>OY756969.1:13575497-18575497 GCA_963580455.1 Euonymus europaeus | reverse complement strand
ATCGCATTGGTGTTTCCATTAATGCTGTGACTCTGAAATTCCTTAGCACATCCTCTATCTTTCCCAATGGTTTGCTCTTAATCAATGGAGCTGATGATTTCTTGAAAATGGCTATTAGTAGTTATATTGAAGGCTATGTTAAATTAGTTGTTGTTTATCTTATAATCAATATTGATAGCTCTTCATCTGAAGAAGATCCGAGTGAGGAAACATATAGCTCTTTGTCCATTGCTGATTTAAGTGGTATTGAAGCTGTTGATGAATCTAATGATGATATTATGGATGACACCTCATTGTTATCGTCTGACCATGACATCAGCAATGATTCTAGCTTTCGTCCCCCACTTAAAGAGGAAATTAAGGTTTTGTGTTTTTTTTCATAAAATTTGTTCATTTAGTTTATGCATATTATGATTTGCTTTATCTTTATTATATATTTTTTTATGTCAGTTGTTGGAAAATTGTATTCATAGAAGTTTTGCAAGGATTGCTGGTATGAATGTGAAGAGGAATGATGATGGACCATCTAGCTCAACTGCTACGTCAAAGAATTTTGTTATCGGCCAACGTCCTTTTATTTAAAACAGTGTAGTTGTTGGTTACTCTAGAAGTTATCAGATTTTGTGTGTTATGGCTAATGGACTTTTGTTTATCAAAGTTGTTAATAGTTCTATGAAACTGTAAGTCTTAAGGGTTATAGGTATTCTAAGACTTTTTTGAACTTCTAGTTTGTTATCTGAAGTATTGTATATAAAAGTTGTTTTTACTTCTATGAAAGTGTAAGTCTTAGGTGGTATAACTATTCTACGACTGTTTTGTACATGTTACTTGGTTGTATGTAAAGCTTTTCATTTGAAATTTATAATATGTTTGTTTCATAAAATTAAATTTGAGTTGAGCAAATAATAAAACAGTGGAATCCAAGTAGGTCATTGTTCATCATCAGGTAGCAGCAGAACTTGTCATAACTTGCTTATTTGTGATTATCAATTTACATTATGTTGTCAATCTTGGATAATTAGTGTTACTTAGACCAAAATTATCTTGGGTCAAGGACTTAATATTGCTATCGCTATTGTTATTGCTATCAAGCCGACTGACAAATTATTGACATACAGAAAGATTGACAAAACTCTAGTCAAGTCTAATTTGTGGGAAGTATTTTTATGGTGTAAGAACTCAATTTAATGACGGGGCAGATGCATGATGTCATAATTGATCTTAAATTATTAATTGCCAAACAATGGAGTATACTGAACAGGGTGAGATATAGTTCGTTCATACGGTTAATGTAAAACATATATCATCATGATTTTTCACATATTGTAGTCACCACATTGTGGGGAGGGATGGTTGAGTTTTTTTCTTTGCATTATTTGGATTAGTCTAGTTTGTGGCTTTTTTTTCTACTCAGCTATGACAAACAACAAATTAAGTAAAGCTTTCATCATTGAACTGCGAAGAAGAAAACGCAAAAAATATGGTGTTATATTAGTATCATTGATTATCTTTTCTTGATCAATCTTAATTACGGTATTAGACGTTGATTTTGTATCTGTCTCATGCACTTTCCGTGCTTGCGAACTCCAATTTTTGCCTTCACTGATGGTTAAACGCCACTGGTTTGGGCCGATCTTTCGTTTGCTTACTGCTATTAATTTCGATAACTTGGGCTGTTTATCACTATGGTTTTCTTTTCCTATTTTTGTTTACTCCGTTTCATGTTTCTTTTTCTTTTGCGGTGTCTTTTCCTAAAAAACCTTATTAATTTTCTGAAGATTATTTTGAATATCTATTTGGATTTTCTGGCTTTAGTTCATTCATTTTATCCGCTAATATTGAGAGCGATAGTTAGTTTGTGTTCAGAAATTAGTTTCACTTGGCAAACAAAAAAACAAATAACGAATGGACAAACAGAGCTCACTCTCTTTCTCATCTCTGCTAAGTTGTAAATGGTCATTTCCTTAACAGAACATGGTAATCCTAGCAATAAGAGCTTATTCTCTCTCTCTCTCTCTCTCTCTCTCTCTATGACTTCAAAAACTATCTTAAATGTACTGCACAAAATAGAATGGTCACTTGAATTTCTTATAGAATTTATATACTCCAATAATTGCAGGGAAAGGAAAATTTGAACCAAAAACAAGAAAGTTCGTGTTTGAGAGGCTAAAAGGATTCTTCTTTTTCAGATTTCATGGTTCAAAAGTGAAGAAAATGGATTAGATTTTGAAAGAGATATTGGAAATAAAAGCTAGAGTGAGTGAAGCGAAGGGTCGGGAACTTTAAATCCAGTTTCGAAGCCCCAAAATCAGAAAAAAGAGAAGTATGCCAACAGTGTGGTTGTCCTTAAAGAGATCTCTACACTGCAAATCAGAACCATCAGATCTTCATGACCCAAAATCAAGGACAAAATTGAGCACAATCTTGACAAGGAATGCAGGAAGGTCTGGCTGTTCAGGGTCTAATGGAAATCTCAAAGATGTTATTCATGGAAACAAGGGACAGGACAACTCGCCAACTTGCAGCCCAAGATCTAATCGTAGCAGTGAGTTCCTAAACCCAATGACCCGTGAAGTGATATTGAGCAACTCAAGATGTGAGCTCAAAATCATTGGTTTTAGTGGGTTCCAAGATGGGGTTCTAAGTGCTGATACTAATGGGTCTAACAATGGTGGAAGTGCAAGTAGTGGTGGTGGTGGTTCCACATTTGTGGGTACTTTAATGCCTAGATCAATATTCAATATTCGTGCAGCACAACAAACCCAAACAGAAGAAGCAATTAATACAAGACCAGAAGAATTGAAATTGTTAAAAAAATAGCAGCAAATATTAAATGCGAACCTGGCCGTCAAAATAAAAAGGAATTCAAACTGCGCATAAATGAGAACCTGTGAACTAAAAAAAAGAATGAAATCGAAGAAACCCAACAGAAGAAGTAATAAAAACGGGGGCAGAAGAACCGAAATTGTGGAAAAAAAAAAGAAACTGAGGTGAAATGCGAACCTGACCGTCAGAATCGAAATAGAGATAACCCAACGCTAGAACACATAAGAATCCAAACTGAACAGAAATAAGAACCCAGCAACCAGAACCATTAACTGAACATAGGAATCACAAAAGCCGAGGAGCAACCATAACTAAAAAGAAATACGAACCTGGAGGTAAGAATCGAAACAAAGAGAGAACTTGGGCGCAACAATCAGAAGAAAAAAAATCACAAAACCCCAATTAGTTTCAATTAATGGCAGTTCTCCACTTAAATAACAGTAGAAACACACAAGAGAGAACCCACACGCACAGGCACAACACCCGGGGCAGAGGAGCGAGGTAGCCAGAGTAGATGCATGAACCAGGGGAAATGTGGCACTGATGTTTGCCGGCGTCTCACACTGGGGAGAGAAAAGAAGAAAAAATTAAAGCTCCAAACGACGTCGTTTTGAGAGCATGGTCCATGCGGGCAACACCAATCAGACGCAACAGTAAACAAAACAGGAGGAACTCGCAAGCTTTCCTCTGTCTTTACTCCGCTGTCATTACATGGCCAGCTGGAGCCCTGATTTACCACAAACCACCTTTACTCCCCTGTCAGTACATGCACCAGCTGGAGCAAACTCAGTCTCTCGCTTCGATTATTGGATTTACTGAGATTCATCAGTTGATATGGTCTGGTTGATCTCTCAATCGATGACATGCACAGCTGCGATTTGATGGCGATTTGATGGATGACATCACAGATTCATGCACCAAGCTCAAGCTAGATTGTTGGCGTTCTTGCAGCGCAGAGGGAAGAAACGACGACGGGTCGTCCTTGATACATAGGAAACAACGTCGTTTTGCTCGCTGAATTCGCTTTGCCAGCAAAAATCACTTTCGCAAGTATCATAACAACTTTGAACTCGCCAGCATAAAGCGAGAAATCCATGAACTTGAACTTTATATATATATATATATATATATATATATATATACTAGGAGGGAATGCCCGGGGTTATATTATGCCTGCGATATAGTAATAGTTAATAGTCAATAGTTTTGTTTGTCTGGGGTGTTAAGTGTTTTTGATTTGGTTTTGTTGTTATTTTAATTTTATGGTTTGTTTAGCTTGGCTCTACTATGATGGATCAATTATCGATTACTGTATTCCATCTTTAACAAACTTTGATCGAGGTTCAGTACTTGCAAGTTTCTAGCTTGAAGATCATCATAACCGGGGGCACATCTGCTGGTGCTTTACTGATGTATCACGACAAGTGCAAGCAGTAACCAAAAGATTTTCCCAAACCTATCATGTATATATATATATATATATATATATGCATGCATGTAAGCTTATCTGGACTCAAGTGTGCTTATCTGGACTCAGGTTTTATATAAAGTGAAAGTTTTATGTTACTTATGATTGCAAATTGTATAGTAATTACTTGCGATTGACATGATATAGCTAATTGTGTAGTAAGTTTTAGGCTCAAATACATGTTAGTTGCTCCGGCTTTGCCCATGTCCGGCCCTTATTATAGCATAGGCATAGCACTCTCAAAGCGTGCAAGTACAATCTGAGTATCAACATTTTGTTACTGTCAATTTTTTATATTTATGTAAGTGACGGATCAAGCGGTCGATTATTTATAGTTATTTCAATAATCAATCGATCAGTTCAATTAAAAAAATATATTTTTTAAAATAATCAATCGTTGAATTCGGTTAATTCATATATTTCTACTTCTCTACAGTGAAAATTGTAGTTATTGTGGGATTTTGGAGATGTCGTTTGGAATGAAAAAATTCAATTCCAAGAGCCTCTTCTCTAATATTAGGGATCGAAGGAAACAAAATCATCTATGCATGATTTAACAATCGGGATCTGCTGTAGTTATTGATCCTCATGTTTATGTTATTGATCCTCATGTTTTTGTCAAAGGAGTATCTCTATATTACATTTGCTCCATTATTTATTTGGGCTATTGGTGCAATGGGTTTTATGTAAAAGGATGAGTTATTCTAAATTCAATTATCCAGTGAATCCCATTTGCGGTTTTGCTTTGCACTAATTTGACAGAGTTTATTGATAGGCGATGGTATTTGAGTTTTGATGGAGATTCGAAGTTAAAGATATGGTGGCAACAATTGTACAAAAGCAGCAGTTGAAGAAGCTATAGATCATTAGATGGACATGTGTAGTGGTAGCATGAAAGTGTTGTAAACTTCCAATAATAAACTCTATAAACCTGTAATGTATATATATATATATTTTACAAGGCAAAATTACAATTATGGTGTTGTTGTAGGGGTTTCTGATATTCTAAAACTGATCTACGAAAACATTTAACAAAATTTCGTTACACACAGCCCATCAAAAGGATTCAACAATGAAAACAAAATCTTTCATCTTCTTCTATCTTTCTGTGACTGACTTCAAAATTGCCGACATCTTTACGGTCTGTTGCATAGAAGGAATTTATTCTTTGCTTCAATGCATACTTTGTAGTGGGCATATTCCTCCTTAACTACACGCAGTCATATTATTATCATATACCTAATTATCCCTATTAAACTAAATATAGTTAGAGTATTCTACATATGTGTTGCATTTGTAAGACTCCATATTGTATCTGCTATCAAATCTATCTCATTCTTTATATCTAAAATTCCAGAGATTTGATTAACAAAATACATTTTCTCATTAGAGGCTGCCTTTAGATAATCTTGTTCTTTCAAAAAGCCAATTTTATCATATGCCTGTATTGAAGAGCCCTCCCAGTTTGTTTGGCTGCATTCGAGGTCATCTTTGAGTTGTTGTATAGCAGCATTGGCTAATTCTTCCATTTGAATCCTGCACCAGTCCATCCTCCCGGTTGTTACGTGCAACTGTTGTGCGTTTCTGTCTTGTTTCATGATTTTGCAAGCTTCTGTGAGTGTGGGTGAGCTCCTATTTTGTACTTGCAAGTGTTTCTTTTGATTAAGTTGTTCATACATATTTCGAGCTCTCTCATACAACTGATGGATCTTGGTGTAGTTTTGCCTTCGATTCCGAGTGGTTTGAGTCGATGTCAATATGGACACATGAAGCAGGATTGTTGATTTCATGATCGTGTCAACTTCGATTTCCTCCTTAGATACTCGCATGTTAGTCTCTGTTGTAGCCAAGTTGATGATGCTATCTTCATCCACACCTTGATTTTTCCATTCATAACTCATCTTCAGTAGGTTGAAGTTATGATGCAAAGACTCTGACAAATCAACGAAGATGCACAATTCTGGGCCTGTTAAATCATTTTTCATTGACGCTGCATTCTCCAACTGGTTTATTAGCCACCACATATCTCTGATAGCATCTGCGTGTTTTGGCCCATATAGATTGTGGTCATGTAGCTTATGTTTCATAACTTGTTTGAATAATCCTGCCATTATCCTGCATAACAGGGAAAACAAACAAAACTGAATTCTATGTAGTTACATTTGATATAGTATCCGTCCTAGTATTGTCCAACCTGGGTAATAGTTGGCTTTAAGATGGTAATAATCTGTTGGAGTTGTGACAGATACTCACCTGTGAGATTGGAAAGAGTGCTTCGTTCTTCCTTTTTTCAATTTGATTGGGGGTTTATGTATCGTGTTATTTTGCATGGGTTTCTTCCACTTTGAGGTTGTATTTATAGTTGACTATAAAAGGTTTATTAAATGTGGTTGATGTCGTGTTTCATTCTCTACCAGATATTAATTTACAGGGTTTATGAAGATATTTTGTGAGGATACTTGATGTCTTTGACTTTTGTTTACCATTTGTGTGATAACTGGCCCATGTTGTTACGTGTCTTTAATACTCTATCTGAGTAATAAGACAAAACCAAGTTAACAGACTACTAAAGATTTTTTGTGCAGTGTATATAGCATAGGGTGGTAGCCTATGTTGGATTTCCATTGGGTAAAAGGCTTCTATATGTGCACGCTTGTACACAATTGTGTGCTACTTTTGTTACATTAAATGCAGAGCTTGAATTTCCTGCGCCGGAAGGTATTTTTGTGCGGTTATTATCTCAGTTCCTATCAAATCTTAAGGGACGTTTTTTTTCCTAATGGAGAAGTCAATTATTTTAAAGGTGATTCTTGCAGTTTTTTACTTTAACCATATGCATACCTATATGTGTCAAATGATTCAGCTAAGCATTAGGTAGATTGGAAATTTGAAATATAGGAAATTAATGACAGGGGTATTTTGTTTGGGTACATAGCACCGCCTCAACAAAACCTACAGCCTCAAATTAGGGAAAAGCTAATTCCTACCACCGACATTCTCAAAATATGTAACTATATAATTTTTTCTTTAACATGCACAGGCCCAAGCTGCTAGATAAGTCTGGTGAAGAAAGTATTTGCTACGTGTTTTGGTTCCAATAATTTTTTTGTATGGGTCTGGAGTAATTTAAGGCATTGTATATCTTCTGTATTTTATTTGATATAGCAAGACCAGAAGATTTGTCTATTTTTTAGGCAATTTTCATGTTGATTTCATCAACTTTTTGTATAACCCTCAACTTTTTTCGGAGTAATCTTTACCCGTTGAGAGGTTATCTTGTTGTGAGGTTTTTTTAATTCTGTTTCTACTTGTTACTTTTGTTACCTTGAAGGTAGACTGGTAGAATGGACAGGCTCATGACAAAATTAATATACATTGGAAAGGCAACTTAAGTATCCTACAACAGCAAATGAGCAAAACTAATGAGGGAAACCAACTTAACACCCTGAAGCAGACACAATATAACCCAAAACCATAACTTACACAAATATTATGAGTATTAACCGAGGGGATAAACATACTTGTCCGTCATCTGGGACTTGATTATTTATTAAATAAAGGTAAGCATGGTGATTACACATCCTCCATAACTAATCTTCAAAACTTGTCTCAAACATCAAAACATAATCTTATAATCTTAGCGAACTTTGTTTTGCTGCATATTTAACATTCAAAATTGCAGCTATTTATACCCTATATAGTGCCTATATCTTCTTCAGGTGACCGAACTAAGTTTCCTTGCATTTTTTCCCAGCTTTCATGTTATCCATATGCCTGTCCTTTATTTCTTTTCTAGGGGATGTTTCTCCATCCCTATTGAGATATTGAAGATAATGACGTCATCAATGTGTCATAATAATGACCAACAATATCAAATAATGTTTATGGTTATATAATATATGAATATATTATAGAATCTGGGATTTTAGTTCTTGTATACCTTCTTTTATTTTGGTCTTTGCTGTGATCAAAATCTTTATTGTAGCTTCTATCTGGATTCGACAACATCTTTTCATAGTCTGTTTGATGCGTCACTTCCATCAAATGCTCATCGACAGTGCTTGATATAATGAAGGATAAAACTTCTTTGTTCTTATCTCTTGGATTGATAGCAACCTTGAAAATGAAGCTTTGTCCCTCTAGTTGCTGCATGATTGGAGGTGCGATGGCCCTGTTGGAGTTTGGTAGCTCACAAAGTTGGCTAGCCGTCATTTTTAATAATCTTTCTATGTGTACTCCAAATGCAAGGAACACTGCGGATCCAGTGTCGTCTGCAACTTCGAGTGATAATTTATACCTACAATATAAAAGCCAATGAGTTAATATTTTCTGCTGAATGACATTGTATAAATAAATATAACGTGCCATATTTTGTTTGTAAAATACCATGGCAGAGGTAGTTTCCCCAATGGACCACACTGTAGGCAATCAAGCTTTCCATCAAAGTTTTTGATGCCAAGTTTGCACTTAGGGCAGGCATTGTACCACCACCCATTTGATACATCTATCTTTGAAATTGTTCCTTGGGTCCAAAAACTTTTCTCCTGCAATATTGTTTAATACATGGTTATTTAATGCAAGATTTATTTGTAATGTAGTTATTGTAACTTGATTAAGTTTACCATATCAGAGAGTGGATCTAGTTTTAAGAGCTGTGAAATCACTTTTTTCCTTGTTGATGCATCCTCCGTGAGAATTGATGGATCTCCAATTTTGTCTTCAATATATGTCACCTCATTTGGATACTCAAGTCTGTATTAGAATAATGTTTGAAATACAGTTGATGATAGTATACAGAGTAAATACTTAAATAATTGGCATTTTTACCTTTCACGGAAAGTTGCTACCTCTGTTGTCTCTAGATTCAGGTAAGTATGTGTTGCCGATGAGCTTGACAATGTGGTTTCCGCTGTTTTTGAAGTCATTCTTACATGTGTGATATATGGTAAATGTATAAATAATATATATAACAAATTATTTTATTTACCTTTGTATGATCTCACCGTCATTCCAGTTAGGATGATGATTAGAGGTTCTTTTTTTGATATTTGCCTGACATATTCCTCATCAAATTGTTCTGCAGTTGAACCCCATAAAGTGACTGGTAGGCTCTTGATCCTGCACATTAATTGATGGGATTTTCTATAAGCAGTTATTATAGTTTAGTAAATTATCAATAATCTAACTTGCTTTGTAACTTACTTTAAGCTTTGGATTGTTAAGTTCCTCTTTGATACATGTCTGCCATTGGCATATAATTTGCTTGTTCTTCCAACAGATGTCAGATGGCCTATGAAATCTGCCAACCATGGATGTATAATAAATTAGTTCTTTAAGACATTATAATTTGTAGTTATATGTGTTTTTGATGATATAATAATTACCTGTCAGTTGTGTGTCATTGTGCATTCGATCGTCTATTTGATCATCTCTAACGAAGAAGAAGCTGTCAAATGGGAATGATAGTTTGAGATCATGTTCTTCCTTTATGATTGTCCATGTCCCTATCCTCAGCATATTTTCATTGGCAGTAACTCTGAAGTTTTTCCTAGCAGCCACGACCATAAAGTTTGCCAATGTGTATACTTTTCCTTGCTTGAACGTCTCCTGTATCCTCTGCGCATATTCTTTTCTCATAGACCCCTGTATTGCTGTGTTCTATATTTGAAACAATTTATTATTGTAAGTAAGGGTTTTTTTTGTATCATACATATGATTCAATGTATGAGATTACCTCAGCATCTACGAGAACAAAATCCACACTTATCAATTCATCATTCATCTTTGGGTTAGTTGAATTCCAAATTCTGGCAAGCCTTCCTCTTATTTTGCATCCTCGTTGGGCGTTATGAAGCTGCGACACTGGTGTGTACTCCATGTATTATAAATAAACATGCAATATATACTTCGGTTTGTTAGTTATATATAGTAGAATGATAGCTTTTCAAATTCCATTTCTTTCAGAGGGTGACATGAATGTTCTATCATGATCTATCAGTACTCTCGAAGAATTAGCTATGTAATTAACATACAGTCGATATGTAAAATCCGAACTGCAACAGCGGATTATATAAGTAATGAAGAAAGGAGATTTTGAAGAACAAAAACATAGACAGAGCTCTCTAATCATTAAGGAATCGGCCATGAAGAGGCGGAGGTGTAAAGGTTTAGATGAACTTACGTCAACTGTTGCTTTCGTGTATTGTTTGGAATTGGAAGATGGCTGTAAAGATTTTGGTGTTGGTAAGTGATTGAAGGTCGTTTCTTTGTTTGGGTAATTGTTTTTGAGCTTTGTTTGACAGACAAAAAAGAATTATATGCTTATAAATGCGGACAAATGAGCCGGTGGAGTTTATTGTTTTATTTTTAGCACCGTTTGACTTCTGTGTATTGTACAAATGAGCCGGTGGAGTTTATTGTTTTATTTTTAGCACCGTTTGACTTCTGTGTATTGTTTTGACTAGACACTACTTTTGTGTTATTTTTTAAATATTTTATGGTTTGTTTTTTTGGTGTAATATAATAGTTAACTTGTTTTGGTTAGATATTTTTGTTAATGTCGGTCGAAGTCACCGACTTGCTATTGTAGGGGAATATATTTTTTACTGGATAAAATGTTTAGGGGAATGATGGTGGGTTGGTGTTCAGACCGTGCACGCCCACTGTATATGACTTTGGTGTCTGTTTTTCCATGTACATTTATTTGGTATTGTGCTTTTCTTGTTTTTAAAATGTATATGGACAAACATGTATATTTTTATGGTTTAAATGGTCTTCAGTTATTTACAGATTTTATACCATAAAAATGTATACTCTCCAAAAAATATATATACATTTAAGAGAGGCAAGGTTGTTAATAAAATGATTTGTCCCAGGTTGAGAATTTTTTATAGTGATGCATCATAAGAAGCAGACATTGTTAAGACTAATTAAATTATGAATACTGAATTCCAACTTTCCCACAATCCTAAAAAAGGAGGATGATGAAAACACAATTAACATTTTGATTTCAAATTTCAAAATCAAAAGAAAAGCTAAATATTATAAAAAAACTTGAGAACTATACGAAACCAGACCTTGGGGCCTACTGCTGAACTCTTTGTAGAGAAGGAAGCCATTGAACTCAACAGTCCAAGATCCCTCCAAGAAGTGCACAAAGATCTACCTGTGAGTTAATTTAAGAATCCAAAGTCAAGAATCAAAATTCATCCATGATTCAAATTCCAAAGTTTAAAATCAAAAATATGATATCAAAGTCTCAAAAGTCTTCAACCAAGTTACAAACCAAAGTCTCAAGCTGCAAAGTTCAGCAAAGCAAATTTAGTGGACTCAGTAGTGTACTCATTGGCTCACTGCTCAGTAATGTATCAACATTCAACATAGAAAAATTCTTACATAACAGGTCTGCCTAAGGTTCCGTGTAGCAGTCACCCTTCTTACTTTTGCTCTCTCAGAATTTTCCCCTGAATGCAAGAGACAAAAAAAATAATCAAGAGAAGTATTATTTTATGATGAGAAGCTTAATAAAAGGCAGTAGATTGTGTTCTTTCCAACTTTGAGGGAATGCTTGCCTCCTCTTCATCCATCTTATTCATCAAGTTCATGCTTTCCTCTTCGAATCAAAATATTGAAAAATGGTAACACTTTCCTGTGAAAAAACATAGCATCAGTAAAACAGAAAGAGATGCCACAAATTTATCACAAAACTACCAAAAAAAAATCTATACACATACTGAATCTGAAAAATTATAAGGCCACTTGGATGACCTTTTTCTTTCTTGTGAAGCTTTCAAGAAATTCTCCGCATGTTTACTGTCTCCAACAACTTTTGATAAGTATGTAGTGTCTAGTTCCATTCAGACCTACACAAATGAAGTCTCCTGCCATAGCTGAGATGACAGTGGTGGTGGACAATACAGGAATAACAAAAAGCGGGTGAGTTGTGAAGGAGGGGGTTGCAGGGAATGTAAGAGGCAGAATACATAAATAGTCAGATAACTATAACATAAACTATATTCTACAACACAAGGCCATGCAGATATTTGGATTAATGAGATTAAATGCAAGTAAAGGGTCAGCATATGCAGATATTTGGATTTTACAAATGAATAACAACTTAGGGGCAGGCTTGATATATGATTGTTAATTTTTCAAATAAGGTGTTGAGATTAGTAGTTTAATGTTCCTATTTTTGTATATGGGGACTCAAGTAATCATCTGCTGGTTCTGTGACAAATATGCATAAACCCTAATTGATTGGGGGAAGTAAATGAAGAGAACGAAGTAAACAAAGTTAATAAAGAGTGATTTCCTCACCTTTGGGTTATTTGATCTTCAAACTTTGGTAACCTTGCCTGTGTTCCTAGTTTGTTCCTGGAATAGTTCTGCAGGTTACAAAGTTTGCATTATTGACATTTATAAAATGAAGTTACTTATACCTAAATAAAATCATAGATAATCTGAACTTATATATGAAAAGGTGTATCATTTACCTTTTTATAGATCATTAAAAACTTCTTCATACACAATATTCTTAGTGTACTGCATTGATGTTTCATTGTCAGAACCAAGCAACACTCTCAGACCTTTATATGCAGTCACCCTAGATATTGCGACATATAGTTGTCCATGTGTAAATACAGGTCTTGGTAGATATAGGCCAACTCTTGCTAGTGTTTGACCTTGGCTTTTGTTAATCGTCATTGCATAACACAATCGTATTGGAAATTGTCTTCTTTTTATTGTAAAAGGCCATCTCTTATCAGTTGCTGACATTATGATCCTTGGAATAAAAACTTTGTCCCCAACACGACTTCCTGTAATTATGATTGCTTCTATAACCCTTGTGCCTAATCTTTTAACCATCAGTCTAGTTCCATTACAAAGTTTGTTGCTTGGGTTTATATTCCTAAGCAACATTACTGGAGTTTCTGTCTTTAGTTCTAAAGAAAGATGAGGAACCCCAGCGAATGACAATGAGTTGAGGAATTCAGGTGGGTACAATATATCATCTTCATCTGAGCCACCTAAAACTTTGCAAATAGAATCAAAGCTTAAATATGTTTTTTCCTCTGATGGAATTCTGTTCAAGACAATTGAATTTATCTGGTCCACAGCCTCATTTGTGCCTGTTATGATTGCCCTCTCCTTTAGATAATCTTCATTCTTGTACATTAACAACAAATCATCATAAATATTGGTTATCAGATCTTCAACTGAGTTATCTTCAGATACTATCAGCATTTCTTCTGGGATTTTTATCCAAGTAGCTGTTTCTTCATCTTCACTCATCTTAATAGACTCCAAGGTACCCTCACTGATATGAAGTAGCCATTGTGCAAATTTAGACATTTCTAATATTTCTTCTCCCTATAAGCCATCCACACTTAACCTCATATTCTCCATGAGTTTATAGACCTTGCATTTCTGCCATAGATCTGATTTTGTTATGCATGCATGTACTGTGTCATGCCTTGAACCCTTTATAACGGCTGGCAGTATTTGTCGGAAGTCGCCACCAAGAACGACTGTTTTCCCCCCGAAAGGCATAACTAATGTGTCATTGATATCTCCTTCCACATTTAGAATATCTTTCATTGTTCGATCTAGAGCTTCAAAACAGTTTCGATGCGCCATTGGTGCTTCGTCCCATACTATTAGAGCTGCCATTTTTATCAGTTCAGCAGCATGTGTGGCCTTTTTTATATAACATGTTGATTCAGCATGAATATCAATTGGAATTTTAAACTTGGAATGTGCTGTTCTTCCACCAGGTAGAAGCAATGACGCAATACCCGAAGATGCTACTGCAAGAACTATTTTCCCTTCTGAACCCAGCCTAGTTATTAAAGCTTTGTAAGCTTTGTTTGGATCATGTCTGACACTTATCAATAACAATGATAAAAATGGTGGAGTCATGATTTTAGGTGGGTCACTTTCTATCTTTATTCTTATGTATGAGACCATATGTGTTTTGTTTGGATTACAACACTTGCTTTACAGAACAACATCAATGACAACACTTGCTTTAAGGGCGTATAGCTGATGGTAGAATTCTAAAAGAGAAGCATCTAATAGGAAAAAACATCAAAACTACAACAACGAACAGCCTGATTTGATGGCTTAGTTGTCGGAAATGAATATGAGGATGCTTGTATAGCAACACTTAAAATACTTTTTCAGCTACCCATATGTCAATTGAAACTTTTTGAATCCGGCAATGAATATTGTAAAACTAAACTTTGGCCCTTTGCTATAACAATAACGATTATATATGTTTTGATCTATATACAAGTACCCACAATTGCACTTTCACAATAGCTATCGTAACCTACGTCGTTAACCCGGGCATAAGAACAATATGAAAGCGCAAACAGAGGAGAGAAGGAGAAATCAGTGAGAAGTGCATTTTTGCAGACACAAAAAATTGATAAACAGGAAATCAGTGTAACACATATGGAAACCAATCTACTTGTGGGTGTTTGGGACCTGAAACCAATCGTCTCGCAATATCGAGGAGGTGGCTTGCAACCAAGTTGAATCTCTGTAGGTGTGATTCGTCCAAATTTGGGGTAAATCGTATCGGATTGGTTCCTTAAAGCAGTAGTCTCCCAATACATAAGAGAGGGTTCTGAACAATATCGAACCGCTGTCTTGCTATCAAGCTAGCATAGATAGCAAGAAATATTTATGAAGTTTCCGATTTGACAGAGTTTGAGGTGACGTCCCTTGAACTTTGACCAAAAAAATTGGTAAATTTTTTTATCATGGGCAGCAATTATTGGTCATTTTTTAACCAAATATCCGTTGAATACGAGGTTTCTTGAATAACCTACTATAAAATTTCTTTGAATAAAATCTTTTTCTAGGTTAGATAATTTGTGTTAGTAACTTTAGTTGATGGGTCCCCGGGAAAAAAACGGAATAACAAACAAAATCGACAAAATAGCTAGGATCCAAGCTCAATCTCAAACAGGGACACATAAGCTTTGTCAATTGTGTAAAACTTGGGAGGTGATTATATATACTATCAACAAAAAAAAAGCACAAACTTAAGCATTCAATAAAAGCACTGGATATAATTTCAGAATTAAAGTAACGATGGAAAGTAAACTCACCTCACAATACAATAGAGTTCGGCTAACAGTGACCATGTATAACGAAAAAATTGGGCGACAAACCTATGTACACCTGCAAGAACAAATGGAATTAGCAAGTGTTATTCGAAATTGAAATTCCAAAGAGTACTACAAAATATATTATCCAGTAACAACAGGGATCCGCAAAATTTATCCAATGGCTTCTTCCTCTACTAAATACCCAGTCCTTGCTCTACAATGGAACAACTATCGAGTTTGGCACTACCAAAAAGGGGATTTGGATGGTGGATATAGCGCTAGCGGTAGGCAATCGACGATAGGAATTCAACGACAATCGCGCGATTGGAAAAAAAATTTCAACTCGCCATGACAAGAGCTAATATATATAGAATAGAATAGAATATAGAATAGATGTTTATAACTTAGTAAATCTCCATTTGGTTTGTCAGAAATTTGATAACATGAAATATTTTTTCTATTTGTGGGGTTTGTTGATTGACGGATGATATATGGAAATGAAAAATATTATATGTTCAGCCCTAAATAGTTCATAATAACTCATTCCGTTGTATAATCAAATTTCATTCTAAATTGATATCATATATCATTGTTAAATATATAATGGTTTGAGTTTCCTACCGTTTAGAAGCTGAGATGTTCGAACGGATGATATATTGATTTTGCATTGTTAATTTTGTTTGTTCTATTTGTTGATTAATGGATTACATATCATTTCAGCACTGTCATTTTGGATGCTCAATAAGATTATTTCTAATTTGTGGATAGATTGATACGTTGAGTCTAGTCTTACAAATTTATTAAAACAAAATAAAAGTATTTATGAGCTGTGCTCGGTTGCTGAGAAATTTGAGGAAAAAGAAGCCGATATGAAATTGAGTTGGTGTACATTAATTAGTTGAGATGCATATGCGGCTGGCGTGTACTTGGTTTTTTACTCATAATGTAAACAAAGCTAAAATAATTCTCCAAAACAGCGTGAATTGCATGTCAGAGAACGAGAGACGTTCACCAATAAATTTATAATAGCTTTCACAATTAACAGAAATGTTAGGGGTGATAACTTAAAAGACTGGGATAATATAACAATACCATATTCTAAAGGGACTTGTAAACAAATCGACTCCATGATAACAAACTAATTCAATTTGAAGAGAGAGAATTCCAATTGCTGTAGATCCTCCTCATATTTTGGCAACCATAGATAAATCCTTATTTACCACTGAATCATTCATTCCCTTGGCAGTCATTTCTAAGCAAACAATGTCAGCTTCTTGAAATTTCCCTTGGTGTCGAAGACCAGCAGAAAGATCATCACAAATGCAGACATTTGGGAGGAAACCATTCTCAAACATTTCTCTATACCAAGCATACGCCGCACCAAAATCTTTTAGCTCGCAATGTCCTTTAACCAGTATGTTGTAAGTATAAGCTTTAGGAAACAATCCTCTAGCCTTCATATCACTCACAATATTCCTTACTTCAGACAGCCTCCCTTCCTTGAGATGCCCCATGATCAGGCTGTCATAGGTCATCTTGTCAGGATGTATTCCCTGGTCGACCATCTCCTTGTGCAAAGCAAATGATTTTTGAACATCTCCATGCTCTACATAACAACGTATAAGAGCATTATAGACAACTCTATTAGGAGCCAAACCCATCTTTAGCATTTCATCAACTAATTTCTCCACAACCGCCATTCTTTCCTTCCCAAATCGACTAATCAGAGGATGATATGTGTGAAGAGTAGGTGTGATTCCTTTTTCCTTCATCGTCTCATATAAATCAAGACATTTCTGGAATATTCCTGCATTAGAATATGCTGAGATTAAGGAATTGTACGTGAATACATCAGGAATTAAACCCCTGCTTTTAATTTGGAGAAACAAGTCTTCAGCTTCTGTTACCCTTCCCAATTTACAGAGCCCACGAATGAGTACATTGTAAGTTACAATTGTGGGATCTATTTCACTTCCCACCATCTCGTCCAGGAACCTAAATGCATCTTGCAATCTACCCATCATACAACAACCATCTATAAGCATATTATATATTTGAGCATTTGGCAAAATCCCTCTCCCCACCATATCCCTGAGGAGTATTTCAGCCTCAAGAACCTTACCATCCTTGGACAAAGAATCAATCAAAGAACCATAACTTATCACATTTGGCTTTATTCGACTATTTTCCTTAACTTCAAGAATCTGGAAACATTTATCAAAACGGCACAGCCTTCCATAACCGCTGATCAGGATGTTGTACGTCTCCACATTCCAAGCAATTCCCTTCTCTTTCATCTTCCTTGCCCAGTCCTCAGCCTCATCTATCTTTCTCATTTCACAAAACTTGGATATCAGAGGATTGAAAGTAATGCCATTGGGCTTCAACCCTCGAACTTCCATTGCTTCAATAGTTTCAATGGCTTTGCTCATAGTACCTCTTCGACAATACCCATTCACAATTGTGTTATAGATCACCTCATCCGGAACAAACCCATTTTCCATAAGTTGCTTCAAAACTTCCTCTGCCTTTTCAACCTTCCCTGCCTTACAGAAGGAACTGAGCAAAATGCTAGCTGCGTAATTATTACTCATAACTCCTTTCCTAGATGCTTCCTCATACAAGGCAATTGCACCTTCACTATCTCCGCATCTCGAATGTCCATCCATAAGGATACTATAGGCAAAGCCATCAGGCATAAACCCATGTGCTTCCATCTCGTGCACTACACTTTTGGCTTCCCCCATCCTCCCCACCCGACAAAGAGAACCAAGCAAGGAATTTAAGGTGACAATATTTGGCTCCACATTCTCTTCCCTCATCCTTTCCCTCACCTTAAATGCCTCCTCTACATCCCCAACTTTACAATACCCATCAATGAGGGTATTATAAGTAACCCGGTTGGCAACTACCTTCCTCTCACACATTTCCTTGAACTTCTTCCCTGCATCTCTCATATTCCTCTCTTTGCATAACCCACCAATTAGTACATTGTAATTAAATACAGTCGGACTAAGTCCTCTCCTTTTCATGTCATCAACCAGCTCGTTGGCTCTTTTCAAGTCCCCTAACTTGACAGCAGCCAGCACCGCTTTCCCATACACAAAGCTATGGGCCCCGAACCCAGATGCCACAATCTCCTCAAACAGATTAAGAGTTTTATGAAACTGCTTTGAACCCACCAGATATTCAAGAAACAATTTCATAGAAGGTAAAGAAGGAAGCATACCATCATTTCTGATCAAGTCGTAGACTTTAGTTGCTTCAGGGAGCATCTTTGCCTCACAACAAACGGAGAGGAGTATACTAGAGAAAGCAGGTTTCAAGGAGGGTGCGGACAAAGAGAAAAGAGAAAAGAGATCAGAGGGTGAAGAAAATACTGATTTTGTCTGAATGAGGGAGAGAAGCAGCCTATGTGCAGTATCTGTGCGGTCCTGTTGGAGGAGAACTCGAAGCTTGAGAAAGTGTTCATGGCGTTCTTGGTCCAGCAAGTTCAGGGATTTGTCATCAACGGCTTCTGTCCGATATTGGGATAGGGAGGAGCAACTATAGGAGAATAAGATAGGATGTTTGATTAGGGGAGAGAGTGGAATTTTGTGGACAAAATTAATGTTCCTTGCCATTGTGATAGCAATATGCGGCTCTGTTGTGTTCTTCCCTTCACTTTTCTAGCAGTCTGTCAAGAAAAACATATCCCTACAAAAAAAAAACAATAAAGAATCTTAAAAAACATGCACCTTTTTTTCCTAGGCTTTTCTTAACTCTTAATCAATAAAGGAGTTCCAATTATTTTAAGTTTCAATTTTTCCTTCGGTTGCCCAAATTGTTATATATGTATATACATAGCAGCTATTAAACACCCCAATCCTTACGGCCCATGCCATTCCATTCGTATGTGGTAGTGGTGTCTAAGCATGTAACATGTAAAGTAGTTCATTTGTTAAACGAGTGTCAGAACATACCAATTCACAGAGATAAAACATACCAATTCACAGAGATAAAACATACCAATTCACAGAGATTAAATTAACATAAACTGATCATCACAACTCACCCAAACAGAGATTGAATTAACAGAGCCAAAGACCAAAACAAAATGTTTCTTTAAGAACACATACCTGAAGGCAGCAGGCTCGAACTCGATAATTACTCCGAACGGAAGGATGATGGAAGATATGGGACCTGGAAGCCGTGTATTGAGACAGTGTTAAGAGGGGTGGCAAAAATTCATCAAAATCGACTGAAATTGAACCTCTGAAAAGCTTACCAACGAATCGAAGGAAGTTTGAACATATAATAGAGACAGAGAAGCGGTGTCGCGGTGATGGTGATAGTGATGGTGATAGGTGGTGTGGCGGTGAGTCGGAGAATTCGCAGTCGCCGAAGGCCTGAAGAGACGGACTGAATCACTGATTAAGGAGAGGCCCGAGAGTGTAAGACTGAGAGGGGGCTCCTTCTTGCTAGGGTTCCATTGTTTCTTTGCCTAAGGAATCGTATGTCTGTAAAATGGTTCAACTGGTCATGACAATTTAATTCTTACATTTCATATACATAAATATTATTTTAAAAATGAAAATGAAATATATATTTTATTCATTTTACTTTTTATTAATATATGTCAGTGTCATTTTCGGAAAAAGTTTTTTATTTTATTTATTATATTATTATTTTATATGCTTAAAAATCTGCAAAAATAATTTAGGAAAAAATCTGAAAAAAAAAATCTGTGAAAAAAAAATTATTCTAGGAAAAAAAAATTTTGGAAAAAAAAATCTAAAAATAAAAGGACATTTTAGTCATTTAATGGTTCATTTCATGTGGAATAAATCATTTCCATCAAATTTGGGTGGAATGAGAATAGAGGTTAAGAGGGAATGTGAAATAAAGGAATAGAATGACTCATTCCCTATTTTCCTTTCATTCCACCTCTATTTCCTAAATCAAACGATACCTAAGTTTCAACTTGTAATGGCAGATCGGCAGATGATCAGATCGCACATGCGACGCTTTCCTAATGTTTGTAATTTTATGAAGGGAAAACAATCATTTTGGCTCTTTCACTTATCAAAAAAAGGGTAAGTAAGCCCCTTAAATTTAAAATGAGTTAAACATGCTCTCGTATTTCTCATGGTGAAGCAAAAAAGTCTTTCCGTCTATATTCTGTCAAAACAAGAGTTACGTGGCCGTTAACAAATGGGATCGTCTTCTTTTTGCCTTATTCTTGCAATTGCATAGAATAGGTTTCAGGTTAACAAATCCAATTAGTCGTTCTTCTTCTTCGTCTTCTTCTTCGTGCAATTGTGTTGAATAGGTTCAAGGTTAACCGATTTGAGATTTAGGGATTTTAAAGTCAGCTCTAGTTCTGACAATTTGCAAGAAGAAGAAATGGTGGAGTAGATCGATTATAATTCTGACAGGGATTACCACACTAAAGAAGAAGAGCAAGTCATTTCTGAAGACAAATCTGATGAAGAGGACGAGGAGATTTTGAATGCTAGAGAGAATGTTAGAAAATGTAGAAGGGGTGGAGGGATGCTGTTTTGCTATTTTTTATGCTCTAATCACTGTCAAAATAGAATGGTTCATTTGCCCTATACTTAAAACTTTTAGGGGCTTAAATGGACCAAACCTTGAAGTACAAGGATTACTTTGAACCAATAAAAATGAAACTTAGAATGTATAAAATAATCTTAAAAAATACATAAGCTTGTTAACGGACAAATAACTTACGTTTTGACGGAATATAGACGAAAGAGCTTCTTTGTTCCACCATGAAAAGTACGAGGGCTTGTTTAACCCATTTTAAACTTAAGGGGCTTACTTGCCATTTTTTATAAGTACAGGGGTCAAAATAATTCTTTTCCCTTCTATCAATTTTGCCTGGTTGGGAGAGGTGTCAAAAAGGGTTGAGAGGGATTCGCCTGCCATGGGAGACGTGTTGAACCCCTCCGAACTCTTGCTTGGCGTGAGCACCACTCAACACTCAGTGGTGCTCACGCCAAGCAATAACACTATTTAACATCAACAACATGATATTAATCATCAATTTAGAGAACTTACCTTCTCTCTCTAGGATTTTCCCAAATCCTTGAAACTTCACCAAAATTGTAACTCTACTTGTAATTAACAACCAAACCTAAATATATAACCACAATCATATATATAATCAAGTTCCTAAAGAATCTAAACCAACCAATCAAAGGTTTGGACAAATCTAACCAAAACCTAGTTTTGGAAAAATCATGAAAACTTACCTCAAATCACCCAATCTTCTTGGAATCCTTCTTGAAACTTGTTATGCTCCACAAATCCACCAAGATTCAAGCCAAATCCTCAACAAATCTCGCTTTCTCACTAATTTTCTCTCTCTTCTCGAGTGTTATTGTTTTCTCCCAAATTGGAATGCTGGAACTGGTTCTTAAAACTAGTTTCTCGTGTTGCCATCAGGACGCCTCATGGTCTGGAAACTCTGCTGCCTCCTTTCGTCATTAAGCGTCCAAACGCCTCCCTATTTTTCCAGCACTCAAACCCTCCCAAGATACAATCTGTCCACTCTCCTTCTTTGACCGTCCAGACTGCTCCAAGGGTATCCGAACGTTTCTTCTTTTTTTCTCCATATTTTTCAATGAACTCACTTCCGGATCGGTCTAAGTTTCGATTTTATAGATTATGGGCTCGAAACGAATTTGTGTGCTAAAAGTTATGACCCATTTAGTGAACCTTGTTCAAAACCAGGTCTTTGTGATCTCATGCAATATTGGAGACCTGTAACATAACTAAAACTCAAAAATTTTGGGTTAGGATTTCACATTTCAGTAGTTCTGATAATGAACACCAATATGATGACCTTTATTCTTCATCTTCAGAACCATAAATAAATATGTTTTCTCGCGACCAAGAATTCTTCTTAGATATTGTTAATCATATAGATGATTCCCGAGTTAAGTTAGCTTACCTAGAAAAATTTTAAAAAAAAATAGTCAACCCCGACATCAAGATCGCACCACGAATCACAACCTACAACTTAAAAGACATTATGTCCAAACATGATAGACAACCTGAAACGACGGCTCGTACTCTTAAAGATCTTCAATTTGAAATTTGTGAAATTAAAATGGAAATCGAAACTCTCAAGAATAAACAAATTTAGGATTGCTGGAAAATTAATGAATTAATTTTGACCATAGATAAGGAAAATGATTAATTACATATGAAACCCCCAGTGAAATAGATGACACAGAAAGAATAAACAAAATCGAGATAGGGAGAATTTTAGTGGAAAGTAGTTCATACAAAGATGATAAACCATTTCTTAGGCTATTATCTCGTATTACCGGTCAAAAACGGTTTATTAAAATTACAATTGCTACTCAAAATTCTTTTTGTTTTGATACAATTGCTTTAGTAGATTTTGTTGCTGATTTAAATTGTCTCCGTTCTGACTTGGTTCCTTATCAATTTTGGAAAAAAACTATAGAATGGATCAAATATGTCATTGGGGAGAATCTCAAAATTCTTTATAAATTATCTGATGTTACGATCAAAAATTCTAATATTGGTTTTACCACTGGTTTTCTTGGTATTCAAAATATTACAAAATACGTTATTCTAGGCACCCCATTCTTAGAATTAATTAAACCATTTAAAATTTACAATTGCCGAATAAGTACTAAGATCTTAGGAAATAGGTTATTTTCCCTTTTATCCAAAAACCTGTTACACAAGATATTAATTTATTGAAACAGAGTATTCATGATTATTCACTCAATTGTCTTCTTATCAATAAAGAAAAACAGGTAGAACATCGTTCAAAATTGTCGAGATTGACGCCTCTGAAATTGGGTTTGAGGGTGTACTTAAACATATTAAGAATGGTAAAGAAGAAATAATATCATTTACTTCTAAAAAATGGAATCCTACCCAACAGAATTACTCAACCATCAAAAATTTCTTGTTCGTGTTGATTGTAAGTTTGCAAAAGAAGTTCTTCAAAAAAGATGTCCAAAATATTGCCTCAAAATAAATTTTTGCCCGATGGCAAGCTATTCTTAGTGTTTTTGATTTTTATATTGAGCATATTGCAGGTAAAGATAACAATGTACCTAGTTTTCTAACAAGAGAATTTTCGCAAGACAAATAAACGGTCTAGGTCCAAGCATCTGTTTTTCACTAAGTTTGTTATCATACTAATGACCAATTATGATTTCGAAATCTCTCGGATATATTTTACATAGGTTCTTCACACCGATATTTGATTATCATTTTAGATTAAACCAAAATTTAGAAATCTCTCTCAAGCTTTAAAAAAACAAAATAAATGTCGTAATATCCTATTGCGAAGGTTATGAAGATGAATGGAGTAATCCATTATTAAATGTAGAACTTTTTAAAATGGAAACTTTAAGATTATTTCATCAATATGCTTTACCTTACGATTTAAGAAAAGATATTCTTGATACAGTTCTTTATTCTCAGATTCGAGATTAAGTTTTGTATGATCTAATTACGTCTGAAACCCATAGTGAAGTAGATGACATAGAAAGTATAAATAAAATCAAGACAGGGGGAATTTTAGTGGAAAGTTCCTACAAAGATGATAAACCATTTCTTGGGTATTATCTCTTATTACCGGTAAAAAACGGTTTATTAAAATTACAGTTGCTATTCAAAATTTGTTTTCTTTTAATACAATTGCTTTAGTAGATTCTGGTACTGATTTAATTTGTCTCTGTTCTGACTTGGTTACTTGTCGTTTTTGAGAAAAAAAAAATGATAGAAGTGATAAAATCTGCCAACGGAGAGAATCTCAAAATTCTTTATAAATTATCTAATGTTATAAAAAATTATAATATTGGTGTTACCACTAGTTTTCTTTGTATTCAAAATATTATAAAATACGTTATTCTAGGCACCCCATATTCTTAGAATTAATTAAACCATTTAAAATTAACAATGACGGAATACATACTAGGATCTTAGGAAATATGTTATTTTTCCCTTTTATCCAAAACCCTGCTACACAAGATATTAATTGATTGAAACAAAGTTTTATTCATGATTATTCACTCAATTGTCTTATTCTCAATAAAGAAAAACAGGTAGAGCATCTTTTCTCTAAATACTTCTAATATTATTGCAGACCCAATGATAGGTCGCGAAGATCGGGGATGAGGTAAGGGATCCACATCTACAACAACATCCCAAACTCAAAAATTATCCAAGGAATCTTATGCTTTACAAGAAAATGCAATTCTACCAAAAAAATCTTGGGGAGATATAGCCTATGAAGAAGATCAAAAAATTGCAGCTGAAAAGCATAGAACTGGACAAATTAATAATGGTAAATAGGTAGTATCTTTCAATCCCTGTAAAACTGGTTTTTTTCAATCCCTAAAACCCTAAATAATGAACAAAAACATTCATGGTTTTTTTTATTTCAAATTTAATCAAACATAGAATTTTACATACTAGTTTAACGAATGGTGGTGGTATTTTGGACCTGTTCCACAAATCCCCCACCCCTTTTCAATGAAGGATATGATGTATTTAGCTCGTGATTTCAGCCAAAAAACATGTCCTTTCCACCAATGTTTTATTTCTTCTCCACGTTTGCAATTTCTTGGATATCTAATTAGGCATATGGTTTCCATACTGATCCCAATACACTATCATAGTTGATTCGAAAAATCTGATGCAAATGGTGGGACAAATTTAAAGTCGAAAAAGCCTACCCACAAAATGTCCTATCTTGGCTTTCCTCCAAACCATCTCAATCTAAAACTCTTGAAAAAACTCACCAAAATTTCCTTGGCCTGAAATCATTTATTAGTTTCAAGTTTGTTTCTGCAACATCGGAAGAGGAATTAGCTCAACTCTCACAAAAAATACTTTCCGAGTTGAAAGATCATACGAGTCAATATTTGGTGAAATCATATACCACAAATTTTGATAAAAAATCTAGAAGGAGTTTTAATTCCGATGATCTTTTGGATGAAGAAACCTAATCAAGCCCAGTCATGACTTGGCTATTCCACCTCAAATGGTAGGTGGTAAAGAAAATATTAAATTCGTTAATAGTTGGAGGCTTTGCTGAAAAGTGCAAAAATCCTTCAAGATTTCTAATCAAGCCTAGGTTTACACGGCTTGGCTATTCCAGCTCAAACGATAGGGGGTAAAGAATTGTCAAATCCATTTACAGCCGAAGGTTTTGCTAAAAAACCAAACATACCTTTGTGGTATAATTTTTTTTATCAAAGATGTGAGTATATTAAACTGAGAAAAAAAAGTCACTAAATTGACAAAGTCAAAGGAGAACAACAAAGCCAAGGGCTAGAGAAGCCAAGGCAAAAGAAGGGGGGCAAAATACAACCCCAACACACTAACTAGCTAAAAGCTGCATAATGCAATAGAAAATTATATGAATAATCAACAACCAGTAGCTCAATCCTTAAGCAGCAAGCCATATCAAGAACAAAGTAGGACTCAAAATAAAGATACTCCATCCGGATTCTATCTAACAAGGAAAACAACATAGGCAACTTTTTCATCCATAATTCTTGCAATGTATCCAACTGTAAAGATGATTCCAATAACTGAAGAGCTTGGACAGATAGCACCAGAGTGTTCCACAAGTCAAAGCAGGGCAAAGTACATCCCATTTGAAGAGAGGTTAGCAAAACCACACAACTAATGAGCATATACAACAATTTCAGAATAGCAACATCAGTACCTCCATCATTTCTAATCAACAGCAAATAGCAAGAATGGCTCACCATACCAGCAAACCAAAGACCAGAGCAAAAAAAGTAACCGCACCAGCAGGGCCCCAAAGCCAGCAAGGTTACTGGTAAGGTAATTTTTGTTTAAAAGCATCATAGCATGTAAATCTTTTTTATTGCATAGACTAGTCAGAACTTTTTCCCCATAAATAAACTTTCATAACAAAACCAGGGTAGGGATTCCAACATGTGTCCCAAGAAATTAAAAAACCAGTTAAATCTACTGCATGAACAGTAGAAGTATAGCACAAAATATTCGAAGCCATCCGTACCATTTTCCATATCCAGTCACCAAAGATTATGAGGAAGATGATAGACATCCCATTTAAATTGAGGTTGGCAGACCTAGACCTCACTTGAGACCTGCACATTGTAAGAGTCAGCATCCAACAACAATCAATGAGAGTTACTGACAGGACCAGCATACAAACGATCTTAACAGCAACGAGGACTCCACTAGTAGCTCCCCAAGGGCATACTAAGAAGTGTATTCTAGCTAAGTGAAGTAACCCAGCAACACCTCCATTAGTCATCAAGCTAGGCACCAAAGGGGAGCATAATTTGAAACAGTAGTGATGACGTCAAAAAGGTGTCACTATCGAGAAGATGATCTGTTGGTCGGACCTGCAGTCATGCACAGATACCAAGGATGAAGATCCTTCCAAGAAGCCGACCAGCCAGGCAAGGCAGTCTTGGTTGACCAGCCTGCTGGTGGTCTGTCAGCTTACCAGCGAGGCAGCCAGGCAGTCAGGCAGCTTACCAGCCAGGCAATATTTCTAAACATGTGGGTCCTTCCAAGGAACCGACCAGCCAGGCAGTCCTACAATTGAGCACAATGAACAAAGATGAGCTAAAGGCAGCACCAGAGGTAGTCCTCTGGCGTTGGCGCTCCGACGCTCAAGTCAGCTCGTATTCCAAAATCTGGCAAGCTCCTTGGAAGCTCTCTCTTAGCCAAAGTTCAAATTGTGATTAGTAAGATAATACCTGACTTTGAGAGCTACTTTGAGAGCTTTATATAGGATTTAGAGCCATTATTAACCTGGGTCCCCTAATTATTGTTGGGGGTTGCACTTAAATGCTTTTCACCTTGGTAGGTCCAGGTGTTTCACTATATCGAGGAATAACCTCGGTAGGATATTCTTGCCCAACTGCTTGGCTTCTCTTCTTACCGAGATGACTTCTTGGTGAGGCAGGGTGGCTCTGCTGAGACTCAAATGACATGTGTCCACATATAATTGGTAGGGGTATTTTTGTAATATCAGTTGCCCCCAACTCCCTTATCGAGGCGCCGTTCTACGCAGATCGATGAGAGGAGTAATTATGCCATGCCATTAATGGGGAGATGACAACCCAGACATTTTGATCAACGGTCCATATTTGCACGGCTTATTGGCCATATGTTTCTGGCCGTTGATCTGAGGATGGTCTACTGACCAGGACCTACCAAGGTGAAAAGCATTTAAGTGCAAACCCCAACAATAATTAAGGGACCCTGGTTAATAATGGCTCTAAATCCTATATAAAGCTCTCAAAGTCAGGTATTATCTTCCTAATCACAATTTGAACTTTGGCTAAGAGAGAGTTCTAGTCCAAGGAGCTTGCCTAATTTTGGAATACGAGCTGACTTGAGCGTCAGAGCGCCAACGCCAGAGGACTACCTCTGGTGCGGCCTTTAGCTCATCTTTGTTCATTGTGCTCAGTTGCAGGACTGCCTGGCTGGTCGGTTCTTTGGAAGGGCCTACATGTTTAGAAATCTTGCCTGGCTGGTAAGCTGCCTGACTGCCTAGCTGGTAAGCTGTCTGGCTGCCTAGCTGGTAAGCTGACAGACCACCAGGCTGGTCAACCAGGAATGCCTTGCCTGGCTGGTCGGCTTCTTGGAAGGATCTTCCCCCTTGGTATCTGTGCATGACTGCAGGTCCGACCAACTGATCGTCTTCTCGGTAACAAAAGAGAAAGAAAACAAACAAGGGCAACAGGACCAAGAGGCCTCGTGTAGGCCCCACAGGGGAGACTAGGGCTTCTGAAATAGCCCTTACTGGAGCCACTACCTCGGTCACTATCGTGACTCGGAGCGCCCCGTCTCCTCGGCTGGGTACTCCTCAGCTTGGGGTTCCTCAAATCCCTCACCAGGTAAATGGTCCTCCTTTGGGACCAATTATCGAGGAGGACTTTGCTCGGCATGCTCCCCAATGGAATGTCAGTGAGACTGACAGGGTGGTCAATCCAAAAGTGGCTATCGAAATGCTGAAGCATTTGCCTTGCTGAGTTTCAATATCTCATACACAGCGGAAGTTTAAAATTTTATTGAAACCCTCCAGAGAATCCATGTGAAAGGGCATAAATCGGTGATGAGAAGTTACCTCTTGAAGTGCAGAAAACAACCGATTGCTTGGCTTGAATAATCCGAATCAATCCGCACTATCCAACCGAACAGCACGCCTCTATGGTATCCACACGAACAAGCCTAAGATTGCTCCTTCACGTTATGCTAGTAACTAGGAGAAGAGCTCCAATCCGTTTTTCTCTCAACTCACTCTCAAAGTGCGGCACACCAAGAGTTGTGTTATCTCCTAGGGTTACTCTAACACTAAATATTCCGTGAGTCAAGTAAAATCGAAAAAGCCCAAATCTCCTTGAAGAAAGAAGCCCACGTTTTTGGGCTCTTGACCATGTTCAATTAATCTTATCAATTAAACCGGTAATGGACCTTACATAAAGCCCTAAGCCCAAACGTAATATGTTATTCTTAAATAACATAATCTTTGACTTATTCTATATGTGTGTGACCCTATAGGTTCTCGTTATGTTAGTAGTGAAACTAAAATCATATTCTAGCATCACAAACAATGAGAGGTATCTAGCAACACATCATTGTTACCCAAATAACGAGAATGTCAATGATTCGACATAACCTTTATTTATGACCAATTTATATGTAGTCCATTTGTCCTTAATAGCTTGATTAACATCGAGGCATGGAATGTGTCATCCTCGTATATGTTAATCTATGTGTTTCTTGATTTCGAGTAGACTATTAAAAAACAAACGAAATCAATATCACATATTGATTCATTTGAGCATGGCCATGCATTTCTAAGTCTCACTCAATCAAGAGGACCACGAATATCACTCATGTTATATAGAAGGGACAAATACCATCTAGGCCACTCACATCCCTCCACATGATTCGTGATATACCCAATCACTGACTTTATAGCCAACCCTTTTACAAGTGACGTTAGACAGTATCAAAGTGTATAACTACTCATGTTGGAAACCGTAGTGATTTCAGGTTAAAGGAAAACATATATCATTGTCACTATGAGAATAGCTTATGACATTCATATAACAATCCATGCAGTATTCTCATGTTGGGTCTGTCCAGTACTTCCCGTTCTCTAACAAGTACCTATGTATTGATTTGATATCTCATATCCATGACTCGCAAGATTTAGTCATCAATCAACCTACATACTAGTCTCAACGTATTAATGTTATCCCATTTAACAATAATACTTGACTAGGGACGTTTAAGAATAGTGTTCTATATACATCTATGATGATCTCACGTTCAAGTCACACACTTGAAGTCTCATAGCATCGAACCAACTATTCTAGGGATATTTATCATAATCATTTATATAGTGCAGATAAATAATTCATAACAAATAAAGTACCTCAATATAACATAATAAATGTATGCTAATACAATCATCCCATGATTGGCTCCTAGAGCATACACCAACATGCCTACCCCTGCAGACTATGACAGGGTGTCTAGTCTAACTGACATGAAGCATCTAACACAGATAAACTCCCCCTTCATGCAGGTATGAGTTTTTGCTCATGAGCTCGATATCTTTACTTCTTTGGTTAAAATATTTTTACTTACTCCTTTTTCCTTTCTTTCCAGACTGATGTGCACCTTTCTGCCATTCCCTCCAGCATTGCTCGGTTTGCTTACGAGGAGACAGTTCAGTTGGAGAGAGCTGATGCTGCTGAGGAGAGGGCTACCAAGGCTAAGAACAAGCTCAATTCGATGAAGGCCGAGATGGAAGAGATGCAGCAGTCTCACTTTGCTTAGATGGAGAAGGCTTCTCGGCAACGAAGAGAGCTAAAGGAGAGGACCGTCTCCATAGAGCGCAAACTGAAGAATGCTGAGGAGACGTATCAGCGACTCCTCGGTGATGCCGAGCAGTAAACTATCCAGAAGTTCAAGGACTCTGAGGAGTTCAAGGCTGCCCTGAGGGAGGAAGGCTTTTATGGCTTCCGTGGAGGGGTCAAGGAGTCCAGGAAGCTGCTCGTCAAGGCTGGCCTAGACTCTTCCATCTTGACTCCTCTGTGCCCTTCTCTCATGGGGAGGGATCAGCTTGAGGAGTCTAAGGAGGAGATCCTTGAGGCCTTTAGGAAGGCTGAGCAGAGAAGGAAGAGGGGGCTTGCCGAGATGGATTTTTCCGAGGAGGAAGCATCTGATGAGGAGGTGGAGGTAGTGGAAGAGGAGATCTTGGAGGCTGACCTGGATGGACAAAACTAAGCTCCTTTTCCCCATTGCTGAGACAACCGAGGAGGCTCCTTCAGCTTTGCCAGCAAATGTGCCTTTTGCCGAGGAGTCTGGCTCTGGCATCCCTCCTACAGATGTTTAAATTCTTTTTTGTATGGGCTTTGTCCTTTTTGTTTTTCTCGTTGCTTGTAATGAACTCTTTTTTATCATTAATGAAATATGCCTTTTTGTTACTCGGCAATTCAGACTCATTCATGTAAATTCACCTGGTCGGTAGACCGACCATCCAGTTTATGTTTTAAGATTTTCATGAGTCTTAAAAAGAAATTAAATAGCTTTCTTCAACTGAGGTACCATCCCGGTCGATAGTCCGACTGGGGTTCTGGGACCCATTATATTGAGGACTCAAGTATTCATAGTTGCCTAGATACCATCCTGGTCAGTAGGCCGACCAGGCTTATAGTATCTTCATTTCCTCTTTTTGGGAAAATTTGCTTAAGTCTTGACATCTTGTGATGCTGGTCGGTAAGGGATTTATACTTAGCCAATTTTTTGGCCAAGTTTGCATGCTGTCCGTGTCAAGTCTTCTCATGCATATAGATGCTTTATTTTGGGAAAGAGATCTTTGCTTTTATTCATTCACGCATGTTCCAAGCTGAAAAACAAATGCGTTAAATAGAAACATCATTTATTATAATAAAGCCCTACACATAGTATCTTCGAAGATTGTCCACATTCCAGGGTCTCATATCCCTGGGCCTCGTTGGGTCTTCGATCTTGTATGTGCCATCCTTCAAAATCTTCACTACTAGGTAGGGCCCTTCCCAGGTTTCAACCAACTTACCTGGGTGTTTTCTTGTAGCAGCTACCTTTCTCAATACAAGGTCTCCTACAGAGAACTTTCTCTTCCTCACTCGTCTATTGTAGTATTGGGTTGTTCTCTGTTTGTACGTAGCAGTCTGGATCCTGGCATTTTCCCTTGTCTCTTCTAGGAGATCAAGGTTATTGGGCAGTAGCTAATCATTCATTGATTCTTCAAAATTGGCGATCCTCAATGAAGGGACCCCAATCTCGACCGGGATAACTGCCTCGGTTCAAATGAGAGGGAGAATGGAGTTTCACCTGTCGATGTCCGGGGTGTAGTACGGTATGACCACAGCACACTAGGTAACTCTTCAACCCATCTCCCTTTTGCTCTATCCAGCCTTGTTTCCAAACCCTCCAGGATGGTCCGGTTTGTAACCTCTGCCTGACCATTAGCCTGAGGATATGCCACAGAAGTAATCCTTAGGTCGATGCTAAGGTCTTCACAGAACTTGTGCATTTTTTTACTAACAAACTGTCTTCCATTGTCTAACACTAGGGCCTGTGGAAAGCCATACCTATAGACAATAGTTCTCCATATAAAGTCCATCACTTTCAATTCTGAGATTGACGCCAATGGCTCTACTTCTATCCATTTAGTGAAGTAATCAACAGCCACAATAAGGTTTCTCCTCTGTCCGGCTATTTGGACGAATGGTCCAAGGAGATCCATGCCCCATTGTGCAAATGGGCAGGGGTTTTGCATGGGAATAATGTCAGAGGAAGGTACTCGTGACACGTTCGAGTGTCTTTGACACTTATCATAGTTTTGCACGAATTTCTTGGCATCCTTCATCATAATAGGCCAATAGTACCCTCATCTTAGCACCTTATGACTTAAGGTCCTGGCACCTATGTGGCTTCCACATATCCTTTCATGCACTTAATGAAGTGCGTAGTCCGCCTCCCTGGGTGCTAGGCACTTCAAATAAGGGAAAGTGAATGATCTCCGGTACAACTCTCCATGAATCAGGGTATATCGAGCTGCTCTTTTTCGGAGGCTTTTGGCCTGGTTGTGATCTTCAGGCAGACTTCCATCCTCTAAGAATTTTTTGATTGGATTTATCCAACTTGGCTCATGATCATCATCAACATTTTCCATTAGTGTTTGCACTTCAATGCTATTTTATGATAGTATCTCCACTTGGACTGAAGTGGGTACCTGTACTGAGGAGGCAGATGCCAATCGGGCTAACACGTCAGCTCTTGAGTTTTCCCCTCTAACCTCTACCTTTGGTATCCTCTCCATCAGTTCCTGTACTTTCGCCAAGTACTTGATCATACTTGGTCCTTTTGCTTCATATTCTCCTTTGATTTGCTCAGTGACCAACTGTGAGTCACTATGAACGATCAAATTTTTAACTTCCAGCTGCTCAGAAAGGCGTAGTCCTCCCAATACCGCCTCATATTCTGCCTCATTTTTTGAGGCCTTGAAGTTGAATCGCAAGAAATGTGCCATGGTCATGCCCCCCGGGCCAAGCAGGAGAATGCCAGCACTACTGCCTTCCTGGTTGGATGATCCATCCATAAATAATTGCCATTGTTTTGGGACAGTGTCGGCATTGTCCTGGTTGGTCTCTCTGTAACATTCAATGATAAAATCAGCCAAGGCTTGTGCCTTAATAGCTTTCCTCGGCTTAAACTTGATGTCAAACCCTCCCAATTCAATAACCCACTTCACTAATCTTCCTGAAGCATCTGACTTTTGGAGGACATGTTTTAGTGGCTGGTCAGTCAAGAAAATTATTGTATGTGCTTGGAAATAAGGTCTTAGCTTCCTTGCTGCCACCATTAATGACAGAACTAGCTTCTCAGCATAGGAATACCTTGTCTCTACATTGATCATAACCTTGCTAATATAATACACCGGTCTTTGCACTTCGTCTACCTCACTCACTAGCACTGCGCTGACCGCATGTTGTGATACTGCTAGGTAGAGGTACAAAATTTCACCTTCCTTTGGACAAGTCAAGAGTGGAGGCTAGCCTAGATAGTCTTTAAGATTTTCAAAGGCAAGTTGACATTCTGGTGTCCATTCAAATTCCTTGGCCTTTTTTAATGCCCTGGAAGAATGGTTTGCATTTGTCTCCGGACCGAGCAAGAAACCTCCCTAGTGATGCTGCTCGGCCGGTCAGCTTTTGAACGTCCTTGGCATTCTTTGGTGGTTCCATCTGAAGGATTGCTTGCACCTTTTTGGGATTTATCTCAATCCCTCTGCTTGTTACCAGAAAGCCAAGAAACTTCCCAGATGCCACTCCAAAGGCACACTTTTATAGGTTAAGTTTCATTCCAAACCGATCAAGTGTATCAAAGACCTTATGCAGGTCAGTAGGGTGGTCTTCAGCTTTTTTGCTCTTTTCCACCATATCATCCACATAAGCCTCCATGGCATTACCTTATAGCAATATGTCCCCTCAGGGGTGATGAATGATGTTCCTTCTTGGTCTTCGGGATGCATCTTTATCTGATGGTACCCCGAATAGGCATCCAAGAAGCTGAGGAGTTGATGTCCTAAGGTAGCGTCTACCAACTGATCAATCTTTGGTAATGAATAGCTATCTTTAGGACAAGATTTGTTTAGATCAGTGAAATCAACACACACATCCTCCATTTCCCATTGGCTTTCCTCACCATGACAACATTGGCCAACCATTCAGGGTATTGGACTTCTCTGATGAAATCGACATCTATCAGCTTCCTCACATCTTCCTTTATCGCTTCTTGGCGATCAGAAACAAAGTTTCTTCTCTTCCGCTTAACTGGTCTAGCACCAGGTATAATGCTCAGTCGATGTGTTATCACATCAGCACTCCATGCAAAAGTACCTACACTCCTAAGGAGCAGTTCAGTGATCTCCTTGGTCAATCCTTCTCCAAGTTGAGATCCAATATAGAATTTCCTTTCTAAGCCAACAATGATCTCGACTTTCCTCAATTCCTTCACTGGAGTTTTAAACACCTGCTCTTCTGTCCTCATATCCAGGCTGCCTACCGAGACCTTCTTCTTTTTCCTCTCTTTAAGTTCAGTGAAGTAGGTACTGCGGGAAGCCTTCTGATTCCCCTTAACTTCACCAACTCCCTTCGAGGTGGGGAACTTCATCTTTAAACAATAGGTTGAGACCACAGCTCTCACCCTGTGAAGTAGTGGTCTTCCTACGATGGCATTGTGTGAAGCTTTCACATCAACTACCAACATATCCACCATATGCATCACTGTCTTGGGATGTGTTCCCAGTGTGACTGGAAGAGTTATCATTCCTTTTGGTATGACTGACTCTCCTGTGAACCCATACAAGGGTACTGAAGTTGGCTTTAGCCTTTCCTCCGAAAGCTTCATAGCTTTAAAGGTGTGGTAGAACAGGATGTCTGCTGCGCTCCCGTTATCAATCAAGATTTTCAAGACATTGAAGTTGGCGATCACTGCCTCAACTACCAAGGCGTCATCGTGAGGGACTTCAATACCTTCTTCATTCTTCTTTGAGAATGTAATAACCTCCTCATCCCTTTTGATCATTTTTTCCTTGGTTGTCTGCTCAGTAAGACGAGCATATGCTCTCCAGTCGATGTACTTTCTCCACCTGCTGCTAAACCTCCAATAATGACGCCACAGAAATCAATTGTTCCTGCAGTGCCTCTCTCATGCGGAGGAGATTCTTCCCTTCTTCAGGGCCTTCTATGGTCATCATCTTCTTTATTATCTCTCCTTCACTTTTCTTCTCGATTTGTAGTGTACTTCTTGAGGTGTCCTCTTCTTATCAACTCCTCAATTTCATCTTTTAACTGCCTGCAATCGTCAGTATCATGACCGTGGTCCTTATGAAACCTATAATACTTATCTGTAAACTTCCTCTTCTCTGGAGGAGTCTTCATCTCCTTTGGCCATCTGACTAGATTTTGGGCAACAATCTTGTTCAATACCTTTCTTAAGGGAGCATTTAGTGGGGTATAGTTACTGAAGCTAGTTGGTGGGCCAGTTTGAGACTTCCTAGAAGATTTTCTTCTCGCCTGCTATCCTCCCTTCCTGATCTCTTATCATTGCCTGGTCGGCCACCTCCTGACCCTCCTGGGTGGCCCTTATCACCAAAGCCCCTAGCCCGGTCAGGGGAGGTTCGTATTGCAAAATGGGAAGACTTCAATGAATCCGTTGCCTTGATATATTTCTCAGTCCTTGCCAGGAATTCATCCACGGACTGAGGTGCATCAGTGCATAATGAATTGCAGAACTGCTCATGACGCACGGTCCTGATCAGAGCAGCATTTGCCATAGCAATTTGTACATCTGGGATCTCTAGGCACATGATTGATTCTCCCTATAAAGTCACGAAATGATTCTCCCTTCTCGTGTTCAATCACCATCAAGTCTTGGTTGGTAGTTTTGGGCTTCCTAGCACTTACAAATTGAAGGCTGAACTTCCTGGATAGGTCCTGGAAGCTGTAAATGCTGTGCCTAGGAAGGTTGATGAACCAAGTCTGAGCAGGTCCAATAAGTGTAGAGGGAAAAGCCTTGCACAAAACAGCATCTGAGGCTCCTCGGCACTCCATCATGGACTTGTATCCCATGACATGGTCCTACGGGTCCTTCTTCCCATCATACTGCTCAAAGTTGGGGAGCCTGAAGTGACGAGGTATGTCTGTTTCGAGAATATCCCTAGACAGGGGAGTCATGAAACTGTCCCACATTTCATCAATGACATTGCGTCCCTGCAGGGCTGCTAGCTTGCGGTCTACCTCTTGAAGGTGCTTATTGACATCATCATTGATGTGGGAGTAATAAGTGTTCCTGTTGGTATTGGAGTTTCCTTCTCGGTTCTGATCCCTTCTCTTGCTCCTGGAATCCAGAGAACCAGAGTTTCTATCATTCTCGTCCCTCTCAGTAGACCAAGGTGGGGCTTGCTGGTTAGCCATCATCATTTCAATGAAGAGTTGCATTTGTTGACAAAGCTGATTAAACCGTACAACACTAATGGGAGGACCAGCAGCCTCCTGTGGTGCTACCTGGACGTTTCCTCCTTCTTGGACCTGAGGTGCGTCCAAGGGTACCTCATGCCTTGCAATATTTTCATAATCTTGGTATTGTTGCTGGGTATCATTTGCCAGATGATAGGTATGTGATGTCTCATGATCATTCACATTGGTGGTTCTTCTAGGTCTAACCATTATAAGTAAGGGAACTTAGCTTTCCCACAGACGGCGCCAAACTAATGATGTCAAAAAGGTGTCACTACCGAGAAGACGATCAGTTAGTCAGACCTACAGTCATGCACAGATACCAAGGATGAAGATCCTTCCAAGAAGCCGACCAGCCAGGCAAGGCAGTCCTGGTTGACCAGCTGGTGGTTTGTCAGCTTACCAGCCAGGCAAGATTTCTAAACATGTAGGTCCTTCCAAGGAACCGACCAGCCAGGGAGTCTTGCAACTGGGAACAATGAACAAGGATGAGCTAAAGGCCACACCAGAGGTACTCCTCTAGCGTTGGCGCTCCGATGCTCAAGTCAACTCGTATTCCAAAATCAGGCAAGCTCCTTGGACTAGAGCTCTCTTTTAGCCAAAGTTCAAATTGTGATTAGGAAGATAATACTTGACTTTTAGAGCTTTATATAGGATTTAGAGCCATTATTAACCTGGGTCCCCTGATTATTGTTGGGGGTTGCACTTAAATGCTTTTCACCTTGGTAGGTCCAGGTGTTTCACTATACCGAGGAAGTAACCTCGGTAGGATATTCTTGCCCAACTGCTTGGCTTCTCTTCTTACCGAGATGACTTCTTGGTAAGGTAGGGTGGCTCTGCTGAGACTCAAATGACACATGTCCACATATAATTGGTAGGTGTATTTTTGTAATATCAAGTAGGTATTGAGATACTCGAGCTTAGGCCAAACAATTTTCATATGATCTAAACTCTAACAAGCACTGTGTGACGCCCCGATCCCCGGGACGCCAGGTGCCCTCTCTGACACCGTCCTAGGTCACTAGTGTGAACATCCGGGATGAACCAGAAATTTCGGCAGCACCTCCCCGTATATCGAGGAGTGCCCACCTACATCAGAAAGGCAGTGACAATCATCACACTAGCAACCTAGCATCCAGGCCTCAGGCCTCAATCACAAGCAATCCTGATCCTAGAGCCTCAGGCCCTCCACTACCAGCATGCACAAACTGATAGCTTTAATTATAAATCATCACACAGATCTATATATCCCAAGCATATAACCATCATCATCAAACATCATAATCATACAAGCACTGTCCATGCCACATGGTTATATACACTACTCTGACATACAAAATATAACAACAACATGCAGAGAGTATGTCTCGTGCATCCCACTCCTACCCAGGGCCATCCATGTCACATCCCGCCCTCACTGATCCGTACCGCCGGTACTCGTACCAGTCTCACCTGTAGAAGACAGAAAGTATGGGACTGAGCTAGAAGCTCAGTAGGGTACAAGAGTATATAAGAAGTAAGGCCGAACCAATCAAAAGGACAATGCACCAACATGTATCTACAACATGCACATATACTCAACAAGCACATATAACATCAATCCAAGTAATCCCCTCACCCTGAGCAATCAACAATACTACCATGTCTCATACATGTAGCATCCAACAGGGAGCAAGCTCAACCATAACAACGCTCCCAGGATTACCTGGTTGCGTGAACCTATCACGCCCGCACCTAGCCAGCTAGGTCGCTCTCCAACCTTCGCCCAAGTGCGTTATCCCAACATAGAGTTCACGTGACCCGGTGGCAACTCTCTTCACCTGTCATCCCTCCATGAGGCTTTCAAGGAACCTAAGAGTCCCCGAGTCCATACTCGAGTCCCCCATGCATCTCTAATGCATTTATGCAATGTCATGCCGAATAGATATATATATGAACATCCTACATATATACATATATAACTACCGTGATGCATGAACGGAATTCAACTCGTGCCCGTATGAGATGGAACACACAATCGGGTCATGCATACAATCCACAATCAACAATTAACCACACATTGGCTCGTTTCCCCTTAGAAGCAATTAAGGTGGAAACACAACAAAAGGACCAATGAAGAATCGAAACGCTATTTAGAAAGGAGAACGGACGATAGAAAAGAATCGGTTAGGAATCCCTACCTCAATCGAGCACAATCACCTCAAATACCAAATTAGGGTTTCGAACCCTCGTTTCTCCCAAACCTATCGATTCACATAACCGAACTCACAATATCAACCAAAACATACCACATTATCCCTACTAATATCAATCAATCAACAAAAATCGAAATACTTACCTTCTCTCTCTAGAATTCTCTTTCAAAAGCTTGTTCCAAAGCCCAATCCAAATCTTACTCCAAAATCCCAACTAAACCTACACATAGGTCCAAAAACAAGTCTATATCAACATATCTAAACCCTAGATATCAATTCCAAACGGAACTAACCAAATCTAAAGAAAACTCCAATGAGAAACTCTAGGAAAACTTACCTCAAACCTTGAAATCTTCCTTGAATCTTCTCCAAGTCTCCAATCCAAGCTTAGACTCTCAAAGAATCACATCAAATGATCTTCTCTCTCTAGAATCGTCGCTCTCTCTCTCTCTAGGATGAACCAAAACCAGAAATCTGTCTAAAACTCTCGCTGGAGTCTGTTTTGAAAGCTCGGGTTGCGCCTAGGCGCTACCCCGAGCGCCTAGGCGCCCTGGCCTTAAGTAACATCCCAACGCGCTGCTCTGGGCGCCTAGGTGTGCAGCGCTTTCACGCCTAGGCGCCCTAGCGCCTACTCTGCTCGCCAACCTCCGGACTGGGCGCCCTCTCGGCGTATCATCATGCGTGCCTGGGCGCAGACCGCCTAGGCGTGCCACCCTGGGCGCCTAGGCACTCCAGCGCCTGCTCCATCTTTTTCCCCACTGGATTAGGCACCCCTGGGCGCACCATTGCACACGCCTAGGCGCACACCGCCTAGGCGTGCTGCTTGGGCGCCTAGGCGCGCCAGCTCCTCATGTGTTCTTCCTTGCCAGCCTCTTTACTGGACTAGGCGCCCCTGGTGCGCCTAGTCCAGTGTGCAAAACTCAAAAATTCCAAAAATTTTGGGTCGGGGTTTCACACACTGCCCCCAATTAAGCAAATACTTGTCCATTCTTTCCAACAAACCATGCCAGCCATAGTATCATTATCATCAGCTATGTAGATTAAATCATAAAGATGCTGAAAGTAGCAAAAAAATATCTTACATCCTTTAACAGTGCCGTGAACAGTGGTCTTCAAACACTGCAGCCTTTGAAAACCCAATGCAAGATGAAAGGAACCCGTAAAATAATCCACCTCCCCCATAGGGTAATGCTTGTTTGATCCATAATCAAGACATAAGCATAGGCATGCAGGGCAGCTAACAACAAATGAAACAAGCAACCAACAGCTTCTTTGATCGTGAAAATAAAACACTGAGCAAGAGACTTAATCAACAGCATGAGAAATTGAACCATCAACACCAAATAAACCTATAGGTAAAATAAGAAGTTAGTAAAAATTGGCCTCCCACCCTTTCCCTGTATTTCCCTTTGATTCCCATATAATCCATACTCTCGTGTTTCTCTCCCATAAATATAGTTCACTCTCACTCATGCTTGCCTCTCTTCCTCACATATTGTAGTCATAGAGCCTGTTTGGACATGCTGTGAGGTGCTGTGTGGTGCTGTGAGGTGCTGTGAGGTATAAAACTGTGGTGCTGTGAGGTGAGTTTAAACGCAGTTAGGCGTTTGGCGCCTCAATTTTAAAACTGCGGTGAGTTGAGTTTTCATGCTGTTTAGTTTTTTCTTTTTGTAATTTGTAATCTTAACTTAAATATCAACTAAATTAACTTTAATTCATTACATATTTTAATAAGTACCTGAAAATTAATAAAAGTAACACAATTATAAATACATTTAATCCATTCATCACAAATACATTTAAAAAATACATACAACAAACTAATACTGATGAAACAACTCTGCAGCAATCATATCGCATGTGGCCGCCATATGTTAGTCCTCAAAAGTATCTGGATGGTATTCTGAAGTACTTGCTCCATGTCCACTGCTGCCTTCCATACTCGACATATCAATATCTAGCCGATCATTATCATGCTCAATAAAATCACTGCTATCCATCGTGCGTAACCTAATAAAATTATGCAGAGCAACACAGGCTACCACTATCCTCACTTGAGCACGAAAATCGTATGAGGGCATTTTGGATAGGATGTGCCATCTATTTTTTAATAGACCGAAAGCCCGCTCAATCACTAATCGGAGAGAAGAGTGGGCATGATTAAAAGCCTCCCGTGGTGTTGATACCGCAGGACCATTTCGAAATACCTCCAAATGGTATCTATGTCCTCTATATGGCGATAAAAATCCAGTCTGATTAGGATATCCAGAATCGACCAAGTAATATTTTCCTGTTACAGAGAGTACATATTTTGACTAGTGAATATCCAAATTTCCTCAAATCAAAATGACATATATTAATCTCTACATACCAGGGGGAGGGTGCGGAAAGTTAGAGTGAACATTTGCAAGAACCGTGCTAAAAATACGTGAGTCATGTGCAGATCCTTCCCAACCCCCACACACGAATGTGAATAACATGTCAAAGTCACATGCTGCCATGACATTTTGCGTGGTCACCCCTTTTCTCCCGATAAACCTAGTCCTATCATCAATCGGTACTACTGCTGGAACATGAGTCCCATCAATAGCCCCAATGCAATCCCTAAAAAACGGAAAATATCTTTCATCTTCCTCAATCTGCCTAGGTGTTGTCGAGAATGTAGGATCCCTCGGTCGAACTATATCATCCGCCATCCGACATAAACTCTCCAAGACATTATGAAAATGACGGCTGACTGTTTCTGCGGAATGGACGAACCTATCTTGCACTGCCCTATTACCAACTCCATGACCAACTGTGTAAACAAACATGCCGACCATCTCATTCAAGCCAACCTCCCCCCTGATAGTAGCCCGTACTTTGTGCTCAGGTCAGAACATAGTTCCCTAAAAACCCTTCTGTCCATCCTCAACATAGAGACACAATGCCTTCTATTACCACGTAAGAGGTCCCTCATGTACATTGCGCCCGTATAAGAGGTGGTGGAACTAGGTGCACGAGGAATATCCTCAATAACCTCATACGTTGCCACTGCACCAACAACAATAGTCACAATCTCATCAATATGAAGAAATTCACTTGGGCCACTTGGGGGTTGCATTTCCTGTTCATGAAAATGATAAACAAATTTAAAATAAAAATTGATCATATGATGCCACAAATAAAAAATGATAACAATGGCATCAAAGCTGTCCATTCCTCTAAATAAAAAGTTCCCTGAAAAACACATATATGACATCACTGAACACAAAATGAAAGTAGTCGACTTCCTTAAAAAAAACATCCAGTCTAATAAACATACATGGCAACACATTATAATAATTTGTACTCATAAAGTCATTCAAATGATAGAAACAAATGTAAAACTCAACAGAAACATGTAGCAGTTCAAACTCAACAAATGCATAAAATAACAAAGAGTTCGGACTCTTCACTTGGTGCCAGATGCACTTGGACCCATTGCGTCTGCATACTTCATCTTCAACCATGCAAGCTGCCAATCCCTGCGTATCATGGCAGTAAAGAACTCACGCTCCTCCTTCTTCTGAAACAACCTAAAGGCAAACATTAGGAGATCACCAATCTCTGCAGTCTCCGGAATTTCCTCCAAGATACGCATACAATCAGCAATCTCTGTCTTCACATCATTATGGGTACAAGGTGGAGGGGCAGCCATGACATCGGTGTGGCTACTCACAGCGGACACAAGGTTGCCCAAACACTTGGTGACATCCTCACGGTAGTCAGCTGATTTGCGCTTCTTCTTTCTGCGAGTCCCTGGGTTCCCTGATCTGCTCCTGCGCTGTCGAACTACTGGAGTGGGAGAGCTGGTGATTTCATCTCCATCTTCCTTGTCGATGTTATATTCTGGATCGCTAGAGTCCTCAGAGCCAATCATCATATGTTGAACATTATCTCCTAAGCTTGTCTTTGTGGGCTCTTCATTTGGATTGGATGATCCTGGAATGTAGGCGAACTCTCCAGTAGTACATTGCCCTTGGAAAAGTGTCTCAAGCAGATCGAGGTGCTCAGGCCCTTGGACTCTGAACTTGGCAACCTTCTTGTCCTCCTGCAAATGTGCAATAATAAATGAAGTTAACAAACTAATTATAGAAACTAAACAGGAGTAAAACAATTTAATATAGCATATATGGCTAGCTAAAGTGTGAAAGAAATAAAATGACCTTAATTCTGCGCTCCCACCATTCATTATCAGCTAGAATGGTGTTACGAGTATGGTCCCATCCTGTGCCAGTGTCATGAAGGCGCAATTTCTCAAACAACTTGTATTCCTTCTTCAAGTTGTCCCACTTGTTTTTCAGTTGTGGCAGATCATATCGCCTCCCAGTTTGCTCAGCAAATCCGGACATAATTTTCTGCCACCCTTCTTTAGTAAAGTGAGTACCGGGCCTCCTTCCCGCCTTTACTTGTTCGACACACAAATTCAGAAAAAATTTTGTTTGGACGGAGTCCCAATTGGCCTTATCCTGCCCTTGACTTGGTTGTGTCACCGGTGTGGATGGAGTACTCATACTACTTGCAATTCGATGCATCACAAACATTAAAGCAAAAAAGAGGAAAAGAAGTGCAAAGAATTCGAACACAAAAAGGCATCCATTCATTCCTAAACACGTCCTAAAAATAAGGCAGAGAAGCATGTTCATTCACAGGCACAATATGAGCAGTAGAAGGCAGAAATGAAGGCACAAAAGCATTCCATTGATATTGACATCTTAAAACCGGATTTGGTGCATCAGTGTACTAACCTAATGGTGTGGAGTGGGGATTGGTTTTCTGCAGTTTATATGATAGGAGCAAGAACCTACAAAAAAAAATGCAGACATTAGTGCATTAGTGCAGATATTGGTGCAACAGTACAAAGAATTGAGCTACTGCAATTTCAAGTATTAAAAAGATATAATGAATAGAATATAGAAACAAATATTGAAAGCTTCAATCAATGTGAAACAGGGCAAATATAAGCAATAAACTCATGTGTTTTCAAACATGAAAAACTATGATTGCTAATGCAGTCCCATGTTATGCATTACACTTGTACAAGGATTCAGATTTGATTCCCCCTCTAAAAACAATTATAAATATAACCCCATAACTTATCCAAGAAAAGAGACTATATTCCTACAAAGAAACCAGTCATGTGGAAGTTTTTGTTAATAGCTGCACTTTAAAATATTGACTACCCTAATACTTGATACAACTGGAATTTTTTTTTATTGAAAAATAAGTTTATTCAAGCACCAAGTATATGCAAAAGGGAGAATCACAATTTACAACATGCTAAAAGCCTAAAAGCGTCAACAATATTGTTACCAAGACTTGAACTTGATAGAACACCATGGAAAATGAGTGCTAATTGGCCTCTAGTATTTATTAGTTCGGTGTGTAGGGAGAGGAGAGACACCTTTGCATGCCAGTGATGCATCAATTACATGGAAAATCATTACAATGCACTTTCTTTTGTTGGACCTTTTAAAGGTGAGAAAGTTTTATGGAAAATAAAAGTTGGTCAATATGAACTCTACCTCAATGGGTGCCAGTAATTTACTAGTTAATTTTGTTGCAAAGAACCAGATTGTAAGAAGTGGATGTGGAAATACGAATGGGGAAGTAGTATGGGTTCAGAAAACAATCTATTTTTAGATGTATCATTTATTAATTATAGAGAAAAATCCTGCAGATAAACACATGAATCAACAAGGATTATCATACATATTAACCCAAATCAGAGACAAACACCAAACAATTTCAGAATATGTCCCACCCAGAAGAAAAGTGAAGTGAGAACCTAAAAAAGAGGAGACAAAGGAAGAAGAAACTCATCACTTTTTAACTACACACGTCTTTCTTTTCCTCTCCCTATCAAACACAGTTCAAAAGAGCACAGAACATGCATATATATATATATATGTAAGTTGGAGCAATTTAGTGTAACTAATGTTGTTGATAATCTGGATTGGCAAACAAACAAGGTGATACCTAATCAGTCAAAACCTACAGCTCTATGTGAGATTATAATAAGAGTAGTTGGACCAGGTTTGTTGTAGAGAGAAAATAGATTCACATGATAGAGCTGTAGGTGATGTGTTTATAATCATTTGAAAATAATGCTTACACGCTTAGTGCCTTAAAAAATAGCAACAAAACACAACCATGGAGGAAAGATTGGACTGAAGAGTTTGAATCACTTAATAATGAAATTGTTGTTTGACTATTCAAAATCAGACCCCATGCACATGCAATTCTTTGTCGTTTGATTGTGGACTCTAATATATATTATTGGAAGTGATGTAAGAATTTGTCTTCACAAGCAACTACTCTTATATCTACCCTAACTTTGCTCAGCCGAACAGTGTTACAAACGTGTAACCCTAAATCAATTTTGTTCAACAATTTAATTTCAGCAACCAAAAATCACACAAAATGTAAGATCGAGAAGGGTCAAAGTGGTCAATTTCTTACCTGATAATGGAGGAGTTCGGGTGGTTGAATGATCAACGTCAATCCAAGCAAGGGGTCGGACGATCTACGATCTGCAGAGAGCATATGTATGAGATGAAGGTTTGAAATATGAATTGGTTTCAGAGAAAGACAACAAGGATGAAGAAAGCATACCTAATCATCCTCGTCGTCGATCGGATTTGGCTGTTCGTAGAGGCACGCGAGCGCTCGATCTGAAGAGAAGGAGACTAGGGCTTGCAAACGTGGGTACTAACCAAGTTTACGTAACTGCTGGACGTACCGTCATTTTTGTGGGCTGCCAAACAATTAAAGGCCCGTTGCGGCAATTTAAAACGCAAACGTGGGCTTCAAAATGTGACTCCAAACAGGCACATAGTGTAATGCCCCGTTCCACAAAACTCTAATTTTCGAGCTCGTAGTACAGAACACTACCTATATTACATCTCAGTCTATCACTACTACCTAATTCTATATCTAAGAAGAACCCAATTAATGCTAGAATAAATATAGCTAAGAAACATCTATCTCTAATTAAATGAACTCCTTAAATAACTCAAATCAAGCATCTTAATTCCGATGAGCATTTAACAATCATAACCTCATAATGGTATTAAATCAATAACGTGCAATACATATTTCTTGGCCTCGTTTTGCAAACTTTTGTTTAATCACGATAATCTGAAATACTAGCAACAACCTTAAAGCTTAAATAACAGTTAATATTCTTGTTATGGACTATCAAAACCTAACTTTCGCACATCAGCATCCTTTTAATGGATCCGCGGCGCCATCAACTCCTATGTCAGCAAAATCATCAAAGAACTATGTACTTGTATCACGGAACATAGTGAGCCGAGGCCCAGCAAGTAATACTTATGCATGAATGCACATGAACATCATCATTAGAAAACAGTTAGCCATTTAAATCATTTTTTCAGTACTTGAGCCCTTAACCTAGGTAAACTGCTACAGAGCAACCGGTCGGGATTTTATATCTAATACTTTACTATAGAGCACATTCAATCAACATTTGTACCCCTTATTCATTTTCCTTTTTCCTTTTTCTTTTCATTTAACAGTACTTCATAAACCTTTCTCTTTCCAGTATACCCTCCCTGTAGCAGTAATACCTGGTTCGTAAAAACATTTTCCCTTAATGTGTATGTCATGTATGCCATGATATGCTATGCTTAATGCAGTGTGACCATTAACTGTAATCTCTATACATCATCACATAACAGTTCACCATCCACAGATAACTCATCATCACTAATTCAGTCTCATAAACACAACACAATTAACGAATATATTACTATACAGATAACACACCTTCATAAATTTGGTCTTATATATATATATAGTGTTTTGATCTAGCCCGGTATCCCGGACTTATCTTTCTGTCCGGGAAACCATTAATTGCCGTTGGATTAATCCAATGGCAATGGCCAATCAAACATTTTAAAATTTTATATAGTATTTTAATATTTTATGTTTCTACTTTACTTTTAATCTCTCACTCTCCTCCTCTCTCATCTCTCTGGTTCCGTCTAGGGGAATCGCGACTGCCGACCAGCTCCTCATCTCCGTCGCGGCTACATCTGTTGTTTTGTCGGTTTCACATCTTCTAGTTTCTAGTTTCGCATCTGCTGGTTTGCTGGTTTGGCATTTACAACTCCATCTTCCATCTACTATTCCGGATCCGTCTACTATTTCGGGCTCCAGTCTTGCTTGCAAGAGGTAAGTTTAGTTGTTTGCAGAGGCTTCCTCTTCCATTTGTAGTGATTAGTCACGTGTCTCTACTTTGTTGGTTTCGCATCTTCTGGTTTCACATCTGCTAGTTTTGAAACTCCATGTCTCCATTTGACATTGCTGGGCCACGCTGCCAAATTAAAAAATTTACTTTAAAAAATATTAAATCACATTTGTTTCTATTTTGTGCTTTGCGTGCGTGTGTGGTTGCTTTCTTTGAAATTGAACTTGGTGAAAGGGGTATTTTATAGTCATATGGAATGGCTTGAATAACATTTATTTTGAACATGTTTTTTGCAGGGTATTGGTATTTTTTTACTCTGTTTGTGTATGCAATGGCTTGAATTAAATTTAGTTTGGAATTTTTTTTACAGGGTATTGGAATTGTTTTACTCTATGTGTATGCAATGACTTGAATTAAATTTATAACCAACTTGTTTTTTACAGGGTATTGGAATTGTTTTTGATTATGGATAATCAAATGAATTTTGTTCAACAAGGTGATGCGGGACATGATGATCAGTTGTTGCATGAATATTTTGAGGCTGAAAAGGAAAAAAAATTCTGGATTTTTTTTCATATTTGAGATGGATATAGAAAACAGAGTCAATCATTATTTTTGGGCTGATGCTGAATGTAGGAGAGCTTATGATGCATTTGGTGATGTTGTTGTATTTGACACTACTTATAACACAAATCACTATGACATGATATTTGCTCCATTTGTCGGCGTGAATCATCATGGCCAAACTACTCTATTCGGGTGTGCTTTCTTAGGTGACGAGATAGCAGATACATTTTCATGGCTTCTACAACAATTTTTGATAGCCATGCCAGCTGGAGCACCCAAAATGATTATCACTGACCAGGATCCTGCTAAGAGGACTTGCATCAAATATACTTGATAATGCTTGTCTGAATTAGGACACATTTGAGTTAGTGAAGGAGACATTTGAGTCTCCCAATGAGAGACTAAAGGTCTTGGTCTTGACTTCAAAAGATGGAACTCAATCTCAACCTAGTGTTTGTGTTTCAGAACCTACCTATTATGAGTCGGAGCAAGTTAGGGCGAAAGGTTGCGGGAAGAGATTGAAAGGTGGGAAAGAAATAGCCATAAAAAATAGACGATGTAATGGGTGAGGATTGATAGGGCAATCACATGACAAACGAAATTGTCTAGCATTGAACAATTCTTGAGTTTGTATGTATGCTACTGCTGCTATTGGAGTGTTCATTTTGCTAATGTTTGAGGCTAATATTGTGTTATTGTTATGGACCTCTTGGTAATGTTTGTATGTTATTTTTTGTTGATGTATCTACACTATATATATGAGTAAGAGATGTTGTTGTTGATTTGTATGTCATTTGTTGTTGATATTAATGGTTGCACCATAATAGATGCTGCAATTGTTTGTATGTATGCTGTAAATGGACCCAGCCAAACTCAATTGGATTCAAGAACAATCTACAAACTCAATATACAAGTGTAATACTCAATATACATTCTTCCCAACCTCCCAAATGATACATTCTTCCCAACCTCTCAAATGATACAGAGCCAGAGCAACACACATTACAATTCTCATTTATAAATACGTACAACAGATTTAATGAAATAAAACAAAAACAATTCTCATTTATAAATACGTTGTAAATAAATCACAACAGATTTAATGAAATAAAACAAAAACAATTCTCATTTATAATTTCCAAAATTTGGATCCTCATCAGTCGACCAATTAATGTATGATTATCATCATCATCACTCTTTGGATCCTTGTGACCTAATGAACGATCCATTGGCGAGAAGACACAAAGATTAAACAAATATTCATGTCCCAAAAACCCACACCTACAAAAATATTTATAAAAATGGAATTATCAAACGATTTGGGAGCACAATACTGTATCTCACAGTCTACCTTTGTTTTCTTCAACTTTATCCTGCAAACCCAAAATCAATAAATAAATAAATAACAAATATTTTAAAATCTAAATTATTAATAGATGTAGAAAAAATAAAATCAAGGACTTGACTCTTCTGTTCTGGAACCAAACTTCCACTTGTCGAGGACAAAGACTTGTTTTGCCAAACCAAGCTTTTGCTTCTGCCATTAATTTAGACCGATCAAACCTTAATATTTATAAGAAGAGTTTATGAGGGAGAAAAGAAAAGAAAAACCCAGATAAATCACTTACGGGTTTTAGAGTATTGTGTTCTTTGAAGCTTTCTTCGAGAAAAGCAGATTGTTCTTTAGAAAGCCTGTGTTTCTTTCGGGTCAATCTGGGTCGCAACATCGAAGATCCAATCCGTTGCGGAGTCGAGATTCCCCTAGACGGAACCAGAGAGATGAGAGAGGAGGAGAGTGAGAGATTGAAAGTAAAGTAGAAACATAAAATATTAAAATATTATATAAAATCTTAAAATGTTTGACTGGCCATTGCCGTTGGATTAATCCAAAGGCAATTAATGGTTTCCCGGACAGAAAGATAAGTCCGGGATACCGGGCTGGATCAAAACACTATATATATATATATATATATATATATATATATATATTTCATTACATGACAGTTCACAACCACATCAAGTTGATGTCTATAAACAACAGAGTCCATAGTTCCATACAACTATTATTATAGCAATATCAATCTCACTATAGCAACTCAATCATACTAACATATATATATATACACACACACACACACACACACATACTTATACATACAATTATAGGAATTATAAAATTAATATTCTTTCAGCATGCAATTTTGTGACACAGTGTGTATTTGGTAAACAATTATAAATAGCATACATAACAGCATGTAACATATAAGCTACATATTAATGTTAACCTAACCAAACAACAATTCAACATTTAGCATATTATTTAACATTTTTACCTTTAAATATGACATTCTCAGAATTTTCATTTTACTAGCATTTTTTGGGCTCTTATACATGAAATGTCCAAATTACCCCCACACTCTTAACTAATGACCAATTTACCCTGCATGTACAGACCAAAAACCGAAATAATTTTAATGTTATTAAAATGTAACATATTATTATAGAAATATTTTTAATGTTATTAAAAATGTTTGAATTTTATTAGAAAATGTAAAAATATGTTGAACATTATTCAAAAATTTAGAAAAGTTGTATAACAAAAAATATAAATATTTTTATATTATTAGAAAAAGTTAGAATTTTATTATAAAATGTAAAGATATGTTAAACATTATTAAAAAAAAATTGCAAAAGTTGTATAGCAAATTTTTTTTTTTTTTCGTATTATTCAAAATGTTAGAATTATTTTAATAAAATGTAAAAATGTGTTGAACATTAATAAAATAATATAGATAAATTGTATACAAAATATATAAATATTTTCATATTATTAGAAATGTTAGAATGTTTTTATAAAATTTAAGAAAATGTTAAATATTAATAAAAAAATTAAGAAAAGTTGTATAAAAAATATATAATATTTTAATATTATTAACAATGTTAAAATTTGTTGTATTAAAAATCTAAAGAATATTTTTAAAAAATATATATCTATTTTTTAATAATTTGTGATAATACCCCTGCATGTAATTAGCCACAACATTTATACTAGCATATATGTTTTTCTTTGAAAAATCTAACCAAACACGCACAACATTTATAACAACATATATGCCAGCATTTCAAGCAGCATAAAGCAACCAGCATACAGGCTAAATTATATGCTACTGGTAAAATTGTTTACCAAACACACTCACAGGTGAATATTATTTACCGTCGTATGCTTTTCCAATAATAAACATCTTTTAAACTTTTGAATAATTCGTTCCTGAAATTCCAAAATAACATCACAATTTATTATTACTAATTCCATTATTTAAATTTAAATTTACTTTTATTCTGAACTGGGTCTGTCCAACTCAATTGGGTCGGGTCAACCCGGTATTGTCTCTCCCTCACGCGGGTCTAGCAAACCCGTACGGGTTCATTTCTGATTAGTCATCGGTGACAGCGTGGTGGGACACACGGCAGGATCCAAACGGTGGACAGTGACACTGGAAGACCAGCGCTGGTGTTAGTTACCTGTTTCGTGATCGGAGATCGAAGAATTCCGACTTCAAAGATCTCGATAGCCGTGCGTCTCCCCCTTCGTTGTCGGCTTTAATATCCTCCATTTAATCCAAAAAAAGGCTTCACTGAACTCGCCTCACCATTATCTTTCTTTCGACACTGGACTTGTCTCAATCCGTTGCGGAATCGCCGTACCGCCTCTCCGTCGCCGCCGTTCACCCGTTCCCCAAATTTCTAGTTTAGGGTTCTCAATTTCTGTGCCAATATCTTTTTATTTTATTTTATGTTATTTGGTTTTCCTGCCCGTTTTGCCTTTATGCCCCCGCTTTCTAGTTTAATTACACTACCAACCACTATTATTTACCAACTTGCCATTACCAATATCTTCATTTGAATTATCCCGTTTCCCACTTCTAATTCACGGTAATTTCATCTTACCTCCGATTTCAATAATTCTTTCGCTCATAAATTTTATTTCTCATATAGAATTTGTGAAACATATTTTGATTTTATTCAATTCCATTTCACATATTCTGTAACGCCCTGACCCTGTAGGCGCTACTGTTTGAAACCAACTATTATACGAAAAATGTATAATCCTCACATTATCAAAATGATATTTAATCTACCCATTTCTACCGAAAATCCGGCAGCATCTCCCCGTATATCGGAGAATGCCCACCTGAAACGCAGCACAAATTTATCCAACCATATAAGGCCTCCAGCCGTCACATCACATGCATTCACAATCCTAGGCAGGGCCTCAGGCCATCTACAACATGCATTCGTAAAACATAATTAAGCACAACATCCGTTTATGTATCAACATGCAATTAACCGTAAAGTTCACATCGAGGTGTAGGAGTCCTAACACAAGGCACCCTCCTAACCGCACCACCACACACCGACAAGGTGTTCACATATATAATTCGAATACACATCGTCAACCCACAAATATATTAATTAACAAAATAAAGGAGGTCAATCCTTTAACCTATTCCCAACCTAGTGTCTCCAGGTGGCACCATGTCATCCCGCCTCCTACAGATCCGTAGCGCCGGTATCATTACCAGTCTCACCTGTGTGGGAAGGAAAGAAGTAAAGGGTGAGCAATGGCTCAGTAGGGGTAAAACAAGATAGCATAATATATAAGCTGAATTTTTAAAGAAGTCAATGCAGCAGCATGCTAAAGACTATGAACCATCATATCAAATACTCAAAATTAGCAGTCCCGTTTCCTCCCAATGAGTACTGCTAGGATGATGCCTCGACATCCATCCCAACACATCGACTTTGGTGAACACCGCCACCTTACAACTCATAAGGAAAATATGACCAATTACAAGGCGCCAGCCTTGTCCATACTAACTCGGGTTCCTTGAACCGATCCCTCGGGACCCCAGTACGTTGCCTCATAAGGATGTCATCCGGTTGCAACCAAGCCAGGGTTCCACAACCTTCCACCCATATGATGTTCAAACAACCTACGGAAGTCATGAATCCATACTCGTACTTCCATGTGGCTCTAATGCAACAATGTCATGCCATGGAATCAATAAAGATATAAACATATCTTAGTTATATAGATAACTACTCATGATGCATGAACATGAACCATACATGCTTGGTATAAGACCAAACAATCAATCGGGAATGCAATCTAACATTTTATGAAACACGAGAACAGTCTTAGGTTCATTCTTCCTTAGGAAGCAAGTAAGGAAAGAACACAAATATAAAGACCAATAAAGAGAGAATCCGCAATTAAAATATTAAAATATTAAAATGAGAACGAATAGAATGGGCTAGAATCCCCTACCTCAAATCCACGTCATTTCACAAAAATCAGAAATTTCCAAATTCTAGGGTTTGAACCCCCAACCTAATATATGGCAAATTCACAACCCATTTCACAATTTATATCTCTCCAATAACATATACAAATGTAAATTAAACCATAATTTCAAAGAATCCTACCTTTCTCTCTCTAGAATTTCCACCCAAAGCTCTTAAGCTTGAAAATCTTCCAATCAACTCAAATCTAACAAATACATACACAATTAAGTATAAATCAACCTATTTAAACCTCATTATCTCAAATAATCAAAATTCAAGCTCTAATCTACAAAACTCATAAAAACCTAACTATGAAAATCTATAGAAAACTTACCTTAAAATCACAAATCCTCCTTTAATCCTTCTTGAAACATGCTAAGCTCCATAAATTCTTCAAAACCCAACTTTAATCCTTCCTAGCTCCTTCTTTCCCCTTATCTCTCTCTCGGCATCGCATGCTCTGTTTCTTTCATTTCATTCTATTTTTTATTTATTTAAATAAACTACTTGGACTTGGCCACAAATTGGCCAACTCACGTGACCAATTTGTGGCCCATAATTGCCCACTTTCAGTGGGCAATTACATGCCCACCGAAAGTGGACACTTATTTTTTTTTAAGTTAATTAATAAAAGTTACTTATTTAATTTTATTAATTACTAATCCATTCGTAGTCTAGTTTAACCCAATACTTGGTATTCTCCCAAACTCGAAATAACAATTTAATTGCTATTGATTTCGATAACTACATCTTGTAACTCACACAATCTATTTATTATATCTCCTTTAATATGTATTTACAAACATCCAGGCAAAATCCCAAATATGTACTGTATTCACTGTAAAACATAATAAACTGTATTTCACTTCATTCCAATGCACATTTTCAAGTAATCATCCACACAAACATCTTACTTAAGTACTCATATATTCCATTGTACAAGAACACCTATAGGGACAAATATTTTTGCATTCCTAGTAAAATAATTACTAGTAAAATTACTTCTATTAATTTAATTATTTTTAATATATGTGATACCAAAGGGTTTTAACTTCCCCGGGCCGGTGAATATCACTACCAGTATTAGATTATTATGTTCTATAACCTTACGATCTATCCTTTTTCAATACCATAGTGATCCAAATAAATTATTAAGTAACGATCCAGTATCCCACTTATCGCTACCTTATTATCCCATGCTAATTTAAATTATCATGATACTAACATTCCATAAGTCCAATCATATTCTCCGATACACGGATCTTTAGTTATTCATCTCTATTAAATACTTACTATCTATCATGTCAATACTAACATGATATCATGTATATACCATCATATATCATTACAGTAGCTCCAATGAGAATGCAATCACATTTCCCATTTACAATGCTAAGGATAAATCCTTAAATACTATGACAGGCTACTTACACCGATAATCATCAGAAATCCTAACTTAAACTATTATCGCACCATTGATCATTCATTTAATGAATCACCCAAGCATAAATAAAAATGTATTCTCCAATTCCCTTAATGATAAATTAATCATGAATACACCTATCACGACATTCTAGCATTTAAAGATCATACTCTACCAGTTCTCCACATTGACCTATCACAATTCCTCTTCTTACTTATACATAAATAATGTAATTATCTCAAATCACACTAATATATTTCAACACATATACATTCTAGGAGGCATATACAAATAATTAAACATTGGTTACCGAACAATAGAAATTAAATTTAAAGTACTTAATTGTTGATGGTCGTGCCGATCCATGATACTCATGTAACTTTACTAAACCTTCACTCATTATATATATCATACTATTTAACTTATTTTAAAGGACCGTTGCCCTCTGATGCCATCTGTAACGCCCCGTTCCACGAAACTCTAATTTTCGAGCTCGAGTACAGAACGCTACCTATATTACATCTCAGTCCATCACTACTACCTAATTCTATATATAAGAAGAACCCAATTAATGCTAGAATAAATATAGCTAAGCATCATCTATCTCTAATTAACTAAACTCCTTAAATAACTCAAATCAAGCATCCTAATTTCGATGAGCATTTAACAATCATAACCTCATAATGGTAATTAAATCAGTAACGTCCAATATATATTTCTTGGCCTCATTTTGCGAACTTTTGTTTAGTCACTATAACCTGAAATACTAGCAACAACCTTAAAGCTTAAATAAAAGTTAATATTCTTGTCATGGACTATCAAAACCTAACTTTCGCACATGAGCATCCTTTTTCATGGATTCGCGGCAGCATCAACTCATATGTCAGCAAAATCATCAACGAACTCCGTACCTGTGACACGGAACTTAGTGAGTCGAGGACTAGCAAGTAATACTTATGCATGAATGCATATGAACATCATCATTAGAAAATAGTCAGCCATTTAAATCATTTTTTCAGTACTCAGACCCTTAACCTAGGTAAACTGCTATAGAGCAACCAGTCAAGATTTTCTATCTAATACTCTACCATAGAGCACATTTAATCAACATCTGTACCCCTTACTCATTTTCCTTTTTCCTTTTCCTTTTCATTTAACAGTACCTTATAAACCTTTCTCTTTCTAGTACATCATACCTGTAGCAGTAATACCTAGTTCGTGAAAACATTTTCCCTTAATGTGTATGTCATGTATGCCATGATATGCTATGATTCATGCAGTGTGACCATTAACTGTAACCTCTATACATCATCACATAACAGTTCACCATTCACAGATAACTCATCATCACTAATTCAGTCTCATAAACACAACACAATTAACGTATATATTACTATACAAATAACACATCTTCATAAATTTGGTCTTACATATATATATATATATATATATATATATATAATTACATGACAGTTCATAACCACATCAACTTGATGTCTATAATCAACAGAGTTCATACAACTATTATTATAACAATATCAATCTCATTATAGCAACTCAATCATACTAACATATATACACCCACACACACACACACATACTTATACATACAATTACAGGAATTATAAAATTAATAATCCTTCAGCATGCAATTCCATGACATAGGTGAGTATTACTTACCGTCGCATACTTTTCCAATAATAAACCTCTTTTAAACTTTTGAAGAATTCGTTCCTAAAATTCCAAAATAACATCACATTTTATTATTACTAATTCTATTATTTAAATTTAAATTTATTTTTATTCTGAACTAGGTCTGCCCAACCCAATCGGGTCAGGTCAACCCAGTGTTGTTTCTCCCTCACACGGGTCTAGTAGACACGTGTGGGTTCATTTCAGGGAAGACCAGTGCCGGTGTTAGTTACTTGTTTTGTGATCAGAGATCGAGAAATTTTGGCTTTAAAGATCTCGGCAGCAGTGGCGTCTCCCTCTTCGTTGCCGGCTTGAATCTCCTCCATTTAATCCGAAACAGGCTTCATTGAACTCGCCTCACCATTATCCTTCTTTCGACACCGGACTTGTCTCAATCCGTTGCAGAATTGCCGCACCGCCTCTCCATCGCCGCCGTTCCCCAAATTTCCATATTAGGGTTCTTGATTTCCGTGCCAATATATTTTTATTTTATTTTATGTTATTTGGTTTTCCAGCCCCTTTTACCTTTATGGTCCCGCTTTCTAGTTTAATTACACGTACCAACCACCATTATTTACCAACTTGCCATTACGAATATCTTCATTTGTATTATCCCTTTTCCCACTTCTAAAATTCACGGTAATTTCGTCTTACCTCCGATTTAAATAATTCTTTCGCTCATAAATTTTGTTTCTCATATAGAATTTATGAAACATATTTTGATTTTATTTAATTCCATTTCACATATGCACCTTCAATCTAACCAATCCTAATATTTAACATGCCTAAACACTTGGGGTATTACACACAGTGTGCAAAATTTGTTTGAGCATCCAGTTCCTTAAAGTAAGCCTCCATTTAAAACCCTGCAAAACAAAAAATGAATTAGTTTGAAAATAGAACATTACCATCCAACCTGAATTTCATATGGTTCACACAAGTCCCCTCAAACACTCGTGTTTCCCTTTTACTAACATCATTTGTCCCACACACTCTCACTCATGTTTGACTCTCGTCCTCACAAGAACAGAACCATAAATAATTCAGAAAAAGAGGTAGGCATATAGATCCACATTTGAAAGGAACTCAGACTGTATGAACCATTAACCTCCAAAGATGTCAAATTCAACCATCCCATAGCAGCAACTAGTGTCCCACCAAAATGCTGAGCAACATCACAACTCAAATCGGTACGATCAACAAACAAAGCATAATAATAAAACCAAATCATGCAGTCAATCCAAAGATCCATCCACAAAGCCAGCCATAAGCTATGAAAGGCAATAAGATCACTGACCCATGAGTTTATGAATCCATTCTGAAGCAACATTAGGATCTTAACATTGAAGTAAAGAATAGAACAAAATATTATCTGAAATTTATGCACAATAACCTCAATATCTTGGGAGGCTTTCTTAAAGACCCTCTTGTTCCGCTCTTGCCAAATAAGATAGACCATAATACTTAGAGAAGCCTTTTTCATTCTCATGGTAACACCTTTTGTATTATCATGCAACCCTCTGAAAGCACTAGGAAGCATTTTATGAGCACTTTTGGACTTTGATCCATGCCCTTACTTTCTTCCAAAATGAATCAACCCAAGGGCACATAAAGAACAAAGCCTATGAGTTTCGTCTTCCCTCTAGCAAAAACTACAATAGGTATTAATCAGAATGAACCGTAGCCTATCCTTAGTTTTTAGCAACCCCTGAATACCAATCACAAAATGAAAGAGAACTTAGGTAGAGACCAAGCTTCCCAAACGACTCTTTTCCATGCCACCTTATCTCTTTTAATCCTGAAAAATTCATAGGCATTTCGAGATAGAGAAAAGGTACCATGCCACTCTTGGATCTGAAGAATAGCCTGGCCACACCTCCAAAACATTGAAGCATATAATCCTTAAGATAAACAATGTATTTCCACATTGGTAAAGTTGATTTATGTGCAGTAGCTGCCCAAATGGATTGATTGAACAAAAACTATTGATGAAACCATTGAATCCATAAAGAGTCAATTTTTGAAATTGTAGACCCAAAAATCTACAATCAATGAAAAGTCGATTGAGGCCTTCGACAACCTATGAATATACACTAGGTTGAACGAACGAGTGATGATCACCAGGGTGGTCTCATACGATCGAGTCCAATGACGGAGGGGGAATTTGTAGTGAGAGAAGTGAATAGACTTTTAGAGAGAGAAGTGGAACCAGGAGAATGACCAGAGAGATTCAAGAGTCTTGGACTACTCATATTTATAGTGTTATAGCTCACATGTTTGGCACGTGAGTTGCGCATGCTGTCAACAATTAAACTTGTATTGGGCCATTGGGCCCTTGTCAAACAAAATTAAGTCTTATTTTGTATTGAAGCCCAACCTTTGGGCTTTACAGAGCCTGATGGGCTCTAATTGTCCATGTATGTCATGTGGAGCTAAATGGAGCCAACATGCTTTAATTGTCATACGAACTCATAAGTCTAACGGGCTCACAAGCCTTACATGGACCAATAGGCCTTAATCGTCGTACAGACCCACAAGTATGGCGAGGACTTACAAGCCTTAGATGGACCTACATGCCTTTAGGTTGTACGAGCTCACAAGCCTTAGATGGGCCAACAAGCCTTTAGGTCGTACGGGCTCATAAACCTGATCGGGGCTTACAAGCCTTAGATGGTCCAACAGGCCTTTAGGTTGTACGGGCTCAAAAACCTGATCGGGGCCTACAAGCCTTAGATGGGCAAACATGCCTTTAGGTCGTATGGGCTCACAAGCCTAATCGATGCTTGCTAGTGTTTATGTTGAACGAAAAATGTGTGTCCCAAGGAGTTCTAAGTCATAGGACGGTTTTTTGCACATACAGTTTGTCCCCCAGCCTTGAAGTCAAGTTCCTTGGCTTTAAGAGTAGTGAATAATTTTCATCCATGGTCAACCTGTCGTATGAAAATAAGATTAGAGAGAGAATTAAAAATATTTCCTACGAATGGAATACCCACTTTGTAGCTCCCAATGTCGTGCAGTATTCGAGGTGCTCCATTATTGATTATGATTCTCAAAGCCACAGGCGCTTATGTACCACTTTCAATTCATGATTCAAACGACTATAGTGACTAGGTCGAGCGACTTCGTGGTGGCTTTGGTATACAAGTTTTGTTGATCGCTTGCTAGATTTAGCTTTCTTGTTTTTTTTAGTGGTACAACTATGATAAAGATTTAGAAACTGCCAGAGGATGCCGCACGTAGTGCAATCTATGTAAAAAATGGATCAATTTGCTACTTGTGTTACTCATAATTGAGTGCAACCTATGCTCATGTTGTGCTCCATGTGGCTTTATGTACGACTTGGTGAGGTTGTAAATAATTTTCAACTATTGGTGTCGAACGATCTTGGGTGTTAGGGTATTCCCTATTTATCCCCAGTCTCGAAGTCAAATTGGTTGGCTTGGAGAAACCCTGTGGATCAAAACATCACAAGTAAGTAGTGGTTGCATAAAAGATTTATTTTGGTTGCCGTACGACTTTTGCTTTCGTGGTGGATTGATTCTGGTGACTAGTTGGCAATGCCAACCAACACGAAATTCTCGTGCCTGCTGCATTTTATGTCGATCGATAGTTCTACAAAGTCAGGTTGCCTAGCTTGGAGGACAAGGTAATGTTAATATTAATTAATTTGTGTCATTATGTGAACTGAATGAAAAAATAAATACAAGTATTTTAAGTGTCTTGAATCCCCTAACATAACCGATTGGGCAAGTGACATGTGAAGGATTGATATCACTTGCCGGTTTGTGTAGTAGACAAATAGTTAATACAATATATGAATCAATCTCATGCCAATAAATATGGAAGTCAATCCCAACAAAATGCTTATATATACTTGATTAGCTCCATATTGCAAAGATAGCCTTGGTCGATCACGATGCTTAGGAAAAATAGGTGAATATTAGGAATAAAATTATTAGTAAATATGAAAAGTTCGTGCGACGTAACTTGGTTGTATGGAGCAGCAAATTGAAGCAATTATGTGCATGGTTGTAGTGTATGCATGACTGAAGCAATCGTACTAGTGCAAGGACAATTATCTTGGGAAAAGGAAACAATTTTGGTTGTGCAACATGAAATAATCACGCGAACATGACTGTATATTCCGATCGAACAAGGCTTTTCTCTTCTACAAATTTTGGTCGAATAGAGACTCTTTTATTTTTTTAAATGCATGTCGAACGCCATAAATTTTCATTTTAAGGATTTGTCAACCGAAACATTTATAGTAGAAGAAGAATGAAGTATGGGTTTGATACCTTGGTCGATCGAGATGATTTTTTCATTTAAGGCTCTACTTTTATGTCTGAGCTTACTTGGTCGTTCCCATCTGTAACACCTGTCGAACAAAACAATATTATATTGAGAGAAACAGTTAGACATTCATGTGATACCTTGATCGAACGAGGACTCATCTTGACTTGAATCTTTGGTGACTCCACAATTGGATATGATGACTTCCCGTGCTTTATATTGTTCGGATGACCATGCTGCATTTTTTTTACAATTGTACTTCAAACAATTGATGTTTGGTTGAGCGAAGACTTTAAAAGGTAATTTTGAACTTAAAATAATTTTTATCAATTCTTTGTCGAACTAAGGCAATGTAATCATTCGCCACGCCTATTCTTCATGCATCTTTCGAACGGAGACAAAACCTTTTCATATGTTGGTTGAACGAAGGATTCCCAATTCTCTAAGCACCTTCTTTATATCTTTCTCGAGTGGAGGAGTCACACTTATTTTTTATGGCACTTCTTTGATGTTAGTCTGTGAAACCCCGACCCAAAAATTTTAGTTTTGAGTCGAAATACGGATGATCCGTGAGATACGGAATCATAGAAAAATAGTTTTGGAGCTTGGTTCGGTAAATGGGGCATAACTTTTAGTATACATGTCCGTTTCGGGCCCGTAATATATCAAATCGAAGCTTGAACCGAGCCGGAAAATAAAATTTAAGAAAACTGGGTTTCTGGAAAACAGAGACCGTCCAGACGGTTAAAACAGCCGTCCGGACGGTTTGTGAAGGAACTGGGGCAGATTCATGTTTTAGAGAAAATTTTGGAGCTGTGAACAGTAGACCGTCCGGACGGTCTAACGAGGCGTCCGGACGGTTAAGCCTGCGAAGTGGGCAGAGAGTGGAGGAAGAGGCAAGCGTCCGGACGGTCACTTGGGGCGTCCGGACGGTTATCGGGAAATCAGTTTTTAAGCTTAGTTTCAGACATTTTTGGGCATATTTCTTCTTGGGAGCCCGACTAGAGAGAGAAAGTGAGAGAGAAGAAGAGAGAGAAGGAGATTTTGGCAAGAGATTGACTTGGAGATTGTTGATTGATGATCCTTGAAGCTTAAGGAGGAAGATTCAAGCTTGGTTTTGGAGTTTTGGTAAGTTTTTCTTAGTTTTTGGAAATTCTAGGTTTTTCTAGATTTGCTAGATTCTTGAAGAGTTGGGTGCTATGCTTTAGATATGTTGTTTATAGGTTGATTTTGGATGTTTATGTAGATTGGTTTGTGTTTTGGAGTTGAGTGGAGCTTGGAGTGAGTTGGAGGTTTTTTGGAAGGAATTTCTAGAGAGAGAAGTAAGTGATTTCGAATTTATTGATTTTAATTGATGTTTATATGAGCTGTTGGTTGTTTATTGATGTGTGAATGGGTTCGGTTATGCCACATTGTAGGTTTGGGCAAACCGAAACCCTAGGAAAAGAATTTGAGAAATTGTGGTAATTTGCTCGACACGAGGTAGGGGATTTCCAACCATACTTTCTATCGTTCGTTTTCGATATGTAAAGAGCTTTCCAATTCCTCATTGGTCGTCCCATTTGTGTTTCCGCCTTAATTGCTCCTAAGGGGAAACGAACCCAAATTGTGATTCTTGTTGATTCTTGATGTTGCATGACCCGAGTGTGTGTGTTCCATCTCCTATGGACACGATGTGATTTCCGTTCATGCATCATGGTAGTTATGTATATATATATGTAGGTTGTTCATATATATAACTATTCAGCATGTCATGACATAGTGCATTAGAGTTGCATGGGGGACCGGGTATGGACTCGGGAACCTTTAGGTTTCTTGAAAGCTACTTGGGGGGATGACGAGGTGATGAGAGTTACCACTGAGTCATGTGAGCTCCAAGTAGGATAACGCACTAGGGGTAAGGTCAAGAGTGACTTGCCTTGTGGGGTGCGGGCGTGATAGGTTCACGCAACCGGATGATCCTAGGAGTGGTTGGTTGTGGTGAGCTTGCTCCCGTGCAATATTTCATTGAGTTGCAATGATATTGTGGTTGTTATGCTCCGAAAGGGTTATCCGGGTAAATGTTGATGTGAACTTGTTGAGTATACGTTCATGTGGTAGTTACATATTGATGCATTGCTTCCTTTTGGTTCTACCTATATTGATGTTTACTTCATACCCTACTGAGCTTCTAGCTCACTCCTTTACTTTCTTCCTTCCTCAGGAGACACTGGTACGGGTACTGGTGCTGCGGATCGGTGAGCAGGTCATGACATGGATGGCCCTGGATAGAATAGGGTGCTAGAGATATACTCTATGCATATGGGTGTACGTAGTATATCTATGTTGAGAGAATATAACTATTTGGCACTGTGGTGCTTGTATGTGGTTGTAGATGTTGATTGATGGTAATATTTGATGTTTTATAAATCTGTGTGTTGATTTATATGTGATGCCATCAGTTTGTGCATGCTGGTAGTGGATGGCCTGAGGCCTAGGGTCAGGATTGCATGTGGTTGAGGCCCGAGGCCTATGTTTGCTAGGTTGCTAGTGTGATGTTGTTGTTGCTGCGTTTCTGATGCAGGTGGGCGCTCTCCGATATACGGGGAGGTTCCGCCGGATTTCCAGTTGATCCCGGATGTTCACACTAGTGACCTAGGAAGGGTGCGGAGAGAGCACCCAGTCGCGTCTCCGGAAACGGGCCGTGACAATTTGGTATCAGAGCGAGGTTTACGACTCTTTATAGGATCTGGGGTGTTGGGTCCTAGTTGTAGAGTAGTATATCCAGGCCATGTCACGACTGCTGCTGATCCGGTATGTTTTCTTTTCCCCTTAAATCCTCGTTTGAGTAGTGGGTTAAATGGTATTGTCTGTTTGCCATGCAGATGAATACCCGTAGAACTACCAGGTCCGAGAGTGGGACTGTAGTACCTCGTGGCAGAGGCCGACGGGGAGTTGGTAGGGGCCGAGGTAGAGGCCGTAGTGTTGGGGTGGAACGTGTTACTAGAGGCACACCTAGCACTGAGGATTCGGTTCCGAATGTGGATCCGGAGTTGAGAGATGAGGAGATAGTTCATGAGGGACTACCGATGGAGAGTGATGATCAGAAGGCACCACCTGAGGTGCAGGTTGCTCCTGTTACTACAGGGGGGAACCAGTGACGATGGAGAGTCTTACTAGTTTCATGATGAGTATGGTACAGACACAGGCATAGACCATAGCTCAGGCAGTGGCTCAGGCGATGGGTGCTACTGGCACTCGTACTGAGGGAGTTGTACCAGAGGCTACAACTGAGGTAGCAACAGTACCTAGAGCTGGGAGAGGGATGTATGAGGTGGACCAATTGAGGAGGACTACTCCTCCAACATTTTCTGGAGACGGAACGGGTGTGGGGGCGGAGGAGTGGTTCAACCAGCTGAGTATGAGAATGGACACTCTTGAGATACCCGATGAGAGACGGGTGAAGTTTGTGTTCTACTACTTGAGTGGTGCGGCCTATGAATGGTGGATGTCCATGGGTCAGAGACGGAATGAGCTGACTTGGACTTCGTTTGAGCAGTTATTTATGCAAAAGTTTGTGCCAAGGCCTCTGCAAACGGAGAAGGCCAAACAGTTTCTAGAGTTATTGCAGACATCAGAGATGACGGTGTCTCAGTACACCAAGCAGTTTGAGGAGTTATACCGGTATGGGAAGGAGTTTGCTCCCACGGATGTGAAGAAGGCAGTGAGGTACCGAGATGGGTTGCTTCCCAGTCTTGGTAGAATGGTGATGGCCACTAGGGTGGTGTCATATCAGGACACAGTGGAGATGGCTCTTGATTTTGAGTTGAGTGAGAAAAGTGAAGCTCAGAGGAAGCGTCCAGTGAGTGAGGGTAGTAGTGGTGGTGGTAGTAGCCACAAGAAACCGAGAGCGGATTTTCGTCAACAGAAAGGGGACCGAGGCAAGGGTCCTTGGCTACCATGGGGTAAGATGACGTGCTTCAAGTGTGGGAAAGAGGGGCACAAGGCAAGTGAGTGCAAGCTTTCTGGGTTTAAGTGCTTTGGGTGTGGCAAGTTGGGTCACAGAAAGAGTGAGTGTCCGGAGGGCAACCAGAGAGCCCAACAGCAGAGCATACCTGGAGTACCGCCTCCGGCTCTTCCTTCCAATGTTCCAATGGGAGGAAGGGGGCAGGGTGGGACTCGCCAGCCACAGCAGCAGCAGAATGCACTGGTAGAGGGACGTGTCTATGCATTGGGTCATCAGGAGGCACAGGAGCATCCGAACTTCATTGGAGGTACCTTCTTGATTTCTAATTGTTGGGCAAGAGTCTTGTTTGATTCGGGGGCTACCTCATCTTTCATTACTAGTTCGTTAGCACACGCACTAGAGGTGGAGATTTCGCCAATAAGACGAATGTTCACGGTATCCTCACCATTTGGATACTTTACCACATTGGAGGGGGTAGTGTTCGATTGTGAGTGTCGGTTTGGAGAAATATCTCTGAAAGCCGACTTGTATGTATTAGATTTCCAGGATTTTGATGTGATTCTTGGAGTTGATTGGTTGACGAAGCACCAAGGGTTGCTTGACTTTTGGGAGAGGAAGATTACTCTTAGAGCACCCGAGGGAGGAGTAATTCAGTTGAGGGGATCGAAGGGGATTCCATGCCCACATTTCATGGATAATCCTTCGTACCAAGATTGTAGAGTTGCGAGTTTGGTGAGTTCGGCTCCTAAGGGAGATGTAGCTACTATGATTCGGGTAGTGGAAGAGTTTATGGATGTATTTCCGGAAGAGTTGCCGGGATTACCTCCGAAGAGGGAGATAGACTTTGCTATTGAGTTGCATCCGAATGTCAAACCCATTTCGATTCCGCCGTATCGGATGGCTCCAGCAGAGTTGAAGGAGTTGAGTTCTCAATTAGAAGAGTTGCTAGACTTGGGGTTCATTAGACCGAGTGTGTCCCCGTGGGGAGCACCGGTGTTGTTCGTCAAGAAGAAAGACGGAAGTTTGAGGATGTGTATTGATTATAGGCAGTTGAATAAGGTTACAGTGAGAAATAAGTATCCATTGCCTAGGATCAATGATTTGTTTGACCAATTGAGAGGTGCTAGGCATTTCTCTAAGATTGACTTGAGGTCGGGTTATCATCAGTTGAGGATTAAGGATGAGGATATCCAGAAAACAGCGTTTAGAACTCGTTATGGGCATTATGAGTTCCTTGTGATGCCGTTTGGGTTGACAAATGCCCCGGCGGTATTCATGGACCTAATGCAAAGGGTTCTTCGACCGTTTTTGGACAAGTTTGTAGTTGTGTTTATTGATGATATACTGATTTATTCTCCTACGGAGGAAGAGCATGAAGAACACTTGAGGGTGGTGCTACAGACGTTGAGGGAGAATCAATTGTATGCTAAATTGAGTAAGTGTGAATTTTGGGCCACAGAGGTGAAGTTCCTAGGCCATGTGATCACTCAAGAAGGCATAGCGGTTGACTACTCCAAAGTTGAGTCGGTTTTGAATTGGGAGAGACCGAAGAATGTGACTGAGATTCGGAGTTTCCTAGGGTTGGCAGGTTACTACCGGAGGTTTATTGAGGACTTTTCAAGAGTTGCATCGCCGATGACGCAGCTCACAAAGAAGGGTACACCGTTTGTGTGGACAGACGAATGTGAGGCCGCATTTGAAGAGTTGAAGAAAAGGTTGACAACACCTCCAGTGTTAGTAGTTCTGGAGAGGAATGTTGGCTATCAGGTGTATTGCGATGCATCTGGAGTTGGGTTGGGTTGTGTGTTGATGCAGCAGGGCCGAGTGATAGAGTATGGTTCGAGGTTGTTGAAGACACATGAGAGGAATTATCCAGTGCATGATCTGGAGTTGGCAGCAGTGGTATTTGCTCTTAAGCAGTGGAGGTATTATCTCTACGGAGAGACGTTTGAGGTGTTCTCGGATCACAAAAGCCTCAAGTACCTATTCACCCAAAAAGAGTTGAACTTACGGCAAAGGCGGTGGATGGAGTACTTGGAGGATTTTGATTTTAATTTGCAATACCATCCTGGTAAAGCGAATGTGGTTGTGGATGCATTGAGTAGGAAGCAGAAGGTTGCTAGCTTATTCATGCATGAGTGGGAAATTGTGGAGACAATCAATGAGTTTGGATTGGAGTTGAAAAGTCAAGAGGAAAAGATGCATTTGTGTTCTATGACTTCGAGACCTATGATGGTTCAGAAGGTTATAGATGCACAGAATGGAGATCATGCATTTGATGTGATCGATGAGAGTCTTGGATGGCTTCGAGGGAATGATGGTGGAGTACGATATGCGGGAAGGTTAGTGGTTCCCGAAGATGATGAGTTGAGACAGGAGATTCTAAAGGAAGCACATCATTCTTGGTTTGCTATGCATCCCGGGGGTACGAAGATGTACCGAGACTTGAGGCAGAGTTTCTGGTGGAGGGGTATGAAGGCCGATGTTGCTAGATTTGTGTCGAAGTGTCTTACTTGTCAACAAGTGAAGGCAGAACATCAGAGACCAGCTTGATTGTTGCAAACATTACCAGTAGCGGAATGGAAGTGGGAGAAGATCACAATGGACTTTGTGACGGCATTGCCAATGACTCAGAGGAGGCATGATGCGGTTTGGGTGATAGTGGACAGATTGACTAAGTCTGCACACTTCTTACCCATGAACAAGACGGATTCATTGGAGACCTTGAGTACTATGTATGTCAAGGAGATTGTGAGACTTCACGGAATTCCATTATCTATTGTGTCGGACCGAGACCCGAGGTTCACAGGTAGATTCTGGAGTAGCTTACAGGAGGCATTGGGAACGAAGTTGGATTTCTCTACAGCTTATCATCCTCAGAGTGACGGACAGAGTGAGAGAACCATACAGGTTCTGGAGGATATGCTACGGGCATGTGTAGTTGATTTTGGAGGAAGTTGGGATCGGTACTTACATTTGGCGGAGTTTGTGTATAACAACTCTTTCCAAAGTAGTATCAGAATGGCACCTTACGAGGCGCTCTACGGGAGGCCTTGTAGGTCGCCTTTGTGTTGGGCAGAGGTTGGTGAGAAAGTTGTGTCAGGACCGGAGATGGTCAAGGAAGCACGAGAGAGAGTTGATGAGATACGGAAGCGGTTGATCACCGCACAGAGCCGACAGAAGTCTTATGCTGACCGGAGGAGGAGACCTTTGGAGTTCGCTGTAGGCGATAAGGTTTTCTTGAAGGTTAGTCCGAGACGGGGAATTCAGAGATATAGCAAGCATGGGAAGTTGGCACCGAGGTTTGTGGGGCCATTTGAGATTTTGGAGACAGTTGGACCGGTGGCGTACCGTTTGGCACTTCCACCGAAGCTTGAGAAGGTTCACAATGTATTCCATGTATCTATGCTTCGGAAATATGAGCCGGATCCGTCGCATGTGATGGATTGGACTACGTTGGAAGTTGAGGAAGATGGGAGCTACACTCTTCAACCGGTGAAGATTCTAGACCGACAGAACAAGGTCACGAGGTCGAGTGTAATACCATTAGTAAAAGTGATGTGGATGTACCACGGAGTTGAAGAAGCAACTTGGGAGTTGGAGTCTCGAATGAAGGAAAGGTACCCGGAGTTGTTCGGAGATTCAGGTACGTGTGTGTAGTTAAATTTCGGGACGAAATTTTATTAAGGGGGGGAAGGATGTGAAACCCCGACCCAAAAATTTTAGTTTTGAGTCGAAATACGGATGATCCGTGAGGTACGGAATCATAGAAAAATAGTTTTGGAGCTTGGTTCGGTAAATGGGGCATAACTTTTAGTATACATGTCCGTTTTGGGCCCGTAATATATCAAATCGAAGCTTGAACCGAGCCGGAAAATAAAAGTTAAGAAAACTGGGTTTCTGGAAAACAGAGACCGTCCGGACGGTTAAAACAGCCGTCCGGACGGTTTGTGAAGGAACTGGGGCAGATTCATGTTTTAGAGAAAATTTTGGAGCTGTGAATAGTAGACCGTCCGGACGGTCTAACGAGGCGTCCGGACGGTTAAGCCTGCGAAGTGGGCAGAGAGTGGAGGAAGAGGCAAGCGTCCGGACGGTCACTTGGGGCGTCCGGACGGTTATCGGGAAATCAGTTTTTAAGCTTAGTTTCAGACATTTTTGGGCATATTTCTTCTTGGGAGCCCGACTAGAGAGAGAAAGTGAGAGAGAAGAAGAGAGAGAAGGAGATTTTGGCAAGAGATTGACTTGGAGATTGTTGATTGATGATCCTTGAAGCTTAAGGAGGAAGATTCAAGCTTGGTTTTGGAGTTTTGGTAAGTTTTTCTTAGTTTTTGGAAATTCTAGGTTTTTCTAGATTTGCTAGATTCTTGAAGAGTTGGGTGCTATGCTTTAGATATGTTGTTTATAGGTTGATTTTGGATGTTTATGTAGATTGGTTTGTGTTTTGGAGTTGAGTGGAGCTTGGAGTGAGTTGGAGGTTTTTTGGAAGGAATTTCTAGAGAGAGAAGTAAGTGATTTCGAATTTATTGATTTTAATTGATGTTTATATGAGCTGTTGGTTGTTTATTGATGTGTGAATGGGTTCGGTTATGCCACATTGTAGGTTTGGGCAAACCGAAACCCTAGGAAAAGAATTTGAGAAATTGTGGTAATTTGCTCGACACGAGGTAGGGGATTTCCAACCATACTTTCTATCGTTCGTTTTCGATATGTAAAGAGCTTTCCAATTCCTCATTGGTCGTCCCATTTGTGTTTCCGCCTTAATTGCTCCTAAGGGGAAACGAACCCAAATTGTGATTCTTGTTGATTCTTGATGTTGCATGACCCGAGTGTGTGTGTTCCATCTCCTATGGACACGATGTGATTTCCGTTCATGCATCATGGTAGTTATGTATATATATATGTAGGTTGTTCATATATATAACTATTCAGCATGTCATGACATAGTGCATTAGAGTTGCATGGGGGACCGGGTATGGACTCGGGAACCTTTAGGTTTCTTGAAAGCTACTTGGGGGGATGACGAGGTGATGAGAGTTACCACTGAGTCATGTGAGCTCCAAGTAGGATAACGCACTAGGGGTAAGGTCAAGAGTGACTTGCCTTGTGGGGTGCGGGCGTGATAGGTTCACGCAACCGGATGATCCTAGGAGTGGTTGGTTGTGGTGAGCTTGCTCCCGTGCAATATTTCATTGAGTTGCAATGATATTGTGGTTGTTATGCTCCGAAAGGGTTATCCGGGTAAATGTTGATGTGAACTTGTTGAGTATACGTTCATGTGGTAGTTACATATTGATGCATTGCTTCCTTTTGGTTCTACCTATATTGATGTTTACTTCATACCCTACTGAGCTTCTAGCTCACTCCTTTACTTTCTTCCTTCCTCAGGAGACACTGGTACGGGTACTGGTGCTGCGGATCGGTGAGCAGGTCATGACATGGATGGCCCTGGATAGAATAGGGTGCTAGAGATATACTCTATGCATATGGGTGTACGTAGTATATCTATGTTGAGAGAATATAACTATTTGGCACTGTGGTGCTTGTATGTGGTTGTAGATGTTGATTGATGGTTATATTTGATGTTTTATAAATATGTGTGTTGATTTATATGTGATGCCATCAGTTTGTGCATGCTGGTAGTGGATGGCCTGAGGCCTAGGGTCAGGATTGCATGTGGTTGAGGCCCGAGGCCTATGTTTGCTAGGTTGCTAGTGTGATGTTGTTGTTGCTGCGTTTCTGATGCAGGTGGGCGCTCTCCGATATACGGGGAGGTGCCGCCGGATTTCCGGTTGATCCCGGATGTTCACACTAGTGACCTAGGAAGGGTGCGGAGAGAGCACCCAGTCGCGTCTCCGGAAACGGGGCGTGACATAGTCGAACGGAGACAATACTACAACAGGATTTTCTTGTATTATTGGTTGAACGAGACAGTGTTCATATCCATTGTATCCCTTCTTGTGCTACCAAAGCATCTTTTACTCTACATACCCCTTTTGGTGTATCTTAACTAGTGTCGATCGCGCTTTGAATGTTGATGTGCAACTTGCTAGTTTGTCCCCCACTTTTGCAGTTAAGTTGCTTGAGTTTTGAGTGTAGTTTGAAGTGTAAACTCTGAATTATTTTGAAAGGTAGCACCATCAAGGAATTTCGCGCTCCTCGATCGACAATGTGATTGTTGATAGACCGAAGTTGGAGTTGATCTCATCTAGACCGAGATGGGTTAACTTTTGTTTCCTGCAGATGTTAGAAGGAGCAATACATGCTAAAAAGATTATTTATACTTTCAAGTGACCATGTGATCTTCGGTCGACATCCTAACCTTTGTTTATAGAGCCAATATGAAAACACAGTGAATCTTTTGTGTCTTGCGCTTTATTGCTTCAGCTTCTTTCAAGTGTCGCTCGACACATTTGGTCTCTTGCCATGTATATTAACTCTAGCAAGGTTTCCAATCTTTGATGCATCTACAGTTGATAGACGGAGAAATCGACACTTTGATGGTAGGGTAGCTATTATCGTTTATTGAGACTTGACGTCAAGTGTAAAGTAGGATTATTATCCGGTCGACAACTATATTATTGGATGGATATCTTTTCGGTCGACCATTGTAGCATCATCGTTGTGCATTTGCATACCTATCAAATAAAACCCAAATAATTATAACAATTATAAAATTAACCTGTTATGGAGTGCTCTCGACATTCCGTGCGTCGATCGAATTTGAGCATGATACGCTCGACATTCTCCCGCCACAACTTTTGACTGAGTGGCTCTCTCCTATATTTGCTCAATGAGAATTGTTAGCCAAGCAACAAGGTCATTCGTGCCGGTCCGAAGCCATTGTAGCGTAGTTTGAACTAGTGTAACCTAAGCACAAAATTATTGTCGAGGTCCCACGGTGGGCGCCAAATTGTAGATCCAGAAATCTACAATCAATGAAAAGTAGATTGAGGCCTTCGACAACCTGCGAATATACACTAGGTCGAACGAACGAGTGATCATCACCGGGGTGGTCTCATACGATCGAGTCCAATGACGGAGGGGGAATTTATAGTGAGAGAAGTGAATAGACTTTTAGAGAGAGAAGTGGAACCAGGAGAATGACCAGAGAGATTCAAGAGGCTTGGACTACTCATATTTATAGTGTTATAGCTCACATGTTTGGCACGTGAGTTGCACACGCTGTCAACAGTTAAACTTGTATTGGGCCATTGGGCCCTTGTCAAACAAAATTAAGTCTTATTTTGTATTGAAGCCCAACCTTTGGGCTTTACAGGGCCTGATGGGCTCTAATTATCCATGTATGTCATGTGGAGCTAAATGGAGCCAACAGGCCTTAATTTTCATACGGACTCATAAGTATGACGGGGACTGACAAGCCTTAGATGGACCTACAAACCTTTAGGTCGTACGGGCTCACAAGGCTGACCAGGGCTCGCAAGCCTTAGATGGGCTGTAACGCCCCGTCCCACGAAACCCTAACCAATAGATCCATAGGTCGGAACGCTACTCGCATTTCATTATAAACACGCTTTACAACTTAGCAACCCTAAACATAAGAACCTATAACCAATAGAAATCCACTTTTTTAACAAACCCAATAAATAGTTTAGTATAATCTAATCTGAATTAAAAGTGTCTTCTTATATATTTCAAATATACAGTAACATCCATTCAATACCCTCCAAGTATACTACTGTGACACTTATACCTTTCATCCTCATTTCCGAATCTACACTTATCACCATACATCATAGTTATTAACTGTAAGAGCATAAATAAATGTGATACTTAATTTATCAATCTTCTATGAAAATTAGCTTCCGTCACATGAGCATCTTCTTTATGGATTTACGGCGACACATCAACTCCTTGTCAACATGATCATCTAAGAAATTAGTACCTGCATCACGAAATATAGTGAGCCGAGGCCTAGCAAGTAGTAGTTATGCATGAATGCACATGAACCTCATCTTTAGGAAAACAGTCAACCTTTAAAATCATCTTTCCAGTACTCGGGCCCTTAACCTAGGTAAACTGCTACAGAGCAACCGGTCGGGATTTTTCTTTAATTAGGTGTTCTACCAAAGAACACTTTCCAGTCAAAAATCGTTTATATTTACGTTTTCATTTCCAGTAAACCTCAACCTTAACCTTTCAGTACACCCTCCCTGTAGCAGTAATACCCGGTTCGTAAAAACACCTTTTTTCCTTAAACTGAACTTTTCATTTTCATGTAATGCAATGCATCGTGCTTATGAACAAAAATTAATATATCAGCAAATTATATGCAACACATCACCTTCAAGAACACCAAAACCATCATCACATCAGTCTCATCAGCATATTCAATTCAAGCATATATCCGTACACATCACGTTCTACAGAGAATACCATAACAGTTTTCTCATCCAATCATGGTAACCAAACAACACATATAGCTATAACATAAATAAATCATTTTTATCACAGTTCACATTTATTCAAAACATCACAAATTCGATCTCATGAAAATATTCAATCACTACAAACTATCATCATACACAGTTAAATAGACATCACAATCAGTACAAATAATAGCACATAAAATTCACAAATCACAAAGTTCTGTAATACAGTTGAGTACTACTTACAGTTATGCGTTCCCCTTAACCTCGTTAGTTTCAGTTACTAGTATATGCTCCTGAAATACAGAACAATACACTAACCATTAATATTAATTATCTTAACTATTTATTTATATGTATTTTTTTTATTTGATTTAAATTGGGTTCGGGTCAACTGGGCCCAAACCAATTCCCTTCCCTCAACAGATGAGGGTGAGGAGTTCGATCTTGGCTTCCTGAAAGTAAGATTTTGAGACTCTTGTTTAATTTCAACAACTTGAACATAATCCCACGGAGAATAAATAGAAAGGGATCATACTTTTCCCTTGGAAAGATAATATCCGAAACTCCTGTGAATTCTCGCGGCAAGCCTTCTCGTAACCTGGATCCCCTTTCCTCTATTCGGGTCCAACTGACCCGTGGGCATCCTTATCGGGCGCCACCATTTAGAGCATGGTGAGCCTCACTGTTGGTATGATTCGGTCGATCATGGTGCAAGGAACTCATCTTCGTGATCCTTTAACCGTGCGGTGGCCGGAGTTGGGAGATTTTCGGCTTTGAAGTCCTCCGCTCATATCCTCTTTCTTCCATCGTTGACCACCAAAAACGGCTCCTTTCCGTACGAAACCGAGGGCGTTAGCTTCCTCGCCTCGAGATCGTAATTTCCGTACCGGTGTTGCTGCCCACCTTTGCAGGAGACACCAAGAGCCCATTCCGTCGTCGCCTCACGCCCGGTCTTCACGGCAGTTCTGGTTGCTTCCCTAGGATTGCGTGCATATATTTTTATATTTATTTTAAATCCTTTAGCTAGTCTTTTACCATTATGCCCTTGCTTTTTCTCCTGTATTACACTAAATACCTATATGTATTTACCACCTTGCCATTATCGTATATATTGTCATATTTTGTTTTTAATTTAATTTTATTTAACTTACATAATTCATAGTAAATTCATTCCAACTCCGATTCGAACGATTCATGCGCTCTTAGATTTTATTTTCTTTGTATAATTTATTAAAATTAATTTGACTCTATTAAGGTATTCCTATATATCGATTCTAAGTTTTTCTTAATTCCCTCATAAAATGTGTCAATATAAATTCCCTAAACTTTTCACTGTAATTTAGGTCGGGTGTTACAGTCTTCCCTCCTTATAAAATTCCATCATCGAAATTTGTTTTATGCAATCAATCTAGAATTACTATTTCTCATTCGTTACTTAGAATTAAATATCTTTACTATAAGTAGTATACTTTCCCAGGTCCACGTATGAAATACTGTATATGCCATAAATATCTTTACCAACATTTTGTTATATATCCTTACGGTCTATCTTTGTTCGATATCATAGTAACCCAAAATTATCTATTATGTACCATTCAAGTACTCAACCTATTGCCACCTATATTGTCTCATGCAAATTTAGATTGTCCCAATTCTAACATCTGGTAAGTTCAATCACATTTTCTCATTCACGTACCTTTAGCTCATTTGTCTCCATTTACGCATTTGATACATTATTGTGCCAAAATCAATATAATATAATATGGTCATATATCTCGGATCTTTAATTTGTTTCTTAATACCCAATTCCTAGCTCTACGTCCAATTTCACAAAAATCTCGTCAACATATCGATCTTATATAAGACAACGATTACTCAACTGAAATTAATTTTAACACACCATAAAGCCACATTCCTTATAGCATGACAGAGTCATACCTTTCATGCACATAATACTGAGTCCTACCATATGTTATATATATAATTACTATCGCTCCAATAACAATGCCATCACCTTTCCCACTTACACTACAAAGATACATTGTTTGATTTATCCTTAAATACTATGTCATGTTACCTACACCGATAATCATCAGAAACTCTAACTTATAACTATCATCACTACCTTGGTCATTCTTTTAATAAACCACCAACCCATCTATAGAAATATCCTCAAACTCATAGATAGAAAAGATTTATCAATTCTATTAATTAGAATAAGCTGCGAATATCAGTTTATATACTCCAGCATCTAAATTTACCATACTTCATTTTCGTACTATTTTCTCACTTATCTTAGATCATTCTCATACTATTTAATATCACTTTATGTTCAAAATTAAGTATCATGAGTTTAGAATGACTTTATATACCTAAATAAATAAGTGTATATATATATAACTTTATAATATAGTGCAAACAATCTATTCACAAAACTTCGACGTAAAGATATTTACATGCACATATACACAATTAGATCCACAATGTGACAATATCAAGGTATAATATAAAGTAAAACAATTACTGTAACCACTAGGCCTATAAACCGAAGCTCCACTCACATTACATTATATATACTTATCCTACCGCTGAGCAACCACGAATAGGGGAATATTCATTTAATACAAAACTACTTCAATAACTTCAACCTAATTATAATTCCCTATGTAGAATTAATTAACTAGAACGACGGATCAACGTTCACAGTAAATATCATCGTTAAGCATTATTTTTTTTTGTCTCAACCATGACTTTACCTTTATTGGAATCTGAAACTAATATTCATATCTGGATAAGCATATTTAATACTTAATTTATTTACACATACCGCGGAAACCTATTTCTTGTCACCTAAAGAAAATATCATACAATTTTATTAATCATAATTCATTTATGCATACAACTGCTTTTATAACGTCACACTTACTATCGCCTTTATCAAGTTTATAATATTTATTTGTATTACTTTGTCAACTAATCATGTAGTGCCTAATTTATTTGGTGTCAATATTGTGCTCTCGATTAGATATCCGCACCCCTGCAACTGCAGTTGAATTTATTTCTATCCCGAGGGCTTTGCGATTGGAGACTCAGAGCCCTTTGGGCTCCTCGTCTCTCCGCAAAGCCTTCAACTTTACCTTTGGATGTTCATATTCAGTTCTTCATTATAATAAGCCACATCATAATTCAACACTTCCCACCTTTTATACGCTCACCAATGATCTTAACCCGAACTTAAAACTACTGATCTTGATCTCCAACTCCAGAAACTCTTACGTAACTAAAATGGTATACAGATGGAATTTATCTGTACATTGTGTTTCTATACATTGTGTTCTACTTATTTGATCAAACCTTCCCATAATTTATCGTCCCACACTATAATTTATTGTCCCCATATATGTCCCATTTTTATCTACTTAAATGGAGACACATCACATGGTCTCTTTTATTTAATTTTAGTTGTGCTTAAATGCCAAACGAAGGTCGCACCATGTATTATTAGCTCCACTATTGGTGACCTTTCTCCACCGAAAGTTTGCAAAACAATTAATTTTTTTATTATATATATTTTAAATAATTATGATCTTATCTTCCAACCACATGGTCTCCACCATGTGGTTTTTCAAACTTTTTGTTGTCGGTGGAGGCGTCTCCACCAACAGTGGTTTATCAAATATATATATATATATATATATATATATATATTTCTAAACCCATAGAAAAATTGGGATTTCACAACGAATAAGCTCCAACCTTTCAGCATAAGATAAAATTTTCCCCTTCCAAAGCTGGATCGTTGACTCAACCTTCTAAACTAGAGGACTGAATTGGCTAGTAAGAAGTCTATGAGGACTCAAAGACACTCCAAGATAGGTAAAGGGAAAGAAGCCCATAGAAAAACCAGCAGCCCCAAGAATACTAGCTCTAATAATCTGATTTACCCCTCCAAAGAAAATAGAAGATTTCATAGCATTAATGGATAATCCAGAGACCTTGCTAAATTCCATGAGCTCATCATAAAGAGTCTACATAGAGGAAAGATCTCCACGAGATAAAAGAACAACATCATCATCAAAAGCTAAGTGAGATATTCTTAATGAGTGACACTTGGGATGGAAACCAAAGCTCGGATTGGCAGAAGCAAGATTCAACTACCTATAAAAGTACTCCATGCACATAATGAAGAGATAGGGATATAATGGATCTCCTTGTCGAACCCCACACTTAACTTTGAAGAACCCAAACAGGTCCCCATTAACTCCTATAAAGAAGGCAGTTGTTTCTACACATATCATCACCCAATGCACAAACTATAAGGGAAAGCAAACAAAAGGAAAATATTCCTAATAAACTTCCATTGCATAGAGTCAAAAGTCTTTTTGAAGTCAATTTTTATTGAGTATTTGGGAGAGGTTGTCTTTCTTTCATAATGCCGCAACAACTATTGAACAAGATGGATATTGTCAGCCATATTTCTACCTCCTAAGAAGGCATTCTGAGTAGAGCCAACAATTCCTTTGTAAATAACATTGCAACACAAAATGGGCCTAAAATCAGCCACAGAAGAAACATTAGAGGAAATATCATGAAAAAAGCATGTTTCAAATAAATAACATATTAACATCATATTGAGCTACCGACAAGCATAATTTATGGGACCTCGGTTCCCTTTCTTTATTAGCAATCAATTATTTCAGTCATGCTATTAAATTAACCTGACTGAAAATTTATAATCAATTGCTTTTATGAAATTAGCTTACAGAATACCCATGAACAATTTTGTTACAATGCAATATTTTTCAAATCCTAATGAACACAAAACCAAAGCCCAAATACTTCATATAATCCCTTGACCCAACTCCATTAAACCTATACTCAAATTCAATTCAAATAATCAAACAAACCCAAACATATAAATCACAAGGCCCAAAACCTATGAAATTATTCTATTCGGCCCAATTATCATTAAAGTAAGATCCGCTCATTCAAACCTAACCTCATGGCCCATAACTTACACCAAGCAAACCAATACATGTAATCTTAAACACATCATAAGCTATCCAATGGATTCATCCAAGATTGACACACAATAACAAGCCGTAGTTCTATCTTTCACAGTGAATTGAAATAATGACATGAATCATCCATCAGTAAACTACCACAATTTTGGGAGACCGATGAACCTTAAGTGACATAGAGACATCACCCTTCAAAGACAGAGCATCAAAATAATTCTCACAATATCATACAAAGCCACTCAACATATATGAATCCATGTTCAATACATCAAAAACATTCATAGATATTCTCTAAATACAGGGCAATAAAAACAATTCTTCCTTCAGCACATAATTCATTAGGGCATCAAGATCACAACAAAAATTATATAAACTAGTTGTGCTATTATAAACAAGATTTCTGGCAAACAAATAATAGTAGAGCATCTAGGAAATTGAAAAATAATAACTTCATGAAACCAATTACAAAGTTTAGTAAACCAACTCATGCTAGATCAGAACATACTTTCAATAATCAAAGAACTGGGATATCAAGTACATGAGAATGAAGTAAAATCAGTGAACCAAAAAGTCAAAAATTGAAACCCATACAGTCCAAATATACTATCAATATTCTAGGCAACTTAACATCATACATAACAAAGAACGATGCAAACCAAGTACACAAGTGATCTAGTAAACAAGGTAAGATCAAAACTGCATTATACCTAAGCAATTGAACACCAAATCTTCCAGAGTGCAACAAGGGAAAGAACAATCCACATAAATTGGGAATGGACCGGAAAGAATAGAAATTGAGATATTTGAAGATGGTGACTCGATGGCTTTGGGTGATTGGATAATGGCCGATTTTGGGACTGACATGGGGATTGAAAGTGCCTGGAAGGGGGACTAGGCCACTGATGCTTGTGAGTGGCAACTAACTTGGGCTAGAGGTTTGGCTCGACTAAAGACTTCCGGTGGTACAAAGGATTTGAGCTATTTTTTCAGAACAAAAGCTTCGATCCCCCTCTTCTTCCTTAGGATCTTCTATTTATAACCTATCAACCCCGATATCTGCTTCTCCTAATGATTCTGTTTCCATTTTGATTTCTCAATTATCTCTCCCCTAATTCCTCAAGGATTTCTTTTATTCCTAAAATAACACATAAAATCGATCAACTTCCTCTAATAAATCATGAAATCCTCTACATCTAAGGCTCCAAATCCCTCCTCAGTGTGAACCCTAGGATGGCCCCCTATTCTCTCTCTCTCTCTCTACTTTTCCCTTCTAGCGCCGCCCTTTTCTTCCTTTAGTATCTCGACTTTCCTTCTAGGGTTGAAGAAAGCTTGGGCCGCGCTATCTTCTCACTTCAATCTTTGGGCTTTAGGTGATGAGCTTCATATGACATTTTTTCTTAACAGGCCATTCCTTTGGGCTTCAGATTAGATTGGGATAGTCTTTAGGTTTGAGTTAGACTAGGCTGCAATTGAAAAAGTGTGACAAACGGGCTTGATTTTTCCCTTATTCATTTGGGCTTAAATTAAATATTGAGCCCAAAATTACTTATTTTTATTTGGATTTTTTACTTGGATTCCAACTCCTCATTTTGGCTAGAACTTAAATTAAGAATTACTCTTTTGAACTCTAATTGGAATTGGGCCCAATCCTAACTTTATTCAAAATTATATTTGGAGCTTTGGACAAAAATAGGATACAACAAAAATTAAACAGTTACTTTATTATTATACTTTCTCTTTATATCAGATTGTTTATTGAGACTCTATGAATATAACAATTTTCAACTGCCTAATTAAATATTGCTTGCTTAAATTCTTATTTGCTTACCTGATCATCGTCTATGGTATCAGAGCAAGCAAAGAAGTTTAATGGTATTAGAGTCTATTAAGATGGCGATTTCAGGCAAATGATATTCCTCAAAATTTGACTCAACGTCTTTTTGAGACCCATCTAGCATATCATCATTGCTAGACCACTTATCATCACTTGAATCTGAATTGGAATGTCCATTCTCTACTAGACTGGCCTTCCAAGTAGTCTCTCTAGAACTAGGAACAACTCCCATATTTGTTCTTACCATTGCTACAACCAACAACTATAATTTATTTTAGGCATTTTTCCTTAGGCATCATATAGTATGACAATAATATTGTCCTTTGATATTTTCTCGTAAGAGAGAAAAAAAATGTTATTTAAAGCATAAAATAACCCAAAAACTTAAAATCGTCACTTTAATGTACCAATCAATTTTAATGAAAAAAAATACATATTTAGTTTATAAAAATATGGGAACTAAAACAAACAACTCAAGTTGTTCCCAGAAAAATGAGGGCTTCCGAATAATTCGGTGCACAATTAAATAACTTTTTTTCCTAGATAGAATTCTCATATTGTTGGCTTCAAAGTTCATCATATTTTAACAAAAAATAAATATGTTTAAGTGTCAATAAATTGAGCAAAATATTTTTTCGAGCATAGAAAAATTACAAAAATTAGGAAATTAAATCTTAAAAATTTTAAATCCTTTCTGTAATTTTTGGAATTTTTTAGAGCCCACACGTGCCCAAATACTCTCAGCCCAGCCCAAAAAAATTAGAATTCTATTTTCTGAAATTCAAATAATAAAATTGGGCTTAAAAAACTAATCTGGCTTGAACCCAAAATCATGACGCAACTAAATTAGGTCCGTGGGTCGGGTATTCGACCTAGATGCACGGTCCAAATGAGCGAGTAACGGCAACCCAGGCGCGTGTAACACAAATGTTGTCTTTCCAGCCTTTTTTTTGGATCAATTTTTGAAACTTGATTTGTTTCGCCATCATGATCATGACTGTAGCATCCAATCATCTATCGGAGTTGATCTGTATGACACGTGTACAGCACTCTCCACCATTTGAGAGTGAGAATCGTGAAGAACAGTGTTCTTCAAGAACACAAAACCCAAAATTTTTAAAGAAACATTTTGATCCGATTCAAAATTTCAATGTTACATATCTTTACAACCAATTATCCAAATTAAGCATATAATATACCGTTTGAAAGATTTTGACAAGAGGATTCCAACCATGCAAAATTTTTGACAAAAAACCTTTTGGTTCAAAAGCATATAGCATACAAAGTTTCGGGTACATTCAATTAGGGTTACGATTTTCTCTCTTTACACTATGTGTTTAGGTCCAAAATTTTCAGCATACATTTAACATACATATAAGTATTTTCATGCAAAATTTCATCCAGAAAATATATGATTCATCATAGTTTTAACAAAATTGAAAAAACAAGCATACTTTATCAAAAGAAAGCATGCTTCCTATGAACGAAACACCTAGCATGGTGACTAATACTAACCTCAGCCTCTGATACCAATGTAGGAATTATATATATATATATATATACAATTATACTTCCTTGATTAGGATTTCTGAACGGAAAAATCTCACAATGCAAAGGTCGATGGATGCTAATCAAAAGGATAACACCATGAATATCACCCTTCAAGAGCCCCTTACTGATCTCTCAACACACACCTATATTCTTGATATTTTTAGTGTCCTTTGTTACAGAGATTTTCACCCTATTTATAGTAGATGAGTCATATGATCTTTGGAACTCTCTTAAAGTCTAACAGTACACTTTAGAGGATGATGAAATAATATGAACAATTAAACCTTAAAACTTCCAAAGGACCTAAACCCTAAACTATAAACTGCAATGGGGAAATACAAATGTTCCCATTAACTTTTCATTTGAGTCTCACCCATATTAAATAAAAGTTGTCCCACATATATACTTATCCACATTAGCAAACATGTCTCTCAATACAGCCACATCAGTAAAATTCATCTTCCAATACAATTTTTTTCATTTTCCAAAATTCAAGCTACTAACATTCTATTCTTCCATCATTTTCCCGCTAAAATTGATATTGAGTCTCACCTTTATTACCTAAAAGCCAAGTCACATACTCAGCTACATCAGCAAAACACATCTCTTAATACATCCACATTCTCATACATTATTCCCTCTCCCTTGATTTCCTACCACAAACTATATATGTATAGATTATATATATATACACTAGTTTGAAGCTCGGACTTTGCTACAATTTTCTTGTCGATGTTTTGTGGTTTGGGTCTTTGTTCTGGTATTTTTTTGGTAATTTTTTTGATATTTATTAACTTGAAATAGAATATTATCATGAATAGAAGTACTACATTGTAATTACACTGTTATGTGCTTTATGTTAAATGATAAATGTTTCTATTAGTTAGTGTGGAATTGATGAATAATTTTAAGATAATAACATACTTTAATTATATTTACATCGAGGGTGCTATAGCTTAACCTTTACATAGCCACCATGAACAAAAAATGGCTCCACTTATAGACTTGCTAGGTTTCGTCTTAATCTCAAACTAGGTAATTCATAACCAAAATAAAGGATCCACTGATATCCTATCCTATATGTGCATACCCCTTTATAATAGGGGGTTTGATATCAATCTATACTATTAACAACATGAGATGCTTTCAAAATACAAGCTCCATAATATGTAAACTATATACCTTGCGTTACTTTCTTGCACAACCATCTTCTCTTCCATTGAGTTAACTATTTCTTTCATAGCGAATATATTGTAGATGAAGGTTTCATTGTCATTCTCAAACTTTTGCATACCTGTGCTAGTGCTGGGATTTTTCTTGAATAGTTGCAGAGCATCTAAAGACAAGGTATGGAGTTGAAATGCATACTAGTCAAGTGTGCTGACTATGTTATCTGACTCATTTGTTGGATTATTATATGGGTGATTGTTATCCACAACTATCAAAGCTGCATACACAATGCCATATATGTCTTAAGTTGCTTTGTATAGGTCTTTGATGTATGCTATGTAGCCTTCTTTCCTCTCTTGGATAAAATCTTGTATTATTGCAGTGTGCAACAGGATACTATTTCTCATCAATTTGTTTGTTTTCTTCTTATGTTCCTTGGGTTTTCGTCTATGGTTAGGTTTACTAATTTAGACAACTTTGCAATTTCCAGTCGATAGCTCTTTCCAATGCGTCCTTTTACTTGACTATTATCTCAGCATTGTTGACAAAATGTACCAGCTCAGATTTGTTGCTCTTGTGACCGCGTCTTCTAGGTGGGTAGCTAACTAGTACAAACCTTTCAAGATGTTTTCATCTCCTCTGCCAATGATAATATTTGCATCTAGTTTTTTTTCCAGAGTTGTTGCTAACATGTTTGTTGTCATGATGTATGGCTTGTAATCCGTTGAATGCATAATCATTAGGCGTGTTTTGAGATATGATTCTAATGCCACAGTTAAAGCATTTTGAACGATGAGGTGCTTGTTAAACTATAAAATCCTTGCATGTAGATGTTTGCTTTTGCATGATTGAGTGGCTAAATATTTTGAAATTTGTTTTCAAGCTTCGTATTATGATTCATCATTACAACTGTTTGAACAGATTTTATGAGAGTTAAGCAGTTGTTAGAAGATTCAAGTGGGAGATGAAGCTGTCTTACTTGGGGAATGTCGATCTGAAGAAGTTTAGTGCCTCTGACTCTTTTTGTGTCATAGGAGTGCTCAAGATAGATTATGGACTTTCTTGCATATCAAAATTCTCAATTTGAAATTTTATCATTGCTTGGAATTTGTCCTAACTACTACATCCATCATAAGTCGGCTTTTCTATCAGCAACATCAATGTAAGTTAAGGGCAATATTTAAACATAGGTATCATCATTACCCTAGTCTTCAACTAGTTTCTTTCCCAATTACCTTTCGTTGTTCATCTTGACCACATTTGCGTCATCGAGTTATGCATTTGAGTGTCTGTAGTAATAAACATTTGTTGTGAGACTGTAGTTGGTAGGGTGTTATTCACATGTTATAATATTTTTTTCTTTCAATTAACAATGTATCTAACGGGCTCTTGTAGTTCGAATGTATATTCTAACCTTGGCCTTTTGCTCTTATGATTATCATCAGCATTTTTCTTTTTTCCTCTATTGTCCACCATAGCTGTATCTTTTCCTATATAAATAGCTGGTGAGTCTTAACCAGCATACTGAGAGACATTATCAATATTGTTTGTAATCGATGGTTGGCCTCAAATATCAAGAGACATATCGTGTAGATGTACATTTGAGACATTATGTCAACTTTGTACAATTCGAATCTCGGTCGTTGATTGAAATGATGAAGTTGCATCTTTTCCCTCTTAGTTGTTCCATTGCTGGTGAGATAGCATCTTTTTTTGAACTTGGGAGCTCAGACAAATTGGATGCTAATATCTTGATGAGATTTTTCACAAGCTTGCCCAACATGAGAAATTTTATCATTGCTTGGAATTTGTCATAACTACACGTACTTTATACCTAAAAGAAAAAATTAATCTGCCAAAAATATATTCCAAAACTAATTGTTGGTGTAGTACACTTTAGTATTTTGATGCATAAAGAATTTACCATGTTATGGGCAGGTTTGAAAATGACCCACACGCCCTCCGTAACAGTACTCCATTATAAGTTGATGCTACACTTTTGCATTTTGCACATGTGTTATATCATTGCCTCACAACTTCTTGTTCTGTTTTTCCAAATTTCGCATTGAACTTGAGTTTTCAATGAGGTTTAGTATTTTGATACATTTTTCACAATCACGGTTACTTTGTAACTCATGCAAAAAATTAATCAGCCAAAGTTATATTCCAAAACTAATTGTTGTTGTAATACACTTCATTATTTTGATACACAAATGAATTTACCATGCTATGGGCACGTTTGAAATTCGCCCACATGTCCTACATGACAGTACTCCATTACAAGTTGATATTTTACTTTTGCATTTTGCACATACGTTGTACCACCATCCTTGAGAGATATCTATGTTTATTATCACAATCTCACAACTGTATTTCTTCTTCTTTTTTACAAATTTTGCATTGAACTTTATGCTTGTAATTTTTTGTTGAGTGTGTGGTGAGCTCGACTGGCCCCATTCTTCCTTTTGCGATATCAGCAACTAGTAACTGTTGTTCAAAATTTGATTCCTATATCAGGATTTTTTGGAGCATGAATGAAAAATGTAGTTTTTATTAGAAGAGAGAAAACTGTGCGTCTACTTATTGGTTTTGGAAGTCCTCAACCTCTAGAATTTTGAGATTTAGATATGTTCTTGTTGCGAATGAGCTTGATAGCGAGTGTTGTATCAAATATTTAAGGAAATATGATTAGTGTGATAACCATTTTAGAATGTAATAATGTAGGGGTTGCAGCTACATTAAGATCATAATTATCAAAAGTAATAGTTTGATCATATAATTTGTGTCACGTGGTTATTCCTAAAAACATTATGTGGTTATAGAATAAGAAAGTTTATTTAATTTATTAAATGGGAGTAGAACAAAACCTTTATATGCCATCAAAGTCAAAGATGATAATATTGCAATGACTGGTTTGTCTTTTGGTTGCTTTTGAAATTCTTGTTTTGTAAATCCTTTGGCTATCACCCCACATAATGAACCTTAAGCCAAAATAAGTTACATTATTTGCAAATTATTTTTTAATGATTCTTTGTTGTGTGTGTTACCTTGTTCTTTGTAATTCCAGATTCTGTAAAGGGATGATCTCTCATTGACATATGTATCCTTTAGCTCTCTAATAGACATCAAATAGCTAAGGAAATCTAAAAAACAAATAACATTGATGAACGAAAGATTTCTAAAATTCTTCTAGTTTTGTTTTTATTAGTAGAACCATTATACTTGTAAGGAAAACATCAATGTGTATTCATGAGTCCAACATTTCTTCATCTATAAAGTTGAAGCAGGAAAATGGAACTGTTGCAGCTGGGTCATCCAATTATCTCACTATAGTCTATGTACCAATTCTAGTGATATTTGTTGGAAAAAATGGTGGTGAACCACTATTTTACCAATAATTAATTGTAACTAATTGAGTATTAATTGAATGTAATTTAATGGGTTCTAATCATCAATATGAAGACAAGATATTGGAGTTGAAAGTTGTCCAAAACCATTTTTTGGTTGAATGGAAATTGACTCCAAAATGGTCATGTTAGACATGATATATTAAGTGCAAAATAATAGAAATGTTGAAATCCCACATTGAAGAATTGTGTTGTGTGACTTGCGCTTATAAATTGAAGTGTTGGATGTAATACTTGGGCCCAACGACAACCAAGCTTTTGTGAGGGAGAGAGACTCTACATCATGGGCTGGGGCTCACTAAAACACACACTCGCTCGATGCCCCGCCCCGCCCCGCCCCACCTGGTCGGGCACAAGCTAGGGCTCTTGCTTACGTAACCTATCTGAACTTAATCTTTTTCACTAGCCCACTATCCAAGTTCGTTGAATGTGGGCATGAGGCTTATTCAAATTAGCTATTACAATTTTAAATTTTTTTATTTCTAGTCTATTACATAATTTATTTGGCTATCCCTGATTTTTATGGTCAGTTTTCTAACTAGGTTCTACTATAAATAGTAGCCTAGGAATAGAGGAAAAAAGACAAGTCTAGGAAATTTTCTTCCCGTCGAAACTCTTTTCTTCTTCCTTCTTCCCAGCCGAATTTCTGATTTTGAGAGGGCATTCAATTATTGGCTCGAACGAGCTTGCCGGTATATTTGTGTTATCTACCAGTGCAAGGAAGTGTTGTATCTTGGGATTTGTTTGTTTGCTTTAGCATTGACACCAATGGCTAGGGCATTTCACCTTAAGGAGATTTGCGGGTCGCATACCTCACTTCAATATTGTGTTTTCGTTCCAATATGGTCTTTGGTAACTTCAGTTCTCTTTGAATTCTATATATGATATATTGTTCATCGTCTTATATTTGATTATTCATGAAATAAACAGTTTGTTTTTCTTGTGTTTTATATGTATAGATTGTTTAGTTTCCAACAATCTTAAGGTGAAATCAACTATTTGTGATTACATGTAATGTTCAATCAAATGCATATTATTTGACACGTTTGAATACTTGCTAATTATATTGATAATTGTTTAATTTATCTATATCCTTTAATTGAGTATCATTACATGCGTTAAAAACTAAAGATACTATTCAATTTTCAAACTGACAATTGATTACTAGTGCACATTTATTGACTCATATGCATGTATTACTTTAAAAGTACAAATATATTTCAAATACTGTATATGCATGCTACTATGCATTTCGTGCTTTTATGATAACATTGCTTTTATATATACACGACATAATATATAGTTGCTTATAAAAGATAATTGTTATTCAACTTGACTTTGCATGTTAGAACAATTCACACATGTATGTCTACAAACCATACAAATTTGTTATATTAAGTTATTGAATTAATTATTATTTTTAACTATATATGTTGGTACATAACTTGTCACATTTTATTTGTGATTTAGAATTATGGTATCTTGGAAAGTTTTGTCTAGGAAAGAGGTTACCTAATTGCGCTCCCTATTATTTGGAAGGCCCCCTCTTTCATGGGAACCCAACCTAGTTGCTAATTTTCTAAGTCACAAATTTATTTGACATGGTTTCTACCTTAAGGTGGTTTAATAGCTTCCATAATGTTTGTCGTGATTTTATTATAATTTGATTACTCACTCCAGTATTTGTATTGCAGTGAAAGATGGAAAAATTCAACAAGCCTACAATGAGTTACCCACCATCCCTAGTGGAGGTGATGAGAATGCTCCTGGGGTTGTGAACCTAGGTGGCGTGGCTGCTCCTAATGGAAGTATGCCTATGGCTGCTCCTGTTGGAGGCATGCCAGTTGCTGCTGCAACCATTGGAATCAGGAACAATGTTCCTATGAAAAACAGGGTGGTTCCTATAATTCCCTCTGAAAAGCCGAAAAAGTTCAAGGGCACTGATTTCAAAAGGTGATAACAAAATATGCACTTTTACTTGGCTACCTTGAATCATGCTAGATACATAACGAAAAAGTGTCCTACCCTTCTGGAGGGTGAGTCGGACTCAACGACTATGGCAACAGTGCATGCCTAGAAAGATGGAGAATACATATGTAGAAATTAGTCCTTGGAGGACTAGCTGACGACCTTTATAATGTATAATGTATACTAGCAGAAGTGATGACTCTAAGTGAGTCTTTCCAAGTGGCAGCACTCGTTGAGAAGTTACCACCTGGTTGGCTGGATTTTAAGAGTTACTTGAAGCACAAGCGCAAAGAAATTAAAATGGAGGATTTAATAGTCCGTCTCCGAATTGAGGAAGACAATCAGAAGAAGATGACACCTCCTAAAGCACCCAAGGCCAACCTAGTGGAAACTTTCAAACCCAAGACTGATGGGAAACGAAGAGGGAGTACCAAGCTAAGGAAAAGTGGAAGGAACAACCATAGAAGTTCTAGGGTACTTGCTTTATCTGTGACAAACTTAGACATCGAGCAAAGGATTATAGAAAATTTCCTAACAAGAAGAAGGACAAGGACAAGGACAAGGCCAAGGCTAAAGGCAAGGGAAAATCTACCAAGCAAGCTCACCTAGTTGAATAGAGTGACGATGAAGAAATTCTAGCTGCTGTAGTCACCCAAGTAAACTTGGTGACTAACACCAAAGACTGTTGGGTAGACAGTGATACAACCAAAAACATCTGCATCGGTAAGGACCTCTTCACATCTTATGAGAAGAAGGATTATGGAGAGAAGATTTACGTGGCTAACTCTGCTCAAGCCACTATTGAAGGAACGGGAGAGGTTATTTTGATGTTCACCTAAGGTAGAAAGCTCGCATTGGGAGATGCACTACATGTCCCAGAGATTTGTAAGAATCTGATATCTGTGCCTGTGATGATAAGCAAGGGATTCAAAAATTGTATTTGAATCCGATAAATTTGTAGTTTCCAAGGATGGAACTTATGTGGGGAAGGGGTATACAAGATGGGTTTTTTAAGGCCAACATTGCTGTAATTGATAAAACAGGAAATTTATGTACCCATAAAAACTGTTATGAATAATGAGGAATCTTCAATTTACATTGTCGTCTCTCCATACTTATGGCATGGTAGATTAGGACGTGTAAACTATGGTACAATGAAGAAGTTGGCAAACACAGGTTTAATCCCCAAATTTAATTTGGATGTCAACCATAAATGTGAAACATGTGTTCAAGTAAATTTGCCAAGAAACCTTTTCACACAATTGGAAGAAGTATTGAGCCTCTAGCATTAATCTTTATGCGACTTGAAATTTGTTCAAAGTAGGGGTAGAAAGAAGTACTTCATTACATTCATCGATGATTGTACACGATATTTCTATGTTTATTTGTTAACTAGCAAAAATGAAGTAATATCAAGTATAAAAATGAAGTTGAGAATCAACTTGGCAAAAAGATTAAGGCACTAAGTTCGGATAGGGGAGGAGAATATTATTCTGCTCTCTTTGATGAGTTATGTACTGGGTTTGAAATTATTCACCAAACAACAACACCTTATACACCTCAGCCAAATAGAATTGTTGAAAGAAAGAATAAAACTTTAAAATAAATGGTTAATTCCATGTTAATAAGTTCTGGACTACCACAAAACTTGTGGGGGGAAGCAGTGCTAATTGCTAATAAAAAGTTTAACAAAATTCCCCACAAGAAAAAAGGTAGTATTCCATATGAGATGCGGAATAAGAGACCACCCCTTTCAAATACTTGAAAGTGTGGGGGTGCCTAGCTAAGGTGGCAGTACCTCCACCTAAGAAAGTCAAACTTGAACCTAAAACTATGGATTGCATATCTTTTGGGTATGCTCAAAATAGTAGTACATTTAGATTTTTGGTACACAAATCTAAGATAGATGATATCGATGTAAATACTATCATGGAAACGAGAGATGTGAAATTCTTTGACGAAATATTTCCTTGCAAACGAATTGAAACTTCTCAGAAAAGGAATAGAGATTCTGATTCTAAGAACGAACAAAACGGTGAACAAGAGGTTGATGAACCAAGAAGGAGTAAGAGACCAAAAGTCTAAAATTCCTTTGGTCCTAAATTTTTAACATATATCTGGAAACAGATACTCACACATTCAAGGAAGCAATGTCAACACCGGATGCTCCATTATGGAAAGAAGTTGTAGAAATAGAATCTATCCTAAGTAACCGTACTTGGGAATTGGTTGATCTCCCACCCGGGAATAAGCCAATTGGATGTAAATGGATCTTCAGAAAAAAAAAACTTAAAGCTGACAGATCCATAGATACTACAAAGCAAGGCTTGTAACCAAAGGGTTTAGACAAAACAAGGGTGTAGAGTACTTTGATAGTTATTCACCAGTCACGAGAATTACATCTATTCAGATGTTAATTTATATAGCCTCGCTATATGAATTGATGATTCACCAAATGAATGTTAAAACCATATTCTTAAATGGTAAACTCGATGAGGAAATCTATACGGAACAACCCGAAGGGTTCAAGATCAAAGGACAAGAACACAAGGTGTGTAAACTTGTCAAGTCACTGTATAGACTAAAGTAAGCTCCAAAACAATGGCATGAGAAATTTGACCAAGTAATGATTCAAGATGGATTTTGAATCAACGAGTGTGAAATATTTGTCTACACAAAAAAGGTAAACAATGATTGTGTAATCATTTGTCTATATGTCAATGATATGCTAATTATTGGTCTAAATGTTGAGATCATCAACAAAACCAAGAAAATGCTATCAAAGAACTTTTACATGAAAGACATGAGTGAAGCGGATGTAATACTGGGCATTAAAATTTGCAGAACATCGGAAGGCCCAACATTATCTCAATCAGACTATGTCGAGAAAGTGATTGAAAGGTTTAAATAACATGGTATCAAAGATGCTAATAGTCCATTTCTTCCTCATCTGGGCTTACATAAGAATACTGGAGATAGTATTCAACAATTGGAATACTCTCAAATTATAGGTAGTGTAATGTACATCATGAACTACATGAGGCCAGATATTGCATAGTATATTAGCAAACTAAGTAGATACACAAGTAATCTTGGACATGAGTATTAGAAAGCTCTATTGAGAGTATTGGGGGTACTTGAACAAAACAAAAACCAATGTTTTGAACTATGGTAAGTACCCGACTGTTTTAGACAGATACAGTGATGCAAATTGGATTGCAGATTTAGAGGAATGAAAATCCACAAGTGGGTATCTATTTCTTCTAGGAGGGGGCGGTTGTTTCACGGAAGTCCTCAAAGCAAATGCGCATATCATGATCTATGATGGAATTAGAATTCATAGCTTTGGATAAAGTCGGCAAAGAAGCAGATTAACTTCGTCACTTTTTGGAGGACATTCCAATATGGCCAAAACCTGTGCTTACAATTTTCATTCATTGTGACAATCAAGCTGTAATTGCTAGAGCATAGAATTTGATATATAACGATAAGTCTAGACACATTTGTCATAGACATAATACCGTAAGATAGTTACTCTCTACTAGAATGATTTCCTTAGACTTTGTGAACTCTAAAGAAAACCTAGCGGATATGTTGACTAAAGGTTTGAGTAGAGATGTGATGGACTGTGCATCGAGGGGGATGGGCTTAAAAGCCTTAACTCAATAAGTTACCCTAATGGAAACATGACCTAGAAATTGGAGATCCCAAGGACTATGTTCAATAGGAAAACATAATTTGAGAATAACTCAAGTGTGAGCAGCATGAAGCTTTAACTATTCCTATATGTTGTAACATACAAGTGGAGTATTGGGACTCTTTATAGGATATCACATATTTGAGTGAAGCAAGGCCGACTCTATGAAAATATTTAAAAGGCGATATTTTCTAAAGCACTCACTAAACCCAAGATGTTCACGGCCGAAACAATGAACACAATCGAGAACTAATTATGAATTGGATCATTCTTGTGTGAGGTTTATTGTCTGAGCTTACATAAACATTTGACAGTATAAGGCGTCAGTCCACTAACAAGTTAAGTAAGTCTGATAGACTTTCACTAGGGAAGGTTTAAAGCCAAAAGATACCTATCTCGATGCAGTATTGGTCCTATTGCACTCTCAGACAAGTTTTCAATCTTCAAAAAATCCTCATGTCTGAATTGTCGTCTGCTTCAGTCACGCGTATAATAGGTGTAGTGTAGGATGAAGTTTGACACCAATTCGACGGCTAGTAAGTATAAATAAAAACAATAAAAAATTTGTTGATCCTCAAGTGTGAAATTATCCCAATCGAATTAACTTCCTCAAATTTAGAAGAAACAAAGATGGAGAGATTAAGGCTCTGCTTCGATTGAGGGACAAAAAAATACGGAGAATTAATTAGAGTTAAGTGAGGGGAAGGAAAAATTTTATACATAACTTTGCTTGGATTGAGGGGAGATAAATCGGGGGTGTGTTCATTATACTCTTTGCTTGGATTGAGAGTTTTGAGTGAGGGGGAGGGATAAAAATATTATAGTTACTAAAATACCTTTAAATAAAAGTGCAAAAGCAAGTATCTCTAAAGATTTCTCAAGGGTATTTTAAGTTTTTTAAAAAATATGTATCTCTTCCTGTCCTTAACACGCCAATTTGGGAGGGGAAGAAATATACAAAAAATATGAAATTTTCCGTTCACTTAACCCTTTATCATCCCCCTCCTAAAACCCTATTCTTAATCCAAGTAATTTGTTTACTCTCCCTCACTTAACTCTCTTGACCCTCAATCCAAGCATAGCCTAATAGACAGTTAACATATTCAAAACTTCACTTTAATACACTCTAACTAATCGTAAATGTGAAACCCCGACCCAAAAATTTTGGGAAATTTTTGAGTGTTAGAACAAAGGGAGAAAACTGGACTGGGCGCACCAGGGGGCGCCTAGGCGCTGCGCCTAGTCCAGTGAAGGGGCTGAAACGAAGAAGACAAGAGCAGAGTCCAGAAGAAGAGGTACTGGACTGGGCGCAGCTCAGGGCGCCTAGGCGCAGCGCCCAGTCCAGCAGGTGAGCGGACCAGAGTAGGCGCAGGGGCGCCTAGGCGCCCGCCAAGGCGCCCGCCAAGGCGTGCCCCGCCTGGGCGGAAAATCCTGAACGCCCAGGATTCCGCCCAGTGCAGCGCCTGAAGGAATATTTGTTAAGGCTAGGGCGTCTAGGCGCAACCCGCGTTTTTCAAAAGGCTCCAGCGAGCCAGTTTAGACCTATTTCTTGTATGTTTCAGTTCTAGAGAGAGAGAGCGACGATTCTAGAGAGAGAAGTGTGATTGAGGTGATTCTTTGTGTTTGAAGCTTGGTTTTGGAGATTTAGAGAGATTTCAAGGAAGATTCAAACCTTGGAGGTAAGATTCTTCACTTTTCTATATTCTAGGGTTTTGAGTATATTTGGTTAGTTTCGTTTGGAGTTTATATCTAGGGTTTAGATATATTTATATAGACTTGTTTGTGGACCTATATGTAGGTTTAGTTGGGATTTTGGAGTAAGATTTGGATTGGGCTTGGGAACAAGCTTTTGAAAGAGAATTTTAGAGAGAGAAGGTAAGTATTTCGATTTTGTTGATTGATTGTTATTAGTAGGAATAATATGGTATGTTTTGGTTGATATTGTGAGTTCGATTATGTGAATCGATAGGTTTGGGAGAAACGAGGGTTCGAAACCCTAATTTGGTATTTGTGGTGATTGTGCTCAATTGAGGTAGGGATTCCTAACGGATTCTTTTTTATCGTCCGTTCTCCTTTCTAAATAGCGTTTCGATTCTTCATTGGTCTCTTTGTTGTGTTTCCACCTTAATTGCTTCTATGGGGAAACGAGCCAATGTGTGGTTAATTATTGATTGTGGATTGTATGCATGACCCGATTGGTGTGTTCCGTCTCATATGGGCACTAGTTGAATTCCGTTCATGCATCATGGTAGTTATGTATGTATATATGTAGGATATTCATATATATATCTATTCGGCATGACATTGCATAAATGCATTAGAGATGCATGGGGGACTCGAGTATGGACTCGGGGACTCTTAGGTTCCTTGAAAGCCTCATGGAGGGATGACAGGTGAAGAGAGTTGCCACCGGGTCACGTGAACTCTATGATGGGATAACGCACTTGGGCGAAGGTTGGAGAGCGACCTAGCTGGCTATTTGCGGGCGTGATAGGTTCACGCAACCAGGTAATCCCAGGAGCGTTGTTGTGGTTGAGCTTGCTCCCTGTTGGATGCTACATGTATGAGACATGGTAGTATTGTTGATTGCTCAGGGTGAGGGGATTACTTGGATTGATGTTATATGTGCTTGTTGAGTATACGTGCATGTTGTAGATACATGTTGGTGCATTGTCCTTTTGATTTGGTTCGGCTTTACTTCTTATATAGTCTTGTACCCTACTGAGCTTCTAGCTCACTCCCCTACTTTCTGTCTTCTACAGGTGAGACTGGTACGAGTACCGGTGCTACGGATCAGTGAGGCGGGATGTGACATGGATGGCCCTGGGTAGGAGTGGGATGCACGAGACATACTCTATGCATGTTGTTTTTATATTTTGTATGTCTGAGTAGTGTATGTAACCATGTGGCACGGATAGTGTTTGTATGATTATGATGTTTGATGATGATGGTTATATGCTTGAGATATATAGATTTGTGTGATGATTTATATTTAAAGCTATCAGTTTGTGCATGCTGGTAGTGGAGGGCCTGAGGCTCTAGGATCTGGATTGCTTGTGATTGAGGCCTGAGGCCTGGATGCTAGGTTGCTAGTGTGATGATTGTCACTGCGTTTCTGATGTAGGTGGGCACTCCTCGATATACGGGGAGGTGCTGTCGGAATTCTGGTTAATCTCGGATGTTCACACTAGTGACCTAGGACGGTGTCAGAGAGGGCACCTGGCGTCCCGGGGATCGGGGCGTCACAGTTTGGTATCGGAGCGAGGTTGATTTATTTACGGTCATATGTAGGATTGGGGTTGGGTCCTAGGTATATGGTAGTGAAATCCAGGCCATGTCACAACCGCTGCTGATCCGGTATGTCTTTCTATCCCTATTAAATCCTCTTTTGAGTACTGTGTTAAATGGTATTTTCTGTTTGCCATGCTGATGAATACCCGTAGGACTACGCGGTCCGAGAATGGGACTGAGGTACCTCGAGGCAGAGGTCGAGGTAGAGGCCGAGGTAGAGGCCGTGGTGCTAGGGTTGCCGTAGTTGCTAGAGGCACTTCTAGTACGGAGGATTCGGTTCCGAATGTGGAGCCAGAGTTGAGAGAGGAGGAGATAGTTCACGAGGGACTACCTACTGAGAGTGAGGGTCAGCAGGTACCACCTGCGGGACCGGTTGCTCCTGTCGCTACAGGGGGGCAACCAGTGACCATGGAGGGTCTTGCCAGTTTCATGATGACGATGGCGCAGACACAAGCACAGACCATAGCACAGGCTGTGGCACAGGCTATGGGAGTTGCGGGTGTTCGTACCATGGGAGTAATACCGGAAGCTCCTACTGAGGGTGTTGTTGTACCGAGAGCCGGGAGAGGCATGTACGAGGTAGATCAGCTGAGGAGGACTGCTCCTCCCACCTTTTCAGGAGAGGGAACAGGTGTGGGCGCGGAGGAGTGGCTCAATCAGTTGAGCATGAGGATGGACACACTGGAGATACCCGATGAGAGGCGGGTGAAGTATGTGTTTTACTACTTGAGTGGGATAGCCTATGAGTGGTGGATATCCATGGGTCAGAGACGGAATGAGCTGACTTGGACTTCGTTCGAGCAGCTTTTCATGCAGAAGTTTGTGCCAAGGCCGATGCAGACTGAGAAGGCCAGGCAGTTTCTAGAGTTGTTGCAGACATCAGAGATGACGGTGTCCGATTATACTAAGCAGTTTGAAAAATTGTATCGATATGGAAGGGAGTTTGCTCCAACCGATGCGAAGAAGGCGGTGAGATACCGAGATGGGTTGCTTCCTAGTCTTGGTAGGATGGTGATGGCCACTAGAGTGGTATCATATGATGACACGGTGGAAATGGCGCTGGACTTTGAGTTGAGTGAAAAGAGTGAAGCTCAGAGGAAGCGTCCAGTTGTTGAGAGTGCTGGTGGCAGTGGTTCAAGTCACAAGAGGCGGAAGTTTGACTCTCATCAGCAGAGATGGGATCGAAACAAGGGTCCTAAGCTTCCCTAGAGTAAGACAGAATGCTTCAAGTGTGGGAATGAGGGGCATAAGGCAAGGGAGTGTAGAGTCCCTAAGAATAGATGCTATGGTTGTGGCAAGCCGGGCCACCAGAAGAGAGATTTTCCAGAGGGCAACCAGAGAGCACAAGAGCCGGCTATACCGGGGGTACCACTTCCAGCTCTTCCTTCCACTGTTCCATCGGGAGGGAGAGGGCGAGGTGGAGGCCGACAGCAGCAGAATGCGCTGGTAGAGGGACGTGTCTTTGCATTGGGTCATCAGGAGGCGCAGGAGCATCCAAATTTCATTGGAGGTACCTTCTTGATTTCCAATTGTTGGGCAAGAGTCTTGTTTGACTCTGGAGCGACTTCATCTTTTACTACTAGTTCGTTAGCAAACGCACTAGCGGTGGAGATTTCGCCGATTAGGCGCATGTTTACGGTGTCCTCACCATTCGGACACTTTACCATGTTGGAGGGAGTGGTGTTCGGATGTGAGTGTCGGTTTGGAGAGGTGTCTCTGAAAGCCGATTTGTATGTATTAGATTTCAAAGACTTCGATGTGATACTCGGAGTTGATTGGTTGACTAAGCACCAAGGGTTGCTTGATTTTTGGCAAAGGAGGATCACTCTTAGAGTACCGGAGGGTGGGGTGATCCAATTGCAGGGTTCGAAGGGGATGCCATGCCCACATTTCATGGATAACCCTTTGTACCAAGATTGTAGAGTAGCAAGTTTGAGGACTTCAGCTCCTAAGGGAGATGTAGCTATAGAGATTAGAGTGGTGAAAGAATTTATGGATGTATTTCCGGAAGAGTTGCCGGGATTATCTCCAAAGAGGGAAATTGACTTTGCTATTGAGTTGCACCCGAACGTCAAGCCGATATCGATTCCGCCATATCGGATGGCTCCCGCAGAGTTGAAAGAGCTGAGTGACCAGTTGGAAGAGATGATAGAGTTGGGATTTATAAGGCCGAGTGTGTCCCCGTGGGGAGCACCGGTGTTGTTCGTCAAGAAGAAAGACGGAAGCTTGAGGATGTGTATTGACTATAGGCAGTTGAATAAGGTTACTGTAAGGAACAAGTATCCGTTGCCTAGAATCAATGATTTGTTTGACCAATTGAGAGGTGCTAGGCATTTCTCTAAGATTGACTTGAGGTCGGGTTATCATCAGTTGAGGATTAAGGATGAGGATATCCAGAAAACAGCGTTTAGAACTCGTTATGGGCATTATGAGTTCCTTGTGATGCCGTTTGGGTTGACGAATGCCCCAGCAGTATTCATGGACCTAATGCAGAGGGTTCTTCGACCGTTTTTGGATAGGTTTGTGGTGGTCTTCATAGATGACATTCTAATTTATTCTTCTACGGAGGAAGAGCATTAGGAGCACTTGAGGGTGGTGTTACAGACGTTGAGGGAGAATCAACTGTATGCTAAATTGAGTAAGTGTGAATTTTGGGCTACATAAGTGAAGTTCTTAGGCCATGTCATCACTCAAGAGGGCATAGCAGTTGACTACTCCAAGGTGGAGTCGGTTTTGAATTGGGAAAGACCAAAGAACGTGACTGAGATTCGGAGTTTCCTAGGATTAGCAGGTTACTACCGGAGATTTATTGAGGACTTTTCGAGAGTTGCTTCGCCAATGACGCAGCTTACGAAAAAGGGTACACCGTTTGTTTGGACAGACGAGTGTGAGGCCGCATTTGGAGAGTTGAAGAAGAGGTTGACAACACCTCCAGTGTTAGTGGTCCCGTAGAGGAATTTAGGCTACCAGGTGTATTGTGATGCGTCTGGGGTCGGATTGGGTTGTGTGTTGATGCAGCAGGGCCGAGTGATAGAATATGGCTCGAGATTGCTCAAGGTACATGAGAAGAATTATCCGGTGCATGATTTAGTGTTGGCGGCAGTAGTATTTGCTCTGAAGCAATGGCAGTACTATCTCTATGGAGAGAGATTTGAGGTGTTCTCGGATCACAAGAGTCTCAAGTATCTGTTCACCCAGAAAGAGTTGAATTTGCGACAAAGAAGGTGGATGGAATACTTGGAGGACTTCGACTTCGACTTGCAATACCATCCCGGTAAGGCAAATGTAGTCGCGGATGCATTGAGTAGGAAGCAAAGGATGGCTAGTCTATTCATGCATGAGTGGAGAATTATGGAAACAATTAACCAGTTTGGATTAGAGTTGCGAGAGCAAGAGGAAAAGGTACATTTGTGTTGTATGACTTCGAGACCTATGATGGTTCAGAAGGTTATAGATGCACAGAATGGAGATCATACATTTGATGTGATTGATGAGAGTCTTGGATGGGTTCGAGGGAATGATGGTGGAGTACGATATGCGGGAAGGTTAGTGGTTCCTGATGATGATGAGTTGAGGCAAGAGATTCTGAAGGAGGCACATCATTCTTGGTTTGCTATGCATCCAGGGGGTACGAAGATGTACAGAGACTTGAGGCAGAGTTTCTGGTGGAAGGGTATGAAGGCCGATGTTGCTAGATTTGTGATGAAGTCTCTTACTTGTCAACAAGTGAAGGCAGAGCATTAGAGACCAGCCGGATTGTTGCAACCATTACCAGTAGCAGAATGGAAGTGGGAAAAGATCACTATGGACTTTGTGACGGCGTTGCCAATGACTCAGAGGAGGCATGACACGGTTTGGGTGATAGTGGACAGATTGACCAAGTCTGCACACTTCTTACCCATGAACAAGACGGATTCGTTGGAGACCTTGAGTACTATGTATGTTAAAGAGATTATGAGACTTCACGGAATTCCATTGTCTATTGTGTCGGACCGAGACCCACGGTTTACAGGTAGATTCTGGAGTAGTTTACAGGAGGCATTGGGAACGAAGTTGGATTTCTCTACAGCTTATCATCCTCAGAGTGATGGACAGAGTGAGAGAATCATACAGGATGGCACCTTACGAGGCGCTCTACGGGAGGCCTTGCAGGTCGCCTTTGTGTTGGGCAGAGGTTGGTGAGAAAGTTGTTTTAGGACCGAAGATGGTCAAAGAAGCACGAGAGAGAGTTGATGAGATCCGGAAGCGGTTGATCACCGCGCAGAGCCGACAGAAGTCTTATGCTGACCGGAGGAGGAGACATTTGGAGTTCGCCATAGGCGATAATGTTTTCTTGAAGGTTAGTCCGAGACGGGGGATTCAGAGATATAGCAAGCATGGGAAGTTGGCACCGAGGTTTATGGGGCCATTTGAGATTTTGGAGACAGTTGGACCGGTGGCGTACTGTTTGGCACTTCCACCGAAGCTTGAGAAGGTTCACAATGTATTCCATGTGTCAATGCTTCGGAAATATGAGCCGGATCCGTCGCATGTGATTGATTGGACTACGTTGGAAGTTGAGGAAGATGGAAGTTACACTCTTCACCCGGTGAAGATTCTAGAACGACAGAATAGGTCACGAGGTCGAGTGTGATACCATTAGTAAAAGTGATGTGGATGTACCACGGGGTTGAAGAAGCAACTTGGGAGTTGGAATCCAGAATGAAGGAGAAGTACCCAAAATTGTTCAGAGATTCAGGTACGAATGTAGTTAAATTTCGGGACGAAATTTTGTTAAGGGGGGAAGGATGTGAAACCCCGACCCAAAAATTTTGGGAAAATTTTGGGAAATTTTTGAGTGTTAGAACAAAGGGAGAAAACTGGACTGGGCGCACCAGGGGGTGCCTAGTCCAGTGAGGGGGCTGAAACGAAGAAGACAAGAGCAGAGTCCAGAAGAAGAGGTACTGGACTGGGCGCAACGCCCAGTCCAGCAGGTGAGCGGACCGGAGTAGGCGCAGGGGCGCCTAGGCGCCCGCCTGGGCGGAAAATCCTGAAGGAATATTTGTTAAGGCTAGGGCGCCTAGGCGCCCAGGGTAGCGCCTAGGCGCAACCCGCGTTTTTCAAAAGGCTCCAGCGAGCCAGTTTAGACCCATTTCTTGTATGTTTTAGTTCTAGAGAGAGAGAGCGACGATTCTAGAGAGAGAAGTGTGATTGAGGTGATTCTTTGTGTTTGAAGCTTGGTTTTGGAGATTTAGAGAGATTTCAAGGAAGATTCAAGCCTTGGAGGTAAGTTTCTTCACTTTTCTATATTCTAGGGTTTTGAGTAGATTTGGTTAGTTCCGTTTGGAGTTGATATCTAGGGTTTAGATATATTCATATATAGACTTGTTTGTGGACCTATATGTAGGTTTAGTTGGGATTTTTGAGTAAGATTTGGATTGGGCTTGGGAACAAGCTTTTGAAAGAGAATTTTAGAGAGAGAAGGTAAGTATTTCGATTTTGTTGATTGATTGTTATTAGTATGAATAATATGGTATGTTTTGGTTGATATTGTGAGTTCGATTATGTGAATCGATAGGTTTGGGAGAAACGAGGGTTCGAAACCCTAATTTGGTATTTGTGGTGATTGTGCTCGATTGAGGTAGGGATTCCTAACCGATTCTTTTCTATCGTCTGTTCTCCTTTCTAAATAGCGTTTCGATTCTTCATTGGTCTCTTTGTTGTGTTTCCACCTTAATTGCTTCTAAGGGGAAACGAGCCAATGTGTGGTTAATTGTTGATTGTGGATTGTATGCATGACCCGATTGGTGTGTTCCGTCTCATACGGGCACTAGTTGAATTCCGTTCATGTATCATGGTAGTTATGTATGTATATATGTAGGATGTTCATATATATATATATATATATATATATATATATATATATATCTATTCGGCATGACATTGCATAAATGCATTAGAGATGCATGGGGGGACTCGAGTATGGACTCGGGGACTCTTAGGTTCCTTGAAAGCCTCATGTAGGGATGACAGGTGAAGAGAGTTGCCACCGGGTCACGTGAACTCTATGATGGGATAACGCACTTGGGCGAAGGTTGGAGAGAGACCTAGCTGGCTATGTGTGGGCGTGATAGGTTCACGCAACCAGGTAATCCCAGGAGCGTTGTTGTGGTTGAGCTTGCTCCCTGTTGGATGCTACATGTATGAGACATGGTAGTATTGTTGATTGCTCAGGGTGAGGGGATTACTTGGATTGATGTTATATGTGCTTGTTGAGTATACGTGCATGTTGTAGATACATGTTGGTGCATTGTCCTTTTGATTTAGTTCGGCTTTACTTCTTATATACTCTTGTACCCTACTGAGCTTCTAGCTCACTCCCCTACTTTCTGTCTTCTACAGGTGAGACTGGTACGAGTACCGGTGCTACGGATCAGTGAGGCAGGATGTGACATGGATGGCCCTGGGTAGGAGTGGGATGCACGAGACATACTCTATGCATGTTGTTTTTATATTTTGTATGTCTGAGTAGTGTATGTAACCATGTGGCACGGATAGTGTTTGTATGATTATGATGTTTGATGATGATGGTTATATGCTTGAGATATATAGATTTGTGTGATGATTTATATTTAAAGCTATCAGTTTGTGCATGCTGGTAGTGGAGGGCCTGAGGCTCTAGGATCTGGATTGCTTGTGATTGAGGCCTGAGGCCTGGATGCTCGGTTGCTAGTGTGATGATTGTCGCTGCGTTTCCGATGTAGGTGGGCACTCCTCGATCTACGGGGAGGTGCTGCCGAAATTCCGGTTAATCCCGGATGTTCACACTAGTGACCTAGGACGGTGTCAGAGAGGGCACCTGGCGTCCCGGGGATCGGGGCGTCACAGTAAAACAACATTGATAATTCAACATGAAATTTGTAACTATTTGAAAAGTCTACTTAGGTGAAGTGAGTTTTCTCAATTCAAAAATAACATGCTTAAAACATCCATATCTTTCAATCAAACTTCAAAACTACAAGTGTAACTACCCTGGAAACCAATTTGCTTAAAAATATAAAACCAACACATTAGAGCCTTGATACACCAATTTGTACTGCAACAAGATCTTACTACCTTAGTTCTTCTTTTCTTTATTCATGTTCCATATTTATTGAATAATTAACTACTAGACTCTAAGTCTATGCTTGGCATGAGTGTTGGGAGGGGTTGGGTTGGCAGAGGTGGGTTTGGGAGGTGTTGAGTTGGGAATGGTTCATAAAAGTGAACCCTTATTTGGTATTGAGAAAGGTTGGGAGGTGTTTTTGTGAGTGAACACCTCCCAATCCCCCATTTTGAGGGGTTGGAAAAAGGGGTTCGCGAATCCAACCCTTCCCAACACCTCTCCCAAGCAGACCCTAAATGTGTCTACCAAAAAGATATTTGTGCAAGTGATTACAAAACATTATTGAATGTTCTATTACCCAAAAACAACAGCAAGTCCTAAACCCATTTGAGAGCATAATGTACGTAATATAAAATAAGACACAGAAGTAATAACTTTTTTTTTGATAAATAAAGACACTCTCATGACAAAAATGTCCCTCTCACTTTTGCATCCAACAACTCCCTTTTTATTAACTCTCTCAACTTTCACTTCACCCTCACAGGAACATGAAAAGTATTAGGCAAGTTAGAGTTTGTTTAGTATATTGGGTCAGTTAGGGTTTGTCTAGGATATGAGTTGGATAACTCTAAACAGGCAAGAATCAGTGTAATGGAATTTAACTGCAGAACATTACATTCAAGTAGGAGGCATAATCACACTATAAAAATCAATGGGCAAAAGACAATCTAGGAAAATGAAAGAATGTAATACTAACCAGGTATTGAACACAATTTTAAAAAAAAGTTGTCCAATGTTGATTTGTGAAAAATCTGCCCTAGAAGCGTTACTGTAGCTCATAGGCGGGTTAGTGTAGCGCCTAGGCACACACGCAATTATCTGGGTTAAAAAGTCGGGACCCAGGGTTTTATTTTGTAACTTTTGACACTTCTCTCTCAAACCTAATGTGATAAACACCCCATTTTCTCCTCGTGGACGTAGGGTAATGCTGAACCATGTAATTCTTGTGTTCTTCACTTGTCTTTATAACTGTTTTACTTTCTCTACATATTTGATTACTCATACTAGAGTGGTTCTTGTTTTGGTTTGGACAAACAAGGGTTTCATCGATTGAGCCAATTCCATTGCATATTGGGCTTCTAATTGTAACAATTGGTATCAGAGCTTAAGGTTTGTAATCTTGGGGTTCTCTTTGGTTGATTATAAATAGATTTATACTTGGGTGGAGAATTTGAGACGTTGGTGCCCACAAGGTGTTTGATAAAATTCCTGTGAGAATTTTGTGTTGATTTTGGGTTGCTATTGCCTTGTCTTTTTGTTGAGATTGTTATCTATAATTGGGATTCTTGTCTTGTTTGTGCTGAAATCAAATTTGATTAAGGTTGTCTAGTGATGAGAAGGTTGAGTCTACTAAAGGCAAAGGTGGGAAGGCTTTGGGTAGGCAATCTAGGATTGTTTCAAAGGAGCCTTTGGATGTGGAGAAGTTTGATAGGTCAAACAATTTCGGTCTATCGCATGTCAAGGTGATGGATGCCCTAGTGCATCAATATCCTGATGAAGTGCTGGAAGACAAGCCATATGACATTGATGATAAAGAGTGGGCACATATGAACAAGCGTGCATGTGGTACTATCCAAAATTGCTCAGTGAGGGATTTGAAGTATCTGGTACTTGATGTGAGTTTTTTTAGGGAGATGTGACATATTTTGGAGGATAAGTACATGAAAAAGAGCATCGAGAATCGTCTCCATTTGTTGAAGAAGCTTTATCGCTTCACTATGAGAAGGGCTGCATCTATGAGTGAGCACTTGAATGAGTTCACTAAATTGCTTGCTAACTTGGAAAATTTAGAAGAAATTTTCAAGGATGAGGTGAAAACCTTATTGTTGTTGAATTCACTTCCTGAGGAGTTTGAGAATTTTTTCAACACTTTGATATATGGGAAGACAGAACTAAACTACAATGAAGTGTCTACTTCATTGTTGAATTTTGAGTTCAGAAAGAAGGATAAAGGGCATCGCGTGATTCACAATCAAAGGCATTATTGGCAATAGATGGGAGGTCGAGAGATAGAAAGAAATCTGGTGGTGGTTCCTCTCGGGTCGGTCCAAATCAAGAGGAGGACGACAGCTTGTTAAGGATGAGTGTGCTTTTTGCCATGAGAGAGGGCGCTGGAAGAAAGATTTTCCAAAGGTGGCAAAGAAGAAGGATAACTCCACTTCTTCGTCAATTAATGTTGCTCAGAAAAAGGATGAAGATGAGGGTTCGAACTACTCAATGATAATTTCATCAATTGTTTATTCCGCAACTTCTAGTGAGTGGATTTTAGATATTGGGGCTACGTTCCATGTTTCCCAATAGGGACTAGTTCTCTAGCATTGATAAGTTGGAGAATGTTGTTTTTCTGATGGGGAATTCTCAACCTTGTCAGATTATGGGGATTGGTAGCATCCATTTGAAGTTACATGATGGAGTGGTCAGAGAGTTAAAGGATGTCAGGTATGTCCTAGGGATATCGAGAAATCTTCTCAACCACATTTCTTGATATTATTGTCATTTTTTTTGAAGTGATCCTACACAACAAATTGCAGATATTTGGGGATCTTAGTTTTGAAGTTACTAACTACCCATGATAGATAACCTTGATTGAGCATAGCCATCTGTATATTACAGAAAAACATGTACACTAATCATTCCACCTTGAATTTACAGCTACCAAGAACATAAAGCCATGTCTTCTCGTGTTACTTTTCAGTGCCAGGTCTTACCGCGCGTTGCTGTGGAGTAGGCATTTTATTATTGAAGCATTTTATGGGGTAAACACTGCTAGAATTGAAGTATACAATATAGATAATATATAATGAAAGACTTATTATTATAATAATAAAAAATTACAGTTCACATTTCATTATTCACCAAAAGTCCATGTAATTAATTAAAAATGAAATATCAAGGTATCCTACAAAATAGAACTGACTTGATGAGCAAATGTTTCAGAATAGGATACTACACAAATCTAGTAAGGTTATCATTTTTTACCAGTGAATAAAAGGGGAAAAAAGGGAGAATCTATAGCTGTGAACATAAAAATTGAGGAGAATCTATAGTTGTGGAATCGCTTGAATGTCAAAGCGCTGACCTGATATCAGTAGTTAATGGAATCCAGTTCATGGTAGATGGCTTTGGTGAAAGAATGAACATAATTGTTTTGTCTAAAATGCTTTTCAATAATGTATCAAAGGATATAAATGACATAATTCCAAGTCAAAAGTCGTAGAAATCTGAAGCTAATAATTACTATACTTTCTTCAAGAAAGCACAACATCACAACGAACAATGTTGGGCTTCAATAACTTTTAATCATCAACTTCCAGTAAACAATTTTCCAAGCTTTCTTAGGGAAAGTAATAAATAAAAATATTCGGAGTTCCATCATTAGGGCAGCAATAAAGAAAACTACAATTGACTGACTGATTACTACTAACCTGACTACCATGTCCACCTTCACTCACTTTCTTGGCAGACCCATTCCCCCTTTTTTTTTATCCTCCTTTGCCAGAGTGTGACTCTTGCTTCTCCTCCACAGGCTTCTCATCGGACTCCGACTGCAGAACAATGTACAGCAGCCTCTGCACATACTCTGCTCTGTGTGCTTCTTCTCTCCTAACTTTTGGCCTTTAACAGTAATATCTATCCTCCTTCCCATAATCACCCAAATTTGATTCACATACTTCAAATCAATATGTAATTGAAATACAATCATCGAGAAAGCGATGCTTGAACCTCAACTTGAGTTTTGCTTCTACTCTTAACTACTTCTCCTTGACCCATCATTGCTTGGTTGTGATTTTTGAATTTTGATATCTTTATCAACCATTTGATTATGAAACCAAAACATCAAGAAAGGAACTTGAACTATCACAAAATTGCTTCAATAACCTTGATGGTTTTGCTATCAAGGTGAAAAAGTGGCAAAGAAATCATATATACAGGATTGAAAAGAAGAAAACTCAAATTTGTCTCTCTCGACATCAATCCTCTATAATTGTATCTAGAATAGAGTATTTCTCAATAAAAGAGAAGCAAAGGTCTGACTCAGTCTGCAGAGATAAAAAAAATTACAAAAAAAAACTTAAACTATGGAGTTTTGGATCAATGAAAATGACAGTGCATTCCTCAACTTGTAAAACATAGTACTTAATTTAGAGATCCAGGACACCTGGGAAAACAAATAATTGTCCACATAATTTTTTTTTGCATAAACTGTATAGCTTATATGTCACAGGAGATGCATTTAAAGGAATGCAGGAGATCAGCCATGTAGGACAAACCTGGATTCAAAAGGTAGCTAGGACAGTGATGTGTGTTTTAGGCAGTTCCAGACATTGGGACAAATATGTAATAAGCTCTCTTGTCCGCCATGCCAACAACTATATCTTCAACCTGCAAAACCCAAAATCCAAAGATTAGTCAATGTAAAATAATTTGCACTTGGACAATCTGAAGCCCAACAAAGTTAAAAGAGCCTCATAGTCATATTCATTGTGTAATATAGGCTACAAAACCCTTCAATTATTATTTTCATAATAGGCATATTTTTCAAGCTAAATTATTGAGTGACGAAAAATAAATCATTTCAATTATTCTAAGACAATGATGAAAATTCAGTGTACAAATATGTGAAAATTTGGTAGACACTCGACATATTGATGCATATTAAGCAGTTTGGGGGAGAAAACCAAAAGAAAGTTATGAACAAATAAACAGCAGACCTTGTTTTATGAGATAAATCAGTCTATAAAGATGCCTGCAACTGGAATTCTAAGGGTGCGATTCCTCCGTATAGCACAAATTTGCAGGTTGAACTAAAACTGTGGTCTGGAAGATCTATATAGCACAACAAAAGGCAATGAACTATGTATACTAAACCTTTTAGAGGGGAAAATAATAAAGATCCAAACATTTGTTTTCCACGTCAGTATATGTGCTAAGTGTACAGTACAAAAATAAAAGAAAGACCTCCAAAAACCTTCTTCATATTTTTTCCTTAACATGATACCATTTATCTAACTGATAGATGACATATGAGAGAGGTGGCCGAAAAATTATCGAGACTACTGAAAAGGGAGGAAACACAGCAACTGACCTTTTGATGATTGCACATGTTAGCTTAAAACATTGAAGGTGTGAAGAGCTAAAGGGCATCCAATAGAGCAAGGACAGCACGCATACATGTATAAAAACATCAACTACGTCTTTATTTGGGAAAATTGTCCCATCAATTCAACAAAGTAAAATTGTAGAGCAGATTTGCAGTGCTTAAAAGAATAGTCAAGTGCCATAAACCACAATCTACAAAATTCAATCCAAATTGCACTCCTCAACTTGAAGCGAACATGATATAATTCAAATAACTGTAGATTAAACCACAAAATCGTGCAATTTTTTGCAAGAATAAATGCATTTAGAATCATCAAATTTTAGACATTCGAAAGAAGTTGTGTCACATATAGAGGGTATTGTGGTACTAATTTACCTGAAGGTTGTAACTCCGCTACTACCACAACAATTTCACCGTTTACAGATAGTATTGTTGAAAATGTGACAACTATTGCAGCAAGAAATAAAAAATATGGGATATAATGAGAACAAATTGTGAAGCATAAAAATTAATATTTGCGCCAAAGGACTCAAAAAACATGGAGTACTTCACCTGAAAATATTTAGGCACCGTAGAAGGTCACACAAAAAAGAAGCAGAGTAAAGTAGATGAAGTGCAACTAAAACACCCTGTAGGAAGAGGAACAAATAAATATAGCCTGAAAAAGGTTGATAACAGAGCAAGTGGTTTTTTATCTTCAAAAAATACAGTATGATACCTGATAGTCCAACAGAAGATTTCCAAATTCCAATCCCCAATCACCTAAATGGAAGGAAATAAAAGCAGGCAAACATTAAACAATAAAATGATATGTTAATCAGATTGAATTCCGCTATTAAACAATTAAAATGTCCTTCTTGGAGTCATGTCTAAAACTAATAAAGATAACAAAAGGCGTGCTCTTTTAACAGTAAAATGCTAAGCTTCTTCTGTAAATGATCATGAATCAATTGACATGTGCTTTGGAAGGAAGCATATCAAGAGCTGGGATTTGTAATAATTGATAATAAGAAAGAGGGAGGGAAAGAAAGAACAAAGGGTTTGGTCCCAACAAACTCTAATCATCATCATCTTTCGATCCACAAACATAGACCCATTGAAATTTCTTTGGTTAAAAAGTTGTGTATATGGTGATAGCTCAAGAAACAAACCATGTGAGTGGCTTGTGCAGAGACTTTATCTTTAAATCCAAAAAGAGAAGGGTGCCTGTGCAAGTCCAAAAGTCAAAGAATCGTCAAATAAAAAATTCCAAAATGGCCTCTCGTCGTAAAATAACCAAGCATCAAATATATATATATATAAGAGATGAAAAGGTGAGCTTCCTCTATGAATTGAAAAACCAACAAATTAACGCAATTGAAAGAAGAAAGCAGACCAACATAACGACAGGAAAGCACAGCCAAATCAAACATCAAAAGAAACATACAACAACACAACAAAAAAGGAATAGCTTGGGAGAAGAAGAGCAAAGCCAAACTAAAATCACAACAGAAGAAAAGAGAAAAAAGCAGACGATATGACCCATTGAAAAGAAAGAAAGGAGAAGCCCAAAACACCTCAATTGCAAAGAAGAACCCAACGATAGATGGGTTGTTATTGCAATTAGTACCTGTGATCTTCAAAAGCGAGAACATAACTCTCCATGAATTGGTTTCATCCTCTATCATCATCAACTCTACACAATCCTCCGCCTCCTAATGTTCTTTCTTTCCGAAAACTCTTCAACATACACCCAACTGCTGACAGAAGCCACAAAATCAAAAACGGATATAGGTCAAAAGTAGTAACGAATAAAAGAACTAAAACATTAATGGCACAGAGAAGTACCCACTCACCTCCACAAACTGAAATGACCAAGTCGTGCCTCTGCTGTTCACCCATGATGAAAGCCCAGAGAATGAGAAAGATAGGCAGGACTGGGTGCATGAACAGGACATGGGGGCAGAGTCTCGAAGTTCGAAAATAAAAGCAACCTCGCCGCCAGAGGGCACTCTTATTCCAGGTTTATATATTAGTAACCAGCTATTGACTCATTTAAGAAAAGCCAAGAGAAGGAACCGATGCCGGAAGCAAAACACAGCAAGAAGCCCCAACGAACATTGGAACCGATGCTGGAAGCACAACACAACAAGAAGACCCAACGAACATTGAAGATGAAAAAGAGCGCCGATCAGGTAAAGATTCCCAAGCGGAGGCGACTAAACACAACAACGAACATATGGCAGACAAAGCTGAGGAATAAATCAAAACACTAGTAAGCTATTTGTCGTGGCGAAGAAAAGACAACCCGAATCGCAAAACTAACCTTTCAGAGAAGATGTCGAAGGACACAGTTAAGCTTCAATGATTTCGCTGGAGCAAAAATCAGGGGATGAAGGAGAGAGCATAACACATCGAAATGAGGGTTCACGATGTCGGAAAGGTGTGAATGAAGGGAGAGTTGAACGGCGTCGTTGTGGGTATATAAAAAATTCGAGATGGATTTGGAAATGGCGACGTTGGCAATGACGTCGACGATGTTTGAATCAATCGAGGATTGGACGACGTCGTTTTGGTGTACGAAACGTTGCGGGGAAGAAGCAGTCGCGCGATTCCGGAAAGAACGGAGACTCGCCGCCAGAGAGCGCGCTTCTTCCAGATTTATAGATAAGTAATAAGTAATAGATAATAGATAGATAATAGATAATAGATAATAGATATGTCAGTGTCATTTTCGGAAAAAAAAATTATTTTATTTATTATATTATTATTTTATATGTTTAAAAATCTGTAAAAATAATTTAGGAAAAAATCTGCAAAAAAAAATCTGTGAAAAAAAAATTATTCTAGGAAAAAAAAAAATTTGAAAAAAAAATCTTAAAATAAAAAGACATTTTAGTCATTTAATAGTTCATTTCATGTGGAATGGATCATTTCCACCAAATTTAGGTGGAATGAGAATAGAGGTTGAGAGGGAATGTGAAATAAAGGAATAGAATGCCTCATTCCCTATCTTCCCTTCATTCTATCTCTATTCCCTAAATCAAACGATACCTAAGTTTCAACTTGCAATGGCAGATCGGCAGATGAGCAGATCGCACATGCGACGCTTTCCTAATGTTTGTAATTTTATGAAGGGAAAACAATCATTTTGGCCCTTCTACTTATCAAAAAATGGGTAAGTAAGCCCCTTAAATTTAAAATGGGTTAAACATGCTCTCGTATTTCTCATGCTGAAGCAAAAAAGTCTTTTCGTCTATATTCCGTCAAAACAAGAGTTACGTGGCCGTTAACAAATGGGATCGTCTTCTTTTTGCCTTATTCTTGCAATTGCATAAAATAGGTTTCAGGTTAACAAATCCAATTAGTCGTTCTTCTTTTTTGTCTTCTTCTTCGTGCAATTGTGTAGAATAGGTTCAAAGTTAACCGATTTGAGATTTAGCGATTTTAAAGTCAACTCTAGTTCTGACAATTTGCAAGAAGAAGAAATGGTGGAGTAGATCGATTATAGTTCTGACAGGGATTACAACACTAAAGAAGAAGAGCCAGTCATTTCTGAAGACAAATCTGATGAAGAGGATGAGGAGATTTTGAATGCTAGAGAGAAGGTTAGAAAATGTATAAGGGGTGGAGGGATGTTGTTTTGCTATTATTTATGCTCTAATCACTCTCAAAATAGAAGGGTTCATTTGCCCTATACTTAAAACTTTTAGGGGCTTAAATGGACCAAACCTTGAAGTACAAGGATTACTTTGAACTAATAAAAATGAAACTTAGAATGTATAAAATAATCTTAAAAAACACATAAGCTTGTTAACGGACAAATAACTTACTTTTTGATGGAATATAGACGAAAGAGCTTCTTTGCTCCACCATGAAAAGTACGAGGGCTTATATAATCCATTTTAAACTTAAGGGGCTTACTTGCCCTTTTTTATAAGTACAGGGGTCAAAATGATTCTTTTCCCTTCTATCAATTTTGCCTGGTTGGGTGGTCGATATAAAATATCACAAGTTAACCTTGCAATATCAAATAAAGATGGGTCTTACCCTATCCGCAAGTGTACGTGTCTTAAATAGTATAAAAGCGAATGGGATCGTATCCACAGAGACTGCTCAATCACCAAACAAACTATAAAGCAATAATTAACTTAAAAGCAAACAGAAAAAAATTAGATTGTAATTGGAAAAGTTTAAAGAACTTAACTTATATTTAAGACGAAAGATAAGCTTAACTTGGGCTGGATTTGTTCTCTACTACCACTTTGTTATCAAATTCCAACATGCAATCACACACTTTAAAGGATTAATGTTGTCAATCAAGAGACCTTGGTCCGGCTCTCTTGATTCTAATTTTCCTAAGCAATGATCTTGGCTTTGGTCCAGCCCAAAATCGTTTCTTATCACAGGAATCTTGGTTAGTGTACCCTAAGGATTTCCTAAGATAAGCATAAGAACAAGAAAGTTGACAAACACACAACCTCAAGTAATGGTGTATTACCCAACTAATTGTGTTCACAAACCTCAAATCTGGATTTAATTCAGAGATTCCTTACTTGTTAAGCACCGAGTTATGGTCAGCCGAATATGCCTAACTAACAATTCCTATATAACATGAAGTTGATCACACATTCACATTAATAAGATTTAAACAATAAATTCAGAGATTCATGAATTAACCTAGTGTAATCATCCATGGAATCTTACAACAAAGCTTTAAGCAAAAGAACTCCTCCAATCCCAAGCTAAGTAAGAAGTTTAGTTACACATATACATATCTAAATCCAGAAATTAAAACCCAATACAAAACCAGATTGAAGGAAGGAATAGAATCTGATTTGTCTGAATCCCCTTGCTAATTGCCCTTCTCTTCTTCCTTCCTTTTCTCCTCTGTCGTGTTTGCCGTCTGTTTTTTCTGGAATGCCTCTTTTTCTCCTTTTCTGTCCTCCACTTTTCTAATTTTAGTAAGTTTACTTTCTGTTCCCTGGAAAAGATCTCACAAAGACATATGAGCCCTTCTTGCCACATAAGCAATTTAATTGACGTCATTCTCCTGCCCAGATTTGCAGCCGCAGAAAGGTCGCAAATTCCTTCCAAAACAGCAATTTTACAAACAACAATACCTGACACATAAACATATGTTTGGGCAGTATTTCGATCTTGAAATCATACCAAATACAACAATTAAAGCCCATAATTATAGGTGCATTCTACACCTATCAAAATCCCCCAAACTTACATCTTGCTTGTCCTCAAGCAAGAGTTTAAAAACATGGTAAAGATGAATTTTTCATGATAACCAGTAGAGATGTGGACTAGAGAAAAACAATGGCAAGACAAGAATTATATTATCAACAAAGTGTCCCGGACATCCCAAATCACGCTTGCCTTAGGGAATGTGATCCACAATTACCCTAAACACATGCACATCCACATAACCTCACTAGAATACACTCATAAAAGTATTTGTCACTCATGTGTTTATTGGGTTGTGTTTACACTCCTATAATTCCATACCAGCTGCCATATGCTTGCACATCAATCAAACCTCATTATGCCAAAGCTATGCGCCACCAATCAAAAGAACTACAAAGCAATCAGGCATTTCCACACAAGATCAAATAGCAATAAAAACAAAGTTTTGATACAGGAGAAAGTTCACAAAAAGAGGGAATAGGGTATAGGAAGGAAAACACCATGTACAAAAAGGTGTAACACACATATCCAACTATCAGCTCAATAAACCTAAATCCCTTCTGCCTATTGAAACTCCACTTCTAAACATACTAACCCTACTCCTCTACATCCAGAACAAAATCCACACAGTAAGCAAATCATCTGTGCCTTCCAGTGCTTCTTGGAGATGCCACATCATCTGGCCCATCCTTGGTAGCCTACAAATGGCCTGCAATATTCTGCTGCATATTTTCCAGAGTAGCCTCCATTCGCACTAAGTAAGACACCACCCTCTCTTGCACAGCTTCAATTCTTCTCATTCGATCAACGACCTGCCTTTGCACTGATCTCATTTGCTCCATTTAAAATCCAAAATCCACAATTTTCTTTTCTAAAGCCTCAAGTCTACTTGCTTGGTTTTCTTCATTTTTTTATTTCTTTTTTTTTCTCTTTTTTTTTCTTTGTTTTTTCACATTTTGTTATGGCAATAATCAAACGGCACCGCATCACCCTGCATACTGAAACCACCACCTTAATTATGCGGCCGCAAACAGGTTGCAAATTTCCTACACCTTAGTCACAAAGAGGCTGCAAAAAGTATCACCCTGCACCAGAACTGACAACTCTCCTTCCTCCTTGAATGTCACCCTACTACAACCTCTCTGCAAACTCTTTCCCCAACATTCATACCCCAAACTAAAACATCATATCAAACACCTTTAAGCACATGATTATCCTTGAAAGCAAGGAAAAAGGATAGAAGTTGGATTGGCTTTTGGCTCACACAAAGAAAGGCTTTTGTTTACATGGCAAGAATCAGATGATTGAAATTTAGCATAGGCTGAGAGTCTCAGAAAAATAATTGTACAACATAGGGTCAGACAAATATGTGTAGCACTTCATCATCTCAGCACAACAAAACCAGGCATTTTACTCAGTTGATATAATGCAAGTTCTAGCAAGCAAAGTAATGGAATTATAACACACATAATCTGCAGGCTGCTCACTAAATGCTTAGATGCTTCAGTGACATGCTTATTCAAGCAAAAGCTTCACACAAATCACCTCACAGCAAGATATAATTTCAGCCCTACACATTCAAGACAAACAAAAACCAGCTTGCCAAAGTTTTATAAAAAGAGCAAAACCCTCCCCCAAAATTAAATTTGACATTGTCCCCAATGGTAGAGAAGAAAGACCAAAAATTAAATTTGCGATGACGAAAATTAAAGTTAATGAAAGAAAACAAAAAGGAGACTTAGCTGGTTAAAAATGTTGAGTACAATGCTCCTCCACATGGGTTACCTCCCATGAAGTGCTAAATTTATTGTCTTCAGCCAGACATAACCACATTGTGGCTAGGACTAAGGTGGATCAAAATGGAAGTTTTCCTCCAGGGTGATAGGGACTGAATCCCAATAAGGCTTCACACGATGCCTATGAACTTTAAAAGTCTGATTGGAGGTGAGGTGCTGCAAATCAAGTGCTCCATAAGGATAAATTGTCCTCACTAAGGAGGGACCACGCCATCTTGATTTCAGCTTGCTTGGGAATAGGTGCAAACGCAAGTTGTAAACAAGAAACTTTTGCCCTTTGAATTTTTTTTTTCGCGTAAGCTTCCTATCATGGTATTTCTTTAAGCGCTTCTTGTACAACTTTGCATTCTCATAGATTTCTTCCATGTATGGGTTCAACCGCCTTTGTGCCTTTCTGGAATGCTTAGCTTCCTCCCCCAAACTTAGAGTTACAGCTACAATAATGGGTAAAGTGTTGTCCTCTCCCAAATAGATGTATTTCAAATGACTAGGCAGCTGCTTTAGCTCCAACTTTGGTGCTTTCACAACATATGGTTTATCCAACTGGACTGCCTGAATAGCCTCTTCTATGCAGCTGCCATGCTCTATGGTATTTGTAATCAATGTTTTATCATCCAAGCCTTGGGCCACCACCTTCTCCAAACGGTCTGCACAAGAGACCTGAAAAACCTTACTCACAAGATCATTTATAGTATCAACATTAAAACAATCTCTATGATCATCATGAGACTTAAAAGCTTCAAACACACGAAATTCTAGCTCTTGATCATTTATCTTCATGGTGATAGTGCCCTTTTTCACACAAATATTCATGTCAGCAGTAATCATAAAAGGGCGACCAAGAATAATAGGTAGAGATGAAGACATTAGACTAACTTCCATATCTAACACAACGAAATCAGCTGGTAAAATCAGACCTTGCACGGATACTAAAACATCCTCTAAAATGCCCCTAGGTCTCTTAATAGTTCGATCAGCCAATTGCAATGTTATGGAAGTGGGCTGAAGTTCTCCTAGACCAAGCTTCTCATACACAGAAAAAGGAAGCAAGTTAATACTAGCACCAAGGTCTAACAAAGCCTTTTCAAAAAATTGATTCCCCACTTTGCAAGGGATGGTGAAGCTACCAGGATCCTTAAGCTTAGGAGGAAGCTTATGTAATAAAACAGCACTCACCTCTTCAGTCAAAGCAACTTTCTCATGCTCAATAAATTTTCTCTTATTTGTACAACAATCTTTCAAAAATTTAGCATAAGAAGGAATTTGCTTAATAGCATCAAGCAATGGAATATTAATCTCAACCTTACGCAAATTTTCAAAGATATCTAGAGCTTTACAGTCAAGTTTCTTTTTAGTAAACCTTTGTAGGAAAGGTGGAGGATCTCTTCCCCAGTCTTTTGGAGCCACTGGTGCAGAACTGCACCCTTGTTGCACCCTTTCTGCGACTGAACCAGTGCAATTTTTTTCTTCCAGTGGAGGTCTTTCAACCTTGTTGTCCACAGCTTTGCCACTCCTTAGTGTTGTAATAGCCTTTGCATGTTCCAAACCAGCTGGATTATTAACGACCTGAGCTGGAAGCTCTCCCTTTTTCCTCTCACTCATCTCCTTAGCCATTTGCCCCATTTGTGTCTCTAATTTCTCAATGGCTTGAGTTGTTTGTAGCATAAACTGCATCATGGATACCTCCAGGTCACTCTTCTTTACTGGTTGAACAACTGAAGCTGGAACATTAGCAGCAGGCTGGTCATTCTTCCAAGAAAAATTAGGATGGCTTCTCCAAGGATACTGCTGGTTGCTTAGATTAAAATTCATTTGGCCCATATAATTGGCCTCCTCTTGCTCTGTCATAGCAGTCAATGGACATGCCTCAGTAGCATGTTCTTGATGTGAGCAAATAGCACATACCACAGCGGATCGTGATGAAGTAGATGCATTAGCCAAGTTCATCCCTTTCAGAGAATCAACTAAGAGATCCATTTTCCGGTTCAGATTCCCAATTTCAGCTTGCACCATAGTATCTGAACTCACCTCGTACACACCTTGTCTCTTAGAGGAACCCTTACTTCTTATGGAAAATTGTTGGGAATCTTCACTCAATTCCTCAAACAACTCCATTGCCTCTTCACTACTCTTCCTCATCAACACCCCATTACATGCTGAATCAACCTTCATCCTGTTGACCTCATTCAACCCTTCATAGAAGTGCAAAACAATGTCATCTTTGTGCAAGTTGTTGGTTGGGCAGCGAGCTAGACGAACCTTGAAATCTTTCCAAGCTTCATAGAAGAGATCACCATCTTTTTGTTGGAAATTTTGGATCTCCCTTACAAGTTGCTTGGTCCTATGAGCTGGAAAAAATTCTCTGAAGAACTTTGTAGCCATTTGCTCCCATGTAGTAATGGAACCCGCTTCAATCGTGTTGTACCACATCTTGGCTCCTCCTCTTAGCGTGAAGGGAAACAACATGAGCTTCAAATTATCAGCCGTGATGCCCGTCATGTTTTGTGTTCGACAAAGATCGGTAAAATCTTTCAAGTGTTGGTGGGGATCTTCATCAAACCGCCCCTCATAGTGAGGCACTGAATTCAGCAACTGAGGTGCCAAGCTGAATGTGGCTGCTCTATTGGGCTGAAATGCAATGCAAGATGGTTGGGTAACATTTCGTGGAATGTATTGGTTCATCATAGGAACGTTTTCATTACCCGCATCTTCTGCATCAACAATGGGATTATTCTCAGCCATATTCTTCCTTCTAAGTGCTCTGGCCGTTCTCTCTATTTCAGGATCTAACTCTTCTAACTTCTTGTCTTGAGAACGTGTATTGACCATGCACATTCAAGGAACAAAAGAGAACCCCCTGCAAAATAAAAATACAATGTAAGGCTTTGAAACACTAAACTAACCAGTAAATAAATACATAAATAAAACTTATTGCTAAACGTTTGACCGGTAATGGACTTAACAGTCCCCGGCAACGACGCCAAAAACTTGGTCGATATAAAATATCACAAGTTAACCTTGCAATATCAAATAAAGATGGGTCTTACCCTATCCGCAAGTGTACGTGTCGTAAATAGTATAAAAGCGAATGGGATCGTATCCACAGAGACTGCTCAATCACCAAACAAACTATAAAGCAATAATTAACTTAAAAGAAAACAGAAAAGAATTAGATTGTAATTGGAAAAGTTTAAAGAACTTAACTTATATTTAAGACAAAAGATAAGCTTAACTTGGGCTGGATTTGTTCTCTACTACCACTTTGTTATCAAATTCCAACATGCAATCACACACTTTAAAGGATTAATGTTGTCAATCAAGAGACCTTGGTCCGGCTCTCTTGATTCTAACTTTCCTAAGCAATGATCTTGGCTTTGGTCCAGCCCAAAATCGTTTCTTATCACAGGAATCTTGGTTAGTGTACCCTAAGGATTTCCTAAGATAAGCATAAGAACAAGAAAGTTGACAAACACACAACCTCAAGTAATGGTGTATTACATAACTAATTGTGTTCACAAACCTCAAATCTGGATTTAATTCAGAGATTCGTTGCTTGTTAAGCACCGGGTTATGGTCAGCCGAATATGCCTAACTAACAATTCCTATATAACATGAAGCTGATCACACATTCACATTAATAAGATTTAAACAATAAATTCAGAGATTCATGAATTAACCTAGTGTAATCATCCATGGAATCTTACAACAAAGCTTTAAGCAAAAGAACTCATCCAATCCCAAGCTAAGTAAGAAGTTTAGTTACACATAACATATCTAAATCCAGAAATTAAAACCCAATACAAAACTAGATTGAAGGAAGGAATAGAATATGATTTGTCTGAATCCCCTTGCTAATTGCCCTTCTCTTCTTCCTTCCTTTTCTCCTCTGTCGTGTCTGCCGTCTGTTTTTTCTGGAATGCCTCTTTTTCTCCTTTTCTGTCCTCCACTTTTCTAATTTTAGTAAGTTTACTTTTTGTTCCCTGGAAAAGATCTCACAAAGACATATGAGCCCTTCTTGCCACGTAAGCAATTTAATTGACGTCATTCTCATGCCCAGATTTGCAGCCGCAGAAAGGTCACAAATTCCTTCCAGAACAGCAATTTTACAAACAACAATACCTGACACATAAACATATGTTTGGGCAGTATTTCGATGTTGAAATCATACCAAATACAACAATTAAAGCCCAGAATTATAGGTGCATTCTACACCTATCATTGGGAGAGGTGTCAAAAAGGGTTGAGAGGGATTCGTCTGCCATGGGAGACATGTTGAACCCCTCCGAACTCTTGCTTGGCGTGAGCACCACTCAACACTCAGTGTTCACTTACAAAAACACTTCCCAACTCTCTCAATATCGAACAAGGGTTCACTTTTATAAATCCCTTTTAACCCACATGTCAAACATAGCTTTAAGTTTTTTTAATTCCCAAAATATGGCCATCGATATCTTTTTCTTTTAAATAGGGAATAAATCCCGATAGCATTTCATTTCACCCAAAATACCTAATGCTTTTAACAAGTTAAAGGTTTGAGAATTACACATAATTGAAATTAATCACAAAAATTAAGAAAATGAAAAAAGTAAAGACACTTTTGTATATCAATCATCGAGATTTATTTTATGACGTATATATAGGAGAGGCAAGGAATTTTTTTTGTCATGGGAAACTAGTGACATTAAGTAAACGAAAAAATTAAAAGGGGAACAAATAAATCTAAAAATGAAGTAGGCTCTTTTTGTAAACAATTTGGCTATAAAGAAAATTGCTCAACACAAAAAAAGGTTTAATAAACACCACAAACATACACCCACTCAGTATATATCTAGATTTTATAGGAAATCCTATACCCAAAAACCGTTTAATAGAAACCAGAGCCATACAAAACCGAAACCAAATCCCAAAGAAGAAAAATCTAAAAGTAAACATGTTTGTTATAGTTGTAATACACCAGTACATATAGCAAAATATTTCCGAGTCCATAAATGTATTAATGAATTAGAATTAGATCATAATGTTCTTGCAAAATTAGAGTTACTTCTCATAGATACTGATGATGATACAAATTCACCTTTCTGTGACGCCTCAATTCGACAACGTCACATGGTGCTTACTACACCTTCCTAGGTTACCAATGTGATTCACATCTAAGGATCGAACACTAGTTCACCCAACTAGGGAAAATCCATCAATTAAAAGTCCATCAGCATCTCCCCGTAAATTAGAGGATGCCACCCGAATACACGCAGCAATAACAACAAACACATCATAACCTAGCAAGGCATCTAACCATCTATCAGCATGCAATTCCCAACCTAGTAGGGCCTCAGGCTATCTAACAGCATGCACAAACTGATTTCACAAATCAAACATCATAAGCAATCCCAATCATCACACAAGCAGTACTAAGAGTCCACCCCTGGTTCAGAAGACACAATCATAGATATTACCTTCTAACTGTACACAAAGCACACCCACTGGTGCCAACAGTCAATAAGACATAAGTTATCAAATACAAACAACGTGATAATAATTAAAACTCAGCTCTCTCATTCCCAAATCTACCCTCCTCCAAGTGTCATCCATACCACATCATCGTCTCTACTAACCTGCACTACTACTATTTGTACTAGTCTCACCTATAGGGAGGAAAGGGTAAAGGAGTGAGCTAGAAGCTTAGTAGGGGTAAATAGGGTAAATAACAATTAGGTCGAATCCGAATAAAAGGCCATGCAGCAAAATGATATCACATATGCTCATGTCATATATCACAATAATAATATCCGAGTGTTCTTTCTGGGGCAAACATTTATCAATCTCATAGACTCGACTACCCAACCATGGTTTGATCACAACCTTGAACACACATTCTAGTTCCCTAACCTTATCAAATGTATGTTGGCTAAACACCCACAAAACACCCCGGAGAGTCACCCAGTTGTGAGATCACCATCTCACCCACACCTTATGTGTGTCGCCTCACACGAAGTCATATGGTTGGTGCCCATGCCCTGACACACAACCATTCTCTCATGTGCCTTTCAAATAATTCCTAGGGAATACCCAAGTCCATACTCAGGCATTCATGCTCCATGCCATGTCAATTAGTATATATGTACTCAACCTATATATATATATAACTATTCGTGATGCATGAACGATCAACCATGCTTAATAAGTGATTAAGTATGTAAATGGGTTAATGTAATATACATTTTGGAAGAGAAATATGAATAAACCCTAAGTCCATTCTTCCTTAGGAACAATAAGGTAAGAACACAAGGCAAGAGGACCAATGATGGAATAAACCATATTTTAGGAGCAAAGAAACAATACGAAAGAGAATTGGGTCAAGAATTCCCCTACCTCGATTAAGCACCACACAACAATCCAAATTCTCAAAACTAGCGTTTCAACTCCTTTCACCAACCTATCAATTATTCAACATTCCAAACCCATATAACTATAGCAATAACACTATTTAACATCAACAACATGATATTAATCATCAATTTAGACAACTTACCTTCTCCCTCTAGGATTTTCCCAAATCCTTGAAACTTCACCAAAATTGTAACTCTACTTGTAATCAACAACCAAACATAAATATATAACCACAATCATATATATAATCAAGTTCCCAAAGAATCTAAACCAACCAATCAAAGGTTTGGACAAATCTAACAAAACCTAGTTTTAGAAAAATCACGAAAACTTACCTCAAATCACCCAATCTTCTTGGAATCCTTCTTGAAACTTGTCGCAACCGGTTTTGCGAGAGAAATTTTTAAAAGAGAGTCGCCACCAATTGTAATAGGTGCAATTGGTCACCAATAAAATTAATTTGGTCTGCGAAAATCCAGAGAAAATGGGTAAGTGAGTTTGTTACGCGTGGGGAAGGTGTTAGGCACCCCACAACGTCTGTTTTAAAACAATTGCCGATTTAACTTTTATTATCCCATTAAATGATTAAGAAAATCAATCATGACATTTAACAAAAATATATATATGTAGCATGATAATTATTTATATAAAAATTATATTGAGAGTATAATATTGAGGTTCTTGGGACTCTTCCATCCAATGGTCAAGTATCCATGAAACATTCTCACCTCAAGAATTTTGTCTGAGGGTGCATCCAATGCGTTCCCCAAATTAATTTCATCATCAGTTAATTCTTTCAATATAATTTTGATATATAATATGAATGCTTAAAAAATCCTCTCCATCCAATGGATGAGAATTTCCTTTTATTTTATCCTCAAGAATCCGATCGAAAACATCCAATGCCACTCGATTAGTTCCATCGTCGGATATCTGGCGAGTTGAATATATAAAGTCGTATGGTTAGATTCTTTCTTTGAAATTATTTAAATATACCTTAAATATAAGCATGCATATTAATCTAATTTATATTTACACCTACTATTACTTATTTTATTATATTTTTACATTTTTTATATGGATCCAAAATCCCAACCCAACCTAATACTAAGAACCCAAAATGTAAAACCCATACAAATCTCAAAATTATCCAACAGGCCCAATGTTCAATATGGCCCCTAACCTCTATAAAATAAACAAAAACAAATACAAAAATAATACTGGCCCGGCCCAAATGAAAGCCCACAACATACAAGTTGAAACCATGCAAATAAATAAACAAACCTAACAACCCAAAATCGAATCCAATTTAAACACGGCCCAATAACAGCAAACCTAGGCCAGGCCCATTAACAATAGGAACTAAAACAGTAAAACCTAAAAATCCAACAAAAATGGCCCAAATTAATACAAATCGAGTCCAGCCCGATCCTCAAACTTTCAGCCCAACTGGCATCCTTGGCCCAACCAAATATAGCCCAGCCCATTACTGTTCAACATTCTCCTCCAGCATCGACCGGAAACACCAGCAGCCTCCCCTCCTCTGCCGTCCGGCGAGTTCGCGTCCCTGCAAACAAACCAGAAGAGCAAAACCAAGCAAAATCCAAAACAAAACTGAACATAAAATTCAAAGAAACGGATCCTTTAAGAACGTACAAAAAATCGAACCCAAAATCTCTAGTTCTCCTTTCCAAAACCGGATTTTCCTTCCAGCTTCGTCCTAGGAATCTGCCGTTCGAGCTCTCTCCAAAGACCTCCGATCTCTGCCAAACAAACAGCTCTGAAATTTTCCTCCAGTCTCCTCTCCATTCTTGTCCGATTTTTCCGTTTTTGGATCCTCCTTCCAGCTTCGTCAGATCCAAACAGCAGCTTCCCGGTTTCTCTTCTTCATGAACACTCTCAAAATCCCCTCAGATTTTCTTCCTTCAAAACAGCTCTCCTTCTCCGGATCTTTTCCGTTCCAGCCCCTTAAATCGTCCGGTTTCCGTTCCGGCTTCCGCCTCCCATTGTCAACATCTTTGAATTTCGGTTCTCTCTCTCTCCGTTTTCCACACTTCCGGCGCCTCTTTTCTCCTTCTTTCCTTCTCTTCCACCTACCAACAGCGGCTGCTCCCTCCACCAACAAAAGCTTTCTTCAACCAAAGCTTTTTCTTCTTTAGGTGTTAGGGTTAGGTTTAGGTGGTGGGTGAGTTAAACGGACCGGGCTAGCTGGGTAATGGGCTGGGTAGGCTGGGTAGGTTAGTTTAAGTTTTTTAGGTAGTTATTTGGGCTTGATTGGGCAATGGGCCTGGTTGGGTTGGCTTTAGATTGACTAATGGGTTAAATGTTTTTGGTTGATTATTTAGTATTCTTTTATTTTATTTTTCTTTCTTTTCATTTTTATTATTATTTTTTTTTTAGAAAATTTTTTCGGACAAAAATGGGGTACTACAGCTGCCCCCCTTTGCGTGACCTTTACATAGTAATGGTGCGTAAAGGAGTAGTAAACCTATTTTTGGTCCAATTTCACGAAAAATGCACGGGATCACTACAGCCATTCCCGGCTTGGCTAAACATTGGAAATGATTTTTTTCAAAGATGCACGGGATCACTAGAGCCATTCCCGGCTTGGCTATCAAATTGAAAATTTACTTTTTCTTTTCATGTTGTTTTTTGTTTTTTGTTTTTTTTTGAAAAATGCGCGGGATCACTAGAGCCATTCCCGGCTTGGCTAAACATTGGAAATGATTTTTTTGAAAGGTGCACGAGATCACTAGAGCCATTCCCGGCTTGGCGAATCATTGAAAATGATTTTTTGTGAAAAATGCACGGGATCACTAGGGCCATTCCCGGCTTAGCGAATCATTGAAAATGATTTTTTTTTTAATTTTTAATTTTTATTTTTTATTTTTAAAAATGCTCGGGATCACTAGAGCCATTCCCGGCTTGGCTAATCATTGGAAATGATTTTTGAAAAATGCTTGGGATCACTAGGGCCATTCCCGGCTTAGCGAATCATTGAAAATGATTTTTTTTTTTTAATTTTTTTTTTTAATTTTTTAATTTTTTAATTTTTTTTTTTAAAAATGCTCGGGATCACTAGAGCCATTCCCGGCTTCACTAATCATTGAGAATGAATTTTTTGAAAAAATGCACGGGATCACTAAGGCCATTCCCGGCGTGGCTAATCATTGAAAATGATTTTTTTTTTTGAAAAAAATGCTCGGGATCACTAGGACCATTCCCGACTTGGCCAATCATTGAAAATGAATTTTTCCTCTTCTTCTTTTTTTTTGAAAAATGCTCGGGATCACTAGGGCCATTCCCGGCTTGCCTGAAAAATGATGATGATTTTTCCAAAAATGCTTGATTTTCAATTTCAAGCATGGCTAAAATTTATTTATTTTTTTATTTTTATTTTTTTGAAAAATGCTTGGGATCACTAGAGCCATTCCCAACTTGGCCGAAAATGATGATTGATTTTTCTTATTTTTCCTTAAACATAAAAATGCTCTGTAATCATCCATGGGCTTGTCCGTGACATGGGCTGGACTTGGGTGAAAATACATGACCTGACACTGTAGAGTTCTTAGTTGGGCCCCTCCATATTCGCGACCACATTCAACAATTGCTCCCACTTTTGTCGTCTGGCCTCCGACTGATGTTCATGAGCCAGTGTTTCTTGAATACGGCGAGGTGGTGGTGGTCTAGTAGCAGACCGAGATGTTCCCCCAGTAATACAACTCATGTCCGTGATGTTTTTCGTCTCTTGGCAGCAGTGGTCATTTGGTTAATGCCTTTCAACCAGTTATTTTTCTGCACAATGCTTACTGGATAAAATGGGGAGATTTGGCTTATAGGAGGTTGAATGCCTTTGCTCAAAACCAGTCGGGTAACGAGTCGTGGGAAATATAATTTTCTGATCTTTGATGGTCTATTCTCTACGAAACCCTGTGTCTTTAGAATAGTGGCCATAAAGAATTCTCCAATCTCGAACCATACTCCCTGGTACATATAGTACAGGGCATGAAGAATCTTACCCCGTCTCTGGTGGTGGTGGCTGATGGGGCAAAGATTATGCCGGAGAGCGTCGTCCAGCAACCACATCTTCGGTGGCAAATATGAGCGGCGTGTATCGTTTACTTTCTTATCGCTATGTCCTTGACACATGTTGACAATTATCTCCTTCTTAGTAACATATATCAGTGCTTCGAAACCAGTAGCTACATCACAAGAAGGGGGATACCCTAAACACCTGCATATGTCTGCTGTGGTGAACTGGAGTTTTATACCAATTACCTTCACCTGGTAAATCGGATGTGATCCGGTTCTCGTACTCGGTGGTAACATTTCAAGAGTCTCGTAGAAATCACGAACTATACGAGGGTAAACTGATAAATCACCTGTAGGATCTGGGTTAACCAAAAATAACATAGAGTGATCCTGGAGGTAGTTCACAGCCCAACGAGCGCTGGCATCTCTAAGAATGTGAAGGTCGAATCGTCGCTCAGGAATAATTTCTGCTTTGGCAAACAACGTGATTGCTTGTAAGCGGGGTGACAGAATCCCATCCATTAAACGAGATGAAAGATGGGTGAGGATTTTCACTTGATGAAGGTGAGATGTAGTGGAAGAAGAGGTGGAACAATGGACGAAAATCACTGAAAGTGAGTAATCGTGTCAGTAATGGAAGGAATAAAAATGAAGTGATGAGATCAGAGTAAAACGATGATCGACGATCAATGGAAGTGAAAGAAACTCTGAAAGAGACGAGATGATGAGATGATACAGATGATAGATATGGTAAAGACACGTGACTCCGAGAAGAGGAGAAAAACTCGGCCATAAGCGACAAAACAATAAAGAATGAACGTAAAATTTCAAAAGTAGTTGAAAAGTCGACATCACGGATTGATACGGTGAAAACATGTCACTTAGTGGAAAAATGAAAGATCAATCAGATGAGACAAAACTTGGCCAGAAAGGAAGAGAGAGGAAAAATGTGGGGATACGTGCCTGAGCTGGTGATAGAGACACGATAGAGATGAGAAGAGGCAGATGGCCGAAAGAAAAAGAAATAAAGAAAATCATATGACTGAGCTATGACAGGGATGGGAAAGAGACATGATAGAGATGGGTAGGAAAAACGATAGAGAGGGGAAAAAGAATATGGCCAAAATACAAAATATTTTGAAAACATATACCATGAAAACGACAAAATGAAGAAAGTCGTGTATGCCTGAATTATGACAGTGATGGGGGAGAGGCATGATAGAGATGGCGAAGGCGTGTGACTCAACAGTGAAGAAGATTTTTTTTATTTTTGTTTAAAAAATGCTCGGGATCACTAAGGCCATTCCCGGCTTGGCGAGTCATTGAAAATTATTTTTTATATATTTTTTTTCTAAAAATGCAAGGGATCACTAGGGCCATTCCCGGCTTGGCCAATCATAAAATATTTGAAGAAAGAGATGCATACCTGATTCATGAAGATTGTCTGAATTTGTACTGTTTGAACAAACCTGTCAAATGATAAGCAACATGCAATGATGATGCACGCAATGACATATATTGCACAATCATGAATACATCACTTGGAACAAATGCAATACTCTCAAGTTTTTTCATTTTTCCCTCCTTTTTGTTTTTTTGTTTTTTTTTGCTGCTGTTGACAATTTTCTTCAAAACACATTTGCTCACATTTCTTAATTACAACTCTTTCGATTTTTATGTTTCGAATCATTCCTCTGCTAATAATACATATCTTGACCACAGGTTTTCTTTCCATCCCTTTTTCAGTGTGGGACACCAACATCTATCAATGTTTTGACAAAAAGTAATATTCAAATGCACTTATCACGCTTTCTGTCAAAACTTTGTCAATGATGAAATTAACAATACGACTATTCGTGTCAGATGGAAAACTTCTTGGAAGATGAGTGAGATGTGAAAATGGATGAGCAAAGTCAAAGAAATGAGCACTTCAATAAAATTTAATCGAAAATGATGAGTGACGATAGGAAGCTTTATTTTGGAGGGGAAGAGGTGATGAGAAATAGATTGGGCTCTTCCAAGATAAAATTGTGACAATTCAAAAATTACACCAAAACTGCCCCAGTTTTGGTGTGCCCCCAATTAACAATGATTAAATCCAATTTGGATGAGATTATATCCCAACCCTTCATTTTTGGCAACAAAATTCTTCTTTTGATATAACAATCGCGCCAAAAATTGCCCCAGTTTTGGTGCGTGTCTAGCAAGCCAATTATGTACCTTCACCCATATCAGCACAAATCAAATTGATCACCAATCATGACACTGTCCAAAGTCTAACAAGTCCATGCCTGAACTGTTCTTCTGAACTCCCAATCCGAATTGAATGCATCTTTTCTTCTCTTTGCTTTTCTTCTTTCCTTTTCATTTTTCCTCATTGTTTGTTTTTTCTTCTTTTTTTTACGCTTTTTTTTTGTCCCCAATTTTTGCCTAGAGCGCCCTTTCAGGTTTTCACTCTAGCAGGATTTTTCATAATTATGCAAATGCCTCTATTGAAGACAGTAACTCAATTTATTCATCGGATCCAAAAAGATAAACAACATCACTTCTGCAATGTTCCACAATTACTGAAATGATGGAAAATAAAAATTCCCTGAGAGAAATCCCGCGTCTTCATGATTTTCAGAAGGATAACAATTATGTGGTTGGGCTTGGGTAGTAGAAAACTGCATGGTATGCCTTCCAAAATCACTGGACGACTGATTAGGCATGTGTGTCACGGTTCCATGGTTGCCTGCAATATATGTCACTAACAGATCAATACTTTTGGACAAGTGATCCAGACGTGCCTCAATCTGTGTTAACCTTTCAGCTACGTCAGTGGTTCTGGATGACTGAGAATGATGAATGGTAGGGGATTCAGCCACAGTAGGAGTCTCTACAGTATCATCATCCTTATATCTTCCGAGCATTTTGCGATCAATAGCACATTTCGGATACTGCACCTCCTCATGCGGTGCCCAAAGAACTCCAGCTCTCATGCACAATGTGCAGATCAGAGAGGGCAAACAAAGCCCTATGGTTGTTGTATTATGACAACTGTGCACAATGGAATTGTGTAAAACTTTGCCAATATCAATTGATTTTCCATGTAGAATACAATAAAGCAAAATTGCTCTATTTTTGCAGATATCTGTTGAATGACTGCTTGGCATGAGCTTCGCCCAGATAAATCGCATCCAAGTCCTGCTATTTTTTGTCATAGCAGATGTGGGAAATGAGACTCCCACCCCGTTAAATTTCTTCCAGACGGCTCCTGGCTTACACAACGTACGAATCACTTCATCCAAAATAGTGTCAGACTCCAGCAAGGCTGAGAAATCGTCATTGACGATATCTGGAAGGTTGTAGACTGCATTGATGGTTTTGCTATCAAATGGGACCATCATACCCCGAACATATACATGTTCATACCCTACAACAACATTTGCATAAAATTCCCTTACCACTGGGACAACTGCGGGTTTTGGTTGTGCAACAAAATCCTCCCAACCCCGCTCAGCAATAATTTTTGCAATTGCAGGCTCTGCTGTTAAAGAAGTTTGCAAACCTCTCTCTGGAATAATTTTTCTCCCTCTTATTGATTCTCGATATTTCTTAACCGCCTCCCGACAGATAAAGCGATTTAGATCAGTCATTTGAGGGGATTGCTCGAATGGTCTTTTGGTAGCCATAGAGATAAACTAACTGAGGTGATTCAAAATCAACCCGTGAAGTGGGAGAAGATCACGAAGGATTTCAAACAAGGAGTTTTAGCGGTGTAAGAAAAGGGAAAAATTTGGCAGATGGCCTGCTAGTAAAGCTGAGTTGACGGTGAAGAGATGACTCAAAGACGAAGAAGACGAAGTTGGCCAAAAGATAGAAACAACATTGAAGAAGGGTTTGAATAAAATGTCATGAAAGAGAGAGATGAGAGGAAAAGTCAGGATTCACGGTTGAGTAGGTGGAAGAGATTACAAAGAAATGCAACTCAAGATGGCTGGAGAGACAAAAAATCATTAAAGAAGAGTTGAATAATTGGCAAGAAAAGGAGACAATGGAGGAAGTTTGGAACACCTGCCTCAATTAGTGATTGAGATGGTGAAATGATTGTGAAATATCTCACTTGGCAACCAAAAGATCCGCAGACAAGAAAATCACTCATTTAACATAGGAATTGTCCTCACATGGTCAACCTCGTAACCTGTGCATATCTGCTCCTCAACTATGCTCATTATTGATGGTATCAATTCAAGTCAGCTTAGCCATATTAAAACCGTCAGTCTTAACCTCAAAGTCAATGCACACTATCCTCACCATTGCCACCATTATCAATCAGCACGTGGTCACATAACAAAAGTATTTATTGCACTATCCACTTGTATGGGAGCCACATATTCCTTTCTGAATTTCCTCCGTAATCTGTTTGGTTTCCTTGTCATTTTCTGAGTCATTTAACCAATATTCTTCTCCCTCACTGTACCTGAGGATTCAAATCTAACATTCCTGTCCGGGTGGCAAAAATCTTCTGATGATATTTCAAATTCATTCTCAATGTCAGAGAAGGATTCAACATTATTTATTGAGTGCACCCAAAAACTGTTTCATTAGGTTCATCTTTTTCTTTATCATCAATTTCAATCTTGGTGAATGGAATGGTAGAATGTGTGAGATTTGGAAATTATGGAAAAATGAAAGAGAATAATTTTGAGGATTTTGAACGAAGAGCTTTATTCATGGTGATAATATGAAATGATGCAACATGCAACAACCGTATTAAAACTTCATCAAAGACAATGTAAAGACATGCTCATTACAAAACCCAATAAGTGGTCATGAACTAGATCACAAATGGTTGTGCATTTAGAGATTACTCATTGAGACCATTGATAAGATACTGAAAATTTCCAAACTGATCCAGTTACTAAGCTCAAAAACCAATGGACGAGAAATGATTAGTAGTAGAGTTGACTTATTTATATAACAGCAACATGAAGATTAAACGTCAATGCCCTAATATTATCATTTGCCAATGATTTCTATTTTTATTTTTATTTTGTATTTTTTTTTGTATTTTTTTGTATTTTTTTTTACTCTTTTTTTTTATACCAACTTCATTAATATATGCATGATTGTGAATTTATGTACATCCTATAAACAAAGGAACTATTGTACGTGTGATGGTAATGAATGACACATATATACATGGTGTAACCTAACTAAAGCATGCAAAATAAAACATTAAATGTATATACAGGCATGTGCGAACAACAAAAGAAGTATATACATAGGCGTAACGCTAAATGATGTATGCAAAATAAGTACGTGAAACTTATATGTACAATCAAAACAATATATGTACGAATCAAAGCAAAACATTATATACAGCAAACACAACAATGTATGTACAACAAAACAAAATAATATATACAACACCCAAAAGACATAAGATTAGAAGTAGTTTCCTGTGTCCTATGACTATGGTCATTGGTTATGGACAATCTAGGCTCTCGACTTATCCCCCACCAGTGTCCATTACTGGAATAGCCAGGGTCCCTCTTAACAGAGGAGTGGGTCGAGTGAGGATTTTTCGCGAGCCTGCACGGGGAATTTAATCCCTCGAAGGTCTCGTTTACTTCATCCTCTCCTAAGGGTATTAGGTCCGAGTTGTTGGACTCATGAAAAGGGTATAGTGCACGATGTGTGAGGAACAATAATAATAAAAAAAGCTCACAAAACACAACATTTTTTAAAAATAATAAGAGAATATCAATAAAAAACTAGAGAAATAAAGCACCAAATATAAACAAAATCAAATAATGGGATAAGAAAAGTTAAATTTAGAAGGCCCAACTCACTAGTTTTTTTTAAATATATGTACATTTTAAAAAACTAGTTCTCCCCAGCAGAGTCGCCAGCTGTCGCAACCGGTTTTGCGAGAGAAATTTTTAAAAGAGAGTCACCACCAATTGTAATGGGTGCAATTGGTCACCAATAAAATTAATTTGGTCTGCGAAAATCCAGAGAAAATGGGTAAGTGAGTTTGTTACGTGTGGGGAAGGTGTTAGGCACCCCACAACGTCTGTTTTAAAACAGTTGTCGATTTAACTTTTATTATCCCATTAAATGATTAAGAAAATCAAACATGACATTTAACAAAAATATATATATGTAGCATGATAATTATTTATATAAAAATTATATTGAGAGTATAATATTGAGGTTCTTGGGACTCTTCCATCCAATGGTCAAGTGTCCATGAAACATTCTCACCTCAAGAATTTTGTCTGAGGGTGCATCCAATGCGTTCCCCAAATTAATTCCATCATCAGTTAATTCTTTCAATATAATTTTGATATATAATATGAATGCTTAAAAAATCCTCCCCATATTTTATCCTCAAGAATCCGATCGAAAACATCCAATGCCACTCGATTAGTTCCATCGTCGGATATCTGGCGAGTTGAATATATAAAGTCGTATGGTTAGATTCTTTCTTTGAAATTATTTAAATATACCTTAAATATAAGCATGCATATTAATCTAATTTATATTTACACCTACTATTACTTATTTTATTATATTTTTACATTTTTTATATGGATCCAAAATCCCAACCCAACCTAATACTAAGAACCCAAAACGTAAAACCCATACAAATCTCAAAATTATCCAACAGGCCCAATGTTCAATATGGCCCCTAACCTCTATAAAATAAACAAAAACAAATACAAAAATAATACTGGCCCGGCCCAAATGAAAGCCCAACATACAAGTTGAAACCATGCAATTAAATAAACAAACCTAACAACCCAAAATCGAATCCAATTTAAACACGGCCCAATAACAGCAAACCTAGGCCAGGCCCATTAACAATAGGAACTAAAACAGTAAAACCTAAAAATCCAACAAAAATGGCCCAAATTAATACAAATCGAGCCCAGCCCGATCCTCAAACTTTCAGCCCAACTGGCGTCCTTGGCCCAGCCAAATATAGCCCAGCCCATTACTGTTCAACATTCTCCTCCAGCATCGACCGGAAACACCAGCAGCCTCGCCTCCTCTGCTGTCCGGCGAGTTCGCGTCCCTGCAAACAAACCAGAAGAGCAAAACCAAGCAAAATCCAAAACAAAACTGAACATAAAATTCAAAGAAACGGATCCTTTAAGAACGTACAAAAAATCGAACCCAAAATCTCTGGTTCTCCTCTCCAAAACCGGATTTTCCTTCCAGCCTCGTCCTAGGAATCTGCCGCTCGAGCTCTCTCCAAAGACCTCCGATCTCTGCCAAACAAACAGCTCTGAAATTTCTCCTCCAGTCTCCTTTCCATTCTTGTCCAATTTTTCCGTTTTTGGATCCTCTTTCCAGCTTCGTCAGATCCAAACAGCAGCTTCCCGGTTTCTCTTCTTCATGAACACTCTCAAAATCCCCTCAGATTTTCTTCCTTCAAAATAGCTCTCCTTCTCCGGATCTTTTCCGTTCCAGCCCCTTAAATCGTCCGGTTTCTCTCCCTTATCTTCGGTTTCCGTTCCGGCTTCCGCCTCCTTTCTTCCGGATCTTTCCCTGCCCGATCTCCTCCGTTTCTCTCCAAGAAACTAAACCCCCAAAACTCCTCCCCCTTTTTTCCGATCTTTTCCAGCTTTTATAACCCCAAATCCAGAATCAATCCTCTCCCATAAATCAACAAATCCGCCTCTCATTGTCAACATCTTTGAATTTCTGTTCTCTCTCTCTCCGTTTTCCACACTTTCGGCGCCTCTTTTCTCCTTCTTTCCTTCTCTTCCACCTACCAACGGCGGCTGCTCCCTCCACCAACAAAAGCTTTCTTCAACCAATGCTTTTTCTTCTTTAGGTGTTAGGGTTAGGTTTAGGTGGTGGGTGAGTTAAACGGGCCGGGCTAGCTGGGTAATGGGCTGGGTAGGCTGGGTAGGTTAGTTTAAGTTTTTCAGGTAGTTATTTGGGCTTGATTGGGCAATGGGCCTGGTTGGGTTGGCTTTAGATTGACTAATGGGTTAAATGTTTTTGGTTGATTATTTAGTATGCTTTTATTTTATTTTTCTTTCTTTTCATTTTTATTATTATTTTTTTTTTAGAAAAACAAATTTTCCGGACAAAAATGGGGTACTACAAAACTTGTTATGCTCCACAAATCCACCAAGATTCAAGCCAAATCCTCAAGAAATCTCGCTTTCTCACTAATTTTCTCTCTCTTTCTCTCTCTTCTCGAGTGTTCTTGTTTTCTCCCAAATTGGAATGCTGGAACTGGTTCTTAAAACTAGTTTCTCGTGTTGCCATCAGGACGTCTCATGGTCTGGAAACTCTGCTGCCTCCTTTCTTCATTAAGCGTCCATACGCCTCCCTGTTTTTCCAGCACTCAAACCCTCCCAAGATACAATCTGTCCACTCTCCTTCTTTGAACGTCCAGACTGCTCCAAGGGTGTCCGAACGTTTCTTCTTTTTTTTTCTCCATATTTTTCAATGAACTCACTTTCGGATCGGTCTAAGTTTCGATTTTATAGATTATGGGCTAAACGAATTTGTGTGCTAAAAGTTATGACCCATTTAGTGAACCTTGTTCAAAAACAGGTCTTTGTGATCTCATGCAAAATTGGAGACCTGTAACATAACTAAAACTCAAAAATTTTGGGTTAGGATTTCACATTTCAATAGTTCTGATAATGAACACCAATATGATGACCTTTATTCTTCATCTTCCGATCCATAAATAAATATGTTTTCTCGCGACCAAGAATTCTTCTTAGATATTGTTAATCATATAGATGATTCCCAAGTTAAGTTAGCTTACCTAGAAAAATTTAAAAAAAATAGTCAACCCTGGCATCAAGATCGCACCACGAATCACAACCTACAACTTAAAAGACATTATGTCCAAACATGATAGACAACCTGAAACGACGGCTCATACTCTTAAAGATCTTCAATTTGAAATTTGTGAAATTAAAACGGAAATCGAAACTCTCAAGAATAAACAAATTCAAGATTGCTGGAAAATTAATGAATTAATTTTGACCATAGATAAGGAAAATGATTAATTACATATGAAACCCCCAGTGAAATAGATGACATAGAAAGAATAAACAAAATCGAGATAGGGAGAATTTTAGTGGAAAGTAGTTCATACAAAGGCGATAAACCATTTCTTAGGCTATTATCTCATATTACCGGTCAAAAACGGTTTATTAAAATTACAATTGCTACTCAAAATTCTTTTTCTTTTGATACAATTGCTTTAGTAGATTTTGTTGCTGATTTAAATTGTCTCCGTTCTGACTTGGTTCCTCATCATTTTTGGAAAAAACTATAGAATGGATCAAATATGTCATTGGGGAGAAGCTCAAAATTCTTTATAAATTATCTGATGTTACAATCAAAAATAATTCTAATATTGGTTTTACCACTAGTTTTCTTGGTATTCAAAATATTACAAAATATGTTATTCTAGGCACCCCATTCTTAGAATTAATTAAACCATTTAAAATTTACAATTGCGGAATAAGTACTAAGATCTTAGGAAATAGGTTATTTTCCCTTTTATCCAAAAACCTGTTACACAAGATATTAATTTATTGAAATAGAGTATTCATGATTATTCACTCAATTGTCTTCTTATCAATAAAGAAAAACAGGTAGAACATCTTTCAAAATTGTCGAGATTGACGCCTCTGAAATTGGCTTTGAGGGTGTACTTAAACATATTAAGAATGGTAAAGAAGAAATAATACCATTTACTTCTAAAAAATGGAATCCTACCCAACAGAATTACTCAACCATCAAAAATTTCTTGTTCGTGTTGATTGTAAGTTTGCAAAAGAAGTTCTTCAAAAAATATGTCCAAAATATTGCCTCAAAATAAATTTTTGCCCGATGGCAAGCTATTCTTAGTGCTTTTGATTTTTATGTTGAGCATATTGCAGGTAAAGATAACAATGTACCTAGTTTTCTAACAAGAGAATTTTCGCAAGACAAATAAATGGTCTAGGTCCAAGCATCTGTTTTTCACTAAGTTTGTTATCATACTAATGACTAATTATGATTTCGAAATCTTTCGGATATATTTTACAGTAATTATGATTTCGAAATCTCTCGGATATATTTTACATAGGTTCTCCACACCGATATTTGATTATCATTTTATATTAAACCAAAATTAAAAAATCTCTCTCGAGCTTGAAAAAAACAAAATAAATGTCGTAATATCCTATTGCGAAGGTTATGAAGATGAATGGAGTAATCCATTATTAAATGTAGAACTTTTTAAAATGGAAACTTTAAGAGTATTTCATCAATATGCTTTACCTTACAATTTAAGAAAAGATATTCTTGATACAGTTCTTTATTCTCAGATTCGAGATTAAGTTTTATATGATCTAATTACGTCTGAAACCCATGGTGAAGTAGATGACATAGAAAGTATAAATAAAATCAAGACAGGGGGAATTTTAGTGGAAAGTTCCTACAAAGATGATAAACCATTTCTTGGGTATTATCTCTTATTACCAGTCAAAAACGGTTTATTAAAATTACAATTGCTATTCAAAATTTGTTTTCTTTTAATACAATTGCTTTAGTAGATTCTGGTACTGATTTAATTTGTCTCTGTTCTGACTTGGTTACTTGTCTCTCTCCTCAATTCGTTATTCAGTAACTTATATCGGTAGATTTATATATTAATGTTTCTTGATATCTATATATGTTGCATGTATTCATAATGCTTTGGAAACAATTCATTATTAACTAATATTTCCTACAATCTTAAGGTGATAAACAATTATATAATTGTACGAATTGTTCGATCTCGCACGCTATCTATTCCAATTTAAAACAAGATTAACTTTGCTTGTAAAGCTAGTTGATATTTAAATTCACTTGGGTTATCTACTGTTGATACATGCAACTATTGCTTTTTGTGTTTATAGGTTTTGATCCATTGCCTGCTAAATGTTTTGGTGTAATATGTGCATGAAACTGTTACATCAATGATTTAAATTGACAATGGTTAATTGTGGATGCTTTATGATACCTACAAATTGACTGATTAAATTCACAATTGAGTGTATTGTTTTTCCCTTATTTATTAAATTAATAATCAGTGCACATTTATTAGTGAAACAGCTACTTATTCATATATATTTATATAGACGGTTTACTATTTGTCTAAATCATAAACTAAAATTTAATATAAATGTGCATGGTCTTTAAGATACCAATATATCTCTAAACAAAGTATATGCATGCTACTTTTGGGATATGAAACATTGCAATTAAAAGATGATATCATTTCATTTCATCTGCATTTTTTTGGGGGTGCATACCATTAGATTAAAAGAGGAATAATAGAGAATAGAAATTCTAGTTTTGGAGATATTGGTCATGAACACCGGGAAGTGAAAACCTATTCCTTAATGATAAGATCATCTAACCGGCTAGATATTGAGCCATTGAATGTTGCTGGCCAAACTCGTATGTTATACATGCTCAAACTCGGATCCTAGTGCTTGTAAATGTTAGTTCTTGGTAGTGCAAGCAAGTCTTGCAAGTCAACCTTTTATGGATCCAAATGTCGACAGTTTCTGTGGGAATTAAGCACAACCTTCCCCGACATTTTGTACTTGAGTTATTGTCTACAAGCCCTTGCCTGCATTTTGTACTTTAGTTGTGAAACAAAATTCTTAAAGAGTGTTCTTTAAGTGGCCCCGTGTTAGTTTCCGCATAACACTAGCTATTCCTATATGCTAGGTGCAAGCATTTGCAAACATGCAAAAAAAGAAAAAATTAAGTTGTAGGCATGACTCATTGTGGAACATAAATAATTCTTATGTTCTGGACAAGTCAAAGAAGGATTTCTCTTCTGCTCATCTCCGTACAAATGTTGAAGCCGAGGAGGATTTTTCCTGCGGAGATAAAGAGAATGAAATCTACGATCAAGTTGGTCTTTACCCTTAACGAGTTTGATACATTACCAATTAGTGTTTTAAGAGGTCTATAGACATGAAGTTCTGTTGTCGTGTTGAAAAATATTTGATTGCAAATTGGGTGGAAGCTTTTATACACTCTGTCCTTTCCAAGTAATAAAAGATAGGAAACTATTGACGAGTTGTGTTGATGTTCCTTCTGTTTTTGCAGTTGAAAACGCTTACAGTCCTCAGCTTAATTATTAGCTTTGTCCCTACACATGTTCTACTACCTACACAGCAGACTGGAGGCATTTCGCGATACCATTGGCATATCTCAGAAACAATGAGAGCAACTGAGCATGTTATTGTCTTTTCTTGGAGGCACGCCTGCAACATGGATTTCATTTTTTTTCCCGAATGATAATTAACGCGCGACATTATGTGTAAGCATGCATAAATATGAGTTCATTGAGGATTATATAATCAACTAGGGATAAACCCGCGCGTTGCGGCGGGCGAGTGATCTTAGTATTTATTGTCTGTGTTGGGATGTTTTTGATATTTTTTTGATGGTTTTTTTAGATATTAAATATGGCTTGGTGTGTATTTGTTATGGTTTTATATTTTTTGGTTTTAGTTTTTTGTTTTTTAGAGTGGGAAGTGATGTCGATTATATGAAGATTGGAACTATAGGATGTTTCAATCACATTGTAGACGTTTATGTTATATATCTTATGATAATCATGTTTATGTTAAAAAATTTAAAGAAGTAGCTCAGTAGTTTTCCCGGGTCGTGATAACTCAGCTATGATAACAATTCAAGCCATCCCACCTCTTTTGGGAGTCTGCAAGATATAGGAGAATAAATAATTTATGATGATACAAAAACATGTTACAGCCAAAGTGTGAAACTACTGATACATAGAATTCGATTAACCATATTTTGTTCCACATACAAACTTGCTATTCTTTCTGTGGCATTTATGTTTTCGCCAACAATTGATTCAATTCCAGCTGCATTTTCCAGCGGGAGCTAAATCTATGAAACGAAATAAAAAATTATGTTTGAACTAATGAACGTTGCTTGTGTAGACTGAAAAATTCTTTGTTTGCTGCTGTACATGCAGCTGTGCCATTTATAGCGGTGACTTTATTTCAAAAGAGTAGGTACATTCATTGCAAATAAACGTATTTTAATCGCCTTAATCAATGAGTTTATTTCAGTAATTATTTCTAGTGTTTCTATTCCACAGGTTTCCTCCTGTTGTCGACTTGCTTCTCTAGCTGTTGTAAAACTTGAAAACAGCACACCACAAACGTAGAAGGATACTAAATATGTTATAACGATGATAGTGAACAAAAAGAAAACCAACAACCGCAAACAATGAAGTAATAACAATTGATGACGACGTTGTTTTGGTATGCAGTGTGTGGTCTTGTCGAGATGAATTTGGAACTGATGATGTGCACGTACTCGGGTGTTGCCTCGGGTAGAAGTTCAACGCCAGAAGAATGCTAAAAACAATTTATCCTCAGATGTCGAACATTGATATTATCATGCTGATTCTGATATAACAATTTTGCTATATATAAACTTTAAAATATTTGTGTCGGTGGGGTTGCTTAAAGTGCAAGTTATTCGTGGCATTACACTATGGGTATCGAAGTGTCGGTGTTGATATTTCATCCATTAATTGCTACTTGAGTCTTGTAGTATGCTTTGATTGTCCAAGCATTTTCCAGTGTGGGAAGTGCAACATAACCATTGACATGTTTTAACATGTTTTATTTTTTGTATTTATAAATGTAAGAAGTATTTTTTGATAAATTGCAGATAATTATCGATTTGGTTTCAGGATCTTTTTTCATGTTGAATTGGTTAATGAACCCAAAAAATTAGTTTTTTTATATATAATTTTTTTAATAAGAAATTGGCCTTGTAAACGCTTGGTTTTTTGTAATAATAATTTTTTAAATTTTAGGTAAGCGGTATTTGTCCGTGTTGTGAACTTATGTTTTGTGAACATGGAGGAAAAAGTGATCCATTTCGATAAATTTCTTCCGTTGTTCGGTTGGAGAATAGGTATTGAATTTGTTTTTTATGTGGGGTTTGTGATTGGTAGTTACAATGGCTACTGGTTTATTTGTCATTTTGTTGAAAATGGAATTTTTTTATGTAGTTTAGATGATGAGAATTTTTTTTATGTGACTAATTTTTCTTTCAAATGATACTTAATGGTGTAATATGTTGATATTATAGTTGGGTTTCTGATGTATGGGCTTTTGTGTTGATATTATAGTTGGGTTTCTGATGTATGGGCTTTTGTGGGTAAAAAGGTGAGGATACATGTTCTAAGAGGTAATATTTATAGTGCATATGGTGTATTAATTCTTAGTATAACCATGTGGTTGTATTATTTTTCTAAGTATAGGTGCGCGGTTATATTATCTACGGTTTAAATATTTTTTTAAATGTTTACGCATAAGTGGAGTATATTGAAAGAAACAACATCACCTAACAATTTTTTTAAAAAAATATAGTCTAACAATGTTTTAAAAAAAATATATAAATCAGTTTCACTTGGCAAACACAAATCGACCCAGTTAGTTTCAATTAACGGTAGTAACCTGACTCAACCGTTATTCTAAAATTGTTCATTAATACCAAGTTTATATCCATTAAAGAGTGTGTGTTTCCATTGAAGAGTGTGTGTGTCTGAGTAGCTCAAACACAATTTACATGAACAAAAGCATTGAAATCACAATTTCACATGAATAAAAGCATTAACCCTCTTAATGATATCTACAGAAAAGAGATAGAAAACAACTTAAATTTGATAAAAACATTTACGTAGTTTTAGATGTTCTAGGGACATTGTACTTCAACTTGAATTTGACCTGCTAATATCTTTCATGGGCATTAGAGTTGTGATCCATGCTCAAGTAAAAGTTCAGCAAAATTAGTCTAATAAGGATACATATTACACACATCTACTTATGCTGTACATTACAAAACATGTCTATCGACGCCAAGAGATTAATATTGTTGTTTAACTGTTGTCATGACAGGTGAGGACAAAATAGGCTATGCCAGTCTGTTTTTCTTCTTAGCGCTGATGCACAACGGGTCTTTTAGGTTATACTATGCTAGCATTAGCATGGTTTTGGAGCTTTTCTACATATATTTACAGTATATACAAAACATGAGCATTCATTTACCCCAAGGAAATCATCAACTTTGTTTTTTCTTGAAGCTTTTCTTCTAGTTTCTAGCTCTGTGTCTGTATACATACCTTTGTTTGTTGCGATGGATGTTTGTTTCTTCAAGTCATTTGCCATATGTTGAACTATATAGCTGGCTTCTGAGATGTCTTCGAGCAAGTTGTTACAGAGCTGCTAATGTTGTTTGGCTTCTGAAGTAGAACTTCCCTCAGGTTTGTCATCTTGCAGTGGAATAGTTTCATCAGAAGGATTCAAAGATACTTCCTCAATGACTGTTTGGGATGTTGGACTTGGGCTGGGTCGCCCATGTGGGCTAGACTCAGCCCAACCCATTTACTCGTAACTCCAATTACTAGAACCGAGTTAGATTCCACAGTACGTGTGAAACCCCGACCCAAAAAAAAATTTAAGTTTGAGTCGAATTACGGATGATCCGTGAGGTACGAAATCAAGGGAAAATAGTTTTGAGCTAGGTTCGGTAAATAGGCCATAACTTTTTATACAAATGTCCGTTTTGGGCCCATAATATATCAAATCGAAGCTAAGACCGAGACGGAGTTGGAAAAATTGGGATCACACGCCTAGGCGGTGTGCGCCTAGGCGTGTGCAAAAGTGCGCCCAGAAGCGCCCAAGACAGTGTGTCTTCATAAACCATTTAGGCCAGAGAGTCTAGGCGCCCAGAGTAGCGCCTAGGCGCAACTCGAGCTTTCAAAACAGACTCCAGCGAGAGTTTTAGACAGATTTCTGGTTCTGGTTCATCCTAGAGAGAGAGAGCGACGATTCTAGAGAGAGAAGATCATTTGAGGTGATTCTTTGAGAGTCTAAGCTTGGATTGGAGACTTGGAGAAGATTCAAGGAAGATTTCAAGGTTTGAGGTAAGTTTTCCTAGAGTTTCTCATTGGAGTTTTCTTTAGATTTGATTAGTTCCGTTTGGAATTGAAATCTAGGGTTTAGATATGTTGATATAGATTTGTTTGTGGACCTATGTGTAGGTTTAGTTGGGATTTTGGAGTAAGATTTGGATTGGGCTTTGGAACAAGCTTTTGAAAGAGAATTCTAGAGAGAGAAGGTAACTATTTTGATTTTTGTTGATTGATTGATATTAGTAGGGATAATGTGGTATGTTTTGGTTGATATTGTGAGTTCGATTATGTGAATCGATAGGTTTGGGAGAAACGAGGGTTCGAAACCCTAACTTGGTATTTGAGGTGATTGTGCTCGATTGAGGTAGGTATTCCTAACCGATTCTTTTCTATCGTCCGTTCTCCTTTCTAAATAGCATTTCGATTCTTCATTGGTCCTTTTGTTGTGTTTCCACCTTAATTGCTTCTAAGGGGAAACGAGCCAATGTGTGGTTAATTGTTGATTGTGGATTGTATGCATGACCCGATTGGTGTGTTCCGTCTCATACGGGCACGAGTTGAATTCCGTTCATGCATCACGGTAGTTATATATGTATATATGTAGGATGTTCATATATATATATCTATTCGGCATGACATTGCATAATTGCATTAGAGATGCATGGGGGACTTGAGTATGGACTCGGGGACTCTTAGGTTCCTTGAAAGCCTCATGGAGGGATGACAGGTGAAGAGAGTTGCCACCGGGTCACGTGAACTCTATGTTAGGATAACACACTTGGGCGAAGGTTGGAGAGCGACCTAGCTGGCTATGTGCGGGCGTGATAGGTTCACGCAACCAGGTAATCCCAGGAGCATTGTTGTGGTTGAGCTTGCTCCCTGTTGGATGCTACATGTATGAGACATGGTAGTATTGTTGATTGCTCAGGGTGAGGGGATTACTTGGATTGATGTTATATGTGCTTGTTGAGTATATGTGCATGTTGTAGATACATGTTGGTGCATTGTCCTTTTGATTGGTTCGGCCTTACTTCTTATATACTATTGTACCCTACTGAGCTTCTAGCTCACTCCCCTACTTTCTGTCTTCTACAGGTGAGACTGGTACGAGTACCGGTGGTACGGATCAGTGAGGGCGGGATGTGACATGGATGGCCCTGGGTAGGAGTGGGATGCACGAGACATACTCTATGCATGTTGTTGTTATATTTTGTATGTCTGAGTAGTGTATATAACCATGTGGCATGGACAGTGCTTGTATGATTATGATGTTTGATGATGATGGTTATATGCTTGAGATATATAGATCTGTGTGATGATTTATATTTAAAGCTATCAGTTTGTGCATGCTGGTAGTGGAGGGCCTGAGGCTCTAGGATCAAGATTGCTTGTGATTGAGGCCTGAGGCCTGGATGCTAGTTTGCTAGTGTGATCATTGTCACTGCGTTTCTGATGTAGGTGGGCACTCCTCGATATACGGGGAGGTGCTACAAGAATTCCGGTTCATCCCGGATGTTCACACTAGTGACCTAGGACGGTGTCAGAGAGGGCACCTGGCGCCCCGGGGATCGGGGCGTCACAGTACGAACACCCTTGATTTCTTGTTTCAGGAACTGGAGAAGAAGATATTTTTTGGAAGAATCTATTCATCTGTTTCTCCTTGCCAATATACGTTTAACGTATATTGGCACTTGAGAGACAACTGCCCCAACTCCCAAGTAAATGGGTTGGGCTGAGTCTAGCCCACGTGGGCGACCCAGCCCAAGTCCAACATCTCCCACTCGCCCATGATGGGCTGGACTCTATACTTGCATAAGAAATCATTCATACAGGTGAACAGACTGTGCGACCTGAAGCACACCGATATTGGGAGCTCTAATATAGAAATCTCATACAGGCCATATTAAAGACATCAACCTCAAAATATAATTATTCCCGAAAGTGTACTTATATACCCCAAACATTTTGAATCACACATAATTGAGTATTATTCAATCCCTCAAGAATTCTATACTCAATCCATCACAGCAATTACAAGTATTCTAAATCATATCTAACTCTTTTGAGTGAGATGATCCCGGCCGGTGAATACAAGGAATAGGTGTAAAGCCAAAAATGTTCTTTCTTTTGCCCTCATATCAATTAGATCTGAATTAACTCGCTTTCCTAGAAGTGCACCTTTATGTTGAATTATTCCATGGCCATAGGATACACCCTTAAGGTAGCAAACATTAATACATCACATCATGATATAGTAAAAAGTTGCAAAGGGTAAAGTATTGAGATCTATGTCTAGATCTCTCTAGGACTCACACAGTGAAGAAGTAGGGATCCATTCTTTCACTTCCAAATAGGTCGACTAGCACATGCAGTATGAAATGCATGCTATGGCAGAGCTTCTCTTTTCTTTTCTTAAGACAAAGAATGTATGTCATTGCTCTCCTCATTAGAGGTAATATACCATACGAGTCTTAGTCTTGTCACCAAATCACAGGCGCCAAACCTGAACTTCTCATCTACTCACTTCTAAAGTGTCAGATGACTAACTTCACACTCGGCTTTTATCATATAGACTCATGAATGGCGGGGATTCATTCATGTCGATTCTCTTATTTAAGAATCTCATCTTGGTCCCAACCAAGGCGACTCCAAATTGATGACTTTGAATTAAATTCGCTCCCACTGCGCTCAAGTCGCTAATCGAGCGCTATAACTCAAATAGTCTCATCTCTACTCGCTTGACAAGCGCTAGAGGCGATTGCTCGTGTGAGTGAGCCAATCTTTGTCTATCAACATACCTTATTGAATTGTATAACTATACTCTTACAGTATATACCATAAAATAAACGTTGAATAATATGTAGAAAACATTTAATTTATTCAACAAACTGAAAGCATCCTAATCGCATATTACATTCTACACATGCCTAGGGATTTTACATGTTTCATAAATACATCCCTAGCTATAGGCTTGGTGAGTGGGTCTGCCACCATGTCAATTGTAGAAATGTATTTTAGGACCACGTCCTTGTCAGTAATTACATCTCTAATATAGTGATATCTTTTCTTGATGTGTTTGGTCTTTCCGTGATATTTAGGATCTTTCGCAAAAGCCAATGCAGCAGTGTTATCACAGAAAATTGTCACAGGTTCTGAAGCTGATTTGACAATTTCTAAGTGCTGCAGGAAACTCTTTAACCAAACAGCATCTTGAGTTGCTGTGGAACAAGCTACGTATTCAGCCTCCATAGTGGATAAGGCTACACAAGATTGCTTTTTGCTACTCCATAGTATAGCACTATCATTTAGCAAGAAAGTAAATCCTGAAGTTGATTTGCACTGATCAACGTCTCCTCCCCAATCAGCATTGGAGTAACCTATCAAGCGCAAATCCTTCTTCCCTTGATAACATAGCATATAGTCTGAAGTTCCTTTCAGATATCTCAAAATCCTCTTGACTGCCATCCAGTGCTTTTGACTAGGATTTGATTGATATCTGCTGACCAAACCAACAGCATAACATATGTCAGGACGTGTGCACATCATTGCATACATCAGACTCCCGACAGCACTGGCATAAGGTACTCTGGACATCTTTTCTATCTCTTCTAGAGTCTTGGGACACATATCAAGACTTAGGCTCAAACTCTTTTCAACAGGAGTATCCATCGGCTTGCTATCTTGCATGTGATAGCGCTCCAACATCTTTTTGATGTAAGTCTCTTGAGATAAACCCAAAAGCCTTTTAGCGCGATCTCTAATGATCTTCACACCAAGCACGTAGCTAGCCTCACCCATGTCTTTCATTTCAAAGTTTGACGATAACCACTTTTTAGTGGTATCAATCATCTCTTTGTTGTTTCCAGCTATTAGAATGTCATCGACATATAAGGACAAAATTACAAAACCATCACTTGAACGTTTTAAATACACACAATGGTCCTCATCCATCATCGTAAATCCATTCTTTTGGATTGCTTGATGAAACTTGATGTTCCATTGCCTAGATGCTTGCTTGAGACCATATATAGATCTTTTGAGCTTGCAAACTTTGTGCTCTTGTCCTTTAGATTCAAAACCCAAAGGTTGATCCATATAGATTTCTTCATCTAGTTCTCCATTGAGAAAAGCAGTTTTTACGTCCATTTGGAATAATTCTAAGTCCATATATGCAACTATAGCTAGAACGAGGCGAACATAAGTAATTCTCACAACAGGTGAGAATGTATCTTCATAGTCAATTCCCTCTTCTTGTGTGTAGCCTTTTGCTACTAGTCGAGCCTTATATCTTTCTATGGACCCATCCGCCTTACGTTTAATTTTGAGAATCCATTTATTTCCAATGGATTTTCGCCTTGGCGGTAGATCAACCAAGTCCCAGACTTGATTAGCGTTCATTGACTCCATTTCTTCTTCCATAGCTTTACTCCATTCCTTATCCTTAGGACCAGATAGAGCTTCTTTTATCGATTGTGGCTCTTCATCATCCTGTGGGGCAATCATGAATGCTTCCCCCTCAATCTCAAATCGACGACGTGGGATACGTTCACGGATGCTTTGACGAGGTTGTGATTGCTCATGATCTTGCTCCATAGGAGTCGGATCAGGCACTATGTCGATCCCACGTTCCACGGGAGGATTAAGAGTGTTCTCTAATCCCTCGACTGCGGTTGGGGCGCAATTTTCTTGATTTTCATAAAATTGAAAATCTTTATTAACCTCACCTCTCACAGGAAAGTCCTCTTCTAAGAAAATGACATCACGGGACTCAAGTTCTGTCACGCTCCCATCAGCTTTTTCACCAATGAAAACAAATCCTTTGGAGGTTTCAGAGTATCTAATAAAAATACACTTCTTCCCCCTAGGACCAAGTTTCCCATATTGATGAGAATTATTATGAATGTAAGCTGCACACCCCCAAGGATGCAAATTTCCTAAATTAGGTTTATTGCCATTCCATAATTCATATGGGGTGGATGAGACAGATTTAGAGGGTACACGATTGAGTACGTATGCAGCAGTTAATAACGCATCTCCCGAAAAGGAAATAGGTAAATTAGCTTGCGCCATCATCGACCTAACCATGTCTAATAGGGTCCTATTCCTCCTTTCCGCAACTCCATTTTGTTGTGGAGTATAAGGAATAGTTAGCTGTTAAGCTATACCCTTTTCATCACAAAAACTTTTAAATTGATCAGATAGATATTCATGACCTCGATCGGTCCTTAAAGTTTTGATCTTCATGGTTAATTGATTCTCTACCAAATTAGTATATCGTTTGAAGCAATCCAATGCGTCAGACTTATGAGAAATCAAATAAATGTGACCAAAACGTGTGAAATCATCTATAAAAGTGATGAAATAGTCGGCACCATGCCTAGACCTCACATTCAGTGGTCCACAAATGTCTGAATGAATAAGCTGTAATGGACTAATGGCTCTTTTGGCTTTGCCAAATGGTAATCTAGTTGCTTTGCCAGCTAGGCAATGCTCACATGTGGGCAATTCTATTTTGGCGAGTGATCCCAAGAGACCTGCTCCTGCCAATCTATTTAATCGATCTTGCCCAATATGTCCTAATCTAGCATGCCATAAAATACTTTCAGTATTAGGAACAGAACTGGACTTATCAACAACATAGATAGATGGATAGTTATTAACTACAATGTTAGTGGTATCTAATACCATAAAACGATCCATTACATAGCCAGAACCATAATAAACGTTGTCCAGAAATACTTTAACACAACCTTTAGCAAACTTAAGTTCAAAACCTAGTTCTAGTAGAACAATAACAGAAAAAAGATTTCGTCGAACTTCAGGAGCATAGAGCACATCATGAAGATAAAGTGTGTGACCACCCCGCAACTCTAGCTTGCAGGTACCGATCCCAAGCACATCAGTGGAAGCATTGTTCCACATGTAAATACTGCTACTTCCTTTAGGAATTCGACGAAATTCCACAAAGTTTTTTTGGTCCCTTGTTATGTGGTCGGTTGCTCCTGAGTCTACAGTCCAATAAGGAACAGTCTCAGCAAGCATTAAACAACTACTAACATATAAGTTAGACGGACAAATTTGTGCAAACAATACCTTTGGCTCAGTGCAATCATGAGCAAAGTGACCAGGTTTGCCACAATTGAAACAATTGTTGTTTCTGCCTTTCTTGCCGCGGTGTTTCCCACGCTTGCGCTTGTGTCCACTAGTACTAGCTTCATTTCCTCCTTTGCCTTTATGGAAAGCCTTTCCTTTACCCTTCCACTTTTTGCGTCCAGAGCCTTGTGCTCCTCGCGATTTGGACTCAGTCAAGTAAGCTTCATTTTCAGGCTTCTTAGAGAGAAGACGATCTTCCTCAAGCTCAACATGACGAGCGACTTCATCAAATGTCTTGATGCTGTCGTTATGGGTAAGGTTAACAAGCATTTTTTCCCAATTTCTTGGCAAAGAGAGAATCACAGCTTGAACTTGCTGCTCATCAGTCATTTCATGCCCAGCAGCCCTCAGTTCACTGATCATGTTAGACATGACCGTCAGATGCTGCCTCATAGTCTGATCTTGGCGCTTCTTATAACCATCAAACTTGAGGGTTAACTGACGCAGCCTTGTTGTTGAAGTCCCACCATACTGGAGCTTCACAACATCCCAAACTGCTTGAGCTGAACGATGCCTCTCAAATCGCAGCATCATATCATTCTTCATGCTGCTCAACATCAAAATGCGAGCCACACGATCTTTGCGCTTATAGGCCTGATATGCTTCCATATCACGCCTATGTTGAGCAGTGTTGCCTTGTTCAGGTTCAGCCATGGGTTGTGTAATTAATTTCAGCATGTCTTGCTCCTCCAGGAGATACTGAATCTTACGATGCCAGACATCGTAATTCTTCTCATTCAGTTTGTCTCCGTGGTTCAAATCAGCGACAATGCTTTTTGTTGCAGCCATTTCAACTATATATAGATTCAATTACTTAAATTAGGATCTTGTACAATTAAAATTATTTAAACAATGTTCGCCATAAATTTCTAAATTAATTAATAATAATCTAACACATGCAACAGCAACGAAAGTAATGTTACACATTCAATCAATTTCTGTTAGCATAGTCCAATTATTATTATTTAATTTAAACATGCGCAACATTTTGGTTATTAGGTAAGATTTATTTCATAAATCTACCAACCTAAAACCTCCCACTATCTTAAATATTTACATACATGCTTATTTAATGTAACTAAATTAATAAATTACATAAAAGAAACATGCCTTTAATTAAATAAAACATCAAATATGTATATCCATAAGCAAATAAGCAAATGTACTGGAAATATGTACAATGTGATACTGTAAATAGAAAGACTACATATCACATCCTAGGCATATAATCAGGATCAGCTATCACATCATCCGTGTCATCATCACTGTGTTCACCAAGCTCATACACCTCATACCATGGAACAAAACGAGCAGCAGGCTCCAGAGACCTTGCACTTCGTCCTGTTCGACGTATACCCATAATGGTATACTGGCGCTCCCTCTCAAGCAGTATCTCATCAGCGAGAGTGTTGAAGTTAATAAAACTCAACCGTGGTTTCAACGCCTGACGAACAAATTTCCATTCATCCGGTAGAGCATTGAGCACAATTTCAAGTTGTTGCTCAAAAAAGAACTCATGAACATCACGATGCCACAAATTGCGAATCCAATAAAACATATAATATATATGCTCAGCAATCGTATGCGATGCACTCTTCTTATATGCCAATAATCGTATAATTTGTTCCCTTGTAGCCACTACAATCACAAATAACAAATTATTTTCACAATTAACCATTTAATTAGTTAATTAGAACATATACTAAATTTTTCAGAAATTCAAAAAATTCCAGAAAAATCATAAATAATTAGAAAATAAATAAATAATACATCTGGAAAAAAAAAATTCTCACGTTGCACGCGCCCACACGAGCCAAAAACAGGCAGCCAATCAGAGCCAGCGGTGTACTAAACGCGCGGTCAACGCGCGCTAATAAATTTTTTTTTTAAATAATTTGCCGCAGGTCAGACCCGACCCGCGGTTCCGTACCGGGTCAAACCCGGGTCCTTGACCCGGTTGACTTGGGCTGGGCGCGTGAGTGCTCCGCCTGTCGCGTGAGCCTCACGCGTCGCCTTCTACTTGCGTTTTTCGGTCAAATTTTTTCCGATCCTGGCCTAAAAACTATCCAGATCTTTTTTATCATTTTCCGAAATTTTTGTTTGTTTTTAATTATGATGTTTGATCATCACACAGTCTCTACGCGACTGTAACTGTTCAAGAACATAATTTTCCAGAAATTTGTGCCCAGAAAATCAAACTTTGAGGCAGTTTCGATCAATCAACTTCGAAAAATCATAATAAATCACACATCAATCAGAAAAATGTGCATAAATACTCGTTGGAAAGCTTATTCAGAGAGCTTTCTAACCATACCAAATTCATAATCAAAACATGAAAGAATCTAACTTGAAAAAGAGAAACAAGTTTCGGTTTTCATATGAAAATTCATGGTATATCATGCATTCTATTGTGTTTCTACTCATAAAAACATCACAATCAAGCATGAAAACATACATACAATCGCTCCGATACCAATGTAGTTTTAGAAGGATCAAGAAGACTCACTGTTATCCTGATCAGTTTGGGGAACTTTTGAGGATCACAGTATGTTTCACAATGCTTCAATCCGATTCTAATTACGAGAACTAGAAACACAATTATCACAGGACGAACACCTTTGATTTCTTGTTTCAGGAACTGGAGAAGAAGATTTTTTTTGGAAAAAAACCGTGCCTCTGTTTCTCCTTGCCAATATACGTTTAACGTATATTGGCAGTTGAGAGCAGTTGTCTCCAAGACAACTAAGTGCTGATGCTGATTTGACAATTTCTAAGTGCTGCAGGAAACTCTTTAACCAAACTGCATCTTGAGTTGCTGGGGAACAAGCTACGTATTCGGCCTCCATAGTGGATAAGGCTACACAAGATTGCTTTTTGCTACTCCATAGTATTGCACTATCATTTAACAAGAAAGTAAATCCTGAAGTTGATTTGCACTGATCAACGTCTCCTCCCCAATCAACATCGGAGTAACCTATCAAGCGCAAATCCTTCTTCCCTTGATAACATAGCATATAGTCTGAAGTTCCTTTCAGATATCGCAAAATCAAACAAAAAATTGTGACAATTTTCTGAAGTAAAGCTATGGAAGAAGAAATCAAGTCTGAAGTTCCTTGATGTTTGATAATTTTCTGTGACAAGAATTGAGTATAGAATTCTTGAGGGATTGAATAATACTCAATTATGTGTGATTCAAAATGTTTGGGGTATATAAGTACACTTTCGAGAATAATTATATTTTGAGGTTGATGTCTCTAATATGGCCTGTATGAGGTTTCTATATTAGAGCTCCCAATATCTGTGTGCTTTAGGTCGCACAGTCCGTTCACCTGTATGAATGATTTCTTATACAAGTATAGAGTCCAACCCATCATGGGCGAGTGGGAGATGTTGGACTTGGGCTGGGTCGCCCATGTGGGCTAGACTCAGCCCAACCCATTTACTTGGGAGTTGAGGCAGTTGTCTTGGAGACAACTGCTCTCAACTGCCAATATACGTTAAATGTATATTGGCAAGAAGAAACATAGGCACTGGTTCTTCCAAAAACTACTTCTCCAGTTCCTGAAACAAGAAATCAAGGGTGTTTGTACTGTGGAATCTATCTCGGTTCTAGTAATCGGAGTTACGAGTTGAAGCATTGGAACCTACTATGATCCTGTCAAATTTGTTGTACCGATCAAGAAACAAGTAAGTGTTTCTTCTTCCTATCGATTCAACATGGGAGAAGCGGAGAATTTCCTTTGGCTTGTTTAATACACTGAAGGTGAGATTTTTAACTGGTATCTACACCAGTCCAGGTTGTTCATAGTCGTAATTATTTCGTATATTCCTTCGTCTTCGTTTATGACTTTTTTCTTGCCTGATTTATTATCTTTTCCAATGCCATCTTCTTGCATTTCTACTGCCTGGTTGAGAGAGAGATACAGAAGCTGAGCTGTGTTATACATATTCTTGATTTCAAGTAGGATTTCCTCAGCTGGTCTGCACGCATTTGATTTCTCCAAAATCTCTACATTGATGATTAAAATATCAGTCATCAACTTGTCAATTTTCCTTCGTTCATCCATCATGGTATTCATCGTGAGGGACCAAGTGCCATATTCCTCTTTGTATTTTGATTTCAGCTTCGCATTTTCTGCAAGGAGTTCTTCTGAGGCGTTAATGAGACATATAAGCCTTTCCTCTGACAGATTTTTAGGGTATGTTGTAGCTTCTTCCAGTTTGTTTAACAGCCATCGTATATCCCTAATGATGTCCCAGTGTTTTTTTTTGGTGAGGTTAGCCATGTTTATCTTCTCTGATAGTGCAGCAGCAAACATGTTTGGTTGTCTCTGAGAAAATATAGGAATTTCATGTGAAAATGGCTTGAAGGAGAGTTTTACTAAGAACTGTAGAGCAAGTATCAGTGAAATTCCCTGGTATTCTGAAGTTCCTGTTGTTTTTACTTGTGGAGTTTCCATTTTTGTTACTAAGGTGTGTTTCTTTGATATATGTGGCGTATCTTTCTGCTGTTTCACCAACATATATGTCTTTATGTGTATATATAATGGAGGTGATATTCTCTGGGTATAGCTTATTTTTAAAAAATATATATTCTCGCTGATCAGATTTATATTATTTGTAACTTGGTTATTATTATCTTTTGTAGTTCATATGGGACTATTAGTTTGACTTTTCATGTGATTGTTATTTGATGAACAACATCTTTTTATGTGAGTTTAAAACGTGTTCATGTTTAATGTTATTGAAGCTTTGTTTTTTTAGTGATGATTATTGAATGACTGATGGTTTTGAAGTCTGATTTTGCACTCTACTCAATGTTTCTTTGTTTGCTAGATACTTGAATATAAAACTTATATATATCTTGGGAAGTGAAAGATTGTTATTCGTGAGATTTTTTTATCACTATCAATTTTGAAGCTTCTGTAAGTTGACATTTTTTGTTAATTGCTGATTTGATGTTGGAGTTGTATGATTTGATGTGCAAAGTGCATTTCATTCATTTGACACCTGTTCATTATAGAAGTTTTTGAATGGTAGGTAATTGCATTAATTAATGAGCAAGAAAATAAAATTTGTAATAAACATTGATTACAGTCATTGCTTTTACTGAGTTGTTTAGTCGTGGAATTCAATTGGACTAAAATTTGCTATGTAAATCTGGAAAATTAAATACAAGAAAGTATTAATCAAAGGAACCAAATTGTTGGGAGCTCTGTTGTAGCTGCAAAAGAACTCGTAAGAACTTCGAATAGACGAAATTTGAAGTTAAAGACGATTCGTTTGGTCATTAATAGATGTTATAGTGAAGAAGAATATATAAAACCTAGAAGGATACCAGAATTTGAAGTAAGCATGACTGGCATTTCACTAACTTGTATGATTAAGTATTGTATGGCAGTAATTTTCACATTAATTATAATGAAAAACTAACAAATGTTGGAGTGTAGGTGCGGGGTGAAAAGGTTGCGGTAGAAATCACAGTTCTCAAAACTGTATGCAATCTTAGAAATTTGTCGACAACGAAAGAGAAATATAAACATAGATATAGTGGCAGACAAAGAAATAAGAATCTTATGTGGTTTAAAAGCATGGCTTAGAGGAGCGGTGAACTGAAATAATAGGCGCAACTTCTGGACACCCATCACCTGAGTTTGCCTTAAAATTGCACGTGCTGTGTCCAACTCACGAAGTTCAATCATTTCTAACACAATCTGTGACGCCCTGACCCAGAAATTGCGCACTGAGCCGGGAGCGCCACTTTAGGTGTGTGCTCCGTCACTAAGGACCTCACCACACACCAACCTAACCCCGGATTCTAACAGAAATCCGACAGCACCTCCTCGTATATCGGAGGGTGCCAACCTGGAGTCACATCTCATTTAACACGAAACAATAATCAATAATAATCAGAGAAGTTCCGCAGCCTAACAGGGCCTCTGGCCATCTATCCACATTCACACACTAGGCAGGGCCTCAGGCCTCCTAATCACATGCAATCAATAAGCAAAACATATTCATATCAATAATATCATCAAAGACTATCAAAGTCTATCAATCCGGACCCAAGGTCCTATATCCAGGTACGGGAATCCCGATCACACGGCATACCTCCCGACCATCCATCAAACATACCGAAAAGGTATTTAAGCAACATAATAGTCAACCAATAAAAGTACTACATGTACTTAATTCATAACCAAGGTTCTCAAACAACCAAATACATATCCTAGTGCTCCTAGGGTGGCCTTCGATGTCACGCCGCCTCCTACTGATCCGCAGCCTGGTTCTCAGCACCAGTCTCACCTGAAGGATATAGAAAAGTAATAGGGTGAGCAGGAGGCTCAGTAGGGAAAACAAAATGAATCATAAGAACGTAAAGGCTGAATATTGAAGCAAGCTCAATGCAACAACATGACATCCTAAAATGTCACAACAATGTATAACCTCGGGCTACACCCTACAGCGCCTGGCACTAGTCAACGAATATTCCGGAAAATCATCGGAACCCTTGCACTTTGCCCCGAAACGACTATAGGTGCACCTACACCATGGAAATCCCGATTTCCGGCAACAATGTGCCCATTCGGTATCCAACATCATCACAAAAGTATAACCTAAGGATACTACGAGTCCATACTCGTAGACCCAATGCATCTATAATTCATGTCCAATAATGTCATGCAAAAGAAGCTCGTATATATAACAATCCTATATATGTACATAACTACATGATGCATGAACGAGGTTTATCATGCCCAATAGATGATTAAGCATTCAAAGGATATGCAAATTCTTCAATAACCAACAACAAGGTTCGTTCTTCCTAAGGAACAATTTAGGCAAGAACACAAATAATAAATACCAATGAAGAATTTCAACCGCTCTTTAGAGAAGAACAATACGATAGAAAAATGGGGTAAGAATCCCTACCTCTTGTTGAGCAATTTACCACAAAATTCACAATTACGTTCCTAGGGTTCCGATTTCCCAAACCTAACAATGTGGCGAAACCGAACCCATTCATACACCAATAAACAACCAACAACTCATATAAACATCAATTAAATCAATAAATTCGAAATTACTCACCTTCTCTCTCTAGAAATTTCTCCAAAATCCTTGAAACTCAACCCAAGCTCAACTCTACTCCAAATCACAAACCAATCTACATATATATCCAAAATCAACCTATAATCAACATATCTAAGCCTTACCTTCCATCTATTAAAGAATCAAACAAATCTAGGAAAAACCCTAGAATTCCAAAACTATGAAAACTCATCTCAAACCTTCAAATCTTCCTTGATTCCACCTTGATTCTTGACATGCTTCATGAATCCATGTAAAACCAAGCAAAAACCCCAACAAATCTCCTTCGCTCTCTAAGTTTCTTGCTCTCTCTCTCACTAAAAGTCGGAATTTTTCAGAACGATTAAGTTCTGGTCGCGCACTGGCTTTTAACAGCTCGGGGAGCGCCTAGGCGTTCAGAATTTGCGCCTAGGCGCATTGACCTTAAGTTTCAATTTTGAACCCACTGTCCCGTGCAACTTTTGTACACGCCTAGGCGCGCGCCTAGGCGACCTCCTAGGCGTGTGGCCTTACATTTTTAGCTCCGTCTCGTTCTTAGCTTCGATTTGATATATTATGGGCCCGAAACAGACATCTGTGCTAAAAGTTATGACCGATTTACCGAACCTAGTTCAAAAACTATCATTTAGGCCTTATACACTTCCAATGGTCCATTATCACTTCGAACCCATTTTTCAATAATTTATTACTTAAAATTTAACCAAACATAATATTTTTGGGTCGGGATCTCACATCCCTTCCCCCTTAAACAAATTTCATCCCGAAATTTAGTTATGTACCTGGATTTTTGAACAAAACCGGGTACTTGTCCATCATACGAGACTCCAACTCCCAAGTTGCTTCTTCCGTGCCATGGTACATCCACTTCACTTTTACCAAAGGAATTATACTCGTTCTCGTGACCTTATTTTGACGGTCCAAGATTTTAACCGGTTGAAGAGTATAGCTCCCATCTTCTTCAACCTCCAAGGTGGTCCAATCCAATACATGTGTAGGGTCCGGCTCATACTTCCGGAGCATAGAAACATGAAATACATTATGAACCCTTTCTAGCTTAGGTGGCAGAGCCAACCGATATGCTACCGGTCCCACCATTTCTAGAATTTCAAACGGCCCCACAAACCTTGGTGCCAACTTTCCCTGTTTACTATACCGTTGAACACCAAGTCTCGGACTAACTTTGAGAAATACCTTGTCTCCCACCGCAAACTCCAGCGGTCTTCTTCTATTATCAGCATAAGACTTTTGACGACTCTGTGGGATGACAAGCCGCCTCTTAATCTCCTCAACTCGCTCTTGAGCCTCTTTGACCAATTCCGGTCCCGAAATCGCTTTTTCACCGACCTCAGTCGAACACAATGGTGATCTGCAAGGTCTCCCATAAAGTGCCTCAAACGGAGCCATACCGATACTACTTTGGAATGAGTTGTTGTACACAAACTCCGCCAAATATATGTATCGATCCCAGCTCTTTCCGAAGTCCACCACACATGCTCTAAGCATGTCCTCCAGAATCTGGATAGTTCTCTCACTCTGCCCATCACTCTGAGGATGGTATGCCGTACTAAAATCTAACTTCGTACCCAAAGCTTCTTGCAAACTGCTCCAGAATCTACCAGTGAACCGTGGATCCCGGTCTGACACGATAGATAATGGCACTCCATGCAACTTCACAATCTCTCTCACATAATAGCTACTCAAGGATTCCAATGAATCTGTCTTGTTCATTGGTAGAAAGTGTGCCGACTTGGTCAATCGATCCACTATCACCCACACCGTGTCATATTTCTTCTGAGTCATTGGAAGCCCTGTCACAAAGTCCATAGTGATCATCTCCCATTTCCATTGCGCTACTGGTAGTGGTTGTAACAACTCCGCCGGCTTTTGATGTTCACCTTTCACCTGTTGGCAAGTCAGACACCTCGCCACATACCTGGCCACATCGGCCTTCATCCCCTTCCACCAAAAGTTTCTTTTTAAATCTTGATACATTTTTGTAATCCCAGGATGCATGGCAAACCATGAATGGTGTGCCTCCTTCAAGATCTCTAGCCGTAGTTCCTCATCATCGGGAACTATCAACCTCCCAACATATCTCACTCCACCGTCAATCCCACGAACCCATTCTGAACTCTCATCCATCACATCAAAAGAGGGATCGCCGTTCTGCGCATCCATAACCTTCTGAACCATCTGTGGTCTCGAAGTTATACAACCCAAGTATACCTTTTCTTCCTCACTCCTTAATTCCAACCCAAATTGGTTGATTGTCTCAACAATCTCCCATTCGTGCAATGCCAAACTAGCCAATCCAAGTTTCCGACTCAACGCATCCGCCACTACATTTGCTTTATCGGGATGGTATTGCAAATTAAAGTCGAAATCCTCCAAGTATTCCATCCACCGCCTTTGTCGCAAGTTCAACTCCTTTTGAGTGAATAAGTACTTGAGGCTTTTATGATCTGAAAAGACCTCAAATCTCTCTCCATAGAGATAATACCGCCATTGCTTCAAAGCAAATACTACTGCTGCAAGTTCTAAGTCATGAACTGGATAATTCCTCTCATGTGGCTTCAGCAATCTAGAGCCATACTCCACAACTCTCCCACATTGCATCAACACACATCCCAATCCCACTCCAGATGCATCACAATACACCTGGTAGCCTACATCTCTCTCCGGCACCACCAATACAGGAGGAGTTGTCAACCTTTTCTTCAACTCTTCAAATGCCGCCTCACACTCGTCTGTCCAAACAAACGGTGTACCTTTCTTAGTCAATTGTGTCATGGGTGCAGCCACTCTCGAAAAGTCCTCAATGAACCTTCGATAGTAGCCTGCCAATCCTAGGAAACTTCTTATCTCCATCACATTCTTCGGTCTCACCCAATTCAAAACTGATTCAACCTTAGAATAATCAACTGCTATGCCCTCCTGTGTAATAACATGCCCTAGAAATTTCACTTCCGTGGCCCAAAACTCACATTTACTCAGTTTAGCATACAACCGATTCTCTCTCAGCGTTGACAGAACCACTCTTAAGTGTTCACTATGCTCTTCCTCAGTTGTAGAGTAAATCAAGATATCATCTATGAATACCACTACAAACTTATCCAAAAACGGTTTAAGAACCCGTTGCATCAAATCCATGAACACCGCCGGGGCATTAGTCAACCCAAATGGCATTACTAAGAACTCATAATGCCCATATCGAGTCCTAAACGCTGTCTTCTGAATATCTTCATCCCTTATCCGCAATTGATGATATCCTGACCTCAAGTCAATCTTGGAGAAATGCTTGGCACCTCTCAACCGATCAAATAAATCATTGATCCGTGGTAACGGATATTTATTCTTTACTGTAGCTCTATTCAGCTGCCGATAGTCGATACACATTCTCAACGACCCATCTTTCTTCTTTACAAATAATACCGGTGCACCCCATGGAGATACACTCTGCCTAATAAACCCCAAATCTTGCAACTCTTCTAGTTGCATCATCAATTCTTTCAACTCCGCCGGAGCCATCCGATAAGGAGAAATCAAAATTGGTTTCACGTTCGGATGCAACTCGATGGCAAAATCTAGTTCTCTCTTTGGAGGCAGTCCAGGTAACTCTTCCGGAAACACATCCATAAACTCTTCGACTACCCGAATCAGTGTTGTGACATCACCCCTAGGTGCCGATGTCACCAAACTCGCCATCCCACAATCCTGGTATAAAGGATTTTCCAAGAAATGAGGACAAGGAATCCCCTTCGATCCCTTCAACCGTATCACCCCACCCTCGGGTATTCTAAGAGTAATTTTCCTCTCCCAAAAATCTAGCAACCCATGGTGCTTTGTCAACCAATCTGCTCCAAGGATTACATCGAAATCCTTGAAGTCCATCACATAAAAATCGGCCTTCAAGGCCACTTCCCCAAATCGACACTCACACCCAAATGCTATCCCTTCTAAAGGAGTAAAATACCCAAATGGTGAAGACACTGTAAACATACGCCTTATCGGCGAAATTTCCAACCCTAGGGAATGTGCCAGGGCACTAGTAATGAATGAAGCTGTAGCTCCCGAATCAAACAACACCCTAGCCCAACAGTTTGAAATAAGGAAAGTACCTCCAATGAAGTTGGGATGTTCAGGAGTCTCCTGATGTCCCAATGCAAATGCCCGAGTCTGTGTCTGAGTCAGTTGTAGCTGCGGTGTCTGCCTAGGTCCGCCTTGTCCTCTCCCCCCTGATGGAACAGTGGAGGGAAGAGCTGGAGCAACTGCAGAAGATGGTATTCCGGGCGTATGATATTGATCTGAAGTTCTGGCACCCTAAGGACATTCATTCCTCTTATGGCCAGCCACACCACACCCAAAGCACACAATCCCCTTCACCGGACACTGATCTTTCTTGTGTCCTTCCTTCCCGCACTTGTAACATGCAAATCTGCCACCACGTGGCCTCTGTCCCTGGTCTCTACCATCTCTCTGGCCTCCCTGAGTCTGAGGTTCTATCCTCTGCCTCTTCTGACTACTACTGCTTCCTCCACTAGAAGCTGGGGTCTTTCGACCCTTCTGAATGTCCCAGTACTGACGGGAGTTGCGCTCTCCCCGCTCTATCTTAAGAGCCATGTCCACTGCCTTGTCATATGGCATCACCCCTAAAGGTATCATCAACTTCCCAATAGTAGGAATTAACCCATCTCGGTATCTCTCTGTCTTGCTCCAATCATCTGGAGCAAACTTCTTTCCAAACCTATAGAGTTCCTCATACCTCTTGGTATATTGCGTCACCGTCATATCAGGAGTTTGCACCAACTCCATGTACTGCCTGGCCTTGTCAGATTGGAAGCTCTCTGGCACAAATCGTTGCATGAACAACATTTCAAATGATGTACAAGTCAAATCATTCTTTCTCTGATCCAGCGAATCCCACCAGTCATGTGCTGCTTCTTTAAGATAATAAAAGATCAACTTCATCCTCCGATCATCGGGTAGAACTAGAGATTCAAATCTCTTGCTCATTTGCCTTAGCCATTCACAGGCTTCGTACCCTTCTCCCTCGCCATCAAACACCGGAGGACTAGTCCTCCTCAACTGATCGACCTCATAAATCTCTCTTCCAGGTCTAACACCATCTCCGATACTAGCCTCGGAACCCTGTCCCTCACTTCGGACCTCTGGTGCTCTCACCACCTGCGCCTGAGTCTGCGCCTGTATAACTTGAACTAAGTTCATCACGATCCCTGTCAAAGCTTCTAAGGTCACACGCTGCTCCACAGTACTGGTAGGAGCAACCTGTACCTCCGGTAATACTGGCTCTAAAGTCCTTTCTGGACCTTCCACCTCAACTCTTTCCTCCACTCCCTCGTTGGCGTCATTCACCGGCACCGAGTTCTGAGTGTTAGGAGTGCGCCTAGTAGCACGCACTACTCCTCTACCTTGGCCCCCACCACGGCCCCTAGGTCGTCCTCGTCTACCCCCATCTCCCGGGGTTACCGCAGCATGAGTAGATCGAGTCTCTCTACGAGTATCCATCTGCGCCACAACAGATAAGACACTTAACATCATTCAATTAATAGAGGATTTAAGGGATAAGAAAACGTACCGGATCAGTAGAGGTCATGACATGGCCTGGAGACTTACTAACTTACATCTAGAACCCAACCCCAGATCCTACGTAGAGCTAACCTCGCGCTCTGATACCAAGTTGTGACGCCCTGACCCATAATGTCATGCAAAAGAAGCTCGTATATATAACAATCCTATATATGTACATAACTACATGATGCATGAACGAGGTTTATCATGCCCAATAGATGATTAAGCATTCAAAGGGTATGCAAATTCTTCAATAACCAACAACAAGGTTCGTTCTTCCTAAGGAACAATTTAGGCAAGAACACAAATAATAAAGACCAATGAAGAATTTCAACCGCTCTTTAGAGAAGAACAATACGATAGAAAAATGGGGTAAGAATCCCTACCTCTTGTTGAGCAATTTACCACAAAATTCACAATTACGTTCCTAGGGTTCCGATTTCCCAAACCTAACAATGTGGCGAAACCGAACCCATTCATACACCAATAAACAACCAACAACTCATATAAACATCAATTAAATCAATAAATTCGAAATTACTCACCTTCTCTCTCTAGAAATTTCTCCAAAATCCTTGAAACTCAACCCAAGCTCAACTCTACTCCAAATCACAAACCAATCTACATATACATCCAAAATCAACCTATAATCAACATATCTAAGCCTTACCTTCCATCTATTAAAGAATCAAACAAATCTAGGAAAAACCCTAGAATTCCAAAACTATGAAAACTCATCTCAAACCTTCAAATCTTCCTTGATTCCACCTTGATTCTTGACATGCTTCATGAATCCATGTAAAACCAAGCAAAAACCCCAACAAATCTCCTTCTCTCTCTAAGTTTCTTGCTCTCTCTCTCACTAAAAGTCGAAATTTTTTAGAACGATTAAGTTCTGGTCGCGCACTGCCTTTTAACAGCTCGGAGAACGCCTAGGCGTTCAGAATTTGCGCCTAGGCGCATTGACCTTAAGTTTCAATTTTGAACCCACTGTCCCGTGCAACTTTTGTACACGCCTAAGCGCGCACCTAGTCGCCCGCCTAGGCGACCTCCTAGGCGTGTGGCCTTACATTTTTAGCTCCGTCTCGTTCTTAGCTTCGATTTGATATATTATGGGCCTGAAACAGACATCTGTGCTAAAAGTTATGACCGATTTACCGAACCTAGTTCAAAAACTATCATTTAGGCCTTATACACTTCCAATGGTCCGTTATCACTTCGAACCCATTTTTCAATAATTTATTACTTAAAATTTAACCAAACATAATATTTTTGGGTCGGGATCTCATACAATCTGCAAAGTTCATAAGGGTACAAAGAAAGAGAAATTCATAGCAAATCCACACAAATAAAATTAATAAATACAATATATTTATCCAATTGTCAAAAAAAATGAAGAAACGTGATGACGGAGCAGAGTTCTTATTCAAAAAGGCAGAATACGGAAAAGAAAAATACTATGAAGTAGATTATCAAAAGCTCAGTGAAAACTTAGAATTCAAGCCCTTTACATATGAACAGACATAGAATAACTGTTGTAGAGTACGCACACTTCATCTCCCAAATTACTAAAAGCAAACAACAAACAAAGACATCATATGGAAGAAAGCTATATACAATTCTATAAAACTAAGAAATATCTTAGTCAAATTTAACTTTCTTATTAGTTTCTACTGATGAAAATCAAAATAGCAATAGAAAAATGGTGTACATACCTGCTCATACAAATCTTCCAATATGTTCCTGGGAAGCTTGAGCTGAGGCACTTGGGGAGTTACTTTTGTTTTGTCTGTAGAACTCTTAGACCCATGGCTTATAGTTGTTTGCCTAAAAAGATAATAGAACACCTGAGCACGCACTATGTGCTTCAATTAGGGGAACAACTTTTTGGAAGCTAAATGAAATTTGTAAAGACATTAATATGTCTAAACACAAAGGCAACTCCTCAATAGAAGAAACATTTTCCCCCAATAATTTATATCTGTAATTGTCAAAGTATCTCACAGTGAGTGAGTTCATGATAGAATTCTTGTCCCTACCGATTGACAATGTCTTTTTTTAATTCAAGTATCTTTAAGTAAGATGGTGTAGGAAGAATGAAACCATATGAGTGCGACTAATTTATTCACGCGAATTGGATAACTCAAAGATAATTTATTAATATGAGTGGCAGTGAAGTACCTGAATCTTGAGAGGCTCGGAGCAGACTTTAATAATAAAAAAAGAGTCCTCATAAGAGGAGCATGGATATAAACCTCCTGGTTCACCATTGATGGTGAATGAATCAGAAACATTAGGGCTTCCTCCAGTTGCAAGTGCATCATCAATTACCGCCATCACATCTCTCTTATACCATGATCCTGCTATTTCATCAAATAAAAACTTGAGACAGAAGATGTACTATTGTCTACTCAATAATTTATCCATCATCTTGCACCTCCATTGCCAGGTCCTCATTAGTGTTTTCAAGAGAGATTTCAGCTGGAATAATTATCCTAGATAAACAATTACAAACACATTTCATATACGTCATTTATTATCTTTTTCGCAGAACATGAATGTGAAAAAACATAAAAGATTACCAACCTTTTGCGGAAAGAGTCTACCTCAGGAGACGGCAAATTAAGATATATCTTAGTTGCTGATGTACTTGATAGAGTCGTTTCTGCTTCAACATACAAAAAATGATGAACATTATAAGTCAAAGAAGTTGTATTCCACATCATATACACAGATTATAAATAGTTGTTCTTGCTAACCTCTTAATGAACGAACGGTCATAGCTGCAAACATGGTGATAATTGGGTGTTTTGTGTTTCAAGAAAGATTTCAGCTGGAATAATTATGCTTATAAACAATTACAAACACATGTCTTATATCCTGTTTTTTGCAGGATGTGAATGTGAAAAAACATAAAAAAAATCACTTAACTTTTTGCGGAAACACTTTACCTCAGGAATGGCCAAATTAAAGTGTATCTTAGTTGCTGATGTACTTGATAGAGTCATCTCTGATGCAAATATGTCAACAATTGGGTGGTTTGTTTGCAAGGCAGCCCCATTTGTTGTAGAAATACTTTCCGCAACAGCACCGCATAGGGTTATTAGCATCTATACAAAGCTGCATATCATCAATGAATGTGAATATAAATGCTAGTATTATCTTTGAACAAATGAACTTAATTCTACTCATACTTTGATGATAGTATTATGATACTCCTAACAATCATCCTTCCATTTGTTAATATTCTATGGACATCGATGGAGTTTCAAGTTGTTTTGCATTAGGCATGCCCCTGATTTTTCCGTGTCCCCAGTCAATCTCTTCTCTGTGGTGTCTATCATCGTCTGCGACTCCTCTGCTCAGGTTTGTTGCTTTGAGGTACTCTTGCAATCTGGGTTTATACAGGTCAGTTTTTTTTTCAATTACTTATCTGGGTTTACTAACAGATGTGATACATACACATCTGTTAGTAAATCATTAACAAATTAGTTGTAAGATTAATAGCATAAATTGTTCAATATCACAAAGATGTTGGAAGTATAATTGCACCCGTTAAGAAGATGTGGTTATATATCCTTTTTTTCGAGAAGAAGCTAAATGAGATTGACATCCTGAAAAAGAAAAAGAAAAAGAAAAACTTCAATGTTGTGGCAGAGAGTACAACAGAAGTACAGAGTTAACCACGAAGCCTAACCATTAATTTAGTAGAATAAAAAAAAGCAATATAATTCAGATATAAGAGATGACTTTGGCCACTATGGAATTGAGGAACAACAGACTGTCCATAGTTGGAGAGATCCTTATGGTTATAAAATTAAATGATTTGGTGTACTATTGAAGCGCTCTGAAGGTGAAAGTTGAGGTCTGTGCAAGCAGAGGCAAATTTATGATTGTAACTGCTTATAAAGACAAGCAGTTAAACTCATATTAAAAAATTATATATGGGCTGACCTTTGTTATTCTGCTACCGTGAAACAATCTTGTGATTAACTTGGATAGAGCAGAACCTTGTAAGTTGGCAATTTTTTAAGTATTGCTGTTTGCAGTTGTTTTCTAGGTTAGATGACCACTGTAGAAAGTCTGGCTCTGTTTTTCAGAGGGAAAGGGCAGAAGATCTGATACTGTCAAAGATTAAGTTAGACCCTACCAAAAGAGTATCCTTAATAAATGCAAAGCTAGTATATGTAGTTGGTAGGAAAATGTTGATGATAGAAGCAAAAACATCAGCCAACATAAATCAGTCATAGTATTTTAGAATCTAGAAAGTATACTTCAGGTGTGGTTCAGAGTAACATATCTTCCTTCCATCAATGTTTTGCTTCAAGAAAAACTACAAAATAAAAGCCATGGGCACACTCTGCGATCTAATCCTTCATCTTCTCTGCCTCCACCACAAAAATATTATGTCATCCACGAATAAGCAATCCACTAAAGGAAAGATCAAGCAAAAAGGAGGAAGAAGAAGCCCATAATGACCAACAAATTTGTCAAGCTTATGACTAAACAAAGAAATAGCACTCAAGAAAAAGATTACCAGAACGACTGAATTTTGTTTGCACTCGAAGCCTCAAGAAAAGCCTGGGATTGGCTTGACGATAGAAGAACAAAGATAGAGAGAAAGGCCTACAAAATAGGGAATTGAAACAACACAATTGCTGACTTGTGCTGATAGCAAATCAAATATCTCAGCCCATATATATATATATAACAAAAGATCAAATCTCAGATTCAAAAAATCAAAATTTTTAGTATTGCTGCTTGTAGTTGTTTTCTAGGTTAGATGACCACTGTGGAAAGTCTGGCTGTCTCACATACTAAAGCTTCAAAAAATCACGTTCTTTGTCCTCTCGAAACCCATTGCTTATTGTTTCACATTGCAGCGGTCGATTCGCTACACATCCACCAGTGCAGTTTCCACTCCTCCATTTCATGGTACTTTTGGGTTCAAACCTTCTCAAGCAACTGCATATTGGAAAACCCTGTCTATTATAAATTCCAAAGAGTGCAGCCCATATATATCACACAGAAATGCAATGGACAAAAAACAAATGTAATCAGTTTCGCATTGCAAACAACAATTGAAGCACAATCGTATAGGACTGTCACTCAGCACCTACGCTGAACTAAGCTTGTGGCACCAGACATGAGGTTACTAATAAAGTTTGTAGCACACGCATATGAGAGAATTGACACGCATAGACACTGTAAACATGTCTTATCAATAAAGTTTTGACCGCTATTAAAAATTACAAAAAGAAAAAATTTCCTCATTTGAAAGTCGAGACAAAGAAAGGAAACAGCGTAAAAATCTCTCAGGAAGACTAAGATTAATTAAAGGAAAAATAACTGATTGATATGCTGTGAACAAAATCAAGTACGCATCGTAAAGAAATCTACAAAAATTTTACAAACAAATGTCATCCTCTTTCGTAAAGCTTTTCAAATAATTGAGATTGGTATTTATTAAACAAAGATAGTTTTCATAGTCATTGATTTTGTTTGTGAGTTTGAACTCATTACCTTCTCATTGAGTAGATACCCATGTTGGCGAACATCCAATAGTTAGAAAGCAACATAGAGCATAATTTAGTATTTTTTTCCTGTATGCCAGAAAACAATCATTAATTAGATAACAAAATTTGATAATATTTTTTAAAATATCTGCATGTAATTAATTCAGTGTGTAAAAATTTTCTTCCAAATTATATACTAAGTACGCAAAACATAACATCTGTGCGATTTTATATTTGAGAAAAAACCTTTTAACATGTTTAGGGTTTAGGGTTTAGGTTTAGCATTTGAAGTATGTTTTGATAAGCAAAATTCTGTGTGTGGGATGTAATGGTAAACGAATGATAAGAAGAACAAAAAAAATTACATAAGAAAATACATAATTAACCTTCTTCGAGCAATTCGAATATCTCTTGGAAAACTATATTTTGTGTCTGCATTTCATTGCTCTCTCCTCCTATGAGAATTCTAAGACCCTTAGCTGTTGTAACTCTGGAGACAGCAACGTAGAGCTGACCATGAGAGAAAACAGGTCTTGGTAGGTAAAGGCCAACTTTTGTAAGTGTTTGACCTTGGCTTTTATTTATCGTCATAGCATAACATAGCCTCAAAGGAAATTGTCGTCGTCACAATGTGAAAGGTCATTTCTTCTCAGTTGCAGACATTATTATTCGTGGAATGTATATTTTGTCTCCCACATTGCTTCCAGTCATAATTGTTGCTTCAATGACTTTGTCCCCCAACTTTGTCAGCAGCAATCTTGTTCCATTACATAGACCATTGCTCTGATTGATATTTCAGAGTAGCATCACTGGTGCGTTTATTTTCAGATGGAGTTTGTGATTTGGGAGACTGTTAAATATTAAAGAATTCAAAAATTCTGGAGGATAAAGAATATCATCATCATCACTTGGACCTCCAATCTTATATATGGAATCAAAACTGTGGTACGTCTTTTCTTCGTAAGGAATTAACAACAAAATATGAGCATTTATTAAATCGACAGTCTCATTTGTCGTTGTAATAATTGCATGTTCCTTCAGGTATTCTGTATCAGCACAATTTGGTATTAAATTGCTGTATATTTCAGATGCTATGTCTTCCACATCTCCTTTTTCCTTTTTCACCAGTAGATATTGAGGAATTTCAATCCAAGTTGGAACCTCCTCATCAATATTTAGCTTTGAAACCGCGGCTTTACCCTCACCAATATCTAAGAGCCACTTTGAGAAATTTTGAAATTCTTCTTTAGCTTGATCGTCTAACCCTGCTGCTGATAATCTCATATTCTCAGTTAAATGGAATATTTTACACCAATGCCATAGATGTGAACTGGTGATAGACGCATCTATAGTGTCTTGCTTTGAACCTTTGATGACCACTGGTAATATTTGTCTGAAATCACCACCTAATAACACGGTTTTACCACCAAATGGAAAATCCTCATTTTCATCAGTGGCTAGAATATCTTGCAGTGATTTATGCAAAGCTTCAAAATAATTTCGATGTGCCATTGGAGCCTCATCCTAGACAATAAGTGTGGAATTCTTGATAAGTTCAGCAAGCTGGGTACCCTTTTTAATATGACATGTTGAGTCATCATGGATATCAATTGGTATTTTAAATCTTGAATGAGCTGTTCTCCCTCCCGGTAATAATAAGGATACAATACCTGATGATGCCACTGCCAAAACTATTTTCCCTTTTGATCGGAGGTGATTGATAATACATTTATAGACATATGTTATACCAGTGCCTCCATGACCATGAAGGAAAAATAACCCACAACTTTGATAATAAACAGCTTGCAGCACAACATCGTAAATTTTTCTTTGATTTTCATTTAGCCGTTGGGTGAAAAAGTGGCTTTCTTCGGAAAGTTCAAATGTGTTATAAGCTAACTCCTCTCTCAAAATGGAGTTTCCAAGATCTTGTTGCTGTATTTGTGTGGGTTCTGGCAAACCATGTTCTGTCAGAGATGAACCATTTCTTCTCAGGAGCCTTTGAATGTCAGCCAAAACTTGGTTCCTGATTTCTAAGTCAGAGATACTGTGTAGAGGTATTTCAAGTACATGATTCAGCTTATATATAATATCATCTTTCATATGCTGAAAACTGACTTTGAATAATTTGTTGGGATCTACAATCTCACAAAAGAGAATCATTGTAACAAATAAATTTCGCAGTTCATATGATGTGGCCCAACCAATAGCTTCATTCATAGCTTCAAGCCATTCTATATCATTTCCAATTAAACCCATTGCATCACATGCTTCTCTGAATGAAGTGTGGACATTACCATTTACTGTTCTAATATCAGTAAAAGTTTTAGGCTCTTTAACATGGTTAAGAAGCATTCGAAGGTAATATAATTCACCAAATGATGGATGAACATATGATATACGTCCAATGCAATGTCCTTTCTTTCGTCGAAACCATAATTTTTTCCCACCATCCCATATCCAATATGTGGGGAATTCAGAGTAAGTAAGCTGTCTAGCATCTGGAAATGTTGAATTTGTGAACATCCATTCTGTAAACATTGTCTTCTCTATGCCTGGCTGCTGAAGTACTGCGTTAATGCTTGCATCTCCTTTAAACAAAATATTGTTTTCTAGAGGCATGTGTATGCGTAAGTTTTCAACAGAAGGATCTTTGTAGTGAATATGAAACTCAAAAATCCGCCATGCAGACTCATAAGAAGTTACATACCTACAGTCAAAGTATATCCGTATTTCGTCAAAAACTTCGCTATCTGTTATGGAAACATTAGTTTCGTTGTTCTTGTTTTCATAGAGGAATGCCCTTGTCCTGTTAGAGCCTTTATTAACGTATTTAAACAAATATTTGATAGCCTTTGATTGATTGCACCATTCAACATTCACATGTGCCTCATATCTGAGTAGTAAAGCCTTGTTATAAGGCACGACAAATCTGTTGTCAAGACTAACACCACTTTTCACAACTGCTTTATTGTTATCACGCCTTTGGTAAATTGCAAAAACATCCTCCCCAATAATTGTTTTATTTCAGTTTTTTCTGGGAAAGTGCTTAATGCATTTTCCTTTTTTCATGCAAGGTGCTCTTGGATTTGCCAGACCGCATGGTCCATGCATCATAAAGTTTGAGTAGTTATTATACGATCTGTTTCGGCATCTGGAATTTCAGCAGTTATTATATGATCTATATCGCCAGGTGTGGGATATTTTGTCTCCTGATGCAACCAAACTATTAGATGCACATGAGGCAATCGTCTTTTTTGGAATTCCACTGTGTAAATGGCACCGATAACTTTACCAAAATACGTCCCTTTCTTTATTTTAGCTATAAAATCATTTAGCTTCATATTGAAAACCCTTGCAATGATATCTGGTCGATCCACAACTTTTTGGCCTGGTATGAGTGCCAAAGTTTCTTGAATTTCTGGCCATTGTATGTTGCAAGTAAAAGTAATGAAAAGATCTGGATTACCAAGTGATCTACAAATTTTCATTGCATCATGGTAATTTTGAATCATATATCGTGAGCTTCCAGTAAAGCTAGAAGGCAGTATAACTCGTTTTCCCACTGATAGTCCAGCCATGTCTCCCCTCAAAAATGCATCTTGCATACCTTTGTATATTTCTGTAATACCCCGACCCGAAAATATTCAAGAAGAAAAATAATAATAGCAATTATTATTGTTATTTCAAGTTTGGGAGAATACCAAGTATTGAGTTAAACTAGACTACGAATGGATTGGTAATCCATGAAATTATATAAGTAAATTTTATTAATTAATTTAAAAAAAAAAAAAACAAACAAATGTCCACTTTCGGTGGGCATGTAATTGCCCACCGAAAGTGGGCAATTATGGGCCACAAATTGGCCACGTGAGTTGGCCAATTTGTGGCCAATTCCAATTGTTTTTTAAAAAAAAAAAAATAGGAATGAAATGTCGCTGGCCAAAGCCAGCGACATTTCACAAAGCAAAAAGAGAGACGACAGAGTGAAGCCGAGAGAGAAAGAAGAGAGAAAGAAGAGAGAAAGAAGGAGATTTTGGCTTGTAAAGTTGAAGGATTTATGGAGCTTAGCATGTTTCAAGAATGATTAAAGGAGGAGTTGTGATTTTAAGGTAAGTTTCTATAGATTTCCATAGTTAGGTTTTTATGGGTTTTGTAGATTAGAGCTTGAATATGGATTATTTGGGATAATGAGGTTTAAATAGGTTGATTTATACCTAATTGTGTATGTATTTGTTAGATTGAGTTGATTGGAAGATTTTCAAGCTAGAGAGCTTTGGGTGGAAATTCTAGAGAGAGAAAGGTAGGATTCCTTGAAATTATGGTTTAATTTACATTGGTATATGTTATTAGAGCGATATAAATTGTGAAATAGGTTGTGAATTTGCCATATATTAGGTTGGGAGTTCAAACCCTAGAAATTGGAAATTTCCGATTTTCGGTGAAATTACGTGGATTCGAGGTAGGGGATTCTAGCCCAATCTTTCGATTATTTCTTGTTATCTAAAAAGCGTTATTTAATCTTCATTGTTATTTGTATTTGTGTTTTTCCTTATTTGCTCCATAAGGAAAAACGAACCTAGGATTATTCTCGAACGTTCCTAAATATTAGTTTGCATTCCCGGTTGATTGTTTGGTCTTATATCAAGCATGTTTGGTTCTTATTCATGCATCATGACTAGTTAAATATATAACTAGGATTTGTTTATTGCTATATTAATTTCATGGCATGACATTGTTGCATTAGAGCCACATGGAAGTGCGAATATGGATTCGTGACTTCCGTAGGTTGTGTGAACGTCATATGGGAGGAGGGTTGTGGAACCTCGGCTAGGTTGCAACTGAATGACTCCTATATGAGGCAACATACTGAGATTCCGAGGAATCGGTTCAGAGAACCCGAGTCAGTATGGACAAGACTGGTGTCTTGTATTTGGTCATGGTTTCCTTATTGAGTTGTATGGTGGCAGTGTTCACCGATATCGATGTGTGGGAATGGATGCCGAGGCGTCGTCCCATTGGGACTCACGGTAGGAAACGAGACCACGGTTTGATGAGTATTTGTTATGGGGATTCATAGTCTTGTCATGTTGCTGCATTGACTTAATCTTTTTATTCAGCTATTATATTTTATTATCCTCTTTATCCCTACTGAGCCATTGCTCACCCTTTCCTTTATTTCCTTTCCACACAGGCGAGACTGGTACGGATACCGGCACTGCGGATCTGTAGGAGGTGGGATGACATGGTGCCACCTGGAGACACTAGGATGGGTTAGAATAAAGAATTAAATTTCTTTATTATGTTTGATATTTTATGCATGAATTGAGGATTGTGTATGTTGACTACATTTATGAACACCTTGTCGGTGTGTGGATGGTACGGATAGGAGGGTGCCTTTGATAGGACTCCTGTACCTGGGTGTGAATCTTATTGTTATATTGCATGTTGATACATGTATGATGATTGTGATTTATTATGTATTGCGGATGCATGCTGTAGATGGCCTGAGGCCCTGCCTAGGATTGTGAGTGCTTGTGATGTGATGGCCGGAGGCCTTATATATTTCAGAATATGTGCTGCGCATTTCAGGTGGGCATTCTCCGATATACGGGGAGATGCTGCCGAAATTTCGGTAGAAATTTACGAATTTAGTTGGAGAAATTAAGATTAAATCTTTTGTGATAATGTGGAGATTTAATATCTTATAGATATTGAATTAGGTTTAAATAGTAGCGCCTCCCGGGTCGGGGCGTTACAATTTCAGATCGATAGTGATCTTGCTGATGCTTGTATCGTATGTAACGCAGTCTTTCATCTTCAATTGTTGTAAATGCGTCTACTACGTATTGTTGAAATAGTTTACCCCCTTTGAGTAATAATCCATGTGAAACCCCGACCCAAAATTTTTGAAAATTTTTGAGTTTTAGACAAAAGGGAGGAACTGGACTAGGCGCACCTCAGGGCGCCTAGTCCAGTGAGTGCAGGAAAAGAAGATGACTAGAGGAAGCTGGAGCGCCTAGGCGCCCGAGGTACACGCCTAGGCGGTGTGCGCCTAGGCGTGTGCAAAGGTGCGCCTAGGATGGCGCCTAATCCAGTGAGCGCAGGGAAGAAGGAAGTCCAGAAGGGGAGTCGCTGGACTGGGCGCAGCTCAGGGCGCCTAGGAGCTGCGCCCAGTCCAATGGGTGAGCAGATGAGGAGTGGGAGTAGGGGCGCCTAGGCGTGGAAATCCTGCACGCCCAGGATGCCACCCAGAACAGCGTGCTGGGGGATTTTTAGTTAAGGTCAGGGTGCCTAGGCGCCCAGGATAGCGCCTAGGCGCAGCCCGAGTTTTCAAAAGGCTCCAGCGGGCCATTTTAGGGAATTTCTGGTATGTTTTAGTTCTAGAGAGAGAGAGAGCGACGATTCTAGAGAGAGAAGAGTATATTGAGGTGATTCTTGGTGATTGAAGCTCGATTGTGGAGATTTAAAAAGGATTCAAGGAAGATTCAAGCCTTGGAGGTAAGTTTCTTCATTTTCCATTTCTAGGGTTTTGAGTAGATCTTGTTAGTTTGGTTCAGAGTTGATTCCTATGGTTTAGATATGTTAATTCTAGGTTGATTTTGGATGTATATGTAGATTGGTTTGTGATTTGGAGTAGAGTTGAGCTTGGGTTGAGTTTGGAAGATTTTGGAGAAATTCTAGAGAGAGAAGGTGAGTAATTTCGAATTTATTGATTTAATCGATGTTTATATGAGTTGTTGGTTGTTTATAGATGTGTGAATGGGTTCGGTTTCGCCACATTGTTAGGTTTGGGAAATCGGAACCCTAGGAACGCAATTGTGGATTTTGTGGTAAATTGCTCGACACGAGGTAGGGGATTTCCAACCATTCTGTGACGACCCTGCCCGTTGGCACACAGACCCAGACGGAACACAGCGGTCTCACATTCAGGCTCCATGGGCCCTACCCCCAATCCATCTGGCGCTCGCAAGCCACCCGGGTTGTTGCTGGTAGGAGTAGAACTCCTGACCCCCAGCCTTTAACATAGGGCACATGACAACCTATGTCACCAACTAAGCCATGGTGTTATTGCAGGGGTTGTTGATATTCTAAAACTGATCTACGAAAACATTTAACAAAATTTTGTTACACACAGCCCATCAAAAGGATTCGACAATGAAAACAAAATCTTTCATCTTCTTCTATCTTTCTGTGACTGACTTCAAAATTGCCGACATCTTTACGGTCTGTTGCGTAGAAGGAATTTCTTCTTTGCTTCAATGCATACTTTGTAGTGGGCATATTCCTCCTTAACTACACGCAGTCATATTATTATCATATACCTAATTATTGTTAGATATATGTCCTGTATAGCTAATTTATATGGTTGTATTTGGTACGTATATAATAATAGTACTGTATTAGTTGAAATAATACATGGCCGTTTATTTATATATTTGACATTTCTATTTGTTAGTTATGTTAAATATGTCCGTAGATATTTGTTAGAGACCTCATTCTCAAGAGTTGAGAATATGAGTGACGAGTGATTTCTAGTATGAATATCTTAAATTGAGTTCCTGATCGTAGAATTATTAATGGACAATAATAATTCGAAAGATTAGCATACTGTTTGTTTCCTATGATGATAGGGTTGTGAGTCTCATGCAATTTAATATGAGATATTAGAACAAACAATATGGAAGGTTTATTGTTGAATAAATGCTTCGAACATGACTTGCTAAATAATGAATCACATGGAGGTTTATTTCCTTGTCAATGATTTATTCTTTATTTACGATTGTGTAAATAATCCTTGGACCTGAGATGACATAGTAGTCTTGTATATGGGTGATTGAATTTTGTCAATGTTGGAAATATTTATTCATTGAATAAATATTAACATTTGATGGATTCAGTTAGTTATATATGGAGACTTGTGTGCAGTCAATAAGGAATCCACTGCCTCGAAATAAACGAGGAGAATATCCTATGTGATCCAAATATTTATTGACACGAGAAATCCTTGGCCGAGGTTATATGATTAATGAAAAGATGTTTTCATTAATTATTTGTTTGTCAATAAAATATTGGATCTGACATATAATTGAGTTAATGGATTTGACCGATATCCATGATCCTCACTCAATTGGGAAATTGTACAGTGGAAGGATTTAATTACATGGTAATTGTAATTAAAGATTTATATGAAAGAATTCATCACTGATTGGGTAGTCACGATATACTGCTAGGTGTCACTCGTGATTTATAAGAAATGATTAAAAGTTGTTTTAATTAATATCAAAGAGTTTGATATTATTCTTATTGCTAATCGGTAATGAACCTAGAAAGTCACACATAAAAGAATCACGGAAATTTGTTTCAGCTAAGGTAATTAAGAGATCTGTGTAGATTCGATAATTTTATGAGATAAAAATAATCGAATTATTAATTAAATAAGATTTATTGTAAACCGGGTTGAATCCGATTGATTAATTAAAAATGCTAGCACATAATAAAAATTAATCAATAAATAAACTATATATATTAATTATATATAATTATATTTAATGTTGCAAAAAGTGGTTGCCGACACATGTATGTGCCGACACCACTTTTTGCTCAATATAAGTTGTATGTGATACAACTTGTATTCAATTCACTTTTGAATGAATTGAATTCTCAAATTCATAATTAATAACACTTTTCTCGAAAAGGAAACTTTCTAATTTTAGAAAGTTTTCGTTTGTGGTGTTTGACACCAAAACTGTAATACCTTTGTATTGTGATTCCGGTGGACAGACTAGAGGCTTCGTGAGATCGGAGTTCTACCGGCAAACTGGCGGTATTGATTAGATCAAGAAAGAGGTAAAAGGAGTAGAAGATCGGAGTACCGGACAAACCGTTCGTACAAGCACGCTACAAGAGGTAAAATTTTGTAGTATATTCCGCTGCGTATTTATGTATATCATTGCTAATAGTGGTATCGAAGCCGTTATGCTTTGGTATACATATCAAAATTTTGATTTTGAAAAGAATCCAGATTTTATAAAATTGCTTGTTTGAGCTAATTTTATTTGAACCAAATTGTTTTGTTCATCAGGGTTATAGATCTATGGTTATAATCTTTCCCATATCTGGATTTGTTTTAAAACATGATCTGTTTTGTTGTGCTTTTGATCTGATCTGCTGGGCTGAAAATCCATATACCGGATCTGGATTTTCTGGGCATCCGAGACCTGATCTCAAGCTATTAGGGTCAAGCTTTGACGCCTGTGTTCCTGAAATTAAGAGAACCGCTGGATCTGGTGATCGATCTATAATGCTGGAAATTGCAGATCTTTAACTGCTACAGGTACTGAGATAGAGGTTCAAATATTTCATAGGAACAGGTATTCTGTAACTGGTTATGTTTTTGAAACACCATGAGGCCCGATTGTTTCTAAGAATAGCCGGATTGTCCGGTTATGTTTGGTGACCGAACATACAGGTTGTTGGGTCTGAATCTTTGCCATTAGAACTTCCGGAAACGGCACTGGCAATTGGTGACTGGTCTGTAAGGTTTCGAAAACCTGTATTTCCGATTCTTAAAAATGAAGAGCTGGTAACTATTTGTTTCGTGAAACCCAAAGAAGAACCAAGAGATCCCGATCTGCTGAACTCGCTGTGAAAGACGGCGCCGGATTCTCTGCAAGTGTTGCAGGTGATGGGGCAGTCTTCACGTGAGTAAATCGAAAATCCCAGAAAAATCCTGATCTGAAATTCTGAGTTGTTGTGGCTACTAGTGTTATAGCCGGACTCAAGAGTTGAGCGAAACATTCATCATTGTCACCTCAATCGCCGGAATGTCCAGTTCTTTTTGGTCGCCGGAAACTGCAAGTGTTGCAGTTCAAGATGCAGGTCACGCGGGTCTTGGTAGCCGGGCGAGGAAGACGGGTCAAAAGATCCGGATGATTGATCTGGGTCACAGGCTGCTAGTCAAACCTGGGCCAGCTTTACTGAACACGTGCCAGACTTAATAATTGGTCATGGGTCAAATGTTACTGGGCCAGAAAAATGTTTCTGTTTGTACCAGTAAAAACGAGCCATAAATCTGGGCCAGAAATTGTTTTTGGTGTCTTCGTGGGCTCTATTGCACGGGCCAGGCTTAGAAATTTAATTTTCTGTGTGGACTGGTCTGTTAATGCTTCATGGACCAGTAAATTCTTGGGCATTCCAGGCCAGATAATTTGTTTACTTGATACAGGTCCAAAGTAGTTGGACTGATTTTAATTGATTTTATGGGCTAAAATGTTTAGACTATAATGGGCCTCTTAATTGTTAATTGGGTCTTTATTATTTTAATTGTTTGGGTTTACATAATTGTTATGTTTTAAGTCTAAATAATTAATTAATAATTATAAGTATTAATCAAATGTTGATTTATAAAACTGTTTCATATGATGCATGTATATAATTGATTTAACTAACTATTGATGCATGATGTATATTACATATTATTTATTCTAGAATTTATATTTGATGATATATGTTTAGAATAAATAAGTGATGCACGATTAATTGAGTTTATTTTATGATATATATGATATATTCTTAGAATAAAATTAATAATGCATGTATGTAATTTAAGATGAGACCAATTTAAACATCCCTTTAAATATTAAGTTGTAAACGGTATAATTTATGAAATTATATCGTGGCTCTCCACTATATAAAGTTTTGGAAAATTTTATGATTATGTATAATCGATCATGAAGAAATCATGGGGATAATACAATAAATCATAAGTGAATTTTCAAATACTTTATTAAGCATGAGATGTTATAAATATAAAGATATATTAATATCCAAGAAACCAGTAAAGGTGAGGATATTAATATTCAAATTTTTATATTTATTGGATAGTGGGTTAAACTTAACTATGTATAATGGGCCAAGAAACCAGGAAAGGTGAGGTTTTGCATACTAGGAGCCAAAGTAAAATGATTGAATCATGTATGAGATACATTGAACAAGAGTTGTTCACTTATTGATTTAAGTATTCCAAGAAACGACTAAACGTGAGGTATACTAAAAATTAATAAGAACTCAATCACTCACTAGAAATTCTAATAAGGATTTCCGTTACTCAAATAGGGATGTATGAGTTACGAAAAATTAGTGGGAGGTACCAAATCTTTTTAAAGACCAAAAATTGATTTGGATAAAATAGACTATTGTTAATAATATTTGCTTATTTTCAAATCACATGAGTATGACTCAATCCAACACACTTGCACAAATATTGGATGAAAAGCTGCCTTATGGGGTCAAACTTTGTTGACTGGCTGAGAAATTCGAGAATAGTTCTCAATTTCGAAAAGAAAGGTAAGACTATTGATAAACCTCTTGTGGTTTCTTCTTCTAACAAGAAGATGAAAAACAAGAAGGCTTCAACGCCTGGACCTTCTAAGAAGAAGTCTAAGGACAAGTCAGCAGCAGATAAAGGAAAATGTTTTTTCTGTCAGAAGGATGAGCACTGGAAAAGAAATTGTTCCGAATATCTCAAGTACTTGAAAGTCAAGGAAAAGTAGACACCTTTGGAAGGTATGTCTGACTTTTGTAAACTTGAGAATATTGTTTCCATTTATTCATCATAAAGTTCATCGATCATAATTTGATAAATAATGCAGATGAATCATCTAGAAATAATTCTAAATATTTGTGGCACCTTTGGTTAGGTCATATTGCAGAAGAAAAACTTAACAAGTTGATAAAAGATGGTTTAATCAAATCCTCGGATTTAGAATCCTATTCTACTTGTGAGTTCTGTCTTCAGGGAAAAATGACCAGATCACCCTTTGTTGGACAAAGTCAAAGATCTACAAAATTTTAGAATTAATACATCCAGATGTATGTGGGCATTTTAATCAAAAGGCTAGAGGTGGTTATTTCTACTTCATTACGTTTACTATTGATAACTGACGGTATGGGTATGAGTACTTAATGAAGTACAAGTATGAATCTTTTGAAAAGTTCAAAGAATTCAAAGCAGAAGTAGAAAATCAAACTGGAAAAAGTATTAAAGCTCTTCGATCAGATCGAGGTGGTGAATACTTGAGTCAGGAGTTTGAAATGTTCCTTTAGGAACATGGCATTGTTTCACAATTGACTTCTCCAGGAACACCGCAAATGAATGGTGTATCTGAAAGGAGAAACCCTACTTTGTTAGACATGGTACGTTCAATGATGAGTTATACAGATTTACCCATTTCACTATGAGGTTTCTGTCTTCTGACTGCAACTTATTTGCTGAATAGAATTCCTTCTACATTTATTCCTAAAACACCATATGAGATATGGGTTGGTAGGGCTCCAAATCTTAAACATGTTAGGATTTGGGGTTGTTCAGCACAAATTAAGAAGCTGCAAACAGATAAATTGGAGGCCAGATCTGAACAAGGAAGATTTATTGGATATCCAAAGGAAACTTTGGGATACTACTTCTATATTCCCACTAATCATAAAATAATGATTAGTAGAGATGCCATTTTTCTGGAAAAGGAGTTTATTCAGAATAAAGGTATTGGGAAAAGGATAGAACTTGAGGAAGTATCTGATATTCTACAATATGATCAAAATCATATTCAAGAATCCAATCATGCAAGAATTGTCATCACACAAACTCCTAGAAAATCTAGTAGAGTTATCCGTCCACCAGCACGGTATAACTTACTACATGATATACAAGAGTTGTTTGTTCATGGAGATGTAGATCATGGTGATGATCCTACTAGTTATGAAGAAGCAATATCAGATATTGACTCTTCAAAATGGCTTGAAGTTATGAAATCTGAAATGAGTTCAATATATTCAAATCAAGTTTGGGATCTTGTGGACTCTCCTGAAGGTATTGTACCTATAGGATGCAAATGGGTCTAGAAGAGGAAAATTGGTTTGGTTTACTAGGTAGAGACCTACAAAGCAAGACTGATTGCAAAATGATATACTCAAAGACAATGAGTTGACTATGAGGAAATTTTTTTGCTATATTGAAGTCTATCATGATTTTATTAGCTATAGCTGCACACTATGATTATGAGATATGACAGTTGAATGTCAAAACTGCATTCTTTAATGGAAATATTGAGGAAGATATCTATATGGAAAAACCTAAGGGTTTTGAATCCAAAGGTGGAAAATAAAAGGCGTGCAAGCTTAAGAGATCCATTTATGGTCTTAAGCAGGATTCCAGGAGTTGGAACATCCGTTTTGATGAAGTAATCAAATTGTTTGTTTTCATTAAAAATGTGGATGAATCATGTGTTTACAAGAAGGTTAGTGGGAGTGCTAACACATTCCTAGTCTTGTATGTTGATGACATTTTCCTATTATGAAATAATGTTGGAATAATGACTTCAATTAAAGTCTGGTTGTCAAAATCTTTCTCCATGAAAGATTTGGGAGAAGTAGCCTATATTCTGCGAATTAGAATCTATGGAGATAGATCTAAAAGAATTATATGGTTTTCTCAAGGTGTGTCATTGAAATAGTTCAATGTGCAAGAAAATAGCATCAGCACAAAACATTGCTGATCCATTAACTAAAGCGCTGACTCTTAGCAGTTAGATCGCCATCTAGAGAATATGGGGTATGAGATACCATAACAATTGGCTTTAGGACAAGTGGGAGATTGTTAGATATATGTCCTGTATAGCCAATTTATATGGTTGTATTTGGTACGTATATAATAATAGTACTGTATTAGTTGAAATAATACATGGCAGTTTATTTATATATTTGATATTTCTATTTGTTAGTTATGTTAAATATGTCCGTAGATATTTGTTAGAGACCTCATTCTCAAGAGTTGAGAATATGAGTGACGAGTGATCTCTAGTATGAAGATCTTAAATTGAGTTCCTGATCGTAGAATTATTAATGGACAATAATAATTCGGAAGATTAGCATACTGTTTGTTTCCTATGATGATAGGGTTGTGAGTCTCATGCAATTTAATATGAGATATTAGAACAAACAATATGGAAGGTTTATTATTGAATAAATGCTTCGAACATGACTTGCTAAATAATGAATCACATGGAGGTTTATTTCCTTGTCAATGATTTATTATTTATTTACGATTGTGTAAATAATCCTTGGACCTGAGATGACATAGTAGTCTTGTATATGGGTGATTGAATTCTGTCAATGTTGGAAATATTTATTCATTGAATAAATATTAACATTTGATGGATTCAGTTAGTTATATATGGAGACTTGTGTGCAGTCAATAAGGAATCCACTGCCTCGAAATAAACGAGGAGAATATCCTATGTGATCCAGATATTTATTGACACGAGAAATCCTTGGCCGAGGTTATATGATTAATGAAAAGATATTTTCATTAATTATTTGTTTGTCAATAAAATATTGGATCTGACATATAATTGAGTTAATGGATTTGACCGATATCCATGATCCTCACTCAATTGGGATATTGTACAGTGGAAGGATTTAATTACATGGTAATTGTAATTAAAGATTCATATGAAAGAATTCATCACTGATTGGGTAGTCACGATATACTGCTAGGTGTCACTCGTGATTTATAAGAAATGATTAAAAGTTGTTTTAATTAATATCAAAGAGTTTGATATTATTCTTATTGCTAATCGGTAATGAACCTAGAAAGTCACACATAAAAGAATCACGGAAATTTATTTCAGCTAAGGTAATTAAGAGATCTATGTAGATTCGATAATTTTATGAGATAAAAATAATCGAATTATTAATTAAATAAGGTTTATTGTAAACCGGGTTGAATCTGATTGATTAATTAAAAATGCTAGCACATAATAAAAATTAATCAATAAATAAACTATATATTAATTATATATAGTTATATTTAATGTTGCAAAAAGTTGTTGCCGACACATGTATGTGCCGACACCACTTTTTGCTCAATATAAGTTGTATGTGATACAACTTGTATTCAATTCACTTTTGAATGAATTGAATTCTCAAATTCATAATTAATAACACTTTTCTCGAAAAGGAAACTTTCTAATTTTAGAAAGTTTTCGTTTGTGGTGTTTGACACCAAAACTGTAATACCTTTGTATTGTGATTCCGGTGGACAGACTAGAGGCTTCGTGAGATCGGAGTTCTACCGGCGAACTGGCGGTATTGATTAGATCAAGAAAGAGGTAAAAGGAGTAGACAATCGGAGTACCGGACAAACCGTTCGTACAAGCACGCTACAATAGGTAAAATTTTGTAGTGTATTCCGCTGCGTATTTATGTATATCATTGCTAACAATTATCCCTATTAAACTAAATATAGTTAGAGTATTCTACATATGTGTTGCATTTGTAAGACTCCATATTGTATCTGCTATCAAATCTATCTCATTCTTTATATCTAAAATTCCAGAGATTTGATTAACAAAATACCTTTTCTCATTAGAGGCTGCCTTTAGATAATCTTGTTCTTTCAAAAAGCCAATTTTATCATATGCCTGTATTGAAGAGCCCTCCCAGTTTGTTTGGCTGCATTCGAGGTCATCTTTGAGTTGTTGTATAGCAGCATTGGCTAATTCTTCCATTTGAATCCTGCACCAGTCCATCCTCCCGGTTGTTACGTGCAACTGTTGTGCGTTTCTGTCTTGTTTCATGATTTTGCAAGCTTCTGTGAGTGTGGGTGAGCTCCTATTTTGTACTTGCAAGTGTTTCTTTTGATTAAGTTGTTCATACATATTTCGAGCTCTCTCATACAACTGATGGATCTTGGTGTAGTTTTGCCTTCGATTCCGAGTGGTTTGAGTCGATGTCAATATGGACACATGAAGCAGGATTGTTGATTTCATGATCGTGTCAACTTCGATTTCCTCCTTAGATACTCGCATGTTAGTCTCTGTTGTAGCCAAGTTGATGATGCTATCTTCATCCACACCTTGATTTTTCCATTCATAACTCATCTTCAGTAGGTTGAAGTTATGATGCAAAGACTCTGACAAATCAACGAAGATGCACAATTCTGGGCCTGTTAAATCATTTTTCATTGACGCTGCATTCTCCAACTGGTTTATTAGCCACCACATATCTCTGATAGCATCTGCGTGTTTTGGCCCATATAGATTGTGGTCATGTAGCTTATGTTTCATAACTTGTTTGAATAATCCTGCCATTATCCTGCATAACAGGGAAAACAAACAAAACTGAATTCTATGTAGTTACATTTGATATAGTATCCGTCCTAGTATTGTCCAACCTGGGTAATAGTTGGCTTTAAGATGGTAATAATCTGTTGGAGTTGTGACAGATACTCACCTGTGAGATTGGAAAGAGTGCTTCGTTCTTCCTTTTTTCAATTTGATTGGGGGTTTATGTATCGTGTTATTTTGCATGGGTTTCTTCCACTTTGAGGTTGTATTTATAGTTGACTATAAAAGGTTTATTAAATGTGGTTGATGTCGTGTTTCATTCTCTACCAGATATTAATTTACAGGGTTTATGAAGATATTTTGTGAGGATACTTGATGTCTTTGACTTTTGTTTACCATTTGTGTGATAACTGGCCCATGTTGTTACGTGTCTTTAATACTCTATCTGAGTAATAAGACAAAACCAAGTTAACAGACTACTAAAGATTTTTTGTGCAGTGTATATAGCATAGGGTGGTAGCCTATGTTGGATTTCCATTGGGTAAAAGGCTTCTATATGTGCACGCTTGTACACAATTGTGTGCTACTTTTGTTACATTAAATGCAGAGCTTGAATTTCCTGCGCCGGAAGGTATTTTTGTGCGGTTATTATCTCAGTTCCTATCAAATCTTAAGGGACGTTTTTTTTCCTAATGGAGAAGTCAATTATTTTAAAGGTGATTCTTGCAGTTTTTTACTTTAACCATATGCATACCTATATGTGCCAAATGATTCAGCTAAGCATTAGGTAGATTGGAAATTTGAAATATAGGAAATTAATGACAGGGGTATTTTGTTTGGGTACATAGCACCGCCTCAACAAAACCTACAGCCTCAAATTAGGGAAAAGCTAATTCCTACCACCGACATTCTCAAAATATGTAACTATATAATTTTTTCTTTAACATGCACAGGCCCAAGCTGCTAGATAAGTCTGGTGAAGAAAGTATTTGCTACGTGTTTTGGTTCCAATAATTTTTTTGTATGGGTCTGGAGTAATTTAAGGCATTGTATATCTTCTGTATTTTATTTGATATAGCAAGACCAGAAGATTTGTCTATTTTTTAGGCAATTTTCATGCTGATTTCATCAACTTTTTGTATAACCCTCAACTTTTTTCGGAGTAATCTTTACCCGTTGAGAGGTTATCTTGTTGTGAGGTTTTTTTAATTCTGTTTCTACTTGTTACTTTTGTTACCTTGAAGGTAGACTGGTAGAATGGACAGGCTCATGACAAAATTAATATACATTGGAAAGGCAACTTAAGTATCCTACAACAGCAAATGAGCAAAACTAATGAGGGAAACCAACTTAACACCCTGAAGCAGACACAATATAACCCAAAACCATAACTTACACAAATATTATGAGTATTAACCGAGGGGATAAACATACTTGTCCGTCATCTGGGACTTGATTATTTATTAAATAAAGGTAAGCATGGTGATTACACATCCTCCATAACTAATCTTCAAAACTTGTCTCAAACATCAAAACATAATCTTATAATCTTAGCGAACTTTGTTTTGCTGCATATTTAACATTCAAAATTGCAGCTATTTATACCCTATATAGTGCCTATATCTTCTTCAGGTGACCGAACTAAGTTTCCTTGCATTTTTTCCCAGCTTTCATGTTATCCATATGCCTGTCCTTTATTTCTTTTCTAGGGGATGTTTCTCCATGCCTATTGAGATATTGAAGATAATGACGTCATCAATGTGTCATAATAATGACCAACAATATCAAATAATGTTTATGGTTATATAATATATGAATATATTATAGAATCTGGGATTTTAGTTCTTGTATACCTTCTTTTATTTTGGTCTTTGCTGTGATCAAAATCTTTATTGTAGCTTCTATCTGGATTCGACAACATCTTTTCATAGTCTGTTTGATGCGTCACTTCCATCAAATGCTCATCGACAATGCTTGATATAATGAAGGATAAAACTTCTTTGTTCTTATCTCTTGGATTGATAGCAACCTTGAAAATGAAGCTTTGTCCCTCTAGTTGCTGCATGATTGGAGGTGCGATGGCCCTGTTGGAGTTTGGTAGCTCACAAAGTTGGCTAGCCGTCATTTTTAATAATCTTTCTATGTGTACTCCAAATGCAAGGAACACTGCGGATCCAGTGTCGTCTGCAACTTCGAGTGATAATTTATACCTACAATATAAAAGCCAATGAGTTAATATTTTCTGCTGAATGACATTGTATAAATAAATATAACGTGCCATATTTTGTTTGTAAAATACCATGGCAGAGGTAGTTTCCCCAATGGACCACACTGTAGGCAATCAAGCTTTCCATCAAAGTTTTTGATGCCAAGTTTGCACTTAGGGCAGGCATTGTACCACCACCCATTTGATACATCTATCTTTGAAATTGTTCCTTGGGTCCAAAAACTTTTCTCCTGCAATATTGTTTAATACATGGTTATTTAATGCAAGATTTATTTGTAATGTAGTTATTGTAACTTGATTAAGTTTACCATATCAGAGAGTGGATCTAGTTTTAAGAGCTGTGAAATCACTTTTTTCCTTGTTGATGCATCCTCCGTGAGAATTGATGGATCTCCAATTTTGTCTTCAATATATGTCACCTCATTTGGATACTCAAGTCTGTATTAGAATAATGTTTGAAATACAGTTGATGATAGTATACAGAGTAAATACTTAAATAATTGGCATTTTTGCCTTTCACGGAAAGTTGCTACCTCTGTTGTCTCTAGATTCAGGTAAGTATGTGTTGCCGATGAGCTTGACAATGTGGTTTCCGCTGTTTTTGAAGTCATTCTTACATGTGTTATATATGGTAAATGTATAAATAATACATATAACAAATTATTTTATTTACCTTTGTATGATCTCACCGTCATTCTAGTTAGGATGATGATTAGAGGTTTTTTTTTGATATTTGCCTAACATATTCCTCATCAAATTGTTCTGCAGTTGAACCCCATAAAGTGACTGGTAGGCTCTTGATCCTGCACATTAATTGATGGGATTTTCTATAAGCAGTTATTATAGTTTAGTAAATTATCAATAATCTAACTGGCTTTGTAACTTACTTTAAGCTTTGGATTGTTAAGTTCCTCTTTGATACATGTCTGCCATTGGCATATAATTTGCTTGTTCTTCCAACAGATGTCAGATGGCCTATGAAATCTGCCAACCATGGATGTATAATAAATTAGTTCTTTAAGACATTATAATTTGTAGTTATATGTGTTTTTGATGATATAATAATTACCTGTCAGTTGTGTGTCATTGTGCATTCGATCGTCTATTTGATCATCTCTAACGAAGAAGAAGCTGTCAAATGGGAATGATAGTTTGAGATCATGTTCTTCCTTTATGATTGTCCATGTCCCTATCCTCAGCATATTTTCATTGGCAGTAACTCTGAAGTTTTTCCTAGCAGCCACGACCATAAAGTTTGCTAATGTGTATACTTTTCCTTGCTTGAACGTCTCCTGTATCCTCTGCGCATATTCTTTTCTCATAGACCCCTGTATTGCTGTGTTCTATATTTGAAACAATTTATTATTGTAAGTAAGGGTTTTTTTGTATCATACATATGATTCAATGTATGAGATTACCTCAGCATCTACGAGAACAAAATCCACACTTATCAATTCATCATTCATCTTTGGGTTAGTTGAATTCCAAATTCTGGCAAGCCTTCCTCTTATTTTGCATCCTCGTTGGGCGTTATGAAGCTGCGACACTGGTGTGTACTCCATGTATTATAAATAAACATGCAATATATACTTCGGTTTGTTAGTTATATATAGTAGAATGATAGCTTTTCAAATTCCATTTCTTTCAGAGGGTGACATGAATGTTCTATCATGATCTATCAGTACTCTCGAAGAATTAGCTATGTAATTAACATACAGTCGATATGTAAAATCCGAACTGCAATAGCGGATTATATAAGTAACGAAGAAAGGAGATTTTGAAGAACAAAAACATAGACAGTGCTCTCTAATCATTAAGGAATCGGCCATGAAGAGGCGGAGGTGTAAAGGTTTAGATGAACTTACGTCAACTGTTGCTTTCGTGTATTGTTTGGAATTGGAAGATGGCTGTAAAGATTTTGGTGTTGGTAAGTGATTGAAGGTCGTTTCTTTGTTTGGGTAATTGTTTTTGAGCTTTGTTTGACAGACAAAAAAGAATTATATGCTTATAAATGCGGACAAATGAGCCGGTGGAGTTTATTGTTTTTATTTTTAGCACCGTTTGACTTCTGTGTATTGTACAAATGAGCCGGTGGAGTTTATTGTTTTATTTTTAGCACCGTTTGACTTCTGTGTATTGTTTTGACTAGACACTACTTTTGTGTTATTTTTTAAATATTTTATGGTTTGTTTTTTTTGGTGTAATATAATAGTTAACTTGTTTTGGTTAGATATTTTTGTTAATGTCGGTCGAAGTCACCGACTTGCTATTGTAGGGGAATATATTTTTTACAGGATAAAATGTTTAGGGGAATGATGGTGGGTTGGTGTTCAGACCGTGCACGCCCACTGTATATGACTTTGGTGTCTGTTTTTCCATGTACATTTATTTGGTATTGTGCTTTTATTGTTTTTAAAATGTATATGGACAAACATGTATATTTTTATGGTTTAAATGGTCTTCAGTTATTTACAGATTTTATACCATAAAAAGGTATACTCTCCAAAAAATATATATACATTTAAGAGAGGCAAGGTTGTTAATAAAATGATTTGTCCCAGGTTGAGAATTTTTTATAGTGATGCATCATAAGAAGCAGACATTGTTAAGACTAATTAAATTATGAATACTGAATTCCAACTTTCCCACAATCCTAAAAAAGGAGGATGATGAAAACACAATTAACCTTTTGATTTCAAATTTCAAAATCAAAAGAAAAGCTAAATATTATAAAAAAACTTGAGAACTATACGAAACCAGACCTTGGGGCCTACTGCTGAACTCTTTGTAGAGAAGGAAGCCATTGAACTCAACAGTCCAAGATCCCTCCAAGAAGTGCACAAAGATCTACCTGTGAGTTAATTTAAGAATCCAAAGTCAAGAATCAAAATTCATCCATGATTCAAATTCCAAAGTTTAAAATCAAAAATATGATATCAAAGTCTCAAAAGTCTTCAACCAAGTTACAAACCAAAGTCTCAAGCTGCAAAGTTCAGCAAAGCAAATTTAATGGACTCAGTAGTGTACTCATTGGCTCACTGCTCAGTAATGTATCAACATTCAGCATAGAAAAATTCTTACATAACAGGTCTGCCTAAGGTTCCGTGTAGCAGTCACCCTTCTTACTTTTGCTCTCTCAGAATTTTCCCCTGAATGCAAGAGACAAAAAAAAATAATCAAGAGAAGTATTATTTTATGATGAGAAGCTTAATAAAAGGCAGTAGATTGTGTTCTTTCCAACTTTGAGGGAATGCTTGCCTCCTCTTCATCCATCTTATTCTTCAAGTTCATGCTTTCCTCTTCGAATCAAAATATTGAAAAATGGTAACACTTTCCTGTGAAAAAACATAGCATCAGTAAAACAGAAAGAGATGCCACAAATTTATCACAAAACTACCAAAAAAAAATCTATACACATACTGAATCTGAAAAATTATAAGGCCACTTGGATGACCTTTTTCTTTCTTGTGAAGCTTTCAAGAAATTCTCCGCATGTTTACTGTCTCCAACAACTTTTGATAAGTATGTAGTGTCTAGTTCCATTCAGACCTACACAAATGAAGTCTCCTGCCATAGCTGAGATGACAGTGGTGGTGGACAATACAGGAATAACAAAAAGCGCAAGAGTTGTGAAGGAGGGGGTTGCAGGGAATGTAAGAGGCAGAATACATAAATAGTCAGATAACTATAACATAAACTATATTCTACAACACAAGGCCATGCAGATATTTGGATTAATGAGATTAAATGCAAGTAAAGGGTCAGCATATGCAGATATTTGGATTTTACAAATGAATAACAACTTAGGGGCAGGCTTGATATATGATTGTTAATTTTTCAAATAAGGTGTTGAGATTAGTAGTTTAATGTTCCTATTTTTGTATATGGGGACTCAAGTAATCATCTGCTGGTTCTGTGACAAATATGCATAAACCCTAATTGATTGGGGGAAGTAAATGAAGAGAACGAAGTAAACAAAGTTAATAAAGAGTGATTTCCTCACCTTTGGGTTATTTGATCTTCAAACTTTGGTAACCTTGCCTGTGTTCCTAGTTTGTTCCTAGAATAGTTCTGCAGGTTACAAAGTTTGCATTATTGACATTTATAAAATGAAGTTACTTATACCTAAATAAAATCATAGATAATCTGAACTTATATATGAAAAGGTGTATCATTTACCTTTTTATAGATCATTAAAAACTTCTTCATACACAATATTCTTAGTGTACTGCATTGATGTTTCATTGTCAGAACCAAGCAACACTCTCAGACCTTTATATGTAGTCACCCTAGATATTGCGACATATAGTTGTCCATGTGTAAATACAGGTCTTGGTAGATATAGGCCAACTCTTGCTAGTGTTTGACCTTGGCTTTTGTTAATCGTCATTGCATAACACAATCGTATTGGAAATTGTCTTCTTTTTATTGTAAAAGGCCATCTCTTATCAGTTGCTGACATTATGATCCTTGGAATAAAAACTTTGTCCCCAACATGACTTCCTGTAATTATGATTGCTTCTATAACCCTTGTGCCTAATCTTTTAACCATCAGTCTAGTTCCATTACAGAGTCTGTTGCTTGGGTTTATATTCCTAAGCAACATTACTGGAGTTTCTGTCTTTAGTTCTAAAGAATGATGAGGAACCCCAACGAATGACAATGAGTTGAGGAATTCAGGTGGGTACAATATATCATCTTCATCTGAGCCACCTACAACTTTGCAAATAGAATCAAAGCTTAAATATGTTTTTTCCTCTGATGGAATTCTGTTCAAGACAACTGAATTTATCTGGTCCACAGCCTCATTTGTGCCTGTTATGATTGCCCTCTCCTTTAGATAATCTTCATTCTTGTACATTAACAACAAATCATCATAAATATTGGTTATTAGATCTTCAACTGAGTTATCTTCAGATACTATCAGCATTTCTTCTGGGATTTTTATCCAAGCAGCTGTTTCTTCATCTTCACTCATCTTAATAGACTCCAAGGTACCCTCACTGATATGAAGTAGCCATTGTGCAAATTTAGACATTTCTAATATTTCTTCTCCCTGTAAGCCATCCACACTTAACCTCATATTCTCCATGAGTTTATAGACCTTGCATTTCTGCCATAGATCTGATTTTGTTATGCATGCATGTACTGTGTCATGCCTTGAACCCTTTATAACGACTGGCAGTATTTGTCGGAAGTCGCCACCAAGAACGACTGTTTTCCCCCCGAAAGGCATAACTAATGTGTCATTGATATCTCCTTCCACATTTAGAATATCTTTCATTGTTCGATCTAGAGCTTCAAAACAGTTTCGATGCGCCATTGGTGCTTCGTCCCATACTATTAGAGCTGCCATTTTTATCAGTTCAGCAGCGTGTGTGGCCTTTTTTATATAACATGTTGATTCAGCATGAATATCAATTGGAATTTTAAACTTGGAATGTGCTGTTCTTCCACCAGGTAGAAGCAATGACGCAATACCCGAAGATGCTACTGCAAGAACTATTTTCCCTTATGAACCCAGCCTAGTTATTAAAGCTTTGTAAGCTTTGTTTGGATCATGTCTGACACTTATCAATAACAATGATAAAAATGGTGGAGTCATGATTTCAGGTGGGTTACTTTCTATCTTTATTCTTATGTATGAGACCATATGTGTTTTGTTTGGATTACAACACTTGCTTTACAGAACAACATCAATGACAACACTTGCTTTAAGGGCGTATAGCTGATGGTAGAATTCTAAAATAGAAGCATCTAATAGGAAAAAACATCAAAACTACTACAATGAACAGCCTGATTTGATGGCTTAGTTGTCGGAAATGAATATGAGGATGCTTGTATAGCAACACTTAAAATACTTTTTCAGCTACCCATATGTCAATTGAAACTTTCTGAATCCGGCAATGAATATTGTAAAACTAAACTTTGGCCCTTTGCTATAACAATAACGATTATATCTGTTTTGATCTATATACAAGTACCCACAATTGCACTTTCACAATAGCTATCGTAACCTACGCCGTTAACCCGGGCATAAGAACAATATGAAAGCGCAAACAGAGGAGAGAAGGAGAAATCAGTGAGAAGTGCATTTTTGCAGACACAAAAAATTGATAAACAGGAAATCAGTGTAACACATATGGAAACCAATCTACCTGTGGGTGTTTGGGACCTGAAACCAATCGTCTCGCAATATCGAGGAGGTGGCTTGCAACCAAGTTGAATCTCTGTAGGTGTGATTCGTCCAAATTTGGGGTAAATCGTATCGGATTGGTTCCTTAAAGCAGTAGTCTCCCAATACAGAAGAGAGGGTTCTGAACAATATCGAACCGCTGTCTTGCTATCAAGCTAGCATAGATAGCAAGAAATATTTATGAAGTTTCCGATTTGACAGAGTTTGAGGTGACGTCCCTTGAACTTTGACCAAAAAAATTGGTAAATTTTTTTATCATGGGCAGCAATTATTGGTCATTTTTTAACCAAATATCCGTTGAATACGAGGTTTCTTGAATAACCTACTATGAAATTTCTTTGAATAAAATCTTTTTCTAGGTTAGATAATTTGTGTTAGTAACTTTAGTTGATGGGTCCCCGGGAAAAAAACGGAATAACAAACAAAATCGACAAAATAGCTAGGATCCAAGCTCAATCTCAAACAGGGACACATAAGCTTTGTCAATTGTGTAAAACTTGGGAGGTGATTATATATACTATCAACAAAAAAAAGCACAAACTTAAGCATTCAATAAAAGCACTGGATATAATTTCAGAATTAAAGTAACGATGGAAAGTAAACTCACCTCACAATACAATAAAGTTCGGCTAACAGTGACCATGTATAACGAAAAAATTGGGCGACAAACCTATGTACACCTGCAAGAACAAATGGAATTAGCAAGTGTTATTCGAAATTGAAATTCCAAAGAGTACTACAAAATATATTATCCAGTAACAACAGGGATCCACAAAATTTATCAAATGGCTACTTCCTCTACTAAATACCCAGTCCTTGCTCTACAATGGAACAACTATCGAGTTTGGCACTACGAAAAAGGGGATTTGGATGGTGGATATAGCGCTAGCGGTAGGCAATCGACGATAGGAATTCAACGACAATCGCGCGATTGGAAAAAAAATTTCAACTCGCCATGACAAGAGCTAATATATATAGAATAGAATAGAATATAGAATAGATGCTTATAACTTAGTAAATCTCCATTTGGTTTGTCAGAAATTTGATAACATGAAATATTTTTTCTATTTGTGGGGTTTGTTGATTGACGGATGATATATGGAAATGAAAAATATTATATGTTCAGCCCTAAATAGTTCATAATAACTCATTCCGTTGTATAATCAAATTTCATTCTAAATTGATATCATATATCATTGTTAAATATATAATGGTTTGAGTTTCCTACCGTTTAGAAGCTGAGATGTTCGAACGGATGATATATTGATTTTGCATTGTTAATTTTGTTTGTTCTATTTGTTGATTAATGGATTACATATCATTTCAGCACTGTCATTTTGGATGCTCAATAAGATTATTTCTAATTTGTGGATAGATTGATACGTTGAGTCTAGTCTTACAAATTTATTAAAACAAAATAAAAGTATTTATGAGCTGTGCTCGGTTGCTGAGAAATTTGAGGAAAAAGAAGCCGATATGAAATTGAGTTGGTGTACATTAATTAGTTGAGATGCATATGCGGCTGGCGTGTACTTGGTTTTTTACTCATAATGTAAACAAAGCTAAAATAATTCTCCAAAAGTGCGTGAATTGCATGTCAGAGAACGAGAGACGTTCACCAATAAATTTATAATAGCTTTCACAATTAACAGAAATGTTAGGGGTGATAACTTAAAAGACTGGGATAATATAACAATACCATATTCTAAAGGGACTTGTAAACAAATCGACTCCATGATAACAAACCAATTCAATTTGAAGAGAGAGAATTCCAATTGCTGTAGATCCTCCTCATATTTTGGCAACCATAGATAAATCCTTATTTACCACTGAATCATTCATTCCCTTGGCAGTCATTTCTAAGCAAACAATGTCAGCTTCTTGAAATTTCCCTTGGTGTCGAAGACCAGCAGAAAGATCATCACAAATGCAGACATTTGGGAGGAAACCATTCTCAAACATTTCTCTATACCAAGCATACGCCGCACCAAAATCTTTTAGCTCGCAATGTCCTTTAACCAGTATGTTGTAAGTATAAGCTTTAGGAAACAATCCTCTAGCCTTCATATCACTCACAATATTCCTTACTTCAGACAGCCTCCCTTCCTTGAGATGCCCCATGATCAGGCTGTCATAGGTCATCTTGTCAGGATGTATTCCCTGGTCGACCATCTCCTTGTGCAAAGCAAATGATTTTTGAACATCTCCATGCTCTACATAACAACGTATAAGAGCATTATAGACAACTCTATTAGGAGCCAAACCCATCTTTAGCATTTCATCAACTAATTTCTCCACAACCGCCATTCTTTCCTTCCCAAATCGACTAATCAGAGGATGATATGTGTGAAGAGTAGGTGTGATTCCTTTTTCCTTCATCGTCTCATATAAATCAAGACATTTCTGGAATATTCCTGCATTAGAATATGCTGAGATTAAGGAATTGTACGTGAATACATCAGGAATTAAACCCCTGCTTTTAATTTGGAGAAACAAGTCTTCAGCTTCTGTTACCCTTCCCAATTTACAGAGCCCACGAATGAGTACATTGTAAGTTACAATTGTGGGATCTATTTCACTTCCCACCATCTCGTCCAGGAACCTAAATGCATCTTGCAATCTACCCATCATACAACAACCATCTATAAGCATATTATATATTTGAGCATTTGGCAAAATCCCTCTCCCCACCATATCCCTGAGGAGTATTTCAGCCTCAAGAACCTTACCATCCTTGGACAAAGAATCAATCAAAGAACCATAACTTATCACATCTGGCTTTATTCCACTATTTTCCTTAACTTCAAGAATCTGGAAACATTTATCAAAACGGCACAGCCTTCCATAACCGCTGATCAGGATGTTGTACGTCTCCACATTCCAAGCAATTCCCTTCTCTTTCATCTTCCTTGCCCAGTCCTCAGCCTCATCTATCTTTCTCATTTCACAAAACTTGGATATCAGAGGATTGAAAGTAATGCCATTGGGCTTCAACCCTCGAACTTCCATTGCTTCAATAGTTTCAATGGCTTTGCTCATAGTACCTCTTCGACAATACCCATTCACAATTGTGTTATAGATCACCTCATCCGGAACAAACCCATTTTCCATAAGTTGCTTCAAAACTTCCTCTGCCTTTTCAACCTTCCCTGCCTTACAGAAGGAACTGAGCAAAATGCTAGCTGCGTAATTATTACTCATAACTCCTTTCCTAGATGCTTCCTCATACAAGGCAATTGCACCTTCACTATCTCCGCATCTCGAATGTCCATCCATAAGGATACTATAGGCAAAGCCATCAGGCATAAACCCATGTGCTTCCATCTCGTGCACTACACTTTTGGCTTCCCCCATCCTCCCCACCCGACAAAGAGAACCAAGCAAGGAATTTAAGGTGACAATATTTGGCTCCACATTCTCTTCCCTCATCCTTTCCCTCACCTTAAATGCCTCCTCTACATCCCCAACTTTACAATACCCATCAATGAGGGTATTATAAGTAACCCGGTTGGCAACTACCTTCCTCTCACACATTTCCTTGAACTTCTTCCCTGCATCTCTCATATTCCTCTCTTTGCATAACCCACGAATTAGTACATTGTAATTAAATACAGTCGGACTAAGTCCTCTCCTTTTCATGTCATCAACCAGCTCGTTGGCTCTTTTCAAGTCCCCTAACTTGACAGCAGCCAGCACCGCTTTCCCATACACAAAGCTATGGGCCCCGAACCCAGATGCCACAATCTCCTCAAACAGATTAAGAGTTTTATGAAACTGCTTTGAACCCACCAGATATTCAAGAAACAATTTCATAGAAGGTAAAGAAGGAAGCATACCATCATTTCTGATCAAGTCGTAGACTTTAGTTGCTTCAGGGAGCATCTTTGCCTCACAACAAACGGAGAGGAGTATACTAGAGAAAGCAGGTTTCAAGGAGGGTGCGGACAAAGAGAAAAGAGAAAAGAGATCAGAGGGTGAAGAAAATACTGATTTTGTCTGAATGAGGGAGAGAAGCAGCCTATGTGCAGTATCTGTGCGGTCCTGTTGGAGGAGAACTCGAAGCTTGAGAAAGTGTTCATGGCGTTCTTGGTCCAGCAAGTTCAGGGATTTGTCATCAACGGCTTCTGTCCGATATTGGGATCGGGAGGAGCAACTATAGGAGAATAAGATAGGATGTTTGATTAGGGGAGAGAGTGGAATTTTGTGGACAAAATTAATGTTCCTTGCCATTGTGATAGCAATATGCGGTTCTGTTGTGTTCTTCCCTTCACTTTTCTAGCAGTCTGTCAAGAAAAACATATCCCTACAAAAAAAAAACAATAAAGAATCTTAAAAAACATGCACCTTTTTTTCCTAGGCTTTTCTTAACTCTTAATCAATCAAGGAGTTCCAATTATTTTAAGTTTCAATTTTTCCTTCGGTTGCCCAAATTGTTATATATGTATATACATAGCAGCTATTAAACACCCCAATCCTTACGGCCCATGCCATTCCATTCGTATGTGGTAGTGGTGTCTAAGCATGTAACATGTAAAGTAGTTCATTTGTTAAACGAGTGTCAGAACATACCAATTCACAGAGATTAAATTAACATAAACAGATCATCACAACTCACCCAAACAGAGATTGAATTAACAGAGCCAAAGACCAAAACAAAATGTTTCTTTAAGAACACATACCTGAAGGCAGCAGGCTCGAACTCGATAATTACTCCGAACGGAAGGATGATGGAAGATATGGGACCTGGAAGCCGTGTATTGAGACAGTGTTAAGAGGGGTGGCAAAAATTCATCAAAATCGACTGAAATTGAACCTCTGAAAAGCTTACCGACGAATCGAAGGAAGTTTGAACATATAATAGAGACAGAGAAGCGGTGTCGCGGTGATGGTGATAGTGATGGTGATAGGTGGTGTGGCGGTGAGTCGGAGAATTCGCAGTCGCCGAAGGCCTGAAGAGACGGACTGAATCACTGATTAAGGAGAGGCCCGAGAGTGTAAGACTGAGAGGGGGCTCCTTCTTGCTAGGGTTCCATTGTTTCTTTGCCTAAGGAATCGTATGTCTGTAAAATGGTTCAACTGGTCATGACAATTTAATTCTTACATTTCATATACATAAATATTATTTTGAAAATGAAAATGAAATATCTATTTTATTTATTTTACTTTTTATTAATATATGTCAGTGTCATTTTCGGAAAAAGTTTTTTATTTTATTTATTATATTATTATTTTATATGCTTAAAAATCTGCAAAAATAATTTAGGAAAAAATCTGAAAAAAAATCTGTGAAAAAAGAAAATAAAATTTTGAAAAAAAAATCTAAAAATAAAAGGACATTTTAGTCATTTAATGGTTCATTTCATGTGGAATAAATCATTTTCATCAAATTTGGGTGGAATGAGAATAGAGGTTAAGAGGGAATGTGAAATAAAGGAATAGAATGACTCATTCCCTATTTTCCCTTAATTCCACCTCTATTTCCTAAATCAAACGATACCTAAGTTTCAACTTGCAATGGCAGATCGGCAGATGATCAGATCGCACATGCGACGCTTTCCTAATGTTTGTAATTTTATGAAGGGAAAACAATCATTTTGGCCCTTCCACTTATCAAAAAAAGGGTAAGTAAGCCCCTTAAATTTAAAATGGGTTAAACATGCTCTCGTATTTCTCATGGTGAAGCAAAAAAAGTCTTTCCGTCTATATTCTGTCAAAACAAGAGTTACGTGGCCGTTAACAAATGGGATCGTCTTCTTTTTGCCTTATTCTTGCAATTGCATAGAATAGGTTTCAGGTTAACAAATCCAATTAGTCGTTCTTCTTCTTCGTCTTCTTCTTCGTGCAATTGTGTAGAATAGGTTCAAGGTTAACCGATTTGAGATTTAGGGATTTTAAAGTCAGCTCTAGTTCTGACAATTTGCAAGAAGAAGAAATGGTGGAGTAGATCGATTATAATTCTGACAGGGATTACCACACTAAAGAAGAAGAGCAAGTCATTTCTGAAGACAAATATGATGAAGAGGACGAGGAGATTTTGAATGCTAGAGAGAATGTTAGAAAATGTAGAAGGGGTGGAGGGATGCTGTTTTGCTATTTTTTATGCTCTAATCACTGTCAAAATAGAAGGGTTCATTTGCTCTATACTTAAAACTTTTAGGGGCTTAAATGGACCAAACCTTGAAGTACAAGGATTACTTTGAACCAATAAAAATGAAACTTAGAATGTATAAAATAATCTTAACAAATACATAAGCTTGTTAACGGACAAATAACTTACGTTTTGACGGAATATAGACGAAAGAGCTTCTTTGCTCCACCATGAAAAGTACGAGGGCTTGTTTAACCCATTTTAAACTTAAGGGGCTTACTTGCCATTTTTTATAAGTACAGGGGTCAAAATGATTCTTTTCCCTTCTATCAATTTTGCCTGGTTGGGAGAGGTGTCAAAAAGGGTTGAGAGGGATTCGCCTGCCATGGGAGACGTGTTGAACCCCTCCGAACTCTTGCTTGGCGTGAGCACCACTCAACACTCAGTGGTGCTCACGCCAAGCAATAACACTATTTAACATCAACAACATGATATTAATCATCAATTTAGAGAACTTACATTCTCTCTCTAGGATTTTCCCAAATCCTTGAAACTTCACCAAAATTGTAACTCTACTTGTAATTAACAACCAAACCTAAATATATAACCACAATCATATATATAATCAAGTTCCTAAAGAATCTAAACCAACCAATCAAAGGTTTGGACAAATCTAACCAAAATCTAGTTTTAGAAAAATCATGAAAACTTACCTCAAATCACCCAATCTTCTTGGAATCCTTCTTGAAACTTGTTATGCTCCACAAATCCACCAAGATTCAAGCCAAATCCTCAACAAATCTCGCTTTCTCACTAATTTTCTCTCTCTTCTCGTGTGTTCTTGTTTTCTCCCAAATTGGAATGCTGGAACTGGTTCTTAAAACTAGTTTCTCGTGTTGCCATCAGGACGCCTCATGGTCTGGAAACTCTACTGCCTCCTTTCTTCATTAAGCGTCCAAACGCCTCCCTATTTTTCCAGCACTCAAACCCTCCCAAGATACAATCTGTCCACTCTCCTTCTTTGACCGTCCAGACTGCTCCAAGGGTGTCCGAACGTTTCTTCTTTTTTTTCTCCATATTTTTCAATGAACTCACTTCCGGATCGGTCTAAGTTTCGATTTTATAGATTATGGGCTCGAAACGAATTTGTGTGCTAAAAGTTATGACCCATTTAGTGAACCTTGTTCAAAAACAGGTCTTTGTGATCTCATGCAATATTGGAGACCTGTAACATAACTAAAACTCAAAAATTTTGGGTTAGGATTTCACATTTCAGTAGTTCTGATAATGAACACCAATATGATGACCTTTATTCTTCATCTTCAGAACCATAAATAAATATGTTTTCTCGCGACCAAGAATTCTTCTTAGATATTGTTAATCATATAGATGATTCCCGAGTTAAGTTAGCTTACCTTGAAAAATTTTAAAAAAAATAGTCAACCCCGACATCAAGATCGCACCACGAATCACAACCTACAACTTAAAAGACATTATGTCCAAACATGATAGACAACCTGAAACGACGGCTCATACTCTTAAAGATCTTCAATTTGAAATTTGTGAAATTAAAACGGAAATCGAAACTCTCAAGAATAAACAAATTTAGGATTGCTGGAAAATTAATGAATTAATTTTGACCATAGATAAGGAAAATGATTAATTACATATGAAACCCCCAGTGAAATAGATGACACAGAAAGAATAAACAAAATCGAGATAGGGAGAATTTTAGTGGAAAGTAGTTCATACAAAGATGATAAACCATTTCTTAGGCTATTATCTCGTATTACCGGTCAAAAACGGTTTATTAAAATTACAATTGCTACTCAAAATTCTTTTTCTTTTGATACAATTGCTTTAGTAGATTTTGTTGCTGATTTAAATTGTCTCCGTTCTGACTTGGTTCCTTATCAATTTTGGAAAAAAAACTATAGAATGGATCAAATATGTCATTGGGGAGAATCTCAAAATTCTTTATAAATTATCTGATGTTACGATCAAAAATTCTAATATTGGTTTTACCACTAGTTTTCTTGGTATTCAAAATATTACAAAATACGTTATTCTAGGCACCCCATTCTTAGAATTAATTAAACCATTTAAAATTTACAATTGCCGAATAAGTACTAAGATCTTAGGAAATAGGTTATTTTCCCTTTTATCCAAAAACCTGTTACACAAGATATTAATTTATTGAAACAGAGTATTCATGATTATTCACTCAATTGTCTTCTTATCAATAAAGAAAAACAGGTAGAACATCGTTCAAAATTGTCGAGATTGACGCCTCTGAAATTGGCTTTGAGGGTGTACTTAAACATATTAAGAATGGTAAAGAAGAAATAATATCATTTACTTCTAAAAAATGGAATCCTACCCAACAGAATTACTCAACCATCAAAAATTTCTTGTTCGTGTTGATTGTAAGTTTGCAAAAGAAGTTCTTCAAAAAAGATGTCCACAATATTGCCTCAAAATAAATTTTTGCCCGATGGCAAGCTATTCTTAGTGTTTTTGATTTTTATATTGAGCATATTGCAGGTAAAGATAACAATGTACCTAGTTTTCTAACAAGAGAATTTTCGCAAGACAAATAAATGGTCTAGGTCCAAGCATTTGTTTTTCACTAAGTTTGTTATCATACTAATGACCAATTATGATTTCGAAATCTCTCGGATATATTTTACATAGGTTCTTCACACCGATATTTGATTATCATTTTAGATTAAACCAAAATTAAAAAATCTCTCTCAAGCTTTAAAAAAACAAAAGAAATGTCGTAATATCCTATTGCGAAGGTTATGAAGATGAATGGAGTAATCCATTATTAAATGTAGAACTTTTTAAAATGGAAACTTTAAGATTATTTCATCAATATGCTTTACCTTACGATTTAAGAAAAGATATTCTTGATACAGTTCTTTATTCTCAGATTCGAGATTAAGTTTTGTATGATCTAATTACGTCTGAAACCCATAGTGAAGTAGATGACATAGAAATTATAAATAAAATCAAGACAGGGGGAATTTTAGTGGAAAGTTCCTACAAAGATGATAAACCATTTCTTGGGTATTATCTCTTATTACCGGTCAAAAACGGTTTATTAAAATTACAGTTGCTATTCAAAATTTGTTTTCTTTTAATACAATTGCTTTAGTAGATTCTGGTACTGATTTAATTTGTCTCTGTTCTGACTTGGTTACTTGTCGTTTTTGAGAAAAAAAAAATGATAGAAGTGATAAAATCTGCCAACGGAGAGAATCTCAAAATTCTTTATAAATTATCTGATGTTACGATAAAAAATTATAATATTGGTGTTACCACTAGTTTTCTTTGTATTCAAAATATTATAAAATACGTTATTCTAGGCACCCCATATTCTTAGAATTAATTAAACCATTTAAAATTAACAATGACGGAATACATACTAGGATCTTAGGAAATATGTTATTTTTCCCTTTTATCCAAAACCCTGCTACACAAGATATTAATTGATTGAAACAAAGTTTTATTCATGATTATTCACTCAATTGTCTTATTCTCAATAAAGAAAAACAGGTAGAGCATCTTTTCTCTAAATACTTCTAATATTATTGCAGACCCAATGATAGGTCGCGAAGATCGGGGACGGGGTAAGGGATCCACATCTACAACAACATCCCAAACTCAAAAATTATCCAAGGAATCTTATGCTTTACAAGAAAATGCAATTCTACCAAAAAAAAAGCTCGGGGAGATATAGCCTATGAAGAAGATCAAAAAATTGCAGCTGAAAAGCATGGAACTGGACAAATTAATAATGGTAAATAGGTAGTATCTTTCAATCCCTGTAAAATTGGTTTTTTTCAATCCCTAAAACTCTAAATAATGAACAAAAACATTCATGGTTTTTTTTTATTTCAAATTTAATCAAACATAGAATTTTCCATACTAGTTTAACGAATGGTGGTGGTATTTTGGACCTGTTCCACAAATCCCCCCACCCCTTTTCAATGAAGGATATGATGTATTTAGCTCGTGATTTCAACCAAAAAACATGTCCTTTCCACCAATGTTGTATTTCTTCTCCACGTTTGCAATTTCTTGGATATCTAATTAGGCATATGGTTTTCATACTGATCCCAATACACTATCATAGTTGATTCGAAAAATCTGATGCAAATGGTGGGACAAATTTAAAGTCGAAAAAGCCTACCCACAAAATGTCCTATCTTGGCTTTCCTCCAAACCATCTCAATCTAAAACTCTTGAAAAAACTCACCAAAATTTCCTTGGCCTGAAATCATTTATTAGTTCCAAGTTTGTTTCTGCAACATCGGAAGAGGAATTAGCTCAACTCTCACAAAAAATACTTTCCGAGTTGAAAGATCATACGAGTCAATATTTGGTGAAATCATATACCACAAATTTTGATAAAAAATCTAGAAGGAGTTTTAATTCCGATGATCTTTTGGATGAAGAAACCTAATCAAGCCCAGTCATGACTTGGCTATTCCACCTCAAATGGTAGGTGGTAAAGAAAATATTAAATTCGTTAATAGTTGGAGGCTTTGCTGAAAAGTGCAAAAATCCTTCAAGATTTCTAATCAAGCCTAGGTTTACACGGCTTGGCTATTCCAGCTCAAACGATAGGGGGTAAAGAATTGTCAAATCCATTTACAGCCGAAGGTTTTGCTAAAAAACCAAACATACCTTTGTGGTATAATTTTTTTTTTATCAAAGATGTGAGTATATTAAACCGAGAAAAAAAAGTCACTAAATTGACAAAGTCAAAGGAGAACAACAAAGCCAAGGGCTAGAGAAGCCAAGGCAAAAGAAGGGGGGCAAAATACAACCCCAGCACACTAACTAGCTAAAAGCTGCATAATGCAATAGAAAATTATATGAATAATCAACAACCAATAGCTCAATCCTTAAGCAGCAAGCCATATCAAGAACAAAGTAGGACTCAAAATAAAGATACTCCATCCGGATTCTATCTAACAAGGAAAACAACATAGGCAACTTTTTCATCCATAATTCTTGCAATGTATCCAGCTGTAAAGATGATTCCAATAACTGAAGAGCTTGGACAGATAGCACCAGAGTGTTCCACAAGTCAAAGCAGGGCAAAGTACATCCCATTTGAAGAGAGGTTAGCAAAACCACACAACTAATGAGCATATACAGCAATTTCAGAATAACAACATCAGTACCTCCATCATTTCTAATCAACAGCAAATAGCAAGAATGGCTCACCATACCAGCAAACCAAAGACCAGAGCAAAAAAAGTAACCCCACCAGCAGGGCCCCAAAGCCAGCAAGGTTACTGGTAAGGTAATTTTTGTTTAAAAGCATCATAGCATGTAAATCTTTTTTATTGCATAGACTAGTCAAAACTTTTTCCCCATAAATAAACTTTCATAACAAAACCAGGGTAGGGATTCCAACATGTGTCCCAAGAAATTAAAAAACCAGTTAAATCTACTGCATGAACAGTAGAAGTATAGTACAAAATATTCGAAGCCATCCGTACCATTTTCCATATCCAGTCACCAAAGATTATGAGGAAGATGATAGACATCCCATTTAAATTGAGGTTGGCAGACCTAGACCTCACTTGAGACCTGCACATTGTAAGAGTCAGCATCCAACAACAATCAATGAGAGTTACTGACAGGACCAGCATACAAACGATCTTAACAGCAACGAGGACTCCACTAGTAGCTCCCCAAGGGCATACTAAGAAGTGTATTCTAGCTAAGTGAAGTAACCCAGCAACACCTCCATTAGTCATCAAGCTAGGCACCAAAGGGGAGCATAATTTGAAACAGTAGTGATGACGTCGAAAAGGTGTCACTATCGAGAAGACGATCTGTTGGTCAAACCTGCAGTCATGCACAGATACCAAGGATGAAGATCCTTCCAAGAAGCCGACCAGCCAGGCAAGGCAGTCCTGGTTGACCAGCCTGTTGGTGGTCTGTCAGCTTACCAGCGAGGCAGCCACGCAGTCAGGCAGCTTACCAGCCAGGCAATATTTCTAAACATGTAGGTCCTTCCAAGGAACCGACCAGCCAGGCAGTCCTACAATTGAGCACAATGAACAAAGATGAGCTAAAGGCAGCACCAGAGGTAGTCCTCTGGCGTTGGCGCTCCGACGCTCAAGTCAGCTCGTATTCCAAAATCTGGCAAGCTCCTTGGAAGCTCTATCTTAGCCAAAGTTCAAATTGTGATTAGTAAGATAATACCTGACTTTGAGAGCTACTTTGAGAGCTTTATATAGGATTTAGAGCCATTATTAACCTGGGTCCCCTAATTATTGTTGGGGGTTGCACTTAAATGCTTTTCACCTTGGTAGGTCCAGGTGTTTCACTATATCGAGGAAATAACCTCGGTAGGATATTCTTGCCCAACTGCTTGGCTTCTCTTCTTACCGAGATGACTTCTTGGTGAGGCAGGGTGGCTCTGCTGAGACTCAAATGACATGTGTCCACATATAATTGGTAGGGATATTTTTGTAATATCAGTTGCCCCCCAACTCCCTTATCGAGGCGCCGTTCTACGCAGATCGATGAAAGGAGTAATTATGCCATGCCATTAATGGGGAGATGACAGCCCAGACATTTTGATCAACGGTCCATATTTGCACGGCTTATTGGCCATATGTTTCTGGCCGTTGATCTGAGGATGGTCTACTGACCAGGACCTACCAAGGTGAAAAGCATTTAAGTGCAACCCCCAACAATAATTAAAGGACCCTGGTTAATAATGGCTCTAAATCCTATATAAAGCTCTCAAAGTCGGGTATTATCTTCCTAATCACAATTTGAACTTTGGCTAAGAGAGAGTTCTAGTCCAAGAAGCTTGCCTAATTTTGGAATACGAGCTGACTTGAGCGTCAGAGCGCCAACGCTAGAGGACTACCTCTAGTGCGGCCTTTAGCTCATCTTTGTTCATTGTGCTAAGTTGTAGGACTGCCTGGCTGGTCGGTTCTTTGGAAGGGCCTACATGTTTAGAAATCTTGCCTGGCTGGTAAGCTGTCTGGCTGCCTAGCTGGTAAGCTGACAGACCACCAGGCTGGTCAACCAGGAATGCCTTGCCTGGCTTGTCGGCCTCTTGGAAGGATCTTCACCCTTGGTATCTGTGCATGACTGCAGGTCCGACCAACTGATTGTCTTCTCGGTAACAAAATAGGAAGAAAACAAACAAGGGCAACGGGACCAAGAGGCCTCGTGTGGGCCCCACGGGGGAGACCAGGGCTTCTGAAATAGCCCTTACTGGAGCCACTACCTCGGTCACTATCGTGACTCGGAGCGCCCCGTCTCCTCGGCTGGGTACTCCTCAGCTTGGGGTTCCTCAAATCCCTCGCCAGGTAAATGATCCTCCTTTGGGACCAATTATCGAGGAGGACTTTGCTCGGCATGCTCCCCAATGGAATGTCAGTGAGACTGACAGGGTGGTCAATCCAAAAGTGGCTACCGAAATGTTGAAGCATTTGCCTTGCTGGGTTTCAATATCTCATACACAACGGAAGTTTAAAATTTTATTGAAACCCTCCAGAGAATCCATGTGAAAGGGCATAAATCGGTGATGAGAAGTTACCTCCTGAAGTGCAGAAAACAACCGATTGCTTGGCTTGAATGATCCGAATCAATCCGCGCTATCCAACCGAACAGCACGCCTCTATGGTATCCACACGAACAAGCCTAAGATTGCTCCTTCACGTTATGCTAGTAACTAGGAGAAGAGCTCCAATCCGTTTTTCTCTCAACTCACTCTCAAAGTGCGGCACACCAAGAGTTGTGTTATCTCCTAGGGTTACTCTAACACTAAATATTCCGTGAGTCAAGTAAATTCGAAAAAGCCCAAATCTCCTTGAAGAAAGAAGCCCACATTTTTGGGCTCTTTACCATGTTCAATTAATCTTATCAATTAAACCGGTAATGGACCTTACATAAAGCCCTAAGCCCAAACGTAATATGTTATTCTTAAATAACATAATCTTTGACTTATTCTATGTGTGTGACCCTATAGGTTCTCGTTATGTTAGCAGTGAAACTAAAATCATATTCTAGCATCACAAACAATGAGAGGTATCTAGCAACACATCATTGTTACCCAAATAACGAGAATGTCAATGATTCGACATAACCTTTATTTATGACCAATTTATATGTAGTCCATTTGTCCTTAATAGCTTGATTAACATCGAGGCATGGAATGTGTCATCCTCGTATATGTTAATCTATGTATTTCTTGATTCCGAGTAGACTATTAAAAAACAAACGAAATCAATATCACATATTGATTCATTTGAGCACGGCCATGCATTTCTAAGTCTCACTCAATCAAGAGGCCCACGAATATCACTCCTGTTATATAGAAGGGACAAATACCATCTAGGCCACTCACATCCCTCCACATGATTCGTGATATACCCAATCACTGACTTTATAGCCAACCCTTTTACAAGTGACGTTAGACAGTATCAAAGTGTATAACTACTCATGTTGGAAACCGTAGTGATTTCAGGTTAAAGGAAAACATATATCATTGTCACTATGAGAATAGCTTATGACATTCATATAACAATCCATGCAGTATTCTCATGTTGGGTCTGTCCAGTACTTCCCGTTCTCTAACAAGTACCTATGTATTGATTTGATATCTCATATCCATGACTCGCAAGATTTAGTCATCAATCAACCTATATACTAGTCTCAACGTATTAATGTTATCCCATTTAACAATAATACTCGACTAGGGACGTTTAAGAATAGTGTTCTATATACATCTATGATGATCTCACGTTCAAGTCACACACTTGAAGTCTCATAGCATCGAACCAACTATTCTAGGGATATTTATCATAATCATTTATATAGTGCAGATAAATAATTCATAACAAATAAAGTACCTCAATATAACATAATAAATGTATGCTAATACAATCATCCCATGATTGGCTCCTAGAGCATACACCAACATGCCTACCCCTGCAGACTATGACAGGGTGTCTAGTCTAACTGACATGAAGCATCTAACACAGATAAACTCCCTCTTCATGCAGGTATGAGTTTTTGCTCCTGAGCTCGGTATCTTTACTTCTTTGGTTAAAATATTTTTACTTACTCATTTTTCCTTTCTTTCCAGACTGATGTGCACCTTTCTGCCATTCCCTCCAGCATTGCTCGGTTTGCTTACGAGGAGACAGTTCAGTTGGAGAGAGCTGATGCTGCTGAGGAGAGGGCTACCAAGGCTAAGAACAAGCTCAATTCGATGAAGGCCGAGATGGAAGAGATGCAGCAGTCTCACTCTGCTTAGATGGAGAAGGCTTCTCGGCAACGAAGAGAGCTAAAGGAGAGGACCGTCTCCATAGAGCGCAAACTGAAGAATGCTGAGGAGACGTATCAGCGACTCCTCGGTGATTCCGAGCAGTAAACTATCCAGAAGTTCAAGGACTCTGAGGAGTTCAAGGCTGCCCTGAGGGAGGAAGGCTTTTATGGCTTCCGTGGAGGGGTCAAGGAGTCTAGGAAGCTGCTCATCAAGGCTGGCCTAGACTCTTCCATCTTGACTCCTCTGTGCCCTTCTCTCATGGGGAGGGATCAGCTTGAGGAGTCTAATGAGGAGATCCTTGAGGCCTTTAGGAAGGCTGAGCAGAGAAGGAAGAGGGGGCTTGCCGAGATGGATTTTTCTGAGGAGGAAGCATCTGATGAGGAGGTGGAGTTAGTGGAAGAGGAGATCTTGGAGGTTGACCTGTATGGACAAAACTAAGCTCCTTTTCCCCATTGCTGAGACAACCGAGGAGGCTCCTTCAGCTTTGCCAGCAAATGTGCCTTTTGCCGAGGAGTCTAGCTCTGGCATCCATCCTACAGATGTTTAAATTCTTTTTTGTATGGGCTTTGTCCTTTTTGTTTTTCTCCTTGCTTGTAATGAACTCTTTTTTTATCATTAATGAAATATGCCTTTTTGTTACTCGGCAATTCAGACTCATTCATGTATATTCACCTGGTCTGTAGACCGACCATCCAGTTTATGTTTTAAGACTTTCATGAGTCTTAAAAAGAAATTAAATAGCTTTCTTCAACTGAGGTACCATCCCGGTCGGTAGTCCGACTGGGGTTCTGGGACCCATTATATTGAGGACTCAAGTATTCATAGTTGCCTAGATACCATCCTGGTCAATAGGCCGACCAGGCTTATAGTATCTTCATTTCCTCTTTTTGGGAAAATTTGCTTAAGTCTTGACATCTTGTGATGCTGGTCGGTAAGGGATTTATACTTGGCCAATTTTTTGGCCAAGTTTGCATGCTGTCCGTGTCAAGTCTTCTCATGCATATAGATGCTTTATTTTGGGAAAGAGACCTTTGCTTTTATTCATTCACGCATGTTCCAAGCTGAAAAACAAATGCGTTAAATAGAAACATCATTTATTATAATAAAGCCCTACACATAGTATCTTCGAAGATTGTCCACATTCCAGGGTCTCATATCCCCGGGCCTTGTTGGGTCTTCGATCTTGTATGTGCCATCCTTCAAAATCTTCACTACTAGGTAGGGCCCTTCTTAGGTTTCAACCAACTTACCTGGGTGTTTTCTTGTAGCAGCTACCTTTCTCAATACAAGGTCTCCTACAGAGAACTTTCTCTTCCTCACTCGTCTATTGTAGTATTGGGCTGTTCTCTATTTGTACGTAGCAGTCCGGATCCTGGCATTTTCCCTTGTCTCTTCTAGGAGATCAAGGTTATTGGGCAGTAGCTCATCATTCATTGATTCTTCAAAATTGGCGATCCTCAATGAAGGGACCCCAATCTCGACCGGGATAACTGCCTCGGTTCAAATGAGAGGGAGAATGGAGTTTCACCTGTCGATGTCCGGGGTGTAGTACGGTATGACCACAACACACTAGGTAACTCTTCAACCCATCTCCCTTTTGCTCTATCCAGCCTTGTTTCCAAACCCTCCAGGATGGTCCGGTTTGTAACCTCTGCCTGACCATTAGCCTGAGGATATGCCACAGAAGTAATCCTTAGGTCGATGCTAAGGTCTTCACAGAACTTGTGCATTTTTTTACTAACAAACTGTCTTCCATTGTCTAACACTAGGGCCTGTGGAAAGCCATACCTATAGACAATAGTTCTCCATATAAAGTCCATCACTTTCAATTCTGAGATTGACGCCAATGGCTCTACTTCTATCCATTTAGTGAAGTAATCAACAGCCACAATAAGGTTTCTCCTCTGTCCGGCTATTTGGACGAATGGTCCAAGGAGATCCATGCCCCATTGTGCAAATGGGCAGGGGTTTTGCATGGAATAATGTCAGAGGAAGGTACTCGTGGCACGTTCGAGTGTCTTTGACACTTATCACAGTTTTGCACGAATTTCTTGGCATCCTTCATCATAGTAGGCCAATAGTACCCTCATCTGAGCACCTTATGACTTAAGGTCCTGGCACCTATGTGGCTTCCACATATCCTTTCACGCACTTAATGAAGTGCGTAGTCCGCCTCCCTGGGTGCTAGGCACTTCAAATAAGGGTCCGATACAACTCTCCATGAATCAGGGTATATCGAGCTGCTCTTTTTTGGAGGCTTTTGGCCTGGTTGTGATCTTCAGGCAGACTTCCATCCTCTAAGAATTTTTTGATTGGATTTATCCAACTTGGCTCATGATCATCATCAACATTTTCCATTAGTGTTTGCACTTCAATGCTATTTTATGGTAGTATCTCCACTTGGACTGAAGTGGGTACCTGTACTGAGGAGGCAGATGCCAATCGGGCTAACACGTCAGCTCTTGAGTTTTCCCCTCTGGGTATCTGCCTAACCTCTACCTTTGGTATCCTCTCCATCAGTTCCTATACTTTCGCCAAGTACTTGATCATAATTGGTCCTTTTGCTTCATATTCTCCTTTGATTTGCTCAGTGACCAACTGTGAGTCACTATGAACGATCAAATTTTTAACTTCCAGCTGCTCAGAAAGGCGTAGTCCTCCCAATACCGCCTCATTTTTTGCCTCATTTTTTGAGGCCTTGAAGTTGAATCGCAAGAAATGTGCCATGGTCATGCCCCCCGGGCCAAGCAGGAGAATGCCAGCACTACTGCCTTCTTGATTGGATGATCCATCCATAAATAATTGCCATTGTTTTGGGACAGTGTCGGCATTGTCCTGGTTGGTCTCTCTGTAACATTCAATGATAAAATCAGCCAAGGCTTGTGCCTTAATAGCTTTCCTTGGCTTAAACTTGATGTCAAACTCTCCCAATTCAATAACCCACTTCACTAATCTTCCTGAAGCATCTGACTTTTGGAGGACATGTTTTAGTGGCTGGTCAGTCAAGAAAATTATTGTATGTGCTTGGAAGTAAGGTCTTAGCTTCCTTGCTGCCACCATTAATGACAGAACTAGCTTCTCAGCATAGGAATACCTTGTCTCTACATTGATCATAACCTTGCTAATATAATACACCGGTCTTTGCACTTCGTCTACCTCACTCACTAGCACTGCGCTGACCGCATGTTGTGATACTGCTAGGTAGAGGTACAAAATTTCACCTTCCTTTGGACAAGTCAAGAGTGGAGGCTGGCCTAGATAGTCTTTAAGATTTTCAAAGGCAAGTTGACATTCTGGTGTCCATTCAAATTCCTTGGCCTTTTTAATGCCCTGGAAGAATGGTTTGCATTTGTCTCCGGACCGAGCAAGAAACCTCCCTAGTGATGCTGCTCGGCCGGTCAGCTTTTGAACGTCCTTGGCATTCTTTGGTGGTTCCATCTGAAGGATTGCTTGCACCTTTTTGGGATTTATCTCAATCCCTCTGCTTGTTACCAGAAAGCCAAGAAACTTCCCAGATGCCACTCCAAAGGCACACTTTTATAGGTTAAGTTTCATTCCAAACCGATCAAGTGTATCAAAGACCTTATGCAGGTCAGTAGGGTGGTCTTCAGCTTTTTTGCTCTTTTCCACCATATCATCCACATAAGCCTCCATGGCATTCATTACCTTATAGCAATATGTCCCCTCAGGGGTGATGAATGATGTTCCTTATTGGTCTTCGGGATGCATCTTTATCTGATGGTACTCCGAATAGGCATCCAAGAAGCTGAGGAGTTGATGTCCTGAGGTAGCGTCTACCAACTGATCAATCTTTGGTAATGAATAGCTATCTTTAGGACAAGATTTGTTTAGATCAGTGAAATCAACACACACATCCTCCATTTCCCATTGGCTTTCCTCACCATGACAACATTGGCCAACCATTCAGGGTATTGCACTTCTCTGATGAAATCGACATCTATCAGCTTCCTCACATCTTCCTTTATCGCTTCTTGGAGATCAGAAGCAAAGTTTCTTCTCTTCCGCTTAACTGGTCTAGCACCAGGTATAATGCTCAGTCGATGTGTTATCACATCAGGACTTATACCAGGCATCTCATCAGCACTCCATGCAAAAGTACCTACACTCCTAAGGAGCAGTTCAGTGATCTCCTTGGTCAATCCTTCTCCAAGTTGAGATCCAATATAGAATTTCCTTTCTAAGCCAACAATGATCTCGACTTTCCTCAATTCCTTCACTGGAGTTTTAAACACCTGCTCTTCTGCCCTCATATCCAGGCTGCCTACCGAGACCTTCTTCTTTTTCCTCTCTTTAAGTTCAGTGAAGTAGGTACTGCGGGAAGCCTTCTGATTCCCCTTAACTTTACCAACTCCCTTTGAGGTGGGGAACTTCATCTTTAAACAATAGGTTGAGACCACAGCTCTCACCCTGTGAAGTAGTGGTCTTCCTATGATGGCATTGTGTGAAGCTTTCACATCAACTACCAACATATCCACCATATGCATCACTGTCTTGGGATGTGTTCCCAGTGTGACTGGAAGAGTTATCATTCCTTTTGGTATGACTGACTCTCCTGTGAACCCATACAAGGGTACTGAAGTTGGCTTTAGCCTTTCCTCCGAAAGCTTCATAGCTTTAAAGGTGTGGTAGAACAGGATGTCTGCTGCGCTCCCATTATCAACCAAGATTTTCAAGACGTTGAAGTTGGCGATCACTGCCTCAACTACCAAGGCGTCATCGTGAGGGACTTGAATACCTTCTTCATTCTTCTTTGAGAATGTAATAACCTCCTCATCCATTTTGATCCTTTTTTCCTTGGTTGGCTGCTCAGTAAGGCGAGCATATGCTCTCCCAGTCGATGTACTTTCTCCACCTGCTGCTAAACCTCCAATAATGACACCACAGAAATCAATTGTTCCTGCAGTGCCTCTCTCATGCGGAAGAGATTCTTCCCTTCTTCAGGGCCTTCTATGGTCATCATCTTCTTTATTATCTCTCTTTCACTTTTCTTCTCGATTTGTAGTGTACTTCTTGAGGTGTCCTCTTCTTATCAACTCCTCAATTTTATCTTTTAACTGCCTGCAATCGTCAGTATCATGACCGTGGTCCTTATGAAACCTATAATACTTATCTGTAAACTTCCTCTTCTCTGGAGGAGTCTTCATCTCCTTTGGCCATCTGACTAGATTTTGGGCAACAATCTCGTTCAATACCTTTCTTAAGGGAGCATTTACTGGGGTATAGTTACTGAAGCTAGTTGGTGAGCCAGTTTGAGACTTCCTAGAAGATTTTCTTCTCGCCTGCTATCCTCCCTTCCTGATCTCTTATCATTGCCTGGTTGGCCACCTCCTGACCCTCCTGGGTGGCCCTTATCACCAAAGCCCCTAGCCCGGTCAGGGGAGGTTCGTATTGTAAAACGGGAAGACTTCAATGAATCCGTTGCATTGATATATTTCTCAGTCCTTGCCAGGAATTCATCCACGGACTGAGGTGCATCAGTGCATAATGAATTGCAGAACTGCTCATGACGCACGATCCTGATCAGAGCAGCATTTGCCATAGCAATTTGTACATCTGGGATCTCTAGGCACATGGTTGATTCTCCCTATAAAGTCACGAAATGATTCTCCCTTCTCGTGTTCAATCACCATCAAGTCTTGGTTGGTGGTTTTGGGCTTCCTAGCACTTGCAAATTGAAGGCTGAACTTCCTGGATAGGTCCTGAAAGCTGTAAATGCTGTGCCTAGGAAGGTTGATGAACCAAGTCTGAGCAGGTCCAATAAGTGTAGAGGGAAAAGCCTTGCACAAAACAGCATCTGAGGCTCCTCGGCACTCCATCATGGACTTGTATCCCATGACATGGTCCTACGGGTCCTTCTTCCCATCATACTGCTCAAGGTTGGGGAGCCTGAAGTGACGAGGTATGTCTGTTTTGAGAATATCCGACAGGGGAGTCATGGAACTATCCCATATTTCATCAATGACATTGCGTCCCTGCAGGGCTGCTAGCTTGCGGTCTACCTCTTGAAGGTGCTTATTGACATCATCATTGATGTGGAAGTAATAAGTGTTCCTGTTGGTATTGGAGTTTCCTTCTCGGTTCTGATCCCTTCTCTTGCTCCTGGAATCCAGAGAACCAGAGTTTCTATCATTCTCGTCCCTCTCAGTAGACCAAGGTGGGGCTTGCTGGTTAGCCATCATCATTTCAATGAGGAGCTGCATTTGTTGACAAAGCTGATTAAACCGTACAACACTAATAGGAGGACCAGCAGCCTCCTGTGGTGCTACCTGGACGTTTCCTCTTTCTTGGACCTAAGGTACCTCATGCCTTGCAATATTTTCATAATCTTGGTATTGTTGCTGGGTATCATCTGCCAGATGATAGGTATGTGATGTCTCATGATCATTCACATTGGTGGTTCTTCTAGGTTTAACCATTATAAGTAAGGGAACTTAGCTTTTCCACAGACGGCGCCAAACTAATGATGTCAAAAAGGTGTCACTACCGAGAAGACGATTAGTTGGTCAGACCTACAGTCATGCACAGATACCAAGGATGAAGATCCTTCCAAGAAGCCGACCAGCCAGGCAAGACAGTCCTGGTTGACCAGCTGGTGGTTTGTCAGCTTACCAGCCAGGCAGTCAGGCAGCTTACCAGCCAGGCAAGATTTCTAAACATGTAGGTCCTTCCAAGGAACCGACCAGCCAGGGAGTCTTGCAACTGAGAACAATGAACAAAGATGAGCTAAAGGCCATACCAGAGGTACTCCTCTAGCGTTGGCGCTCCGATGCTCAAGTCAACTCGTATTCCAAAATCAGGCAAGCTCCTTGGACTAGAGCTCTCTCTTAGCCAAAGTTCAAATTGTGATTAGGAAGATAATACTTGACTTTTAGAGCTTTATATAGGATTTAGAGCCATTATTAACCTGGGTCCCCTGATTATTGTTGGGGCTTGCACTTAAATGCTTTTCACCTTGGTAGGTCCAGGTGTTTCACTATACCGAGGAAGTAACCTCGGTAGGATATTCTTGCCCAACTGCTTGGCTTCTCTTCTTACCGAGATGACTTCTTGGTAAGGTAGGGTGGCTCTGCTGAGACTCAAATGACACGTGTCCACATATAATTGGTAGGTGTATTTTTGTAATATCAAGTAGGTATTGAGATACTCGAGCTTAGGCCAAACAATTTTCATATGATCTAAACTCTAACAAGCACTGTGTGACGCCCCGATCCCCGGGACGCCAGGTGCCCTCTCTGACACCGTCCTAGGTCACTAGTGTGAACATCCGGGATGAACCAGAAATTTCGGCAGCACCTCCCCGTATATCAAGGAGTGCCCACCTACATCAGAAACGCAGCGACAATCATCACACTAGCAACCTAGCATCCAGGCCTCAGGCCTCAATCACAAGCAATCCTGATCCTAGAGCCTCAGGCCCTCCACTACCAACATGCACAAACTGATAGCTTTAATTATAAATCATCACACAGATCTATATATCCCAAGCATATAACCATCATCATCAAACATCATAATCATACAAGCACTGTCCATGCCACATGGTTATATACACTACTCTGACATACAAAATATAACAACATGCATAGAGTATGTCTCGTGCATCCCACTCCTACCCAGGGCCATCCATGTCACATCCCGCCCTCACTGATCCGTACCACCGGTACTCGTACCAGTCTCACCTGTAGAAGACAGAAAGTATGGGAGTGAGCTAGAAGCTCAGTAGGGTACAAGAGTATATAAGAAGTAAGGCCGAACCAATCAAAAGGACAATGCACCAACATGTATCTACAACATGCACATATACTCAACAAGCACATATAATATCAATCCAAGTAATCCCCTCACCCTGAGCAATCAACAATACTACCATGTCTCATACATGTAGCATCCAACAGGGAGCAAGCTCAACCACAACAACGCTCCCGGGATTAGCTAGTTGCGTGAACCTATCACGCCCGCACATAGCCAGCTAGGTCGCTCTCCAACCTTCGCCCAAGTGCGTTATCCCAACATAGAGTTCACGTGACCCGGTGGCAACTCTCTTCACCTGTCATCCCTCCATGAGGCTTTCAAGGAACCTAAGAGTCCCCGAGTCCATACTCGAGTCCCCCATGCATCTCTAATGCATTTATGCAATGTCATGTCGAATAGATATATATATATATATATATATATATATATATATGAACATCCTACATATATACATATATAACTACCGTGATGCATGAACGGAATTCAACTCGTGCCCGTATGAGATGGAACACACAATCGGGTCATGCATACAATCCACAATCAACAATTAACCATACATTGGCTCGTTTCCCCTTAGAAGCAATTAAGGTGGAAACACAACAAAAGGACCAATGAAGAATCAAAACGCTATTTAGATAGGAGAACGGACGATAGAAAAGAATCGGTTAGGAATCCCTACCTCAATCGAGCACAATCACCTCAAATACCAAATTAGGGTTTCGAACCCTCGTTTCTCCCAAACCTATCGATTCACATAATCGAACTCACAATATCAACCAAAACATACCACATTATCCCTACTAATATCAATCAATCAACAAAAATCGAAATACTTACCTTCTCTCTCTAGAATTCTCTTTCAAAAGCTTGTTCCAAAGCCCAATCCAAATCTTACTCCAAAATCCCAACTAAACCTACACATAGGTCCACAAACAAGTCTATATCAACATATCTAAACCCTAGATATCAATTCCAAACGGAACTAACCAAATCTAAAGAAAACTCCAATGAGAAACTCTAGGAAAACTTACCTCAAACCTTGAAATCTTCCTTGAATCTTCTCCAAGTCTCCAATCCAAGCTTAGACTCTCAAAGAATCACATCAAATGATCTTCTCTCTCTAGAATTGTCGCTCTCTCTCTCTCTAGGATGAACCAAAACCAGAAATCTGTCTAAAACTCTCGCTGGAGTCTGTTTTGAAAGCTCGGGTTGCGCCTAGGCGCCCTGGCCTTAAGTAACATCCCAACGCGCTGCTCTGGGCGCCTAGGTGTGCAGCGCTTTCACGCCTAGGCACCCTAGCGCCTACTCTGCTCGCCAACCTCCGGACTGGGGGCCCTTTCGGCGTATCATCATGCGTGCCTGGGCGCAGACCGCCAAGGGGTGCCACCCTGGGCGCCTAGGCACTCCAGCGTCTGCTCCATCTTTTTCCCCACTGGATTAGGCGCCCCTGGGCGCACCATTGCACACGCCTAGGCGCACACCGCCTAGGCGCCGTACTGCTTGGGCGCCTAGGCGCGCCAGCTCTTCATGTGTTCTTCCTCGGCAGCCTCTTTACTGGACTAGGCGCAGCGCCTAGGCGCCCCCTGGTGCGCCTAGTCCAGTGTGCAAAACTCAAAAATTCCAAAAATTTTGGGTCGGGGTTTCACACACTGCCCCCAATTAAGCAAATACTTGTCCATTCTTTCCAACAAACCATGCCAGCCATAGTATCATTATCATCAGCTATGTAGATTAAATCATAAAGATGTTGAAAGTAGCAAAAAAATATCTTACATCCTTTAACAGTGCCGTGAACAGTGGTCTTCAAACACTGCAGCCTTTGAAAACCCAATGCAAGATGAAAGGAACCCGTAAAATAATCCACCTCCCCCATAGGGTAATGCTTGTTTGATCCATAATCAAGACATAAGCATAGGCATGCAGGGCAGCTAACAACAAATGAAACAAGCAACCAACAGCTTCTTTGATCGTGAAAATAAAACACTGAGCAAGAGACTTAATCAACAGCATGAGAAATTGAACCATCAACACCAAATAAACCTATAGGTAAAATAAGAAGTTAGTAAAAATTGGCCTCCCACCCTTTCCCTGTATTTCCCTTTGATTCCCATATAATCCATACTCTCGTGTTTCTCTCCCATAAATATAGTTCACTCTCACTCATGCTTGCCTCTCTTCCTCACATATTGTAGTCATAGTGTAATGCCCCGTTCCACAAAACTCTAATTTTCGAGCTCGTAGTACAGAACGCTACCTATATTACATCTTAGTCTATCACTACTACCTAATTCTATATCTAAGAAGAACCCAATTAATGCTAGAATAAATATAGCTAAGAAACATCTATCTCTAATTAAATGAACTCCTTAAATAACTCAAATCAAGCATCTTAATTCCGATGAGCATTTAACAATCATAACCTCATAATGGTATTAAATCAATAACGTGCAATACATATTTCTTGGCCTCGTTTTGCAAACTTTTGTTTAATCACGATAATCTGAAATACTAGCAACAACCTTAAAGCTTAAATAACAGTTAATATTCTTGTTATGGACTATCAAAACCTAACTTTCGCACATCAGCATCCTTTTAATGGATCCGCGGCGCCATCAACTCCTATGTCAGCAAAATCATCAAAGAACTACGTACTTGTATCACGGAACATAGTGAGCCGAGGCCCAGCAAGTAATACTTATGCATGAATGCACATGAACATCATCATTAGAAAACATTTAGCCATTTAAATCATTTTTTCAGTACTTGAGCCCTTAACCTAGGTAAACTGCTACAGAGCAACCGGTCGGGATTTTATATCTAATACTTTACTATAGAGCACATTCAATCAACATTTGTACCCCTTATTCATTTTCCTTTTTCCTTTTTCTTTTCATTTAATAGTACTTCATAAACCTTTCTCTTTCCAGTATACCCTCCCTGTAGCAGTAATACCTGGTTCGTAAAAACATTTTCCCTTAATGTGTATGTCATGTATGCCATGATATGCTATGCTTAATGCAGTGTGACCATTAACTATAATCTCTATACATCATCACATAACAGTTCACCATCCACAGATAACTCATCATCACTAATTCAGTCTCATAAACACAACACAATTAACGAATATATTACTATACAGATAACACACCTTCATAAATTTGGTCTTATATATATAGTGTTTTGATCCAGCCCGGTATCCCGGACTTATCTTTCTATCCGGGAAACCATTAATTGTCGTTGGATTAATCCAATGGCAATGGCCAGTCAAACATTTTAAAATTTTATATAGTATTTTAATATTTTATGTTTCTACTTTACTTTTAATCTCTCACTCTCCTCCTCTCTCATCTCTCTGGTTCCGTCTAGGGGAATCGCGACTGCCGACCAGCTCCTCATCTCCGTTGCGGCTACATCTGTTGTTTTGTCGGTTTCACATCTTCTAGTTTCTAGTTTCGCATCCGCTGGTTTGCTGGTTTGGCATCTACAACTCCATCTTCCATCTACTATTCCGGATCCATCTACTATTTCGGGCTCCAGTCTCGCTTGCAAGAGGTAAGTTTAGTTGTTTGCAGAGGCTTCCCCTTCCATTTGTAGTGATTAGTCATGTGTCTCTACTTTGTTGGTTTCGCATCTTCTGGTTTCGCATCTGCTAGTTTTGAAACTCCATGTCTTCATCTGACATTGCTGGGCCACGCTGCCAAATTAAAAAATTTACTTTAAAAAATATTAAATCACATTTGTTTCTATTTTGTGCTTTGCGTGCGTGTGTGGTTGCTTTCTTTGAAATTGAACTTGGTGAAAGGGGTATTTTATAGTCATATGGAATGGCTTGAATAACATTTATTTTGAACATGTTTTTTGCAGGGTATTGGTATTTTTTTACTCTGTTTGTGTATGCAATGGCTTGAATTAAATTTAGTTTGGAATTTTTTTTACAGGGTATTGGAATTGTTTTACTCTATGTGTATGCAATGACTTGAATTAAATTTATAACCAACTTGTTTTTTACAGGGTATTGGAATTGTTTTTGATTATGGATAATCAAATGAATTTTTTTCAACAAGGTGATGCGGGTTCCTCATCAAATCCGATTCAAGAGTTTGTGCCTCAAGTAGCTCTCGAAAAAATTCCAAGATTGGGACAGAAATTTGCATCGGTTCAGGAAGCTCAAATGTTTTACAATGGTTATGCTAGGTTCACTGGTTTTAGTATTCGGAGCAATTCTTCAAAGAAAAATAAGTCAGATGAAATCATTCGAAAGGAATTTGTTTGCTAAAAAGAAGAGCTTTGAAAGTATGAGAAATCCACAGCTACTGGTGCAAGGAAAAGGTCATAAACTAGAGGAGGTTGTAATGCCAAATTCACGGTTGTAAAATCTAGTTCCAAGCAATGCTTTGTTGTTTCACAGTTTAATGAAGTTCACAATCATGTATTTGCAACACCAAGGAAAGTGCATATGTTGAGATCTCATCGTTCTATTTCGAGTGCAAAGAAGGTGTTGTCATAATAATTTTCAGCGGCCAATGTTCCTATTCATCAGTAAATTAGTATATTTGAGCTTCAAGCTGGAGGTATGGAGAACATAAGATGCATTGAAAGAGATTTTTACAATGCTCGAAGGGATGAGATGAAGCAGTATGCAGGACATGATGATCAGTTGTTGCATGAATATTTTGAGGCTGAAAAGGAAAAAAAAATCTGGATTTTTTTTCATATTTGAGATGGATATAGAAAACAGAGTCAATCATTATTTTTGGGCTGATGCTGAATGTAGGAGAGCTTATGATGCATTTGGTGATGTTGTTGTATTTGACACTACTTATAACACAAATCACTATGACATGATATTTGCTCCATTTGTCGGCGTGAATCATCATGGCCAAACTACTCTATTCGGGTGTGCTTTCTTAGGTGACGAGATAGCAGATACATTTTCATGGCTTCTACAACAATTTTTGATAGCCATGCCAGCTGGAGCACCCAAAATGATTATCACTGACCAGGATCCTGCTAAGAGGACTTGCATCAAATATACTTGATAATGCTTGTCTGAATTAGGACACATTTGAGTTAGTGAAGGAGACATTTGAGTCTCCCAATGAGAGACTAAAGGTCTTGGTCTTGACTTCAAAAGATGGAACTCAATCTCAACCTAGTGTTTGTGTTTCAGAACTTGCCTATTATGAGTCGGAGCAAGTTAGGGCGAAAGGTTGCGGGAAGAGATTGAAAGGTGGGAAAGAAATAGCCATAAAAAAATAGACGATGTAATGGGTGAGGATTGATAGGGCAATCACATGACAAACGAAATTGTCTAGCATTGAACAATTCTTGAGTTTGTATGTATGCTACTGCTGCTATTGGAGTGTTCATTTTGCTAATGTTTGAGGCTAATATTGTGTTATTGTTATGGACATCTTGGTAATGTTTGTATGTTATTTTTTGTTGATGTATCTACACTATATATATGAGTAAGAGATGTTGTTGTTGATTTGTATGTCATTTGTTGTTGATATTAATGGTTGCACCATAATAGATGCTGCAATTGTTTGTATGTATGCTGTAAATGGACCCAGCCAAACTCAATTGGATTCAAGAACAATCTACAAACTCAATATACAAGTGTAATACTCAATATACATTCTTCCCAACCTCCCAAATGATACATTCTTCCCAACCTCTCAAATGATACAGAGCTAGAGCAACACACATTACAATTCTCATTTATAAATACGTGTAAATAAATCACAACAGATTTAATGGAATAAAACAAAAACAATTCTCATTTATAAATACGTTGTAAATAAATCACAACAGATTTAATGAAATAAAACAAAAACAATTCTCATTTATAATTTCCAAAATTTGGATCCTCATCAGTCGACCAATTAATGTATCATTATCATTATCATCACTCTTTGGATCCTTGTGACCTAATGAACGATCCATTGGCGAGAAGACACAAAGATTAAACAAATATTCATGTCCCAAAAACCCACACCTACAAAAATATTTATAAAAATGGAATTATCAAACGATTTGGGAGCACAATACTGTATCTCACAGTCTACCTTTGTTTTCTTCAACTTTATCCTGCAAACCCAAAATCAATAAATAAATAAATAACAAATATTTTAAAATCTAAATTATTAATAGATGTAGAAAAAATAAAATCAAGGACTTGACTCTTCTGTTCTGGAACCAAACTTCCACTTGTCGAGGACGAAGACTTGTTTTCCCAAACCAAGCTTTTGCTTCTGCCATTAATTTAGACCGATCAAACCTTAATATTTATAAGAAGAGTTTATGAGGGAGAAAAGAAAAGAAAAACCCAGATAAATCACTTACGGGTTTTAGAGTATTGTGTTCTTTGAAGCTTTCTTCGAGAAAAGCAGATTGTTCTTTAGAAAGCCTGAGTTTCTTTCGGGTCAATCTGGGTCGCAACATCGAAGATCCAATCCGTTGCGGAGTCGAGATTCCCCTAGACGGAACCAGAGAGATGAGAGAGGAGGAGAGTGAGAGATTGAAAGTAAAGTAGAAACATAAAATATTAAAATATTATATAAAATCTTAAAATGTTTGACTGGCCATTGCCGTTGGATTAATCCAAAGGCAATTAATGGTTTCCCGGACAGAAAGATAAGTCCGGTATACCGGGCTGGATCAAAACACTATATATATATATATATATATATATATATATATATATATATATAGATTTCATTACATGACAGTTCACAACCACATCAAGTTGATGTCTATAAACAACAGAGTCCATAGTTCCATACAACTATTATTGCTCTCAATTAACGGCCAATCATCTCCAAAAGTATGAGTCCGCACAGCAATTTTTCATAGACTTATTTGCGATACATAGTTTATAGGAGAAACTCAATAAATTAATTTAATGCACACTACTTTACTAGGCCTAAAAAGAGTGATTGGTAGACCCAAGCAAAAGGAAAGCAATGAAAATTGTGGACCCTGAGTAAGCGCTCTAATACACAACTATAAAATAGATCGAAACTTCAACTGATATTTTGAATCGCTGTGCGCTTTGTTGTTGAACCAAAGTTGCTGACGTCACATATCCTTAGCTCAGGTATGTTTTTGTATGCAAAGTACATTAAATATTTAATTGTTCTTTGTTGGGCAATATTGTATTTTACATATTATGCAGCTATTGTTTTGCATTTAGTGATTTTAAACTCAAATGTTCATATTGTTTTACTGTTGTTTCTATCGAATGATTTAATACACAAAATGTTTTTAGGATGGATAAAGGAGAGACAAGTAAGACAAATAAAATGTTAAGGAAAGCAATCATGACAAGAAAGAGAGCTGCAATTTCTATCGACACTCATGATTGTATTACTGACGATCAAATTCACGATGGTTGCGATCTTAGTGATCACCATTCACAGCCTTTGGCTCTTACCACTGTGTTGAGATACCTTGAAACTCCTTTCAGTTATCTTGCAAATATTGTTTTTAATTTCTTTGCAAGCATTGCTCTGCGTGTGCATGCTTTCATCTGCTATAATCAACTAATACTCCATCGCATAAGCCTTGATCCATCAGCCAATTCATGCTTCCCAATGTGTTTGCTTTGTTCATTTTTTTTATCGATTACTTTTAGTTTGTTTGTCAAGTATGCTTGGGTGGTCTTTTGTGGACTGTCTTGATTGACTTTGATAACTTTAGTTTTATGATAATTAGTATATTTGAAATTCAGTTGAATCACGAGATACATTGAGTATCCACAAATTCATGCGTCTAAGAAAACAAGTTCTTGACTCAACAATGCCCTCTATGATTTTAAAACTTAAGACCATTGATAATGTCTAACGTGCTTCTACATGTTAAATATGCTTGCTATTGCATTTGCAATTCTTGTGACCATGATTGATACTGCAGGCTACTGCCTGTTCATTTCTTTTGTTGATTAGTACAGATATTGCACATTGTGTATTTAAGAATTCTGCAACCTGTTTGTTTTTAATTGAAATCACATTCTTCCAATTCTTTGTCTATCATATTTTTAATTTCATAATGATGTTGCTCTTTATATTTCTGGAAGTGTCTTTTCCACAGCTAATTGGGTTTGCATTAGAGTGTTACAGCTGTTAAGCCATCCCATCTCACCAGTTTGAGGTTAGTGCCACGTGAACGCTGAGACTACTTAAACTCCTTTCACAACATGAAAAAGTCTTGGTCCTTTTCCACATTGGTTCGGGTGAAGAAAAAAATAAAACTAGCTTACATTTTAGCCCGCTGTGATTGTTTCTAACCAACTAAATATGGGAACACATACTGTCAACACAATCTGTCACCCACGCCTATATATGAAAAGCTTAGTTACCAACAGAATCATTTACCAGATATATTATGTCCATAAAATGCCATCAATTATCATGAGCATATCAATATGTTTCCTTCATTTTTGGTCTCTTTGTTTTCATTTTTACTCCTCTATATTACAGATACAACTGCTTCTCATCTGTTAGGTCCTTTCTATTATGCAGGTCCATTCAGTACACTTCACCACTGATGTTCAACATCTCTATGCTTCCTCTTTTGCTACAGCCATAAGCTGGAATATTATATCAGGTTAGTACCCGCTATGATAACTTCTTTAAGCAGAAAAGTATTGACATTTACATTGGTTCGGGTCAATAAAAAATAAAACTAGCTTACATTTCAGCCCGCACAATGAGCATTTAATATTATAAATGTAATTTAGTGGTTACTAACAGCATGAGTATAAATGGTTGGCACACCTTTCAGCATTCTATTGTTCACGATTAATTAATCTTAATGTTGTTATATATTCTATTGTTACAGACTGGGTTTAAAAAGCGATACTATTACTATTTGATCATTTAGGAATTAAGATGAACAGAGGGCAATCAAGTAAAATAAATAGAAAGGTGCGGAAAAATATTATTCAAGGTCGGAGAGAACCATGTGAGATGCAATGTTCAGTTAACACATCCTCCTCCATTTCCTCATCATCTGGTAGTAAACGAAGACGAGCCAATAGCAGCGGATATCACGTCGGGCAGAGTTCTATTGACCCCACTGTTACAAAAACAGAAAATATAGTTCCTTTTCGTCTTGGAGGCCCAGATTGTACCTGTCAGCACTGTGGGGCCATTTTTTGGTTTGAAGAACGGGTGAAATTCCGTAGTTCACAAGTGCTAGTATACTCTCTTTGTTGTAGACAAGGCCGAATTAAGCTTCCTCAGCTGAGAGAGCCTCCAGAGCCATTGAAGCAGTTGTTAGATTATAATGGGCCTCAAGCTTCAAAGTTATTCAGGCAACATATAAGAGCAGACAATTCCATGTTTGCATTTACATCAATCGGGGGGAAAATCGACAAAAGTATAAACACTGGGCAAGGGCCATATATATTCAGACTAAATGGTCAAAATCATCATATGATTGGATCATTGCTTCCGTTGGATGGTCATAAACCTCATTTTGCCCAGCTTTACGTTTATGACACTGAGAATGAAGTCTCTAACAGGGTTGCTGCCCTTGGTAATCACGGTGGAGAAAACCATGTTGATGGAGATGTTCTGTCAGAATTGATACATATGTTTGACAAATTCAATGTATTGGTCCAAAAATTCCGAATGGCAAGGGATCGTTTTAAAAGCGGTGAGACACATTCCCTATCATTAACACTATGTGAGAAACGTCCAGGTGACACATTGCAATATAATCCCCCAATTGGTCCTGAGATAGCCGGCTTATTTATCGGAGACCTAGGATGCACGAATGAAGGTCGTGATATAATTGTTGAGTACAAGAGCGGATCATTAAAGCGTATAAGCGATTTGCATCCTTCCTTTATGGCTATGCAGTATCCGATCTTATTTCCATATGGCGAAGATGGGTATATGCTAAATATCCCTTACCAAGACACTACTCGAGGATCTAAATTGAAGAGAAAATTTGTTACCAAACGCGAATATTATGCTTATAGGCTACAACAAAGAAATGTTGGTAACGGACTGATCCTTTCTGGAGGAAAATTGTTTCAACAATATGTAGTCGATGCATTTACATGTATAGAAGATGAGAGGTTACGATACATTCGTTTCAAATATCAACAACAACACTATAGATCAGAGATATACAGTGGGGTGCAAGATGCATTTCTCCGAGGTGATGTCGATGCAAGTATGGTTGGAAAACGTGTTATTTTGCCTGCAAGCTTCACCGGGAGTCCTCGATAGATGATTCAACACTATCATGACGCAATGGCAATATGCCGATCTCGAGGTAATCCAGATCTTTTCATCACTTTCACATGCAACGTTCAATGGAGTGAAATTCGTACCGCAATGAATCTTATTCCAGGACAGACAGTGGAAGATAGACCATGTGGCGCCCCGACCCGAAATTCACGCACTGAGCCGGGAGCGCCACTTTAGGCATGTGCCACGTCACTAAGGACCTCACCACACGCCAACCTAACCCCGGATTCTAATAGAAATCCGACAGCACCTCCCCGTATATCGGAGGGTGCCAGCCTAGAGTCACATCTCATTTAACACGGAAAAGATAATCAATAATAATCAGAGAAGTTCCGCAGCCTAACAGGCCTCTGGCCATCTATCCACATTCACACACTAGGCAGGGCCTCAGGCCTCCTAATCACATGCAATCAATAAGCAAAACATAATCATATCAATAATATCATCATAGACTATCAAAGTCTATCAATCCGGACCCAAGGTCCTATATCTAGGTACGAGAGTCTCACACGGCATACCTCCCGACCATCCATCAAACATACCGAAAAGGTATTTAAGCAACATAGTAGTCAACCAATAAAAGTACTACATGTACTTAATTCATAACCAAGGTTCTCAAACAACCAAATATATATCCTAGTGCTCCTAGGGTGGCCTTCCATGTCACGATGCCTCCTACTAATCCGCAGCCTGGTTCTCAGCACCAGTCTCACCTGAAGGATATAGAAAAGAAATAGGGTGAGCAGGAGGCTCAGTAGGGAAAATAAAATGAATCATAAGAACGTAAAGGCTGAATGTTGAAACAAGCTCAATGCAGCAACATGACATCCTAAAATGTCACAACAATGTATAACCTCGGGCTACACCCTACAGCGCCTGGCACTAGTCAACGAATATTCCGAAAAATCATCGGAACCCTTGCACTTTGCCCCGGAACGACTATAGGTGCACCTACACCATGGAAATCCCGACTTCCGGCAACAATGTGCCAATTCGGTATCCAACATCATCACAAAGTATAACCTAAGGATACTACAAGTCCATACTCGTAGACCCAATGCATCTATAATTCATGTCCAATAATGTCATGCAAAAGAAGCTCGTATATATAACAATCCTATATATATATACATAACTACATGATGCATGAACGAGGTTTATCATGCCCAATAGATGATCAAGCATTTAAAGGGTATGCAAATTCATCAATAACCAACAACAAGGTTCGTTCTTCCTAAGAAACAATTTAGGCAAGAACACAAATAATAAAGACCAATGAAGAATTTAAACCGCTCTTTAGAGAAGAACAATACGATAGAAAATGGGGTAAGAATCCCTACCTCTTGTTGAGCAATTTACCACAAAATTCACAATTACGTTCCTAGGGTTCCGATTTCCCAAACCTAACAATGTGGCGAAACCGAACCCATTCATACATCAATAAACAACCAACAACTCATATAAACATCAATTAAATCAATAAATTCGAAATTACTCACCTTCTCTCTCTAGAAATTTCTCCAAAATCCTTGAAACTCAACCCAAGCTCAACTCTACTCCAAATCACAAACCAATCTACATATACATCAAAAATCAACCTATAATCAACATATCTAAGCCTTACCTTCCATCTATTAAAGAATCAAACAAATCTAGGAAAAACCCTAGAATTCCAAAACTATGAAAACTCACCTCAAACCTTCAAATCTTCCTTGATTCCACCTTGATTCTTGACATGCTTCATGAATCCATGGAAAACCAAGCAAGAACCTCAACAAATCTCCTTCTCTCTCTAAGTTTCTCACTCTTTCTCTCTCTTCTCGGGCTCTCCAAGTGTTGGTAATGTCCAGAAATGTCTCTCTGTTTCTTAAAACTGATTTCCCGATAGCCGTCCGGACGCCCTAAGCATCCGTCCGGACGGATTACTCTTCATGTAACCCACTGGTTTGAATCTAGGCATATCCGTCCGGACGCCCTATTATCCGTCCGGACGGATCACTATTCACAGAACCTTTCTGCCTTCCGTTTAGGCATATTATGGGCCCAAAACGGACATGTACACTAAAAGTTATGACCCTTTTACCGAACCAAGCGTAAAACTATTTTTTTTAGGGTCTTATACACTTCCAATGGTCCGTTATCTCTTCGAACTCATTTTTCCAATAACTTATTACTTAAAATTTAACCAAACATAATATTTTTGGGTCGGGATCTCACATCCCTTCCCCCTTAAACAAATTTCGTCCCGAAATTTAGTTATGTACCTGGATTTTTGAACAAAGCCGGGTACTTGTCCATCATACGAGACTCTAACTCCCAAGTTGCTTCTTCCGTACCATGGTACATCCACTTCACCTTTACCAAAGGAATTATACTCGTTCTCGTGACCTTATTTTGACAGTCCAATATTTTAACCGGTTGAAGAGTATAGCTCCCATCTTCTTCAACCTCCAAGGTGGTCCAATCCAATACATGTGTAGGGTCCGGCTCATACTTCCGGAGCATAGAGACATGAAATACATTATGAACCCTTTCTAGCTTAGGTGGCAGAGCCAACCGATATGCTACCGGTCCCACCATTTCTAGAATTTCAAATGGTCCCACAAACCTTGGTGCTAACTTCCCCTGTTTACTATACCGTTGAACGCCATGTCTCGGACTAACCTTAAGGAATACCTTGTCTCCCACCGCAAACTCCAACGGTCTTCTTCTATTATCAGTATATGACTTTTGACGACTTTGTGCGGTGACAAGCCGCCTCCTAACCTCCTCAACTCGCTCTTGAGCCTCTTTGACCAATTCCGGTCCCGAAATCACTTTTTCCCCGACCTCAGCCCAACACAATGGTGATCTGCAAGGTCTCCCATATAGCGCCTCAAATGGAGCCATATCGATACTACGTTGGAATGAGTTGTTGTACACAAACTCTGCCAAATATATGTATCGGTCCCAACTCTTTCCAAAATCTACCACACATGCTCTAAGCATGTCCTCCAGTATCTGGATAGTTCTCTCACTTTGCCCATCACTCTGAGGATGGTATGCCGTACTAAAATCTAACTTCGTACCCAAAGCTTTTTGCAAACTGCTCCAGAATCTACCAGTGAACCGTGGGTCCCGGTCTGACACAATAGATAATGGCACTCCATGCAACTTTACAATCTCTCTCACATAATAGCTACTCAAGGATTCCAATGAATCTGTCTTGTTCATTGGTAGAAAGTGTGACGACTTGGTCAATCGATCCACTATCACCCACACCGTGTCATATTTCTTCTCAGTCATTGGAAACCCCGTCACAAAGTCCATAGTGATCATCTCCCATTTCCATTGCGCTACCGGTAGTGGTTGTAACAACCCCGCCGGCTTTTGATGTTCACCTTTCACCTGTTGGCAAGTCAGACACCTCGCCACATACCTGGCCACATCGGCCTTCATCCCCTTCCACCAAAAGTTCCTTTTTAAATCTTGATACATTTTTGTAACCCCAGGATGCATGGCAAACCATGAATGGTGTGCCTCCTTCAAGATCTCTGGCCGTAGTTCCTCATCATCGGGAACTATCAACCTCCCAACATATCTCACTCCACCATCAATCCCACGAACCCATCCTGAACTCTCATCAATCACATCAAAGGAGGGATCACCGTTCTGCGCATCCATAACCTTTTGAACCATCTGTGGTCTCGAAGTTATACAACCCAAGTATACCTTTTCTTCCTCACTCCTTAGTTCCAACCCAAATTGGTTGATTGTCTCAACAATCTCCCATTCGTGCAACGCCAAACTAGCCAACCCAAGTTTCCGGCTCAACGCATCCGCCACTACATTTGCTTTACCGGGATGGTATTGCAAATTAAAGTCGAAATCTTCTAAATATTCCATCCACCGCCTTTGTCGCAAGTTCAACTCCTTTTGAGTGAATAAGTACTTGAGGCTTTTATGATCTGAAAAGACCTCAAATCTCTCTCCGTAGAGATAATACCGCCATTGCTTCAAAGCAAATACTACTGCTGCAAGTTCTAAGTCATGAACTGGATAATTCTTCTCATGTGTCTTCAGCAATCTAGAGCCATACTCCACAACTCTCCCACATTGCATCAACACACATCCCAATCCCACTCCAGATGCATCACAATACACCTGGTAGCCTACATCTCTCTCCGGCACTACTAATACAGGAGGTGTTGTCAACCTTTTCTTCAACTCTTCAAATGCCGCCTCACACTCGTCTGTCCAAACAAACGGTGTACTTTTCTTAGTCAATTGTGTCATGGGTGCAGCCACTCTCGAAAAGTCCTCAATGAACCTTCGGTAGTAGCCTGCCAACCCCAGGAAACTTCTTATCTCTGTCACATTCTTCGGTCTCACCCAATTCAACACGGATTCAACCTTAGAATAATCAACTGCTATGCCCTCCTGTGTAATAACATGACCAAGAAATTTCACTTCTGTGGCCCAAAACTCACATTTACTAAGTTTAGCATACAACTGATTCTCTCTCAGAGTTGACAGAACCACTCTTAAGTGTTCACCATGCTCTTCCTCCGTTGTAGAGTAAATCAAGATATCATCTATGAATACCACTACAAACTTATCCAAAAACGGTTTAAGAACCCGCTGCATTAAATCCATGAATACCGCTGGGGCATTAGTCAACCCAAATGGCATTACCAAGAACTCATAATGCCCATATCGAGTCCTAAACGCTGTCTTCTGAATATCTTCATCCCTTATCCGCAATTGATGATATCCTGACCTCAAGTCAATCTTGGAGAAATGCTTGGCACCTCTCAACTGATCAAATAAATCATTGATCCGTGGTAATGGATATTTATTCTTCACTGTAGCTCTATTCAGCTGCCGATAGTCGATACACATTCTCAACGACCCATCTTTCTTCTTTACAAACAATACCGGTGCACCCCATGGAGATACACTCGGCCTAATAAACCCCAAATCTTGCAACTCTTCTAGTTGCATCATCAATTCTTTCAACTCCGCCGGAGCCATCCGATAAGGAGAAATCGAAATTGGTTTCACGTTCGGATGCAACTCGATGGCAAAATCTATTTCTCTCTTTGGAGGCAGTCCAGGTAACTCTTCCGGAAACACATCCATAAACTCTTCCACCACCTGAATCGGTGTTGTGAAATCACCCCTAGGTGCTGATGTCACCAAACTCGCCATCCCACAATCCTGGTATAAACGATTTTCTAAGAAATGAGGACAAGGAATCCCCTTCGATCCCTTCAACCGAATCACCCCACCCTCGGGTACTCTAAGAGTAATTTTCCTCTCCCAAAAATCTAGCAACCCATGGTGCTTTGTCAACCAATCCGCTCCAAGGATTACATCGAAATCCTTGAAGTCCATCACATAAAAATCAGCCTTCAAGACCACTTCCCCAAATCGACACTCACACCCAAATGCTACCCCTTCTAAAGGAGTAAAATACCCAAATGGTGAAGACACTGTAAACATACGCCTTATCGGCGAAATTTCCAACCCTAAGGAATGTGCTAGGGCACTAGTAATGAATGAAGCTGTAGCTCCCGAATCAAACAACACCCTAGCCCAACAGTTTGAAATAAGGAAAGTACCTCCAATGAAGTTGGGATGTTCGGGAGTCTCCTGATGTCCCAATGCAAATGCCCGGGTCTGCGTCTGGGTCGACTGTAGCTGCGGAGTCTGCCTAGGTCCGCCTCGTCCTCTTCCCCCTGATGGAACAGCGGAGGGAAGGGCTGTAGAAATTGCAGAAGGTGGTACTCCGGGTGTATGATATTGATCTGAAGTTTTGCCACCCTGAGGACATTCATTCCTCCTATGGCCAGCCGCACCACACCCAAAGCACACAATTCCCTTTACTGGACACTGATCTTTCTTGTGCCCTTCCTTTCCGCACTTGAAACATGCAAATCTGCCACCCCGTGGCCTTTGTCCCTGGTCCCTACCACCTCTCTGGCCTCCCTGAATCTGAGGTTCTATCTTCTGCCTCTTCTGACTACTACTGCTTCCTCCACTAGAAGCTGGGGTCTTTCGACCCTTTTGAATGTCCCAGTACTGACGGGAGTTGCGCTCTCCCCGCTCTATCTTAAGAGCCATGTCCACTGCCTTGTCATATGACATCACCCCGAAAGGTATCATCAACTTCCCAATAGTAGGAATCGACCCATCTCGGTATCTCTCTGTCTTGCTCCAATCATCTGGAGCAAACTTCTTTCCAAACCTATAGAGTTCCTCATACCTCTTGGTATATTGCGTCACCGTCATATCAGGAGTTTGCACCAACTCCATGTATTGCCTGGCCTTGTCAGATTGGAAGCTATCTGGCACAAATCGTTGCATGAACAACATTTCAAATGATGTCCAAGTCAAATCATTCTTTCTCTGATCCAGCGAATCAAACCAGCCATGTGCTGCTCCTTTAAGATAATAAAAGATCAGCTTCATCCTCCGGTCATCGGGTAGAACTAGAGATTCAAATCTCTTGCTCATTTGCCTAAGCCATTCACCGGCTTCGTACCCTTCTCCCTCACCATCAAACACTGGAGGACTAGTCCTCCTTAACTGATCAACCTCATAAATCTCCCGTCCTGGTCTGGCACCATCTCCAGTACTAGCCCCGGAACCCTGTCCTTCACTTCGGACTTCTGGTGCTCTTACCACTTGCGCCTGAGTCTGCGCTTGTATAACCTGAACTAAGTTCATCACGATTCCTGTCAAAGCTTCTAAGGTCACAGGCTGCCCTATAATATTGGTAGGAGCAACCTGTACCTCCGGTAATACTGGCTCTAAAGTCCTTCCTGGACCTTCCACCTCAACTCTTTCCTCCACTCCCTCGTTGGTGTCATTCACCGGCACCGAGTTCTGAGTGTTAGGAGTGCGCCTAGTAGCAAGCGCCACTCCTCTACCTTGGCCTCTACCACGGCCCCTAGGTCGTCCTCGCCTGCCCCCATCTCCCGGGGTTGCCGCAGCGCGAGTAGATCGGGTCACCCTACGAGTATCCATCTGCGCCACAACAGATAAGATACTTAACAGGACTTAATCAATTGAGGATTTAAGGGATAAGAAAACATACCGGATCAGCAGAGGTCGTGACATGGCCTGGAGACTTACTAACTCACATCTAGGACCCAACCCCAGATCCTACGTAGAGCTAACCTCGCGCTCTGATACCAAACTGTGGCGCCCCGACCCGAAATTCACGCACTGAGCCGGGAGCGCCACTTTAGGCATGTGCCACGTCACTAAGGACCTCACCACACGCCAACCTAACCCCGGATTCTAATAGAAATCCGACAGCACCTCCCCGTATATCGGAGGGTGCCAGCCTAGAGTCACATCTCATTTAACACGGAAAAGATAATCAATAATAATCAGAGAAGTTCCGCAGCCTAACAGGCCTCTGGCCATCTATCCACATTCACACACTAGGCAGGGCCTCAGGCCTCCTAATCACATGCAATCAATAAGCAAAACATAATCATATCAATAATATCATCATAGACTATCAAAGTCTATCAATCCGGACCCAAGGTCCTATATCTAGGTACGAGAGTCCCAATCACACGGCATACCTCCCGACCATCCATCAAACATACCGAAAAGGTATTTAAGCAACATAGTAGTCAACCAATAAAAGTACTACATGTACTTAATTCATAACCAAGGTTCTCAAACAACCAAATATATATCCTAGTGCTCCTAGGGTGGCCTTCCATGTCACGATGCCTCCTACTGATCCGCAACCTGGTTCTCAGCACCAGTCTCACCTGAAGGATATAGAAAAGAAATAGGGTGAGCAGGAGGCTCAGTAGGAAAAATAAAATGAATCATAAGAACGTAAAGGCTGAATGTTGAAACAAGCTCAATGCAGCAACATGACATCCTAAAATGTCACAACAATGTATAACCTCGGGCTACACCCTACAGCGCCTGGCACTAGTCAACGAATATTCCGGAAAATCATCGGAACGCTTGCACTTTGCCCCGGAACGACTATAGGTGCACCTACACCATGGAAATCCCAACTTCCGGCAACAATGTGCCAATTCGGTATCCAACATCATCACAAAGTATAACCTAAGGATACTACAAGTCCATACTCGTAGACCCAATGCATCTATAATTCATGTCCAATAATGTCATGCAAAAGAAGCTCGTATATATAACAATCCTATATATATATACATAACTACATGATGCATGAACGAGGTTTATCATGCCCAATAGATGATCAAGCATTTAAAGGGTATGCAAATTCATCAATAACCAACAACACGGTTCGTTCTTCCTAAGAAACAATTTAGGCAAGAACACAAATAATAAAGACCAATGAAGAATTTAAACCGCTCTTTAGAGAAGAACAATACGATAGAAAATGGGGTAAGAATCCCTACCTCTTGTTGAGCAATTTACCACAAAATTCACAATTACGTTCCTAGGGTTCCGATTTCCCAAACCTAGCAATGTGGCGAAACCGAACCCATTCATACATCAATAAACAACCAACAACTCATATAAACATCAATTAAATCAATAAATTTGAAATTACTCACCTTCTCTCTCTAGAAATTTCTCCAAAATCCTTGAAACTCAACCCAAGCTCAACTCTACTCCAAATCACAAACCAATCTACATATACATCAAAAATCAACCTATAATCAACATATCTAAGCCTTACCTTCCATCTATTAAAGAATCAAACAAATCTAGGAAAAACCCTAGAATTCCAAAACTATGAAAACTCACCTCAAACCTTCAAATCTTCCTTGATTCCACCTTGATTCTTGACATGCTTCATGAATCCATGGAAAACCAAGCAAGAACCTCAACAAATCTCCTTCTCTCTCTAAGTTTCTCACTCTTTCTCTCTCTTCTCGGGCTCTCCAAGTGTTGGTAATGTCCAGAAATGTCTCTCTGTTTCTTAAAAACTGATTTCCCGATAGCCGTCCGGACGCCCTAAGCATCCGTCCGGACGGATTACTCTTCATGTAACCCACTGGTTTGAATCTAGGCATATCCGTCCGGACGCCCTATTATCCGTCCGGACGGATCACTATTCACAGAACCTTTCTGCCTTCCGTTTAGGCATATTATGGGCCCAAAACGGACATGTACACTAAAAGTTATGACCCTTTTACCGAACCAAGCGCAAAACTATTTTTTTTAGGGTCTTATACACTTCCAATGGTCCGTTATCTCTTCGAACTCATTTTTCCAATAACTTATTACTTAAAATTTAACCAAACATAATATTTTTGGGTCGGGATCTCACAGACCAGATATTGTCTCGCGAGTTTTTCATATGAAACTTACAGAGTTGGTAAGGGATATTAAGCAATCGAATCATTTTGGACAAGCTATTGGTTGTATTTACACAGTTGAATTCCAGAAAAGAGGCTTACCTCATGTTCATATCATTGTGTGGTTACACCAAAATGATAAATTCCCAATTGCTGTTGATATTGACAAAATTATCTCTGCAGAAATTCCAGACCAAATAAAGGAACCTGCTTTGTTCGATATTGTCTCAAAATTTATGTTGCATGGTCCGTGCGGTAAAGCAAATCCTAGAGCCCCTTGTATGAAGGATGGTAGGTGTACAAAACATTTTCCCAAAAAATATTACCCCGAGACAAATATTGGTGAAGATGGATTCGCTATTTATAGAAGGCGCAATGATGGTGTGGTTGTTATCAAACACGGAATTGAACTTGATAATAAGTTTGTGGTGCCTTACAATAGAGAACTGTCATTGAAATATGAAGCACATATAAATGTGGAGTGGTGTAACCGTTCAAAATCAATTAAATATTTGTTTAAGTACATCAACAAAGGCCCGGATAGAACAAGAGCTCTTTCAAAAGAGAATGTTCAAACTCGCGATGCTTCTTCAACAGAGAAATTAGAAGTAGTTGATGAGATTGAAATGTATCTTGATTGCAGATATGTCGCCGGTTATGAGTCAGTTTGGAGAATATTTGAGTACGACATTCATTGCAAGTATCCAGCTGTTCAAAATTTAACCATACACTTACCGCAAATGAATACTGTCACTTTCAGGGGAGATCTTAATGTACAATCAGTCTTGCACCAGCCTGGAATAGAAAAATCAATGCTAACAGAATGGATGTTTACAAATAGTATTGCTGATGATACACAACAATTAACATATGCTGAATTCCCTACATTCTGAAGATGGGACTCGGTGAATAAAATATGGTTTCGTAGAAAGAAAGGACATTGTATTGGCCGTATATCATATGTCCACCCTTCAGCAGGAGAACTCTATTATCTACGGATGTTGCTTGCTTATGTAAAAGGACCAACAAGTTTCAGTGAGATTAGAACTATTAGTGGGATAGTGTACGAAACATATAAAGAGGCATGCAATGCAATGGGCCTAACTGGGAATGATCAGGAATGGCATGACGCTTTGGATGAAGCTTCAAATTGGGCTACTTCACCTGAACTTAGAAGATTATTTGTTACATTAATTATGTTTTGTGAAGTCGCTGATACAAACAGATTATTTGATGCACATCTCATGAGCTTCCAAGATGATATCATTTATCAACTACAATATAAATATGGCATCAGTGCTTCAGCCGTTACAGCTACACATATGAAGGATCAAGTGTTAAGAGAACTTGATTTTCTGCTCTCCAAGAATGGTGCATCTCTCACAGAGTATCATCTTCCAACACCTGGGAATGGAATTCTACAAGAGCTTAACAACACAATGTTAAGAGAAGAATTAGCCCATAACATTCCTCAGCTTGCAATTGATGCTGAAAATATGAACCACCAGCTAAATGCTGAACAAAAAATTATATATGATGTTGTTCTACAAGCTGTCTACACAGGTCAGGGAGGGCTATTTTTCGTTTATGGTCATGGAGGAACTGGGAAAACATTTGTATATCAAGCCATTATTAGCCGTCTACGTTCAGAAGGGAAGATAGTTCTTGCAGTTGCATCTTCAGGTATTGCCTCATTATTATTACCAGGAGGAAGAACTGCACATTCGAGATTTAAAATACCAATTGACATTCATGACCATTCAACCTGCCATATCAAGCATGGGACTCAACTTGCAGATCTCTTGAAAAAAACCAGTCTTATAGTGTGGGATGAGGCACCTATGGCACACCGAAATTGCTTTGAAGCATTGGATAGATCATTAAAGGATATCTTGATGCCTAATGCAATGGAAACTCAAAATTTACCTTTTGGAGGAAAGACTGTTCTGCTCGGTGGTGACTTTCGACAAATACTTCCTGTTGTCACAAAAGGTTCTAGATATGATACAATTAATGCATCCATTGTGAAATCTGATTTGTGGGTGCATTGCAAGATTTTTTTGCTGAAGACAAATATGCGATTATCCGCACAGGGTTTATCTGCTCATGAGAAATTCGAATTAGCATCATTCTCAGAATGGCTTCTAGAGATAGGTGAGGGAAAATCAGAAACGTTTAAAATGAATGAAGAGGAAGAGTATCCAAATTGGATTAAAATACCTCAAAAACTGCAAGTACCTTTCAGACAAGGAGATATTGAAGATATCACATCTGAAATTTATGATAATTTCTCGGCATTCTATACAGATTTTGAATACTTAAAAGAGAGAGCAATTCTGACAGGAACAAATGAAGTGGGAGATGCAATAAATGCTCATGTATTGTCATTACTACCTGCTGATGCAAGAACGTATCTTAGCTTTGATTCTATCTGTAAGGATGCTAATTCATCAGATGAGGATGATATTTTATATCCACCTGAATTTCTCAATTCTCTTAGATTCAATGGAGTACCCAATCATGAGCTTCATCTTAAAACACATTCTCCTGTTATGCTGTTAAGAAATCTAAATCAATCCGGTGGATTATGTAATGGTACGAGATTGTTGATTACAAAGTTGGGAGAAAGAGTTGTGGAGGCCAATATTATGACAGGTAGCAATGTTGGTGACAGAGTATATATTCCGAGGATTATAATGACAGCCACAGAAGCAAAATGGCCATTCGTCATGAGAAGAAGACAATTTCCTCTACGATTGTCGTACGCAATGACAATTAATAAGAGCCAAGGGCAAACTCTAAAGAAAGTTGGCCTCTATCTACCAAAGCCGCTTTTCTCACATGGCCAATTATATGTCGCTTTATCCCGTGTCACAAACTACAAAGGATTGAGGATACTTACACGCAGTATTGACGACCAACAAATGATGTGCACCAAAAATATCGTCTACCATGAAATCTTTGATGAAATTTCATAAGGTCACTTTCATTCTATTACACTATGTGATCATGTCATCTACATATGTGATACACATACATTAAAACTTCACAAAGTAACATTCTCAATACTTGATTATACATGGCAACAACTACTGAAGTGACACAACTCATAATGCTAAAAGTTCGACAGGAAAAAGCCATTCAGCATTACATTATGTTCCACAACAAAGGTAATGATCTCAAGTAGATACACAAATTCAAACATATGTCATACAAACATGCACCATAACTACATTTTCATCGTAATCGTTCTAATTTGTTTTTTTGGTTTTTGTCATGTAGCACTATATATGCAGCTGAGTTGAGTGTTTTAATTCTGTAATTTCAAGGTATGGGAAATATAGGTTTGTATGTATGAGTTTGTTTAGATGACCTCTTCTTGCTGTTCTGCTTCTCTTCCAAATCTTCCAAAGTTGCATCAAATCGCTTCCTACCTGCAGTGTGTAAACATATTACATTATACTTCCACCAGCATTGCAATGATCACCATTTTCGTCAATCTATAATTCTTCCTCCCAATCTCTTAGGGAGCAAGAGAATAATCTTTACGAAACTGTTGGCCTAATTGGCCACGAGCAACCATGCATATTCATACATAAAAGATGACATGGCAATATTGCCATTTGTTGCTTACATACTGAGACTTTTCAAATATAGCAACTAACAAGCTGTTTTTTTATCTTTGCTAAATTGGCTACCACATAGCTGATAGTTCATTAGTTCTCAATTTGGTCTCTGGTATCTGGAACATGTCTCCATTTGGATCAACTGTGTCTGGACTTGACATTTATTACCCTTTTTGGGTGGCTAAACGAGTCGCAAATTGATGGGGTGTAAAGGGTAGATCATGTGATTTTTTCGGGTTTGTCATTGTGACGAATGGCTGCAGTGAGGCTAACTGTATTTGATTTGTTATCTTTCTATTGTACTTTTTGTTCTTCGACATCCATGTGTTTGAAATTAGCCTGTGGGTGCAGGTCTTAAAGTTACAACAGAGAATCCAATCGCTCCAGGCCGGAAAAGCCAAGGCGTAATTCCCTGCATAGGTGTCTTCCTGTTTGTCATGTCTCATCTTTTTTGATCGGTTTTAACGCAGTTATTTTGTTTGGCGTGGTCAATTGTAGTGACGATGTTGTTAACAAATGTTTTCGCATTCTTCTGCTCAAACGAAACAGAAATGGGTGAATGGGTGAAAGATTTGTCTTGCATAGGTGTCATTGATTATTTTGCTTTATTGTTTACTCGAATCGGTGTTACTACATGCCAAAGTCTATGCTTTCAATTGCAGAAGTGACGAATTGCTATTGGGAAATGGAGATGTCTGGATGTATGTCTTCAAATGATGTAATAGTTTGCTCCATTGTGGCCATTGTGGCAATCATGCAATCATAGAGGTGGAAAGGGGAATGGAAACTGGAAAGAGCTGTCAAATTCACAAAAGACTATTTTTTACATTTGAATCCATAAAGACAATATCATAAATCAGCAAGAAAAGAAGATACACCTATAATCCAAGAATCTCTTATAGAGAGAAATATTTACTCTTGCAAACTTTGTTGTAGCAGTTGTAAAAAAGAGGTTTCGAGTTTGCAATCATACAAATATGCTACTCATACGAACTTGGACAATCATAAAGGAATTTCCAAACACAGATATGATCGAAAAAAATATCGACCCGGGGCAACGCCCGGGCATCTACCTAGTATACTTCAAAATCGCTGATTTTGGAGCGATTTCCGAGCGAGTCCTGTTACAGTGGCATACTCGCGCGCGTTTTGGAAGTATATAGCTTCTCCTTGGCATTAAAGGTTTAGTACAATTTGTTGGGTCCAAATATCACATAAAGTTGCAGTGGTATGGTGGAATATTTTGTGTACTAAAGCCAAGGTATCCCGGTTCGAATCTTACCGGTGGGTGTGCATTATTTTCCTCTTTTCTTTTACTTTTTTGGTTTCGCAGGGAATTTCGTGATGCAAACTGTGCCGCATCTCCATTGTCAGACTGTAATCGGCAAGAATTGGGACAACGCGACGAAGATGTCAGAGATTTTTGTGGCGGTGGAGACTTCTTCCTTTCGATTTTGATTTCTTCTCTAGAGCGTCTCTTTTCGACTTTTTCAGAAACTTGGTTTCTCTGTCGTCACTCTTCTTGATTATTTGTTTCGATAAACTGAATAGCGTTTTGGTTTCGAATTCGCAAAGATTTCTTGCTCATCTGCTTTAGAACGTTGGGTAGCGTTTCGATTTCAAATTCTTCTTTGATCACAGTTCTTTGATATGCTTACAAGGAAATGGAGATATTGAAGAGGGTTGGACAACAAGTAATTCCATCTTTGCCTAATTGCTTTGGTAATTGGTTGGTTGTGTCTCATTTCTTCAGCTTCGACTGCGAGGATAGTGGCGATCGGTTGACTTCTGTGAAAGTTGCTCTTTGCCAGGTTTGTAGGTTATTTTTTGCTTCGTTGTTTGGTTCGGGCTTCCTCTGAGCTTGCACTTTCATCATCGTCTTCCTATCCTCTCACCCTCTTTCCTCCATGATTTCCTCAAAATCGATTTTCCACTGCTGTGTTTGTGCTTTTGGATGTTGTTTCCACTCTTCTCATTCATCTGTTATATTTTTTAATATTTGTTGGTCTCAGTGATTGTCGCTGTTTTGTCTTCTTTTGGTGTTCCTTTTTCACCTATGCTTGTGTATTTGAGCTTTGATCCAAGCTTTGTTGTGGCTTTGATTTAATTAGGACACAGATCTAGATGATAAATTAATTATTGGTGATTAATGGATACTCACAGCAGCACAGTAGTGCACAACTTTGACTTTGTCAAGCTTAATGTTCTCGGATTGGCGCCATTTCATGGCAAGAACAAGATTGTAAATTAGTGGATTGCCCTGTAGTATCCCTGAAGTACAAGTTCAAGAAGTCCTGCCATATTCAACATTTATTCTATTATTTTTTTGTGATTTGTTATTGTGTCAATCCAATAGTTACTTACGTTTAGCTGTTTTCTAAATATCTTTGATTACAGGTACCAAAGCGTGTTATAAACATCTGTTGCATTTTTTAACTAAAAGCTCAAGTATAATTATCGAGCAACTTAGAGTGCTAATACTAATTTAGCTCTCTGCTTCGATGTTTTTGGATTATTGTCTTCATTGATTCCTAATAAAAAATAAACCAATTTCTATTTTTTGGTATCAAAAGTAGTCGCTGATCAGTTATTTTTGTGAACTTTATTCTTAAATGTTGTCACCAATGTTAAGATTATTGGAAAAACAAAACCTAATTTAATTCATGTTTGTTAGAAACTTCTTACCATGATTCTTTTGCAGTAATTATTCTACTTGGTGAATTTCGACGCGTATATATTTCTTGTGCTCTGATCAATTCCAAGTTCAATTCCTTCTTTGTGAGAGAAAAATGTTTCTTTTTAAAATCATATATTTCACCTATAAGTTGGTTACTTGGTTATTTTTATTTCCATATATGCAGCGTTTATTCTACTTCGTGAATGCGAATACATTTTTTTTTTCCAATGATTTGTGAAATTTCCCTTTTTTCCTTGGTATATTTTTGTAGGTAAACTTCTATTGCTGGGCCATTATAGTGTTGTCAGCCTTCTTAAAAGCAGAGGTTAATGCAACTAAAGGTTAGTCAATCCTCTCACGCAACCTTCCCATTGTTTTACCAAAATCAAGATTGTTAATTTAACGTTGCTAGATAAAATGAAGTAACTTTGTTGAGAACTTGGTTTTATTTTTACATTTATTATTTCTGCTCAAATTTTTTTTCTTTCAAATTGTTAAATTCTTACTAATTTTATTGCATAGTCATCATACTGTAGTTTCTTTCTCAATTCAGAATTCCAATTCCTGGGCTCTACCTCTGCTGTAATCTACTTTTAAGCCAGACTTTAATTCTTAGCGCAAAAGGTCAATCTTTCAAATCCTGGGATTTAGACTCATGATTACCTGCTATTATTAAATGACCTGTTTCATCAGCTGTACTGTGATGATATGTGTAATTCATATTTAGAGTTTATGCCCATAAAAGCTAAATGTATATATCACATGTATTATGATTTTGATAAATGTAGATTTCAAGGCACTAATATCAACGGTTTTCTCTTTTCATGTTCCACTTCTCTTTTGTGCATGCATCTTCGGGTTTTGCCTTCCATCACTTCTAGCTTGGTTCTTCCTATCCAGATTACTTCGTGACTGAGTTTTCATGAGTGATGCATTGTTGGTTTGTCATTTGTAATTGTTTCTAGAATTTCTGGTCCTGACCACTCTGCTAAGTATCATAGGTAGTTGTCATTGCAAGTGGGTTCTTTAGTCCTTCGTTTTTAGACTCAGTTCCAATGCTGAAAATGATTCATTAGTTCATCTTCTTTTCCTCTTTTATCTTTTTACTTCTTTGAGCTTCAATTAGTTTTTTAGGGGGAGTTACAGTTTTCATTCTTGCTTATTTGGTAGTTTCCAAGTGGTTGAACCAGAAGTCCAATAGCATATTTGTGTCAATGAAACTGGATTTTATACAAGGGACAGAATCACAAGATGACCATCTCAAGTCTAGGATCCACAAACTTGGTTAGTTTACTTCTCTTTCCTTTTTTCAAATCTACTTGGCTCTAGGGAAGATGTCTCACTTCTTTAGAGTAATTGGTTAGTCTCAATTTCTTGATTTTAGGATAGTTACAACAATTTTAAATTTTTACCAGAGCTAAATTTCAAGTTGTGGAAACAATTCATTATTTTTTTGACTTTGTCAATTAATTTATCCTTTAATGCCTTATGATTCTGCATAAATTTCCCTTAGACAGTGGATTTGGGTTTTTGATAATAAGTGTGTGTTATTCGCATGAGTTCTGCAATGATATAGTTTGAAAATTTTGAGTATATTTTAGAGCATTCATGTTTGCATGTATTATAGATATTATTGCCTAACTTGAAGTGCAGAGTTCAACTATGTACTTTTTGCTACTTTTAATAATTATTATTTTTCCTTAATTGAGAAGAATGAAACTTTGCCTAACAATTAGTCAAATTGGATCTCAAAATACTGTTGGGATTGCAATCAATGGCGAGTTTAATAAGGGGATTTATTCAATTTGTTCTCAAGATGGTTTCCTTCTTACAGAATTGGTATGACCCATTGTTTCTTTAATGCTTAGGTCTTTCTAATGTTAGTTTCATTGAGTTGGAGCATAGATTAAGGTGCAGGACCAAGTATGACTCGCTGTTGCTCGACAGTAGGTATGACTTCGTTCTCAGTATGGTTTCCTTATGACAAGAAGTAGGTATGAATCACTATTTCTCTAATGCCAAGGTCTATACAATGTTAGTTTCATTGTATATGATTCTGAATTGTGCTCCTAGATGTGTTTGCTTGAATTTGGTTTGTTGCACAAGGCTATATTGAATTATATTTTTTAGTAAGTTAAAAAAATGCATGATCCCGCCGCAAAGCGCGGGTTCTTTCCTAGTTAATCTAAAAGGTCCTAAATTTGGTTAATTTTTGTATATTCTATACATATTTCTTTTGATAAAGTTTATTTGTTGTAAAAATAATCTAACTTATAAGCTGTGAAAATTAAACAAGTTATTGAGGCGTTTGGTAAAACTTATAAATAACATTAACTTATAAGCTGTGAAAATTAAACAAGTTATTGAGCCGTTTGGTAAAACTTATAAATAACATTAACTTATAAGTTGTAAAATTATTTTTATTAGAGGCATTCACTAATAAGTCGTTTAATGAAAATATAAATTTCATTGACTAACTTCAACTTTTCAATATTTCAATACGTCATTCAAATAATTATGAACAAATATACTCTTATTCTAATCAATTTTATGCGCATGACATATGCTGACATCATGAGATTTCTTTTATTTTATTTTTTTTAAACTTTAAATTTTTTTTATCACTCAAAATACAAGTCGCATTTTTAAAAAATATATATTCAAAATCATCGCGAAAAACTCTTTTCAATAAAATTCATTGTCGATATATTTAAATGTTCATTCATCAAATTCTCTGAATGAACTTAGAGCATTTATCAAACTTATCCAGAATTCAAAGTATTTCTCAAACTTACCCAGAAATAATAGGATTTTTCAAAACCCACCCAAACAAATCATAGTAGTTTTCAAAATTAAGCAAAAAAGTTCAAATGATTTTATAACATATATCAAAAAATTATTAGAGCATTCAAAAAATTCACCAAAAAAAAATCAGAAAAGTTTTTAAAATTAAGCAAATAAATTTTAAGATTTCACTAAATATATCAAACAAATTACGGAATTTCTGTAAATCAAACAAAAAAAATCAAAACTCTAAACCCTAAAACTACAGTTTTAATTTTGAACAAAAAAATTTTACAAATAATTAAGAGGAATTTACAAAAATAAGAAGAAAATCATAAAAAATTACTAACTAATATTCCTAAACCCTAAACCCCAAAACTTAAACCTTAAGTCCTAAACTCCAAAATCCTAAACACTAATCTTTTAAACCCCAAAACTCTAAATTCTAAACACTAAACTCTAATCTTCTAAACCCAAAAATCGTAAGCTCCTAAACTTTAAACCCTATTATCAGAAATCATTTGAATTTCCTATCAAAAACGTTAGAGAATTTCTCAAAATCAAACAAAAAATGCTCAAAAATTCAGTGATCAGAGGATTTGTCAAACTTACCCATAATTTAGAGGATTTCGCAAAATTCACCAAAAAAATTCATAAGATTTTTCAAAATTAAGCAAAAAAATTCAGAGGATTTTCGTAAAACTCACCAATACGTCCAAAAATTGGTTGGGAATCATAGCTCTTCCTCTTGCGAGCTCAACGATGTCTTCAATTTTCAAAATGGTGGTCGGAGTTGACCGGATCGAAGGAGAGAAATTTTGGTGGACACAAGCTTTTCTTCTTGATTATATAACATTTATTAAATAATTAATTAGTAATTTAACAATGGTTTTTTTTTTACAAATATTGCGATTCACACTGTTTCCTACAACGTGAATTTCATTAGACTTTTATGAATAGCGCTGTTGCCAACAATAATTTTATTGTTTATCAAATTTTTCATATTCACGTTGTTGTCAATAACGTGATATTTTTTTTAAGTTGAAGCACAAGAAAATAAATTTGCAAAAATAGTAGTTATAAAAATTAGTTTTAGCAGTTTCAAAAGTAATAATCATAGGGCGTACACATTTAAAGGAAATAAAACAACATATAACTAAAATATAAAGACCGACCTATCGTCTTCTAATGCGTGTAGGTGGAGCGAATGATGGATCGACCTTGTCATCATGGCGTCCACATGGTACATGACTGCTAACCTTAATTTGTTGTAGTCAATGACCTTCATTTACTTCATTTAGGATGTCACGACACGTGCAGAATCAGTTACGAATTGAGGCAATAGTGGACTCATCTACAACATATTGGAGTGCAGCAGATGCTGGACGAGCACTGATAAGGACCATCAGTGTCTACGAATGATATTTTTGTTTGGGTTTATATTCTATGATTGTTGAAAATGACCAATTGATTGTACTTACCACGTCATGTAGTCTACCACCATGAGGCTCAAACTCTAGTGTCGGCTCATGTGGAACGTCAATCAATGGACTAATAAAATGACGAGTGATAGAAAGGTATCATTGTGTGTAATTCTTGTTGGACCATAGGTCCTACATTTGTGTTTTGATGCAAAAATACATATTGGACTATTTGATTGTGCTTAACTTTGGATGAATTTGGATAAAACATGAAATGAATTATATCTACTGATTTAAGCTTCATTATATATCTTTGGAATCATGTTTGATCATGTTTGATATAAATTGGATGAATCTGGACTGACTTATTTTTCGATGCTAAAATCTGTCACAACATCACACTGCGCACACGTTGGTTGAACAGTCATAACTTATTCATATGAGTTCTGATTGACTTGATTCTTGTTCTGAAAATTATTTAAGACACTCTGAAATTTTTCATTGTCAAATAGTGTCAGGTCAATTTTAAGTTTATCAGGTTCAATTTGTCTGTTGAAATTAATTCACCTGTGCAGTCATTAAACTGGGCTAGTTGAGATTTGCATGATCAAATTGAATGACCAAATGACCTCCGTTATAAGTGAAATTTTGTATGCACATTCAATTATATATGAAAATGATTTATCATGTGCTTACTTGAATTTTATTAAGCTTATAACATGTTGATTAACCTAAGTGCTAGCATTGAAGCTCTTTGAGCTTACAAGCAAAAATGGGATGTTTTGTCATCTATTATTTTTGTAGGCTTAATCAACTGATCATCATGAGCCTATTTGAAGTATCATGAAGCTGATTCTATTGAGAAAATTTGTGCATCATGATTTGAAGCTCATTTAGACAAGTTTGGACATGGTCAACCCTATTTGGTTCAAGTTTGACACTTTGTGTGCAAGAAATGGTTCCATCCGTGTGCCTTGTGTTATTATTTCTGGAGAATTAACTCAAGAACTTCTAGAAGCCTTATCATTTGTTTTGGAGTCAACAAAGTAGAGGGAATACAAGTTTGAAATACTTGGTTGGTAGTGTGCCTAACACTTGCACTATGGAGACAAGGAAGAGACAAGGGAGAGACAAGATGACATACAGTTGTAATATTTCCAGAATTTAAGATGGACTTGTTTGGCATCCGTTGGAGAAAGTTGCTACATACAGAAGAGTAATGTGTTTGATCCAAACAAGGTGCAGCCCATGGTGACTTTCTTGGAGAAATATGTCCAACGGCTTGATCTTCAATGGCTGAGATCAATTTCATTTGAATTAAAGAAAGGTCCAGATTTAAAGTAGCTTCAAGGGCCAAGATTTGAAGATGTATTGATCCAATGGCTGAGTTGGTTTTTGTTTGTTTTGAAGAGAGAAGGGTCGGCCATTCTTGCAAGGGGGGGAGAAGCATTTGCAAATTTTTACTAAGTGTTCAAGCTTACTTGCTCTCAACTTCATCTTCTTGATTCAAGCTTCTTTCTTGCGATCTCTTGCTACCACTTTGATTACATTCAAGCCATCATCTTCCTATTTGAAAGAGAGATCCAAAAACTCCTTGAACCACCCCCAAAATCTTTCTACCCGTGGGTACTCTTGGTGTGTTCTTGAGAGTTCTTCAACAAAGCTTCACCTAAACCTATTCTTGATCTAGTGTGAGCTTTGTGTGAGATTACAAGAGTGTTTGCTACACATTTGAATCCAAACCTATTTGAGCAACATCTTGTGAATTTGAGTGTTCTCCAACCATATATAGCCTAGAGCTAATCTTGAGAGAACCAAAATCTAAATACTTGTAAAAGTCCCTTTTGAGGGCATTACCTTTGAGAGGTGTGTGAAAGTTTAAGGTTAACTTCAAACCTTGTTGGTGTACAAGTTTGGGGTGTTCTTGGAAACCCTAAGTTTGTGGTGAACTTGCAAAACCACATATATCCTTTAGTGGATTGGGAAATCCTAAGCTTGAGGGCTTAGGTAGTGGATGTAGGTGTGAGCACCGAACCACTATATATCCTTGTGCACACTATTTTTGATTTCCTTGCTTGTTTGTGTGTTAAACTTGCTGCCTTGTAGTGACTTGTTTTTGATTATCATTCTATTGGTGTTATTGGAGATTTGTGTGCCTTAGAAGTTGATATTAGGGTGTTGCTTGCTGCCATTGCTTGTTGGGATATTGCTTGTGGTTGAACAACTTGTGATTATTGAATTCTAGGTATACTTTTGATTGTTAATTTTCTAGAATACCAATCTGTCCGTGAATTTTTCATATAGATAGACTTTGAATTTTGAGCTGAATTTTTGATATAGTGTTCATTGAGGTGTTGTTAGATTGCATATCAAATTTCGTTACATTCCGAGTTGAATTGCTAGGTCAAATTTCATTTACACGATTAGTGCACAGATTTGCATTCTTGACATTGCCTTAATCATTTGTGAGTTTTTAGGTTGTGGTTTTGTACTTGGGGTTTGTACTTAGTTTTTAAAACACAATTCACCCCCCCCCCCCCCCCTCGTGTTAGCCTAGTGATTTCAATTCTCAATGCTAGTGTGTACCACTTTATCATTGTAGATCAAGCTATGTTTTGTCACATAAGACCACCTTCTAAGCAAATATATGGCACAATCAATAAGTGCTCCGTCATATATGTGGTCTAGACAACCAGTATGTAAATCATGTCATTAATATTATTCAATGAAAAAATACTAATAATATAACCACAAATTATATATACCTGATAATGTAGCTATCCACAAATTATGACAATGTCTCGCTTGGTATGTCATTTTGTTAGACTCTCATATCGGAAAGATGTGGGAGTTTGAGTTGTTTATAAACAATGTTTATAAACAATAAAGCCCACATCAACCACTAACAAGATAATTTCTTTTGTTTAAGTGATTGGGTTCAAATCTATTTGCTAGATTTGAAGAAAAATAAAGTCGTACGGATCCAATATATCCTTAAAAATTGGTCTAAAGCAGACAATATTATCAATAATATGTATGATGCACTTGTTTGGTAAAGCTTTTGCCAGCTTATACACTAGCTCATAAGCTAGCGTATAAGCTGGCTCACCAAACATAGGTTACACGCTAGCTTAAACTGCATCATTTACGCTCACCAAACATCAATACACGTGTCTTGTAGGTAACATAAAATATTTTGTAATTTCCTTACCATACCCTTGCTCCTCACTGTCCCAGCTCGAGCAACGCAGAGAAAGAAATTGGAGAAGAAGGCGCTGCGCCTGTTGTCGTCCACTGCGGAAGTTCTATCGGAGGAAGCAGTGACCCGAATTGTTGTTCTCTTCATCATCTCTGACCAGGTATGTCTTCCCCCATCTTGATTCCTCACCTATGTCTCGTCTCTCTCCACGATCTAGGGTTAATCTTAATTTTGGATTTAGAGCACGATTTAGGCTATCTCCATTTTTAGTAATCTTTCTAGGGTTTTGGCCTCACTTACACTCTCTGATTTCAAACAAATTATAGGATTTGGTCAGAATTTTCTGATGTCTTCATCCCTGTCTCCGATTCTGTGTTACAACAGTTTTCTTGATTTTGTATTCTATGATTTATGTTTCTGTTTTTGTACATGTTTGTTGTGTCCAGAAGAGTTGTTAAAATGATGTACTGCTTAACTGACTGGATTTTGGAGCATTTGAGTTACTGGTTGTTTTAGCAGAAATTGTTGAATGTATTTCGTGATGTATACATGCTGAATTCTTGTGAATATTGTACTGGCGGTAGTGATCTGTACACCATATATGATTGTGTTAATTTTTATGGTTCATGTCACTCACTTGGGGGGACCAATTGTGAATAATTCTAATGCAAATTGATGCAAACTGATGCTGCACTTGTTAAAAGTTTGTGAATAATTCTACATGCAAATTGATGCTGTTGGGGGATACATATGTATCCTATATGGTACTTATCTTTGTGGGGGAATATTTTTGTCTCAATAATGTTCAATTATATGATGTATTTAAGTACTGGATCATTTGTGTCAATTGACGTACTGCTTATGCGACTGCTTATATGTATGCCAGGGTTCTTGTGATAATTTTATTTTCTCAATGCTTGTAGTGAGCTCTGATTTTTATTCTATGATTAGTACCCTGAAATTTTATGCTGTAAAGGGATCACTGATTAACGTCTCATATTTTCTCATAACTGTTTTCTGCTGGGTAATGATGGAAATTGGTTCATTACCCAGCAGATGGGTGTTTCTGGTTGTAATGTAGAGTAGCAAATGTATGGCTGCTTTGTTTAGTACAATAATATGAATTGTGTTTGATATTTTGTTCAGCTGAGGCTTTTTACAATGCATTGAACTTGAATGCTGATTTTTTTTTGAACTTGAGGTTGTAGGTGAAATCTGGTGATGAGTTTGCCAAGTTACAGATTGCATATTGTGTTATTGACTCTTTTTTTTTTTTACAAAAGTTCCCTGCCATGACAGTAGCAGTAGCTTTGATTGTGTTAATCTTTTGTTGTATGGCTGCTTTGTTCAAATTTATGGATTGGTGCATAGTCTTGTGAATGTCCAATAAACATGTGAGGTCATTATATAGGATGACTGCATCTCTTTCTGTAGGATGTATTTGTTACAATTAAAAGTGTCTATATTTTCAGACCCATATATTCTGCATGTAGATTTTTCTTTAATGCATTTTTCTTTCTAAGTGCAAACCTGTTTAGTCTAGAAATTTTTTATTTTCACCTAGGATTGTTGAATGTCGAGACCCGATAAGCAAGTCATGACCCAGACTGAGCATGAGAAAACCAAATGGGAGGAGTGGTCTGTTGATGCATTGGTAGATATCTGTGTGGAGACTCTTGAGGAGATCACAAGGACACCAGGTTCACCTATGCCAAAGATGGAATGGGATGGAATTGCTAAAAAATTTCATCAGCGTACTAGCCTTCAATACACAAAGGCAACCCTGAAGAATAGGTGGGATCAGTTGAGAAAGGATTGGTCTTTGTGGACTCGCATGACTCAGAATGAGACAGGTATGGGCTGGGATGAGGTAACTAAGAGAGCCATAATGTCCGACGATTGGTGGGACCTCAAAATTAAGGTAAGTGTCATTAATTTTTATTGGTAATAAAGGCTGATCTGTTTTAATAATTATTATACTTATGTTGTTCATGTTTTAATAATCTCTTTGAATGACCTGCAGGAAAACAAAGAGTATGCAAAGTTTTGGAAACATGGTTTTCGATGTCGCGATGAGCTGCAATTCTGTTTTGCTGGTGGTATTGCAACTGGGCAGCACTTTCGAGTGCCATCTAGTGGAGAGAACTTTCGGTTGAACACTCTAGATGATGAAGTTGTGGAGACTGACTGGTTTGAGGGGTGTGACCCAGATGCATACATACCATACTCGGTCAAAGATAGCATTAGATTGCAGTCTGAGCCAGAGAAATCCACTGGTAGCTCACCAGCAAAGAAAACCCCATACTCTAGAAAAAAATCCTCAATGCCCAAGAGCACAGATTTTGTTGCCAGATTCAGGACCTCGTCATCAGATCCAGTAGGTACTCCTACGACAAAGAAGAAGAAGAACGCTGACACAATTGCCATCTCCAGGATTGCAGATGCACTAGAGGTTCAGAACGAAGAAGCAGCTGAGCGCAGGAGTGAAAGAAGGGCATCCTCAACAGCTGGCCATTCAGTTGCAACTACTAATACAGGGCCTAATGAGGTGTTGTCCATCCTCAATCAGATGTTTGAAGATGGCCATCTTACTGAGGATGTGTACTTGCTGGTTTTGGAGAAGATAGATAATCCTATCTTAGGTCGTGTTCTTCCAAATATGGTGCCATCTATTCGCTGTCGTTTCCTTACTCGTTTTGCTGGTGAAAAGGGAAAGTGAGAGGGTTCTAGTGTTGAGAGACTGATGTGTTGGTAGAGTCATGTTCACTGAGTTTGTTTTGCCATTAGAATAAATTGAAGAACTGAATTATTGTTGGATGTTTCAGTACAATAAGTAGATTTCTAAGTTTGTTTTTAAGTACAATAATATGAATTGTGTTTGATATTTTGTTCAGCTTAGACTTTTTTACAATGCATTGAACTTGAATGCTGATTTTTTTTTTGAACTGGAGGTTGTAGGTGAAATCTGATGATGAGTTTGCCAAGTTACAGATTGCATATTGTGTTATTGACTTCTTTTTTTTTTTTTTACAAGAGTTCCCTGCCATGACAGTAGCAGTAGCTTTGATTGTGAGAATCTATTGTTGTCCTACAATGCATTATAGTAGCTCTAAAATTGTGGAATGTTCCCCTGTTAATCTCTTCTCAATTACTTTGCCAGTTATGGATACATCTAGCTCTGATGAGGAATATGAGAACCAAGTCTATTTCAGTTCGATGGCAGCCACTGCTGCTGCTATGTATCATGACCACTATCATGGATCTCCTCCAATGCCACGTAACCGTTGTAGGACATCATCATTAACGGGTGCACAGTGGGTTACGGATGTCTTGAATGGCAATCCAGTTAGGTGTCAGGAAAATTTTTGCTTATCTGTAGATACTTTTAGAGCATTATGCACTGATTTGGCTGAGAGGTACATGCTCGAATCAACTGGGCATGTTCAAATTCCCGAGATGGTAGCTATTTTTTTGTTGACTGTTGGGCATGGAGTAAGTAACAGACTATCCTGTGAGCGTTTTCAGCACTCTGGTGAGACCATTAGTAGGATATTCAGTAGGGTATTGAGGTCGGTGTACCAGATGGCGATAGATGTCATTAGGCCTACAGAAAATCAATTCTCAGAGGTCCCGACTAAGATAAGAAGTGACCGACGATCATGGGCTTTTAGCAATGCGATAGGAGCGCTTGATGGTACACATATACGGGCAGTGATACCGCGGGCATCACAAATCCCGTATATCAACCGAAAAGGTTTTGCGTCACAGAATGTACTGGCGGATGTGATTTTGATATGATGTATTTATTTATTGCTGCTGGATACGAGGGTTCCGCCCATGATGCGCGCGTGTTGGACCACGTGCATTCTGTTCCGGCATATAACTTTTCGCATCCTCCTCAAGGTATGTTGCTGGTTTTTGTTTCTAATTTTTAATTAATGTTCGTAGTGGAGGAAATATTGTTAACCAATTCGTGTTGATCTTGTTCAGGGAAATATTACTTGGTGGATGCCGATTATGCTAACAAGCCCGGTTACCTTGCGCCTTATTGGGGTGAGAGGTATCATTTGTCGGAGTGGAGGAATGGGCGACACGCCAGTGGACCACGCGAGAAGTTTAACCGGAAGCATGCATCTTTCCGTAGTGTCATAGAAAGGACATTTGGTGTTACGAAGATGCGGTGGAAGATTCTTAATAATATGCCGCGTTTTAAGTACGGGACACAGGTAGACATTGTAGTCGCATGTTGTGCATTGCACAATTATATTAGACGGAGGAGCCGAAGTAACGAGGTGTTTGAGATTGTGGAGGACGAGTCCAGCAGTTCCGTTGTACATGAAGAAGGACCGGAAAATGTAGAAAGTGATGTTTTTATAGACGACCACAACATGGGTGTGGTTAGAGATATGATTGCTAATGCACTAGGGTAGTTTATTGTTATAAATGTAAATGTGTACCACGATGATGTTGTAAGCCATGTATGTATAATTAATTAGCTAACATGTGTGTTATTATTTTTTGTAAAAAATATACGCAAGGTAGTTAATGATTATTCAATTTATTTTTGAAAATAAATTAAAATGATGCTTATTTTTTGTTTAATTAAAAAATAACTCTAAATGCCAAAATAAAATAAGTAGGAAATAAATTAAAATGATACATATTATTTGTTTAATTAATTAAGTAGTATAAATGCCCCTAAGTGTAATTTTAACAACTTATACTCTATGAAAAACATACTCTTTACCAAACATCACTCAGCTTATTTCACAACTTATTTTCACAGCTTATACACTAGCTTATACTCTATGCTAAATACTCTTTGCGTGCGTTTGGATTGGCGTATGGGAGCTTTTAAGCTAGCGTTAGACGCTAGCGTATGGGAGACATGCCAAACACCCATTTTACGCCATGCAATCCGCTACCTAGCACATGTCTTACACGTGATTTTCGCACACTACAAAATTTGACCTTGTTACCTAAATACTCTCATCCAAACGGGGGCTTTACCAATAATTTTATTGGTGCGTTGTCGACACCAATAAAATTCACTTTGTTGTCTATATTTGTAAAAATAAATAAATTTTTTATATTACTAATTAATTATTCAATAAATGTTAGAAGGCAATAAAACTCAAACTCCTACTAATTGACAAAAGGAGGGCAAAATGGTAAAATGAGAGGCAATGGATGATGCCAGAAGCCAATAAAATTGAAAAGGAGCCTGGTCAAATGGCCAACACGTGGAACTCGGATCAAAGCTGTAAATCATGTGGGTCCCGTACTTTTTTAATATTTAAGATTTTTTCTTTCTATTAATTTAAATTTTTAAAAGTTTTCAAGTTTTTTTAAACTTAGATATGCCCATAAGAAGAAAAAAAAAATTAGCATCATGACAACATAATAAGATGAATCAAAGTCCAGCGTGTCAACATAATGATATTATTCTCATTGAAAATCGAATTCATAATCTTTCGAGTCAATACAATTTGATTCTAAAAAGATTTATCACTATACTATAACTTAAACAAGCCACGACCTCAAGTGCAGTGATCGGCGGCGCAAACAGAGGGTTGGAAAAGTTTCTTTGTGGAGCATGCATGCACCTACATGGACTATGGCAAGGGTAATGAGACGATGGACGTCCAAGAGTGACGCAGATTTGAGCGAGTACGAAGAAGAGAGCATAGTTGAGCAACATGCACAACATCAGTCGAGAAAGGCGTCGCCAGACTCACCAGGAGAGAGCCATTTTTTATCCGAATTTATATATATGTATTGATAATTCCATTTTATTTTACAAACAAACCTATGCGTTCTACTCTACTTTAGTTTTCTAATGATAAATATATTATAATAACTGTTTCAATCACCAAAGAATATGCACCAAATCTCCGTAACTTGTTTCTTGGTTTTTGGGTAGCTGGAATTTTGACCAATTTTGATCTTTGAAGTGACCCCTGGTTAATTAGACAAAGGCGGATATGGAGCTTATGTGATAAATTAAGCCTCTGTTTGGTTGGGAGTCTATAAGCTTCATAAGCTAGAGTATGTAGCTAACTAACGCTCAAGTAACCAAACACCAAAATACGCCAGCTTCATAAGCTAACGCATTCCGTCCCGTAAAAAAAAGCTCGTTGGACCAGCTTCTTCTCTCCCCGCTCTTCATATTTCCACAAAATACCCTTCTCTCTCTTCTCATCAATTTCGCGAACCCTAGTGCCCAAAGCTTCAGATCGAGCAAGGTATGTTGTTTTGGTTTTTTGTTTTTTCCTTCCTTTGTCCATCAAATCTGACTTTGAGAGATTATTAACTATGGTTTTGCTTTTTGATGAAAGTGACGACAGGTCGCGTCTCGACTTCTCCCTCGTTCTTTACATTTGGCAATAATCACCGATTTCTTCAAGGTATGTTGTTACTGATTTCATGGTTTCTGTGATCTATATATTGATTAATTTGATGTGGGTTTTTTTAAAAGTGTTGCTGCCATGGGGTTTTTTTTCTTCCTTCCATTGATAATTTGGGGATTTTTGCCTCTGTTGGTTGTGAAATCCTTTTTTCCTCCTTTGGCCTTAAAAAATCCTTGCTGAAATTGTGATTGCAGTATGAAAATAAATCAGTGTAACAAAACTTCTCTAACCCAAAAACTACGGGCATTGAAGAACTTCCTTGCTAATGGCATTTTGTCTTTGTTTGGTTATAACACTCGGTTTATTAGGACTTAGGAGTAACTTGTGTTTACATTTAAATATCAAATATTATGATTCAATTTCGAGAAGTTTAATTCTTGGTCTTCTAATGCATGACTGAAGCTAAATGTGTATGTGTGTGTAATTTTAATAAAGTAACCTGGAGGTTTTGTTTGATTATCTTTCATGTGATGATGATAAACCATTATTGAAAGCATGACATGCTAGTCCTGGAAAAGAAAAGAAGGAAAAGAGAATATTGTTTTGGATGCAGTGCAACATATTGATGGTGCTTGTTGTTGGGCATCATTCATATCTCAGTCCCCCTTGTTATGTCCTGCTTTCATGTCACCTAAATCATAAACATTCCCTGTGACTTGTGTCTCCTTCGACTAACATAGTAAATCAGTGTTTGTGTTTCTTAAATATATTTGTTTTTGATTGGGCACATTATAATATTTCCTAAAGAATATGTCGAAGAGGGGTAAGGATGTTATGAGTCAACCCGAAGTGGATAAAACAAAGTGGGAGACGAAGACAATTGATGTGTTGGTTGATATTTGTGAGGAGAGTTTGAAATCCATTGTTAGGCTACCAGGGGCTCCAGTTACTAAATTTGAGTGGGAGGGTATTGTATCAAAATTCAAAGCAAGTACGGGTCTTCTATTCACGAAGCAAGCATTGAAAAACAAATGGGATCAATTGAGGAAGGAGTGGCAGTTGTGGAACAGAATGGTTGGGAGCGAGACGGGTTTGGGGTGGGACTACTCAACTCATAGGGTTATCATGGATGATGAATGGTGGGAGCTCAAAATTCAGGTATAGACTCTATTGTTTTACATGTCTAATACATATGTCTAATACACATGTCTAGTCTAATACACATGTCTAATACATCTGTCTATTGTTATTGTAGGAGAATAAAGAATATGCCAAGTTCAAAAAATGGGATTTCGATACAGATTTCAGCTGGATTTTTGTTTTGGTGGTGGAGTTGCTACTGGCAATTTTTGTGTTGCACCGTCAAGTGGGCATAATCCAATTCTGAACCCGGTGCTTAACCATGCTTCAAATACCGATTGGTTCGATGAGGGTGAGGAGTACGTTCCAAGCACAATCCACCTTGACTGTGAACAAGATACAACTACTGCTACATCACCTACGAGAAAGAGTGTGAGCACAGCTCCTACAGTGTCATCCGTATCAAAGGAAGGTAACTCCAAAAAGAGAAAGATTGCTGCACAACTAGTGAATGATAACCATATTCTGACAACCAGGTTAGTGAGTGCTTTTGAGCATGTCGCTTTCAAAGCACCTACTGATACGCCTTCCTTGAGTACTGGTATATCTGATGAAGTGCAATCTGATGATGCCTAGACTATCCTCCATGACATGTCTGCTAGAAATGAGATCAATGATGAGTTGTACTTCTTTGGAATGAAGATGACGAAGGACCAACATGATAGAAAATGTTTTGCTACAATGCAACCGGCTAAGAGGGTGGGCTTCATACAGAGCATGTTTGCTGAAAAATATGGCTCACCATTTGGTCGCATATGAGATGTCTATTTATTTTAAGCACTTTATTACTTTTTCTTGCATTATCATAAACTATGTAGACTTTTGAACTTGCTTATATGTTTGTCACTTTATTTTTTTATGCATTTGTATGACTTGATTTTAGTAATATGGATTTTGATTACATAAATTGAGTAAATGTGTTTTATTGAATTTGCAGTTATGGAGGATTATAATGAGTACGATTATGAGACTATTATGATGATGGGATTAGCTGCCTATTATATGGTGAATATGAATCCAAGGAGTTTATTAATAGAACGTGTCCCATGTAGAACTTCAAGTTTACAAGGTGCTCAATACGTGGCAGAGGTTCTGAGAGGCCACCCTATAAGATGCTACGAGAATTTTAGGATGCGGATTGACATTTTTGAAGCACTTTGTTCTGATTTGGTTAACAAGTACATGCTTCGTGCATCTGGGAACATCCAAATTCCAGAGATGGTAGCTATGTTTTTGTTCACTATTGGCCAAGGGGCATCAAACAGGCTAGTTCAGGAAATCTTTCAGCACTCAGGTGAGACAGTTAGTCGTTTGTTCAACCAGGTGTTGGGTTCTGTATATGAAATGGCTATCGATGTTATAAAGCCGAGAGAGAACCAGTTTAATGAAATTCCTACAAAAATTAGGGCTACACCCGAGCTGCGACCTTTCAAAAATGCTATTGGTGCTATTGATGGAACCCATGTGCATGCTGCTATTCCACGGAGTCAACAGTTGCCATTCTTCAACAGAAAAGGAATGACATCTCAGAATGTTGTGGCGGCGTGTGATTTTGACATGGTATATATATTTGTAGCACCTGGATTTGAGGGTTCGGCCCATGATGCGAGGGTACTGCAGTATGTTCAAAATAAAGCAGATTTCAACTTTCCCCATCCACCTCCAGGTGTGCTTGAATTTTAATTTGTATGCAATCTATGGATTATTTAGCATGCTTAATGTGATTTTTTTTAAGCAGGGAAATATTATTTGGTGGATGCGGGTTATGCCAACAGGACTGGCTATCTCGCACCTTATAAGGGCGACCGGTATCATCTGCCAAATTGGATGAATGGGCGACGCGCAAGTGGCCCACGTGAAATCTTCAACCATAAGCACTCGTCCCTCCGTAATGTCATTGAAAGGACATTCGGAGTAACCAAAAGAAGGTGGAAGATAATAAATATTATGCCGCCTTATCCATACAAGACACAGGTGAACATTGTGGCAGCATGTTTCGGTCTGCATAACTACATTCGAATGAGGACTGCAAGTACCGAAGAGTTTGAGAATGAGCTAGATGATGTGGACAGTTCCTCAATTGATGTCGCAGGGACTTCTCTAGATGGTGGTGTTGGGTTGACTGATGATGGCGACATGGGCATTATTAGGGATCGAATTGCAAACCAATTACGTAGTATGACTAATTAGGTGTTGGTTGGAAAGTTTAATATGTACGAAACACCAATATTTTCATTTTATTTTCAAGTTTGTGTGAGAACTTAAAATATGACATGATTGTTATGTTTTTATGTTGTTAAGTTTTTATGTTATATGTGATTGTTTTGTTTTTCTTTTTAAACTACTTTAAAAGCCCTTAGTGGTAATTTTACAACTTTTACTCTATTAACAAATTAGCACCACCAAACACATATTCAGCGTAAAGTAGCTTATTTACACAGCTTTATACACTAGCGTAAAGTAGCTTATTTTTACAGCTTCATACACCAACTTATTTACCCTCTCAACCAAACAGAGGCTAAATACAAGATTTTGAGTGTGATTTCTCATTAAGTATCATGATATATCTGGGGTCATGTTTTTTTTTAATTAGAAATGGGGGATTAGGTTTAAATTCGAGATTACATAAGATCTTACTCTCTAACTGAGTTACTTGAAATTCATGAATCGGGTGTTGCTTAGAGCAAGTCCAACCGCGTGTATCATATTTAAAGATATATGTTTTCCTCTATTTTTTAATAAAAATGTTATGAAGCAAGTTTTGGAAAACAATAGAACCCAATTCTAGGTGGCTCCATGTAAAATTGAAAAAATAAAAACTTTCATTTCTATAGTACCATTATACCCTTGCTTTCCTACCACTCTAAGCCGTAATTAACAGTTGCTTCAATTTTTTTTAGTTTTTTCATAAAAAAAATTTTAAAATATTTTATTTTTTAAAATATATGTTAGATTTAAAAAAAAACATATTCAGAATAAAAGCATAAAACTCTTACAACAAGACTCATGATCAATTGTTTTTATCGAGAATTTTTAATTACATTATTTTTAAAATAATGTAATTAGGTAGTGCATGTTTATAAATAATCTATTGCATCATATATTGTTCATGATTATTCTCATGTATGTCTATAGTTTTATTATATTATTTTTATTACTATACAACTAAAAATTGAGTTATTTTTGTATTTTTATTGAAAACAATGTAATTACTTCATATGTTATGTACGTTGTTCGTTTATGGTGAAATTTCATTGCAACATGATAGTATAACATATATTCATTGTTTTAAACAAAGTCAAGAGTAAAAACTCATAATTGATTTATGTTAAATGGAATTGGTCAATTTATGGTGAAATGAACTCCAAAATTTATTGTTTTATGTATTCATAATAAAATTATATTATTATTTTTATTAAAAACAATGTAATTAGACACTAGAACCCACGTATCAGTACACAAAACAATGTATTTGGTCAATATATTAAAACATATATATGTGACAAAAATAATGAAATTGGCAAAATACACACTAAAATTGAAATTATGTTGTTTTTAAAAAATAACTGAATAAAACTTATCGATGATGGGTTTTGTTGAAAAATTTACTCGTTGTTTTTTCATACGTAATTTTTTTGAAACTTAACATATATTTTAAAAAATAAAAAATTTTGAAATTTCATTTAAGAAAAAAAGATAAAAAAAAACTGCGATATATTGGACTGTTTTGTCTAATGAAGAAATAAATTTTAAAAAAACTATAAAAATAACTTCATTGCAATATAAAATTGAATGTTTTGAATTTATAGCCGATGATTTAGAATTTTCATATATTTTTCATGATGAATTTTATTTTTATTTTCAAAAAAAAAATCGTTGAATTCGTCATGCTAAATACTTTACATTTATAACATTTTCAAAAAAAAAAAATGGTTCATTAAAGTGTTGCACCGGATAGGTCCGTTATTTTTAGGGCACTGGACCTACACTAATTGCTAACCAGATCCCTATTTAACATCAAATCTATAATTTTAATAGTTTCTAACATAAAAATAAGAGAGAGAAAAGATGGGATAGAGAAATAATAATAAATAAAATATATATTTTTTAAAATTTTGAGTGCGACAAGTGTACCCAAATTTGGGGTATGCAAGGTATCATATCCTATTTCGGGATTTCATCGAACGTGAAAAAGTGGCATCCAAAATGGGATTTCACCTATTTTGATTACACATTGGACATGGGTAGCATTATTCGAACATCCCCTACCCCATATAGGTAATCCCCCCACCGCCCCTACTTGGTATTTTTTTATATTTATTTTTATTTTGGGCCCATAAATGCATTGAAAGTTTCAATAAAAGTAATGAAAAGGGACAGTATTGGTGACTTTTATCATGAGGCCTCCCACCCCCCTCAATTCATGCAACTTTTATTACAAGTGCCAATTTTTCCTCCCCCCTACAACATGTAACTTATTCTTTCCCAGCAGCCCCCCACCCCCCTCCTCCGCTTCCTTTTAAATTGCAAACTTGGCTTGGTAAAATTTTGTAGATATTTAAGAATTAAATAGAGAAGGAGTAGATGCGTTAAAATAAAGCATTTGAAGTTTTAAATGCTAATAACCGGTAAGTAGCTGTTTCTCTCTCTTTTGATTTTACAATTTGTTTTATTGTATTTTTGTTGGAATGATTTTTCGGAGATCCAGGGAGTGCCAGTGCATTAATGCATCGATTATTAACCTGTTTATGTTCTTTTTATGCTTTTGGCATGCTTCCATGAATGGGTCTGCAGAAGAAATGTTGATAATGTCTGTTGTAAGTATCGTATTTCATGTGTGTTTGTATGAACTGAAACAAATGGGGAAAAGAAAATGTATGTTCCGCAGAAACAAAGTGAAACATTTGCATGTGCATTCTTTTTCGCATTGACATCTTTGTGTTTCACTGTTTTGTTTACCGGGATTGAAAAGGAAACAAGCAAAGTGAATGGGCGAAAGGCTAGTGTTGGAAAATGGAAAGCGTTTGTTTTTTTGCTTTTCTTATGCTTTAATCTATCAATGTTAAGGATTTCGAGTGCCAGTGCATTAACCATATATATTATATTTTGTCTTATGATTTGATGTTGATGTATTATTAATCCTACAGCCAATAAACATTATATTTTTTGTCCTATTGAACCATATATGTCTTCCTCCGAACCATTATAACATTTGTATTTAAAATGTGAAAGGCAGAAAGTTCCTACCAAAATTCTCGAGCATAAAGTATTACTCGGTCCATTCCACTAGAATGTGTTCCAATGTGGTTTGCCCGATTGCAGTGATGCATTTCCTTCAAAATTGAAGACATCTAAGCAGGACTCGTTTTCCATGAGAGGTGAACCCCAAGCAACCTTTTTTTATAAATAAAAAATATAAAATTGATGTGGACGTTTGTATCTCCCTATGTTGTCGAATTGTCTGATTGTTTGTAAATATTTTTTATACAAAATTATTTCGTTATTTTAAAAGTTAATTAAAAAAATTTATAAATGAAAATAATTTTTCTCAATTTGATTAATTTTATTAATGGCTTAAGTTTTCGCTTCAATAGCTCAACTGTTTATATAATCAACTGTTCATGTGCAAATATGAACTACATAGATGATTTTTTGAACAACCATCCGACAAGCAGTTCAACTGAACATGTAAATACTAATACTGAGCCAGTAATTTTTCTAATTTTTTTTATTCAATGTTAAATTTATTTATTGGCAGGGTTATTTTTTCCCATTTGAAATAAAGCAAGAAGATGAAGATGCGAATGAGATGGCAGAGAACATCGAGGTTGACGAGAGATGTGAATTTGAAACCGATATGGTATAATATTTTATTCAATCAAAATATGAGTTTTTGTGTTAGGTTGAATGAATATCAGTAACTTTCTAAAAAAAAATTAATACATTCTCAAGTGTTCAAATCACGACAAACTTTGATCGATTGGGTTCAACAATTCGGACGCCAATTGAGATACATCATCATCATCAGTAGATCAAATATTGGGGGGTTCGGTAAAAAACACAGATTACAATTCAAATGCGATCGCGGTGGTAATTACCAAAGCAAAAAATCCTCAACGAAGCAGATTGACACGAAAAAATAGATTGTCCATTCAAATTGAGAGGACGAAAAATGAAGCTAGACGATGATTGGAAGGTGGAGGTTGTGTGTGCGGAACACAACCATGCTTCTGCATTATATATGGAGGGACATCCATACCCTGGTCGACTTTCTGAGTCTGAAATTCAAGTGATGATTGACATGTCTGCGCAAAATGCCAAGCCACGGGATATATTGACGGAATTGAAAAAATGAGATCCAAACAATGTGTCAACAATCAGAACCATACGCAATGCTAAGCTGAAACACAAGATTGCTGAGAAATTGGGACAATCACAGATGCAAGCTGTGTTGACATTCCTCATAGAGCATGGCTATGTTTTCGATTATCAGTCAAACCCTTCCACCAATGAGCTTGAAGATTTGTACTTCGCACATCCTGATGCACTTAGGCGATTGAATGCATTCCCTCATGTGTTGTTAATAGATGCGACATATCAGACAAACAGGTATGGGTTGCCTCTCCTTGAAATTGTCGGTGTCACTTCAACCAATCAGACATTTTGCATAGCATTTGCATATTTACACTCAGAGAAAGAGACCAATTATACTTGGGCTTTGGAATGCGTTCAGTCTGTAATGCACGGATGCATTGGTCCACGAGTGATAGTTACGGATAGAGAGTTGGGCCTGATGAAAGCTTGTGCTAAGGTATTTCCCGAGGCTTTGAAACTACTATGTAGATGGCACATCTATCAAAGTATTTTGACTAAATGCAGGCCATCAATACAAGATAGTAGAGTCTGGAATGCGTTCTACCGCATGTGGACTACGGTGCTCGATTCTGAAAATGAGAGCGCGTACATGAACAATATAATACGCCTCAAAGTAGTCTTACAGAAGTTTCCAGTAGTGATTAACTATTTGAAAGATGTATGGTTGACACCATATAAGGAGATGTTCATATCCGCTTGGACCGACAAATATCTGCATTACGGAAATCACACAACTAATAGGGTTGAGAGTCAGCATGCTAAGCTGAAAAGATATTTGTGCTCTTCACAGTCAGACATTGAGCGATCCATATCATGGATTCATAAGGTTATTGAGTCTCAAGACACAGCTATCAAAGCTAGTATCGAGCGAAGCAAAACCATTGTGCCACATCGATTCAACATATATTACTTTCAGAATTTACATGGTTTTATTTCAATCGAGGCATTGGATCTTATTTGGATCGAGTTTGAGCGGTCAAATGAAGTTGGAGAGGTTGCTTACAGTTGCAGATGTCAAATTCGTAGGAGCTACGGACTACCGTGTGCTCGCGAATTAGCCGTGTATGTGAGCAAATGTCAGACTATACCGCTTGATGACATCGATTAATTTTGGAGAAAGCTTGATCTACTACCATGTGATTCACTTGAAGAGGATGACATTGATTGTACTGTCGATGTACAGATGTTCACAGAATAATTCAAAAAGCAGACAAGACATGTTAAAGTAAGTTGGCTAAGGAAGTTGAGGGACATATTCAGACCTTCTAGCACTTCTCTTCGTGAACCAGATGTGAAGACCAACACTAGAGGGCGCCCCTCCACAAAGAAAAAGGTACCCAACACCACCCAGAACAATCCAGATGTATGTGTTGTTGATTATAGTGATTTTGTTCAGCATAGGGAACCTCACCGACACAGCTCTGCATTGGAACGTCCCGATTCAAAGATCTTTGAGCATGATTTTTTCAATTCTAACGAACAAGCGAGACACATTTGTTCCTCTGTTTACAATGCTCAGTCTCTCTCAACACAAGGAAGTTTGAGACCGAGAAAGAAAAAATATTATTCACTATCATATATTGATCAGTTCACAGCTATACTGCATCCATACATTAGGTGCGAGAGGAGATGGAAATTGCGGGTTTCATTCGATTGTTGTGTCTCTTGGTCATCAGGAGGATGAATGGCTCAATGTTCGATATAACTTGATAGCAGAGATGGACACATTTTGAGGACAATATGTTGAAATACTTAGTGGTTATGAGAGAGCGTGTGCTGTTAGACACTCATTGAACTTTTTTCAAAATGAAGTTGAAGCACCGTACCAGCACTGGATGACAATGCCTGACATGGGTCTGTTAATTGCTTCCACATATAATGTGATATTAGACGTTCTTCACCCTAAAGAGAGCGTGACATATCTACCATTTCGTACAACTCCCCCACCACCATTCCAACACATTGCTATCGCAATAGGACACGTAAATGATAACCATTATGTCCATGTTAGTTTGACGGGGGATTATCGAATGCCTCCCATATTCCCTGGGTGGGTTCACTGTAGGTATGATTGTGCAGCTACATGGGCTACTCCGTATGTGGAGCGGTTCAGTACTTATATGCAGTGAGTGCGATCTATGTTTTCTTCCGATAATTTTATTCATGTGCTTGATTAAATATATGTAGTAATAAAATTTCTCCAATTTATTATACATTTATGAATTTTTCATGTTTTTTTAAAAAAGTTGGTGCATCAAATTATGATTCATATATGTGGATATATTATGATTCAAATTGAATATTCACAATATGTAGATATTAAGAAAATCATGCTTTTTTATTAAAAAAATTTGTAAATTGAAAAAAAAAAGAGTAAAATTTGAGAAACAACAATTTTTTTTAACCCAAAAACTTAATAAATCATGTATAAGTGTCCAAAAAAAAGTGAAACAATAAGAAAATAAACTAAATAAATCAACCTCAATAATTAATTAATTAATTAATAAAATTTGATATGTAATAATTGCACAAATGATTGTTGGGACCAAGATTTCTTCAATTTGAGTGTTAATTAATTAATTAATAAAATTTGATATGTAATAATAATTGCACAAATGATTGTTGGGACCAAAATTTCATCCATTTGAGTGTTGTCATGTCATAGGGATAGGGGTTTTAATATTGGGGATGTTTATTTATCATAACCCATTGGACATTGACCACAAAAAGAAAAAAAGTCAATTATTAGAAATTTTATAATTATTGATATTATATTTTAAGGCAATCAAATTTTATTAAAAATGAATAAATCCCTAATTTTATTCACTTTTGACCATCTATTTTCACTCTTTTACTAAGACTGCAATTTTATATATAACTAGCTATCATGCCCGCACGTTGCCGCGGGTGCACTTCTTCGCAGGAGAGCAAAAAAAAAGTGAGCATTCTATATGTGCAGATAAAAGTAACTTTTGAAACAAAAGATGAGTAACATAAATACATAATACATACTTCTTATCACAATATAAATAATGAATTCCAAAACCAAAAAATAAATCATTTGAACATGATGTGAACATATTATTCAACAGCGAAGCTCAACATCTAGTACAACAAATCAGCCTAAATAAAATTAACAGAAAAATGAATCCATGGATGGTGAAAAGCTAGATGGGGGGAATCAATAACAAAATGGGAGAAATGCTCCATGGTAAACAATTAAAGACTACCTACAGCTGGATTCTCTTCCATCAATCCAAGAAGTTGTTCTAAAACATGCTCAATATAATGCTCCGTCACCATCTCTGGACTCATGTTCCCAAGCCTGAAGCCTCTGTGCAGCATTCCTTAAACAATGCAACCAGTGGCTTCCATCACTCTCACATAGCAGCCCTCAAGTAAGCCCTCAAATGATACAACACCACCAAGGAGACCAAAGCCACCAATGCTGCTGGATGATTTAGAGATTATGGTTGAATGAAACATAGATTTCAGAGGGTTTTAAATGTATAATAAAATTCTAGTAGGTCACTATCCAAAATTAGGAAATAGCAACAACAACAAAATTGAAATCTTCGTCTAAACTGTTTGTTTGGACAAAATCTCCATAGTTTGCGCCACTTTCTACAACAAAGAAGAATATCCAAATTGTAAAAATCAAGAAAAAACAAAACTCACCTGAGAAGCATCCCTCAAGTTCTAAGATTGAGCAAGTACCTGAATTAAAGAAGATAATGTGTATGTATGGTAAGCAGCTCATACCCAAAAGTTGATATTCAGCATAAACATAAAAATCTCAAACCAATATAATTCATATGGCTATTGGCATTTTGTGAAAAATTAATAACCCAAAATATCCCAGAATTTGTGCTTTCTAACCAAGATTCTATACGGGCATGGCTTTGGCACATAAAGCCCCTACGACAATGAATAAGTTTGTCCAATGAGATGCATCATTGTGCACCACCTGCATGGATCTTGTAACCAAACTCAACAAATTTTTCCATATGGACTCCTAGGCTTTATCTCATGAGTTGAATTGACATAATGCTTCAGGAAAAAAAAGAGAGCAAAAAGAGCACTTTTAGTCGGTCCCCTCACCAATCTAACAATGACCTCCCTCCCTTCTCGAAATGCCCACAAAGAATAGTTCAACAAACAAAGTGTGGGTGGCTTCCAATTTCTTGAGAATATTTGTTGTCAAAATTGGATCAAGTTCTTAAACTTCCAGTGCACAAAGGGTTACCTTAGAGTAATGGATTGAAAATGCAATCAAATATTTTTCCTAGGTAAAAAATTTGAACTCTGTTGGACACCCTAAATACGTAAGTCTCTCTAAAAAATGCACTGATGGAACTAAGAATATAAGAGGAAAATGAAACAGAATCAAACCAAGCATACAAAATGGAGATCATCTAAACTGGAAACATATATATGCACAACAAAACATAACTCAAAATCAGAGGAAGGCAAAATTGTAAATGAATAATAAATAAGAATCAAATCCAAAAAAAGAGCCTATACAAAGTTGAAATTACCTCATAAAAGCGCAAATGGAAAAGTAAAGAAATTACTTGATAATCTCTGGAAAAAGCTAAGAACCTTCAAAATTGAAGGTTAATTTATTGGATGAAATTATGAGGGCATAGGAAAAAGTCAGAAGCTGGAATTGAAGCAAGATTATTCGGGCGTACCTGCGTTGGATGTTCTCCAGGACCATCTTCTGCATTAGTAATGTCAATTCCAGCAGTCGCTGTTACTTTCTAGCAACGACACTTTCCAAATGCCTTATAACTACTATGTCCAAATACCCCTCAACAATCCTTATGGTATGTGGAAAAATAAATGCCCAAATCTCAATCAGATTGCAAAAACAACACAACTGGAGAAACCTAATTATATCATTGATGAGCTATACCTTCAAGCATCTCTTCTTTTTTGCTGCCGATGAAAATCACTCACGAAACGCTAGGAAAAAAACACAAAGCAAGCTGAAGTGAAAGAGAGAAATCAGAAAATACCTCAACTGGAGCGAGAAGCCCCAATAACCCGTGTAGGAACGCAGAATCCACAAATGAAAACAAATGAAATGGAGATGGGTATATTGTCGTTGAGGCGGTGCAGGACAGATGACGTGGTGTTCGCGTGCTTGAATCTCAGCCATAGGAATGGAAGTGTCGATGTGGGGGAAAGAGCAACCACAAGAACAGAAGGCGGAGTCGATGTAGATGTCAAACGGCGTCGTTTTGCGTTCTCGGGCAGAAGTGGAAAACAACGCGCGACACTGTTCATGAATAGTGGATACTCGCCCGTACACGCCGAGAAATCCTACTGTTTTATATATATGCAATGATTTTAATTTAATATATTAACTATAGATAAATCAAATTCAATATAAAAAATTATGAAAATTTTGACCGGTAGAATATAAACTCTAGACGAATCCCAAGTCGTTCAATAAAAGAACTAGATCATATGAAATCTCGAAGTTCGAGATCCAACCCCATCCTCTTTCATTTATTCAAGATTTTTTTTGAGACATTAATATGTTTCTCGCGAAAAATTTGATTTTTAAATGGGGCAAAAGAAAAACAATTTCACGATTTTTTTATATACAAATTTATTGGAGCCCCAAATGTATGTTGAGATTAGAGAAAGAAGAGAAATAAAAAGTACATTTTAGGATGTAAATGGCAAAAAGTATTTCTTGGATATGTACTGAAGACGCGTCAGTTTAATAACGAGGTGTACAATTTTCCTGTACCAAGGTGATCAGTCTAGGTCGGTGGACGCCCACCTCAACTTAGATCTTCATGTAATGTGAATATAGACATTTCAAATGAAATTTAAGGGTCACAACTAGTGCCCTTGTCTAGTAGGAGACCAATTTCAAAGAGTACAACTCTAACTAGAAGAGGAATCCAATTAGGATTAAATATTCAAAGAAATCTCACAGAATACCAAGAAGAGAAGGTCCTACTTGAACTACAAATGAGACTCCCCAACTCATATAAAAGAGGACCTCCAACATCTAGTAAATCTAATTGTATAGCTTGTGCTTTTATTACCTTGCTTTGAAAATCTAATTGTATAGCTTGCGCTTTTATTACCTTGCTTTGAGAGAGTTTTGAATAACGAGCAAAGTTGAAAGTAGAGTATCATTCTGACTTGAGCGTCAAAATGGTTTCCCTTAACCCACCTTGGGGCCCTTATAGTTCATGTTTGTTCATAATGCAGGCAGTTCAACTGCGTATCGAAGTGATAGGTTTGACCGATTGATTTGTCATCCAGCTTGGATCCATTTTGACATCATTAGCATTGAATTGTCTGTGGGAAGAGAATCGAATTTCCCAAAACAATCTCACAATGGTCAAGCCTAGGAGAATAGTTCAAATAAGAAACGATCTCAAACATTTCTAATGCTACGGAATAAGATGGGAGTACCGAGCTGCCGGCCTTGAAGCAAACCCTTTCTACTGTCCAACCCAGAGGATATGACCAAAACATTCCAATTGAGCAGCTCCCTGCTCTGGATCCACCCTTCTTTACTGGACCACAACCAACACAGAATCATTCATTAGGACAGCAACCTGAAAAGATCAACCTCCTTTTCACCCCAAAATGGTTCAATTAGATATTTTAGCAGGTTTAGATGTTGAGGAGATGATATGTGCAAATCAATTTTCACAAAAGGCTACGAGACCTGAAGGAAAACCCTCGGTTAGTCTAGTGATATAAGGATGATAGATATTCCCACTCTGGAAATTCCTGAAGAGCTAGGAAGAGAGACGTCCTAGGTAGACTATCAACTGGGATGTCAAGGAGAGATACTCGAGTCACATATATTTTTGAAGACATTGATAAACATCTCAAAGAGGTGGATAGTAAAATTGCTACACACTACAGGGATTGACAACCCTAGAGGGAATGTGGGATAGCTCTTTGACTCTCCTTCCAATCAAACTGCTCAAAGTCGAGTTAACTATCTAATCATGTATAAGTATGAGGGAGTACATGACCCCTATGATCACGTCATGGATTTTATGTCCATGATGGAGTTTCATGGGGTGACTGAGCAGTCCTCTACAAAGCATTTTCATCCACTCTAGTTGTCCTAGTAAGGTCTTGGTTTCTAAACTAACTGAAGCATGATATTCACAACTCCATAGACCTCTCTCAAAAATTTATCATTCACTTTAGCGAAGTGAACTAACAATCACTTGATGAACAATGACCATGAAGATGGAGATTCTTTCTAATCCTTCATCGTTAGGTTCAACCAAGTTTTCCTCAAGATTTTCGACCTACAACTACATGTGGTAGTGTCAACACTTTTAAGGATAGCTCGTCGTGAAAACTTATGGAACACCCTCTCTGCAAGAAGCCACTTTAGAACATGAAGGAGCTTCTTACCAAAATTGAAAATTGCATCAGGGCCGGAGATGTGCCTTAAAGACTTTGTCAAGGTTTTCCCTGTGTAGCTCTCCCATAAGGAACAAAGCTTCTAATGGCAAACGTCGGTCATGAAGGATTGTCCTAATAATAATTAAAGATGGGGTAGGGAAGACGCTAGAAATGACGACCCTCTGCTAAGAAGACAGAGCAAGGCTTTAACTCTCGATAGAGTAGCTATACTCCCTTGAAAATTTTGTTACACAATATCCACATGGAGACCAATGAGCATAATATTAAAAAAATGACCAAAGAAGATGATGGCTCTTCTAGAGAGGACTTCTGACAAATAATATAGGTTCCACAAGGACCATGATCATATACCTTTATGAAACATAAAAGAAATTCCAAGCACATATCTTCTCCTAGTTTTCTTATATATGAATTATGTATATTGTGCAATAAAGATGTCTTTATTTTAGTTGAAATAAGTACATTTACTTTTAAAGTCATTGAAGTTAACCAAACTAATTGAAATTAAAGTTGATTTATAATTTAGGTGTTATAATTTAGGATTTTTGAAAAAAGGTTAAAATTTAGCTTTTAATTTTTATTGGGGTTTAAAATTTTAGGGTTTAATGCTTAGATTTTAGGGGTTTGAAGTTTAGGAACCACTAGAGTGACAACTTAGTGGTGAATCTCTATAGGGCAAAATCATATGGACTCAGAAAGTTCTAAATTTAATTCCCATTAGCAGTAATATATTTGTGGTCATGTGTTGAGTCCTGACACAACTTTTTCATCAATGTGTAGAAAATATTTGTGCACACATGGCGAACGGTTCAATTTTAGACCCATATAGGATGTTCAAAGGACAATTTATATGATGTCGTTCTTGATTATCAAAAAAATTAAAATTTTAGGTTTTAAGATTGTTTGTGTAATTTTAATCTCAATCATTGTTAGGAGTTGAAAGCACCAAATTTTCTAGCACCTAATATTGTAGTTTTAATGAGTTAATTTTGTGTCAAATTGGTACATAAATACTGCCTAGTTTGTTATTATGATGTGCATGTGATGTTAAGTGGCAGATTAATTCAAAGTTGGCTACTAGGCGATATTTGCACCCTATGTGAGGCTGCAAAATGCGGGACCTAATTTTTTTAGCGCAATAGACGGATGACATGGCAAATAGGGCCATGCTAGAAATTGGAGTTTATTAAATCATAAGAAACCGTAGAGAGCTAAACGTTATAGAGAAGAACCAGAGAGAATTGAGAGAGTCGTACGAAGCAAACAATTGGAATTAAGCAAGGATTTGTCAAGTTCTTCTTCTTTCTTTTGAAATTGAACATTATTTCTAGTTATTGTGATGAGTTTCATTAGTAGTATGTGTAACTAATTTATTTTCTAGCTGGGATTTGGTAAGTTTTTCTACCATAAACCTTGTGCATGGATTCAATTGATGATTAGACCAAGGTTAATTCTTTGTTCTCTGGATTAATTGTTAATTTCCTATTGTTATGCATGTCTGATCAACATCATAATGTTAGGAATTGTTAGTTAAACATATTCGGCTGAACATGACCCGGTATTTGACGTAGTAACAAGAACTTGCATAAGATCCAGGTTTTGGGAACATTAAACATAGTTGATTGGGTGATAGACCATTACCCTCGATTGTGAGATTGTCGATTTTCTAATACGTATGCTTACTTTAGGATGTTCTTAGGAGAGACCAAACCAAGACTCCTCTAATAAGAAAATATCTTGCAACTGGACCAAATTCAGGATCGTTATTTAAGAAAATATAATTGATTGCAGTTGGACCAAGGTCTTTCAATTGACATTGTTAAAGTTTTAAATTGTTTAATTGCTATTAATCTGTGTGCAGAGGTGGAGATAGTTGAGGGCGCCAATCCTAAGCTAGATCTCGCTCATTGATATTTAATTTGCTTATAACTTAGCCATTAGCTAGTTTGCGCTGTTGTTTCGTAATTAATTGTTAATTGGTACAGTCTTCGTGGATTCAATCCTATTCACTTTTATTGTTTTGGGACACGTACTATTGCAATTGGGTAAAACTCTTCGGTATTTACATTGCTAATTTAATTTGTGATAAAAATATCGATCAATCATTTGTCAGATCCAATGAATTAAAAGCTGAGGTACTTTGCTAAAACAAAGACATCCTTATTGAATATATATATATATATATATATATATGGAGCTACTCACCTCAGGTATTTCGGATGCATATTTGCATCCGGGATTCCATTATTGTTCGTTGGATTAATCCAACGGACACAGTCAACAAAGCTCATTTATTTTAAAACTTTTTGTTTTCTTTTACACTACTGTCTCTCTCCTCACAATATTCCACCCGACTCTCGTAACAGAGTCTCTTCGGGTCACCTCCTCTCTCATCTGTCGCAGTACCTAATCCGATCACCTCCTCTCTCATCTCTCACGGTAGCTCTTCAAGTCACCACTGGCTCTGTCTCCGCCCAGCAAAGCAAGTTCAAGGACGGATTTTTTATATATAATCATTGACAACAATTGAAAAAAGGCATTCGTGTGATTCAAACTTGGTTTGTCTTATGTGAATCATCAATTATCTTTATCAACTGCAAACAAGCTAGCGTGTTGAGATGCGCATAAATGATAAAAGTAGGCAGAAAACTATGCTAGAAAAATCAAGTAATAACTGGGCAATTATCCAATTTAATTTGTTAACAACCCATAAAGGAGACTTATCTTGCCCATCACTAAATGAAGAAGATCGAGAATAACAATCATGACTATCAACAAATGCAGCGACCGGGGTTGATGAGAGGGGTCGCGAACAGGTGCGGCCGGCGAAGCGACTGGGTGGAGACTTACTGGCCGGAAGAGATCTGGGCGGAGACAGAGCTTTGGTGACCGGAAGAGAGCTGGGTGGAGACAAAGTCGGTGGTGACCGGAAGAGCTGCCGGGGAGAGATGAGAGAGGAGGTGACCGGAAAAGAAAGTGTGAGGAGTCTCCTAGCGATGGAGTGATTGGAGTCTTGTGAGGAGAGAGAAAGTGTCAAAGAAAACAAGCATTAAAAATTAAAAAATATTTATTGTGTTCGTTGGATTAATCCAACGGAAAATAATGAAATCCCGGATGCAAATATGCAACCGGAATACCTGAGGTGTGCAGCTCCCTATATATATATATATGCCTTGCTCACATGAGGGATCCCACACCAACATACATGACAATTTATTTAAAAAAATAAATTCATACATGACAATTTAATCCTACGGTCACATCTATTTTTTTTAAAAAAAAAGAAATCATCTCTCTCCTTTTCAGTCCTCCTTAACTACATTATTTGGTAACCCGAAGTCCAGATGTCCTAAGAATACCTTACAATTCATTCCAATGTTAAGATCTAGAACAGCTAAAAGAGTATAGAAATATGATATTTTTGTTTCAACTAGAGCCAAATCTTTTTATTGATCAAAATCAAGAGAAATCGAAAAGTAAGATGAAAAAAGAAATCGAGACGAATCGTTACCGCAAGCATACCAAAAACCTAATCGAAGAATGCTAAAAACTAATTGAAGCCATGGAAATTAACCTCATGGTCCTTCAAGTTCTACACTTCAGAGAGATCGCAAAAGCAACAATTTCCCTAAAATGTTGAAGATAGACTCTGCCATGCCGAGTCTTTGGTGTTGAAAATAATGGTTCTTTGGGGTTCGATAGGAATCAGTGTTCCTTGTACTCGAGAGAAGATCGATCAGGATTTGACTCGAAAGTGAGAGAATGTGAGGGTGTAAGGTTTTATTATGTGACACTATACTTGACCAATGTAATTATCCAATTAGAATAGTTGAGATCCACATTGATGGGAATACAAATTGTTTTCTAAGTTACGGACCCGCACTAATGAATCAAGCCAAAAAGTGTATCTGTATGGGGCCCACTGTGTGAGCCTCACCATTTGCACATAAAAATAGAGGCACTCGTAACATTTAAGTTACGGGCGTCCGTATTAGAACACAACTATATATATATTCATTATACGTAGTAGGGACCCCTTGAACTTAGATTTCTAACTTTAAGGATCCAAAATCTTAACCATTCGTACACTCTTCAATTCATTGAATCATTAACACATAAAAATTATTTTAAATATACTTAAAACATCAACAAGAATAGTTTTGTCTTTATACCTAACCAAATATACATAAACTGTTGACAATTTTTACTATTAAAGGTAACCAGATTATACAAATATTGATATGTAAGCAATATTCATAGTACGGATGGCATACAAATAGCACAATTTTTATTAATTGAATAATTTAAGCATGCATTTCAATTTTAAGAATGGAAGACATACAAAAGCAGATATCAAAATAAACTAAATACCAAAACTGATTTTACCAAACAAAATAGAGGTAGGAAGAATCGGACATGAGCGACGTAAGGGTGCAAGTCTCCTTAAAGTAGAATTGTCTCAGTTATAGTTGTCAAGACTTTCCGGACAAGAACATCTCAAGATACAATGCTCTTTCGTCAGCGGTAGGTGACATTTCAATACTGACAGCACAACGAACCAATGTATAATAGCACTCTCAGACTTGTTGTTGCCGCCATAAAATTACTATGCCCAAACGGATGGCTCACGAAAAAATCCACATGTAAAAGTTGACACAATAAGAGGCCCACTCAACAAAATTAGCATTCAAAACAGGCAGTTACAGACAGTTGGGAGTTTACCCAATCACAAGGTTCTCTAGGACAGTATAAAAGGACTCGAGGAGAAAGAAGAAGAGGTCCAAAATCATACCCACAAGTTTCTACTTTTCAATTAGTACTTTAAGTTCATAGTTTTCATAGTTTATCTCTTCAGTTCAATGTAAGTTCTCTATTTAGCAGTTAATCGAAATAGTTCTTTTTTTTATACTTTTCGCCTCGATCCGTAGTTAAGATCGAATAATTAGCATTGATCATATTTATGTCTGTTTTAGTCGTTTAGATTTCCGGTTAGATTTTTCAAAGTCTTCTTAGTTGAAGCAAGGTTAGAACCATACACCCCTTTTGATCATTTAGTTTCATTGAGTGATATGCGTTAAGTATATGGCGACTTATTCTGCATAGATTTCGAGTCATTCGAACTCTTGAAATTTTTACCAGGAACACTTGTAAAGAATAGAGAAAGAAGAAGAAGAGTAGAACTCTCTAATCTTTTTGATGTATTTTTCCTCTAGAGGTTTTGATCTCCTTATATAAGAGAGCCCATAATCAAAATGGCAAAAAAAAAAGGAATGAGACTTAAGGTCCGTTTGTTTCACAATTACATTTCATATTTTAAGCTGTCAAAAATATTGTGTTTAAAGCTATAAAAAAATGTTGTGTAAAAAGCTATATAAAATGTTGGGGGGGGGTGTTTGATTGATATTTCTGTTATATTAATTTTGTATATAAAATTACAAAAAATAATTGAAAAGTTTTAAGATACGAATGGATAATTATGTAATGCGGTTGTAAAATATTATGAGTTCCACAGCTTTAAGCTCTGAAAAGCTATGAGATGATATTATTTCATTTTGCACATGTGAGACCCACATAAGCTGTCAACAAAATGTGGTGTTTGGTTGACACATCATTGTATACGGAGTCCGCAACTTTAAGTTGTACGAAATGAGAAACAAATGCACCCTTAATTCTAATTGACTTAATCACCCACATATTTTGTGGGCTAAACGAAATCATCCCAATAACCACTTTAAATTGGTATAATCCATATTCTATATTCCATTTTCCAATATAGACATCTGTTTGCAATTAGGGAAAGGGTATTTAAACCCTTCCTTTTTAGTAATCAAACCCCCTACATTTTTTAGTAGTTTTTTTCGCCTACAAAATAGTGCCATAATCTTATTTTATTATGATTTATTTATTATTTTCTTAATACCTATTCTAGCCTTATCTATTAGTAACTATACCCACATTTTCGGTAAGGGTAGGGCTATTTGTAGTCCACGTTTTCCCCGCCACACTCCAAAAAAATCCTAAAACAACCATTTTTATCACACTCCACCTGCAAAAAAGAAACCATGGTTAACTATTCCCTCTCCTCCGCTTCTCCTCCACTACACAACAAAGCCTCCTCCACTCTCCATCATCTCCGACAATGCTTCTAGTCATCGCTTGTACATCGAAGATCCAGAAGCCATCAAGATCCACATCAAAGATATAGAACATCGAAGTTCCACATCAAGATCCACATCGTATTAGAGCACATCAATTTGATTCTTTAAAAAATTCCGGATTCTCACAAAATTCTCGTACCTTGAAATCATTTTTTATATGATTTCTCAGATTTTGTGCACACATACTCACGTATGTTAGTACAAGTAATTTGAAATTCTTTGGTATATCATACTCAAGATGATAGTTTAATAGAAAAATGGGAAATTAATTTTATTTTTTTGAGGGTAAAACAAGGCAAGTTCTTGTCAAAGTGACCACTTCAATTTCCCAGTTGAAATTAATATATTTTTAAATGACGATGAAATTATAGACTTTTGGCCCACTTAAATCTTGAATACTTCAATAAATACAGTTTTTAATGTAAAATTTGAATTTGAATTCCCTAACTAGAATGATTTAGCTCTAACTTTCTTGTGTGTTTGTCTAGAACGTGTGGTTTTCATAGTATTATGATGATTTATGAGTTTATTTGGTGCACACCTAAACTATAATGACGATGAGTTCCACGTTAAAAGAAATTAGGGATGGCAAAATTCCTCGCAGGTATCCGATCCAAAATTTCGGGTTGCGGATCCAAAAAATCTGGCCGGGGATGGGTAGGGTAGGGTATCATATTACCATATTCGGCGCCGAACCGACCCAAACTTGGTATAATATTTTATTTAAATATATATATATAGATCATACATATACATACATACTGACATATACATATATAGTATTTTAATATTTTTGAGGTTTGGGGATGGGTGTTACCCGTCCCCATCCTCGAACCCCAAAAATTGGGGATGGGGAGGGCATACCAGGCCCCGTCATGCCCAACCCCCGTCCTCGCTCCCGTTGCCAACACTAAAAGAAACATTACAAAATTATACAATTAGAGATTCTACAGGTACGTACGCAATTGGTAAAAGAAAATGGACATACATATGATGCAAATTAAGTTTGTTGTAAAGTCCCACATCGTAAAGATGTGGGACATGAAAGCACTTTATAAGTGATATCCTCCCTCTCACTAGTAACAAGGTTTTTTATTTTGTCAAGTGAGTTGGGTTTAAGTTCACTTGCTTGACTTGAGAAAGAACAAAGCAGTGCGGGCCCGATGCATCCATGTGAACCGAATAATCCATCTATGAATCCAATATATTCAGTGAACCGGACCACCTAAAACGGATAATATTATTACTGTGTGAGGTGCAAAAACTACAACAATTGTGTAAATGAAATTAGTTAATAATTAATATTTTAAAATTTGAGACACACGATGAATCCAATTTCATGTATCTCTTGTGATAATGCAATTTGCATACCAATATCTCTTAACAGTCTCTTTCACCATCCTTTGCAAGTCACGGCACTAGCTAGCTCACTAGCTCTTACCTAACTAAATCAGATATTTAATTTTCTTATATATAATTAATAAAATAGTGAATTAAGGGAAATATATTTTATTATCAGAATTTACATCATCGTGAATTAATTAAATTTAGTTGACTAGACATAGTTAATTCTAATATATTTACGTCATCTAGTACAGTCAACATCTCACGCCACCAATACGGAATTCTTGGTTTTGTAAGGACATTTTCCATATATACAACTCCAAACATTTTTGAGTTTATAGATTTTAAAGAATTTTTACGTCATCCAATAAAACAAATGATCTCAAAAATAAATAGTATAATAATATCAGTGGCATTTGTCCCACATTAGAAGTATTCCGTGTGTGTGCCTAGCTTATATTGGATTTCGCAGTACAATTGGTTGATCCTTTTGTACTGACGTGTCTGATCTCTAAGCTCTGTGTGTGTGTTGTATACTGAGGAAATAGTATAATAATATGTTATTTTTGTTGCCTTGGAAAATTTTCCAATAATAACTACTTATGTGAGGATTGTTTATATATACATATGTGTATGCGGGCGCGAGCGCTCATATGCAGGTGTGTATATATATGTGTGTATGCTCATATGCGGTGTCCATAAGTCTAAAACTTAGGGCGCCTCTTTATTTTTCAAAGAATATTTAAAAGCTTATGGGCGCCCGCATATGATATTTTCTATATATAGACACAAGCGCACTTTTGATTTAAGAGGTAAGAAAACAAATGATCTCATATATATTAGTTATATGAATATTAATGTATAGATATTATAGGACTAATAATCTTAGATAGCCTTCTCATGATAGTTGTTGAATTTTTATTATTTTAAGGTTATGTTTGGCATGAGGGTTGGGAGGGTTTGAGAGGGATTGAGTTGGGAGATGTTGGGTTGGGAAGAGTTTGTGAGAGTGAACCCCTACTTGGAATACAAATGTGTTATGATGGATTGATTAAAAAAATTATGTATAATTTTTTTTATGTTTTGAGGATATTTTTATAACTTCATATTTAATACAATAACGAATCACTCTAAATCATGTCGAATACCTCTAGGTGTTTACATCAAATAGAAATTTAGAGGAGTTCGCAAACAATCAAACTCCTCCTAACCCATACGACAAACAGAATAATGAAAACTGTTGATTCAATATAAAATTCAAACATCATTTGGGTGTACAGTTTCATCAATTATAAAAAAGAAAAAATTTGAAAAACTCTTCCAACCAAACCCGATACCCATCGATCAATGAAATATTAAAATCCCTTGTTGCCTTTTAAACCTACATATTTTGTTTTCTTGTCATAATAATTTATTGGAGTCAACAACTATTAAATTAATCAATGATATCATCAAAAAAAATAAAAAATAATCAATGATGATGTAATACTAATAATATCTACTTTATAATTTTTAATTAATAACTTGGATTTTATTTTTTATTTCTTAATAATTATTATTCAACTACATTAGAATTTTTGATCTCCTTACTTTGCCAACTATGGTGAAAGAGACTTGTGGCTTTCTTCAAATAGCTAGTTACAACTAAAGACAAGCCGCAAATCCATTTTGATTTAAACCAACTTGCAAAATTATCTGTAAAAATTGCTAGATTATTATTATTATTATTATTATTATTATTATTATTATTATTATTTTCAACTTATATAAGAACAGTGGTGCTAAGCATCCACATAAAAAAACACATCCTAAAGTATCCATAACAAATGTAGCACTCATCACAACATCAAGATTTAATTCCATTTTTAAATTTAAAAATTCAAAATCATAAGCATTACTCACTTGGGACACTTATGAATGCTTACTTTGGGGTGTGTTTGGTATGAGAGTAAGAATTTAAGGGTATAATTTGTTATTCATGTAAGATGTTACAAGGATAATAATAAATATGAAGAACAATATTACCGTTGTTTGGTAAATAATGACAAAATTTATCCGAGTATTCATTACTGTTGTTTGGTATGACTATGCATTATTGGTGTAATAACATTAATCTAGGGGTAAGGTCGGGGTCAAGGATTGAATCTGGGTCAAGCTGAGGTCCAAGAATGTGCCCGAATTGGGCCGTGGTTTTGGATTTGGCTTGGTTCAAGCCAAGGTTTGGGATGAAGCTCGAGTCATGCCTGAGTTCGAGAGGCCTGGGTCAAACTGGAATTGAGTTCGGGTCATCCGGGGTCCAAAATCGAGTTAAGGTAATCCAGAGTCCAGGAATAGATCCGAGTAATGTTAGAGTCTAGGATCAGATCCGGGTTTTGGGATCGGCCTTGGACGAGGCCCAAATAATGTAGGGATCAGAGTCTCTTCGGGGTTTGGAATTGAGCTCGAGTAATCCCAGAGTCCAAGATCATGCTCAAGACTGGTCAAGGTCCGAGATCAGGCCCAGGTCATGTAGAGGTACAAGATCGGGCCTAGGTTTTATCCAGGTCTAGATCGAGCTCGGGTCATCCTAGAGTCCGGGATCGTGCTCAGGACATGTTAGGGCCCAGTGATGGGCCTATGTCATGTCAGGATCCAGGTTGGCCAAGGTTATCCTTTGTTTGGGATCGGGCTAAGGTCATCTAGTGTTTGATATTGGGCCCAGGATAGGTCAGGGTCCATTACCTGACCCTCGTCATGGCGAGGTTCGGCATTAAGCCTGGGTCTTATTGGGGCCTCGGATAGGAACATGAGCATTCAGGGTCCGGTCATCATAGGGTTTGCGCACAAGTCATCTCAAGGTCCCGGAACGGGCCCGGGTCATCTGACGTTCGGTATCGAGCCCAGGTCATCCGGGGTCGGGGTCATCCCAAGTCTCGATTAAGCCGAGGTTAAGGATCGAGCTTGGGTTATCGAGTCTTCGGGATCAACCTTGGGTAGTTCGGGATCAGACCCGGGTAATCAGGGTTTAGGGTCATCCGGGGGTCTAGAAACGGGCTCTGGTCATCTCAAGGCTGGGAACAAGCTTGAGATGACCGAGCCTGTTTCTAGAGTTTGAATAACCTCGATTGAGCTTCTAGGTCTATGATAAGGGAGATGACATACATTTTTAAATTAGGAGGGTAATAAAATTTTATTACTTTCTATTACCCAAGGCTCTCCACCAGTAAATTTTTCATGTAAAATATAAAGCCCAATTACTAGAGTACATTATAGGGGTAAAAAGTATACTGGTATAACAAACATAAGTAAAGTTGAAATTTAATTACCCTTGTAACCATTACACCCTATTATCCTTATACCAAACGCATCCTTAGGGATACTTGACATTTTCGATATTAGAAATTTAGAATTGGGTCACGGGCTTGGTTATTGGACTAGCGTTTATTTGTTTCTTCATTGGGCTTTTGCACATGGATTATAGACTTTTCAATACTTTGTAATTGACCATACACATAGAATTCATGAGCAAAATAATAAAATCCGTGCCCTGTAGAGTTAGATTAACAAGCCATATCACCATATTTAACACACATCTTATTGATCATTTAAAATGAGAAAATTGGAGCTATGGAAGATAAATATTACAACAGAGTTTACACATTGTGTTGTGTCGTTAGTAACAATTTAAAATAACCTACAAATGTACAATTAATATATATAGTGAACAAGTAAGAGTCGATCCCACAAGGAGTGATGCTAATAGATATACAACCTAACACTTGAATATAATTGATACAATTATAAGGGGGGAAAAAGGGGTTAAGTCTTGAAATAAATAAAAATTAAGACGAAGAAATTGATGTTAAGAACAAGAATGAGAATTGATATTAATGAAAATAATAGCTAAGACTCACTATCCACCACAAGACATTCAAACAATTTATAAGAAATAATGGACTAACAATTTAAACAAGCATATGATGACGACATTCACAACAAGGTCATGGCCAAACTCAAGTTGTATGATTCTCTCTTAATTGCATGTAAAGTGTATGACATATACCTCATCACGTGTATTCTTAATTGAAATCTAGCATGGCGTCTGCATCAATCAACAATCAAGAATCCAATAAGAGCAAAGAGAATATGAATGTCACAAGAATCCTAATACATGGTATTTGTACTTAGGTATTCAAGAATTGATTTTTCATAATTGATTTTCAACTGAATTATATGTTGCAAGAAAGAACATATTCAACAAGGCAATTGACCATGTTCTACAACAATTAATTCTAATACATGCTTCAAAGTTAGCTAATCAAAGGAACACAATACTAGAACTCACATAACATGGAAAAATCAAAATCATCATGCTTGTAGAAATTGAAATCCACACAACTTATAAAATTGAAAGCTAGCTAAGACTCACTATCCACCACAAGACATTCAAACAATTTATAAGAAATAATGGACTAACAATTTAAACAAGCATATGATGACGACATTCACAACAAGGTCATGGCCAAACTCAAGTTGTATGATTCTCTCTTAATTGCATGTAAAGTGTATGGCATATACCTCATCACGTGTATTCTTAATTGAAATCTAGCATGGCGTCTGCATCAATCAACAATCAAGAATCCAATAAGAGCAAAGAGAATATGAATGTCACAAGAATCCTAATACATGGTATTTGTACTTAGGTATTCAAGAATTGATTTTTCATAATTGATTTTCAACTGAATTATATGTTGCAAGAAAGAACATATTCAACAAGGCAATTGACCATGTTCTACAACAATTAATTCTAATACATGCTTCAAAGTTAGCTAATCAAAGGAACACAATACTAGAACTCACATAACATGGAAAAATCAAAATCATCATGCTTGTAGAAATTGAAATCCACACAACTTATAAAATTGAAAGCATGCTTGGGGCTTCAAGACAAGCCCTAACTAACAAGAGTTTAGTTATACATAACCAAATAAAACATGAAACATAAAAACATAATTACAAATACAAGCCTTGTTTTCTTCTTTTCCTTCTCCTCTTTTTGCCTCCAATCCTTCTCCTTCTTTCCTTCTTGTCTCCCAACTCTCCCTCCTAGCTCCTACTCCTCTCTATTTATAGATAAAATGAGCACATAGTGGAGGAGCTAGTGCCATCTTTTGGTGGTGGAATGTCCATCAACTTCGTGTGGTGGATTGTCCACTCTTTGAATGGAAATGGTATCATCAATGACATCAACTTCCAATTACACACTAATTTTGTAACTGCATTCTGGGCCTAAACGAAGCATATTATCAACTCAAACCCTTTATCAATATTGTAGATACAAATGTGTAGATAATTATGGGCTTTTGAATCACTCAATTTGGATATCAGATGCTCAAGTTATGGGCTTCTAAAGGTCTGGTCTGCAAACAGAAATTATGCTTCGGATATAACTTCCAAACTTGACTTCGAGGCAACTTTTAGAGGCCCAAATGAACTCAGATTTTTGTGAACAAATACTTCCTGAAAATCTTGAAGTGTCCTCTAAAAATTTGCTGAAGATCAAATCTCATTCCGACAGCTCATACTACCTCTTAACCTGCAAAACATCTAAGAAGATCTTAAGTACAATAATCTTGAAAATTCAGCTTTTAAGCACAATTTCTTGGCATTGCTTTGGTAGTATTTTATCACTTTAAAAACGTATATTCTGGCACTTATCACATTGATCAGTAGGGATGACATCAGATCGAATTTGGATCGAATTTCTTAAAATCCATATCTGATCTTAAATTAAAATAATGTATCCATATCCATATACTACGGATAAAAAAAATCTAAATTCATATCCTATCCATCGAATTTCGGATATTCTCCACGGATATCGGATTTATCCACGCGACAAGCCGACACATATTTTGACATTTCTCTAGCCTATGAAACCAATTAGAACTTCATGATTCATGAATCTGGTAATATAAATCAAAGTCTAAAGTATAAATAATATGAAAAATCATCCAGCAACACATAAAGTTTTATAAAATCAAAGTCTAAAGTCCATAAAACGTCACAAATCAAAATGCTTGCATCAATGACAAATTCAAAATGATTAACATTTTCAATAAAGTTTGGTAGACCTCATCTTCATAAAAGTTGGTGATAATGTTTATCATTTATCGCATGTTAATTTATAATATTATTATTAGGTTTAGAATTTACATTATTGTCTTTTTAGTATTCAATACTAACTTTACTAATTAAGATTTTAAAAATATTTGTCAATTGAATATTTGAATTTGTAATATGAGATCATATCACATTATATAGTGTCATTACAAATTACAATTAATTCTTATTACATAAAATAAAAAAACGTACCTTTGTTGACAATTATAATGTATATAAATATATTAATGACATTAATTGTCAATTACATAATTGTATATGGACTATATTATATATACATATATATCTTTGTGTGTGTGTGTCGGGTAGAATCGAATAAGATATAATCAGATTGGATCGGATATATACACGTTCGGGTCGGATCGGATATGGGTTTCAAATCGAATATACCTAAATCCAAATTCGTTCAAAAAATCCAGATTTTATCCATATCCATATCTATTATCCAATCAACAGATTTTTCTATTGTTTGACTGGATCAGATCGAAAATCAACGGATACGGACACATTTGCCATCTCTATTGATCAGTCAATCATAGAATGACACGTGACACAATGGCCCCTCAAACGATGAATCATGTGGTGATATATGTGAGGTATTCAAGAAACTGTATATTTAAAAAAAATTAATGTTTGTTATTTTACAGGGATTGTTACATGAAAAATCAGATGTTAGAAGCTGAAAATTAGGAGAATGCTCAAATTTCAACAAGAAGCCTTAAATCTAAGGATTTCAAATGGCAGTGCTGTTCTCCTGAAATGCACCAACTCATCAACAAATCAGCGAAATACCTAGTGGATAAGAACGAAGAAACCCAGAAGATCAAACTCTTTGACCCTCAACGTGCCTGATTTTTCTCGAACACATTGATAGTCATTACTTGCAACCAAAAGCTGAGACCAAAGGAACTCTTACACCAACATGACCATATGTTGTATTTAAAGATAAATAAATATGAAGAACAATATTATCATTGTTTGGAAAATAATGACAAAATTTATCCGAGTATTCATTACTATTGTTTGTTATGACTATGCATTATTGGTATAATAGCATTAATCTAGGGGTAAGGTCGGGGTCAAGGATTGGATCTAGGTCAAGCTGAGGTCCAAGAATGTGCCCGAATTGGGCCGTGGTTTTGGATTTGGCTTGGGTCAAGCCAAGGTTTGGGATCAAGCTCGAGTCATGCCGGAGTTTGAGAGACCTAGGTCAAACTGGAATTGTGTTCGGGTCATTTGGGGTCCAAAATCGAGTTCATGTAATCCAGAGCCCAAGAATAGATCTGACTAATGTTAGAGTCTAGGATCATATCTGGGTTTTGCGATCGGCCCAAGACGAGGCCCAAGTAATGTAGGAATTCGAGTCTCTTCAAGGTTTGGAATTGAGCCCGAGTCATCCCGGAGTCTAGGATTGTGCTCAAGAGTGGTCAGGATCCGAGATCAAACCCAGGTCATGTAGGGGTACGAGATCGGGCCTGGGTTTTATCTAGGTCTGGATCGAGTTCGGGCATCCTAGAGTCTGGGATCATGCTCAGGACATGTCAAGGTCCAGTGATGAGCCCATGTCATGTTATGATCTGGGTTGGCCGAGGTTATCCTTTGTTTAGGATTGGAACTGGGTCATCTAGTGTCTGATATTAGTCCCGGGAAAGGTTAGGGTCCATTACCTAACCCTCGTCATGTAGAGGTCCGGGATCAAGTCTGGGTTTTGTTGAGGTTTGGGATAAGGACAGGGGCATTCAGGGTCCGGTCATCCTAGGGTTTGGGCACAAGTCATCTCAAGATCCTGGAACGGACTCAGGTTACCTGACGTTCGGTATCAGACCTAGGTCATCTGGGGTTGGGGTCATCGCAAGTCTTGATTAAGCCTAGGTTAAGGATCGAGCTTGGGTTATCTAGTGTCTGGGATCAAACTTTGGGAGTCCAGGATCAGACCTGGGTAATCAGGGTTCAAGGTCATCTGGGGTACTAGTTAGCCGAGATTCAGGATTGGGCTCTGGTCATCTCGGGGGTCTAGAAACGGGCTTTGGTCATCTCGGGGCTGGGAACCAACTTGAGATGACCGAGCCTGTTTCTAGAGTTTGAATAATCTCGATCGAGCTTCTAGGTCTGTGATAAGGGCGATGACATACATTTTTAAATTAGGAGGGTAATAAAATTCTATTACTTTCTATTACCCAAGGCTATCCACTAGTAAAATTTTCATGTAAAATATAAAGCCCAATTACTAGAGTACATTACAAGGGTAAAAAGTATACTGGTATAACAAACATAAGTAAAGTTGAAATTTAATTACCCTTGTAACCATTACACCCTATTATCCTTATACCAAACGCATCCTTAGGGATACTTGACATTTTTGATATTAGAAATTTAGAATTGGTTCACGGGCTTGGGTATTGGACTAGTGTTTATTTGTTTCTGCATTGGGCTTTTGTACATGGATTATAGACTTTTCAATACTTTGTAATTGACCATACATACAGAATTCATGAGCAAAATAATCAAATTCATGCCCTGTAGAGTTAGCTTAACAAACCATCGCACCACATTTAACACATACATCTAATTGATCATTTAAAATGGGAAAATTGGAGTTATGGAAGATAAATATTACAACAGAGTTTACACATTGATCATTAGGGATGGTATCGGATCGAATTTTGATCGAATTTCTCAAAATCCATATCTGATCCTAAATAAAAATAATGTATCCATATCAATATCCATATACCCCAGATAAAAAAAATCTAAATCCATATCCTATCCATTAGATTTCGGATATTCTCCACAGATATCATATTTATCAATGCGATACGCCGACACATATTTCGACATTTTGCTCATGTATGAAACCAATTAGAACTTCATGATTCATGAATCTAGGAATATAAATCAAAGTCTAAAGTATAAATAATATCAAAAATCATCCAACAATATATAAAGTTTTCTAAAATCAAAGTCTAAGGTCTATAAAACGTCACAAATCAAAATGCTTGCATCAACTGAAAAATTCAAAATGAATAACATTTTCAATAAAGTTTGGTTGACCTCATCTTCATAAAAGTTGGTGATAATGTTATCATTTGTTGCATGTTAATTTATAATGTTATTATTAGGTTTAGGGTTTACATTATTGTGTTTTTAGTATTCAGTACTAACTTTACTACTTAGGATTTTAAAATATTAATCAATTGAATATTTGAATTAGTAATATGAGATCATATCACATTATATAGCGTTATTAAAGATTACAATTAATTCGTACTACATAAAATTAAAAAAAAAACCTATGTTGACGATTATAATGTATATAAATATAAATATATTAATGACATTAATTGTCAATTACATAATTGTATATGCACTATATATATATATATATATTTGTGTGTGCATCGGGTATAAGCGAATTGAATATAATCAGATTGGATCGGATATCCGCACGTTCGGTTCGGGTTGGATCGGATACGGGTTTTGAATCGAATATGTCTTAATTCATATCCATATCCATTATCTAATCAACGGATTTTTCTACTATTTGACCGGATCGGATCAAAAATCCATGGATACGGACACATTTGCCATCTCTATTGATCAACCAATCATAGAATGACACGTGACACAATGGCCCCTCAAATGATGAATCATGTGGTGATATGTGATGTATTCAAGAAAGTATAGATTTTTAAAAAAATTAATGTTTGTTGTTTTATAGGGATTGTTACTTGAAAAATCAGATGTTAGAGGCTGAAAATCATGAGAATGCTCAAACTTGAACAAGAAGCCTTAAATCTAAGGATTTCAAATGGCAATTGTGTTCTCCTGAAATGTACCAACTCATCAACAAATCAGTGACATACCTAGGGGATAAGCATGAAGAAACCCAGAAGATCAGACTCTCTGACCCTCAACATGTCTGATTTTTCTCCAGCACATTGCTAGTCATTACATGTAACCAAAATGTGAGACCAAAGTAACTCTTGCACCAACATGACCATATGTTGTCTTTAAAGATAGCCATGAGCACTTATCTAGAAGCCACCACTTGTCCTCATGCCCAAGCAAAGATGGCTGACTGCCTACTAGTCCAATGCCAAGAGCATGCAAATATCCTATTTTTAGGGGAGTGGAATGAACCAAATATTGGTCATGCGTCAACGAATTCTGGACATTGAACCCACATGCTGAGCAAGCTATAGGTAGACCACCATATCACAGAATCCTCATTTCAAGGGAGAGTGGTAGAGTAGCAATATGATCAAGTCTTTTCTCAGAAGCTCACCATCTCCCACTATCCTAACAGTGTAGAACATTCCACTAATCTAGGATTGGTCAATCACATTTAGCGGTCTATAAGAAGCAATACCAGAGAAACATCAATCACTCTGCGTCAAACGCAAATCCAACGTCTCAAAACTTTATCTTTTATAGCATAACTTTAGTCAACTATCCTTTTACTTAGCTCATAGCTTAGTCCAATACCCTCAGATGGTAGTCTCCATGACTATTTCTAGTTTTGGTTTATAAAGCATGTTTTTTCATGCTTTCCAGTGTATCCCTAATGAATCTTTTGTATTCTAGGATGTATTACTCGGTCATTTCAATGGAAGTCTTTCATTCTAGTGTTTGATTTATATTACAGCTTGTATTGAAGCTTAGTAAATATTGAAGTCCTTCCACGAAGACAAGTGTCGTAATCAGAGTCACAACACAGACCGAAGCTTTTGAAAGGAGAGAATAAAAATGTAAGAGCTGTCACCAATTGATTATAGTGAAATTGGACATTGAAATGTTAGATCTACAAACCAGAGAAAAAGGGTAAGGGGGTCTATTGAATGTGAGGAAGGTATTAGGCACCCCACAACTCCCTAATCAGTTACTTTTTTGATTTTTTCATTCTTTTTCTTAAAAAAATTTGTTTTGTATATCCCAATTTGTTTTAATGAATTTTCCATATGCTCAAAAAATCATTTATCTTCAAATGGGTGGAAGAAATTCCATTAATTTCGAATAAATGATAAAACCAATTTATTCAAGTGATACCATAAATATAACTTTTTGGACGAAATTGAATACTTTCAAGTCCTCATCCTAATCGGTTTTAAAATACAATATCCAAATAAATTGAACTTTCCTTTGGCATACTGAAGATCGTATGAGATTTCACCCTCTTTAAGTACCATGCTTCGTATTGAGTTTTCCCATAAGTATTACAAGCCCCTTTCTTGAGTCCATGAGGATTACTCTAAGCTTCAACCACTTGCTGTATTACCATCTTAGCTTGATCATCTTCAAGATAGAATTCAAATTTCTCTAGGCCATGTGTCACTGGTCGAAAAAGATTCCCACCTATTTGTAGGAGAAACATTGTTGGTGCTTGACTCATAATTCCCTAGAGGCCTATATGTGGGACCCAATTGAAACTTCCACATTTGTATAGTAGCCCATCTGCTTTGAGTCATAAAGTCTTCATGCACACCTTCGTTTCATCCAATTTGTAGAGCAAACATTTCCATTTCTCATATGAAAGTTTTTGTGGCTGCAATCCTACTTTCTCATATACCTGTATGGGATCTCTCAGCTGATAGTCATTTTTTTTAGAGTGGACGAAGGGCTCTTCGATTATTTTGTCATTCTTTAGATGACTGACAAACCAGATTCCTAGTAGCTGTGAGCATCCAACAAATTTCCCCTCAGAAGAAATACGACCATCTTAATAACATTTTTGTCCACATATCCACATGTTCATAGGAAGACCACAGTTTCGTAAACAATGATGACTTCTGCATAGAACTTCTTTCCTGGATTGTAGATTTTATTGGCGTGGTTGATGTACCCCAACAAATTGACATATTTTTCAATCAATGGTGACAAGTTGATAGACCCAAAGATGAAACAACGATATGTCGGGTCCCAATGATGTATGGCTACCTAGAGGAGAGTTACTGGTGCCTGAACAGTTAGTAAGTAATCAATTCGTCCATAGGCACTCCTGAAAGCTTTTCTTGTTTCTAGATCCTATTCTTCCCAAAACTCAGATGAGTTTTTGGTTCTTGAGTTATAAATGTAACCGGTATCAATAGATGATCTTCTTTTAAACTGTCTCCCCATCTTCCTTGTAGTTTTTTTGTTAACTCCTCCCTCACTTCTTGGGGGTCTTCTAATGTCAGTGCACTGGTCCCTTAGGCATGATCATTCTATAGGTACTATCTAATTAGATTATAAAGATTTGTGCTCTAGTGTATGTATGAATCAAAACAAGAAGAAGAGTTTACAAATTAGGAAATCTGATACAAAGTGAACCATAATGTGGAGATGAGCAATTATGTACAATTAAGATAATCTTAACATGTCTAGAGGTTTATAATCATGGCTATGGGTCATCTAGTATGCATATAGGTGGCGCATCTAAACTATAACGCGACTGCAGGAGAGTCTACTGGATTATGTGACTTTTGATCCATAATTGGACACAAAATTTCTATCACTTAACACTTTAAAAAGACCTCAATCCAAGAGGGTGTCTTCCCCCACCAACATAGGAAAGTAAATCCCAAAAAGGTGGTAGGTCAACCCTCACTAATTACAAGGAAAATTTGGGCATAGGGTTACGTGTGTGTAGTGAATAGTGTATATGTGTGCGAGGGCATACAAACCATTTAATCATGACACTGAAACTCCAAAAGCTCATATAATGATGATATCTACAACATTTGAACAATACAAGTAAAAAAAATATGAATCGAAAATAAAAATTAGAAAAAACACAAAAATCAATATAAAGACTTGACCCATTTGGTAGAAACCCTTTCCCAGCAGAGTCACCAATTGTCACAATCATGGTCACGACATGGACTGACGCTTTTGAAAGGAGAGAATAAAAATGTAAGAGCCACCACCAATTGATTATAGTGCAATTGAACATTGAAATGTTAGGTCTACGAACCAGAGAAAAAGGGTAAATGAGTCTATTAAATGTGGGAAAGGTGTTAGGCACACTACAACTCCTTAATCGATTACCTTTTTGATTTTTTCATGCTTTTCTTAAAAATGTCGTTTTGTATGTCCCAATTTGTTTTAATTAATTTTCCATATACTTAAAAATTATTTATCATCAATTTTGAATAAATGATAAAACCAATTTATTTAAGTGATATCATAAATAAAACTTTTTAGACGAAGCTGAATACTATCAAATCCTTCTCCTAATCAATTTTAAAATAAAATATTCAAATAAATTGAATCTTTTTCATTTAGTCCTTTTGTTTTAAAATTCATTTTAGATGAAATTTATTTTAAAATGGAAACGTTTCGAGAAATTAATACTTCGAAATTTTTTAATGTCCATTTGAAAATTTTAAACTCCGTTTTTGAAAGAAATGTGATAACGTGATTGAATATTTCAAGGATTGAGTGTACAAACCTTATCAATCAAAGCTTTGACTGTTTTTGAAAATTATTGATCGTAGACTATAAAATAAATTACAGGATTAAATCATAAGCTTGAACACTAATTTAACTAATATTTACACTACTTTTTACTATTTTTACTACACTATTACAAATTTTGTTTTGAGCCCAAACGTTTATAAAAATAAAAACCCAAAACCTAATACAAAAGCCTAAAACTACATATGTAAAACCCAAAGATCAATAACACTAACAAGTGCCTCATAAAATTAACCAAAAGCCCAATATTAATTGATCCAAACAAATATAAAGCTCAACAAAATGAATGTCTAATGAAGTAAACAAAGACCCAATACATCATGATACAACCCTGGTCCATAACACCCAAAAAAAACTAGTCTCAGAAATAAAACTACGGGTCCATTACACCAAAAATATAGCCCGTAATAGTCATTCATGTGGCCCATGAAACAACAAAGCTCACGCCCGTTACTGTTTACTTTCTTCTCCCAACAATGATGTTATTGTAACCAAATCATATAACTATTATAAACCAATCAAATAACTGCTCTGTTTCGGACGGTTAGTAATCAAAACTAGTTATTAACACATGTAAACCTAGCATAGAACTATTCAAAACAAGTAATATAAATTGTTCTAAACCAATCATATGAATGTTCAAAACTAGTGATATAACTGTTCGAAACTAGTTATCTAACCTGTTCTAAACCATCCGTATAACTCATCGAACACAGTAATATAACCTTTTCTAAACCAATAATATAACTCATCCAATCCAACAACATAACCTGTTCTAAACCAATCATATAATTCATTGGCTTTGTAACTTTACCTGTTCTAACCCAATCATAAAAGTGTTCAAAACCAGTAATATAACCTTTTCTAAACCTATCATATAACTCATGACCAAGCAGAATAAGTGATATACCTGAAACGCATAAGGAAAACCTACAAGGCTGTAGAACTCATTTCTCAAATTCTTCTCCTTGAATTTCTCCGCTTTCCCAGGTAGGGCGGAGTTCAACCCTTGTACTATGCGTGTGAAACATATAGTACCCCATAGGAATTTGTCGAATGCTTCTAGGCCCTCCACCAATTCCAGCCATTCAAGTTCGATGGATAACTTAGTCTCTTTTCCAAGCAACACAAGTTCAACAAAAAGAACATGTGCGAGCTTGTATTTAGTATCTGAATCTTTGCACTCTTTGAACTTCATCTCAAGATCACTGCAAGAGACTATTGTCCTACCACCAAAGACCTTATTCACTATCTGCATGGAATCTGACTTAGTAACTACCTCTGGCATGGGTGAGCAATTCAGCCCTGTGATAAGGCTGAACTCCTTCACACTAAAGCAAGCTCTTTTCCCATTAAAATTGAACACTATTCTTCCCTCGCCCTCGCCCACTGGCGCTACTACTTGTCATAGAAGCATTTGATGGACCAGCTGTGGTTGGTTTATTGGACTTTGTATCCCCAGAAACCATCTGAAACATGAATCCTCTATCTTCCTCATTTCTGGATCATCCAAATTCTCTTTTAACGTCTTCAACCATTGTCCAAGTCTGCACAAAAATGCAATTTTTGTCAGAAATCTCTTCCCAGGATCGACTTTGTACTCCATTTAAATATTATTCTGCATTCAAAAGTCATACTAGCCTTTTAAAAGTACAAGAAATGCATTCTAAACCTGAAGTTAAACAATTATAAACCCAACTATACACAATACTATGTTAATTGAAAATACAAAACCATCCTAACATATTCTAAATCATATTTTGAGACTATTCTAAATTACATATTGACACTATTATAAACCCAACTGTACACAATACTATGTTCATTGAAAATGCAAAACCATCCTAACCTATTCTAAACCATATTTTGAGACTATTCTAAATAACATATTGGCACTATTCTAAACCACAGTTAATCTTAAATTCGTACATTCAATTTTGGAACAAACAGTTATCATTCGTAGCACCTGAAAACCCTTACAACCAATTAGTCATACAGGATCAACCCATTTCCCACACAGACCTCCCTAAACGCAAACGAACTCCATTTCCAACTGCGGTTATCACAAACCTAACTCCATTTCTAACACATTGCATTTTCAAATGGTCTAGAATCGCACAAAGAACGAACCTTGGCGAAGTATGTTATTGGCTGAAGAAACAGAGCGCTTCCAGAAAGCTCTTAGCTAAAGAAGCAGATTGACGTTGCCGTTGCCATTCCGTTTTACTGTCAAAATGGTTCTATGAGCTGTAGAAACTGAGCGCCGTTCTCTGCCATTCAGTTCGTATTCTCGAAATCGATCTGTTACAGGAGGACACTGTCGTCCTTGAGTTCGTGGGTTCATGGGTTCATGGGTGGGGGGATGATGAACAGTTTGAGTTTTGTTTTAATTTAATTAATTATTTTTATTATTTTATGAGGGAAATGGAAAGTGGGGGCAAGAATGGCATTTCGCAAGGCAAAAGGGTTAGATAGCTAAAACGACTTTCAAAATGGGTCAAATCCACAAATTTCCCCATCACTGGCTTACTAGTGCATCTCGTACCTGCAAACATGACCAAATGGGAAACGTGCATATCGAAATGGGAAAATTAAGTTTATTACCTCTTGGAGTCTCTGTCTCCGGGGTCTCTGCTTTGATCTGCATCTGGTCTCCTTTTGATCCATCCTGCCTCGATCTGTCTCTGGTTTCCTTCCTCCCGAATCTTCTTGGTTTCTTCCGGCTCCATCCTTTCAAAATGGCTCTGCCTCCTTTCTCTTAATTCTCTAGATGTTTCCAAGTTTTTTCTTCTCCAAAAACCCTTTCTTTCTGGCTTTCTCCTCCTTCCAAGAAAGAAAAACCCTCATCTTTCGAATCCCTGTCCTCTCCCTTTTGTAGCCCGTGCTAACCTCTTCAATTTATGTCATCAATTCCTGGCCATCTCTCTCATAAATTTCAACCCATGCTTTCTTCAATTTCTTTGCCATCTCCTCCCACCAACTCTGCCATTTCTCTTATCTGTCTTCACTGGCGCACCTCTGTCTCTTTACTTCTTATTTTTATTTATTTGTTAATTTCTTCACTTGGGCTTTCTAGAGTTTTCTAGATTGGGCCACCTTGGCTAATTAATTGGGTATTTCTTCACTTGGGCTTTTTAGAGTTTTCTAGATTGGGCCACCTTGGCTAATTAATTGGGTTTCAGGTAGGCTTTTAGGCAATTGGGCTGGACTCTTGGCAATTGGGCTTTTTTTGGTTGGTGGTTGGGCCAAGCTTTGGATAGGTAATTGGGTTAAGCTCTTGGGTAGTTTGGCTAATTTGGGTAGGTCTGGGTCAAATTTTTTTATTTTTTGTTTCATTTTTTTAAAACAAAAGTTAAGTCTGGATAAAAAATAGGGTACTTAGGGTACTACAACAACTTCAAACCAGAAGTTTATGTGCTTTCTAAACTTCACACAGATATCTGGTTGAAGGTCAAATACAATCCCCGAAATATTTTTTTTGGGACTTGGAACAAGTTCTGACAAGCTCACAATTCACTACAACATATATGCCTCAACAACTTTGTCACCAGAAGTGTTAGAATCAGGTTTGATCTTCTTCCTGAGCAAAGGAAACCACCGTATTCAGAAGCACACTCGATGGCTTTATAGAAGGTGTTCTCACATCGAACGAACCAGATTTTTCAAGTGATGGTTTGATCTTCTTCTTGACAGAAGGAACCGACACATAGGACCATTGTATATTTTTTTTGTAATTACTAATAAGTCCATGTTTGTTAGAAACTTCATTTTACTAAAATTTTCGCGAATTTCAATTTGAGAAGAACAATTTCTCTTTTTTTTTTGTCTAATTCCGAAAAAAATTTGGTCTTTTGAAATCATTTTGATAAAGAAACATATTGTCTTGTTATTTACAAATTCAACGATAAATTTTATCGAATAAATTCGAACGATAAATTTCATCAGATAGTTTCAAATATCCTTAGGATGGTAGTGATCAGACATAAGATCAGATTCAGATTGAGAGGAAGCGCTAAAAAGAATTTCCATCTCCCTAGGTAGTTTCTTAGTGTGTAAGGATAGTTCATGATTTGAACAGATTAGTATCCCTGGTGGGCATAGTATCCAAAAGCTATCGCTGTTCATATGAGCATATCGAGTTTCATGGGTATATTAGCCTTCTCTACAGATAAACAACCGGTTAATATGAACAACCAGACATTCTGATCATTTCGATGACATAAAACAAATCAGGTTCTTAAGGTTGCATCAGATCCCGTGACCTGAATCTTCCAAGAACAGAACCAACCAAAAATTTCTGATTTTCCTGCAACATTTGCATATCAGTTTTATCCACAAGTTTCAGTGCCATTTCCGGCAATACTTTTGGTAGATGATGAAGCCAGAGACAACAATTGAACCAGGTGACTTCACTAACACCGACCATCACCTAGAAAAACGAGATCGATATCTGGCTCTTGTAGCGTTTTTCAGTGATTGATAGCCAGGAAAATAGATCAGGTCTCATGAGATTAAACAAAATTTCAGATCCACACAATCCAATACAGATCTAAATATTATCAAAATCAAATATGTCGAGATCTATAAATCCAATTTATTAAATAATCAAATGAAATAAAACAAGATGAAACACACGCATATCAGATAGATATATGAACTTATAAAATCCAATTTTCTCTAGATCTAGATAGTACACCGTTAGCTTAAACGCTCCGATACAACTATTAGCAAATGATACACGTCATACGCAGCGGAAGCAACACATTTTTTACCTCTTGTAGCGTGCTTGAATGTAATCCAGCCAGTCGATTGATCTCCGATAATACAGAGCCTCTAGTCAGTCAACCGGAATCACAAGCTAAAGCCACCTTTGAAAAATTAGAAACTTAATTGATTCTCTAATCAATTAAGAAAAGTAGGAAGACTATTTGTGTTATTATGTTGGTTGTTCTATCAAATGTGTATCAATATACACATTTATACAAAAGATTTTGCCGACACTCCATTTCAATTGAATGGAGCAACATCAAACTAATAATGCATTATTATATGCATTATTTTATTAATTAAATCATGACCCAATGTTTAATCAATGACAAATGTGCTAGCAATATTGATTAATCAATTGGATCCAATCTGATTTACTATAAACATGCATTTAATTAATAATTTGATTATTTTACATCTCATGTAAATTATCGAATCTACACAATTCTTTTTCCAACCTTAGCTTAACAATGTTTGTGATTCCTTTATGTGTGACTTTCTAGGTTCATTACCGATTAGCAATAAGAATAATATCAAACTCTTTGATATTAATTAAAACACCGTTTAATAATTTATTATAAATCACGAGTGACAACTAGCAGTATATCGTGACTTCTATATCTGGATCACATAGGATATTTTCCTCATTTATTTCGAGGCAATGGATCCCTTGTTGACTGCACATAAATCTCCATACATAACTAACAAATCCATCGAATATCAATATTTATTCAAGGAATAAATATTATCAACATTGACAAAATTCGATCACTCATATACAAGACTACTATGTCCTCTCAGGTCTAGGGATTAGTTACAAAATCTTAAATAAATAATAAATCATTGACAAGGAAATAAATCTCAATGTGATTTATTATTTAGCAAATCATGTTCGAAGCATTTATTTAACATTAAACATTCCATATTGTTTGTTCTAATATCTCATATTAATTGCATTAGACTCACAATCCTATCAAATAGGAAACAAATATTATGCTTGTTGATGCACAGACCTGGGCCTGGTACACCACCATGGAGGTATTGTCCGCTCTGGGCCGCAAGCGGACCGCGCGACTTTATTTCAGGCAAAGCCTGCCTCCGTGGCGTTACCCGCGCTCGTGAGAATCGATGAGTGACGTGAGAGTCGAACCCATGACCTCGTGTGAGGGGGCGTAAGCCACTACCACCATGCACTAATGTCAAGTGAAGTTTGGTTTCATATCTTATTTTCTAGATTGCAGCTTATTGCCACTCAATGACGTTTACAACTTCTGCGCTCTATGCATTGTGACGTATAATTTTAATTTTTGGCTCAAGGTAAGGAAATTTCATATAAATATTTACCACAAAAAATGTTGACGTGTTGGATAAACAGTTGCTTGAAGGTGTGAGAGTGCTTCTCATAGAGAAAGAACAACATAAATGTGAACAAAATGTATGTATGTTCATCTAATACCATAGTAACAAATTCCATCTAAACTAATACTTTGTATGGTAGGTATCTTTTGAGAAAAATAGACTTTTGGCTGCATATGAGGCTGGCCACATTAATTGTATTAGCTTATTTATTTCCCCGCTTTGATTGGCATGCTTTTTCTCAGCTCTTTTCACTACCTGGTGGTAAGGCTTTTTATTTTATTTTAACAGGACGTGTTTATAACAGATGTTGTTGTAAGTTTATCTATTTCGTAACTCTTTTTTTCCTCAAATGTTTCAAAATGTGCAGGAAACTGCATTATCTGTGTTTTATCCCAGGTTATACGATCTTTGGCTACATGATGATGCAAATGGTGGTACCTCATGGTGGGCATTGTGTAATGCCCCGCATGAGAAATCACATACTAAGACGGGTGTGCTACTGTTGATGAGTACACTGTTAGTAAGGACAACACCACACGTCATCCTAACCTTCGAATTTAACAAAAATTCGGTAGCAGCTCCCCGTATATCAGAGAGTGCCCACCTGATAAATTAAACACAATCTCGAAGGAATTCAATCAACAACTAATCATCAAAATTCTGCATCCTAATAGGGCCTTTGACCATCTAACTACACTCACACTCTAGGCAGGGCCTCAGACCTCCTAATCACATGCAACTCATGCAAAAAATTATCACATAAACATCATTATCATCAAAGATTATCATAGTCAACAAACTGGACCCATGGTCCATCATTCTAGTGCGAGAGGCCAAATCACATGACGGAAGCTCTCGACCATCCATTAAGTGTACCGAAAAGGTACATAATCAACATAATGTTTATTATAATGAGTACTAATTTTACTAAGGATTAAACAACCAAGTTCAACCCAAACAGTGTAAATAATGCTAATGCTTTCGGGGTGGCCATCTATGTCACGCTACCTCCTACTGATCCACAATCTGGTCTTAGCACCAATCTCACTTGAAGGATAAAAGAAGAGGAAATAGGGTGCGCAAAAGGCTCAGTAGGGAAATATAAAGACTAAATTATAAGGCTGGATGATAAAATAAGCACAATGCAACATAATGACATCTAAAATGTCACAACAAAGTATTAATCAATGGCCACACCCTACAACGCCCTAGCACCGATCAACGGATATCTAGAAAATCATTGGAAACCTTAAACCTTGCTCCAAAAAACCATTGATGCACGTTCACCATGTGGAATCCCGATCCTTGCGATAATGTGCCCCTCGGTATCCAACATCACACAAATAGATCCTAAGAAAACTACGAGTCCATACCCATAGTTTCAGTGCAGCTACAATGCATATCCAATCACAACCCTATATACATACATAACTACGTGATGCATGAATGAGAGTGAACATGCCTAATATATTATTAAGCACTAATAAGGTATGCAATTAATCAATAACCAAACAAAGGGGGTTTGTTCTTCTTGAGGAGCAATTTAGGTAAGAACACAAAATGATGACCAATGAAGAAATACAAACCGGTCTTTAGAGAATCGAAATAAATACGATAGAAAAGAGGAGTAAGAATTCCTACCTCGTATCCAAGTTACGCAATTTCAAAAAAACTAATTTTTGGGGTTTTCAACTCAATCTCAACCTTACAATTTTCCACCAAAACATACTCAATTCATAACCCAAATCAAACCTTAATAACATAATAAAAATTAATTTAATCATAAATCAAGAAAATCTACCTTCTCTTTCTAGAAACTTTCCCCCAAATTCTTGAATCTCTTCCAATACTTGTGGAAGCTCAAAACCAACAATCAATCCTATAGATATTGTCACAAAAATTCCCTAATCAACATATATGAACCACAAATCCAACCTATAACAAAAATCATACGAATCTACAAAACCTCGGTTTTGGGTAAAATTCAAAACTTACCTCCAAATCTTCCAAATTTCTTATGGAATCTTGCTTAAATGTTGTTAGGCATCACCAATTCACTCCAAATCAAGTTTGATCTTGCCCAAATCACCTTTTCTCTCTTCCTCCCTCTCTCTTTCTCTCTCTACTTGGGAAGAACCAAAAAATGTTGGTGAAGGTATGGAATTTTCGTGTTTTAATATTGCTGGAACAGAAATTTACGCTCTTCCAGAGCTCGAGTGCTGGTCGGGGGTCTGACTCTACCAATTATTATTTTTTTCATTTTCCAGTATACTTTAGTTTGGCTTGGTTCTAGCTTCTATTTGATATATTATGGACCCAAAATGGATATTTGTGCTAAAAGTAATGTCCCATTTAGTGAACCTTGTTAAAAAAGAACAACTTTTTGTGATCTTGTACAATATGGGTGATCAACAACTTAACTAATACTTCACATTTTGGGTCGGGATTTCACACATTGTGCAGAACGCATGGTGTCTGGTGATGACATAACAAATGTTGAAAGCGATGACGTTGAAAAGATAACAAAGGTGACTTTTTTTGTATGTATCCAATGCAGTTTAGTAGAAAATATAAGACACTTCTTGTTGTTGTGGGCGACAAATGTAACCAAAGAGGACTGCCGTTTCTTGTTAAGAATTCAATATTTTTTTAATGCATGCTAGTAGCATTAATGACCATTTGTCAATATTAATTGGTGAAATATTTAATTTTTGCAGCCCTATTTATTCAATGTTTACACTATTAGTGTGCCTTATGTCCGTAGGTACCCTAAATCTAGTGCCTCTTATGTGGTTATCTTTGTGTATTATATTTCACACATTTTATGGGAAGGGAAAATGCCTTCAATTATATTTGATACTTTTTGGTTCAGATGTTTGGTCTTCATCATTTTCTCTCATTAGATTGCTAAAGAGATGACAATTAGAGCAACCACACTAACAATATTTTGCTGGCCCAGCAAAATGACATATTGGGTCTCACCAATATTACACAAAATGTCAAGCCATATATACACCCAAATCAGCAAAATACAAATTCAAATATATTTTCCTTCTTAATAAAAGTCAAACACCTACTCTTCCAATCCTCCATCCATTTCCTAAGGGCAAATGCAATAGCTAATTTACTCATTTTTTAATTGGGTCCCACCTCTATTGCACAAAAAAAAGTCATGTACTCATCCATATCATCAAAACACGTATCTCAATATAGCTACATCAGCAAAACACAAATGCTTATACATTTTCTCCATTCTCTATTAACAAAACATATACTTTTTCATTTTTTCATCCGTTCCCCAACAAAACTACACCAAAAATCAATAATGAATCCTACATCATTTATAAAAAGTCAAACTATATATTCATGCACATCATCAAAACACATATTCTAATACATCCATATCAACAAAACACATCTCTCAATATAGTCACATCAACAAAAACACACAAAAAATTTCCCATTGTAATTGGCATAACAAAACTACATCAAAATCAATACTAGGTCACACTTCTATTACACAAAAAGTCAAGTCATATATTCACTCAAATCAGCAAAATACCTCTTCCAATATAGTCACATCAGGTAAACATAAATTCTTATACATTTTCTCTTCTTAAAAAAAGATGAGCATTTATTATTTCATTCCTCCATTCATTTTCTAAAAAAGTACAACAAAATCAATATTGGGTGCTATATTACATATTGGGTCCCACCTCTATTACATAAAAAGTCAAGTCATATACCCACCCGCATAAGCTAAACAAGTCTCCCAATATAATCACATTAGCAAAACACAAATTTCTATACATTTTCTTTCTCAATAAAAGTCAAGCATTGGGCTTTGCAGACTACATGTAGAGATAAGAGTTGGGGAAGAAAAATGGGTCATCTGAGACTGGCGGGTGTCTCTATACTAGTGGCTCCATCCCTCCCTTGGAATATAAAAAGAGTCTGGTAAAGTTTAACCATGTGAAAAATGGTAAAGTTTTACATTATAGAGACGACAGCTTGATCGCTATCCTACTTATAAAGATCTGTACAAGCTTAACCATGTGAAAAATGTACATAGGATCAATTCATTGACCAACAATCCGCAAATTTGAATGTAAGTAATAAGTGTTTTTTTCAATGCTAATATTATATATAATTAGGAAATAGAATTTTAGTTACTATTAATTTTAACTTTGAATAAAAGATTCAATTATCAACAAGTTAAAGGAGATGTTCAGCCAAACATCGAACTCTAATACTGATGGTTGTGAGCAACAACCTGTTAACAAAAATGAGATATTTCTTCGAGTTGCAGGAGGGATGAGCAAGAAAGGTAGAGTTTACAGTCTTGGTTCAAAGACATATTGTTTGCATTCCTCCTCACAACTTCATTCTAAATCGGGTAGTACTCTCAGGAGTACTACTTACAATAAGAGATAGAAGAGCACATGGCTCAGATGAATTCTAAGTTACTGGATATTGTCAATTCTCCGCAACGACGTATTACAAACTACGATCAAAAGATTGAGGAGATGGACTGCATGAATACAAGCCTATGACAAATGATTCAACAGTCCTTTGTTAGGATGGGGATACAATCTCCTACGGATGACCGTGAGGATAATAAGAAGACCCGTGATGATGATGATTTTGAATGTTTTATGCTATTGTGTTTGTATTTGTATTTGTATTTTTGTATTGGTCACATTATATGTATGAGTATTGTACTATTTTTATTTTTATATATAATTTCCTTTCTTTAACCTATATTTTTAATATTATAGTCGTTAATTAAATATATAAAAAAATTAAAAAAATTTGTCAGAATTAAAATTCATCGCAAAAATACTTTTCTTAATTTTTGAAAGCATTTATGTCAAAAATCAATGTCGAAAATAAATCCATCGCAAATTTCCCAATAATGAATTTGTGACAGTTTATTTTTTGGTCTTGTGACGGTAATTTTTCATCACTTGTCGATGGAATTTAATCCATCACAAAGTCATTGTTCGTAAATTTGTGATGGATTTATTTTCCGTCACTAGTTAGATTGGTAAATTTATTGCATTTATGCTTATTTTATATTCTGGCATCTTATGAACTTGAGTCGGATCCCATGACATACAATGAATCAATTACCAATGCAGATGCAGACCATTGACAAAAGCAGTGGAATCCATGCACTCCAACGAAGTTTGGGATCTTGTAGATATGCCTACTACAGTAAAATCCATTAGTTGTAAGTGGGTATAAGAGAGAGAGAAGTAGATGGAAATGTTGAAACTTTTAAAGCAATGTTGGTGGTGAAGAGTTATACCCAAAATGAGGGTATTGACTATGAGAAGGCCTTCTCACCAATAACCATGCGCAAGTCCATCATAATACTTCTCACATATTAGCTCACTTCGATTTTGAGATATGACAGATGGATGTCAATACTTCTTTCCTCAATAATAATTTTGACGTGTGTATCATATGATGCAACCTAGCTTATTTATTGTTAAGAGATAAGAAAATATATGGTTTGCGCTTAAGAGTTCTATTTATGGACTTATGCAAACATCAATTTTTCATTAGTGGGCATGGAAGATTACCACTGACTGGCGAACGATCAAGGTTGTCGATCCACTAAATAGAAGAACTGGAGCACCATGACCAATCATTAGTCATCATTCATTGTCTTTACTGTTGATTCCATCGAAATTTCACCTTAACTCGTGGCTAACCATAAAAAAATGTCCGATCTAACTGTCAGAGATACCGACCCCTGAAGCCACCACCACGAAAGACCTAAGTGCACCATTCTCGTCTATTGGTTGAGTGAAATAGTCGCCCCAATAAGGAAACTATGATTTGGGTGTCATATAGAAAATATATGAGAATTTGTGAATATTTATGTCAATAAAAGAATTTCTTATAATATTTTTTTCTTTATAGAATTTTTTTAAAACGTAATAAACCTTATTTAACAAAACTTTTAATGGGGAGAGTGTCAGGATCAAATCTAGAAAAACCAGAACAGATGTTTCACGTAGGAATGATCCCTAACGCACAAGGAGGATTCAGGTAATTAGCAGGCAACAAGCAGTCAGTAGGAGACTATCCTTACTGTTCTTGAGCAAGCTGGAAACAATACAAAGGAAGAGAAAAACTAATTTTGTAAAGGAACATCACTTTTTCATTCATCCCCCCCTGTATTGCCATAGCACGTCCCTAAATACACAAAAATACAGGCCTGAAACTATGAGCCCACCCACTAATAAAACTCACTACAAGACTAAGCCCAAAACAATTTCTAAAAGTGATCATAACAAACCACCCCTCTTAAAAGCACCTTGTCCTTAAGGTCTTCACAGAGCAAGGATAGAAGGTCTTCCCCAAAAAGCATTCCAGATGAACTGTACTGGGTTGAGAAAAAGCATCAGATGTGTAAGAAACTCCAGGCATAGAATCCGCATGTTGTCGTGGTTCTTCGGCAAGGACCAAATCCAATACCAAAGCTTGATCAGGAACAACATTTTAACATGCCACCAGTCACCATTTTTCCCCTCAATTGCTCGGTTTATACCACTAGACCAGTTTAGGAGATCCTTGGCTTTTTCTGAAAACTCATAATTTTTCTTAGTAAAAGAGATTTCTGAAGACTTTATATCTCCCTCTAATTTGCTACCATTTGCCCTTCCTTTGAGGTTCAACACCACTTTCTTCCTATCACCCGAGACTTTAAGAAGAGCTGATTTGCTAAGAGGTTTAGCAGCTGCTTTCACCACATCTGCAGGAAGCTCATCAGGTCTCATATTGGCCAGTCCTAGATGTTTCTCCATCTTACTAAATGAGCATATCAAAGCCAAACTAACCATGCCATCTTCAAAACTTTCTATATTTCCAGGAGTTCCACTTGTTACAAGTCTCCAATTGGAGCCACAACCCTCATAGAGTTCAAGAGTATGATCTGTTCTATCTAACTGTCGCAAAGCAGTAGTAGTATGGTAGTATGTTTTTGCTATGAATGTTGCGCTTTCACCATGCATAGTATCAAATTGTGGAACACCCCAATCCATAGATTGTCTCGATATACCCGGATCCCATTGTAGCAATTCATCGAGATGGAAAGGAAAAACCAGAAGCACTTGTAAAGCGCCTCCTATGGTCTCCAGACTCCTCCTAAAATTCATCAATGACAAAAAGTATCTCACCTTGGCTTGCTTCTCAGGCATTTTGTCGAATAGATTTTGGGCATAATTGGGAATCGATGTAAATACTGGCGTGGTGGGAGGATCCAGAGCAGAAGTGAGTTTTAGAGGATAAGGAAGGATATCTTGTGAATAAGAAGAGCAATCTGCGGGGATGTAAACACCAGTGAAGGACAGATCCCTCAATCCCTCTGGCCTAGCCTCCATACTCCTCCGATCTAGAACCCTTTCTCCATCAACAGTGGTAGCGGCGATAACCGGACCAACAACGTTCATATTGGAAGGAAAGGTGCGAGTCCACCTAATGTTCATTGTGGCCTCTATTGAATCCAGTCGACGACACAGAGTAGCCATGATGCGTTGATGTGTTGTTGCGTGTAGGTCATTCAACAGACATTGTTCATCGAGTTGTTCCTGGATGCAGGCCAAAGTCTCTTCTATGGCTCCCAAACGTTCATTCAGAGTTGTAGGAGGCATGTCGGTGAAGGAACGAATCGCTCTGATACCAAATGTCAGGATCAAATCTAGAAAAATCAGAACAGATGTTTCACGTAGGAATGATCCCTAACGCACAAGGAGGATTCAGGTAATTAGCAGGCAACAAGCAGTCAGTAGGAGACTATCCTTACTGTTCTTAAGCAAGCTGGAAACAATACAAAGGAAGAGAAAGACTAATTTTGTAAAGGAACATCACTTTTTCATTCATCCCCTTGTATTGCCATAGCACGTCCCTAAATACACAAAAATACAGGCCTGAAACTGTGAGCCCACCAATAAAACTCACTACAAGCCCAAAACAATTTCTAAAAGTGATGATAACATAGAGTTATCTTTCATTTTTCCCAAAAAAAAAAAAAGACCATATCAGAAAAAGAAAAATTAAAAAAACAAAAACAAAATTCAGGGTGCGATTCTGAAAGAATGTACATATAGATAGCGAAAACGGCCGCCTCTCCATGGAAATGGCCGCGGAGGAGCTTCTCCTTTCCCTTTCTTCTCCTTTGTTTTCTTCATTTTCAGTTCTTAATTTAGGAGATCGTCGTCTCTCCATTCGCAATCTGCTACTTGAGGTAGGTTCTCTGTTTACACGCCGATACTTTTGTATATCTGTGCAATGTACGTATCTATTTGTCATGATATATGGAATTTTGAGCAATGATCCGATCACCGTCTATTTACGATCCTATAGGCCCTTAATTTCAGTCTTTATGAATCAATTTTCGTTTAATTTCGTCTTCATATTTGTCGGTTGCAATTTTTCCTCCATCATCTGAGGAAGAAGTGGAGGCTGATGTATTTTTGAGTTGGTGGATCCTTTTATCTTCTGAATCATGAAGTGGCTGGGCTTTTGATTTTTTTTTTCTGAAATAAATCTTATTGCTTTGGCACAACATTGATTTTTTTTTCTTCACATTTGCACTGACTTGTGGTTTGGATTCTCAATTGGCGATCTGTTTTGGCGATCATAGTAGAGAGAGTATATATTTGTGTGTGAGAGAGAGGAAGATAAAGAAGGTTTGGTGTTGATGGTGATGTCTTGTGGTGGAGGAGGAGAAGAAAAATTATGGACTTGTGGAACGGCTGGGGTAGCGAATTTGCAAAGAGTGGGTTCTATAGTGCGCGATATTGGCGAGCCATGCCTCTCTCAAACGAACATAAAGGTTGTTGTAAGTGTAAGATTCACTCATTCTCTTTTAAATCATTTCCATTATTACTTTCCTTTTCCTATATCAATTATCAAAGTTGACATTTAGATTTGCTTTTAGTGTTATCTGGTGATTCTGGTTTAGACATGAGAGAAGTACCCCATTTTAAGTAGTTGGTGCGAAGTATTGACTTGTATTGTAAGTCATAAAAATGAATGAAACTATTGCTTTGTTCCTCCAGCAGCTTTAGCCGGTAGTTTTTTGCTTATTGTTATTGCCTTCTCTCTTGGATCCTTGCTAGCGCCAAGCAGGCGGTTGTTTAAGTGATGTTGGACCAAAATGACCAGCATTTCCTGTAACTATAAAGTACAGTACTTGAACACATTAACTGATGTTTGATGATGGAAACATTTTCATAGGATATGGTAATGGTGAAAAATGTTTTGACTTTCTTTTATGGTTATATCTTAGTTGCTGCATTAAAAGAACTTGTTGAAATTAGCATATTTTCCTTTTTAGTACTTCTTAGGCTGACAAAATGTTCAGTCTCTTTGAGTGGTGATGAGTGCCAACAAATTGACAGATTGGCATAGCCCCCCTGTTTCAGGCCTAGATGTTTTAACTTTTAAGATTTGATGTGAACTATATTTTGACATTTTTCAAAATTTTGCTTTGCTAATCAGAACCTTATTATTAATGAGCTAACGAGAATTTGAAGCATAATTGTAACAATTAAAGTGAACTAAATCTAGGGTTTGATATGGAACATCGTTTTTAACACAAGAAATCGGATATATTAATGCATAGCTTCAAATTTGCAAACATCTGAAAGCTAGTAGATCCATTTTGCCTAGAAATAAATATATTTTTCTATATTATTTGTACTGTATCAATCGCAAAAGTAAGATAACCATTTATACTTAACTGACTCCAATTGAGCCTCTTTACCCATAAAAGCCATTTGTTTTGCTTCCTTTTTTCGAAGAGACTGAGGGATGGGACCAACGATATATCTCACCTCTCTTGCTCTTTTGCCAGAAGATTGAAGAATAACATTATCTTAAACTAAGTTCACCGTTGTGAAAAATTATGTAGAGCATAATATCTAGTTGTCTAGAACGTCGCCCATTGCATGTAAAAAGATAACACTAGCGATCATAAAGAAAATATACCCTATGGTATAAGTTTTTGTAATGTATTAGGGCATCCGGATAGCAAACCATTCTGGGTTGATTCGTTAGGTTCCAATATCATAGACTGATTTCTGGTTATCTGCACAAATCTTTCTCATTACTTCTGTCTTCAGTGGATCCTCAAAAAAAGCAAAAAGAAAAAAAATCAGTGTTTGTATCGAGTAAACTGTGGTTCAAATTTTTTTTAGATTAAAATTTGGCCCATAAACACGAGTAGTTTACGTATTTTTTAAAGAGATCTTGGAATTCCTGCATTTTCTAAATTGAAGAAGAAAATATTGTTTGTCCGAGGTTCCCAATAGCATCTTTTGTTTGCTGCGGTTGTATAGGGGCCAGATTAAATCTTTCTGTTTTGCTGAAGAAGTTTGGACTTGAAAACTGAAGAGTTGCAACTCGCTCCCTGTATTTATCCAAGTTGATGAGACTTTAGTTATTTTTCGTGGGAAATAAAGGGTTACAAAGTAGAATAACATTTACCAGCGAGGTAAAGCTTAATTACATTTCATCTGACAAAGTTGGTTGTCAATTCGATTACCATTAGTCCATATGCTATTTGTTTTTTCTTACTGATCCTACACACTAATGGATCATTTTGTATTTTAGAAGTTGAGAGATGTGGAGCAAAAGTATTTATGCTTTGATTTTGTAGAGTGTTTTTCCCTTCTTCTTTTTTGGTGGGGGTGGGGTGTGTGTTGAGAATAATGGACAGTTATTAAGCTGACACAATGTCAAAACTACTTAGCCATGATTATAGTAGAAGCATTTGGAATTACCTGGAGAAAAAATTTACATGTTTGTGTATACATATGTATATATTTAATTTGGTATCTATTAATTACTGATTTTACCAACACCTGCTTTTTACTGTTTCTTTTCCATTCTTTGGTACAGTTTGCATGGTCTAAATTTTATTTTTAATATTTTTTACAATTGGAATGTCCATTACAAAAGAAGAATGTATTTTGGATATAAAGTTAGTAGAAGTCACCCAATAAGCAAGACAGAAAACGAAATTCACCCAAAAAAGTACACATGCACAAACAGCTGGATGGTTGGGACCACCTTACAAGTAGGGGAGTGAATTGAATAGATAGCCTTAACTGGTTTATTGGATGATCATAAAGCTATTTTTTGCTCACAACATTTTTTTGTGATTTATTATAATAGTTCCTCTGTTGTTCATTGTTGATTGAGCAGGTAAGCAGAATGCTTAAACCAGACAAGTGGCAGGCGACCTTTGATAGCAATGGGAGGGTTTTTGGTTTTCGCAAAGTGCTAAAGATGATCATTTTAGGGGTATGTTGTTTCATTGCTTCTTTTATCTGGACTTCTAGTGTAATTTGGTTTATTGTGGTATGCTTATATTGTTGGAGTAGGCCTCTTGCTTTTATATGTGGTCTTTCTTATTTTTCTTGTTACCACAAAATGTTTTAGCAATAAAAAAGTAAGTAGAATGATGCTTGGTGCTATCATGGTTTTGTGTTGGCAACCAGAATCACTTGTTTTTGTTTGCTTGTGGCCTTTTCATGTATCTGATCCTGTTTTTCGCATTTACCGGCTATGATACCTGGACTCGGGTACGGGTGTCGGGTATGGGTACATATCCGTGTGTCCGGTTCTTCAAATTCAAAGCTTGCATAGAGGGATGCTAGGTAAAGTGAAGAATCCGGGGATCATACCAATACCCATATCATGCATACCCGACACCGGTACGGCAGAGTAAAGTGAAGAGTCCGAGTATCATAGTTTACCGGTTTTGAAAATCATTTATTTAAATTGTTGTAGTTCACCTGTGATTCTAGCCCAATGAAAGAGCATCTTGGTTTTTTTTTTGCTCGTTTAAATAATTGATAGCTTTTGCTTGCCATAGCTTGACAATATAAGGACATTCAAGTTGCTGAGGGTGAGATCATTAGTGTAAATAATATCCTAATTTAACAGTACAAGCTGCTGGATTAGGTCTTGTGGTAGCCAACTCCTCATACTCGCACAAGTGCAAGGTTTGATACCTGACTCTCTCAAAAAATTTAAGGGTATAACCGCATGACTTATAAAAAAAAACTGCTAGATTTGGGATTATGCTACTTCGTAATTGACAGATTTTGTCATTATCACCGGAGATGCTTCTGTGGTAAATGATTTAAATACTCTTGGGTCTCTTATAGATTGGTGAATTTTAGAATTAACATAGGGTCATCAAGAAGGATAAGAATATTACTGGAATCTCGGATAGGTTCTTGCTTCTTTCATGATTTTTGCTTAGATGATCTTATCTAGATGTTTCTTGAGTTGAGCTTTTTGAAGTCATCGAATTCTATTGGTAAGAAGCTCTCAATCCTCCAATTTTTCATCCTCATGTGAGGTTTGTCATTGGTTCATATCATGTCATTTCCTGTCCTTCAGATTTTCAGAGCTGAAATTCTTTTAAAAGAAAATCTTGCACACTTTTTTCCCAAGGGATAGCTTTTGGTTTTGAATAGTTATTTTTCTGAGGTTCTTATTTGATCCCTATGGGGCATGGATGAAGAAAAAAAAGGGAGAAGTGGTTTTCTTTCAAGAATTTCCTGAAACTTTTTTTTCGATGACTGATTAAGAAACTGTTTAATGTGTCTTGCTTCAATATGCCCTTGTCAACTGTATCTTTGAATCACTAATGAACTTTATCCACCCTGATTTCGAAGTCTTTGTCATGGATTGTCAATTCTAATACTTCTAGTTGAAACAAGCATTTGCCTCATGTATTCTACTTTAAATTGTTAATAGAAGATGCTGTATATTCTGAAATGTCTTGTTTGAGACATGTCACCTTCTGGCCTTCTTTCTGTATCACATCGCATGACAATTTTGTGACAAGGGCTTTATTTTCCTTCGTCTTGAATTTTAATAATGATTTCCTATCGCCCTTCTGGAAGCTTCTGAGTTTTTCATGACCAGTCCAGTTAGCAGCCATAATCTGTGAGGTCTGGTATGTTTTGGTTGATGTTCTTACAAGTGAACATCTTTTATACACCTCCTGGTCCAATGAGAGGCTTGACATTGGTTGTGTTATGCATTTTCCTCTTAAAATCTGGTCATTATAGTGTAAGGTAGTTAGTAGTAATTTATATTTGGCTTTTTGTATTCATTGTTGTTGCATTTCAATGTAGAAGTACCATGCTGCATAGTCTGTTATAAATTTGAGTCAGTTTAAGTCTTATTTTATGCAATGAGCGACTGTTTTTCCTGTTGAACCGGACTTATAACCCTTAAAAATGTTCCTTGCAGTTCCACCAATTTTTTTAACATATTGCATGTTGTTTGCTACATTACAGGGGGTGGATCCGTCTATTGGGCCTGAAGTTTGGGAATTTCTACTTGGTTGTTATGCGCTTGGCAGTACAGCTGAGTACCGAAGGCAACTTAGATCAGCCCGGAGGTTTAAGCCCATCTCTACTTTAGATTTTCTTTTGAATGGAATAGTTTATATTTTATTTTTATGCTGAGATATACATTTTTCTTCCAATACTTATTTTTCTTTGGCAACTAAGAATAATCTTTTGATTTTGACCATTTTAACTTCAAATTTACATTCTATGCTGGTATATATCCATTTATGGGTTTTTTAGGATGGTTGCTGTATCTTCAAATAAAAGTGATGGAATTATCCGGTAGATTTCTTATGGCCATGTCTAGTTGATTTTATTCAGATTCTGGTGTTATTTTGTTCGTTAAATTAGGTAGAATGTGTTGACAGTATTTTGTTCATTATATTTTCCTTATGTTGTTTATTCATAGATACTGATGGCCATAGTTTTCTTTAGATCTGGCTGTTTATTGCTGATAACATCTCATTTTTGATACCGTCTTTTCCTGTTGGAGGGTTTGGTACATCTTAATTTAATGTTGATGGAAATAATTGTGCCTTCTGTCTTCTTGCAGAAAGATGTATAGTTGTACCAAATGTATCAGTCAGCATTAATTTGGTCCAGTGCACTGAACTAATGTTTCATTCCATAGTTTAGTTTGTCCAGTGCTTTAGCTGAGACGCACTCACACGCCAAATGACTTAAAGTAAAGAATGGAGCCTTGTTTGTTTTAATGAAAACTGAAAAGAGAGGTTGATAGAAAAATATAGTGAAGTGGTAGGAAGCTAAGCCCTGCTGAAATAATGTCACTAAACCTTTAGTGTTGAAAGGGGAAGGTTGTAGTCACTTTGTATTTTGCTTTTACATATGAACATCCTTCATCTCGTATTGGGTTGTTTTCTGTACTTCATTATACTCTGTGCTTTGCGGTATTGAAGGATCAACATGATTAGTATTTATTACCTTTTGTGTTTCCGTTTCCTTTTGTGAAGAGGGTTGCGGTTCAAGTGAGTCATCTAAAGTATTTTTTGCCTGTTTCAATTAACAGCTCTTTGAACTTATTATGCAGAGAACGATACAATGACCTGATTAAGCAATGCCAGTCGATGCATTCAAGTATAGGAACTGGTTCACTTGCCTATGTTGTTGGGTCCAAAGTTATGGACATGAGGACAGGATCTAAAGATGATGGGGAAAAGGAAGTTAAAATTGAGAGTGGTCAATCTTCTGTTGATAATACCCAAAAAAAAGAGAGTTACTGTGATTGGAAAAATAACTGTACAGATACGTCATATACGTGTGAAAGGGAAAGTTCTAGTGATTCTACTGTCCTTGTCAGCTTAAGGGGAAGCACAGATGGTGGAGGATATGACAATTCTTGTTCTCTGCCTTCTTTGGGTCTACAAAATCTCAGCTCACCTAAACGGGAGATAGAAGCTCAAGGATCACAATATATTGGCCAAAGTTTTTTCGATTTTCCTCCGTTGCCTGTTACAGATTTGTTTGAAAATAGTGGAAATGAAAATCCTTCTATGCACCAAAAATTGAGATTTGAAGATGACGCAGTGCATACTTTTCAAATTAATGACAATATAGATTTAGTAATCGAATCAGATGGTTCACAGTCTAATAATGTTTCCTGTCAAATGGACTCTGAAATTGAAATGGTTCGTTCTGACTCCGGTGCAACGGTGCTGCAGTCTAATAGTCTCGTTTACCAAACTGAAGTAGTTAACAGATTGGGGATATCTGATAGTCGAGATAGAACATTTGGTAATGCAACATCTCAACCAGCATCCATCAGTGAAGAAAGAGTTTCTGAATGGTTATGGACTTTGCATCGAATTGGTAACCCAGTTATGCATGTTAATTTATTTTGATGGAAACGATAATTGAATCTATCCTATGAGTTATTCAAACTCCAGTATTTTTAAAAATGTTTTTTTTTTCTTTTTCAGTTGTTGATGTGGTAAGAACAGATAGTCATCTTGAATTCTATGAAGACACGAAGAATTTTGCTAGGATGTCCGATATCCTTGCTGTTTATGCATGGGTTGACCCGGCAACTGGTTATTGCCAAGGTTTTAATATTCTAATTTTCAATTTTCAATTTTCAATTTTGACTGAACTGTTGAACACTTTTAGTAATCTTTGAACATCAACCATTACATATTTTAATTGGAAAATGTTATTTTAGGCATGAGTGACTTGCTGTCTCCTTTTGTTGTCCTCTTTGAGGATGATGCGGATGCATTTTGGTGCTTTGAGATGCTTCTGAGGAGAATGCCAATGGTATCTCTAAACTCACCAAAAATTAAGTTCCATGATGCAAGGTTCTTTCTCTAACATATTTTTGGACCTGTTCAGCGTGAAAACTTTCAGATGGAGGGACCAACCAGAGTGATGAAGCAGTTGCAAGCTCTGTGGCATATTTTGGAACTCACTGATAGGGAAATTTTTGCACACTTGTCACGTATAGGTGCTGAAAGCCTTCATTTTGCATTCCGGATGCTGATTGTTCTCTTCCGTCGAGAACTCTCTTTTGTTGAGACTCTTCGCATGTGGGAGGTTTGTACCTTTCACTGTTACCGGATCTGAAAGACTGAATTCAAATTACAGCAATCTTTGTGGTGTCAATTTCAATTTGAGTGAACTGGGAGTTCCATAGTTAAACAGATGATCCCAGAACATGGATACTTATGGTGTTAATTGGATGCCTGCTGTGATCTTTTCTGTCACCTACTTACTGTTCTTTAATGTTATGACTAGTTGGTGGGAAAATATTTGGTTGATTTTTTGCTTGTTGGTAGCCACGCCCCTTCAATTTGTGTGAACTGGGAGTTCCATAGTTAAACAGATGATCCCAGAACATGGATACTAATGGTGTTAATTTGCCTGCTGTGATATTTTCTGTCACCTACTGACTGTTCTTTTATGTTATGACTAATTGGTGGGAAATATTTTGTTGATATTTTGCTTGTTGGTATCCACTCTCCCTCTACCTGGGGACTCATATTTTTTGAAATCTAAATTTGGAGAATATCTTTGGGTTGATGCTGTTTCAGTGGCGAATGCTGAAGTTACTTTTGGTATGTGCTGCGACATAAAAAACAGTTACGACTGCTTTTTGACCTTGTTTTTGTTCTGAATCATTCATGAACATCATGGCATGTATGATTAGATTCTCTGTGACAGATACAAAAATAAGAATTTCTGCGCAGCCACAAAATAGAAGTTTGGTACAATGATTTCTATAGATAATATATGATTGGTGTTTCCAAATTTATGTTCTGTCTATGGATCCATTGTGTGTATTTTCCCATCTGGTGAGAAGTTAATGGAGTCAATATAGGATTAGGATTCATTTGGCTCGAATAGAATAAAAACAGATAGAATAAAGTCCTTTTTGTAGTGACAAATCTTGTATGTGTTCTGTTCCTAAGAAAATAAATTTGTCCATTTTTCGGGGTCTCAAAGGGGCGAGTTGGCTCATTCGTCTTGATGTTGATTGTTACAGGCCTCTTGAATCTTCTATTTTTCTCTAAATGTATCAACATGCTATTGAGTATTTTGATTTTCCTTGAAAACCCCTTTAATTGATGAGAATAGTGATTGGAACTAAAGTGATAATATTTGTAGAATTAAATAAAAAAAATGCATTGGGGTGGTTAATAATTGTATTTACCTATGTTATCCTATAAGATCCTAATCCTCGCTGATTTTTGAAAAATATCACAACCCAAACATAGACAAAGTTCAAAAAGCTAATTTTAGTTTCTTGATTCCATGACTACTAGATTCCAAACAAAGGGATCAGTTTTGCCGAGTACGTGCTTCCTAGATTGCATCTCATGACTTCTGTGTGTTGCATCTCATTAGCACATCAGACTTGAAGAACTAGCAAGTCAATATTGTATGGATAGTTTTAAAAAGCAATAGCTGGAGCATGTCAGTATCAAAGAGATAAAATGGTGCTCCAATGATGTCTGGTCATACATCATCTTTACAAGTGAAGCTAGTAAAATTAGATGTAAAATAAAACACTGAGATAATTAATAGAAAGCTTAGAGTGAAAGGAGTTCAACAAAAATGATTTCAAATTTATATGCATTTTTTTGGAATGCAGAGAAAGAAAGAATTACAAAACCTGCCAAATTTTTTTAATTCCCAACAGGCGATGTATGACCGAGGATTATTTTGAAATCTTGTCATTGTTGTTGTTAACAAAGATACTAGTGGAGTTATATTTTCTTCGTAAATCAATAAGCTAAGGGAGATTTCTGTTAGAATTTGAACTTAGAGAAGGAAATATGAAAGAACATTATTCAAGACTTTAGAAATTGTGAAGTGATGGAGAAGCCTTTAATATTTGGCAAATTTTTTAACAAATATTGGACAATGTAAGGGTCTTCTCTATTTCTGAAAAACTGAAGTAATGGAGGAATTTTTACAGTTATTTAATTTTATTACTGTGTAAATATGGTATTTTTCACATAAAAAGAAAATGCAATTTTCTTATCTTTTCTGAATGAGACATTTTTGCTGAAATAAATTCGAATATATTCCTAATTTCCTATGTCTAAAGTGTGTGGTTATATCAGCACTCATCTGCTAATAACATAAAAGGTAAAGTATGTTAATCTGCTAATAACATAAAGGGTAAAGTATGTTATTATTATGGAAACTGTAATCTTTTATGATTTTAGTCGTATCAAATCCTAAGACTATGTTCGATTTTTTTTTTATGTCCTAATAGTGGTTTAGTTTGAGTTTGCTGAATATGTTTCTCATCGTATAGGTTGAGTTGCATGGTTGAGTAGAAGCCATTAAGTCATTTGTGGCATTGAGTAGCCCGTCTAAAAGATTACAGCTATACTTACTTTCTACAATAAGTTTACAATGTAAACTATGTACGAATTTTCCCATTCTTGTGCATCATTTTCCTATGTCCTTGTTATATAATTGACATCCTTGATGCAGATGATGTGGGCAGCTGATTTTGATGAATCCACGGTGTCGTATTTAGAGGAGAATTGTTTGGAAGGATTGGTGCTTCAGCTTCCAGGGGATTCTGAGAATGGAGGGGAAAAGATGGAAGAAAGTGGAGAAAACAGTAATGGTAGCTTAAACGGTGGTTCGCAAATGAAAAATGGAAATGGGGATCAATCCTCGGCTGAAAACATTGCAATTAAATCAGCAATAGCGCATCCGTTTTGTGGCTTGACAAAGAGTTTTTGGTCAAGAACTGATCACATGCAGATTTGCACTGCGGTCTCATCAACTAGAAATGGGGATGATGAGTTACCCGTCTTCTGTGTGGCGGCAATTCTTATCATTAACCGTCCGAAAATTATAAGAGAAACCCGTTCAATTGATGATCTGATTAAGGTAGGTGTATCTTCATGTCTACTTTTATGGACTTCTTGCATTTTAGATGATAACACTTCTGTACTAACTCGTCGTGGTAAATCACATAGGTGAACTGACATTTCCCTTTCCCGGATTTAAATAGGTAGATCAAAGTTTGTTAGAACTGCTTGGATTTTATGGCTACCTAGAGTATGGGGGAGGTGATGTGTCATCTTTTCCATAAGCATGGTGTGATTTTATCTTTTGTATGTCTAATGAATGGAATACTGTGTTCTATGTTGTAACCTGGATCCGTCCTCTACACATGGCCATGTACCAAGGAAAGCTCTGTATATTATTAGAATCACGTAGTAGATTGACTGGCTTTAATACACTAGGGTAAAGGCTTTTTCTTTGCATGTTGGTAAACTGTAAAATCATTGTCAAATTATGCAGTATGCAATTCCAAAATAACATATCTAACATGAATAGATGAAAGCAGTCTTCTTGATGTAACGTAAATTGTCTCTTGTAAATGATTGTATACGAATTACGAGCTACAATTCTTGATACCCTTTGATACATTCTCGTTTTCATTCCATATATATGTGAATGAATTCAATAACCGGCAAAATTTACTTTTTTGATGCTTATTTCAATCATCATTGACCCATATACTCGATTTATTCCAGATTTTTAATGATAAGCAGCTAAAGATCCACATCAAACGATGTATACGTTCAGCAATCAAACTTCGAAAAAAATATTTTTACAAGGTTTGATGCTTGGATTACTCAATTTTCTTTCCTTGTACAACTATTTTCTTAGAAACTGTTGTATAGTGTTTATTTTATTTCTCCTTTTATTTTCTTGTTTCTTTAATCTGAGCTGCAGTTCCTTCCATATTATCTTTTGATGCTTTCCTTCTTTGACTGAAGTCTTTAAGCATTTTTTAGTCATTTGGTGCTTTGCAAGTATGGTCTTGGTGGCCCCCATCAATTTTATCTGTTTAAGACTGTTTTGCTTCTTCCATCTGATACTTATGATCAAAGTGATAAATAACCATATATAGATGTTGAATTTTGCAATGAAAACTTGATTATGTGATTCCAGTCTGCAGTCTATTAACGCTAATATTGTTTTGAATCAGCTAATCAAGAGCAAGAGCACTGCATCTCAGCATGATGATTAGGATCAGGGATTTCCTTGCATTATTGACAATGTTCTGACCAAATTATGTTAATTGGATTCATGATGGAATTATTTATACAAAAGTGCTTCTGCCTTCTGGAGTTTGTTCGGTTGCTTGTACTTCCTCTTTGTCTTCCATATCTTTTGCAAGGTAACTACTGTCTGGTTTTTTAATTATTCTGTATCGCAATATTATTTCCCAATGCAAGATAAATGCTTGATTATATTTCAGAATTCAGAAATTCATTATACTTTTTGACTAGAAAAGTGTGGTCATACACCATTCCTTGCTCGTCCGTGACATGAAATATCTTATATCTTGTGCTGGGCTGAAGTAGAAATTTTATAAAATAAGTACACAATAATAATCTGGAAGCCAAATTTAATCATAATAAAAAATAGGAGTGAATGTTGTCAGCTGTTCATTTTATTGTACTACATTTTTAAAACTGTTGTGTGATGTTGGTTTTCCTTGGATCTCAACATGCAGGAACATAATTAGACAACTGTGAACTGTTGAAGAAGGCATTTTGTGTAGGAAGCAGTAGTAGGAAGAGGTGTTTTAAACGTATAAAGGCTATGTAGAAACGAGTTTTCTCTGCACATCTTGTGTCATTTTATATCTATTGAGCCATAGGTTCATTTCAAAGCTTGATTTTCTTACAAGTTAGAACGTTTCTACATTCTCTTTAAACCTTGTCATATTTTATGTAGCATTTACTCGTTCTCTTCATCGATGATTCATTTATTAGACTTGGAACATCGTTGCTCATATTCCTAGTAGATTGGTGCCTGTACATTTGTTTGTGCTTTAAATATTAAAAATGAATGAGAGGCAACCTATGTATAATTTAAGACAGCTTAGCCCCTAGTGTAATGAATATTAATATATTATTACTTCCAATGTTCTGATAAAGTATTAATCCCTAGCCTCCAACCATCTATTAGTTGAGCAGTTGTTCTTTTGAATATTTAGGCTTGCTGTGGTGTTTGTGAAAGAATGCTAATTACATTAAAAATTATTGTAGGGATCTCGGAAGGTCGTTACATACAGCCCTGCTGCTCCAGTAGTAAATTATGATGTCCTAGCTGCAAGAACGTAACCTTAGTGATGTGCCTTAACTTTCCCTTTGTTCTAAACTTGTAAAATAACAGATTCTCGATTGTAGTTGAATCTAATCCATGATTTGCAAAACTTAATGTGGTATCAATTTTGGCACATTTATGAAATAAAGTTGTTGGCTTTTGAATTATTTTCCTTTTACTGTTTTTCCCTAGGTCTTGGTGACAATGATCTGCATAGATTCTTTTTTGGCAAAACATCATCCTCCCCTTTATTATTTCTTGCTCAGTTTCTTTTACTACTGTGGCTTCATGAATTTGTCTGAAGAGTGAAGATCACAATGCGAAATATGCCCTTAGTTTACTTGGCTTTTGTTTAATGTTACAGCTTCAGTGTTTTCATTTCTTCCTTCTACGGTGCGAAGCTAGTGGAAAGATTGAAAATTTGAAGTTCATTGCTCTGGTGTACCCAGGTTGGTCATTTAGCTATCATGGATTCTCACAGTTTAGGGATAAGTGATTTGATCAATGTTTTCAGAGAATGAGAGAAAATAGATGCAAGCTTTTTTTATTGCTTTTCTTTTCCTGTGAATGTAGAAGAAAAAAAAGGAAATTTAATTTTTCTAAAAAAGGGGTAGAAAAAAGGAGAAATACTCAAAAATTTACTGGACAGAGAGAGAATGAGAGCCTCATGATGGCTAGTGATGACTATAGATATGTTCATTATTTAATGAGAACTCTGGGAATCAATGATGTACACATTGATTTGATTATATATATATATATATATATATATATTTTGTCTTCAGCTCGCCTTTCTGATACGTAAAAATTAATAAAAGTGAAAAGTAAAATGTCCCCACATAGCATTATGAAGAGAACTAAAGAAGAAATTATTTATCATCTTCAGAGCCTTTATTCCAAATGTTTGGGATCAGCTATATGAGTCTTAAAAAATCAAAGGGAGTTTGTTATTTAATAATCTCTTGTAATTTTATTTATAGATGTTGATCAATTTTTTTCTATGTTGTTATTCATGGTTTATTCCTCTATTTCTAATGCCACCCAATGCGTCCAATTTTTTGTTCATTGAAAAATCCACCAGTATCTAAGAACACATTGACCTCTTAGTACTTGTGGAGGTTTGCATTTGTAAGCCTACAATTTGCCCGTATCTCACCCTGTTCTCCAGTTAGAACGCTAATACTTCCCATACGACTCATCGACAGTGCAAGCGACTTCCGAAAATCTTCAAAATCTGCTGCAAATTCTTCAGTAATTTTCCTAGTGTCCTCTCCTAGTAACAGCTGCTGATCAACTCCAAGGACAGCTTCATGGGTTAGAATTCTAGAGTAGTAGGACTTTGTGAGTTTGTAGCTAGAACCTGATTCTGGGTTTAGAAACACCAGTGGGTCGCTTTGGCCCTTTCTCTCGCTGGATGGACATAGCTTTCTCATTTCCGCCAAGAATGATGCATTCATGCTTGGACCTAGCTTATTATTGTTGTTGTACAGTCTGTCTTCAACTTGTCTACAATGCGTTTTTCCAATCGAATGCGCCCCTGCACACGTAAGACAGTTATACCGAGAAAATATATGGAGTTTAGTACATTAATATCCCCTCCCATTAAAATCTTTAAATTTCTAATCAGCCCAGAAGGGAGTTTAAGATTTTTTTTGTTTGTTTTAACTTTGATAAACAAATTGGAAAAGATTAACTGATAGTTTTATAAGTCTGTGAAATATGCATTATGTCTGTGACCCTGAACATTGAGCTACTAGATAAGCAAATAATAGGAGGATTATGGTAAGTTATGTTTAATATGCATTTTGCTCATTATTGACACTGAGCTGCTCATTATTCTGTACTAATTTGCTGTTATTATTTGCAAATATCATCTTTAGCTGTCAGAATCTGCATTTATTTACACTGAGCAGCTCATTCTCGCTTTTGTGTGCATGTCTTATGAGCAAAACTTAATATTACGGAGCATAAACACATCTAATAACATAGTTCTAGGATCATACCCAATAGTGTTACCATATCCAACACGTCTAGGCCTCTGGATTTGAAATATTTTAGTGCATTTTGCCATGAGATGGATGGTGATGGGAGGTCCACTGATGATGCCTTCGATGTCATACCATCTTTTCTTCCTGTGAATACTGGGTAAGAGGGTCCACCCGCCTGTTTGATTCAGTTGACATTAGATAGAATAATCAGAAGTCAAAAGTAGCTGGATATGCTTATGCCTTTCTTCTGAAGCTATGTCTAGTATAACATTCAGAGCTTTCATATATTTGATAGATACCAAGATAGTTCTTATTGGTAATGCTTTTATTTTGAGGATGTAAGCAATGAGGATTTTACCATATGAACAGCATCCCTGGTGGCAAGTTGGAGTATGTCTGCACAAGAAACTTTCCTCTCACACCGGCTTTCTAGAACGGTTTACTACGAACCCTCCTAGTCCCCGATTTTGTGGTGCTGTTTTCTCTGAATCTAGCCCATCTAGGAGAACGGATGCATCGCAACCCTGAAATTATTGGCCATGATCATCATTGTGTGGTCATGAGGGAAGAGAAGTGTTAGACATCAGAAATTTTAAGGAAACTGAAGTCATAGCCTCTGGCATGACTTCAAACTACAAAACATGAATGCTTTTGAAAATATGTTGTGCTAACAGATTGCTTCCCTTAGATTATATGAAATAGAGATACTTACACTAACAAAACAATCTGAATAGGCCAACCGTAGGAGCTTCCCTGCGATGCTTTTGTCCGTCTTCATCATCGTCTCTACTTGATGTCTTATATACACTTCTGCATCATCACAAATGTGATGCACCTTGTAGTAATGCCACTCCAGCTTCACCGGCTGTGGCAACGATGTTGCTGCGTCGACATTGGAAATGAACAGGCTCAGGGCAATAGCCAATACTGGGAAGAATATAGCCATTTCACTCCTCATTTCTTCTCCCTGAGTATTAACACCTGAGTAGCACTACAAACTTGGTGTCTGGAATGATAAGAAAGGATGGTCTTATATAGACTTTGATTTTAGGATTTGCCAACTTTGCATAACCGAAAATGCCCAGTCAGATAATTTGGAAATATTGCCGTTTATGAAAGTTAATTTTGATAATAAGTTCTTACTTACGACACCGTGTGAAGGATTATGACATTATACGCCAATGTTAATAAATGTGGAAAGCTTAATTTGTTTCTAACCATGTTCGTGCACGTGATTGCACCTTGAATTTTGGGTTTTGTAATCTTACAATGTACAAGATTATGTGATCCAATAAAGTTCTAGGTTTTCTAGGTTAGATATATATTATATCATGTGGATGTGGTAACAACAAATGGGTCATTAGTAGTTAATAAATGTAATTAATTTCATTTTTTGCTTAGGAGCTTAATCAAGTTCAAGTCCAACTCATCTCCCTTCTCCTATCAGATGAAGGGGTGGTCTAGTGTTAAAAAATTATTGGTGGTATAGATGTAAAAATTGGACTAGGTGGCGCCTAGTTGGTAATCACCTAGGCCTAGGTGGCCAACCTTTTTGGGCCAATTAGGATTGTTTGTTATTTAATTATTGGGCTCAGGCCCAACCAAATACTTCAATTTATTATGTTTCTGGGAAAATAAATCAAAAGAAATCAAAGAAACCCCTTCTTTCTCTCATGTTGTCTTCTCTCATGAGGACTCATTCCAACTAATAATGCTCTTTCCAACTATCTTAAGATACCTCTTTTCCTCCATAAAATTGAATCACAATCTTGGAAAAGAAAAAAAAAGGTGAACAAATCAATAAAAAGGATTTGGTGCACCCACTTGACAAATATAAAAAGCTACGTAACATATGTGTGCATATGTATTGATTAAATTCCAAGGAATAATTTATAAAATAAATTTGAATATACAATCAAATTAACATTTATTCTATATGTCTTCTTCATTTGTATGTCAATGAAATCTTATTTTGTTTTAGGATAAGGTTTATGAGGGATTTCATGCGAATGATAAGTGCAATGGAAGACAGAGCACATATGATACTAGCGATGAACCCGCGCGTTGCGGCGGGCGAGTGATCTTGACATTTATTGTGTGCGTTGGGATGTTTTTGATCTTTTTCTGATGGTTTTTTTAGATATTAATTATGACTTGGTGTGTATTTGTTATGGTTTTATATTTTTTGGTTTTAATTGTTTGTTTTTTAGAGTGGGAGGTCATGTTGATTATATGAAGATTGGAAAGATAGGATGTTTCAATCTCATTGTAGATGTTTATGTTATATATCTTTTTTTTTTATCATAACAGAACTCATATATTAACTAGAGAGAACATCCTGAATTACAAGATGAGCAATTTCTTGAGGATACTGCTCAATAAGAAAGCAATCATGCTCTTTCCTAAATGCTAGTCGCGCCAATGTATGAGCAACCATATTGGCACTCCTACAAACATGACGCACTTCAACATGGTTAAAACACCTGAGCAAAGATTGAATAGAGTCAATCACTACCCCATAGGGGAGAAAGTTTGGACCCAAAGAAATAACATGATTTACTACAATGAGAGAATCAGATTCAAGCAAAATAAATCTAAAGCCACAGTCCCAAGCAAATTGCATCTCTGCCAACATTGCAACTGCTTCCCCTTGACAAATATCATAACATTTTGGGCCCTTAATCATTGCTGATGCTAACACTTCTCCCTGTTGCGAATAACAACTCCAATTCCTAGGTCGCCATTTAAAAATGATGCATCCATGTTTACCTTGACATCACAAGAAGGTGGCCTCTTCCATGAAGACACCATGGTCCTCCTCTGGCCCACTGCAACCAAACTCCCACCTGCCACTCTAGCCTCTCTATATTTGAGAGTCAAATCCTGAGCAAGTGAGGCAATCTTACGAGGCAAGAAGCCGCTGCAATAAGACCCACTCTATCACGTGTTTCCTGTCTAATAAGTCTCTTAAACCAATCAAAAAAACTTTCTCCAATTTGATAATCAATAGGTGCTACACCCAACACATTCCATACTTGGTTTGCAGCAGCACATTCAAAAGATAAATGAGAGAAGGTTTCAAAAGACTCACCACAGACAACACATTCCATAGGAGCAGCAATACCTCGTCTAATTTGATTCTCTCTGGTAGGTAAAGAATTACTGCAGGCCCTCCAAAGGAATTGCTTGATTTTTGGAATTGTTTGAAGCGTGCACAATGATTTCCACACTGCCTTATTTTCCTGGTTGACTTGCTCTCCTCCTATCGGTTCCCCCATGGACAGAGAATGAGCCACATGATAGCCTGTCTTCACTGTGTAAGTCCCATTATTGGTCCAGGGCCAAATCAATTTGTCAGGAGGCCATCGCATACTCAGTGGAATGGAAAGAATCTGATCAGCCAATTGTGAAGGAAAAGAAGACCGAATTAAATTGTCTCTCCAACAGCCTCCTTCAAAGTCAATAAAAGATGACACCTTCAAATCTGGGGCCAAGATAGACCCTAGAGCAAACTCGGTTAATGAATTATTTGAAGCCCAATGGTCATTAAAAATTGCAATATCAGCCCCATTCCCCACTCTCCACCTAGCACCATGCAACAAAACCTCCCTTCCTGCAATAAGACTCGTCCACAGGTATGAAGAATTTGAAGATTTCCTTGCTGTCCAAAAGTTACCATGAGGATAGTACTTGCCCCGCAGAACCCGAGAAGCTAATGATTCTGAATTATGGATCAGCCGCCAACCTTGCTTAGCTAACAAAGCCATATTAAAAGATTCAAGATCTCTAAATCCCATACCACCCTTCTCCTTTGCATCACACATCCTATGCCAATTCACCCAATGCATAGATTTTGAAGATTCATTTCCCCACCAGAATTTCCTAATCAGCCTATTAATTGCCTCACAAACAGATATTGGAATTTTAAAACAATTCATCAAATAATTCGGTATGGCCTGTAATACCGATTTGATCATCACTTCTTTCCCAGCTCGTGATAAACACTTACTCCACCAACTTTTAACTCGGTTCCACACCCGGTCTTTAATCTCATCAAAATGAACAGCTTTGGCCTTCCCCACCATAATAGGAATACCCAAATATTTATCACAACCCATAATTTTCTGAACACCCAGCAGCCTTTGAATATTTCTCCTTAAATCTGTATCGACATTCCTACTAAAGTAAATTGAAGACTTTGGTCGGCTGACTCGTTGGCCCGAGCTTCGTTCATAAAGAGTCAAAAGATCCTGTAAATGCCTGCATTCCTCCATTGAAGCCCCACAAAAAAGCAAACAATCATCTGCAAATAAAAGATTAGAAATAGTAGGAGAGTGACGACTAATCCGAAGGCCTGATAATTGGCCCTTATCCACGGCTCGCTGAATCAAATGGATCAAACCCTCTGTACACAACAAAAAGAGATAGGGCGATAAAGGATCCCCTTGACGAATACCCCGAGAAGGAATAATATTACCTTTTGGCCTCCCATTGATGAGAACAGAGTATTTGACTGTTGTAATGCACTGCATGATTAGAGACACCCAACGTCGATCGAAACCCAAGGCAATCATTACTACTTCCAAAAACTTCCATTCGATTCTATCATACGCCTTCATCATGTCCAATTTAAGAGCCAATTGACCCTCCCTACCATATCGTTTATTTTTCAACCAGTGCATAGACTCATGGGCTATCATCACGTTATCAAAGATTTGTCTCCCCGGAACAAAGGCACTCTGTGTCTCAGAAATAATTGCAGGTAACAAGCCTCTCAGTCTATTAGCCAGCACTTTTGACACCAATTTAAATACCACATTGCACAAACTAATTGGCCTATATTCAGATATCATTTTTGGATCCTTCACCTTTGGGATGAGAACAATGTGAGTTCGATTAATACTCCCCACGTCCCCTCCATAGTTCAAATAACCCAAAACTGCCTCAGTAACATCAGCCCCCACTATATGCCAATATTTCTGGAAAAAAAGAGCACTCATACCATCTGGGCCTGGAGACTTACTAGGATTCATTTCTTTAAGGGCACGAACCACTTCCTCTGGCCGGAACAAAGCAAGAAGAGTCGAGTTCATTTCACTAGTCACCTTGGAATGCATTCCCTGAAGGACAGAATCAATAGCTGTACTTCCTTCTGATGAATATAAATCTGAATAAAAACCAATTAGAGCTAACTCCACCCCTGAGGGATTTGAATGAGTAATATTTTGGGCATCTCGAATAATAGTGATGGAATTCTTGCCCTTTCGAAAAGAGGCATAAGGATGGAAGAATTTTGTATTAGAATCACCCTCTCCAAGCCAAAGTTGCTTAGATCGTTGTCTCCATAATATTTCCTCTCTTTTGAGCAATTCTGCAATCTCTGATTGGACTTCACCAATTAAATTAGAATCAGCCCCTTGTCCCTCCTGAACCAGCCTCTCCAACTGACACTGCTTACGCTTGAGAGATTCCTGAACATGGCCAAAAACTTCACGATTCCACACCAATAAATTAGACTTACACCTCGAAATCCCAGAGAGAATTTTCTGCCACCCCGAGTAGGCCTGGTCTCCCTGCCATGAATCACGAATCACCTGCTCACAGCCCTCGTGGCGAGTCCAAATTCCCTCAAATCGGAACACCTTTACTCTACCTGCTGATACTGGCTGAAAGTGAGTATTTAAAATCAATATTGAATGGTCCGAAACCGCTGAAATTTGATTAGAAACTTGGATCTGAGAGAACCTGTCAATCCAATCAGCACTAGCAAAGAATCGATCTAACCGTTCATACACCATACCATAATTTAGCACATTTCTCCTTCAAGTGAACTCATCTCCCTCCATGCCCAAATCATTAAGCTGACAGCCAACAATACAGTCTTGAAAAGCTTTAATTTGGTTTGGAGGACGCCTATTGCCTCCCTTCTTCTCCCTATGGGACATAATTTCGTTGAAATCCCCAAAAATTAGCCATGGTAGATTGGACACCAACCGGAGCTGTCTAAGTAAATTCCAACTCTCCCTTCTCCGATGAATCTGAGGATGCCCATAAAACCCAGTCAACCGCCAACAAACAGAGTCAACACTACTAACAACTGCATCAATATGATTAGAAGAGAAAGACACCACACGAATGTCCACCTCCCCCCTCCAAAATAATAGAAGGGCACCACCACGCCCCCTACTGTCAACTGCTATCCCATTTTGGAACCCTAGAGTACGCTTCAAACTAGAAACCTCCCCCCCCCACGAAGCTTTGTCTCACTTAGAAAAACCACATCGGGAACAAACCGGCGAATAGTTCGCCTCATCTCTTGAACTGTTGAGGGGTTCCCTATCCCTCGACAGTTCCAGCTTAGAATAATCATTGCGATCGGCGAGGCTGCCCCACAGCCTCCGCCGATAAAAAGTCCTCATTCACACAATCCGCTTCCGCAGAAAGTCCTGTACAATGTTTCTTCCCATTCTGAGTTTCAACTCCATTCTCTTCCATAATCAAACCCTCCTTCCTCTTCCGATTAATAGTATTACCCATAAGAGTATCCCCATTAGGTGTCACCCGTTTTGTACCCTCTGAGCAACGTCTCCATTTTGAGGAGGATGAATTGTCCCCAGATAGAGAATTCGAGGTCACCCTCTGTGGATGAGCAGTCCCACCAGCACCCATGCCTGCCCCTTCCAAAATGTTAGAAGACATGATAGCGTCCCCCTGACCCACTGGTAATTGAGGGGAGATCACCTCTTCCGCAAATTTCTCTTTGACCCCCTTGGTCATAGACTCTTCAACCGACGCCCTCTCTTCATTAGAGTCCACCTGCTTATTTTCAGCCACCACCAGATTAACACCAAGACTTCTATCCTCCTCCGACCCATTTGAGCTTTTCTCCTTTGGACTACCATTCATATTGGCATAAGATCTACCACTCATACTATTAGCCCTCAGCCAGCTCCCATACTCTTTTCTAATCCTTCCCCCTTCCCGCTTTTGTCTTACCGCATCACGACAATTTGCTTCCCCATGACCAATGCAACCACACACATAGCAAAAATCACCCAACCTCTCATATTGAAAAGGTACCCAGTGGTCTACAAGATCCCCAAATGATACCATTTGACCTCTTGGCAATGGTTTTGAAATATCAATCCAAACCCGGACTCTTACACAACGACCCGGGGCTGTTCCATCATCAGCATTAGCCATCTCCTCCACTTTTCCCAAACAGTTACCAATTCGGAGACCAACCCTTGCTGTCATGGCCTTGATTGGAAGTCCATGCAATTGAACCCAGAATAGAGCCTTATTCAGAAAGTACTAGCAGCATTTTCATTTCCCTGAACCACTACTAACACCACTAGTTGGCGATTAAAATTCCATGGACTATGCGCTAACACCCAGTCACGATCATCAATGAAGGAAAACAGGAAAAGAAAAAGATTATCCCCCATTTCCCTAACCTCCTGCTCTTTCCCCACCTTTCATGCTCCCCTCATTGTACTCTTAAAAGCTTCCCGATTAAAAGGACGATCCGTAACAACCCGTGCCAGTAAACCTCTTTCTAGCTTCTGTGGTAGTTCGCCTCCCACTTCGTCATCCAATGAAACCCTCTCCCTTTCATTTTCCGACAACTAAAAATGGGTCCACAATTTCGTCAACTCCTCTGCCATACCCTTCTTCCACCTTGGCCAGATGACCCAGATACTTCGAATACAGACCCTAAGAATATTTAAAGAAATGATTTCTCCAAGGAAAAAGATGATAAAGATATACGAAGCGGCGGCTATGGGAAAGCTTGTACGAAGACAAAGGAAAAGTTCCTACCAGGGGAACCCTAGAGGAAAGTATTTGATTACCCTTCTATTTTGTCATATATATATCTTATGATAATGATGTTTATGTTAAAAAATTTAAAGAAGGAGCTCAGCAGTTTTTTCGGGTCGTGATAACAAAGCTCAGGTACGATAACAATCGAAGCCATCCCATTTCTTTTGTGAGTCTGTAAGATATAGGAAAATAAATAATTTATGATAAAAAAAAAAACATATTACAGCCAAAGTGTCAAACTACTGATATATAGAATTCGATCAACCATATTTTGTTCCACATATGAACTTGCTATTCTTTCTGTTGTGTTTATCCTTCCATCAACGGTTGATTCAATTCGATTTGTATCTTCCAGTGGGAGCTGAATCTATCAAACCAAATAACAAAATTATGTTTGACTAAAAGTACAAATGAATGAGTTTATTTCAAAAGAGTAGCTACATTCATTGCAAATAAACGTGTTTTAATCGCCTTAATGAATGAGTTTATTTCAGTAATCATTTCTAATTTTCCTATTCCACAAGTTTCCTCATGTTGTCAACTTGCTTCTCTAGCTGTTGTAAAACTTGAAAACAGCACACCATAAATGTAGAACGATACTAAATATGTGATAAACGATGATAGTGGACAAAAAAAAAAGAAGAAGCTAATAACGAAGTAATAACAACTGATGACAACGTTGTTTTGGTATGCAGTGCGTGGCTGTGTCGAGATGAATTTGAAACTGATGATGTGCACGTACTCGGGCGTTGCTTCGGGCCTCAAATTTTAGTATTGATTTTATAGATGTTAACATGTTTTATTTTTTGTATTTATAAATGTGAGAAGTTATTTTTTGATAAATTCCGGTTCCTAGCCATCGAGTTTCTTTTCCTCCTAAAGTTGATTTGTTTTATGGAACTTTGCTCTACTTCTTTTGTTGTGCTTTAATTCAAAGCAAAACTAAACAATGACAGCTCAACTATCCAGAATCAAAGCACCAAAACTAACATACATATAAATCAAATGGAAGAAAACTAAATACAATTCTATAAAATGAAGATATATCAAAGTTGGATTTAAATGTGTTATGATGAAAAATTAAAAGGGAACAGAGGAGATTTTTTATTCTCTTGAAAAGGAAATTGGCGCTAATACTCTCTCATACAAATACTTCAATTTTCCAATTTTCCAAAGAAAATTCATAATGGAAACAAAGATTCCACTTTAACCCTGCATGGATAAAAAGACATGTTGTGAAAGGAGTGTATTAGAGAATTGGCACTGTAGAAAAGAAAAGGACCAATACTTCTCCATGTTGTGAAAGGAGTTTAAGTAGTCTCATACAAATACAAAACCAGATTTTAGAGGAATGCTGCAAGTAATAAGCAAGTCTAGGACATTGGTTTTGAAATCCTACTGTGCAAATATTTGCATATGTGAATACATCTAGATGCAACTCATTAATGTGAATGCAAGGTTCAAGTGACACTAACCTGAAACTGGTCAAATGGTATGGCCTAACAACTGCAACACTCTAATGCACACTCAAGTAGCTGTAAAAAAACACTGCCAGAAATATCAAAAGCAACATCATTATTAAATTAAAAATACGATAGACACCACAACAAATCTAGTGAGAATTGACATCATTTGTTATTGGGATAGACCAAATAGTTGCATTTTCAAACCATAAAATAATGGGGCCGAAATTAGCTTCAACTTTAGTTCTAAATGGTCTTATGCATAGTCCCCGAGCACCTAAACCAGAACACCCAATACGACCTTTGCCATAAAGGCATAAAGCCGAGCAGTTAGCATTCGCGAGCCTGGGATATACTCAATAAACATGCAGAGATCTCCACAACAATTTTTAAAATTCAACCCATATATTAACCATCTACAAATGGCCTCAACAAAACCATTACGCACATTCACAAAGCACACATATTGAATCACGAAAACCACATATTTATTGAACCGAATAAAGCATTTTTTAGTATTAGGCAAGGAAGGACCCAATCAAAGTTGAAAAGTAAAGTAATCTACCTGAGAGTCAAAGTTGTGGCATGCAAACAAAATTCTAGTAGCTGCAAGCCACTGCACATTGAAAAACATAAATTACAAAAAGATAGTGATTTCTTTAGAGTAATTAGTATACATGCATAAACTTCCATTGTTAGCAAATGGATCATAACGCAATGCATCTTCAAAAGTGCAAGCCAATTTTGAAAAGACAACATTTACATGCAGTGCAGAAATTCAAAATAGAATCATGAAGAATTTACCTTTAATTTTTATAGTCATGGACCCTAGTATTTCAAATTCTCTGTCATAATGATAGAAATTTTAGAGGGAAAAGTTGATAGAGAAAGAAAAGCATTGCACCATCTACTCTCTTTGTATCACTTATATGGTTTTCTATAATCACAAACAATAGAGATAAAGAAATCCTTTTTCACCACAGGTAAGTTGTCACTAATGAAAAGATAGAAACCTTCATGATCAAGTAAAAAGTTGTCTTCAATAAAATGATTTTTCTGTCAATTTCTTGGGAAAGGTACAGAAATTTCAATCATGGCACCGTAAGTGTTGATGATAAATCTAAAGAAGAAGGTATACTTTGTAATTCAAAACCAATTCCACGGTCTTACAGTCTAATGTTATCCGATATTTGGTAAAAAATAAAGCCTAATATTGAGATCTTATAGGGTCCTTTCTTTATCTGATATACTATGGAGTTGATCTTATGTCTAGTTGGGGGCATTATCATTTAAACAACATCAAAATCCATCAATAGAAGGAAAGAAAGGGGGTATTGAAAACCAGCACTCCTATGCCACCCACACGCAGCAAATCACACAGATAGAATTGCAAAGTAACAATTTTAGCAGACATAGAGCAAGTAACAATTTTAGCAGACGTAGAAACAGAGTGTACCAAGAGCAATTTTGCATAGCAAAGATAAACCATTTGCTGCTCCAAAGTTCCATGCCTGTGTGAAATGATTAAAATGCTAAATTTATGGCTCCACAATAGAAATGATTAAAATGCAATCTTAAGACATAAAATTACCAAGTGTTATTCCAATTTATATGGAATTTGCAGAATAATTCAATTCCAATAAAAAAACTATAATAGTTTTTGAGAGATGGAAAAAAGGGCACCTGGTTCATGTAGCAGAAGCGAGGTCAGCCAGAGATGATGAGTCATTTCCTTTGCATCAGATCCAAACTACAGCACATCAAAACTCATGAAACCATGACTGAGATACCCATAAAAAACCTTTCATAAAATCCCACCTTTTTTTGCCTCTCTCACCATTAGCACTAAGAATCACTCTTGGAATCCATGATCTCCCTGACTCACAACAATCGCAAAGTATGCAAAAAAGAAAAAGGCACACCAATTTTTCGATACATGAACTAAATCAGGGACAGGAGAGGAGAGAGATTGCTGGAGCGGCTGGGGAGTAAAATATCAAATGTGATTTTTCCAATTTATCTTTGACAGATCAAATGCAATATTAAAACCATAGGTTACAAAACCAACCTTGAGTGTAGTCACGACTAAGTATATGTCTTCCATCTCTGGAAAACTTTATATCCGAGATTGATGCAATTATTTCATTGAAAAAGGACCTCGTGCCAAGCACCTCTGGCTACTCGAATCTAAACCAACAAAAGGTTTAATAAATTGTTTGTTGGAGATAGCCAAATGAAGCACCAAAGAAAGTATCATATGACAAAGCTAGTGAATGATATATGTGTGTTGAACAACAGGCCTAGAAAACTGTCAAAAATAAAACCATCAATCACCTACAATTTGCTATGACTATCATATAGAGCTGACTGTCGCATGTCAATCAGCCGGATTGAGCCTTTCGAACTACTATATGCTAAAGTGTTGCAGTGGGTAGGGTGAAATTCTACCAAAGTTATCACCTCTGCGTGAATGAACTTAATTGTGTCAATAAAGGTACAATGCTATGAATACACCCACGATGAACCACTAAACAGTTAAAAATTAGTTGAAATTAGAGAAATTGTCATGATTCAATCTGTCAACATTGTAAAGGAAAGGGATCCATTCTGAGAGACGGGGGAAAACAGGGGGAAGGGGGAGGTTACAAACCAATATAGGCCTCCAATCAGCCTCCCTGCAGAGGAGAGATTCAATCAAGAAAGAAAAGGCACGTGCACACAAGGAGAGATTCAATTGCTCTCCTTTCATGTATGTGTTTCAATCATTGCACAGTAAGTGTTGATGACCTGATAAATCTAAAGAAGATGGTATACTTAGTAATTGAAAATCAATAGTTTGATTTCATGCTCTTACAGTCCTATGTCATCTGATATTAGCTAAAACATTAAGCCTGATATTGAGATCCAAAGATCCTACTAACCTTCAAATGGAAAATGAGCAAAAATAGAATATCCAATCGGCATAATGGTGTTCCTGCAAATTCAAAACTTTTCCATTATGAAAACATATGGTTCAATCAATAGTGTGACTTGTCATGCCACGACTGAAAATGCCTGGATTACCTGCTTCTCAGAGCCAAATGGCCATATAGATCTTGCAGCAAGCAAATCCCCCTCAGATTTTGTCTTGAAGAAGTCATCAAGCTTTCTTCGAATAGCTTCAAAAGAGCTTAAATGAAGAGGAAATTGGCTGATAATTTCTGGAGAAACAAAAGCGCAAATGAAAAAAGCAGAGGAATTATCAGATAATCTCTAGAGAAAACTAAGAACCTTCAAAATTGGAGGTTCATGCACAGAATGAAATTATGAGGGCATAGAGAAAAAGGCAAGCAGTTGGAATCGAAGCTAGATTCTAGTCTCATGATACAAACAAAAACTAACAATAGTTAATCAACCAAAAAAAGTAACAATAGTTTAAAAGAAACCCCAATCACCCTCGAAATCCAAGCAACAAAATGTAAAGGATCAAAATGGCAAAAGATAACAACAAAGCAGACTGAAATCAAAGAGAGAAAAGCGTAAACAGAGAAGAAAGAAGATCCAAAATTGAAGCTGGATTACAGTCGGAGTTTTATGCAAACGTAGAAGGAAAGAAATTGGTTGAAAACATCTGGAGAGAGCACAGAAGAATCAAATACGAACTTATGAAGAAGAATAATTTACAGAGAAAATATCAATCGGAACAGCCTAAAATGGGAAGTTATCTCCGATCTCTCATAAATTAGATCAAGGGTCGGAGAACATGGAAAAAGTAATAGATTGTAGATACAACAAACCTAAACAGTAGAAACAAATTGGCGAAGAGCAGCATGGGAAATTGCGCTCGACGGAGGTGGTGGAGAGAGAACTGGAGAGCTAACAGTATGGCCGAAAAAGTAAATGGAACACTTTCTGAGTTCAGCGTCGCATCAGACCTGATGGAAGAGCTCAAAAGCAGGTTCATGCACCTTGACGTTCATGAACCTTGAGATCTGCCTTTGTTCTGCAAGCAAGAGTAAAGGAAGAAGACGTGACAGGTGAATGCAGCTGATTGAACGGTCTGATTAAAAGAAGATCAAGAGAATGAATGGCCACAAAATGGAGCATAGCAAAACAGATGGGCCACCCCTAAAAATTATACAGAAAACGACGCCGTTTTGCTCAACTAATCAATAAAAAAAAGGAAAATTTTGAGAATCGGTGAGATGAACATATACCATCGCGAGAGTACGTAAAACATAGTCAACTCGCCGTAGCTCGCCGTAGAATTGCGAGAATTCTCTCCTCTTTATATATAATAATAAGTATAGATATAGATGGAGAAATCCATCACTACAATCAAGTTTAATTATGAAAGATACATGCTTAATTCTTACATTAACATATAATCATAAAGTATTAAGAATATGAATGTATGTTTTACCCGCTCTATTTGGGTGTTTGTAATGAACTACAACTCTTTTTCAGTCGTATGAGCGATATGGAGGGATTGATTGTGCTGGTGGAGAGTGTTATAAATCTATAGATGCAACATGACTATGCTCACAATTTGTAGTTTTATTTCATATTTAACATATTTTTGTTATGATGCAATTTTAGTATAGAATTGAAGGGTATGCTAACCATGATTTATTGCATATAGTGCAATTGTGCTTCATAAATATTCTTAAATATTTTGCAACATTTTGCTATATAACTCTTGCCACAGTCTTGAGGGCCATTCGTGTCACTCGTATACCTAGCAATCATATTCATATATCGTATATACATAGCCAGATGGTCACGGATTTAATAGCCCGTCCGGTTGTGTATCCTTTGGCGCTCCCATTTTACATTCTCAACTTTAAGTTGTTATTCCTCCTCCAAGTTTCATAATGATATTTCATCCGAGAACTATGAAAGACAAACTTAATGAACTACAAATTTATGTTTACAATCGGATCAGTCATATGAGGGAATCAATTGTGAATGTGAAGAATGATATTAAGCTATTGATGCATGCAAGACTGTTGACAAAGTAGGGGTGCTGAAGGTGGATATTAAAGGTTTTAAGGTGTTGAAAAAAGTGATGAGAAACGAGATTACAAAAAGAAAATGGTTTGATATTAATGCTAAAGTAGCAGGAGAGATTATCAAGATGAGGGCCAAGGATGCATAGCAGTTCCTTAATTGAGTTTAGATGATCGTGATGTAATTGGTTTTTTCCACTCTATTCGGGTGCTAGTAAACCCCGTTCATCCACAGTATTTTTCCAATTATAGTCGAATGGGCGGTATAGAGGTATTGATTGTGGTCAAAGATAGTGATATGAAGTTATGAATACAACAAGACGATATTCACAAAGTGTTATAAATTCCACACCCCCACATATCAACAATATTGTCCGCTTTAGGTTGTCCGGTTCACAGGATACATCGGGCCCATATATGAGTTGTCCGGTTCACATGGATACAACGGGCCGCACGGCTTTGTTCCTCCTCAAGTGTAGTAAGTGGGCTTGGGCCCAACTCACCACACAAGGGAAAAGGCCTTGTCGTTAGTGGAAGTGGGCCTTCTCCCTAATAAAGGGAGTTTACCTCCCACATCTTACCGATGTGGGAGTTCTAACACTCCCCCGCACTTGTGGGCTGGGTTATACCACAGACCCAACAAGTGGAGTAGAGGTCATACCCAAGTAACTGGACCGAGCAACCTGCTTCGATACCATGTTATAAATTCCACACCCCCAAATATCAACAATATTGTCCACTTTAGGTTGTACGGTTCACAGGATACATCGGGACCATATATGAGTTGTCCGGTTCACATGGATACAACGGGCCCGCACGGCTTTGTTCCTCCTCAAGTGTAGCAAGTGGGCTTGGGCCCAACTCACCACACAAGGGAAAAGGCCTTGTCGTTAGTGGAAGTGGGCCTTCTCCCTAATAAAGGGAGTTTACCTCCCACATCTTACCGATGTGGGAGTTCTAACACAAAGGAGCGAAGCTGGAAGATAATATTAAAGAGTTGAAGCAAGTAATGAAAGACAAGAATGTGAAACGAAGAATGTTTGATATTAATGCTAAAGTAGCATGGGAGGTGATCTAGATGGGTGCCAAGGTAGGTGATCAGTTTCTTAACTGGGTTTAGATGATCATGACAATGATTGGTATTACCCGCTTTATTCGGGTGCTTATAAAACCTGCTCATTCATGTTTAATAGTGATGTTAAGTTTAGTAAAGAATATTCTGCATATTCAATTGGGTGCAATTAATTATGGTTCATAAAAATTCTTAGATATTTTGCTTCGTTTTTCTAGATGACTCTTGCCACAGTCTTGAGGGGGATTTGTGTCACTCGTGTACCCAGCACTCATACTCATATATCATATATACAGACCAAGATGATCACTGAGTTGATCGTCCGTCCGGTGGTGTATAATGACCCTTCCATTTTACATCCCCAACTTTAAGTTTCGTGATGATATTTCATTCGAGAACTTTATAGGAGAAACTTAATGAACTGTAAGTTTATGTTTAGAGTCAGATGAGCTATATGAATGAATCAATTGTGAATGTCATGAGTGATATGAAAGTGTTGATATAAGACTATGTTGTCGAAGTGAGGGTGCTAGATGATGATATTGAAGAGTTTAAGAAACTCATCACTTTCCTGATGGTCGAGTCAGTAGGATGTGAAGCAACAGAGCAAGTGTTGAGAATCTTGAGATCCTCTATGCATTATGGATGGCTGGGACTTGAAAACCTTTTTAACGACTAAAAAACCCCTAAATGTCTTTGCCTTCTCCCCGCCTCGTGTTCGAATTTGTTCCGGTCTCATCACTCAGCTCAGTATTTCTCAAATTCGGGTGGGCAAATTGGTGATGTGGCTATTTGATCGTTTGACAATTGGTTGACATGGAAAATGGTTGCGATATAAAAATATTTTATAATTTCTAATACCCAAAAAAATTGTACCCCATTCTTTCATCATTGGTATCTCCCAAGTCGCTGCTTTTTTTCTTGCATCCCACCATTTCGAAGAGAATCAAATACTCCTTTTCTTTTAACCATTAAACCAATTCAAATAGGATCAAACCTGCATACTCAAATCTTCTTCTTCTTCAACCTGATCCAAGAGCATGGGGTGATCTGCTTCTGGATCCACTTGATGAGGTGGGTTAAGAACCCAACGATCTTGCTGCGGAGGCACTTTGAGGGATGATTGCTACCTCCTCCCTTGTTGTTGTGGAGTCTTTGTAGCGCTCAATCACCTGACTTTTTTTTTTTTAATCTATATGTCAATTTGCTTGAACGATGTGCGGCTAGGGCATGGGATGATGAGGGAGAAGGATGTGCTGCTCAAAAATTTAATCAGTTATTTCAAAACAATATATATATATATATATATATAATTGTTGGTTAAGGAATTGACTAATTTAATAATTATTTTATTTTAGTTAAACATTTAGGGTCTTGCCCCAACTTGCATGATTTGATACAACTGTAAGATACAAAGTAACTTGAAATACGGGTTTTTTTGTTGTTAAAAGCTGAAGTAATGCTCATGTTTAGTGAAAAACATTCATCACGAAATTATCAAGTGAAGCAAAGCGTTGGCCCACACTTGACCGACCCACCTTTGGATTTGGTTGTCCAAACCCGCCTATACGCTCAGTATTAGATATTAATTGACCACATAGACAAACCTATAAAGTTTTCTTCTTTAAAGTGGCATTTTACAAAAGTTGGTCGATAATAATTTTAAATTCAGTGCAAAGTCGATTGATCGGATCGGGCTGATAATTGACCGATAACTAATCGACCGGACTCATATCCAACTCTACTTGCGAAGAAGCAAAGCGACAGATGAAATTCGACCTTTCGATCCGGAGCATCATGATAAGAGAGAAGATTTGAAGCATAGCGTTGTGAAAAAGAGACGAGGTGAAGCAGTTGTTCTATTTTTTTATAAAAATAAATAAAAAAATATAACTCCCATGAGAGGGGAAAAAACATGTGTTATGTTATTTGTTATTATTAGAGCAACTCCAACTAAGGGAGAGTTTATTAGTAGGCTGTCATAATTTATTGATTCCAAATTGAAGGTGCTAAAATGAAGCGCATGTAGTTAACTTAATAATTTGAGACCCACTGACCCATTAGCCGATATGCTTGAACCTGTACTGGAGAGGAAAGTAGAGATCCCAAATAAACTTATTCCAATTTTCACAACTTCCTTCTTACATTCAACTTCTTCATTCCTTCAATCTCAATCCCAATCCTCACACAACACAGGCAATCTTTACGATCATACGCGGATTCCTCTTTGATGGTGAATATGTGTGCAGATTCGTCTTCGATGATGAAGAGGTGAGTTTGTACATTTTTTGATTTGCTGTATATTATGTGGTTGAAGCTGAGCCTTTGGGAACTCAGATTTTTGTACAATTACCCCTTTTTTTCTCATATGCCACAAAGCAGTCTTTGAATTATTGAACCTTGATTTTCTCTCTTTTCTGAAGTGCATATAGCAGCTTGAATTGTACCTCCGTTGAAATGTTTTAAAACCCTTAGACAAATAGAGTGTATTGTATTCATTGGAGTTTTTCTCATATATTGTTGATTTGACATCCATTAACCGCTTCTAAAATTTCTCTAAAGTTTATGTATTACCATTGAGTTTAAAACTATCAAAAATAATTATTAATCACTGTTTTTAAATAATTAAAACTCCTGAACAACTATAATAATCATACATTTATCTATATATATATATATTAAAAATGGAAGTGTTGGTTTATTTGTGACAATTGCGTGATGTTACGTAATTATGTATTTTTGCATGTGTTACGTAATTATTGTTGGGATATTTGTGAGGTAGTGGTGACAATTGTGAGTGTATGTTTTTTATTGCATGATTAAATGTGTGTTTTACGTAGTGGACTTTGTCTTTATTGCATGGTAATGCATGAACTAGTTAATTACAAGTGATAATTATGACGTGGACGTGCATGATTCTATCTTCTCATGTTGTGATAATGCCATGCATATTTAAAGTGATAATGATCATTCATGTGCTTGGATGTTTTATCTTTAATTGGTTCATGGAGATAAACCAAATGCATGGTTATGCCGTGTGTATATATAAAATATAGATAGAGTCAACTATTTGGTTGGCTTATTATCTATCTTATCATTATGTATTATGGATTTGTGTTTTATCATCATTTTTTTTTTCAGGATATAATAGTTTTATCTTGAGAAGTTGATCAAGATAGATTGTGGACTACTATATAAAGACTTGACTATCATCCAAAGTTGGCTAAGTAAGCTACAAGCAAGAATAGAGTTCTAGCTAGGCTTTTTGTTTCCTGTGTTTTTAATTCTCTCATAATCATTTGTTGAAGTGAATTCTTGAGTGCTCGAGTGAAGAGAGACTTGTAGTAAGGCTTTTATGTTTTGAGTGGTGAAGGTGCGATTCCTTGACTGTGAAGTCTTTTGGGAGTTCCAAAAGCAAACTCTACTTTGGTGGGTTGAGTGAGGGTGAAACAAACATTGAATAAGATGTACGAGCAATGTCTTTATGTCAAAGATAGGGTTGTACTCTTGATTTGTGATTAATTGAATGTTTCTTAAGGTTGGTCGCTCATAAACTTCAGGTTTTTCTCAGGTTGAGTTTTCCTCGTAAAATTGTGGTGTTCTTATTTCTTTTATTTTTCACATTTTAGTTTCTATATTTGTTGACTAACGATCTTGATGAGAAACACGAATTCTCAGGAAGCCTTACAAATCTCTACAAGTAGTCATATGGGATTGAATAGAGAGAGAAAATTTAATCTAATAATCAAAATTAAATTAAGAATTACATAAAAAAAATTACAATTCATGGTCATTCAATATGAAAAAATATTTAATATTCCTTTTGTTATAACAAAAATGATTATATGTCACTTAGGATTTAAGAGCCACAATAAATAAGTCAATAATTAAAATTAACATTAAAAAAATAATAATTATATGAGAAATTCCTTGATATTCTTTTTGCTATAGCAAATATGACAAGATGGCATGTACAATTAAAATTAACATTAAAAATAATTATATAAAAATTTAAAAATGATAGTGATAGTGAGGAAAAATGATAGTGATAGTGAGGAAAAATGATAGTAATAGAGAGATAAATATTATTGAGCTAATAGTTATATAGAAAAATAAAAAATTTGTGACCATTGAGCCATTCAATACGAGAATTCCCTTCATATTTCAATACCATTTGTTTTGTTCAGAGCCCATTCATTTTAATATATTAAAGATTATATTTTATCCCCGAATAAGTTTTAACTTTTCTTTGATCGAGCCACTTAAAATATTAAAATTTCAAACCTCAAATGAATCTGAGCATTTGAGAGGTGCTATTATTATATATCTTACGTATTATTATGACTAAAATTGCAAGATTTTATATTCTCAAACAAAATTGGAATTAAAGTCAAATGCATGATTTCAAAAAAAAAATTATAAACAATATTATTGAAAGATGGTTGATTCTTCTAATTTGTTTACACCAACAATTTCTAGGGCATGTATGTTTTACTATGTTATCATAATGACCAAACTTACGTTCTTCTATAATATTTACATATCAAAATACGAAAATAATGAATATGGGAAAAGCCAAGACAAAAAGACGTGACATGTGTGTTGAGTTTTTAGCAAGTATTTAATGCACAGAATACATTTCATATATAAATATTTGTTTACACTAAAAATTGTATCCAGTGCACGCAATGTTTTTAAAAACTATATACATATACACACATATATACATGGAGATTTTCATTTGCTTTTCTCTATCATTGAAATTAATTGTATTTATTATTCTCTGATATATTAGCAATGTGTATTAGTTGCCTTGATATTGTTTGATCCAGATGAGCTTTCGATGACATGTAAGTGTTTGATGTGTCATATGATTGGGTTAAGATATGTGGACAACCCATTTCTTTTCCAGAACCACAATGACTTCATGTCAGAACATAAAGTGTTTTTTCTCTCGCTATTTTTTTTTATGCACAGAACGGAGGACTCTTTTGCTTATTTATACAAATCAACCCTTTTTATATAGAAGTCGCACTATTGATGCTTTGGTTGATATTTGTGAGGAGAGCCTCAAACCTATTACTAGGCTTCCTAGGGCTTTGATTCCTTAATTTGAGTGGGAACCTATTGTAGCCAAATTCAAAGCACGTACGAGTCTTTTATTTACTTAGACAACTTTATAAAACAAATGGCATCAACTAAGGAAGAACTCGCAGTTGTGGACTAAAATGGCGGGAATGAGACAAGTTTAGGGTGGGATTATGTCAATCATAGAGCTATCATAGATGACGAATGGTGGAATCTAAAAATACAGGTAATGTATATCTTCAACGTTTGTAATGTATATGCACTTTTTATGTCTGTCATAACATATTAATTTATTTTTGTAGGAGAATAAGGATTACGCGAAGTTCAAAAAGTGGGGATTTCGATACATATTTCAACTGAATATTTGCTTTGGTGGGAGTGTTGCTAATGGTTGTTTTTGCACAGCTTTTTTAGGTGGGCATAAGACAGTGCAAATCCAGTTGATGTACCTCTTGCAGATACGAATTGGTTCGAGGGAAGTGACGGTGTTTACACCCCCAACCTTATATATCTAGACTCAGAACAAGATACGTCAACTATTACATCACCTATGAAGAAGAACCTAAGCTCACCCTCTCAGACATCGGTAGCTGCAACGCAGGCTCCAACCAAGAAGCAGAGTGTCTCTAGGAAGAGGAAGTCTGCTGCCCAGGTTGTGGAGGATGACTCTTTGACTAATTGGTTGGTCAGTGCCTTTGAACACGTTGCATATAAAGTAAAACATACAACAGTAGCCGTTGATAGTCCTTCTTTGAATTTTGGACCAACCCAAGAAGTGCAGTCCAATGACATATTGACTATACTCAATGAAATGTTTGCTAACAATAAGATCAGTAATGAACAATACTATTTTGGAATGAAAATGTTGAGGGATCCACATGATAGAAAGTGCTTTGTGTCGTGCATACCGACAAAGCGGTTGGGCTTCATACAAAGCATGTTTGAGGAAAATATGGATCACCATTTGGTCATATTTGAGTGGATGGTTTAGCATTTCAAGAACTTTATTGTACTTCCCTACACTTTTATTAGACTATTGTAGACTTCTGAATTTTAATGTGTGTTTGCTAAATGTTTTGATTATGGATCTCGTTCATTTTTATCATTTGGATATTATGTAGCTTGTTTGGAAATTGAAGAAATTGTGTTATGATTATATAAATTGGTTGTATTAAGTATGCTGTATTTTCATAGTTACAGTTATGGCAAACAATAAGTCGGATGATGAATACGATTATGAGACTGTTATGATGATGGGAGTCGCTGCCCATCATATGCTATCTTGAAATGCAAGGAGAAGATCAATAGAACATGTCCCATGTAGGATATCTTCATTGCAAGGTGCCCAATACATGAGGGAAGTTCTAAGAGGCCATCCAAGAAGATGTTATGGGAATTTTAGGATGCGAGTTGATATTTTTGAAGAACTCTGTCAAGATTTGAGGGATAACTACATGCTTCGTATATCCAATAACATCCAAATTTTTGAAATAGTAGCTATGTTTTTATTTACTGTTGGCCAAGGGGCATCGAACAGGCTAGTGCAGGGAACGTTCCAGTACTTAGGTGAGTCAGTTACTCAAGTATTCAATCTAGTTTTGAAGGTTGTGAAAGAAATGGCTACAAAAATTATAAAGCCGAGGGAGAACCAGTTCCATGAAGTCCCTGCAAGAATTAGAACTAAGCTTGAGCTACAACTTTTCAAAAATGCTATTGGTGCTATTGATGGGACCCATATACCTGCAGTTGTTAGTCGAAGTCCTTAATTGTCATTTATCAACAAAAAAGGGTTCACGTCTCAAAAAGTTTTGGGGGTGTGTGATTTTGACATGCCATATTTGTTTGTAGCTGTTGGATGTGAGGGCTCTGCACATGATGTAAGGGCATTGCAGTACGTTCAAAACAAAGTCGGTCTTAACTTTTTCCATCTGCCCATAGGTGTGATTGAATTTAACTATTTCTGTCTATTATTTTTCTGCACACCTAAACTGTTATTCCCTTCTATTTATTTATTTTTGGTAGGGAAATATTATTTAGTAGATGCGGGTTACGCCAACAAGACTGACTATCTTGCACCTTATAAAGGCGAGCGATATCATATCTCAGATTGACAAAATGGGAGCCATGCAAGTGGCCCACGTGAACTATTCAACCATAAGCACTCATCCCTGCGTAATGTCATTGAGAGGACATTCGGAGTAACCAAGAGAAAGTGGAAGATATTAAATTCGATGTCATCTTATCCATAGCCGATGCAGGTGAACATTATGATAGCATGTTGCACCCTGCACAACTACATGCAGATGAGGACTATAAGTAATGAAGAATTTGAGGATATGGATGAGGACGCAGACAATTCTTGGGGAGATATGGCAGGGACTTCTCATGGAGCATCAACAGTAGATGGTGGTGGGTTGAGTGACGATAGCAACATGAGCATTATTAGGGATAAGATTGTTAGGAAGCTTTATCTTCATCATATGACGACTTAGGTGTCGGTGTTAGTGTTCAATATGACGCAGGGATTGTTATATTCATGTTAAATATTCTAGCAATCTCATTTTATTATAATTTTAAACTAATTTGTTATGTATTATTATGAAACTTCTTTAAATACCCTTATTGGTAATTTGACAGCTTTTACTATATGAACAAATTAACAATATCAAACACGTACATAACTTAAAGAAACTTATTTTGACAACTTATACACCAACTTATTTTAACAGCTTATACATTAGCCTAGCTTATACTCTGTGAGTCATACTCTATACCAAATAGAGCTAGTTTTGGGGGAATATGTGAGGCCTGCATGTATGAAGAAGAAGAACAAGAATTGAGGTCTCTCACATATGAGTACACTAACACGACCTTGGTAAGTGTATCATCACCTTTGAGCATGCAAAGGGACATGAAAAGTGGGATAACACCTCTGAGCATGGGTTTGATGTAACAAGTGGGATGAGGATTTAGAGACTTGTGTGTGAGGGGGAATATTGAAACACACACACAAAATCTTACATTGAAAAAATATGAAATGGTTAAGTGGTTTAAGAACAAGTAAGTTGGGCTCTTGTGTTTTAGTCATGACTTTTGAACAAAAATGAGTTACCAACAGTTGTATTAAGACCACACATGTTTAGGCCCATTGAAATAGGCTCCCTATGATCCAAAATTTTAACACTTTAGCCGAAGTGAGGGGATATTTACCTATTTATTGGGTCATGACAGCTGTCGTGAGTGTTATATTGCACAGTTTGAGCTGGTCTGTGTTGACATCTTCATTGGTTTTGTCCATCATCTTCACGGTGGCATAAGTTGTTCCTGCTTGGGGTGTTATCAACGATTGAAGATGATAAATCTTCAAATCCAATAAGTGCAACGATTTCTTGCTCTTATTGGGCTAGTTATCCGAAATGGTATGGAAGAATGAACCTCTAATGGTTCAAGTTGGCATCAAGTTCATGGTGAAGCTATTTAGGAGGAAGAGACGACTCCTCTTATGAATCGTGAATTAGCAGTCGTATCCCATGAAGCGTCAGGCACAAATCCTGCAACAACAGAAGACACAAAGGAACAGCCTCTCGAGGTGCATGAGCTTTAGATTTGTTTATATTGGTTGGCAAAGTGCACGAGTCTCATTTGAGAGATTGAGGTGGCTAACGCTTTTCACACACGTCATATCTAATCAATTGGGTTGACGCACACGAATGCTCAACAATCTCAAATTGACAGAAACCTTAAAGACTTATTGAATTGAAAATCGAAAAAAAGTGTCCCAATTTAGACAAACAATAGTCTTTTAAACATAAAAAAAACCTTAAAATAGTTTAAAAAAACTATTAAGGAATTTCAATTCTTTTTTAGTTTAATAATTTTGTAAAATAATCATTAATCACCATAAACTTATTTTTACAAATATATATATATATATATATATATAATTAGCAAATTCTTGCTAGCATTATCTGTGCTAACGACCTTTTTATCACTTTCTATTTTATCACTTTGTCTATCGTATACTCACAATCTCACATACATATCATGTAAACATGCATTTATATGTATATATACTTGGAACCTAGCGGAACACATCCCTAATGACTGCAAACCACAATACACAATGTCTTTCTTTACAATTATACACAATGTCTTTCTTTACACTTAGACCCTCAATATCTTCATCAGCTTCATTCTCAATAGAAGATTATAAACTCCCATTAGGTATAGATTTTAATATGTTCTAATCATTTTCATTTATCATGCTTTCTTTGATCAAACTCAGACAATCACCTCCATTTTTCATTTACTTTCTTGATATTTTTCAAAAATATTTTAAAGAACTAGGTCCAAATGTGATTCAATTTGTTTAAAGTAGGCAAATAATCACTAATGAAAATTTCAAAATATGGAAGGAGCTCACCATGCTACATAGGCAAACTGATGAAGATTTATGTTAACGTGAAATACACACACACAAAGTCTCACATTGAAAAAATATGAAATGGTTAAGTGGTTTAAATACAAATAAGTTGAGCTATTATGCTTGACTCATGGTTATTGAACAAAAACGAGTTACCAGCACCTATACATGTACCACACATGTTTAGACCCATTAACATGAGTTCCTTCCATGATCCAAAATTTTAACATGTTATCAGAGCTAGGTTCTAGAGGAAAATGTGAGACTCGCATGTATGGCGACAAAAAGAAAATTTGAGGTCTCCCACCTCTGAGTACACAAGCACGATCATAATAAGTGTATCATCACATCTAAGCATGCAAAGAGACGTGACAAGTGAGATAACACCGCCGAATATGTGTTCGATATAACAAGTAATATGAAGATTTAGATATATGTGTGTGAGGGGGATTGTTGAAACACACAAAATTTCAAATTGAAAAAATGTGAAATGATTAAGTGGTTTAAATACAAGTAAGTTGGGCTCTTGTGTTTGAGTCATGACTTTTAGACAAAAATAATTTACCAACACTTCTATTAAGATCATATATGTTTAGACCCATTAAAATAAAATGGGCTCTCCTCATGATCCAAAATTTCAACTTGGTATCAAAGCGAAATTCTAAAGAAAAATGTGAGGCTTAAAGAAAGGTTCGAATAAATCGATAAAAAAAGATTTGAGACCTCCCACCTTTGAGTACACGAACATGATCATGACAAGTGTATCATCACCTCTGAGTATGCAAAGGTACGTGACAAGTGGGATAACACCTCTTCAATATAACAAGTTGGATAGAGATTTAGAGACTTGTGTGTAAGGGAGAGTGTTGAAACATACATACGAAGCCACAAAAGTAAGTTGGGTTCTTGTTCTTGAGCCATGACTTTTGGACAAAATTGAATTACCAACATTTTTATTAAGACCACACATGTTTAGGCCCATTAACATGAACTCCCATAATTATCAAAAATTTCAACACTTTAGCTGAAGTGAAGACATATTTACCCATTTATTAGGTTGTGACAGCTATTGCGAGTACTATATTGCATGGTTTGCCTGTGTTGCCTTTTTTTCATTGATTTTGCCCATCATCTTCGTGGTGTTATTAGTTGCTCCTACTTGGGGGGTGTTATCAACGATTGAAAATGATAAATCTTCAAATCCAAAAAGTGTAATAATTTCGTACTCTGATTGGGCCATTTATCTGAAATGGTATGGAAGAATGGAGCACTAAATTAAAGTTGACCCTCAAGTTCGTGGTGAAACTGTTTCGGAGGAAGAGACGAGTCCTCTTATGAATCGTGAATTAGCAATCGTATCTCATGAAACATCAGTCACAGACCGTGCAACAATAGAAAATACAAATGAATAGCCACTCAAGGTGCATGAACTTGAGATTTGTCAATACTGGTTGGCAAAGTGTAGGAGTCTCATTTCAGAGATTAAGGTAGCTAGAGTTTTTCACAAGTGCCATATCTAGTCACTTGAGGGTAACACACACGAAAGCTCAACAATGAAAAGTGTATGACATATTTTTTGTTTTAATATCCAATGAGTTAAAATTATCATGCACTTTTCATTGAAATAAATTAAGAAAGACCCCAATCTTTGTTGCAGTATGGGTAATTCAGTTTCAAAAGATAGATTTTATATTGCAAAAAATGTAAATTTCATTTAATTACACCACCAATCTTTCTTAATTTTCTTCCATTGAACTGTATTGTTTATTCTTCTTTTCCTTTTGTCTTTTTTTGGTGGATCGGTCCAAAGGAAAAGCGTGGTGAGCTGAGCTAAGAAACTTGGGAGCAGTAATTTTCAGTTCTCGTAAAACTCCTTATGCAGGGGTATATTTAAAGTCTCGATACAAATCCTTGATATATATGCATTCAAGCCACCCAAAGTACTCTTTTTATATATATATATATATATATATAAACGACTCCTTTTAGTCTAACAGTTACAAATATGTCCTTTTTTTAACCGAAAATGACAATATATAAATATATTATTTGAACATTCAATATAAACCTAAACTCAGACCCCCCGACCTGCAAATAAATTTATCACCTAACGATATGATAAATTGAACTAAAATGCAGCGCGTTGTGACAAGAGTCGAAAGAGTCTGTCCACTCGAAAAGAGTCATTTATGGACTATTGCACAAGTTCATAGATTTATACATTTTTTTAATCGAAATAGAGCCTAGTATTCATGATATTAATTCACATTTAAAATTTCTGGGCAGGTCAAGTTTGAGACGAGGATACACCAACCTAACATTGATTCTAGGTGTAAGATTTGCCTCGACATTATCAAGGGCAAATGGACTCTTATCTACTGTGGATTTGAATTCTAAATTTGGCATCAATTAATTTATTTAATTTCTAATAGTTATATCTAATACTATCTTATAAATATGAGTAGTGCTAAATAACTCAAGTTTTTGTAACCCAACATTAACCCAAGTCTACATGGCATGCTTTGTAAGCGTATGATATGGAAAATTAAAATTTTACAAAATAAAATATCTTATTTGAAATTTCACAGCACATTTTTTTTTCTTAAACGAAATTTTAAAACACTTTATCTCTTAAAATACATATTAGATTTTGGAAAAAAATTATATATGAAGAATAAACAAATAATGATCTATCCAACAAGATTCATCATCGATAGGTTTTATTCAATAATTTTTAATTACATTGTTTTAATTTACATTGTTTTTTGTATTAATATGTGAATTACATATCAGTGTTCATTTAGGTACTTATATGGGTTTGTATATCGATTTCATACTGTAACCTAAACAATAAATGTTAAACCCTAAGGTGAATGAATTCGCTAAACCCTAACGAGCTTGTGTATCGAATTTTCATACTGTAACCTAAACAATAAGTGTTATAAACTCCAAGGGGAACGGATTCTCTAAATCCTAATGGGCTCGTGTATCGAATTATCATATTGTAATCTAAAAGACTCAAATTTGCCACTAAAAACCTAAATGTCCTAAGTGCTAAATGCTAGGATCCTAATTACTAAACCTTAATGAGTTTGGATACCCAACATAATTTCAATAAAAATGTAAAAAATAACAAATATATTCTACTATCATAGTGTAATAAAATTTCAACTAGAATTGACAGTTTACACACCATATATATGCATTACATTTTTTTAAAAAACAATGTAATTGAAAAAACGCAATAAAAACTATTGACAATGAGTCTTATTAAAAAGATTTTTACGCTCTGAGTTCGAATATATAATTTTTTCCAAAATCTAATATGTATTTTTCGAGATAAAATGTTTTGAAATTTCATTTATGAAAAAATAAGTAAAAAATGACTTTAACTGATTTTTGAAAAAATCCAACATGACTCATTTACAAAAAGTATCATATAGACTTGAGTTGAGCTATTAAAAATTGAATTTTTTAACATTTTTGTATAAATATATGTTTGTATGCGCGCGCACATATATATAATTGATTGATGGATTTAAATGTGTTTATGCATTTGTGACAGGAGCTTTTGTCTATATATTCACTACTGGCTCGGCCCAACCCTGATGATCCATTGGAAGTCGCAATTGGCAAACAGTACAAAAACAAAGGATATTAGAGCACATGCAACGGTGTGTGTTTAATGGGGACATTAGATGTTATTGGAATGTATGTTTTTGCTGATGTGACTGTATTGAGAGATGTGTTTTGTTAATTTGGTTGTATTGAAAAATGTGTTTTGGTGGGACCAATCTTGATTTTTGTATAGTTTTGTTGTGGAAAAGATGTAGGAAAGGAAAATAGTTGATTTGAATAATGGAGAAAAGAATAATTGTATTGAGAGATGTGTATTGCTGATGTGGCTGTATTGAAATATGTGTTTTGCTGATGTGACTGTATTGAGAGATGTGTATGGTTTGAATTTTTGTGTGATAAAAGTGGAGACCACAAATAATTTTAATGGAGACAACAAACTATAACCATTGCATGTGCTCTTAGAATTATTTTTTTCCCTTTTTAAATGTTGAAATCCTATATGGAGAATAAGCTTGGGAGAATAAGCTATTATTGTGATGACCCAAGTAAAAAAAAAAAAATCTATAATAATTTCTCCCTATATATATCAAGCACAATGACCACACAAGCTTTGTATTATCACATAATTCCAGACACATCAGGCATACTTCTTCGTTTCCTCGTTCATAACTCATAAAATCTTGTTAATGATCATCTAAATAAGAGATGCATCTTTGAAGAAGTAAATGGCTTTTTTTTACTACAGCACAATTGCTTGTGGATAGCATTCACTCACTTCCATCCGCAAAGATCGCCATGTATGCTTGCATTTTTCCCACTTCGACTGCAAACGAACGAGAAATTCTTCGGCCCAGGGTTCACTACTCCCACCCATGCTCAGGTCATAAGGCACTGAGAAACTGGTGAAAACGTTTCGAGACAACGAATTAGATGTTGTTCTAACAATAATATATAAGAGGGCAAATTATAGTTAAAAACCAACATAAGAGCTTTCAGATCTGCCAATCGATAGTCTTGTAAGTACAATGTGCATCCAAAATGATGTTTTTTAACATGATGATGATGATGCCGATGCCGATGCAACAAGTAAAAAGTGCATGACTTCTATGGAATAGCATTTTCATGCAGAAAATGGGTTCTCAAGAAAGTATTTTTACCATGGCATTTCATGCCAATAATGATACAAGAAAATGAAAGAGACGCAAATCTCTAAAAACATGCAGGAGTGCTGAAAGATAACTTATTAAGTTTTACAGGACGATCGCGGCTTAGATTGTCCATATTGTAAGATCTTTCGGGATCCATTGCTCTTTTTATTGACATTGACAATCATCTAAGTGGAAGGAAGAGTTTCCATATCTCAAATAAGGAAGAATCCTGAGACAAAAGTCTTGTGCCGTACAGGAGAATTTGCAGCTTTAGACTGACCAGAATGGGAGAACATATCCACCCATTGCTGTCCACCTTAAAAAGCAGATGAACGGTGAAAACTTTCCTCATCACAGAATAGGAGTTCCATCTTTTTCTCAATCCAATGTCAGAAAGTAAAATGAAATGTATTTCGGGTGGAGAAAATAATGATCGTAGCACATGACATCAAAATGAAGATGCATATCAACATGTTTCAAACAGACATCATTTCATTTCACATTTGCAAGTTGTACCAAAGTGGGAAAATTAAGTAGCACCAGCTACATAAACTTTCAAATGGAAGCTGGCGTGATTTTGCATTGACTATGTATTCCTCACTTAAACATAGTTCCCCCAACTCTAAGAAAAAGCTGTTATTAGAATGGGAAATTTACGAGCTCCTAAGAAGCACTGATACAGGTAAGGCAGTACAGATTCGGGGATACTGGAGAAGCAAATTCAGCAATTCTCAAAAAATCAAGGATTTCAAATGTCAGTCTGGATCTCAATGAAAATCTATATGACCTGATATATCTCCTCACAAACTTGGTCATAGAGAACATAGTATATATACCCCCTTTGATTCTCCCAGACCCAAATCGAGTCACTCGGGATATAGTTAAATTCACTTTCTTCGACAAAAAATATAATCTTATCTTCTTACAAGAGATATTAAAATCTCTCAAAATAAGGTTTAGCATTCGGCATCTTAAAATTTTATTTTGTTTAAATTACTACTAAATTAACTTACAAATGATATTAAATACATTCTCCTTGTACAATAATACAAATAAAATACATACATAATCTTACACTAATCTAACCCATTTTCATTAACACATTTATTTAATAAGTGAGATTGTAACTTCCAACGATAATCTACTACTGATCATACGCCTCCGCTGCAGTCACATAGCGGACTACAGCTATCTCGACATCCTCACCATAAATTCATCGCCTGATGTGCTCTCTCCTCCGCTTGTGCTGAAAATTGTCTCGGGATTCATATGAATGTTCTCATCACCGCATGCAAGAAAATCTGGATCCTGTATTTCCTTCATTCGTAAAACATTATGTAGAGCAATACAGGCCACAACGATCTTTGCCTGAATATCGAATGGATACGAGGGCATTCTTGTTAGTATGTGTCACTTTGTCTTAACCGCACCAAATGAACGCTCGATGACCGAACGGAGATGTTTCGCAATGGCCTAGATGTCAGTAGTCCACGAGAGGCATTCAATTATTATCACTCATCTCTCCGTTCGGTCAACGAGCGTTCATTTGGTGTGCTTAAGTTAAAGTGGCACATACTAACAAGAATGTCCTCGTATCCATTCGATATCCAGGTAAAGATCGTTGTGGCATGTATTGTTCTACACAATTTTTTACGATTGAACGAAATATAGGATCCAAATTCTTTTGCATACGGTGATGAGAACATTCATATGAACCATGGTTGTAAAAATCGGGCTAGTCGGCCGATTAATCGGCGCCTAATCGGAAATCGCTCTCCACCGTTTCGATTTGAGTCTAATCGATGACAATAATCGGAATACCCGATTAATCGACCCAAATCGAATGTAATCGGCCCAATTATCTAGCCCAACTCAGTACAGCAGAAAGGAAAAACGAAATCTAACCTAATGCCAGAAGTATTGTGCCCGCTGCTTGCAGGAAAACACCTTGCGACTGCCTAGAAGAAGAAGTCACCGAGCGCCAGCTACTGCGCCTGCGATGAGCCGACGAGAAGCCACAGCGACTGAGATCGATTTTGGCGCCAAGCCATCTCGATTGCTACTGCGCCTGCGACAAGAAGCCACCCAACTGCTATTGTGCTGCGAGTGCGAAGAGAAGCCACCGCACGCTTACGACTGAGATTGCGCCTGCGACGAGAAGCCACCACGACTAGTACCACCTGCGACCGGACCTCAACTGTCGACCTCAAACAGGTACCACCTTGAACAGATGAACAATAGTCAATAGTATGCTTACCGAGTTACCGTATTGGGGATAATAGTGTGTTTTTAGTAAATGTATTAGATATACTGATAATGCCATATTGGACTTATCTTTGTCATTTTTTTCGTATTTTTCGTAAATGTAAGTGTGATTGCAATAGCATTGCAATTAGTTAAATGATTTGATTGTATTGCTCTTTTGATCTGTCTGTTTTATTGGGTTTAAATGTTTAATTAATCTCTGTTTTGTTCTATTTATTTAAATCATGATTTGGCAGCTTCCATCATTGTTATTTAATCTCTATTTTAGGGATATGACTACTTCATCAGCCACTTCTAATTCCAAAGCCCGTGAAGCCACAAGTGACTTGAATATTCAAAATGCATTGAAACGTGCATCCGGTGATATTGGTTGGGAGTTTGGTGAACTTGTTGATGCTAATGCATTAGATAAAATCAAAAGCAAGTCGTGTTCGAAAATTATGTCCGGGGGCATCTACCGACTCAAATGTCATGTAGCCAATAGGTTAGGGAATGTGAAGGCTTGTCATAATGCTAGTAAAGAGGCAACAAAAGCATGTGTTGGATATATGTATATATTAATTAAAAAAACTCAAAACTATTAATCCGATTAATCCCCGACTAGTCCTCGATTAATCCAATTAATCTCTAGTCTCCGCGAACCGCCTAGCGACCGACTAGCGATTTTTACAACCTTGATATGAACCCCAAGACGATTGTCAGCACAAGCGGAGGAGGAGCGAGCACATTAGGCGACCCATGGATTTATAGTGAAGATATCGAGATGGCTGTAGTCTACTACATGACTGCAGCGGAAGAATATGACCAGTAATAGATTTTCGTTGGAAGTTATAATCCTACTTATTAAATAAATGTGTTTAAGAAAGTGAGTTACTTACATTAGTGTAGGATTATGTATGTATTTTATTTGTATTATTGTACAAGGAGAATGTATTTAATATCATTTGTACGTTAATTTAGTAGTAATTTAAACAAAATAAAATTTTAAGACGCCGAATGCTAAATCGTGTTTTGAACGCCAAACGCTAATCTACGTTCAAACTCACAGCACCACAGTTTTAAAATTAATGCGTCAAATGCTAAACTGCGTTTAAACGCACCTCACAGCAATCCCAAACAGCACATTATTTTCACGTTACGTTCAAATTAAACGGTAAACGTGGTTCTAAAACGCTGGGCCAAACGCCCACACTATCTACCAATCACCATAACCCCTAAGTCATATTCCATTGGAAGAAATGCAAGCCTACGATAGACATTGTAATTACCTTTGTCATACCAATTGAAGGGAAATGAAAACCTGTGCATTGTTATCATAATAAACTACTCATTATCCGTTTAAACAGCGAAACCTAAGACATCATTTACTTTACTCAGTTTTCCTAAAAGAGGTTGTCTAACTAATTTGATCAGTTAACCATAATCTGAAAACAAATTATTTTTGGTTCAGTTGAATTTCTGTTACACAACTCATATTTGTTAATTCATTTAAGGTTTTTTTCTTTCTTTTGAACATTATCTGTTTGGTGATAAATTCGCTGAAAACTAAACTGAAGACTGATGCTCAGTTTTAATCAGAAGCACAGTGGCCCCGTACAGTATATATAATGAAATTTGGGGCCCCTTACCTCAACAGTTCCTCTTGCTGAGCTCCTTTATACAGGGCACTGTTCCTGAAGAGGCAAACTTCAACATGTACAGTCTCATCCTCAATAAGGAGCAATCTTCTAATATATTTGATTAAAAAACAATTCTACTTAACCAGCAATAAATAAAACCTTCTAGGCAACCATAAAATCTATGTCGTACTTGTTTTGCAAAATAGTTTGTAGAGTTGAACATGAAAAGATTACCTACAGCAGACCCAAGCAAAAATTTTGCAACTCAACATTCTTAATTAGATTGATGATTTATCAAAGCAAAGAAAACGAAACCCTTTTTTATTCTTCACCTCCAGGGTTGTGTCCTGGATTACTGGATGAGAATCCAATAAAGTTTCTCTCTTAAATTTAAAACACCAACAAAGAAGCCTCTTGACAATTTCACCTTTCTTGCATGTCAATTCTTGAAAGTCAAGTCAAAATATGCATAAAACGAACAAGAAAGCAGCAGACCTGTAGACTAAAATTCTGAAGACACGCAGAGACTTCGTTGAAAGATTAAATATAGCATCTGCAATATGCTCCTTGCTGAACAAGTACACAACAGGATAACCAAGAAGCCACCTGAAAAATATCAAATACCTAGTTTAACATTAACATAATGCAATGGTTTAAATTTTACATTCAAAAATAAAGAAATGTCTGAAACAAATTATTGATATAATTCTACCGTATGACAGTGTAATGCTTAGTTTGACCAAATAAGAATGAAAAGTACAATAATGTGGCACATGATCTTAAACTCGATAATATTTTTCTCTGAAAGTGTTAAGCAAGTTGAATCAATTAAAGCATAAGAATCTAGTGTTTTAACGAATACGGATTAAGGGTATAGCAAAACACCCCATGTTTCAATAATGGTACCATTACACCTCTGACAGTGCTCTTCTGAAAATCCTTCTGGTAGAACTTGTTACACAAGCAAATTCAATTGCCCAAGCAGAATTACACTTTTGCAGATGATTCGTCTTTAGCAAAAAAATATTTTCCTTTCTGAATCTAAAAAAATACATAAAAAGAGCACCAAGCAGGGCATTATAGATCTTGGAACTCCAAGAAGTTACCACTGTTATATAATCCGTATTTGAAAGTTAAAATTGCAACGTAGCAAGCCAATTGTCAATAACAGATTAACAGTATCCAGGCTAGATTTCATATTGTTGAAGAACCTATAGGCTATAGCCAACCCTGAAAGGGCCTGAGTTACGGAGTTTTCTCTCTCATTTTGATGCTACATCATCTTCTAAGAAGTGGGCTCATTGGTCAGAGAGTTGCCCATTCAATTCCATAAGCCCAGGCTGGTGGCATGAGTTTCTATACCATTTGCAGTGCAGCAAGATTCGTTAGTAGATCCTTCTTCCTATTTACAATGATGGCATCTAATCATCTATTCAAAAGTACCAGCCCCTGGATTTCAATTGATCAATAATGAGTACTCTTCGCCAAGTTGCCTCCCACCGGAACAAAGCTACTCTTGGAGGAACTTTAGGTGACCAAATATTTCGTCGGGTTAAGTTCAGCTGGTTTCAATGGCAGCATTCATCAATTCCTGTCCATCCCTTTTAGATCTCGATGTCAACCAGGTGATTATACAGTTATTGCTGTTACTAGACCTGAACAGTTGCAAGTTTTAGTTTTCTCATCATCATTCAAACCGACAGCTGCATCTCGCATTAATCAATCAGATAACTACGAACTTACACATTAATGTACTTAATTATTGGCCAATCCAGAGTAACCGGTCTCTTACTCTCCATCCCTTCTAAACTACTTAAATTATTATGACAACCACATGATTTGTATTCAAAACTTTAAACCGCATACTGAACATAATATGTAACTCTGACCAATAGTAGGAATGTACGCGCGCTTTGATTTATATGGAGAAAAGTAGGCACAAAATGAATTCAAATCCTATGAAAACATGAGCATGTCAGGGTCGCATGATGCCATATTGCAAGAAATCATTCATGCCTAAGAGGTAACACAAGAACATTAGAAAGAGAGCACGCAAGTGTGAGTGTGTGTGTGTGTGAGAGAGAGAGAGAGGGACAGCAGAGAGTTACCCATTTAAAGTTGGAATTGTGACCTGACTTTTTTCTAGGTAGTTACTGACATCAATAAATTCAGATGAGGGAGAAGCGATAGGCCCATCGATGGAGGATGCAGCATTAGCCAAGTAATCTGTTCCTTGAAATGATGAGAGATCCTTGTTCCTTCCATCAATAGGAAATGACAAAGCAAATAACTTCAGGACTATTTGAAGCTCCTCTCCTACTGAACTATGTTCTGCTTGTGCAATCATCTGGATCAAAAACCAAATTGAGGATCTTAATTAAGGAGGGCCTGAGGTGAGTTTTAAGAGCAAATGACAAAATAAAGAAGAAAGAAAAAGAGCATAGCTCATGGCTGAAAGCAACCTTTGGAGGATCCTGCTCCAGGTCCACAAAGAGAATTTGTTCTTTGGAGTTCAAGCTAGAACTAACATGCTCAGCAAGTCCTCTCACGTGTATTAGATATATCATATCTTCTATTACCATTACTTTTAATTTCCCAAACATTGGCGATTCCTGACAACATGATATATGAAAGAAAATACAATGAAAAGGAGATGAAAGACATTGTATGATAAGGAACAGCAATAACGATGTAGTGCAGCTAACATGAACTCTTCTATGCTCATAAAAATCCATGAACACTTCAAAAATGATTCAAATAAGAGTTAGAAAGTAGACTGTCAACTGAACCCTCAGCCACAATCCAAATGGAAATCAGCAAAAAGCAAAACACATATGCACAAAAGTTTATGCATGATTGAAGATGTAACTTACTAAAATACGCCCCTGCCCTTGCTATCAACATTTTGTCCAAAACCAGATAATATGTGGAACGTGACATTGGTTATCACTTGAACATTTTAACTGAATTAGGATGAAAGAGAAGTTTTAAGACTAACACTGATTAATTCATACATTTAATAATAAGGATACCGGTTTAATTTTACCAAAAAGGGGACATGAGTGTGCCAATAGCAATAATTACACAAGAAAAAGGACAGATAGAACTCGAACGAACTAATATATCCAGTGCAGAAGCCTTCTAAGAAAAATTTATGGTAAAAGACAAATCAACATAAGTGTTAATTAGGAAATATAAACTCCTTTATATTCTATTGGTTTCATATTAGGCTACCAATATGAAAGAAAAAAGAATGAAACCCAATATATCTCTAACTCCTCATTTAAATATGAATACCACTATTCAGTGTTAAACACTTAAACTGGTAGATGATTTTGGTGCCTATAACTACTACTTTGGCTGACATGAGTTTTTTTTTTAATCAAGTGCTTTATCTTCCTTGCTAAAAGTGTGTTCTCATCATGATTATACGATGGAGCTACTGCACATTAGGAAGGTTAAAAAGGCTTTACTTCCCCCAGAAGTACAGCACTTTCATGGATTGTCTTGACGACTCATCTTAATAACTGTTTCTCAATCCTTTGACAGATGGTTTTAAGCTTTCTAATTTTCTGCTTTTGGACTTCCCTATTGAAAACAATATTTCAAATGGAAAAATTCTAAATTATGAAAAACTCTAGCTATTGAAAAATCATCATTCCAATAGGAACCAACAAATGGAAAAGCTCTAGTTAATCACAAATCAGCACTCAAATATTCTCTGTCATATACTCCTATGAATAACAGTAACTCTACAATGACTGAATCACTGAAAATTCCAAGTATAGGAAATGCCCAATAGAACACAAACAAATATCATAAGATATGTTTAGATTGGATAGTAGGTATGTAACACTAAGGCTATGCTTGGATTGAGGAGGGGAGAGTTGAGTGGAATTAAGTGGGGGAGAGCCAAGTGAGGGTTTTTGGATTGTTTGGATTGGGAGGGGTGTTAATGAAGGGGAAAATGTATAATCTTGCTTGGGTTGAGGAGTTTGAGGAGGGAGAGTAACTATACCCCTCACTAACCCCTCAAAATTGGGGGTTAGAAAATTGAGTGTTTTGGGGTCAAGGGGGTAAAACGCCCCTCACTAACCCTCCCCTCAATACTTGCCCTTCAATCCAAGTGAGGGCAAAATCTTCCCCCTCACTTCACTTCCTCCACTTAACTCCCTTCCCCTCAATCCAAGCACAGCCTAAGTATTTACGAAAATACGAAATACATCAAATTAAAATATACACAGATAAACAGGATTGATGTAGCCATAGAAGAATGGGGAAAGGAAGTCAATCATTGTGCAACTTGCACACTGCAGAACCAACAAAATGGAGGGATACAGTTTCAACTAATCTATTTAACTCGTCAGTCAGACCTTTTGACAAAATTTAACGAGTTCACATAGATGTTCTTGTAGTTCAGGCATCTTTCCACCATAGTCCACCATTATAACCGGCCTCATCCCTGTGCACAAAGCCATAATATCTGCCAAAAATTTATAATAAATTTCAATTTTCACTGCTTGAAGATCTGATGAGAAATTATAAATTGAACCACCCTTCACATATAAACATTCCAAATTTCACTGGGAAAGAAATAAATAAAATAATCCCAGGATACCCAGATCAAATTAAAGAAAAAGGAACCTATCTGGAGTCGTCGCTTAGCTGCAGGTTTAAGTCGCCACTTGATATGAGAGAGAGAAGTATCCAATACTTTCAATGCTACGTCCCCTTCCAATTCAACCTCCATTTGGGACGTTTGTTTTTGTGGTTTTGATTCAGACAGTGAAATTGAAGGCTTTGTATGTGTGTTTTAGGAAGAAATGGATGTCTGAAGTCTGGACCAATGCTATAAAACACTGAGCGCCCGAAAATCACCGGAAATAAAAAGAGTTTTTTAAGCGATTGGAAAGCGAGATTTTAAAAATTATTTATTATTTATGTTTTTAAGAATATTGATTTTTGAAATTTTTTAAATCTTTCAAAATTAGTATAATATTAATTTGATCGGATTTGAGAGTTTTTAAAAATAATCCATATATATATATATTAAGTTGTAGGATATATTAAGAATCAAACCAATATAAATTTAGGGATAGACATGAAAGTCTTTCCTCTATCTCGAAACCTAGGGTTTGAGCGACGAGAATGGATATAGTATTTTCTCTTTGTCTTTGACCACCAATAAGTGGGTTAGTCTGGTACTTCTTTTCTTTCTTTTTTGCAATTTCTTTTATTCTTTTGCTTGGGTGGTGCTGGTGTGTCTCCTTTGATGGACGATCTGGAGGTGGTTTAGTCAAAATTGAAGGTTACGGATGAGGAGAGTCAGGGGTTACTAGTAGATCTAGAGGAGGTGACGTTTCCTTAAGCTTCGTATGAGTAGGAAGCTTTCGATAAGCTTAATACTAATAGAGTTATTGCAATCGAAGTGGTGGCTAAGAATATACTTACTGTTTGGAAGACAACGAGCCTCCAGAGTTTCATGATTTGGGAAAAAAATATTTATGCTATCATGTTTCATTTTGTAAAAGATAAAGTTTAGGTGATGGAGAGTCGACCATGAACTTTCGATCGCAACCTTTTAGTTTTGCAGGAGATGGAGAATGATGATTAAGGATCTGGTGTTTTATTCTAAGCTATTTTGGGTTCAACTTCATAATCTCCCATTAGCAGAGATAAATGGTTTCGGGGGTGCTTCTATGCCTAAAACACAAGAGCCCCTCATATACCTAAAAACTGAATACTAGCCATGAGATCTGATCTGATGACCCCCTACTACACTAGTAACAAAAGCTTTTTTCCCCTAGACAACACAAAAGCCACTCAAAAAAATCGCTCTCTCTCCCTCCCAACAACAGTTCTTCCCTGTCATAAAAAAATTGAAAGAAAATTGTGCAATTGTCTCATAAATGGAGGAAATGGAGTTGGTGATCATTGAACCAAATTATATGAAATTGACTCATATGGCACAAGAAATGAAGCTACTAATACGAAGGAGGTAGCAGATGACCCAATTATCCCCCCATGAATATGAACCGCATACAATGTTGTTATTTTTGGCGAGGATTCTTCTACAACCCAGTAAGTATAATCTTCTTATATGTGCACTTAGATGAGTTTTGTTTAGGTGTATTTATATTTTTTATTTGTACTGAAATATATTTAACCTGAATTTTTTGGAAAATGTGATAGCGAATACTTCTTCAAGTATTGGTAAAGAAGTGGATGGTGAACCTAGAGGAGGAATGATTTTTGAAAACCTTAATCTAGCATGGAAGTTTTGGCAGAAATATGGGAAGTCGGTGGGTTTTGGTGTTAGAATACAATATTGTAACAAAAGTAAAATGGATAAATTGTCGACTAATGCATTATTCGTATGTCGTATGGAGGGTAAAAGAAAGGAAGATAAAATGAGGGTGGGAAGCTTTCCACGGTGGGAAGAAAGTACACAATGCAAGGCAAGATTGAATGTTGTTTTGGATAGATCCATTGACAAATACACAATCAAGGAATTGTTTTGCCAAATATAACCATGAACTTAAGCCTCCAGAGACGAGTTACATGTTACGATCCCATAGGAAAATTAGTGAAGCCCAAGCTGCATTAATTGATTTGGCACGTGATTCTGGAATCTCTCCAAAAGCAACACACCAATTAAGAATTAGAGAAGTCGAGGGCATGAATAAACTTGGATACATTATGGAAGATCAAAAGACTTATCTTTGATCAAAGAGAAAGAAAAAAAAAAGCATGATATATGGGGATTTAGGAAGTATAATAATGTATTTTGAGGAGCAAAAAAAGAAAGATTCATAATTTTTTATTCTATGCAATTTGATAGTGATGAACTAGTCACTAATATATTTTTGGCTGATTCAAGAATGATTGTTGATTATGGTGATTTCAGTGATGTAATCACATTTGATACTTCATTGCCTAGATTGTGCGATTGTCGATTTTCTAGTGCGTATGCTTATTTTAGGATGTTCTTAAGAGAGACCAAACCAAGACTCCTCTGATAAGAAAAGATCTTGCAACTAGACCAAAATCAGGATTGTTGTTTAGGGAAATCTTATTGATTGTAACTCGACCAAGGCCTTTCAATTGATATCGTTAAACTTTTAAATTGTGTAATTGCTATTAATCTGTGTGCATAGGTGGAGTTAGTTGAGCACGTCAATCCTAAGTTAGTTCTCATCCATTGATATTTAATTCAATCATAATTTAGTTGTTATATAGTTTGCACTATTGTTTCGTAATTAGTTGGTAGTTGGTATAGTCTTCGTGGATTCAATCCCATTCACTTTTTACTATCTTTCGATACGTACTCTTGCGATTGGATAAAACCCGTTGGTATTTGAATTGTAAAATTAATTTGTGATAAAAAGTATCGATCAGACTACTCAAAAAGATTATTCCTATCCTAATTCTTCATGGTAGTGGCCCAGATTTGGTATATTGGGACAATGCAAAGAAAGAGAGTTTCACCATTAGAAGTGGGTACCATTGAGCCCAATCTATTATCATGGCTCCAGCAGCATCATCATCTTCAACATATAAATTAGCTATTTTCTGAAATTCAGTCTAGTATCTGAAGATGCGCCCCTCAACGGTTCTATCAAATTCATTGCGTTCCTTCTCTAATGTTTTTAGTCGACATGTGATCCTAGATGCTGGATGCCCTCTATGTGCTAAAGAGACTAAATCGAGTATTTATATTTTCTAGGCTTGTGAATTTTCAGTAATGGATTTTTCCCACAACCCTCCTAATATTCAAACAATACATTCTTACTACCCAGATTTTGAGCATCTTTGGATGGCTACAGTTGAGAAGCTTTATAGTGGGGATTTAGCTATCCTAGTATCAACTTTTCAGTTACTCTAGCAATGGTAGAACTCTTTTATTCGTGAACATTCTTTTATGAACTCATATCAATTGTCTAGAGCTGCTCTAAACAATGTGACCTTAAGTAATGTTCCCTCTCAATGTTCAGCCCAAAGCTCTGCCTTGGTTTTAGCGTCAAATCTATGTTGGTCTCCAGAAGAGGGTTGGATCAAAGCTAATTGGGATGCGAGTTTGTGTGAATCTACTACTCGATCTGGTTTTAGGGTAGTAATCCAAGATGCTGAAGGTGATTTGTTGGCTGCACAAATATCATTTAAGCCAAATTTTTTGTTGTTAGTTTGGGCTTTTAACATACTATTATTGAAGGGGATTCTAGTTTAGTTGTCCAAGTTATCCAAGGCGATGATGAGAACCTCACAGAGTAGGGCGGACAATGAAAGAGATTAAACATAAACTTCAAAGTTTTGACTTTTGGCAAATTGTTTATGTCTATAATGACCAAAATTAGGTTGGGCCCAATTTTCTGACGAGTTTGTATCTAGTCAGCATTTGACCAGTCAAAGGTCCAATCAGCCTTGACTATATCCAATACTTAGGAACCCGGCTTCGGCTCGGACCCTTGTTGCTAAATTGGGTGTTGGCCAGAGCCATGAGAAAAGGAGCTCGCCAGAGCCATGAGCACATGAGCTTGCCGATGCTGAGTTCTGCTAAAGACTGGGGTCCAAAGGTAAAGCAATCATAGAGCGCAACCTACTCATTAGGTCGCTGACACTAGAGCATGCCTCTTTACCTTGCCCTGGAAGGACGTTCACCTTCCTAAGGTACACCGTCCTACACATCTGTCAGACTGCACATATCATTTTTTAAGTTGTATCTTTCATTTAATGCTCTAGTATCACCTTTTGTCCAAAACCGCTTTTCCTAGTTGGTCTGTTATTAAGAGGCTGTCACTTCGACGCAGACATGTCTTTTCAGTAACAGATTGTCTTTTCAAACGCCAAAGTACTCAAAGGTCCTTACAAAAAATAGTAAGAGGAAATTCTATAAATAAGACCCCACCTCCACTGGAGGGGGGATGCACGGTCTAGAACCTCCAGAGTACAAACAAAATCAGTTCTCACAGCCATTTCTCAATCAACTAATCCTTAAACAATGTCTATCTTTTCTCGGTCTCCACCGTGGTTGTTTTCTGTTCTTCCTCTTGGAACTGACTTGATCGTCGGAGCCCCAACGACCGGGCCCCCACAAATCGGTCTTTGGGATCTCACGATTCTTTTGTTTGAAGTGTGTATAGGAGCTGGACATCTCAAAATATTTGTGAAGATTATCAGGACCCACTGAAAGTTGAGCTGTTCAAATTTGTTGATTGTAGATTTCGGGCTCTACAATTCGGCGCCCACCGTGGGGCCTTGGTCATTTTTGCATAGAAAATATTCTATTTGGTAACTGCTGACCATGTCTGAGACACCTAGCTATGTGGCGGAGATTCTAGCGCAACTGGCTGTCATGAGGGAGGAACTCCACCAAACTACGGCTCGTCTGCAGTCCGTTGAGGCCGAGAATAATAGGCAAAAAGAAGAACGCCATGCAGAGATGGCGGAGCGAGCTAAAGCCACCAAATCTCCTATCACTCCTATGCCCTCACTGGTAACCACAGAGCAAATCCCTGTTTGGAGCACCGTTCCTTTAGAAAGCCCTTTCTTACGCAGTCGTTTCGTCTCTGGAGGATTATCTTATCAACAGGAACACACTCCACCAACTCCACCTCCAAAAAGTGCTCATCGCCAGAATGGCAGGGATGTAGTATGATAGAATGATGAGAATGAGTTTGCTTGCCGCCTAGGTGAGATGAAGGCTAGAATGAATAAAGTGTCCGGGGTCGCAACTCCTTTAAAGAGGACCTCGGATACCTGTTATGTTGATTCTCCTTTTGCAGAGCATATTGCCTCATCAGAGTTACCTCCAAGGTTCATGGTCCCTAGCATGAAGCTCTATGAGGGAATATCCGACCCTGGCGATCATATAGCTCATTATAAGCAGAAGATGCTTGCTACGGCGATCCCTCAGCATCTGAGGGAGGCGTGTATGTGCAAGGTTTTGGCTCAAGCTTAGCTGGAGCAGCACTTCAGTGGTTCATTGGTCTGTCCAACGACAGCATCTCCACCTTTGCACAGATGATAGATGCATTTCTTCTACACTTTGATAGCAGCAGAGAGATCCAAAAGTGTTCAGATGACTTGTACAAAATCCAGCAGGTACCTGGGGAGTCAACTAAGAGTTTCCTCACAAGATATAACAAAGAGAGAGTTTTTATTCTCAACTGTAACATGGAGACAGCGCTCCGAGCTTACAAGAATGGTGTCTTACTTGACACCAGTTTGTATGAAGAGTTGACAAAGTACGACTGTCAGACTATGGAGGACGCCATCTTGCATGCTACCATCCAGATCAGGTGGGAGGAGGATCCGTGGAGATTAGGACCAAAGGCATCAAACAGTGACTTGAAAGGCGAGAAATGAGCTCGCCCAGTGGATGAGAAGACGACCTCCCAGGAAAGCCATCCAATCTCGAGTCAGTTTGGGCAAGGTGGTCCTTAACGAGATTTTCAGAGGAGAGCTCCAGATTACTCTTTGAATATAGAGCCACAAGATATTGTGGCAGTGATGAAGTCTATGGGAGATGCAGTCAAGTGGTCAAGGAAGCCAGATTTCATCAACACAGACACCTTCAAGTGGTGTGACTATCACCGCAACCACGACCATAATACGAAGAACTGCAATTCTCTAAGGATTGAGGTCGCCGAACTGTTGAAGAGAGGACACTTTAGGGACTTGTTGACAGAGAAGGGGAAATAAGTATACGCAAGGGGCATCAAGATAGAAGCCAAGTAGGTAGATGGCCTACCAACCATGCATGTGATATCAAGGGGATCAGAGATCAGTGGGGTCTCTCATTCTGCAGCTCGCCGTAGTGCCAGGGAAGCATTAAATCTAGAATGTAGAATGGGGATGTGTTTGACAGCTGCGACAAATAAAGTGATGGCGTTTGTGGACAACGAAGTTGCTCGCCTACTACATCCTCATCATGATGCTTTGGTTGTCACTCTCTAGGTCACCAACATTCACGTAAAGAGGATCTTGGTTGATGACGAAAGCTCTGCAAATATTTTGTTCCTCAGTTCGCTGAAGATTATGGGAATTCGCAGCCGACAGTGCTGTATGGATTCAGTGGTGAATTAAAGTTCTCTATGGGTGAGATTACTTTGCCTGTCTTTGTTGGAGGAGTAAATACTCATACGAAATTCATGGTAGTGGATTATCCTTCTGCATTCAATATGATCGTTGGTCGCCCATGGATTCACGAAATGAGAGTTGTTCCATCCACTTATCATCAAGTGCTCAAATTTCCCACTAGTAATGGCGTGGTAGAGATCTTGGGCGAACAGTTAGCTGCAAGCAACTACTATAAGAACGCCATGAAAAAGCCTTCAGAGTTGGCATAGCAATCATAGTATGGGAGCTCCAGTTACTAGCCTAATGAGTCAGAGATGGAGGAGTTAGATGAAGTACAGATTTCCTCGGAGTTCCCTGAGAGGAAAGTTTTTGTTGGAGCACGCCTGATACCAGAGCTGAAGGATTTGACTGTAGCATTTTTTGGCTCAGTATCAGTATTGTTTCACCTGGTCTCATGCTGATATGACTGGAATGGATCCCGAGGTAGCAGTTCATAAATTGAAGGTCGATCCTAGTTATCCTTCAATTTGCCAAAAAAGAGAAAGTTCGCGCCATAAAGGAATCAGGTGATCGATGCGGAGGTAGAGAAGCTAATTGAAAATGGTTTTGTAAGGGAGGTGCAGTACCCAAATTGGCTTGCAAATATGGTTGTTGTGAGGAAGAAGAATGGCAAATGGAGAGTTTGCATTGATTTCATGGACCTCAACAAGGCGTGCCCAAATGATCCTTTTCCCCTGCCACACATTGACATGATGATAGATGCTACTGCAGGGCATGAGCTCATTTCCTTCAAGGATGCTTACTCGAGGTATAATCAGATTTTGATGCACCTTGAGGATCAGGAGAGTACCGCGTTTATGATAGAAAGGGGAATATATTGTTACAAGGTAATACCATTCGGTTTGAAGAATGCTGGGTCAACTTATCAGAGGTTGGTGAATAAAATGTTCTCTGGGTTGCTGGGGGACACTATGAAAGTATACATAGATGATATGCTTGTTAAATCCCTCAAAGCTACTCAACACTTGGAGCACCTGAAGCAAGCTTTTGAGCTGCTCCTGAAGTACAACATGAAGCTCAACCCAACAAAGTGCACCTTTGGTGTGACCTCGGGTAAGTTCTTGGGTTATCTGGTCACACATAGAGGGATTGAAGCTAATCCAGATCAGATCCGCTCTGTTTTGGACCTCCCATCGCCACGGTGCATTAAGGATGTGCAGAGGATAATTGGAAGGTTGGCAGCTCTAGGAAGATTCATCTCTAGGTCCTCAGGTAAGTGCAATCACTTATTTACCACACTTAAGAGGGCCAACAACTTTGAGTGGACCTCTGAGTTTGAAGAGGCTTTCCAACAGTTGAAGGAGTGGGAAGTTGCTGAAATACTACTGGAACGTGGGTTGATAACTACTAATTAATTGAGAAACCACCCTAACCATTTTGTACATGGGATTGGCTATAAAAAAAAGCCTAGTAATTTTATGAAGAAAAACAATCTGAACAAAGACTAGTACTTTTTTTTATTATTCTTTTGATTTCTTAAGAGTATCAGTAAGTTTAGCATTAACCTCCAGCTTGTACCTCTATTTGCACTTTGTGCAAAACAGTATTTCGTTTTGAACACATCGTTTGTCTATAAGAACTTTGAAATTATGTAAATTCTGTTTATTGCATTTATGCAAATAGTCTCTCTTTGAGGTAGGGTTGGGCATAGGTCGATTCTATTAATTTTTACTGGCCAACCAATTCAATATCAACACCCTAAAATCGATCCACGAAATTAGGCCAATAATATCACCTGACCCATGTGGGTCAATTGACTTTAGCCAGTTTGCTAAAAAATTGGTTGACCGATAATATTAATCCAAATTCAGTCAAGCCCAAAAGCGAATTAAAAAGGCCCAAATGAAAAGAAAAAAATCCAAAAATAAATTAACCCAAATTCTATTACCATTTACCTCATTAACCAACGTGTCACTAAAATACCTAACTCCCAATTGTCACTTTGTCATCCCTATTCTCTAATTCATATTTCACAATCACAATATTACATGAGCACTGTCCCAATTTTTGTTAGATTATGAGTACTACATGTTTGATTCTAAAGTAAAAATATTTATATTGTGTGTTGCATGTCTATTTGATATGCATATGTGATGGATTATATAAGAATTTGTATGATATAGGTCATCTGATTGAATGATTGAATTAAGTGTACCTTAGGGTCATTTTAGTGTCACACCGAGTTGATAACCCTATTTTTGTTGCTTTTGAACCTTTTGGAATTAGACATTCAAAAGTTACATATTTGATCTATTGAGATTTTGATCTTAGATTGGTCATATCTTGATCAAGTCTTTTCTAATTGAGTTTTAATTTGAACCATGACTAAATATGTGTTATCTATGATATGAAACTGGAATGAAGTTATTTGGATCTATATTGATTCAGTTATGATAAATTTATTAAAAGTTGCCTAGGCCTTATGACATCGCTAATCCTAATTCTGAGCTTACTTCTGGTTTTAGGTAAAATCCACTCCAATTGAGTTGAAATTTGAAATAAACAGTCTTGAAATGATTTATGATAGTTTGGATATAGGGTTGGTGGAGAAAATATTTGAAATTGAATGTGAAAATTCAAACCTAGTTTATGGTGCATTTTTGGATAACGATGCACTATGAAAATCCGCTAGCCCATATCCCAATCAAAACAACTCCAACTGGGATGAAATTTTGTATGATAAATTTTTTTACTCAAAACTTAAATAAGGAATGCACAAAGACCAAATTTGGAGCCTGGTGGATAAGAGTTGTTCAAGGAGCATAAGGTTGATACTTAGAGATTTCAAAATGTTTAATTTTATGACCTACATGCTATGGTGCTTAGATTGATTTAAAATTTGGTGTGATACTTATAAAAATATATGATTATTTATCTTTGATTCATCTGAATTTTTTGGGTTGATTTTATATGATTTTACCTACCATTCTTAGCATTGAAGCTTTTTGAGCATACAAGCAAAATTGAAATGTTCCATCACTCATTTCTTTGTAGGTATAAATCATAAAAATCCTTGGGACATTCATTAAATATATTGCATATTCATGAAGTATATGTTTGGTATTGGTAAGGCTTGAAGTGCCCTATAACCCCAAAACCCCTAGGAAACCCTAATTGGGAGCAATTGAGCTAGTTTGAGTTATATGAGCTGCTTTTGATCAAGATTTTGAGCTAAATTGAAGAATTTATTTAGGAATGATATTAAGCTATGTTTATTGAGAATTTTAACCAAATTTGAATTCAAGAAGACTTAAATTGGTGCAAGAAAAAATCCATAATTGTCCTCGTTCGGGTAAGTTTAAGTTCAATTGATGTTTAATTAATTAGTGAAGTGAGGTTTCGACCATAGGCATTCTAGGAGCCTTAAAAACCTTTGGGGGAACTTTTAAATCCTTAGAAGTAAAACATGTTAAGCTTGGAGCCAGAACTCTTGGAGGAGATGAAGCCATATCATCAACTTGCTATTTTAAGTAAACAACTCTTGTGGACTAGCCAACTGTTGTGAAAAATGTTTGAATTTATGAAGGCTAGTTTATAAGAAATTTAAGAAGTTTTTCAAGCTTGAAAAAGAGAAAATAAAAACATCCAAACAAGACTTGGAGCCAAAATGCTTTTTGGAGATAATTTCTAGTACAAACGCTACTTTCTCAATGGCTTGGATTGTCTTTGATTTTGAATGAATGGAAGAGATTAGAAGCTTGATGGAAGGTGGAGATTGAATATTAAAGAAGATCCAATGGTCAAGAACTCTTGGTGCCAAAATCTCTTGAGACATAATTTGGAATTTCAATGGGCTAGAAATTAGAGGGCTTGGATTGCTTGTGCTTTTGGATGGAGGACCAAGATTAGAAGAATGATGGAAGGTTAAGATTAAAGAAGAAATAAGATCAAAGGGCTGAGATTTATTGAAGATTAATGAAGAGGGAAACCTGGTAAAAATTCTCTCTTGGGAAGAAAGATTTGCAAAAATTAAATTGGGAGCTTTCCACTTGTTTCTTCATTGTTCTAGCAACCTTCCCATGATTTTTTTTATCATGGGTTGTTGAGAATTATCTAATCTTCTCCCCTTGATATCAAGAGTGAAAATCCAAGACAAGAACTACTCCTTGAACCTAAAATCCTATCTCAATCATGAGTATCCTATCCTTGAGTGTTCTTGAGCCAAAACACTCAAGCCAAAATCACCAAAGCCTCACCTAAACTCATTCCTACCTTTTGCGATCTTTGTTTGAATATTCTCAATGATCTCTTGCACTTCCAAAATAGCTTTTGCTAATCCTTGTGCCTATATCTTTCACTTAGGATTTAGAGATTTTTTTGTGTCAAATTTCATTCATGACCAAAATTCTCTAAAGTCCTTCTTTTTCAGCAAAGCTTCACCTATCTTCATTTCCATCTCTTGTGAGCTTTATGTGAACCCTTTTTGAGTGATTGTCATATCTTTGAGCCAAATTCACATCCTTATCCATGAGCATCACCAACTAAATTGAGAGTTCCTCAACCCAAATTATCTTATGCTAACCTTGAGTGAACATATACTTCAACACTTAAAAAAGTTCCTTGTGAAAGGGCAACCACTTCTTTGAGAGTGTGTTTAAGTTTGGAGATCTTGCAAACCCTTAGATGTAGGGTAGCTATGAAAACCTACATTGTGAAATTTTGGGGTGAACTTGGAAACTCTTTGTTGTAGGTGATATAGGAAAACCTACTTGTGAAAGTGTGGATGCACTTGGAAACCCTTAGTTGTAGGTGATCAAGGAAAACCTTTATTATACAATTTTGATGGTGATCTTTGAAAACCATCTTCACTAGTGGATTTGGAAAATCATAAGCTTGTTGGCTTAGGTAATGGATGTAGGCTTGTCCCAATTCTTTACTTGCTTTAAATATTGCTTGATTGTTAATTGCATGCATTTTTTTCGTACATGCCTTGATTGAAATACTTGGTGTATTGATTGCTATATTTGGCCAAATAGGCATACTTATCTCAATACTTGAAAAGCTGAATTTGTATGTTGGGAATTGCATGAGGATGATGTGTTTGCGCTTAGATTAAGTATACTATTATTTTGAAGCCTTAGGAGACTTAAGATTGCATATAAATAGAGATATTGATAACTTACATGTGAGCTTTATAAATTGACATATTGGTGTGCAATCTTGAATAATCCTTGTTGTGCTATTGATTTATGAAAGTAGATGATCTAAGAGTGCATCTGGTCGAACTTTGTGTGAGTATATTGACATATTTAACGCTCAAGTTTAATTTATACTTGTGATTAGTGGATTACTTGCTACACTTGCTATACTTAATTGAAATTGCTTTGGAATGAAAACTTTCCATACTTGTTCAGTGCTTGCAAATCTAAATTTCTATGTTGGGATTGCATGAGGTTGCTTTATATGTGCTTAAATTGATTATAGCATTGTCTTGAGATATTAGGAAATTTAAGATTGCATCTAGAGTGAAATTCTTTCTTGAACCTGTGAACTTGCCTTAATGATATATTTGGTATGCAATCTTGTTACTTGTTGTGATGAGCATCATATCATGATCTTAGGTTGTTAAGCATCTAGCACATATCACATATACTTTTTGTAGAGATCCTTTGGTTACCAGACTATTCCATTCTTCAAAAGATTGCAAATGTCATTTGTTGAGCACCAAGGTCGTCCCTACTAATTAATTAATTGATACCATAGAGAAGATGACCCAACACAATGGCAAAACATATGGTTTACAACAAAGATAACAAATACAATCAACACAATGATGTATAGTAGTTCGGAGACACTTCTCTTATGTCCACTACCTAAGCCCTCAAAGCTTAGAATTTTCAAGTTCCATTAAAGAATGTGGTTTTCACAAACTCACCGTAAAATAAGGTTTTTTCATACAAAGTTTAACGCAAACTCTTTATACAAGGTTTATAGATCACCTTAAACTTGTGATTTTTCTATTCTCATCACAAGACTCAACAAAAGGGTTTATAGAACACCCTTAAACTTTTAGAAATTCTCACAAGGAGAATATCGGTGTTTAAGCTCTAGGTTCTTTCAAGATAGTGTTTACAATCGCACAAGATAGATAACTCTCACGGTTAGTGTTTAAGCTCACTAGAAAAGATGTAGATGAAGCTTATAGCCAGTTCGAATGAGACTTGGCCAAGAAGAATAAAATTTAGCTTGATTAGGGATAGCAATGGGTCATATATTTTATGGATTACATAGAGTCCATCTTTGACCTGCTCGGAGAATAAGTTTCATATCTATCCCCGACTCGCGGGTACACCCGCCTTGCCATCAAATACATGTCCCGTTGAAATGATTCCATACTTTTTTCTCTTGAAATCATTTTACACTTCTAATTTTAACTTTCCACCATCAAGATCATCATTGTTAATTATGATTTAATTATTTTTTGGATCTTTCATTATTTTAAGTCCAAAAATATAAATATATAGTATAGATACAATATTTTATATACAATATATAACTACATATTAAGTATATTCTGGGTACATAGGGTTGGATATAGTCTATATCCGCCTCCGACCTGACCCAGAATTGGATTATATAACTAAAACTCAACTCTGATTCGGTGTCATTTATGGATCGAGTAAAATTTGACAAACTTATATCGGACAAGGGCAGTAAAGAAGTTTGATGAAACGATTTTTATTGAGTTGAACGACGATGCATATTATAGATATATACAACTATAAAGCAAGACTGACATCGAATGACAATGAATAGATATTGAACATATTAATGGACCATTGAGGCAACGGTAATAATTTGAATTGTGGTCTTATTGGGCCTTAGGCTAATCTATTTGGATGTCATGGAACTAGATTTTATGGACCGATTAGTGGGATGATTCATTTGATCCTTTTTACCCTCCCTCAAGCTGGGTATGCTGCAGTAACACCTAGCTTGGATTGAAGACTTGTAAACCGAGAGCAAAGCAGAGCTTTCATAAGTAGGTCAGCTAGTTGATTAAGAGTAGATATTTTCAAAACATGAAGACTGCCTTTTGTTGACAAATCATGAAGAAAATGTAAATCCAGAGCAATATATTTCATTCGCGAGTGTTGAACTGGATTGAGACTAAGATTGGTATCCGCTTGATTATCACAGTGAATAATGGGTTTGCTAGGAAGCTTCCAATGAAGTTCACAAAGAAGATGTTTGAGGCAAACTACTTCAAAAGTCGTGGTGGCCAATGCGTGATATTCAGCTTTCATGGATAAACTGGCAATAGTCCACTACTTCTGAGATTTTCAAGAGACAGCACTAGTTCTAGAAAAATAGCATAGGTAGATGTAGAGGAGCAATCAATGGGATAACCAGCCTAGTCGGAATCGAAGTAGGCTTGGAGACAAATATGATCAGATTTGTTGATATGAATTCTATAAGTTAAAGTGCCCTTAAGGTAACGAAGAACACGTTTGAGTAAACTCCAGTGAGATTCAGTTGGTCTATGCATGAATTGAGCCAAATGGTTGACTACAAAACTTAGATCTGGTATGGTGAGACTTAAGTATTGAAGGCTATTTAACACTTGATAATATGGAGTAAGATCATATAAAGGTTTGTCATCAGGAGAAGGACCCGATAGATGAGTCAGAAAAAGGGGTATTTATTGACTTGGCACCATCCATGTGAACTCGTTTCAGAATATCCCGAGTGCATTTATGTTGAGTAAGAAAGAGTCCAGTAGAGGTGGAGTGGACTTCAACACCTAGAAAATAGGAGAGATCGCCTAGCTCCTTGAGTGAGAATTTTAAAGACAAGGCAGTAGTGATCATGTGAAGAAGAGAAGTATTAGAACTAGTTAAAATTAAATCATCAACATACACTAAAATATACATTAAGTGAGATTGTTCATGAAGAATGAAAAGTGAAGAGCCTACTTTGGAGTTGACAAATCCAAGTTGAAGAAGACAGGTGCTTAAGGCTTGGTACCAAGCTCGAGGAGCTTGTTTAAGTCCGTAAATGGACTTGCGGAGTTTACAAACATAAGTGAGATGATGAGGGTCCTCAAAACCCTTAGGCTACTTCATGTAGACAGTTTCATGCAAGTCTCTATTGAGAAATGCATTATTGATATCAAGGTGATGAATCGGCCAATGGAGAGAGACAACAATGGTTTCTTATGTGAATGGTGGTTGGTTTAATGATAGGACTAAACATATGAGAATAATCGACACTAGGACATTGGTTGGACCCTGAGTAATGAGGTGAGCTTTATAATGAGCCACAAACCCATCAAGATTTTTCTTTACGTAAAAAATCCATTTGGACCCTATAAGTCAAATTTGACCAGAGGTAGGGACCAAGATCTAGGTTTGGTAATGCATTAAGGCTTCAAATTCTTTTGTAATGGCAGCATGCCAATGAGGATTGGGTAAAACTTGTTTCACTATTGTAGGTTCAAGAGATGGTGGTAGAGGATGAATAATAGTGAGATTGATATTTTTAGGTTTAAAAATGTTGTTCATGGAACGGATAGTCATGGTGTTGACGAGAAGCAGCTGATGGATGTGGTGAAGTTGAGGGTGAGGGATGGGTAGAAAGAGAATGAGGGATAGGTGATTCTGCAAAATTATTTGTAGATAAAGAATGTGGTGACGGGTTAAGATAATTGAGGGTGGAGGGTGGTGGGGATAGAGAAGAGGAGCTGCCTAGAGAAGGACGAGAGGGTTCTGGAGTTGTAAGAACGACTAAGGTAGAAAAGGAAAATGGAGCAAGCGAGGATGGAGATGGAGATAGTGTAAGTGTTGAGTAGGAAGGAAATATAGTCTCATTGAAGAGAACATGACGAGAAAGGTATATACGACCTGTAGATGGATCAAAAAATTTATAAGAACTCTGTGAGGTGGAATAACCAACAAAGATATATATATATAGGCCTTATATCGAGGTTCAAGTTTAGACCGAGTTAAGGCTGAAGCCAAGGAAAACATTGGCAACCAAACGTATGAAGTTTGAAATAATTGGGGGTGTAATTAAACAAAAGTTGAAAAGGTGTGCGAGCTGAGGTATGAGTAAGGGGAAGGCAGTTGATAAGGTAACTTGCAGTCTGAAAGGCAAAAGTCTAGAAAATAGAAGGAAGTTGAACAGCGTATAGGAGGCTACAGACTGTCTCAATTAAATGTCAATGTTTTCATTCAGTAAATGCGACATGTTGGGGTATATGAGGAGGTGATTGGAACCATGCAATGCCTTCTTGTTGAAGATAGGATTTTTGTTAAGTTCTATTAGTTTAAATTATATTTCTTTTGTTGGTCCTGACGACATTATTTCATGTTTAGTGCAATAGGTGGTTCTGATGTCTTGTTATGACATCTTTTTATCTTAGCCGTTGTTTATTTTGTTGTGGGAGGGTGATAAGTAGTGATGTTTAGGGTTGGTTTGGGGATCATGAGAATTATATTGAAGTTTTATCTCTTTCTCTTTTCTTGTGTTCTGTGGAGAGTGGCTCTCTCGAACTAGCCTTTGTATTGATCTTCTTGATTTTGGCTGTCAAACTATCTTTTCTGGAAGTTAATATCAGTCCTTGTGTGGATTCTTCTGATTGTTGCGTTAAATTGTTGGTGCATATTTGAGGAACATTACAAGTAGTATCAAAGTTGTCCTTCCTTGTTTCTATGGTTCAGACGCGTACGATGGCAGATCAAGTTTTTTCGTTGGAAGAACAACAACGTTCCATTGCCGATCTTACACAGAAGTTCACAAGATTGGAAACGATGTTCCAATCTTGGATGCAGTCTTTTCCTGGCCGCTCTAGTGCTGACACTTCTTCGGGCAGCAGCCAGCCTTCTAGTAGTGAGAGTCGTGTTTCAGCTCCTGACTCATCGTACTGTGGTCCTCGTTTGGATTTTCCTAAATTTTTCGATTATGATCCCGTTTCTTGGATCAACAAAGCTACTCAATATTTCACCTTTTACAAGACCCCGCTTCATCAGAAAGTGATTATTGCTTCCTATTATTTTGATGGCACTGCCTATTCTTGGTTCACTGAACTGGAGGTGTCCGGGGGTTTAATGACTTGGGAGGATTTAACCTCTACTTTGCTGGTCCGGTTTGGCCCGAGTTTATTCGAAGACCCGCTGGAGAAGCTGTTTAAACTTAAACATACTAGCTCAGTGGAGAAGTATAAGCGTCGTTTTGAAGTTCTAGTGGTTCACGTCAAAGACTTTACAGAGGCTTACAAACTCAGTTGTTTTTTCACGGGATTGAGTGAGGAGTTACGATTGCCTGTTAAGTTGCTCAAACCTTGTACCTTGACCGAAGCTTATAGGATGGCTAAAATGCAAGAGGATAGTCTCGTCGCGGAGCATCGCTCTCCTAGTTTGACTGTGTCTCCTTTTTCTGCTGGTGTTTTAAGTCCCACGCCGCTTACTTCCATTCCTCCAGTTTCCTACTCTAGGACTGCCAACTTGCTTCAAGCCGTTGCTCCCAATGCTACTGTTCCCTTAATCACTTTTCCTCATGACTTGGCCAAACCTATTCCGCCCAAGGCCGACCATTCTTTCAAGAAACTTACTGACCAAGAAATGCAGGATCGACGATCTCAAGGGCTCTGTTATTTTTGTGATGAGAAGTGGAAGTTCGGCCATAAATGTCCCCGTCTCAAGTTGTTTATGGTGGAATGTGTTGATGCTGTGGAGGGTGACAATCTTGCGGATCCGGTCCTGCCATTGGTTCTAGATGATCCTCTCAAGGACCTGCTTTTGTTGGCTGAGTCTCATCCGAAACTCACTTTACATGCTTTGACTAGTTCTAAGGGTCTGAATACCGTGCGACTTCTTGGCAAGATTGGGTGTAAGATAGTAGTTGTATTGATTGACACGGGTTCGACCCATAATTTTGTTGATCCAGCTGTGGTTACTCGAACTAATCTTCCCATGTCTTGTAGTTCTTTTCCTAGCGTCAAGTTGGCTAATGGGGACATCTTTAGTTGTGATGGGAAGTTCAATCAGGTGGTTTTTTCTTTACAGGGCCATCATTTTCAAGCAGATATGCTAGTGTTTACCTTGGGTCAGCTTTCTTGGAATTTCAACATGTATGTGCTCCAATTCTCTTGGCGAGGGGAGGACTGTCAATTGTAGGGTCTTGATGGCAGTTTGATGGGTTTAATTGATGCTTCAGTTCCTAAGAAGTTTGCTTCAACTGAGCGACAGGGTTTGATATTGCATCTTCAAGTTGTGGACATGAGTAATCGTCCTACCTTGCGCTTTCCGATAACCACTGTTTCCTTTATTTTGGCTGAATTTTTGGGTGTCTTTAGGATGCCTCATGGTTTGCCTCCAAAACGAAGTTGTGATCATCGAGTTGTGTTGAAGAAAAGGGCTACCCCTATTAATGTTAAACCTTACCGTTATCCATATTTTCAAAAGGAGGAGATTGAAAAAATCGTGGGGGATTTGTTGGGTAGTGGCATGATACGGAAGAGTCCAAGCCCTTTTTCTTCAGCAGTCATATTGGTCCGCAAAGCCGATGGTTCGTGGAGAATGTGTGTGGATTATCGCGAACTGAATTTACATTCCATCAAGGATCATTTTCCAATTCCTGTGACTGAAGAGTTGCTTGATGAGTTGTTTAGGAGAGTGGTTTTCTCAAACTTGGACCTCCACAGTGGTTACCATCAGATACGGGTACACTCTGATGACATCCCTAAAACTGCATTTCGCACTCATGAGGGCCATTATGAGTGGTTGGTTATGTCTTTTGGTCTAACGAATGCTCCTAGTACCTTCCAAGGTTTGATGAATGAGGTGTTTCGACCCATGTTGTGCAAGTTTGTGTTGGTTTTTTTTGATGATATTTTGGTGTATAGCAGGACTATGGAGGATCACTTGCTTCATTTGCGGGTTGTTTTACAAACTTTGGAGGAAAATCATTTATTTGCCAAGATGTCCAAGTGCTGTTTTGGGGTATCTAAGGTTCATTATCTGGGCCATATTATTAGTGCAAATGGGGTTCACACCGATGAAGCAAAAATTGAGGCGGTCCGCAACTGGCCTAGTCTCAACACTGTAAAGGCACTACGAGGCTTTCTAGGTCTCACGGGTTATTATAGGCGATTTATCCGGCACTATGGAAGTTTGGTTGCACCCTTGACTCAACTTCTTACAAATAATGGTTTCCAATGGTCTACTAAGGCTGAGGCAGCTTTCCAGGTGTTGAAACAGGTGGTCGTAAATCCTCCAGTTTTGTCTCTTCCGGATTTCACTTCTCCTTTCATCATCGAATGTGATGCCGCGGGGAATGGAATTGGGGCTGTTTTAATGCAACATCAACATCCTATTGCCTTTTTTAGTGCAGCGATTAAAGGCATATTACTTCATCTTTCCACCTAGGAAAAAGAGTTATTCGCCTTAGTTTCGGCCATTCAGAAATGGAGACCATACCTGTTAGGCCGCTCTTTCATCATCCGAACTGACCATGTTAGTCTCAAGTATATTCTTGATCAACGCATTGGGACACATGTACAACAAAAATGGTTAAGCAAACTGCTGGGGTATGATTTTATGGTAAAGTATAAAAAAGGGGCGGAAAATAAAGTGGATGATGCTTTATTTCGACGGCCAGACTTGGATTCCACGTTGAAAGCCTCAGACTCAGAGTCCTTACATGGCTTGACAGTTCCTACTATTTCTATTGTTGATGTAATTTTAAAATCTTATGTTGGAGATGCTCAGGTGTATTGTGTTCTTTTACAATTACAAAGAGGTGAATTAGTGGAGAAATTTGACTTGGTAAATGGAGTTGTTTTCTATAAGGGAAGGATGCTGGTAGGTTCGGATAACAACTTGCAGCAGCAATTGTTACATATGTATCATAGTTCTCCCATGGGCGGCCACTGTGGATATGTGAAAACTTATCAAAGAATTAAGCATGATTTTTTTTGGAATGGTTTGAAGGCTTCGGTGAAGACCTTTATCAGAGAGTGTGAAGTCTGTCAACGTAATAAGCATCTCAATTCCTGTCCTTGTAGAGACTTACAACCTCTTCCAATTCCTACAAAAATTTGGGCTGAGGTTAGTATGGATTTTGTTGAAGGTCTCCCTATGTCCTTTGGCAAAAATGTGATCATGGTGGTAGTCGATCGCATGTCAAAGTATGCTCATTTTTTGGGTGTTAAACATCCTTTTACAACATCTTCAATTGCTCAAATTTACTTAGACAATATATTCAAGCTCCACGGCATGCCCAAAAAAATGTTGTTGGATCGAGATCGGATTTTTACTAGTGCCTTCTAGAGGGAATTATGGAAACTTCAAGGTATCCAACTGCAACTCACAACTGCGTATCATCCTCAAGGAGACGGACAAACGGAAGCCATTAACAAGGTGTTGGAACAATATTTGAGGAGTTTCTGTGGGGACCAGCTGAAGAGTTAGTATAAGTGGTTAGCTTTGACGGAATTTTGTTACAATACTTCCATACATGCTAATACTAAGCTGTCTCCTTTTCACATTGTCTATGGTATGGCCCCTCCTCGATTATGCAATTATATTTCGGGGATTGCTACTCTGGAAAGTACTGATCAATTTCTACGAGAAAGGGAAGCCATTGTGCTTCTAGCTCAACAGAATTTGTCTAAGAGTTAGCAAGTGATGAAAAAATATGCAGATAAAACTCGAACATTTCAAGAGTTGTTGGTGGGTGACCTATTATACTTGAAGCTGCAACCTTACAAACAAATGTCAGTGACTCAAAGAAGAAACTTGAAACTTGAAACTGTCTCCACGTTTCTATGGACCTTATGAAGTCCTTCAGAGAGTTGGTAAGGTTGCCTATAAACTCAAGCTTCCTGATGGTTCTTTGATTCATCATGTATTTCATATATCCCAGCTCAAGAAACACATTGGAAGCAGACCTGTGGTGTCCAATAATCCACCTCCGGTTACAGCCGAGGGCATCTTAATGCCTATACCAGAAGTTATTTTGGATCGCAGGATTGATCGGAAGGGAAGTACTCCAGTAGCTGAATGTTTGGTGCGTTGGGAGGGACAAAAGGACTTAGATGCTACCTGGGTGGCTTATTCATCTCTCATGGAAAATTTTCCAGATCTTGTGGGTAAGATCCTCTGAAGGAGGGAAGCTTTGTTAAGTTCTGTTAGTTTAAATTATATTTCTTTTGTTGGTCCTGACGGCATCGTTTCATGTTTAGTGTAGTGGGTGGTTCTGATGTCTTGTTATGACATCTTTTTATCTCAGCCGTTGTTTATTTTGTTGTGGGAGGGTGATAAGTAGTGATGTTTAGGGTTGGTTTGGGGATCATGAGAATTATATTGAAGTTTTATCTCTTTCTCCTTTCTTGTGTTCTGTGGAGAGTGGCTCTCTCGAACTAGCCTTTGTATTGATCTTCTTGATTTTAGCTGTCAGACTATCTTTTCTGGAAGTTAATATCAGTCCTTGCTTGGATTCTTCTGATTGTTGCGTTAGATTGTTGGTGCATATTTGAGGAACATTAAAATTTTAATTTCAAATATTCTTCGCCATTATTGGAGTATAGAGTTCTAATAGAGCTTTGAAATTGTTTTTCCACAAATGTTTTGAACTGAATGAAGGTAGAATGAACTTCAGATTTGGAATGAAGAGGGTTGAGGCAAGTGTATTAATTATAATGGTCCACGAAAATAACATAGTAATGATAGCCATCAATGGAAGTGATAGAAGCAAGTCCCCACACACAACTATATATAACATGAAGGGGAGCATTACTAGTAATAGTTGAGGGACCAAAAGGTTGCCTATGACTTTTATTGAGAGACAAAAATAACCATGGAGATTAAGTACTTGAAATTGAAGTGGTACACGGTAGATTAAAGAACACAAAATAGAAAAAAAGAAGCTTCGGTGAAGGATGGCCTAAGCGATTATGCCACCCATCAACACTAATTTTGATCTTGGGTGCAGTAGTAGAAGCTGAAAAACACTTGATCTTCTTAGAATCCAGAACATAGATGCCATCTTTACAACTACCCAGTGCCATGGTGCGACCCGTACTTCAATCTTTAAGAACATAATGAAAAGGATAAAACTCAATAAAAACATTATTGTGTTTAGTGAGGTCATGAAATGAAAACAAATTTTTGTGTAATAAAGGAACACATAAAGTATTGTTGATAGTAAGTGGTCGTTTGGGTGTGTGAAGGTGTGCAGCGCTTGTGTGTGTGATCATCAAAGCTGAACCATCGCCAATATGCACTTCATCAGTGTTGTCATATTCAGAGTGAGTAGAGAGGTTGTTAAGATCGTGGATCATGCTGTGATAGGCACCCGAGAAGTCATTGTTGAGACATAGTGGTAGGAGTGGCTAAGGAATTGGCATATTGAGTAGTGGGTGTAGATGTATTATCTTGAGCAGCAAAAATTTTGAATTTTGGACACTTATTGGCAGTATGACCATGACGCTCATAGAGTTGACAAATAATTTTTGAAGAGCCGCGATCACATCCATTGTTGGGACGATTATTAGTTCATTGATTTGAGTTAACACGTTGGCCTTATCATTGAGAATTTGAGCCCCTTCTGATAGGTATGAATATACCTATTGTTTTTGGTGATAATAACCCTATATTATCTAATTTGTATTATCATTTCGGTACATTTATCTATTGTCTTGGATTTTGATAGGAAATTGATGGTGCGGAACAAAAGGATGGTAAATATGGGCAAGATGAGAGCAAGAATAAGCTTCCAAATTATTCTGGGCGTGATTTATACACGCCTGGGCAGTACGGGCCACGCACGGAACATGGGTGAATGCAAAATTCAGAAAACTGCATTTTCTAGATAGGCGCCTAGGCGCATTTCCTACACGCCTAGGCGCCCCTGCACTAAAAATTAGGCACTTTTATTTCGCGAAAGCCTTAAAAACTGGATACTTCTAACCTATCGAACGACCGTTTCAGGGAGCGAAAAACAGAGGAAAGAAGGATGATTCAAGGCTTGAAGGAGGGATTCTTCATCTTGGCTTGTGTTTCTTCCAATTTTGGGTTCCACAAATATGTTTCTCTCTCTTTGCTTATTTCTTTCTCTCTCTATGAGTAGCTAAACTCTTTATCACCAAGGCTAGGATGAAGCCTTGGGTTGATGATGGTTGTATGAATTGATTTGTTTATATGTGAATCTTTTTGGGTATAAATCTTTGGTTTTTATGATTATTGTGGATTCTTCTTACTCTTTGTGTTTGATCACCACTTAGGGTTTTGAATGGATTTGTTTGATGGATTTTGTAGATGGTAAAATATCTATTTAATCATGCTTCTTGGGACCTTAGATTGCAATTGTTGTTTCCATTAGGTTTGGAACAAGTTTGTATGAATCCTATTTCCATTGAGATTTCATGAATTCTTATGCATGTCTAGACCAATAAGATGGCTAGAATGTTGATAGGAACATCCAACCTAGACCAATAAGATGGCTAGTAATTGACATGAGGGAAATTGGCTTAAGTGCGCTAAAACCGATTTAGGTACGGATTCGTTATACCCGGATTGATAAATGTGTGAGTGAATTGGTTGTGTTTACACATCATTGACCCTTGGTGGATTTCGAAGTCTTGGTGCTTCATTCTTCTACTTGAATTCATTGCATTAGTATAACTTGCCTAGTGATAAATTGCATTAGCATTTGCATTCTTCAATATAAAAAGTCCAAAAACACTTTACCTTTCTTGCTTGCATTCTTATTAAATTGTGAACCCAATCAACTTGAGCGGAACTTTAATTTCTTGCATTGTTCATAAATATACACAAGTAAACATTTGGATCAATTATAACTCTGTCTCTGTGGATACGATCTCTACTGACTACTTGTGCTATCCTTTCGACTAGTGCACTTGCTAGTAGGGTATTTTAAACCCAACAAGTTTATGGCGCCGTTGCCGGGGACGGTAGCTTATACTTGATCCATTGTTTTGTTTGCATAGATACTTGCTTACATAGCGTGGTCATACTCGATAATTGTTTGTCTCACATTATTCTCTTACTCTTTGTAGTTCATGCAAGGACGGCGTTCGCAAGATACGGAAACTCTTCCAATTGATTTAGACTTGGGACGTCTACGCCGCAACAAGAGAGACAAGCAAATTCTTGGGGAGCATTCTCCCACCCGCTCTAGTTCTCCTACATCTAGCTCATCTAGTGAGAGCTCTTGTGGAGACAAACCGGAACGCGTAAAAATGGCAGAAAATCTAGAAGGAGTTAATGACAATGGCAACAACCCCAATGCTCCACGCACTATACAGGATTTCTCTATGCCTCAATTTACTACTCGTCAATCGTGCATTGTTTTTTCAACTATTGCACCTAATTTGTCATATGAGATTGAAGGTTATATGATTAACTTGCTCCCTTCCTTTTTAGGAGAAGAAAATCAGGATGCTAGCGATCATATCGATAATTTCTTGGAGATTTGTGGCACACAACAGATTCAAGGGATATCAGCAGAATTTATTCGCCTAAAACTTTTTCCTTTCTCTTTAAAAGGAGATGCGAAGAACTGGTTCAAGACCTTGCCTGCTAATTCTATCACTTCTTGGGAGCAGCTGTCTGCCAAGTTTATTCAGAAATTCTATACTCAATCTAAGACGCAGAGATTACGAGATCAGATATTTCAATTCTTGCCATGGCAGACTATATTATATTTCTATCAGAACTTGTCAGATGACTGTCGGCATAGGCTAGATGCAGCTGCTGGTGGGAACATTATGGCTAAAGAACCAGCTGAGGCCTCAATGATTATTGAGAATGTAGTTGCTAACTCTTCACAGTGGGATAGTAGAGATACATGTGGGTCTAGAGCAACGGCATATGAAGCTGGTACTCCCAACACAGAAATTGCTTCAATGGCTCGGAAACTGGATGTTGTAATGAGTCTATTGAGCAAAGCTGCAGAGCCATGTGGTATTTGTGGGGGCACAGACCATCCGACCCATATGTGTCCTAGAAGTGGCACCTTTCCTGAAGCTGAAGTGAATGCTGTTCAGAATTATCATCGGCAGCAGAATGATCATTTCTCTCATACCTACAATCCGGGTTGGAAGAACCATCCGAATCTGTCTTATGGCTCTTCTAACAACCACAGCCAAGGTCCAAAACCCTGGCAAGGCCAACCTCAAGCACCACCTCCTGACTCGAAGAGGTCTACTATGGATGATCTGATCACTCAACTAGCTCAGTCACAAGTGAAGATGCAGAATTCACAAGCTGAGATGAGTAATTCTATGAATCAGTTGCAACAGACGGTGGCTAGTAACACTCAGTCTATCTCCAAGTTGGAAATGCAAGTTGGTCAACTTGCTACTGCTTTGAGTGAGCGGCAGTTGGGGAAGCTCCCAAGCCAGCCTGAAGTTAATCCCACAAAACATGAAGATGCTAAGGCTGTTACTGTTTTAAGAAGTGGGAAAAAGGTTGACAACAAGATTGAGTTTCAGAAGCAAGAGGATGATGGGAATAATGAATCGACAGTGGAGGAGCCCCGTGCATCTACAAAACCCCTAGTTGAAAAAGATAAGCAGTCAGTGGACGATTATGTTCCACCGGTGTTGTTCCCATCTCGACTTGCGCCTAAGAAGAAGAACAAGTACAACCGGGATATTTTTGAAGTTTTGAAGAAAGTTGAGATTAATATCCCACTTATTGAGGCGATCAAGTCTATCCCAGCTTATGCCAAGTTTTTAAAGGAGATGTGCACTAACAAAAGGAAGATTGGTGAACATGAAGAAGTTTTTCTTTCTGAGGAAACTAGTGCTATATTGCATAAGAAGCTCCCTCCTAAATTGAAGGATCCGGGGAGTTTTACTATTCCATGCATCATTGGGGAGAAACAAATTGAAAAGGCTTTGATGGACCTTGGAGCTAGTGTTAATATCATGCCATATTCTGTCTATTCTACTCTGAAGATAGGAGAACTGAAACCAACTAAGGTTACTTTGCAACTAGCTGACCGTTCTCTTGTGCATCCTTGTGGTTTTGTTGAAGATGTTTTGGTGAAGGTGGGTGAATTTGTTATTCCTGTGGATTTCTTAATACTTGACATGGAAGGTGAGCCAACCCCTGGGAGAGATTTGCCTCTTATTCTAGGTCGGGGTTTTATGGCCACTACTAACACCATTATTGATGTCAAGTTGGGTGTCCTTTCTATGACAATTTTTGACAAAACTATTGAATTTAAACTCACCGAAGCCATGAGGCGGGCTGATAATGCGAAGACGTGCTGTTGGTTAGATGTGGTGGAAAGAAGAGCTGACATGGAAACATATCGAAATGATAGAACCACTGCGCTTGAGGCTTTTCTTGTGGGTGAGTCTGAGAGAATGTTGAATGATGACACTATGGAAGTCTTTCATATGTTTGAAGCTTTACCTCGACATCAACATCAGTGGCGGCCCCCTTTTGAGAATCTGAGGGACTCTCCGAGCACGAAGAAGTTAGTACCATCAATAGAGAGCCCACCAGAGCTAGAGTTGAAGCCACTTCCTCCGCATCTTCAGTATGCTTACTTGGGTAATGCTAATACTCTTCCTATTATTATTGCTTCTGAATTGACTCCTGTGGAAGAGGAAAAATTATTGCGTGTTCTTAGAGAGCATAAAACTGCAATTGGCTGGACAATAGCCGATATCAAGGGAATCAGTCCATTTATGTGCATGCATCGAATCTTATTAGATGATAGAGCAAAGCCTAGTAGAGAAGGTCAGAGGCGTTTGAATCCGAATATGAAAGAGGTGGTTCGGGCTGAAATTCTGAAATTGCTAGATGTGGGAATTATCTACCCTATTTCGGATTCTAAGTGGGTGAGCCGTGTTCAGGTAGTTCCGAAGAAGTCAGGAATCACAGTTGTGAAAAATGACAACAATGAGCTTATTCCTACTAGGAAGGTCACGGGTTGGCGAGTCTGCATTGACTACCGTAAGTTGAATACATCTACACGGAAAGATCACTTTCCTCTTCCATTTATTGATCAGATGTTGGAGCGACTTGCAGGACATAGCTATTATTGTTTTTTAGATGGATATTCAGGGTACAATCAAATTGAGATTGCCCCAGAGGATTAGGAGAAGACGACATTCAAATGTCCATTTGGGACCTTTGCTTATCGACGGATGCCGTTTGGGTTATGCAATGCTCCAGCTACTTTCCAAAGATGTATGATGAGCATTTTTTCAGATATGGTGGAAAGATTTATTGAAGTGTTCATGGATGACTTTTCTGTCTTTGGGTCTGATTTTGATCACTGCCTCCACAATCTGACTCTAGTTCTAAAGCGCTGTAAAGAAACAAATCTTATACTGAATTGGGAGAAGTGTCACTTTATGGTTCAGAAGGGTAATGTCTTGGGCCATATCATTTCTAAAGATGGCATTGAGGTGGATAGAGCAAAAATTGATCTCATTTCCAAGTTGCCACCGCCTACTAATGTGAAAGGTATTCGTTCTTTCCTAGGCCATGCTGGGTTCTATAGGCGGTTTATTATGGATTTTTCAAAAATTTCCAGACCCTTATGTACTTTGTTGTCGAAAGATGCTAATTTTGAATTTAATGCTGAGTGTTTAAAGGCCTTTGATGCCTTGAAGGAAAAGCTCACTTCTACTCCCATTATGATGCCTCCGAATTTTTCGTTGCCCTTTGAAATCATGTGCGATGCGTCAGATTATGCTATTGGGGCAGTGCTTGGGCAACGAGTGGACAAAAAGTCCCATGTCATTTACTATGCCAGCCAGACTCTCAATGATGCTCAAGTAAATTATTCCACCACTGAGAAAGAATTATTGGCCATCGTGTTTGCCTTGGATAAATTTCGCTCTTATCTTACTTGTTCCAAGGTGATTGTATATTCTGATCATGCGGCCTTGCGGTATTTAATGACCAAGAAAGACTCTAAACCCAGATTGATCTGATGGGTACTACTCTTGCAGGAATTTGATTTGGAGATTCGGGATAAAAAGGGTTGTGAGAATGTGGTGGCTGATCATCTTTTGCGGTTAGCCGTCAAAGAGGGTGAATCAAAAGACATGGACTTTAATGAGAATTTTCCCGATGAGCAGCTTTTTGTTGTTGAAGACACTCCATGGTATGCCGATATTGTAAATTATCTGGCGACACGTCTACTACCTTCTGGCATGACCAAACAAGCTAAAGATAAGTTCTTCTCCACCCTCAAATATTATTTTTGGGATGAACCATATCTTTTCAAGTCTTGCCCTGATCAAATTATTCGACGATGTGTGGCGGAACCTGAAATGGAGAGTATTTTGCATTTTTGTCATGCTCATGTATGTGGAGGTCATTTTGGAGGAAAGAAGACAGCAGCAAAGGTTCTTCAGTGTGGCTTTTTTTGGCCAACCCTATTTAAAGATGCCCATGCTTATTGCACCACTTGTGATCGATGCCAACGCACAGGTAATATTTCTTTTAGAGATCAGATGCCTCTGCAAAATATATTGGTGGTGGAATTGTTTGATGTTTGGGGTATTGATTTCATGGGGCCTTTCCCTCCTTCTTCTGGCCACCTCTATATTCTAGTGGCAGTTGACTATGTGAGTAAATGGGTGGAAGCAATCCCATGTCGAACCAATGATCATAAAATAGTTCTGAATTTTCTGAAGGATATGATCTTTGCAAGGTTTGGCACACCGAGGGCTATTATCAGTGATGGTGGATCCCATTTTTGCAATAAGCCTTTCGAGAAGCTAATGCAAAAGTGTGGGGTCACTCATAAGGTTGCTACCCCTTACCACCCTCAAATGAGTGGCCAAGTAGAGATTTCGAATCGAGAGCTCAAACATATTCTTGAAAAGACTGTCTCTTCAAATAGGAAAGATTGGAGCATTAAACTCAATGATGCGCTCTGGGCCTATCGGACAGCCTTCAAGACTCCCATCGGCATTTCTCCTTATCGGTTGGTCTATGGCAAACCGTGTCATCTTCCAGTCGAATTGCAACATAGAGCATATTGGGCCATTAAGGCTCTTACTTTTGACCTTCATAAAGCCAGTGAATTGCGGAAGCTCCAACTTAATGAGCTCGATGAACTCCGGAATGAATCCTATGAGAATGCCAGAATTTACAAAGAAAAAAACCAAGATATTCCATGATCGGCATATATCTAGGAAAGTCTTCGAACCTGGCCAGAGGGTATTGCTCTTTAATGCTCGTCTTCGATTGTTTCCAGGAAAGCTTCGTTCGAGATGGAGTGGGCCTTATGAGGTCCTCAACGTTCATCCCCATGGCTCTGTATGTATCAAAGATCCCCGCACTGGTTTTGAGCAACAGGTTAATGGTCACCGTCTCAAACCATATTTTGAGACTACCTTTGATATGGAGAAAAATAAGCTTCGCCTTGAAGACTCTCCATCACAATGATTTTCCAGGTTGTCTCGTGTCCTTGTTCTTGGTGTTTAACTTTATGCCCATCCCTAGTTATGATGCATTGAGGACTATGCATGTTCTTAAAGTGAGGGGTGGTAGTGTTTTCAGAATTGTTAAGTTTTGATGCAACCTCTTTTATTTTGTAGGTGCAGCTACGTCTGGCTGAAGACCCTAAACTTAGCACTGCTTGGGAGGCAACCCGAGATGTGATATCCTTTCTGTATCCTTAGGTGCTTTATTGTTCCATCTCTTTAGAAGGTGTTATGTGTTCTGAGCTTGCTGGAATTTGTTTTTGGTGAAGAATTTAATGTGTGCTGAATTTTCTGGGTGTTATGTGGAGGTAGTGGAGTTGGATGCCCGATATAGAGGAGCACGCTGTCCCAGGCGTGTTTTATACACGCCTAGGCGGTACGGGCCACGCACGGAACAGGGGTGAATCGAAAAATTAGAGAAAATTGCTCTTTCTAGAGCAGCGCCTAGGCGCATTTTCTACATGCATAGGCGGTTCGGGCACTCTTAAAACCCTCATCTCTCTTTGTCACACACACACACACACCCACCTCTCCCCTTTAGCCGGCCACCTCAACTCCACCGCCTAAGCGGAGATCTAAGCGCTCAAGGTTAGTAACTTTTCATTTCTCTTCTTTGTTTTGCGATTTATTGGGTTGTTGGATCTACTTTGAGTTTGAACAAAGAGAGAGAAAGAAGTAAATGGGATTGGGGGTGAAACAAAAGGAAATTTTCTTGGGTGTTAGTGATTTAGGGCTTGCCATAGGTTGTCTACTTTTGATTTGTTGATAAATCATTGATGGAATTTCTGTGGGTGTGCAATGTTAGAAGAAACATGGTTGGAAAAAGGGAGGAATGTGACTGCCATGGCAGCCACGGGTGAGGAAGATGGACCGCGCCTAGGCACCGGTCCATCCGCGCCTAGGCGTGGACCGCCCAAAACTAAGGGTCTTGCCCTCAAGCGCCCAAGGCAATCTGCTCGCACTGCACCAGCTGATGGATCATCATCTGCTGCCACTGCTAGGCTTTTTGAGGTAGCTCCTATTGTGCCAGAGGTTTATATATCTGGTACACTTTACACCACTGTGGGGGCCACGAGTGAGCCTTTAGGTCGACTCCGTCAATTATGCCCTTTCCTTGCTGTTCCGGATGATGTGGCTCATGACATACCGGTGTATCCATAGTTAGTGCGTACTTTCTATCGCACCGTCCAGGCTACCGACACCGGTCACTATACTATTACATTGCCCTCTGGAGTAGTTACTTTCTCCGCTGCAGATGTGTGTGCTTGCATTGGATACCCCCTTTTTCGGCCTGCTGACAGTGGATTCTTACCACCTTTATCTAGTACCGAGTTGCAGCAGCACTCTCGGATGGTGGAGCAGTTGGGTGGCACACGTGGGATTTTCTTGAGGAAATCTAACCTGCCAGAATCTATGTGGCTGGTCGATCGGATCGTGCACCAGAACTTATGGCCAGCAGGGCATCATAGTGAGCGGCGGCAAGAGATTTTAGAGATCTTATACTGTATATGGGCTGGCATATGGATTGATCTGGGCTACTATTATGTTTGGTCTTTTCTGGAGATTAGGAGGCGTATTGAGGATGACAGTGTTGGTGTGAAGAAACTTTTTTTGCCTCGTATTATCACGCGATTAGTAGCTCATCTTGGAGCGATCCCTCTCAATATGCGCCCCGCGACCCTTCTGATGGAAGAAGTCGACATGCGCCATTGGCACATCAGTATATCTCGCATGACAGATATTCAACATAGACGTGCTAGGGCGGCGCGCAATGACTCGGGTGTTGCTGTTGAGGCCAATGAGGAGCCGGCTGCTGATGCTGCTACACCTACTATGCAGATGGACGAGCTACGAGCTCAGCTTACACAGATTGAGGATGGTCAGCGCTCCCTCCAGCAGCAGTTCCAGGCCCATACCGAGTATGTCCAGCAGCAGTTCCAGGCACAGACGGAGCAGACTCAGGCCATGCTCGACATATTGGCGGAGCTACGACGCGACCGCTATATCACATTTGCTCGTCGAGGACCCTCTGGCGGTCCTTCCTCCTAGAGTCCACCTCCAGGTTATGTTTTTCTTGGCTTGTACTCCATTTTCTTCATATACCTGTTTCACGCTTTGAGGACAAAGCTTATTTTACAGTGGGGGGTGAGACTTTATTTTGTATGTATTGCGCATTTTGGATATTATCTGATCTGAATTTGACTGCTGGTACTTATTATATTTATTTCTGATCAGAGCCGTTTAATCCCGTTTTTACCCCCTATATGCTTGAGTGAATTTTTGAAATCTACTAGATTGCATAATAAATGAATTCACTTGCACTAAAGTGTTGTGGGGTATGACTTGGACGGATATATGTGTTAACTGTGGTTTCTGCCTAAGATGAGCTTGGACGCATGTTGGTGATATGTTTGGCACTAGTTATTTATGTTGTGTACAAAAAAAGAAGAAGAAGAAAACATGTTCCGCTCTTGCGTCTTATTGAGTAACCGGGGCTCTTGTCTAACCAACTCGAGTTTCGCGTAAAAAGATGAGACAACCATGATGAACATTCTAGGCTAGCTTAACTTCGAAGCCTTTTCAACTCGAATAATTGATCTGAGGGGTGTCTTATCACCTAATGCCCTAAGCCAACTGGTTGGGAGTCATTGGTCGAGAATTCGCTACATGGGTTGAATAGAAAGCTTAATGGAGTAAGCATTGCACAGCCCTAGTTTAAAAAATAATAATAATAATAATAAGCATATATATAAATAAATGTGCCTTGATATTGCTACTTGTTGTTTTTTGCGATTCTTGGAATGCGACTATGTTTAATACATATATATAAACTCTTGGAAGCCGCATGTTAACATTTTCTCTTGCACATCACACCACATTAAAGGAGCAATTGAGTAGACGGAAATTATTTGTTGAGTATATAGTGTGATGTAAGTGTGGGGTGTTTGCACTCATTTGATAGAAATGTTTGTGGGTATCATTCTTGTAAGCCCTCAGGAGACAACACTCCTCCACTAGGGACACCTAGGGGTTTAACGGCTTGTTACATATGCTAAATGCAACCGCGATTCCTGCGTCAGTGAGTTAGGATTTTATTTTTCATGAGTATCTTTAAATTAGTTGTACTCGAGGACGAGTACGGTTTAAGTGTGGGGTGTTTGATAGGTATGAATATACCTATTGTTTTTGGTGATAATAACCCTATATTATCTCATTAGTATTATCATTTCGGTACATTTATCTATTGTCTTGGATTTTGATAGGCAATTGATGGTGCGGAACAAAATGATGGTAAATATGGGCAAGATGAGAGCAAGAATAAGCTTCCAGATTATTCTGGGCGTGATTTATACACGCCTGGGCGGTACGGGCCACGCATGGAACAGGGGTGAATGCAAAATTCAGAAAACTGCATTTTCTAGATAGGCGTCTAGGCGCATTTCCTACACGCCTAGGCGCCCTTGCACTAAAAACTGGGCACTTCTATTTCGCGAAAGCCCTAAAAACTGGATACTTCTAACCTATCGAACGGCCGTTTCAGGGAGCGAAAAACAGAGGAAAGAAGGAGGATTCAAGGCTTGAAGGAGGGATTCTTCATCTTGGCTTGTGTTTCTTCCAATTTTGGGTTCTACAAATATGTTTCTCTCTCTTTGCTTATTTCTTTCTCTCTCTATGAGTAGCTAAACTCTTTATCACCAAGGCTAGGATGAAACCTTGGGTTGAATGATGGTTGTATGAATTGATTTGTTTATATGTGAATCTTTTTGAGTATAAATCTTTGGTTTCTATGATTATTGTGGATTCTTCTTACTCTTTGTGCTTAATCACCACTTAGGGTTTTGAATGGATTTGTTTGATGGATTTTGTAGATTGTGAAATATCTATTTAATCATGCTTCTTGGGACCTTAGATTGCAATTGTTGTTTCCATTAGGTTTGGAACAAGTTTGTATGAATCCTATTTCCATTGAGCTTTCATGAATTCTTATGCATGTCTAGACCAATAAGATGGCTAGAATGTTGATAGGAACATCCAACCTAGACCAATAAGATGGATAGTAATTGACATGAGGGAAATTGGCTTAAGTGCGCTAAAACCGACTTAGGTACGGATTCGTTATACCCGAATTGATAAATGTGTGAGTGAATTGGTTGTGTTTGCACATCATTGACCCTTGGTGGATTTCGAAGTCTTGGTGCTTCATTCTTCTACTTGAATTCATTGCATTAGTATAACTTGCCTAGTGATAAATTGCATTAGCATTTGCATTCTTCAATATAAAAATTCCAAAAACACTTTACCTTTCTTGCTTGCATTCTTATTAAATTGTGAACCCAATCAACTTGAGCGGAACTTTAATTTCTTGCATTGTTCATAAATATACACAAGTAAACATTTGGATCAATTATAACTCTGTCTCTGTGGATACGATCTCTACTGACTACTTGTGCCATCCCTTCGACTAGTGCACTTGCTAGTAGGGTATTTTAAACCCAACACCTTCCTCTAGGTTGAAGTTGATAATAATTTGTGGTAGCCTTGGTGACAATAGCATTATGAGCAAGACGTGCAAGATAGCTTTCATGAGCAATAACTATGTCTTTAAGTTCCTTGAAACGAAAAGGATGTTCCCTAGTGCAAACCGAACCAACAATGCCAACATAATCTTCACCAAGCCCATCTAGGACATATAAGGTGAGATCGTCATCAGACATAGGATGACCAATAAAAGGGAGCTCATCAGCAATAGTTTTCACATTGTTCATATAATTAGTAATGGTATTATCGTCCTTCTGACAGTGAGAGAGTTGTGACTCGAGTTGTATGACTCGAGATCGAGAACTATTCGCAAAGAGCTTGTGAGCCTTAGTCCATGTTGTAGCGCTAGTAGCAACATCTCTGATGAGAGGAAGATTGATAAACAGCTGTGGTAGTGGGATCTACAGAAAGATCTAGAGGTTTTGGGGGACAGGAAAGAAACCCATCCCATAACCAAGTAAATTATAGGCTCTCAGAAGGGAAAAAATTGAAGCCTCAAGGATGCAAAATTGGTAGATGTAAGTTTAAGAGGGATGACAAAGACAACTTCAGCAAATACAGAGGATGTAGATCCAAGAATCGAAACAGTAACTATTGTCAGTGCAGTAGTAGAAGAAGATGAAGGAGGGAGAGCCATGGTAGAAACAAGATTTGACTCGGTGGAGTCCGTTGGCTTCAATACCATAAAGAATTTTGATGAAATGATTTTCATTGAGCTGAACGATGATGCATATTATAGATATATACAGCTATAAAGCAAGACTGACATCGAATGACAATGAATAGAGATTGAACATATTAATGGACCATTGAGGCAACGATAATAATTTGAACTGAGACCTTATTGAGCCTTAGGCTAAGCTATCTGGATGTCATAGAGCTAGATTTTAGGCTGATTAGTGGACTGCTTTGTTTGATCTTCTTTAAGCGGGTCGATTTAAAATTGGCATCACTAAGCTTGATGATGATGATGATGAAATGAAGCTCAACAATCTTATTTTTAAAGCTCAAAATAATCAGGTAAAACCTTAATGAATGATGAACTTGATAAAGATTGAAGATTGGATAGTGTAATCTTGCAAAGATAGAATCAACTTTTCCAACTTATTCCTAGCTTGAACATTCTCTATTGTTTCAATTACGCCTTTCAACTTCAACCCTTGGATCCTCAAGACTTAATCTCAACCACACATAGATTAGTCATTTACAGAAAAACTCGGAATTGAAGGAGGGACTAAGTCAGTATCGAATGTGGGTTTGTAGATCTTGGGTGTTCATGCAAAAAGGGGAAACTAGGTTTGCGAGAAACAAAAGGAGTCGGGTTATCATGGGTTTCAATTTTATTTTTATTTTTGATTTGGCCATCCAATTAATCCCGCACATATTGTTAAATGTCGAATCCCATGCTGATAAAAACAAGGCTTTATTGTTCAAATGGTTGTGGAGGTACAACAAAGTCAAAGAGAATTCAAAAGTCATGTGGAAATTCATTCTGCAAGAGAAGTAAAATCTTCTATCAGTCATCACTACTACCATGGTTCAACCAAAGATGTCAACTTTCTTGCACAATATTCAACTACTTGTAGACCTAGTTCGTGAAAATGTAGAAAAGCTATCAGTGTTGGGGATAGTCAACATGTTATGTTCTGGGAAGATAAGTGGCTTGGTGAGGCTCCCTTGATAGAGAGTTTTCCTAAGCTTTACTCTATTTTTTGTTTTCATGATCAATACATTGAAAGTTTTAGATTTTGGAATAGTTTGAATTGGATTTGGCTGCTTACATGGCACATAGATCTCTTTATCTGGGAAGAAGTTATGGAGAATGACTTGTTGGATTTACTTAGTAGCGTAGTTATTTACCCATCAAATAGGGACAATATTATATAGAGGCACTATATTTGATATGACAGTTTCCTTTTTATAATCCACATCAATTTGGAATGGTTTGGCCCCCACGAAAGTTGATTTCTTTGCTTGGTTGGTGCTCCAGAATAAGGTTAGCACTAGAGAGAGGCTTTGCAGGTTGGGAATTCTCTCTCCCTGATTCCAAATGTCCTTTATGTAATGACAAGCCTAAATCTATTGACCTTCTCTTACTTTTGTGTGATGTCCCGAGAAAGATTTGGTAAAAAATTTTGCTTTGGTGGGGAGTTAAATGGGTGTATGCCTAGATTTATCTCTAGCTTGTTTGACCAATGGTTTGGGTTTGCAATTGGTAAAGAGAAAGAAAATATGGTCTTTGCTAATTTCGAATATAATATGGACTGTGTGACAGCACGAAATAATTTAATGTTTAAAGACAAAGTTTTAGATTGGGACAATCTGTTCTCCCTCATTTGTTAGGTATAAGTCTTGGCTTAAAGCCTTGAATTATCTTCTTCCTTGTAGTGGTCCAAAGTTGTTAGATTGCTGTGATGGTTTGAAAATTAGGACTTCTATTAAAAAATGTGTTAGGCCTTTTTGTACTTGGACTACGCTTGCAGGTTTGGTGTAATAGAACACAAATGGTTTCGTGCAAGGTGTGAGATCTGGAGGAGGAGATGTGTTGAGGGATTCAAATGAAAATTTCTTATGTATTTTCTATGGGCTTGTGTCTTGCAACGATTCTAACTCTGCAGAGATCTTAGCTATTAAGACTACTTTGGATATCTCAGTTCAATATGTGGTCAGAAACCTTGGCAGTATTGTGGTGGAATCAGACTCGTCAAATGCTATTTATTGGTTACGTGATGATGTTTCATGTAATGCCCCGACCCGAGGGGCGTTGTGGGTTATACCGTTATAGGTCATCAATGTGATTCATCCTTTAATCATCAAATTACATCAATTAGAGTTCAAACCTAAATCTTACACACCTAGGTCAACCCCAATTCAACCCAAAATCCAGCAACACCTCCCCATATATCAGAGGATGCCAATCTAGATAAACACATACAATCCACATCAACAACCTAACAGGGTCTTAGACCATATATCAGCATACAAAAACAACCTAGCAGGGCCTCAGACCATCTAATAACATACAAATCCAACATAAGCATATAAACATACAATAATACGACATTGTATCAACATACAATCATCCAAAACACTTGGTCCTCATACCGGTCCGGGAGTCCCAATCACACAACGCACTCTCCCGATTAATCATAAATCCCACACTGGAAAGGTGTACAAGCACATGTCATGGACAAAGCATAAGTACCATATTACCAAACAAAATACGAAAACATTCTCATTACAACCCCCACTCCCTAACCCTAGGTGGCCATCCATGTCAACGATGCTCCCGCAGATTTGCATCTTTGATACCAAAACCAGACTCACTTGTGGGGAGGAAAGAAAGGGTGAGGAGAAAGCTCAGTAGGGTAAATAGAGTAGCAAACAATATTTAGTCCAAAAGTTCAAGGAACAGTTCAATGCAACAACATGCTACTGTCATCACGCAAACACAAGATTAAGGTTTGGTTAGAACCGAGCCCTTAGGATCTCCGTGTGTTGCCTCACATGGAAATCAGTCGATAGAAATCTAGTCTGGACTCCACTTGCCATCCTCCCATGCGACATTCATCAATCATCCTAAGGAAATTATGAGTCATACTCGCACCTCCAATGCATCTAAAATGCATGTCACATAATGATGTCATGATACATATATAATCCCTACATCTATATATCTACCACATGATGCATGTTTCGGAATATCTCATGCTCAATAGGATATTAAGTATGTAAAAGGTATGCAACAACATCCAATTATCCAAAAATTGTAACACATACGATGGGGTTGTTCTCCCTTTGACAAAATTAAGGAAAAAATAAAATAATGAAGACCAATGAAGAATTAAATCTCTCTTCGGGAATTGAAATCGAACACAGAAATAAATGAGTATGGAATCCCCTACCTCGATTATGATCACCAAGCTTATCACACCGACCACATCTAATCTTCTTTACCCTCTCCCCTCTGGATCTAAATCTCCTCTTTTTAGGCCTACCAGCAACCCTATTAAGTTGTGGAGGCAAAATATCAAAATCAAAATCAACATCACTCTCAAACTCCGCCTTCAAGGACATCGGAACAGGGTGAATTGCTTCCGCATATGATCTCCGAAAAGCATCAACATGAAATTAGTACTCGATGTAATCCTCCACAGGCTTCTTCTATTTCATAATAGCAGCAACCGCATGAACACAATGAAACCCTTTAATCTGCCACATTGAACATGAACATGTTCGTCTACCTATATATACGCGGACCGAAGGATCTGAATACACTTCATAAACATTATCAATTGACCTTCTTATATTCCACTGACGTCCAACATCTCCACACTCGCTAACTTTCTTCAACATTTTAGGACAAACAACCCCAGACCATTCCCCTAAAAAAATAAAAACTAATCAATAATCACATTGCTGACAACAAAAAAATGTGAACAACAATTATAACATTATTATGTAAGCATCACCTGACTCCGACCTTCGAGTATCAAACATATTCATCAACTTTATCCTCAATCTATGAACTAACTGCGTTATAGGCAAGTTACGACAATCACTAATCCACGTATTAACTCAACTGTATTCAATGTCATCTCACCATATCGACACCCCGACCATGAGCGTTCGACCAACTCTTGAATGACAAATCCTCCAAAAATCTCTCAACTATAACCACCCCCCTTCGGTCTTTAACTTCAACAGCTTCTCATTGAACAAAAAAGCAGTAGGAGCATGTGCACACTCCCTTAATAGTCAAACCATCCGCTCCCTATGAGTATTAGAGTACCCTCGTCCACTAAACTTATCCCTCAGGTTCATCTTCAAATGCTGCAAACAATAAAAATGATTTGCCATGGGAAATACCTTTGGCAAAGCTTGCATTAGGCCAACGTTACGATCAGACAAAAATGTCAGCTCCCTATTTGGAGAAACGATAGACTGCAATTATTCCAAAAACCAAATCCAATTGTCAAAATTTTTTGACAAGATAACCGCATAAGCCAATGGATAAAACCCTACAAAATAAACAACAACAGAAGATATGAAAATATTAGCGAATTACCTACTACTGTACAGTATCAGCATCTCAAATAGTATCATAAAATTCAATAGTATCATAAAAGTAGACAGTATTAAAAAAAAACATTGACAGTATCTACTGGTGTACAGTATCACCATGTCAATAGTATCACGATCAACAATAGTATCGTAAAAATTCAACAGTATCATAAAAGTAGACACTAGACAGTATTAAAAAAAAAGATTGACAGTATCTACTGATGTACAGTATCACCATGTCAATAGTATCACCATCAACAATAGTATCATAAAAATTCAACAGTATCATAAAAATAGGCGGTATTAGAAAGTGAGATTGATAGTTTGTATTGATGCACAGTATCACCATCGCAATAGTATCACCATCAACAATAGTATCATAAAATTCAATAGTATCATAAAAAGAAGGCAGTATTAGAAAACATAATTGACAGTATCTCACCTTGATTTCTGTTTTTCCCAACTGTAGAAAGCGATACACCCTTAAATCTCCCTTTTAAGAAATGTCCCATCAATGAAAAGCATTGGTCGACAATAGTTAAATCCATGAATACATGCATGGAAAGCAACAAACAATCTTTGAAATCTCATAGACTCTTCATCAACACCTAAAACAATGTGACTTCCTTGATTTTCTGAAATGGCAGCCCTTACATACCACCGTAATTGTTTGAATGAATCCGAAAAATCACCAAAAATCTCACCCTTCGCTTTTTCCAAAGTCATCCAAGCCTTTCTATAAGTAATGGTGTACCCATAACACATCAAAAAGTGAGAAACAATGTCACCAGGACACAATGACGGCTTCTCCTTCAACAACCCAACAATCAAACAAGATATAACTTTAGCACTCAATCTCTTATTTTTTTCTCTGCTTAATACCAAAGGACAACAATGATAATCCACCAATTTTCATACCCTACAATAACTATCAACCCTTGATACTGTCGCACATACATACCACTTGCACCCATGTGAAAACTTGTTCAAACAATGCGCCTCAACCCTATGATCATTATTCCTTACGTAATCAAATCCAAAACCTTTCTCCATTGAGTATCGGCATAAAGCTACCCTAAATTCAGTTACACCTTTATAAAATACCTGTCCGACATGGCTAATTTCTACAGACCAACTAACAGATAAATGATTTCTGCTACTATCAGAAGACGAATTATATGCGTCAAATTTATGCTCGTCGTTAATAGTATCAACCTCCACAACAGTATCAGCCAAATTGACAGTATCACTAGCAATTATAGTATCATCTAGCCCAACATTATCACCCATTGCATCTAAAATGTTAACATTACCCACGCTAGCACCCCCATTACTCCCCACATTCGACACAACAACATCAACAAATCTCAATCCAAATGCACATACCAAAGATGTAATTGTCATAAAATCATGTTCACCCTTAATAATGCACCTATCATACCTTGGAACAGAATATGTCAACGAAACCTTATCAATCTCTAATGAAACAAAACTTTCACACAACCTCCCCAAGAACACATCAAAACCACAATCAAGATCAACCATTATCGGTACCACATCAGACTTATACTTGAACATAAGAAAGATATTGGAACTCATAACTACCCAGAACCAACACAAACCCAAAAAACAAAACAAAATGTAAACTAAACCAGATTTGTTGCCAAGAAAAATGTCTACCAAGAGAAGACGAAAATCGATCCAGATCCAGAAAGAAAAGAAGAAACCTGATGCCGGATCTCACAGTTACTTACTCATCGAAAACTCACCAGCAGCTCCCCCCACCACACCTTAGCTCACTGTCAGCGCCGGATCTCACCCTTGCTTACTCGTCCGAAACTCACGAACAGTTGCCCCTACCACAACATAGCTCACCGTCAACTCCCCCTAACTCGTATGAGCTCACCGCCAACTACCCCTCACCATGAACTACAATCCTCTATAAAAGCAACTCTTATACAGCTCCTATACACTATATGGGTATCCGCGCCTCATAAGGGCAACAAATGGTATTATGAAAAATAACTTCTCTCTCCTTTTGAAAGTCAACAAAAGCTATGACTAAATGGTAAATAAGAAAAAAGTATGACTTAATGATAAAAGGTGGCACAATATATGACTTTTGTGTAATTTCCCCTTTTAAAAGACTAACCCCATGTTTGGTTGGGGACATTAGTAGGTGAGGCAAGAGAATAAGTTTTTTCAAAACTCATTCCTTTCTTTGGTTCATATAAAACATGAGTCATGAGCAAAAGGTCATGAACTCTATTCTCCTCATAAGGAGAATAACATATTTTTCAAAATGAAAAATTTAAACTTCATTAAATCTCATATAAAATTATAAATTTGTTATAAAATGGTAATACAGTCTTTTTATCTACAATACAATCCATTCAAACAAAAATTTATGTTTATTCTCACATTCAACTAAAAGCTTGCTTGACAGATGTGTTGGGAAGGGTTGAGAGGGATTCACGAATAAGCGAATCCCTCCGAATCCTTACTTGGCGTGAGCACCGCCCACCACCTCAAAAATGAGGAGTTGGAAGGTGTTCACTCACAAAAACATCTTTCAACCCAACCTCTCTCAACCCTCTTGTAAGCATAGCCTAAACATATAAAATTTTCTTTTTAAACTTATTCATCATTCTCTATTATCTCCTTAGCAAGTCCATGCTCATGCTCAGTTTATTTTAAAATCATTCATACCTTAAGCTAACTTCCAACCAAACGTGAGTTAGATGAAATTTTTAAAAAAATCATATAAAGGCTTATGGACAAAAAAAAAAAATTCATTTCTATGTATATATTCTCAAAACTCTGTAAAATTAGTTTGCAAAACGCGAATCGGTCTGTCGTTTCTGTTTAGAAAGTCTACTCTTAGCGCACTTGTTGCCTTTCGGCGACACACGGATCCTCTGACTCTCTCTCTCTCTCCAGTTCATCCTCAGGTTTGCCGCAGACGCGGGAATTCGAATAGTAATCCAAGAACTTTTGGGGCTTTTCTTGGATTTCTTGTCTTCGCTCGAAGAACAGTCGCGCTCTCCCGCTCGCTGGTGTGTATGATGTTATATGCGTCTTTAAATTTTGACTTTTTGTTTTCAGATCTGTCAAAGCTCAAGAGCTTTCTGAGTATTGCATGATTCTTTTATTTCTATGATAATCATCGCAACCGATATTTAGAGTCCTACAATACGAATCGGATATTACCGACTATGGATAGACGTTTTATATAAAAACTGTTTAAAAGAAAATTAATTTGTGACTTTGTGATCTGGAGTTGACGATTAGATAACTCGCTTGAGGGCACTATTTTTTTTTTTTTTGGGTACCCAGTGTTTATCTCATCGTTTGCTCAAAATTTCTTACTAAAGCTGCTGATAATGGGGATAGTTTACTTTGGGTTGGAAGAATTGGAATCCATTCTTGCAAAAACTGAATGATTTATTGATGTTTGCATGTTAAAGTAAACTTTTTTGTTCTGACTATATGTATTCCATCTTATTGGAATGACAGCAATGTATAATAATGTTGGGACCCAGCCTGGCGTGCCAAGACCTCCGACAATTAATCAACCTAATCCATTCGGGAATGCTTTTTCTGGAGCTGGTTCAGGCTTAATCAAAGGTGGATTGGGTGCATATGGAGAAAAGATTTTGGGATCTAGTTCTGAGTATGTGCAAAGTAATGTAAGTAATACATACTTTGAAACGTAAGTTTCATTGCATACAAGATACTTTTATACAGATGCAGTCCCACAAATGGCAATTTGGTTATGCCATGAAGGGGTGCTATCAGTGCAGCTCCCTCTATCTGGGATGGTTGGTTGTATTTCTTTGTGTGATGATAAACCTTAATTTTTTTTTATTGATGTTGTTTAAGGGGACAATTTTTTCTTCTGGCTCAAGGGCTGAGAAAGGTTTATTGATGTTGTTTAAGGGGACAATTAGTATTTCTGGCTTCTTGCTCATAATGCCACAAAAGGCTGAAAGGATTTTGAGCGATGACTCTGGGACAGGAAAAAGGATTTTGTTTTTGGGAATATTTGACATCTAGTGGGAAGAATGTCACTGAATTTTGAATAACACTCAAATATACAATTTTGTAATAAACATGGAGCTTTATAATACATATCCTAGTTGCCGGAAGTCATGCCATAGGCCTTCCTCTTGATTTTCTTTTAATTGGATGGAACATGTGTTATTTGATTTTCATCAGCCAGTCAGACATTCCTGCGTAAAATTGTTACTATAATTGAATATATGTCGGTGCTGTAAATCTACTGTATCATGTTTGTTCTAAGCACAGTTTTATGTTTGTGGTTTAATTGGCTTATTGATTTGAAATGAACAGATAAGTAGGTATTTTTCTGATCCCCAATACTATTTCCAAGTGAATGATCACTATGTAAGGAACAAGTTGAAGGTTGTTCTATTTCCGTTCTTGCATAGGGTAAGTACTGCTTTCAAATTTTTTTCTTCTTGTCGAAGTATTTATTTGTTATCTTTCTGTTCAGTTTGGTTGGGTTCCTTTATATTTTTTCATTTCCTTTAGGGACATTGGACACGTATAACCGAGCCAGTAGGGGGAAGACTATCATATAAACCACCTATTTATGACATCAATGCACCAGATCTATACATTCCGTTCATGGCATTTGGTACTTATGTGGTTCTTGCTGGGTTGTCTTTGGGACTTAATGGAAAGTAAGTTTACTCAATCTCCTCTTTAAACCCAACTGAAGTTTTATTAGACTACATGAAGACTCTTGCGGTTTTCGGTGTAATCTAGGTTTAGTTTATAATGTTTACTTCTAAAACTCTTTAAATGTTAAAACATCTTGTTCTTTCCTGAATTTTTCAGTCCTGGCTTTCTTTTCTGTAAAATACTATTACAATTCACCATAGTGGTTTGTTTTACCACATTGGTTTCTGTTTTCTAGATACAGGCGGCAAACAAAAAATATTATACAGTCTCTCTTTGGCAAAAATGACAATTTAAAGTGGTTGACTATTGAAATTTTACATTTTCTTTCTTTTTAAAAATTAATTAAATTGATGGGGAATGATAAAAATAAACAGTATGTACACCATGAAACTTTTTTCGTGTTTAGTTAGAACAATACATGGAATATCCTTCATCCTGTAGTTTGTTGATGCTGTGATATGAATCATATGATTGTACACGAGCAATGTGACTACTTTAGATATCCAGCTGTGGCAGGGTGTAGTTCTTTGACTTCTGTTGCTAACTTGAATAGTGCTCCAGCCATTCTACTTTTTTGGTTGCATCCTGAGTGGCCATTCTCTCTTTGGTCTTTATTGGTGTTCCTACATTGTATTTTATTTTATTCTTTTGATATTGGATAATGATTTTATAGAAACTAAGAGAACCAAAAAGACAAATTCTCATCAAAAATTCGAAATAGCCATATGCAAGCCAAAACTGCAGAACAAATTACTGCAGAAATACAAGTATTTTAGCCTGCTGCCATGAATTCAATATGATCTTCTTCTGTTTCTAGAACAACAGTATCAAGAGGAGCAAAGCGAACAACATAGGCTTTGGGGTTAATTTCCTCCTGTGAAATAGGCTGTAATTGAGCCATAGATTATGAGCCCTGTACTTGAACTCCCATGATATGCCCATTATTTCTTGAGTATCATGCTTTGTTAAATGGTGGGGGCTAATTCCACACCATAGAATCCCTGTGGCAGCCTAAAAATCTTTAAAAAATATAGTCTGCAAAAAACCCCACTCGCCAAACTTTTCTCCTTCCTTTCTTTCCATTATCTTCCCTCTCCCTCTCTATTTCATCCCTCTGCCTCTCCCTCCCCCTCTCCCTTTCTTTCTTTCATTACTCTCCCAACCCCCGACCAGTAGTACCTGCAAGAAACGAAGACGAAACAAGCTATCTTTTTCCATTCTAACCGTTCTCTAGCCGAGAGAGGTTCCATCTAGCTCCTCCAGGGTTGGTCGATACTCGTGCATAATCCAATGGTTACGCTGACCTTTTGGGGCATGACCTTTGTAGAAAACCAAAGTCTTCTTCATCCCAATCATGCTTTGATTAGATCCCCGAGACTTGATAGTGTGGTCTTTTACAGTAACCTTCCAGTAACCAGCATCAATTGCCATGTTCGAATGCTGCCCATTTGGATACTTCTGGTCCCATGGGCAAAAGAAGAACCATTTTGGGTCCTCCGTCTTTATCACCAAAATCCCTAACCCTCAAAATTCAACAAATCATTTTCACACCCATACTACTCGGCTCCCATTTGCATACATCGACTTCAGGAATGACCTCGACCTCGGAATCACGGTTGTTGATCATCAATCTCAGATAGTGGTTTATGAGCTCTTCATCCGTCGGATTGAATCGGAACGCTAGAAGAAGGCTAGTGTGTTTTTGGTTATATCTGTTGGGATGTATTTGTGTTTCTTTGAAAACATAGTGAAAAGGAGTTTCACGGGGATTCTGGTGAAATTTAATTGGAGTTTTCAAGTGAAGGGGTGGCACGAGGAATCTGTGGTATGGAATTAGCCCCCACCTTGTTAAATATGGTCTAGAAAAATCATATGATGTTACTAAGGCCATGTTCTACATGATCAAAAGAGAAGCTTATATCCCTCTGCTTTGTCATTTTCCAAAATAAGCAATGAATTGCAATCATCCAAAGTCTTATGTTGCTTTTTCTATGGCATCTCTACTCCAGCAAAGATGGTCTGCCATTATTCTTTTACAACATCGCAAGGCTATGTAGCACGGACACGAACACGGACACGACATAGACACGCTGATACGTGATTTTTCAAAAAAATAGGATACGGATACGTGAGGGACATGTTGAATATTTATTTTAATATATATATAATGAAATAATCAATTTAGTGGGATATTAATGAAATAAATCTCTAGACAGGTATTACTCCTATATTAATGAAATAAAGCAAATATATTATGTTGATTTCTTAATCCGGACAGTGGACAATATAGTATACGAACTCAGAAATCACAATATTGTACTCACCCAGATTTCTTTATCTCACCCAGATTTCTTCAGGGTATTCTATTTTGGCCTTTCGAGTCAAAAAATGGTTTCTATTTAACTTATTTCAATTAAAGTACAATAAATATATTACAAAAAGGGCTAAAGTATTGGACACGCGTGTCCCTCGTGTGTCCCAACGTGTCCATTAATTAAAAATAAAATAAAATAAGGGATACTCTTTTTCACATGTCCACCACATGTTCGAGCGTATCCGTGTCCGATACGTGTCGAACACCGACACTCTGGCCAAAAAAGAGTGTCCGTGCTTCTTGGTCACAAGGAATTAGAAAATAGTTTACATCCTTGTTGCTTATTCTAAATAAGCACAAATTTACAATATTCACATTCTCCTAAGCTCATCCCCAGTTAAAATTGCACCTGTGCTTATCCCGACTGTAGAACATCTCTTTTAGTGACATGATTTTTGAATCGTTTGTGCACCATCTTTACCGCTTTACCAATGTCTTCAGTTTGTCCTACGCTTTCATACCTTTTGTATCTTTTGGCTTCTCCATGATAGAGAAAGTGCTTACAGAATGGAACTCATGTTGATGACTTCCAATTTGTTGCAAAGATCTGGGACTTTTCTTGCTCATTATTTATCAAATGAGAATATGATAACTAACTGGCTTTATAACAATCCTGTTTATGTGAATGTAACTTGTAGCATAAGCGGCACTAAAATTACTGTAACCTGCATCTAGATGGTGTTATTTGCACTCTGTATTCTTTCTTTTTAAGGTTAGGTTTTAAGAAGTGCTGCTTCTTGTGTTGCACGTATGTTTCACAATATCATATTTAAAGTTTATATATTACTAATTTACCGTGGTAATTCATTATTTGTCTTCCCCTCTAACATTGGAACGTCTTGCGAATTTTCTTGTTTGATTTCAGGTTTAGCCCGGAAGCTCTTAATTGGTTGTTTGTCAAAGGGTTGCTTGGCTGGTTCATGGAAGTCATGTTGCTAAAAATGGCATTACTTTCATTGGGTGGTGGAGAAGCACCTTTGTTGGACGTTGTGGCATATGCTGGGTACGCTTTCACTGGGTTGTGTTTTGCCGTTCTCGGAAAAATTACATGGAGATACTCGTACTACTTTTTGATGCCATGGACATGCTTATGCATGGGTATTTTCTTGGTGAAGACAATGAAGAGAGTCCTCTTTGCAGAGGTGAGGAGTTATGATTCAAGCAAGCAACACTATCTGTTGCTCTTCATTGCTTTGGCACAGTTCCCACTTTTCATGTGGCTTGGAAACATTACTGTTAATTGGCTTTTCTAAAACTGCAAACTATTTCTTCTTTTCTAAAAGAAAAACAAGATATTTGTATTCATATAGTGCTTCTGAATATTGTAGAATTATTTTCGCTCCTTCAGTTGGTTTCTCTAGTGGTTTCTGATAGTTCATTATCCACCAACTGGTTGCCTATCTGCCTTTGTTCTTGAACGGTCAGTTCTTCTTCAACTTTATGGTGTTTGTTTTCAGAAAACATCCTGCGATTAAATTTTGGATGGAGGCGTTGGTGGCTAGGGAAATGAATGCTAGCATTTGTACATGTCTCCATATTCAAAGTTATGGTAACTGATTTTTTATTGAAATGGAAGAATGTGAATTTGACAACATATATATGAAGTTTAGTTGGTAGTGAGGATGATCTACTCTGGATATGTCTCAGTCACTGACTAACGCATTCTGAAGCTGGTCTTTGCCCTCCAGAGCAGAGTGGGGTGGTAGGTGCCACTGAAACGTGGTGGGAGATTTTGGAGAGATCAGGGATTCTCCTGGAGAGTGAATTTCTTGATAGAGCTCAAGTAGGCCAAGTTTCGGAATCCCGAGATGTTTGCAGGAATGAAACCAGAGAGGTTGTTCTCTGATAGATCAATGCTTTCAAGTTGCTTGAGTTCAGAGATCTCATCAGATCTTCACTGCCATTAGATTGTTGCAGTGCTTCATTTTTATGAATTTTAGTCTGGAATCACTGAGTAATTGCAGAACCCCCAATCCCCAATTTGGGGGTTTAAGAGGTGAGAGAAAACTTATAATTTTTTTTTAAGTATACCCAAGATATTCTCAGCCCCCTCACTTAACTTTCTTACCAAGAAAGATTTACATTTATCCTATCTATTAAGTGATGGTACAACCTCTATTAACTCTCCCCTCTTGTAACCTTTTTCCTTTTTCAAACCATGCAAGTCCAACCCCAATTTATTTGAGATGAAGGCTTTGACAATCACTTTGGCGTTGATAATAATGATGGGACTAACCATCAAGATTCATTACAGTCAAAGGCTGAATTTCAGTCTGATAACTGAGATTTTTGGTATGAAAAAGGTCATCAACATTTATAAACTAATACCATTAGCCCATTTTGTCATCTGGGATTGACTTTTGTCGAAGAAGTTTGGCATAGATATAAACAATGAAATGGTACACTGTACACAGTCTATGTTCGACAATTTTTAGCATTTCAACACGAGAATAGAGTACGGAAATATTGCATTTTTGTCCAAATTCAGACATGGAAAGTCTAATTTGCCACAACCACACCATCAAGTGCCACATCTAATTTCTAATAAAGTATTCTATCAAAGACGAGCGCTTGGAATTTAATGTTGGGGGTGAATTTATGGGGTACTGTTGGACTTGGGCTGGGTCGCCCATGAGGGCTAGACTCAGCCCAACCCATTTACTTGGGAGTTGAGGCAGTTGTCTTGGAGACAACTGCTCTCAACTGCCAATATACGTTAAACGTATATTGGCAAGGAAAAACAGAGGAAGAGCTTCTTCCAAGAAGATTACTTCTCCAGTTCCTAAAACAAAAGAATCAAGGGTGTTCGTACTGTGAAATCTATCTCGGTTCTAGTAATCGGAGTTACGAGTTGAAGCATTGGAACCTACTACGATCCTGTCAAATTTGTCGTACCGATCAAGAAACAAGTAAGTGTTTCTTCTTCCTATCGAATCAACAATGGTATCGGAGCCGAATAATAGTATGTTTCATGCTCGATTACGTGTTTTGTAATGTTAAAATCGGGTTAGAATACGATATATACCATGATTTTCAATATGAAAACCGAAACTTTGTTCTGCATTTTGATCATTGTTATTTCATGTTTTGATTTCGTATATGGTATGGTTGGAAAGCTCTCTGAACAAGCTTTCCAACGAGTATTTTTCCACATTTTTCTGACAAATGTATGAATTGTTATGATTATTTGAAAATTCATGATCGAAATTGTTCTTGGATGAATTTTCTGGGTTACTTTTCTGGAAATTATGTGTTCTTGAACAGTTACAGTCGCGTAGAGACTGTGTGATGATCAAACATCAAAATTAAACACTCAAAAAATTTCGGAAAAATGCGAAACAAGATCTGGAAGTATTTTGGGCCAGGTTCGAAAAATTTTTGACCGGAAAAAAGCCCTGGAAGGCGGCGCGTGAGGATCACGCGCCAGGCGGAGCGCTCACGCGCCTTCCTCTTGGTCAACCGGGTCCTTTGACCCGGGTTTGACCTATCCATATGCGCGGGTCGGGTTTGACCCACGGGTTGACCCGCGCTCCATTTTAAAAAAAAAAATTAAGCACGCGTTGACCAGATCGTTGACCGCGCGTGTAGTACACCGCGGGCTCTGATTGGCTTCCGGCTTTGTGGCGCGTGTGAGCGCGTGAAAGGTTAGAAAATGATAATTTTTTTTTCGATGATTTATTTATTTATTTTCTAATTATTAATGATTTTTCTGGAATTTTTTGAATTTCTGGAAAATTTTGTACATGTTATAATTAACTAATTTCTAAGTTAATTATTGTTTTATTTGATTATTTGTGTATGTAGTGGCTACACGAGCACAAATTATTCATTTATTGACATATAAGAAGAATGCATCGCATACGATTGCTGAGCATATAGATTATATGTTTTATTGGATTCAAAATTTGTGGCATCGTGATGTTCATGAGTTCTTTCTTGAGCAACAACTTGAGATTGTGCTCAATGCTCTACCGGATGAATGGGAGTTTGTTCGTCAGGCGTTGAAACCACGGTTGAGTTTTATTAACTTCAACACTCTCGCTGATGAGATACTGCTTGAGAGGGAGCGCCAGTATATCATTATGGGTATACGTCGAACAGGACGAAGCGCAAGGTCTCTGGAGCCTGCTGCTCGTTTTGTTCCATGGTATGAGGTGTATGAGCTTGGTGAACACAGTGATGATGACACGGATGATGTGATAGCTGATCCTGATTATATACCTAGGATGTGATATGTAGTCTTTCTATTATAGTATCACATTGAACATATTTCCAGTACATTTGATTATTTGCTTATGTATGTACATATTTATGATCTTGATGTACATATTTGATGTGTTATTTAATTAAAAGCATGTTTCTTTTATGTAATTTATTAATTAGTTACATTAAATGAGCATGTATGGAAATATTTAAGATAGTGGGAGGTTTTAGGTTGGTAGATTTATGAGATAAATCTTACCTAATAACCAAAATGTTGCGCATGTTTAAATTAAATAATAATAATTGGACTATGCTAACAGAAATTGATTGAATGTGTAACATTACTTTCGTTACTGTTGCATGTGTTAGATTATTATTAATTAATTTGGAAATTTATGGCGAAACATTGTTTAAATAATTTGAATTGTACAAAATCCTAATTTAAGTAATTGTATCTATATATAGTTGAAATGGCTGCAACAAAGAGCATTGTCGCTGATTTGAACCATGGAGACAAACTGAATGAAAAGAATTACGATGTCTGGCATCGTAAGATTCAGTATCTCCTGGAAGAGCAAGACATGTTGGAATTAATTACACAACCCATGGCTGAACCTGAACAAGGCAACACTGCTCAACATAGGCGTGATATGGAAGCATATCAGGCCTATAAGCGCAAAGATCGTGTGGCTCGCATTTTGATGTTGAGCAGCATGAAGAATGATATAATGCTGCGCTTTGAGAGGTATCGTTCAGCTCAAGCAGTTTGGGATGCTGTTAAGCTCCAGTATGGTGGAACTTCAACAACAAGGTTGCGTCAGTTAACCCTCAAGTTCGATGGTTATAAGAAGCGCCAAGATCAAACCATGAGGCAGCATCTAACGGTCATGTCTAACATGATCAGTGAACTGAGGTCTGCTGGGCATGAAATGACTGATGAGCAGCAAGTTCAAGCTGTGATTCGCTCTTTGCCAAGAAATTGGGAACACATGCGTGTTAACCTTACCCATAACGACAACATCAAGACATTTGATGAAGTCGCTCGTCATGTTGAGCTTGAGGAAGATCGTCTTCTCTCTGAGAAGCCTGATAATGAAGCTTTCTTGACTGAGTCCAAATCGCGAGGAGCACAAGGCTCTGGACGCAAGAAGTGGAAGGGTAAAGGAAAGACTTTCCATAAAGGCAAAGGAGGAAATGAAGCTAGTACTAGTGGACACAAGCGCAAGCGTGGGAAACGCGGCGGCAAGAAAGGCAGAAACAACAATTGTTTCAATTGTGGCAAACCTGGTCACTTTGCTCGTGATTGCACTGAGCCAAAGGTATTGTTTGCACAAATTTGTCCCTCTAACTTATATGTTAGTAGTTGTTTAATGCTTGCTGAGACTGTTCCTTTTTGGACTGTAGACTCAGGAGCAACCGACCACATAACAAGGGACCGAACAAACTTTGTGGAATTTCGTCGAATTCCTAAAGGAAGTAGGAGTATTTACATGGGGAACAATGCTTCCGCTGATGTGCTTGGGATCGGTACCTGCAAGCTAGAGCTGCGGGGTGGTCGCACACTTTACCTTCATGATGTGCTCTACGCTCCTGAAGTTCGACGAAATCTTGTTTCTGTTATTGTCTTATTAGAACTAGGTTTTGAGCTTCAGTTTGTTAAAGGTTGTGTAAAAGTATTTCTGGACAACGTTTATTATGGTTCTGGCTATATAATGGATCGTTTTATGGTATTAGATACCACTAACATTGTAGTTAATAACTATCCATCTATCTATGTTGTTGATAAGTCCAGTGCTGTTCCTAATACTGAAAGTATTTTATGGCATGCTAGATTAGGACACATTGGGCAAGACCGATTAAATAGATTGGCACGAGCAGGTCTCTTGGGATCACTCGCCAAAGTAGAATTGCCCACATGTGAGCATTGCCTAGCTGGAAAAGCAACTAGATTACCATTTGGCAAAGCCAAAAGAGCCATTAGTCCATTACAGCTTATTCATTCAGACATTTGTGGACCACTGAATGTGAGGGCTAGGCATGGTGCCGACTATTTCATCACTTTTATAGATGATTTCACACGTTTTGGTCACGTTTATTTGATTTCTCATAAGTCTGATGCATTGGATTGCTTCAAACAATATACTAATTTGGTAGAGAATCAATTAACCATGAAGATCAAAACTTTAAGGACCGATCGAGGTCGTGAATATCTATCTGATCAATTTAAAAGTTTTTGTGATGAAAAGGGTATAGCTCGTCAGCTAACTATTCCTTATACTCCGCAACAAAATGGAGTTGCAGAAAGGAGGAATAGGACCCTATTAGACATGGTTAGGTCGATGATGGCGCAAGCTAATTTACCTATTTCCTTTTGGGGAGATGCGTTATTAACTGCTGCATACGTACTTAATCGTGTTCCCTCTAAATCTGTCTCATCCACCCCATATGAATTATGGAATGGCAATAAACCTAATTTAGGAAATTTGCATCCTTGGGGGTGTGCAGCTTACATTCATAATAATTCTCATCAATATGGGAAACTTGGTCCTAGGGGGAAGAAGTGTATTTTTATTAGATACTCAGAAACCTCCAAAGGATTTGTTTTCATTGGTGAAAAAGCTGATGGGAGCGTGACAGAACGTGAGTCCCGAGATGTCATTTTCTTAGAAGAGGACTTTCCTGTGAGAGGTGAGGTCAATAAAGATTTTCAATTATATGAAAATCAAGAAAATGGCGCCCCAACCGCAGTTGAGGGATTAGAGAACACTCTTAATCCTCCCGTGGAACGTGGGAGCGACATGGTGCTTGATCCGACTCCTATGGAGCAAGATCATGAGCAATCTCAACCTCGTCGAAGCATCCGTGAACGTATCCCACGTCGTCGATTTGAGATTGAGGGGGAAGCATTCATGATTGCCCCACAGGATGATGAAGAGCCACAATCGGTAAAAGAGGCTCTATCTGGTCCTCAGGCTAAGGAATGGAGTAAAGCTATGGAAGAAGAAATGGAGTCAATGAACGCTAATCAAGTCTGGGATTTGGTTGATCTACCGCCAAGTCGAAAATCCATTGGAAATAAATGGATTCTCAAAATTAAACGTAAGGCGGATGGGTCCATAGAAAGATATAAGGCTCGACTAGTAGCAAAAGGCTACACACAAGAAGAGGGAATTGACTATGAAGATACATTCTCACCTGTTGTGAGAATTACTTCTGTTCGCCTCGTTCTAGCTATAGTTGCATATATGGACTTAGAATTATTCCAAATGGACGTAAAAACTGCTTTTCTCAATGGAGAACTAGATGAAGAAATCTATATGGATCAACCTTTGGGTTTTGAATCTAAAGGACAAGAGCGCAAAGTTTGCAAGCTCAAAAGATCTATATATGGTCTCAAGCAAGCATCTAGGCAATGGAACATCAAGTTTCATCAAGCAATCCAAAAGAATGGATTTACGATGATGGATGAGGACCATTGTGTGTATTTAAAACGTTCAAGTGATGGTTTTGTAATTTTGTCCTTATATGTCGATGACATTCTAATAGCTGGAAACAACAAAGAGATGATTGATACCACTAAAAAGTGGTTATCGTCCAACTTTGAAATGAAAGACATGGGTGAGGCTAGCTACGTGCTTGGTGTGAAGATCATTAGAGATCGCGCTAAAAGGCTTTTGGGTTTATCTCAAGAGACTTACATCAAAAAGATGTTGGAGCGCTATCACATGCAAGATAGCAAGCCGATGGATACTCCTGTTGAAAAGAGTTTGAGCCTAAGTCTTGATATGTGTCCCAAGACTCCAGAAGAGATAGAAAAGATGTCCAGAGTACCTTATGCCAGTGCTGTCGGGAGTCTGATGTATGCAATGATGTGCACACGTCCTGACATATGTTATGCTGTTGGTTTGGTCAGCCGATATCAGTCAAATCCTGGTCAAAAGCACTGGATGGCAGTCAAGAGGATTCTGCGGTATCTGAAAGGAACTTCAGACTATATGCTATGTTATCAAGGGAAGAAGGATTTGCGCTTGATAGGTTACTCCGATGCTGATTGGGGAGGAGACGTTGATCAGTGCAAATCAACTTCAGGATTTACTTTCTTGCTAAATGATAGTGCAATACTATGGAGTAGCAAAAAGCAATCTTGTGTAGCCTTATCCACTATGGAGGCTGAATACGTAGCTTGTTCCGCAGCAACTCAAGATGCTGTTTGGTTAAAGAGTTTCCTGCAGCACTTAGAAATTGTCAAAACAGCATCAGAACCTGTGACAATTTTCTGTGATAACACTGCTGCATTGGCTGTTGCCAAGGATCCTAAATATCATGGAAAGACCAAACACATAAAGAAACGATATCACTATATTAGAGATGCAATTACTGACAAGGACGTGGTCCTAAAATACATTTCTACAAATGACATGGTGGCAGACCCACTCACCAAGCCTATAGCAAGGGATGTATTTATGAAACATGTAAAATCCCTAGGCATGTGTAGAATGTAATATGCGATTAGGATGCTTGCAGTTTGTTGAATAAATTAAATGTTTTCTACATATTATTCAACGTTTATTTTACGGTATATACTGTAAGAGTATAGTTGTACAATTCAATAAGGTATGTTGATAGACAAAGATTGGCTCACTCACACGAGCAATCGCCTCTAGCGCTTGTCAAGCGAGTAGAGATGAGACTATTTGAGTTATAGCGCTTGATTAGCGACTTGAGCGCAATGGGAGCGAATTTAATTCAAAGTCATCAATTTGGAGTCGCCTTGGTTAGGACCAAGATGAGATTCTTAAATAAGAGAATCGACATGAATGAATCCCCGCCATTCATGAGTCTATATGATAAAAGCCGAGTGTGAAGTTAGTCATCTGACACTTTAAAAGTGAGTAGATGAGAAGTTCAGGTTTGGCGCCTGTGATTTGGTGACAAGACTAAGACTCGTATGGTATATTACCTCTAATGAGGAGAGCAATGACATACATTCTTTGTCTTAAGAATAGAAGAGAGAAGCTCTGCCATAGCATGCATTTCATACTGCATGTGCTAGTCGACCTATTTGGAAGTGAAAGAATGGATCCCTACTTCTTCACTGTGTGAGTCCTAGAGAGATCTAGACATAGATCTCAATACTTTACCCTTTGCAACTTTAGACTATATCATGATGTGATGTATTAATGTTTGCTACCTTAAGGGTGTATCCTATGGTCATGGAATGATTCGACATAAAGGTGCACTCCTAGGAAAGCGAGTTAATTCAGATCTAATTGATATGAGGGCGAAAGAAAGAACATTTTTTTTGGATTTACACCTATTGCTTGTATTTACCGGCCGGGATCATCTCGCTCAAAGGAGTTTGATATGATTTAGAATACTTGTAATTGTTGTGATGGATTGAGTATAGAATTCTTGAGGGATTGAATAATACTCAATTATGTGTGATTCAAAATGTTTGGGGTATATAAGTACACTTTCATGAATAATTATATTTTGAGGTTGATGTCTCTAATATGGCCTGTATGAGGTTTCTATATTAGAGCTCCCAATATCTGTGTGCTTCAGGTCGCACAGTCCGTTCACCTGTATGAATGATTTCTTATGCAAGTATAAAGTCCAGCCCATCATGGGCGAGTGGGAGATGTTGGACTTGGGCTGGGTCGCCCATGAGGGCTAGACTCAGCCCAACCCATTTACTTGGGAGTTGAGGCAGTTGTCTTGGAGACAACTGCTCTCAACTGCCAATATACGTTAAACGTATATTGGCAAGGAAAAACAGAGGAAGAGCTTCTTCCAAGAAGATTACTTCTCCAGTTCCTAAAACAAAAGAATCAAGGGTGTTCGTACTGTGAAATCTATCTCGGTTCTAGTAATCGGAGTTACGAGTTGAAGCATTGGAACCTACTACGATCCTGTCAAATTTGTCGTACCGATCAAGAAACAAGTAAGTGTTTCTTCTTCCTATCGAATCAACAGGTACAATATACAACACCACAATCATGTTTGGCTGGCCATATGGTAGAGGATTTGATGCGGTTGAGTTCTGTAAGCAGCATCAAGAGGCATCCTAGTGTTGAATTATGGTGTGGCTCATTATTTTAATGGACTGAATTTTAAACCTCAAAGGTAAAGTAAAAGGTTCCACGCGAAGGGCTCTGAGTCTTCTAGCGCGAAGCATTCTTGGATCGAGTCAAGTGCAATTGCGATTGTAGGGGTGCAGGAGTGGCATACGGTAAAAAAGAGTTGAGATAGGATTTTTTTTTATGTATGGGAGTAGTTTAGTCATTGTATAAGTTGGATTCTAAGATTACCAATATATGCCTTAGTTATGTCTTGTACTCGCCATTTTTCATAGTGAAAGAAATAATGAGCTCCTTCGTGAATGTAGACACATTTTGACTGAACCACATAAAAATCACTATGTTTAATTTTTTTTCCCTTTATTTCTTATGCTTGCGTGAGATCGGTTACAATACCGGAGACATTTTCCTCTTTTGTCTCAGGAGGGTGCAGTGGGTCAGAATTTCATCTTTCTAACCATTAGATGGTTTGGTTCACTGGCTAACACAACCATCACCACAACTCTACAAATTTGTCAGCATTGTGGTGTCTTCACTCTTCAGTACTGAACGATAATCCATTGTCCACAAAGCAATGGGCCTGTGTCGACATGGTCTTCTCTGGCTTGTCATGTCAGATACATCTCAAGTGGAAGAAGTTGCAGAAGAAAATAAAATCGGCAATGTAAAAGGTGATGATGTTGTCAATTTAGCAGATTGCATTTGTGTAATTTTGCGGCTGTTTTTTTCTTCCTATTTTGACATTGTCAATTCTGTCTTTTGACGATTCTGCCTTTTGTTATTGACACTGAAATTAGAAAATATAATGAATAGATGTCTCTGAAAAGTAGTAGCATGAGAGTAGAATTCATATTCTGACTTTAAGCAGCTTCTCATTAAAGTATGAGACATTCTGTCTATTCCTTTACGTTAAAAGTTTTTGGTTTATGCTGATTGACTCAAATAATTGTAAATATGATTGCTCATACCAACGGTTGTTATAGGTATCTTTAACAATTCATATTTCTAACATCCCTAATCGTATATGGCACACACATACACCCCAAATTTTGGCTCCATTCTGACATTTTCAAATTCAAAATTCATACCGTCATTCATATTGGAATATTATGATCCTAACATTTAGGAATACTCGACATTTTCTATGATCATAATTGATTTACTTTTACTGGTTCACACACATGTATGTGCATTTTCCTATGGGAATAGAAATCAAGCCCATCACCAACTCGCCCGTCTCAACTCTAGTTATGGCTTTCATAGGGTAACGACGACCTACCTTTTAACTAATTAGAAGCCGCCTTAGAACCCTCACACAACTAAAAAGACACACTTTTATATGATACATGTTCATTGATTGACATGGAACCATAATCTCAAACCTATATCCTTCATCAACTTATCATGTCATACGTTTTCCCATTTCATACGCTAATCACGTCTCCCATAATTGCACCATATCTTGCCTCTACGTTGCTATGTCACCATTTCAACCGTCCATAGCTAGTACAAATACTCCATATCCTCTCCAAAGGAAATGATGACGAAACTCCCACTAAACTAGCCTAAAAACGACCTTCACTCAAAAGACCTTACTAGCCTCCTATCTCGCATTACAACATTAACATTGAGCATATTGAATCCCAACAATTTATCATATATTACTTGAACTATCTACTTTAGCGAGCATTGATTTAACCATCAAAGTGTCTTTGGCGAGCACCCTATCGATGTCTAAGGATTTTCATTGTTCACCCGTTTTTCGTTTTCCAAAACTATAGATGACCTACTTTGATTCATTAACTTTTAAACGATTGTAAATTCAAGAATCTACGGTGTATACAATCACAAGTTGTGTCTATTAAGATTTTATGACTGCAAGCAAACGACGAGATAAATAACCTTATGGAGTTTATGATTAAGATGAATAGTGCTCTAATACGGACGCCCGTAATACGGACGTGACTTTTTATTGAGCGAATGGTGGTGCCCATAATGTGAGCCGCACACCAAATCACTGGGGTGGGACGGTGGGTGTGGAATGAGGTAGGCGCCCGTGTTACACCCGCGCCAGAAAATGTCTGTTGATTAAAATAGCGTAACGTTGGGGTGCGTTAATTGCTTCCCAAGTCAACGTGTCTGTTTCGGTAATCCTGTCAACACGAAACCCGTCAACTTCCTTCCGAGGCCAGGATTTACTTCTTGATTAAATAATGTTTGGACTTTCGTATGAGAAAACAAGAAAAAATTATGTTATTGTTGGACTTAAATGACTGAATTGATGGACTTCATATTCTATGCACAAAATACAAATGACTTCATGGTATTAATATCATTGAGGGCAAATTAGATAGAGAGAGTTACATACTTTATTTGAAATTGATGTATTCCATTTTAAAATTTAGAAATAAGGATAAAAGGATGGATATCTTGAAAATATCATCACCATGCATCCAATTAGGTTAAAATGGGTCGACAATCATATATTTCCTTCCCCGCGTCTGATTGAAGTGAGACTACCGTCGTTGGAATCGTATCGCTGAAACGAGGCTAACGACTTTGGTCTCTCCTTAGTCCACAACCGAAAATTTTGTCTCGATCTGGTTGTTTTTGACGTGGGATCAAGGGAAAATCGATGGCGTTAGATTCATCTTGGTCAGGCGATTCCAAATCCATTGTCCTCCCCTCGATCCGACATTGAAAACATCCACAATGAGGAAAAAAGTTTTCAAGCGTCATTGGAGCTTCATGGAGGCTTTCCGGAGGTAGTGGATCTTTGTTTCAGTCGTCGTAAGTTGGGTTTTACTCCCTCGCAGTAGTGTTTCTTTTGTGATCAACGCTGATCATTATGGTTGAACAGAAAAGTTAGTCCAAAAAATATGAAATTACAGTTTTCGTTCTACTACTAGTGCATAACTATTTTTCTCTGTAGAATCTATATTTCTTTGAAAAATCTTTATTTTCTCTCTAGAATCACTTTTTCTTTGTTTGACATAACCAAAGCTTGGATTCACTACTAAAATCCTATGTCCCAGGTGGTCAACACCAAGACTCAGATTCCCTATACTCTAACGAGATCAAGGAAAGGATTCAACACTAAAATCTTAAATGTCACAAGCGATAAACATTGGGGTTCTAACTACTAAACTCTATCTAATTGGCTCGAGTACCTTAAATACCGAGTTCTAACTTCCAAAATTGATCAAAACTCTTTCCTTGTAGAACCATTTTTTCTCTGTTAAACGGACCCAAAACCCAAATTTGCTATTATAGCCCTATATCTCAAGTGATGAACCCAAAATTTTGGATTCGCTACACCCAATAAATTCTTACCATTGGAAGCACTTAAAATAAGGCATAGATAATGATTCAATAATATCATAATAAATTGTACAGTGGGTTTTCTCTCTGTAGAATTTTTTTTCCTATGAAGAATTGTCTAAAATGTTTTTTTTGACTAAGCAATCGCTTTTCAATGGCTGATGGAGGCAAGGCTAGCGGCTTTGGAATCACCCGGCCAAGATGAATCCAACGCCACAGATCATGCCTCGATTTGTTGCCAAAAACAGCTGAATCGAGGCCAAACGCATTTCGACCGCCAGTTTCTGATGTTGGGTCGTTGGAATTTCAACGCCATCAACCTCACCTAGATCCAAAGTTGGACGAAAAAGTAGAAATCAAGAACGAATCTACTCTCTCTCATGCGCAAAGAATACTGTAATAGCAATAAAATTGCTTCGTCTTTTACTGAAATAACAATGACATATATGTAATTAATTTCAAGTTTTGTACTTAATTTAATAAATTTTAAAATCAAATGGCCAGACCTTCACTATAAAAAAAGGCTAACTGTCATTTTACTCTTAAGAATTAGTAAATTAGGACCTAAGTCTAATTTATCATATTATTAATTATATAGTAGATCCACATTTTATAGGGATCATTCTAATTGATAACACTATAAGTCAAGTCACTCAGCTTATTTGACAGCTTATATGCTAGCTATTAATTTTAGAGTTTATACGCTATTAAAACATACACTCTACCAAATACAAGCCAATTAAGTAACCATATTTCTTTTCACGACAACTAGTTTTTCATGAAAATATTGATAATTCTATAAATATTTAAAGACGTCCTTTGTACGTGAAATTACATCAAATTAAAGAGTTCAGGTGTAAGAAGGAAAATAGAGCCTCTAAGTGCACCCCCAAAATCTCAACATACTCTTTGCACTCCTGATTCATCACATTTCTTTACACTTTAGGTATTCTCAATCGATTATTTTTCATAATTTTTAAAATAAATTCTCTAATTTTTAAAATTTATATATGCATCTCTAATAGTTTTTATTTTTATTTTTTAAAATAATTAAAAGATAGTGAATGTGTGTGAATTCTTTTTTTTTTCCTTATGGGGAAATTAGCTTTATAATTTTTTTTATTTTTGTGTTTTTGTCGTTATGGTTTTATTAAACATATGAGCTAGGTATATATAGTGCTATTTTTATTTTTATTTTTTACTTTCAATAATTAAAAATACTGAACGACTTCGATGCGATTTTGTATCTCAAGTTAATTATATGATGCGTTTGATAATCATTTTAAAGTAATATATATGTTAATTCAGCACCAAACAACAATTTTAAAGCCAATAATATTAATATTTGAACCAGCATAAAGGGGTCGCATTGTAAAATGCTCCTATTTACAACTATTTCAGCAGCATTCCAATTTTTTGTACAAAAATACCTGACTTTTTCGTTGTATTACCAAAACTAACATCGCTTCCGTTTGTTTCAGAGTATAAGCTAGCTTATACTCTGTTCCCATACTCTCAGACACTCTCAGTTTTTACGTTTTACGAGAGCGTATATTCTATCAACATACTCTGATCCAAACGGAGCCGAGTGTGTACGCAAAAGAGCTTGCGTTTCCTGCCTGATGAATCTATTCCCTTTTTTTCCTTTTTAATTAATCAATTTGGTTTCCTTTCATTTTCGGTGAATTATCCAAGCCGATAACGACACCTACAACAGTTGTCCCATTAAAAAAACAATTAATTGCTAAATAAAGTATTAGCAAGTCAATTTTTTTCTTTTTAGTTTTTTAAGTACTAATGAAGTTGTTAGCCATTTTAATTGCTTCTATTAAGGTTGAATTTATGAGGATTTTCTTAGGCTATGTTTGGGATGTAGGTTGGGAGGGATTGGGTTGAGAGGTATTAGGTTGAGAGAGGTTCATAAAAGTGAATCATTGCATGAGAGAGTTAGAAGGAATTGAGAGGCGTTTTTATGAGTGAACACATCCCAACCCCTCAAAATGAGGGATTGAGAAAAATGAATGTTGGGAGGGGTTTGTGAATCTCTCAGAATATTTTGAGGTGTTCACGTCAAACAATGATTCGAAGAGGTTCGCGAACCCAACCCTTCCCAATACTTCTTCCAATGAGACCCTTAATGTGTGTCTTATACTAAGAAAATGTGATAGCGAATGAGAGTGAAGTATTTGTCTTTGACACAACTTTATGCTAAAAAAAATGTGATGATGGATGAGAGTGAAATATTTGTTTTTGTCACAACTTTCTCTGTGCTTTAAAATCATGCATGAACCCACTCTCCCACTCTCATTGACTATACAGTAAAAGTACATATTAAAAGGACTAATCTACAATATTTTGTACATAATGTTTCACAATCGTTGAAACAATATATATGCAATAAATAAAAAATTGAATCAAATAATCACAACATTTCAATCAATCAGTGCTAACATTTCATATATCCAATATATATATACGGTACCAACATTTGGTAAACAATATGAAAACAGCTACAACTACGATGGTGGTATTTTGCTGAGCCAATAAATTATGCGTAAATTTATGTTTTTGCTAACTTGCATATATTAGAAGATGTGTTTTATTGTCGCGACTGTATTAATATATGTGTTTTAATAATGTGGATGAGTATGCGGTTTAATTTTTTGTAATAAAGGTGGGACGCATTAATAATTTTGGTGTAAATTTGATAGGTATAATATGAAGGATAGAAAAATAATTGTTTTGACTAAAATTGAGAGAAAAAAAATAGTTAGGGATTTATATTTTGTTGATGTGATTGTATTGAAAAATTTATATGACTGTTTTGAAAGATGTATATAGTTTAAATTTTTGTAGAATATAAGTGGATTCCAAAATAGATATTTGATGACCTAAGGGCAATTGCAATGGTGTAAAATTAATGGGCCAACAAAGTTAATGTGTTTTGCTGATGTGGCTGTATTGAAAAATGTGTTTTGTTGATGTGATTGTATTGAGATATGTATTTTGGTGATGTGGATGATGATGTGGCTTGACTTTTTGTAATAAAAGTGGGACCCAACCTTGATTTTGGTATAAATTTGATGGGGATAGTATGAAGGATAAGAAAATAGTTGGGTTGGATAATGGTTTTGCATTGGGAGATGTGTTTTGCTGATGTGGCAGTATTGGAATATGTGTTATGCTGATTTGATTGTATTGAGAGTTGTGTTTTTGTGAGATAGATGTGGGACCCAAAAATAAAATTGTTAGGCCATTAAAAGGGCAACCATTGTGGTTGCCCTAACAAACCTTAACCAGCTCGCAATCACGTTTCATTGTAAAAAGTTTTTTTTTTTAAATTTTTTAAATTTTGGTTTTTCATTAATGAAGTTAAAGCAAAGGTTTAGGGGGTAGGAAAATTATTTATGATGTGATACAGTGATAGGTCGAATGTGAACGCAAGGTGCACATGTGAAGAATTTTAGTCAAAGGCATCTATACCTTTGTGGAGAGTATGATTCTGATTGTTTTTAATTAATTTATTTTATTTTAAATTGTGGACCAGATGAGATGTTCTTCTCCTCCTCCCTCTCCTTTTCAACCCTCCTTTTCGACTTCCTTTCTTTGTCAGTGGGAATTCGAAAAATAACAAAAGATGGTGTATTAAGCCTTCCTCACATCCACCTGACCCTGATTGGCTAAATGTGAAATCCCCTCCTTCACACCTATAAAACTAATATCACCGACTTCTTTTTCTTTTTAATTCTCTGAAAGCGTAGGTATAGAGCGTTAGCTGCTCCTGCTCCTGCTCCTGCTCCTCCTTGTTCTTCATCCAAACTAGAAAAATATCTTCTAAATTGACTTCCTTTTAACTTCAGTTGTCCTCATCGTTTACTTTTATTGTTCAATTTTCATTACTTTCTTTATAGATGGAGCTGAACGGAACCCATGATTACCTGCTGATTATTATTTAAATATAAGCAGTTGAAACATAAAACCCAAGGAGGAAGAAGAAGAAGAAAGCCATCCTTGCTGCTGTCTATGGGTAACTGTCTTGATTATTCTGCTAAAGTAGATAGCAGTGAAAGCTCACGTACTCCTTCAGGTAACTTTGGATTGGCTTATTGTGTTGTAATTTCTATTGATTCGAGTTGGAATTTCAAGAGGGCTGTTGTCTTTCTGTGTCTTCTAAGTTGGTTTTCATTTCTAAGTTCTGAGGTGGGTTTTCTTCAAGTTTTTAGCTTTCTACGCGTTCTTTTGATTGATACCTGGGTAGTCGATTTATCCCCATCTAGCGGGATTTTATCTCCATTTCGTGGAGTTATATCTCATTCGGAGCTTTTACTCTTCTGCGAGTCTGCTAATGAAAGTTCTATTTCTCTCTCAAAAAAAGTTCTGAGGTGGGTTTTCACTGATTTGGGTTGGTCCGAGGGTTTTCTCAATTTGAAGCAAACTTCCATGTTCGTATTTCATCTAATTAGTTCGGTGACTGGTGAAAACCTGTGTTTTCTTTTGGTTCTGCTTCAATTTTCCGAACCAAAATCTTGCAAAAGGTGAATTATTTTGGATTCTTGTATTGAAAATCTTTAAATCTAAATGATGTTAGCTTTGGTATAAAGTATATGGTTACTTAATAATTCATAGTCAAAGTGAAGTTTTGTGTCTGTGCTATCAGTTTCTTGTTCAAGGACTGAGTTTCTGGTTAAAGTGTTAGGAATGGTGTTGTGATTCTTGAAATTTCTGTCTGATATCAGTTTGTGGATACGTGTATAATGTGTTATTCAATGCAGTGTATGATCTGGAAAAGCTATGTTTTGATCTGATTTAAATATTTTAAAATGCTCTATTCACATTAGAACAGATCCGTGTGCTTAAAAAAAGAGAGTGAGTTTGACTTTGCCACTGAAAAGTTTTTGGCACTGTGCTTCCACTTTTGGATTCAATTAACAAATTGGATTTATAACTACATTAATGTTATCTTAAAGTCGTGGCTATTAACCTATTTTTTCCTGGTGGCAGAAGAGCTTTTGAAAAGTCAGATATAATATATCTCTAGAACTATATACAGCCCCTATATGTTGCTAACCCCACCCTTCTAAAAGAAAATAAAGAAAGCGAGAAAATTTTCATTTGGAAAGCAACCTGTGCAAACAAATGAAGGCTATAGGGAATCACGAGTGTGCCCATTTGTGTAACTTGCGTTCAATTCCACACACTGATTGAAATGTGTTAGACCAGTGAATTGGATGTGCGCTTTAGTCGAACAAAATTTATTGTCTCGGCGTGTGAGCTTGTGCATTTTTTGATGCTAGTTTAATAACTAGAGCCTGATATGCTTTTCACTTGTTGTTGATGGAGGCAGTAAAAGGGAAGCATTGAGTCCAGCTTTGCTTTTTTGTACTAAAAGCGTGTGAGGTTGTGCATTTTTTTGATGCTAGTTTAATAACTAGAGCCTGATATGCTTTTCACCTGTTGTTGATGGAGGCAATAAAATGGAAGCATCGAGTCCAGCTTTGCTTTATTGTACTAATAGTCTAAGTTAAATAAAGGGTGTCACCAGGATGCATCCTTAGGTTTATGCCACTTTTTGTTCTTTGAAATTCATTCCGTTATTGATGTTTTCTCAATTTTCTCTCACCAGCATCTGGATCCTCAAGAATTTCCAGCAAAACGATCCGTTCTTCAGTTCCTTCCAGCCTGAATATCACATCATATAGTGAAAATAGCAATTCTGAATCTCTTCCTACCCCCAGGACTGAAGCTCAAATATTGTTATCTCCAAATCTAAAGGCCTTCACCTTCAATGAGCTAAAAAATTGCACTCGAAATTTTCGGCCTGATAGTCTTCTTGGAGAAGGTGGATTTGGTTATGTTTTCAAAGGATGGATTGATGAGCACACTTTGGCTCCGGCAAAGCCTGGATCAGGAATGGTTGTTGCTGTTAAAAAGCTTAAACCTGAAGGTTTCCAAGGCCACAAGGAATGGTTGGTACGTTTATCTCCTTTAAAACCCATTATATTTGACAATTTATAGCTTGGCTTGTTGCTTATTATCTAATTTGTTTCAGACAGAAGTAAATTATCTTGGCCAACTTCATCATCCAAATCTGGTAAAACTAATTGGGTACTGCTTGGAGGGTGAGAATCGGCTTTTGGCATATGAGTTCATGCCTAAAGGGAGCCTAGAGAATCATCTCTTTAGAAGTAAGTAGCATTTTCTGCATTTTACATTGAAATGGTTGAGTTTCGTTTATTGCATATAGCAGTAGAATATATTCTTAATCCCCACATGGCAATGAAACAAACCCAAGTTTCAATGAAATAAAAAGATAAGAAGCCCATGTTTCTTTCCCTTGCCTTTGTCTCATATCCATTATCCACTTTATGCTTTTCCATTGGGTTTCATTCAATTAATGCTGCTGTTAATCACTCCTATTATACTTTCCTTTCTTGCTTTTGTCCAATTACTTCCTAAAATTGAGAGGCACTTGCAGCTAGGATAAATTATGGTATGTGAAAAAGCAAGGATCTTATTTTATTTATTTTCTGTGGATTATTCTAACTTACATTAATCTTTTCGGGTTCAAATAATTCTTTTTTCTCACAAGTTTGGGGGATGGGGGAATCAAACCCCTGATTTTTGGCCGGATGGTTGGGTGACCTCTGCCATCTTACCAGGGCAGTGACCCTAAACAACACCTTTTCTCTTTGAGTTCTGCATAATATTTCATCCACTTTCTTTCCATTGTATGCATATGAAAAATATTTGTTTAGGGACCATTAAATCTGGGGAAGAATCTCCACATGATGGAATTTAGTATATAACAAGTGCTGAAAACAACTGCAAAATTGACTTGTGATTCAGGGGTAACATTTTCCATTATTTTTGGTCATTTTACATAAAAACTCCATTCTTTTCAAGGATTGTCACATTTCCATCTTGAGGTTCTGATGAACATTCGTCCTATCTCTGGAGTATAGATTGACAGGTTCTAGTAATGGTTTTGGATATTGATTATTCTTGAGTACACAAATAGAATATTGGTGAGTTTTGCCATATTTTAGACACTCAGTGATCTAATATGATATTGTTCTGTTTTCCAGAAGGGCCACAGCCACTTTCATGGGCAACAAGGGTCAAAGTGGCTATAGGCGCTGCTAGAGGGCTCTCATTCCTCCATGACGCAAAATCACAAGTCATATACCGTGATTTTAAGGCTTCTAATATTTTACTGGATGCGGTAAGCTGGTTAAATAGGAGACCATATTTGTTACCCTGATAGCTCGTTTATAATTTCTCCTGTATGGAATTCAATGGTCAAATATCATTTGCTGGCATTAGTAATAACTTAATAACTTGGGTATGCAGGAATTCAATGCGAAGCTTTCTGACTTTGGCTTGGCAAAAGCAGGACCTACTGGTGATAGGACTCATGTATCCACTCAGGTCATGGGAACTCAAGGGTATGCAGCACCAGAATATGTTGCTACAGGTTTGTTGCAATTTTTAACTTAATGATCAATTTGCCTGCCTTGTATAGTGTTGTGGCTGAGGAAATTAACCTAATTGTTGGATTGAGGACATTCTAATTTACTGTTGTTCATTAGATGAAAAAGTTCTTTGCACGAAGATTCAGGCTAAGTGACACTCAGCTGGCACCTGCATAATGATTTTAGTTGATCCTATGATTTCCCGTCTGTGCTTCTGATATTGAACATCTAAAATTCCATTCCAAAATTGAAATTTTTACAGTGTAATTAGTTTTTACATTGGCATTTAAATAAATTTAGGTACTTCTCTTTTATTAATGTTTGTTTGAGTGGTAGGAAATATAACTCGGGTGTTTTCAACCTGTTCCCGCCAAGTACCACCAACCATAGACCCACTTTACATGTCTTGTGTTTGAAATTTTCCGTTTATTTGACACTTCAATCGTTGGACAGGTCGCCTGACAGCCAAAAGTGATGTGTACAGCTTTGGGGTCGTGTTGCTGGAACTATTGTCTGGGCGACGTGCCGTTGATAAGTCGAAAGTAGGTATAGAGCGGAATCTGGTTGATTGGGCAAAGCCATATTTGGGTGATAAACGAAGATTATTCAGGTTAATGGACACCAAATTGGGGGGCCAGTATCCCCAAAAAAGTGCATATATGGCAGCTAACCTCGCGTTACAGTGCCTATGCTTTGACGCTAAACTCAGGCCTAAAATGTCAGAGGTGTTAGTAACACTCAAGCAGATTGAATCTCCTAAAAGTGCTTCAAAGCACTATCCGTTCGAACAGCAGACTCCCATTGTTCACCCAGGCAAGTCCCCCATGAGACAGCGACATTATCCTATGAATCTAACTTCGCGCGCTTCGCCATTGCCATCCCCCCGTCAGTCACCACAAGTTCGATGAGTTCAGCTTAAATTTCTTATTTGCCTCCATATTTTATAGTGGGTGTAGTATTGAATGGAAGCATTTAGCTTGATCCAATTACAAATTATGGTGAATGGATTACCACATCTTTTTCAGGAAGTAGGGTTTGATTTCACTGTTTATAATCTGTTTGATTCTGTTTTTCATGAAATTATAATTCAGGGTTTACGTGTTTTTAGACATGTAAAGTGGGTCGGCCCAGCATAGAGCGGGTCTCGCAGAATTTGTGGGCTAGGTTGAGACGAGATGACCTTCCCAATTAGGGTAGGGATATTTGTAGTCTACGTTTTCCTGTCACAATCTAAAATTAAAACACCTCATTAAATAACATTCATAAAATAAATACAGCCTAGTTGTCTAGCTTTTTTAAAAAAAATTAGGGACATCCCATGTATGCTAAAACAAAGCATCTACAGATTTTGTTTAACCCAAAAAACAGACCAGCACCAAACTTCTGCTCATAAACACGATTCAACCTTATACATGTTCTAGGATGACAAGAACCAAGCTGCCAGGGAATGCATTAATCAGAGATACTGTGAGAGAAGGGATCCTTCTGGACCCTCATAGTTCCTTACCTGAACATTGCCAACAATCACCTCATGCGGAGCAAGACCGACAATATGAGGACATAGATGGTAGGATATACACAGGAGGTCATGGCTATGGAGTCAATGTAGCTTACGACTCGTATGAAGATGAGGTTACAAGAGACATGGCATCATGAAATTTTCTGGAAGAATAGAGTTGGCCCTCAACACGAGCTCCACAACACTCAAGAATCACGTCTCAAGAGGATACGTGTTATTGATTTGAAGTCACCATAGTCGAAGTCCATGGTGTGCATCGAGAATGAAACAGAGCACTAGAAGAGAGGAAACTGTGGTTTAGTTGAGTTGGTGGAGTGTCACAAGAATTGACGTTTTGGAAATTTTTTTGAGGTGTGGAAGGTAAAACGTAGGTTACAAATAGCCCTACCCTCCAAATTATATTCAAGGGCACTTCAAGCCGGCCTGCAAATCTCAAATTAGTGTAGGTGATGTGGATCCTAGCTCTAAGGACATTCTTGTAACCCGTTTGTGATAGTGAATTGCTTCAAAGGTTGGTGGTGGCTATTGACACCCAAGGTTTTTTCCTAGATTGAGTTTTCCTCATAAATATTGTGTGTCGCACTATATTTACTTCTAATATTTAATTTTTTAAAAATAAAACATAGCCAAGTCATACCTCTCTTATCGAGGGCAAACAGAGGTGACAAAGGAAACAAACATAGGTGGAGGTGACAGGTCTCGAGATGGTGCCCGTTATCGAGTTTGAGAATGATGACCCATATAGTAGAGATAGAGAGACATGAGAGATGGAGAGGTCGGGAAGGATAACCCAGATGGGAGAGACAGACAGATGGACCAGAGTGCAGAGACGGACAGACGAGAGAGCTCTACCAGATGGGAGAGACGGAGAACATGGAAGGATTGATGTTAAAATTTCTAAAATAGATTTGTGTTGTCAGATCTAGAGTTAATGAAATGAACGGCCACAATTTGCTCAGCTCAAATAGATATATGTGAGTTGCAGACCATGTGAGAGGTCTTTTATATATATATATATATATATATATATATATATATATATATATATCTGAACTGTACAATGTGTGACAACTAAAGTGTGGGGGTTGTGATACTTCTTCATGGAAATTGAATCAATATCAATTAAAATGAATTCATAAAATGTTTGGTTTTTATTTAAATCTTGTGGCACATAATGCCAATTTTTAGGGAAGATCTTGGAGTCCACAGTCTTTATCTTCACATTGGAATTCTCTGTCCATAAGAACAACCTTTTGAAAGATTTGTTTATTAAAATACTTTGATAGATAAGTAAAAGGTTGAGTTTGATTTTGTGTTAAAGCCATGCTGGCAGTAGTTTTTTAAAACATGCTCAAAAATAACTAACGCTGAACTAATAGGTGGCTTTTGTGCCTGGATTGCTAAGGAAACCTCAGGTGTTTTTTTTGTAAAGATGAAACCCATTCCAAAAGGAATGGATTGTTTAAAATCTCTTGGGGAATTAGAGATTGAGGTTGAGGGTCAGAAGACATTACCTCTTTACCTTTTGATTTGGTTTGGGCAAGGGCCAATTTCTGATCTTCTTCATCAGCAATGCCAGCCCATGATTTTTTGGGGAGGATTGGTGCCGAATCTAAGGCATAAGAGTCCTTTGAGAGCCTCTGCATTTGGGACCGTGTTGCTGGTGGAGACATCTGTCCTCTTCCCCGCCAAGAGGAAGTACTCATTGTTGGTGTATGCCCTAGGAGCCAATCATAGGATGATTGTACTTGCATATATTTATTATGTTATATTGAGGTATTTCATTTACTATGATTTATTTATCGGTGCTATATAAATGATTGTGATAAATATCCTTGAAATAGTTGGTTCGATGCCATAGGACTTCAAGTGTGTGACTTGAACGTGAGATCCTCATGGATGCATATAGAACACTATTCTTAAACGTCCCTAGTCAAGTATTATTGTTAATTGGGATAACATTAATACATTGAGACTAGTATGTAGGTTGATTGATGACCAAATCTTACGGGTCATGGATATGAGATATTAAATCAATACATGGGTACTTGTTAGAGAACAGAAGTACTGGACAAACCCATTATGAGAATACTACATGGATTGTTATATGGATGTCATAAGCTATTCTCATAGTGATGATGATGTATGTTGTCCTTTGACCTGAAATCACTACGGTTCCTGACATGAGGAGTTATACACTTTGATACTGTCTAACGTCACCTGTAAAAGGGTTGACTATAAAGTTGGTGATTGGGTGTATCATGAATCATGCAGAGGGATGTGAGTGACCTAGACAGAATTTGTCCCTCCTATATAACAGGAGTAATATATGTGGGCCCCTTGATTGAGTGAGACTGAGAAATGCATGGCGTGCTCAAATGAGTCAATATGTGATATTGATCTCATTTGTTTATTATAGTTTACTCGGAATCAAGAAACACATAGATTAAGCTATACGAGGATGACACATTCCACGTCTCGATTTTGATCAAGATATTAAGGACAAAGGGATTGCATGTAAAATTGGTCACGGATAAAAGGTTATGTCGAATCACTGACATTCCCATTACTTGGGTAGCAATGATGTGTTGCTAGATACCTCTCATTGTTTGTGATGCTAGAATGTGATTTTAGTTTCGCTGCCAACGTAACGAGAACCTATAGGGTCGCACATATAGAATAAGTCAAAGATAATGTTATTAGAAAATAACAATTTACGTTTGGGTTTTATGTAGAGTCCATGACCGGTTTAATTAATGAGATTGATTGAACGTGGTCAAGTGTCAAAAACGTGGGCTCCTTTTCTTAAGGGGATGTGGGCTTTCTGTTTTGCTTGACTCACTATATATAGGGTTATAATTTATAACCCTACTGTGGTTTTTCCTGGAGAAGTAGCCGCTATATAGAGGGTTGGGAGAAAAACGAGATTAAGCAGCCATATCCCCGGTTGCTAGCATAACCTTGGAAAGGATTCAGATCTTTGCCTTGTTCGTGTGGATACCATAGAGGCGCTGTTCGTTTGGATAGTGCTGGTTGATTCGGACCCTTCAAGCGAACTTTTGATTTCTGCGCCACAACAGGTAATAGACTAACATCGATTTATGCCCTTTCACATAGATCCTCAGTAGGGTTTTCGATGAAATTTTTAATTTCCACTGCGTGTATGCATCATCGAAACCTAACACTCATGTTTGTTGTCATAAGACAATGAAGTGAGCACTCATTTATAAAGGAATTTAGTGTCTTTGTGGTTTTTTGTAAAAATGGGAAAAATATTTTTTTGCCGCATAAAGTAGTATGAATGCCATCGTGACTTACTTGAAATGGTTTGATAAGATTAAGAAATGGTGTTCCTAAAATAACATATTTTGTGATGTTTTGAGCACCAAGAAAATTTGTATGAAATTTGACATCAGAATTTTCTGATTGTAACATTGGATAATTTATATAGAATCTTAAGTTGTTCACCAGCTGCAGATTTTATACCTTCAATTGTTTTTTCCCAAAAACAACAAGGAACTAAATCAGATCTTAAACAATTTAAATCTGCATCAGAATCTACTAAAGCAATTGTATCCAAACAATAAGATTCTTGAATAATAATTGCAATCCTGATGAACCATTTTTTACCAGTAACTTGAGATAATAATCCAATAAAAGGTTGGTCGCTTTTGTGAGAACTTTCAACTAAAATTCCTTTCGTTTCTATTTTATTAATTCGTTCGTCTTTATCTAATTTACTAGGTGATTCAGATGCGATTAGTCATTTTCCTTTGTCAATGATGAAGACTAATTGATTTATTTTCCATCAATCATTTCTTTGCTGATTCTTAAGAGTGTTAAGTTCTATCCTTATCTCAGAGACCTCCATTTGAAGGTGCTGAAGATCAGGAGTTTAAGAGGTGGAAGAGGGCCCTATCTTTGGATCATGTTTGGATATAATTTCCTTCAAATTATAAGTTGCTTTTGGGGATACAATCTTATTGTCAGAATTAAATAAATTTTGTTTTAATTTGTCTAAGTAAGCTAACTTCACCGTGGAATCATCAATGTGATTTACAACTTCTAAAAAGAATTCTTGATCCCTAGAAAACATCTTTATTTTAGGATCAGAAGAGGAAGAGGGGATATCATCATATTGATTTTCATTGTCAGAAGGAGATATTGATGATTCATCATCAGTATCTATAAGAATTGAATCTAATTTTATAATAATATTTTCATCAAAATCTAATTCATTAATCTGATTGCAAACTTGGCAATATTTTGCAGAATGACCTGGCGTATTACATTTGAAGCAAACCACTTGTTTAGAATTAGATTTGTCGTCCTTAGGATTTTTTGTTTGTTTTTGTCTTATCTCTTTGTTTATTAAATGACTTCGGAGTATAAGATTTCATATAAAACCTAGATCAAAAGTGAGTAGAACAGTTTTCTTCGTAACCAAATTGTTTACAGGAAGATCCTAATTCATTTTTGGACTTAGTCTGTTCATATTTTAATTGTTTTTGTAACTTAATGTCAGGAAAAAATTGCAAACCTACCTTTTGAATGTGATTGACTAAATCATCATAGGTTAATTGATCATAAGGGATTTGATTATTGTAAATCGATTTAATCTTTTCCCTAACTTTATCTCCTAATAATATAGGAAGGCCTGCTAAGAATTTTTCTTTCCAAAAGGCTTGGTTATTATCAGGATGCATCATAACTCTAGTTAAGAAAGTATCTTTGTGTTGTCGAAAATCATAAAGTTTCCTACATCTTAAATTTGCTAAAATTTCAGAAGATCTATCCCTAATGCTAGAAGGGTCTCCTAAGAAATGTTTTGATATTGAAAAGATTAGTGTGGCAACATCTTGGATTTCTTCACCAAATTATGTTTTGATGACTGTACCATCAGAAACGGTTTTAATAGCATTAAGAATTTCATTTTTTTGGGTGAGTGTAGGATGGTAATCCCACCATCCTTTTAATTGACCTGTAAAGTCAGCAACAATTATGTTTGCGATAGCTTGGTCAGTTGTATCCATTTTTGTTTTGTAAACATTGCTTACCATTGTCATCTATTGTAATTGATTAAGAATATTATAATCTGACATACCATCTATATTCCATTCATAAATGGTATCAACATTATATTTCATTTGGTTTGTTTGTTTTTCTTCTAACAGAATATCTGGTGGAGTAGTTTTAGAATAATAAAGTTTTTGAGGGGTTTGCCATGTCATTTTGTTGACCTCAAAATCAGAATTGGCTAGAGTATTTCCAGTTTTGTCAAGATTATGGATTGCTGGATTTGTGGATGACTCAGGAGTTTCAGGAATTTGTAAAGAAGGAAAGTGAGTGAGAGTAGCCCAAGTTCTTGTAATTTTTTCTCCTTAAATTCTTGTAATTTTTTCTCTATTGCAAACATAAAATCAGTATCCTTAGGAGCGAATGTTTTGGCTAGTTTGGCCGGTATCTCATATGGTTTAAATATAGATTTGTCTGGAGTCCTTGTAAGGGTTGGCTTTTCAACATAATCTTCTATCCTATTTAATTGTTGACCAATTGTGGATAAGTCTTGATTTGTAAAATTATTTTGTTCAACAATGCTTTTGAATTCCTCAGCCTTGGATACTTTAAATGGTGTAGCAATAACAGAAGAATTCTTATAATCTAACTTAAGTTGGGTTAAAGGTGGATGTTCATACTCAATGGTGGTCTTTTGTGTATTATCATACCATGTTTGAACCCTAGTAGTGACATTGATTGTTTTTGAAGGAAAAGGATAAGTAGCCCAATTAATACGGGGCTCATCTAAAGATAATTCGAAATAATCAAAAAATAATACTTGTTCTTGAATTCCATTAAGAAAATCATGATACTCTTTTTGGATAGACCGATGTTTTTCACCTGTATAATGATTGAGAAACCAGTCTTTTTTGACAGTATTGTAGGAAGAATAAAAATCTTTTTGTAATGATTGTTTGTCGATAATGAAATCATCACGAATTAAAACATTCAACTCAGGGTCATTATTATCTACCATTTGAGAATAAGTTGGTGACATTGGTGGGGAATCTTTTGGTTCTGGGTTGGAACTGGTATGAGACTCTAGGTGTTGAACATTGTAAAATGGTTTTGGAATGGATCCAGAGTGATCAACTCCATGTAAGTCAGAATGATAAGAAGTGCTTGGGTAGATGAAGATTGATTTTTTGTTTTATAAGAGGTACTTGAAGTAGTAGAGAAAGAATTTCTAGGAGGGATTCCTATCTCTGATTTAAAAGATGAACTACGGTTAAGTTGTTGATAATCGATTGAATGGTGACGATAACTAAAAGTAATTTCTACTTTCCCATCGCCGGATTGAATAACATTTTCTATGTTTGTATTTTCTACTTTCTTAGGAAGTACAAACCCTTGTAACTCCCAAGTTTTGGGTAAGGTTATTTCATTCCATTTAATGGTTCTAGGGATTGTCATATTAGATCTAGCGATGTCTGTCTCAATTAATAAGGCTTCTCCTTTTGGAGATTTTCTTAAGGCTTTTGAACCAAAAGCAGAAGACATAGCTTTGTAATGAATCCTATAGATTAAGGAAATTGGAAGAGATCCAGAAGCCATGTTGTAATTGTGAGTTTTGATGTTTAAAGTGAGTTTATCTAAGAGATTTTGATCACTTAATGAAACTGTAAAGTTAGGATAACAATCAAAGTAGATTGGACCACTACAAAGGCTAGTTTCTACTGTGCCTAAAAGTGAATCATTAAATTCTAACATTCTACAATCACGTAGACATAAAAGAATTAAAGTATCTAAACCTTCACGAGTTAAAGGCTTAAAACCTATTTGAACTAATCCTATGTGGAGATAATTATCTTTGTGTTAGAAGCTTAATTGTTTCATAAGATTTAAAGAGTTTATATCTCTTTCTTCAGTTTTAATTGTATAATCATTAGGACTTAAGATATTAAATTTGGATTTTTTTTATATATCTTGTTTATTTCTACTCGGGGAATATCCCAATTATCAACATCTCTAACTAAATCCTTAAGATTAATTTCTTCTTGATTGACGATTCTATCGTCAGTTATTGAACTAGAAGTAGAGGTTGATCTATAAAGAGAACTCATGTTTGAAAACCACTTGTAGAACAGTGCTTATTACTTAGGGTATAGGCTGACACTTACTACAGCTGTCCATCGCCTACTGGCCCCCTTCCGCCCTTAGACCTACCAAAGCACTGACAAAGGAAGCTTTCAATGCTTTGGTATATATATATATATATACACGGGATCCCGCATGAAACATTGTCATGCGGGATCCCTTTCTCACCATCGGATCAATCCGACGGTGAGACAAACTTAACAGTTGTTAACACTATTAAGTCTTTTTAAATCCAATAAAATGGTTGTTCTGTCTTCTTTCGTTCGTCGAGTTGTAGTGTTCTCGAGATTGTTCTTTGCCGGTCTCCGGTCATCATCTCTGGGCTTTGTCTCAGGTCATCTTCTTCGATCCTCATCTCCGATTTGGGTGCTTGATTTGGTTTTTTGATTCTAGTTTTCGATTCGGGTCTTCAATCTCTTGAGTGCGTCGACGATTTTAAAATTCTTTCCATTTTTCTTTTCGATTCGAGTCTTCAACCTCTCTGATTCTTTGTGATCCTTAGTGTAGTTCATACTCTCTTTAACTACGCTGGTTCTTGGTTCTCTTCAACCTCTTTGATTGTTGGTTCTTGGTGCATTTGTCCATTTTATTTTATTTTTTTGCAGAATTATAATATGGGTTATGCTTATTTGTTCTTGGTTCTCTTCAACCTCTTTGATTGTTGGTTCTTGGTGCATTTTTTTTTTTTTGCAGAATTATAATTTGGGTTATACTTATTTGTTCTTGGTTCTCTTCAACCTCTCTAATTGTTGGTTCTTGGTGCATTTGTCCTTCTTTTTCTTTCAGAATTATAATATGTGTTATGCTTATTTGTTAGATTGATCGAAGATATGATTTTGCCATTGGGTGTAATGGAAGATGTCGTGGCTATTGATTTTCCAGTTTGATTGATCATAAGATTACGTTGCAATTGAGTTGGTGACTAGATTGTGGCCTGTGATCAACTGGTGCTATCAATCTGGGGGTGGGTCAGAGTGTGACTTGGATCTTTTAGAGTATTGCATGCTATCTTGCTATATAATTGGTCTCGTAATTAGCAAAGTTTTTTGGTGATAGGTTATCCCAATTATTTTTTTTCTTCTAGTTTAGTTTTCGTTGTAGATACATTGTATTTATATTTGTAGACTTGCCTTGTGCTTTTTCCTTGTTTCTATTAGAAAGCTATTTGAGGCATAACACAACTTGCATTTATCAGGAAATACTGAGTATTAAATCAAATCCTTAGCACTTGTTAAAGGAAGTGCCACTGTAGCACGACTCTATAGCCAAAAAAATAAAGAGTAGAGCCAACAAAGCCACAACAACTGAACACTGAGCATCACATATTCTACATGTCTACGGTCAAACACCACTTATCCACAACTCAAAGAAATGTAAAAGTTATTAAAACATTACTATAACACTATTGCAAAGCTGGACATTTCCTTTTATCGTGGGATTGTCCGGTTAGTCCACAACCATGATATCGTCTATTTTTTTTACTGCTAATTTCTTTTCTGCATTTCAACCTCTTCCCACAACCTTTTGCTCTAACTTAATCCGGCTCATTGTAAATAGGTTTTGAAAGAGGAAGACTTGGTTGAGGTTGAGGTTGAGTACCACTTGTTGATGTCATACACTTCATTTTTTCGTGAAGATAGTCGAAAGTCTCCTTTGCCAACTCAAAGGCATCCCGACTCTTATATGCATCATGACATTTTTTTATGCAAGAGCTTGTAGTAGGTTGTCATCTTTAACATTGGAAGTAGCATTGCCACCTTCCCGAAAAACACCAAATGAAGTAAATGACTTAGCGGTCTTCGTCCACCTACGTAATACATAACTAGAAGACAAAGGTTGCTGCAAATTTTCCCTACTAAAGGTTGCCAATATATGACGACAGAGAATTCCACAATATTCAAATTTCCTACAAGTACAACTCACATAGCTCGTGGACTTTTCTTCCACAACTTTTCGTACGCATCCCTCACTTCTTTCAGCTCGATTGACATTATACATGCACATATCCCTAAGTTCTTCATCCACAATCATTGAATAAGCCATGCTCTAACATAGCTCATCCTAAAATTTATAAAATATGCTATGTGTGTATACCTCACTCATCTTTTTCCCTAGCAGCCATACAGTCTTCTTCACGGGCTGCTCATTGATATCCTTGTGGTTAAGAAATAACTCCTGATGGCGTTGGTGTTTCAATGCTGGTTCAAATCGAACCACAAAATCCGTCAAACTATTTTTCTTGGACACAAATTGCTTGAAGAAGGCGTGACAACTTTCTGCTCTTTGATTACTGGACATGCCTACAAAAAAGTTAGTAGATCCTTAATAAGCAAGATCAAAATTATTATTTACAATAAATATGGAATAAAAATTTGATCTGGACCTACAGAAAAAGTTCCATTAACGTAAGCATGAATCCATTTGCTTCATAAAGCATAAAGACCTTTCAACCACTCATTGTCTGACATTCCACATTTCTCAAGAACTCGAAACCAAGCACTCTCAAAATGGTCTCGATCCTCTGAATTCCATATGCAATCTTGGAATGACGGGAAGTGCTCTTTCAATTTGACGGCAGCTAGTTTTTCTGAGAATTTGCTTAGAATATGTCACATACAAAGTCTGTGTATGATGTTTGAAAAATACTCAGCAATGGCTTTCGTCATAGCAGGATCTTGGTCAGTGATTATCATTTTTGGTGCTCCGACTGACATGACTATCAACAACTGCTGTAAGAGCCATGAAAATGTATCAGTTGTCCCATCGCTTAAGAAAACACTCGCTAACAGAGTACTTTGGCCATGATGATTCACTCCGACAAATGACACAAATATCATACCATACTGATTCGTGTTGTAGATAATGTCAAATACAACAACATAACCAAATGCATGATAAGATCTCTTACATTCAGCATCAATCCAGAAATCATGTTTAATTTTGTTTTCTGAATCCATCTCGAAAGAGTAAAAGAATCCATAATTTTTTTTCTTTCTCGGCCTGAAAATATTCAATCAACATCTGAGCATCATGTCCTGCATATTGCTTTGTCTCATTCCTTCTCGCATTATAAAAATCTCTTTCCATGCATCCTATGTTTTCAATGTCTCTGACTTAAAGCTCAAATATGCTAATTTGTTAATGGATAGGAACATTAGCTGCTAAAAATTGTTGTGAAAATTCCTTTTTCGCACTAGATAAAGAACTATGAGATTTCAACATATGCACTTTTATGGGGGTTACAAAAACATGAATATGCGTATAATTGAATTGTGAAACAACAAAACATTGCTTTGAGCTACATTTTGCCACATTAAAATTTTCCTTGCAACCTTCCCTCGTTTTTGGCCTTTTCTTACACCGCCACTAGCTTTTGATTTCTCATAATCTCGAACGTCTTTTTTGTAACAAACAAATTCTTTTCTAACAATCTCATTGATTTTGTTTTCTTTGAGGAGTAATTGCAAACAATAAAACCAACAGACCCAACATATTCATTGTAAAAAGCTTGAGCTTTCTTAACCAAATCAAACTCTTATCCTACTTTAGGAATTTTTTCAAACGTTACTTGAGGCACGAATTCTAGAACCGGATTAGATGAAGAACCCAAATCACCTTCCTCAACATTAGGCATTTGACCATCCATGACCTTCCAATTAAGAAACAAGTTCAGACCCATTAAAAAAAAAAAACACCACATCAAAATAAGCAAACGAAAATTAGTTCAATAAAATCAATGGATACATGCACATATTAAGTTCTGCTCAATTATTAACGAATGCTACAAATTCGAAAATCAACAACAAATTTTCAATTCAAACCACCAACAAGTTAAACCCTACCTCTATTTGAATGTGAGAGATTCAAGGCTCAACAACTGGAAATCGAAGACTAGAGCCCAAAGAGTTGAAAATCGAAGTCCAAAATCAATGACAAAGAACTTTGTAAATAGGAGGCCAACTCAAGATATTGAAGACCCAAATTGGAGGTGACGAGCAGAGTCAAGCCGAGGACAAGGAACTCTATAAATAGAAGACCAACTGAAGATATCGAGACCCAACTCGGAGGTGATGACCGGAGACGAAGCAGAGTCAGATCGAAGACAAACCCAGGTAGGAGGAGAAAACCGACAAAGAACAATGTCGAGAATGATAAAAATTGATGGACGAGAGAGGTTTATTGGACAAAATAGCCTTCTATTGGATTTAAAAACTTAAAAATGTTAACAACTGTTAAGTTTGCCTCACCGTCGGATTGATCCAACGGTGAGAAAGGGATCGCGCATGACAATGTTTCATGCGGGATCCCACGTATGAAAAGATATATATATATATATATATATATATATATATATATATATTTATATATTCTCTAATGTACATCTAAAATAAAATGTGCACTTAAAATATGAAGCCATTCTGATAGAGTTGATACTTAACCAATCGAATTTTCGAATTTGGCAATTTGCACCAAGTTCAGCTTGACATTTAGGACCAAACCATTTTTTTTTCTTCCTGGCGTGATTTAATCACAAGGGATTAAGACCATCCGTGTAAATCATGACTGCAAGCTTTATATGAACTCACCAGTAAAAAAAAATTATAAATTGGGGTCCAAGATCATCATGTACACCAACAAAAGAGACTCTTGAATCCACAGATTAAAAACTTCGCTGATGACTCTCAGTATACCTTCTCAATCAACCATGTAAAGAGGTTGGAGTATTTTGGTATGAAACAGACTTAAGTTTCTCATAATCAATAGAAGTATAAATACACATATGATAATGGAAAAGATAAACTTCACCCTATTCTATAACTATCACTGTTACAACAATTAATGAGATAGAAACAGGACTGTTAGTGTAGACTGTTACAACAAATAAGGTTGACCAGGTGTTAGAGATAATCACGTAGTATTATCTCTTATATGCCCCCGCAAGATCGATGTTCCGTCAGCAACACCGATCTTGGAACTTAGCAGCTTGTGTCGTTGACGCGACAGGGGTTTAGTTAGAGCATCTGCTAACTGATCCGTGGTTGAGATATGTGACACACGTAGGCGCCCTTGAGCAACCTTTTCCCGAACAAAATGAAAATCCACGGCAATATGCTTCATGCGCGAGTGATAAACTGGATTAGCACAGACATAGTTAGCCCCTATATTGTCACAATAGATTGCTGGTGTAGAGAGGGAGGCAATGCCAAGTTCATGCAGTAGTGATTGCACCCAAGCCATTTCGGCGGCAGCAGTAGCAATAGCACGGTATTCCGCCTCGGTTGAGGAGCGGGCAACTGTACGTTGTTTACGGGAGCTCCAGGAGACAGGATTCCCACCAAGATACACAACATAACCCGAGGTTGAGGTGCGATCATCTTGATTTCCAGCCCAGTCGGCATCAGAATATGCATAGAGAGAGAAGGGTCTGTTACGTCGTAAAAGTATGCCATGAAAAATAGTACCCTTAAGATACCGAAGGAGACGTTTGACCGCTGTCCAATGATTTTCAGTAGGCCGATGCATAAATTGAGAGAGCTTGTTCACAGCAAATGATATGTCAGGTCGAGTGAGATTGAGGTATTGCAAAGCACCTATAACACTGCGATAGGCAGTAGCATCAGCTGGAGAGGAACCATCATGTAACACTAGTGTGCCAGTTGTAGGGAGTGGAGTATTGACAGTCTTAGCACCTTCCATGTGAGTGCGGGAGAGAAGATCCCGAATATACTTGTGTTGAGAGAGAAGAATGCCTTGCGGTGTTGGGATAACTTCTACTCCAAGAAAGAAGTGTAAGGGTCCCAAATCTTTCACAGAGAAGCGTTGAGAGAGAGCTTCAATAAATGTAGTGACAAGAGCATTATTATTTCCTGTGACAATGAGGTCATCAACGTACACAAGAAAATATATCACAAATCTCTGGTCAGTATAAATAAATAATGAAGCATCTGACTTCGAATTTTTAAAGCCATATTGGAGAAGAAAATGACTTAATTCGTGATACCACGCTCTAGGTGCCTGTTTGAGTCCATAGAGAGCGCGTCGTAGCTTGCACACATATGATTTTTTTGTTTGATCAACAAACCCGGGTGGCTGTGTCATGTATACATCTTCGGACAATGAGCCATGTAAAAAAGCATTATTTACGTCGAGTTGTCGAATTGGCCAATTGTGACGAGTGGAAATGCTCAATACCGTCCGGATTGTGGTGGGTTTCACCACAGGACTGAATGTTTCGGCATAATCAATACCAGGTCGCTGATGAAAACCCTTGGCCACTAGCCGAGCTTTGAACCGTTCAATAGTACCATCCGACTTTCTTTTAACCCTGAACACCCATTTGCAGCCAATTATATTCTGAGAGGGTTGAGGAGGGACAAGGGTCCACGTACCATTTTTCATGAGTGCATCAAACTCAACAGACATAGCCGCACGCCACTTGGTATCTTGGAGAGCCTGGGTAACGGTTGTGGGTTCAAGTGGTTGGGCAAGATCATGTTTGGTGATGTTGTTGATATATTTGGGATTGGGTTTGCGGATATTATTTTGGGCTCTTGTGGTCATAGGATGGATGCGGACAGGGCTAGTGGCAATGATATGGGTAGAGGAGGATATGTGTGGTTCAGATGAGTCAGCAGGTGGAGCTATGGAGGCAGTATGTTCACTTGGAGTGGCGAGCAATGAGCTTGTTATAGAAGGAGAAACGGAAGTATATGGAGCTGTTTGAGGAGACCTGCCAGGTGCGGAAGACAGCTCGGTAGAGGACCCGGTGTTGGAGCAGCCCAAGTCCTGATTTTGTATCACGAACCTGTGCAAGACTGGCACTGAAATGGGAGCAGAAGGTGCTGGGTTGGGGGGCTGAGGTGAGGGATTTGTTATGGGTGGATTTTTGTATGGGAAGATATGCTCATCAAAGACAACATGACGTGAAAGGTAGAGTCTATTGGTTGATGGGTCATAACATTTGTAAGCACTTTGGGTGAGGGAATACCCAAGAAAGATACAAGGACGAGAGCGAAAGTCAAGCTTGGTTTTGGTGTAGGGTCGTAGCCATGGGTAGCACAAACATCCAAAAACACGGAGCTTTTGATAATTGGGAGGAGTTCCAAAAAGAGCTTCAAATGGAGACTTGTTGCCAAGAAGAGGAGTGGGTAGACGATTTATCAAATATGTGGCAGTGAGGAGAGCATGGGTCCAAAATGTGGGTGGGAGAGAGGAGTGATGAAGTAGTGCAAGGCTAGTTTCAACAAGAGAACGATGACGACGTTCGGCAGTGCCATTGTGTTGTGGTGTATGTGGAGGAGTAGTGAGGTGAGAAATACCATGAGAGGCAAAATGATTACGGAGGGCTTGATATTCACCGCCACCATCAGAGTACACAGTAACAATCTTTGTGTGAAAATAATTTTCAACCATTGCTTGAAATGTGGGAAATATAATGGAAACATCACTTTTTTTTCGAAGAGGATAAAGCCAAATATATTTCGTAAAATGGTCAACAAAAATGACATAATATTGAAAATTATCAATGGATCGGGTAGGAGATGGCCCCCAGAGGTCCGTATAAATTAGATCAAGAGGGCCACGACTCCGAACGGAAGACTCATAAAATGGGAGTTTATGACTTTTTGAACAAGAACACGACGAACATAAATGTGAATTAGTTGACTGAAATGGGATTGAAACAGGTAGCTGGGAAACAAGTTGTTGAAGGACCTTGGAAGCTGGGTGGCCTAAGCGTTTGTGCCAGTCTTGCAAAGGAGCTTTGACACTGATCATAGCAGAACTGGCGCGAGACTTGGGCCATTCATACACATCATTATTATTCAGGCCTCGAGCGAGAGTCTTCCGCGTACGCAGATCCTTCACATCAAAAAAAGTTGGAAAAAATTCAATAGAAGTTTCATTGGTTTTGCAGAATTTAGATACTGAAATTAAATTTTTTTGTATGGAAGGAACACAAAGAGTATTGGATAGCATAAAATTTTTGGTAGGAGTGGGAAGGATACCATTACCAGAGTGAGTGATTTTCAAACCTGTTCCGTCACCAATGATAATATTATCTGGACCAGCATAGGGCTCAGAAAGAGATAAGTTCTGCAAATCCGAGGTAACATGATTTGTGGCACCAGAGTCGACGATCCAAGGCTGTTGAGACAGTGATCCAGTAGTAGTGATATTAGCCATAGGTGTGGACTGAGCAAAGCGGCTAATTTGAGAACAATATTTGGCAGAGTGACCTTGGATACCGCATAATTGACAAAAACCACGATAGCCACGTCCAGAACCATTGTTGTTATTGCGCCTGGTTGATGGCGGATTGGTACGAGAGTTATCAGGAACTGGACTTGATGAAGCACGGTAGCCACGACCTTGGCTACCACCACGAGAGTTCTTATTGTGGTTGGTCCGTGTGGTGTAATGAGCAGAGATAACAGAGGAATCAGTCTGGGCTTCATTGCGACGAAGATAGGCATCAAAGTCAACTAATTTATCATGTAAATCATCAAAAGTGATTGTCGTTTCCCGAGCACGAATGCCAGCCGTTAATTCCTTGAATTCATCACCAACACCATTGAGAATATACAGGACAAGATCATCATCCGATAATGGTGCATCAATAAGAGCGAGCTCATCAGAGAGAGCTTTGAGTTGCTGAAGATAATCAGCAATTGGAAGACCATTACGAGATCGCGAGAGTCGTTCCTTGAGACTCATGACACGAGAACGAGATTTGTTTGCATAAAGTGCCTTGAGCTTGTCCCAAGCCGCCTTGGAAGACTTGGTAGAGGCAATAAGCGAAGCAATTGAATCAGACACGGAGATGCGAAGAGCATGTAGCAAGAGTTGATCTTGCCGTTTCCAAAAAATGGAAGCTTGTGTGTTGTCAACAGGACAGGGCTTCGTGCCATCAATGAAGCCAAGAAGATCATAACCAATAAGGAGAGATTCGAACTGAGCATACCAGGTTGGGTAATTCGTTGGTGTCAGTTTGAGCGGAAGCTGAGTATTAGAAATAGAAATCAAGGCAGGTAAGGCAGCAGCGGCATCGGAGGAAGGAATTACAATTGGAGTGGAGGAGGTTGAATCAGCAGTAGCCATTTGAGAGTGGGCGTGATAGGAAAGGATCAGCTCGTAAGAGAAGAGGGCTCCGATACCATAAAGAGGTTGGAGTATTTTGGTATGAAACAGACTTAAGTTTCTCATAATCAATAGAAGTATAAATACACATATGATAATGGAAAAGATAAACTTCACCCTATTCTATAACTATCACTGTTACAACAATTAATGAGATAGAAACAGGACTGTTAGTGTAGACTGTTACAACAAATAAGGTTGACCAGGTGTTAGAGATAATCACGTAGTATTATCTCTTATACCATGGACACTCGTATAACTTCTTGTTTACTTCTGGGGAAGATCAAGTCGGCCGATAAAGGCTCGCTGCTCAAAGCATTGCCTTCCTAAATCATGTGTGCAGTCCACTGACAGCTGCTAATAGTTGAGCCGCAGCCAATCATTCCATTAACTGTTAAGAAAAGGAAAAGTGACTTAGCAGGACTATTTGGTATAACAGTAACTGTAGTGTCAAAAAAAATGTAATGCACAACTAAAAATTGGAATTACCGTATGAAAACAAACCCATAACATCAAGATCCCAAATTAAGCTCCTTCAATTTCATATACAGAGTTGTATCCAAAATGCATCTATAACACCACTTGATCCTAAATTCAAAACTGTAAATGAAGACACTTATAGACAGGTCTTCCTACCCAGAAAACCGTTTGAAATGTATTAGTGTGAAGGACACAGTGTCACCACTCCTTAGGTATGCCTGTGGTTCATAGCATCAAAGTAACAATTATGATACTTTTACGAAGAAATTCAGCAAGGATGATTAAAACTCAGAAGATTAAAGTAAGGTCTACTCAGATTTGAATATTGTATTTGTGTCTAAGATGACGTATCCCAGTACAACATACCTTGGTAACATGAAGCCAACTGCGTTTTTCATAATTATCAAGCCTCCTTTCAACTTACAACCAATCGAACCCTTGCATGGCCTTGAGAAATCTGGAACTGCTCAGTTATGCCCAGATGAGCCATCAGTAGCCAGACATGGGTAAGCAGCTCGCCTCCTTGTGGGAGTAGCTTTGCATGGTTGAGCCATTGGCACTGACCGGCAGCATGAGATAGCATCTCCACCCACACATGACTAACCATTTCCCATTTCTTTTCATTTGGCCAATGTTTTTCTGTCTCCAGAGACTCAATGTACTTGGCAAGCCTACATGCGTCAAATAATACTGACTTGCATCTGTCACCTTTCACTTCAGATGGGGCAACATCTGTGTTTACTTGTAGTAATGCCTTGCAAGCTTGGCTTCTGTTTGATATGTTTCTTTTCTGTTGAAAAAAATCCATGGTCTCCGCACACGTGTCCTGAAATCTGATTAGTCCAATCCCATTAGGCAACATGAAAGGACGCATAACCAAAAGATACAACATATAATCCGCTAAAGATTTGCTACTTTCGCAGTTCCGATTTTTTACCATATGTGCATCTTTGTTTTGATCAACAGAATAACATAGATTCGTTGCAATGTGCCACAAAAGAATGCTCTGATGAAATTCCACCTCTACACTCCAACCAATAGCATCAAAACAACTCATATCTTTAAGTACTTGATCACCCCTTTGAGCACACAGTTGCTTTGAAACTTGAACATTCAATGCATCCCTCGATTTCCTCATAAGCTGCTCAAAAATTAAGCTCTTCAAACCCGGAGAGACAATACCAAAATACTGGTATCGATGCTTCTCGAGCAGTTCGTAAATAAATAATAACTTCTGTATTTTAGCGGACTTCGTCGACATATCTTTGAGACAAAAACTTATTAAGTTGCACTTTGCCATTGTATTAGACCAACGTTGCTTGAGAGCAATCAATGAAGAGATGGCATAGTAAGCAAAATTCACGATTAAGTTATTGTGCTTACTCAACCAAAGCATAGTCTGATCAGAGGGAAGCATAACAAGTATCTCATATATTTCCAAGGCTAGTGCTCCAACCAGCAAGAAGTATGTAATATTTATGTCAGCCAGTGAGTAAGCATGCTTCTCAATTGACAGAAATGCAATAAACACAAAGATGATGGAGTTTAAACTGATCACACGTAGGAAGTGTCCAAGCCATGTATAACTCACTATAGCCTTTGTGTAGAGTATATCATAAATCAATCCAAGCTCAATCTCAATCACTTTAAAGGCCTTCTCCCAATTCATATCCTCATTATGGAAGAAGGATTGACTGATCTTGATATCTTGGAAGCTAAGAATGTGATTAGCAAATAACTGCTTGAATATGTTGAAGAAGTAATTAGAATCATGTAATATGGCTGCATCTGGAACAATGTCATTTGGTACAACTTTCGGAGAGTAGCACAATACTGTGGAACCTTCAGCTACTGCTTCCAGTGATATATTAAATCCCTCAGCACTTTTCGATAAGTATTCATCCATGAATTTGACATAGCTAGGTCCAGGGTCAGGAAGAGGAAGCATGGATGCCTGAAAATGATTAATACTTGCTGATCTCTGAACCCAAATCCTCTCTCCATTTTTCACTAGTCCAGCTATGAACAGTGGAATAGCTAGGAAATTAAGTGGAGTGCCCATCCAGGACTTGAGGAAGATGTAGACTGCCAGAAGTAACTGGAGTAAAGGCCCGAACATATTCCTCAGCCATAACTCATTATCTTCCAATGAGTATGCAGTAATAGTTTGAGTACCACCAAGATTCAATAGCAGAAATGGTGCCCAAAATGCCAATATCACGTCCTTTCGATTCGATGAACCATCGTTTTCGTCTCCTTCGTTAGAGATAACGCCAAGTGATGCAGTTGCGAATGTATTTGCTGACGAGTAGGCAAGCCAAAGGATGATTGAAATCCAATTTTCAGACACGTATTTTCTCCTATTGCCCAGCACCATGAGCACTATCTGAAAGGAAAGGCTGATTAGAACCATCCCGCGGATCTCCCATTCATTCCAAAGTTCTCTCCAGCCTTCTGGGAATATCTCAACTAACCTCCTACTCCTAGCAAAGATCAAACCCGCAATGGCTGAACACACAAATATTCTATTAGTTAGAAAAAAAAAAGTAGAAGGGATGACCTGACGTAGATCAATTGATTGATTAGCAATTCCAGGGAGTAAGCTTACCAGTGCTTGTTATCACCATTTAGAATGTGCATTAACCTGAGGAAAAGGAAAAAGAAGGATTAGAAAGGGATTGAGAATACTTTCTTTTTCACAGTGTTCATATTGAGAAATTGCTTATAAAAAATTGTTGAGAAATTAAACCAAATGGTATCTTTTCCAAAATAAGTTCATCATGATCAAATATAATCAAACTATCTTACACACATATCAGCTTAGTAACACATATCAGCTTAGTAATATGTGCTTAATTTCAGTTGTTCAGAGGTCACCCATGCCACACCCAGGCCTACTCCCCCAACCCTCTTTCCCACGATAAATGAGCTATTACATGTGGCACCTAAAAACTTCTACCACATTACAAAAATTAAGATTAAATTTAAATGATTTCCAAAAGAGCTTGCACACCCTTTTTCTGATAAGTTATAGGTTTACATTCTAAACGATTTTGAGGGAGGGAATTGAACCTTGCACTCTGTGCAACCGTAAGTTCAAACAACATCTAATTCCCTATAGTGTATATTTACAGGTTTTCCAGCACAATTCCAGCAATGTCACTGCAAATTCTTGGCATATCAAGTGTCTAATTGCCTCTAACAATTACAAATAGCCAAATAGATATTAGGTAAAACAGAAGTTTAATGTTTGCAAACTTTAATGCACCTGTAACAAAGGTTTTACAATAGTAGATACCACATTTGGCATACGTATGAGAATTGAGAAATCTGGGGGAAAATCATTTTTCAAAACAATTTATGTATATCACATTAGAAAAACTGCACAGGATGACAGACGCATGTGAGCTTCTGATTATTGCCGCTGACTCTTGAGTCAGTATTACCCAAATACAGTTCTGCCTAAGGCAAGTATTTCTTGTACACATATCCTTCAAGTTCAACTTTATTGCTTCTTCGATAAAGTTCTTGGAACGCACCTCCAACCTCTCTGCATGCTCTTGCAAAAGTATGCATTATCTGTTAAAGAAATTGCCTTTAAAACTAGCACAAATATTTTCAATCTACTGTTCTGCAGCCTAGACATGAGGAAAAACAACTACTACTTGTCCAAAAGGCTTTCATGGGGTTGTAGGGTCTATAAAATGCAGAGTACGCAGCCTTTGTAGCTTTACCAGCATTCTGCCTTCTGGGAAGGCTGCATCAATAGTTTAAAATTCTGATTTCACGTATGTAATAAACTTTACCGCTTGCCAAGGTTAGTTCTGCCACTAACAACATCAACAAAAACTTGCAAATGATACTACCCTTCTAATGGAACTCTAACTGGAAAACATAACACAGCAACAATAACAAAGATTTGAAAATGATACTACTTTCTATGGAACACTAGTCTGAAAATGTAACTAAGAATCAAACTAAAAGAAAAAAAACTTAACTCTTTCAAGCTGTCAGTAAATTGAGTTTGCAGTTTAGTGAAAACAAGAGAATTAGGATCATGAATCATGATTAAAAAAATGTAGTCCTTTACCACAGACAAACCGAGATAGGCAGTCAAAGGGCTACCCCAAATATGTTTTTATGCATGAAAAATTACAGAACATGAGCTTCATGCCAGTAAGAGGTTTCAATTTCGCTACATACACAAGAGGACTGGGAAGTTACATTACAGAATCAGATATTCAGCCAGCAAGAATCACCAGAACCACGAGGATAATATTAAACCCGAAACCATGTGTTGTTGAATGGCCCGTAGTTTCCTTAACAATTAAAGGATGAATAAAAGTAGCCAAAAAAGGAACGTAAAAAGGTTATCACTGTCATTGAGTGATTCAGCTTTGGTTATCGACATTGTTATGACTCCCATTTTCTGATCTCGTTAAAGTATATTATTTCCTAACATTAAAAGGAAACTGTAATTAAATGTTCACATTTATTCTCTATCTAAGATTCACACAATAGCTAAGCCAGTCACAGTTCATTTCATCAAACACAATGCAGGCTTTGTCTCAATTTTATGACATCGTAGTACAACCAATTCAAATCAAGGATAACTTGTCACTCCCCATTTGAATTAAAAGTCACAAAGCAAATTAACCCAAAAGCCAAGTAAAGCAGATCCATGGATAGCAAGTGTATTTACAAATTATCAGAAGAGTCCAAGCCAGTTGATAATCACAAACTCCAAACTCCAAAAATTGAATGAAAATTCGAAAGAACAGACAAAGGGTAATGAAAATGAGACACCAAGAAGGACTAAAGAACTTGCTCACAAACATTATCATATCCACTAACAATTGGAAATAGAAATAAAAGAAAATAGAAACACACTGACAGTAAAACTCAGAATACCTTAGTTTTAGAGATTGTTGATAGGATTGGAAATTATTCTTCAAATCCTATCAATTGTGCAGTGAGAGTTATCGTTGACTTCACAAATTTTAGAAGATGAGTGACGATCTCTGGCGTTTCCCAGAGGTCGAGTCTAGATCCAACTGAAGGTGGTGCCTCGTCCCTTCACCACACTTTCCTCGCAACATCGTCCTTTTCCTTGAATTTTCAAAAAATGGAACAAACAAAGCGTAGCAGAGCAAAACAATACTAGTCTTTAAAATAAAACTGTTTGCTTATTTCGAAAAGTCGGCAAGAAAATGAAAGAAAAAGCGGGAAATGAGAGAGTAAAAACTAAAAAACATGGAATTTTTTACTAAATTTAACAAACGAATGGAATTACTAAAATTTAACTGAAGATTTTGTTTCGTGACTGTCAAGGATTAAGTTGCAATTTCTCATGGGTTGGCATGTTCTGTGTTAATGGTATTTTTTTGCCTGAAAGATTTTGAATATTTCATTTTCATCTGAATGGTATCACTCACCCGACATTAATTTTTGTTGCAGTCTCATCTCATCATTTGAATAGAGTTTCTTCAAAATGGGCAAGCAAATGATTTACGTGGTGCTTGATCGTATAACTGCCGTGAAGTTATTTGACGTGGTGGAAAGTAATATTCAATTATATTGTATTTTTTCTAATTATTTTGTAATTGGTGTGTATTTTTTTTCCCTCAATTATATTGTTTGTTGGATTAATTTTATTGTATTGTGTCTGGATTTTTCTAAAACTAAAATCCCGTCTCGGAAAAAAAAATAAGTTAAGCTTTTTAAAAAAAAAAGGTTGGACAAAAGGAAAAAAAATCATAATAATAATAATATAAAGGTTTTCTTTTCATTAATAATAAGAAACGGAGAATGAAAAAAAATAAAAAATGTGTATCAGACTTCACCCATAGGTGTTCTTGTTCAAAGACCAAAACAAAGAAAAGTAAAGGGAAACTTTTCTCCACCAATCTAAGTCATTTTCTCTTCAATTTTCAAGTCAGTCTCTCCAACAATTTTCTGTTATTTTCAAGTTAAGGTAATTTCTTATAAAATTTCTCTTTTATTTTCATGGATTCTTTTCTTTCTAATCCATGTTCTCTCCTATTCTTGTTAGATATTCTTGCCACCAAAATTCTCACCAAGTTTGATTTGGAAATCAATATCTAACTCTTTTTCACTATTTGATAAGGATTTTATTTCAAGTGATTCAACAATTTAGAAAATCATAGATTTTTATGGGATTTGAGAATATTGAATTTATGGGTATTTTTATTGTTCTAGTATTTTAATTGAACTTTAATTGTGTTGAATTGTTAGGTTTAAGTGTGGGTGTTGAAAATCAATGGAAAAATTGTCCTCTTAGTTGAATTGAAAAACACAAGTTCTGGTTGAGTTCTAGGTTTGACCTCGATTTATGTGCTGCTTTTATATTATTTTAGCAATTGGCCAATTTTCCATTTCTACCCCCTTAAGTTGTATATTTATCCCCATAAATCCCCACCATATTTACCGCACTGCCATTTTCCTTTCAAACTTTAAAGATTCCTATTTAGTTTCTAAAATTCCAATTTAAAAGCATTCCCGGTCTCCCAATCTCATGGATACTTAAGCCCGTAATATTTAACAATTATCTTCATACCGCTGTAAAAATATATATTAATTACTACCTCAATTAACTGATCTTCACATGCATGCTAACTACGAACTCGATGTGTTACAGTTTTAGAGTCAAAATCAATGGTAATGATGATGAACACATCAATTATGTACATTTTATGGACAAAAAAGTTATGGATGACTAGCATCATCATAACAAAAATGAATGTTGGATGACTTACGTGAAACATTTGACCTTTCAGTTATGAAAATGGAACATAGAAAAACTTTTGACGATCAAAAGTATTATTAACTTGCATGTTTTTTTATACAACCAAACAATGGAAGTAAAGAAAAAAGTAATGCATTAATGACATCAACTTGTATTTAATTACCAAAAAAAAGAGACATCAACTTGTATTTGATTACAAAGTTCCTTTATGTAGATACAACTTTTACTCCCAAGGTAAAATATGTAAAAAAGTAGAAATAATTAAATAAGAAAAAATGAACAAGGATGTACGTGGATTGACAACTTGCATACGTTCACAGGATGTCTGATCTTTCATTAAGTAGTGAAAGAGTGTTTGTGCATGCGTACAAAATGTCTGAATGATTCATCAATTTATAATGCTCTAGAGATTAGGTATGGTTATGCAGGTCGGTTTGTCTCATTTGATAACCTCCTACAAAAACATATATTTGAACCGCTATCTCCTTCGACATTGGAGCAGTTAGAACTGCCCTGTGCATTGGTTGGAAGTTGGAATTGCCTTCTCTCCATCATGTTGTACGTAGGAGACAACTTCTTCGGTCAACATGTATGTGCCTTTAACTCAGAATATGTGCATACCTTCAGCTTTAGTCTGTACACAAGCTCAATATTTTTCTCCACAAATTTCCCCAACCTTTTTATTTACACTAAGAATATTAAGATAAATCTACAAGCTTTCGCTTTTTAGCAAGAAACACTTTCCTAGAAGTATTAGGATTCTTTGGTCTCCTTATAAATATTATTTACTTGTGAAAGTTTTTCCCAATCTTTTTTCAAGAATCACTTTCGCTCTGCACTTTGAGAGGTAATTCATTTCTTGTTCTTCACATCTCATTTCTTATAAAAGAAATTGGGGCTTACAAATTATGCAAACCTTTAGGGATCAAGGAATGCACCACCCTCAGGCTGTTGTTTGGGACTGCCCTCTCGTGCTGACCTCCTTTGGGCTGTACATTCTTGGAGGTGTATAGCACCCTTAGACACTTTTGTTTGCCTTTGTCTGCCTTGAGAACAGACTTATCTTCCCCTTTATAGAGCAAATGAATGGCAGTCTGCATTGCATTTTAGATCGTGATTTGTAGTGTGAGCACAAGCCCAGTCTGAAATTCCTTCATCCTAATGTCCAACATGTCGATCTTCTTAGATGGCACTAGGCTTGATGGCCTACTCTAAGTGGCCTAGTCTCTTGGTGATGAATGATGAGAAAACAACATCTCTTGAGGTAGTGGTGATTGATTGAGCCCTACTATTGTAGGATTTCCTTGAGGAAGTTTGCTTCCCGTTGCAATTTCTTTAACAAATCTTTGAGTTTTGGGCGACATTTCTGACTAGAACAATCGAGTCCCACTGGGTGTGCCAAAAAAGATGTTACCTCTATTTGACTACAATCTCCCAAAAAAGTCAATCCTGTCCTTTGGTCATGAGACGGTTGTTGCAGGTGTGCCAAAGGCTTGTAGTCAACCTCAAAGTGTTGAAATATGTAATGTGGGTGCATGTATAATCAAGCAATTGTATGAAGAAAGGGGCACTCATAATCTTACTATGAATATTCAAGGAACTCCAGATCCACTGGAAAGCGCTTCAGTAGAAATTGTACTAGAATTGAATGCCAAACTGTAAACATTTCATTGATGCAAGAAGTGATTACAGAAAAGTGTTAACAAAAGCTGAATGCTAACAACAGAAAGCTATAACTCTTAAGAGCTAGAAAGATTGAAAGAGAGTAGGTTTATGCCGTTAGGTTGAATTTGTGTGATTGGTTGTGTTTTTTGTTTGTGCTTTTATAGCCTTTTAGAACTCTTGAATCAACTATTACGTCTTTCATTATTGCAACCACCCGAAAACCTCTCAAACATGCTCCATTTTCTCCAACTGCTAAGATAGTGGTTCAACTGTGCTTCAATAGTGCCAAAAACCTTTGAGAATATACTCTTTCGTGCTGCATGATGAGCTAAATTTGAGTAAGAAAGTGCTCCACCAAAGTATGTAACAAACTAATATAACCTCCACTTTGTATATTTTAGACAACCTCTAAGACCAAATCTTATTTTCTGCTCAACAATTAAAACTGGACCCATTTAATATATAAATTAATAATCCATTTCCTTTCCTTTCACCTGATCCGTATAAACTGCAATAAGACCAATTCATTTTTTAGAGATGCGCGACCTATTTTTTGTCTTGTCTAGCCCATTTTTTTGGTCACATTTAGCACATTAAGCCTGCATAATTATAGTATAAACAATATCATATGAACCCGATTCTTTTGTTGATATTAGTCTCGATAGAATTACCTCCATGTTTGGTAAAACCTATTTTTCGACTTATACCAGACCTAGCATAAACTGCTTATCAAACACAAATTTTGAGTATTAAAATTGTATTTTCATTAAGGATTCTAATTCTTTATGTAATCAACGTAGGAACACGTTTCAAACAATCAGATAGTTTTTCACATATGTTAAGTGCTACATTTTTAAAGCAGTGGTGATAAATAACCTAGGGTTAAACAACTCATTTCATCGTAACTGCGTATACAATGAAATATGATATTACAGTGAAATATGATGTTACAGTAAAATATTATAGTGGAATATGATATTATAATGAAATATACTATTTAGGGTTGGGCTGTTTAACATTTTGTTTTTAAAAAGTAAATATAGATACATTCACTTGACATTTTAGGCTATTTATATGAGCATATTGGTGCTCTCCTAGTTTGTTTTCACAAGAGCAAGGAAAGAATGAAAACATCATGGCCAACCTAATTTCAATTTCAAAGCCCATCACGAATAAAACATGATCTCTCAATCTTTTTGCATACGAAATCCTACTTTGGAAATTTGTATACTAATTATGCACATCCTTACTCAACTTGTTAAGTTGTTTCTTCATCAACACATCAAACACTCCTTGTTTCCCATTATAACGGAGATCCTCCACCATGGAAATGAGGAACCCATTTAGAGATGAGTTTTTGTGGCAACACCCATTTCTTATTGATATTACAAAAATACCCCTACCAATAATATTTAGCCACATGTCAGGTGGCGCTCCAAAAACGGATTCTTAGCCCTACCGAACAGTCATCTTGGTGAGTAGGCCAGGGAAGAAACTGACCAGCTGGATCCACTAAGATGAAAAGCAGTTAAGTGCGGTCCACAACCATAATTGGATGACCCACTTGAATAGGGATTATTAATCCTATATAAAACTTTCAACAAGTCAGGTATTAACCCTAACTAATGACCATTTGAATTCTGGCTAACTGAGAGCTCTAGTCCAAGGAGCTCGCCTGATTTTGTGATAAGAACTGACTTGAACGTCGGAGTGTCAACGCCAGAGGACTACCTCTAGTGCGGCCTTTAGCTCATCTTTGCTCATTGTGCTCAGCTGCAGGACTGACACATTGCCTGGCTGGACAGCTACGTGACTGCCTGGCTGTTTGGCTTCTTGGCTTCTTGGAAGGATCTTCATCCCTGGTATCCATGCACGACTGCAGGTCTGACCAATTGATCGTCTTCTCGGTAGCGACACCTTTTTGACGTCATCACTTATTTTTCTCGCATTGGTCTTCAGTTTTGTTATAATTGACCCATTTCGAATGGGTTCAATAGGAGGGCATGAATTCAAGCCTGTGAAGCATGGCATTGCATCTTACAAGCAAGTCATGGAGAAGTGGCCGAGAGACAACATGAGCAGACTTGGGGATGGGAAGTTGGAGTTCAAGGATGAAGTTTTCGTACCCGAATCTTTGGAATTCGATCGATTTGGCCGTGGACCTTACACGGTTTTAGCAGACGGACGAATTGGTTGGGAGAGAATGTTGGATGGGAAACATTTGCACTTACAACCCAACTGGTGAGTCATAAATAATCTGTTCATTTCTTTATACAGTGAGTTATCTTTACTACAAGCCAATTATGGTGGCACTTGATGTTTGAAAGGTCAGAGAAGTTATGTGCAAGAGGCGTTCACTCCACCACGCCTAAGCAATGGAAGCATGAGACTCTGTGGTCATCCGCTCGGCCTCAGATTCGACAGGAACACCGGAGATTTGTACATCCCTGATGCCTATTACGGCCTTCCGGTTGTTGGACCTGAAGGAGGGCTTGCAACACCTTTGGCAACTCATGTGGATGGGAATTAGGGTTTAATGTTTTAGGGAATAATCTTTGCAGATAACCTGGACACACACAACTATCGATGAACAACGCATCGGTAGATCGCTTGATTACCTTATACTTTCAGTGCAGGTAGTAATGAAGATTTTGTTAACTTGTATTAACCATTTCTTTATACTGTTGGAAGGTGAAACCACTAGTAGGCTTCTCAGATATGATCCTCCAACAAAAACAACTCATATTATCTTGGATGGGCTTGCTTTTGCAGATGGAGTTCAGTTATCAAAGGACCAAACCTTTCTCCTTTTAGCTGAGACTACCAATTGCAGGTAATCCACTCGCATTGTAACTTATCGAAAAGATTTCCCCCGTGCCCGTGGTCTTGATTTTGTTGCTGCAGGCTGCTGAAGTTCTTGCTGAAGGGTCCGAAAGCCGGAAATGTGGAACTTGTAGCAAACCTTCCAGGTTTTCCAGACAACGTAAGACTGAACGAAAAAGGGCAATTCTGGGTAGCCATTGTTTGCTGTCGAACTCTGGCACATGAGATCCTCACACAGAATCCATGGATAAGGAGCTTCTTCTTTCGGTTGCCAATCCAGATGAGTTTCTTGGTGAAGATCATGGGGATGAGAATGTACCCAATGCTCTCACTCTTCAGTGAACGAGGAGACATCATGGAAGTCCTTGAGGATCCAAATAGTGTGGCGATGAAACTAGTGAGTGAAGTTAGAGAACCACAGGGAAACTCTGGATTGGAAGTGTGGCTCATGACCATATAGCTACCCTTCCTTACCCCTGAAGTTCAGCTGCAGTAATGATAACTAAGTTTATCCTTCTCTTCAGTTGTCCCTTCTTACAGTTTTAACAAACTCAAATTATAATTGAAAAGAAAACTGTTAAACGCACAGTAAATCATTCAAAATAACCATTCAACCTAACTTGGGACTCAAGTCTCATACTATATCATTGACATCCCACGGGCAGCAAATGCCTACATGAAGAAGAGACTCGATTTTGTTATCTACTTTCTTAGATAGTCCCTGGAGAGCAGGTCCCACATGAAGAGGAAAAAACTGAGAACTTGGCAGAAATTGCCAACCAGTATTCAAATTTTTCTATATATATTTTTTTCCTTTGACTTGCAAGACATCCTTTCTACATTGCCAACAAACAACAAATGTAGACTTCCATCTAAAATGACAATAAAAAATACATACATATCATCTACATAACCGAGTAACCTGGGCCACCGCCGCCTTCTGGTACTGTCCACTCGATGTTTTGCTTTGGGTCTTTGATATCGCATGCCTGAAATATACAGAGAAAAGTCCATAAAATCTCTTGCAAGAACTTATAGCAGGACTGACAATGGCATTTATCATTGTAACTTTCAATATCCTAAATCATTTAACAAAACCAGTTCACTTTAGCATGAAAGAAGTTGAACCAATTTATGAAACTTAAATTGAATATCGGATTTAAACAGACACTTAGAACCTCTAATATGGAACAAAAAGAAAAGTTTCCTTTCCAGCTGAGATGTTTTTTCTCCAAAGAAAACACTAGGAAAATGAGTTTTTAAAGGACAAGGGAACCCAGCCATTCGATTAAACTTTCTTGGCTATGTGGTGGATGACGATAATATCCAATGGGAAGGAAATATTTTGACAATTGGAAATTAATTGACACTTCATATTTCCTATACCTGGAGTAGACGTAAAATAACACAGCCTTCATCCACTGGTCTAGTATGGTGCCCCTTTTGAATCACTGAATCATGCACATCTCACAGATATTTCCCATGCTATTATACGCCTCTCAAGCAATAATCTTTAACAGAGTTTCAGACTTTTGCCAATTCTTATTTTATTCTGATTATAGTTTTTTCACGCAGCCCTCACTTATGGCAAGGGTATAGGTGGGGGAATCCCATGAAAACGTACTGTTGATCGCGAACCAGAAAAACAAAAACTTCCAGCGAAAATAAAAAAACAAAGACCAACCAAACAGACAAAAAATTAGACATGAATTTCTCGAGGAAACTTGAGTTGACCCAACTTGCTCTGCACGTATAATACATTGAAGACATTTACGAGTCTCATGCAACAGTACAACACTTGCAAAACCTCTACTCTTGTATCAAGCTCTCCCTCCCTCAAATTGCATTAAAGGAATTCTAATTTCTTTATCTATATCAAGGTGAATTCTGACAAACTTATCAGGGTCTCATCTCAAATCGTAAATTCAGTATTAAGAGTGCTTATCTCATTGCTGTAAAAGCTATTAAAAGCTTCCTTAATGATTTAGAAATCCCGAGTATTTGAAAAACATGAACTTCTTCCTGTACTTTAAAAATGAATGTGGGTAACAAAAGGCAATAGCCATTTTAGATTCCTCATTATTTATAAGTACTGCAACTTATAAAAAGATACATATCAGGACTGTGCTTGGGAATTCATTACAGATTTAAGAGCCTTGTAAAAGAAAAATGTGTTGCCCATGCCGCAGAAAATTTCAACCATAACTAACAGTCTAGCATGTCTAACGAGATTACTAGAACGCTGTTCATGGGTTCCTTGGCTACTCAGAAATCAGAAAACATAAATTTGTACCTACCAGCTCCACCCACCCCAACTTGAGTCAAGTTAAAAATGTCTGATTGGACATAAGGCCGCAGAGGAAATTCAAAACGAATATGGAGGTCGAATCACGGTTTCATGTAGAATGTAGAGAATAGTTCAAACAACCTTGCAGAATTCCGGGGTCTCTACCACTGACAGTTGTTGGCACGAGATAGAGCTACCTCTATTAGTTGAGAGTTTAACATACTAAGAAGCACGGGTGCTGCGGCATTCTTTCAAGGGTACCTGCACCAGATTCGTTTTGGGTGTGGCACGAAACATCCGGGGTGCGGCAATTGACGAATCCAATTTTTTTAAAATAAAAAATAAAAAAGGGTGCGGCATGTGTGCAACTGAGGTTTGGCGTGGGTGCGGAAGTGGATTCATCTAGGCCAAATTTGAAGAGGAAAAAAAACACCCAATAATCAACTCGCGTAAACCCAAAACAAAAACCCCAGAGGCCAAAATCAACCTTAACTCGTGACTACATCTTCTTCAACTCACGACTGCATCATCTTCAACTCATGATCAACTCGCGACTGTTTCTTCTTCTTTGATACGAACGTCCCACATCGCTTAAATGTAAGAATTATGGTCTATTCATAAAGAGGGCAAATGTCTTCCTTAATCATCCAACAAGTTTTCAAGCTTATTGGCCACAACTAGCCCATATGTGGTCATTAGTTGGGCTAGTTGGATGGTTGGGCATACTAAGTGCGTGTAAAGGCGCGCATTTAGCTAGGTTCTTATCATTGGTATTGGAGCAGTTCAGTTTTTGTTTGTGCTATTGGTCCAGGTATGGGACTGGACTGGGTTGGGCTTCCATACAAAAGGCTACTAGTGGATCTGGTGGTACGAATAAGGACCACAATCCAGTGAAAGACCCTCACTGTGTGCAGCCAATGTGGTCTTTTGTCTAGGTATGGGACTAGACTGGGCTGCCATGGAAAGGGCTACTAATGGATCTAGTGATACAGGTAAGGACCCTAGCCCAGTAAAAGACCCAAATATCTTCCTTAATTTGCCAACAAGTTTTCTAGGCAAAAGCTTATTGGACTTGTTGGTTATAACCAGCCCATATGCAGCCATTGGTTGAGTTTGTTGTATGGTTGGCCCTGCTAAGTGCGTGTATGGGCGCTCATTTAGCCGGGTTCCTATCATTCTTGAACCCCAAACCTCTTTGCTTCAACTCAAGACTCGTGTCTGCAAGTATGTTTGCGTGACTCACGCTAGCTTTGTCTTCCGTTCTTTTCTTTCTACTTTCTTCTTTGTTTGTCGAATTGTCTCTGTTTGTTGCGATGAGTATATGGGTAGTGGAATTTTTGCTGGGTAGTGGTGGCCTATTGGGTGAGTCAGTAGTGGAATTTTAAGTTTGTTTGAGAAAGCTTGCCACTGGTTTGCTAAACTTTATGTTTGATATTGATATTTCTATGTGTAATCAGGCAACTAGTCACTGTCGTGCAGTCAGAGACTTGGACGTACCATTAAAGCTTACATGTTTTTTATTAATTGGATGAAAAATGGTAGAAAACTAAAATTAAAACAACTAGAAAATATTGTTTTTTAACTTCTCCGTAATAAATAGGAAGGTACAAGCAGCAGAAAACTTATGCCAAATCAATTGAGTTATGGTATGCTAAAAGTGGTAATTTCAAGAAAATGAATCCAAATTTTAGAACTGAACCTGTTACCACAGTATGTAAAGCATAGAAAGCACAAAATTATCACTAAACAGGAATGGGAAGATTAACATCAGATCTGCAGGGATATAGTAACAATTTTACCATTCAAAGAAATTTAGATGTAATATGAGAAAGGATCTTCATGCCTACAAACTACCAAGAACTATTGCACTTTGAACCAGTTAAATCATGGAGCAAATGCTCCATTAAATGAAGCAATGTGATTCTACCACATATGTTAACCAATCATATGAGTGCAAACGAGTAAGGATTTTTCTCTATACATTTTTTTCAGACCCGTTTACAATCTAAGTATGTAGATGTATAAAATTCTCTTGATGAGTAAAATTTATCGTGAAACTCCTATTAAAAATTGATAGTACCTTACAGTGTAGGCAATTTTGAGCATTGATCTGCAACCTAAGCTGACCCTTCTCATCTGGAACATACCTACAGCACAAAGCAAGATTGAGGGATACAGAGGATAAGAAGAGATCCTTCTCAGAAAAATAGGAGTACAAAAGATAACCAATAAGCATTACTCATATACACGTGCAGGGCAATATCGTGACTCAGGTCCGGCATATTCTGGTAAATTCACAAGCTCAGGAATCTTGGGATCCCTCAACTGAAGATGAGCTGGTTGATCATGCTCGTGATTTGTATTGCTCCTACGGTAGCACAGAGAGAGAGAGATATAATATACCAAACTGTCAGACTGTCAAAAAATTAAATAGAGCTCTCATGATTAATCATTTTCTTTTGCATGACACATGACGTTTTCATGGAAGAATTCATGATATCTTTAACTTTACCACCTAGAAAGGATCAGGGAGCTTTTTAACAATAATAATAAAAATAAAACAGATGCAATGATTGTCATTTCTGATAGATTTATTAAGAAGATAGTTTTCTTACACCAAGTGATAAGAGTTTCTAAAATCCAATTTCTTATATATATCACCTGCATTGATAGAATCCTCCGATAGACGAGAAACAAACACCTCTTCAAAGTATAAACAGAAGCACCATTGATCAAAACAATACATTGGGCTGCTGTCACTACCTCCTTGTCCCACCAAGTCCATCCCAAACTGCGTCAGTGTTCGTGCTTAGGATAAAATCTAATGAATGTGTCCTATCCCAAGCTACCAAGGACCAAAATCAGACAATGTCATGCAAATTACACAAGAGTCATGAATCTCAAGCCTTCTAAATGTACAAGACTTAAGAAGTCTTAGTCTTTGCATCCTAGTCAACAAGTATTCAACCAGGCAAAGAATAGTATTGAATCAGGTCCTAGAGATCCACCAACATTAACCATGGCAGAAGAGAGAGTCCTCCCGAGGGAACCTAAATTACTCCCGTCCATAACAAAAATAAAGAAATTTCACTAACGAAAAAGAAGTGTCCTTAAATGTAACCTGTGCAGAGATGTTGGTACATCAAAAGACAAGTCCCCATCGGGCTTTGAATACTCAATAGGAGAGTGTAGCCGTGCAACCTGAAAGTGTGAAAGTTTCACCCATCAGTTACTTTTCCAAATGCTGTTATCCACAATTATATAAAAAGCAACATCAATTTTTTTTTTCTTCTGCAGGGATTTAGAAACAAGATGTGAAGATGAACCAAAGTTTGATTTACTGCTGTGGTTCTAGTGGAGGGTGAGCCCTGCTGCAGTAGTAAGGTTGTTCCACTGTAAAATTTATTTTGGCCTTGTCTCTTAGTGAGTGGTAAGGCTGTATATATTTGGCCAAAAAAGTGCCACGTAAATTTGTCTCTCATGTCCCAAAATAGCGAAAGCCTCTTGCATTTGCATATCGTGTTGCCCTTTGAAGGTTTTAAAGCATAAAACTGGACAGCATGTTCTAATTTATTTCTGTCCAGACACAATCTCTAGAGATGATGCATGAAATTCGCTAAATATTATAATCCATAAAATGTGCTGACAGACAAAGATGACCCTTGTCAAGAATAGTGTGTTTGTCTTGGTAGGCAGATTAATTAGTCAATATAGATGGGGAAAATAATTCAAAAGTATCATAGCAGTGCACTCAGAAAAATATTGCAGCCACCGGTTAAGATGAAAATTTGTCTCACGAATTATAATTTGGAAGTTTGATATGATCATAGATATCCAGAAGCAAGAAAATTAGCCCCAACCCCGAGCATTTGACAACAAAATGTAACAGATATTTTAAGAGCGAACGGTATTGGTTTTTTAATTATTAATACAACTTGTGTCTAAAAGTTGAAGTGCGTAAATTATTCAACTTTAATGGAAAGATTAATACAATTACTACAAACTTTTTCTAATGAGGGATGGAACCAGCTTTATATTATAAGAATCCCAAATTAATTGAACATAATTGTACTTGCACAAGACACTGAACAAAAAGACAGTTAAAAGTTTTACTGATCTTTTCTGAGAAACGACTTCTTCCTTATTTACTCAGTTTATCGTGATAAAACTTCACAAATATCCATTCAAGCCAAATTCTAATCTGAAATCATTTAATTGACAGATGAAATCTAAATATAAACATTGTCCCATGGATATGGTGTAAAATTCAAGGTAATGTTTCCTTACATTTGTTGCCTCATGATCAGGTTTCCCATGCTTCAATGTGAGAGGGGACTTTCCTCTCATTATATAGCTGCAAAAACAAAGACAATGGCCACATAAGGTTTCATCAGTGGAAAAAGTACATAAAAGAAGATAGACTTCATAATCCTCAATCCTCATACATACGATTTAGTGATAAAGGGGAAATTACAAGTGGGAAAGAGAACTTACTGTTCCACAGCACTAATGGTCAAGCCAGGAACAAGCCCGTACTCGAATGCCTACAGAAATTAAATACATTGTCATGAAAGGAGTCATCATAAGCATGAGTAAAAGAACCACCACCTGAAGGTATCTTATCAAAGAAACTCTACTAACAAAAATTACCAACTAACTAATAAGTCGATCATACTTTTTGTGTATGGGATTGATTCACCCATACCCAATTATTAATATACGACATCCTACATTTTTATTTTATCGGCCATCGTATAAGTCCAAACACGGGCACTGTGGTAAGGTAGCTTCAGTGTAACCAGAGTCCCAAGTCCAAATCATGTAAATAGAATCTCTGCAATATAGAGGTAGGACTGCGGAACATAAACTTTCCCTATAAACTGTAGTGACAATAATCTTACACACTAAGTTCACCCTTTTTACTATCTACACAATAGTTTAACATTATATTGCAGCATTGTTGGATTTAAGTAAAAATGACAATATTTATAATTATCCATGTGGGATTGGAAGGTAATGACTAAGGGAAATTGCAATAGTAGAATTTCCCATTCCTCCAATTAGGTCCCACCTCTATTGCACAAAAAGTCAAGCCACATACATATACACATCCACATCACCAAAACACGTCTACCAATACAGCCACATCAACAAAACACAAATCCCTATACATTTTTCTCTTTCTCTATTACCAAAACATCTACTCTTCCATTTCTCCATCCATTCTCCAAAAAAAAACACACCAAAATCAATATTGGTTCCCCACATATTTTACAAAAAGTTAAGTCATATACTCATCCACATCATTAAAACACATCTCCCAATACAGCAACATCAGCAACACACATAGTCACATCAGCAAAAACACACATTCTCATACATTATCCGTTTCCCTTAAAGATACACCATTGCAATTGCCCTAATAAAAGAGAGAGAAGACAGAGGCCAAGTAAACGTTTGTAAGGGAAATTAAGAAAATGTGATTTAAAGAAGAGATAAGCCATAAGGGGAGCATTGAGGATATATGAAAATTTTCAAATATGTAATTAAGGGAACACAAAGAATAGCTTTACTAACAGGTCGATAGTTCCGAGCTCGGTGAAGCTCATCCCATATCCATCCATTCTTTAAAGCATCCCAGTAAGCTTCCATACTCGAGTCCTCATGAAGCACACAAAAAGCGGCTTTTGCTGCTAGCATTCCTGGAAAACAATTGGGTAAGAAATGTAGACGATCTAAAAAAATTGGTTTCAAATCCATTTAGTGTCATTTTAAACAAGCAAAATATCATTTGGGATCACTATATTATTTATGTTAATATTACCTTCACCGCTTCACGTCATGCATGAAACTTAAGCACCATCAATTAAAGATCGAACACTAGTAACATGGTTAAACTACAGTAATGTGGCTTAAATGTTTACTAGTCCCAGACCCAAAAAAAAGAGAAAAAATAGTCTTTTAAAAAAATAAGGGTGGGCAGGAGCAATCAGTATAGCAATGCTCTCCGGGTGACTATGAGAGTACCCATGCATCGCGGAATGTTCGGTTTTAGCCATAGCTAGCCTGTCACCGTAGCCCCAACAAAAAGCACAATTAGAGAAGACTCTTGGCACAATGACATCTAGCAATGAAAGTGGGTCGGTCAGGCTGAGCTAGGTTTTGAAAGGCTTGGATTGTTACTTTCATAGTGGGCTGAGCTTAGCCCGAGCTTGATAGGGCCTAAAAATCCGAGCTTGGACTCGACTTGTGAAACACAACCAAAGCCTGGCCCAGCCTGTTGAGCTTGTTTCATGAAAATAAACTCCCAAATGCAAACCCTAGGAAGGAGAACAAACGGCTACATTGTTATTGAATTGCCCACTTGCAAACAAACAAATAAAAGGAAGTAGAAAGACAACAAACAAACATAGTAGATCTAGGCTAGAATGTAGAAACCAAAGGTTGAGCTCCTCGAGTAAAGAAAGAAGACGAAACTTGCAAGAGGGCTTGGTCTTAGGGAAAAAAGTGGATGAGCCCACTTAAGAAGAAGATGAAACTTGAAAGTGGACTTGGGCTTAAGGCAGAAAGTGGATGAGCCTATCAAATAATTAGATTATTGGACTTGGGTTAGAAATTTGGCTTGGATTTTTGATAAAAGTTTATTGTATAAGGGCCGGGCTTCTTCAAGCTCGGGCTCAACCCATTTGACAAAACAAACTTCAAAATAGGTTCGAGTTCATCACTTTTATCAAAAGAGCCAGGCCGGAGCTCGGCCCACATTTATCCCTACAAACCTCTAGTTGACAAAGTTCCCGCCAAAGACTTGTTAGAAATTATGTACAAGTCACAATGCACAGGACTTAAACCTGTCACCACCACTAAGAAAGCCTTAACCAACTAGGCGATCCCTTTGTTCGTAAGGAATTATTATTATCTCCTTGTTGGTAAAGAATTGTGCTATCCCCTATGTTAGTAACTAGAACATCACAACAAGGAACTTGTATGTTCTCATATATTGAATATCTGTAGAACATTACAAAGACAGAATGATATATACACTAGGGTTTTTAGGTCAAATACTAGACTACCCATCTCTAATACTATTATCCCTTATCCCTTGATACTCCCCCTCAAGTTGGAGCAAAGATGTTGATCATGCCTAACTTGTTACATAACTAAATAAACAGATTTTTCCAAAGTGCTTTAGTAAGGACATCTCCAAGTTGATCTTAATTGTTCATCACAATTAAGTCCCGAATGAAATGACAATCCACCTCAATGTGCTTGGTAAGCTAATGAAAAACTAGATTGAAGGCAATATACATAGCGGCTTAATTATCACATAACATTTTCATAGGAGAAAGAGATGGAAATCCTATTTCTTGAAGCAAGGACTAAACTCACATAACTTCACAAGCAGTGTATGTCATAGTATGGTGCTGAACTTCTGCACTAGATCTAGCAACAACGTTTTGTTTCTTACTCCTCCATGTAACTAAATTATCACCAATAAAAACACAATAACCTGAGATTTAGAACATCAAAACCACAACCCCAAACTAGAAGCACCCTTAAGATATTTAACAATTCTACAAGTTGCATCCCAATGCTCCACATGGGGGTCCTGCATGAACTGAATCACAACTCTAATAGCAAAGGAAATATCATACCTGTTAGGAATTTGATCAAAAAGTTGGACCAGTTTTTTTGCTACAAAAAGAATCCTTTCTTGTGGAAACACGTTTCCAAGTTGGTCTCTAATTAGGAATATAATTGGTATCATATTTGTAATTCGAAACATATTGGGGGAGGAATTCCTATGTAGAATAGAATTTGGAGACTTGACTCTTCTATAAATACTAGTGGTTTACTAGGGTTTATGTGAGAGAAAAAAATAAGAGACTTCTAGAGCTATGTGGTTGTACAAATTTTCTACATAGTGAATTTTTGTCTTAGTGGTTTTTCTCATGATTTGGAGTTTTCCACGTTAAATTCTTGTGTCGTGATTGTTGTACTTTTTTATTTTAATTTTCTCTATTGTCGTGTGAATTTCTGCAACATGTATCTGAGAATTCTTCCAACAATTGATATCGAAGGGTAGGTCGCTTGAAGCAGACATGTCAGACGTCAAAATCGACATCGAAAAATTTGATGAGAGAATTAATTGTGGCTTGTGGCAAGTACAAGTCAAGGATATGCTGGTTCAATCCAGATTACACAAGACGCTGAAGGGAAAATCATCAACGGAAGACAAATGACAGTCCAGTAAGAGCCATGAAGATTGGGAAGATCTGAATCTAAGGGCTGCAAGTGCAATTCGGTTATGTCTGGCCAAGAATGTTCTAGTAAACGTGCATGAGATATCTATGGCCAAGGAGCTTTGGGAAAAGTTTGAGAAATTGTACCAGTTCAAGGGTATTTCAAGTCAAGTGTATCTAAAGGAGCAATTTCAGACACCGTGCATGGTTGAAGATATGTAAATCTCAGATCACTTGAGTAATCTCAATAGTATCATCTCAGAGTTGAAATCTGTTGGAGTGAATATGGATGATGAAGATATACCCTTGCGGCTTATATTGTCTCTTCCATGAGCACATGAAGCCTATTTTAATTCATGGTAAGAGAAAATTTATTTTATTAAGTTACCAGGAAACTTTTCTCTGAAGAGAAAATATTGAGTGGTTGAAGTAAAGGTTCGTCGGAGAGCTCATTGTTGGTAGTGGAAAACAAAAAGAAGAAAGGTTTCAAGAAAAGGTGTGGAAAAACTGGGCACCTCAAGAGGAATTGTCTAAGAGGTGGAGTTGATTCGTCAAGTGTCTCCGGTGAAATTAACAATGAATTTTTGGAAGAAGACGCATGTGATGATGTCCTCTAAAGGGCATGAACATTCTCGCGACATTCCGTTAGTGTCATAAAAGGGGATGTGTTAAGGATAGCGGGTCCACAGGTTTGCACACAGTTATGCAGGGTGTGTGGTGAACAAGATATATCGAGGGCTGAGGAACTCCTACGAAAAGTTCAAGAGTGGAGGTTACAGCATAATTTTCGACAGGTTATTTTTTGACATGGGCACATAAGCCAAAGAAAAATCTTGGAATGATGAATTCTGAGTGAATATACTCTTTATGGTGAATTATGATTGTCGATGAAGATGGTGGTACAGCAAAAACTATTGAATATTTTTATTAAGGTGGAGTTTGTTAGAAATTTAATCGAAAAGTTGGACAAGTTCTTTTGCTATAAAAGAAATCATTTCTTGTGAAAACACGTTTCCAAGTTGGTCTCTAATTAGGAATATAATTGGTAACATATTTGTAATTGAAAACATGTTGAGGAGGAATTCCTAAGTAGAATAGAATTTGGAGACTTGACTCTTCTATAAATATTAGTGGCTTACTAAGGTTTATGTGGGGGCAAAAATATGAAAAACTTCTAAATTTGTGTGGTTGTACAAACTTTCTACATAGTGAATTTTTCTCTTGATGGTTTTTCTCCTGATTTAGAGTTTTCGACGTTAAATTCTTGTGTCGTGATTGTTGCACTTTTCTATTTCAATTTTTCTATTATCGTGTGAATTTTTGCAACCAGGATCTGAGAATTCTTCCAACAATACCCAAGAGGTTGCTCCATATAAACTTTCTCATGTAAGTCACCATGTAAAGAGACATTTTTAATATCAAGTTGATACAATGGCCAATCCTTGGTGATGGCAACTGCCAATAGCAGGCGAACAAAAGACAACCATGCAATAGGAGAAAAAGTTTCAAATAATCTACTTCAGAGGTTTGAGTATACACTTTAGCAACGAAATGAGCCTATATCACACAACGCGACTATTAGACAAACAAATATTTGATAGCATAAACCCCTCAACAATAGACATGAGATTAACAATGTTCTAAAAATCGCCCTAGTTGGCGACTAGGTGCTAATCGGAACTTACCGCTCCGTTTAGAGCGTAATTGAAGCCAAAAATCCGCTACCCGTTTTAAACCTTGGAGATTAAAAGGAAATTTTGAAATGTACAGAACAAGAGACAATGATATAGAGGGAGTGGGGGATAAAGTTCCACTTTCCAAAACAGGACAAGTTCGACCATCAAAAATAGTAATATTACTAGGAGAAGCGGAGCGAAAACCAGTAAAATGATGAGACTAACCAGTAATATGATGAGAGACAACTGAGTCAATGACCCAAGGACACGGACCAGACACATGAAAACGAGAAGGGTTACCTTAATGAGTGATTGAAGCATCATTAGTAAAGGAGGAAAATTGTTGAGAATAGAGAAAAATGAAATCACACTTAGCCCGAGAGATGGTGATAGTGGAAGGATTAGTTGATGAATCATGAGATATGATTACATTAGCAATACCAGACCTTGGAAACCCAAAAGTACCATCAGAGGACTGTCGAGACTGTGAATTGCGCTCCCATGGCTTACCATGTATATTATAAAAATGATCAACAATTTTATTATCCTTTCTATAGAAAGTACACTTCCTTACAAACCCTTGACCGCGACCACGATAACCAGCACGAGTGGTGGAACCACCATTACCATCACGGTAGTTGCCCTGTCCAATAAAAGCAAAGGAAGAACCATCAATAAAAGCACTATCACTGGAAATAGGGGAAGATAAATGGATAGCCTGAGACACCTGAGAGTAAGTAGCAGAAAACGATGGAAGATTGCCATCAGTAGCTAAAATCTGACAGAGAATAGACAGATATTGAGGATCAAGAGAATTAAGATACATGGAAACTCAAAATTCTTGTCATTGTTTTTTCAAGACGGATAAATCAATAGTCAAGGGATGATATACACACAATTCATCTCACCTACCCTTAAACTTGGCATAGTGCTCAGAAGTAGACCAACCACTCTGTTTTAGATGAAACAACTGCTCATATAGCTCAAAGATGAGAGAAGGATAACTGGCCAAATTAGGTTTCTTTCACTGATTCCCAAACTTCCTTAGCAGTGTCAAGACACATAACATTTGCTGAAATTTCAGACTTCATACTCGCCCGTAACCAGGTTAACACAGTAGAGTTATCAGAGGATCATTCAAGATAACTCTTGTCATAGTTAAAAGGCCGATATATAATAACAAATGAAATTTTTCTCTCTTACTTAAAGCTACTTGCATGGCCTTAGTCCATAGCAGGTAGTTTCAACCATCCAATCTCACCGAACATATTTAAAGAGTCCCATGGTCACGGGACAAGTCTGAGGAAATAGAAAAACCAGAGGAAGTGGTCAAAGGTCTAGGCCAAGACATTGAAATTTGAAAAATATATTTATATAAAAACTAATTCTTGAAATTATATATATATATTATATATATGTTTTATATATATTTATCTTTTTGTATTAATATTTCATTACGCAAAGTAAATTTTGAATAGACCTTTGAGAAAAGGTCGGGTACCACTTTGGGTCCTGTCAATACGGGTTTGCGGGATCATGCTAGCAATTAAATTAAATCATCATTGAGATTAATTCAGCTAAAAAATAAATTTTAGTGGCATAGGAGCATGTGACATTTAGTCTTCTTCACTCCCCCTCACCCACCCCCTCACACTCTCTCCATACGCAAGAAACTTGTTTTCAAATCAAAATCGTCCCACACAACCACGACAGCCGTGAATGACTTTGTAGCAACCACTTTTGGTTATTCCCGAAAAATCTAAAAAAATATCTCCAGAGCTGCAAGGATTTTTGTCAAGCCTTACTCAACCAAATTGGAGTCGTATCCCAGCCGCATCCCATTTAAAAAAAATAATAATAAATTGGGTGCGGAAGTGCTGCACCCAGTACAAATCCTAGCACATCCACACCCCAAATGCACCCTTGGGTGTTTGGCATACTAGTGCTTCTTTGCCTAAAAGAGACTGGATATAAGATGAAAGAAAAATGAATATTCAAGTAAAATCAGGACTAATACGACTAACAAACGAGATGCAGTACTTAAATGGTACTTAATACAAAATCTGCACCTTTCTTGAAAAGGTTCCAAGTTGGTTTAAATATAACAGCGAAGATAGAGCACTAATTTGAGTTCCAACTTCAGAAAATATGAAACGCTAGACAAAAAACATCTAACCAAGAGTCCAGGAGTACATAAACGTAAAACTTTGCCAAATTTTATGTGCATGAATCCAAATTCTTATATGGATATACATAGCCAAACCCACCATGATTTGGGATGAATGATTTGATGATGATAATGAACTAAGAGTTACATCAATCGATAAAAGTAGCTAACTTAGACAATCTGAGCATCATATCATAGTCAACAAGCACTAAGAAACACATAATAGATTGGCACAATAAATTCATGCGAATCTGTAAGAAAATAAAATAACATGCAAGTGGAGGTGCTCCCAGACAATCCGAGCATCATTTCATAGTCAACAAGCACTTAGTAATGCATAGAGATTGGCAAAATAAATTGATGTGAATCTTTAAGAAAATAAAATAACATAGTGGAAGTGCTCCCATGATATAAATCCTATGTGAATCTAACATGTGCTTGAATTACCATGGAAGGCTATTTAATTCTTTGATTCTCCCCCTTTCCCATAAAATGTTAGGATAGGTTGTGAGCAAAGGAACTCTATATTATGTCTAAAGGCCTTGGGTTTGGCTGTTTTTTAAAAATTGGTAAGAATTATAACCAAAAATATAATTATCTGAAGCATTGCACAATAATTTGTAGCAAGCAAGATTTTTGCGTACTGACAGTAAATGCCTCATATGGCAATGTCACGGTAAAATAATTAAAAAAAAAAGAATTAGATAACTTATAGTACCTGATTTCATTGCAGTATGTGTGCCCTTAATTTTTGGTACATTTAAGAAGCCAGCGGAGCATCCAACAATTGCTCCTCCCGGGAAAACTGGATATGGAATAGACTGAAACTTAACTAGCATCATATTCACATTTCTGTATCAAGTAATGATCAACAGAGACGACAAATTGAATCGTTCATCATCATCAATAATATCACTATAATAATAATAATGATGATGAAAAGGAGAATGACGATTATGATAGAACATATTTTTTCATTTTGAAAGAAAAAGAAAACTATTCCATTCCTTTTTGATAAAGATTGCAACCAATTAAGGAGCTCTTGGCTTAATGGTAGGCTACTACTTAGGAAATAGACCAGAGTAAGGCTCCAGTGCAGATGTAGTAAATTATTTTTAGAAATTTATGATAGCATAAGATGAATTATTTTGGGGATATAAAATAAATTAGGTACAATATACTTGACAATATAGAAATATAGCTCTAGCCTCTAGCATAACAGTATGGGAGAAAATTATCTATTACTGCTGTCATCCTGTGATTATGGCTTGCACAAACTAGAAATATAAAAAAGCACTGAATCACCTGAAAACCGCCTTCATTTAATGAACGAGCACCATACTGGAGTACACTCCCACCTTCCAATAGTGGTTTGATGGCAGGATGATGTTTAAGTTTCTATAGGGGAAAAAAAACACAGACAACCCAAAAAAGAATTCAAAAACTCGCCCTTTGAAGATAATTAATTCAGACTTAGAGTCAAAAGTCAGGATCTTAAAAGAGTAAAGCAACCCCACATATAGTGGCATTGTCGAGTCAAAGAAATATCATAGACCTGTGCAATCCACGAAATAAATGAATAAAACACTTAGGTCAGTCAGGTGATGACATTTTTTCCCCCACTTTACTTCAGTTAATTGCATATCCAACACTAGGTATTATTGAGACAAATAAAACAATTCTAACGGGGTAGGAGTGTGACATCATAGGCCCAACCTGAAAAATAAGCCAGACATTGAAACAACATAAGTACATAACTAAATGAATAAGAGAGCCGCTAGAGTATGCAGGCACACGGATGCTGCTACTATAATTTTATAACCAAGCAGCATGTTGGTGTGTTCGTAGACTCTGCTTTGAGAACTTGACCTTGGAGCACTAGAAAATTACTTGAGAGTACATGACAAATATATGCTACCAATAGTCATACAAGTGATTATATAATTTCTGAGCTACATATTCCTGTGAGCGGATTCAGTGATTGAAGGCATAAAAAACTAGCATTTCCATCTTTTCAGATCTCATAGAAAGTTAGTCAGACTTCACAGCAACTCTGCCAGCTTTAAATTAATTAGGACAGGAAACTGAAAAAGGATAAAAACTATAACAAAATGAAACTAAACCTTAGTCCAACAATACATAAGATAAATAATAGATTCATTAACAAAAAAATCACACTAGATAAAATAGACAATGCACAATTGCACAGGCTTTTTTACCAGTCCACCCTACCTGATGAAATGGTATCCAAGACTACTCATCTGCATTCAATGTTAAACCTATTTAGATCTCTTCTAGTTGAATCAAACCAAATCCTCTTAGTGGTTCAGCACTGGCATTATCTTTGTCACCCCTTCCCCCAACTTTTATATGTCATTAACCTTTAAAAGTCCGAGTCCAGATCAAAGGTGCACCACAAATTGCTTCCGCTTATGCAGGAACCTCACATTACCGAATGGCAGTGTTCAAAACCATGCTTTTGATCTAGTCACCTCCACTATCACCAATGACGTTTTGCTGATATCAGTAGATTCAAGTTAAGCTGGATGTAAGAACTGAATGTAAAAGAAGCAGTGATCGCAGAGAAGGAAGAGAGAAGAAGAGGCTGCGTGTAATTACTAAAATTCTCAAACAACAGAATACATGATAGAACCCTAGATAAACAAGTCTGAGAACAAAGACTAAAATACCCTTATAGTAGACAAAGACTAAAATACCCTTACAGAAATATTCAACACCCCCCTTCAAGCTGGAGCATACAAATTGAACATGCTCAGCTTGGTACAAAATTTATGAAAGACAGATGGAAACAATGGCTTAGTAAAGAAATCTCCTAACTGAGATGAAGAAGAAATATAAGGTGTATGAAGATCTCCTCTTAACAGTAGATCTCTGATAAAGTGACAATCCACTTCAATATGTTTTGTACGCTCATGGAAAACCGGATTATTTGCAATATAAATTGCTGCTTGGTTATCACAGTACATAGGCATAGGACGAGGAACTTTAATACCAAAGTCAGAGAGAATGAAAAACACCCAGAGCATCTCAGATGCGGTGTGTGCCATGGCACGGTATTCTGCCTCTGCACTCGAACGAGCCACCACTTGTTGCTTTTTAGAACGCCAAGTCACCAAGTTATCACCAATAAATGTACAATAACCAGATGTAGAACGACGGTCAGAGCGAGACCCAGCCCAATCAGCATCACTATATCCAGAGACCTGAAGAGAGGATGCCCGATAGAGTAAACCACGCCCAATAGTGCCTTTAAGATAGCGAAGAATACGCCAAACAGCATCAAAATGCGGAGAGCGAGGGGCCTGCATAAACCTACTAACAATACTGACAGCATAGGCAATGTCGGGACGAGTAACAGTCAGATACATTAACTTCCCAACTAAGCGTCGATAGCGACTAACATCTTTGAAAACAGCCCCAGTATCAGGATCAAGTTTGGTGGTAGCATCAATAAGAGTATCAGCTGGCCGACCACCCAACAACCCTGTCTCGGTAAGAAGATCAAGAATATACTTGCGCTGGGAGAGAAAAAGACCACTAGATGTCCGAGCCACTTCAATACCCAGGAAATAGCGAAGATTTCCCAAGTCCTTAGTACTAAATTGACTATGCAAGTAACTTTTTAATTCACGAATGCCATCCAGATCACTTCCAGAGATAATAATGTCATCAACATAAACAATTAGAATAACACTTCTCGAGTTCTTATGCCGAACAAAAACTGAATGGTCAAACACTGATCTTGTATAGCCATAATCTACCAGGGCTTTGCTAAAACGATCAAACCAAGCACGAGGAGACTGTTTCAAACCATACAAGGCTTTTTGCAAGCGACAAACAAGATTTTCACTTCCAGAGACAATATATCCAGGGGGCTGATCCATGTAAACTTCTTCTTGAAGATCACCATGAAGAAAAGCATTTTTGATGTCAAGTTGATAGAGAGGCCAAGACTGACTAACAGCCACTGCAAAGAGAATACGAACTGAGTTCAACCGAGCTACAGGAGAAAATGTTTCCATATAATCCACTCCATATGTTTGTGTATACCCCTTTGCAACCAGTCGGGCCTTGAGACGTTCAACAGTACCATCGGGAAGGTACTTGACGGTATATACCCATCGACACCCAACAGTAGGCTTCCCAGAAGGAAGAGCAGCAAGCTTTCATGTCTGATTTTTATAAAGAGCACTCATCTCTTCATCCATTGCTTGCTTCCAACCCCGAGACGATATAGCTTCCTGATAGGATCCTGGAATAGAAACAGCAGACAAGGAACGAACAAAGGAATGGAAACAAGAAGAGACACGGTGATATGAAACAAAGTTAGAAATAGGATGTTTAGTACAAGCACGCTTACCACGGCGAAGGGCAATTGGCAAATCATCAATGGGAATTACTTCAGGAGCTTCAGGAGCAAGGGACAACTGGGATGGGCCATATGAGACAACTTTCCTCTTCGGAGTCCGACCAAACACTTGTAATGTAGGATCTTTCTGAGAAGTAGAAGCATTTTGTGAAGTAGGATGTTCCTGAAAAGGGACAGTGACAGTTTCCCCCCCTTCACTGAGAGAGGATGGAGCAGAAGACACCTCCTCAGGAAGTGAATGATCGAGGAGAGGAAGAACGGGAGCCATGGAAGGTGAAGACAATGGAGGCTCCGGTGAAGTGTCAAAAGCGAGAGAGGAACCTTCAGCAGAATAAAAAGGGACAGTTTCAAAGAAGGTAACATCAGCACTTACCAAATAACGACGAGAGGAGGGACAATAACAACGATAACCTTTTTGAGTACAAGAATAACCAAGAAAAATACACTTGCGAGCCCGAGGAGCAAGTTTATCCAACCCTGCATCCAAAATATGAACAAAGGCAACACATCCAAATACACGGGGAGAAACAGAAAAAAATGGACGAGATGGATATAAAAGAGAAAAAGGAGATTGGTTACCCAAGATGGAATTAGGCATACGATTTATAAGATGACAAGCAGTGAGAACAACATCGCCCCAAAAATGTTTGGGTACCTGCATATGAAACATGAGAGTACGAGCGACATCTAAAAGATGTCGATGTTTACGTTCTGCGATGCCATTCTGTTGGGAAGTGTGAGCACATGAAGTTTGGTGAATAATACCTTTATCGACACAAAATTTAGAAACCGAAGTCTGAATATACTCTAGAGCATTATCTGAACGAAGAATTTTAATACGTTTCTCAAACTGAGTCAACACTTCATTATAAAAACGAAACAAAATATAGGTAATTCAGAACGATTTTTCAATAAAAATAACCAAGTCATACGAGAATGATCATCGACAAAAATAACAAAGTACAAATGACCAGAAGTACTAGAAACACGAGCAGGACCCCAAATGTCAGTGTGAACTAATGCAAAACACTCTGGCTCACGAGGAGCATTGCGAATAGGAAATGAACTACGATGATGTTTTCCAAGCTGACAAGCTTGACATTCAAGACTCGACACAGAGCGAAAATCTGGAAAAACATGCTTCAGCTTTTGGAGAGACGGATGGCCCAATCGACAATGCCACTGAAGAGGTGTGAGAGAAGCTGTCAAAAAAGATGATGATGAAGCAAGGGAGCTGGAAGAATCCAAAAAGTACAAGCCATCCCGCTCATGAAGTTTACTATAGTGATCGGGAAGAGCTGCACCATTTTGCTTGGTAGAGAAAATAAGCTCATATAATTCATAGACCCGAGAAACATTTGAATGTTGAAAATGAGCACTAGCTAGAGTATTCCAAATTTGTTTGGAAGTCTTAGCAAATTCAACAGTGGAGATAATATTGGGCTCCATACTATACCACAACCAGCCCATGATTAGGGAATCCTCACTCTCCCAATCAGCAAAATTAGGGTCCTCCTTCTTGGGAGGATCTTCAGTAAGGTACTTCAGTTTCTTCTTGCCACGAAGGTGGACTTTGACAGCATGAGCCCATGACATGTAGTTGTAACCATTAAGCTTCTTGGAAGTAATTGAGCGAGGAAGCCCATCATCACGAGATGCAATATCTTTAACAGGAGCTGGACTCCCAGAGGCAGACATTTTGAGCAATAAATAGGCTAGGTAATCAAGTAAAGGCAGCAGTGACGATAATTGCAGTTAACAAACTACAATCAAATCAAGAGGTCAAGCAGAAAAAAGAGCCAAAAAAAAACCAGCAAACAGATCAGATTCTGAAACCCAAGGCAGCATATATCCAGAAGAAGTCATATGCAACTCAAAAAATTAAATTATTTAAATCTTGAGTGCTTCAAACTGATTATCATATGAACTGCTAGCTCAAGAACACCACTGTCGCACAAAGAAAGAAGATGACAGAACCTCTTTCACACGGGAAACTGTCAAGACAAAAAAAACAGCTGAAATTCCTGCATAGAGATCGTTCACCAGCAGAGAAATCCAAACAGAGTTCGAACCAGCAAAATAATTCAGCAAAAAATAGTCCAGAAAATTTGCAGAAACTGCTGGACAGAGATTGAGCAACAGCAGGGAAGTCCAAACAGAGATCGAACCAGCAAAATAGTCAAGAAAAATCAGCAGAAATGGCGGCACAAAGATCGATCAACAGCAGCCAGCAAAATAACTGATCGAAGAAACAGTCCAGTCATTGTCGCAAGAGGCAGAACTCCTCGACGACTCATGGACTGTGCAGTGTCATCGGAAATAAGAAATAGGCGGTGCTTCGATACCAAGTTAAGCTGGATGTAAGAACTGAATGTAAAAGAAGCAGTGATCGCAGAGAAGGAAGAGAGAAGAAGAGGCTGCGTGTAATTACTAAAATTCTCAAACAACAGAATACATGATAGAACCCTAGATAAACAAGTCTGAGAACAAAGACTAAAATACCCTTATAGTAGACAAAGACTAAAATACCCTTACAGAAATATTCAACAATTCAAATGGTACCCGAAGTAATACCTTTATTCCTTGCCAACTGAGCAGAGATGAGCTTTGTAACAGAGTTACGGGAAAGAGAGTTGTGGCCCAAAACCTTGTATTCTCATATATTTCATTAAGCCACCTATTATTAAGCATTATTGCAGAAGGGGAAAGAACATAGGATGACATGTTGGTAGTTCATTAGTCCACTTGTGGTTTTATTATTAGTAGGTCATGTCTTGCATTTTCTGTTATTAGGAGGTACAATAGTGGGGGAAGGGCATTCAGAAAATAGCAGAAGAGAGAGAGTGGGAGGTTCCTGTGCTCCTTGAAAGCCAGGCTGATTTTCTCATTCATTTTCCCTGTAATCTTCCTATTTTCATCTATAATACAAGAAGTTTGCCTTATTTCTCTATTGGTGATTCTATCTTGCGTGACTGCTCCTGTATGTCCTTAACAAAAGTATTAGAGGGTCTACCTTCCTACTATGGTCTCATCCCGAATGGAACTCCGTCAAGATAATTTGGAAAAAGATGTCAGCGAATTTCAGGGTTCCATCGCTAATCTCCATACCGACTTGTCCGAACTCAAAACCACTATGTCTGAGCTGAAGGAATTGTTGCGTGCCCAACTACCGATTCTTAAGGGCAAGGACAAGGTTGATGGAGAATCTTCTCACACCCCCCGAGACTTTACTTGAGCGTAATTCCACCGGTGATTCTGATGTGGGTCGGCGACGCTTGGAACTTTCTCTGTTTGCTGGTGATGACCCAACGGGCCAGCTTTTCCTTGCAGATTAATATTTCACTATCAATCAAATCGATGATCCTGACAAAATCCTATCGGTGGCTATTTGTTTAGAGGGCAAGGATCTAAGTTGGTTTCAATGGGTCGAATCTCGACTCCATTCACTTCCTAGCCTGTGTTTAAGGCAGCTATCCTCAAGCGGTTCTACAATACGCAAGCCGGTAATAGTTACAAAGCCTGGTCTCCTTTCGACAAACGAGTATGGTCGCCGATTATCGGGAGCAGTTTATATTTCGACGCCTATGATGGAGGTAGGGGAAGAAATGTTGGCTGCTGCTTTTGTTAATGAGCCGCAACATGAAATTAGGGCTGAGATCCGCATGAGCCCACCGCTCACTCTTATGGGGTTGATGGACTTGGCCCATTGAATTGAGGAGAGAAATATTACATTAGCCCAATTGCGTGAATCTAAATCTCCCCAATCTCCTTTACCAGGCTACAGCCGACGTGGGGAATCACCCACTTTTGCTACTCGCACTTTTCCTTCATCTAGACCTCCGATGTCTCCTCTTCTCAAATCTGACCTGTCCACTCCAAGTACCGGTAAACCTATCCCTCGTGATGGTAAGCTGCCTTTTTCAGCCTCTTCCGGCTCTACAAAGACTCCTTTTTGCCACTTGTTAGAAAAGAAGGCACAATAGCGGAGGGAGAAGGACCTCTGCTTCAATTGTGAAGATTCCGACCAGCCTGCTCATTCGGATGATTCAACTTAAGTGCTGTCAAACCCAGATGAAGAGGAGAAATCTAACGAGCTATCCATGACTTCGATCATGGGTTTTTCCACAAACAATAGCACCCTGAAAGATCGTGGGTTCCTAGGAGGCCGTGCAGTAATTATTGTTGTTGATAGCGGCGCATCCCATAACTCCATTTCCTCTGAAGTGGTCTCTTTACTCCACCTGCCGTCTAACACTAGTAAGGAATTCTCTGTCCAAGTGGGTAATGGTGTCCGAGTTCAGGGGCATGTGCTTTGTCATGATGTCTCGCTGGAGGTCCAAGGGCTTCAACTCATGGAAACATTTCATGTTCTGGATCTAGGAAGCGTTGATATGGTACCTAGGGTGGCTTGGCTAAAGAAATTGAGAGACATTAACTGCAACTACCAGCAACTCACCATGCAATTCTATGTTAACGATCAACAAATAATTTGGCAAGGAGACCCAACATTATCCAAAACTATTGTGTCCTTGAAAACCATGTTGAAACTTCTTCGACGTGAGGATGTGGGATTAATGATTGAATTTGGTTTTGTGAAGTTATTAGAGCAGCTCGCCAGTCAGTCAGGGGAGCATTCATTCAGCGATAGTGACTTGAAAACTTTGCTATCATCTTATTCTTCAATTTTTCAAGAGCACATTGGCTTACCAGTTTCTCGCATACATGATCATGCTATCACATTACACGAAGGGGTTTCTCCTCCCAACTTGTGGCTCTACAGATACCCTTATTACCAGAAATCTGAAATTGAGAAAATTGTGAAAGACATGCTAGTTGCTGGCATCATTGAACTCTTGGATAAGTTACAGGGTGCCACTATCTTTACAAAATTGGATCTTCAATCGAGCTCCCATCAAATTCGTGTGCGTGACGAAGATGCAGCAAATATAGCCTTCCGCACCCATGAAGGGCATTACGAGTTTTTGGTGATGCCCTTCGAATTGACCAATGCTCCGTTTCAATCCTTATGAACGAGGTCTTCAAGCCATTTCTCCGGAAATTTGTTCTAGTCTATTTTGATGACATATTGATTTTCAGCTCAAATTCTCAGATTCATTTGCAACATCTCCAGTTGGTCTTTGATGTTTTAAAGCAACATTGTCTTGTCGTCAATCAGAAAAAATGTGCCTTTTCACAGCAACAAATTGAATATTTGGGCCACGTCATCTCAGGGGCTAGGGTAGCAGCGGACCATTCTAAGATTGAAAGCATGGTTAATTGGCCTATTCCCACAAACATTAAATCACTACGAGGATTTTTGGGGCTCACTGCTTATTATCGAAGGTTTGTCAAGAATTATGGTTTGTTGGCAGCACCCTTTACACACTTGTTGAAGAAAAACTCATTTATTTGGAGTGACGCAGCCCAAACTCCACTCAATACTTTGAAAGCAGCCATGACTACCATACTGGTGCTCTCTCTGCCCGATTTTACTAAGTTATTGCGCAGTTTTGATGCAGGAGGGGCATCCGCTAGCCTACTACAGTCTCACTATTTCTCATAGAGCGCAATCTAAATTTGTCTATGAGAAGGAGCTAATGACTATTGTATTTGCTTTTCATAAATGGCAGCACTACCTGCTTGGGAGGAAATTTCTGGTGCGGCTGATCAAAGCAGCCTGAAATTTTTGTTCGATAAAAAAATGATACATGAGGGCCAACAGAAATGTGTAACTAAATTGTTGGGCTTTGATTTCGATATACAATATCGCCCTAGATTGGAGAATAAGGCTGCAGATGCTCTCTCAAGGAAGGCACCTGCTCAACCCGACTATTTGAATTCTCTATTGGTTGATCACTGCCATTTATTTTTCTTATTTGTCGCTTCCTGTCCGGCCTTGGAAGGATTACAGGAGGAAGTCCTCCTTGATGCGTGATTAAAGGCGATTGTTCAAGCATTATTGATCGATCCTACTAGCCGGCCTCCTTATGCCTTGAAGGGTGGGTGTTTATTTCATCAAGGAAGATTAGTGGTTCCTCATAATTCTCCACGCATTCAGGCTTATTTGCGGGAATTCCATTCTACTCCTTAGGGAGGACATTCTAGATATTTTCGCACATTCAAACGAATATCCCAGCTTCCTTTTTGGCAAGAAATGCATGCGGACATTAAGAATTTTGTGGCAAAATGCGAGGTGTGTCAACACCATAAATATTCTACCTTAACTCCACGAGGTCTCCCACAGCCCCTCCACATTCCTACTTCTTCATGAGAAGATGTTATTATGGATTTTATTGGCAGACTACCCCATGTACAAGGGAGGGATACTATCTTGGTAATAGTGGATTGTTTCACGAAATATGGTCATTTTTAGCCCTTTTCTCATTCGTTTTCCTTGTAATCTTCCTATTTTCATCTATAATACAAGAAGGTTGCCTTATTTTTCTATTGGTGATTCTATCTTGCGTGAGTAATTATGTTCATCCTTAACATTCTTATACATATTACATATATTGCATACTGTATAACCCTATATACACCTCTTAAACATGTATAAAGACTGTAATGCCCTTAGATCTTGTAACACCCCCTCAAGTTGTAGCATAGATATTAATCATGCCCAACTTGTTACAAATATAAGTTACCTGATTCCCTGGAAGGGCTTTAGTAAATATATTAGCTACTTGATCTCTAGTTTTAATATATTGGACATAAATCAACACCTTTCAGAGTTTCTCACAAACGAAATGACAATCAACTTCAATATGTTTCGTTTGCTCATGTAACACAGGATTATAGGTTATATGGATAGCTGCCTGATTGTCACACCACAACCGTATCGGAGTGGAGTCTTTTATACCAATATCTCAAAGTAAGTAATGTATCCACATAAGCTCACAAGTAGAGTGAGCTCTATATTCAGATTCCGCACTCGACCGAGCGACCACACTTTGCTTCTTACTCTTTCAAGATATCAAATTCCATCAAACAAAGACACAATAAACTGTAATAAATCGCCGACCTATGAGACAGCCTACCCAATCAGCATCACAAAATCCTTCTATCTTACTATGATCCTGATTTCCATAGACAATACCACGACCTAGAACACTCATAAGATACTTCAGAATGTGAACAACTGCATCCCGATGAGATGTCCGAGGAGACGACATGAACCCACTAACCACACTTACTAGAAAGGCAATGTCTGGGCATGCTACAGTAATATAATTAAGTTTCCCATCCAATCTTCTATACCGTTCAGGATCAGGAAGTAAATCATCATCTTCATTTGTGAGTTTTACATTAGGTATCATGGAAGCATCACATGGTTTGGCTGCAGTCAAACCTGTTTCCTTAAGTATATCGAGAACATACTTTTTCTAAGACAGAAATATACCTTGCTTACTATGAAACACCTGTTAGGTGCAAAATGCACCTATATTTTCTAGTCTTAAATGTCTAAATTGGTGACTTTATAAGTTCAAAGTACTGCCCAAGCATATGTTTATATGTCAGGTGTTGCTGTTTGTGAAATAGCTATTCTAGAAGGATTTGCGACCTTTCTGCGGCTACAAATCTGGGCAGGAGAATGACGACCAATTTAACTGCTTACGTGGCAAGGAGGGGCTTACATGTCTTTGTGAGATCTTTTCCAGGGAACAAAAAGTAAACTTTCTAAAAATAGAAAAGTGGAGGACAGAAAAGGAAAAAGGGAGGCATTCCAAAAGGGGGACGACAGACACGACAGAGGAGAAAAGAAAGAAAGGAAGAGAAGGGCAAAGAGCAAGGAGATTCAGACAAATCAGATTCTATTCCTTCCTTCAATCTGGTTGTGTACTGGGTTTTAATTTCTGGATTTTAATTTCTGGATTTAGATATGTATATGTGTAACTAAACTTCTTACTTAGCTTGGGATTGGATGAGTTCTTTTGCTTAAAGCTTTGTTGTAAGATTCCATGGATGATTACACTAGGTTAATTCATGAATCTCTGAATTTATTGTTTAAATCTTATTAATGTGAATGTGTGATCAGCTTCATGTTATATAGGAATTGTTAGTTAGGCATATTCGGCTGACCATAACCCGACGCTTAACAAGTAACGAATCTCTGAATTAAATCCAGATTTGAGGTTTGTGAACACAATTAGTTGGGTAATACACCATTACTTGAGGTTGTGTGTTTGTCAACTTTCTAGTTCTTATGCTTATCTTAGGAAATCCTTAGGGTACACTAACCAAGATTCCTGTGATAAGAAACGATTTTGGGCTGGACCAAAGCCAAGATCATTGCTTAGGAAAGTTAGAATCAAGAGAGCCGGACCAAGGTCTCTTGATTGACAACATTAATCCTTTAAAGTGTGTGATTGCATGTTGGAATTTGATAACAAAGTGGTAGTAGAGAACAAATCCAGCCCAAGTTAAGCTTATCTTTCATCTTAAATATAAGTTAAGTTCTTTAAAATTTTCCAATTACAATCTAATTCTTTTCTGTTTCCTTTTAAGTTAATTATTGCTTTATAGTTTGTTTGATAATTGAGCAGTCTCTGTGGATACGATCTCATTCGCTTTTATACTATTTACGACACGTACACTTGCGGATAGGGTAAGACCCGTCTTTATTTGATATTGCAAGGTTAACTTGCGATATTTTATATCGACCAACACCTCAATCCCCAAGAAATATCGAAGACATCCAAGATCCTTTGTCTGAAATCTGGTGTGAATGAAAGATTTAAGAGCAGTAATACCCACACTATCACTCCTGGTAATCACAATATCATCAACATAGACTACCAGAAGAATGCACCGTCACTCACAAGTGCGATAGAAAACGGAATGATCATGGACGCTCTGCCACATTCCAAACTCAATGACTCCCTCGCTGAATCATCCAAACCAAGCACAAGAAGATTGCTTCAACCTATACAATGACTTCCGTAGAAAGTACACTTTCCCGAACTACCCCTAAGAAACAAATCCAGATGGTTGCTCCACATATACCTCTTTTGTCAAATCACCATGAAGAAAAGCATTTTTAATATCCAATTAATGCAGAGGCCAATGGTACGTCACAGCTAGAGAGATAAACAACCGAATAGAAGCAAGTTTAGCAACAGGGGAAAAGTTCTTAGAATAATCAACTCCATATGTTTGTGCATACCCTTTAGCAACTAACAGAGCTTTGAGACGAGCCACAGAACCATCCAGATTCACTTTAATAGTGAAAATCCACTTGCAACCAATTGCATGTTTTCTCGCCGGAAGCGAAACTAGCTGCAATGTACCATTATCCTCAAAAGCAACCATTTCATCTTGCATCATCCCGCAAAGCCTGACGCCACCCAGAATGGGAAAGAACTTGTGAAACAAACTTAGGGAGAGACACAGAGTTGAGAGAGGAAACAATAGACTGGGAGGTAAGAGATAAACTATTATAAGACACAAATGACAAGATAGGATAAGTACAAGAACGTTTACCTTTTCAAAGAGCAATAGGTAAGTCCAGACTGGACTTAGTGAGAGGAGAACTCAGATCCAAAGACGAAGAAGCAGATGGAGGTAGAGCATTCGGGTCTGCCAACAGTGCCACTGCAGAATCCACTGCAGGTGCCATAGGAGGGAATGTAGTAGGGCGAGAAAATACCTTTGTGATGGGAGGGCGAGAAGATTCAGTAGACCTATCTAGTTGGAAGGAACGGTAAACAAGAAACTCATCCTCATGAGCAAAAACGGGGGCAGAAGACTCAGTAACAAATGGTGTAGACTCAAAGAATTTAACATCGACAGAGATTAAATATCAACGAAGAGCAGGAGAAAAACACCTACACCATTTTTGGTGACGAGAGTACCATAGGAAGAGACATTTCAGAAAACGGGGATCGAATTTCCAAACCTGTGGTCTGACATCCTACACAAAACAGACGCAGCCAAATATACGAGGTGGAAGAGAGAGAAAGGGACGAGAAGGAAACAAAGTAGATGAAGGAACACCACCACCAAGAACAGAAGAAGCCATACGATTGATCAAATAACATGCAGTATTGACCGCATCAGCCCAAAAGACCTTTGAGACTTTCATGTGAAACATTAAAGTTAGTGCAACTTCCATTGAGTGACAATTTTTCCTTTTCGCCACCCCATTTTGTTGAGGGGTGATTACACATGAAGATTGGCGAACTATATCATTGTAAACAAGAAAAAAAAGAAAGGCAATGAGAAAAATGTTTTTTAGCATTGTCACTTTGCAGAATACGAATAGAAGCATTAAGTTGTTTTAATTTCAGCATAGAAAGCACAAAAGATAGAATATAACAAAGCAAGATTTTTCATTATATATAACAAAGTCACTCGGGAAAAATCATCAACAAAAATAACAAAGTACCGAAATCCAGACTTAGAAACAATAGTACAGGGACCCCAATTGTCAATATGAATCAACTCAAAGAGGGATGCAGCCCGTTGATTGACTCGAGGAATATAAGACACACGATGGTGCTTGGCAAACTGACATGCCTCACACTCCAACTTAGAACAAATGACAGAGATAAGGAAGAAGTAGGAGAAGCAATGCCACTACCAACAACTGGAACACTAGAACCATCGGCAAGTGACACTAGGCAACATGGGAGATGACTGGAATGAGGAAAGGATACTTGTATTACTTTTCATGTGATCTATGGCTCCAAAGTCAATACCCAATTAAGTGAGGAGGAAGTGAGACATGCAGTTAGGTTACCTGACTGAAATAGAGTGGCAACATGAGAGGAATTCTGGGTGACTTGAAACTGAGTGAAACAAGCATACTCAGCAATAGAAATCACAACTTGACCATCAGAGTTCGCGGCTCTACCAACAGTAGGTAACAAACCGTAGTGGGTAACAACATTAGCCAACCGTTGAGGAGCATTCGGTTTCCCGTTGAACTTCCAACAATTCTTTTCCAGATGACCCTGTTCCCCACTATAGAAACAAACTCTTAGACAACGTCCTCCGCCATCAAGATCACCTCTACCACCACCACTTCAACCGCCGCGAATACTATCAATTGTGGGTGCCCATCCAACTAGAGCAGAAGCCCGCCAACAATGGATCCTCTAGGAGACTCTTTAGTGGAATCCTTTCAGACCATTCGCAATTGAGAAAATGCCTCAGCAAGTGATGGAAGATTTGTGTTGATAAAAAGCTAAGATCGAGGCATGTCGTAATCAAAATCCAATCCGGCTAGATAACACTAAACAATTATCTCCTCCTGTTGTTCCAAAATCTTCTTCATATCAACAGTAATAGGATACAGAATCTCCTCAAACATCTTAAATGTAGTATAATACTCAACCAATGTACGCCCTTTTTTATCAACAGGTACAATCCAGATAACAACTCATGAACATGGGATAAGTTCTTGCTAGCATACAAGGAATCCAAATATTCTCACAACTCTTTGATATAATCATAATGTCCTACTATATCATCCATCGCAGTATCCATAGTGTTCTGAATCGAATTATAGAGTTTGTCATCATCCTTGAGCCATTGAGCCTTGGCCGTTGGTTCCGTTGGAGGATCATCAAGTAAGTGTTTTTCTATATCAATACCTGACAAATACTTTCGAATAATGCGCTTCCATTGATGATAGCTAGAACTAGAACCATTCAATTTTCGATCCATAATACGAGTGGAAGTCGCCACAATTTCAGTAGTAGGTTTTTTATCACTAGATTCAGCCACAATCAGATACAAAATCAGAAGTAAATTAACCCAAAGAATGGCACAAAATTCTCACACCCTAGAGAACAAAAAATAGGGCCCAAAACCACAATCGAAAATACTGCCACACAACCTGGTGGAAACAAATCACAGCAGAGAGATAATTACTACACCACCCAAAGCCAATAGTATACGAGGTGCACCTTAGAAGCCCAAAATCAAACCACTAGAAACCAATATTGCCATACCAAATTTCACCAGCACAAAGAACTAAGAACCAGAACTAGAGAAACCAAACGAAAACAGACCAGAGAAACTAGACGAAACCAAGACTAGAGAAACCAGACGAAAATAGATATACACGACCAATTTACCAAAACACAAAAACCAGACGAAACTGGAGCACAGGTACGTACAAGCTCGCACAACCAAACTCGCAAACCAACCAAGGAGACATGCGCGACTAGGCTTGTGCACACCAAAAATGCATGCGAAGAAAATCACACCAACGAAAACTCGCAACTGGCAGAGGAGAAGCGTGCCAGATCGGAGTTAGCAAACTGACAGAGGAAAAACTCGCCAGAAAACCCTACCGACCGATACCATGTAACAGAGTTACGGGAAAGAGAGTTGCGGCTCAAAACCTTGTATTCTCAAATATTTCTCTTATACATATTACATACAAGCTTCTCAAGCTCCTGCCAACTACTCGGGTCACTAACTATGAACAAAGACACACTTATATTGCTCCTCTTCAAGAAACTTTGTATCTTCTGGTACATAGATAATTTCATACAGAGAACCAATTTTAAAAGGTCTACATGAGGGAGATGATATGGAAACTGTAAATGGAAGTGACGTACGAAACAAGTTCTGTAAATGGAAGTGACGTACGAAACAACAAGTTCTTTCTCCTAGGCTGAATCCTCCGATATTTTTCAATAAACACATGCAATCTATTTCGTGAAGGATTGTCATGGACACATAACCGAGCCATAAAGCTTTCTCAACATACAAGGATAGGAGATAGAAGAGGAACAGTATTAAAGTGTGACTTTTCATATTTAGTGACCCAAGTAGTTGGTAGGAGCTTGAGAAGTTCATCTCCACTCAGTTGACGAGGAATAAAGTATTACCTGGGTTACCAGTTCAATCTACTCATATCATTTTAAGTACCATTTTAAGACATAAAGGCATTATGTACCATTTTAAAGATATTGGGAGCTATTGACAAAAAAAAAAATTGTGTTCCCATAGTCATTTAATAAATGGATAAAATATTCCAATATCTTCCATCATTTAGCTTGGAATATCTGAATAATCACAATCTTTTCCTTAGCCTATGTTTGAATTGTGAGAGGGGAGGGTGATAAAAAGTTGAGAGGAATGGAAAATGGAGGGAAGGGGAGGGGATGAGAAGTTAATTTTATCTCCTCTTGTTTGGATATTCAAAAAATAGGGGGAGAAAAAATGAAAAAGTGCATTTTTATGATTTTAAGATTGATATAAATTTAACATGTTACCCTTGACATTAGTTTTTATATATATTATTATATATATATAATATATAATGAGGTTGGACCCACCTGTTACAAGGTGGGACTCATCTGTTATAGCAAAAATGTGAAATAAGTGAACCACTTCGGGCATAGTTGTATATTAAAGCGTGGGTCCCAGCTATCAACCTTTTTACCCAACTTCCCCACCGGTTTTGGAGGTAAAAAATTCAGGTGGGGCGCATGCATATTTTACTTCCAAAACAGCCCCTAAAATTTTTCCTCTGTCTAATCAAACACCCTCAATTTTTGAAATCCCTCTATTTTACCCTACAATTTTTCTTCCCCTTCATTTTACACCCAATCCAAACAATGCGTTAAAGATTGTTCAAAGGGCAAGGAATAACAGATGGAAATGCTCGATTTCCAAGATGTCTGTGTAAATTTCTTACACCAAAAAATTTAAAAGTGCAAAGCTATCAACTATTTATCAATTCTCCTATGATATAATAGTTTCCAATTTTACAACATGATTCAAAGTACAAACACAACATGCGCATGTGCACACATTCATGCAAACTTTTCCAAGAGCATATCAAAGGAATGGTTTTTTTAAAAAAAATTAAAAATTATGAAAAGATATGAAGCGAGACCCTTGGTGAATTTCCATTTAAAGTGGGAAACTGAGGACAGGAATATGTGCACTTGGATTCTTGATAAAGGACCAAAGTTCCAGGTTACCTGGAATTCCTCGTAAGGATTCAGGAAAGGATTGTGATAATTCAGAGCAACCACGAGCCCAATTGAAATCTGTTCAATCAACCATGGAAAACAATTATAAATCAATTCCCATATGAGATTTTGCAACATACAGTACGCGTATAAATACACCTTAAAATCTGAATACGACCCATTCTAAAACTGAAAAACCGTGCCGAATAAAGTCTTTCCAGACATTTGAATGAACCATCATGCCAAAATTACACACATTCAGGAATTGGTCAAAAGTTATACAGCAACTTAATATGATATTTGGACACACACTCAAGCAACAGCTTTGATGAAATGTGGTATCATTATATTTCTCGGTTAAAAAATACGAGAATTGAGTAATGTAGTATGGTCAACAATTAGTAACTCCTTGCTTTCCGAATGCCATCAGGACAAGTTTCCTCAATTTTATTTGGAATTAGCTATAAATAGTGAGTCCTATTAATACAGCAAGAAAATTTCCCCTCTCCATATTACTGAACTCAATAATCCTGTATAGCTTATCACTAATGTCAGAATTCATGTGCAAACGGACCGTTCAGGATATGCAGGTAAAAACTCTCCTGTCCTATCAATATCTGATGTAGCATTAGTTTGCAAAGTAGCTCTATTTGGCAAGCATTTGCAAGAATAACATTGAAGAGTCATCAACTAGGAAACTTAAATGGAGAAACTATATCCCAGAAAAGGGCAAACAAGAAGAAAAAAAATTTATTTTAAGGAACAAGGGAAAACAAGAAAATGCTGCAGAAATGGGAATTTAACGCAACAAATTTGAAAGCAACTATTGGACACAAAAAAATAGTTAAGACATGAGAATAAAAAAAAGGCTTCACTTCCAAAATGTCATAAAAAGATAATTGTTAGTTCAAAGCCCCCTGAATATAGAAAAACATAAAAGAATATCTACACCATGAAAATATGGAGAGAAGTGTATCAACTGTTTCTCTGATACTGTGTCGACCATTGCTTTGTGCAAGAGAGGGTAGCAAGAACAACTGAACAACAAGCAGTTCAAATTCCTCAGAGAACATAACAAGCAAAGAAAAGAATGAGTACTTGTCTATCATTCATGTGGTACAAAAATGATCCACCGTATGTTTTGTGATCCAAGGGCCACCCCAATGTGTGAATAACTGTACCAGGTTCGTGCTTCTTTTGATCAATTTCCCAAACCTGGTGAACACATCAAAGGAAATCACTCAAAAAACTCACTCGAATGGGAGGTTAATCAAAACCACAAATAAATAAACAATGAATCTTGAACAAAATAGTTTACACCTACACATGCATGTAATGTGTGCGGGAGCCTTATACACAGGAGTTGTTTACATTTTCATATGGATGTATGTCACTGTCAATAAGAGAAATTCTCAACTACTGGAAAACTCATGTAATCAATCATCTTATATTTAAAGCAAAACTGTTTGTACAATGCTATAAAAGGTTTTTATGAGTAAAACAATCAAACCAGTTTGTGACTACAGAACTCAAAACACAAAAGCTGGAGGAATCAAAAAACTTGAGAACGTCATAATCTCCCACGTCCCAACAATTTAAGCACATATCTGTCCCCGATGGCATTGCTTATAATGCCATTACAATAAAGCTCTACACAAATTTTAGAGCTCTTTCTAACTTTAAAGCCCCTAGTTACTACCTTTTAAGCCAAATTTACAGCTGCACCTAAAAAACAAATAGATGTTTGCCTCACTGAAATTTTATTAACCGAAGGGATCATATACTAAGTTTTGTGATAAACGGCAATCATTGCCATTTGACCGTGATTGCATTGACTAAAGCCCCATATATCAGCATGAGTGCGACAATTGCAATAATCAAAATCAACAATGAAAGAATATCATGATTTGCTTCTAAGTGAAACCTACCAAATTGTACAGAAACGTAACAGAGTTAAAGTCGATAATCGTGTGTAACCTCTTTAATTCCCAAAGCATAGGTCTGATGTTGTGCATTGATCTTCTCTCTCAACTTGAATTTCTTCATTACTTTCTGGTTACAAGGAAAATAATTCAAGGTCTCCTTCTAGCATAATGAGAAAATATGTACGAAAACAACTCCAATAACTATGTAGCTACTATTATTACTAGAAATCCATCCTGCATACCTCTGACAATGAACCACGGCACCCTTCTGCCAATAGAGTCACACGCCCTGAATAGTAAGACTGAGTTTAATTGCTATCTAAAAGAACTATAGTGGAGATAAATCAATAATAAGGTGCAACAGCACACTGGCGCATGTTGCAAAAGCATATAATTGAAGAGCGACCTCAACAGCATCATGAATATGCAGCCATGCAGGTGCATATATCAAAGCAGTCACACATGGGTGTGCATGAGTGCTGTCTTGGTTGTGTACGCTTATGAGAGAGAGACAGATCGAGAGAGTGAGAGAGGAGTTGGGGGGGTAGGGGTAGAAGGCCCACCTTTTAAAGCCACACCACGTTGGAAATTCTCTTTCTTAGAACCATCTTTTGCAATTCCCATATCATTTGTTCCAATGCCCGTAACTTTGTTGTTTGCATCGTATAATACCTGACCAACCATGAAACCTTTAAGCACAAAACAATATCCCATAGTTTGGTCAGCAATAAAAACAAGCGAAAGAAGAGTACCTCGCTAGCAGCAAAGCCTGGATATATTTCTACTCCCAGTTCTTCAGCTTTGACTCCAAGCCAACGTACTAACTGACTCAAGCTGCATTATAACATTTCCAATGATAAGGGAAAAAAAATTAGAGCTAAAAACATGCCGTTCTTAAGAAAGGAAAATGCATGTATCAGAAGAAGCTTTCCAGAAAAGATAAGGGAGTAATAAACGAGTACTTTCATCCAAATAGGAACTACAAAACCATCTTTAGATTTAGGAAAAAATTATATGAAGCCCGAAGGATCACAAAGAAAAGATAACTTATGATGAGTATCTGAGTCAGAACTGCTTTAAATATCAGATGTCAGAATCATGCTAGAGGATTGCATGCCAAACATGAACAGAGTCTAGTGAACAAGTTTTGAATTGTTCCATAAATCATTATGATAATTGGACATGTTACATTGTGATTTATGATACTTACACATTTGAGATGTATGAGATTAACGAGTATTTTTCACATATTCTACACAAAAATGGGCTAATAAAACTAATCCAATTAAATTTGAACGTAAATTCCAAAAGACTGTACCAGGCATGGTTGAGAAAGTTACATAACTACCTTATCACATAGTTGCCTTTGTTATCAAAAGGGCAAGGAAGTGAAAAGGCACGACTTTCTGTGAGAAACCAAAACTTGTCAGAAGTAACAGGGACATTTATTGGTGCCTGCAAGCAGAGAAGTAACATAAAAGAATATTAAAAGAAGGATAAAGGGGGCTATGATCACGAACTACATCCAAAAAGATAAGCAAAGATTATTTTTATTTTCTCACTAATAGATAAACACCAAAAATTTTGAACGCTTTCTCTTATAAGGGAATTAGACAGCGAGCTGGCAAAAAAGGAAACGAGAGAAAAGAATGTCATTTCCATTTACCCTAGTAGCATGCAAGAATAAAAGAATTAATTATTTCCACCTGAACCACCTTCCTAAGGCCCTTACAGGTTCCAACTTTTCTGGAATGGGAAATAAAAACAAGTGAACAGGCAGCTTCATTCCAATTCCCTCTCAAAAAATGAGTGAATATAATATCAGACATCCATTACCAGAGTAACATTGGTGATCAAACACTTCATTTAGTATATGATGAAGCAATTGCAGTAATGAGATAGGCAGAAACCACAAGAAAGCACCTGTTGCTGTTTCCATTGTGGGAGAAGTTCATCAAGTGCTCGGGGTTCAAATACATTGCCAGATAGAATATGAGCACCTATTATCACATAGAAATCATGCAGCTTCACTTCAGGAACTTAACATACAGATACTCAAACTTGAAAAAACCAACAAAACCAGTTGAATTCATATACTAAACATAAAGTCTGGACCAAAGGCATAATAAGTTGAAAGAGAAGAAATTTGTTATCATGATCATTGATACAATACATTACCCCTCCACACTACTAGCACTTTGTCCATTTTGGGCCAGCACATATTGGCCCGCACGGCTTTGTCTTCCTAGTCAAAGCACCAACTCATACTTGTTCAAGCCTAGGAAAAGTGCTTGTAGGTTGGAAAGTTTAGCCAATATTCAGTACTTCACTTCCTCCCATGGACGATGCGGTAAATCGACACTACAATGGCCTGTGGGCCCACCCACTCGAGCATTGAGCCGAGTACTACATAATATCATGAAATCAAGTCATTGTTAAACTAAGCCTGCAATTCATCATTCTTCAAGTATTTATCCCAAACAATATGTTGGGGTCACCTAATCTTGGCCTACAACTAAAGGCACAAAAACAAAAGTAACATCCTCATGAAATAAATCATAATTCCTAATATCTGGGCCAAGTCCCCCAAAAACTTGTCAAGGCTTATAATCTAATAGGGGAAAGTGAGCAAAATATTCACTCAATCATAAACCTAAATTAGCCTCAATACCTTTTTAACATGTTCCTTAACCGCACACCAATTCCACTGCAAGAACATTTTGTGGCCTGAATGCCTCATGAGTTATCGTCAAACATAAGTAACCACTCTTTACCTCTTTGAGTTGTCTCCATTTGATCAAAAAAGACCCACTGGTTATATAGGTGGGAAACTAGAGGATGTTGGTCAATCTCCAAAATGCTATTGCCCTGATTATTTTTTTTCATTATTTTTTTTCCTTTCAGGGTGTGTTTGATAAGAATGTAATAAATAGGGGTAAACGTATTACTATGGTAATCATTACCCACCTCTTCTCATGAGTAACCATTACACTCAAAATAGGAAGAAAATTGCCTAAAAAATTTACCCGGGTCAATAATATACATGCCTACCAAACATGAGTATTTGTTTATCCATGTATTTTTAATTACTCCTATAATCATTACACCACTGTCAAACACACCCTCAGAAGAGAGACAAAAAGCAGTCATTCTTAGAATCTCGATAAATTAGGATATATCAAAATAAAGAACAAACTAATACATCCTACATCATTGGTACATTAGTTCGTGGAATCAGCATAAATCGTACCAGTATAAACTCCAACTGAAAGGACATTCTCAGTTATGTTCAGTGCTCTTAGAAACCAATTGCACAACTGAACAGAAGATGATTGACTCTATTGTTAAATGACACATCATTGATAGTTATCATTAAGAAGACTCGTACGAGCAGTATACATTTTTGCCCGCAGTTAGTGTGAATGTAAGTCTGTGTGTTTGTTGTAGCAATATCTTCCCCTCAAAGTTTTCTCATGCACTTCAAACATGAAGGTCTTAATTTATTAATTCTTTGATTGGGGTTCAATGTCCAGACTCCAATAATGCCAATGAGTTGTAGACTGATGCCGGTGAAGAAAAATTCCAGCTATGCCGGTGCCCATAACATCTAACAGCATCACAAGTTCACAACCTAATTTCTAAAGAAAATACCCCTCCAGTAAATGCATTCTCTTCTTGTCATAGGAAATTGAATGCTAAATGGCTGTTTACAATACACAAGGTTCTATTTGTAGGCTGCAGCATAGAACACATAATTTTCAATTTCATTTAATAGAATGATACTAAGATTATTCAAACGGACTGACTTCAGGTTCAGGCTATAAAACTTGTAGACGACATGCAAATAATAACTGGACTTATTCCATTTCAATTTCTATTTATGGTTTTCATTCCAACTAATATTATCCAACAGAAACTTAATATATGCACTTCCACTCAAAAGAACCAATTAAATTACGCCTAAACTTTAAGATAACAATCCGGCATTATGAGTGAAACCCATTTGAGTAATACAGAAACAGGGGACTTACCAACTTCTGGACCTTTCTCTACAACACACACAGAAAAATCGGTATCTTTTTCACGGCATATTTGCTTCAACTTTATGGCAGCCGATAAGCCAGCTGGTCCAGCCCCAACAATCACAACATCGTATTCTATAGACTCCCTTTCCGGTGCATCACAGAAACTCCTAAAGCCACCAACTGCTCTCTTGACCCACAAAAATCCATTTCTATTTCTACCAAAACTCTGCAAATTGACACCATTAAACCCATAACCGGACGAGAAAAACCTGCCAGCATAAAATTGAGAGGCTGAAGAGCGTGAGTTGGGAATGAAACGGCTTAAATAGTGATACCCAGTCGGAATCGACGAATGATATGTGGAATTAGAGGGTAAGGGAGACCACAGTGGATTTAATTGAAACTGGTTGTTAGTTGAGTTCGTAAAACTGGAAATTCCGGTGTCAAAAGAACTGGAATTGCCAGAGAAAATGGAGCTAGGTTTTCTCAGAGTGCTCGATTGTCGGGGAACTGAGATAAACCTCTGCATCATTCCTGAGGAGTCGATAATCCGATGATTGGAAGTACTAGTGATGTGTTTCGTTCAAGAAGAATGTATGCGGAGGTCTCTGCTGGTGAAAACTATGCGAATTGACGTGCAAGACCATGGAAGGATTTTTTAAGGGGTTATGATAAATAAACCCAGGCTATTTTAAACTCCTATAGCTAGATAATTATTATCAATATTCTTTGACTTGTCAGAAAGGGTTCAAATTCGATCTATACTTATATAAAGCCTCTGCACTCTACTTTCTCCGCGCGAGTCCCTGCTTTTCTCTCCTGTATTCTCGCGATTGGTGTTATTTCCACAAAAATTTGGCAAGCTAAACGACGACGTTTTACTCTCTTCACCCAAACAACAAATAAAAATAATTACATATACTTCTCCGCGCGAGTCCCTGCTATTTTCTCCCCTGTATTCTCACGATTGGTGTTATTTCCACAAAAACTTGGCAAGCTAAACGACGACGTTTTACTCTCTCCACCCAAACAACAAATAAAAATAATTACATATACAAGTTTATTATAACAATCAAATCATACAACTCAAAAGTTGTATAAAAGTCTTGGTACAAGAAAATTTCCATTACTATATTTGACACTGAAATTTTATATGCATTAGGTAAACCAAGATTTGGATTTGTGTTTGTTCAGATATTGCAATATTATATGCATTAGGTAAATGTAGGTTTAAATATTATATTGCAATATTATATTATATGTATTAGGTAAATGCAGATTTTAATAGACCTTGGATATTACATTTTGGGGCTTAGAGATGGTAGACCAATATACTGATAGAGATTTGCTTCTAATATTTCTATTGATTTTCCATTCCTCACACAATCAAGTTTTAAAGATCTGAAGAAATTTGACATTATAAGCAGAAGACTCATGGATGAAAATGGAAAACTCAGTCGTGCGATTGTACATATAAAACTAGTACAGCCGCATGGCTATACTTATAAAACATAATATATAATTAATTATTCAGCATAAATATATTTGAAATATCACCTAATAAATGTAATAAAAACTAAATATATAATAATATTTATATGGTCAAAGCAGGAACACTGATCGATGAAACACATCAAATCTGATTTGACAATTAGTTTTGGGTTAACATAATTTGCCTTTTGTTTTAGTGCATATAATTATGAAGAGCAAAAAATAAAATAAAAAATAAGACCTATTGATTTGACTATGTAGCTTTAGGTTGCAGCTTTATGTCTGATTGAGGCCGGGGAGGGGGGTTGATAGTAGGGTTATATTGGGGGTTGCTTTAGTGCAACCCTTTTTTAAGGGATTTTTTAAAAAATAACTGTTTTTAAACCTCAAATTATAATTTTAGTCTCATTTTTTATAATTTTAGAAATAACTTTTTGAAACTATACAATATCTTACATGTCCTCAAACAGCATTCCCTCCTTCAAAATTTATTATCAATTAAAAAAAACTTCAAAAATAAGAAATTAGGGTGAACATGAAATAACTCTCCCACCATTCTCTCAACTCAATGTCACCGTCTCAACCAAGTTCGTCATCACAACCATGCCTCTCCCTAACCTTCTCTGTCATCGTAACCAGACGTCTCATTCACGACAACGTTGCCTCCTTGTCACCACGACGACATTGCCTCTTTATCATCCGGACATTGCCTCTCAAGTTTGTGTACTTTCATAGATAGCATCTAAGAAATTCTTCTTCTTTTGCTACTACGAAGATGCCTTTATTGCGGTGAATATTTAGAAAGTAGTTGTACTAGTGATCTTGAAAATAATTTGCCTTTGTTTTCCCCATTATGGTCTACACACTCTTCTTCTTATTATTCTTCTTGTTTTGATTCTTTTGTGATGCTTGGATGTTTTTGAACATTGAATGAACTTGAAATTAACAATTTATTGTGTTTACGGAGAATCTATTTTATGTGAAAGAATTTAAATTTCCTAAAATTATAACCATTGGCATCCGCAAAGTCTTTTTATGTTGAATTCTTGAAGAAGTGGATATAGTTAAAGTGATATGTTTTGCACTTTTACTCTTAAGGATGCTTTTGGTATGGGGGTAAGAATTTAGAGGTATAATTTGTTACCCATGTAAAATGTTACTAGGGTAATAATAAATATGGAGAATAATTGTTACCCATGTTTGGTAAATATGGATAAAATTTATCCGGGTATTAATTACTCTTCTTTGTTATGAATATGCATTACTGGTATAATAATATTACCCTTGTTTGTTATTATTGTAATGAATTAAACTAAAAAAATGGATGATGCTTTTTTTTATTGTTATGACTACAATGTACAAAAATTGAAAATATTTATAAAACAACAATTATTAACAATTTCAAGAATATAATTTTGTATAATTTAAATCCATGATAAAAACGTAACACAAGTTTTTTCCAATATCCAAGTTCGTTAGTAATTATCCAATATTTAAATTCAAGCATATAAAACATAACACATAAGTTTTTTCAAACATCCAAATGTAGCACATGAGATTTTTCCTCTAGAGAATCACTAAATCAAACCAAGCACCATCTTCACATAAAGAGTTTTCTCCTCCACAGAATCCATAGCATAGAAGTTTTCAATATCTTCAAGAGTCATCTTCTTCATTGCCTGCACCACTTGTAATGTCTGAAAATCTGATAATTGCCCAATATCATATTTCAATTGTGCCCTATCTACAGATTTTGAACTAGTAGTAATGGCAGCTAGAATTTGAGAGAGTTGCTCAAAAGCTGCCTCCACCGTGCTAGAAAGTTCAGCTTGTGAACTTTCTATCTCTTCTAACTTTCTCTTATAAGCTGATCTTCTTGTTGAACTAGAAGTTGCAGTGGCTGCGAAACTTCTTCATCAATTGTAGCAATAGATTGAGAAACACGATCAGCAGCAGTAGCTGCATTAGTCCCTACAGCCCTATCTTTTGCAAAAATTTCCTCAAACTTATGATACAATGGCTATGATTTCATATACAACCCTTTTGCAAAAGGATGACTCTACAAAGAACAAAATTACAATAAAGATTAGTAATAATAATTGAATTGAATTGAATCAATCAATCAAAGCAAGCCAAGGTAGTACCTTAACCCATTCATCAAAAACAGTTTTATCACTGGTCTCCATCTTTCTTTCATCATCCCACCCAAAGCCCACTTCCCTTTTCCTTGATATCATGTATAGCAGTAAATTGTCTTTTTAAGTAGCCTAGTCTAAAGTCAATGTTCTTCTCTATAACATCAATTTCAGGAATTTTCTTCCTCATCTCTTGTAGCAAGTAAGCTACATGCCCATTCTTGAACCTGCCTTCCCCTTTGAACTTGTTTTCTCGATGCATGGTGATCAATGCATTAGTCAAACATTGATCCTCTTCTAAATTCTATCTTTTCTTTTGTCCTTTTTTCGCAATCTCGGTGGCCATACTTTGAGGGAAAAATTAAAAAAAATATATATAAGAAGAACAAAAATGGATAGAAACCAATAGCACGTTGCAAAAAAGATACTGGAACTCCATATGCACCAACTTGCACAAAATCATACTTCCCTAGAAATGCTCTTGGAGTATTTACAATTACTATCAGGCACCTCAACATCAACACACTAAATTACTAAATGGTTTCCAAAGCTGACAATTACCAGAGCGCAAACCAATTATTGTACAGAAAATGAATCACCCCCTTCCAATGATATTTCGTCCATCTCCAAGTGCAGGGTATTTCACCTTGCTCTAGAAAGCAATAAACATTTTGTATATTTCTCTTTGACCAATCAACAACTCATCCACAACTTTGGAGCCATATGGGTATATTAGGTGAATCCAGGTCTTGGAAAGAGACTCTTATTTCTAGTTGGCAAACCGAAAATAAAATAAAATTGTGCATTGAATCAAACTGTACTTTAGTAATAGTGAATGTGCACTGTTTTTGTGCATGAGATAAACATTGGATGAATAATCTAAAAAAAGGGGATGAAAATGCTAATTTAGATTTTTTAAAGATTCGGAAGCAATAGGATGTAGAAAAACATCAAGTCACAATTTGATCAAGACAAGCAAAGTACTCTCAGTCACAAGACTCGCAACCAAGAAAAGGTGGAACAGAATCAAGAAAAACCTAATTTGAGAGAGATCATGCAACAGAGTTTAAAATAGCTCATAAATATAACGATCAAAACAAACAAACAAACAAAAAAGGCACCTAAAAAATAAAGTAAAAGTTCAGGAACCAATATATATATATGTAATCATATCATGAGAATATTAATTGCATGTCACAAGATAAAGTAAGGGCAATTGAACTCTAAGAAGCTTGCATAGATTAATTCCCACTAGTGGTTTATCAAACAACTCAAGGCTTGGTTTATCAAACAACTCAGTCAATGCATAAGGCAATTACAAGATATAGCTTAACACTGCATATACTAAAGTTTCCACTCAAAGACAATTTTCAAGTATTGATACAAGTCAACCTCACCAGAATATTCTAATGTTACACTCTATTAGCTCTCCAAGTATTGAACATCTCATTTGCAAGTTGATCCCTCCAAGTAGTCCACTCATTTGAAGGCTCAACAATTCCTATGTGTTCTCCATGCTCATAATCATTTAGAAAAGTGTGTCCAACTTCTGGTTCAAGTTGAGCTTCAATTGGACCAAACCTCATCTCTCTACGAATCAAGTTGTGGAGCAAACAACAAGCAGAAATTATGTCAGCATGTGTGCTTATCCTATAGAAGCAAGTGTTATGCAATATTTTCCACCGCATTTTTAGCAATCCAATGCACCTTTCAATTACATTCCTTACCGCAGAATGCTTCATATTGAAGAATTCTTCTTTTGTCACTGGTTGACGTCCTTCCCTCCACTCATTTAGATAATACCTTTGTCTTCTATAAGGTGCCAAGAATCCATTACCATTTGTATAACCAGCATCAAATAGGTAGTAATATCCTATACATGACACAAATATTTCAGTAATATCATAACACTAGCAATTTAGTATATTTTAGGAATATAAGATCTTACTATTTGGAATTTTTAGGGCATTAGGCCTACTAATAGCATCCCTTAAGACCCTACTATCAGCAGCAGACCCTTCCCATCCTGGTAAAGCATAGACAGATTGCATATCCCTCGTACAAACCAATAGCAAGTTGGTTGCTAGTTCACCTTTTCTTTTTCAATATCTTGTCTTTACACCTTCTGCAAGTCTCAACTTCATTTATATGCCATCTAAAGCTCCCAAGCAATTCTTTTCATTCGTAACATATTAATAAATAATCAAATGAACACATTCACCTACCTAGTCTTAACAAAATAATAAATATAAACTTTATTACCTTAAACCACTTCCATCTATTATTTGTGTAATTTTCAAGAACAGGCTCTGGAGTCTTTAGTAACACTTCATGCAGGCGTAACACATCTTGTAATACCTTATGAAACACCCTACTTATTGTCTCCTGGGAACGATGCCTTGTATTCTTAATCATCCTATTCCTTGTATCATGTCCCAAAATGTTCAAGAAAAGTGCAAACATCTCTTCAACTAGCATGTTTTTGGTATCTTTAAGTCCTACCATGGTTCTCAACATTCCACACAATATGTAAAATATTTGTTTGTCCATTCTAATTTGTTCAATGGCAGCAACATCATCTTTAAGGAGATCGTTGATGTTTTTAATTCCTTTGTCAAATGGCCTTTTGGCAAATGGCTTAGTGAGCATAAAGTATTTCTTCCTCTCATGTATGAAGTACATGGATGAATAATAGTCCACCATCATCAAAGTTCTAAGTCTAAACCACAATGCTAATGCAAGTAAACCTTTTTGCCTCATCGTCAAAGGGAGACGAGCCATATCACGCCAACACTAGAAACACCACAATAAGAAAAACAAATCTCAAAATTATTCGGAACGATGCATTAGGAAATATCAAGAAACATTTCTAAGGCATTATATATATGTATTAGTTTGACAATATTCAAACCTCAGCAAATAATTAAGAGAGTAATTAATTTCTTCTCGGAGTTACATTATCTAAGCGTGAGCGTGCATTTCGATCTGATCACTTTTAAGATCTTGGCTTCTCTCTCAGTTTTCCTAATTGGGTTGGGATATATATAACTCTTATTTAGTTATTTACATCAATCACATCCCTAGCTCTCTCTCTTCCCCCTTCGTCTAACAATTAAAACATGAACTTTTCTTTCTCTCATGATAACCACACGTACAAAAACAAATAGGCTCTAGGCATTAGTGAAAAAAAACAAAATAATTTAACAATATTATCTTATGTGATTGCTGCTCTCTTTTTATTTTATCTGGGTAAGCACCACCTTAGTGCGAAAGTGACTCGCATATATTGATAAGTGCCATAATATACATTCTTAAAGTGATAAAATACTGTCAAAGCAATGCCAAAAAATTGTGCTTAAAAGCTGAATTTTCAAGATTATTGTACTTAAGATCTTCTTGGATGTTCTGCAGATTAAGAGGTAGTAAGAGCTGTCCGAATAAGATTTGATCTTCAGCAAATTTTTAGAGGACACTTCAAGCTTTGCAGGAAGTGTTGGTTCACAAAAATCGGAGTTTGTTTGGGCTTCTAAAGGTTGCCTCGAAGTCAAGTTTGGAAGTTATATCCGAAGCAGAATTTCTGTTTGCAGACCAGACCTTTAGAAGCCATAACTTGAGCGTTTGATGTCCAAATTGAGTGATTCAAAAGCCCATAATTATCTATACATTTGTATCTACAATATTGATGAAGGGTTTGAGTTCATAATAGGCTTCATTTAGGCCCATAATATAGTTGCAAGATTAGTGTGTAATTGGAAGTTGATGTCATTGATCATACAATTTCCATTCAAAGAGTGGACAATCTTGCTGGGTTTCAATATCTCATACACAGCGGAAGTTTAAAATTTTATTGAAACCCTCCAGAGAATCCATGTGAAAGGGCATAAATCGGTGATTAGAAGTTACCTCTTGAAGTGCAAAAAACGACCGATTGCTTGGCTTGAATGATCCGAATCAATCCGCGCTATCCAACCGAACAGCACGCCTCTAGGTATCCACACGAACAAGCCAAAGATCACCTCTTTCACGTTCTGCTAGTAACTAGGAGAAGAAGCTCCCAATCGGTTTTTCTCTCAACTCACCAAGAAGTACGGCACACCAAAAGGTTGTGTTCTCTCCTAGGGTTACTCTAACCCTAGATATTCCGTGAGTCAAGTAAAATAAAAAAAGGCCCAAATCTCCTTGAAGAAAGAAAGCCCACGTTTTTGGACCTTACATAAAGCCCTAAGCCCAAACGTAATATGTTATTCTTAAATAACATAATCTTTGACTTATTCTATGTGTGTGACCCTATAGGTTCTCGTTATGTTAGCAGTGAAACTAAAATCATATTATAGCATCACAAACAATGAGAGGTATCTAGCAACACATCACTGTTACCCAAATAACGAGAATGTCAATGATTCGACATAACCTTAATTTGTGACCAATTTATATATAGTCCCTTTGTCCTTAATATCTTGATTAACATCTAGGCATGGAATGTGTCATCCTCGTATATGTTAATCTATGTATTTCTTGATTCCGAGTAGACTATTAAAAACAAACGAAATCAATATCACATATTGATTCATTTGAGCACGGCCATGCATTTCTAAGTCTCACTCAATCAAGGGGCCTACGGATATTACTCCTGTTATATAGAAGGGACAAAAACCATCTAGGTCACTCACATCCCTCCACATGATTCGTGATATACCCAATCACTGACTTTATAGCCAACCCTTTTACAAGTGACGTTAGACAGTATCAAAGTATATAACTCCTCATGTTGGGAACCGTAGTGATTTCAGGTTAAAGGAAAACATATATCATTGTCACTATGAGAATAGCTTATGACATTCATATAACAATCCATGCAGTATTCTCATATTGGGTCTGTCCAGTACTTCCCGTTCTCTAACAAGTACCTATGTATTGATTTGATATCTCATATCCATGACTCGCAAGATTTAGTCATCAATCAACCTACATACTAGTCTCAACGTATTAATGTTATCCCATTTAACAATAATACTCGACTAGGGACGTTTAGGAATAGTGTTCTATATACATCTATGATGATCTCACGTTCAAGTCACACACTTGAAGTCTCATAGCATCGAACCAACTATTCTAGGGATATTTATCATAATCATTTATATAGTGCAGATAAATAATTCATAACAAATAAAGTACCTCAATATAACATAATAAATGTATGCTAATACAATCATCCCATGATTGGCTCCTAGAGCATACACCAACAAATCCACCACACGAATTTGATGGAAAATCCACCACCAAAAGATGGCACTAACTCCTCCACTATGTGCTCATTTTCTCTATAAATAGAGAGTAGAAGGAGTAGAAGGGGGGGGAGGAGTAGAAGGAGAAGAAGAAAACAAGGCTTGTGCTTGTACTTGTACTTGTGTTTGTAATTATGTTCTTTTTGTTTCATGTTTTATTTGGTTATGTATAACTAAACTCTTGTTAGTTAGGGCTTATCTTGAAGCCCTAAGCATGCTTTCAATTTTATAAGTTGTGTGGATTTCAATTTCTACAAGCATGATGATTTTGATTTTTTCATGTTATGTGAGTTCTAGTATTGCGTTTCTTTGAGTAGCTAACTTTGAAACATGTATTGGAATTAATTGTTGTAGAACATGGCCAATTGCCTTGTTGAATATGTTCTTTCTTGCAACATATAATTCAGTTGAAAAAGAATTATGAAAAATCAATTCTTGAATACCTGAGTACAAATACCATGTATTAGGATTCTTGTGACATTCATATTTTCTTTGCTCTTATTGGATTCTTGATTGTTGATTGATGCAGACACCATGCTAGATTTTGATTAAGAATACACGTAATGAGGTAGAAGTCATACACTTTACATGCAATTAAGAGAGAATTATACAACTTGAGTTCGGCCATGACCTTGTTGTGAATGTTGTCATCATATGCTTGTTAAAATTGTTAGTCTATTATTTCCTATAAATTTTTTGAATGTTTTGTGGTGGATAGTGAGTCTTAGCAATTGTTTTCATTAATATCAATTCTCATTCTTGTTCTTAACGTCAATTTCTTTGTCTTAATTTTTATTTATTATAAGATTTAACCCCCCCCCCTTTTCCCCCTTTTTAATTGTATCAATTATATTCGAGTGTTAGATTGTATATCTATTAGCATCACTCCTTATGGGATCGACTCTTACTTGTTCACTATATATTAGTTGTACATTTGTAAGTTTATTTTAAATTGTTACTAACGACATAACAATTTTTGGCGTTGTTGCCGGGGATGTGATTACCTAATATAGTGTCATCTAACTCTTGTATATAATTTATTTATTTATTTTTGTTGTTAGAACCTCCTACATGGAAGGTTTTACATTATATATCATTATTTAACGTGGTTGGCTTAAACGCCCCATTTTGTTTTCTATTAACGGCTGGTTCAACCACCTACTGTTGTTAATATATGTATATATCTATTAATATTAATGGCTGGTTCTACCGCCTATTAATATGCCTTAATATTTACTAACATCATTTTTTTATGGTTGACCTTCTCTGCCCCATTTTATTTCTTCATACTAACTTTTTATATATTGTCAACCAACTCCTTTAATCCTCTGGTTGTGATTGGTACTGCCATCCACCAAATTTTCTTTATATTAATTTATGTTCATGGTTGGCCTCGCCACCTAAGTAGTTCATTTATATTGTTATTTTTCCTATTTTGCAGATACATGAATGTCCAGCTCAGATCTTGGGAACTTATCGAGTGACAACATTTTGTTAAACACAAAATTAGCGGATATCCGTTTATTTTGTCAACAACGAAAAAGAGACCATCGCACTCCAGAGAGATCACCTTTGTCATCACCAACTACAAGTCCCAGAGCCCCAGTTCAAATGGAAGAAGAACCAGATAACATGAACAAGCCACTTAAGGATTTCTCTGTGCCTCAAGCAGTAGATCAAGCTTCATGCATTGTCTACCCCCAGACTACTGTAGACAATTTTGAACTAAAGTCAGGAATGATTCATTTGTTGCCTACGTTCTTAGGCCATGCTGGAGAAGATCCTCACATGCATCTTAAAGAATTCTCTGATATCTGTTCCACAATTAAAATAAGAGGTTTAACTGATGAGCAGGTTCATCTGCGATTATTTCCATTTAGTCTGAAGGAACAAGCAAAGACATGGCTTCACTCTTTACCAAGAGCTTCAATTAGAACATGGACAGATTTGGCAAACAAGTTCTTGACGAAATTCTTTCCAGCTCAAAAGACAAATAAAATAAGGAAAGAGATAGTGAGCATCGAACAAAATGATGGAGAAGCATTCCGCGAATATTGGGAGAGATACAAGAGGCTCTTAAGCTCTTGTCCTCATCATAATATTCAAGAATGGCTACTAATGCAATATTTTTATGAAGGGATGCTGGATTCAGATCGCAAAATGGTGGACGCCACATCTGGTGGTGGATTGATGAATAACAATGCCGGACAAGCAAGTGAAATGTTCGAAACTCTTTCAACTAATTCTCAACAATGGAGTTACAACAGAGTGAGAGAACCTCAAAAAAGGGCTGGAGTCTACGAAGCACAATCAAGTTCAAACATGGAAGCCCAAATTGCAAACTTGACAAATATGGTGAAGTAGTTAATCATTCCAGGCTCTCAAGTGTGTGTTGTGTGCAGTACACCTGGACATGCTATGGAAAGTTGTCCACAAAATGAAGTTGCGGTCTTGGATGCACAAATAAATGCATTCGGTACTTATCCAAATCAGAATCAAAACCAAATGCAAAGGCCAAAGAATGATCCATTTGCTCCTACCTACAATTCAGGATGGAGGAATCATCCAAATTTTAGGTGGAGTAATAATCAACCAATGCAACAACCTTTTGCTCAATTAGCACAACATCGGGTTCAAGTGGAGCCTCCGAAACCATCACTTGAAGATATGGTTACATCTATGGCACATAACACTCAAGCATTCATGCAGAAAACTAATAACGCCATTGCAAATTTGAAACAACAAATAGGACAGTTAGCCACTACATTAAATCAAAGAGAACCTGGAAAGCTTCCTGGCCAAGTTGTTGTCAATCCTAAGATTAATGAACATGCTAAAGCAATCGCTCTGAGGGGAGGAAAAACAATTGGAAAAATAAGCGTGCTAGAAGAAGAGAAGAACCTTCACTCTGACAATATGATCAATCCAGACATTCTAGATCCAAATTCTAGCAGCAGTGATACTCCTTTCCAGGAAACGCCAAACCTTCAGGTTAACTCTAACCTTCCAAATTATGTTTCTTCACATGCTCCTTTTCCTAGCAGATTGCAGAAATCCAAGAAAGAAGATCCAATGCAAGGAATCTTGGATACTTTCAAGAAGGTGGAGATTAACATTCCTTTTTTAGATGCCATTAAACAAATGCCAAAATATGCAAAGTTCCTCAAGGATTTGTGCACAAATAAGAGGAAGTTCAAAGAGTTTGAAACGATTAAGGTTTCTGAGGAAGTTTCAGCTGTTCTACAAAGCAAACTCCCTCCCAAGCTAAAAGATCCAGGCAGTTTTACTAACCCTTGTATCATTGGGGGTCACAGGTTTGAGAAAGCTCTTATTGACTTAGGTGCATCTGTCAATCTAATGCCTTTTTCTGTTTTTGAATCTTTGAATATAGGGGAACTAAAGGCGACCTCTGTGAGCATCCAGTTGGCAGATAGATCAATCAAATACCCTAGGGATATTCTAGAAGATGTCTTAGTCAAAGTTGACGGATTAATCTTACCTGCTGATTTTCTAGTATTGGAGATGGAGCCGATTCCTTTGTCAGAAGTAAAATTAACCTTAATTCTTGGTCGTCCATTCATGGCCACAGTAGGTACCAAAATTGATGTTCAAAAGGGTACACTAACTATAAATGTGCAGGGACAAACGATTGAGTACAAGGTATTTGGAGCACTCAAATTACCAAGTGATGAACATTATTGTTTTCACTTAGATGCGTTAGATACAATTTGTCAACAAGTGTTCAATGAAAGTTGTGGTCGAGATATTGTGGACAAAGTTTTAATTCATGACTTTGGAACCATCGATGAGGATAAACAAGCTAGCAAAGTCTTAGCTCGCCTTGAAGCCTTACATTCTTTAGGTATATATATTTCTGCCTTTGAGCCTTTACCAGTGCCTAAGACAAAACTTGTACCATCTGTTGTGCAGACACCTCAATTGGAGTTGAAGAAACTACCAAAGCATTTGAAGTACGCTTATGTGGGCGAAGAAAGTACATTGCCAGTAATCATTGCGTCTGACCTCAGCATTGAAGAAGAAGAGAAATTGTTGAGGGCTAAAAGAGCATAAAATATCAATCGGATGGAGTATTGCTGATATTGGAGGAATCAGTCCCTCTAGATGTATGCATCGAATACTACTAGAGGAGAGGACAAAACCAACAAGAGATGCCTAACGCAGACTTAACCCAATAATGAAGGAGGTGGTGTTAAAAGAAATACTTAAATTGCTAGATGTTGACATCATTTACCCTATCTCTGATAGCAAATGGGTTAGTCCGGTACAAGTGGTTCCTAAAAAATCTGGAGTTACAGTAGTCCTTAATGAAGATAATGAGTTGGTTCCCACGCGAGTTCAAACAGGATGGCGTGTTTGCATTGACTACAGAAAGCTTAATTCAGGTAATAGAAAAGATCATTTTCACTACCTTTTATCAAACGTTGGAACGTCTTGCAGGTCATAGCCATTATTGTTTTCTTGATGGATATTTGGGCTACAATCAGATTGCAATAGCACCAGAAGATCAAGAGAAGACGACATTTACTTGTCCATATGGTACATTCGCCTACAAGCGCATGCCTTTTGGTCTTTGCAATGCTCCAGGTACTTTTCAAAGGTGTATGATGAGCATATTTTCAGATATGGTGGAACACATTATTGAGGTATTTATGGATGATTTTAGTGTATTTGGTTCATCTTTTGATAAATGCCTTCATAACCTTTCTTTGGTCTTAGAAAGATGCCAAGAATGCAATCTAGTTTTAAACTGGGAAAAATGTCATTTTATGGTACAACAAGGAATTATACTTGGTCATATCATCTCTAGCAAGGAAATAGAAGTTGATAAAGCAAAAGTGGATCTGGTGAGTAATCTTCCACCTCCATCTACAGTTAAGGAAATAAGATATTTCCTTGGACATGCAGGTTTCTACAGGAGGTTCGTCAAGGATTTCTCCAAGATAGCTAAGCCATTGTGTAACTTACTATCCAAGGATGTGACATTTGAGTTTGATGAGACATGTTTGACAGCTTTTAACAAGCTTAAACTCCTTCTTACGTCAGCACCGATCATGATGCCTCCCAATTGGAGCCACCATTTTGAACTAATGTGCGATACTTCTGATTATACTGTAGGAACAATTTTGGGACAACGAGTAAATAAAGTACCTCATGTCATCTACTATGCCAATAGAACACTCAATGATGCCCAATTAAACTACTCCATTATAGAGAAGGAGCTCATTTCTGTTATTTTTGCTTTAGAAAATTTTCATGCATATTTGATTGGCACTAAAGTAATTGTATTTTCTGACCATGCAGCTCTTAGGTACCTTCTTCAAAAGAAGGATGCGAAGCCTCGCTTGATTAGATGGATTCTATTACTTCAAGAGTTCGATTTGGAGATTAAGGACAAAAAAGGATCCGAGAATGTGGTGGCCGATCACCTCAGCCGTTTGGTGAACAATTCAGTGACCGAAGAAGACTCTTTGCCTCTAAATGAGAATTTTCCTGATGAGCAATTACTATCTTTATCTATTTCTACACCATGGTATGCTGACATTGTCAATTACCTTGTTACAGGTGATCTTCCAGGAAATGTGCCAAGAACTTACAAGGATAAGATCGTGACAACAGCAAAGTATTACATATGGGATAATCCATACCTTTTCAAATGGTGTTCTGACCAAATCATCAGACGGTGTGTGACAGAATCAGAATTTCAATCCATACTCACGTTTTGTCACTCATATGCTTATGGAGGACATTTTGGTCCAAAGAAGACAGCTTTGAAAGTATTGCAATCTGGATTTCATTGGCTGAGTTTGTTCAAAGATGCATATACTTTCTGCTCTACTTGTGATAGGTGTCAGCGATTAGGTAATCTTTCATCTAGGAATTAGATGCCTTTATCTCCTATTCTAATAGTTGAAATTTTTGATGTTTGGGGCATTGATTTAATGGGACCTTTTCCTTCATCTAAAAGTTATTTATATATCTTACTTGCTGTGGATTATATTTCAAAATGGGTGGAAGCAGTTCCATCCAAGACTAATGATTCTCGAGTTGTTCTCAGATTCCTTAAAGAAAATATATTTGCAAGATTTGGAACACCCAGGGCGATCATTAGTGATGGAGGGTCCCATTTCAATAATAAACTTTTTGCAGCACTATTGCAAAAGTACGGAGTCAAACATAAGGTGTCCACGCCATATCATCCACAGACAAGCGGACAAGCTGAAATCTGTAATAGGAAAATTAAGCAGATATTGGAGAAGACTGTGAGCTCCTCACGCAAGGATTGGTCTGATCGTCTCATGGATGCTCTATGGGCTTATCGTACAGCCTACAAAACTCCGATTGGAATGTCACCATACATGTTGGTTTTTGGCAAACCCTGCCACTTACCAGTTGAATTAGAGCACAAAACATATTGAGCTATCAAACAGTACAATTTTGAGATGAAGGCTGTAGGAGAGCAACGAAAGTTGAAGTTGAGTGAGTTGGAAGAACTCCGAAATGAAGCCTATGAGAGCTCTAAAATATACAAGGAGAAGACCAAGGCCTATCATGACAAGACCATTTTGAGAAAACATTTTGAACTTGGGCAGAAAGTCTTATTATATAACTCACGCCTCCTACTATTCCCAGGTAAGCTCCGTTCACGATGGTATGGTCCATTCCTTATTACTCATGTTTTTTCACATGGTGTAGTGAATCTTCAACACCCACAGATGGGAAATATTTTTAAAGTGAATGGTCATCGTCTCAAGCACTATTTAGAGCCAGCAACAGAACATCTTGATGAGAATTTAAGGCTCTCTGATCCTGTTCCACTCACTTGATACGCTGTTCCATCTGGCTGACGACACTGAATTTAGCGCTTATGGGAGGCAACCCATATTTCTTTTTCATTATCTTCGTGTGTTCAAATTTATTTTATTTTATTTTTTAACCAAGCATTTAGTTCAGTTGCACATTTTCTTAGCATATTCACTTTTACTTTCACCTTGAGGTGGTCACTGTACACTTTTGTGTGCGTGGGATTTGATTGCGCCCATATGTCTACGGTGTGAGCTTTCTCCACCAGCTTAATGTGGTTTGGATCTTCAAATGTTTACTTATAGGGCAGCTGGGAGGGAGAGCATCTCATGACGGTATTGTCATTAGTATAAGACCTGAAGGTTTACATTTTGATCCTGTGGACAAAAGCTGTGGTCTCCTGATAGGCCGAAGGAAAACACTCTATGGCGTTAGCACAGAAGTCACTAGAATGAGCCTCTGTTACCTTACTTGTGCATGTGCATTGGTTGAAAAAAAACGAAAGAAAAAAAATCATAATTGTCTTCTCTTCTCACACTCTGTTTCTTCTTGATTTTCAACTCTCCCTTTATTATTCTTGTCTTTTCTTATCATCTTTCTCTTCCTCCTTCACAGTATGCCGCGCAACCCCCACGATGTCGTTGCCATGGTGGACTTATTCACCAGAGCTACAATCATGCCAGAACGTCGAATCGATTCAAAAATCCTGAACGATTCTGCCAACCGATGGGCCATGAGCTACCTCCGTGACCATTCTCTGCTATTCTTGGTCAATCCTGATCCAAAAGACGAATTCTTGGTGTATCCTCACATCATTCGCTCCTTTTACCATACTCTTCTCAAGTTACCCCACTCTTCTAGCACTCAACCAGTGTATCAGGTTGACATCCCTGGTCTTCGGCTTCAATTCACGACAGCGGATATTTGCTCATGTTTAGGCTATCCACCTACTACTGACGTCGTTGTAGGTTTTCAAACGCCGATCTCTATTTCCCATCAAGAGATGATTGATGATATGTGTCAAGGGCGACACGATCTGAATGCTACTTCTACACGCCGCTCTTATTTGCCATCCACGATGTGGATGCTTGATGATGCTATCCGAAGTAACCTTTGCCCCATTGGACACAGTCAACAATGCCAGGGTAACATACTTTCCGCCCTATATTACATGTATCGCGGAATCTGGTTTGATATTGGCCGGATTTACCTTGAGAGCATTCTTAAGGTGAAGGCCCTTGTGGAGAAACAAACAACCAAGGTCGGGAGATTATATTTCCCGAGACTCATCACGCGGTTACTTTTCAGTATAGGCATCCGCCCGCCTTAGAGTCAGACAACTTTCAATTATCCAGTGACTATTTTAGGAGAACTTTACCTGGCGTCAGAGTACTGGCCACATGCTTTCCAATGCTCGTAGACAACGAACACCGCGACGTCCAGTTGCTTTACCACTGGAAGCGTCTGACTCTTCTGCTGCTGCACTACCTCTGACTTACCACATTCATGACATCTTAGCCAGCCTTCATAGGTTGGAGGTTGGACAACAGTGGCTGGAACACATGCCGAATGTGCTCATGAATATGGTGCGGCGCTAACCATCTTCCCCTCCCACCATTGTCCGAGCATCTTCCACCTCAGGTTGTATTTTTCTATCCTCTGTTTCCTTGCATTGCATTGCTTTTCCATACTTCGTCATTTTCACATTGCGGACAATGTTTAGTTTAGGTTGGGGGTGGTGGCATATTCATGCACTTTGATGATTTGGTACTGGTACAATTAGTTTGAGTCAATTTTTCTATCTGGATTATTAGAAAACAATTTTTAACACACTTTTGTCCACAAATATTAAGCCTTGTGGTAAGATGGATGATAATGCATATGACTAAGAATATTTTCTGGTTAAAGCACAAATGAGTGGAGAGAAATGAGTAAACAACTTATGAACTTCATTGATCTTTTGAAATGGATAATTGTTGTCAATGAACACCATTACATGGTTTGTGGAATGATTGGATGAATGCTGAGGATGATATTGATCAATGTTTGAGAACAATGTTGTACTTTTATTGGGCCTTTGTTTGAGATGTTCTCTATTATGAATTCGAGATAAAAAAAAAGACAAAAAGACAAAAAGAAAGAAGAAAGAAAAAAAAATTTGTTATGTGTATTCGTCATCCTTCAATAGATAAGTTTTTCTATAATAAGGCTCTATTAGTTTGTTAATTGAAAAATTTTTGATCAATAAAATTCCAAAGCAAGTTTGTGGTAAGACTGGTGGAAGTTCTAGACAGCTAATATACCTATCATTTGATCAATGTTTGTTTATTTGTTTGTCCTTAAATTGACTTTTCTTCTGAGTGCATATCTATTTTCCAACTCCATGAGAGAAATTCATAGCACAGAAATCCTTCTCTACCCTGTGAGAATATGGAGTTGAGGCTTTTACTTGGATAATTTTTTTGAGGTTATATGCATTATGGATTGTGGTATGAAGGTTTTGGCTTAGCACACACACACAAGTCTTGGAAGTTGTGACTATACTAATCTTGTAGGAATTGTGATCTCTTACCTTTTGTTCTAATATTGTTACTTTAAATCATTTCTTATAACATTTTTACGCTTGAATTACTAGAGACTAGCAATAAGCTGGTTGGGGGTTGTGATAAGTGCCAGAATATACATTCTTAAAGTGATAAAATACTACCAAAGCAATGCCAAGAAATTGTGTTTAAAAGCTGAATTTTCAAGATTATTGTACTTAAGATCTTCTTGGATGTTTTGCAGGTTAAGAGGTAGTAAGAGCTGTCCGAATAAGATTTGAACTTCAGAAAATTTTTATAGGACACTTCAAGCTTTGCAGGAAGTGTTGTTTCACAAAAATCGGAGTTCGTTTGGGCTTCTAAAGGTTGCCTCGAAGTCAAGTTTGAAAGTTATATCCGAAGCAGAATTTCTGTTTGCAGACCAAACCTTTAGAAGCCCATAACTTGTGCTTATGATGTCCAAATTGAGTGATTCAAAAGCCCATAATTATCTACACATTTGTATCTACAATATTGATGAAGGGTTTGAGTTCATAATAGGCTTCATTTAGGCCCATAATGCAGTTTCAAGATTAGTGTATAATTGGAAGTTGATGTCATTGATCATACCATTTCCATTCAAAGAGTGGACAATCCACCACACGAATTTGATGGACAATCCACCACCAAAAGATGGCACTAACTCCTCCACTATGTGCTCATTTTCTCTATAAATAGAGAGTAGAAGGAGTAAAGGGGGGGAGGAGTAGAAGGAGAAGAAGAAAACAAGGCTTGTGCTTGTACTTGTACTTGTGTTTGTAATTATGTTCTTTTTGTTTCATGTTTTATTTGGTTATGTATAACTAAACTCTTGTTAGTTAGGGCTTATCTTGAAGCCCTAAGCATGCTTTCAATTTTATAAGTTGTGTGGATTTCAATTTCTACAAGCATGATGATTTTGATTTTTCCATGTTATGTGAGTTCTACTATTGCGTTTCTTTGAGTAGCTAACTTTGAAACGTGTATTGGAATTAATTGTTGTAGAACATGGTCAATTGCCTTGTTGAATATGTTCTTTCTTGCAACATATAATTCAGTTGAAAACGAATTATGAAAAATCAATTCTTGAATACCTAAGTACAAATACCATGTATTAGGATTTTTGTGACATTCATATTCTCTTTGCTCTTATTGGATTCTTGATTGTTGATTGATGCACAAGATTTTGATTAAGAATACACGTAATGAGGTAGACGTCATACACTTTATATGCAATTAAGAGAAAATCATACAACTGATTTCGGCCATGACCTTGTTGTGAATGTTGTCATCATATGTTTGTTAAAATTGTTAGTCTATTATTTCTTATAAATTGTTTGAATGTTTTGTGGTAGAAAGTGAGTCTTAGCTATTGTTTTCATTAATATCAATTCTCATTCTTGTTCTTAACGTCAATTTCTTTGTCTTAATTTTTATCTATTTTAAGATTTAACCCCCTTTTTCCCCTTTTATAATTGTATCAATTATATTCAAGTGTTAGATTGTATATCTATTAGCATCACTCCTTATGGGATCGACTCTTACTTGTTCACTATATATTAGTTGTAAATTTGTAAGTTTATTTTAAATTGTTACTAACGACATAACATATACACACACACATATCTTATTATATCTTCGTAGCCTAAATTATATATATAGACACACACACACACATACATGCATATGCAATCAATTTTGGCTGTAATAGCATTAGACCCACCACTCACATCCACAAAATCCGTTATATGAACCCAAAATCACTATAGATGAAGAATATTCAGTAGCACAATAAAAATAAAATTGAAAACAAAGCAGCTGATAGAGATAACGGCATAAGACACAGCAAACATGAGATCTCCACTTCGAATTCTCAATCGCACAACTCCAAAACAAAGTTCAAATCGAAAATCCCAAAATTGAAAGCAAACAACCAGGAGCGCACACAATTTCTTGCAATTACAGAATCCATTTTTTGGGAAACCTAAGCGCATCTACAAAAATGAAGCCTCCTTGAAAGGGGGAAAACAATATCAAGTGAAAAACGAAAAGACAACTCGAAATCTAAATGCATATAACAAAGGACAAAATTCATCTCCAGAAATCAGATGCAAAAATAAATTTGAAAATCTAAGCAAAAGAAAACACATAAGAACACGATAAAGTGAATAAACAAAAGATTAGCGGAAAAATTAAGAAGATGCTAGTACTGCCATGATTGACATTGAAGCTAGAAGGAATCAAGAAAAGACGCACCAGAATCATCTCGACGAGGGAGGGAGGGGAAAGCGGAACTTGCGACGAGGGAGAAACAACTCGCGACAGCACCAGAATTCTTTACGGGTTTTTGAATTCTTTTAATTAGGAAGGGTAAGAAAACCCTATTACTTTTCATTACCTAGGCCCTACCGTCAGTAAAACATGTGTATAAATTAAGGCCAATTTACTAAATTTTATTACAAGGGTAAAAATAACACTCATATAACAAACACAAGTAAAATTGAAATTTAATTACCCTTGTAACTATTACTCCCTATTACCCCCGTACCAAACGCACCCTAAGTTGAAGTTTTTTATTTTGTTCTGGCAGTTCTTACAAGGTTTATGCTAGCTTGGATTACCTTAATCCACAATGCATTTCAATTTGGTTTATTAGAAAATCATCATTATGCTTTTGTCTCCAAGTTTCTTCAAGGCTCCCACTTGCCTCCAACATCAAGGAACTTGGAGCAGTTATCCTCCAACACAAAATTAGTTTCATGTGCAAGGTACTTTAATTTGGGATAAGGAAAAAGGCAGGCATAATTTATTATTCTGTCTTGTCTCCTCCAATTAACTTATAGCTTTTGTGTTTCGTTGTATTGTTAAGCCTTGTTCTTCCCTCCTTAGGGATTTTTTTTGGCATGTACCTCATAGCCCATCTTTTGATGCCCTTTTGTTCTCTTTTTGGTTTGGAATATATTTTGTAGCTTATAAAAAAAACAAAATGGAGTTTGGGTATTAGGAAACCAAATGACATTTTTGAATTTTTTCAAGTTGTTGGCATGCCTTTTTATTTTGATATATGAACTTTCCCCCACAGCTGAAGCTTCAATAATACATGTTTGGTGTGAGAGATTGTCTTGCTAATCCTGATTAAAGCTCTCGTTACATTAGGGGGAAGAAAGTCTACATTTGAAAATAGTAGATAACTTGATGACCATTCTAGCTCAGTCTTTTTGTGAAATTATCTGAAGCAGCATTCACAACTATATAGATCATGGGCTTTGATAAATTTTCCCATCCCCTTCCACCACCATAACAATAAATTTATGCATTTTATGAATTTCTTGTCTGAATACCTAATGGAAAACTTCCAACATGTACATGTGGCTCTTATTCTCGACAAGCCTCCTATTCTTTCATCATTATTGGCAGGTGGTCATTATTAGACCTTATTTTTTCTCTAACACAAGACTTGTTGTACTGTTATTTGAATTAACTAGTTATGTTTATCCAATTTTTTGCAATTTTAATTATCATTGTCCTAAGATTTTGGCTTAAACAATATGTACCTTTCTTGTGCGGAATTTTTAGAGTATGGATTTTAGGATTCAAGCTGAGAACAGATTCCTTCTAAGGTTGTTTGTTAATCTAGACTCACGCAAGCTATAAAGACAATTAAATTAAAGCTTGAAGGTGACAAGCTAGAGTCATTTAGGGCATCCTGTTTTGGGCATTTTCTAGACGTTGGAGAGATTCAGTGGGCTCCTCAGATTGTCCAACAGGTGTTGATGTATCAACTGCTCTCTCTGGCAGACGAAGCAATATGAAGGCTGTTGTTCAGGATTGGGGAACATGAGTTGACATTCTCATTGAACGAATTCAACTTAATAACTGGTCTTCGTTGCTCAACACTTCCATATCTAAGTACGTTCTTACCAGAAGGTAGAGAAGTGATGGTGCAAAAGCTATTTGAGGGCCAACAGAGGATCACATGCAATGCACTGCATGATAGGTTCATTGCGTGTGAGGATTCTGACGATAAACTGAAATTGGCTCTTGTATATTTCGTAGAGTTTGTTCTCATGGGAAGGGAGTAAAAATTATTCGTCGATACCAATTGGTTAAAATTGGTACGCTTGCTTGAGGAGTTCAATAACTTCCCATGGGGAACTCTATCATTCAAGTAAATTGTGAAATCATTGAATAGCGCATTGATAGGTCGAGCTGATAAGAACGAGCAAAAGGAAATGGGGTTGAACTTTTATTATTTGGTTGGATCCCCTTTTGCATTTCAGGTAATTCCTACTTATATTTCTAAAATCTTATTGGTTGTTATTTTTATATAATACACGACATCTTTTAATTGTAATTTGAATATCAAAAATGTTATGGAACCCAACTTTTATTAGCCCAACTCAACCCAAGTCTACATGGCACTCCATGTTGGTGTGCCATGTTGGTTTTTTTTTTAAAAATCAGCTTTTATTTATCTTTTCCATAAACGAAACTTTAAAACGTTTTCTCTCTCAAAATACATGTTAGATTTCAAAAAAAATTACATATTCGAACTCAGCGTGTAAAAATCTTTCTAATAAGACTCATTGTCTATAGTTTTTATTGCGTTTTTTCAATTATGTTATTTTTAAAAATAATGTAATTCATATATATGATGTGTAAAGTGTTTATTCAAGCTGAAATTTTATTATATTATGATAGTATAATATATATTCACTATTTTTTTACATTTTTAATGAAATTATGTTGAATATCTGAACCCGTTAGAGTATAATAGTTAGGACCCTAAAGTTTAGCACTTGAGAGATTTATGATTTTGTAGTGAATCCGTCGAGATTTAGTGAATCTAAGTCTTTTAGGTTACAAAATTGAAATCCGCTACACGAGCCTGTTAGGGTTTAGTAAATTCGTTCCCCTTGGGGTTTATAACACTTATTATTTAGGTTACAGCATGAAAATCCCATACACGATCTCGTTAGGGTTTAGCGAATCTGTTCCTCTTAGGGTTTAACACTTATTGTTTAGATTACAGTAAGAAAATTCGATATACGAGCTCTTATCGGTACACATAAATAAACACTAGAACTTACGTAACCCACATATTAGTACAAAAAAAAACAATGTAATTAAGAATGAGTAATTAAAACCTATCGATGATAGATCTTGTTGGATAGATCTTTACTTGCTGATTATGGATACGTAATTTTTTTCAAAATCTAATATGTATTTTAAGAGATAAAGTGTTTTAAAATTTTGTTTAAGGAAAAAAAAATGTGTTGTGAGTTTTTTAATTGAGATATTTTGTTTTTCAAAATTTTAATTTTCCATGTCATTTGCTTACAAAGTTTGCCATGTAGACTTGGGTTAATTGTTGGGTTACATAAACTTGGGCTATTTAGAACTACTCTTTGAATATATTGTCACTCCAGATATGGATTTACGAAGCTATTCCAACGGTTGGTCAAAATTTTGCTCAGCATTTGAGGTAGGGGTAGCAATTTTGATCTGCCCCACCTCGAGCAGGTTTTCCCCGCCCAGATTCTTTGGTGGGGCGGGGACGGGGCATAACATTTTGCCCCGAAGGCAAGGCGTGGCGGAGATGGGTTAACTCTTTACCCCGCCCCGCCCCCACCCCCGCCCCGAAACATATATTATGTATATGTATATAGATGTTTATATATAAAAACATAAATCAAGAGTATAAAATATAGATCCTAAGTCCTCAACCATATGTTAAATCATAAAATATAAATACTAAACCCTAAACTCTAAAGTATAAAAACTAAGCTTAAGTGACTTTGTCACTTTGACTAATGAACTCTAGAAGATGGACAAACATATTATTTTAAAACATATAATGTGTTGTTAGTAATCTATTCCCTAAACTTCAAGTCCTAATGCTTAAACTCTAAAGTCATAAACCCTAAACTCTAAGTATTAATAGAATCACATAAAGTCATCAATCATCATAAATCAATAAATCATTCTTTTATTCTTCATACTGAATTGATTCATCATAAATCAATAAATCATTCTTTTATTTTTCATACTGAATTGATGATGCTAATTTCAAAATATGGATTAAATCAAAATTAATAATCAATTATGCTTTACTTGATTGGCTATTTTGCTTACTTTAATTTGGATAATTGATCTATTGAATCAATGACTCAAATTTAGGCTACTAAAATTTTGATTCGGGGCCGGGTGGAATTTCTTAGCTTTGGGGCGGGGATGAAGTGGCCGAATTTCGTGCCTGGTCCACCCCGTTACCATGCATAGCTTGAGGAAAAGTATCCACGAATGCTGCAATGGAGAGCAGATTGTGTACCAAATTCAATATATGCTATTGACATCTTATCACTGAATGATGTGAGTGTTATCAACCAATGAATTCACCCACTATTTTTATTCTCTTTTGAATATCTATAAATTTTGAGAATTATTGGTATTTGGATGAGAATAACATACTTGATGGTTGAGAACACTTTATTTACTGGTTGAGAATAGTTTACTGTACCTGATGGTTAAGAATAGTCGAGAACAGTTTATTTACTGGTTGAGAATCTAATGTGTTACGTTACAAATTGAAGTGCACACTTCATTGGAGCCTACCAGTGAAGAACGTGAGCAAAATTATATCTCCTACAGTAATGGCGACGTTGGCTAAGTGGTGAAAGCACCTGTTATTAAGGTGATGAGAATAAAAGGATCAAGTAGTCAAACTCAACCATCAGTTCAGCAATCCAAAATTCCAAAGGTATTAAATATTGTTTGCTTATTTTCAGTTGAGATATTTTTTCCTACTTATAATATCATATCTCCTAATGTATTTATGTTTTTTTTATTGTAGGTTGAAGTGATAGCCCAATTGGAGGAGAGAATCGATGCTTTGGACAAGAAGCTATCAAGTCGATTGGATGACCTAACCAAAAGGATTTCTTGATTTAGAAATTGTTGGAGATGGCGAGAAGTGGAGTGAAGAAAGATTAGAGGAGAGTGCTCTTTTACTAGGAGCCAAGCTATTATGGAAGAAAAAGAGAAGAAGAAGAAGAAAGAGATAGAGGAAAATAAAGGTAAAAGGAATAGAGAGGAGGAAAATAAAAGGAAAGAGAAAGAGAAGAAGAAGAAGAAAGAGGAAGAGAAGAAAAAAAGAAAGAGAAAGAGAAAGAAAAAAGAGAATAAAGAGGAGGAAGGGGAAGAGAAAAAAAGGAAGAGAGAGGAAGAAAGACGAAGAGAAAAAAAAAGGAGGAAGAGGAGGAGGAGAAAGAGAGAGGGAGAAGGGAAAATGAAGAAAAAGAAGAAGAGGATAGTGAAGGAGAAGAAAGAGGAGGAAGAGAAGGAGAAGAAAGATGAATGGAAAAAACAAAAGAGAGAGGAAGAAAGAGGAAGAGAAAAAAAGAAGAAAGAGGAGGAAGAGGGAGAGAAGGAAGAGAAAGAGAAGAAAGAAGAGGCAAAGGAGGAAAAGAAAGTGTATGCACATCAAGTACGTGTACACAAAAAGATACTATATGTGACATCGCCCTATATCAACCCAACTGAGAAAAAGAAGAAAATTGAGGTTGTCAGTGACATGAATTTGTTCAGGGAGTTTCCTCAAGAATGGGAAGACGTTATGATGTCATACTTTTTTGGAGGTGATAGTAGGAGCAAAGTGATTGAATTTCCTACACGCTCTGCATCAAAGGAATGGTTTGACACTACAATGGATCCTACCAAATGGTTTGATGAAACGGTATAAAATTAATTTTTATCAATATATTCACTAAATAATTTTTTTAGTATATATTATACTAACTCATTTTGTTTACTATGCAATGTGTATTCAGCATATCGACACAACCATTCATTTCATGTTGGAAAAAAAGGCAGAGCATCCCAATATATTCCCCTAGAATTGTGACATTATCCATACTCAATTTCACGTAAGTACTTGGTGACCCTAGTGTTTGGGATCATAAAGACACAATTTTAAGGTTTGTAGATGGGTCAAGAAATAACAAATCTTGGAATATGTTTGATTATGTCTACTTCCCTGCGAACATTGGTGGTGATCATTGGGTCTCCCTTCAGCTAGATATAAAAGGCATGAAAATTCGAGTTTTCAACTCTTTACTATCGCACACCCGGAAAGTAGAATTTGCAAAGAGAATGAAACATTTAGAAAATATGCTGCCGAAGATCCTAGATCGTGTTGATGAAAAGGGTTTCTAACTGTCCGCAACAATATAATGGGTGAGTATGTTTTCTAACAAATTGTGAAAATTTTAGCAACTTAGCACTTAGTATGTAAATTTCTTACTATTGTCTTCTATACATATGCAGGTCAAATTATGAGATGTTTTGCATAAAGTTCATTGAAGTGCTTAGTTCAAATGTCCCACTTTTAGAGTTAAAGATACACGACATGCCCTTCTATAGGAAAAAAATTTGCAATTGAGTGTTTTAAGCAGGAATTTAGATTTTGATAGCTGGTATACTATTGTTCATTTTGTTTTTAACTATGAAAACATGTTATATGTATGAAACTTTTACGGTATTATTGCATGCTTATAGATGGCTTGAGGCCCTGCCTAGGAGTTGTGAATTTGATTTGTTTGATGGTCTGATGCCTTCATATGATTGTTGTGTATTTGATACAGGTTGGCACTCTCAAATATATGGGTTGCTGCTGCCGAATATTTTCAAAGAACCTGTTCAATAATTATTCTCAACTTGTTGGTTATATTTTGAACCTGCTCAATAATTGTTTTCAATCTGTTGGTTATATTAACTATTGTCAACCTATAGATTTTATTGTCAACCTATTCATAATTATTCTCAACTTGTTCAATAACTGTTCTCAACCTGATGGTTATATTCTCAACATGTGTACTTCCATAACTATTGTCAACCTATAAGTTATATTCTCAACCTGTTGGGGTTATATTCTCAACATGTGTAGTTCCATAACTATTCTCAACCTGTTCACCACTGTTCTCAACTTGCTGATTATATTCTCAACCTGTACACAACTGCCCTCAACTTGTTTAATAACTATTTTCAACCTGTTGGTTATATTTTTAACAAAGTTAAAACCATAACTATTGTTAAGATGTTTGTTATATTCTCAACCCACTCAATAAATTGTTCTCAATCTGTTCACAACTGTTCTCAATCTGTTGGTTATATTCTCAACCAAGTTAAAACCATAACTATTGTTAACTTGTTTGTTATATTCTTAACTTGCTCAATAATTATTCTTAACCTATTCACAATTGTTCTCAACCTGTTCAATAACTGTTCTCAACTTGTTGGTTATATTCTCAACATGTGTACTTCTATAACTATTGTCAACCTATAGGCTATATTCTCAACCTGTTCAATAACTGTTCTCAACTTGTTGGTTATATTCTCAATCAAGTTAAAAACCATAACTATTGTTAACCTGTTTGTTATATTCTCAACCTGCTTAATAATTATTCTCAACTTGTTCACAACTGTTCTCAATCTATTCAATAAATGTTCTCAACCTATTCAATAATTGTTCTCAACTTATTGGTTATATTCTCAATCAAGTTAAAACCATAACTATTGTTAACCCGTTTGTTATATTCTCAACCTGCTCAATAATTGTTCTCAACTTGTTCAATAATTGTTCTCAACCTGTTCACAACTGTTCTCAACCTATTCATAATTATTCTCAACATGTTGGTTATATTCTCAACTAAGTTAAAACTATAACTATTGTTAACCTGTTTGTTATATCCTCAACCTGCTCAATAATTGTTCTCAACCTGTTCAGTAAATCATCTCAACCTGTTGGTTATATTCTCAACCTGTTTCCAACAATTCTCAACCTATTTTACAATAGTTCTCAACCTATTTCACAACAATTCTCAACTTGTCAAATGAGCTTAAAAATAGTTCTTACATATCCATAACAGCTGAATTAACAGCAAATCCAAAACATTGCATCAAAAGAACTTGAAAAAAAAGATCCAAAATTTCCATCATTAAGATAAAACAAAAATAAAGCATATGCACTTTAATGCCCACTCGCACTTTCCCTCTTGCACTTTCATGACATATTTTTTGCATCAGCATCAATACTCCTCTGCACAATACATTCAGAATAATAGCAATTGTGAATATAAGTATATAAATATGAAATGAAGTTGCATAAACCAATATATTACATTAATGTACCTTAGATCATTATGGTCTGGATGCACTAGGTCCCAATAATATAGGCTTTGTGCAAGTTTGACGATTGTGTCCACGCTTCTTGCAACGGCTGCAAGATCTAAGTGGTTGTGTCTCTCCCGTTGATGGAATTCTTTGCCTCTTTGGCCTCCCAGGATAACGTCGAGTTGTAGGAGGTAAGACAACTACATGCTCTTTTCCCACATCATAACCATTGGTAGACAATATTGGAAAATTTGGTTGGGCATATGCAAGCACCAATATCTCCGTAGTGTAGTTTTGAGATGTATAAGTTGCTGTTTACAAATTTTTGAATCTACACGCGGTAGATGCATGAACATAAAACATCTGCTCAATATAAAAAACCTTGCTAAACAATATTTGTTAACCAAATCCACATGTCCACCATTATCACCATCCCTCACATAAAACTCATTGATAGCAATTGACTCAATAGTGCAATATCTTGCCTTATCATGGTGAGCAACTAAATCTTCTGATAATAACTTGTTAGCTTAGTACTCATTACCACAGCAACCACACGGCGATCATGGAGCCAACATTGCAGTAACTGCACAATATGCTCCATCAATTTTGTTATGGGAAGGGATCGAGCATCGCATAGTATGCCATTTAAACACTCAACAATATTTGAAGTCATTACATTATATCGATTCCCTGGGAAATACGCCCTAGCCCACTTCTCAAACTCAGCTTCTGCTAGGTATGTGTATAGTCTCCCTTAATCAAAGTAGCGTATTTGATTCATAATAGAAAGAAAGTCTCTTTCTTGGTACAAATTTGCAGCTTTAAGGAAAAGAGAAATCACAGTTTCTGGAAACTTCTTCGCCTTCAAGTTTTGACTGATGTGATTATTACAGGAATCATGTAATGCTTCAGGAAAAATATTACGCACACCTTTCTCAAAGCTTTGATTCCTATCAGATATAATAACAAGAGATTGTACATCCCCAATAGCCCCATGCAATTTATCAAAAATTCAATTCTATGAAGCATCATTTTCTGAGTCACCGACTCCAAAGACTAATGGATACACTTGATTGTTACCATCCAAACATGCTACAACAAATAAAGTCTCGAGATATTTGCCTTTGAAGTGAGTTCCATCAACACAAATAAAAGGGCGTATAGTAGAATGAAAACCTATTACGCATGGACCAAGAACCATAAATAGATGCATTGCCAGATTTTCTGTTGGAAAGAATTTGTGAATTTCCAATTGAACTTGAGCTAGCATTACCGCGAACATTAAACCCCGAATTAAGAGTTGCATTTGCTTCCACATGTATGGGTGGATCACCATCAACATTACCTTCAACATGTACATGTGGATAAGCATCAGCATCATCAATATGTGTGTGTTTGAAATAAGGATTGGGAGGGCCATAGTCAATGTTATTGTTCCTACTTAACCTAATTCCTTGAAAATCTGAATATAATCCAGCAGTACTCACAAAATCTTCATCAGTATCCAGACTTGTAAAATTAAAACCATTATCATCCACGCATCTTCTCTTTGAAAATAAAATGCATAAATGTGTCATAGGCAAGCTTCTATCCATGTTACATCGAAGAAAGAAATTAACATCACCTTCAATCTGAATATGCTTCATTGGACCGTGTGCATTCATAACATACTTCATTTGAATTTCATATGTGAGACGATCAATCTTCGTAATACCGTACATAACGTCCAATAATGCTTCATATGAAATGTCATTTTGAACAATCACACCTTTGCTCTTTCCAACTTTATACAGATAATTGATGTCAAATTTCTCCCACTCTCAGCAATAACGTACCAATACGCTAACATAAGTCATCCTGCATAATGCAACATCATAATAAGGGTTCAGATATTCTGTTCTTAACCAAACGTCAAACAATTCTTAACCTATTATAATGTATTTCTCAACCTACATATATTTCTCAACCAAGAAAAAACATTCAATTAATTCTTAACCAAGTCAAAACAGTCAATACTCAACCAATCAAAATAGACAGTTCTTAATCAAGTCTAAAAAAACAGTTTTCAACCAAATCAAAACAAGTATTTCTCAACCTATCAATACAAACAATTTTCAACTAAGTCAGAAAAGGCAGTTCTCAACCAATTAAAACAGACAATTCTCAACCAAGTCTAAACAGACAATTTTCAACAATGTCAAAACAGACAGTTCTCAACCAAGTCAAAAACTAAACTAAACTAAATTTATATTGAAGATACAATTTTGTATTTCGGGTTTTGTAGTTAGTCGTTAGTGATGTGTTAAATCTCGCAAAACTCTTAGCCTAATAGATATGATAAGATGCACTTCCTTCTAATATTTATATAAGGAAGTTCACATGACAATTTTGAATATCTATCGATGTAGGATTACACTACTTTTCACAATTGTTTGACTTTTTTCCACATCATGGTCCTACTCAAATCCACTTTTCCTTTACTTTTTTTATATTTGATTTTTCTTTCTCTCTCATTTGCACAAACTTAACCCAATAAAGATAAAAGCTGAAATTAATTATTAATAAGGGCATGAGGTAAAGAGTTATTTATGTGCCCTTGCAATTTTTACTACACTACATAACACAATGATCATACATCATCATTGTCTCTCACGAAAAAGATCATCTCATGACAATGATGACATCATCAATTTACATTTTTTACTTTCTTAAATGAAATTTTAAAACGATTTATCTATCAAAATCCATGAGAAATTTTTTAATAATATATATATATCCTAAATTTTCAATTAAAAACTCTTTCAAACAAGATCCATTGTAGATATTTTCTATGCAAAAAAAATAGTGCAGATAAACCTAATGCAAATAAAACTTAGTGCAGAAAAAATTAGCATGAATAAATTTATTTTTCATATTTTTCATAAATTGAGTATAAAAATGCTACTCAGAATTTAAAAAATAACTTATAAACCAGCATATATGCTAGTATATACGCTACCTTTCAAATATTTTATAAAGTAAAACTATAAATCATAAAAAAATCAAAACAAATATTTAATGTAAATAAATTTAGTGCAAATAAACTTAGTGCAGAGTTGGTCTATATGATTCACAACTTGGATGTGCAAATCTAGAGTCTCAATTTGACTCGTATAATGTTTGAATCACCAAAAGAATATTAGAAACAATTTTTTAGGTATTAGAGTGTTATTTTGAATGTCATAAAAACTGTACCAATCAGAGCTCAAACGATAGAGTTATCATTTTCGACCACACTGACATCAAAAAAACATCTACCCTATAAAAGAGATGTTGAGACTTGTTATCTTTCTTTGCCTAAATCCTAAATCGTAAAACCTAAAATCAAAACCATAAATACTAAATCGTCGACACTAAAACTCCAAATCTTAAATTTTAAGTCCTAAACCCAAAATTCGAAACCCTAAACTCTAAATCATAAACCCTTTCTATACCCTAAATTCTAAATCTTAAATGCTTTCTAAACCTAAACTCTAAACCCTGAAATCATAAAGCCTAAAACCTTAAATCTTAAACCCTAAAATCCTAAACTCTAAAATGTTTTTTTGATAGGACTAAACTCTAAAACCCTAAACCCTAAATCCTAAATCGTAAAACCTAAAAAGGGAATTCTCATATGTATATCTAAAATGTTCACCTTATCTTTTTGGGTGAAGAAATTTTTTAAAAAAGAAAAACTTGAAAAAATAATGTTTGTGTTCAATTAGTTTTTACGAATATAATGATATACGTTTTTTTTTCGCAACAAAAATCAAATGCAACTTTAAAAGTGGATGAAATATTTTATGTCGAGAGAGAGAAGGTAAATTTCTTGAAATTTCATGAGTTGATTGTTATTGTTATGGGTAATGTAATGTTTAAAATGATTTAATATGATGTAGTTTTTGATAATTGCCACATGTTTGGTTTGGGATGAAACCTAGAAATTTGGAAGTTTCGAATTTGTGTTGTGCTTGGATCAGAGGTAAGGGGATTCTTTCCCAATTCTTATTTGTTAGCATTTTTTCTCGTTCTAAAGAGCGGATTGTTTCCTCATTGTTCTTTCAATTTGTGTCCTTGTCTTATTTGTTTCTAAGGAAGAACAAACCTAAGTTAAATTAATGATTTGTCTAAAATGTAGAATGTATTACCGGATTTACATGTTTAGTCATTTATTGAGCATGGTTGATCTTGAACATGCATCATGTGGTAGTTATATATATGTAGAATGGATATATATAAACATTTGGCATGACATGATACATGGTTTGTATTAGAGATGCATGGGAAGCTCGGGATATGGGATTGCGTGTGATATTATTATTGTTGTATCAGTTTGTGCATATTGATAGATGGTTTGAGGCCCTAATAGGATGTGAATTGCTTGTTGATAGATGACCTAAAACCCTGCTAGGTTATTGATGTAACATATTATGATTTGCTGCGTTTTGATCTAGGTAGTCCCCAATATACGAGGAGATATTGCAAGATTTTTCAATTGATGGGATTAACATTGCTGTGTGAAATAGGGTTGGATTCAAAAGATAAGAATCACATTGGTGACCTTGGAAGGTGCATAAAGCACCATGTAGTGCCTCTCTAGTTGAGGCATTACATATTTGCCTGTTGAGCATCGTGAAAAAAAAAGAATTAAAGAAAGAGGTGAAGAATGATTCAAAACCCTCATAGACTAAAGAAGTCATGGTTGTTGTGATCGATCCAATTAAAATTTCTACACAAATTCATCATGTCAATGCAAGTTTTATCTAGAAGACTAGAAAAATGACACTTCTTCTATCAAAATTTGATAATACTTATGTACCTTAAAAGGCAATAAAGGGACAAGCTTTAGCAGATTTCTTAGCCGATTATCTAATTCCATCAGAGTGGGAGCTTCTAGATGAAGAAGTCTTCTTCATAGATGTAATACCATTGTGGAGATTGTTCTTTGATGGTGTTATACGAAATGAATTCTTGTCTTTCTCCTTCACTTTGATGGAGATATGCTCTAACAATGTGGCGGAATAACAAGCCTTGATAATTGGCTTTGAAATGACTTTAGAGATGCAGCTCAGACAACTTGAAGTTTTTGGAGATTCTAAGTTGGTTATTAACCAACTTTTATCAAAATATGAAGTCTGTAAGATAAATATAATTCCTTACCAAAAGAATGCGGCAAAACTCTTGAAATTTTTTGACATGGTTGATATTATTCATGTCCCAAGTAATGAAAATTGACAAGCAGATGCATTGACTAATTTAACTATTGTATTGGCCAACTCCAATAAAGATATTATGGCCATGTCCATTTCTCAAAAATGGATAATTTCATCATGTACACTTGAAGATGAAATAGAAGTTAATGATATCTCAATTGATGCAACTTAGAATGAGGATTGGAGACAACCAATCATTGATTTTCTTAAATATGGAAGGTTACCAAATTATTATCGCCATAAAATTGAAGTTTGACGACGTGCCTCTAGATTCATCTACTACAAAGATATGTTTTATCAGTGTTCTTTTGATGACATATTTCTTTGATGCGTAAGTAAAGAAGCAAATCAAGTATTGGAAGAAGCCCATTTCAGGATATGTGGTGCTCATCATTCTGGACCAAAACTTCACTTTCTAATAAAAAGGAAGGGATAATATTGGTTAACCATGGTAAAAGATTTTATGGAATATACCAAAAAATGTTAAGCTTGTCAAATTCATGCGAACTTTATTCACCAACCACCGGGACCCATTCATCCAACTATTGCTTCATGGCTTTTTTATGCCTGGGGTTTGGATGTTGTAGGACTCATAACTCCAAAATCATCTGCTGGCAATTTATATATCTTGGCAATTCTCAAGATGGGCAGAAGCGCTTCCGTTAAAAGAAGTAAACAAAGAGACCATTGTCAATATTATCTAAGGTCAAATCATTTATAGATATGGAGTTCCCTTATATATCATTACTGATAATGAAAAATCATTCTATAATAGTCTAATGGACAAACTTTGTTGAAAGTTTCATTTGGTCTAACATAATTTTTCTATGTACAGTGTAGCAGCAAATAGACTTGCAAAAGCCTTTAATAAAACTATATGCACTTTTCTAAAGAAAATTGTCACCAAGTCAGAGAGATTGGCCTAAAAAGGTAGGAGAAAGCTTTTTGGGCTTACTGAATACCAACACAAGCTGCACCATATTCTTCGGTTTATGGCATGGAAGCAGTGGTACCAATGGAATGTCAAATTCCATCTCTCAAGATTGCTATCCAAGAAGGCCTTACAACATAGCAAAATCCTCAATTAAGGTTGGAGCTCAAAAAGGACTAGAATGTTATCAAGCTTGTATGTCTAGAGTTTTCAAAAAAGTAAGACCTCAATCATTTCAAATAGAAGACTTGGTCTTAGTTATAGGGAGACCGATTTTATCACTCAGAGGACTTGGGGCAAGTTCCTACCAAAATGGGATGGGCCACATGTAGTTACAAAAGTGTACACAAATGGTGCTTATACAAGGACGATATATGGATCAGACCTGTCAATGGAAAAATGCTAATCAAATTGATAAAAAAACGATAATAAATAGACAAATAAGTGTTGTACCCCAATTTTTGTCAAAGTCTAAAAGCCCACAAAATTTCAAACTTAAAAATTCACAATTTACATCATTTACGAGCCCAAGATGAACTCATTTAAAATCTTAGCCCAAGTGAATAAAAAAGCCCAAACATAATTCATTTGTTTAGAAGTTTAGTCTGTAAGAGAAATTTTTATCCAATAAATGAGCCCAACTTAACCCATTTGGTTAAAAGCCCGGATCATTACACCACTACTTCAATAAAATACTCCAGCCCAGTATCTTGACCCAACTAGCAGCCCGGCCCAATAGAAACAAAGAAAAACGGGAGAAAAAGGAAGGGCCGACCAGAAGAAGGATGGGAAGAAACAGAGGAGAGAGAGAGTGCGCCAACGGGAAGAAAAACGGGAAGGAAGAAAAAGGGATGTCGGAGGGGAAAAAGGCGTAGAAATTCAAATAAGGAGTGATTTTTGTTGACAATTAGATCCGGATGTTGTTGATTTTGGGGGTTGAGTGATTCGGTGATGTGGGTATAAGAAGAGGCAGAGAGATCGGTTTTGAGAGGAGGGGGCTCTCGAGTCGGTGGTTTCGGTTTTCTAGTGGAGATTTTTTGGGTGTTCTTCTTTCCTTCGATTTCGATTTTTCTGAGGGGGGATTTCTTTTTGGATTTGGTTTCACTCTTCTGTTGTTTCGATTTTCTGAGGGGATTTCTTTTTTTGGATTTGTTTCACTCTTCTGTTGTTTCGATTTTCTGGGGGGATTTTCTTCTCTTTCAACCTTCTCCGTTGCAATCGGGTTTCTCTAGGGAAGAATTTCGATCGGCTTTTCTGGGCTTTATTCTCTCTTCTGATTTTCTTGGGGGTTTCCTTTCAAATTTCTTCGGGGTTTGTTTTCTGTTTTCTGGGGAAAATTTAGAGAGAGAATCTAAGAGGGTGAGATCGAGTTGGGGAGGATTTCGGAGGGGTAAAGATTCCACGATAGTTTCTTTTGGTAAAAAAGGGTTGAATCCGCCATCACCACATCAATCTGGAGCCACCTTCTTGTTACCATACCATCCCGTTACCCAGAACCTTCTAAAATTGCTCCACCGCCACCACTTGAACCACCACAACATCTCCTTCTCTGATTTTCGGGCGTCTTCTTTATTTTAACAAAAAAACTTGGGAATGCTACTGTTTTTGATTATTTAGAATGTATATTTCAAAATTCGTATTTGTTTGTGGGCTAGGTTTTAAAACTAGATTTTGTCTTTCCTGTTCTTCTTTGTGCTTTATATCTTTGTTCTGCATTCTTGAGAAGTTGAAAGCTGGCTGTTTCAGCACATGAGTTATTGATTGGTATACTCCAATTCTGAGTAGTTGATTTGCCAAATTTTGAGATTAGAAATCCCTTTGTTCTGTGTTTGTTGTCTCACTGCCTTGGTAGCTTCCATAAAGGGATGTAAACCTCAGTGAATGTGGTTATAAAAGACCAGTCAAGTGCTTGCAAAAATCTCTGGTTCTGGGTTACTGTACTTTGATAGTTCTTCGGCTTCATGATTGTTTGTGCCAAGTTCTTCTTCTCAAAAATAACAAATAGCAAAAGTATGGATGCCGGGTGAGTATATAGGTATAATTGTGTGATGTATATTTCACGTGATGTCCATGTGTATAGGTAGATTACTAAACTGCTTGTTATGGTATTCTAATGGAATTGTGAAGAGAGGAGAGGAGTTGGCCGTGTGTGTAAATATAGAATAAAGGACTTCAATTGGGTTTGGACTGAAATGAGAAATTGTTTACCAAAGAATGGGTCGGGTTACAAACTTAATGGGTAAAAGCAAGTTGATTAAATGGGCTGGTTATGACTGGATTAATATTAGGTTTTGAAATTCTAAAGGACTAGGCCAGGTTGTTAGTAGTACTTGGGTTTTTAATACTTTGTTTGTTTCATAATTTATTGCAAGATAAATGATTAATTATTCGATCCGATGACGGAACTAAAGCATTGGATGCTATCCCGAAAGGATTCTTGAGGAAATGATTTTGCGGAATTCCTACCATTGGATGGAAAAGGATTTAATGGAGTGCGAAGCCTTCGATACGATAACCGTCTTTCGGTAACAAATCATTATTTTTAATTATACTAATCTAATTGTATGGTTGAAATGATAAATTGCCTATATAAAAACGGGAATCGAGTCCCTCTTATGTGTGCCTATTTTTTATTATATGTTGATGATGTGCTTTATTTAAGATGTGTTTTTCCATGCTATGTGATTATGTGTTTAAATTGTATTATTTAAAGTATTAATATATTTGAATTGGGATTTGCGATAATTCAATATCGTATAGTCCACAAAAACTCGGTTCCCAATATTTTAATTCCATTTTATTTTTATTTTTATTTTATTTTTATTTTTGTTTTATCTTTTAATTTTATTTTTGTTTTATCTTTTAATTTTATTTTCGTTTTATTTTTATTTTTATTTCGATTTTGCTTTTATTTTATTTTATTTTTATTATCATTTCTATTTTTATCTTTTATCTTTTATTTTATTTTTATTTCTATTTCGATTTTATTTTTATTTCATTTTCGTTTTATTTTTATTATCATTTCTTATTTTTATCTTTTAATTTTGTTTTCGTTTTATTTTTATTTTTATTTCTATTTAATTTTTATTTAATTTTTATTTAATTTTTATTTAATTTTTGTTTTATTTTTATTTCAATTTCAATTTTATTTTTATTTAATTTTTGTTTTATTTTTATTTTTATTCTTATTTTTATTTTAATATTTTATGCTTTTCTAAAATTTATATTGTATATTTTCGTGGTGTATGAAAATTATTTTGAAAGTCTTTACCTACGATGAAATCGATTTGGGGTATGCATCGGATGCACCCTCGGAAAGATTCTTGAGATGAGAGCGCTTCTAAGAAATTGGACCATTGGATGGAAAAATTATGTGAACCTCAATATTAGACTTTCAATATAATTTTTACGTCTCTTAAAATTATTTTATTCAATTTTAATATAGTTTTTATCAAACTTATTTTTATCATATTTCAATATATTTTTGTATAATTATTTTACTCTATATATGATTCCTGTCATAATTATTTTAAAAAAATCATTTAATGGGATAATGAAAGTTAAATTGTCAACTGTTTTAAAACAGACGTTGTGGGGTGTCTCACACCTTCCCCATACGTAACAAACTCACTTACCCATTTTCTCTGGATTTTCGCAGACCAAATTATTTTTATGGTGACCAATTGCACCTATTACAATTGGTGGCGACTCTCTTTTAAAATTTCTCTCTCAAAACCGGTTGCGACAATAAGTCTAAGTCTTCTTGATCCAATTTGCTAGCCCACGAAATCCATCTTCCAAAGTTGCCATCTGTTAAGCAATCAACTCAACTGTAGTGGCATCCTTAACATGGAGCTTCTCTAACTTTGAATGTGATTCTTTCAATTGATCAAGGTCATCATTTTCTTTCTTCATTTTCTCACTGATGGAGCCAAGTTTGGAAGATAAAAAATTATCTCGTTACTTTAGAAGAGAAATCTCAAGTCTAACTTCCTTTTCTTCTACCTCTATCTTCCGACGTTCATTGGTCAAGTCTGGAATAATAAGCATACGAGCAAAAATAAGATCTTCTAAAGAGGCCAACTTCTTTTGCTTTTCTTCTGGAGATGGAAAACACACAGTGTCATTCTACTCGCGAAGGAAATCATCAATGTCATTCAAGTATTCAACAACCTTTGCCATTAAAGAAGAAATATCAATGTGGAAAAATTGACAACAAAAGTCTTTATAATAGGATGACTTCCGAATCAACCATCCACTCAAGTCAGAAAGGCCTCCATGCAATGTCTCGGCAAATTTATTTTCAAGATATGTCATCATTGCTTCACGAAACATCTCTTCATTCTCATTTAAAGGACTTGGTGACTCATCTTCAGGATTTGCTGATGCGGATAAAATAACAATCAATTTGTGGGATTTGAGGCTGGAAGCCCCACCATCTGTCAAGTTTAGACTTCTATTCTCTGAAGAATGTGGGGATGGAATAACACGTCCAATACTATCAGGAACTTCACCCGATGGATAATTAATTGTGCTACCTTCATCAACAAAGCCCTCAAGGGCGCTAATCATCTCACTTATAGGAATGCTATTGAAAGCTACACAAAAAATGAAAAATAATTTATTTTTCAATGATAAATTGGCAAATAATAGATAACAAGACAAAGAAAAGAAATGAATACCTTTATTCCAAGAATGTTGAGAGAGATTACCATCACGCTTTGCTTCCTCAGGGATTTCTATGGTACTAGTTTTGAGATCAATTTGTTTTCCAGAATGTAGATGACTGGATCTCCTAAATAGTGGTACATCATTAGAGTCAGAGATAGACTCAAATTTGATAGGTGCTCCTTTAGGTGCAACTGCAATAGTTACAGACTTTACCTTTGACACTATTTTATCAACTGAAGCTTTCTCTGTCTTGGCCCTTGAAGGTTCAGCTTTAGATTTCTTTAAAGCACGTTTCTTCTTGAACGTCTAAATCCATAGTGGGAGACTTTTCTTTCAGTGACAATAGAATGGAGTTATTCTCTCCAACTATTATTTTCCTTCGAGAAAGTGTATATACAATATTCTCAACAATTTCAAAATCAACACATTCACTACTCTCCAAAACAGTTATAGAAACGTTAAGCAATAAGGAAGCCACTATGGTGTCCAACCAATTCTCATATTTTCAATCAATTTGATTTTACATATTAGTACATGGCCTCAGAATATGAAATTCCATCTTACTCCTTACTCTCATCAGAGATAACCAACAACTGTAAAGGGTACTGAAATTCAACTTAAAAGAAGGTGTATTCGGAGACCTGAGATTGATTTGCTTGAATCCATGTTGTCTCAAAAATTGATGTGGACTATACACTTCCAAGGAGTATGACGACCTCTGGTGATGTGGTAAATATCTAGGTTGAATACTTATCATAAATTATTGAATCTCTTCTGACATACCTCCAATATCTATGTGATCACCAACTTATTTCGGAAGATGACTCACAATCCACTTAAAGTCTTTTGAGTCATGTCTCCACGAAGAAGTTTCTTATAATCTATCATGTTAGGCTCCCAAAATTGATAGACATTTAAAATTTTAGAATATCTCCTAAGTGTAGGATGCCCAAAGGATGTGTCAATGATGAAAAATATGCCACAAGGGAAATGCAATGATACCCAACCATAAAGGAAGCGCCCTTGAAAGGATTGAGTAATTCTTCCAATATATTTTCTATCAAAAGATAGAGTCTTTGTAAGACCTTTATAATACTTGCTAAAATAGGTGGAACCAAACTGCATCTTACACCTATATCCATTAGGGAAGAAACTTTAAAAGTTATAGGTCTTAAGTGGTCATCACTTGATTAAAGAACAATTTGATAAAGCCAAATAGAGAGATATGCAGCTATATCCAACTCATCAATCTTCATAGTAGATAATTCAAGTTCTAACTCCCGTAAACATCTTAGATCTTTGATGTCTTTAGAGGACACACTTTAGTTTGGAATGACTATGGCCTCTACAATTTTGTTGTTGTTCCACTTTCTAGAAATTCATACTTTCCCAAGTTTAATAATTTCTTATATTTCGAATCTTCTCAAGGATTGGATTTCTAGGAAACCCCATTAAGCCAAAAATTGATCCAGTCTAAATGTTTAATTCAATCAATCTTCTTCACTCCGGTTATATGCTAAAAAGCCTTAAAGAGATGAAAACGAGAATCCGAAAGAGATTCTCCATCGGTGAGTTCCCTAAAACTAAAAATGATCTCTTCGTAATAATCACCAAGTATAGACAATCCGAAAATATCTCGCATTTTTCAAAGAGAAAATCCAATTTCTCCATGACTCATCACAAAAGTATTAGTTGAAGGGGAATGCCATACCTCACACAAAGCCCAATATGTTGAAGGGGGATGATTATATTTCATCATTGTTGCTTCTACTGCTAATGATTAATCCTAGTATCTATCCTTAAGGAGTCTAGCAAACCATCTGGACCACTCCCAAAATCCACTAAGATATAAAATCTCTCCTCTGGGGTTCAAAGAAGTCCTCCATCTAATAATTTTGTTTCCAATATTCTTGGCAATCAAAGGCCGTGAGATGAAGTCATTTTCATTATGATGTGGTGGAATACACAAGGTAGGCCAGGACGGCGGGCATCCATGGATGCCAATTCCTTGGATATGCTAATAAAAGACATATCCAAACCTTGAAATTGACTAATGTCGGGGATGGCAAAACGGCCAGTCATTGCACTGTTGACGTCGAATTTAAGATGACTCTGCGTGCTTGTAGAAGAGTGAAATCCAACAAAAGCCATCGAAAAACGAATTATTTTCCCTTTAAGTTTGGGATTACTAAATTCTATAATCCATTGTGGATTAAAGTTTCAGCTACTCTCAAAATTCATTTTCAGAGCTAAATGCGGTTTGCAGGAAGGAATATCTAAATTTTAAAAAAGGAATCATCAGTAGAATAAAAAAAATTAGCACGCATAAGTGGGTATAGTGCAGACGATTCCAAAGCAGATATAAAAGCAATAGATGGTCCCAATGCCACACATCATATGTGTGTGTGCAAAAAAAAAAAGTATTGGGTAGCATATGTTAGTGATTCAATGAAGTTAGGTGTACCTGTTATATGAAATAAATTGGAATACGACCGCAAGAACCAACACATAATCAGCTGAAAATTTAATGGCCGCCACCAATCAACCAAATTTTTTTTAGTAATATGCTGCAACTCAAAATTGTACCACTAGAAGCAAACTCTCAAAATCAAGATGTGGCACATGCAACAAAGAAGTCAAAGCTGGATGGGTTTGGTCACCAACTTGCTAAATAAAGAAGAGAAAATCGTAGTTAAGATAAGCCATTAACTATGAACATATATAAAGAAGTCATCAAAAAGAATATCTAACTTGTGGAGTTCTTAAGTGGAATTCTTTTAACGGACTTGCATAGAACCATTCACATGTGACAGCTACCCATGCACTTTCCCCTTGACATAAAACAAAAAATGAGTTGCAAACTAACTTAGAATTTAGACTTCCGTGACTTAGTCATATGAGTGCTTTGAGACTGATGCAATTTGATTTGCATTCTCTTCACCAGTAGTGGCGTGCATTGACAAGAGATTGCAAATATATGAGTTTATTTATATGAAATAAAATAACTCTAATTTCATTCTTGTCTCTTAGATCAAGGCTTAGTTTGGTAGAGAGGTTGCTTCAGAGATTATAAGCTAGTGTATAAGCTGTTAAAATAAGCTAGTATATAAGCTGTCAAAATAAGCTACTTGTATGTGTTTGGATGTGTTAATTTGTTCATAGAGTAAAAACTGTCAAATTACCAATAAGGGTATTTAAAGGAGTTTAATAATAATACATAACAAATAAGTTTAAAATTATAATTAAATGAGATTTAAAAATATCCACGAAAATTTTCAAAATAACACGAGAAATATTGATGTTTCATACATATTGAACACTAATCCCGACACCTAAGTAGCCATACGATGATGATAAAGTTGCCTAGCAATCCTATCCCTAATAATGCCCATGTTGCTATCGTCACTCAACTCACCACCATCTACTGCTGACGCTCCACAAGATGTCTCTGCCACATCCCTCGAAGAACTGTCAACGTCCTCATCCGCATCCTCAAATTCCTCATTAGTTGCAGTCCTCATTCGAATGTAGTTGTGTAGGGCGCAACATGCTATCACAATGTCCGCCTGCTTCGGGTACGGATAAGATGTCATCGAAGTCAATAACTTCCACGTTTTCTTGGTTACTCCGAATTTCCTCTCCATGACATTGCGCAAGGATGAGTGCTTATGGTTGAATAGTTCACGTGGGCCACTTGCACGCCTCCCACTTCTCCAATCCGACAGATGATACCGCTCTCCTTTATAAGATGCAAGATAGCCAATCTTGTTCGCGTAACCCGCATCTACTAAATAATATTTTTCTGCAAATTTTTTTTTTGTAAGTAGACAGTAGTTTAGGTGTTAAAAAAAATCCTACACAAACATAAAAATTCAATCAAACCTGTGGGTGGATGGGGAAAGTTAAGATCAGCTTTGTTTTGAACATACTGCAATATTCTTGCATCATGTGCAGAGCCCTCATATCCTGCAGCTACAAACAAATATAGCATGTCAAAATCACATGCTGCCAAAACATTCTGACATGTGAACCCCTTTCTGTTGATAAATGGCAACTGCAGACTCCAACCCACAACTGCTTGTATATGGGTTCCATCAATAGCACCAATAGGATTTTTGAAAGGTCGTAGCTCGGGAGTAGTCCTAATTCTTGCAGGAACTTCATTGAACTGGTTCTCCCTCGGCTTTATAATTTTCGATGCCATTTCTATCACAGCCTTCAAAACAAGTTTGAATATGCGACTAACTGTCTCACCTGAGTGCTGAAATATTTCCTGCATTAGTCTGTTACATGCCCCTTGACCAAGTCAAATTATGTTTAGATAAAACAAATTTTATTAGATAAATCAAGACTTAAATTATTTAATCTTTGATAAATTAATTCTTGAGGAGGCATTTGTAGACATCAAAAAATTATTATAATGCAATTAAATTAAATTAATGGACTTTAAATGGACTCTAAATTAAATTAATAAAGCCTAAATCAAATTAAGTTAGTTAAATGAATAAAATCTACAATAAAATCAAATAAAATCAAAGAGATAATATCTAATTAAGTGATTTCTCTACAATACTTTTAATGTCAAGGGTTAAGGCCACTTGTACGTGTACGTCAAGTAAATTTCACCTCTCCCGTTGTCTATGAATATTAAGCTCATTTGAAAGAAAAATGAGTGAAAAAGTTAATAAAACTTTCTAAAGACTCAAATTTCTTTCAAGATTAAGTTCTCTAAATTTGAAATTCTTAGAGTTCCACTAAGTCTCAAGTCTAAGTCAAGTCTTGGAAGTGCAAAGTTCGAGTTCCTCAAATCTCAAGTCCAAGTCCAATGATCAAATCCAATCGGAGTTTATTACAAATTACAAATTCTACTACAAATTCGTAGAATTTGTTTGAACCAGTCAACAGAAAATCAGAGCATTTCGTGTTCAAGTTGAATAACGTCAAGAAAAAAGATCAAGTCAACTTTGATTTATAAATTTATAATTTGTATTAAGTTTTAAGTGTATTTAATTTACACGCGAAATTTATTGTGTAAAATATATATATATATATATATATATATATAATCTCTTTATGTATATTTCCTCTCCTCTTTCTATAATCGAGGCTGTCTCTATTATTTTGACAAATTTCTTTCTTGAGTGTCTAAACAATTGACAAATATCTTTTTCGAGTATTTATATGATTGACTTAATGAATTTAAAAAATAATTCAAAAAAAATAGTAATTTTAATTTATGGAAAGAGAACGAATCCTAAGGGAATTGAAATATAATTTTTCATATTGAGAATTTATACAACTATTCATTTTCTTTTTCTTGTCTTCTTGTGTTTTTTAAATAATTATATATTTTAAATTTTAATACATGAAACTAGAATTCTAGTTTTTCTAAATAAAATTTCAAAGTACACATATCAATATTTTGATACCAACCGATTCTTTTTTAAACTAATTAAATGCACAATGATACATGGTACTTTTTAAGTAAATATTGTATTTAATTATAATAAAGAATATCAAAATATACATTTTAAAATTCTAACACATTATCAAGATATAATATTCAAGAAAACAAATTTTTGTGAATTTTTAATGAATCTCTAAGTAGTGTTGTGCAATTTTTGGCTCAAAACATGTGGAAATACTAATAATGTGTGTTAAGACATATACTATATATTGGTTAGGTGTGAGAAAATCGTACGAGCCTTACACTCAAAATTGACAATATCTCTTCAGATTTTAGTTTGATATGTACGATGCTCTCATGGGTATCTGTTTTATAACAACATGAAAACCTCAATTGAGGTTTCTACTGGTGACATATAAATACAGGGAAGTGGCAAATTTGACTACCATGACACTGACGAACGACACAAAGAAAAGGGTCCTAGCCTGCTTGGTCAATCCTACAGCAGACATATCAAAACAGACTGTAACAAAGGTGCTATGTCACCATTAGTACCAGGAAAGCTTTAAAATTTCAAAAATAAAATATTTATTAAAATCAAAGAATAATGGCAGAGAAACGTTTAGGTGTTCACAATAAAAGGCAAAGATGTCCTACGCAACTCTATCGGTGATTTTAAACAGAATTCACCCCTTGATACCAGGGGTGCGATGGCCGGTAGTTTCATCAGTAGTTTATTGCTGAAGAATCAGCATTGGATCCTCTCACTTTCATATTTCCAGCTTCATGTTGTTGCTGCAGCTGCAACTCATGCATTTGAAGTTGCAGTTGATGTTTTTGTTGAAGCTGCTCTGCAGTTAAAAGAGTATGCATAGCATTATTGTTGGGATGGAATTGTTGACCAGCTCCATACGAGGCAAAGTTTGTCATAGCTTGGTCAGTCAGCAACTTCAGATGTTTTATTTCTTCTTTCAGGGCATCGTTCAATTCTATCAGCCAAAAAAAATCACAAAAAAGGAGAGAGATGTTTATTTCTTAGAAATGTTATTCCATGCATGAAAGACGAAGCACTACGGTTTACCTGCATTAAAACATGGTAGGCAAGCCATAAAACAAATGAAATATTCTTAAGTATTACATTTTGAAATCAGCAAAATGAATATAAAGAACCTTGAAACAAGTCAATTATAGTTTGAACCGACCAGCGACTGCCAAAGTATTTTATCAGTACAGTAGCCAGAGTAGATGCTGATATTCTCTTAAACGTCATTAAGAATTTCACATGTACTCTGAGAAAATCAAAACCTTCTTACCTTGGTAGCTATGAACTATAATTTCAACTATAATAGGTAAAAAGGGAGAGGGAGGATGGCAATCAGATAGGTAAAGGTAAACAATTCCCGTAGAGTGGTCCCGCAGTGGATCAAGTGTCAATGAACGGAAAATGTACAAAACCTTACCGCTGCAAAATAGAGGCTGTTTCCATGACTTGACCTGTGACTTTTAGGTTGTAACTGATTATGAGATTGTAAATTTACTTCTTATATCTTTTGCTGTCTCTCCGTACCATAATGATCATTTTTGATGGTTAAACTATATATATATATATATATATATATTATTAGCTATGTACTAAACTCGACACAAAGCCAAAACAACTCAACCGTAAATGTATCATAAAAATGTCAATCTTAACAAGGTCATACATGTGCATGTTATCTGAAACCGAACAAGAAACAGGATAAAATGCTTATTATGCATCTTGCCCAATTAAACTCATTATTTTGTCTTAGCATAGTGTAATGAACGTTAATGCATGACCGAGGGGTATATTTCATACCATTATGTCACATGAAAGTAAAATCAGGGAAGAGGGATGCGGACAATATAAACAGGTATACTCAAGTACGCACACTGCTACCAATAAATCACCAACACACAGTCGGTGATGTACTAGCAAGATAAAAAACCAGATGCAAGAATTCAAGAAAACTAATGCGAAATTGACCAAAGTGCCAAGCATAAAGATCACAAGATTCTCAATGTTGAAAACAATAACCAACAACCAGTTATACTGGCGGTCTGATAGAGAAGATACCAACAAAAGTTGCAATGTCAAAGACATTCATTTACAACTACTAAATAAATCAGAGCATTACACACTGTTTGTACTTTGGCATTTAAAAAGAATAGAATAGTAGAAGCTAAAAGTATAATTGTTATTAGCAAAAGTCGCTATTCCTTTGGATCTTGTCTTAAAGTTTTAGCGAGACATACCATCTTGCAAGTGCACCACTTGCTCTGTTGTTTTCAGGCGCAATTTTAGAGCACCGATTTCAGAAGTTAAACCATTTGTATCGTTCTGCATATAATCCACAAAAGAACAATATGATATTATATCCACCATTTAAGTTGAAAAGAAGAGGGTGGCAGCAAACCCCTAAGCATGGAAGTGAAAATGTGGACTTAATCATATGATAGGAAATGATGATAATGGTACCCAAAAAAACTCCTTCAAAATGAATATGTACTGAACAGAAAAATTGTACCTGCAACAAAGTCAATTGAGTCGATAATGAGGTTGCTTTTGTTTCAAGTATATGAGCTTTCCTTTCAAGATCAGCTACATGACGTGTCTTTCTTTCTTTCGACTTTGCAGCTGATTGCCGATTTGCCAAAATCCTATTACACAAATCAAATAAAGAATAAGTCAGGCATACGTATGTGAAGAACATAATAAAGGAGCATTATGCCTTTCAACAAATGAGATTTTCTATGCAGGGTTAACAATCTCCAGATAAGAATGAAAAAAGGACGAATCAGACACAACAAAGGCCCACGTAGCTGCAAATTAATAAACCAAACAAACAAGGATCGGCAGAAATTAGAAATATCAGACAAGGGCTTCATCTTTGTCAACATATATATAAAGCAAAAAAAGGCCATCCGAATATCACCTAATTTTAGTACTTGCTACAGATAAAAAATGGACTTTATTTAGCATGATAATAAACCAAGAGGCCAGCCTTTTCCCCTTCTAGTATATCGAGGGGGAGACGGATAAAGAGAGAGATAGAAGTGAATATAAACCTAACACAACACAGTGCAGGTTTAGCTGACATTTAAAAAACAATACATTCGCATTTAACATCATCAAACACGACAAAATTTCGATATTAATACATCCTTTACTTTCCATATTTAAGGCCTCCATTGGAGGCAATATGTTCAAAATTGCCAATAACAGCTTCAATTTAACAACAGTATATGCAACAACAAGAGGGTTTATAACAGAGTAACAACAAAGATAAACAAGGTAAGCATTAACTTTTATCAATCATCGTTCGCACAGAACGAGCAATAATTTGGATTTCAAAAAGGAAATAGAAAAATAACAATTCATAAAATATAGCTGTTAAAGGAACCAGATCATCTAGCATTCTTGAAGGTTAATGTAAAATGAAACTACTGAAGAACTGAAAGCACAAGCAATTTAATCAAATTTTAGCATCAATCTAACATGCAAAAGGACACATTGATTGTTAGGTTTTTCTTTTCTTTCTCCTCATAAGGAATATTTCAGAATACAATTTTGTCAAGGTTGACGATATTTCGCATCCTCAGAAGACGTAAACTCCGTATAAAAATCATAAATTTCTTCTTCCAGACATTATAACCTATATTTTTTAAAGATTGTTGTTGCCACAGAGTACATACATAACACATGCATAATACTTTTATCGAAAATGTGCAAAATTCAAACAAGAAATGCTACCATTGAAAGAGAAGACAATGATTTTCTTTGTCCGTACCTCTTTGCACGTTTGGGATCTATAAGAGCAAGCTCAGCAAGCTTTTCTGCTGATAGAAATTTCCTAGTCTCAAACGTAGCAGATTCTTCTGTCTCAGAAATGGGCATCTTCAGCTTAATTTTCATTGATCCATCCACTGATTGGCTATGCTGGTGCCTAACTCCAAGTCTCTCACAAGACCCACCGGCCTCCATTGAAGAAGTTCCAGCTCCAAGAGCTGGCACCTGCCCTACTGCTGCAGCTGGTGATTCACCTATTTCAATTCCAGAAGTAACACATGATGAATTGACCATGTCCATATCAAGAAACATGGACAACCAGTCCTCATCTGTCTGATCTGACAAGCAGGGCTCACCACCGCCTACTACACCAAGATCATTGTCAAAGCCAAGATGATCAGAGAGAGTGATTATCTCTGATTGTGCACGACGATGACCCAAATTTTGATGTGGGTTGTCGAGCATTCCATTAATATCATGACTTAACTGACCGTAATCATAACTAGCATCAGGCGTCATTTGATGGAATTCATTGGAGGCTAAAGGACAAGGCTTCACGTTAAAAGAACTCTCAGGAGAAGAAAAACCAGAGCAGGTACCCAAAGAGGGTGGAAGACCTGCACCATTGCTTGGGGTTTTGTCCTTGTTCATATCTGGATCACCTGGAAGCCCAATCAAACCTCAGTCAACATAAAACCATAGAAATCTCAAGGAAATGAAATAAGCAACCACTCAAACCCTAGAAAAGATTATTTGTTGTTGAATACCAAACATCGACTCTAAAGACCAGAAATTTAAGCTTCGAAGACCTTGAAACTGAAACTATCCAACCATGAAGGACACAGAATGTGGTTCAATCTCAACCAAAATATACGAAACACATCAGACAAAAACTACCCTAGGAATTGAAGATCTAAATGCCACACCAACTTGAAACACACCCATACACGTCTATCATAGAGAGGACGAACCAGAAGAAGTAAACAGACTCCTTGAGACATGAGACAGGGACTTTGCAGCAAAATCATGGGATTGTTAGGGAAAAATTAGACATGAATTCTTCATGTAAGGAGTTTACATGTTAATCCAAATTGTTTCATAATTTAAAAAATTAATTTTAGGAATCAAGACTGAGGCAAAAAAATCCAAATCATGCAAAACAAACATAAAAAAAAAATAATAATAATAACAATAACATGAAGATAAAACATTCTTACTATGCAAATTTTCACTATGGAATGTCAGGCAAAAGGAGACAATTTAATTACTGTGTGAGGGTTCATATATATATATATATACAAGATAAAAGTGATTCTAAAATTTAGGCTCATATTTTAAATGCATATCAAAGAATTTTTATTATATATATAAAGAGATTGAATTTGAATCATAAATGTGGAGTATTTGGCTAATTTTAGCTAAAATGTCAAGTTATTAATGAGGATAAAGTTTCTAAAACTACTATATAAAGGAAGTTGTTTTAATAGAATTAATTCTCATTAATTGTCATTACCTATCTATATAATTCTATCAATCAAGCTTGTCAAAATTGAGATTTTATCCAAGATCGATGGAAAGACCGACAAGATCATAAGACTTTATAAAATTTTAAAAATATATATATTTAAAATAATACAATAATAATTTTATATAAATAATGAACATAATATAATATTCTAAAACTAATAAAAGTACTTAGAATTTTCCTAAAAGTAAAATGATACAAGATTTATTACCTGATTTTATAGGTGACCAAACTTCGTATTCAAAGGGTCTCCAAACTTGTCTATATATCCATAAATAACAAGATTTTCAAAATTATCTAGAATGGAATGTATATATTTATAGTCAAATAGTCACAAAACCAAAAGGAGTTCCATAAACTAGTGTTCATCTTGCTCCACTACCGATTTATAAATTATCAAAAGTCCAAGTATATATAAGATAAAAAATATATCATTTGCATCCATTCCCATGTCCATGCTAGTAACACCTTGTACATCAAGATCATCCTCTTTTTTTACTTAATTCTTTTCAGTATTCTTATTAAGGGTAAATTGAGCTTAATTCTCAATTTAATAACTCTTAAGAGTAAGAGTACAACTGACTTTTTTTTTAATAATTAAAGTCCAATTAATTTTTAAATTTATTAAATTAATGAGAAAACATGAAGTTACTGATTTATCATTGTTATTTTAGTCAAAGATCACTAAAAACTTCTCTTCGCAGATGCTTCAGAATTTGGATCAACGTGAGGCCACTGGCCTTGGAATCGACATATCGAGACGAATCCAACGCCACTGACCTTGCCAAAATTTGACATCGAAAACTATTGAATAGAGGCAAAATGGTCAAAAATCATTTTGCCTCAATCCAACTATTTCTAGAGATGGGTAGAGCTGAGGTCAGTGGCGTTAGAATCCTCAAGCCGAGACAAATCCAAAGCAACTAACCTTGCGATGATTTGACATCAAAGACTCTTGGATTGAGGCAAAACAGTTGGCAACTGTCAGAACATGTTTGCCTCGATCCGGCCATTTCTAGCGATGGATCAAGGAGAGATCGGTGGCGTTGGATTCGTCTTGACCGGAAAATTCCAACGCCACTAGTCTTGCCTCAATTTTCCATTGAAAATCTATAACCCGGTCAAAATTTATGTTGACATTATTGGCCCATTATCTTATTCTTGCTTTGAGTGCTTCCAATGGTAACAATTTGTTTGGTTTAGTGAATCTGAACTTTCAGCTTCATCACTTGGGATATAGGATTTTAATATCAAATTTGGGTTTTGGTCCGTCAAATAGAGAAAAAGTGTTTCTTTAGGAAAGTGCTCTGACCAATTTTTCAAGTTTGAACCTCAGTGTTTAGAGTACCCGAACTCGTTAGGGTTTAGTAATTAAGACTTTAAGGTTTAACACTTCTGACATTGAGAATTTTAGTAACGAATCTATTCTCTGAGCCCGTTAGGGTTTAACAAATCTGAGCCTTGGGGTTCATTATTTGGAAGATAGGATTTAGTAATGAATCCAAACTTTGGGTCCATTGAATAAAGAAAAAGTGATTTTATATAGAAAAAAGTGATTGCATAGACAAATAAAAGTTCTACAGAAAAAATGATTTATGTACTAACAGTAGAACAAAAAATTGTGATTTCATGTCTTTTGGCTTAGTTTTTCTATTCGAGCATTGGGGTTCATCACTCGGGATATATAAATTTTAGTACTGAATATGAGCTTAGGGTTTGTCAAACATAAAAAATAGATTTTATAGAGAAAAAGTAACTTTATAGATAAATAAAGATTTTATAGGGAAAAAGATTTATACACTAGCAGTAAAATGAAAATTGTAATTTCATATTTTTTAGACTAATTTTTTTTTATCTAACCACCAAAATGATCGTTGCTGGTCTCAAAAGAAACACGACTAAAAGAGGAGTACAACCCTACCTATGGCGGCTGTTTTTTTTTTATGGCAAATTGAGGTGAGGACGATGGATTAGAGTCATCTGACCGGGATGAATCTAACTCCACTAGTTTTATCTTAATATGATGCTATAAATGTCCAGATCGAGGCAAAAATCATTGTCGACTCCGAAATGCATTTTGCTTGATTTGGACATTTTCGGTGGAGGATTGAGGAGAGACCACCTTTATTGCTGTGATTTTGCTTTGTTCAAACGTCAGGAAGGGAAGATATGGTTGTCAAATTGTTTTGGCCTAGTTGGATGAAAGAGGTATTTTTGGGATATTCATCATTTTGTCTTTATTCCTAATTCTAAGTTCAAAATGGAGTGAATCTATTTCAAAGAATAAGACTCCTTAAGTCTTTTTGTAATATCTCGAGTTTTGAAATAGTTTATGCGATAGGGTGAGGTGACATATGACAGTTATTAAAATTTATGGTTGTTAGATAATATGTGTTAAATAGGGTTGGAAGAATTCTTACTGTTTTCATATATTTGGAATTAAATAGGATTGAAGTATTTTTATTAAATTTTGTGTGATAAATATAAATGACAAGTTCACCAATTATTGAAAACAGAGTTAAAACCGAGTTACCATGAATTTTGGAAACAAGTGTTAGAATAGGAAAATAAATAATACGTAATAGCGAATATGTAAATACAGGTGGGTCATATATGTAATTGGATAGAATGGTTGAGGGAAAAGTAGTAAAAGAATAAATAAAACATAATAAAATAGATATATAGGCACATGAACCGAGGAGAGGAACCCTAGAAACGTCTTCAATAGTGCGAGATGGCGACGGAAATGGAACCAAGGGCGATCGGCGATGGTTGGCTAAGATTTTTGTACGAGTAGGACGATTTCGGTGAGACAATGGCGGTGACACCAATTTCAGAGCAAATGGAGCAAATTTTAGCCATTAATGACATAAGGGAGTCACGGTGGTGCCGAAAATTTCTCCGCCTCAATCCGGCCTATTTCGGTTGTCAATCACATAGAAGGCACCACCATTACATTGGTTTGGGCACTAGCTACTCACTGCTACCCATTGTGAGCTCTACTGCCTCCTCTATCATCGGTGACCCGACTACTAATAAAGCAGGTGTGTTGATCCGCATATGTGAAGAGGTCAACCGGGTTAGTTTGACCTAGTTGAATATGCCCATATCCTTGATTGACTAGTCTGAACCATTTAACCAAAATTAAATTAGAATTAATTTATTTAAATAAGTATTTATAAATGTGGGTAATGTTATGAATTTCAGGAAAATACTATTCTAGTTGAATTAACAGGATTTGCGAAGGCACGGTAAAGTAAGTAGTATTCAACTGTATTATGAAACATTGTAATGGATAAATTTATTTGTGTAACATCTGTGTTTAATTTAATTTATGTGTGGTATATAATAATAATTGTATCTATTGTGTTGTTTACATGAGACTTAATTAAGATGACTGGTTATTGGTGAATTTTGAACTGTTCTGTGATAATATGTAAATGTAACATTTAACGATTGCATTACATGAAACATTGCATATCATGACGTACACATTAAGGGAATCGTTTTACAAACTTGGTACAACTGCTACAGGGAGGTTGTACTGGGCTACATATATTTGGATGTACCAACTCCAAACATTGTTTCGCTCTATACCCCTTGGCTGAAAATGACCACTTAGAACATATCAAGTGTTTATTATACCTGATAACAACAAAGTTACAAAAATTAAAACAATATTCACTCAAAGGTAAAGATGTAACTGAAATTAAATTACATCTCATAGTTGGTACATAAAGACAATCGTTCAAAATCAAAGTCATATCACTACTTCTAGTATTTTTCACATCTCCTCTCCTCTTTATTTGGTCGTCTGGTTACCTAGAACCCCTACAACGAATTGCAAACATGATAAGTGGCTTCTAATGTCTACACACCAGGTTTTGATAGACACACCGCTAACTGTATTTTGACAACAAATAAAGAAGATTATCTTGATTATTCTTGCCTAACCAAGTCTAACGTTGTTTCTTTCAATGTCTCTTCTGACCACAGCGAAAAAACTTGCCTTTTGGCTTTTTACTCTACCTTGAATACCCTTGTAGTTGACTTATTTCTCCATCTTATTCTGAGACTTTTTCTTCTTACCTTTCAATTTAGAACGAGAGCCCTTCTCAGCCAAATTGACCTGATCTTGCTTGGGTCTCAATGTATCTACTCCTTTGAGCTCATTGAGATGTTTTGCCATGGTAAAATCCTTTTGTTCATGTTATAGTTCAACCCAACATTCTCATAGCTCTCAAGAAGAGATTGAAGGACAATATCGATCTGACTTTTGCTATCAATATAAGCACCAAAGACATCAAGCTCATTCAAAGACTCATCATCTTAAGAACATGCTCTCTAACATTGATACCTTTTGACATTTGGGTGTTTAGGAGCACTTTCTTGACAACCTACCTTGTGGCTCAACCTTGTTCACCAAACATCTTCTTTAGACTAAAGATGATGTTATAGGCATTTATCATATATTGGTGTTGTGCATTTGTCAATTCAGGGCATTCTTCACTCAACACATACTTGTACTTTTAGTAGTGAGCACAATATCCAAATTCATTTTCTAGTTGACATAATTTGTTCTATCTAACTTATGATCTTTTAGTATAGAAGATAGTGGATTGAAATGAGGCATTTTCAAATCTGAAAAATGACCTATAAAGAAATTAATCTATGGTAATGATTCGAATTATTTAAAAATTGCACCTATTATCAATTAAAAAATAATTTGTAGACAATCAAAACACTTTAGTATGAAATTTTTCATCTCGATGGAAGAATAAATTTCATACAATATAGTTTACGTTAAATTTTATTATTTAGATAACACATCATGTCAAATATATTTAATTAGTCTTTTTTGTCCTCTAAATAATGGTATTGATTTCAATGGGAAATATCTCTATAATTATAGCTTAGTGTATAGCCATCATTCAATCATAATCTCACAATTTTCATAAAATTTATTCCCATGGGAAAAATAATTTTGTAATAAAAAACTACTCATTATGACTATCAAGAAAATTAATAATATAAGATATCCATAAGTTGAACATTTCTAATATGGAGGAATGTCAAAGGCATCACATATTTTCAGTTACATCACTATTATGTTTCTTACCAATAATTCAAACTTAAAAAATATTTTCATAATTAGAAAATACCTTGAATAGAGATATCTTAAAAATACAATGATAGAAATTTACACATTTTGGTTTCATCACCCAAAACCAAGATTCAATAAGAATTTTCTCCAAAAAGTGAAATCGTTATCGCAACATTATCGATTTTTAATTTATTGATTAACAAATCTAACAACCAAGCCGTTAACAAGAAAAATGGGACTGTTTCAAAAATAAAAATAAAAATGGCATGCAATTAAGTAACTTCAATTATCGACAAAACTTTCTAGACAATGCATTGTTAATCATAAATTTATAGAAGGATTTCCCCAAAAATCATACCATAGTCATATTGAATATTTCAACTTTTCAAATTTTAAATTCACATATTTTCCTTTGAACCAATGATGGAGACCGTAAGGTAATGCGTAACCCTTCTCCCACTTAGTATTATAATTTCTAGGTGATTAGTATTTTATTTCATTTTTAGGCAACATCCAGAAATAGGAGTTCTAATCTAACATGTCATACAATTAGATAACATCCTAATTTAATTGAGAATCCTAATGTAATCTTTCAATCAGAATCAAGCATGTAATTCAATAAGTAGTCTCATTAAAATAGGAAACCATTCATCAACTAGATTTCTAGTTATCATAGTCTTCAATCAAGCCTGAAACTCCACTTTGATTAGAAATCTCAATCGAAGTTGGAAACTGCTTGAGACATTGCTACCCAAATTGCCCAAATTGCCAAGGCTGCCTGATGTGTCCAGATTTTTCCATTTCTTCGTTTGACTCCAATTTTGTTCATTCTTCGAACTTCACCTATTTTTACAAAAGAAATCATTGCCTCCTTCAAACTTGAGTTTGCATTCTACTTTTGATTTTCAAAAATTCTCACTCCATTAATTTAGGAGTAAACAATTCTAAAATAAAAAATAGGACCGTGATAGCAAGAATTTCGGTTTATAAAACGAAATTAGCACAAACACACAATTTCTTAGATCATGCTAAAAATCATAACTAATATGATTTTTTATTTGTTTATCATTGATTACGGATCTATGAACGGCTCCGATATCAATTGTTGAAAAACATGTAAACGTGAAAGCGTATTAAAGACCACATAGTAACAATCGATAGGAAAATGGCCTTCAAAAGTTTTTGTATCAATAGTGACTACCATGACGACATGATCTATATTATCTAGATAAATTTGAATTAACATTCCTTGAGATCGCTTTGGATTGATCTCTAATTAATCAAGAACAAGGAGTGGGTTGGGAAGATTGATTCAAAGCTCAAACTTGCAGATCATCCACCATATGCACCAAGCTACGATCTTAGAATAAGAGGGTGGCCTACTTCTCCAGGATTAACCAGAAGGAATAAACCAAAATTAGTGGAAATACATAGGGAGTCAAGAAGCCAACTGGTGTTTCAATACTTGGGTACCTTATGGTGTATATATAGGGATCAGCCAACCCAGGGTTTTCACTGACATATAATATTTAATTAATATTTTAAAATATTACTCAAGTTTACTTAACTTAGTTGAATGTGTCAAATTAATTAAAATCCACATGTTGTGTTTTGACACAATCACAAATCCTATAAGTATTATCAAGAGAGTATCATCAATCCATTCCCAAAAGTAGGGTCGTTTCAAAGTGTCCAATAAATCCTCTTCCTTTTCTCCATCAATTTCTCACATGTTGCCTTATAGTTTGTGATATTGTTAGTTACCAACAATATTATCAAGAGAGTATAAGTATTATCAAGAGAGTATCATCAATTCATTCCCAAAAGTAGGGTCGTTTCAAAGTGTCCAATAAATCCTCTTCCTTTTCTCCATCAATTTCTCACATATTGCCTTATAGTTTGTGATATTGTTAGTTACAAACATTTTCTTCTCCTATTTTTTCAATAACCTCATCTAGCATGTCAAATACTTTTTTTAATGGTAACAAGTTGCATATTGATCCCATCTTTCCATCTATCCATTTAATGAGATTACTGTGCAATTAGTATTTTTCCACTCCCTCTCCACACAATAAGATCCATAGTCTGCTTTGATTTTTCAAAGATGTAAGACTTTCCCATTATTTTAGTGTTTCACATCAATTTTGAATTTCAAAAAATATTGGCAATGAATTTTAGTATGGTCAGTATGCACTGAAAGTTATCTATACTAAATATGTCTACATTGAGTTTATCTACATTACCTTAATTTGATTACTAGTAATAGGATTCCAATCACCATCGCAATAGACCGAACCAAACAATACCTAAATGTATCTGTATTAGTAATATGTCGTGGTTTTATTGTTATTATTAGTATACACTATAATTTATATGCATTAAATTCATTTTCACTAAATTTATCTGCAATTAATAATATATGCAATAAAGTTTTATGTAATAAATTTATGTATCATAAATTATATAGACAAATGAATTCCAAGAGTGGTCAACAGATATTATCCTAACAGGTATTTCTGATCTTGTTGGTGCGATTGTATCTAGTGCTTGATGCAATAGAAGCTGTCATAAGCTCATATGCCCAACCCTGTGGAGAACAAGCTGGTAGTGAGGAGGAAGAGGATTCCTCATCTTAGGGCTGAACCTTCCGATTCTTCTATTTTTCTGCTACAAAAACTTCGGGTATTTATAAAAAAAATATGCAAAAAAGAAAGATAAACAAATAAGGAAAACACAAGAAAGAAATGAGACTTACACTCACTCACATTGACTTATACTCATTCACACTGACTTATACAGGGATACTCTAATGTATTGTTGATTGCCAAGGAAGCAGTTGCGATTCCCCTTGTGCTAAATTTAGACTGGGGAGAATGCCACTGATGGTCTTTTTTTTGGCTCGCCAGTAGAAAGTTCAACATAACAATTCTTTCACGACCCCCGTACAAATCACAAGAGAAAAATGATTTTCCTTATCGATAATTTCACAATATGAGAGATCCATTCCAAGTATTGTCACACTATAATTACTACAACTCCCTTTTCAATCAATAGACTAATAGTTGAAGAGACGGGATAACTTTGACGTGTAAGTTGATAGCAACTATCACCTTAACCCTAGATATGGAGATGAAGATTGCAATGGAAGATTGAAGCTATAAGAAATCAAAGACAAAACTAGACTGTATTCATTATTAAATCTGCCTTGAAGATGAAATTTGAATTCTAAATAAACAAGAGCAACACAACAATATTTATGAGAAAAATCTTGAAAAAAATCAAGTAGACACTTCCACAAGTAGATGTTTTCACCAAATGCTCCAGAGTCGCACTTAAGACTTCAAGCTCAAAGAACATATGCTAATGCCCTCAAAGATGTATTAATGAATGCTTAAATAACATCTTTTACAAAAAGCTCGCTCAAAGCCAATATCTAGTTCAAAATAGGCAAGTTCCAAAATGCTAGGGTTATTTGGTTTCCATTAGCCATACATATGATGCAAGAGTATATTGAGAAAACCCTAGTGAATGTCCTAAATGATATGATCAATCTTAATCCACGAAATTAGCTAAAGATTGCATCTTAATTTTGTAATCAAGGCCAAGAAAGATAAGGAAAAAATTCTTTAATTTAAGAAGATGATTATCTCTAACTATGAAAGGAAATAAATCTTTAGAAGGAGAGATAATAATTTCTAAATCAACTTGATTCTTTTCTAATCAATCAATTAATTAGTTAAAATTAAATACAAAATCTACTTAAAAACAAGGGCAAATTAGATAAAATGACATAATCATCTTCAATTTTAGAAGGAGGTCCAATCCATTTAAAAAATTAGAAATAAGGACAAAATTATTAAACTACCCAAACTATCTCTCTCATCCATTATACGTGGTCTTCATCTTCGACAATCATATCTTCTCTTCCCAACATTTGATCGAAGAGAGACCACTGCCATTGAAATTGTAAAGTCAAGAGGAGTCCAACGACGGTGGTCTCTCCTCAATCCACCGCCGGAAAAGACCGGATCAAGGCAAAACTTCTGAAACACATTTTTCCTCGATTTGGATGTTTTTGACTTTGGATTGAAGCGATACTGGTGGCGTTGGATTCATATCGGCCAAAGGATTATAACACCACCAGTCTTATCTCAATCTGCCTTTGGAAACAGCTGCAGCAATGAAAAGAAGTTTTGGGTCGTCGTCGAAGCTTCGCGGTGGCTTTCTGGCTGCGGTGGACCTCTGTTTTGGCTGCCATAGGTCGGGCTTTACTCCTCTCATAGTTGCACTTCTTTTGAGACCAACGACGATCAATTTGATGGTTGGACAAAAAAGTTAGACTAAAAAACATGAAATCATAATTTTAAAACTTTTTTTCTCTGTATAACCTATATTTCCCTGTAAAATCTTTATTTATCTTTAGAATCACTTTTTCTCTGTAAAATATATTTTTCTCTATACAATAGACCCAAAGCTCGTATTCAATACTAAAACCCTATGTCCCAAGTGATGAATCCAAGGTTTAGACATAAAAGTCACGCGAAAAAATATGAAATTATAGTTTTCGTTCTATTGTTAGTGCATAACTTTTTTTCTTTATAACCTATATTTCTCTGTAAAATCTTTATTTCTCTGTAGAACTCTTTTTCTATATAGAACATATATTTCTCTGTAAAATCTTTATTTATCTTTAGAATCACTTTTTCTCTGTACAATAGACCCAAAACTCGGATTCAATACTAAAACCCTATGTCCCCAGCTTCAGACATAAAAGTCATACCAAAATATGAAATCACAATTTTCGTTCTACTACTAGTGCATAACTCTTTTTCTCTTTATAACTTATATTTCTCTGTAGAACTTTTATTTCTCTATAGAACCTATATTTCTTTGTAAAACCTTTATTTATCTTTAGAATCAAACATTTCTTCATAAAATATCTTTTTCTCTATACAATAGACCCAAAGCTCGGATTCAATACTAAAATTTTATGCCCCAAGTGACGAAAACCAAGGTTTCAACATAAAAGTCAGGGCAAAAAATATGAAATCACATTTTTCGTTCTACTGTTAGTACATAACTCTTGTTCTCTTTATAAACTATATTTCTCTGTAAAATATTTTTTCTATGTAATTTTTTTCTCTATTCGACAGACTCAAAGCACAGATTCACTACTAAACCTTTATGTCCCAAGTGATGAACCTCAAGGCTCGGATTCGTTAAACCGTAATAGGCTCAAGGAACTGATTCACTACTAAAATATTAAATGTTACAAGTGCTAAACCCTAGGGTCCTAACTACTAAACCCTAACGGGCTCGCGTACCCTAAATCACCGGGGTTCAAACTTCCAAAATTGGTTAGAACTCTTTTTTTCCCTGTAGAACTATTTTTTCTTTTTCCTGTAGAACTATTTTTTCTCTATTCGACAGATTAAGACCTGGTTTCGCTATTAAAAACGTATGTCCCAAGTGATGAATTAGAAAGTTCGGATTCACTAAATCCAAAAAATTCTTACCATTGGAAGCACTTAAAGCAAGACCTAAATAATGGGCCAATAAGATCATCATTAAATGTACAGTGCTATTTTTCTCTGTAGAACCTTCAAAAATATTTTTTTGACCATGTAATCACTTTTCGATGACGGATTGAGGCGAGGCCAGTGGCATTGGAATCGCTCGACCAAGATGAATTCAAAGCCATCGGTCTCGTCTCGATCTGTCTCCAGAAACGGCCAAATCAAGGTCAAACACGTTCTGATTGGTGCCGACTATTTTTCCTTGATTTGAAAGTTTCCAATGTCAGATCTCGACAAGGCTAATGGCTTTGGAATTGTCCTGGCCTAACGATTCTAATGCCACTGATCTTACTTTGATCTGACACCAGAAACGATCGGATCGAGGCAAAACATGTTATGAACGTTTTGCCTCGAATCGACAGTTTTCGATGTCGAATCTTGGCAAGGACAATGGAGTTGGATTCGTCTCGGCCTCACAATTGCAATGCCACTGGCCTTTGCTCAATCCAAAGTTGGAAGCATCCGCAAAGAGAAAAATAAGTTTTCAACCATATTTGATTGGAATAATAATGGCAAATCTGCAATTTCAAGTTTTGTCCTTAATTCAATAAATTTAAAAATCAGCTGGACCTTAACTCACAAAAAAAATTCAGTTGTCCTTTTACTCTTAAGAGTTAGTAAATTTGGTCCTAAGTCCAATTTTCCCTAAAAAGAAATTCACGTAAAATATAAAAAGCCATGTTTCAAAAAATTGATGCACATGCAGGCTATGTAAAACTTACGTGAAATCCATGTAAGGTACATGCAGGCCATATGATAGTATTGCGGACAACAACTTCAAACCAGCTGGTCCTAACTAGTTAATCTAAACGAACGATTACATTGGTCAAGCCTAATGTCACATAATTAAACCTTACAAACTCTCTCTTGACACTTGCTTGACAAAACTCGAAAAGAAAATCAATCACACAAACCCAACTTGTACCAAACTAGTACTCCAATGACCAACTCACACCTATGACATCAGTTCAGCTCAAAGACGCATTAGCAAATCTTAACAATAGGTAGCATAATGTAACATCAAGTAACATATCAGCCATGCAACATCATGTCCACATTGCACATCATAACTAGTCCATACGAAAGCAAAACTAGTTCACAAGATATCATACAAAACTTAGTCCAAAACTACTTAACCACAGAAAATTAATACACACAGAGTCAGAGTCATCAACACAAAATTAAAAACCTAATATCCTAAAACAGAATACTCTAAGAAAACAAAGGATTCTAGCAACAAAAGAAAAAAAAACCTTAACCTCTCCCTCAAACTGCTCTCTCTTTTTGTCAACCAAGTGGCAAGCTAAGAATGTCTAGATCTCCTAAAAGCATTTTGCAAGAATTGAGACATATCCATGACCTCAGTTTTGAGAAGCGTATATTGACTAAGTAGTTCAGTCATATCATGGCCACATGAACGAGCACCCTTATCAACACGATGCTCAATGTACTCCAATACCTGAGTAAGCAGAAGTTTATCCTTCTATAGTGCAGTGACCTTGTTAGACAGACCTTCAAGTTGACCATCAATAGAATGTAAGCTGGTAGTGATATTAATATCAAGGGCAACAGTGGCTGCTAGAATTGGAGATAAGTCAACAGAGGCAGAGGCTGCAAGTTGGCCAAACACAGAAGGTATGATTGAAACAAGAGCTACATCTTGGTGCTCTTCTACATCAATAGGAGGTTCCACCTGAATGCATTGGGTAGGCGTCAGAACTGGTTTTTGTAAGACGCTTCTAGAAATAGTCTTAGAACAGATGGCCAAATTAGTAGGAAGGTGATTACTATACAAAGAAACCTTTGATGCAACTACAAAATTTGTGATTAAGACACCAAAAGTTAAACTATATTGGGTTTGTCTTCTCAAATTTAGCTTGCACCATCCTCCTAAAAATGGTAGTAGTTAGACATATAAATTTCCAACCAGAATTGCATGCAATAAGCTTATTCTATCATCATTTAGGCATCCTCTATGCCTAGCAGGTAGAATATTACTACAGATAAAGAAATTCAAGGCTCATTATTCAGTCTTTAAGGTGGTACTGGGCAGCTTACCATTCACAATAGCATTGGACCAATCATTCCTAAATAGAGGTGTAATATCAATCACCTTTTTTAACTTTATCAGAAATTTTCATATCATAAGCCATAAAGGCTGGATTCTCAACCAGAGGAATTTTTAGTATCTTGGTAATGAGCTTAAAGGAAACAATAAATTTTTGACCCCTAACAGTGGTTTGAAATGCAGAGACATCTCTCACTTCTATTTGATACATATTCGCATAAAATTCCAAAACCAAATCCACATAATCGCACCAAAAATTTCACAATATGTATCCCACTTCCTAGATTGCATGACAAAAGCTATCTTAGAGTTTTCAAAATTAGAAAGAATCAACCTACGCCTAGATATGAAATCCTTACCCGAGAAGTAGTCATCGTATACCTGACATGATATGGAGTTAGGAAATCTATTCTAGTGAGGAGGAGGAGTGGCTTTAGGCTCATAAGAAGAGAAATGAAGTTCTACAATTGCAGTGGTAGAAGAGGATGTGGTTGGTTTATCTGTGCCGATCCATTTATGAGAAGAGACAGTTTTGGTCTTTTTAGAACCAGATGTTGAGGCGGTGATGGTGGGAGTAGCATTGGAAGGCTTGGAAGTATGGGTTTTGGGTGTCTTGGAGACTTCAGAACATAGTTATAGACTTTAACAAGAAAAAGTCCACACGGATACGACAACTTTGACAGGTGAAAGAGGCACTTCTAGGGTTTTGATTGCCAAACCCCCAAACCCTTTAATGACATAAATACCTACCCAAAAGTAATAAATACACTACCCAAATTTTTATTTTTATTCAAGAAAAACTGACACGTAGATAAGAAATTATGAGGTAGGCTACATGGAAGCTACATGGACTAATGGAAGTCTACATGAATGTTGCATGCAATCAAACACTCACAAATATTTAGAAAACATATCACACATATTTATCACAAATATGGCGTTAGATATCAAAGACTCATCCTTAGCAACTTAATTGTCAAATATCAAAGTGTAAAAATACTACCTCATAGTTCCATCACACATACCTTATGCACTTAGTCAAATGATAATTCAGAGTGTGTGTTGCTCACGAAATTCATACTAAGCATCAAAAAATGAAGATGATGTGTCATGTAATACCCTATATTTTCATGTGACATGTAATACCCTATATTTTTATGAGTCTGTTAACAAATAAATGGAGATGTGTCACTAGTTACATTAATTATTTGTGTGGGATATCGATTGACTATTGGTGTATATCAATTACCTTTCACTATGTTCCTAAAGTGCAAAAAGGTTAACATATCATAGGAGATCGATCAACAAACACAGTTGGGTGCACTTTCAAAAAAAAAAATCAAAGTTGTTAAAATCGGACCAAATCGGTTCAAACGGTGACCAACCATGTATTTGATCCATATAAATTAGGGGTTTGATGAACCGGTTGGTCCCAATGTACTGGATCGATAAATTTTAATTCAAAAATAAATGTTTGTGATAGATTTTGAACATAGAACCTGCTCTTACCAAACCAAATGACTTTACCACTAGGTTATGCCACATTTTTTATTCACCTAAGTCATGCAAAATTAATGTAAAATATTTTTACAAATTATTCAATACTAAACATTATTTATATAATATTAAATGATCGCTAGTGCTAACCATACATATAATAGATGTCCATGATCTTACATATCCTATGTGGCAGTTGACATGACATGTTGAGTTAGCAATTGTAAATGGTTGAAAACGTGATTCAAATATAACTATACTGACACATTTTTTATAACCCAAGTAATCTTCTTGAAAGGGACATTTTGTACTGGGTTCTACGGCTAGTCTGACTTGCCTCGAGAAGCACACCGCCAAAATCATATGTTTCCCTCTCATTTTTTTGGCAAAATCAAGAGGCATCTCGACCTTCGATCGATGTAAACAATGTTGTTTTCTTTCAATATACCAGTAGGATTCACGCCAAGTAAGTTACGAACCTTGATGTTAAATCCTCTCTATGAATCTCCCTCTCTTTCTTCTAAATCGGGGTGTTAAGAATCAAGAAAAATCCATTTTCTTGTGTTCCACGGCATATGCTTTTTCTGTGATAGACATAATGCATGTTTTATTAGCATATTCTGGAATAATGTTGTTTTACTGATGAATTACTTAATTTGAGATTCGAAGTTCCATTTAATAATATATTCGAGAGTATCTCACTGGGATTACATTTCGGTTATTCTTACTGATAACCCCTTTCAACCTCAAACCTAACAACAACAACGCTCTATTCATGAGAAATTTGCATTTCATTGATGCTTCTTACCTGATGTGGAATATGGTTAAGCGAGCAGTTTATGGCATAGGCATGATTGTTGGAACCCCAGAATAATTACATTGTTTTATTTAGTATTACACTGTGAATTATCCTCTTTCCTTAGCATATAATGTTATGACATTGTTCATATGAGAATTTCATTCCATAAATGCTTCTTACTTGACCTGGAATATGGTTGAGCGAGCAATTTATGGCATCACCATGATTGTTGGAACCCCAGAATTTTAAAAAGAATAATTACATTGTTTTTGTTTCGCATTACACTGTAAATAACCCCATTTCCATTGCATATAATGTTATTACATTATTGTTTAAGCATGATTGATTTATGTTCATTTAAAATGTCACTTGCTACTATGTAAAGAGACTTTGCAAAACACTCTTTTTTTTATCTTGATTAATAATGTATCTGTTTGTAATGTAATAGCGACCCACGACATTGTTCTTGTAGGATGGTGAAAGAATGAGCAAAGACGAGCAAAGGTTGTAGAGATGTGACAGAGAATGACTCCTCATCCGACACATCTGGAGAACCAAAGATTCACCCCTTACAATACAAGTCCAACCCAGCTGCACTCACATCATTAATCAGAACCAAAGATTCACCCCTTACACCGTTTTGGAGTATGTTCAAACAACTCATGAGTGATGACTTCATGGACTTCCAGACCAGAAAGCAGGATGACATAATATGTAATATGATGTTCACCTATGATACTACTAAACGATGTTTCATCCTGAGGAGAGCACGTATGCGATTAACAGAGAATGATATCACTCTAATATTTGGGGTAGTGTCTGGTAACAAAAGGCTGAAGGTCTAAAAAACCAAAGCGCAAAGTTTTGTCCAACGAAGATTCAAAGATGTTGGAAGGATGAAGTCCACAAACATCAAATCTGTACTTGATAAAGCTTTGAAAGGGAACACAGATAAGGATGCGAAAGATATGGCTCGACTACTAATGATGTAAAGTTGTTTGACTCTGTTTTTCCCCACTAGAGTAGATCATCTACTATGGGCATTCATCAATTACATTTATGACTTGCACAGTGTCAAGAAATACAACTAGTCGAAGGCAATAGTAGATACACTCCTTGATTCAATAAGAAAGAATGTGACAGATGAAACTAAAATAACTGGCTGTGTGACTGTGATGTTAGTGTGACACTTTTAACCTTCTAATTTAGTTACAATAATCATATGCGCACAATTAATTCCATTGTAATATAATCATAGTCTTTGAATTCATTGCAATATTGGTTTTGTGAACATACCCACATCGCAATTTTTTCCTGTTATATAATTGAGTGTGCAATGTACTAACATATCTACACTTTTCCCAGCTTATTAACGCAGTCTCAAAGTACTTGATGAGGATACAAGTTTTGATGATTATTCACACTATCATCTACATTGCAAGTTAAATACTTCAATAGTATCCAAGTCAGTATACATCTGCTCAGATTTTGACAAAACGGGACACACCACAGCAATCGCAAAACTCGTAAGTGCTTCACTGCAACTACATATAGAACACAACACTCAAATTATGTTTAATATGTTACTTTATTTTAGGGTGGATTGTTGTGCGATTTGCATGTACATAATGGAATGTCTGATCAAGAACAAGAACATCCCCAAGAAAATGAACAAGACTGATATTGTGAAGCATAGGGTCAGCCTGATCAACAACTTCCTCACAGATGTCAAGTATTCTTGGAGTATCAAGCACTGATTTTATCGGCTTCATTGTGTATTTTGTTATGACTGCAAACCAATCACCTTTTTGAAAATTATGTATAAGTAGTCTTGTATTTTGTCTATGAAATGATAACTTTGACTGTGAGTTGTAATGTCAGCCACTAGGTTTTATATAATGAATATTTGTTATTTGCCTGATTGTGCAAGCTATTTTGGTGTTCTATAATGAATTCGTGTTTTCTTTTTATAAAAAAATGCAGAATATATTAATAGAATTAAAGCAGTTCATTAATATTTGATGTACTTTGTGTTGTACAGTGTATTAATATTGTATACAACATTATAAAACACCAAAAAAAATGTAAAAACAAGTCCTAACAATGGAATTACATATTAAAAATCTGGATAATACTATATCAATTACATACATGAAGGTGCAAAATTTGTCACATTTATTATACAGTTAATGAAAATAAGAAAGATACAAAACCTACCAAAATACATGAATTACATTGATCAGTGGAGGTTTTATCATCAAACCTAATGTCTAGCATGTTTGTGACATTAATCCATGTATATCTTCTAGATCAGTGTAATTCAAGTAGTAAACATTATTTTTGTCCCACAAAACAACGTAAAAAGCATGACATATAACACATAAAAAACAGAAGCTACCAAAATACTAGAGGTAATGAACAAAATTTTTTCCATACACAACATGATGTGTTAGTCAGCTTCAACTTCAACGTCCTCCTGCTCATTTTCATGCAATGCTGCATTTGATGTACTGGAACTACTATTGCGCCTTCTTCGAAAAATCCTCTTCTTCATCACACTTAGTGGGCGAATCTTCCCCCTTTTTACTATAGGATCACTTGGATCTCCTTTATCTATAAGCACTGTTGTACTTGTGTGTGATGTCATGCTTTGAAAATAAGCATCAATCCATTCCATGATATTCGCATAGTGAACCTCCTTCTCCGCTGCCCAATCGGCGACACGATTAAATGATTTACACATTTCATCATAACTTCGCTGCTCAACAGTTGTTGTCCACCCAACATAATTCACCTTAACATGTGAATGACACCTCCTAACATCTTTCCTCCATCGTCTTAATATATACTGATATGAAACTAGAAAGTTATCATTGTCTATCAAAACAACTAGAGCATGCCTACACAAAATACCACAAAATTCAAACATCAAACAAGAACAACTAATGTCGTTGCTATCGTACTAGATGGTGAACATCACCTTCTTCCTCCAGCCCTCACCATATAAGACATCCTCCTGAACTGTATATTTTGTTACTAGAGGCATCTTCTCAACAATTTTGATCTCACAGTACATCATCCCAATCAATTTTTTTTGGAATTCCAAAATTTCCTAGCTGTGTACAGAGTTTGCATTTGCTTCTCCATCCCATAAATTGTAGAACACGAAATTTCCTTGTTCAAAGATTCAAAGTCAACCTCGCTCTCCTTTTCCACCTTCCTCCTTAAGGCATTGTCATACTGCTCTATGAACTGCTTTAAGGATGTCTTCGAGTTCACATAACCATCAAATAATGCATTCATGCTCTCACTACGATCCGTCGTAGACATCCCATCCCAGAAATGTTTTTTCACAAAAATTGGAACCCACATGTGCCATTGCGAATGTAACCTAGCAAGTCATGCATTACTCTGGAGATCATATATGTAAATGAGTAAACTCCACAATTCTGTAAATAATAAATGTAACAGGAAACCAACAATTAGTACAATTACACTAAACCAATAAATACATTAAAGATACAATTTATTACATTATCAAAAATTGCAATTACATTGTTCAGAAATGAAACAACATCTTAAAAAATGTCTCCAAATATAACTGACATAATCATAAAATTACCTTCAACCTCATCTATGATTTGTGAATCAAAGATAGCATTAGCCAACATCCTCGATAGATCGTCATATATTAGTATGATTGAAATTTAATAATTAATTGCCTTATCATGCAATGATTCATGGACCCAATAAACACCAAAACAAATTTCAATCAAAACCTAAATATTATACATAATTTTGGCTCAACATTTAATTAACAGAAAATCCAATTCTAACTGCAGCCCATCTCATATAGCCTTTTAATCCACTTGCTTTAATTCACAAACTTAGCCCAATATCTACTATCAAATCCAACCCAAACCAAAGCCAAAGTCAAAGTCTAGATTTCTCCTTACCCACAGTAATTCCCTCTCCTTTCTTCATGATTGACTCCTCTACCTCAAGTGAAAATCTTAACCATTCCACATAAAGTAACACAACCAGCAATCCAACAACACATATATACCTATACATATTTTATAGAACGCACCATTTAATACAACAAGAAATCCAGTAACACAGACATATGCATAGATAATTTAAAAATCCCACCATCCAAACCGAATCAATTCATAGAGAAAGTTATCACATAATATAAAGACACATCTTCAAATCTTTTGAATCAAAATGAGTGAATATTGAACTAAATAAAAAATGCTTTACAAAACATGAAAGACATGGAATTATGAGGCAGAACAACAACCAAAACACAACAGCCAAAAAATAGGGATAATAACAAGGATTAAGTAAGTATTTAGCAGCAACGTTCATATATGCTCATAGCCATATATCCATTTATGGAATCAACTCAAAGACAGCATATCAAGAACACGTAGCAAATTAACATCCAATTTCAAAATCTCTCACGTACCAAGACAAAGGAATACTCGGACATTAGCAAAAACATAACACGAAGGGAAAGCATCAGAAATCCAGTTTCAGATTTTAAATACCAAACCTAACAACCTACTTTCAATAATCAAAGATATAAAATATACATGTATGAAAAACAATGCAAGAATCAGGGAACACTAGATATCACGTGAGACCAAAAACACCGCAATTTACCTTCTCAATGAAAGCAAGTGAATTCCAAATATTCAAGAATAGAAAGGAAGTAGCAAATCCTAAGAACCAAAGAAATGAAATAGGTGACAAAAAATATTGTGGCTTTTCTGGTGGTAAATCTGGGTTATTATAACAGTGATAATTTCACAAAAAAGAAGGATTTCCCAAAGTAGGTTTGGATTCAAGATGTCTCTCCAAGAAGAAACCTCAACAATCAGAATAAATCAAGAATAAGAATCACCCTCCCCGACCCAATTTCTTCTCTCAGTATTGTTTTTTCTCTTTGGATTTTTTCCTCATTCATCTCGTCTTTTCTCCTTTTTATAACCCATCAACCCCAATCTCTCTTCTCCTAATGATTTGGTTTCCATTCCAATTTCTCAATTGTTTCCCCTATAATCCCTCAAGGATTTCTTTCCTTCCAAAAATATCACATAAACCCGATCACCTTCCTCATATAAATCCTGAATCCCTAAGTCTAAGACTCCAAATCGCTCCCTAGTGTGAACCCTAGGACGGACCCTTATTCTCTCCCTTTTTTGGATTTTCTCTCTCTATATTTTCTTTTTTGGTCTCTCTCTCTCTCTCCCCTTTTCTATCGCCTCTCTTCTTCTTTCCTTCCAGCAACGACGCTTCCTCTCTTCTTCTTTCCTTTGTGTTTCTTATTTCTTCCATTAGGACTTAATGATGCTTATTGGATAAATTCCTTAGACTAATACATGGGCCTTTAAATTGGTTTCTTGAATTTTAACTTGGGCCAAGTACTTGATGAAAAATGGGCTAAATACAACTTATGTTATTGGATCAAAATTAATGAGCCCATGAATTGTAATGTAAGGTTAAATGGACTTGGATCTTTGTTTGAATCAATTGTGGGCTTAACTTGAACCTAAATAGTCATACTTTTTATAATATGTATTTTTTTATTTTTTAAACATGTAACCTAAATTTTTTATTAATCTTGGGCCTTAGGCAAAAATGGGGTACAACACATCTCCTCTACCCACTGTGAACAGTCTCCTATCGCCACCAATAAGCTTTTATTAAAATTGTTCTTGAGGCCTAAAATCACGGTACCAACCTCAGGAAAGGGCCACGTCACCTAGAAGTCTGTCTACTTGATTTGATGAGTTAGGAATGAAAACCTTAGCTGTACGCAAAGAAAGCAGGGTTCTTCAAGAGGATAGGGTCAGCCAAAGTCGGTTCAAAGTCGATCGCTGGGTGAATGCCCCAGTAAGGAAGAGACAGAGTCAGGTCTTCTCCTTAGAAGAAGCTGGATAAAGGACGTTCTGTTAGGAAGTTGAGTTGAAGAAAAGTACTCCACCATTTTGTCCCCCTTCCCTCACGGCTCGTCAAAAAGAGCTATTAAATGCTGGCTACCTCCTCGTTAATTCGTGGCACTAAGCAGATGATTGGCGAAGATTTTAATGAGGAAGCACTTCAGACGAAGATTAATGAGCAAAATGTACTTCTCTTTAGCTTTGCAAAACACCAAGGTGTCATCTACATATTGAAGATGTGAAATCGAAAACCTTTCCTTTTGAACTATAATTCCTTTTAGTCTCTCAGCAACTTCTACATTTTTGAATAATTGATGAAGTCCTTCTGCAAATATATGAAACAAGAAAGGTGACAAAGAATCTCCCTATCTAATCCCCTCTACATGGAAAATTTTATCGTGGGAGAACCATTGACCAGAACCAAGATTTTGGTCTAGGAGATGCACTCCTTGATTTAGCTTCTCCATCTAAATCTGAAACCCATTTTGAACATAACTACATCAATATACCCCGAACTAACTAAATCAAAAGCTTTTTACATATCAAGCTTAAAAAGTAGGCCTTTCTTCTTCCTCTTCTTTACCAGGTGGATGAGTTCATTCACAATCAGGATGTTATAAAGAATCTGCCTACCATTGATGAAAGATGACTGAGAATCACTAATAACATATGGCATTGACGAGAGCTTGGACACTATCTTATAGAGGCCACTAACAAGGCATGCCCCGTTCACCTTGACAATTAAGGTAATAAAAGAGGAATTAGTCTCATTCGGTAGCTTCCCTGAATAAATAAAAAAAGCACGCACCATCTCACAAACTTCATCACCTATAACCTCCCATGCCTTTCTCAATGAAATGGAAATTGTGCCCATCTGGCCCAAGGGCTTTGTTACCCTCGCAATCCCAAATAGCCTCCTTGATTTCTTCATTCGTACCAAGTCGCTCCATAGAGGCTGCTATATGCTGTGGTAATGTCTTGAAATGCAACCCATCCCATCTTATCTCATTTTCCACTTCTTTCTTAAAATGGCTCTTGAAAAGTCTTGCAACTTCATATTTGATCTGACAAGGGTTGGAGATTTGCATGCTTCCTACTTTTAGACAGGATAACATATTTAGATTGCCTCTAATTCAAGCCATTGAATGGAAGAAACAATTATTCCTGTCACCCTCCAGTATCCCTCCACAATTCACCTTTTAGATTACCAACTACATCTTGCTCTACATCTTTCAAGGATCTATTATCAGTAGTGATATCCAATTCATCAATCTTCTCTTCAATTTCTTTCAGTCGATTGTCTATATTCCCAAAAACTTCAACATTTCATATATTCAATAGCCTTTTTAGTTACTGCAATTTACCAAGTAAGGATTGTCCCCTAGGAAAGGGCACATAAATTTCTTGCCAAAAAATTCTAACGATAGTTGGAAACCACGGATGTAGCCACCAACAATCCAAGGTTTTAAATGGCCTTATACCCCAATTCACCATTTCATAAACTAGCAAGATTGGAGAGTGATCTGATAAACCTTTCGAAAGATCACAAAGCTTTAAACTTCAAAAATTAACCAGCCATTCATTTGTGACAAAAGCCCTATCAATTCGACTATGAATCCCCGCATTTCTCCATGTGGACCTTCTATCTATAAGTGGTAAATGAATTAAACCATAGTTTGCGACAAAGTTGGATAAGTATCTCATACCCCTTGTAATTTTCATTTGCCCATGTCTTTCATGTGGATGAAGAATTTCGTTCAAATCCCTAATCAATAGCCAAGGGCATGAATAATGCAAGCTAATAGCAACCAGCTCAATCCATAATTCCATCCTGACAGATTCAACATTTGGCCCAAAGACAAAGGTTTCAAACACCTAAATTGACTTTGTACTATAGTTACCTCCAGAGATATCCATATGCTACCATTCAATAAATCAACAACTTGCACAACCTGTGGATTCCATATCACCAGAATTACACCTGATTAACCAACAACAGAACATTCAAATTGCGAGTGCCCCCAACAACGTCTACTATAACTTTCAGAGATTGTTTCAAGCTTAGTTTCAATAAGAATCAACTACTTATTTCATAGATTTTTTCTTCAAAGACCTGCTGAATCCCCTTACATTTCATGATAGAAACTTAATCATTAAGACTAATAAGTCAATCTACTAGTCAAAAACTGAGATTACTTACAATCTTTTCTTGGCCGAAACCTCCATTACCCCTTTTATAATTATATCTTCCATTCGAACACAGAAGGTCTCATCCTTTGTTGGATCTGACATGCCCAACATTTTCCACACTTCCAACGTACCTTGCAACTCTTCATTATGACATCTTGAGCCACTATTAGCAGCTAGGGGTCGGCATCGGACAGGGCCAGCCCGAAAATGTGATGCCCAAGCATGGCCTACGACCAAGCCCAAATATTGACTTCGGGCTTCAAGCCAGGCCTGAGCCGGGCTTGATGCAAATTCTTGAGCGCAGGCCCGGCCTAGGCCAAAGAAATTCGGGCTTTCGGGCCAGGCCGAGCCTTGGGCTTGTGAATTTGGGCTCGAATTTTAACTATTTTTATTATATATATATACTAATTAAATAATCAAATTTTAATATATATATTATATATATGTGTGTGTGTAGTGTAATATGTATGCTATATTTTTCAGGCTGGGCTCGGCCCAAAAAATGGAGCCCAGACCCGCCATAAGCCTAGGGTTGGCTGCCCAAGCCCGATGTTGTTTAGGGCTTGGGCCAGACCTAGGCTCGCGGGCCCGTTTCGTGACCCCTAGTAGCAGCTGAAGCTAAATTGGTACCACAAGATGATGATTGTGCAGTTGATTCTTGAATAACTCCTTTGCCACCCAGAAATTTTCCCTTCTGTCGTCTCTCCTCCTCATCCACTCTTTTGCATTTCTCTAAAAGTATCTGCTTGAAGACAACCCTTAGACTCTGATACTTTTTTGGTGTCTTCTTTTCTTCCTTCATTGCATCACTCGAGTCATATTTTCAAAGCCATGTGGGATACTATCGATCGAGACCTCTAAATCATTGATCGAACTTTTTTAGGTTGAGGTGCGTCGGCCATTCCCATTTGAGACTTCCTCAAAATCAATATGGACATCTCCTGATGAATTAACATCTGTTTGGGCTGAAACTAAATCAATAGGCCTATTACAGCTAATAAGCAATTTTTCCAAATTGGATTTGCCTAGCCCAAGTACGTCATATCCAAGTTTTCCCTCCAACTTCTCCATAGGTTTCCCAAAATAAAGACTATCATAGTCTAGGTTAAGGGCCCTGACCGGACTGTAGTTTCCAAAATTGTTTGAATTTTGGGGAACTCCGGCTTCTTCTTCTTTGGCGACGATTCTTGGTTCAGGCAACACCGTCAACAAATTTTAGCCATCTTTTATTGCCTGATTTTCCACTACAACATCCACTATCAAAGCTTCATTTATAGGACCACTATATTATCTAATCCCACCAAGTTTCTCAATCATTAGAATTTCAGGCAATTTGTTGAATGGGTTGAATAAAAGCAATGATTCTAGTCTTCAATAACCTTGATCTTATATATCTTTCCTTCCACTTCAAGATGCATCACTTATTTTATCACCTCCTTGTTCACTGTAGAGATTAGCATCCTTCCAATGTCAAGAAGTTTTTTGTTAATCGTATCCGTGTCAGTCGTGATGTATTCAACCCATTTTCTAGCTATATCGATGAAGACCTCATTGTTCCAAGCATGAATAGGCATCAGAAAAACAAAGTCAGACATATCGCTCCATAGATGTCGCCGTTTCATCCCATGATTTGACTAAACTGAACCACTCTCTCAACCAGTTCCCATCTTGGAAAGTTTACAGCATAATATTCTGAGACTCAAAAGTCAGTAAAACTTGAAAACCACTCATAGACTTGGCCTCTATTTTAGTATCCGCATACTTTGGAGTTTCCTCAAAGTTTAGAAAACACTCAAAATCAATGAGATAAGTCCTCTACTTTCTTCACCTCTAGCTTCTTATCCGCACGGTTATCTCCTCATATCAGGTTTACCCCTATTCCAACCTCATTCCTACCATTCAGTGCTTGTCACTTTTCTTGAATAACTTTTGAGAATTTTTTACCATCAACCTTATTTGCCACAAAAGGGTGCACCATGTGTTCTTGTAAAGAACGTTTCTTTCCTTTCTCCAAACTTCTCTCAAACGTAGCAGGATTTGCTCTCACCTTAAAACTACCAAACCATGTATCTTCCACCTTCCACAAAATTTCTTTTGTTTTAGCAATCTTGAACCTAATGAATCCAAAACGCCTTTCTCTTTTGTTCAGTTTTTGTGTAATGTATAAATCTTGTACTTCACCAATTTTTTTCATAACCCATTTGATAATAAAAGCATCCACTCTCTCCAGTATGTTCTCAAAAATAGATATTGTAGGATTATTGTGGTTGGGTGGGTTGGTTGATGTTTTGGTAGGTGACGACTTGATGGGTAGGTTTTTGGAAGTTGTTGGCTAGAGCTGGGGGGTTGGGTAGGTTTGCCTAGGTATTTGTAGTGGGCGTGGTCTCTAGAGTGTGTGGAGGATGGTGGTAGGGAGAGGTGGAGGTGGACGATCATTTAGGTGTAACTGTGGTGGTGGGAGGCGATGAAGTACATGTGGTGGAGGTGATCTATCAAGTAAGCAGGTTTGGGCTAGTGAGGGGGTGGTGCAGGGGAGGTGGCGGTGGGATGGGATAGGCTCGCTATCGCTCGACGTACCTGCAATATAAATTTAGCATATATGTTACTTACTCATCAACCAAACAAAAATTATTGAGAAATATGCTCACTTACACAATCTTGTAAAGTAGGAATGGTATGCTTTGGTAGGATCAAACCAAAGATAGATTATAGAGCAACGCTAAATGACCCAAACATTTTTAACCCAAATAGCCTAAGTCTAGGTATCACTGATATACATGGATCTGACATGGCATTTAACATGGAAAAAGAAAAAATGAAAATCAAATATCTCATTTGAAAAACTCACTGTAAAAGTTTTTTTTAATTGAAATTTCAAAACATTTTATCTCTCAAAATACATATTAGATTTAAAAAAAAATACATATGTAGAATTAGCAAGTAAAGATATTTCTAACAAGATTCATCATCGATAGGTTTTATTCAGTCATTTTTAATTACATTGGTTTTAATTACATTATTTTATTACTGATATGTGAACTATGTATGCTCTAGTGTTTATTTATACTGTTTTTGAAAACAATGTAATTTCATTGTGTATACATAAAAAAAATATTTCAGAGTGCATTTTATCAAGTCCATTATTTTTATCAATGATATATATGTTTTAATTTATATTGACAATGATATTTTGCCATAAATTGACTATATATTTCAAATTCACTACTAAAACATTATGTCCCAAGTGATGAACCTCAAGGCTTGGCTTCGCTAAATTGTAACAAGCTCAGGGAATGGATTTGTTACTAAAATCCTATTAAATGTCCCAAATGCTAAACCCTAGGGTCCTAATTATTAAACCCTAGCGGAATCAGGTACCCTAAACATTGGGGTTCTAACTTCCAAATTTGATGAAAATGAATCACGTAGGTGTACATGAATGATAACTCATAATATTCTGGTCAGTGTTGAATGCATGGAAAAAAATGTGTCTTATTATCTTCTTAAATGTTCTCTGCAATGCACTACTCCCTAGAATAAAGAGAAAATCATTACTTTTATTGGAAAGGAGTACAGCCTCATGAATGATCGGATATTAATTTTGTGGTTCTCAGTCCATCGATTCATACCCCTCAAGGTTAAAAGATCACCGCACTATATATAGATTCCCTTTCCTATCTTTTTCATTCTTATTACAAATTCCACATTCTAAAGATCCTTGGTCGCCCTCTCCACCATTGAGGGTTATATGTTGACATTTCCTTACTTTGGTGGCTTCTTCTCCATCTTTTTCTATAAGATTTCCTTTCCTCCCAAGTAGCTCTTGAGACATGGGCTGCTCAGTTTGGATTACGTACTGAATGCCAACTTGGGCTCTTCTATGATGGGGATTTAAATGATAGGCGCATAGAATTTTGACTTATCGTCATCGTAGAGCGAGGTGTGAGGTTCTGACTTATGAAATTCTTCGATAGTGCCCAAAGACTCTTCCCGCTATTTCCCCATTAGTGCAACTTCAACCTCATATCTATAGTCAATGGAAATTTTACTAAATTATGCTCTGGGAATTGGTCTTGAGCTTGTCAAAGTGCATTTGTTATCCCAATAGAAGTAGCACCAAGGGTAAGTGCCACTTGGTTCCTAGTGAAAAGACCAACCTTTGGTACATTAACTTTTCTCCTCTTCCAAGTATCAAAAAGGGGATTTCTTTCTAATTGATAGCCGAGGCATTGAGTTCAGCTCAAATAAGGATCAAGGAACGAGCTCAGATAATGTCGTTCATGGTCCAAAATATGCTCTTGTTTTTCCATCCTTTATCCTTAAGTGGTTATGTTTGGTTAAAAATTTTCAATCCATTCTTACTTTAGGTTACTCCCTTTCAAGTGTGAGTTCCAACATGAAACAGATTCGAGAGTGGGGCCCATTCCAAGCACTCACTAACTTACTCCAGAAGCCTTATGGATGCTTTCTTTCCAATCTTACTCCAGAAGCTTGAGCCACAACAAAATTTTGTCATGTTAATCTAGTCGATGCTCTAATATATATATTCCATCATAATCGAGAAATAAACATGATTAGCCCTATTTCTTGTCGCCCATCCTCGAGTATTGAAGGTTTGTTGGAGGACTTGAGACTGGACTATGTTCTTTCCTCATCAATCTCCTAGACTATCAGTTCAACTTCTCAAAGAATCTAGTGCATACTTGTGGATTTTTTTGGTGTGAACTTTTATTTTTATGATATCTTGCTTGATATCTATATATTATGTCTCTTGCACAATTTGATGGCTCAACCATTGAGTTATTGGTCAGAAAGATCAAGGTCAACTCTTCAGCTACCTTCTCCACTTCTAATCCCCCTAATTAGTCCTATTGCTCCTCTTGCTCATCCATTTGTTAGATATATGTCCTGTATAGCCAATCTAATACGGTTGTATTTGGAACATATATAATAATTGTACTGTATTAATTATTTATATAAATGGCAATTTATAATATATTTGATGTTTCTATTTATATAGTTGTATTACAGATGTCCGTAGATATTTATTAGAGACGTCATTCTCATGAGTTGAGAATATGAGTGACGAGTGATCTCTAGTGTAAATATCTTAAATAAAGTTCCTGATCGTAGAATTATTAATTGGACAATAATAATTCGGAAGATCAACATACTGTTTGTTTCCTGTAATGACAGGGTTGTGAGTCTTATGCAATTTAATATGAGATATTAGAACAAACAATATGGAAGGTTTATTGTTGAATAAATGCTTCGAACATGACTTGTTAAACAATAAATCACATGGAGGTTTATTTCCTTGTCAATGATTTATTATTTATATGATTGTGTAAATAATCCCTAGACCTGAGATGACATAGTAGTCTTGTATATGGGTGATTGAATTTTGTCAATGTTGGAAATATTTATTTATTAAATAAATATTAACATTTGATGGATTCAGTTAGTTATATATGGAGACTTGTGTGCAGTCAATATGGAATCCATCGCCTTGAAATAAACGAGGAGAATATCCTATGTGATCCAGATATTTATTGACACGGGAAATCCTTGGCCGAGGTTATATGATTAATGAAAAAGGTGTTTTCATTAATTATTTGTTTGTTAATAAAATATTGTATCTGACATATAATTGAGTTAGTGGATTTGGCCGATATCCATGATCCTCACTCAATTGGGATATTGTACAGTGTAAGGATTTAATTGCATGTTAATTGTAATTAAAGGTTCATATGAAAGTATTCATCACTGATTGGGTAGTCATGATATGTTGCTAGGCGTCACTCGTGATTTATAAGAAATGATTAAAATGTATTTTAATTAATATCAAAACGTTTGATATTATTCTTATTGCCAATCGGTAATGAACCTAGAAAGTCACACATAAAGGAATCACGAACATTGTTAAGCTAAGGTTGGAAAGGAGAATTGTGTGGATTTGATAATTTACATGAGATGGAAAATTATCGAATTATTAATTAAATACAGGTTTATTGTAAACTAAAACGGATCCAATTGATTAATGTACACTGCTAACACATTTGTCATTAATTCAAAGTGGGTCATGATTTAATTAATAATATATTATTATAATAATATATATTGTTGAAATTATTGTTGACACTTAGTGGAAGTGTTGGCAATTCAATTTTATAATATATAGTAATATATTATTGTTGAAATTATTGTAGACACTTAGTGGAAGTGTTGGCAATTCAATTTTATAATATATAATAATATATTATTTTTGAAATTATTGTTTTTTTTTTAGAAAATAACAATAATATTAAAAAACTCCCGAAGGAGAGACAACTCCCGAAGGAGAGAACACTCCCGAAGGAGATACAACAACTGCAACAGGAAAGAAAAAACAACCAAAGAAAACCACAAAAGATAGCATTAAAAGCAGATATACATGATCAACACCACCACAAAGCCTACAAAGGCCAGATCTAGACACTGCTACCACGCTATGGGTAGTATACAACAAGATGGGCGCCGACAGCCGCATGGATACCATAAGAACAGCTCAAATCCAGATCTGAGAAAAGGGATGCCAGATCTGCACTTCCCGCCACCAATACATATGATCGGTAGAGATCCAAGGAAGCTCCTCCTCTACTTTATTAATAACAAAATATGAAAATAAAACACAACATGAAGAGAGGGGTAGGGAGGAGAGGAGAGGAAGATGGAGGGGAAGAAATGGGAAGAGACGGGTCACTAGAAAGAAAATAAAAAGTGAAAAGAAGGAAGAAGAGAACAAATGGAAGAAAGAAGAGTTGGTGAGGGAGGGGGAGGAGACCGACAGCTCCTCCCCTCCCCAAAACTTGTTCAGAAGGTGTGAGAGCAGAGAGAGACGGGGGAGAGAGAGAAAGAAGAGAGAGAGGCTTTCTTATCTTAATAATGGTTTTGTTTTTGAAATTATTGTTGACACTTACTGGAAGTGTCGGCAATTCAATTTTATAAATGATTGTGTTTTGAAACACAACACACACTACACACTTCTATTGTTGATTACATTCTTCAAAGGTTCCGAGGCTTGATTTCGTGGTTTCGGTGGACGGCCTAGGATCTCCGTATTATCGGGGATTGATTGGAATTTTGATTAAGCACGCTTCAAGAGGTAAACATTTTGTGTATTCCGCTCATGCGTATTTTAGTATACCGTTTGCTAACACCATTCACCCACAACCAAAAAAGAATCAAAAAGAAAGAGCCCTCTAGAGATCAGCAACAAAATAAAAGGCCCACTTCATACACCTCAACAAATGAGCCATTGAGAGGGTCTAACTCTCCTCCGTAAATATTTGGGGCTGAATATCTATTGCTCAAGCTAGTTATTTTCGAGAAGCATGTTCTTCTTTCTACATCCATCAAAGATGTTAGAGTAAAGGCCTCTCTGATATGGTTATCATCTCTTCTCATCAATTGGTAGCATTTGGAGAGAATTCTTAGTCTCAATATCTTAGATTTTGTGAATAGATATGTAACACATATATCAAAAATGTTATGGAACCCAACTTTTATTAGCCCAGCTCAACCCAAGTCTACATGGCACTTCATGTTGGTGTGCCATGTTGGACTTTTTTAAAAATCAGTTTTTATTTATCTTTTTCATAAACGAAACTTTAAAACGTTTTATCTCTCAAAATACATGTTAGATTTTAAAAAAAAATTACATATTCGAACTCAGCGTGTAAAAATCTTTCTAATAAGACCCATTGTCTATAGTTTTTATTGTTTTTTTTCAATTACATTATTTTAAAAAATAATATAATTCATATATATAATGTGTAAAGTGTTTATTCGAGCTGAAATTTTATTATATTATGATAGTATAATATATATTTATTATTTTTTTGCATTTTTATTGAAATTACGTTGAGTATCTGTACCCATTAGAGTATAATAGTTAGGACCCTAAGGTTTAGTACTTGAGACATTTAAGATTTTGTAGTGAATCCGTCGAGGTTTAGTAAATCTGAGTCTTTTAGGTTACAAAATTGAAATCCGATACACGAGTCTGTTAGGGTTTAGCGACTTCGTTCCCCTTGGGCTTTATAACACTTATTGTTTAGGTTATAGTATGAAAATCCGATACACGATCCCGTTAGGGTTTAGCGAATCCGTTCCTCTTAGGGTTTAACACTTGTTGTTTAGGTTGCAGTGAGAAAATCCGATATACGAGCTCATATCGGTACCCATAAATAAACACTAGAACCTATGTAACCTACATATTAGTAAAAAAAACAATGTAATTAAAAACAATGTAATTAAGAATGAGTGATTAAAAAAATGTGAATGATTATTATGTACATGATAAAAATGAACATTCTTATTATTATGCTTCTGAAACAATCACACAAATTGATAATAACATAATATAACGTATGGTCAAAGAGTGTACCAAGTGTGCTGTTATGATGTTATTTATTGCCAACTATAAAAGGCATATAAATATTTATTTTATTAATATATATTTTTCCAAAAGGAAAATCTTTTATTATTATTATTTCATTTTCATAAATATATATATATATATATGTGTGTGTGTGTGTTTTGTCTATGATGATATTACACTCTTAAGAAGATCATCAAGTATGGACTCTTTCACTAAATATTTGGTGTTGTTTATTGTGTCAATTTCATTTTGCATTGGTGCTTGTGAGGCAAAGCCAGTACATGTTCTCGTCGTCAACAAATTTGACAATCCTAGTACAAACTTTAATATTCATTGTCGCTCAAGAGATGATGATCTCGGAGAACATGTAGTCTCTTACGCTAAAAAATATGGATTTAATTTTAAGACTAATATTTGGGGATCTACACAATTCTATTGTAGTTTTTCATGGTCAGGACAGACTCAATGGTTTGACATCTACGTGTTTGCGAGAGATCATGATTGTGGTCTATGCGTGTGGAATATTTATCCAACAGGTCCTTGTAGAGATTTTGGAAGAAATATTGTATGTTACCAGTGGAATACTAAATCACAAATTATTACTACTTAATTAATCGTGATTTTAGTTTGTAATATGGTGTCAATAAAACAATCTTCTAATAATTTGATGAATTTACTTTTCAAAAGCTTGTTTATTTTATATTGTTGTGATTTTAGTTTTGAAGGTTTAATTATGTACTTTATAAATTTAATCATATTTTAATTTCATTTGAGAAATAAAACATGAAATCATTATTAATTACTTTTAAATGTTGTTTGATAAGCAATAATTAGTGATTTTTTTTCAAAGTTATCAATTTTAACTTAATGAGTGAGGATAACAATAAAAAAATCTTCTATTATAATTTGGAGATTTGCGCTCAAATTTATAATCACATAATTGACTTTCACCCAATCGATATGAGATATTTTATATTTTTAGCAAATCAGATAATTTTACCGTACATTATTTTTGGCTAGGATTTTACACTTGAAAACATAAAAACATCAGGGATTTGACTACTTTAAGTTTTAACCCTTTAGTAAAAAAAAACCCTTTAGCCATGTAAAACCCTTTAGCCATGTAAAACCCTAATAAGTAGAGTTAACATTCTCATTACTATGCTTTGAAACCAACCAAATATTTAATACGTAATAAAATCATGTAATAGGCGTTATCATTCCTTGCTCAAATAGTGTACCAAACATGTTATTTATTGCTAACTATAAAAGGTATATAAATTTTTTATTATTTTTGATTAAATTTATATATTTAGATATTTTTGCATATGACTCTAATAAATAGATTCAAATATATATATATATATATATATTTGACTACAGTGTTATAGTTATTCGAACAGGCATCTACGGGTCAATGACTTTAAACACCTTATTTTACAATTTTGACCCATTTTATCTGAACCAAACTCTACCAAAACTTATTTTCCCTCAACTCTTCATCCCTCAACTCTTCAACACTACAAGAAAAATAGCCTTAGATGATAGAAAAACTCATCACTTTGGTTGCAGCATTCTTGCAAATTATCACAAAAAAACATATATCGCCCACCGTATCCTAATCGGTATGGCAGCGTATACTCTAAGTCTCAATTTCTATGTCATACTAATACAATACTCAATTTTATAATATTAACCTAGCTTGGTTAATTACTTTTCTACCCCTGCTGTTCCACGTATTTAGTCTCCTATCATTGACTTTCATGAAAATGCCATTATTTATTGAAGTAAATCATATTGTATTTTAAACTTCCAAAATTCATAGAAATTTCACTTCAACTCCGATTTCGATGATTCTTGTGTCTATAATTTATATTTTTCATATAAAATTTATTAAAAATATATTAGAACCATTTAAAAGGGTGCGTGGGATCACTGTGGCCATTCTTGGCGTGGCCAAAAAATATTTAGAAGATAAAAATACCACTTGGAGTGGAGTTTGATCATTTAAAAGGGGTGCATGAGATCATTGTGTTCATTCCTCGCTTGGCTAAAAATGTTTGAAAAATGGATGAAAAATCCCACTTGGTGTGGATTTTGATCATTTAAAAAGGTGCATGGATCATTAGGGTTATTCCCAACTTGACCGAAAATGCATAGAAATTGATGAAAAATCACACTTGGAGTGGTTTTGATAATTAAAAAGGGATTTAAATTTAGGGATTCGGTTGATGAACCAAAGAGATCCACAATCAATGAATAAGTTCATTTGAAGTCATACTTACAACCATGTTCTTTATGAGAAAATAAATAATTCCTTTTGGACTCACTGAATGGGCCAAGTATCTTTAAACCTTTTTTGAAGCCATAACTAAATTCTCCTAATCCCTAAAAGCATGCTTGCTTTTTAGTTTCATGAAAACCGAGTATTCCAAATGAATCCCGATGGAATCCCAATATCTTGAAGGCTCTTTAGTATTTAATCATAATAAATGGATTCCATAATTAGTCTTTGCCTATTTATTAGGATTAGATGGCTTGGATGAATCCAAACACTAAACACGATGTGTTTCTTTCATGGCGTCACAAGCAATATACAAACAAATCTTAACATGCATTTTTCAATCATGACATAAAACTGTTCTAAATATTCACAATCCACAAAAACAAACTTAAATGTCTAAATGCTTCTAACACCCTAAAAAATTATGTATGCATTTCCACTATTTTATATTCATCATTTACATGATTTACATAACATTCGGCTCAATACTCAAAAAATAAAAGAAAATCCAAAAGTCTCAAACTACCTAACTAAATCCCATACAAGTTTTAAGGGCCCAAACAATATATAAAAACCTAAACAAATATACAAAGATCCTAAGTAATACTTCAAACCCAAACATAAATCAAGAATCAATGGCCCAAATCCAAACCAAATAATGGCCCAATATACATGAAAAACCAAAGACCCAAACAAATTTTTATACATGCACCCATCAAGCAACAAATTATCTAGCCCATGCCCATCTTATAACAATTGGTACTCAACTCATATCTTAGACAAACTCTAACTAACGCAATATACTACACAAACTCTAACTGACCTAATACCCTTCTTCTTCCTGTGAGGGTGAAGTGAAAAATTGAGAGAGTGAGGGAGAAAGGGAGTTATTGGATTCAAAAGTGAGAGGAACATTTTTGTCATGAGAGAGTTGGTCCAGAGGAGTGAGAGTGGGATTGTGTGGTTAGAGAAAGTGATGGTGGAGATGTGGTGAATAGAAGAGGAGTTGTTGGTGAGATCACGAGTTTGGTGGTGAAAGTTTTTCGTGGAGAGATAGCTCGGGTTACATGAAAGAGGGGAAGTTGGTGAAGAGAAGAGGTGAGCTATTGTTGGTATAGAGGTGGAGGTTAGAGTAAGAGATGAAGAGTGACGTTCCATCAAAGTGGATCATTGGAAGTGAAGTTATGAGGGAAAGGGAGCTTCGGCTATGGAGATGGTTGTGAGGTAAGTGAAAGTTGTATTGGAGATGAGAAAGAGAGAGTTTGGGTTGCTATTAATGAGGTCTATTTCAAGAGAAGGCTCTCAAATGTTGCTTACAAGGTTTAGAAAGTGACCAAGCTTTCGAGATGAAGAAAAGGGAGCTCAGGACACTGTTAATGAGAGATGGTTGGTTTGGTAAGATGATTAGGTTCCTTCTAGAGAATTGATGAGTCTTTGTGAAGATAAATGTTTGGGTATGGTCAGCGTAAGTGCAAGCTGCCAATAAGAGATAAAGAATTCAATTGAGTAGGTTTATTTGTGTATGGAGAGTTGGTTGATCTGGAGTGATGTGTGGTGTGGTGTGGTGATGGGTGACTAAATGAGTTGGTGAGAATAGTGAGGAAAAATTTGAGATTTTTAGGTTGAAAAGTTGATGGAAATAGGGTGGTGTCCAAACACTTATAGTTTAAATTGTAGATAGAGAGTGTAGGGCAAAAACACTCTGTGCTGCAAAGCACAAAGTGTCATGACACCCCTATGCACAAAGCGTCCGAACACCCTATAATGGTGTGTGGACACTTTGTTCATCTAAGGAGGCCAAGCACTCCCTAGAACCAGTGTGTCCAGGCACTCACTTAAAGTGTCCAGACAGCTACGCGAATTTTTGGTTTTAAGAACCAATTTTGACGCGATTTTCAAAACTTACAAAAAAAAGGAGAGGAGAGAGAAAAGGATAGAAAATTAGAGAGAGTGATCTTGAAGAGATCAAGGTTAGATTTGAGTGGGTTGAGAATGTCCAACATGATTGAAGAAGGATTCAGGAAATTAAGGTAAGTTTTCTAGATTTTGGAAAAGTTAGGGTTTTGGTTAGATTTGAGGAAATATTTGATTGATCAGTTTAGATACTTAAGGAAGTTGATTTTATACATGAATGTGGTTTTATCTAGATTTTGTTGTTGATTTGGAGTAGAGATTCAATTTACATCATATTCAAATACTCAAGAAATGAGAAGGTAAATTCTTGAGTATTTGTGAGATAATTGTTATTGATATGGGCAATGCGATGTTGATAATGTATTCATATGATGTGGGTTTTTATTTTCACCAATTGTTAGGATGGAAATGAAACCCTAGAATTTGAGAAATTCTGATTTGTGTTTTTGTTTGGATACGAGGTAGGGATTTTTACCAATTTTTCTTTCCTTCGACATTCATATCATTCAAAGATTGGTTATTCCTTCGAGTCCTTGACTAGTTTGATTCTTAGAGAGGAAAAACTTCTTTGTTGATTATTGATTGAATTGCATACCTTGAAATATGTTTGATCATCTATCAGATGTAGTTTAAATCATGAACATGCATCACATAGTTATGTATAAAATAAGGCTTGTTATATATATGTCGTTTTTTGCATAGCACAATGGACATGCATTGTGGATGCATTAGAGCTATGGGTATAGACTCCTAGTTCTCATAGGAAATTACTTGTGGAATGTGGAATACCGAAAGACTAAATAAGGCTTCCATCCGATGGGGAAGGTCTTATATTCTATCGAGTTTGTAGCATGTGCTAGTACATCCTATAGTGATCTGGGGCAATGGTCAAAGTTTTCGATGATTTTTCAGATATTTGTTAAATTAATACCAGGGTGTTGTATGGTGTAGTGATTTGGTTACATCTTTTTGTGTACATTTTAGATGACATATTGTTCCACAAGCTTTTATTCAAATTCAGTTGATATGTATCGTTTACTCTTCTTTTTATTCCTATTGAGCTATTTGCTCACCTTATTAGTTTTCTTTCCTTCATATGAGATTGGTGCTAAGGACCAGGCTGCGGATCAGAGAAGTCATGCATGGCATGGATGACCACCTTGGAGCAGTAGGCCTTGTTTAGGTTGTTAGGTTAGTTATTTGGATGTTATATTTTTGGTGCATATAATACTCAACTAGTATGATGTTGGGAATGATTATGCATCCATATGATAGTTTGACGAACAATCGGGAGCGTGTGTCGTGAGATCAAGACTCTCGTACCGAATTGTGGGACTGCGGTCTGGATGTTCATACCCTTATGGTGATTACTTGTTTGGTTGATGTTGATTATGATATTAAATGTGTTGTATGTGAATGGAAGGCATGAGGCCCTGCCTAGTTTTATGATTGAGATAGATGGCTTAAGGCCCAACTAGGCTACAGAATATTTGATTGAATCTTTATGATTTTTGTCATGTGTTTTCTCAAGGTTGGCACTCTGCATTATATGGGGAGGTGTTAATGGATTTTCAATTGAATTTGTGGTTAGGATGATGCTTGAGAATGTACCTAGTGATGAGTGTGACTTCATTGGTGCCATTCCTAGCTCGGGTATGATTTTCGGGTCGTGGTGTTACAATGTGGTACTGAAGCTAGGTTCCCGCTCTATGTGTAGTATGTGTTAGTGAGTCTTCAGGCCATGCCACGACCTCCATTGATCCGATATATTTTCTTATCATTTAAATCCTCATTGTTGAATTATATTGAGTATTGTGATCTGTTGCGGCGCGGATGGATACTCATAAACAAACCAAGTCATCTCGCGCTGTAGCGACCCTAGGTGATAGGTGCAGGCGAGGGCTACTTAGCAGCTGTGGTAGATACTAATGAAAGGAAGTGGGCCGCACCATTAGGCGCACTTCCATCACACAGAACAAAGTGCCAGAGGTAGGAACAAATGTTAAAATGGGTGAGAAGGTTCATGTGGAACCACACGAACAGGGTGATGATCGGTTAGAGGGTCATGAGAGAACCCCCAGAGCAGGCTATATTGACAGTACAAGTTGCTCCTAATGGTACTGGAGATCAACCTTTGATATTAGAGGCCCTGGCTAGTATCGTCTTGAATCTAGCATAGACAATGCAGACACAACCATAAGCGCAGACATACACGCAAATGGCTAAAAGCACAAGAGGTTCGCAGTAGGGGCGAGCTTCGAGAGCTATTACCGAGGGTTGGATTAGGCCTAGACATGAGATTTATGAGGTAGATTAGCTTCATAGGACTAACCCACAGAGTTTCTAGAGAAGGGGAGCGGTATGAGGTTGGTGAGTTGTTACGTCAGATGAGTCGACGACTGGATTTTATGGCTATTCAAGATAGCTGGAGGATGGTTTTGATCTTATATTACCTGAGGGGGATAGCATACGATTGTTGGGATTCTTTGGATAAAAGGAAGAATGACTTGACTTGAGCATCATTCGAATTGATCTTCGTGTAGCGATTTGTGATGTAGAGCTTTCTGTTAGACAAGGCCAAGTTGTACCTAGAGTTGGTACAAACATGAAACATAATGGTATCTCAATACACAAAGAAATATGAAGAACTTTATAAGTTCGGGAAGAAGTTTGCTCCAGATAATTAGAGCATCAAGAAGTTGATGATTCTTTTAGGGAAAATTTCTTATGATAAGGAGCTATTCAGTCAAAGCCATGAGAACACAAGTCCCATCATTATTGGGACATCCAGAAAGGCCGTAAGACTACAGCATCAGGTGGTAGTAGTGGTGACGACCAGTAGAGGTAAAAGACGGAGCCTCAAGCTTTGAAGGGCCAAATGGGTGATAAAGACCAGAGTCAGAGGCCACGGGGTGGCAAGATAGTGTGCTACAAGTGTGGTAAGGAGGGTCACAAGAGGGACTAGTGCATAGTTAAGGGGATTGTATGTTATGGGTATGGTGCAGTGGGCAACAAAAAGATTGAGTGCCCTCAAGGTAGCAGGATTTAGAGTCATATCAGGCACTGAGATTACCATTTCCTACACTTACTCCAGCTCTTCCCTCTATAATTCCATCAGAGGGAAGGGGATGAGATGGGTTTAGGTAGCCACAGTAACAGCAAGTCTTGACACATGGGCTAGCATTTGCATTGGGACATCAGGAAGCTCCTGAGCATCCCAACTTCATCGAAGGTACATTCCTTATTTGAAACTACTTGGCTAGAGTGCTATTTGATTTGGGAGCTACTTTCTCCTTTATTACTAGTTTATTGGCACGTGCATTAGAATTGAATTTCACCAATAAGACATATTTCATTGTATCCTCATCGTTTGTGCATTTTATCTCACTGGAGGGTATGGTGTTTGGTTGTGAGTGTCAGTTTAGGGAGGTCTCTTTGAAGCCTAACCTCTATGTTGTGTGTTTCACCGATTTAAATGTAATCCTTGTGGTAGATTGGTTATCCTTGTGGTAGATTGGTTGACAAAGCATCATGGCTTGATTGACTGTTGGGAAAGAAGGGTCACCCATAAGGTGCCCGAGGGAGGGAAGATACAGTTGCAGGGATCGAAGGGGGTTTCATGTCCTTACTTGATGGGTAACCCTTTCATATAAGGATTGTAGAGTTGCAAGTTTGACTACTTCAACTACTACAGGTGATGTTGCTACACCTATTTTAGTGGTGGATGAGTACATGGATGTATTTCCAGAAAGTTGCTCGGATTACCTCGAAAGAGAGAAATCGACTTTACAATTGAGTTGTATTTGAATGTGAAGCCAATTTGGATTTTTCCATATCAGATGGCTCCCGAAAAGTGAACGAGTTGATGACTTAGCTAAAAGAGTTCCAAGATCTGGGGTTCATCAAGTCGAGTGTGTACCTGTGGGGAGACCTAGTATTGTTTATAATGAAGAAAGATAGATCATTGAGTATGTGTATAGATTAGAGACAACTGAACAAATTTATAGTCAAAAATAGGATTGAAAGGCCAAAGCCCAAGCAAATTGCACAACAAATAAAGCAGTCGATGTATCCACAAGAGTGGCATCTAAGAGAGCATGACTTACAAAAGTACTCACGGCCAGGACCTCTCCTAAATCAGCACTGCATATGACACCAAAACCAATAGCATTTTGTTGGTGATTGAAGGCAACATCCCAATTAATTTTCAAAAACTATCACAAGGGCCATCCCATGTCGTTGGTTCCAAGTGAAGGTCAGAAGATTGAGAGGAAGGAGATTTCAGAGATGATTGGGGTGCTCTATAATCTGAAGCTAATAAAATACCTCGTTTGGCAACTTGGCGTGGCTGCATGAAACTACTATCGTGGACAACCTTGTTTCTTCGGAGCCATATTAAGCACCATGTTACCACCAAGAAACTAAGCTCAACAAAAGAAAGAACATGTGAAAGGTATACCCAGAGTTGACGTGATACCAGAGTTTAGAGATTAATACACCATGTATTAGTCCACAAAGTAGTTGAACACCACATATAATAGGTGCGACCGTGCACCAGTGCTGACATGTATTAAAATTTACTAAAATTTTGACTGACATTTCGTCAAACACATGATGTGCATATGCAAAAGGACATGGGAATTTTAATATTGGGACCCAAATATCAGCAAATCTCCTCAACCCAATTAGAATTCAAAGCACGCAATATAGTCAAATTTGACACACGATTACCATACGTATGCATACTAAATAAATAAGAAATTGAAGAATAGGGCAGAGGTTGTGCCTTGTTTTGGAGTGTACACTAAGAATCCAAGTGGAGATTAGGAAGAAACTAGGGCAAGGGTAGGTCACGGGCACCAATAAGGTTTTTTTTGTTTTACAAGATATGTGAAGAGGTGAGTGGTGTGTGTCTTTTATTTTAAAAAAATAATAATCGATTAGAGAATTAAATGTGTCTTGAACACTTAGCAAGTCAAATCTTCATCCTTCAACTTGAATCGAGTTTCATGGCTCGAGTGAAATTGATCATTGATCAATGCTTTCTCTAGATAAACAAAGTGCATGCTTCTACTGGACTGAATCCATGACCCGTAGTGTATATTTCATCTTGGAGAATCTCACACAAATCGACCAACTCAAAGTATTAGAGTATAGATAGATGCACTAAAAACAATTCTCTTAAATAAATTAAATATCATTGAAGAACTTGGGTTGCCTTCCAAGAAGTGCTTGGGTTAGAGCAACTGCAATGGTGTTGGTGTAGCCATTGCTTCGATCCATTTGGATACATATTTGACAACCACAAGTATGTATTGGTTGCCACATGATGAAGGGAAAGGTCCCATAAAATCCACACCCCATACATCAAATAATTCAATGACCAAGACCTCATGTTGAGGCATCTCATTATGGGCAGACAGATTTCCAACTCTTTGGTAGCAATCACAAGTAGAACACCATTGATGTGCATCCTTGAATAAGGAGAGCCAATAGAAACCACTTTTTAGCACCTTGTCCGCTATCTTCTTTGGTCTAAAGTGTCCTCCACACACATGATGATTAGAAAATTATAGCATACTCATTTGTTTGCTGACTGGGACACATCTCCTAATAATCTAGTATGGATAGTGTTTATATCAGTAAGGCTCATCCCAAAATAGAACTTCACATCATCTAAAAGCTTTTTCCTCTGTTGAGCACTAAATTGGAAGGCATCACCCCTAGCTAGATAATTAGCAATGTTGGCATACCATGTCTCATGTGTGAGGTGAAACAATTGTTCATCAAGAAAATCTGATACAAGGGAAGGATGTCCTCTTCATTGTCACCAATATGTGTGAGGTGTTATAGATTATTTGTGTTAAGCATAAAAAAGCTTGTAAGCATCGCTCTAAATTTGGGCATGCAATGCTACTGAGCAAAGACAAAAGTCATGTGTAAGGACATGAATATATGATTCAGCCAACCTAAATTTGATCAAATCCCCCTTAGTCAATTCATTCGGTCGAAATCATAATCTTAAACACGGGCAGTTATCAGTTTATGGTAGTTATCAACTATGGACGGTTTCCAGTCATGAGAGCAATTGCCAAACATGAGGGGACATGCTCAGCAGTTATTAATAGTTAAGCAAGAACTGTTCAAAGCGGTTACTATCAAAGAGTATAAATACATGGAGAGCAACTACTCAGAAAATACTCTACACGCCCTTGCGCATGCAAAGCCAATGCAAGCTCTTTCATTTCTTAGGGTAATCCATAGTGTAGCTTTTACAACTATTCTAGCTTAGCATAAAATAGCATTTAGTTCTTAGTGTGTTTATGGAGGAACTTGATAACCTATTCACCCTCTTTTGGACATTTTCCTAAGAGGTTTTTGTACCCTTGAATTGTTTGATATTCATATCCACCTATAGCCAATCAAGGAAATCGCACACATGGCTTCTAGAAGCCAAGGAGTGAATTTCGGCCAGAATGATGGATACAATATGTTTCATCCACTTAACCAATCCGGAGGTCAACATTTTCATAATGACGGTTCGAATACTGTACGCCCACATTTTACATGGCGTTGATGACAGCCAAAATAATTTACGCCCACCTGGCATGGTAGATGGGCAATTCCCAATGGGAGAAGAGGACCTACAGAAGGTGTTAACCCTCCACGTCCAGTTTTAATCAGAATGGATATATACCACCTTATGCATTATTTATATGACAATCAATCAATGACCTTAGACATGTTCTTAGAGGGCAAGTGAGCGAGATCTTACAAGATCAAATTGGCATAAGATGAAATTTGTTTAATGACATCGAGTAATGGAATGTTAATATGGACCTTCTTCAATAATTTTATGATCTCCATCAGATTTTTGTCCTTCTCTTGCTTGTGAAATTGCTGTAGAAAAGAATGAGGCGTAAACACTTTCTACACTTGCGAAGGCAATGGCTCAATCCTGTTATATTTTTCGGTAACTTCATCTCAAACTTGTCATTACAAACCTCTTCAGTCTCCTATCGTATGACTTGCCATTGCACAAAATTCGAATTGACTTATCATTCACTACAGTGGCTAATTGTCCGAATTGCTTCTCCAATTTATGAATTGAAGCTTGCATGAATTGGGAAACATGTCTTCTAGGGAAGGCATTTTGACCACGGTTGGTGGTTGAGGCTGCGAGCTATCAGAAGACTGCCATTGTTGATTCTTCCAAGAGAAATTAGGCCCGAATTATATGTATTAAAGTATGGATTACACCCAATTCTATTTTGTGAACAGATACAGCATGCAACTACTTTTTGCTCCATGGATTTGTGTGGGCAAGTCTCGATCAAATGACTAGTACTAGAACATAAGGCCCACTCCACTTTCTTCCCTTTCATTAACAAGGGTGTGATTTGTTTCAATTCATCTCTCAAAAGTGCCACTTCTTCGAGCTGATTTGGAGTCCACCTCATAGAGATTTCACTGTTTAAACACTGTTATGTTTTTTTCTATTCCCATTATTGCAAATTCATACTCATGATCTAAAATATTTCAGTCGCTCCCTCCAGAGTGTTCGCTAACAAGCTTTCCCCTACCTAACATCTACCATGTTATGAATTTGCGCTGTCAAACCCTCTTACAAGAATATCATGGTCGCTGCTCTACAAATGTTAGAATATATGAAGTAACCACAGAAATCGATAAAAGAAAATTGTGCTATCCTAGCACAACAGATGCGAAAACGGTTCTCTTATAAAAAGAAATGAAGATTTAATCATGAAACATTTGTTATTGACATAATTAAACTGATTACCTTTTAACATTGAAAATTAACATGAACATTTCAAGAACTAATTATTTAAAATATATTGACGTGGTTAACATTGACATGTCTAGAATTTGGATGTGCTCACCTCTCCCGTAAACGAGCAAGGCTTCAGTAGGGAGTTAAAAATTATCTTTTGCTCGACGAATGGCCCCCAAGGCTTCTGCATCACTTGCCGTAGTGGGAATATCTAAATATTGTCGAATTTCTGTACTTGAAGTGCGAAGAAATGGATTACACGCCTTCTCCATTTTCAGAGTAGTTGGAATCTACAACAGAAAAAAGAACATTGGTATTTCTGTGTATTTCCTTTTTTATAACTATGTTCCCGCGTTACCATCAAGGGAAAAAGGGCACTGCTGCAACTTACAGTAGGCAAGTCCTTGCTACGAAGTTGAGCTACATGGGCTGCATAAGATTGAAGTGCCCGGTTGTTGCGTTCTATAGACAAAGCAAATTTTGAATTGCTCTGTCAAAATGCATTCAACAAAGTTAGTGCATTAACATTGTAATCAAAGGTAGATCATAGCAGATAGAAGAGCTACTAACCAATGTATATTCGTGACCACAATAAATTTTTGTATCATCCGACAAAGATGTTATTTTTCTGAGAGAAGCAAGCATCTGCGAAGTTGACAATCAATCATGGGTGCTTCAGTATGTCACTATTTAATTACTTGATTAACACACTTTCAGCAATACCACGGGAAGAGAGATTGAACTTAGATAAAGAAACTAATTACACAACAAAGTGTATCAAAACAGCAGGAAAGTACCACAAATGATTGAAAATAGGCCATAATCTACAAAAACTAGATTGCTAAAGGTAGGGTGATTCTTGTTTAGGGAAAAAAAAGATTGCAAAAGGGAGGAAAACAAAATAACAGTTGGGACAGTGTGCTGTGAAAAATTTATCTTAACATTAGAAAGAGGAAAGGAGAAAGTTTAAGACCCATCAGTTAGCAAGAATAGAAACTCACAACGTCATAAGGAAGGTCATGCTTGAGGTTTACAAACTTAGGACACGAATCATGTTATTAGTTGTGAATAAATGAAATCAAATTTTTTTCTTAGGAAGAGAGAGATCATTGAGTCTAAATATTCACTACTGAGGGAAAGAGATGATTAATAAGCTAAACATACCTGCTCAGGGGTTCCTTCAAAAAGCTTTCCACAAGATAAGCTGAACAAAGTGTCCCCTGTGAAAATTGCCCTCACCCCAGGAAAGTAGAAGCTAATATGACCTGCTCATGATTTGGCCAGGAATTAATGTAGGCATTTGTGTGGAACAAAACAACAATCATTTGAAACCCAAAAACGATGAAATTTTGGACAATATCCATGAATTTACTCAGTTTCGGAGAATCAGCAAGTTCCCCCAGGTGCCAAATTTCTAATGAGCAGAATATAACCATAAACCAAATTGGATACCCAAACACAGTAACAAAGGACTAAATTGTACAGATTACATCATCTTTTACAGTAGTTCATGGGGCAAAAATAAAATGATGCTCATATGCTACAAACTTATTGAGCATAAAGGACAACCGGAAAATAAAACCACTTCCATTATCCATAGCACTTTAGCCTATTTAACTTTAAAAAATATAATCACATCACATTTCAGCTGAGGAAATTCCAAAAGGTGTTCAAAAATAATTGCCACAAAAGTAAAAACACTGCAACATCATATATGGAGTTTATGGCATGCATGATTTCAGTCCATATACCATACTGCTATCCAAATGCACACGCAAAACCTCTTGGTAAAAAGATAAGCTCACTGTAACCAGTTTTCAGCATTTTACATTTCTACAGAACGGAACCAAATAGGCATTCCATATGTCATATTATATGCCAAGCATGAAGACAGCTGATAAAATAGCTGCCAATTATGAAGACATCTAATAAAATAGCTAGGCATAGTAGAAAAATATATTCTGCCAAGGTAATCCCAATTACTGAGTAAACAAGATAATCCCATGTTGTTGGCTCTGCAGAATGAGGGGAAAATGAACACAGGCAACCTTAACTTTCAGTAACTAAGGAACTTCACTAAAACAAAGCCATTATTGGTATATAGTAAAAAAATTATTCTAATCACAAGTATTTATCGATCCCAAGAAAAGGCTTAGCCAAGTATAGGCCCACAGGACCTAAAATGCGAAGAGTTCTTGCAGAACTGAACATGCTAGGGTCATAAGCGACACTATAAAGCACCAAGTCTCAGACGCAAGACAAATGCTGGCCTTCTGTTATGGAAGAAATCCTCTTTCATCCAAATTCCAATGCCCACATAGCTGGTTGATAGACAGCAGTAAAAAACACATGGTTGTCTGATAAAAATCGTCATTATGTAACAGCTCTAAGAAGTATGGGTCAATAAGAGACCTATTCAATTGGTACCTTGAACTGTTAGCATCTACTAGCCAAAAGGAATTCCACGATGGCATTAGATTAGCATAAATTTACCATGTGATTCAGAGTCCAGGACAAGTACTGCTTTATAAAACAAAGGCTTGAATATAAATGATAAGAAATATGGGGACTAACCACATTCCAACAACATGTGATTTAAGAAAGTAACAGTATGACTTGCAAATCCAGTTTCGGAAATAAATGACCCATTCACATAAGATAATCATAAGAAAGAACATATCCTATTGGACCGCTTAAGCAATGAAACCAAACCTCGAGTGTGACCAGGAGTATCCATCACACGCACTTCATGACCAGCAAAAATCCACTTGTCTCCATCATTTAAAACTATATCAATGCCGGGAATCCTATCCTTGTCTACTGCCGAACCAATTACCTAGAAGTAAGAAAAGAAGAATGCAACATTGTGCAAGATTTACGAGCTCTGTCAGAATAAACCCCTTATGTATGAAATTAATAATATATTCCTATTTAATGAATAACTATTCTTTAATCTGAAGCTGACCAGAATATGTATTTTCAAAGATCTAAATAAGAAATATTCAAATTTGTATTGAGAACATAGTAGTCAAATGAGGTCCGCAAGTTTCATGTCCACATATCATTTATACATTATAGAAAACAGGCAAAGAGATGAACAGCTAGATATTTGACGATGTTCCGAAACAGGATGTTATTTGTACAGATGGTCGTCAGGTTACAGCCAATAAAAATATATTTCAAGGGGCAATTAACAATGTCACAAAAAATAAATTATTTGTGTCTCTCGCTGTGCGTGTGTGTGTGTGTGTGTGTGTGTGTGAGAGAGAGAGAGAGAGAGAGAGACAAATCAGCAACAAAACTTTGCAAAACAGCCAAAAGAGTGGTCATTTAGCTATTGCTTACCAATAAAGATATTTTTTCCAACTGAATGCTACTTTGTACAAGGGTAGTTAAAAAAAGATTTTGCTCTAGAATGCAAGTGGAATTGAACTCATGACCAATAAAAGCTGCATTGTTGACACACCGCAGAATTCTTCATTTCCTCATGACGGGAAACAGCATTTGACAATATTTAGAAGTATTTAGTTTTCATACAAAATTTTATCTCATTTACAGATAATAAATATTAACTAATATCATAGACAGAAGAATAATATCATCCATCTTATTTTTCAAAACATATTAACATGAACTGTACATTTCAGTTCTAAAATAATCTTAATGCAGCATCAAAGTTGACACAGTTTTTTCATATATAACAATGCACGCGCTTCTACAATGAAGCAGCGATTCATATGAGGTGGCTGCAGGCAGACGTACAGGAGCAAGTGACATTCAAAATTGACCTTACGGTCTATTTTTAGATTTGAGTGTATCAAAGCTCAAAAACAATATGTAATTTAAGAGCATCTCTACTTCTCTACCAATTAAAAATTTTAGAAATCCTTAAAAACTATGCCAATAAGGCACCATCATGTCTCAGAAAATTTTTAATTATCACTTTTGAGTTGGCCTGCCTTTGGTAGAGTTGCACGGGTGCAACTTAGGGGTCACAGGCTCAATTTCTAGAATAATCTCTCCAAATATTATGTAGGGCTAGAGTCTGTGTATATCTTGTTTGTCCTCAACCCCGTTCACAGCGGGAGCCTAGTGCACTGGAGTTGTTTACCTTTTACCAATTAAGAGTTGGCAAAATCATACCTTCGCACCATATTTGGCTTTCAATTCCTCATTCCCACCAGTGTGATCATGATGATGATGTGTATTCAATATATAGGTCAAATTCCGGTTTGTCCTACTCAGCGCATCAATAACCGGTACAGCCTCAGAAGGATCAACTACTCCAACTGTGCCTGTATCCACATCATGTAAGAGATATGCATAGTTGTCCTTGAGACATGGCACCTGTAGATGGACATATAAACCAAAACATATATAAAAATCCAATGGAAATGAAACAACTAAATTGCACCCCTTTACCAAATCAGTTCACATGTACTTTCCCAAAAACAAGCAGTCGAGGTCAAAAAGAAAAACAAAGTAGAGATGAACTACAGCTTGTCTCAAAGCACAATTAATGAAAGGAAAAGAAAAAAAAAACCAGGACACTACAACTGTCAAAGGAGTTTAGAAATGCTCACCAACTCGATTTGCAAGGAGGATGACATGCTCACAACACTGCAAAATTGAGTAACTCTCAGAGACCGACCAGCTCCACGCAAAGTTTTTAAAGGTGTTGACAATAAATGCAAAAATCCAAACACAAGCCCTTTTCTGAGGCAAAGTTGTCTCGTACCCGGCCTTACACAAAGCCCACTCCTTACCTGAAATATGCGAATAATAAAAAAGTACTCCAGTAAAAAGATTACAATGGACGACGCGACAACTCTCTTGTACAATGAAAAAGGGTAATAAAAGCAATTAGTCAAGGTCAAACAAACAAGTCATGCAGTAGAGAACCCAAATATTATCAAGACCTGTGTAAAAATGCATAAAAAAAATAAGATAGTCTGACCTCATGGTAGATTAAGAAACAAATAAACATGATCCTTTTAAAACAAACATTTTTTAGCCTTAAAAAACAAAGTGCAATGCAACCCCCAAACTTAAATAAGCAAGCTTGATCTTAGCAAAATAATTGTTGCGCCGTTTTGAAATTTGGAATATCACCTATATAGGTTATTTTTGGATTCCCGTAGATTTTGTCATAGAATCGTGTAGTCGAACCCAAATATTTTTGGGAAAAGGCTAGATGATGACCTATGTAGTTCTATATCCTTTCTCCTATCTTAAATGTAGATTTAACAACATAAAAAGACATCTCAAAATGCATAAGATTAGCATCCGCTATCATTATATGATCACTGTTTCAACATTGAAGGAAAGAGAAGAATGTGCAACAATCATTTTTGCATAGATCACATCATAATTCAAATTATTTACTGAATCCAGAACTAAAAAGCCCATGCTTCTCATCAGGAAAAGCAATGCAAATAAGTAAACAGTGCTTCAACTAACCTTGAACCCCATAGACCTCAACTAAAATAAACGAAGAAAAAACAAACCCCCAGGGAAAAAAATACCTCAAAAGTAAAAGTCTTTTTTTTTCCACTCCGTCGTTTTTCCCCAAACGGGCTTTCACCAATTACATACAAACAAATTATGTCCCAATGTGTAATTCAAGAATATAAGAATAATGAACAAATTAATCATACACGCCATGCGACTTTGTTAATTTGCAGAAAAAGGAATAAATTAAAGGGAGAGATACAAAACCCTAGAGCAAGGAAGGGAAGCCATGGCAGATGACGCTCTTGAGATCATTTGCATCTCTCGATCTTTCTCTCCCTTTCAATTTTGGAGAGAGAGAAAGCTCTCTGCCTGTAGAGAGAAAAACCTTCGTAGACAGCAATGTGAGAAAGAGAGAGCAAGAGAGCGGGTGGGCTGGCACTTTGATGAGAATTGATTGCAGTCAATATATGGCCAAATCAATTCGATTAATAGTCTATGAATTTCGCGAATAAAATAATTTAAAATTTAAAATTATTATTTTAGAAGGCATAAGCGAAACAGGAAAAAGGTTCAACTAGCGGAGAGTCGGCGACCCTTTGAAGAATAATGGTCGACACTCGACACTTCGAGAAATGACCAGCCAATAATCATTAATCAATATGAAGTATTAGAAGTGTTGATATTAGCGATGAGATCTCTCCAAAACTCTCTCACTCCAAAACTTTCTCAAACATGACTCTTCTATGGGAAGGAGTTGAGAAATGATTCTCCTCATCCCCGACCATACATCTTTTAGTTCTATTACATCTTTTTATTTCCTTTATGTTACAATTATTTTTTTGATAATAGATCTGGACGTTTTGCTTTCAGATTTGGTGATTTGGCCCATAAAGATGGCGGTTTTCTTATTAGATCTGGGGGATTTACCCACAGATCTGAGGATTTTGCATTTGATTGTTTGATTTTATCAACTTTGATCAAGGTTGCAATTGACGGATTTAAGACGGTGGCACCTGCAATATTCTTTGATGAGGTTTAAAGGCGGTGCCTCATTGTTCAACGGCCGCTCCAAAACCCTTGTTTATTTGTCAAAACGAGTTTAAACTTGCATCACACTATATATAAAAGTAGAAGACACTTCCACTTTTTTCTGGGTCGAACTACAAAACAGTCTAGTTAAATAACTGTACAAAAACAGTTCACTTCTTAGTTCTTACCATTAGATTAAATGATATAATATCCACCATCGAAAAAAATTAACATTTAAAATAAAATTACAATACGCATGTCATTGCACACTAAATATTCAGTTTGCTCTTAATTAATATTTTCAAAACATATACTTATTCAAGATATGCGGCAACGTCTCCTATCTACCATTAAATTAAATATTATAATCTCCATCATTAAAAAAAATTACATAATGTATATCTTGCCTCAACTAATAATTTGACGACGTTAATCTCACTACAAGAACTTCACGAATTATAAAAAGAATTTTTTGTCGGTAATCCTAAAAATTCATCGGTAATATAGATTACCGATCGAAAATTTTCATCGTTAAAACCTTCATAGGTAATCTAAACACCGATAGAAAAAATTTCGTTGGAAATTACCGATGAATTTTTTCGTCGATAATCCGTCGACAAAAAATAAATTCCACCTATAATCCGTCGGGAAAAAAATCATTGGTAACCCGTTAGCAAAATAAAAATTATATAAATAATCCATCGACAAAAGAATGAAAAAAAATAAAAAAAAAAATATTTTCATCTTTCGTTAACAATAAGTTAAAACTTCATCCAATTTTTGTCATATCCTTCTCATAATAAAATTTTGAAAAAAAATTAAGAATTATTTATAGATGTTGACCAAGTCAATATGCACGTGTCATCCAATGGAATGGATTATACGGCATCCAGTCTTTTGGCTAGACTAGACGCTAGTAAAACCTCTTTTTTTTCTCTCCTAAACTTAAATTTTTTTGGGCAAATTAGATAAAAGGACATAATCATGTTTAATTTTAGAAGGAGGTCTAACTCATTTAAAAAATTAGAAATAAGGAAAAAATAATTAAACTACCCAAACTATCCCTTTCATCTATTATACGTGGTCTTCATCTTCGACAATCATATCTCCTCTTCCCGACATCTGATAGAAGAGAGACCACTGCCGTTGAAATTGTATCGTCGAGAGGAGTCCAACGATGGTGGTTTCTCCTCAATCCGCCGCTGGAAAATGTCGAATCAAGGCAAAACGTTCGAAACACATTTTGCCTCGATCTGGATGTTTCTGACATTGGATTGAAGCGATACTTGTGGCGTTGGATTCGTATCGGCCAAACGATTCCAACGCCACCAGTCTTACCTCCATATCACCTCGAAAACAGCTACAACAATGAAAAAAAAAATTAGGGCGTCGTCGGAGCTTCGCGGTGACTTTTCGGCTACTATGAACTTCTGTTATGGCTGCCGTAGGTCAGGCTTTACTCCTCTCATAGTTGCGCTTCTTTTGAGACCAACGACGATCATTTTGATGGTCGGACAAAAAAGTTAGGCAAAAAAATATGAAATCAAAGTTTTAAAACTATTTTTCTCTGTATAACCTATATTTCTCTGTAGAATCTTTATTTATCTTTAGAATCATTTTTCTCTGTAAAATATATTTTTCTTTATACAATACACCCAAAGCTCGTATTCAATACTAAAATCCTATGTCCCAAAGTTCAGACATAGGCAAAAAAATATGAAATCATAATTTTCGTTCTACTGCTAGTGCATAACTTTTTTTTCTTTTTATAACCTATATTTCTCTGTAGAACTCTTTTTCTCTATAGAACATATATTTCTCTGTAGAATCTTTATTTATCTTTATAATCACTTTGTTTTTTAGACAATAAACCCAAAGCTCGGATTTAATACTAAAACCATATGTCCCACGGTTCAAACATAAAAGTCAGGCCAAAAACTATGAAATCAAAATTTTCTTTCTACTGCTAGTGTATGACTCCTTTTCTCTTTATAACTTATATTTCTCTATAAAACTTTTATTTCTCTGTAGAACTTTTTTTCTCTGTAGAACTTATATTTTCTTTGTAGAACCTTTATTTATCTTTAGAATCACTTTCTTTTCGTAAAATATCTTTTTCTCTATACAATAGACTCAAAGCTCGGATTCAACACTAAAATTCTATGTCCCAAATGATGAACCCAGTTTCGACATAAAAGTCAGGCCAAAAAATATGAAATCACATTTTTCGTTCTACTATTAGTGCATAACTCTTGTTCTCTTTATTAACCTATATTTCTCTGTAGAACCTTTATTTCTCTGTACAATTCTTTTTTCTATGTAATTTTTTTCTTTATTCGACAGACCCAAAACACAGATTCACTACTAAACCTTTATGTCCCAAGTGATGAACCTCAAGACTCGGATTCGTTAAACCCTAACGGGCTCAAGGAACGGATTCATTACTAAAATATTAAATGTCACAAGTGCTAAACCCTCGGGTCCTAACTACTAAACTCTAACGGGCTCGGGTACCCTAAATACTGGGGGTTCAAACTTCCAAAATTGGTTAGAACTATTTTTTCTTGTAGAACTATTTTTTTCTCTATTCGACAGATCAAAACCCGGATTTGCTATTAAAAACCTATGTCCCAAGTGATGAACTAGAAAGTTCAGATTCACTAAACCAACAAAATTCTTACCATTGGAAGCACTTAAAACAAGACCTAGATAATGGGCTAATAATATCATCATAAAATGTACAGTGTTATTTTTCTCTGTAGAAAATACTTTTTCTTTGTAGAACTTTCGAAAATGTTTTTTGACCAGGTAATCACTTTTCGATGACGGATTGAGGCGAGACCAGTGACGTTGGAATTGCCCAACCAAGATGAGTTCAAAGCCACCGGTCTCATCTCGATCCGTCTTCAGAAATGGCCAGATCGAGGTAAAGCATGTTTTTGATTGGTGCTGACTATTTTGCCTTGATTTGAAAGTTTCCAATGTCGGATCTCGACAAGTCTAGTGACGTTAGATTTGTCTGGGCCCAACGATTCTAATTGATCTCACCTCAATCTAACTCGAGAAACGATCGGATTGAAGCAAATCGTGTTATGAGTGTTTTGCCTCAGATCGACAGTTTTCGATGTCGAATCTTGGCAAGGGCAATAGAGTTGGATTCGTCTCGACCTCATGATTCCAACGCCACTGACCTCTCCTCAATCCAAAGTCGAAAGCATCCGCAGCGAGAAAAATAAGTTTTCAATCATATTTGATTGGAATAACAATGACAAATCTAAAATTTCAAGTTTTGTCCTTAATTCAATAAATTTAAAAATCACTTGGACCTTAACTAACAAAAATAATTCAGCTGTCCTTTTACTCTTAAAAGTTAGTAAATTTGGACCTAAGCCTAATTTTTCCAATTTTTTTATATATTAACTATTCATTTATTCTCTTAACCATCATTCAAAAGTTTTAAATCAAAATGGATAAAAGATTTAATAGATAATATTATCAAACAAACAAAAAATTCATTAAATTTTGTAAACCAAAACCTATTAAAAGATAAGATCACTTTAATTATTATCCATAAACACATTTAAATTTCATGTATACTTTTACTAATATGAAATATGTGCAATCATTTATATATCATTTGATCGTATAAGACATTTAGGATAGCTTAAAAGAACAAACAATTTTTTTAAAAAAAACATAGATGGTTACTTACTTTGAATTCTTTTAAATTATAACAATCATGGGCCAATAAATATAATTTTATTTTTCTATTATTTGAGTTCGTAGTTTACAATTTCCTATGAAAAACTATTTCAAATTTCGGATCTTTTAAAATTTTGAATAAGATAATATTTCTAATAAATTGTTAAAATTATGTATTCATTAGCTTGCTTCTCTTGGTCTCTATTTTCTTTCATTGCATAATTTTTTTTTACATAACGAATGGTTCTAAGACTTGATTTTATTGATTCCATCACTCATGAGAGGCATGATTGAAAGTTGAAGGTTCAAATTATATGTATGTGGATGATTCAAAAAAAATTTAGATCTGATCAAACAAACACGATTTAGATGAACCTTATGGATGAAAATATATCCTCGATCTAAATTTTTATTTATTATAAATTAATAATAATTGTAGAAATCATTTTGAACACAAACATTTATGTGGAAAACACTCAAGAGGGGAAAACCATGGACAGAGCAGAGCATGAGGATTTTACTACTTTTTCAAAAAATATCAACATTTCACTTATTTGATTTTTTTAATGCATATATAAAAGACATATACGTATCATGTTATATATGTATCACATTCTCTCAATATTTTTGAGAAGCACAACATATAATCATATAATTTTGTATTTAATGGACCATCTGAAACTCTAGACTAAAGATTTAAGATTGTTAAGTGATTCTAACAGCCCATTTAGCAAAAAAAGCCAATCCAACGGAGGTGTCATATGGGTTGCTATTTTAGCAACTCATCTCTCTCGTTGCTATCTTTACCAACGATGGAGGAGAGAAAAATCGAAAGGTAAAATTGCGAGGGAAGATCAACGACTATGGCGGCAAAGATTCGACGCAAAGGAGATGGTCAGTTCCAGAAATAAGAGAAGTGCTAGTTCAGCTAATTTTACACTCGATTTTATGGTGTTTCGATTTTGACAGGAAGAGCATTCTTGATGGAGTTTTTGCAGATTTGAGAGAGCCTAGAAAGATCCAACATTTGCCCAACTGAGGTAGGATTCCTACACCATTCTTGGATTTTCTTGATTTCTACACATGATTGCTGAGAAAATTCTTGGTTTGCTATGATGAGAGATATGAAATTAATCATCTTAATTGACCTAAAATTGTTGCCATGAATGCTGGTGTTGTTGTGTAGTGAACTGGATATGAGTGAACAAGCCTTTTTGAATTGCATATTTTAGTAAGTCTTCCTTCAATACCCTTCCATTATGCAAACAATAGCTACGAAAGAGAATCTTGGCCCACTTTCCACATTCATGTGGGACAAAAATTTTAAATGCATTGAATGTTTGTTATTTTGAAATTTGAATAAGTATTGGGCCCATTCGTCATACTCCAATGATGTAATCACTAATGTATGTCATCTATATTTACACTATACTGCTTTGCAAAGTGCCGAGCAGCAGGAGTGGATAGGATGACATTTGCATTAACAAGTTGTTACTTTTCTATCAATATGCATGATTAAGCACTAAGATATTGCACTAAAGTAACTTATTTTTGCATGCTCCACTCCAGAAGATAAGTAATTGCCACACATGCTCAATTAAATCACATTTTAGTTAAGTATGGGTTTCATTACTCCTAATTCGATCCAAATTTTGGAACATCTCTTGCACTTCAACTGAACCTCCCGTTGACACTGGCTCAAGTGGATAAGCATCGATCACATCAAATTCAGTGTCACTTGGTCCTCCTTCATCTTCAATTATCATGTTATGTAAAATGATGCATGCTTTCATGATATTTGCAAGAGTATGTACATCCCAACAACGAGCAGGCCCACGCACAATTGCAAATCGCGCTTGCAGCACTCCAAAAGCCCTCTCAACATCTTTTCTTCTTGCCTCATGCATGGTCGCAAAATGTTTGTTCTTCAAACCAATTGGGCATGAAATTGTCTTCACAAAAGTAGCCCACCCAGGATATATACTATCAGCACGGTAATATCCCATAGTGTAATCATGACCATTAATATGATAATTAACTGGAGGAGCGTGACCATGTGCGATTGTATCAAAAACAGGAGAACGATCAAGTACATTGATGTCATTATGTGCGCCAGGCATGCCAAAGAAAGCGTGCCATATCCAAAGGTCAGATGAAGCCATAGCTTCCAGTATTATTGTTGGTGTATGGAAATGACCAGTATACATCCTCTGCCACGCTGTTGGACAATTTTTCCAACGCCAATGCATGCAATCAATACTGCCTAACATCCCTGGAAAACCATTTTGTTCACCAAGAGCTAACAAACGAGATGTGTCATCATTGTTTGGAGCCCTCAGGTACTCCTCACCATAAACTTCTACAATGGTTGCCACAAATGCTCTTACACTCTCGAAGACAGTGCTTTCTCCAATCCTAACATACTCATCCACAGAATCCGCTGGTTGTCCATATGCAAGCATCCTGATAGCGGCTATTATCTTCTGAATAGAAGATAAGCCAAGAACTCCACAAGCATTAGGCCTTTGACGAAAGTAGTCATTGCTAGCCACAACGCCATCAACGATGCGACAAAAAAGTGGACGGCTCATGCGAAATCTCCTCCAAAATAAATTATCAGGATAAACAGGATTGAGAGAAAAATAGTCATTCGATAATCTTTGGTGACCTTCATGTCTACTACAATCAATCACTCGATGACCAACAACAGAACCACGATATCGATCCAATCGGCCATGATTAGTTGTTTGTTCCTCCTCTTCCATTGCAGCTACCATCAATTCCAAGTCATCATCAGAATCCTCTTCAAGATTGAGAATATCTCCTAGAATGTTTGGAAAACGATCCATGAAATAAGAAAATAAAGTAGAGATAAAAATCAAACAATAGAGAATTCGATAGGAGATAGTGAAATCCTATTAGATAATGACCTAATTTATAGACTAGATTTGGTGGCAAAAATATTGGCGCAAGATTGTTGGCGGCAAAATTGTTGAGTACATGGGTCTCATTTTAGTGGGCTTTTACAATGAATAGTATTTTAACAACCTCATTATAGCAACACCATTGAAGCCAAAAAAATTTACCAACCCATTAAACCACTATTCAAATTGGTAGAGTACATGTTTAGCAACCCATTATAGCAACTCCCATTGGAGTTGCTCTAATGAGGTAAATATATCTTTGCATAAATATCAAAATAGAAATGCGAGTACCCCTCGTTTATATCAATTTTTATTTTTTTCAAAAATAGATTTGATTAACTGTAGATGTTAACATTAATTTATATTGTTACAGGGATGACATTATTAGAAATCAAATACAATAAGTGTTGAAAATAAGGAACTTGTTTATGGATCCAATTCAGAATTTCATTACCATAGAAGAACATGGAAATACATTATCAAATGAACGAACAAATGAGATAGAAAGCAAGAAACATAAACGTCAAACCCAAAGTTAACTCTGTCTTCTTAAGACTTAATCGTCTTCCACACGTGGATTCAGGAATACTTAACGACAGTCTCCCAGGATAGAATGACAGCACTTACACAGAATGGAAGCAGCACTCCGAGCAACGAACGTAAAAGATGATGGCAGCTCCTCTCAACTATGCACGTGAATGCTTTGAATTTTTGGTGTATGTTCCATGAACGAAAGGGCCCGATTTATAGTGTATGAGGGGGAGAGAAGATTAAGCCAAAATCGGATTAGAGAATAATCCCTAAACTGATATTATCTAACAGATAATTGAATACAATTATATATGTTAGCAAAACCAAGATAAAATCAAACCAATTCGAAACCAACTTCATCTATAGCTAAATACAATTTCTTATCCCAAAGAATTTCTGGATTCTGGATTTCGGACTAGGCTAACAGGTAGCTCATGAGTCATGGACCAACAAGAAACAAGACATAGCTTTGGGCTTAAAGCCCATCAGACGTGGCCCAAAAATAAATGCACTGGTGAACAAGCTCACCACATACACACGTGCGAACCGAACCGGCTAGACGGAGGCGGCGAGCGCGCGTGTTACTATTTAGCATAATGTGCATTCCCTCCTTCCCACAAAAGCTTGAGTGCCCTTTGGCCCAAGGTCTATGTCCAACACTCACTCTTATAAACAAGAGTTTGTCCTCTTAATTTTCCAATATGAGACATTCATTTTTCCTTATACTTGATCATGCTTAAATAATTTACTTTGTAGCAACATTTCATTCACTCTTTGCTCGACTTTGAACATGTGAATACATATGATTATTCTTCACATGAAACTCAACGTATTCATGTTCTAACTTCAATTATTCCATAATTGAATCTCCATTAAATACATGGTCAAAACCATGACTTTTCCAACAATATGAACAAGAACTTGATCCGATACAAGAAGGTGAAAAATAAATTAAAGTTGATGTCACAAATAAATTTTTCACTAAATAACAAATAAGTATATGATGTATTTTTTAAAAATTCCAACAAAAATTAATTCGCGCTCAGACATTCAATTCACGTCGATAATGGGTTCAAAATATTGAACATAATATGAGATTAACCACAGTTCATTAATTGACCTAATGATGATGTAAACTTGGACTAATCAACACATTTGCCAAAGGTAGATAAAGAGACTTTCTTTTGGATACGGTTTGGTGTGCTTTTCCTATTTTTATGCACAAACAAAACATCAAATACAAGCATCTATAACTTTTTTAGTCTCTGACATGAGCATAAGTCCCATTTTTTGGGGTGTAAATACCAGTCCCCTTGGATCAATTGCATTATATTATGAGAAGAACATGAGGATGACAAAGACCAATAAAATGGCCGCGGCCGCGGCGGAGACAACAGAGAGGCACACTAAAACATATAGAAAGAATAGACAAAGAATAAGAAGACCACTTTAGTTGGAGGAGAAACTGAAGAAGAAGAAGATGATGACAGAGGCGAGGAAGAACGTGAACAAGAAAATGTAACGGCTTTCATTCCTTTCGCAGGTTCGGAGTACAACTAAGTAAAGAACAAAAAGAACTTGCGATCAGAACAGTGTGCAGAGAAAAAAATTCACCTAGCTTGCAACAAAATATGTGAATTCAAGCTCATAAACCTGATCAATAGTCCATATGTGAGCAAATACCATCACAATTGCAGTACTCAGACTCAAATTTGTGAATCAAATTTTCTGTCAACATAATATTGGAGCCTGATCTCAGCGACCAACAGTATCAACCATTATATAAACTATTGGGAATGGCTGTTTAGATACTACATTAATGTTACAACAATTATACAACCGAAATTACCAGAAACTCCAATCATATTAGGCAATTTGATATACTGTCATCCTTCGTCATGGAAGTGTGACCGAAGGCACAAAAAAATGGCTGCAACTGCCAATACTTTACAATTCATCCTGTTCATTGAAAAAAGAAAACATTAAGATGAGATGGGCCGGTTGAATCAAAGAGAGAGAAAATGTCAGCTAGCATATTATTGATAAGATCAATAATTTACCATGGAAAAATATGGAATATGTCGAAAATAATAATGAGAAACATATACTTACATGATTGATAAGATCAATAATTTACCATAGAAAAAATATGAAATGTGTCGAAAGTAATAATAAGAAACGTATACTTACATGATAATCATCGAAATGGTCAGGATGCTGCGGAAAAAGAGAGATTGAAATTAGACATTATGTCACTAAAGCAATTATATTACTATACATCATCAACTTTAAATTAGTTGCAACTTTCTGGAATTTCAGGATCAGCATCACACAGAAAGGGCCATTGGAAATTGAACAATACACCACAACACCCCGCCAACCCCCCCACCCCACAACGGGGAAAAAGAAAAAGAAACCATTTGTCAGGATGCTGCGGAAAAAGAGAGATTGAAATTAGACATTATGTCAGTAAAGCAATTATATTACTATACATCATCAACTTTCAATTAGTTGCAACTTTCTGGAATTTCAGGATCAGCATCACACAGAAAGGGCAATTGAAAATTGAACAATACAGCACAACCCCCCCCCCCCCCCCCCCCCCCCCCCCCTCAACGGGGAAAAAGAAAAAGAAACCATTTGTCAATCAATTAGTGAATAAACTCACCTAATTGTATTGTAGGGTTCAGGTTTATTTTATTTTATTTCATTTTCTGCTTTAATTTGCCCACTAGTCCAATCACATCAGCTTTATCATTACATGTCGAATTATTATTTTTGGTTCATGAGTTAAGAAGAGTTCCATATGTACTATCAAAAAAAATTATGAAATATAGACCTTCGTTTAATTATTATAAATAATCAAACAAGTTGCACCTCAATCCTTGATAATGGTTTTCAGCCCATGTAAGAGTACCAAGTAAGGTATAAATAAAAGGAGGCATAATGTCAGCAAAGGATAGGTGATAAATCAAGAAATAAAATACCCTTCTACGACGCTTCCTATCTCCATATCGCTGATCTCTGTCTTTCCTTCTCCTCTCACCTTCCTCTCTTGCTCTTTGAGCCTCCTACACATGGAACTAATCATATTACTACACAAATATTCAATAAAGAGAAAAGCTGAAACAGTAAAACCATATAAAATGAACAAGTAATTTATTGTTAAGTACTTCTTCTTCCCGTGCTCTCCTCTCTTTCTCTGCTTCTTCAAAGGCCTCTTTTTCAGCCTGAAAAGTTACATATGGGTAAAAATGCCCATGCTAAGTTCCTCTTTTGAAATAAATAAGACACTGAGGAGTAATGGCTAACCTCCCTCTTATTGGCAAAATAATCTTCCACGACTTGTCTTGCATACTGTGGGTCATCGCATATCAAAATGTTGTCGAACACTGAACCTGCCTTCACCTACCAAACAATATAAAACCACTTAAACCAGGAAAATTTACTATTTATTAGAATTTTGAAAACATACTGAAATTAGTCAAATTATTAGCAATGAGTTATCCCAGACCAATGTAACGTAGTAGGGCTAAATTAGTGTAATAAATGAATTGAGTTAATTAACCCGCTCAAACAAAAATCAGGCCACTGAACTAGGACAGAAGTAACCCTCAGCCCACATTTAGGTGATAGAAGGTTAGCTTTAAAGTAATCGAGCCCAAAATAGACCATTTAAAATTGTGACAGGTGCTCTTAAGAACTTCAATTCAGCAAATCTCACCCAATGTGGTACACAGCACAGGGTGCTAACCCTAATAACATCCCACTCACTCTTGGGTATCACAAAAGTAAATACATCAAAACTCATGTCAAAGGAAATTTACAGAACGATAGCATAAGCCAATATCAAAGAAGACAGAAGGATTGATCAGTTTTCACATATCATACATAACTTTTACCGAAAACAGATAATCATGCGCATAAGCTACAAACTCCCACTAAAAAGATAACTGATGTGTGCATTTTTGTACCACATCTATTCATATATTTCTAATCACAATTCTCTTATTTCGAGTTGATATTACATGAATTATTGCGTTTTTGATGTAGGAAGATTATTGTGAAGATTTGATGAAAATTGGAGCACATTCGGAGAAGGAAAATGTTTCGGGCGCCCTTTCCATGCTCGAGCGTGGATCCAGCACCAGAAGACAGCATCTTGACAGCAAAGCTGGCACCATTCCCATGCCCTTCCCACGCTCGAGCGCCAAAACCGCCAGACGCGATTTTGAAGCTTAAAATTAGAGAAACCAACTCCTATTTGGATTCCAATTGGTTTGCACGACTGAGAAATGTTTAGGGATAATTGAAGGAAGTTTTTAAAGCCTTATATTCATTATAAATAGCTCTAAAACCTTAAGAGAAGACACCTAATTTTCTGACAGAAGTTGCTCTCACTTGTGAGACGGCTACCAAACCTTCTTTGTTCTATCAATAAATTCATGGTTTCTTCTTTCTTTTCTTTTGTGTTTATTACTATGCGTAGTAACTAAACTCTTTATTAGGGTGTGATTTAGCCAAACATGATTATTGAAAATTAAATTCTTTCAAGTTTACAACTCAATTCATGATTCTAGTTCTTGATTGCTATGCTTCAAAGTGCGCAAACCTTGTCACCAAACTCCAGTTATAAGAGAGATCACGATACCAACCTGCCAAACTTCAATGCCCACATATTTTATTGGCTTCATGACATAAAGTGCAGGATCATCCTCAAATTCTGGAGAGGGAGTGAGAGAGAAAAAAAAGAAAAGAGAAAATGATTAATTATACGTTGAATCTTGAATATATGTCTTCTGCCATTTTTTCAATCTTGTACAGCTGTCACATAGGAAACATACTTTAAGACTAGATTCATATACATTATAGAAAAACAAATTGCCCAAGTATCCATACTGGCAGCTGGTTTAGCCATTCAGTCTTTTTCCTATATAAGAATATGATTATCAGAGCATGATCAAACTTCGCATGAGTAGCCAGACATACTCTTGAGATGAAGGCATATAATAATATGAAGTCAAGTTCTTTTTTCTTTTCTTTTCTTTTCTTTTCTTTTCTTTTTTTTTTCTTTTTTCTTTTTTCTTTTCTTTTTTTGAGAAAAAATAGAAGAACGAATGCCTAGGATGAAGTTTTCAGCAATTCAAATCTACTGTCTGGCCTCCTATACATTTCCATTATTTATACATTGCTGGTTTATTGGTGCAGAGTTTTTCTGTTAGAAGAGAAGGAGATATATCAACAGCCAACTAAAACATACAAATACATAAACACCAACCTGGATTATCGATCCATGGAGTCTTCCACTTTCCTTTATAATTGGGGTTCTTGATTTTCTGCAACACATCATAATTTCGATGATTACAATTTAAAATAATGCATGCAGGTATTTAGCATTACACTTTCTGTTAACAGCACATAAGCACCTTTGGCTTCCATGGTCCTTTGTATGCCGGATTTGGAATCTTAGGTGGCCTCCATATTCCATCCTCATCCTCATCCCAATTTTCAGGCTATTCAAAACATCAACAAAAAGATATGGACGTCATAATATTGTACCCTGTAAGTTTGATAAACTAATGAACCACGACTGTTATAATATAATTTTCTAGCTAACAGTTTTCCCAAACATCCAAAGGTAGAAAAATCACAGAGAAGCGTGCACACACAAACTAAATCAACGACAAACAAACCATGTTTCTAAAACGCCATTAGAAAACTGGCCATAGTAAAAGGAAAATAGTTCACATTGAACTCCGTTGTTTTAAAAGGAGAGGTAATAATATGATGTTCTAATACTTGTGATGGTTAAGAAATCAACAAACCTCTTTAGCTTTTGGGTCAGGAATCTCAGACGGGATGGAATCATAACCCTGCATCAGCAAGAAAAAAATAGCAGTACATAATCAACGCAAACAACATACACTTTAAAGTTCCTCCCTCTTTTTTTTCTTTTCTTTTTTTTCCCTGGACAAAAGAGAAGTTTAAACAGCACATAAAGGTAGGAGGAAGAGGCAGCTTTAGGTTAAAAACACATGCATGATGCACCCATTCCAAAAGGTTGTTAAACTTTTGGAACAAGATGTGAGTGAATGTCTGCGTGCAAGCACGTGCATGTGAACATGTTTTTCCTTTTCCTTTTTATTGTGTTGTTTAGGGGAGGGGAGGTGATGTTGGGGGATTGTAAATCATTATTCTCAAACATTGAGATCAGGAAAAGAGTATAGAGAACAATACCTCTGGTTTGACATCATTAGGATCAATAATATATTCTCTCTCATCCCAGTCTACTGGCTGTGGACAAAATACAAATCAGTACTTTTCTCTGAATGGTAAATGTTAACTGCGATGCATAATAAAGCACATCGAGAAATACAGGTGTACAAATAAAATGTGTACTTTCTTTGAATTAATTTTTGACCGCAAGGTCCGCAATGCATAAAGTACATTGGGAAATACAGGTTAACATAATGAGAATGCAGAATGAATTTGATAATTTGATGATTCACGTATGTCGGGGTAGAGTGATATTTTGCAGTACTCTTACTAATGAAAGAGAGGTTCAGCATATACAACAAAGAATCAAGGATATATATCACTCAAGTCTCCATCTAGTGGGCAAATTAAAACTCCCTTCCAAGAGCCATATGCAGCAAAAGCCAGATAGGAAACTTCACTACTTGTTTATGGTTGAACATATAGTACCCATAGCCATTTGTGCTATTCTAAAATTCTGAATCTGTTGTTGGTTGGGATTTTTATGCATTGGTTCAACAAACTTTTCCTAAGACCTCGATCAGTATTGGAGTGTAAAGAGGAAGTAAACAGCAGAATTATTATATGAATGTATTCATATAGCCGTCATATAAATTATATATTGAATTTATCACAAATAGACTTAAAGATAATATAACTATATAATTTCATGATTACAACTCAAAGAGCTGTGCACCCCGTAAAAAAGTAATCCATCATTTAATACCCCATAACTCCCTAGTCAACACATAAAGCATACCTTTTTTGCTTTTACATCCTTGAGTTTTCGAGGAGGAAGGATATCCCAGTCTGTATACAAACTCCCAGATTCTCTTTCGCGATTGTCAACTAGGACACTATAAGATGCATCAGGTCGAAGAATGAATGTGTAGAAATGAGTTAGCTTGTCTGTTTCACACTGCAGATCCTTTTTGACAGGATAATTCTGCCCCTGGTAGGAGACAATAAGATGGAGCTTTTTGGTCTGTGAGCCACATATATCTGGTCCAAACATGAAACTGCACAGAGATGGCAATGATCAGAGGATGGAATGGAACCGTGAACAACTGCTTGGGAGCAAAGCGAAAATTGCCTAAATAAAGAGTTAGAATTGGATGTACATGAGACAAAAACAATTAAAAAAATGCATTCAACATCCATATTTCTGAAAACAATAAGCAATAATCACGCAAACACCAGGCATGTTTAGAAGGACATCAAAAAAAATTTGCCTATCCTAGCCAAGTCAATCTACTTTAATGTGGCAGCAGTCAACGTTAATGTGGCCAGAGAGCTAGACTATCTTCTTGCATCTCCATCATTTTTAAGGCCGATCAGCAGAGCATCTGTTCACAAAACTTTTACTTTGCCCTATTCCCTTGCCAACAATGTGAATGATCAATAAATCATGCGGGCACAAGTATCTCCGCACCCTCATTTTTTTCTTTTGCAAACAATGTGCATAATTAAATGGACCCAAGTAAGCATAAAAAGATAAATATCCCCACTAAACACACTTACACGCAAAATTCACATGAACAAGAAGAAATTATTTAAAATGACATAGGATTCATCTAATAAACATCGTTGTGTGTCATCATAACCAGAAATGACACAATTAGGAAAAAACAACAGTTTCTAAAAAATGTCAAACATTAGAACCTTTTAATTTAAATAATACAAAAGAAACCGGAGTTGCAACAAATTCATTCTCATAGAAAAACAGCTCATCTCTTTCACCGTAACGGCTATCTCAATATCCCCTATTACGGAGTTCAGAATTCACCAAGCAAAACTGAAGAAAGCACATATCAATGCATAAATGCAAACCTGTAAGGAGTGTCACCACCAAATTTCTTCTGATTCACATAGCCAGAAAGAAGTTTAATATAGCCACCGCCGCATTCAATGTCCTGTTCAAATTTAATAGAATACTGAACAACAAGAGTCTTGTCCTTGTTACTCAATTCTGGGATCTTGGACGATATAGCAAAATGTTTGGCATCGTTATATGTCTGTATACCTGCAGTATTTCCAGGGATTATCAATACCAGCCACAACAAGTAAATTCAAGCAACAAGTACACAATATGCAGCAAAATGAAGAGATTTTAGCTGCTACATTATTTGAGATAATCAAATAATTTGTTGAGCAAAACAGAAAAGGAGATAACAAATGCCATATTCGGAAAATATAATCATAGGATACTGTTGAGAAATAAAATAAGCTGCAAAATATTTGTTGTGCAAGGAGATGGTGAACAAATGAATAGGTTCCCAAAATCTGGCCGAAAACAATCATTACAACTTGACCGAAGTGCTAAAAGAAATTCGGCCTGTTTTACATAGTTTGAGCAGGTAGTTATAACATACAATAGGTTACACAAGCAGTTCCACAACGTGAGAGCAGTTATTAGGGTGGTTTTACTTTGTCATGTGGTGGCATATAAATGCGGCGGTTTGCGACGGTTGAGCGCGATTTACTTGGAGCAGTTTCACATGAAGCCTATAAATATAAGTCGTGTAATCTGGAAAGAACTCTAGACACTCCTACAAACACAATGCAAAATACATGTTCTTTTGTTTTCCTAGTGTAACCCATAGTTTAGTTTTCTTGCTTTCCTAGTATAATTTAGTCTCTAGCTTTCCTTCTGTAGACATTTGGCATCTTTCTCACCCTCTTTTGAACTTTTTTATGGGAGGTAGGTTGTACCCTTACAATCGTTTGATAATATTTGGTTTGCTATCAACACGTATTTGCTGTTTTTACTTTCAAAAATATACACATCAGTAAATGCTAGGTGGTAATCAACGCCAGCGGCATGAGGAATAACACTAACATATCCTTGGCCTCCGTCTCTGCATGTGGGTTTTTCAAATTAAACCTATAGTCTCTTATAAAAAAAACATCATATTTTATGGAATAATACATCCTTCCATGCCTCTCAAGGCTTAAGGATTTAGGCACAATGCCTCAATCAGAATTTTTCGCAGCACAACATTAAAGGTTGAATAATAAAAATCCAAGGTGAATGCACTCAGTTAAAATTTGACATACAATTTCAGATTCTTTCAAGTGCTGCAAACTCTAGGTGTCCAATACAATACCTTTTGAAAGTCAAGCATGTTTCTTTCAGGAGAAGACTCTGTACAACTGATTTATTGATATTAGATAGTCCACTAATTGAATACAAATGCTAAAGAAACAGTAAGTTCATCAACTAACATCAGTAGCACACTATTGTGTACTCCAGTCTATGTATTTATAGGTGAATATAGCATGTCATGGTGATCCATGACAAAATCACTACACTCAATCTATAGAACAGATTGGTTCTTTTCTGTGAAACCAGGTTGCATATTAAATCGCATCAATTTACAAAATCCCCTAACAGGATAAATTTGTATCAATCCATTCAAGTATTAAGGTCTGCAAAATCCTTACTAGCTCTTTACCCCCTCTCCCAACAACCCAAAGCTTACAAACACCAATACCTTTGTCATCAGGATCTCCAGACCACTTCCCCGCCGTGTGCTTGAAAGTCCCTGCTTTCCCTTCACTCCTTTTCCAGTCTGATAGGACCCATCGGCTCTTCCATCCATCTTTTTCGCATTCACAAAAAGAATAAGTGAGTAAATTAAACAGTAGCCTTACTATTAAAACTATACGAGTAGAAACAAACACACACATATAAAAGAAATAAAATGAATTAAGCTAAAAACAACGTAGAGGAACATAGAAAATGAAAAATGGAAGGACAAATCAAATTCAAAAGTTCTGGTATTCCAATCAGATCAAGTCCACTAGTTGATTTCGTCATGGATAGCCTTCTAATTTATCTTCATCATATCAATAACCAAAATACATCAATACCAAGTTTCCTAAGGACCTAATTTTCAAGAAGAAATTCCCATGAAATAGATTTGCTTAGCATAGTTGACCAAAATTGGAAGATTTGCTAGCACCCTTCTAATCCCCCTTAACATGAAAGGATCAGAACACTACTAATTATTAACATTTCAACATTTGATGCCTCTTCATGACCACCATACATCACCACAAAGTCGTCAACTTTTGTCATTCTGTTAAAGATCTAAGAAAAATATTTGCTTAAAATAGTTGACTAATGTTGAGAAAGAGAAAAGATCCAGCGAAGTGATTATTATGAAGATCAGCTGATTGAATCAACTTCTCGTTTATGCTTGGATAATGAGAATATCCGAGAAAGAAAAACAGAAATGTCTTCCAGCTTTGCAAAAAAATGGATGGACGCGTTTACCTTCAAAAAGCTCCTCAAAGAAGATTTCACAGAGAGCAAAGTCTGAGAGAAAGAGACATACAATTAGCAAAAACAGAACCTTTGGAGCTTGGACACGATCTATCTCAGACTTCCCCATTTAGGTAAAACTTGCCAAGGAAGACGCACTGTGCCTGAGAAACTGAGTGGGACTCAGTGGGTATTTTATTTTTAATGGAGAAAAAATTCAAAACGTATTTGAATTTTTCTTCCTCCTTTTCTCTTTTCTTTCTAATAATAAAATCTAATAATAAGTAAATCTAATAAAGAAAAAAACAGTCGAACCTAGAAGCTTCTTAAATCAACGAGCACGAGAAGGACATGGACTTGCAAGTCATGGCCCAACCCATAAATAACATGATTTTTGGGATAATACGTAGCTGATAATAAGCGATTGCATTGTTAATCATTTAGTTATAAAAAAAATTTGTATTACATTTCAAGTCACATTGAACTTTTGAAGAACAAATACACCTCTAAAAGTTCAAAAATCAAATAAATCACGATCATAACCTTCCAAAACGTGGGTTGTACCACATGCTCAAACCCACCCCAGACACTTTCCTACCCCAACCCCTTTTCGACTATGTTTTTCGATAGATTTTTCAGTGAGATACAGTCGGTAAGTAACTAGTTATGTTCTCTAAACATTATCTACTCTCTCTCTCTCTCTCTCTCTCTCTTTGTTTTCTTTGTATAATCGATGGTTTATACTCTTTTCATTTCTAGTGCAACCGGCAATGGTTGAAGGGCAGTTACTAGGTGAGAAACTATACTATTTAACGTCTTCATACCCACAAACCGTACACAACATGTTGAAAAGATATGTAAGCTCCCTAAACCTATACCATGTCCACATTTGAAATATTGGTACTATTTAATTTTTATGCATTTGTCCTCTATTTTTCAACATTTGTACTGAGATTTGATTGTTGATATTGTTTTGATTCAAAATATCATAATTTTAATTTATTCTTGATATTGTCTATGTTGGTATTATCATGGGTGTAGTTTTGTTGTGTGTTGTGAAACACAAGAAAGAGAGCAAGACTTCTAGTTTTTCATCCAACTTAGGTGCTAGGAAGAAGAAAAGATAGCTCTAGGGCGAAGACTAACTTCTATCTAAAAGGGATTGGCCCCGAGATTGAGTGCCTTACTAATGGGGCCCTTCCCTCTAAGGGTACCTACGCAGATGACATCTATTACCCCGAATGACAAACATTTCCTCTAGAAGGAGGGGCTGATCATTTGCCTTAGATAGAGATTTATGCCGATCGAAGTGCCCTTTACAGTTAGTTGCTTTAGGAAGGAAAGCTTTGGGATCAGGGACTGAAAGATGAGAATAAGTGCCACGACTCGAGTTGATAGACTCAGGAGGTACTGTGCTGGGCTATCAAACAGATTGGACCAGGATTCGACAACGTAAAGAGTGGGTTTCTGCTCCCCTCCATGAAAGAAAGCAAAAAATCCACCAAGTCATTAAGAAATGGAGCAGAGAAGCCCGTATTTCAAATACAAATTGGGAAACTTCTTTCTTTCTTTAAGAGCAGGCAGCAGCGATGAGTGAAAGCAAGCGTAGGGCAGAGCCAATACCATTAGGAAGAGGGGTTCCTTCACCCCTACGCCTAGGAAGAAACCTCTTGTATGTACGGGTTGCGTTGTTCTGATACTATTTGATGTTTTGATACTGGTATGTAACTTGGTACTATCTTACTCATACTGCTTGGTGATGTTTAATATTTTGGTTCGGGTTGTTTTTGTTGATACTGTGAGTTTGTGGTTGATACTATTTGATTTTTACATATTTATCCTTTATTTTTCAACATTTGTACTGAGATTTCATTGTTGGTACTATTTTGAGGTTTATGAATACTTCTCCATCCAAAATATCAGAACTTTTAACTTCTTCTTGATATTATCTATGTTAGTATATATTATCATAGGCGTGGTTATGTTATGTGTTGTTGATATTATTTGTTCTCTCGGTACTGTTTGATGTTTTGATACTGCTATGTAACTTGGTACTCACTTACTGGTACTACTTGGTGATGTCTAATATTTTGGTTCTTGTTATTTTGGTCGATACTGCGAGTTTGTGATTGATACTATTCGATTTTTTTGGTTATGTAAATTATTTTGACACTATCCACTATTCCAATGTTATTGCATGTGTTGTGATACTGTCAAATGTGCGGGTATTGGTCAGTACTGTCATGTTAGTCAAATTATTTATGTTATAATGTATATTATAGATTGGCATGAACGTGATGGTTAAAAAGGAATTGATAAATAGAAAAACCAATGAGCAGTACTGGTCAAGTCTAGTAGGATTGGTTGAAAGCTTTAAATTTACAAAGAAACAAAAGATCAAACTACAGTTACTTCCTTTTTGGAAGTTAATCAACTCAATCTCTGAGAATAAAATAGAAAAGTCACAATATCAAAGGAGTGACTAGCATCTACATGAATTGATTGACCACTACTCGATAGTATCACATGTTTTTTTGTTCAATGAACATGTGAATGTGAAGTGCATGAAGTACAGTCCATCTTCGGAATTGAAGATGGATCAGTTGACATAGAGGTAGATAGAATAAATTTTGTAAAATATTTTAATTTATATTAGGCAGAGCTTCACAAGGCTAACAGGAAAAATCATAACGTCTCATATGAAAATAAGTCGTCGCTAGTGACACCGATATCGACATGGACGAATTATGCAAATTAATTATTTTGATATTATTGATACTATGATAATGGTGTTGATATTGATATTGAATTGTACAATGATACCAGTGGTGATATCATTATGCAGATTGGTAGTCTCGTTCCTACTGATAACTTTTTCTTATCCCTATAAAGAGTTTATGCTTGAGTTGTGGACATTTGAAGTATATGGATGAGTCAACTCTGTAAAGACATACAATTGGTCAGGTTGTTTTATAAACTACATTCTATCTTCTCTTCGTGACAAATCATCTGCAGCTGATGTCACTAGATCTGCGATGGTTCTACCGATAAGAATTTTAATATCGTTTACTAATAATTTTACATTATTATTAAAATGATATTGTTTATTGTTCACACTATCTACATGTGCAATACTGGTTCTTCGAGAAAATTGAGGTTTGCAAGCCATCATCTGACACTTCGATCATAGGTTGTGCACGATAGGATCTACTGAAGTTTACAAGGTTGCTTAATTTTGCCACTATTGAAAATCTTTTGAAATTAACGATAATTTTTTATATTGTTTATTATAATAACAATGTTTATTCAATTGATAAAGGTTACTATATTGATTTTGTTTAATATTTTGATTTTATTTATTCAATTGATATTATTTATTTAGTTGATACTGATTATTCTTTTGGTGCTGATTATTCATAAGATACTAATGCTTCAACAGTCTCATATTGTCAAGCTCCAAAGAATAGGCCTATGAAAGAAGACATTGTTCATGATGACAGCGTTAGTGACGATGACGATGACAATAGAGTTGACGATGACAATAATTATGAAAGTGGTGATGATGTTAAGAATAACGATTCGGATGACTGAGCTAACATTCTGTTAACCCAAACCCTCTACACAACTATCAATGACAAAAAAAAAAAGCAAGACAACAAGATCAAGATAGAATACGTACATTAGAGGACATAGTGTTAAATTCTAATGGTAAGACATATTGTTTGAATAAGACTTATGTTGGTACTCTCTATTGGATTAATACTATTGATCTAGATCTAGCTAATAGTGTCAACTAAATTGGTGTTATTTTACAATTGATATAGTTAATTGTATTGATACTATTTATTTAGTTGATACTAGTCACTACTTTTATACTATTTATTCATTTAATACTATTTTTTAAATTTTGGTGTTGATTATGGAGTTGATACTGATTATTATTTTGTCACTGCTTATTCACTAGATGGTTTTCAAAGTCATAAACAAACTTCAAATTTCAATTAAATGAAAGCTAGATAGATTCAAATGACAAACTTTATGTTCTCTTGCTTTTAAAGGGAGATTGCATTCATGTTTCAATGAAAAAGGATGATGCGCCAATGATGGAGAAAATGATGACAGAGGGAAAGATCTACATCTTCACTAATTTTGTAATTCCTAATGGAAGGAGAAGTTTTAGGGTTTGCACAAATGAGAACATGCTTCGATTTGGAAGTTGGATGATAGTAAGAAAAGTGCTTGAAGAAAGCATTAACATCCTAATGAATAGCTTTCATTTCCTCAATGAAACAGACTTGGATGCAAGATTGTACAATGTTGTCAATCTCATAGGTAATAAAAACAAAATATTTATGAGGAAAATAACAATTTATATGCATTAGAGAAAGCGAGCGGTTAAATACACCATCAATAATGTTCAATACTATATCATGTGTTAAATACACCTGAACATTAATTTAAAATATATGCACTTTTATCAATACACTGCCTTAAATTTATTATTATACCCTTAATATATATTTTTAATTATTTGTTAAATACCACACTACATGTTAAAAACACCACAAGATTTTAATCTCCATCTCCAAAAGACAAAAGAAAGACCAATGTAAAAGAGTTCCGATGTTTTGAGAGTGAAAAATAAAAGAAAAACCAACCTATAACACTTTTTCCATACAATGAAGGTATTGTTCCAAAGAAGAAGATTAATCTTTCAAAACTAAATTTTTATTTTTAAAAGGTTGATAGCCTGTCATTGAATTGAATTGAACGATTACATAGAAAAGGTACTGGTCAAAGCACAAGCCACCTCTTGATGGAAAGTACGACAATAAAAGAGTGAAGAAAACAAGCTACTACACCGAAAAGAATAACTAGTGGGTCAGGTAAAAAGAGTGTAGACTAGCCAAATACAACACCAAAAACTCCATGAGAGATAAAAGAAAGTCAGTCGCACCAGCTAGGAGCAACATTAGTACTGCGATATATGTTCATTACGTTAAGCACCCGATGCAACACAAATATCATAAGTCTGTCAAAATAATGCAATTCCTTTACCTGTTCCAAAAATAAACAAAAGAGTTACATGCCAATTTAAGATGTCAACATGTACACAAGATTTTTTTCTTTAAATTGTTTAAATTATACAACATTAATATTGTATTTAGTGATACCTGATCATAGTGCATGTCAATATTGTGCTATATCAATCCATCGTGAGATCGATCCAATGTGTTGTTGCCGTCTCTAATCCTATAAGACTCATAAAATGAGTAATGTGTGGCATGTAAATAGTCTCCCATCCCGACACAAAAAAGTCTCGAAAACAATGCCAAAATACTGCCACTTGTGGAATAGGAGCATCCTTCTTAAGATACACCTTTACAAAATGATTTCCATTTATAAAGTCAATTGTCATCTCAAGAAGATTGTGAGTTGATGCTCTTGCTCCTCGTAGTAGAAGAAAAGTCAAGCATTGTTAAGAGAAATCAAACACAATGTACAATTGTAGCATGTGGCTATGATATGTCCCATATCAGGGATTGTCATCCATCTATCATATGAGGCATTATATTCATAGTAATCCAAGGCATATTGTAGTTCACGTATTCTAGATTCTCCTCCGTACAACCTTTCATATGTAAATATATGTAAGTCTAACTCTATTAATAGCTCCTTCCTCACTCTATACCAACCATCATCACCATAGCCAATCAATCCAGCAATTGCTCTAAACCCACAATGCCCATCAGATGCAACATCTTGGACACTTTCGATATATAGATATAGACCAGCAGACAATGTAGTAATAAGATTTCGTGAACCCGAGCGTTGACGCACATGCCTCCTTTGTACATATATTTTAGGATGTATGTTGGGTGCAAAGGGACGCACACTTTCAATTTTGCTTCCATTGATTAGCATCGGTGAGTGACTATCATTTAACGACTCTACCCTTTCAAATGCAGACGACTCACGACGGGTACTACTATCTATTTCTCAGTCAATGTAATCTGGGAGAAACTAAGTCATTATGCCGTAGAGAGAATACTGAATGTTTTTAACATGCCCGAGAAATTAGCAATTTTATTAAAATTAATAAAATTCTAAGTCTAATGCAAAGGACGAACAACGTTTACAGAAAATTGAAATCCTAAGATTAAATGTAAATTAAAAAGGAAACTTAGATATAATATCTACATAAATTATCGGCATTCCATGGTCGCATTTCGCCTGGGTTCTCGAGATTTTCAATATTGTAAATCCCATCTTGCATTTCCTTGACAACCCGAAATGGGCCACCCCATGTTTCTCCGAGCTTTCCTGGGTGCTTTCCAATTTTCGTGACTTTTCTAAGTACCCAGTCACCTTTCAAGAACCTCCTCATACGGACTCTCTTATTGTAGTATCTGGCCGTTCTTTGTTTATAAGCTGGATTTCGGACTCAAGCTTCTTCTTGTGCTTCTTCCAGAAGATCCAAGTTGTTGAGTAACAAGTCATTGTTCACGTTCTCATCAAAGTTTACAACACTCGGGGTTAAAACACCAATTTCAACGGGAATGACAGCTTCTGATTTGAAAGTAAGGGAGAACGATGTCTCGCCTGTTGAGGTCTGAGGAGTAGTCATGTATGCGCAAAGGACACTATGAAGTTGCTCGGTCCAGAGTCCCTTTGCTTGGTCTAGCCGAGCTTTGAGTCATTGCAATATAATACTACTGGTTACTTCAACTTGGCCATTAGCTTGAGGATGTGCTACAGTAGTGATCCTAAGATTTATGCCTAGCTCCTCACAAAATTCTTGGATGTTTGTACTCACAAACTTTCGACCATTGTCTGTGATGAAAACTCGAGGAATCTCATATCTACAAATGATAACCTTCCACATAAAGTCCTTTACCTTGCGGTCGGTAATAGTGGCCAGAGGCTCGACTTCAACCCACTTGATAAAGTAGTCAACTGCCACGATGAGAAACTTCCTCTGAGTTCTAGCTTGGGGAAAAGGTCCCAACAGGTCTAGCCCCCATTGTGCAAACGGACAAGGATTCTCAATGACAATCATCTCACATGAAGGAAGGTACAGTACGTTGGCATGTCTCTGGCATTTGTCACACTTTCGTACCAACTTCTCAGCATCCTTCCTCATATTTGGCTAGTAGTATCTGCAGCGCAAGACCTTGTTATCTAAGGTCCTTGCTTCTACATGACTACCACAGATTCCTTCATGTACTTCTTGGAGAGTATAGTTGGATTCCCGTGGAGCAAGACACGTAAGGTAAAAAAGGGTGTAAGATCTTATATAGAGCATACTCCGAATAATAGAATATCTTGCTACCTTTGCTCGGAGATTCCTAACTCATTCTTATCCTCAGGTAACTTCCCCTCCGTGAGGAAGGTCCGTATTGGGTCCATCCATGATGGTTCAACGTTGATTTTGACGATAGCCTTAACGAAGATGCTTGGCTTAGGCAACACTTCTATCTGTACTGAGAAGGTCTTATCTTTCTTGGAGGCCAAGGCTAACTGAGCAAGAACGTCGAATTTTTTATTCTCTTCTCAGGGCACTCTTCGTATCTCCACACTCGAAATTTGTTCCATTAACTCCTTAGCTTTTGCGAGACATTTGATCATGTTGGAGTCTCTTGCCTCATATTCTCCATAAACCTGTTCGGTCACGAGCTGAGAGTCGCTATTAATGACCAAGTTGTGCACCTCCAATTCAATTACTAATTTTAACCCTGCCAACAACGCCTTGTATTTTGCCTCGTTGTTAGAGGCTTTGAAGTATGTAATTTGTAAACTTGTGTTTAATTTGCTTAATGCAAACAAAGGTGATAGTGACACTCACTGATACAGTGTGAATTTGTGATGTAATTTCTAAACTTGTGTCTAATTTGGTTGTGGAATCTTGTGAGTTGTGATTTGGCTTCTGTTGTACCCCATTTTTGGTTCAAAATTAAATACAATCTTGAATAAATTTAGTTGGGCCTAATTTAAAATTCAAAAGAGTTATTCTTAATTTAAGCCCAAATAGAGAGTTTGATTCTAAATGGTTAGGGCTGTTTGACACAAGAATAGCCAGCCCAATAGGTAAGTTAGCCCAAATGATTAACCCAACAAAGAAAATAATTAGTACTAAAATAGACTAAAAAAACTGGCCCAACAATCAAGGCCCGACTTAAAGCTTAAACTCATGAAATTAAGAGGCCTGGCCCAAGTCTCCCTTAACCCATGAAAATAAATGCAAGCCCAGCCCAATAAATTGACCTAAACCTAAGAGAAAGGGAAACGCAGGAGAACTTGCACCGCTTCTGGAGAAAATGGAGAGGTGCCGAAAGTCAAGGAGAGAGAGCGACCAGAAAAGGAAGGTGAGAGACGGCTGGAGAGAAAAAAAAGGAAAGAAGAGAGGCGAAATCTTAGGGTTTACATTAGGGGGTTGATTTGGGATCTTGAATTTTAAATTTTCGTGGTTGACAGATGGGGTTTAGGTACCAGCGGAGGAAGAAAAGAAACTTTGGAGTGATTGAGGAGGATTTTCGAATTTATTTGAGGAAACGGATCGGTTTAGGTATTCGTTTAGGAAGAAAAGAAATTCGTGAGTGATTAGGGGAGAAATTAGAAAGAAAACAGAATCAAAAATTCAAGGAAAGAATGGGGTTTGAAAAACTATAAAAAGGAGGAGAGTTTCAGTGAAAGGGGACCGGAAAAAAAGTTGAGAGAGGAATTTGGGGAAGGGAAAATTTTCTGGCTTTTGGTTTTTCTGGGAACGAATTTTCTGGAGTTTTGGTGGGATCTTCGAGGCTCTCTTCTTGCCTTCGGTGTCCTGGGGGAATTCTTCTGAATTTCTTGGGGCTGTCTGTTTTCTTCCTTTCGGGTTCTTGGGAAATTTTCCGGCTTTTGGGTCTTTTCTGGGATCGGATTCTTGGCTGTGTTTTGATTGGATTTTTCTTGGTTTTCTCTTTTGTTTGCCTTCGGTTTTATTGGGAAGCATTTATTCTCCTCTTCCGATTTTCTGGGTCAAATTGTTGAAGATTCCGGGAAACTTTTGGTATTCTGTTTTTGGGCGTTCTTCCATTTTTGTTGCATTCTCTGTTTTCTTTGCAATTCTGTTGCTAGAGCTTCTTGATTAGAGAGGTATATGAATGGTTTGGATTCATTGATTCACCTGTGATGGCTGATATGTGTTTGTATATATGTATGTTTTAATGCTGGATTGTTGAGAATTTTAGTGCATGTGGTTTCGTTGATTGAGTTGAGTTTTGTGTTTTCACCACGTTAAATCTTCAATTCGTATTGGCTGCTTCAATATGTGATTGCTCTCTTGGTAACGCATTAGACTACTAAATCTGTAATTTATGCTTTTCTTGTTAATTTGAATAGATTGATATATTGCTGCTCGGTTTATGAGTTATGTGTTATTGAGTTTTACATGGATGATTTATATCGTGTGGATCTTTGACTGTTTAAACTGAATGTGATAAAAGGTTATAAACTTGAGCCTGCATTACTAAAAGAAATAGTTTAAATAAGCCGTTGGATTATGCTTCCACATGAATATTTGAATGATTATTGATTTCATAAGTTTGGGCTTTGTAAATTTGTATGATTTAATTGCTTAGGCCATGTATTGTGTATTTGATTTAAACTTTGTGGGTTTATTTATGTTAATTGGGTAATCATTGGGCTTTGGATTTTTTTTGAACATTTGAAAAATTGCATGAAATTAAAATTCTATGTGACATTCTTGTATGTTCATTGCATTAAAGCAATTAATTATAATTTTTCAATCATGTTAATTCAATAATATGATTGAAATATTTGATTGCTAATAAAAAAAGGGAACCGAGATTGCATTTCATTTCATTCATTATCTTTTAACCTTGTTAATATGTTATTTACTTGAAATGTGTTTATGTGAATTATATGATTGATGTGATATTGTTTGATTTTGGTGTTAATTGTGTGATTTAATATTTTAATATGTTGGATTAGGGGATTTGCGATAATTAATATCGTATAATTTCCAATAAAATTCTCGGTTCCCAACATTTTTTCTTTATTTATCTTACCTATTTTATTTGATTTTTATTTCTTTATTTCTTTATTTATTAATTATTATTATTATTATTATTATTATTATTTTACTTTCGGTTTATTATTGTTATTATAATTATTCTTAATGTTATTTTATTTTATTTTCTTATTTTATTTTTATTTTATTTTTTGTTTTTTTATCTATCTACTATTTTTATTAAATACATATATATATATATATTTATTCTCTTTATTTTTGTATTCTTATTATTTTGGTAGCTTATTATTATTACTATTAGTAATATTATATCATTATTACGTATTTATGTAATATTTTATGTTATTTTAATTTTTATATTATATTTATATTTTAACTTTATTTCTATTCTTATTCTTATTTTACTTTATGTTATTTATTACTATTTTATTTGTTTTTATATTTTATTCTATTTTACTTTAAATTTATGTATTATATAAAAGTTATATTAAAAGTTTTTGCCTACGATGGAATCTATTTGAGGAATGCATTGGATGCACCCTTGTGTAGATTCTTGAGGTGAGAGCGTTCCTTGAGAAATTTAGCTATTGAATGGAAAAACCCGATGAACCTCAATATTAAGACTTTTAATATAGTTTTTATATATATCATAAAATTATTATATATATATATATATTATGAATTCATTTTATTCTATTTTGGTATAGCCATATATCTACTTAAATTATTTTTTCCTATATAGTTATTATATTTTTTAAATATTATTTTTATTTTATATAATTTGTCGTATAATTTATATAATCATTACACCTTACATATATAGTCTTTGTATATATTATAAAATCATTTTATTATATTCGAATATAATTTATATATTTGTATAAGTTTATTTTATTCTATTTTGATATATCCATATATCTACTTAAATTATTTTATCCTATAGAGTTATTATATTCCTCTAAATATTATTTTTATCTTATATATAATTATCATATTTGACGTATGCTACAATTAATATTTTCGGGAAAAGTCATTTAATGGGATAATAAAAGTTAAGTTGGCAACTGTTTTGAAAACAGGCGTTGTGGGGTGCCTCACACCTTCCCCATACACAACAAACTCGCTTACCCTTTTTCTGGATTTTTCGTAGACCAAAATTATATTTTTCATGGTGACCAATTGCACCTATTCAATTGGTGGCGACTTCATATATTTTAAATTCATTTCGCAAAACCGGTTGCGACAGCTTCATCATGTGGATATGGGTTTACTAGTTATTAGTTACTAGTTTTCTCTCTTTGAAGGTGGTTTTTCTTCCAAGTGATAATGATATTGGAGTATTGTTCTTTTGTTTGCCGTTACAATTTTGAATTTTAATTTAGTCATTTATGTTTGCTTATAAAGAAAAATTGAGAGTTCTTTTGATATAGAACCTATGTGGGCCTTATGTAAATGATTGAATGATGAAATATTGCACTGCAAGAACAGAGACGCAAGAGTTCAAACGAGCCTTAAGGGCTGGGCTTAGGGTTTGGCCCTTTTAAAATGAGCCAAGCTCGTGCTCTATTTTTCAAGCCCTATGGAGCTCGAGCCTATAGGGCCGAGCTTAGGGCCTATCAAAGCCCCGCTTAGCCCAGCCCTATTTCATCCCTAACCCAAAGGGCATTACTTGGTAATAGTATGTGCCTTCAGGAGTTACAAACGAGGTGTGCTCTTCGTCCTCTAGATTCATTTGAATATGATGGTATCCCAAGTATGCATCGAGAAAGCTGAGGAGGCCCTTTCCCGATGTAGCATTTACAAGCTGATCAATTTTGGATAAAGGATAGCTGTCTTTCGGATAGGCTTTGTTAAGGTCTGTGAAATCAACACACATGCGCCATTTGCCATTGGGTTTTAGCACCATCACTACATGGCAAGCCATTCTGGGTACTGGACTTCTCTAATGAACCCAATTTCCAGAAGTTTGCTTACCTCAGTCTTAATCGCCTCTTGTCTATTAAGGGCAAAACTTATCTTTTTTTGCTTGACTGGTCGGCAACCAGGCTTTATACTAAGGCAGTGTGTAATTACATCTGCACTTATTCCAGGCATTTCATCTGCATTTCATGCGAACGTGCCAATGTTTTCGAGAATCAAACTTGTCAATTTCTTCATCAAATCTCTCGTAAGCTCGGATCGATGAAAAAGCTTCTTATCAGTGCCCTCTTCAACCGTAATCAGAACAAGCTTCTCTACTATTGTAGGTTTCATAAGGGTTGTATCTCGAACATCCAACAAGTCCAAAGAAGAGATCGGTATCTTCTTGTCTTTCAAATCAGTGAGGTACATTTGTCGAGCAAGCTTTTGATCTCCTTGTACCTCGCCTATCCCCTGTCTAGTAGGGAATTTCATCTTTAGGTAGTAGGTAGAAACTACTGCTCGAGCCCGATGTAGCAAGGGTCGGTCAATGAGGGCGTTATACGGAGTTTTGACATCCACGACCAAGAAGTCTACCATGAACAATTTAGATCGTGGGTGAGTCTCTAAGGTGAGTAACCACACCTATGGGCGTGACTTGCTCTCCCATAAAACCATACAAGGGCGATGAAAACTTCTTTAAACTCTCCTTTTGGAAGATTCATTTGCTTATAGGCAGGGTAGAAGAGGACATCGGCAGCGCTCCCATTATCAACCAGGATCTTTTTCACCGTATAATTCGCAATGATGGCTTCTACAACTAGCGCATCATCATGGGGCTGGTGCAGACCATCACCATATCTTTCGGAGAAGGCTATCTTCTCATCCTCAGTTTTGACCCTTTTCTTCTGATCGGACACATGGTGAACTGCCTTGGCGTAGGCTTTTTGACTATATGAGCTTTCTCGCCCTGAAGTCAATCCACCAACTATCATCCCGATGGTGCCAGCCGATCCTCGATTCTCATCGCAAGGAGAATCGCCTTGTGATACCGCGACTCGAGAATAATATAAATAACGTATAAGAGAGTGACACGCGTACAATGATATGATAATGAAACCGCTAAATTAAATTCAGGTTAGACTAAATCAATACAAACAAATATATTCACAATATGACTAGTAAAGATTGTAGGAATTATGGAAAGCAAATTAAATGGGAATTGATAAAATATGAGGTGTTGGATCTCATGTGTTGGAGGATGTTATTTTGGTAAAATAATAGAGAAATAAGTTAAATGGTTAATTGGGAGATTGAAATTTGTTAAAGGTGGTTACTAAACCAATAGACCAAAAGAATGTAGAAGAGTGGAGAAATGAATTAAAGGAAAGAAACAAGGAAAAAAACAAAAACAAAGAAAAGAAAAGAAGATTTCAGAAGAGTCGAGAGAGGGGGGAGAAACAAAAAATAAAAGTAAAGAAAAAGAAACAGAAACAGAAAAAAGAAAGAAAAAAAACGCGATATTCGCGCGTCAGAGCTCAGCAGCGACGATCTCCTTTGTCTGGCCACCTCAGACGATGAGACCAGTACCAATCTCTTCGTCTCTTCGAGACGTATGAAATCGTTCAAGAATCACCTTAATCGGAGCTGTATATCTCCGGAAAAAGCTGTTGAAAGTTTCGGCCACCTCGAGCTTCGATAGTCGATTTATCCCTCCTCGGGCCTCCGATTGATGCAAGGCCACCACCGTTGAGTTCGTCTCGAGGAGTACTAAAAAGCCCAGTTGGTGATTTCCGGTGAAAGTCACCGAATCTCCAGTGACCCAAATAAGGGCAATTCGGGTACTATTTGACCCATTTGACCCGAGTTGACTTTTTCGGATAAAGTTTACCCCTTTGATTAAATCGCATATTTTACGTATTTATAAGGTATTTGAACGTATTTACGACGGTGCATGTGCATTTTGGTGTAGAACTTGTATCTGAGGCTTAGTGATGATGTCGAAAAATTATATGGGGAAGTATTGGTTCGAGTGAGATGTGAGGCACGCTCCACGAGGTAGGGAATACTTAATTCTATGTTATTGTTGTGATTTTTGCATTTTAATTAATCGAAATTCTTGGTGTGCGGTAAAATGTGAAATGAATGCTCGGCATAAGTGCCTACTGCTGAATGTAGATTGTGTGTGATGTTGCAATGAATGATTCTGTTATATGGTACCCCTGCATTTCATTGAGAAAAGTGATGTTTTATTACTAAATGCATGGGATTGAATATTTGCTTATATTGTGGGTTTTATATAAATTGTGGGAATTGTGATGTGGAGATTGGAGTGATGTGGAGATTGGAGTGATGTGGAAAAGGCCCTGTACGTACAGTGGGTGAGAATCTGAGTAAGGATTCGCTATGCGGCCACATAGCGAAGGGGTGGCAAGTCCCGGGTAGAAGAAGGTGCCTACCTTCCTTACTCGTAGATTGCTTCCGGTGAGGAGGCCGAAAAGCGGAGAAAATAGCTTCCGGCAAAGAGGTCGGAAAGCGGAGAAAATAGTTTCCGGCGACGAGGTCTGAAGGCGTTCGAGGTGGTGACAGGTTGAGAAAAAGAAGTGTTATTTAAATTGTTGTGCTTCTGTTAATAATTATTTGTGAATGTTTGTGTGTGAATACAATATTTCCTACTGAGCTTCGGCTCACCCCCTACTTTTTATTTTTTTTAAAATTTTCAGGTGAAATGGTCGTGACCAGTTGGACTGCGAGTGTAGGCAAGACTGAGGAGTTGGCGTACATACCGGTGTGCTGAGGAAGGGTTGAGTGGACCCAGGGGATTGGGATTGTTGAGCTGGAGTCTCAGCGGGTTATATGATACTATTATGTACTTATAAATTTAACACCTATATTTTAAGTATATTGATAATTATATTATTTTAATTATTTTCCTGAGTTTTGAAAAAGAAAGAATCGAGAGTGTGGTTTAGCTACGTCACATGCCGGCGGGTCGGGGCGTGACAAGGTGGTATCGAAGCAGTAGGTTGGAGTTAGGGTTGAATGAAGGGTATGTACACCGGTCATATCTTCTGCCTCACTGCCGATTGGGAAGGTACAAATTGTACCGTGTGAGATATATTTTGGAAGTTCTTTGCTAGCTCATTGACAGACATGCGTGCGTTGCATGACTGATATATTGGTTGAAGGATAAAAAAAGGGAAGGAGAAAACAAGAACAAGTACGGGAATGACTCAAAATTTTTGATTAATATACTATGTTAGTGATGACGATTTTTGAATATGTACACTTTGAGAAATTTTGACTGCTAGTGAAATTTGTTTTAATATTGTTCAAATGTTGCTGAAGAAATTGCGGACCATAGATTTGGTTGGTGGATAGTGTCGGGATGCCTATTAAACTGACATTGCATGAATGATAGGGAGTACTATAATTTGATAATAAGTTTGGTGGTATAACATAAATTTGTGAGTTGCAGTTTTAGCTAATTTGATAGTGAGATTGTGTTCTTCATCTGTTCTGCTTGGCTGCTGTTATATGTTAATTTAATGGTGAATTTGAGCGTAATTGTGTGATGAAAAGGGCGATGGTGTCCCATGCATGAGAATACCAGTTTAAACGGGGGTGGGTTGTGGGATAATAATTTGGAACTGAAGAAATTTTACATGTGCTTGAATATCATGAATTTTTGGGATGGTAATTTAGTGATTATGTGATTTGAGTGTTTATACGTGAAGTTATTACTTTTGATAATTGAGAGGTCTAGCCGAGAAGGAATGTGACCACTAGTTATTATAGTGGTGGTGAAGTGGTGTTGCGGTGCTTATAATTTTGGGATTTTAATTAACACTAATATGGCTGGTTAGCCGTGAACTGCATGATATACTAATTAAAGTGAGTATAGTAGGTAACAATAATACTGATGATTATAATGTCTTGTAATGATTGAGACGCTAAGTGAATTTTCCATGGTTTGGATTAAATGTGGTGTGGACTATAGTGTATTGAAGGACCTTTTGGCTGGTCGAGGTAATAACCATCGTTATCAAAATTGATTCCTCAACAGGTGATATGGAAGTTTAGTGGGAGGAGTGAAGATTCTTGTGGTAAAAGAATTTGATGATTAGGTAAATTGATTGTTCTTATAGGAAATATCTTGACTTTAGCAAGCTGGGAAGATAGAATTTATACCTTGTTGTGCTATAATTGTGACTAGATGGAACATGGAGAGATTTTGAGTTGTTCCTATTAGATGTTGCGTAAATTGGGATTTTTGATTTTGCTTTGCCTATTTGTGATGGTAGTTGCCGAAGGCAATAATGGGAATTATTGCCGATGGTTGTTGGCCAATTTGAGTGAGTGGACATACTAGTATAGAATTAGAGTTAATGACCTGGCATGATGTGATACAAAGTGGTTGTCGAACTGTGAGTAGCAGTGTCATACTGGTTGATGAGAAGTTACGGTTATGGTGTAGGGCGCAAGTAGTATGTTTGAGTATTCGGAAAATTGGATGTCTATATAGTGATATTTGACAAATCTAGAATTTTGGTAGATATAATAACATGTTATCCAATTAAAGTTTGATTGAAAATTTTCGGAATGTATGTTCATGTGGTTCGTTATTTATGGTCAATGGGATATAGAAGCAACTTTGATTAGTACTTACTAGTTAAAGGTGCGGTTCCAATTGAACAACTTGTAAAAAACTTGAGGTTGATGTTGGTTTGTAATTTGAATCTTAGGCATGTAAATCTCAGGTGATGTATATTGGAGTGATGAGATATTGGCCTTGTTTGATTACGTAAATTGGAGTGGCTATATATTGGGTGATGTTGACACCAAATTTTGGGATAATTGGTGGTTGGGAACTAGCCATTGTGGTGACATTGATCTCGTTGGAAATATTCGAGTTACAAAATGTACAGGAAGGAAAAAAAGGGGGAGAGGGAAGAAAAGAGCGAGTATATTTTACATCAGAGGATATTGTACAAAAGATGACTATTATACATGACATATTTGGGCAAACCTCAAAGCCAACAAGTGGAGATATTACGAAGGTAGATTGTAGGGATGGGTACGGTTAATTTACACATGGATAGTAGGAAATAATAGACTAACATGAGGACATACTAGTAGGTATGTTATTAATACTACCTAGCAGTGGTCGAACCATCCAGCCCATTCCTCCGTACTATATGGCTCGATACGAGGGAGCGACCCAAGGGGGTAATCGGAGCGAGTGTTGTATAGGCCAGCAGAGTTGTTGTTTAGGGTGGTTGTGGCCAGGGTGGCATCCTGACTATTATCTAGTGGTGCTACTAGCTGGATTAGATAGTCGAGTTTGGATATGATTTGATCATATAACCTCTCCACGACTTGGAGTTGTCTCTGAATCTCCTCTAACTTGTGGAGTATGTGGGAAGAGTTATCATGAGAGTGGGTATCCATTAGAGTAGAGGGAAAACAAAACAAGGGTAATAGATTCTCTGAAGACGAGCTGAGCTTCTCTAAAATGAGGTTTAAATAGAATGGGCGTATAAACGGATAAGGATGGAGTTATTCATTCAATAATCACATGTCGCTACAGGTAGATGGAGGGGCCAGATGGATAAGGGTTGGCTCGTCTACCCATACTGGTTGTGTCAGTATTCAGATTCTTTAATCAGGGAAGCAATAATATCATGACTCGTATCTCGAGAATCGGTGGGGATCGTCTTCTAGCAGGGATCCATAATTGGTTGAGTAGTTTAAAAAAATGCATGGTGAGTGGTGATATCAAAAATAGTGTTGTTAAGTAAAATAACTAAGGTGAGGGGTAGTAAATGTATCTCTTGCGAGATACGTGGCAGACAATTTAGGTAATTGTTGGGCTAAAATGGTGGCAGGAGATACTCTAACTTGTAATAATTTGAAACTTCATTTGTTAAATTTGGGTGTTATTATTATTTGTGTTGGATAGACCAGCTAATGATTCTGTGTTGCAAAGCTGACTACTAAGATGGTGATGGAATGGAGTGAAGTTGGTTGATCTCATTTGTTGGAAAGGGGATACTGTAGAAATACTATGATATTTGTTTGATTTGCAACAAAAAAAAGAAAAAGAGAGAGGTTATGTTAATAGAGCAATTGTTGTTAACTTTCGGATTACCTAATTAAAGGTTTTGAGTGGTGTAACCACTGTTGACTCGATGCTGAAAAAAAATTGAGGGGTTGTGATGTGTGTATTTTATACCACATTTACATGCATATTTTTGTACACGTTTACATTATTTTGTGTTAAGATTGAGTTGATACTTTGAGATTTTGTGTGTTTTGTATGTAGGAGGGTTGAAGTGAAGTTGTGGTTGAATTGGAGAATATTTGGCTAAAAACCAGAGGAAAACGCCCTTTCAGCGCCCTACCAGCGCTCCAGCATTCCATAAGACATAAAAACCAGGGGAAAACGCCCTTTCAACGCCCTCCCAGCGCTCCAGCATTTCAGAGGCAGAGGAAAACGCCCTTCCAACGCTCCAGCGCCAGAAGAGCACTCTGACCAGAATTACATTTCCAGAATTGATGCAGACTTAGTTGACTAGGTTTTTAAGTCTTTTTCTTGTGTAAACCTTGGGGAAACCCACTTGAGGTATAAATAAGGCTTAAAATAGAAAAAAGGGGGTTCCAACATTGGCTAGAGATGAGAGACGGCTGCAACTTCTTCTTCATTCCTTTGGGCATCCAACTATGTTTCTTCTCTCTTTTCTGGTACATTTATTGCTATGGTTTGTAACTAAACTCATTTCTAGGGTTTGACCTAGCCAAGCATGAATATAATGAGTTGATTTAATCTATATTCCAAGCTTTTGATTCAATTCTCAATTCTTGTTCTTAATTACCATACTTTAAAGTATGATTTCTACATAGTTGTTTGATCACCAATTATGTTGTTTATTATACTCATCTAGCCAAATCACATAAACGATCCGTATTTATGTATTTTGGTAGAATCGGAATTAAGGAGATTAATTGTCGAATGCTCTGATCCGGGTTTAGGGGATTGATTGGTTGTTTAATTCATCTAGTCGTAATGAGTTATTTTTACTAAATTAAAGACTGCCATCAAACAGAATTAATTTGGTATCAATAATACGTGTTGTTGCCACGATCAATGGAATAACATAATTGAGTGAGGAATTGACCCTTGAATTGGAATTGATATCAAATGCTTAATTTTTGTATCTCATAATAAGATTGCTTGGTAAGGTTGTGCCCTAGGTTTTTCTCCTTTGCCATTGTATTTTTCGACGTTGGCTACCTTGAAGTTCTTCGATACTCGGGCACTTTGTATCTCAGGTGCTAGGGGCTTGTGATTCTTGTCTCAATCCATTGTGTCAAGGAATGGGCGTTCTTGCATGGCCGCGATTTTTCGATCAAGTACATCCTCAATGAACTTGCTATCCCCCTTGTGTGTATGAGTAGGATGAGTTCGTCGGCTTGTACCAACTGAAGACCTTGCTCGGTGATAGTTATCGGATTCCCCGGTTTGAGAATTTTGTTCTCTAGATTCTTGATGTGCACGCTCTTAAGGTAGTGGTGCATTATTTTGTCCTTGAATTTGATCCATCCTCTGAGTAAGGTTGGTCATTTGATGCATTAGTTGGGCGAGTTGATCTTGAAGCTGTTACTGGTCTAGTTGTTCGGCCCGAGCATTTTCTCTAGCGATAGTAGGCTCAGCGAGTTGCTCGTCTCTGTTGCTCCTAGTTTGAACCATGATTTGTTGTTTATAGGAAACCAACGTTTTCCACATATGGTGCCAATCTGATGACGTCTAAAACCTGCTCGTCCAGATGACGTATCAAATATGGTCAAACTAGGTCTTTTCGGTGGACCAAGCGTTTCTGGTAAGCGAGCTTCTTGCTAAGATGAACAGAGATGAGCTAAAAGACCAAGCCAGAGATTGTTGTTCTCTGGCTTTAGAGCTCTGACGCTCAAGTCAGATGAGAAACAATTAACCTTTGAAGTCCGCGAGTCGGGTCTACAAAAGCTGCAAGGTATTTGTGAGTCAAAAGTCCAGTGCCTACCTGCGGGGAGATGCCCCTTTTTATAGTAAAATAGATCTCCTCATGGTAGTAGAATTCCCATTGTGATAGATTCCCTAGGACATCAGGAAACAGCGTAAGAAGGGAGAATCCCTATAGGATAAGGATCTTGTTTCCTCTGAGACCAGAGAGCTGAGAATAAAGTTCCAGAGCGTTTTGGTCGTGTCCGAGCAACGACTAGCAAGTCAATGAGCTCTTTATATGGATGGCGTGCCACGTGTCAAACCATGGTTGGTGGTATTTTCTAGTGTTATCACTCACCATAGGAATGAGATATCCCAGAGAAAAAATTTCACCTAGAGTGTTCTTATGATCTAGAAAGAAGTTGGAGTTGTATTTAACATCTAGCATCTTTTTGAAATCATGTACTTTTTAGTAATTTTGTAAAGGAGTTTTATTGTTCAAAAATTATAAATAAATTATTGTATTGTATTTAACAAAAATAGCGGTGTGTTTAACTGTCCCTTAGAGAAATTGGTTATTTCATAAGTATATATTATCTTTTAAAAGATGTCATAGGACATATAGTCAAAGCTGAGAGCATGAAAATGAATGGGCGGATGGTTGGAATGAAGAATCTGACCATGAACCTTGAAGGTAAGCATTTTTCAATTGCACATATATAATGCATGAACTAACTTTATCACATTAGCTTATAACTTCCCATTAAACAAAATGGATGAAGTCTCAGTGACTCTACTTGGTGCAATAGTTGAAAATTTTGATGAGGAAAAGGCATTGGAAATGTCAATCACAAAACTCAGAGTAGTTGGGATGACTGTCAGGTCTTTCAAAGGTATGGTGGTATTTCAGGCTTTCTAAAAATAATAATAATATAAATAAACATCATTAGAATTAGACTAACATCGTAGTACAACACTATCAACCACCTCTGCTACAAAAATCTACCTGAATCTGGACATCCTAGAGGTGGTGGCATTTCCAAACAGGTAATCTTATATCATTAAAAATGTCTGCCAATTAGGAGAGTGTATTCCTTTCATTACTATATGTTTACTAATATTTTGAAAACTTAGATTGGCAGGCTAGAGTGAGCAGATCACATTGATAGAGATAACAATGGCAGTTCTTTTTAACAACGAAGAATTGACTAATGAACACAAGATAGTGGAAGAATTGTTGTCTCTCGACCCAATTGCAGATAAGGTAAATAGTAACAACCTGTTGTTAAATAATATGAGATCTTGATAGAGAAATTATTTTTGCCACATATACTAAGTGAAAGAACTCATATCAAACATTGCAATATGACAAAAATTCAAATTCAAGGCGACTGTAGCGGACATTGATGGACCAAGGGGATGGTCACACAGTGCAAAAAATGTAGATCATGTGTAAATGAAAACAGAGGGATGTTATCATGCTGGAGTTGTGGCCCAATATCATGGTAAGAAATATGTATAAATCTTTACATTTGTTAAATTGAAGTGACAAATAAATAGCTGATGATTGAATATTAAATAGGTATAAAGTGACAATGGTGGTGACAAATGATGCCGGTGGAGCAAAATTTTTGGTATTTGGATAGATTATTGAGAGACTTATCAATATACCAGACAATACCTTGTATGGCATACCAAGAACAAATAGGAATTTAGTTCCAAAGATACTGCATGACCTGTGTTATGTCGTTAGTAAAAATTTAAAATAATCTTATAATTATATAAATAATATATAATAAACAAGTAAAAGTCGATCCCACGAGGAGTGATACTAATAAATATACAATTTGACACTTGAATATAATTTATACAAACTTGTAAGGGGGCTTAAGTCTTGTAAAATATAACAGTAAAGATAAAAATATTAATATTAAAAATAAGAATATAAAATAATGAGTTTTAATTCCTGAAAGTCCTTACTAGGATTCACTATCCACCACAAAACAATCAAACAACTTGTAATGAATGATAGATTAAAATTTTCAACAAGTATATGATGACAACATTCACAACAAGGTTATGGTCAAACTCAAGTTGTTTAATTCTCTCTTAGGTGTATGTACAGTGCATGGTGTCTACCTCAGTACGTGTATTCTCAATTGAAATCTAGCATGGTGTCTGCATCAATTAACAATCAAGAACTCAATAAGAGAAAAGAGAATATGAATATCATAAGAATCCTAATACATGATGTTTGTACTTAGATATTTAAGAATTGATTTCTTATAATTCGTTTTAAACGAATTATATGTTGCAAACAAGATTCGACAAAGCAATCAATCATGTTCTACAACAATTATTTCTAATACATGTTTCAAAGTTAGCTACTTAAAGAAACAAAAATATTAGAATTCAGATATCATGGAAAAATCAAAATTATTATTTTTGCAAGAATACAACTCTTTTATTCTTGTTTGTTCTTTCTTTTGCTCTCTCCACCAAAGGATATTGTTTCCACCAAAAGATTTTCTCTTCTCTTTCTTGTTTCTTCCAATCCTCCCAATCTCGAAGGATCTCCCTCCTTTTATAGACAAAATATGATGCAAATATCATGATATTTTTCATATAAATATCTTTGATATTTATTTGGGCAAATGATGATGATGTCAAGGATGACATATCTTTACTTATAGATCAAGAATTTCACAATTGCTTGGGTTGAATGACATGGAAGCATGACTAAAACTTAGTGTGTAAACCTACAAAATTTCATATAAAATAATAAAGTGATGTCCAAAATAATATTTGGAGTTTAATGCACAAAAACATCACTTAAAGCCTTAATAATTCATAAATGCCTATTTATAGTCAATTTTAGAATATATATTCCAGCACTTATCAATATGAGAGGAAAAGAATTCATTTTCACAATTGGAATTGATGACAAGATCAAGACTCAACTACCATTCTTTCAGAGCCTTCAAAATCTTGTCAGATGAAAATCATATGTTAATCGATGCAACAAAATAGCTTGCAAAAGATGGAGCAAACCTGGGAAAACCAACACAGGCAAGGACAAGCTTGAATGTTCAGAGAAAAAGCATAAAATTATTAATTCTTAGAACACAATGTCAAATACAATATTACTTAACTATTAAAATATGCAACAAGCTACTATTGCAAATGAACCATTTACATTCATTTAATTGTGTCATCTATGTGTTCACTCATTACTATCAAATTAATTACTTGCAATTAATCTTTTACCAAGATAATCAAAATCTTACAATGCAAACAACACAGCAACTCAATCATGATAGCAAAAAAAGGTGGGAAAAGTGCAATAGGGACAGATTGAGCTTTGAAAGAGAAGACTACATCTTGGGAAAGCAATATGTACAGGCTTTAGCAGAAAACCTTTGAAGCATGCATATAACATCTTGTTTGGGGTATCATATACAAATATGTTGAATTTTTGTGCCATCTGCAGGTATGTTAACAAATTAGTATATATGTTAGCTAGCATTGAATGATGTAAAATGATTAGTGCAAGGACCTTCCGCCTAATTAATAGCTCTAAAAAATATTTTGGATCCTGTAAATTAAGAATCTGCCATTAGTACTGGCCTCTTTCGCAAGTGAGCCTTCGATTGAGCGGCAATTACTATGCATATAAGGATCGACCATTCCAATAGAGAGTGAGTTTGAATTCCTTTATCCCCAATTCTCCTATCACAAACCCATTCAACGGTTTAGAAAGTTAACATCTCCCTCAAGTAAAATAGGTGGTATGCACAGGATGTAATCAAACAAAAGATTTACACAAAAAATCCTTCTCAACTTAGAATAAAAAAATAGAAACACCGCAGTTAAACAATCACGATATCATAATGACATAGGAAAAATGAAAAGAAATTTTTTGGAATATATATATGTCTATGGGCTACAATGAGAAGCTTTTAAAAAATGTATATAACGACTGATTTTTTAGATCATATACAAAGATGTTTGCACCCAGGTATATATGTTACCTAGCTTTGGATGAAAAAAAATGCATGTGAGCACAAAGACCTTCTAGAATAACAAAGTCAATTGTAATATATAATCCTTATGTGTTTGATGTTACAGAATTGAGGAATGTCATATTATTTGAAATCCATTAAATACAATGATTTTTTGGAATAGATGGCATAATATAAATATATAATGCACTGCTAAACCACGATTAAAATAATAATTGCCCAAAAAAAATAAAATTATCTACATGACTTTTAGATTTACTTATAACAACAACTCAAAATCACCATTAGCAATAAAAAAAATCCAAAACAACTATAAGTTGATTGCATATGTAAACATAAAATGTGAAAAATCTATGATACGTCAATGCAGAACAAACCAAAACAAACAAGAATAAAACTACTTTTACAAGGAAAAAAAGAATATATATATATATATATATATATATATATATATTGTATGTATATGTGTCCCTACACGATAAAGAGGGAGATAGTGAAAAAGCTGAACATGAAAAGAGTTGCCAAAAAAGCAAGACAATGGCTTTATTATGATAGGACTACAAGAAAAAAAAGAAAAAAAATGATATGCAGAACATAATATCTCATAAAAATCAATCAATCAATCAATATCAATACATCAATATAAGACCGGATGAAAAGCGGCTCTCCCCTGGCGAGTCCCACGAGTACATGTACAGTGTTGCGACTGGTGTTGATGCCCGGTGATGAAAAACGACGACGTTCTCCATGCATATGCACCTTGCGTGTCGTCCTCCCCCACTGCCCTCTCTTCTGTAAAGAGAACCAACTTTGTTCTGCGAGTAATCCCAATCGCGCGAGTGACTTCGTCGGGTGATTTGATCCTCCTCGCACATATACGTTCTCTGCTTTGTTTAATCTAGGTTTACCCAGTGCTCCTCTCGACCCTCCGCTCATTTATCGATTCTTCGCATTGTCTCCTGGTCCGACTGCCTCGTGCTCCTCCACGGCTGTGTTTCCTGGTTTGGGTGAGTGGTCGCCAGTCTTCCTCTGTCTTTTGTCATCTAATATCTAACCTATCTATCTAATCTAATATCACAAAATCGGTGGATTTCCAAGCCTCTCCTGGCGAGTCCCTCCGTATTTACCCAGTCGCGCGATTTCCCTTCCGCCTTCGTCCTTCCTCCTTCGAACGATGCCATCCTAGCTTGTAACTTGTTGAGCATAACAACACCGTCCCAAGGCATTCTCCTCGGTGAGTGTAAGCACACCGCTTACTAGCAGAAGTAGTTCATCTCTAGATCGACTCTCTCCCCAAGTTCATGCACCTGCTTTTTGCTGTCCTCTCCATCTCCTTTTTGGCCTATGTCAGCTTTGATTACCTCATTGCTTAGTTCATGCGATGCTTTTTGGGTTCGGATGAGTCGGTTCACTTTTTGCTTCATTGCAGAACTTTTGTTCGCTTTCGTTTTGCGCGTTTCGTTCCTCTGTGGGGTTTATCATCAGCATGACCATGGTAATTTCTTGATCTGGAGCCTGTGACTGACACCTTATTGATTGTTGATCAATTTTGCAGGTGATTCATTATTGTGGTGTCTACGACTTCAGTCCAACCTTGTATGTTTTTGCGCAATAATTACGAAATCTCCTATGATGGTATTGTAATGGCTTAAACATTTGGATTTCTCTGTAAAGCTTTACAGTTCTTTTAGGGTTAATATGACTGTGGAATCCAATTGCAGTTCATTACACTAGGACTTTACTCGATGGTCCTAAGTTCAATTTGAGCAGGGATAGAGACATCTCCTTCAAGTTTACTCTCGGTCAAGGTGAGCTTTATTGGTAATTGAATTTGAACCCAAACTTGACTTGGCTTTTGAACATGCTACGCTTGGTTTAGTTCATAGTGTGGAAAAGTTTGAATGGAGTTACACATGGTGGGAGTTTAACTATGAGGTTTGCTTCATTAAGCTTTAATTTTTTCCTTCCTTATGGAAATGAAGCTTCAAGTTTAATAGCTCAAACATACTTCTGTATTTTTAAATGTTATCAGGTGTTTCTTGGGGTTGGAGTTCACTCATCATCACAAGACGAGGTCGGTTTTATTTTTTGTTAGAAATCTCCGTTGTTTTCATAACTCTGTTTTGATCTTCTTTCTCACATTCAATGACTTTAGTTTTTAAGGTTGATATACCTCTAGAAGCTTTGCAGCTTACATAATACATGGGTTGGGAGAGATGGTGAGGAGGACTGGGAATCTGGATCCCAACATTGGCCCCATTTCTGGAGCATATTGATGATACTTTGATTTCTAGAAAGGTAATAAGCGCGAAAAATTTCAACCTGGTATATGAATGACACTTGATTTGAATTAGCTCATGGTGGACTATCCCCGAAGATATTGATCTGAATTACCTCATGCTTGACTATGCCACTAAGATCAGCTTCTTCTGCACTTCCCGGACTTTTGGTTTTGTGTTGGGGTGCTCCTGCTCAAGGCTATCTTGGTGCTCTCTACATATACACATTTGCTTGGGAGACCTCCAACTTCCTTTATGCTTAGAGAACATAATTCAACAGCCCTGACCAACATATACAGTGAGTTATTTCAAGTAACAGTCTTTGACAATTTAGTTTCCTTTCACATCTTGCTATTATGTGAGTCTAATAGCTTTGTTTGGTCTCCTTCTTTCTTCTTAATACAAATGAATTTTTTGCATTGCATTTCATATAATGTGGACATGCATATCTTTCCATGGATTGTTATGATAATAGTATAATACCTATCATTATCAAGCAATTAGCATAATTTATATTCAATGAAATTTCTCTTCAAAAATTAACTGCCATATATGATAAATGTGGAGGAGTTGCTATTTGTCTTGGTTTTGTCCATGGTTGTGATTTGACGTTGATCTTTTGTTCCGGTGTTGCTTTGATTTTCTTGTGTTTATTCCTTCCGCAGAAATCAATAGCCTTGCTAGGTTTCCTTTACTTATCTATTTTCTTCTTCTTTTTAAGGAATAAAATGATAGCCTTGCTATAGATCGTTGACGTGTGCTTAGATCTGCTACGGGCTTTTGGCCTGAGCTTCCATTTTCTATGGCCTGGGGCGGGGTCTTTGGCATCGATTTGCAACCGGCTAAAATCTTCAATATGCTACATGTTTGGTTCGGCGAACAATCGAGAGACTGAAGGTTCGTTATTGTTATTCCTATCTTGCTCATCTATTTGAGATTTTGCTCGATTTTCTTTCTGGCCACTTTTTGTTTATTGTTGTCTTTGAGCTTCCTCTGTATACTTCATTTATTTTCAAATCTATCCTGACTTTGGTTAATTATCCCTACAATCAGTTGGTTTGATGCCTTTAACGGTGATTGTCACAAGATTGATTAGTCTTCACTATAATTATATGTCAAGTGTGGTTAAAACAGTAAGCGAGTAAGCTTCATAGTAGATTCATGTACCTTATAGATTCACAAATGGACGTCAAAAAGTCAATAGAAAGAGTAATTTCCCGCTGCTTAATCGAAGAATTGCAGTCAAAGGACTAGACAAAATTCTGTAAATCCCTTAATACTACTAGGCGATTCCCATTATATCAATCCCTTCCCTGTAAGAATTTGCGCTCCTATAAACTTTTAATGCTTTTTTATGCTTGGGCTTTTATGCTATTTTGGATATGGTGTTTGCTAGCATTTAATCTGATATGTTTTTTAAAAGGGATTAAGTGGCGGTGGTTTTGGTTAAGGCCATTAAGAACCCAAGAAGTGCTTTATGCAAGACATTTGTCGTGGCCCCTCTGATATGTTTAGTGCATCTTGGTGACAAGTTACTTGACTCTACCGCAAATGATGCATTTTTTGGGGGTTGGTTCATCTGTTTTTGGGGTCTTTTCTTTTTCTTTGTTTCTAAACATATTTGGTGACATTTTACGTATGCTGGCTTTGTTTCAGGATTACACCTCACAATCTAGATTTTTATTTAATCTCAGTGGCCTTTTTCGAGTAAGCAAAGGTAAGTCTATTCCATTGTGTAGCGCCATTTTTGTTGTTGGAATATATTCGGACTAAACACAGAATAATAATGGGATTTCATCAGTATAGATTCATGACCTAAATCTCCTATGATGGCCATAAATAGAAGGAATTGTTATAACTGCCTAAATCTTGCAAACTAAACGCAATGCTACTCTTGAATAGAAAGAGAGAGAGTAAGGCCATATTCTTCATATTGAAAACAGAATTGATCTGGAGGTAGAAAAAACAAAAAAATTGATCTTTCTACCATCTACACACAATATCGTAGAATAATGGGGAATCAAGGAGAAAAAATTGAAGGAATTGTTGTAGGGATAGTAAAGCATTTGTTCATATGACAACAAACATATCTACAACTGTTCTACAGCTTATATTTGTTACACATGCATGAAAGTGTTGTTACAATATGACAACTACTATAGTCACCATAGGAGTCTTATGTTAAACTCCACAACCTTGAATACTATGGATTTTGAAATATCCAAAATATGTTAGTTTTTCCTTTCCCACATACTACATTCTTTACATATCGCTATCATTCACAAAATATGCAAAATATTTCAATCTTGTGCCGTTCTATTCTTTCTTTGCAGCTTTGTATTTGGCTTTTGTCTGCCTTTTAAGGAGAAGTTCCTCAGTCATGTTAGGATTCCGTCTGTCTATGGATTCCCCAGAGGGGGCCTGAGGTGGAATCTAAGTATCCAGTATAACTCTGTTGTACACATTATGAGCACATTTTTTATTCTTTACTTTTCTTCCGTAACATTGTATTTCAGCTCTTAAGTCATTTCTCAATGCTGCTGCCCCTCAGTTCATATTAGGACGACCGATGCCCTTGACCATATGGCTTTCTCTGGCTCCTATTACTCTTGGTAAGTTATTCCAAAATTTCCATGATGCAATTGTTACAAACAGTGTCCTTTATTTCTTCTTCACCAATTTATTGAATTTTTAACAAATACATCACACTTACATGTGCAACTTTCATGTCACATAAGCCATGAATTGTGTGACTTTTTGCTATTTGTTTAAAGACAATGTATATATGTTGTGATTTTCATGCCTGTGCTATTTGTTTCTTCCTGCTACCTTAACAAAAAATTGTGATGGGAATTAGTGATGTAGTGCTTTTTGTGTCATCTTTATATCTATCCTTTTCATGGTCACATTTCTATTGTGCTATCTTCATTTCTCTGCTTAAATTACATGTTAGCTCTTTGTTATCTGACCACGCCCCGCAGCAACGCGCGGGTACTGTGCTAGTGCAATATAAGATCAAACAAGCAAAGGATATATATATATATATATATATTTTGATAAATCAAGATAAAAAAAAACATGATATGCAGAACATAATATATCATAAAAATGCAATATAAGATCAAACAAGCAAAGGATATATATATATATATATATATTTTTTTTTTTTTTTTTGATAAATCAAGATTTATTAAAAAAGCTCAACAAGAGCAGAAAGGCCAAAAGGCCATACAAAGGATATATATATTCATCATAACAAAACCATAGACCTACAGAGACTATAAAGATCAACGGTTCAGGAAGATAACATCCCCACCAAGTAAAATAGGTGTATGAACAAGATGGAATCAAACGAAACTACAAAAAAATTCTTGGAATATCAAAAGCAAGCATATAAAACCTAGCTGACTACATGACTCTAACCATTCAACCAAAGGAAGTGTAGAACAAAGAAAGAAGAAAAAACTCCAGTTACGACATTGAAAAGCAATTCACAGGTAAGCAATCTTTGATGAAAAAGGTACGGTGCATAACAACAACATCGATTTCAATGCTAAACATATGTTCTACTATGCTTCTCATTAACAAGAACGACAAGTTCACAATCATGTTTTCAGCTAATATGAGAAGCAAGCTTCAATGACAAAAGATATCGACCAAAGGATTGATTGAAGCGGTGAAGGAGTTTAGTTGGGTAGTAGAACAAATAGAAGCAACAATCATGCACTCATCAAATGTCACTAATGAAGTCACAATAATCTGTATTCAAGCAGCTGAAGAGGTCCAAGAAAAAATAAGGCTACACAAACAATTCTCATACTGGACTAGCTGATGGAAGAAATATTGGAAAGAAAACAAATTGCAACGTAACACAAAAGGAACAAACTGAGTTGGAGGGGCAAGCAGATTGATGACTAATATTGTTCTACTCAATGCTAAGTTGTTGGTGGCTTAAAAAAACACCGGAAAGAATCAACTCTTCATGATAATGATAAAGGAATAGTATATTAAGACAGGCGAGGTCTATGAAGATGTGTTGCACTGTGTTGATCAAAGGAACCTTTTCATCTTTGCATGCAATATCAAACAAGAGAATGATCCCTAGAGCGAAAAAAATATGAAGACAAAGAAGAATGTAGTTAGCCATCTGATTGGTTTCAGCTGCAAATGACTTTCTCATATGCATTAGGGCAACTCAAGCAAGGCATGAAATCCAACACAACCAATGATGCTGAAAGAATGAATGAAAGGAATTGCATAAATCTCATCTCGAATTGTTGAGTTGTGCTGCTTTTCCCGTTTTTGTTTTGTTCCTTATATTGTTCTCTGTTTTAGTGATACGGTGTAGTATTGTTTTGTTAAAAACTATGTCGTTTGGCTCTCTTTAAATGGTCTTGCTAGGGTTGTTTCTGCCCTAAGCTTTTTGCCGTCTCTTCCATCTTTCTCTGTATTTTCTTTGCCTTGTGCTGCTGTGACAGGTCCATAGAAGTCTACTAAAACTTATCATGGTATCGGAGCGAAGGTTCTCTGGATCTGTGGTCATTGTCTAAAAGCTTCAATGTCGAAATACGATTTCTCTGATCCTGCCAATCCAGCTTCGAGCAATCTTCCGATATTTACTGGGGAAAAGTATGATCATTGGTCTACGTTACTTCGTACCTATTTTAAGTCCAGAGGTCTCTGGAAAACAATTGAAGAAGGGTGTCCAGTTTGTCTTACTGGTTCCACAGAGGTTGATACAAAGAAGAAGGAAGCTGCCAGGAGTGGCTCAGATGATTCTGAAGTTGAGAAGAAAATTGAGAAGGATAATGCTGCCCTTTTTGTTATTCAAACTACTGTGACTGAGGCTATTTTTTCTCGAATTTTCGGTGCTGTCTGTGCTAAACAAGCTTGGGATATTTTGAGCATTGAATATCAGGGTCACTCCAAGGTAAGGGTTGTCAAACTTCACAGTCTTCGTAGAGAATTAATGAATCTCATGATGAAAGAGGGAGAACTTATTAAAGATTACTACACTAGAGTCATGGATGTAGTAAATCGGTTGCGAATTTGTGGAGAAAATATGCCTGATAGAAGAGTTATTGAGAAGATTCTCATCAGTCTAACTCCTAAATACAATCATATTGTCACTACGGTTGAGGAGACTAAGGACCTTGATAATCTATCTGTGAGTGATCTTATTGGGTCTCTTGAAGCCCATGAAACCAGGGTCAAGATTGAAGGCTCTGTCTCTGAGGTATCTGAATCAGCTTTTCAGATGAGATTGGGACCAGATACTCAGAAGAAACAAGGAGTTGGTGTCTCGGGCTCTCGTCCCAGAGCAGGATCTCGTCCTTTTTGTCAGTTTTGCAATCGGGAAGGGCATTTGGAGGAGTCATGTTGGGCTAAATCAAAACCTCAGTGCTCTGTCTGTAAAAAGGAAGGGCATGATGAGGAGCATTGCTGGAATAAAGGCAAACCTAAATGTAGAAGTTGTGGCCGTTTTGGGCATGTTCAAAAGGAGTGCCGTGTGAAAGACAAGCAACAAGCAAATCTTGCACAGGAGACTGATGATGAGGAGTTCTTGTTTCTTGCTTGTTTATCAACAAATGACTCACAGAAAAATTCTTCTTGGTTTCTAGATTTAGGGTGCAGTAATCATATGACAGCAAATGTTCATTTATTCAAAGATCTTGATAGCTCTATAAAAACTCGTGTTCGTTTGGGAAATGGAGAATTGGTAAATGTTGAAGGCAAGGGTACTGTTTGTATTCATTCTTCCAAAGGGAGATACTTAATTAGGGAAGTGATGTATGTTCCTCAGTTAGACTCTAATCTTATCAGTGTGGGTCAACTAATGGAAAAGGGGTTCAAGCTTGTTTTCAAGGGCAATACTTATGATATTTATGATGAACGAAAAGGAGATCATCTTGTGATCTCAGTTAGGATGCAAGGTCGAAGAGCTTTTTTGCTGGACTTTGATCATCCAGAAACATATCCAGAAAAATCTGAATTGGCTTTTGTGACATCTACTGAGGAATCTCAATTGTGGCATCAAAGGCTTGGCCATTTGAGCTCCAAAAATTGCAAGAAAATTCAGGATCTGCAGTTGCTCTCAGATGTTCCAAAGTTTGATTCTAGTACTGTGGTGTGCAGCAGTTGCATGGAAGGAAAGCATAAACGGAAGCTCTTTCATAATGATGAAGTCTGGAGAGCAAAAGCCCTTCTTGAACTTATTCACACAGATGTGTGTGGGCCTATGAACACTCCCACCTCAGAAGGTAACAAATATTTTCTATTGTTTATTGATGATATGTCTCGAATGACTTGGGTATTTTTTATGAAAGACAAATCAGAAGTTCTGGGTATATTCAAAAAATTCAAAACTTTTGTTGAAACTCAGTGTGAAAAAAAAAATTAAACTGCTTAGAAGTGATCGTGGAGGCGAGTTCACTTCTAGGGAGTTTGAGCAGTTTTGTGAGAGCTGTGGAATTCATCATCAATTAACTGTGGGTTATGCTCCAGATCAAAATGGAGTTTCAGAACGAAAGAACCGGACTGTGATGGAGATGGCAAGGACTCTCCTTGCCGGAAAGAATCTTCCCAAATGGCTTTGGGGAGAAGCTGTCAACACTGCTGTTTTTTTTGTTGAATCGATGTCCTACGGTTGCAGTTCCAGAAGTGACTCCTTTCCAGGCCTGGACAGGTAACAAGCCCTCTGCCAAGTATTTTAAAGTCTTTGGAAGTGTTTGCTACATCCATGTTCCAGATGCTAAGAGAAACAAATTGGATAAAAAATGTGCAACAGGAATTTTTCTAGGATACAGTTCTCATTCCAAGGGATATCGAGTTTACAATCTGGAAACAAAAAGGCTTGTGGTTTCTAGAGATGTTGTGGTGGATGAAAAGGCTGTTTGGGACTGGAATAATGGAAAGATTTCTCAGCAGCATTCATGTAGCTCTTTTACTATTTCACATGATGAGTCTTTGCCTGAAGAAAGTATTCAGAATATGTCCACTGAGGGAGCTGAAGTTCCTCCTCAAGTTGATGATGATTTAGCTAATGAACTTGAGCAAGTTCATGATAATGATAATGAGGATGCATCTAAAGATTCTCCTGTGAGACGTTACAGAACTTTAACTGACATTTATGAGTCATGTAATTTGACTTCTCTTGAGCCAAGAAATGCTGAGGAAGCACTACAAAAGAATGTATGGGTTGAAGCAATGAAAGAAGAATTGAGTCAGATTGAAAAAAATAACACCTGGACTCTAGTTGATCTTCCTGCAAATAAGGATGCTATTGGAGTCAAGTGGGTTTTCAAAACTAAAATGAAACCTGACAATACTGTATTGAAGTATAAAGCCCGGTTGGTAGCCAAAGGCTACTCTCAACGTTTTGGGGCTGATTATACAGAAACTTTTGCTCCAGTAGCTCGTATGGAGACCATAAGATTGCTTTTTGCAATGGTAGCTCAATATAAATGGAGTCTTTATCATCTAGATGTGAAGTCTGCTTTCTTGAATGGTGTTTTGGAGGAGGAGGTGTATGTACAACAACCTCCAGGCTTTGTCCAAAAGGGTAATGAAGCAAAAGTGTTCAAACTAACCAAGGCCTTATATGGTCTCAAGCAAGCTCTCGGAGCTTGGTATAGCAAAATTGATGAGTATTTCTCTAGTCAAGGCTTCAAGAGAAGCATCAGTGAATCTACTCTTTACGTCAAGAAAGGGATGCATGGAAAGAAAATTATTGTTTCGTTGTATGTGGACGACCTCATTCTGATAGGGAATGATGAAAACCTTATTGCTGATTTCAAGAAAAGCATGAAAGAAAAATTCGAGATGAATGACCTTGGGCTCATGAATTATTTTTTGGGAATAGAAGTTGCTCAAAAGGAGGGACATGTCTTTATATGTCAGCATCGATACACAAAGGAGTTGCTAACCAAGTTTGGTATGGAAGATTGCAAATCTGTGGCAACTCCTTTGGAGGCTCATGAGAAGTTTTTTAAAGAAGATGGTCATCCAAAAGCTAATCCAGGAGAATACAAAAGTATGATAGGCAGTCTGCTCTATCTATGTTCAACTCGACCTGACATTCAATTTGCCACAAATTATTTTTCTCGGTTTATGCAAGCTCCAAGTGTAGAGCATTTAAAGGGAGTAAAAAGAGTTCTTCGTTATATTCAGGGAACAATGAATTTTGGTATACATTATCGGCATAATCCAGATGCTTGCTTGAAAGGTTATATAGATAGTGATTGGGCTGGCTCTACTGATGATTACAAGAGCACCTCTGGTTATGCTTTCACTCTCGGTTCAAGTATTTTCTCATGGCTCTCTAGGAGACAAAGTTTTGTTGCTCAATCTACAGCTGAGGCTGAATATGTTGCTGCTGCCTTTGCTGCCAATCATGCTTCATGGTTGAGGTATGTTCTTGCTGATCTTGATGTGTAAAACCCCGACCCAAAAATACCAGAAAATAGAATAAAAGTGTTAAAAAAATTATATATATAAATAATATGTTATACATGAATATAGATACATAGTATATATATATATATATATAGATATATATTGACCCCACTTCGGTGGAGTCAATTGACTCCACCGAAGTGGAGTTATATATTGTAATAGATATATACTTATAGTATATATATAAAAAAAAATTGATGAATGGTGCTGGCCGGGGCCAGCACCATTGTTTAAATAAAAAAAAAATTGTTGTTGGCCGAAGGCCAACAAAAGCCAACAAAAATAAAAAAAGAGAAGAAACAGACAGACGGAAAACGCGAGAGACAGAGAAGAAAAAAGGAAGAAGAGGGAAGGGAGAAGAAGAGAGAAATAGGTGATTTTTGGCTTGGGTTTTGAGAGTTGCTTGCTTATCTAGGCTTGGGTTTTGAGAGTTGCTTGCTTATCTAGGCTTGGGTTGAAGGTTCAAGGAAGACTTTGGTTTTTTGTTTGGCTCTTGAAAGAGGTAAGAATATATTTCGAATTTTTCATGATTTTGTTCAATTTTTCTGTCATTCACGATAGAAATGTGATAAGAGTATGAGAATGAGTAAACTTGTGGTTTAAAAATGGAAGTTAAGAAGATTATATGCATTTTTGGAGAAATGGGTGACTAAGGAACGAATTTCTTCGATTCCGTTGATTGGGTTCGAGTTTGAGGCTTAATTTTGGATATGTTGGTGATTTAGGAGTGGGTAACCTACCCTCCAAATTTGAGACGATTCCGTTAAGGAATCGATAGGGTGTTAGTGTAAACCTAAGAGGGAAACTTAGGGTTTACGGGGTTCGAGTAAGAATTTGAACTTGAAATTTCATATGGGAGTTTAATTATATATATTAGGAGACTTGAAGTTGTTAATTTGGAATGGGTAGGTATAAAGGAGTGCGATTGCACATTTTAGGCTAAAATGGCCTAGTTGAGAGAAATGTTCGATTTTAATGTTTATTGAATTTATTTCATATATATATATATATGAGGTTGGTTATGTTTTGACATTATATGGGGTTCGACTTTGCTTCTTTATTAGGTTTGGGAAAGTCGGAATCCTAAATCGGAAATTGGTAATAACATTCTCTATTGTTGCTTGGATAACGAGGTAGGGATTCTTACCCTTTTAAATCATTCCTTAGAGATTTCTCTCTTCATTCTAAAGAGCGGTTGGTAATCCTTCATTGGTCTTTGATTTGAGTTCTTGCCTAGATTGCTTCCTAGGAAGAACGAGCCATGAATATTATTATTGAATTTATTGCATAACCGATTACATGTTTGATCATCTATCAAGCATAATTTATCCTCAAACATGCATCACGTAGTTACGTATGTATAAAGGATTTTTATATATATGTTTATTCTTACATATTGGACATGCTCATTAGATGCATTAGGAGCTACGGGCACGGGCTCGTAGTTCCTATAAGAGTTACGTGTGGATGTGGGAATCCGAGGGCGGGACGAGACCAACGTCTTAGGGCTGGAGAGCTAATTAAGAGTTTGGTCATATAACCGTGTCGGATGTCTCATGAGGTGACACCTATGTGGTCTGGGGGCAGTGTCAAGGTTTCCGATGATATACCGGACATCCGTTGAAAAATGCCAAGAGGGACCATATGGTGATGAAGTTGTTTATTATTAATGTGCTCATTATAGATGCCATGTTGCTGCATTATGCCATGTTTTCCAATTCAGCTGGATTATCTCGTTAAATCTTTATTTCCCTACTGAGCCTTCTGCTCACCCTACTTCTCTTCTATGATCTTCAGGTGAGTCTGGTACGAATGTCCAGCCGACGGATCAGTAGGTGGAGACGTGACATGGGAACGCCACCTTGGAGCTTAGGTTCTTGATAATGTGAACACTTTTGTTTATCTAGTACATTTAGTACTTAGATTGGTTTAAAGGATCAAGTATCTATCTTTCAATTACCTTATGAGGAGGATGATGGACGGTCGAGAGCTGCGCCGTTAAACCGAGACTCTCGTACCGGGATTATGGAACTATGTTCCGGATGTTGAACTGTATACTGTTTATGTGATGAATGACTTCTTTACGTATCTTGCATGTGAATAGGTGGCCTGAGGCCCTGCCTAGAGTGTGAATGTGGTTAGCTGGCCTGAGGCCCTGCTAGGTTGCGGATTGAGATTTATTTATGATATTATATATATTGGTGTTGATTGTTGCTCAGGTTGGCATTCTCCGATTTACGGGGAGATGCTGCCGGATTTTCGGTAGAATCCGTGTTAGGTTGACGTGAGAGGAAGTCTTTAGGAGACTAGTGACGTCATCAGTAGCGCTTCCGGTTTGGGGCGTTACATGATGAGTTGAAATCAGAGCCTATTCATGTTTTATGCGATAGCAAGTCTACTATTTGCATGTCCAAAAATCCCGTGTTTCACAGCCGCATGAAGCATATTGGAATCAAGTATCATGCTCTACGAGAATTTGTGAACAGTAAAGTGGTTGATCTTGTGTACTGTGAGAGCAAGGACCAACTTGCAGATTGTTTTACCAAGGGCCTTCCAAGAATCAAATTTCTGGAGTCTAGAGATAAACTTGGCGTGCAAGGGAAATAGCATCAAGAGGGGCTGTTGAGTTGTGCTGCTTTTCCCATTTTTGTTTTGTTCCTTATATTGTTCTCTGTTTTAGTGATACGGTGTAGTATTGTTTTGTTAAAAACTATGTCGTTTGGCTCTCTTTAAATGGTCTTGCTAGGGTTGTTTCTGCCCTAAGATTTTTGCCGTCTCTTCCATCTTTCTCTGTATTTTCTTTGCCTTGTGCTGCTGTGACAGGTCCATAGAAGTCTACTAAAACTTATCATATCTATAATATAGAAATGAAAGTGGAGGAGATGTGAATTCGATGAACAACAAATAAGTTGAGACCGAAGAAAATAAAGGAACAGGCTGCATGAAATGGAATAAATCCATCAACTGAAGAAATTAAAGCCATATTTTGAAAAATGCATGAAGAGCAACACTTATAATGTTAGATATATGTGTTCTATTTTGATACCTGTTTGTAACAAATATAGAAACATCACGGTTGGAAGCTTTGTGTTCTAAATGCAAGTATTAAGCTATGGTTACAACATTATGTACAGGAGCTTGGAAAAAATATATATAACAATTATGTTGGGAAATATATAAGCATTAGTTATTTGTGAACTAAAATTGAAGTATGCAAGCAGTATCCTGCGTATATTACCTTATTCATATAATTTGAACTCATGAAAAACACCTGCATTACACATAATCGGCATAGCATTCCGCCACTACATATATTATAACCAAAGTAGAATAAACTGCATTAGAATATTAGAAAAACCCCACATTTTCATCAAACATGATGGTAAAGTCGGATTAGAGAGACAAAATTGGGATTTTTTTTTCTTATGTACCATCCCTTCAATTATTAATTCCCTATCTAGCATCTCATCTTAAATATTTCCCTATCTACAATTCATATCCTACGTGTCAAACCATACCTAACAAATATTTTATTTTTTACCAACACACACGACAACTATCTTAAAAGTTGGGACTTCATTTGTAATTAATTAAGTGGGCCCACATATATGTATCTCTATTGATTGCAAATGGTGCAGTACCCTATATAAATAATCATGTTTGTAACGGTTGAAAAATTGCATACGTGGCAACAAACCCAGCTAAACATTTAATACTCATAATTAAATTAAACATTCACTAATTCCTATTAGGACAGGACCTCCTAGTGTGTCCTACAGCGTGACAAAGACCACAACGATGGGATCTGCGAGCACCATCCCTACCATCCATCTCATTGTGAAAACGAGTGGACTGAGGCCGGCCTTTCTTACTCCTCCGCAAACTAGGATCCGGAATAATAACTGGGTCATAGTAAGTGGGCCAGGTTGATCGGTCTGGTACTGGAAAAAACGTCGGAGCCCAAGTATTGAGATAACTCTGCATGGAATAAAACCAGTCCACGAACTGAGACCGATTAATTCTTCGGGCAGAACATACAACAATAACATGCGAACAAGGGTAATGATAGATTAACCACTCGTTTCATTGCATTGATGATGCCGATATGTCTATCAGAAATGACACATAAACCTGGTCGATCTGTGACCCTATCTCGTAAGCATGCCATAAACCAGCTCCATGAGGAGTTTGACTATCCCTCTGTTATAGCAAATGCCAATGGAAATAGTTGTCCATTTCCATCAAAACCTACAGCAATCAACAATTTCCCCTGATATTTCCCATATAAGTGAGTACCATCTACACATATCACCGGTTGACAATGCTTAAAACCTTCAATTGCAGGACCAAATGCCTAAAATACTCGTTTGAACATTTGAACATTTGGGCTGTTTGTTTGTTCATAATTCCAGACAACCACCGTCCCCGGATTTGATCTTTGGAGTGCGTCCATAAACTCTGGTAGAACCTTGTATGACTCATCCCAATCACCAAACAATTGAGCAATTGCAATTTGTTTTGCAAGCCACGCCTTCTTGTAAGAAATTGTGAAGTTGAACCGTGCCTTAATGACAGCAATAATAGCACCGATAGTAATAGACAAATCCTTTTTTATCGTCTCTTTGATATAATCTGCAATGAAACCAGAATCAAGTTGAGCGTGGTCCAGGTTTATAATAGGATTTGAACAAGTATGAACAGGTTGTAGTCTCGCAATCCTAAAGAAATCATGCCCATCGGGTATCAATGCAGTCAGTTTTCAGTTACAGCCACCTTCTTTTCTACACTTCAAGATAAGACGACCAGGATCAGAGTGTGTTACTTTGTATTGTGCATGTGCTTCAATGTGGTACATCTTTACAGCATAAATCAGTTCTGCCTTTGTTGCAAATTGTGCTCTGACATACAATTTTTCATTTGTATTTTGGAGCACAACTTGTTCTTGCACCCACTGACTATCCACAGCTTGGTTGGCCCAGCTAACATCCATAAATTCTGGAGCTGGAGGTTCCATATAGTGAGCAAATGTCCCGACACCGATATTGTCATGAATCTGTGAGAATGTAGAAGGCCCGACGTCCATATTGCTTTGAAACTGTGAGAATGCAGAAGGCCTTTTGCTCATATAACCATGAAACTGATCACCATCGTTATCATCATTCTCCAAGATCTCGTCTTCATCTTCAGAATCATCAGATCGAAGATCATTGTGGCTGAAAGTATTAGCGCTGAGAGAACACATATCCTCTTCTGATATCAAATTCGGAATCATATTTAGGTTCACTGTGCTAGCCCTGTGATCCATGGGAGATAGAACGTTGGGAGAAAGAAAGAAACTACTACAGTTGAGAGGAAAGGATTTTGAATGTGAAATTGATAAATGAGTTGTGAGAGATAGAGCAACGGTGATGCATTATTTAAAGATATGATATTTAACTCTAGGCTAAATGACGAAATAAATAAGAGTTTCATTTGTCTTGTTGCCACGTATGCAATTTTCCAACCGTTACAAACATGATTATTTATATAGGGTACTGTACCATTTGCAATCAATAGAGATACGTATATGTGGGCCCACTTAATTAATTACAAATGAAGTCTCAACTTTTAAGATAGTTTTCGTGTGTGTTGGTAAAAAATAAAATATTTGTTAGGTATGGTTTGACACGTAGGATAGAAATGGTAGATAGGGAAATATTTAAGATGGGATGTTAGATAGGGAATTAATAATTGAAGGGATGGTACATAAGAAAAAAAATCCAAAATTGGAAAGGGAAGGGTTAAACAAAACCCCTAGGCCAAACCCTCCCTACCCCTCCCTTACTTTCTGTACCGGTGATAGTGACATTTTCGAAGTGTGTGCTTGCATGGTACTTTATTTTAATAGAATAAAATGGGTTTTCGTTTTGTATTATATATATATATATATATATATGAAATGGGTTCTTTGATAGAATAAAAGGGTTCTTTGATCGAAATAGAATAATGAAATGGGTTTTTATTCTATATTATATATATAGTACGTATGTATGTATGTGTTTGGTTTATAAGGACACTCTTGGCGTCATGGCAATCACCGATGCAAAAAACTGATGCAAATGTGTTTACATTAGAATTACGAGTTTAATTGTATATTTTTGTGTCAAAGAACAATCAAATAAATAATAAAAATTAAGATATAATCTTTCAAGTTTATATATAACGGTTTAGATCAAAGCTAAAAGGATACTTTGAGGGTCAATAATAATTTATATGACTAATACATTCTCATTTTGGTAGCATCATAAAAAAAAATTATGGTTAATAAAAAGAATACATTCTCATGTTCTCACATCACTCCAATCGTTGATCAATTAGATTCAACAAATCGGATGATGGGATATATCATCATCATCAGTAGATTCTGATATTGGTGGTTTCAGTAAAAATTTTTGATTACAATTTAAATGTGATTGCAGTGGCAATTACCAAAGTAAGAAACCATTAACGAAATATTTTTAATATTTATTTTAAATAAAATTTTATATTTTAATTAAATAATTTTACAAATTAAGACCGAACTGTTCTCCATAGAACACATGCAATAGTCATGCACATTTATTCTCTATTAAAATTAAAATTGAATCCCACATCTATTAAAATTAAAATTGAATCTCACAATCACATTAATAAAAACACACATTTCCATATATTATTCTCTCACAAATAAAAACACGTTATTGCATGTTCACAATATTTTAGAGACCATTATGTTTCTAATGTTCTTTTTTGAATAAATTATTATTTAAAAGAAAAAGGAAAAAAAAAAGAAAAATCCATTATTGATGGCACCTGTGTAAATAACAGAATGTCTAAGTCTATTTTCAAAAGGTATGCAATAGCCAAGTCATTGGGATTCTCTTCCGTTAATTAAGTCAGTGAATTATATATATAAAAAAGCTAGGGACAAGACAGTCAAGAGAGTTTAAATATAGGGAGTGTTTATTTAGCACCTACCAAACAATTACAGAGACAAGCGGCAACGCGCGGACCTTCGACCTAGTATGTTTTAATTTCTAATGGACCTTATTGTTTAAGAAAGAAGTGGCTGTTTTTATTTGAATAATAAGTCTCAAAAAGGGGCCATTTAGTTCCTCACATGAAGTGCCAAAACGTACAAATGATTTCCTTTGTTTACAAGGCAGTATTACACCAGCAATAGATAGTTGAAAAGCCATAGCTCAACAGTGAGAACACCTATGAAAATCAAACCCCAGCACATCCATTCTGGAATTGCTTGCTAGGGTCAGAGGAGAGGAGAGACATATTTGTTGAAGCATAAAGAGGATTAAAATTCATCAACATGAATTGAGACACAAATTCCTCTGTGGCAGAGAATGAAGATTCTTACTCAATGAACTGTATCAATTTTGTATAATTCATATAAACAAGCCAGGCAAAAGATAAAACAAGAAGATATTGTAGTTCACATTCAATGCTTTCCTTTGATAATCAATAATGATTAATTGAGTACTTTAGATCTAAAGTTCAAACCCATCTAGAATCTATGTACATAAATTAAAGGGGTGTGATCTTCCGACAGCCTTAGTTGTCATAGATCCCTAAAACGAGTCTGCTGGCATATATATTCAGAGCAAACGCTCCCCGCAAATCAGAAAATGAAGTCACCTTTTCGCCTTTGTTTCTGCTGTTCGAATGCTTGGAGATAATTGCGATACACCACCAAGTGCAGCAGCGGCTGATTCAATATGTGTGAGAAGATACTCGTATATCTTCTTCCTAAGCCTGTCAACAATTTCGGTAGAAACATGAGGAGTTTCTCCTTCTTCCGTGCTTGTACCAATCTTATCTAACCAGTCATTTACACTCTTGAGCTGAGTCAACATCCCCGCTATTTGACCGTTATCGGACAAAGCTGAGGTGTCCACGTCAGCGTCCAAGAACCTCTCCACAAATCTCAAAAACCAATCCTGGGATTCCATTTGCAATGTTTCAGCCAAGTCCACAGCCTCGTCAAGGCCCCTTCCTCTGACCCACTCTGGCAGAGATTGGGCCAGTGGCTTTTGAACCGCAGCTGAAGCATCTCCTGGTTTGCGCAGTGCTCCTGTAGCTACAAGCTTAGAGACAACAGTTGGACGGCTTTTTACTTGAGTCTTAGACGCATTCTTAGCAGAATTCTCAAGGACTAAAACAGGTTGGCTGCCAGGCAAAGACTTTTGGATTGAAGAGGGAGCTGAAGCTGGGCTCCGAGTTGAAGCAGGTTGTTTGGTAAACACAGAAAAGGGAGACAGATCCGTAATCAATGCTGCTTGTACCCATGAGGCTGCTTGTTTTTGTTTGTCTGATCTGATCTTAAGCGCTTCTTCCGATAGGTTTTCCACACGATCTGAAGATGATTCCACTGTCATGAAATTACACAGGGATTCAGCAATCAAGCGAGTATCATTCAAGGTTGAGTGAAGGGTCAGGAACTGCTCTACTGCAGGTTGTGGGTTGTCTTCCTTTGCTGAGGTACTTAGCTCAGAATATATGCTGCAAGAGTACAAAGATATAAGAGAAAATAAGAAAGGATTATTTTAGTGAAATATAAAAGTTGTGTCCAGAAACTAAAAATCCTTAAAATATCGAGCTCTTCTACAATTTAGAATGTTGATAATTTCCCTCACTGGAATACATATTTAATGCAGACATATTATGGATTCAACCTAATTGGTTAATTCTATAAAGGATTATGAATTATGATTCTCTTCAAGGGCTAAATGATAATTCCTAAACTACGCCACTTTAAATATTTTAACACGTTGAGATATGTCAACGCTGCTGAAACTAATCATAGTTAAAATAGAGATTTATATATCTGAACATGGTCTCTGACACTTAGGATTGCCAATCTACAATGTCTTATGTCTGATTTTTTGACATCTAATGTGCCAGATATCTGCATTCTAATTTCTATACATCCTATATCAAGAACATACTCAGTATTCCACATCATGCATTTTCTATGTGGAATTTCAAGATCCTACGAGAGGTACGCTAATCTTGTTGACGCCTTTGTTATGAAGGACCCTTTCGTATAGGAAATTGGTATGGTAAACACTTGAGAACACAACCCTCAACTTCATCCATGTCCAACATTCCTAAATTGTCCAGATATATTGAAGATTTGTGTTTCTGTCAGATAACTAAATAGGATTAAAAAAAAGAAGGCAGATGAGTCAATATAAATAAAACAAAAAAATAAAAATATAAAATATGGCTGTATTCGATGTCTAGAGTTTTTAGACAATCACCTCTTTGTCAAAGCAAGCAGTCAATCCATGATGACTATGCTATCAGTTTCTACCTTGTACGGTTGGTTCCAATAAGAGGAAAACGGTTGAGAGAGAGAGAGAGAGAGAGAGAGAGAGAGGGAGAGCTATTTCAGCGATGTGAACAAGCTATCTTGCTTTGGGTGAAGTTGGGGAAGTGTATTCTTGAAAGAACACTAGTTGTAGGCTCACAAGGTAATTCATAACTCATTTCAACAAATGCAACATCAGATACTCTTTCAGATTTCTTTTGACAGAGGTGGGACTTTATTGGAAAAACCTACAGTCTCATTCTAATACCCAGAGTATTATGTGCACTTTCAGATGCTTCCTTTCAGTCTGCAATTATCAGTGCAGAGAACTTTTGCCAAATGTCTGTGACCTTCTCGACAAATCAGTAGTCTCACTAAAAAGGGAGAATTTTTTTGCTCGGGTCCTATCCAGGTATCCTAAAAGCTCAGAGTCCATTCAAAGTCAACCCTAATTTGAATAGTTTCAGCAAGAAAATTAAACTGAACAAATAAAAGTACAGAGGCCGAATTGCACACTTACGTAGTGATTGTATCACTGCAAAGTATGGATGTACAGGGTGAAGGAAAAGAGAGCAAAAGAAAGAAAAGCGAAGGCTAACATACATTAATCCGTGTTTCACAGCAGCCACCCCCGCCCCCCGGGGAGAATAATTGCCATAATATAATACAACCATGCGAACTACCACCTGATGGTCCAAGAAATCACCACCTCCTCATTGCACCATCAGGGAACCATTGACACCCCTAACTTGTCATCAGGTAGAAAGCATCAGACATCAACTCTCGGAGTACCCAATCGTGTTAATTACTCTATCTTGCATATATGGCATCACGGCTGGTATGATTACCACATAGATGTCAGCATCAGATGTGAATGATACACACAACCCAAACCTGGCCATGAATGCACTAAACTGATGGAAACTATGGGTTTCTTCATATTCTCCTCACTTAATAATAAACATGACAAGATGGAAACAAACAGACATTTCTATGAATCTACATAATGGAAAGGTTGAATGTCAAGATGAAAACGAACAGACAGTTCTCCTTATCTGATCATCAGCAAAAACATTACCATTATGATAATGACTACTTGTAAAATATACCTCGGAATTAAAAAATGAGGGTTCTAGTTAACTCTGACATTAACAGCGGCCTACCTACTGTACTCTTGATGTCCTATAAGCTTTTCAGGCTACATTCCTTTTGGTTGTAAAGAAACTTTATAACAACAAAGAGAGCGGAAAAGAAAATACAAATAGGCTAAGCTCAAGGCCTCAAAGGCCGATAATGCAAAGAAGAGCAAAATTTGACACAAGCAATCTAATTATCAATTGAAGCGTTAAAAGACATCCCCTTAGAATAAATAAATCATGCAATTTGTCTTCTCTCATATTAACCACATGATGGACATAGAAAGCAACTGGATAATCTTTAATTTTGTATTTTAGTCAGAGAACTCCAAGATAGCAAATCTAAATCAACCTTGGAACCGCTTGCCAATTTTAAACCCATGAGATTAATTGCAGTGAACCAATCCCTCCTAGATCAGGGGCAAAGAAGGAAAATATGATCTGTGGATTCTTGATTCTCTTCGGAAAGACAGCATCTGTTAGCTAGGATAAAACCTCTTTTCTACATGTTGTCCAATGTCAGAATTTTTTACACTCAAACCTTCCCAGCAAGACAAAGCAGCAACTCTAAGAGGAGCTATTGATTTCCAGATTCAGCTCTAGTGGAATTGTGAATTTCCAAGCTGGAAATTGGCCTTTACGAGCCCCCGGAAGTAAGATTTTACAGTACACACTTTGTCACAGTAGAGCTTCCGGTGAATCCTATCTCAATGACAGGATTAACAATAAAATTTTAGATAAAGCTCCAAACCTGCTAGAATGAATCAACCTCTCCGTCTTGAGCAATCTTGTTGAAAGTGATGCACCGAGAGACCAACATATATGGGTGGACTTCTATCAATTTTACTCAAAACTTATCAATGTGGGACTTCTACACTCTAACACTCTCTCATGCGTGGGTCAACAATCCCTAACAATGGGAGGCCCAAAAGGCGCACAACAAACGAGGCCCACTACTACGGGCTACTGATACACAAAGGCCCACACAGACTTGAGGCAACAGCAAATGGGGAAGGTAGAGGGCCAATTTCATGGCTCCGATACCATGTGAAATTTGGCTCATAAGTGGCCCATACGTTATAAAATATTACAGAGAGGAGAGGGAATCTATCAATTTTACTCAATCTTATCAGTGGTGGGACTTTTGCACTCCTAACAAATTTCTTGTAAAAGCAGTAAATGAATATCCAAGTTTCAAACCCAAAAGAGAGATTTACCTCAGACATCGAAGTAAGCTCTCTGCCACAGAAGCCTCTTGCATAGCCTCTATTGCAGCCATTTGAGCAGCATCTCTATGCTTCATAACTTCCTGCGACAAATAAAAGAGTGTAAGAATAGAAGAGAAAAAAGATACAGAGCCATAGACGGCATCATTTTTCTGGAAAATTGACCCTTATACAACAGAATAAAATCAGCACAGTAGAGACAAGAGAGCCAACATGAAAATTGCTAAGAATGCGACAAGGAATGGCCTTAAGACCAAGGCATAAGAAAAGGAAAGCAAGAGTATGCAAAAAAACTGAGGATGAAGTTAGTTTTCGCGATAATCATTTCATTAATGCTCTCACTTTGGTGGATCTCCTAACTGCCATTCTTCCACATAAAATTTACTTTATCATTCAAAAGAAAATTTTCAAGATGAGACATAAAAGTTGATTAAAGTGGCACATTAAGGCCAACTGCCAAGTAGCACAAGGCTCATACACCTCAATGGCCAAGTCATTTAACAGATATCTACATTTCTACAATTCTTATCATTTTTACAATCAATCCCAAATGTAATCTGAACAAAGTTCAAGCATTCAAAAGCTGGTTGGATGGAATTTGTCTATGGTGGATAAAACACTATCTTTATAAGCATTAGAGTCAACTAAAGGATAAAAAACACTTTCTTTAAAACAAAATTACAAATCAAAACGCATGTGGATCATCTACCTTTCCAATCTTTGCAAGAGAAGAGGGAATTGAACCCCAAGAAACACTTCCATCAGTCAGTCTTCTACTATTTACTGAAACCTTGACCATGTTTCCAGGAAGACCATTACTACTGAAATCTCCTGACGATTTCTTTCCAGAAGCACTTCTCTGTTTGTTAGACTTTCCATTGTCATCCAAATTTCCATTTGCAGCAACTTTCTTCATAGATGTCTGGACTTTATTAGTCTCTTTGGATGACTTTGTCAATAGCTGGGTCCTATTCTCATCTCTAGGAGGCACCCTCTCATTTGATGTACTTTTTCTTGGAACCTTCACATGAGAACAATTTAATTTGACTCAAAGAACTGCTATTGAAAAACTTAGCAATAATAGAATAGAGAAAGTGAACCAAAAACTATTATAATTCTCGTAACCCTCTGCAATGCTCAAATCTCAGGAAAACACAAGATTGCATGCACACAAGTGCGAACTCAAAATGGCAGGCAGGCAGGCAAACATACACACAAGCTGTAGCACAATGAGCACAGAGATCCTTCAAATCAGAACAATACTAAAGTACTAATGCAACAGTCAACAATGATTTTCATCTCAAGTTTCCAGATTCAAACAGTAAACCCACTGGCAGAGACGAAGAGACAGCATCCAAAAATCTATAATGCACATAAACTCAGTCCAAATTCCAACTCGTAACCTCAAAGTTATAATTGAACAAAATAATAGCAAGCACAATATACCAAAGCACAAATCTACTCGAAGCTAAGATCCGAAAAGCTATACTCACAGAAGTACTCCTAGTGCCAGGCTTTGGATCATGCTTAGCAGTCCTCAGACTTGAAGCCTCCCTCTGCCTTATCTCCAGATTCCCTTCCCAACTCTTTCTAAGAGCCTTGACACCGAACTCAATCCCCTGAACTACATTCTTGAACATTGGTACCTTGCTCCTCACAGGACTTGCCCCATGAAACGAGTTTGTCTTCTCCACCAATCCCAACTTAGTGGTTGCCTTATCCGACCCCTTAATCTTTGCCTGCTGCTTAACACCACTCGCAAATTTCTCAAAAGAAGTTGGCAATGAGTAACAACTCGTGGGAGATGAAGGAATTGACCTTGAAGTTGTTGTCTTCAATTTTGCAAAGGATCCGTTCTTCACATCCAAATTCAACGCATGATTTGAAAACTGAGACTTTGATCTACTCAAAGTCTGATTTTTCTTCCCCGAGTGATCCTCCCTGGCACTACTTGCACTCAATCTAGGCTTCTCCTTTTCCCTTTCTTCCAAATTGTTATTACTCACTACAATTCTTTTAGGCAATTTCACATTCTCTGTGGTTTTTAAACCTGAACAAGCATTCTCATTGTTATTGAGGAACCCAAGTGAATGAGTGGCCACAATGTCTTCAGGGCTCCCTACGCAAGGGTGCCTTCCAGGAACCGGCCTAACGCCCCGAAGAATCGGGATTGGTGAGGCAGATTCAAGCCTCTCAACATGAATGAATTGACCCAACTGGATCTTATCACTAAGAATTAAATCATCGTGCTCATCGGGGAGAGATACATAGGTGGCATGAGATGAGTCCGATACCTTAAGATAGAAGCCTTGGTTTGAGAATAGCTCACCACCTGCTAGTGCCGGCACAATGCTCACAACTTGCAAGAGAGAAGACCTGTGCTCTCCCGCAACTTTGACATCGGTGTTCATATGTTGCAGAAGCTTGAGGAGCACACCAGGGACAAGATTTGCCATTGTCGAGTTGAGACCTTTCAATTTGCATTACCGTGGAAAACCCAAATGGAGAAATTCAAGATTTCATCCACCCAAAGATATGAGATTGAAAAAGGAACCTCTTCCAAAGCCCCGATACTGAGACGGAGAAGAAAGTGAAATTGCTAGGACTCGGAGAAAGTAACAGAAATTGAAAATTGGGATGGCTTTTTCTGTTCATATGAAAATTGATATCAAAAGCCGTCCCGACATTCCCAACTCAAACAAACTCTCAGTGCCAATGATTCAGATTTGAAGGTTAGAACAAAAAAGGGGAGTTTTTATTTCCAAAAAATAAAAATAAAAATCAAATTAATACGATTTTAGTTTTGAAGCAAATTAAATACCTTGAAACATAAAAAAAGTCGACTTTTCAACGATAGAAGATAAAAGAGACGAGTGAAGAAAAAACCCAGAAGCATGTGATGACGGTGAAGTGCATGTAATCTCTCCTTTCACAAGTTTATAAAAGAACAAATATTTTTTTATCGTAATTAAAAATTAATTTAATTTTATATTTATAATAACTGATTTTAGATTATTGATATTTTGTAGTTATATTTTGAATTATTAGTTCAATTATTTCTAGTATTTTAAATCTAAAAAAGTTGAATTTTTACAAATGTATATGCATTTTCATGCGTGAAAGATATTGTATGAATTTTATCATATGAAATAAGAGAGTATTTGTCTTTTTATAAATGTGATGAGACGTTTATATTTTCATCAAACGGGTGGTGTGTTATATGTACTTTAAGAGAGTGTTTGTTTTTTTATAGATCTGACAAAACGTTTATATTTTCAAACATTAGGAATGTTGTATGTACTTTAACGGTTTAACCTATGAAATAAGAGAGTTTTTATCTTTTTACAGATGTGAAGAGACGTTTATCTTTTCATCAAATGTAAATTGTAATTTAAAAAAAAAGAGTTAAACATGTGGGATAATTGGTTGGTTTATGAAAGACTAGAAAAAACAAGAGATTGAGAATTATCAGGAGGATTGAGAATACACATAAGCACACAGGGACCATATTAACATCGTGAATAATCTGTAACTAACATTTTATCGATATTTCGAAAATAATAACCGATAGACGGATCGTTTGATCCCACCCAACCAAACATCGTGAATAAAAATAAACTACAATAGAATGAAACCTGACCCACTCTGGCTTCGCTTGAGTTGCAGAATCCAAGATAGTGTGAAATGCAAGACGGGCGGAAAGAGTTTTGGTAGGCCAATGAAGTAAAAGTAGGGTTCTCAAGCAATCGTACAAGAAATGGAGAGGAATCCTGCCAGTGAATTAAAGAAAAATAAATTATTTGTTAATTAATTTTTATATCTTTAATAGGAAGAAGAAGAATAAATAAAATATTTTTTTTATGTGCCTGCAAATGGGTGCATGTGCGTGGTCATGGAGTGTCGGCTACCTGAAGAGGTTGCACAGTAGAACTGGTGTGATGTTGTTTTCTCTATTATTTTTTATTTTTTTAAAAAAGCTTATTTTTTGTGTTGTATTAATTATTAATAAGAAGACGAGAATAAAGTGCAAGATCGCTGTCTCTCTCAACTCACAAGCATGTGGTAGATATAGGTGGTGGGCCAAATGTTCAAAATATTGCTGTGAAGATAAATTCATTATAGTATATCCATTTTTTTAAGGATGACAGTGATCGTCACTTGTATCATATAGGTATGGGATGAAAAGTAACTAGCCTCAAATAAAATATATACACAGGCCTCCCAATGAAAACAAAAAGAACAGGGATAGGCCCAAGCTAAAAAAACCTTACACTCATTGATAAGTTCAAGCTCGTGTGACTTTTTATTGATAATAACAAATAAATGATTCTCTGCTGCTTTTCATAATAAGTAAAAGAATGGGTATTGACAACCTAATTTATAACGGTAATATTAGTTGTAAATAAGAATTTGTATCCATAATGTACATAGTATATATGGCAGTCCACGTTGGCAATGTAATCAGAGATTTTAAACTTTGAAATTTCAAAAGGTAGTAATTATTACACTTTCAACTGTGGTATGATAACTCTAGTTACTGGCGCATTTTTCGACAAAAAAGGAACTCAGCTTCAAAAGTGTAACCGTACCAACATTGCACTCAAACAGCACCTTTCGAAAGCTGCGGAAAATCTTCTGATTTTTACCCATTGTTTCTCCAACGGTGATTGCTATTCTCGACGAGAACAGAGCAATCTCGTTCGAGTTGGAGACTGCGTCATTTCAACTGGAGCTGCATCAAATGTATATTGTATTACACATGACAGCCCATGTTGGCAATGTAGTCAGAGATTTTAAACTTTGAAATTTCAAAAGGTAGTAATTATTACACTTTCAACTGTGGTATGGTAACTCTAGTTACTGGCACATTTTTCGACAAAAAAGGAACTCAGCTTCAAAAGTGTGACCAGACCAACATTGCACTCAAACAGCACCTTTCGGAAGCTGCGAAAAATCTTCTGATTTTTACCCATTGTTTCTCCAACGGTGATTGCTATTCTCGGCGAGAACAGAGTAATCTCGTTCGAGTTGGAGACTGCGTCATTTCAACTGGATCTGCATCAAATGTATATTGTATTAGTTCAAAGCTCTGTGGCGTTTAGTTATCCTTTTCTTAATTCTATTCTTGTTTTTGTGAGGACAGTAAGAGATTTACATGAAATGTGTAAAACACTGTGGTATTGGAATGTCATATTACACTGTGATCGTTGATTACATTGCAATCCTTGATTATGGTGTGTTTCTTTTACCTTTGTATTTACCAGTTTGATGATGAAAAATCGCTTTCTTGGTTTAATAGTTATAATGTTGAACGGTGTGAGGTTGGAGCGCAGTCCTCATTATATTGAATGTTTTTGAATTCTGTTTATTGGAATGCACTCTCATGATATTAAAACATTGTGTTGGTTATAAAATTTAATTGAGTATTTCGGGAGAGGATTGTAGAGTAACTTTTTGGGTTTGTTTGTTTTTATTCAATGTAAAGGGCTTGCTACATTGGGGATTTTGAGAATTTCATTGTGCTTATTTGAATTTATTAAATTGAAATTTGATTACATTGTGGTTGTTTTAAAGTATTTTTTTTTTCAATGTCTCTATTTACATTGGTTAGTTACATGGCTGATGGATTTGGGTTGGCTTGGGTTGAATTTAATTATATGTTGGTTTTTTATGCAAAGTTACTACACAAGTCTATAGACAGTGTGGTTTTTGAGGAACACATTGTCCTTATTGTGGTTTGTTGCATTGCATTTTTTTAGGATTACATTGTGCTCATTTGAAGATTTTAAATTGAACTTTGATTACAAGGTGGTTGTTTTATAGCTCTCAAGCTTTTTGAATGTATATATTTACATTGTGTACTTATGTGGTTGATGGATTTGGGTTGGGTTGAATTTTAAAAAAAAATGTTTTTTGATGCCAAATTAATACACAAGTCCATTGACACTGTGATTTTTGAGGATGACATTGTGCTTATTGTGGGTTGTTGCATTGTGATTTGTCACGATTACATTGTGTTTATTTGAAGTTTTTAGATTGAAATTTGATTACATGGTCGTTCTTTGAAACCTCTCAAGCTTTTTGAATGTCTATATTCACATTGATTACTTAATTGCTTGATGGTTTTGGGTTGGGTTGGGTTCAATTTAAAAAAAAAATGATGCCAAATCATTGCACAACTCTATTGACAATGGAGAGCTTGGGTGATGACATTGTCCCTTGCTTACTATTACATTGAATGTTTATGATGTTATTACATTGGGAGATAATATATCACAGTGCATTTATGCAATGTACTACTTGATGTTGCATTGGAGAACTTTATATTGTTATGATACTCAAATTTTTAATGTAATAAACCATCATTGCAGATGGCAAAAGGCAGTTCAACTCGATCTAAAAAGCGTTCAAGATCTTCGTCGAAGGTGAAACCTAAGTCGTCAAAAAAGGTGGGCAAGAAGCCTAACGAAATGCAATTCAAATCTAATTTGGGAGCTATCAAGACTGTGTTAGAAAGTCTAAACTTGACAGAAAAGCACAAGACATGTTTAAAGAAAACTCCATTTTGTATATTATGGGAGAATTTGATTCATGAAGATCACAAAGATATGAAGACAAAAAAAGAACGAGAACTTCATATGTGACATCATTAACTGAGTCAAATAACATCCCAGCATTTGGCACATTAGATCCAACTGGTTCCTCCACCTCAACCTCGTATATACTCTCAACTGGCTTTATAGATTCAACATTGTCCCTCTGTAAAAAAAAATGAAAATATTAATAGTAGCAAAAACCTCATATTATTGTCACCAAACCAATAACTTTAGGAAAATACGTGAATGCAATAGAATTCATTATTCAAATTTGTGAAACAATGTAATTTTGATAACAAGTAAGAAGACCAACTAATTACATTCAACTTCATAAAACAAATTGTTATTAAACTTAAAAGTCAGTGGAATAATCCTTAGTAAATATAAGTACCAAAACACAATGACATAAGGCTTTGGAGAAAATAATTCATACAATGGAACAAAAAGATACACATTTAAATACATTGCAAACACAAACTTATAATAATAATATGCTATTCATAAATCACTAATTACATTGTAACATTTAATTACTTCTGCACAAACAATTACATTGGCAGCACTTAAATATTATCTCTTGGATAAAACCTTTGAAATGTCCAGACAACATAAATGGAACATTGATTTCCTTATAGCAAATGCAAAAACCCATTAAATCCCATCTTAAAGTTCGAACAACTGTAATAAACCGACACCCAAAATTTCGAACAAAAATTTCGAAACCACCACCCAAAACAAGACATATTGGAGCATATCAAGAGAAAAAATTTATGTTAATCACAAAGATAGAAACACAAAAAATTCATAAAACCCAGCCAGACGCCATCGATCCACACCCCATATACATACATTGACAACGATGACTCTGACTCGCCCCTACAAATCATTCTATTCCTTCCATTTCGAACAACACTTGTAGCTCAAATATCAAAATAAATGATAAATGATACTAAAATCAATTGAAATGACACTAACTAAGAGAGAGAAAATGTTGAGTTAAGACAAATAGCAAGACAAGCGGGAATCTCCATAACAACATGCGGGAATTAGGGCAACACACAAGAAGACAACAAAATTTGTCTCCCAAAAAATCTATGTGGCATGCACAATCAGCATGCCACATAGATTATGTAACTTATGTATACCACTTATTATGTACCTTTAGCATTTTCCAATTTTTAATAGAGACATTCATTTAACTTTGTTTTCCGTGCAAACATTATTTAAATCAAACAATATTTAAATTAAAGCATCATTACAATCAAACAAGTTTTATTCCATATTTACCCTTATGTACTGTCATACGTGAGATTCATTATTATTTTATTAGAGAACGTGAGATTTCTCCTTATTTTATTGGAAAAGAATCTTGCAGTTTTTTTTTATTTTCCTTTTACCTCAATAATTTTGTTTTTTACCTGCAGAATCTTTATGTTCAGTGATTTCATATGAGTTGAAAAGGACCCATAGGAGTGTCTTTATTAACGTGGTGTATAGCACGAAAGAAAAATCATTCATAAGGCATTGACAACTGGGGACATGTTAGTTCAACGATTAGTTTCCTTTGTGCTTTTCAATTTCTGTCTAAAATTGTTTTGGCTACAAGATACCCCAATTTAATTGTATTAATCAACAATATATTGTTTTGGAAACTAATGCAATCACAACCCCCAATATTGCTTTCTATATTGGCTGGAATACTGCTTATTTTGAGAGTGTCATCTACAATTTCAGCTTGGAGGCTTGCTTGGTGGAGCTACTGCATCATGGTTTCTTGGACCTGACTAGAAGTACTTCTACCCGTCTTATGATGGCCAGAGATATGTTGTCGATATCGCCCCGATTTGTTACCTCTTGAGAAAAAAAGAACCCTAGGCAGCTGAGGCGAAGTAGCTATCAATTAGAGGAGTCCTCTGTAATTTTCTGCCTAAAGTACGTGAGAAAAATTCTTACTGAACTCAATGAACTCGTCTTTCTTAAGCTAGATTAAAGTGTAGGCTGGTTGTAGTTGAATCTCTGCCCTGCTTCCTTTAAATGACTTGCATAATACATTTTAAAGAGTCCTTACACATCAATGTTACAGTGAAAAACATGAAAGACGCATGAGGTTGCACAACACAAAAAGAATCCCCCACCATGATAGTTTGGTGTTGGAAGAAATATGAAGTGCTTCCCAACACGAAAATGCATTGAAATTTACTTGCAAGACAATTTATGCACAACCACCATTGTCATTGGTTAATTAATATTTTTTTTATTAATTCTCTGTAGCTTAGACTCTCTACATTAACCCAAAAATATTTATGGATAATCTTCGGATGTGGGCTGCAGATTTGAGACTATCCAGTAGTATTTTCGAATCTAGTGAGGTATGTTGTACAATTTTAAATATATTAAATACTTTGATATTTATTATAAATACCCTGAAGTATCACATTTTTGTGTTAGAGGAATGATATTTATAAATTACTAAGACTATTTGTAGTAATTAATTATGCTTTTAATTTCTTCAAAAAAAAAATCATGTGTAGAAAGAATTTTTTGAAAGTAGAATAGGAGATGAAGGACAACAAGATCATGTTCAAGAAGAAACACACGACAAAATTATGATCGATGTAACAAATGAATTTTCAACAGATATGGTGCGTTCAAATGTGAAAATCACATTATCAATATTTAATTTGTGGGTTTTGTTTAATATGAATTTATTGTAAATACTTTTTTTCATAAAATGCCAATTGAACTTGTATTTCTTTAGGTATTCAACTCTCGCAATGCATTAATTGCATGTGAAGAACCTAGCTAGACGCAAGAGGAGGGGGGGTTCGCGGCCGTGAATTGTGTCTCTAAATTCTGTTTAGGATCCCATAGTTCACAAAATACTCAAACTTGATTCTAATGCCACTACACCAGCAAGTTTGATCTCTAATTGATTTAGCCTAATTCAATTTCAATCAATTAATGCAAATGAACTCTAGCAACCTATAGACAATGTATGAATGCTATTGTGCACACAAATGCTCACACACACACAGCTCAAATTAATCACACACCAAATGAGCTAGTTTAAGTATTAAATTTGACAATGATGTTTAGTGATGAATAATAAGCAATATATGTCAAGGATGAATCAAGATATGATTCTCAACAACCCTAAATGACAACTTGGTCTCCACTAGGCAGATTTGTTCAAATTGAATCAACAAGATATAAGATCACTCCAAGTAATAAGCAAGCACCCTAATATGGTTTCTATGGCAGCAAGCAATCTCAACTTCTATTAAGCAACCTAAAATCAATGCAAGGAAGCAAGGCTTGATCAAATAGCACACAAACAATCTAATAACACTTCTAGGCAGCAAGCAATTCACAAATCAGATTTTCACACCAAAAACAACTCAAGACAGCAAGTAAAGCACACAAGAGATTTAGAGTGGTTCGGAGAACTTCTCCTACATCCACTACCTAAGTTCACCAACTTAGGACTTTTCAAATCCACTAAGGAATGTGGTTTTACAAGTTCACCACTAACTCAGGGTTTTAGCCAAGCTAACCCCAAACTTCACAAGGTTTAAAGATAACTTCCAACTAGAGATTTTACAAGAGAATCTCCAAACTTTACACTAGGGTTTACAGCTCACCCAAAACTTCAACACCTCAAAAGGCTTTGCCCAAAAATGGGACTTTCACAAGTGATGGATATTTTGGTTCACTCTAGGTTTCCTCTAGGCAAGTTTGGGTAGAGAAACTCTCAACAATAACACACAAGCTCACTGGTTTGATATGAAATAAAATCTGGTGTAGCTTTGTGTAGAACACTCAAGAACTCTCAAACAAGGCTCAAGACTGAATATGAAGGTAAGAATAAGTGAGACTCTTTTTGGGTTCTTGAAATCAGTGGCTATGGGATGTAAACCTTTCAACCTCTTGCAAAAACAATTTGTTGGATGAAGTTATGGTAGCACACTTGGAAAAGAAGCTTGAAGATGGCATCAAGAAAGCTTTGATAGCAAATTTATGGAATTTCTCTAAAAATATTGTTTAGCTTCTCCAAAATCCAAATGAGAGAGAGAGAGACCTCTCTTTTGTTGCAATTGCTGTGAGAATCTCAAACCCTTGGATCTTCCTTAAAATCAAATCTTGACCATTCATCTCAGCTTCTAATCTGGACCATTGATTCAAAATAGCAAACAAATCTTGGCCATTAAAGAAAGAGACGTTGGAGCCATTTTTCTATAAAAGCAATTCTCCAACTTGGGCCATGTTTGCATCTTCCCTTCATTAGCACAAGAACAACACTTGATAATCACATTCAACCAAACACTGCCCTGATTATTGCTGGCGGAAGGTGTGTTGTCACTCTCCTAACCAAGTATTCTTTTGTCTCTACTTTTTGCTTTAATTTGAAATTTTCCCTCTCAAAAAGACAAAAATGTCCAACACCTTTTCAGATCTTCTAGAAGGATTCCAAGCATATTCTTTATCAAAATCAGCTCATATAGGTTATATATGCAAGGCTGCCCCTGGTGCATTATAGAATCAAATTCTTCAAGCAACCTCAAACTGGTCCATTCATGTAATGCATCATAATAATTGAATCTGATTGATCTTCATGGATGCAAATACACCTATAACTCTCAAAATAATGTAGCACAAAAGCTGGTTCCATATCATCTTGATTTTATCCTTAGTGGCATTGGTGAACTCTAGGCTTTTCTTAGCACATCCTAGGAATCCAAGTCCATTCTTGGATGGCCGGATTAAATACAATTACATTCAGCTGAGATAACTCAAATCTTGATTAACGGATTGTACCTACAAATAAATAGGTGATCGAACACCTCAATTTTGCTTGTAAGCTCAAAAGAGCTTCATGCATTGCAATTAGGTCAATCTCATTTAAGACGCACCCAAAAAATTCAAATTAATAGATGATAAATCATATTAGGCACATTATAATGTCCATGTAAAATTTCAAAGCAATTGGACAACATTTGATCACTCAATCAAGTAATTCACTCAATGTGCACAATTCTGAATTTTCTAAGTGTTATAGCTACTGCCAATGGACAATCCCTATGAGGCATGCATAAATCTTGTATGGAAGATGTTGATATCAAATAATATGTATAGCATAGTGTTCACACAAAATTTCAGCTCAATAGAATCACAAATGAATAAGTTATGCGTTAGTCAAGTATATAGTCATAGAGTGCACTTGGCATATGTAAGCTACCTCAAGGCTACATGGATATTCAAACTCAATCAATATTAATCTTGATTCAAAGCATTCTCAAATAGTGCATAAGGATGTATGTATATCATCAAAATCACAAATGTAGGACCTATGGTCCAACAACATGGGTTCAGAATATTGCACGAGGACTTGGATTTGTTATTTGGAATAAAAGACAAGTTGTTGCTGCAGTGTGAACGTGGTGGGATTTTCAAGTCCAAAAAAAACCACGAAAATGACCGGGACAAGAAAATGTAACTGTCCTTTCCAAATTAAAGGCTTGAAGCTCAACACAGCTGACGATTGGGTGGTTAGAGTGTTATGCGGAATCCATAACCATAATGTTGCTAACTATATTGAGGGACATTCATACGCTGCTCGACTTACCGATGTTGAGTCAGAAATGTTGATTGACATGTACAAAAACTTGGTCAAGCCACGCAACATTCTGACGACTTTGAAGGCCAAAAATCTAGAAAATGTGTCCACCATTCAGACGATTTATAATGCTCAGAAGAAGTTTCGCACAACTGAAAAAGCAGGTAAATCTCAGATACAACAACTTTTTTTAAGCTTAAACTTGCATGGCTACATTTTCTTCCATCAAAGAGATGAAGAAAGTAATCAATTACAAGATTTATTCTTCGCTCATCCACAATCATTAGACCTACTCCGTGCATTTTCAGATGTCTTAATCATGGATGCGACGTACAAGACTAACATGTTTAAAATGTCACTATTTGAGATTGTTGGAGTGACGTCGACATACATGACCTTTTCTGTTGCACTTGTTTTCTTGCACTCTGAAAAAGAAGACAATTATACCTGGGCATTGACTTGCTTGCAATCCACAATGGATGAGTGCACAATACCACAAGTTGTGGTCACAAATAGGGATTTAGCTTTGATGAAGGCTTGTGCCGTTGTATTTCCCGAATCGTCGAAGTTGCTATGCAAATGACATATTAGCAAAAATGCTCTTGTAAACTGTAAAAAATATTTTCATGACAAGGAATTATGGGATGCATTATACTCTTCGTGGCATACTTTGGTGGATTCAGACACAGACACAGAGACAGAATATGAATATAATTTATCAACCATTGAGCACAATTTCAATCGCATTCCGATTGCCATTGAGTACATTAATGAGGTATGATAGACGCCCTTTAAAGAGAGGTTTGTTGCAACATGGACTGATAAATATATGCATTTTGGAAACCAAACAACTAATAGGGCTGATAGTCAACATGCAAAGTTAAAAAGATATTTGGGCACATCACATATGGATTTCGAATCAGCATGGGCTTCGATTCACCAGCTCCTAGAGCATCAGTTTGTTGCAGTTAAAGCAAGTGTGGAGAAAAGCAAAAATATTATCCAACATAGATTCAATTTGCCACATTTTTGTGACGTACGAGGTTTTGTATCGTCAAAGGCTTTGGGGCGGATTTTGAATGAACTTGATCGATGTAAAGTTATTGGTCTTGATGTATATGAATGTAGATGTAAGATTCGAATTACACATGGATTGTCGTGTGTGCATGAACTAGCAACCTCTATCTAGGAAGCTCATCCAATCCCACTTGGATGCATTGATAGGTTTTGGAAGAAGCTTGACATGTTACCATGTGCAGCTATTGAAGATGATGACATAAGTTGCATTGTTGAGCTAGATATGTTGAGGGAGCAATTTAAACATAAATCACACACTAAGAAGGTCAGCATTTTGAAGAAATTGAGAGAGATAATTAATCCTTCCACTACCACATTGGTCAAACCCGAAGTTAGGGCAAAAACTCGCGGTCGGCCATCTACTAAGAAGAAGGTTGACACTTCAACTCTTCAAGAACCATCGGTATTTGAGTTTGTTGAATAGGAATTCCAACTTTCTTCAGAACCAGGAAGACACAGTTGTTCTTCGATTTATGTAAGACCAACGATTCCTAAACAAAGGCGTTCCAGATTATCGCAAGTTAACCAACATGATATTTATATTAGTCAATTCCCACAGATTATGCATCCTTTTATACAGTCCGTGACATATGTCAAAGCAGATGGTAATTGTTGATTCAGTTGTGTAGCTGGGATGCTAGGATATGGTGAGAATGCATGAGCCACTGTTCGTCAAGAGTTGATTTATGAACTCAGGTCATTTTGGGCAGAGTACCTTGAATTATTTAGTGGTTATGAATGTGCGTTGTCTATTGATAATATGTTGAATTTCTTTGACCCAGTTAATCCTGCCCCTCCTGAGAATTGGATGACGATGCTTGATTGCCAGTAAGTACAATATTATTTTACATATTTTTGGTGCTCAACAGTGCTTGAATTTTTTGCCTCTACGTTCAATGCCTTCGCCTCAACATGAGCAAGTTGCTATATCAATCGAATTTGTTAATGACAATCACTTCGTGCAGCTAAAATTAGTCGATAATTATCCAATGCCTCCTATTTACATGTAGTGGTTTAGGTACAGATATCAGTGTGTATCAGACTGGATCGCATCATACAATGAACAACTCGCAAGTTACGTACATGGTACTCGATCAACGCAAATATCGGATTATAATTTATTATGACTTTTGTAATATGTTAATCATTTGTATTATCTATAATTGTATGAGTCATGTATTATCTTCAATTGTTGTCATAATAATTACCATGGATTATCGTGTTTGAATAAAAAGTTATATATAATATGATATTGTTATCACCCGAGCATATAGACGCATGTATACGGACAGACAATAATTGCAAAGGCTGAAAATTGTTTGATATAACATAAAGATTCTGCAGGTAAAAAACAAAAATTATTGAGGTATAAGGAAAATAAAAAAGAAAAAGCTGCAAGATTCTTCTGCAATAAAATAAGGAGAAATCTCACGTTCTCCAATAAAATAAGAAGGAATCTCGCATCTGACAGTACATAAGGGTAAATATGAAATAAAACTTGTTTGATTGTAATGATGCTTTAATTTAAATATTTTTTGATTTAAATAATGTTCGCACGGAAAACAATGTTAAATGGGCGTCTCTACTAAAAATTAGGGTGCCAATACCCATTCCCAATAAGTAAATGTAAATTAAGTGGGTCTTGAGATGTCTCGGGGGACCACTCCGAAGCTCAAGTCAGTTCAATAATTCGCAGTGGGTAGAGCTTGATACCTCGTAGCTCTCTCAACTCAAGTGGTTAAAGTACAAGTTATGATTAAAACTAGGGCAAATTAGATAAAAGGACATAATCATGTTTAATTTTAGAAGGAGGACCAATTCATTTAAAAAATTAGAAATAAGAACAAAATAATTAAAGTACCCAAACTATCCCTCTCATCTATTACAAGTGGTCTTTATCTTTGACAATAAAAGCTCCTCTTCCCAACATTTGATCTAAGAGAGACTTAGTCGTTGAAATTGTATCGTCGAGAGGAGTCCAATGACGGTGGTCTCTCCTCAATCCATCGCCGGAAAAGGCCGGATCGAGGCAAAACGTTCGAAACACATTTTGCCTCAATCTGGACGTTTCTGACATCGGATTGAAGCGATACTGGTGGCGTTGGATTCGTATCGGCCAAACGATTCCAACGCCACCAGTATTACCTCGATCCAACGTCAGAAAGAGCTGCAGCAATGAAAAGAAGTTTTGGGGCGTCGTCGGAGCTTCGCGGTGTCTGTCCGGCTACTATGGACCTCTGTTCTGGCTGCCATAGGTCGGGCTTTACTCCTCTCATAGTTGCGCTTCTTTTGAGACCAACGACGATCATTTTGGTAGTCGAACAAAAAAGTCAAGCTAAAAAATATGAAATCATAGTTTTAAAACTTTTTTTCTCTGTATGACCTATATTTCTCTGTAGAACCTTTATTTATCTTTAGAATCACTTTTTCTCTGTAAAATATATTTTTCTCTATACAATATACTCAAAGCTCGTATTCAATACTAAAACCCTATGTCCCAAAGTTCAGACATAAAAGTTAGGCAAAAAAAATATGAAATCATAGTTTTCGTTCTACTATTAGTGCATAACTTTTTTTCCTCTTTATAACCTATATTTCTCTGTAGAATCTTTATTTCTATGTAGAACTCTTTTTCTTTATAGAACATATATTTCTCTGTAGAATCTTTATTTATCTTTAGAATCACTTTTTCTCTATACAATAGACCCAAAGCTCGGATTCAATACTAAAACCATATGTCCCAAGGTTCAGACATAAAAGTCAGCCAAAAAATATGAAATTACAATTTTTTTCTACTACTAGTGCATAACTCCTTTTCTCTTTATAAGTTATATTTCTCTGTAGAACTTTTATTTCTCTATAGAACTCTTTTTCTCTGTAGAACCTTTATTTATCTTTAGAATCACTTTCTCTTCGTAAAATATCTTTTTTCCATATACAATAGACCCAAAGCTTGGATTCAATAATAAAATTCTATGTCCCAAGTGATGAACCTAAGGTTTCAACATAAAAGTCAGGCCAAAAAATATGAAATTATATTTTTCGTTCTACTGTTAGTGCATAACTCTTGTTCTCTTTATAACCTATATTTCTCTGTAGAACCTTAATTTCTCTGTACAATTCTTTTTTCTATGTAATTTTTTTCTCTATTCGACAGACCCAAAGCACAGATTCACTACTAAACCTTTATGTCCCAAGTGAAAAAACTCAAGGCTCAGATTCGTTAAACCCTAATGAACGGATTCACTACTAAAATATTAAATGTCACAAGTGCTAAACTCTAGGGTCCTAACTACTAAACCCTAACGGGCTCAGATACCCTAAACACCGGGGTTCAAACTTCCAAAATTGGTTAGAACTCTTTTTTACTGTAGAACTATTTTTTCTCTATTCGACATATCAAAACCCGAATTCGCTATTAAAAACCTATGTCCCAAGTAATGAATTAGAAAATTCAGATTCACTAAATCCAACAAATTCTTACCATTGGAAGCACTTGAAGCAAGACCTACATAATGGGCCAATAATACCATTGGAAGCACTTCGAAAATATTTTTTGACCAGGTAATCACTTTCCGATGATGGATTGAGGCGAGACCAGTGACGTTGGAATTGTCCGACCAAGATGAATTCAAAGCAGTGTTTTGAGAACCGGACCGAACCGGCCGGTTGGACCGGTTGAACCGGGAACCGGTGCTCTGACCGGTCAGTTTGACCTATCAAACCGGATGACACGGTCTGACCGTGTTAAATTGGTTAGAACCGGAAAAACCGGTAAACCGTTGAACCGGCCGGTTTTAAGATTTCAATAAAAATCATTAAAAAAAAATTCTAAAACTAATAATAAGTAATATATAAGTGAGAATTTGGTTATTTGATTATTTTGTATTTGAATTTTGAAATTTGACACTTTTTTTGAATCATTTTGTTGCTCACATACATAGATATCTAAAATTTATCTTAAAATTGTATAAAATTAATCATATAAAATATAAACCTAAATATTTTTATGTATTTTCTTTTTTGTGATTGAACCGGTGGTTGAACCGGTTCAACCGGTAACCGGTGTCTTGGCCGGTTTGATGATTGGTTCGGTTTTCAGAACACTGATTCAAAGTCACCGGTCCCATCTCGATCCGTCTCCAGAAACGGCCAGATCGAGGTAAAACACGTTCTGATTGGTGCCGACTATTTTGCCTTGATTTGGAAGTTTCCAATGTCGGATCTTAACAAGTCTAGTGGCGTGGGATTTGTCTCGGCCTAACGATTCTAACGCCACTAATCTCACGTCGATCTGACACGAGAAACGATCGGATTTAGGCCAAATGTGTTATGAACATTTTGCCTTGAATCGACAGTTTTCGATGTCTAATCTTGACAAGGCCAATGGAGTTGGATTCGTCTCGACCTCACGATTACAACGCCACTGACCTCTCCTCAATCCAAAGTCGGAAGCATCCGCAACGAGAAAAATAAGTTTTCAATCATATTTAATTGAAATCACAATGAAAAATCTGCAATTTCAAGTTTTGTCCTTAATTCAATAAATTTAAAAATCAGCAGGACCTTAACTAATAAAAAAAATTCAGCTGTCCTTTTACTCTTAAAAGTTAGTATATTTGGACCTAAGCCTAATTTCCCCTTAAAACTTTACCTATTGCTTAATGTCCTTTTTATAGTAGTTGGGTAGTCCTTGTTGTATTTGAAGTAGGACTCCCTCCCCATTGTACTTGAGTGTGTTTCTCAATGGTTCAATCCTATCGGGACTCTTCCTCTAGTGGACTCTTAGGAGTTAAATCTCCTATTGAGTGGTGGACACTGATTGAGACAGACGTGCCTGGACAACTAAGGTGTTTTGAATTTAAATGGCTGAAGGGCAAGATGGTTGTTTTGAGTAGTACAGGTTAATCAATTCGGTGCTGATTGAAGTGACCCATTCCATCCCAAATCGGTGTCCTGATGACACGTCTCATGCTCTGATTGGTAGGGTTATTTTGATATTGTTAGAAACTATTGTGTTTTTAGGGTATGAAAATTCGTAGTAAATAATTGTGATAAATAAAGATGTAATTTTTATTGCTTGGAATTATCACTGATGAATATCTTCGTTATATATAAATAACTTGTACATGTAGAGACTAAATTATTATGCATTGTCTTTTATCTTATGAAGTATCATGTGTTGAAAATTTTGATTGGGATTGTCATAAGTTACCAAATGTGTAACTGAAAAATATAGGATTAATGGCCATGAAAATTTTGTAATAAAAAATCTGTCATTAACCTTTATTTTTTTTAGGTCTTTAAAAAAAGCTTCTTCTCTTTGAAAGAAGGTGAAGAATTTGTTTCTCTAGTTTTTACTCTAAAAAATTGCTCACTTTTTTGTTGTCAAAAACTCCTTCCGCGTTTGTTCTTGAGAGAGTGACCTCAATTCCTAATTTTTAGTATGCCTTTGGTAGTGTTGTCATTGGTGTGTAGATCGAATAGATCTGGGAGGCAAAATTGCCACAACTCCTAGCGTAGTTTTGGATTAGCAGACAATTACTCATTTTAAGGTTAGAGGTACAACCTCGCCTCGATCTAGTTTGTGTTCATTCTTATTTTTCTTTTTTATATTCAATTCGTTTTTATAACATTATATATCTTTGGTAGTGCTGTCATTGATGTGTAGATCGAGTAGATCAGAGAGGCAAAATTGCAACAACTGCGAGCGTGATTTTGGATTAGCAGACAATTAATCACTTTAATGTAGAGGTACAACCTCGCCTCGATCTGGTTTGTGTTCATTATTATTTTTCTTTTTTATATTAAATTCGTTTTTATAACATTATATATCTTTGGTAGTGCTGTCATTGATGTGTAGATCGAGTAGATCAGAGAGACAAAATTGCAACAACTGCGAGCATGATTTTGAATCAGCAAACAATTCAATCACTTTAATGTTAGAGGTACAAGCTCGCCTCGATCTGGTTTGTGTTCATTCTTATTTTTCTTTTTTATATTCAATTCGTTCTTATAATATTATATATAATATAATATATACAAATACATATATAAGATTGTGTAAACTTTGCTAATCTGTTTATTTTTTGTCTTAAAACCATTAATTTAAATTTCTAGTAATTATTTATGTGTAAATGCTTTTTTGTGATAAAAAAAGTGTGGTACAAGAGTCACCTTTGTTATAGTTCTTGATTTTGATTTTGTTTAGTCACAGTTGTCAAAACTGTATTAAGGTGAAAGTTATTTGATTGGGTGGTTGAGTCTTCGAAAATTTGAGATGGTCTTCTCCTTCGGCAGATTGGGTCATTTACTGGATTGATGCTTATCGTTGTCTTACACCTTAAGGCACGGAGTTTTTGGGATAAAGTCAACTTGTAGTGACGAAAAAATTTTATATTTATTAATTTAGTCATTCAAAGATTATTTATCTCACGTCAATGATCGAAACTTTTTTATTTGAACCAAGTCACTTAGGGATGGCAATTTTAAACCGATCCGGTCCGATCCGCCTGCATCCGATCCGAATTCATTGAATTTTATCCGATCCGCCAATAGAACGGGTCGGATGCGGGTAAAAACATTAAGACCCGAGAGCGGGTCGGAGGCGGAGTCGGGTAGAATGTATAGAGGAGCGGGTCGGATGTGGATTTTACACAGTCCGCAAAAAATCCGACCCGTTGCCATCCCTAAAGTCACTCGTCAATTTTATCAAAAATGGGGCAGCTTATCTGCTGACCTGGCTATTTACGGTCTGGTGTAGAGACACACATACTTTTGGTAATATCATATTTTATTAATATTTGATTGGTGCCCCTTAATACTACACAAATTAATGAAAAATAAGAAGATTAATTTGGGGAGAAAATACACGAAAATTTATGCAGGGAAAAATGACAGTAAGGTTTTTAAAGAAATGTATGCACATTTTTGGGGAATCCAGGGTCGGCTATAATCTTATTACAATGGACCTTGCTGTAAATGGAATTTAATATATTATTATTTTTATTTTTATAAAAGTTATAAATGTGATATAATCGGAATTACGAGTCAAATGACATTAAATCTATCGTAAGAAAGACATGATAATTTTAAATCGTTAAATATAAACTCGAAATATTTTATCTTAATTTTCACTATTCATTTAATTTTTATTTGACGCAAATAATTCCGATTAGATCATTCATAATTTTAAAAAATAAAATAATTATTTTACTATGTTGAATTCCTTTTACAATGGGTCCGTTGTAACAACATCACATCGGGATTCCCATTATTGGTGCATGATTAGAGGGCCCATTAATACAGAATTTAATTAAATTCATTTGTAGGTTATGATTTTAATAACATAGAGTTATTATGTGATTGATTGCTTTCCACTTGGTTGGTTGGAAGTGTAATATTTTTTAGTACAATGGAAAAGTGTCTTTTATGTTTGACTCGCCTCCTTCCAGAATATGTAGATCTTTAGAAGACTCTTAGTATTCATGAATTTCTACTAATGATTCAATAAAAGGACCATGTATATAGAAGCCTTGTTAACCAATTTTGGGCCATTAACACCAATTCCTTTCACTTTTGAGTTGGGTTCATAGGCCCCACCCTTCAAGATCTTGCAATCCTTCAATTGGTTAGAAGGAATAGTCTGTAAATTCACCCCCATGATGCTAGCATTAGTGTACCGAGCCATGAAGACTTTCATAGAATCTAGTTTCAAAACTTGCCCTAGTCCTCTCTAGTTCATGAAGTTGTGGTTGTGGACCTATTTCAAGAATTTTTTCCCATATAGGAATGAAGCTGCCTCTGATTTAGATAGTTTTGGACTCCAATAAAAAGGTGTTGCCTCCTAACCCACGACTTTAATGACCACTTCACTTTCTTCCACCACTAGTTCTCATTCCGCCACCATGTTTTTTACCTTAGGTATAGGGTCTTTCAACTCACCAAGAACATCATTTGCTACTGATTTGATAGAAGTTGTAATCTCTTCCCACGTAGAGTTTGTTTACTTGACTAAACCTCAATTTTTATTCTCAAGTAATCTCCTTCTTTAAGCTATATACTTATCTACTTTCAGATTCCACCTCCTAATCTTTCAGCTTATTTATTAAAGCATTGTCTACCACTAATAATTTTTGTTGTGTGGTTAGACTCTCTCCTGAAATTACTTTACTGTCTTTCTCGATCCATAAGCGAGACTTACCCGTTGGTCTTTACAAAATCTTTGATGTATCTTTTGCCTAAGAATAAAAAGATATCCAACTAGAGTTATGCCCACTTATAAAGATAATTAATGTCATTCTCTCTTCTTAAACATGTATTTACTAGATAAAAGTCATACGATATGACCAACTCTAAAATAGTTTCTCCAGTCTTATTTCTATCCTTAAACTCGTACCCTTCATGTACATCAAAGTTTGTCACATCGCTATTTACATGCCAATTTAGGTATTCTCTTAAAAATATTTTCCTCCCTACTTAGAATACGTACCCTGAACAATCTCATCAAGGTCATCATAAAAAAAATTCTTGATTTTTTTTATTTAATCTTAATTGTAGGGTTTAAGTATTTATGACATTAATTATCTCATTTCTTAACACCAATTTAGTTATTATGATCCCAGTACCTTTCTTTACTCTTTAAAATGCATTCTTTTAGTTCGCTATCTATTATTGTATCTACACATTTTTTTTTTAATTTCTATCCATTATGGTGCACCATAATTTTAACTCGTGTTTTCAATCTCTCTAGATTTTTCACCCACTAATTTAGTCTCCTCTAGACACATTATGTTAATCCCACATTTGTCAATTAGATCAATTAATCTGCCTATAATTGACCTTATGTTCTAAGTGTCTATCTTAATCCTATAATCATAGACTAACTTCTTTACGCTCACTTGTCAACAAAAGCGAAACTCATGCCTATGTCTCAACGCATCCACTTGTCCATGTCGTGCGTCACTTGCGGGGAACTTCCTAAGATGCCCTTCCTTATTTAATATCATTACACTCAAGATTCAATGCTGTGTGTTTTTATAGAAATACGCCGAGTCACCCCTCCCTCACTTATTAATACACCCAAATTCCAATGATGACGTCAAAAAGGTGTCACTACCGAGAAAACGATCAGTTGGTCAGACCTCCAGACATGCACGGATACCAGGGATGAAGATCCTTCCAAGAAGCCGGGCAGTCAAGTAGCTGTCCAGGTAGACAATGTGTCAGTTTAGGCAGCCAGGCAGCTTACCTACCAGACAGTCTTCTAGGGAGGCAGGTCCTTCCAAGGAGTTGATCAACCAGGCAGTCCTGCAGCTGAGCACAATGAACAAAGGTGAGCTAAAGGCCGCACCAGAGGTAGTCCTCTGGTGCTGGCGCTCCAACGCTCAAGTCAGTTCTCATCACAAAATCAGGCGAGCTCTTTGGACTAGAGCTTTTAGTTAGCCAAAGTTCAAATTGTGATTAGTTGGTCCCCTGAATACCTGACTTGTTGAGCTTTATATAGGATTAAGGATCACTATTGTAGTGGGTCATTTAATTATGATGGTGGACCGCACTTAACTGCTTTTCAACTTGGTAGATCCAGCTGGTCAGCTTCTTCCCTGGCCTACTCACCAAGGTGACTGTTCGGTAGGGCTAAGAAGCCGTTTTTGGAGCGCCACCTGACACGTGGCGAAACATTATTGGCGAAACATTTTGTTATACAACTTTTCTAAATTTTTGAATAACGTTCAACATATTTTTACATTTTCTAATAAAATTCAAACATTTTTAATAACATTAAAAATATTTCTATAATAATATGTTACATTTTAATAATATTTAACAAATTGTTTCATTTTTATACAAATTTTATAAATTTTTAAATTCTACTAACATATCTCCATATATGTTTGTGGAAAATCGGGTTATAGTTTTTTTTTATAAATTGCGATATGAGTAACATACTGATATTACAAACATATCAATGTTAACACATTAATGATACAAGGGAGTCATTGTTTTTAGGTTAATACATATTTAGATAACATTTAACTACTTCGTTAAACAATATTACACGTTTAGTTAATAATAAAAAATAAACTAGCTTCTGCGTGCACTAAAAAGTTGTCCTGCTAGCATGTCTCGAAACACTGTCATGTTTGTATCATCTATCTCAACTGTGTCGTCTGTCTCAATTGCATCATCGAGATCAATATCCATTTCTGTATTTGAGACATTAGCCGAAGTTGACTCATATTCATCAAAATCTACGTCATTCTGAGCATGGAGTCTGATAAAGTTATGAAGTGTCATACAAGCAATCACAAGACGACTCTGATCCTTTGTAGAGTACGATGACATATCACCCAATATCCTCCACTTTTGCTTGGTGACCCCAAATGTCCTCTCAATGACATTTCACAATCTTGCATGAGCCTTGTTAAATATTTCTCGAGCCCCAGTGGCAGGTCCTCCATCTCGATAAGCTGGAATGTGGTACCTCTCCCTCTTGTACGGTGCAAGATATCCACTTCTATTAGCATAGCCAGCATCAACCAAGTAATACTTCCCTGCAAATACATAAAAGAAAGATGTGAAACAGATGATAATAAATCAAAAATAATTTGTCAAAAAATTTCTGTTCACCTGGTGGTGGGTGCGGGAAGTTAAGCCTCTCCGTACGTATGGAATGATCCAGAACACGCTGATCATGAGCGGAGCCCTCCCAGCCTGCAGACACGTAAGTGTACAACATGTCAAAGTTACACAAGGCTAAGACATTCTGAGTAGGCACTCCTTTCCTCCCAATGTATTTATCGCGTTTTTCTGCGGGAGGCACAGCTGGAATGTGCGTCCCATCCAGAGCCCCAATACAGTCTCGAAATATATATTGATAAGCTACTTTCCCATGCTCCTGTATGTACCTAGGGGTTTCGTTGAGTTGATTCCCCCTAGGTTTTATGATATCCACTGACAATGCCAGAAAAGCCTTAAGGACATAATGTATTATTCGACTGATAGTCTCCCCGGAGTATTGGAATCGTTCTTGTTGATCCCGATTAGTTTGAGCATGGCCCATAGTATGTACAAAAATAGCAACTATCTTAGGGATGCTCATCCTATTACTTTGCTTCAAACCATACTCATCCCTCAAGATCCTGCATAGGGTTCTTAAAATATTTACGGGCATCCTAAAAGTTTGATAGCACCGTATGGGCAGGGGCGGAGCTACTTGTACTTCAGGGGGCAGTGGGCCCCCCTGAACTTTTCAAAAATATCCTATATATTTTGAACTTTTCATTTTCGCCCCCCCTCAATTGTTTACTTTAGCCCCATTATAGTCCTTAATACTTATTGGGTTAAGGTTGTGTGTGTAGATCAGTAGATGGGTTGATCCATATCAAGTTATTGACTTGGGCAACCCATTTAAATATTTTAAGTTGTCTTCAAATGAATTGGGCGGCCCATTTAAATGTTTTAAGTTGTCTACAAAAGTGTGTGGCCCATTGTGAAACAGATATTGCGTAATCGCATGGGAGATGAATGACTAAATGATTGTTTGATTCTATACATTGAGAAAAAAAGTTTTTGATCAAGTTCCTAATGAAGCTATCATCCAATATTATCAGAATATGAAGATTCGAAGGAAACAGTTATAGTTTAGAAGCGGTAAACTATTGTTGGGGTATTTTTTTTATCACTTATGTAATCGAACATAGTTATTTGAATGTTTTATGCAAGTTGTTTAAGTGAATTTCTAGTGAATTAATAAAGTAGTTAACTTACAATAACTCATTTTTCGTGTGTATAAAAATATGCCAAAAAAAAATTTCGGGGCGCTGCCCTGAATCCCGCCCCCTAATCCTAAGAGCTAGCTCCGCCCCTGTGTATGGGATGACCTTGTAGAATGTCCTTCACCCACATGATGCCAGTTAGCTCACATGTTCGACATAGTTGTCGAGGGATAATATTCCTTGATATGCTGGATACATCACTCATATAGGATACTATACTTAACATCATAAGCTTTTGCTTACGGTACATGTCATAACTATCACTGCTTGAGCTACTATCATCCATTGATCTACAGAAGATAACAAACTAAGGTTAACACATGAAATAAGTGCTTAAGAATTGCTAATATTAAAAATCTATAACAGATACATCCGATATTGAAATTAAAAACACATCAAGCATATTAAAATTCAAAAACACATCATTCCATATAAAAATTCATAAGTCAACAACAATCCATCACAACTTATAATCGGCATACTAGGAATTCAATAACAATGTCACAATAGCACACATATGTGCTTTAAAAGTTCATCCAGAAAATTTCATGAATAACATCCAGGAACATATTTAGGTCATGACCAATAACTCATTCGATGGGGGCCCCGTCACTACTTTTCTTCCACAGCCTCTCAAGAAACCCAAACCGTGCATGTGATGGAAGTGCCAAGAAGAGAAGCCTTTGAGAATTGGTATTGAAAAGCTCAATTCCGTAGTAGAAAATTCCAGGATGGGATGTAATAATATCCAGCTCCACCAGTGCCTTCACAGCTTGCTCGTACGTTGGGTCCATGTACTTCTCACTCTTTTTGGACTCATAATACTCCTTCGCGGCAAAATAGGCCCAATGTTCTTAAGTTTGTGTGCTCACAAGGCCAACCATATTCTGGAACGACTCACTGGTTTTCCTATTGTCAGAAACAACTCTCTTCTTCCCAGTCCTATCAGCTCCAGCAGAACGAGCCCATTTCCCAGCATTCGTGGACTCTTGACCTGGAGTGGTGGTCTTCACAGAAGAATGACCTGTGGAGTGCAAGTCATCGACGTCATCCAGGTCAGTTTGTTTACTTGACTAAACCTCAATTTTTATTCTCAAGTAATCTCCTTCTATAAGCTATATACTTATCCCCTTTCAGATTCCACCTCCTAATCTTTCAGGCCATTTATTAAAGCATTGTCTACCACTAATAATTTTTGTTGTGTGGTTAGACTCTCTCTTGAAATTACTTTATTGTCTTTCTCGATCCATAAGCGAGACTTACCTGTCGATGCTTACAAAATCTTTGATGTATCTTTTGCCTAAGAATAAAAATATATCCAACTAGAGTTATGCCCACTTCTAAAGTTAATTAAATATGATTCTCTCTTGTTAAACATGTATTTACTATACAAAAGTCATACGATATGACAAACTCTAAAATAGTTTCTCCAGTCTTATTTCTATCCCTAAACTCGTACTCTTCATGTACATCAAAGTTTGTCACATCGCTATTTACAAGTCAATTTAGGTTTTCTCTTAAAAATATTTTCCTCCCTACTTGAAATACGTACCCTGAACAATCTCATCAAGGTCGTCATAAAAAAATTTCTTGATTTTTTTATTTAATCTTATTTGCAGGGTTTAAGTATTTATGACATTATTATCTCATTTCGTAACACCAATTTAGTTATTATGATCCCAACACCTTTCTTTACTCTTTAAAATGCATTCTTTTAGTTCGCTATCTATAATTGTATCTACACAATTTTTTTTTTATTTCTGTCCATTATGGTGCACCATAATTTTAACTCATGTTTTCAATCTCTCTAAATTTTTCACCCACTCATTTAGTCTCCTCTAGACACATTATGTTAATCCCCACTACACCAAAAAGGGTTATAGATGATAGATAAAAACTGTCATAAAGAGGGGTGCATGACAGTTTTCAATTCTATCATCTATGTCACAATCATCTTTTTATGACAGAAAAAACTTCTGTCATGAATTCATGACAGATATTAATAATCATAAATTTGTCACACCAAGAAATTCATTTTTTAATAAATTTGGATAATATTTTGGCGCCAAAATTCTGTGACAGATTTTGTGTATGTATTTTTTTTGTCACGAGTTTTCAATTGAGTAGTTTGGTGACAGAATTTTGTGACAATTTTTTTTGCTGTCACGAGATTTCAAATTAAATAGTTTTGTGACTGTTTTTGTTTGTCACGAGATTTCGAATTCAATAGTTTTGTGATAGAATTATGTGAAAATTTTGCCCTGTTTTTGAAATTAATTTTTCAGATTTGCAATGTGAAATTAAAATTAAATTCGACATAAAATTGAATCCAAAAACATAATATTACAACATTTTCATAAAAGAAACCCTTATTATCCATCATATTCCCATCTTAAGCAACCTCAAAAATGATACAACCAAGAAAATTCAACAGAAAAGAGACCGTCATGTTTGAGATATGGGGAAAAAAATGGCCTCTTTGATGGACAAATGGATAACATTATGTGAACATATTATTCAACAGTGAAGCTCAACATCTAGTACAACAAATCAGCCTAAATAAAATTAAAAGAAAAATGAATCCATGGATGGTGAAAAGCTAGAGGCGTGTCATTCACGAAAATGTTCAAAATGGGGGGAATCAATAACAAAATGGGAGAAATGCTCCATGGTTAAACAATTAAAGACTACTTACAGCTGGATTCTATTCCATCAATCCATGAACTTTTTCTAACACATGCTCATTATACTGCTCCATCACCATCTCTGGACTCATGTTCCCAAGCCTAGCTTTGTGCAGCATTCCTTAAACAATGCAACCAGCGGCCTCCATCACTCACACATAGCAGCCCTCAAGTAAGCCCTCAAATGATACAACACCGCCAAGGAGACCAAAGCCACCAATGATGCTAAATTATTTAGAGATCCACGACTGCTAGGCCAGAGTTAAAAACATTTTTCAGCAATGACTATGTGCTTTTCTTTCTTAGCTAAAATGTGATGCAATGACTATCCAATTTTCAAAGAAATAATCAAAAGTGAGGACACATTATAGTTGCATACCTGTGGCTTGATTTGGGATTTGGTGAGGAGAAGATGACTGCAAGCAGAAGCAGATAGAAACCAAGCAATATAAATGTGTCGAAAGTGTGACAGTACCAATCAACAAAACATGTAGCAAACGACAAAAAAGCTTTGATCAACATAGAGAGAATGTATCAATTTTGTTAACAGCCAAATTTTAGTTATTACGCAACAACTGTGAAAATATAAAAAATAAATCAGATCAACAGAATGTATGAAAATAATGTATTTATGATGATTTACCTCTAAAGGATGTGGCTGCATTGGTGGTATAATTTGTATATCAATTTATGTTATGAACATGAGTGAAGGCCCTGAAATATTTCTTTATAAACAATGTTCTTAGTGTGTTTTTTTCTTCCACAGTTTGTCGGCTCAAAAGTATCCTGAGTCCCTTCCAGTAGATGCCTTGCAGACTATATATATCATGTTAAAGTAACCTAATATTTTAAATAAAACTCGCTCAAGCATCCACCCATAAAATATTTGCTGCAAGTACAAAACACAAGCAAGCCAATAGATGAGGAAAGAGGAAAAAGTTATTTCCTTAGATTGGGTTTTATAGAAACATGTAAAGGATGTAGTTTTAATTCTAAAAAAACATGGACAACACAAAGGAGAATAAAGAAGAAGCTAATTGTATCCTGAATTGGTACTCTTCCAAATTTTATTTGATACTCAAACATGGTCATCGTAAGTGTTTTAACATGTACATGGCACATCTCATAATAACCTTATGAAAGGAACTCGTTTAACCTTAATCTGGAGGAAGTTTTGAAAATTTAGCTTCAATGTTAGATTAAATCCATCCCTAGGAGGTTTAAGAATTTGAACCACCACTGCGTAAGAAGCTTTTATGGCTTCTATAGCTCAAAAAGAAAGTCCACCAATGGAATTAGATCCTGGAGGTGGGGTAGGTAGCAGTTACATCAATCTAACAAACATTAGATTTCAGTTTTTTCAATTTTTAATTGTGTGAATGAAACATAGATAGCAATAACCAATAACCCAGACATGAACAATGTCATCAAAATCTTACCACATTTATGTGTCTTTTCCTATAACTTGTTTCTATTCATTTTATAAATCAATGAAGCAATAATATACTTATGGTTATGTTTGAGATAAATCTAATGTGGGATGATGAATTAGTATTACTTCTCAATGAACTTGAATCAAAGCTTTGTTCTTGGCAGCCTGTTTCTTCTTGCAAGTGAGATTGCAGACAAAAGAAAGCCAATAACCTACATGAACAACCTTATCAAAATCTAACCACAATGAACCCAACTAAATTGGAAAGTGCACACAACGAAATACTGTAATAATAGACTTCGTTCTCTCCTTTTTTAAGACTAAGCACATTGTCATTTTTATATTGCAATCCAGCTTCCCAAGCAAGGCTCCAACGAAATTGGACAAAGAATCAATCATCATGATCAATAAAAAGAAAAGGGGGGTGACACAGGAAATTTTCTCAATTCTTACTACTGATTATTTTATATCGTTATTAAGATATATGAGACTCTTGGCACCAGTGATGTGCATCATTTTAGCAAGCAGTGAACTAAGGAAGACGAAAAGTGGAACACAAAGAGAAAGAGAGAGAGAGAGAGAGAGAACCCAAAACAGAGAGACGTGAAAGAAAGTAAGAAAATGGGAAGAGCCTCACAAGCTGTGGTCCTTATTGAGTGCTGAATGTAGGCATCTCTGCAAAGTGGAACCAAATGATCAAATTCAAAGCACATATACAACTAAAATAAGCAAAAATCCAACCACGTAAGTAGTTAGATAAAAAACAAAACTAAAAACAAAATCATCCAAGTAAAAAGTTATGGAAAGGGCTTCAAAGAACCCCAGGAAAAATTGCCGTCTTTTTAAGATTTGTAATCCATCTACCATAAGGTTTCCTGAATTGTTTCAGAACCTTTCTCCAGTTTTGACTCCTCTCCTTCCTTTCACTGTTTCTTGCATCCTATATTTTATAAGCTGATCATGCCAAAACAGAAGCACACATGCAACAGCAGTTCAATATTGGCATGGCAGCACAACTGTCAAAAATATACCTATAACATGGAGAGCGGCTCATAACCAAAACAAAACAGGAATGCCTCTTTTCTCCTAGAGGAATTCTGTAATCCTCGTTGTCTACAAAATAGTAGTTAAATTCACACATACGAGAGACGGTAAACAAAATTAGTTGTTAAATTAACACATAAGAGAGAGGAACAATCAAATTTCATTAGTAAAGCATAAACACCTAATAGTTCACACATAAGAGAGAAGGGAAACAAAATTAGTTGTTAAATTAAGACATAAGAGAAGGTGAAGAATCAAAATCCAGTATCAAAGAATAAACTACCCCAATCACTTGTGAATGGCCCTAAACTGAAAAGAAGCAACAATTGTCAGGCTCACTATCTCTACCAACTATAAACCGAAAGCCAACATCATAATATACCCCAATAACCCTTGAAGAGCACTAAACTAACACAAAAGAACGACCAATCGTGGGTCAAAGAGCAAAAGAAATCTGAGAAGTACCCAAATCAGACGCGAATTCGCCCGCAACTCGAACCCATATGCACATAAGAGGAAATCGAACTGAACAGGTTGGTCCAGATATGATAGCAAGACCTAATAGTACATATTCTTTGAAAACAAAGGAGATCAAGACATAATAGCTTGGAATCGTTGAAAGCAGAGGATGAATCTCTCTAAATTTCATAGAGGCAGACAGCCATTTGCTCAACCTAGAAGCGAAGAGGGGACTGAAAAAGCACAATGAACGGGCCCGATCTAAAGGTGATAAAACAAAAGAGACGGCGGAGATTGGAGTGATAAAAAAGCACATCCGACGGTGTTGAACGAACCAGGAGTTGGCAATTGAACGGGCGAAGGAGAGCAAGTAGAGAGAGAGACGCCAGAACTGGGGAGGTAGGCGAGTGGTATGGGAGAAGTCTTTACAGTGAAGGAACAGGCACGACCAAGAAGACGAGTGGGGTGGTTCTGATATGGTGTCGTTTTTTTCAACCGGGATGCCATATACGACGCGTATGTGAAGCGGGTTGGAGGCCACGGATGGCCTTAGAAGGCTTCAAATCCTAATATGTTTTAGATAATAATAATTATAATAGTTTTAGATTTTAGATTTATAGTAAATATAGTAAATAGTAATAGATAGGTAAAGATAGATAGATTACATGAGAACCACCGTTTTGTATATCAGTCCATATTGCAATTTTTTTCAAAAAATGTAAAATGCACCATTTTTGTTCATTTTATTTAATAAAATATTAATTAAAATTTGGATATGAATAATAAAATTATATCAAAAAATATTTGATAGATATTATTTCTATCACAAATATATCATATTTTGTTGATACACAAAAGTTCTATCACAAATCTATCACAAGACTATCAACTATTTATGATAGACAAAAGTTCTATCACAAATTTATCACAAAACTATCATCTATTCATGATAGATAAAAATTCCATCACAAATCTATCATGAATGCTCTGACAGATCATTTTTCTATCACAAATCTATTATTGTTTTATGATACAACTGATTTCTATCATAAATGCTCTATCATCTATTCCTATTTTTCTTGTAGTGCCCACATATGTCAACTAGATCAATTAATCTGCCTATAATTGACCATATGTTCTAAGTGTCTATCTTAATCCTATAATCATAGACTAACTTCATTACACTCACTTGTCAACAAAAGGGAAACTCATGCCTATGTCTCAACGCATCCACTTGTCCATGTCGTGCTTCACTTGCGGCCTAAGATGCCCTTTCTTATTTAATATCATTACACTCAAGATTCGATGCAGTGTGTTTTTATAGAAGTACGCCATATCACCCCTCCCTCACTTATTATTACACCCAAATTTCGATATAATGTTCGCCCATATAGGGATTGTCCCAGTGATTTTTTTTTATTTTTTATTTTGATTCATATTCATAGGTTTGATAAAATTTTAGGCTTAGAAAAAAACCTTCTATGTTTTTTTAATATAATAATATTTTTTAATTCTATATTATGAGTTTCTAGATCAAAATAGCCTTGGATTTTCTTAACCAAATACATGATAGGGACGACTACTTTTGGCATAAGCTGCATTACTTTTTGGCATAAGCATGCACTAATGTATGGCAGAATCTATTACAAGCATTATTAGGGAAAATAATTTAATAAAGTAGGTATACTTTACTAATTTAAAAGTAGCATCAATATATTTTAGTACTTTAGTCGATTTCCAAACACCCATCAATAAAATTGGTTACTAACTCTCAGAAGTTCAAGACCTTTTTTTATCATAATAATTAGGTACCACAAGTTCACAGACATATGATTAGTTAGTGACTCATAACCCAACCTAATCTAACCAAATATTGTCCACCAAAAAGCTATATATATAAATATAAAAAATTGTCCCACAGGATTCAATCCTCCTGGTGGAGAGAGTCAACACTGATTTTCCATTGATTAATTTTTCACTTCCCACGTGAATTTTATTAGGGCAGTGATAAGTAACACATATTTTAAGAACACATGCCCGTCCATTTCTAAATAATGAGTGTTAAATCTGAAGGGGAATGAATCCTTTAAATCCTAACGAGCTCGTGCAGTGTTAAACTTTATGTGGAAATGAATTCGCTAAACCTTAACGAGCTCGTGCAGTGTTAAACTTTATGTGGAAATGAATTCGCTAAACCCTAACGAGTTCGTGTATCAGATTTTGATGCTATAACTTAAACAATAAATTTTAAATCTTAAGGGGAACGAATTCGCTAAACCTTAACGGACTAATAATTAATTAAAATAAAATCATAAAATCAAATAAATGCTCAAATATTGATTAATAAAGGAGTAGAATAATTAATTAGAATAAAAAAATTAATAAAATAACTAGATATGACCTACCATGATTCTCAAAATATAGACTAGATGTCATTTTCCATTTAATTAAAAGCATCTCCAATGCTATATTCTCCAAAATTTTCAGCATGGTCCCACTTCTATTATAGTAAAACACGACTCCCAATACAGTCATATCAACATAACACATATTTCAATACAATTTTTTTCACTTTTCATTCACAAACACTCTAAATATCAAGTATTGACATCATTTCTCTCATACTTTTCTACCATATTTCACATTTTTTACCATTTTACATATTTTTCAATACAATTTTTTTAAATAACTCTCTTTACACACTTCAAAATTTCCAGCACCAATTTTCAGCGCTCCATTGAAGATGCTCTAATCCATAGAGATCCACGGATTTTCCATTGGTTGATTGTATAATTTTGTATTGCTTCGCCGACACTTTTTTTTTCTTCCCCTTCCTGTGTTCTGATCTTTTTAATGGGTCGTGAAAGAGACTGGAATCACGTTTAACGAAGAAGATTACATCACTCATACGCAATTATCTAACTCTCCTACAACTAATCTCAGGCCTGGCCCTTCGGTTTGTTCGCCCTCTGTTTATATACTCTTAATATTTATATGTACACTGGCTGCATAATTGATCGGGCTAATGGGTCTCAAATCGTGTATTTTTAAGGTTTTTTTGATACTAGATGTTTGTCGCGATCTTTCTTTGACAGAATCTCCATGTCTCAAATCTCGTCTTTGTGTTAGGTTGTAGTATAGGCTTAACTCTCCATCATTTTTTTTTTACAAAGAAAACAATTGATAAAAAATATCATAATTATGCATGATAAGCAATTTTTTTTTTAAAAAAATACGTAGAATTTAATGTACAATGTACTCCAAATTAATAAATTACCATGGGCATATCAAACAAACTTTCACTCTCTCATTTATTTCAAGCTAAACAAAACACTCAAAAAACAACTCAATGAGGATTTTCATACTTTGTTTATTCCTTTGACATGTTCTACATGTGTGTGTACATTATTACTGTTGGATTATAGGGCATTGAAGATGGGCAAGTGTTGGAAAATATGTATTTGTGGAAACGTTTTAAAAACAAGGAACACAGATAGAAGTAATCGATAAGAAAACGGCTTTAAAAAATTTCTTATTAATTATGATCAACATGCATAATCTATGACTAAACTAATTGTATAAAGATTATGTACTAAACTAATTGTGTAAAGATTATGTACATTGAGATCTCTCTGGATTGATCTCTAACAAAATATCGAAGGATGGAGTAAGCTAGTTTGATATGATGCTCAAACTTGCGGATCTTCCATCGTATGAACAAATTCTCAAACTTGGATTTCAAGAGCGTGGACTCCCTACATCAAGAACCTGAAAATCAGAAATCAAAACTGTGGATAAAAAAATTAGAGAGTCAAGTCCAACTGGTTTCACAAATTTAGGGAAACAAAACACACTAGTGTCTGTTTATATAGGGATCGACCAACCTAGGGTTTCCTAACCCTAGGTGGCCGACCCACACTCCTCTCCAATTAGGGATCTCCAACCTCAGTTAGGTTTCCTAATTCACTTAGGTTTGGGCTTACATGGCTTACAGTGGGGACCAACAAGGAAAAATAAAACATGGGCTTCCTATGAATTTAATTATCAGCTCAAACCCATGAGCATAATTAAATTCATAAACTATAATATATTCCACTAAAATATTATAGTTGCACTCTCCGTTTTATCTCAAATTAAATATGAGTCTTTTGTTATAATTGTTCATTAAAATTCTCACGTTAAGTTACAGATACCTGTCAATTAAATATGCCATTGACATATAATATTTAATTGACATATTTAAAAATTACTCAAGCTTACCGCTTAACTTATTTGAATGTGTCAGATTAATTAAAATCCACCTGCAGGGTTTTGACACAATCTCAAATCCTATAAGCATTCTCGAGAGGGTATCATCAATCGATAATGGACGTGAATTTTATTTATAGATTATTTTTCATCGTACATTTAATGCGGTAACCCAATTCACTCGGTGTATATTGGCTTGTACAAAAAGACATGATCATTTGGTAAATCAAAGTCTTATACATTAAATGCACACGTACAATTAATCTTTAATAAATTAAGATTATGAACAATGTCATAACGTCAGTGTGAGTGTACAATTTTTAATGTAGTTAGATTAGAAAAATGGACTCACATGTAGTCCTGATCAATACACTCCAAGTGTACTAGTATAGTAAGTTCAAGTTGTACCACTTTCCGTAACCAAGATAAACATACTGAAATACAATACTACAGTCCTATCAATGGTTTGTCCAATTTCATCTAAGCTATGATCATTTGCTTATATTCAATAGGAACTTGTGAATTGATCTTCTGTGTGTAAGCTAAACTCTACACATCAATTCATATACCATATAGAATAAAAGACGCTTATGCCAATATGTCATTTTTCATATATGAAGTGTTAAACATATTTTATTCCAAATAAATAAACTGAGCTTGAATATTACATAAAATAATGGTCTTTAACATATTATACTTATCACCAAGCCCTTAGGGATACCAAGTCCATTGGAGTGTTCCTTGTTGGTCAAGCAACCAACTCTTATCATGTATATGATAAGGATATAATACTTGAGATTTATCAATATCTCAAGGTTTAATGTCAAGAAAGTTCCAATGAGATTATGATTACTCTACTATAAATAGGGGGTCTCTCTTATGAACAGGTTACACATATTACGAATACCAAAAATACCGTTAACACGGGGTTGTGTTGAAAGGAAAGTAAGGGACTCTTGAAAGGTGAAATTCTAGGTGCAGTCCTTGTGATTGACATCATTGGACCTTCGCATCGTGAGATTATTCAGATCAGTGATCCTTCTTCAAGTAAGTAATCTTGAAAGGTAGCATGATTTTGTTCATGCGTAAAATTCCATATTGGTATCAGAGCGAGGTTAGGATTAGTCTCCATGCAATTGTGTTTTAGAAAGCATGCTAGATTTATTTTGATGATGATGCATGCCTAATTTTCTGATTTTGTGAAAAATATGTCAATTGTTTGTGCTTTAGGGTGAAAATTATCATGTAAGTATATATATATGTATGTTGAATACGTGTTGAGAGTTTCGGACCTAAACACAAAGTGTAGAGAGAGAAAATCAAAACCCAAATTTAGTGTACCCGAAACTTTATCTGTCTATATGCTTCTGAACCAAAACGTTTTTTGTTAAAAAATTTTGCATGGTTGGAATCCTGTGATATCTTGACCCGAGAATAATATAAATAAAGAATAAGAAAATAACACGTGTACAATAGTACACTAGAGAATTCAGTAATTGAATTCATATCAAAATAAATTTATTTATAAGAATATATATAGTAAATAAATAAATGACATTAATTGGGGAAATCAGAAATGAGAAACTGGGAGGAAAAAAACATGAAAATGTTAAAAGTTTGTGAGGGTAGAAATGAAAGAGATGAAGGGAAATAAATAGTTAAATGGGTATTTATGTTTAAAACCAAAAGAGAAAGAAAGAAACCAAAGTATACAGAAGAATCAAGAGGGAAAGAAAAAGAGAAGAAAAAAGAAGAAGATGAAAAACACGATTTATGTGCGTCATATTTAGGCAGCTCTGATCTCCTTCATCCTTCCATCGTTGGTCTCCTTTGTCTCTTCGAGACATATGAAATCGGTTCAAGAATCGTCCAAAATGGAGTTGTATATCTCCGGAAAAAGCTCTCGAAAGATTCGGTCATCGCAAGCTTTGATAGTCGATTTCTCCCTCATCCGACCTCTGTTTGGTGCGAGACTACCACCGTTGAGTTCGTCTTGGTGAGTATTACAAAACAAAATTCGTGATTTCTGGTGAAAGTAGTCGGATCTTGGGTGACTTAAATGTGCGCATTTCGGGTACTGTTTGACCCGTTTGACTTTTTCGGGCAAAGTTCACCCATTTGACCAGATCGTATATTCTATGTATTTTAGAGGTATTTGAGCATATTTTTGATTATATATGTGTATTTTTTGTAAAATTATATATGAAGTATGGTGAAGAATGTCGGATGTATGTCGAAATTATTCATAAAGATATTTGTTCAAGTAGGATGTGAGGCACGCTTCATGAGGTAGGGAATACCATAACCTTGTGATTATACTAAAATTATTTGAATTTATTTTATGTGACTTGTAATTGCTGCCGAAAAAATTATGATAAGAGATTCCTTAGTCTAGTGATAACTTGAAACCAAAGTGATCCTTGTAAATTGTGTTTTAGTAATGTTTACTATTTGACATAATAATTGAGTACGTAAGAATGTGTTTACGGTTGAATATATGACTGTCATAATTTGGAGGTCCTGTGCTTATTTTGTGTGCTATTATACATGGTTAGTTTAGTCGAGAACTAAGTGTCATTGTCTTGGGTCGTGATAGAAGTTATGAAATGCTGTGACAATGGTTCTTTTTTTGGCTTGGAAATTTATGAACATGTATTTATATGATTGGGGAGGTACATGGGAACCTCTCTACTTATTGTTATGGTTTTGTGATTTTATAATTTGTGGAATTGTGTTGGGATTTTTACTTAGTTAGGAGAAGATTGTTGGGATGAAGGTGGTGTTGTTGTGCTAATAACAAAGAGGTGGCCCTGTACGTATTGTGGGAAATAATCCAAGTAAGGATTCATTGTGCGGCCACATAGTGAAGGGTAGCAAGTCTCGGGTAGAAGAAAATGTCTACCTTCTTTACTTGTGGAGAGACCCCCACGATGAGGTTGGAGAGGTTAGAGTGTTATTAAAGAGACCCCGACGATGAGGTAGCAAAGGTCAGAGTGTGATTAAAGTGACACTGACAATTAGGTCAGGACGTGGTTGGAAATAGGTCTGACAATGAGGTTGGAAGACGAGGGTGGTTGAGATTGTGAGAAAAACGGGGAATACCCAATTAACATTTTCATGTGACTTGATGTAGAATTGACATGTGTTACATTTTCCAAGATTATGGTATTTTCTACTGAGCTTCGACTCATCCCTGTGTTTGTGTTTTTTTTTCTTTTCAGGATAACCGAACGATGCCAATCGAGTTGACAAATAGGTGCACATATTATTAGAGGGAAGTCGAGTTATTTACAAATGTTATATATATATTATATATAAAAAATGAGTCGCCTCAATTAATTGGGTTTAATTAGTTATTTATTTATCATATCACGTCCCGGGGGTCAGGGCATGACAATTTGGTATCGGAGCAAGATTGGAGGTTAAATTTGGGTAACGGTATTGACACTAGATTCGGTTTCACATGGCAGCCGATTGGGTAAGTGTTATGTGGTACATGTTGATGATTGTTGCTACGTGCATTGGGGATGTTGGCTAATATATATATATATATATATATATATATTGGGAGTTAATTGTTATAAAGAATTGTAGAAAATATTTTAACTTTATAAAATCTGAACCAAAGTCGTGTTTACATATGCTAACTTAGCTCTCGAATGACGTGTGTTGAGTATTCGAGAATGGGTTGTTTATATTGTAATTTGGGATAAATTTGAAATTTTAGTAGATATAACTATGTGTTAATCGAATTAAAGCTTGAATGGAGTTATTGAGTACTCTGTGTTCATACAAAGGAATTGTTGGAATGTATCTTCATGTGGTTTGTTATTTATGGCTGATTGGAACATGGGATGAAATTTGATTTGTTTTGTTGAACAATGGTGCGGTTTGATTGATTAACTGGTGATAATTTGAAGTTCAATTGGTTCAAATTTTGAATCTTAAACATGTTGAATCCCAGGTAATATATTGGGTAATTGAAAGTTGTTATTGTTTGATTACATGGATTTTGTTAAGTGAATTGGAGTAACTATATTTATTGTGTGATATTGACACCAACATTTTGGATAGTTTTGTTGAGATCCTGTACTATGTCTAAATTGCTAGAGATTCCAGCATAAGAGCAAGTATTAAATTGTGCAATGAGGCTATATTGAGAAATTATGAGTAAATAAATTGATTGAAGGGTTCCTTTGTGTAGTTAGAGTGAGACGCGAAGCACGCCTCTTGAGGTAGGGGATATTTTAATTCTTTAGTGGGTTGTACAATGAGTGATGGTTATATGATGTCGGTTATTGGTGTTAACGTTGGGTAGTGTGATTATGTTATGAGGACGTGGTAGTAATAATTTAAACTTAGATAATTGCGCATGTGTGTGACAAGTGTCATTATTTGGACAGTTCAATTAAGGGTTGAAAGCTATGTGATTGGTAGTTATTATGGAGTTGGATTGAATGAAAAAAATGTTGTATCTGAATGGAGAGGTGATACCTTAGCTTTCGGTTAGCTTGATGCTAGATGTTGGTTCTGGGTAGGTTATTTGTGTTCCTAGAAATTGTTTTATTGGATATCATGGGTTGTGTAAATTGAGATTTTTGCAATTTTATTGGTGTTCTAGTATGAATAATGTTGAAATAAAGTAGCCAGACACGTTGTGTTGTTAATTTGTGTGTTATACTGGTCTTAATTGTTGGGAAATTGGATAATTCAATAGCTTGGAAAATAGGTGCGGTGCGGGGAACCACGACCTGTGCTGCATGAAAATTCCTGAAATTTGTTTGTGTAACCTGATACATGTTACCGATTAGATTAAATGAGGAGTTTGGGGTTTAGTTTGTTACCTATAATATATAGTGGATGATAAAATACAATTTTTGCTACGTGTGTAGAGAATACTGTTCAATGTATATTCTGGAAGGTTTTAAGGTTGAACAAGAATAGTGGCGGTGTGTGGGCATACTTCTAGATTACTATGTGAAATCCTTGTGATAAGCTGAAGTTGAATTGATTTCTATAATTTATGTGCTGATGTAGTCGGTTCTCGGTAATATAATGGGTGATTAGAGAGGGTGTTCTGGTTGCTTATATGACTTAAGTTAATCTGAAAATTTCAGCACGTTATTTGTGAGTTTTAACGATAAGGTTGGATAGAATAGTCAAGTACATGGTGTGCTTATTTGGATGTCTAAGTGGATTGAAATGCTAGAAGACCATGACGTGGTGTACTATGAATCTTGAGAATTTAAGTTACATATAAGACTTGATACTTGCAGCCGATTGGACAAAGAAGAGGAATTTTTGAGTGTGGTTTACTATTACTGATCCATGATATGGAATGATTTGATTTGGACGATTAAGTTGAGATTTTTGGTTTAGGAAAAAAAGTACTGAAGGGACAATATGTGTTGTTGTGTGGTGTAGAGTGGTTATTGGCGTAGTATGGTGTTAGCATTGGTTATGAGTTTAGGCCTCGTTGAAAACGTGGGTTTTATGTTGTGTGGAGTAAATAGAGATAGCCGCATAGGCTCTCTTTACATTTGTGTGCGGTGCGAAGAGATTATCAGAAAAGATAAATATTTTACTGTAGATTGTGCTTATTGCGGTACGTAGGGGCACTATTATATATTGCGTACTTAAGCCAACATCAAAACTAACACAGTCAATGGCCCTTTCTCAAATTTAATATAACCGCATACCATATGTTCTCATTTATGTGTCTCAACAATCTCACACAAATATGTATATATATATATATACACACATGTGAACATCACCACAATTTAGTAATTGCACCACAATATGGGAAATAAAATCATTTTTTTCATTTTAGGAAAATTCAGCATCCATCATCAACATCGGAATATAAAAATTATAAACTCTTTTTCAGCTACAGAGCATCAAAAGGGAACCGTTTAGTTTCAGTTTATTTAAGAGAACGATTTGCTAGTGTTCAAGTTAGCACAAGCCACATAATAAAATAAAACACCTTTTCAAATACCCACATACCTAACACACTACTCAACAATTTGTTATACCTGATTAAGTGATAATTTTTCCTATAAACTCCACGATGACAACCATCAACATACGTTAATGTGCGAAGGTAGAAGAACAATTAATGAAAAGAAGTAAACAATTATTTACCCGTCATTCATTTTCTCATCATCAACATCAGTCACCTCTCAAGCAGATTCCATTTAGCCAACACAGAAATGCTCCCAAGATTCACCTCTACATTAAAGGTAATAAATTAACCACCATAGGGATGAACATCCCAATTATCTTCATCTAAAATCTCAAAAAGACAACTTTTTATGAAACTAACTCTTTCTTTTACCCTTTAATAACATGAACTGTACTCTATAATCTTATTTAATTATACGTTTCCCATACCACTTTACCTTAATCTTTTTGTTTTTTTTCAACCTCAAACTGGTCCTCAGAATACCCCCCATATTTCTTAAACATCCCCTATACCAAAACTACACATCCTATTAAATTTAAATGTACTGACGTATCCAAGTCAATGATTTTAATTACATGGATGGAAATGAGTTCCCACGAGCGACACTCCTTGCCTATTTTTTAAAAGGTATGAACCTTGGCATTAACCACTTCCTTGATGAAAGAACTAAATGGTGGCATGTCAAAACTATGTAGATGAGCCCATTGACTCGCCCAAAATAGGTAAGTGGATTAACGCTTTCCCAAGTGTAGGTTTGTCAAAGTAATAATAGGAGTGAATCCCAAATCGTCTCACAAAGACTTTTGGTTTCGTCTTGGATCTATGGATTATTAACCTAATTACTTAATTAAATATGGTATTCACAATGTTAAGTGTGGCAAAATTGCACTAACCATTGGTTATATTCGGTTTTCCCTCTTAGGGTGATTGATTGAACTAAACCCTAATATACGAAATGAGAATTAAGTACTAAACTACTGCAGAAAATCAAAATGGAAATAAGCACAACATAATAAAATGTAAAACATAACATAAAACGTTCAAGCACAAACTAAATCGGAATGGAAATATTCAAGTAGATTAAACTAGAACTATGAATCCAAATGCGATAATAAAATGAAATAACAATAAGGAAGAGGAGTTTAGAGATCAAATCCAATGTCGAATGTTGAGGTGAATCGGCCTTCCAATCTACAAATAGAAGTTGAAGGTAATCCAACTTGGGCTCTTCTCAAGCTCTACAAGGAGGAAGAACTTCTTCTTCTAGTTGGTTGGGTCTCCAAGACTCCTAGCAATCTTCAAGAGACTGATTTTCGAACCCCAAACAAGAATCAAAATGAAGAACAAGGCAAGAGAGAAAAAACCTAGAGAGAGTGTATCAAATTCGGCCAAAATGAGTGTTGTCCAAAGAATGGGGTCTCTAGACCCATAAAACCCTCATACCTCTCTTAAAAGACCATCCTAACCTATTACAAATAAGTCCCATTGGTCAAATAAAGTAATTAGACAAGTTTGCCCTTCAAGAATTGAGTAAAAATCATAAAACCCGAAATTACTGGAACTGTTCGAGGCAGCATCTTGTTTTAATTCCACAGACTTCAATTCTCAATGGATTTATGCGTATGAGCACTCTTTGGAAAGATCTGGATGTCTAGTTCAACTTTGTAAAAGAACGTTTCTTCAAATTCGATCATTTGCACCTTCAAAAGTTGACCCGAAAATTATTGCGCAGTGCCGTCCGGACAGATGTGCTTGAAAACAGCACTGTTCGTCTTTCTTCTTGAACCGTCCGGACGGATATGCTTGAAAATGCCACTGTCCCCCTTTCTTCTTTGTCCGTCCGGACGGCTTCTGATACGCGTCCGGACGGTTGACAGTAAACTTCAATTTTGCAGCTCCTTTTATGTCTTTTCTTCCATATTCGATCTCGATCAATCCGAAGCCTACAAAAATCATTCAAACAAGTCATAAATGACTGAAACATACTTAAACAAGTGTCAAAACCATTTTTAGGTTGATAGAACAAAATTCGGCATATTAAAACTCAAATGCTTAAGAGATAGCATTTCCACAACTTCTAACCATTATGCCCAAAACTTGGATTTCATATCTCTAAGCTACCAAACCAGCTTGAACCACTAGAAAACACTTAAAATGACTATGTCAAAGTGTTGAATTATGCATTGGCTCATTAACATGGATTTCGGCAACTCAAACCTAAAATGTGGTTTTTAAGCATTGAAACTCAACTTTTTTACTTTCAAAACTCCACAAAAATATGCAAAATATCATCCCAATCACCCATCCTTATCCAATTTTGTCATCAATCGACCCAATAATGACACGTTTCTAAATGAACAATTCAATCCTTATCTGTTCGAGTTACAACCCTATATGAAACCCATACTGGAGAGGCTCAGAAAGTCTCCAGAAAATCTACTACTCTTGTTTTCCATTTTACCTAATGGATACCCCCTCTTGTGAAAACTATTCACGGATGCATCAAGAGTTAGAAGAAATTCAAAGGCAAATCCAAGCCTTCGAGAGGTTGTATGATAAGATCTTATCTAAACTTGATTCCTTGATCCAGTTAATAGCACCACTAGAAATCAATTAGGATGCTATCTTAGGAACAACCAGCCTAAATAGTGACTTTATTGACCCATACTCCACCGGCTCCAATTACCCCCTCGGGTCAGTTCCTCTTATCGAGCCATATAGTTTAGAGGAATGGGCTAGATGGTTCGACCACTGCTAAATAATATCTGCAGTTTGCCTATTAGTATAAGAGAAACTAGCCACCGTTCAGCCTGTACTATTTCCCATTGTCTATGTACATATTGTAAGAATTGTACCCATCCCCACAACCTAATCTATAATATCTCTAAGCCGTCACCAAAAGAGTGAGGAATATGTGGTGTGATAGCATACATATGAGATAATGATGATATTCCTTTGATATGGTAGCGTGGCTACTGCGATATGCTGACATAATAAAATTTAATGACATTCTTGTGTGCCTGTGGATGAATGATTGTGACCGGGATGGGGGGTCAAGGAAGTAATAATTGGGATGATTTACAATGAGTGTAACAAACGTTTTGTGGGGTTATTAAATTTCAATTTTGCTGGAGATTATGAGCCGAGCTCTCTTGTGGCTGATTTGTGTGTAACGCCCCGACCCAGGGGGCGCTACTGTTTAAACCTAATTCAATATCTATAAGATATTAAACCTCCACAATATCACAAAAGATTTAATCTTAATTTCTCCAAACTGAATTCATAAATTTCTACCGAAATTTCAGCAGCATCTCCCCGTATATCGGAGAATGCCCAACTGAAAGACGCAGCACATACTCAACATTCATATAAGGCCTCCGGCCATCACATCACAAGCAACCACAATTACAGGGTAGGGCCTCAGGCCATCTACAGCATGCATCCGCAATACATAATTAAACATAACCATCATACATGTATCGACATGCAATATAAACCATAAAGTTCACACCCAGGTATAGGAGTCCTATCACAAGACACTCTCTTATCCGTACCATCCACACACCGTCAAGGTGTTCACAAACGTAGCCAACATACACAATCATTAATTCATACATATAATATCAAACATAATAAAGAAAGTTAATTCTTTATTCTAACCCATCCTAGTGTCTCTAGGTGGCACCATGTCATCCCACCTCCTATAGATCCGCAGTGCCAGTATCCGTACCAGTCTCGCTTGTGTGGAAAGAAAAGAAAGTAAATGGTGAGCAATGGCTTAGTAGGGGCAAAGAGGATAACAAAATATAATAGCTGAATTAAAAAGGTAAGTCAATGCAGCAACATGCCAAGACTATGAATCACCATAACAAATACTCATCAAACCGTGGTCTCGTTTCCTACTGTGAGTCCCAATGCGATGACGCCTCAGCATCCATCCCCACACATCGATATCGGTGAACACTGCCACCATACGACTCAATAAGGAAACCATGACCAATTACAAGACACCAGCCTTGTCCATACTGACTGGGGTTCCCTGAACCGATTCCTCAGAATCTCAGTATGTTGCCTCATATAGGAGTCATTCGATTGCAACCAAGCCGAGGTTCCACAACCCTCCTCCCATATGACGTTCACACAGCTTACGGAAGTCACGAATCCATACTCGCACTTCCATGTGACTCTAATGCAATAATGTCATGTCATGAATTTAATATAACAATAAAGAAATCCTAGTTATATATTTAACTAGCCATGATACATGAATAAGAACCACACATGCTTGATATAAGACCAAGAAATCAACCGAAAATGCAAACTAATATTTTAGAAAAATTCGAGAATAATCCTAGGTTCGTTTTTCCCTAGGGAGCAAATAGGGAAAAACACAAATATGAATAACAATGAAGATTTAATAACGCATTTTTAGATAATAAGAAAAAATCGAAAGATTGGGCTAGAATCTCCTACCTCGAATCCAAGTAACAAATAGAAAGTGTTACTACTCAACCTAAAATTTTCTGGCACGAGCGTAGGTGTTCGATGCATCCACAAACCCCCTTATATTTTCAACAAGCTTGTAGCAGTAGTTATCAACTAGTCATCAAATTTCAATAAATTGAATTTATAATTCTTTCTCAAATTTTTTATCCGAAATAGCTCTAGCCAACACTATTAGCGAAAATGTGAAATTGTTTTTCCATGTAAGAACCCATTCCAAATTATCAATTTAGAATCACCTAATATACATTTTTAAACCTCGAAATAAAACCGCAAACTCGGATTTTTCACTCTAACCCTTTAAGCCACAAACTTCCCTCTTAAAGCTACACTAGCACCCTATTAGTTCCTTCACGGAATTGTCTCAAATTTGGAGAGTATGTTACCCTCCCTTACATTATTAATATATCCGAAATTTAGCCCCAAATTCGACATCAATCAATGGAATCGATGAAATTCATCCCTCAAACACCCTTTTTCCAAATCTCTCATAATCCACACTACTACTTCAAACCAACAATCAAATCTACCAATTTAAGCATGAACAAGTTCTATTCAACCTATTTTATAACCAAATTTATCCAAAAATCCATATTTGTTACATAAATTAAAATTAAAACCCCCAAAACCTAATTTTTCAAAACAAGAAAAATCTTACCTTAACTCCCCAAATCTTCTTGCAATTTGTTAGACACTCTTAATCTTACCACAAAATCAAGTTTCTTCTAAAGAAACCAAGTCTCTTCTAAAGAAACCAAGTCTCTTCTCCTTCTCTCTTCTTTCTCTCTTTCTCTCTCGCCTCTTCTCCTCTCTTCTGTCGCGTTAACCTCTGGTTCTCTTTTAATTTTTTTGAGTTGAAATGTTGCTGGCCACATTTCACTCATTTCCATAATTTTTTTTAACAAAACGCATGGCCAAATGGCCATGCAAGTTGCCACTTTCGGTGGTCAAATATTTGTCCACCGAAAGTGATCCCAATTTCTTTTTTCTTCTTTTTTTTATTATAATATATATATCTTTATATAATTATATATATGTTCTTTCTCATTAATTACTAATCCATTCATACTAATCTAAATTTACCATCTAATGTTACTATTATTATGATGATTATTTTTCTTTATTTTGGCATTTTCGGGTCAGGGTATTACATGTGACTATGTATACTCATGTATATATATTTATATTTCAGTTAAATGTGGAACACCATTGACCTTTGGTTACGAATGCGTGATTATTATGTTAATTAATATGAATAGTTATGCCTGGCCGATTTGGGAATTGCTTTTGGTGCGAGTAGGAATAGATAGCTTCGTATATATGGGTTATTTGAGCTGGCTGGGATGTTTTTTTTTGTATTGCAGGTGAAGTACTTGCCTCGATAGAAGAGGTAGGAGGTACCATATTTTATGGAAATCTGATATGGAAATGGAATTATATTTCTTATGCTCTAAATGTAAATTCTCTGGGTAGCATATTTTAGTATTTGGTATTGAGTTACTGGATAACATAGTTTATAAAAAACCTGAAATTCTAGTGGTTTTATTTTTTTGTCATTTATATTAAAATTGGATAGTAATTGAGTGCACTGATAACCATTGAATACCCAAGGCCAAATCACATCCTCCTAAGGGAAAACAAACATATCCAGCTCACACTTATAATTTCCCATTTTTAAGGGTGTAGATTTACAGCAACCTATGCTCTTTAGTTTTCCACCATAAGCAATGATCACTTCAAATCCCTTAGTTTTCTGGTAATGAACTCCTAGATGTTTTAGCAATTTTGAATTAACAAAATTGTGGTACTACCTATGTCAACCAAGATTATGACAGGATGACCTTTAAAGATTCCTTGCACCTTCATGGTCTTGATATGTTCTACTCCTGTAACTCCATAAAATCCAGACTCACTCAACTCCATTTTTTGAAACTCCACAGTTTGTACATCTTCAATTGTACAATCTATTCCCTCCTCTAAATCATCTCCAAAATAAACTTCCAACAAAAGTAATTGCTTCCTAGCACATTGATGGCCCTTGACATATTTTTGGTCACAATAAAAACATAGACCCTTAAGTCTCTTCTCTTAATATTCTTCGGGGATAATTTTCTCATGCACAGTTTTTGTATTAGCTATTTTCCTAGGATACTCTTCTGTTGGCTTTGTATTAAATGATGCATTTTAGATGTAAATGATTTAACTACAACAGAATGAGTATGGTTCAATTTAGAATCAACCTTATCTGCAATAGCCATTACTTCATGAACATCCCTAGGTTTGAGCAATTTGACATCAAACCTCAATTCAGCCTTGAGTACCCCCAGGAAACAACTTTTGAGAAGTTCAATGTTGATCCTTGATGTTATGGTTGCTAACCTTATGAATTCCATAATAAACTTCTTGAGGGTGTTGGTTTGCTTCAACTTGATCAAGGTTTCAACAACATCATCAAACTTAGATGTCCCAAATTCTCTACAGAATGCCTGAGTAAAATCCTCACATCTTGGTGTAGTATGGACACAATCCATCCATCTGAACCATTGAAGAACAATATTGTCAATATTAAAGGACACAACTACCACTTTCTGATATTCTCGTGTGCCATAAAATGTAAAATATTGTTCAGCTCGATAAATCCACACAACAGGATCATCTCCCTCAACAAAACATGGGAATTCGATCTTTTGCCAGTTCCTATTTGGTGGTCCATGCTCTGGATTTCCACGTTGTTCCAGATGTTCCATTCTCCTGTAATTGCGATGATGTCTAGAATAAAATCTATCATCCTCTTCAAGAAACACAGGTTCTTGGCGAGGATTCTCATGTCTGAATTTGTCAAAAGCCTCCGTCAATTTTGAGACGATTTTATCTAATCCATCACTCAATTTAGAATCAATTTGTGATTCTAAATTGGCAATGACTTTCATAAATCCCTCATGAACATACGATTGAAATTTCTCCAAAGAAATGGTGAGTTTTTCCATAATAGATTCAACTGATGAAACTCTTTGATCCATAATGGCAGTGTGAGTGATAGGTCATGACATGCACAGGATGGGAACAGTGAGGATCAATCAGGCTCTGATACCAAATGATACACTCCTTTCAACCTTTCCCTGCAACAATCGGGAAACAAGATGAATAAATGCTAATGACAACAAGAAGAGAAGAGAAGAACAAGGGAAAGCTGTGAAGCTTCTCCAAGAAGAGAATTCTATTTCCAAATCTACCCCGAGTAACTATGTTACAACGTAATATAGACTAGCCATGTGCTTTATCCACGTAAGCTCTAATAACATACTGTTAAGTTTATGTTTACATGACTAACGAAATGTTAAAATGACTTGAACAGACTTAACCAACTGTTTAAAGAATGATTTGTAACTACATGAGACTTTGCTAGTAAAAATTATTTTAGCCAAACAGACTGATGTTCATCTGTAGAGTAAATGGTTTCACCAAACAAGGTGTCCATTACGATCAATGTTTCTAAATTCGGAGCGGGAGACGAACCGGTGTGGCCATCGGTTACCGGTCGGTTTTGGGAAGAACTAAAAAAAATCATTTTCTCTAATATTTTGAACTGCTTAGCCATATTCAATGACAACACAATATTAAAAATGATTAACTAGTCAACATAATTCATCATTCAACATTAATCCACAATTTTACATCAATAAAAAATATAACCCAGAAACACAAATCAGCAACATAATTAAACAACATCAATCCACAATTCTACATCAATAAAAAAATAATCCACAAACACAAATCAACAACATAATTAAACAACATAATACTCAATTCTACATCAATAATAAACATAATCTACAACACAATTAAACGACATAATTAAACAACATAATCCACAATTTTACATCAATAATAAACATAATTCAATCACATTGATTTATGATGGCACCCATCTCTTGTCGCATTCTTCGAGTCACTATATGACCCTCGTCATTGTCTTCTTCTTCTGAAGTATTATCATCATTTCATTGACAAATGAATCTAACTCATTGTCAATCAAATTATCCATCTCATTTGCAACATTAGACCCGCCTTTAAAGAATACAAGATTATATAATGTTAATGATTTAATAAAAGAAACCAAAAATGATTTAATGTAAGAAACCAAAAAAGATTCACCTTCATAAGAGATATTTGTTGGATTTGAAAGATTGTCCTCATTGTTAGGTATACCCTCTAATTCATCAATGTCAAGTAAAGGTTGATTAATTTCCTCTTCCATAATCCAAAACTCAACATCATCTATACTTTCATAGTCTACTGGATCAAAAGATTTCTTTTTAAGACTAAGCCTATAAAAATGAACAACATAAGATTAAAAATATAAACTTTATAACTTTAACTAAAAATGAATAAACTATAAATAATTACCTTTCCTTCAAACACAAGTTGTAATGGACAAATACAAGATCATTAAATCTAGCATGCTCCAACCTATTCCTCTTCTTTGTGTGAATTTGTTCAAATACATTCCAATTCCTCTCACATCCTGAAGAAGAAGAAGAAGTTTGGCTCAAGATCCTTATAGCCAACTTTTGAATATTAAGAGCACTATGTCCACAAACTCTCCACCATTCATCTACAAGAAAATAAAAATATAATTAGTACTAGATTACTAGAATATAAAAATAAAAGAAAAAACACATGAATAAGTTTGAAGGTCTTAGAATTTACCAGGTTGCATGGTTTTTATTGACTCCATAGCAAGTTGTCGACCAAAACTCCAAAGTCTATCTTGATAAATTCCCACTTCCTCCATACATTTTTTTTGACTCACCTTGCAAGTGATTTTATTCTCTACCATCTCAAGGAAACCATCTATCAACTCTACTTTCCAAAATAATTTTCTTTGTCAATGTTTTCATGATTGCTTTTTTTGCCCTATACATCCCATCATACACATATCCAATTGAAGGTCTCTCATCCGCATCCATCATTCACAACACCTAAAAGTGGAGCCACAATTCCAACAATCACAAAACAATCATTCCAAAATTTATTATCAAGCAACCGAACACACAAGTTGAGCTTTCTTATCTTTCCAGTTTCTAGAATCTTTTAACATTTTACTAGTTACCAATGCTTGTAAATCATGTTTATGATCAACAAGACTATACAAAGCAATGAAAGTTGTAACAAATCGAGTTGACCCTGTACGTAAAATTTTCTTCCATCCATCTCGCTTTCGCAACAAAGCAAGCAAAAATCCATGATTATATATGAATTTAGTCACCAAACTTGCTCTGTCTGAGGCTAGAAACAAACTTCATTTTACCAATGTCTCATAGTATCAAGTTCAAACAATGAGCAGCACAAGGAGACCAAGAAGTTGATGGATACTTATCATTTTGCTTAGCTCCAGCAGCCTTATAATTTGCTACATTATCAGTGACCAAATGAAAACATTACTAGGTCCCACCCACACAACTAGCTCAGAAAAGAAGCCACAAAGAGTTGCTGCATCTTTCACAATATCAGAAGTATCAACAGATCTCACAAATGTCAACCCTTGCTTGCAATACACCAAGAAATTAATGAATTGCCTATTAGATTGATCCTGCCACCCATATCCCAAAATAGTACAACTTTTTTCTTCCCAAAAACTACAAAAGGCAGTAATCAATAATTGAACTTTTTTCTTCATACATCCCAATAAATTAGTACGCAATGCATGATAAAAAGGTACTTTGTAACCATAACCAATAAAAGCAATTGTATCGGCCATTTGTTGAAAGTATGGAGAGTTGATGGAATTAAAAGGGATGCAACAATCATAAAAGAACCTAGCAACAGTCATATCCACTCTATGTAATGCTTCTTTAGTAGCAAGAGCACTTTTAATACCTGGTTGTGAACCAAGTTTGGTTCTTGGAGGAAATTAGGTTGGTAGGTTCCCTTGTGCTTTTCACTTTCCTGTTTTCTGCAAAACAGCTTGCTCTTTTCCTTCCATTGAATTGGATGCTTGATGTTCTACTTCTTCTATCTCTACAATCTCTTCCACATCAGCTTCAGATTCAAGCAAACAACTTTTTTTCATAGCATCCTTCAATAATTACTCTATTCGATGCCTAACTTCATAAGGAACTTTCTTGCATGAAGTTATATCTCCTTTCCTTCCAGCTAAGTGTTCCTTCATTTTGTTAATTCCGCCACCTTTATAATTGTTTTGACAATGTAAACATGTCAAACTCTTCCTCCCACTGGCATCAACTACTTCTTTACAATGAGCCCGTGCACGGTCATTTTTCCCTCTCACTGAAAAAGATATAGATGGAGAACTTGATTGTTGGTCAGACGATGATATCACTGAAAAAAATATAGAATCAAATGATTAATATGCAATCACCAATAGTAATAAGGAAATTAACAAGTTAAACAAAATAACAAATGATTCAATGTCCTCCACTTAGAAGTTAGCAAGTTAAACTGTTAAACAAATGCATTAAGGAAAATAGAAAATTAAACAAATGCATTTAGGTCCTATGTTGTTTCCTCAGGAAAAGAGGAAACTTTCCTAGTTTCCTATACAATTGTACATTAAAGTTCAAACTGATCAAAGATCAAACAAATGCAAGAAGCCATATTAAATTAACCGATTAATTGATTAACAGATTAAGTCGTTAAAGAATTAAACCCCAGAAAACTACATTAAATTTAGCCATTAAGGCATTAACTGAGAAAACTAGAAAAGTAGAAAGTTAGAACCCATTAAGACATTAACAAACGCATTTACGCCATTAAGGGCAACTGGGCAAAACATTAAGCCTGACATTAACATTTAACAAATCAAATGCGTTAATCATTAATGATTAACCAGAGAAAACCGATTATGATGCATTAATCAACTGGGCGACTACTACTGTACTACATGTCTACAGTCTACACTACTACCAGAGAAAACCGAGCATCATGGAAAGAGTACTTGAGCATTTTGGGTCGACTGCCGGCAATTTGAATTTTAAATTTTTGAACTCTAGACTTCAGAGCTTGGTACATGGAAGAGAGGGGGAATGGCGATTTTAGAGATTTAGGGCTTTTTTTTCATCGGTAGGTTTTTATATGCTCAACCGGACAGGACAGATGGCCGATTGTCTGTTTGACCAATTCGGTCCGGTTCGGTTGTCAAAACATTGATTACGATAGATGCTATAGCTACTGAACGAATCCCTAGATGCCTAAAACTCCCAAAAACATAGTATAATAATGGTGGCACAAAGCTTGAATTTGAATCATCATATAATTCAATTACAAAAGAAAAATTAAAATTAAAACATGTATATTTTTTGTCCAAAAAAACTTACAAAGGCCAAGTAAAGGTGGCAATTTTGCTAGTTTTATGTAGCTAATTCTTTGCTCGATAAAAATAATAATAATTAAGACACTTATTAATGTTACTAATAATGATCATGTATTGGTGGATCAAATAAAATATTTCATTCTTCTCCCAAGTAATCGAGTTGGTGCTCTTCATGAGTAAACCTTCCCTTCCACAAGTAATTGCCGCATTATCAACTCATCCTTTTATTTTATAAATCGTTAAATACATAACCCCCGCACAATCCAAAATAAAAACCACCACATTTAAAAATAAATAAATTATATGCATTGTTAGAGAACAGGTATGTCTGCCAATATATATTCTAATGTAGTATCAACTTACCAAAATGATGGGTGCAGTTAGGAGTGAGTCCTCACATTCGTTGTGCATCACAATTGTGTTTGTGCCACCCATGAATATCTTAGATGTGCACTAATCCATAGTCCTCTTGATGTCTCCAGCATAAGACACATAATACAAAGTACACCATCGACCAATGTCAGACTAGACAATCAAATTAAAAATAATTGCACACAATTTGCACATAAGAGATAGTTGAGAACTATTACCTTAATGACCACAACATGGTCAAGATGTTCACCGACTCGAAGAGGATACCATTGCTTGCAACCATGTCGTCAACAACATTACTTTTGGAGATTTGTTTTGATTGAAAGGTTCGGGGTGTTAAGACTTGAGAGATTTGCAACATCATTTCCTCCCAAGTGGTCGTAGCTCACTATTGATGTTGGCTAGGGAATTCAAGGTAAAAGCCAAAGTGAACAGGGTAATTGTGTTGTGGACCACAACACAGAAAAGATACAATAATATAATTGTCAGCTTAAATGATATTATAGAAAATCTATTTGCTGCTTTGGACAAAGATGACGCTGAGATACCAATCTAACAATAAACATATAGATTACTGTAGATCCAAAAATCTACAATCAAAGAAGTTTCGATTGACGCATTCGACAATCTTTATCAACTGCACAATGTCGGATGGTTGAAGGCCACCGAAGTGAGTCTAAGATGGACTTAATCTGATGACGAGAAGAAGGTTTACAGTGAGAGAAGCTAATAGATTTTTAGGAAGAGAAGTGGAGCTAGAGAAAATGACCGAAAGATTTTAGAGGCTTGGACTACTCATATTTATAGAATTATGGTCCACGTGATTGGCACGTGAGTTGCGTGAGCTGTCAAGCTCTCAGCTCGTGCTGGGCCATTTGAGTCTTTGTCTGATATTGTTTTTTGTACCTTAGGTGAGGCTGCATAAATGACTAAGCTCATGGGCTGGAGGAGCCTACTGGTGCTAAAGGCCGCACGCTCACATGGGCCCTAGTGGGCTATAAGTTTATTAGGCTGACGGGTCTTTATTGATGGAGCAGCTGGTGGGCTCATGAGCCTTTAATTACTGGACCAACAAACCTCAAAATGGCTCACAAGCCTTATATGTCGTACGGGCTCACAAGCGTGACATGGGCTCACAAGCCTTATATGTCGTACGGAGTAAAAAACGGTTTGTTGCCCATACAATTACTTTATAAGCTAATAGCGTGCTATAAATATAGCAAGGAAGTCGAGCATTCCTCATAATGAATATGCAATAATCGCATGAGAGAAGCACATAATGTGCCTGTTTGGTAGTGTTGTGAGGTGTTGTGTGGTGCTGTGAGGTGTTGTGTGGTGCTGTGAGATATAAAACTGTGATGTTGTGAGGTGAGTTTGAGTCCAGTTTTACTTTGCAGAGGTAAAAGTAAAACCCTTCATTTTCAGTGTCCAAATTTGTGCCCTGTGGGAGAGGTTGATCTGCATCTGCAGCAGCAGGAGAGGGGGAGTTTTTTCCCTTCTCAGTTACTTCTATTAAGAATTTGGATCAAGGTTGCACTCGCGTTAGATAGTCCTAAATACATTGAACTCATACCTGAAGCGATGGCGCAAGAGTCGTCGCATGCTGCTTTCTGTCGATCTAGGTTAACGTTGAGCGATGGCGAGAGTTGTCCGACTTGTGTTAAACGCGTCTCTTCTCTTCGTTGCTTGCAGACTCAACGCAAGTGCAACCAAACGGATATGGGCCCGATTTTTTAAAGTTGTGTTTAAACCCAACATGAACGTGGGCCTCTAACGCATGGCCAAACACGCGCAATAGCAACAATAGGCTATCAAAATGGACTAAAATTTACAAACCAAAAAATGCAGAGCAACACAAACAAACTCATAAAGAGAATTTAATACAAGGAAAAAAAATACACAGAAAAAGCTAACCTCAAAGAAAAAAGAGAGTGAGGGAAGGAGTGATTAAATGCACAACAAACACTGCATAAGAAACCATTCAAACCTGCTGGGCATTTGATCATGCCTGTAACCTGACATATCTTCTCCAAGTAGCTATATTGAAAACTTTTCCTCCATAATTTCAATCTCTAAATCCCAATCTAAACTGGTGTCACCAAAAATATCTTTCCTTATCAGCATGGATTGCACAATCGGATGCCGCAAATCTTCACACAGGCAAACCCATAAAAAGAGGAGAAGACGACTCTTTAGAGCTGCATTGGTTTCAGTCCTCACGCACTATCGTTTCCAACGTCAGAAAAATCAGACCTTTATTTTCCTCATTTTGATAAAAAGAGAAAGGAATTGACAGCCAGACAAAATTAAATTACCTCTTTCAGCGTACTTAGTACTCCTGTAGCTTTAGTGAATCGATCGTAATTGGTCTGACCCCCCAAGGCTTATCTCTATATTCACCTTTCCTACGTAATTGAGTATTGGAAGACTAAAGCACATACATATAAAGAAGTGAATGTCTTAGTCAAAGGATTGAGAGAAATAAATTCATGGGGCAGGCCGTTTTAGTTGGCAACGTTATATGGTCTAAAATTCTGCCACCTGTGAAAGAAAGGTTGTGATAGATGCTAAGAATAAATTTATTAAAAATTAAATTAAATGATAGAAGAACCAGGAGAAAGGGACAATGGGATATGGATGTTGGGTAGTGGTTGACGTCTTGCAATCTTTATTGCTAGGCAACGTGGGAGTTGAGAAATTAATAAGGGTAGTTAAGGAGATCATTCCATGGCGTTGAATTGGAAGTAGCTGATGCCGAGGAGTTAGTAGAAGACGAGGCCAATGACAGGGAGAGAGGAATCATAAATTGAAACGAGAACCCCGAAGTACAGCATATCAGGTGGGAAATATATAACTTTGTGATTGTGATAATTTGAATAAAAGTGGCTTATGTGTTATCTTAATATTTGGGTGGTAAGATTGTATGTTTGGAAATGTGTTCTTGATGATATTATGCTTTGTTAACTTCAGGGAATTAGTAGTTCTAATTGTGAGTTATGTTACTAAAGTTTAAATGAATTTGCTGAGAACTTGGTGTAATATTTGAGTTGATGAATAAATTTGGGTGACAGTACTACTTGCACACCATTCTTATCCTGTCTCACACATTTGATTGTCAAAAAATCCAAATCTAAAAAACCCCACAGATGATGAGGACAAATTCATCATTTTCTGTTCCTCCTTCTCCCTCCCCCCATCTCTCTTGCTTTGGTTCTCAAGCTCCTCAAAGTCCTGAAGCAGCTCGAGCTTGGCTTCACTTCTTACCCCAAAGCTTCTCGGGAAAAGCCGCTGGAATTAGTATTAATAGTCTTCCAATTGAAGATGCACCAGCCAAGGAGGCTGCACCTTCGAAGGATAAGGATGACGATGACTTCGACCTCTTTGGTGATGAGACTAAGGAGGACAAGAAGGCAACTAAAAGCTCGCAACCACTGCTAGCATGCTAGTGGGGTTGGCAGTAAAAGGGACTAGCTTTGGTGACTTCAATGAAAGGAAGGATTCGTTACAAGGCTCCACTGTGAGGCGCTCTTCGATAAGGGTATCGAAGGATACAAGATCATCAATAATTTTCATCATGATCCACAATTTCTTGACCCCATAACCAATTGGTACTATTACTTGGCAGACCATATCGAATTAGAGAAGAAACTGTTCCTGATCCATATCCGATTTCTGTTGGGGTGTAAGCGAAACGAGAGCTAGGAAGGTTCGCCGGAAAATATGGGGTGTTTTATAATATTCTATGAATTTTAAAGAAAAATGATGAAAAAGGGGTGTGCAAAGAACATTATAATTTTGACATGGGGTGTATAAGTAATTGGGTGTCATTAAAAATAAGTGGTGTGTAAATAGTGTCACTCCTAAATTTTTGTGTTGCATATTGATATGGATAAATTTGGATCAAGTGAAATAATTTATTTGTTTCACTTTGTGATGTGGGATAAAGTGGTAAAGAATTTATGCTGAAATTGAGTTAATATTTCTCTGTATTTGGTGGAATTGTTGAAATTCATTAGAATATATTTTTGCTTAACGGGTTAATAATTATGCTGGAATTGTTGAAATTCATTCCACATGTGTTGTATTGTGAGTGCACCAAATTGAATAATTGGGAATTGCTAATGTTTGTTGTCCGTACAGTGCGAAGTACTAATTTGATAATTAGAGCTGATGATGTGTCATGGTATTTAAATGAACTGTTATGCTGAATTTTGATTGGTTAAAAAAGTGTTGGTCGAAAAAAAGAATTGGGGTTGTAGGATTGGGAACAAGAGATGGATATGTACGTATAGTGGGAGGATCCGGGTAAGAATTGGCTATACAGTCGTATAGTAAAGGGTGGTAAGTTCAGGTAGGTAGAAGGAGAATGCTGATAAGTGTCGAAAAATATATTTTAATGTTGATAAAATATGGACGCTTATAAATAATTAAGATTTTAAGTGATGTTTGCACATTAAATTACATATATTATTTTGGATATCATTTCATTGTTTTAAATGCATTTGCATGCCTAAAACATCATATTTTGGCCAGACTCACTGGAGTTCAACCCAACTCTACTCATCTCCAATTGTGAAGCTCATGGTCATCATCAAAAGCGATGTCATCAATGACATCAACACCATTACCATTTCAAGGTCATCAACCACCGTTTTTATTCTTGTCAATTATCTTCATTTATTTCAAAGAATATGTTCATAAATTCAATAAGGGGGGACAACCTGACCCACCTTTGAAAATATGACATTATCTCCTCTACTTGTTACTACCAATGTGCTCATTTCTTTCTATAAATAGCAAGCTTGAAGGGGGAGGAAAGAGGGAGCCAAGAAGAAAAGGAAGAAGAAACAAGAGATTAATGATTGTGTTCTCAATTATGTTTGTAATATGTTTCATGTTTGATTTCATTATGTATAACTAAACTTTTATTAGTTAGGCTTTACAAGCATGATGATTTTAATTTTTTCATAGTATTTGAATTCTAATATTTTATTTTTTTGAGTAGCTAACTTTGAAACATGTATTAATTATTTTTAGATGTTAACAAGTGTAGTGAGCATCCAACAAAACAAGGGCAAGTGAGCATCCAACAAAATGATGTAGAAGCATTCCATGAGTATTGGGATAGATATAATAGGTTTTTAAGCTCTTGTTCTCATCATAATATTCAAGAAGGGTTTCTATTGCAACATTTTTATAAGGGGATGTTGGATTCAGATTGCAAAATAGTGGACGCCACATCTGGTGGATTGATGAATAATAATGTTGGGCAAGCAAAGGAGATTTTCGAAATCATGTCAACTAATTCTCAACAATGGAGCTACAATAGAGTGAAAGAACCTCAAAGAAGGGTTGGAGTCTATGAAGCACAATCAAGTTCAAACATGGAAGCCCAAATTGCAAACTTGACAAACATGATGAAGCAGCTAATCACTCCAGTCCCTCAAGTGTGTGTTGTTTGCAGTACACCTAGACATGCCATGGAAAGTTTCCCACAAAATGAAGTTACAGTCTTGGATGCGCAAATAAATGTGTTAGGCACCTACCCAAATTAGAATCCAAATCCAACGCAAAGACCAAGGAATGATTCATTTGCTCCTACTTACAATCTAGGATGGAGGAATCACCCAAATTTTAGGTAGAGCAATAATCAACCAATGCAGCAGCCTTTTGCTCAAGTGCCACAAAATTGAGTTCAAGCTGAGCCCCCGAAACCATCTCTTGAAGAAATGGTTACATCTGAAAAATTGAATACTAAAAGTAGGTGTCATTTGGTTTGCAATTCTATTTTGTATTTTATGTTTTTGTACTTCATTTTCTATTTTATGTTTTCCATTTTTATTTTGAGAATTTTAGAAATGTGTTTGGTTTGTCATTTTTAAAAACTGTTTCTTAAAATGAAAAACTGAAAAACATATTTGGTTTTAAATTTTGAGATAATATTTTCTATTTAAAATTTGACATTGTATTGATATGATTAACATCATATAATTCAATCATTTCCTTTTTTTCATAATGTAATCAAAAATAAACTTTAAACAATAGTAGCATCAATAAGAAAAAATAAAAATGATAGTATGAGGAATATTGTTTGAAGCCAAATTAAATAAAATGAAATGATATAAAACTCCACACAATCATGTGCGAGTTGCTAAATAAGCATTCCACATTTCAGTAGCTATTTGATCTCTGACTTGTCCCATTTGAGCTGTTTGACTAGCATCAAACTGTATGGCTTCTTGATTCTGACTCGTCTCGGGCACATCTTCGAAGATCATATGCTCTGAAGAATATTGTGCAAAAAGCATATCCAAAGCATGTTCTTGGCGAATGAAGTTATGTACTGTGCAACATGCCCTCGGAATCAACCTCTGCCTACAAAGTGGATAGTTAGACATTAATTTTAGAATGGGAAATCTTGCCTTTAGCACTCCAATGCATCGTTCAATAATGTTTCGGCATGAGGAGTGTCTATAGTTGAATAACTCTTCTTTTCCACGCAGTGCTCCTTGTCCACTATAATCACGCAAATGATATCTTCGGCCTCAATATGGAGCAAGAAATCCAGGCATATTTGGATAGCCGGCATCAACAAGGTAAAATTGATTTCCGCAAGGCATTGGAAAGTTGTTTTCTGTCCTTGTTATCGCATCTATGAATACTCGAGAGTCATTAGCAGTCCCTTCCCAACCACAATACACAAATGTGAATTTCATGTCAAAGTCACATGTAACCATCACATTTTGTGTTATTTCAGTTTTCCTTCCTCAGAAAGATGTCTGTCTCGATGCAGGTGCCCAAGCTGAAACATGTGTTCCATCAATTGCACCAATACAATCCTACATTAATAAAAAATTGTATAAGTATTTTATCATTAATCAATGAAAAGATAAAATTAGAAAAAATAATAAAAAAATATGTACCTTAAAATAAGGATAGTATATTTGCATGAGACGTGGATGTATACCATTTCTGATAGTTGGTCGGATGATCTCCGTGCCCAACGTACAAACAGCCCGTAAAACTCTTTTGAACCATTTGGATGTTGTGTAAGTGGAATGTTGAAAGCGATCAGCAATAACAATATGCCTTGAGGTGTGTCCTATAATCCTCAGAAACATACCAACACCCTCCTCGATGCTGACTTTTTTTCCATCTCTCAACAATCCCTTCTCTTTCAAAGTATCACAAAAGTTCAGAAACACATGTTCGTGCATGCGAAACAATTCATAACAAATAGTTGGATGACCATTCACAACTTCAAGCGTGTACATCTTTCCAGTAAGCATAGATGTTCTGTAAGGTGTCCTATCTATAATACTTCTTTGATTAGCAACGAGAAAATTAAGTAGAAGGAGATCTTCATATTCTTCTTCCAAATCATCCACAAGCAAAAAATCTTCATCACTCGAATCATCAATATTTTGAACAGACATCTCTCTGTGAAGCATTCATAATACATGAGTAATTATAAGTAACAAATATTATAAATAGTTCATCATAAATATCAAACAAAGTCAAAGAAATTCCAGACAAATATTACAAATAGACATAAATGTTTTCAAACGAAACAAACTCAAATGAATTCCAAACAAACTAATATCATATGTTTTCTAATACGGGTCCTCTTCTATGTTCTGGCAACCTTACAAAGGAGGTCCTAAAACTTGCTTTCTCAAAAGCCGTAATTGCTTTAGCATAAATTTTATCAGACAATCCTTCCATATTGTTTAAGATGTCAATGCACACCTCAGTAGAGTAAGGATCACTCCCTTGACTACTTACTTCACCACCACTTGTAGGGGAAGAATGTGATTTTGATAGAAGGCTTGCAAGTTTTTCTTTGAAGTATAGCTTCCTAAGTTCACTTTCTTCTGTCCTTTGACTAACTGAAGCGAAAAACTGCTGCATACATGAATCAAGTTTATCACTCTTACTGATTTTAGGTTCCTTACGTCGGCGTTCATTCAGCGTGGTATCATCCTCACGTCTATGAGTGTTTGAACCTCCACCACTATCATCCTCCTCCACATGAATATGAACTCCTTTATTAAAAAAATCATCTTCTAACTGTCTTTCCTCGTCTGAAGTAGGAGGCAATTGAGTGGAAGCACTATGTAACCCTCCAGTTGCTGTAGTCCCGCAAAAAATCTCCCCAAGCAGTTCATAATGTTGACATCCTTCCTTTCTAATTATCTTATACTCAGCCTTATTAATCTGCAAAAGTGAAAGAAAAACACATTAATATACATTGTATGAACACAAAGTGCTATATAATAAAACACACTTTCAACAATATTTGACAAACCGTGTAAAAGTGTTGCCAAATTTCCTCTGCAGCATTCACTTGATTTGTATTTGGATCCCATGTCACCCCAGTATGTGCTAACAGCTGAGAGAACAAGCGATGCAACTTTCGTAAACGGTTCCATTTACCCTTCAATCGCTCTACCCCGTAATCCCATTTAGTCGCTGCAATCATCTCTTGATTGATTCTCCCTCATTCATCTGGTTTAAATGTAGAACATTGCAATTTTCCAGCTTTCACACTCTCATATAGTATACCAATGAAGACTCGTTCATTTTCCGTAGGCCATGACATTGAATCCTTAGTCCTACCTTTATGTCCTCCCATATTGAACTAACAGTTGAATAAAATGGTAAAATCATATTTCTCCCATATTGAACTAACAGTTGAATAAAATGGTAAAATCACGTTTCTCCCTTATTGAACTAACAGTTGAATAAAATGGTAAAATCATGTCATTAATACCAATACAAAGCAACACGTGCAATACAATAAGTTAAGAAGCCATGGACTAAGTTCAATATAAAAAGTCAGGAAGCGAAGCATATGGACTAAGTTCAATACAAAAAGTCAGAAAGCCAAGCATATGGACTAAGTTTAATACAAAAAGTCAAGAAGCCAAGCATGCACGTGCAATATAATAAGTCAAGAAGCCAACCATATGGACTAAGATCAATACAAAAATTCAAGAAGCCAAGCATGCACGTTCAATACAATAAGTCAAGCAGCCAACCATATGGACTAAGTTCAATACAAAAAGTCAAGAAGCCAAGCATGCACATGCAATACAATAAGTCAAGAAGCCAACCATATGGACTAAGTTCAATACAATAAATCAAGAAGCCAAGCATATACATGCGATATATATGAACTAAGTTCACAAAATGACGACCAATTCTAAACCAAGCATAAGTTCTATAGCTGCTTTTATAAGTGGGGAGAGATCTAATCCTAAACCAAAATCTACATCAATTCAATAAGATGTGACTTCAATGAATGAGGGTTCAAATAATTCATCAAATTCTCTAAGAAAGTTGGAGAAGGTTTTAAGTTCAGGCCAACAAAATTTTGAGGGATCCACTAATGACCAAACTGAAAATGGGGGTCAAATTGGGGGTACAGTTTCAAGCATTCTAGTACAATTTCAGCATCAAATTGGGGGTCATAAGCCTACCAGAAAAAGGCTTGTTGAAATCTTGAACTACTGTCCCTATTTATTAATTTATTAGAAGAGTTCCTGTATTGACACCAATTACAGAGGAAAATAGTAGAAACTTGGAAACAAAACACACCAAGATGAATTATATATATGGATCACACATATTGGTGCAATTCATGAGAGGGAGGAGCAGTGATGGATCAAGATAAACAATTACATAGACAAATTGGTACGATTATTAGATAAGCGAGACAACGATTTGAAGATAAACCAGCTCCAGAATCAAAACAAAATAAATTTGATGGAAATCGAATCAAAATCACGTGGCTTGCAAAGTTGAAGATAATGAGAAAAAGATAATGTCAAAAGTGGCAAAGTTGAAGTAGGCCATAGTTAAGCATCAAATCATTAGTGCCAAGCATGTGGGGTTCGTTCATATATCTTGCTACTTAACATCACCACCCAACAAATTAAAAATATTACACAAAAATACCAACACGCGAAGAAAAATACCTCAGATCTGGGTGACGTCGCAGATGAGAGGACGGCGAAGAGACACAAAAAGCAAACAAATTGGGAGCCGCACCAAGGAAACACGAGAGACGGCGAGAAGGAGAGACGAAATAACCTTTTCTATTTTCCGAAGGCGGAAGTAAAAGTTACGAAGACGGAGAATCCCGTGTTTTGGGATTCTCCGTCTTTTAGCCCTAAATAGTTTAAAACGACAAAAAGTCGTTTTTAATTTTATGTTATAATCTATTTTTTGTTTTAAGAAACATATTTTACAAAATAGTCCAACCAAACAAGTTTTTACTGTTTTAAAAATACAAAACATAAAATGGGCTGAAAATGACCAAACCAAATGGCACCAAATAAAGTGCAACACACATTATTTACGAGGAAAACCCAATCCAAGGAAAAACCTCGGGTGTCTATAGCCACCCAAACTTTGAAACAATCCACTATCATCAGGTTACAAGAATGTCCTTAGAGCTAGGATTCATATCACCTGCACTAGTTTTCTGCTCGAATCACTCGACACATCCAACCACAAGTAGATCCTTCACAATAATGTTCCAGAGTTGCACTGAAGTCTTCATGCTCTGAGAATACTCAATAATGCCCTCAAAGTGCAATGCAAGAATACATGAATTATATCAAAAATAAAATCTCACTCAAAAACTCAATTTTCAATTTAGCTTATGCGAGTAAAAGACTTAGGGTTATTTGGTTACCAAAGGCAATATATATGAGATATGTAGGAACCAATAAAACCCTAGATAATGACCTAAAAGATATGCGTAAAATTAACCCAAGAAATTAGGAAAAATATTGTGTCCTAATCTTGGAATCAAGGCCATAAAAGATAAAGAAATACTTCCTTAAAGTGAGGAGATGATTATCTCTAAAAGTAGAAAATAGATAAATCTAAATAAGGAGATACAATCATTCCTAAAACCAACTTGATTTTATTTCAATCAATTAAGTTAACCATATCAATTGATTAAATAAAATCAGTTATCATTATCCACAAAAAAACACATCACATAATTCAAGATGCAATTGCAAAAGACCTGATGTTCATGTAGGCTACATGAAAATTACCTGAGATCACAATTAGCTCATGTAGTGTACATACAGGTTACCTGAACTTGCAGTAAACTCATGTAAGCTCCATGCAAGTTACCTGACATCTTCATTTGATCTTTAGTTTACACTCAACTCTCATTCTAACCTAGTGTGGATCCAAGTTATCCTAAACTAGGAAACTACATTGTTCAAGCATAGTGTCACATACATATTGCTAACAAAATCTATGGCACAAAGCACTCAAGCATTTATCCAAAAAACTGATAACGCCATTAAAAATCTAGAACAACAAATGGGACAGTTAGCCACTGCATTAAATCAAAGAGAGCCTGGAAAGCTTTCTGGCCAAGTTGTTGTCAACCCTGGGATTAATGAAGATGCTAAAACAATCACTTTGAGGGGAGGAAAACAATTGAAAAAACAAGTGTGCTAGAAAAAGAGAAGAACCTTGAATCTAAAGATATGATCCATCCAAATGTTCCAATTACAAATTCTAGCAGCAGTGCTACTCCTTTCCAAATTTTATTTTCTCACATGCTCTTTTTCCTAACAGATTACAGAAATTCGGCAAAGAAAATCCAATGCAAGGAATCATAGACACTTTCAAGAAGGTGGAGATTAACATTCTTCTTTTGGATGCCATTAAACTGATGAAAAAATATACAAAGTTCCTTAAGGACTTGTGCACGAATAAGAGAAAGTTCAAAGAATTTGAAAAAATTAAGATTTCTAAGAAAGTTTCAGCTGTTCCACAAAGCAAACTCCCTCCCAAACTAAAAGATTCGGGCAATTTTTCTATCCCTTGTGTCATTAGGGGTCACAAGTTTGAAAAAGCTCTTCTTGACTTAGGTGCATCTATCAATCTAATGCCTTTTTCTATTTACGGGTCTTTGAATATAGGCGAACTAAAGGCAACATCTGTGAGCATCCAGTTGGACGAGATCAATCAAATATCGTAGTGGTATCCTTGAAGATGTCTTAATCAAAGTTGATGGATTAATCTTGCCTGCTAATTTTCTAGTCTTTGAGATGGAGCCAATCCTTATGACAGACGCACAATTAACCTTAATTCTTGGTCGTCCATTCATGGCCATGACAGGTACCAAGATTGATGTTCAAAAGGGAACACTAACTACAAATGTACAGGGGCGAATCATCAAGTACAAGGTTTTTGGCGCACTCCAATTATCGAGTAATAAACATGGTTGTTTTCACTTTGATACATTGGATACAATTTGTCAACGAGTTTTCAATGAAATTTTTGGATGCGATATTGTGGATAAGGTTTTAATTCATAATCTTGCAAGCACAGATGATGATAAACAAGTTAGAGAAGTTTTGGCCCACCTTAAAGCCCTACCTTCTTTAGGTATGTATATTTCTAATTTTGAGCCTTTATCAATTCCTAACACAAAACTTGTACCATCTATTGTGCAGACACCAAAATTGGAGTTGAAGGAACTACCAAAGCATTTGAAGTATGCATATGTGGACGAAGAACATACTTTGCCCGTAATCATTGCATCTAATCTCAATACTGAAGAAGAAGAGAAATTGTTAAGGGTACTGAATGAGCATAAAACTTCAATAGGATGGAGTATTGCTAGTATTAGAGAAATTAGTCCCTCTAGATGTATGCATCAAATACTACTAGAGGAAAGAACAAAACCAACAAGAGATGGTCAACACAAGCTTAACCCAATAATGAAGGAAGTGGTGCTAAAAGAAGTACTCAAATTGTTAGATGTTGACATCATTTACCATATCTTTGACAATAAATGGGTTAGTTTGATACAAGTGGTTCCTAAAAAATTTGGAGTCACAATAGTCCGTAATGAAGATATTGAGTTGGTTCCCACACAAGTTCAAACAGGATGACGTGTTTGCATATACTATAGAAAGCTTAATTCAGGTATTAGAAAAGATCATTTTCCATTACCTTTCATTGATCAAATGTTGGAACGTCTTGTAGGTCACAACCATTATTCACTTTTCCATATGGTACATTCTCCTACAGGCGCATGCCCTTTGGTCTTTGCAATGCTCCAGGTACCTTTCAAAGGTGTATGATGAACATATTTTCAAATATGGTGGAGCACATTATTAAGGTATTTATGGATGATCTTAGTGTATTTGGTTCATCTTTTGATAAATGTCTCCATAACCTCGCCTTGGTTCTAGAAAGATGCCAAGAATGCAATTTAATTTTAAACTGTGAGAAATGCCATTTTATAATACAACAAAGAATTTTTCTTGGTCATATCATCTCTAGCAAAGGAATAGAGGTTGACAAAAGCAAAAGTGTATATGGTAATTTACTACCCAAGGATGTGAAATTTGAGTTTGATGAGATATCTCTGAAGGCTTTCAACAAGCTTAAACTACTTCTCACATCAGCACCAATCATGATGCCGCCTAATTGGAGCCTTCCCTTTGAACTAATGCTTGATGCTTCTAATTATGCATTAGGAGCAGTTTTGGGACGAGTAAATAAAGTACCTCATGTAATCTACTAAGCAAGTAGAACACTCAATGATGCCAAACTTAACTACTCCACTGTAGAGAAGGAACTTCTATATGTTATTTTTCCCTTAGAAAAATTTTGTACCTATTTAATTGGAACTAAGGTAATTGTATTTTCTGACCATCTGGCTCTTAGGTACCTCCTCCAAAAGAAGGATGCAAATCCATGTTTAATCAGATGGATTCTATTACTACTAGAGTTTCATTTGAAGATTAAGGATAAAAAATGATTTGAAAATGTGGTGGCCGATCATCTCAGCCACTTGGTGAATAATTCAGTGACCGAAGAAGACTCTTTGCCCCTAAATGAGAATTTCCCTGACAAGCAATTGTTTTATTTAACAATTTCTACACCTTGGTATGCTAACATTGTCAATTATATCGTTACATGTAATCTTCTAGGAAGTTTGACAATAACTTCCAAGAAAAAGCTCGTGAAAATGGCAAAGTATTACATATGGGATGACCCATACCTTTTCAAATGGTGTTCTGACCAGATCATCAGACGATATGTACCAGAATCAGAATTTCAATCAATACTCACATTTTGTTACTCTATGCTTGTAGAGGACATTTTGGTCCGAAGAAGACAACTCTGAAAGTACTGCAATGTGGGTTTTATTGGCCAAGTTTTTTCAAGGATGTATATATTTTTTGCTCTACTTGTGATAGATGTAAACGATTGGGTAATCTTTCATCTAGAAATCAGATGCCATTATCTTCGATTTTGATAGTTGAAATTTTTGATGTATGGGGCATTGATTTCATGGGACCTTTTCCTTCATCTAAATGTTATTTATATATCTTACTTTTCTGTGGATTATGTTTCCAAATGTGTGGAAGTAATTCCATCCATGACTAATGATTCTCGAGTTGTTCTTAGATTTCTCAAAGAAAATATTTTTGCACGATTTGGAACACCTAGGGCAATAATTAGTGATGGAGGATCCCACTTCAATAATAAACGCTTTGCAGCATTATTGAGAAACACGAAGTCAAACATAAGGTTTCCACACCATATCATCCAGAAATAAGTGGACAAGCGGAAATCTTTAATAGAGAAATTAAGGGGATATCGGAGAAGACTATGAGATCCTCACGCAAGGATTGGTCTAATCATCTTATAGATGCTCTATGGGCTTATCGTACAGCCTATAAAACTCCAATTGGAATTTCACCATATATGTTAGTTTTTGGCAAACCCTACCACTTACTAGTTGAATTAGAACACAAAACATATTGGGCTATCAAACAGTACAATTGTGACATAGAGGTTGCAGGAGAGAAACGAAAGTTGTAGTTGAGTGAGCTGGAAGAACTCTGAAATGAAGCGTATGAGAGTTCTAAAATTTACAAGGAGAAGACCAAGGTCTATCATGACAAGACCATTTTGAACCTGGGCAAAAAGTCTTATTATAAAACTCACACCTTCGACTATTCCCAGGTAAGCTCCGTTCATGATGGTATGGACCATTTTTTATTACTCATGTTTTTTCACATGGTGCAGTGAATCTTCAACACCCACATATTGGAAATATTTTCATGGTGAATGGTCTCGTCTCGAGCACTATTTAGAGCCAGTAATAGTACATGTTGATGAAAATTTATGGCTATTTGATCCTATTCTACTCACTTCATATGTCGTTCTGTCTGGCTGACAATGCTAAACTTAGTGTTTGTAGGAGGAAACCCATATTTCTTTCTTATTCTACTTGTGGTTTATTTTCTTATGAATTTTTTTTTTGAAAAATGTAGGGTGCCCATATTTTTCTTCTTTCACGCTCTTCCTTACCAATTTCTGAAACACTCCTATCATTATTGTTCTTTCTTTTGAGCAATTTTTTTCTTCCTCCTAAACATGATGTTACGCCGCCCAAGAGTTGTCGTTCAGCTTCTTCATCGTCGAAGGCCTTATTTGCTAGAGCTAAAATTTTTCTTGAGTAAAGAATCGATTCTAACATCCTGAATGAACCTGACAATCATTGGGCAATAAGTTACCTTCGAAATCATTATCTGGTCTTCTTAGTCCAACCAAATCCAGAAGAAGATTACCCGATGTATGAAGATATAGTTAAATCCTTTTATCACACTATTCTAGAATTACCAAACTCTTTTAGAGCTCAACCAATTTATCAAGTTCATGTTGCTTGTAATCGGCTTAAATTCACACTAGCATATGTAAGCTCATGTTTCAGATTTCCGTCTACCCTTGATATTTCTACCGACTTTCTGTCATCAATCTTTATTTCCAAAGAGTAAATGATTGATGATATGTGTCAAAGAAGACACGATCGAGATGCTACTGCTACCCACCGATCTTATTTATCACTGAAGTTGTAGTTACTTGATGATGCTCTCTGAAGTAAGCTTTGTCCCATTGGCCATAGTCAACAACGACAGGGCAGTATTCTATCAGTCATATACCACATGTATAGAGGCACATGGTTTGATCTTGGAATGATTTACATGGAGAGTATTCTAGAGGCAAAGTTCTTTGTGGAGAAAAGATTAACCAAGGTTGGAAATATATTTTCCTCGGCTCATCACACGGTTGCTTTACAGTAAGGGCGTCCACCCTCCTCGAAGTTAGCTATCTTTCAAATATAAAGTATCTGTTCTAGAGAAATCTACTTGGTGTCAGAGTACTAGCTCCATGACCACCATTGTAAGGAGAGACGGACATCAGAACTGCTGAACCGCCACAACCTCACTACATTCAGGAACTACTCAGTCGCTTGCATTAGCTGGAGGATGGGCGGAAAAGATTGGAACACATACTAACTATACTCATGGATATGGTGCCATACTAAGGATTTTCCAGTATAACCATTGTCAGTGAACCACTCACCTCAAGTTGTATTTTTCTACCCTCTACTTTCTTGCATTGTATTTCCATAATCAAAACATTTATTTTTAAATTGAGGAAAATGTTTCGTTTAGGTTGGAGGTGGTGGCATATTCATGCACTTTCTGTCTAATATCTAATACAATTAGTTTGAGTCAATTTTTCTATCTGAATTATTAGAAAAAAACTTCTAAAATTCTTTTGTTCACAACTACTGAGTCTTGTGGTAAGATGGATGATAATGCATAATACCAAGAAAATTTCCAAGATAAAGCACAAAGTGAATTATAAATGAGTGGAAAGAAATGAGAAAACAACTTATGAACTTTCATTGGTCTTTTGAAGTGGATAATTGTTGTGAATGAACACCATTACATGGTTTGTGGAATGTTGATTGAATGTTGAGGGATGATAAAGATCATTTTTTTAAGAACAATGTTGTAATTTACTGAGTTTTTGTTTAAGATGTATTGTATTGTGAAAGAAGTTGGAAAAAAAACAAAAAACATTATATCATCTTTGAGAAGACAAGTATTTTCTTATCTCTTTATGTAAAATAAGGCTCTATTATTTTTTGAAAAATTGATCTTTAGAATTCGAAAGCGGGTTTGTGGTAAGAATGGTGAAAGTTCAAGACAACTAATATACCTATCTTTTGATCAATATTTGTTTATTTGTTTGTTCTTAAAATTGACTTTTCTCCTGAGTGCATATCTATTTTCCAACTCCATGCCTGCAAATAAATCCTTTCTTAACCTGTGAGAATATGCGTTGAGGCTTTTACTTGGAAAATTCTTTGAGGATTTATGCATTATGGTTTGTAGTAAGAAGGTTTTGACTTGGTGCACACACACACAAATATTGAAAGTTGTGACTATAATAATTTGGATAGAAATTGTGATCTCTTACTTTTTGTTTTGTTATTGTGTGGTGTTCCAGTAAAATTAAATCATCATGACATTTTCTTTACGTTTGAATTGCTAGTGACTAGCAATAAGCTGATAACGGGTTGTGATTAGTGCCAAAAAATACATTCTAATGTTAATAAAAGACGGACACATATAAATAATTAAGGTTTTAAGTGATATGTTTGTATATTAAATTACATATATTATTTTGGATATCACTTTATTGTTTTAAATGCATTTGCAGGCCTAAAACATCATATTTTTGTCAGACTCACTGGTGTTCAACCCAAGTCTAGCCCATCTTCAATTTTGACGACCATGGTCATCATGAAAGGCGATGTCATCAATGACATCAACACTATTACCATTTCAAAGTTATCAACCACCATTTTTATTCTTGTCCATTTTCTCCACTTATTTCAAAGAAAGGTTCATAAATTCAATAAGTGGGGGGAAAACCTTACCCACCTTTGAAATTATGACATTATCTCCTTCACTTGGTACCACCAATGTGCTCATTTCTTTCTATAAATAGCAAGATTTAAGGAGGAAAGAGGGAGCCAAGAAAAAAAGGAAGAAGAAAGAAGAAACTAAGGGTTGTGTTCTCAATTATGTTTGTACTATGTTTCATGTTTGATTTAATTGTTATTTCTTACAAGACTGAAACCCCCCTTTTACAATTGTGTTAATTATATTCAAGTGTTAGATTGTATATTTATTAGTATCACTCCTTGTGAGATCGACTCTTAATTGTTCACTATATATTATTTGTACACTTGTGAGATTATTTTAAATTGTTACTAACGACATAACAATTATTGTATGAGATACAATAATTAGTTATCCAGATACGTCATGGTATGGGATTATTTGGACTACAAGATCAAACCAGATTATAGAGAAAGATTTGATAACTAATAGTCAACAAATTGGAACTTGTTTATCAACAGATTTTTTTCTTCCATTTGAACTCATTTCAATAATTCTTTTAGTTGCGTTAATAGGCCTGATTATTGCGGCTCGTCACTAACAATAGTAAAGCCTTAGACCTAGCCGCACTTTGTTTTGTCTTATCACATTTAGTTTCCTTTAATTATATTTGAAGATTAAAGCGTGTACAAATACTCATGTTTGGTGTGCATGTATCTTAGTTATCCGGGTAGTTTTTTAAGGCTATTTTCTTCATATTTTTGGTGCAATGATTACCCAATGGGAGAGGTGAGTAATGATTACCCTAGTAATATATTACACTCCTATTTATTACTCTCTTATCAAACACACCCTAACTTATAATAGCATATTAAGTGGCCACGTTGATTATTATTTATGTAAAATTATATACTATTTCCTATAAAATTCCATGTCACAAGCCTACCAAAAAATGGGGGGTGACAATTGCCCTTACCACAGGGTTTTGGGACATAAGGCCTCTGTTTGGTTGAGAGGGTAAATAAGTTGGTGTATGAAGCTGTAAAAATAAGCTACTTTACGCTAGTGTATAAAGCTGTTTAAATAAGCTACTTTATGCTCAATATGTGTTTGGTGGTGCTAATTTGTTAATAGAGTAAAAGTTGTAAAATTACCACTAAGGGCATTTAAAGTAGTTTAATAAGAAAAACAAAACAATTAAATTTTGAATTATAAACGAGATTGATAGAATATAACATAAAAACATAACAATCATGTCATATTTTAAGTTCTCACACAAACTTGAAAATAAAATGAACATATTGGTGTTTCGTACATATTAAACTTTCCAACCAACACCTAATTAGTCATGCTACGTAATTGGTTTGCAATTCGATCTCTAATAATGCCCATGTCGCCATCATCAGTCAACCCAACACCACCATCTAGAGAAGTCCCTGCAACATCAACTGAGGAACTGTCCACATCATCCAGCTCATTCTCAAACTCTTCGGTACTTCCAGTCCTCATCCGAATGTAGTTATGCAGACCGAAACATGCTGCCACAATGTTCACCTGTGTCTTGTATGGATAAGGCGGCATAATATTTAATATCTTCCACCTTCTTTTGGTTACTCCGAATGTCCTTTCAATGACATTACGGAGGGACGAGTGCTTATGGTTGAAGATTTCACGTGGGTCACTTGCACGACGCCCATTCATCCAATCTGGCAGATGATACCGGTCGCCCTTATAAGGTGCAAGATAGCCAGTCTTGTTGGCATAACCCGCATCCACCAAATAATATTTCCCTGCTAAAAAAAATCACATTAAGCATGCTAAATAATCCAAAGATTACATACGAATTAAAATTCAAGCACACCTGGAGGTGGATGGGGAAAGTTGAAATCCGCTTTATTTTGAACATACTGCAGTACCCTAGCATCATGGGCTGAACCCTCAAATCCAGGTGCTACAATATATACCATGTCAAAATCACACGCCGCCACAACATTCTGAGATGTCATCCCTTTTCTGTTGAAGAATGGCAACTGTTGACTCCGTGGAATAGCAGCATGCACATGGGTTCCATCGATAGCACCAATAGCATTTTTGAAAGGTCGCAGCTCGGGTGTAGCCCTAATTTTTGTAGGAATTTCATTAAACTGGTTCTCCCTCTGCTTTATAACATTGATAGCCATTTCATATACAGAACCCAACACCTGGTTGAACAAATGACTAACTGTCTCACCTGAGTCCTGAAAGATTTCCTGAACTAGCCTGTTTGATGCCCCTTGGCCAAGAGTGAACAGAAACATAGCTACCATCTCTGGAATTTGGATGTTCCCAGATGCACGAAGCATGTACTTGTTAACCAAATCAGAACAAAATGCTTCAAAAATGTCAATTCGCATCCTAAAATTCTCGTAGCATCTTATAGGGTGGCCTCTCAAAACCTCTGCCACGTATTGAGCACCTTGTAAACTTGAAGTTCTACATGGGACACGTTCTATTAATAAACTCCTTGGATTCATATTCACCATACAGTAGGCAACTAATCCCATCATCATAATAGTCTCATAATCGTACTCATTATTATCCTTCATCACTGCAAATTCAAATAAAACACATTTACTCAATTTATGTAATCAAAATCCATATTATTGAAATCAAGTCATACAAATGCATAAAACAAATAAAGTGACAAACAGATAAGCAAGTTCAAAATTCTACATAGTTTATGATAATGCAAGAAAAAGTAATAAAGTGCTTAAAATAAATAGACATCTCATATGCGACCAAATGGTGAGCCATATTTTTTAGCAAACATGCTCTGTATAAAGCCCACCCTCTTAGCCAGTTGCATTGTAGCAAAACAATTTCTATCATGTTGGTCCTTCATCATCTTCATTCCAAAGAAGTACAGCTTATCATTGATCTCATTTCTAGCAGACATGTCATGGAGGATAGTCAAGGCATCATCAGATTGAACTTCATCAAATATACCAGTACTCAAGGAAGGACTATCAGTAGGTGCTTTGAAAACGACATGCTCAAAAGCACTCACTAACTTGGTTGTAAGAACATGGTTATCATTCACTAGCTGTGCAGCAGTCCTTCTCTTTTTGGAGTTACCTTCCTTTGATACTGATGACACTGTAGGAGCTATGCTCACACTCTTCCTCATAGGTGATGTAGCAGTTGTTCTATCTTGTTCACAGTCAAGGTGGATTGTGCTTTGAATGTACTCTTCACCCTCATCGAACCAATCAGTATTTGAAGCATGGTTAAGCATCGGGTTCAAAATTGGATTGTGCCCACTTGACGGTGCTACACAAAAATTGCCAATAGCAACTCCCGCACCAAAACAAAAATTCAGCTGAAATCTGTATTGGAATCCCCATTTTTTGAACTTGGCATATTCTTTATTCTCCTACAATAACAATAGACAGATGTATTAGACATGTGTATTAGACAGATGCATTAGACATGTAAAACAATAGAGTATATACCTGAATTTTGAGCTCCCCCCATTCATCATCCATGATAACCCTATGAGTTGAGTAGTCCCACCCCAAACCAGTCTCACTCCCAACCATTCTGTTCCACAACTGCCACTCTTTCCACAATTGATCCCATTTGTTTTTCAATGCTTGCTTCGTGAATAAAAGACCTGTACTTGCTTTGAATTTTGATACAATACCCTCCCACTCAAATTTAGTAACTGGAGCCCCTGGTAGCCTAACAATTGATTCAAACTCTCCTAACAAATATCAACCAACGCATCAATTGTCTTCGTCTCCCATTTTGTTTTATCCACTTCGGATTGACTCATAACATCCTTGCCTCTCTTCGACATATTCTTTAGGAAATACTATAATGTGCCCAATCAAAACAAATATTTTTAAGAAACACAACACCTCAAATATTGCAAGCAAAGGAGAACAAGAGAAAACAAAGGACAGTAAGTGATAACTTGGAGAGGTAACAAATATACGAAAATAATTATTTGATGGGCATGGCTTGCAAGAAAGCATCACATGCCATAAAAAGCTTGCATCTCAAAGAAGATCAATGAACTAGAACTAATGGCATCCTCTAAAGAAAACAATGTACGTGGACTTGGTTTAAAGCAAATTATTGCCAAACTCAATCAAATGTCCCCACCTTTTATTAAAGTATGCATTGCATCACTAAAAGAACCAAAGCATATTGTTTATGTTGCTCTACTACACTTGAAAGACAAACTAACTTATCTACTTTCAATCAAATGTGCCCACCTGTTAGTTGTGTTCCACAATAGAAACTAGTACTACTTTAAAAGTGTCCAAATTGAACAACTTGATTGCGCCAATGAACAAAAACAAAACTGTCATTTCATTTTTTATTTAGCATTCCCCAACAACCAGATGAACAATGGGGGAAAGATTCATTGATGAAAAAAGCAAAAAAATGAATTTAATATCACATCATTGTTTTCCCACAGATCTTACACAGGTTCACTAAAGGTAAATGCAATATCTCAATTTGCGATTCAGTCAAATATTAACATCAACAAAAGTATATCTCAGCTTCAATGGCAATAATATGAGCAAGCTCCCACCAAGGAAAAACCCAAGTTCAAGACAAAATAGCAGCTAATAGCAGTAATGATTCTCACAAGAAACTAGCAATTTATAAGATTGTATAGGATGCAAGTACAAAACCAGAAACACAAGGGAGAAATACCTTTAAGAAATCGATGATATTGGCAAAAGTGAAGAACAAGGGAGAAGTCGACAAGAGAAGAACCAATCGTCACTTCCAAAAGAGCAATACCAGAGTTAGATCTTTCTCACAGATAGATCTGATTCACAAAAGAAGGAAAAATCAAACCAAAACAGCCATACCTTGCTCAATCCGAAGAAGTTGTAGGCCCTAGGGTTGAAATCGACGAGACGGAGAGAAGGGTATTTCGTGGAAATACCCACAGCCAAGAGGAAAAAAGCTGGTCCAAGTAGCTTCTTTTGACGGGGCGGAATAAGTTAGCTTATGAAGCTGGGGTATTTTGGTGTTTGGATACTTGAGCGTGAGTTAGCTACATACCCCAGCTTATGAAGCTTGTTACCTCCCAACCAAACAGAGGCAAGATCCAAGATTGCTTTGCCATGAGCGGAACCGATTCCATAGAAGCTGGCATACGTGAATACACGAACCGAAAGCCGCACATCCTTTCGATTTCTTATATGAAGCGTTGTGAAGCAATAGACAAAAGGTGAATAGACGGAATAGGGTGAAGTGTAGGATTGAAATAAATCAAAAATTAAATAATAAATTCAAATGTCAGGTAGTTGTTTAACAAAGACACACTAATCTGACGGGAACTTTGAGGAGACATTTTAATCTTCCAGCTGATTCCATGTTAATATAAAGTATTAATTTTTCATTTTTTTTAATATTTGTATATTTGAATTAAATTTGTGTACCATTAAATAAATGAGAAATTAGGCTTAGATCCTAATTTACTAATAAAATTAAAGGACGGTTAATCTTTTTTTTTTTATAGTTATGGTCTAATTATTTTTAAATTTATTGAATTATGGAAAAAACTTGAAATTATATATTTGTCATTGTTATTCTAGAAGAAAAAATGACTAAAAATTTCTTGTCTCATTTCAGATGCTTCTGACTTTGAATCAAGATAAGGTCAGTGGCGTCAGAATTTTCAAATCGAGACGAATCCAAAGTTACTAGGCTTGCTAAGATCCAACATTAAAAACTATCAGTTCGAGGCAAAATGGATGAATCATTTTTTTTTCTTGATCTAGCCATTTCTAGCGATGGATTGAGGTGAGGCCAATGGAGTTGGAATTTTCAGGCCGATACAAATCCAACGCCAATAGACTTGCTAAGATCTGACATTAGAAACTTTCGAATCGAGGCAAAACAGTCAGCAACTATTATAATGTAGTTGCTGAGGTTGATACTAGAAGGCTATTGACAAAGTTGGCAAAGCTTAGAAAGACCAAACCTCCTATTTACAAGGGTGCAATAGATGTTGTATATCTTTCAGCATGGCTTGGGCAGATGAGTCGTGTTAGGTGCAAAATTGTACCTATTATTCTAGTCTTAAAGAACCTATTTTTCTATGATTTTTTATACGAAGTACTGCCTAAATTGATATATTTTATGAATAGGTACTGTTGAGTTGAAATAAAGAATAAAGTTGTTTCTGGGTAGAATGTGGTCGGGTGCAACCTAAGCGCGGAAGCAAGATGTAAATTTCTAGATTAAAGAACGTGGCAGTTGGGACCAAACTCACAACACAATTAAAAGACCTAACCCAAGTTGCTAGAGGGAGTACCTGATTTTTTAGAATACAAAATGAAGAGAAGAGGCATTCCAAGCACTGCAATTACTTCATCTTTCCCATTGATTGGAATATTGATACTGAGTATTTTTATGATTTTCATTATGATTATGTGCAACTAAACACTTTTTAGTTAGAATTTTGTTTTTTCTTCTACTGAAACCTTGTGCACAGATTGATTATTGATTAGACTGGATTTAATTTATCGTTCTTCAAATTTATTGTTGATTTTTTATTGGTATGCATGCCTAGCCATCATCAAAATATTTATAAACTGTTAGTTGAACATATTCGGCTGACCATGACTCGGTGTTTAACGAAGTAACGGAAACTTGTTTTGTGATTTAGGTTTGGGAACATTGAACATAATTGATTGGCTGATAGACCATTGCTCTATATTGTGCGATTGTCGATTTTCAAGTGTTGATGCTTGCCTTAGGAGATTCTTATGAGAGACCAAACCAAGACTCCTTTGATAAGAAAAGACCTTGAGCTGGACCAAAGTCAAGGTCGTTGTTTAGGAAAATCGAATTGTTAGAGCTGGACCAAAGTCTTTCAATTAACATCATTAAATTCTTAATATGTTTAATTGCAGATTAATTTGTGTTCACAGGTGGAGGTAGTTGAACTAGCCAAATCCGAGCTAATTCTCATCTATTGTTGAATTAGTAATTTTATTTAAGCTAGTTAATTTTGTCATCATTAATTTAAGAATCCAAATTAGTTTACACTGTTGTTTGTCTTTTAATTGATTTTTGTGACGGTCCTGGTTGGATACATTACAGATACCTCCTGGGCGTAGAGAGAGAAAGTGAGAGGAAGAAGGAGATTCAAGTGTTCTTGGAGATTAAGAAACGTAAGTTCTTGGAATTTTGTTGATGATTATGTGAACTAAAAGGGTATAACAAAAACCCTAAACACTTGCATTATTATTGTCCTTTAGGTTAGAGCTATGCATCGGAGACCAAACATACCAAAAGAGCAAGTGAAGAACAACGTAAGATGAGTGTTTATTTGTAGATCTAGGTTAGATCTTGGAGTAAACCTCATTAGGATGGACATACATGACACTTTTGAAAATGTGTTGATTAAATGGTTAAGGCTCATGCATGTGGGCTCTTTAAGGGTTAAGGTAAACAAATGAACAACAAAGTATGAAATACATGTCCATACATCACGATACAACACATGAATAAGGGAAAAATGGGAAAAAGAAATTATCCAGGGTGCATGGCAATCTAGGTAACCAAACTATGGGACGGGACTAAGGTAAGAGAAGGGTTCAGAGACTAGCCTTGATATTACAAAAATACCCCCACCAATGGTGCTCCACCACGTCATATGTGGACCAAGACTCCTCATGCTTACCAGGCAGTCTCCTTGGTAAGAGTGCACCAGCTGGACCTACCAAGGTGAAAACCAGCTGGATGCGGTCCACAATCATAATGGAAAGACCCACTTCAACAGTGGTCTCCAGCCCTATATAAGGCTCAGCAAGTCAGGTATTATCCAACTTAACCAAAATTTGAGTATTGATTAATTGAGAGCTTTAAGTCTGAGAAGCTCACCTGATTGGATATCTACTGACTTGAGCGTCGGAGCGCCAACGCCAGAGGACACCCTCTGGTGCGGCCTTTAGCTCATCTTTGTTTGTTGTGCTCAGCTCTCAGATTGTTTAGCTGATCAACCTGGACAGCCCTACCTGCCTGGTCGGTAAGCTACCTGACAGGCTACCTAGCTGGTCAATCAAGACTGCCTTGCTCGGCTGATTGGCTTCCTGGAAGGATCTTCGTCTGTGCATTACTGCAGGTCTGACGCACTGAACGTCTTCTCGGTAGTGACACCTTTTTGACGTCATCAGTTTGGCGCCGTGTGTGGGAAACGACTAAGTTCCATCTTCTTAGAATGGTTAGACCTCGAAGAACCAATGATCCTGAAACATCTCATGCCCATCATCTGGTAGATGAGGCCGGGCAGCAACACCATGATTATGGGAATCCTGCAAGGCATGAGGTACCCTTGGATGCACCTCAAGCCCGAGAAGGAGGAAACGTCCAAGCACCACCACAGGAGGCAGCTGGTCTTCCCATCAGTGCTGCACGGTTTAATCAACTCTGTCAACAAGTGCAGCTCCTCACTGAGATGATGATGGCAAACCAGCAAGGCCCACCTTGGACCACTGAAAGGAACGAGGATGATGAAAACTCGGGTTCTCTTGATGCAAGGAGCAAGAGGAGGGAGGAGAACCGAGAAGGAAATTCCAATACCAATAGGAACACCCATTACTCCCAAGTCAATGATGATGTCAATAAGCACCTTCAAGAGGTAGACCGCAAACTAGCAGCCCTGCAGGGACGCAGCATCATTGATGAAATGTGGGGCAGTTCCATGACTCCCCTGTCTAGGGATATCCTTGAGACAGACATACCTCGTGACTTTAGGCTCCCCAACCTGGAGCAGTATGATGGAAAAAGGGACCCTTATGACCATGTCATGGGATACAAGTCCATGATGGAGTGCCGAGGAGCATCAGATGCAGTGTTGTGCAAGGCTTTCTCCTCTACACTTATTGGACCTGCTCGGACTTGGTTCGTCAACCTTCCTAGGCACAACATTTATAGCTTCCAGGACCTATCCAGGAAGTTCAGTCTCCGATTTGCATGTGCCAGGAAGCCCAAGACCACCAATCAGGACTTGATGGTGATTGAGCACGAGAAGGGAGAACCATTCCGTGACTTCATAGGAAGATTTAACCAGATGTGCCTGGAGTCCCCGACGTGCAAATTGCTGTAGCAAATGCTGCTCTGATCAGGACAGTGCGTCATGAGCAGTTCTGCAACTCCTTGTGCACTGATGCTCCTCAGTCCATGGACGAACTCCTGGCAATGACTGAGAAATACATCAAAGCAACAGATTCACTGAAGTCTTCTCGTTTTGCGATCCGAACCTCTTCTGATAGGGCGAGAGGCACTGGAGAGAAGGGCCGCTCAGGAGGGGTGGGAGGTGGCCGACCAAGCAGTGACAAGAGGTCGGGAAGAGAAGACAACAGGCGAAGAGACCAGTCATCCAGGAAATTTCCAACTGGTCCGCCACCTAGTCGCTTTGATAACTACACTCCACTGAATGCTCCCCCGAGAACAGTGTTGAATGAAATAGTGGCTCAGAACTTGGTCAAATGGCCAAAGGAGATGAGTGCCACCACTGCAGAGAAGAGGAAGTTTTCTGACAAATACTGTAGGTTTCATAAGGGCCGTGGTCATGATACCGATGATTGCATTCAATTGAAAGACGAGATTGAGGAGTTGATAAGAAGAGGACACCTCAAGAGATACACGGCAAATCGAGAAGGAAAACGAAGGGGAGATGACAGAAAAAATGATGACCATAGAAGGCCACGGAGGAGGGAAGATTCTCCTCCACATCAGAGAGGCACGGCAGGAACAATTGATTTCTGTGGCGTCATTATTGGAGGGTTGGCAGCAGGTGGAGAAAGTACATCAGCTGGGAGAGCATATGCTCGCGTCATTGAGCAGCCAACCAAGGGAAAAAGGGTCAAGAGGGATGAAGATGTCATCACATTCTCAGAGAAAGATGAGGAAGGTGTTCGAGTCCCTCATGATGACGCCTTGGTAATTGATGCAGTGATCGCCAACTTCAACGTCCTGAAAATCTTGGTAGACAATGGAAGTGCAGCAGACATCCTGTTCTACCACACTTTCAAAGCTATGAAGCTTTCAGAGGATAGGCTAAAGCCGACCTCAGTACCTTTGTATGGGTTCACAGGAGAGTCAGTCGTACCAAAAGGAATGATTAGCCTCACAGTCACATTGGGGACACATCCCAGGACAGTAATGCACATGGTGGACATGTTGGTAGTTGATGTGAAGGCTTCACACAATGCCATCATAGGAAGACCACTACTTCACAAGGTGAGAGCTGTTGTCTCAACCTACTGCTTGAAGATGAAATTCCCCACTTCGAGGGGAGTGGGTGAAGTGAAGGGAAATCAAAAGGCTTTCCGGAGCACCTACTTTACTGAACTCAAAGAGAGGAAGAAAGAGAATATCTCAGTAGGCAGCCTAGATATGAGAGCAGAGGAGCAGGTGTTCAAGCCTACTCCAGTAGAGCAACTTAAGAAAGTTGAGGTCATGGCTGGCTCAGAAAGGAACTTCCGTATTGGATCTCAACTTGGGGAAACAATGACCAAGGAGATCACCGAACTACTCTTAGCGAGTGTAGGAACTTTTGCCTGGAGTGCTGATGAGATGCCCGGCATAAGTGCAGAGATGATGACGCATAGACTGAGCATCATACTCGGTGCCCGACCAGTTAAGCAAAAGAGAAGAAACTTTGCTCCCGATCGCCAAGAAGCGATCAAGGAAGAGGTGAGGAAGCTGATGGATGCAGATTTCATCAGGGAAGTCCAATACCCTGAATGGCTTGCCAATGTTGTCATGGTGAGGAAAGCCAATGGAAAGTGGAGGATGTGTGTAGATTTCACCGACTTAAATAAATCTTGTCCTAAGGATAGCTATCCACTACCAAAAATTGATCAGCTGGTAGATGCCACCTCAGGACATCAGCTCCTCAGCTTCTTGGACGCCTATTCGGGGTACCATCAGATAAAAATGTATCCCAAAGACCAAGAAGGAACCTCATTCATTACTCCTGAGGGGACGTATTGCTATAAGGTGATGCCATTCGGGTTAAAGAATGCTGGAGCCACCTATCAGCGGTTGGTAAACCATATCTTCAGAGATCAGATAGGAAAGTCCTTGGAGGCTTATGTAGATGATATGGTGGTGAAAAGCAAGAAAGCTGAAGACCACCCTGCTGACCTCCGCAAGGTCTTTCATACACTTGATCGGTTTGGAATGAAGCTTAACCCGGACAAGTGTGCCTTCGGAGTGGCATCCGGGAAGTTTCTTGGCTTCTTGGTAACTAGCAGGGGTATCGAGATAAATCCTGAAAAGGCGGAGGCAATCCTGCAGATGGAGCCACCCACAAATATCAAGGAAGTTCAAAGGCTGACCGACCGAGCAGCATCACTAGGAAGGTTCCTTGCTCGGTCTGGCGACAAATGTAGACCATTTTTCCAGGCATTAAAAAAGGCCAAGGAATTTGTGTGGACACCTGAGTGTCAAATTGCCTTTGAAAATCTTAAAGATTATCTAGGTCAGCCTCCTCTACTGACTTGTCCAAGAGAAGGTGAAGTCTTGTACCTCTACCTAGCAGTATCACCACACGCGGTAAGCGCGGTGCTAGTAAGTGAGCAAGACAAGGTGCAAAGGCCGGTGTATTACATCAGCAGGATGATGGTTAGTGCAGAGACAAGGTACTCCCATACTGAGAAGCTTGCTCTGTCGCTGATAGTGGCAGCAAGGAAGCTGAGGCCTTACTTCCAAGCACACTCGATAATTGTCCTGACTGACCAGCCATTAAAACAAGTCCTCCAAAAGCCAGACACTTCAGGAAGGTTAGTGAAGTGGGCTATTGAATTGGGAGAGTTTGACATTCAGTACCGGCCAAGGAAGGCTATGAAGGCCCAGGCCTTAGCCGATTTTATCATTGAATGCTATAGAGAGCCCAACCAGAACATTGCCGCCGCTGCACCTCAACAATGGCAATTGTTTGTGGATGGATCCTCCAACCAAGAAGGCAGTGGTGCCGGCATTCTCCTGCTCGGCCCGGGGGGCATGACCATAGCACATTCCTTGCGATTCAATTTTAAAGCCTCGAACAATGAGGCGGAATATGAGGCTGTGCTGGCTGGACTACGCCTTGCTGAGCAGCTGGAAGTTAAAAATTTGATTGTTCATAGTGACTCACAATTGGTCACCGAGCAGATCAAAGGAGAATACGAAGCAAGAGGACCAAGTATGATTAAGTACTTGGCAAAAGTACTTGAGCTGATGGAGAGGATACCGAAGGTGGAGGTCAAACAAATACCTAGAGGCGAAAACTCAAGAGCCGACGTGTTAGCACGATTGGCGTCTGCCTCCTCAGTGCAGGTACCTACCTCAGTTCAAGTGGAAATACTCCCGCAAAAGAGCATCGAAGTACAAACTTTGATGGCAGATATTGATGTCAGTCATGAGCCGAGTTGGAAGGATCCGATCAAGAAATACTTGGAGGATGGAAGTTTGCCTGAAGATCGCAACCAAGCAAAGAGCCTCCGAAAAAGAGTAGCTAGATATACCCTGATCCAGGGAGAGGTGTATCGAAGATCCTTCACTCTTCCATATCTGAAATGTCTAGCACCCAGAGATGCAGACTATGCACTCCGAGAAGTGCATGAGGGGATATGTGGAAGCCACATAGGATCGAGGACCTTAAGTCACAAGGTGCTGAGGTGCGGGTACTATTGGCCTACCATGATGAAGGATGCTAAGAAGCTCGTACAGAAGTGCGATAAGTGTCAAAGGCACTCAAACGTGCCGAGAGTACCTTCCTCAGACATCATCCCCATGCAAAATCCATGTCCATTTGCGCAATGGGGCATGGATCTCCTTGGACCATTCGTCCAGACATTGGGGCAGAGGAGGAACCTTATTGTTGCCGTTGATTACTTCACTAAATGGATAGAGGTAGAACCATTGGCAGCCATCTCGGAACAAAAAGTGATGGACTTCATATGGAGAACCATCGTTTGCAGGTATGGCTTGCCACAAGCCCTCGTGGTGGACAATGGAAGACAATTTGTGAGCAGAAAGATGCATAAGTTCTGCGAAGACCTTAGCATTGACCTAAGGATTACCTCTGTGGCACATCCCCAGGCTAATGGGCAGGCAGAAGTGACAAACCGGACTATCCTTGAAGGACTGAAGACAAGGCTGGATGGAGCAAAGGGGAGATGGGTTGAAGAACTACCTAATGTGCTGTGGTCATACCGCACTACTCCTCGGACATCAACAGGTGAAACTCCATTCTCTCTCTCCTTTGGGACCGAGGCAGTCATCCCGGTCGAAATTGGAGCCCCGTCATTGAGGGTTACCAACTTCGAAGAATCAATGAATGATGAGCTGTTGCTGAACAATCTGGATCTCCTAGAAGAGACTAGGGAGAATGCAAGGATCCGGACTGCTGCCTATAAACAGAGAACAACTCAGTACCACAACAGGCGAGTAAAGAGAAGTTTCTCTGTTGGAGACCTTGTGCTGAGAAAGGTAATTGCTACAGGTAAACATCCAGGTAAGCTAGGTGAAAATTGGGAAGGACCCTACCTAGTTGTGAAAATCTTAAAAGAAGGCACATACAAGATCGAAGATCCAAGGAAGCCCGGGGATATGAGACCCTGGAATGCCGACAATCTTCGGAGATACTATGTGTAATGCCTTATTGTAACACATGATGTTCTTATTTCTATGTATCTGCTTTTCAATTTTGAACATGCAGGAATGAATAAAAGTTCAGGTCTCTTTCCCAAAATAAAGCGTCGCAATGCAGGAGAAGGCTTTGACCTGGACAATATGCAAACTTAGCCAAAAAATTGGCTAAGTATCAATGCCACACCGACCAACGTAACAAGATGACAAGGAAAAATCAAACTTCCCAGAAGAGGAAACGAAGATATAATAAACCTGGTCGGCTTACCGACCAGGATAACTCCCGAAGAGGAAACGAAGACACTATCAACCTGGTCGGTCTACACAACAATGAAGACTTCACCCTAATAAACAGGGTACAAACGCCACAGTCGGCCTACCGACGAAGATGGCATTCCAGAATTCCTAAAAGGAATAAAAAGATTCCATGAAAGCAAAGACACAAAAACCCTGGGAGGCCTACCGACCAGGGAAGTACACTCACCCTTTAAAATACTTAAGGAAAATTTGAGACTTAAAAGTCCAAAAAATGCAAGAAGGCTGGTCGGCTTACCGACCACAAAAGCATAATGACAATCAAATATGAACAAAAGTATACGAGTATATAATATGCATTACCGAGCAGTTATGAATTCTGATTTCATTGAAATTCAAACAGGTTCATTACAAGTTAAGTTAAGAGCAAAAGAGGCTACTAAGCCCATACAAGACAAGGCCTAAGAATCTAAGGCAGGAACTCCAGAGCCAGACTCCTCGGCGGTAGGCACATTGGCTGGAAATGCTGGAGGTGTCTCCTCGGTTGTCTCCGCAACTGGTTGAGGAGCTTGGTTTAGTGCTTCCTGGTCAGCTCCCAAGCTCTCCTCTTCCACTACTTCGACCTCCTCATCAGAGATCTCCTCCTCAGAAAAGTCCATCTCGCCAAGCCCTCTCTTCCTCCTCTGCTCAGCCTTCCTGAAGGCTTCTAGGATCTCCTCCTTGGACTCCTCAAGATGATCCCTTCCCATGAGAGAAGGGCACAATGGAGTAAGGATGGAAGAGTCCAGACCAGCTTTGACGAGCAGCTTCCTGGACTTCTTGACGCCTCCTCGGAAGCCATAGAAGCCTTCCTCCCTAAGAGCAGCCTTGAAGTCCTCAGAATCTTTGAACTTCTGGATTGTCTGCTGCTCGGCGTCACCGAGGAGTCGCTGGTAGGTCTCCTCAGCATTCTTCAGTTTGCGTTCTAAGGAGACCACCCTCTCCTTCATCTCTTTGCGTTGCCGAGCAGCTTTCTCCATCTGAACCGAGAAGGACTGCTACATCTCCTCCATCTCTGCCTTCTTCAGGTTGAGCTCATTTTTAGCTTTGGCAGCCCGCTCCACGGCAGCATCAGCCCTATCTCTTTGAACGGTTTCCTCATAGGCAAACCGAGCTATGCTGGAGGGAAGGGCAGAGAGGTGCACAGCAGTCCGTAACAAATAAGAAGAGAGCGTTAGTCGGTAAAAGAAAAGGGAAATAATAAACCGAGCTCCTGAGAGAAGAAAGTACCTGCATGAAGAGCGAATTCATCTCGGTCAGATGCTCCATGGCAGTCAGAGAAGACACTCTGTCGTAATCTGCAGGCGTAGGCAAGTGCTTCAGCATCTCGGTAGCCACTCTTGGGTTGACTACCCTGTCAGTCTTGCTGACATCCCACTCTAGTGCATGCCGAGCAGAATCCTCCTCTGCAATGGGTCCCAGAGGAGGATCATTCACCTGCCGAGGGATCTGATAAGGAACTGACCGAGGAGTCCCTTGCCGAGGGGAAGGAGCAATTCGAGTTACCGTAGTAACCGAGGTGGTAGCTCCAGTGAGGGCAATCTCAGATGCCACAGTCTCCCCTGTGGCCCCCACACGTGGCCTCTTAGGGTCTTTAGCCTTAACACTTTTCTTCCTCTTCTGTTGCCGAGGAGCAGGGGCAGCGTTCATCGCCATGTACTCAGAAAGGTCGGCCATATCTGCAAAGCATGACCACAAGTCAAGTGAATACCGATCAGTAATGATAGATAAAATAGTTGAAAAATCAAAAATATGCAAACCTTGCCGAGATCTGTAACCAAAATTAGACACCGAGAAGTCCTGTGGGCTGAACTTCATGTCGGTATCAGCCCCAACGACAAGGAGCTCCTTCCAGGATTCATACAATTTCAACTCATCGCCCTTCAGCTGCGGAGGACGGTTGAACTGATCGGTAAGTGGTACCGACCAGGTTGTTCGGAAAGGAAGTTCCTCTCCTTCAGGAAGAGGAACCCTTATAAAAATGTATGAATTTTTCCATCTCTTGATGGACTGGTTGTACAGAGGAATCTTAAGCCCTGGCTTGAGTTTTAAATAAAAGAGGCCAGGTGAGTTCGGTAAATGACACAGAAGAGCAAGATGTTGAATGACCGAGGAAGAGATACCGAGATGGTATCTGTGAGAAAGACAAACAATGTTGGCCAGAAAGTGCCAAGAGTTCGGTGCCAGAATGGCGGGAGAGAGATTGAACCGACGAAGAAGGCTAGTTATGGCTGGTGGGAAGGGGATCCTAGCACCTGCTTGGAGTGACCGAAGTGAGATACCAAACTCACCTCTCCTAGGTCGAAAAGGAGACTCACCCTCACCCACACGTCGGTATGAAAAGGGCAGACCATACTTGGCCACTACCTCGTCAATATAGCTGTTGGATAGGTCACAGGAAAGGTAGGTCGGTTCAGGGATGCTGTCATCGGTACCTCCACCCCTCTCATTAGGAGGAGGTAGGTCATGGGGGGCATACTCTATAGGATGTTCTACCGAGAAAGAATTTCGTCTTGCTAAGGGAGGATTGGTTTGAGTTATAACCACCTCATCGGTAGAGGTAGTTGCTCGGTCACTACCAGAGGTAGAAGTTGAGAGGCCAGATATAGAAGAAGTACTTAAACTGGAAGAAGACATGGCTTACCTAGAAGATTGCTCGGTATGTCAGAAATTTGAGAATTCACTATGGATCAGTATGAAACTTGCTCGGTATGTGCAACTGCCCGGTAATCGCTCTCAAATCTTATGAAAGATGTGGAATGACGAGGTCCCTGAGTCCTTTTATAGCAAAAGGCTAACCTCAGATCAACGACCAGAAATAGATGGCCAATGAGCCACGCAGTAAATGGATCGTTGATCTAAAAGGTCTGAGTTGTCATCCCCTTATTTATGGAAGAACATAATTACTCCTCTCATCGATCTGCGCAGAGCGACGCCTCGATAAGGGAGTTGGGGGGCAACTGATATTACAAAAATACCCCCACCAATGGTGCTCCACCACGTCATATGTGGACCAAGACTCCTCATGCTTACCAGGCAGTCTCCTCGGTACGAGTGCACCAGCTGGACCTACCAAGGTGAAAACCAGCTGGATGCGGTCCACAATCATAATAGAAAGACCCACTTCAACAGTGGTCTCCAGCCCTATATAAGGCTCAGCAAGTCAGGTATTATCCAACTTAACCAAAATTTGAGTATTGATTAATTGAGAGCTTTAAGTCTGAGAAGCTCACCTGATTGGATATCTACTGACTTGAGCGTCGGAGCGCCAACGCCAGAGGACACCCTCTGGTGCGGCCTTTAGCTCATCTTTGTTTGTTGTGCTCAGCTCTCAGATTGTTTAGCTGATCAACCTGGACAGCCCTACCTGCCTGGTCGGTAAGCTACCTGACAGGCTACCTAGCTGGTCAATCAAGACTGCCTTGCTCGGCTGATTGGCTTCCTGGAAGGATCTTCGTCTGTGCATTACTGCAGGTCTGACCCACTGAACGTCTTCTCGGTAGTGACACCTTTTTGACGTCATCAAGCCTTAAAAGGGATCAAAGACCAACCGAAACTTGAGTTAGCACCAAGGGTGTAGGCGAAGTTTATTTATGGACTATATGAGTATTATGATAGGTAATGGTAGTTCCATTGTCTAGGAATCGACGGAGAAGGACCAAGTTTGGTGTACGACAAACGAAAAGGAAAAGCACTCACTTGTGACCAGTGAAAGACAACACAGTGAGGGTTTGCCACTACTAAACATTTGAAATGTGTTTTTTGTGAAACTTATGATTTGATGATGCATATGAAACATCTATTTGTTAAAGTATTGCGAAAATGATTTTATGGAGATATATTTACTTGAGTTTTGGAAAGATCAAATTTAGCTTGATCATGATTTTTAAACCTCTAGCTTACCGGACATGAGTTTCGGTGTTATATATATGATTGGTTTGATGTTTTGATTGTTCGGTTATACAATGATTTGTCAACGCTTGGAACTTTGGGAAGAATGTGTTTCGGTATACACATGATATCATGTTTGCAGGTTCTCTCGAGGACAAGTGGTCCACTTTATTTCATGACAAATGAATTGGATTTACATTCATATATATATATATATATATATATATATATATATATATATATATATATATATATTTGAATATGTGAATTCTGTAAATTTTATGATTGTTTGGTATTCATGTGTTTTTGACAACTCCCATGTTGATGGATTATTGGAAATGATATTATGATTGATGAATGACTTGTGTACATGATCACCCCAAAATTTGGCCCGATTGTAACATCTACTATTAAACACATGCCGAATATGAAGAAGAAGTAGACTCCATACATACATTGGGTGTGTGAATACCACGATCTCTTAACGAGGGAGCAAGGTGGTGACCCCTCCTATTAACCGATCGATGAATTTGAGAAAAACATTTAGGAGGAGGTTAGAAATAAATCCCTTAAATGAATGGAGTGTGAAATTAAGGTGGATGAGAGTTTATCATGTTATTTGTATTTTTTAGATGTTTGTAAAATTGAAAAAAATTCTTCAATTATCATTATGCATAAAATTACTATTTTGTTTCAATTAAGAATGTTTGTATGTGTTTATATTTTATAAACCAAGTATGTGGTGTCTAATATAACAAGACTAACCAGCCTAACCCTGTTACATGTTCTCCATACATGTAGATTTAGAAGAAGAATAAATTGAAAGATAGAGCGAGTACTTTATTTTTATTTCATGCAAATTGTATTAACATTCAAACTATGTATTTGAATAAATATAATATTGTTTTGGAGACATATTTTGTATTTGGAGACCTGGTATGTAATAAACATATTTGGAAATGTATTATATATATAATGCTTGGGTTTAGTTAACTGATGAGACATACATTAGACTAACATATGGTCCACAATGATGATGGACATATGAACATATGGGTAGTTTACCGTGCCGTATACCCTAGGTGAAGGTGGGTGTTACATAACTTTTTGAAGTCTTCTCCACTCTTCTCACTTTTGTTAAGGACTATGGTCTTATATACTACTCGCCCACTCTTCAAGGTAGTGATAGCTTGGACTTGCCCATTTAATCCATCATTTGAGGTTTGACATTGATTAGTTTACTTTGATGGATTTGGGAAGGATTGAGAAGGGAATCTTCCTTTCTCGATGGAGGTTAAAACTTGGGTGACTTTGATCATTTGGGTCCTAATATCCTCTATAGCCCTATTAATTTGTTTTTGCCACTTTAGTGTTTTTTTATTCTCACCTAGTTGGATGTGCATGAACATTTGAAGAGTTCCCGAGAGACCTCTTTTCTGGTAGAATTTATGATTCGTGAGTTGGTGGAGGTACATTGTGGGGTCGAGGAAGTATTTGCTGGGGTGGATTGGAGAATCATCATTCCTCCACCCAAAGTTTTGTTGTGACCTCCACCTGGAATTGTAATTCTTTAAAGAAGGGTTGTTTCCGTAGTAATTTCTAGGGTAGGACTTCTTAAAAGGTATTTCTATTCATTCCCTGCCTAAAAAGCACTTCCTTACAAGCCGAAAACACTTGACAGTCATCCATCTTATGCTCCCAATAATCAAAAAGTGTACAACTAGACTCTTTTCCAACAACCATATTCATTAGCACTTTAGACTCAATGGACTCTAACTTCTTAGAAATTAGTGATAATTGGGCTTTCAAATAGTCTCTCACTCGAAATGTACTTCCCACCAGTTCATGGGGAACGATCCCATGATTTGGATTCCTCCATCTAGGGTCTTGAATTTCCTAGTCGCTAACGCTAGCTTTACTTTCAATTCGTCATCCTCATTTAACATAAATATGCAAATACGTTAGGAAATAAGATCATGCTCAGATAGCAGAAAAGTTTTCCATGAACAAAAAGAATTCAAAGGCCTCTTCCTCATCCTTATCATAAAAGTCACCTTATGGCATGGTGGATACTAATCGCTTCAAAGAAGAGCTTCAAGAACCGTAAAAATTCACCAATTGAAATGTTTCACAATTATGGCGTTACTTAAATCTTTCCCATGCTAGAAAGAAATTTTCACAATTTTTGAAAGAAAAATTCATAATTTATTTTTGAGATGAAATAGTTTCAATGCATTTGGAAGAATTCTTTAGAATTCTTTAGAAACTTCTCTTTCATTGCCCTCCATGTAATAATGGATTGGGGGATAATGTTTTGAATCATTTTTTTGCATGGTCTTTGATTGATAAGAAAACGTTTCAATTTTAAAATCTCTTCAAAGCAAGTAGCATCACCAAATGTTGCACATACCGATTCAAGGTCATGAACATACGTGAATAGTGTTGTGCAAATTCATAAGTGTACAAATCACTTAAGTAATATAATGATAAATAAATTAATTAAAATTACTTAGTAACCATTATGACTAATTCCAAATTCTATTTAAACAATTGAATATTGAAGAGTTGTTTAAACTAAATAGCGGGAAAATAATAAACAGAAAAGTAAACGCAAGATGAAAATCAATTAATTAAAGGGTACTAAGATGTCTAATTTCACCATCACTAATCTTACCCCACTCTTTTGACATGTTACAAACAGAAACATTTGGCAACTTTATTTGCATAGTCATCATCCTGATTTTGCATTCTTATGCAACATAGTGTAGGTATGACACATCGTCATCCACCTTCTCCTTTTTAGGGACATTTAGGACCTCAACAATAAACACTCTGAAAGATAGTGTTTAACAAAATATTGGATTGAAGGGGGAAAAAACAGAGTAATGTAGCATGAGCGTCTAGTTATCTAGTCAAAGACAGATTTCCCCCTCAGGAAATAAGAAAAGAAGAAGCACTCCTATTTTCGCTTTCAGCAGGGTTGAGGTTGAGTGCAAATGTTTCAGTAAAACTTAATTTGACAGCTCCACCGAACAAAAAATGCAGCAGAAATATCTGGAGTCAAAACTCTTCTATGAGGAGGGGCACAAAGGCTCCTCAGTCTTTATCCTACCTATGCCTCAGTGGTCATCATAATAGCCTGCTGAGGGACTTGATAAGTGCTTTCAAGTTCTGTCGTGTAGCCTCATCACCGGTGAATCCCAGGATGTCAGAGCTAATGTTCTGATGTATAAGGAACATGATTTAAGAAAGAGAAATGAAAGAAACAAAATGTCATTTTATGCAAATGAGAATAAGTTCCATTTTTACAAAATTGCAACAAACCTCCAATGCTATGTTCTCACCTCAATGTTCTTCAAAGTAAAAAATAGAGTATAAATAGACTTTTGAATCAACTCTGTGTTCTCAGGAGTCATAATCAATGAATTCGCCCTTCAACAAAGGAAAAAAATTATTCAATCATTCAAGAGAGAGAGAAACTAGAATCACATTAAAGGGCAGAAAGTTGATGAAGCCCAATATAATAAATTACAAGAAATAATATAATTCACATCAGGGATAGTATTTTTGTCCTACCATCCCCAGAAATACAAAAAAAATCAATAGTAATAATAATAATAAATAAATAAAATAATCAATGCTTTAGGTAATGTTCCTCAAGATTCAAGGACAAAGTGAGATATCCACACAAGAAGGTAAAGACAAAGGACATTGTGACTTCTGAGCATGCATATCACTAAACTGAATCTTCATAATATAGGGCAAGCAAGACAGCAGCATGTTTGCATGTGTGATCACCACAGTTGGGGATTAAAAAATTAAGCTTGTGGGTTGAACTTCATAAAAGCTAATACATGTGAACAAGGCATAAAACAGCACAGTAAACACAAATTCGATTCTCACTACGTGTGCTACAAACATATGGCCTCCCATTCACGGTCTCTGGATGAGAAAAAGCCTAAACAATGCTAACCATATATATGGGCAGCCAATTAAATTTGTGGAAACCAAATTTTCTTGGTCAGGAGTGCCCTTTTTGTTTCATTCACTTCAACGCTCAAAACCTTTATCATCAATTAACGACAGTCAGTAATCATTTTCTCAAGGGCATGCTTCGCAACAGTTCCATATAAATCCATAGATTGAACTGGTAGTGAAGCCAAAAACCAGTGGCAATAAAATGTGTGCATCCGTGTTTGAAGGGATATGGTCTGTGTGATTGGATGCTAATTTTTCGTTGTAGATGTATATCTCCCACTTTCTTTTATTGGGGGCCATGTGTGCAGCAGGGAACAATTAAAATATAATAATCTCTACCAGTATGACATATAAGAACTTGCAAAGGAGTACACTGCAATAAGGTGATCAAATGGCATAAGAAAATTCACCTCAGATCTTCAGAGGCTTGTGTTAAACTTCTGCTTAAATTTCCAACCTCCTTAAGCAGACCACTGGCATGAACTTCAGCCAGTAAAGGTTGAACTTCTTCTGTCATGGCTTGTATCTGAGACATCACTACATCAAAACCAAAGATTTGCACATGAGAATACGTTGACTATATATGGAACGAATCTTATTATGCCAGCCAGCATGTGTTTTCATTATTGACAGATATTCACTAATTTAAGAGGCATCTGGCTTCTCCATATTGGCTTATAAGTATCCAAATTCCAAAGTGCTTACTCCTCAAACTAAATGGTGAAATACACACTTAAATAAAGCACTACCACCAGAAAACTACATCTTGGGCCTCCATCAAAAACTTCCAGGTGAGCTGCATTTGACTTATACAAATGATATTATTCTCTCTTTCAGTATTTTCTGTAAGGTATATAACATATTATTAGTCAGACAAATAGACAAACACTTCGTACTTTTTGCAACTTTCACGTATAAGTACTATTGGATAAGAAAGTAAAAACATGTGATATGAAATGCTAGTTTACTTCAGATGCTTCATTACTGTTGAGGGATGAGTTTATAGTTTGTAATATTAGTTAAGGGTAGAATTGTATATTCACTAGATAGAAATTCTAGGGTTTCCATATAGTCTTGTACTCTGTTCAACAATGGAAATATGAAAGAATTATACTGAAAATGTTGCAGCTAACATGGTATCAGAGCCGAGGGATTGTCTAGATTGATCCTGCGGTGCTTCTGGTGTGTGCGCTGGTTCGTCCGGTGCTACTGATGTGCGCGGGAGCTTCGTCCAGGTCGCGCGAGCTTCGTCCAGGTTGGTGTGTTCGTCCAGGTCGCGCGAGCTTCGTCGCGCTTCATCCAGGTCGCGCGCGAGCTTCGTCTGGCTTCTGGTGTGCGCGCGCGCTGTCGTCTGGTGCTTTTGGGTTCGCCTGAGTGCAGCGAGTTTCATCTGGTTTTGTTTCGTTGATCTGTGCAGTGAGCTACGTTTGGGTTTGACTGAGTTTTTCTTCTGGCTGCTATTTCCTGGGTAATGTTCCCTGCTTAGTGGTCCTGAAATGTTTTGTGATCGCTGATTATTGTGTTGGAGGATTGCTGATTATTGTGTTGGAGTGTTTTGGTTTGCTGCCCTCTGTTGGAACTTACAGGTTTAGTATTCAGTGTGTGTTTTTTTGTGTGTTGATTGCTGATTATGGTGTTGTTCAACATGTCTGGCAAGAGTTCTGTGCCTGCTTCATCTACTGGTTCTTTGTCATCTGATCATGGAGGACTTCAAATTTGTTCTGTCCGTTTAAATGGTCGAAATTATCTATTATGGGTAAAGGCAATGAGAGTAGCCTTAAGTGCCCGGAAGAAATTTCAACTTGTGGAAACAGATCCTCCTCCTGTTGACGACAAGAGTTATCCTGATTGGTCTTCTGATAATTCTATTGTGCTGACTTGGTTATGGGCAAGTATGGAGTCTGATATTTCAGCTAATGTTATGGTTCTTGATACTGCTAAAGAGGTGTGGGAATCAGTGAAAGAAACTTACTCTCTGGCCGGTAATGCATCAAGAATATTTGAATTGTATGAACAGCTATTTCACTTGAAGCAAGGTGGTCGTACTACTCCTGATCACTATGCTCAATTTAAGGGAATTTGGGATGAATTGTGTGTTTATCATCCCTTGACTACTGATTTAACTATATTGAAGAAGCAGCGAGAGGAGTTATGTGTGTCTATGTATCTAAATTCACTTGATTCTCAGTATCAGCCTATTGGTAGTCAGATTTTAGCTGGTGATGGTACTCTTCCGTCACTCTCTGCCACTTACTCTCGAGTGTCCCGTGCAAGCCCTTCTTCCACTTATAGTGACCTTGCTGTTGTGGATGCTCCCTCTGCCTTACTCAGTGCTTGCTGGAGTAATTATCGTGGAGGAGCTTTTCGTGGTCGTGGTCGTGGTAGAGGTGTCAGGAAATGTACTTTTTGTGGGAAGGATAATCATACTGTTGACCGGTGTTATGATAAGCATGGTAAACCATGGGAGCGCAGTTCTCAATCCCGTCCACCTTCTGGTGGTATTCCTGGATTTTCAAGATCTGATAGTGTTAATGCAGTTGCATCTCCTGGTCTATTGCCTGATTCTTCCAGTGTCGCTCTTTCTCAAGCTGAGTATGATTCTCTTCTTCATCGTTCACAACAATCGTCTTCTTCAGATATTGTCGCTATCACCACCAATTCAGGTAATTCTTCTAGTTCTTCTGTTTCTGGTTCGTGTCCTTGGATCATTGATTCCGGTGCCTCTATCCATATTACTGGTCAGTCTCATATTTTCAATTCGTTTCATTCCTCATCGTCTCGTAATGTAACTGTTGCAGATGGTCGTACTTGTCCCGTTTTAGGGAGTGGTACTATCTCTCCTACTCCTATATTCTTATCTGATGTTCAGTACATTCCAAAATTTCCTTTTAATCTTATGTCTGTTAGCCAATTTACTTAAGTCTTTTAACTGTAGTGTCACCTTTTTTCCATCACATTGTGTGTTTCAGGACTTGGAGACGAAGAAGATGATTGGTGGGGGTTGTGAACATGCTGGTCTCTATCACTTGGATGTTCCTACTGCTTTGGTTTCTACTTCTAATTTGTCTCCTTATCAGTGGCATGTCAGATTGGGGCATCCTTCCTTGAAGCTTCTTCGTCAAGTTATTTATGTTCCTGCATCTGTGTCTAAATTAGAATGTGAGACGTGTGAGTTAGGTAAACATCATCGTGTTCAATTTTCACCATGTGTCAATAAGAGACGTCTAGTACCTTTTGAATTTGTTCATTCAGATATTTGGGGACCTTCTCGTACTTCTAGTCTGCGTGGTTATTCTTATTTTGTCACCTTTATTGATGACTGTTCTCGGATGACTTGGTTGTTTTTATTAAAACGTCGATCTGATGTTGCTTCTGTTTTTGAGGTGTTTTATAATGAAATTCAAACTCAGTTTGGTTCTTCTATTCGTATATTGCGTTCTGATAATGCACTTGAATATGTCAAAGGTCCTCTATCTGTTTTTTGTGCCGCCAAAGGTATTATTCATGAAACTTCTTGTCCACATACCCCACAGCAGAATGGTGTTGCTGAACGTAAGAATCGTCATCTTCTTGACACTGCTCGTACTTTACTTCTTCATATGCATGTTCCTAAATGCTACTGGGGTGATGCTGTTTTGACTGCTTGTTATTTGATAAATCGTATGCCTTCTTCTATTTTAGCTGGTCATTTTCCATTTTCTATCCTTTTCCCTTCTACTACTGTTTTTTCTCTTACTCCTCATGTTTTTGGTAGTCAATGTTTTGTTCATGATTTGCAGCCTGGTGGGGATAAGTTAGATGCTAAGTCTATCAAATGTGTTTTTGTTGGGTATTCTCGTAATCAAAAGGGCTATCGTTGTTGGGCTCCTACTTTACTTCGCTATTTTGTTAGTGCTGATGTCACTTTCTTTGATGATGTGCCATATTTTTCTTCTGTGACTGAGGATACCTCACCCTGTGTTTCTCCCTCTCCTTTACCTCCTTTACCTCTCCCCCCTCCACCTAGTTTGGATGTTTCTTCTCTTCCTTTGCAGGTTTATAGTCGGGGTACTTGGTCCAAAACTCTACCAACCCTACCTCTACCAGCACTACCGGAGCCCCCACCACCATCTGACTCTCTTCAAGTTCCTAGGTCTTCATCTTTGGATAGTTCATCTCTTCCGGTCTCTACTTCTGATCTTCCCATCGCTCTTCGGAATGGTAAAAGGACTTGTACTCAACATCCTGTTTCTAACTTTGTCTTTTTCTCTCACTTGTCTTCTTCATATACATCTTTCATTAGCTCTTTGTCCTCCACTAGTCTTCCTACTTCTTTTCAGCAGGCCGTTATTCTTCCTCATTGGAAGTGTGCTATGGATGATGAGATTGCTGCTCTTTATCGCAATCACACGTGGACTCTCACTGATCTACCACCAGGAGGAAGTGTTGTTGGATGTCGATGGGTTTATGCTATCAAATATTTACTTGATGGCCGTATTGAACGATACAAGGCTAGGTTGGTCGCCAAGGGCTATAGTCAGACTTATGAAGTGGATTATTTTGAAACTTTCTCACCGGTTGCCCGGTTGTCTTCTGTTCGTGTGCTTTTGGCTGTTGCTGTTACCAAGGATTGGCCCTTGTACCAACTTGATATTAAAAATGCTTTTCTACATGGTGACTTAAAGGAGGAGGTGTATATGGAGCAACTGCCAGGTTATGTTGCTCAGGGGGAGTCTCGGAAGGTATGTCGTTTACACAAAGCTATATATGGTCTTAAACAATCTCCTCGTGCATGGTTTGACAAATTCAGCAGTGCTGTGTTAAAATTTGGCATGAAACAAGTGGCTGTAGACCACTCTGTATTTGTGAGACATAGCGCCAGTGGGTGTATTATTCTTGTTGTTTATGTGGATGATATTGTGGTGACTGGCAGTGACTTATCAGGTATCCAGAAACTAAAAGTGTTTCTTCACAGTCTCTTTAGTGTAAAGGACCTTGGAAAGTTACGTTATTTCTTGGGTATTGAAGTTGCCAGGTCCAAGAATGGTTTATCCTTATGTCAACGAAAATATGTTACTGATTTGTTGCAGGAGACTGGTCTGTTGGGTGCCAAACCTATTTCAACTCCTATGGATCCCAATGTTAAGTTTGGTAAGGATGTCAGTGAACCTTTTGAACATCCACGGAGATATCGACGTCTGGTTGGGAAATTGATTTATTTGACTGTTACTCGTCCTGACATTTCTTTTGCTGTTGGAGTTGTCAGTCAGTTTATGCAGGATCCTCGTATAGAACATTGGGATGCTGCTTGTAGAATTGTCAAATATCTTAAGGGTGCTCCTGGTTTGGGATTATGGTTTAGACGCTCTAAAACCTTTGAAATTAGAGGTTTTAGTGATGCTGACTGGGCTGGAGATTGTATTGACAGAAGATCAATCTCAAGTTATTGTGTCTTCCTTGGTGATAATTTGGTTACTTGGAAAAGTAAGAAACAAAATGTGGTGGCTCGGTCTAGTGCCGAAGCTGAGTATCGTGCTATGGCACATACTGCTTGTGAAATGATGTGGGTTCAGTCTTTGCTTAGTGAGATAGGATTTCCATCTCAGTCTCCCATGAGAATGTTTTGTGATAATCAAGCGGCCATGTATATTGCATCTAATCCTGTTTTTCATGAACGCACAAAGCATATTGAGGTTGATTGCCACTTTATTAGAGATTTAATTGTGAAGACCAAAAGGATTCATCCGGTGTATGTTCGATCTAAAGATCAACTTGGAGATGTTTTTACTAAAGCTTTGTGGAAAGGTCATTTTATTGAGTTAAGTAACAAGTTGGGCATGATTGATAGCTATGCTCCAACTTGAGGGGGAGTGTTGAGGGATGAGTTTATAGTTTGTAATATTAGTTAAGGGTAGAATTGTATATTCACAAGATAGAAATTCTAGGGTTTCCATATAGTCTTGTACTCTGTTCAACAATGGAAGTATGAAAGAATCATACTGGAAATGTTGCAGCTAACAATTACAAAATGAAACATAATGACATTCACACTCGTAAATGGCAACTTTAACTTGTTGTAAAGGCTGAAAGTAAGAACTCAACAAGGACGGACCAATATGTTCAAAATCACCTGACCCAAAATTTGGAGAGTGCAAAGGTATGCTTAGAGTAAAAGAAAGCAAAAACCGGTAGGAAATAAGATGGTGCCAAGGAAAGCTAACAATCTTCAAGGAATAAATAATGTAACAGAATTTTCAAATTGGCATTTTAAAGCTGGTGGTGAAACATTTGATAGTACCATGCAATTAATTGATTGTCCTAAACAACAATTGTACATGACACGCAAGCACCTAACTTAATGTCTTAGGGTAGGTAAACAACTCTCATGCACAAGATTCCCACATTGGTCGAGGTCGGGGACCTTACCCCTATAAAATATGTGGAGAGATTGTTTTCATGAATTGAACTTCTAGGTCGCACTTCTGCAACTCTAGCAGAGGGCCATATGATCACCTCTAGTTAAAGTCTTATGTAGTTGAAAATCTCCAAACAACTAAGTCATAGATAAACAATCCATTTAAAAATCCAGGTGCCAAACAGGGAAATCCAAAGCTCTCATTATTTTGATTATATTACACTAGGGTTTGTGACGCAGCAGAACACGAATCTTGCAGTGATTCGACAGAAAAATGGAGAAAATAGACAGTAAGATCAAGACAGAACAAAGATAAGCCAACAAGGCTTGACCGCTTGAGAGAATAGTCGTCTCTGTTTCTTATAATATGCAGCAAAAGAAAGTCCCTTCAAAGACTCACAAAGACGCTTAAATACTAAAACCCTAATAGTCACATGACTATTAAAAAGAAAGAAATTTAAAACTTAGACTTTAGGATGCTTCTTGGATGCCCCTGCATCAGTTTGTTTTGCAATTTTGTAACAAGTTCATAAAAATCATTTCTCGAACTCATATTAATATCCTTTGACAAAGCAATATTGAGAACTTCCTTTGCTGCGACTACTGCAGTACATAATTTCTCCTCCTCTTTTTGTAGCTAAAGCTTCTAAGATACGGTTTACTGGAACAACATAAGATCATGTTTTGCACTCAAACTACTTCTACATTCTAATATTTTTCTACTACCTACCCCTTTTGTGTCTTCTTTCCTAGCCTTTTTCCACAAAAAGAATCCACTCAAAATCCTATTTTTTCCCTGCTACGATAGTTTTTCCAGCAACTTGACAAGTGACTGCTTTAATCTGTCCTATGCAAGACGTATTGTGGATGAATGAAATTGTTCAGATAAATGGATGCCTCGACCAGTAATTAACTCCCATATCATAGCAATCAAATGCATGCCTCAACCAATTGGAACACAAGTTTTATTAGCTTGCTTGCCAACATTGAAAAAGATATTTCCTTAGATAATGGGTCTCATCCACATAGTTTTACTTACTCGCTAGCAAAGTCTGTCGTTCCAAATTTTGAAAACCGGTGAGAGTTCATCCAACAATATAGTAAGTAAAATGAACTATTACAATCTAAATGATACAAAAGAAGGGGATATCAAACCTGTATAAGCAAAGGCTTTGCCTCTTCAATTACCGAAGAAACACGCTCAGCCAACTTATAGACATTGGTAAGACCAATCTTTTCTGTTTCTCGAGAAAGACGGAGTACTAGGCCAAGTAGTGCATCCATACTTACACCTACATTTCCCACTACTTTTTGCCTATCACAAACAATCAGGCCTTCTTTAATACAGTCTCGATCAAGCGGCCCAACTGAAGGTCTTGGAATGGGATCCCGAGGAGTAATATCAATCAAAGTTTCCATAAGAAGCCCTGACTGGTTCACCTCAATAAGAGAATTTCGAGGAATGATAATTTTATCATCTTCAACCTACAAAGAGAATGTGATACATGTACATTAATGGATAAAATGAACTCAACAAAATCTTAAGCCGAGATGCAAAAATATAAGAAATTAATATAAAACACACCTCAACAACAGCTTCAATGCTTTTCAATGAGGGATTAATACGAATAACATTGCCAACAGGTACTCCTCTAATCCTAACAGTTGTTCCTGTGGACATACCAAGAGCCTGAGGAAACTCCAACACTGCCAAGTACTTTCTGAATCTTGAGCGCAATTGAAAACCCCTCAACCAAACCAAAGTGAGAGCAAAGAGAACTGTACTAGACACTAGAAACAACCCAACCCCACCTTCCCAAATACTCCTTCTACCGAACCCAAAATCACTCAATGGCTTTAGTGTTTGCCTCCAAATAGTTCGAGGAACATCCAAAACAACTGATAGAGGATTCTTAGATTCTGAGTAAGACGGCAGCTGGCTATGACTAGTGTCACCCGACATAGCACTAACCTGTGTCAGTTTCTTTGGTGATGATTTCACTGAAAGGTAAGGCAATGAACCTGAAGTTCGAGGGCCACTAATCAATGAAGAAGATATCATTGTAGGGCAATTAGAAATTTGCAGCAGTGAGTTCCCAACCATGGTTTACAGGCGAATGGCAGACTGATGAATCCAAATTGAACTACTTATCCTCAGCAGGCTACAATTTATCACAAATTGTGAGAAAACTAGAAATAGGTTACATTTAAATATTCGGTCACCGAAACTTCTGGGCTTTGAAATAAAACTAAACAAAACCCCAAAAGAGGTTACAAAACAGATTGGTCCATCAAAATCCAAAACAAGATGAATTTCATAGGAAGCTGAAATTCTGATTACATAGAAGAAAAATAACTACAACCATCTTTAATGAATTAGAGCAAATTAATGCTTCATTTATGAAAAGATTTGAAATCATGGTTTGACATCCGAAAACTACAATCAACTCAGCGTAAACAGAACCCAAGTACTGATTCTCTTGGAATTCACCTGCTAATTCAAAAGAAATATAGATAAATCAAAACAAAAACACAATCTAGGGTTTTATAACGGGTACCTGTGTGAAATGCCTATACAACTTCAACAAATCAGCGAATTGAATTAGCGGTCTCAGGAGTCAAAAACAGCGACATATAAGAGAGACTCGAAGGAGAGGTTTTCCAAATGTGTCCTTTCGGGAATTTCTTGAAGCGTCGGAGAAATCACCAACCAATAACAATCTGTCTCCCTCTCCCCTTCTCTCTTCTATTTCCTTTTGCGTTAACGTCGTTTGTCTGGTTTTTTCCCCCACTTAAAAATACCCTCTGAAAACATATATATAAGTTTAGTCACATTTTTTTTTCCAACCGAGTTTAACGCGTGGCATATGAATTGATTGATTGTATGTATATTCATCTTAACATGATTCATATGAATTGATTGATTGTATGTATATTCATCTTAACATGACTCGTAGTTATTAAAAAAAACTTTTAAAAATTGGTTCTTCGGAGAATTGTCGATATGAGATGTTTTTAAAGAAAATATTGTGGTTATTAAATTATGTATTTGAATAGAGTTTATAAGAGATACAAACGATTGCTTTAATCCACAGCTGGGAAAAACAAATTACAATTACAGATATCCTTCCGCTCAATTGTTTGAAAGTATATATACATGTTTTTTACATTTTGGTGCGTGTATTGTGTAAGTTGTTGGTTAGTCGCAAACAAAACATTTTAACTAGCTAAATCCCGATCCAATCCAATTTGTAAATAAGAAACTAAGACATTGGAGAGCTATAGAGGCATCATAATCTTTGTTAGAGTTTATGATTAGAGTATTTTTCGCTAGAGAGTTATTACACTAAACATCTATTCTCATACTCATGAATATTTTTTTTGCAATAATCTTAACCTTTAGTTTTCAATTTGTTCACTTTACACTTTCTATCTTTGCAATGAACTACATACACAGCCTATCCTGAATTAGCTTCTTTCATCATCTTATTAAACTGGGTATGGCCTTCAACTTTTTGTGTCTCCATGACATTGTGCAGTTTACTAAAAGATATTTTTTTCATTGCTAGAGTCATGTGATATCACCTTTTCTTTTTCTCTTTTTGACTTGGTTAATTGCTATACAGGGTCGGTCACCTTCTAAACACTACGTCAAAGAGAGGCTTTTACGATGATTGGTGCAGGGAAAGCACAAAGATTGCAAATTTTAAACCTCCGATGAAAACAAAGCCCTAGATTGTAGATACTGAACATTTCTTCCCTAATATCCCTTGGCTCCCATAACCGATTTTGTATTTTTCTCCTTCTTCATCGACTCTTAGAAGAGAGATGGGTCGGTGAGTGGGATCTGGAGAACTTAGTCTACATCGATGCAATCTCCAAATAGACGTTGTGTTTGTACCCTCCCACCCGACGCTCTTGTCGTTACTATTGAGCCGGCGGCCGGAGTGGTCCCAATTCGGTGGTGCCAATCGACTACAAGGATGAGTTCTGCAAGACCATGGATTACTTTCGTGCTCTCTACTGCATCGATGAGCGATCCTTTGGTTCGCTCCTGCTCACTAAAGAGGCCATCTGTAAAACCCCGACCCAAAATTTTTAGTTTTGAGTCGAAATACGGATGATCCGTGAAGTACGGAATTATGGAAAAATAGTTTTGAGCTTGGTTCGATTAATGGGTCATAACTTTTAGTATACATGTCCGTTTTGGGCCCATAATATATCAAATCGAAGCTTGAACCGAGCCAGAAAATGATATTGAGAAAAACTGGGTTTCTGAAAAACAGAAACCGTCCGGACACCCTAAACATCCGTCCGGACGGTTTGTGCTGTAACTGAGGCAGAGAAATTATTTGGGAGAAATTTTGGTGCTGTGAACAGTAGACCGTCCGGACACCCTACCGAGGCGTCCGGATAGTTAAGCCTACGAAGTGGGCAGAGAATGGAGAAAGAGGTAAGCGTCCGGACGGCCACTTAAGGCGTCCGGACGGCTATCGGGAAATCAGTTTTTAGGCTCAGTTTTAGACAAATTCTTGCATATTTTTCTTGGAGAGCCCGACTAGAGAGAGAAGGAGCTTTTGGTTGAAGTTTGGCTTGGGGATTGAAGGTTTGTGACCATTGAAGCTTGGGGAGGAAGATTTAAGCTTGATTTTGGAGTTTTGGTAAGTTTTCCATAGTTTTTGAAATTCTAGGTTTTTGTTTGATTCTTAAGGAGATGAGCTCTATGCTTTAGATATGTTGATTATAGGTTGATTTTGGATGTTTATGTAGATTGGTTTGTGTTTTGGAGTTGAGTTGAGCTTGGAGTGAGTTTGGAGGATTTTGGAAGGAATTTCTAGAGAGAGAAGTAAGTGATTTCGAATTTATTGATTTTAATTGATGTTGATATGAGTTGTGGTTGATATATTGATGCATGTGAGTGTTCGGTTACGCCACATTGTAAGTTTGGGCAAACCGAAACCCTAGGAACGGAATTTGGGAAATTATGGTAATTTACTCGACACGAGGTAGGGGATTTCCAACCATGTTTTCTATCGTTCGTTTCGATATTTTAAAGAGCTTTTCGATTTCTCATTGGTCGTTCTATTTGTGTTTTTGCCTTAATTGCTTCTAAGGGGAAACGAGCATTCTTGGGAAATGTTGTAAATTCTTGATATTGCATGACCGAATATGTGTGTTCCATCACCTATGGGCACGATATGATTTTCCGTTCATGTATCATGGTAGTTATGTATATATATAACTACCTCTAAGCACGTATTTTGTATATGATGTATTGATGTTTATTCATGATATTCTTATAACCATTTGGCACCAGAGGGTGTATGCATGATGTATGCGGAGTTGTTTTTATGGTTATATGATATTGTGAATTGGTTGATTTGATTATTATTATCAGTTTGTGCATGTTGGTAGTGGATGGCCTGAGGCCCCTAGGATCAGGATTGCATGTGATTGAGGCCTGAGACCTGGCTAGATTGCTAGTGTGATGGATCGTATATTTATTGCTGCGTGTTTTCTGATGCAGGCGGAGACTCTTCGATATACGGGGAGACGCCGCCGAATTTCCGGTTCGCCGGATGATCGCACTAGTGGCCTAGGACGGTGCCGGAGGGCACCCGTGGCGTGCCCGGACCGGGGCGTCACAATTTGGTATCAGAGCGAGGTTTGTTTGTTTATATGTAGGATCGGGGATGGGTCCTAGATGTATGGTAGTGTAATCCAGGCCATGTCACAACCGCTGCTGATCCGGTATGTTTTCTAGTCCCTAATAAATCCTCTGTTGAGTTGTGTGTAAATGATATTGTCTGTTTGCCATGCAGATGAATACTCGTATAACTACCAGGTCCGAGAGTGGGACTGAGGTACCTCGTGGCAGAGGCCGACGGGGAGTTGGTAGGGGCCGAGGTAGATGCCGTAGTGATGGGGTGGAACGTGTTACTAGAGGCACACCTAGCACTGAGGATTCGATTCCGAATGTGGATCCGGAGTTGAGAGAGGAGGAGATAGTTCCTGAGGGACTACCGACTGAGAGTGCTGATCAACAGGCACCACCTGCAGGACCTGTTGCTCCTGTTACCACAGGGGGCAACCGGTGACGATGGAGGGGCTAGCTAGTTTCATGATGAGTATGGTGCAGACACAGGCACAGACTATAGCACAAGCAGTGGCTCAGGCGATAGGTGCAACTGGCACTCGTACTGAGGGAGTGGTACCCGAGGCTACTACTGAGGTGGCTACAGCACCGAGAGCTGGAAGGGGTATGTATGAGGTGGATTAGCTGAGGAGGACTTCTCCTCCAACCTTTTCCGGAGATGGAAAGGGTGTGGGGGCGGAGGAGTGGTTCAATCAGTTAAGCATGAGGATGGACACGTTAGAGATACCCAATGAGTGACGGGTGAAGTTTGTTTTCTATTATCTGAGTGGAGTGGCTTATGAATGGTGGATGTCCATGGGTCAGAGACGGAATGAGTTGACTTGGACCTCTTTTGAGCAGTTGTTCATGCAAAAATTTGTGCCGAGACCTCTGCAGACTGAGAAGGCCAAGCAGTTTCTCGATTTATTGCAGACATCAGAGATGACGGTGTCTCAGTACACCAAGCAGTTTGAGGAGTTGTATCGGTTTGGGAGAGAGTTTGCTCCTACCGATACAAAGAAGACGGCAAGGTACCGAGATGGGTTGCTACCCAGTCTTGGGAGGATGGTGATGGCCACTAGGGTGGTATCGTATGATGATATAGTTGAGATGGCATTGGACTTTGAGTTGAGTGAGCGGAATGAGGCTCAGAGGAAGCGTCCAGTGACTGAGAGTAGTGGTGGTGGTGGTGAAGCCACAAGAAGCATAAGATTGATTTTCGTCATCAGAAAGGGGACCGAGGCAAGGGTCCAAGGCCTCAAGGGGGCAAGGTGACATGTTACAAGTGTGGGAAAGAGGGGCACATGAGGAATGAGTGCAGAGCTTCTGGGTTTAAGTGCTATGGTTGTGGCAAGATGGGCCACAAGAAGAGTGAATGTCCGCAGGGTAACCAGGGAGGGCAGCATCAGCCTCAGATAACGGGGGTACCACCTCCAACTCTTCCTTCCACTGTTCCACCGGGAGGAAAAGGGCGAGGTGGAGGCAGACAGTCTCAGCAGCAGCAGTATGCCCTGACGGATGGTCGTGTCTTTGCTATGAGACATCAGGAGGCACAAGAGCATCCCAACTTTATTGGAGGTACATTTTTTATTTCGAATTGTTGGGCAAGAGTCTTGTTCGATTCTGGAGCTACCTCATCATTTATTACTAGTTCGTTAGCGAACGCACTAGCGGTGGAGATTTCGGCAATTAGGAGAATGTTTACGGTGTCCTCACCATTTGGGCACTTTACCACGTTGGAGGGGGTAGTTTTCGGATGTGAGTGTCGGTTTGGAGAAATATCTCTACAAGCCGATTTGTATTTGTTAGATTTCAAAGACTTCGATGTGATACTCGGGGTTGATTGGTTGACAAAGCACCAAGGAGTGCTTGACTTTTGGCAAAGGAGGATCACTCTTAGCGTACCAGAGGGTGGGGTGATTCATTTACAGGGATCGAAGGGGATGCCATGCCCTCATTTCATGGATAACCCTTCGTATCAGGATTGTAGGGTCGCAAGTTTGGTGAATTCGGCTCCTAAGGGAGATGTGGCTACTATGATTCGGGTAGTGGAAGAATTTATGGATGTATTTCCGGAAGAGTTGCCGGGATTACCTCCGAAGAGGGAGATTGACTTTGCTATCGAGTTGCATCCGAACGTCAAGCCAATTTCAATTCCGCCATATCGGATGGCTCCAACAGAGTTGATGGAGTTGAGTTCTCAATTAGAGGAGTTGTTAGACTTGGGGTTCATTAGACCGAGTGTGTCCCCGTGGGGAGCACCGGTGTTGTTCGTCAAGAAGAAAGACGGAAGTTTGAGGATGTGTATTGATTATAGGCAGTTGAATAAGGTTACAGTGAGGAATAAGTATCCGTTGCCTAGGATCAATGATTTGTTTGACCAATTGAGAGGTGCTAGGAATTTCTCTAAGATTGACTTGAGGTCGGGTTATCATCAGTTGAGGATTAAGGATGAGGATATCCAGAAAACAGCGTTTAGAACTCGTTATGGGCATTATGAGTTCCTTGTGATGCCGTTTGGGTTGACAAATGCCTTGGCGGTATTCATGGACCTAATGCAAAGGGTTCTTCGACCGTTTTTGGACAAGTTTGTAGTTGTGTTTATTGATGATATATTGATTTATTCTCCTACGGAGGAAGAGCATGAGGAACACTTGAGGGTAGTGTTACAGACGTTGAGGGAGAATCAACTGTATGCTAAATTGAGTAAGTGTGAATTTTGGGCCACAGAAGTGAAGTTCCTAGGCCATGTGATCACTCAAGAAGGCATAGTGGTTGACTACTCCAAAGTTGAGTCGGTTTTGAATTGGGAGAGACCGAAGAATGTGACTGAGATCTGGAGTTTCCTAGGGTTGGCAGGTTACTACCGGAGGTTTATTGAGGACTTCTCAAGAGTTGCTTCGCCGATGACGCAGCTCACGAAGAAGGGCACACCGTTTGTGTGGACAGAAGAATGTGAGGCCGCATTTGAAGAGTTGAAGAAGAGGTTGACAACACCTCCAGTGTTAGTAGTTCCGGAGAGGAATGTTGGCTATCAGGTGTATTGCGATGCATCTGGAGTCGGGTTGGGTTGTGTGTTGATGCAGCAGGGCCGAGTGATAGAGTATGGTTCGAGGTTGCTGAAGACACATGAGAGGAATTATCCAGTGCATGATCTGGAGTTGGCGGCAGTGGTATTTGCTCTTAAGCAGTGGAGGTATTATCTCTAAGGAGAGACGTTTGAGGTGTTCTCGGATCACAAAAGCCTCAAGTACCTATTCACCCAAAAAGAGTTGAACTTACGGCAAAGGCGGTGGATGGAGTACTTGGAAGATTTTGATTTTAATTTGCAATACCATCCTGGTAAAGCGAATGTGGTTGCGGATGCATTGAGTAGGAAGCAGAAGGTTGCTAGCCTATTCATGCATGAGTGGGAAATTATGGAGACAATCAATGAGTTTGGATTGGAGTTGAAGAGTCAAGAGGAAAAGACCTATTTGTGTTCTATAACTTCGAGACCTATGATGGTTCAGAAGGTTATAGATGCACAGAATGGGGATCATACATTTGATGTAATTGACGAGAATCTTAGATGGGTTTGAGGGAATGATGGTGGAGTACGATATGCGGGAAGGTTAGTAGTTCCCGAAGATGATGAGTTGAGACAAGCGATTCTAAAGGAAGCACATCATTCTTGGTTTGCCATACATCCAGGGGGTACGAAGATGTACAGAGATTTGAGGCAGAGTTTCTGTTGGAAGGGCATGAAAGCCGATGTTGCTAGATTTGTGACGAAGTGTCTTACTTGTCAACAAGTGAAGGCAGAGCATCAGAGACCAGCTGGATTGTTGCAACCCTTACCGGTAGCACAATGGAAGTGGGAGAATATCACTATGGACTTTGTGACGGCGTTGCCAATGACTCAGAGGAGGCATGACACGGTTTGGGTGATAGTGGACAGATTGACCAAGTCTGCACACTTCTTACCCATGAACAAGACGAATTCGTTGGAGACCTTGAGTACGATGTATGTCAAGGAGATTGTGAGACTTCATGGAATTCCATTATCTATTGTGTCGGACCGAGACCCGCGGTTCAAAGGTAGATTCTATAGTAGTTTACAGGAGGCATTGGGAACGAAGTTGGATTTCTCTACAGCTTATCATCCTCAGAGTGATGGGCAGAGTGAGAGAACCATACAGGTTTTGGAGGATATGCTACGGGCATGTGTAGTTGATTTTGGAGGAAGTTGGGATCGGTACTTACATTTGGCGGAGTTTGTGTATAACAAATCTTTCCAAAGTAGTATCGGGTTGGCACCTTACGAGGCGCTCTACGGGAGGCCTTGTAGGTCACCTTTGTGTTGGGCGGAGGTTGGTGAGAAAGTTGTTTCAGGACCAGAGATGGTCAAAGAAGCACGAGAGAGAGTTGATGAGATCCGGAAGCGATTGATCACCGCGCAGAGCCGACATAAGTCTTATGCTGATCGGAGGAGGAGACCTTTGGAGTTCGCTGTAGGCGATAAGGTTTTCTTGAAGGTTAGTCCGAGACGGGGAATTCAGAGGTATAGCAAGAATGGGAAGTTGGCACCGAGGTTTGTGGGGCCATTTGACATTTTGGAGACAGTTGGACCAGTGGCGTACCGTTTGGCACTTCCACCAAAGCTTGAGAAGGTTCACAATGTATTTCATGTATCAATGCTTCGGAAATATGAGCCGGATCTGTCGCATGTGATAGATTGGACTACGTTGGAAGTTGAAGAAGATGGGAGTTACACTCTTCAACCGGTAAAAATTCTAGACCGACAGAACAAGGTCACGAGGTCGAGTGTGATTCCATTAGTAAAAGTGATGTGGATGTATCACAGAGTTGAAGAAGCAACTTGGGAGTTGGAATCCAGAATGAAGGAGAAGTACCTGGAGTTGTTCGGAGATTCAGATACGTGTGTAGTTAAATTTCGGGACGAAATTTTATTAAGGGGGGAAGGATGTGAAACCCCGACCCAAAATTTTTAGTTTTGAGTCGAAATACGGATGATCCGTGAAGTACGGAATCATGGGAAAATAGTTTTGAGTTTGGTTCGGTTAATGGGTCATAACTTTTAGTATACATGTCCGTTTCAAGCCCATAATATATCAAATCGAAGCTTGAACCGAGCCGGAAAATAAAATTGAGAAAAACTGGGTTTCTGAAAAACAGAAACCGTCCGGACACCTTAAACATCCGTCCTGACGGTTTGTGCTGTAACTGAGGCAGAGAAATTATTTGGGAAAACTTTTGGTGCTGTGAACAGTAGACCGTCCGAAGACCCTACCGAGGCATCCGGACGGTTAAGCCTACGAAGTGGGCAGAGAATGGAGAAAGAGGTAAGCGTCCGGACGGCCACTTAAGGCGTCGGGACGGCTATCGGAAATTAATTTTTAGGCTCACTTTTAGACAAATTCCTACATATTTTTCTTGGAGAGCCCGACTAGAGAGAGAAAGAGAGAGAGAAGAAGAGAGAGAAGGAGTTTTTGGTTGAAGTTTGGCTTGGGGATTGAAGGTTTGTGACCATTGAAGCTTGGGGAGGAAGATTCAAGCTTGATTTTGGAGTTTTGGTAAGTTTTCCATAGTTTTTGAAATTCTAGGTTTTTGTTTGATTCTTAAGGAGATGAGTTCTATGCTTTAGATATGTTGATTATAGGTTGATTTTGGATGTTTATGTAGATTGGTTTGTGTTTTGGAGTTGAGTTGGGCTTGGAGTGAGTTCGGAGGATTTTGAAAGGAATTTCTAGAGAGAGAAGTAAGTGATTTCGAATTTATTGATTTTAATTGATGTTGATATGAGTTGTGGTTGATATATTGATGCATGTGAGGGTTCGGTTACGCCACATTGTAGGTTTGGGCAAACCAGAACCCTAGGAACAGAATTTGGGAAATTGTGGTAATTTACTCGACACGAGGTAGGGGATTTCCAACCATGTTTTCTATCGTTCATTTCGATATTTTAAAGAGCTTTTCGATTTCTCATTGGTCGTTCTATTTGTGTTTCCGCCTTAATTGTTTCTAAGGGGAAACTAGCCTTCTTGGGAAATGTTGTAAATTCTTGATATTGCATGACCGAATATGTGTGTTCCATCACCTATGGGCACAATATGATTTTCCGTTCATGCATCATGGTAGATATGTATATATATATGTAGGTTTTTCATATATATATCTTTTCGGCATGTCATGGCATTAATGCATTAGAGTTGCATTGGGGACCGGGTATGGACTCGGGACTCCTTAGGATTCTTGAAAGCTACTTGGAGGGATGACGAGGTGAAGAGAGTTACCACTGAGTCAAGTGAACTCCAAGTAGGATAACGCACTGGAGGTATGGTTCATGAGGGACCTTGCCTGGAGTGGTGCGGGCGTGATAGGATCACGCAACCGGGTAATCCAAGGGCGTTTGTTGTTGGGGAGCTTGCTCCTATTCAATAGTCATGGTTAGCGACCATGATATTGATGAGTTGATTTGGTGAGTTTGCTCACGTTCGATATTACATGGAACGAGTCATGGTATCGATGAGGTTTGCTCATGAGGGGATTGCTCGGATTGATATTTTATGTGATTGTTGAGTATACGTGCATGTAGTAGTTTTCATATTGTTGCATAACCTACTGTTTTGGATTCAGCCATTATACTCTACATACTCTAAACCCTACTGAGCGTCTTGCTCACCCTCTACTTTCATTCCTCCCCACAGGTGATACTGGTACAGGTACAGGTACTAGTGGAGCGGATCAGTGAGAGCGGGATGTGACATGGATGGCCCTGGGTAGGATGTGGGTGCTAGAGAGATACTCTAAGCACGTATTTTGTATATAATGTATTGATGTTTATTCATGATATTCTTATAACCATTTGGCACCAGAGGGTGTATGCATGATGTATGCGGAGTTGTTTTTATGGTTATATGATATTGTGAATTGGTTGATTTGATTATTATTATCAGTTTGTGCATGCTGGTAGTGGATGGCCTGAGGCCCCTAGGATCAGGATTGCATGTGATTGAGGCCTGAGGCCTGGCTAGGTTGCTAGTGTGATGGATCGTATATTTATTGCTGCGTGTTTTCTGATGCAGGCGGGGACTCTCCGATATACGGGGAGATGCCGCCGAATTTCCGGTTCGCCGGATGATCGCACTAGTGGCCTAGGACGGTGCCGGAGGGCACCCGTGGCGTGCCTGGACCGGGGCGTCACACCATCAACCTCACCCCGAAAATTAAACTATAATATTCAAGCATTCCATTTTGCCCATTTGTATGTGATTTTGTTATAAATTTTGTTTATTTGATCTAGTTATTCGTTCATTATGTTTGTGAAGATCTGACATTTTAGGAGGCAATACTTCAATCTTTAATTTAGAGGCTGGCTTATTTAGGGAACGAGATTTTGTCAATCAATTTGGCAAGAAGAACTCCATGACTATAAGATATGTTAAGCCAGTGCAGCTAAGCCAGTGCAGCTACAGTATTTAGAGAATGAGAAAAACTCGGATATATTTTCTTCCTTCTCTCAACTGAAGCTGAAACTAACCCTTGAATGTTAGTGAGATAAAAACATCGCCTACTCTATCATGTGGTTTCTTAGTTTAGTGTTTATAGGGTGATTGTCTTGAAGTTTTTTAATTATAATCATTCTAATGTAGAAAAAGAGGCATCCTTACGAGCCAATTATTGTTCTTGATTTACTGTGTAGAGAGGGTAGGTTGGGTTTGAGCAGCCTTGTACATGTTTTAAGATTGAATTCTACAATGAAAATGTTATAACAGTATACAATTTTATTGTACTGTTCCTATATAAAGTCTTGGAATGTGTTGTTTTACATGTTAGAGAAGCTTTTATTCTCCAATTAGTGGAGGGACTTTGCTTGAGTTTTATTTTTTTAATAACCTGATATGGGTAAAATTGTTATAATACTTTTTTTTTTGAAAAATTGTTATAATACTTACCACACCTTCCTGGTCATCATTTTATCTGCCCTTGTTTTTTTAATTGCTTGTGATCTATTATTTTTTATTTGTCTTTTTCCAATGGCTTGAGAACGATGATATTCTTACAATTTATGTACATTTGATAGCTGTGAAATCATATCCATTCACACTGATCTTTGGGCATCAAGTATCCTCTCCCATTCTTGCGATAGTTTTGATATGTCACCATTCTTTTTTTCTTTTTTTTGTGTGTGTGTGGATCTTGAAGTGGACATTTTAACAAATGGTTTTTTTTCTTTCTAGAAATCATATACGAAAATGCTAAACATACATAAAAGTCAAAGCCATAATTGTACATAATCTAGTTGGCATGGTGATTAGACACATGGTGACATGGAAAGTGTGTTCAAAAAGTTTTTTTTGTTACAAAAATACCTCTCTCATGACACGTGCACGTGAACATTGATGCTAAGTTTCAAATTATCAAAATTTTGAAATGATTACACTGACTTTTCTTTTCTTTTGTTTTTTTGCTTTTTTAAACAATTTTATCTCTAAAAATAAATATTAGATTCGATTTTTTTTACATATTTAGAATCAATATGCAAAACTCTTTCCAACAAGTCCGATCATTGTTACCTTTTAACGGTTCGTTCGTTATTACATTGTTCATTAGGGAGCTTATTACACTGTTCTAGAACTTTATAATAGTATTTTGAGAAGTTTACTATTATAGGCCTTTTTATTACACTATTATGGGCTTTTATAACGATATTATGGGTAGTTTATTACACTATTCTGGATCTTTTATTACATTTTCATTGCACTTCATTACATTGTTCAGTATGTTATCAGTTTTACTACATTGTTCTGGGTCTAATCATATTATTACACTTTTTGAGAAGTTTATTACACTATTCTAGGCCTTTTTATTACACTATTATGGACTTATGACGATATTATCGGTAGTTTATTACACTATTTTGGGTCTTTTATTATATTTTCGTGGCAGTTCATTACATAGTTTGAGCGTTTATTACTCTTTTCTCGATCTGCCACACTATGTTAGGTCTTTATTACATAGTTACAAAACAGTACATTAAACACCTCCCAGAACATTGTAATAAACCCAAAAACAATGCATTTTCCTGCAAAAATAAAACAGTGCATTAAACACCTTCCAGAGAAGTGTAATAAATCCAAAAATAATTACATATTCAAAAAAAATCAAAACAGATAAAACAATGCAGTAAACACCCCCAAAACAGTGTAATAAAACCTAACAATAGAGCATTAAACATCCCTAGAATAGTGTAATAAACCCAAAAATAATGCATTTTCCTGTAAAAAAAACCCAGAAAATTAAATAGGCCCAAAACAGTGTAATAAACCTAAAAACAGTGCATTCCATAGAAGAAAAAAAATCCAGAAAAATAAACACCCCCAGAACAATGTAATAAACTCAAAAAAAATGCATTTTCGTGCAAAAAAAACCCAGAAAATCAAACACCCCCAAACACAGTGTAATAAAATCCAAAAAAAATGCATTTTCCAGCAAAAAAAAAATCCCAGAAAATCAAACACTCCCCCTTCCAACAGTGTAAAAAACCAAAAAATAATGCATTTTCCTGTAAAAAAACTCAAAAAATTAAACACCCACCACAATAGTGTAATAAACCCAAAAGCAGTGCATTTTCCTACAAAAAAATAACCCATAAAATTAAACACCCCCAAGAACAGTGTAATAAAATAAAAAAACAGTGCATTTTCCTAGAAAAAAACCCCTGAGAAAGTAGTTTTGATCTTTACTTCTTTGTTTTACAAGTCAGAAAATACGTGAACTAGTATATCTGAGATTTGAAGAACGAAAGGAAAAAAACCAACACAAAGCATATGATTGGGTAACAAACGAGAAAAACCCAGAAATCAAACCATATTTTTGTGATTTCCTTGTTTCTCCTCACGGATCTACTACTTGTTCCCAAAAAATACACGAAATCTACTCATTTTTTGTGGTTACAGAGAAGATGAGAGAGAGAGAGAGAGAGAGAGAGATCGTGATTCAAAAATGAGAGGAGAGAGAGGGTTAAGCCTTTTAAAATGATCCACACAATAGAGAGAAGGGCATTTATGACCCAAAAAAATAAAATTTGTGGGTGGAATGCTGACTTGGAAGCCACATAAGATTATGTATAATTATGACTTCTATGTATGTTTAGCATTACCGAATCATATATATGCCCCGTTATATAAGTTATTTGTGCTTCGTAGGTTGAGCAATTGCATATGATTTTTAAGTTATGTAACTCGCCATTTGAATATTATTGGGAAAAAACAAAATTGACTCATTCAAGAGTATTTAAACCTGCCCAACCCTACACAAGATGCACTGCAGAAACATTTAAGCAGTTTCTTGTAGTAGCTATAACGCTTATGGAGACCTTTCTTTCCATAGATCTGTTAATCGTGGATCTGCAGCTTTTGCACTTACTATTTCCTTTATTGAGGGTTCCAACCTTTTTTTTCCTTTTGATAAAGTGTAGTATCCTACTTTTGTTAGGATCCTAATAGTATTTTTAATTTTTTAATTGAACTTAATTAAATAAAATATGTTAAGTGAGTTTTATTGTTTAATTGTAATTAAGTCTTAATTAAATAAGATTTGTGAAAAAAGAAACCCATGACCCAATTAAAAAAAAATCCAAAAGAAACACACAATTAAGACCCAAAAAAAAAAACCTAAAGTCTGGCCCAATCTCCAACCCCAACTAACTAAGTCCAGCCCATGAAACTCCTCATTCATGACATTGCAACTTCACCTCCCCTGCACCATTCCTCTTCTCTGCCTTTGCCTCACACTTATGGGTGGAAGAAACCGGACCAAACCGAAATCCGAATCGTAAATCAAAGTTCGGTTTGATTTTCGATTTAACGGTTTGGTTTAGGTTTCAGTTTTTTATAATTACGGTTTTCCGTTCGATTTCAGTTTTCTGAAATTAATTTTGATTTTAAACCGAAAACCGAATTTAATTTATATGTTTTAAATATATATATATATATAATTAATCAATTAATCTATTTATATATATATATAACTTAATCAGTTAATGAATCTATATCTATTAGACTACTAGTCAAAACTCAGACCTAATTACCTAAAGGCAAAACTCAAAAGCATAACTGGCTAAACAATTAAACTAAACATTATCTCATATCTTTATGACTTTATCTCAGTATCCCTGTATCTGAAATTGTGACCTAGTAGGCGACGACGACTCTGTGAGGCTGTGAGCAGTGAGCTATTGCAGACCTGCAGTGCTTTTGAGTAGGCGAGTCCGCGAGTGAGGCTCTGAGCTTCGACAAAGAGAGAGCTGCTGCGACGGCGCGACCTGCGAAAATTATGAACGAGGTAAGTCCGTTTCCGTAACTGCCTAGTTGCGGCTGCCTAATGTAGTAATGTATTTTCCGTTTTGCTATTTCGTGGGAGTGAGATTTGCCAATTTGGATTGGACAAATGGGTTGGATGTTTTTCTTATTCGGGTTTCATCTTGTAGAATGTAGATTGTAGAGCAATGAGAGTTAGGTTGTCATTAAAAAATAAATAGAATGTTACAAAATTGCTCTCAATATATTGAGTGAAAAGTGTGAAATGGGATTTGAAGCAAAAATGGCAGTAAATGATTTGTTCATTACTAGTTTATTATCCTGTTTTTTGTTTTGTTTTATTACCCGATGTTCTATGTTTAGATGTTATATATGTTGTTGCAGAACTGCAAAGAGAAAATGATTTGTGCATGATTTCCTGTATTTTTACCGTTGTTGAAGATGTCCAGCTCCCACTCACATTCAAAATCTGAAGCTGACTTCAATTCAGAAGAAAATGACATTGGTTTGGAAGAGGAGATTGTGTCAGTGAATGAAAGTGGTATTGGTGGTGGTACCAGTAGGGGGGTTGAAGGAAGTTTAGAGCCCAATGAAGGTACTGAAAATAGTGAGGTGTCTAGTCCAAAAAAGCGAAAAAGGAAACCACAAGCACCTAGGTCTAATGTATGGCATGAATTTACACGTTCAAGTAGTCGTGAGACTTGTAGTTGTAACCATTGTGGGGTTGTCTACAAGTGTCACGCATCAGAGAATAGAACATCTACACTTAAGCAACACTTGACGAGATGTTCGCGCAAGCCTAAGGCAAGTGATCAACAAACTGAATTGTCATTTCAAGCAGGGAATGAGGTGAATTGTCATTTCAAGCAGGGAATAGGGAGGTTGCCACATGGAAGTATGATGCAAAGCTTATATGTGATGCATTGACTCGTTTGATAATTGAGTATGAGTTGCCATTTAGATTGGTGGAGCATCCTCGTTTCAAAGAATTTGTTGTGGCATTGAATCCGAGATGGAAGGTTCCATCTAGTCCAACTGTGAGAAATAACATCCTAGATATCTATGATGAATTGAAGAAAAAATTGACGAAGATATTTCAAAACAATGGCTGTAAGGTGTCTTTAACCACAGACACGTGGACTTCGAAGCAAAGACAAAGTTATATGGTCATAACTGCTCATTTCATTGACAGTGATTGGACTTTGCAGAAGAAAATTATAAACTTTACAACAATTAAAAGCCACAAAGGTGAGGCTATGGGGAGAGTTATTGAGAATTGCTTGAAGGAATGGGATATAAAGAAGCTTTTCAATTGTACAGTGGATAATGCCAGTGCAAATGACCTTCTTGTGAACTATTTGAAGAGGAGATTTTCTAGCATCGTACTTGGAGAATATGTCCATATGAGATGTGCTGCACATATAGTCAATCTAGTGGTGGTTGAAGGCATGAAAGAATCAATAGCATCGATAGATCGAGTTTGTGCAGCTATTAAGTTCATTAGGGCTTCACCTTCTAGGATTCAGAAGTTCAAAGACAGTGTAGAGATTGAAAGAATTCATAGCAAGAGTTTTTTATGCCTAGATGTGTGCACGAGGTGGAACTCTACTTATCTAATGTTAGGGGCTGCTCAGAAGTTTGAACTAGCATTTGAGAGATTTGAGGAGCTTGAGCCTCAGATAACTAGTGAGCTTGTGTGTAGGTGGAATGCCGAAGCATGAAGATTGGATTATCGTGAGAAGATTGGTGACTTTTCTTCGTTACTTTTATGATCTAACATTGAAGGTATCTGGCTCTTCTTACATTACTTCAAATACTTTTTTTCATGAATTGAGCATACTTTTCTGTGTTTTGAAAGAGATGAAGTTTTCAAATGATGATCAAATGAGTTTGATGGCTCAAAGAATGATTGAAAAATGTGATAAATATTGGGGAGGGAAATCAGATAAACTTAACTTGTTGATATTTGTGGTGGTTGTCTTTGATCCAAGGTACAAATTGCACTATGTAACCTTAGCTTTGAAAGTAATGTATGATGAACAAACTGCGATTGAAGTGGCTGAAAAGGTGAAATTTTCAACATTCAAAATGTTTAATGAATACAAGAATGAGCTGTCTTCTGAAAATGTGAATCCAAGTGAGACCTCTTCCTCACTTATTGTTAGAAATGAAGAAGAATTAGGTGAAAATTGAGCAAAAGCTTTGTTTCGAAGGTTGCATTCTGAAGTTGGAGGTGGAGAAAGTATAATTGAGTTGGATAAATATCAAGGAGAAGGCATTGAATATGCAAAGGATGGTGAGAATTTTAATGTGTTGACGTGGTGGAAGATGAATTCTTCTAGGTTTCCTATATTTTCAGTTATAGCTTGTGACCTCTTGGCTATTCCGATTTCTACGGTGTCATCTGAATCGGCATTCAGTACTGTTGGACGAGTTCTTGATTCATTTAGGAGCTCTCTCACCGCTACAATTGTAGCAGCTCTTATTTGTGTCGACGATTTGATTGGAGGATTACCTTTGCAGCTCGTAATGGTAGAAGATTTAGCGGAGCAAGAGGCATTTGAACAAGGTAAAGTGGTAAACAAACTATGAAACTAATATCTTTATTTTATATGATTTTTCTATATGCCTATATTCAGTATATTGAACATCATATATTAATGATTGTTTTCCCTTTTGACTTAATTATAGAATTGGCTAAGAAAAAAAGTAAGAATGCATTGACCGGGAGTTCAAGACCACCTTTGACTCGACGTAGTCGTCGTGGAACTGGAAATCTAGAATAGTGGAATCTAAGCACTAAGGTATTATAATTTCTTGATTATATATTTATATCTATTTGTTTAACTTGTTTATCAACTTTATCATATATGAATATGCCTTCTGCATTTTAATTTTTAAACCAAGGTGGCAAGGTGAGAAGGTGAAACTGTGAGTGAAGACTGAAGTTGTGACTTGTGAGGACTCTAGAGTCTGGACTGAGGCGTGAGCTGTGGCAGTGCCTCATGGCCTAGGAGCTCTCAAACTTGAACTTAGATTTCAGAAATTATTTTATGATTATAATAAAACTTGAGTTGTGGCATTGTGGCAGTGGCCTTCATGTTGACATTTTGGATTTGGACTGTATTTAAGTATTTTCATATTTTGGGCTAGTTTTAGTGTTTTCTTTATTCAGTTATTTGCATTATAGGATATTTGGAATTTCAGATGGATGTCTTGAATCTTGATGGCATCATTGGCATTTTTTGCATCTTAGAATTGAAATTTTGAAATAATATGAATATCAGTAATTCAGTATTTCAGTATCAAGTGATAGGTATTCCATAAAATCGGTTTAAACCAAAAAACCGAAAACCAAACCGTTTAAAATATTTTGGTTCAATTGGAGTTCCCTTGTTATTTGGTTCGGCTCTGTTTTTGATATTAGACTAATTTCAAGTTTTGGTTTTTGTCGGTTTCAATCTCAAACCGAACTGAAAAACCATACTTCCACCCCTACTCACACTCACACCATCGGAGCCATCCCATCCCACGGTAAATCACATCTCACCATTACTACCCAATTCATTCACTCTGCTATCACCTACCAACATCAGATCTTTCATCAAGGCTTTTTCCCCATCCTCCATGATGTAACTGGGATTGACTAAAAATAAGGGAGAATCATCAGAATCACCTATCTTCATGGAGATTTCTCAACCTCTCCATCGGAATGGTTATCCCATCGGAATGGTTATCCCAGTTTACCCCAAATTCTCATCAGCCACTCTTCCCTCAATCGTAGCATTCCCCGTGACCCCTAAAATTGATCAGACCTTCACTGCTCAGTTTGAAAGGTAATCAGATTTTTGGGTTGGTTTGTTGGGTTTTTTGTGTGGTTGGTATGGAATGCCTATTTCAATTTTGAAAGATGTTACTGTGTATCCGTTTGTCTCTGTACATGCATCTTTGAAATTGGTTGAAAGTTTAGGACCTTGTGGGAGGGGGGAGCTGCTTCGGCCAAAATAAAGGAAGGAGAAACTTCTATGTTTGGGTGAAAAGAAGAATAGGAAAATGGTTGTTCCGGTATAGGCATATGGAGGAAGAAAGGTGTTGGTTTTTAAAATCCAAATTGTGACAATTGTGGGTTAACATAAATCTGTGCAGGTGAGGTAACCTTGAGGTAAGTTACTACGTAACAGATCTAGGATTCTTGTTGGTCATAACACTTCTTATTTCGAAAATATTTTTATGGATTATTAAGATAATATTTTGTGTGATGTGTTGGAGTTGAAATAGACTATGATAAGAGGTATTTACAGCTAGGAGTTGTGTTGTGGATATATTTGATTAAGTAATTGTCTTTTATATTAAGTAAAACTCCTAGTAGTGGATATGGGTTATATCACTTGAGTAGTGTGTTTTGTCTCAACTTCTTATTACATGTGATAAAATCCTATCATGACTTGTCATTCTTATCATGAATTACTTAATTCTTAATTTGACAATTACATGCATAAGTGTAATACTTGTATGTTAAATTAAATGCAAAGTAAGTGGAATGATGTGTTAATGGTGGGACATTGAAGTGTGTTTTAGTTACAACACGTAGTGACTAGGTGTTTAATGTCTCTTGAAATTGTTTTTATCTCCACTTTTTTTTGCAGGCGATAATAATTGTTTTACAATAGATATTCATGAGGTCATATCAAATATTAGAAGAGCTTATCAAGTCAAGACCTATGCATTATATAAAGGGCCATGGTATCAAGATTGAAGTTGGCCGAAACTATTGCAAATCTTGTGCCTGAGTAATTGAGTCTTTGTTTTATTCTCTCTCATATTATTCTTCTATTGGTGAGACTATTTATTTAAATTGAGAGAGATTAGTTTGATAAACAGAGTTTCATATTCCACTTGTGTTCTTGGTAAGAATGAGTGATTCCTTGTTCGTGAAGTCTTTTGGAGATGCCAAAAGTGACTTTTACCTAGATGGGTTGAGTGTGGAGGAGAAACATACACTGAATGAATGAGATGTATGAGCGATGTCTTTTGGTCAAAGATAGGTTGTACTCTTGATTCGTGATTAGTGAATTGTTTCTCAAGGTTGGTCGCTCATAGACTCGAGGTTTTTCCTAGTAAGGTTTGCTCGTTAAAATCGTGGTGTTCTGATTTGTTTTTATTTTCCTCATTTAGTTTTCATATTTGTTAAGTAACGATCTTTGTTAGAAACACCGAACTTTCTAGTGGTATTGGAGCAGGTGCCAACATGGAAACCATGAAGAATCATATACCACATTTTTTATTGCTCGAATGACTCTTATTTGAAGGCAAAGTGCTGAAAGGTTGGTCAATACAGAGTCGATAGCTGATAAAGAAAAATCTGCAAGTGCTGATCACGTTGAGGTAACTTCCAGGTAACCTACGTCATTGAGGCAGAAGCATATAGATGCAACTGAGGTAACCTGCAGCAAGCTTACCTCAGACAATTTTGTTTCATATAGTCAAAATAAATAAGTGTCTCTTGGTTTATTGCTACTGAAAATCAATTGGCTAACATTTTTACAAAAACCTTAGACATACAAAGGTTTTTATTCCTAAGAAAAGTACTAGGGATGATTACAATAGAATAGATGTTCAAGTAGCTTGAGGTAACATGTGTGTGGGATATGTGATTCAATTCTTGATCTATGATTGAATCGTTGATTGTTTGTTGTTACCTTTGAATGTGTTTATTGTTAAATGGCTAATCCATTCATAAAATTGAAAAGATCATGTTATTAGTCATATGTTGTTTTTCACAAATCTCTACTTGTGAAGTCTGATTGACATATTGCTTGAGATTTGTCTTGATAAGTCTATTGAACTTTTTTTTTGGGAAACTTGATACTATTGAACTTTTTTTTTGGGAAACTTGATACAAGCAATATAAATGGAAAGGGCTACGTCAAAGGTATTATTTTAAAAAGAAAAAAGAAAAAAAGGTATGTATTTCTTGAAATAAAGGGAGCTTTAGAGAGTATGTATCTCTTGAAATAAAGGGAGCTACCTAAGCTTGACTGTGAAAGTCGCCATGAATACAAAGGTTTCATCTCTTGAAATAAAGGGGGTAATCTTGTATGTTGCTTGCATGTACATAAAAGTACCAAAGGATGTAGATTTGACAACCTATGGAAAGTCAATCTCTTATATTATGTTATATCTTGATCTAACTAGTTTTTGAGGTTTACACACATATTCACATGAACGAATAACATGTATCAGATTTCAAGGATATGATGAGGAAATAGTAAGTCCATTTCTTGAACACATTTTTTGGTAACTCTTCCTTATCATTGTTTTAATTATTTTCATTGTGTATTAAAATCTAGAAGTTCCATCCTTGAAACCAATTTCTCTTGATTTCCTATTTTATTTGGAGTATCTTTTATGTGTTTTAATTATTTGGGATGGCCTAGTTATGTTCTAGGTGGAAATATTTTTTATGTATGTAGGCCAAGTGAGAATTAAGCTACAATGTAATCTTAAGTACCTCATTTTCTCAAAAAATTTAAAGAGCTCATTTTTACCAATTTGTGGGTCAAAAAGGGGGAGATAATATTTTGAGGGGGAGATAACATAATGAGGGGAAGTTGTTAGACCATGTGCTCATGATATTATGCTCGATTTTTGATATGTTTGCATATGTAGGATATTGGTTGGTATTTTGATCCCACAATTGTCAAGGGAAAGATTGTTGGTTTTTAAAATCCAAATTGTGACAATTGTGGGTTAACATAAATCTGTGCAGGTGAGGTAACCTTGAGGTAAGTTACTTCGTAACAGATCTAGGATTCTTGATGATTATAACACTTCTTATTTCGAAAATATTTTTATGGATTATTAAGATAATATTTTGTGTAATGTGTTGGAGTTGAAATAGACTATGATAAGAGGTATTTACAGCTAGGAGTTGTTGTGGATATATTTGATTAAGTAATTGTCTTTTATATTAAGTAAAACTCCTAGTAGTGGATATGGGTTATATCACTTGAGTAGTGTGTTTTGTCTCAACTTCTTATTACAGGTGATAAAATCCTATCATGACTTGTCATTCTTGTCATGAGTTACTTAATTCTTAATTTGACAATTACATGCATAAGTGTCATACGTGTATGTTAAATTAAATGCAAAGTAAGTGGAATGATGTGTTAATGGTGGGACATTGAAGTGTGTTTTAGTTACAACACCTAGTGGCTAGGTGTTTAATGTCTCTTGAAATTGTTTTTATCTCCACTTGTTTTTGCAGGCGATAATAATTGTTTTACAATAGATATTCATGAGGTCTTATCACTTATTAGAAAAGCTTATCAAGTCAAGACCTATGCATTATATAAAGGGCCATGGTATCAAGATTGAAGTTAGCCGGAACTATTGCAAATCTTGTGCCCGAGTAATTTAGTCTTTGTTTTATTCTTGTATTGGCGAGACTATTCATGTAAATTGAGAGAGATTAGTTTGAGAAAGAGAGTTTCATATTTCACTTGTGTTCTTGGTGAGAATGAGTGATTCTTTGTTCGCGAAGTCTTTTGGAGGCGCCAAAAGCGAGCTTTACCTAAATGGGTTGAGTGTTGAGGAGAAACATACACTGAATGAATGAGATGTATGAGCGATGTCTTTAGGTCAAAGATAGGGTTGTACTCTTGATTCGTGATTAGTTGATTGTTTCGCAAGGTTGGTCGCGCATAAACTCGAGGTTTTTCCTAGTAAGGTTTTCTCGTTAAAATCGTGGTGTTCTGATTTGTTTTTATTTTTCGTATTTAGTTTTCATATTTGTTGACTAACGATTTTGATGAGAAACACCAAACTTTCAAAAGGTTTCGGGTTTGGGTTATACTTGCATTTGGGCTTTTTGGAGTTGTGTTATATGGGCTAAGTTAGTATGATTTGATGGGCGGGGTATAAGTGTAGTGATTTTTGGGTTCCTTTGGGTTTTATTTCATGTATGTTGGGCTTAAATAATTTGATTCATTATGGAGGCATAAATTGTATATAATTTGGGCTTTACGGGTTTGATGTGTTTTTGGTTTATTTATACATTTTTTTTAGAATGGGGTCTTTAAATTATTAGGTATTTGGGCCTAGTGCCATGTAATTCTTGTAAATAATGAAGATAAAATAGTAAAAAAAATGCATGCATGTTATTTTAGGATGTTAGAGCATATAGGCATTTAGGGTTTTACTGTTTGTAAATTTTAATTTACTTTGTTTTGGAATTTTATTTTATTGAAAATGGTGCAACATGAAAATAATTTATTCAAGCCGTCTCACCAAATAAAAATAATTTATTACCATAAGTGGTAGTTTTTCAAATAATAAATACCATAAGTGGTAGTTTTTCAAATAATAAATACCATAAGTTAGTATTTAATTTTTTTTTCAAATATCATAAATTATTATTACAAAATTTATTTTACTTTAACACAAACAAGTACCATAGGCTGGTCATTCCGAATCCTTTTTCAAATCTAGTTCATCCATTCTGGTTTCATAAGTTGGAATTCCGAATCTAACTAAATTTTAATTCCAAACCGATCACCAAAATACAACACCATAAGTTGGTGTTTTCAAAATCTGATCTTTTCAATGCCATAAGTTGGTATGATCCAAAAATCAAATTATTATTCCTTCCGAAAACAATAAATTTTCAGAAAATAGCCAATTATTTAAAAATTCAGTAGCTATTTTAAACAGGAGTCATGGGATGCCTAATATCTTCTCCACGCTCAATTGACCCCTGATACCTTTATTTTTGGTTCCTAGGTTTTAAAGTGTCCAATCGCACTTCAATTCGATTGGTGGCGACTCTATTTTTCGAGGCCGGTTGCTACATAAAGGGTTTGATGATAATGAGAATAATATATTATAATATTCCAATACAAGTGATTCATTTGTTGTTTTACCACGTTTATTGTTATATGAAGTTTATTATGTCATGAGCTTTTATGTTTGTAACTTGTTTCTCTTAGCACTACATTTTTTCCCTTATGTTTCTATAGTAAAATATTCATCTTTTAATCAATTCAGTAAAACATTTTATAATGTCCAATAAATTAAGATCTTCAAATATATCTATATAAGAGCAATATTATGGAAATTGAACAAATATCTGCATACATTAATACACGTTAATAAAATTGGATTGAAGTGATGATCTTCTGCTGGTGGTCGAAACTCCTCCAATGGTCCAACAACATTAGATGAAGAAAGCTTTTTCAGGACATGAAGTCTTGTATATCCCCTTGTGTGCTTCATAGGAGGGTCATGCTTCATTACGATTGAGAAAAATTTCATACTGGAGATCACTAACAATGACATTTAGTATATTTTAATTCATGAAATATTGGTTAAATAATTTAAAGTAAATGCTTTCAGTAATAAAATTAAGCCACGGTTGAGATTTGCTAATGCTTTAGCTTTTATGTGGTAGATAGTGTGAGAACAAAATTATTTGAAGCTACTATTTACATTTTACTTTGATTTAAATTACATACCTCAAACTTTGAGTTGGCCTTTTGAGTCCCACGATTTTCATCGTTTAACTCCTCATAATCCAGATTTGTATGTATAGCACATAAAGGGTTCATGAAATTTGATTAAAATAACCTACATTAGAGATTATTTTATAAATGTCTGTATATATCAAAAAAATATGGAAATGTAATTACTTTTTTTCGTACCATTAAATAAAGATCTCCTTGAACATAATATTTTTAACAATGCTCTCGGATTTGCAGTCTTTGTCATCTTGTAAAATCTTGAGGCCCTTCTTGAAAGTGAGACAATGTTTGAGTCCAGCAAATAACTACAATCACAGGGAAGTATAAACACAAATTTGTATGCCATCAGTAGACACAACATATGAAAATATAAAGAAAACAATGAAAAATAACATCCATGTATATTAGTGTTATTAAACTAAGTCGGTCTTCACTTGCTATTGTGTAAGGAGTATCAATGAAGAGAAGTAAAAGAAAATGCAATATAATCAAACAAATCAAACCAACAAGGGAGTTAGGTTTGAACAAAACCCCAATTAATACAAATTACATCGAATAATGAAAAGTTGAAGACTGCAATTAATTTAATTTATACGCACCCTTCCATGTCAATTTTGAAGTCCAATTTGTCCACTAAAACACCACCAACATCAATTTTTTCAATGGCGCCCACTCCATACATCAAACCAATGACATCTGTGGAAAATGAAGGAGGTTAGTCATGATCTTTTTTAAGAAAATAAAATTGTCTAGACAAAAACAGAGACTAACATTCTTTAAAAACAATTATACCTGTTAAGTAAGTGTTTTTGGAAAGCCATTCTCGTATTACACTACTTTTGTGAAAGTAGAACTTGTGTTCCCCAATGGTGGCACCATCATAATCTTCAATCTTTTTGACTGACTTGTTGGCTAGAAAACGATTGTGTTTTTTTCCTCAACGGATTTAAAGGCAGCTTCATTTTCCATGACTCAAAAATTTCATATACTATCAATGGCACCCTCCTTGATCTTGGTACAAAAATTGGCAGCTAGAAGTTTCCAGATGTTAGCATGCACTTGAGTACCTATTTTGTGGAAATTAAAAGAATACATGCGTTAGGAACAAAATCTGTCAATATGTTTTTTTTCCTCAAAATTATTGAGGATGGACAACATACTAATCATGCAATACAATCAAATTGATGTATCAATACATTTTCATGCAGAAGCAGCATGTTGGTACTAATGAATTCATTGTTATTTTTTACATTTGTTGAATCTCATATTCTAGTTATTCGGTGAACAACCTCCCATGATATCTTTGAGCTATTGACATACTTGAGTGTGACTGCCATTGTGGCAATGCAAAATAGGAGTTTGAAATTTCCAGGGATACCCAACAATTGCTAGAAGTGTGTTTATTTATATGAGTTTTATCATGTTCAAATGCATGCATATCTATTCACGAGACCCTGAAATCTAAGCAACAGTTCTTTTTATTAATGAGTAGTAGGGTAAATTTATTTAGAAAATGTAAGCATTTAATAAAACCATCCACTAAAAAGTTGCAGAGATATTGAACATGGAAAAAATTATTATATTATATATAGGTGAAAAGGCTGTACATTGGATTTATATTATCTAGGCATGTGTGAAGTTAATACCTGTAAATCAATTGAACCTGTCAATGAAGGGTCAAAACAAAATTCATTTCAGCTAGTGCATACATCCTCTCTAGATGCTCAAAAATTTGCAAAATAATAAACATATTAGGGAATTTCCTTCGCAACTTGTGTCGAATTGTTGTTTATTTCATGCATTAAATTTGGTTAGCAAATCCACCATTAAAGAGGTTTTTTACTTCAAAACAAACAAAACCTAAGAAGTTTAATAGATCTAAGAAGTCAACAATAATGAAATTATAGCAATTATAGATATTAGAAGTTTCACTATACTGAAAGCAAGAAATCAAATTTCAATTAATTATATCCAATCAAACCATAAATCTACAGATCTAAGCATGTGAAGGCCAGAGACAGATGGAACACTGGTAAATACTTCCCAAGAAATTTAATTAGAAGATTTGTTCCAATATTTTTTGATAAATAAAGAACTTAAACAAAACAGAGCATGTTGATAAACTGATTCCTCCATAGTCAATGAACTAAAAACCCATATCCTAGAACATGGTGATAAACACAAAAATGACCACAAATCATTTGAAGAAAAGAGAAAAATCATTTTTATTGATCAACCGAATCAAACACTAAACCAGCAATGAAACAATTTTTTTTGGACACTGCAATCAAGTGATAAAACCCAAAAAAAATGAAGAATCATCAATGATGTACTTGGTTGAAATCCCATTTGTATAGAACTTTCTTATTATTCTTTTAGATGGTTTTATTCTTTTTCATGAGTTTCCGTAGTTTCACTATTTTGCACTTGCTATCTTATGTTCACTATTATTGTGTTATTCTTTTGTGCATAATATTTAAACAATACATTCCAGTGGAAGATAGATCTGCGTCAAGGTTATTTGTCGATCTAAACTCTCTCAAGCTCTGAACATAATTAAATCAAATCTTGATAGTAATGAGTTAGATTTATTTAGGGCATCCTATTTTGGCCATTTTTTAGATTTGAAAGAGATTATGGGCACCCCGAATTGTCCACCAAGTTTTATTGTGTCAACTACTATCTCCTATAGATAAAGCATCATAATAGCGATTGTCTACCAAGTATCTCCTATAAATAAAATAAGTTTGATAGCTCCCAACATCTAGTTTATTTTATTTAGAACTTAAACATGGCTTTTATACAGCCTTTACAAAGCAGGAATGATCACAACTAACATCCATGATTTACATGTTCTAAATCATGGCTAAAATAGAGGAAGAACAATTCAATGACTAACTACATCCTACAGATCAGGATTGCACCCTATAAACTAGGGATTATTCACCAGGAAATAGAAACAAACAAATAATATCTAACAAATCCTCCCTTAAAGTGAACTGCAGGACTTGCAGTCAGTTTACCTTATGATTGATGCACACTCCAAGTTGATCTCTCATCTTCACGAACATGTCCAATTTCAATGGTTTGGTCATAATATCAGCTAACTGGTCTTTAGATCCATAATACACCAAATCAACTACACCATCTTTGGTTAAGTCTCGAAGAAAATGGAATCGAATATCGATATGCTTACTCCTACCATGCATAATAGGATTCTTTGAAAGCTTGATTGCTGAATTATTATCACAGAAAATGGTGCACTTACTTTGGTTAAGACCAAGTTTCCCAAGAACCCTCAGCATCCAAATACTTTGACAGGCACATGAAGTAGCTGCTATAAATTCTGCCTCTGTTGTAGAAAGGGTCACAACTGGTTGTTTCTTGGAACTCCATGCCACAGCTCCAGAACCCAATTTAAATATATATCCTGATGTGCTCTTGCGATCCTCAAGATCTCCTGCATAATCACTGTCGGAGAATGCAATTAAATTCTCCTCTCCTCCTTTTTTGTACAGTACCCCCATCTCAGTTGTTCCTCTCAAGTACCGAAAGATCCTTTTCACAGTTTTTTGATGTAACTCAGTAGGTGCCTCCATAAAATGACTTATCAGGCTCACCACATACATAAGGTTAGGTCGGGTGGCAGTTAAATACATGAGACTACCCACCATTTGCTTGTAAGTGGTGGGATCGACCTTTGTACCTCCTTCATCTTTCACAAGTTTGCAGCCCGGCACAATGGGATTTTTGACAGGGTTACAATGCTCCATTTTGAACCTTTCAAGAACCTCATTTGCATACTTCCTTTGGCTTATAAAAATTCCAGTAGATTGCTGCACCACCTCCACTCCAAGGAAGTACTTCATGCTTCCAAGATCAGAAATTTCAAACTCTTGCTTCATTGACCTTTTGAACTCCTCAAACATCTTCCCATCATTCCCAGTGAAAATAAGATCGTCTACATACAAGCTGACTATAAGAATCCTGCCATCGTCACCAGTCTTTATGAAAAGAGTGTGCTCACTTAAGCACCTGTCGAACCCCTCTTTGATGAAATAGGATTCAATTTTGCTGAACCATGCGCGTGGGGCTTGTTTGAGCCCATACAATGCCTTCTTTAATCGATAAACTTTGTTTTCAGTATCCTTCACTTCATAACCTCGTGGCTGTTCAATGAAGACTTCTTCAGTAATTTCACCGTGCAAAAAAGCGCTTTTAACATCAAGTTGATACACCCTCCAGTCTCTACTAGCTGCAACTGCAAGAATTAGTCTAATAGTGTCCGAACGAGCAACAGGTGCAAATACCTCATTATAGTCAATGCCTGCTTGTTGTTTGTATCCTTTTGCCACAAGTCTAGCCTTATATTTGTCCACTTCTCCTTTCTCATTCAGCTTAGTTTTGAAGAGCCACTTGACACCTATCTTCTTAGCTCCTTTAGGCAACTCAGTTAATTCCCATGTACCATTTCTTTCGATAGCTTGAATTTCCAGGTCCGTAGCATTCCTCCATGTAGAACTTTTGACAGCTTCTTCAAAACTTACTGGATCACTTGATGATGTGAACATAATTAGCTGCTGTAGGTCATTGTTCTCATCCTCAAACAAACATGCTCCACTCACGTAGTCATTCATCCACGCTGGTTCTCTTCTAATCCTCCATTGAATTGGATTAGTTACATCAGTTTCAGCTTGTTCACTCCGGTCGGCTTCTTCATCTTCAACACCTTCCACATCATCCATATCATCTGTACCATGTTCTTCATCTCCCCATGCAAAAGAAGCACACTGCACTTCTTCAATTTTTCCCCAACTCCACGATTCTTCTTCTTCAAACTTCACATCACGACTTATAATTATTTTGGTGGACTCGGGATCATACATTCAATAGGCTTTGGATTCTTCACTCACGCCCAAAAACACACACTTGAAGCTCTTGTTGTCAAGTTTCTTCTGTTTGATATATGGGATGTGGACATGGCTAATGCAGCCAAACACCTTGAAATGCTCCACTGAGGGCTTAGGACCACTCCATGCATCTTCTGGTGTTTTATCTTTAACGGCTGAGGTAGGACAGCGGTTAAGAACATGTACCGCCCAATTGACAGCTTCTGGCCAGAGTTCCATGGGAACTTTTTTGTCATGCAACATGCACCGTGCCATGTTCATCAGAGTTTGATTCTTTCTCTCTACAATGCCATTTTGTTGTGGAGAGAAGGCTGCAATGAGTTGGCGCTAGATCCCATTTGAACTGCAATATTTGTTAAACTCTAATGAGGTGAACTCCCCACCTCGGTCAGTACGTAGGCAACAAAAGGAATTCCCAACTTCTTTCTCTACCATGTTTTTGAAATGCTTAAACATAGTAAATGCTTCTGACTTAGTATGCAAGAGATAAGTCCACATCTTACAAATATAATCATCTGTGAAAGTGAGTATGTACCTCTTGTGACTCTGTGATTCAAGAGTAATTGGACCACAAATGTTTGAGTGCACAAGTTGCAATGGTACAGAGGCTCTCCACAAGCTTTTCTTGGGAAATGGGTCACGGTGCTGCTTGCCAACGACACAATTAGTGCATAACTTGGTAGAGGCTTTCAGAATAGGCAAACCCTTCACCAGCTTTCGATATGCCAAAGTTCTCAGTCCTTTCATGTTGAGGTGGCCAATCCTTCGATGCCATAGTTGTGTTGTTGTGTCTTCAGATGTTATTTGAAAGTAAGCTTGGCCTTGATTATGAGTGGGTACAGAAGCACGCAATACAAACATCCTATTGGCTGACATGTTTGTTTGCATAATTAACCCTTGCATTGGGTGATAAATCTTGCAAATACTAGATTGAATCAAAATAGCCAAATTCTTTTCTTGAAGTTGTCCAATACTAAGCAAATTATTTTTGAGCTCAGGAATGAAATATACCTCAGTGATCACCTAAGTTGTTCCATGAACTTGGATCCTAATGTTTCCCTTGCCCATGATAGCCATTTTGGAGTTGTTGCCGAGCTTTACCATTAGCCTGTATGTCTCATCAAGTTTAATGAACCACTTCTTGTCTCCACTCATGTGATTGCTGCATTCGGAGTCCAAGAACCACGTCTCGTCATCCTTGGAATTATTTATCTCGACGTAGGTCATAAACAACATTTCTTCGTCCAATTCAGCGTAGTTAACATTTTTTTCCTAGGTAGGACATTCATACTGAAAATGTCCTAACTTTTGGCATTTAAAACATTCTATGGTGGCTTTGTTGAAAGCTGGTCTCCCTCGGCCTCTTCCTCTGCCTCCTCTGAGATTTCCATGACCTCTACCTCTTCCTTCAAACCTGCCTTCCTCCCTTGCTTCAAGCGCTACATCACCTGTGACCTTCAATGCATGTTCCTCACCACTAATTTCCCAAAACTTCTGCTCGTGAACAAGTAGAGAGCTTTGTAACTCATCCATAGTAAGGTGATCAATGTCTTTTGACACCTCTATGGAACAAACAATGTAATTGAATTTTCAGTGAGGGTGCGCAAGAGTTTTTCAACAATTTTCACATCCTGCATATTTTCTCCAATATTTCACATGTCATTGGCCACCACCATCACTCTAGAAAAGTAATCATTGACCGACTCACCCATCTTCATCTCCGGGATCTCAAATTCTCTACGAAGGGTTTGGAGTTGAGCACGCTGAACTCGGATATTCCCTTGATATTTTCTCTTCATGGAATCCCATAATTGCTTGGACGTATCCTTTTGAATGATAGTCTTTAAGAATGTTTTGTCGATTGACTAAAAGAGGTAGTTCTTTGCCTTCAAGTCTTTTAGCTTCAGCTCCTCCAAGGTTTTCCTTTGTGTGGCTGTCAACGTCTCTTCAGCAATAGGCTCAGCATACCCATTTTCAATAATGCTCCAATATTCCTTTGATCTCATAAGGTTCTCCATTAGCATACTCCAATGATCGTAGTCTCCATCGAACTTGGGTATGCTAGGTTGAGCAAAGTTGCTTGCTTCGACAACCATGTCACTCTCACATGTTTCCTCTCAGTGTTTCACTCAAACACTCACTCTTTCTGTCAGCCGGCTCTGATACCATTGTCAGATAAACTAGATGTTGGGAGCTATCAAGCTTATTTTATTTAGAACTTAAACATGGCTTTTATACGACCTTTACAAAATAGGAATGATCACTAACACCCATGATTTACATGTCTTAAATCATGGCTAAAATAGAGGAAGAACAATTCAATGACTAACTGCATCCTACAGATCAGGATTGCACCCTATAAACTAGGGATTATTCACTAGGAAATAGAAACAAACAAATAATATCTAACAGGGAAGGGAGCCAAAGTTGTTCATTGATATCAATTGGTTAAAATTAGTTGACTCTATTGTGGAGTTCAATAACTTTTGATGAAGAACTTTTTCATTCAAGCGTATGATGAAATCTTTGAATAGAGCTTTGATTGGTCGTGCTGAAAAGTACAAGCATAAGGGAAAGGGGGTTAGACTTCTATAGCTTGGTCGGATTCCTTTTGCATTTCAGGTAATACTTACTTATATTTATTTAATTTTATGTGTTCTTATTCGTATACACTACATGACATCATTTAATTGCAATTTGGAAATATTGTCACTCCAAATATGGAGTTATGAAGCTATTCCAGTGCTTGATCATAACTTTATTTCATTGCTTGAGAATAATTACCCACAGATGTGGCGATGGAAAGTAGAATCCGTTCCAAAATTGGCAAATGTTAGTGACCTTTTATCAATGCATGACGTGAGTGCTCCAATATTATGCTTATTGGTTGATAACTTGATGTGTTGTGGTACATATTGAAGTGCACGCTTCACTAGAGCCTACTAATGAAAAAAGTGAACAAGAGTATACTTCCTACTGTGATAGTTCAGTGGGGTTAATTGTCAAAGCGCTTATTATTAAGGGGGTGATAATGAAAGGATCAAGAAGTTGATCTCAGAATGAAAATCCGTCAGTTCAGTAATATCAAATTATAATGGTATAAAATATTTTTTGTTTATTTTTGGTGGTCATATTTTTGGGTAGTTATGATATGATTTCTACTAATTTTTATGTTTTTATTTTTTCTTATTTTAGGTTGAAGTGATAGTCTAATTATGGGAGAGAATTGCTGCCATGGACAAAAAACTGTCAGGCAGGTTGGATGATTTAACTGAAAGGAAAAGTGGTTATGAGGGGTAAGATTGATGAGAAATTGATGGACATGGTAGAAAGATGAGAGAAGAAAGAGGATAGGAGAGTGCTTACAATGAGCCAAGCTATTAGGCTTGGTAAGGTTGATGAAGGAATGAAGAGTAAGGAGATAAGAAAGTTATTGAGGAATGGAAGAAAAACATGGTGGAAGACAAAAGACAAAAAAGAGTTAGAGTGAAAAGGAAGAAAAAGTAGATAGAGAAAGAGAAGAAAGAGTAGATAGAGGAAGAGGAAGAGATGTAAGAGAAGAAGGATGAGGATAAGAAAGAGGAAGAGAAGAAGAAAGAGGAGAGATTGATGAAGATAGCGAAACATATATAAGAGAAAACATAAGAAAAGACAGTGGAAGAGAAGAAAGAGGAAAAAAAGAGAAGAAAGAGGAAGAAAAAAAAGAGCAGACAAAGAATAAGAAAGAGGAAGAGAAGAAAGAGGAGATAGAGAATAAGAAAGAGGAGACATTTATGGAGGTAAACGAACATATATAAGAGGAGACAAAAGAAAAGTCAGTGAAAGAAAAGAAAGAGGAGAAAGATGAAGAGAATAAAGATAGAGGAGAAATTGTGTATGAACATCAAGTACGTGTGACAAAAAGGCATGATATATTACATCACCTTACATTTATCCAACTAAGAAGAAGAGGAAAATTGAGGTTGTCAGTGATGTGAATTTGTTTCACAAGTTTCCCCGAGAGTGGGAAGATGATATGGTGTCATATTTTTGTAGGGATGATACTGGGAGCAAAGTCATTGAACTCCCTACATGCTTCGCATCAAAGAAATGGTTTGACACTACCATGGAACCTGCCAAATGGTTTGATGATACGAAATAACATGGATTTCTATCAATCTATTCACTACGTAATTTTTTAGAATATATTATACTAACTCATTTTGTATGTTATGCAATGTGTTCTCAACAAATTGGAACAATCATTCATTTCATATTAAAAAGAAATACAGAGCATCCAAATATATTTCCCCAGAATTGTGACATTATCCAGATAACCTTTCATGTAAGTACTTTGACATGTTTCACTATTTTCCTATAGACTAAGTGTTTTTACTTTCAGGTTGATAATTGAACTGTCATTCATTGGTTGACAACTGACTATTTTACTTGGTTGACAACTGCATTTTCATTGGTTGAGAGCCGATTCTTTATCATTTGTTGAGAATTGTCTTTTTTACTTGGTTGAGAACTGCTTTTTTTACATGGTTGAGAATTTCCCCCTTATTATTGGTTGAGAACTGACAGTTTTACTTGGTCAAGAACTATCTTTTCATTGGTTGAGAACTGCATTTTCATTGGTTGTGAACTGCCTGTTTTATTTGGCTAAGAACTGCCTGTTTTTTACTTTGTTGAGAACCATCAGTTCTTACTTGCATAAGAAAATTATTGTGCAAGCTTACATTGAGAGGTGGTTCCCATTGTTCCAAAGGAAAGGTGTAAGGCCTCGATCCGGGAGGCACTACTATTTATACTCATCGAATCCACAAGGTGTTTGACTTCAAATTATCAAAAAATTGATATCCATAACATCTAATCCTAGTCCATCCATCTAAGATCCATCAATATTCTACCGAAATTGCTATAGCACCTCCCCGTATATCCAAAGACGTAAACCTAGATATGTGCGGCACAAAAACAACTTAGTCATATATAAATAAGGCCTCCGACCAACACATAACATGCAACTGCAATCTTAGGCGGGCATCAGATCGTCTACAACATGCATTATCAAGCATATAAATATGCATCACATTCAACCATATATCAATCATACAGTCAAATAGAACATGAAGTTCTCAATCTGGTTAAAGAGTCCCGTTACATGGCACAACCTCCCAACCGTATCAACATTCCCACTGATGAGGTGTTTCAAGGGTGTATTCAACATACACATAATATCACATATGAAATATAATATATCCTTGGGATAAACCCTCAATACCCCATGCTACATCTCCAAGTGACTACCCTCAACATTTCTCAACTATGGGAAAAGACAAGAACTGAAAGGGTGAGTAATGACTTAGTAGGGGTAAAGAGGAATAATATAACACGTCAACTGAAAATTGAAGATAAGTTCAACGAAACAATATGCTTTAGACCATGATCCACTACAATAAATATCAAAGCAAATCCAAGATCATGTCTCACATGACATTCAATCAACCTAGGAACTTTCGAGTCCATACCCGATCTTTTCATGTGGCTCTAATGCATATCAAGAATGGCATGCCATGAATATATGTATACAAACCCTACATATATATATATATTAACTACTCATGATGCATGAACAAGAACAATTCATGCTCGATATAAGACCAATCATTCATTTGGGTATGCATCTAATAATTTTGAGAATACGAGAATCGAGAATCATTCTAAAGTTCACTCTTCCTTGGGGAGAAAATAAGGCAAAAACTCAAATAAAGACGACCAATGAGGAAAATAATCACATTTTAGATAGCAAAATCGAAAATGAAAATAGAATGGGCTAGAAATTCGCTACCTCGTTCCAAGCAAAATATAACACAAAAATTCCAATTCTCGACTCTAGGTTTCGGCCCTTTTTTCTCAAACCTATTAATTTAAGAAAACGGAAACTCATTTGATAACACCCATTTCATATATCAATAACAATTAACTTAAGAAAAATCAAGAATTTACCTTCTCTCTCTAGAATCTCTCTAGAAATTCCCAATTACTCAAATCTCCCACAATCCACACTTGGAGTTCAAACCTACAATTTTAATCATGAACAAGTCCTAATCAAGCATACCTAACCATAGATTTCATCTCTTCAAAGATTCCACAAAAATATAGTTTCAAAAATAATGAAAATCTTACCATAAATCTTGATGAGAACATCCTTAATCTTATTTCCCCTTATTAGAACCTTCAATCTTTGCTAAGAATCCTCAACAAAACCAAATTTCTCTACCCTTCTCTCCCTCTTTCCCCTTCCCTCACTCTCTCAGCACTGCATTGTGAAGAAAAAGGTTTCTGCTTCTTATTATTTGCTTTCTTAAGGTGCCCCGTGTTGTCTTAATATTTTAAAATAAGACACTTGCCCAAATGGGCTAGACATGCCCACGGAAAGTGGGCCCTAATTTATATTTAAATAATTTATTCATTTTTTTTATTTTTATCTTCTACTTATTTAAATTTAACTAATGACTAATACATCCTTAGTCAACTTCCATCTAGCTCTTGGTATTTTTTTTTTGGAACCCGAATTTAAAATTTAATTATAATAATAATTACTTTTTGATATTTTTGAGTTGAGGTATTAATAAAAGGTGACCCTAATATTTGAGATAAGGGAAATACACTTTTAAGGTTTGTTGATAGGTCAAGAAGTAACAAACCTTGGACAACAATGAATTACGAGTACTTCCTTGCAAATCTCAACGGAGTTCATTGGGTGGTCGTATAGTTAGATATGACAGGTATGAAAATTTTGACTCTTTAATATCCCACATTCGGAGAGGAGAATTTGCAAAGAAAATGAAACCTTTAGAGAATATGTTGCCAAAGATCCTATGTTATGCTGATGCTAAGTATGACACGACCAGGATATCAAAAAGGGTTTCTAATGTACCACAATAATATAATAGTTGAGAATGCCTACAAACAAATTGTGAAAATATTAACAACTTAACATTTAGTCTGTTAGTAGTTTCTTAATATTGTCTTCGATATATATACAAGTCAGATTGTGAGATATTTTGCATAAATTTCATTGAAATACTAAGTTCGGATGTCCTACTTGCTAGGTTGAAGATCAATGATGTGTCATTCTATAGAATGTTTTTAGAATTGAGTGCTGGAAATAAGAATGTAGACTCTGATAATTGTGTTACTATTGTTTATGTTCTTTTTTAACTAAGTAAACATTATATGTTGAGCACAATGGATAGAACATTGGGTAGTTTAATAATATCTGTTGAGAATATTTGGTAGGAGGGTATATGCATGAACAATGTTTGTTAACCGAATCCACCTATCCATAATTATCACCATCCCTTACATAAAATTCAATGATAGCAATTGGTTTGATAGTGCAATATCTGGCTTTATCATAGTGAGTAAGAGAAATTTTCTCATAATAACTTGTTAGCTTAGTAGTCATTGACACTGTAACAACATGACGATCATGAAACCAACGTTGTAGTAAATGCACAAGATGCTCTATCAATTTTGTTATAGGGAGTGATCAAGCATCGCTTAGGATACCATTTAAACACTCAGCAATATTTGTAGTCATTACATTATTTTGATTTTCTCGAAAATACGTCTTAGCCCACTTCTGAAACCCAGCTTTCAGTTGATATGCATATACCCTCCTATGATCCTAGACTCATGGACTGCAACTGTACAAAGAAAATAGACAAATCAACATAAGATACTTCCAGATATCCACATACAAAATCCATGGAACTCTTTCTCGCTCTCTAAGCTTTGGCATAATTGATTGACGCTCCATACAATCTTTGCCGATCCTGTACATCCGTTGGCCTATAAATGCATCCAACTCTCTCATATTTTAATTTAATGCATTTACTATCATTTGTAAAACAATATGAAAAGATATGTGAGTAGCAAAACACCTTGATGACAATGAAATCAATTTCTTTCACCCTAGTTTCTCGAAGCCAACACTTGCAGTCACTTTCCAAGCAACTAACCACAAATAGACACTTGGTTGACTTAACAACTTTAAGTTAATAGTGTAACTCCATTGCATACATGGACTCCCTTTTTAGCAAAGACTTATTGTTTACAAATGGCTCTCTAATAGACAATATCAAAAGTGAGTTACCAGATGCATTGCCATAGTTTATGTTGCAAATAATTTGTGAATTGCCAATTGAACTTGAGCTAGCATTATGGTGAACATCAACTTCAGAATTAATAGGTGCATTAGCTTCAACATGTACGGGTGCTTCACAATTAACATCATCAATAGATGTATTTTTGAAATGAGGATTGATAGATTCTATTGTCAATGTCATTGTTCCTACTTAACATAATTCCTTTAAAATCTATATCTAGGCCAGAAGAACTCACGAAATTGTCATAATTATCCAAACTTATAAAATTAAAATCACTATCATCTCCACGTCTTCTCTTTGAAAATGAAATGCTAAAAAGACATCTCTGGTAAACTTCTATCCATGTCACATTGAATAAAGAATTAACATCATTGTCATATTCAATATGAACTGAATCTATTAGACCATGTACATTGAAAATATATTTTATCTAAATTTCATGTATGAGATGATCAATCTTTGTAATCACGTACATAATATCCAATAATTCTTCATATGAAATGTCATTTGGAACAATGGACACTTTACTCTTTCCACCTTTATACAGATAATTGATGTCAAATCTCTCACACTTTCCACAACAACGTACTAATATGCTAACATTGATCATCTTTTAATAATTCAACATCATAACAATGATGAAGATACTATGTTCTCAACCAAAAATATATAGTTCTCAACCTATCATTGTGCATTTCTCAATCTATTCATATTGTTCACATGAAGATATATATTGCGTACACTTAGAACATACAGATATCACATAGCTCTATGATAGATGAACATGATCAAGTAACACAATATTCGATTGAAAACCAAATGAATAACTATTCTCAACCTACCATAAAAAAATTTTAAACCTATTATAATGCATTTCTCAACCTATTAAATATTGTTCACATAAACTCAAATATTGCATACACCATCAACATACAATATTGACAAAAAAAAAACAAAGTTCATAACCATCATGAGCTTGTGCTACATTCTCAACCTAATTGATAAATCAAATAATGAATTAATATGATAAATATAAAATTGCTAGTCTTCATCGAGATTGATTATATTTTACCCAACATCTATGAGATCCTCTACAATATCTATATGTGGCTCATCATCATTAGAATATTTGTGGTTAACATAGACGTTTATACATTCATTTCCATGAATCACTACAGTCATATTTCTTATATAGTTGTTGTTCTTCAATATTCAAAGTCCATGCTCTAAATCTTTGATACCTGATACTTTGTACTTGGTAGTAGCACGAATCATGTGTTTTACACACTAAAACCTCAAGACATAATTCAATGTCAAACATGGATATTCAATAAAGGTCACACTTCAACTGGTCTATAAATTTCTCAACACACTTCACATGAGGCGATACTTGTGAGAAAGCATTGCAAAATCCCATAATGATGAAGTATAACTACAAATTTGCTACCGTTTTCGACTAATAAAACTATCCTATTCATTATGTTTTCAACATTACATTTTTCAACCGATTGAACCATCAGATTCGTTATGTCTTCTACTTTATATTTTTGACTGGTCGAATTGTCTTATTAATTGAATTTGTGATTTCCTATTCAAACAAAAATGATAGCATTTATCAACAGAAAAGTGAAAAACATACGCTTCTCAACCTAATGCAAAGTCAATTCTCAACAATAAAAAAAGGTGAAAAACATAGAGTTCTCAAACTAATGCATAGACTTTTATTAACCTAACAATCATATGGTTATCAACCTGAAAACATATACTTTTTAACCTCACAATCATTCAGTCCTCTAACTAATCCACAAAATTTTCTGAACTTGATAAATATGTAGTTCTCAACCTAAAAGATATTTAAGTTCTTAACCTTGCAATCATTCAATATTCAACCTAATGCACAAACCTTTCTCAACCAGATAAAAATATAGTTCTCAACTTGAAAAACATACAGTTCTCGACCCCACAATCATTCAGTTCTCAACCTAATCCTGTCACACCCCAACCCAGGGAGTGTGAGAAAAATAAAGAAAAATCAACCATTTGACCTGTATTTACTCTAAAATAAAATACTCTCCAAACAAACATCGAGCAACAACTCCCTACAAATTGAAGAACGTTACCCCACACAAAATATATAAAACAACACTTTTATAATACAATCCAACAAACTTCAATCATCTTACATCATCCAAGCCCCTCCGTGGTTCCACAACCACCATGTATAATATTCGACACTGAAGTCCTAAACACACGGAGTCCCCTAATGCCAAGTTTGAGCATTGCCCTTTTACGGTTGTGGAAGAGTAGAGAGTTTGTTGCTGATGATTGATGTTTTTCATTTCATGTGAAATTTGAGTCAAGGTGGAGATTGTTAGAGTTTGTGACCCGAATTTATGAAAATCTGCCTGAGTGTGCAGATTGACACAAAAAAGAAATTATGGTGTGCAAAGTGCAAATTTTGGAAATGGAGTGTGCGAAATGAAATCGGACCTATCTTTGGGTGACTAAAAGTGATATTAATCCCAATTAGTGCTCTAAAAAACTGAAACCCAAAAAGATAAGTAAAAGCACAACATTCAGAGGATATAATTGACCACATAAAGTCATATAAATTATATGAAGAAATCAATGAGAGGTTCTAGGAGCTAGCGACTCCCCCATTCCCATTTAAGCAAACACATAGTTATTCTTGGCTAGCTAGAGCTTTAATATGTAGAAAATTATTGTTTTTGGCGATAAAATCTTTGTAAGGTTTCCATGTTGAAGCCCATACAACAGGCTCATTTACCAATAAAATAAGGACTATGTTTACAGGATAATTATTTGTTAAGTCTCTGGATTTAATTGGATAAATGTGATGTTATTTAGATGATGCAAGATGTATAGTGATGAGGATAAAACTCTATTATTAAAAGGTTTGGCTGAGGTGAAACTCTTGAAGATATAATACATGATAATATCTCTAATATTTATCTCTTGATAAAATCAAATTCTAGGTTTATCCTTCTAGAGTTTTATCATGATCTTTGTTGTGATAATCATGTTTTATCAACTACATATATAAAGACATGATCGAAGCACATTGATCCTTGAAGATTTCAAGCAATCATTCGACTTTATTTTCAAACGAAGGATACAAGCCTTTATATAGGCCACACACTAACCATAGTTCCGTAACGTTGATTTACAAACCTAACCACGGTTGAATACACTAATCACAGGGGACATGACATGTCATGCCTTTTATTTACTTTTTATAAGGGAATCGAAAGCAACACCATTATCAAACAGATAATAATTAAACATGATAAAGTGACACAGCGGCACAAAGTGATGGCATAGTCTGTAAAAGCATGATTCTATAGTCTGTAAAACATTTGATAGCGCAAGGTAGTAGCAAAGGTAGTATAAATCTGAGGAGCACCCATGATTTGCACTTGAACCTTTAAAGAGTTGAGAAGTTTAGGATTCTTCAAAGACATATTGAAGTTTGGAAATAGAGTGACAATATTGTGCCAGCATTAAGAGTCGTCTACATAGTGGCTATACAAGCATGTTCATACGATTTGAAACGAACATCCAGTAACACAAGCGGAGATGCTAATGAAGGATTGTTTTGGCATGAAATGATAAAGCAAGATGAACTGCCAAATAATGAACATAAGTAGTGGCCTCCACTGTCATGGAAAATCCTCAGGAAGAGAGAGTTTGAAATTGTTCATAAGCTTCACAGATCATGTTGAACAAGCACAAGAAGAATATTTCAAAATGAAATGTTGTTCATTTCAGCGATATGATATTCAAAAAAAATTATGTTTGAATGTCAAAGAACTTTTATGTCCTACAAGGAATTGATGACTCAAATCAGAAGGAAGCCTTTCTAAATTCCTTGCCCGAGCCTTTGGGAAATGATGTAACGAAGTTAATGGATATCATGAGAACTTCTCTCAATCAGCTCTATCAGCTCAAACAAACAAAGACGTTACTAGGCAATTCTTTTGAAAGTTCAGACTTAAAGATCAGGTGTGGAAAACATACCTATACTTGTGGTCTTTCTAAACGCTATATTGGCAAAAGAATATGGCGATCTAAATCCAAACATTCAAAGAAAATTTCTACTCCTTTTAAAAAAGGACGATGGCATTTTCTAAAGCAAAGAACTTTAGGGAAAAAATACTCTAAATCTGGAAAATGTTACATGTGCAAGAAGCATGGACATTATGCAAAGAATTGTCCTCAAAAGGATAAACGAGCTTCTTTGCTCCAACAAATCTCTTTCCATTGTTCAGAATATCAACTAGATAAAGATGATGTTGTTTCCCTATTTTCCCACACAGATGAGCTTGAAGATGCTCAGCTAGCCATTGGTGTTGAAGACAATGATGTAGATGATTCTGATGACTATATCTACATGTTTTCTCTTATTCAAACAAAACCTGCAAATTTTAAGTACGCCAAAATGAAAATTATTCTAGATCATTATGAAAAACATGTTATGGTAATTGTCTTCTTTGATATTGGAGCTGCTATTTCTATTCTTAACTCTTCCATTTTACTATACTCCTATTGGTCGCTCTATCATCAAACCTTTCTTGCAGAAAATAATGAGTGGTTCATCATTAATCTGATTAGTAAACTTGTCTATCTTAGGTTTTTCCCTAATCTCACGATTAAACATCAAATTTTGTGATCCTACCTTGTTGGCTAAGGATTGTCTTCTGGGTATGGACATTCTTAACACTATTTTGAAAAAAAAATCGTTAGAAATTAGATGACCCTTACTATAAATCTGTCTTTCTCCCTTGGTTTGACATCGATCATTTTTATCTCACCCATATCTTTCAACTCATACGTTCACAATTGGTGAAATAAGCCTTCGCAAACAATCACTTTGAATTCCTTACCAAGCATCCGTTCCCATTGTGGAAAAATCCAGACTCCTTTATCTCTCTTCCTTTTAAGAAAAATGAAGATGTTAATCCTAGTAAATCCAGTCATAGAGGAATGTCTCCTGAACATTATTCCTTGGCTTTAAAGTGACTTCAGCAGTTGCAAGTAGAAGGTCTAATTGAACCTACGGTTTCTCCGTGGGCTTGTGAAGCCTTTTATGTCAATAAAAGGACATAACAAATCAAAGGAAAAATGCGTACTATTTTTAACTACCAAACCTCTGAATCATTTCCTTGCAGAAGATAAATTTTCATTGCCAAATAAATAGTTATGGTTTTCCGAAATTGCTTCTGCCACTTTGTTTTATAAATTTAACTTAAAATCTGGTTTTTGATAAATTGGGATTATTCCTTTTGAACGACATAAAAACACTTTTTGTATCCCTGACAAACACTTCCAATGGGCTATTCTCCCTTTTGGTCTCAAAAATGCTCTCTTTGTCTTCCATAAAAACTATTTCTAGCATTTTTGCCATGGTTAGTGTTTGACCTATATAAAGGTTTGTATCCTTTGTTTGAAAATAAGACTTGGCTTGAACTAAGATTATCTTCTTTGAGTGAGATAATATAGATATCAAGCAAAGCTTCATGTGTTTATTTTCTCTCTTGTTTCGCGAGTGATTTGTGAGGTCTTCAATCATAATTATTTATTTTGAGAGAGGGAGAGAGTTTAATTTGAGTGCTAGTTTAACTATATCTCCATCGTTGATCTACTTGGAGAATAAGGTGAAACTATAGCACATTTGAGGTGTCTACCTAGTGGTTACTTGGATTGTTACTTCAAGTTTGAAGACTCTTGGTGGTGTCAAGAGCGCAGGGTAATCGTTGGTGTGTTGATTCAATTCAAACTATACACTGAATGAGATGTACAAGAAATATATTTATATAAAAGATAAGGTTGTAATTTTGATTCATTATAATGGAATATTTGGATAGGTTAGTCGCTTATAGACTCAATGTTTTTTTGCCTTTTGGTGTTTTCTTGTTATTTTATGCTTTTGGTTCTCTATTTTTTACATTGATTAACTATTTTTGGTGAGAGGCACGGAATTAACAATTGATATCAAAGAAGGTGTCAATGTTGAATCACAAATTAATCAAATACCATAGTTTAATGGTACAAACTACTCATACTAGAAGGCACGTATGAGAGCCTATTTGAAATCCTCAGATGAACGTGTTAGGAAATAGCTTGTAAGAGGTTACAAAGAACTGAAAAATACCTTTTAATAAGGTAACACAATTCTTAAACCTCTTGATACTTGGAGTAAAGTTGATTTTTACAATGCAAGTTGGAATAGAAAGGTTAGGAATGCATTACTTTCTACTTTAAGTATTGATGAGTTACGTAGAATTTCAAATTGTGTTAAGGCCAAAGATGCATGGGATTTGCTAGAGATAACTCATGAAGGAACTACCTCAGTCAAACGTGCAAAACTCCAACGACTAACAACCACTTTCAAAAATTTGAGAATGGAGAACAATGATATGTTTGATGAGTTTTATGCAAAACTTAGCGATATTGTTAATACGTCTTTCACTTTAGGAGAGCCAATTGAATCTATTAAAGTGGTAAGAAAAATTCTGAGATCATTACTTGAAAGATATCTTAAGAAAGTAACTTCCATTGAAGAGAGCAATGATGTTGACATTATCAAGGTGGAAGAGTTAGTTAGATTATTGCAAACCTATGAGATAAATTTTTATCTTCACAAAAAAAAAAGATATTGCTCTTAACTCTACAAAGGAGTCAAATCAAGTTGCTTCTGATGAATTATTTCTTCTAACCAATTTATGAAGAACATGAAGCCTAAAGATTTCAAAAAGGAGAAATCTTCATCTTCAAAGGTAGACAAGAAAAACAAGGATGTAAAATCAAGTCAATGCTTTGAATGCAAAAGATATGAACATTTTACTCAAGAATGTGCAAACCAAAAGAAGAAAATAAAGGCATATCAAATGACTTGGAGTAATGATGCTAATGGAGAATGAATCTAAACTGGCTTTCTTGTGCTCATGCCAAACCTCTCCAACACCTTCTGAATAAAATTTTTCTATGAAACCCATAACTTTCTGTTATTTCTTTCTCTATGGATTTCCATCCCAAGAATCTTCTTTGCAGCTCCAAGATTCTTCATCTCAAATTATTTGCCCAACATACACTTTACATTCTAAATATCATTCATTTTCTTTGCAGCAATCAACATGTCATCAACATAAATCAGCAACAACATGCAGGAACCATCAGCTAAATTCTTCACATAAACACAACATCAAACTCACAATTTTTGTAGCCAATACTCAGCATCAATGTATTGAAGCGCTTATACCATTACCTTGGTGACTGCTTTAGTCCATAAAGTGATTTCTTGAGCGTACAAACGAGGTGTTCACATCCAGGCTCCTTTAATCCATCTGGCTGCAACATGTAAATCTGCTCATCCAACTAACCATATAGAAAAGCAATCTTGACATCCAACTGCTCTAACTCTAGATCCAGTTGAGCAGTTAATGCCAATAAAACTCTGATTAATGTGTGACTTACCACTGAAGAAAATACTTCATTGTAGTCTATTCCTTCTCTCTGAGAGTAGCCTTTTCTGTCACCCCTTCCTTTTTCTTGTAGACCCATTTGCACCCAATGGCCTTCTTGTTCTTAGGAAGTTTGACTAACTCCCAAGTTTCATTCTTCTGTAGAGATTCCATCTCTTCAACCATAGCTTCCATCCACTATTCTTTTTTCAGAATAGAAAATGCTTCATAAAAAGAACATGGTTCTCCCTCTTCAGTGAATAATATATATGAAATTGAGTCATCCTCAAAACCATATCTGTTTGGGGGTTTGATCTTGCGCTTGGTTCGTCCAAGTGCAATGCTACGATCTCTTTGTTGCCATGTTGTGTCTTCGCCTGAGACATCATCATCTGAATTAAAATTATGATCAATTGGGAGCTCCACCTCAATCTGATCACCCTGGCCAACAGTAGACATCTTAGTCTATTGCACCTTGTTTCCCGCCAATATCAATGCCTCATAGAAAACTACATCTCTACTCACAATTACTTTCTGTGCGTTTGGATCCCAGACCCTATAACCTTTGACTCCATGTCCATAACCTAAGAAAACACCTTTTCTGGACTTCGGATCAAACTTGGATCTCTCATCAATAGAAACATGCACATAAGTTGGACATCCAAAAATTTGCAGGTAAGAATAATCAACTTCCTTATCTCTCGAAACCTCCTCAGCTACCTTACCCTCCAACTTTCTAGATGGTAGTGTTGATTATGTAAGTAGCTGTTGCAATTGCTTATGTCCAGAATTGTTTGGGCAAACCAGCTTGTATCCTCATAGCTCTAGCTCTCTCCAACGAGTTTTATTCATCATTTTTGCAACACCATTTTGCTGTAACTTTTAAGAACTGTAAAATGTCTCTGAATTCCTTCCCTTTTGCAGAAATCTAGAAACTCACGACATGTGTACTCATCACCATTGTCTGACCGAAGACACTTCACTTGTCTTCCTATTTCTTTTTCCACACTGGCTTTCCACTCCTTGAACTTGCTGAATACTTTTGATTTTTCTTTCATAAAGAACACCTAAACTTTCCGTGAAAAATCGTCTATAAAAGTAACAGAATATCTAGCTCCACCTCTTGAAGGTATATTTGCTGGACCCCAAACGTCTCAGTGAACGTAATCCAACGGTTTGGAACTTCTGTACGATGACAATTTTGCTTCCCCATAACGCAAAACTCACAAAAATAAACCTGACAATGCTTCACCCCTTTTAAACCTTGCTCATTGATATGCCTCAAACGCATATGTCACAAAGTTGACCTTTCGACATCAAATTTTGAAGAAGATACTATAGAGACATCACCCACAACTATATTGCCTAGAAATCTGTACAAGTTATTTTCTGTTCGCTGCCTTTTCATCACAACCATGACACCCTTGGTTATTTTTAGAACTCTACTGCCTGAACTTATTGAAATACCATGTGAACTTTTCTCTAAAAATCCTAAAGAAATTAGATTTTTTTTTAACTCAGAAACATGTTTAACCTCATGCAAAGTTCAAATTTCACCATCAAACATTTTCACAAGCACAGTTCCAATTTCAGCAACTCTACAACGCTGATTATCTCCCAACACAACACTACCAGCAGCACAAGACCTATATTTATTAACCCAGACCCTATTTGTTGTATAATGTGATGAGCATGTAGAGTCTAAAATCCAAGACGAATTACTTGAACTAGAATTTGAAGCTACTGCAGCCACAACATACAGATCTTCATCATCTGTATTTTTTGCCACTAAAACTTGCGGTATTGGAGGAGCTATCATCATCGTTCTTTTCCTTCTCCTTGTCCCTCTTTCTCAATGGACAATCACATTTATAGTGGCCTTGCTTGTGACACTTGGAAGTATTCTCCTTTTCTAGCCTGTGACTTGGATCTTTCTCCATATCTCTTCCTCTACATTGTTCTCCACTTGCAACCAAACTTTATCCTTGAGCGTTGTCTGCCTCATATCTACACTTTATATTATGGGATCTCAGAACTGCAACAACATCATCATATGTCAACATGTCCTTCCCATACATCAGCGTGGTCAATAAATACTCATACAAATCTGGTAAAGAACATAGAAGCATTATGGTTTTGTCTTCATCCCCGATTTTCACCTCTATCTGTAGCAGATCATTAATCTTCTGATTAAATCGATTTATGGGCTCCATCAAATCCCTATCTACAGCTATCCTTAAGGTGTATAGATCACACTTCAGAAATAAATTATTCGTGACATTCTTCGCCATATATAAATCTTCCAGTTTCTTCCATAGCCCTTTCGCAGTATTCTCCTCAGTCACATTTTATAAAACAAAATCAACCCGCCCAAATCGTGCTGAATGCCACCTGTTCCATATCCTCCCAATCTTCATCAGTCATATTCGTTGGTTTTTCTCCTTTCAATGCCTTTTGAACCTTCAACTAAACCAACAAGTCTTGTACTCGCATCTACCGTAGACTGAAGTTTTTCCTCCCATCAAATTTCTCAAACTTGGTATTCATCAGCCCATTCATCTTGTTCATGTGAACCTGGCTCTGATATGAATTGTTGTAAACGATCTCACACAATCAAGAACACACAAGCACAAGAAATCAGCAAAAGAAAATTAAACACAGTGATTTTATGAGGTTTGGCCATAACGTGCTTACATCCATGGAGGAGCTCTTGATTCTTTTCACTATGAAGAAAAAAAAACATCATAGCCAGTACAAGACTTAATATAGGGTTTATTTAGTAACCCTAGTATTCCTCTTATACAATTACAAAAGTACCCCCATATATATATAAGGAATCTCAGAGCCCTTTCGGGCTCTTCGTCTCCCCTTCAAAGCCTTCAACTTTACCTTTGGACTATAAAGTTCAATTCTTCATTATAATGAGCCACACCGTAATTCAACACCTACATCGGAGTCAGTTGAGACAGCGAGTGCTTCAAAACTTCATCCATCCTCTAGAGTGAGATTGCATCATCCTAAGGATTAGGTAATAGACGATATTCGTGCTCTAATGACTACTCATCAAAAGCATCAAAATGAGATAACTTTTCTTTTCTACGTATCTCAAATTAAACCTAGCAAGGTTGATGATGCTCTACATGATGATAGTTAGATTTCTATCATGTATGATGAATTGAATTAGTTTGTTCATAATGATGTGTGGAAATTAGTGCCTTGTTCTTCTGATGTGAATATTATTGGTACTAAATGAATTTTTAAGAACAAAACTGATGAGGGTGGGTTGATCACTAGGAATAAAGCTCATTTGATAGCATAAGGATACACTCAAGTAGAAGGAATAGATTTTGATGAAACATTTGCTCCTATTGCTAGGTTAGAATCCATTCGAATTCTGCTTTCTGTTGCGTGTTTTCTAAAAATCAAGTTGTATCAAATGGATGTGTAGAGTGCATTTTTGAATGGTATTTTACAAGAAGAGGCATATGTTACACAACCGAGAGGGTTTGTTGATCTTGTACATCCTGATTATGTGTATAGATTGAAAAAGGCACTTTATGGATTGAAACAAACATCTCATGCTTGGTATGATCGTTTGGCATCATTCTTTGTTAAATATGCCTTTAAAAGAGAAAATGTTGATTCTACCTTATTTTTCAAACTTGATAGTGTGAACGTGCTTATTACTCATATATATTTGGATGATATTGTGTTTGGATCTACTTATGATGTGATGACTAATGAGTTTGGTTTTTTATTAAGTCCAGTGAATTTGAGATGAGTATGATAGGAGAACTTAAATTCTTTCTTGGTTTACAAGTGAAGCAATTTGATGATGAAATATTTATTTCTCAATCAAAATATGCTAAGGATCTTGTAAAGAAATTTGGTCTTGCAAATTCTAAACATGCATTGACTTCTATGAGTACTTCCACCACACTTAGCAAGGAAATGTTAGGTAAAGTTGTGAATGAGAGTCTTTATAAAAGCTTGATAGGCAACTTACTTTACTTGACTGTTAGTAGGCCTAATATAGCATATAGTGTTGATGTTTGTGCTAGATGTCAGTCTTGTCCCAAAGAATCACATCTACTTGGTTTGAAACGTGTTGTGAAATATGTGAGTGGTACTAGTGAGTATGGGATACATTTTTCTATTGACACCGACTAGAGTATACTTGGATATTTTGATGCTGATTGGGCAGGGTGTTCTGATGATAGAAAAAGTACCACTAGAGGATATTTTTATGTAGGTTGCAACTTGGTTTCATGGTGCAATACGAAACAAAAGTATGTGTCTTTATCTACTGTTGAGGCCGAGTACATAGCTACAAGAAGTTGTTGTACCCAACTACTATGGATGAAAAAGATGTTGTTAGATTATGGGTTTGCTCAGAGGAAGCTGAAGCTTACTGTCTACTGTGATAATGTTAGTGCTATTAACATAACCAAGAACCCTGTGCAACATTCTAGGATGAAACACATAGACATTCGTCACCACTTCATTTGTGACATAGAAGAAAACCAGGTCCTCTCTCTTGACTATGTTCATACTAATCTTCAACAAGCTAATCTTTTCACTAAGCCTCTAGACCTACAGAGATTTGAATTCCTTAGGAAATCTGTAAGTGTTGGTCCCCCTTGATTCTCTCTTACATGTATCCAGTATTGCAGAGTAGTAGAGTTAGTAGAATAGGCCATGTATTTGTGTGATAACTTTTCTATTGCTTATTTTGTTTGATTGATGTGTGCATGGTTGATGTATATGTGGTGTGATGTCATCAAGGATAAATTCAAATATGTTTTCAATTGATATATTGACTTCAATTTATATATGGATATGTGTAACCATACTTACTTTATGAATTTCACTTATAACATGCATGAAACACTTTTGATGATGTTCAGATTTGTAAAACACTAATCAACACTAATCTCAAGTACCTTACTTCTCTCATTACATGCATGTGTGCTAGATTTGTCACAATCCACTCCTGTGTTTGTACTTTATGGGGTCCTATGAGAGACAATGTCTTTAACTAGTCTGAAAGCCACCAATACATTCTTTCATATTTCAAAAACTCCAATGAGTTCAAAATTGGAAAAGGCTACCTAGTCATGCAAGAAAAAATATGATAATGAGAAGAAAAGAGTATCTCATGAGAAAAAGAAAAATGCATGAAAAATATAGGAGGTATCTCATGAGTGTGCCTGAGTTGATGATTGTTTCAAAAAATTTATTATGATATGTTTATGGTGCTTAGTATGAATATCTTAAGAAACACACTCACGATTTGAATTATCATTTGACTAAGTGCATAAGGCGTGTATAATGAAATGATGAGAAAGTATTTTTATATCGTGATATTTAACAGTTAACTTGATAATGATGACTCCTTGATTTCAAACACCATATTTTGATAAGTATCTGTGATAGGGTTTCTAAATAATTGCATGTGTGTGACTGCATGTAGCATTCATGTAGGCTTCATCAAGTTTATGTAGCATTCATGTAGCCTACATCATGTTTTTATCTTTCTGCATGTTAATCATGTGTCAATCTTAAGTGGGACGGTGAATTTGTTTTGATTGGTTAATGAGTTTTGGCATTAATAGGGTGGTTAGTTCATATTCTAGAAGGGTCTCCTCTGGTCAAAGAAAACCGTAGACCCACCTTCTTTGTCCTGTTTGTGTAGGCTTCATCTGATCATCTGTACCCCTATTTTATGAATATTTATGGCGCCCCAAACTCATTCTAAGTCTTCTGCTACTCCTACTAGGACTTTGGCTATCGAGGCCAGTTCTGTTACTCCTGTTTATGGCATCGCCCCCCTAATTTCACCTTCTAGTTCTCAAAAATCGAAGGCATGTGGGTCTCGTAAAAAGGCCCGTACAGAAGCCACTAGGTCTTCTCCCTCTACCATAGCGACTGTTGAACTGCATTTATCATCCTCTGCTATAGAATCCATCCTCCATTACCAGCAAATAGGTTTCCAAACTCTGCTGCAAAGAGGGAATATGATGATTACTTTTCAGGTAACGACTTTATTCCTGAACGAATGTTAATTCTGTCTGATTTTGAGTCTACCGAAATCCCATTTGTTATGAGAACTAGAAAGTGGAATTCATATTGTGAGATTTCAGAAGTGATTTCGGTTGAGTTAGTTACGGAATTTTACTCCAATATGTTTCAGCCTGAATTTTAAGAGGTACCTGCCATTCAGACTAGAGTTAGAGGTCAAGAATTTGTGTTTTCTAGTAAAGTGCTTGCCAAAGTTCTGAATGTGTCTCTGGTTAAAACCCCGACTTTCAAGCCTTATGAATTGGAGAAGTCAGATTAGTTTGAAAAACTAAGTGTGATTTATGCCCTACTTAGGAGTGATGGATCATCTGATTTAGTAAAAGAATAATTGCCAAGTTCCACACTTAAGCTAGAGTTTAGAGCTTTGAACTTTTCATGTGCAATAACATCTTTCCTACCAGGCACCGTGGAGGCATTAATGAGGATCGTCTTAGGTTGTTACATGCTATCATTGTGGGTAAACCTATCTGTTCGGCTACCACCATTTTTAGAAGAATAGTTCAAGCTAAGTTTGAGAAGGCAACTCATTATGGCATTCTCTTTCGAATTTTGATTTCTAATTTTCTGGCTGCCTCTAAAATTGAATTTTCTAGTACCCATATTCCTCTTGATCCATCCATAAGTGCTAAAATTGTATCCAAAAGTGTTCTGCAGAAGCCTGTCCTCCAGCCTCATTCACGAGTCCAGGAAGTACCTCCTCTTTAAGGAGAGAAAACTACTGATTCTACTTTACCCTCATCAGTATCACCAGTATAGGGAGAGCATGTGTCTACATCTGCACCACCTCCATCTGTGTTTGGACAGCCTTCTACTTCAGTCATAGCATCCAGGATTCCTATTTTGAGTGCTCGTACTGCACTTGACTGTAAGATTTCAACCCATTGTGTTATAATTGAAGCCAAAGTTGATAGTATGATAGACAGGGTTCAAGACTTGGAGATGGACAAATTGCATCTCACACAAGCCTTGGAATACATTGAGACTAGAGTGGATGAAGGAGCATGTGTCCGTGGCAAGGATATGACTGAGTTACGTAGTCAATACAATCCGATAAAGACTGAAATTGTGGATATTAATCAAGCACTTCATGCTGCTGCCTCTAGACTTGCACCTAGACCTTATAGGCCTTTCTATTTTGTCCCTTGATTTCCAAAAAGGGAGAGATATATTTCTCGTTTGGCTGGTTCATTTAATTTTGCTGAACACTATGGTTGGTTTCTTTTGTTAGTGTTTGATAATTTGAGCACTAGATATTTGTGTGATTTTAAACCGAATTTAATTATGTTGTGATGTACTATTGCTAATGAATGGGAATACTATTGCTTGATGTGTTTATGCCCATTTGGATGGTCATACATGATTGGTTGAATCTGTTTAATGAATATGTTGTCTTGATGAGTATGCACTAAGCTACCCGTGAGTGTTTGATAATTTGAGCACTAGATATTTGTGTGATTTTAAACCGAATTTAATTATGTTGTGATGTACTATTGCTAATGAATTGGAATACTATTGCTTGATGTGTTTATGCCCATTTGGATGGTCATACATGATTGGTTGAATCTGTTTAATGAATATGTTGTCTTGATGAGCATGCACTAAGCTACCCGTGAGTGTTTGATAATTTGAGCACTAGATATTTGTGTGATTTTAAACCGAATTTAATTATGTTGTGATGTACTATTGCTAATGAATGGGAATACTATTGCTTGATGTCTTTATGCCCATTTGGATGGTCATACATGATTGGTTGAATCTGTTTAATGAATATGTTGTCTTGATGAGTATGCACTAAGCTACCCGTGATATTATTTCTAATGAATTTTTGTGAGCTAAATTTTGGCAGGTCATCGTTAAAGTTCTACGTGTAACCTGCACGTAGCCTACATGAGCTAACAATGATTCCAAGTAAGCTACACGTAGACTACATGAGCATCATGTTTTAAAAACGTGCATCTTGGGTTTTACGTTATTTGATTTTATGTGTTAATTCGTAATTGATTTTATTTAATTAATTGATTTTGCTAAATTGATTGATTGGAATAAAATCAAGTTTGTTTTAGAAATGATTATCTCTCCCTTTAAACATTAATCTTCTTTCTATTTTAGAGACAATCATCTGTCTTGAGCGAGTTTTTGTATTGATAAAATTCATGCATTCTTACATTATACTTTGATGGCATTCTTATATGTTTTTGGAGCATGAAGACTTAAGTGCAAGTCTGAAGTATCGTGTGGAAGAATTTACTTGTGGTTAGGTGTATCGAGTGAATCGAGTAAAAAACTAGTGTAGGTGATGTGGATCCTAACTCTAAGGAAATTCTTGTAACCCTTTGTGAATAGTGGATTGCTTCAAAGGTTGGTGGTTACCAACACACGAGATTTTTCCTTGAATTGGGTTTTCCTCGTAAATATCGTGTTGCACTATTTGAGTTTTTAGTATTCATATTTTTTCATATTCCTTTTTTTGTCTTATCATTTGATAGCTTTTTGATTGGTAGTCTTTGCTCTATATATCCATGTAGGTATCCGAGATCCTAGTTGATGGCCATCGTTATTACTCACATTGAAAGACCTATAGGAAGAAGAATAATCATAACCATCAAGTACACCGCGCTTCAAATGCTGAACCCGAGTCAATAAACTTTATACTTTTTGGCATGACATTGATCAACTATCATTTTACTTAGCTTCTAACTAAGTTCAAATCTCTAGGTTGTAGCCTCCGTGACTATTCTTAGTTTTAGCTTCTTAATTACACTTTTTTCATACACTCCAATAGATCATCAATGAATATTCAATATGTTTTAGGATATATTACTTTTCAGCTATCTCAATAGAAGCGCTTACATTATGATGTTCGATTTACTTAGGTCAAACCTCTAGGTCATGACGATTCATAGTTTTATCTTGCAAAGTACACTTTTTCACACTCCGGTATATCATGTACGAATATTCAGCACATTTTATAATATATTACTTTTTGGATATCTCAATAGAAACTCATACATTCTGTTGTTCGGTTTCTTTTATTGTTTGTAGTGATACTTAAAAAATATTGAAATATTTTCCATTAAGATAAATATGTAACTAATTGATTTAATATTTTTCAAACTGCACACAAATGGCTTGATAAAAGATCAAATAGTCCACATCTCTTAAAAACATTTTTTAAACTAATAATAAATTATGGCAGACTTTTAATTTCTCAATTATTACAACCAATACTCCTCTACTATGTTTTTAAGAGTGTCGAAATCAATTTCATCTTTCCTTGTGCAGAAATAATCAACACTTTCACACCTTATTATCATTTCTTTAATCTTACCACATATATGGCCCCCGCAGCCCGCGCTGTCTCTTTATTTTTTTCCTCATGTCTCAGAAATTGAAACTTTAGAAAACATAACTTCTCAATTAAACAATATATATATATATATATGTGTGTTTGTGTGGATGAATGCAAAACCATAGCCATCAAATATATATATATATATATATATATATATTTATATATATATTTGACAAAATAAGACTCAAAAAAAGATAACCTTTATCCCTAGAAATAAGCATCATAACTCAACCATCTTCTGTGGGACACAAGGACTCAAATATGTCATCCCTCTTTCTACCATTTGGATTCCAGTACTGCCCATTGAGCTCAACTGACATGAGAGTGAATTTCTGTCACTTTATTGGTTATATAAATCCCTTCCACTCATATACCTATAAGACAAGAAAATGACGCCTTTGAAGGAGCAGGACAACAAACCATATGGACAAACTAGTGAACTTCAACATAAAATAAAATAAAAGCAAAAAAGAAGAAGAAAGGATTAGAAAATATAAGAACTCAAGTGTTTTGTTGCATATAACATAATATCACATTAAGTGGTTCTTTCATTGGCAGCTTCACAGCACAAAATCCCTCAATGTCCTGAACCAAAGTGTATGCCACATCAATATATCATACTCAAAGGGGGACAAAAAAGAGAAAAAGAGAAGAAAATAATGTGTAACATCACCTGTTAATAATTGTGACTATAGTAAAAGGAACTATACATTAGCATTTATAAGTATATCCTACAAACACACCACGCAAAAACAACTTATCCAAAGACTTCCATCTTTTTGTTCACCAAATACAGGATAATATTAATAGTAGTCCAATCCAACCTAAGACTAGACTTGTCTAGTATGGTTCAATCCAATCCCAGTTTAATTCCCCATACCAAAAGTAATGCAGTCAATTTATCTTACAAATTATCAAATAAACAGCATATAAAATAAGCAGCAATTACAATTGTACCAATAAAAAACAAGGGTGCCACTATTTGCTCATGTATTTCGACTAAATGCACACACATTTTTCAAAAAAATTAAATTTATCAAAATTTTCTTATTTAAAATTACCTTGAAACCTATTTCATATTTTTCTCTCAACAGAATAAAATTTTATTTGTTATTGTCCTAGGTCCGACAGATCTAAGCCTTAGGGTTAGATATTCAGTGCAGATATCTTCGTATTCAAGCAATCTGGGGCCGAAAACAAATGGGTGAAGGGACATTATACTGAGGGACTGAGTTAATTGAGTTGGTGCTACATGTGTCATGAAGGAGACGGAAAATTGAGAAGAAATTGTGGCGCACTATGATTATTTATTTTCAATTTGTCCTTGAAATTATATTTCTGGTGTTTTCATGGGCGCAAATTGAGAAGAAGTTACTTGTCTTCTTCTTGGAACTAGAAACCCGCTGAACATGATCTCCCATGGACTTTTCAGATCGGTCGTGCTATGCTTTCGTGCTCTTCTTGGAACTAGAAACCCATCAAAGATTTCCCATCAGTCTTTTATATAAGTTGTGCTATAATTTTGTGCTCTTCCTGGATCTAGAAACCCACCGAAGATGACCCATGAGTTGAGATGCCCCCTTTTAGAGAAGAAAATTGAGTGTTGAAATTTCTTGCCTAACAGAGAAGGAGAGGTCGGGGATGTACAGTTTTCTGACTGACTCAAATTAAATGAGAAATGTGTGAAATATTCAATGGAGCTGTCTGTGGGTGTAGAAGAAGGTATTTAAAATTTTAAAATATTAATATTTATGTAATTAATGCGTCTAAAAGGGTAATTTGGGAAAATTAAGGTGCATTAAAAACAAATTAGAGTGTATTAATAATGTGTGTACTAAGTTAAATTATGTGTGTAAATAGCCGTTGCCAAAAAACATATGGAAAAATCCCTCAAATTTTCTATCATATGATCAAGATAAAGGCTGTCAAAAGATAAATCATGAACGAAGAAACATAATCAGGGAGGCACAGAAAGCATTATGATCAAGCCCAAAGGGGTTTCAAGTAACAATGACACCGGTGGAAAACATCTTTAGCCCCTTAAGGAAGCAAAAGCATCTTTAGCCAGTTAATGTTGTAAGCCCGCATTAATAACGAGAAACAAATGCATCATATTGTCCTTTAGATAAAGACATCTATGGATTCATCACAAGTAGAATTCTAATCAATGGTGCATCGAGATGTTCCAATGCACAAGCACATCACAAAAAACTGTGGACCACAAAATCATGCGTCAAGTTGAGATGCCACGTGATGGTAGAGACTTGGAGGCTAGACGTGACATAAAATGTGTTGAGAGTATAATACGAAACTTACATAACCTCGCCTTTGGTGTGATCGTGATCTCAACTCCCCTTCAAAATTCAAACAATGGATTACACGCATGATGCGAGGAGAGGAAGCAGAAAAGTTGTTATTTAAATATTTGATTGTACTATAAGTAACACCAATTGTAACCATGAAAAAAGGATAATAACAAATACAAACTCTACCCATGGGAGAAAGCATTTTTACCGAACCAAGTACTTTTTGTCTATTTTTCCTTTCCATTCATTTGGTTACTTAGTCTATGTGCAAATAACTCATGAAACCATAACGTCGGTGCAAGATTTTGCATCGACAAGAACCCTTTGCATCCAACACATTTTAGGCAAAGTAAACAGTTCAGACTTCAGAAATGAGGATTCTAATAATTATGATTGCTACATGAGAAAAAATAGAAAGAGATAACTGGCTAAAGAGGGAACAGTGAAAGTTGACAGTGATGATGTTACATGGTTCCACTAACTCATCAATATTGTACAAAAACTGGACCATAAAATTCCTAGTTTTTCTCCTCTAGTTCATGTATGAAGATTTTGTCCAACATATTGCTTGACAGTTTTCTCCTAAAATAAGAACTTGCTAAAACATTACACAGCAATTCTATCATGTGGCACTCTACTAATCACACAATTTTTTAAATTTTTTAATTTTTTTTACTAATATGACTGGAGGAAAAGAATGTACATTTTCCAATGTACAATCAAATAAATTCAGGAGCACAAAAGGCAAGAAATACAAACTACATTAACCTCTAACTAAACGTTTGACAGAGAAGCAACGAGAAAGGAAGTAAGGAATGCATTTAAATGCGCAAGCCTTCAAAGAATCTATATAAACTTCAATATCAATTTTCCACTAGATGGTTACATAGCACATCTTGCACTTTGCTAGCGAGAGAATTGCTTAATGTAATATTCTAGTCAAAAGGCAAAGATGTGAATATTGCATAATCCAAAAACTTCAAAATAGAAGAAGAAAATAATTTTTTCCTATGTGACTCCAAGCATGAGTGTTTGTTACACCACCTTAAAAAGGCACTCCAATGTAGCTCGAGGAAACTACAGTGAAATCGCATCTAACTTCAATGCTTCCATCCCTTAGATTGACCATCATTCATGTAAGGCTCAAGAAATCCAATGAACTGAAATGACACATTAAGAATATAATTTCAACCTAAGGGAAAAGAACATTTGTCATTAAGACTGTTAAGAGATAAATGTGCCAAATTTGTCAAAGACCTTCACAAGACAAGATAAAAAATAAGTAAATAACTATATAAAATGTCATGTGAAAAAGTTCTAAGTACAACTGCTTGCGCAGAAACTCTCCAACAGTGCCTTCTACAATATACCAAAGATAGTGGTAGTGATCCGCAAACCCCTAACATCATTTTGAATTCAAGAAGCACAAGGTGAAATCTGAACCTAAGATCTCCAAGTTTATGGCTGGTGCAAAGTTCGACTTATCCAATAAGCTACCCTGTTCAGCTTTGCTACTTTGGATTATTTTGCATGACTTCCTAATATTTTGCACTACAGCAAACCAAGTCACACTCGTGTAAAGTATGTGTGCACATTAATTTCCACCGTGAAATTAGCATGTTATGACAAGAGAAGGAAAACAGAAAACAAAGACTTTCAGAGTTTCACCATTGAACAACTCATCCATAATAGATCATAAGAAAACTATACCGATAACTTTAGCCGGAGATCAACCTCAACAATTTAGCACAAAGAGTCGTCTTAAAGTTTTAAAAGTAGATTAAGGTGTTTGTTGAGGGATGAGTTTATAATGTGTAATATTAATTAAGGGTAGTATTGTATATTCACTAGATAGAAACCCTAGTATTCCATATAGTCTTGTATCTCTGTACAACTAAAGTTCTTATGGAAAATATACTGGAAAATGCTGCTGCGCATGTCTCTTTCTTCTTGTTTTCAATTCTGCTGACATGGTATCAGAGCATCGGGTTTAGCGATCTGTTCTGATCGCTGGTTGCTGAGCTTCGTCTTCTTCAGGTGTCCGCGCAGCTCTTCACCGATTATTTTTTCATCAGTCCTGCGCACAGCTCGTTAGCACGCTTTCTGTTTGTGCGCGAGCTTTGTGCGCTCTATTCTGCTTTCGCTGGTTGCTGCTGGTTGCTCTGGGCGATATCTGGTCGCTGGTGGTTCTGGGTTCTGGTCGCTGGTTGCTCTGGGTTCCGCTGGTTGCTGCTGGGTTCCGCTGTTTGCTTTGGGTTCTTTTCGTATCTGCGTTCGCTGCATTTACTTGGTCTTGGGGTCCTCTTGTTCTCGGCTGAGCAGAGTATAACAGTTTGTATCAACATATTCACTGATTTAATACCTCTCAATGCTCTGCCAGTTCAAGTTGCTTTGTGTTGAGGATTAATTCTTTCTCTTTGTTCTATTACTTGTGAAGGAGCTTGTGTGTGGGTGTTTCTGTGATTTTTGTTTCAGGCTTAGTGGTTTTGAAATGTTTGTTCTTCAGTTATGTGTCTGGACTACTTCATTTAATTTCATTTGATTGCTGTGTGTTGGAGGAGCATTCTGGTTTGCTGCTTTCTGTTGGAATTTTTCAGAGCATTCTGGTTTGGTTGCTGCCTTTGGTGTTGTTCAAAATGTCTGGACCGAGTGTTGTACCTACTTCATCTACTGGTTCTTTGTCTTCTGATCATGGAGGCCTTCAAATTTGTTCAGTCCGTTTAAATAGTCGTAACTATCTCTTATGGGCAAAGGCAATGAGAGTGGCCTTAAGTGCCAGGGAAAAATTTCAGCTTGTGGAAAAAGATCCTCCTAATGTTGATGACAAGAGTTATCCGGATTGGTCTTCTGATAATTCCATTGTTCTAACTTGGTTATGGGCAAGTATGGAGTCTGACATTTCAGCTAATGTTATGGTTCTTGACACTGCTAAAGAGGTTTGGGAATCAGTGAAAGAAACTTATTCTCTGGCTGGTAATGCATCACGAATATTTGAGTTGTATGAGCAATTATTTCACTTGAAGCAGAGTGGTCGTTCTACTCCTGAACACTATGCTCAATTTAAGGGACTTTGGGATGAATTGTGTGTTTATCATCCTTTGACTATTGATTTAACTCTCTTGAAGCAGCAGCGAGAGGAGTTATGTGTGTCTATGTATTTAAATTCCCTTGATTCTCAGTATCAGCCCATTCGAAGTCAGATTTTAGCTAGTGATGGTACTCTTCCATCCCTCTCTGCTACTTACTCTCGGGTGTCCCGTGCAAGCCCCTCTTCCACTTCCAGTGACTTTCCTATTGTGGATGCTCCTTCTGCACTACTCGGTGCTGGTCGGGGTCATTATCGTGGAGGTTTTCGTGGTCGTGGTCGTGGAAGAGGTGTTAGAAAGTGTACTTTTTGTGGGAAGAATAATCACACTATTGATCGCTGCTATGAAAAGCATGGTAAACCATGGGAACGCAGTTCTCAGTCCCGACATCCGTCTGGTGGTACTTCTGGATTCTCAAGATCCAATATTGTTACTGCAGTTACATCTCCTGATCCATTGCATGATTCTTCCAGTGTCACTCTTTCTCAGGCTAAGTATGATTCTCTTCTTCATCGTTCACAACAATCGTCTTCTTCAGATGTCGTTGCCATTACAACCAATTCAGGTAACTCTTCTTGTTCTACTGTTTCCGGTTCGTGTCCTTGGATCATTGATTCGGGTGCCTCTACCCATATTACTGGTCAGACTCATAATTTCAGTTCATTTCATTCCACGTCTTCTCGTAATGTCACTGTTGCAGATGGTCGTAGGTGTCAAGTTTTGGGTAGTGGTACTGTCTCTCCTACACCTTCTCTCTTCTTATCTGGTGTTCAGTATATTCCGCACTTTCCTTTTAATCTTATGTCTGTCAGTCAATTTACTAAATCTTTTAACTGTAGCATCACGTTTTTTCCGTCTCATTGTGTTTTTCAGGACTTGGAGACGAAGAAGATGATTGGTGGGGGTTCTGAACGTGCTGGTCTGTATCATTTGGATGTTCCTACAGCCTTGGTTTCTACTTCCTCTTTGTCTCCTTATCAGTGGCATGTCCGATTGGGGCATCCCTCCTTGAAGCTTCTTCGTCAAGTTGTTTCTGTTCCTGCATCTGTGTCTAAATTAGAGTGTGAGGCGTGTGAGTTAGGTAAACATCATCGTGTTTCGTTTTCACCATGTGTGCCTAAGAGACGTTTAACACCTTTTGCACTTGTTCATTCCGATATTTGGGGACCTTCTCGTATTTCTAGTTTGCGTGGTTATTCTTATTTTGTCACATTTATTGATGACTATTCTCGGATGACTTGGTTGTTTCTATTAAAACGTCGATCTGATGTTGCTTCTGTTTTTGAGGTGTTTTATAATGAAATTCAAACCCAGTTTGGCTATTCTATTCGTATATTACGTTCTGATAATGCACTTGAATATGTCAAAGGTCCTCTATCTGTTTTTTGTGCTGCCAAAGGTATTATTCATGAAACATCTTGTCCACATACCCCACAGCAGAATGGTGTGGCTGAACGTAAGAATCGTCATCTTCTTGACACTTCTCGTACTTTACTCCTTCATATGCATGTTCCTAAATGTTATTGGGGTGATGCTGTTTTGACTGCTTGTTATTTGATAAATCGCATTTATTTTTACGGGAAATCAAGTTTACTTATCAACATTTATGTTTTAGGTTTCATGAGTGGTGAACCTGTGACAGTAATAAAGTAGTGCAACCTGGCATCAAAGGTTCAAACTATGAAACAAAATGACCGCAACAAGGGGCCAACATCCTGTGAGATTGGAGTAGAATTCAAATCACTAAAAAAATTGCATTCCCACCAGAACTAGTTCTTCGGATCTACATTGTTGGAAGATATGAATTTCCATCGCAGGTTTAATAATTTCAATGCTAGTGGAGTTACTACAATCATTAGGTGATCAAACATCTAAGAAAAAAACCAAGTTCGTGTCGAGAGGAAAGCACCGACTTGCTCGATGCAATAAATAGGAATGATAAAACTTGACAAAAGGACTTGGAATAAAGAGTCATTAGTCAGTAGTCACATATAGAATGCATTAATAAAAAAAAAATCCGCTTTTACATATAAAATATTAGAACTTTCAAACATCAACTAACAAAACTTAGGGTCCGTTTGTTATCCATACCAAAGCTGGTTTGGCCAACTAGATAAAAGCAAACCTGGACCATGTACATCCTAGGTGGCCATCATCGTATGTATATAAGTCACAGGAGCTTTCTCATTCATTGATGTAGAAATGAAAAAGCATTAAGATGCAGTAGACAGATTTAAAGGGTCATCACTGATAGACCATGGTTGACTCCATTTAAGAGGTAATAGAGAGGTGTCAGTTGGAGTTTTGAAGTCAGTGTTATCATATAGTCAGCGACCTGTCGATACTACCGATCATCTAATCAGTGTTGATACTACACTTGCAGATGGATAATAATGATTTTCCAAACTCAATCAGCTGGATAGCAGGTGGTAAAGAGAGGCGGCTGATGATTCTGATGAATTCTTGTGTCCATCATCAACAAGTGATAGGTGTGACTATTTAGTCACTGTAAAAGCTACTCCAACAACTTACAGTATGTTAACACAGCCAAAACATACACTACAAAAGATAACAAAGTGTTCTAATTGGATGCAATGTGAAGTTAAATTAAACAGTAACTCACTATTTCCACTGATGCCACCCCAATATTTGTCGGTACTTCTTTCTGCATGCTTCATCAAGGCTCGAGCTCCAGTAGTTAAGGCAATACCTTTGACCTAACGCAAAAGGAGGAAGATGCATATTCACACAATGGAAACTTTCAACAGCATTAGTATTGATAAATTTCTGGTGATGAGAAATACAAAAAGCAGAAAACAGGTCTATGAAGTAAGAGCTAAAAAGAACATGCTTTCCAGATTTTTTCAAAGTTCAAACATCAAAAAAATAATAATAACAATAAATTTTACAAAATTCTGGGCCGCACTTCGTTGTTTCTATAATTTTAAGGAAAACGACCCACCGAATATCACATTCATTTGTCATAATCATACTATTATCAGAGAAAAATATAAGTATATAAAATGTAAATGAAGGAAAGAAAATAGACAGTAAATATAAATTGAAACGCAATGGAGGGAAACAAGTTACTTTTTTTTCGGAGGGCAATCACATAAGCTTTTTTACTAAACTCTTTGCTAGATACATTAAATTCTCTACGTGATACTTCCAATTAACCTTTGGTGTCCTTTGCACTTGTTGATTGTGGTAAGAACTTTACTTTGTTGCCATATAACCTTCGATTTACCCCCTTCTATTTCAGCTATTGATTCAATTCAATACCTGGGAAACAAAATACATGGACCATAAATGTTTTACTAACTACCCTTATTATCATTCCTTATCAAGTTTTCATACTGATTAAGGATGGATAGCGTTAAATATGAGCTACACACACATATATATACATATGTACTTTTGCGGGGCCTATATCTTTTAGGGGAAAAAATGTGTCTATATATATACTTATAAATATGCCCCACAAATAGATGCATTCCCCACTAGTCATGCACATATATGTAAAATTATATGCAAATATAGGTATACTCGTAATACACATTTATGTGCTAACGCACCCAGGTTTTATAAATATAAATATAATTTTTTTTGTTATGGCATATATAGACAGTTATACATCTGCACTTGAAGAGACGACCATGAGCACATAGACAAAATACCAAAATCCTAACAAGAGGGGGAAGAAAAAAGAAAAAAAAAAAAGGACTACCGAAAACCAGCCCACACCCCCACCAACACAGTATACAAATTAATGAACATATGACAATATTTAGATGTCAAATTTTTGGACGGTATCCCCCATACCGGTATCCTACTGTTTGGACAAGGTCTACATACTCATGAATAATCAATTTTAAGAACCTGACACACAAATATGCTTCAATACCCGACACCCATATCCATGTCCAGGTATCATAGACTGCATCTAATTTCCACCATCAAAGTGGCCTTCTCTTGCATTCCACATGATGTAACTTTGCAACACGGAGATATAGATTTTGCCATTAAACAATTATAGAATTGGGTTTTATTCAAAAAAAAAAAAAAGAGTAAACAACACTCGTGCACAAGCTCCCGCAGTGGGATGGTTGGGGATAGGCAAGATGTACACAATCCTTATCCCCACATGATATGTGGAGACTTTCCTGGAATTGAAAGAGTGAGAAGCCAACACATAAATTAAAAGATAATAAGAAACCTAATAGCACCTCACTTTTGGATTATACGACAACATGGAAGATGTGAGTAGAGATGATCTTGGCGGGGGAAGGCCATCAATAATTGTTCCAGCAGTCTGCACCAGACCCAGTAGGCTTCGAACACCGCCATAACTTAAACCCTGGACAAAAAGTATAAAAGAGTTGGGACTATTCTCATTATGTTGCCGATAGGCAGGCACTGCAGATATTGCAACAAAAAGATATCTACCGCGTTACATGGAAGCATTTAGCAGAAATACTATAAGTATTCAAGTTCATAAACATTCACAGCTACGCATAAATGCCTGTGTTTTGTGTTCTCACAACATCGCATATTAATCATTACTCATTAGAGGATGATTACAAATGGCAATTGCATCATCACATCAAACAGATTAAAAAGTTAAAATAAAAAACATCCATATGAGAAGAAGGCCACAGAAAAAGGAACAAGGACTAGTAAAACATATACATACATAAAACTCCAAAATAGATTGACCATTTGACTGCAATGGAAATTGGAAAATGAGCGTCCTTTATTAGGAAGCAATGTGGGAATCATACATACAAAAAAAAAGAGACATTTCAGCAAGTCAATGAATACTTACCAAGGTAGTCACAAAATCATAAATTAATTAAAAGTTAAAAAAAATTAAAAAAATCATAAGGCTTGTTGGAGAAATTGCATGATGCAAGACCCTATACCTTAAATAATGACATTTAGATTTAGAAAAAGCTCCTAGGGTGGAAAATCAATAACTTATCTAAGGCTGACAGGATGACTCATTAGAAGCTGCCTCCCTAATCTCCCTAGTCATCTCCTGTCTTTCTTTCACCTTCCTGAATCAACTGCTGCTAGGATTGAGACAATTATCTTTCGGATAAAGGAAATTTCAATGTACTGAATTGGAACTCAATCAAGCTTTCCAAGGAACACGAAGGCTTAGGATTTATGTGATTTCTCACTTACAATAAAGATTTACTGGGAATTTAACATGAATAAGGATCAGTTGTGATGAAAGGTGATAGTCACCAAATGTGTGCGCACAGAAATAGGTGAATTTCTAATCAAAGTAGAGAAAGTCATGGCATCGGCCTTTGGAACTATATCAGAGAAGGAATGGAAGAGTGGTCTACTCTTCAAAAAGTGGTTTTTTCTAGAACTCTATATCTTGGCTGCTCATAATAAGAAAAGAACAATCAATGACCTGGTTTAACTTCTCTAGCACTGCAATTTTATAGAATATTAACTTCCATAGAACTGCTCATAATTTCGAATTGGATCCTTTCATAAGAGTCCGAAATGCCATAGACAATACAAGTATCAATTCAAATCAGGAGGCTAAAATTTGTTGGGGGACATCCCAAGTATAGTGCGTTCACACAAAGCCCTTACTACAAGGAAATATTTAAGAATAAGTACATTAGTACAATCACACCACACCGCAATTCCCGTGGCACTACATCAGGAATTGAAGTTGGAAGTCATTGGGGGAAAACAGAGCACCACCAAGAATAAGAGAAGAATTTTTCATATTCTTCCTATGCTCATTGTTTGGATGATCTGGAGGGGGAGAAATCGATGGAGATTCAACACCATAGAGTCTGGTTTCCATAGCTTTGGAGATGGCTGGTTAGTTGTTTTAAACTTTGGTGTACCTCCCTTTCTAACAACATTCTTGAGGCTACAAGTTTAGCCACTGTAATCTCTGGTTTGCACGAGCTTGGTACTTTATAAACCCTTTTCTAAGCAAAAAAAGATGATACAACAGTGCATGCTACAATATTAAGCATTTATCCAACATGAGTGTATATCATGAATACTACTGCCCTACACAGGAAATAGTACCATTCAAATAGAAGTTATCTACTAGATAGATACAACTATTGCAATCCCGCGGAGTGCAACATGCTCACTCCAAAAATAAAGTGAACAACTCACCGAAAACATGGTAGCCAAAGAGAGGTAGGGCTGACTAGCAACTTTTGAAACATGAATTGCAATGACACCATTGAGGCTCTCCTTCTCTTCTGGAAACTTTCTATAAATTTTGACACCTGAAAAAGTCATATTCTGTGTACTGTAATTGAATTGAGACATCACAGAGTACAGAACCAGGTGCCTCTAATAGTCTTGGAGTGCTCATTGAATCAATGATCGGAAAAATCAGAACAAAATATCACTAAACATTAAGTTGCAAAGATGCAATAAGACAAAACTAGAATTCACTTCACACTTATACTATTTCAATCAAATTACAAATTAAGTATCTCTTGTGCAAAAATTTTGGGAAGCCAATATCATCTTTGTATTTCATACCATTTGCATTATATAAAGTCATAGCAAAGATCAAAATAAAATAAAAAAAATTGTCTCCCTATCTTATATGTGGATATAAAAAAGTTGAGAGACCATCATTTCATTGTTTTTCTTCCTTTTTCTATTTCCTATAAAACAGAAAACTTTCACGAGAAGAAAAGAAAAAAAATAAAAGATTGGTTGTAGATTTCAAGTATCTATGTTAAGCAAGGAACAACAATGTCCCTATTAGATACCTCTTGGAATGGAACGATAAAAAGGAAGTCATTGGAGTGTACCAAGGGCATGCTAACCTTTACAAGAGGCATGATTTGAAATACCAATAATATCAAGATTGTAAATATATTATTCCAATTGCCAGTTCGGGTTCTGTTTGTACGACTCTTCAGGAGGTGGCAGGGTAACATCCTGTCTGGTCCAAGCCACCATGGGCAAGATGACTTCGGATATGAGTAACCAACCAAACCGACCATCCCACATCATGGGCTGGACTGTGGCATTCATGATTGGCTCGGAAGATTTCAACAATAGTTGAAAGTGTGGGCAGATTTGCATCACATGGTCAGGTGGTGCCATGCATCTAGCGAAGAGTGACTAGATCAGCAATTCAGTGTGTGGTCATCCCTGTGGGTTATGTTGGTTATTCCCATAATCCCATCATAGGCTTGTCAGAAAGATAGATAGCACATCTAGGCAATTTTTTTTGTTGAAATAAACGTCATGGGAAAAGTGCACTTGTATGTTGCAACTATTTGTAACCATCATGCTGAAACCATGAGTACTACTGGCCATGATCATTCAATTTTGTTAGACCGAGTAAGATGACAATTAGTTGTTCATTTTATAATCATTTAAAAGGTTGGGAAGTGATCCAGTAATCGTTTGATACAATTTCCTTCAATTAGCTTTGAACTTTTTTTGATTCTTGTTTGTATATGTACGCGACCAATTGGCTGAGATTCTGAGAAGAGAACTTGGTCCCATCATAAGCAAAATTTTGGTAGTGAAAATTGAGCATCTGACAGCTTTCAAACCCTACATTATGATTATCCACTATGCACCACCCAACATAAAAGCTATTATTGCAAACAGTTACCGACCACTAATAATGGAATTCTTATGCCCAGGCTTTCCTTGATTGAACATAATTTAGTGAAAAAAGTACCATGACATTCCCCAGTAAAGGTAGCGTCCTTTTTGTTACCTTCTTCAATGGTATTCACTCCAAGAAGGACTTTTGCGCGAGACTCTGCTTCCAACATCTCGGAAAGAGAAGCATACCGGCATACATCCTACAAATTCAACTTACATTACGATGAGCCACATCAAGACATACAAGATTAGTTCACATGAGCACAAGATCACCTGAACTTTGAGCACCAAAATTTTGTTCAGAAGAATCAAAGCTCCGGATTTAATTCTGAGAATATATTAGCGAATAAGGACATAAACAAGTAAAGAGGCGGAACGAGATGATTACTAAAATATACAACACCTGATGTAGTTAAACAATTCATAACCAGTTTTCCTAACCAACTTACACTTCTCCTCCCTTACAGGATGGACATCCAACATTCCGCAGCAATGGTATAAGAACGAATTGATAGAAGACTAATACTGTGGAGACCAGGAAAATGTATGTAACATGCGCTTGCTCATTAAAAATAATAATAACAAACTGCAAGGTAAAATACTCCACCAAAGCCACCCGTTTAACCCACTGTTTGGGCTGCGTATTCACAAAGCGTCATAAGTAATCCTCCAAACAATGATTGACTACCCCCGTTTGGCCATCGGTTTGAGGATGGTACACGGTACTCATCTTCAAGGAAGTCCCGGACAGCTTGAACAACTCCGACCAAAAGTGACTAATAAAAATTCGATCCCGATTGGTCACAATTGATTCTAGAAACCATGAAGACGCACACCTTCAGTAGTGAATAGAGCTGCAACATCTTTTGCCGAATAAGGGTGGCCCAAAAGCAAGAAATGACTATACTTGATCAAGCGATCCACCACTACCAAGATAGTATCAATCTTGTGTACCCTTGGTAAACCTCCCATAAAATCCATGGTTAAATCCTCCCATGACGATGTTGGAATTGGAAGAGGTTGAAGTAGGCCTTGGGGTCTTAGTGTAGAATATTTATGGCGTTGGTAAAGTTCACACTTAGCCACGTATTGTTTGATGTCATTGCACATTCCAACCCAAAAGAACACTTGGGCAAATTCTTTTGAGAGTACGAAAATAACCTGAATGACCACCTTGAGGAGTTGCATATGCAAGATGGTAGGAACTCGAGGGGAACTTCTTGGAATCACCAACCTGCCCAAATGAAATAAGCAGCTTCCTGTCAAAGTATAAGGCCGCTGGCTGTTGTTATCTATTAAAAGAGCTTGAACTATTTTCTTCAAGTGAGGATCCTAGAGAGCTTCATTGTGTAGTGCTGCGAAAGTGGAACATGAAGAGACTATTAAGGCAGCAAGTTGGCCAGATTGAGCCTCAGACTTCTCTACAAAATTCACAGCATGTAATTCTTCTTTGCGGGACAGCGCATCTGTTGCTTTTTCTCAAGCTCAGGGTGGTATTGAATCTCAAAATCAAAGCCCATTAGCTTAGTAATCCATTTTTGTTGTCCCTCGTGAACAAATTTTTGGTCCAATAGAAATTTCAAGCTACTTTGATCAATACAAACAATGAACTTTCTTCCCAACAAGTAATCTCTCCATTTGTGAGTTGTGAACACAATAGCCATAAGCTCACTCTCATAGACGGATTTCGCTTGAGCCCTTGGTGACGGTGACGGTGACAGTGACAGTGTTTGACAAAAATAGGTCCCTCTTGCATAAGGACTGCTCCCACTCCAAAACCTAAGGCACCGGTCTCAACAATAAAAACTTTAGAGAAATCAGTTAAAGCTAATACGGGTACCTGAATCATTGCATTCTTCAGCTGGACAAAAGCTTTCTGGGCCAATTCAGTCCACTAAAAAGTATTTTTCTTCAATAAATTGGTTAATGGGGCAGCTAGCTTGCCATAATTCCTCAGAAATCTTTGATAGTACCCCGTGAGACCTAAAAAGCCCCGCAATGACTTGATGTTAGTAGGACTAGGCCAATCCAACATACACTGCAGTTTTGAAAAATCCACCGCTACCCCCTTAGCCGAAATGATGTGCCCCAAATATTCAACTGAAACACAAGAAAAAAAAACACACTTTTTCCGATTAAAAACCAGCTGATGTCATGCAAGAATACCAAAAATAGTCCATAAATGCTGAATATGAGCAAAGAAATCTTTACTGAAAATCAAGATGTCATCGACAAAAGAGCTTAAAAATAGTGTTCATCAAGGATTGAAAAGTTGATGGAGCGTTGGTTAATCCGAATGGCATGATGAGAAATTCATAGTGGCCCTCATGGGTGCGGAAAGCCGTCTTCTCGGTGTCCTTCTGACAAACATGAATTTGGTGGTAGCCTGATTTCAAACCCAACTTCGAAAATATAGTAGACCTATGAAGCTCATCTAACAATTCATCAATGTTAGGGATTGGAAATTTATTAGGGATGGTTAACTTATTGAGAGACCGATAATCTACGCATAAGCACCAACCACCATCCTTCTTCTTTACTAATAATATGGGGCTAGAGTAGAGACTATTATCGGGTTTAATAATGCCCGCAACAAGCATGTCCTTGACATTTGACAATGTTTTCAATTTCGGTTTTCTGGTAGTAAGAATATCGGTATGGCCTAAGATTCAGTGGAACAGCCCCCTTGTGCAATCTTATGGCATGGTTATGTGATCTGTTTACTAGCAGGTCAATTTGTAGAGAAAAAATTGCTTCAAATTCAGATAAACAGCCTCCAATTCACCACTCCAAGCTGCTGGAACATTGATACGTATCTCACCCCAGTCCTATGCAACTGCACTAATTTCCATCACTGCCTAGCTCCAAACTCCACCATAAAACCCACATTATCAATTTTTCAGATTTTCAACGTGGTTTTGAGAGACACTAAAGTCTTGGAAAGAGTTGGATAACCCTTCCATATAATTGAAACTCCCTTCAAATTGAATTTCATTGTCAAAGTTTGATAGCTGGTAGAAATTTCACCCAACTTTTGCAACCAAGCTACTCCTAGAACTACATCAGCACTGCCCAAATCTAAGACATGGAAGTTTTCCCTCATAGTGACTCCCTGTACTTGCAATCTGACATCTCGACAAATGCCCTGCCTCTATACGCAAACTCCTTTTCCAACTTGAACGGCAAAGTTTCTCCTATCATCAAAAGGGATACGCTTTTGTTGGACAAACTCCAAAGAGACGAAGTTATGGGATGCACCACTGTCAACTAACACAATCACCTCAATGCCCTCCAACAGCCCGCTCACCTTAAGTGTGCTATTATTTGCTGAAAATCCCATTTTTGAATTCATCAATAATTCCAGAGCTTCTTCCACTTCTTCGGTTGTAGTCTGCACCTCTTGTATTTCACCCATGGGAGTCTCCAACAACTCCTCATCGGCAACAATCAACGTTTGTAAGGATCGATTCTTACACCTATGGCCTGGGTGGAATTTATCATCACAGTTAAAGAAAAGGCCTTTTTTACGCCTCTTGTGCTTCCTTTTCAGATAATAGACGAAAAACAGGTTTCTTGGGCCTTGGATTAGGTGGATCTGTGCTCCTTCCATCAGATTTTTTGGTCACGATTGCCTGAAAAAGGCGAACGTAAGGTGTTGGGAATACAAAAACTTTGAGGTATACCTGAACCACGACTTACCCCTCCAACCAAAGGCCTCTATTGCTTGGGCTGTCCCAGTTGGGCAAGGATACAATTTCTCTCTTCAACCCGGTGGGCTAGCTCCATAATGTTGGAGAGTATGTCCTAAAGTCAATCATGTGATGATTCTTTAGAACATTATAATTATCTTGATTATTTTATTAATAAAGACATTTTAATTATTTCAGTTATTTATATCTGTGTAGTGTGAATTATTGTAATAACATCCCTAGAATATAATGTATATTCTTAAATGTCCATAGCCAAGTATTATTGTCAATAGGGACAACAACAATACGTAGAGGCTAATATGTGTTTGATTAATATATGATATTAAGTCAACACATAGGTACATGAATTTGAGAATTTATTTGTATATTCTTGATTAAAAATAGCTAATAAATGCATGGTCATGCTCGAATGAATTGATATAATGATATTAATATCATTTGTTTCGGTTAGCTTATTTGGGAATCAATAAACACTGATTGAGCTATATGAGGGTGACCAAGCTCTCATAGCCATTCTCTACTTAAGAGTTTCGGAGCCTTTTAAGAAAAGCCTAACAAAATAGATGCCAAGTATTCATGGGTGAACGTACTTCAGCCCACCGATACCAACTGAGGGTTTTGCCAGACTGCAATGGCAGCAATCTTTTCTTTGTCGCCCACTTGATGACTGATAAATACCTCTCCGCCCGAAATAGCCACCCCACTGGCTCGTCTCTAGAAGAGAAAAAAGAGAGATAGTTCTAGGCAGCGCGGGCCCATGTCTAGTTCGAAATCTCTCTTCCCACCAAAGTCCTCTGAAGTATACGAAGATTCACCATCAGCCTTCTCCTTGCCCCTTAATCAATCGGTCGCACGCAAGTAACAACTTACGCATCTTAGTTATATATGTTTTGATTTGATCCATATCAAGCCACAGATGTTCCACTGACCCTTTTAACTCACCCATCTCCTTCTTGTCTTGACGAACCTCCATTCTCGATGAGACTATAGTAGAGAGAAACGACCCCTCCGATACCAATGATAAGATCACATAGATTGAAACCATAAAATAAGAGAAAATTATTTGTAAACCTAGTTTTCAAGGAACTAGTACCTCTTTTTTGTTTACTAATGAAAAAGTTGTTCACAGCCACCATACCACTACTACATAACCTACTGATGCAATGCCGAATAAAAACAAGAATCTAAAGTAACATAACTGGTGTCCCACCGCCCCTTACACACGAGTCATACCATTTACCCTACTGGCTACTGCCTCTCTTCTTATACAACCTGTTAATAGGTCTAACACCTTTACAAATTAAAACATTGATTTTTTTTAAAAAAAAAATCTTCTTGTACTTTCAAGGTCTTTTAAAGCAGAAAACAAATCTTTACATTAACCCAAACACACAACATTAGGAAAAATATTTTTAATGATGTCCATAGCCAAAGAACATAAGGACTCGAGTACCCCAAATGGAACCCAAAAAAAATCAATACATCTACATTAACTACTCACAAGTCATAAACTCCATCAATCGATTTTGGAACCAAGATTGACATAGTTTCATTTCATGTAGCATTCTTATCACCTTCGGTTTAATTCAGTATTTTACGGTTAAGCAGCCAAAAATTTACTTTTATAGTATTATAAATTTAGCAAACATTTCTCAAAATTATCCATATCCAGTCAGCCAAGTGCTGGCATCATGCTGAATGCACAAACCTTTCCAATTTTTTTATTTCAACACTTAGAAGTCCTAAGCTTTTTCTAGGTAGCTGATTCATTAAATTCATATACATTTAGCATTCAACACTTCCTTAAAGTAACGATACAAAGAACTAAACGAATTAATTCCACCTGACAGAGAAAAGTTAATTTCATTTACAACACACTCAAACCAAGACACAATAAATTGCAAAAAATAAATGTTACATGAATGTCAAAAGTGGAAAGGTAAATAACAAACTGAAACTAAGTCGTATCAACCTCATTGTACATTTCAAATTATACAACTGGTACCTGTTATGATCACTAACAGCGCACCTTCCTTCAACTGCTTTCTGGTCATCTATAACAATAACAAATTACCAGGGATGGTGTAGATACAAATTTAATTAACAATAGCTAAAAATATTAATTTGGGGAGTATATAATCGAACCTTTAAACAAAGAGAAAAAGGGTTCATGGACATAATATTCACATGATACGGAGTTCAGAACCTGATAAATTAAGAATTTATGTTAATAAAATGAACCATCAGACACTATAATAGAAAAAAGTTAGTGCAAAAATTATTTTACATTTAGTAGTTCAGATCCAAAGTCCATAATCAATTTGTTCCAATCATTCTTTTTCTGCTCTAGATGAACATCTTCATTCATTAACCTTGTACTATTATGGGTCCAACAGATCTCGCCTAAAACTACATGGTGGTACAAAGCCGATGTGAAATGCCTTTGTAAAGGATAACAGGGAACTCCTTTCAGAGAATCTGCACCATCTGATAGGCAATCAATGGTATATTCCTCATAATCGAAGAAATTGACAGTCAAGATGAGTTGATGAGGAAACAAGTCCAAGCACACAGCCTTGTCAAAATTAAATTTTAAGAATTAAAAAATATATATATATATATAATAAAAGAAGTCTTAGCACATATACGAAATGACATCTGCTCTTCAAAATTTCCTTTCCTCAGTTAGCGCTTTTATTCTAATATGTCTCAATCAGCTATGAAAAATTGAAAACACATAGAATCATTAAAGAAAGGAATGCACTGAACTAAACTACAGGTGAATAAAAGAAAATCTCATATATGCATAAAAATAAACTTCTTGAAAGAATTTTTTGTTTCAAACTTTTAGGGATGTGACAACATATCTAAAAGGATACAAGTATACAACATTTATCTATTCAGAGTTTTTTTCCATTTCATAGGGAGAATTTCAAATACCACATTAGATCGATATTCTACACATAAATTCAGAAGAGTTGTGAATATACTCCATCCAGTTTGTCATCTTTGAACCAAATTTTATCATCTGATCCGAATGAAATGGTTCAGATGAAACTATGCTCCTAAACCATCAACAAGGCGCAAACTATTTCTTGTACAAAAATTAGAAACCGGAAAATGAAGATTAAGTGTACCAAACAAAGCCAATTTGCACTTATTAATTTCTGAAATGCATCTATCCTGGCCTCTCTCTCTAATTTATCAGATGCCTTGCTGATTTCAACATTTTAGACACATGTGTCTTGGATACACTAAAATCAAATTAACAACACAGTAACAAGAAAGACCAATGATGCGTTTTCAATTCTTTGTACGAAAAACGATAGCTTTCTTTATGTAAGCAGCATGCTTTTAAACTAACTAACATTAATACACACAAACATCAAAAAAGAAAGGAGATAGAATTAGAAACACTGGAATGCCTAAATTCTAATGTACTAAAAAACTGACGAAAGTTCTAACTTTGATTTTGTCACATGCTTAATTCAAACGGCATCGTTTGATATTTTTGTATTTTGGTTAATGCGACATCGTTTCATTTTGTTTTGGGTTTTTAGCTGGAACTGGCAGTAGGGTTGGTGTGTCTGTTTTTGTATGAACTGTTTGGTAACTTGGAGAGCCGCCTCTCTCGAAAAGGCATATCCCCTTCCTTCTAGTTGTACCACTTATTCCTGGATTATCTGTGTTGCTTGATCAATTAATATACTTATAGACTTTTGTCTTGCTCTGGTTTGGTGTTTGTTCATTGGCTGATATTGGGTGTATAACAAATTGGTATCGAAGCCAGCGACCCTCTCATCATGGTGCCTCAAATTCGTTCCCAAACCGCTGATGCTCCGCAACCCACCAATGCTCAGCTGTTGGCCGCTATATCTGATCTTACCTCTCGCCTAGAGACTCAACATCTTCGTCTTGAAGCTTTTGAAGCTCGTCTGAACCAAGCTCCCGAGCCTCCCCCTCCTCCTCCTATTCCGCCTCCGGCGGCTGTTGTTGCCCTTGATCGCGGTCGTGCAGGCCCTGGCGATCCCGCTCATGGACAGCCCCGTAATCCTCGGCTGGATTTCCCGAAATATTCTGGAGAGGAACCATCTTTTTGGCTTCATCGGGCCAATCAATTTTTTGCTTATTATCAGACTCCTCCAAACCAGAAAGTCTTGATTGCTTCGTACTACATGGAGCATCGTGCTGCTATTTGGGCCAAAGAATTCCAGGTTACTCACCCTCTTCCTTCCTGGACTGATTTTGTTGCGGCTCTGCAACGGCGTTTTGGGCCCAGTTGTTTCTCGGATCCGTTAGAAGACCTGATGCGTTTGCGCCAATCTTCTACGGTGGATATTTTTATCACTCACTTTGAGCAGATTGTTAGTCGAGTTCCGGGTTTAACTGAGGCTCACAAGTTAAGCTACTTTTTGGGTGGCCTCTGTGAAGAAATCTGTTTACCAGTCCGGATGTTGCTACCTCAGTCTCTTATTAATGCGCAGGAATTGGCCCGTATGCAGGAACAAACTTTATCGGTCACTCGACCTCATTTCCGGGCAACTCCATTGGGTTTTTCTTCTTCTTCTCCATTGGCTTCAGCTGGTAGCTGCTCTACTGTGTCTACTGTTCCTAGTTTGCCCTCACCACCATCAGTCTTATCATTGCCCTATCCTGGATATGGCATGGCTCCAGTCTCTCCTTCCCAACCGGGCAGTGCCACCTCCCCCTCAGTCATTCAGACTTCAGTTTCCAGCCCCATTTCTTCGGGACCTCAGAAGGGGGTATCTATCCAGCGTATTACTGATCAGCAAATTAGAGACAAGCGTCGAAAAGGCTTGTGTTACAGCTGTGATGCGAAGTGGTCTCCTTCGCACCAGTGTCCCAACCCTAAATTATTTTTTATTGATGCTTTGGAGGAGTCTTATGGGGCTGAGCCGAGTTCTTCTTCCACTATGGCCGTTTCGCATTCTGACCCACCGGAGGGGTCCTCGTTGGTTGGAGTTCCAGGAGACCTCTCTAGTTCTCCTCCGGAGATTTCTTTACATGCCTTGAGTGGTTCTCCGGCACCACGCACTATGCGCCTTGTGGGGCAGTTTGGCAAACATCAATTTGTTGTATTGATTGACACTGGTTCAACACACAATTTTATTGATTGCACTATCTCTCAACGCTTCCAGTTGCCCCGTCTTGCTGACAGTTTGCTTCCAGTTACTATTGCCAATGGGACCGTACTTTATAGCCAAGGCAAACATGTTGGGGTAAACTTCAGTTTGCAAGGTGTGGATTTTTCTGCAGATTTTCTGGTGCTTCCCTTTGGTGGGTGTGATATGGTTTTGGGGGTACACTGGCTGCGGCAACTTGGGGTGATTCAGTGGAACTTTGAGACGCTTACAATGGAATTTCGTTACAATGACCAACAGTGTCACTTGGAGGGGCTTCACGGTAGTTCAAAATCTTTAATATCTGCTACCTCTTCAAACCAGTTTCATCGGTTAGAGAGGCATGGTATATTGTTGCAAGCTCTGGAAGCTACCCATGTTCATCATGTGAGGGATAGTGATGTTGATGTGCAACAGTTGTTGTCTCAATTTCAGAGTGTGTTTGCTGAGCCGACCGAATTACCTCCTTCACGTTCTCATGATCACAGAATTTTGCTCAAAGAGGGGACTGCTCCTATAAATGTCAGGCCATACCGTTACCCTCACTTTCAGAAGGCGGAAATTGAGAAAATTATTAAAGAGTTGTTAGCATCCGGAATGATTCGAAACAGTGTGAGTCCATTTTCTTCACCAGTACTTTTGGTCCGTAAGGCGGATGGCACCTGGCGGATGTGTGTGGATTTTCGGGCCCTTAACCAAGTTACGGTGAAAGATAAATTCCCAATGCCCATAATTGAAGAGTTGTTAGATGAATTACATGGCGCGGTTATTTTTTCGAAGCTGGATTTGCGCTCAGGATACCACCAGATTCGGGTAGTTGATGAAGATATACCCAAAACAGCGTTTCGTACGCACGAGGGTCATTACGAATTTCTTGTTATGCCATTCGGGCTTACTAACGCACCCTCCACATTCCAAAGCTTGATGAATTCTATTTTTAAGCCGCATCTTCGCAAGTTCGTCTTAGTCTTTTTTGATGACATACTAGTGTATAGCCATTCAAAGGAGGACCATTTGCAGCATTTATTCACAGTGCTCCAGTTGTTACACTCTCATCAGTTACTTGCTAAATACTCTAAGTGCTCTTTTGGCGTTTCAACAGTATCATATTTGGGCCACATTATTGACAGGGCAGGGGTACATACTGATCCAGCCAAAACTGCAGTTATGCTAGAATGGCCCATTCCTCAGTCCGTGAAAGCCTTGAGGGGTTTCTTGGGTTTAACAGGATATTATCGGCGCTTCATCAAAGGATATGGGACCATAGCTGCCCCACTTTATAAACTCCTTACTAAAAACTCTTTCTTATGGGATGAGGTAGCTACTGCTGCTTTTATTAAGCTTCGAGAAGCTGTCGCCCAACCACCTGTTTTAGCTTTACCCAACTTTCAAAAACCATTTGTGATTGAGTGTGACGCATCGGGCAGTGGCATTGGTGCGGTGTTGATGCAAGAGGGTAAACCTATTTCTTATTTCAGTTCTAGCTTGAAGGGGCGCGCATTAACACTTTCTACTTATGAAAGAGAACTCCTGGCACTAGTCTCTGCAGTTAAACGCTGGAGACAATATTTATTGGGGCATGTTTTTACTATCAAAACCGATCACTATAGCCTCAAGTTTCTTCTTGAACAGCAGATCGGTACCCCCGCGCAGCAAAAATGGGTGAGCAAGTTATTTGGGTATGATTTCATTGTTGAATATAAACAGGGCAGAGAGAATGTGGTCGCGGATGCTTTATCTAGACAGCCAGCAGCAGAGAATTGCAAGTTGGTTAGCTTATGTGCAATTTCCATTCCCACTTTGAATTTAATCCCTGATGTGCAGCTGTCTTATATGGGGGACGTTTGGGCCCAGGAAATTATCACAAATCTGAAGGCTGACCCTTCTTCTTGTCCTCGTTTCTCCTTGCATAATGCTGTGCTCATTTATAAGAATCGGTTAGTGGTGGGAAGTGAATCTGGCATTCGTACTAAGATCCTTGAGCATGCTCACGGCTCTTCCTTGGCGGGTCATCCTGGGTATGACCGCACTATTCAGCAAGTTCGGCGCAATTTTTATTGGCCAGGCATGAAAGCAATGGTGAAATCTTTTGTCCAACATGCTCTCGCTGCCAGACAACGAAATATATTAGTTCTCAGCCTTATGGGCTTTTACAGCCGCTGCCTATTCCTTCTAAAATTTGGGCAGACATCAGTATTGATTTTGTCGAAGGCCTTCCTATTTCTTCCGGGAAATCAGTATTATTGGTGGTAGTGGATCGACTCTCGAAATATGCTCATTTTTTAGCTCTGTCTCATCCGTATACCGCAGCATCAGTAGCACAGGCCTTCCTTGACAATATTTTTCGTTTACATGGCATTCCAGAAACTATGGTGTCAGATCGAGATACGATCTTTACGAGTGAGTTTTGGACTCATTTCTTTGATCTGCAGGGAACCCACTTGCATTTTACCACCTCGTATCACCCTCAGAGTGACGGACAGACCGAGGCGGTAAATAAGGCTCTTGAGCAATATTTGAGGTGCTTCGCGGGAGATCAGCCAAAATCGTGGCTGAAATGGCTACCTCTAGCTGAGTATTGTTATAATACTACTCCTCATTCCAGCTCTAAAATGACTCCGTTTGAAGCTGTTTATGGTAGGCCACCACCTCGTCTCTGTGATTACATTCCGGGCACCACAGCCATAGCGGCGGTTGATTCTTTTCTTAAATCCAGAGAGGATATTTTGGTGGAACTGCGTCAGAATCTTTCAAAGAGTCAAAACTCTATGAAACGATTTGCTGACCTGAAACGCACTCATGTGTCCTTTGAGCTGGGGGATCTTGTTTATGTTAAACTTCAGCCGTATCGTCAAGTATCTGTGGCTCAGAGACGAAACCTCAAACTGGCCCCTCGATATTATGGTCCCTTTCCCATTGTCCAGAAGATGGGTACAGTTGCATATAAACTTGAGCTCCTTGCTACTTCTCATATTTATCCAGTTTTTCATGTCTCTAAGTTAAAGAAACATCTGGGGCCAGCTGCACCTGTGGTTTCAGCTACTCTTCCTTCCACTAATGCTGAGGGGCAAGCAATACCCGAACCTGACTTGATCTTGGATCGCCGCTTGGTGAGGATTGGCAATCATCCAGTAGCTGAGTTACTTGTGAAATGGCAGGGTCAAGATGCCTCCGAAGCTACCTGGGTGGCTTATTCTCGTTTAGCTGCACAGTTTCCAGACCTTGTGGGAAAGGTCTTCTGAGGGGGGAAGTTTTGTCACATGCTTAGTTCAAACGGCATCATTTGATATTTTTGTATTTTGGTTAATGCGACATCGTTTCATTTTGTTTTGGGTTTTTAGCTGGAACTGGCAGTAGGGTTGGTGTGTCTGTTTTTGTATGAACTGTTTGGTAACTTGGAGAGCCGCCTCTCTCGAAAAGGCATATCCCCTTCCTTCTAGTTGTACCACTTATTCCTGGATTATCTGTGTTGCTTGATCAATTAATATACTTATAGACTTTTGTCTTGCTCTGGTTTGGTGTTTGTTCATTGGCTGATATTGGGTGTATAACAGATTTCTTCTACTTTGCCCGCAGGTGAACAAAAAATCACATGAAATTAGGATGGCAAAGAAGTCCTTTGAGCAAAAAAAATCTAATATATCTCTTCTAGTCCCAATATCTTATTCCTTCTTTACAGTTACTCGAGAAACAAAAGAAATCACGAGAACACTGGAAAAATTACCGGTGTTTGAGGAATGTTGAGGAGAAGGATGGACCGTATCGTACTTGAGGAGTTCGGCGCAGAACTCCTTTGATAGGCCAAGATCAAACCCTAGGTTTCCGTTTACGTGAGAATGGAGTATGAATTTCACTGACTCTTCTATGCACTCTCTCACTCGTCTCTCCATCTCCCCATTCATTCGCTGTCTCTTCTTCAAATGTGCATTGTTCATTGGTAGGCAGGTTCTTCTATCTTTAAATCGGGGAGGAAAGAAAAATCGGAGAGTAATACAAAAATAGTTAAATGAGAGAGGAGAGCGGAAATTAATTTTTATTATATAGGAGAAAAAAAGTGAAAAAATTTATTTTGTTATTTATAAAGTTGTTATAAATTTAATATGTTATTTTTTATATAAATATATATATAGGATCCGGAGTTTTCATATAAGCAGTTACATAAATGAGTAAAAGTGCCGGCTTTTAATATGCTCTAATTGATTTATCAAAAGGTATAAATAAACAATTGAAAAATAAAACTCAATTTCTTTCATCTCCCTTGTAGATCCATACAAATCACAACAATCTCTTCCTTCTCCACAGAGCTCGTCGGCGAAGACAAATAGAACACAAGGTCGTCGTGTTGTAGCTCCGACCATCACACATAGCTCCACTTTTTTCTCTCTTGTAGATCCATACAAATCGCGACAGAGTCTCTTCCTTCTCCATAGAGCTCGTCAACGGAGACAAAAGGAACACAAGGTCACAGTGCCTAACTCCGACCGCCACACATAGCTCCACCTTTGCTTATCAAGGGCAGCTATTTTTTCGGGTGTTATTTTCCTCTCTAATTTTTAATTTGGTGAAATATGATGCTTTACTGGCAATATTTTCTTGAATGTCTAATTTGAGGTGTTTGATTTTTAGAGTCCTAACTAGAAATGGCCTTCAATTATTGCAAAAATTGCCTTAGATATGACGTAATCTTTTGAGAAGTCAATTAAAAAGATCCTTGACTGTCTGAGAGCAAAATTCTTTTATCTACGGCATCATGAAGAGAAATATAGGTACCCAAAAAAACCTTAGCACTTGAGAGCTAAAATAGGCCTCAACAATAAAGTTTTCCCCTAATATAAAAAGTCCCAGCTACTCTTTCGCTTATATAAAAGAAATGGAAAAAGACATCATAACAACACATAATTAAGACAGCTTTAACTTGGTACAAAAATTAACAATTTCTTTCAATCTTGCATTTTAAACAGCACGTAATTCATGTCAAATTTAAAAGATATGTACCACAACAAGAATAACCAAGTGCACATATATGATCCAACCTATAAAATCTTTGTTTCTTCGCACCATCAGTCCACTTTGTAGACTAGCAACCTATAGCAACCACAAGTAATTTGAGCTTACAAAATAGGGTCTCTACACATATGTGTGGATTACTGGTGAAAGAAATCAAGTGCGAGTGGAGATAAAAGGATGGACTACAAACCCTAAACTTTGTGTGGTGATGTGCGGCAGTTGGAGTTCTATGTGGTGGTCGGAGTTATGTGCGGCGTTCGAACAACAACCTTATTTTTTGTACGTGCTAGTGCCGACCTCTGGGGAGATAGAAGAGATTGTTGCGATCTACAAGGGGACACGGAAGAGATGAAAGAATTTGGGTTTTATTTTTCAATTGTTTATTTGTGCTGTTGGATGAATCGAACGGAACATATGAAAAGCCCGCACTTTTACTCATTTACGTAGCTGGGTTTATGAGAACTCATGTAGATATATATATATATATATATATATATACAGTGAAGCTCAGAGGCGGGATCCCGCATATAACTCTACATGCGGGATCCCATTTCTGGCCGTCCGATTTTATGGACGGCCAGATCTGGTCTTTTAAAAAAAAAAAAACTGACAAAAAATAGCAAAGCTATTTCCTCTGTCTCCCTCAGGTCTATTTCACTCTTTGCTCGTCCAAGACAAGCACGATAGTCATCAGAATGCCCTGATTCTCCGCTACTCCGATCAGCGGTCGTTTCCCATCGTCGTCTCTCTCTCACCCCTCGATTGTTGGCCCATCCCGATTCCATCTCTTCTGAAACATTCCCTCGCTGTTCAACCTAAAACCCATCTAAGATCGGCGACTCGATGAAGGTACTGGAAGATCCCCGCTTCTCTATTCCAACTATGAATCTGAAACTCATCTTCCTGGGCAGTCAGGTATACGTGGATGTGTTGTTTTTGTGGTTCTCCTCTCTTTTGTCGAGGAAAGGCAAATCCGATTGTATATTAGGGCAGGGAATGATTTTTGTATTGAAATTAGAAGGGTTCTTTGTCTTTATTTCAGCCAGGATATTTGTTATTTACAAATCTAGATTCAACATTTGAGAATTCTCTGTAATGAATTGTGGTACTGGATTCGATTAGAAGGTTTTTGTGTAATCAATTGGATTTGTGTTGCTGGTTTTATGCTAATTCTTTTCGAACTGTGTTGGCTGGTTTTGTGATGATTGTTTTAGCAATTTTCCTTCGTGATTGTTGGTTTTCTGCTGGGTGGTGTGTGCTGGTGGTAAAATGTGCTGGTGGTTAAATTGTGGAGTAAAATGTGTTACACCAATTAGCATGCTGGCTCTGCATTTCAAGGACTTCTGTGTCTTATACCGATTCATGTTTGCATGCTAATTGGTGTAATATAACATCTTCCAAAAGCATTACATCAAAAGCATTACATAACATCTTCCAAAAGCATTACATACCTGTTACATGGCCCAAAAGCATTACATAAAAATCCAAAAGCATTACATAACTTTACATCTTCCAAGAGCATTAAAAATGTTAAGATGGTGTAGCTAAATAATAACTCATTCCAAAACCATTACAGACCTCTTACATCACCCAAAAGACTAACATAAAAATACAATTCATCAAACTTGAAATACATCAGAAGTTAAGGAGTAATGGCATTCCTTTGTTCCTCAATCATCAATTGGTCATCGATGTTCCTAAAACAAGAACACAATAAATAAAAAATGTAAGCATGACCATAAAAAGGGTACCAATCAATGAAAATAACATGCCTTCATTCTGCTGAATATTCCAGAACTCCAATGTATCGATACTATACAATTTTAGGTGCATCAACTACAAACATTGAACTATCAAAAGAGAGAAGATTTTCACCTGGATTATAGGTGCATCTGCATCTTTATTCATAGCAGAAATGGCAACAATTTTTCCAGTTTGACCTATGTCATAATAAGCAGTCATAATCAAGTAATGGAGGTGCAAGGCAAGAAAGGAATATAAGAAGAGAGGGAAAAAATGGTTACTAATATTCTGGCTTTACATTTCTAAAAACTAGAAAATGCTTTAGAGTTTTGACAAATCACAGCAAGTTCAGCTTAACTAATGAGTTTGATGGCAGATCAAAAAAAAAAGGAGATGCAGATTTCTTCCATAAAAACATTAACAAAAAAAAATATTGAAGAAGCTTATCTTGAAGGGCTACCAATCAAAGAAAGTAACATGTGTTCCAGAGAAGGCATATGTAATAAATTAAAACTATAAATTACATATCAATCCCTCTCTTATGCATTGTTCAATGCCGGACAATTCCTTTTGTCATGCGATTGTCCTGTCAATCCGCAACCATTACAACGTCTAGTCTTTTTTGTCGCAATTTCTTTTCCCCCTATCAACCGCTTCCCACAACCCTTTGCTCTAACTTGATCCGGCTCGTTATAAATAGGTTCTGACAGACGAACACTTGGTTGAGATTGAGATATATCTGTTAACGTCATAGATTTTATTTTGTCATGAAGAGACTCAAATGTCTCCTTTGCCAACTCAAACATGTCTTGGTTCATACAAGCATCATCAATGAACTTCGATGCAAGTGTTCGTAGTAGGTTGTTGTCTTCAAGAAGGGAAGAGTCTCGGCCATCTTGGCCACAAGAACTAAATGAACATGAAGCTTTGGCCGTCTTTGTCCACCTACGTAACATGTACTTGCTCGACAATGGTTGTTGTAGTTTTATCCGACTAAAGGTCGCCAAAACATGTCGACAAAGAATGCCGGAAGATTCAAATTTTCAGCAACTACATCTTATGTGGTCCATTGTCTTATCTTCCACAATCTTTCGCACCCGGCTGTCTGTAATTTCAACCCTGCTGACAGTATAAATGCAAGTGTCCCCTAGATCTTGCTCCACCGCCACTACATAAGTCATGCTCTGGTACAACTCATCTTGGAATTTATAAAACATGGTATGTGTGTATACTTCACTTGTCTTTTTCTCTATTAGCCACATAGTCTTCATAATAGGCTGTTCGTTGATGCCCTTATGGTCTAGCATTAGCTCTTGATGGCGTTGGTGCTTAAGAGCCCTTTCAAATCGAACGAAAAAATCGACCAAACTATTTTTCTTCGACACAAAATGCTTGAAGAAAGAATGACAACTTTCAGCTCGTTGACTACTTGACATGCCTACAAGAAAAGTTAAGATTATTAACAAGCATGGACAATTAAAACATATCATAATGATTGAATGATTAAAACTAACCTGCAGAAAATATTCTGTTCACATAAGCAGGGATCCATTTCCTTCGAATTTCGTAAAGCCCTTTCAACCACTCATTGTTTGACATCCCACTAATATCAAGCACTATTGGCCATTGAGTCTCAAATTGTTCTGCATCCTCTGAATTCCATATACAGTCCTGGAATTTAGGATAGTGCTCTTTCCATTTGACTGCATCTAGTTTTTCCGAGAATATGCCACATACAAAGTCCGTGTGAAGTGTTTGGGAAACACTCTGATATGGCTCTACTCATAGCAGGATCCTGGTCAGTAATGATCATTTTTGGTGCTCCATTTGGCATGGCTGTTAACAATTTTTGTAGGAGCCATGAGAATGACTTTGTGGTTTCGTCACTAAGGAATGCGCATGCTAAAAGTGTGCTTTGGCCATGATGATTCACTCCAACAAATGGAGCAAATATCATCCCATAGCGATTCGTGTTATACGTAGTGTCAAATACCACGACATCACCAAATGCCTAATAAGATCTCCTACATTCTGCATCAGCCCAAAAACAATGTCTAACCTTATTTTCTACATCCATCTCAAATCTATAAAAAAATCCAGGATTCTTTTCTTTCTCAGCTTGAAAATATTCAATCAACATCTGAGCATCGTGTCCGGCATACAATTTTACCTCATCTCTTCTTGCGTTATAAAAATCTTTCTCAATGCAACCTATGTTTTCTATGCCTCCGGATTGAAGCTCGAAAAGACTTATTTGTTGGTGAATAGGCACATTAGCAGCTGAAAGTTGTTGTGTCAATGCTTTTTTCGCACTAGAAAATGAACGGTGAGACCGCAACATATGCACTTTTCTTGGTGTTGCAAATACATGATTATGAATTTCATAGAATTGTGAAACAACAAAGCATTGCTTAGTCATACATTTCACAATAGTAAATTTGGCTTTACAGCCTTCTCTAGTTTCTGGTCTTTTCCTAACACCAGTAGAAGTAGAATTTCCATAATCTCGAACCCCTTGTTTGTAACAAACAAATTCTTTTCGAATAATTTCATTGGATTTGTTCGCCTTTGAGGAATAATTACGAACACTAAAACCAGCTAACCTAGCATATTCATTGTAAAACATCTGAGCTTCTTCAACCGAATCAAACTCTTGCCCTATTGTTGGAATTTTATCAACTATCACCTGAGGCACAAATTCATGAACATTGTTTGTTGAAGAACCCACATCACCATCCACAGCAGAATACAATTCACTATCCATGTTCAACATATAAATTCTTCAAATTACAAAACAAGATAAATTTTACCAGTTAGGGCACTTAGTCACAACAACACTGCCGTGACTAGGAGAGACCAAAGCCCACAATGCCTTGCCTGCCTAGCTGACCGAAACCCACTTAGTGATCAAAACCCTCACTGCCCGCCTCCACGCTGCCCGCCTGAGACAAAAATCCACAATACCTGCCTGAGATCGAAACACATATTGTCTGCAACCAAGGTTCTTGCCAATCGGGAAGAGAAGATAGAGAATTTGGGTGGCCTAAAATCGAGGACTCGAGAGAGAGATGACGGTCGGAGGAGCTGGTTTTTGGTTGAGCTTCGTCGATCTGGTGGAGAAGGTAGACGTAGAGAGTAAATCGGGGTGAGGGAAATTATTCATTTCAGTTTTTTTTTTATTTTAAAAGACCAGATCTGGCCATCCATAAAATCGGACGGCCAGAAATGGGGTCCCGCATGTAGAGTTATATGCGGGATCCCGCCTCTGAGCTTCACTATATATATATATGTACAGGGAGGCTCACATGTGGGATCCCAATTTTTATTTAACTTGTGGAATTTTATTTTCTACTGTTAGATGCATCTAACAGCTCAAATCATTTGCCCCAATTCCAAAAAACTCTCATGCTCAAAGCGCTCTCTCTCTCTCTCACGCGAACCTTTAATTTTGGAAACCCATCTCCGATCTTAACGAAGAACCTCTCTCTCAAGCATGACTTGCTCCGCCACTTCCACTTCCATTAATGGTCAATGCGCGACTCCATCACTATCTCTCGTGATATGAGAGATGCTCTCTCATTTTCCTTTATGGGTTTTTGGTTGAGTGCGAATTGAATAGAATTGGGGTTTGTTGATTTCTAGATTATGGGAGCAATTGACATCATCCCTAAAGTTTTTGACGATGAACCCACATTGACCTGCTGATTCAATTATATGTTTCTAGCTTGTTCAAGTTCTTCTCTCAAGACACTAAAGTTTTTGTAAATGATGAACCCACATTGACCCGCTGGTGCAATTATAAGGGATGGATTAGAAGTTCGAGTGATGATTTATTTGGCAAAAAATTCATTTTGTGTCCTCTTTTGTGATTCTATAAATATGGAGAACATATTGAGAACAGCCTCAAAGCCTCTTTACCTTTTTGTAAAGGCACTTAAAGTGATTTAGATGTACAACCTTCATTGGCTTATTCTCCTTCCTTAATGATCAAGACATTAGACATATTGTACTTGGGTAATCAAGTTTAGTTTGTTGGTAATATACTAATATACTAGTTGATGGCAAGTGTCAACTAAGGTGCATTGTGGTTGTGATCCAGTTGCCTTTTCGGACTGTTGAGTCACAAGCTCTTACAGTTATTTATTGGGTTATAAAATGGAGTGATGGATTTTAATTTGTGTTGTTTCTTGCTTGTTCAAGTTATTCTCTCAAAACACAATAACTTGTAATGGTTACAAAGGAAACAAAAAAATGAGAATGACTATATCATCTAATCAATACAGTGCTGCAATGTTTACAAAAAGAAATAAAATGGGAATGACTATATCATCAAATCAACCAAATTCATGAGTTATTTAGTAACGAACAATTCCTTTTGTCATGTCCTGTTAGCATGCAACCATGGCAAACTCTATCCTTCTTCACGACCATCTATTTACCTCTCTTTAACCTCTTTCCACAACCTTTTTCCCAAACCTTGTCCGGCTCATGATAAACAGGCTCTGCAAGAGCCATACTTGGTCTAGATTGTTGTCCATCACTTAAGGTCATGGACTTGATCTTCTCTTGAATTGACTGAAACAATTCTACTGCCAATCACAAGTCTTTAGACTCACCAAAGCATCATCAATAATATTCGACGCAAGTTTATGCAAGGTATTGTGATAACAACTAGTGAAATATCACAATTCACCCCCTCAACCCACACATTAAATGGACTCAATGATTTTGCAGCCATAGTCCATCTACGTAATATATACACATCCAACAATGGTTTTTGCAATTGAATCCTACTAAATGTTGCCAATATATGGCGACAAACAATGCCATAAGACTCAAATTTTTGGCAACTACAACTCATGTAATTGATAGCTTTATCCTCTGTGACTTTTCTTTGTCTTCCATCACTTCTCTCAATTCTGTGAACACAATATATGCATTTATCTCCACTATCCAGTTCAATTGCTACTATGTAAGTCATGCTTTGGTGCAATTCTTCTTGAAATTTGTAAAATATGTTGTGTGTACATAACTCACCCATTTGTTTCTCAATTGGCCACAGTGTCTTCATATATAGGATGCTCGTTAACATCTTTATGATCAAGATCTAACTCCTAATCTCGCTGATGTTTCAGTGCTCGATTAAATCTCACCACAAAATCCATTAAAGTATTTTTCTTTCCAACAAAATTCTTGAAAAATGAGTGATGACCTTCTACTCGTTGACTACTGGACATGCCTACTCCAAAATAAGCAATCCTACAATCAGTTACACCATAGGAGAATATTCAAAAGGAATAAATAGAAAAAACAAATTATAATACCCGTAGAAAATGTTCCCTTAACATAAGCAGATATCCACTTATGTCTAATATTGTACAACCCTTTTAACCACTCGCTGTTAGAGAAACCACTGTGATCAATCACTCTAGACCATGCAACTTCAAATTCATCAGGACTCTTAGACTCCCATATGCATTTTTGGAACTATGGGTAGCGTTCTTTCAATCTCACCACATCTAGCTTCTCTGAAAACTTGCTCAAGATATGCCACATACAATATCTATGCACAGTGTGGGGCAATAACTCACCAATGGCTCGACTCATAGTTGGATCCTGATCTGTAATAATCATTTTTGGAGCACCTGCAAGCATAGACTCCAATAGTTGTTGCAATAGCAATGAGAAAGATTTTGTTGTCTCGTCACTCAAGAATGCACATGCAAATAGTATGGTTTGCCCATGATGATTCACATGCAAAAATTAAACCATAACAGTTGGTGTTATAAGTTGTGTCAAAAACAACATCCCCAAATGTATCATATGCTATTCTACATTTTGAATCAGCCCAGAAACAATGAGTGACTTTATTTTTGACATCCATTTTAAAGGAGAAAAAAAATCGGAATTTTTTTCCTTTTCTTCTTCAAAATACTCATACAACATCTGTGCATCATGTCCTTCATACAACTTCATTTCATCATGTCGAGCATTGTAAAAATCTTTCTCAATGCACCCGATATTTTCTATAGCTCTAGCTTGTACCTCCAAAATGCTAAATTGTTTATAAGTTGGGATGTTAGTAGCAACAAACTGTTGTGTCAATGCCTTTTTCACACTTGACATGGAACGATGAGAACATAAGATGTGCACTTTCCTTTGTGTTGTAAGTATATGATTATGGACATGATAAAATTGGGAAACAACAAAAATTGGCTTAGAAGTTGACTTCACAACAGTCATCTTTGCGTTACATCCTTCTCTAGTTAAACCACATTTTCTGATACGATTAGTCTTTGAACTTCCTTCATCCCGTATTCCTTCTTTGTAACAAACGAATTCCCTTCTAATAATTACATTAGATTTGTTCTTCTTCATAGAAGACATTCGAACACTAAAACCAGCGACCCTTGCATACTCATTGTAATATAGTTGAGATTCGTCTAATGATTCAAACTCTTGTTCAATTTTGGGAATTTTTTTACATAGTACATTAGGAACATATGTATGCATATTAGATGAGGATGAACCTAAATTTCCTTGCGATACCTCAAATGATTCAGAATCCATGACAAATGGAATGCATAAAAGGAAATCAGCTACCCACCCACTGTTTAAAAAATATCAGGTACTCACAAGAGATGGTGATGGAGTCACACATCAGCCATTAACGAAAGTTGAAGTGGCGGAGCATATCACACTTGAGAGAGGGAATCTTCATCAAGATCGGAGATGGGTTTCCGTTAGAGATGATTTTTTGTCGGAGATGGGTTTCCAACAATCTTGAAGGTTCGCGTGAGAGAGAGAGAGCACTTTGAGCGTGAGAGTTTTTTTGCAATTGAGGCAAATGATTTGAGTTAGTTGCATCTAACGGTAGAAAATGAAATGCCGCAAGTTAAATAGGTTAATTTTAGGGTAAAGTTCAAATAGGTCACTCAAAGATGTTGGCTAATTTTTGGATTTTTGGTTAATGGTTTCGGATTCAGTTATGCTGGTTAATTTTTCAGATATTTTTTCAGATATTAGGGTAAAGTTCAGATATTTTTTCAGATATTTAGGGTTTGGTTTTTAATCCAAATTGAAATGCCCGAATTGATTAGGTTATGATATTTTAAAATCTATAATCAAAAATGTATATCGGATAACCAAATAAAAAAATCAAACTTTTTCTGTTCGGATCGGATTTCGATATTAAAAAATATTTCATCAATTTAGTATGATTAAAAAAATCAAGGATAATTAGAGAACTAAAACTATTATAAATTCAAAAGTCAAAATAATATAAATACATAAATAATGTTATTTTCAATGACCATAAATCCAAAAGTCAAGGCAACAAATATTTTCATGAGTTCCAGTTTCATCTTGTAGTCCCCTAACTAAGATGCTGGTAACAAAATAAACACTGTAAATTCTTCAATCTGCAATAGTCTAAAATTCAATGTGCCTCATGTTTAAATCTGTTATAATGAACAAAATAAACATTTGGATTCATTAGGAAATAATTTAAATAAGAATAAGCTAGATGGAGATGCTATTTTAAGCCCCAATTGATAAATTAGAAATTATATTTGGACCTAATTCTTTTATTTTTAGCCTTAATTATTTAGATAAGTAAATATATAAAACATAATAAAAAAATTTTGATTTTTCTGGTTAAATCCAAAACCGAATCCCAAAAAATCTAATACGAAAAAATATCTGAAAAATCTCTTAATTCATAACTGAATCCGAAACCATTAACCAAAAATCGAGACTGAAAAATCAAATAATCACGGTTCGAATCAGTTCCTCGGTTGCGGGATACCCTTACACACACACACACCCCCCCCCCCCCCCCCCCACCCCCACCCCCACCCAAAGTAATCGATGTCCAAATAGGGTGACAATTCCAACGGTTGATCCTGCCAACGAAGTTGTCACTGCAGTCCAGTTTCCTCGGGCTTATCTCCACCCGTTGCCACAATCTACAGTGCCCAACTGATGGAGAGAACATGCCATTAGCCGTTGATCCTCACCAATTCGAGAGAGCCCAATCATCTTCTTCGACCCTATCATTGCCTCATTTCTTTTCTGTTGTTTATGATTATGCCATTTTTAATGATTTTTTGGTTTCTCTGTTTGTGTAGTCTGCCTATATATTGTTTTTCCTATTACTAATTTGTGAAAGGTGACTTTTGCTAAATGTGTCCCTTTTTTTGTGTAAACCTATACTAGGAGTAGTCTTGTATATGTCCAATCAAGAGACCTCCAATAAAAATTTATTGCGCATCATGATCCAGGGATATAGTGTTGAAGCGACCCTCCCCTGTACCCTATGCCCACACCCTCGTACTATGATACCACCATTCAATCATTCCTCATTCTTGTGATTGTTGAAACATCTCTTTTATTGGTTAATATCTAAAAGGGTTTTGCTAAATAAACATCCTCTAGAATAAACCCCCTACATTGCTAGGTTTAGTTTTGTCAAATCAAGAGAATTTCTTTTGAAATCATTTCTCTCTGTCAGCTTTAGTCAACGTAACAGCCGCACAAACCCAAGGTTTTGAATGCACTTTCGTCTAACATACTTGTGTGTGGATACTGTCCTTTTTTTTTTACTTTTGTCTTCAGAAATACATACTTTAAAAAAATGATTTTATTTGAGAGCAACCCAATCGAACGTAAAGATAAGGACAATCTCTCATAAGTGGTTGATGTGGCATTTTAGATTTTTTTTTTCTTTTTTTTAATATGGCGTTGAATTTAGTTGGTCAAGGAGAATATTCTTGTGTGAGGATTTCTTGTTAATAAAATATCACTTCTTTGGTATATGTTAGTATGACTTTTTTTTTATGGACTATTCAGCAGGGTGTTGGTATAGGTTATATTACGTCAATCATATTTTTAGATATATTTAGACATTATTTTTTATATTCAAAGTTATCAAGCTCTGTGTTTATTATTATTTTTTATATTCAAAAAAAATATGAAAAATTCATAAATGTATATTAAATTGGAGAAATTTTATTATTACATAAATTTAATCAAGCACATGAATAAAATTATTGGAAGAAAACATAGACCGCACTGACTGCATATAAGCATCAAACCGCTCCACATACGGAGTAGCCCATGTAGCTGCACAATCATACCTACAGTGAATCCACCCAGGGAATATGGGAGGTATTGGATAATCCCCCGTCAAACTAACCTGGACATAATGGTTATCATTTACGTGTCCTATTGCGATAGCAATGTGCTGAAATGGTGGCGGGGGAGTTGTACGAAATGGTAGATATGTCACGCTCTCTTTAGGGTGAAGAATGTTTAATATCACATTATATGTGGAAGCAATTAACACACCCATGTCAGATATTGTCATCCAGTGCTGGTACGGTGCTTCAACTTCATTTTCAAATAATAGTCTCTGCTGGCTCTCCAAGTAGATGCAGAAAAAAGGGCAAAGAGGGCATCATACGTAGATTTGGGTAGGATGAGTCTTGATAAATTTTGGAAAAGAGAAAGAGGAGCGAGATAGTTTTTGATCAATTATACAAGAGGGATTTGGAAGTGGGCAAGTTATAAAGAGAAAATTTACCCTCATTTATTTTACTTGGCTTTATCTCTTCTCCCACTAGGACCCATGTCAGACATTTACGTATAGGGGGTAGGGGGTTGATATAATACTACCCTATATAAAAACAAGAGTTGGCTGACACATTTACCTTTTGATGTTATCATGTATTCGATGCTTTTAATTAATATCATTATTATAAGTGGCTCATATTTTTTTTTTTTTTTTTTTATCAGGTATAAGTGGCTCATATAATCAGTGTTGTATTTTACAAGCTAATGGAGTTTCTTAGCCTCTAAACTACCCTTCCTTGGGCATAAATTCTCATTATTATTATCTTCACTATAATAATTAATAGAATAAAAAATTTACAATATTAAAATAAAATAAATTGCAATTAAGAGAGAGACCTAGGGATGACAAAAAAATGATCATTGCATAATTTGTAGGGTACTCGATCCGTGTAAAATCCTAAAACTGCTCTTATAGGGTTGAAAACGGATCTTTTATAATAAAAAAACTCGTCATGGTTTCAGTTCGATTTTGATATTTAATGCAAGGTTTATGGTATCTGAACCGATTAATAAATAGTTAGGGTATCCGAACCAAAATCGGAACGAAACCATACACACAACCATAACCAACCCGACTATATCCTTAATTACAAGTAAATTATTAAAAATATTAGTAGAAATGGGATTAAATGTTGATGGTTTTTGATGTTTTATTTTATAAAAATTATAGATTTGTTGATCTTGACGCGTGGGCACATAACCCACGTGTCACATGTCATGTGGCTCCCCTTAATTTTCTGTTTCCAGTTTTTTTTCTCCTTTTTCTGTTGCTTCTCACGGTGGCTCCCTAAATCTTTTGTTTCTATTTTTTTTTTCTGCTTGGTAACCCACGTGTCACATCTCAAGTGGTTTCCTTTAACCTTCTGTTTGAAAAAAACGGAGGTGGTGTGTTCTGCTGTAATTGGTATTTATAAATTATTTTATATAAAACTAAACACCTCCTGTGTTTGTGACATGACTAGGAAATCTTTTGTTATTTCACTCCTCGTAATGCTGTAGAATTTATTTATATATTACTGATCCATTTTAATTACTCTTTATTTTTTTTTGAATGTCCCAAAATGCATGTTCATTTTAATTAATGAAAGCTATTTTTTCTCATTTTTTTCTTATTTATCCTTAACTTAAAAAACTCAATAACCATGCATATTAATAATAATTTAATGAAATCAGGAAACCTTCGACCCATATGCTCTACTAACAGCTGAGTTATGTATCTAATCTTGGTAAGGTGAATATTTTTTTTAAATGATAATTTTATGATTCAATCAAAATCACAAAAAATTATTAACTTATTAGAAAAAAAGGCAATACAATAATTTTACAGGAAGTTGTCGGGCGTGGGAAATGATCTTATGATTTTTTATATATATATAATTCCAAGTGTTAACGCACTCAATTTCACTATTTCAATGAACACCTTGTTGGTAAAATATATAATTCATTTTACGCCTGATACATGTGAAGCCTTAGATTTTAAAAGGGTCTTACACATGTGTTTATAATCAATTATTATTTCACATATTACATAGATTTGAAGATAAAATAGACTCATATCTTGGGTCATGCGGCATTAGTCTAATTTTTTTTAAAAGAAAATTAGTCTAATTTTTAACATGGGGGTTATATTATTACATTACACGGGGTCACACCTAATTATTAGATAAATGAAAGTAAAGACAAAGCTTATAAGGGCAAAAAAAATCTGCATCTAACCCAGCGAATATTAAGAAAAATAAAACACAAAGTGGTAGTCATGTTCAAGGCCTAGATCCTTGATTATATCGATAGATGGAAGGTGTTGTCAGTCATGGAAGGTGTTGTCACACCTTCCATAATCATTATTTTTATTTCTCAAAATTAGCTTATAATTTTTTTTAACCCGAAAAACTTAATAAATCATGTATAAATATCAAAAAAACAAAAGTGTGTAACAATAAGAAAATAAACTAAATAAACCAACCTCAACAAATCCTCATAAGTATAAGGGTAATAATTAATTAATTAAACAGAAGTGTGTAACAATAAGAAAATAAACTAAATAAACAAACCTCAACAAATCCTCGTAAGTCTAAGGGTAATAATTAATTAATTAATTAAGTAATAAAAATTGAAAGATAATAATTGCACAAATGAAAAGACTTGTATGGTCATTTAGATGTGTCATAGTCTTAGGGGATAGGGGGTTTAATATAGAGTTGTTTATTTATCATAAACCTTTTGCTATTTGTAGTTCTATAAATATAGCCTTTGATAAATTTTGATTTGACATCACTTATTTTTTTTATACACTGGACTTACGAACAAAAGTTGGGATTGTAATAATTGATAAAAATAATGTTGCTCTTTGTTCGAGAAGGGTATGCATGACTCATGAGTTAAATAGAAATATTAAGAATCGAACATATATGAATCATAATTGGAGTCTTTATCCGATTACCTACTGGTATGCTACCGTGTAAGATTGAAACTAAAAGAACAAAGTTAAAACTACCAAGCACATAGGCTTTTTCCATTTTAAATCATTTTTTTACTTTATGAGTATTTATTTATTATGTGAAAAAATATCAATTTTTTTATTTTTTATAATTTTATTGGTTTAATTGACACATTCTTTTCATACAGTGATAGTTGGGTCTTGTTCTTACATATATTAATGCACCGAAGACTGACTAAGGTTTGTACGAAATGTCAATCAAACAAATGCTTTAATTTTTGATCAATTATTGTCCGTAAAAAAAACTCTTATTGACACAAGTAGTTGTACTTGTCTGGACGTTTTAGCCTTGATGGCTTTTGTAAGAGAATTATCGATCTGGACGAATGAATGTTGTTGTTCACATACAAATTAAACTTTGTGTCTATCGATTTGATCCACTGTTTTGCTCTCTCAGTTTATAGGCTTTCAATTACAAATCAAGATTGTAAGGTCTTGCTGGTATTCTCTTCACTGTATGCACTGCTCTTGCAGTTCTGAAGAAGTTTATGTTCATGTTGAGGAAGCTTCTGGCCATAGCAATCAAATCGTTTGTCTATTTTGAATAGATGAAGACTCAGAAGTTAGAAGTTAGAGAGATACACCACCGGTCACATTAAACCCTAATTTTTTTTTTAAAAACCTTCGTTTTGATTTTTTTTTCCTTTCTTAAGAATATGTGGAAGGTCACGTGATATTAATAGACAAACGGATGGAACCCTTTGCAGTAAATGCCAAAGTCTTCAACTAAAGGAGTTTTTTTTTCCCATATACCATTTTTTAAGAATTAACTAAGAATATAAGAATTGATTCTTTATTTTTTTTGTAAAAATAGTAATTCACGTTGTTGTCAATAACGTACATGACTTTCACTGAATTTTTATGTAAATCTTTTTTGAGTTTTTTGATAGGGGTGATAAAAATTCGAGTCCGGATTGGTCAACATAGGGTGTTTACGAGATTACATAGTTAATATGTATGTAAGAAACATCTATAATAACAAACAAAATGAATCCCAAGTAGCTCAGTTGGTGAGTTGAATAGTATATAATGTTGAACCCTAAGTTCGGATCCTACCACCTCCCCTTATTCAAAAACACTACAAATAAATAATTATATTAGTGGTTAAATACTTTAGTTCATTTATATACCAACTAATATTTCTTAAAAATTACTTGTAATTAAGGGTAGGGTCAGTTGGGTACGATTTTGGTTCGGATATCCTAAACTGGATATCAAAAATAAAAAATCGACCCAAAATCGTACAGTCAAGATTTTGTTTATTAAAAAGTCCTACCAAAGGACAGTTTCCAGTCAAAATACTTTTTCTGTCTCCAATAACCCTTAACAATCACTTTCCAGTATATCTCATTTGTAGCGGTTATACCATATTCATTAAAACATCTTTCCATTAAACTTAAATTACTTTTCATGTAGTGCAATGTATCATGCATATGAACAGTATTTAACACATCCGCAAATCATACGTAACGAATCACTTTTCATTCACCCTTTGGTGAAGCCTTCTTCTACACTTGAGAAGAAGGAAAAAAATTAGCTTTCATCAATTACAGAGGAAAAATTCATTTACATGAACATTTTATTTCAAAGAAAGATTAGATTAAACTATTCCTTTCTGTTACGGAGGCGACCTTGATGTTCTTCGTGCTCGTCGAACTAGAGTGATTCTCAACGTTCGTATTTGAAGAAGAAAAAAATTAGCTTTCATCAACTACAGAGAAAAAATTCATTTACGTGAACATTTTATTTCAAAGAAAGATTTGATTAAACTATTCCTTTCTGTTACGGAGGTGACCTTGATGTTCTTCGTGCTCGTCATCTTGTCGAACTAGAGTGATTCGCAACGTTCGTATATGATGGGGTTGGAGATAGAAATTACAATTACGTTTTCAATAAAATAAAAGAATTAAAATAAAACAAAATAAGTAAGAAATGGCAAAAATGTGCTTCTTTTCTTTTTTATTAGACATGCAGTCATACCAAAAAGGAAAACTCTAAACATACATAAAGTTGCAGTACATATACATAATCTAGTTGGCATCATAGTCAGCATGCCACCTAGGATTACCAAAGTTGAGTTTGGTTAACCCATTTATACTTTCCCGTCTATCTCATGCTGTCAAATTATTTTTGTGTCTCAAGGATGCAGTGGTGACAGATTATCTTATCTTGCATGTTTCCCATTTTTTTAATAATACAATAATATAATGGATTATAGAGGAAGTTTTGTTGGTTGTTAGACGAGCGGAAGACGAGAAGAGATCAACGCCATATTTGAAGAGGTTAAGGTAAGCACATTATCTACTAAGCCTTTTGAGCTTGGTTTCCATTGGGTTAGGGTTCTTGTTAGCTTTTTGAGATTGGATTTGCTTTTAGGGTTTTAGTTAGGTTTTTTAGCTTGGGTTTTCATTGAGTTAGGTTACTATTTAACTTTTTGAGCTTGGGTTGGGATTCTTATTAGATTTTTTTGAGAATGATTCCATAATATATGTGTTTTGTTGGTTTAAATAATTGCATTTTTACTATGTGTGATTACACTTTAAGTATGTATAATTACATTTTTATTAAGCGTAATTATACTGTTAGTGTGTATAATTACATTTTTACATGCACTGTTGGTAATTATACAGATATCTATTTATGCATTATGACTAGCAACATTTATGTAATTTTTTTTTCGGGAAGTCATGGTCGACTGTGTTGATGTTGCTGCAGATGGGGTACTAAGCATTGGGTTAGGGTTCTTTTTAGGTAAGTCATGGTCGACTGAGTTGATGTTGCTACAAATGCTGTACCAAGCATTGGGTTAGGGTTCTTTTTAGTTTTTTGAGGTTGGATTTGCATTCAGTTAGGGTTTTAGTTAGGTTTTTTAGCTTGGGTTTTCATAGGGTTAGGTTACTACTTAACTTTTTGAGCTTGGGTTGGGATTCTTATTAGATTTTTTCGAGAATGATTCCCTAAAGTATGTGTGTTTTTTTGGTTTAAATAATTACATTTTTACTATGTGTAATTACACTTTAAGTATGTATAATTACATTTTTATTTAGCGTAATTATACTGTTAGTGTGTATAATTACATTTTTACATGCACTGGTTGGTAATTATACAGATATCCATTTATGCATTCTGACAGGCAACATTTATGTAATTTTTTAAGTATGTATAATTACATTTTTATTAAGCGTAATTATACTATTAGTATGTATAATTACATTTTTACATGCACGGGTTGGTAATTATACAGATATCCATTTATGCATTCTGACTGGCAACATTTATGTAAATTTTTTTTCGAGAAGTCGTGGTCGACTGTGTTGATGTTGCTGCAGATGGGGTACTAAGGATTGAGATGTGTTTTGATTCAGTGGATGAAATGTTTAGCTTCTACAAAGAATATGGGGTCGCCAATGGTTTCTCGGTGAAAAGGAGGTCACTTATTGGGGATCAGAATGAGATGTATAAGTACTTGATTTTCAGTTGTGAGAGGTCGGACAAGTATGTAAGTCATTCAAGAAACCCGATCAATCATCATGCTAATCGTAATAATGATTGTAAGGCGAGGATGACAGTCGATTCAATGTGAATGGGAAGTGGGAGATTACCTTGTTTGATGACGAACACAATCATGAATTGAAACAATAATTTGTGCAAATCATTTGAAACACAATGTATTTGACAGAAAAAGATAAAACATATAATCATTTAATTGTAATTGACGGATAAAGAAAAAACATATCAAATAACCATTTAATTATAACATTTATCATGAACAATGCAATAAAAATGTAAAATAATGTAATAAATATGTAAAACAATATAATTACAAAGTGAAACAGTGTAAAATAACACAGGTGCTGATATGTTGCATCATCACTAATCACTGATCAACGACGAAACTTCGATTTTCGACCACCAATCGCAACACGGCTGGATGGACAAAATAATGTCATTAAAATAATAAACAATGTAATTACAATATGAGGATAAAGCACTGCTTCATCCAGTGTTTTGTTTGGGCATTCTCCTCATCTTTTGAACTATTATTTTTGTAATCCTAAAAATAATTCGTGCAAATAATTTGAAATACAATGTATTTGAAAGAAAAAGATAAAATATATAATCATATAATTGTAATTAACAGATAAAAAGAGAGCATATCAAAAAATTATTTAATTATAACGTTTATCATGAACAATGTCATAAAAATGTAAAACAATGTAATTACAAAGTGAAACAATGTAAATTAATACAAATGCTGATATGCTACATCATCACTGACGTCCAACGACGAAACTTCTGTTTTCGACCACCAATCGCAACACAATTGGGTTCAAAAAATTAAAAATCAATAATAAATCTCAAAACAAGACGAACACATGGCAACAATGTCAAATTACATGTCACTGTGTTGTATTACACTATCTTTGTGTCATATTACATTATCTATGAGTCATATTACATTATACATTTATCGTATTACATTGTCACTTACAACTTTCGGAAACCTCCATTCATCCACTTTTTCGACCACCATTACTTCGAAGTGATCTCTGAAGCTCCGAACAACGAAACTCATATGACACCCATCGTCAACGACCTCTTAAATTGCCAAAAAAACATTGAAAAAAGAAGGCGGCCAACCATGAGAGAAAAGTGACAGATCCGCTTGACTCTGACGACATATTCCTACACTGCCACGATCTTTGGACTCCTTAAGTCGAGGCACACCGGATCTAGATATTTTCCGGCTGAAATGATGATCGGATTCCGATGACCTGTGTTTGAGAGAGAGAGAGATGCATATGTGTGAAAGAGAGAGAATACAGTTTTGTATTGAAACAAGATTTTTTACGAGTCCCGAGGCACTACCATGGTTAATGTCAGTGGGTTAAACTTTCAATGCAAATTTGTAATTTCAAATATCTTTGTTTGAATTTGTTGATTCAGCATGTCAAGTAGGATGACACATACACTATATAAGATTATGTATAAATTTTTTATGTATGTTTAGAATTACCGTACCAAAAATTGACCTACGTACGGAGTTTATAATATCTGGGGATCCAAATAAATAAATAAAAACCCACCCCATCTCTCTCATTTTTTCTCTCCCATGGTACTTTCTTTATCACTTGGATCTAGAGGCGTTTCTACCTACACTTATCTCATACCTTTTTGGTCCAACCGTGACATCACCGATTCTTACCTCATTCTCACCTTTTGAGCCATATACCTCTCTTTGCTAGCCGTTCTACATTCACCCACCCCAAGATCCGTGGAAAAGCGAGAGAGGGAGTATGATTCGGGAATGCAGTTAATTACTAAGGGCAGGCCGGATTACTCAAACATGAGCTGGGTTTTGGGTATACTATTTGTTTTTCCTTATATATTATTTTGACTTTGTATATAGGTTTGGCCTTTAAATATTGTTTAAACTTTTGTACATATATTTACATAGTTTGGATTTTTGGGTTATTGGTTTTTTGGTTCAAGGTCATGTAAATAATTGTAAACAATGGATGTAAAGTAGTATGAATGCATGCATAATTATTTTAGAGTGTTACAGGCATATAGACATTTAGATATCTCAAGGAATCCTTAGAACTCACTAGAAATTATTGGATTCTATAATTATATATACTTTGGTGTATTTATTAGGGTGAGACGGCTTCGAATAATCCCAATAATTTTCACGTTATATCGTTTTTATGATATGACAATAAAATAAAATCCCTAACATGCACATCAAATATTTACAATCCATAAAATTCATAAGGTTTCTATTTGACTCATTTGGAAGAGTTGGTGCCCTTGGAATTGCAATGCATTCATGCGAATTGAGGGGTTTGTTTAAGGTCTTAAAGGGAATGAGTCTTAAATGAGCTTCCCACTTTTCATGAAAGACATAGTTGTAAGCTCGGCTACATTGGACTTATTTATTATTTGTGGACCTCATTGGTGCATCAACCGAATTCTCAGAAATTATATTTTCAAAATCATTAAAACTCACTTCAAGTGAAATTTTTTATGTAATCCTTAAAATATTTTTGACTAAACCGGGAATGATCCCAATAATCTCATGCACCTTTTTAAATCTTCAAAACTCATTCTAAGTAGGATTTTTCATCCAAATCTCCAAAACATTTTTGGCAAAGATGAGAATTACTCCAATGATCCTGCGCATAATTTTTAAAATTATCAAAACTCACTCCAGTGAGATTTTTCATCTAAATCTATAAATATTTTTAACCAAGACAGGAATGATCCCAATGATCTTGCACACATTTTTAAATCTTCGAATCCCACTCTAAGTGGAATTTTTCATCAATTTTCAAATTTTTTTTAGTTTAACCGAGAATGACCTCAATGATCTCGTGTACCTTTTTAAAATCCACAAAACTCATTCCAAGTGGGAATTTTCGTCCAATCTTTTTCAAAAACAAAATTGTGACGCCATTAATGGGCCAAACCCCACTTAATTGAAACGTGGACTTCTAGCAGACTTAAAATTTCTTTAAAAAAATTGGGACATACAATTAATTTTTCAAAATAAATTTGAGCCAAATATGAGAACATTTTAAAACAACTATTTTTCGGGAGTTGTGCAGTGGTTAACACTTTCTTTATGTTCAATAAACCCCCTATTCATTTCTTTTTTGTAAACCAAAATAGGTATCCAATTGCACCCTAAAAATCAATGAGTGGCGACTTGTTTTTCAAACCGGTTGCTTCACTAATATCACGTGACCTTCCACATATTCTTAAGAAAGGGAAAAAAATATAATTCAAAACGAAGTTTTTTTCCTTCTAATTTAGGGTTTAATGTGACGATGTGTCATATTCATAAAGTATAAACAAGACAATAAAAAATATATATATATATATTCATAATTACAGAGAGATAGAGAGGTATGAGAAGTTGAGAACCAAAAGAAACTGATTTTAAAATTTGCATACAAAGCTGGTGTTTGCTTTGTCTGGTACTCTACGCGCAGAAGCATAGACTAGCTAAACAGAGAAAGCAAACGTCATGTATGCTTATAACTTCATCTTAACTTCTAACTTCTAAGTCTTCATCTCTTCTAACTTCTGTCTTCATCTCTCACAAACGATTTTATTGCTATGGCCATGGAGAAAACCTTACAGTTGTTCCCATTGACACACCTTGCTTTCTCGGTCTCCAACTCGAGGTCTCTCAACCTGTATTGCTCGAGCTCCCATACCGTCGCTGCACTCAAATGCTCGTCGTCATATGGTACCACTGTTTTCGATTTGTCAACTACATGGTCATTCTACCCTTCTTGCATGTGCTGAGCAAGTTGTTGAAATATTTTGAAACAGAAGGTTTCAATGACGTGTACTTGCAAGCCTAATACAATGCATGACTGTAAATAATTGAGTTATTGATGCATGGCTGTAAATAGTTGAGTTATTGAAGTGATTTGGGGGATGTGAGATCTTCTTCTTTCATTTTTTATTTTAAAATTTATCTAATCTGAGTGTTATATATACCATCTTCTATTTTCAATCGCTTTGTGTGAGTTTTAATCCCTGTGATCTGATTGATACAGTTGACCAGTCAGCAAAATTTCAAGAAGCTGCCAAGAAGGGGAATTTAGTTCCTCTCCACAGGTGCATATTTCGGATCATCTAACTCCAATACTTGCATATCGGTGTTTGGTTAAGGACGGTGATAGAGATGCTCCTAGCTTCCTTTTTTAGTCGGTTCAGCCTGGTTTGGATGCTCCCGCTATTGTAAGCTCCTTCTGGAACATAATTTTTATATTATTATTAGGGGATCCAAAACTATCGGTTTATTCTTATTTGTTTCCGTATCCATGTTAGGGAAGGTATAGTGTAATTGGAACTGAGCCGAGCATGGAGATTGTGGCAAAAGAAAACATGGTTACAATCTTGGACCATGAGAAAGGCCTTAGGGAGGAGAAGATTGTGGAGGATCCTATGACGGTTCCTCATAGTATCATGGAGGGTTGGAACCCCCAACTTCTTGATGAACTTCAGGAAATATTTTCTGGTAAGAGAACTATGATACTTTTTTGACACTTTGACCGCTTGATGCCTTTATGTATCCCATTACATTTTTATATATTCTCATAGCCGAATCTGTTTTGATATTTGGAAGAAGTAGTTTCTTGAAAGGATGGTGTAGGCTTTGCCATTGTCACGACTGCAACCCTAACTCCTTTTCTTTCCTTATTTTTCTTGTCTTTTTTGTACCTACCGATGGGGTTTTTTATTATTTTTTGTGGTCTATCTCATTGGTAAAAGAAAGAGTAATGCTGGTATTTCAGCAATTAATCTGAGAGCAGAATGCTGAACAACATCTAAGAAAAAGGTGGTTGAGCTTGTATTTGATCTTTTGCCAATCTAGCAAGCTTCTTATTCTGCTCTTTCATTCTCCATATTCTGATTTGAATTTCTGGACGCAGAATTACTTATTAGGCTTTTGTGTTGCTGGTATCTCCGCACTAATTACAGTGCTGGTATCAACCATTCGACGTAAGTTCTGTGAACAGGATGTTCATAATGTTGTCCAATCTAGTGCTGATAAATTCTCGTCCTCGATAGTGATATGATCCTATGTTGATACGCTTTATTGAGTGTCGTTTTGATAGTCACAGTTTAGTATATAAGCTGGCCTTTAGTCCTGTAAAAGACAGTTAAGAATATGATATGAAAAATAGAGTTTTCTTCTGTGTATCTTCTCCATGTTCTCTCTGTATTTCTTCTAAGTTCTTCCATCACCATTGTTTCTTGGTCAAGGTTTGAACGGGTTCTATCAATTGGTATCGGAGGTCTCTTGATCCTACTGTTCCCTTCCGCAAGGTTAAGGTTCGAAAGGGGTAATCAAGTATTCTTGATTTTGATTTTTGGTTCTACGCTTCCCTTCCTCGCAAATCCACAAATCACAAACAGTATGCTGCCATGGATGATCAAGAATCTGTAGCCATTCTTGAAAAACGTCTTTCTTTTATTGAAGCGAAGATGGAACATGATAACCTCGTTCGTACCTTGACCTAGTAGCAAATGAGAATGGAAGAAGACACTAGAAAACTGGAGGAGAGATTCTTCATTTCAATATATTTTTCATGCCCTTTTCACATTCTTGCATGAGCTTATATAGCAGCTCAGCTATTAACAGAAAGCTAACCAGCAGTTAAGCCACGTAAGCCACTGTTAACAGAAAGTGATAACAGAAATGTAACCACTACGTAACAACTACAAACCACTACGTAACAACTACAAGTCATGTTTGACCAATCAAATGAGACTAATTATGATAGTCTTAACAACTACCCTTCCCATGAAATAAACCTTGTCCTCAAGGTTAGGGTAATCAACAGAAATTCTTCAGAGAGGAAATATAGGAAACCGAGCATGGAAGTCATCATAGTCTTCCCAAGTGGATTCCTCAACATTATGATCTGTCCACTGCACCAACAGTTGTGTGCCTGCAATGTTTCCCTTACGATAAACTCGCCTCTGCAATATAGCATAGGGTTGCTGGTGAACCAATCCTTGATCTGTAACCTGAGGTAGATTAATATTTGGAGTCACTGCTGGTCCCAAATGCTTCTTAAGACAGCTAACATGGAATACAGGATGGACTCGAGACCCTTCTGGTAGCTTGAGTCGATATGCTACAGAGCCAATCTTAGCTAAGACCTCATAAGGTCCATAAAATTTGGGGTGCAACTTGGTGAAAGAATGGGCTGCAAGGGAAGGCAACTGGTAGGGGGTGAGTTTTAAATAGACCATATCACCCACAAGGAATGCCCTGTCAGTTCTGTTCTTATTTGCCTGATGTTGCATTCTTTGTTGAGCCAGCAATAAATTGTGCTTCAACAAATCCAACATGTTATCCCTTTCCAAAAGAGTTTTCTCCAATATATCCAATTTAGCAGAACCCAGCTCATAAGTGATTACATGAGGGGGAAGATAACCATACACTAACTCAAATGGATTTGCCTTAGCTACTGTATGATAAGCAGTATTATAACTCCATTCAGCCCAAGGTAACCACTGTGCCCATTTCTTTGGTTGAAGGCTTGTGAAACATCGAAGATATGTTTCTGAACACCTATTCACCACCTCTGTCTGGCCATCACTTTGAGGATGATAACCAGAGCTCATACACAATTTTGAGCCCTGCAATTTGAAGAACTCTTTCCAGAAAGCACTGAGGAACACATGATCTCTGTCACTCACTATTGAAGATGGCATTCCATGAAGCTTGAAGATATGTGTAATGAATAATTGAGCAACTCCAGCTGCTGTGTAAGGATGACTCATTGTCACAAAATGGCCATACTTAGTCAACCTATCCACTACAACCATGATCACTGAGAATCCTCTACAATTAGGTAACCCAAATATAAAGTCCATACTTATGTCCTGCCAAACCTTTTGTGGAATTGGTAAGGGGTGCAAAAACCCTGGAGGACTAAGGGTTTCGTACTTGTTCTGTTGACAAGTAACACAAGCTGCCACGAGTTCTTTAATCTCTTTCTTCATGCCATGCCAGTAAAATCCTCTTTTAATCCGATGATAAGTTTTCAAAACACCCGGATGGCCAGCCATAGGAGTGGAATGAAACTCTTCAAATACTTTAGACCTCCAAGAAGAAGTAGGACTCAATACAATCCTGGATTTATATTTAAGAAGGCCATTATCCACTGAAAATTTAGTTTGAAGTGTGGCAGTTCTAACCTCTTGAATTTTTTCTAGAATCCAAGCATCCTGCTCATTATACCTTCGCAAATCATCCATCCATCCGAAGTAAGGGTAAGAAATGGCCTGCAACATCTTCTCACTATCCATCACAAAATCTTCAGGCAACACTTCTGAACTAGGAACCTGAGAGAGTGCATCAGCAACTACATTTTCACTGCCATGCTTGTATTGAATCTCATAATCAAAACCAAGCAACTTTGCCACCCATTTTTGTTGAAAAGGTGAAGTTGCTCGCTGGTGCAAGAAATATTTAAGACTATTATGATCAGTCTTGATCACAAAATGTCTTCCCTGGACATAATTTTGCCATTTCTTCACTGCAGCAACTATGGCCATCAATTCCTTTTCATAGGTAGAGAGTCCTTGATTTCTTGGCCCCAAGGACTGACTAGTAAAAGCAATAGGCCTTCCTTTTTGTTGGAGAACAGTGCCAATCCCATTATCTGAGGCGTCACACTCAATCTCAAATGTAAGAGAAAAATCTGGAAGAGCCAATACTGGAGGATTCGTCATCAAATGTTTGAGGTTAGCAAAAGCTTCACTGGCAGCTTTATTCCATCGAAAAACACCTTTTTTAGTCAACTGGTAGAGTGGTTGACAGATTCTACCATAACCTGATATGAATTTCCTATAGTAGCCAGTCAAGCCCAAAAAACTTCTCAATTCTTTGACATTAGATGGCACTGGCCAGTTGACAATTGATTCCAACTTCCTTGGATCAGCTGCTACACCATTCCTGGAGACAATATGTCCCAAATACTCCACACTAGTTTGAGCAAAACTGCACTTCTGTCTCTTGACTAGCAATTGGTGGTGTTGTAATACCTCCAATGTGATATGTAGATGCTGCAAATGCAGGTCCCATTCAGAGTTGTCTTTGATTGTTAACAAGTTAAGCTCCCTGTAATCCATACACATACGCCATGTCCCCTCCTTCTTTTTCACCAGCAACACAGGAGAAGAAAACGGACTATGACTTGGTTGAATAAATCCTGCCTCCAACAATTCATGCACTGCTTTTTCAATCTTAGTTTTCTGTAAAGGCCCGTAGTGATATGGCCTTCTGCTAGTAGGTTTAGCTCCTTCCATTAATGGAATTCTGTGATCATACGGTCTAATTGGAGGCAGAGCAGTTGGAACCTGGAAAATATCCGCAAATGTCTCCAATAATTTGCTCAATTCAAATTCTTGCTGACCTGTCAATACACCATCCCCTTTATCATGTGAGACCTCCTGAGAATATAGTAATATGCCTAAGCAGGTATATTTGAGAGATTTCTCAATTTGCTGCAATGAGACTTCCTGAATTAAGGAAGTATTATGAGTTTCACTCTTGAGTTGATATGTTTGTCCAGCACTACTAAACTGCATAGTCAATAACTGGAAGTTCCACAGTATGGGACTAACTGTAGTCAGCCACTGGATTCCTAAAACAATGTCACACCCTCCCAATGGCAGCAATAATAGGTTCAGTTCACAATGGTAATTCCCCATGACCAAAGGTAAAGACTTACTGCAGCCTGCACTCTTCAATTTTCCACCATCAGCTATTGTCACCTCAAAATCTTTAGTCTTCTCAATCTGCCACCCTAATTTCTTGATAAGCCTGGCATCTACAAAATTATGTGTGCTGCCAGTATCAATCAAAATTAACACTGGTTGAGATTTAAGATATCCCCTGACCTTCATAGTTTTATGATATTGTCCAGCATTTGTTCCATAGAGTGCACATAGACTAAGTTCCAAGGATTGAAATGTGATATCCTGTTGTGGAATGTCTTCCTCCTCAACTTCTTCATCATCAAAATTCCTTCCAGCAGAAGTAATTGCTTCTTAGCACACTTATGGCCCCTAATGTAGTTCTCATCACAATAAAAACATAGACCTTTATCCTTTCTATCTTGAAACTCTTGAGAAGAAAATTTCCTAGAAGGCAATTCAAGAACCGGAGTGTTTTTAGTAGGCAGGTCTAACTGTTTTCCTGGAACATATGCGGACGATCTTGTAGGAGGATAAGACCTTATACTACCAGTTTTCAATTGCGTAATTTTCGCATCCAATTGAAGAGCAATAGCAATTTCATCATGTACATCTACTGGTTTCAAAAGCTTCACATCAAATTTTAATTCAGCTTTCAACCCCCCCAAGAAACAACTTTTTAACAGAACAGGACTACTTTCTCTTGATCTGTGAGCTAATTTCCGAAATTCACACACATAATCCTTCAAAGATCCAGTTTGTTTAAGTTTGAATAAGGACTCAGTACTATCCTCATACTCTGTAGGACCAAATTCTCGACAAAATGCAGTAGTAAAATCATTCCATCTTGGTGTGGATTGCAAACAATCCATCCATCTAAACCATTGCAAAGTATCATTCTCCAAATTAAATGAAACAATAATCACTTTTTGATCTTCAGGTGTACCATAAAAAGCGAAGTATTGTTCAGCTCTATGAATCCATACCAATGGATCATCACCATCTGCAAATTTTGGAAATTCAACTCGCTGCCAAGTTGCTCGCTGTTGTGGACCTCGTTGATTTGGTTGATTCTGCCAATCAACTCGTCTACTTCCACGATGATGTCCAAAGTCAGTACGATCTTCGTCCTCCCCTAACGCTGGATCAAGATCCTTCAAACGCACCAAATCTTGTCGCAAACGTTCAAATCCAGCAGTGAATTTTGCATCCAGTTGAGTTTCAATTTCTGCACTAATCAACACAGGTAAACTTGCAACTGAATCGAACAATTTAGCATAAGAAGTTTCAAGATTGGAAACTCTGGCATCCATGGCAGTACGTGTATTGTGGCATGGCATACACAGGAAGGTAAACTTAGGTTCAATTCAGGATCAAAGGGCCTCTGATACAAAATGATAACCTCGTTCGTACCTTGACCTAGTAGCAAATGAGAATGGAAGAAGACACTAGAAAACTGGAGGAGAGATTCTTCATTTCAATATATTTTTCATGCCCTTTTCACATTCTTGCATGAGCTTATATAGCAGCTCAGCTATTAACAGAAAGCTAACCAGCAGTTAAGCCACGTAAGCCACTGTTAACAGAAAGTGATAACAGAAATGTAACCACTACGTAACAACTACAAACCACTACGTAACAACTACAAGTCATGTTTGACCAATCAAATGAGACTAACAGAACAATAGTTGGTCGCCGCTCAACATATTAGCTCGATGTTGGTTCGCCGGGATGAGAAATTCGACAACTTAAAGAAAGAATTATTCAGGCGAAGGGAGGCATCCTTCGAAAAAATGAGATATGATTTACTCAAACAAGAAGATGTTACTCAAGGAAGTTTTGATGATGATCAAATATTATACGAACAAGAACCACAAGAACCAGTAGAGGAAGTTGAGCAATCAAAGATCTTGTTCACAGCTTTTGTCCAGCGATTTGATGAACAGGACGAAAGGCTACCAAAACTATTTGTCGATGATAATCACAATTTCAAAATGGAGTTTAAGATTGATTTGTTGGATAAAGATGAACGATCTGCACTTTCCGAAGCTATGATGTCATCAAATTATGGTATGAATGGGCAAATTAGAATTTTGGAGTGGTTTTTCTTGGATGTAATTGAAGAGAAATCCAGAAATGCATGCAAACTATTTGTGGAAATGCTCCAACCAGAAATAGCTTGTTGGACTTATGATAATCAAATTGAAATGACTACCATAAGAATGTCATTGTATGAGATCAATGGATTTCCATTTGATCCTGGAGGCAATTACAAAGTGGTGGCACTACCTTTAGCAACAATCCAGAAATTCAATCTGAGTCAAAGGGTTGGACATCTCTCTTGATGTCGGGGTCTGGAATTTGCAATGACATGCAGAAAATCCTTTGTGACAGTGCTGATAATCTAAGTGCAATAGATTTGTTTGCATCTGCGGTGAGTTACTTTTCCACTTGAGGGATCTTAATGAGGATGAAGCTAATATGAAGATTATATCTCAATTGTCAACATATTTCTCGCTTTACATTTTCACAGTTCCTATGTTGTATGCTGTCAACCTTGAGGACAAGGTTGTTCTTAAGGGGGAAGTAATTGATATGATCCTATGTTGATACGCTTTATTGAGTGTCGTTTTGATAGTCACAGTTTAGTATATAAGCTGGCCTTTAGTCCTGTAAAAGACAGTTAAGAATATGATATGAAAAATAGAGTTTTCTTCTGTGTATCTTCTCCATGTTCTCTCTGTATTTCTTCTAAGTTCTTCCATCACCATTGTTGCTTGGTCAAGGTTTGAACGGGTTCTATCAGATAGGTGGTTGGGTTGGCTATTTCTCATATGATACGGTCTGCTTTGCGGAGAAGAAAAAGCTAACTTTCTCTAGTGCCCCGCCAGACGACAGAAATCTACCTGATGTTCATCTTGGTCTCTATAATAATGTGCTTGTTTTTTATCATGTAGAGAAGGTACTTTTGAAGTTTATTCGAAAGCCATTTGGTTGTTCTAACTATATGATATGATTCAGGATCTAAAATATTGCATTAACACTTCTTTCTTTGCCAGCTTAGTGGTGGCCATCTTTTTTGTTCCGTACTAATGAGTTAATAAGGGGAGCAATTTGTTACTTGTTGACTGCAGAATTGAGTGGGATTTGATTAATTAATCGTTTCTTCTGATGCATATAATTACTAATATTTGGTAATTTTCTTGACCTCAGAAAGCTTATGTGATTCACTGGGTGCGATTAGATGAATATTCTTCTGTTGAGGAGGCCTTCAATGATGAAATGGAACGATTGGAAGCTTTTGTAGCTAGAGTTCATGATATAATAGCGTAAGTAATCATTTTCATTCTTAAATCTTCCACCTCATTCATTTCCATGTTCTAAGTTCAATTTTAAAGTGCGTAATTGATTGTCAATTTCAGTCCAAGGCTACCCGCAGGCTCAATAAAGATATCAACCCGTCTTTTTGGTCCTAAATTGGATATGTCAAGCATGACAAGCGAAGAATATAAGCAAGCAGTATTGCAAGCCAAAGAGCATATTCTGGCGGGTGATATTTTCCAAATTGTGTTAAGTCAGCGTTTTGAACGAAGAACATTTGCAGACCCATTTGAAGTCTACCGAGCTCTGAGAATTGTCAATCCAAGTCCATATATGACTTATTTACAAGTTGGCTCACTTTCCTTACTATCAGTTTGAAAGGTACAGGTAATGTTATAATTCTGAATTACTGTTCTGTATTTTTTTTTGGCTGATCAGGCTAGAGGGTGCATACTGGTTGCTTCAAGTCCCGAGATCCTTACACGAATAAAGAAGGTAACTATAGAAATAATACGCAGAGTAATTGAATTCAAATGATAGAATTCGGATTGCTGTTCTTGTTTTCACACGATTTTTTTTGCCATCAGAACAAGATTACTAATCGGCCCCTTGCTGGGACTTGTAGAAGAGGGAAAACCCCAAAAGAAAATTTAGTGTTGGAGAAGGAGCTTTTGAATGATGAAAAGCAATGCTCAGAGCATATAATGCTTGTTGACTTGGGGAGGAATGACGTGGGAAAGGTTTGTGCCTCTTATATAAACCTAGCTGATCCACTTTATAGTGTAATGAAACATTAATCTTAAGTGTCTTTCATGCTTATTAGAGCTCACCATTTTATTGCTAATACTACACTTGGATTGAAGTCTGGATTCCCCATCATAAGATATATTCATTCAATATATCATGTATATCATACAAGTAAAAGCCATGTAGTTAATTGATCAGCTCGAAGTCACAAGGCGTGGATCATATAGTGGAGGATTTGGAAGCATTTCATTTTCTGGTGATATGGACATCGCGCTTACTTTGAGAACTATCGTTTTTCCAACCAGCGCCACTCGCTTCGACAATATAAGCAAGCGTCGCGAATGGGTTGCACACCTTCAAGCTGGTGCGGGTATTGTAGCTGACAGTGTTCCGACCGATGAGCAGAGAGAGTGTGAGAACAAAGCCGCTGGTCTTGCTCGGGCCGTTGATCTTGTCGAATCATCATTCGTCAACAAGGACTAATTACTGAAAACATCCATCTTGATTATCCTATTCTTGCTTAGGTGACTAGCTGTATGAATTGTTGATTTGTGAGAATTGTGTGTTGAGGATTAGGGTATCCTTATTTTGAATATTACTATCATTCCTATTTTCAATAAAACTCAAAACAATTGGTACTATCTAATATTCTATTTACATTATGATTTGTTCCTTAAAAGAAAAAATTAATATTCTGGACAGTACAATGTATGCCAACTTCATGTTCATTATAGATATAGCTATTCTAAATATCACATGAAATTCGTGAACTAACAAAATACTAGATTCCATTAAACCCAAAATCGAACTTCATTTTCTCTCACTTTCAAGCCCCTGTGAAAAATCATAAATTTAGGATGCACATGATTTCTTAGCCAAAATTATTTTATGCATTAAGGTCACTCATATTTAAAACATGTCAAATCAATTATCTATTTAATAGAACTCAAATGTTGATAATAAAGTTACCAATGTAACATTTAGATAACAACATACTGAAACCACATATTGTATTCCTGTCAAATTAATATAATTTGGGATTCTTATAACGGACAAGATAAAATTAAACCCAACACAATTGCTATTTATTTTTTTAAAAAAATAAACTTAATTTGTATGTATGTTAGATAACAAGTCTTCAAAACTTCAGTAATTTTTTTTTAAACTAACACGGTAAACCCTTAGAATCAATTCCCGTGGTGTAGCCACGGGTTAAACATTAGTTTGCTATTAAAATTGATTCTTAATTAATTTTAAGATGTACTTTTAACCTGATAAACTTACCTCTTCGTTATCCTCTGCACGACGGTTATGTTCTACACTATGAAAACACTATTCATATTCACAAAACGGCTTGAACCGAAAACATTAACTCCCCTCGAAGTGTGAACTATTTATTATGTCCCACTTACCAACAATGTGAACATTGAAGCCATTCAAAAAAAAAAAAAGAGTTCGCCGATATGAGACCTTCGCGATGTCGATCGAAAATAGACCCCTATAGCCCTTAATTCTGAGCAAAAGCATCGAAATCCGATTGTGTCCATTCTCAATTGTGTCGAACGAGTCATGATCACTGCAAAAGGGTTCTTCACCAGAAAACTATATTGCACGTGGTGCGTACTCTATGTACATATATGAACAACATATAGATGTTGATTGATTCCAGGCTTTTAGAAAGAGTGGAATCTGTTGAGACTACAGAGTCTTATTGTACTGCTGAGTGTATTATATACATTCAATATTTTACTATTACTTTCTAGGGTTGCCTTTGCTATCACAAGTGTGTGTATATATACTCTTGTAAGTCCTCTGTAATGTTGTGAGCCGTAATATACAAATATAGAGCTGTGTCTTTTACGAATTGTAACTTGGTATCGGAGCGGAATGGCCGACGCCACCGGTGAATCTCAGACCCCTCTCTCCAGCTCTGTGTAGGCTTTCTCTGGCCTAGCAGCATCGAGCATCTCGTTGACTTCTGTAGGAGCTCCGACAGCGTCGTATCCCAGCAATCCTCTGGGTTCATTCAGCGCCCACAAACTCACCCAAGATAACTACTTCCTCTCACGTCAACCAAACACGGATTCTACCGAAAATCCGGCAGCATCTCCCCGTAAATTGGAGAATGCCAACCTGAGCAACAATCAACACCAATATATATATATATATATATCATAAATGAATCTCAATCCGCAACCTAGCAGGGCCTCAGGCTAGGTAACCACAATCACACTCTAGGCAGGGCCTCAGGCCACCTAATCACATGCAAGGTAAATTAAAGAGGTCATTCATCACATAACCAGTATATAGTTCAACATCCGGAACATAGTTCCATAATCTCGGTACGAGAGTCCCGGTTTAACGGCGCAACTCTCGACCGTCCATCATCCTCCTCATAAGGTAAAAGAAAGATAAATACTTAATCCATTAAACCAATCGAAGTACTAAATGTACTAGATAAACAAGAGTTTTCACATGGTCAAGAACCTAAGCTCTAAGGTGGCATTTCCATGTCACGTCTCCACCTACTGATCCGTCGGCTGGACAATTGTACCAGACTCACCTGAAGATCATAGAAAAGAAGTAGGGTGAGCAGAAGGCTCAGTAGGGAAATAAAGATTTAACGAGATAATCCGGCTGAATTGGAAAACATGGCATAATGCAGCAACATGGCATCTATTATGAGCACATTAATAATAAACAACTTCATCACTATATGGTCCCTCTTGGCATTTTTCAACGGATGTCCGGTATATCATCGGAAACCTTGACACTGCCCCTAGACCACATAGGTGTCACCTCATGAGACATCCGACACGGTTATATGACCGAACTCTTAATTAGCTCTCCAGCCATAAGACGTTGGTCTCGTCCTGCCCTCGGACTCCCACATCCACACATAACTCTTATAGGAACTACGAGCCCGTGCCCGCAACTCCTAATGCATCTAATGAGCATGTCCAATATGCAAGAATAAACATATATATATAAAAATCCTATATACATACGTAACTACGTGATGCATGTTTGAGAATAAATTATGCTTGATAGATGATCAAACATGTATTCGGTTATGCAATAAATTCAATAATAACATTCATGGCTCGTTCTTCCTAGGAAGCAATCCAGGCAATAACTCAAATCAAAGAACAATGAAGGATTACCAACCGCTCTTTAGAATGAAATGAGAAATCTCCAAGGAATGTTATAAAAGGGTAAGAATCCCTACCTCGTTATCCAAGCAATAATAGAAAATGCTACTACCAATTTCCGATTTAGGGTTCCGACTTTGCCAAACCTAATAAAGAAGCAAAGTCAAACCCCATACAATGTCAAAACATAACCAACCTCATATATATATATATATATATATATATATATATATGAAATGAATCAATAAACATCGAAATCAAACATTTCTCCCAACTAGGCCATATTAGCCTAAATGTGCAATCGCACTCCCTTATACATACCCATTCCAAATTCACAATTTCAAGTCTCCTAATATATCCTATTAAACCCCCATATGAAATTCCAACCTCAAATTCTTACTCGAACCCCGTAAACCCCAAATTTCCCTCTTAGGGTTACACTAGGACCTTATCGATTCCTTCACGGAATCGTCTCAAATTTTGAGGGTAGGTTATCCACTCTTAAGTTACCAACATATCCAAAATTTAGCCTAAAATTCCAATCCAATCAACAGGATCGAAGCAATTCGTCCTTTAGGCACCCATTTTCCAAATATGCATGAAATCCCTTCAACTTCCATTTTTAACCCAAAAATTTACTCTACTTCACACTCTTATCACATTTCTAGTATGAATGACACAAAATATATAACAAAAACATGAAAAATTCGAAATTAAGCTTTACCTCCTTCAAGGGCAAAACAATCTTCAAAGCTTCTATACTCTACATGCACTCCAAACAATCTCCAAAATCTTTCTCCCTCACCTCTCCCTTTCTCCTTCTCCCAGCTTTTCTTTCTCTATTTCTTCATCTCTCTCTCTCAGCTTCCTTGTTTCTTTTTTTGTTTTTGGTCACTCGGCCAAAGCTTTCTTTTGGAACAATGGTGCTGGCTGGTCCAGCACCATTCAATTAAGTAATTAATTTTTTTTTAATAAACAAACTACAATGGCCAGTGGCCATTGCACAACCAAAATGGCCACTTTCGGTGGCCATACATGGGCCACCGAAAGTGGTCCTAATTATATATATATATATATATATTTATATATATAAATATATAAATATATATATATATATATCCTTTAGTTATTTTTTTTTAATCTTCTACTTGGTATTTTTCGGGTCAGGGTATTACAGGACCACTCGCGAGCAAAATCTCCTTGGTTGGTTATATAACGGCCTTGATACCGACATCGCCTCTGAAGTTCTTGGTTATGACACCTCCAAGGCTCTGTGGGATGCTCTTCAATCTCTGTTTGGTGCTCGTTCCAGAGCCAATATTATTCTCTATAAGAAAGAATTTCGCAACCTTCAAAAAGGAGGGATGAGCATGTCCGATTATCTGAAGGCCATGAAAAAAATCTCAGACCAACTTGCTCTAGCTGGTGCTCCTGTTGACGGTGGTGATCTCGTGACTCAAGTTCTTGCTGGTCTCGATTCTCTTGACTACAACCCCATTGTGGTCCAGCTTAATGAAAAGGAAAACCTTACTTGGCTAGAATTGCAGGCTACCTTAATGACTTATGAAAAGCGTCTTGAGCAAATTAACAATGGTCTTGCAAATCTCAGCCTTGGACAACCTAGTGTAAACTTTGCTAAACAAAATACTTCAAGTCAAAGGGGACGAGGTGGTCGTTTCACCAATTCTTGGAATCAATCCAACTCCAACTCCGCCAATCATACTCGCGGCCGTGGTGGACGCTCAAATGCACGTGGAAATAGAGGTCGTGGCAATCGTCCCATCTGCCAAATCTGTGGCAAACCAAGACACATTGCTACTGCATGTTGGCATTATCAAGGTTATCCTTCTGACTCCATGGGATACTCGGCACAGGGCAATCAGACTGCATTTGTTGCTTCTCCAACTACTGTGACTGACCCTGCTTGGTATGTTGACAGTGGTGCTAGCTCTCATGTAACCCATGATACCAATAATCTATCTCAGAGAGGGGCTTACAATGGTACTGATACTTTAATTGTTGGGAATGGTGAGCAACTTCCAATTTCTCATATTGGTACAGCTTCTTTCCTTACTCCTTTCGCAAAGATAGTACATCTCCATAATGTACTTCATGTTCACATATTTCAAAAATTTGGTTAGTGTCTCTCAACTAACTTGCCATAACAATGTCACTCAACTAACTTCTGAATTTGATTCTCATGGTTGTTTTGTTAAGGACAAACCCACGGGGGAAGTACTGCTGCGAGGGAAGCTTAAATGAGGTCTTTATCAACTTGAACTGCCACCACGGATTCCACCTCCAGTCTCCTTCTTGACAACTCAAGCTCATCACCAAAAGTCTTCCAGTCAAATTCACTCCACTTTAGTGTCCACTAATGTATTGTCTTCAAAGTCCTGTAGTTCTTCTTCTAGGGTGTTGTTTAGAGATGTTTGGCATCGTCATTTGGGCCATCCCTCATCTAAGATTTTGTCTCAAGTTTTAATGAACTGCAATGAAAAGTCTTAAGACTCTTTTTTATCATTCTGTGATGCTTGTCAATATGGAAAATCTCACTTACTGCCTTTTCCCTTGTCTACTTCACATGCTTCCAGTGTACTTGATCTCATTCACACTGACCTCTAGGGTCCTGCACCTATTCAATCCACATCTGGCTATAAATATTACATATTCTTCGTGGATGATCACAGTCACTATTCTTGAATTTTTCCTCTCAAACTTAAATAAGAAGCCTTATCTTTCTTTGTCCAATTTAAAGCACTTGTTGAAAACAAGTTTGAGAAGAAAATTAAATGCATCCAATCTGATTTAGGAGGTGAATATCGTGCTTTCCAACAATGTGTCTCCACTAATGGGATTGAGTTCCGCCATTCTTGTCCACACACATCAGCTCAGAATGGACGAGCTGAAAGAAAACATCGTCACATTACCGAAGTCGGTCTCACTTTACTTGCCCAAGCTCATCTACCACTCAAATTTTGGTGGGATGCTTTCCAAACCTCTACATACCTCATCAATCGGTTACCCACCCCAACTCTCAAAGGCCAAACACCTTTCTTTATCTTGTTTAATCACACTCTAGATTGTAAGTTTATGCGAGTTTTTGGGTGTGCTTGCTTCCCGTGTCTCCGACCCTATCAAACCTCCAAATTTCAATTTCATTCTCAAAAATGTGTTTTTCTTGGTTATGGTGACTCAGTTAAAGGCTATAAGTGCCTAAGTTCTATTGGTAAGGTGTATCTCTCCCGACATGTGGTCTTTAATGAACTTGAATTTCCTATGCACAGGTTTTCTCAACACCCGTGTGTCCGCTCCAAGTTTTCCACCTTCTTACTCTATCCCTTTAGATACCACACCTCTTCTGGGTCATTCATCTATCCCGTGTGGGCCACCAAGTGACAATCGACCTTCTGTGGCTTCTCTTCCAACAGCATCACCTCTAGTGAGTTTTGAACCTACAACTCCTGAGCATGACCCCGACTCTCATGTTGGAGCCTCTATACCTGGTGGACCACATGTTTCATCAGGTATAGGTGAACCACATGTTTCATCAGGTATAGGTGAACCACATGTTTCATCAGGTATAGGTGAACCACATGTTTCATCTGACATTGAACTGCCAACGACGGTTGAGACACCCAATATTTTTCCTAGCCGAGGTCATCCAATGCACACTAGGTCCAAAGCTGGTGTTCACAAGCCCAAACAGTTCACATCTGATTTTCAAGTTTACTCAATTGGTTCTTCGTGTCCCATCGAGCCTAAGACCATCAGAGAGGCTCTGTCTTCTCCTGTGTGGAAAGCTGCTATGGATAGTGAATTTGATGCACTGCAGCGTACCCAAACATGGACTTTAGTTTCTGCCTTATCTTGTTACAACATCATTGGAAATAAATGGGTCTTTAAGACCAAGCTTAATGCTGATGGGAGTTTCCAACGCTGCAAGACGCGTCTCATTGCCAAGGGATTTCATCAAAATCCTGGTATAGACTACAATGAAACATTTAGTCCAGTGATAAAAGCATCCACCATCAGGGTTATTCTCACTATTGCTGTCTCTCTTAATTGGCCAGTTCGACAGCTAGATATAAATAATGCATTTCTAAATGGGAGTTTGCAAGAAGATGTGTATATGGTACAACCTGAGGGGTTTGTTGATAAGCACCGGCCACACCATGTTTGTAACTTCACAAGGCGCTATATGGGCTTAAACAAGCTCCACGTGCATGGTACGAGAAACTCAAAGAAACTCTATTGAGTTGGGGCTTCAAGAATGCTAAGAGTGACACTTCCCTGTTCTTCATCAAAACTGCCAATCTGACTGTGTATATCCTTATCTATGTTGACGATATACTTGACACTGGGAGTGACACTCATGTGCTCCAAGGATTTATCGAGCGGCTTCATACTCTATTTGCTCTCAAGGATTTGGGTCCCGTACACCATTTTCTTGGTGTGGAAATTTTCAGAGATGATACTGGCATGTATCTCACTCAATCCAGGTGCATTGATGAGTTACTCACAAAAACTGGGTTTGCCCAAATTAAATCTTGTCCCACACCCGCTGTGGTTGGCCGTGAATATGTGTCTAATGACTTAGATTTGTTGCAAGATTCTCACATGTATAGGCAAGTCTTGGGAGCTTTACAGTATCTCACACATACCCGTCCGGATATCTCCTACATCGTAAACTACTTAAGTCAATTTCTTCAAAATCCCACCAATGTGCATTGGCAAGCAGTTAAACGCATCTTGAGATATCTACAAGGCACTCGACACATGGGATTGCATATTCAATATAATCCAAATCTATCTCTTGTTGGATTCTCTGATGCTGGCTAGGAGTGTAATCCTGAGCATAGAAGGTCTATTGGAGGCTACTGCATCTTCCTTGGAGATACTCTTGTCTCTTGGTCATAAAAAAACAAAACGTTGGTATCCCGATCGTCGACAGAATCTGAATACCGTGCTCTAGCTTATGCCTCTTGTGAGATAGCCTGGGTGCAGACTCTACTTCAAGAGCTTTCATTTGACCTTTCCAAGACTCCTGTTCTCTGGTGTGACAATCTCAGCGCCCGAGCACTAGCATACAATCCTGTCTATCATGCTCGCATGAAACACATCGAACTTGATGTTCATGTGGTTCGCGATCGTGTCTTGGCTAAACAATTGGAGATTCTATATGTTCCCTCTCGTGATCAAGTTGCTGACTGTGTTACCAAGGTACTGAGTTCTTCCCGGTTCATCTTTCTCCGAGACAAACTTGGAGTGATTAGTCGACCGTCTACCACCTCCAGTTTGCATGGGGCTGTTGAGACTACAGAGTCTTAGTGTACTGCTGAGTGTATTATATACATTCAATATGTTACTATTACTTTCTAGGGTTGTCTTTGCTATCACAAGTGTGTGTATATATACTCTTGTAAGTCCTCTGTAATGTTGTGAGCCGTAATATTCAAATATAGAACTGTGTCTTTTACGAATTGTAACTGAATCTGCCTACCAATACACGTATCTTCTTCCGTTGATGTTGTTGGGGTTCGATTGTTTGCTCCAATGGACACCAACTGTTTGATGAAATGCCCAAGTGAGTTATGGCAATTTTTAATTAGGGATAAATATCAGATGAGCCTTTCTACTTACGAGAACATGTCGATTAAGCCCTCATATTTTTTTTAGTCTGTTCAAGCCCCTTTATTTTTGTTAATGGCCCAAAAAAGCTCTCTGACTCATTTCCGTTAAAATGGTGATGACATGGCTGTTAAATGTATATTTTTTTATCCTTATTGATGTGGCAGACACGTACGAAAATGACACATTTTAAAAAAATTATCCCTTCTTTCTTCCTCCACTAGCCAAGCCAACGGCCATCTGAGAAGATTTGAACCAGCATGATCAAGGAGTGATGGTTAGTGAATAGCTTGAGGAAAGTAATTGCACCAACCTTCAATAAAGTTCATTTTGCATAAAATTTCTTCTGTCAATTGAAGATTCTGGAGTGAGAACTTTTGGACGAAGACTAGCTTATCTTCATGGGTTTAGTGAAAAAGGCAGGTCGTAATTCTGATGAATCTAGTTGTTGTTGATGGCGATTGAAGGCTGGGTTATACTCGTGGTGCCCTTGAGCAACTTTTGGGACCAACGACGTTTGATTTGGTGGATGGACGCTATAGATCAGTGGTCGGTGAGCAAAGCGCGATTGAGAAATTTGTTTGAAGGTTCCAAGTGCTAGAGAATAGGCCTATGCAAAGCAACAGCCACGGATTCTGCAATACCAAATTGGTTCAAAATTGGATCTTGAATCGATCCAAAGGTGGAATAGAGGAAATGTGGAAGTGGCAAAGATCTGGCTTTAAAAATATTTTTGTTTTTTATTTTCTTTTAAAAAAATATTTGTGTTTTATTTTTTAAGGCAAGTCATCGTCTATAATTATTTTTTTGTCAATTAAATGACAGGTCAGATATTAAGATCCCATCAACATTGTTGGATGGAAAATTAGACAGGGCAAACGTTACTCAATCTTATAAATAGGGGCTCAAATAAGTCAAACGAAAGTAAAAGGGCCCAAATTATTAAATTTAAAAAGTACAGGGGTTAAATCAATACTTCTTCCTTTTAATTATTTAATTTGTTTGGTTCATTGTTGATTATTTCAGTGGCCGCGACCTTTGTCGCCTCTTGGTGATTTCTCCTATTTTCTCTTACCATTTGACCCACTCTATTCACCTGTCCCTTTTTACCTTTCTGTGATGAGGCTTTCATAATATCCACGGTTAAGAAACGGTTAGTTTCCTCTATCCACTGATACCGAATTTCTGAAACTCTCTTTCAACTTTATCTGACGATATATTTAACTGGTGTTACTTATATCCTAATTGTCCACTGTTATTCTTTGTTTTCAATTGACTCATGTTTCCTTTCCATGCTAAGGAACCCGAATCAGGGGTAAAAGAGGGACTTTTAACTTCAAATTGGTTTTCCCGTAAAGATGTCTTGAGGCTGAACACATGGGGGCGGCGTCCATTTGGTTTAACGGTTTGTTTGGAGTTTGCTTTCCTTGGTACATATTGTATTTATCTGGCAATTTATCTCTGCCTAATTCTATTTTGCCTCAACCACTTGTATGTATCTATTTCCTCATGAAAGTTCTTTTTTTTTTCTTTCTTTTTTTTGACTTTGATCAATCAAATTGTTTGTATTATTTGTTCGGGGTTTCATGATTCTAACATTTTCTTTATTACATTCACATTTTTCATTCAATGCTAAAAAACGTAGAGCTTACAGTCGTTGAATGGAAAAACCCCATTTGGCCTCGATGTGGATTTTGTGAATCCTTATTGATTGGATTAATCTAGGCTTCTGATGCATTTTATATACTGTTCACCTCTTCCAATCTATTGCTTTGAATGGCAAAATTTCATCTGATTTGGTGGTCGATGGAACAACATCAGAACAGACAGAGTTTCCATCGACAGCATCAGTTGTTATAAACTTGGGCCTCTAAGCCAAACTCCCCCCAAAAGGCCTTGTGAAGGGAGAGGAAGACTTGCATCTATATACAATGGCCCAGGGTCATAATCCACCGATACGGAATATCTACAATAGCTCAGGGTCATAATCCACCGATGTGGAATATCTTCACACCCCCCGCACGTGTGTGGGTCGTGTGCTAGACTTGGGCTTCACACGCGGAATATCTTCACACCCCCCGCACGTGTGTGGGTCGTGTGCCAGACTTGGACTTCACAGGCCACGCACACGTGGAGTTTACAATCCCGGCAACCTGCTATGATACCATGTTATAAACTTGGGCCTCTAAGCCCAACTCCCCCCCAAAAGGCCTTGTGAAAGGAGAGGAAGACTTGCATCTATATACAATGACTCAGGGTTATAATCCACCGATGTGGGATATCTTCACATCAGTGAAGCTAGATGGTAACATGATATCCGATTGTAAGCCTTCAAAATTGTATTCGGGAATACAACGACTTAACAGATTGACAGCCAGCAGGACAAAATCCAAATACTCTTTAAAGTGTTCAACTTCTCAGGGTCCGATTTATTATTTATTATTTTTTTATTTTTTATGTATATATATTTTTTGTATTGGTGAGTGCAGGTTCCTTCAACGCTGACATTATTTTTTAAATACCAATTTTGGGAGACGACGATCTGTGGTATCTTTATTTTAAAATGGATAATTTCGATTTATCCAACTTATCTACTGTTTTTTCAAGCATTACTTCACTGGTTATATTCTAATCATCAAACAGAGGATTCCATAAGTTAATTTGTTTGTCGGTCATGTCTCATGCAAGTGCCTATTGCATTTTGCTTTCAATCTTGAATTCTTTAACAAGACCCAGTTAATGACTTGGTGCAGGCCAAGATTTCAAAACCATAGGTAATCACCATAATAAATTATGGGGTGGCTGACCGAGTTTTTTAACAGTTCTAGCCAGTAACAGGTATTTGAAGAAAACTGACATGGAAAATATGATGACCATAGATATTGGGAAGAACATCGTCCAAGGGCGACAATTATGGTTCATGCTACTTATTTCATGGTACTGATCATACTCATATCTAGAGAATGCCCCATCCTTGGACTGAAGATTGATTATAAACTAAGCAGTACGTAGCATAAGCTGAACCATTGTCAGATTATATGCCTTCAAGTCTTTTTGCTCTTGCGATAGTTAAGATCAAGAGATGATAATATTTAAGAAAAAAATGAAATTTAAAAACTACATGGCAAAGACCCCAATAGATATGACTAATAAATTAGCTCAAAGTTTTAAACTAAGTTCTGATAATAGAAATAGTACATGATGAAAAAAATGATAGTACTGACAAAATAAGAATATTATTCATAATGTTATACTTTTAGACATGGTACTTGGATACCAAAAAACAAACGAGTGTTGCTCTCTCCACCGTAGAGGCGGAATTTGTTGCTGTGTCTAAGAGTGCTGCTCAAATTGTCTGGCTTAGGAGAATTATGGAGGATGTTGGTTATATTCAAGAGAAACCTATTGATGTTTATTGTGACAGCATATCTGCAATTTCTATTACAAAGAATCCGGTTGAACACAATCTCACAAAGCATATCGCGATTAAAAATCATTTTGCTCGTGATGCAGTGGCTGAAGGCATTATTAACTTGGTTCATTGTAGCTTAGAAGAACAAGTTGATGATCTGATGACAAAGGCGCTGCCGCGTGACAAATTTGGGATTCACAAGTTCAGACTTGGAATGATGTCAAAGGCACAATTCATGGGGGACTGTTAATGATTTGTGTGAATTGTGCTCTAATATTATTTTGTGGTTATATTTGTCCTTTTATGTCATTTTGCTTATGGGTGTCTATTTCTTTTAATTAGTCTAGTTTAAGTATATTGTTTCCCAGAACAATTATCTATTATTATGAAGAATTGATTATTGGATTTTCTCCCAAAAGTTTATCTGGCTCTTGGTCTTTTTGCGTCTGTTCCTCTTTATTCTTGAGGAGTTTTGTTCTAACATGGATATCGAGTATTATACGCCATTTTTTTTCTTCTTCTTGTGCTTTGTTTTTTTCCTCTAATTTTTCTTCTTCTTCTGTTGCTACTCTGCATAAATAACCGATAAAGCATTAATCGACAAAGCTTCTTTACGGACCGTTTCTCTGCCTTCCTCCCTCCGCCACAGCATTTGGCGTTATCAATAAGTAAAATTGGTTTGTCGTTTTCGGTGGACCAGGCGCAGCTAACTGCAGCATTAACGTGCGCGCAGTACACCCTTGAATCTAGGAAGCACTGATACCACACCGTTTGAGGTGGCTAATTCAGGGAAAAAACCTACGAATCGCGAATAAACGACACTGGCCCATCTGGGTGTCCTCTTTAAGGTAAAGAGACGTTGCGTAGCTGTCCAAGCTTAGGAAAAGACAAAAGCAACACATCAAGGAAAAGGATAATAAACTGAACCCTATTTTTACTCTCTCTATGTATCCTTTTTTATCAAATCAGGAGCCCCACCTACCAAATGCTAGGCCATCGGGCCCCCACATAAGCCCTGCAAATATGAACTCTAGACATTGATTTAGAGAGGTCTCCACACTACAAGAAAAGTCGAATTTAGGGACGGAAATATCCGTCCCTAAACATACATTTTCCGTCCCTAAACCAATTTGGGACGGAATTTGGGATGGAAAATTTTCCGTCCCAAAAAGTGCTGTCGCAAAATGTTGGGACGGACTTTTGCGACGGAAATATTAGGGGCGGATATTAGGGACGGAAATATTCCGTCCCTACGTTATTTTATTATTTTTTAAAAATATTCTTGGCGACGGAATTTTCCGTCGCTAACTTTCGACGGTTATTAGCGACGGAGTTATCCGTCCCTAATTATATATTTCATTATATAATTTATTTATTTTTTTGAAAATATTTTTATTATTGTTTTTATACTTAATTATTTGCGACGGACCATCCGTCGCAAATTTTAAAATTATTAAATAAAAATTTATTAGAATATTTGTTTGTATTTTTAAAAAGATTATTTAATTTAAACATTTATTTATTATTAATAATTTAACCGATTTTATTTTTTATTTTTTATTTGTTTTATTTAATTGGAAACAAAATAATCAAACAATTATCATTGAATTAAAATGCAAAAAAAGGTTCTCACATAAAATATCATTATATATTAAATTCACAATTAGTTCTCTCATAAAATATAATAATATATTAAAAAAAGTTCTCCCATGCATCTAATCCTCCCCATTAGAGATGTCGGCATCCTCTTCCTCTTCGGCATCCTCCTCCTCAGACTGTAATTGTCGATCATGTCGTAAAACCTGTAGCTCCTTCTCTAATCTAGCTATAGTCTCCTGCTGCGAATCGACACGAACCATCACTGCAGCAATTGCCCTCTGGATCGACTGCTCGACATCCGGATCAGTATGAGGAACAGATGGTCCGCTAGTGACAGAAGTGTCACGCAGACGACGTGCCTCTGATCCAATACCGTAAACACGACCTTTGACGCTCATCCCGCCAACCGCCTCAAGGTATAAGGCATTATCATCTAGCGACTCTCCGGCACCCGATGCAGAAGTCGATCCATTGGAGGATGCCCTTTCCTTCAACCGAGTGATGGTATCCTGTATCAAAAAATTTAAATAATATATAGCATTAAATATTATCACATTAATATTATTTTATTATTAAAAAATAATAAAACATAACACTTACATTTAGACTCGCTGAGCGTGTATCGACATACTCTCTTGTACCCTTTTTCAGATGGGTACGATCAAATAGTTCCCGAAAGGTGGGATCACGGCCCAAATGCTTCTTCTACAATTTAAATTTGAAGACAATTTTACTAATATTGTAAAATAGATAAAAATATTTAAATATAAAAATATTTAAAATTTACCATTCGCAAACGATGTCCCGTGACAGAAATGGATCCACCGGTGTGGACGGAACCCCCAATCTGAGATGCTCGATTCCTCTTCCCCTGCTCCCTTTTTAACACATAACTCGAGTTCGCCCACTTGCTTTGAAGCTCTGCTTTCACATTCTCGGGGACCCATATTCCTTTGTCTATGCCATTCCGAATTCCATGCATCGCACGCCGAAAAGAAATTTTATTCTTCACTTCCCAAAGTTTCTTTACTTTTACGTCATATGATGGGTCCCATTTATACTTCTTCTGCAAATTAAAAAAATCAAATAAAGATAGTTACCATGTATTAAAGATTGAAAAAAAATTAAACAAAATAATAAAATTAAACAAGTTAAACAATACTTTATAATTACCTTGAACTCTCCAAAATAATAATCTCTCTGCTCCTGAGTAGTCTCGCTCCATATTGTCGCAGGAGTTTCAAACTTACCCTTTATAATTTGGGTAATCCTCCTACCAACTTCCTCGGGCTCAAATCTAGATAAATATAAATTTTAAAAAAATTATATAACTGACATAAATACTCATGTAAATTAAGATTATTAAATAGAAACAATTAGAAAATATACTTACGAAGTACCAAAAGGTCGTATCCACATACGACCATCCGTGTCACAAACCCCAATCCTCTGCGACGAAGAAGATCCAACATCATGTGTCTGAGTGCGTACTGGTGAAGGCTCGGTGTCAAGTATATCATTAGACTCTGGTGTCTCAGGTATCTGAGTCTCGGGTGCATATGTCTCAGGTGCGTATGGCTCGGGTGCATATCCATACGAAATATGGATCGGTGGATGTGACATATGGGTCAGTGGATGAGACGTATGGGTGAGTGGACGTGACATGTGTATGGGTGGATGTGGCATAGGTTGGATAGGGGGGGGTGGCGGAGCCTGATGTCCCGGATAGAAGGGAGATGGATGTCTTGTCCACATATCATCAGCTAATATCTGCGAAGATGGTGGACGAACAGAATTTACCGATGATGGGGATGGGGTTTGAGGTGACGAACTCCCTCTACCATGTCCATGTCGACCTCGACCACGACCAGATAGAGTATGACCACGACCACTAGATTGACTACTGTCCATCTACAACAAATCATAAAGGTAGATATGCATACTGGTCATACAAAAATATTTATCTATATGCATACTGTATTGCACACTTAAAGAAAAATAACTAAGATGGAAATCAGATAATATTTAATTTTTAGAAACCAAATGCCATATGAAAATTTTACTAGAGTTATTCAAAGCAGCTAGTAAGATCCAAGAAACATGCAGAATTTCAAGTTGAAAAAGTAGAAACTAGCCATCTAAAAGACATACAACCTGCATTAGAGAAATCTCTGTTGCAGTTTTCTATATAGAGTACTTGTCTTATACTCGTATTAGAAACCATCCAACACCCCAAGCAGTTTAAAACCTAAACCATTTCAAGCCAGTGATATAAGTGAAATTCTATGTTAAATAAGAGACAGTGCAAGAGTACATTCATGAGTTGGCAATCCATGTCCTTCATCAACAATCATGTACCACCATTAAATAGGAGAACTTGTTTACTGTATCTAGCTACGACCATCAACATATAAAAAGAGCAATATAGCCCCGCCCCCCCCCCCCCCCCCCCCCCAAAATATGACAACTAAACAATCCCCCCTCCTTCTCCTCCATCTTTCCATTATTATCATGTGTTTATCTCTATGTAAGATCACCATTATGACATCAGAGTTTGAAGCCAGCATTATTGCATTACACTAAATTTACTGCAGTACCCATCCTAAGTTGGCAATCCAGTTTCAAAGTGTCATATAGATCAAAATGCATGTAATACATCACCAATAATTACAACATAACTAATGACAGCACCCAAAAACCAAAACAATATGAAATTGCAACCAGAAACCAAAACAAGACTATACCTACCAGCTTATTGCAACCAGAAACCAAAACAATCTAACATCTCTCACGCAGAAACATTCTTCATAAGAAATTTTTGAACCATTCGAATACCAGCAACATTAAATAATAGAAACCCTATTCGTATGAGTTAAACCCCCAAATTGGAAGAATGAGACAGACCCTTTATGCCTTTCAACAATTGAACAGAAAAACATGAATCGTTCACATAGATGTTCATGAAAACCACAACCAATTTGACTTTGAAAGAGACAAATATGAAATTAAAGAGACATACCTGACTTGGGTAAGACAAACCTGAAATCTGAGATAGAACTGTGGAGGCGGCAAAAGGGCTTGGGAGCAGCAACCAGGCGACAGAGGTGCGGGATGGCCTGGGAGCAGCAATCAGGCGACAGAGGTGCGGGATGGCCTGGGAGCAGCAATCAAGCGACAGAGGTGCGGGATGGCTTCAGAACAGCAACCACACGACAGGCTTGGGAGCATGGATAACGAGATAGAGGTGAAGGGTTTTGAGAGAGACAATTTTGAGAGGAGGGTAAAGTCTTGGGAAATATTACAAAATATTATAAAAATTAATTTAACTTTGACTGAAAAATGGGAGGGAGTGGGGGGCGGGATTCTGCCAGTTATAAAAGTCTAAAATTTATGCAAGTTATAAAAGTCTAATTCTAAGCAAAGTTAAAATGACATAACCATCGTAATATTGAATATAAAATTAAGACACATGCATATTTTCATCCATCTTCCTCACTATCAGTGTCATCTGACTCAAATTCTTCTTCTTCTTCTTCTTCTTCTTCATCATCATCTTCTTCGTCGTTAATATCCTCCTCATTCATTAGCCATGTAGTAACTCCATCAACTTCCTCAGGTTCTACTTCATTATCAACTAGGGACTCAGTTTGGATAGTATCAACTCTAACTGGCTCAACCGGAAGTAGATTGTCTTGAAATGCATCATCCGCTTGCTTGGGTTGTTCAGTAATTGTGCTCCTGGCTTTTGTCTTAATCACAGCCAACCAATCTTGTTGATCACGTATCCCTTCTGGATAAGGAGCAAAGTATACTTGCTCGGCTTGTTGTGCAATTATAAATGGATCATATTTCTTGTACCTTCCCCTACGTTTGATATCGACAAGTCCATAATGTTTATGAATTCGGGTACCTCGATTAGGAGTTGGATCGAACCACTCACCTTTGAAAAGAACAATTTTCTTGATTGGTAGACCTGGGAATTCTAACTGAACAATCTCTTTCAGTATTCCATAGTAATCATTCTCCAATTGTCCATAATCAGTTCCTCGTATGCATACTCCGCTATTGATTGATGACTTGCCTTCACTCCACCTATCAGTGTCGAATTTGTATCCATTAACGTAATATGTATTCCAGATGTCAACCCTCCTCAATGGTCCTAATGCCACGTTCCGTACTAGTTCATCGGTTATCATATTTTGTGGATCATGCACCTAAAATAAAATAAAAAACGTGTTATAACATTTATTAATTTCATATAATAAAATTATGTCATATTATTATAATATTCTTTATACTTACGAAGTTTTTGAACCATGATGCAAAACCTATCTCAATTTGATAGTCGAGTTCTTCATCATTCATAGTCCCTGACACTCGAATGTAATCTGTATACAAGCTAGAACACGTATAATGTTAGTATAAATAATTTCATTACAATTTATCAGTAAGTACAAAAATGAGTAGCTTACTTGACAAAAGGTTGGACAATATCACAATTCAGAAAAATGTACAATGTCGCAGCATTGTATTCTTGATCGGTAAGGTAGCGCCTACCAGCTTCACCAGCAAGCCGACCAGGTTGGTTGAATATTGATATTATAGGGAACTCCGAGCTCAAAATTCCACCATCATCATTTTGTGGAACTCTGGTTCTTCGAGAGCTCACATGTGGTTCAAAGTAGTACGAAGCAAAAGTCGACGTCTCTTCAACTATATATGCTTCACAAATAGATCTTTCCACCCGAGCTTTATTTTTAACCTTCTTTTTCAGAAAGTGTAGGAATCTTATACAAAGATTAATGAAATGTATTAGTAAAAAAATTACCACATTATATATATTAATATAACCAAGAAATATGAAAAAATACCTTTCAAAAGGATACATCCATCTGTATTGCACAGGCCCACCCATCCTTGCTTCGAATGGTAGATGTACTAGGAGATGTTCCATAGAGTCAAAAAAATATGGTGGAAATATACGCTCCAATTTACAAAGGATCACATGAATGTTAGCCTCCATGATGATCAATTGATCCTCCCGCAAAGTAGTTGAACATATATCTCTACAAAACTGACTCAACTCAGTAAGTACTGTCCAAATCGACTCAGGCAATTCCCGGAATGCAATAGGAAGTAGTCGCTCCATGAAAACATGACAATCATGACTTTTCATCCCAAACAATTTTCCTTCTCTCATATCTACGCACCTACCTAGGTTTGAAGCATAACCGTCGGGCAATTTCAACTTAGAGACCCAATCACACACTGCTCTTTTTTGCTCCATGGTAAGGCAAAATTTTGCCTTAGGTTTGAAGGATTTCCCTCTGCCATTTTCCACCAACTCCAAAGCTCTGCGTTTGCAATAATATGGAAGATCTAGTCTAGCCTTTACATTATCCTTTGTTTTCCCCTTAACGTCCATAACCGTATTGAAAACGTTATCAAACACGTTCTTCTCAATATGCATGACATCGAGGTTGTGTCGGACCAGATTATCCTGCCAATAAGGCAAATCCCAAAAGATGCTCTTCTTGGTCCAATTATGATCATGTCCATAACCCGGAAATACTAATTGTCTGCCAGTCTCAGTAATCTTTGGAAAATTCCAAAGTCCAGCTAACACTTCTTCACCAGACAAATGTGGTGGAGGTTCTGATCTCTCAGTTTGATTTTTAAGAAATGCATCTTTATTCCGTCTAAACGGATGTGTCATGGGCAAAAACTGTCTGTGACAATCAAACCATGAATTTTTCCTTCCATTCTTCAAGGTAAATGCTTTTGAACTCTGCATGCAGTAAGGACATGCTAACTTCCCAGCAGTCCCCCATCCAGACAACATACCATAGGCAGGAAAGTCATTAATAGTCCACATCAATGCAGCTCTCATAAGAAAATTATCTTTTAAGGATACATCATAGGTTATCACACCTTCACACCACAACTGATTGAGCTCATCTATCAATGGTTGTAGATAAACATCAATTTTGCTTTTTGGATTTTGGGGACCCGGGACAATTACTGTCAGGAACATGAACTCTCTCTTCATGCACATCCCAGGCGGTAAATTATAAGGCGTCAAAATTACAGGCCAACATGAATAATTTTTTCCTGATTGCCCAAAAGGAGTGAAACCATCTGCACACAAACCTAACCTTACATTCCGCGGGTCTGAAGCAAAGTCTTGATATTTTTCGTCAAATTGCTTCCATGCCACTCCATCAGATGGATGACAAAGAACTCCGGACTCCTGCTGATGCTCATAATGCCACCTCATTTCTTTTGCAGTAACAGTAGAACTGAACAACCTCTGCAGCCTAGGAATAAGTGGTAGATACCACATCCGTTTAACCGGAACCTCTTTAAAATTTCCATGACCAATTCTCCGAGCTTTATAACGATCAGCCTGACAAAATTTACATTGCTTCTCATATGCATCATCTTTCCAGTATAACATACAACCATTCACACAACAATCAATTCGCTGATATCCCAGCCCGAGTTTGGATGCCAACTTCTTGGTCTGATAGAAATCTGTAGGCATCCGATTTTCAGATGGCATCGTCTCTTTCATAAGATGGGCAACTTCATCAAAGCATCCTTGGGGCATGTTATAGTCAGATTTAATACTCAATAGTCTCATTGAAGCTGACAACTCTGAATGCGATTCACAACCTGGCCACAGTGGTTCTTGGGCAGCAGACAACATGTCAAAGAAAATTTGTGCATCTGGATTAGGAGGTTCTGGCATATATTGATCGTAATTTCTAGCATGTAACAAGCTGTCGCCAACCGATGGACCAGCAGCATCCATTACCATCTGCTCGAATGGATCAAAATTAGCACGATCATTTCCTTGCCAATAATAATTACCAGCATCTGCTTGCTCTTCCACAACCGATACATGAGGCATTTCAGGAATGACTTCTCCATGAGTTGTCCAATAATAATATCCATCCTGAAAACCTTTCTTGTACAAGTGTTGCTTAATATCATCAAATGCCAAATATTTTCTGCATTTACACCTAATGCAAGGACATCGTATTTTTCCCGTATTTTGAAACTGAAAATCATTTGCAGAAGCAAATGCAAGGAACTCTTCAACCCCATTAATGAATTCTTGCGTAATTCCCACTCGATTAGGTCCTAATCGGTTGTACATCCAAGAACGATACTCAGGCACATTCATTTTATTGATCACCTATATATATATATATGTATATATGGAAATGACAAAGTTAGGACACACACACACACACACATATATATATATATATATGGAAATGACAGTTACACCATATATATACAAACATATATATATATACATACATTGAAATATATATATACATACACACACACATGGAGATGACAAAGTTAGGTAACACATTATTCTAAGAATGAACCAATTTTTTAAAATTTAAGCAGTAATTGACTATTAATTTATTGAATTTAAGAATTTAAAGTCCAATAGAAAGCAAAGTTCAATGGAAAAAATGACATAAATTTGAGCTCAAAAAAATTTCACAGAATCTAAAATTTGTATATTTATGTAATTAAGTGGAATATACATATGTATAATTTTATTCATATAGGATGATAAAAGTTAAACGCCTAATTAGATAACAACCTATTTAAAAACTAATTTTACATAATATTAAAATTTTAAATAATTAAACAGACTCCTGTCACCTTAAATTTCGAATATTCAACCTTCAAAATATTATTCATTAGACATTTCCTAATTAACAAAGTTTTTAGTGCTTTTTTACACTTTCGGATCAAATGTTAAATTCTTAAGAAATTGCAAAAGAATAAAAACAAACTAATAAGCTAAAAAATCAAGAGAATAACCTGAAAATATCAATCTTTGGTTGTAGAAGTGATGAAATCTCTGGATCGAAGGCACCTCTCCAGAAATCTGCAGCAGTCTTCAAAGTGAAACTAAAACACTTCTGGAAGAGATCCAATCTGTTTTTTAAGTTTTTGCCGACAATTAGGGACGGAAATTGGGGACGGAACTTTTCCGTCCCTAATTAGCGACGGAAATTAGGGACGGAAAAATGTTCCGTCCCTAATTAGTCAAAAGGTCAATTTGTCACATTATTGGGGACAGAATTAGGGACGGGGTGAAACATTCCGTCCCTAAGTAGGGACGGAATTTAGGGACGGAATTTTTTCCGTCCCTAAAAAGTCAAAAAGTCAAAAAAGTTTTTAGCGACGAACTAATCCGTCCCTATTTCCGTCGCTAAAATTAAAATAAGTTAAAAGTTTTTTTGGACGGAAAAATTTGAAAGTTCCGTCGCTAAAAATAAAATTTTCCGACGGAAAATATTTCCGTCCCTAAATTCCGTCCCTAAAATCGCCTTTTGTTGTAGTGCCAGAGAAACTCAAATGTAGAATTTAATTATCTTAAATAGAACAGTAAAAGCTTCCAAGACCAAAGCACTTGTGCTCACATAAAGCTAAGTTTAATGAAAGATTAACTCAAAAATTATATTATTTATTTATTTATTAATATAATAAGGTGACATAAAATAATCCAAACATTAAAAAGGAAGAAGTGGGGGACAATGTCTCCCTCAAAACGTGTCCTCCTTGATCCTGTCTCTATCAATAAAGCACGTGGATGTTACTGCTTAATGTGAAAGAATAACAAAATTAAATGACAGGCTGCAGAGGCGTTTTCCAAAAACATGGGTTTTTGATATGGACGCATCTAAATCAAAGCAGTCCGAAAATGGCCTATACTCAGCTAGAGCAATTTTTCTTTCAAATGGGATATGTGTGACAAGCTCTTAATTAAAGCTGCCAGCCATATTGCATGTTTCTCTCTCCCTCAGAGGAGTGTAGGGTTAGCCTTGTTTTATATAAGTTCATTAGGGAGATAAGTTGAGGATATCTTTTGGAGTCATTTTACAGAGAGAACGAGTGAAAGGATGATTGAATGGAGGAAGAGTTCTACCAAGGTGAGAAACACGATTTAATTGGGTACGTAATTTATTATAGTTTTGGAGTTGATATTGGTTTGTGTCTTTGCTAGAGTGGTCAAGAAGGAAGGATATAGGTTCGGAACAAAGAGGAGGACTTGGCAGTTTAGACTCAACCATAATAGCTAAGGTATGAAATGTATTGGATAGATAAGTAGTTTGGAAAAGGTGAAATCGTGCATTGTTGTTTCTTTGCATGAAGAATGTTGACATGCATGCAATATTATTAGTAATTAATTAGTTGCTTTTGCGATAAGTTCTGGACTTCAAAGAAAATAGGGTACTTGATTTAATATTTCAAAATGAACAAATCACCTCATGTTTGGATCCATGGAGATTGTAACCCTGCATGCATGTAAGAAAAATAATTTCATGCAATATTATTAGTAATTAATTAGTTGCTTTTGTGATAAGTTCTGGACTTCAAAGAAAACAGGGTACTTGATTTAATATTTCAAAAATAACAAATCACCTCATGTTTGGATCATGGAGATTGTAACCCTGCATGCATGTAAGAAAAATAATTTCATGCAATATTATTAGTAATTAATTAGTTGCTTTTGTGATAAGTTCTGGACTTCAAAGAAAACAGGGTACTTGATTTAATATTTCAAAAATAACAAATCACCTCATGTTTGGATCCATGGAGATTGTAACCCTGCATGCATGTAAGAAAAATAATTTCATGCAATATTATTAGTAATTAATTAGTTGCTTTTGTGATAAGTTCTGGACTTCAAAGAAAATAGGGTACTTGATTTAATATTTCAAAATGAACAAATCACCTCATGTTTGGATCCATGGAGATTGTAACCCTGCATGCATGTAAGAAAAATAATTTCATGCAATATTATTAGTAATTAATTAGTTGCTTTTGTGATAAGTTCTGGACTTTAAAGAAAATAGGGTACTTGATTTAATATTTCAAAATGAACAAATGACCTCATGTTTGGATCCATGGAGATTGTAACCATGCATGCATGTAAGAAAAATAATTTCATGCAATATTATTAGTAATTAATTAGTTGCTTTTGTGATAAGTTCTGGACTTCAAAGAAAATATTGTACTTGATTTAATATTTCAAAATGAACAAATCACCTCATGTTTGGATCCATGGAGATTGTAACCATGCATGCATGTAAGAAAAATAATTTTTGGTTTTGGAAAAGCCCAAAAGTTAGTCAAGATAAGTCTCAGCTAAAACATAAGTACAACAAATAAATGGAGTTCATTAATGCATGACTATTATGATACATAATGAGAAAATTAATACAATGATTTATATGAAAGGAAGACTTGAGTCCGGAGTTAACTTTTTCAATAAGCAAAAAAGGAAAGACAATCGGGTCCTGGAACATAAGCCCTGCAAACATGAACATAAACATCGGTAAAATAGAAGGCATATCAACGGTAGACAATGATTAGAGAGGTCTATAGAGAAACTCAAATATATAATTTAATTATCTTAAATAGAACATTAAGCTTCCTAGACCAAAGCCTTGTGATCGCTTAAAGCTACGTTTAGTGAAAGATTAACAACATGCATTGCTTGATTCAAAAATTAGATTATTTATTTATTTATATATCAAGTGATATTCCTCTATCTACTTAATTAAGTTACATATCATAGGAAAAAAATGACGAGTGAAGAACACGGTCAGACTTGTTCAGTAAAAGTGCTAGAGGAATTTGTTTACAGTCATGAAATGCCTCCTCCACGTTACAAAACAGTGAGGGAACCCTCATGTGTTAGAACGATGGTCACCTTGCAAAACCTAGACATTGAGTTGGGTGCCCTAGGATGAAAAATTAAAGCATGGACCACGTTCAAGGGTAGCGAACAAGAAGTTAAGGAAGAATGTGCTTGACTTATGCTTCATAAGCTGAAGAGTGATCATTATGTGCAAATAGCAAGCTACTGTTGGTGTATGCTCTAGGAGCCAATCATGGGATGATTGTATTAGCATACATTTATTATGTTATATTGAGGTACTTTATTTGTTATGAATTATTTATCTGCATTATTTAATGATTATGATAAATATCCCTAGAATAGTTGGTTCGATGGTATGAGACTTCAAGTGTGTGACTTGAACGTGAGATCATCATAGATGTATATAGAATACTATTCCCAAACGTCCCTAGTCGAGTATTATTGTTAAATGGGATAACATTAATACGTTGAGACTAGTATGTAGATTGATTGATGACTAAATCTTGTGAGTCATGGATATGAGATATCAAATCAATACATGGGTAGGTACTTGTTACAGAACGGAAAGTACTGGACAGACCCAACATGAGAATACTGCATGGATTGTTATATGAATGTCATAAGCTATTCTCATAGTGACAATGATATATGTTTTTCTTTAACCTGAAATCACTACGGTTCCCAACATGAGGAGTTATACACTTTGATACTGTCTAACGTCACTTGTAAAAGGGATGACTATAAAGTCAGTGATTGGGTATATCACGAATCATGTGGAGGGATGTGAGTGACCTAGATGGTATTTGTCCCTTCTATATAACAGGAGTGATATCTGTGGGCCCCTTGATTGAGTGAGACTTAGAAATGCATGGCCGTGCTCAAATGAATCAATATGTGATATTGATTTCGTTTGTTTTTTTAATAGTCTACTCGGAATCAAGAAACACATAGATTAACATATACGAGGATGACACATTCCATGCCTCGATGTTAATCAAGATATTAAGGACAAAGGGACTGCATGTAAAATTGGTCATAAATAAAGGTTATGTCGAATCATTGACATTCTCGTTATTTGGGTAACAATGATGTGTTGCTAGATACCACTCATTGTTTGTGATGCTAGAATATGATTTTAGTTTCACTGCTAACATAACCAGAACCTATAGGGTCACACACATAGAATAAGTCAAAGATTATGTTATTTAAGAATAACATATTACGTTTGGGCTTAGGGCTTTATGTAAGGTCCATTACCGGTTTAATTAATAAGATTAATTGAACATGGTCAAGAGTCCAAAAACGTGGGCTTCTTTCTTCAAGGAGATTTGGGCTTTTTCGGTTTTACTTGACTCACGAAATATTTAGGGTTAGAGTAACCCTAGTGTATGTTACAACACTTGGTGTGCCACACTTCTTTGTGAGTTGAGAGAAAAACGGATTGGAGCTCTTCTTCTGGTTACTAGCATAACGTAAAGAGACGATCTTTGGCTTGTTCGTGTGGATACCATAGAGGCGTGCTTTTCGGTTGGATAGTGCGGTTGATTCGGATCCTTCAAGCCAAGCAATCGGTTGATTTCTGCACTTCAAGAGGTAACTCTTCATCACCGATTTATGCCCTTTCACATGGATTCTCTGGAGGGTTTCAATAAAAAATTTAAACTTCCGCTGTGTATGAGATATTGAAACCCAGCAGTGGTATCGGAGGCGCTTGTGAAACCATAAATCGGTTATGTTTGTCTTGTGCATAGATCTGTGTTAATATGATTACAAACGGAATGACATGTTTGATAAGATCAAAAATTGATTCGGGTTTCTTGGCATGTATGTTTGATACAGATTCAGTTTTGATGTGATCAGAATGATGATTTGGATACCTAATTTGTTACTTGCCTATGATGAGTCGATTTAATGTGATTAAACGAAACAAAACAGAAACATTATCGGATTCTCACTAGGGTTTGCGTCGGCCGTGTATGTCAAGTGTTGATGTATTACAAGATGTAAACCGACGTAAGGTAGGTTTGCCAAAGCAAAGTATCTTGTCTATCTTGGTGAGACGCGAAAGGATAATAGTGATATCCGTATTGTCAATAACATTGGGTCTGACTTAACTAGGATATCTCAATAGGATTTAGGCCTAGAGGCATAGAGTTAGGCATTATTTCATGAGATGAATTAGAACAAGTGTTGTTCACTCAACTATCCAAGAGTTGTATGTGATGCAATTGGTAAAATGTTACCTACCCAAATAAGCTACATCTTGGGTGATTGGCCAAAGCCAACTTAAGACAAAGTGAATTTTGGATCTTGGCTCACTAGAAAGTTGTGACTTTCCAAATTAATAGTGAGGGCTATTAATTGAAGAAAATAGTGGGACACTACCAGAAAACCGACTATTAACGACAGAATTTACCGACGTAAATTTTTCGTCGCTAAATACCGACGGCATAGCGACGGATTACCGATTAAATTCGTTTTTTGAATTTTACTGACGGATTGCCGACGATTTACCGAAGGAAAAGTTATCGACGAATTTTTTTCGTCGGTAATATTTGGCGCCAATTTGGCGCGAATATTTTGCGACAGATTACCGACGAAAATTATGTCGGTAATTTACCGACAAAACTAAATCCGTTGATAAATTTTTAATTTTTAATTTCTATTTTAAAAAATAAATTACCGACGGATTTATTTCCGTCCGTAAATATTTTTTATTTTTTAATTTTGAAACTAATTTACCGATGGAAATAAATCTGTCAGTAAAGTGTTGTAATTTATTAAAATGATTTTCAACCCAGTTTCATTTTGCAATTGAAACCCTAAGACATTTTTTGGGTATCTCTGCGCCTCTCTCTCCTCTTCAACTTTTCCCCGTTTCTTCTGGCCTCTTTCTCTCCCTTCGAAAACTACCTCATCGGTTGAGGCTCCACCATTTACACTCTCGCCGCAGAAAATCTTTCGAAAAAAAGATGCTAGAGCTTCGTCTCGTGCAAGGTTCCCTTCTCAAGAAAGTCTTGGAGTCGATTAAGGACTTGGTGAACGATGCCAACTTTGAATGCTCGGCGATCGGGTTCTCGCTTCAGGCCATGGACTCCGGCCACGTTGCTCTGGTGGCTTTGCTTCTCAGATTCAAGGATTTGGAGCATTATCGTTGCGACCGAAACTTCTCCATGGGCATGAATCTCAAGATGCTTCGGTGTGTAGAGATGGCAGCGACACTGTTACTTTCATGTTCGAAAGTCCAAGTAAGTAGTTCTATCTCTGCGATTATTGGGTTCCTGCATAATTTTTTTGGCTGGGATGAGGGTAAAAGGATTTTTGTGTTTTGATTTTTTGGGTGAAGAGTGATGGAAATGAGAGGTAAAAGGATTTTACGGTGGAAGATTTTTGAACAAAACCATGATAGGTATTACTGGTATCATGTCTTCACTCAAGAATATCTTGGTATCATGTCACTGAAGTGGGTTATTGATTTTCATTATCCACAAGTTAAACTTGTTTTTTCTTCGGTTTTTTGAAGGTATTCAAGCTATAGAAGTTACACCGAGCACTCACGACAGAGACGCTATAGAAGCCCACTGAGGGGACGTAGCCCTCCCAGGTCCTCCTCTAATATGCACATATATTAATTTACCCCATCATTGCCTGATTTGTACTTTTCTGAATTTTATTAGAATATGTTTATGTGATCATAGCAGCAACTTTTAGCATTTTTCTTTCTTTTTTTTTTCTACAAATTTGTTAGTTATGGGCACGGTAGATATCATCTAGGAATGAATGGGGTACTGACGAGTCAGCAAAAATATACGAACTTTATTTATCCTAAACAATGTAGTGGTTGGAGATGATTAGTTATGCCATAACATCTAATGCATCAAATTTTGTTAACACACTGTTTTTACATATGCACAGAATTGATTATATTCTTCATTACCTTATACTGTGATTGTATTTAAGTTGTGCCTTGCCTTGTCCTTTCAATTTGAATTTTTCATGGGACATCATGTGCCTATAGACCTAGAAAAAATATTTATAAGTTAGGTAAAACACGAGAGAGTAAAACTTGGGACCTAAATCATGTAAACGCATCAAAGATATAGATGATAAAGTTTTTGTAAAGGATGTTGAAATTAGTGAGAGGTGGTTGAATTACTTCATAGGACTGAATGTCCTTCAAACTTTTTTAATAGATCTGTCCATCAAACTTAGGGTTTGATTTTCATTTGTAGTGTAGTTGAGGTTGGATCCTAATGGTCCTCATACCTCACTGAGGTCATCCCACCTTTAATGTAATGTCTACTGATTGACTCTTAAAGTAGAGATCAAGAAGCTCTTACATTTACATTACAGATATTAGTTTTGTTATGACCCAATGAGGACAAGTGCTTACTGAAGCTTATTTTTCATATAAAGTACACTGTTTCTTTGCAGGTTTGTCCTACATGACAATGAGAGCTGGGATTGATATGGTTGCTCACATAAGCCTACAACATGAAAATATATTCGGCAAATCCTTTTCTATATTAATGTTTCTGTAAATGGATATCATCTTATAATTTGCAGTTTTTTTTTAATTTTTACCGACGGATTACCGACGGATTTTTAAATTTTAATAATTATTTATTTTAATTTTACCGACGGATTTTCAAAAAAAATAAAAATAAATTCTTTTATACCGATCGAATTTCGATCAGTAAAGTGGTCGGTATTTACCGACAAACAAAATATTCCGTCGGCAAATCACCACCTACGAAAGATTTGCTGACGAAAATTTACTGGTCGGAATTCCGTCGGTAAATAGTTTTACCGACGGAAATAGTAGAATTGCCTACAAAAAAATCCGTCGGCAATTTTAGAATTTCTTGTAGTGGGAGTTACATTTATTTAAAAACCTTATTAAATGTGAATAGCACGAAATTTACTTTGCATATTTCTATTGTAGATTTCCATGGCATCAAACACTTCAAACAACCTAACACTACGATCTGTCCTTGAGAAGGACAAGCTGACTGGGACAAATTTCCTAGACTGGTATCGAAATTTGAGGATTGTCCTCAAACATGAGCGAAAGCAGTATGTCCTAGAGCAAGCCATTCCTGAGCAACCAGCTGCTAATACTCCAAGGGCTGAAAAGGATGCTTACAAGAAGCATTAAGATGACGCCTTGGATGTTGGGTGCATCATGCTAGCCACCATGAACTCTGAGCTTCAGAAGCAACATGAGAACATGGATGCCTACGATATGATTGGGCACCTTAAGAAACTTTATCAAGGTCAGGCTCGGCAAGAAAGGTATGATGTTTCCAAAACATTATTTCAGTGCAAATTAGCGGAAGGAAGTCCTGTTGAACCTCACGTACTCAAAATGATTGGGTATGTTGAAAGTCTTGAGAGGTTGGGATTTCCTATGGGCCAAGAGTTGGCCATTGATTTAGTTCTGCAATCGTTGCCTCCGAGCTATGGTCAATTTGTCGTGAACTATAACATGAACGAAATTGACAAATCACCGCCAGAACTGTTAGCTATGTTAAGAACTGCTGAACAGAACATGCCAAAAGGCTCTAGTTCCATAATGATGGTTCAAAAGGGCAAAGGCAAGGGCAAGGGTAAGGGCAACTATAAGAAGAAAAAGGATAATGGATCCAACAATAAGCCCAAACCCAAGTCTAATGCACTGAAACCTAAAGGTGGAGTTGCTAAGGAAGGGACATGTTTCCACTGTGGTGTCGTTGGACACTGGAAGAGGAATTGCCAAATTTACCTGGAAGAGCTTAAAAAGAAGAAAGGGAGTATGACTTCCACTTCAGGTATTTTTGTTATAGAAGTCAATTTATCTGCTTCTTCTACTTGGGTATTAGATACCGGTTGTGGTTCTCACATATGTAATAATGTGCAGGAACTCAAAAGGAGTAGAACTTTGACTAAAAGCGAGGTGGACCTACGAGTAGGCAATGGAGCAAGAGTTGCTGCCCTATCTGTAGGAACTTATTATTTAACTTTGCCTTCAGGGCTAGTATTGGAATTAGAGAACTGTTACTTTGTGCATGCTATTAGTAGAAATCTTATTTCTATTTCTTGTTTGGACAAGAAGAGTTTTTCATTTTTAATAAAGGACAAATGTTGTTCATTTTATTTGAATGAAATATTTTATGGTAGTGCACAATTGTTTAATGGACTCTATATTCTAGATCGCGAAACATCTGTCTATAACATTAATACTAAGAGGTCCAAATCGAATGATTCGAACCCCACTTATCTCTGGCATTGTCGCTGGGTCATATAAATGAGAAACGTATATCCAAACTTCATAAAGATGGATTCTTGGACTCATTTGATTTTGAATCATATGAGGTATGCCAATCCTGTTTATTAGGCAAGATGACTAAAGCCCCTTTCACTGGACATAGTGAGAGGGCTAATGATTTATTGGGTCTTATACATAGTGATGTATGTGGGCCTATTAACTCATTAGCCAGAGGTGGGTTTTATTACTTCATTACATTTACTGATGATTTCAGTAGATATGGCTATGTGTACCTTATGAAACACAAGTCAGAATCTTTTCAAAAGTTCAAGGATTTCAAGAATGAAGTACAAAACCAACTTGGCAAAAGTATCAAAGCACTTCGATCGGATCGAGGTGGAGAATACCTAAGCCATGAGTTTAATGATCATCTGAAAGAGTGTGGTATAGTATCACAACTCACTCCTCCTGGAACACCACAATGGAATGGTGTTTCCGAGAGGAGGAATCGCACCCTGTTAGACATGGTACGATCAATGATGAGTCATGCAGATCTTCCAATTTCCTTTTGGGGACATGCTTTAGAGACAGCCGCTTTTACTCTCAATCGCGTTCCTTCAAAATCGGTTCAAAAGACACCATATGAATTATGGACTGGGAAACGTCCTAGTATGTCTTTCTTGAAAATTTAGGGTTGTGAGGCCTACGTAAGACGTCAAGCCACTGACAAACTTGGACCCAAATCGGATAAGTGTTATTTTGTGGGGTATCCTAAAGAAACCAAGGGGTACTATTTCTATAATCCTACCGAGAGCAAAGTGTTTGTTGCACGGACTGGTATTTTTCTAGAAAGAGAATTCATCTATAGAGGAACCAGTGGGAGTAAGATAGAACTCGAAGAAGTTCGAGACACACAAGAGAACACTGAACCTATGACGGAACCTGAGCAAGCACCACAAGTTGTTGTGGAACAAGAATCTGCTCAAGTAACACAAGGCCCACGTAAGTCTGGTAGGCAACGTCATGAGCCTAAGAGATATGGATTTCTGGTGTCTCAACATGGCGATGTATTGCTCATAGATCAAAATGAGCCAACAACCTACCAAGAGGCTATTACGGGTCTAGAGTCTGAGAAATGGCTAGAGGCCATGAGATCCGAGATGGAATCCATGTATGTCAACAAGGTATGGACTTTGGTTGACCCACCTGAAGGGGTAAAACCCATTGGGTGCAAGTGGGTTTTCAAAAAGAAAACTAACATGGATGTGGAGGTACATACCTTTAAGGGGCGATTGGTTGCAAATGGTTTCAAGCAAATTCATGGTATAGACTATGATGAGACTTTTTCTCCAGTTGCCATGATTAAATCCATCAGGATCTTGCTTGCTATTGCAACATTCTATGATTATGAAATCTGGCAAATGGATGTCAAGACTGCATTCCTTAATGGAAATCTCCTCGAGGATGTGTACATGTCACAGCCTGAGGGTTTTGTCACTCCAAAGAATGCTGGTAAAGTATGTAAGTTGCAACGATCCATTTATGGATTAAAGCAAGCTTCTCGAAGCTGGAATCTACGTTTTGATGAAACAATCAAAGAGTTTGGTTTCATTCAAAATGAGGATGAACCTTGTGTCTATCAAAGGGTTAGTGGGAGCACAAAAGTCTTCCTGGTATTGTATGTGGATGACATACTACTTATCGGGAATGACATTCCTACCTTACAGTCTGTCAAGACTTGGTTAGGGAAATGCTTTTCCATGAAAGACTTAGGCGAAGCTGCCTATATATTAGGCATCAAGATCTATAGGGATAGATCAAGAAAATTGCTTGGTCTAAGTCAAAGTACATACATTGATAAAGTGCTGCAACGGTTCAGCATGCAAGAATCTAAGAGGGGATTTCTACCCATGTCACATGGGATGAGTCTCTCTAAAGATCAATGCCCTAAATCTCAGGATGAAAGGGATCGCATGAGTAAGATTCCATATGCTTCTGCAATTGGATCTATCATGTATGCCATGATATGTACGCGCCCTGATGTGTCATATGCTTTAAGCATGACAAGTAGATATCAGTCAGATCCCGGTGAAGGTCACTGGATAGCTGTCAAGAATATCCTTAAGTACTTGAGAAGAACTAAGGATTCATTCTTGGTTTATGGAGGTGATGATGAACTGGTCGTAAATGGTTACACTGATGCCAGTTTTTAGTCCGATAAGGACGACTCCAAATCTCAGTCAGGTTTTGTGTTTTGCCTAAATGGAGGTGCTGTGAGCTGGAAAAGTTCGAAGCAAGAGACAGTAGCTGATTCTACTACAGAGGTTGAGTATATTGCCGCCTCTGATGCTTCAAAGGAGGCTGTTTGGATCAGAAAGTTCATTACTGGACTTGGCGTGGTTCCTAGCATTGCAAACCCATTGGACATCTATTGTGATAACAATGGGGCCATTACACAGGCTAAGGAGCCCAGATCTCACCAAAAATCCAAACATATACTCCGGCGCTTCCATCTCATACATGAAATTGTTGACAGAGGAGATGTGAAGATATGCAGAGTACCGACAGACGATAATATCGCCGACCCACTGACCAAGCCTCTGGTGCAGCGAAAGCATGATGGTCACACTCGATCTATTGGTATTAGATACATGAGTGATTGGATCTAGAGCAAGTGGGAGATTGTTGGTGTATGCTCTAGGAGCCAATCATGGGATGATTGTATTAGCATACATTTATTATGTTATATTGAGGTACTTTATTTGTTATGAATTATTTATCCGCATTATATAATGATTATGATAAATATCCCTAGAATAGTTGGTTCGATGCTATGAGACTTCAAGTGTGTGACTTGAACGTGAGATTATCATAGATGTATATAGAATACTATTCCTAAACGTCCCTAGTCGAGTATTATTGTTTAATGGGATAACATTAATACGTTGAGACTAGTATGTAGGTTGATTGATGACTAAATCTTGCGAGTCATGGATATGAGATATCAAATCAATACATGGGTACTTGTTACAGAACTGAAAGTATTGGACAGACCCAACATGAGAATACTGCATGGATTGTTATATGAATGTCATAAGCTATTCTCATAGTGATAATGATATATGTTTTTCTTTAACCTGAAATCACTACGGTTCCAAACATGAGGAGTTATACACTTTGATACTGTCTAACGTCACTTGTAAAAGGGTTGACTATAAAGTCAGTGATTGGGTATATCACGAATCATGTGGAGGGATGTGAGTGACCTAGATGGTATTTGTCCCTTTTATATAACAGGAGTGATATCTGTGGGCCCTTTGATTGAGTGAGACTTAGAAATGCATGGCCGTGCTCAAATGAATCAATATGTGATATTGATTTCGTTTGTTTTTTTAATAGTCTACTCGGAATCAAGAAACACATAGATTAACATATACGAGGATGACACATTCCATGCCTCGATGTTAATCAAGATATTAAGGACAAAGGGACTGCATGTAAAATTGGTCATAAATAAAGGTTATGTCGAATCATTGACATTCTCGTTATTTGGGTAACAATGATGTGTTGCTAGAGACCTCTCATTGTTTGTGATGCTAGAATATGATTTTAGTTTCACTGCTAACATAACCAGAACCTATAGGGTCACACACATAGAATAAGTCAAAGATTATGTTATTTAAGAATAACATATTACGTTTGGGCTTAGGGCTTTATGTAAGGTCCATTACCGGTTTAATTAATAAGATTAATTGAACATGGTCAAGAGTCCAAAAACATGGGCTTCTTTCTTCAAGGAGATTTGGGCTTTTTCGGTTTTACTTGACTCACGAAATATTTAGGGTTAGAGTAACCCTAGTGTATGTTACAACACTTGGTGTGCCGCACTTCTTTGTGAGTTGAGAGAAAAACGGATTGGAGCTCTTCTTCTGGTTACTAGCATAACGTGAAGAGGCGATCTTTGGCTTGTTCGTGTGGATACCATAGAGGCATGCTGTTCGGTTGGATAGTGCGGTTGATTCGGATCCTTCAAGCCAAGCAATCGGTTGATTTCTGCACTTCAAGAGGTAACTCTTCATCACCGATTTATGCCCTTTCACATGGATTCTCTGGAGGGTTTCAATAAAAAATTTAAACTTCCGCTGTGTATGAGATATTGAAACCCAGCAGCTACAACTACGGGGAAAGCAGCAACCCTACGATCCAACAACATGAGATTGAAAGACTTCGACGTGAAGTTAAAAAGTCTTAAGGACGAGAATTGTGGATTACGATGCGACAATGAAGTCTTGGCTAGCACGGTCAGGGAGTCGGAGAGGCTTGAGGAAGATTCTGAGGAAGAACCAGTGTTTGAGGACAAACATTGCATAGCATGAACTTAGCTTAAGTGTTTTTTTAAGTTAAGTAAGTGAATAAGGCTCATAGTATGAATGAGTGTATGAAATAGAGAAGTATGAATTCTTTTATAATTATTGTATGATATTGTTCTAGAAGTTTTGTTCATGTGCTTTATTAAATTTGCATATATTGAATGTAATATTTTCAACAAGAATCAGCAAAGCTTTGACAAGTTAAAGCACATTTATATAGCTTTAAAAGTACAAATATATTTCAAAACATGAATGCTACTGTGCATTTCAGCTATTAATTAAATCTGCCATGCCATTTTGCACGTTTCTCTCTCTCCCTCTCACAGACTCACTCTCTGCCACTTATGACAATTCTCACACTTTGAATGTGCTCTCTACTTTCTTTGACTTTCAACTAATTTCCGAAAATACCCTTTTGTCTGCAATTACAGATAATTTTAAATTGGACATAAATTAATGTTCAGACGAGGGATTTCAGGGATAATCCTCAGGATCCACCTACGACTTTCTCATTTGTCACGCACGTGCTATTCGTGTTCTGTTTTTATCAACAAAAAAAACTTTTGCATTTTAGAATGACATGGAAAATTAAAAATTAAAAAAATAAAATATCTCATTTGAAAAACTCACAATACATATTTTTATTTTTTTTTCTTAAACAAAATTTTAAAACTCTTTATCTCTTAAAATACATATTAGATTTCGAAAAAAATTACGTATCCATAATCAGCAAGTAAAGATTTATCCAACAAGATCTGTCATCGATAGGTTTTAATCACTCATTTTTAATTACATTATTTTTAATGACATTATTTTTTTTGTACTAATATGTGAGTTACGTATGTTCTAGTGTTTATTTATAGGTACCGTTATGAGCTCGTATATCGGATTTTCATAGGGTAACCTAAACAATAAGTGTTAAACCCTAAGAGAAACGAATTCGCTAAACCCTAATGAGATTGTGTATCGGATTTTCATGTTGTAACCTAAACAATAAGTGTTATAAACCCCAAGGGAAACAGATTCGCTAAACCCCAAGGGGAACGAATTCGCTAAACCCTAACAGGCTCGTGTATCCGATTTCAATTTTTTAACCTAAAAGACTTAGATTCACTAAACCTCCACGAATTCACTACAAAATCATAAATGTCTCAAGTGCTAAACCTCAGGGCTCTAACTATTATACTCTAACAGGTTCAGATACTCAACGTAATTTCTATAAAAATGCAAAAAATAATGAATATATATTATACTATCATAATATAATAAAATTTCAGCTCGAATAAATACTTTAAACATCATATATATGAATTACATTATTTTTAAAAATAATGTAATTGAAAAAACGCTATAAAAACTATAGACAATGAGTCTTTTTAGAAAGAATTTTACACGCTGAGTTCGAATATGTAATTTTTTTTGAAATCTAACAAGTATTTTGAGAGATAAAATGTTTTAAAGTTTCATTTATGGAAAAGATGAATAAAAATTGATTTTTAAAAAAGTCCAACATGACACACCACCATGGAGTGCCATGTAGACTTGGGTTGAGTTGGGCTAATAAAAGTTGGGTTCCGTAACATTTTTGCTGTTATAGTTTGATATTGTTCATTGACAAATCTACCCTTAACTTGATTTATAAAGTTACATTGAATGGAGGACAATATAGTCATTCTATCTTGATGGCCGAGATGATTTGACAAGCATTCAAATATCATATCGGGATTTTATAGATGAACCCTCGGGTTAATTAAACTTTTGACCACTCAAAGATTTAGCATTTTTCAATTTGGTGACTGAAAGATAAATTGTTCAAATGAATTATCGAAAGTTTTTTTTGTTCCAGTTTGACAACTCGGGTAGATTTTTAAAATTTGGGGCAGTCAACTTGCATAGTTGGCACGTTGACTGTTAACCCAACTGTTTTGACAGTATACATGGACTGACACATTGCTGACATGGCAAGGACTAATTGTTTGAAAAAAAATTACAAATGTCATCTAACATGTAAGCCACGTGTAGTTGCCTTTCATCCAAATCATAGTTCAAAAGTATGATTTGTGCTAAAACAGTCAATGATAGGCTAATATATGTTTCATAAAGGTCATTACCAGCATCAAAAATTAAAATGGTTACATGAACACAGTACCAAATATGTCCAATACATTGCAGTCCAAAATATAATAATAGTTCAAACCATTATAGCAGCAAAATATATCGAAAATATTCCAAACTAGATCTAAAATAGTCCAAAATATATCCAAAACACTCCACAGTAGATCGAAAAGAGTCCAAAATATATCCAAAAGAGTCCACAATATATCCATGGCAGTCCAAAATATATCCATAGCAGTCCTAAACTTCTACACTACTCCTCATGCATTTTGTTTCCCTTTGTTGACAGATTGTTGTGTTGCAGTGAGCATGTTAGTGTACCTGGAGCTGGACGATGCACCTTGAATGGTTGGAACCATGGCTGCCACCCTCAAGTTGCCTCCTCCCTGTATGAATGGTTGATAGGTGGACTCCAATGGTACCTCAGGTGCATTTGGAAGTGAAGGACCACTTGTGCTATCTTCATTCACATTTTGTCTCCTCACTGGCAGCTTGCCTATACCGTCTACCTCTTCTCCCACCTCTCCCAGGAACTCCTTCAGATTGTCTCCTATCACCACCAATTCCATCTCTTCCAGCATGAAGTTCAGTAGTCCCTCTCCTACCCCCTCGATTACCACGTCCACCTCTCATGCCAACTCTACCAGCAACTTTCCCAGCAGATGAAGTCTCTCCATGCTCAACATTTGAGGGAGTCTGAAAAATGAATAATACAAAAATGTAATAGTTGTATAATTTTTTGAACAATGTATATTAAATTTTGCATATGCACCTGACTCTTCAGAGGATTTTTACACCCTCTTTTGTTGTGTCCTTCTCCGTCACAATTTGTGCACTTGATTATGGGGTACCTTCTCATAAGTCTACTTCTGGAGGCTGGCTCATCATGCTCCCTTCTCCTCTTTTTTGTTGGTCTGCCAACAACTACATTCAAAGGTGGTGGAATAATCACATCAGCATCTACAGGCAACCAAAGGTTTTCACCATTGGTAGGTTAATACACCCTTAGGTATGTCTCTCTCGAATATGAGTGGTACACATAATCTGCTGGATCTTTGTGCAACCATCCAATGGCTGCAACTGCATGGGTGCATGGTATCCCAGTGAAATCCCATGCCCTGCAAGTGCAGGTTGCCTCATCCACAATTCACTATGTACTGATGTGGTCTCTTTGCTACCTGCAATTTCAATTAGAAGAGTAAGTGCTTGCTGATTTAATTTAGTGTAACATATCTTGTCCAGCAGCAGTTAGTAACTGTCCACCATATGCTGTCTTCAAGAAACACCTATCCAAACCAATCAATGGTCTACATCCAGCAAGAAAACCATCTCTCAATGCAGCTAGGCACACGTATGCCCTCTTGAAAACTGCAGGATCTTCAGGCCTATCTCTGTCCACCATTATGTTGCATGTGCTGCCTAAGTTTGTTCTAAGCACCTCAGCCATGTAAATTCTCAGCTTTCCATATTGCTGCTTATGGTTACCATCAATGATCTCCAAGGCCTTCGTCTTTGCTCGGTAGGCATGTGTCCTAGAGATTTGTACAGAGAATGTCTCCCTCACATAGTCAACCAACTTACGACAAGTGACTTTAGGATCGCCTCTTATCTTGTCAACTAATTTCAGAGAAAGCCATGCACTGGTAGCTTGCTTGTTAGGTAATCGCCGGTTACACATATGTGTCCTCACATACGTTTTAATCTAGAATGTTATTGCCCCATTGATTTTGGAGCACCATGTCGCAACCGGTTTTGTGAGAGAAATTTTAAAAGAGAGTCACCACCAATTGTAATAGGTGCAATTGGTCACCAATAAAATTAATTTGGTCTGCGAAAATCCAAAAAAATGGGTAAGTGAGTTTGTTACGTATGGGGAAGGTGTGAGGCACCCCACAACGTCTGCTTTAAAAAAACAGTTGTCAATTTAACTTTTATTATCCCATTAAATGATTAAGAAAATCAAGTGTGACATATTAACAAAATATATACATTAAGTACGAAAATTAGACAGAATATAAAAACTATATTGAGAGTCTAATATTGAGGTTCAAAGAACTCTTCCATCCAATGGTCAAGTATCCATGAAACACTCTCACCTCAAGAATTTTCTCTGAGGGTGCATCCAATGCATTCCCCAAATCAGTTTCATCGTAGGTTAAGACTTTCGATATAATTTTTATACACACATAAAATATACAATATGAATGCTGAAAAATAAAAATAAGTACTCCTCTCCATCCAATGGTTAGGAATTCCCTAAAAATGTCCTCAAGAATCCCATCGAAAACATCCAATGCCACTCGATTGGTTCCGTCGTCGGATTAACCTCCAATATATTTAAACAACACCAAGCATGTAATATAAACACTTATTTAATATGTACATGAACCCTAAGTGTTTACATGCTTCTAACATCCTAAAATCATGTATGCAATTTTTATTATTTTATTATTTTTATTTACATGGCCTTAGGCCCATATACATATTTATAAACCCCAATTAATACTCAAAGCCCCAACCTAAATCTAAAAATCAAAATACAACAAAACCCAAAAGAATTAAAATCTCACATATATACATGTAACATCCGGTCCATTTAACAAAAATCAAGGAACCCATAAATTTCTAAATCGGGGCTCAAGCCTTACATCATATGTTTCTGGCCCAAATTCCTAAAAATCCTAAATACAATTTTAAGCCCACATATAACATTCAAAGATCCAAAAAACTAAAACACTAAGGAGACATGCTCAAAAATACAGTTTCGGAAATATTACCTTTTTGACAATTATCCATGGTTCGATTTGGCTGGTTTTTTTACGGTGCTTAGACGACAGTTGGTGCTTGATTCTGAACGGTGGGATTGCGATTTGAAGCTCTAGAAGATCAGTTTCAAAACTGGTTTTCAAACTGATTTTTGTAGAGATATTTCTCAAAATGGAGTTCGGGAATAGTGGCGAATGGAAGGCTTTCCATGGTTGGATTTTGCTGATTTTGGGCAGTGGTTAGAGGACGGAGTGATATTGATTTTGAACGGTCGGATTGTGATTTGAAGTTTTAGAAGCTGAAAGTATGGTGGTAGTGAAAATGGTGGTTTGTGTGGTGATGTGGTTTTTTAGTGTATTGAGGGAGGAGAAGAATTGTGGTGGTGGCTTAAGTTGAGAGAAGAGAGGGTTAGGGTTGCTGGATTCAAGAGAAGAAGAAAGATCTCCCCCTACTCCTGAGTGTTGTTTTTTGGGTATAAGAAAAAGAAGAGGTGGTGGTGGTGGTGGTTAGGGTAGGTGAAGATTAGGTGGAAGTGGTTGGATTAGTAGGTAGAAGTGGTTGGTAGGGTGATAGTGATAGAGGAGTGGGTGAAGATGGTAGGTGAGGGATTATGACCAAAATTCATCTGAAACAAATATGTCGCAACCGGTTTTGCGAAATGAGTTTTTAATAAAATATAAGAAGTCGCCACCAATTGAATATGTGCAATTGGTCACCACGAAAAATATAATTTCGGTCTACGAAAAAATCCAGAAAAAAGGGTAAGTGAGTTTGTTGCGCGTGGGGAAGGTGTAAGGCACCCCACAACGCCTGTTTTAAAAACAGTTGCCAACTTAACTTTTATTATCCCATTAAATGACTTTTCCCAAAAAATATTAATTGTAACATACGTAAAGTGTGAAGATTATATAAGATAAAAATAATATTTAGAGAAATATAATAGCTATATAGGATAAAATAATTTGAATAAATATATAGATATATCAAGATAGAATAAAATGAATTTATAAAATATATATATAAATTATATTCAAATATAATAAAATAATTTTATAATATATATATAGACTATATATGTAAGGTGCACGTTATACAACAAATTATATAAGATAAAAATAATATTTAGATAAATATAATAGCTATATAGGAAAAATAATTTAAGTAGATATATGGCTATATTAAAATAGAATAAAATGAATTCATAATATATATATATATGGCTATATAAAATAACTTTATAATATATAAAAACTCTATTAAAAGTCTTAATATTGAGGTTCATGAGGTTTTTCCATCCAATGGTCAAATTTCCCAAGAAACACTCTCACCTCAAGAATCTTTCCAAGGATGCATCAATGCATTCTCCAAATCGATTTCATCGTAGGTAAAAACTTTTAATATAATTTTTATATACTACATAGGTTTAAAAATAAAGTAAAATGAAAATAGAAATAAAGATAAAGATAAATAAGACGAAAATAAAATGAAATAAAAATAAAATATGATATAGATAAATAAAAATAAAAACAAAACAAGGATAAAATAAAAATAAAAATAAGATGTTGGGAACCGAGTTTTTTTTGGAAATTATACGATATCAATGATTGCAAATCCCCTAATCCAACATATTAAAATATTAAATCACATAATTAACACATAAATAAAACAACATTAAATCAATTATTCAATTCACATATAAACATATTTCAAACAACATTCACATATAAACACGTTTCAAATAGCATATTAACAATGTTGAAGAATGATGAATGACATGCAATCTCGGTTCCCTTTTTTTATTAGCAATCGAATATTTCAATCATGTTATTAAATTAACATGACTGAAAACTTATAATCAATTGATTTCATGAAATGAGCATGCAACATGTCACATGTAAAATTTTATTTTCATGCCATTTTTCAAATCCAATTGCTCATAACACCCAAAGACCAAATAATTCACATAATCCCTTGGCCTATCTAAACAATTCATCCCAAACCAATCAAAGAAAACCCAATTTCCTTCAATCCTAAATAGCCTTAAGCCCAAGCAATATAGATTACACATATAAAGCCCCAAACCTACGAAGCTTAATCATCAAGTCCAATTTTTATCAAAGCAAAATCCGTATATCAAGATTAACTTTAAGGCCCACCATTTACACCAAATTAACACAACTAGCATATCCCTGCATTTCTTTCATGTCTTTACAAAGCAAACTGGACCTTTCCCATCTTTCATATATTTAAACAATGAAAACATGTATCAGCAAGGAAAAACAGCAGCCGCACCATACATAACACAAAATCAAAAACATGCATCACATTTATCAAGAAGAATACAGAAAAGCTAAACCCAATTGTTCTTCCTTTGGTCTAATGACCATCAAAACTTTGGCTTAGAATGAATGCAAAGAACCAACCATAACTCCAGAGACCTCATCCTTTAATCAATCACAGAACTAAGCAATTTGAACACCAAATCTTCCGGAGTGCAACAAAAGAAAGAACAATTCACAGAAATTGGGAAAAGACCGGAAAGAATAGAAATTGAGAGAGTTGAAGATGGTGACTCGAGGTTTTGAGTAATTGGACAATGACTGGTTTTTGGGACTAACTTGTGTGATTGAAAATTTCTGAAATAGGGATTAGGTTTCTGGTTCATGAAGCGGTGGTTATTGGGATTCCAGAAGAAAAAGAAAAAAAAAATTGCAGAGATCATTCCCCAAAGATCACAGAAAATTCGAAAAGAAGAAACCAGATTTTCACCCCAAAGGCCCTCCCCCCAAAACCAAAAAAAAATCCTCCTTTTATGCTCTTAAGACCCAATCCATTCTCCACTTTGAATCCCGAAACTTTATCAACCATAATCCAAATCTTTTTTTTTTCTTTCTTTCCTTCTTTCCGTCACTCTCCTCTGAATTTCTTCCCTAATTTCCGACATCTCTCTCTACTTCCAGCGACTCTCTCTCCTTCTTCCCTTCTTTTCCGGCATCTCCTTCTCTCTTTCCCCTCTTTCCTTTTTCTGTTCCAAACGGCAGCACATCCCCTCTTTCCCTTCTCCAACATTTGCTCATTAGGGTTTATTTACCTTTTGGGTCGGGTTGCTTCTTAAGTTAATGACTACGGGTTTGCTTTGTTGGGCCAAATGTAACAAACATGCCTTAGCTTACTAGGCCTTAATGATTTGGATCACTTCTTTAAATTTGGATTGGGCTACAATTAAATGACTAGTACTTGGTCAGAACTTAATTTGGATTAGGACTCATTTTAAATTAGATGGATTTATCTCAATTTTGAATTTTTATTTTTGGGGTCCGGGCAAAAATGGGGTGCAACAAAATATTATCGAGCCTCCAAAAATAAAAATACTAGACCGAACCCGGACAAAAATAGGGTACTACACACCATATGTTCCATGGACACCCTATGTCACATTTGGCTTGACATCTGAACTTTTCATTCACGACAAATTGAATTTGGAAACCTCCTGCAACTGCGTAACTTCTAATAGCCATCTTGAAGTCTTGCAGATTGTTGAACTCCATACCAAGTTTGAATACAAACTCCTCAACAGAAACCTTAGGATCATAACTTGGATTACCAACTGAATGCTTCCTCACTTCCTCGTCACTATCTTCTTCAAACAACAACAAGTCTTCATTATCTGAATTGTACAATAATTTGAAATCTGGATCATCTAAATCCTCTTCATCAAATTCAAAACTATCTTCATTACTACCATCTTCATCTCCTCTCCATATTCATAATCTTCATCACTACTATCTCCTTCAGTCCCAGCACCCAAACCATCTTCAGTCCCAACATTATCTTCACCCTCCAAACCACTTTCAGTACTCCCAGCATTCTCTTTGTGACACCCAGCCCAGCTTGACAGCCCTGCGACCCGCCCGGCACTGCCTGCCACGTTCAGGGTCCATGGCCCCTACCCCCAACCCATCCCACCAGGTCCACTCGGCCCACGGGCCTCCGTAGCTCCCCTGGCGTAGGTTGTTGGTGGTAGGAGTCGAACTCCTCACCACCCTTTCATGAGACTCTCCCATCACCAACTAAGCCCCTACCCCCAACCCATCCCACCAGGTCCACTCGGCCCACGGGACTCCGCAGAATCCCCTGGCGTAGGTTGTTGGAGACAAGAGTCGAACTCCTGACCTCCCTTTAACAAGCAGCGCAAGGCCTCACGCCCAAACCCTTCCTTTTATCTTCCTCTCGGGGCCTCCCAATAATTTGTGGTTCAGAGTCGCAAATATGCCCTGCCCTGCCCTGCCCATTAGTTAAGTCACTAAAGAGTGGCATCTGCCACTGAATTGCTATAACGGTTGGCTCCCAGAGCAAACTCTACTCTGTATCACAGCAACAGTGGTTTCAGGCTTTCAGCAATGATGTTCACTCCTTCTGCAATCGTTCAACCAAAAGCATTTCTTTCTCCCAAAAGCCTCCTGAATTCTCCTTCAACTCAACTCTCTATGCACAATTCAATATCAAGTGAGCCCCTTTACTTTGAATTTTCTCGCTGGATTTCTTCTTCGTTCCGGGGTTTTCTTTTCCCTTTTAATTCTTTCATTTTGTTTTCAGGATCGCATTTTAGAGCAAAGAAGGAAACCCTGTTGGTATCAAGAGCAGTTGCCGAATCGACTTTGAGCTCTCCAGTTGAGATCAAGAAAACTGACAACCCGATCATAGTTATTGATAATTATGATTCATTTACGTACAATCTCTGTCAGGTGAGTTTATTTGTTTGTGGATTTTCTTCTTTGTTTTCTCCGTGTGTTTCCCTTTTTTCCATTTATTATCTGATTTATTTAATTAAATTGTTGGATGTCTATTGCTGTTTAGTTGTTTGGAAATCGGGGAAATGAAGATATTGTTATAAAGTTTTGTGTTCTTTTTTATAAGTTTCACCTTCCCTTCTTTTGAAAAGCCATGTATCATATGTTCTGTGTGCTGTAGAAGTGTAGATTCCAATTTCCAAAGAAAAATTGATGATGCGAAATCGGTCTGCATTTTCTGCACCTTATTGGCAGCAATTAATTTTAACAATGTGTTCCAGTCGGTTACTTATGATGTATAGTATCTTATTTATTTGAGTTTATATTTGGTCATACACACACAGTGTAAGAGTCTGCAGTATGTCTATAGCTGTAAAAGGTTCATTTTAGTTGTACATGTTTTTGTCTTATAGAATGCAAAGGAACATTTTTTTTTTTAAAATTCTGATTTATGTTCTTGCCAATATACGAATATTGGCAACTAAGCATAATCGAATTAGCTTGGGTACAAGGGAATATGTTTCTGAGCGGTTATGGCTTAGATGTGTGTATTTCTGTGTGTTTGGATAAGAGCAGTCGAGTTTCTTCGTCCCATTTAAATTTCAAATGGAATCATCATCATTGTGCTTTTATGGCAAAAGGTTGGGTCGATTACATAAGTCTATGAAAAATCAACGGGAATCCACGGCGTGTATTTGTTTCCACCGTTCCTTTATATCTAGGATTTTACTTTCATCAACTCCTATAGTCCTATTGAATTCATATTCTTCTTACTACTTAAAGTCATGTCTTTTTTAAGTCTTCCTCTTCGCTATCTACTAAACTTACATTTCATATATTATGTTTGTCATACTTATTTTGAATTCTTTAAATTCTAATGTTTGCCTATATCTCGAGCTTTGAGTTAACTCTCAATATTTGCTCTTTCATTAGAACTATATCATCCGCAAACAACGTTCACCAAGGTTCGTCATCTTTGATATGTTGTGTGAGTTCATCCATCACTATTACAAATGGAATGTTGTATGAAAATTAGAAGACACTTGAGTACAGGAACATTGACAACTCTGCAAGGATCATTATTTACTGTGAGTCACCATAAAATGTAAAAATAATAAACAATTACGGTAGAGATGTCATTGTGAGCTAGTTTTGCGGTTCAGAATGTGTTCCATTTTCTGTCCCTAGATTCTAGTTACTTCAATATGTATGTGTCATTCCAGGAAAGTTTCTAATTTGACTTGTAATGGAAAGTACCTTAATTGCAAACCAAGAAGGAGATGGTATGTGATCCATTATTTTGCTTCGAAAAGAGAGAGTCGTTACTACTTACTAGTCTGAACTATATTCCTAATTCCTTAACTTTGATTCTGAAGTATAGGGGAGAACTTGGAATAGACTTTGAAGTTTATCGAAATGATGAGTTAACAGTGGACGAGCTAAAGCGGTAAGAATTTTTATTAGGATGTGTTAAGTTGTTTTTTAAAAAAATAAATAAATAATTCATGTATGCATTTTGTAGTGTTGGGGCGTCGAAGGATTTAATTACAATTGTATTTCTCATTTTTGTGTTTTATGGAATGAGCTAATTATATGTACAATGAATTATTTTTCTATCGTTTATAGGAAAAATCCACGAGGAGTGCTAATATCCCCAGGGCCAGGTAATGGAATCTTGTTGATGAGCTAATTCTAATGGAAAATTATAGTAACTTTCATATAGAAAATTTAACTCAAATGTACATTCAAGTTTAGTATCTCATATTTGCCAAATAGGTACTCCCCAAGATTCTGGGATCTCATTGCAGACAGTATTGGAGTTGGGACCGATTGTTCCTTTGTTTGGGGTATGCATGGGTTTGCAATGCATTGGGGAGGCTTTTGGAGGTGGGCCTTTCAATGAACATTCCATTTTCATACAGTTTCTTTGTTTGTTTTGTCTTTATAAGAATCACAAATGAGTTTTGGATTATGATCTAACTGTGTGTGTTTTTTTCAAAAAAAAAAAAAACTGTGCGTGTTTTTTAATTTTTTTTATCTCTGTTTTACCTTATTGTTCTGTATATGTTTTAGGAAAAATTGTGCGTTCACCATTTGGCGTCGTGCACGGCAAAAGGCAAGATTTGTAATAATTCTGGGCCCCGAAGAACCCAATCCACAACCAAGCTCAACCGTCACCCACGCACAGAAGTCGTGGGCCGGCTATAACCAAGCCCAGGGCTATGCCCCAAAACTTGGCTACAAGGTTGGGAGGGGTTTGCCCTTATTAATGGGTCTTTGCTGGGGTATTTCCCCGATGTGGAACTTTTGTCCCTAACAATCCCCCGCACTCGTGGACTGGGCTTTGCCCAAGCCCAACGAGTGGACTTCTTATCGGGGACGAATGTACACCTGCTCCGATACCATGTAATAATTCTGGGCTCCGAAGAACCTAACCCGCAGCCAAGCTCAACCGTCACCCACGCACAGAAGTCGTGGGCCGGCTGTAACCAAGCCCAGGGCTATGCCCCAAAACTTGGCTACAAGGTTGGGAGGGGCTTGCCCTTATTAATGGGTCTTTGCTGGGGTATTTCCCCGATGTGAGACTTTTGTCCCTAACAAGATTGCTTATATTTTTCTTTTAAACAATTAGATTAAACTTGTGTTCACGTTATTGAGTTTCTATGATAAACAAGTCATTTAATTTAAAGGTTTTGCAGTTAGTAAAAAAGCAATTCCATGTGCCAAAACTGAGTGTCAATTATAATACTGCAGAAATTAGTCAGGATTCAGAACTTTGAACCCTCTCTTCTTCAAGAGAGTGTTTCCCAAACTTCCCCATTAGTAGTTAGCGTATAAACAGAGCATTCGATGTAAACTTTTCATTTACTCCTGCCGTCAAATTTATGAAGCCAACAGGCCCACTCGCGTGCTAAAAAAAAATCAGATTCAAATCATTTGTTATCTAGTAGACTATTACTAATTCAGGTATGCACTGCTCTTGCAGTTCTGAAGAAGTTCCTATTCATATTGAGGAAGCTTCTGATCATAGCAATCAAATCGTTTGTCTAGACATGAAGACTCATATGTTAGAGGATAGAGAGATGCACTATCAGTCACATTAAACCCTAATAAACTTTTTAAAAAAAACATAGTTCTGATTTTTTTTCCTCCTTTCTTAAGAATATGTGGAACGTCATGTGATATTAGAAGACAAACGGATGGATCCCTTTGTAGTAAATGCCAAAGGCTTCAGCTAAAGGAGTTTTTTTTGTTTTTTTTGCCGTATACTATTTTTTTAAAGAATTGACTAAGAATATACGAATTGATTAATTCACGTTGTCAATAACATGACTTTCATTGAATTTTTATTAAAGTCTTTTTTTAGTTTTTTGATAGGGGTGATAAAAATTCGGGTCCGGATCGGACAACATAGGGTGTTTACGAGATATTTGTATGTCCATAATCATATTGGTTTGATTTTTGAATATACTTAATTGACCATACCCATCTATACTTACCTTTAAAATGGGTGGATTTGCAGGCCTGAGAGCCCGAGTCCCGCCCGGAACTGCCTACTCGTGCGACTCTGCACCGTCTTTCCTACCCGAAACGGCGTCGTCTAGTGTGACGCCCCGATCCCCGGGACGCCAGGTGCCCTCTCTGACACCGTCCTAGGTCACTAGTGTGAACATCCGGGATGAATCGGAATTTCGGCAGCACCTCCCCGTATATCGAGGAGTGCCCACCTACATCAAAAACGCAGCGACAATCATCACACTAGCAACCTAGCATCCAGGCCTCAGGCCTCAATCACAAGCAATCCTGATCCTAGAGCCTCAGGCCCTCCACTACCAGCATGCACAAACTGATAGCTTTAAATATAAATCATCACACAGATCTATATATCTCAAGCATATAACCATCATCATCAAACATCATAATCATACAAGCACTGTCCATGCCACATGGTTATATACACTACTCAGACATACAAAATATAACAACAACATGCATAGAGTATGTCTCGTGCATCCCACTCCTACCTAGGGCCATCCATGTCACATCCCGCCCTCACTGATTCGTACCACCGGCACTCGTACCAGTCTCACCTGAAGAAGACAGAAAGTAGGGGAGTGAGCTAGAAGCTCAGTAGGGTACAAGAGTATATAAGAAGTAAGGCCGAACCAATAAAAAGGACAATGCACCAACATGTATCTACAACATGCACATATACTCAACAAGCACATATAACATCAATCCAAGTAATCCCCTCACCCTGAGCAATCAACAATACTACCATGTCTCATACATGTAGCATCCAACAGGGAGCAAGCTCAACCACAACAACGCTCCTGGGATTACCTGGTTGCGTGAACCTATCACGCCCGCACATAGCCAGCTAGGTCACTCTCCAAACTTCGCCCAAGTGCGTTACCCCAACATAGAGTTCACGTGACCCGGTGGCAACTCTCTTCACCTGTCATCCCTCCATGAGGCTTTCAAGGAACCTAAGAGTCCCTGAGTCCATACTCGAGTCCCCCATGCATCTCTAATGCATTTATGCAATGTCATGCCGAATAGATATATATATATATATATATATATATATATATGAACACCTACATATATACATATATAACTACCGTGATGCATGAACGGAATTCAACTCGTGCCCGTATGAGACGGAACACACAAATCGGGTCATGCATACAATCCACAATCAACAATTAACCACACATTGGCTCGTTTCCCCTTAGAAGCAATTAAGGTGGAAACACAACAAAAGGACCAATGAAGAATCGAAACGCTATTTAGAAAGGAGAACGGACGATTGAAAAGAATCGGTTAGGAATTCCTACCTCAATCGAGCACAATCACCTCAAATACCAAATTAGGGTTTCGAACCCTCGTTTCTCCCAAACCTATCGATTCACATAATCGAACTCACAATATCAACCAAAACATACCACATTATCCCTACTAATAACAATCAATCAACAAAAATCGAAATACTTACCTTCTCTCTCTAGAATTCTCTTTCAAAAGCTTGTTCTAAAGCCCAATCCAAATCTTACTCCAAAATCCCAACTAAACCTACACATAGGTCCACAAACAAGTCTATATCAACATATCTAAACCCTAGATATCAATTCCAAACGGAACTAACCAAATCTAAAGAAAACTCCAATGAGAAACTCTAGGAAAACTTACCTCAAACCTTGAAATCTTCCTTGAATCTTCTCCAAGTCTCCAATCCAAGCTTAGACTCTCAAAGAATCACCTCAAATGATCTTCTCTCTCTAGAATCGTCGCTCTCTCTCTCTCCAGGATGAACCAAAACTAGAAATCTGTCTAAAACTCTCGCTGGAGTCTGTTTTGAAAGCTCGGGTTGCGCCTAGGCGCTACTCTGGGCGCCTAGGCGCTCTGGCCTAAATGGTTTATGAAGACACACTGTCCTGGGCGCTTCTGAGCGCACTTTTTCACACGCCTAGGCGCACACCACCTAGGCGTGTGATCCCAATTTTTCCAACTCCGTCTCGGTCTTAGCTTCGATTTGATATATTATGGGTCCAAAACAGACATTTGTATAAAAAGTTATGGCCTATTTATCGAACCTAGCTCAAAACTATTTTCCCTTGATTCCGTACCTCACGGATCATCAGTAATTCGACTCAAACTTAATTTTTTTTGGGTCGTGGTTTCATATCTAGCCCCTCACTTGATACGAAAAACGACGCCGTATACGTCGACCCACAACCGACTCTTATATGACCGAAATTTGCCCCGTCTAAGCCTTGCTCACTTCGATCTCTGCTTCACAGGCCCTTCTTTTCCGTCCGCCTCCCGATTCCTTCTTCAGTTGTGTTCCTTCCACGTATGCACGGGTTATTGGGGTCTTTCGTCCTGCCCTACCCTTAGTCCTCCTATTTTTGCTATACACAAACACCCAGGTGACTAGGTGAGTTTTTGGAAAAAAGTTTGCCCTCCGATTTCTTCCTCTTGCTGGTTTTAGTTTGCTGAGCTTGGTTAATTGGAACGAAAAAAAAGGAATCAATCCTTTTCCTCATATAGGATTTTGAGCTAGGCATATTCAGTTTTGCTTCTAATTATCGAATTGGTGTCAATTTCATATTACTAATTATAATATGCATATAGTGGAATTCAGATGTAGTTTCTTTAAACTTGCTGATGTAAGAAATTTAGCAAAGGTTTCAATTACCATGTTGTAGTAGCGGTATTCAGCAAGCTTAGACCTAAATCTATTTATGAATTATACTTTGAAAGCCTCTTTTGAAGTTCCTTTGCTGTTTTTGGAATTCGAATTCTACAATTTGTGTTGTATTTGTTAAAAAACCTATTCATACATTTTTCAGCAAATAGTGGAATTATCAAATCATTTTATAAGCAATTTCTAAGTATGCATGTGGTGGAATGAGATTAAGATAGTCTTATTTTCATCCCAATTTACTCATTAACTTGCAGGGATGGATAGGACCCAACTACTCCATATCCACAGCTTCTGCTACAAGCAACTTTTGTACATTGAATACACCAAACCATATTGATGATGCATAATTTTGCAACCTCCGTGCCTCCCCCGTGCACTTGTATGAGGAAGGGATCGAACCCTTGACCTCATGTAAGCGGGGTGGAGACACTACCACCAAACTGCCGACCATTATCCGTAATGAGGATCCGAGAAACGCCATACCTGCAGTTAATGGTTTTCTAGATGAAGTCTTTTACCTTGTGGTCGGTGATGGTTGCAAGAGGCTCGGCTTCCACCCACTTTGTGAAGTAATCTACCGCCATTATGAGAAACTTCCTCTGAGCTGTTGCCTGGGGGAAGGGTCCCAGCAGGTCTAGCCCCCATTGAGCAAAGGGATAAGGGTTCTCGATAACCGTCATCTCGGATGGTGGAAGGTGAGGTACGTTAGCATGTCTCTGGCATTTGTCGCACTTACGCACCAAATCTTCTGCATCTTTCCTCATGTTCGGCCAATAGTAGCCACAGCACAAGACCTTGTTAGCTAAGGTCCTTGCTCCAGCATGGCTGCTACAAACCCCTTCATGCACTTCTCGGACAGCGTACTCAGACTCCCGTGGAGAAAGACACTTAAGGTAAGGGAGCGTGAAAGATCTTCGGTAGAGCGCTCCTTGAATGATCGAATACCTCACTGCCCTTGCTCGAAGACTCCTGGCCTCATTCCTATCCTCAGGTAACACTCCGTCTGTAAGGAAGGTTCGTATAGGATCCATCCAGTGTTAATCTCGATGATAGCCCTGACAAAGATGCTCGGTTTGGGCAACATCTCTATTCTTACTGATGATGATTCGTCTTTTTTAGAGGCAGACGCAAGGCGAGCTAGCACATCGGCTTGCTGATTCTCTTCTCGGGGCACTCTTCGTATTTCGACGCTCGGGATTTTACTCAACAACTCTTTCGCTTTTTCCAAATACTTGATCATATTGGAACCTCTCGCTTCATACTCGCCACGAACCTATTCGATTACAAGCTGCGAGTCGCTGTTGACCACTAAATTGTGCACCTCTAGTTCAATTGCCAACTTTAGACCAGCTAGGAGCGCTTCGTATTCAGCCTCGTTGTTAGAAGCTTTGAATTGAAATCGCAGAGCGTATTCAGTGGTCATGCCCCCTGGCCCGAGAAGTAGAATCCCCGCTCCACTTTCGTCCTTGTTCGAGGAGCCGTCGACAAAGAGCTCCCATAGGTCATGCTGTTGTTCTTCTTCTAGAGGATATTGGCGTTCTGTGATGAAATCTGCCAGAGCTTGGGCTTTGATTGCTTTCTTCGGCTCATAGTGGATATCGAACTCACCAAGTTTAATTGACCACTTAATGAGTCGTTCAGAGGTGTCCGGTTTCTGCAGTATGCTTTTCAGTGGTTGGTCGGTCAATACTGTAATTGTATGAGCTTGAAAGTAAGGTCTCAATTTCCTAGCAGCTGTTACCGGAGCTAGAGCCAATTTCTCTGCCCTGGTGTATCTCTTCTCAGTCTCGGTGAGGACTTTACTGGTGTAATATATTGGCTTTTGGACCCTGTCTTCATCACTAATGAGCACAACACTCACTGCGTGCTCGGTATTGGCCAGGTAAAGGAATAAAGGTTCTCCATCTTTCGGAGAAGTAAAAAAAGGTGGATGACTTAGGTAAGACTTTATTTCTTCAAAAGCTCGCTGACAATCCTCGTTCCATTGAAAATTCGTCGTTTGCTTGAGCGCATTGAAGAAATGTTTGCACCGATCCCCTGACCGGGCGAGAAAATGGCTTAATGCTGCTGTTCTTCCTGTCAGCTGCTGAATATCTTTCTTGTTCCTTGGGGCCTGCATGTTGAGTATGGCTGATACCTTTTCGGGGTTGACCTCTATTCCTCGTTCGGAGATGAGGAATCCGAGGAACTTTCCCGAGGAAACGCCAAACGCACATTTCTCAGGGTTGAGCTTCATCCCAAATTCATTCAAGACGCTGAATACTTCTTGCAAGTTCTTCAAATGGTCCTCGTGTTTCTGGCTTTTGACAACTATATCATCCACATAAGCCTCGACTGTCTTGCCGAGCATAGGGGAGAATATTTTGTTGACAAGTCTTTGGTAAGTGGCCCCAGCATTCTTCAGCCCAAAAGGCATAACTTGGTAGCAGTACGTTCCTTCAGGAGTGACGAACGAGGTGTGCTCCTCGTCAGCTTGATGCATTTGGATTTGATGATATCCAGAATAAGCATCGAGGAATCTGAGGAGGCCCTTTCCCGACGTAGCGTCAACCAGTTGGTCTATCTTAGGCAGGGGGTAACTGTCCTTCGGGCAAGCCTTGTTCAGGTCGCTGAAGTCGACACACATACGCCACTTACCATTCTGTTTTGGCACCATAACAACATTAGAAAGCCAATCCGGGTATTGGACTTCTCGGACGAATTCAGCATCCAGAAGCTTGCCAACTTCGGATTTGATGGCCTCCTACCTGTTTTGTGCGAAATTTCTCTTCTTTTGTTTGACCGGGCGACTGCCGGGACTTATGCTGAGATGATAAGTGATAACATCAGCGCTTATGCCGGGCATCTCGTCTGCGCTCCAGGCGAAAGTGCCGATGTTTTTCATGAGGAGACGAGTCAAGCTCTCGCTGAAGTCTTTTGAGAGCTCGGATCCGTGGTATAATTTTCTCTCTGTCCCATGTTCGATGTCAAAGGTTATGAGCTGCTAACCTGGAGTTGGCTTCGGGTTGTGGACATTGTGGCCATCAAGTAATTCCAGGACTGAGACTGGTTTTTTCTTGTCCTTCAGGTCTGTCACATACATCTGCCGAGCCAATTTCTGATCGCCCTGGATCTCGCCTATTCCTCGGTCGGTGGGGAATTTCATTTTCAAATAATAGGTGGAGACGACTGCCTGAGCTTTATGAAGCAATGGTTGGCCAATCAGAGCGTTGTAGGGGGTTTTGACGTCAACGACTAGAAGTTCCACCATAAACAGCTTGGATCTCGGAAAATCCCCTAAGGTTATGGGTAGACTGACCATCCCGACGGGAATGACCTGTTCTCCCGTGAAACCATAAAGGGGAGAGGAAAACTTCTTCAGGCTCTCTCTTGGGAGGTTCATCTGCTTGAAGGCATGATAAAAAAGGACATCCGCCGCGCTCCCATTGTCAACTAGAATCTTCTTCACTATATAATTAGCGATGACTGCCTCAATGACTAAGGCATCATCATGGGGCTGATGTAAACCATCTCCATCCCGTTCCGAAAAGAGTATCTTCTCGTCGTCGGTTTTGGCTTTTTTCGACCTCTCCGACAGCTGGTGGACGGTCCGAGCGTAAGCCCTCCTACCCGACGAACTTTCTCCTCCTGAGGCTAAACCCCCGACTATCATGCCTATGGTGCCCGCTGTTCCTCGGTTTCTGTGACGAGGAGACTCATCTCGACATCTCCTCTGTCGTCGGTCATCCTCTCTGTCATCTCTCCTGCTGTCTCTTCTTCCTTCTCTTTCTCGTTTATCACCTGTCAAGCTGGTGAAATTTTTGAGGTATCCCCTCTGAATTAGATTCTCTACCTCGTCCTTCAAATGACGACATTCGTCGGTGTCATGTCCAGGACCACGATGGAATTTGCAATACTTCTCACTCCCTTTCCTCCCAGGAGTTGACCTAGTCCTTGGAGGCCATCTGACGATGTCCCGGTCCTGTATCTCATTCAGTACTCTCTTCAATGAGACGTTGAGAGGAGTGTAGGAATCATATCGCATAGGTTTCGTCTGTTCTTCTCTTCGGGAGGACGACCTTTTTCCCTCTGCTAGCTTCTCATTTGGCCGACCAGAATCGTTTCTCCTTCTCGGAGGGGATCTGTCGGGAGATTGTTCAGTTATGTGTGGTTCTACCATGATTTCGTCCGCCGTAATGTACTTTTCAACCCTCGAGAGCAACTCAGGAATGCTCTTCGGGTGTTTTTTGGACAAGGAGTGCTTCAGCATCGTATGACAGACTCCAGTCGTGAAGGCTGTGATGGCTATGATCGGTTGGAGGTCTGGTATCTCTAAGCAATCACTGTTGAATCGGGTCACAAAGTCTCTCAAGCTTTCACGAGGCTTTTACCGGATAGTCACCAGTGTAGCATTGGTCTTTTTGACTGGTCTTGAGCTAGCAAAATGAGCGACGAACCTGTTGGTGAGGTCGTCAAAGCTACGAATAGAACCCTGTGGGAGAGCTCTAATCCATCTTCTTGCTACCCCGACCAGAGAGACCGGGAAGATCTTACAGCAGGCTTCCTAAGATGCTCGCTGGAACTGCATCATGGTTTGGAAACCAATGACATGGTCCAGGGGATCTCCCGTCCCATTGTACTTTTCGACACTGGAGACCTTAAAGCTTGCCGGTACCCGAGCACGCTGCACCTCGACCGTCAATGGAGTTAAGTTCCTGTCCCAATCCATTGTGTCCAGAAAAGGGCGTCCTTGCAAAGCAGCTATCTTTCGGTCCACTACTCCTTCGATGAACTTGCTATCCCCCTCGTAGGTATGAGTGGGTTGAGTCCTCCGAGCAGTGGTCACCGAGGTTCCCGGAAGATCGAGATTTCTTGACTCGTCAGCATGAGAATGCTCATTTCTCGTTTCCTGAGAAATGTTCTCGTTTTGGACGGGTTGATGGCCCTGTGCCCCCTGAATCATGTCCAAACGGTGCGCGAAGACATTCATCTGTTGTAACAACTGGGCTATCTGATCCTGCACCAGTGGTTGGGGATGTTGCTCGGCGTTGACACTGCCAGCTGCCTGCTGGCCTTCTCCTCTCAAAGTCCTAGTTCGAACCATATTTTTTTTTGTTATGGAAATGTCTTTCCCACAGACGGCACCAATCTGATAACGTCTCAAACTTGTGAAGTATAAAACGTATCAGTATAGGTTCAAACAATGGCTTCCTCGGCTTGGTTGTGTTTCTCTTCGTGTGAGCAGTCTCCTCGGTGGGGGTTGCCCTGCAAGAATGAGCAAACGTAAGCTAGAGGCCCGCCAGAGAGTGTTCTCTGGCGTTGGCGCTCCGATGCTTAAGTCAGATGCCTGCACAGAGAGTCTCTCCGAAGAACACAGCTCGGTGTTCTAGGAAAATGTATAAAGAGTGTTTTTGTAATTAGGTTCAGTCCCCTTTTACCTGTGGGGTAACCCCTTTATATAGTGGAGGTGGTTTCCATTAATAGAACTCGGATGGTGATGAGTAATATCATGCCGAATGAAGGAATTACTGTTTTACCGTGCGCTTATGACTGTAATGAAGGTACAGAGATGAGAAGGGCTCCCTATTGCTCGGTACCGAGGACCTCCAAACGAGAAAGATGGTGTTTTCTGTTGACAACTGTTGCCACGTGTCTTGTTCTGATTGGAGAGGATAAATATCCTCATCATAGCCGAACTACAAGCTTAGATATGGCATTCGTGCTTGTTCTGCATAGCCAGCATACACACTGTCGTTCACGATGCAATAGTGTTAACACAGAATACAAGCGATTCATTGGTTGCGAGTTTAAATTATGCTCGTGTGCGAGGCTTCTGGGGTGAGGGCGGTGGGGAAGGATAGGGAAGAATGATGTAGGCAGCCTAACTCCCAGCGATCTGGTTTGTTAGAGTTTTATTTAAATTGATCCCGGCTTGCTTCAGTCGTTTTAGTATTATGCTTTTGTTGTGCCTCATTAAACTTAAAATTACGTTTTTTTCCCTTATCTTGTCGAATTGCACAATCTTGGATCCTTGATACAAACCCTTCTCTCTCGTCTTTTTCATGGTTTCCAGAAGAAGGGGGATATAACATACAATGGCAAGAATCTTAATGAATTTTGTGTCCGATGGACTTCTGCCTACATTAGCCAAACAGATAATCATATTCCAGAGCTTACTGTAAGAGAAACCTTGGACTTTGCTGCCAGATGTCAAGGTGCAAGTGAAGGCTTTGGAGATTTGTTTGCTTAAAATCCATTTTGTTTATGATGTTCTGAGAATTTATTTTTTAGGTAGCATTTGAAACTTGCTGATACTAATAAAATTGATTGCATTCTTGTCTGTCACTAAAGATTTCGTCCCCCGCATCCCCTCCTCGAATTAGCTGCAGAAGTTATATATGTTTATAAATATGAGCCTATGGTGTAGCAGTGATGTTGTTTCACCATTACCTTAAGGTCACAGTAGTTTTAGCCTCCGCAGTACTCTTTGCCCTTCCCTGATCCTGCTTCGACTCTGTCAATTTTGTTCATGTGAGTTGTTTAACATACGTAGGGTTGCTCTAGAATATGCAAGTGATTTTTAACTATTTCATTTAAACACAAATACTTAGCCATTTTGTTGAAGAGTTGATCTATATGGCTTAATAATTTTGCTATTTAACAATGAGGTACCTATTTTTGTACCTATGATTTTTCACTTGTAGGATATATGGATGATCTGGCCCATTTGGAGAAAGAAAGGAACATAATTCCAAGCCTAGAGATTGACTCCTTTGTGAAGTTTGTTAGTTTAAGCTAATCTTTGGTTTGGACACTTTACTCTTATTTTATCCCAGTGTTATCTAAATATTTTTATTGTTCAGGCATCCTCTGTTGGTGGTACAAAGCATAGCATTTCAACAGATTATGTTTTAAGGCTACTTGGTCTTGATGTATGTTCAGAGACTATAGTTGGCAATGATATGATCAGGGGCATCTCAGGAAGCCAAAGAAAAAGAGTTACCACAGGTCTTTCTCTCTCTCTCTCCCCGCATATGCATGCATTTGTGTGCATGTAGACACATATTTTCATAAGTACCATGATATATGTAAACTCTTTTGAGGATCCAGCTGAAATAAGTAATTAACAGTGTAAGGATAAACCTCCAAACTTTTGTGGAGCCAGCTGATATGTTAATGGTTGTAGAAAGGACAACAATACTAGACTAGCATTAAACTTTAGTGGATCTAGTTGAAATAGCAACATTGGCACAAAAGACCACAAGTCCACAATACTCGAACGACACTGAATTCGGTCTCATTGTGCTTGTCTGCTATTGTTGGCGTCTGACTAGTCACCAGTTAAATTTCTTGAAACTATAATACTTTCAGTATTTTTGTGCATACCTGAATTTTGACATTTCAAATGTTTATGGGGGTACTTAATTATTTGTTTCTTTTTTTATAATAATGGTTATTCTTGGTCTTATGCAGGAGAAATGATAGTTGGCCCAAGAAAAACCCTTTTTATGGATGAAATATCCACCGGGCTTGATAGTTCAACTACTTATCAAATAGTGAAATGTCTTCGTAACTTTGTTCATTTCATGGATGCAACCGTACTCATGGTTCTTCTTCATCCAGCACCTGAAACATTTGATTTATTTGAAGATCTTGTTCTAATATCAGAAGGCTATATTGTGTATCAAGGACCTCGAGCAGAAGTTCTCAAGTTCTTTGAATCATTGGGTTTTCAACTGCCATAGCGTAAGGGTGTTGCAGATTTTCTTCAAGAGGTATGTAGTAAATGTATTATATTGTCAATGTGATTTCTTTTATGCCATTTGGCCTTTTTGCCTAACTTTTCCTTTCATTTTGTTTTTTTAATATTCAGGTGAACTCTAAGAAGGATCAGGCTCAGTATTGGGCGGATCCTTCAGAGCCATATGTTTTCCTTCCTGTCCCAAAAATTGCAAAATCTTTTGCTAATTCCAGATTCGGAAGGTCTGTACATTCCACGCTTTCAATGTCATATGATGATTCCAAGATTCATCCATCAGCATTGTCGAAGGAGAAGTATTCTGTTTCAAAAAACGAGCACTTCAAGGCATGCTTCTCACGAGAACTATTGCTGATAAGACGCAATAAGTTTCTGTATACTTTTAGAACATTTCAGGTAGGATTTAGTTTGAAAACACAATAGAATTTTATAAAAACTTCGAATTATCATTTGGAACTGCTTTTAATTATTCATTTTTTATGCTTAAATCTAATGTTTTATAGGTTTCATTTGTTGGAGTGCTTACATGCACGGTATTTTTGGCAAGTAGGACACAGCCCATAGACGTGACAAAGGGAAATTTATATCTCTCTGCCCTATTCTTTGGTTTAGACCACATGTTGTTTAACGGTTTTTTCGAGATGTCCTTGATGATTAACCGACTCCCCATTTTCTACAAGCAACGAGACAATTTCTTTCATCCTGCATGGGCTTGGTCTCTTTCTAGTTGGATCTTGAGTCTACCTTACTCTATTCTTGAAACCGTTGTCTGGTCGTGCGTTGTGTACTACACAATGGTAAGAACCCTAGATTTCACCAAGAATTGATGACAAGAATTTAGAGAAAAAGAGTGCCCCAGATAATTCATCTAGCAAATCATCTATAAGGGGAATAGGATACTTATCCTTCACTGTGAGATTGTTGAGTTCCCTGTAATCCATGCACATTCTCCAAGTCCCCTCTTTTTTTTTAACTAACAAAACAGGAGAAGAGAATGGACTGTGACTGTTTCTAATAAAACCAGCCTGCAACAATTCTTGTACTGCCTTTTCAATTTCAGACTTTTGTAAAGGTCCATAATGGTATGGTCTTTTGCTCACAGGTTGTGCACCAGGGATGAGAGGTATTCTATGATCAAAATCCCTTGGTGGTGGTAGAGAAGATGGAGTCTGGAAGGCAGTTGCAAAATCAGCAAGTAATGAATCAAGTGCTTCTTGTTGGATAGTTGTCAAATGAGTAAGTGCAGTAGTAGGAGTCATCTCTTGAGAATATAATAATAGCCCCAAGCTAGAATTACAAAGATCTTTCTCCATTTGATGTAAAGTAACATCCTGGACCAATGAATCTTGTTGCTCCAGCCTTGGTTTATCACTACTGATATCATAAGTGATATTATCTTGTGAAAAAGTCATCTTCAGAGAATTGAAATCCCATAATATTGGACTAACCAACCGTAGCCACTGAACTCCAAGCACCACATCACAGCCCCCAATTGGCAGTACAAAAAGATTAGTTGAATAATGATACTGATCAATGGACAATGCCATATTTTTACAATAACCCGAACTCTGCACCTTCCCACCATCAGCCACCATAAGCTCAAATGTGGCAGACTTATCAAAAGGCCATCCTAATCGTTTTAACAATTTGTAATCCACAAAATTGTTAGTGCTTCTTGAATCAATTAAAATAGAGACTGGATGATTCCTCAAAAAACCTTTGACCTTCATTGTCTTAGTAGTCTGATATGAATGAATGCCAAAGAATGCACAAGCACTCAATTCTAAAGCCTGACATGCCAAATTAGAATTCTCCATTTCATCCTCTGGCAAACTGTCCAACATATCTTCAAAATCAACCTCCAAGAGCAATAGTTGCTTCTTAGCACATTGATGTCCCCTGACATATTTCTGGTCACAATAAAAACATAATCCCTTCAACCTTTTATCTTGAAATTCTTCTGGACTGATCTTCTTATGAATCGGCAAAGAAGCAGAAGATCGTGTAGTATAAGTATCTCCAAATCTAGGGACTGTAGTCTGAGTGACAGGTTTAGAGATAGGATAATTGGGTTGAACAATTTTACTGGTTGTTGATTGCTCGAGAGTTGTCATTTTAGTATCTAATTGCTGGGCAATAGAAATAGCTTCTTGGACAGATGTAGGCTTCAAGATTTGGACATCAAACCGCAATTCTATTTTCAACTCCCCAATAAAACAACTCTTAAGCAATATAGGGCTGATGCCTCTAGATCGATTGGAAAGCTTACGGAATTCAAAAATATAAGCTTTAAGAGTACCTGTTTGTTGAAGTTTGAATAAGGCTGCAACACTATCTTCAAACTTAGAAGGGCCAAATTCTTTAGAAAAAGCCAGTGTAAAATCACCCCAAAGTGGGGTTGTATGGATACAATCCAACCAATTAAACCACTGAAGAGCTTCATCCTCAAGATTGAAGGATACGATCAGGAGTTTTTGATTCTCTGGTGTGTGATAGAAATTGAAATACTGGTCAGCTCGCTGAATCCAATTGATTGGATCATCACCATCATGGAATCGAGGAAAATCAAGCTTCTGCCATGGAAGTTTTTGTGGAATGATTCCTTCCCTTTCCCCACGTAAATCTTGACCATCATGTCGACGCAAATTAGAAGAGGACAGTGGTCCTGGATCTTCAAGAATTGGACCTTCATCCATTGATCGCTACCTAATAAAATCTTGGCGAAGCTGATCAACCTGAGATTTCATCTCTGCGTGTTGAGATTTCATTGCAGCGTGCATTGCAACTTGGGTCTCATCAAATTTAGAAAACAATTGTTGTACCTGTATCGTTAAATGCTCAAAGGCAGTATCCATGGTTGTTTTACGAGTATGATACTTTGGCATGCATAATCAAAGAAGAAGTATCCCTCCGATACCAAATGGTAGGAACCCTAGATTTCACCAAGAATTGATGACAAGAATTTAGAGAAAATGATAAGAGCAACTTCCTGGAATCTTCCTCTTTTCTCTAAATTCTTGTCATCAATTCTTGGTGAAATCTAGGGTTCCTACCACACAATCGGTTTAACCCCTAGTGCTGGGAGGTAGTTCTTGTTTTTTTTACTCTTAATGCATTATACTTTCCATAATGTTTTGTCATAAATGGTCTTTGATTCTTGTTTCAGGTTTTTCGGTTTCTTGATTATACTAATTGCAATACACCAAATGACACTAGGACTGTTTAGGTTAATTGCCGCATTCCACGAGATATGGTTCTTGCTAATGTTTTTGGATCGGCAATTACCTTATTAATATGTTTATTAGGTGGATTTATCATGTCAAAGGGTATGTTTTCTCAATACTTCAATACTTACTTGATAATACAATACGACATCATTATTATTGCTTTGGATATTCTTGTTCCAGATGAGATTAAACCATGGTGGGTTTGGGGTTATTGGTCGTCTCCATTATATTATGGTCAGAATGCCATATCTGTTAATGAATTTACCGCAACAAGGTGGATGAAGGTGTGCTGCTTCTGGTTCCAATCATCTCAGTTTTAATCTTTTATATCAATGATAGATATGTTGACAGAATAATTGAAAAATCTTGCAGATGTCTCCTAATGGGAATGTTACTGTTGGACACAACGTCCTTCGATACCATGGTATACCCACTGGTGATTATTGGTATTTGCTCGGAGTTGGTGTTTTATTTCTTTATGCCATCATTTTCAACAACCTTGTCACTTTTGGCCTTGGCCTACCTCAAGCGTAAGTCTTTGTTGCATCTGTTAATGTTTAGTACTATTTGTATGCATTTTGTTCTACTCTTTTACATTATTACACAAATGTGTATGCTTGTTCCTGACAGCTAATCGAAAAGCTCGAGCTGTGGTTCCACTTGACGACACTGAAGGAAATTTGACTGGAAATGTTGGTCAGTCTTCTTTTTTTATCATGCACATTGGATTGATAGTTGATTCGATAATTCTTTTATTCGATTGAGCTTCCTCAAATGACATGACTATTAACTGATTATGCAGTGGCTGCTGTGGAGGCTGAGACATCACTTGGCGTCAAAAAGAAGGGAATGATTCTCCCATTTCAACCTTTAACAATGACATTCCTAAATATCAATTACTTTGTTGATATGCCCAAGGTTTATTTTGCTTTAGATTTGATTTCATTGACCTCTGTGTATTTTAAATTTTAACTTCTATAATAGGAATAATAATAATAATAAACAATTAATAATTATTTTTATTTTGACATTTAGGAAATGAGTTCAAGGAGTATACCTGGAGAGAAATTGCAGCTCTTGTCAACTGTTAGTGGAGTATTCCCTTCAGGTGTTCTCACTGCTCTGGCTGGGTTGAGCGGAGCTGGAAAGACGACCTTAATGGACGTTCTCTCGGGGAGGAAAACTGGTGGAGACATAGAAGGCGATATCTCAATATCTGGTTTTCCAAAAGAGCAATGCACATTTGCTAGAATCTCTGGATATGTGGAGCAAAATGATATACATTCTACTCAGCTAACCGTTGAGGAGTCTCTCTGGTTTTCTTCTAGTCTTCGTCTTCCAAAAGAAGTCAGCAAAGAGCAAAAACATGTGAGTTCCATGCACTTTTGACACAGATTCATATGTAAGCTCTTTTTAACTCAGTATTGTTGATACAACATGAACTGCAGGAGTTTGTGGAAGAAGTTATGAGGTTAGTGGAGCTTGATTCCCTGCGAGATGCTCTGGTTGGCTGGCCTGGTAGTTCTGGCTTATCAACAGAGCAGAGAAGACGTTTAACAATCGCAGTAGAGCTCGCTGCGAATCCTTCGATCATTTTTATGGATGAGCCGACGTCTGGATTAGATGCACGCGCGGCAGCCGTAGTGATGCGAACTGTGCGTAATACGGTGGATACTGGAAGGACAGTGGTTTGCACCATACATCAACCAAGCATTGATATTTTTGAAGCGTTTGATGAGGTTACTCTCCCACTATTTTCTATTATATGGAAAAAGTAAGTCCAAGAGCCAGATATGCCATTTTAGTTGTTGCCGCTTCATAATATGTGTTTTGACGCACAGCTACTACTTATGAAATGCGGGGACGTGTTATGTATGGAGGGAAGCTTGGTGTGCACTCACAGATAATGATAGACTATTTTCAGGTAGCATCTTGACTCTTAATCTAGATGTTTCACTGTAATGTTTTTCATTGAAATCCAAGGATACACACTTGGTCTGTAATTTCTTATAAGGAGCTTCACCTTAATATGTATCTGCGAGATTAAAAGTCATTAAACCAATTTCACTGTGGTTTAGTGCTAAGGGTGGTTATCATCAGCCTGATAGTTGCAGATTCTTATCTCCCCTCCACATGTTTCATTGTTTTGCAATGCTTTTTTTTATTTATTGCGTTGTTGGTTTGTGTGTTTGAGCAAACTGAATTTTGGGCTCACATAAGGTGCGCAGATTTTAGTATATTACTTGTTGGGCTAGAGGTCAAAAAAATTATCATGTGGTTTTTTTTACAAAATATCCCGTGCTTATCTTTTCATTTATTTCTGAAGTCAATTTCTTGCATTTTCAATCATGTAAGCTAAGTTCAACGAAATTATTTGGCTATGAAAAATTAAATTAATTTAGCTTAAGCTCAGCTATATAAGGTTGGCATTGGTTTTGATATTTTGTATTTAGACCAATCTTGACTTTCTTTGACATCTCTCCTTTCAGCTTGTTTCTATCTGAACTATTTGGCCACAGCATGCATGACCTGGCTGTAAACTGTAATAATACTAAATATGTAAAGTACGAGAAAATTTCAGAGAAATTTCTAAAACACAGGAAAATATTAATAGTCACAGGTACTATTAAAAGAATTTGAAGTTGTAGGGTAAAGTTTACATTGTTGCATCCTCAGCACTAATGGGTCAGGTGGAAAATCCATTAATTTGGGACTGAATTGTCTAAAAGCATCTTATGGTACCTGAATCGTACCCTCTGCCTATACATGACAGTTTTATGAAGCTAGAATTTTACCACGGAAATTTCAATGTGTTAGCAGTGACCAATTCTCAGGAGTTTCTGTTGATAAATGTATTACGAACTTCCATTTTTGTATGGTTTTGCACGTGTTGACAAATAATGACTTTCTTGAGTGAGATGGTCATGACATTCTCAAGTTCATTTATTTTCTGCAGAGAATTAATGGAATTTCTCCAATTCCCAATGGTTACAATCCGGCAACTTGGATGCTTGAGGTAACCACGCCTGCCGTTGAGGAGAGAATTGGTATCGATCTTTCTGAGATATACAGGAATTCAGCACAATACAGGTGATTTTCTAGCAAGATCTTCATTAATTGAGTCTTACACTCTTTACTCATTCATTGGCGCTTATGCATTTTTTTTTGGATTTATGTGATTTCTTGTGTTGATATCTTTGCTTTAGGGAAGTTGAAGCTACAATTAATGAAATGAGTGTTCCAGCTGCTGGCTCAGAACCATTAAAGTTTGCCACAACCTACTCTCAAAATGTTTGGCTCAGTTTCTTATCTGCCTTCAGAAACAAAAGCTTGTTTATTGGAGAACTCCAGCATACAACCTCATGAGATTCACTTTTACCATCACAAGTGCCCTTATATTTGGAACTGTATTTTGGAATCTTGGTTCAGAAAGGTAACATTCTGTTCACCCATGGGTTAGAGATTAGGTCTTCAATTATTGTTGACATCTTCATGGGGATATTGTGATGTTTATGATTGTTCATTTGAAGGTTCAGTTTTCTTACCTTTTCGTTTCTGGGTTTTCTAGCAAGATGGGGGTAAAATTTTCAGCCACACTGTGTAGTCGTAGTTGGAGAATGAGTAATATATAGTGCTAATCCTATATCGGTGGGAAGAGTAGATTTTGAGTTTGGAAAATGTATTATAAAAAAGTACATTTCATTATTCTTGGTTATGAAATCTCATTTTCAACAATTAATTTTTTGCTGTCTAGCTCACTGATGATATGGATGCCTGTTCTTTCAAACGTGATGCTAAAATTGACCATCCTCTATTTACATCACAATAATTTTAATAGTTCTAAACAATTTGTAGGGACTCAACTGAAGGTTTGTTCATAGTAATGGGAGCTCCAAGCAAGTGAAGAGTTTTCTGATTAATACACTTAACTCCAAGCAAAGGACAATATTCAAAATATAGATCTTAGAAAGAAAGAAATGAGAGACAACACTCATAATTATACGAATAATTAGCATCAATTACAGAAAGTGCTACTTTACAAATAAAAACATGATCGCAGTTATGACTGTTTTTCAAAAATTTCCGTAGTTCTAAAAGAAGTAACAATTTGATTCAACCTTCTTACCTTACATGTGAAAGTTTACGAATCAAAGATATGCCTTCTTTTTCTACGGAAGGCCCAAAGACCTCACCAAAATGAAAAATCTCACAAGCCTTCGTTTGTGTTATACCAATTAAATCTGCAACATAGATAAAAGAGATGTCACAATGACGCCAGAAATTCATAAAATGAAGCTACTAAAGCAATAGAAACTGCTGATAAACTCAAAGAGAGAAGCAATAACAAATGATACGCTTGTCCCCCTACCCACCATATTTAAAAAGAAATGATATCAAGAGTAATGTTATCCACATCAGTTTTCCATCACCACTAAACAAATTGTCGTCTTTCACCCACTTATACCTTCTGGGTCCAATATAAGAGGGAAAAGTATAATCTAGAGTAAAATCAGTTTGTCCAGTTACCAAAGAAGCATAAAGCAGCTTCTCAAACTTGTGTTAATATCCATCTACACATAACAGTCCCGCCAGTTAGACAATATACTTCATGATTAAATAATAAAAAATCATCAAATATTATTTGCTAGTTATATACTTAAAAGTTAGTAAACAATTAACTAATTTCTCACTGGACAAACAAATAACCAACTTTACTTTTTTTACTCAACTTTGAACTCAATGTTGTGTTGACCAAGCTATTATCTCTAGCGATTTCTCCATGGTTCCATAATCACCTAATTAAAACAAAAGGGAGGAGAGAAAAAGAAAACCTTGACATATGTCTAAGAAAAAACACTTGAAATATGTTTATGTATAGAAAATAATGATAAAATTACCAGGCAGTGCAATGACATTTAAGAAGTACCTGCATAGTAAGTAACACCACCAAGTTAGTCAGAAAAGCAAGCTAATATCTAGTTTGCACCCAAAAAAAAAAAAAAAAAAAAGCAACATCATAGTCGTCATTAATTAATATAAAATGAAATTCTATGCTCTTAAAAGCTGAGCTCACAATTAAATTTTGCCATTGGTACGTCTTATGTAGTATCTGTCTTATATTGAAAAATCAATTCGATAATTTTGAAAGAAAAAAAAAGAAGTAAAAATGATCTAACATGTAATCATTTTAATAACATTGCTTGAACTGATACGTTTATATGATCCCAAGCCAAATTTAATAACTGTAAGTGATGCAGGCAAAAGGTACAGCACAACAAGAACAGAAGATGAACTACTCAAACTGACCCAGAAAGATCAAAAGAAATTTGTAAAGCTGTTCTCGTGGAAGAGAATCATATATTTTGTCTAATAATGATACCACTTGATAACCCACAGGTCCCAGGATCGAAACCTGTCTCTGATACCACTTGATGCAGGCAAAAGGTACAGCACAACAAGAATAGAAGATAAACTACTCAAACTGACCCAGAAAGATCAAAAGAAACTTGTAAAGCTGTTCTCGTGGAAGAGAATCATATATTTTGTCTAATAATGATCAACCAACTAACTACAATCCTAGCATTAGACCAACTCTTAAAACAAGCTAATGGGCTCACTAAACAAAGCCCAAAGACACAACAAATCTTAACTCATAACAAAAAGCCCAACACAAGAACATAAAATAGTAGCCCCATATGCTCCTGCATCAGTAAGAAATATCATATATACAAAGCATAAAAGTCAAAATCAAAAGAATACGGAACCGGGCATGCAAATAAAGTTGAACATGAGGTTGATGTGGTGGAAGCTTTGGCCTGCAGGTATGGATTATTATTAGCTGGAGCTTTAGGCCTTGATTCTATTATTCTGGAGAGTGATTCGCTCAACATCACCTCTGCTTTGAGTTATAATCGGATGGATGGAGTGGGCAAATTGTGGGATTATCTTAGCTGACTGTGCTGTGTTGAAGGATCGTTTGAAGGCTTTCACAATATCTCATACACGTAAAGATGGAAATTCTGTAGCTCATAGTCTAGCAAGGCATGCTTTGTCTTTAAGTGATTGTGTTGTTTGGCAGGATAATTATCCTTACTGGTTGTATCATCTTGTGGAGGCAGATATTGCTGTCCCTACTTCTCTTTAATGGATTCGTGTGTTTTATGATAAAAAAAAGTAAAGTTAAACATGCACAAATTGATAGTAGAATGGTAGAAGTAAACATCAGCTACTTTGATAGAATATTAATGGTCAAAATTGTGCAGACTCGAAATCAATTCAAGCCATGCCATGAGAGATGCTAATATCTCGGGAGAGGTCTTAGCTTGTTGGGTTCCTAAATCCAAGTGGGAGGGATGTATTCCCTTGTAAAGTTTTGATTTTGATGAATGCACTTTTGAATGACGTATCTTTCATATTATCATGATTGAATTGTTGGTTTGAATTCGAAAGCTTTAAAGGATTCTAACTAACCTGTCTGTTTGAAGCCACCCATGGTTTGAACCACTTTGAAATTTCCTATAAAGCACAAATAACTCTGACAAAGACAAATTAACAACAGATTCAAGTGGTAAAATACCATTGTGAATAGCCAATACATACCTCTTGGAACTTCAACTCTGAACCCCGCTTAACACCCATGTGCAATCCAACTCCAAAATTCCCAACATACCTTCAACAATATCAAAGCCCAAAAAAGGCAACACCAAATTGGAGTGAAGAAAAACCAGATTCCAACACGATACACGCAATTGCATAAAAAAAACCAAATTGAAACCAAGAAAGAATAGGAAATAATATAATAACTCATGAAAAGGGGGAAAACTGAACCTGAAATATGCAGCAATTCAAACCAGGAAAAAACAATCTCAATCACCAGCAATAATGCCCAGGCCCAGGGAAGAGACACCTAATAACCGGGGTTTAGCCAACAATCGAGAGAAGGCGATAAAGTAAAGTAGAGCACGAACCTGGAAGCCGCACACAAACACAATCATCAATTGATTAGAAGATAACAAATGCGCAAACAACGTCAATCACCCGTTAAGAACACCAAGCAATGCAAAATAAAAAATGATTAATGAAACTAATATCCCACCTATCGAACCAGCAGAGGGTCAGAGAAACGCCCTCAAAAGTCAGTAAACAAAGCGGAGTAAATCCCTCACCTACGAAACTCATAGGAAGTGGAGGAAACGGAGTCAATAGCCAACAAAGAAAGTGAGGAGAATGAAGGGTGCAAGAACAACAAAAGTACAGTGAAGAAATCTATTACAAATCAGAAGAGATCCATCATACAGCAAAGAATCGAAGGCTGAAATCAATCGGATTGACAAATGAGAGACGCGAGGAAGATGCATGCACCTGAGGGACGGCATAGATGAAAACGAGCTGTCCACAATGGACGACTATGATAGCAAGCCCAAATTGGCGATACCGAACGGCCAAGAGGATTTGCGGAATAAAAACTCGGACGGTAAACAACAGCTCAAATCCACAACGACACGCACGAATACGAGAATCAGTTGTGAACTCGCTAGGTGAAGGCTAAATATAAATATGTTTTTGCTAAATGTAGGCCTAGACATAGGAGTGTCACAGAGACAGTATAATTCTCGTTTTGCGTAGCCGTCAAAGTAAGGGTTGATGACATTATTGAAGCCTAGTTTGACTAGCCAAACACAGAGAATAAATTTTATAATATTCTTTTACTTCACAGCAAAAGAAGAGTTAGTTACTTGATGCCCTCTTTGATTAGCCAACTTTAAATAGCTATTCTTTTACTTCACAGCAAAAGAAGAGTTAGTTACTTGATGCCCTCTTTGACGAGCCAACTTTAAATAGCTATTCTTTTACTTCACAGTAAGGATCAGGACGCCTTATTAGTTACTTCATGTGCTTCACTCTACTATAAACCACTTTTCATTGGATTTGGAGGATACACTACAATCACCTTCAGTGAATCAATACCAAAACTTTACTACAATCACCTTCAGTGAAAAAATGTTACGTAACATTTTTTTTCTTATGTATTTTTAATTAAATATAATCATATTTAAAAAAATATATTATAAAATTTATTAATTAATATAATATTATTAAGTATTATATAATATACTTTATAATATGTGAGATCCATTAAAGAAATGATTATTTATCTGTGTATGTAGGTAATTATTCGAAAAAACTCAAGAGAAGAACAATAGAAGAAAAACATAATGTAGTACCCTATTTTTGTCCGGATTCGGTCCAATATTTTTATTTTTGGAGACTCGATAATATTGGTTTCGGATATATACTTTTGGGCATAATCCCTCACCTACCATCTTCACCCACTCCTCCATCACTATCACCCACCAATCACTCACCAACCATTACTACCTACTAATTCACCCACCCCCACCTAATCTCCACCTACCCGAAAAACAACACTCAAGAGGAGAGGATCTTCCTTCTCTTGGATCCAGCAGCCCTAAACTTCTCCTTTCAACTTAAACCATCATCACAATTCTTCTCCTCTTCCATTACACAACATCACCACACAAACCACCATCCTCACTACCATCATACGTTCACCTTCTGAAGCTTCAAATTATAATCTGACCGTTCCAAATCAAGATCACTCTGTCCTCTAACCTCTGTCCAAAAATCAGCCAAATCCAACCACAAATAGCCTTCCATCACTCACCATTCCTAAACCTCCATTTTTAGAAATATCCCTAGACAAATCAGTTTCGAAACCAATTTCGAAACTGACCTTCTGAAACTTCAAATCACAATCCGACCGTTCAAAGATCACTACGTCCTCTAACCACTGTCCAAAATTCAGCAAAATCCAACCATAAATAGGCTTTCATCTATCAACATTTCTGAACTCCATTTTGAGAAATGTCCCTACAAAATCAGTTTGGAAACCAGTTTTGAAACTGATCTTCTGGAGCTTCAAATCGTAATCCCACCGTTCAGAATCAAGCACCAACTATCCTCTAAAAACTTTCACAAAACCAGCCAAATCGAACCATGGATAATTGTCCAAAAGGTAATATTTCCGAAACTGTATTTTTGAGCATGTCTCCTTAGTGTTTTAGTTTTTTGGATCTTTGAATGTTATATGTGGGCTTAAAATTGTATTTAAGATTTTTAGGAATTTGGGCCAGAAATATATGGTGTGAGGCTTGGGCCCCGATTTAGAAATTTATGAGTTCTTGATTTTTGTTAAATGGACCGGATGTTACATGTATATATGTGGGGTTTTAATTCTTTTGGGCTTTGTTGTATTTTGGTTTTTAGATTTAGGTTGGGGCTTTGAGTATTAATTGGGGTTTGTACATATGTATTTGGCCCTAAGGCCATGTAAATAAAAATAATAAAATAATAAAATTTGGATACATGATTTTAGGGTGTTAGAAGCATGTAAACACTTAGGGTTTGTGTACATATTAAATAAATGTTTATATTACACATTTGGCGTTGTTTTAATATATTGGAGTTTAATCCGACGACGGAACCAAACGGGGAAGCATTGGATGCGATTCCAAAAGGATTCTTGAGGATAAAATTTTATGAAATTCTCATCCATTGGATGAAGATGATTTTCTTTTAGCATTCATAGGGTATATCAAAATTATATTGAAAGCATTAACCGACGATGGAATTAATTTGGGGAATGCATTGGATGCACCTTCAGACAAAATTCTTGAGGTGAGAGTGTTTCATGGATATTTGACCATTGGATGGAAGAGTCCCATGAACCTCAATATTATACTCTCAATATAACTTTTATATGATGTAAGCTTCATGTATATATTTTTGTTAACATATCACGTTTAATTTTCTTAATCATATAATGGGATAATAAAAGTTAAATTGACAACTGTTTTTAAAACAGACATTGTGGGGTGCCTCACACCTTCCTCATATGTAACAAACTCACTTATCCATTTTTCTCGATTTTCGTAGACCCAATTATTTTTATTGGTGACCAATTTCACCTATTACAATTGGTGGCGACTCTCTTTTAAAATTTCTCTCGCAAAACCGGTTGCGACACATAATATTCAACTAGAAGTAAAACAAATGTTACAAGGATACAATCACAAACATTCTCAACTACATCAAAGGAATTAAATCACCAAACAAACTAATCAGAATCTAAATTCACATTTGACTGTGATACATTCAATTGATTCCATATCAGCCTATAATCAAGGAAATTTTGTTCATAAATTAATCTCCACTGTGCTGCACATTGGTGCCTGAATGCGCCCCATTGAGGCATGATTGGAGGCATTTGAGAATTAGGGACCAAGGATACCTCCACAAAATGGTTTTGATTAACATGGCCGAGACATATGACACGTTATTGTTGTGATGGTGGTGGGGCAGACCGCAAAGGAAGAAACGTCACGGATTGGTTTTCACTTATTACAATGAAAGCAACATTGTATGATGATGCAATCAGATGACCCATGTCTGGCAAATTCATCCAATGAGCCACTGGTGCCGATCTGTGTCTCTCAAAAAATGTCAACGATTGTCTTATAAATGAAAACATTTCCCACGTTCCATACAAGGATGCATATTCATCAGCGTTGTTATTCAGCTCTATTAGCATATCATATCTTACATGAGCCCATGCATTTTCACCTTCTTCCATTTACAATTCCACTGCAACACTGCGAAAACCACAATTTCCATCAGCAACGACATCAGTCACAGATATAATATACGGATGCATGTGACTTGGAAACTGGTTATAATAGGCTAAACTATTGTGGATAATCTCATCGACTAAAATGTTATCCATTCTCTCATTAATCGAATTGCTATGCATTCTCTCATCAACCGAACTGCTATGCATTCTTTCATCGACCGAAGTACTATGCATTCTCTCATCGACCGAGAACCTTCGTGTTGATGAAAAATGTGGAACATAAGTTGATGAACAACTGTGTCTGCTTTGCAATATCGAAGAGTCATTAGCCTCCGCATATTTAATTTCAGAAGAATTTCGTCCCACATTTAAGTCAACTTTTTTCTTTGAATTATGTCGCCCACGACTTTGCTTCTTCACCTTCGGCTCTGCAAGTAAAGTAGATGAGGGATTGATAATTTCACGTAATTTCTGTAGCAATCGAAATTTACCAGGTCTCGATTGTTTTTTAAAATTTTCCGTGAATAAATCAATCTCAACAGTGCAGTTTATATCCTCCTCCTCCAATGTAGTGGTGGGCTTGAGGTCTAGCTTTCTCCAGAATGGATGAATTGAAGATAGTGGAATTTGACGACCTTCCATCTTGTACTTAGATATCTCATGTGAACAAGGCCGTGAGATAATTGGATTTGACAACCACAGAGGTCAGGATCATGCCCAACATTATTAGAATGTTTCACCTCTGCAAAAATATGATATATCGCAGCAGTTGAAGCAGAACCTATTACTTCGTTGAATATTGAAGTTCTGAAATCATGTTGCACAAAATTGACACTTTTCTCGAGTGTTGCTTTGATAGAAGTGGATTGTGCATCCAAAAGACTGTGAACCTGTGACCAGACAGACACAAAATTCCCCATTGAATTTTGTAAATATTTTTTTCAGCTTTGCATGTTGGCTTTCAGCTCGATTTGTTGTCCTATTACCGAAATGCATCGATTTATTGGCCCAAGCAGCAACAAATTTCTCCTTATATTTATCGAGCCACACCGATCTGATGTAATTTATTGCCCTTGGATACCTGTGGAATAAGTGTTCGATAGATAAATCAATGCATTTCAATGAAAAATCAACTAAAATGATAAATGGTTTTTTTATATATACCTGTAAAATAATTGTTCGACAGATGACAGCCTTATGAGATAATCTTCAACAGTTTCAGAATCCTCCAGATAATGCCACATGGAATTGAAATTGTCCCAAGTCTTTTTATCTTCAAATAGTTTCTTACTATTCACTGCTAAATTTCTTCCAATATGCCATTTGCATAATAGAGCAGTTGACTCTGGGAAGACACGATTAACAGCATTCATCAGAGCTAAATCTCTGTCAGTCAACAACACCCGTGGTGATAAACACCCATCCATAGCAGCCTTTAGACAACTTAACGCCCACGTGAAATTATCTTCTTTCTCAAATTGAAGGAATACAAAAGCAACATAAAAAGTCATCTCCGTAGAAGTAACACCAACAATTTCAAAAAACGGCATATGAAACCTATTAGTCTTATATGTTGAGTCCATGAGCAAAATGTGTGGAAAGGCACGTAATAGATCTAAGGAACGAGGATGAGCGAAAAATAAGTCTTGAACCTGGTTCGACTCACTGTCACTTGTATACCATGATACATAATCATGCTGACTTAGCAGGTACATTAATTGTTGCATTTGATTTCTCCCTGCCATTTCAGCAACTCGATGTTTCTGGCGAGCATTATAAATCGTCTTTATTGTCGTCACATTATGTGGGTCTCTGTCCTTCATAGATAATAGTTCACATGGCTTCACTAAATTCTGTGACAAATCAATCATGATGTTAGTTTCATCCTGTGATAATCTACCAGCATATGCATGACCTTCCATGTAGGTTGCAGCAGGATGATTATGGATCCCACACATAACCTTCAAACTTCAATCATCTCCAGTTGTCAACTTCATACCTTTTAAACGAAATGGACAGTTGCATTTTTTTTAGTACCAATTGTTTTTGATGAACTTTTTGATGACCGATATTGTCCACTTCGCTCACATTGCAGTGTCAGTTTAGGCTTCTAACCAAATTGACCTTCATTTGAACTGCCAATAATCACAATAAATCCCAATGCTCGTCTTGTATCTCGTGCCCATTTGATCAAATCTTCACGACAATGAAATATCTAATAAAAAATATATTAATGTTATTTCAAATTTAAAATATTACAAAATAAAATATTGATGTAATTATTATACCATATCAGTTGTGAACTGTTCTGTATAATCCGTTTCTGCTTGATAATTGTTTGATTTTGCTTTCATCGTGCTGTGTTGATCATCCTGTTATATATTAAATAACCAAATCAGTTTACAATAATAACATTAGAAAGAACTTATAATCACACATGTTTGTGAAAAGTAGAATTTTTACCTCCGTTGAATAGCTTGACAAACGTAAATCTTCACCCTAAAATTTAAAATATTCATCCATAATTTATAAAATAATAATTATGAGATTAAAAATAATGGATATGTTAGAAACACTTAAAAGAGATAAGAGAGAAGTGAAAAACGATTGAGAGGCAATCAAGTTTTTCTGGTTATAGTCAATGAAGGAAACTTCACTTCCTTTTATAGTGAAAAAGAATAAACACTAATTCTTAAATTTAACTACTTTTTTCATTAAGAATATTTTTTTGACTGACTACAATTGGTCAAAAAGTAAAAGCATTTGTTTGACTAACAATAATTGGTCAAAAAGTAAAAGTATTTGTTTGACTGAAAATAATTGGTCAAAAAGTTAAAGCATTTGTTTGACTGACATTCCATACAAATTTCTGTCAGCCTTTGGTGCATTGGTATCAGTAGGAACAACTACTTTCGTCAGTAATAATATTTTTTTAACTGACAACAATTGGTCAAAAAGTTAAAGCATTTATTTGACTGACATTCCATACAAATTTCTGTCAGCCTTCGGTGCATTGGTATCAGTAAGAACAATTACTTTTGTCAATAATAATATTTTTTTGACTGACAATAATTGGTCAAAAAGTTAAAGTATTTATACGATATCTGTATTTTCACATATATAAAAGACAACCAAATATTAGTCAAAAAATTAAAGCTGACATCTTTATTTTTGATTTCATACTTGCTTTGTGGACGGGGGATCATTATTGTTGTATTTTACCAGTGGAGAGATATCACGTGGGCGGCAATTGCTCAATCAAATCACTTTGGCAGCTTTAACAATTAAATCACTTTGACAGCCTACTTTGACAGCCTACTATTAGGCCTATAAATAGCAAAAACTAAACTGTATTTAGATGTACCCGGTGAAGGCCGCATTTGCACAGACTAATCCACAACGACACGCCCAAGTACGGGAATCAGTTGTGAACTCGCTAGGTGAAGGCCACATTTGCACGGACTTTAAGTTTCTAGTAGTAATAGATAGATAATAGATCTTGTTCACGAGAATTTTATCTTTTTATAAGTGAAAAATGATCTATAGTCTATGCCTCTGTTTGTTTTAGAGTATATTCATATTCTCGGACACTCTTAACTTTTACGTTTTACAATAGTTTATACTCTATGAAAGATACTCTGATCCAAACGAAATGTATATTTTGAAAACTCATGATTGTTTATATCTAATTATTCTATTAATTTATCTATTCTGATTGATTATTCTACTATCTTGATCAACATACTGTAATATTTATTTGATTTTATGATTTTATTCTAATTAATTATTAGTCTGTTAGGATTTAGCGAATCTATTTATTTTAGAATTTAACACTTATTATTTAGATTATAACATGAAAATACGATACACGAGCCAGATATGATTTATCAAATTCATTTTGTCTTAGAATTTTAACACTTATTATTTATGTTATATCATAAAAAAAATTATATACAAAATCCGTTACTCTCTCCAAATAGTTTTATTTAATACTCATGCAGTCTTGCCTTTTTTGACAGCGAAGTAGTAGTACTAGTTGACAGTGCAGTCCTAGTTACATCGAGCTAATATGACCAAGTGAAGAAGATTTTTTTTAGAGATATCCTATGTGATGCCCCGATCCGGACACGCCACGGGTGCCCTCCGGCACCGTCCTAGGCCACTAGTGCGATCATCCAGCAGACCAAAAATTCGGCGACATCTCCCCGTATATCGGAGAGTCCCTGCTTGCATCAAAAATGCGCAGCATAAATTCAATCATTCCATCACACTAGCAACCTAGCTAGGTCTCAGGCCCTAATCACATGCAATCCTAACCCTAGGCCTCAGGCCATGCACTACCAGCATGCACAAACTGATAGTAATAATCACAACATCAAGGTTCACAATATCATATAACCAAAAATCAATACTCAGCGTACATCATTCATACACCCTCTGGTGCCAATCGGTTATATCAATATTATGAACAAACATGAATACATCGTAAACAAAATATGTGCTAGAGTATATCTCTAACACCCACATCCTACCCAGGGTCATCCATGTCACATCCCGCCCTCACTGATCTGCTCCACTGGTACCTGTACCAGAATCTCCTGTGAAAAACAATAGAAAGTAGAGAGTGAGCAAGAAGCTCAGTAGGATTAAGATTATAAAGGCCGAATCCGAACAATAGGTTATGCAACAATATGAAATCTACTACATGCACGTATACTCAACAATCACATAAAACATCAATCCGGGAAATCCCCTCAATGAGCAAACCTCGTCTATCCCATGGCTCGTTCCATGTAATATCGAACGTGAGCAACATCAACTCATCAATATCATGGTCACTATCCATTAAATATTGAATAGGAGCAAGCTCCCCAACATCAAACGCTCTTGGATTACCCGGTTGTGTGAACCTATCACGTCCGCACCATTCCAGGCAAGCTCCCTCATTAACCGTACCTCTAGTGCGTTACCCTACATGGAGTTCACCTTGGCTTGGTGGTAACTCTCATCACCTCGTCATCCCTCCAAGTAGCTTTGAAGAACCTAAGGAGCCCTGAGTCCATACCCGGTCCCCAATGCAACTCTAATGCACTTATGCCATGACATGCCGAAAAGATATATATATGAACATCCTACATATATATATATACATAACTACCATGATGCATGAACGGAAATCACATCGTGCCCATAGGTGATGGAACACTCACAATCGGGTCATGCAACATCAAGAATTAACAATATTTCACAAGCAAGGTTCATTTCCCCTTAGAAGCAATTAAGGCAGAAACACAAATAAAATGACCAATGAGGAATCGAAATGCTCTTTAAAATATTGAGAACGAACGATAGAAAGAATGGTTGGAAATCCCCTACCTCGTGTCGAGCAATTCACCAAAATCCCACAATTAGGGTTTTAAACCCAGTTTCACCAACCTAACAATTTCACACAATCGAACTCTAATGATCATCCAAAACAACTCAACATATCATAACCAATATGAATTAAACAACTAAATTGGGAAAACTTACTTTTTCTCTCTAGGGTTCCTCTCAAACCCCCAAACCTCAACCTTATGGAACTCAAATCCAAAACGAGAATCAACCCTACATATACAACCACATTTGACCTAGTATCAATATACCTAAACCATAGGGATCAACTCTAAACAAAACTATCAAGATCTACTCCAAACGCTAGAAATGAAAAATCATGAAATCTTACTTCCAAAGCTTGACACTCCGAAGCTCAAATAAGATGAGAAACAATGGAGCCTTGAGAGCACGTAGGTCGGTGCTCTAAAAGCTGTGAGTATGTGAAGTATCCAGTAAAAGTTGGTTTCTTACCTGAGGGTGGGATTTTTATAGGAAGAAGGAAGTTATTTTCCTATTAGGAGTTGATCTCTTTAGTACAGTTCTTGTCTAGTTGGGAAACCTTATCCGAGAAGCACTTGATCTTGGCAGCAATCGAGATACTAGAATTCTCGGTTAGTTAGGATGAACTGGCAAAGAATAGTAACTGATGTTTGTTCGGTTGGTTGCCACGTGTCATCCCATAATTGGCGGATGTTTTGAGTATTATCAACATGAATGCATAGAAGACAAAATTATGCTTGCAATTTCTTTCCCTCTGTTGCAATTCTATCGCCAAAAATGAGAGATGTCTGGTCAGGTCTGGTCCAGTGACTATTTTAGTTTCTCACAGTACTAGAGCCATTCACCTCTCTCTCTCTCTCTCTCTAATATATGACGAAATACGTGCTGGTTTGCTTGGTCTTGTTTTAAAGATAGTTATTTACTATTTACACACTGTCTAGTTATAAAAGATGAGTAATGTGACATGTTATTTTGTTTTATATCGTGCATATCATGTTTGGGATAAATGAATTATAGATTAGGGTTGTTCATTCAAATTTCGGTTTTATTTTTAACCGAAATGGAAACGTTCAAATTGATTCGATTATAATATTTTACAATCCATAATTGAAAAAATATATGTATGATAATCAAACTGAAAAATCGTATTTTGCCAGAGCAGATCGGTTTTGCATAAACATATTACAACAATGTTAAAATTAAAAAAATAGAGACAAAAATAAAAATAGTCACTATAAGTCTATAACATATAAGTTTAGAAAATAAGATGGACAAAATAAAAATTGTTAAATATGATTTTTTTTTGGTTAGTTATGACATTGAAAATAGTTACACAAATTATTTCACTAGGTAATAGTTCCATCGCATGATCAATCTCTCAACCAACTTTCTAGCCCTAATGAAAAATTGTGAATAGTATTAGAGCCTAAATCTTATGTTTTTTTTTTGTCTTAAATTTTTTGACAATCTATATTTAAAAAAATTTGGTTAAATTTGAATCCAAAAAAAAAAGAAGCTAAAAATCTAAATTAATAACCCAATTTGAAACAATTGACCATTTTTGGTTGTATATCGGATTACACCTTTGTGGATATCGATCGAGCAATAGTTGTAGGATATGCGACTTTGTCATGGCGAGTACCGATTATTCCGCTACAGTCCCGCGCGCGTTGTCGTCCGATCGTAGTCCGAAAACGACGCCGTTTACCATTTTCGTCTTCGTTTGTGCACCGCAGGTTGGCTTTTGCTGAGGTCGTGGAAGAATGCCGGCCGCTCCCATTCCTTTTACTCTACTCTCGTTCATTCTAACCAACTATATGTTGAGGGAGACATATACCTTTTTCAGGTTCATGAAGTTACTTTCCTGCGAAACCTAACATCTTTCTAGACCAAGCCTTGACAAAGAGTCTCTCGTGGTTGCTTCGTCTCCAATAGTCCTTTCTTCATCCTTTCGTTTTCACCAGGGCTCGAGCTTCGCAATAGCTTGGTTGCGTCTTTCGTTTACTGGGTAAGATTTTACTTCTGTCTAGTTGAATTCATTTTGCCCTTCGTTTCTGGGTAAGCGTTTGCTTGGTTGCGTCATTTGTTTAAGACCGGATGAAAAGCGACTCTCTCCTGACGGGTACGGTGAGTCCAGCTACAGTTCTTCGCCTGGTATTAACGCCTAAAAATGCAAAAAGTCGTCGTTCTCCTCCCATGTCTACCTTGCGTGTCATTCTTTCACACAGTGCTTTCGTCTGTTGTAGCACCGCCTCTGCCATGCGAGTATTCCCAATCGCGCAAGTGGTTTCCATAAGTTTGATTTCCTTGACCTTCTGCATCAACCCACTGTTGATTCTGTCAGAGCTGGCGTGCTAGCACAGATCATTCCAAGGGCGTTGTGACAATAAGGTCTCTTTTCAATTTTGGGGGTCTCTGTTGCGATCGTCTACTGGTGTATGGAGAAGTTGTGCCTTCGTCTTCATTTTTTTGTTGATGTTTTGTTTTCCTTCCTCTATTTCGGTTCAAAAAATACGGTTTCATCATTCTTTCGCCTCTATTTCCGTTCTTGATTTTGTTTCATCCAATGTTTTTATGCTCAAACTTCTTTTGCTATTTCTGGAAAGGGCGTTGGAATTCGGGTTCTCTGGCCCAACCACGTGCATTCAATGATGAGGCTTGTTTTTTAGGGATTTGTTGCTTCTTTTGGATCGGTTCCACTAGTGATTAAGGCATGTCATCTTAGATTTCACTTCTTCGCCTTTATCTATCAGGGTTTTAACTTCATTTCTCTTTCGGTGCAGGACTCATTCCTTCTACCAGAGATGAAGAAAAATAGGGTTTTTCTCCTTTCTCAGCAGAGTTCTCTTCGCCTCCATCTTTATCCTCTCTACTTTGCAAATGTAAGCTCTCACTTTTCTGTTTCAGATCTGAATATCTTACTGGGCTAAAGCTTATTAGTAATGGTTAAAGTGGGTTTTGGTGCTAAATCAACTCTACGATCTGGTTTTATCTGCTTTTCTTTTAAAATTATTGGTTATTGTTCAATAGTGATGACTAAATAGCCTAAATGGAGTGTTATTTTGATAGATATATCTACATCGAACATGCAATAGACAGGTGGGTTTGCTGCTTGTGTCGGGAAATTTGCTATTCTAACCCATTTTAAAAACAAATTTAGCGATATAACCCCTTTTTATTTTTTTTAAAAAAGTATCCCTTTTTGCAGAGAAAATGTCATCGTTGCCCTTACTTACCATTTCCCTCCCAAAATAAATAATATATTTATTAAAATAAAAAATAAAGATTAAACGGAAGAACTGTCAGTGATTTGAACAGTTGACGCCAGGATTCCCCACGAAGACCCATGTTCCTCCCACTCGGTTTTTTCATCTAAGTAGATACGAGCAGTATTTGGTCCAGTCGAAGACTCTGCGCACTGAGGTTCGTTCCGCGTCCCTTTCTCTTTCTCTTGAAAATGCAATGAGTTTAGGGTTATGGGATTGGCGTTTGTTCCAATTTTATGGATGTTTGGTTTCTCGTTAAGGGTAGCGTTTATGCATCAGTAGTTTCCAAAGGTTAGGGATGAATGTTTCTTCGATGTTGCTTTTTAGATTTCAAAGCCTCTGTTATTATTTGATTATAACCGTTTCACGATGGGTTTAGATTAGTGATATATGCAGTTTTGAATCGTAAATAATATGGTTTAGAATAGTTATATGTGTTTTAGAATCGTAGTTTAGGATTTAGAAAAGTTAATTTTGTAGTTTAGAATAGTTTCATTTCCGGGTTAGAGTTTATTGTTCATATATGAAATAGACTCTCTGAAGATGTTTTCAATGCAGGATACTATATAAATGGATTACGAGATTGAACAAGACAAGAGATTTCTAGCAAAAATAGCTTTCCTTTGTAGACTCCCTCAATGTTTGAATATCTTAAACAAAAATTTGAACAACGAAGAAATGAAGAAGCTTGAGGAATCTTGTTTTAGATGGTTGCTGGGGGTACAGAATCCAGTAAACCAGCCACAGCTCGTTCATCAAATGCTACTACACCAGGTAGTAGCGCCCGTCGACGAACGCGAGGGGAGACTTGTATTTAATTTTTGTGGGAAGAGAGCATGCTTTACAATCAAGGACTCCAATCTTATCATGGGCCTGAACTGTTCACCCATTTCAGAGGTGGTTAGCCAGTCCAATACCATGAAGCTAGTGAAGGATGTATTTGACGGTAAGACCATAATATCCTGCAATGAGCTGGAGTGGAAGTTCAAAGCATGTAGGAATCAGACACTAAGTACAAGTTGGCGCTGGTACTGTTAGTTGAACTAGTTCTGCTTGGAAAAGAGACAAAACTATCAATTGACCTTGAATGGTTAGATTTGGTTGATGATCTAGAGGCGTTCAACAAATTTCCATGGGGTACTTTATCCTTCACAAGAACAGTACGAGCACTTAACTCTGCTCTAATTGGGAGAGCCGAAAAGTTCAAGGAGAAGTCGCTGAAGACAGATTTCTATAGCCTTGCAGGATTTTCGTATGCATTTCAGGTAAAACACTTATAATTTATGGTTGAGAACATAATTACAAATAGTTTAGAGTATATATTTAATTGGTTTAGACTATAATTAATATTCGTTTAGAACCGTGTATGATTTAGATAAAAAATTACCATGTTTGGTTTAGAACACTAATATTATTGGTTTAGAATACTCTTCTGTCAATGGTTTGGAATAATAGTGTTTAGTTTAGAACTGTTTACAAATGACTATTCAATGTAATTTTACTATTTCAGATTTGGGCTTACGAGGCTATGCCAGAGTTGGGTACGAAATTCCAACAATGTTTGAGGAAACACATCCAAGGATGCTGAAATGGAGACCCCATAAATCTCCTAGATCAGCTGCTGTTAAAGAGGTTCTCGATTCTAATGGACTAATAGTGAATGAAGTTATAATGCCGAATTTGAACGAGGTTCAACAGGAATATTCCATGCAGACCAATACAAGTGTGTCCATATTGGTCAAGGCACCTGTTATTAGGACCGGGAAGGCGAAAAACAAATTAAATAAACAAACACTGCACACAGAGGATGAGATTAAAGGCCATGAGGTTTGGACGCTTCTATTCAAATAAATAATAACACTATATTACTGGTTTATATGTTTATAGCTTGACATCTGTATTTAGAAACAGATTATGATTTGATGATAAATTTTGCACTGGAGATATTTTGGTTTAGAATATTGATGATATAGGTTTAGTGTACTTTTTGTCCATGTTTAGTTCTCTTGTAGTCTGGTGTTCTTATTTTTGTATTGTTCACATAAATAAAATTTTTCATTCCTTGAACACAGGGTGACACATATGCATTGTTGAGGGGTTTGATCATGGAGCTGGAGAAAAAAATTAATGGTCGCAGTAGTATGATCCTAAGAAGACTAGAGAGAATTGAAGAGCTAGTAAATGGCGGTTCAAACATCAACAAAAAAAGTAAGCCAGTCATTGAGAAGAAGAAACTGGTTGATGAGGAAAAAAGGCCGGAGAGGAAGGTAATGCAGAAGAGGCCAAATGAGGATAAGGAAAAAAGGCAAGAGAGGAAGGTAGTGAAGAAGAGGACTGATGGAGAGAATAAAACAAAAAAACAAGGTTCTACTCCTTTTCCAAAGTCCAAATGGGCAGATACTCCAAGAAGATATTCTCAACGATTAAGAGGCCAATATCAACTTCCTCACCATGAAAAATCTCTTAGAGAAATGGCGGCGGAAGTAAAGAAAACCTATGACAGGGGAGTTCCAAAAATTAAGAGGAAGACTAAAGCTAATACTAGTACGAAGGGAGAAGAAAAGGTTGAGAAGGATAACAAAGAGGATGAGGAGATCGTGGGGAAAGTTTTAAGAGATTTGAAAGATCTAGATGGTGGAGATGAATGTGTAAATTATTCGAAATTCGTTGAGACTGAGGCTGAGGGCGAGCATGTTCATAACAATGATGATAAAGGAGCTGACACAGGTATCAATGAACAGGGGCTATATGGTAGCAAAATTCCCGATATAATTTTACCTGTGACACCACAGCCTATATCAGTGGATGCATCCTTCATCATCTCTAGTCCAGAGGTTGCAGAATTCCTAAAAAAATCTGGCCCTTCGATGCTTGCTGAAACCATTCTAGAACGGGTTAAGAGGGTTAGCAAAACAAGTAAATACCAATTGTCGCCCTACATTGATCCATCAAAAACATTCAAGTGCACAATCCAGCCCTCAACTGTGTTCAACCCTCTCAGGGAGTTACCAGGAGATTGGGAGGTCATGTTCAATGATTTTTACTTAAATATGACTGATAAGATGCATGTGGAATTCCCATCATGCTCTGCAAACAAAAAATGGTTTGCTGATATGCTTACCCTAGAAGCATGGTTGGAAGATTCGGTACGTATTTACAACGGTTACACTATAGTTTGTAATGGTTATAATTAAGCATTTAGAATAGTGACATGGTTTAGTATGGTCAATTTGTAAAAATTTTGAATAGTTAAACTGTGGTTATGAATGGTTATATTCAAGAATTTAGAATAGTCATATGGGACCCGTACGGTTAATTGGTAAAGGTTTAGAAGAGTTAAATTGTGGTTTGGAATGGTTATATTTAAGCGTTTAGAATATTCACATGGGTTAGTACGGTCAATTTGTAAAGGTTTTGAATAGTTAAACTGTGGTTTGAAAATGGTAATATTCAAGCGTTTAGAATAGTCACATGCGACCCGTAGGGTCAATTGGTAAAGGTTTAGAAGAGTTACATTGTGGTTTGGAATGGTTATATTTAAGCGTTTAGAATATTCACATGGTTTAATACGGTCAATTGTTAAATGTTTAGAATAGTTAAATTGTGGTTTGGAATGGTTATATTTAAGCGTTTAGAATAGTCAATTTGTAATGGTTGTGCCCTGTTTTGATAGCATTTGGACACAACAGTTGACTTCATTCTCCAGAGGAAGGCCAAACACCCGAACGTCTTCCCTCAAAATATTCATATAATGAAGACCCCATTTGCAGTAAGTTAAATTCCTCATCTTTGGCTTCGGTTACTTTGTTTAATAGTCCACGTAAAATATGACCTAACTAAAAGAAATATATTTTCAGTTATTCTTGTCTCATAGGTGGTTTCTATTCGAAAAAAACATCGACCCTGGAATTTGGGACAACGACAATAAACTCTACAGTTATGTTGCTGGTGTACGCGATAATGTACCATGGTCGAGAGTGGAGAAAGTGTACATTCCATGGAACATAAGCGGAAATCATTGGATAGGCGTTGTGTTTGACTTGAAGGAGAGACATATACTTGCTTATGACTCCCTGAAGAGTCATACTAGGGGTGCAATCTTTGATAATGAAATGAAAGCCCTGAAGACTATGATTCCTAATTTGTTGATGCGGGTAGGAATCTTAGGACTAAACGAAGTGAATCCCTGGCCGGTACAACAGCCAGCGGATGTTCCTCAGCAGGATAATGGGTGAGACTAATCAAAACTGGCATCTCGTTCATGTTCATATTAGATATTCATTAATCTTGGTTTTGAATTTTTGTAGGTCGGACTGTGGTGTATTCACAATAAAATTCATTGAGTTCCTGAGTGCTGACGTCCCCTTGTCATTGCTGAAGCCATCTGAAATGAAGAAATACCGAAAGATGATTGCAATTGAGAGTTGGATGCAAGAATGGGGGTTGTAGGTTACACCTAAGAAATCGTTCGAAATATCCTTCTTATGGTTTTGCATAGGTTGTAGTGCATGGTTTAGAATAGCTTATAATGGTATGGAACATGGTTTATCACATCGTTTATAATAGGCCTCTTTAGGATTTGAGTAGGTTGTAGGGCATGTTGTAGGATTGTTCAAAATGGTTTGGAACAAGTGTAATTACATCGTTTACAGTAGACTTCTTATGGGTTTCAGCAGGTTGAAGGACTTTGGTTAGGAGGAGTTCGAAATGGTATGGAACTTGTGTTAGAACATTGTTTAGAATGTTTGAAAATGGTAATGAACGATTATAATTAACGGTTTAGAATATTTTTATTTAAAGAAAGTTTACATATTTAACTCAATTCATTGACATACAAGTAAAGGGAAAACAAATAAATTATTTCATCCATTACAGTCAGATAAATGTTCAAATAGAGTTCTTAGTTCATTGCGATCTAGCAACGTTGAGATGGTAAGGCCAGAACAACCATTTTTCCTTAACTGCACAGTAACAAATGGAAAACAGTAAGAAACATATAAAGTTATCATTTTATGAATCACTTGAAACATTTTATGAATCGCTCGAAACAGTGAAAAGGTGTACCTATTGGTTGGGTGCAATGGTGTTGCTTCCTTACATGTTTGCCTATTGTGAACACGTTGTTTGCACCGGCTGCACATTCTCATTTTTGCTGTCTCCCCAAGATTTTGTATAATTAATAGTTATTTAGATACATATAGAAACTTGTAGTAACTACTCGTATTTGATTGCATACACTAAAATATAAATTACCTGTCGATTGTATTCTGTGTTTCGGTCTTCTGCCAGTTCTTGCAATGAACACTGGAGGAAGAGGTGTAATAGGTTCAGGTATAGTAGGAGGCTCATCGGTGCTGACTTATAGGTATATCGGCTCCGCGTATGCAAGGACTAGCATATCGGTTGTGTAGTATTTCAAGCATAAGCTTGTGGTTGATAAATTTCTAGTAGCCATGGCAGCACAAGCATGTGTGCAAGGAAGATGGTCAATATCAAATACCTTGCAGGTTCAACTTCTACTCCCCAAATCCACTTTTCCTCCCACGTTGCCATCCCTCATGTGGAACTCATTGTAACTTATTGGTTCGACATGCATTCGGCTGGCCTTCTCACGGCGAACTCGCAAGATAGCCTCATGGTGATCTGTGATCTCATTCGTCATGGCAGCTGCACATTTTTGACGCTCGTGGAACCATCTTTGAAGCATTGCAACCAGATATTTCATCAAACTAGTTATTGGTAACATCCGAGCTTCTTTCAAGGTTCCATTCATACTTTTTCCAATATTAGTCGTCATAATGCTATATCTATCCCCTGGAAAATGACATCTAGCCCATTTTTGGAATCCAGCATCTTCTAGATACTTGTAAACCAGCCCATCCTCAAATATTCTAAGGTGGGACATAACTTCATTGAAGTCAGATAAACGATAACACTTCGCTGCCTTGTAGAAGAGATTGACCGCATAGTCAGGAAACATTTTTGCCTTCATATTGCCTCCAATGTGATACATGCAAGCCCCATGGAATGCTTCTGGGAAAACACGTCGGACACCATTCTCTATGCTTTTATTCCTATCTGATATAATTGAAAATTTGGGAGTACTCCCAATAGCTCCACGTAACTTCTAAGAAAACCACGTCCAAGAGGCATCATTTTCAGAATTACCAACTCCAAATGCCAAAGGGTAAATTTGGTTGTTACCATCTAGAGTATTGGCAATGAATAACATACCTTTATATTTACTCTTCAGGTGGGTTCCATCTACACAAAATACAGGCGTCATACACGTGGTAAATCCTCTGACACATGGACCTAGAGCCATGAATAAGTATTTAAATCTGTTCTCCGAGTCATATTGAATGTGAGTGATTGTACCTGGTTTTACAAAACAAGTATTGCATGGTCTATAAACACTTCGAAACAAATTGCAAACAAAAAAAACAACCAATTATAAACCAAAACATTACTTCTAAACCAAATAAGTTACAGTTCTAAATTAGTTCTAAACTAAAAAACCTACCAATTCTAAACTAAATCACTTACAGTTCTAAACTAAAATAAAACAGTTCTAAACCATAAAAGCTACCAATTTTATACCAAATCAGTTACGGTTCTAATCTAAAAGAAAACAGTTCTAAACCAATTTTAAAGCGTACAAACTACCAAATCAACACCAAATATGTCGCGGTTCTAAACGAAAATAAAGCACTTCTAAACCATTTTTAAACACAAAAAACAACCAGAAAGGCCTAATTCTAAACAAAAACAAATTAGTTGTAAACCAGTTCAAAACGATAACAATATCAACCAAAACTCAGACAATAAAATGGTACCTGGATTTTTGCACTCCACTTGCTTATAGAATAATGGCGGATTAGCATAACCTTCTTCTGCAGATCCAAATATAGAATTTAAGGTGAACTCCCTAGCCTTCCATCCTTTCCAATAACTATACTTCACTCCGTACTCTTTCTGAAAATCTTGAATAACATCGTTAGGCCTATAAATGTGACCAACTGCCTCATATTTGGACTTTATGACTCGACCAATCAACTCCCCTGTTGCTTGACGATTGTCAATGAAAGTAAGGCAATTGACCGAGCTGTGTTCATCACGAAACTTCTTGATGACAAATACAGAACTGCCTTTCAGTGAAGTGGCTCGCAGCCACCATCTGCAGCCATTATTACATCATTCAGCCACAAATAAAGTTTTAGTGGACTTCACAACCTTGAATTGAAAGTGTTTTTGCACCGCATTCATACACAACTTGAAATGCAAGCTCTTTTTTTTCTGCAAAGTAGTCACCAACCTTTAGACCATCTGAGAACTCATCAGAGAATGAGTCGCCTGTGCAGTTCATAGAAGGAATGCTAGAACCATGTTTTGATGCATTAGTTGCCTCATCGAACACTGCATTTTGATAACCGTTAACTACATCAAAAATTGGACACCCGACTGGATCGTCAACTGGTTCGTAAACTTCATCATATGTCTGACCGATTTCTTCATCATTATACACGTCATCAAAACAATTATCGAGGGGATCAAGCAAAGGTGTAACATGTTCATCAAACTCATGGTCATGCGGTTGTACTGCACCGACTTCTATCGGTGTCTCAATGTTCCTACTGCATCCAAAAGCAACAAATTCATCTCTTTCTTCTATAGAATTTATTCCATGGTCCCGACGTCGTATATATGGCAAGTTTTCCCCAAAATGTTTGTTTACTACTCGGATCTCTGAAGAAATGCATAAGGATGTCGCAGGAATGCTTCTATCCATGTTGCAACGAAGGAAAAAACGAACATCCTCGTCTGCTTCCATCTCAATTGGCTCTGTTGGACCATGCACATTATACAGATACTTCATCTGAATGTTATGGCCCACAGAGTCAAGTTTTGTAATATCACGAATCTTTTCCATCAATTCAACATAAGAAATCTCATCTGAAACTAAGACACCCTTGCTTTTCCCGCCTTTGTAAATGTAGTTGAGGTCATACTTTTCCCACTCTCCAGAATACCGAATTAAAATACTAACCTCTTTCATGCCTTCAAAAAATTTATTAAACAGGTATCAATAATTGAACACAAAAATTTAAATTTTTAGAAAATGTCATTAACAGTATTCTAAACCATACTTTTAGACTATTCTAAATCTGTTGTTTCACTATTCTAAACCAAATAAAAACACTTTTCTCACCCTCAAAGTTAACAATATTCTGAACTAATATTAACACTTTTATAAACCAAGGTTTACCTAATTCAAACCGAAATATTGAACTATTCTAAACCAAGCTCTATATTATTGTAAACAATTGTTTACACTATTGTAACCCGCAAAACTATTTGCAATAACCACTAGGAAAATCTCTTATAAATAAGTAGTACTCAGTGCGCAGAAAACCCAAAAAAAATAAGAACCAGATCTCCACAATGTAGGTCGTAAGAGAACAATCATGCATTGCAAATATATTGAACAAAAACCCACACAATAGACTAGAGGTTCAAGATCTGACCTGGGGTGAGATCAATGAAAAGATAAAGCAGTAGTGTTTTTGCAGTGGACGAAAGCATATTACAGGCCTTGATGAGATGACCTGCGGAACTCCTCGTCCAAAAAATAGTTTTCACCCAGTCTCACTAGCTCCTCCTCAATGTCCAAATCGAGTAGCTCTTTCTGTCCGAAACGGAGGCGCTCTTTCTGGCCGGAATCGAATTTTGTGCAGTACTTGTTTATACTTTTTTTTGTTTTTCAATAATTAAAATGGTGGGAAATGAAAAGTAGGGGCAACGATGACATTTCCTGTGTAAAAAGGGTTACTTTTTTTAAAAAAAATAAAAAGAGATTAGATCGCTAAATTCGATTTTAAAATGGATTAGAATAGCAAATTTCCCGCTTGTGTCTTAGACTCTTAGCTCCATCTATCTCTTAGCCATAACGGTAAGTATAGCTCCCTGCCTCCCCTTTCCCTCTCCCTCTCTGTGTGTCCTTTAAAATCATATATGTTTTTTGGGTCATTTTAAGCGAGGTACTACTTTTTCCTTTGCAGTGCAGATGATGATCATAAAAAGCACACGCACCATCACCCGGTATTATACTGTTAAAAAATAGTCAGTTTTTTTTTTAATCTGTACAAGGGGTTCTTTTTTTCTTGCCAAAATAAAAAATCCTTGGTAAGTTTGTTTAACGAATATTAGTTTATTATCTTCATCAAGGATTCCAACAACTGAGTCTTAGTTTTTGCAAATTGTTTTGGTATTAATGCACTATGAATACATTAATGTAAAAAGGTTTTCATCAGCCATGATTCATCTATATTTTAATGGGTTGCTCCTAGAGTATGTGGATGTCTGGATTGGGCTGCACTTCACCAATTAGTAAATGTATTTTTCTTTTATGTGAATTCCATAGGCTATGAAAATCAGTTTTATGACTCACGGCTAAACGTAATTTACGCATGTATTTCATGTGATATTGAAACATGAGTTGGCTCTCGAAGATTTTAGTCCATCATTTCCTTGCCTTTTGTTGTGACAACACAGCTGCTGCTACTCCATCTCTAGCATTTTTCCCTTATGGTTGGCCAAAATCGTCACATAATCCATACAATATATACCATTACTTAAAGTAATCCTGCCTTAGAGCATCATTATCTCAATCTCCAACTGATTATGGATTGTGGCATAACTTTCTACTTAAGGTTGCATTATTTGGTATTGTCTATGCTTTTGTTAAAAAAAATATAGGAAGAAAGAGTCAGCAAAAATTAAATTGAATTCTCTATAAAATTAAATTTGAATTGGAGATAGGCTCTCCAGAATTCTCTATGTTTGTTGCTTATCAATGTTTTTCGATTTTGTGGTTGACTGAATTTGGTATGGGTGATGATTTCAAGCTACTTGCTATTCAACTGTGGGGACAAAGCCATCTGTAATAGTGATAGTTGTTGGCATGGCTGGGATTGCTGTAGCTCATTGGTCATCATATTCTGCGGGTGTATGGCTTAAGTAGCCCTTCATAGTCGCCTTTTTGTAAATGCCATATTATTGTCATTGAAGTGTTCCTATTTTAGATGTTGATTGAAACTATATTTGCTATTTGATAAACTAATTTTTTTGGATTATTGTTAGCTTATAGAGGAGAATCAATGAGCATAATTGCCGCCATTTTTAATTTTAGGGTAAAGTTCAAATAGGTCACTCAAAGATGGGGTCGTTTGTAATTAGGTCACTAGCTTCAAAAAATTTTCAATTAGATCACTGAATGTTATAATTATTAACAAATAAGTCACTCCGGTCTATTTTCGGCCAGTCAACCATCGGAGACTCGCCGATCAACACTGACAAGTCAACTTTTTGATGACATCGCGTGTATGTGTAATTAATTATAATAATTCCTACAAAAAATTAATGACATGTGATATATTTAATTTTAAAAATAAATAATTAGATTGAATCAGACCTAACCCTAAAATGGAACATTTTTCTTGGCTTTTAGCCGCTCACGACAATAGTTGAACAGAGAGTCCACTCTCCAGCCATCTTCTTCCTCCATTAGCCTACATGGGTTCTCGCCATTGCAAGATCATCTTTGACGCTGCTCCACCCTAATGGCAGGATGTTTTAAAATATTTATGTTATAAATATTTTGGTGTTTGGTATTTACTTTAATCATGCAAACGGTGTAGACATACTTGTTTTTTATTCAACAAATAATTTAGTGACCATTATTTTGTTTCAATTATAATATAGTGACTTATTTGCAAACAAACATCATTTAAAAGAATATAAAAATTGGGATAAAAAAAATTCACATATGCGAAATTCATGTCATCACATCTATGTGGCACATTTTTGACATGTCAGTGTTGACCGGCAAGTCTCCGATGGTTGACTGGCCGGAAATAGACCTGAGTGACTTATTTGTTACTGATTATAACATTCAGTAATATGATTGAAAAAGTTTTGAAGACAGTGATCTAATTGCAAACGATCTCATCTTTGAGTGACCTATTTGAACTTTACACTAAAATTAATCTACTCAAAATTGTGTTCAGTGATCATTATGGATCAAGCGTTGATATTTAGAGTGGTTGATGAAAACATTTAATATGCTTAATGGATAAATCTAAGGGAACTGATATCTCAAAAGAAATATGAAATTTAGATTGTTCAATAGTACGTATAATCTTGCTCCAACTTATTGGGTGTTTCATGGAGGATGTACATGTAATATATCTCATAGGTCAGGGAAAAAATTTTATTTATAGAAAGGCCTCAATATCAACCCAGGAACCATCAAGAGATCTCTAGCCGTGGATAAAGTTACATTTCCAGCGAAAGCTAGCTTGTGATGTTAAAATACTCGCAAGTGCACATTTCCAGCGAAAGCTAGCTTGAGCCTTTTTTTTCTCACTTAGGCAAGGTTTTAAATGAGCTTATATTGGACTCGTAAATTATGTAAATTGTAGATTTTTAAGTTTGAAAATTTGTGAGCTTGTAGACTTTGACAAAAATTGGGGTACAACAACAGTTAATCTTCATAATTCTAGTTCTATAAAAAAACATAAATTTAGATCGTTCATGTGATTCAGCTTTATGAGTATAAATTCAAATTCAATTGATGGTCAGTCAATGCAAACAAACAATATACTTCAAAGCACGACAATTAAGAACTAGAACCACGAATTGAATTGAAAACTTGAAAGAATTTAATTTGAAATTATCATGCTTGGCTAAAGCATACCCTAATAAGAAATTTAGTTGTTGTACATAACAATAATCATCAAAGGAAAGGAAGAAGAAACCATGGATTGAACACTAGAACAAGAACAAGATAGATGATATTATAAGATGGAAAATAATTAATCGAGATTAGATGGAAAAAAAAGATTATTTAAGTTTTTGATGTGTCAAACCTAATGAGTCAATATTAGATGGAATATTATATATGAGTAATTTTTTTTTATTATGTGTAATTTGTTATTTTGTAGAATGGATCGATATTTATGTTTATTTTCTTATGACAAGACAACACTTGTTATAATAAACTTCGTAGTTTATTTTTAGGTTGTGACGCTTTTTCATATAAGTCTATTACTAGGATACATGCCCGGGCGTTGCCCCGGGACTTTTGAAATGAAGCGTTATATAATTCTCTCCCACTTGAAAATATAATCACTATTCTTAGGTGTTCTTCGTATGAAACAGTGAATTGCGAGTTTGAAAAATGAGATAAGGAGAATCGTATTGTCTTACAAAGTTATCACAATTGCCCGGGTTTGTGACGTACTAATGGTGGCAGGAAAGGTATCAACCCAACTCTCCAAATGGAGCTTCCAAAAACAGTTTTCATGATAGATTATCTAATCTAACATAGAAAATACCAATTTGGACAGTCACCATAGCGGAGAATCGCATCTCTTATGGCCCTGTTGCATGAACATATAAATTAAAATATTATCACTGAATAGTATAAGAGTACAAATAAAACAAATGAAATCAGTAATACTAAAGCTAAGAGAACAAAATCTTAAAGTGTATTCGTGCCTAATTTAATGAAAAATATAAATCAAAATGGAATATTGACCTTATAAGCGTTTCAAGAGTAATTAAAGTTCTACCTGCATGATTAATCGTCTTTATGTGTTGTGATGCAGAATGGAAGCGAGGGTCTCAGCCAAATCCGGCCCCAAAGTCATATAATTCAGAGGGAATACACAATCATCAATTGGTTACAATTCTTTTTTTAAGTTTCTCCACTCAACTAAATACAGCAAGACTTCTACCACATTTGATTAGCTTTTCCAACTCAATTAATCCCTTGAATTATTAAAAACTAACATATCCCTATATGAGCATAAATATTCCAATCAGTATGTCTTTCTTCAACTTCAAAAAGACAATTAACCATGGAAAATTTTGATGATTTACGGATAATTTAGAAGTGCAAGTTCCATATTTGTGTATGAACCTACAAACTGGATTGCCTTAACTTTCAAATGGAACGAAGAAAATGTATGTATACAATTAAGCAAATGAAAGAAAATGACATTAAGCAACATAACAGATGAAAGGTTAAGAACTACAACATTTACCTTGTGTGGTTTGCAGGGGAGATCCTACGACTGCTGTTCGTTTCCTTCAGTGTTTCCTTGTCCAGTGAAAGTCATATCATCTGGTATGTAAAATACAATTCATTGTCTTTGGCTTCTTTTGTCAAACAAAAACGAAAAGGGAATTTGTGTGCTTTCAATGGCAAAGCCCAATTAACCAAACTTCAGGGATGTGGTCTCATTTGATAGACTAAATGTATTAAAAATTATATGAAGCATATTAATCCAACTGAGGTTCAGCGGTACCAGTTCGTACTCTTTTTTCTTTTGGTTTATCATTAATTAATCATGCACATGAGAAGAAGGTGCAAGCCTCATATCATGAGACATATTAATAACTAATCAACCTAGAACATTTGCTTGAAATTCTATTGCAAATTCATCAATAAAAATTGTAATGCCAAAGAGCAATCCATAGCAAGAGACCACCAAAGCAAAAAATAAGCCCCAACTTATTGAATTAAATGACAGCATTTGGTATTTGAAATCTCATCAAAGCATCGCTAAAGATTGTATAAATTAAAGAGTTTTTAACAATAATCAGATGAAAGGACACCTTAATCAGTTTTTACCTTAAAAAAAAAGAATTCGTTGTACACAATAGAAGCATTTGCAGTTCAAACTCAACCTCTGCTTTTAGTTGACCTGACCAACTACCTCAACTGCGCGAATAGCCTGTGATAACCAACCTTGACACCCAATGACAGTTATGCTAAAATCTAGTTAAACATCTGACATCATGAACCAAAAGTATTAAGCAGCCTCATGACATAAAGGAACATAATAGATGAATCAAAATATTAATCTCAGAATTTTTGGTCAAAAATGGCAATGTGAAAGAAGTCAAAGAAAATTGAGGAAAAAAATGAAAGCAAAAGATGTTTATACTCACGAAAATTACCATCTATAGCATGTCCACCAATTGTTGATAAATTTTTTTGGAACAGAGGTAGGTAATAGGCCCCCCAAAGTAAGGAAGATTTACATTACCTCAATGCTAGCAAAGAGGTTCCTCAAAGCCATTTGATAGAAATACTTCCCTTCCCACTGTACACAACTGAAAGCCACCCATCAATAACAAATTAGAACATAGAATAAGAACCAAAAGATGAAACATAAAGGTACATGACATGCGTAGAACAAATGCTAAGACATAAAAATGTAAAATGAAATTTCATTGCTAAAGTTGAGAAACCAATATAATCGAAATACTAAAAATACATTTAATAGGCAAAATTACAAAATAAAGATAGCAAAACAAAGAAAGTGCACTTACTTCCCAGAAAATTATGCAATCATGCTCAACTAATAACCACCATGAATCAAATTTTGTTGGTCATTGAAAATGAATCAATTTGAAGTGGCGATTAAAAAAGGGCAGATACTCCAAGAATAAAACAAATAACCAAATCCTACATACAACTTAACAAATATCTTAGAGAATAAATCTTGGATCAGTCATTAAGACTTACATATTCTCCGCGTTTGGGCCATATGTGGAAAATTGATCTGTTATCTCGACTGTCAACACCTCTTCCTGCAAAAGACAAAGGGCAGAGATGGCAAGTAAAGACTAAAAAATCTCATAGGCAGTAATAAAACTAAAAATCACATATTCATATAGAAGAAAAGGACAAATGTTAAACACCACAGAAGCACACCAAAAGAAATTTAGAGCCCTACCATCTAGCCTTCCCCCAACCTTCTGCGCTTCGTTCTCATACTTGTATCAAATGCAAAGCCTTGAGCATTAGTCGTAAATGAACAGCACACAAAGTTTTTGAAACAGAAACCAACAAAATGGTGGCACAGAATCGTCCCCACTAACCTCCAAATCACTGCGATGACCAAGTCGTACCTCCGTCGTTCACCCGTGATGAAAGAGCAGACCCCTCAAGGCCAGCTCGCCACAGAAGCCGAACAATAAAAAAGAAGACTAAAGCCCTAATAATGTGTAGATTAAAATTGACGATGATTCAATTCCCGTGACCTACGCGTTCACCCGCGGAGAAGAACTTATCATGTTTGATGAATAATAATGTGAAGATTGAACAATCAGTGTACCTTTGTTTCGTTCGATCGTCGAAGCAGAGTCGGTTCAGAAAGCATATTGATGTGCGGATAAAGGTGAAACAAAAAAGGCATTTAAATAAATTGTAGCCAAAGTCGGTTTCCGCATACGGAGAACAACTGGATCTAGGCTGTAGATGCATGTATAGACGTTGTCATGTCGGAAAGCAGATTCAATGAACCTGCGCAAGGTCATGACATTGACGAAAGGAGTTGGAGAAAAATTGGATGGTGGATATGGAGCTACAGAGTAATAGCCGAAATCGATGGACTTTAGCGATGATGAGGGTAACCGACTCAATTTGATTTGACAGCAGACATGTTAGGTGGTGGAGAGAAAGTGGGCGGTCAACGATGAGCTATTGTAGGTATTCTATTGAGGGTTGCGTCCAACGGTAGAGAAGGAAGAAGGAGGTGCCGATCCAACAATCCAGGTACTCCCAAGAACATGCCCAGCTTCGCGAGTAGGGGAGAAGAGTCGGGACTCGCCGGGATAGAACTCTATTTGTTTATACTTTATAAGAATAGTATAGATATAGATAGATTGTAATGGCCGGTGCTTTTATTTAAAGCGTCGTGAATTAGTTGAGATATACGACGTGTTTTAGTTGAACTTCCAGGTCAATGAAAGAATCACCCATGAGTGAGCGAGACAAGCCTATGAGAGAGCACACAAAAATGGAAGAAAGCATGGGTACATGATGCAAGCTTTGTGTTGGTGTTTTGATATATTCAAAAGAAAATACATGTGTGTTTTATTCATAAATTGAAGAACGGAGGAATGATAAGGGTTTTTGACACTTGAAGGCATAGACCCAAATTCTCTTCCTACAATATAAATACCAAAAGATGGGGCTTGGGGCCTTTGATTTCTTCTCCATGACTTAGTTTTTTTCTTCATCTCCAACACTTATTCTTTCTATTTCTTTATGGAACACGTTTTTGATACGTTTTGACTTGATAAAAAACTAATTGATCTTATCTTCAACAGTTTTTGGAAAAAGGTCCCTCCACGATTTGTGGTTTTGAACGGTTTTCAAAACAGAAGAAGACGTTCGTCTTCTATATACAGAAAACAGTTTTGCTTCAAGGCTAACATTTTTATATGTGAGAAAGACAAAAGATTGTGCTGCAATTCATATAATTTTTTAGTGCATAATTTTTTTATTACAGAGAGTGATTGGACTGTTTTAGCATAGACCCAAGTTCTATTCCTACAATATAAATATCAAAAGATGGGCCTTGGGGCCTTTGATTTCTTCTCCATTACTTAGTTTTTTTTCTTCTCCAACACTTATTCTTTCTATTTCTTTTTGGACCATGTTTTTGATACGCTTTGACTTGATAAAAAACTAATTGATCTTATCTCAACAGTTTTTGGAAAAAAGGTCCCTCCACGATTTGAGGTTTTGAACAGTTTTCAAAACAGAAGAAGACGTTCGTCTTCTATATACATAAAACAGCCTTGCTTCGAGGCTAACATTTTTATATGTGAGAAAGACAAAAAATTGTGTTGCAATTCATAGGATTTTTTAGTGCATAAAAATTCTATTACAAAGAGTGATTGGATTGTTTTATCCTGGGGACGATATTACTGTATACTGCTAGCACGATTCAGAGGCAGAGCCACAAAATTGTTTTAAGATAGCAACCTAATTCGTGACTCAACCATCTCCTCTCTTCTTGGTTCAGTTGGTTTTTTGGTTTTGTTATTTTGTAGAATTTTGAGGTAATATTTATCAGTTTTCTAGTTACTGTTTCAACACTTTACAAAGATTGATAGGTGGGAGTAATGTTCGCAATGGTACTCTTTAGAACTATCTCTTGGTTTGGAAACAAGTGATTGGAATTATTTAGATGCTTGTATTTTGAAACACATGCTTGGAAATAGCTCTTCATGATGAAATAGTTTTATCTACTGGTTTAGAAACACATGCTGGACTGTTTGCAAATCTTGTTTTGTGCATGTTTTGGTTATCAGAATATTAAAAGAAAACAAATTTACGGCGCTTATAAAGCACATGATAATAAAATATATATTTTAAATTCGGTTAAATATGGGCGCTCATTAAGTGTCCTTAATATCACACCTAAACGGCACTTGATAAGTGCCGTAAATTAAAATAAACATGACATTTCTAACTTTTTATTAAACAAATTCATAAAAATTGATGTTTTTTTTGTGTTATTTATGCAGTTTCTAAGTGCCGTTAAATAAGTTTTAGGTTTTATTAGGTTTTATGTTTCTTTGTAATAGGCAGACTGGAAGATTTTACTCTGTTGGAGCCTACAATCAAATGATCATACATATTAATAAAAAGAAAACTAGAGTTGTTGAATAAGATAGGAAGAATAAAAACTTTCCAGTGATTACTGCAATATTAGTAGAGCCTTTGATAGAAATAAATATTGAGTAGAGCCTTTGATAGAAAGATATATACCAGAAGCAAAAACCAAGAATAAAAGCAGAATAGCTATCTTGCATGAAAGCTTCTTCATTGCCAAAGCTCAGGGGATAATTTTAGTATATGATGGACTACCTGATTTGTTCTCACAATGTGAGTCTCCCAAGCATTTCTTTTATATATCAACCAATAAATGCATTTCCATTTTTAGGCAAATTCATTTATGTTACTTTTTTTTGGCAATATTTTAAATGGATTCTGATAGCTAAAAAAATTTTGTTACAAAATTAATGACACTGATATGGCATATAGCTATTTTTAGATATGTGGGGATTGGTGCACCAATTTTTTTGGGTTTCATGACCGCTAATGATTTTATAGCAGTGGTTTCAATAATCGCTGCTTACATTATGTTTGTTTAGGAAGGAAAATGAAGGGGAATGAAGGTTTGGGGATAAACGTGATGAAATCTAAAAATAGAGGCTGTTTGATTAGGAAAAGTAAAATTATAGAGATATTTTGAGAGAATAAATGATATGGGGCCACAATTTTTTTATCCTAAAAAATGGAGGGAAACCTGGTGAAAGTTGTTGTCTAAGTGGGTCCCATGCTTTAATTTATAATGTTGCCCCTGTATGGTGGATCCCACCTTATAACAGGTGGGTCCTACCTTAAATTTATATTATATAAATATAAATATATAATATAATTTATATATGAATGTGTGTGTATATATATATATATATACACATTTATTTCATCTACTTTTTTGACTATCCAAACAAGAAAAAGTAAAATTAACTTCTCATCGCCTCCCCTCCCCTCCCCTCCCCTCCCCTCCCTTCCATTTCTCATTCCTCTCAAATTTTTCTCACCCTTCCCTCCCCTAAAAAAAAATTAAGCTACAATTTGGTTTTGTGGCTGCATTTTTAATGAGCTTTAATAAATTCATTTTAAAAATTAGAAAAAAATATATTACTCAAATTTCATTGGATGGTTAATATTTGATACTGAAAAAATTTAATGACTAAAATCATTAGAGATGCAATATATATAAACAATTTTAGACATTGAGTTTTAGGTTTATCTACAACATTAAAGAATTTAGTAACATCTATGGTCCAACTTACTTTTATCTTAGGGTTCATATTTGTAAAAACTTAGCTATTTTCCAAAAAAAAAGCATGATAAATACATATTATCCAGTCGAGAGATTTGACATTTAGAAATAGTGTTTTTCAGAAAGTGAACCCGCGGTTGAACGGTAATCACTATACATGTAAGGAACGATCATTCCAACGGAGAGTGGGTTTAAATCTCACATCCTCAATTTCCCTGAATCAAAAAAAAATTATTGTTTTTCTTCAAAAGAGAGGAAGAAATAATAAAAAAAATGCACTAGTGGTGGAGATTTATTAACAACATTAACACCATATTATCTAAAAATTATTTTAGACCAGTGGCTAATATATTCAAAATTCACTTGTTAGATCTAGGTGGAGAGGATCAGTGGATTTGGCAACCGGATAATAAAGGTATATTTTTCATTAAACTTGCTTATCATCATTTCAATGAGCCTTCTATTTCTGCTTTGAATTTTGGGTTCTGGAATAACATCTGGAGGGTAAAGGTTCATGTCCGCTTGTGTTTACATATATGGAAGATGATCTGGGATCTTTTTCCAACTAAAGCCAAGGTGTGTTGTATTTTTCATCTATTGCATGCTTGACAATTCTGTTCAATTTGTGGAGTTGAGGTTGAAACCTTGACTAATCATCTTCTTTCTTGTGAGGTTATGAAATTGACGTGGGCTGGATCCAGGTGGAGTGCTAATGTACTTTATAATGTTGCTATTAATGTTTGGGAGTGGGTGGGTATTATTTTGAATCCCCAATGAATTGGTATTTCTTGTGAGGGTATCCTAGAATTTCAATTACTGGGATTAGTAGCTTGGGATCAGATGTGGAGTTATTGAATTGTCCTTGTGCATGGTGGGCTATGAATAAATAATTCCAAGATCATTTTTTGAAAATTTCAATCCATTACAAGCATTTTCAGGCTTGGCGCATCTCAGCTTTTATACAATCGGAGTGGCTGGTGCAGCCCCCTTCAAATAATGATTTCAAGGTTAATTTTGATATTGCAATTCATGACAATTGTCGATGCAAAAATCTGCACCGATGTTAGGGTTTCCTGGGTTGAATGCACATAGGCTAAGGAACTGCGAATTGAAAGTAAAAGCACACAGAGAATTTACGTGGTTCGGCAAGAATGCCTACGTCCACGGTGGAGCCTGTATTTCTTATTTTCCTCCTTAATGGTTACATGTGATGCTATTTATAATAAAATCAAGTAACATCTCTCCTTGCATCATGGATGCAATCCTCGTTTGAATTTTGAAGAGAAGTTACACTTGAATTTTGAAGGTAAGTTGACAAGATCATGATCATCACCAAAGGCGGGATGGGATTGTTCAAGTTACGTATCACACTACCAATACGTCTTGTGCCACGTGCAGCCTCCACGTGTCCATTGTCTCCCAACAGCCACGTGGCATCACACTTTTATACTCTACAATAGCCCCCAGCCTTTTTCTTCTTTCCCAAAGAATGAAGGATTAAGGCTTGAATCATCTTAAAACTAGCAAGTAGTGGTTCGCCTCTTGGGTCTCTTTCCATATGATCATGACACTTTTCACAAAGTTGCCTACGTAGCCCATTCCTAGGCTGGACGTCTAAGCCAGAGACAATGGTGCATCAGCCTCTCTGAGGCTGGATGCATTCGTCTAGCACAAGGGTGCCTACGCCTATGCTGGGCACCAGCTCCCTCCTAGGCTGGATGCCAACGCTAGGTGCATAGGTGCCTACGCAGCCCCTCTGAGGCTGCATGTCTACTCTTGGCACAGGAGCGCACCAGCCTCTTCTTAGGCTGGGCATTTGTCTGGCACAAGGGTGCCTACGCCTATGCTGGGCACCAGCTCCCTTCTAGGTTGGATGCCAACGCTAGGTGCATAGGTTCCTACGCAGCCCCCTCTAAGGCTGCATGCCTACGTTTGGCGCAAGGTGCCTACGAACCAACCCCTTTTAGGCTATATGCCTACATATGATGAAAAGTTGTCTACGTACCAGCAACTCTTAGGCTAGATGCCTACATCTGATGCAGGAGCGCACCAGCCCCCTCCTAGGCTTGATGCATACGTCTGGAACAAGGATGCCTACACTGAGCACCAGCCCCCTCCTAGGCTTGATGCCTACCTCTGGCACAAGGGTGCATAAGCTCCTCTTAGGCTGGATGCCTAGGCCTGTTGTAAAGGTGTCTACGTACCAGCCCCTCCTAGGATGAATGTCTACATCCGGCAGGCACGCTGAGCACCAGCCCCCTCCTAGGCTTGATACTTACCTCAGGAGCAAGGGTGCATCAGGCCCTCCTAGGCTGGATGCCTACGCCTAGTGTAAAGGTGTCTACGTACCAACCCCTCCTAGGATGAATGTCTACATCCGGCAGGCACGCTGAACACCAGCCCCCTCCTAGGCTTGATACTTACCTCAGGAGCAAGGGTGCATCTGGCCCTCCTAGGCTGGATGCCTACGCCTGGTGTAAAAGTGTTTACGCACCAGCCCCTCCTAGACTGAACGTCTACATCTGGTATAGGAGCGCACCAGCCCCCTCCTAGGCTTGATGCATACGTCTGGCACAAGGGTGCCTACACTGAGCACCAGCTCCCTCCTAGGCTTAATGCCTACCTCTGACACAAAGGTGCATCAGCCCTTCTTAGGCTGGATGCCTACGTCTGGCACAGAGTGTCTGCAACTACGCTGGGCACCAGCTTGCTCCCTACGTTCGGCACAAGGGTGCCTACGCCGCTTCCTTTAAGTCGGATGTCAAACCGTCTCTTCTTAGTTTGGATGTCTACGCAAACCACAAGAACGCACCAGCCCCTCCTAGGCTGGATGCCTACGCTTGGTGCAAATGTGTATACGCACTAGCCCCTGCTAGGCTTGACGTTCACTTCTGGCACAGGAGCGCACCAGCCCCCTCTTAGGCTGGATACATACGTCTGGCACAAGGGTGCCTACTTTAGGCACTAGCCCCCTCCTAGGCTCGATGCCTACATCTGACGCAAGAGCGCACTAGCCCCCTCTTAGGCTGGATGCATACATCTACGCTGGGTAGCAGCCCCCTCCTAAGCTCATTGTCAGGCAGCCTCCCCTTAGACTGTATGTCTATGCAAGGTACAAAAATGCTTCAGCCCCTCTTAGGTTAGACGTCTCCGTCTAGCACAAAGCTATCTAAGCCTTTGCTTGGCATCAACCTCTCCTGGGTTGGCGCATTCAACTGGCACTACGCCTACCCTAGGCATCCAGCCCATAGCCTTTTTGGCTTTCATTAATTAGATAGCCTCCTCGGCTTTCCTAATGATTTTAGCCTCTTTGGCTTCTTTAATCTTATAACCTCTTCGGTTTTTCTTTAATTAGATGGCCTCTTTGGCCTTCTTGAGTGTCATAGCCTCTTCGACATTATTTAAGTAAGGAGTCTCTTCGACTTTTCTTAATAATTTTAGGCTCTTTAGCTTTTTCTTTAAGTAAGTAGTCTCTTTGACTTTTCTTAATAACTTTAGCATCTTTGGCTTCTTTGTCTTTTTTGAATCTCATAGCCTCTTCGACTTTTTCTTTGTAGTTAGCCTCTTTGGCTTCATTGGAGTTGGTGAGCGCCTCCTTCCTCTAAGGGATGAGGAGCGATCCAGCCTTCTAGAGGTCAAGGAGCGCCATCGTCTTCTTTTTGGTGAGGGACTTCTTTGCTGGTGCGACCTTGCAGTACTCTTGGTCTCCTCTTCGAGTGGTCGACTCTCGGCGATGGATGACGCTGGCTAAGCGCTTCCCTTTATTCTTTAGTGCGTGCAACTGCTCCCTCAGCCCCCGTAGCTCCTCCTCTCTCTAGCGCAGCAACTCCTCAATCTCCTCTTCTTGGGAGATCCTGTTGACATCCTGATCGCCTATGACATCCTCTGGGGTAGTTGCACCTCTTCCCTCCTAAAATCTTCCGCGAGAATCTCAGCCATGGAAGTAACCTCAGGAAACCAAATGAACGTTTCCCACAGACGGCGCCAATTGTCGATGCAAAAATCCGCACCGATGTTAGGGTTTCCTGGGTTGAATGCACATAGGCTAAGGAACTGCGAATTGAAAGTAAAAGCACACAGAGAATTTACGTGGTTCGGCAAGAATGCCTACGTCCACGGTGGAGCCTGTATTTCTTATTTTCCTCCTTAATGGTTACATGTGATGCTATTTATAATAAAATCAAGTAACATCTCTCCTTGCATCATGGATGCAATCCTCGTTTGAATTTTGAAGAGAAGTTACACTTGAATTTTGAAGGTAAGTTGACGAGATCATGATCATCACCAAAGGCGGGATGGGGTTGTTCAAGTTACGTATCACACTATCAATACGTCTTGTGCCACGTGCAGCCTCCACGTGTCCATTGTCTCCCAACAGCCACGTGGCATCACACTTTTATACTCTACAACAATATTTGTTTGTTTGTCTGTAGCTATTGCTCGAAATGCTATTGGAAAAATGATTTTTGCAACAGTTTTTTGGTCTTCTCCGCTGGATGTGTCTTTTGGGTGAGCTATTGCTTTAAGGCTTCGTGTGTTGTAGTGTTTGGAGCTTTGGATGAATAATATCCAATTTGAAGGCGATGCTTTAATTGTTGTCAAAGCGGTTCATCAACCGATGATAACTACCTGGGCTCCTGAGAAAGTGATTGAGGAGATTAGAAGAAAGCTTGATAGTTTATTGGATTGGGAGTTGTCAAAAGTTATTAGGCATGAAGATTCTTGGGTGCATAGATTTGCCAAATGGCTGCACCTTGAATCTCTCGCGTAGCATTCGCAATATATATATATATATATATATTTATATTTATATTTATATCTATATATATAGGGGAACATGTTAGATATCAAGGGCAATTGTAGTCAACTATAGACCTATTATATCATATATCTGGCAAGCTTGGAACATAGATAACAGGCTCGTACATTCATCGTGAACATCTTGTGACAAAGAACTATTATAAAAATTCGAAATTCAAAGCAATAACATGGAAATGAACACTAAATTTTCAAAGGTTTTGTAAAGAAAAATGCTAAATATTTGGACTCCAAAGTTTCTCATATTCTATTACACTCCCATCTGATTAAAATTCTACACAAAATTTGTTGGTTTTTAAAACTAAAATTGACAATTGTGAGATCTGTGTAGATGAATTCGTAACTGTTTGCATGGCTTTTACTTAATTAATTTGGATGTATTATTGCATGGCTTAGTGCATGGGTTTTTACGTAATTAATGTGGCCATCGCATGGATAAGTATTTGTTTGTTAAGATGATAATGACATGATTTGTATAATGATAATGCTGTGTAAAATGCATCTCATGTATGTAAAATGTACGCCATGTACATCTTTAATGGTAATGCCATGTTTCGTGCCATGATAATATCATATTTGGCTATGTCATGTAACATGTGTGATAATAGTCGTGTGCACTACTCTAATAACTTAAATTGCTCTTAGAGTTTTGTTTACTTACAAGTCTTTAATTGTGTTATTGACTTCTTGAAAGACTATGACTCTAATAGCTGTGTGACACTATGTAAACAAATCAACAAGTGTTTTATCTTATCTATACTACTTGCAGGTGATAAGAGTTTAATTATTCATGGGCAAAGCAACACATATGCTTTATAGGTCAAGGCATATCTCTTAGGTTCTATAAATAATGGTACAAGGGTTCAATTGAAGATCGGCTGAAGCAACACCCAAGTTCTATACCTGTGTTATATGACCTTTAGTTTTGTTGAAATTCTCTCCAATTTTATTCTCTTGAATTATGAGATGACTCATGTGAATCTTGTGAGGCTAATTTAAGTGAGAGAATTGTTATTGTTATTTGTTTATTTGGTGATCTATTGAAGACCTTCAATGGTGCTCTTAGATGAGCCATGTTTGGTCATCTCCATGGAGTTGAAGTCTTCTAGAGGCGCTAGAAGCATACTCATCCTTAGTGGGTTGAGTTGAGGTTCAAAACATACACTGAACGTGATTTACAAGTAAAGTCTTCAGTCGAAAGATGGAGTTGTAATCTTGGTTCATTATAGTGGATTGTTTTGCAAGATTAGTTACTCATAAACTCGAGATTTTTCCCAGTCAGATTACCTCATTAAAATTGTGGTGTTCTTATTTGTTTTTATTTTCTGCAATTATTTTCATATTTTGTTGACTAACGATATTGGTGAGATATACCAAACTTTCAATTAGTATCAGAGCAGATGTCAACATGGAAACCAAAACGAATCATATATCACATTTTCATGGCTCGAATTACTCTTATTTAAAAGCAAAAGGCTCAAAGGTTGGTCAATACAACTTTGAGTGATGATAAAGAAGAATCTGCAAGTGCTTATCACATTGAAGTAACTTCCAGGTAACCTACCTCATCAAGGCAGAAGCATACAGATGCAATTGAGATAAGCTGCAACAAGCCTACGTCGTAAAATTATTTCATATAGTCAAAATAAATATGTATCTCTTAGATATATTGCTACCAAAAATCAATTCGCTAACAATTTTACAAAATCCTTGGACAGACAAAGGTTTTTGTTCCTAATAAAAGCAATAGGGTTGATTACAATATAATAGATTTTCAAGTAGCTTGAGGTAACATATGTGTGGGATATGTGATTTAATTATTGATCTATGATTGAAGCATTGATTGTTTGATGTTACTTTTGTATGTGTTTATTGTTAAATGACTAATCCATTCATAAAATCGAAAATATCATGTTATTAGTCATATATTGTTTTCACAAATCTCTACTTGTGAAGTTTGATTGAAATATTGTTTGAGATTTGTTTTGATAGGTCTATTGAATAGTTTTTCAAGAAACTTGATGCAAGCAATACAAATGGAAAGGACTATGTCAAAGGTATTTTTTATAAAGAAAAAAAAAGTATGTATCTCTTGAAATAAAGGGAGTTACATTAGCTTGATTATGAAAGTCCCCATGAATTCAAAGGTTTCATCTCTTGAAATAAAGGGGATAATCTTGTATGTTGCTTGCATGTATATAAAAGTATCAAATGATCCAGATTTGACAGCCTGTGAATAGTCAATCCCTTGTGTTACGTTATATCTTGATCTAACTATTTTTGAAATTCACACACTAATGCACATGAACAAATAACATGAATTAGATTTTAAGGACATGATAAGAGAGTAATAAGTCCATTTCTTGAACACATCTTATGGTAACTCGTCCTTATTATTGTTTTAATTATTTTGATTGAGTACCAAAATATAAGAGTTCCATCATCGAGACCAATTTCTCTTGATTTCTTATTTTATTTGGAATCTCGTTTATGTGTTTTTAATTCTTTGGGATGACCTAGTTATGTTCAAGGTATAAATATTTTTCAAATATGTAGGTCAAGTGAGGAGTAAGCTACAATGTAATCTCATTTCCAGAAAAATTTTGAGAGCCCATTTTTCACAATTTGTGGGTCAAAAAGGGGTAGATAACATATTTATTGGGAGCGTGTGCTTATGTGTTGAATATACATGTGTTGTATGGGTATTTTTCATCCCACAATTGTTAAGGGGAAGATTGTTGGTTTTTAAAACTGAAGTTGACAATTAGGAGTTTGCTCAACAATTTCTCCAATAAATCAAATAAAGTAACTACTGCAATTTGTAATAGACCCACAAAAATGGAACAATAAATTTACTCGCTGAGATTTAGCCATATTGTTCTAAGCTCCAATTTGGTAAGTTTGCCTTTGAATAATTCTCATATCAACCTCACCTATCACACACATATGATAGGATTCAGGGGGCGTGCAGTGGTGAAAATCACTGCACACATCCAGTTTTATTTTTTAAGCCATCAAATTAATCTGACAGCTAACAACAATTTTTTTCTTCAAAAAATTATTCACCCATTATGACTCCATCCCTACCACTAAAAAAACATAAAACGCGGAGTTGTTTTCAATTCTTTCCTCCACGACTACGCCTACGCCTATGCCACATACATGCGATGCTTGTTCGGATCAATCAAAACAATTTCATCGTTAACAATATGAAATTTTTAGGAAATAAGCTTCATGCTAAGGTGCTAAAAAGTAACACACTTTTTCCCCCAAAAATTAAGATATGCTGCCATGTTGGGTTTTGTCTGAAAATTGGTTTTTCTCTTTCATTTTGATCCTTAGTAGAGTGGATTTGGTTGATAATTGTTCAGCTTAGGAAGCGGCTTTGTCTTAGCCTTTCAACCTTCTACCCGATCTATTTTATGGAGGAAGGTCTTCGTACAGTAATAGGGCTGGAATATAAGTAGAAATTTAAGGGTTTCTCTTTCAAAGAGTTGTTCAAGCAAAGCCAAGTTCTAAAGCACTCACTTGACCATGCACCATTTCTAGAGTGTGTGAAATTTGCTTTTTTCTGCTTGTTTATTGAGGGTGATTTTATCATAAACGACAAGTGCACAACTAAATGAACTTTCATGTGTATTTTTACTTACCCTGGATGAATTTTTTTGAATAACTCTTTCAAAATTCAAAAGTATCATTCACTGTGTCGAATTGCATACCTATTTTGGGCATACAATCTTGTTGCTCTTCTACTCTTGGCCTCTCATGCTCATGATTGCAATCGACATCATAGTCCATGCTAGACTAGTATCTACAAAAAAGTAGAAATAATTGATTTAAATGAGCTCAAGGTTAATGATGAACTTGCTTTAAATACATTAGTTAATCTAAGAGGCAAAAGACGAAGAATAACCTAGGGGGTTGCAAGATTGAGAATAACCAAGTGAATCAGTGGGTTCATATGAAAGGAGATCAAATATCCATTCATCACTTTTCAATGAGGCCATCACTGATGAATATGAGAAATGGCAGCCCAAAAATTTGAATTTTCACACCTCAAGATGAAGCTTCTTTCCTAGAAATTGAATTTTCACACCTCTGCATTTTAAGTTTTTTGGAGTGACGGGATGGGGTTAAAAAAGTGTGAATAATTTTTTGGAAAAATTTGTTGTAAGCCGTCAGATTAATCTGACTGCTTACAAAATAGAACCGGACACATGTAGTGGTTTTCACCACTACACGCCCCCGGATCCCATATGATATGGGATTTCTATAAATTCAACTATGAAGTAATGTTACTTTATGTCCCAAAGTCAAATAAAGATCCTTGAAAGAGAGGACAAATATCATTAGTTTTTCAAACATTGTTTCAAACCCAAATAAATCAAACTGTTTGCATTAGAAAAAAGTTCACCTTACCGATTTGGCAGACAACCATAGGTTGTACCAATCAAAGATGAAGAAATATAAGAAAGAGATGTATCTGGAAAATACTAAAAGGCATTTTACAAATGCAGCAAAACAAAGGTTGAGAGTAGCTTTACAAAGAAATGATGCGTCTTAGTTAGGTAAAGGCACATACTAAGACGAAGCAATCAAAGACGAAGCAATATAAGAAAGAGATGTATCTGGCAAATACTGAAAGGCATTTTACAAATGCAGCAAAACAACGGTTGAGAGTAGCTTTAGAAAGAAATGATGCGTCTTAGTTAGGTAAAGGCGCATACATCCATAGATGCTTCTTGTTAGATAGTTACTTGCATACATAAGAGGTCAACAAACACAGAGACAAACTACAGTCCAATTCTCTTCCCTCCAATCAGAAACGGGTGGAAATTTATCAAAAAGTGAATAGAATCGAGTTTCCATGGTAGACCAGAGAATCCTTTTGTTTGGCAGGAAACTCATCTCAAACTCTCCTAATTTCCTCTCCCTTCTCCAATTTCTCTTTTTGTAACAAAAATTTACACATTAAAGTTTTTTTTTCTGCCAATGTGTTAAATTTTGTGAACCGAATTCAGTTTGATTTTATTCCAAAAGTTCGCAGTGCGACAAATTTGGAAGAAGAACTTTTTTGGAAAATTTTGGGACCTATTGTGATTAGGTTTAGGCTAGTATTTATTCGTTGTAAACCCGTCACTCAGTAGCTCTTGTACCTGTTTTCTCCATATAGTGAAATTCTCTCTCTCTGCCCGTGTTTTTTTTCCCCTTAAGGGTTTTCCACATAAATCATTATGTTCTTGTTTTATTTATTGTTGTTTCTTTGGTTCGAATCCATTGTTTCAAATTGGTATCAGAGGGGGTTCGATTTGGAATGGCAACAATGAAGTATGATCTTTCGCTGCTTGATCGTGACACAAGATTTACACTATGGCAGGTGAAGATGCGAGCTGTCCTTGCACAGATGGATCTGGATGATACACTGTTAGGATCTGATAAGATGTCGAAATCTCAGACACCAGAAGAAAAAAATTGTTGAACGATAAGAAGGCTCTAACCCAGATTCAACTTCATCTGTCGAATCAGATATTACAAGATGTTTTGAAGGAGATGATGGCTATTGATTTATGAAAGAAGTTGGAACAATTGTGTATGAAAAAAACCTTGACCAGTAAGTTGCATCTGAAACAACATTTATATTCTCATAAGCTTTCAGAAGGTGGATCTGTACAAGATCATCTAATCATCTTTAAGGAGATTATTGCTGATTTAGAGGCTATGGAGGTTAAGTATGAAGAAGAAGATTTAGGGTTAATCTTATTGTGTTCATTGCCTTCTTCGTATGTAACTTTTCAAGATACTATTTTGTATAGTCGTGAAACTCTCAATCTTGAGGTTATTTATGATGCTCTATCTTCTAAGGAAAGGATGAAACAGCTGGTTGGTAGTTCTGAAACTCTGGCAGAGAGTCTTGTTATTCGAGGCAGAAATCAGGAAAGAAATTCTGGTTTTGAAGGAAGAGGCAGAGGCAGATCAAAGTCGAAAAATAAGGATAAAATCTGCAACTATTGTAAGAAAAAAGGGCACATCAAAGTTTATTGCTATAAGTTGCAGAATAAGAACAAGAAGAAGGGCGGTGCCAATTCAAAGGGTAAAGAACCCCAAAATTCTGGTGAAACAGATGTTGCAGAAACTGAATATAGTGATGGTGATCTCTTGGTTGCCTCTGATGTTGACCCAAAACCTGGTGAGGATTGGATTCTTGATTCTGGTTGCACATTTCATATGTGTCCTAATCGGAACTGGTTTTCAACATATGAAAAGGTGACAAAGGGTGCTGTTTTGATGGAAAATAATGCGGCTTGCAAAATTGCTGGAATTGGATCTGTCAGAATTAAGATGTTTGATGGCATGGTTAGAACGCTTAGTGACGTTCGTCATGTTTCAAATTTGAAAAAAAATTGGTTTCTTTGGGTACTTTTGATCTAAAAGGGTACAAGTACATGGGTGAAGATGGAGTTTTGAATATTAGCAAAGGTGCTTTAGTTGTGATGAAAGGGCAAAGAAAAGCTGTCAACTTATATGTTTTTCAAGGCTCTACAGTTGTTGGCGATGCAGCAGTAGCTACTCCTTCTCTGACAGATGGTGAAATTACTAGACTTTGGCATATGCGTCTGGGGCATATGAGTGTAAATGGGATGGCCGAATTGAGCAAAAGAGGACTTCTTGATGGGCAAAATATTAGCAAATTACAGTTTTGTGAGCATTGTGTGTTTGGTAAGCAGAAAAGAGTCAGATTTAGTAAAGGCACACATAATACAAAGGGCACTCTTGATTATATTCATTCTGACCTTTGGAGACCAGCCAGAGTATCTTCCAAGGGTGGTGCTAGTTATATGCTGACAATTATTGATGATTTTTCCAGAAAAGTATGGGTATTCTTTTTGAAACACAAGAGTGATGTGTTTCACACTTTTAAGGATTGGAAGACCATGATTGAAAAGCAGACAGAGAAGCAGGTGAAGCGTCTCCGCACAGATAACGGTTTAGAGTTTTGTTCAGATGAATTTAATGTCTTTTGTAAGACAGAAGGCATTGTGAGGCACTTGACAGTTCCTGGTACTCCACAACAGAACCGCATAGCAAAGCGTATGAATAGAACTTTGATGGAAAAAGTACGTTGTATGCTGTCCAATGCTAAATTACGTAAGTCTTTTTGGGCAGAAGCCATTTCTACAGCTTGTTATCTTGTAAATCGCTCTCCATCAACTGCTATTGACAAGAAAACTCCGCAGGAGGTATGGTCTGGTACTCCTGTGAATTATTCTGATTTAAAGATTTTTAGATGTTCTGCCTATGCTCATGTAGATAATGGAAAGTTGGAATCAAGATCTTTAAAGTGTGTGTTTCTTGGCTACAAGTCTGGAGTAAAAGGGTATAAGGTGTCCAAAAATTGAGAAAATTATCATTAGTAGAAATGTTATTTTTGATGAGTCTACCATGCTTCATGATCAGATTTCTACAAATTCTTGTGATAAAGAACAACAAAAATCAGCTATGCAGGTGGAGATTCCCATTGAGTTTGATCCTTCACCTCAAACTACATCTCAGTGCAGTTCAGAGTCTCAGACTGGTGTTCAAGTACCACCAAAACATTCAATTGCTAAAGAGAGGCCTAGAAGGGAGATTAGACTCCCACAGAGGTATGCTGAGGCTGATTTGGTTGCTTATGCTCTAAACGTAGCAGAAGATATTGACACTTGTGAAGAACCTTCTACATATTCTGAGACTGTTAATTGTAGAGATTCTAGCAAGTGGATGCTTGCCATGGAGGAGATGGAATCACTTTATAAGAATGGCATATGACAATTGGAGAAGCTTCGTAAGGGAAAGAAGGTTGTTTGTTGTAGATGGGTGTTCAAATGGAAAGAAGGAATACCAGGAGTTGAAGAACCTAGATACAAAGCGAGGTTAGTAGTAGCTGAGCTTAGTCAGGAATTTGAGATGAAAGATTTAGGAGCTGCAAAGAAAATTCTTGGCATGGAGATTCAGAGAGATAGGAAGGCGAAGATATTGTATCTTAGTAAAAAAGGATACATTCAGAAGGTACTACAAAGGTTCAATATGCAGAATGCTAAATCGGTTAGTACTCCTTTAGCAGCTTATTCTAAGCTTTCATCTGATCTATCTCCACAATCAGATAATGATATTGAGTATATGTCTCGAGTTCCATACACTAGTGCAGTAGGCTCTCTTATGTATGCAATAATTTGCACACGTCCAGATTTATCATATGTAGTTACCATGGTTAGTAGATACATGGCAAATCCAGGGAGATGACATTGGAAAGCAGTTCAATGGATTCTCAGATATTTTGTGGCACTAGTGATGTTTGTTTGCAGTTTGAGAGGACTAGAGATGGAGTTATTGGTTATGTTGATTCTTATTATGCTGGAGATTTAGATAGAAGAAGATCGCTAACTGGTTATGTCTTTACTCTTGGAGGGTGTGCTATCATTTGGAAGGTTGTTTTACATACTACAGTTGCTTTGTCTACCACCGAGGCTGAATACATGGTGATTACAGCAGCTTGTAAAGAAGCTATGTGGTTAAAGGGGCTATTCAACGAAATTAGTGAAGACTTGAAAGTTTTCACACTTTTCAGTGATAGTCAGAGTGTTATTTATCTTACTCAAGATAATATGTATCATGAAAGGACAAAGCACATTCAGATTCACTATCATTATGCACGTACTGTTGTTTCTAGTGGTGACATTGTTGTGAGAAAAGTTAGCACTCATGATAATCCTGCATATATGATGACTAAACCAGTTCCTAAAGCCAAGTTTGAGCATTGCTTAGACTTGGTTGGTATTTCAGTTTGATACTTACCCTTCTTGGGGTTATGGAAGAGTCGAGAGTTTGTTGATGATGATTGATGTTTTCATTCTATGAGGAATTCGAGTTAATGTGGAGATTGTTAGATTTTGTGACCCGAATTCAGTTTGATTTTATTCCAAAAGTTCGCGGTGCGACAATTTTGGAAGAAGAATTTTTTTGGAAAATTTTGGGACCTATTGTGATTAGGGTTTCGCCTAGTATTTATTCGTTGTAAAGCTGCCACTCAGTATCTCTTGTACCTGTTTTCTCCACATAGTGAAATTTTCTCTCTCTGTCCGTGATTTTTTTTTCCCTTTAAGGGTTTTCCACGTAAATCATTGTGTTCTTGTTTTCTTTATTGTTGTTTCTTTGGTTCGAATCCATCGTTTCACAATGAAATAACTACTAAAAAAAGGCATAAGTCTAGTTACAGAGAAAATGCAAATTGGCTTGAGTCAATGATTTTACAACAATAAATGATATTTAAGCGTAAGTGGTTGATAAGTCAGGCGAACAAATACAACAAAGGAGACACCATTCCATAATAAGCCAATGTTGCTAATCTAAGTAATATGATGAGCTCTCTTATTTTATCTGTTTAGTTGGAATACTAGTAGTACAAGGAGGCAAGGAATAGTTACCCAATAGCTACCAATGCTCTGTCCATTGACCCAATCTTCACCTTTTCCTAATAGGTGTTTCAAACAGAATCTATTAAATCATTAATTTATGAGACTAAACAGAGAATCCATCACATCACATGTATGAGCCTTTATTTTTAGTAGAAGCTCATATAACAAACATGGCCACATATGTGGCTAAATATACATAAATAGAAGGACAATGATTAATCGCATTGCCAATAAATCACTTTCCTTTCATAGAACCCAACCCCCCCACCCCCAACACCACACCACAATTTGAGACAGGAGTAAAATAAATAAGGACAAAACGTAGAGAACATTGAAAAGCAAGATGCTTGAAAAAGAAGAAACAAAAGCTGGAAAATTGGAATGGATTGAAATAATTAACACACATAATGGATAATATTTAATTAGTGAGGAGAGCATTGCTTCATATAGAATCGAATGGTGCAGAATCCACATGATCCCCTGCCAATTTTCCTGCCAAATTTAAGTAGCTCACCCTAACTGCTTGGACTAGTGCTTTGATGATGATAATTATGATGGGAGAGGGATTGCTAAATGATAAACAAAATCAAAATAAAAAACAATCATTCATATATCGAAAATCTACCTTGGGAAGGTTGAACCAAAAATTTCTCCAAATTAAAAAAGGCTCATCTAGATATAGTCATATCGAAAGACTGGCAAATTGTCTAGCAAATTACATATACAGCAGTGGAAATAATAGAGCAAATACAACCTGAAGAAAAAAAGTTGAACTAAGTCCCATCGATGACCATAGCCTAGTTTAATAACACTGGTTCAAAAATTCCTAAACTAAAATTGAGGTTGAGTATTGGAATATTGGTGTTTCAGTTGTAAAAATGCAACCCTAGTATGATGTTTATCTACGGTTGATATCAAAATAACCCTACCAATGAGAACGAGACACGTGTCATCGAAGGTGTATACCTCAGCATAACGTTTTCTCAGCCTACGTGGTTTACCGATGAGCGTGCACGTGGTTACCTAGGATCTTATAAGTAGGTTACCGAGGAGCTTATAAGTGGACTACCTAAAAACTTGAACGAGGGTTATCAAGGAGCTTGACAATTTGCACAACTCAGTAAGAGATTAATCTTGAATAGGAGTCTTACTCCCACCAGCTAGGAGAGAAGTTCAAAAAGAATTCAAATTCTTCAAGAATTCACCCAAAGATAAATGGCGTAGATGAGAGGGAGTGATAGTCCTAGTCCTACTCAATCTTGGACTTCTCACCTCCTATATAAGGAATAACTCCCAGAGTCGGGGATGAGATTCTCTAAGCACAATTTCCACATTTAAGCATACAGAGATAATTTAGAGGTAGAATTCCATAGAGCTTCTTGTTTATTCATAGTATAAGAGTTGTATCTTTATACAGGACATACTCACTAAATATATAAATTATACAATAACTCTTACAACCATATACAATAACTATTATAATAACTATCACACTATTACAACAACTATCACACCAAGTTGTTGTATTCCAACTCTCTCCTCAAGTTGGTACGTAGATATCACTCATGCCCAACTTGAAAAGTGGCACATGAAAGGTACGTCTTGCAACAACATGTGTCATTAAATCAGCTAGTTGATCAACACTCTTTAACATAAGGAATTTTAATTCCACACGAATCTAAATTATCCTTGATGTAGCTTTTGTCCAATTCAATATGTTTTATTTTATCATGCTGAATCGGATTATTGGCAATCTCGATAACTGCGGTATTATCACAACATAACACCATTGGTTTCTTTGGAGAATACCCCAGATCTTCCAAGATAATTTTAACCCAAGAAATTTTTGAAGTTACATAATGAAGAGCACAATATTCAGCCTCAGCACTAGACAATGCAACTACATGTTGTTTCTTACTTCTCCAAGTCACTAGATTGCCACCAAAAAAAATATAGGTAGCCAGAAGTAGATTTTTTTGTCAAACTTGGATCCAGCAAAGTCAGAATCAGTATATCCAACAACATCCAAGTGACCATGTCGAGAAAACATAACTCATTTTCCTAGAGAGGATTTTAAGTAAGTTAAAACTCTATTTACTACATCCATGTGTTGATTACTTGGATTATGAATAAACTAACTCAAGACACTAACTGGATATGAAATGTTAGGTCTTGAATGAGCCAAGTAAATCAACTTTCCTACTAACCTTTGATATCTCTCCCTATTAGTAGGAACCTGATTAGGATAGATAGCAAGACTATGATTCACATCAATAGGAGTATCATTAGGTTGACAAACAGAGTATGCAGTTTCAGCCAAGAGATCTTAAACATACTTTCGTTGAGAAAGAAACAGTCCTTGCCTGGATCGAGACACTTTAATACCCAAGAAATATTTTAGAGCACCCAAGTCCTTCATTTGGATTTCCTGAGTTAGATGCTTCTTTAGTTCCTCTATCTTAGTCAAGTTACTGCATGTAACAATCATGTCATCGACATAAACAACCAGCAATGTAATATCAACACCTTCCCTTCAGACCATATAGAGCCTTTTCCAGATCACCATGAAGAAACGCATTCTTTATATCATACTGTTGTAATGGCCAGTCCATGTTAACAATAAGAGAAAGAATGACTCTAACAGTATTCATCCTTGTTGCAAGAGAAAAAGTCTCCTGATAATCAATTCGATAAGTCTGGGTAAAACCCCTAACAACCAGTCTTGCCTTGTATCTATCAAATGTACCCTCTGAATTTTGTTTCGCTGTACACACCCATTTACACCCCACTGTCTTCTTTTTTGAAAGCAAACCATCTCCCACGTAGAGTTCTTTTGAAGAGCTTTCATTTCTTCTACCATAGCACACTTCCACTTGGGATTCTCCAGGGCTTCTTGAAAATGACTAGGAAGGGAAATAGAGGACAACTGAAGTGCAATAGTTAAGTGAGATTTAGAAAGACGATGATAAGACACAAAATCAGACATAGGATAAATGACATTAGATTTAGATTTAGAGAATACAAATCTGTTAGGTATTTTTCTGTCATAAATAGGACATTGTCGACTCTCAAGGGAAGGATCAGAAACACTTACCTCAGGGACAATCTCAAAAGAGTCATCCAATGGCAGAAGGAGGTGCAGATACAAGTTTTTTTTTCTTATATAACCCTTTTGCCAAAGATAATCCGGCCTAAACTACTCACCCAAAACAGGTTCATGAGTTTTTTCCCCTTCACCAGATTCAGGGATATGCTCCCCTTAAAGTTTAGGGTACTCCTCAAAAATAAATGTTTCAAGAGTTTTCAATATCCTTTTTTTTCTGCCAACCACACTTATTCTTCTTCCCTTACTATGAATCTCCCCCGAAAGAGGAACAAGGGAGACAAGCCTAGAGAAAAAAGATACTCGTTCACAAAATTGAACGTCCATGGATACATAATACTTTCTCGTAGGAGGATGAAAATATTTGTAACCTTTTTGAGAACTTGAGTAGCCAAGGAAGACACAACCTAGAGCACGAGGATAAAGTTTATCACGATGAAGAGAGTGAACATGGAAAAAACACAAACAACCAAAAATATTAGGACATAGATTAAGAGTAGAAGGAATAGAATGATTCCTAGACAACATCCTTAAAGGAGACTGATAATCAATTATGTTGGTAGGCAATATATTGATTAAAAAAATAGCATCACCCCATAACCTTTTTGGAACCTCTATAGTGAGACACAGGGCTCTAGCTACCTCTAGGAGAGATGGGTTCTTACGTTCTGTGATATCATTTTGTTGTGGTGTAAAAGCACATGTAGTTTGATGAAGAATGTCGTGAAGTTGATAAAAACATCAAGTGAATTATTTAAAAACTCATGAATATTGTGAGAATAAAACACCTGAAGTTTGGTATGAAATTTTGCGGCAATCATTTGAAAAAAAATTAGGAATCATATGGATAACCTCACTCTTAGATTTTAATAAATATACCCAGCTCACCCTAGTGCATCCATCAATAAAGGAGATAAAAGTATTTATGACCTGAATAAGGAGTAAAGAAATGACCCCAAACATCAATATAAACACAGAAAAATGGATGATAACTTTCATTGAAACTTCCTTTAATAGGAACTCCATGATTTTTTTGCCTAAATGCATTGTTCACAGCATAAGCTTGAAACAGCTACATTACAAAATAACTTAGGAAACAAATGCTCTAGAGAGCTAAAGGAATGATGACCTAACCAACAATGCCATAACATAATCTTTTCCCCAGCTGACTTCTCTTTTATTGATGTAACACTTGTACTTGAATCAGAATATAAAGCTTGAGATCCCTCCAAGTACTAATGACCCCCTTATCTTTACCAATGCCAATCGTCATCTTCGTAATATTGTCCTGAAACACACAATGAGTAGAGTGAAAGGTAACAAAAGAATTTAATTTTTTGGTAATCCGATTGATAGACAGAAGACTGTTAGAGAGAGTAGGTGCATGTGATACAGAAGACATGGATAGAGTTGGTGAAAGAGAAATATTTCTAGCACCAATGATCGACATGGGATCTCCATTAGCAACCTGAACAGACTTTACAGGAGGAGTCTTTTGTGAATGAAATAAGGAAGAATTACTAGTCATATGATCGGTAGCCCCTGAATCAATAACCCTAGTTTGATAAGTAGAATAATTAAAAGCACAACTAGAATTATTATCTGGAGATGACTCTCGAGATACATGTGAGGCACTAGATGATGATGGCTTAGAGATGACAATATGAGAGGACTTCTTGTTTTTCTTCTCACCTTGATTAAGTTTGAACCACTTCGGATAACCATGTTTCTTCCAACAAACATCAATAGTATGTCTAGTTCCATTGCAATGAGTATAGTGACGAATGGATTAGATGTATTTGTAGTTCCATATGAAGGGAGTGACTAAGGACTGAATATTTTTTATGAACAAGGCGGATGCCTCAACACGGTCTTCAGTTCCTATAGTAACCTATCTCTGCACCTCCCTACGAATCTAAGAATATGCCTCCTCCAAGGTAGGCAAAGGAGATGAAGTGAGAACCTGACTACTGACCTGATCCAAGGATGCTCAAGTCTTACAAGAAAAATATAAACCCGATCTTCAGCCATCCTCTTTCCTTGCTTTTCAATATCAGTAGGACAAATCATATCATTAGGCCTCAGATAATCAAGTTTCATAAAGATGGAATTGAGATCATTATAGTAATCCGAAAATAGATAACCATTTTGTTTTGATTGGAATGCCTTCTTGCTTAGTTCATAAACTTGTGAAGAATCAAATGCATCAACATAACCCCTTTTCATAGAATCCCATACCTATTTTGCTGAGCCACATTGAACAAAGTGAGACATGAGAGGAGGTGTCATTGAGTTAATGAGCCAGCCTTTAACTAGTGCATCCTTTCCCTCCCATTCATCATAGCTAGGGTCAGTTTGAGCTGGTGCAGCTTTTCTTCCAGTAATATACCCCTTTTTCATTCTACCAAAAATATGCATTTCAAGTAGTTTAGACCAATTATGATAATTGGCTCCATCCAATTTTACATGGATTGGAGAGGAACCTTCATGAATCATCACTATAGATGACAATCTAACATCTTGAGTTCCAGTGACTGTTTCACTACTATTCAAAGATTTATCAGCTGCTGACATAGTAACAATTATGCAGCGGATGAAATAAGTATCAACAAACAACTACTGGCAAATGGACTTTCAAGCAGTTGATATCTAGATATCCAATTATAGAACTGAAGCCAATATTACAAGCATAACAGTCCAAAAAATAGAGGATAAAGGTGAAAGAAATCAATCAATGATGACTTTGCCGAACCAGGAGAGAAAAATCAACTATTGAAGACCCAAGAAATATCGGACCAAAATTAATGAGTGATCTTACCAAGCTAGAAGAACATAACAGAGCTCAGAATTGAAACAGAGACAGTTCGATGCTCAAGAGGATTATCGAAGAAGAAGAAAAGTGGACACCGTATTCTTAACACCTCTGATACCAAGTTTACATGTAGAATTCAATAGAGTTTCTTGTTTATTCATAGTATAAGAGTTGTATCTTTCTAAAGGACATACTTACTAAATATAGAAATTACACAATAACTCTTACAAACATATACAATAACTATACAATCATATACAATAACTATTACAATAAATATCACACTATTACAACAACTATCACACCAAGTTGTTGTATTCCAACTAAAAGCACCGGACAACTGAGCCCCTCTTGCTTTTGATTACAAACTAACTTGAGTGTTGGAGCACCTACGCTAGAAAACAACATCTTGTAGGCCTTCTAACTCATGACTGCTTATTGTGTAGGTTGTTCATCCACATCCTATAGGCTAGTCTGACCACCCGATACGTCATCTTGGTCAGTCACTTTTTTTATGCCATCAGTTTGGCGCCATTTGTGGGAAGAGAATAATTTTTCAAATAAAAATAGTTTGGACTACTGTACCCAAGAGGTAGAGGAATAAAAAAATTAGTTCTCATCTCCCAAGAGGAAGTGGAAGAGATGACCTCCTCTATCATGGAAGAGGAAGAGGTCCACTTTGGTACCCTCCAACAAAGATAAAAGGAGATGAACTACTCTCCCAAGAGGTAGAAAAAGAGGTCCATAAGTTCTCCTCTCCCAAGAGGTATAGGAAGAGATGATCTTCTCTACTAAGAATGAGGAAAAGATGATCTCTTCTCCCAAGAGGTAGATGAAGAGGAACATAAGCTATTCTCTGCTAAAAGAAAGAGGAAGAGATGATCTTTCTAGATTTTTTTTCCTTGGTACAAATCCATCCTTGGTGAAATTTCCATATTAGAGGAATAAAATTTCACCTCAAAAAAATAGGTCTAGCTTGACAAATTTACACCATCACCCATCCAAACTGATCGCCCATGTAATGGTGTTGGGGGATCTGATGATACCAAAATAACCCTACCAATCAGAATGAGACACATGTCATCAAAGGTAGAGATCCATTGGACCGAGGTGTATACCTTGGCATAACGTTGTCTCGGCCTACATGGGTTATCTAGGAGCTTATAAGTGGGTAGCCGAGGAGCTTGAAAGTTTACAAAACTCAGTAAAAGAATAATCTTGAATAGGAGACTTAGTCCCTCTAGGAGAGGAGTTCAAAGAGAACTTAAACTTTTCTAGAATTCACCCAAAGATCAATGGCGTTGATGAGAGGGAGAGAGAGTCCTAGTCCTACTCAATCTTGGACTCCTCACTTCCTATATAAGGCATAACTTCCGGAGTCATGAATGAGATTCTCTAAGCAAAATTTCCACACTTAAGCTTACAAAGAGCTCCGGACAAAGAGCTCCGGACAGTCGAGATCCTCTTGCTTTTGATTACAAACTAACTTGAGCCCCAAAGCAACTACGCCAAAGGACAACTTCTGGTGGGTTTTCTAGCTCACGATTGCTTATTATGCAGACAGCTCATCCACATCCTAGAAGCTAGTCTGGCCATGTAATAATTATGGGTCCCAAAGAACCCAACCCGCAACCAAGCCCAACCGTAACCCACGCCCAAAAGTCGTGTGCCGGCTGTAACAAGTCCAGGGCTATGCCCCAAAACTTGACTACAAGGTTGGGAGGGGCTTGCCCTTATTAATGGGTCTTTGCTAGGGTATTTCTCCGATGTGGGACTTTTGTCCCTGACAAGCCACTTGATACGTTATCTAGGTTGATCACTTTTTAACGTCATCAGCAACTATCATAAATTATTGATATATTTCATTTATACCTGCCCGCTTTTTGAAAAGCCATAGGTGTTTTAATTTTGGAATTGCAGTCAATATATGAGTGCAGTGGGCTGCAATTGAAAAAGCACGGGAAATTTGCGATTTTAACCCATTTTGAAAACCAATTTAGCAATATAACTCTCTTTTTAGATTTTTAAAAATCTAACCCTTTTAGTTAAGGAAAATACTTTTATACCCTTGCACACTTTTCCATCAAATTTTAATAAATTAACAAATGAATCTGAAACTTCTTTCAAAAATGTACAAGTTTTTCTTCCTTTTCTCTCTCTTTAACCTCCTTCTTCTTCTCTCTCTTAAGTTTCTTCTTCTCTCTCTTCAAGCTTTTTCTTCTTCTCTTCCATCATTTTCTTCTCTGCCATTTTTTTCCTCGTCAACCTTCTTCCCCAAATATTCTTCACTTCACTCCTTTTTTTTTTCATTTTTTACACATCGATCCGTTTTCTTCATCTCCGTCCGCAAACGTTTGTTTGATCTTTTTAAGGATGGTTTTGATGATGACACTAATGATCAAAACGAGGGATCCACCAACCACCCATCTCTCTTCCCCCAGAATAGCCACATCATGTTTACCACATTTCCTGTAAGTTATTTTTATTTTTATTTTTTTTGATAAAAAAGTAGAAGTTTAGAACGAGTCTTTGGCTTATAACAGATTTCTGTTCTATTTAGAAATGTATATTTAATGTTATATGTGTTTTGAATTGTTATATTATGATTTAGACTAGTTCAAAATAAGGTTTAGAATGAATTTAAAACTGGTTTAGAATATATTTAAGTTTGGTTTAGAAATGTGTATTTAATGTTATATATGTTTTGAACTGTTATATTATGTTTTAGAATAGTTATAAGGTTTATAATGAGTCTACAACTGGTTTAGAATAATTTTATATTCGATTTTAATGTTATTACATATTTTTTAAGTTAATATTAATTATTATTATCATTTTGGCATTTTTAATTCAGACTGTGAGGATATTTACTATCAAATTCATGGAGCTGCTGAGTGCAGACGTGCCATTATCAGTGTTGAAGCCAATAAAAATGAAGATATAGAGGAAGATGATTGCGTGATATATACCTATTGAAAGAGTCAAGAGCAAGAGTAGAATGGCCTCACTCATTAATACTTCTCCATTTTCTTATGATCAAAGGATAGCTAGGAAGATAGGTTTCTTATGGATTAATGTACTATTTTTTATTTTGACATTAAGAAGTTTCCAAAGAATTGCTTATATAGTGGATGTGAGCTTTGATTCCAAAGTCTTCCACCAATGCTTTGACTGGTCACATCCAGTAAATATCGCCAACGGATAAGTTTTGATGGTTTTTGGAATTCCAAATATGAAAATAAGCTCCTTGATAGTCCACCACCTACCTCTAACTGTTCAATATTTTTCTGAGATATTGTCTCCACCTACTTAATAAAATAGTTAATAGCAACCAAAATAAAATAATGCCCTTTGGATAAGCCAGGAAAAATCTTCCCAATAATATCTAGTGCCCACGCTCTGAACGGCCACGACTTCACTGTAAGCCATGTATATGTTACTAGCACTATTTGAATAGTGCCAAATATCTGGCTTAATCTTTGGCATATTGGATGCAATATTTCAATATAGTTAGTCAAAAGTAACCATGTCGTCTTAATAACTAGCGCATCTTTGGATCAGCCTGATGGGCCCCACAAATGCCCTCATGGACCTATTGCATGATTTGAACTCCTTCAATAAAGCTTGGAAGTCCTTCCCTTTTGGCTCGTTAGATGTCCAGCTGGAAATGTCTTGAACTTTTCTTGCCACAGAAAATCAAAGATTTCTTCTGTTTTGGTCATATAAAAGGTATATTTTTTGCTGTCTTGGACGACTTGGGTTTGGATGATGAAGAACAAACCCAAAATTTCTTTTTTGACATGGCTTCAATGGCAGCCATTTCCATCTCCTAGTAGCAAGTCCCCATAGAAGATTTTTTCTCATGTTCTCTTCTACCTTAGTTGTCATTTCATAGAATTCATAAAATTGCATTCCTTGAATTTTTTAGGTTTGATTTCTAAACCTCATTGAGCCATTTTGACAAACCACGACTCTAGCAAGTAGATACAACATCTATTCCTCAGGTTTTTAAAATGGAAAATATAGGCATCAGTAGTCTATCATGATTTCACCACCAACCTAATTAACTCAACAACAGACACCTCTTGGTTGAGCTCAAAAGAATTAATATGGAATGATTTCTACATCTCCCATCATGTGTTGAGCCGTTTGATTTGCTTTTGCAAATTCAAACGCCCATTAATTGTTACCAACTAATGTACCCAACCCCCCTTCAATCCGAAAACAACAACCCATCCTTCAAAGCAGTTGTTTTTTCTCTAATTAATTTAAGTTTCTTTAGTTAACTTTTATTTTCTGTTGACTATTTTAATTTTTCCAAAACAAATACCTAAAAATGGATAATTTGCTTTTTCGTAAGTTTATTTATAAAACAAACAGAGTATTAATAACATACCCAAAATCACGTTGTATGTAGTGTTTTTTGGTATCTATAGATTAAATGCAGCCTTACAAGGAATTAAGAGGGAGATAACTTTTCTTCAAAAAAATCACTTCTTTCTTTAGTGTGAATTTGCATCGACTTAGGAGATAATTGTTTGGGAGATTTTGTAACTCTTCCATGGAAGTTACAACTTCTCACATCTCTCTCTCATGGGTCCATCAGCAGTTGAGTTTGTGAATGGTTGGGTTAGCCCATCATGACTGCCGAAATCCCGTTTATACAAACATTTTTTAATGGAGATATGCATTGCACTCTCCTTCTATGGTTTAATGAAAACATTTATTGGACTTGCACAATAACCCATAAACCGTACATGTTAGACAACCTAGCAAAAGATCCATATGTAAGCTTTGATTTGGTAATTCACTAATTCTAGCTTATTAGTAAGTTTAAAGACAAGGGAAGGGTAACTATTAAGCTAACTTTATACCATCATCGTATAAAGATTTTATTTTATTATTTTATTAAAATTGGAAGAACATGTATGCAATCATGTGTGTATCGGATGGTGTTCAACATTGGATGGGGGATAATGGTAACAAAAGCACAAGTTCGATATGCATTGGCACTCGTCATACGGGGTGCAATCATTCCTAGTATTACAAGGACTCTGTAAATTCCTTGCATGAGCTCCCAATTCCACCCCTGCAATATCATGAATTTCTTATTATTAAAAACCAAATCTATCTATATAAAGCACTACATAATATTTTATAAATAATTTATTAACAAGTTTCATAATCTAATTCAGAATAATGACTAAAACAAATATTATCGAGAAGATAATATTTGTTAATTGCATAAAATAACATTAGAAAAATAATATCGGGTGATATATACCTCTCGAAAGAGTCAAAAGCAAGAGTAGAATAGTCATCACGGAATACTTCACCATTTTTTTGAACAATGTTCAAAGGATACAAGATATGTTTCTTATGGATTAATGCACTATTTTTTATTTTGACATTAAAAAATTTCCAACGAATTGCTTATATAGAAAACCTAATTACACTCCAACAAATATATTTTATGCCCGCAGTTTTTCAACCGTGGTAATCCAAAATTATAGCACCCATGGTTTTTCAAAAAGCGGGCAGGTAAATGAAATATATTTGTAATTGGTGGTAACCACTGATATACATCGGACTAGGATTTTTATTTTTCAAATCACAACACCAATATTTTAGTAAAACTACGCCGTTTTAGTATCTAATGCACTGTATTAAAATACTTTTTCTTCCTTCTTGGTGATGATGGAAACATGATCAATAACTAATATCAATTGATCGCCCTCTTCTTTTACACTATTCTCTTCAAGGTTAAATGGTTGCTGCTCTCTTCTCTTACTCTTTGTTAAATCGATTCTCCACATGTTTGGGTTGATGCTCTGTTTGTTTTAGGAGAATTTATTTTGAAGAAAATAATAAGTATTTGTTTTGTGAAAAAATTAGTAAGTCAACATAAAATTCAAATAAAAAGCAACAAAAACCTAATGTAACATTCGGTGCAACGGTTCAATTTTTAATTGAAACCGAAAAATCAAAAAAAAAATCAAATAGTCACCTAGACTGAATCGCGCCAAAAATATATACCTATGTAACCGAACTAAACAACTACAGTTGATTAGGTTTAAATTGATTAAATTATGCAACCTACATCTTACAATTTCTATAATGTGCAATTCCAATGTTCAAATCCAAAAGGTACTTAACACAGGTCAAGTTTAACTATCTAAATTTGTTAAACTTGACCTGTGTTAAGTACCTTTTGGATTTGAACATTGGAATTGCACATTATAGAAATTGTAAGATGTAGGTTGCATAATTTAATCAATTTAAACCTAATCAACTGTAGTTGTTTAGTTCGGTTACATAGGTATATATTTTTGGCGCGATTCAGTCTAGGTGACTATTTGATTTTTTTTTTGATTTTTCGGTTTCAATTAAAAATTGAACCGTTGCACCGAATGTTACATTAGGTTTTTGTTGCTTTTTATTTGAATTTTATGTTGACTTACTAATTTTTTCACAAAACAAATACTTATTATTTTCTTCAAAATAAATTCTCCTAAAACAAACAGAGCATCAACCCAAACATGTGGAGAATCGATTTAACAAAGAGTAAGAGAAGAGAGCAGCAACCATTTAACCTTGAAGAGAATAGTGTAAAAGAAGAGGGCGATCAATTGATATTAGTTATTGATCATGTTTCCATCATCACCAAGAAGGAAGAAAAAGTATTTTAATACAGTGCATTAGATACTAAAACGGCGTAGTTTTACTAAAATATTGGTGTTGTGATTTGAAAAATAAAAATCCTAGTCCGATGTATATCAGTGGTTACCACCAATTACAAATATATTTCATTTACCTGCCCGCTTTTTGAAAAACCATGGGTGCTATAATTTTGGATTACCACGGTTGAAAAACTGCGGGCATAAAATATATTTGTTGGAGTGTAATTAGGTTTTCTATATAAGCAATTCGTTGGAAATTTTTTAATGTCAAAATAAAAAATAGTGCATTAATCCATAAGAAACATATCTTGTATCCTTTGAACATTGTTCAAAAAAATGGTGAAGTATTCCGTGATGACTATTCTACTCTTGCTTTTGACTCTTTCGAGAGGTATATATCACCCGATATTATTTTTCTAATGTTATTTTATGCAATTAACAAATATTATCTTCTCGATAATATTTGTTTTAGTCATTATTCTGAATTAGATTATGAAACTTGTTAATAAATTATTTATAAAATATTATGTAGTGCTTTATATAGATAGATTTGGTTTTTAATAATAAGAAATTCATGATATTGCAGGGGTGGAATTGGGAGCTCATGCAAGGAATTTACAGAGTCCTTGTAATACTAGGAATGATTGCACCCCGTATGACGAGTGCCAATGCATATCGAACTTGTGCTTTTGTTACCATTATCCCCCATCCAATGTTGAACACCATCCGATACACACATGATTGCATACATGTTCTTCCAATTTTAATAAAATAATAAAATAAAATCTTTATACGATGATGGTATAAAGTTAGCTTAATAGTTACCCTTCCCTTGTCTTTAAACTTACTAATAAGCTAGAATTAGTGAATTACCAAATCAAAGCTTACATATGGATCTTTTGCTAGGTTGTCTAACATGTACGGTTTATGGGTTATTGTGCAAGTCCAATAAATGTTTTCATTAAACCATAGAAGGAGAGTGCAATGCATATCTCCATTAAAAAATGTTTGTATAAACGGGATTTCGGCAGTCATGATGGGCTAACCCAACCATTCACAAACTCAACTGCTGATGGACCCATGAGAGAGAGATGTGAGAAGTTGTAACTTCCATGGAAGAGTTACAAAATCTCCCAAACAATTATCTCCTAAGTCGATGCAAATTCACACTAAAGAAAGAAGTGATTTTTTTGAAGAAAAGTTATCTCCCTCTTAATTCCTTGTAAGGCTGCATTTAATCTATAGATACCAAAAAACACTACATACAACGTGATTTTGGGTATGTTATTAATACTCTGTTTGTTTTATAAATAAACTTACGAAAAAGCAAATTATCCATTTTTAGGTATTTGTTTTGGAAAAATTAAAATAGTCAACAGAAAATAAAAGTTAACTAAAGAAACTTAAATTAATTAGAGAAAAAACAACTGCTTTGAAGGATGGGTTGTTGTTTTCGGATTGAAGGGGGGTTGGGTACATTAGTTGGTAACAATTAATGGGCGTTTGAATTTGCAAAAGCAAATCAAACGGCTCAACACATGATGGGAGATGTAGAAATCATTCCATATTAATTCTTTTGAGCTCAACCAAGAGGTGTCTGTTGTTGAGTTAATTAGGTTGGGTTGGTGGTGAAATCATGATAGACTACTGATGCCTATATTTTCCATTTTAAAAACCTGAGGAATAGATGTTGTATCTACTTGCTAGAGTCGTGGTTTGTCAAAATGGCTCAATGAGGTTTAGAAATCAAACCTAAAAAATTCAAGGAATGCAATTTTATGAATTCTATGAAATGACAACTAAGGTAGAAGAGAACATGAGAAAAAATCTTCTATGGGGACTTGCTACTAGGAGATGGAAATGGCTGCCATTGAAGCCATGTCAAAAAAGAAATTTTGGGTTTGTTCTTCATCATCCAAACCCAAGTCGTCCAAGACAGCAAAAAATATACCTTTTATATAACCAAAACAGAAGAAATATTTGATTTTCTGTGGCAAGAAAAGATCAAGACATTTCCAGCTGGACATCTAACGAGCCAAAAGGGAAGGACTTCCAAGCTTTATTGAAGGAGTTCAAATCATGCAATAGGTCCATGAGGGCATTTGTGGGGCCCATCAGGCTGATCCAAAGATGCGCTAGTTATTAAGACCACATGGTTACTTTTGACTAACTATATTGCATCCAATATGCCAAAGATTGCGAAAGATTAAGCCAGATATTTGGCACTATTCAAATAGTGCTAGTAACATATACATGGCTTACAGTGAAGTCGTGGCCGTTCAGAGCGTGGGCACTAGATATTATTGGGAAGATTTTTCCTGGCTTATCCAAAGGGCATTATTTTATTTTGGTTGCTATTAACTATTTTATTAAGTAGGTGGAGACAATATCTCAGAAAAATATTGAACAGTTAGAGGTAGGTGGTGGACTATCAAGGAGCTTATTTTCATATTTGGAATTCCAAAAACCATCAAAACTTATCCGTTGGCGATATTTACTGGATGTGACCAGTCAAAGCATTGGTGGAAGACTTTGGAATCAATGCTCACATCCACTATATAAGCAATTCTTTGGAAACTTCTTAATGTCAAAATAAAAAATAGTACATTAATCCATAAGAAACCTATCTTCCTAGCTATCCTTTGATCATAAGAAAATGGAGAAGTATTAATGAGTGAGGCCATTCTACTCTTGCTCTTGACTCTTTCAATAGGTATATATCACTCAATCATATTTTTTTAATGTTAGTTTACGTAATTAACACATTTTACATACTTTTTTCAAAAGTTATTTTACCACATCAAATGATTTATTGAGTGTTTGATGATCTTTGATGGTATAAAGTTAGCTTAATAGTTACCCTTCCCTTGTCGTTAAACTTACTAATAAGCTAGAATTGGTGACTTACCAAATTAAAGCTTACATATGGATATTTCGTTAGTTGTCTTATAGTACGGTTTATGGGTTATTGTGCAAGTCCAATACATTTTTCCATTGAACAATAGAAGGAGAGTGCAAGGTAGATCTTCGTTAAAAAATGTTGGTTTGAAATGGTTTTGGGCTGTCATGATGGGGCTAACCAAACCATTGACAAACTCAAATGCTTATGAATCGATGAGAGATAGATGTGAGAAGTTATAACTCCCATGGAAGAGTTACAAACCTTCTCAAAGAATCATCTCCTAAATTGATGCAAATTCACACTAAAGAAAATTTTCATTTATTCAAGAAAAGTTGTCTGGCTCTTAACTTTTTTTTTTTTGTTTTAAAGTAAAATTAGCATATATTAACCAATTTTGGGAAAACAATCAGTTACATAAAGAGAATTTATCTCCTCAGGGATATCATCAGATATAATACATGATTGAGCAGATCCAATAAGACGTCCCATAGATGCTAAGGCGTCAGCCACTTTGTTTTGAGTGCGGGAACAATGAGTCAGCCGGTATTCAAACTGAGGCACAAGTTCTTGAATCTCTTCTAGAATAAAACCATAGGAGTTGATTGGGATGAGACTCTTTTGCAGGCATGATACAATTACAGTTGCATCACCTTCAATGTGAATATGACCAAGGTTGTGGTCCCTGGCTGTTTGTAAACCTTTGAGGAAGGCCAATGCTTTAATTACCATTGATCCCCCAGCAAGTCGGACTCGGACACAGCAGTATCCAGCAATTCTGACAAATCCATTCGCGTCTCTAATGATAACACCAATACCAGCCCATGAATCTCCTTGCCGCCATGATCCATCTACATTAATTTTTAGCCATCCATGCAAAGGTGGAACCCATGTTTGAGAAAGAGATCTTTGCAGATAATTACTTTGTTGGACACTAGCTTGAGTAGTATCCAGAAAGTCATGGTGTAACATAGAAGCTTGGGTGATGATCTGCATAGGCTGCCAAGTAACATCCCTGAATATTTTGTGATTACGAGCCATCCAAATATGGTAGAGAATGCCTAGGATCTTTGCCATATCAGATTGAGAGATAATTTCCAACCTTGACAGCATCCATGAATTAATTGAAAGCATTGTTAAAGAGATAGCTTTATATGACAAATCACGGTGTCTCCAAACATCTATTAATGCGTTGCAGTCCCGAAATATATGGAGAGTCGATTCTTCCTCTTCACCACATAAAGAACACGTGGTATCAAGCGAGATGCCACGCTTGTTCAAATTGACTTTGGTTGGATTTAATCTGTAAGGCTGCATTTAATCTGTAGATACCAAAACATACTGCATACAATGTGATTTTGGGTATGTTATTAATACTTCATTTGTTTTAGGTAAATTAACTGATGTTTAAAAAATAAATTAACCATATTTAGGTGTCAACAACAAATAAAAATAAAAAGTCAACTAAAGAAACTTAAATTAATTAGAAGAAAAAAAAACTGCTTTGAAGGATGTGTTGTTGTTTTCCAATTGAGGGGAGGTCCATTACATTATTGACCTGTAACGATTATGGGTCATTGGATTTGCAAAACCAAATCAAATGGCTCAAAATATGGTGGGAGATGGAGAGATAATTTCATACTCAATTCTTTCAAGCTTAACTAGAGGTGTTTGTTACTGAGTTATCTAGATTGGTGCAGAAATCATGGGAGACTACTAGTGCCTATATTTCCCATTTCAAAAGGCCGAGGAATAGATGTCGTATCTACATGCTAGAGTCAGAGTTTGACAAAATGACTCAACAGTGAATGGGTATCAAAATTCAGAAACATATCAAGGTATGAAATTTTATGATTTCTATGAAATGCCGCCTAAGGTGGTTGAGTACGAAGCATTGCCGAATGAAGAGGACATGAGAAAGAAATCTTCTTTGAGGTCTTAGTGTCAATAGATATAAATGGTTGCCACTATAGTCACATCAAAAAGAGAAAGTTAGGGTTTGTCATGCATTATCTAAACCGAAGTCGTTTGAGGTAACAAAAAATATACCTTTGACATAACGAAAACAGAATAAATCTTTGATTTTCTGTGGCAAAAAACATTTGTGACATTTCTAGTAGGACATAAATTAACATCCTTTGAGGAGCTGAAAAGGAAGGACTACTGTTAATACTATGACTTGTAGTCCTATACCACAACCAACTGTTGCACTTTGAAGAAAATGATTCAGAAGAAAATAAAAAAGGTATTCTACGATTCTCTCATTAGGAATCAATGATGGTAGATGAAGATACATTTCCTCTAGTGGCAATAGCCATGCATGTTATTGATGTGGATATGCATGACTATTTAGATATCAGACAAAAATTGAGGAGTAAATCCCGTAGTTGTGGTGGCCAGATTGGGTTGTTTTTCTTCATGGTGTCCGCATCTCTCAAGCGCGACTATAGTAGCTATGGTTGATGAAATGAGTTGACAGGGTAAATGATGGTCAAAATCAACCAATGCCACGTTTCATGAAACCTCCAGCCAATATTGACACAAATAGGTGGCAGGTGGTGAGGCCAAAGAAGTTCCCAACACCTTTGACAAGAACTCAATTGTGGAGGAAACAAAAGTAGTATGTTGCTTATATGCAAAGCTTGTATGAGCCAAAACAACTGATGGTCAAATGTAGAAGCTGGACATGGGTTAGTCCATGATTGCCTTTCTATCATTGACATCTAAGCCAAATACCATCCATTCAAGACCACTTCAAATTAGTTGGAAACACATTACTATCATGGTGAGTGTGAACCGATTCAATTTACATCCAAGATAGAAGAGATGCAAAGAACTACAAAATAACTTTGACGAAAAATGGCCATTCTTCCTTTCAAGATGACGAGGTCGGAATGAATTATTGGAGAAGTCCTATCATGCGGTCTAAACAAGAACAAGAGGTAGTGGCGACAACAATAAATAAAATGATCATACAAGCTGCCATAAATATGATTGCGACCACGAAAATCAATGAAAGGGAGATGATAGTAGATGAAGGTGATTATGTTTTTAAGGTTCAACAAGAAGAATTATGTAGAGGTTAATTGAATATAGCATCGGCTAGACTTGATGATCTTAAGGTCGAAACCCAAGACCCATTGGAAGAAGTAAACTTTGGGGGCAAAAGGAGTCTTGAGTTACTTACATTAATCCTGCCTTGGATCTATTATCAAGGTACAACCAATATCTTTAATTCATGAGTTTCATGACTGTGTTGCTTGGGACTATCATGAAATGGTAGGATTGAATAGAAAGGTGGTGAAGCATCAAACACCTATCAAGCCAGAGTATAAACCATATCACTATAGCAGCAACCACCGAGGAGGATGTCTTCGAAGGTATAGTTATGCATTAAAGAAGAAATACAAAAACTAATCAAGTGACTAACCAAGTGCAAAATTCTTGTTTGTGTTGATTTTCAGAATTGAAACACTACTACGCTCAAAGATATGTATGTTATAACAATTGTTGATATGCTTATACATGGCATGTCTCAACACGAATTACTATCTATGATATATGGATATTGGAGATACAACCAAATTTTTATTATAGAGAAAGATGTTTCTAAAACGACATCCAATTGGAACTCAATCCTCTTAAATGTGCATTTGGTGTCAAGGCTATCAATTTTCTGGGCCACCAAAGAGATATGGAGGTTGACCACAACAAGGTCAAGGTTATTTATCAAACCCAACCATCGAAGAATAAGCAATATCTCCTAAGTTTTCCTGGCTAGGTATACTATCTCAAAAGGATTAGATCTAACCTTACAGGAAAACCAAGGTATTTTTTGAGTTATTGAAATTGAAGAAGAAGGATACATTCATATGAGAGTCTAAAATGATAAGGCCTTTCAGACTATTAAGGCCTACTTGAGCAAAACTTCAATTCTCATGCCACCTAATAGGAAGAAGCTCTTGAAATTATATATCTCAGCAACTGAAGATTCAGTTGGATACTTGTTGGCTCAGGATGATGAGGTTAGTAGAGAAATGACAGTTTACTATCTGAGCAGATTACTGACAAACATAAAAGGGCATTACTCAGTGGTGGAGAAACTTTGCCTAACATTGTATTATGCATTTACCAAATTAAGGTATTACTTACTCTAGACAAAAGTGTATGTGATCTCAAAACTAGATCACATGAAACACATGTTGACCAAGCCACTATTAACAGTGAGGATAGGTTGATAGTCACTAGCGTTAACCGAATTCAATATCAAGTGAAAATCATAACAGTCGATAAAAGAAAAGCACTTGTTGACTTTTTAGAAAACCATTCGTGCCTAGAAATTATAGAAAATTTATTGGACATGATAGACACATATTCCATGATACTAGGAAGAAGGAGAGTGGTTGCAAAAATTTGATGGGTCTAGTACATAAAAGTCTACTGGGGAGGGATAGTCATTCAATCTCCAAGTGGTACAAAAACAACCTTAGCTTTTAACTTGGATTTTAATTGCACTAAGAATCAAGAAGAATATGAGGCTTTGACTATTGGCCTTAAGATCTTGCATGAATTGAAGCAGTTATTTGAATAATACAAGTGTGCTAGCTTTACCTAAGATTGTATTACAATACTACCTTGCCACTTCTCGATGACTTTCAGGAGGTGGAACTAAGATATATTCAATGAGATCAAAATCATGAGGCCAATTAATTGGTCCAACTAGCCTCTAGCTTGATGTGTCCAATAAATCTAGTACAACAAATCATTACGATGGAGAGGTGTTCTCACCCCATCCATCAGAGAAAAAGGTATGACAGTCGAATGTTTCATCCTTGATAATCTGATGGAATATTGGGAAAGGAAATCATCAACCATCCAAAAAATCCTAGCGACCTAGATTCAAGGAAGGTCAAGATATTAACTTTGAGTTACGCGATGATCAAGGATGAACATTCAGAAATGGAGTTGATGGATTATTGATACGTTGTTCAAGCTTTATTGAAGGAGTTTAAATCATGCAATAAGTCCATGATGCTGGTTCGATAATGAGAAAATTATTAAAATGACACGGTTACTTTTGGCCAACTATCTTGAAAGATTGCATCTAATATGCCAAAAGCTACCAAAAATGTTTGAGATTTTGAAATTTAGTTTTTGAAATTTGTGTATTTAAAAACCAAAAACATCAATCTGCAGTTTTGCCGATTTTCAAAAAATATTGCTGACATTATTGTAAATAAAATGAACTTTTTTTATGAATTGTTTTCTCCTACCCGACATTTTCATTGAACTCACATTTCCGTCAACGGATCTTCGCTGTCTGGCAATGATTTATGACATGGTTAGTCTTAAAAGAACTGTAAGACAATGACCAAGAGAAGCAAATATCAACTCATTTCATCAACCATAGCTACTATAGTCGCGCTTGAAAGATGTGGGCACCGTGAAGAAAAATGACCCAATCCGGCCACCACAACCAATGCTAGTGACATCTACCACCTCCATTGAACTCACTGGGATAAGGAGCATCCAACCTAGTCCTTATCTGATCGACATAGCCTCCAGAAGGTCTTACCCCAGTGTTGACCCGAAATGGATCCATTTTGGCCCGATTTGGATGAATTTGAGTTTAATTTTAATGAATTTGAGTTTAATTTGGATAAATTGATTTTCTATTGAATTGTAATTTCAATTTCATATTTTCCGTTTTCAAGAAACATAGTCAAATAACAGCAATCAAATGAATTTTTTAACAGTTTTTATTCCCAAAAATTATTTTTAAAAATTATACTCAAAATTGTTTTTAAAGATTAAAAAAGAAAACAATTTCCAAACACACTACAAGTTTTGTAGTATTCAAAGAGTGCAAGCATTAGATATGCGGCCTATTGTGAAGTCATGGTTGTTCAGAGGGTGGACACTAGACATTATTGGGAAGATTTTGTTGCATCATCGAAGGGCATCACTTTATTCTAGTTGCAACCGCCTATTTTATATAATTGGTGGAGGAAATTTTCCTGAATAAGGTTGAACAGTCAGAGGTGGTTGACTTTATCACAGCTTATTTTCAGATTTTTAATTTCGAAAACTATCACAACTGATCAAGGGACGATATTTATTGGAGGTGAAGTCAAAGTATTACTGGAAGACTATGGAATCAAATTGCTCACATCCATGCCATATTATGCACATGCTAATGGGCAGGCATAAGTTTCAAACAATGTAATCATCTCTATTTTGTAGAAAAACTATTGAAGATAATCCTAAAGCTTAACATAATATATTATCAGAGCCATTGTGGGCTACCGCATATCTAAGAGAACAAGCACTATAATCAATCCCTTTGCCCTTAACTATGGGCATGATGTTGCACTGCCTATGGAGTTGGTAGTTCCTATTTTAATGATTATGAAGCAACATTATCCATCTATTAATGAATATTCAGAAGCTATGATTATGGAGATGGAGCAATGATGATAACAGAATGAAAGCTTTAAACATGGTGGTTGAAAACAATATGATATTAAAGACATAAAACAATAAAAGTGAAAGAAGAAAATCTTCTATGAGGGTCAAATGTTATGCAAGGTGATTTTACCACCAGGACAGAAAATAGAGAGTTGGGTAAATGGTCTCCAAGATGGGAAGGTCCATTTAGGGTTCATAGAGTTTTACAAGGAAATACTTACTAGTTGGTAGACTTAGGTAATTAGCCACATAGGTGATTCATAAATGGCAAGTATCTAAAGCCATATTTTTCCTAGTATTTGGGAATCCAAATTTGTATGTAGATATATAAAAGTAGGCTATTAAGCTGAAAATGTAAGTTGACCATCAATGAATGAAAATTTAATGGCCTCAGTCCACAAAATAAAGTGCAGATAGATAATTCAAGGCAAATAAAAGTATTTAACGAAGGCCAAATCATGGCCAATAAAACGAGTACCAAACATAAAAGGAAAAGCCATAGCAAGCGAAAAAATTGTTCACAATAGCCATCAATGTCGAACAACAAAAGATTATAGCTTAATCAAGCATATGTTTAAAAATGGACCAAATGTTCTTCAAAGCTTGTATTAGTGCTTGAGTAAGTTGTAGCTCAGAAGGCGAAGCTTGTGCATCAGATGGGTGATCCTTGATCCTTGATGGAAGTTCCTAGAGAATAAAGGATCTTCTAAGACATCAAAAATTTATCTTGCACCTAGATCCTCACATGAAACTATTGCCCAATCTTTTCCTTTAAGCTTTTAACTTTATGCTCTAAAGTCTCAATTTCCTCATGGGCGGAAAGAATACCAAAATCTTTAGTAGCCAAATCTTTAGAATCATTGAGCATGTCCTTATAGGTATCTTAATCTTTATTTAAACCTTCAAGATGACTAGTCAGGGTTTGCTCTTGAAAAATATCCTACTGGAAGGTAGTTAGCCAATTATGTAAGTCATGCTCCAAATGAATAAGTTGAGTCTTGGTCTTAAGAGCTATCCTTGGATTTACTTGAAGAGTCTTCAGATGTTTCATGGCTTCCATAATATTAGATTCTTGTACATTTAGGAGATCTCTACAAAAAAATGTGTACCAACTCAATGGTAGCTGTTGTAGCTCATCCTCCATAGGTACTTTATTGATAGTGGGAGGAGTTAGGAAGGAGAAATCATGCTCAGTCGGAGGATTTACCACATTGGTTAGGGCAATTGAGGTCAGTAATTTGTAGGATGTACTGTAAATTCAATTCAACGATTAAAAAAAATTAACATACAATCAATTTATCTTGGATCTTCAATAAACATGATTTTCACACATATAAACATCATAAATATTATTGTACAATAATGCATACCTTGAGCCATTGCATTCAACTAACGAATCCGAATTCCAAACCTTGATCTTGAAAAACCACTCATTGATCGATTTATGAAAACTAGTTTCTCTCCCTTCTCTATATTTCGTTAGTGTTGTAATTTTTTTCGTCACGCCAGATGGAAGCTAGTGTCATACATATAGACAGGGAGAGGACATAGGCTTTCCACTTAACACTTTAAATCTCAATCGTTTATGTACAGTTAGAGTTTTATTAGGAAAATAACTCAAATAGCATTAGTATTCTAATTACTAAAAGTTAAGGATTCAACTAAACTCTTGCCAAATAATACTTGTTTCGTAAAGAGTATTTAGATAGAGTATAAGTTGGTGTATAAGCTGTGAAATTCTGTAGAATAAGCTATGAAATAAGCTGAGAGATGTTTGGTAGAGTGTATGTCTTGCATAGAGTATAAGCTATCAAAATTACACTTAGGGGCATTTATACTACTTAATTAATTAAACAGAGAATATTTATCATTTTAATTTATTTTGTAATTATTTTATTTCGGCATTTAGAGTAATTAATTATTTAAACAGAAAATACGTATCATTTTAATGTATTTCCTAATTATTTGACTTCAACATTTAGAGTAATTTATTAATTAAACAGAGAATACGTATCATTATAATTTATTTTCTAATTATTTTATTTTTAAAATGATACAATAATCATTAACTACCTTGCGTATAGTTTTTTTAAATGATAACATACATGTTTGCTAATTAATTATACATACATGTCTTATAACATTATCGTAGTACACATTTACATTTATAACAATAAACTACCCTAGTGCAGAAGCAATCATATCTCTAACCACACCCAGGTTGTGGTCGTCTATGAAAACACCACTTTCTGCATTTCCCGGTTCTTCTTCATATACAACGGAACTGCTGGACTCGTCCCCCAGAACCTCAAATTCCTCGTTACTCCGGCTCCTCTATCTAATATAATTTTGCAATGCACAACATGTGACCACACTATCCATTTGTGTACCGTACTTAAAACGCGGCATATTATTTGTAACATCGAATGTCCTTTCTATGACACTATGGAGAGATGTGTGCTTCCGGTTGAACTTCTCGCGTGGTCCACTGGCGCGTCGCCCATTCCTCCACTCTGGCAAATGATACCTCTCACCCCTATAAGGTGCAAGCTAACCGGGCTTGTTAGCGTAACCGGCATCGACCAAGTAATATTTCCCTGAATAAGTACCACCAATTCGTCAACAACATTTCTTCCGAGCTACGATCATTAATTAAAAATTAGAAACTAAAAACCCGCAACATACCTTGGGGCGGATGCTGAAAGTTATATGTCGAAATAAATGCACTTGGTCCAACACGCGCGCATCATGGGCAAAACCCTCGTATCCAGCAGCAAAAAATAAGTACATCATGTCAAAGTCACATACCGCCAGTACATTCTGTGATGCAAAACCTTTTCGGTTGATATATGGGATTTGTGATGCCCGTGGTATCACTGCTGGTATATGTGTACCATCAAGCGCTCCTTTCGCATTGCTAAACGCCCATGATTGTCGGTCACTACTAATCTTAGTCAGGACCTCTGAAAATTGATTTTCTGTAGGCTTGATCACATCTATCACCATCTGGTACACCGACCTTAATACGATGCTCAATATCCTACTTATGGTCTCACCGGAGTGCTGAAAATGCTCACAGGATATTCTGTTACTCATTCAATGTCCAATAGTCAACAGATATATAGCTAGCATCTTAGGAATTTGAATATGCCCAGTTGATTCGAGCATGTACCTCTTAGCCAACTCAGTGCATAATGCTCTAAACGTATCTACAGATAAGCGAAAAAATTTCCTGACACCTAATCGAATTTCCATTCAAGACCTCTATAACCCACTGTGCACCCGTTAATGATGATGTCCTACACCGGTTCCGTAGCACTGGAGGAGATCCATAATTGTGGACGTAATACAAAGCCGCAGCAGCGGCAACCATCGAACTAAAAAAACTTCGTTCTCATATTCTTCATTAGAGCTAGATGTATCCATAATTACAAAGAAATGTAAATGCAAGATTAACAGCAATACATCTCACTATTTATAAGTTACTGTAATGCATTGTAAAAAAACAAAAGAATAACACAATCAAAGCTAATGTAATGCTAGGGAACATTTGTAAAAAAAAAACAATAACACAATCATTCTATTTAAAATATAAAATTCAGGCATATGTAATCTGTAGATTGCCAAACTCATTCACCATAATTCCAACAACACTTCCAGTTCAAAAAAATGCAACCTAAAAAGTTCATTGTAAAATAAAAACACAATTCAATATTATTCTACTAAAAAACAAACATAAGTTCTACACTTATTATACTAAAAAATCCAACAATAACTCAGTTCTTCAATTTATTCTAATGGAAAAACAAACTCAGTTCAATGATTCATTCTCTCAACACAACTAGCATCTCACTTTCTCTCTTCGCCAGTAAAACAATTAATGAAACGATGGCGAACACTTGGCACCATGTTTGGAAGGACACGACCGAAGATAGGGTTAACTATCTTCTCCAAAGAACACAAGTACACATCCTCGGTCAACTGGCCATCTTCAAACATCTGATTGAGGATAGACAACACCTCATCAGGCCCTGTATTAGTAGTTGCAGATAAATGGGCAGCAGTTGAGGATGCCCTTCTTTCACTATTACGCGTAGCTGCTTGTTCGTTTTGAACCTCTAGTGCTTCTGCAATCCTGGCTATGCCGATGGTGTTAATGTTCTTCCTCTTCTTGGCAGTAGGAGTACCTACCAGTTCTGATGAAGAGGTCCTAAACCTAGCTACAAAATCTGTGCTCCTAGGTAATGTGGACTTCTTTCCAGAATAAGGGGTTTTCTTTGTTGGTGAGGACCCAGTGGATGTCTCTGGCTCATGCTGGACTCTTATGCTTTCTTCTACCGAGTATGGTATGTATGCATCTAGGTCACACCTCTCAAACCAGTCAGTCTCCCCAACTTCATCCTCTATACGGTTCATGCGCGGATTCTATCCACTAGATGGGACTCAAAGGTGCTACCCAGTTGCAATACCTCCAGCAAAACATAATTGCAGCTCATCACGGTACCAAAATCTGTGTTTTCGAAACTTTGCATACTCTTTGTTTTCCTGCAGGTTCAGGAACATTAAAAAATATTAGTAAAACATGAGTTGCATAAGTTATTTGTTTATTAAAAACACATCAGCCAAAGATTACCAATAAAAATTAATTGAACTTACTTTAATTTTGAGGTCCCACCAATCGTCCAACATAGATACCTCGTCCCAACTTATACCTGTCTCATTCTGAGTCATGCGACTCCACAAAGACCAATCATTTCTCAACTGATCCCACCTATTCTTCAGGGTTGCTTTTGTGTATGGAAGGCTGGTACGCTGATGGAACTTTTTTCCAATTCCATCCCATTCCATCTTTGGCATAGGTGAACCTGGTGTCCTTGTGATCTCTTCAAGAATCTCAACACATATGTCAACCAATGCATCAACAGACTACTCCTCCCATTTGGTTTTCTCATTCTCAGAATGGGTCATGACTTGCTTATCGGGTCTCGACATTCAATAATCCTAGTTGAAACATAAAATTCAAGACTCAGACAGCCACTTATATGAAAACAGCATTAACAAAGAGAAAATAATGATAGGACTCATCGAAAAAATGACAGAACCCTAAAATAGAGACGCAGTTGAAAAGTACAGAGTAATCAACATGCCATATGTCGTATTCCTAAATCAAGACTTCCCCTCAATATAATTAATCACAAACATTATAATTCAGTACCTCAACATGCCATAAGCAAATTAAGATGTATGATAAATAGATATCAAACATGATAAATCAGTACCAACGAACAGTTAATTTGTTATGAACAGAGAATTCAAACATGTGCCATATGATATATAACCAATCCTTTGCTATAAACAGATTCCAAGAATTTGTTATATGATATATCAGTACCAACGAACCAGCATGATATCCAAAAATATGCCAATAGTGTCAATAATTAAATGCATCAAACAAAAATAATATGAAAAGAAAATATGCCTAACTGCTGAACTAATCAACCAGTGGCCTAGTAAAGCATAAGTTAAAAATAAAAGAACTCGTAGGCATGTTGGCCTAGAAAAATGTACATATCAAAATCTCTCATTGAAGAGTTTTTCTATGACAGACCAAAAGAAACAGCTGAAAAGAGCAAAAAAAAGAGAGGTTATTTGATCTGCCCTGAACATTTTTCCATCCCTAACATCTTTTTTGTAACTTATGACTTATCAATTATTTCTTGCATAATAATGTGCTTTAAACTTTTGTATAGATGCTAGTTTCACTACTATACTACAATTGGATATATACATTATAATCAGGCTCACAACTTAGTAAAATTAAACAAAAGACATTCATCAATTTATGTTCTAGCAGCAAAAATTCAAGGAAAAAAAAATAAGAGTGAAGACTTGAAGTTTACCTTAGTAGTTGCGCTGCCTGAAGCAAGTAGATCTAAGATGGTGCTGCCTAGATGTCGAAACAGAGAGACCAAAGCTGGAACAGAGAGATTGAAGCTGGAAAATGGTGTTGTAACGAAAAAAGGAGATCGAGGGCACTGAGAGTGTAGACCCAAAAATCTACAATCAAAGAAAAGTCGATTGAGGCCTTCGACAATCCGATCAGTTGCACAATGTCGTACGGTAGAAAGTTTATAGTAAGAGAAGCGGAGACTTTTAGAGAGAGAAATGGAACAAGAGAAAATGACCAGGTCTTGTAGAGGCTTGGACTACTCATATTTATAGGTTTGTGGTGCACGTGTTCCATACGTGAGTCACGTGAGCTAGCAAGCTCTTAGCTCGTAGCGGGCTGTTTGGGCCTTCTTTATGTTTCTTGGGTGAGATCGTATAAGTTTGTATTTATGACTCAGTTCTTGGGCTGGATGGGCCTAATGATGTTAAGGCCACATGCCCCTATTAGCCTTAGTAGGCTTTTAGTTTATATAGGCTATTGGGCCTTCACTGGTGGAGCAGACGATGGGCTCACAAGCCTAATATGTCGTACGGGCACTCAAGCCTCAAACGGGGCTCACAAGCCTTTGATGTCGTACGGGCACTCATGCCTGACATGGGCTCACAAGCCTAATATGTCGTACGGGCACTCATGCCTGACATGGGCTCACAAGCCTTATATGTCGTACGACGTAAAAGACGGTTTTTTGCCCATACAATTTGTCCCCCACTCTCGAAGTCTAGTTTCTTGACATTGAGAGTAGTTTGGAGTGGAACTTGTCGATCAAAATAATATTATTGTATCATAATAGCGCATTACCTGTTGTTGATGGGCATTGTGGATTGTATCTCCAATTTTGGAATTTCTGATATTGCAGTTGACCTTTCATCATAATCGATTGAACCAAAACTTCGATCCCAGGCAGTCATTAGCATTAGTATAAGCATAATTTAATATATACGTACCTTTCCTTGTAGTGAAGTACGGTCGTGATCTTGTCCAAGTTCACTATTATGCGGTTCGGTCGACCATAATTTAATGCTACAACTTGATTCGGTTGACCAAAATTTGGTTCTGTAACCGGCTATCAGTTGCATATGATGATGTGTGTGCCAGATATTTATGTACCCACTTTCAATTAGCATGGTCCCTGGAATCGTACACCGGTAATATGGAGAAAAAATCAATGCCTAGGCAATAGCACCTTAGGAATTTCAGTCGACCACAATGCAGTGATTAATATGTTTCGATCGACGAACACTTTATTTCTACTAAGTGTTTCGGTCGACTTAAATTGCTCTAGTCTGTATAAAGTAGAAAAAGGTAATCAAAAACACAAATGGTTGGTGTCTTTTGAAATGACGATTCAATATTTTTAAATGATATAAAATGTTGACCACTCTAGATCCAACTTAGAACTCCTAATCAACGATATTCAAGGGCAAGTTTCCAAAACAAAATAAAGTAAATAAGGGATTGATTATGGAATCAAATGGAAGCAATTTAAGTCGTCCGACCCATAATACTAATAAATCTAAATTAGACATCTAGGTGGATATCATGCATTGCCCTGTGTATTAATTGATTGGTCGTCCGACCCATAGTACCACTAAAATCCAAATACACATTTGAGTGAATACCTTGCATTGATTTGTGCCAATATAGACATAGCCTCCACCAATTTCGGTCGTCCAAAAGATATGATATACGTCCATATTGGTGTCAAAAGATTGGAGTTCGTGTAGCTAATTAGCATACGGTCGAACGAAGCTTGATATCCTAGGGATTGGACTTAAATTATTTTTCTTTTTTGTTGTTCAAAGGTCAATATGGCCGAATACCTTTTGAAATTCTCCATTGCTCGGTCGTCGATTATATATATATATATATATATATATATATTAGTTTGTCCCCCCATTCTTGAAGTCCAAGTTTTTTGGCTTTGAGAATAGAAGCCGTATATTTGGTAACCTGCAAATCTATACCACAAGTTGTACGACAAAATCTGATCGGGCAAATCAACAAATATAGTTTATTAGGCATCAAATGAATAGCTAACCAATAATTAATTAAACTTACGGGTCGTTTGGTTTTTAGAATGGTTTGAGTGGGAATGAGAATGAGAATGAGAATGCAATTGTGTTTTGTCCATTATGTCCTTCCTTTATAATTATGTATAATCAATATATTTTATTTGTGCATTTATAATTATATATAATTAATAAATTAAAATAAAATGGAGTCAAAATTATATAATTAATAAATTAAAATAAAATAAAATATATTAATTTATCAAAATATATAATTAATATTTACAAATTAAAGTTAACAAATTAACAAAATTAAAGTTCATAAATTATATAATTAACAAATTAAAATAAAATATATTAATTAATATTAGTTTATCAAAATATATAATTAGTATTTACAAATTAAAGTTAACAAATTAACAAAATTAAAGTTAATAAATTATATAATTAACAAATTAAAATAAAATATATTAATTAATATTTACTTGAGGACAAAATAGTCATTTTGTCCTCTATTCCACATGGAATGACTCATTCCCACATAAAAATGTGGGAATGAAAATTCATGAGAGAGAGTGGAGGGAATGGAATGGAGCCCTCAAATTTTTTTTGCATCAAATGATGGAATGGGAATCCCCATTCCATAAGCCACCTTCATTCCACCCTCATTCCACCAACCAAACATCCCCTTAATATTTTTATAGGCTAATTGTAATAATTAAGCCGTCCAACACTACTGACTTGTGTGAGCGAAGCTCATGGTGGCCGACTCTTACCACAAAACTTATGTCATAGGATACTATCTGTCGTACACATATTTTGTCATGAAGCAGCACATAGGAATCGTTCGACTTATTAATAAACACACATATGCCTTTGTGACTTGTTTGGCAGCTTTCCATCTTTGGGACCTGTTTATAGAAACGGTTGGTTTGAAAAAGCAACTACGAATTGGAGTTTGATGTCCTTGGTTGAACGGCTACAACGAGACTCTTCCTGGATTGTTCGTCGAACGAAAGCTTTTGTCATCTCAAAGTTTTGGTCGAACGAAGATATAATATTTTTTTACTCGAAATGTGTGTTGAATGACATAGTGTTCCGATTCTAAATGTTTTTCGAATATTCCAATTTACATGTCGACCAAAGATTGAATGTTGCAGCATACAATTTTTCCCCTACTCGAATTCTAGGTTCTTGGCTTTGAGAGTAATATTGACGTCCTTGTTGGAACCTCGATAAAACAAGGACTTATCTTGGCTTGAATCTTAGGTTACTCCATGATTGGATATGACGACTCCAAGTGCTTTATATTGTGCGGATGACCTTCCATGGATACCATCTTTAACTTTCGGTTGAACGGAGACAATGTAATTGTTCTCCACGCTATTCATTATGTGTTGGTCGAGCGGAAGAGTCGCAATCATTCTCTATGGCTCTTTTGAATATATAGGTCAAACAAAGACAACATCTTCTTCAGGTGTTAGTCGAACGGAAAGTAGTGTCGATGATTGAAGGCCAAGTGTAGGTCAACACGATTGTATCTATGTTTGAGAGTAGTGTCGATGTCATTCTTCTTATCTTCTTGGTCGATTGACATAGTTTTTATCGGGCTTCAATAAGTGCAAATGATTTAGCTGGATGGGAGTACGTCGAACGAGAGAGATGGGGAGTGTATGATAACCCTTTTACGTTGTCCCAAGACTGACGCACATTATCATGCGGGCTTACGAACTACTGATATTAAATGTTTTTAGAAGGCATGTGTAGTAAAAATGGGAGCCTCTCATTTGATTCCAACTATCTGTTTTGTTATTCAAGTAACTGTCGAACAACAACATTGGAAAAATAAAAGACTTTAATTTAGTATTTAATTGAAATGATGATGATCACACGACAACTATCTAGTAATTATGAATAACTTGAGCGTTGAATATTGACCCATGTCAATAATGCTCGTGCGTCTAACATGTATAATTTCGATCGAATTTTCATTTGTAAAATGTTTCTAACATGGGTCAAATGGCAAATTATCCCTGACTTTGGGATTAAATTGATTATTGTTTTATAGAAACTTATTTGACTTTGTCTTTGGTCGAATGAAGGTATCACAGTAATCGATCTCTAATAATAGTATCCTATCTCAGAGACGAGGCGACGCTATTTCTCGTAGCTTAACAATCTGGTTTTGGTCGAACGGACGAAGACAATTTTAATATGAGGTAATAATAAAACAATTTCGTTTGAATCTAACGTACTTTATGGAAACATGGGTGAAGGAAACTTTGGAAGTAAATTTGCTGAATTTTCTTTGGAACGTTGTTGGTCGGAGGCCTTCATACTTGATTCGTGCACACTTTGCAGGGAACCTACTTCTTATTTCATGTAAGTTTTTATACTATTTTTATCATTAATCCTAATTTCCCAACCCAAGCGGAAATTTTTGTCAAACGAATTTACTTGAACCAGATAGTATTTATAACCATAAACATGAAAAATTATATTTATAACGTAAAGTTACTTGTTGAGCGAGTGAGCTTATTCCGGTTGTGCAACTTTGTCGATCGCACGAGAGTGCAGGTGCTCTCCTCGCTTTGGTGGTCCATCCTAGTCGAATCGAATGGCATAATGGGTGGGCTTGGTCGATCGCACGAGAGTGTTGGTGGAAATCCTTGCTATTCGTTGGTTCTCTCTCCGTCGGAGTCAAGTCGCTTGGCTTGGAGGGCAATCAGTTGCTTGCATGAGATTTAACTTGGTCGGTCGACACTACGACTAGTCTCTTCTTATGTCTGTGCTTGGGGCTACTGAGTGGCTAACAACTACATGTTTTCAAGGTGTGTTCCTCACTATTTCTCCTCCACTTGACGCACAATGTCAAACAAACGTGAATTAGGCTGTGTTCGGATCATCAAGTCGATCGAACCTGGCTAAGAACACGTCGAGTGCTTCTTGTCAATTGAACATTAACAAGGAGCATTTGGGTCTTCGTGTCGAACGAACATGGTTGGTTAGTACCAGCACTCATGGCTACATATCTTTCTCATCGCAACATTCTCTTTGAATAATACTATCGACCAAACGACTTGCTCATCTCTCAACTCCTTGAGAGTAGCCAGTTGAGTTGCAAAGTTGTTTGTACCGTCTGATCATTGCAAAGTCATTCGTACTAGCGTGAACTTAGCGCAGAATGATTGTCGAGGCCCCACGGTGGGCGCCAAATTGTAGACCTAAAAATCTACAATCAAAGAAAAGTCGATTGAGGCCTTCGACAATCCGATCAGTTGCACAATGTCGTACGGTAGAAAGTTTATAGTAAGAGAAGCGGAGACTTTTAGAGAGAGAAATGGAACAAGAGAAAATGACCAGGTCTTGTAGAAGCTTGGACTACTCATATTTATAGGTTTGTGGTGCACGTGTTCCATACGTGAGTCACGTGAGCTAGCAAGCTCTTAGCTCGTAGCGGGCTGTTTGGGCCTTCTTTATGTTTCTTGGGTGAGATCGTATAAGTTTGTATTTATGACTCAGTTCTTGGGCTGGATGGGCCTAATGATGTTAAGGCCACATGCCCCTATTAGCCTTAGTAGGCTTTTAGTTTATATAGGCTATTGGGCCTTCACTGGTGGAGCAGACGATGGGCTTATGAGCCTTTAGTTGACTGGGCACTTAAGCCTCAAACGGGGCTCACAAGCCTTATATGTCGTACGGGCACTCAAGCCTCAAACAGGCTCACAAGCCTTTGATGTCGTACGGGCACTCAAGCCTGACATGGGCTCACAAGCCTTTGATGTCGTACGGGCACTCATGCCTGACATGGGCTCACAAGCCTTATATGTCGTACGGGCACTCATGCCTGACATGGGCTCACAAGCCTTATATGTCGTACGGCGTAAAAGACGGTTTTTTGCCCATACAGAGAGGAAAGAGTATAAGCCGCAAGAAAGATTAACCCTAGATCATCGACATCCACTTATGAACAACATAAATGAGGAATGAAGATTGGGGAAGGCATAACTGGTCATTTCTGATGAAGAGAATAGCAATCCAAAGTTGCATGTTCACCTCTGATCCACTCCAATGTTGACGATGACAAGGGCAGCGCTGAAATCGTTCCTGGTGTTTGCTTGAGCTGGGCAGTGGGGAGCAAGGGTATGCCAGGGAAAGTGAAATTTTTTATGCTAGGGTTTAACACACGTGGCAGCTCATGACAAGACAATAAAGAAGGCTTATAAGCTGACATAAAACACTTGTTTGGTGAGCTAGCTGATACGCTAGCTCATAAGCTAGAGTATAAATGGCAAACTCTTTACCAAACAAGTGCGTGGACCACAATAATAGCAAACAAATAATAATAATTATTATTATTAGTATTTCATACATGTACTTGTCTATATATTTGTTTACAATAATAGTGACACACTTGAGAAGAAAGAGGTATGTTAGAATTGGTATGATGAGTTGGAACCTTTAGAGTAGCTTTGAAAGTAATCTCAACGATATTGGTACCTGTCATATAACTGGTAGAATTTGTTCACTACCATCTCAATTGGTCTATATGACAATTGTACATTAATGTTTGACAAGAAATATCGTTGCGCACATTATTGTTTGAATCACAAACTTATTAATATATTATGGTATATAAAACATCAATGAGAGTCATGGAGCTTCCATATTAATTCAGGAGCATGGTTGTCGCAACCGAAATCACGACGCGTACAGGCGCTATTTGAGAAAAAGATGTGTAAAATGTAAGAGTCGCCACCAATTGATTATAGTGCAATTGGACACTAAAATGTTAGGTCTGCGAACCAGAGAAAATGGGTAAGGGGGTCTATTGAGTGTGGGGAAGGTGTTAGGCACCCCACAACTCCCTAGTCGGTTGCCTTTTAAATTATTTATGCTTTTTCTTAAAAATATTTTTGTATGTCTCAAATTGTTTTAATAAATTTCATGTGTTTGAAAAAAAAAAAATTATTGTCAAAATGGTAGAAGAAGTTCCATTAATTTTGAATAAATGTTAAACTAACTTATTTAAGTGATGATATAATTAAAACTTCAGACGAAGCTGAATACTTTCAAGTCCTCCATCTCAATTATTTTTAAAATATGAGATCCAAATAAATCGAACCTTTATCATTTTATTTTTAATAAAAGTTTGCTTATTATTATTTATGAAATATATTCCCTAAAAATAGAATATTTGGAGAAACCAATACTTTGATATTCCCTAACATCTATTCAAGGAATTTAAACTTTGAAATGTCTCGAGAAACCAATACTTTGATATTCTCTTAAAATAATCAAATTTTCGAAAGAAATGTCTCGAGAAATCAATACTTTGATATTCTCTTAAAATAATCGGATGTTCGAAAGAAATGTCTCGAGAAACCAATACTTTGATATTCTCTTAAAATAATCGGATATTTAAAAGAAATGTCTCGAGAAACTAATACTTTGATATTCTCTTAAAATAATCAAATTTTCGAAAGAAATGTCTCGAGAAATCAATACTTTGATATTCTCTTAAAATAATCGGATGTTCGAAAGAAATGTCTCGAGAAACCAATACTTTGATATTCTCTTAAAATAATCGGATGTTCGAAAGAAATGTCTCGAGAAACCAATACTTTGATATTCTCTTAAAATAATCGGATGTTCGAAAGAAATGTCTCGAGAAACTAATACTTTGATATTCTCTTAAAATAATCGGATGTTCGAAAGAAATGTCTCGAGAAATCAATACTTTGATATTCTCTTAAAATAATCGGATATTTAAAAGAAATGTCTCGAGAAACCAATACTTTGATATTCTCGATATCGTTGGATGTTTGGCGGGTTGAATATATAAAATCGTATGATTTGATTCTTTCTTTGAAATTATTTAAATATACCTCAAAATAAATTATGAAATTAAATATAAGCATGCATATTAATCTAATTAATATTATCTATACTACTTTTACTATTTTACTACATTATTACATTTTTGTTTGAGCTCACCCCTCATGAATATAAATCTCAACCCTACCTATTGCTAAAAAACCAAAAACGAATAAATAAAGATATAAAGCCCATACAAATCTCAAGACTAACCTACAGGCCCAATACATTTACTTTCCTATGGCCCAACCCATCAACTAACAAAATAAACAACACATTACCATTTATCAAATAACCACATCTGACTCGGCCCAATAATAGTCAAAGGAAAGCCCAATATACAACCTAAATCTGGCCATTAACAGAAAACAAAACTAGTGGACCCAGGTCCAAAACCAACTCACCCAAGACAAAAAAAAATCCGGCCTGTTAACAGTACAAACAGAAACCTAAGCCCAAAAATAAAACAAATCTGGCCCGAACAAATAAGGCCTGGCCCGGCCCAATACTGTTCATCGTCTTCTCCCAGTGAACGTCCGGGCCAGTAGCTCCTTTCCTGCCGCCCAATCTGCAAATAGAAAAACCAGAGAAAGAAAAAAAAGAAACAGATCCAAGACAATCTTCAACGAAAACGAGCATGGTATGAGCCATATATATGTTGATTATCGGTGAATCTGAGACCGATCGAAATCATCAAATCTGAAACAAAATCAAACTAACACCTAACATCTCCCAAAATTCAATCCACATCCAGTAATCCCAAACGCAAGAACAAACAAAATACTCAAAATAGGCATAAAAAATGATATCAGAGAAGAAATCACCTTTCGATCTGTCACTCAAGCCTCTCGATTTCTCTTTATTTCTTCTTCCGGTTTCCTCGTCCGTTTTCCTTTTTCCGAGAAACTCCCTGGTTTCTTTTTCTTTTCTTTTGCTCTCAATCTTTCCTGGATTCTCCACGAAAGAACAACTCTGAAAAGCTTTCGGTTTTTCCCTCAAGAAGGCTTCCGGCTTTCTCCAAGACCAACCCCTAAGACAACTCGAAAATTCCTTCTAGAGACTCCCTCAATCTCTCCGTTTTCTTCCTCCGAAAACTTCTCTGTCCTTCCCCCCTCTCTTTATAGCCCAAAATCAGCTGCCTTCCAACTCATCTTCAACCACTCTCCACTACCTTTGCTTTTCTTTCCACTATCTCCTCTTTCTCAACCACTCCCTCCTGTCACTTCTCCTTTTCTCTCCTACGGTCGGCCACCATTTTCCTCCACTGCCGCTGCCCCTTCCTTCTATCACCAAAGCTTCCCTTTTCTTTTGATCAAGTTTTTTAGGGTTAGGTTTAGGTGGGCTGGGCCGGGTAGGTTAATTTTAAGTTTGGGCCAGGCAGGCTAGGTAGGTAAATTAATTAGGGTTTTGGGCTTAATTGGGTAGCTTTAATTTAAGTTTGGGTCTTTAGGGCTTGATTTGGTAAGTTATTAAGTTTTTTTTATTTATGTTTTCTCTTTTATTTTTATTATTATTTTATTAAAAATAACAAGCTCCCGGACAAAAATGGGGTACTACAGCTGCCTCCCTTTGCATGACTTTACATCGTAAATGACGCGCAAAGGAGTAGAAAGCCGATTTTTGTACCACTTGAAGCATGTAAAAATATACGGGATCTCTGTAGCCAATCTCTGGCTTGGCGAAATTTGAAAAAATAATATTGCTCGGGATCACTGTGGTTTTTTTTTTTCTTTTCGAATTTTGCACAGGGTCACTATAGTCACTCCTGGCTTGGCTTAATTTTGAATAAATTAAAACTGCTCGGGATCATTGTTGCCATCTCCGGCTTGGCTTAATTTTGAATAAATTAAAATTGCTCAGGATCACTGTTGCCATCTCCGGCTTGGCTGAATTTTTATTTTGATTTTTTCCTTTAATTTTTTTTTTTGAATTTTGTATGTACATAAAGAAATTTGAACTTGGCTGAATTTTGAATGAATTGGATTTTTTTTTTGATTTTTTTGTTTTTGCAAGCAATTTTATGAATTTTTATTTATTTTACATTTACACAAATATTTACAGAGGACTTTTGTATTTATCCCTGGGCTTGTCCGTGACATGGGCTGGACTTAGGTAAATAGTACAATGACTAACACTGTAAAATTCTCAATTGGGCCTGTCCACATTCGCGACCACATTCAACAGTTGCTCCCACCTTCGTTGCCTGGCCTCCGATTGATGCTTCTGAGCTAGTGTTTCCTGAGTACGGTCAGGCGAAGATGGTTTAGCAGCACACCAGAATGTTTCTCCTAGTACTGGAACTCGAGACTGTGATGCTTGTAGTCTCTTTGCAGTAGTGGCCATTTGGGTAATACTCTTCCGCCAGTTATTTTTCTGCATAATAATTACTGGATAAAGTAGGGAAATTTGGCTTAAAGGAGGACGAATGTGTTTGCTCAAAACCAGTCGGGTAATGAGTCGTGGGAAATATAATTTCTCCACCTTCGTCGGTCTATTCTCCACAAAACTCTGTGCCTTTAGGATAGTGGCCATAAAGAATTCTCCAATGTCGAACCATACTCCTTTATACATATAGTATAAGGCCTGGAGATATTACCCCGTCGCTGGTGGTGGTGACCAATGGGGCAGAGGTTGTGCTGGACAGCATCGTCCAGCAACCACATACTCGATGGCAAATATGAGCGACGTGTAGCCTTTACCTTCTCATCTATCTGTCCTCCACACATGTCATCAATTATCTCTTTCTTAGAGACAGACACCGGTGCTTTGAAACCAGTAGCCACTTCGTAATAAGGGGGATACCCTAGACATTCGCATATGTCCGCCGTGGTGAATCGGAATTTTATACCAATTATTTCCACCTGATAAACTGGTTGTGATTCGGTTCTTGCACTCGGTGGTAACATTTCTAAAGTTTCATAAAAACCATGAACTATACGAGGATACACTGACAAATCACCCTCAGGATTGGGGTTAATGAGAAATGGCATGGAGTGATCCTGGAGGTATTTCATAGCCCAGCGGGCGTTGGAATCTCTAAGAATATGAAAGTCAAATCGTCGCTCATGAATGATTTTCGCTTTAGCAAACGATACAATCGTTTGTGAGTGGGGTGATAAACTGTCATCCATTCGAAAGTTCAAAAGAAAATATATCTGAAAGAGACGAAAAAAAGGGTTGGAGAGATGAATCTGCGACGATCCGAAAAAAAATCAAGAATGGTGACGAAGTGATGGTGAAGGTAGTCGGAAAAGAGACGAAGTGATGAACAAAAACAAAAATGTACAGCTTAGATGAGAAAGAAAGGAAATTGGGCCAGAGCAGACAGAACATTACAGGTGAAACGCGAGTCTGTTAAGAGATAATGGAAAAAATTGGAAAACGTCGTCTCATGAGAAAATGAAAGATGTGACCGAACAGACAACGCCTTTAAAGAAAGGTCACGTCATTGTCGGAGAGTGATTTGAATATCATGATCAGGCACGATGGAGGTGATAGAGAAATGTCGACTCCGTGATGAAAGCAAAATTATTTGACCAGAAAAGAGAAAAAATGTAAAGCGATCCAAAACTTTCAAAAAGGCGCCGAAAGTCAGGGCTCGTATGTCTTCTCCCTTTTCTTTTTGTTTGCTTTTTTTTAATTTTTTAAAATTTTTTCCATGGATGCGTACGACTGACAAGACGTAAATATGGATTGAAAGAATTGATCGGGGTTTATAGCCTCCCGTCAGGGCAATGATGAAATGAATTGATCGGGGTTTATAGCCTCCCGTCAAGGCAATAATGAAATAAATTGATCGGGATTTATAGCCCTCCGTCTGGGCAACAATTTTATAGATTGACTGGGGTTTATAGCCTCCCGTCAAGGCAACAATTTCAAAGAATTGATCAGGCTTTATATGATATGTAATTTAAAAGCTTATTCAAGAAAAATTACACCTTCAAAAATTTACTTTTCGAACAAACTTGCAGCACCAGACAAACGATATACAATGACGATGTATGCAATGATGGATTTTTATGAATGTCTTATTTAAAAAAAAATGCACAACTTCCAAAGACCTTTTCATTCCTAAACACGCGTGCAATTCCGGATCCCTTGACCATTATGTTTCTTTATAGGGATTGATCATTTTACTCAAAAAGCCTTCACTAAATGGTAAAAATGTCATTCACTTAAAAAACCAACCTTTGTGCAATTTTCAAATTTTATGTGTACAAACATTTTTGGTTTCAACAGTTCATGTTCACTAAAACGTCTCTTTTTTAAAAAATGCTCATATTTTTATGATAAGGACCGTTCCTCTTCTGATAATACTTGTCTTGACCACATGTTTGTCCATCAGGTCTTTTTCATCTTAAAGTGCCAATATCTATCAATTCTCTATCAAAAGTAATATCCTAATGCACTCATAACATTCACTGTCAAGACTTCAATCAATGATAAATTCAATAGTACGACTAAGCATGCCAAGAATGAGAAATTTTTGGAATATGAAATCAGAATATGGAAATGGAAGGAAAGAGTAGCAAAGTCGAAGAAATGGATAAACTCGTGATATCTCAAAAAAATGAGTGATAATCAAAGAACTCTTTTAGAGTATGATAAATATATATAGAGAGAAAGAAGTAAAAGAAAGGGAAGGTAAATCGAAGTTCTCCAAGATGAAATATGTGATAAGTCAAAGATTGTGCCAAAATTGCCCCAGTTTTGGTGTGCACCCAATTAACAAGAGTCAAATCCAGAACTCATGAAGTAGTCGCTCAACCTAACATATTTGTCTTCAAACTCCTTCTTCTGTATGATTTATCCCCGATGAAATTGTAATAACAGGAACGTCGCACCAAAAACTGCCCCAGTTTTGGTGCGTGTGTTATTAACTGTCATGAAGCCTGCACTTCTCATGTCTGCCAACCAAAATTTCTTTGTCAAGATAACAGAAACATCGCACCCAAAACTGCCCCAGTTTTGATGCGTGTGCAATTAACTGTCATGGTGCGTGAGCAATTAACTGTCATGAAGCCGGAACTTTCCATGTCTGCCAACCTAACTTCTTTACCAAGCTATCAAAAATGTCGCTCCCAAAACTGCCCCAGTTTTGGAGCGTGACCCATTCACTGTTATTCAATCTAAACACCAGGAATCTGATTCATCCATATCAATTCGAGACAAAGTACTGACCAAATCAACACCGCTCATTGATGCAACAGGTTTATGTCCCATCAATTTTTCTTCAAGTAACCAGAACGTGCAGCCTGAATTTAAAGCGCAGGCCCTTTACTTTTTCTTATTTTTTCTTTTTTTCTCTTTACAAACCCCGTTTTCACTCAAGCAATTTTTCTTTTTCTTTTTTTTAGATCATCATTTCTGACTTTTACTCTAGCATTTTGCTTTTTTACAAACCCTAATTTTTGCCAAGAATGCCTTTTCAGGTTTTCACTCAAGCAGGTTGTTTTTTACCTCTCAAATGAACAACTGTACCATCACGATGGTAACTTTTATACCACTCAAGGATCAAGTCAATCATAATTGTTCAAATACTTTCATTGAAGATAACAAACAACAAGGGACAAATATGGAGTAAACTTATTAGAACATATTAGCTAACTCTCCATAAACAACAACAGTACAATGCTCATAATACTCAACATTTAATGAAATGATGGAAAATAGAAATTCTCTGATTGAAATCCTGGGTTTTCATGATTTTTTGGAGGATAAAGATCCTGTTGTTGGGCTAGTGAAGTCGAAAACTGCATGCTATGCATTCCAAAGTTGCTGGCCAGCTGATTGTGCATCTGATCTATGGTCCCATTAGAGCCTGTAATATATGTAATTAACTGATCAATACTTTTGGACAGGCAGTCCAGACGTGCCTCAATCTGCATCATCCTTTCAACTATAGCAGTGGTTCCTGATGAACTGGAATAATGAACAGTAGAAGATCCAATCTCTGGATGAGCATCAACAATTCCATCATCTTTGTAATGATTGATCATCCTATGATCAATCACTTGTCGTGGATATTGCACCTCTTTATTTGATTCCCAATGAACCCCAGCTCTCATACATAATGTACAGACAAGAGAAGGGAGGCAAAACCCTATAGTCGTTGTAGTATGAAGGCTGTGGACAATAGACTTGTGTAAAACTTTCCCGACATCAATCGATTTTCCAGACATAATAGAATAAAGCAATAATGCTCTATCTTTTGAAACGTCAACTGAATGAGTTCTAGGCATGAGTTTCGCCCAAATAAAACGCATCCAAGCCTTGATGTTCCTGGTCATAGATGCTGCAGGGAACGAGACTCCCACCCCTCTAAATTTCTTCCAGACAGCGCCTGGTTTACATACTGTACGAATTACTGCATCCATATCAACATCAGATTCTAGCGACTTAGAAAAATCATCGTTGGCAAAGTTTGGAAGATTGTAAACGTCATTAATAGTTTGGCTATCAAATGAAACCCTTACACCTCGAACATTTATCTGTCCATATCCAACCATTGCATTGGCATAAAATTCTCTTACCAACTGAACAACTGCAGGTTTTGGCTGTGCAACGAGCTTCTCCCAACCTCGCTCAGCAATTATTCTAGCAATAGTGGGCTCTGTTGTATAAGAAACTTGGATGCCTCTCTCCGGGATAATATTTTGCACACCAACTGATTGTTGGTATCTTTTAAATGCTTCCTGACTCACAAAGATATTTTCATCATATATCTGAAGAGATTGTGTACATTGTTTTTTGGAAGCCATAACGTGTATCAGAAAGAAACTCAACTAAAGGAGCAAAGGACTTCTCAAAAAGAGAAAGGTAGTGAGTTGCCCACTTGGTGAAGGACTTCAGACAGGGTATTCCAGTAATATAACGGGGAAGATCTTGGCAATTAGCCTTTTGAATAATTTGGGTGGACAACAGCATAAAATCTCGTGATGTCAATTACATCATGAGCCTCGTGTCGGGAAATAATTGATAGTAGGCTGTAGAAATTTGAAAAATAAGCCTGAATCACATAATGGTGATATGACACTGCTTTTGACAATATGGGCATGAATCTGATTGCAGATGGTGACCAGTGGAAGTGAACTTTGACCGTTATAATCGGTGACAAGTTATCAACTATTTATTCTGCCAAACAAACTAATACTGCTGTATAGCATATCATTTTTCATTTTCCATTTTCCCCGCAATAGATGGTTTCTCAAAAAAAGTACTTGAATGACTCCATTCTCGAATGAAATATCTAAGCCAATCTGATGATAGCTCAAATTCATTTCCAGTGCTAAAGGAAGATTCAACATTGTCATTGAGTACACCGGAAAAAGGTTTTATTAGACTCATCTTCTTAATTATCATCAATTTCAATCTTGTTGGATGGAATGATTAAGATTTAACATTTGGAAATGATGAAGAATGAGGGTGAATTCATGCAGAAATTTGGAACATGGACTTTTACTTCACAAGGGACATAATAGAAATATGCAAATTTCGTAATATAAAACTTCATCAAATCAAAGTCATGATAGAACATAGATGGTGGTGCATTTTGGAGATTACTCTTAGAGACAATTTTCATGAGATTGGAAATCCCCAAACTGATCCAGTTAATGATCAAAACTCAATGGTCGTGAGATGACATAACAAGGATTATCATGAGAGTTTTGATCCTTTTCCAGAATAGTAACATGAGACTTTTTAAATTGCTCACTAAATTTCCCAAATGTTTCCCTAGCATAATGCATTTAAATTTGTCCAACCATAAGATTAAGAGTTAATTTCCCCCAAAATTGCCCCAATATTGGGCAGATTGACACTTCTTAGAAAAACCCTAAACATAAAGTTGTCATAAAACCGATCGATGGATTTTCTCTAAATCATTGTGGATGCAAATGTCATGAATAATGTGTATGAAATATACATATGAACATGTGTGAGTAGTTAATGAACATGCAAATGATGGACAAACGTATATATAAGTAGAGTTAAGAACAAAAGTGTTTCCTGTGGTTCTTAATTAGGGTCAAGTTCCTACAAACTTCTGAAGGTCTCGAACCGGATCTAGGGTTATCTAATGTGCATACGAGTGGCATATCTAACTATAACGCAACTTTGCGAGAGGCCACTGGATCATGTGACTTTTGATCCATACTTGGATAACAAAAGTCCATCCCTTAATACTTTAAGAGGACGTCGATCCAGGAGAGTGTCTTCCCCCACCTATGCAGGGAAGTAAATCCCAAAAAGGTGGTAGGTCAACCCTCACTAATTACAAGGAAAACCCGGGCATAGGGTTATGTTTTTATCAAAGAAAATAAAAAGTTGGTATTGCGTTTGGTCACGTTATACATTTTATTATTTTCTTTTATTTTTGTTGGGTCATCTCATCATGAGCATCATCATCCCTATCATCCCCCAATCTTTCGCATATTGACCAAATTTCTCCTCCACCTTTATTCGGAAAAATTTTTTATCAGTTTCTATTTGCAAATCATTCTGCTATTCCCGGTCCTGCACCATTTTTCCTTTTGTCATCAAATATACATTGTTTCCTCTTTCACTTGAATCGGACTATTATTCAAATTTCCACATCTCCCATGTCGTTTTGACTTCTCCATGCTTCCTTACAGTTGTATCTGCTAAATATCTCTCAAATCCTCGCGAAGAGTAATGTCCTAATGCATGTATTATGCTTCTTGTATGACATCACTTCAATTTCAAATAAATCAATAGTATGGAGACATTTGTATGATATGCAAATTTACAAGAAGATGTGAATAGGAATGCAGATGTTAATGAAAGTGAAGATGAATAAAGAAACCATGAACTAGAAAAAGTTGGGAACACTAGTCCTGTATGTACATAATACATCGGGAAGAAAGGTAAAAGAAACGGAGACACTGTACTTTGTAAACATATGGAGGGTGCATATGGCAACATTTTTACAGGACATAAATGTAATAACTCCGATTCTAACGCAAAAACTGCCTCAGTTTTTGTGTACACCTATTTCACAATTGTTAAACCTGATTTTCTCACTGAGGTTGACTTATTCCCAGACCCAACTAATGAATTCAGTCGTGCACTTTATCTGGGTACTTTTCACCATTCTTCCAACCAAAACATTCCTCCAAACTCCATTGAAAATACCAATAATTCCATCTTAATCTCATTACTACTCTAATTTTGCATGGACCACTTTTTCGAGCTTTCAATCCAGCGAGCCTTTTTATGAGTAGCACTTTTTTACTGTATCAGCATTTACTGGCTGAAGCAAATATTCCCCATCCATTCTAGTCAATATCAATGTCCCTCCTTCAAAAGCTTTCTTAACCACATATGGTCCTTCATAATTTGGAGTCCATTTACCTCGGTGATCTTTTTGAGGCGGCAAAATCATTTTCAAAACTAGATCTCCCTCTCTGAAATAACGAGGTCGAACTCTTTTATCATGTGCTTTTACCAATCTTCTTTGATACAATTGTCCCTTAAAGATCACTTGTAATCTTCGCTCTTCAATCAAATTCAATTGTTCGTATCGTATTTTGACCCATTCTGATTCTTCCAAACCTGCTTCTAAAATCACTCGAAGAGAGGGTATCTCTACCTCAATAGGCAAAACAGCCTCCATTCCATACACTAAAGAGAAAGGAGTCTCTCCAGTGGATGTGCGTATTGATGTACGGTAACCATACAGGGCATAAGAGAGCTTCTCATGCCAATCTTTGTAGTTTACTGTCATCTTTCCAATGATCTTCTTGATATTTTTATTTGCTGCTTCGACTGCTCCATTCATCTTTGGACGATATGGTGTTGAATTATGGTGATTAATTTTGAACTGATCACAAAAATCTTTCACCATCTTACTATTGAAATTCGTACCATTATTAGTAATAATTCTTTCTGGGACTCCATATCGACACACGATTTCCTTCCTCAAAAATCGCAGAACCACATTACTTGTCACACTGGAATAAGAAGTAGCTTCCACCCATTTGGTGAAGTAATCAATGGCTACCAAAATGAAACGATGTCCATTAGAAGCTTTCGGTTCTATTGGACCAATGACATCCAGACCCCACATTGAGAAAGGCCATGGTGATGATAATACGTGTAACGGGTTGACAGGGACATGTGTTCTGTCTGCATACACCTGACACTTGTAACATTTGCGTGCATATTCTATGCAATCTTTCTCCATAGTTAACCAGTAATAACCTGCGCGAATAATCTTTCATGCCACTGAGTGTCCACTGGAATGGGTTCCGCATATTCCTTCATGAATCTCTTCCATGAGCTGTTTGGCTTCAATGACATCAACACAACGTAGTAATACTACACCATCATTCTTTTTATAAAGGATATTTTTATTTAAAAAGAAAGACCCAGCCAATCTTCTGATGGTGCATTTGTCATTCTCCGATGCTCCTGATGGATATTCTTTCTTCTCAATGTACTGCCAGATATCATGATACCAAGGTTTACTATCTGGCTCTTCTTCCACATTTGAACAATACCCTTGAACTTCTCACTTCTCAATATTAATCACCTGCCCTTCACCTTTCGGATCTATATTGAACATGGCTGCCAAGGTTGCTAGAGCATCTGCTATCTGGTTCTCCTCCCTTGGAATATGGTCAAACTCTATCCAATCGAAAAACTTGGTTAGTTTTTTGATGTGTCGATGGTATGGGATGAGTTTACCATCTTTGGTCTCCCATTCATCATTCAATTGTCTAAACACCAATTGTGAATCCCCATAGACTTGCAACCTTTTAATTCCCATGTCAATAGCTGCTTGAATCCCCATTGTGCATGCTTCATACTCAACCACATTATTGGTACATTCAAAATATAGCTTGGCTGTGAACGGGATAACATTCTCTTCGGGTAATATCAATGCTGCTCCAATTCCGCATCCTAAAATATTAGATGCATCGTCAAATAACAAAGTCCATTCTTCCAATTCTTTCTGGCTTTGATCCTCTGATATTGCCATGATGTCGATATCTGGGAACCCTAAATTCATAGACTGAGGATCATTAATTGCTCAATCGGCCAAATAATATGCTATTGCCCTTCCTTTGATTGCCTTTTGTGTCACGTACAAAATATCATATTCCAAAAGTAACATCTGCCACTTAGCAATCCTTCCTGAAAGTGAAGGCTTCTCAAAAATGTATTTGATAGGATCCATCCTGTAAATCAACCATGTAGTATGATACAACATGTATTGCCTAAGCCTATGTGCCACCCAAACTAGCGAGCAGCAAGTTTTCTCCAACATTGATTAATTAGTTTCACAACTTGTAAATTTCTTACTCAAGTAATAGATGGCATGCTCTATCCTTCCTGATGAATCATGTTGTCCAAGCATACAACCCATTGAAATCTCTGAAATTGTTAAATAGAGTATAAGTGGTCTACCAACCACATGAGGCATCAACACTGGAGGATTCTGCAAATATCGCTTAATTTGCTCGAATGCCAGTTGGCATTCCTCATTCCATTTTGTTGAGCTGCTTTTACGTAATAACTTGAAAATGGGTTCACAAGTAGTCGTTAATTGCGAAATAAATCGTGCAATGTAATTCAATCTTCCTAAGAAACCCCTAACTTCTTTCTCAGTGCGAGGTGGAGGCATCTCCAAGATTACTTTAACTTTGTCAGGATCTACTTCAATTCCTTTCCTGCTTACAATGAACCCTAGCAACTTCCCCGAGGTTGCCCCAAAGGTGCACTTCGATGGATTCAATTTCAATTGATGCTTTCGTAATCGATCGATTAACTTCTGAAGATTTGTGATATGATCCTCACATTATTTAGATTTCGCTATCATATCATCAACATATACTTCAACCTCTTTGTGCCTCTTTGTGCATCATGTCATGAAACAAGATGACCATAGCCCTCTGGTAAGTTGCCCCTGCATTCTTCAAACCAAATGGCATGACTTTATAACAGAACATTCCCCATAAGGTAATGAAAGTTGTTTTCTCCTGATCTCCCGGTTCCATTTTAATTTGGTTATATCCTGAAAACCCATCCATAAAAGAAAAAGTTGAATGTTGGGCTGTATTGTCCACCAAGACATCACTATGAGGGAGAGGGAAGTTATCTTTTGGGCTTGCACGATTGAGATCCCTGTAGTCCACGCACATTCGAACCTTGCCATCTTTTTTAGGAACCGGCACAATATTTGCTACCCATTCAGGATATTGAGCTACCGCTAAAAATCCTGCGTCAAATTGTTTCTTCACTTCATCTCTTATCCTCAGCAGCATATCTGTTTTCAATCTTCTCAACTTTTGCTTCACGGGAGGGCATTTTGGTATCAACGACAACTTGTGAACAACAATATTTGCATCAAGACCAGGCATGTCACGATAAGACCATGCAAAGACATTCTGGTAATTATGCAATATATCTATTAACTTCTTTTTGTCCTCTCCCTCAAAAGCAGCACCTATTTTGACCTCTTTCTTCTCTATTTCAGTTCCCAAACTCACCACTTCAGTTTTTTCGAGGTATGGTTGTATTATCTTTTCTTCTTGATTGATCTGTCTCATTATTTCAGGTAAAATTTCTACTTCTTCCTCAGTTTCATAGTCAAATTCAACATTGCTAATAGGTGCATCAAAATTTGGTTTGTTAAGTTCGTCTTCTTTGTTATCATCATTTTCAGTCCTGTTAAAGAATTGAATGAGAGTGGAATTGAAACGGAGAACCAATGAATAGAGAATTTGGAACAAAGGTGATTAAATATGGATAACTATTGCACAAATCTTTTATTTCGTGAAGGGAAAATGTTGCTAAGTTGAAAACATGCAAACGCCACACTATAAAATTTATTTGAAATAAAAGCAAGCATACTCATTACACAATATCCAAATGAAAACCATGAGTTAGGTTATCAATGGTAATGCACTCGGAATTACTCTTGCAAGTCTCTGAGAGATACTGGGAATTCCAAGCTGGTCCAGTTGCTAAGGCAAAATCCCGGAGGACGTGAGATAACGAAATTAGATGCAGTGACCAAGCTTTGCTCTTCCTCTACAACAGCAATGTGAAACTGATCAAACAGATTTGTCAAACTTGCCCCAACTTGATCAATTGAACTTTCACAAGGTAGTTTTTGGATCTTCCCAAAAACTACCCCAGTGTCAATCATTCTTATCTTATTCTGCATCCCTCCATAGATAAATGTGTCATAAAGCCAAGGGGGTAATTCACTTTGAACCTCTAACCTCCTTTCATGCTTTACGGTCTTCTTTGCCTGCTTCTCTTCTTGTATTCTGATCTTGTCAGCCCTAGTTGGTATGTAACCTAAACCCCAGCGCTCAGGGTGCTTTACCAATTCTATTGGCCTCTTGATCCCTTGCTGATTCTTTCCAAGGCCTTCTCCTGGGCAATACCCTTTTTTTAACATAAATTTGGCAACATTTTTTACTGCCTTTGATAACTCCGGCTTCGCAGGATAACACCCATCCTTTGCATAGGTAGCGCTAGCAATTTCGAAAGACTGAAAAGAACTTTCAACTCCAATCATTGGAGCATCAATATGACCATCAGCAGACAAGCTAGCAACCATCCATTCAGATTGGCCCTTTACTATATAGACCCTTCCATTATGGGCGAACTTAAGCATCTAATGCAATGAGGATGGAACAACCCCCGCAGTATGGATCCAAGGTCGCCCCAACAAACAACTGTAAGTGGGAGAAATATCCATGACCACAAATGGCACATTGAAAGTTATACTGGCCACCTCTAATGGTATCTCAATTTCTCCCATGATTTCACTTCGAGTTCCGTCAAATGTCCTTACTACCATGGGTACTTCTTTGAGATAAGACTTGTCAATAGGCAATCTCTCGAAAGTTTCTTTAGGAAGAATATTAAGTGACGACCCATTATCTATCAAAATGCTTGCCAACTCCTTTCCTTGACACATAGCGGAAATATGCAGAGCTCTGTTATGCCCCATTCCGTCAGACGAAATTTCATCCTCAGTAAAAGACAGTAAATGAGAAGCCAACACATTTCCCACAATGTTATCAAAGGCCTCTGTAGGAATTTTGTTAGGCACATAAGCTTGATTCAACATTCTCAACAGGACTTGCCTATGTGGTTCTGAGCTCATTATCAGTTCCAAAATCGAAATTCTTGCTGGGGTCTTTTTTAGTTGATCTACGATCATATATTCACTATGTATAAGCCTTCTTTCCGGGATTGTAGATTTTATTAGTGTGCTTGGCGTATCCCAATAAGTCGGCATATTCTTCAATCAATGGTGACAAGTCAACTGACCTAAAGACAAAACACCTATATGTCGGGTCCCAATGGTGCATGGCTGCCTGGAGGAGAGTTACTGGTGCTTGTATGGTCAACAGATAGTCGATTCGTCCATAGGCACTTCTGAAAACTTTCCTTGTATGCAAATCTTGTTCTTCCCATAACTCAGCTAGGGCTGCTGGTGCCTGAGTTAGGAATGTAATTTTCTTCACTGGTCCCAAAAATTGATCTTCTTTCAAACTGTCTCCCCATCTTTCTTGTAATTTTTCTAACTTCTCCCTGACCTCTTGAAAATCTTCTAATGTTATTGCATTGGTCCCATCGGTATGATCATTCTGCAAGTACTATCTAATTAGATTACAAAGATTTGTGCTCTAGTGTATGTATGAACAAAAAATAGGAAGGGGATTTCCAATTTAGGACATGTAAAACAAACCACAACTTGGGTATGAGCAAATTATGTACAATTAATCATAAGATAGTAATAAACTGTTAGAAATAAGGATACCCTTGTTGTTCCTAGTTTGATAGATAATCCTAACATGTCTGGAGGTCTAATGTGCATTTGGGTTGTGTATCTAAACTAAAACGCGACTACGCGAGAGGTTTACTGGATTATGTGACTTTTGATCCATACTTGGATAACAAAAATCCATCCCTTAAAACTTTAAGAGGACGTCAATCCAGGAGAGTGTCTTCCTCCACCTACACAGGGAAGTAAATCCCAAAAAGGTGGTAGGTCAACCCTCACTAATCATAAGAAGAAACCCGGGTATAGGGTTACGTGTGTGTAAATGTGTTTTAAGACATACCAATCAATAAACTATAATATTAATACTTCACAAAAAAAATTAAGAAAAGCATAAACATTACTAATATAAAGGCTCGACCCCTTTGGTAAAAAAAACCTGCCTTCCCCAGCAGAGTCGCCAGTTGTCGCAACCGAAATCACGACGCGTACCGGCGCTATTTGAGAAAAAAATGTGTAAAATGTAAGAGTCGCCACCAATTGATTATAGTGCAATTGGACACTAAAATGTTAGGTCTGCGAATCAGAGAAAATGGGTAAGGGGGTCTATTGAGTGTGGGGAAGGTGTTAGGCACCCCACAACTCCCTAGTCGGTCGCCTTTTAAATTATTTATGCTTTTTCTTAAAAATATTTTTGTATGTCTCAAATTTTTTTAATAAATTTCATGTGTTCGAAAAAAAAATAATTTATTGTCAAAATGGTAGAAGAAGTTCCATTAATTTTGAATAAATGTTAAACTAACTTATTTAAGTGATGATATAATTAAAACTTCAGACGGAGCTGAATACTTTCAAGTCCTCCATCTCAATTATTTTTAAAATATGAGATCCAAATAAATCGAACCTTTATCATTTTATTTTTAATAAAAGTTTGCTTATTATTATTTATGAAATATATTCCCTAAAAATAGAATATTTGGAGAAACCAATACTTTGATATTCCCTAACATCTATTCAAGGAATTTAAACTTTGAAATGTCTCGAGAAACCAATACTTTGATATTCTCTTAAAATAATCAAATTTTCGAAAGAAATCTCTCGAGAAATCAATATTTTGATATTCTCTTAAAATAATCGGATGTTCGAAAGAAATGTCTCGAGAAACCAATACTTTGATATTCTCTTAAAATAATCGGATATTTAAAAGAAATTTCTCAAGAAACCAATACTTTGATATTCTCTTAAAATAATCAAATTTTCGAAAGAAATGTCTCGAGAAATCAATACTTTGATATTCTCTTAAAATAATCGGATGTTCGAAAGAAATGTCTCGAGAAACCAATACTTTGATATTCTTTTAAAATAATCGGATGTTCGAAAGAAATGTCTCGAGAAACCAATACTTTGATATTCTCTTAAAATAATCGGATATTCGAAAGAAATGTCTCGAGAAATCAATACTTTGATATTCTCTTAAAATAATCGGATATTTAAAAGAAATGTCTTGAGAAACCAATACTTTGATATTCTCGATATCGTTGGATGTTTGGCGGGTTGAATATATAAAATCGTATGATTTGATTTTTTCTTTGAAATTATTTAAATATACCTCAAAATAAATTATGAAATTAAATATAAGCATGCATATTGATCTAATTAATATTATCTATACTACTTTTACTATTTTACTACATTATTACATTTTTGTTTGAGCTCACCCCTCATGAATATAAATCCCAACCCAACCTATTGCTAAAAAACCAAAAATGAATAAATAAAGATATAAAGCCCATACAAATCTCAAGACTAACCTACAGGCCCAATACATTTACTTTCCTATGGCCCAACCCATCAACTAACAAAATAAACGACACATTACCATTTATCAAATAACCACATGTGACTCGGCCCATTAATAGTCAAAGGAAAGCCCAATATACAACCTAAATCTGGCCATTAACAGAAAACAAAACTAGTGGACCCAGGCCCAAAACCAACTCACCCAAGACAAAACAAAACCCGGCCTGTTAACAGTACAAACAGAAACCTAAGCCCAAAAATAAAACAAATCCGGCCCGAACAAATAAGGCCTGGCCCGGCCCAATACTGTTCATCGTCTTCTCCCAGTGAACGCCCGGGCTAGTAGCTCCTTTCCTGCCGCCCAATCTGCAAATAGAAAAACCAGAGAAAGAAAAAAAACAGATCCAAGACAATCTTCAACGAAAACGAGCATGGTATGAGCCATAAATATGTTGATTATCGGTAAATCGGAGACCGATCGAAATCATCAAATCTGAAACAAAATCAAACTAACACCTAACATCTCCCAAAATTCAATCCACATCCAGTAATCCCAAACGCAAGAACAAGCAAAATACTCAAAATAGGCATAAAAAATGATATCAGGGAAGAAATCACCTTTCGATCTGTCACTCAACCCTCTCGATTTCTCTTTATTTCTTCTTCCGGTTTCCTCGTCCGTTTTCCTTTTTCTGAGAAACTCCCTGGTTTCTTTTGCTCTCAATCTTTCCTGGATTCTCCACGAAATAACAACTCTGAAAAGCTCTCGATTTTTCCCTCAAGAAGGCTTCCGGCTTTCTCCAAGACCAACCCCTAAGACAACTCAAAAATTCCTTCTAGAGACTCCCTCAATCTCTCCGTTTTCTTCCTCCGAAAGCTTCTCCGTCCTTCCCCCTCTCTTTATAGCCCAAAATCAGCTGCCTTCCAACTCATCTTCAACCACTCTCCACTACCTTTGCTTTTCTTTCCACTATCTCCTCTTTCTCAACCACTCCCTCCTGTCACTTCTGCTTTTCTCTCCTACGGTCAGCCACCATTTTCCTCCACTGCCGCTGCCCCTTCCTTCTATCGCCAAAGCTTCCCTTTTCTTTTGATCAAGTTTTTTAGGGTTAGGTTTAGGTGGGCTGGGCCGGGTAGGTTAATTTTATGTTTGGGCCAGGCCGGCTAGGTAGGTAAATTAATTAGGGTTTTGGGCTTAATTGGGTAGCTTTAAGTTAAGTTTGGGTCTTTAGGGCTTGATTTGGTAAGTTATTAAGTTTTTTTTATTTCTATTTTCTCTTTTATTTTTATTATTATTTTATTAAAAATAACAAGCTCCCGGACAAAAATGGGGTACTACAATGGTCCCTTCCATGTACTACACATTAATGACTTATATGAAAGTCTATAATTTTGGGTTACCTTCACGGTCCAATAATTTCTCTACAAAACAATATTTCTATCACATAATCAATAGTCATGCATGAAACAATTATCGTGAAGAAGACAAAATTTATATATTTAGAAACTCATCAAAGATATCTCATAAATATAATATCAAATAATCAAGCACAATGTTATCCACAAATTATCTAACTACCACTTTCAAGATCCATCCTTTCAACATGTTGCATAAAAGTCTTTGGTGGCAGTCCTTTAGTGAGTGGATCACCTTTGAGTTTGTCTCGGTGAGTACTACAAAACCTAGTTGGTGATTTTTGGTGAAACTCCTCGGATCTCCTATGACCTTAATATGGGCAAATCGGGTACTGTTTGACCCAATTTGACTTTTTCTAGTAAAGTTTACCTGTTTGACCATATCATATATTTTATGGGTATTTGAGCGTATTTGCGACCATGTATGCATATTTTGTTGTAGAAATTATATCTAAAGTTTGGTAAAGGATTCCAAATGTATGTCAAAAATTATAAGGAAAGGTATTGGTTCAAGTGGGATGTGATGCACGCTTTATGAAGTAGGGAATACAATAACCTTTCTTTATTTTTAGGAATTATCATAATTTTATTTAATCGATGAATCTTGCTGTTTATTTAATTGTGTTATGATTTTTCTCTAGTACAAATGACTGGCAGGTTAATGTGGAATTGTGGTGGGAAGTGTATGTGTAAGATTATCTTATTTGATATTTTCTACTTTTTTTTTGAAATTGCTGACTTAATATTAAATGGTTTGTGAAGGGATATTTATATCCAATATATTATGAGAATTCTGGACGTTATTCTTTGGAGGGTTGTGAATGTGCGCTGTGAAGGTGGTGGTGTTGTGCTAGTAACAAAAAGGTGGTCCTGTATGTATAGTGCGTGAACTATGAGTAAGGATTCGCTATGCAGCCACAAAGCGAAGGATAGTAAGCCTGAGTAGAATGAGAGTACCTACCTTTATTACCCGTAGAGAGATCCAACGATGAGGTCAAAATGGGATAAAGTGACTCCGACGATTAAGTCAGAGTGTGAATAAATTTGGCTCAGACAATTTGGTCGGATTGCAGATGGAGTTGGTTCTGACCATGAGGCTAGAGTTGATGTGGGAGTAGGGTGGTAAAATAATCATTATTGTTTTTCATTCTGATGCAGAATGTGTAATTGATTATTATGGGAAATGATTGTATTAGATGGTAGTGTTAATTGTGCGATGCTCATAAATACACATACCATGAGGAAGAAAATGCCCTTTAGGGTGGTAAATTTTAATTTTTGTCAAAAGTGGAGAGTCGAGCTCTCATTGCTGGTGAATATTATACTTTTTAATTATGTCCATTAATAGAGTATTTTATTTATTTTTCATGTCACGTCCCAAAGGTCAGGGCATGACAAGTTGATATCGGAGCCATGATGGAGTTAATGTTAAGTTACAGTATGTGCACTAGTTTCGAATCAGCATCACAACTAATTAGGTAACAGTTATGTGAATGTGTTTGGAGATTGTTGAGATTTAAATTAGTTATATATATGTGTGATGTTGTGTAAATAGATAGCTGATGGAGGACGGGGTAGACCTCCAATATGGAGAACTTTAGAAAAAAATAATAGTTGTTCTAGGTAGTGGTAGAGGATGGATACCTCAAATGGAGGAGGAGGTCCCCAGAGATGTTAGAGTTACTTTTTATAAAGAATTGTAGGAAATACTATAACTCTGTGATAATTTGAGCTTTGATCATAATTGTGTGTTAATGTTAACACTTATTCTGCAAATTTGATGAAATTGTGACTCAAGTAGCTGTGTTGTTATAGTGCTAGAGTTATTGTGGTATAGTGAGTTTCAATTGGTTGTTAATGGGTATAGAATAATGATGGATTTATTATTGTTTAAATATGGAAAGACTATCTTAATTTGGTGATGATCTAAAAAAGAAAACATAAAAAAGGTTGATAGGGGACATGGTGGAGCCCGGTGCTATTACGAGGAAGAGGAAGATCTACTTGTGGCAGCGAAAGAGGATAGGTCTCAGAGATAGAAGGGGATTAGAGATGATAGAGGAGTAGTTACGGAGTAGCTTTCCTACCAGTGTGGATATTGGGACACCGAGGGTTGAATAACTATAAGGGAGAGCGGTGATTTTAATGGAATTCGGGTGATATTCTAAGTGTTTTAAGCTTAGTTGTTCGAACCATTGTGGAGTCAATATTGGGAAGCTAGTTCAGAAGTGAGGTTATAACAGAGGGGTAGATTATGAAACTATAGAGGATGCTAAACCTTGGAAATAATTTGGAATTTATTCAAGGTTTCAATTTAGTATTGATTTGAATTTTTGGCACAAATATTCAGGGGATTTTGAGTTGTTCCGTTGTTGTAAAAAATTCTTGTGACATTGTTGCTTGTCGATAGAGTAATGAGTACCATAATCTGTAACTATCTAGAAAGTTATTAAGGTTGCCCATGTATGTCACACTGTTGGTTGTTGATTAGATTAAGTGAAGAATTTATTGTTGTTGGTTGCTGTCCGATTTGTAATATTGAGGAATTTCAGTTGATGATATGGCTTGGATTTTTATAAGTTGTTGTACTAAATTTTTGATGCTAAGCTGTATTGGTTAAGGAAGAGTTGTGCATGTAATATTGGGGAGACATGTGATATGTTATTGTTTGTATTTTTGATAATTGTGATTTGAGAATTGATCTAAAGATTAATAGTATTAGTGAATTGATATGGAATTGGGAATGAAGATTATTGTGATAAAGGAATTAGATGATTGGGTAAACTTGATTGACCTTACTGGGAATTAGTGTGCTTGATGTCAAGAATCGTTGAATCGTTAAACCTAATTGTTGCTACGAGTGTTGGAAATATTGTTTTATATATATGTTAGAGTTAATTGGTATAAAGAATAGTGGGGATTATTGGAGAGTTGGAAATGACTTTTTCTGGCAGTGCTGTCAATCAAATTAGGGAATCAAGTCTGGATAGGATTTGATCATACAACCTCTCCTTGAATCTACCATTGAATTTCTTTCAACTCTTGATGTATGCTTGAATAGTTGTCTTGAGAGTGGGTATCCATTAAGCAGAGTAGAAATCAAGAGTAGTAATTTTTTGGAGAATTGTTGAGCCTCCAGTACTGGGTTTATAAAGGGTTGAAATTTAAATGGATTATGATTGTTGCGCCTATCTAGAAACAACGTGTCACTACCTAGTGGATTGAATTCATATCGAACAGATAATGATTGGCTCGACTATCGAGATTTATCATGTCACCATCTAGTTTCTTTATCGAGAGAGTGACAAATATCAAGGTACATATCCCAAAAAATAGGCTGGGATAGTCGTTTTGTGGGATGTGTTTGTGCAATTAAAATCATTGACTTGGTCATGTCAATATCGTTGGAGGGTAAGTTTCGATGTTACATAATGATGTTGTTGTGTCAACATATCATACATTAGTGCGTTTCAATTTAGTTGACCATAACAACTAAAATGATGGGGTAATAAATGTTCTCTGATGATTATATTTAAGTCACTATTTTGTTGAAATAGAAATAGAAGGTATGATGCTAGGAGGACTATCGCTACTGTAATAAGTGGTTATCCAAGTGGGTTACCAATTGAGTGTTGGTATGATGTTGACATATTAACAAAGACTTATTTACGGATTTGAAATGGGAAATGTCATCCTCATAATGCCAATGTGTGGTGGACAGACCCAGTATTTCTCCTTTTAGTCATACCATTAATATGAAAGAGGTTCAATGGAGTATTTCATGACCTTATATTTTGGGAAATTTGAGTTTGACATAATTTACTAATTAGATTTTGTCGACTCTAGGGTCAAAAGGATGACTCGTGGAAGTAACTCTAGTTTGGTTATTGGAGGGATGGAAGAAAAAAAAAATGGAGAGAGTTGAAGATTATATTCTTTAATTATGATATAGTCAATTGTTGTTATTGGCATGGATATGATGATTGGGTGGTACATTGGTTGATTAGAGTATATAAATCAATGGACTTGCATTTGCTCGGAGAGTATTGAATGCAGAATGTGTGTGATCGATTGGGAGTTGAATATGTTTGGGAAATAATTGAAAACCATATGATGTGGTTATTACTAACAATATGACAGTCCGATACCATGTTAAAGCAAGAATAGAGAAAAGATAGAAGGTATTGCGATGATTTATGTGTGTCTTTATTATGAAAATAGATGACGTATTTATATGAGAAAAATAAAGTTGTGAATGGCAATAGTATCACTATAATCATGTAGACTAGCTAACTTCAAGTACATTGATATGCTAACTTATGCTAACTACGTCCTAGAATATATCTAATTATATAAACATCTCGGGCTAACCATATGCCATAATCATGTGGATAATTATGATCATAACAGGGTGGATAAAGTGAAGAGGCTGAGGGGTTTTCAGGTGGACATTCTATAGGTAATGGTTTGGTAACAGGTGTGTATTTGTCATTGAAAGTGGTGGTGTCAGATGATGTGTCTTGTTGGTGGGAGATGGTTTGTATGGGTTAAGAATCATACGATTTTGTACATGTAGAGCACAAATCCATGGATGGTGGTGTGTTGATGACAAGAAGAAAGGACACAGATGAGCAACAGTGAGTGAGGGTTGAGTGTGAGAATTTGTCAAGGGAAGGTTGGAGAGAAGTGAAGGGGAAAATGGTTTCATCAAATTTAACATGACGATATATGTATATGTGTGTGGTGCTAGGTTCAAGACAAAGGTATGCACTTTGAGTGACAAAGTACCTGATAAAAACACAAGGTGAGGAGTAGGTGCTAAGTTTGTGAGACGTGTATTCTTGTAGCCATGTGTAACATAGACAACCAAAGCTACAGAGTTTGGAGCACTTGAGAAGCTAATCAAAGAGCTTAGAATAGACTGAAACTAAAGTGTGGGAGTCACAAGTCTATTAATAAGAGAGACAACAATGAAAAAGGCATGACTAGGAATGTAAGGGCATTTATACATGAGAGAGTAAAGATAAATTGGTTTCAACAATATGACGGTGATGATGTTCAAAATAGCAATTATGTTCGAGGCTGTGGGGAGGACCCCCCCCTCCAAGTCATCAACAGATTATATAGGAGATGTCCACACATTGGAGAAAATTATTTCTAGTGGAGAATTAGACACAAGAGAAGAAATAGAAAAAGGAAGCTTGTGACTTTTATTACATGATAGGATTTTCAATTGAAATTAAAATTGGACAAATTTTATATGTCTAAATGAAATTGAGAAATAATGTGCTTGAGAATATTAGAGGATGGATGACCTAGTCTATGGTGCCATGCAGATGAAGAGGTTTTGATAGTTGAAAAGGAAACTAATGGTGAAGTCATGTGTGAAGAATCTGGTTATGCGTACATACCATCCTTTTTTTTCCTTACAAAAGTACTACTCCCGTGTGAAGATCCTTCACAAAAAATGAAGAAAGTGAGAATTCAATAGAAGTTTGATTAGTGTGAAATTTTTTTGAAATGGAAATAATGTTCTTTTGCATTTTTGGTACATAAAGAACATTATTTAATGAAAATGTGTGTGCATGTGTAGGAAAGGATGTAGAGCGATTTCCCATCTCTAATCACAATGCCATTTCAGCCATCATACGGGGTATGAAAAGAATGTTTGCTTAGATTGATGGTGACATGGTGTCATTCTCCACTGTCCATAAACCAAGTAGAATTGTCATGTGACTTATTGATCGTAACATTAGCTTGTGGTTGCCATAGTACTGATGGGTGAGCCTGCCTGGGATTGTTCTTGCAAAGTAATTGTGGATTTGCAAAAGAAGTTGTGACTGATAAAATATCAAACATTGAGGCATTGTACGTCATTGGTTGAGACACCATTGATAGTGACCTAAGTAAGGTTGAGATGAAGGCCGCCTAATGGAGCCCTATGAGGGTCTTGTAGATGATGAAGCTGATGGATTCTAAATTGAACTTTGGCCACGATTGAAGTTACTTGGCTTGAATCTTGTGTTTGTTGGGTTGGCCGAAACTGGTAGAGAAGAAGAATTAGAATGATGAGCATCAAGAGACGCTATGGATTCAAAAATCAAGGTTGCAGTGGGTGTCGGAAGGAGATAGAAATACCAGATTTTTCCATACCACTGCTTGTATACGTGGGAAATATAATTATCTTACTTGCCTCAGAGTGAATGGAATTCTTGTTACAGACCCAGTTGCGATCAAGGCCCACGCCGTCTCACACTTCTCTAATTTATTTAAAGAGAATTTTAAGCAGGCTATCCCATGGGATGGGTTGCAGTTCAATAGCATCTTGGGAGAAGACGTATTGCAACTTGAAAAAGAGTTCTGTCTTGATGAGATCAAACAAGCAGTTTGGAGCTGTGAAGGCAACAAAGCCCCGGGGCCAGACGGTTTTAATTTTACATTCATAAAGAAAGCTTGGCCAGTCGTTGAATCTGAAGTGCTCAGCATGTTCCAACATTTTCATAGCTCTGGAAAATTACCAGCGAGTGCAAATCACAGTTTCATCACCTTGGTTCCAAAAGTAAAGGGTTCTTCTAATATCTCTGATTACCGGCCGATAAGTTTGATAAGCAGTTCATATAAGATCATCTCCAAAGTTTTAGCAAGCAGGTTGCAGAAGATTATGTCATCCATTATCAGCTCTAATCAGTCCGCTTTCATAAAGGGGAGACAAATACTTGATAGCATACTTGTAGCGAATGAACTGGTTCATACAGTGAAGAAAAGGAAGCAAAATGGTATGTTGATTAAGGTAGATTTCGAGAAAGCATTCGACAATGTCAGATGGGATTTTTTGATCTCAGTTATGCAAAGGATGGGATTTGGGTGCAAATGGAGAGCATGGATTTTTGAGTGCTTATCTACAGCAAGAGTATCTGTTTTAATTAATGGATCTGCATCATCAGAATTTCAAATGGGGAAGGGTATCAGACAAGGTGACTCTCTGTCTCCTTTTCTTTTTAACATTGTCGTAGAAGGTCTGCATCAATTATTTGTAAAAGCTGAAGCGTGTGGCCTGATTAAAGGCATTGAAGTCAAAAGTGGAGGTTTATCTATTTCCCATATACAATATGCAGATGATATGTTGATATTTTCTCAAGCTAGTGAGGAATATTTGGTTGCAACAAAGAGAATTCTCAGATGCTTTCAAATCATTTCTGGGTTAAAGTCAAATTTTTCAAAAAGCTCCATAGTTGGTATTGGAGACTGCAAACAGTGGGTGGCAGACATGGCTTTGAAGCACAATTTAGTGAATGAGTCTTTACCGGTAAAATATCTGGGTATGATGTTGGGGGGAAACTATAAAAAAGCCTCAACTTGGAGACCAGTCATTGAGAAGTTCAAATTGAAGTTGGCTTCTTGGAAGAGTAGGCAATTATCGATTGGGGGTAGAGTTACTCTGATAAAATCTGCCCTATCAAATCTGCCTTTGTATTTCATGTCCTTATTTAAAATGCCTTCCTCAGTTGCTAAGAAAATTGAGAAACTGCAAAGAGAATTCCTATGGGGTGATGAGGCAGACAAGAAAAAGATCCATCCAATTAATTGGCAGCAGGTTATCAAACCAAAGAAGCATGGAGGTCTGGGAATAGGGAACATAAAGCTGAAAAATCAAGCAATGCTATTAAAATGGGCGTGGAGGTTTCAAAAAGAGGAAAAATCAATGTGGCGGCAAGTCATCTCGGAGAAGTACGATAGGCGAAGATGTCATATGCAATCCATCCATACACCTTGTATATCATCAGCGTCCACATTATGGAAGTCAATACACAATCTGACAGTGGCAGCACAATCAACAACTAGTAAGCTCTATGCTGAAGGTATACATCATGCAGTTGGTAATGGTAAAAACACCAAGTTTTGGCTAGACAAATGGATATCAGATTCTCCACTGAGTGACTCTTATCATAGACTCTATGCTTTATCATTACAGCAATCAAAGGTGGTCTCTGAAATGGGACATTGGATAGATTCAACTTGGGTTTGGAGTCTTCTTTGGCGTAGGCGGCTTTTCAGATGGGAAGAAGAATTGCTAGAGCGTTTATTATCTTTATTAAATTGTTTTCAGCTATCAAAAACAAGAATTGACAAAGTGATATGGAAGCATGATAGTAGTGGAAATTTCACTGTTTCATCAGCATACCAAAAATTACTTGAAGGGAGTTATGATCAGAGTGTTACACCTTCACTGAATTGCCAAATATTGCACAAGATATGGAGGGGTTTAGTGCCACCAAAAGTTGAAATTTTCTCATGGATTTTATTCCACAAGAAGCTGTCCACAAGAGATTTCCTCGTTCAAAGAGGAATCATTGCGAACTCTGCTAACTCATGTCCTTTCTGTGCGCATGGTCCAGAATCCATCAACCACCTATTTTGCCATTGCCCGGGCCCCTCAAGTCTATGGTACAAGATCATCAAATGGTGGGGATTGTATTGGTGCCTTCCAGAAGACATATGTCATTTTTTTGAACAATGGATCAATATATCTATACTGGGGAAAATACAAAAAAAGTGGTGGCAGATGATATTTTTGGTTGTTGTTTGGTCTATATGGAAGGCTAGAAATGAGTTAATTTTTGAAGGAAAAGCAGTGGAGTGGTCAAATATGCTGCATCTGGTGTTTGTAAGATTACAGTTATGGATTTGCAAGTTAATTCCTAACTTCCCATATTCAAGTTGCCAAATTATTTATTCCTCTTGCAGCCTCAAGTCTTGGAGAAATATTCCCTCAAGCACATCTGGAATGTTTTGAAGTTGTGTTATGTTTTTATCTTTCTAGCAAAAATTATGTTTTGCTTTCTTTTTCATTATTTTGTTATTGATCCTTCTTCTTGAAGGATTTTTAGTGCTTTATTTCCTCAAGTTTGTACATTGGTGTTCCTCCGCCATTGGTGAGGGTAAAGTAATATATTGCTAGGCTAAGCCTGTTTATCAAAAAAAAAAAGAATGATGAGCATCAAAAGACAGTTATTTGCTTTTTTGTACAATTAATCAAATGAGATGTGTGTGTCTCGACCATTGACAATATCTACATTGCACTTGTAGTTGTCTTCAATTCCATCAAGTATCTTCTCTATGATGTCTTTATCATCTATAAGTTTACAAAGAGAAGCAAGTTCATTAGTGCAATTATTTATAAATTGCATATACTCGATAATCGTTTGAGACCCTTTGGTGGTTTTCTTGATTTGGTCTTTGATTTATTTGACATGACCTCTTATGGGGGTCGTGTATACATGTTGTCAAGAACAGTCCATATGTCATGAGACATTTTGGATTGTGGTGAAGCTATTGTATAGAACGCACTACCGAATGAAATATTGTTTGACACAATGGATATGATGTTCATTTTTACAAGGATTATGGGATTGGTAATTGTTTTGAGTTACAAGAAGATCTATAACAAAAAACAAGAATGGGATCCACAAATGAATGAGGACGAGGAGTTTTGAGGATCAACGTTTTTTTTATTCATGGAGGTGACAATTCATATTTGGTTTTCCAAAAATTTTAGGAACTTCTTGCTATTTTTTAGTCTAGAAAATTACATTATATAATCTGCCAAGTACATTATCTAACCTATTAATTACATTATATTTTTCCTACAATTACATTGAAACTGCATTGTCACATGTGACGGTAAAATCAAGTTTCATTGCACACTTGCAATGAAATATGTTATTCTATCGTAAAACTAGGTATTACAATGGAATAGAAAAATATTACAATGAAATGAGATGTTTAAGTCTAAAATATATATCACCGCTGTTTTTTAAAACATTTATAGAAACTCTTGCTTGACAAAGAGGCCAAGAGTTCAAGTTTGAACATCCAAACCCTAAAGCCAATGGAGTTATTATTGAATTACAATGGAAATTTTCCTTGCACAAGGGACTGCTGCATTGAAGTCGAAAAATCAATTGCATGGTTAGAATTGAAATTTAATTCGTACAAAAACACCATTGTGGCCGCCCCCGCCAGTTCATTGTTTTGGTGGTAGAACCGGCGACACGAGCCAGTAATAAAAACTACGGTGACCACCACTATATGGAAACTACTTTTTTCCCCCTTACTCATGTCACCAGCAGTCACTAAAGTAATAGAGGTGTTTTAGTAATCTCCCGATAACTGCAAAACATGTTCCAACTGAAAAAACGGCTGTTCCAAAACTGCTTCCCATTGCCTCCCATAAAATCCCAAAAACCGCTTTTAACCACTACGAAACCAATCTCGCAATTCTTGCGTCTTTTCAGTTCTCCCCCTTAATCTCCACAGCCATGACCACCAACAACTCCCATTTTGTCTCCCCATTTCTTCAAGACATCATCCCAAGCCTCAGTTCATCGTCAACTTCATTCCCCGCCATCACCAGAGAAAGCAATCAAAAATGATCAAGGTTGATCCTGGTCCAGCCACTCAGATGGCGACATTTTCTAGGCCTCCATATGCCAAGAAATCCAACTTCCCTACAGCACCAAAGATCACACCACCATGTAGCGAGTGTGGTGTTGGGTTTAAAATACCCTACTAGCAAGTGCACTAGTCGAAGGGATAGCACAAGTAGTTAGTAGAGATCGTATCCACAGAGGCAGAGTTATAATTGATCCAAGTGTTTGTTTGTATATATTTATGGACAATGCAAGAAATTAAAGTTCCGCTCAAGTTGATTGGGTTTGTAATTTAATAAGAATGCAAGCAAGAAAAGTAAAGTGTTTTTGGAATTTTTGTATTGAAGAATGCAAATGCTAAAGCAATTTATCACTAGGAAAGCTATATTAATGTAATGAATTCAAGTAAAAGAATGAAGCACCAAGACTTCGAAATCCACCAAGGGTCAATGATGTGCAAACACAACCAATTCACTCACACATTTATCAATCCGGGTATAACAAATCCGTACCTAAGTCGGTTTTAGCGCACTCAAGCCAATTTCCCTCATATCAATCACTAGTCATCTTATTGGTCTAGGTTGGATGTTCCTATCAACATTCTAGCCATCCTATTGGTCTAGACATGCATAAGAATTCATGAAAGCTCAATGAAAATAGGATGTCATACAATTTTGTTCCAAACCTAATGGAAACAACAATTGCAATCTAAGGTCCCAAGAAGCATGATTAACTAGATATTTCACCATCTACAAAATCCATCAAACAAATCCATTCAAAACCCTAAGTAGTGATCAAGCACAAAAAGTAAGAAGAATCCACAATAATCATAGAAACCAAAGATTTATACCCAAAAAGATTCACATATAACCAAATCAATTCATACAACCATCATTCAACCCAAGACTTCATCCTAGCCTTGGTGATAAAGAGTTTAGCTACTCATAGAGAGAGAAAGAGAAAAGCAAAGAGAGAGAAACATGTTGGTAGAACCCAAAATTGGAAGAAACACAAGCCAAGATGGAGAATCCCTCATTCAAACCTTGAATCCTCCTTCTTTCCTCTGTTTTTCGCTCCCTGGAATGGCCGTTCGATAAGTCAGAAGTTGTTTTGTTTTTAGGGCTTTCACGAAATAAAAGTTGTCATTTTCGTGCAGGGGCGCCTAGGCGTGTAGGAAATACGCCTAGGCGCACCTCGCCTAGGCGCTGCTCTAGAAAAACAGTTTTTCCTGAATTTTTTCCATCCGACTCTGTTCCGTGCGTGGCCCATACCGCCTAGGCGTGTATAAATCACGCCCAGGATAATTTGCAAGATTATTCTTGCTCTCATCTTGCCCATATTTGCCACCTTTTTGTTCCGCACCATGAATTGCCTATCAAAATCTAAGACAATAGATAAATGTACCGAATTGACAATACCAATGAGATAATAGAGGGTTATTATCACAAAAAACAAGAGGTATATTCATACCTATCATGTGGCAAGATGTTTTGGTCGTGTAGGCGTTGTTTGGTCACATGAGGTGCCACCTCGAGCGTCAGTGGCGCTGGATCAACCCTCCTACTCAGTTTTGCCAACCAATTTTGACCGAGGACGATCGTGAGGTCGCATCATGCTTGTTGCTGTTGGCTAATGGTTCTGATTCAAAGGTTCAAGTACAAAAATCCAATTCTCCAGTGACTTCTTTCTCAGGGTTTAGTCGCAATAAAGCACTAGTGGCTCACAAGAATGTCAAGAGACATTTTGCCACCACAAGCAGCATTAGTGATTGTGAAATGGAGGATTACTGCAGAAGAGGCACCGGTGGTAACATGGTGGTTCAAAGAGACAATGCCATTGTGGTTTTAGGACACAAGTGTAGCATTTGCTGTTGGATGTTTTCAAGTGGGCAAGCGCTGGGTGGGCACAAGAGGTGTCACTGGGAGAAAGTGGACTGCACATCACTAAGCCAAGGGCTTGACCTCAATTTGCCTTTGCCTGCACTTGCACCTGCACCGGTACAAGAGTCTCAGTTAGCTTCTGTCTGCTCTTCTGGTCTTATGTTGGATTTAAGCTTGGGACTCTGAGGATGATGAGTACTCACTAGTGTTAGTTTATTATGTATCATTGATGCCTGAATCCGAAATTAGGAGCCAAATATATGTTCATTTAAAGGCAAACCGTGGAAGACACAGCTTAATTATGATTACTAAATAACTTCTATTAGTTATGAGAATGTTGAATTTTACAGACAATGCATTTCATCTTACGTTTCTGGAAAGTAATGGCACATTTTATTTCAAAAGTATCAAGGGTAATATTAAAAAAATAAAAATTATTACCTTCATTACATAGTAATATCCCTGGAAAATTAAATATTTGTAAATATATTTAGCATGAATGTGTGTATTATTTGAGGTACAGATTAACAGGAAATAGAACAGAACAGATTTCGAGAATCGAAATCCAAGAGAACCAATAGACGAAAATGGTAATGGTAGAGGCAAATTTTGATGATAGAGTAGAGGAAACAAAGCAGATATCACCCACAAATGGCTACACTGGAAAAGATCACAGCATCTATCATTCTTCCTACAGATTTCATTTTTAAAAGGAAGTACCTTACTTGGCCAACACCCAAAATGACCCTATTGGAGGAATCTTCCTCCGAGAGAGGAAGCACATCCACGACAAAAACTGACTAAGTTAGTATATACCTCTTTCCACAACTAGCATACATTAAAAATGAGAATCCAGGTCTTCAAAGTTTGGCACAAATTAGGATTTTCTCACCAGTTGCTTCAAACATTCTCTTATGCTTTTCTATTTGTTTCTGACGAATCTCTAGGTGGATGGTGAAGAACTTTTGCTGCCATTTAAAAGAATATAATGAGTTTCAAAAATATTAATACAGAAAGTGAAAGCATTACAGAAAGACTCACATTGTAGATAACAATGTCCACCAGCGAAGACAAGATTAAATTGTCAGTAACTAACGTACTATTACAATATTTTGTCACTAAGGAGAAAATTCTACAACATCATTTTGAGAAGCCAATCAAGACCAAAATAAAAATACAAATTAATGCAGAAATTCAAGTTTAGTTTGAATCTCCAAATCTTCAAGGGCAGTCCACTATCAATTACCAAATATAATACTGGGGTCGTTAATTTCCATAATAGAGGCAAACGCCAGGTTAAGGAAGAAATAAGTATTTACTGTTGTATTGTTGTTATCAAAAGGAATACAAAGCTTTGGTGGTGAATCGACTGCTAAATTTAAAACGGCAGCCATTATGAAATCTATAGTTATCAGAAGCTTGAAGTACTGGACATGATATGGTCATGAGCGAGGATATGGCCAAGGTGCTACAGAGAATAAATAATTATAGAACAATGGTTTTCAAACTCTTAAATACCTCGTGTTACCCAAATCCATATACTACACATCAAATACTTAATGCATCATGTTGAGAGATGAGTTTGTAATTGTCTTTTCTAGGTAAGGGTAGTATTGTATATTCCTTAGAAACCCTAGGTTTTCATCATATAGTGTATCTTTGTATGTCAAATGGCTATGTTGCTGTAATACGGAATATACGAGTGTTCTTTCCTTTGAGTACCTTGATTAACTAACATGGTATCGGAGGAGGATGACTGCTGGGACCGATGAAGCAGAGAATCATACTCAGCCTGAGAGAGAGTAATGCTGGAAGAGCCACTCAATGGATCATGAGAAGAGACTGCGTGTGCAACATCAGATCTTGGAACCACAGAAGTACCACCCAAAGGTTGTCGAAACTGAGAATTGCGTTCCCAGGGTTTTCCATGCTTATCAAAACATCTATCAACAGTGTGATTATCTTTCCCACAAAAAGTACACTTTCGAACACTGTTTCTGCCACAACCACGACCACGAGAACTACCACTACCACGAGAGTAGCCTCTTCCAGAACCGATATTGCAGCCATCACTACATCTTCAGGTAACTCCTCTTGTTATCATGTTTCTAGTCCCTGTTCCTGGATCATTGATTCAGGTGCATCTATCCATATTACTGGTCAATCTCATACTTTCACATCTTTTCATCCTTCATCCTCTCGTAATGTTACTGTTGCAGATGGTCGTACTTGTCAGGTTTTGGGGAGTGGTAGTGTCTCTCCTACCTCTTCTCTCTCTTTATCTGGTGTTCAATACATTCCAAAGTTTCCTTTTAATCTTATGTCTGTGAGTCAATTTACTAAATCTTTTAACTGTAGTGTCACTTTCTTTCCTTCTCATTGTATTTTTCAGGACTTGGAGACGAAGAAGATGATTGGTGGGGGTTCTGAACGGGCTAGTCTATATCATTTGGATCCACCGACTGCTTTGGTTTCTAGTTTCACCACTTCGTCTTTAACTCCTTTTCAATGGCATGTTAGATTGGGACATCCTTCTTTGAAACTTCTCCGTCAAGTGATTTCTGTTCCTGCATCTGTATCTAGGTTAGAGTGTGAGGCTTGTGAGTTAGGCAAACATCACCGTGTTTCTTTTTCCCCAAGTGTTACCACTAGATGTTTGACACCTTTTGAACTTGTGCATTCTGATATTTGGGGACCTTCCCGTACTCCTAGTTTGTGTGGTTATTCATATTTTGTCACCTTTATTGATGATTGTTCCAGAATGACTTGGTTGTTTTTATTAAAACGTCGTTCAGATGTTGCTTCTGTGTTTGCACTTTTTTATAATGAAGTCTCTACTCAGTTTGGTAAATCTATTCGTATATTACGTTCTGATAATGCAATTGAATATGTTAAAGGTCCTCTTTCTGTTTTTTGTGCATCTAAAGGCATTATTCATGAAAAATCTTGTCCTCATACCCCACAGCAAAATGGTGTCGCTGAACGTAAGAATCGTCATCTTCTTGATACTGCTCGTACTCTACTTATTCATATGAATGTTCCTAAATGCTATTGGGGAGATGCTGTTTTGACTGCCTGTTATTTAATTAATCGCATGCCGTCTTCTGTTTTAGGTGGTAAATCTCCTTTTCCGATTCTTTTTCCATCTACTTCTGTTTTTGTTCTTCCTCCTCGTGTTTTTGGTTCTCAATGTTTTGTTCAGGACTTGCAGACTGGTGGTGATAAATTACATGCCAAGTCTATCAAATGTGTCTTTGTTGGGTATTCTCGTACTCAAAAAGGGTATCGTTATTGGGATCCTACCTCCCATCGGTATCGTGTTAGTATTGACGTTACCTTTTTTGATGATGTGCCATATTTTTCTTCTTTGGAAAATTCTCCTCCTGTTTCATCCTCCCCCCCTTTACCCCTTCCTCCATCTTCTATTTCTAGTTTGGATGTTTCATCTATTCCCTTGCAGGTTTATACTCGTGGTACCTGGTCCAAGATTTCTCAGGATATTCAAGAACCCCTTCCACCATCTTCATCTCTGCAAGTTCCTGCACCACCTTCATCGCCATCTTCTTCTGATCTTCCTATTGCCCTTCGTAAAGGTACCCGTACTTGTACTACCCATCCTATTTCTAACTTTGTGTCTATGTCTCATTTATCTCCTTCATATTCCTCGTTCATTAGCTCTTTGTCCTCCACTAGTCTCCCCTCTTCTTTTCAGGACGCTGTTACTCTTCCTCACTGGCAGGCTACTATGGATGATGAGATTGCTGCTCTCCATCGTAATAAGACTTGGACTCTTACTGATTTACCACCTGGGGGGAGTGTTGTTGGATGTCGTTGGGTTTATGCTATCAAATATTTACCTGATGGTTCGGTTGAACGCTATAAAGCCCGCTTGGTTGCTAAAGGTTATACTCAAACTTATGAAGTTGATTATTTTGAAACTTTCTCTCCTGTTGCTCGCTTGTCTTCTGTACGTGTCCTTTTAGCAGTTGCTGTCACCAAGGATTGGCCTTTGTATCAACTTGATATCAAGAATGCCTTTTTACATGGTGACTTGAAGGAAGAGGTGTATATGGAGCAACCTCCCGGGTATGTTGCTCAGGGGGAGTCTGGGAAGGTATGTCGTTTACACAAGGCTATTTATGGCCTTAGGCAATCTCCTCGTGCATGGTTTGAAAAATTTAGTACTGCCGTGTTAAGATTTGGTATGAAACAGGTGGCTGTAGACCACTCAGTATTTGTGAGACATAGAGCAAGTGGGTGTATTATCCTTGTTGTTTATGTGGATGACATTGTGGTGACTGGCAGTGACTTATCAGGTATTCAGAAACTCAAATTGTTTCTTAACAGTCTTTTTAGTGTCAAGGATCTTGGAAAATTGCGTTATTTCTTGGGTATTGAGGTGGCTAGGTCCAAAAATGGCTTATCCTTATGCCAACGAAAATATGTAACGGATCTGTTACAGGAGACTGGATTGTTGGGAGCTAAACCTGTCTCAACTCCTATGGATCCAAATGTAAAGTTTGGCAAAGATGTCAGTGAAGCATTTGAGCATCCAAGGAGATATCGTCGGTTGGTAGGAAAATTGATCTATTTGACTGTAACTCGTCTTGATATTTCTTTTGCAATTGGAGTGGTGAGTCAGTTTATGCAGGATCCTCGTATTGAGCATTGGGATGTTGCTTGTAGGATTGTCAAATATCTTAAAGGTGCTCCTGGTCTGGGCTTATGGTTCAAACGTTCTAAATCTTTTGAAATCAGGGGTTTTAGTGATGCTGACTGGGCTGGAGATTGTATTGATAGAAGGTCAATCTCAGGATATTGTGTTTTTATTGGTGATAATCTGGTCACTTGGAAAAGTAAGAAACAGAATGTGGTGGCTCGGTCTAGTGCAGAAGCTGAGTATCGAGCTATGGCACATACTGCTTGTGAAATGATATGGGTTCAATCTTTGCTCAGTGAGATAGGATTCCCATCTCTTACTCCTATGAGAATGTTTTGTGATAACCAAGCGGCTATGTATATAGCATCTAATCCTGTTTTTCATGAACGTACAAAGCATATTGAAGTTGATTGTCACTTTATTAGGGATTTGGTTGTGAAGACGAAAAAGATTCATCCGATGTATGTTCGATCTAAAGATCAACTTGGTGATGTTTTTACTAAAGCTTTGTGGAAAAGTCAATTTAGTGAGTTATGTAACAAGTTGGGCATGATTAACATTTATGCTCCAACTTGAGGGGGAGTGTTGAGAGATGAGTTTGTAATTGTCTTTTCTAGGTAAGGGTAGTATTGTATATTCCTTAGAAACCCTAGGTTTTCATCATATAGTGTATCTTTGTATGTCAAATGGCTATGTTGCTGTAATACGGAATATACGAGTGTTCTTTCCTTTGAGTACCTTGATTAACTAACACATCATCCTCATGAACAGCCTTGAAGCGACATTGCTTATCGCGGGGGAGGGTGGGGGGTTGAAGTTGTATTATAATCATGCATATCCAGTTTTGTGTTCATCCATGTATGCAAGAAATATAAATCTACACAGAGACACACACACATATATTTATTTTTTGTCATGCCAATTAATAGTTCCACTTAAATTCCCATACCAGTGAATACGAGCATTATAATGGTCTTCAAGCACAATGAGAGAGCAAATGTCCCGATTGTGGAACACCCACAAGAGTAATGCCACCTACAAACAAGAAAAATGGTGGACAAAAGGATAAGGCAATAAGAAACTAAACGATTGTAATTTCTACCGGCCTACAAATCACCAAAATAACTATTTTTGCCCTAAGGGTATTACTCCAACAGCAGAGGTCCATATTGTTGGCAATGTAAACACCAAGATTCGTTGTCATTGACAGGTTTTGTGCTGCACGCTACCAAACAACAGAAAAGAAAGAAAGAGGGAAATTAAAGAGAAGGGAAAAAGCCACTCCACCTAGTTTGCAGAAAATGAGACATGCCTGTTTAATCCCACACCTGAAAGTTGGTCCTGAAGTGACCTTGAAAAAGAAAGAACATGGTTCAGGAGGCAGACATATTAACCCTTCTTTCAGAAAAATGCATGTGAATTGAGAAAACATTTTGTTAATCCTGATGAGCAGTTGATGACCCTTGAATCTGGTATGTACTTGCTTTTCAACTAGAACAAAACTCACATCACTGAAAGTATCTCCTGGTGAAAGATACTTTCCAAAGTTGAGCGCTAAATGCAACCTTGCTGTATATATCTGGCATATACTTCTTTTTTCTTTCACCATGTGAATCGAGGTAACATTTTGTTAATCCTGATGAACAATTGGTGACCCTTGAATCCAGCATGTACTTGCTTTTCAATTGCAGCAACAAAAGCATAATTCACAATACTGAAAAGCTCCTCCTGGTGAAAGATACTTTTCAAAAGTTGCTAAGTACGACTTGCTGCTCTGCAAGGCTATTATAATGCCTAAAACTTTGGCATCCAACTACAGGTCCAGCATGAGGTAAATCTTGAATATCGAGTGAAAGGAATGAAGACATGCAACCACCACATCTCAATAATCAAGGAACTCATTTTCACTGAAAGGAATGAATACATGCAACCACCACTTTCAATAATCAAGGAACTCATTTTTCTGGTGCTGCAGACTTGATATGTTTCCCTGACCCCAGCCCTTCTGCACCCGCTTCAGAGCTTTCAATGCAACTCCACTGCCATCATCTCTGCAACAAGGATTATGTAAGAGAAATGTTAAAAATGGGAGTGCAAACAACGAATACTAAAACGCTAAATGGTTCATAGCCAATTGGAAAGATAAAGATACTGAGATTACCTTGGCATGCTCTGAAAAACAGCCTTGGGACAATACAACTACTCTGTGGTAATCAGGGATGTATTAGGGTGTTTTGCCCAGCTCAATTTTTTAGAACTATTTTTTACCTCACTAGCATCCCCCACTATCAACCCCAACAACCCTCCCCCCTGGATTTTCCTTTTAATCTATTTTTCTTCTCTCACTTTCTCAAAAAAATAGGGATGCATATCATATTTATCTGAAACAGAAATTTAAGGCACTAATATTGGACCCAAAAAAAACTCATACAAATTTCTTAATACATAGTTTTACGATTTTTATTGCTTTAGTTTATCAACGCTAACATTAAAATATATGCTAGTTAATGTAACTTGAATGCAGATTTGTGTGTATACTCTCTTTTCTTAGTCAAAAAGAAATTGACGTACTTCATATATACAATCACTTTATTTGAATGGTTAATGTACTCTACATATAAAAAGAAACTACAACTGATTGGGTCTCTAATTGTTCCCCTGGGCCCTGAGGCAAGTTCCTGCACTTCTAATCTTAAAATAAATACCCAGTACATCTTCGTACTATGCACTGAGAAGCAGCAAACTCAACCCAGATTTTTTATTGCGAAAGGTATAGGTCACAAAGATGGCCCTTGATATGATGCATCAAGATCAACCAAAACAAAACCTCTAAGTATCACCTCTCAAATGCATGCTAGATTTTGCTTTTGTCCTTTAAAAACATGATGGATAGCTCAAATAATAAATTATTTACTCTTATGGAAAGTATCAATCAATTGCTCAGAAGGGGAAAAAATATATAAAAACCGTAGCCCAAAAAAAGAAAAAAAACAAAAACTCAACTAGACAAAGAAGTGATGGAAAAAAACTGAGTTGACCATACCTTTGCAACATGGTCTGCCAGTCACTCTGGCCATACTTTTTGTGTTTATTATCAATTAATTTCATTGAGTTTCTGTACACTACATTTGTCACCCTATCTTCCGAAGTCATTTCCATCATTTTCTCTGCAAGTTCATCAGCCTCGTGCTTGTTTCCATTTTTACCTAAACACTCAATCACTGGTATGAATGATGCAGGATCAAAGCCGTATCCTTTATCAATCATCTTATGAAGAATACCACTTGCATCTTCCAATTTTTCATCCCCACAAAGTCTGTCAATAAGATTTTTGTACAGAAAGTTTCCCAAGTAAAATGATCTATGTAATGCAGCTTCAAGTAGTTCTTTAGCTTCTGAAACTTCCCCACCATCAAGTAACTCGTTAAACATAAAACTATAAAGGGCTTCATTGTGGCCACATATGCTCAGAGCAATCTGAAAAACTTCCTTTGCCACTCCAAAATCCCTTGCCTCACAAAAAGCTTTAATTAGTGTCCGGAAGGAAGATATGTTTGGGGATATCCCCTTTTGCACCATATCATCTAAAATAGAAGTGGCATCATCAATCCTTTCTCCTTTACAAAGAGAACTAATCATATAATTATAAGTCCAAACATTTGGAGAAACCCCTCTTTCTCTCATCTCATCCATTAGTCCATAGATTTCAAATATCTGATTCTTATTCCCCAAGCCAAGCATCAACGAGTTATAAGTCCGTATAGTCTTGTCAAAACCTTTTTTCTCCATATCCTTGAGGACTCGAAAAGCAGATGATAGTTTTCCCTCTTTGCAGAAAGTGTGTACAAAAGTGTCATAAATGATTGAATCAGGCTGCAAGCCTTTCCCCATCATTTCAACAAGCATTTTTTTAGCTTCATCAAGCCTTCCAACCTTGCATAGACCATTAACAATTGTTGAATAAGTTACCAAATCAGGAGTACATTTCCTCCCAGTATTACTATCATCTACTAGGCCTATAAATGAGTTCCCTAAATCACCAAGGGCCGCACTTCCATGAATCCACATCCCTCTCACAATTTCAACAGCCTTGTCCAATTTCCCACCTTTACAAAGAGCATCAACCACAATATTGCAGGTTACAATATCTAAACCATAACCCCTTTCATTCATCTTTTTGAGAAATTCCTCAGCTTCTGACGTTTTCCCTTCCTTCCATAGGTTGTGCAGCAAAATGTTGCAAGTATAAGTATTTGGGAAACAGCCGCTTTTTACCATCTCATGTAGAACATTATTAGCACCAAATACCTTCCCTTTACTGCAGTATCCATGGATCAAAGTGCTGTAAGTTACCGTATCAGGAGAAATACCACTGCCTATCATCAAGCCAATCAACATTCTTGCATCTGAGAGCAACCCGTTCTTACATAACCCATAAATCACAATATTGTAAGAGTAAATATTGGGCCATATGCCTCTATCAACCATATCTTTGAGAATTGTTCGAGCCTCTAATAGCTTTCCATTCCTCACAAGACCCAGCATCCATATATTATAACTCTCCAAATTAATAAAATCACCATTCTTTTTCATAGAATCCACCAGGGTCTTGGCTTCCTCCAACATCCCTTCATTGCAAAAACCCTCTAGCATTAAATTATACGTTACAACATTGGGCCGAGGCAGACCGAAATATTCATCCATCTGCATATCCCTAAAAATTCTAGAAGCCTCTAAAATCTTCCCTGCACTACAAAGCACTGATATCCTAGAATTGAAAGTAACAATATCTGGAAGCAGACCATCCTCTTTCATTCTCTCCACCAATTTTTCAGCGTCGTTACTCTTGCCTTCCCTGCCAAAACTGGAAATCAGAGTATTATACACCACCCTATTCCGCAGAAATCCCAATCTCTTCATCTCATCCAAAATCTCCAATCCACACCTTGCAAGCCCCACTCTACAATACCCACGGATCAAAATCCCGAAACTGTACTCATTTGGCCGACAACCCTTTTCAGACATTTTATCAAACAACTCCCGAGCATCGTTGACATTACCTGAATCACAAAGAGCGCGAATCAAAAGATTAAAAGTATATGTCTCCGGGGCCACTCCCGCAGCAATCATGTCCTTATACAACCATGAGAGATGCTCCACGCGATTCTCTCTAATACAACACTCGAAGAGAACGTTATACAAATATATAGAAGGCGGCTTTTGGGGGAAACGTGTGCCAATAGATTTCAAGTAGGTAATGGCCTCATCCAATAACCCCGATTGGGCTAGTATGCGAACGAGTGAAACAAGACAAGAATGGGAGGTTTCGGGGTGATGAGAGAGGAGAATCTGGTGGAGATGGTCGATTTCGGGGAGCATTTTGGCGCGAACAAGGATACGGGCGATGGTGGGTATTGCTTGAACTAGGAGAAGTGATTGTGAGGTTGTGGTAGTGGAGGGTGAAGAGAGAATGCGCTTGAAAAGATGCCATGCCAATTTGGGATTGTTGGTGTTCTTCAGGAGAGCTTTCGTCAGTGACGCTGTCGGGGACATCTTTACAGGGCCCTGAAAGGATCTTTTGTTGGTTGGTTTTGACTGTTGAAGTGTTGGAAGGGAGTGGGGAGGACTGAACAAAAATAGGGAAAATTATGGGCTCCGAAGCTGAGTTATTTCTTTTTTTTTTCTTTTTTTTATGGCAGCAAGATTGCAGGAGGTGCGGCTTTCTGATCGAGAGAAAATAGCGATGGATTTTGTGGAACATTTGCACTCTTTTTCGGTGAAGCGTGTTAATCGTTGTTTGGTTGGAAGGGTTTTTACCTTAAAAGAAAGTCAATTTGGAAGCCCTAAAGCAATCGTTGGTTACAGTTTATAAGGATTCGTCACGGGTCATTAAAGAGATTGAAGAGAAGTTGTATCTCTAGGAGTTCTCTACCTCTGGGAGGAAGGAAAGGTTTCTAGCCATTGGAACCTTAGTCATTCGAAAATAATTTGTTTGCATTATGATCTTTTCAGGTTGCTACGGTCGATTTGAAGCTCGAGTGGGCATCTTTGTGGGTGCAATGCCACAATCTCCCTATGGGTTGATTGTCTAGTAGTGTTGGGAGGAAATTGGGAGCTTGAATTGCGGAGGTAATCACCATGGATACGGATGAGGATGACCAGACTTTACATTGTTACCTAAGATTGATAATTAAAGTGCCAATTAGTCAGGTGCTTTTGCAGGGTGTGATGGTGAATTTAGGAGAGGGTGAGCACTTTGTTGAGTTTAGGTGTGAGCGTTTGCCTTCCTTTTGTTTCTTCTATGGACAAATTGAGTATTCAAATCGGGATGCTTTGACTATGGTGGGAGGAGCAATAGAGTGGTAAATGAAGGCTACCTTTTGGTGCTTGGCTTCGAGCAGGTGATACAATTCAACGCTCCTCGACTTCCTTTTCTCAAAATAGCAAGAAAGGAGAATTTGATCAAGCTGAATTTGGAGCCCAACCAGGGGTTTCATGTACTAGAAAGGGGTTGATTTGGGTAAGCAGGGAGTGGGAATCTTCAATGCCTTCTATGAATTATGATGTTGGTAATGCAGTCGGTGGTGAAGGGATGATTTTGGAGACTGCAGCTACTATTGTAAAAGAGGATAACACTAGTTCTCCAAATGCTATTGAAACCTACTGTGTGAGTGATACAAAACTGACTAAAGGGTATGAGGTGCAACTTGCAATTGAAGTGCTAAATATGGATGTTGCTCCTAATTTGGTAACACGTACATTTTAATTTCTTCAAAGATAGAAGCGAAGTGCATGTGTAGTGGGAGAAAAGGCATCTTAGGGGAGTGAAGGGGTTGTTAGCAAACTTCCAAACAAGAGGCAGAGTGATTTGGATGAGGTGGATCAAGTTAAGAAGTTGAAACGAGATGGCGAGCAAGGGGCTTCTGTAGGATCGACAGAGGTTGTCACACCACCTGGTCGCTCATTATGAAAATACTATCCTAGAACTGTCGGGGATTGGAAAATCCTCGATTAGTTCTTTTGTTGGGTAATTTGATTCAATGAATAAATCCACAAGAAGTGTTTCTCATGGAGACATGTTTGACTGTGTGAAGGATGGAGAATGTTTCTCGGAGATTGAATTTTTTCTAGTTGTGTGGTTGTTGGGTGTGTGTGGAAAAGTAATAGGATTTCTTCTTTTTTTTGGCATGGAGATGTCTCAGTGAGCTTGTTGAGCTTGTTTGCTTTTCATATTGATAGCGAGATTTGTTGTGTTGAGTTTGATGGTGTTTTGTGAATGACTCAATTTTATGGCCATTAAATTCGGAATCATAGGGTGGAATCTTGGCTTCTGCTTCAAAAGCTGTGAAGGGAATCTTTTGCCATGGCTTGTTACTAGTGATTTTAATGAGATAGTAGAGGATTTAGAGAAGTTTTGTGGTCGCCTTCACTGCCCTAACACCATGATGCAATTCCAAAATTCTCTAAGGGATTGCTTGTTATATGATTTGGAGTTCATAGGTGGTCGATTTACATGGTGTAATAACAGGTAGGATGGAGTAATTTATGAACGTTTAGACAGGGTTGTAGTTCATGGGAATTGGGTGAATTTGTTTCCTACAGATCATGTTTTCCATGAAGTGGCTACTATGTAATGTCTCGACCCAGAAGGCACTACTAATAGTACTATACAACCTAACCAAACATGGATCACCATTCAATAACCATACATGTCAACATCATCAATAACATTCAATTCTAGTCATACTACGACTTTATCAACTACCCATTCACTATAAAATCTTGCAACACTTCTCTGTATTTCGAAGAATGTCAACCTGGAAAACACACAACAATTTTGCATAACATTCCACAAACTTAGGTAGGGTCTTAAGTCATCTAAGACATACATGTAATCGTCACATCCACTCCATAAGCATAGACATATAGTCAATGCAACCAATAACAAGAGGTAACCACACAAGCATCATTAAGTCAAGACACACAATCCACAATCCCGACTGGAAAGTTTCCATCTGTTGTAATTTAGTATGGAGCCTGTTTTGTTTGAGGTTCAAGTTGATGACTCGACCCGAAAAGATGTTGTGAATCTTGTGAATGCATTTTTTGGATGCTTACTTTGTGGAGCGAATGTGAGGGCTGATAGGCCCGAACCGGAGCGCTCACAAAGCCCTCGGGAAATTTTTTTTCGGCCCACTTATGGTGGTGTGTGTGGGTGGTTAAAAGATTGTAAACCCTAGCCACAAATTGTATTCTGATTCTCTGAAAATAGTGGAACTCTCTGCAACTCCGAGGACATAGGCACAATTGGCCGAACCTCGCAAATCTCTCTTGTTTTCGATTTCCTGCATTGATTTCTATTATGTCTACGTTTTATCTCCTAACACCATCTTATGAAACATCCTTCCAACCTTCAAATCATCCATACTGAGTAGGTACACAAATAAATAAGTCTCAATACCACATATAAACCAAGTACGAAAAGTACTAGTAATAAAGCTAATACAACCGAACCATCTAGGTCCTAAACTCTTTATAGGGGCCTATACATGTCACACACGCTCCTCCTGATCCGCAACCTCATGGAGGAAAGGAAAAGAAAAGGAAACATGGTGGGCATAATACCTAGTAGGAAATATTTAAATAGTAAGTAATCAACATTAAAGTTGAACTTTAAAAGAATTAGCATGCAATAATATGACATTTAAACCATGTACATAAAAATATAAAACAAACATTAGGTCAACCCTTCTTTGGTTGCACCCAACTTAATCAACTGGCACCCAATCATCAAAAATACATTGTGAGGTCGCACACTATCAGTGCCTAACCAAAAGAAAGAATGACTCACTCATGTGGTTGCCAATATCTCTCACAAGATCTGGACTCGACCATTCAGTAGCACCACACTTGATAGTTTCTACCTTGCACATCGGTATCTCCATTTGTTGCCTCACATGGAAGTCACTTGGTTTTGCGCCAAGCCTTGACTACAACCCACTATCTTTCAATATGACATTCACTCAATACGTAGGGAAATACGAGTCCACACCCACAATCCACCACCACATCTACAATGCATGCCAAGACATGGTTATGCAATACTATATACATACAATCCTACATATATCCTACTAAATGATGCAGGTCCAAGAGTAGCTCATGCTCAATAGGAGATTAAGCATGTAAGGGTATACAATCTTATTCAAATCATCCAACAATCCAATCACACATTTGGGTTGTTCTCTGTTAGGCACAATTATGGTGAGAATGAAACAACATTTTAAACTTCATAAGCTCCCAAACCATAAAAATAACTCCTTTTAACAAGAACAACCTTGTGCACCAGTTCAATTACCCACTAATTATGGTATCCTAAATACAAAAATAACACAATCAGTAGAACACGTTGCTAGCCAGTCATTTGTCTTTAACTCAATCAGCGTGTGAAAAAGTGAAAAGAATCTTGAGATTCAGAAGATGGGAATCCCCTTAGGTTACATCCCTACCAAATTGATTTTAAACATAATACAAAAGACATGCAGTTTAGTATTGTTGTAAGCATGGCACAGAAGCAAATCAAATTAGACAACCACTTTCAAATAGACCACGAAAATTGAAAATTTTAAACTCAGTAGAAGGATGCGAGGTTCGTACTTGTGTCTCCTTCGCCTCCCGTCTTCCAACGAAATCTAGTGTTGCTAGAAAAAGGTCCGGTGATCTATTTGGGTGAGTTGTTTTGTTATGCCGGTTTGAGGAAGAAGAAAAAGAAGGGTGATCATGCACAGAACGGTTGTTTGGATTCTAGATTCTGGATATCTAGAGCGTGAAAATCCAGAGAGAGAGGAGAACGAAGCAAAGAGACAAGGAAACCTTCTAGAGGAAGACAAAGAGGGTCAGACTTGACTTCAGAGTTAGATTTTGGCGTTAACGGCGTTGAAGGTATAATATGGATTTCATATTAATTTTATTTAATAATATCAGTCAATTCATTTAATAAGAAGTACGATCATTAGACGGTTAAGATTAATTATAATGATCTAACGGTCAAAAGTTGGGGTGGGACGGAGGTGGGACAAAGCGGGGTGGGAAGCGGAACAGTCCCCTTTAACTCCACTAGCGCCCATCTCTAACCCATCCTTCCTCTAGAATGTTCTAATTCCGGGCCAAGTTTTGAATAGGTAATTGGGTATATCATTGGCTTGTTGGATAATTGGGCTTTGGATCAATGGGTTTGGGTTAAAATTTGGATTTTATTTATTTATTATTATTTTTAAAACCAAAATTAAATTCATACGAAAATGGGATACTACAACTACTATAACAACTACATTGCTAACATAATTTGTTGGTTGTTCTTTTTACCCGCTACAAAGTCATTTTCATTGCTAATATTCAATTTTTCATGTCAACGTCAGTTATTGTCATCATTTTTGTAAAGGCACATAATCAATATTTAACAATTTAATTTTAGTCAATATGCCACGTAATTGGGTTGTGTGATCGAAAATAGAAAAAATTGACCAAATTACTGATTTATAACAAATTCAAATTTCAGATTATTAAGTTCCAACGTTTGAAGATTCAGTGAGTAATCAAAATTTGAGAAATCTTCTGGTGACAAAAAGTATACTTAACCCCATTTTGAGTTCAATATATGGATTTTCTTTCCTTTCCTTTTCAATTTGAAATCGATATGAAATTTGAGAAGAAATTCTTACAAAGATACCTTTTAGTGCAATTGTAGTCGTCATTATAATTAGAAGTTCTAATCCACTAGAATCCTGCATAGTACGTCTCTCTCGATATGAAAAGGTGAACATGAAAAAGAATGCCAACATCAAAATGCATGTCAAAAAATACAATTTTTTTTTTTGCAATTGTTCATATTTTTGTTATGATACTTTCATCTGTGAGGCTGTATTTCGCCTCCACAATGTGTCAATTGTTGATTAGCTGTAAATCGGCAAAACACTTAGAAAGAGCGTTATCGGAATAGTGGTAGTGGCCACCATTGGCACTCCGATGTTCAAGTCAATTGAATATTCAAGAGCAGGAAGGAACAATAATAATTCCTGGGAATTTTTGTGCGTACCTCTCTTGATTTTTTCCTCTTCATTATACAATGTTTGTAGAGTTTGTTTTCCATTCCAATTCTGAGAAGGTTTCGTATTCGGATTCGATTGGGGTTTCCAAATCGAACACAATCGAATCCTTTTATTTTAGGAACTAGAATTATAGTCATTCTCTACACCTTGTTGATGGTCGGAGTGCCTTTCAGGATAGAGGCTATTTGTCATTCATCTGTGATTGTTTAGGTCGGTTCGGCGATTAAATAGTGATATTTGACATCCTTTAGTATGGACGCGTGTCATGTGATTTTTATCCCTTGCAATATCCTTCCAGACCTTTTGGGTCAGCTTTTCTAACCCTAGGGTCCATAGTTGTCATTGCAAACTGTCCTTATTTGCTCGACATCTGGCTTTCATAATAGTAAGTTTCCCAAGTGTTGATTTGTTCAAAATTATTGACCCAGTTCTCAACAAATTAGAAGATTTTCAAATGGCTTCCCTTAGTCCTTATTATTTCCCTGAACGAATTCATTGCCGAATTCAAAATTAATACTATAGACCTAGAGAGCTATTAAGGCTATGTGTAAAATTTCGGATGATTTGGTGGATGGGTTTGTTCTTCCTGTTAAAGGGAAACAAGTTCACTTTAAAAATATGATATTGAGATGGAAGTGTATCACAATCTATTTTGGAAGCAAATACGATTCCACATTCCATTTGTAGATTTCAAGAAATTATAGTCAAATAAGCAGTCTGTAGAGCTATAAATATTATCTTGAATTTTCCACTCGTTTTCCAAGTAATGACACCAGGGAGGCCACTATATGGCTCTGCTCTGCTCATTCTTGCATTGAGAAGGAGAACCAAGTCCTGCATGTTTTTTTTTAGAAAAAATATTTTGACTTTATCTTATGCTTCTCCCCACAATTATTTTTGTTGTAGAATGTAATGTTACTCTTATCACATGGCACATTTGTAGAAAGATAATTGGATTTGGAAGGTCTGAATTGGCTACCTCATCAAACATGGAATCATCCAGTCATTCGATGGATGAGAGTGAGAGCTTGTCCTTATTCTTTGTCTTTGCCAAAACATCATTCTCATGATTTTGAGAGAAAGAAGCTTTATTTTGAATCTCCCACACATTTAAGCACAACTTTCATGAATGTGATGAAGACACCAAGTTTGATAATTTTCTTTTATATGATGAGAAAATTGAAATGAATACACTCCGCCATTTTTTTGCCACATCTCAAATGGAAATAGGCTCTGAGACCCCATTTTATTGATAGAGAAAGAAGAGAATTGTGTATTCACTTGATTTCAATTTTGAGCACATGGAACTGTTTATACATAGATATAATAAATGACTTTTGAACTCCTAGTTACATTTACATATGTGCCCATCCAATTACATGAACCTTAATTAAATACTAAAGAAATGTAGTATAATTAAGATGCTAATATTGGACATGTGAAACCCCGACCCAAAAATATTAGGTTTGGTTAAATTTTGAGTAATAAGTTATGGAGAATGGATTCGAAGAGGTTACGGACCATTCGAGTTGTATAAGACCGCGAAGAATTGTTTTTGAGCAGGGTTCACTAATTGGGCCATAACTTTTAGCACACATATCCGTTTCGGGCCCATAATATATCAAATCGAAGCTAGGACCGAGACGGAGTTGAAAAAAATGGGGCCACACGCCTAGGCAGGCGCCTAGGTGGTGTGCGCCTAGGCGTGTGCAAAAGTGCGCCCAGAAGCGCCCAGGACAGTGTGTCTTCATAAACCATTTAGGCCAGAGCGCCTAGGCGCCCAAAGTAGCGCCTAGGCGCAACCCGAGCTTTCAAAAGACGCTCCAGCGAGCCTTTAGATGGATTTTTGGTTTGTTTTCAGTCCTAGAGTGAGAGAGAGAGAAAGAGTTTCTAGCAAGGATTCAACCTAATTCTTGAGGATTCATGATGATTGGAGTGCTATATTGAAGATTCAAGCTAGGTTTGAAGATTTTGGTAAGTTTTTCCAAGTTTTGAAATTCTAGGTTTTCTTTAGATCTATCATGATTCGTTAAGAGTTAAGTTTTGAGGTTTATATATGTTGTTCTTAGGGTAATTTAAGGTTGTTTCATAGGTTTCAATCCTTGGTTTAGGTTGAGTTCGATTATTGGACAAATTTGGAGGAATTTGGGAATTCTTGAGAGAGAAGGTTAGTCTCTCTTGGATTTTGTATTGGAATTGTTATTGTTATGATAAATGTGTGTTATTAACATGTATATATGGATTGGAATGATGAAATATGGTTAGGTTGGTGAAAGGGGATTTAAACCCCAATTCTTGGAATTTGGAATTGTGTGTTGTGCTCAACTTGAGGTAGGGGATTTCTTGACCAATTCACTTTCATATCATTCTTTTTCTCTTTAAATTGCGGTTCGTATCCTCATTGGTCCTTACGTTTGTGTTCTTGCCTTATTGTTTCTAAGGAAGAACGAGCTTAGGATTTATTCTTGTTTTTCTCTTGAAATGTAGATTGCATTAAACCTTGTTCATGTTCAATTGCTTATTGAGCAATGTTGATCATTCATGCATCATGAGTAGCTTTAAATATATATAGGAGAAGTATATATATATATATATTAATTGAGGGCATGAAGCATGAGTACATTAGAAATTGCATGGGATGCTCGAGTATGGACTCGGGTATACCCTAGGAACTACTTGAACGTCACATGGGAGGATGGTTGAGTGTTGGGCTTGGCATCAACCAAATGACTTCATGTGAGGCAACACACTTGAGGTGTGGGTGTGATGGGACTCACACAACCGGGTGACTTTCTGGGGATGGTATGGTTAATTCATTAAAGGTTGAGAGAACCAGAAATGAATGAGGAAATGTGATGAGTCGGCTTGCATCCATTGATGGTTGGGAGAACCAGGATGAGTGTCCGATGTTGTGATCAAGACATGATTGGGATGATCATGGTCTTGATTGTTGTTGATGATTCATAGTTGGAATTTTGGAACTATGATTGGTTTTCCCCAGAAAGGTCACTCGAGTGTTATTGTTGTGTTATGTGACATGCGCATTTGGGATATCATATTGTTGCATTGCCTTTTTGTTGGATTCAGCCTATAATGATTGTTCGCTCTTTACCCTACTGAGCTTCTAGCTCACCCTTTCGTTTCCTTCCTTCCTACAGGTGAGACTGGTACTAGTGCCGGTGTTGCGGATCAGTAGAGACGGAGTTGTGGTATGGATGGCACTTGGAGTAGGGTTGGGATTTTGGAATAGTGAGTGCGTTGCACTTTGTTTATTTCCACGCTTGTTGTATTAGATAATATATGATTTATCTACTATGGGCACCGGTGGGTGTGTTTTGGTAAGGTTAGAAGGTAATTTATGTGATTGTACCTTCTGAACCGGGGGTGGACCCTGAGTCCTGTTAAATGATGTTTGGAATTATTTCTATTATGTGAAATGGGATACTTGTGTGAGAATCAGTTTGTGCATGCTGGTAGATGGCCAGAGGCCCTGCTAGGTTATAATGTGATTGTTGTGATTATTGCTGCGTTTATTACAGGTAGGCATTCCCCGATATACGGGGAGATGCTGCCGGATTTTTGACTGGGGTTGTTGTCCTGGTTGATTGAACTAGGGTTAATGACTAAGGAAGTGGATCACATTGATGACCTAGGAAGGTGCGGTTAGCACCACGTAACGTTCCCGAAATTGGGGCGTTATAGGACTTGGCTCAAACATCAACTTAGACATCTATATATATGTCTATCTGATGATGTTAAAAATGTGTCAGTCCCAAGAAGACGATCAGTCGGTCAAATCTATTGCTTGGCATGGTAATCGAGATCAAACGTGAGCTTGAAGGCCCACCAGAGGTTATCCTCTAGCGTAGACGCTCCGACGCACAAGTCAATTCGTACTCAAAAGCAAGCAGAGCTTGGTGGACCAATGCTCTCTATAAGCAAAATTACAAATTTTGATTAGAGAGTTTCATATCTGACTTTGAGAGCCTTATATAGGAGTGAGAGAGTCAAAACTTGAATAGGATTAGACTCTTCCTTCCTGCCATCTGTACCATTAATCTTTGGACTACTAGAGTTTGAGCCTCAATAGGACTCTTCTCTCAGTAGGTGGTGTGCTAATGGGCTACCGAGGCAGACCGGGATGCCTTCTTGGACTTAACAGTCCCTCCTTAGTCCGGCTAATGCATTTATTATTATGACACGTGTCGCATCCTAATTGGCGAAGTTATTTTGGTAATATTAGTTGCCTGCCACTCCCTTATCGAGGCGTCAACTGTGTAGATCGATGAGGGAGCAATCATGCCATGCCATTAATGGCGAGATGACAGCTTGGACCTGTATATCAATGCCTTAGATCTGCTTGACTCAATGGTCCTATGTCCTTGGCCATTGATCTGATGGTTGTCCCCAAGCATAAAAAGACTTGGGGGACTAGTCAGTCTTCACATTTTGAGAACTTGAAATCTCCTTACTGACAACATACATACCGAGCAATTTTCAAATTTTTAGAAAAACTACTCTCTTTCTTCCTTACCGAGCAAGTGTTAAAGAGAGACATGTATTCCTCAAGTTCAAGTTCTTCTTCTATTTTTGGCTTCTCCTCCTCTTCTTTGCATAGTGACCGAGCAACGACCTCTACCGAGGAGGTTGTGATAACGCACAAAAATCCTCCTTTTGTAAGTCAAACATACCGCATTCTCAACTTAGAGTAGCTACTGAGATGTTGAAACCCCTTCCTACCCAGCTGACTATGATAGGGTGTCCAGCTTGATAGCCATGGAACACCTTACTCTGATGAACAACCTCTTCATGAAGGTAAGACTTTGTACCATAGCCTGGTTGGAAATTTTTCTTCAAAAATTTTCTAACTTTTTGCCTCTTTTTCCTTGCAAACTAAAGTGGATCTCTTTGCCCACCCTTTAAGCATTACTTGGTTTGCTTACGAGGAAATCATGCAAAGGGAGAGGGCGGATACTGTCAAGGAGCGGTCTACCAGGGTAAAGAATGAGCTCAACTTGGGGAAGGCTGAGATGGATGAGATGCTGCACACTCATTCCGTACCGCTTGAAGAGGTCGCTCAACAACAGAGGAGCTTAGCTCAAAGGTGGGCACCTTGGAACGGAAGCTGAGCAATGGAGAAAATAGCTAGTAGAGGCTCCTCGATGATGCCAAGTAAGAGGCTATCATTAAATTTAGAGAGTCCGAGGAGTTCAAGGCTACCTTGAGGGAGAAGGGCTTCTACGGCTTCCGAGGAGGGGTCAAAGATTCTAGGAAGCTTCTCTTCAATGCTGGTCTAGACTCCTCCATTCTGACTCCCCTTTGCCCCTCTCTCATAGGAAAGGATGACCTGGAGGAGTCCAAGGAGGAGATTCTGGCCTCCTTCTGAAAGGGAGAAGGAAAGGGATGACCGAGAACAACCTCTCTGAGGAGGATGCATCAGACAAGAAGGTAAATGTAGTGGAAGAAGAGATGGTGCAAGTTGAAGTTGAAACTTTGGTGGACCAAACTTCTCTTCCCCCTCCAGAACATACCGAGCAACTTCCTACCGAGGAGGCGTCCCTACCCGGTCCAAGCAACATCCTCCTTCCTGGAGAGTCAAGCTCAAGCTCTGGGCTCCCTCAAGAACATCTGTAAAATGTTTCCTTGTATGGGCTATGCCTCTTTTTGTAATGAACTTCTTTTTAATTAATGAAATTTCCTTTTGTTGCTCGACTATATCTTTACTTATAAATTTTCTATAATTTTCCTATTATACCGAGGAGCAGTGGTATTTTTATCACTTTTTCCCCTTCTCGGTCATGCCAAAAAGGCTTCTTAGAGCTTTCGATGTAACTCCCTAGTCGGTAGGTCCAACTAGTCATTCATTGGTAACAATTTCGAAAAATTTCTTCATATATTGATATGATGTCCAATAGGGTTCCTCAGTACCCTATCTTATTTGAGGGATACCGAGATGCAACCTGGTCGGTGTACCCAAGCTCCTCGGTATTATCTCCCTTGTTCAAAACTTATTCATTTCTTATGTTTGAAGGGTTATGGAGGTGCAGCCTGGTCGGTATACACTGACTTCTTGATTGTATCATCCTTTTTATCTCAAAACTTCTAATAATTTTTAAGATGATGCCAAGCTATAATATTGGTTGGTATGGTCATCTGGGTGTATCGGTTGGGCACTTGTACTTTGACAAATATTCAAGTTTTGGCCAAGTTTGTATGCCATTCCAGATGGACCTCACCATGCATGTCTTATTTCAGGCTTACATGCAGTTACATCCTAGTCTTCTCACACACATATGACTAAGCTTAGGATATGTATCCTAACAATCTTCCCCTTGATACTTGTGTGATCAAAAACACTCATACTAACCAATCCTATCCATAAACTAGAGTTTGAAAACTCTCCCTCTTACTCCAGATCCAAACTCTCCGCCTTAATAACTAACTCCCTTTAGTGAAAAACATCCAATCACTCAGAAATAGCCTTCATTATAGGACTAAATGATTTATCTTGTGAGCAATAAACAATCCCTGCATAAAAATAGCAGTGCACAAGCACCCAACTAAATATGAGCATATCAATGCCATTAGCATAACCAAAATAGATAGCAAAAAAAAAAGATTCAGCATAACATCTGTTCAAACATCAAAACATTCCAAAGTTGTTCCAGACGCAGAGCTGTTCAAACATCAAAACATCAAAACATTCCAAAGCCACTAAAACCAATGTTCCATAACCAAAAAAATATCCAGACCATCAAAACAAATAACTATAACTCTCTTCTCCCCCTTGTTTTTGAATCAGGCAAGTATCAACGATGGCGAGCACAAATTTTAAAGCCATTGAGAATTTCATCACATTTTGTGACTCCATTTTGCAGTGTCTCCATCCAACTGTGAAGATCTTCATGATGAATACCATTGCGCTCAATGCTGTGATCAATACATTCCATAAGATAGTCCAAGTTGATGGCAAGGAGATTCTTGGCTTGAGACAACTCTGTAAGTCACCTGAGTTGTCAAAGTGGTATGTTGGATAGTCACATAAGAGGTTACAGAAGCTGGAGGGGCAGTAACCTGGATAGTAGGTGAAGAATCAAAAATCTTGACAGAATGAGAACCCTTGACGTTTGAAGGGGCAAACTCAATTTTAAGAGTAGAGAAAAGAAAATCATCCTCATCAGAACCATCAAGAGACTTAGCCATTTGGGACTGGCTACAGATCCCTATTTGAGTAGAAATTTGAGGTCTAAGAGTCTAACAATTAGAAGGAATGGTGACACCTTTGGAAACAAAGATTTTGGTTAGAATCACACCATAGGGAAGCCTAAAAGGAAGATTCTTGTAGGTCTTGACGGACATGATTTGATTAAAAATCAAAGAAGGCAGACACAGAGATTTTTGAGTGAGGATTGCATGAAGCAATCGACAACATCGTTCAATCAACTCTCCATTATGTTCTGTTGGTAAAAGAGTGGAATAGATGAACATATTCAAGTGCCTATGACTAGACCGGAGATACTTGTGAGGCAATTTTTCATTCACAAGTTCAAAATCACCTATACTAAGATAGCGATGAATGTCAGACAGTGGTGGTTCAGTGGGCAAAGCAAAAATATCAAAATCAGGCTCTTAAACCAATGGAACATTAAGAATTTTAGAAATCAAGGATTTTGAGAAAGAAAATTCTATGCCATGGACAAACCCAGTGATAACCCCCAATTCTTCATCCTCAATTTCTCTAATAGATAAATCAGCGTAAAATTTCCTAACAATAGTAGGACACACAGTACCTGAAATAGCAGCAATAGGAGACCAAGAACGAGACATAAAGACATGAGATAGGTTAGGATCCCTCAATTGTGAATATAGAAACTTCCTCTCCGTGCTAAGAGCCCTAGACATGAAATTGCTTAGATAAATCGCCTCAGCGTCAGCACTAGAGAAACAAATCATTGGATCAGCATCTCCTCCTTTCGTCTTCTTTACTTTCTTGCCCCCAGAGGTTGAGCCAGACCCTTTTCATAATCGCTTTCGTGACGCCATTGTAGACAGAGAGAGATGAGAAACTGGAATATGAACAAGACGATGAATGACTCCTCGTGAATATGAACTAGGGGATAGTGAGATAAGACAAGAAGTCTTGGAAAAATAAGATTCCTAAATGTTCATACTTTCAAATTCCCATGAACTCTCTCAAAATTTCATGGCACATTAAATTGGGACACAAAGTGTCAATTCGAGAACTACCTTCGAATCTGCATTATGTAGGCATGAGATGCTACATAATAGTGAATAAATGAGGCTACACAGCAGCTTACTTTTCTCTTGGCTTCTATTATTAAATAAATGTTCTTTCCTAAATCAATACTAGGTCATCCCAGAGACATAAGACACATAACATATCTTACAAATAGTCTAGACAACCAAGAGAAATTTGTACCAGAGAAGGAATTTTCATATTTTAAAAATCTTATGGCAATGAATTAAACACATAGAAAGAGAGAGATACCATAAGATATGATCAAGAAAATGGACTTACTACTCCCTTGTCATAATCTTGAAATCTGATACAAGTTATTTGTCATTTGAGCTGAGAGTGACTCTCCAAAACTTGTTAGATCAAGACATAACATAATACACAAGATTATCTTTTCATAAGTTGTCAAATCTATATTCTTTGATACTTTTATGTACATGCAAACAAGATAAGAGATTACCTCTTTTATTTCAAGAAGAGAAATCATGAACCCATGGCGGCTTTCACAGTCAAGATGAGGAGCTCGCTTTATTTCAAGAGATACTTACCATTTATGATCCGGTAGTTCTCTTTATTTCAAGAGATACACATTATTTTTTACAAAATCCCTTTGATGTAGCCCTTTCCATTTGTATAGCTTGCATCAAGTTTATCAAATAATTTGTTTAATAGATCTATCAAGACAAATCTCAAGCATTATGTTAATCATACTTTACAAGTAAGGATTGGTAAAAATAATATATGACTAATAACAAGATCTTTTCAATTTGATGGGGGATTAACCATTTAACAATAAGCACATGCAGAGGTAACATCAATCAATCTATGCTTTAATCATTACTCAAAAATTAAATCATATATCCCACACACATGTTACCTCAAACTATGTGAAAATATATTCCATTGTAATCACCCCTAGTGCTTGTCTTAGGAACAAAAACCTTTGTTTGTCCAAGCATTTTGTAAAAATGTCAGCCAATTGATTTTCAATATCTATGTGCTCAAGTTTCATAGTATTGCTTTCAACAAGATCACGGATGAAAGGATGACGAATGTCAATATGCTTTGTTCTAGAATGTTGGACACGATTCTTAGAAATGTTAATAGCACTCATATTATCACAAAATATAGTCATACTTTCCTATACCAGTCCATAGTCACTCAGCATTTGTTTCATCCAAAGCAATTGTGTACAACAACTTCCAACACCTATGTATTCTGCTTCAGCCATAGAGAAAAATAACATTCAACTTCTTGCTATGCCAAACAACAAGATTAGTTCTTATATAGAAACATCCACCAGAAGTGCTCTTTTGATCATCACAACAACCTACCAAATTAGCATCTGAGTAACCTGCAAAGATGAGTTAGTGTTATTGGAATAAAATATTTCATAGTCTAGAGTAGCACTTATATATTTCAAAATCCTCTTCACAGCTGTCAAGTGTGATTCGTTAGGATTGACTTGGTACCTAGCACAAACACAAGCACTAAAAGCAATGTCAGGTCTACTTGAAGTCAATTAAAGTAAGCTTCCTATGATACTTCTATATAATGTCTGATCCACAGACTTCCCACTATTATTCTTGCTTAGCTTTGTGCTCGGGCTCATAGGAGTTGAAGCCGCTTTACTTGAAGCTATATCAAAGTTCTTCAGCAAGTCACCTGCATATTTGGTTTGTGAAATGAATATCCATTCTTGAGATTGCTTCACCTAAAATCCTACGAAAAAGGTTAATTCTCCCATCATACTCATATCAAATTCAGATTTCATTAACTCACTAAATTCCTGTGACAAAGAAACAGAAGTTGATCCAAAAATGATGTTATCAACATATATTTGTGCAGCCCGAATATGTTTTTGATCATTCTTCATAAAAAAATATATTTCCACTGTTCCTCTTGCAAAACCTATACTCAAGAAAAAAAATTGTGAGTCTTTCGTACCAAGCCCTAGGGGCTTGTTTCGTAGGGACTTATACACATGTGATGGATGAATTGGATCCTCAAAACCTTGTGGTTGTTTAACATACACTTCTTCGTTTAACAATCCATTCAATAATGCACTTTTTATATCCATCTGAAACGGATTAAAACCAAGTAAGCTAGCAATGGACAAAAATATTCGAATGGATTCCAAACATGCAACAAGAGCAAATGTTTCGTCAAAATCCACACCTTCCACTTGTGTATATCCCAGTGCAACCAACCTAGCTTTATTTATTGTGATCATGTCATGTTTATTAGTTTTATTCTTGAAAATTCATTTTGTTCCAATGATGTTAACAGTATCAGGCTTAGACACTAGTATCCAAACATCATTGCGAGCAAACTAATTTAACTTTTCATGCATCGCATTTATCCATGACTCATCACTGAGAGCATATTTGACATTCTTTGGCTCATACTGAGACACATAACACAAAAAATTTACCTCCTTTTGGGATTGCTTTTTTTGTCTTCATAGGAGCAGTTATTTCACCAAACACTTGATCTTGTGGATGATTATTCTTCATACGTTTAGAAGGCTCAAGTATATCTGAAGTGAACTGCTTCATATAACCAACATTTTCTTGTGCTGATGTAGGCTTCTCCAAGGATACATCACTTATTTCTTGTGATGTAACTTGTTGTGTGGTTACACTAGACATTTCAAAATCCTTTTCATTGCTTGCATATGTTTCCTCATTTATTGTTTATGGTATCTCAACTTGTTGAACAATATTAGCAGACACATCATCGTGAATCACAACATTAGCTGATTCCATCAAAATCTTAGCTTCAACGAAAGAATGTATGAATTTTCTCAATAAAATCAACTTCATACTGCTTCAAATAAGCTCATGATATTTGATTGATTTCACCTACAAAGAAATAGGTGACAAGGCACCTCATTGTTGCTTGTAAGCTTAAAGAGCTTCAATGCTTGGACATAGGTCAATCAATATGATATATGCTCAATAAAATTCAGGTCAGCACATAATAAATCATTTAACATATATTTAAATACGCACACAAAATTTCACAGTCATTAGAGTTCAATTTGTCACTCAATTTCAGCAAGTAATCTCAAACAGTGTTATATCATGTCTGCACAATTATACTAACTTCAATAGAGAAATTGAATCTCTTTCACTCAAAATTGATTCATAATCTTAGAACAATAAATGTTCCCATATGTCTTAATAATATTTTAGAACAAGAATCAAGTCATTTCTAGATCGTATGAATAAGTGATTACTATTCAACCGACATGTAAACAGTGTGATATTTGAGTAGTTTTTGTAATCCAAAAATGAACAAGTCCAAATTCATCCAATTGATATTAATTATGATCAAAAATGATTCCAAATGATATATAATGGTACTTAAATCAATTATCACAATCATTTCATGCTTTATCCAAATTCATTCAAATATGAGTACAATCAAATAACACATTAAGTATTTTTGCATCAAAACACAAATGTAGAACCTATGGTCCAACACCTTTATCCCATAGAGTCCATCCTAATCTCAACTACTCAAGTGACATCTAGATAAGAAATTTCGTTTCATTACAATCACCTGAGAGGTATCTCTTAATTAGGACAGAAAACATCATAAAGAGACCTCTAAAAATAGTATACCAAAATCCTTGTATACTTAGAGTTCTATACATACCCAAAGACTGACAGGTCAGGTAACCTAGAGCATACATGGTAAACTTACATGTAGTTACATCCAATCTTATCACAGGATTACAAGTAGTTACATCCTGTCTTATCACACAAGTATCATTAAGCTTAGGATATGTATTGTAACAATGAGAATTTTTTCTTGACTATTCACGAGTATCCATGCCAATGACTCAACTGACTAAAAAAGGAGTTCTTTTTATATGGTCTAATAGTTGTAAGGAGGCATTCTAGGAGCTGAAGACAAGACTCACTCTCACTTCAGTATTGGTGGTTCCAGAGATGGATTTGGGTTATCAAATATATTATGATGCATCTAGAATTAGATTAGGTTGTGTTCTAATGCACCAAGGTAGAGTAGTAGAGTACGTGTCTCTTTTGTTGAAGTCGCAAGAGAGAAATTATCTGATGCATGATTTGGAGTTAGCAATTTTTGTGTTTGCTCTAAAGCAGTGGAGGTACTATATATATACGAAGAGAAATTGAAGTCTTCTCAAATCACAAGAGTCTCAAGTATCTCTTCACACGGAAGGAACTAAACCAAAGACAGTGTAGATGGATGGAATACCTAGAAGAATATGACTTCAACTTACAGTATCACCCCGACAAGGCGAATGTTGTAGTAGACCCATTGAGTAGGAAGAGAATGGTTGGATGAGGGGTGTCGATGATGAAGTTCGTATCCTTGAGAGATTGATTGTACCATAAGATGATGAGTTGCGAGAATAAGTTTTCAGATAGGCACACCATTCTAGATTTGCTATGCATTCGGGAAGTACAAAGATGTATAAAGATTTACGAAGATAGTTCTGGTGGTGAGTTATGAAGGTGGATGTAGCTAGATTTGTGGCGAGGTGCCTTACTTGTCAACAGGTGAAGGCAGAGCACCAGAGACCATCCAGACTACTTCAGCCACTTCTAGTTGCAGATTGGAAGTGGCTGTTGGGATGATGTCCTAAAAACATACCATGTAAAGACAATTCTAAAATTCAAGAATAAACATTTTATGATTGCATTTGTGTTTTAAATGTTTTATTTTAAATATTTCATTTATATGTGAATGTTCTATCAAGGTCTAAGGATGTTAGATATGTGAATCTTGGATACTCAGATACACTTGAAGTGTGAGTATAGATTGACACAAGATTCATTATTACATTCTAAATCATTAGTCACAACCAGATTAACAAACCTACGCACTTTGTGGATATAGGTTGTAGTGCATGGACATCTCCAATTAGGGGAATGGTTTGTCTTAACCGTTTAAGATGATTCTCGGATTGATACACTAGTGTATATGTGGACATATATATTGACGGACCTACATAGGAATGAACAACCAGAAATATGCTATCAAAGAGTTGTTCATCCTATAGCTGTGGGAGTACGGTATATCTCAAGCTTGACTAGGTCAATACGTTTATACTTATAGTGTATGCATTTTGATTCATCAATAAGTGAGACATGCACTATTGTCAAAATCTTGATGACTTGGATGTATGCCACTAGGGTATAAGCGCATACCTACAAAATAGTCATTCATGTACTTTCGGTTACGAAAGTGTAAGCACCCATCTGAGAGGTTCAAATTAATCTATCTAGAAACTATGCATAGTGATTCTAACGAATCAAGCGTTGTGAATTAAATTGATGGTCAATTTAATACGCTTAGAGGATAGATATAAAGGAATCTAGAGCTCAGAGAAAATATAGATTTTGGAGTGTTCGATAGTACGAATAAATTCACTCCATCTTACCAGGTGTTGCATGGAGGATATGCAAGTACACTTCCCATAGCTCAGGGATAGGTTTCTAATTATGGAAAAGCCTCGATGTAAGAATCGTACATATTGGGGAGTGCATCCAAAGTTTAGGTAGTGTCAGACGAACATTAGATTGTTATATTATTCCTAGTCATAGAGTTTGACGGTAAAGAATAATATTTTGGGAGCCACAATATGTATGTCCTGCGGAGTCCCCTTGACAGCTCTATTTATTCTCTTGTCCTATTTAAGGAAGATCGGCAAAATTTACCATATCACAACGGTTGTTGGAAAAGTTACAAGAATGGAATTTGTATAACAAATAGATACAATTTTATTGGGTTTTAGTTTTCCAAAGATAACCCTAAGATAAAATTGTTTTTGTTAAGATATACAAAATTCTTGTAAGTGTATTCATGTAAAAATAACAAATCTTGGAGTTTTTATTTAGATTGTAAAATAAATATTTTACATAATCAAAAACAAATTAAAGTCAAGAATGGACCAAGGAACAAAACAAATTTGAGCCTTGAATTCTTGAAATATTGGGCCAAGCTAGGCTCAAACCATGTTATTACATAGCAATATATGGCCGGCTCATTGTGGGTAATTTGGGCACCGATTATACTTGTTAAAGTATTCCATATTTGTTTTGGCTTTGAATCCAATTTGGATTAGAAGTCAAGTCAAATAATGATTTGTTATATACATAAACACAACAACTTTTTTATGGATGGATAAGGATGGCCACCATTTTGTTTTTTTCCTAGTTCCATTTGGATTAGGAAAGCAAAACCTAAAAGGAGACTTTTTTAACACAATGATAAGGTTTTGTTTTAGAAAATAAAAAAGGCTGGCCGTGTGATTTATTCATAAGAAAAACAACCAAGTTATTTTTCCCAAAATAGGAGCCGAGTGTTCCTAGAGAGGTAGCCGTGTGTGATTCTTTTGGTTCACTACCAATTGGGTTTTTTGCTTTGCTTTTTCGCAAGGAGATTAAAGAGAATACCTAGGAAACAACATAGGCTATTCTTGGTGATTCTTGCTTTCTAAATTGGTGGTTAGTGATCAAGAGGTGTGTTCAAGATCCGTTCGTGTGTTCAAGATCCGTTCGTGTGTTCGTGATCAAGTGTTGAGTTCGTGATCAAGACGGATAGCACGTTGGACCTCGATAGTAAAGAGGTTGGTATTCTTCTTCTAACCTTCTTCATGCCATGATTGTGGGTTTAGATCTAAGAATTATTTTGTATGAAATTAATACAAGAAGCATGCTAGGATTAAATACAAAATTAATTGGATCTAGGTTGATAGGTGTGTAGCAATCTAGGGTTGTTTGGCTTCCGATTAAATTTTTGATTTCTACCTATGCTAAGAACGATCCATAAAATGCTTCCGCATGTTCTAAAATTTATTTTAGCAACCAACAAATGGTATCAGAGGGAACTTAGTATGTATTAAATCAAGATTTAATTAAAAGATTCACTAGAAAAATAATTGTGCGCTAGATTGGTGCCTAGGGTGTGCGATTATTTTGTGAATGTTTAGATGCCACTAACAATTTTTTTTGCAGCCCTAAGATACTGTACTAAGCTGGTATATTATTGTAATAATTTTAGTTTTGGGTATGGCCACATAGGTTCGTGTTTAGAGCCTATGTGATGTCTTTTTTGTAATGCTGTTAATGTGCAGTTTTTGTTTTCTCTTAGCTTTAAATTCATTAGAATCACTTGTAAGCCTCCCCGGAAGTATAGGAATTTATGTACTATTTTATGGTGATGTTATGGATGAAGAAGCATGAAGAAAAAGATGCAAAAACGTGCAGAAATATTGCAGTAACCAAAACTATGCGCAAGCGCGACAGAAAATCCAGATTTGCGCTAGGAGTGTTCCTATGGGTTGTTTTGGTTTGCAACTCAATATTTTGGGTAACCGAAATAATTCGGAGCTAGGTTACACTCCTGGAAAGCCTCTGGAAGTTGCCTTTGTGCATTCATGGTGGAGTTTGACACGTAGCAAAATCTCATACAGGAAGACTGCTACATTGCCAGCAACAAGGGTTTTTTTCTAGGCTTTTGAATTGCGTTTGGAGAAGTTTTTTGGCACGTTGACATCATGAAGACCAGCTTAGTTACAGTATCATTTTTGTCTTTATTTTCTTTATTTAATTATGCTTTTGCTTATGTGAATGGATGTATGATTAAATTGGCATGTCATGTAGACAAGTCAAGGCACCTGGCTTATTAGGTATCACATTGACATCTAATATGGTATATGTAATTGCGTGATTGAAAAAACATAACATGGCATAATTTAATAGTTTAAATATTTAGGCTAATCACCTAATTAATCTATTTGAATAAATTATTATGTTTAATCACGTGGAGTTACATAATTAGTTAAAGATTAAAGGTTGATCTAAGCCACTTTGGATCATAAGGTAATCTTAAACTAGAAAAACACTATTAATAAATTATTGAGTGGGAGAGGGTTATATTTCCAAGTTATGACCCAAGGCTTCCCAAAGGTTGATCCTTGCTAGTGCATATAAGCTTACTCGTGTTGCATGCGCAATCCCCCTTAGGGATGGAGATTATATGCTAGATCTAGTGGGAGGATTTTAGTTGATATTTTAATTCTTACTTGTAGATGGGTGCTTACTCGTGTTGCATGCGCAACCCCCCTTTGGGATGGAGTATCCATTAAGTACAATAGTGGAATTAAAAGCTAATAGCCCAAGTGCAAATGTGAAAGTTTACTCGTGTTGCATGCGCAACCCCCTTTGGATGGAATTTTCACGATGAGCGACTGGAAAAAGGTTAAACCTTGGTTTACACTCAACCTATTAAGGAGCCAAACATAAATAGCGATCAAAAGGGTTCAAGAAGCCCAAAAGGCTCTGCTTGAGTTTGTTTTCACCAAGAGTGACTTGGGTTAACTAGACAAGAAATTGTAGTTGGTCGACTCGCTATTACATGAATTTATATTGTAAATGTTTGGGTTTTTATTACTATGTAAATATGAAAAATAAAAATAAAAATAAAAATAATTGGAGCATTCATCTAATGCACGTTTAAATGTTTATGAATTTCAGATGACGATTTTTTCTCCTATTGCTTCCATATTGAATGAAAACAAATTGACTGGACCAAATTATGTTGACTGGAAAAGAAACCTGGACATAGTGCTCACCGCAGGTGGGTACAAGTATGCCCTCGTTGAAGTCTATCCTGAGTTGGGACCCGAACCAACTGAACAGGAGAGATTAGCTCAAGAAAAGTGGATTAAGGCTGATGAGATGGCCAAGTGCTATATATTAGCGTCTCTTACGCCTGTCTTGCAGAAGCAACATGAGTCCATGCAAACAGCTGCTGATATGATCTACAGTTTGCATGAAATGTTTGCCCATACTACTCGTCCCGCAAGACAGCAGGCGATAAGAAAGTTGATGAACACCAAGCAAGCTGAGGGAGCACCTGTGAGAGAGCATATGCTCAAAGTCATGGGTTGTCTCTATGAAGCCCTAGATCTTGGTGCTGAAATCGACGCGACCACGCAGACATATATGATCTTGGAGACCCTCTCTTCGTCCTTTGCTCAGTTCAAGTTGAATTTCAGCATGAACAAGATGGAGATGACTCTTCCAGTTCTCATGAAAGAACTCCAATCTACTGAGGAGATCATGGGAAAGAAAGAGCAAGCTCACTTTACTACTGCATAAGGGAAAGGAAAATGCTTTCATTGCAACCAGAAGGGGCACTGGAAGAGTGATTGCCCAAAGTTTCTAAGAAAGAAGAAAACTGAGGGTAAGACCTTTTATATTGAGACTTGTTTAGTGGTTGATTCTACATATTCTTGGGTTGTAGACACTGGAGCCACTACTCATATTTGCAATTCTTTGCAGGGGTTTCAGGAATCCAGAAAACTCAATGAAGGGGAGATCACAATTCAAATTGCTTCAGGAGCTAGGATAGGAGCATCTAGTTTAGGAGTAGTTACTCTAGATTTTGGATGTAATAAATATTTAGTTTTGAACGATTGCCTATTTGTTCCAAACGTTGCAAGGAATTTAGTTTCAGCTACTTTCTTAATTTCTGAAGGGTATGAGATATCTTTACGTTCTAATGTTACAATTAGTAGAAATGGAAAAGATATTTGCTCTGGAACAATGATAGGCAACCTATATTATTTACATCCATGCTCCTATAATGATGCTAGTGTCATGCATACTGAATCTAAAAAGAGAAAAGCCGAATCTAATGAAGAGACTCTTTGGCATTTACGACTTGGTCAGATTAACCAAACAAGAATCAACAGGCTAATTCATGATGGGTCTCTTGGCCCATTAGACATGAATAAGATGCCACAATGTCGATCTTGTTTAGAAGGTAAAATGACCAAAAGGTCGTTTAAGTCCAAAGGCCTTAGAGCTTCTGAGTTACTTGAATTGGTGCATACTGATGTATGTGGTCCAATGACAGTTCAAGCTCGTGGAGGTTTTGAGTACTTCATTACTTTTACTGATGACTACTCTAGGTATGGATGTATTTATCTAATGCACCGTAAGTCTGATGCATTTGACAAGTTCAAAGAATTCAAGGCCTATGCGGAGAACCAATTAGATAAACGCATCAAAGTTATGCGGTCTAATCGTGGTGGCGAATACATGCTATATGAGTACAAGCAGTATCTAGCAGATAATGGCATAGTTTCTCAGCTCTATGCACCTAGAACGCCTCAGCAGAACGGGGTTGCAGAAAGGAGAAACATAACTCTATTAGAGATGGCAAGATGCATGATGTGTCATGCAACTCTTTCTGAGTCGTTTTGGGGATATGCCCTAGAAAATGCTGTATATATTTTAAACTTGGTATCGTCTAAGTCAGTACCTAAGACACCCCATGAGATGTGGATTGGACGAAAATCCGATCTTAGGAATCTCAAAGTTTGGGGATGTCCAGCTTATGTACTAGCAGATAAGACAACAAAGTTTGGGCCTAGATCTGTGCTATGTTATTGGGTAGGATTTCCAAAAGGGACTCGTGGTGGCTATTTCTACAATCCTGAGAGTCATAAAGTATTTGTTAGCACAAATGCTAGATTCTTAGAAGAGGAATGTATAAACAGTGGTGAAGCAAGAAAGGTGGTTTTGCATGAACAGGAATCTAATGATTCACAACCCAGTTCAACACAAGTAGTAGATGATGAACACATTACTGAACCTGTTTTAGATGCTACACCAGAGCTTCGTCGCAGTGGGAGGGTTTCACGACAACCCGACAGATACATGTTCATTGGAGAGTCGTTTATGGCAGTCTCTAATGAACTTGAGTCGGATCCTACTACATACGAAGAAGCAGTTACCGATGTGGATTCAGACCATTGGCAAAAAGAAATGGAATCCGAGTTGGAGTCCATGTACTCCAACGAAGTTTGGGATCTTGTAGATATACCTACTGGAGTAAAACCCATAGGGTGTAAGCGGGTATACAAAGAGAAAGAGAGGAGTAGATGGAAAGGTTGAAACCTTTAAAGCAAGGTTGGTGGCGAAGGGCTATACCCAAAAGGAGGGTATTGACTATGAGGAGACCTTCTCACCAGTAGCCATGCTTAAGTCCATCAGAATACTTCTCGCCATATCAGCTCATTTTGATTTTGAGATATGGCAGATGGATGTCAATACTGCTTTCCTCAATGGTAATCTTGACGAGTGTATCTACATGATGCAACCCAACGGATTTATTGCTAAGAGCCAGGAAAATATGGTTTGCAAGCTTAAGAGGTCTATTTATGGACTTAAGCAAGCATCTAGATCTTGGAACATACGTTTTGATCAGGCGATTAAATCCTATGGATTTCATCAGAATCCTGATGAACCGTGTGTATACAAGAGATTGGATGGTAAGAACATTGTGTTCTTGATTCTCTAAGTGGATGACATATTGCTTATTGGAAATGATGTAGCAACATTGTCATCAGTTAAAATTTGGTTATCTAATCAGTTTAGCATGAAAGACCTAGGACAAGCAAGCTACGTTCTAGGCATCAAGCTAACGCGAGATCGCGGATCTAGAATTTTAGCTCTATCTCAATCTACTTACATAGAAAAGATATTGGTCAAGTATGCAATGCAAGACTGCAAGAAAGGTTTATTGCCTTCTAGACATGGAGTTCCTCTTTCTAGGGACGACTGTCCTAAGACAGAAGAAGAAAGGCAACAAATGAGTAAGGTACCATATGCTTCGGCAGTTGGTAGTCTCATGTAGATATCAATCTAATTTAGGAATACATCACTGGACAGCGGTAAAACATATATTCAAGTATCTTCGGAGAACGAAAGATTATATGCTTGTTTACCGTAGTGATGAGATCATTCCAGTGGGCCATACTAATTCAGACTTTCAGGCAGACAAGGACTCCAGGAGATCCACGTCTGGTTATGTATTTACCCTTGGTGGTGGAGCCATTAGTTGGAGGAGTGTGAAGCAAACTTGCATCGCAAACTCCACCATGGAAGCCGAATATGTGGCAGCATCAGATGCCGCAAAGGAGGCTGTATGGTTAAAGAAATTCCTCTTAGAATTAGAGGTAGTTCCTAATATTGAGAGACCTATGACCCTATATTGTGACAATATGGGTGCCATAGCTCAAAGTAAGGAACCTCGCTATCACAGTAAAGGGAAGCACATTGAACGCAAGTTCCATTTGATAAGGGAGTTCGTGCAGCGAAAGGAAGTGGAGATACTAAAGATAGCCTCTTTGCATAATTTGGCGGATCCATTCACAAAGGCCCTTACTGGAAAGAGCTTTACAGCTCATGTTGAGGGGATGGGTGTTAGGATAATCTAGTAGTATGTTCTTTAGACCAAGTGGGAGTTTGTTGGGATGATGTCCTAAAAACATACCATGTAAAGACAATTCTAAAATTCAAGAATAAACATTTTATGATTGCATTTGTGTTTTAAATGTTTTATTTTAAATATTTCATTTATATGTGAATGTTCTATCAAGGTCTAAGGATGTTAGATATGTGAATCTTGGATACTCAGATACACTTGAAGTGTGAGTATAGATTGACACAAGATTCATTATTACATTCTAAATCATTAGTCACAACCAGATTAACAAAGCTAGGCACTTTGTGGATATAGGTTGTAGTGCATGGACATCTCCAATTAGGGGAATGGTTTGTCTTAACCGTTTGAGATGATTCTCGGATTGATGCACTAGTGTATATGTGGACATATATATTGACGGACTTACATAGGAATGAACAACCAGAAATGTGCTATCAAAGAGTTGTTCATCCTATAGCTGTGGGAGTACGGTATATCTCAAGCTTGAGTAGGTCAATACGTTTATACTTATAGCGTATGCATTTTGATTCATCAATAAGTGAGACATGCACTATTGTCAAAATCTTGATGACTTGGATGTATGCCACTAGGGTATAAGCGCATACCTACAAAATAGTCATTCATGCACTTTCGGTTACGAAAGTGTAAGCACCCATCTGAGAGGTTCAAATTAATCTATCTAGAAACTATGCATAGTGATTCTAACGAATCAAGCGTTGTGAATTAAATTGATCGACGGGTCAATTTAATACGCTTAGAGGATAAATATAAAGGAATCTAGAGCTCAGAGAAAATATAGATTTTGGAGTGTTTGATAGTACGAATAAATTCACTCCATCTTACCGGGTGTTGCATGGAGGATATGCAAGTACACTTCCCATAGGTCAGGGATAGGTTTCTAATTATGGAAAAGCCTCGATGTAAGAATCGTACATATTGGGGAGTGCATCCAAAGTTCAGGTAGTGTCAGACGAACATTGGATTGTTATATTATTCCTAGTCATAGAGTTTGACGGTAAAGAATAATATTTCGGGAGCCACAATATGTATGTCCTGCGGAGTCCCCTTGGCAGCTCTATATATTCTCTTGTCCTATTTAAGGAAGATCGGCAAAATTTACCATATCACAACGGTTGTTAGAAAAGTTACAAGAATGGAATTTGTATAACAAATAGATACAATTTTATTGGGTTTTGGTTTTCCAAAGATAACCCTAAGATAAAATTGTTTTTGTTAAAATATACAAAATTCTTGTAAGTGTATTCATGTAAAAATAACAAATCTCGGAGTTTTGATTTAGATTGTAAAATAAATATTTTACATAATCGAAAACAAATTAAAGTCAAGAATGGACCAAGGAACAAAACAAATTTGAGCCTTGAATTCTTGAAATATTGGGCCAAGCTAGGCTCAAACCATGTTATTACATAGCAATATATGGCTGGCCCATTGTGGATCATTTGGGCACCGATTATACTTGTTAAAGTATTCCATATTTGTTTTGGCTTTGAATCCAATTTGGATTAGAAGTCAAGTCAAATAATGATTTGTTATATACATAAACACAACAACTTTTTTATGGATGGATAAGGATGGCCACCGTTTTGTTTTTTCCTAGTTCCATTTGGATTAGGAAAACAAAACCTAAAAGGAGACTTTTTTAACACAATGATAAGGTTTTGTTTTAGAAAATAAAGAAGGCTGGCCGTGTGATTTATTCATAAGAAAAACAACCAAGTTATTTTTCCCAAAATAGGAGCCGAGTGTTCCTAGAGAGGTAGCCGTGTGTGATTCTTTTGGTTCACTGTCAATTGGGTTTTTTGCTTTGCTTTTTCGCAAGGAGATTAAAGAGAATACCTAGGAAACAACATAGGCTATTCTTGGTGATTCTTGCTTTCGAAATTGGTGGTTAGTGATCAAGAGGTGTGTTCAAGATCCGTTCGTGTGTTCAAGATCCGTTCTTGTGTTCGTGATCAAGTGTTGAGTTTGTGATCAAGACGGATAGCACGTTGGACCTCGATAGTAAAGAGGTTGGTATTCTTCTTCTAACCTTCTTCATGCCATGATTGTAGGTTTAGATCTAAGAATTATTTTGTATGAAATTAATACTAGAAGCATGCTAGGATTAATTACAAAATTAATTGGATCAAGGATGATAGGCATGTAGCAATCTAGGGTTGTTTGGCTTCCGATTAAATTTTTGATTTGTACCTATGCTAAGAACGATCCATAAAACGCTTCCGCATGTTCTAAAATTTATTTTAGCAACCAACAGTGGCAACACATCACTATATGTTTCGTGACAGGGTTGCCACGTTCTACAAGAGGGCATGATGCAGTGTGGGTTATTGTGGATTGTTTGACAAACTTTGCACACTGTTTGGCTATTAGTAAGATGGATTCGTTGATTTAGTTATGTAATCAATACATTCGGGAGATAGTACGACTTCATGGCATGCCAATCTCCATTGTTTTTTATATGGACCCGCAATTCACATCCATGTTTTGGGGTACTCTATAGGAGGCATTGGGGACAAAGCTCAGTTTTAGCACTGTTGTTCATCCTCAGACTGATGGACAGAGTGAGAGGACCATTCAAATACTTGAGGATATGCTTCGTTCTTGTATTCTGGATTTCGTTGGCATTTGGGAGGATTATTTGTCGTTGGTGGAATTTGTATATAACAATTCTTACCAAAGTAGCATAGAGACGGCACCATATGAAGCACTATATGGGAGACCATGTCGATCAACATTGTGCTTGACAATGACTATTGACGGCTCAGAGTCATCAGAAATTGTATGCAGATCGGAGGAGAAAGGATTTGGAGTTCTCAGTCGGTGATCATGTATTTGAAGATGAATTCGCTTAGAGGAGTATAGATATACAGCACCAACAGAAAGTTAGCGCCATGATATGTTGGACCTTCTAAGATACTATAGCGAGTGGGACCAGTTGCATGTCGACTAGCTTTTCCACCGAAGATGTCAGAGATTCATAACATCTTCCACGTGTCAATGTTGCGGAAGTACGAGCCACATCCTTCACATGTAGTAGATTGGTCGACGATCGATGTTTCAAAGGATGTGACCCATGCAGTGCAGCCGTTGAGGATTCTAGATAGGTGACAGAAAGTCACAAGGTCAAGTGTCATCTCGTTGGTTAGAGTTCTGTGGCAGCATCATGGAGTGGAGGAGTCAACTTGGGAGGTAGAGACTGCAATGAAAGAAAAATATCGTTTCCTATTTGCGTCACTAGGTGCGTATCTAAATTTTGAGGATGAAATTTTTATTAGGGAGGGAGGATGTAAAATCCCGTACCGCAAAAAAAAAGGGGAAATAATAAGTAAATGATTAAAAAAATGTAGGAAAAAAAATGTTAAGAATAGTTAATATATATAAGTTTACTTGTGGTTGGTTTTAAAAAAAAAAAAAATGGCGTGAAGTCCAGCTTGACTTTACTGTGTCATCTTCATTCCAAAAACAAAAGAAAAAGCTTTTGTCTTCTACATATCTCTCCCACTCCACCTTCACACCAACACAACCTCTACTCCTCAATTTTCAAGCCAAATTCAACCTACAAATTTCCCACTTATTTTTCATGGATTTCTTTCTCCCTATAACTCAATCTTCTCTCTTGTTCATTATCAAGTTTCTTGCCACCGAAATCGTCACCAAGCTTGATTTGGAGATTAGTAGTTAACTTCCATAACTATTTGGTAAGGATTCCAACAATTTTCAAGTGTTTCATCAATTTACAAAATTCTAGGTTTTTCTTATGGAGTTTGGGGATTTCAAAAATTATAGGTATTTCTTGTTCTTGTGTTTTAGTTAGACTTAAATTATGTTAAATTGTTGAGTTTAGGTGTGGGTTTTGGAAATCCATTGGGGGGCAATTGGAAACACAAGGAGATTTTTCCTTAGTTTATAATTGTTAAGTAAAGGTTAGGTTAACTTGAAAAAAATATATGTATCGAGATTTTAATATTTATTTTTGATTAAGATGCTAGAATGTTGATTTTTTTAGAAGTGATAGAGATTTTAGAATATCGGATTTCTAGATTAAGGTTTGAGCTTATGTAATTAAATTGAGTTTATTTTTATTAAATAGTGAATTTACTTGGAAGAAACTTGCTTCAGTGATAGAGGTTGTGCGTTGTCGATAAAGAGGTAGGGATTATTTTACTTCTCTTTTTTTTGTTTAACTTTTCTTGTTTGGAAAAGCTTTAAACCCTTATAATTGTTGAATCTTCTGTATGTTATTCATTATATCAATTCTTTTGGGCTACTCTTTGATTGTTCCAAAGAGAGTCGAACCCCTAATATGATTCTTGAATGAACATTCTTTGATTGAGTTATTATATATGTACATGTGCGTTAACACTTGCACGTGGTAAGCTCGATTGAAACTTATTTGGATCTTCATGTGATGTGATTTATGTGACATAGCATTTAAATGGTTTTTAATGTGCATTTAATGGCATGATGGACCACTGGGCTAGGGCTCAGGTGTTTTCATGTTTAGGAATGGTGTTATAAAATTGAAGATAGTGTTATGGACTGGAATTGGCGAATGCCATTTTTGACGGATTTACACTTTCTCCAGGGATTTATCGTATGGACTGATTTACGATTGTTGGGTTTCAATGACTCATACACAGCGGAAATTAAAAATTTTCATTGAAACCCTCCAGAGAATTCATGTGAAAGGGCATAAATCATAGTTAAAGAGTTTACCTCTTGAAGTGCAAAAATCAACCGATTGCTTGGCTTGAAGGATCCGAATCAATTCGCACTATCTGAACGAATAGCGTGCCTCTATGGTATCCACACGAACAAGCCAAAGATCTCCTGTCTCCGTTATGCTAGTAACCGGGGAGAAGGGTTCACAAAGCCGTTTTCTCTCAACTCACTATATTGCGGCACACTTACAAAATATAACGCAACTAGGGTTATACGCAACCCTATATATCATGAGCCAAGTAAAACAAAAAGCCCATATCCCCTTAAAGAAAGGAGCCCACGTTTTGGACACTTGACCACGTTCAATCAATCCCATTAATTGAACCGGTCATGGACCCTACATAAAGCCCTAAGCCCAAACGTAATTGTTATTCTCTAATAACGTAATCTTTGCTTATTCTATGTGTGTGACCCTATAGGTTCTCATTACGTTGGCAGCGAAACTAAAATCGTATTCTAGCATTACAAACAATGAGAGGCATCTAGCAACACATCATTGTTACCCAAGTAACGGGAATGTCAATGATTCGACATAACCTTTATTCACGACCAATTTTACATGCAGTCCCTTTGTCCTTCATATCTTGATTAACACCGAGGCATGGAATGTTTCATCCTCGTATAGGTTAATCTATGTGTTTCTTGATTCTGAGCAGACTATAATAAACAAACGAGATCAATATCACATATTGACTCATTTGAGCACGGCCATGCATTTTTCAGTCTCACACTCAATCAAGGGGCCCACAGATATTACTCCTGTTATATAGGAGGGACAAATTCCATCTATGTCACTCACATCCCTCCACATGATTCATGATACACCCAATCACTGACTTTATAGTCAACCCTTTTACAGGTGACGTTAGACAGTATAAAAATGTATAACTCCTAATGTCGGGAACCGTAGTGACTTCAGGTCAGAGGACAACATACATTATCGTCACTATGAGAATAGCTTATGACATTCATATAACAATCCATGTAGTATTCTCATATTGGGTCTGTCCAGTACTTCTGTTCTCTAACAAATACCCATGTATTGATTTGATATCTCATATCCATGACCCGTAAGATTTGGTCATCAATCAACCTACATACTAGTCTCAATGTATTAATGTCATCCCAATTAACAATAATACTCCACTAGGGACGTTTAAGAATAGTGTTCTATATACATCCATGAGGATCTCACGTTCAAGTCACACACTTGAAGTCCCATGGCATCGAACCAACTATTCTAGGGATATTTATTACAATCATTTATATAGTGCATATAAATAAATCATAATAAAAGAAATACCTCAATATAACATAATAAATATATACGAGTACAATCATCTTTATGATTGGCTCCTAGGGCATACACCAACAACGATGCCGGTGGATATGGTGAAGGGTAATGGTATGGGAGCGATTGTTTGAGTCATGGGGTACGTGTTCAGATGTTCGGATGGGTGTACGGAGACATTGTTTACATAACATATCATTGCATTTATTCCGTTCTATCAAATTTCTGCCTTTCTTTGTTACTCCTATTTGATATCCCTACTAAGCATTCGGCTCACCCTATTTATTTATTTCTATTTCAGGTGAGCCATCTTCTGACACGGGTCGTCCAGATCAGCATGACGTGGTGTGATGTGGCCTGACATAGTAGTAATCTGATAGTGTGTTTTATTTGTTTTGTTTTCGTTATTTATGATAGGACACTTGTTGCGTCTCTAGCTGGATTTATATAGTTCTTTTGGTTATTCTAGATGAGCCAAGAGATGACTTTGTGTGATCGGGACTTATGTGTTATATTATATATGTGGTTGTTGTGGAAACCTTAGTGGCTTTGTTTATGGAGAATGTTGAAGTTGTTGTTTGGATTATAGAATTGCTGGTTTTTATATTTTTGTGCAAGGTGGCATTCTTCAGTTTATGGGGAAATGCTGCCAAAATTTTTATTGAAATTTGTGACTATTTATGATGTGTTTAGTGTGAGTATCTGTTGTTTTGTCATTTAGCTCACGTTCTGTGGATCAGGGCATAACAACTTGGTATTAGAGGGAGGTTATGAGACTTATAGACCTAGGGTTATGTGTCCACTGGTAGTTTGATATTAGTTAGTGCATTTTTAGACTTATAGACCTAAGATTATTCCTTAAATCCTATTGTCTTAGGTATTCTGAGATAAGTTGTATATGTTTCGGATGTACACATGTAGAGGTCGAGGACGCAGCGGAGGGCTAGTCCCAGGGGGTGCACAGGCATCTGAGCCGATATATGGATCAGATTATTTTGATGATCCGATTATGGGAGGTAGTTATTCTACGAGAGTTGAGACGTTGTCTGGGCAATATAATGATATGTTTTCGAAGATGGGTGGGGTTAGAATACCACCAGTTAGGAGGGAGATATGACATCAGTTAGGTAGCAATCCCATTATAGCTAAGGATAGACATAGAGGATGGGATACGATATCTACTCCTACACAAGCATACACACCGACTATTCCAGCAGCATTAGTACCTTAGACATCAGAAGTTCAGCCTCAAGTGATGATACAAGCTATGACTGAGTTCGTACAAGCTCAAGTTACACGAGTGTCAGATACTCGTAGTGAGGGACAGACTTCAGATATAGTTGTAGAGGCAATGGGTGATAGTCGAACTAGAAGGGGCCTAGTTGAGCTCAATCAGCTGCAGAAGACTAGGATTGCTGCATTATGTGGAGATACAAATGTGGCTAGAGTGCACAAGTGGCTAAGATGGATGACACGTCATTGATATACACAGAGCATACCTGATGAAGGACGGGTGATGCTGGTCTCCTACTTTCTTGAGGGTGTTGCTTATGATTGTTAGGATTCGTTGGATGATAGAAGGGATACTCTCACTTGGAACTCTTTCAGTGATCTTTTCTTGCAGTAGTTTATACCCCTATCCTTTTGTACCAGAAAGACGAAGGAGTTACTTGAGTTAGTTCAGATGCCTGAGACATCAATGATGAAGTATGACGTTCTGATGAGCTCTATCATTTTAAGTAACAGTAGGCAATGACCGATGAGCTTAAGGCAGAATGGTATCGACAAGGCTTGCTTCCAGCAATTGGTACACAGTTGCTTTCGATGAGAATCAAAGAATATAGTGAGATGGTGGAAATGGCTCTCCAGTTTGAACAGAGATTCAAGGACTCTATGAGGTATTAGGATAAACACTTCAGGCAAGATGCTTCATTTACAAGCTCTAGCTCTGGTGGAGGTCAGAAGAGACAGAGGATTGATACACATGGACAGAGGAATCATACAAGACCTAAAAGTCAAGCTCAGAGAGGGAGGGATAACAGAAGTGGGGGGTACTCAGAGAAGCCAGAAGACATGTCACCGGTGCTGGCAAACACGATACCTCATTGCACAGTGTAGAGCTATAGGGCCAGAGTGCTATGAGTACGGACTGGTGGAACATCGTAAAGCAAATTGTCCACGGCTAGGGAGGAGTCCATAGCAGGGTGTCCAACAGTTTCGATCTATAATTCCTGCACCCTCACTTATAATTGTACCACCTACGAGGAGGAGTAGACTACATGCAAGTGAGCAGCAGCAACAATAGTAGACTGTGACTCAAGCTAGAGTGTTTAGATTAGGTCATCAGACAGCGCAAGAGCATCCAAACTTTATTGGAGGTATCTTTTTATTTACAATTCAGGGGCACATGTTTTATTTGATTCTGGTGCTACTAGCTCGTTCATTTCATCATCATTTGCATCGACATTAGGGTTGGAGAATTCTCCTATTCGTAGAATGATGGCCGATAGATTCTCCATTTGGTCAATTTACCCGCATTCGAGGGATATTGTAAGTGTCAGTTCAAAGATGTTGAGTTGACCGCTAATTTGTATGTCGTTGATTTCAAGTACTATGACGTTATTTTGGGTGCGGATTGGTTGACTATGTATCACGCAATATTACATTTTTGGGAAAGGTGGTGAAGCTGCAGAAGCCCCAAGGGAGTTGTGATCTAACTGAGGGGATCAAAGGGCATTCCATGTCCACACTTTTTCGATAATCCTTCTTATGTCGACTGTCGAGTAGCTAGTCTCACTACTTTCGTGTCTAGGGAGGATTCATGTACATCAATACGGGTTGTGAAGGAGTATAAAGATGTATTTCAGAGGATTTATCGGGTTTTCCACTTAAAGGGGACATTGAGTTTAGTATCGATCTGTATCCAGGTACGGATCTGATTGTGATTCCCTCTTATCGAATGGCTCCTACCGAGTTAAGGGAGTTGAAGACCCAATTGGAGGACTTATAGGAGAAGGGATTCATTAGACCTCGTGTTTCCACCTTGGGGTGCTCCTGTATTCTTTGTAAAGAAGAAGGATCGCATGATGCGAATGTGTGTCGATTACGGACAAGTGAATAGGGTGACTATGAAGAACGAGTATCCACTATCGAGGATTAATGATTTCTTTGATCAATTGAGGGGTTCACTATATTATTCGAGTGTAGACTTGAGATCAGGCTACCATCAATTGAGAATTTGGTATGGAGATATCCCAAAGACAGCTACTCGATACGAGCACTATGAGTTTTTGGTTATGGCATTCGGGCTAACCAATGCTCTAGGAGCCTTCATGAACTTAATGCAGTGGGTGTTCCACCCTTATCTAGACTGGTTTGTTATTGTCTTTATAGATGACATTCTAGTCTACTCACCTACGGAGAAGAAGCACAAGGGGTACTTGAAGATAGTGTTGTAGACATTGAGAGAGCACCAGTTATATGCCAAGTTGAGTAAATGTGTCTTCTGGGAGACAGAAGTGAAATTTCTGAGGCATGTGATCACAAGAGAGAGTTGCAATAGACCCAATGAAGGTAGAAACAGTGCTTGAATTGCAAAGACCAAAGATCATCTAGGAGATTCGCAGTTTCTTTGGATTGGCAGGCTATTATAGGTGTTTTATTCTTGATTTTTGATAAGTAGCAACACCAATGACTCAATTGACTAAAAAAGGAGTTCATTTTATATAGTCTGATAGTTGTGTGGAGGCATTCTAGGAGCTGAAGACAAGACTCACTTCGTTTCCAGTATTGGTGGTTCCAGAGATGGATTTAGGTTATCAAATATATTGTGATGCATCGAGAATTGGATTAGGCTATGTTCTAATGCACCAGGGTAGAGTGGTAGAGTACGTGTATCGTTTGTTAAAGTCGTAAGAGCGGAATTATTCAATGCATGATTTGGAGTTAACAGCTATCGTGTTTGCTTAGAAGCAGTGGAGGTATTATATATATACGAAGAGAAATTTGAAGTGTTCTCAGATCACAAGAGTCTCAAGTATCTCTTCACATGGAAGAAACTAAACCAGAGGCAGTGTAGATGGATGGAATACCTAGAAGACTATGACTTCACCTTGTAGTATCACCTCAGCAAGGCAAATGTTGTAGCGGACACATTGAGTAGAAGGAATTAGATGGTCATGTTAGCAGTAAGAGAGTGGGACTTGTTAGAGATGGTTGATCAATACAGTTCAGAATTGCAAAAGCAGGATAAGCAAATTTTCTTGGCTAGTATTCTCACACGTCCGGCATTGATGGAGAAGGTTATTGATGCTCAGAATGAAGATCTCATCTTTGACGTTTTTGAAGAGTCTGGTTGGGTGAGTGGTGTCGGTGGTGAAGTTTGCTACCTGGGAGATTGATTATACCACAAGATGGTGAGTTACGAGAAGAAGTTTTGAGATAGGCACACCGTTCTATATTTTCTATACATTCGGGGAAGTACAAAGATGTATAAAGATTTATGAAGATGGTTCTAGTGGCGAGGTATGAAGGTGGATGTAGCTAGATTTGTGGCAAGGTGCCTTACCTGTCAGCAGGTGAAGGTAGAGCACCAGAGACCATCCGAACTACTTCAGCCACTTCCAATTACAGAATGGAAAAGGTAGCACATCACTATGGATTTTTTGGTAGGGTTGCCACATTCTATAAGAGGGCATGATGCAGTGTGGGTCACTGTGGATGGGTTGATGAAGTCTGCACACTATTTGGCTATTAGTAAGATGGATTCGTTGATTCAGTTGTGTAATCAATGCATTCAGAAGATAGTACAACTTCATGGCGTGCCAATCTCTTTTGTTTTTGATAGGGACTCGCATTTCACATCCAGGTTTTTGGGTACTCTACGGGAGGCATTGGGGACAAAGCTCTATTTCAGTACCACTTCTCATCCTCAGACTAATGGACAGAGCGAGAGGACCATTCAGATACTGGAAGATATGTTTCGTTCTTGTATTCTAGATTTTGGTGGTAACTAGGGGGATTATTTGTCATTGGTGGAATTTGTAAATAACAATTCTCACCTAAGTAGCATAGAAATAGCACCATATGAAGCACTATATGGGTCACGATGTCAATCACCATTTTGTTGGGCAGAGATAGGAGATACTACTTTATTGGAGCCGGATTTGGGGAGAGAGATGACAGAAACGATGAAAGTGATTCGACAATGAATATTGACGGCTCAGAGTCTTCATAAATCGTATGCAGATCGGAGGAGGAAGGATTTGGAGTTCTCAATCGGTGATCATGTATTTTTGAAGGTGAGTCCGCGTAGAGGAGTACAAAGATACAACACCAAAAGGTAAGTTAGCCCCACGATACGTCAAACCTTTTGAGATACTTGAGCAAGTGGGACCAGTTGCATATCGACTAGCACTTCCACTGAAGATGTCAGAGATTCATAACGTCTTCCACATGTCAATGTTTGCGAAAGTGCAAGCCAGATCCTTCACATGTAGTATATTGGTTGACAATCGATGTTTCAAATGATGTGACCTATGTAGTGTAGCTGTTGAGGATTCTAGATAGGCGAGAGAAAGTCACAAGGTCGAGTGTCATCTCGTTGGTTAGAGTACTGTGGCAGTATTATGGAGTGGAGAAGTCAACTTGGGGTTAGAGACCGTAATGAAGGAAAAATATCATTTCCTATTTGCGTCACTAGGTGTGTATCTAAATTTCGAGGACGAAATTTTTACTACGGAGTGAGGATGTAAAATCCTATGCCGGGGAAAAAAATGGAAATAAAATAAGAGGAAATAATAAGTAAATGATTAAAAAATGTAGGAAAAAATGTTAAGAATATTTCATATATATAAGTTTACTTGTGGTTGGTTTAAAAATTAAAATAAATAAATAAATTGGCCTGAAGTCCAGCTTCACTTCATCGTGTCTTCTTCATTCCAAAGACAAAAGAAAAAGCTTTTGTCTCCGACGTATCTCTCCCACTCCACGTTCACACCAACACAACCTCAACTCCTCAATTTTCAAGCCAAATTCAACCTACAAATTTCTTTCATCTTTTTGGCTATGGTAATTTTTAGAAATTCCCATTTATTTTTCATGAATTTCTGTCTCTCTCTAACTCAATCTTCTCTCTTGTTCATGATCAAGTTTCTTGCCACCAAAATCCTCACGAAGCTTGATTTGGAGATCAATGGTTAACTTCCATAACTAGTTGGTAAGGATTCCATTAATTTTCAAGTGTTCCAACAATTTAAAAAATTCTAGGTGTTTCTTATGGAATTTGGGGATTTCAAAAATTATAGATAATTCTTGTTCTTGTGTTTTAGTTACACTTTAATTATGTTAAATTGTTGAGTTTAGTTGTGGATTTTGGAAATCCATTGGGGGTTTGTTCTTTTAGTGGAAATCTGAAACACAATGAGACTTTTCCTTAGCTTATAATTGTTAAGTAAAGGTTAGGTTAACATGAAAAAAATATAGGTATTGAGATTTTAATATTAATTTTTGATTAAGATGCTAGAATGTTGATTTTATTTTTATTTTATTTTTTGAGAAGTGATAGAGAATTTATAATATTGGGTTTTTGAGATTAGGAAATTAGAAGGTTTGAGCTTATGGAATTAAATTGAGTTTATTTTTTATTAAATAGGTTAGTGAATTTACTTGGAAGAAACTTACTTCTGTGATAGAGGTTGTACATTGTCGACATAGAGGTAGCGATTTTTTTTCTTTCTCTTCATTTGTGAAACCCCGACCCAAAACTATAGGTTTAAGTCAAATTATGGATGATTCATGAGGTACGGAATCAGGAAAAATTGTTTTTGAGCTTAGTTCGTTAAATGGGTCATAACTTTTAGCACAGATGTCCGTTTCGGACCCATAATATATCAAATCGAAGCTAAGACCGAGACGGAGTTGGAAAAATTGGGAACACATGCCTAGGCTAGAGCCTAAGAAGTGTGCGCCTAGGCGTGTGCAAAACTGCGCCCAGAAGAGCGCCCAAGGCAATGTGTCTTGGTAAACCAGTTAGGCCAGAGTGCCTAGGCGCCCAGAGTAGCCCCTAGGCGCAACTCGAGCTTTCCAAAAAGACTCCAGCGAGCCTTTAGAGAAATTTTTGGTTGGTTTCAGTCCTAGAGTGAGAGGGAGCGACGATTTTAGAGAGAGAAAGGGTTTTCTACATGGATTCGACCTAAATCTTGAGGATTCATGATTATTGGAGTGCTCTATTGAAGATTCAAGCTAGATTGGAAGAGTTTGGTAAGTTTTCTCACTTTTGGTAAAAGTTAGGTTTTTGTAGATCTTGTTAGATTCTTTTGGAATTGGTTTCTATGGTTTAGATATGTTGATTTAGGCTTGATTTTGTACATATATCTAGGTTTTTTTGTGATTTTGGAGCAAGGGATTGATTGGGTTGAGTTTGAAGGATTTTGGGGGTTTTCTAGAGAGAGAAGATGAGTAATTTCGAAATTCTTGATTCAATTGATGTTTAAATGAGTTTTTGATCATATATGGATATGTGAATGGGTTCAATTTCGCCACATTGATAGGGTTGAGAAATCGGAACCCTAGGAACGTAATTGGTGGATTTTGGTAAATTGCTCGACACGAGGTAGGTGATTTCCAACCCTTCTTTCTATCATTGGTTCTCATTATTTAAAGAGCATTTCGATTCTTCATTGGTCGTCGTTGTTTGTGTTTCCGCCTTAATTGCTTCTAAGGGGAAACGAGCTTTGTGTGGATTGTTGCTAGTTGTTGAATGTTGCATGACCCGATTGAGTGTTCCGTCATTTACGGACACGTTGTGATTTCTCCGTTCATGCATCATGGTAGTTATGTAAAATATATAGGATATTCATATATACATATCTATTCGGCATGACATGTCATAATGCATTAGTGATGCATGGGGGACTCGAGTATGGACTCGGGAACCCTTAGGTTACTTGAAAGCCACATGGGAGGATGGCAAGGTGAAGGTTGTTACCACCGAGTCATGTGAACCCCATATGGGGTAACGCACTAAGGGTAGGGTCGAGAGTGACTTTGCCTTGTGAGGTGCGGGCGTGATAGGTTCACGCAACCGGATGATCCTAGGAGTGGTTGGGTGTGGTGAGCTTGCTCCCGTGCAATATTACATTGAGTTGCAATGGTATTGTGGTTGTTATGCTCCGAAAGGGTTAATCCGGATAAATGTTGATGTGAAATTATTGAGTATACGTTCATGTGGTAGGTACATATTGATGCATTACTTTCTTTCGGTTCTGCCTATATCACTGTTTAATTCTTTACCCTACTGAGCTTCTAGCTCACTCTTTTACTTTCTTTCTTCAAAAGGAGATACTAGTACAGGTACCGGTGGTGCGAATCGGTGAGCGGGACGTGACATGGATGGCCCTGGGTAGGATTGGGTGCTAGAGATATACTCTATGCATGTGGATGTATGTAGTATATCTATGTTGTGAGAATATAACCATTTGGCATGGTTGTGCTTGCATGTAGATGTGGATGCTGATGTATGGTTTTATTTGATGATATATGAATTTGTGTGTAGATTTATATGTGATGCCATCAGTTTGTGCATGCTGGTAGCGGATGGCCTGAGGCCTAGGGTCAGGATTGCATGTGGTTGAGGCCTGAGGCCTATGGTTGCTAGTGTGATGTTGTGTTTGCTGCGTTTCTGATGGAGGTGGGCACTCTCCGATGTACAGGGAGATGCCACCGGATTTTCGGTTGATCCCGGATGTTCACACTAGTGACCTACGAAGGGTGCAGAGAGAGCACCCAGTCGCGTCGCCGAAAATGGGGTGTGACACCATTTGTTACACTTTTCTTGTTCGTAAAAGCTTTGAACCTTTATAATTCTTGAATCTTCCGTATGTTATTCATTCTATCAATTCTTTTGGGCTAGTCTTTGATTCTTCCAAAAGAGAATCAAACCCCTAATATGATTCTTGTATGACCATTCTTTGATTGAGTTATTATATATGTACATGTGCGTTAACCCTTACACGTGTTAAGCTCGATTGACACGTATTTGGATCTTCATGTGATGTGATTTATGTGACATAGCATTTAAATAGTTTTTAATGTGCATTTAGTAGCACAATAGACCACTGGGCTAGGGCTCGGGTGTTTCTATGTTTAGGAATTGTGTTTTGGAATTGAAGATAGTGTTATGGACTAGAATTGGTTAATGACATTGTCCGATGGATTTACATATTCTCCATTGATTTACAGTGTTGACCGATTTACGGTGCCGGTGGATATGGTGAAGGGTAATGGCATGGGAGTGATCCACGACTTTTTGGAGTCAAGGGGTGGTTGTTCAGAAGTTCAGATGGGTGCACAGAGACATTGTTTACATAGCATATCGTTGCATTTATTTCATTCTATCACATTTCTACCTTTATTCGTTACTCCTATTTGATATCCCTACTGAGCAATTGTCTCACACTATTTATTTCTTTCCCTTTCAGGTGAGACATCTTCTGATACAGGTCCTCCAGATCTGCATGATGGGGCGTGATGTGGTGGCCTGACATAGTAGTCATCTCATAGTGTATTTTAGTTGGTTTATTTTTGTTATTTATGATATGACACTTGTTGTGTCTCTAGATGTATTTATGCTCCGTGTGATCGAGACTCCTGTGTCATATTATATATGTGTCGTCGTGGAACCCCTGAGGGGATTGGTTTATGGAGAATGTTGAAGTTGTTGGATTATAGAACTGTTGGTTTTTATATTTTTTTTGCAGGGTGGCGTTCTTCAATTTATGTGGAAATGATGCCAAAATTTTTATTGAAATTTGTGAATGTTTGTGACGTGTCTAGTGTGAGTATGTGTTGTTTTATCGTTTAGCTCACGTTTCGTGGATCGGGGGCATGACATATCTAACTTAACGTGAGGATTTTAATGAATGATTAGAACGAAAGACTCAGATTTAACTTGAGATAAAACGGAAAGTGCAACTATAATATTTTAGCATAATATATTATAGTTTATGGATTTTAATTATGCTCATGGGTTTGCGGAGATAATTAAATCCACAGAAAGCCCATGTTTTATTTTTCCTTGTTGGTCTCCAGTGTAGCCCATGAATGCCCAAACCAAAGTGAATCAGAAAAACCTAATTAAGCTTGGAGATCCCTCATTAGAGAGAGGTGTGGGCCGGCCACCTAGTGTAAGGAAACCCTAGGTTGGCCGAACCCTATATAACACACACTAGTTTGTTTTTGTTTCACCAATGTTGAGATGTCAGTTGGACTCAACTCTCTAACTGTCTCCATAGTTTTGATTTATGATTTTTAGGTTCCTGGTGTAGGGAGTCCACAATCTTGAAATCCAAGTTTGGAAATTTGTTCATATGGTGGAAGATCCGCGGGATTGAGCTTTGAATCAATCCGGCTGACTTCATCATTTCATAATTTTATTAAAGATCAATCCAGAAGATCTCAAGGTAAATTATTTTACACAATTAGTCTAGTCATAGATTATGCATGTTTATCATAACTAATAAGAAATTTTTGAAAGCCGTTTTCTGATCGATTACTCATATGTGCGTTCCTTGGTTTTTAAAACGTTTTCGCAAGTGCGTATTTTTCAACAATGATTTCTTTTAAGGAATCACTTTCAGTAAAGGCAACTAGTCTTATTTTTATTTTTTTCCAATGCTCACAAAAAGTTGGGAACTTCCACTCCACGTGCTTTCTAATCTCTCTCTATGTCTGTCTAATTTCTGCATTACCAATTATTTACGAGGTTGGTTGTCATTGGTGCTTATAGGTATTTTAGGCCTCTTGTAGCTGATGTAGCGGTTGTTGCAAAATGCCATTTAAGTGCTCTCTACAAACATGAAAAGGGGGAACTTTTCGCACAACTGGTTGACTTGCTACAGTTCTATGAAGGATTTCAGATCAATGATCATGTTGGGTCACAACTGATGGATGATAAGTGCTCCAATCTCATTATGACAAGTCTCAGGCTTTTCAACTATTTGCATTCTAGAAAATAGAGGTCCGTTTGAGCTTGCTTTAATGTATTGTTCTATGTAATTTTTATGTTCGCTCTGTTTACAGTTGATGTTCCTCATTTTAAAGTTTTGTAAAAGTTTTTCATACTCATCTCATATTCTTAATATTTAATCTCCACACTATTTTGTCTTGGGGGCTTGCATCTGCGAGAACTCTCTTTGGCTAACATTAGAAAAAAAGATTGTCATCTTGCCAATATAGGCATTTGATCTTTTACTAGGGCTGTAGTGAGAGGTTATTATCCTCTGAAAGTTCTGCTACATAAACGCGACTTTGCAAATATGCTATTTAGCTTATCTTTTTTGTTGCCATCCTTTTTCCTGGGTTTGCTAATTATGTGCCAAATTCTTACAAACACTGATTTATGGTAGGAGATGCTTCCAAAAAAACAACTGACATCATGGAAATTATGCAGATTACATGGTCTGTGAATGCTCTGAGATTTGTTGATTGTACAGGGTCTCAAAAGTGGACTTTGCAAACGATGCTTTTGATTGCGCAATAGCTATGCGTCAAAGGGTAAGCTATTGTTTTTCATTGAATCAAATTTCTTAATGCTGCATGTATGAAATTTTGGGAAACTAATTTAGGGTTCAAAATGGTTTAATCAATTCTAACATGATATAGTGTATATAACATGTTTGGGAATGGTCCATTTGCTGGGTTTTTCTTTCCCCTCAAAGAACTATGTTTTAAGCTCTTAATTTAATGAAAGATGGAATAAGAGACTAAATGGCAATTTATTTTTCATAGCTGGCTTCTGTAAAAAGTCATTGGGGATGCACAGATGATGAAAATGGAAAAGTTAGATGGTATGCTTAGCAACGATGGGAAGGAACCCCTATAAAGGATAAAAAGTGGAATATGATCACTGTTGAGTTCGTGTATTGTGAATTTGATGCCCGTGATTTCCTTCTTTCAACAGCTGAAATCGCCTGGTTCTTCTGCGCGAAACCTGCTAAAAAAAATTGTTGCTTTTAAAAAGTACTGCGATAATCTTTTTCATCTACCCCATGTTCTTCAATAGAAACGTCATTCATGCGTGTTTCACTTTTGTTGGTCCCCAATTTTGTGATCCTTGCAGATCTTACGCGCTTGCTTTTCTAGGTTCATGAATCTCTTAGGTCAACTCATAGTGAGCAGAAATAGCTATACACATCACGAATTAGATAACTTGCTTGCGATTTTGTCTTACCTTTAGCTCTCTCCTGCTTTTCTAGGTTCTTACAATTTCGAGCTACATAATTTCATTCATCGTAGCCTTTGCAAGTGTTGATTTCGCAACCTCCGTTCAATTGGCTAATATGGTTGATTTGTTTTTTTCATCATTTTTGTGCTTCTGTGCACCTTTTTCCCTCAATGTGGTTTTGTTAGCGAGCTTCTTAGTTTTTCCTACGTCATTTTCTCACTTTGGGTTTCGATGGCCATCGCGCTTTTGATCGCTAATTCCCAGGTTTGCTTACTTCTTTTCACAGCTTTTATCGATCCAAATTTCGACTTCTTTCCTCTAATTTACCTCATTCTTTTTTCCCTATCACTTCCTTCTCTAGTAGCCAATTTGGTAAAGGATTTCTCAGCTATTGTCATTTTTCTCTAAGTTTTTATTCACCTTTTTCGATTCCGTTTTATTTTGGTGCCCTTTTATCCGTTGGATTGGTGGATGCTTAGTTAGATATGATTTTTGGTTTGTTTCAATCTCCTCTGTTTGATATCCTTTTTGTGTGTTGAGATCTTGCCCCTTCAACTTGGTTTGTTTCAATTTCCTCTTCCTTTGGTGATTGTCTTTGTTGGATGAAAGACATGAGAGAGAGAGACTCGCTATGGGTGATTGCGGTGTTTATCGGTAGGCTAGTGGTTGGTTTTTCTTAAGTGTTAGTCTTTCTTTTTTGTAGGTTCACATACCTTCATTATTTGGGCTATGCCATTGTATTTCTGTTACTTGTATTGTATCTGCCCAACTGTATACCCTATACCTCTGTGATTGACTACCCATACACCTATATGTTCCATAACTATGTAAATACGTAGCCAAACTCCTGTATCTATATAAGTGTAGTGTGCAACTACTGAAATGAATAAGAAATACAAAGTTTCTAACATGGTTTGAGAGTCAGAATCGGTCTAACGTGATCGACATTCTTTCGTTGATCGGTCTTCCCACACAATTGCCGGCTTCTCTTCCTAGCAACTCTGCTTATGAGTCTCTTTTATGTTTCTGTTTCTGTGCTAGTTACCTGTGCTGATCTGGTTCTGTTCTTAGTTCGGGTTTGGTCTATGTTCTTGATTTTATCATCACACGAGCTTCCTTTCTTGCTTCTGCTTCACCACACGTACTTTCCATCTAGGTTTTCTTGTTGGAGGCGACCTTGTTCTGCGCTGCGCGCACTTCAAACTCATTTGGTCTTCTTCCTCAAGTTGGTTTCTAGATGTGCGCTGGCCTTCTCTCTACTTTGGCATCTCCTGTGTATGATAGATCCTGTCTAAACTTGGTTTATTTTCGTTGTGTGATCTTTGATCTCTCAGTGATTTAATCTAGTTCTTGATTGGTTTCTTGCTTCAAAAAAAAGGTTAAGGTTAGTATATGTTGGTCCTACACAGGTGCAATCTTGTTGGTCCCTTGAGGTGGAGCACTTGGGCTGGTATGTGGTGGTGAAGAAAGTCAAACCTAACTTTCCTTGCACCTTTGTTGAGGTGTGTTGTGTGTCTATGTAATTGGTGCCAAGTGATTGGATTTTTGTTTCGAAGGGTAATACGGTAATCTGCTTGATATTTCTTACATTTATAATTTGGACCTTGATATTTTTAGACTTTTCAATTTGGTCCCTAATATTACAAGAATTTTCAGTTTGATCCCTAGAATTTCTAGATTTTACAGTTTAGCCCCTAATATTTTTGAATCTTCAATTTCACCTCTGATCTTTCTAGAGTATTCAATTCAGTCCCTCCTAAGTCTTGGTGTGCTTTAGTTTCATAGTTGTGCTCGTCCACTTGTAGAGGCACACATCACTCTTTAGCATATGCTGACTTATTTCTCATCATTTGCATATGCCTTGACTTTTGGTACTTCAAGTTTGCTAGATTGTTTGTCAGGTATCCATTATTCTATTTGGATAATTGACTCCGGTGTTGCGTTCCATATGACTTCTTACAAATCTCTATTACGTAATTGTGTTTCTCTTCGATCCTCTATGAATGTCTATATTGCTAATGGTACTTCTTTATCTGTAGCTTCTATAAGTTCCATTTCTATGTCTTCTTCTACTCCTGTTTCTCTTCCTCGTGTTTTGTATGTTCCTAACTTTTCTGTCAACCTTTTGTCCATTAGTCAATCTGATAGTGTTGGTTTTGACATTCATTTTGGTTCTTCTATCTGTTGTGTGCAGGATCAAAAGTCAGGGAAGCAGATTGGGATAGAGCATAAGATTGCCTATGTTTATGTGATGGAGCAATTGCATTTGTCAGTTGTACCTTCGGTAGCCTTTTCTTCCTTCCATTTAGATGAACTATCGAGTTCGTTTTATCTTTGGCATGCTAGGTTAGGTCATTTGTCTATTGAGCGTATACGTAGTTTGTCTTCTTTCGGGAAATTGGGTCGAATCTCCACTAGTGATATTTCTGAATGTCGTGGCTGTAAACTTGCTAAGCAAACGATATTACCCTTCCATAAAAGTGTCTCAATTTCTACTTCTCCTTTCTCTCTTATTCATACTGATATATGGAGCCCTGCTCCTATTGCCAAAAAGGGTGGTTTTGTGTACCATGTTTCTTTTGTGGATGACAATACTCGGTTTACTTAGGTCTATCTTATGAAACATAAATTTGATTTTTTTTAAATCTATCATTCTTTTCAGTCTTTAGTCACCACTCAATTTTTTGGTACAATTAAAATTTTACGTTTTGATCTCGGGGGGAGCATCTTAAGAAAGAATTCATTGAATACTTGTCTGATAATGGTACCATTCATCAATCTTCCTATTATGATACTCCAGTTCAAAATGGATGTGTAGGACACAAGCACATGTTAAGGATATTATTGTCCATGTACATAAGCATCAAGGATTATATTGTAGTCTAGCCGATTAGGTTAAGTTCTTTGTATTGTATTCATTTTTTGGTTGATGAGAATAAGATCGACTGATTGCTCATCTTATATGGTATCGGAGCCGCCTATTCTCTTGTAGCTTTATCTCATATGATTCTGGTTAGTTTGGTTTGGTTTTCTCTCTCGTTGCTCTCTCTCTTGTGGATTTGCTTGTGCCTTGTTCTCTGTCTGGTTCCTCCACTGTTAGCTTGTGTATTTGCTTGTTTGTCTTTGTTTCGTTTCTGGAGCTTTGGTGGTTCTTCTTGTTCGTCTTGGCTTTGTACCTGTCTATTTCTATTTGTAGTTTTGGTTCTTTCTTTCTCTCTTATGGCTACTAACGACAAGTTGCAAGCTATTAGCATTCGTCTCAACTCCAGTAACTATTCATATTGGTCCAATGTTATGAAAAATTTTCTTCTTGGCCATGGCAAATGGGCTTACGTCACCGGCAAAGTGTCGTCTCCCATTGATTCTACTCATAAGAATTATGATACTCTCCTCAAAAAATGGCAAATGGAGAATGCCCAAGTTCTCACTTGGCTACACAAGTCTGTGGAACCTAGTATTGGCATGAATTTCTCAATGTATCCTACTGCCAAGCAGGTCTAGGATTACTTAGCTTGTCTCTATCTTCAATCTAATTTAGCAAAACACTATCAGCTTGAAATGGGAATTCGCAGTAGCAAACAACAAAACTTGTCGATTCAAGACTTCTACAATCACATGACTACTCTTTGGGACCAACTTGCATTGATGGGACCTGCTAAAATGTCTATATTACATTCCATGAGAAATAGCGCTTGGTTCAATATCTAATGGCCCTTTGTGATCAATTTGAAGCTCTCTGCTACGGTCTTCTTTATTGTACTCCTTTGCCTTCTATTGCTGGTACTGTCCGTGAACTCATTGCTAAAAAGACCCGTCTGACAGTCAGTCATCCCTCTCCTACACAATCTGTCTATGCTGCTCCTCTTCTCCCCCACACCACCATCGTAGCTAACTCAAGTCACTGGCAAACCCAAATCCCGTGTCAGCACGGATGAATGTAGTTTCTGTCATCAGAAGGTTCACTGGAAATATGTTGTCCCTAAACTTGGTCGCACTACTTCTAGTTCCTCTCATCGATCTCCTGCTTCATGGCCTTCTACAGCCTTCACAGCTCCTACAGGCAACTCTGTCACTCCCTCCATTGTTCAGTCCATGATTGCCCAACTTCAGTCTCTTCTTCATTCTTCCAATGGAGAGTCGCCATAAAAATTTGCCTTTTCTACTTCTATATCATGTTTGCTCGATTCTCCTCCCACAGGTATCTCTCCTTCTACTTGCAATTTTGACTCTGGTTGTTCCCACTATATGACTTCTCAATTGTCTTATCTTAGTTATTGTTCTCCACCTATGGAACTTGTTACTATTGGTACTACCAATGGTTCTTCTATAACTATGACTTCCGTTGGCTCTATTCTTCCTGCCTCCTCTTCTTATACTCTTTCTCTTGCTGATGTTTATCATGTACCTACCTTATCTTTAGGTTATTGTCTATTAGTCAAATTTATGATTTTGGTTTTGATATCACTTTTTATGCTTCTGGCTGTGTTGTTCAGGGTCCGAAGTCCAAGAGGATGATTGGGACATGTCGTAGAGTTGTTAATCTATATGATTGAGAATACCTCATATGACTATTCATCTCATTAATCGCATGCCCACTCATGTTCTTTCTAATCAGAGTCCATATCAAAAACTCTTTGGTACTACTCCTAATTATTCTATACTTCGTGGTTTTGGCTCCACTTATTTTGTTCTTCTTCCCAAACACTCTCTCACCAAACTTGATCCTCATTCCACTTTATGTGTCTTTATCGATTATGGTATTCATCAAAAGGGTTATAGGTGTTACAATCCTATTGCTCAAAAAATCTATATTTCTCAGCATGTTGTATTTCTTGAACATTTACCTTTCTACAAACTTTCTCCTTCTCCTCCTTTACCCTCTACTCGTGATCTTGTTTCTCTTGACCCTTTTCCCTTTGCTGATTCTGCTTCCTTTGATGACTCTTGTCCTTCTTCTCCTCCTTCTGTCTACGCATCTTCCCTGTACCGGTTTCTCCTCCCACTCCACCTGCTCTTGAATCTCTTCCCACTACTACAGTGCTTCCTGAACGTCGTTATCCTCTTTGTTTGAACTAAACTACGGTAACACTTGCTACTCTCTCAATCATCATGCTTTTCTTACATCTGTTCATTCTTTTTGTGAACCCCACTCTTAGAAGGAAACCTCTAAAGATCCTCTTTGGCATCAAGCTATTCATACTGAATTAGAAGCATTACATATGGCTGGTACTTGGGATCCAGTGACTCTTTCTGCAGGTAAGCATGATGTTGGATGTAAATGGGTATTCAAGGTGAAGACACATTTTGATGGTTCTCTCGAGTGTTACAAGACTTGTCTTGTTGCCAAGGGTTACTCTCAAGAATATGGAGTTGATTATGATGAAACTTTTGCTCCCGTTGCCAAGATGACCACTATTCGCAGTCTCATCTCTGTTGCTGCCATTCAAAATTGGTCCTTATTTCAATTGGATGTCAAGAATGCCTTTTTGAATGGGCATCTTTCTTTGGAGGTTTACATGCATCCTCTTCCTGGCTTACCTCATCCTTCTGGAACTGTGTGTCGCTTACGTCGTGCTCTTTACGTTTTAAACAAAGCGCATTGTGCTTGGTATGCTTGCTTTCAAACTGCTGTGCTCAAGCTAGGTTTTTCTTGCAGTTCTCATGTTTCGGCATTATTTCTTAAGTACACTTCTCATGGCATTTTTCTCCTTGTCCTCTATGTTGATGATATGATCACCACTGGCTCACATCTTTCCAATACTTAGTGTGTCAAGCATCAACTACTTGTCACCTTTGACATGAAAGATTTGGGCACCCTTTGGTACTTTCTTGGTATCGAAGTTGCTGCTTCTCCTCATGGGTATCTATTGTCTCAATCCAAATATGCTTCTGACATTATCAATAGGGCTTAACTCGCTGATGATAAGGTGGCTCTCACTCCTTTAGAGCTGAATGCTAAGTTTCCCGCTAATGCTGGTGTGCCTGTTGTAGATCCCACTGTGTATCGAGAACTTGTTGGTTGCCTTGTTTATTTGATTGTGACTCGTCCTGACATTGTGTTTGTTGTGCATATTGTGAGCCAATATCTTGCAGCTCTATGCACTACTCATTGGGCCACTATTCTTCACATTTTACGGTATGTTTGGGTACCCTTTTTTAGAGGCTCTTGCTCTCCTCTAACTCTTCTTTGGAGCTTCGTGCCTATGTTGATGTCGATTGGACGGGGATGTGAATAATTGGAAGTCCACTACTGGGTTGTTTATTTTTCTAGGTGATTCTCTTATTTCCTGGAAGAGTAAAAAATAGAATGTGGTTGCTCAGTCTACTACCGAAGCCGAGTATCGCGCTATGGCTCATGCCACCGTCGAAATCATATGGCTCTGTTGGCTTCTCCAGGATATGGGTGTCTCTCTTACTGATCCCACCCCTTTCCACTGTGACAACAAAAGTGTTATTCGCATTGCTTATAACTTTGTTTTCCATGAACGTACAAAGCACATCGAGATTGATTGTCATCCCTCTTGACATCATTTTAAAAAGGGCACAATCAGCTTACGCTTTGTATCCTCCATGCATCAACTTGCTGACTTTTTCACCAAGACACACACTACTGCTCATTTTCAATTTCTACTTGCCAAACTCTCAATGTTCTCTCCACAAGCATCGTGAATTTGAGAGGGGATGTTAAGGGTATTATTGCCCATGTACATAAGCATTATGGGTTATATTGTAATCTAGTCGATTAGGTTAAGTTCTCTATATTGTATTCATTCTTTGGTTAATGAGAATAAGATCGACTGATTGTTCATCTCATAGCACCGTCATATTCTTGAAACTGTAAGATCCCTTCTTCTTTCTTCTTCTGTTCCTGGTTCTTTCTGAGGTGAAGCTGTTCTTACTGCTACTTTTTTACCATTCCAAAAACATTTTGCATGTTGAAAGCTAAATTTATATGTTGGAATTAGAATACATTTATGTCATGGTCTGAGAGTTATTAATGACTGAACTTGGACTATGTGGCTAATGCACTAACCAATAACTACGTAGTAATAGCATATTTTGTTTAATTCCTCATATTGTATTAATATTTTGTCTCATTTGTGCTTTGTTGAAGAAAATTCCCGACATAACATTTTTGGTTCCTTTCTCTCAGAAAATGTGAATTCTCAAATTGAAAACACTGCTTCGACAGTTGTTTGGCAGCCAAGCATTAGGTGATGATGATTCAAAGCGTGAGCTTTTCAAGAAGGTTATCTCCTACATTTAACATCTCATTTTCTTTCATTCATGGTTCTCATATTTACATGTTTCGAGTGCTCTACCTCAAAAAATAGCTCATCTTCTTCATATTAAGTGATGTTCCGTTCCCAAGAAATTTAGTGTATTGACTTGTTGTTCTTTTTTGTTTCCTCTCTCTCCTTTTGCTTCAAATGTGGTGTATTCTCTCAATACTTCAATTTCATCTTATTTCGACGCTTTGTTTCATAATTTCTCCATAATATTGTGCTCTGCTTTCCTTTGTCCTGATCTAGCTAGGTTCTTTTTTCCTACCACTGGTATTCATCACTACCATTCAAATCCTATTGTTTTCTTTCTCTGCTTAAGATTCTATCTATATTTATTTTCTTCTGTCATAACATCAAAGATTTAATTTGAAGCTATTTCAGTTCAATTGGAATGTTTATAGTTATTTTGATGTGTAGATATAGTGCTCACTTGGTTAAGTAAGCAATTGGTAATGTTCGAAGGACCTAATGTTGGATCAATGTTTGGAGTCCAAATTATGGCTGAGGGATCTTCCTCATCAGTTGTGACTGAACCCATGTTGGTTTCGCTTTCAAAGCTTTTGGATACAGTACTGCACATCCTGTAATTATTATAGTCTCAATCTAATGCCATTGCATTGCTTCCCATTGTATGTCTCTATTGAATTTTATTGTTCTAAAGTTGCTCTAGAAATGTTATGTTTCAGATGGGTTTACTTCTGGTTGATTATAGCTATTGGTTCTGGACTTTTCATTAGTGAAGAAACTCTAAATTTCTGGGTCTATTATTTGTTTTGGCACTTCTGTTTTGCTGCTAAAGTGTTGGTTTTTTTTATTCTTGTATCAGTCATTTCTTTCCTCGCAAATTATTTAGGTAAGCCATAACTTTACCACAGATGCGGTCATTGGACGGGACGTGTCATTCTTTTCCTTGCACTGCATGTAAGATTTTCCTTTTACATGTCAGATGGGCCTGCTGAAGATCTTTATGGTATATTCATCAATCGAGTTTGACGAGAACGCCCTCTGGAGCTTAGAGAAGGTTAGAGGGTCATTTTGTTAATCTTACTCTTTTATTCATTGTCCTCTTAAATCACTTAACATTGAGAAAGATTAATCATTTCAAGTCATTTGCAAATGCCAAAATTGTGTTCTGGCTTGAAAATCATCAATTAAAGTAGGGTTTTTTTCAGGTCTTATCTGAGAACCTTATTGAACCTTATTGGCTTGAAAATCATCATTTGTGTTCTGGCAATGACTATAGATGGAAATGGAATAACTTCCTTGAGTCATGAATGTGATGCCCTTCTCTAAATAAGAAAGGTGCTATTTTAATATATATACATATATATATATATATATATATATGTATATGTATAGCTGCCCTTTATGGTGTCTATAACTGCCTGTACTGCTTACTTGGCAAAGTTGTTGGGATAGTTGTTTGCGTGAGTGTGTTTTAATTTCCTTTGATATCCTCTTTATGTTTAGTGGGACAGCTAGTGAGACTTGAGCGACTATCATTTCAGGAAATATTTTAACAAGCTTGCCTCAGACTATTGGGAGCTTGTGCAATGTAAGTTAACCATATAGTTAACGGAAATTCTATCCTGACTTTATGGTGTTTATGATTTGCTTAATTTTGTATGTCTACTCAAGTTGTTGTCACTGAGGAACTAGAGTTCCCTGGGAAATATTGAGGCGGTTTTACATTGACTACTTTATACAATTCATATTCTTAACTCATTTTAGTTTTTTCCCCTTTCCTACTATTTATTTTATATCATTTATTAATGAAAATTTTGAGCTCTATCAAATTAACTTTGATGAAATAGGCCTAGATATTCTTCAAAATAAAAACTGCAATCAAGTCAAGAAATGTTGTCTCAAACTTTCAATCAATCTACATCTCTATGTAGGAAGAACAACACTGCTAATTGTGAATTTAAGTCTTAATACTAATACTATTAGTTGATGTTGCAAAGTCTTGGAATCTAATATGTACTGTTTGATGGTATAGTTGTTGCTTTTGGATGTGTGAAACAACAAGTTGATATATCTTCCAGAGTCAATTGGTAGATGATTTTATCTGGAAGAATTACAAGCGAATGATATGCCAAAAATCTTTTTTGTGTTGCAATTCTAATGGATGCCAACATTTCTTGGCATGAAAATGCCATTTTCAGTTAGTTGATTATAGATTATTAATCATAATTCTTCGGTGCACTGAACACAAGGGATCATTGCATACCTTCCTTGAGAATGTGTACACATTTACTTTCAAAAATGTAGGATATGATCAGTAAAATACACACACATACATATAGGATTTTCCTCTTATACGGACCCAGTTAACACAGCAATCCAAAAAGAGTCGTGAAAGAGGATTCTTTTATTAACTAAGCAAGGACCAAAGCTCCCTTGAATGGTTTAATGGTGTCATGGATCTGTTAATACCATTTCCATGTAAGACCAGGCTCAGCCCACATATTTAGCCCGTGATGGTCAGTCAACACTGGCCCAGGTAGATGATAGAAGTCGGCCCAAGAAGAGTAGCACATGAAGAAGCAATTAAGCTTATATAAGAGGAGTCCAAATCTAAGAAAAATTGTGCATGAGGTGTTCCTACAAATTTCGATCTAGTAACCAAATCATAGGACACGTGGCAGAAGTTGAGGGTACTGTCAAGGGAGCAGTCAGTTACAATTTGGAAAGTTTAAGTTTGTGCCCAAAAAAATGGACTTAATGGTTGAAGAATGTGGGACATGGCCAAAAATGGTGGAAGACAGATTTTAAGTAAGGCGGTAGACAGAATGAAAGGCATCAGCGAATCAATCAAAACAAACACAAGACTCAAACAGAGTTCCCTCCCAGCTGCCCTATAAGTAAACATTTGAAGATCCAAACCACATTAAGCTGGTGGAGAAAGCTCACACCGTAGACATATGGGCGCAATCAAGCCCCAAGCACACAAAAGTGTACAGTGACCACCTCAAGGTGAAAGTAAAAGTGAATATGCTACGAAAATGTGCAACTGAACTAAATGCTTGGTTGAACACACAAAGATAATGAGAAAGAAATATGGGTTGCCTCCCATAAGCGCTAAATTTAGCGTCGTCAGCCAGACGAAATATCGTATCAAGTGAGTGGAACAGGATCAGAGAGCCTTAAATTCTCATCAAGATGTTCTGACAATCACAACCAGAGGATTAAAGGAGTTAGTTGACAATATATAAAAAGTTAGTATACAGAAGAAATAAAATGGGGCAGAAAAGGCCAACCATAAAAAAATGATGTTAGTAAATATTAAGGTATATTAATAGGCGGTAGAACCAGCCATTAATATTAATAGATATATACATATATCAACAATAGTAGGTGGTAGAACCAGCCATTAATATTAATAAATATATACATATATCAACAATAGTAGGTGGTAGAACCAGCCATTAATAGAAAATAAAATGGGGCTTTAAGCCAACCACGTTAAATAATGACATGTAATGTAAAACCTTCCATGTAGGAGGTGCTAACAACAAAAATAAATAAATAAATTATATACAAGAGTTAGATGACATTATATTAGATAATCACATCCCCGGCAACGGCGCCAAAAATTGTTATGTCGTTAATAACAATTTAAAATATACTTACAAATGTACAATTAATATATAGTGAACAAGTAAGAGTCGATCCCACAAGGAGTGATGCTAATAGATATATAATCCAACACTTGAATATAATTGAAAGGGGGAGGGTTAAATCTTGTAATAGATAAAAATTAAGACAAAGAAATTGACGTTGAGAACAAGAATGAGAATTGATATTAATGAAAACAATAGCTAAGACTCACTATCCACCACAAAACATTCCAACAATTTATAAGAAATAATAGACTAACAATTTAAACAAGCATATGATGACAACATTCACAACAAGGTCATGGCCAAACTCAAGTTGTATGATTCTCTCTTAATTGCATGTAAAGTGTATGGCGTCTACCTCATTACGTGTATTCTTAATCGAAATCTAGCATGGCGTCTGCATCAATCAACAATCAAGAATCCAATAAGAGCAAAGAGAATATGAATGTCACAAGAATCTTAATACATGGTATTTGTACTTAGGTATTCAAGAATTGATTTTTCATAATTCATTTTCAACTGAATTATATGTTGCAAGAAAGAACATATTCAACAAGGCAATTGACTATGTTCTACAACCATTAATTCTAATACATGCTTCAAAGTTAGCTAATCAAAGAAACACAATACTAGAACTCACATAACATGGAAAAATCAAAATCATCATGCTTGTAGAAATTTAAATCCACACAACTTATAAAATTGAAAGCATGCTTGGGGCTTCAAGACAAGCCCTAACTAACAAGATTTTAGTTATACATAACCAAATAAAACATGAAACATAAAAACATAATTACAAACACAAGCCTTGTTTTCTTCTTTTCCTTCTCCTCCTTTTGCTTCCAATCCTTCTCCTTCTTTCCTTCTTGTCTCCAAGCTCCTCCTCCTAGCTCCTACTCCTCTCTATTTATAGAGAAAATGAGCACATAGTGGAGGAGTTAGTGCCATCTTTTGGTGGTGGATTGTCCATCAAATTCGTGTGGTGGATTGTCCACTCTTTGAATGGAAATGGTATCATCAATGACATCAACATCCAATTACACACTAATCTTGTAACTACATTCTGGGCCTAAACGAAGCCTATTATGAACTCAAACCCTTCATCAATATTATAGATACAAATGTGTAAATAATTATGGGCTTTTGAATCACTCAATTTGGACATCAGACGCTCAAGTTATGGGCTTCTAAAGGTCTGGTCTGCAAACAGAAATTATGCTTCGGATATAACTTCCAAACTTGACTTCGAGGCAACCTTTAGAGGCCCAAATGAACTCAGATTTCTATGAACCAATACTTCCTGAAAAGCTTGAAATGTCCTCTAAATATTTGCTGAAGATCAAATCTCATTCCGACAGCTCTTACTAGCTCTTAACCTGCAAAACATCCAAGAAGATCTTAAGTACAATAATCTTGAAAATTCAGCTTTTAAGCACAATTTCTTGGCATTGCTTTGGTAGTATTTATCACTTTAAGAATGTATATTCTAACACTTATCACTTCAATTCCAGAGTTAAGCATCTCCTCCATCATCATGTTTCAACTGGAAGTATGACAGAGTCAATTTGCTTATCATAAACAATTATCATATGACAATATCTACACTTAACGTTGGGATCATGCTTTGGTTTTCTTTCTAAATAAACTAAATCTTAGGTCACCTGGTCATGACTATCTAATTTTGCTTTCGAGAAGTTAATTACATAGTTTATAGTGTTTTTGGATTGAATTATACTTGGTAATGTTTGGTTCTTCTCTTCAGTTATCAAGGAATATCTTTGTTGCACCTTTTTCTTTAGAATCATGGAAGTATTTCATGAGGCGCAAGATGAGGGCTAATAATACACCATCTCTTCATGCCAAAGTTACAGCAGTTACGTTGGACAAAACTTTATCAAAGATGCATCAAAGACTGCTGTGTAATATGTGGTAATATGAGGGTAGGACGAACAAAACTATATCATGTTGGTAATTATGCAATGTACATCATGGTTTCATTGTTCAGCTCTGAAAGTATTGCAAGTCTTCCTTTTCTCGCTTCTTTACTTAATTTTTTTTAGTTTGAAGCACATCCTAGATCAGAGAAAACAGAGATTGACAAAACCAGAAGAAACAAAAACAGAGGCTTCGCTATATGCGCCTATTCAAAAATTGCGAGTCCAAATCCAAATTCTTCTTTAATTGAAAGCTAAAAAATGCCCCGCCGCAACGCGCTTCCAACCACTTGGCATTTTGCATTGCTTACGTTTTTGGTGGTTGTAGAACAAGAAAAGATAGCTAAGACCAAGACCAAAGGAGAGCCACTAAAATAGGATGACCTTGCTAAGATAAAGTACACATGGCTACTAGAAATCAAAACTCTGAGGATGCTCCCTCCGATCTCTGATGGATTTAGGAGGGCTATATATCAAGGAAATAGAGTTCTGAGGGAACACAATTCCTGTGCATGGTTCTAAATTTTAGCTTCTTTAAAACCTTCATATGTTCTTATTTCTTTTGAAGATAAATTATGGATTTTTTTATCTCCACGATTCTCTTTGTGAAAAAAAAATGGAAGACTTTCAACAGCAACAACCAAAAGAAATTTATTGGGTTCTGTTAGGCTACAATTTATGTTGTTTATCAACGTACAGTTGCTTCTGCTTCTAATTCATTACATATATCTACTATCTACTACTAAAAATCTAATCTAGATGGGTTTTGGGTGTTCTCGTGGCGAGTCGTCATGCGTTTATATAGTCGCGCGAGTGATTTATTTTTAAGTAGTTCGGTGGTACAACGACGTCGTTTTGCATCTATCGCTAACCCAAAAGTAAAGGGCGCTTTTGTTCAGGTTCATGAACCTCGCCTTTGTCATCTATCTTTTTTCAGAGCTGGATGTGTTGTTCAGTCTATCAATTCCTGCTACCATGCACTGCTTTTTGGCTTTGGAATTGTGAGGAGGACGTCGTTTGTTATCAACAATCTGGTTAGTGTTTATTTCGGTTGTCATCCGGGTACCATTCTTTTGTGGGCGTCAACTTCTAGGGTTCCATTGATTGATTTTTGTGCGTTTTTTTATTGCTGTTGTTTCTTAGTTCCTTCTGTTTGGAGGTTTGATTATCCTCATGTATTCCTCTTCTCTGGTTTCAAATGCTTTCTGACTGATGTTTTGTTAGATGGTTCACTTGCTCGATGAAGAATCCATTCTCTGCTGTTCATGTTTGTTATTACTCAGATATATGTTCGTTATTAGGTGTCCCATATGCTTTTTGACTGATGTTTTGTTAGATGGTTCACTTGCTCGATGAAGAATCCATTCTCTGCTGTTCATGTTTGTTATTACTCAGATATATGTTCGTTATTAGGTGTCCCATGACTTGATCAAATGGCTTAAAATAAGTTCTTGATTGTTCTCAACAATGCTATCTATGATTTCAAACCAGATTCCATGGATGATGTCTTTTGTACTTTTATTTTCAGTGCTAATTCTGTTTGTTGAATAGTGTTGGCTCTTTCGTTCTTAATTTTGCAGTGATAGATAGTTATATGTGGTAAAGGAGGGGTTTTTTTTGGATCTCAGAAGGCATAAAGGATGTGTTTTAGGGATCTCAGTAACTAACTGACAATTCATCAGGGGTGATAGAAAAAATTCTTGGTTTCTGTAAGCTGTATTAATTGGTGAGATAATCAGTATCTATCCCCGTCTGAATTTAGGAAGTATAACCAATTTACAGTCTGACCATAGATGGTGCAGTTTGGTTTAGATGTTGCTCTTTTTTTGACAATTAGTTTCATAAGCAATCCAATTTAACTTGTTTCTTTTGCTGGAAAGTAGTCATTTGTTGAAAACATGGTGTTTTATCATACTCTGATAGAGGTATTGTTGTTAACTGCTCCATTTGAAGTTATTAGTTACTACTTATTAGTGGTCCGAGAACAAGACCAGCGACCCAACAGAGAGTTGATAAAACCATTAGGGAAGTCCAAACAATCTGGCAATTCAGGGCTGATTTTTTTATCTTGAAATTTTCTCGTAGTGCCATTTAAGATGCTGAGCACTTGATTGAAGGAACAAATAGGGACATGCTATTCACTGTACTGTTCTTGATATAGACAAATCTCATGTTTATTCTTTGAAGCTATGCAAATACATGATGACATGATAGGAGGCATGTTTAATTTTGCATTTTCACTTGCTCGATGACGAATCCTGTGAAGATCTCAGATTATTAAATCAAGAACAATCCAAGATCAAACAATACGACCAATGAAATGAGGCATAACACTGATCTTTATTGATAGAACTTGATTCATAAGAACAAAGACAAGAGCAAACCAGGCTAAGCTGGAGTAAATCTCTTTAGAAAATACAAGAACAATACAGAAGATTCAACCTACCCCCCATACCAAACCAGTAGTAGCTATTTATAGTAATTCTAACTACCAAGCCACGTTATAGAAATGTCCTCCAATATAAAGTCTTCATGTGAGCTGGCCTCTAACTAATTTCTCCAAGTAGAGCAAGTTGATAAACAAGTCTTTCAACCTCTAAACATAATCCACGTGGAACAGGTTTAACTAACTGAATTCATGCATAGCAGTAGAACCAACCACGAAGGTTCCTAACAACTCCATCCCACCTAAAATTCAACATTCTCCTTTACTTCAAAACAGTTTTCCCAACAGCTCAGGATATTGCTTCATAAGTTGAGTATAAGCCACCCATGTTGCATCAGATGTATCCTGACCGTGCCATTTAACTAACAATTCTGCTGCAGCTTGCCCATTTTTTTTTACCAATCTTCTATCCAAGATTTCCTCAGGCTGAGGAAGTAATTGTCCTTGAGAATCAATAGGAGGTAAAGTAGGAGATACTGCCACATTAGATCCCACATGTTTCTTGAGTTGGCTGATGTGAAAAACATCATGAATTTTTGCTCCAGATGGCAACTGTAATTGATAAGCAACAGTTCCCACTTTCTTCTTAATAGCATAAGGTCCAAAATACCTATGAGACAATTTCAAATTTCTTCTTTGAGCCACAGAAACCTGTCGATAGGGCTGAAGTTTAACATAAACTAAATCTCCCACTTCAAAAAATAAAGGCTTCCTCTTTTTATCAGCAAAATGTTTCATAGCAATCTGACTTTTTTCCAGATTATTATGCAACAATTCCAACACAACTGCTCTATGTTGCAGATGTGAATCCACACTGGCTACTGCTGTAGTTCCAGGTGTGTAATCACAAATTCCAGGAGGTGCAATCCCATACAATACTTCAAAAGGAGTCAATCTCGTACTAGCATGCCATGTGGTGTTATAACAAAATTCAGCCAAAGGTATCCATTTCACCCATTCCTTTGGCTGTTGGCCAGTATAAGCTCTTAGATATTGCTCAAGAGCTTTGTTTACTGCCTCAGTTTGTCCATCTGACTGAGGATGGTAAGCAGTAGACATGTTAAGCTTAGTTCCTTGAAGCTTCCACAAATTCTGCCAAAAAACACTAGTGAACACTGCATCTCTATCTGACACAATTCTCTGAGGAAGACCATGCAACTTAAACACATTGTCCATGTAAACTTGAGCCACTGAAGCAGCAGTATAAGGATGTGAAAGTGGCAAAAAATGTGCATACTTGGACATTCTATCCACCACAACTAAAATTACAGATTTCCCAAAAGAAGAGGGAAGGCCATCAATAAAATCAAGACTTACATCAGTCCATACCTTTTGTGGAATAGCCAAAGGCTGCAATAGCCCTGCTGGCAAAGTGTTTATATACTTGGTAGCCTGACAGATCTCACAACTCTTAACATAATCCTTGACAGACTTTTTGAGTCCCTTCCAATAGAAATCCCTCTTCACCCTCTGGTAGGTTTTCTTAAAACCTGTATGTCCTGCCACTGGAGCTGAATGAACATGTTCCAAAATTTGTCCAATGATATCAGGACATTGGCCCACATATATTCTATTCTTGTAATACAATAGACCTTCAACTAAACTGTATTTGTCCATAGTAGTGATATCAGACGAGAACTTAGCCAAGATAAGCTGAACAGCAGCATCTTCCTTATAAGTTTTTTTTACATCTTCAAAGAAACTCAGAGAAGGTGCAGAAATTGCCATGCAATTAGTTTGGAGAGTTTTCTGCAATTCTTCCTCAGCTTCAGCAGCATGTACCAAACTATTATTAGTAACTCCAACTGCTCCTATAAAAGGATTATGCTTAGGATCCTGCTCAAACTGTCTAGAAAGAGCATCAGCCACCAAGTTAGCATTGCCTGTCTTATACTCAATAGAAAAATCATATCCCAACAGTTTCACCATCCACTTCTGCTGGAAAACAGTCCCAATCTTCTGTTCAAGAAGATATTTTAGACTGAAATGATCAGTCCTCACAATGAAGTGATGGCCCAACAAATATGGCCTCCACTTTTGTATAGCAGATACCAAGGCCAGAAATTCCTTCTCATATGTAGAATACAACAGTGACTTACCCCTTAAAGCAGCACTGAAGAAAGCCAATGGATGTTCTCTCTGGAGGAGGACAGCTCCAATTCCACTACCACAGGCATCACATTCAATGTAGAAGGGTGCATTAAAATCTGGCAAATTGAGTACTGGTGGAGTAGCCATCACCCTCTTCAAGGACTCAAAAGCCCTGTCAGATTCTTCAGTCCAATGAAATCCATCTTTATGTAACAATTTATTTAATGGCATTGTGAGAGAGGCATAGTGCTGTATGAATTTCCTATAATAACCACATAAGCCAAGGAATCCTCTCAATGCTTTCACAGTTGTAGGAGTTGGCCAGTTCGTCATTGCAGCTACCTTGTTTGGATCAGCCTTAACACCTTCCCTTCCCACCAAATGACCTAAGTAGGATACTTCAGATGCTGCAAACTGGCATTTGGAAATCTTAGCAAACAAAGTGTTAAATCGCAGCAACTCTAAAATGGCTGTCAAATGCTGCACATGATCTGACATATTCTGGCTGTAAACCAATATGTCATCAAAAAAAACTAAAATAAATTTCCTTAAGTATGGCCTAAAAACTTCATTCATCAAACTTTGGAAGGTGGAAGGAGCATTGGTAAGACCAAAAGGCATTACCAAGAATTCAAAATGTCCCTCATGTGTTCTAAAGGCTGTTTTTTCAATATCAGGAGCATACATACGGATTTGGTGATATCCAGATCTAAGATCAAGCTTAGAAAACACTTCTGCCCCATAAAGCTCATCCAATAATTCTTCAATAACAGGTATAGGAAACTTGTCCTTCACTGTGGCTTTGTTCAAAGCTCTATAATCAATACACATTCGCCATGTGTTATCAGCCTTCTTCACTAATAAAACTGGACTGGAATATGGACTTAAACTAGGCCTGATCACTCCAGTACTTAATAATTCAGTAACAATCTTATCAATCTCAGACTTCTGAGAGTGAGGATATCTATAAGGTTTCAAATTGACTGGATTTGTTCCTTCCTTCAATACAATTCTATGATCATGAACTCTTGTAGGTGGCAATCCTTTTGGCTCAGCAAACACCTCTTTGAATTGATCTAACACATTCTGAATAGTCTGGTCAACCATGGGTAAAGCAACTGTCTGAGAAATGTTCACTGTTTGGCAGAACATTTCTGAAGTCACATAAGGCACCACCTCCTCATTGTTAGTAATAGAAATAAAAGTCTCCTGTGATGGAGTAATTCCCTGCAACAAGCAATTGTGGCCATTCCACATAAAAGTCATAGTCAGTGCAGTGAAATTCCAATTAATATTACCAAGATCCTTAAGCCACTCAACTCCTAAGATTAGGTCATATTCTCCCAAATCAACTGTATAGCACTCAATGTGGAATATGTGACCTTGGCAATTCAATGACATCAATCCAGTCTTTCCATAGCAATTCATCAGCTCTCCATTTGCTATTTTTACAGGTGTGGATCCCATTTTCTTCTGAACTAAACTCACATTACCCCTTAACCTGTTAGCAGACTGGATATTCAAAAAATTATGGGTAGATCCACTGTCCACCATGATAAGTAAAGAAACCTTTTCAAGAACACCCCTCAACCTCATTGTTTTTGGACCAAAGATTCCAGTCATCGCATGCAAAGAAACTACTGGGAAATTACTGGATTGATCCAGTTGGTCTACTGCAAATGGATTTACCATATCATCTCCATTAGTAACAGAAGATGTCCCTTCGACTTCCCCCAAAACATATACCTGACGAACATAATCCTCATTTTCCTCCTCATCCATTTCAATACAAAATAATTTTGGAACTGCACACTTATGTCCAGGACCCCACTTTTCATCACACTTAAAACACAACCCTTTTGCCTTCTTCTCCTGAACTTGTTGTGGTGTAATTTTCTGAACAGACACGGGTTTAGATCGCGCAGGTGGAACAGCAAGAACAGGAGATTGATGTAAAGGAATTGGTGGTTTTGATGAGGAACCGCCCTTAATGTCACTAAACACAGTCTGTAAAGCTTTCTTAGTAGTCAAGAAACTCTTTTCTTGTCTACTAGCAAACTTGAAAGCCTCTAATAAAGTCCTGGGGTTCATAACCCTCACAGCTTCTTTAATTTCTTCCTTCAATCCCCCCAAGAAAGAACTGACCTTATATTGTTCAGGTAAATCATACAACTTTACAATCACCAATTCAAACCGAATCTTATAATCCTCTACAGATTTCTCTTGCCTTAATGCCATTAACTCTTCCATAGGGTTAGGCTCTTCTGTTGGACAGAACCTATTTCTCATAGCCACTTCTAATTCGGCAAAAGAAGTAATTTGACTAGATAGGATTAAGTGCTGATACCACATCATAGCAGGACCTTCAAAGTAAAAAGAAGCCATACGCACCCTATTCTGAAGGGGAGTTTGATAATAACCAAAATATTGATCAGCCTTTATAAGCCATAGGTCAAGATCCTCACCAGAAAATTTAGGAAATTCCAAACGTGGTCCTCTGTGATTGAATTCCAGATCCAGTCGTTCACCCTGATTCTGCTGCACTGGATGTAAATTCGCTGGGCCTGGAATGTTAGGTGGAGCCCTATTTAGCCCCAACTCCCTCAACTGATCCATCATAGCAGCCACAGATTGTTGAACAGACTGTGCTACTCCATTCTGGATCGATATCTCCAACGCATCTCGCATCACTTCCATGGAATCACGCATGGCAGCCAATTGTTGGTCTAACTCACTCTTAGAAACCATTGCAAAGGAAGATGAGAGAAGATTGAAAGAAAGAATGGCTTCGATACCAAATGTGAAGATCTCAGATTATTAAATCAAGAACAATCCAAGATCAAACAATACGACCAATGAAATGAGGCATAACACTGATCTTTATTGATAGAACTTGATTCATAAAAACAAAGACAAGAGCAAACCAGGCTAAGCTGGAGTAAATCTCTTTAGAAAATACAAGAACAATACAGAAGATTCAACCTACCCCCCATACCAAACCAGTAGTAGCTATTTATAGTAATTCTAACTACCAAGCCACGTTATAGAAATGTCCTCCAATATAAAGTCTTCATGTGAGCTGGCCTCTAACTAATTTCTCCAAGTAGAGCAAGTTGATAAACAAGTCTTTCAACCTCTAAACATAATCCACGTGGAACATGTTTAACTAACTGAATTCATGCATAGCAGTAGAACCAACCACGAAGGTTCCTAACAAATCCATTGTCTGCAGTTCATGTTTGTTATTACTAAAGTACATGTTTGTTATTACTTATTAGGTGTGCCATGATTTGATCAAATGGATTAACTTTGACTTATAATTTTTTGTTTGTTGACTTTGAGTTTATTCCTCTGTCAAGCATGCCTGGCTGGTCTTTTGTGGACTGTCTTATTTGACTTTGTTACTTTGTTAGTATAGTTGGTGCCCAGTTGAATCACGAGATACACAGAGCATCAACAAATTCAAGTGTAAATAAGTTTTTGACTAAAATTCACGACCAAAAATTCTCATAATTATATTATAGTCCAAAATTACAAATAAAAAGGACACGAATTTCACATCTTTACTAAAATTCCAAACAAAGTATACACTTTGCAACAAGCATTACCACCCATATGCATATCCATGTAAACATAATTGAAAAGGAAGGAGAGATAATAACCGTATATGTATTCCAAATAGCTTGCTGGCCTCTTTGTACACTAGACCATCCATTAAAGTCACAAAGTGAGCATCACTGTATTTTGTTTATGAAAGGAGGGTAAACAAATTAGTAAACATTAATCATATTTTATATTAAAATTAACCTAGTAAAAACATCTAAAGTAACCCAAAAAAATATGAATAATAGATGTGAGATGACAGAAATCAATACCAGTTAAACAATTAGGATGACGAATCCATTGTCTGTAGTTCATGTTTGTTATTTCTAAAGTACATTTTTTTTATTACTTATTAGGTGTGCCATGATTTGATCAAATGGATTAACTTTGACTCATAAATTTTTGTTCACTGACTTTGAGATTATTCCTCTGCCAAGCTTGCATGGCTGGTCTTTTATGGACTGTCTTATTTGACTTTGTTACTTTGTTAGTATAGTTGGTACCCATTTAAATCACGAGATACAAGCATCAACAATTTCATGTGTAAATAAAATTTTGACTGTTCACAACAATGCTCACTTTGATTTTTACCTAAAGTAACCCAAAAAAATCCCAATAATAGATGTGAGATGACAAAAATCAATACCAGTTAAACAATTAGGATAAAGAATCCATTCTCTGCTGTTCATGTTTGTTATTACTCAGATATATGTTCGTTATTAGGTGTCCGATGACTTGATCAAATGGCTTAAAATAAGTTCTTGAGTGTTCTCAACAATGCTCTCTATGATTTCAACCCAAATTCCATGGATGATCTCTTTTGTACTTTTACGTGTTAAATATGCAGCCTCTCCTTTTCATTTATGTTGTCCATGAGTTATACTGCATTCTACTGCCTGTTAATTCCTTTTATCCATAAGTAATACTGCAGGCTGTGTGTTTAAAAATGCTGCAGGCTGCGTGTTTGTTATTGACACCACATTCTTTCAATTTCTTTTATCCATTATATTTTTAATTTTATACTGATGGCGCTCTTTCAATTTATGTAATTGTCTTTTTTAAAACAGCTGTTTGAGTCTGCATTTGAGCTTTGCTGCTGTTTGGCCCTCCAATTAACCAGTTTCAAGTTTGAGGTTAGACTTAATTCTTTTTATTAGTCATTCTAAAAGCTCTAACTAATTTCAATTTTTTTAATATTTGTGTTGTCATACTCTGCTAAAAAATCTTAACTGAATAGATGAAATTTATTGTATGTGATTTTCTTTAATTTTTGGTTTGCTGTTGTTTATATATTTCTCCAATTTATGGCTGTAATGATATAATTTTCACGGGCTTACATTGGAGAAATGTACAAACGACAGTAAACTCTCTGTGTTGTAATGTTCTGCTAAAAAAACTCATAACTAAAAGAAATCTTAACTGCATGGATAATATTTATTTTATGTGATATTATTTAATCTGTGGTTTACTGTTGTTTATATATTTCTCCAATGTAAGCCTGTAATGGTACATTTCTCACAGATTATACAAAGCATATCAATTAATCAGTCTTGCTATTTAATATGTAACATACACACCATATTTTTGTGTTAAAACTGAATTCAATGAGGTTGTTTATCCATTGTTTGGTTTCCCACTACTGCTCTTCTAGGATGGAAGAGGGTACATCAAGTAGAGATAATAGGATGGCTAGAAAGAATCTCATGAGAGAGCGTCGGAACGCATCTCGTGCACAGGCTTCTGTGTCTGAAAATCCTAAAAGGAATAGGCAATGTTCTATTGTTGCTGCTGTCAGTCTTCAGCAGTCAATGCCTTCTTTAACAGGGGACAATTGCGGCATTAATGCAACTGCGCTTGATCTTGGATTGCCTACATATACTTGTAAATATTGTGGGGCCATTTTCTGCTATGCTGAGCGCTTGAAGTCTCTTAGCTGTCGTGTGCCTGTGTACTCCTTGTGTTGTAGGCAGGGTCGTATTAGGCTTCCAGGTCAGCGTGAGCCACCTGAACTATTGAAAAGACTTTTTGATTATGGTGGTAGCAGATCTTCAAAACTTTTTCGCGATAATATAAGGTTGTACAACTCCATGTTTGCATTCACATCAATCGGAGGAAAAATTGACAGGGAAGTGAACAATGGAAAGGGTCCATATGTGTTCAGGTTGAATGGCCAAAATCATCACTTTATCGGATCACTACTTCCGGTGGATGGCGAAAGACCACAGTTTGCGCAGCTATACATTTATGACACCGAGAATGAATCATCAAACAGAATTGCAGCACTTACCGGTACTCCAACCAGTGATCATATCGATGAGAACATTGTCTGCGACTTGATTAAAATGTTTGATGAATGTAACGAGCTAGCAAAGGCATTTCGAATGGCCAGAGATCATTTTCAAATAGGTGACATAAGTAATCTATCTTTGACATTGTCTGGTAGGAGATCTAATTATGGTGTGCAGTACAATGCACCTTCTGCCCCTGAGATGGCAGGCCTGGTTGTGGATGATATTGGCTGCACAAACTATGGACGTGACATAGTGATAGAACACAAAACCTGAGGCTTGAAACGTGTAGATGATCTACACCCATCCTTCATGGCGATGCAATATCCATTGCTCTTTCAATATGGTGAGGATGGCTTTAAGCTCAACATTTTATATAACAATGATCCAAATACATCAAAGATGAAAAGAGACATGTCACAAGAAGAGAATTTTACTCATACATGACCCAACAAAGAGGTATTGGTGGAGGATTGTTGATTAGAGGAGGGAAATTATTTCAACAATATAGAGTCGATGCTTTTACCTCCATTGAAGATGAAAGATTGCGTTACATACGCTTCAAACACCAACAAGAACACTATAGATGTGAGATATTTAGTGGTGTGCAAGATGCGTTTCTTCGGGGGGAGACAACATCAAATTCAGTTGGTAAGAGCGTAATTCTACCTTCAAGTTTCACCGGTAGTCCACAATATATGACACAAAACTACCATGACGCGATGGCAATTTGCCGCTCTCGTGGTAACCCGGATTTGTTCATAACTTTTACATGCAATGTCCAATGGCCAGAGATTAAAAAAAATGCATTGGATATAGTATCGGGACAGAAAAGTGAGGATAGACCTGATCTGGTCTCACGTGTCTTCCATATGAAACTCAATGAATTTGTTGCTGATATCAAAATCGGGGGATACTTTGGCAAAGTCGTGGGAGCTATTTATACTGTTGAATTTCAAAAGCTGTCCATTTAATCATTTGGCTGCATGAGGATGATAAATATCCTACACCAAATGACATTGATAGAATCATTTGCGCAGAAATTCCAGATGCAGTCAAACAACCTGCCTTGTACAAAATTGTTTCTAAATTTATGATGCACGGTCCTCGTGGTATCGCAAATTGTAAAGCCCCATGCATGAAAAATGGAAAATGTACAAAGCATTTCCCAAAGAAAATTCATCCTGAAACTATCATTGGTGAAGATGGCTTCGCTGTGTATCGACGGCGTGAAGACAATAATACCGTTCTTAAGGGTGAGGTGGAGCTTGACAATCGGTATGTTGTCCCTTACAACCCAGCATTATTGCTAAAATATGATGCCCATGTAAATGTATAATGGTGTAATCGCTCGAGGGCTATTAAATATCTTTTTAAATACGTAAATAAGGGCCCAGATCGGACAAGAGCACTGCTGCAGGAGAACAACAGACCTTCAAGCAATGAATCTGCTGCTAATACAATTGAAGTTGATGAAATTAAAATATATGTCGACTGTAGATATGTCACTCCGTACGAGTCAACTTGGAGAATATTTGAATTTCATATACACTACAAGTTCCCCACTGTTGAGAAATTATCTATCCACCTCCCTCTTATGAACAATATAGTTTTTAGAGGTGACAAAGATGTACAAGCAGTAATGAATCGACCTGGATTGGAGAAGACGATGCTTACGGAATGGATGTTTACAAACAATTTTTTTGAAGATGCACGACAATTGACATATACTGAATTTCCTTCATTTTGAAGGTGGGACCGGGGAGATAAAATCTGGTTTAGAAGGAAGAAAGGGCACTGTATAGGCCGTATTTCCTATGTACACCCCTCTGCTGGTGATGTCTATCTGAGAATGTTACTCTCCCATGTTAGAGGCGCCAGAAGCTTCCTTGATATAAGAACAGTTAATGGGAATGTGTGCAGTATATTTAAGGAGGCGTGTAATGCAATGAGATTAATTGGTAATGATCGCGAGTGGCATGACGCGATGGATGAAGCCTCACAGTGGGCAACTTCGAACGAACTCCGCAATTTGTTTATCACAATGATACTATTTTGTGAGGTAGCTGATGTAAACAAGCTATTTGAGGCAAACTTCGGAAACAAGCAAGAAGATATAGTATTCAAAATCACCCAGACATTGGGAATATCAGCATCAGCAATCAGTGACAGAGAAATAAAAAATCGTCTTTTAGTAGAAATTCAAAACATCCTCAGAAGAGGAGGTTCGTCGTTAGCTGACAGTGGGTTGCCTGAACCTATTGGTGACCAGCTATTTGACACTGGAAACATAGTTTTAAGAGAAGAACTTGCCCACAGTACCATCGATCTTGGAGAACATAGTTGGCATTATGAAGAACAGATGAACGATGAGTAGACAACAATTTATAAAGCCGTTTTAACTGCAGTTGGTGAAGATGAGGGCGGTATGTTTTTTGTTCATGGTCATGGAGGCACCGGTAAGACTTTTCTATATAAAGCTATTATAACCCGCCTGCGATCAGAGAGTATGATAGTGCTGGCAGTAGCATCATCAGGCATCACATCCCTTCTATTGCCAAGATGTAGAACAGCTCACTCACGCTTTAAAATACCGATCGACATAAACGAAGAATCAACTTGCCACATTAAAAAGGCCACACACCTTGCTGAACTTATAAAGAATGCCAGCCTCATTGTCTGGATGAAGCTCCCATGACTCATCGACATTGCTTTGAAGCATTGGATCGTACTATGGGTGATATTCTGGCACGAGATGATGCTGAAACTGAATATATACCATTCGGTGGAAAAATCGTGTTATTAGGAGGCGATTTTCGACAAATCCTTCCAGTAGTGTTGAAGGGATCAAGACATGACACGATAAAAGCCTCAATCACTCAGTTGAAACTATGGCAACATTACAGAATTTACAATCTGAGTCAAAACATGAGATTAAAGACCACTGGATTAAACACTGAAGAAATGGCTGAACTAGAGCAATTTGTTCAATGGCTTTTGGATATAGGCGAAGGAAAGGCAGAAACTGTGAGAATGGACGATGAAGAGGAATGCCCTGCATGGATAAAGATACCAAGTCATCTTCTGGTGAAATGAATACATGGAGATGTTGAAGATATAACTTGTGATATATATGGTGAATTGAACTCACTTTTTAGCGATGTTAATTATATTCGAGAAAGGGCTATCATCACGGCTACAAATGAGGCTGTAGATGTCATAAACAAACATGTACTATCACTGGTGCCCTCGGATAAAAAAACCTACCACAGCTTTGACTCAATTTATAAAGCTCCCGGTGCATCAGATGATGATGACCTCTTATACCCAACTGAATTCCTAAATTCCTTAACTTTCAATGGAATTCCAGACCATGAGCTGCATCTCATAGTAAACACGCCAGTCATGTTATTGCGAAACATAAACCAGAGCAGTGGGTTATGCAATGGGACAAGGTTGTTGGTTACAAGATTGGGAGAAAAAATTATTGAAGCAACCATTATCAGTGGAAGTAACATTGGGGAAAGTACATGTGTCCCAAGAATTATAATGTCAGCGACGGAGAAAAAATGGCCCTTTACAATTAGATGGCGACAATTCCCATTGCGATTATGTTACGCAATGACTATAAATAAAAGTCAGGGGCAAACACTGGAGAAAGTTGGCCTATACCTTCCTAGGCCAGTTTTCTCACATGGACAGCTTTACGTTGCGGTTTCAAGAGTTACAACTTCTAGAGGACTTAGGATATTAATAAGAAGTGAAAACACTGATACTGCCATGTACACCAAAAATATTGTCTACCAGGAAATATTTGATTACCTTCTAAGAGGTTTTTATTAACTTACTTAATACTTTCATTAATGCGTTATTTTGAAAAGACTATGCTTCTCAAAGATAGCCACATTAAATTAACAGCTTATTTTATTAATGCAGGTGAACAGGAGTAGACAATGGAATACACTCCCTTGCAAGACTTGCAAATTGGTCAGAAGGGTTATAAAATAATATGCCGTGTAGCTAGAATTTGGGATTCTACCAATGCATTATTACAAGACCAATTAATCAGTGTAGATTTCCTCCTGGTTGATGACCAAGTGAGTTTATACGGCTTCAAATAAAATAAAAAAACTCTCCACCATCAATAACTATGTGCCATTTTAACATGCATATATTAAATTATACTGTCTTTCCTAAAAAAATAAAATTAATGACTGTCTATCATGTCTGTTGCAGGGATCCAGCATCCAAGGTTCTATGAAGAAAGAGGATGCACCCAAGCTGCGTGAATTGCTTGCACAAGGAAAAGTGTACACAATGACAAACTTCGCCATAGGATCAGCTCGGAAAAGCTTCAGGGTTTGTCAACATCATGGCATACTGCGCATGGATACACGGACAATTGTGAAGGAAGTACGTGACCAAGCCCACCAAATACCACAGAACATCTTCAATTTGGTAGAGCTGAACATCATAAAAAAAGGTTGCATAATGATACCCTTTTAACAGGTGCATGAAACATTATGTAATTGTTGAGTATGCATTAGGAAATTAAATGAAACTTACCCAGAATCTTACATGATTTTAAAACAAAAATTTGTAGATGTTATGGGGCAACTCACATCGGTGGGTAGGGTTGGCAAATATCTATATAAATGGAAGAATGGCACTTAGAAAGAACTTAGTTCTACAGACGAAAGAGTGAGTATAGCTGACATGCGTAAATCTCAAATTTTTTCTAAAAATGCAAATATCACCTTTAATTCCTATTAATGTGGTACACAACATGGACCCCATTAATATAACATTGTGGGGCATCGTTGCAAAAACATTCAATGGAGAAAGTGCAATCAATATCGCAGATTCGGAACTTGTTATCGCAACTCTAACATCAATAACTGTCAGATCATTCAGAGGTAATAAATCTGGCTCATAGGTGATTGTACTTTTGTTAAATTATTCACTGCAGAACTCTACTAATGATATGCCAATTAATATATTTGTCTAATGCAGCTGAGACTACCTTATCTAGCACGTCGACCACCAAAATATACCTCAATTTGGATATACCTGAAGTTCAAGCTTTTCGCAGCAGGTCAGACAATTTTACAAGAGTCATCTAACTTATCAATTGAAATATGATATAAATCCTGCAGTTTATTACACATTTTTTTTGTATACAGAGTGATATACAATGTAAAACTATCCAAAAAAAAACCCTGAGTGGAATTGAATTTTCAATGCAAAGCACATAACGGTCTATTATGGAAAAGGCATAAGAATTAGGAGCTTATGATTAAATTACAGTTATAAAGCAGCTAACTGTTCTTGACTCGGCCACTAAGTCAATGAGATGCTACAATTGTTTACGTCTTTTTTCACTGTTATTTATCCATATAATAAAACCTTTTATGCTTCCATTTTAAAGAAGAACGACATGATATGAATATCAGTTTCGATGCTTACCAAACTTTTTCTTAAAAATACAAACATCTAGCCATTTAATTCTCATTTTAACTATATGAATCACAAATTAGATTAGCAGTATCGTGTTCTGATATTATCTCAGTTTTTGTTCATGGAAACTTTTGAGAAATTTAAGTCTTTAAAATTCAAAGCTAATAATTAACTTCATTTTCGCGAAACATTACAAAATTGGTATCTTACACTTTCTTGATTTCAAGGATTTGTTACCCAAACGAGGTTATGTTGATCGGCACTTCCACAGACCCTGTCTCGAATACAATTGGTGATTCATATGCTCTACACAGGACAATCGAGGAACTCAGTCTTAACCATGCTGTAGAAATGGTAAACATTTATTTATAGATAAACTTCATTTTTTATTAAAAATACTGGTTAAATACTGACCCTCATTTGGGAACATGTATCACTGCAGAATAAAAAAAATTCCTGCACAGCAGTGTTCAATGATATAGACGGATCAAAAGGCTGGTGGTACAACGCATGTGAAAAATGCAAAGTTGGCATTACAAACTACAATGGTATTCCATCATGCAGAAAATGCGGCCCAAGCAAAAACTTGCCAATACCTTGGTAATTATTCATTGATATATTCAAACTACAACACTGTAAAAACACATCCTGAACTATGGTATTCTCATCCCTCCTCTCTTTTAAACAAGGTACAAGGTCAGTATTACAGCTACCGATGCCACAGGGACTGCCAAATTTATGATGTTTGGGAAACATGTGGAAAGACTGGTCAAAATTCCAGCGAGCACTCTCACTGACTTAACTGGTTCCATGATAACAGAGATTCCCCAAGCCATACAACAAATAAAGGGAAAAACATATAAGTTTACTGTGTCAATCAGTGACAAGAATGATCATCCAAAAAATATCAATTTTAAGGTATTGCAGGTGTATCCAATAGATGCAGACAAAACAATGATCATTGAAGTACAAGATGAAGCACGCGAGGAAACAACAAATGACCACCACAACGAGTGCACATCCAAAAGAACAAGGTAAACACTGATTTACTATGTTATTTTATTCACGCACATCTTACCTCTGTTAATAAACCCGAAATGATAAATAAAAAAACAACTTTCAGAATATTGATTAACCAATACTCATCAAAATTTTCTAATGTAAGTTGTTGTTAACAATCACACAGGGATGCTTACATGATTGAGGACCTTCTCTTGAAAAGGCGGACAAAAGCCAAAGACAAATCTGCAAAGAAAGCATAGAACTGCACAGGATTTTGCATATTTTGTGAATGATGGCAATTAGGCAATATGTAAAGAATGTAGCCTGTGGGAAAGAAAAAACTAACGTATTTTGGATGTTTCAAAATCCATAGTATTCAAGGAAGGTTGTGGAGTTTAACATAAGATTCCTATGGTGACTGTAGTTGTCAGATTGTAACAGCACTTCATGCATCTGTAACAAATATAAGCTGTAGAACAGCTGTACATATGTTTGTTATCATATGAACAAATGCTTTACTATAACTACAACAATTCCACAGTAGTCAATCAAAAATACTTGCATAACTTCGGCCTAGACTCTCCGTCAGACCCTCTTATCTATGCAACACGCGGGGTAGATCCCTAGTTTGTGTATATTTCTTGTAGACTGTAAACAACTTTGAATCTACACCTTTAATTGCAACGTGCGGGATATCTGCCTAGTATAATATAATAATGGTCTACAGCTTCTTATTCATTCAAAGAAAAGAAAAGCCATCACCACAGTCCAAAGCCTAATAATAAGGTCACTACCAATAACTGCAACAACAACAATACATCAGAAAACAAAATGTCTATTTATCTGTTTGCATATTTTTCAGCCCCCATTTTCATCTTTCTTTCTCTGTCTACCCAGTTGCACCAACAGATAAACCATGCTAAGTTCTTTTTGATTCATCACCCTCTCTTGAATTAGCACGCCCACGTTTCGATGCATAGTGCTGTGAACCCAATTTCCCATATCAGTTTGAACCTATCAACAACATGAGCCACCCGCAGCAATGTGCAGGCCCGACCCTAGTGTATTATATGTTTCAAATTAATCTCAACACAACCCTTTACCTGTAAAGGGAACAAACCATGCTAGCTCTCTATGCCATCATCACCATTCACCAATTTGTATAAGATTTCTGAAAGAATATGAAAACAAAAACTAGCTTGTTATTTCATCAGTCGCTTAAGAGCAAAGGAGAAGCATTGGACGGAGAACATATTGGGAAAGAAAGTAAAATGTTTTCTTGAGAACAATTTTGATATAGAAGAAGCATTTTTACCTGATGTTGGTCACATCATCATCATCATATTGTCGGAAAATGACAGAAGGGATGTGTTGGACTTTGTGGTAATCCTCTCCTCCTTGAACCAATTTATCATTGAATTCTTTCGGCATCCGTTTCAATTCCAACTGTCGTAGGCTTGTTATGAGCCCCAATCCCTCTGGTAGTGACTCCAAATGTGAGCATATTGAAATTGAAGCACAAAGCAGATTGGGCATGGCTCCTTCATCCACCCTCCATTTCTCTAACTGCACCAACCGACTAAGGACAACAGACTGGAGTCGAGGGAAACCTTGGCTAGAGCAAACCATCTCTTTACCAACAAATGCATTGTTTTCTAAAGAGAGGAAAATTAAGTCAGGCAATTTTTCTAGTGTTACCATTGGGTCTTGCTCAAGTCGACAATAAGACAGGGTGATGTGGATGAGGAATGGAGAGAATCGACTATGAATGGGTAATTCTTTTATCCGTCCATATATGACTAACCTTGAGAGATTAATACAGTCCGAAATAACTTGGACTACATCAAAAAATCCATCATTGTGCCACTGACATTTAGGATTTCCTAACCACAGAACCCGGAGATTTCTCAAAATAAGACTAATCGATTTGAAGCTTTCTCCAAAAAATTTTATAGAAAAGACGTCATATATGAATAGCGCCCGAAGATTCTTCATCTTCATAAGTGCTTTTATATCACAATACCTTGCTGGAAAGCCCTCAACTGATTGCAAGTTCCAATTATCATCCAACCGTAAGACATTATTGGATGCAAGAACTCTTGGACCGGTTCTAACAAGATGAAGATTAGTGGAGAGATATAAATGTCTCAACTGTTTCATCTTCCATATAACATTAGGTATGTAGATAGAGAAACCAGTATTTACCTCTAAAGTCTGCAACATCTTTAAATTGCCTACTGATGATGGAAGTAATATCTGCCCCCCATTATATCTGACACTCAAGAATCTCAAATGGATGAGCTTGCCAATACTTTTGGGTACTTTAAATTCATGGCCAATTTTCGAAGACAAATGCAGATCGAGAGAACAAAGCAACTTGAAGTTGTCAAAGACATCCCGCAATGAATGAAGAAATTGGTAGCTCGGTTCAAGGATTAGCAAAGATCTGATGGGGTTATTCGGAATTCTTCCTGAAAAATCAACTGTTGGTTTTAAATGCAAAGCAAGTCTTCGAATTTTAGTGGCATTTTCACCTTCATCCCAACCATCACGAATAACATGGAAAAAATTTTCTTCTTTTGCCGTTTTCAAGCATAGATCTCTCATTAGGTCATGCATGCGACACACTTTGGATGGATAAAATGGATTTGGTTCTTCTACTTGAACCATACACCTCGCCACAAGCTTATGGAAGTGACTTTCAGCAACATCTTCAATGGTTTCCCCCTCAAGATTTCCATGATCATCCAACTTTACAAAACCCTCTGCAATCCATTTCCGTGTCAATCTAGTAATAGATATCTCATAATCCTCCGGAAATTGGCATAAGTATAGAAAACATGGCTTTAAGTGGAGTGGCAAATCATCGTAGCTTAAAGCCAACACGTCCAAAACTCCAAACTGCTCTTGCCCATCCCTTTTTCTTTTCCTCATATATGATTTAATATTTTCATGCACTTGATGCCATTCCGCACCTGTAAATTTTTGAGCCAAAATTCCTCCCAGTACAGTGATAGCCAATGGTAGTCCCCCACATTTCCTAGCCATTTCCTTCCCAAGTTCTTCAAGTTTGGGATCTATTTTATCCGCTACAGAAAACATGTCCTAATTAGCACTATATATAATAATTAAGCACAAGCAAAATATTATTTTGACTTGTTATATGTTGTATGATCAGATAAATGCTCAAGTAGAAGAATATGCATGATTAGTCGAAAAAAAATGTAAAATGTATCAACCAAAATATGATTGCTCTAAAAGCTCCATTTGATATATGGAGAGTCGTTAATTTGCACATTTACATATAGATATACACAAACTGATGCTTTTCAAACAAATCAAACTAAAATCTGCATAAGCTAGAACTGAATTATTGTTACCTGGGAGATGGATTGCTATTCGCTGAAGCAAAACCCAACTTTTTTCCTCATCTAAACATTGAGGCTCATAGAGGAAACCCGTACGACCCACATTGACTGCATAAGCCACCTCTTTGGTTCGTGTTGTGAGCAGTAGTTTGCTAGCTGTTCGACTAGATGGGAATGCATCTTTTAGTGCAGTCCAGTCCTCAGTATGCCAAATGTCATCAATTACTATCAGACATTTATTTTCTTGTTGGACTTGGTAAATCTTTTTCTTTATTTCTGCATCTCTTAGATTTTTTATTTCTTCTCTTCCGTCTTTAGATGGAGAGGTGAGTGTAATCAAAATTTCTTCCAAAACATCTCTTGCTTGACAGCGTTGTGAGATATACAGCCATGCAAAATGATGGAAGTGATTCCTGACGTCAACGTGTTTGTAAACGCTCTTAGCTAGAGTGGTCTTTCCCAGCCCACCCATTCCGCATATACTCACAACCTGACACTTGTCCTTCACCAATTTCGTGACCAGTAGCATAGTGCTGTCCTCTAGCCCGACTGCTTCATTTTCCGTATGCGAATAGGAGCGCGTTAGCTGTTGCCGCCTTTGGTATGCAGCAGTACTAATTGAGCTTTCCGCATTATTTATGCCATATGAATCCAAACTGCTAGTTAAACTCGAGATATTTTCTTTGATCCTCACTATCTCTGATCTGACCTGGTGTCTTCTAACTCCTTCATTCAAGATACAAGCGAATCTCCCGATGAAATTTCTCTTATTTGATTTCACCTCCACAGTGAAGGTCTTGATGACATCCTCTGCATCATAAGCCAAATCCCTAATTTCAGCCACCCAGTTGCGAACTCTTTCGTCGCCGTGAATAACTCTTGCATCAGCATCTTTCAGGAAGCTTTGCATCCGCCTAAGCTCAATTCGAAGCTGCTCAACTTCTTCCCTCACCCCATACAAGTTTTTCACTTCTTGTATAGCCAGATCTCCTAGCTGCTGCACCGCATATGAGACGACGGCCTCAGCCATTCTACTTTTCTTGATGAGATTTTTTCAGAGATGCTTCAAGGTGTCTTTACTTTCATATTTGGAGATTTAAGTGATGAGACTGAAAGAGAATAACAACAATAACAAGTGAGGCAAAGACCTTGTCCACACGTTAAATAAATATTGGAATCATGCAATAACTAATAACGAGACACGAATCATGATAACTGTAAAAGACAAGTGAGAAAGATATAAAACTCATTTTCAGCTAACACTATTTTCTCCAATCTCTAATTTCCAACAGTGCTATCGGATCCTTTGATCTTACTGCCATGAGAGTTACACTGAGCCTACCCTGTCCTTAAGAGTGGTGAGTGGTGGGTGGTGGTGGCAAATCCTAATTTGTGCACATATGGTGAAAACACCCTCATATATAGTTTTTGGAGATGTGTGTGATTTTTTGTGTCTCTCTACATCTAAATTCATTTTCTCTGTTGCCTTCACGAAGCCAATTGAAGACTCAAGTTTCTATGAAAATTTGAAGGGTTGTGGTATTACCTCCGGTGGAGCAATCCATGCTCTAAGTATCAGTTGCCCATTCTGGAGGCGAAAGTCCTCAATTTTCTGGTAATGGCTGAAATGGTAGATCTTAAGGGGTTGGATGATACCCGATTTGTGGGCTTCTGTAAAAATAGTGTGGTTGGAGGTGTACTGGGTGAGATGGCTAAAGAGGATGTAATTGTTGTGGTGGTGTAGATCCGGTAAAGTCCTGTTGTGTAGGTTGTGTTCGGATGTCTTGATCATAATCCAGTTTCAAGGACAAAGATATGTTGAACGTGTTTGTTTGAATGTCGTTTACTGTGGGCTGCACCTTGCGTTGTGAAGAATACGCCATGTGACAATGAAAGAAAAAAAAAGTCTTTGTTAAAGGATGTGTTTTTTGGGAGACGTAAAAGCTGTAGAAACTAAAAAAAAAATGAATGAAATTAAAAATAGTTGAAATTTGACTTCCCTTGTAATCTTTACAAATGTGTTTACATCATTTTGAGCGAACAATATTTTATCCCATCTCTAATTTCCAACAATAACAAAGCAAAAAGGCAATTCCCTACTGATCATGCTGTTGGATTCACATCATTAATTTCAATGGAAAACTACGACTTTAACAAAGTTAAAGAGTAATAAAGAAAGGAAAAAACTTGCAATGACAATGTCAAGTCAGAGGAATGCTTTTGGAGCGAAAATGCATCTATTCAAGTTATAAAGAGCAAAACAACAATAACAACTAAAGAAATAACAATTTTGATCACAGTTTAGTATAATGAATGTTTAAATTTGTTCTTTACGCTTCAATTTCGGCAAAAAAATGGATGAGAGAAGTTGACTCTAAACAAAATTGATTTTGGAATCAAAAAAAAATGCACACAAGAAAATGCATTTTTAGCGATGGAAAAATTTAACTATTTCTGTCACAAAATGATTTGGACAAACTTTGACCTTTAGCGACGGAATTTTCCATTCCAGAAATATTCATCGTAGACATAGAAATTAGCAACGGAAATTAAAATCCATCGCTAATAGCTTTGACTTTTTGATTTATTTGCTACTGAAGCTCATATGCAGTTTCATGGTGCTCTAAGAAACAACCGGTTGTCAGTTTATCCACCAGAGAGGCTGAGTTTATTGCAGCAGCTTCATGTGCATCTCAGGCAATTTGGTGTGTCATTTTTGCCCCATTTTGAGTTTTCAATTTTGATGAAAACTCAAAACTGGTTTGTTATGTCCGTTTTCAAAAATGCTTTTTAGAAAGCACTTAAAACTAGTAACGTAAAACTGAAAACAACATTTTCACGTTTTGGATATTTTCATCCAAAACACGGAGAATTTCGAAAACGTATTGTTTCCGTCAGTTACGTAAAGCTCGCCTCTTCTCGCCCAGGCTCTTCCCTCTGCCATTTACGAAGCTCGCCTCTTCTCGACAAGTTCTTCCTTCCACCTATTTCTTCCGCAGTTCATTTCGACCAGGTTCTTCCTTCCTCTTATTTCTTCCGCATTTCATCTGGACTAGCTTCGCCTATTCTTCGACAGTTCTTCCGTTTTTGATTTTCTTTTGTTTCTATTTAAGGGTTTCGCTATTCTTCTACCTCTTCTTCGAAGCTTCTCGTCAACATCAGGTATGATTCCAGGCTAGCTTTAATTTTTTCTTTTTGATGATTACTGTGTCACCCCTGTCGAGCATGGTAAGTTGCTCAAAAATAGAGATTGTGAGTTTGATCTTCTTCCTCCTCTCTACTTTGTTACTGTTCTGACCACATTGAAGGATCTTCTTCCCTTGTTGTTGAGTTTGATTCATGATATCTGCTGTAACTTTTTGAAACCATCTGTAATTTTTTTCTCCTCTCCAAGGAGAGGGTAGCTCTGCGTATCGTTTCTTGCAATTTATGGCTGAATTCTCATGACATAATAATCTGGTAAATTGGTTATGTACAAGATTTCAATTTATAAAATTTTCTATTGCTGCGTATTGCTACTACTGGGGAAAGATTATATGTTTTTCTCTTTGTTATGTTATTGTGATGCTACTGCTGCGTATTGCTACTGCTGGAGAAAGATTATGTGTTGTTCTCTTTGTTTTGTTATCGTGATGCTACTGCTGCGTATTACTACTGCTGGGGAATGAGAATTCTTTTCTGAGATATTCTTAGTTGGGGTTGCAGGGTTGTTTGGCTAATTGGAATTGTGCTCTTATTTTTTTTAAACACGGTATCTTCTTGGCTGTTGTTTCGTGATTAGGGTGGGTGGTTGTGCATCTTTGTTGTGTTGGCAGGGGATATTGGGTTTAATGGTGCTGTCTTGTTTGATTTTTAATGGTGCTGTCTTCTTTGATATGTGTTAAGTGCTCCTATTGATCCTCTCTTTGTTTATAGTCTTTTCTTTATTGCACTTACGTTATATGTAATGTAGAATATGAGAGGGCATAAGGTTAAGACCAAGGAACCAATGCAATGGTCCAATGAGGATGAGGCTGTATTTATTGGGATTTTATATGAACATGTAAAAGCGGGGAACTTGCAATGTTGAGATGTGGAGCAAGATCAATGAGGAGCTATTGAGTGAAACTAAAGCTTATTATGGGGTAGATAAATTGAAAGGGAAGTGAAATCGTTTACGTATTAAGACAGATTCCTACTACATGTTGCGTGGTATACAATTTCATTAGGCAGGAGCACGCTTTGGATACACTTTTTGCCCAATACTCAATGGGGAATATGGTATTTGAAGATGTTACGGAGTCAAATCAAGCTGATGAAGTCATACAATTTGATAGCAGTCAAACTGTTCCGATGGGGCAAGTCAGAGATCAAATAGCTACGCAAATGTGGAATGACTACTCAACGACTTATTAGTAATTTTAATTTAGAAAGTATTTTAATGCATATTGAAAAATGTATATACTTATTCAGGAGCTTGTGGTATTGTTGAAAATGCTTATTAAATAATTTTAATTTAGAAAGTACTTTAATGCATATTAAAACATGAATGTATTATTTATAGTTTGTAACATCATATATTATGTTACCTTTATATGATTAATATGTTAATCATAAAAGAACTGTTCAAAAGCTACAAACCAAACTCATTTTTCAGTTTTCGGAAAACAGACCCTCAAAATAACTCTAAAAACTGAAAACTGAAATACAAACCAAATGCCCTCTAATTACCGATGAAGTTCATGTTCGTCGAAAAATTACCGTTGATAAATCTGTCAGTAAATTTTCCTGCACAATTGACGCCATAATACACCGACAGAATAACTCGTCAGTAATATTTCCGTCGAAAGATCAGTCGGTAAACGGTCGGGAACTTTCCAAACCTAATTACCATTGGCAATCCGTCAATATATTTACCGACAAAATATGTGTCGTAGGTAATTTCCGTCGATAATTAACTCTTTTCTTGTAGTGTCTTACGTTATCAATATATTATTATAAAATTAAGAATAAACATTATCTTATAATATAATTTAATCAAGTTAGCTGTTCATCATCTTTGACATGGTCGTTGTCCTTATGCATCTTGCATTAAAATATGACTACAGGTGTGGAAAATGTAATTAAAAAAGAAATAGCATCAAGGAGGAGGATGAATAGAGTTCCACCCGTCTGTGTGAAACAATGGAGGAAAATGTATTCCTTGCTCTTTCATGGAACACATATTAATCTGAAAGTTCCACTCCATATTGTAACAACCCCAATTGAAAAGTCTGAGCATGAATAGAAACAGTAGGATATTTTAATGGAAGTTATGTTAGGAATAATTGTATATGTTAGGAATAATTGTATATGTACAAGACGACATCGTTTTTGCTCTTAAACAAAGTTGTCATTTCCTTATCAGTTACCGTTGCGAGTCTTGTCTGCAACGGTAACTAGTTCTTTCTATAAGTGTTGTTTTCTTGGTCTTTCTTTGTTGCTTGCTATTTCAATCAATAAAATCTTTCTCTTCAATTTATTTTATGGTATCGGAGCCAGCAATCTGAAATTGATGGCTCATACAAAAATTTTTGAGACTAAGGAAGATACTCCAGTGAAAGCCACCGTACAAGCTTCTGTCCCTGGAAACTTCCATTTCAATTTCTCTCAAGCTTTGGGTAATAACCGAGCTGCTTTGGGTGATGACCGAGCACCGTTGCACACTGCAAATCCTTTTTGTAATCCATACTACCTTACCCATTCCGATTTTACTTCCAGCCTCATTAACCTAACTCTCACCGGTAGCAATTTTCACCTTTGGAAGAGTCACATCGAATTTGCGCTCAAAGCTCGAAACAAAATTTGTTTCGTCAATGGCTCTCTTGAAATTCCAGATGTGAGTGATCCTAATTATGAAGACTGGATCCAGTGTGACAATTTAGTCAAGACTTGGATCTCCAACTGCTTGACTCAAGACATCTTGATAAGCGTCTCCACTGCGAAATCAGCGCGAGAGTTGTGGGTTGATCTCAACAACAGGTATGCTTCTGGAAATGCTACTAGGGATTTCGAGTTGACCAGGTTAATTTCCAATATTAAGCAACAAGGCAAGCCAGTCAATGATTTTTTTGCTACAATTAAGTCCTATTGGGATGAAATTGATCAATACAAGGAAGCCAATGTTTGCAAATGTGGGAAATGTACTTGTGGATTGACGAAATTGGTTTTTATGCAAAGAAATAAAGAGAAAGTTCTTCAATTTCTCATGGGATTAGATGAGACATTTGAGCATGTCACGAACCAGATTCTTCTAATGGATCCAGTTCCAGATGTGAACAAAGTTTTTCATCAAGTTGGTCAAGTCGAAAGAAAGTTACAAGTATTTCAAAATGTAAAATCTACTTCATTTCAGAAAGATTCAGTTGCCCAGGATATCATGACTATGCAAGTTGGCAAATCTGGTTTTTCTAGAAACAAGGATTTCAAGAATGACAAAAGACCAGTTGAAAGGGAGAAGATGTTTTGTAGATATTGTAAGAAGACAAATCACAATATTGAGAAATGTTTCAAGCTCAATGGTTATCCAGCAAACTCTGATAATCAGCCAAAGAGACAGAAAACCACTCAAAATTTTTAACAAAGTGTCAACCAGGCAAAATCTGTTGTTCAAAGTGGACAACCCTCCTCAGTTACACTGTCAGGGGATCAATGTCAGCAGTTATTGGATTACATCAAGGCATCATCAACCCCTGCACAGACTTCTGGTAACTATACTGCATTTGCAGTAGGAGGTAACTCTTCTTTTAAAGCAACTTGGTTGATCGATTCAGGTGCATCTAATCATGTAGTATGTATGTATGAATATTTACATTCTGCCAGAAAAATGCATAATTGCTTTGTGACTTTACCTGATGGTGCTAAGCATGAAATTAGTTTTATAGGCAGTGTTAGATTGACCAATGGATTGATCCTTAAAGGTGCATTATGTGTTAAAGATTTTAAGTTCAATTTGATATCAACTAACAAATTGGCCATAGATCAAAATCGTGAGATAGTTTTTACCAAGAGTTCTTGTCTACTGTAGGATTCCATCACCTTTAAGAGGAATAAGATTGGAGTTGTGCTTAATCGTTTATATGTTCTTCTTGATGAATTGCAACCAAAGATTGGAGTTATTGGAAGCTTAAATGCAGTTTTGAAGGATGATTTGTGGCATAGACGATTAGGACACCTATCTTCAAAGGTTTCAGCTTTGTTAGGAAGGAATTTTGAGAACTCTTGTGATCATTGTCATATATGTATTTTGTCTAAGATTAAGAGAAAATCATTTTCTATTAGTGAAACTAAAAGTTTGGATGTTTTTCAGATTGTTCATATTGATGTTTGGGGTCCAAACAGTTTGACATCCATAGATGGTTTCAAATATTTCATGACTATAGTAGATGATTTTTCTAGAGTATCATGGGTTATTTTGATGAAAGCTAAATCAGAAGTTCGAGATCACTTAGTATCTTTCCACAATTATGTTAAAAATCAATTTCATAAAACTATTAAGATAATTAGATCATATAATGCTTTGGAATTCAACATGATAGATTACTACAGAAAGGAGGGAATAATTCACCAGAAAACATGCCCTTATACACCCCAACAGAATGGGATTGTGGAAAGAAAGCATCAGCATCTTTTAAATATAAGTAGAGCCATCAGATTACAAGCTCATATTCCTGAAAAATATTGGAGTTACTGCATTCTAACTGCAATACATTTAGTTAATCGACTACCATCAAGACTCTTAGATAAGAAAAGTCCTTATCAAAATTCTTTATGGAAAGGATCCAGATTATAATTTTATTAAAGGTATTTGGTTGTTTATGTTATGCTAAGATTTTGACTCATCAAAATTCAAAATTTGATCCTAAGGCAAAAGCCTATGTGTTCTTAGGATATCCTAATGATGTTAAAGGATACAAGATTTTAGATATTGAAACTGAAAATGTTCATATCTCCAGAGATGTAATTTTTTTGGAAAAAGAGTATCCTTTTTCTACTCAAAACAAAGAGACAGAGAACTTAGAAGCTCAGGTAGAAAATCTTAATGTTGAGCAAGTTCAGAATTTAGTAGTAGAGAATAATCCTAAAACAAAAAGAACTAGGAAACCTCCTATTTTTTGGAATGATTATCATTGTGGAAATATAAATTCAAGATTTTTCTTTGCTGCTATAACTGCTCAACAGGAACCTAAAAATTATAAAAAGGCTTCCAAATCACCAAAATGGTGTGAAGCCATGAACAATGAACTTGCTGCCCTTAATGCAAATAATACTTGGAGCATTGTTTCTCTGCCCAAAGGCAGAAAAGCAATTGGCTCTAAATGGGTATACAAGATTAAGTATAAACCTGATGAGACAATAGAGAGATACAAAGCTAGGCTTGTAGCTCAATGCTATAGCCAAAAGTATGGTTTTGATTACGTACCAAGAAACATTTGCTCCCGTTTTAAAAATGATAACTGTTAGAATATTTTTCTGTTTAGCTGCAGCTAACAAGTGGACTGTTCATCACTTAGATGTGCATAATGCATTCCTAAATGGTAATTTAAATGAAGAAGTGTACATGCATATGCCACCAGGATATGATAATGATCAGTCTAATCTAGTTTGTAAGCTAAACAAATCATTGTATGGGCTTAAACAAGCCTCAAGACAATGGAATGAAAAATGTAAAACATCTTTACTGAATTTTGGTTTTGTTCAATCAAAATGTGATTATTCTTTATTTATTTACATAAAAGGTGCTTCAAAGGTCTTATTATTATTGTATGTTGATGACATGGCCATTGGTGGCAATGACATCAATTTGATACATCAAATTAAATCTTACATAGCTAGTTGTTTTAAGATTAAGGATTTCCTTTGTTTAGAGATCAATTATACTGCTGATGGACTGACCATTTGTCAAAGAAAGTACATCTCAGACTTACTTGCAGATTCCAAATTTCAAGATTGTAAGATAGCTATTTCTCCAATGGACACTAATTCAAAGCTATCTATCAATGGAGGGAAAGTTGTCGAGAATCCTTTAATGCATAGAAGACTAGTTGGAAGGCTTTTATATCTCACTCTAACCAGGCCTGGCATCTCTTATACTGTCAATACTCTCAGTCAATATATGAAGGCTCCAACAGATTGTCATTTTCAAGCTGCTCAAAGAGTCTTGAAGTATCTCAAGGGTTCTATTACTGAATCTCTTTTCTTTCCTGCTAAACCTGTGACTGATCTCACAGCTTTTTGTGATGCTGATTGGGCCTCATGTCCAGATTCTAGACGTTCTGTTACAGGTTTCCCTGTATTGATGGGGGAAGCTTTGGTAGCTTGGAAGTCTAAGAAACAAAACACAGTTTCTAGATCATCTACAGAGGCAAAGTATAGGGCCCTTGCTTATGTTAGTAGTGAAGTCACCTGGATAAATGCTCTCCTCAATGAAGTTCATGCTCCTATTAAGAAACCTATAATGGTTTATTGTGACAGTAAAGCTGCCATTAATATAGCCACGAATCCAGTTTTCCACGAGCGCACAAAACACATAGAGATTGACTGCCATTTTGTAAAGGAGAGAGTTGACAGGAAGTTGATTCAGCTCCAGCATGTTAATACTCATCATCAACCAACAGATATGTTAACCAAAGCTATGTCAGTGGCTCAACTTCAACATCATATGTTCAAGCTCAACATGATTGACACCCATGTAGAGCTTGAGAGGGGGTGTTAGGAATTATTGTATATGTTAGGAATTATTGTATTTGTACAAGACGACATCGTTTTTGCTCTTAAACGAAGTTGTCATTTCCTTATTAGTTACTGTTGCTAGTCTTGCCTGCAACGGTAACTAGTTCTTTCTATGAGTGTTGTTTTCTTGATCTTTCTTTGTTGCTTGCTGTTTCAATCAATAAAATCTTTCTCTTCAGTTTATTTCAAGTTATAATTTTCAGTCATAAACTAATATTGCGCCAATGGCCACGATCAAAAATATTATGACTTAAAATAGCATTAACTTAGACCCAAAACAAAAGAGATGGAGCACAAGTTTGAGATTGGATGGGATGAGTAACGAATTTGGTCATCTTTTTAAGACGATTTATGGCTCAGTCTTAGATTGTGTAAGTTGCATGCAGCAACGTCGCCAACGGCATAAAATTGTCTAATAATATGTGTGTTAGCATTGTTTACACATAAAAGTACTAAAAGAATAGTATTTTTTGTTTCTCTCAATACGTGAATAACCATTAAAAGCTTTAGTATCCCCCCAACACTATATCTTTCATGTATAGATGAAGGCTTTTTTCATGGTTGTTTTAGTTGGATTCCAAGGACAGTTTGTGCACTCTGTCCAAGCGGTTGAATCGGTTTGTCCGTGTGAATTGTTCATTTGGACCGTTTCTTCTTTAAAAAATAAGAAAAGTTGTTTTTTGAAGTCTTGAACTCATAATCTTCCGTTAAGAGTTGCTCTTTAGCTAAATAAGTCACACAAATTTATTGATTTAATGTTAAACTTAATTAAACATATGATATTTTTTAAAAGTCCGTAAAATTATTACATTGAATATTATTTATGTTTATATAATAAATATGACAGTGACATATTTATTGGAGATAAATACATGTGTGTGTATATATATATGTATATATATGTATACTTAATGAAGTCTATAGGTAATGATATATATGTACGTATAAACTTCGATAAGTACAAACACAAATATATATTCACATATGTTTCAAATATTGAATTTATTAGAATTATATATTAAATTTTTATTGATATTCTCATAAACTCATATTGTTGATCCCAAATTTTTTGAGATAAAGACTCACATATTATGTTGAAAATTGATTGCAATATACATTTTATTTAACTCATTACTCTAATCTTAATTTGAATTATAATGAAATTTGAATTTGAATTTATTATTATATAATTATAAAAGTAATTTTAATTTTAATTTATTTTATACTTGACGTATTACATTTTTTTATTATAAAAACTCAAGAAATTTGGGTGGTATCATGTTAAACAATGACTTGGAATTTAGAAGTCTGCCGACAAGGTGGTTCATTCACATTTATGTAGGTTCCACACGCTCCCTGTAAACTGGACAAAACCAGTTTTGAAAACCAGATTGCAAAACCAGTTTTCAAAACTGGACACCCAAATGAAATTTGGGGTGAATTTTTGTTTCCAAAAACTCAAAATCAATTTTGAAAACTAGTTCCAAATTATTATGACTGAAGGGTATTTAGCAGCCCTGCTTGAATAACTTCTCACTACTGAAACACCATCCTCATACCATCACTACAAACAAAACAAAAATGGCTGAAGCACTCTTGTTTGGCCTTTGCTCAAAAATCTTGGGAAAATTGGGATATGCTACACTCCAAGAGATTGGATCGAAAATTGGTGTCAAAGATGAACTCGCAAGACTTGATGACACTGTTTTTACCATCAGAGCTTTACTTGTGGATTTTGAGGAGCAGAGTAGCCAGAATTATGCGGTGAAGCACTGGCTTAAAGAGTTGAAACATGTTTTGTACGATGCGGATGACTTGCTAGATGCCTACTCCACCAAAATATTGCAGCTTAATGCGATGAGCAGGAATAGAATGACAAAGCAGGTAGGCATATTCTTATCTCGTGTTAAGATGACTCGTGAGATCAGATCTGTCATGGAGAAACTAGAAGCTTTTGCAAAATACAGGAGTAACTTTATCTTCAGGGATCTGAACTCAGAGGCATTGGTTGAGAATTTTCAGAGGGAGAGTCATTCTTTCGTAGATGCAAGTGATATTATTGGGAGAGAGCATGATAAAGAGGAGGTGATCAAGTTATTATTACAGGCAAATGAAAATGAGAATGTGTCCATTGTTGCAATTGTTGGGCTTGGAGGAATAGGAAAGACAACACTAGCTCAACTAGCGTTCAATGACCACTATGTTAGACGAAATTTCGACCTGGAAGACTGGGTTGACGTTTCTGAAATCTTTGATGTGAAAAGTATCCTTCAGAAAATCTTACGATTTTCATTTTCTAGTAGCATAAACTTGGAGACGGTGGAGACGGAAGAATTGCAAAGGGGGCTTTGGACAAACATCGATGGAAAGAAATATTTGCTCGTCTTAGATGACCTGTGGGATCCTGAACATTGGCGAATATTGAAAACATTGCTTGCAGGAGTGGCAAGGGGAAGCAGAATACTAGTGACTACACGAAGTGCAAAGGTTGCAGCAAAAATACAATCAATATTTTCGTATGAGTTGAAAGGTTTGAATGAAGATGACTCTTGGTCTTTGTTTAACAAAACGGTGATTCGTCGAGAAAGAAATGAGTCAGAAGTTTCAAAATTTCATGATATTGGAAGAGAGATTGTGAAGAATTGTAGTGGGGTCCCTCTCACAATAAGATACATCGGAAGCGTGCTATGCTTCAAAACCACAGAATCCGAGTGGTTGCGAGTCAAAAATGAGTTTGCAAATGTAAATTCAAGTATAAGACAAGATTTGAAAGTGCTGAAGTTGAGTTATGATCATCTCCCTTCACATTTGAAGCATTGTATTGCCTATTGTTCCTTATTTCCAAAAGGCTATCGTTTTGAGAAGAAAACTATGACACAACTTTGGATAGCTCAAGGGTTTGTACAGTCGTCATGGGATTATCAACATCAGGAAGACGCCGGAGATGAATATTTCTCGGAGTTAGTTTGGAGGTCATTTTTCCAAGAAGCGAGCAAGGATGATTTCGGGAACATAACGAGATTCAAAATGCACGATCTCATGTGTGATCTTGCCCGATTAGTAGCCGGTACTGAGTTCTCCATATCAGAAATTGTTGATGAAAGAACTCGACATTTGTCACTCAATTCCATTGGTCATCCAAGTGGTTCATCATCGATCTTCCCCAATGGCTTGGTTGACGCCAAAAAAACGAGGACACTTATGTTCCCGAGTCAAGGCTATTTTGGTGGTTTGTATTCAGATCTGGATAGAATTTTCTCTACTTTCAGATGCTTGTATGCTTTGGATTTGAGTGGCTCTGAGTTCGAAATTTTGCCTGATTCAATTGGTAAACTAATGCATTTGAGGTATCTTGATATTTCTGATAATGATCGTATTGAAAAGCTGCCTTGTTGTATCGAGAAGTTACAAAATCTGCAGACACTCAAACTTTCTAACTGTACAAATCTTTTGGAGTTGCCGAGTGAGATCACGAAAATTGCTAGCCTGAGGCATATTGAGATTGATGGATGTTCTAGTCTAAAGCATATGCCGCACGGGTTGGGACAGTTAACTTCTCTCCGGACTTTATCGTTCTTTGTAGTCAGTAAAAGTCGGAGGTCTGCTTCAAGACTGGTTGCTGGACTTTGGGAACTCAACACGCTGAACAACTTGAGAGGAGAGCTCAGAATTGATGGCTTAGAAAATGCCGCCATTGCTTCCAATGATGACCACACCTACTTGAAGGAAAAACAATCTCTACATTCGCTGATCTTGTCTTGGAATGATGACGAGAATGTTGAAGACAGTGACATGTTGTTGGAAGCTCTAGAGCCACATCCAAGGCTGAAAGAAGTGAAGATACAGATGTTTGGTGGTCTGAAAATCGCCAATTGGATCTCCTCACTCCAAAATGTGGTTTCTATTGTATTACAAGGGTGCAGAAGGTGCCAACACATCCCAAAGTTGGATCATCTCCCTTCTTTCAAAAGCTTTATCTTGGACGATTACCTGCCCTGGAATACATATCCAGCGAGATTTCCGATTCCGTGTCCGCGTCAACCACATTTTTCCCATCCTTAGAGGAACTCGAGCTGAGGGATTGCCAAAATCTGAGGGGATGGTGGAGAGCAATTGATGTTGAGATTCCTCAGTTTCAGTGCCTTTCTCAATTGAAAATCCTGAATTGCCCTCAGTTGACTTCAATGCCATTGTTTCCGTTTCTCGAACATTTGAAGTTGGAAAATGCCAGTCCAAAACCATTGCAAGAGACAGTTACGATGCTCAAGAAGAATATGGCCGCAGCACCCTCCAAAATGTCCACCTTTTATGTCTCCAGAGTCGAAGATCTAAAATCTCACCTAGACCAGTGGCTACAATGCTTCCCTTTTCTTCGTACTTTAACTATTTGTCGTTGCACAGGACTGATATTTCTGCCTGGAAATCTTTACTCTCTCCAGGAATTGAATATTTGGTATGCGGAGGACTTCCAATTGGGTGATAACAACGGTGAAGACTTCCAAAGGCAAAATCCTGCAAGCCTTGTTATGCTAACATTAAAAGGGCTTCCAAAAATGGTTGCTCTGCCCTTAGCGCTTCAACATGTTACGACTCTTCAACGTCTGGTCGTATCAGAGTGTCCAACTTTAAAGGCTTTACCTGAGTGGCTACCCAATCTTAATGCACTCCAGTCACTTGCACTTACAGATTGCCCCGAATTGAAATCAATGCCAGATGGGATGCCTCAGCTCACTTCTTTGAAGGACTTACGTATCTACAATTGTGGCGGATTGTCCAAAAGATGTCGGGAAAATGAAGGCGAAGATTGGCCCAAGATTTCTCACGTCCAATATATAAATGTGATAGATAAAGATGCTCGGCCGCATCGTACAGGGTACTACTACTACTAATTGTAGGCATTGGCTCTCCAATTGGTGGTGTGTGAGGCAACTAGAGGATTGATGCAGTATGGGTGAGCCACCAATTACAACTTTAATTTGGGGAAGATCCAGGTCCAGATGCAGTCGGGATGTATTATTGGATTGTTGTTATGAAGCTTTCCATTTTTGTGTGGGTGTCAAGGTTCGATTTATTTCTTAACTCCTTGCCGTTGTCTCTGAGTCTGCTGGATTTTTTTTATTTTTTTTTTAAAGTTATATGCTCCTTTGATTTCAAAATCAGAGGAAGTGGTGCATTCAGTATGATCTGTCGCTTTCACTTTTCCTCTGTACACCTTCTACAGTCCAAATCAAAGTCGAAATGCAGTATGATCTGAAGGTTAATGATGGTTGTTGTGTTTTAATAGGTCACGCTTGATGCTTTGTGAATCCTCCTACAATTATTTTCTGGCCACAAGAGGCACGGAAGTGGCAGGTATATCCATTAATGAAAACTCAAATACAGTTCGTTCATCATTGTGTTGTGTTGGTCAACTTCGATATCAGCAAGCAATACATCGGTGATGTCTAAATTTAGCAATGCAGTGAGATTGCGATACCTTATGGCCGAGGGGGTGAAACCATGTTTGAGTCTGCTCCTTTCCATCTAAACGACTAGTAATACGAGCACATGTGCAAGTGCTCCTACTATGTCAAACCGTGGCCTTCTTGGGTCACTAATTATAATGTTAGTTTCTTTTCTTCTCGCTACTTAATCTAAGAAAGACTTCACCCAGTTGCAGTTGATAAGTTTTCTTCGATTCAGGATATAAAATTATTTCTCATAAGATCCGCAAGCAACTTCATTTTCTCCGATGGATTGAAACATCCATTTAGTCTACGAAAAACCTACTTGTGTTCCTGCATACTTAACTAGCAATATAATTATTAAGTTTTGCTAATCAAAACTTAAGGAGTCCCTGAATACAAAAACTGCTAATTTTTTCAAGACAGCAAAATGATTGGCAACTGAGCCAAGACAAGAATCGTATGTTCCAAAGAACTTTCTGTTGAAGAGAAATGAATACATTTTGAGGAAGAAATCTTCTCTTGGGTTTTTGTTGGCAGCACAACCATGTATTTCCCTACCATTCCAAAGATGCTCTCCCATTTCCTTCGAATCCGTGAAATCAAATACAACCAAAATGAAATTTCAGTACAACTCCTTCCTGCAGTACAACATCCTTCAATCAATGATTTTCAATTGCAGTCTGTTACTAATGATAACTTTTGGTTCAAATATGCTTTTTTCACATCTCAAAATTTTTACAAAATATAGACAGCACAACACCCTCCTTCAGAACACAAACTGCAAAGACATATATTGATGTTCTCCTATTTAAAGCCAAAAAACTCCCATGCTCAAGTCAGTAGCAAATATTAATTTTCGGAGAGCTCTAAACAGTCTGATGTCATAATGGGGAATTTGGCATTGGCATTAGAGCAAATCGAATTATACAAAATAAAGGAGAAGCTTGAACTGGCAACAAATGAAGTTAGAGAATTATACGAAGTGAATAAGGGGCATCTAGCTGTTGTCCAAGAGAAGCATGATGCCTCGTCTTTGTTCGAGATTAATGAAAAGAAGCACAAGAAGCAAATGGAGTCTGATTGTTATTGTCAGTAAATTGTCAAAAGCAGTTGCTGATCTTGATTGTGAAATAACAGAAGATATTAGAGTGGGTTGCAGAATGCGCGAGACAAATTTAACTAGAAGGGTTGGAGTTGAATAAGATAATTCTTTCAATCCAAAGATGCTATCACTATCAGGGACGTGTGTAATGAGAGGGAGACATGTGGATTACTTGACATCTACTAACTTTACCTCCTGGAGTTTGCAACTCTTGTCATTATTACGGGCTTATGGCCTGGTTGGTCATGTTGATAAAACCCCGCCCTGCCCTCCCATTACTGATTCAGCTGATGATGCTGCTCTCAAAGTTTACCATCGCTGGCAGAGTCTAGAGCAGTTTATATTACATGCCATTGTTGCATCTGTCGATGGATCCGTCCTCCCTCTCATTGGAGATGTGAGTTCCAGTGCTGCTGCATGGGACAAGGTCCACAAACCCTATGCCAATACTACCCGATCTCGAGTAATCCAACTCAAATCGCAGCTCTCCAGATGCCAAAAAGGCATCCAAGCCGTGGCTGATTGTATGCAGGTCGTGAAGAGTCTGGCAGATGAGCTTACCTTGATTGATAATCCTATCTCTCAAGATGATTTAACCTTATATATTACTAGCGATGAACCCGCGCGTTGCGGCGGGCAAGTGATCTTGACATTTATTGTGTGCGTTGGGATGTTTTTGATTTTTTTCTGATGGTTTTTTTAGATATTAATTATGGCTTGGTGTGTATTTGTTATGGTTTTATATTTTTTGATTTTAATTGTTTGTTTTTTTAGAGTGGGAGGTCATGTTGATTATATGAAGATTGGAAAGATAGGATGTTTCAATCGCATTGTAGATGTTTATGTTATATATCTTATGATAATGATGTTTATATTAAAAAATTTAAAGAAGGAGCTCAGCAGATTTTTCGGGGTCGTGATAACAAAGTTTAGCTACGATAACAATCGAAGTCATCCCATTTCTTTTGTGAGTCTGTAAGATATAGGAAAATAAATAATTTATGATAAAACAAAAACATATTAGAGCTAAAGTGTCAAACTACTAATACATAAAATTCGATCAACCATATTTTGTTCCACATACGAACTTGCTATTCTTTCTGTGGCATTTATCCTTCTATCAACGGTTGATTCAATTCCATTTGTATCTTCCAGCGGGAGCTGAATCTATCAAACCAAATAACAAAATTATGTTTGACAAAAAGCACAAATGAATGAGTTTATTTCAAAAGAGTAGCTATATTCATTGCAAATAAACGTGTTTTAATCGCCTTAATGAATGAGTTTATTTCATTCTAATTTTTCTATTCCACAAGTTTCCTCATGTTGTCGACTTGCTTCTTTAGCTGTTGTAAAACTTGAAAACAGCACACCATAAATGTAGAACGATACTAAATATGTGATAAACGATGACAGTGGACAAAAAAAACAACAAAAGCTAATAACGAAGTCATAACAACTGATGACAACGTTGTTTTGGTATGCAGTGCGTGGCCTTGTTGAGATGAATTTGAAACTGATGATGTGCACGTACTCGGGCATTGCTTCGGGCCTCAATTTTTAGTATTGATTTTATAGATGTTAACATGTTTTATTTTTTGTATTTATAAATGTGAAGTTATTTTTTGATAAATTGCGGTTCCTAGTTCATAGCCATCGAGTTTCTTTTCCTCCTAAAGTTGATTTGTTTTATGGAACTTTGTTCTGCTTCTTTTGTTGTGCTTTAATTCAAAGCAAAACTAAGCAATGACAGCTCAACTATCCAGAATCAAAGCACCAAAACTAACATACATATAAATCAAATGGAAGAAAACTAAATACAATTCTATAAAATGAAGATATATCAAAGTTGGATTTAAATGTGTTATGATGAAAAATTAAAAGGGAACAGAGGAGATTTTTTATTCTCTTGAAAAGGAAATTGGCGCTAATACCCTCTCATAAAAATACTTCAATTTTCCAATTTTCCAAAGAAAATTCATAATGGAAACAAAGATTCCACTTTAACCCTGCATGGATAAAAAGACATGTTGTGAAAGGAGTGTATTAGAGAATTGGCACTGTAGAAAAGAAAAGGACCAATACTTCTCCATGTTGTGAAAGGAGTTTAAGTAGTCTCATACAAACACAAAACCAGATTTTAGAGGAATGCTGCAAGTAATAAGCAAGTCTAGGACATTGGTTTTGAAATCCTACTGTGCAAATATTTGCATATGTGAATACATCTAGATGCAACTCATTAATGTGAATGCAAGGTTCAAGTGACACTAACCTGAAATTGGTCAAATGGTATGGCCTAACAGCTACAACACTCTAATGCACACCCAAGTAGCTATAAAAAAACACTGCCAGAAATATCAAGAGCAACATCATTATTAAATTAAAAATACGACAGACACCACAACAAATCTAGTGAGAATTGACATCATTTGTTATTGGGATAGACCAAATAGTTGCGTTTTCAAACCATAAAACAATGGGGCCGAAATTAGCTTCAACTTTAGTTCTAAATGGTCTTATGCATAGTCCCCGAACACCTAAACTAGAACACCCAATACGACCTTTGCCATAAAGGCATAAAGCCGAGCAGTTTAGCATTCGCGAGCCTGGGATATACTCAATAAACATGCAGAGATCTCCACAACAATTTTTCAAATTCAACCCATATATTAACCATCTACAAATGGCCTCAACAAAACCATTACGCACATTCACAAAGCACACATATTGAATCAAGAAAACCACATATTTATTGAACCGAATAAAGCATTTTTTAGTATTAGGCAAGGAAGGACCCAATCAAAGTTGAAAAGTAAAGTAATCTACCTGAGAGTCAAAGTTGTGGCATGCAAACAAAATTCTAGTAGCTGCAAGCCACTGCACATTGAAAAACATAAATTACATAAAGATAGTGATTTCTTTAGAGTAATTAGTAATTAGTATACATGCATAAACTTCCATTGTTAGCAAATGGATCATAAAGCAATGCATCTTCAAAAGTGCAAGCCAATTTTGATGTAGAAAAAGACAACATTTACATGCAGTGCAGAAATTCAAAATAGAATCATGAAGAATTTACCTTTAATTTTTATAGTCATGGACCCTAGTATTTCAAATTCTCTGTCATAATGATAGAAATTTTAGAGGGAAAAGTTGATAGAGAAAGAAAAGCATTGCACCATCTACTCTCTTTGTATCACTTATATGGTTTTCTATAATCACAAACAATAGAGATAAAGAAATCCTTTTTCACCACAGGTAAGTTGTCACTAATGAAAAGATAGAAACCTTAATGATCAAGTAAAAAGTCGTCTTCAATAAAATGATTTTTCTGTCAATTTCTTGGGGAAGGTATAGAAATTTCAATCATGGCACCGTAAGTGTTGATGATAAATCTAAAGAAGATGGTATACTTTGTAATTCAAAACCAATTCCACGGTCTTACAGTCTAATGTTATCCGATATTTGGTAAAAAATAAAGCCTAATATTGAGATCTTATAGGGTCCTTTCTTTATCTGATATACTATGGAGTTGATCTTATGTCTAGTTGGGGTCATTATCATTTAAACAACATCAAAATCCATCAATAGAAGGAAAGAAAAAGGGGTATTGAAAACCAGCACTCCTATGCCACCCACACGCAGCAAATCACACAGATAGAATTGCAAAGTAACAATTTTAGCAGACATAGAGCAAAGTAACAATTTTAGCAGACGTAGAAACAGAGTGTACCAAGAGAAGTTTCGCATAGCAAAGATAAACCATTTGCTGCTCCAAAGTTCCATGCCTATGTGAAATGATTAAAATGCTAAATTTATGGCTCCACAATAGAAATGATTAAAATGCAATCTTAAGACATAAAATTACCAAGTGTTATTCCAATTTATATGGAATTTGCAGAATAATTCAATTCCAATAAAAAAAACTATAATAGTTTTTGAGAGATGGAAAAAGGGCACTTGGTTCATGTAGCAGAAGCGGGGTCAGCCAGAGATGATGAGTCATTTCCTTTGCATCAGATCCAAACTACAGCACAGCAAAACTCATGAAACCATGACTGAGATACCCATAAAAAACCTTTCATAAAATCCCACCTTTTTTTGCCTCTCTCACCATTAGCACTAAGAATCACTCTTGGAATCCACGATCTCCCTGACTCACAACAATCGCAAAGTATGCAAAAAAGAAAAAGGCACACAAATTTTTCGATACATGAACTAAATCAGGGACAGGAGAGGAGAGAGACTGCTGGAGCGGCTGGAGAGTAAAATATCAAATGTGATTTTTCCAATTTATCTTTGACAGATCAAATGCAATATTAAAACCATAGGTTACAAAACCAACCTTGAGTGTAGTCACGATTAAGTATATGTCTTCCATCTCTGGAAAACTTTATATCCGAGATTGATGCAATTATTTCAGTGAAAAAGGACCTCGTGCTAGACACCTCTGGCTACTCGAACCTAAACCAACAAAAGGTTTAATAAATTGTTTGTTGGAGATAGCCAATTGAAGCACCAAAGAAAGTATCATATGACAAAGCTAGTGAATGATATATGTGTGTTGAACAACAGGCCTAGAAAACTGCCAAAAATAAAACCATCAATCACCTACAATTTGCTATGACTATCACATAGAGCTGACTGTCGCATGTCAATCAGCCGGATTGAGCCTTTCGAACTACTATATGCTAAAGTGTTGCAGTGGGTAGGGTGAAATTCTGCCAAAGTTATCACCTCTACGTGAATGAACTTAATTGTGTCAATAAAGGTACAATGCTATGAATACATCCACGATGAACCACTAAACAGTTAAAAATTAGTTGAAATTAGAGAAACTATCATGATTCAATCTGTCAACATTGTAAAGGAAAGGGATCCATTCTGAGAGACAGGGGAAAACAGGGGGAAGGGGGGAGGTTACAAACCAATATAGGCCTTCAATCAGCCTCCCTGCAGAGGAGAGATTCAATCAAGAAAGAAAATGCACGTGCACACAAGGAGAGATTCAATTGCTCTCCTTTCACGTATGTGTTTCAATCATGGCACAGTAAGTGTTGATGACCTGATAAATCTAAAGAAGATGGTATACTTAGTAATTGAAAATCAATAGTTTGATTCCACGCTCTTACAGTCCTATGTCATCTGATATTAGCTAAACATTAAGCCTGATATTGAGATCCAAAGATCCTACTAACCTTCAAATGGATAATGAGCAAAAATAGAATATCCAATCGGCATAATGGGGTTCCTGCAAATTCAAAACTTTTCCATTATGAAAACATATGGTTCAATCAATAGTGTGACTTGTCATGCCACGACTGAAAATGCCTCGATTACCTGCTTCTCAGAGCCAAATGGCCATATAGATCGTGCAGCAAGCAAATCCCACTCAGATTTTGTCTTGAAGAAGTCACCAAGCTGTCTTCGAATAGCTTCAAAATAGCTTAAATGAAGAGGAAATTGGCTGATAATTTCTGGAGAAACAAAAGCGCAAATGAAAAAAGCAGAGGAATTATCAGATAATCTCTAGAGAAAACTAAGAACCTTCGAAATTGGAGGTTCATGCACAGAATGAAATTATGAGGGCATAGAGAAAAAGGCAAGCAGTTGGAATCGAAGCTAGATTCTAGTCTCATGATACAAACAAAAACTAACAATAGTTAATCAACCAAAAAAAGTAACAATAGTTTAAAAGAAACCCCAATCACCCTCGAAATCCAAGAAACAAAATGTAAAGGATCAAAATGGCAAAAGATAACAACAAAGCAGACTGAAATCAAAGAGAGAAAAGCGTAAACAGAGAAGAAAGAAGATCCAAAATTGAAGCTGGATTACAGTCGGAGTTTTATGCAAACGTAGAAGGAAAGAAATTGGTTGAAAACATCTAGAGAGAGCACAGAAGAATCAGATACGAACTTACGAAGAAGAATAATTTACAGAGAAAATATCAATCGGAACAACCTAAAATGGAAAGTTATCCCCGATCTCTCATAAATCAGATCAAGGGTCGGAGAACATGGAAAAAGTAATAGATTGTAGATACAACAAACCTAAACAATAGAAACAAATTGGCGAAGAGCAGCGTGAGAAATTGCGCGAGACGGAGGTGGTGGAGAGAGAACTGGAGAGCTAACAGTATGGCCGAAAAAGTAAATGGAACACTTTCTGAGTTCAGCGTCGCATCAGACCTGATGGAAGAGCTCAAAAGCAGGTTCATGCACCTTGACGTTCATGAACCTTGAGATCTACCTTTGTTCTGCAAGCAAGAGTAAAGGAAGAAGACGTGACAGGTGAATGCAGCTGATTGGACGGTCTGATTAAAAGAAGATCAAGAGAATGAATGGCCACAAAATGGAGCATAGCAAAACAGATGGGCCACCCCCAAAAATTATACAGAAAACGACGCCGTTTTGCTTAACTAATCAACAAAAAAAAAGGGAAAATTTTGAGAATCGGTGAGATGAACATATACCATCGCGAGAGTACGTAAAACATAGTCAACTCGCCGTAGAATTGCGAGAATTCTCTCCTCTTTATATATAAGTATAGATAGATATAGATATAGATATAGATATAGATATAGATATAGATATAGATTGATGGCCTCTCTGAAGAGTACACAGGCATTGTAGGATCCATCCGCACTCGTGAAACTGCCTTCACATATGAGGAACTTAAAGACATCCTTGTTGCCCATGAATGCTATCTCTCTCGTGTTACTGCCACTCACAATACCACCATTGGTACTGCCAACTTTCATCAACGTCAACAGGGTATGTCTAACTCTCAAGGCAGTGGCAATGGTCAACAGTGGAATCATAGCAACAACAATTGCGGTTAGAATACCACCAATCACAATCGTCCTTCGCATTCCAATAATGGCAGAGGCCGTGGTCGTGGCCACTACAAGATTGTTTGTCAACTTTGTGACAAACTTGACCACCCTGCAAATCGGTGTCGCAAACTCAAACACTTTGCCTCCAATGCTCCTCCCACAGCCAACTTTGCTGCTACAGCTCCTTCTCACTCTAACACACAACAGTGGCTATTGGACTCCAGGGCTAGTCACACCATGACCAATGATGTTACAAATCTACACCATGCATCTGAATATGATGGCACAAATACGGTTCCTGTGGGAGATGGCACAGGTTTGCCTATCTCACACATAGGCACGCCCGCTCACAGCTACTAATGCCTTATGTGTTCCACTTATTCATAAAAATCTTCTTTCTGTGCATGAACTGACTAGGCAAAATAGTGCTTCTATTGAATTTTTTCCTTTCCATTGTGTTCTCAAGGATCAAGCTACGAGGTGACCCCTGGCCTAGGCTCGATGTACTGATGGTCTCTATTATCTCCAATCCAATCCCGCCCGTTGTTTTGCTACTGTAGTTACCTCTTCCAATGCGAAAACTACTCTTGCGGGCTAGCATTGTCGACTTGGACATCCCTCTTCTGGTTTATTTTCTACTCTGCTTAAATTGGAACAACTTCCATGTACTGATTTTGGGTCGTTGCCCCCTTGTAATTCCTGCACTCTTAATAAAATTCACAAGCTTCCTTTTGGTACTTCTTCCGTTACAAGTTCTGGTTCTCTACAAATTGTTTACACTGATCTTTGGGGACCCGCTCCACACCTTCTATTGATGGCTACTCCTACTATATTATTTTTGTTGATCACTTCACTCGATATACATGGCTCTATCCCTTGAAACACAAATCTGATACTTATTCTACTTTTATTCAATTCCGCATTCTTGTTGAGAAACAATTTAACCATCTTATCCTCACACTTTACTCTGACAATGGCGGTGAATTTCAAAAGCTTCGCCACTATTTGTCCAAGGAATGCATCAATTGGTACCAATCTCCTCCCTATACCCCTCAACATGTTGCCCTGGCTGAACGGAACCATCGACATCTTACAGAAACAGCTCGCACGTTACTCCACTTTGCCAATCTGCCCACCTCCTCCTGGTCTTTTGCTTTCCGGATTGCTTGCTATCTTATCAATCGTCTACCTTTATCTCCCACACACTAGTTACTCCATTTCAAACCTTGTTTAATCGCCAGCCCAACTATCTCAAACTCCGAGAATTTGGCTGCTCCTGCTTCCCTTGGCTCCGTCCGTATGTATCTAACAAACTAGAGCCTCGCTCTATTACGATCCCGTTCACAATCTCATCTACCTATCTCGCCATGTGGTATTTCGTGCATTGAAATTTTCCTCTTATGTCCCATCCAATACAGCCACTTCCTCTTCCTCTGTATCTTCAATTTCTTCTGATCCTGCCAGCCTTTTGATCTTCAATTTCTTCTAATCCTACCAGCCTTTTGATCCTTCCCACCGAAATCAGCCCCACAATACCCACATCTTCCTCCGATGCACCTTTTACAGTTGCTGTTCCAACACCGATTCCATCTTCAGCTTCTAATCTCCCATCCACCACCACACACACCCATCGCATGACCACTCGCGCCATGAACAATGTCTTTCGTCCCAAATCCCTCAATATTGCCACATGCCATCGTATGCCTCCTTCTTTTGAACCACGCTCTGTTCGTGTTGCTCTTTATCAACCTCCTTGGAAATCAGCTATGGAAGCCGAAATGAATGCCCTCACTGCCCATCGCACATGAACTCTTGTTGCTCCTAGCCCCAACATGCGGCCCATTAATTCTAAATGGATTTTTTGAGTAAAACAAAATCCTGATTATACGGTTGCCAGATACAAGGCCCGTCTTGTAGTCAAAGGCTATGCTCAGCGTTCTGACCAGGATTACCACAATACCTTTAGCCCAGTTATTAAGCCAGTCACTCTAAGAACAACTCTCACTCTTGCTGTTCATAATAATTGGCCTTTGCATCATTTAGATGTCAACAATGCATTTCTTAATGGTTTTTTGCAGGAGGTTGTCTCTATGAAGCAGCCGAAAGGGTTTGAAGACCCTCAACATATCCTCATTTTCTTTGCAAGTTACACAAGTCCATCTATGGACTCAAGCAAGCCCCAACGGCTTGGTACACTGCTCTTAGCACTTGCCTTTTAGACCTGGGTTTTACAAATTCTCAGGTCGATGCTTCCTTATTCATTTATACATCTCACAATGAAATTATGTATGTTTTGGTATATGTTGATGATCTCGTCCTAACAAGTTCTTATCCTTCTTTACTACACAGAATCACAAAAGCTCTGGCTACAAAATTCTCTCTCAAAGAACTCGGTCAACTTTCTTACTTCCTTGGTGTTGAAGTTTAGTCCACTACCTCTGACCTCTTTCTATCTCAACAGAAATACATTTGAGACTTATTAGAACGCACTGAGATGGCCGATGCAAAAAATTGTCAACACACCATTACAATCTCATTTTCACACGAGCAGTACTGATGGCACTATGTTATCCGAACCAAAACATTATCGTCAAATTGTGGGTGGCTTGCAATATCTCAGTCTTACTCGTCCTGATGTTAGTTTTGCAGTGAATCGTCTTGCTCAATTTATGCATTCACCTACAAATGTTCATTACTCTCTGTTGAAACAAGTCTTGCGTTACCTTAAGAGCACGCTTCACTTTGGAATTCACATCCATAAATCTCCTCAGCTCAGTCTTCAAGCTTAATATGATTCCGACTAGGCCGGTTACCCCGATGACTGCTCATCTACATCAGCATATATTGTCTTCTTGGATCGTACTCCCATATCCTGGTGATCTCATAAACAACGAGCCATTGCCCGGTCTTCTACTGAAGTCGAGTACCGCACTCTCACCTCCACAACTTCTGAGGTTGTCTGGCTTAAACAACTACTTCAAGAACTTCACACTCCCGTGCTTCAGCCACCTCTTGTCTTCTGTGATAATCAAGGTGCAACCAATTTAACTCTCAATCCGGTTCTCCACTCTCGCATGAAACATATTGCAATAGACCTCCACTTTGATATCGACGTACCTGATATGAGCACTCAGTACAAAGAAGCTACAAGACGTTATTGCCAACAGAATGATGATATTACATTTGAGCATCACTATTGCATTGACATCTTTAAAGCTGAAATTGATTATATATTGGATGAGTTACATACTAGATTCAATGAAGAGTCAATGGAATTGCTTATGCTCAGCTCTACTTTAGATCCTAGAGACAACTTCAAAGCTTTTGATTCTGATCGCATTCTTTTACTTGCCAAGAAATTTTATCCAGCTGACTTTAGCGGACAAGACATATATCTTTTGAAATGTCAGTTAGATCATTACCGACTTGATGTGGTTTTCCATGAGAAGTTTCAGAATATGTCAACAATTTTAGAATTGTGTCGTGGGTTAGTAGAAACAAACAAGACAGGGTCTTATAATTTAATCGACAGGTTGATTCGTCTCATTTTGACTCTTCCCGTTTCGACAGCAACTGCAGAACGTGCATTTTCTTCTATGAAATTCATCAAAAATGATATTCGTAACAAGATGGAAAATGAGCATTTGAATGATTCATTGGTTGTCTTCATTGAAAGAGAAATAGCAGAAAATATTGATACAAATTCAATAATAGAGGCCTTTGCTTCTTCAAAAGATCAGAGAGTCCTATTTTCCTAGTAAGTGTCATTTTATGTTGCTTGAATAAATAAATAGGACATGGGTGCTACGTTGTCTTTCTGGCTTGGGTTTCTTCTAGCCCTTTTGGTGTTTTCTGCTGTTTGGGGCAGTTTTTTCTTTAGGATCTACATCGATATCCTTCTCTTTAGTATGGCTCTATTTTGGGCCTTTTCCAATTGTCTTTTTTTTTTCTAATTAATAAAATTATCTTATTTATCAAAAAAAAGACATGATCTATGAATTTATTGCCTTTTATTGTGTAGAGTTATTGTGATTATCGATTTCAGCAACTTTATTTGAATTGAGATCATTTACTTCTCACTTGTGCTTTAATGCAGTTTTTAGTTGGATCATTTTCTTTAATTGTTCATACTATCATTTCTAATGGAAATCCATATGTATGCAGAACAAATCTCAGTTGGTAATTATTGTGCATGATGTTGATCCAATTGTGCACAAGAAAACAGCTGCAGTTACGTGCCTTACATCAGTGAAGAATGAAGATAAGATGGAATTTAGCAGGATTATGGAGGTAGTCTAAGTAATGCTTTATTGCTTTATACATCAATGCACAAATCTCAGTATAATGCTTTATGCTTTATGATAGAAGCCTAATCTTATTGAATTGAAGTTTGTGGATCAGTGGGTTGATACTTTGTGGATCAGTGGTATTGAATCATTTTACTGAATTGAAGTTTATACTAATTTTGCAAACTTTTTCATTGTATTTTTTTACATGCTAAGGAATCTATGAGTTTCATTTAATGTATGTTTGCTTGTTCATAACCCAAAAAAAAAATTCGGGACGCTGCCCCGAACCCCATCCCTTTACAGTTCAACCCGGGGTAAATTAGAATCCTGGATCCGCCACTGAGTGAAGACCAACTTGCCGACCTTCTTACTAAATCTCTTCTTTGTACCCACTTCTCCCTACTTCAATCGAAGATTGGAGTCACAAAAAGTTTCCCCCTCTTGAGTGAAGGTAATGAGAAGAAGAAGTCCATCTCGCCTCAACTACCTCCGCCCTATTAAAATCTTACAGCAAAGCCAACTCAAGACTAACTTAGTCTACTTGTAGCTCTCTCAGTTTGATTTTTGTATGTGCTGTGTAACGTAATCCTATCTTCTCTGTAAAGTGTCAGATATAGCCGTTAGCCATTCTTGTATTTATAGTCTTGTATTCCTATTTTTTTATCTTAATGAAAATCCTCTCTACAAACCTTTTTAAGATCATCCACTTTTCAAGGAGATTAGCAGTGATCTTTGTTAGCTTTTGAGAGATGGAAGAAACAAAGAAGAGAAAATGAAACTCAAAAAATTTCTATTAATACTTTTACACGGTGGCAACAACTATATTTATACGGTTTTTTTGGTGATAAGTCCTTTATTTGGGCTTCTTATTCCATAAAGTCTTTTAAGACTTTTGGTGGCCCAATACATCCTTAAGTTTTTGAGTTTTAGCTCAATAAGGAAAATTTTAATACTTCAATTGATATTATGAAATTTTTTCCCTTATGTATACCTAACTAACAAATTTCACTACTTGGAATGAGTGAAACTGGTTGAAACCTCCCACTCCAGCCTCCCAAAAGCACTTCTTCTTCATTCAAAAAAAAAATTCATTATCACACGTTCGATCTTGTTCGGCTACAACTTCTGATTGAATCTTTAGTTCAAATAGGTAATAATAAGATTATATTCATTCAATTAGAGATGTTGATTACATCTCATTTTTCAACTACTTTTTTAGAGGATTTTGTTGATTATGATTTTTTGAGTTTCGAACTATCACAATTTATCATTGAATGTTTTGATTTGTTGTTTCTAGAGTATTTTCTTAGATCTAGGAGTATTCTTTATGTTTAATTCAAATGATTTTGTTGATACAATTTTAGAGGATTTTTTTTGATTATGAGTTTTTGAGTTTCAAGCTTTCTCAATTTACCATCGAATGTTTTGAATTGTTGTTTCTGGAGTATTTTCGTAGACCTATGAGTATTTTTTTTTATGTTTAATCAAATGATTTTGTTGTTATTGTTTTAGAGGATTTTGTTGATTATGAGTTTTTGAGTTTCAAATTATCTTAATTTTTCATTACATGTTTTGATTTGTTATTTCTGGATTATTTTTGTAGATCTAGGAGTATTTTTATGTTTAATTCAAATTATTTTGTTTATGATTTATGTTAATTCACTTATTATGTTAGTTAACTTGATTTTATCATTAATGTGAATTTTATTTCGTTTTAGTATTAGTTAATGATTTTTGTTATCTCTTTCTACTTGAATTGTGTATGATTGATGGAATTGCTACTATTACCTATTTTCTCTGTTTTTAGTTTAGTTTAGTTTCAGAGGATTTTATATTTATATATGGTTCTAATTTTGATTTTACAATGAATTTTCTCATTTAAAGGTTTTGCTATGTCTAAAGTGATCCTGTTTATTTTTAAATATGACAATCAAACTACCATTAAGAGGCTTCCAGAACCTTTTTCGTATGATTTGTTGGTTGAATTTGTACGTCAAAAGTTGTTTGAGTTGCCCATTCCATTGTGAAATTTTCATATTCTATACCTGGTCATACTAGTTATATCATGGATAATGATGAGGATATGAATAATATGTTATATTTGGTTCGTCCCAGTGCTTTGGATCGTGTTGAGGTTGTTGTTAATGCTAGTGGTCCATTTTTACTTGAAGAAACAACAAGTTATGAAATTATACATGCAAATTTGTTGATTGATTTACAATGTCCAGAGTCTAATGAGAATGACTTACTTTTGAAGTTTTGTGGCCATCATGAGATGGATATGTTAGGTTCTAGTTGGCAAAATGCAATTAGGGAGGTTGGTCAAGCTTTTGAAGATGATCTTTCTGGATTCCGTAATACTTTAGCAAAGTATGCAGTTGAGGTTTGTTTCAAGTATGAATATGTTAAGAATGATAAGGAGAGGGTCACTGCAAAATGTAGTTTTAAAGAATCAAAAGGGTGCTTGTGGTGGATTTATGCATCGGTTGATAAGTCAAATGGATATGTATATATTGGAACTTTGAATAATGTTCATACATGTGGTGTTGTTGTGAGAACCTCTAAAAATTCAAGGATGTTTTCTAAAGTTGTTTATAAACTAATATTTGAACAAGTTCATGGAAAGCTTTTAATATGCCCTATTGATGTTGTTCATGAGTTTAAGACAAACTATGACCTTGAAATTAGTTATCATGTTGCTTGGTCTGCTGTAGAAAAAGCTAAGAAGGAAATGTTTGGAGATACTGCTTCATCATTTGATCAATTGCGTTGGTATTTTGACCAAGTAGCTCGTATGGATCTGATAATTCATTTTTCTATTGATTGTGACCGTGTTATTGGACAACTTCAGCGGTGTTCTACAATGATGGTAGTGTTGCGGCTTCTTCTCTGTCGAAGTCGAGTTCGATGATCGTTACGGTTTTTTGTTTGTGCATTTGATTTTGGGGGGAAAAAGATGGTTAGGGCTTAATGGAATAAGGACAATTTTGACCATAATTTTTTGAAGGACTTTACGGAATATTGGAAAGCTTGAGGACCCTAATGGAATAAACTGTATCACTTAAGGATCTAATTTTTTAAATAAAGTGGACCTTCTTCTAAAATTAAATATGATTATGTCCTTTTATCTAATTTGCCCATTTTTTATCACGTCTATATAATGTAGTTTTAAATTCTCATAAGATAAATTTATATTTTGTAATCACATTGTTGTCTTTTAGACTGTCAAAACAACAATCCCAAATAAAAATGAAAATCAGAATTTACAATTGATTAAATATACAGTAATACAATCATCTGACATCTACTCACGTATATCAGTTGATAGATTGAAATTTTATTTATGCTCATCCAAAATATACAACTAATTTACCACTCATAATACATGCAGCAAACAGATATGAAATTTACACTTTACATTTCATTTTCATTAGAATTCATTCTACTAACTTGCAGATTACATTTGGCAAGATGAAAGAAGGGCAGGGATCTAAAACTCTACTTCAGGAGCAAACTCCCTCACATGGACATATTTGAACATATGATTTGTCATTATCTAAGAATAAGAATAAACATGATCAATAATATCGTTGTCTAGAAAACACCTGTAATATGATGAACTTGTTTCGAATGTCAGAATAGCGTTGATATTACAAAAATACCCCCACCAATAATATGTTGACACGTGTTATATTGGGCTCAGCAAGTCTTCCATGCCTCACCGGGAAGTCATCTCGGTAAGCAAAGAAGGCAAGTAGCTGGGCAGTAGTGCCCTGCCGAGGTTACCTCCTCGGTCTAGTGAAACACCTGGATCTACCAAGGTGGAAGGCATTTAAGTGCAGCCCCCAACCATAATTAGGGGACCCATCTTAATAATGGCTCTAAATCCTATATAAGGCTCTCAAAGTCAGGTATTATCTTCCGAATAACAAATTTTGAACTTTGATGAAAAGAGAGCTCTAGTCCAAGGAGCTCGCCTGATTTTATAATATGAACTGACTTGAGCGTCGGAGCGCCAACGCCAGAGGACTACCTCTGGTGCAGCCTTTAGCTCATCTTGAAAGGACATGCTTCCCTGGAAATCTTGCTGGACTGCCTGGCTGGTCGGCTGCTAGACTGCTCGATTGGTCGGTTCATTTGAAGCATCTTCACTCCTGGTCGGCTCCCTTGAAGGGTCTTCAACCCTGGTCAGCTGCCCGGCTAGTCGGCTCATTGGAAGGGTCTTCACCCTTGCTAGTCTTGTAGGATTGTAGGTTTGACCGACTGATTGTCTTCTCGGTACTGGCACCTTTCTGACGTCATCAATTTGGCGCCGTTTGTGGGAACTTATTCCCTTACTTACAATGGTTAGACCTCGAAGAACCAATGTGAATGATCCTGAGACATCTCATGCTCATCATCTGATAGATGAAGCTGGGCAGCAACCCCAAGATCATGAGAGTGTTGCAAGGCACGAAATACCCTTGGATGCACCCCAGGTCCAAGAAGGAGGAAACATCCCAGTACCCCCACTAGAGGCAACTAGTCCTCCCATTAGCGCTGCACGGTTTAATCAGCTATGTCAACAAGTGCAGTTGGTCACTGAAATGATGATAGCTAACCAGCAAGCCCCACCTTGGTCTACTGAAATGAATGAGGATGATAGAAACTCTGGCTCTTTGGATTCTAGGAGCAAGAGAAAGGATGAGAACCGAGAGGAGAATTTTAATACCAACAGGAACACTTATTACTCCAACATCAACGATGATGTCAATAAGCACATTCAAGAGGTAGACCGCAAGCTAGCTGCCCTGCAGGGACGCAATATCATCGATGAGATGTGGGATAGTTCCATGACTCCCCTGTCTAGGGACATTCTTGAAACTGATATACCTCGTGACTTTAGGCTCCCCAACCTGGAGCATTATGATGGGAAGAAGGATTTCTATGACCACGTCATGGGATACAAGTCAATGATGGAGTGCCGAGGAGCCTCAGATGCAGTTTTGTGCAAGGCCTTCCCCTCTACACTTATTGGACTAGCTCGGACGTGGTTCATCAACCTTCCTAGGCATAGTATTCACAGCTTTTGAGATCTATCAAGGAAGTTCAGCCTTCGATTTGCAAGTGCTAGGAAGCCCAAAACCACCAATCAAGACCTAATGGTGATTGAACACGAGAAAAGAGAATCATTTCGTGATTTTATAGGAAGATTCAACCAGATGTTCCTGGAAATCCCAGATGTATAGATTGCTGTGGCAAATGCCGCTCTGATCAGGATAGTTCGTCATGAGAAATTCTGTAATTCATTGTGCACCGATGCACCACAGTCTATGGATGAACTCCTAGCAAGAACTGAGAAATATATAAGGGCAACGGACTCATTGAAGTCTTCTCGTTTTGCAATACGAACCTCCCCTGACCGGGCCAGGGGCTCTGGTGATAAAGGTTTCCTAGGAGGTGGCAGACCAGGTAGTGATAATAAATCAGGAAGGGAGGATAGCAGGCGAGGAGAACAATCCTCTAGGAAGTCTCAAACTGGTCCACCCGCTCGGTTTAATAATTATACCCCATTGAATGCTCCCTTAAGAAAGGTGTTGAACGAGATTGTCGCCTAGAATTTAGTCAGATGGCCAAACAAGATGAGGACTCCCCCAGAGAAGAGAAGGTCCTCAGATAAATATTGTAGGTTCCATAAGGACCACGGTCATGATACTAAAGAATGCAGACAGTTGAAGGATGAAATAGAAGAGTTGATAAGGAGAGGACACCTCAGGAAGTACACTGTTAATCAAGAGGAAAAGCGAAGGAGAGATGAAAGAAAATGATGACCGTAAGAGGCCACGAAGAAGAGAAGACTCTCATTCGCATGAGAGAGGCACTACAGGAACAATTGATTTCTGTGGTGTCAATATTGGAGGATTGGCAGCAGGTGGAGAAAGTAACTCAGCTGGGAGAGGATATGCCCGCCTTACTGAGCAGCCAACCAAAGGAAAAAAGGTCAAAATGGATGAGGAGGTTATCACATTCTCAGAGAAGGACGAAGAAGGTATTCAAGTTCCCCATGATGACGCCTTGGTAGTTGAGGCAGTGATCGTCAATTTCAATGTCTTAAAAATATTGGTAGACAATGGGAGTACAGAGATATCCTATTCTACCACACCTTCAAAGCTATGAAGCTTTCGGAGGAGAGACTGAAGCCAACCTCAGTACCCTTATATGGGTTCACAGAGAAGTCAGTCATACAAAAAGGAATGATAACCCTTCCAGTCACGTTGGGAACACACCCCAAGACGATGATGCATATGGTGGACATGTTGGTCGTCGATGTGAAAGCTTCACACAATGCCATCATAGGAAGACCACTACTTCACAGGGTGAGAGCTATGGTCTCAACCTATTGTTTAAAGATGAAGTTCCCCACCTCCAAGGGAGTTGGTGAAGTTAAGGGGAATCAAAAGGCTTCCAGGAGTACCTACTTCACTGAACTCAAAGAGAGGAAAAAGGAGAAGGTCTCAGTAGGCAGCCTGGATATGAGGGTAGAAAAGCAAGTGTTCAAACCGACTCCAGTAGAGGAACTGAAAAAGGTCGAGATCATGGCTGGCTCAGAAAGGCAATTCTATGTCAGATCTCAACTGGGAGAAGACATGACCAAGAAGATAACCAAACTACTCCTAAGAAGTGTGGGTACCTTTGCATGGAGTGCTGATGAGATGCTTGGTATAAGTGCTGATGTAATAACTCATCGCCTAAGCATTATACCCGGTGCTAGACCTGTTAAGCAAAAGAGAAGAAACTTTGCTCTTGATCGCCAAGAAGCGATCAAGGAAGAGAAGCTGATGGATGCTGATTCCATTAGAGAAGTTCAATACCCTGAGTGGTTGGCCAATGTGGTTATGGTGAAGAAAGTTAATGGGAAATGGAGGATGTGTGTTGATTTCACTGATCTAAATAAATCTTGTCCCAAAGATAGTTACCCATTACCAAAGATTGATCAACTGATAGATGCTACCTCAGGAAATCAACTCCTCAGCTTCTTAGATGACTATTCGGGATACCATCAGATAAAAATGCATCATGAAGATCAGGAAAGGACCTCGTTTATCACCCCGGAGGGGACGTATTGATATAAGGTAATGCCTTTTGGGTTAAAGAATGCTGGAGCCACCTACCAAAGGTTGGTAAACCACATCTTTAAGGATCATATTGGGAAGTCTGTGGAGGCTTATGTGGATGACATGGTGGTAAAGATCAAGAGAGCTGAGGATCACCCTACTGACCTGCGTAAGGTCTTTGATACACTTGATCAGTTTGGAATGAAGCTTAACCCAGAAAAGTGTGCTTTTTGAGTGGCATCCAAGAAGTTTCTTGGCTTCCTGGTAACCAGCAGGGGGATTGAGATGAATCCCAAAAAGGTGGAAGCAATCCTTCAGATGGAGCCACCAAGGAATGCCAAAGAAGTTCAAAAGTTGACTGGCCGAGCAGCATCACTAGGGAGGTTTCTTGCACGGTTCGGAGACAAGTGTAGACCATTTTTCCAGACATTAAAAAAGGCCAAGGAATTTGAGTGGACACCTGAGTGTCAAATTGCCTTTAAAAACCTTTGAAAACCTTAAAGAGGGTGAGGTTTTGTACCTCTACCTAGCAGTATCACAACACGCAGTCAGCGCAGTGCTGGTGAGTGAGGTAGACAAAGTGCAAAGACCCGTATACTATGTCAGCAAGGTTATGATCAGTGTAGAGACAAGGTACACCTAAGCTGAGAAACTAGCTCTTTCATTAATAGTGGCCGCAAGGAAGTTGAGGCCTTACTTCCAAGCACATACAATCATTGTCTTAACTGACCAACCGCTCAAGAATGTCCTCCAAAAGCCAGACACTTCAGGAAGGTTAGTGAAGTGGGCTATTGAATTGGGAGAGTTTGACATCAAGTTTCAACCAAGGAAAGCTATTAAGGCTCAAGCTTTGGCTGATTTTATTATTGAATGCTACAAGGAGACCAACCAGGACAATGCCGACTATGTACCTGAGCAGTGGCAATTGTTTGTGGATGGGTCATCCAACTAGGAAGGCAGTGGTGCTGGCATTCTTCTGCTCGGCCCGGGGGGCATGACCATGGCACATTCTTTAAGATTCAACTTCAAGGCCTCAAACAATAAGGCAGAATATGAGGCTGTATTGGCAAGACTACGCCTTGCTGAGCAGCTGGAAGTTAAAAATTTGATTGTTCATAGTGACTCACAGTTGGTCACTGAGCAGATCAAAGGAGAATATGAAGCAAAAGGAGCAAGTATGATCAAGTACTTAGCGAAAGTATAGGAACTGATGGAGAGGATACCAAAGGTAGAGATCAGCCAAATACCCAGAGGGGAAAACTCAAGGGCTGACGTGTTAGCACAATTGACATCTGCCTCCTCAGTACAGGTGACCACTTCAGTTCAAGTGGAAATACTGCCACAAAAGAGCATTGAAGTGCAAACATTGATGGCGGATATTAATGTTGATCATGAGCCGAGTTGGATGGATCCAATCAGGAAATTCTTGGAGGATGGAAGTTTGCCTGAAGATCGCAACCAGGGAAAAAGCCTCCAAAAAAGAGCAGCTCGGTATACCCTGATCCAGGGAGAGCTATACAGGAGATCATTCACTCTACCTTATCTGAAGTGCCTAGCACCTTGAGAGGCAAACTACGCACTTCGAGAGGTGCATGAGGGGATATGTGGAAGCCACATTGGTGCCAGGACCTTAAGTCATAAGGTGCTGAGATGCGGGTATTATTGGCCTACTATGATGAAGGATGCCAAAGAACTTGTGCAGAAGTGTGATAAGTGTCAAAGACACTCAAACGTACCACAGGTACCTTCCTCGGACATTATCCCAATGCAGAACCCCTGCCCATTTGCACAATGAGGCATGAATTGCCTTGGACCATTTGTCCAGACAGTCGGGCAAAGGAGAAACCTTATTGTGGCTGTTGATTACTTTACTAAATGGATAGAGGTAGAGCCATTGGCGGCAATCTCAGAATAGAAAGTAATAGACTTTATATGGAGAACTATTGTCTGCAGGTATGGCTTGCCACAGGCCCTGGCGGTGGACAATGGAAGATAGTTCGTTAGCAGAAAAATGCACAAGTTATGTGAAGACCTTAGCATTGACCTAAGGATCGCTTCTGTAGCACATCCTCAAGCTAATGGTCAGGCAGAGGTTACGAACCGGACCATCTTGGAGAGATTGAAAACAAGGCTGAATGGAGCAAAGGGAAGATGGGTTGAAGAACTACCTAGTGTGTTGTGGTCATACCGCACTACACCCTAGACATCGACAGGCGAAACTCCATTCTCCCTCTCATTTGGAACCGAGGCAGTTATCCCGGTCGAGATTGGGGTCCCTTCACTGAGGATTGCCAACTTTGAAGAATCAATGAATGATGAGCTACTGCTCAATAACCTTGATCTCCTAGAAGAGACAAATGAGAATGTCAGGATCCGAATTTCTGTATACAAATAGAGGACAGCTCAGTACTACAACAGACGAGTACGTAAAAGAAAGTTCTCTGTAGGAGACCTTGTATTGAGGAAGGTAGTTGCCACAGGAAAACATCCAGGTAAGCTGGGTGAAACCTGAGAAGGGCCCTACCAAGTTGTGAAGATTTTGAAGGAAGGCACATACAAGATCGAAGATCCAGAGAAGCCTAGGGATATGAGACCCTAGAATGTGGACAATCTTCGAAGATACTATGTCTAAGATATCGATGGTTGCTTACTTTAACATATAATGTTTTCCATTTTATGCATTTGCTTTTCAGATTGAATCCTGTGAGAACGAATAAAATCTAAGACATCTTTCCCAAATTAAAGCATCTCGTGACATGGGAAGACTCGACTCGGACAACAGACAAAATTGGCTAAGTATAAATGCTTAACCGACCAGCTTCATAAGATAAGAAAAGGTCACACTGGAGCATTTGTCATCTAGTCGGTCTACCGACCAGGATGGCCTCAAAGCCTTTTCAGACAGACACAAGATATCAAAACTTAAACAAATTCCTTAAAGGAAGAAACTGTTGAAGTAGCAAGTCGGCATACCGACCAGGAGTGCACATTAAAAATATAATAAATAAATAAATATATGAGTCTGGATTGCCACGCAACAAAAAGACATATTTCATTGAAGATAAAAATTATTTCATTACAAGAAAAGATAAAAGACAAAAAGGGGCCAAGCCCATACAAATAAAAAGTTTAAGAATCTGCTGGAGGAATGCCAGAGCCAGACTCCACGGCAAAAGGGACGTCTCTTGGAACCGACAAGGGGTCTTCCTCGGTAAGTTCAGTAGAAGGAAGAGGAGTTGTATCTTGTAGTGCTTCTCGGTCAGCCTCCACTATCTCCTCCTCTTCCACTGCCTCCACCTCCTCATCAGACGCTTCTTCCTCAGAGAAGTCCATTTCAGCAAGTCCCCTCTTCTCCTCTGCTTTGCCTTCCTAAAGGCTTCAAGGATCTCCTCCTTGGACTCCTCAAGTTGATCCCTTCCCATGAGAGAAGGGCATAAAGGAGTCAGGATGGAGGAATCCAGTCCAGCCTTGAAGAGCAGCTTCTTAGACTCCTTAACACCTCCACGGAAGCCATAGAATCCCTCCTCTCGCAGGGCAGCCTTGAACTCCTCCGAGTCCTTGAATTTCTGGATGGTCTGTTGCTCGGCATCACCGAGGAGTCATTGATAGGTCTCCTCATCATTCTTCAATTTGCGCTCTAGGGAGCCTGTTTTTTCCCTTAACTCCTTCCTTTGCTGAGCAGTTTTCTCAAGCTGAACAGAGTGAGCTTGCAGCATTTCCTCCATCTCTGCCTTCACCAAGTTCAACTCATTCTTGGCCTTAGTAGCACGCTCCTCAGCAGCATCAGCCCTCTCCCTCTGCACGGTCTCCTCATAGGCAAATCGAGCGATGCTTGAGGGAAAGGCAGAAAGGTGCACAACAGTCTATAAAAAAAATGATGAGTTAGAAAAAATCTATCAAAGAAGTAAAGATACCGAGATCAAGAGCAAAAACTTATACATGCATGAAGAGGGAGTTCATCTGTGTTAGATGCTCCATGGCTGTTAGACTAGACACCCTATCATAGTCTGCAAGGGTAGGTAAATGCTTCAGCATCTCGGTAGCCACTCTTGGATTGACCACCCTGTCAGTCTGATTGACATCCCACTGGGGAGCATGCCGAGCAAATTCCTCCTCGATAATTGGTCCCAAAGGGGGATCATTTACCCGGTGAGGGATTTGAGAAATCGTAGGTTCCTAGCCCAGAAGGAGCACTCCGAGTCACAGTTGTGACCGAGTTAGTGGCTCCAGTAAGGGCTATTTCAGAAGCCCTAGTCTCCCACGTGGCGCCATATGAGGCCTCTTGGGTTCCTTCCCCTTACTTGTTTTCTTCCTCTTCTGTTGTCGAGGAAGGGGAGCTGCGTTCATCGCCATATAGTCGGACAAGTCCGCCATGTCTGCAAAGCATCACAACAAGTCAAATGTATACCGATCAGTGATGATAACCAAAAATATTGAAGAAGTAAAAACAAGCAAACCTTGCCGAGATCCGTAACAAAAATTAGCAACCGAGAAGTCCTGCAGGCTGAATTTCATGTCGTTATTAGCCCCAATGACAAGGAGTTCCGTCCAGGCTTTGTATAATTTTAATTCCTCGCCCTTCAACTGGGGAGGATGGTTGAACTAATCGGTAAGTGGTACCGACCAGGTGGTAAGCAAAGGAAGTTCCTCTCCTTCAGGAAGAGGAACTCGTACAAAAATGTATGAGATGGCAAACTCACCTCGGTTTGGGTGAAATGGAGACTCACCCTTACCCACACGTCGGTATAGGTAGGTGACACCACACTTAGCTACTACTTCGTCTATATAACTATTTGACAGGTCACAAGTAAGGTAGGTCGGTTCATTGGTGCTGGCATCAGTACCTCCACCCCTCTCATTGGGTGGGGGTAGATCATGAGGGGCATACTCTACAGGGTAATCTACCGAGGAAGACTCTACAAAAATTGGTTTTAATGAAGGAGGATTTTTCTGAGTTATAACCACCTCATCAGTAGAGGTGGATGCTCGGTCACTATCAGAAGAAGAGGTTGAGAGACCAGATATAGAAGATGTGCTAGAACTAGAGAAAGACATGTCTTACCTCAATGAATGCTCTGTAAATGAGAGTTTTTCGAATATTTTCATGCTCGATATGTATGACTGCTCGGTAAAGGCTCTCAACTTTTATAAGATGTGTGGAATGACCAATTCTTCAGGCCTTTTATAGCAGAAGACTGACCTCAGATCGACGGCCAGAAACAGATGACCAATAAGCCACACAAACATGGACTGTTGATCTAAGAGTCTGGGTTGTCATCTCCCTATTAATGGCATGGCATAATTACTCCTCTCATCGATCTGCTTAGAACGGCGCCTCGATAAGGGAGTTGGGAGGCAACTGATATTACAAAAATACCCCCACCAATAATATGTTGACACGTGTTATATTAGGCTCAGCAAGTCTTCCATTCCTCACCTGGAAATCATCTCGTTAAGCAAAGAAGGCAAGTAGCTGGGCAGCACCTGGAACTACCAAGGTGGAAGGCATTTAAGTGCAGCCCCCAACTATAATTAGGGGACCCATCTTAATAATGGCTCTAAATCCTATATAAAGCTCTCAAAGTCAGGTATTATCGTCCTAAACACAATTTTTGAACTTTGATGAGGAGAGAGCTCTAGTCCAAGGAGCTCGCCTGATTTTATAATACGAACTAACTTGAGCGTCAGAGCGCCAACGCCGAGGACTACCTCTGGTGCGGCCTTTATCTTATCTTTGTTCATTGTGCTGAACTGTAGGGCTGCCTGGCTGGTCGGCTCCTTGAAAGGACCTGCTTCCCTGGAAATCTTGCTGGACTGTCTGGCTGGTCGGCTGCTAGACTACTCGGTTGGTCGGCTCATTTGAAGCATCTTCACTCCTGGTCGGCTGCCTGGCTGGTCGGCTCCCTTGAAGGGTCTTCAACCCTGGTCAGCTGCCCGGCTGGTCGGCTCCTTGGAAGGGTCTTCACCCTTGCTAGTCTTGCAGGATTGTAGGTCTGACCGACTGATCGTCTTCTCGGTACTAGCACCTTTTTGATGTCATCAAGTGTTCCTCATAAAAACACTGCTGAAAAAAAGGTTCAATTGCAAACGTTCTATTTAGATAATGAACCATCAATCTCAAACTGGAATGGAGAACTCCTGAAATCAGTTTGGTATTCATAATCTTGTTGATACATACATACATGTGTATCAGCCATTATCCCACTAAAACTTCATAATCAGAAAATTAAAAGGAAAAAATAGTGATTAAAGGACATTAAAAGGACTAATTAAAACTAACTATTCCAACTGTAACTTGCCACAAGAATCAGCACTCTCTAACTGCGACTAATGGGAGGTGCATTGGGATGAGTTGATAACACTGAGAATCTGGATGACCTAGCAACAGCTAAGTTTTGAATTATCCGCTCTTTAAGTTCAACTTGATTTACATCTATAGGCACTTGGTAATCATATGGATATCTTCTCCATTTAATAAAAAAATAGTAAAAAAACATAGAGAGAAAATTGAGAAAGGGCCATCAAATCAGCATATCGATAGAGCATATACATGCTGCAGTTCAAAATCTCACAAACTTGAGTGACGAAAAATGGTGACATTGTTAGAAGGATCAAACCTAAAATTTATCTTATGGCTGCCAAAGTGAGCAAATTATATAATTCACTTCAAATCACTCAATAAAAATTAAAAATTCACTAAGGCAAGGTACACCAAAAAACCTAGTAGGATCCTTCAGACTGATGGGTTGCAAACACATGGGGGGCATTGAGAGCTTCGTTGACACCTATAAAACGAAAATCACAACCTGGTCAAATCTTAACTTGTTCCACCTATGCATCAGCTTTATTGACACCTATATAATGAAAATCACAACCTGGTCAAATCTTGACTTGTTCCACCTTTGTGCCTAAACTCGAAAGACCATCGAGGCATAGAGAGGTCTGAATTGTATGTTTGGTCCATCAAGCCTCAATGTTTCTCCAAACAAAGTGCATCAAGACAATTAAAGCACATTATTTTCCTCTTCCACCTACCCCAAACATACATTTCTCAACCCCGAAATCAGGTAAAACTTACAAACATCAAACTCATGGTTGATGGCTACTCACAGAACGAAAAATAAGAAATTAGAGGTCAGCTTCTCATTTGGATCATTCTTGTGAGGACTAATAGAATATACTAACAAATAGAATTTTAAAGAGAAAAAAAGGGAAGCTGAAAACAACAAAGAAGCAGATATCAATTGCATATGTTCCATAAAAAATAAGCGATAGTTGTGCATGCGAAGAAGTTAAGACAGGGAATGCCTCCCGTTTCTTCAAGAAAGATTAACCCATTAAGCTTTTGCAGGAAGCGAAAGTTTGCTTATGACACTTTTTTATGACCTCATGAGAAAGGATGCAGCAAAAAAATACAGAGTAAAATATGAAGATTTTAAAAAAGGAGAAATAAAAAATAATCACTACCCTAAACCCACCACAGTTGGACAAAAGACCATGAGGTTGGAAAAATGCGCATTGTACTTTAACCTAAAAACCCAACGGAAGCCAAAATGAAGGGAACCCAGCAGGAAAAGGGAAAGCAAGGAAGAGAAGGCTCTTGAGAGAGAAGGTGAATGACAGAGAAGTGGCATGCATGAGTGGCTAAGGGAGGTTTTGATCAATTTATATTAAGACTTGGTTTTGTCATGTGAATACAATAATTAATTGCAGCAAAGGAGGTTATGCTGACTCACATTGTATCTGCTGAAATATGAATAGCACACCAAAGAAACTGCAAGCCAATCATGGAAATAGAAGAAAAATAAGCATAAACTTGCTACCGCATAGTTGCTAAAAAAGTGGAATAAAGAATAATAGGAACAACACTGTCATACCAATAAATTCAAAGATTAATGGAACTAATGGTCAATGATGACTCATAAATTCAAAGATTTCCAATAGAAATCAACATTCCATGGAACAAAAGTTACTTAATTTATTTCTTTCCGATTCGGAGTCCCACATGGCCACACTATAGGGACAAAAGGTGCCCATTAATGTGAGTTAGATCTTTAAAAAGAAAAACAAAAACAGAGAAGAATGACCTTAATTTCACTCAGTAAGAATCAGGCATCGAACAAAAGAAGCCTAAGAGATCGAAAGGCTCCATTTGATCCCTCCTTTTTTCCTCTCTAACCCACCATTACCAAATAGAATTAGTACGATAAAATGGCAGTAGTAAACCCATGATCTCTCTCACTCACAATCGCTAAGGATGCCTACAGTAGCCAAACAATAATTGGCTGAAAAAAGGACAAAAAGGATGCAACAAAAGAACTCTAATTTTTTCCAAAAAATACAAACAACAGAATTAACGCAAGAATAAAGTCTAATAGAAAGATATTTCAATCATAAATTTCACAGGCGCTGTTCATATAAAATTATGAATTGCAAGTTTGAGAGATGAGAAAAGGAGAATCATTTTGGAAATTATCTAACAAAGAGAGAAGGGATAGCAGAGGGAAAAAAATCGAACCCACCCGCATTCCTAAGGAACCGACCTGTCTGAAGGAGTCAATAGTGGCATACTAATTAGGATTAACTTTACCCCACCCATCCAAAACCACCATCTCATCGTTTCGCAACTTTGGAAGACAAGCAATTTTGTCCACTTAACTTCGCCTACTCTCCCCATCCGCATCAATCCCTTTTCATCTCACTTGCAATTGCAAATATCAATTACCACAAAAACAATGAAATTTCCCAATCACCGTAGAAATATGAAATCCTCTAATAGAGAAAGAAGAGGCAAAAAAACAAATCTATTTAACTTTGCTTGTGCTCCCAACCTCATCGATCTCTTTCCATCTCACTTAGAGAAGTTTAGTTAGTGTATAAAAAGTCAAGACATAAATAATCATAAGAGATGAATTCTAGAACTCTATGTAGTTATCTTGTTAAAAATATGAACATCGAATCCAACCCAGCCCTGGAACTTGATTTCGTAGGCCGATTCTTCTGCTCCTATACAGTCTTCAAATTGTTGATCAACCGACCCAAGCATAACCTGTATCGATTATCACATCAACAACATAACCTTCTAATAAAGCACACTAATTTAAGGCCTTGAAAAGAATCTAAATGTTATATGTTGGATAACAAAAAATTGTGAAATTACTTCTTCTCAAGATAAAATCAGGTACTTAAATAAATCATGAGAATACTTCAACAATATTAAGATGTTGAAATGTTTATCTTGTTTCAACATTCCTTTATAAAGGAGAAATTATACCCTCTATTTCTCCACACACGCAAACCAATATGTGTAAAAAACTAATAAAAAATAAATCTAAAAAAGACATGAATGAGCTTTGAACTCATGCAATTTAATACACTGCTGGATGAATGAAAATGAGAGGAATATTACTCTTTCATGGCTTGTAACAATGATGCAAGGGTCTACATTATTGACAAAAAAAATTATCCAAGAAGAACATTAAAGAGAATGATAATAAAAACTTGAAAGAAAGTAAAATTGGCTCTAAATGACAACATATGCGAAAACCCAAACCTGCTCAATCAGAATAAATCTTTCCCCACATCCAACATCAATACTCTTAGGTATTTCATTAAATTCTGACGCTCTCACCCTGAAAGTGAAAAACATCATGAGAGGTTTCCATTACATACAAATTCTCTGCATTAAATGGAACATAGCCAATAACAAAAGCAATTAGGCCTAATGATGCAGAATTGTGGCTTCAGTGGGCCGTGCATCTCATCATTGAGGGAGGCCTCCGTGTCTCACTCCTCGGCTTTTTATGGGTAGGGCCCAATTTCTCTTCTCACAGCGTTTGTTCGCTTGTGGTGGGAATTGAACTCCTTACCTCATTTAGTGGGTTGGAGACACTACCACCAAGCTGAATTTTATGATGATGCAGAATTGTGGCTTTAGTGGGCCGTAATTCGTGCATCTCATCATTGAGGGAGGCCTTTGTGTCTCACTCCTCGGCTTTTTATGGGTAGGGCCCAATTCCTCTTCTCACAACGTTTGTTCGCTTGTGCTGGGAATTGAACTCCTTACCTCATTTAAGTGGGTTGGAGATACTACCACCAAGATGATCAGCTTGGTGGTGGATGAGCTTACTTCTTTCCACCTACTTCAAGGAACGTCTCCCATGGATCCTATATCTTGAAAATCAAATCACAGATTCACCAATTATGGCCAGGTTTTTCAATCCCTCCCTTGTAGAGAATACACATCAACTCTCGAGATACAATCAACCTCAATTTAATGTAGGGCTTCAATTTTTGGTTGTGTATTACTACTACTAAAAACTTCTCATGGGTTTCATTTGGTACTTTACAGTCATTTCACCAACAAGACCATGGTCTTACGCATTACTCATTCTCTGTCTATGACATGGATAATTGCATTCTCTGCTCATCCAACTTGTGAAGGGTGTGATTTTTCTAGTTACATTTTCATGGACGAAAACTAGATTGTACACCTACAGAATTGGAGACGAAAGTTGGATAAACACTGATTATACAATTACTTCATACAATATAATGAAGGATGTGATTTTTATCCATGACTAAATATACATGCTGTTTGAGAATGGATTGTTGGGGCGGTTTGACACGGAAAGTCAAATATTTTGCCAATCAAATGTTTGACTCATCCATAATTTTCAAAAGATTTGACTTCTGTTTTGGATAGGGGTGACATCAGGCCAACCTGAAAATATTAGGCTATGGTCGGGATACCCAAGCCCGAAGTGATTTCAGGCTTAGCCCGAGTTAAGACTCACGGGCCAAATGATGAGACCTAGTTTTAGATGAGGGAAGATGATCAATGTTGTCAAAAATCTCGTTATGGTGTTGTGCAATTATTCCATATTTGAAATGCCTAGACAATTTCTTGCGCTTGATTGTGATCTAGGCAACCTTCCGCTGACATGAAGATAGCAGATATGGAGTGATTAGCGACAAAGATTGGGTGGACAAACGTTTTTCCTTGGCTATGCTTCATTTGCAACTTGCTTCATAGGTCAACCTACTCCACAGTCTATTGAGACCTCTCTTTATCAAAGATACTCAATGATGATAGCTAATTTTTTCAATTCATTGACTGTATCATATAATTATTGCTGGCAAAGCTCATGATACGATTTCTGCAGGGCCATGTGTCGAGGGTGCAAGAGAAGGAATTGGATTTTGGAGATGACAGTGATTCAACGTTGTTTGGACACTCGTAGCAATAGGTTTTATGTAGGAGTAGCACTCTAATTAGTTGACTGATCGTATACCATAATATTCATATGGCATTCAAGGATAATTTGAAAAATTCATTATCCCATGAAGTGGACACCAATATCTGATTATATACCATATTTTACATGATAATCCTACAAGGTATATAATCATATATATATATATATATATAGTCACTTCATGGATTACTAATTTTTTCAAATTATGCTTGTGTTCCATATGAATATTATAGCACACCATCAGTCAAGTGCCCAAACAGCACTCTATCATCTCTAAAATCCAGTGTCTTCTCCTGCATTCCTCACACTGACCTTGCAACAATCATACCAATAACTTTGTCAGCAATAGTATTGTGAACCAATATATGAAAATTGAACATCTCAGACAAACTACGAGATAAAGAGAGAAGAGCAAATAGAACCGTAATTCAATTGAAACTTAAAAGATCCTAAAAAGACGAATCGATTAAGCTGTAACTTAAAAGGAGAAAGTCAGGACCATGAAATTTATCATAGTTGGAGAACCGCAACTAGAATCATGGTTCAACCCAGGCAGATCGTAGTTCCACATTTTTTCTAAGAGCAGTAGATGCAAGGCTAAGACACATGCTCTTCATCCCAATTCTCTCCCAAGTAACGTACTTGATCTTTCGAAACTCATTAAAATATATATGATCAATAAATTGAAGAAATAAGCTATCATCATGGAGCGCCTTTGATAAAGGGAGGTCTCAATAGGCTGATGGAAGAGGTTGACCTATGAAATGAGCTGCAAATGCAACATCTATGAAAAAACATTCATCCACTCAATCCATGTGACCAATCACTTCATGTCGGCTCTCTCCATATCAGCAGAAGATTGCAAAGGTCACAATCAAACACAAGAAATTATGTACACATTTGAAATTTAGAATAATTATACAACACCACAATGAGATTTTCATCTACATTGATAATCTTCTTTCATCCGAAACCAAATGCACACCTTTCTGAAAATTGCGGTTGTGTCAACATGTAATTGGCAGAAGATTTGACTTTCAACGTCAAATCGGCCCAACAACCCATTCAAACAACATGTATATTTGGTCCTTAATAAAAATCACATCATTTATAACTGTATGAAATAATTGTAAAATCAATGCTTATCCAACTTTCACCGCCGAATCTGGAGATGTAGACTATAGTTTTCTTCCATGAGGATGTAACTAAAAACCACACCCTTACAATTATTCATGTCATAAACAGAGAGAATAGGTAAGACCATGATCTTGTTGATGAAAGGGTTGTAAAGTACCAATTGAAGGCAATGAGAAATCTTTAGTAGTATTAATACTCAACTAAACATTGAAGCAATAACCACTGCCGCCCAAAATTGAATTGATGATGCTTGCATCTCGAGAGTTGACGTGTACTCCCTACAAGGGTAGGAGCTGCAAAAGCTGGATCTAGAAATTGATTTTTAAGACGAAGTGTCGCAACCGGGGTCATGACACTGACCGACGCTATTGAAAGAGAGTGAGAAAATGCAAGAGCCACCACCAATTGATTATAGTGCAATTGAACACTGAAAGCAATAAACATGAAAGAAAAAGAATTTCTTTTTATTTTCTTGGAGAAAAATGAGGATACTATATGCTCGCTGGGATTCAATCAAACTTCTGTGGTCAACAAAATTTTAAAACTTTTTAATGCAGCTCAGTTCATAATTAATATCAAAAATTCTTCTCCTCTTTTCTTTGCCACTGTTTATAATAATTTTCACACTTTTCAATTATTTACCTATAAACCACTTCAGCTTCCAAAAATTAGCAGCGGTGCTTCACAATCGAAATCTCATTTCAGATAACTAAAATCAAACCACAGAGCCAAATCTTTTCCAACTGAAATCGACCTCTGAAGAATGAAACAACTCTTGAAAATCAACGACGTCATGTAAAACCCTAGCATCAGACCAAAAACACAATCAAGACAAAACAAATTCATACAAATAATATTAAATGATCAATAGTAGTAGGCACTGGCCAATCAAGCATTGCTTGGATTTTACACTTGTCAGTCTTCACCCCTTCCTTGTCAACAATGTGGCAGAGATAACTGATAGAGGGGCTACCAAAGGTGCATTAATTGCGTTTGGCAAACAACTGATGGTGTTGTAGTACATCTAAGATGAACTGCAAATGTAGGACATGATCATCATGGGAGGTACTATAAATCAATATGTCATCAAAAAACTAAGAGAAACTTCCTCAGTAGGGTTTGAAAACTTCATTCATCAAGGATTGAAAGGTGTCCAATGCATTGGTCAAACCAAAGGGCATGACCAAGTACTCATATAATCCCTCATGAGTTCTGAAAGTAGTTTTATGAATGTCTTCATCCCTCATATGGATTTGGTGATAACCAGAACGAAGGTCCAACTTTGAGAAAACTTGTGCCCAGTGGAGTTCATCAGTCACTGGTATAGGGAACTTGTTCTTCACGGTCACATGATTTAAAGCCCTATAGTCGACACACATCCACCAAGTGGAATCCGATTTCTTGACTAAAATGACCGGAGAGGCATAGGAACTCTGACTCGGCCGTACCATTCCAGATTCTAAAAGTTCGGCAACAATCTTTTCAATCTCTATCTTATGGCTATGGGGGCAACGATATGCATGGGTGTTGATTGATTGGGGTAGAAGAACCTTTAGAGTGATAGCATGATCATGAGTATGTTTCAGTGGCAAACCCTTGGATTGTTGGAACACATCCTCAAATTGCTGGAGCACTTGAGCTATTTCGGTTGCCAAGGTTGAGGTGTCCTCAATAGTGTCACCATCTAAGGCATAATAAAGAGTTGAAGTGTTGGCAACTGATGGCATACAGTATTGAGAACCTTGATTTAATATATTTGGGAGCTTGCTCGGTATACCATTTAATTGGCAAGTGTGACCCTGATGGCTGAACTTCATTGTGAGGAGTTGCAGATTCCAAAGAATATCACCCATATTTTTAAGCCATTGGATGTCTGGCACTGCATCGAATCCCCCTAAGGGCATACTGTGAAAGTCAGTAATGAAGACCAAATTTGGCAAGGCAACTGGGATGTTGCAATAGAGACCCAAGCTGTGTAAGTGGGACCCATTTGCTAATCTTACGTACAGAGTTTTTGGGAGGCAATCTCCCAAACCAGCTAACTACGCAAAGTGTGGGTCGACAAAATTATGTGAAGACCCCGTATTGACCGAGATTAACATGACCTGGCCATTAATTGTCCCATTGAGGGTCATGGCTTGCTGTGGACTAAAACCGAAAAGAATATGTAAGGAAAGCGTGGGAAATTGTTCTTCCGTAAGTTCGGCAGGGAGCATCAAGCCTTTTCCTTTGGCTAATAGCTTCTGTTCATCCACAGTATCAGAACGATTAAGGTTCTCCTCCTCACAGTCTTCCAAAGAATCTAACAAATAGATCCGGGTTGGGTAGATTTATGCCCTTTCACAAGCATTTCGTCACAATAAAAACAGAGGCCCAATGTTTGTCGTTTTTCATGTTGAGGGTTCGTAATCCACGAAATTGGTATTTTTCTAATAACACCCGAATGGCCAGAAGTGAGAGGAGCAGTAACAGAGGTAGTAGATGTTACCTTAGACGCCTTTGGTGATAGCGGGTAAGGAGGAAGGAATGGTCCCAGTTGGAGGAGGACTTTGGGGTAATTGAACAACATGATGGGTTAGTGGTGGTGGGGTTCGAACTTGTTTTTGTGAGAGTACCAAACTCTCTTCATTCATTCATGCCAAGGACTTGGCTGTTGCCACTGAAGTTGGCCGCAATATCTTGACAGCCAATCTAATCTCATCCCGTAGCCCGGATAATTATAATCCCAACTTTTGTTCCTTACTCAACCCATGTAGTTTAATAGCCAGGTCTTCATATTTTTCAAAATATTCATCTACAGAGGAGAGTTGTTGAAGCCGTGCGAGTTACTCTATGGGAGAAACCAAAAAAGTGGGGCCATATCTAGCTTTTAGTGCCTCACAGAAAGTTTCCTAGTCGACCGAAACATCAGAAAGTTCCCACTCTTGGAACCAGTTGGCTACTCGACCTTCTAAATAGCAAGCGGCGATCTTGACTTTGTGATGGGGAGGAGTATGGTAAAACCCAAAATAGCGAGTGGCTTTGTTTATCCATGTGATCGGATCTTCTTCATAAAACTTGGGAAAGTTAACCTTGGGTCCACGAAAACCACTATAACGAGGATCCTGTTCAACTCCTTAGGGAGGGACATGTTGCACTAGTGGAGGTCCCAGTGGTGGGGGAATAGGATTTATAGCGGGTTCTAGTTTGGGTGGCTGTAGGAGGGCATCTAGACGACCCAAGATGGTGTTGAGAGTGCGTTGAGTTTCTTCTACGCGCTGATGCGTTAACAGGCGATGTTCATCAATTTGGAGTTGAAGATAGCCGAGTATTTCTTCGACCAAGGTGACTCGCTCGTTGATAGCCTTCGGAGGCATCGTCTAGCTCTGATACCAATATGTCAAGTGTAAACTATAAAATAGATTAATATCCATAATAGCACTTGACAACACATTGGGATATGAATCCACAATTAAGCAGTCAGGGTGATAAACCCTGTTCTTGACAACCATAGGAAAGAGAATGCATAGGAAATAACAAAGTTTCATTCATTAATATTCTTATAACCTCGTACAGACCAGGGCATGCCCCTTAATACTGGAAATGCACAAACAGACAAATTATTATGTCAACTACTAATGACAGGATACCCCAACTACCACTACAGCCCATCATGATAAACCCAATGCCAACAAGGCAAATACATAGCCTAGTAAACCAACTAATGGAAGTAAATACGCAGCCCAACCATCATAGAACCACCTACAAGAAAAAAGAACAAGAAGTAATTCACGACGAAATCCAAATTCGAAACGAAACAAGGTGTGAACATGACGAAGATTAAGGTTCAAAGCAATCAGTGTTTGTTGTATGGTGAAATTGAGAAGAAATAGGAAGATGAGGTTGAGGAGGAAGAAGATCAAGATAAGACACAACAAAAAAAAACACATATGTGAGCCCTAGGCTTTGCACCATACAATTTTTGCTAGAAAAAAGATTATACCATGAGAAGCGTAGCGGCATAGCTGATGTAGTTTCGAATAACGCCTTGAGTGGTGAAACGGATCTCATTTTGGTTAATAGGACGCTCCCGCCTTGATTTTTTGACACGTTGATACCTATCTATGGTGCTCATTTTAGGCTCACACTTTTTAGTTTAGAAAATGCTACCAAAGGTTTGAATTTGGTTCGCAATTTTTAATTTTTCAACGGCAAAATTTTGTCCATAAATAATTTTTTAAACTAAAAAATACAAAAATAATATTTTATTGATGGAAATAAATCTATTGGATATTAACATGTCACTGACGAAAATTCTATCAGTAATCCATCGCAAATTTTGGTGCCAAATTTGGAGTCAGATACCACTAACGAAAAAAATGATCAAGAAAAATTATGATGGTAATCCATCGGTAATTGTCAGATATGTCGGAGAGTGGAAGAAGGGACAATGGGCAAGAGATGTGATTTATTTCGTTCACTTTGCAAAGCAATTGCCTCTCCATAATCAGAATAAGGAGTCGAAGCCTTTAGGGTGCAAAATGGCAAGATGGACCTAGGGTCATTGCATCAAAAATTTCACCTGTCACCCTCGTACAAGAGGCATTGGGGACAAAGCTCTGTTTCAGCACTACTTTTCATCCTCAGACTAATGGACAAAGCGAGAGGACCATTCAGATACTGGAGGATATGCTTCGTTCTTGTATTCTAATTTTGGTGGCAATTGGGAGGATTATTTGTCATTGGTGGAATTTGTAAATAACAATTCTTACCTAAGTAGCATAGAGATAGCACCATATGAAGCACTATATGGGACACGATATCGATCACAATTTTGTTGGGCAGAGATAGGAGATACTACTTTATTGGGGCCGGATTTGGTGAGAGAGATGACAGAAACGATGAAAGTGATTCGACAATGAATATTGACGGCTTAGAGTCGTTAGAAATCGTATGCAGATCGAAGGAGGAAGGATTTGGAGTTCTCAATCGGTGATCATGTGTAGGGATGAAATAGGGCCGGGCTGAGCCGGGCCTTGACAGGCCCTAGGCCCGGCCCTATATTTTTTAACAAGCCCGGGCTCGGCCCGTGCTCGATAGGGCCAAAAAAAATCGAGCTCGGGCTCGGCTCGTTTTAAAAGGGCTCGGCCCTAAGCCCGGCCCTAAAGGCCCGTTTGTAATATTTTAGTTGTGTTTTAATTAATATATATTAATTATTTGTTTGATTATAAATATATATCTATATAATATTTTCATATATATACATATATAATATGTATATATATAATATATAGATATATATTATATATATAATGTATATGTTATATATATATATATATGTAATAATATATATAGGCCCTAGGGCTTACGAGCCGGGCTTCTTCAAGCCCGAGCTCGGCCCGTTTAACCAAACGGGCCCATTAATAGGCTCGAGCTCGGCTCTTTTTACTTAAGAGCCGAGCTCGGGCCGGGCCTCTAACGGGCCGCCCGCGGACAACCCGGCCCATTTTCATCCCTAATCATGTGATATCCTGATCCTGGAGTGACATAAACGATAAATAAGAGAGTGACACGTGTATAATGAAGCACTAAAAAGATTGGTAAATAAGTACGGACTAGAATAAATTGTGAGTAAGAAAAATTAAATAAATAAAGTTAACATTTTAATTAGTGGGGAGGGGTGCTACTGTAAGTACTTAGTCTCATGGGGTTATAAGTGGAAAAAATTAAAGTAAATAATAAAAGAAACACGGCAAGCCTGGTGGACAAGCTTGACTATTGGGTTAAAAAAACAAATGAAAGGAAAGAGGGAGAAGCTTGTAGAAGAGACGAAGTAGAGGGAGAGTGGAGAGGAGCAAATAAATTGGTTTATGCTTTCCAAGAGTTGAAGTATTTAGTTCAAGAAACTGGAATTTAAAGCTTGCACTGCCATTTGAAGCAAGGAGTGAGAGGTAGGAAATACCCTAACTAAACTTTAAATTAATGGGTAAAATAGTTCTCTATTTTGCAAGAGTGGTGCAAGATGTGGTGGTTTGATAGTATAGTTAGAGCTATGTGTATATATAAATCTTTATATGCGCAGGAATTTGAATTTGGAGTGGTTTTTACTACTTATGTCCCAACGTGTGGGTCATAGATACATATATAAATATAAATATATATATATATATATATACGTGTACATATATATATTTAGTGAGTGATTGAAGAATAACTTTTGTGTGCATGAGAATTTATGGAGACGTAACTTATATATGATATATACATGTTGCTTGGGTGTCACTGTTAAAGTAGGTGAATGGCATGAATAGGTGATATGGCCTAAACATTAAATGGTTCTGCTAGTTGCTATTGAGAATTGTAAAAATTGATAACGAGTGTTGTTTGACAAATGTGATTGGGAATTTAGTTGATAATTTAAATTCATGATGTTGTTAATATGAGTTAAGGATGTGGCTTGAAATTACCTGGGTTGCCATGCTGAAATCTCTGTGATTATGGAATATTATGTTGAGCATGGACGGTGGTGGAGGAGGTAGTGAAATGGGGAAGAAGATGGTTGAGGTGTGTGAATAAATGGTGACCCTGTACGTACAGTGGAAAATAATCCGAGTAAGGATTCGCTATGCGGCCACATAGCAAAGAGTGGTAGACTCGGGTTGAAGAAAGTGTCAACCTTCCTTACTCATAGAGAGAACCCGACAAAGAGGTCGGAGAGGTCAAAGTGTGATTAACATGACTCCGACGATGAGGTCGGATGTGAACAAAGTATCACCGATGATGAGGTCGGAAGGTGAAAAGAGGGTGGATCCGACAATGAGGTCGGCTTGAGGTGGATGTAAGGTAGCGGAACTAGAATAAAGATTCTAGTTTAAAAAAGAAAAAAAATGAACTTGATTATTATGGTTATATTTTGTGTAGCCGTAAATACTATATTATATGATATTCGTCTGATTATCAATAGTTGTGGTATTTCCTACTGAGCTTCGGCTTACTCCGTGGTTGTTGTTTTTTTCCCACAGGTAAGTCCAGTAGGGTTGATCGAGCTGGTGATGGGGACCGGAAAGCTAGATAGGATGCACATACCGCTGAAGGGGGAGATTCCATTTTGGGCGTTAATGTCTATTTATGTATATATTTAATCTCTCTAAAACGCATGGTAGGCTTATCTTAGAATGTTGGAGATTGGGAGCTGAGCTCTCCCTTGATAGTGGAACTATATATGCGTATATAAATATATGGACCTTAAGCACTTCTATATATACATTTTAACCATAGTATAATATATAGTACGTTTTTATTGGTCGTAAGAAATTCCTACTTTAATTAATCATGTTAGCGATTTATGAAATGAGAATATTTTTCGGAGGTGGGGACCGAGCTCTCTCTCTCTCCCCGTGTGATGAGGATATTTATCCTCTCCAATCAGAATAAGACACGTGGCAACAACTGTCAACAGAAGACGTCACCTTTCTCGCTGGGAGATCCTCGGTACCGAGCAATAGAGATGCTCTTCTCGGCTCCGTACCCTCAGGACAGTAACGAGCTCCCAGTAAAACAATAATTCCTTCATTTGGCAAGGTATTATTCACCACCACTCGAATTCTATTAATGGAAACCACCTTCACTATATAAAGGGGTTACCCCACAGGTAAAAGGGGATCACTTCTTTTACTACTAAATACTCTTTACACATTTCCCTAGAACACCAAGCTGTGTTCTTCGGAGAGCCAATCTCTGCTAGCATCTGACTTAAGCATCGGAGTGCCAACGCCAGAGAACACTCTCTGGCGGGCCTCTAGCTTACGTTTGCTCATTTCTACAGGATACCCTCCACCGAGAAGACTGTCTAGACGAAGAAGAAGACCAAGAAGCTGAGGAAGCCCTTGTTCGGACCTATACTGATACGTTTTTGTACTTTACAAGTTTGAGACGTTATCAGATTGGCGCCGTCTGTGGGAAGGATTTTCCCATAACAAAAAAATATGGTTTGAACCAGAGCTTTACAAGGAGAAGGCCAACAGGCTCCAGCAGCCACTATTAACACCGAGCAACAACCCCAACCACTGGTGCAGGATTAGATCGCCCAGTTGTTACAACAGATGAATGTCTTCGCACAACGGTTGGACATGATTCAAGAGGCACAAAGCCATCAACCTGTCCAAAACGAGAAATTTCTCATGGGACAAGGAATGAACATTCTCATTCGGACGAGTCCAGGAATCCCGATCTTCCAGCAACCTCGGTGACCACTGCTCGAAGGCCTCAACCCGCTCATACCTACGAGGGGGATAGCAAGTTCATCGAAGGAGTAGTGGACCGAAAAATAGCTGTTTTGCAAGGATGCCCTTTTTTGGATACAATGGACTGGGACAGGAACTTAACTCCATTGACAGCTGAGGTGCAACGTGCTCGGGTACCAGCTAGTTTTAAGGTCTCTAGCGTGGAAAAGTACAACGGGACGGGAGATCCCCTTGACCATGTCATCGGTTTCCAAACCATGATGGAGTTCCAGCGAGCATCTCAGAAAGCTTGCTGCAAGATCTTCTTGGTCTCTCTTATCGGTGTAGCAAGACGATGGTTTAGAGCTCTCCCACAGGGTTTCATCAATAGCTTTGACGACCTCACCAACAGGTTCGTTGCTCATTTCACAAGCTCAAGACCAGTCAAAAAGACCAATGCGACATTGGTGACTATCCGACAAAAGCCTCATGAGAGTTTAAGAGAATTTGTGACCCGATTCAATAGTGATTGTTTGGAGATACCAGACCTCCAACTAATCATAGCCATTACAGCCTTCACGATGGGAGTTTGTCACACAACATTGAAGCACTCCCTATCCAAGAAGCACCCGAAGAGCATTCCTGAGTTGCTCTCGAGGGTTGAAAAATACATTACAGCGGATGAAATCGTGGTAGAACCACACGTGACCGAACAATCCCCTGAAAGGTCCCCTCCGAGAAGAAGAAACGATTCTAGTCGAGCAAACGAGAAAACAGCAGAGGAAACAAGGGGAACAAGGTCGACCTTCCGAAAAGACAAACGGCCGAAGCAAATACGATATGATTCTTGTACTCCTCTTAACACCTCTTTGAAAAGAGTACTGAATGAGATACAGGATCGCGACATCGTCAAATGGCCTCCAAAGATGAAGTCAACTCCTGGAAGGAAAGAGAGTGATTAGTATTGCAAATTTCATCGGGGTCCCGGACACGACACCGACGAATGTCGTCATCTGAAGGACGAAATAGAGAATCTAATTCAAAGAGGATACCTCAAAAATATCACCAGCTCGGCAGGGGACAAACGAGAAAGAGAAGGAAGAAGAGACAACAAGAGAGATGAAAGAGAGGATGATATGCGACAGAGGAGACGTCGAGACGAGTCTCCTCGTCGCAGAAACTGAGGAACAGCAGGCACTATAGGCATGATAGTCGGGGGCTTAGCCTCGGGAGGAGAAAGCTCATCGGGCAGAAGAGCATATGCCCGGACTGTGCATCAGGTGTCTGAGAGATCTAAGAAAGCTAGAACTGACGACGAGAAGATAGTATTCTCCGAGAGGGATGGGGATGGTTTACATCAGCCACACGATGATGCCTTAGTCATTGAGGCAGTCATCGCCAAGTACACAGTGAAGAAGATCTTAGTCAACAATGGGAGCGCAGCAGATGTTCTTTTCTACCATGCCTTCAAGCAGATGAACCTCCTGAAAGAGAGCTTGAAGAAGTTTTCCTCCCCCCTTTACGGTTTCACAGGAGAGCAGGTCGTCCCTGTCGGGATGATCAATCTACCCATAACCTTAGGGGACTATTCGAGGTCAAAATTATTCATGGTAGAGTTTCTAGTCGTAGATGTGAAGACCCCTTACAATGCATTGATTGGCCGGCCACTACTTCACAAGGCCCGAGCGGTTGTCTCCACCTATTATTTAAAGATGAAATTCCCCACTGACCGAGGAATAGGTGAAGTTCAGGGTGACCAGAAGCTCGCCCGTCAGATGTATGTTACAGACCTAAAAGAGAAGAAAAAGCCAGTTTCAGTCCTAGAATTGTTGGATGATCACAACAACCAGACCTTGAAGCCCTCCCCCGCCGAACAGCTCATCACAATTCCCGTCGAGCAGTGGACAGAAAAGAGATTGTACTACGGCTCCGAGCTTGATCAAGACTTGAGCGAAAGCTTGACAAGTCTTCTCCGGGAAAACATTAGCACATTCGCATGGAGTGCAGACGAGATGCCGGGTATCAGCGCTGATGTTATCACCCACCATCTCAGCATAAAACCTGGCAGCCGACCAGTAAAACAAAAGAAGAGAAATTTTGCACAAGACAGGCAGGAGGCCATCAAAACCGAGGGCAGCAAACTTTTGGATGCCGAATTTGTTCGAGAAGTACAATACCCAGAATGGCTCTCTAATGTTGTTATGGTAGCGAAACAGAATGGTAAGTGGCGTATGTGTGTCGACTTCACCGACCTCAACAAGGCCTGCCCGAAGGACAGCTATCCACTGCCAAAGATAGACCAATTGGTAGACTCAACTTTGGGAAAGGGTCTCCTCAGCTTCCTTGATGCCTATTCAGGTTACCATCAGATCCAAATGCATCAAGCTGATGAGGAACACACCTCGTTTGTTACTCCAGAAGGTACGTACTGCTATCAAGTCATGCCTTTTGGACTGAAGAATGCAGGAGCCACCTACCAACGACTCGTTAACAAGATATTCACCCCAATGCTCGGCAAGACGGTTGAGGCGTACGTGGATGATATTGTTGTTAAAATCAAGAAACCCGAGGATCACTTGGGCGACTTGCAAGAAGTATTTAATGTCTTGAACAAGTTTAGCATGAAGCTTAACCCGGAGAAGTGTGCGTTTGGCGTTTCATCAGGTAAGTTCCTCGGTTTCCTCATCTCCAAACGAGGAATAGAGGTAAACCCTGAAAAAGTATTGGCAATAATCAACATGCAAGCCCCGAGAAACAAGAAGGAGGTTCAACAGCTCACTGGGAGAATTGTAGCTTTAAGCCTTTTCCTCCCCAGATCAGGAGATCGGTGCAAGCATTTCTTTAACGCGCTCAAGCAAACGACCAATTTTCAGTGGACCGAAGATTGTCAAGCAGCTTTTAAGGAATTAAAGTCTTACCTTAGCCAGCCTCCTCTACTCACTTCTCTGGCAGAGGGAGAACCGTTATTGCTTTATCTAGCCACTACTGAGCACGCAGTGAGTGCAGTGCTCATAAGCGAGGACGAGGAGAAAATTCAGAAGCCAATATACTACACCAATAAAGTCCTCACTGAGATTGAGAATAGATACACTAGAGTAGAGAAGTTGGCCTTGGCACTGGTAACTGCGGCTAGGAAGTTACGACCTTACTTTCAAGCCCATACAGTTACAGTGTTGACCGACCAACCTCTTAAGAGCATACTCCAGAAACCGGATACGTCGGGAAGGCTCATTAAGTGGTCAATCGAACTTAGCGAGTTTGATATCCACTATGAGCCGAAGAAAGCCATCAAAGCTCAAGCCCTAGCAGATTTTATCACTGAGTGCCAACATCTTCTCGGGGAAGAGGTACCGCATGACCTATGAGAGCTCTTCGTCGATGGTTCTTCAAACAAGGATGGGAGTGGAGCAGGAATCCTGCTTCTCGGGCCTGACGGCTTGACCACTGAATACGCTCTCCGCTTCTAATTCAAAGCTTCCAACAATGAGGCCGAGTACGAAGCGCTCTTAGCTGGGTTAAAGTTGGCAATTGAGCTAGAGGTGCGCAATCTGGTGATCAACAGTGACTCTCAACTCGTCACCGAACAAGTTCGTGGCGAGTACGAAGCGAGAGGCTCCAACATGATCAAGTATTTGCAGAAAGATAAGGAACTAATGAAGGAAATCCCGAACGTTGAAATACGGAGAGTGCCCTGAGAAGAGAATCAGCAAGCCGACGTGCTAGCTCGCCTAGCATCGACCTCTAAAAAAGACAAGGCCTCGTCAGTAAGAATAGAGATATTGCCCAAGCCGAGCATCTTCATTAAGGCAATCATCGAGATTAACGCGGAACCGTCTTGGATGGATCCTATACGAACCTTCCTCACAGATGGAGTGTTACCCGAAGACAAAAACGAGGCTAGGAATCTCCGAGCAAGAGCAGCGAGGTACTCAATCATTCAAGGGACGCTATACAGAAGATCTTTTACGCTCCCTTACCTTAAATGCCTTGCTCCACGGAAGTCTGAGTATGCTCTCCGAGAAGTACACGAAGGGATTTGTAGCAGCCATGCAGGGGCAAGGACTTTAGGTAACAAGATCTTGCGCTGTGGCTATTATTGGCCGAACATGAAGAAAGATGCCGAGGATCTGGTACGAAAGTGCGGCAGGTGCCAGAGACATGCTAACATACCACACCTTCCACCATCCGAGATGACTATTATCGAGAACCCTTGTCCCTTTGCTCAATGGGGGCTAGACCTGCTGGGACCCTTCCCCCAGGCAACAGCTCAGAGAAAGTTTCTTATAGTGGTAGTAGATTACTTCACAAAGTGGGTTAAAGCCGAGCCTCTCGCAACCATCACCGACCACAAGGTAAAAGAATTCATATGGAGAGCCATCATCTGCAGATATAGTGTTTCTCGGATCCTCATTATCGATAATGGGCGACAGTTTGTAAGTGCGAACATCCGAGAATTTTGCGAAGACCTAGACATCAAGCTCAGAATCACTGCTGTAGCACATCCTCAAGCCAATGGTCAGGTGGAAGTAACCAACCGTATCATTCTCCAGGGACTAAAAACTCATCTTGACCAAGCCAAAGAGCTTAGGACCGAGCAACTCCACAGTGTCCTCTGGTCCTACAGGACCACGCCAAGAACGTCAACGGGAGAAACGCCTTTCTCCCTAATGTTTGGATCAGAAGCTGTCATTCCAGTAGAGATCGGGGTCCCCACTCCCCGGATTGTTAACTTCAATGAGTCAGAAAAAAATGACTTGCTACTTAACAATCTGGATCTCTTGGAAGAAGCTCGGGAGACTGCTCGGATGAGGACTGCAGCTTAGAAACAAAGGACAGCTCGTTACCACAACAAGAGAGTCCGAACAAGGAGATTCTCTGAGGGAGATTAGGTAGTCAGAAAAGCGGCCGCAGCTGGAAAGCATCCGGGCAAGCTCGGGGAGACTTGGGAAGGTCCTTTCCGGGTTGTCAGGGTCATGCTGGATGGAACCTACAAGTTGGAGAATCCCGAGAAACTAGGAGAGATGCGTCCTTGGAATGCTGCAAACCTCAGAAAATATTACATTTAACTTTCTCTTGTCGGCATGTATTTAAGAACCCTTTTTATTTTTAACTACTCGTCCCCTACACGGGTCCTAAGACTTTTCTCATTTCAATGAAAGTAGCTTGTTCCCTTATCAAGATTCTCAGTGCACTGCTCTGGTACATCGCAGCTTATTTGATCTGACTTACAGTGGCCGAGCACTGTTCCAGGCTTCTCAAATTACAGTGGACGAGAAAAGACTTGGGCTTGTTACAACTCAATCCTATTGAGTTACAACAACCAAGTGAAAACAAGTTGGGTATGTTACAACTCAATCTCACTGAGTTACAGTAACCAAGTTGAAACGAGTTTGCTACGACCTAGAAGAGTCTAGGCCACAGCAACTGTGCGTATGCTCGGATCTATTACAGTTTAAAATGATTTAAATTAGAATATCCGAGCATAAACAAAGGCAAATTAACGAGATCGTAAAAGGCAATAAGAGAAGAAACTTCATTGATAATAAACTCATTCACAAACAAAACAGAGAAAGTGTTCAAAAACTAAAACTGAAATAGTTAAAACAATCTAGTTTTCTACATCAACTGGCTCCTCGGTGGTCAGGCGCTTCTCGGTCTCCTCACCATGAGTAGGTTCCAGGGGAACGTTGTCTTTCGTAGAAGCGAGAGGAGCATCGGTGTCCATATACGCCTCGATTTCGTCCTCGTCGTCCCCATCCTCCTGAAGAAGGCAAGTCTGCTCGTAAGCCTCCTCCTGGACAACGTCCATGTTGTCCTTCCCGGCAAGGCCAGGACACAGCTTGTCCATGATCTCCGAGCTCTGACCCATGCTAGCAAGAAACCTTCGAGCTTCCTTGACAGTAGTCTGGAAGCAGAAAAAGCCCTCTTGCTTAAGGGTGAACTGGAATTCCGTGGAGTCCCTGAACTCCTGAAGACCAGATTGGTGGCCACTCTCTAACATCCGGGCCCCCTCTACTTCAGCGGCCGACTTTTGCTTCTCCAGCTCCTCCTCGGTCTGCTTCAGCTTGGTGCTCAGACGAGCCTCAGATTCTTGGGCCTTCTCAAGATCCCTCCGAGAAAGCTACAATGCCGTCTCAGTCTGACCTGGGGCCCCTTTGAGCAGGTGGATTTCCTGAGCAGCAGTATTCTTCTCGGCTGTCGAGCTCCAAACATCGACAGAGAGTTTCCCAAGAAGAGAGGCCAGCTAAAAGCAACAATGAAACAAATTATAAAAGAAAACCGAAGAAGAAGATTTTGCAAAGCTAGGAAAAGTCAATACCTCCAAAAACTTGACAGCAGAGGCCTCCATTCTTTCCTCGGTAGACATCTCATCGGCTCTCCTCTGATCCGAGGGGAGAGAGCTTCTCGAGCATTTCCATGGCCACTTGAGAGTTGGCCACCGTGTCGGAAAGGCGAACGTTCCACTGGGGAGCGTGGATATCCCCCATTCGATGAGGTGGGGATGAGGAGCGCGCCTCCGAGACACGAGAAGGAGAGCCGATCGGTCGGAAAGCTGGTGTGCCAATAAACACCCCACGTCCACGACCTAGGTCTTTTCCTCGGCCAGGTTTCAACCGAATTCCCCCAGTTGGAACTTTCTTCCTCTGGCTCGGCTCAGCCTCTCCAGAGGGTCTCCTTTTCTAAGACTGTCGCCTTTTCTGCATCTTCAAATACTCTGCAGCCGAAGACATATCTGAAAAATACAGCAACAAGTTAACAAGCAAGCTAAGAGACAAATCAACTACATGGATAAACTGAGCAAGAGCAAGTCCCCACCTTGCATTGCTCGCTCGGATCTATGTGCCCTTGTAAAGTCTACAGCTCGGCACACGAGGGGTATGGAAGGTTTGGTGAAAGGTTGTTTGAGGGTCAGATACCAATCAAGCTCCTCGTGAGAAAGTTGAGGCAAACGCTGAAACATGCTAAATTTGGGGAGTGTCCATGAGGTCCTAAAAGGAAGAACCTCGTTCTCACCCAAAGGCATCCGAACAAAAAGGTAACTAGATTTCCAATGATGATTGGAAGAGGAGTACTTAGGAGCCACCAGACCCTTCTTAAATTTCAAGTAACATAACCTAGAGTTTCTCGGTGCTCGGCATAATGAAAAGATGTGCTGAAGAACATTCGAAGAAAAAGGAACACGGAGCTCGTCACAATAGTGGAGTATTGTGCCGAGGAACACCCAAGAATTAGGGGCTAAACAGGTAGAGCAGATATCGAACCAAGAAAAGAAGGAACATATTGCCGGAGCCAAAGGAATCCGACACCCATAGGAAAGAACGGTTGTGGAAATGGCGAATTCCCCATGCTGAGGATTGAAAGGAGACACCCCCTCAGGCACAGGCCTGCAAGGGTAAGGAATACCGAACAATTTATGTTGGGCTTCCACCTCAGAAGCGGTAAGGCTACAGCTTAGGTTTCTAGGCTCCCTAGTACCATCACCTGCTGCTCGGGCTTCCTGTAGGGGAGCCTCGAACCCAGGAAGGGCGAAGAAGGGGCATTCGGCTAGGGGAAGCCTAAGGTTCCTCCTAATAGGAGGGGAAGTAGAGGTTGATGGAGAAGAACCTAAGTCGGCGTCTTCTAACAAATTACCTATACTATCCGAGGAAGGAGAAGACATTTTCTCGTACTTGAAAACAGAGACGAGAACTAGGGGGCAAATGACGTTTGCTCGGTATGAGGAAAATCTGTTTGCTCAGTACTCTCTAAGCTCGGGTCTCTCAAAATTGGCAGCAAGTGGTTTTGAAAGCGACGTCTTCACTATTTATAGTGGAAGAATGCTCCGGTCAACGGACCCGATGAAGAGACCTTCGGCATCCCCTCATCCGTACCGTTCAGCCTCCGCTCATCGAGAGACCATTGGATCACCTCAGATCTCATCATAACCGTTCAAAGTTTCCTCATCAATGCCACCCTCGGGCGAACCAAATGGCAGCTAATACAGGCCTATCATTGGTCATCTAAGCAACCAATCACAGGCCTGAGGGGGCAAATGATGAGGATATTTATCCTCTCCAATCTGAATAAGACACGTGGCAACAGCTGTCAACAGAAGACGTCACCTTTCTCGCTGGGAGATCCTCGGTACCGAGCAATAGAGATGCTCTTCTCGGCTCCGTACCCTCAGGACAATAACAAGCTCCCAGTAAAACAGTAATTCCTTCATTTGGCAAGGTATTATTCACCACCACTCGAATTCTATTAATGGAAACCACCTTCACTATATAAAGGGGTTACCTCACAGGTAAAAGGGGATCACTTCTTTTACTACTAAATACTCTTTACACATTTCCCTAGAACACCGAGTTGTGTTCTTCGGAGAGCCAATCTCTGCTAGCATCTGACTTAAGCATCAGAGCGCCAACGCCAGAGAACACTCTCTGGCGGGCCTCTAGCTTACGTTTGCTCATTTCTACAGGATACCCTCCACCGAGAAGACTGTCTAGACGAAGAGGAAGACCGAGAAGCTGAGGAAGCCCTTGTTCGGACCTATACTGATACGTTTTTGTACTTTACAAGTTTGAGATGTTATCATCGTGAATGTTGTACGATTAATCGCTAAAATACATACATATATATATATATAAGAGTGTGTGTATGTATATAGATATAGATTAATCAAAAATAAAAGTGGTGGAAGTTTTGCTAATTAGTTAAAATAATTGATAATCTTACTCCACGTCATGTCCTTGGGGTTGGGCGTGACAGATCATGTATTTTTGAAGGTGATTCCACGTAGAGAACTACAAAGATACAACACCAAAGGCAAGTTAGCCCCACGATACGTTAGACCTTTTGAGATACTTGAGGGAGTGGGACCAGTTGCATATCAACTAGCACTTCCACTGAAGATGTCATAGATTCATAACATATTCCACATGCCAATGTTGGGAAAGTGCAAGCCAGATCCTTCACATGTAATATATTGGTTGTCGATCGATTTTTCAGATGATGTGACCTACATGCAGTCGTTGAGGATTCTAGATAGGCGAGAGAAAGTCACAAGGTGGAGTGTCATCTCATTGGTTAGAGTACTGTGGCAGTATCACGGAGTGGAGAAGTCAACTTGGGAGTTAGAGACCGTAATGAAGGAAAAATATCCTTTCCTACTTGTGTCACTAGGTGCGTATCTAAATTTCGAGGACGAAATTTTTACTACGGAGGGAGGATGTAAAATCCTGTGCCGGGAAAAAAAAAGTGGAAATAAAAAAAGAGGAAATAATAAGTAAATGATTAAAAAAATGTTAAGAGTAGTTCATATATATAAGTTTACTTGTTGTTGGTTTAAAAATAAATAAATAAATAAACTGTCGTGAAGTTCAGCTTCACTTCACCGTGTCTTCTTCATTCCAAAGACAAAAGAAAAAGCTTTTGTTTCCAACGTATCTCTCCCACTCCACCTTCACACCAACACAACCTCAACTCCTCAATTTTCAAGCCAAATTCAACCTACAAATTTCTTTCATCTTCAAGGCTAAGGTAATTTTTAGAAATTCCCATTTATTTTTCATGGATTTCTGTCTCTCTCTAACTCAATATTCTCTCTTGTTCATGATCAAGTTTCTTGCCATCAAAATCCTCACGAAGCTTGATTTGGAGATCAATGGTTACTTCCATAAGTACCTGGTAAGGATTCCAAGAATTTTCAAGTGTTTCAACAATTTAAAAAATTCTAGGTTTTTCTTATGGAATTTGGGGATTTCAAAAATTATAGATAATTATTGTTCTTGTGTTTTAGTTAGACTTTAATTATGTTAAATTGTTGAGTTTAGTTGTGGGTTTTGGAAATCCATAGGGGGGTTTGTTCTTTTAGTGGAAATTGGAAATACAAAGAGATTTTTCCTTCTTTTATAATTGTTAAGTAAAGGTTAGGTTAACATGAAAAAATATATATGTATTGAGATTTTAATATTCATTTTTGATTAAGATGCTAGAATGTTGATTTTTTTTTGGAGAAGTGATAGAGATTTTATAATATTGGATTTTTGAGATTGGGAAATTAGAAGGTTTGAGCTTATGGAATTGAATTGAGTTTATCTTTTATTAAATACGTTAGTGAATTTAATTGGAAGACACTTGCTTCGGTGATCGAGATTGTACATTTTCGACATAGAGGTGGGGATTTTTTTCCTTCTCTTCTTTTGTTAAACTTTTCTTGTTCTTAAAAGCTTTGAACCCTTATAATTCTTGAATCTTCCGTGTGTTATTCATTCTATCAATTCTATTGGGCTAGTCCTTGACTCTTCCAAAGAGAATCAAACCCCTAATATGATTCTTGTATGACCATTTTTTGATTGAGTTATTATATATGTACATGTGCGTTAACCCTTGCACGAGTTAAGCTCGATTGACACGTATTTGGATTTTCATGTGATATGATTTATGTGACATAGCATTTAAATAATTTTTAATGTGCATTTAGTGGCACGATGGACCACTGGGCTAGGGCTCGGGTGTTTCTATGTTTAGGAATGGTGTTTTGGAATTGAAGATAGTGTTATGGACTAGAATTGGTTAATGACACTGTCTGATGGATTTACACATTCTCCATTGATTTACTATGCTGATCGATTTAAAGTGCCGGTGGATATAGTGAAGGGTAATGGCATGGGAGTGATCCACGACTTTTTGGAGTCAAGGGGTGGTTGTTCGGAAGTTCGGATGGGTGTACAGAGACATTGTTTATATAGTATATCGTTGCATTTATTCCGTTCTATCACATTTCTACCTTTCTTCGTTACTCCTATATGATATCCCTACTGAGCATTTGTCTCACACTATTTATTTCATTCCCTTTCAAGTGAGACATCTTCTAATACAGGTCCTCCAAATCAGCATGACGGGGCGTGATGTGGTGGCCTGACATAGTAGTCATCTCATAGTGTGTTTTAGATGGTTTATTTTTGTTATTTATGATATGATACTTGTTGTGTCTCTAGCTGTATTTATATAGTTGTTTTGGTTATTCTGAATGAGCTAAGAGAGGACTCCGTGTTATCAGGACTCCTGTGTCATATTATATATGTGTTGTTGTGGAACCCCTGAGGGGCTTGGTTTATGGAGAATGTTGAAGTTGCTGGATTAAAGAAGTGTTGATTTTTATATTTTTTTGTAGGGTGGCTTTCTTCAGTTTATGGGGAAATGCTGTCGAATTTTTTATTGAAATTTGTGAATATTTGTGACGTGTCTAATGTGAGTATGTGTTGTTTTGTCGTTTACCCCATACCTCTATGATTGACTACCCATGCCCTTGTATGTTCCATACTTATGTAAATGCGTAGCCATACTCCTGTATGGCTACTATTGAAATGAATAAGAAATACACAGTTTCTAACATGGTATCGGAGCCGGAATTGGTCTAACGTGATCGACATTCTTTCGTTGATCGGTCTTCCCACGCAATTGCTGGCTTCTCTTCCTAGCAACTATGCTTGTGAGTCTCTTTTATGTTTCTATTTATGTGCTGGTTACTAGTGCCGATCTGGTTCTATTCTTGGTCCGGGTTTGGTCTCTATTCTCGATTCTATCATCACATGAGCTTTCTTTCTTGCTTCTACTTCATCGCACGTACTTTCCATCTAGGTTTTCTTGTTGAAGACAACATTGTTCTGGGTTGCGCGCACTTCAAACTCATTTGGTCTTCTTCCTCAAGTTCGTTTCTAGATGTGCACTGGCCTTCTCTTTAATCTAGTTCTTGTTTGGTTTCTAGTTTCAAAAAAAAGAGGCTAAGGTTAGTCTATGTTGGTGCTACACGGGTGCAATTTTGCGGGTCCCTTGAGGTGGAGCACTCGGGCTAGTATGTAGTGGTGAAGAAAGTCAAACCTAACTTTCCTTGCACCTTTGTTGAGGTGTGCTGTGTGTCTGTGTAATTGGTGCCGAGTGATTGGATTTTTGTTTCGAAGGGTAATACGATAATCTGCTTGATATTTCTGACATTTATAATTTGGACCATGATATTTTTAGACTTTTTAGTTTGGTCCCTAATATTTCTAGAATTTTCAGTTTGATCCATAATATTTCTAGATTTTATAGTTTAGCCCCTAATATTTCTGAATCTTCAATTTCACCTCTGATCTTTCTAGAGTATTCAATTCAGTCCCTCCTAATTCTTGGTGTGCTTTATTTTCACAGTTGTGCTCGTCCGCTAGTAGAGGTACACACCACTTTTTAGCAGATGATGACTTATTTCTCATCATTTGCATCTGCCTTGACTTTCGGTACTTCAAGTTTGCTAGATTGTTTGTCAGGTATCCCTTCTTCTGTTTGGATAACTGACTCTGGTGCTGCGTTCCATATGACTCCTTACAAATCTCTATTACGTAATTCTGTTTCTCTTCCATCCCCTATAAATGTCTATACTGCTAATGGTACTTCTTTATCTGTAGCTTCTATTAGTTCCATTCCTATGTCTTCTTCTACTCATGTTTTGTATGTTCCTGACTTGTCTGTCAGCCTTTTGTCCATTAGTCAACTTGATAGTGCTGGTTTTGACATTCATTTTGGTTCTTCTATTTGTTGTGTGCAGGATCGAAAGTCAGGGAAGCAGATTGGGATAGGGCATAAGATTGCCTATGTTTATGTGATGGAGTAGTTGCATTTGTCGGTTGTACCTTTGAGCATTTAGATGAACTGTCGAGTCCGTTTTATCTTTGGCATGCTAGGTTAGGTCATTTGTCTACTGAGCATATACGCAGTTTGTCTTCTTTCGGGAAATTGGGTCGAATCTCCACTAGTGATATTTCTGACTGTCACGACTGTAAACTTGCTAAGCAAACGACATTACCCTTCCATAAAAGTGTCTTCAATTTCTACTTCTCCTTTCTCTTTTATTCATACTGATATATAGTGCCCTACTCCTATTGCCAAAAAGGGTGGATTTGTTTACCATGTTTCTTTTGTGGATGACGATACTTGGTTTACTTGGGTCTATCTTATGAAACATAAATCTATTTTTTATTAAATCTATAATTCTTTTCAGTCTTTAGTCACCACTCAATTTTTCGCTACAATTAAATTTTTTTGTTTTGATCTTGGGGGGAGTATCTTAAGAAAGAATTCGTTGAATACTTGTCTGATAATGGTACCATTCATCAATCTTCTTGTTATGATACTCCAGTTCAAAATGAACGTGCAGAACACAAGCACATTTTAAGGGTATTATTGTCCATGTACATAAGCATCAAATATTATATTGTAGTCTAGCCGATTAGGTTAAGTTCTCTGTATTTTATTCATTCTTTGGTTAATGAGAATAAGATCGACTGATTGCTCATCTCACATGGTATCGGAGCCGCCTATTCTCTTATAGCTTTATCTCACATGATTCTGGTTGGTTTGGTTTGGTTTTTTCTCTCGTTGCTCTCTCTTGTGGATTTGCTTGTGCCTTGTTCTCTGTCTAGTTCCTCCACTATTAGCTTGTGTATTTGCTTGTCTGTCTTTTTTTGGTTTCTGGAGTTTTGGTGGTTCTTCTGGTTCGTCTTTGCTTTGAACTTGTCTATTTTGATTTTTAGTTTTCGTTCTTTCTTTCTCTCCTATGGCTACTAATGACAAGTTGCAAGCTATTAGCATTCGCCTCAACTCCAGTAACTATTCACATTGGTCCAATGTTACGAAAAATTTTCTTCTTGGTTGTGGCAAATGAGGTTACGTCACCGGCAAAGTGTCGTCTCCCATTGATTCTGCTCATAAGAATTATGATACTCTCCTCGAAAAGTGGCAAATGGAGAATGCCCAAGTTCTCACTTGGCTACATAAGTCTGTGGAACCTAGTATTGGCATGAATTTCTCTAAGTATCCTACTGCCAAGCAGGTCTAGGATTACTTAGCTTGTCCTCTATCTTCAATCTAATTTTGCAAAACACTATCAGCTTGAAATGGAAATTCACAGTAGCAAACAACAAAACTTGTCGATTCAAGACTTCTACAATCACTTGACTACTCTTTGGGACCAACTTGCATTGATAGAAACTGTTGAATTGCAAACTTCTGAGGTCTATATTGCATTCCATGAGAAACAACGCTTGGTTCAATTTCTAATGGCCCTTCGTGATCAATTTGAAGCTCTCCGCTACGCTCTTCTTCATTGTACTACTTTGCCTTCTATTGATGGTACTATCCGTGAACCCATTGCTAAAGAGACCCGTCTTACAGTCAGTCATCCCTCTCTTACACAATCTGTTATGCTACTCCTCTTCTCCCCCCACACCACCATAGTAGCTTACTCAAGTCATTGGCAAACCCAAATCCCGTGTCAACATGGATGAATGTAGTTTATGTCATCAGAAGGGTCACTGGAAACATGTTTGCCCTAAACTTGGTCGCACTACTTCTAGTTCCTCTCATCGATCTCCTCGATCTTCTCCTGCTTCATGGCCTTCTACAGCCTTCACTACTCCTACAGCCAGCTCATTCACTCCCTTTATTGTTCAGTCCATGATTGCCCAACTTCAGTGTCTTCTTCATTCTTCCAGTGGAGAGTCTCCACACAAATTTGCCTTTTCTACTTCTATATCAGGTTTGCTTGATTCTCCTCCCGCAGGTATCTCTCATTCTACTTGGCTTTTTGACTCCAATTGTTCCCACCATATGACTCCTCAATTATCTTATCTTAGTTATTGTTCTCCACCTGTGGAACCTGTTACTATTGGTACTGCCAATGGTTCTTCTATAACTATGACTTTTGTTGGCTCTATTCTTCCTGCCTCCTCTTCTTCTACTCTTTCTCTTGCTGCTGTTTATCATGTACCTATCTTATCTTTAGGTTATTGTCTATTAGTCAAATTTGTGATTCTGGTTTTGATGTCACTTTTTCTGCTTTTGGCTGTGTTGTTCAGGGTCTGAAGTCCAAGAGGATGATTGGGACATGCTGTAGAGGTGCTGATCTATATGATTGGGAATACCTCATACGGCTATTCATCTCATTAATCTCATACCCACTCATGTTCTTTCTAATCAGAGTCCATATCAAAAACTCTTTGGTACTACTCCTAATTATTCTCTACTTCGTGTTTTTGGCTCTACTTGTTTTGTTCTTCTTCCCAAACACTCTCTCACCAAACTTGATCCTTATTCCACTTTATGTGTCTTTCTCGATTATGGTATCCATCAAAAGGGTTATAGGTGTTACAATCCTATTGCACAAAAACTCTATATTTCTCAGCATGTTGTATTTCTTGAACATCTACCTTTCTACAAACTTTCTCCTTCTCCTCCTTTACCCTATACTCGTGATCTTGTTTCTCTTGACCCTTATCCTTCCCGTGTTGCTAATTTTGCTTCCTTTGATGACTCATGTTCTTCTTCTCCTCATTCTGTCTCTGCATCTTCCCTTTCTTCTTCTCCTCTTCCTACCTTGCTTTCGCCTGTATCGGTTTGTCCTCCCTCTCCACCTACATCTCTACCGCCTACTACTGAATCTCTTCCCACTACTATAATCCTTCATGAACGTCGTTATCCTCCTCATTTGAACTATGGTAACACTTGCTACTCTCTCAATCATCGTGCTTTTCTTACATCTATTCATTCTTTTTGTGAACCCCACTCTTATAAGGAAACCTCTAAAGATCCTCTTTGACATCAAGTTATTCATACTAAATTAGAAGCATTACATATGGCTGGTACTTGGGATCTAGTGACTCTTTCTACAGTTAAGCATGTTGTTGGATGTAAATGGGTATTCAAGGCGAAGACACATTTTGATGGTTCTCTAAAGTGTTACAGGGCTTTTCTTGTTGCCAAGAGCTACTCTCAAAAATATGCAGTTGATTATGATGAAATCTCTACTCCCGTTGCCATCTGTTGCTGCCATTCGAAATTGGTCCTTATTTCAATTGGATGTCAAGAATGCCTTTTTGAATGGGCATCATTCTGAGGAGGTTTACATCCCCTTCCTGGCTTACCTCATCCTTCTGGAACTGTGTGTCGCTTAAGCCGTGCTCTCTACAATTTAAACGAAGCGCCTTGTGCTTGGTATGCTTGTTTTCAAACTGCTATGCTCAAGCTGGGTTTTTCTTGCAGTTCTCATGATTCAGCATTATTTCTTATGTACACTTCTCATGGAATTGTTCTCCTTGTCCTCTATGTTGATGATATGATCACCACTGGGTCCCATCTTTCCAATACTGAGTGTGTGGGGTAAGTACACTTTGGTCACCGAAAGATTTGTCATTTTTCATTTTGATCATTGAATGTTCAAACGTTACATATCAGTCACTTAAAGTTTCAAATTGTTCCAATATGGTAACTTTTTTGTTCCAAAAAGGTAACTTGTTGTTCCAATATGATAACCCAAAATGACTAGTATGAAACAATTTGAAACTTTAAGTGATTGATATGTAACATTTGAACGTACGAAGCACATCGAGATTGATTGTCATCTCTCTGAACATCATTTTAAAAAGGGCACAATCAGCTTACCATTTATGTCCTCCATGCATCAACTTGCTGAATTTTTCACCAAGACACACACTACTGCTCGTTTTCAATTTCTACTTGCCAAACTCTCGATGTTCTCTCCACAAGCATCGTGAGTTTAAGAGGGGATGTTAAGGGTATTATTGTCCATGTACATAAGCATCAAGGTTTATATTGTAATCTAGTCGATTAGGTTAAGTTCTATGTATTGTATTCATTCTTTGGTTAATGAGAATAAGATCAACTGATTGCTCATCTCACAGCACCATCATGTTCTTGAAATTGCAAGGTCCCCTCTTCTCTCTCCTTCTGTTCCTAGTTCTTTCTGAGGTGAAGCTGTTCTTACTGCTACTTTTCTACCATTCCAAAAAAGTTTTGCATGTTGAAAGCTAAATTTATTGTTGGAATTAGAATACATTTATGTCATGGTCTGAGAGTTATTAATGACTGAACTTGGACTATGTGGCTAATGCACTGAGCAATAACTACGTAGTAATAGCATATTTTGTTTAATTCCTCGTGCTGTATTAATATTTTGTCTCATTTGTGTAGTATTGAAGCAAATTTCACTGCTTTGTTCTTTTCTCTCAGCAAATGTGAATTCTCAAATTGAAAACACAACTCCGACAGTTGTCTGGCAGCCAAGCATCAGGTGATGATGATTCAAAGCGTGAGCTTTTCAAGAAGGTTATCTCCTATATTTAACATCTCATTTTCTTTCATTCATGGTTCTCATATTTACACATTTCACATGCTCTACCTTGAAAATTTCTCATCTTCTTCGTATTAGGTGATGTTCCGTTCCCAATAAATTTAGTGTATTGACCTGTTGTTCTTTTTTGTTTCCTCTCTCTCCTTTTGTTTTAAATGTGGTGTATTCTCTCAATACTTCAATTTCATCTTATTTCGATGCTTTGTTTCATAATTTCTCCATAATATTGTGCTCTGCTTTCCTTTGTCCTGATGTGGCTGGGTTCTTTTTTCCTACCACTGGTATTCATCACTACCATTCAAATCCTATTGTTTTCTTTCTCTTCTTAAGATTCTATCTATTTTTATTTTCTTCTGTCATAACATCAAAGATTTAATTTTAAGCTATTTTAGTTCAATTGGAATGTTTTTAGTTATTTTGATATGTAGGTATAGTGCTCACCTGGTTAAGTAAGCAATTGGTATTGTCCGAAGGACCTAACATTGGATCAATGTTTGGAGTTGAAATTCTAGTTGAGGGATCTTCCTCATCAGTTGTAGTTGAACCCATGTTGGTTTCACTTTCAAAGCTTTTGGATACACTATTGCACATGTTGCAATTATTATAGTCTCAATCCAACGCCATTGCATTGCTTCCCATTGTATGTCTCTATTGAATTTTATTATTCTAAAGTTGCTCCAGAAATGTTATGTTTTATGTGGGTTTACTTCTGGTTGATTATGGCTGTTGGTTCTGGACTTTTCATCAGTGAAGAAACTCTAAATTTCTGGTTCTATTATTTGTTTTGGCACTTCTGTTTTGCTGCTAAAGTGTTGGTTTTTTTTATTCTTGTATCAGTCATAACTTTACCACATATGCTGTCATTGGACGGGACGTGTCATTCTTTTCCTTGCACTTCATGTAAGATTTTCCCTTTACATGCCAGATGGGCCTGCTGAAGATCTTTATGGTATATTCATCAATCGAGTTTGACAAGAACGCCCTCCAGAGCTTAGAGAAGGTTAGAGGGTCATTCTGTTAATCTTACTCTTTTATTCATTGTCCTCTTAAATCACTTAACAATGAAGAAAGAATCATTTCAAGTCATTTGCAAATGCCAAAATTGTGTTCTGGCTTGAAAATCATCAATTAAAGTAGGGTTTTTTTTTCAGGTTTTATCTGAGAACCTTATTGAACCTTATTGGCTTGAAAATCATCATTTGTGTTCTGGCAATGACTATAGATGGAAATGGAATAACTTCCTTGCCTCGTGAATGTAATGCCCTTCTCTAAATAAGAAAAATGCTATTTTAATATATATATATATATATAGCTGCCCTTTATGGTGTCCATAACTGCCTGTACTGCTTACTTGGCAAAGTTGTTGGAATAGTTGTTTGCGTGACTGTGTTTTAATTTCCTTTGATATCCTCTTTATGTTCAGTGGGATAGTTGGTGAGACTTGAGCGACTATCATTTCAGGAAATATTTTAACCAGCTTGCCTCAGACTATTGGGAGCTTGCGCAATGTAAGTTAACCATATAGTTAATGGAAATTCTATCCTGACTTTATGGTGTTTATGATTTGCTTAATTCTGTATGTCTGCTCAAGTTGTTGTCACTGAGGAACTAGAGTTCTCTGGGAAATATTGAGGCGGTTTTACATTGACTACTTTATAAAATTCATATTCTTAACTCATTTTAGTTTTTTCCCCTTTCCTACTATTTATTTTATATCATTTATCAATGAAAATTGTGAGCTCTATCAAATTAACTTTGATGAAATAGGCCTAGAGATTCTTCAAAATAAAAACTGCAATCAAGTCAAGAAATGTCGTCTCAAACTTTCAATCAATCGACATCTCTATGTAGGAAGAACAACACTGCTAATTGTGAATTTAGGTCTTAATACTAATACTATTAGTTGATGTTGCAAAGTCTTGGAATCTAATATGTACTGTTTGATGGTATAGTTGTTGCTTTTGGATGTGTCAAACAACAAGTTGATATATCTTCCAGAGTCAATTGGTAGATGATTTTATATGGAAGAATTACAAGGGAATGATATGCCAAAAATCTTTTTTGTGTTGCAATTCTAATGGATGCCAAGATTTCTTGGCATGAAAATGCCATTTTCAGTTAGTTGATTATAGATGATTAATCATAATTCTTCGGTGCATTGAACACAAGGGACCATTGCATACCTTCCTTGAGAATGTGTACACATTTACTTTCAAAAATGTAGGATATGATCAGTAAAATACACACACATACATATAGGATTTTCCTCTTATATGGACCCGGTTAACACAACAACCCAAAAAGAGTCGTGAAAGAGGATTCTTTTATTCACTAAGCAAGGAACAAAACTCCCTTGAATGGTTTGAGGGTGTCATGGATGTGTTAATACCATTTCCATGTAAAACCAGGCTCAGCCCACATATTTAGCCCGTGATGGTCAGTCAACACTGGCCCAGGTAGATGATAGAAATCGGCCCAAGAAGAGTAGCACATGAAGAAGCAATTAAGCTTATATAAGAGGAGTCTAAATCTAAGAAAAACTGTGCATGAGGAGTTCCTACAAATTTTGATCTAGTAACCAAGTCATAGGACACGTGGCAGAAGTTGAGGGTACTGTCAAGGGAGCAGTCAGTTACAATTTGGAAAGTTTAAGTTTGTGCCCAAAAAAATGGAGTTAATGGTTGAAGAACGTGGGACATGGCCAAAAATGGTGGAAGACATGTTTTAAGTAAGGTGGTAGACAGAATGAAAGGCATCAGCGAATCAATCAAAATAAACACAAGACTCAAACAGAGTTTTCTCTAAAAAATTCTCAGACTTTCTTAGTGAATTAAGTGTTTCAATTTCTCCTTGAGCAGCAAGGATTGCTGTTTGTAGCTCAACATCTTCAACAGCCAACTTCTCATAATTTTACAGCAAACTTTCATACGAACCTCGGTTTGTGTTGAGCTTTTCCAAATGATGAGTTAAAGACTGTTTCAAAGTGACATCCTGTTGAAAAACAGAAGGCAAATGACGCAATTCAAGTTCAAAGTGGATGAGCCTACTCTTAGCATGAGGAGTGATTCTTGCATCTGCCTGTAGAGTTTTTAAATGCTTCATAGAATTCGTGCTATCTTCTTCTTGAACATCGATGAGGTCTTTACCTAAAATGTGCACCATTTCATTGGTAGCATGTTACAGTTCATCTTCAGTGTGTACTTTACTCACGGCGGGAGACAGAGACAAAAGAAAAATCTAAACCAGTAAATGGATCCACCACAGTAATTGGGACTATTGACGTCAGTAGCTTATATGGCTTTACCTGCAGTCATGCATTCAGTTATTATTAAAGACTATTCTATAATTCACAATCTCAATTGAGTAATGAATGTAATTGGGATGAATGAGGTGTGGTTGACTCAACAACATGTAGAGCTGAAGTTTTGGGGGTCACCTCGGTAGTATTTGCAACATGGCTGGTAGAAACTTGCTCGTTATCATCTTCTTTGGAGATACCGTCAAAGTCACTACCGTCAGAGACTTCAATTGGCACAAAACTAGATTGAGTTCTCCCCAAACGAGTAGTTGGCCGTTGAGACCTCCGAAGAGTATATGGGGCTAGGATCTTTTTCTTAGGTAAAGTATGTTCAATCTTTACTGTTTTCAACCTCTTGGATAAAGTTGGGACAACAGGAACTGCCACACAACAATTTGTCAGTTAAACAAATCAAATACACCAATGGACAAGAACTAAGAAATACTTACTCGCAGTTGTATGGGCATAGCCTGAGAGGGGAAATTCAAGAGAAGGTAACAGGTTAGTATAGTAATCTTCTCTCCAAGATAGGTAAGGGGTATTGCAGCCTGGTTTGAAGGGAGGCGACAATTGGAACACGAACTTCTTCAATGAATTATTGTTGGCAGCAACCTGACTTTCTATCACCTCTCGAGACTATATTATTGTCCTTTCTTCTCCAAAGAAGTTATACTAATGGAGGGGATCCAAAGGAATGTTGTAGGTATAACTTAGTTGTCTTGCACATAAATGGGGGTTATAGGCTTCAAAGCCACAAGAAGGATTCATTAGATTATCCACATTAGTACCTTCATGGAGGTACCTAGGGGTACTGACACAGGCCCAGAAGTCTCGAAGGGGGAAGTCCATGATACTAGAAATAAGCACACGGGAGTAAACAAAAAATTGTCTGCGTCCGGGCGAGGAGGGGATAACCTTAGGAACAGATTGAACATTTCAACAAATGATTTCTCTCTAGTGCAAGACAAAACAGCTTTCCCATAGGAGTAAAATTAAAGTGGAAGTTGATAATTGGGAGCACACAGAAAAGGGAAATAGTGAAATAACCAAAGTTGAACGAGTCAGAGACTACCATAAATGCGATGGAAGTGTGGGCATTCAAAGGTGAGAATAGACAGACAATGATAAATGTGACCTAGCCATATGCTGCCTAAAGCTACATTTTGACCTTCAGTCAAGGCATATGCAAGGGGTAGATAATCCTTGGCAGGTTGATTGGCAAAAGTCCTGAAGATATACTTGTTAATCAGACACCAAAGGGAAAAAAACGTGTTTTCGATAGCTGGGGGTGCCAGTACATTTGGCAGAGCTTAACCCTTTGTATGAATAGGGTTTCTTCTCTTCGGTTCAAACTTCCTCGATATAGACAGAGGAGAAAAGACTCGGGGCATCTTGATCAGTAATTGGAAGGCTAGTGCAAACATACATATCCCTAAGGGTAATTTTCATATAACCTCCGGGAAATAGAAAATAATTTATAGACCGAGACCAGAAGCAGCAAGCTGCGAAGAGCAAAGGACATCAAAGGGAATTGGTTCCAGAGACATCTCAATCAAATGGTCTAAACCTTGCTTGACCCACTACACGCCAAACTCAATACGAAGGCGTGAAATCCAAGCGGACCAACCAGCCAAAGGTTTTGGCCAAGAACGATGGCGTTCCAAAGTAGGTAAGATGTCTACATGATTGGCAAACAGCTCATCGTGATCTAAACGTTCAAGGGTTTGGAGTTTGTTAGTTGGGAGATGGGCATCGACAGAGGAATCAAATGGAAGAAAGGACACCATGGAGAGAGGAGAAAAGAAACAGCTGAGAGTGATTCTAGAAGTATCAAAACTATGGGAAAGAATTTGAAGAGAAAGCCTTTAAGATTTAAGAGACTGAGATAGCAGCTAGAAAGTTCAAATTCATGAAGATAACAGAACAAAATACGAAAAGGTGCGACAAATCAGCTCAGAATCCAAATCAAATAGATAGTTGAATTTGAGCTAATGGGGGCAATTGTTAATACCATTTCCATGTAAGACCAGGCCCAACCCACATATTTAGCTTGTGATGGTTATTCAACGCTGGCCCAGGTAGATGATAGAAGCCGACCTAAGAAGAGCTGTCCATGAAGACTCATATAAGAGGAGTCCAAATCTAAGAAGAAGTGTATTGGAGGTGTTCCTACAAATGTGGATCCAGTAACCAAATCATAGGATACGTGGCGGAAGTTGAGGGTACTATCAAGGGAGCAGCCAGTTACGATTTCAAAAGTTTTAAGTTTGTCCCTAGAAAAATGGAGTTAATGGAAGAAGAACGCGGGACATGGCCAAAAATGGTGGAAGACAGCTTTTAAGTAAGGTTGTAGACGGAAGGAAAGGCATCAGTGAATCAATCAAAACAAACACAAGACTCAAACAAGTTTTCTCTCAAAAAATCTCAGACTTTCTTAGTGAATTCAGTGTCAATTCATATTGCCAATACGTTATCCACTAGGATATGTTAACTATCGTTGTGTCAATTTATGTTTGGTGTCATTCTGCTTTCATTTCTTTTTAATCTCAACAAAGCGCATCTTCAATGGAGTTGGGGAACCTAAGATTACTAAGGTCCCAATGTAATCTATACATTCGTTTGATTTAGTTAGATAGTAATCGGTGTAATTTTATTATTTGACAGTTTGAGATACTTTAATCTTTGGCACAACTGCAACAAACACCATTTTTGGCCAATAACCGTTTTTCGCGCACCTGGTGGGACCATGATAGGTGTAGAATGCACCTATAATTCTGGGCTTTAATTGTTGTAATTGATATGATTTCAAGATCGAAATATTGCCCAAAATACATGTTTTCTTGTTACGTATGGATGAATGTAAAGATGGAAATGCAAGCTGGTTCTGGAGGAAAAGTGCAACCTGTTTGCGGCCGCAGAATTCCAGCGGGGAAAAATGAAAACGACATCACTTTGTTGGTTGACGTGGCAAGTAGGAATTAAAGAATCTTTTGTCCAAATATCAGCTGGAGGTTATAATGGGAAAAACGAAGCCATAAAGGAACTTACTAAAAATAGAAATGGGACAGCACAAAAGCAGAGAAGAAAGATAGGAAAAGAGGAAGAAGACATTCTCCAGAAGGGAGGCACGCAGTGAAGAGAGAGAGTTGGGCGATTCAAGGAAGAAGATACAAAGATCAAGTGGACTCTTCTCTACAACTGGTTTTGGGTTTTCATTTATGTATTTGACTATGTATATGTGTAACTAAGAAACTTATTAGCTTGAGTTTGGTTAGTTCTTGTATTTGATCTTGGTTGAACAATTCTATGGTTGATTACACTAGGATTAATTTATGAATCTCTGAATTAATTGATGATTTCTTGTTATTGTGAATGTCTGATCAACTTCATGATGTTGGGGAACTGTTAGTTAGGCACATTTGGCTGACCAATACCCGGTGTCTAACAAGTGACAAAAATCTGATTAAGGTCTAGATTTGGGATTTGTGAACACAATTTATTAGGTAATACACCATTGCTTAAGGTTGTGTGATTGTCGACTTTCTAGTTCGTATGCTTATTTTAGGAAACTCTTAGGGTACGCCAACCAAGACTCCTAAGATAAGAAAAGATTTTTAGGCTGGACTAAAGCCAAAGGTCGTTGTTTAGGAAAGTCAGAGTCAAGAGAGCCGGACCAAGGTCTCTTGATTGACGTCATTAATTCTTTAAATTGTGTGATTGCAATTGGAATTTTGTAACTAAGTGATAGTACAAGAACGAGACTAACCCAAGATAAGCTTTCCCACATTAATTTACATCCTTTCCAGGCACTTTTATTCAGCATTTTCAGATCTGATTTTTCTTTGCATTTTAGTTTAATTATTGCTTTGTAGTTTGTTCGGTAATTGAGCAGTCTCTGTGGATACGATCTCATTCGCTTTTATACTATTTACGACACGTACACTTGCGGATAGGGTAAGACCCGTCTTTATTTGATATTGCAAGGTTAACTTGTGATATTTTATATCGACTAGACCAGAAGAAAGAAATCAATGGCGCCACAAACTCGCATCGGTGGAAAAGAGCCGGTGATAATTCCAATGCTTGTGAATGGCAAGAAGATCACCACTGGACAACATATCAATCTTAGTCCAAGTTGTTTCATTGAGGTACATTCTTCCTAATTAGTCATTTGGTTTCCAATTTATCTTCTTTGAGCTTATTATCTTATTTATTAATGGTGATGCTTGCATTGATGCGGGTGCATTAATGGCTCTATTAATAAATATTAAATGGCAAATTTGCAGATCAGATAATTTGCATTTGTAGCAAAAATATTTTCTTCTTTTGATCTGCATTTAAATATTTAATGCTACCTTGAAAATATGGTGGTTCTTGAATTGAGGTATTACTGCATCTATACACTTGCATTGTATTGGTTTGGTGAGTTCATCTGTGATCGACTGATCACAGACAATTCATGTGTGCACTGCTTACGTATTAAAACTTCTACTGCTCCATTTTATTGATTGAATAATATGTACTGTTTCAACATATTCCCTTTGAACATGTAATGTATCATTTTACCAAATGAATAACAACTACACATTTAGCCTCATCCACTATTTTTTTTCTCTTTGTTTAAGGTACAAATCTCCATTTCTTCGTTGTTCTTGCCTCTCTGTGTGCTGGTAATTATTAAAAAAAAAGTGTGCAGGCTATTGGAGGTTTTCTTAATTTATCTAATTAAACAAGTGTGTTTAATTGTTTCATTCTCTATCCTTTGTTGTTAGTGTTGTGTTCAATAAATTTTAATTTGTTTTGTATCGTATTTCCTCAGCTTTGGTCACTATGCGATTGTTCCACAATCGATGTTCGCCATTTTCATATTGGCCATTCATTTGTACTAAGATCATGTTTTGATTTTGTGTTTTTAGGTTTTGTGGATTTCTTTATTTCCTTTGCGTTCGAAACAAAAGAAGAAACCTCGTCAAAAATCATCAAGGTTGTCATAATTTATGAACTTAGTGGACCTGAGGTAACTCTCTTTCTCACACGCTAATTCCTCTTTCGAATGTGTTTCTTCAAATCAGGATATTCGGGAACCGCTTGAATGTTATGTTTGATTGATTTTTGCTTCAACCCATTTCAATTTATTAGTCAATTTGATGATCGTCAACACAAGATAGGACATATCTTTGGACAATTCATTCTGTTGGGCTGCAATGCTTTTGATTGTGTCAGCCACTTATGTTCATCATTCATGCATATGATGGTAGGTTCTTAAGCGGGAGGATGTGGAGACTAGCAAAATTGACAGGGGAGGGTGAGAAACAAGGCTATTGGGCTCAATTCCAGAGATATTTTCCGCCAGGGAGTTTATAAGTTCCTCTTGCCCTTCACTCTAGGTTTGTTTTGCAATCTTTAGTTTGCTACACTTCAATCAACAATAAATATTTTTCTTGCAATTGTAGAGCTCCTTAAATGTATGCCTCACCCTTTCGGAAGCTTGACAATTTCTTAAGAAACAATTACTCGCCTTTCTTAAAAACATTATTCTTCCTTATCTTATGGGAAATCATATAGGTGCTTGGGATTGCATTCTTTTCAATTTATCTACCAAATATTAGGTAATGAACTATCCTTGACTCTAAATTTTTAATTAATCTTATCTGCCATTTTTGGTTGTTTTCTTTTACATTTTTGCTGCTTTACCCAATCAACTAATAAATTTTCCACTGTCCTATTCTTCATTATATTTCAGTTCGTGGATCCCCTGTTGATATTTTGTTGTTGGGAATTATCTTCTTTTCATCAATTTATCAAGGACATAGCAGAAAAGGATTTCCTATTTATTTTGCTTTTATAGCTCGTATAGAGCATTTTTTCCTCAATGCCATTACTTGTTACTTTTATTTTTTTATTTTTCAGTACAATATGTTTTTATCATTTTTTATTAAATTTTCTTTTTAGTTGTTTGATAAAAGTTTCAACAGTGTTCACTGAATCTTTCAATTAACATATTGATGAGCGTGGCATCTTTCAATCTATGATAACTTTTTATGACGGCAATATGTGGTAATATGAGGGTAGGACTAACAAAACTATATCTTGTTGGTAATTATGCAATGTACATCATGGTTTCATTGTTCAGCTATGAAAGTATTGCAAGTCTTCATTTTCTCCCTTCTTTTTTTTTTAGTTTGAAGCACATCCTAGATAAGAGAAAACAGAGATTGATGAAACCAGAAGAAACAAAAACAGAGGCTTCCCTATATGCGCCTATTCAGAAATTGCGAGTCCAAATCCAAATTCTTCTTAATTAAAAGCTAAAAAATGCCCCCGCCGCAACTCGCTTCCAACCACTTGGCATTTTACATTGCTTACGTTTTTGGTGGTTGCAGAACAAGAAAAGATAGCTAAGACCAAGACCAAAGGAGAGCCACTAAAATAGGATGACCTTGCTAAGATAAAGTACACATGACTACTAGAAATCAAAACTCTGAGGACTTCCCTCCGATCTCTGATGGATTTAGGAGGGCTATTGTTAGAATCAAACTAGCAAGAACAGTCCAGAAAGCTCCTAACAGAGTAAGACAAGGAAGATCACAAGCAGTAGCAGCTCTTAAGAACCACTTTCTTGTATAAACCCTAATTAAGTGAGTGAATCAAGCAGTCAAGAAGGAAGAAATCCTCTTGTTCTTGAGAAACCCTTGGCTGATACAGAGATAATCAGAGAAGGATAATTAATTTCATATATTTCATCATTCATTCATATCCCTTTTTACTACTCGGTAGCCCCTACTTATAACACAACATAACAACCTAAGGCTAGGGCTTGATCCAGTAAGTAAAAAGAGAACAGGCTCAATACAATTATTCTGATAACAGGGCCAAAAACCCAGATTAACAAGTAAATCCACCAAATTATTCTAGCCAAGATTAACAATCTGTCTAGTGTGAATAATTTTCAGAATTGATCATAACAGACCACCCCTCTTAGAAGTACCTTGTCCTCAAGGTCTTCATGGAGCAAGGATAGAAGGTCATCAGAGAAGCTGGTTGAGAGTTTGATTTTCCTGTTCATACCAGCCTTCTCAACAATAGCACTCTTAATTTTGTCGCTTCCTGCCAACTTAGAAAACAAGGAGCAGCATGTATTGGCTACCATTTGATTGCCGTGTTTGCCACTTTCATCAATACACTTGAGAACCGCATCAATACCACCTGTTTCAGCTTTTTTCTTGCATATTTCATCATTGACTACAACAGCTTTTAAAGCGATGATTGCAGATACCAGGCTTGGTGAGTCAAGCCCTGAACATAGTAAATCCATGAGTGTCGTTGCAATTACAATTTTCCCAAATAGCTCAGGATCACCCTGGACAACAATCTTCTTTTGCTCATTGTCCAGATCCCTGAATTGTAAGGATTGGTGATAGTCACTTGTTGTAACAAACACAGCCATCAATATGCTAGCAACAATGCCAATACCATAATGGACGCCCTTGGGCCATCCTTCCATTGCTATTCCAACTATCAAATACACAAAAGCACAAATGCCTAGAATCATAAGTGTCATGTCTTGCAGGGCTTCCTAGACATATACTCAAAAACTCTTGAATTCACTTTTAGCAAATTTATTAATTCCAAAAATCTCTTGTCTACGGCCAAGAAGTGCACTATATGTAGTGAGACCATTTTCAATCGATGTGGAGAGTTTTTGTCCAATACCGTCCACCCCCCATCATGAAAGTTCTACGTCTTCACATCATGACCTTCAACAATGGATCCTAACTCATCGGCACAATTATGGTATCCTGCATCCTTGACTTCCTCTGGTATTGTAAAGACACTTGGTGACACCTTGTATAAACTGAAATGAAGCTTTAGAAACCAGAACTGTAATCCTCAACAACACAAGGTAAATTTTATACGCTTCCTTAGCAACATCGGCAACATTGAAAACAAGATTTTCAAAATTATTTTGCGATTTACGAACATATTCACATTTTATGCCGACGCCAGGATCAAATGTGAGGAGTGCAAATCCTCTTTTTCCCTCAAGTGGCACAAATTCCAGAAGAGACATGGTAGAAAATTTCATACCTAGTTGAGGCAAATCATGGAACACTAAATGGTTGTCTAGCTCATCATAAGCCACACCAAGCTCGTTCAAGAATAGTTGGCTTGGTTTATGCCCAACCATGGCAGGAAGAAACTGGCTACCGAGCAAGGCGCTACCACCAGGGCTAACAGACTGCTCAAGGATGGCCACCTGCACATGAGGGTTCTTGCTGAAATTATTCAGATCATATTGAGGGTCCCCTACAACTAAGGAGACCAATTTTTTTTGGATCTAGTTGTCGCTGATTGTCGGAGTGACATGGAAGAAATATGGGATCCATTGAAAGATGAACCTAAGAAATGGTGACTCTGGTCTCGGTCTTCCCCACGAAATGGGTCATTTCACAGGAGAGGATGGCCTTGTTGTTGTGGCTCAGCAACACGAGGGTGACTGCGCCTTTCAACTGGAACTAGATGTCTACACTGCTAGGAAGTTCATTGAATTTCAAAAAGAATTGCTTGGTATGATGTATTGTGAGATCATAGGTGTTGATAAATATCCATTGCTGACGGAGTACGTCGTGATGGAGGATGTTGTTTATGGGGAGGGTTTCAAGAATAAGGTTATGTTCACTATAAGGTACGATGGGCATGATATAAGTTGTTCTTGTTTCAGTTATGAGTTCCGTGGAATTATGTGCAAGCACGCTTTGAAGGTGTTCATTGATAATGATAAGTTCATTTTGCCTGAGCACTATGTTCTACGGAGATGGAATAAAGATATTAAGAGGTGTCATATGCGTGTTATGGTTAATTGTGTTGGTTCGAACACAACGGTTGAACAACGTAGATATGATGAATTATGCAAATCATTTAACCATCTAGCCGATGTGGCAGCTGAGAAGGAAGTCAATTATTCTAATTTTTTGAAGTGGGTTGAGGCTTATTATGTTAGTATTGCATCAGCCACAAATGCAGTAGTCAATACAAGTGTCAGTAACCCAATTGATCCGATTGTCAAAAGAGGAAAGGGTCGCCCTCGGACTGTTATGCTGAAAAGGGTGCTCTGGAGAAAAATAAAGGGCAGTGGTAGTAGGTCAACTGCAGCTGTTCAAGGCAATAAAGATATTAATGTCGAAGCAGGGGAGGGGGATTAGCCATGTGATGTGTTAGACTTGGTCATGCGTGTTTATGTATTTTGTTATTTTTAAGAATGACATGTTCATTGTAATATCCCTAACTGGGGTTTATTTTGTAATAGATGTTGAAGTTATAATTTGATGAATTTTATTTAAACTGGGTTTTCCACGAGGAAGCATGTAGTTAATATAACTAAATTATTACACTATGCATTTATTTACATTGTAAATTATTACATTGTCCGTTTCACTTATTACATTGTCGACCAGTATAAAAACACTATAGATGCATTTATTTACATGTGAAATCAAAAATACATAAACAATATGTCAATATATTAAATCCAAAATGGTCTTTCTTAGACCCAACATGCCAACCTGGAGGCATAGTTCCAAAACATGCCAAACAAAGACTAAACAAACTAGGTTGGTATACCAATTTCAGTAAAATATATAAAAAATACATATTTTCCAGATTCTAATGGACACGATCAAAATTAATAAGCCATTTGTTCATTGAATTCGTCAGTCACTGCTTTATACCCCATCCGTGTTTTTCATCTGTAAGAAAGTTGTGAATAATCCTTGCCCTATGATCCACAATGTCAGTTTTGTTAAGCTTGGTCGGGATCATCATGCGGTTGAAGAGACACTACATTATATACATACAAATGACACCACAGTCAATCCTGCAATTAACCAACTTTGTTTAATGTCATCTCAAATAATTTCAATGGACACAATTGAAATTAAACTACACTTATGAGTCTGCTGCCTGTTGTGATGTGTCCCTTTATGGTAACAATCTCAGTTGATTGGAACTGGCTGGGATCTTCAAGCAATGCCAGTGTGTTGAAGTAGTTCACCTACATATCAAAGGCAAGATAGTATTAACTAGGACCATAAAGTATAACATATTATGCATTTAAAACTTACCAGTAGTTGCGCATCTTTTAGATAAGGATCTTCACTGCTTGCCTTCTGTGGGAGAAGCGAATTGTAATGGCTCCACGATGCTTTTATGACGTCTAGCACCAGTAGAGTCCAGTGGTTTGCTGTGTTATGGTGTCCAGCAGCATGCAATGAGAATATCACATAGGTGTACTTGTAGAGCTGGTTGACAAGCTTGTCTACAACACATTTTCGCAATACGTTGTCTTTCTTCATTCTCAGGTATGACATGTAGGAGCTTTTCATGACCAGCGATACCACAGGGTCTTCCAAAAACTTTGGATCCTCGGCTGCACTAGACTGCTTCTTCATCAAGTACTCTGAGTACGCGTTTATAAGCTACAGTGAAGTCACAGTGTTTAACACTTTAGAATATAATTAAAGCAATTTTTTCAATTGTTGTGTCTAGCCACTACTCACATTGCTAGAAACCATGTCTCCATTGTACAGGCCTATCAAGTCTGAGTAAAGCAGGAAATTCTCCCCGAGCCAGACTACAGCACTACATTTTTCAAAAATGCATTGTTTTTCATGGATAATATAGTGTAATTAATGGATTCTAACGCTTGATAATAGAAAACAATAGTGTATTTTTATGAAAGATGTTTTAACGAGTAAAACGCACCTCATTTTCCCTTGTGCAGAAATGTGTTCAAGTTTAGACATGGCTTCAGGTGTCATATGCTTGGATGTTGCACATCTTTTGTTGATTCGGAGTACCGTTATAGGAGTATCCGCCATTTTCATTTGATCTACATTCACAACGTCTGTTACGTCATCTTCACATTGCACAACATGCTTTCCTTTTTCAGTTTCAATTGTATGGTTCCTGAATCCATACTCGAAGTCTGTGTCATCTTTTCTGACTGTTATCTTTGTTTTGATCCTCTTCACCATTGATGTTGTTGATTGTTTTCTTTTCTTTTCTACACGTTCAACAGTGGTGCTGTCAATAGTGATGGGAGCCACTGTTTGTAGAGAAGTTGCGTGAGCATCCACTAATGGATCAGGGTTTTTTTTCAGCTTCAATACCATGTTCACTGTGAGGTGATACCTCTGCATGATCAGTTGGAATTTTGGACTTTGGAGACTCGAATAAAGCTACAATGCTGCCGGTTTCTGCTTTTAGTTTCTCAAGTTCTGCCATCACCTGATTTTTCTCATCCATTATTTTCTGCATTTCAAGGTCCTTCAGCTACATTGCTGCTCTCATCTCCAACAAATCACTTTGCAACTTCTTTTTTCCTTTATTTGCACTACATTCTCCACTTGCATTATTTCAAGCTCCATGTTAGCTGCATTCCTCTCCTTCTCCGTTCCTTTTAATCTCATGATGGCATCTTTCAAAGCACTCCACGGTCAGCACATTCACCATGTGCAGCACTGTTTGTTGGCGATGTGACAACTATGGTGTAGAGTTCGTCCTCGTCCAAGATGGTTCGATTATCGACATTTCTTCCACTGCCATCATGCTCTTCGTTCTCTAGTATAGGTTCATTATGCTCACTATTTGAGGAGCTTGTGCTCTCAATATCTTCATCGCCACTCTCGTCACTTTCATCGCTCTCATCTGTTTCGGTATCAGAATCGAACTGCTCATTCTCAAGTACAAGTTCTTCCTTTTTACTCATGACTAATTCACCCTGAATTACGTTGTTCGCCTGCAATTAGATTCCAGTAAAATGTGATTAACTACTTTCACAGTGTAAATAAGGGGAAACATAGTGTAAATAAGGGGAAACATAGTGTTATAGGAGAATCACTGGAGTAAAATTACCATTTTCCCTCTCAAGGAGTCGATGTGAGTTTCTTTGAAATCCTTTTGCCAACCTCTGATGTCCCACTTCAGGAATCGTATGAACGTCCTCGATCGCACGGGATTGAACAAGTTTGTGTGTTCGCATAACCAATACTGCAAGCATATTCAAATGAACTTATTAGATGTGTACACAATAATTATAGGTCCAATGATGTAGTAGGTTAGAGGTAACTTACAGAAATCACAGCAAGACATCCTGTTATTTTCTTCGGTTGCAAGATGTTCTTCGATATGGACTCAATGAGCGTGTCCGCTATTGCCTTCGACCAGTTATATTTCTTCACATAATTTAGATCATATATCAAGTTCACGAAGGCCCATGGCAGGTGATCTGCTCTTGTCGAGAAAAATAAAGCCAAGCAAGCATACAACATCATCAATCTGGCAACGTCTTTTGCATCCTTCTCCTTATCTCTTTTCACAACTTTCTCAATGGCAGCCTTAATGTTCGATAACTTCAACCTTCTCTGGTGTTTGAAACAACGTCTTACAAACTTGTTCCCCCTAGGCTTCTTTGATCTCCCAATCTTCAGTAATCTATTTCCAGATACAATACCAAAGATGACGGTTATATTATTTTCAGTTAGGTTTACGTTGGTTCTGCCAAGCTCAAAGTATCGCTTCTCCATATTGTATGTCGTCATGATATCAGAAAGTAATATCGTCCTGTTTTCTTGTTTGGAAGTCAGTGAATTCATCACTCATGAGTTGCTTCAACATTATTCATATGGGTGTCATCCTCAGGTACTTCTTTTGCAGCTTTGTGAACTTCAATTTCTTCACTAGTGATTTCAAAGCAACAAGGTTGGACTTGTACTGTAAATGACGTTGCTTTGGTTCTGCAACGGGTGTGGAATATGATGATGCTTCCGATGATTTCATGGATCGCTTTCTTTTCTTGCTTGACAACTTCGCCATTATACTATTACATATGCAGTGTAATATCAGATGCATTGTTAAAACAATACATGAAATTGGTGGGAGAATTACATAATATAAAGTGTAATTCAGGACATGAAAACTGTGATTCATAACATGCACAATGTAATGAAGACATCTTCACAATAATCATGTGGATATATAAACTATATCGATGTAAAAGAAGTCCTATTTCCAAGCAAGTTCTAAGCTTCAATTTAATATGTCACAAACAAGATTCTCCAAGCTCTACCGTTTACGTCAAATACCATATGATATGGACTTCCAATGTAATCAGTTAAAGGGACTACATGGAGTTTTGTCTATTAGGTAATGCAATTCATCACTTTAAAGAATGTAATTGAACAGATGTAAAGTGTAATTAATCAAGAATCATTGGCAAAACCGAATCACTACACTAATGTTTTACAATCAGTACTAATTAAACACTCATTACATAATCTAGCATAAAGTGATAATTGTTGTATATAAACTTTAATCATATACCAGAAGCCCTATTTCAAAAGAAGTTCTAAAATTCAGTTTCGATTTTTGAGAAACTACTCTCCAAGATTTCGACTTTATCTCTACATACATAATCTACCAACTTCTACTGTCAGACTTATGAAATAAATTACCAGTACGAGTAATTTCAGAGATCAAATCCCCTTAGACTTCGAATACAAATGTATTATTTTCCCCAATAACCCAGAGTAACAATGAATCTTAGCGAAGGAAATAAACCAGACTAACAATGGCAACTTACATTTACAGGGTATTCTTCTTCTTCTTCCCGCTCAAATCGCACTGATATTTGATGGAGAAGACGAAAATGTAAGCAACTGACGCTGATTTTCCAGAAGTATGGGTTTAGTTTGCATTGAAACCAATTTTTTAGCGGTTCCCGAGAGATTACTATGGTTATGTAAGTTGGGTTAGCTTCTAAATCAAATTTTCAATTTTCAAATTAATTCTTTTGAATTTGCTGACTCAAACTGTCATATAGGATGACAGGTAGATTATGTAGGTTTATGTATAGAAACTTTATGTATGTTTAGAACTACCGTTGTTTGAATGTCGTTTACTGTGGGCTCCACCTTGCATTGTGAAGAATGCGAAGGTTGGTCCCATCCATGTGACAATGAAAGGAAAAAAAAAGTCTTTGTTAAAGGATTATGTGTTCTTTGGGAGACGTAAAAGCTGTAGAAACCAAAAAAAACACAAGAAATTAATGAAATTAAAAATAGTTGAAATCAAAAGCCATCGCTAATAACTTTGACTTTTTGTCACTGTTTGCGCAACTAATTAGCGACAAACAAATTTACGAAATCAACTTATCAGTCTTCACGACATTTCTTCCTCTCATTCCAATGGCATTGTTTCCTCCCTGCAAAACAACTCTCCCAACCGAAATCTTCAAATTTGTTCCAAGTTAATCATCTCGAATTAGGTGTGAATCTAGTCGCAAAGCTAGATCAACATGTATTTAGCCCTACGGGTAAGTATATATTTTTAGTGAAGCATTAATTAACTAATACTATAAAATGTTGCAGATTAGATAATATTTTTGATGTTAGGATATATTTTCTAGTGCTTTAAGAAAAAGTATTATGATGTGTGAGTACGTTTTGTGTGTTAACTGAGTATTTTGCTTGCTAAATTTTTCAGTATTAAATAATTATTTAGGTGATTATGTCATTTCAATTTTTTAATTTAGGTGATTAAAATAGTGAATGTGCCCGAGTATCATTATTGGATGAACAACCGAGTAGGACCAAATCGAGTGAGAATTACGCAGGAGTTCATTAATGGGGTTGAGGAGTTTATTGCTTTTACTTCTACAAATGATTTTCAATTTCAGAGTATGAGAAAAAATCGATGTCCTTTTACTAGATGCAAATGCAGAAGATGTATGGTGTTGGATGAGATTAAGCTGCACTTATACAAAAAAAGGTTTTTAGATGAATATTATTACTAAACAACTCATGGGAAAGTCATGCTTGAAATTCCTCCTATGTTGACTGTGGATGTTCAGCCAGATTCTACAAATTATTATTGGCCAGGAGGTGATTGTGCAAATTTTAATCCGTTCGAGCAGATGATAATGGACGATGTTGGCCCGTTGATTGCCAATGAGTTGTTACAAACTGGTAATTTCGAACAACAATTTGTGTCGGAACAACCGAATCCCGATGTGCAAAATTTCTTTGACATGTTGTATGATGTCCAAGAACACTTTAGCTAGGTTGCGAGCCACACTCGGAGTTTTCAGCTTCGATGAAATTATTAAGCATTAAAACTAATTATAACATGCCACAAGAATGTTTTGATGAAGTTGCCCATCTTATGAAAGACACGATGTCGGCTGAAAATAAGGTGCCTGCAGATTTCTATCAGGCCAAGAAGTTGGAGCAAAACTTGGGCTTGGGTATTATCGAATTGATTATTATCTAAATGTTTATATGATGTACTATAAGGATAACACATACGAGAAGATGTGCAAATTTTGTTAGGCTGACCGTGATAAAGCTCGGAGAACTTGACAAGGAGATGGTAAGGAGGTTCTGGCTAAATGGATGTAATACTTCCCATTGATTCCCAAACTGTAGAGGTTGTTCAGTTCAACATTTATAGCAAAAGAAATGAGGTGGCATTAAGAACATTAATAGGAGTCTGACGTTATTTGCCATCCATTTGATGGAAAGGCATGAAAGCAATTTGACTGAAAATATCAAGACTTTGCTTCAGACTCGCAGAATGTAAGGCTAGATTTGTGTACAAATGATTTGAAAATATGAAAGACCTTTGCCAACACATCAGACAACGTAATGCAGAAAATAATGGAAAACAAAAGCAAAAGAACCACCATAATATAACGAGGAAACCCCAATGGGAAAAAACCTCGAGTTTATCAAGCGACTAACCTTTGAAGCAATCCACTATATGAGAAAAAACTTACAACCTTTTGTTACCTACGACTAGATAATACAACTTGACTCAACGTATGCTTCAAACCAAATCAACACACCAATGATGATTTGAAATGCTCTTGACTCCTTCAGTAGACTTTGCAGTGGATGTAAGATCCAAGTAACCTTTAGATAATCATAGCAGCAGGTTACACCAGTTGTGCAAAATACTGTTCTTCTTCTTCCTCAGCCAAATCAACTTGAGAAGGACGAACGAACAACACTCAATCTCTAATCACTCATTCTCTCTTGATTAATACAAACATGACTCGCTCACAGATCACTCAACGAGAATGGAACAATAAAAACTTGAAGCTTAACAAAACCAAATCTCTCTCAACTATAAAACTCTCCAAAAGCTTCAACTTTTTCTCCATGGGATGTCTCCTTTATATAGACGACCAACTTCTCTCTCGATCAAGATAAAATCTCGATCAATAATATCTCCATTAGATGATAAATAACCTAGATTAAAATAAAGAAAAGAGAAGTTTATCTTGATAAAAACAGTCCATATATAATCAGTCAAAATAGTAGGAGATAAGCCTTTGTCCACTAGTTGTCCCATAGAGTTCATTCTAATCTCAACTACTCAAGTGATATCTAAATGAGGAATTTTGTTTCATTACAATCACTTGAGAGATATCTCCTAATTAGAATAGAAACCCTCTCAAAGAAACCTCTAAAAATCGTATACCAAAGTCCTTGTATATGTAGAGTTCTAAACACACTCAAAGACTGTCAGGACAAGTAAACTAGAGCCTAATGGTAAGCTTACATGCAGTTACATCAGGTGTTAACACAGGCTTACATGTGGTCCTATTATACAATTATCACTAAGCTTAGGATATGTTGTATGCTAACATGATTTCACTCCATTTGAACAATCAGAAAAAAGCTATTCATATTGTTATGTCATTATGACACCTTATAGTTTACCACCTTAGATGTGTATGAATAGGGAATTTATTTTCGTGAAAGTAAATGTTCCAGGTCCCCAAAATTCGAATAGTAAAATCAATGTTTATCTACGTAGCCATTGATAGACCAGCTCAATCAATTGAGGTGTGAAGGTGTAATAACTTACGATGTGTCCTTGAAAGATAATTTTGTTATGAGAGCTGAGTTTATGTGGACTATCAATGACTTTCCTGCCTATGGTATGTTGTCTGGATGGAGCGTTGCTAAGAAGTTAGAATGTCCTTATTACATGTAGCGTTCAAAGGTATTTACTTTGAAGAATGGTAGAAACAATTCATGATTTGATTGTTACAAACAATTTTTGCCTATGACACATTCGTTAAAACAGAACAAGGATGCATTTTTTTAGTGACGAAAGCTTGTATATTAGATAATAGTTCTCTTATCCTTGTTATGGTGATTGTAAAATGGAGCTAATAAGTGTTGTGATTAATGGGAAATGGTGTCTATGTGTTGCTCTGAATTGATGTAATTCAATTACCCGTATGATTTTTTGAGAAAAGTTTTCATGTCATGGTGCTTTCTTATAATTGGAAATCCATCCATTATCTTATATAATTGGGTACTACAATTGTCTTATGGTTATGATTCCTTGTAGACGGATAGTGATCAGTCCATTGACTGTGGTTGTACTCTATTTGGTCGAGGTCGTACAGGGTCCGTGGCTATGGCCAACATGGACTGTTGGTTTTTGCTTGATGGGTGTGTGACAATTGGGTGATTGTGTGCAGGGAAGTAACTTACTGTAGTGGTGGAGTAGCCTACTTCAGTAGCCTACGTGGGCTATAACTTCTTACTTAAAATATGGGCTTTAATATTGGGCTTTAATGTTTTGTATTAGTGGGATATCTTATACAAATGTGATATGTGTGCTATTCTCATAGGTTTGTACAAAGAGATAAATATATGGTTGTGTCTAAGTGTTCATGTCCTAGTGGGATATTAAGTTTATTTGTTTAAGTGTTAATGTCCTAGTGGGATTGAAAGTATTGTTGCATGCTCGTTGTTACCATGCATATCAAGTGGAATATAAAGGTTTGTTTAATGACACATGAAATACTATCTTATCACTAATCATGCTCGCATTATCAAACAAGTGTGGATTTTTGTTTTATCTTTTTTAGGTGATAAGCTTTTCAAAGGAAGTCTTTATCTTCAAGACTCACGTATGATATAAATACATGGCCTAGACTGCTTTTGGAGCTTACAGAAGTTACGAGTGAAAAGTTTTGAGTATTACTTTTGTTTCTTGTTGTATTCAAATCCTCTAAATTTTGTTTCATGAGTAAGAGTTTGAGCGTGCAAGTATAGAGAGAGATTTGTAGTGAGGACTTATGTATTGAGGGGTGATTATACAAAGAGGTTCAACTGTGTTCTTGAGAAGAAGGTGTTGATTCTTTGTTCATGAAGTCTTTTGGAGGCGCCAAAAGCAAGCTCTACCTAGGTGGGTTGAGTGTTGAGTTGAAACAAACACTGAATGAGATATACGAGCGATGTCTTTAGGTCAAAGATAGGGTTGTATTCTTAATTCATGATTAGTAGATTGTTTCTCAAGGTTGGTCGCTCATAGACTCGAGATTTTTCCTTGTAAGGTTTTCTTGTTAAAATCGTGGTGTTCTGATTTATTTTTATTTTTCGTATTTTCCCCATCCCTTTTCTCCATCATCTGTTAATTCTATTTGCCCATCATTTTTTCAGTTATTGGCCGATGACATATGGGCAAGACATTTATCTCCCTTATCCATCAGACCACGCCACCCATTGATTACATACCATATCCACCCACCTATATATCATATCCACCCATCCCGCCACCATATGGAACAAGACTACTCAAGAGCAAAGGAGTTACTATTTTTGAGAGTTTAATGTAATTATAAAGTATTGTTAACTTTTTCCTTCTTTAGTATATGCTCAACCATGCATGCTATAACTATCCTTATTTAATTTTTTTTATTTTTCAGAAGATTTATAAATGAGACCATTCATATGATAAAGAAATAGAGACATTGTGGAAAAAGAAGAATGCAAACACACTTCGGTGTGCGATGCATGGGGTCGATGTGGCAGGGACAAAGGAAGATGGATCCCCGAGTATGTGGGAGTGGAGCTTAAAAATAAGTGGACATACCTAGTTTACGTGATCAAAAGGGAGCGGACAAAGAAGAATCGAGCATCTTAGACCGGCGGGTCCGTCCACACTAGTGGATCGATTTATGCCACGCAACATAAAGAGCGGTTGGTTAATTTTAAAATAATTTCTATCTTAAATTGTTTACGTAGTTTTAAATATCAATTAATTTGTCTAGTAATTTACATTGTAGAAGGCAAAATTACGTAGTGAACCCACCCCTGAGGAGTTATTTCTTGTTATTAATAAAAAAAGGGTACGCGAGAGTTTGTTGATGCACGCTCAGCCAGTTTATACGTAATTGTTACATTTTATTTTTTTTAATAACAATATGATATTTACAAGATAATATTTGATGTTAGATTTTTTTAAAAAAAATTGATACAGAAAAACTTCAATTGGCTGAAGGATATGACATCCTCCCATGCATTGACTTGCATATCGGGTGTCAGAGAGCCGCCAGATGATAATGCCACATATCTCGAGACGGTTGCTATGATTAGTGTCAAAGCTCGCATCTACGGTATTATATTAGAGGCACTTCATCTATGTGACACATTTGATAGTCTTGATCTGTAGGTCAATCATTCGATCCAGAAGGTCATTGCTATGGTAATGGATCGTGTTACGTTTCAATAATAGGATTATCAGTCAATTATTGCTAGTTTACAGCAAGAGTTGCAAGACGTAAGACATGATCACCAGTCCTAGTCCCGAGCAGAGGATCCCGATGATGAGGATGTCGACCTCTTTGGTGAGGATATTAGATGGTGGGGTCTTTGTTTTTATAGTAAAACTAAATGTAAATTTAATATATTTTGAATTTTATTAGAAATGTTTTTCATTTTAATTCTATTCTAATAATTTAAATATGATTTTTGTTAATTTTATTAAAAATAAAAAATAATATACTTGATCCTCATAATTAAATAATTAAATAAAAAATATTTTTCGTCGTTATTCATATTCAAATTCAGAAAATGACGAGCACATGTTCTGAATGATTCCTAATACAATGATATCCAACATTAAGTTGCATCCTCCTCAGGAAGACCATTCATGAGAACTAAAAGAACAACCAACACCTTCATGTTTGACCTACCACAAGCAGAGGAAACAATGGAGAAAAAACTTACCATTCAAGCCAAAGTTGTGAATAAAGGACACACGATTGTGGTTGAGACTGAAAATGTACCCAAAGTCATGCTAAGATGAAAACGTGCGTATAAGTATGCACTTTAGTCCCCATATTTATCAACGAAAAAAGTTTGTTTCCTCCATTGTGAAAGATCCATAGATTGACATTCGACAACGAGATGTACTTGAAATATGGAAAAGGAAAAGCCCTCAAAGGTCCTGTCAAGTCCTATCTCGTTAATTAGGTAGCTGCTCAGTGACAAGACTCAATTATCTTACTGTGACGGGAGAGCGACTAATTGGAGGGAGTAGTTATGAATGATGCGGAAGAATGTTTCCATCAGATATTATTAGGGAATATTAGCTCACTGTCTCATTTATGTCTATAGTTGTCATTCACAACTCACATTTTAGCAATGGCAATCTATTGACCAAAAACTCTATGTCATATACAAGGCTTACAAAACTTGTAGTCAGGTATGGTAGAAGGCTAAATCTCTTTATACGAATGACATTCAACGTCTCTATTTTGTGGTTTCCACCATTGTCAATTTGAAGCAACAGGAGATGAACATGTCTTAATTTCTTAAACGTCTTGAATCGTTAAAGGAACAGTTTAACTCCTTGTTACCCGTGGGTAATTCTACTGAAGAACGATTAAGCCAGCGAGATAAATTCTTCATGGTTCTTGGTCTTACTGCTCTTCGACCTGAGCTTGCTTCAGTCTGGGAAGTGTTCCAACTTGTTGGAAAGTAGCAAGTCTAGTCACCAAATATTATTCTTTGTTTTTTACTCCACATGTATCTCTAGAGAGCTCTAGCATTGTAAAGTTGTCTCTACTTTTCTAGAGTCTTCCAGTTCCTGTATTATATAAAGTGGCGTTTGTTCTCGAATGAAATAGGTGAGAAGTGTGTCATCTCTTCTCTCTATTTCCTAGCTTGTCTCTACAGAGACTCAGTCTTCTCTATCTCTTGTTTTGACTGGTTTTGATTATGAAAATTATCTTCAATATAGAATGTCACAGCACGCTGTCTCTACACCTGCTAAAGATATCACCTCAAAAATAGTAACTAAGAGATTGGAAAATTTCACTAGCTTGAGTCACGAACTAGGTCGATCACTCTCTTTAAGACAATTCGCTGCTCTGCCTCTTGTGTGCAAGCAGTGATACAGCTACGTCATCTCCACGATAAAACAAGCCTAGACTCTCTGTATCAATGACCTTTTGCACATAAGGTCACTATTTGAATTTGTGTGTTTCTCTTTCTGTCTCTCTCTCAAAAACTCGTTTTTCTGTAAGTGTTCCAAACCAGAGCTATCATGTCCACGTTTTAAAGTAATGGAAAATCATTTGTTTCCAAAACAGTTACCACAAAATTAGTTGAAAAAATAAGAACTTTTCCAAGTAAATATTGAAACGTTTGAGTAAAATTAGAAAAACTTGTTTTAGTTAATGACCAAATCAATGATTAAAGTTCAAAAAATATTTCAAGAAGGAAAAAAATTTCTAAGTATATTCATTGTGTGTAGTAGGCACCCCTTGAACTTGGGTTTCTAACATTAAGGATCCAAAACATTAATCATTCCTCCACTCTTCAATTCATTGAGTCATTAACACATAGAAATTCTTTTAAATATACTTAAAACATCAACAACACCCACTGCCTCTGCCATGAATTCTGGTAATTTTGTTGCTTGTCTTACTCAGTTTGTTAGTCCTGGACCTTGGATACTCGATTCTGGTGGTACTGATAATTTCTCTGGCAATCACGCATCTTTACTTTTCTTCACATTTACCAACTATCACCCTTGCTAGTGGCTGTAAAACACCCATCAATGGTATTGGTCAAGCCCAACCCCTTCCTTCACTATTTTTAAACTTTGTGTTATATGTTCCCAACACCCCTTTCAATCCTGCTTATGTTAGTAAATTAGCCCATGCTCTTAAATGTTCTATAACTTTTTATGATGATTTTGTTGTTGTGCAGGACGGGGGTATAGGGAAGATGATTGGAATTGGACCTGAGTTTTCGGGGTTGTATTATATTACTGCAACACCATCTCCACCATCTGCTGTAGTTTGATTTACAGTTGATTCTTCTGATCCCAATCTTCTCCACAGTCGTCTTGGTCATCCTAGCTTCTGCAAACTCTGGGAAATGGCTCCTCAAATTTCTAGGCTTTCTATTTTGTCTTGTGAGTAATGTCAATTATGTAAATAGTCTCGTTCTACTATTCCCAAACGTGTAAACAATCGATCTCAGTCTCCTTTTGCATTAGTTATGAGAGATGTTTGTAACGTTCATTGATGATTACTCTCGATGTACTTGTTTTTTTAAATGAAAAATCATTCTGAATTGTTTACTATGTTCCAGAATTTTTGTGCTGAAATTCAGACCCAATTCCATGCCTCAATTCAAATTTTTTGAAGTGATAATGCCAAAGAATATTTTTCTTCTCCATTCACTAATTTCATGGGTTCCAAAGGCATTTTAGATCAATGTTCTTGTTCTTATACGCCTCAACAAAATGGCGTCGCCGAACTTAAGAATTGACATTTAATTGAAACTGCTCGTACCCTTCCTATTCATCATCATCTTCCTCTTTCTTTTTGGGCAGATGTTGTTTTAACTGCATGTTACCTTATTAATCGCATACCTTCTTCCACTTTAAACCATGGAATCCCTCATTCAATTTTATTTCCGAATCAACGTGTTTGGTTGCACTTGTTTTGTCCATGATATGACTCCTGGCCAAACTAAACTTTCCACAAAAGCTATCAAGTGTGTTTTCCTTGGTTACCCTCGCCTTTAGAAGGGTTATAAGTGTTATACTCCTGATCATCATCAATTTTTCATCTCTATTGATGTTACCTTCTTTGATTCTTCCCCTTAATTTCATTCTTCTTCTACTGCGAGTCCTTAGCTTTCTGAAGTGCTTCCTATTCATTATCGTATTTCACCTGCTCCTATATCTAGTCCTCCACTCGAGCCATTTCCAACTTCTTCACCCCAACTCCAAGCGTTTCTTCAATGTCTCCACAGTCCTGTTGTCACTGACTCTCCTTCCTAGTCTGATGATACAACTCCTGGACCAACATCTTGCAAGTCCACATCTTCACCAGCTTCGGTCCTGCAAGCCTCACCCCCTTTCGCTCCATTTGCTACTCAAAAAATGAACTCGTTCTACTCATAATCCTCATCCTATCTATAATTTTTTGAGTCAGCATCGATTAGCCTCTTCTTATTCTGCTTTTATTTCTCAATTATCCTCTATTACTATTCCTAAAAATCCCTTGAGGCTCTTTCTCATGTAGTCCAACATCAAGCCATGTTGGATGAGATGGATGTGTTACATTCTAGTGGAACCTGGGAGCAGATCCCTCCCCCTTCGAGCAAATCTACCATTTACCGAAAAGGGAGGCCCGAATGGCAATTGTTGATCAGCTTAAGACTCGTCTTGTTGCCAGAGGCTACACTCATATTTTTGGCTTGGATTATAGTGACACCTTTTCACTAGTCGCCATGATTGCTTTTGTGCACCTTATTTTATCTATTGCTGGCATGTACTATTGGCCCTTGCATTAACTAAATATCAAAAATACATTTCTTCATGGAGACCTATAGGAGGAAGTCTACATGGAGCAACCTCCTAGATTTGTTGCCCAGGTGGAGTCCGGATTGGTATGTCTCTTTATGGGCTGAAGCAATCTCCGTGTGCTTGGTTTAGTTGGTTTAGTATTGTTGTTCAACAGTTTGGTATGACTCGTAGTAAGGCTCATCATTATGTTTTCTATCATCACACCTTTAGTAGTTCCTGAATCTACCTGATAGTATTTGTGGATGACATTGTCATCACAGGTAATGATCAGGCTAGCATTAATTCTTCGACTTAAAGCTCACTTCTTCAATCATTTTCAAACTAAGCATTTGGGTCGGTTAAAATATATCCTTGGTATGGAAGTCGCCCACTCCAAGAATGGCCTAGTTACTAGCACAAATATGCCCTTGATATTCTTAAGGAAGCCAGTCTTATTGATTGTCGCCTATTGATACGCCTATGGATCCTAATGTCAAACTGTTACCAGGCCAAGGTGAGCTCCTGTTTGATCCTGGTAAGTATCGCAGACTTGTTGGAAAATTGAACTATCTAACCATCACCTAGCCAAAAATATCTTCTGTTGTCAGTGTGGTCAGTTAGTTTTACAGTCTCCATGTGATAGTCATTGGGATGCTGCAATTCGCATTCTCCGATGTATTAAAGGTGCTCATGGCCAAGGCTTTTTGCATACAAACTTAGGTCACTCACAAGTGATTGCTTATTCTGATGCTGATTAGGCAGGATGCCCTATTGATCGTCGTTCTATTTTTGGGTATTGTGTTCTACTTGGTGGAAATTTGATATCTTGAAAAAGTAAGAAACAAGATGTAGTTGCGAGATCTAGTGCTGAGGCGGAATATCAGGCTATGGCCAATCGCAACATGTGAGCTCATATGACTGAAACATTTGCTTAAAGAATTGAGATATGGTACAATAGCGCAACTGAAGTTGATTTGTCATAATCAGGCTACATTACATATTGCTTCAAATCCTCTTTTTCATGAAAGAACTAAACACATCAAAGTGGATTGCCATTTCATCAGAGAGAAGATCTTATCGGGTTATATTGTTCCTAATTTTGTAAATTCAGCAGGACAACTAGCAAACATTTTTACTAAGTCTTTGCGAAGTTCTCGTATTAAACTTCTATGTAACAAGCTTGGTGCATTTGATCTACATGCTCCACCTTGAAGATGAGTCTAGATATTATTAGGGAATATTAGCTAACTATCTCATTTATGTCTGTAGTTGTCATTTACAGCTCACATATTAGTTGTACATGTTGTATCTGACTTGTATATATACCAGTTAAAAAGGAAGTGAAAAGTAAGAAAAATTAATTCTCTCTCCTGATAGTTTCATAGTGCACCAAGTCAGTCACTTGAAGGTAAGAGAATTTCAGTAGTACAATTGAGACAGGATTATCCTTTTATATCAAGCAACATAGGCATCCATAATTACAATTATACCTTCAATACTCAACAAAATTCTACCCAGTCAGTCGTAATTACAATTATACCGTTTTATATCAAAGATGCACACTTCTCCCCATCACACAACTTTCCTCTTTCCAGAGCGCTTTGGTATTAATAGATCTTCTAATGTGAGCCACTTTATTTAACACTTACTGCATCATTTTTGACATATTGCATCATACATTGCCTATCATGTTGATCTTGACTAATTTACTAACTTGATCGTCGTAACTTACTTGCTAGGCACCACACAGGTTACCGGTGACCCGAATATAAAAATCTTTGATTGTATATTGTGCAGTCTACAAAGCTAATAACCTCAACTTTATGTAATACCCAATCCATAAATATTGATAATCTTTTAAAATCACACAAGCATTAATTAATTAAATTTAAGCAATAAGCTCGCTTGATGGTATCCTCACGGCCTATTACACCAACTACGTTGCCGACAAAATTTGTCGGTTAATATTTTTACCCACTACAACGTCATTTTCATTCCTTTATATTCAATTTTTAATGTCAGCGTTAGTTATTGTCATCATTTTTGTCAAGCCACGCCATCAATATTTAACAATTTAAGTTTAGTCAAATGCCATGTAAGTTGGTTGTTTGATCGAAAATTAAAAAAATTGTCCAAATTATAGGTTTAGAACAAATTTAAATTTCAAATTACTAAGTTGCAATGTTTGGACATTTAGTGACTAGATTAAAATTTGAGAAAACGCACCAGGTGAAACACATGTTTAGGAGGCTTCAAGTAAACTAGAGTAGGAGACTTACCAGTAGTAGAATGAACTGCATTATTATACACGAATTCAGCTTGAGCGAGCGCCAAGTCCCACTGTTTTGGCTTATCACCACATATACTCTGGATTAAATTTCACAGTGTCTGGTTCAGATTCTCTGACTATCCATCAGTCTGTGGGTGGGCAGTGTGTTGTGTGTATTTTTGTACCACATTGATTCATATATTTTCAATCACAATTTCTATTGTTTTGAGTTGACATTATGAGAATTATAACGTTTTTGATGTAGGAATGTTGGTATGAAGAAAGGGTAAAAATTAAATCGCATTCAGAGAAGAAAAATATTTTGGGTGCCCTTTAGACACTCGAGCGTGGATCCAGCGCCAAAAGAAAGCATCCTGCTAGTAAATTCTGCCCTTCTTGTGCACTTTGGACGCTCAAGTGCCCAACGTCAGACGTAATTTTTATAACCTGAAAATCAAGGAAACCTATTCCTATTTGGGTTCTACTTTGTTTGCACGACTAAGGATGGTCTTGGGTTGACAGAAGGAAGCTTTTGAAGCTTTGTGTTAATTATAAGTAGGTCTCTAAACCTAAGAGAACACACACTTAATTTTTTGAAGCAAGTCACTCTCTCTTGTGAGACTGCTACCCAACTTTATTTGTTCTAGCATTCAATCCATTGTTTCTTTTTCATTTTCTTTGATGTTTATAATCATGAGTAGCAACTAAACTCTTTATTAGGGTATGATTTAGCCAAGCATGATAGTTGCAAATTAAATTCTTTCAAGCTTTCAATTTGATTCATATTTTTAGTTCCTAATTGTTGTGCTTTAAAGTATATTGTTTGTTTATATTGACTGATCATCAATTGAATTTGCATATATACTCATCTAGCCATATCATGTAAAGGATCCATATTTATGTCTTTTGGTGGAACCAGAATTAGGGAGATTAACTATCAACTGCTCCGATCAGCGTTTAGGGGTTAATTGGTTGCATGATTTTTCTATTTAAAATTGGTTATTAATTCTAAATCTAAAGATTGTTGTAAAAAAGAATTAGTTTAGGATTAATAATACGTGTTGTTGCCAGAATCCATGAATCAACATAATTGAGAGAAAGATGACCTTAGAACCGGAATTCTTATTGTTGTTTTATCTTTATAAATTTGCAATAGCATTGTTTGGAGAGATCATACCCTAGTTCTTTCTCTTATTGAATTTCTCACTCGTTTACTTAATTTTTAGTACCCATAATTCATCACTCATCATCGTTAATTTAGTTGTTATTTATATTAATTGTCATTTCGGTCCAATATTGACTTGAACTTGTATCAGTGGGATCGACCTCGTATTTTCCCCTTTGGTGCTACAATAGTGCACTTGTGTACTTGAGAGTATTTTTACATCAAAATGTGTAGTATCCATTCGCCGCCACAAAGTCACTCAAAAATGACTACGAAATTTCAAATTCCTATCAAAATTGATAGATTGAGGGACTCCATCAAGACCAACCCCCTCACAAAAGAACAACTGAGCAACATAGAACGCATGAGATGTCTTCCTGAAAGGGATAAAATGACCTATCTTAGAAAATATGTCAACCACAATGAACACAAAATCCACTCCACGCTAAATACACAGAACTCTTAAAAAAAATCCATCGATAAATCCTCCCATATAGCACTCGCTACAAGCAGAGGCATATAAAGCCCTGTATTTTGAGCCTGCCCCTTTGGGATTTGACATACATAACACTTACAAACAAAATTCCCCATATCATGTTTCAACTGAGGCCAGTAATACCAATCAACGACATCACAAATAGTCTTATCTCGCCCCAAATGACCTCCCAAACCTCCACCATGTAACTCCCGAATTAGTTTTTCTCGCATAGAACTCCAAGAAATACATAACTGATTGCCATGAAATAAGAAGCCATCGACAATATGAAATTCACCTTCAGTTTGTTTAATGGCACACTTTTTCCGTAACTTCACGAAATCCTCATCATCTTCATAAAACTCCTTTAATAACTCAAACCCCACAACTTCCTATTGTATAATGACTAGCAAGCTCATGTGTCGGCTCAAAGCATCTACGACCTTATTAAGAACACCAGATTTGTGCTTTAGCATGATAGGAAGCTTCTACAAATAGGTTAACCATGGAGTATGCATATTACTCAAACTCCTTTGGTTATTCATGTACTTCAAAGCTTGATGGTTTGGGTAGAGAATGAATTCTCACCGAATCAAATAATGTTACCAATGCTTCAGACCCCGAACAATAGCATAAAATTCTTGGTCATAAGCACTATACTTTCGGCGTGCATCACTAAGCTTTTCCCTGAAAAATGCCACTAGTCATTCTCTTGACTCAAAACAGCTCCAATTCCAATTCCACTAGCATATCACTCCACCTCAAATAATTTTTCAAAATTGGGTAAAGCAAGAACATGTGTGGTACACAACTTTTCTTTGATAACTGCAAAAGCTGTGTTGGCTACTTCTCCCCATTGGAATTTTCTTTTCTTTAAACACTTCATAATATGTGCCACAATGCTACTGAAATCTATAATAAATCGACAATAAAACATCGCCAACCCATGGAAACTCGTGATTTCACTCACCATTCTTGATGTAGGTCAATCAAGAATGGCTCTAGCCAACTTACCAATATGAAGTCTCTGAGGCACGTGCATGTCATCATACAAATCATGCTCTCTTATAGGTATTTTCTCTCCCACGATCTTCTTGAGTTGATAGTATGTGACTAGATCATGATCCTCTAGATTAAACACCCACCCACTAGGAAATCCCAATTCTTCAGGGTCAATGCTAGCTAGTGATTATTTCTGAAAATTGATCTTGCTATCTCTCAATTCTAATTCTACTAATTGGGTTTTGATAACCACGTTCGACCTTGGCCAAGCATAAAGAAAGAATTATGGCTGCAGAAGGAATTGTAGAGAAGCTAGAAATGCGAGAAAGTTCTCATTTCATTATCCTTTTCGTAACAATGATTACCAACTATAATCCCGCTTATGTACAGTGTAAGAGACAAAGCCATACTTGCTTTGTTTTTCATTACAGCGACTAAATCCGTGAGGCACGTCAGCTAACTAATAGAATTACTGAACAAAGTTAACAGAAAATGTTATAGTGAAATAGTTTGCGGAATCAAAGATTTATGAGAAAGAAGTTTTCATTCAAGAAGAAAAGCTGAGTTACAAGATTGTTCCAAAAACCTAAGAAAGAAAAATTGGCTTGATGACTAATTGTTGCATTTTATGGATAAGAGTGTTCAAGCATACAAGGTCACTGGTCACTGCATTCATTGCCCTATATTCTGCTTCAGCTGATTATTTTGAGTTTGTCTACTGCTTCTTGGACTTCAAGGCAACCAGAGCACCCCCCATCATAATACTATAACCTGTTATAGATCTTTTGGTTGTAGTACATGAAGCACAATTTGCATCGCAGAAGGCTTGTATGCTTGAAACAAGTTGAGCAGGAAAATGTAATGCATAGTTTAAGGTTCCTTTGAGATATCTAAGCACACAATGAGCAGCCTTCATAGGTTGATTGGTTGGAACTCTCATACATTGGCTTAGAGAATTGACTGTAAAACTTACATCTGGCCTTGTAAGATTTAAATACATCAGTCTTCCTACCAATCTTCTGTAAACCATGGGATCCTTTAGTGGTTCTCCTTGGCTAGCATCAATCTTTGCATTTGTGTCAACTGGAGAACTTATAGGTCTGCATTCATTAAAGTTAGTATCCAACAATAAATCATTTATATATTTCCTTTGACAGATTTTCATGCCTCTGTGATCAGTTTTTATTTCAAGACCTAAGAAATATTTAAGAATTCCCAAGTCTTTTGTCTTAAAACATGTCCCTATGTAATGTTTGATCTTTTCTATCAAACTTAGATTGTCACCTCCTATAGCCATATCATCTACATAAAGTAGAAGTAGAAGTTTAGACCCATTTTTATTATAGATAAACAAAGAATAGTCACATTTTGACTGAACAAAACCAAAATTAAGAAGGGCAGTTTTGCATTTAACATTCCACTGTCTTGAAGCTTGCTTCAAGCCATATAGAGACTTACTTAACTTGCATACATAATTTGAGCCATGAGTTGCATACCTAGGTGGCATCTTCATATAGACATTCTCATTCAAGTCACCATTCAAGAAGGCTTTATTAATATCTAAGTGATGAACAAACCATTTATGAGCAGCAACTAAGGCTAGGAATGCTCTAACTGTCACCATTTTTACAACCGGGGAAAAAGTTTCTTGATAATCAAAACCTAATGTTTGATTGTAACCCTGAGCTACTAACGTAGCTTTATGCCTCTCTATGGTGCCTTCAAGATTATATTTAATCGTGTAAATCCACTTTGAACCTATAGGCCTCCTACCTTTTGGTAAAGGAACAACTGTCCATGTATTATTCTCATTTAAGGCACTAATATCTTTGTCTATTGCCTCACACCACTGACTACTCTTAGAAGCTTCTAGGTAATTCTTAGGCTCATGATGTAAAGTGATGTTGGCTAAAACATGATCAAGCATAGCAATATGAGATTGTAAAATGTTATGATGTAGAACAGATGTATTACATAAACTTTCATGACTCACATCAGAACTATCTATAGCATTGCAATCATAATCACGTAAATATGTAGGAATTTTCTTAGTTCTCTTAGATTGTTGATGTTGAACCATGTCAATTTTATCTGCTGTTTTTTTATGTTTTGTAAAGCTGTCTTGATCAAAGACTTTTGAAAAGAAATTGTCATGACAATTCTCTTTAAAAGGAAAATGATCTTCATGGAAGATCACATCCCTGGACACAAAAACTTCATTAGTTTCCATGTCAAATAATCTATATCCTTTAACATTTCCAGGATAACCCAAGAAGACACATTTTCTTGCTCTAGTTTTAAACTTAGATTCCTGAGGTTTTAAATTTTTTGAGAAGCATAAAGAACCGAAAACTCTAAGAATGCTATAATTAGGAGTTTTACCATATAAAATTTCATAAGGACACTTATTATCTAAATTCTTGAAGGAAGTTTGTTTATTAGATGTACTGCAGTCATGATGCAGTAACTTCAATAAACTTCAGGAATGTTGGCTTGTAATCTTATTGCTCTACTAACATTTAATATAGATGCTGATGTTTACATTATATTACCCCATTTTGTTGGGGAGTATATGGGCAAGTCTTTTGATGGATTATTCCTTCCTTATTAAAGAATCAATCATATCAAATTCCAAGGCATTGTCACTTCTAATTATTTTAATCTTGGTGTTAAATTGTGTCTTAACATAACAACTACAAGATTCAATGTGAGTTATAGTTTCAGACTTGGTTTTCATCAATATTACCCATCTGGCTCTAGAGTAATCATCAACAATAGTAATAAAATACTTTTATTCATCAATAGAAAGTACACTGTTAGGACCTCAGGTATCAATGTGAATTAATTTCAAGGGAGCTGAACTTTTTGTTTCACTGAGAGTGAAGGAAGATCTCTTCATCTTAGCCAAAATACATATATCACAACTTCTATAGTTTTGATCAAAATCACCTCCTAACAGTTTACAAATTCTGGGAGAAGGGTGGCCTAAAGTCTATGTCATAATTCATTCTTCAAAAAGTGCTAACAACAACATTCACTTGTTTTTCAGGTTTCAGTTCCTCAAGTAATTGATATGAACCTCTACATATGACTCCCATCCCACTCTTCTTCAATATGGTTGTATCCTGCAACACACAAGAATTGTGGATAAAAGTCAATGCATAGTTGGGATTTTGTACCAACTTACTTGTAGAAATTAAGTTAAAGTTAAAGGTTTCTACACATAAAACTCCCTTTAGAACTAGGTTATTTTTCAGTTTAATATCTCCAATATAAGAAATGTTATGCCTAGTTCCATCAGGTAGAGTAATAGTGCAATCATGCATTTGTGTAAAATTTTCAAAGTAATCAAGCACTCAAATAATGTGATTAGTAGCACCTGTATCTATAATCCACTTCGAAGTTAAATTTGTGTTACCTCCAACTGCAGAAATCGAAGTAGAATGCTTGTTGTTATGATCTGGCATATTCAAGTTTGCTTTCAGAAATGCCAGTAGTTGTTGGCATGCATCTCCAGAAAGTTGCAGTGACTTGTCAGAGTTTTGTGTGGATGTCTCCCCTTGATTGACCCTCATGTCATTGAATACTGGATGAGTTTGCTTTTGTTTCTTGTGAAAGTTTTCATTATCTGTAGGAAAACCCACAAGCTTGAAACACTTGTCAATTGTATGGTTTGTTTTCTTGCAGTATCTATAGAACAACTTTTTATTCTCTGTGATTGACCTTTTTCCATTTCTAGAATTAGCTGGATTGAAACTACCCTTGCTAGCTACTGGCATTGCCATTGCCTCTTGAATACCTGCATCTTTCTGAAGTTTTTTTTTTTGCCTCTGATTAACAGAAGACTTCCTTTCTACATGACAAATTTGAGCAAAATCTTTGCTAACATCAGGTAATGGGTCCATCAAAAGTATCTGATTAATGACATGCTCATATGAATCATTAAGCCCCATCAGAAATTGGGTTAGTTTATCCTTGTTTTGTTCCTCCAAGGTTGTCTTACAGACTCCACATGCATTTTTGACATTTACAAGAAGATACCAGCTTGTACTGATAAAGCTCGTCCCAAAGGGCTTTGATTCTGGAAAAGTACTTAGTAATTGAGGAAGATCTCTGCTTGCTGTTAGCGATTTGTCTTGCCAGTTCAAAATCCCTTGTGGCATTTGCTGAACCATATCGATTCTTAAGATCAGCCCAGAGTTTTTGAGATGTCCTTGCAGTAGAAACACTAATCAAGATATCTTAAGATAAGCAGTTTGTAATCCACGTTTTTACCAAACTTTCACACTATGGCAGTCTTGGTAAAGATCATCTGTTTCATCTGGAGTAATAAGACTTCCAGTGATAAACCCTAGCTTATTTCGAGATTTGAGTGCAGTAATAATTTGATTGCTCCACAGATGGAAATTATCACCTGTCAGCTTCAATGAAATCAAGGAAGATGTGAAATCCGAAGTTGTAAGAAAGTATGGATTTCTGTAAGGATTTTGAACTTAATTCATCGACTTAGGGAAAGAAGGCATTTGAAATGGTTCATATGGAGCTTGAAATTAAGAAGTGGATGTACCCCCAAATCTAGGGAAAGAATGCAATTGAAATGGTTCCTCTGTAAGTTGAAATTGAGATTGAGAATTTTCGGTACCCCCATTGTTAGGGTTTGGGTTTGTTGAAAGATTGAACTTGGTGTGAGCCATGGATGGTTCCAATTCCATGAAATAGTTTGTGGAATCATAGATTTATGAGAAAGAAGTTTTCATTCAAGAAGAAAAGATGAGTTATAAGATTATTCCAAAAACCTAAGGAAGAAAGCTAAGCCAACACTGACTTATATGAGAAAAGAATGACCAATGGTCATGAGGATATAATACTAAAAATAGAAAGCTATCTAGACTTCAACAGTCAAGACCTATTAAACACAGCAACATTGAGAAGATATTGCATTGACAAAAAGGATTTGACAACTCAACATAAACATATGTCCTAACATATAGAAACGTAACAACTATTGACAAACTATAAATGGAAAGTGAACACTATTGCTGCCATAAGAACTACCATACTAATTCTTATCAATTACCCACCACGCCACTAATTAGGCTGTGTTTGGGAAGTGAGGCTTTAAGGAGTTTTAGGAAGTGAGGTTTTAAAAGGTTTCATGAAACTCCATGAATCTTGTTTGGTAGGAGGTTTAAAAAAAGAAATTTCATGAGATTTTTTAAATTTGAAAGTACTTAAATGTACTTAAAATTTAACCCCAATTGCATCACAGTATAGGGTAGCATTTTCAAAATAAGTTATTTCTTTTTCACTATTGGTAGAAAGTTTGAATTATGAATCTTTTCCATTCTACAAAAAAATTAATCAAGATAATTTGTTGCCCTTGACTGTAATTTTAATCGAAAGAAGGAAATACAAATAAAAATGTTCAACTTACTGCCTGCTATAGGCACTGGTAAGAGATGAAAACACAACGTAAACACATACAGCCACCAATCTAGATAGAATCCAATTATCATACAGGAAGCACACAAATATAAAAAACAGTAACAAACTCAAATTTTGTCTTCTTTCTCTCTATCACATGTTTATGCCTCAAAAAACACATGCAACACAATTCAATTGCTCATATTTTTCTGTCTCCAATATGCCAATGCCTTCAGTAACCACAGTTTTCGATGTGCTGCAGGATAGCTTTGAAAAGCAACATGCATAACTGCATCTTTGTGAAGAAAAGTGTAGGCATCATCCACATCGTCTACATCTAACGCCAATTCCCAAACTGGATATGCAAGCACGATAACTTATATGTTGTTCTATATCTCCATGAATCTAGGAACTTTTCCGTACATTGTATCATTTGGTCTATGTACCAGAACTGATAACATTCGAGATTATATAGGATTATAAATGAAAGATCCTTTTTTTGGCTATCTATTTAGCCCTATGTCTCTTATCCCTAGGAGGTCTTCCTCCACTAGAAGGTTTTTTTCGAAAAACTCCATTTATTCTAGTGTGGATGGCAGGCAGGCCTATATTTCTTGGTCTCAATAGGACTCCTTACGAGAATAGTCTCTATATACTATTATCTAAAAATAATCAAGTTATTAATGACAAGACGAAATCAAGAAATAATCGTTGTTCAAATAATTTACTACCAGATACCTTAGATACTCTAACGCACTTCAACATCACAGCTCCGAGTTTCCTAATAAAATTCCTAAACACTTTCCTCATTGTTTCAAAAAGAATGCACAAGCCTTCCTTTGATTCTGCGTTATCAGTCATTCCCCTACTTATGTTGCTTGAAGTTGATGCCCTTGTAGGAGAGGAAGCTTGGGATCCCATTTTTGTTATTGGTGTTTGAGTTTCACCAACGTCATCATCATCATCTTCCTCTACATTCTGGATAGGCGGGGCAACCATGCCTCTACGCATTTCCTTAATCTCAAATCTAGTATTAGCTCTGTCCTTTTCCCAAAGTTGGGCAAGCTTGTTATAATATCTAATTGATTTGTTCTTCCATCTTTCAGCATCCGGATTTGCCTACGTATCCAATAGTTGTTAAATGAAATGATGAAAATAAATATAAAAAATAAAACAATCAACATAATTAATTGAACAAGTACTTACTACAATCAATGTTTCCCAAACTTTTGGCTCTACATCCCATCTACATGTGAGTGGACTACAAGAAAACCCACTCAAATTCTTTAAAACATCATAACAACTCTGCCAAGTCTTCTTGATGGTCTTCATATGGTTCTTTATTATTTCTTTACTCCATTTTATATTAAGAAAGATATCCTCTAATTTTGCCAGTATGTCATTATAAGCTGTCATTGTGAATGTGTCATCTACTCTTTGTCCTTGCATAACTTGAAATAAAAATGCATCAATCACGACATCTTCCATTTGTGGTGTCCAATTTGTGGTAGTCTGTCTCTTCTTTGGTCGGCAGATATCATCTTGATGTTTTTCTGTGAGAATGGAAAAATTGTATTGTCTTTATTACGTTGTTGTAGCTGACATGTATATATAATTGTACAATGGATCTATTCTAGGTAACTAACAGATACTACAAATCTATCTATAATTACCTAGTGATATGTATGGACACAAGATAATACACATCCCTTGAATGTTGCTAACTGCTGCTTAATGATAGGCGAGTATCATGGCCTTTGACATTGGTGTGGACCCTAACAGTTGATGAGCTTGTATCAAGGGAATTGATGTTGGCGTGATCTCTAATATCCCCCCGCAAATGGGACGCACTTGGGCGTACAAGTTTGGAACTGAGTAGTTGATGACGTGGTTTGGGCAAGGCCTTAGTGAGAATATCCGCCGGCTGGTCCACAGAAGACACAAAGTGAACCCTGTGACTACCCAGAGAAACTTTTTCGCGAACAAAATGGTAGTCAAGCTCAATGTGTCGAGTCCGAGCATGATGAACAAGGTTAGCAGCCATGTATGTGGCTCTAAGATTGTCACAAAATAACCGAACGGGAAACTTAATGGGGACTCCGAGTTCATGCAATAAAGAACATAGCCATTGAGATTCGGCACAAGCATGAGATAAGGATCGATACTCGACTTCAGCACTGGAACGAGAGACGGTAGGTTGCTTCTTCGATGTCCAAGATACTAGATTGGTACCTAAGAACACAAGATAGCCACTGGTTGATCGACGAGTGGTAGGACAGCCGACCCAATCCGCATCCTAGTAAGCGGAAATATGAAAGTCAGTCGGATTGGAATGAATTGTTAAGCCATGAGCCAAGGTACCTTTAATATAACGCATGATGCGTTTGACAGCTGCCATGTGGGAGGTGCGAGGAGCACTCATGAATTGTGCTGCAGTGTTCACGGCATAAGAGAGATCAGGTCGCGTGAGAGTGAGATATTGAAGGGACCCCACTAGTTCACGATATTGAGTTGGGGAAGCCAAAAGAGAACCAGCATCATCATGTAGTGGAACTTTGGCAGCAAGGGGCGTGGGCTCAGGTTTGCATTGTAACATATTATGCTTCACCAGTAGATCATGTGCATATTTAGTTTGCGTGAGATGAAGAGTATTGGAAGCCCGTGTGACTTGCAAACCAAGAAAGTAGCTAAGGGGGCCGAGATCTTTAATATCAAATGTGGAGCTCATGTGGCTAATGAAGACCTGTAAGAACTTGGAGTCATTACCTGTGAGAACAATGTCGTCCACATAGAGAAGCAAGTAGAGAACGGTAGATCCATGTCTGAATATGAAAAGAGAAGCATCGGCTTGACTTTGGCGAAATCCATAAGTAAGCAAAAAAGAACTAATGCGAGCAAACCAAGCACGAGGTGCTTGTTTGAGTCCATAGAGAGACTTGTGCAAATGACAAATGTGGTGAGGACTAGAAGCATCAATAAATCCTGGAGGCTGAGTCATGAATACCTCTTCTTGAAGAATGTCATGTAGAAATGCATTTTTGACATCGAGTTGGCGAAGAGAGCAACCATGAGATATAGCAATGCTGAGAACGGTCCGAATGGTAGTGGGTTTGATAACTGGGCTAAATGTTTCTGCATAATCAAGTCCGGGGCGTTGATGAAACCCCTTGGCTACAAGGCGAGCCTTGTAGCGTACAAGCTCATCAACTGTTAGGGTCCACACCAATGTCAAAGACCATGATACTCGCCTATCATCAAGCAGCAGTTAGCAACATTCAAGGGATGTGTATTATCTTGTGTCCATACATATCACTAGGTAATTATAGATAGATTTGTAGTATCTGTTAGTTACCTAGAATAGATCCATTGTACAATTATATATACATGTCAGCTACAACAACGTAATAAAGACAATACAATTTCTCCATTCTCACATGGTATCAGAGGGAATTGATGTTGGCGTGATCTCTAATATTTTCCATATCTGCAAAAAAATGAAATAAAATTCAAATGAACGAAAAATGAAAAAATAGGGGTCAAAAAGATGATCATTCATAACACAAGATTCTAATAAAGTACTTGCACCTAAGGAAGCTATCTCCCACTGTTCATAAAGTATATTAAATCTTCAGAGGCCCATATTTATTGCATTTGCTATATTTCAAAACAAAAAGTATACAGCAAGAAAAATCACCCAAATCCATAGCTAATTGCACACACACAAAAAGCTACTTCATCAAAGAAAAGAAAAGGAACATGTAGCAATTAGCACAAGAACCATGCAGAAGATACCACTTAGCATCATCATCAAAATCCTTCCCGTTTGTTGATATTTCCATTCCGAATGGGTAGAGTTTGTAAGTAGTGTACCAACTTCTCCTTTCAATGACTTTTAAAATGTCTTCAAGTCAAATGGGTTTTGCTGAGTGTCTTTGTAGAAAGCAGTTCGGAGGTCCAAGGATGCAGTGGGCTTTGCGGTTCCTTAACTCTCAGCTAGGGTGGAGTTACGGGGCCCATAATATGTTTTCAGGAAGGGAATATTATGCTCTACACATTTTACAAAGACATTGTTCTCGTAACAGCTCTTCCCGGATCCTAATTCCTTTGTTTTCCTTAGTTACGCAGTCTTTCCATTTTGTTGCGCGTTAATCGATTCTTTTCCCAATTTGTTTTTATTTCTTTGCTCTAGTTTGGCTAGGGTTTGATATGTAGTATAAATACCATTTCATATCTATGTTGGAAACACTTTTGGATGATTATTTTAAATAATACGGCTATTACTTTGTTTTTTTATTGAAACTGGTTTGTTTTTCTTGAGTTATCATTGTATAATTCAAATGTGTTACTTCTGCTTCGTCATTTAAACACTGTAAACTATTCTTTATATTATGTCTATGATTTTTCTGCCATGTTTTAGACCATCAAATGCCATTATTTTTTGTAATGCAGTGTTATTTTATATTGGTGAAAATTAGTGAATGTCAAACGGTGAAGAGTGCTTGGTAGAGGGAGGAGAGCCACAGTAAATAGTGCCCAGTGATAGCTACACCTCAAGAGAGGAGCCACAGTAAGTTTTAAAAAAAACCTTTATGAGTCATTTATGTAGCATCTGTTGACTTTTTAAAAGCTATCTTTAGCTTGGTAATCTGTCTGAAAGAATGAATAGGATGTTAGTCTAGTTTTTTTTTTGTACAAAGGAGGGGTCAAAACCCACAAAGAACAGACTCAAAATAAAACCTCAGCAATCTCGAACCAATCGAGGCCATGAAACTCCAACCAAGTCTTCCCAAACCAACTTGTTAATCTCATAGGAGGGACTGTGAACAATAATCATACCCCTCCTATTATGCAACGCCTCATTCGCCAATTTATCAGCCACGCGATTTCTTTCCCGGTAAACATGTACCACTTTAACATTCCAAGAGCGAGCAACCAAATTTTTACACTCAACAACCAGATTTATCCCCGCGAACACTGGGTTCTCCTTATTTGTAAGCCACTTTGCAACCAACATTGAATCTGTCTCCAATATCACACATCTATATCCCTCATCCCAAGCTAATTGAAGCCCACTCTTAACTGCCCATAATTCAGCTTCTACAGGACTACAAATACCAATATTCACCAAAAATCCCTTTAACCACCGCCCAGTTGTGTCTCGTAGAATGCCCCCACCACCAGCCAATCCATAAGCTCCTGTGCCCTTACAACATCCATCCGTATTCAAAGTCACCCACCCAGTGGGAGGAGGAGACCAACCAATCAAAATAACCTGTTTACGCATACCACTAGAACTATCCACTCCCATGTGATCAAAAGCTGAAGTGTACTCCTCAGTCATGCTTTTGAGCCATGCTAATTTACGGTGAAAAGAGACGATAGTGCCATTAAAAATAAACTCATTCCGCCATTTCCAGATTAGCCAAATAGCAACTGCAAAACTCACTTTCCAATTCTCCAAGAGGCTATTAACCGAGCCACATATGTTGTGATTTAGCCAGTCAACAAATGACAATTGCATTTGACTTTGACATTCTTGCCCAGGTAGCAAGGCTGCCCATAGGTGCTTAGCTTTATTATACTTCCTAAAAACATGGTCCACATCCTCACTTTCTCCTTGACAAAGACTACAAGTACTAACAGTGGTAAAACCTCTCTTAACCCTCTCCACATTACACATAACTTTTTGGATAGAAACCAACCACACAAACATTCGAACACGTTGAGGCACTTGCAGCTTCCATATTGCTCGACATAGACCATTTGTAAGATCATTTGTGCTACCAATAGAGACACTATAGGCTGATTTAACAGTAAAATGGCCAGTCTAGTTTAGTATTAATGCAAAAAAAATTACAATAAAGTTTCATTTTGTAAGTACACTTCTTCTTGCAGATTATATTTGTTGCGATTCATCACACACAAATCAAGAAATAATCAAAGAAAGCAATAAGAAATCGGACACAAAGATTTACATGGTTCGGCCAATAAAGCCTACGTCCACTGAAACTCCTCGTTTTTACTATATGAAATCAGTCGTACATCCATCAAGTGCCAACTAGGGCATATATCAATAACCCTAGTATCTACCCGGTACATTGACAAATATTGTAACGTCCCGTCCCGCGAAACCCTAATTTCTCGGACTCGTAGTCCAGAACGCTACCTATATTACAATATAAACTTCCCCTACATTTAATTAGAAGTCCCAATACACAATTATAGCCTAATTTAATTAAAATAACTAAATCTAAAATAAAGGAGTCATCTCATATTTAAATAAACAGTAGTACCCAATTAATATGCTCTAAATACACCACTATGAATCTTACGCTTTTAATCCTCGTTCTCGAATCTACTCTTATTGTCATACATCAAGTTATTAACAGTAAGTGCATAATAAATTTATTACTTAATTAGTCAATCTTCCATAAAACCAACTTCGTCACATGAGCATCTTCTTCAGGATCTATGGCGACACCATCAACTCCTAAGTCAACATAATCATCTGAGAGACCATTACCTGCATCACGGAACATAGTGAGCCGAGGCCCAGCAAGTATTATCTATGCATGAATGCACGTGAACCATTTCTTTAGAGATCAGTCAACCATTTAAATCCTTTTTCCAGTACTTGGGCCCTTAACCTAGGTACACTGTTACAGAGCAATCGGTCAGGATTTTTCTTTGATTAAGTGTTCTACCAAAGAACACTTTCCAATCAATAAAACATTTTTCTTTCCCTTTTCTTTTCTTTTTCCTCTTTTTCCAGTCAACATATACCCTCCCTGTAGCAGTTGTACTAGATTCATAAAAATTCGTTAAAACATTTTCCTTGATACATATGTCGTGTATGTCATGACATGTCATGCTTCATGTAGAGCAACCAATATATGTCACCTCAATATATCGTCAATATATCATCACATAAAAGATCACAGTTCACAAACAGTCAACCAACACAGACTATTATACAGTCATCAACAGTTCAATATCATATAACAATTCAAACAATACCAGAACTATTATGCAAATAACACCTTCCCATAATATCCAACTCATTACAGGATTCCAATCAAATCAGTATCACTAGCCAAACAATTACGCAGACAATATCGCATACAACTCGAAAATTACATTGTTCCGTAATGCAGTTGGATAATACTTACCGCGATGTGCTCCCGTAATCTCGATAATTTAATTACAAAGATGAGTTCCTGAAACCCATACAATAGCCACAATTATTTATTAATCCTATAATCTTTAATTCATTTATTAATACTACTATCTTTTAATCAATTTATTTTATTAATACCATTAACTTAATATATTTAACTTATTACAATTAATTAATTAAAATCATATCCCATCAGAACAGCTCGACCCGGTGGTCACTCCTAGCGGGTCTAACAGTCCCATACAACATACACAATAATTTGTTAATCTTAGTGTCTTTAATTCATTTATTAATATCATTGTATTTTTAATTCAACTTATCTACTAATACCCTTATCTTAGTATAATTAACTTAAAATAACTGATTATACTAATTATTAATCAATTAGATTAAAATAAAATCTAACCGGGTCAGCTTGACCCGGTCGACCATGTCAGCGGGTCTAGCAGACCTGACTCCCATCAATGACGGGTCACCGCCGATTGAGCGGCGGTGGACCTCGCGGCTGATACAGGTGGAAAGTGGGTGATCGAACGAACACACCAGTAGTATTAACTACCTGAAAGGTCACCGGAGGTGGGCGGAATTAGGTTTCAAAGTTGACGGTCCCGAAGTCTTCTCTGCCGTCGTTGAGAGTCCAAACCGGCTCCGTTCTTTCCGAAAATGAGAGATATGAACTACCCTCGCCATGAACTTTCCGATGACACTGATTTCATCAAAAATCGTTACCGGAACCCCCCGTATCTCTTCCGTCGCTGCTGCCTCTCCGAACCGTGTTTTTCTTGGTTCCCCTAGGGTTGCGTGCACATTTGTGTATTTAACTTAATTCTTATTTCATTTTTGTTTTACAATCTTGCCCCTGTCCTCACCACATAATTACACTAAAGACCTAGTTTTATTTACAGTCCTGCCATTATCTTATTTACTATTATAATTTTGTATTTAATTTTCAAAATTCATAACAAGTTCATTTCAACTCCGATTCGAACTATCCTTATTCTCGTAAACTTCATTTTCCTTATAGAATCTATTAAAGATAATACTTTTACTCTATTTCGATTTCGTCTAAATCGATTATAATTTTGTCGTAATTTACCCGTAAATTGTGTCAATCTAAATTCCCTGAAATTTCTACTGAAATTTAGGTCGGGATGTTACAAATATACCCTCATATATAAAAACCTAGACAATCATTACAATGAGCCACACCATAATTCAACACTCCACCTTGGCCAATTGTCACACCTTTAGAAGAACCACCATCTCCGCCTCGTTGACACATCACACCCTTAGAAGTAGTGAACTAAACAACCCAAGAACAACTAGCAAATAGTAACATCGAGCAAGTCCAAACAATAGTTGAACTTCTCCACAGTTAATCCCTTAGTCAACATGTCTGATGCATTCTCAGAAGTATATATCTTTTGAAGATTTACTTCTCCTGAAGAGACCAATTCTCTGATTTTGTGAAATCATATATGAATGTGCTTCATCTTAGAATGATACACCACATTCTTCGCCAAATAAATGGCACTCTGACTATCACAAAACAACAAAACTCCACCTTGATGAATGCCCAACTCTCTAACCAGCTCTGCAAGCCACAACGCCTCTTTAGTTGCTTTACCTGCTGCCATATCCTCTGCCTCAGTCGTGGACAATGCTACTAAGGACAGTAATCCAGATTTCCAACAAATGGGTCCTCCTGCCAATGTAAAAACATAGTCTGTTTTTGACCTCCTAGTGTCAATATCCCCTGCATAGTCTGAATCTGTATACCCCGCAACTGACAAAGTATCTTCTTGCTTATTAAACATAATACCATAATCCATGGTACCTCTCAACTATCTATAAATCCACTTAACTGCAATCCAAAGTTCTCTCCCTGGATTCGACATATACTTACTCACCACACTGACTGCGTGTGCTATATCTGGCCTAGTGCAGACCATGGCATACATCAAACACCCAACCGCACTAGCATATGGAACCTTCGACATGTCTACAATATCTTCTTTTGTACTTGGGCACTGTTTGGTAGACAAACTGAAGTGATTCGCAAGCAGTGTACTCACAACCTTCACATTTATCATGTTGAATTTTCAAGTACTTTCTTCGTGTAGGTCTTCTGAGACAACCATAACCTCCCACATTTTCTATCCCTGTGAATTTCCATTCCAAGAATCTTCTTGGTAGTGCCCAAATCCTTCATCTCAAATTCTGAACTCAATAGAGATTTTAACTTATGAAACTCAACAATATTCTTCGCAACAATCAACATATTATCAACATAAATCGACAAGAAAATAAATGATCCATTGATCAAGGCCTTCAAATAGACACAACAATTATACTCATAGTTTCTGTAGCCAATACTCAACATAAATTCATTGAAGCTTTTGTACCATTATCGTGGTGCTTGCTTCAATACATAGAGTGATTTATTGAGCTTGCAAACTAAGTGTTCTTTACCCAATTCCTTAAACCCATCCAGCTGCACCATATAAATCTACTGCTCCAACTCCCCATGTAGAAAAGCAGTCTTCACATCTAACTATTCTAACTCTCAGTCAAGCTGACCAGTTAAAGCCAACAACACTCTAATAGAAGTATGCCAAACTATAAGGGAGAAGACTTCGTTATAGTCTATCCCTTCCTTCTGCGAATACCCCTTAGCCACTAACTTGGCTTTGAATCAAACACCTTCAACTTTTGTCATCTCTTCCTTTTTCTTGTAGATCCATTTGAACCCAATAGCTCTTTTATCCATAGGAAGTTGAACTAACTCCCAAGTTGCATTCTTTTGTAGGAACTCCACCTCTTTAACCATGGCCTCCATCCACTATTCTCTTTCGGGACTAGAAATCACTTCTTGTAAAGAACCTGGTTCTCCACAACTATTAAACAACATGTAGTAATGGATTTTCGTTTGGGCTCGGTCCAATATTCTTATTTTCTCTTAAAATGGAGACTCAATAATATTTGTTTCGGATGTATATTTTTGGTAGAATCACTCACCTACCATCTTTACCCACTCCTCCATCACTATCACCCCACCAATCACTCACCCGCTAACCTACCAACTCCTACCTACTAATCTACCCAAACCTAACCACTACCACCACCTCCTCTCTTTATTTCTATATACTACTCAGTCTTCTACCCAAAGGGGGAATTCTCAACTCCAACTCCACCCCCCACCTAATCCCAACTAATCACTTCCTCATCCCTTCTTCTACCCAAATGGAAAAAGCCTCTCTTCTCCTTCCTCATCACAAGCCTGTCATTAGATCCCTTCTCCATCTCCAGCCCTCATCTGTAACATCACCAACCTTTTCCACCTCCATGAAAAAATCTTCCTCTACTAAATCTTCTCCCATAACCACTATCACAAATCCATTTTCTTCCACCCATAATTCTTCAAATTACAATCCGACCGTTCAGAATCAAGAACCTACTGTCCTCTAACCACTCTCCAAAAATCAGCCAAATCGAATCATTGATGGCCCTCCAATAGTCACTATTTTTGAAACTGGACTTTGAGGATTTCTCCTCATTTTTCAGCTTTTGGGTCTTTGGGTGTTTGTTTGGGTTTGTAAAATATGTATTGGGCTTTTGGGATTTCAGATTAGTAGGATACTTTGGTCCAAAGCCATGTAACATGTAAATAGTGAATGTAAATAATTAAAATTGCATACATATTTATTTTAGTGTGTTAGAAGCACGTAGACACTTAGGATTTGTGTATATATTAAATGAGTGTTTTGATTGCATGCTTAGGGTTGGGTATTATATTGGGGTTTAATCCGACGATAGAACCAATTAGGGTAGCATTGGATGCTTTCCAGAAAGGATTCTTGAGGAGATAATATTTAATGAAATTCTAACCATTGGATGGAATGAGTTTTATAAAATATTATTATAAGGTCGTCAATGTATTAATCGTGTCAAATACAATTAATCATTAAATTTCAATCATACTAATTTAATAGTATGGTTGGCGTAGTTGATTGCCAACATAAAAAGGGAACTGAGGTCCCATCCATATGTTATTGCTTGTGATTTATTACATTGTTAATATGTTATTTGTTTGAAACATGTACCTTTCGTGGTTATATGTTGAATTGCATGAATACGTTTGTGTTTCTCAATTATATGTGTAAATTATATAATTTAAAGTGTTAGTATGTTTGAATTGGGAGTTGCGAAGATTTTAATATCGTATAGTCCACAAAATCTCGGTTCCCAACATTTATTTATTTATATTTATTTTATAAAATTTCATATGTTATTTGTATGTAAAAATTATATCGAAAGTCTTAACCGATGATGAAATTAATGCGGTGAATGCATTGGATGCATCCTCAGAAAAATTATTGAGGTGAGAGTGTTTTATGGAAACTTGACCATCGGATGGAAGGGTCCCATGAACCACAATATTAGACTCTCGATAAAACTTTTATATCTTGTAAATAATTATCATGTCTCATGTATATATTTTTGTTAAAATGTTATGTTTGATTTTCTTAATCATTTAATGGGCTAATAAAAATTAAATTGACAACTGTTTTTTTAAAACAGATGTTATGTGGTGCATTACCCCTTCCCCATACATAACAAACTCACTTATCCATTCTCTGGATTTTCGTAGACCAAATTATTTTTATTGGTGACCAATTGCACCTATTACAATTGGTGGCGACTTCTTTAAATTTTCTTTCTAGAAACCGATTGCAACAATTGGCGACTCTACTGGGGAAAACTAGTTTTTAATGTACATCATTATTTTATTTTATTTTTAAAAAAAAACTAGTGAGTTGGGCCTTCTAAATTTAATTTTTCTTATCCCATTATTTGATTTTGTTTGTTTTATATATATTTGGTGCTTTCTCAAACTTTGTTATTAATATGTTCTTATTATTTACAAAAATTATAGTGTTATTGATATGTTTTGTGAGCTTTTTATATTATTCTCCTCACACATTGTGCAATATACATTTTCATGAGTTTAACAACTAGGGTCCCTTTGGAGAGGATGAAGTAAATGAGACCTTCGAGGGATTCCGATCCCCATGCAAGCTCGCGAAAAATCCTCACTCGATGCACTCCTCTGTTAAGAGGGACCCTGGCTATTCCAGTAATGGACACTGGTGGGGGATAAGTCAAGAGCCTAGATTGTCCATAGCCAATAACCATAGTCATAGGACACAGGAAACTACTTCTAACCTTATGTCTTTATGGTGTTGTATATATTATTTTGTTTTGTTGTACATATATTGTTGTGTTTGCTGTATATATATTGTTTTTTTTTTGTTTTGATTCATAAATATATTGTTTTGATTGTACTTGTAGGTTTCACATACTTATTTTGCATACATCATTTAAATTTACGCCCATGTATATACCCCTTTTTCGCTCACATATGCCTGTATATACATTTCATGAATTATTTTTCATGCATTAGTTGAGTTATATCCATGTATATATGTGTCATTCATTATCATCATATGTACAATTATTTCTTTGTTTATAGGATGCCCATAAATTCACAATCATGCATAGATTAAATAATAAAAATTGACAATTGACCCAACATTGGAGCAATTTCGAGAAAATTGACTTTTATTTTTCATGTTGATCGATTTAGAAAGGATCATGTTGGGACAACATTTGGACAGTTGTGCCTGCAATTTAAGGAACTTCATGTTGCAACTATGGAAGAGAGTCGTAATTATGCTGCTAATACTTGCCAGGTCGTTTCTAGACCATTGTGTTTTGAGTTCAGTAACTGGATCAATTTTGGAATTTTCAATCTCTTATCTATTACCTTCAGGAGTAATCTTCAAATGCACCGCCATCTGTGGTCTAGCTCATGAAACTTATTGGGTTTTTATAATGAGCATGTCTTTACCTTCTCTTTGATGAATTTTTAGTACGGTTGTTGCATGTTGCATCATTTCATTGTTCCCATGTTTTCCTCTATGTTCACCATGAATAAAGGTCTTCGCTCAGAATTCTCACAATCATTCTCTTTTTTTTCCATCTTTTTTAAATTCTAGATTTCACACATTCAATCATTCCATTCACCAAGATTGAAATTGACGATAATGAAGAAGATGAACCTAATGAAACAGTTCTTCGGGTGCACCCAATAACAATGTTGAATCCTTCTCTAGCACTGGGAATGAATCTGAGATATCGTCAGAATATTTTTGGCCACCCTGACAGTCATGTTATATCTGAATCCTCATGTATAGTGAGAGAAGAGAATATTTGTCAAATGAAGAGAATATATGTCAAATGACTTAAAAAATGACAAGTGCACCATGTAAAGACTTGCAATTTCCTTTTTCTAATATGGAAATATTTTATAAAAAAAGAAGTCTATGATTTTTTTTCCTCTGGTGCATAGACATAGGGGAAATCAAACAGATTATGGAAGAAATTCATAAAGAAATATGTGGCTCTCATACAAGTGAAGAAGTGCAATAATTACTTTTGTTATGAGACCGACAGTTTTAATATAGCTCAAATGTCTTGAATTGATACCATCAATAATGAGCATGGTTGTGGAGCAAATATGTGCAGTTTACGATGTTGATCATGAGAAGACAATTTCTGTTGTTGAATGTGTTATTTTCAATTCATTCGGAACCATTGCTATGGTTGAAAGGCTAATGCAGATCGAAGCACGTTTGGATAATTTTTCCAAAAGTCTTGATCTGTTAACAACATAGATTGCAAGCTACCATGGGACCATGACTCACATGCCTAATCAGTTGTCTAGTGACTTTCGAATGCATGCCATGCAGTTTCCTACTTTGTAAGCCCAACAACAGAATTGTTATCCTCTGGAAAATCATGAAGAATCGGGATTTCAATCAGGGAGTTTTTATTTTCCTTCATTTCATTAATTGTTGAGCATCGCGAACATTGTATTGTTGTTGTTTATCTTTTGGGGAAGTTAGTTGATGTATTTTTGATGAAAATATTTAGCTATTGTCTTGATTTACTCCATATTTTTCCTGTCACCTGTTCTCTTCAATTGAGGTATTTGTATAATTATGATTAATTTGATCCTTGAGGGTTACAAAAGCAACCGTTTCATTGGTATAACCATTATTTGAGAAGTTTATGACAAAAAATCTCGCTGGAGCAAAAACCTGAAAGGGCGCTCTAGGCAAAAATTAGGGGCAAAAAAAAATACAAAGAAGCACATTCAATTTGGACTGTGGAGTTGAGACACGGGCTTGTTGAATTTTGAACAATGTTAAGATTGGTCGTCAACTTGACTTGTATTGATATGGGTGAAGGTGCAGAATGAACTTCTTAATAGCCAGATTTAGCGTCAGTAATTTGAAACATGCACCAAAACTGCCCCAATGTTGGTCCGTTTCATACATATTGCACCCCGGAAGAAATTCAACCCAAAAGGGAAGTCTGGTGACAGATATGAAAAGTTCAAGCATAGTGATAGTCAATTAAACATGCACCAAAACTGGGACAGTTTTTGGTGCGATCATTACATCAGAAGAAGCTTGTTGTGAGATATGAAAGGTTCAGAGATAATCTTAGGCGAGTTGGATTTGATCATTGTTAATTGGGGGGCACACCAAAATTGGGGTAGTTTTGGTGTAATCGTTGAATTGTCACAGTTTTATCTTGGAAAAACTAAGTTTGTCGCTCATTTCTTTGACATCCCTACATTCTCGTATATATATATATATATGTAGGATCCGGTTCGTATAAGCGATCCGGCATGACTTTAATCATGCGGGATGTACATCCTGGCCGTCCATCTAATCGGACGGCCAGGTTTAAATTTTCTAAACCTTTCACGCGACTTCCTCCATCTTCCTCTATCTTCACACGAGTTCATCCATCTTCGCACGAGTCACCAGTGGGGTTCCTCCGCCGCCCAACTCCACTCATCCATTTCGTTTCCATTCCGTTCGACTCTGCCGCCCTTCTCCATTCCAGTTATCGCATAGGTCGACGCTGCCCCCTCACAGTGACCTCTTGCGCTGTACCGATTACCCTCACCATCAGCTCCGGTACAAATCAAAGGTAGCTCTCGCAATTACTTACATATCCCTCTCTTTCCATTTCTTTAAATTTTTGTCAACTCATGTAAAACGACCGATTTGTATGAATTGTGTTTGAAGTATTTTGGGTGAACTCATTTTGATTAATTTGAATAAATTTATAGCGTGCGCTAATTTCTTTTAATTTGAACTCATTTTCTTGAATTTGAATTTGTAGCAATTGATGTGAATTCTGTTGAATCTGTTGAGGTCATCTGTTGGAAGTGTCTGAGGTGATTTGCAGTGTTCTATTGAGTTGGGGTTTTGAATTGAGTTGGCTTATTCAATTGTGAGATTTGTAATTGGAAGGTCATGGAAGGTGAAATGAATTATGTCCAGCAAGGTGATTTGGGTTCTTCGTCAAATCCGATTCAAGAATTTGTGCCTCAAGTAGTGTTTGAAAAAAATTCAAAATTAGGACAGGAGCTCAACTCGGTTGAGCAAGCTCAAAGTTTTTACAATGAATATGCTAGGTTTGATGGTTTTAGTGTTTGCAATTACTCTTCAAAGAAAAACAAATTCGGAGAGATCATTCGAAAGGAATTTATTTTTGTCATATTGCTACTGTTGTTTTTTTTTTTTTTTTTGCTGCGGGCAAGACTATTTTAGAGGTGGTCATGAACTTATTTTTGTTATATTGTTGTTGTTGTGCTATTGCTGCTGTAGTACTATTGATGTGCTGCTGTTATTGTGATGTCCATTGACCAGGAGCAAAGGAAACTTCAGTGTTGCTGTCGAGAGTATTTTTGATGACTGCTTCTGCTGCTACTATTGTATTAACTTTATTTTTAAGCTATCAACTCTATTTTATAGGTGGTCATGACTTTCTTTTGTTATATTGATGTTGTTATGGTGTTGCTCATTGCTGTATTTTATAGAACAAGAATCATTCAACGAATGTTACATCCAGATGGCAATGGAGTTCTATAAAAACTTTATGTGATATAGCTTCAGATTTTAATGAACTGATGAATGGTAATTACTTTGAATTTGAACTCATTTTGGTAGAGATGAATAAACTCTTATTATATTTCAGTATGGAATCAAAGCTTCTTACAACAAACCACAAGGCAATACAAATTGAATAACAAGGCCAGAACATTGAAGATAGAATATATTTATTTCTGAACAATATAGGTTACAAACAAGGCTACAAATGAATAACAAAGCCATCTCATCCAAATGCTTTGCTGCAACACTTTAAGATAATGACTCAAAATAAATAACAGTGAATACAAAATGGAGAAATTAACTAGTAGTGGATCCAATAGATCCTGCACATGAACCAGTTGTAGTCAAGCAGTCCTTGGATCGGCCTCATGGCACCAATTGCTACATCCTGGGAAGAGGCAACCAAACCAAAGGAAAAGCTTTGGAGTTAAAAATACAAACTACACAGACAAAAATTACTACAACAATATGTAAATTACGAATTTGAAGTTGGATTGCTATTCATACCATGCTAGTGCTTGCATCAACTGTATCAATCCTAGCAAGCAATTCAGCTATCACATATAATCATTTAAAGAGAAAATGTCAAATTAAGCAAGTCTCGGTGCAATTAGGTACAAGGAAGATGGACAAACTTCTAAGTCCAATTGTGCAAGTCTCGGTGGAATTTATAAATCCTAGAAAATTTTAACCCTTTCAAAATTGTAGACGGAAGCAACCATATACTTGAAATCGAAGACAAACAAGACAGAAGAGACCCTATATCTGAAATCGGAGATTAACAAGACGGAAGAAGAGACCATATACCTGAAAATTGAAGACGGAAGAGACCCAAATCCGAGATCAAAGACCCAAATCGCAGAAAAAAATTGGAGACAAATGCCACATTAGAGATCGAACGACAGAGGACAAACCTTGGATGATGGCTCGGGATCCCTCACTTGAACGGAATAGAGTTCGGTGGCGAAGTGGAGGACTCCCAGTTGTTCTGCAGATGGAATCGCGTGAAGATGGAAGAAGTTATGTGAAGATGGTACAAAACAAAAGAAAGTTTAGATATGGCCGTCCGATTAGATGGACGGCCAAGATGAGGGATTCCGCATGAGTGGGATCATGTGGGATCCCTCATTTGAACCCAACTGTGTATATATATATATATAGCAGTCTAAATGATCAATTATTGGCATGCATAGTCGTACTATTGAATTCATCACTGACAAAGTTTTAACAGAAAAAGTGATAAATGCATTAGAATATTACTTTTGTCAGGACATTGATATTTTTGGTATCCTACACTGAAAAGAGGATTGAAAAACCTGTGGTCGAGACATGTATTATCAGGAGAGGGATGATCCGAAACATAAAAATGGAAAAGAAGTTTTTAATTACAAAGTGTGTGCACATATAGGTTTTTGAAGAAAATTGGTCATTACTGAAATTAAAATCAAAAAATAAAAAAATAAAAGAAAAAGAGAACAAAAAAAGAAAGAAGATCAAAAAGGGAAAATGAAAAAAAATGAAAAATGAAAAAACTTGAGAGTTGGATTCTCAAATGAAGGAGATCATATTTTAATCAGAATATGGAGTATGTGCATAGAGTTTTATGAGTTAGAAAGCTAATATGCATGCATGCTTAAGAATGATAGGACCTTGCGAGTACATGCATTCATTCTAAGTGAGACATTTATGATTGAGCAATGTATGTCATTGCATGCATCATCGCCGCATATTGTTTATCCTTTGACAGGTTTGTTCAAATGGTACAAATTCGGTCAATCTTCACGAATCAGGTACGCATCACCTGCTCGGAATATTTTCTATTTCCAGACCAAGCTAGAAGTGGCCCACAAATCCAGTTGCGTATTCTTGCATTAATTGTAGATTTCCAATTACAAAGTTGTCACTTTTCAATCCTTGCCCTGACGGGAGGCCATAAACTCCGATCAATTCTTTTGATCCTTGCCCTAACGGGAGGCTATAAACCCCCAATAAATTATTTCATCCCATATTATCATCCCATCACTTCCCCGCATACAAAAAAAAGGACTTTGCAAAATTTTCTCCCGTATCTCTTTCTTGACCTTTTTTCAAATGTTTATCTATTTTGGCCAAATTTTTCCTCCCCATCTCTATCATGTATGTTCCCCGTCCCAATCACAACTCAGGCATGCGTGACTTTCTTCCTTTCTTTCGTTTTCCTAGCATGTGTTTTCAAAATATTTTGTATCTTTTGGTCATATTCTTCTTCCTCGTCTCTATCGTTTGTCCTCCCCATCTCTATCATATTTCTTCCCCGTCTCAGTCACAGCTCAGGCATGCGCAACTTTCTTCATTTCTTTCATTTTCATGGTATGTGTTTTCAAAATATTTTGTATCTTTTGTCCATATTTTTCTTCCCCCGTCTCTATCGTGTCTCTTCCCCATCTTTATCTGGTCTCTATCACTAGCTCAGGCGCACATCTCCATTTTCTTCCTTTGCCTTCCCTTCTGGCCAATTTGCTAGCTCTTCCTTAATAATTTTTTTCTCTTCTAGTTAATTTCTTTGTTTTTTTTTCCACTAAGCAACACATCTTCACCATATCATCCATGATCTCAAGTTTTCACCATTCTTTGAAATTTTAAGACTCCTCTTTAATGTTTTGTCTCTTATGGCTAAGTTTTTCTTCTTCCTCTTCTTCTGTGAGTCGCGCATCTTCATTATCTCTAGCATCTACAGACCTTTCTCATCATCTTATCTCTTTCAAAACTTCTTTTACCTTCAACGATCAATGATCACCGTTTTACTACGATCTCGCCACTTCATCTTTTGTTCCTTCCATTACTCACACGATTATTCACTTTCGGTGATTTTCGTTCATTGTTTCACTACTGCTCACCTTCATCCCTCTAAAATCCCCCATCCATCTTTCATCTAGTTTAATGGATGATAGTCCGTCAACCCGCTCATAAGCAATCGCATTGTTTGCTAAAGCAAAGATTATCCCTAAACGACGTATCGATTCTTCTATCCTAAGAGAGATCGTAACTCATTGGGCCCTACATTACCTTCAAGATCATTCCATGTTGTTTTTTATCCATCCAGATCAGAAAGGAGATACACCTGTATATCCCCAGATAGTTCGGTCTCTTTACGAAACTCTTCAAGAGTTTTCACCTAGTTCAAGGACCGAAACTCGCTCGGTTTATCAAGTGGATGTGGCCGATATCAAGGTTCGATTCACCACGGCAGATATCGGCTACCGTGTAGGATATCCTCCTACTTATGATGTCAACACTAGCTTCAAAGCGCCTATCTCTGCTTCCAAAAAGGAGATGATTGATGACATGTGTCAAGGAAAAAGAGATAGGAACGCAAATGTTACAAGTCGTGCATATTTGCCAAAAAGAAATGTGGTTGTTGGATGACGCCATCCGATCTAATCTTTGTCCTATTGGCCATAGCCAACAACGAGCTGGTAGCATTCTTTGTGCCCTATACAACATGTATAAGGGCACATGGTTCGATATTGGTGAGATGTACATGAAGAGTATTGTAAAAGCTAAGAGTTTTGTGAAGAACCGAACGAAAAAGATCGAGAAATTATATTTTTCGATTCTTATTACATGATTGCTATTGAGCAAAGGCATTCGCCCTCCGCAATCCGTGAATTCCTTAGCATATCCGGTGACTGTTATGGATAAAAACACATGACGACAAAGTATTGGCCACATGACTGTGACTGCCATGTGGCGACGAAAATCACGACCTCAGACTATGTTACCACAGGAATCGGTTCAATCTGCTACTGAGCCATCACCCCTTGACTGTATGCAGGAAATACTGGCTCGCTTGGACCAATTGGAGGCGGGACAACAAAGGTTGGAGCACATGCTAATTGTGCTCACGAATATGGTGCGCATTTAGGGTCCAACTCGAGTCATAAAATTCCTAACCTCAAGCCTCAACCATACTCCGGCAATGCTAAATTAGGTCAAACTCAAGTCTAGTCAATGCCTCATGTTTCCACCAAGCCGGGAATGGCTCATGTGATCCTGAGCACGTTTTATTGAATGAAAAATTATTTCCAGTTTTAGCCAAGCCGGGAATGGCTCTAGTGATCCTAAGCATTTTCAAAAAAAAATGCTTTGCCAAGTCGCAGGTAGAGAATTTGATCTCTATTCGCAGATTAAAAATTATTTTCAATTCACTATTAAAATGTTTTGGGGAATAAAATTGTCCTTAATTTCAAATTAAATTATCATGTGGATTAAAAATTGTTTTCAATTCAAGATTAAATGTTTTGGGGATTAAAGTTGTCTTTAATTTCTAATTAAATTATCACGTGGATTAAAGATTGTTTTCAATTCAGGATTAAAATATTTTGGGACTAAAATTATCTTTAAATTCGGATTAAATTATCATGTTGATTAAAAATTAACTTCAATTCTGGATTAAAATATTTGGGGATTAAAATTGTCTTTAATTTCGGATTAAATTATCATGCGTATTAAAATCAAAAGAAAATAATAATTTAACATTCTTTACTTATGTTTCGATTTTCACGTACGAAACTCGGTTAACGACACCTTTGTCTGACTTTTAATTCATAAAAAACACAAAGGGAGGCAACTATAGTAGCCAATTTTCGTCCGAGCTCAGTCCAATATTCTTATTTTCTCTAAAAATGGAGCCTCGATAATATTTGTTTCCGATGTATATTTTTGGCACAATCACTCACATACTATCTTCACTCACTCCTCCATCACTATCACCCCACCAATCACTCACCCACTAACCTACCCACTCCTACCTACTAATCTACCCACCCTCACCTAATCTCCACCAACCCTAACCACTACCACCATCTCCTCTCTTTATTTCTATATACTACCTGACCTTCTACCCAAAGGGGGAATTCCCAACTCCAACTCCACCCTCACCTAATCCCAACTAATCACTTTCTCATCCCTTCTTTTACTCGAAGGGAAAAAGCCTATCTTCTGTTTCCTCATCACAAGTCGATCATTAGATCCCCTCTCCATCTTCAGCCTTCATCTGTCATGTCACCAAGCTTTTCCACATCCATGAAAAAAATCTTCCTTTGCCAAATCTTTTCCCATAACCACTATCAAAAATTCATTTTCTTCCACCCATAATCCTTCAAATCATAATTCGACCGTTCAGAATCAAGAACCCATTGTCTGAAAATCAGCCAAATCGAACAAGGAATGATCCTCCGACCGTCACCATTCCATGAAACTGCTTTTTCAGAATAATTCCTACACAAACCAAATTGAAAAACAACTTCGAAGCTGATCTTTTAGAGCTTTGAATCACAATCCAACCGTTGAGAATCAAACACCTACTGTTCTCTAACCATTTTCCAAAAATCAGCCAAATCAAACCACATATGACCCTCCAAAAGTCACTATTTTTGAAACTATATTTTGAGAATTTCTCCTCATTTTTCAGCTTTTGGGCCTTTGGGAAATATGTATTGGGATTTTGGGATTTTAGATTAGTTGGATACTTGGGCCCAAGGCCATGTAACATGTAAATAGTGAATGTAAATAATTAAAATTGCATACATATTTATTTTAGGGTGTTAGAAGCACGTAGATACTTAGGGTTTGTGTATATATTAAATGAGTATTTAGATTGCATGCTTAGGGTTGGGTAATATATTGGGGTTTAATCCGAAGATGGAAACAATTAGGGTAGCATTGGATGCTTTCCCGAAAGGATTCTTGAGGAGATAATTTTTTATGAAATTCTAACCATTGGATGAAATGAGTTTTATAAAACTTTATTCTAATGTCTTCAATATATTAATCGTCTCAACACAATTAATTATTAAATTTCAATCATACTAATTTAATAGTATGGTTGGCGTAGTTGATTGCCAACATAAAAAGGGAACCGAGGTCCCTTCCATATGTGATTGATATCGTGGTTTATTACATTGTTAATATGTTATTTGTTTGAAACATGTACCTTTCGTGGTTATCTGTTGAATTGCATGAATACGTTAGTGTTTCTCAATTATATGTGTAAATTGTATAATTTAAAGTGTTAATATGTTTAAATTGGGAGTTGCGATGATTTTAATATCGTATAGTCTACAAAATCTCGGTTCCCAACATTTTATTTATTTATTTTTATTTTATAAAAGTCCATAAAATTATATCGAAGTCTTTGTTGGACCATAGGTCCTACATTTGTGTTTTGATGCAAAAATACATATTGGACTATTTGATTGTGCTTAACTTTGGATGAATTTGGATAAATCATGAAATGAATTATATCTACTGATTTAAGCTTCATTATATATCTTTGGAATCATGTTTGATCATGTATGATATAAATTGGACGAATCTGGACTGACTTATTTTTCGATGCTAAAATCTGTCACAACATCACACTGCGCACACGTTGATTGAACAGTCATAACTTATTCATATTAGCTCTGATTGACTTGATTCTTGTTCTGAAAGTTATTTAAGATACTCTGGAATTTTTCATTGTCAAATAGTGTCAGGTCAATTTTATGCTTATCAGGTTCAATGTATCTGTTGAAATAAATTCACCTGTGTAGTCATTAAACTGGGCTAGTTGAGATTTGCATGATCAAATTGCATGATCAAATTGAATGACCAAATGACCTCAGTTATAAGTGAAATTTTGTATGCACATTCAATTATATATGAAATGATTTATCATGTGCTTACTTGAATTTTATTAAGCTTATAACATGTTGATTAACCTAAGTGCTAGCATTGAAGCTCTTTGAGCTTACAAGCAAAAATGGGATGTTTTGTCATCTATTCTTTTTGTAGGCTTAATCAACTGATCATCATGAGCCTATTTGAAGTATCATGAAGCTGATTCTATTGAGAAAATTTGTGCATCATGATTTGAAGCTCATGTAGACAAGTTTGGACATGGTCAACCCTACTTGGTTCAAGGTTGACATTTTGTGTGCAAGAAATGGTTCCAGCCGTGTGCCTTGTGTTATTATTGCTGGAGAATTAACTCAAGAACTTCTAGAAGCTTTATTATTTGATTTGGAGTCAACAAAGTAGAGGGAATACAAGTTTGAAATACTTGGTTGGTAGTGTGCCTAACACTTGCACTATGGAGACAAGGAAGAGACAAGGGAGAGACAAGATGACATAAAGTTATAATATTTTCCAGAATTTAAGATGGACTTGTTTGGCATTCCTTGAGAGAGAGTTGCTTCATGAAGAAGACTCATTTGATTGATCCAAACAAGGTGCAACTCAAAAGGACAACTCTTGACAAAATGATGCCAACGGCTTGATCTTCAATGGCTGAGATCAATTTCATTTGAATTAAAGAAGGGTCCAGATTTTATAGAAAATGAAAGGCCAAGATTTGAAGTGGTGTTGATCCAATGGCTAAGATTGTGTTTTGTTTTGAATGAACAATAGGGGGCAGCAACGTCTAGGTGTGGTGAAGAAGCATTTGCAGATTTTTTTCTAAGTGTTCAAGCTTACTTGCTCTCAACTTCATCTTCTTGATTCAAGCTTCTTCCTTGCGATCTCTTGCTACCACTTTGAATACATTCAAGCCATCATCTTCCTATTTGAAAGAGAGATCCAAAAACTCCTTGAACCACCCCAAAATCTTTCTACCCTTGGGTACTCTTGGTGTGTTCTTGAGAGTTCTTCAACAAAGCTTCACCTAAACCTATTCTTGATCTAGTGTGAGCTTTGTGTGAGATTACAAGAGTGTTTGCTACACATTTGAATCCAAACCCATTTGAGCAACATCTTGTGAATTTGAGTGTTCTCCAACTATATATAGCCTAGAGCTAATCTTGAGAGAACCAAAATCCAAATACTTGTAAAAGTCCCTTTTGAGGGCATTACCTTTGAGAGGTGTGTGAAAGTTTAAGGTTAGCTTCAAACCTTGTTGGTGTACAAGTTTGGGGTGTTCTTGGAAACCCTAAGTTTGTGGTGAACTTGCAAAACCACATATATCCTTTAGTGGATTGGGAAATCCTAAGCTTGAGGGCTTAAGTAGTGGATGTAGGTGTGAGCACCGAACCACTATATATCCTTGTGCACACTATTTTGATTTCCTTGCTTGTTTGTGTGTTAGACTTGCTGCCTTGTAGTGACTTATTTGTGATTATCTTTCTATTGGTGTTATTGGTGATTTGTGTGCCTTAGAAGTTGATATTAGGGTGTTGCTTGCTGCCATTGCTTGTTGGGATATTGCTTGTGGTTGAACAACTTGTGATTATTGAATTCTAGGTATACTTTTGATTGTTAATTTTCCAGAATACCAATCTGTCCGTGAATTGTTCATATATCTAGACTTTGAATTTTGAGCTGAATTTTTGATATAGTGTTCATTGACATGTTGTAATATTGCATATCAAATTTCGTTACATTCCGAGTTGAATTGCTAGGTCAAATTGCATTTACACGATTAGTGTGCAGATTTGCATTCTTGACATTGCCTTAATCATTTGTGAGTTTTTAGGTTGTGGTTTTGTGCTTGGGGTTTATACTTAGTTTTTTAAAACACAATTCACCCCCCCTCTTGTGTTAGCCTAGTGATTTCAATTGGTATCAGAGGGAGGTTAGCAAAGTAATAGAATTAACATTCTAGCTTAGATCAAATGGCTTACACTAGTACTAGATCACATGATGGTGAGGGCTTGTCATCAAATAGGCCACCGTTCTTTGATGGCAAGGACTATGGTTTTTGGAAGAATAGGATGAGGATTTTTATTAGGAGTATGGATATGGCCTTATGGAGAGTTATAGAGAATGGACCATTCATTCCTACCAAGAGAGAGGGAGATAAGGTAGTTCCTAAGGATGAGAGTGAATATAGTGAGAGTGATGACAAGAAGGTGAGCTTAAATGAAAAAGCAATTAACTTGTTACATATTGCATTAGCTAGGGGTGAGTATGATCATATTAGTGCATGCATTAGTGCTCAAGAGATTTGGAAAATGTTAGAATTAAAGCATGAAGGAACTAGTCAAGTTAAAGATTGCAAAATTAACATGTTAGTGCAAAAATATGAATTGTTCAAAATGCTTGAAGGTGAATGCATTAGTGACATGTTTAATAGGTTGACATGCATATGCAATGATTTGAATGCTCTTGGCAAACCTTACCCTATGCATGACAAGGTACAAAAGGTTCTAAGGAGCTTACCTAGAAATTGGAGTGAGAAGGTGACCGCCATTGAGGAGGCCAAAGACGTGAGGACTTTGAAGTTGGATGAGCTCATTGGGAGCTTGATGACTCATGAGATGAAAGTGTTAAATAGAGTGGATGAGGAGCCTCAAAGGAAGAAGGGCATTGCCCTAGCCGTGACCTCTAAGCCAAGGGAGGCCATGAGTCATGGTGAAAGGGAAGTGTCTTCAAGTAGTGAGAGTGAAGATAGTGATGATGAGATGGCTATGATGGTGAAGAATTTCAAGAAATTTGTGAGGAACAAGAGAGGTGGATTCAAGAATCGAAAGTTCAAAGACAAGGAGAAGGAGAAGGAAAGAGAGAAACCAACTTGTTTCAATTATGGCAAAGTTGGTCACTTTATTGCCGAGTGCCCCAAAGCATCCAAGAAATATCACAAAGGGAAAGGCAAAGAGAAGAAGAAGGCATTGAAAGCAACATGGGATGATTCATCATCAAGCTCATCAAGTGAGGATGAGATGGAGCATAAGGCACACTTTTGTCTTATGGCAAAAGAAGAGAAAATTGACTCATCCTCTCAAGATGAGATGGTAAAAGATTCTACTCTTTTAACCTATGATGAATTATATTCCAATTATGATGATTTATGTGATTCTCATGGTATGTTGCTTAGAAAGTGCAAACAACTTAAGAAAGAAAATGCTAGACTTATGAAAAATGATGAAATGCATGTTAGTGAACTTGAGGAGTCGAATGCCAAGTATGTTGCTATATGTGCTAAAAATGATGATATGATACTTGAGCATGATGTTTTGATTGATGAGAATAAGTGTCTAAAACAAAAATCTCTTATGCTTGATGAGAATGCTTGTATGGCTGAAAATTCAAATGTTAATATGCATGATTATGATCATCTTAAAGCTAGGGTGCTTGAGTTAGAAGAAGAATTAGTTACATGGGATGAACATGAGTGCATAATGATTTCTAATACTACTTCCTTGCAACATGAGCTTGATATGATGAAAGAAAAGAATAAATTTTTAGAGACTCAATTATCTAAATTTGCCATGAGTTCCTTGAAATTGGATGAAATGTTGGCCTCTCAAAGGCATTATTTAGATAGGAGTGGACTTGGTTATGATGCTATGACTTTTGATGGTTCTAAATGTGAAAATGAAGAATTGATTAAGCTTGTAAGACCTAAAGGAGACTTGACTAAAACTTCAAGGACTATACAAGGCTCGGCCAAGGCTTCAAAAGCCAAGGCCAAAGGTGCTCACTCCTTGGGTGGTGCATCTTCATCTAGGGCCACACACCCTAGAGTGAGGAAAGTGAGTTTGAAAAAGGTTTGGGTGCCAAAGTGCTTGAAATATGATGAAAAAATTGAATATGCAAGTGTTGTGCTAAAATTAAATGTCTATGCTATTGTATCTAACCCTCAAGGATCCAAAGTTTGGATACCTAAGGTCTTTTGAATTCATATGGTTAGGTATGCTTCAAGTCTTCATCCAATCCATGCCAATGGTACTTGGATAGTGGATGCTCAAGGCATATGAGTGGAGATCGAACCTTATTTACTTCATTCAAGGAAAAGAAGAATGGTGGTTATGTGACTTTTGGAGACAATTCTAAGGGAAAGATTCTAGGCATAGGATCGGTTGGTAAGGGTTCCTTTTCTCTAAATGATTGTCTTTTGGTTGAAAGATTGCAATTTAATTTGCTTAGCATTAGTCAATTAGCGGATAAAGGATATGATTCACATTTTAAGAAAGGTAAATGTTGTATTGTAGATGAGCATGATAATATCATTACATCCGGTGTTAGAATAGGTCATATGTATGCACTTGACTTAAATATGATGAATGATAATATGACATGTTTGATTTCTTCTAATGATGATATGTTGTATTGGCATAGAAGATTGGGTCATGTAGGTGTTTCTACTTTGAGAAAGCTTAGTTCAAAAGAATTAGTTAGAGGCTTACCCAAGTTGAAGTTTGGTGATTCCATTATATGTGAACATTGCATTAGAGGTAAGCAAATTAAGGAGTCTTTTAAATCAAAAAATGTTGTTTCTACTTCTAGGCCACTTCAACTATTGCATATTGATTTGTTTGGTCCTAGTAGGACAAAGAGTTTAGGTGGCAAGTATTATGCATTTGTTATTGTTGATGATTATTCAAGATTTACTTGGTGTTTGTTTTTAGCTCATAAAAGTGATGCATTACATGAGTTTAAATCTTTCATTAAAAGAGTGCAAAATGAGCATGAATTGCATGTTTCCAAAATTAGGAGTGACCATGGAGGTGAATTTGAAAACTATGGATTTGATGCTTTATGTAATTCTTATGGTATTACACATAATTTTAGTGCACCTAGAACACCACAACAAAATGGAGTTGTTGAAAGGAAAAATAGGACATTACAAGAGTTAGGTAGAACCATGATGCTTGAATATGCCTTACCTAAATACTTTTGGGCCGAAGCTATAAATAATGCATGTTATGTCTCTAATAGGTTGTCTATTAGAAAGATTTTGAAAAAGACTCCATATGAGCTTTTGTATGCTAGGAAGCCTAAAGTTGACTATTTTAGAGTGTTTGGTTGTAAATGCTATATTTTGAATACAAAAGACAATCTTGATAAGTTTGATGCTAAGAGTGAAATTGGTATATTTCTTGGTTATTCTACTCATTCTAGAGCTTATAGAGTTTTTAATGATAAGTCTAAGGTTGTGGAAGAAAGTGTGCATGTTAAATTCGATGATATGTTTTCACTTGATCCAAATGTGCTTGTAGAAGAAGAAATTTCAGGTTTTGAAGGGCTAGATCATCCAAAGAGTTCACACTCTATTGGTGGTCATGATCTACAAATAAAAGAGGATGATGATTTATTGGTGGGAAGCTTGAAGGAGATGAAAATCTCAAATGATTCTACATCAAATCGAGAAAATCAAGTGGAACCTATGTCTAATAATGAAGATCATGATGAACATGGTAATGATATACAATCGGGCAGCTCTAATAATCAAGGAAATAGGCTTCAAAAGAAGGACAAGCACATGCATCCTAAAGAGCTTATCATTGGAGACTTCTCAAAAGGCATTCAAACAAGATCAAGATTGAATTCGACGGTCAACTCTCATCCTTTAAATCTTTATGCTATGATATCTATGATAGAACCTAAGAATGTAAAAGATGCTTTAATTGATGAAGATTGGATTTTTGCTATGCAAGAAGAACTTGAACAATTTGAAAGAAGCAAGGTTTGGACACTTGTTCCAAAACCTAGAGACCACACCATTATTGGAACCAAATGGGTGTTTAGAAATAAGATGAATGAGAATGGTGAAGTGACTAGGAATAAGGCTAGGCTAGTAGCTCAAGGTTATTGTCAAGAAGAGGGTATAGATTATGAAGAAACCTTTGCACCGGTTGCAAGGTTGGAGGCCATTAGACTTTTATTAGCTTTTGCATGCTATAAGGGTTTTAAACTTTTTCAAATGGATGTTAAGAGTGCTTTCTTGAATGGTGTGATAAATGAGGAAGTGTATGTTAAACAACCTCCGGGTTTTGAATCTAAAGAATACCCTAATCATGTTTATAAATTAGACAAGGCATTGTATGGCTTAAAGCAAGCACCTAGGGCATGGTATGAGAGACTTAGTAAATTCTTGTTAGAAAATGATTTTTCTTGTGGTAATATTGATAATACTTTGTTTACTAAATGCAAAGGTGATGACTTGTTGATTGTGCAAATATATGTGGATGACATTATATTTGGTGCTACTTTGGAATCAATGTGTGATGAATTTGCTATGTGCATGAAAAGTGAATTTGAAATGTCTATGATGGGTGAGTTGACATATTTTCTAGGATTGCAAATTAGACAAACATTGCATGGCATTCATATAAGTCAAACTAAATACACTTATGACTTGCTTAAAAGGTTTGGAATGGACTTGTCTAAAGGATGTTCTACACCAATGGGGGTGTCATCCAAATTAGAAGCCGACCTTAAAAGCAAAGAAGTGGATCAAAAGATGTATAGGTCTATGATTGGAAGTTTACTTTATTTGACCGCATCTAGGCCGGATATCATGTTTAGTGTGTGTATGTGTGCTAGATATCAATCTAATCCTAAAGAATCACATTTATTGGCCGTTAAGAGGATATTGAGATACTTGAAAGATACACCAACCTTAGGGTTATGGTATGATAGAAAATCCTCATTTGACTTGCATGCTTTTAGTGATGCCGATTATGGAGGTTGTAGAATTGATAGGAAAAGTACAAGTGGTACATGTCAATACCTAGGGAACATGCTTATATCTTGGTTTTCAAAGAAACAAACTTGTGTTGCCTTAAGTACAACCGAAGCCGAGTACATGGCCATAGGTAGTTGTGTTGCACAAATTCTATGGATTAAACAACAATTGATTGATTTTAATATGTCATTTGATAACACACTTATTCAATGTGACAACATTAGTGCAATCCATTTATCTAAGAATCCGGTTCATCATGGAAAAGCCAAACACATTGAGATTAGACATCATTTTATAAGAGATCATGTAGCTAAAGGAAATATTGTGCTTGAACATGTTGAAGGAGAACACAATATTGCCGATTTGTTTACAAAACCATTAGCTAAGGATAGGTTTATAAAATTAAGAGATGCATTAGGATTGATTAATGCACCTTGAACTCATGGTCTTTACTTAATTGTATGTGACACATCTCAATTGGTTATATATACTTATTTGAATGAGATGCACATGTGTAGGGGGAGTTCCCAAATAAACTCTTATGTGTTTGATGCGATTCCTTGCTTAAATGATGATCCATGATTGCTTCCATGTTATTGGTATTCCTTGCTAGCATATATGAGCTTGAAAACATATTTGATTTTTAATTGGTATTTTGAATGATTTTCAAGCTATGCATTCAATGTTTTTACATGGCTTAGGAAGCATTAGTTGATGCACTTCATTGAGTTAAACCATTCATTGTTTTTGAAGTTGCATTACCCCTATTTCCTCACCTTTTTGAGTTCTTACAAAAAGGGGGAGAGATAATTGATGAAAAAGTGCATATGATTTGATTAAAAATGCATATTAGTTGCACAACTTAAGGGGGAGTGAGCTTGCCATGTTAAGGGAGAGTAGGAAGCTTAAAGTGAGGGGGAGCATAATAAGATTTTGAAAATCTGAAAATGTATCTCAAAATTTCATTTGATTTCAACATGGAGATACAATTTTGCTCACTTTATGCATGAGGTTTGGTATCCAAATTATATTGATATCAAATAGCTCTTTTACATCATGTAGTTTTGTAATCATCAAAAAGGGGGAGATTGTTGGACCATAGGTCCTACATTTATGTTTTGATGCAAAAATACATATTGGACTATTTGATTGTGCTTAACTTTGGATGAATTTGGATAAATCATGAAATGAATTATATCTACTGATTTAAGCTTCATTATATATCTTTGGAATCATGTTTGATCATGTATGATATAAATTGGACGAATCTGGACTGACTTATTTTTCGATGCTAAAATCTGTCACAACATCACACTGCGCACACGTTGATTGAACAGTCATAACTTATTCATATTAGCTCTGATTGACTTGATTCTTGTTCTGAAAATTATTTAAGACACTCTGAAATTTGTCATTGTCAAATAGTGTCAGGTCAATTTTATGCTTATCAGGTTCAATTTATCTGTTGAAATAAATTCACCTGTGTAGTCATTAAACTGGGCTAGTTGAGATTTGCATGATCAAATTGAATGACCAAATGACCTCAGTTATAAGTGAAATTTTGTATGCACATTCAATTATATATGAAATGATTTATCATGTGCTTACTTGAATTTTATTAAGCTTATAACATGTTGATTAACCTAAGTGCTAGCATTGAAGCTCTTTGAGCTTACAAGCAAAAATGGGATGTTTTGTCATCTATTCTTTTTGTAGGCTTAATCAACTGATCATCATGAGCCTATTTGAAGTATCATGAAGCTGATTCTATTGAGAAAATTTGTGCATCATGATTTGAAGCTCATGTAGACAAGTTTGGACATGGTCAACCCTACTTGGTTCAAGGTTGACATTTTGTGTGCAAGAAATGGTTCCAGCCGTGTGCCTTGTGTTATTATTGCTGGAGAATTAACTCAAGAACTTCTAGAAGCTTTATTATTTGATTTGGAGTCAACAAAGTAGAGGGAATACAAGTTTGAAATACTTGGTTGGTAGTGTGCCTAACACTTGCACTATGGAGACAAGGAAGAGACAAGGGAGAGACAAGATGACATAAAGTTATAATATTTTCCAGAATTTAAGATGGACTTGTTTGGCATTCCTTGAGAGAGAGTTGCTTCATGAAGAAGACTCATTTGATTGATCCAAACAAGGTGCAACTCAAAAGGACAACTCTTGACAAAATGATGCCAACGGCTTGATCTTCAATGGCTGAGATCAATTTCATTTGAATTAAAGAAGGGTCCAGATTTTATAGAAAATGAAAGGCCAAGATTTGAAGTGGTGTTGATCCAATGGCTAAGATTGTGTTTTGTTTTGAATGAACAATAGGGGGCAGCAACGTCTAGGTGTGGTGAAGAAGCATTTGCAGATTTTTTTCTAAGTGTTCAAGCTTACTTGCTCTCAACTTCATCTTCTTGATTCAAGCTTCTTCCTTGCGATCTCTTGCTACCACTTTGAATACATTCAAGCCATCATCTTCCTATTTGAAAGAGAGATCCAAAAACTCCTTGAACCACCCCAAAATCTTTCTACCCTTGGGTACTCTTGGTGTGTTCTTGAGAGTTCTTCAACAAAGCTTCACCTAAACCTATTCTTGATCTAGTGTGAGCTTTGTGTGAGATTACAAGAGTGTTTGCTACACATTTGAATCCAAACCCATTTGAGCAACATCTTGTGAATTTGAGTGTTCTCCAACTATATATAGCCTAGAGCTAATCTTGAGAGAACCAAAATCCAAATACTTGTAAAAGTCCCTTTTGAGGGCATTACCTTTGAGAGGTGTGTGAAAGTTTAAGGTTAGCTTCAAACCTTGTTGGTGTACAAGTTTGGGGTGTTCTTGGAAACCCTAAGTTTGTGGTGAACTTGCAAAACCACATATATCCTTTAGTGGATTGGGAAATCCTAAGCTTGAGGGCTTAGGTAGTGGATGTAGGTGTGAGCACCGAACCACTATATATCCTTGTGCACACTATTTTGATTTCCTTGCTTGTTTGTGTGTTAGACTTGCTGCCTTGTAGTGACTTATTTGTGATTATCTTTCTATTGGTGTTATTGGTGATTTGTGTGCCTTAGAAGTTGATATTAGGGTGTTGCTTGCTGCCATTGCTTGTTGGGATATTGCTTGTGGTTGAACAACTTGTGATTATTGAATTCTAGGTATACTTTTGATTGTTAATTTTCCAGAATACCAATCTGTCCGTGAATTGTTCATATATCTAGACTTTGAATTTTGAGCTGAATTTTTGATATAGTGTTCATTGACATGTTGTAATATTGCATATCAAATTTCGTTACATTCCGAGTTGAATTGCTAGGTCAAATTGCATTTACACGATTAGTGCGCAGATTTGCATTCTTGACATTGCCTTAATCATTTGTGAGTTTTTAGGTTGTGGTTTTGTGCTTGGGGTTTATACTTAGTTTTTTAAAACACAATTCACCCCCCCTCTTGTGTTAGCCTAGTGATTTCAGTCTTAACCGCTGATGAAATTAATGCGGGAAATGCATTGGATGCACCCTCAGAAAAATTCTTGAGGTGAGAGTGTTTCATAGATACTTGACCATTGGATGGAAGGGTTCCATGAACCTCAATATTAGACTCTCGATATAACTTTTATATCTTGTAAATAATTATCATGTCTCATGTATATATTTTTGTTAAAATGTCATGTTTGATTTTCTTAATCATTTAATGAGATAGTAAAAATTTAATTGACAACTTTTTTTAAAAAATAGACGTTATGTGGTGTCTTATCCCTTCCCGATACCTAACAAACTCAATTACCCATTCTCTGAATTTTGGTATTCCAAATTATTTTTATTGGTGACCAATTGCACCTATTACAATTGGTGGCGACTTCTTTAAATTTTCTTTCGCAAAATGGGTTGCGACATAACACATAAGAACCTGAATCATCCTCAAAACCATACGTGACTGGTGGTTTAATGGTGCGTTTGGGTCGTCCAAAAACAAGGTTGGAACCTTGCTGCTGTTGTTCAGTTTATCTATTAAAACCTTCATCTGACACCTCCATCTCATTCAGAAAAGTCTTGCCACCTTTAGATGATAGCTCCACCTCAATCTGAGAACTCTCTTCCCCACTAGGTGTCTCAATATGTTGTATTTTATTTGCAGTTAACACGGATTCTTCATCAAAAACTACATCTCTGCTAACTATCACCTTTTGGGCCTTTGGATCCCAAAATCTGTATCCCTTTATTTCATGTCCATCACCGATGAAGATGCACTTTCTAGATTTGGCATCCATTTTCGATCTTTCATCTCCTGATATGTGCACATAAGCTGGACAACCAGAAATTCTCAAGAAAGAGTGGTCAACTTCTCTTCCCGTCTAAACCTCCTCGGCAACCTGACCCTCCAACTTCATTGAAGGTGATCTATTAACTACAAATATTGTCGTAGCCACTACTTCAGACAAAAATTGTTTGGGTAAACCAGCTTGTACTCTCATTGCTCTAGCCATCTCCAACAAAGTTCTATTAATCCTCTCTGCAACGTCATTCTGTTGTGGTGTCTTCGGAATTGAAAAATGTCTCTCAATCTCTTATTTCTTGCAGAAATCTAAGAACTCATTAGATGTGTACTTACCCCCATTATCAGATCGAAGACACTTAACCTGCCTTCCAATTTCTTTTTCAACACTGGCTTTCCACTCCTTGAATTTTGAGAACGCCTTTGATTTTTTCCTTCATAAAAAATACCCAAACTTTTCGTGAGAAATCATCAATCAAACTCACAAAGTACCTGGCTCCACCTTTTAAGGTATTTTTGTTGGACCCCAAACATCCGAATGAATGTAATCCAATGCCCCCGTACTCCTATGTGAGGATGCCTTGAAACTGACTCTATTTTGCTTCCCAAAAATACACCTTTCACACAAATTAACCTTGCAATGTTTCACACCTTTCAGCAGCTTCCTTTTGTGAAGTTCCTTCAACCCATTCTCACTAATATGCCCAAGACGCTTATGCCAGAGAGTTGTACTGTCTGTATCAAATTTTGAAGAAGATGCTGCAGAAGCTTCGCCCACAATTGTACTACCCAACAACTTGTACAAATTGTTTTCAATCCTCTGCCCTTTCATCACAACCATGACACCCTTTGTTAATTTTAGAATTCCACTTCCTAGACTAGCTGAAATCCCATGTGAGGTCTTTTCCAAACATTCTGATATTAACAGTACCCAATCCGAGTACCTTGCAAGGATGGTTATCACCCAATATAACAGAACCAGCATCTACTGACCTATATGTATCAAACCAATCCCTATTTGCTATATAATGCGATGAACATGCTGAATCTAAAATCCATACCAAATTACCTGAGCTAGAATCCAATGCTACAGCTGCCAAAACATAAAAATATTCATCTTCATCTGTACTTTATGCCACTACACTTGCGGAATTATCTCTGTGACCTTGCTCCTTTTTCTTCAAAAGTGGGCAATCACGTTTGTAGTGACCTTTCTTGTGGCACTTGAAACATTCTCCCTTTTTGGCTCTTGACTTGGATCTCCCTTTTGATTTCCTCTTGGATTGATCTTTTTCGTTGTTTTTGCCCCTTTCACGTTCTGAGCTTACAACCAGACCTTCTCCATGATAGCTTTCTGATTCATACCTCCGCTTTGTACTGTGGGACCTCAAAACAGTTACAACGTCGTCATATTTTAAGGTTTCCTTCCCATACATCAAAGTCATCAATAGGTGCTCATACGAATTTGGCAGAAAACACAGCAGCATCATGGCTTTATCCTCGTCAACAAATTTTACCTCCATCCGCAACATACCATTCACCTTTTGATTAAACATGTTATTATGTTCAATCAAATCCCCATCTTCTGGCATCCGCAGAGTATACAAGTCACGTTTCAAGAACAGTTTGTTGGTGGTGTTCTTTGCCATGAACAGATCCTCCAGTTTCTTCCACGGATTCTTCGTTGTCTTCTCCTCGGTTACATCGTACATAACCGAATCCGCCAAACAAGTGCGGATTGTGTTGGGAGCTAACTCTTCCATATCTTCCCACTCAGTCGATCAATACAATGAGCCACACCATAATTCAACAATATTGTATGAATTGTTAGTTCAATTTTGATGGATTTATTTGCACCAATATCTCATATCAGTTTGGATCCATCAATTGGAGTTGAAAATATGGGCCACCCAAAACCCTAGTCTTTTATAATTATTGGAAGTTGCAAGGTCTGAAGCGGTTCAAATCAACGAAAATTCTAAATATCCTGCTGTCCATAATATCCACAGTGAGGAGAGGTGAAATTTGAATATTTAAACTTGTGTTTTGGAGTCAAAATCAATGGTGATGATGATGAACACATCAATTATGTACACTTTATGAATAAAAAAAAGTTATGGATGACTAATATTACCGTCAAATTAGTGCCAATTGTGACGCAACAGTTTGGTTTTCCACACGTGACATGTTAAAGTGATGTGAAAGGGCACAACTTTCTTTAAACTGGCGCATTGAGAGCATCTCCAATGTTACACTCTTCAAAATTTTCAGCGTAGTCCTACTTCTATTACAGCAAAACACGACTCCCAATACAGTCATATCAACATAACACATATTTCAATATAATTTTTTTCACTTTTCATTCACAAACACTCTAAATATCAAGCATCAACATTATTTCTCTCATACTTTTCTACCATATTTCACTTTTTTTACCATTTTACACATTTTCCAATACAATTTTTTCAAATAACTCTCTCTATACACTCCAAAATTTCCAGCACCAATTTTCAGCGCCCCATTGGAGATTGTCTGAATGCATGATGTGCACAATATCGCTCACCAGTATCTTTCTTAACAGCATGTGGCGAAGTGATCGATGAATATAGGAAGATCCGCTCATAAAAAATAATGTAGATCCCAAGGACGAAAAGCCGATCCATGGGGTCTAGGGGCAATTGTAAGGGATGAAATCCATGACACATGTTTGAAGTAAGAAGATGCCATGCACGAGTGTTCGACCCTATAGTCGACCTTGTCATCACGAAGGTCAAGCGTATGCATTTGATTCGTCTGCGAAGCTCGTTGGGGTCCAATCTTCGCATAATGGGCTCAGAATAGTATAATCATATTTGCCTCCTAATTTAAGGGGATTAGACCTTTCATAAACACCAAATTGATGATGATCAATTTGGAGAGATTGAGCACGATTCTAGTTCCTGATTTTTAGGGATTTTATTATATCCAGTAAGGAAATCTCCTTAGAGTTAGGGAGGGTAAAGGAAACTCGAAAAAGGTATATAAGAATGAGAGAAGCACTCGGCAATGGTACACAACACAATTTCTACAATTCATCATAAATGATATTTGGGTGCCTCTAACTAAGTTGAGTATCGGAGAGCCAAAGGTGGCTAAAACTACCAGTTGGTCGTCACCCAAAATGGTGGACAATCCGATGATGCTGATGACTTAGTTGGGATGGACTACACACCAGCAAGAAGGAAGCCTCCAATTCATAATTAATAATTCGTTACATCCCCAAATTATGATTTCACCTTGGATGGCAACACAAATTTATTTACTAAAAAAGAACTTTTAAAATATTGTCTCCCTCATGCACCAGACCAGCTCATAGTAAAAGGATAAGGATAAGTATGAAAAATTCAACAAATCAATGTATATTATTTCCCTCATGCACCAGACCAGCTGATAGTCACTTTTAAAAAATAGTAGTACCTAAACTTGCATCACTAGCCTAACAAGGCTACAAGATTTAAAAATAGTTAAATCTTTCACACTTTCACTACTTGACATATATAATGTAAGTCAAAAATGCTCAACAGGGAATTAAGTAGCAAAATACACAAACAAATTCAACATTAGGATGTGGAGCTTCACATAAACATCTTTAAAGGAAATGAAAGAGTAACGAAGTACGTCCTCAAACACCAAATCAAATATTAGGACAGCTAAATCATTTGATCAAGTGATCACAAGAGACATGAAGAGGCATAGGCATAGGCATATCATATAATTCGACCGAATCTAGTAAAAATAATTTAAAAAGAAGGATAAACCTCAGTAGTTCAGTACTGTTCATACATCCTAGAACCATTTATAGATACTTATGCAAGATCTTTGCAGCCCAGTATGACAGAGAAACAAAAAATGTCGGCTAAAATGGGCAAAATCACGAAGTGCATGCTAAAGCCATAGAATCATTATTAAGAACCTATTAATAATTTCTATAAAAGCCTACCAAACTCGAGAGCAGCATCAACGATCAAAGCACCAAGCATAAAGGTTGGACTAACAATTGGAAAAAAAAAAAAAAAAATCATATGCTTATCTGATGATATTTATATATCCAAAATAAATTCAAATGTTTCAAAAATAATTGTACCCAAATCACCAGTGGACTAACAAGGCCATGAAATTTAAAGGGTGCAAAGTGGTACCAGTTGAATCCACCTGCCTGCACATACGAGGCGGCAACAGTAGAAGCTCGGTCCTGACGATTGTGCTTGCAAGATCGGAGAAGTTCAGGTTGACGGTGATGGTTAAAAATTTTAGTTGACTTGCCGACAGAATATCCCGTTGGTAAAATAAAAACAATTAAAAATGTATATTTAAGTAATTAAAATATAATTACTATAAAACATTTTAAAAACCCAAAAACTAAATTACTGATGAAGTTCATGTCCGTAAAAAAATTACAGATGGTAAATCTGTCTGTAATTTGTCAGTAAATTTCTCGGAACAATTGGCGACATAACACACCAATGGAATAACTCGTTGCTAATATTTCCGTCTGAAATTGATCGGTAAACCGTTGGAAAATTTTCAAACCTAATTACCATTGGCAATCCGTCAATATTTACCGACAGACTATGTGCCGTAGCTAATTTCCGTAGGTAATTATTAACGTTTTTCTTGTAGTGTCTTACGTTATCAATATATTATTGTAAAATTAAGAATAAACATCATCTTATAAGATAATTTAATCAAGCAAGCTGTTCATCATCTTTGACATGGTCATTGTCCATATGCATCTTGCATTAAAATATGACTACAGACTTGGTATCTTGCATTAAAATATGACTACAGACTTGGAGTGGAAAATGTAATTAAAAAAGAAATAGCATCAAGGAGGAGGATGAATAGCGTGAAACCAGGGGCATTCATGCATCACTTAATTAAAAAATCTTGATTTTAATAATAACCCCCTAACATCGTTGTTTGGCTCCACCCCTGTGTGAAACAATGGAGGAAAATGTATTCCTTGCTCTTTCATGGAACGCGTATTAATCTGAAACTTCCACTCCATATTGTAACAACCCCAATTGAAAAGTCTGAGCATGAATAGAAACAGTAAGATATTTTAATGGAAGCTATAGTTTTCAGTCATAAACTAATTATATTGCGCCAATGGCCACGATCAAAAATATTATGACTTAAAATAGCATTAACTTAGACCCAAAACAAAAGAGATCGAGCGTAAGTCTGAGATTGGATGGGATGAGTAACGAATTCGGTCATCTTTTAAGACGATTTATGACTCAGTCTCAGATTGTCTAAGTTGTATGTAGCAACGTCGCCCACGGCGTAAAGTCTAATAATATGTGTTTTAGCATTGTTTACACATAAAAGTATAGTATTTTTTGTTTCTCCCAATACGTGAATAACCATTAAAAGCTTTAGTATCCCCAACACTATATCTTTCATGTATCTAATAAGCTTTAGTTGGATTGGAGGACGGTTTGTGCACTAACGGTCCAAGCGGTTGGATCGACTGGTCCCTGTGAATTGTTCATTTGGACCGTTTTTTATTTAAAAAGTAAGAAAAGTTATTGTTTTAATGTTGAAAAATACGTAGTCGCGGAAATGTTTTTAAAAATAAGGAATGCACATAAGTGTAATCGATCAGAAAAACGGCTTTCAAAAATTTCTTGCTTGGTATGGTTAACATGCATAAGCTATGACTAAACTAATTGTATAAAGATAATTTACCTTGAGATCTTTCTGGATTGATCTCCAATAAAATTATCGAAGGATGGAGTCAGCCGGATTGATTCAAAGTTCAATTCCGCGGATCTTCCACCGTATGAACTAATTCCCAAACTTGGATTTCAAGAGTATGGATTTTCTACACCAAGAACATGAAAATCATAAACCAAAACTATGGAGACAGTTAGAGAGTTGAGTCCAACTGGTGTCTCAAATTAAATCTGAGCATTTCGTTATAATCGTTCATTTAAAATCCTCATGTTAAGTTATAGATACGCGTCAATTAAATATGTCACTGACATATAATATTTAATTGACATATTTAAATATTGTTCGACCTTACCTCTTAACTTATTTCAATGTGTCGGATTAATAAAAATCCACCTACAGGGTTTGACACAATCTCAAAACCTATAAGCATTCTTGAGAGGGTATCATCAATCCTTAATTGGAGGTGAATTTTATTAACAGATTATTTTTCATTGTACATTTAATGCGGTAACCCGATTCACTCGGTGTATGTTGGTCTGTACAAAAAGACCCACCCTTTGTTAAATCAAAGTCACATACATTAAATGCACATGTATCAATAATCTTTAATAAATTAAGAATATGAATGATGTCATAACGTCTGTGTGAGTGTACAATTTTTCATGTAGTCAGACTGGGAAAATTGACTCACACGCCGTCCTTATTAATACACTCCAAGTGTACTAGTATAGTAAGTTCAAGCTTTACCGCTTTCCGTAACCAAGTTAGGCATCCTGAAATACTATATTAAAGCCCTGCCAATGGTTTGTCCAATTTTGTCTAAGCTGTGATCGTTTGCTTATATTCAATAAGAACTTATGAATTGATTTTCTGTGTGTAAGATACACTCTACACATCAATTCATATACCATATATAATAAAAGAAGTTTATGTTAATATGTCATTATTCATATTAAATACTAAACATATTTTATTCAAATAAACAAACTGAGTTTGAATATTACATAAAATAATTGCCTTTAGCATACTATCCCTATCAATCTCCCATTTATGCTCAAGCTCATACACATCTTATTGCAAGACCCTCCAATGCACATCTATATACCAACGCTTTTCTTGTAGTGTCTTACGTTATCAATATATTATTGTAAAATTAAAAATAAACATCATCTTATAAGATAATTTAATCAAGCTAGCTGTTCATCATCTTTGACATGGTCGTTGTCCATATGCACCTTGCATTAAAATATGACTACAGACTTGGAGTGGAAAATGTAATTAAAAAAGAAATAGCATCAAGGAGGAGGATGAATAGCGTGAAACCAGGGGCGTTCATGCATCACTTCATTAAAAAATCTTGATTTTAATAATAACCCCCTAACATCGTTGTTTGGCTCCACCCCTGTGTGAAAAATCGAGGAAAATGTATTCCTTGCTCTTTCATGAAAAGCGTATTAATCTGAAAGTTCCACTCCATAATGTAACTGTTGGACCTAGGCTACACAAGAGGGGTGAATTCTATCCCCAAATTCCAAATGAGAATTTTTTTTATTTTGTTTTTTTAATAAATCGAACAAAAAATACACTCACACACAAAACCAACACGCAATGACAAATTTCACATGATAATTCAATTCAGGCATATTTGAAATGATAGTGCAAGTATAGACAAATAAAAAACGAATAATAAAAAACGTAAAAGAGTAGGGATGAGAGAAATGCAAACAGCGATTTAGAGTGGTTCGGAGACTTCACCAAATCCTCCTACATCCGCTACCCAGACAGCACCTGTCTAGGATTTCAAATCCACTATATGGTAAGGTTTTTCAAAGCTCACCACCAACTTGTACAAAGGTTTCAAGATTACCCCAAACTAATGGTTTCTCAAAGTTCACCACCAACTTTCACACAATCTCACACAAGTAGGTACCCAAATAGGGTTGTACAATGATATATATATATATATATATATATATATATATATGTGTATATGTATATATGTATGTATAAACTTCGATAAGTACAAACACAAATATCTATTCACATATGTTTCAAATATTGAATTCATTAGAATTATATATTAAATTTTCATTGATATTCTCATAAACTCATATTGTTAATCTCAAATTTTTTGAGATAAAGACTCATATATTATGTTGAAAATTGATTGCAATATACATTTGATTTAACTCATTACTCTAATCTTAATTTGAATTAAAATGAAATTTTAATTTTAATTTATTATTATATAATTATATAAGTAATTTTAAATTTATTTTATTTTATACTTGACGTATGTAGTACCCCATTTTTGTCCGGGCACTTGCTATTTTTAATAAAATAATAAAAAATTGAAAAAAAAAACAACCTTAGTGCCCAATATTCACCAAAGTCTTGGCCCAAATTTAAACCCTAAATACCTACATTTAATCAATTACCTAATATTACCTAGTTAGGCCCATTGCCTTATCTAAGGTCCAAATATCTACCCATTATTTAATTAAAACCAAGCCCAATAATTACCCAACTAAGAACCTAAAGGACTACCCAAGTAACCCCAAAGCCCAACCCACTTAACCTAAACTCACCTAAGTTACCACTCAACCCTAAATTACCTAGGGGAAGGAAGAAACACCAGTCGGCCGATTGATTGAAGAAGAGAGGAAGAAACGACAGGGTGAGTGGTTGAGAAAAAGAGGGTGGCCGGCCAGGACAAGAGATTGGGTGAAAAGCAAAGGTAGTGGAGGAATTGGTGGACAATGACAAGGAGAACGCACCAGAGAGAGGGCAACGAACGTGGGAGACAGAAGGTAGAGGGAGGAGCTGGACGGCACCGGTTTGGGGCTATAAAGCCGGAGGGTTTTTACTGAGAGAAAGGGGTTGAGTTTTGGAGATAGTGTTGGGGGAATTTCTAAAAAACCAGAGGATTTTCGGGGAAAGAATCGGAGAGTTTTTGAGAGAGGATTTCGGGAAGTGTTTTATAGAGGAGAAAAACCGAGGGATTTCGGGAGGTGTTTTACAGAGGAAGGAAACAAAGTGTTTAAGAGAGAAGGCCGGAAAGCTTGAGGATCGAAAAAGGCAGAGAGGATAATCGTAGAAGAAAAGATCCAGACGAAGCGGAAGCAAAAATCGAAGTTGTTTTTAGAAGAAGAATCCGGAAACGGGAAAATAGGGTAATCTCACATCTTTGTTTTTTTATTATTTCTTGATACTGTCATATGTTCCAGATCTAGGTATTTTGAGCTTTGGTTTCTTGAGGATTTTTGTTTTGATGAATTTTAGTCTCGTTGGTTTCAAGGAACCGATCTGAATTTTTGTTGGTTCATTTTATCTGTAGTTTTGCTTTAGATTTTTGTTTCTGGATTTATGTTTGTCGAGGCTCTGTTTTTTTTTGTTTCTGGTTTGGTTGCTTTGTTTTGCTCGGATCTGCTTGTAGGTGCACCGGACCGAAACGTGATGGTTGCTACCGGCGACGGTGGTGCTGGCCAAGGAGGGAGACGATGAACAGTAGTGGACGTTGATCCAGGGGTGGTTTTTGGGCCGGTGGTATATTTGATGGATGTTGGGTCGATGATAGATTTATAGGATGTTGGGCCAGGAATGAGTTAATGGGCCCGTGTTGATGGGAAATATTGGGTTATGAAATTGGGCTATGAAAGTTTTATTACAATTGGGATCGGGCCGGATTTGTTTTATTTTCAGGGTTTAGGTTTTGTTTCAATTGTTTGTATTGTTAACAGGGCCGGATTAGTTTAATTTTTGGGTTGGTTTATATTAGATTGGGCCGGGTTTAAGTTTTAATTTGTCTTCTCATGGGTTTCTGTTTGTACTTGTATTGGGCTGGATCCGGGTTTGTGTTTTGATTTGGGCCTGCTGTTTGTTTACTATAGGTTGGGTTGGGTTTTATTTTCCATATATATTGAGATTCATGTAAATGTAATAATGTAGTAAAATAGTAAAAGTAGTATAGATAATATTAATTAGATTAATATGCCTGCTTATATTTAACTTCACGATTTATTTTGAGGTATATTAAAATAATTTCAAAGAAAGAATCAAATCATACGATTATATATGTTCGACGCGTTAAACATCCGAGAATATCAACGTATTGGTTTCTCGAAACATCCATTTCTTTCAAACCATTCGATCTTGTTCCGAGAATATCAACGTATTGGTTTCTCGAAACATCCATTTCCGTCAAACATCTGATTTTGTTTAGAGAATATCAACGTTTTGGTTTCTCGAGACGTTTCTTTCAAGCATCCAATCATGTTCAGAGAATATCAACGTATTGGTTTCTCGAGACATTTCTTTTTCCATCCAACTTTGTTTAGAGAATATCAACGTATTGATTTCTCGAAACATTTCTTTTAAAAAACGAAGTTTAAATTCCTCCATCCATAATTTTTTTTATCAAAACAATTTGAGACATTTTTAAAACATTTTTAAGAAAAGGCATAAACAGTTTAAAAGGCAACCGACTAGGGAGTTGTGGGGTGCCTAACACCTTCTCCACACTCAATAGACCCCCTTATCCATTTTCTTTGGTTCGCAGACCTAACATTTAGTGTCCAATTGCACTATAATCAATTGGTGGCGACTCTTACATTTTCTTACATTTTACGAATCTTTTTCTCAATAGCGCCGGTACGCGTCGTGATTTCGGTTGCGACAACTGGCGACTCTGCTGGGGATACCAGGTTTTTACTGAAGGGGTCGAGCCTTTATATTGATGTTTATGCTTTTTCTTAATTTTTGATTTTTGTTTATTATAAAGTTTAATATCATAGTTTATTAATTTATATGTCATCGAAAACACACTATTTATTACACACACGTAACCCTATACCCGGGTTTTCCTTGTGATTAGTGAGGGTTGACCTACCACCTTTTGGGATTTACTTCCCTGTGTAGGTGGGGGAAGACACTCTCCTGGATTGACGTCCTCTTAAAGTATTAAGGGATGGACTTTTGTTATCCAAGTATGGATCAAAAGTCACATAATCCAGTAAACCTCTCGCGAAGACGCGTTTTAGTTTAGATACATAACCCGAATGCACATTAGACCTCCAGATATGGTAGGATTTTTCTATCGAATTAGGAACAACAAGGGCATCCTTATTTCTAACAGTTTATTTGTACATAATTTGTATACTCTCTTACGATTATCTTATGATTGTACATCGTTGCACATATCCAAGTTGTGTTTGTTTTACATGTCCTAAATTGCAAATACCCTTCTTACTTTTTGTTCATACATACACTAGAGCACAAATCTTTGTAATCTAATTAGATAGTACTTGCAGAATGATCATATCGATAGGGACCAATGCACTAACATTAGAAGATTCCCAAGGGGTCAGGGAGAAGTTAGAAGCATTGCAAGAAAGATGGGGAGACAGTTTGAAGGAAGAACAATTTTTGGGACTACTGAAGAAAGTTACATTTCTAACTCAGGCACCAGCAGCCCTAGTTGAGTTATGGGAAGAACAAGATTTGCATACAATGCAAGCTTTCAGAAGTGCCTATGGACGAATCGACTATCTGTTGACCATATAAAAATATAACTCTGTGCCCGAGTTTTTCCTGGAACTAGTGAGGGTTGACCTACCACCTTTTTGGGATTTACTTCCCTGTGTAGTTGGAGGAAGACACTCTCCTGGATTGACGTCCTCTTAAAGTATTAAGGGATGGACTTTTGTTATCCAAGTATGGATCAAAAGTCACATGATCCAGTGGCCTCTCGTGCAATTGCGTTACAGTTAGATATGCCACCTATATGCACATGAGATAACCTTAGATCCGGTTTGAGACTTTCAGAAGTTTGTAGGAACTTGACCCTGATTAAGAATCACAAGAAATACTTTTATTCTTAACTTTACTTACACTTTGTATATATACATTTGTCTATCATTTGCATGTTCATTAACCACTCATACATGTCCATATGTACCTTTCATACACATTATTCATGACATTTGCATCCACAATAATTTAGAGAAAATCCATCAATTGGTTTTACGATAACTTTATGTTTAGATTTTTTCTAAGAATTGTCAATCTGTCCAATATTATGGCAATTTCGAGAAAATTAATTCTTAACCTTAGTGTTGGACAAATGTGAATGCATCATGCTAGAGGAATATTTGGGAACCTATGTGAGCAATTTAAAGAATTTCATGGGAAAGGATCCGAACTCTGCTGATAATCCTTGTTATGTCATTTCTCGACCATCGTGTATTGATCATTAACTGGAGCAGTTTGGGGATTTCCAATCTCATATCAATTGTCTCCAAGAGTAATCTCCAAGGTGCACCACCATTCATGTTCTATCATGACTTCGATTTGATGAAGTTTTATAGTACGAAATTTGCATATTTCTATTATGTCCCTTGTGAAGTAAAAGCCCATATTCCAAATTTCTGCATGAATTCGTCCTCATTCTTCATCATTTCCAAATGTTAAATCTTAATCATTCCATCCAACAAGATTGAAATTGATGATAATGAAGAGGATGAGCCTAATAAAACCTTGTTGGGTGTCCTCACCAATGACAATGTTGAATCTTCCTCTGGCACTAAGACTGAATTGGAGATATCGTTAGATTGGCTTGGATATTTTATTCGAGAATGGAGTCACTCAAGTACACTTTTTGAGAAAGCCATCTGTTGTGGGGATGATTGAAAAAGACAAATGTTGTGCTGTACAATAGTATTAGTTTGTTTGGCAGAATGAGCGGTTGATAACTTGTCACCGATTATAGTGGTCAACGTTCACTTTCACTGGTCACCAACTGCAATCAAGTTCATGCCCATATTGTCAAAAGCAGTGTCATATCACCATTATGTGATTCGGGCTTATTTTTAAAATTTCTACAGCCTACTATCAATTATTTCCCGACAGGAGGCTCATGATGTAATTGACATCACGAGATTTTATGCTATTGTCCACCCAAATTATTCAAAAGGCTAATTGTCAAGATCTTCTCCGTTATATTACCCTGTCTGAAGTCCTTCACCAAGTGGCAACTCACTACCTTTCTCTCTTTGATAAGTCTTTCGCTCCTTTAGTTGAGTTTCTTTCTGATACACGTTATGGCTTCCAAAAGACAACGCACACAAGCCCTTCAGATATATGATGAAAATCTCTTTGTGAGTCAGGAAGCATTTGAGAGATACCAACGATCAGTTGGTGTGCGAAACATTATCCCAGAGAGAGGCATCCAGGTTGTTTATACAACGGAGCCCACTATTGCTAGAATAATTGCTGAGCGAGGTTGGGAGAAGCTCGTTGCACAGCCAAAAGCTGCAGTTGTTCAGTTGGTAAGAGAATTTTATGCCAATGCAATGGTAGGATATGAACAGATAAATGTTCGAGGTGCGAGAGTTTCATTTGATAGCCAAACTATTAATGAAGTTTACAATCTTCCAAACTTTGTCGACGATGATTTTTCTAAGTTGTTAGAATCTGATGTTGATATGGATGCAGTAATTCGTACAGTATGTAAACCAGGCGCTGCCTGGAAGAAATTTAGAGGGGAGGTAGTCTCATTCCCCGCAGCAGCTATGACCAGGAACAACAAGGCTTGGATGCGTTTTATTTGGGCGAAACTCATGCCTAGTACTCATTCAGTTGACGTTTCCAAAGATAGAGCATTGTTGCTTTATTCTATTCTGTCTGGAAAATCGATTGATGTTGGGAAAGTTTTACACAAGTCTATTATCCACAGCCTTCATGCTACAACAACTATAGGGCTTTGTCTCCCTTCTCTGGTTAGTACATTGTGTATGAGAGCTGGGGTTCATTGGGAATCGCATGAAGAGGTACAGAATCCCCGACAAGTGATTGATCATAGGATAATCAATCGTTACAAAGATGATGAGATTGTTGACGCTCATCCAGAGATTGGATCTTCTACTGTTCATTATTCCAGTTCATCAGGAACCATGGCTATAGCTGAAAGGATGACGCAGATTGAGGCACGTCTGGATTACCTGTCTAAAAGTATTGATCAGTTAATTGCACATATTACAGGCTCCAATGGGACCATGGATCAGATGCACAATCAGCTGGCCAGCAACTTTGGAGTGCATAACATGCAGTTTCCGACTTCACTAGCCCAACAACAGGATCTTTATCCTCTGGAAAATTATGAAAACCCAGGATTCCAATCAGAGAATTTCTATTTTCCATCATTTCATTAAATGTTGAACATTGTGAGCCTTGTACTGTTGTTGTTTATGGAGAGTTAGCTAATATGTTTCAATCTCCATGTCTGTCCCTTGTTGCTTGTTATCTTCAAAGAAAGTATTTGAACAATTATGATCGACTTGATCCTTGAGCAGTATAAAAGTTACCATCATGATGGTACAATTATTCATTCGACAGGTAAAAAAAAAAAAAAAAAAACAACCCGCTTGAGTGAAAACCTGAAAAGGCATTCTTGGTAAAAATTAGGGTTTGTAAAAATGAAAAAAAAACAACAAAAAAACCCGCTTGAGTGAAAACCTGAAAAGGCATTCTTGGCAAAAATTAGGGTTTGTAAAAAAGCAAAATGCTAGAGTAAAAGTCAGAAATGACGCTCTAAAAAAGAGAGAGAGAGAGAAAAAAAAAGAAAAAAGAAAAAGAAAAAGGCATGCACTTTAAATTCAGGCTGCACGTTCTGGTTACTTGAAGAAGAATTGATGGGGCATAAACCTTTTGCATCAATGAGAGGTGTTGATTTGGTCAGTACTTTGTCTCAAATTGATATGGATGAATCAGATTCATGGTGTTTAGATTGAATAACAGTGAATGGGTCACGCTCCAAAACTGGGGCAGTTTTGGGAGCGACATTTTTGATAGCTTGGCAAAGAAATTTTGGTTGGCAGACATGGAAAGTTCCGGCTTCATGACAGTTAATTACTCACGCACCATGACAGTGAATGGGTCACGCTCCAAAACTGGGGCAGTTTGGGGAGCGACATTTTTGATAGCTTGGCAAAGAAGTTAGGTTGGCAGACATGGAAAGTTCCGGCTTCATGACAGTTAATTGCACACGCATCAAAACTGGGGCAGTTTTGGGTGCAATGTTTCTGTTTATCTTGACGAAGAAATTTTGGCTGGCAGATATGGGAAATTCAGGCTTCATGACAGTTAATTGCACACGCACCAAAACTGGGGCAGTTTTGGGTGCGACGTTCCTGTTTTTACAATTTCATCCAGGATAAATCACACAGAAAAAGGAGTTCGAAGACAAATATTTTGGGTTCAGTGACTACTTCATGAGTTCTTGATTTGACTATTGTTAATTGGGTACACACCAAAACTGGGGCAATTTTGGCATAATCTTTGATTTATCACATATTTCATCTTGAGGAATTTCGATTTATCTTTTCTTTCTTTTCCTTCTTCTCTTTCTGTATATATCTTACTCTAAAAGAATTCCTTGATTACTATTCATTTTTTTTTAAATATCATGGCATTATCCATTCTTCGGCTTTGCTACTCATTCCTTCCATTTCCATATTCTGATTCCATATCCCAAAAATTTCTCATTCTTGGCATGCTTAGTCGTACTATTGAACTTATCATTGATTAAAGTCTTGACAATGAATGTTATGACTGCATTAAGATATTACTTTTGAGAAAAGTTGATAGATGTTGGCACCCTCAACTGAAAAAGACCTGATGGATAAACATGTGGTCGAAACAAGTATTATCAGAAGAGGGACGATCCTGATTATAAAATGTGTGCATTAACAAAAAAAAAAACAAAAAAAAACAAACACAAAAAAAAAACACAAAAAAAAAACAAACAGAAAAAAAGACATTTTATTGAACATGAATTATTGAATCTAGCAATGTTTGTACACAGAAAGGTTGAAAATTGCACAAAAGTTGGTTTTTTGAGTGCATGAAATTTTTATCCTTTAGTGAAGACTTTTTTTTTGAGTAATAAGAACAATCCCTATAAAGAAACAGACTGGTCTAGGGATCCGTAATTGCACGCATGTTTTTGAAAAGTCATAAAAATGGCTCATTGCATACATCATCATTGCATATCCTTTGTATGATTGTTGCAAGTTTGTTCGAAAGGTACAATGTTGAAGGTGTCATTTTTCTCGAATCAGGTTTTGAATTACCTCCATCGTGCCTGATCAATCTTTTCATCATTGCCCTGACGGGAGGCTATAAACCCCGATCAATTATTTCAATTTGCATTCATGTCTTGTCACTCGTACGCATCCACTGGAAAATTTTAAAATAAAAAATAAAAAGCAAACAAAAAGAAAAGGGGGAAGACAGACGTGACCCTGACTTTCGGCGCATTTTTTAGAATTTTGGACCGTTCTTTACTTTTTTGTCTTTTCTGGCTAAATAATTTTGCGTTCATCGAGGAGTCAACATTTCTCTATCACCTCCACCGTGCCTGATCATGATATTCTAACCACTTTTCGACAATGAATTGACCTTTCTTTAAAGGTGTTGTCTGTCCGGTCACATCTTTCATTTTCTCATGAGACGACGTTTGCCCGCCATGCGAAATTCCAATTTTTTCCATCGTTCCTTGAAAGACTCGCAGTTCACCTGTAATGTTCTGTCTGCTCTGGCCCAATCTTCTTTCTTTCTCTTCTAAAGCTGTACATCTTCGTTGTTGAATCTGTTCATTTTCTCTTTTCTGACTACCTTCATCATCACTTCGTCACCATTCCTGATTTTGTTCGGATCATCGCACATTCATTTCCATAACCTTTTCAGATACACCATCTTTCGACCTTTCGAATGGATGATAATCTATCACCCCGCTCACAAACGATTGTATCGTTTGCTAAAGCGGAAATCATTCCTGAGAGACGATTTGACTTTCATATTCTTAGAGATTCCAATGCCTGCTGGGCTATGAAATACCTCCATGATCATTCCATGTCATTTCTGATTAACCCTGATCCTGAGGGTGCTTTATCAGTGTATCCTCGTATAGTTCGTGGTTTCTACGAAACTTTAGAAATGTTACCATCGAGTGCGAGAACCGAATCAAAACCTGTTTATCAGGTGGAAATAATTGGTATAAAATTCCGATTCACCACGGCGGACATATGTGAATGTCTAGGGTATCCCTCTTCTTACGAAGTGGCTACTGGTTTCAAAGCACCGGTGTCTGTCTCTAAGGAAGAGATAATTGATGACATGTGTGGAGGACAGATCGATGAGAAGGTAAAGGCTACACGTCGCTCATATCTGCCATCAAATATGTGGTTGCTGGACGATGCTGTCCGACACAAACTCTGTCCCATTGGTCACCACCACCAGCGACGGGGTAACATTCTCCATGCCTTATATTACATGTATAAAGGAGTTTGGTTCGACATTGGAGAATTCTTTATGGCTACTATTCTGAAGGCACAGAGTTTTGTGGAGAACAGAACGACGAAGGTGGAGAAATTATATTTTCCACGACTCATTACCCGACTGGTTTTGAGCAAACACATTCATCCTCCTCTAAACCAAGTTTCTCTACTTTATCCAGTAATTACTATGCAGAAAAATAACTGGCGGAAGGGTATTAACCAAATGGCCACTACTGTAAAGAGACTTCAAGCATCACGGTCTCAAGTTCCAGTACTAGGAGAAACATCTCAGTCTGCTGCTAAACCACCATCACCTGACCACACTCAGGAAACACCAGCTCAGAAGCAACAATCGGAGTCCAGGCGACAAAGGTGGGAGCAACTGTTGAATGTAGTCGCGAATGTGGACAGGCCCAATTGAGAATTTTTACAGTGATTGTACTATTTACCCAAGTCCAGCCCATGTTACAAAAATGCCCTGTAAATATTTGTGTAAATATAAAATAAATAAAAATTCATAAAAATTGCTTGCAAAAACAAAAATTCAAAAAATATTTCATTCAAAATTTAGCCAAGCCAGAAGTGGCTAATCAAAATTCAAAATCCAATTTATTCAAAATTGCCTGTGCAAATTTCTGTGTGTAAATACAAAAATCAAAATTCAAAATCCAATTCATTTAAAATTTCAGCCAAGTCGAGGATGGCTACAATGTTCCCGTGCAATCTTTTTTTCAAATTTTCAGCCAAGCTGGGGATGGCTACAGTGATCCCATGCAATTTGTTTTTATTGCCAGCCAAGCCGGAGATGGCTACAATGATCCCGAGCAATTTCATTCATTCAAATTTTAGCCAAGTCGGAGATGGCTACAGTGATCCCGAGCAATTTTATTTTACATGTTTCAATTGGTACAAAAATCGGCTTTCTACTCCTTTGCGCGCCATTTACTCTGTAAAGTCACGCAAAGGGGGGCAGCTGTAGTACCCCATTTTTGTCCGGGCACTTGCTATTTTTAATAAAATAATAAAAAATTGAAAAAAAAACAACCTTAGTGCCCAATATTCACCAAAGTCTTGGCCCAAATTTAAACCCTAAATACCTACATTTAATCAATTACCTAATATTACCTAGTTAGGCCCATTGCCTTATCTAAGGTCCAAATATCTACCCATTATTTAATTAAAACCAAGCCCAATAATTACCCAACTAAGAACCTAAAGGACTACCCAAGTAACCCCAAAGCCCAACCCACTTAACCTAAACTCACCTAAGTTACCACTCAACCCTAAATTACCTAGGGGAAGGAAGAAACACCAGTCGGCCGATTGATTGAAGAAGAGAGGAAGAAACGACAGGGTGAGTGGTTGAGAAAAAAAGGGTGGCCGGCCAGGACAAGAGATTGGGTGAAAAGCAAAGGTAGTGGAGGAATTGGTGGACAATGACAAGGAGAACGCACCAGAGAGAGGGCAACGAACGTGGGAGACAGAAGGTAGAGGGAGGAGCTGGACGGCACCGGTTTGGGGCTATAAAGCCGGAGGGTTTTTACTGAGAGAAAGGGGTTGAGTTTTGGAGATAGTGTTGGGGGAATTTCTAAAAAACCAGAGGATTTTCGGGGAAAGAATCGGAGAGTTTTTGAGAGAGGATTTCGGGAAGTGTTTTATAGAGGAGAAAAACCGAGGGATTTCGGGAGGTGTTTTACAGAGGAAGGAAACAAAGTGTTTAAGAGAGAAGGCCGGAAAGCTTGAGGATCGAAAAAGGCAGAGAGGATAATCGTAGAAGAAAAGATCCAGACGAAGCGGAAGCAAAAATCGAAGTTGTTTTTAGAAGAAGAATCCGGAAACGGGAAAATAGGGTAATCTCACATCTTTGTTTTTTTATTATTTCTTGATACTGTCATATGTTCCAGATCTAGGTATTTTGAGCTTTGGTTTCTTGAGGATTTTTGTTTTGATGAATTTTAGTCTCGTTGGTTTCAAGGAACCGATCTGAATTTTTGTTGGTTCATTTTATCTGTAGTTTTGCTTTAGATTTTTGTTTCTGGATTTATGTTTGTCGAGGCTCTGTTTTTTTTTTGTTTCTGGTTTGGTTGCTTTGTTTTGCTCGGATCTGCTTGTAGGTGCACCGGACCGAAACGTGATGGTTGCTACCGGCGACGGTGGTGCTGGCCAAGGAGGGAGACGATGAACAGTAGTGGACGTTGATCCAGGGGTGGTTTTTGGGCCGGTGGTATATTTGATGGATGTTGGGCCGGTGGTATATTTGATGGATGTTGGGTCGATGATAGATTTATAGGATGTTGGGCCAGGAATGAGTTAATGGGCCCGTGTTGATGGGAAATATTGGGTTATGAAATTGGGCTATGAAAGTTTTATTACAATTGGGATCGGGCCAGATTTGTTTTATTTTCAGGGTTTAGGTTTTGTTTCAATTGTTTGTATTGTTAACAGGGCCGGATTAGTTTAATTTTTGGGTTGGTTTATATTAGATTGGGCCGGGTTTAAGTTTTAATTTGTCTTCTCATGGGTTTCTGTTTGTACTTGTATTGGGCTGGATCCGGGTTTGTGTTTTGATTTGGGCCTGCTGTTTGTTTACTATAGGTTGGGTTGGGTTTTATTTTCCATATATATTGAGATTCATGTAAATGTAATAATGTAGTAAAATAGTAAAAGTAGTATAGATAATATTAATTAGATTAATATGCCTGCTTATATTTAACTTCACGATTTATTTTGAGGTATATTAAAATAATTTCAAAGAAAGAATCAAATCATACGATTATATATGTTCGACGCGTTAAACATCCGAGAATATCAACGTATTGGTTTCTCGAAACATCCATTTCTTTCAAACCATTCGATCTTGTTCCGAGAATATCAACGTATTGGTTTCTCGAAACATCCATTTTCGTCAAACATCTGATTTTGTTTAGAGAATATCAACGTATTGGTTTCTCGAGACGTTTCTTTCAAGCATCCAATCATGTTCAGAGAATATCAACGTATTGGTTTCTCGAGACATTTCTTTTTCCATCCAACTTTGTTTAGAGAATATCAACGTATTGATTTCTCGAAACATTTCTTTTAAAAAACGAAGTTTAAATTCCTCCATCCATAATTTTTTTTATCAAAACAATTTGAGACATTTTTAAAACATTTTTAAGAAAAGGCATAAACAGTTTAAAAGGCAACCGACTAGGGAGTTGTGGGGTGCCTAACACCTTCTCCACACTCAATAGACCCCCTTACCCATTTTCTTTGGTTCGCAGACCTAACATTTAGTGTCCAATTGCACTATAATCAATTGGTGGCGACTCTTACATTTTCTTACATTTTACGAATCTTTTTCTCAATAGCGCCGGTACGCGTCGTGATTTCGGTTGCGACAACGTATTACATTTTTTATTATATAAAAACTCAAGAAATTTTGGTGGTATCACATTAAAATTTAAGGCAACTTTGTTTGATATGAAGTTAAACAACCAAAACTCCAAATGTACACAAAACTGCCATACATAAGCATACATAATCTAGTCATCATCCTAGTCAGCATTCCACATAGGATTACCAAAGTTGAGTTTGGTTAACCCATTTATCTCTTCCCGCCTCTCTCATGTTGTCAAATCAAATTTTGTCCGTCCCAATGATGGTGCAACGCTGAGGACTTCTCTTGCACATTTCCCATTTTGATTTTTTTAATAATAGAATAATGTAATGGAGTACAGAGGAAGTTCTGGTTACTTGTGTTAGCTTTGTTGGGGGTTGAACGTGCGGAAGGCGAGAGGAGATCGACGCCATATTTGATGAGCTTAAGGTAAGCAGATTATCAAATAAGCCTTTTGAGGTTGGGTTTCCATTTGGTTAGGGTTTTTGTTAACATGGGTTCCCATTGGTTTACGGTAGTAGTTAACGTTTTTGAGCTCCATTGGTTTATGGTAGTAGTTAACGTTTTTGAGCTTGGGTTATAATTAGTTTTTGTTGGGTGTTTTTCACATTGGGTGTTTTTGATTTTTTGAGCTAGGAAGAGACTATGTTTGAGGTTTCGAGTCTGATTACATAATGTAATTATGGAATAGGTGTTCATCATGATTCAAAGATTTCGTTTTGATCATTAATAAAAAGACAGCAGTTGAAATAAGTTGGCAATGTATCTTTGTGGGTTTTAATAATTACATGTTTGTTACTAGTAATTACACTTTTAATATGTATAGTTACATTTTTAGTTTATGTAAAAATGAACTTTTAAGGGTGGGTTTCCATTTGGTTAGGGTTTTAGTTAGGTTTGGTAGCGTGGGTTTTTATTGGTTTAGCGTAGCAGTTGCCCTTTTGAGCTTGGAGTTCTAATTACTTTTTTAAGGTTGTTTTCATATTTGGTGTGGGTTCTTGTTAGCTTCTCCAGGTTGGCTTTCATTTTGGTTAAGGTTTTAGTTAGTTTTTTTTAGCATAGGTTCCCAATAGGTTAGGAAAGTAGGTGTTTGCAATTTATCTTTGTATGTTTAAATAATTACATTTTTCATATGATTAATTACACTTTTAGTATTTATAATTACATTTTTATTATATGTAATTACACTTTCAGTATATAAATATATATAATTACACAGATATTCGGTGTTCTCATTAGCAACAATTATTTTTGTTTTCTCAGGGAAGTCATGGTTGATTGTGTTGATGTTGTTGCAGATGGGGTACCAAGGATTGGGATGTGTTTTGATTAAGTGGACTAAATATTTAGCTTCTATAAGGAATATGAGGTTGCTAATGGGTTCTCGGTGAAAAGGAGGTCATTTACTAAGGATCATAATGGGTTGTATAAATACTTGATTTTCAGTTGTGGGAGGTCGGCCAAGTATGTAAGTCATTCAAGAAACCCGATCAATCATTGTGCTAATTCTAAGAATGATTGCAAGGCGAGGATGACGGGGCGATTCAATGTAAATAGGAAGTGAGAGATTACCTTGTTTGATGACCATCACAAGCATGAATTGAGTCCCAGTCAAAGCAGATTTTTTGGATGCAATAGGGAGATTAACCCGCATTTGAAGAGGCAACTAGAGATCAACGACATTACCGGAATTAGACCGAGCAAGAGCCATAATTCACTCGTAATTTTGGCAGGCGGTCATGACAAGTTGGCATTCCTGGAAAATGATACTATGAATTTAATATCTAGGGCGAGATGTATGCTCCTCGGTGAAGGTGATGCGATTGCGATGCAAAACTATTTTTTGAGGATGCAATTGAGCAATGTTGGGTTCTTCTCAATGATTGATTGGTATGACGATGGACACTTGAAAAGTGTATTTTTGGCCGATTCGCATAATAGGGCAGCGTATCAAGAATTCGAAGATGTTGTTACGTTTGACACAACGTATCTTACTAATAAGTACGATATGCCATTCGCTCCATTTGTTGGGGTTAACCACCATGGTCATTCCATACTTCTCGGTTGTGGGTTGATTTCGAGTGAAGATACAGAGACATTCGTTTGGTTGTTCAGATTATGGTTAGCATGTATGGGAGGTGTTCCACCTAAGGGTATTATTACTGAACAGGATCGGGCCATGAAGAATGCTATAGAAATTGTATTTCCAAAGATGAAACATAGACTATGTTAGTGGCACATAATGAAGAAGGTGCCAGAGAAATTACGTTATTATGACCAGTATGATGATTTGTCAAAAATGTTGGTTGAAACTGTCTATGATTTACAAAGCGCAGATGAGTTTGAGGGTAAGTTTCTGTTTTTGTTTTTGCTGGGTGTCTAACATGTAATTAAAAAGTTTAATAGTGTAATCGGGTTTCATATAATGTAATTGTCGATTTATATAATGTAATTAACACAAACTCTTTTTTTCCCATGACAGATTTGTGGACCTTGCTCATTTACATGTATATTCTGCAGTCAAATGCTTGGCTGGAGCAACTACACTCGCAGAGGCAGATGTGGGTTCCGATTTTTGTTAAAAAATAGTTTTCAGCCGGTATGTCTATGACGGGGCGAAGTGAGAGTTTGAATACTTTCTTCGATGGGTATGTGAATTCAAAGACATCTTTGAAGCAATTTTTAGAACAATATGATAATGCTATAAGGAGGAAAGTCGAGAAGGAGTGTGAGGCTGATTTTGAATCCTTGAATAAACAAATTCCTTGCTCTACATTTTATGAGATGGAGAAGCAGATGCAAAATGTCTACACTGCTGGGAAGTTCATTGAATTTCAAAAAGAATTGCTTGCTATGATGTATTGTGGGATCATAGGTGTTGATAAATATCCATTGCTGACGGAGTACGTCGTGATGGAGGATGTTGTATATGGTGAGCGTTTCAAGAAGAAGGTTATGTTCACTATAAGGTACGATGGGCATGATATAAGTTGTTCTTGTTTCAGTTTTGAGTTTCGGGGAATTATGTGCAAGCATGCTTTGAAGGTGTTCATTGAAAATGATAAGTTCATTTTACCTAAGCACTATGTTCTACGGAGATGGAGGGAAGATATTAAGAGGTTTCATACACGTGTTATGGTGAATTGCGTTGGTTCGAACACAACTTTTGAACAACGTAGATATGATGAATTTTGCAAAACATTTAACCGTCTAGCTGATGTGGCAACTGAGAAGAATGTCAATTATTCTAATTTTTTGAAGTGGGTTGAGGCTTATTATGTTAATATTACATCAACCACAAATGCAGCTGTCAATACAGGTGTCAATAATCCAATTGATTCGATTGTCAAAAGAGGCAAGGGTCGCCCTTGTACTGTCATGAAGAAAAGGGTGCTCGGGAGGAAAAGAAAGGGCAGTGGTGGTAGGTCAACTGCAGCTATTCAAGGCAATGAAGATGTTAACGTCGAAGCGGGGAAGAGGGGAGTAGCCATCTGATGTGTTAGACTTGGTGATAAGTGTTTATGTATTTCGTTATTTTTAAGAATGACATGTTCATTGTAATATCCCTAACTGGGTTTATTTTGTAATAGTAATTGAAGTTATAATTTGATGAACTTTGTTTAAACTGGGTTTTCCACGAGGGAGGAAGTCTGTAGTTACTATAACTAAATTATTACAATATCCATTTTATGTATTACATTGTGCATTGGGTTAAAAACACTATAGATGCATTTATTTACATGTCAAATCCAAAATACCTAAACAAAATGTCAATATATTAAACCCAAAATGGTTTTCCTAAGACCAAACATGTCAACCTGGAGGCATAGTTCCAAAACATACCAAACAAAGACTAAACAAACTAGGTTGGTATACCAATTTCAGCAATATATATATAAAATACTTGTGCTCCATATTCTAATGGACACAACAAAAATTAATAAGCCATTTGTCCATTGAATTCATTAGTCATTGCTTCAGACCCCATCCGTGTTTTTCATCTGTAAGAAAGTTGTGAATAATCCTTGCCCTATGATCCACAATGTCAATTTTGTTAAGCTTGGTCGGGATCATCATACGGTTGAAGAGACACTCCATTATATACATATAGATGACACCACAATCAATCCTGCAATTAACTAACTTTGTTTAATGTCATCTCAAATAATTTCACTGGACACAATTGAAATTAAAGTATACTTAAGAGCCTGCTGCCTGTTGTGGTGTGTCCCTTATGTAATAATCTCAGCTGATTGGAACTGGTTGGGATCTTCAAACAATGTCAATGTGTTGAAGTAGTTCACCTACATATCAAAGGCAAGAGTGTATTAACCAAGGACCATAAAGTAGAGCATATTATGAATTTCAAACTTACCAGTAGTTGCGCATCTTTTAGATAAGGATCTTCACTGCTTGCCTTCCGTGGGAGAAGCGAATTGTAATGACTTCATGATGCTTTAACTCAAAATCAGTTTTGAAAACTAGTTCCAAATTAAAAAAATTAAGTGTGTTTGGAGATTGTTTTCTTTTTTCCCTTTTAAAAATGATTTTGAGTATAGTTTTTAGAAACCGTGTTTAGGAATAGAAACTAGTAAAAAATTCATTTGGTTGGTGTTATTTCAGTACGTTTTCGGAAACTTAAAACATGAATTAAAATTGAAATTTATTTGAATTTTAGTCAAATTACATTGAAATTAATCAAAATTAAACTCAAATTCAAATTCTTGAGTCAAAACCGGGTACCCATTTCAGGTCAACACCGGGTCGCGGCCTTCCGGTGACTCATATGACCAGAAAATCACTGGGTTAGAAGCTCCTCATGCCGGCGAGTCCAATGGAGGTGATGAATTTCACTGGCGTTGGCCGTGGTGGCCGAATCGAGCCGTTTTTCATAACAATGGCCGAAAGTTTTAAACCCAGATTCCGGGAGCTACCATTGACTAAATGATGTGAGGTTGGTCGGATTTTGTCGCTTTTCTTTTTGCGGAACTTTTGACACCAACCACGTCGCAAATGGTCGCCGGACGGCAAAGATCCGTCACTGGCGGCTGAAGGTGTCGGGTGGAGAGAGAGAGGAGAGAGAAAATATGGTGGAAGAAGATTGACTTAATTACGAAATTGCCACCGGTCAAATTAAAAAATTATTTAAAAATTAAATGAAAACAGCTTTTAGTTGTTTCTGTTTTTTAGTTTTTCAAAACAAAATTTTGAAAACAATTTTACAAAATTATTGGATAAAACTATAACCAAATGAATTTTCAAAACATAATTTGAATTAAAAACCAAAACTGTTTTGAAAATTATAACCAAACAAACTTATGTCCGAAAAAGAGTATTTAGCAGCCCTGCTTGAATAACTTCTCACTACTGAAACACCATCCTCATACCATCACTACAAACAAAACAAAAATGGCTGAAGCACTCCTGTTTGGCCTTTGCACAAAAATCTTGGAAAAATTGGGATCTGCTCTACTCCAAGAGATTGGATCCAAAATTAGTGTCAAAGATGAACTCGCAAGACTTGGTGAATCTGTTTCTGCCATCAGAGCTATACTTTTGGATGTTGAGGAGCAGAGTAACCAGAGTCGTCAGGTGAAGTACTGGCTTAAAGAGTTGAAACATGTTTTGTACGATGCGGATGACTTGCTAGATGCCTACTTCACCAAAATATTGCAGCGAAATGCGATGAGGGAAAATATAATGACAAAGACGGTAGGCATATTCTTAGCTCGTGTTAAGTTGACTCGTGAGATCAGATCTGTCATGGAGAAACTAGATGCTATTGCAAAATACAGGAGTAACTTTATCTTCAGGGATCTGAACTCAGAGGCATTGGTTGAGAATTTTCAGAGGAAGAGTCATTCTTTCGTAGATACAAGTGATATTATTGGGAGAGAGCATGATAAAGAGGAGGTGATCAAGTTATTATTAGAGGCAAATGAAAATGAGAATGTGTCCACTGTTGCAATTGTTGGGCTTGGAGGAATAGGAAAGACAACACTGGCTCAACTAGTGTTCAATGACCACGATTTTAGTGCAGATTTCGAGCTAAAAGACTGGGTTCGCGTTTCTGAAATCTTTGATGTGAGAAGTATCCTTCGGAAAATCTTAGGATTTTCATTTTCTAGTAACATAAATCACTTAGAGACGGAAGAATTGCAAAAGGAGCTTCGGACAAAGATTGATGGAAAGAAATATTTGCTCGTCTTAGATGACTTATGGATTGAGGATCCTGAACATTGGTGGATACTGAACACATTGCTTGCAGGAGTGGCAAGGGGAAGTAGAATACTAGGGACTACACGAAGTGCAAAGGTTGCAGCAAGCACACAATCAATATTTTCGTACAAGTTGAAAGGTCTGAATGAAGATGACTCTTGGTCTTTGTTTAGAAAAATGGTACTTGGAAATGAGTCAGAAGTTTCAAAATTTCATGATATTGGAAGAGAGATTGTGAAGAATTGTAGTGGGGTCCCTCTCACGATAAGATCTATCGGAAGAGTGCTATACGGCGAAACCACAGAATCCCAATGGTTGCGAGTCAAGAATGAGTTTGCAAATGTAAATTCAAGTATAAGAAAAGATTTGAAAATTCTGAAGTCGAGTTATGATCATCTTCCTTCACATTTGAAGCATTGTATTGCCTATTGTTCCTTATTTCCAAAAGGCTATTGTTTCGAGAAGAAAACTATGATACAACTTTGGATAGCTCAAGGGTTTGTACACTCATCATGGGATTATCAACATCTGGAAGATGCCGGAGATGAATATTTCTCGGAGTTACTTTTGAGGTCCTTTTTCCAAGAAGCGAGCAAGGATGATTTCGGGAACATAACGAGATTCAAAATGCACGATCTCATGTGTGATCTTGCCCGATTAGTAGCCGATACTGAGTTCTCCATATCAGAAATTGTTGATGAAAGAACTCGACATTTGTCACTCAATTCCATTGGTCATCCAAGTGGTTCATCATCGATCTTCCCCAATGACTTGCTTGACGCCAAAAAAACGAGGACACTTATGTTCCCGAATCAGGGCTATTTTGGTGGTTTGTATTCAGATCTGGATAGAATTTTCTCTACTTTCAGATGCTTGTATGCTTTGGATTTGAGTGGCTCTGAATTTGAAATTTTGCCTGATTCAATTGGTAAACTAATGCATTTGAGGTATCTTGATATTTCTGATAATGATCGTATTGAAAAGCTGCCTTGTTGTATCGAGAAGTTGCAAAATCTGCAGACACTCAAACTTTCTAACTGTACAAATCTTTTGGAGTTGCCGAGTGAGATCACGAAAATTGCTAGCCTGAGGCATATTGAGATTGATGGATGTTCTAGTCTAAAGCATATGCCGCACGGGTTGGGACAGTTAACTTCTCTCCGGACTTTATCGTTCTTTGTAGTCAGTAAAAGTCGGAGGTCTGCTTCAAGACTGGGTGCTGGACTTTGGGAACTCAACACGCTGAACAACTTGAGAGGAGAGCTCAGAATTGATGGCTTAGAAAATGCCGCCATTGCTTCCAATGATGACCACACCTACTTGAAGGAAAAACAATCTCTACATTCGTTGATCTTGTCTTGGAATGATGATGAGAATGTTGAAGACAGTGACATGTTGTTGGAAGCTCTAGAGCCACATCCAAGGCTGAAAGAAGTGAAGATACAGATGTTTGGTGGTCTGAAAATCCCCAATTGGATCTCCTCACTCCAAAATGTGGTTTCTATTGTATTACAAGGGTGCAGAAGGTGCCAACACATTCCAATGTTGGATCATCTCCGTTCTCTCAAAAAGCTTTATCTTGGACGATTACCTGCCCTGGAATACATATCCAGCGAGATTTCCGATTCTGTGTCCACGTCAACCACATTTTTCCCATCCTTGGAGGAACTCGAGCTGAAGGATTGCCAAAATCTGAGGGGATGGTGGAGAGCAATTGATGTTGAGATTCCTCAGTTTCGGTGCCTTTCTCAATTGAAAATCCTGAATTGCCCTCAGTTGACTTCAATGCCATTGTTTCCGTTTCTCGAACATTTGAAGTTGGAAAATGCCAGTCCAAAACCATTGCAAGAGACAGTTACGATGCTCAAGAAGAATATGGCCGCAGCACCCTCCAAAATGTCCACCTTTTATGTCTCCAGAGTTGAAGATCTAAAATCTCACCTAGACCAGTGGCTACAATGCTTCCCTTTTCTTCGTACTTTAACTATTTGTCATTGCACAGGACTGATATTTCTGCCTGGAAATCTTTACTCTCTCCAGGAATTGAATATTTGGTATGCAGAGGACTTCCAATTGGGTGATAACAACGGTGAAGACTTCCAAAGGCAAAATCCTGCCAGCCTTGTTATGCTAACATTAAAAGGGCTTCCAAAAATGGTTGCTCTGCCCTTAGCGCTTCAACATGTTACAACTCTTCAACGTCTGGTCGTATCAGAGTGTCCAACTTTAAAGGCTTTACCTGAGTGGCTACCCAATCTTAATGCACTCCAGTCACTTGCACTTAGAGATTGCCCCGAATTGAAATCAATGCCAGATGGGATGCCTCGGCTCACTTCTTTGAAGGACTTACGTATCTACAATTGTGGCGGATTGTCCAAAAGATGTCGGGAAAATGAAGGCGAAGATTGGCCCAAGATTGCTCACGTCCAATATATAAATGTGATAGATAAAGATGCTCGGCCGCATCGTACAGGGTACTACTTCTACTAATTGTAGGCATTGGCTCTCCAATTGGTGGTGTGTGAGGCACCAATTACAACTTTAATTTGGGGAAGATCAAGGTTCGATTTATTTCTTAACTCCTTGCCGTTGTCTCTGAGTCTGCTGGGTTTGTTTTTTTTTTTTTTTTTTAAGTTAATGCTCCTTTGATTTCAAAATCAGAGGAAGTGGTGCATTCAGTATGATCTGTAGCTCTCTCTCTTTTCCTCTGTATACCTTCTACAATCCAAATCAAAGCCGAAATGCAGTATGATCTGAAGGTTGATGATGGATATTGTGTTTTACTATGAGACTATACATATTAATAGGTCACGCTTGATGCTTTGTGAATGTGAATCCTCCTACAATTATTTTCTGGCCACAAGAGTCACGGAAGTGGCAGGTATATCCATTAATGAAAACTCAAATACAGTTCGTTCATCATTGTGTTGTGTTGGTCAACTTCGATATCAGCAAGCAATACATTGGTGATGTCTAAATTTAGCAATGCAGTAAGATTGTGATACCTTATGCCCGAGGAGATGAAACCATGTTTGAGTCTGCTCCTTTCCATCTAAACGACTAGTAATACGAGCACATGTGCAAGTGCTCCTACTATGTCAAACCGTGGCCTTCTTGGGTCACTAATTATAATTTTTAGTTTCTTTTATTTTCGCTACTTAATCTAAGAAAGACTTCGCCGAGTTGCAATTGATAAGTTTTCTTTGAATCAGGATATAAAATTATTTCTCATAAGATTCGCAAGAAACTTCATTTTCTCCGATGGATTGAAACATCCATTTAGTCTACGAAAAGCCTACTTATAATTATTAAGTTTTGCTAATCAAAACTTAAGGAGTCCCTGAATACAAAAACTGCTAATTTTTTCAAGACAGCAAAATGATTGGCAACTGAGCCAAGACAAGAATCGTATGTTCCAAAGAACTTTCTGTTGAAAAGAAATGATTACATTTTGAGGAAGAAAACTTCTCTTGGGTTTTTGTTGGCAGCACAGCCATGTATTTCCCTACCATTCCAAAGATGCTCTCCCATTTCCTTCGAATCCATGAAATCAAATACAACGAAAATGAAATTTCAGTACAACTCCTTCCTGCAGATTCTTCCTCAGTAATATGTGGATGATCTCTTAGATGGATCACCAACTTCATTGCACCCATATAAGGACCATCGACCTGACAAAGCATATGTTCAGTGACTCTTCAATTTGGATTAAAAAGAAAAACGATCACTTTCGAATAAAGCATTCTCAATTGAAGAGAAAAAAACAGTGAGCGTAATAAAAAGTCACTTTCAATGCCAAATGAATGAGGTTATTCAACCAGTACAACATCCTTCAATCAATGATTTCCAATTGCACTCTGTTAACTAATGATAACTTTTGGTTCAAATATGCTTTTTTCACATCTCAAAATTGATGCTCTCCTTTATTTAAAGCTAAAAAACTCCCATGCTCAAGTCAGTAGCAAATATTAATTTCGGAGAGCTCTAAACAGTCTGATGTCATAGTGGGGAATTTGGCAGAGGCATTAGAGCAAATTGAATTATACAAAATGGAGGTGCGTGAGTTGAAGCAGAAGCTTGGACTGGCAACAAATGAAGTTAGAGAATAATACGAAGCGAATGGCAACAAATGAAGTTAGAGAATAATCTAGCTGTTGTCCAAGAGAAGCATGATGCCTTGTCTTTGTTCGAGATTAATGAAAAGGAGCACAAGAAGCAAATGGAGTCTATGATTGTTATTGTCAGTGAATTGTCCAAAGCAGTTGCTGATCTTGATTGTAAAATAACAGAAGATATTAGAAGGATTAACTCAAGGTACTTAGTTTTTTTTTTCCCCTTTCCCCCTCTACTCTTCTATTAAAAAGTCTTAATTGATCTGCTGAGAATGGGTTGCAGAATGCGTGAGACAAATTTAGCTACAAGGGTTGGAGTCGAATAAGATAATTCTTTCAAGCCAAAGATGCTATCAGGGACGTGTGTAATGAAAGGGAGACATGTGGATTACTTGACATCCTAGAATAAGTTAGTTAGATCATCCACTTTTCAAGGAAATTAGCAGACAAAGAAAATGAAAGTCAGAAAATTTCTATCAATACTTTTACATGGTGGCAGCAACTATATTTATATAGACACATTTTCTATATTCTTCCACATAGAGGAACTCTAGACACACTTCTAGACACTTCTCAATTGTTTTAAGACATGGACACACACGATTTTAACACATGTGAACACGTATAGAGCACACTTGTCTCTAACAATCTTCTCAGTTCCATTGACTTTAAAGATAGTCATATAAACACAGAACTATTTCATGCATAATTTCAGAATTCTGTGCAACTTCAAAACGGCACTATATGTGACTAAAATTACAGAGGAGGGTTGTTTTGCTGGTGAAATGGACAAGAACTTTGAAGGGTTGGATGGTAGATTCAGAGTTTCTATAACAGATTCAACCATGATGAAGATTGTGAATTCCGCAATGGATAAGACACACGAAAGAGTTCAGTCTAAGGAAGGTGTGATCGGTCGCTTGAATGAGATATCAAAATTTTATGAACTTGCAGTAATGCAATTAGAGGGATGTATGAAATTTGTTCAAGAAGAAACAGAAAGTAAGACTCTTGAGTGCAGCCATGAAGATATTCTCGTGGACTTGACAGAAGTTCGAGATCGTCTTCAAGGATGCCTCAGGGAAGCAGAGCTAATCTCGGAGGACAGAGAGTTGGTGGAAATATTAGAAAATGAGTTGAATTAAACTCAGGGCAAGAACTAGAGCTTAAAGAGAGAGAATTGGGTTGTGGACACTCTAGTATTGAGCTCGAAAGAACAAAAAGTGTGGGCGCTGAGGATTTCATTATTGGCAATCGAGTAAGCGAGGAAGAAGATAGAGATGATGCATTTTGTGAGTTAAGGCATTCAGTGGAACAGCAGGTATGGAATATCAAACAAAAACTGGATGTTGATCATAAACTTGGGGAACTAAACGAAGGTATTGATGATCAACATATAGAGCGAATGGGTTTAGACATTGATGATCAACATACAGTCTCCTTTATTTTTTTAGTGAAAAATTAGCTACTGCCTTCAGATTTTTCCCCCTCATAGTCAGGCTTTGGTTTTCTTTCGTCTGCTTTCACATTATATGATATGGTCAATGGATTTCATATATGTAGAAATATATCTAATTCAGTGTATTGCTAGTCCTAGTTTCCCAACTCCATCGTATGATACATCGGATGTTCAAAGGATGTCAATAATTGAAAATCTAGCTAATGTCAGAATGTTGCTAAGTAGGCTGACATTTGATTTGTAGCTTCAAGAAGGTATGAAGCTGTAGGGTGGTTGAGAGGAGCTGTGCCAAAAGTAAACCCCTGCTTTAAATTCATGACTGCAGTCCATATTCATTTGATTCCCTTTTACAAAAGATATTTTGTCCCTAATGGAGCAGCCTTGTCTTCATTTCCAATATTTTGAAAAAGTGAGGAACTTCCTTGTGACTTTGCAGGAGATGGGACTTCCTGCTTTTGAACCATCTGATCTCGAGCAAGTATGTCTTGTAGTTAAAATTATAGAATGGAGTATTGCATTGTGCATGTATTTATATATATTAGGTAGATGCCTGGGCGTTGCCCCGGGTGATGTCCTGGTCGTGTTTTCCTTTCCTCCTGTTTTTTCTTCTTTTTTATAGTATTTTTTATTGCATTTTTAAATTCTCATAAGATACATTTATATTTTGTAATCACATTGTTGTCTTTTAGACACTGTCAAAACAACAATCCCAAATAAAAATGGAAATCAGAATTTACAATCGATTAAATATACAGTAATACAGTCATCTGGCATCTACTCACGTATATCAGTTGATAGATTGAAATTTTATTTATACTCATCCAAAATATACAACTAATTTACAACTCATAATACATGCAGCAAACAGATGAAATTTACGCTTTACATTTCATTTTCATTAGAATTCATTCTACTAACTTGCATATTACATTTGGCAAGATGAAAGAAGGGCAGGGATCTAAAACTCTACTTCAGGAGCAAACTCCCTCACATGGACATATTTGAACATATGATTTGTCATTATCTAAGAATAAGAATAGACTGCCGAAAAAAGGTTCAATTGCAAACGTTCAACTCCTGGCTGCCAAAGTGAGCAAATTATATAATTTACTTCAAATAACTCACTAAAAATTAAAAATTCACTAAAGCAGGGTACACCAAAAAACCCGGTAGGTTCCTTCAGACTGATGGGTTGCCAACACATGGGGCATCGAGAGCTTCGTTGACACCTATAAAATGAAAATCACAACCTGCTCAAATCTGGACTTGTTCCACCTTTGCGCCTAAACTCGAAAGACCATCGAGGCATTGAGAGGTCTGAATTGTATGTTTGGTCCATGGAGCCTCAATGTTTCTCCAAACAAAGTGCATCAAAACAATTAAAGCACATTAATTTCCTCTTCCACCTACCCCAAACATACATTTCTCAACCCCGAAATCAAGTAAAACTTGCAAACATCAAACTCATGGTTGATGGCTACTCACAGAACAAACAATAAGAAATTAGAGGTCAGCTTCTCATTTGGATCATTCTTGTGAGGACTAATAGAATATACTAATTTTAAGCAATTGTGCCAAAAGAATCCAGGAGTGACGACAGAGATTGATACAGATCATGAATAGATAACAAACAGAATTTTAAAGAGAAAAAAAGGGAAGCTGAAAACAACAAAGAAGCAGATATCAATTGCATCTGTTCCATAAAAAATAAGCGACACTTGTGCATGCGAAGAAGTTAAGACAGGGAACGCCTCCCGTTTCTTCCAGAAAGATTAACCCATTAAGCTTTTGCAGGAATCAAAAGTTTGCTGATGACACTTTTTGATGACCTCCTGAGAAAGGATGCAGCAAAAAAATACTAAGTAAAATACGAAGATTTTAAAAAAGGAGAAATCAAAAATAATCTCTACCCTAAACCCACCACACTTGGACGAAAGACTATGAGGTTGGAAAAACGCGCACTGTACTTTAACCTAAAACCCAACGGAAGCCAAAATGAAGGTGACCCAACAGGAAAAAGGAAAGAAAGGAAGAGAAGGCTCATGAGAGAGAAGGTGAATGATAGAGAGTGGCATGCATGAGTGGCTAAGGGAGGTTTTGATCAATTTATATTAAGACTTGGTTTTGTCATGTGAATACAATAATTAATTGCAGCAAAGGAGGTTATGCTGACTCACACCTATAGCTTGTGGAGTAAGTATCTGCTGAAATAAGAATAGCACACCAAAGAAACTGCAAGCCAATCCTGGAAATAAAATAAAAATAGCTAAGCCTGAACTTGCTACCCCATAGTTGCTAAAAAAGTGAAATAAAGAATAATAGGAACAACACTGCCATACCAATAAATTCAAATATTAATGGAAGTAATGGTCAATGATGACTCATAAATTCAAAGATTTCCAATAGAAATCAACATTCCATGTAACAAAAGTTACTTAATTTATTTCTTTCCCATTCACAGTCCCACACGGCCACACTATAGGGACGAAAGGAACCCATTAAAGTGAGTTAGATCTTTAAAAAGAAAAACAAAAACAGAGAAGAATGACCCTAATTTCACCCAGAAAGAATCAGGCATCGAACAAAAGAAGCCTAAGAGAATGAAAGGCTCCATTTGATCCCTCCTTTTTTCCTCTCTAACCCACCATTACCAAATAGAATCAGTACCATAAAATGGCAGTAGTAAACCCATGATATCCCTCACTCACTCACAATCGCTAAGGATGCACACAGTAGCCAACAAATAATTGGCTGAAAAAAGGGACAAAAAAGATGCAACAAAAGAACTCCAATTTTTTTCAAAAAATAACACAAGAATAAAGTCTAATAGAAAGATATTTCAATCATAAATTTCACAGGAACTGTTCATATAAAAATAATGAATTGCAAGGTTGAGAGATGAGAAAAGGAGAATCGTTTAGGAAATTCTCTAACAAAGAGAGAAGGGATAGTAGAGGGGAAAAAATCGAACCCACCCACATTCCTGAGGAAACCAACCTCTCGGAAGGAGTCAATAGTGGGCTATGCACTCATACTGATTAGGATTAACTTTACCCCACCCATCCAAAACCACCATCTCATCTTTTTGTAACTTTGGAAGACATGCTATTTTTTCCACTTAACTTCGCCTACGCTCCCCATCCGCATCAATCCCTTTTCATCTCACCTGCAACTGCAAATATCAATTACCACAAAAACAACATAAATTTCCCAATCACCGTAGAAATAGAAAATCCTCTAATAGAGAAAGAAGAGGCAAAAAAACAATCTATTTAACTTCGCTTGTGCTCGCAACCCCATCTATCTCTTTCCATCTCACTTAGAGAAGTTCAGTTAGTGTCATAAAAAGTCAAGACATAAATAATCATAAAAGAGGAATTCTAAAACTCTATGTAGTTATCTTGTTAGAAATATGAACATCAAATCCAGCCCAGCCCTAGAACTTGTCCTTGTAACCCAAGCATGGAACTTGATTTCGTAAGCCGATTCTTCTGCTCTCATACAGTCTTCAAATTGTAGATCGACTGACCCAAGCATAACCTGTATCGATTATCACATCAACAACATAACCTTCTAATAAAGCACACTAATTTAAGGCCTTGAAAAGAATCTAAATGTTACATTTTGGATAACAAAAAATTGTGAAATTACTTCTTCTCAAGATAAAATCAAGTACTTAAATAAATCATGAGAATACTTCACCAATATTATGATGTTGAAATGTTTATCTTGTTCCAGCATCCTTTATAAAGGAGAAATTATGCCCTCTATTTCTCCACACACGCAAACCAATGTGTAAAAATCTAATAAAAAATAAATCTAAAAAAGACATGAATGAGCTTTGAACTCATGCAATTTAATACACTGCTGGATGAATGAAAATGAGAGGAATATTACTCTTTCATGGCTTGTAACAATGATGGAAGGGTCTACATTATTGACAAAAAAATTATCCAAGAAGAACATTAAAGAGAATGATAATAAAAACTTAAAAGAAAGTAAAATTGGCTCTAAATGACAACATATGCGAAAACCCAAACCTGCTCAATCAGAATAAATATTTCCCCACATCCAACATCGATACTCTTAGGTATTTCATTAAATTCTGACGCTCTCACCCTGAAAGTGAAAAATATCGTGAGAGGTTTCCATTATATACAAATTCTCTGCATTAAATGGAACATAGCCAATAACCAAAGCAATTAGGCCAAAATGGAATTACCCGTTGTCCAACCCTCTTCAATATCTCCATTGCCTTGTAAGCATATCAAAGAACTGTCATCATCAGTAGTTATCATATGTAATTGGTCAGTACTCAGTAGAATAGTCAAATGAGAACAAGATTCTCTTAAACGTTCGCAGCCACAAATGACAAAGATAATGCCGGATAAGTAATTTATTCTCCTAAACCTTCAAAGCCACAAATGACAAATATAATGCAGGATAAGTAATTAAAAAAAAAACTCACCTGTATAAACCCAGATTGCAAGAGTACCTTAAATCAATAAACCTGAGCAAAGGAGTAGCCGACAAAGAAAGAAAAAGAACGCATAACAGTATAACAAATCACAACGAAAAAGAACGCGGGGCATGGCTATGATTGAAACCAACAGAACAGCTCACAGACCTCAACGATTCGGCATGAAACCAGATAAATAACTTACTGGAAGAAAGGAAGAAGCTGAAGACACGGGAAAAAGGGAAATACCTTATTGTAGCGAACGAAATGAAGACACGGAAAAGATGAAGGTCAAAACACAGCAAACACGAACATACCACAAAGTATGACAGAGCCACAATGAAAGGGAACACAGAGCATGGTTGTGATTGACATAAGCAAAGCAGCTGAGACACGATAATGGTCAAATTACATACAAAGCAAGGTTTCCAGCTCGCAAAATAAACGCGTGAGTGACAATCTATTAACATAGAACGGCAGTTTCCAAAACGACGTTGCAAGGATTATGAAATACTCTTCCAAACGGTGTCGTTTTGCACCAAACGGCGAGAGAACACCATTGTAGCACCCATTTTGATTGAACTGGTCAGTACTCCATTAAATGAAAACCTTTAATCACTTTTCTAATAGTTTCATAGAAAAAAAAACCTCAATAATTCCTCCCGTCTTTAGTTTAACTTGTTTCTTATAAGCATCCCAAAAAGGTGGGATGACCACAACACCATCATAGAAAATTGTAGATCGATAGTGTCACCTTTCAATTCATGTATTGGTCGAGCTCAAACAACCTTCAAGCGTAGTGAACTGCCTTAGCCTTATAGTTGTGTGTAGGTGGTGGAAGAGCTTACTTCCTTCCACCTACTTCAAGGAACCTCTCCCATGGATCCTATATCGTGAAAATCAATTCTCAGATTCACCAATTGTGGCCAGCTTTTCCAGTCCCTCCCCTTGTAGAGAATACATATCAACTCTCGAGATACAAACAACCTCAATTTAATGTAGGTCTTCAATTTTTGGTTGGGTATTACTATTACTAAAAACTTCTCATGGGTTTCATTTGGTATCTTACAGCCCTATCACCAACAAGACAATGGTCTTACGCATTACTCATTCTCTGTCTATGACATGAACAATTGCATTCTCTGCTCAACTGACTTGTGAGGGGTGTGATTTTTCTATAGTTACATTTTCATGGACGAAAACTAGAGTGTACACCTACATAATTGGAGACGAAAGTTGGATAAACACTGATTATACAATTACTTCATACAATATTATGAAGGATGTGATTTTTATCCATGACTAAATATACATGTTGTTTGAGAATGGATTGTTGGGGCGGTTTGACCCGGAAAGTCAAATATTTCGCCAATCAAATGTCTGATTCATCCGTAATTTTCAAAAGATTTGACTTCGATTTTGGATAGGGGTCGACATTGGGCCGAGCTGAAAATATTAGGCTAGGGTCCGGCTACCCAAGCCCGAAGTGATTTCGGGCTCAAGCCGGGTTAAGACGCCAAATGATGAGACCTAGTTTTAGATGAGGGAAGATGATCAATGTTGATAAAAATCTTATTGTTGTATTGTGCAATTATTCTAGATTTGAAATGCCTAGACAATTTCTTGCGCTTGATTGTGATCTAGGCAACCTTCCGCTGACATGGAGATAGCAGATATGGAGTGATTGGCGACAAAGATTGGGTTGACAAACGTTTTTCCTTGGCTATGCTTCATTTGAAACTCCCTGTCAACCTACTCCACTGCCTATTGGGACCTCTCTTTATCAAAGATACTCAATGATGATAGCTAATTTTTTCAATTCGTTGATCGTATATATTTTAATGAGTTTGGAAAGGTCAAGTACATTAGTTAGACGAGGACAATAGGGATGAAGGTATGTATCTTACCATTGGGAAAGAAGAGAGAGTATGAGCACTTGGGTCGATCACGACTCTAGTTGCGATTCTCCAACTATGATAAGTTTCATGGTCTTGCATCTCTCCTTTTAAGTTAAAGTTTCATTGATTAGTCTTTCTACGATGTTTAATGTTTCAATTGAACCACGATTTTAACTGCTCTTTTCCCTGTCTCATAGTCTATATTCAATTTTCTTATCTTTTATCATATAATTATTGCTGGCAAAGCTCATGATACGATTTCTGCAGGACCATGTGTCAAAGGTGCAAGAGAAGGCATTGGATTTTAGAGATGTTCAGCGTTGTTTGGACACTTTTAGCAATGGGTTTTACGTAAGAGTAGCACTCTAATTAGTTGACTGATGGTATACCATAATATTCATATAGCATTCAAGGATAATTTGAAAAATATATTATCCCATGAAGTGGACACCTATAAATCATATACCATATTTTACCTGATAATCATACAAGGTATATAATCATATATATATATATATAGTCACTTCATGGATTACTAATTTTTTCAAATTATGCTTGTGTTCCATATGAATATTATAACACACCATCAGTCAAGTGCCCAAACAGCAGCTGTCATCTCTAAAATCCAGTCTCTTTTCTTGCACCCCACACTGACCTTGCAACAATCATACCATTAACTTTCTCAACAATAGTATTGTAATCCAATATATGAAAATTGAATATCTCAGACAAACTACCAAATAAAGAGAATAGAGCAAATAGAACCGTAATTCAATTGAAACTTAAAAGATCCTAGAAAGACTAATCGATTAAGCTCTAACTTAAAAAGAGTCAGGACCATGAAATTTATCATATTTGGAGAACCGCAACTAGAATCGTGGTTCAACCCAAGCAGATCGTGGTTCCACGTTTTTTCTAAGAGTAGTAGATGCAAGGCTAAGACACATACTCTTTATCCCAATTCTCTCCCAAGTAAGTAACGTACTTGGCCTTTCGAAACTCGTTAAAATATATATGAACAACAAATTGAAAAAATAAGTTATCATCAACGAGCGTCTTTGATAAAGGGAGGTCTCAATAGGCTGATAGAAGAGGTTGACCTATGAAACGAGCTACAAATGCAGCATCTATGAAAAAACATTCATCCATCCAATCCATGTGGCCAATCACTTCATGTCGGCTCTCTCCATGTAAGCAGAAGGTTGCAAAGGTCACAATCAAACACAAGAAACTGTCTACACATTCGAAATTTATAATAATTATACAACCCCACAATGAGATTTTTGTCAACATTGATCATCTTCTTTGATTCGAAACCAAATGCAAACCTTTTTGAAAATTGCGGATGTGTCAACATTTAATTGGTAGAAGATTTGGCTTTCAACATCAAATCGCCCCAACAACCCATTCAAACAACATGTATATTTGGTCAAATTAAATCATTTATAACTGTATGAGATAATTGTAAAATCAATGTTTATCCAACTTTCATCGCCGATTCTGTAGGTGTAGACTATAGTTTTCTTTCATGAGGATGTAACTAAAAACCATACACCCTTGCAATTATTCATGTCATAAACAGAGAGAATGGGTAAGACCATGATTTTGTTGGTGAAAGGGTTGTAAAGAACCATTGAAGGTTATGAGAAGTCTTCAGTAATAGTAATACTCAACTAAACATTGAAGCAATAACCACTGCCACCCAACATTCAATCGACGCTGCTTGCATCTTGAAAGTTGATGTGTACTCCCTACAAGGGTAGGGGTTGCAAAAGCTAGACCCAATTGGTGGATCTAGAAATTGATTTTTAAGATGTAGTATCTATGAGAGACTTTTCTTGGAGTAGGTCGAAGGGAGTAGGCTCCTCCAACGCCTACATACACAGCTACAAGGTTAAGACAATCCACTACACCTTAAAATTGTTTGACCTTGACCAATAAATCAATTGGAATGTGACACGATCGATCAATGACTTTTTGCAATGGTTTTGTGGCCACCCCACCTCTTTTGGGAGCCTATAAGAAATATGTTAGACTAAAGACGGGAGAAATTATTAAGCTTTACTTCTTATTAAGTTATTGAAAAAGTGATTAAAGATTTTCATTCAAGGGAATACCATCCAGCTCAATCAAAATGGTAAACATGAGTTTATTTTTAGCTGTACTGAGGAGGTATTGCAAATTATATTCATGCATGCATATGCTCTCAGTTCTTATTTTGGAAGCAAGAAAAAAATGATAAAATTTTCACTTATAGTTTGCCTTTTTGATATTGCAAGAGCCTCCCCACATTTTGGGGAGCCTGCAAGATGTTGGGAAAAAATACCAAGCGAGAAGAGAAGTAGAGCTAATCGATCTATAGTTATAAATAGTGTAGATCTAAAACCAAATTTCTAGTTTTATTGGGAATGAATGAATCGACCGAGGTTGATTCCCTTCATTGGTCACCCTACAGCCGCTCCGCTTCTCTTCTAGGTGACTGCCTCCCCAGCCGTTGCAAACATTGAGTGTGAATGGTAAGAGGGCACAAACTTTGTTGTTGCGCTGAGATGAGATTCGCAATGCACTACAAGAGTGTAGTACTAGATTTTTGTCTGGATAAGACTTATTTGGCCATATCAAAATTTTTTGTTTAAAAATAAATAAAATTGGTATGGAAAAGCCCAAATTTGTTGGCAAACTAGGTTCATTCTGACAAGCCCAATAAACCAAGTCCAAAAGCAAATAAAAATAATAAAATAAATAAAGTAAATAAAGAGGAAATTCGGTTTGTGAGTCTTGGTCCTTTTATTAGTCTCCTTCTCCATCTCAAAATCCTCTCCTCAATCCTATTGTTGTTAAATTTATCATCTTTCCCTTATCTTTATCTAAGCCTCCTTCACCTATAACTACTATTCTCTTCCACCACAATAAGGGACGGAAAAAGACTTTTGGACATTCTGGCAGACCTGCCTCTTCCACTCATCCTTTTGCTTTTCCCTCCCAGCCGTCACTTTCTTCTTATTCCACTCACTTGTAGCTTTCTCCTCCATCTCACCAAAATTTCTCTTGCTCAAGTCACCTATCACCTACCCTTACTAAATCACCAAATCATCATATATCACTAATTCGAGTATCTCTCCTAATCGAGCACTTTCACTTATCCGATTTCCTCCATCGCAGGTGATATATATGCACTCCTTCTGCACTTTTGATACATGTATGCGTATGTATATTTAGACACACACATATATATATATATGCTGTGTAGATATTATATCTATGTACATATACTACATGAAGAAAAGGTTGTGTGTGCATGTTATATATGAATGTTGTGTATGTGTGTATTATATATATATATATATTCGCAAATATATTTGTGCCATGTTCATGTGCTTTTTATATGATACACATTTACATATATGTCAGACTGTATATACCTATATATATTATATATATATATGATGACGTTATATATGCATGTGCAGGTGTTATATATATATATACTAGCGTAGAACCCGGGAGTTGATCTGGGCTGCCGGTATCCTCAAATTGAACTCTTATTTTGGCTCCTTGTGTTTGAACTCAAAATGTTGCCCTTGTCGTCGTCCTGATCATCATTATGGTCCATATAATGTCACCTTAAATACCATAAAATATTCATTTAATCACAATGCATCTATGAAAACAGTTCAAGATTAACCACAAACCATGAACCATGAGAAACCACAATCCGCTATTGTAGAATATCACGTACAACTGCTTCTACATTCTTCAACAATGGCACTTGAATTAATCGCATTTATCTTAGCATGGCATTTCCAGTCAAGATATTCTGATATTGATAGACACAACTGCATAAAGGAACATAAAACAAAATAAAGAATCCCTCCACCATATTCATACTACCAACCTAAAACTAAACCAAACTGAACGAAAAACAAAAAGTACAAAGACAATCTAATGTACAAATATAAAAGCAGGATAAAATGCACATAAAAAAACTCTCATAGTAAGCATATTAAGATCCAAATCATGATGCATTTAGAAAAGAAGGAAAAAACTATTTCCCATTCTATTTAATTTAGCCAAAAGATACATAAGGTGAATAATGAGCTTAAACAGGTGAAAGATGAGCAATGCCAAGTTTTTATCCAACAGTAAAAGTTCACCGGAAGCAGATCTTTATGTGGTATAGAAGGGAGAATAGTCACCTATTTCTTGAGAGCAATTCATGAGCTCTGTTTCGAACTTCTGAATCTGTTTCTTGACCTCTGTTTGAGCTTTTGATAGTGACTTCACATGTAACTCCACATAAGAAACCTCAATGGTCCACTGAAATATGATTTTGAACTCCAACTATTGTTCCACTGAAACGTGATTTTTAAGTCAGTGAACCGAAAATAATTTCTTGTGTTAGTAACCACTCTTGTTGAATGAGACAATTATTTTATAATATGTTGCAAGTATCTAAGCCTCTCATTGATTTCTCTCCTCACCTTGAAACAAAGTTAGAAAAATTACTTTCCATAACAATTACTTTAGAGATTGTTTAATACTTTAACACGACTAATTAAGTAAATACATACCCTCTCTGCTAGGATGTTAGTAGCATGTCCTCTTTCTCACATGAGCTAGGTTTCATCTCCACATGAGGATCTCTCTCATTTTTAGCTCTCTTTCTCCTTCTCCCATCCAATCCCTGCTATTCATTGGAACATAAATTAGAGCTTAAAAAATAAAATTGTAGAACTTGAATACAAAATTAATATCATAAGCACTAATATTGATCTTATTATTATATGCTCCATGAATTGGAAGAGACCATACATTTGTGAAAGTTTTGTTCTTGCTTTTGGTGCTGGAAGGGACTAACACGGTAGATTCTGCTCCCAATCTCCAGACATCAAACAATAATTGCACGCAAGTAATCTCTCTCCAATTCCTCTTCTAATCAAATAAACAAATCTATTTATACATATATCCGATTTTTTTCACCCATATTATAGGCGAAGATATCAGAGATGAATATAACATCAATGTCAGGGAAACTATTCTGGAGTAAATCCAAGACGTTATGGACACCTTTACAAACCACGTTCTTCCCCATAGCATCTCCGGTGCCACAACAGAAACTCCAGTAAAGATTCTTCGCTGGAATTACGCATTTGATGGTTTAAAGCCTTCTAAACTTGCTTGATTTGAATTTAATGAACCCAGCATAACAGTACAGTTAGATCATTGATTGACTGAACGGAATAAGAGAAACAAAACTTGATATGGATATAAAAGGGAGAGGACTTGAAGAGATATACTTGTTGAAAGCTATGGAAATCATTTTGAAATTGGCAGCCTTTCCAGGAAGAACTTCAAATCAGCAGCTCTCTTGGCCAAACCAAACCTCACAACAGTTGCTCTGGTCATTCCGTCTTTGAGTACCCTTCTGTGGTAGCCATGGGCACAGAGTAGTCCTTCTCGTTGAGCAACAAAGGCCTGGCAATGCCCACCGAAATCCGCACACATAACCCACAGGCATCTCGCAACATTGGCCCATCAAGAGACTTTCTAGTAATCCTGAAAGTAATCCTCTACAGGGCCTCACGCCCTGATGGCAACAGCACGCTCGCAATCCCCCAACAGCAGGCAGAGGAATTGATTCAATGACCTTGGGCTTGATGACGACTGTGGATGGAGGAGGAGGAAGAAAAACCCAGATTACAAGAGTACCTCGAAGCAATAAACTTGAGCAGAGGAGTCGCGAATAAAAAAAATCAGAGGCATACCTAATAGCAAAACAACTTGAAACTTCATCAAATCACCAACTGGAGAGAACTTCAGTTCACTACAAAATTAGCAGAAAATAAGTAAAGTAATTAAAGAAAACAAACAACGAAACCCTAGCAGTTGACGTCAGCAGAAGAACCGTAACCCAATGACAACGGAAATAAATTACTAATGGGATATTATTTTCTTTTTTAATTTTTAAAAATTATTTTGGGTATAGTTTTTAGAAACACTTTTTAGAGAAAAAAAACTGTTAAAAAATTCATTTGGTTGGTGATATTTGACTTTGTTTTCGGAAACTGAAAAACATGAAATTGAAATTCATCCAAATAAAATTTAAATTTATCAAAATGAAATTCAAATTCATCAATCGGGTAAAAATGAAGGTGATTTTGGGTCAACATCGGAGCAAGACCTTCCAGTGGTCGGACAACGATGTCGGTGGAGAGAGACGAGTCATCGTTGGGAGTGAGAGAAGAGAGAAAAATAAAATAAAATAAATTCATCTTAATTACAATTATGCCACTTGAAAAGTTGTTTTGGTTTTCTAATTTTTAAAACTAAAAAATGAAAACTGTTTTTAAAAATAAATACTCAAAACAAGTTAGCCAAATGAATTTTAAGCAATCATTTGATTTTTCAAAACAGAAAATAGTTTTGAAAACATCAAACAAACACACTCTAACCAGATTGTCGATGAACAACGTCCTCCTAACAATTCGAAAGTCAAAAAAGTAGTGCGTGGTGGCAGGAAGTGATAGACTGAACATATCCAGCTCTGGAAAAGGAAAATTTGTCAAACTAAACTCTTTTTATAAAGTTTTTTTTGCAAAGTAATCCTTTTTTAAAAACATAAAATTGTAACCCTTTTGACCATGGAAATGTCTCAAATGTCCCTATAAACACATTTTCGGGAAATTTTCTAAAATGACCCAAAAATAATACATTTTTTGCTAACTAACCTTTTTAAAAAAAAACTTAACTTATAACCCTTTTACTCAAGGAAATGTCTCATATGCCCCCACTCCACCTTTACTCCCTGCCCTCCAACTAAACTGCTTTAATTAATTTAATTTTGAAAAAATAAATAATTTACTTACCAGTTATCATTGGTGCACGAAGGACGGAAGATCGAAGGAAGTGAGAACGACGCCAAGCCGGTCAGAGAAGCAGTCCGGCATTGCACCCAAAGAAACTTCCCGTTTGTTCTGCTGTTGACGAGGTCTTGCCATTACTTCCATCAGTCCAACATGCACGGGTAAAGCATGTATTTTACTTGTTCTTCCTGTCTTTCCTTTGTTGTTGATGATCTCATTTTGAAAGAATGGGAAGGAGAACGATAATGTGTCTACCATGGTATGAAATGCATAAGTGTATCTCCTTTGTCCTTTAGTTGTTTACTGGTTTTGTTGATGTGCATTATGTCATTTGGGTTATGGTTAGGTTTTGCTGTTTATTTGGGTAATATTAGGTATTCCATTATGGATTGAAGGTAGTTGTTTTAGGTTTGATGAAATGCAAATATTTCCCAGGTTTTACAAATTTGGAATTGAGTGGATGATACAAAACAAGATGTTGCATTGAGTAGTCACAGTTTTATTTAGAAGCTTTGAAGTTTTTATGTGAATAGTTTTTCCTTTGTTTAGCACTTCGTTTATGTTCATTTAGAACATTGATAAGTTTGTTCATAACAGTAAAGATTTTATTTGGAACGTTTTAATGTTATGTATATGATAAATTATGTTTTATTTTGCACTTTTGTTGGTTTTTTTATGATATCATTTTCATTTTTATTTATAACATTTCAGAGTTAAAATTCGTTACATTGGGCATACTTAATTGTTTGTTTGCAGTCCATCCAAATGGAGTATAGGATAAGAGAGGCAGACAGTTTCCCTTCTAAGGTGAATGTTCTCTGTACACTGTATCAAGCCACATGCCTTATTAGAGAAGAACTTGAGAAATTTAACTACTTAGAGCAGTTTAACAATTCATGTTTTGGGAGGTTCCTACAAATAAAAGCACCAAAAAACCAAACGCAGATCATACACCAAGTTCTCCTACGCCAAGTCAAAGCTCCAAAGGATGAGTATGAGGGAAAAATGGTTTTCAAACTATGTGAAAAGAGAACGACATTCTCCATTAGGGAGTTCAACCTAATAACGGGTCTGACATTTTCCCCACTGACGGAATTTGATCCATTACAAGAAATTGGGCAATTTTGCATTGTTGATACAATTTTTGAAGGGAAAACACTAATATCATGCAAAGAGTTGGAAGAGAAGTTCATCGGATGCAAGGAGGTAGATATGAAGTTGAAGCTGGCTCTGGTATACTTTGTTGAGGTTGTTCTACTTGGTAAGGAGACGAAGCTGTCCATCGACCTTAACTTCTTGAATTTAGTTATGGACTTGCAAAAATTCAATAAGTTTCCATGGGGGACATTGAGTTTCAAAAGAACTTGTGAAGGACTCCAAACAGCCTTACGTGGGAGAGCGCAGAAATTCAAGCACAAGGGGGTGAAAATTGACTTCTACAGCCTCGTAGGGTTCCCATATGCCTTTTAGGTATTTTCCATGAAAAGTTGAATGTTTGGTCACTACAAGAAAGCAACGATTTTGCGACTACATTAGCGACGGATTTAGACACGGACGAATAATCCGTCACTAAAACACCCGTTGCTAATTTTTGCGATGGTTTTTGCGACGGATGTTTCGACGAATTTTGCGACGGACAAGTTGCGACGGATGGTTTGCGGCGGCTTTAGCGACGGATATTCCGTCTCAGAATTATTTAATTTTTTAATTTTTTGATTAGCGACGGTTTTATTCCGTCGCAAAGTTATTATTTTTTTAAAAATTTTTTTTGTTTTGGGACGAAATATCCGTCACAAAACATTAAAAAAAATTAAAAAAAATTAAAACTACGATATTTTGATTCCGAAATGATTTTAATTTGAAATTTTTATTATTATTTTATTTTTGGGATAATTGTTTATTTATTGCTTATTTAATATTTAAAATTTTAATATGGGAAATACAATCCAGTTATGTTGATAACTGGATTAATAATACTTATAAATTAAATGCATTAAAAGTACTTATAAATTTAAAAGTTTTCAAACTATTTATTAGAATAAAACTGTCTCGAAATTAAAAACAAGCTACTCGTCTTCGGAATACTCATCGGAAGACTCAAGTTCACGGTTGCTGGGATTATCAACAAAAGCAGGTGGTGCCACTGATTGAGGGAAATATTGCTGCTGCTGTTGCTGGAACTGCTGCTGCTGGAATTGTTGCTGCTACTGCGTCATAAATAACTGCATTTGTTGTTGCATCTGCTCTTGCAGTCGAAACATATGCTCTTGTGTCTGCTGTTGTGTTTGTTGTTGCTCCTGCAACTGCTGCTGGAGATGTGCTACTTGATCAATTAACTCGGAGTTCATTCGAGCCACACGCTCCTCTATTTCTTATTGTAGCTCATGCTCATTTCGAAATCCTCCAAAATGCTCGCTAGGTGCAGATGGATAATGCATGCGGCGTCCCTCTGATCCAAGTCCGTAGACTCGTCCCTTTTTACTTATCCCGCCAACTGCCTTTAAAAATATAACGTCATTGTCTATCGACGATGATTCATTGGATGCGATTTCTCTGAGTTCATAAAATTTCGCCTGTTTCAAAAGTAAAAATAAATAAATTACAATATTGTACTAAAAATAAGTTAACAGTTATAAAAAGTAATTTTGGCACTTACAGCTAGTTCAGCAGCCCGAGAATCGACAAATTCTCCTGTGTCCTTTCGCTGATGGGTTAGTAGGAATAGCTCGAAGCTGTCAAGTGATCTGCCCTCTTTTTCTTCCTGCAATATTAATTGAAAAGCGAAGTTTGTTTCAAATAAATCCACGTAAACAATTAAAAAACAAAGTTTTTAAATTATAAGATTTTACCGTTCTCCTACGATGCTCGGTGGAGGGAATGGAGCCCCCAATATGGACACTACCCCCAGTGGATGAGGATCGATTCATCTTTCCCTTTTCTCTCCTTATCATGTACTCCTCAGTCTCCCAAAACTTGTCAAGCTCGTCCCTGACATTTTATGGTATCCACCTTCCTTTATCCTTACCACTTCGAACCTTTTGCATTATGCCTCGCATCAATGCAGCACTCTTCGAATTCCACTCTTTTTTAATCACATAATCGTCAACTTGTTCCCACTTATACAGCTTCTAAAAAGTTATTAAAAGACCAACACTTCAAAATTAGCACTATACACAAATTGTAATACAATTCCGATTAAAAATTAAAAATTACCTTGAACTCTTGAAAATAATAATTTTTTTGTGTCTCATCCATAGTCGACCAATCCGCAAAGGCTCTATCAAACTTGCTCCTTATTATTCCATAAATCCTCCTGTGTACAGTACTTGGCTGAAACCTAGAAAGTAAAAAAAGAATAGTGCAAATTAGTATTGTAAATATTTTTGCAATTAAATAAACTTTTAAAAAAATGAAAAATGTACTTACCCCACACCAATATGTGCTTGTATCCAAATCCGTCTATCCGTCGATGAGCTACTTGCATGTGTAGGAGGCTGAGATTGAGGCTGGGTAGCATGTGTAGGAGGCTGAGATTGAGGCTGGGTAGCATGTGTAGGAGGCTCAGGCTGGGTGTTTGGATTTAATGGAATTGTGGGTGGGGCTGGGGCAGGGTTGGTTTCATTCACTGGGAAGAGAGGAGCCTGTTGTGTATCCTCCAACTGATGGCTTAATAATCTGGAATTCACAGATGAAGGGGACTGAGAACTGGAACTAGTTTGTACACCACGACCACCATGGTGAGGAATACGACCACTAGGGAAAGGAATGCGAGCACTAGATTGAGGAACACGACCTCTACCTCGACCAGATGGTGTTCGACCTTGACCCCTTGAATGATGACTATCCATCTGTAGAAGTAATCAATCACAGCTTAAAGAGTTTGCAAGTCAACAAAGTCAGCGATTTAAACTGATTAATAATGCATAGCACAATTCATAGCACACAGATTCTGTCACAGTTTAATCCAATTCTAAACTGAACATTTCACAATAGCTGCATCCTGTTAACATATCATTTCCTTCATATGTAACATAGCATTTCCTTCATATAAATTGAGTTAAGCATATAAATAAGATCCTTGACTGATAATTTAATAGTATAGCTCCTTTGAACTGAAGAGGTAACAAATATCAAAGTCACTAAAATGGATTTCTATCAATCAAGTTAAATAAGGCAAGCAAACTCATTGTACATTATAAACTTCTCACATAGATTTAAGAATTATAATCAGTATCGCAATTGATAAAGATGTCTCTATAATTGCATGGATTTAAATACGATTCAGTCATTAAAAACAGCAAAAGGAAACAAAAAAGTGATAGAATCACCGAAGCAATCTCAAAATTAGAGATAAACAAAATAACATCTTGGTTTTTCAAACCCATGCAAAGCCTAATACACATTTAAGACTAAACCAAGACCTCACAAAATTATCAGATCCCATGGGATTCTTCTTCACAAGATCATTTCCAAAAAGTGATCATAACATCTTGGTTTTTCATTGTGAGGCTTCAATGCAGAGAAGATCCACCTACTTAAGCCTCCATTTTGAATAATTAAATACAGGCTCAAAAAATAGCAATCATATGTACACATCCAAATTAGACATAAATTCATCTCAATAGCTGCATCCTGTTAAAAATGATCCACAGAAAAACAAAGGATGTGCAATAACACAGCAGACAAGTTCCTATCTCCTTCTATCCGTTCTTATCAAAGAAGCCTAAAATTCAAGTAGACAGACTTACCAGGTATTGTAGCAATAAGATCCAGCATCCAAAAGACCACTGCTTAGAATGTTCTGAAATCACCAAAGGTTCTAATGAATTTTAAATGTAAAATATGTAGGCAAATGTGTGAACAAAATGGGTATCACATGCCATCAAACTTAAACACAAAATTCACATTTATGAAAATGGAAAATGTCTTCTACCGTTCAAAGGTGAAACCCTAGCAGATTACAAACATTGACGAGCACTTCACCATGATACGATTCCAGAGGCAAATCCACATAGATACAAGGATGCAAGCCATAAACAGAGTTCATTATCACAGTTTTATATATTTCATAACCCAACAGTCCAGCAGAATCACACCCAAAAGATTAAAGAAAAGAAACCTAAAAACCAAATGGTTGGGTTCGGGCATAAACAGAGTTCATCTTTTGTATTGCAAAAACATTTTCTGATATAACCCAGTTGTCAATCTAACGCAGAAAGCCAAAAACAATTGAGAGCATTTACGAAATCATACCTTCTACCCTAGCTTAATCACCAAAAACAGTATCAACCCTAACTCTGCCCTTCGATCTGCACAGAAACCATAATCAGAAACACAAAACCCTTTCAAATGAACATACCTTAAACGGATTAATTTACCAAGGGAAGATCAAGTCGATGAACAGATTTTCAGCCCCTCTCCTCTGCGATCTGCACGACTCCTCTTCTCTCCGGCATATCCCATATAAAATAAATGAAATCAAATTTCATTTCTAAATAATCCCTCCCTTTTCTAAATAATCTCAATATAGTACATTAAATTAATAATAATGCAACAAATTGAACTAATCATCTTCGGACCCTTCATCCGTCTCGGAATCAAAAGATTCGGAGTCCTCTTCATTATCTTCCTCATCGGTCTCTTCTACATTTATTTGTCTTGTAGAGTATTCATGAACCTCCTCGGGTTGAGCCTCGTTATCTAAAAGAGACTCTATTTGGTCAATATCATCATGAACTGACTCTACTATCACTTTATCCTCTTGAAAGGCATCATCTGATTGCTTGTCATTGTCAATATTTGTGCGCCTGGCTTTTGTCTTAATGACGACCCACCAATCTTGTCGATCACGTATCCCTTGTGGATAAGGAGCATAATAGACTTGCTCTGCTTGTTGTGCAATTATAAATGAATCATACTTCTTGTACCTCCTCCTATGTTTAACCTCGATAATCCCGTGATGTCTATTAATTCGCGTACCTCGATTAGGAGTTTGATCAAACCAATCGCAATTGAAAAGCACAATTTTCTTTCTTGGTAGTCCTGGAAATTCCAATTGCACAATCTCTTGCGACACTCCATAGTAGTCATACTCTGATTGTCCATAATCGGCTCCCCGTAGACAAACGCCACTGTTGATTGCCGACTTTCCTTCACTCCATGCAGCTGTGTCGAATTTGTATCCATTGACATGAAACGTATGCCATGTCTCAACCCTTCTCATCGGCCCCAATGCTACATTTTTTATGAGTTCATCATTTATCATGTTTCGTGTGTCATGAACCTACAAAATAGAATATAATAAATTAATGATACCAAAGTAAGATAATGAAATTAAATTAATGATACTTACATACTCTCTAAACCACTTCGTAAATGCTATCTCAATATGATAATCGACTTCATCGTCAGTCAACGTAGGAGTTAATGCTCAAACATTATCTGTAAACAAGCTGCATCACAATTTAATTTATAAGTTCATAATTAATATAATAACATGTATCAATGTACATTAATTAATATAATAAATATCTTACTTTATATAAGGTTGGACAATGTCACAATTTAAAAAAATATACAATGTTGCGGCATGATATTCTCTATCAGACAGGTACCACCTACCAGCTTCACCAGTAAGACGACCGGGTTGATTGAAGATCGATATTCTAGGAAATTCTGAGTTAAATGTATCTCCGTCATAATTTCGAGGCACTCTGGTCCGTCGAGAGCTTACATGTGGTTCAAAGTAATACGAACCAAATGTCGATGCTTCTTCGACTATATATGCTTCACAAATTGATCCTTCTACCCGAGCTTTATTCTTAACCTTTTTCTTTAAGGAGTGGAGGAACCTATTACAAATAAACTTTGTAAATCAATTATTTTCTTTCGAGAACAAAAATTAAATAAAAATTGAATAAAAATTACCTTTCAAATGGATACATCCATCTATATTGTACAGGGCCGCCCACCATTGCTTCAAATGGTAGATGCACTACGAGATACTCCATAGAGTCAAAGAAAGATGGAGGAAATATACGCTCCAACTTACAAAGTATCACTGGAATGTTGGCGTGCATAATGGTCAATTCAGTCTCTCTCAGTGTTGTTGAACATATGTCTCTAAAAAATTGACTTAACTCAGTGAGTGCAGCCCAAATTGGCTCAGGTAATGCCCGAAATGCAATTGGAAGCAGTTGCTCCATGAAAACATGGCAATCGTGACTTTTCATCCCAAACAGTTTTCCTTCTCTCATGTCTACGCACCTGCCTAGGTTGGATGCATAACCATCTGGTAACTTCAACTTCGAGACCCAATCACACACAGCCCTTTGTTGTTCCTTGTTCAAACAAAATTTTGCTCTAGGTTTGAAGGATTTACCATGAGATGTTTCCACCATCCCTAGTTCTGTGCGTTTACAATAATATGGAAGATCAAGTCGAGCATTTACATTGTCCTTTGTTTTTCCCGTAACGTCCATACAAGTATTGAAAACATTATCAAACACGTTCTTCTCAGTGTGCATGACATCGAGGTTGTGTCGTATTATATTGTGTGTCCAATAAGGCAAGTCCCATAATATGCTCTTTTTGGTCCAATTATGATTTTGTCCATACCCCGGTAATACTAACTGTCTCCCAGTCTCAGTAATCTTTGGAAAGTTCCAAACACTTGCAAACACTTGTTCCCCAGATAAACGTTGAGGAGGTTCTGATCTCTCAATTCGATTTCTAAAAAATGCATCCTTATTCTGTCTAAATGGGTGCGTCATAGGGAGAAACTGTCTGTGACAATCAAACCATGAATTTTTTCTTCCATTTTTCAAGGTAAATGCCTTTGAAAGCTCCACGCAACAAGGACATGCTAACTTTCCCGCAGTGCTCCATCCAGACAACATACCATATGTAGGAAAATCATTGATAGTCCACATCAAAGCAGCTCTCATAACAAAATTCTCATTCAAGGAGACATCGTATGTTATGACACCTTCACTCCACAATTGATTTAGCTCGTCAATCAAAGGCTGTAGATAAACATCGATCATACTCTTTGGATTTTTTGGACCCGGAATAATTACTGTCAAGAACATAAATTCCCTTTTCATACACATCTCGGGTGATAAATTGTAAGGTGTCAATATGACAGGCCAACATGAATAGTTTTTCCCTGATTGTCCAAAAGGAGTGAAACCATCTGCGCACAAACCCAACCTTACATTTCGCGGATCAGAAGCAAAATCTGGATATTCTCGATCAAAATATTTCCATGCTTCTCCATCAGATGGATGAGACAAAATGTCTGGCTCACGTTGACGCTCATAATGCCACCTCATCTCTTTCGCTGTCACTGTAGAACTGAATAGACGCTGGAAATCAGTGGCAAGTACCACATCCGTTTAACAGGAATCTCTTTTGCCTGACCATGTCCAGTTCTTCAAGGTTTATAACGGTCTTCTTGGCAAAATTTGCATTGTCTTTCATACACATCCTCCTTATAATACAACATGCATCCATTAACACAACAATCAATTTTATCATACCCAAGTCCGAGTTTCGAGACCAACTTTTTGGATTGATAAAAATCAGCAGGCATCCTATTGCCAACGGGCATCGTCTCTTTCATAAGCTGTGCAACCTCATCGAAACAACCCTGGGGCATATTATAATCAGATTTAATGTTTAGAAGCCTCATTGAAGCTGACAACTCCGAATGTGACTCACATCCATCATACAATGGTGCTTGGGCAGCAGACAACATTTCAAAAAAACTTTGTGCTTCAGGATTAGGCGGTTCATTCATAAATTGTTGGTTGTAATTATCTTCTTGCAGCATCTCAGCCCCAACATCCGGTCCCGCAGCATCCATTACCATCTGCTCGTATCCATTAAAACTATTTCTACCATCACATTCCCAATAATAATTTCTTGCATCTGTTGCTTCATCAACATCATATGGGTTAATTTCAGGCATCTCTTCACCATGAGCTGTCCAATAATAATATCCATTCTGAAAGCCATTTCTGCATAAGTGCACTCTAACTTCCTGCAAATCGAAGAACCTTCTGCATTTGCATCAACTACATGGACATCTTATTGTTCCTGTATTCTGAAATTGAGTATTATTTGCAGATGCAAATACTACAAATTCCTCAAGCCCATTCAAGAACTCATGTGTAATTCCCACTCGATTTGGTGCCACTCGATTATACATCCATAAATGATACTCAGGTACATCCATTATTTTAAAATCACCTACATAAATACATTTGAAATAAATCAACAATAAAAATAACACTAAAATAAAACAATCAACTATAAAAATAACACTGAAATTTAGTACACATACTTTAAAATTTCTTTTATAACAACCACTACTTCTCATCCTCTAAAATTGAATACATTTTATTTACCAAACAAAATAGATAATAATTACAACAATAAATAAATTTCTACATATTAGCACACAATATGTGCTTAAACATTTTATTTAATTACTATAAAAAATCGTAGTAATTAAATAATGACAACAAGAAATAAATTCCTACATTAACACAGATCATATGCTTACATACACATTTTATTTACCAAAAACATGCATAATAATCAAATAATAAAAAAAATAAACAAATTCCTACATATTAATACTGAATATGGGCTTAGATATGATGAACTTAAGTGGATTCAGATTACGAATTCGGAAAATTCAAAATATTTTATTCACTAAAAAATGCATAAAAAAATAATGACAATAATAAATAAATAATTACCTATTAACACAGGATAATTGACTCAAACGATGAACTTGAATTTGAATTGAGATGATGAGTTCGGATCTTGAACTAATGAAGTTGGAAAAACTCTCCACGGTTTTGCTCTCAACTGGGCGATTTCTCCATATTGTGCGTCTGGTATGGAATAAGCAGCAAACTGTCGGTGAAATGATTAAATTTTTTTGTTAGATACTCCTTTAGCGACGGAATTGCGTGACGTCGCTATTTTGTAACTGAAATTGAGACGGAAAAGCATATAGCACAGCAGCGCAGGTTCAGAGTACGAGTAATTAGCGACGGATTTTGTTACGCGCGCGGATTTCAATAATTAAATTGTGGCGGAACTGCGACGGAAAGGTTTTGCGACGGAATATTCCGTCGTAAATTCCGTCGCCAAAATTACATATTTATAATAAAAATTTTGGGACGGAAACAGTTGTTTTTTCCGTCGCAAACTTTGACTTCGTGACGGATTATTCTTCCGTCACAAAAGGCCGCCGCAAATTCAATCTTCTGTTGTAGTGGGTTTGGAATAGTTATTTACTTAATTTAGAACTTAATTTGGTAGGTTGAGAACCAATGTAGGCATGTTTATAATATTTAGTGTTTACACAATAAAATGTCTTGTTTATATTTATTGAAATTAAACACTTGTACCATTATTTTGCTTCAGACATGGGCTTATGAGGCTGTCCCACAATTGGGTGAAACTTTTGCTGTGAAGGATGGAGACCAACATCCACGGATGTTGAAGTGGTCTCCAACTGTATCCCCTAAGCCTGCTGCAATTGATCATGTACTTGACAATGATGAATTTGATGTGCATGAAAGTCTGTTACCCTCATTGGCTGAGATGGAGGAGCAGTACACTCATTTGATTGATGCCAATGTATGCATAAGTGTAAAGCCACCAGTGTTTAAGGCTTCAAAGCACAAAAAGCAAACCCATCAACCTGAAAGTCTCAAAGAAGACGCAAAGAATGAAGCATTGCTGGTGTGTATAAATGATATGATGTGTTATACATATTTGTAACACTTTTTGCAAGAGCATCTTTCAGTTTAGAAGTATTATATTTATGTTGTTTAGAAGTATTATATGTCTGTTGAGAATAGTTTTATTTTATTTTGGGACAACTTGTTTTTACATTGGATCAATTTGCTTTTTCGATTGGAACATTTTCACTTATGTTGAGAATAGAATTTTTATGTTTGCCATAGTACAACTTATGTTGATAACAGTGTATTTATGTTGACAACAGTTTCATATTCTTTTTGGAACAGTTTAACTTCTGTTGATATTTTTTCGTATTATGTTCATAAGTTTTTAGTTCTAAATGTTTTTCTTTATTTGAGGATCAGTATCATTTATGAAATGTTAAATTACAGGGTGATTCGGTTAATGAAACTGGGAAGACCATATCTCAGAATTTATTAGCCTTGGAGAAGAGATTTGATAAGAAACTGGAACTAAAAGGAAGAATGTTATTGAGGAAAATGGACGAGATGAATAAAGAGATTCAATCCCTTGTCAGAGGTGAAGAAAATGATACCGTGTCGGAGAAGAAGGCGAAGAATCTCGATAAGGTGGGGAAGTTGAAGAAGATTGAGAATGTGGCCAATGTGAAGAAGGTAACGAGGGTGGCCAATGTGAAGAAGGCCACACCAAAGAAGAGTGTGATGTTTCAAAGGATGACATCACCAAGGTTTGTTCAACAACGTTCTACTGTGGCAGCTGAACCAACTCTACAAGAACAGTTCGGAAGGAAAAAAACATTGAAGAAGAGAAAGGTGATGAGGGAGGACCAGATAAAGAAGAAGAAGGCTGGCGACATACTGGAAGAGGTGATAAAGAGTATGGACGAGGAGTTTCCTGATGACAATGTATGTGGGAATGTAGCAACAGAAGATGAAGAGAAGATAGTCCAATGTAAGACTGCGGAAGCGGAAAATTCAGAGAAGGTGGTCCAAAGTGAGACTATGGAAGCAGAAGATGCGGAGAAGGTAGTTCAAAGTGACCCAGTTGAAGCAGATGATGAAGAGAAGGTAGCAAATGTTACTCCATTAACTTATCTTACTCTGTACACGCCACCGAAGCCGTTATCAGTAGATACATCATACGTTATCGCCAGTACCGAGTTAAAAGAGTTTTTAAGAAAGACAGCCATACCTGATGATGCAATGCAAGTAGGGCCAAAGAGGGTTGTGAAGGTCAGCAAGTATCATATGTCTCCATACACTGATCCCACTTCCAAGAGACCTAAGGCCCCGACTGAGTTGCCGACTAAATTCAATCCGGAAACGAGGATTGGCTGCTGAGTTGGAGGAAGAATTTGATAATTTTTACAAAAATATGACGGATAACGATACATTTCAGTTACCAACTTGTGAGGCAAACAAAAAATGATTTACTGAGCTCATGACCGAGGAGAGTTGGTTAAGTGACACTATATGGGCATCCAATTTTACATTATTTTCATATTATTTTCATTCATTTAATTAGTTTGTAACTGAAATAAGTTATGTAAACTTTTTATGCAGCATTTGGATACGTCCATATACTACATGCTGATTAGGAAAGCAAAATTCCCCATTGTTTTCCCTCAGAAATGCCATATTATGAATACAACATTCGCTGTAAGTTTCGCTTACAATTATTAATAATATTATGACTGTGCGCACTATGTTTAGAATAATTAAAACTTGGTTTAAAATAGTTATTCAGTTAGTTTATAATAGTTTATTTTTTGTTTGGAATGGTCATGTTTGTAGTATCATCTGATGTGTTCTCTTACTGTTCCAGTTATACATGACTCTCAAATGGTCCATGTTCCAGAAGAATGCTGATCCAGCGCACTGGGACAATGACAATAGACTTCACAACATTGTTCGTGGTTTTAGGGACAATGTTTCCTGGTTGGGGTTGGATAAAGTCTACATTCCATTCAATATCAACAGAGACCACTGGATAGCATTGATGGTCGACATGAAAGACAGACAAATAATTACTTTCGACTCCCTCAAAAGCCATGTTAGGGCTGCAAAATTTAACTCCGAAACTGAGCCGTTCCGGACGCTCCTACCTAAGGTATTACTGCGAGCAGGAATATTATCAAGAAACAATGAGGATAAATGGAAAGTTCAGAGGGCAGACTACGTACCTCAGCAAGCAAATGGGTGCGTGTTAAAAAAGCTTTTAAAATATATTTCCCAAAAACGCGTCACTAATGTATTTATTTTTCAGGTCGGATTGCTGGGTGTTCTGCATTAAAGTCATAGAGCTACTATCTGCAAACATTCCTTTATCGATCCTCAAAGCGAATGACATGAACAAATACAGGAAGCTAATGGCAGTTGAGAACTGGCTGGGCCAATGGGGTTGCTGATCATGATTTCTTAATTTAGTTTAGAGCAATTCTACTCTAGTTTTTAATTGTTCTTGTTTAGTTTAGAGTACTTCATTAATATAGTTTAGAACAATGCTACTCTAGTTTTTAATTGGTATTCTTTAGTTTAGAGTGGTGCATTTGGCTTAGAATACTAATAATGTTCATTTGACTTTTAACAAGCGTTAATTTTGTTTAGAACATTAGTTTTTCTGGTTGGAATATTTCACTTTCAGTTTTTAATGATGAAAGATCCGTTTACACTACTACAGAAGACCTGTAAAATTCTCTCACTTCATAACATAGGAACATGCATAAGGGGAGGGAACATTGTCCATGTGGACATCCCAGTCAATGAGATTTCAGTGCCTCTAGTAGAACAATGAACCAACAAACATATTAAAACAAGAATTTAGAAGATAGATGACATACATTATATCCTAGCACTCTACTTTCATACCATAGTATCCAGCCGTGTGTTCGCATACATTCATTGGATCTCCCAAATGTGTACGAATTTGTTGGGTACGAAAAAAATAATGTCTAACTAAATGAATAACATTAGGTGTTGCGCATTTCAACTCGAGCCACACCTCAGCTCCATACATCATTTGTATTCCATGATTACCTGTTGAATAAGTATTTACTACATGAGCCATGAATTTATGGTTCAAATTATGAAGTCAATTTTTTTTATAAAAAAAATCTCTTTGTCAGAGGACATACTTATTTGTTGAATGCAATGGCGTGAACTCTTTACATGTCTGTCGGTTGTGACCATGTTGCCTGCACCTGCCACAGCGCCTAGACAATTGTGTCTCCCCTGTGCATTGGGCAACGATTAATAGTGAGATCCACACAGTTTCATAGATGTTCCAAACGTAATGAAAACTATTATAAACTGACATAAAACTCTTCTAAACCGACAGAAAACTTCGAATATAGTGGGATATATTCTTGACAAAACCAAACCTGTTCCAAACGTAATGAAAATTATTTTCACCGGAATGGAAACTATTCTAAACTGAATTAAAAAAAATGCGTGAACTAGATTACAAAAATAATGTCATTTAATACGAACATAATGAAACCTGTTCCAAACAGTATTAAACTTATTCTAAACTGAATAAAAACGATTCTCGATTGAATTAAAAGTTCTAAAATTTTGTCAAACCAATTCCAAATATAATGGTATGTATTCGAAATGTTAAAAATAGTACGTTAAACAGAGGAAACTAACCTCTTGATGGTATTCTTCTAATTTTTCGTCTACCAACTTGAATGACGAGTTCTGGAGGTAACGGAAAAATAGCATCCTCAACTACCACAGTCTCATCAGTGCTTACTACAGGGTAGATCGGCTCTGCATAAGCCAGCAGGAGCATGTCTGTTGTATAGTACTTTGAGCACAAAGGCATCGTCGATAAATTCCTAGCTGAAATTGCAGCACAAGCATGGGTGCAAGGAAGATTATCAATATCAAATACCCTGCAAGAGCAGGTTTTGCGTTGCAAATCCACTTTCCCTCCAAGATCATCATCCCTAACATGGTACTCGTGGACACTGATGGGTTCAACTGTAAATCGCCTAGCTTTCACTTGTCGAGCTTTCAAGACATCTTCGTAGAAGTCTGTGAGATCATTTTTCATGGCAAGTGCTTTCTCTTGACGCTCGTGAAACCATCTCTGTAGCATTTCAACTAGGTACTTCATCAACTTCGTTATTGGTAAAAAGCGAGCCTCTTTCAGAACCCCATTTATGCTCTCAGCAATGTTAGTTGTCATGATTGTATAACGATCCACAGGGCAATATGCCCTGGCCCATCTCTCAAAGCCTGCATCTTCCAAATACTTATACACCTTCCCGTCTTCAAATTGCCTCAATTGGCACATTACATGTTGGAACTCTGACACCTTATAACACTTAGCAGCCTTAAAGAAAATATTAACAGCATATTCAGGGTACCTTTTTGCCTTCATATTTTGTTCGATGGGATACATGCGGGCCCCATGAAATATTTTGGGGAAAACACGCTTTACGCCATTCTCTATGCTTTTATTTCGGTCTGATATAATAGCCAAATTAGTTATAGTGTCGATTGCTCCACATAGTTTGTCGAAGAACCACCCTCAGGAGGCATCGTTTTCTGAATCACCAATTCCGAATGTCAATGGGTAAATTTGGTTATTGCCATCAAGGGCGTTGGCAAGTAAAAGCACCCCCTTAAACTTGCTCTTAAGATGAGTTGCATCAACACATAGAACAGGTCGTATGCACATAGTAAACCCTCTTACACAAGGACCAAGTGCCAAAAAGAAAAATTTGAATCAATTTTGAGAGTCATATTCAATGTGAGTTATTGTACCTGGTCACATTGAAAATAAGACGGATCTCAAAAGAACATAAGACCATTCTATAACCATTTTTAACAAAAACCTACATTATTCTAAACAGGTTTCACACAACTTCAAACAGAAACTACACAGTTATAAACAAAAGTAATACTATTACAATAACCATTCTTAAAAAATATCTACATTATTCTAAACAGGTTTCACACAACTCCAAACAGAAACTACATAGTTATAAACAAAAGTAATACTATTACAATAACCATTCTTAAAAAATATCTACATTATTCTAAACAGGTTTCACACAACTCCAAACAGAAACTACACAGTTATAAACAAAAGTAATACTATTACAATAACCATTCTTAAAAAATATCTACATTATTCTAAACAGGTTTCACACAACTCCAAACATAAACTACACAGTTATAAACAAAAGTAATACTATTACAATAACCATTCTTAAAAAAATCTACATTATTCTAAACAGGTTTCACACAACTCCAAACAGAAACTACACAGTTATAAACAAAAGTAATACTATTACAATAACCATTCTTAAAAAAAATCTACATTATTCTAAACAGGTTTCACACAACTCAAAACAGAAACTACACAGTTATAAACAAAAGTAATACCATTATAATAACCATTCTTAAAAAAAATCTACATTACTCTAAACAGGTTTCACACAACTTCAAACAGAACTAAAAAGTTATAAACAAAAGTAATACTATTATAATAACCATTCTAAAAAAAATCTACATTACTCTAAACAAGTTTCACGCAACTCCAAACATAAACTACACAGTTAAAAACAAAAGTAATACTATTATAGTCAGAATGACAATTATTCTAAACATAATTTTAAAATGGAGCAGTATTTCACGTACCTAAATTTTTTGACTCGATTATCTTACAAAATGTTGGCAGCTGAGCGAGCATATCCTTCTTCTGCAGTACCATATATAGAATTAAGGGCACACTCCCTAGCCTTCCACCCTTTCCAGCAGCTACACTTGACCCCATTTTCCTTCTAAAAATCTTGAATGACGTCATTGGGCATGTAAATTCGACCAACTTTCTCGTATTTAGACTTTATGCAGTCACCAATCAACGAGCTTATTGCTTGTCCATTATCAGTGAAAGTCAAACAATTAGACGATACATGAACATCACGAAACTTCTTAATCTGAAATAAAGAAACATCTTTTATTGCAGTGGCTCGCATCCACCAGTTGCATTCATCAACACAGCACCGAACCACAAATAGTGTTTTGGTAGACTTGACAACTTTGAATTGAAAGTGTTTATTCACCGCATACTTGCACAACCTTTAATGCAAGATCTTCTTCTCCGTAAAAATGTCACCAACTCTCATAACTTCGGCACTTCCATCAGACTCAACAATGGACTCAATCCCACGATTGACCAAAGGATTGCTGGGGCAAGAATGGGATGTATTTGTTGCCTGATTATTTCGGCCATTATTATGATCTGCGACTGCATAATCAACTGCCTCAAGGAATGCATCATCGACTACGTCATCAGATATATCATAGGCTGCCTCATGAGTTTGATCATCAAAATCATCATCATACAGTTCAACAGTAGGTTCATTGTTATGTGGTTCTATTCCATCAATGTCTGGCAGTGTCTCTTTGTTTCTACTGAAACCAAGACCAGAAAATTCTTCTATTCCTTCTACAAAATTATGCACGTCATCTCTATTTTGGATATTTGGTAAGTTATCCCCGAAATCATCAATTCTACCTTTGATATTAGAAGATATGCATAGAGATGTAGCCGGAATACTTCTATTCATATTACACCAAATAAAACAGTGAACATCATCATTTCATTCGATCTCAACCGGCTCGGTAGGACAACGCACATTGTAAAGGTACTTCATCTGAATATCATTATGGTGCAACTTTGTAATATCACGTACTTTATCAACTAATTCACAGTAAGAAATAAACTCTGAGACTATGATAGCCTTGCTTTTCCCACCTTTATATGTGTAGTGCGTGTCATTTTTTTCCCACTTTCCAAAATACTGAATCAAAATGCTCATCTCTTTCATTCCTTCAAAAAATGAACAATATATTCCCAATGGATCATTTTTCACAAGGACACAAAATAAAAACAATATTCTAAACATAATTATACTATACTAAATAGAATATATACTATGCTAAACAAAAGTTTACTCTGTTCTAAACCAAAACTTCACATAATGCTAGTCTTCTAAACAATATATAACAACAATTGCTTTCTCAACCCGTTGCCAAGAACTCAAAATCAGTCATAACGTAGAAAATTAAAGTCCATTGCTTCACAATTTTCCTGCTATTCTAAACACAAGTTCACTCTGTTCTAAACCAAAACTTCACATAATGCTAGTCTTCTAAACATCATATAAAAACAAATGCTCGTTGCCCAGAACTCAAAATTAGTCATAACATAGAAAATTAACGTCCATTGCTTCACAATTTTCCTATATGCATCACACAACTACACGATTTCCATGAACCCAACATAATGAAGACATCCACTTTATACATACCAACTAATAAACATAATGCATTACAGATTAGGGTTCAATATCTGACCTGTAGTCAAAACGAGTCTCGAGCTTCAAATCCGAGCTTCAGATCCGAATCTGAAAACCAAGAACACCGATAATCAGAGCTAGAGCTCTAAAACTTTTACGTCATTCAAGTCGAATGATAATGTAGAGGAGAAGTTGTCCGAAATCACAACTCGAGCTTCGATTTTATGGTCGGAAATCAATATTCGGTGGAGAGTTGTCCACACGCATCGGGAAAGAGGAAGAACGGAGGAGCTCAAGGAAGATACGAGGAAATTTTACAAATTTAGAAAGTCGCTGCAATTGGGAATTAACAAATAGTAAAAGGAGGGCATATGAGACATTTCCTTGAGTAAAAGGGTTATAAGTTAAGTTTTTTTTAAAAAGGGTTAGTTAGCAAAAAATGTATTATTTTTGGGTCATTTTACCAAATTTCCCCACATTTTCCCCTTCAGTTTTCTTACCTCCACAGTTACACGCCAGCCCAAACAGTTACGAAAATCAACCGGTTTCTATCCTCCATTCTCGTCGAGCACTCCACTTCGCGATGATTTTTGCTAGTTTTGTCGTTGTCAAAGACTTCATCCATTGCATCGATCACCAACACAGGTAAGCCATTGTCTTTTTTGGTCATGCATTTACTTATTTGTTCTCGAAACATTGAGAAAGAACGGAAAGGGGCAGTGGGTCTTCGTCTGCCCATTGATGCAAATAAATGAAGGCATGCCTCTTATTCTTTGATTATGTGATGGTTTTTGTGGTTGAAGATTATTAAAATCTGGTTTCCATTGGTTTTGGGTTTATTTGGGTTCTACATGTCATTCCATGTGATAGGATTTCTGAGATACAAGCCTCCCAGTTTATTTGGGGTGTACATTGTACTGTATATTCCTGTTCTTATTCGATTGCTTGGTTTAGTTAAAAGCTCTATGGATTTACCTGTTATTTGCTTAAGGATTTTGTTGAATGCATTGAAGGGTTTTGTTGGATGCAAGTGTGTAGTTGATGTAATGAAATTGTTTAGAGCAGAAGAGGATATGTTTAGAGTAATTAGGGATTAGGTATAGAACATCTATGTATCATGTGTAGAACAGTTAAATTTTTGTTATGTGAACGTAAGAATTTTGTTTAGAGCAGAATAAGATGTTTTATAGAGTACATACAGTTTTGTTTAGAAGGGTTATGGTTTTGTTTACAACAGTTTTAGCTTAATGTAGAAGAAGATTCATTTTTTTCTTTAGCACCGCTTTAGTTTGTTTAGAACAGATTTATTTTTGTTTGGAGCAGTTTGAGTTGTGCTAAGAAAAGATTTACTTTTGTTAAGAACGCTTTTTATAATATTTAGAACATATTTATTTATGTTTAGAACAGTTAACGGTGACAACATATTTATTTGTGCTGTTTGTTTCGAAATGTATGACTTGTGTTTAGGAAAGTTTTTTTTTTAGAACGGTTTTCGTTGTGTTTAGAACATATTTATGTTGTTTAGAACAGTTGACGTTGTGTTTAGATCGACCATATTTATTTCGGTTTAGAACAATCGTTGTTATGTTTAGAGCATATTTATTTATGTTTTTAGCGGTTATTGTTCTGTTTAGAACATATTTATTTATGTTTCTATTTAAGTTTGTTTAGAACATGTTGATTTCCTTCAAACTTCTAACATTTGGTATATGCAATTGTGCTTTTTGCAGCATATACTGAATGGATTACAAGATAAAAGAGGCAGACCGATTTCCATCAAAGGTTAATTCCCTTTGTAGATTGAATGAAGCATCAAGCCACATAAGAGATGAACTGGACAGATTAAACTGCTTGGATCAGTTTAAGAAATCATGTTTTGGAAGGTTCGTGGACATTAGGGCACCAAAAAACCATCCACAGCTCATACACCAAGTTCTCTTACGGCAATTGAAAGCTCCAAAGGATGAATCAGAAGGGAGGATGGTGTTTAGATTGTGTGGAAAAATTGCCACTTTCTCCATTAAAGAGTTTAATCTTATAACGGGGTTGAGATGCTCTGAACTGCCGGACTTTGAATTGGATCCACTGCCAGAACTTGGGCAGGTAGCAATTGTTGATTCATTATTTAGAGGGAAAATAGTAATATCATGTAAGGAACTTGAAGAGAAGTTTATTAAATGCAATAAGGCAGAGATGAAGTTGAAGCTGGCACTTGTGTACTTTCTTGAGGTTGTTCTACTTGGCAAGGAAACCAAGCTATCCATTGACCTAAACTGGTTGAACCTAGTTATGGACCTCCAGAAGTTCAATGAGTTCCCATGGGGGACTTTGAGTTTCAAAAGAACTGCTAAAGGACTTCAAGCAGCATTAGTTGGGAGAGCAGAAAAATTCAAGAGAAGGACTTGAAAATAGATTACTACAGCCTTGTAGGGTTCCCTTATGTTTTTGTGTACTTTCTTGAGGTTGTTCTACTTGGCAAGGAAACCAAGCTATCCATTGACCTAAACTAGTTGAACCTAGTTATGGACCTCCAAAAGTTCAATGAGTTCCCATGGGGGACTTTGAGTTTCAAAAGAACTGCTGAAGGACTTCAAGCAGCATTAGTTGGGAGAGCAGAAAAATTCAAGAGAAGGGCTTGAAAATAGATTACTACAGCCTTATAGGGTTCCCTTATGCTTTTCAGGTATTGGCCATTAAAACTCTAGTGTATTTGTTAATTTTTTGTTTTTGCTTCAGGTTTTATAAAATAATAGTCCTTTTTTATTTAACTTATACACGTATATCAATAATTTGCTTCAGATATGGGCTTACGAGACTGTCCCACAATTGGGTGATTGCTTTGCTACGAGGGATGGAGACCAACATCCACAGATGTTGAAGTGGTCTCCAACTGTATCCCCAAAAAGCCCGCTGCTGTTGAACATGTGCTTGACATTGATGACTTTGAGGTACATGAAAATCTCTTACCATTATTGGCAGAGACGGAGGAGCAGTACACACAGTATACTGATGCCAGTGTATGCATCAGTGGTAAGCCACCGGTGTTCAATGCTTCAAAGCACAGACAACAAACCCTTCAATCACAAAGATTGAACCAAGATTCTAAAATTGAATCTACTCTGGTATGTTTAAATGTTTATGATCTGCTACTAATTTTAAGCACAACAATTAAAAAGAGTTTCCTTTCGTTTAGAATAGATATTTTCTAGTTGCTTACTGTTTTATTACTGTTTAGATTGGTTATTTTGTAAAAAACTAAGAAAGTTTCCTTTCGGTTTAGAAGAGTCAACTTTCTGTCGACAAGCGTTTCCATTGAGTTTAAAAATGTTCACTTTGTGTTGAGGACAGTTTGTTTTCCATTTAGACTAGTTCAATTTCTGTTGAGAAAGAGAAGATCACAAGTTTGGGATTTTCTGTTGAGAACCCTCTTCTAACAGTTGAAATCCGTTTGCTCTTTGTTTAGAATAGCCTACTTTTGTTTAGAACAGTTTATTATAAAGTTTTGGAGATATTTTCTTGTTGCTTACCGTTTTATTACTGTTTAGAATGGTTATTTTGTAAAAATCTGAGAAAGTTTTCTTTCAGTTTAGAAGAGTCAACTTTCTGTCGACAAACGTTTCCATTGAGTTTAAAAATGTTCACTTTGTGTTGAGGACAGTTTGTTTTCCGTTTAGACTAGTTCAATTTCTATTGAGAAAGGGATGATCATAAGTTTGGAATTTTCTGTTGAGAATCGTCTTCTAACAGTTGAGATCCGTTTGGTCTTTGTTTAGAATAGCTTATTTTTGTTTAGAACAGTTTATTATAAAGTTTTGGAGATATTTTTTATGGAATTGTCAGTAGTTTAACTTATGAAGTTTTTAATTACAGGGTGTTTCAGTGAAAGAAATTGGGAGAGCCATAGCTGATAATTTGTCCGCAATGGAGAAGAGGTTAGATAAGAAACTTGAATTAAAGGGAAGAGTCATTCTTAAGAAAATGGAGCAGATAAATGAAGAGATCCAAACAGTTTTTAGAGGTACAGAGAAGGAGACCGAGAAGAAGCTCAAAAAAATGTGGTGAAGAAGGTGAAAGAGAAGAAGGTGGCAGCGGAGAAGAGGGGGACAAAGAGGAAGATGGCAGTGCCAGAGAAGAAGGCGGCAACGGAGAAGAGTGGGACAAAGAGGAAGATGGAACTGCCAGTGCCAAAATATACTTCGAAGGCCACACCAAGGAAGATGACCACTGATGACAAGGCTGGGGTGATGTCTGAAAGGAGGACATCACCAAGGTTCATTCAGCAACATACAAGTGAACCAACTATTCAAGAAGAGTTCAACATATTGTGGCCAATAAAGAAGAGAAAGAGAAAGTTGGTGAAGAAGGGAGCGATTGAGGACAGTGAGCATGTGAATGAGGAGCAGATAATGAAGAAGGAGGTAGATGACATATTGGAAGGGGTGATTAAGGATGTAGCGGCGGAGTGTAGCAATGATAGGGATAATGCAGACGGTGGAGATGAATTTGTGGAGAAAAATGTTGACACCACTTCTTCTGCTGAGCATATTCAGTCTGTGGGTGACAATGTAGCTGGAAATGTGACACCGAAATACAGTGAGAAGGTAGTTGGGAGTGGGAGTGTGGAGGCAATTGTTGATGAAAAGGGAGGAGATGTTACTCCCTTTACTGATATTATGGTCTACTCAGCACCGAAGCCTTTAGCAGTGGACACATCTTATGTGATCTCTCGTCCTGAGTTAAAAGAATTTTTGAAAAAGGCAACCATACTAGACGAGTCAATTCAACATCCGGGAAAGAGGGTTGTCAAGGTCAGCAAGTACCACATGTCCCCATACACTGACCCAACCTTCAAGAGAGCTAAGGTCCCCACCCATTTACCAACTGAATTCAATCCGGAGCGGGAATTGGATGCTGAATTGGAGGAAAAGTTTGAGTCCTTCTACACGAGTATGATAGATACGCAACTATTTGAGTTTCCCACGTGTGCAGCGAACAAGAAATGGTTCACTGAGATACTGTCCGAGGAGGCATGGCTGACTGACTCGGTGGGTTTATCTATTGTGTTGCGTATTTTACAATTACTTTTATTCATTCAAGTGCATACTTAATAAATTATATGAATTTTGTTTAAGCATCTGGATACCTTCATCCACTACATGCTGAATAGGAAAGCAGAATTCCCCACTCTCTTCCCACAAAAATGTCATATTATGAAGATACATTCGCTGTAAGTTCGCTTAATTATATTTAGAACGGTTTTTGTCTCGTTTAGAACGATTATTGATTCCGTTTAGAATAGTTTAATAATGGTTTGGAATAGTTTTGTTTTTAGTATAATATAATGTTTGTTTCAGTTATACATGACCCTCAGATGGTCTATGTTCAAGGATAACCCTGATCCAGCACACTAGGACAGAGACAACATACTTTACAATACCGTTACTGGTGTAGGGGATAATTTATCATGGTCCGGCTTAGATAAAGTATACATACCTTTCAACATCAACAGAGATCACTGGATAGCATTGATGGTTGACATCAGCGGAACACTAATAATTGCATATGACTCTGAGTGTGTTTGGTAAACAATTTTACCAGTAGCATATAATTTAGTCTGTATGCTGATTGTTTTATGCTGCTTGAAATGATGACATATATGTTGTTATAAATGCTGTGGGTGTTTGGTTAGATTTTTCAGAGAAAAGCATATATACTAGTATAAATGCTGTAGCTAATTACATGCAGGGGGTATTAACACAAATAATTAAAAAATAGATTTATATTTTTTAAAAATAATCTTTACATTTTTAATAATATTAAAATATTATATATTTTTTATACAATTTTTTTTATTAATATTTAACATTTTCTTAAATTTTATTAAATATAATTAATATATTATTTAAAAATATAAATATTATTAAATATAAATAATTAAATATGTTAGTAAAAATGTTAATATATTATTAAATATAAATAAATAATAGATTAGTAAATATAAATAAATAAATTAGTAAATATAATTTAATATATTATTTAAAAATAAAAATATTATTAAATATAAATAATTAAATATATTAGTAAAAATGTTAATATATTATTAAATATAAATGAATATTTTATTAAATAAAAGTAAATAATAGATTAGTAAATATAATTAATATATTATTTAAAAATAAAAATATTATTAAATATAAATAATTAAATATGTTAGTAAAAATGTTAATATATTATTAAATATAAATAAATAATAGATTAGTAAATATAAATAAATAAATTAGTAAATATAATTTAATATATTATTTAAAAATAAAAATATTATCAAATAAAAATAATTAAATATGTTAGTAAAAATGTTAATATATTATTAAATATAAATGAATATATTATTAAATAAAATAATTGGTTTTCATCCGTACATGCAGGGTAAACTCGTCATTAGTTAAAAGTGTAGGGGTAATTTGGACATTTCATGCATAAGTGCCCAAAAAATGCTAGTAAAATGACATTTTGAGAATGTCATAATTTAGAGGTAAAAATGTTAATTAATATGCTGAATGCTGAATTGTTGTTTGGTTAGATTAACAATAATATGTAGCTTACATGTTATATGCTGTATTATATGCTATTTATAATGGTTTACCAAACACCACCTCTCTAAAAATCCATGTCAGGGCCGCACAATTCAACGATGAAATGCAGGCATTCCAGACACTACTCCCCAAAGTGTTGCTGCGAGCAGGAATTATATCGAGAAAAAATGACGAGCAATGGAGAGTTGAGCGGGCAGCCAATGTACCACAACAAGTGAACGGGTGCGTATATCCTCATACATAATCCTTATGAAATAAATTTAACACGAAATTTTAATTAATTTCTATATTTTCAGGTCGGACTGCGGGGTTTTCTACATTAGAGTCATAGAGTTACTTGCTGCAGACCTTCCTTTATCGGTAATTAAACCAAATGACATAATAAAATACAGGAAGCTAATCGCAGTTGAGAGTTGGTTTGGACAATGGGGCTGTTGAACAGCTCTGAGAATGTTTAGAATAGTTTTGCTTTAGTTAATAGTACTTCATTTATTTCGTTTAGAATAGTAGTAATTCTGTTTAGCATTGTTAGTTTACTTAGTATAGAGGAGTCCTTATGTAGTTTAGAATAGTTCAATTATTTTGTTTAGAAGACTCATGCTCTGGTTTATAGTACATCATATATTTCAATTTAGAATAGTCCATTTATCATATTTTTAGAATATTTTTAGAGATGATAAGTGTTATTGGATATGTCATATGATAATGTCATTTCATAGTATACTGGCATTCATCAGGGGAACATTGAGCATGGGGACATTCCGGACAGTGACTTTTCATAGTTGGTTGTGTGTCATCATCATCGCTCAAAGACGTCGTATTTTCTATAACGTACATGTGAACTACTCCATGTGCTGCACCATGAGTTGCCATATCTTAGTATTCGACCTCTTCATGGAGCTCAACAAGACCACAACACAATGGCCATCCGTGCCTTCAGAAGAACAATGAACCACCATCGTGCACCGCAAAAAGATTAAAACATGAATTGAGAAGGCAGAGAACATACATTCTATCCTAGAATTCTACTCTCATACCTTGGAAGATAGTCTCACCCTCGCCTGCACCGTAAAATTGCCAACTGTTGTTTCTCAAGTATCTTGGGTAGTGAACGACTACTGAAAAAGATGTGCTCATATTGTTGTTGTGACGAAAGAAAGGGAAGTGAAGGTGAGGAAATAAGCCAGGGGATTTGATACTTATAGTGGGTCATACCTTATCCAAATGATATCAAACTTTGTGATCACATCCATTCGTTCGATTGCCTTATCCATAAACCGACACCGTCTGACAAATAGTTGACTATTGTTTCCCAATAACAGAACTTGTTAGGAGTGGAAAAAATAATGTCTTACTAAATAAAAAATATTAAGTGTTTTGCATTCACGCATTTGTCGTCCATTACCTATTGAAGATACAAAAAGGCAAGTACAGTAAGTAATTTAGGTTAAAAAAGTATAATTGGAAACAAATCCCAATACTCTCATTCATATCACATACCCATTTGTTGGATGCAATGGCGTGGCTTTCTTACATGTCTGTCTATTGTGACCACGTTTCTTGCACCTGCTGCACATTCTAGCAATTGAAGTCTCCCCTGCACATTGGGAAAACAATTCCAAACATAATGCAAACCATTCCAACCAGAATGAAAACAATTCTAAGCAAACGAACTATAATAAACCGTTCCAAAGAATGCAGTCTATTTCAAACAGAATGAAAACAATTTCAAACCACATTTAATACTAATCCAAACATAATGCAGACTAAAACAAAACGTTCCAAATAGAATGCAAACTATTCTAAATGGAATGAAAACTATTCCAAACGACATTGAAAACTAATACAAACATAATGCAGATTATAATAACACTTTCCAAATAGAATACAAACTATTCTAAACAGAATTAAAGCTATTCCAAACCGCATTGGAAACTAATCCAAACATAATGCAGACTATATAATTAAACATTCCGAATAGAATGCAAAGTTTTCTAAACAGAATGAAAGCTATTCCAACTATTATGATAACTAATCTAAACCGATTCAAATAGAAAATTTGTCATATTATAAATAGAATTAAATGCAAACTATTCCAACGACAATGAAAACTACTATAAATAGAAATAAACCATTTGACCCTTTATGATAAACACATTATTAGGTAACACACTAACCTTTTGATGATATTCTTTGTATTTTTCGTCGTCCTACTTGCACAACACGTTCTGGAGGTAACGGACTAACAATTTCTTGAGCTATAACAGTCTCATCGGTGCTGACGAGAGGATATATGGGCTCAACATAGGCTAGCAGAAGCATATATGTCGTATAGTACTTTGAGCACAAAGGCGTCGTTGCCAAATTCCTAGCAGCAATTGCTGCACAAGCATGGGTGCATGGAAGATGATCAATGTCAAATACCCTGCATGAGCAACTTTTGCATTGTAAATCCACTTGGACTCCCACGTCATCATCTCTTACATGGTACTCATGGACACTTATGGGTTCAACCGTCATTCGGCTAGCTTTCAGCCGTCGAGCTTGAACGATATTTTCATGGAAGTCTGTGATATCATTTTTCATGGCAAGTGCTTTCTCTCGACGCTCGTGAAACCATCTTTGTAACATTTCAACAAGATACTTCATCAGCTTCGTTATTGGTAACAAACGAGCCTCTTTCAAAACACCATTCACGCTCTCGGCAATGTTAGTTGTCATGATGGTATAACGATCCACAGGACAATATGCCCTGGCCCATCTCTCAAATCCTCCAGCTTGTAAATAATTATAGACCCTCCCCTCTTCAAATTGTTTAAGCTGGCACATCACATGTTGAAACTTTGAAACACGATAACGCTTAGCAGCCTTATAGAAAATATTAACAGCATATTCAGGGAACTTTTTGGCCTTCATATTTTGTCCAATGTGATACATGCATGCCCCTATGGAATGCTTCGGGGAAAACACGCTTTACACCATTCTCTATGCTTTTGTTCCGGTCAGATATAATAGCCAGATTGGGTATAATATCGATTACTCCATGTAATTTCTCAAAGAACCATCCCAGGAGGCATCGTTTTCTGAATCACCAATAGCGAAGGCCAATGGGTAAATTTGGTTATTACCATCCAAAGCATTCGCAAGAAATAGCACTCCCTTAAATTTGCTCTTAAGATGAGTTGCATCAACACATATTACAGGCCACATGCACGTAATAAACCCTCTTACACAAGGACCAAGTGCCAAAAAGAAGTATTTAAATCAATTCTGGGAGTCATATTCAATGTGAGTTATCGTACCTAACACATATGGAAATTAAGACGGACCTCAACAGAACGTAAAATCATTGTCTAACAGAATAAAACCTTTCTAAACAAAAATCACATAATTATAAATAGTTTTCAAAGAATTCTAAACAATAACAACAATGTTCTAAAAAATTATTACTATGCTAAACACAAAGAACAATGTTCTAAACATAATGATTACTATTCCAAATCCAAACATCACTATTCTCCGCTACATGAATACTATTCTAAACACAAACAACATTGTTATAAACAAAATGATTACTACTCTAAGCATAAACAACAATGTTATTAACAAAATGATTACTACTCTAAACTTAAACAACATTGTTCTAAACATAATGAATAGTATTCTAAACGCAAACAACACTGTTATAAACTAATTGAATACTAATCTAATAAAAATAACACAGTTCTAAATACAATCAATACTATTCTAAACACTAGAACAACTATTCTAAACATAATTTTGAAGTTCAGCAGTGTTTTGCGTACCTCAATTTTTTAACTCAATTATCTAACAAAATTGTGGCAGCTGAGCATATCCTTCTTCTGGAGTACCATATATAGAATTAAGGGCACATTCCCTGGCCTTCCAACCTTTCCAGTAACTACACTTGACTATCATGTCTATGATGCTCCAGCTTTGTAATATCATGAACTTTATCGACTAATTGAGCATAAGAAATAACTCTGAGACTATGATACCCTTGCTTTTCCCGCCTTTATAAGTGTAGTGCATGCCATTTTTTTCCCACTCTCCAAAATACTGAATCAAAATGCTCAGTTCTTTCATTCCTACAAGAATGTATAATATGTTTTGAATATAATAATATGGACAAGGAAACAATATAAATAACAAAATTATAAACATAATTTACACTATTTATAAACATAATGTACACTATTCTAACCAAACTTTACAAAATTATAAACAATATTCACACTATTCTAAAACATAATTTTACTCTTAGGATAACAAAATTCACACTATTCTCAACACAATTCACACTATTCTAAACATAATTTTACTATTTTCTAAACACAACCTGTACATAATATATGCATCCAACAACTACAATCGATCATAACCCAGAAAACAATCCTGCATTTCTTCATAATAACAGAATATATGCATCCAACAGCTACACGATTTGCATGCCCGAACAAAATGACGACTTCAACAATGTAGGTAGCAAGTGATAAACTGAACGTATTACATAGATTAGGGAGTGTTCAAGATAGATCTCACATGTGCTAAGTGTAAGCATGAAACAAGCCATCGTAGATTGGAATCGGGTCTCAATCTTGGTCAAAACCAATATGTAGGTTGTCTGAACGAGTTTCCAGCTTCGAATCCAACAATGTCAGTGCACCGGCAGAGGGGAAGCTGTCCGAAATCAAGTCTCACCAATGCGTTTCATGGTCGGAAATAAGAACTCGTGGTGATGGTCTAAACTGCAGTTGCTGCGCAACATCGGGAAGGAGGAGGAGAAAGAAGAGAGTGGCTGATTTCATTAATAATCCTACAATGAGGGCATTTGAGACCTTTCCATGGTCAAAAGGGTTACGATTTTAATTTTTAAAAAAAGGGTTACTTTGCAAAAAAACTTTGTAAAAAAGGTTACTTTGCCAAATTTTCCTCTGGAAAATGATTGAAGACAAAGGCGAGGTTCATGAACCTGGAAAAAAGCGCGCTTTAATTTTTAGTAGTAATCAACAAACCCCAACTCGTTAAAAAAAAACATTCGCTCGAGTACAAAAACACACGATGACTTGCCAGGAGAACACTCAAAATCCATCTACTTCATATTTTTAGTAGTAGATAGTAGATATGTACTTTGTTGTGGTATTGATATTTTATATATATATATACATATACGTGTAAATCTATGGTGGATGATGCTCTGTACATGTATATATTAATAGGTTATTTTATGTGATGTTGTGGATGTACATTATATGTGTATATATGTTTGGGTTTGATAGGTCAATAATAGTCGACTCTTAGTAAATTACCGAATCAAATATAAAAAGTTAGTATTTTTAGGAATAGTTCAATACCATAAGTTGAAATTTTAAGGATTCAAATACTATAAATTGGTGCCTTTTAAAACCTACTTTTGCGTTGGTGATAAATTAACCATTTATTTTCGATATTTCTATAAATAATTGGTTTTTCTTTTTAATGAAATTAATTTGTTTTTCCATTATGGTCAACAGTTACCCAAATTTGTTTTAAAAAATCTTTCCAAAAACTATCATAAGTTGATAGTGTTTCAAAAATCAAATTTCTTTTAAAACTATCATAAGTTGATAATGTTTTACAAAACCTTCTTTTTATCAAAATGGGCAATGTTTTCCCACACAAAAATAGTTTTGCTACTCATCTAAAATTATTTCATTTTTCTTTCATAGAAATTATGAGAATTAAAGATGAGACATTAACTTTTAAAATAAATTATATCATTTTTTTTAGTAACCATATCTTGCAAAGAGTAAGTTTTCGTAGGGTAGTCATCTAATTAATAAGGTAACTGTTTTCAAACAGGTGTTATGGGATGCTAATACATTCCCCATGCTCAATCGACTCTCGTTCCCTTTTCTATATTCTATGTTTCAGGATAATATTATTTCACAGGAATATTTCGCCGATCTGCGTTGTGACCTTGGTTGCGACAAAGAGTTTAGTAGTTTACTAACGGATTTTTCTATCGATAATCCAAGAAAATTAGTCCATAATATTGATTACCAATGAATAACGGATAGAACAATATCCGTCAATAAAACTCTCGTGGTAATCAAATCATGCAAAACATATAGTCGTCGGTAAATTCCCAACAGATTTACTAATGGATAATTTGTCTATCATTAATGTACAGATAGGCAAAAAAAATCATAAAAATTAAAAATCGATTGATAAAAATAAATATAAAAACAACGATAAAAATGAAAAATCGTCGATACTCCACCTGAAAACTACAAATAAAAATAGTAAAATATTAAAGAAACTCTTTCACTAGAAATAAACCTAATGCAAGGAAAAATTCAATTTTTGTTCCTTTCTGATAAATCTAAGACTAGCTTAATTCAGAATTCCAAGCCTCATTCAATGTCCTTCACTAACACCACGTAGAGAAGGAAGGCATGGAGGCATGGAGCATGCAATTAATCTCAAGCTTATCTATCCTAGACATACCTTTATTAAGACTTGCCTGAGAAGGTGATTGTGCAGCCATAAAAATTCATCATCAGCACAACGCTAAAGCACTATGACATTATAATTTCTACAGCAACATGAGGATAAGATAATGCAAGGATAAATCCACAATAACCATATACACATTACACATTACACAGAACGCTAAAGCAACATGAAATTGCACAATGGGCTGAGTGGATACTTGCTGCTTAGACATAAAAATAAGATAATCCCCATATGTAACTACTCTCACACCACCAAATTCTACTGTGATATATTCTGTAGCTAACAGCCCTTGTTTCAGTTAATCACAATTTCTATATATACGCACAATGGAAAATAACCTACATTAAAAAAAGGAATAAAATAGTTGTTAAAGTTACAAGTATCCATTGGATGAATAGAGACATTTTCTTATTTTTTAAAAATGACTGTGAACGAAATAGAGGAATATAAAAGTATAGCAAAACTTAAAAGATGTTGCTCCATATCATTAAAGCTTCTGAGCATTAGTCCTAAAATCAATCCCATGTGTTAAACCATAAACCATGGACACCCTCTAGAAATTGCTTCCCTCTCCTAATCTCATGTCACTAGAAGACACGCTATTTAACCACCTCATCCTTAACCAAATTAGTGTTTCCCGAGCATGATTAAAGAATCCTCCAATACATCACACTTTTTCATCATATTCTGGTCAGTGTAGCAGCTCTTCTTTTTAAAGGGAACTGAGTAACTGAGAATGAAGCATTGTGCTAATGGAAACATGCCTCATACAACCTATCTAAGAATGATTGACATTTGGCTCAATTTCATTTTACTGTGAGCAATATGCTCAAAATTATAACTCTCAAAAACTATGTGCAGTTCTGATGTATCTGGTTCAAATTATAATGGCTAGTCTTACAAATAACATTAAATGATCATTAGTTCATTACCTTAATATTAAGACAACACTATTACACTACCCTAACTTTCCATGGAATAATCCCATTTGCAAACATCAACCATACAAAAATTAATCCATTATGAATAAAAATAATAAAAAATTCCAGCAATTCTATTCATGAAAACTTAAATTTCCAAGAATACTAAGCATCCAAGTCTTCGCAATTCGAGTAACACAAACAGCATTAGCAGATAGTAAAAACCAAGCAAACAAACCACTTGATTGGAGTTCTTTAAAATCACTTGATTTGAGTTCTTCAAGCCAAACACTCAAACGATCGTATAACTAGAAATTGATTAATCCGCAATAAATAGTATCACTGCCAACCACAAACTTTACACAAATTCAAAACCAAGGAAACTCGAATCAGTCATGATGAATTTCATGCAATTGATTAGTGAAACAGGAAACAACAAAAAAATAACAATTTTAAAAAGATTAAATAGGAGACCGCTTTCTTCTTTGGCCGTTTCGAAGTCCGAAATACAGGAGGCGGAATCTCCAAAAAAACTGGCATTGCCGGATAATGGTCTAGATGAAGCCAAGGAATTAGGTAGCATTTTAGAAATGACACAATCTCTAATACTCTTCATCCCTCCCTCCTACACATAAACAAGAAAGAAAAAGAATTTCTTTTTATTTTCTTGAAGAAAAATGAGGATACTATATGCTCGCTAGGATTCAATCAAACTTCTGCAGTCAACATAATTGTACAACTTTTTAATGCAGCTTAGTTCATAATATCAAAAATTCTTCTCCTCTTTTCTTTGCCATTGTTTATAATAATTTATCACACTTTTCAATTATTTACCTATAAACCACTAATGAAGCTGGCATCACTAACCAAGAATTGAAGATGAAAAATCATTTACAAAAGCATCAGCAATAACACCTACTTGCTTTAGGAAGATTCAGCTTCCAAAAATTAACAGCGGCGCATCACAATTGAAATCTCATTTCAGATAACTAAAATCAAACCACAGAGCCAAGTATTTCCAGCTGAAATCGACCTCTGAAGAATGAACAACTCTGAAAATCAATGATGTCACGTAAAACCCTAGCATCCGACCGAAAACACAATCAAGACAAGAAAAATTCATACAAATAATATTAAATGATCAATAGTAGTAGGATTGGCCAATCGAGCATTGCTTGGATTTTACACTTGTCAGTCTTCACCCCCTCCTTGTCAACAATGTGGCCGAGATAACTGATAAAGGGGCTACCGAAGGTGCACTTATTGCGCTTGGCAAACAATTGATGGTGTCGGAGTACATCTAAGACGAACTGCAAATGTAGGACATGATCGTCATGGGAGCCACTATAAATCAATATGTCGTAAAAAAACCAAGACAAACTTCTTAAGGTAGGGTTTGAACACTTCATTCATCAAGGATTGAAAGGTGACTGGTGCATTGGTCAAACCAAAGGGCATGACCAAGTACTCATATAATCTCTCATGTTCTGAAAGCAGTTTTATAAATGTCTTCATCTCCATCCCTCATCCGGATTTGCTGATAACCAGAACGAAGGTCCAACTTTTAGAAAACTTGAGCCCCGTGGAGTTCATCAAGTAACTTATCAATCACTGGTATGGGGAACTTGTTCTTCACGGTCACATGATTTAAAACCCTATAGTCGACACACATCCGCCAAGTGGAATGCAATTTCTTAACTAAAATGACCAGAGAGGCATAGGAACTCTGACTCGGCCGCACCATTCCACATTCTAAAAGTTCAGCAACAATCTTTTCAATCTTTAATTTCTGGCTATGGCGGCAACGATATGGGCGTTGATCGATTGGGGCAGTAGTAGCCTTGAGAGTGATATCATGATCATGAATACGTTTCGGTGGTAAACCCAGGGGTTGTTGAACCACATCCTCAAATTGTTAGAGCACCTAAACTATTTTGGGTGCCAAGGTTGAGGTGTCCTCAATAGTGTCACCATCTAAGGCATAATAAAGAGTCGAAGCGCTGGCAACCGATGGCATACAATATTGAGAACCTTGATTTAATAGATCTGAGAGCTTGCTCGGTATACCATTTATTTGGCAAGTGTGACCCCAATGGTTGAACTTCATTGTGAGGAGCTACAGATTCCAAAGAATATCAGTCATTGAATGCCTAGCACTGCATCGAATCCCCCCAAGGGCATGCTGTGAAAGTCAATAATGAAGACCGAATTTTGCAAGGCAAATGGGATGTTGCAATAGAGACCCAAGCTATGTAAGTGAGACCCATTTGCTAATCTTACGGACGGAGTTTTTGGGAGGCGCCAACTAACTATGCAAAGTGTGGGTCAACAAAAATTATGTGAAGACCCCATGTCGATCAAGATGAATATGACCTAGCCATTAATTGTGCCATTGAGGGTCATGACTTGCTGTGGACTGAAACCAGAAATAACATGTAAGGAAAGCATGGGAAATTGTTCTTTTATAAGTTCGAGAGGGAGAATCAGGTCTTTTCCTTTGGCTAATCGCTTCTGTTCATCCATATTATTAATACGATTGAGGTTCTCCTCCTCACAGTCTTCCAAAGAATCTAACAAATAGATCCAGGGTTTGGTACATTTATGCCCTTTCACAAACATTTCGTCACAATAAAAACAGAGGCCCAATTTCCATCGTTTTTCATGTTGAGGGTTGGTAATCCATGAAATTAGTATTTTTCTTCTAACACCCGAAGGGCCAGAAGTGAGAGGACCAGTAGCAGAGGTAGTAGATGTTAACTTAGAAGCCTCTGGTGAACCATACCCAGGGTATGTGATAATGGGTAAGGACGAAGGAACGGTCCTAGTTGGAGGAGGACTTAGGGGTAATTGAACAAGAGGATGGGTTAGTGGTGATAGGGTTCGAACTTCTTTTCGCGAGAGTACCAAAGTCTCTTCATTCATTCGCATCAAGGACTTCGTTGTTGCCACTGAAGTTGACCGCAATACCTTGTCAGCCGATCTAATCTCATCTCGTAGCTCGAATAAGTATAATCCCAACTTTTGTTCCTTACTCAACCTATGTAGTTTAACAGCTTGGTCTTCATATTTTTAGAATATTCATCTACAGAGGAGAGTTGTTGAAGCCGTGCGAGTTCCTCTATGGGGGAAACCAAAAATGTGGGGCCATATCTAGACTTCAATGCCTCACAGAAAGTTTCCTAGTCAGCCGAAATGCTGGAAAGTTCTCACTCTTGGAACCAGTTGGCTACTCAACCTTCTTAATAGCAAGAGGCGATCGTGACTTTGTGTTGTGGAGGAGTACAGTAAAATGCAAAATAGCGAGTGGTAAAACCACCATAACCACGATCCTGCTCAACTCCTTGGAGAGGGACATGTCGCACTAGTGGAGGTCCCAGTGGTGGGGGAACAGGATTTGCAGCGAGTTCCTGTATGGGTGGCTGTAGGAGGGTATCCAAAAGTCCCAAAATGATGTTGAGAGTGCGTTGAGTTTCTTCTGCGCGCTAGTTTGTTAACAGGAGGTGTTCATCTATTTGGCATTGAAGATAGCCAAGTGTTTCTTTGACCAGGTGACCTGCTTGTTGATAGACTTCAGAGGCATCATCTAGCTCCGATACCAAAATGTCAAGTGCAAACTGTAAAATAGATTAATAGCCAAAATAGCACTTGACAACACAATGGGATATGAATCCACAAGCCGTCAGGGGTTATAAACCCTGTTCTTGAGAACACTAGGAAAGAAAATGCTGAGGAAATAACAAAGTTTCATTCATTAATATTCTCACAACCTCGTACAGACCAGGGCACACCCCTTAATACTAGAAATACACAAACAAACAAAAGGCATTCCATACCAGCTTCTAGAACAATCAATTAAGTGGATCGACCTAACTAATAATTAGACACGAATTATTATGTCAACTACTAATGACAAGATACCCCCAACTACCACTACAGCCCATCATGATAAACCCAATACCAACAAGGCAAATACGCACCCCAGTAAACCAACTAATAGAAGTAAATACGCAGCCACCATAGAACCACCTGCATGACAAAAGAACAAGAATTAATTCATGACAAATTTCGAATTCGAAACGAAACAAGGTGCGAACATTACGAAGATTAAGGTTAAAAGCAATCAGTGTCCGTTGAACGGAGAAATCAAGAAGAAATAGGAAGATGAGGCTGAGGAGGAAGAAGATCAAGATAAGACACAAAAAAACACACATATGTGAGCCCTAGGCCTTCGCACAGTACAATTTCGGCCAGAAAAAAGATTATACCATGAGAAGCGTAGCGGCATAGCTGATGTAGTTTTGAATAACGCCTTGAGTGGTGAAACATATCTCATTCTGGTTAATCGGACGCTCTCGCCTTGGTTTTTCGACATGCTGATTCCTATCCATGGTGCTCATTTTGGGCTCACACTTTTTAGTTTACAAAATGTTACTGAAGGTTTTAATTTCATTCGTAATTTTTAATTTATCGACTGCAAAATTTTGTCCATAAATAATTTTTTAAATTAAAAAATAAAAAATAATATTTTATCGATGGAAATAATATGTCGGATATTAACATGTCACTGACGAAAATTCTGTCAATAATCCATCGCAAATTTTCCTGCCAAATTTGGAGTCAAATACCACTAGCAGAAAAAATGATCAAGAAAAATTATGCTAGTAATCCATCGGTAATTTACAAGATTGGAATTCTGTTGGTAAAAATCCATCGACAATTAACGATTTTCTTGTAGTGAATGCAAAACTGAGAGGGAGAGAATTTGTACCATGTTTGCGCACTGTCAGATATGTCGAAGAGTGGAAAAAGGGACAATGGGCAAGAGATGTGGTTTGTTTCGTTCACTTTGCAAAGCAATTGCCTCTCCACAGTCAAAATAAGGAGTCGAAGCCTTCAAGACGCAAAATGACAGGACGGACCTAGGGTCATTACATCAAAAATTTCACCATTCACCCTCGTACCCCTCATTTTCGGGTTTCAACATCCCACATAGATTATTAGGGAAAATTTTTGTTTATTTAGACCTAACCCTTATTCACGTCAATGCTCTATGTGTTTCCTACTTCTCTCTCTCTCTCTCTCTATTTCTAACTCAACCATTTCTCTCAACTCAATCCTCTCTCTTTCATCCTAGCTTCATATTCCAAGAGAGAATAGGGTTAACCTTTCTTGGATCTAAGATATTTCGTGGGTATGGAAGAATCCGACAGTCCGACGTTATCATCGCCATTACTAAGGTATGTTTTTCATAACTATGATTTTGTGATATAATCTATTTTACTAAATCTTTTTTTTGTTGGATATCTGAACAAAGGTGTTTGGGTATATTTCTTGGTTTTGAGTTTTTTTACAATAATTTTCATATCCATGGTGAGTAATTGTAACAGCCCGACCTTTGAAACCCTAATTCATAGGCTGTAACGCTACCCACACTACTCCCTAAACATTTATCTACACCGAAATGAAACACCCATAATCACAAACTCCTTCTTTCCTTAAAGTAAATAAATTAAACAAGTGTTAATCAGTAATAAAAAAATTCCACCTTCATAATTAAAGCAAAGGTGTACAATTATTATTTAATGTAGTGAAAGTTCACTTATTTAAATAAATTGAACCTACTAGTTCCAGTTGCTATAAATAATACCAAAGGACTACAAAACAACCGATCGAAATTTCAATCAGTGTAGTACCAAAGGACACTGTTCCTCAATAAAACATTTTCCTTTCCTTTCCATCACATATACCTCTGTAGCCATTTTTCAGTATAACCCCTCTTAGCAATTATACCAGGTCTTAAAAACATTTTCTTTCCTTTTTTTCTTTTTTATTATGCGTGCAAGCCCATGACAACATAAAATGCAACATGAAATGCATTACATAAATTTAGCATCAAACCATCACCAGTTTTTTCATTATCACTGCACAACAATTAACCTTCCACAGATAAAAATCAAATGCACATAAATCACATAACATGGTAAAAAATTCAACAGTTAACCATATTCTAATAATTCAGCAAATGTATGGTCTTGTGACACAGTTGAATGTTATTTACTATTATGCATTTTCCCTAACCTTGACAATTTCAATTTCTAGTACTTGTTATGAAAAATCACAATAATTCAATACCCATCAACCTTAATTTATTAAATTATATATATAATACACTATTAATATATATATTTTTAAGGTTTAGGTTTCTGACACAATTGGGTCAAATTGACCCAGTTTACCTCCCACTTCACACGGGACGAGAAGACCCAAGATAACCACTAGCGGCTGTACCGGATCATCGTTGATGAGAAATGCCGTGGAACTCACCTCCTACAAACGCTGGTAGTGGACAACACAATGAACTTAGCACCACTAGCCTCCCCTTGAACGGTGGTTGAAATTTCAAGGAATCCAGGGTCAAAAGTTTCGTGGTTCGTGCATCTTCTCCCTCTCCATTGGTGGTCAAAATCCACTTCCTTCAATCCAAAATTGGTATTATTGGTCTCCTCTTGATGTGCTCTTTGTCACACCACCAATTTTGTCTCCAACCGCTACTGGAATCACCAAGCCCAACCTTCGTCCCCGTCGTTGCCCATACATGGGTTTCTTTTGGTGTTTTCTTTTAGGGTTCCTCGATTCTCGTTGTAGTACTCGATTTTTGTCCGGATAAGTCTTATTTGGTCATATAAAAAAATTGATATGGAAAAGTCCAAGTTTTTTGAAAAACCAAGTTCATTCTCACAAGCCCAATTAACCAAGTCCAAAAACAAATAAAAAAATATGATAAGATAAATAGGAAAATAAAGAAGGAATTCGGTTGGTACTTTTGATCCTTTTATTAGTCTCCTTCTCCATCTCAAAATCCTCTCCTCAATTCTATTGTTGTTAAACTTATCATCTTTTCCTTATCGTTATCTAAGCCTTCCTCTCCTATAAGTATGACTCTCACTTTCTTCCTAGGGGAGGTTCCGAGGGACTTCATCCTTCACCACACTACATCTTTACTCTCCAATATTGACCGGCTTTCTTTCATTAGCCATACTATAATCAACAACCCTCTTCTCTCTATCTCTCTACTTCACCGGCCATTCTTTTTTATCACCACCAGTTCGAGTTCTCTTCACCTCCATCCATGCCTTCTCCTTGCCCGGCAATACCATCACTTGGTTCTTCCTTCTCACATCATTCGGTTCATCATCACGGCATCACCCGATCACCACCTACACCATCAGTTATTTTGTTCGGTATTATCACAGATTTCTATTTTTTTCTTGCAAGTGTTACACTGCTCATGCACTGTCATGCTGGAGATATATATATATATATATATATACAATTTGCTGTTTGGATATTATATGAACGTGCGGATGTATTATATATATGAGATGCTGTTGGTTATAGGCTATATTAATTATATGTGATGATGTGTCTTTAATATATGTATCTTCTTATGGTGTTATATATGATACGTGTAGATACATTGCATGAGATAACTGTGAGGTGTACATCTATATATGTGAATGTTGTGTCTATATATATATATATATATATATATATATTCTGTATATGTATATGTCGATATATGGGTAGGCGGTGTTGTGTATGTATTGTTTATATTAATAGGCTTGTATGTGATGCTGTGTATGTATATTGTGTGTTTATATGTTTGGATTTAATATAGTTGATCCTCAGCAAATTACCGAATCAAATATCAAAAGTTGGTATTCTTAGGGAAAGTTCAATACCATAATTTGGAATTTTAAGGATTCAAACACCATAAGTTGGTGCCTTTTAAAAACTACCAAACGTTGGTAGCGAATTTGCTTTGGTAATAAATTGACCATTTATTTTCGATATTTCTACAAATAATTGGTTTTTCTTTTTGATGAAATTAAATTTTTTTCCCTTATGGTCAATAGTTGACCCAAATTTGTTTTAAAAATCTTTCCAAAAACTATCATTAGTTGATAGTGTTTCAAAAATTCAAATTTCTTTTAAAATATCATAAGTTGATAGTGTTTTAAAAAAGCTCTTATTTTTATCAAAATAGACAATGTTTTCCCACACAAAAATAGCTTTGTTACTCATCTAAAATTATTTCATTTTTCTTTCCTATAAATTATGAGAATTAAAGATGAGACATTAATTTTAAAAATAAATTATATCATTTTGAAATAACCATATCTTGCAAAAAGCAAGTTTTCGTAGGGTAGTCATCTAATTAATAACATAACTGTTTTCAAACAGGTGTTATGGGATGCTAATACCTTCCCCATGCTCAATCGACTCCCGTTCCCTTTTTCTCTGGTTCGCAGGTTTTTTTTGGTGTCCAGTTGCACCTTAAATCATAACATGTCTTAGGCACTGTTTGTGATAACAACAAATGAAGAAAGTTATCAGACAAATGATTATGCTAAACCCCAAATAGTTACATATCAGTATAACACTGTCTCATCTAGAGAGAGCATAATCGCAAAACTGCCCTTGTTCTTTTCTTCAAAAGCATAATAATTACCACAACCCTAGCACACAACAAACAAACATGCCACAGACCTAGACACCCGAACAAAAGGAAAACCCACAAACATAAGAACAGGAACAACCCAACATATAGAGAAGCCTAATACACGAATTGGACACAACTCAGCTTCCATCCAAAACTTGCTTTGCACCTGCATCAACCCATCCTGGTTGGAAGCGGTGAAATGACTTCTAGAAAAAACACATGTTCAAACTCAGCAAAAAACTTCAAGATCTATCAGCTTCAACTCATCTTCAATAATCCATACACTATCATTAGCAAGTTTTCCCAACTACTTCACGAAAAAATTTCTACTAGACTTTCTCCGCCTGGTTGCAAGTTCGCTGATATCCAAAATATTTTCCACCACAATAGTACTACCAGCAGGCATATGCTGAAATTGATCGGCTAAGTCATTGACAACATCAGGAGAACCCTCATATGGATAGAAATCAGCAATATTAAAAATTGGGCTGATGTACCATTCAGCAAGCAGATCTAAAATATAAGCATTTGGACCTATCTTCTTCTTAATCAAGCTTTGCCCCAACCTTTTTGGCTTCAACTTGTGATAAGTACCCCTGGGAAACCTTTCATTGTGCAAATGCAGCAACACTAAATCCCCTTCAACAAATTCCCAAAACTTCTTTTGTGGATTAGCAGCTCTAGCATAAGAGGCATTGCTTTCAGCCACAGTTTGTTTGACCACTTCATGAGTTTGCCTAATATGTTCAGCAAAAACTTCACCCTCTTCACTGACACACGCATCCAGAGGTAGTGGAACTAGATCAATGGTGTGTAGGGGTTTCAATCCATAAGCATCTTCGAAAGATGATATTTTAATAGAACGATTAACGGAGCTGTTAAATGCAAACTCAGCCTTTGGAAGTTTGGCCGTTCATCTAGGGATGACAATTTGGTCGATATAAAATATCATAAGTAAACCTGCAATATCAAATACTGATGGGTCTTACCCAATCACGAGTGTACGTGTCGTGAGACAGTATAAAAGTGAGTGAGATCGAAAACACAGAGACTATAGCAATTACCAACCAAGAAAGATAACAATAATGTCAACAAATCGAAGAAAATTCAGATTGTGAAATACTAACAAAACTCAGTTAAACTCTTAATAAATTAGATTGGAAAGATCTAGCTTGGATTGGTGATGTTCTTCTACTATCACTTACGCACACAAGTTAATATGCAACCACACAGTTTAAAGGTTTACCAATGCCAATCAGAAGATCTTGGCCTGGCTCTCCTAATTATGACTTTCCCAAGCAACGACTTTGGCTTTGGTCCAGCCCAAAATCTTTTCTTACCGTAAGGGTCTTGGTTGGTGTACCCTAAGATCCCTAAGACAAGCTTATGAACGAGAAAGTTTACAATTGTACAACCTTAAGCGTTGGTGTATCACCTAATTAATTATGTTCACAATTCCCAAATCTGGATCCTATGCAGATTCCTGTTACTTTGTCAAACAGCGGATATGGGTCAGCCAAATGTGCTTAACTAACAATTCTTATCATTATGATGTTGATTAGGCAAACATAATAATAAGAAATCAACAATAAATTCAGAGAATCAATGAATTAAACCTGATGTAATTGTCAATCAATTTGTGCAACAAGTTATAATAGAAGAAACTAACCAAATTCAAACTAAATAGAAATTTAGTTACACAGGGTCATGATTTAATTGCATAAATAAACCAAAAATTCTGTTGGGGAAGAAGAAGTGCTCGATTTGGATGACTCTTCTCTTCCTTTCGCTGCCTCTACTCTGTTCTGGAGTGCTGTGGCATCCAAAAGTATCTTTTGGGTCGAGTCTCATAGCTATTAAAATCCTAAGTGCCATATCAACAAAGTGAATTAGGTCACTGACCCGCTAAAATCCTTGGCCGCAAACAGGTCGTAATTTGAAAACTCTTAATTCCTTTGCATTCATCTTTCATTTGTTCCATAAAACACCATTTGGGTAGTAATTTGATCTTGAAAACATACAAATTAAGACTTTTAAAGATTGGAAATATAGGCGCATTTTGTACCTAACAAAATCTCCTAAACTTAGTCTTGCTTGTCCTCAAACAAACAGTGAAGAAAAATATTGAAAATCAATTAAGCTTCATTTGAAAATTTCCATCAAGAATTGGCAATACAAGTACATTCTCGTTGTTTTAGTGCAATATTAACTTTAAGTGGAAGCTGTACAACCTTAACTCTACTCACAACTGCTTTAGTATACATTTCTATTCTTGTATAACCTCACAAAGGTACACACAAAATATTTATATAAAAGAATCTCTCACTCAAGCATCTAAGGGTTGTGTTTACTCTCATGTGAATTCATAATATACAACTATATGCTTGTATGTTCACCAATCTTATTTCATGCAAGTATTCTCATCCATGAATTAGAAGGACTTAATTGGGTTCACAAAAAATGGTTAGGGAAGGCTCAAGAAACACAGCTGTAGAGATTAACATAGGCTAAATAAAGGCAAGGTTGATATAAAACATATGATGGTCATGCAAACATCAAAAGAGCCCAAAAATAGGCATCCATCATAGGACCAATCATACTCCTCCAATTTGCCATATCAGCGAATCTATTGATACTACCCAATCTCTTTATAGACCACATACAATGCTCTCTTAGCCCACTCTTCTTTCGCTGGCTCTTGTGAAATAAAGTGGCCAAATTCTTGTTGGGTAATCAAATTTTGGTCAAGAAATGATCAAGAAACACATGTGTTTTTCCTTTTCTTTGGTTTTTTTTAAAGATCAATAATGTGCATGACCAACTAGTAGAATATGCCTCTCCAAATTTGACAATACCCGAATTTTGCGACCGCACTTTGCTCACACTGAGGTTGCACATAGCTCACTTTTTTTCGTAACTATCTGATACCTCCACCCGTAAATAAATCACCGCTTTTTGTGTGAGTCATAGGTCAAACTTAGGTCGCACATCACCCATAAAACTACTTTCACATATGTTTACCCACTTTAGCTTCCAGTCCTTAAAATTCACCCTCAAAAACCTTCTACACTTCTCAAATCATCCTATGAACATCTCAAAACAAAGTCCCGTGATGGAATTCTAAATTTACAACTCATTGATCATGCATAACACATCGCAAGGATGGGGAGGCTTATCAAAAGAGACAAGGTTTTAATTGAGAATATGGGGTTCACAATAATCATCCACGGTAGGCCAATTGAACAAAGAATGCCTTCATCACATTCACAAAATAAAAACACGGCACTTAAATTTAGATGGTTTAATACAAATTCTAGCTGTACATAGTCACGAAATTCATTGCACAAACTTTTTCTGAAGGCTTCTCACATGGCTAAACAATGCATGAATAATGTGTATACCAAGAAGACTATAATAGCAAATTTCCATGCAAAGAATCACACTGTCAGTTGCTAAAGCACTTCCTAACAATCACGCACAAGTATGCCAATTCCAAAAGTCTTTAATTTTTTTCTGGGAAAAGCAAATTCCCTCTCCCCCAAACTTGAAATTGGCATTGTCCTCAATGCTAAAGAAGAAAAGAAAAAAATAAATTTGCGATGAAAAAAAATTAAATTTTAATGAAAGAAAACCGAAAAGGAGACTTAGCTAGTTGAAAATGTCAAATATAATGCTCCTTCACATGGGTTACCTCTCATGAAGTGCTAAATTTATTGTCTTCAGTCGGACATAACCACATTGTGGCTAGAATTAAGGTGGATCAAATTGGATATCCTTCTGTGATAGGGACTGAATCCCAATAAGGATTCACACGATGCCCAGTAACTCTAAAATTCTGATCGGAGGCGAGGTGTTGTAACTCATATGCACCATAAGGATACACTATCTTCTCTAAGTTGGGACCATGCCATCTTGATTTTAGCTTGTTTGGGAATAGTTGCAAATTCAAGTTGTGAACAAGATCCTTTTGCCACTCATGAAAATCTTTTCGAATAGATTTTCTGCCATGGTATTTCTTTGAGTGCTTCTTAGATGACTTTGCGTTCTCATAGGCTTCATGACACAATCCCTCTAATTCATTCAATTGTATACGATGCATGTCCTTAGCTTCTTGAGTGTGTGGGTTTAGGCACCTTTGTGTCTCTCTAAAAGGCTTAGCATTGTCTTCCGAATAAGCATATTCCAAGTGATCGGGTAGCTGCTTCATCTCTAATTTTGGTGCTTTACCTGTAGAGAGAACAAAAGATGAATTAGTAGGTGCCAGTTGTTCAAAAGATGGAGTACTCTTAACAACATATGGATGACCAAGCTGGAGTCCCAAAAAGCCCCTTTGATTTGGCTATCATGTTTCAAGGGTCCTACAGATATTGTTCGGTCATCTAAGCCTTGTGTCACCACTACTTCTAAGGGGTCTTTGCTTGATAGCTGAAAATCCTTACCCTCAAGATCATGTATAGTATCAACATTAAAACAATCTCTATGATCATCATGAGATTTAACAGCTTCAAATACATAAAATTTGAGTTCTTGATCATTCGCTTTCATGGTCATAGTCCCTTTTTTCACATGAATATGCATATATGCAGTAACCATAAAAAAGACAACCAAAAATGATAGGTAAAGATGAAGACCATGAGCCATTCTCCATATCCAAAACAACAACATCAGTTGGCAAGATTAGACTTTTTACAGTCTCCAAAACATCTTCTAAAATTCCTCTAGGTCTCTTAACACTACGGTCAGCCAACTGTAAAGTGATAGATGTGGATTGAAGCTCTCTTAAGCCATGTTTCTCATCAACAGAAAAAGGAAGCAAATATATACTCGCCCCAAGATCTAACAATGTCTTTTCAAAAAAAAAAAAATTCCCCACCTTGCAAAGTATAGTGAAACTATCAGGATCCTTAAGCTTAGGGGGAAACTTATGTAGCAAAATAGCACTTACTTCTTCATTTAAAGATACTTTCTCATGCTCAACAAACTTTCTCTTGTTAGTGCAACATTCTTTCAAAAATTTGGCGTAAGTAGGAATTTGTTTTATAACATCAAGAAGTGGAATATTAATTTCTACCTTACGCAAATTCTCAAAAACATCAAGAGATTTAGAATCAACTTTTTTTAGCAAACCTTTGCGGGAAAGGCGGTGGATCTCTTCCCCAATCCTTTGTAGCATCTGATGCATAACTGCGACCTTTTTGCAGCTTGTCGGCAGCTAGACAACAGTCTTTTTTCAGCATGTTTCGGCCTTTCAACCTTGTTGTCTACTTCTTTTCCACTTCTAAGTGTTGTAATGGCCTTCAAATGCTCCATTCTAGTTGGGTTGTTAATGGGTTATGCTAGAAGCTCTCCTTTCTTCCTTTCACTCAACTCTTTAGTCATTTGTCCGATTTGCATCTCCAATTTTTGGATGGCTTGAGTTGTTTGTTGCATGAACTGCATCATAGAAAAATTCAAGTCACTTTTCATAGCTGCTTAGGCTACTGGAACTGGCGCATTATTAACGGTTTGATCATTTTTCTAGGAGAAATTTGGATGGATAAGCTAAGGATATTGTTGGTTCCTTTGATTGAAATTTGTTTGACCCATGTAATTGGCTTCCTCTCTCTCTATCATAGCTGTCAAAGGTTATGCCTCCGTAGGATGATCTTGATGTGAACATATTGCACAAAGCATGGCGGGTGGTGGTGTAGTTGGTGGAGTTTTTATGTTCATCCCTCTCATAGTGTCAACTAGGATATCAATCTTTCGGGTCAAGTTTCCAATCTCAGCTTGCACAATTGTATCAAAACTCACCTTATACACTCCTTGTCGCTTAGAGGAATTTTTACTTCTTGTAGAAAATTGTTGAGAATCTTCACTTAATTCCTCAAACAATTACATAGCCTCTTCACTAAATTTTCTCATCAACACCCCATTGCAAGCCGAATCATCCTTCATCCTATTTACCTCGTTTAACCCTTCATAGAAGTACAAAACAATGTCATCCTTGTGCAGGTTGTTGGTTGGGCATCGAGCTAAGCGGATCTTGAAATCCTTTCAAGCTTCGTAGAACAAATCTCCATCCTTTTGTTGAAAATTTTGAATTTCTTTCATGAGTTGTTTGGTTATATGAGCTAGAAAGATTTCTCTTAAAAATTTTGTAGCCATTTGTTCCCATGTTCCAATGGAACCCGCTTCAATGGCGTTATATCATATCTTAGCTCCTCCTCTCAATGTGAATGGAAACAACATAAACTTCAAATTATCAGATATAATTCTCGTCATGTTTTGTGTTCGGCGCGAATCACTAAAGTCTTTCAAGTGTTGGTGAGGATCTTCATCAAACTGCCCTTCATAGTGAGGCACGGAATTTAACAATTGAGGTGACAAACTGAAAGCAGCCCCTCTGTTAGGCTGAAAAGCGATGCAAGATGGCTGGGCAATATTTCATGGAATATATCGATTCATCATAGGAACCCTGTCATTACCCGCTTCTCCAACTTCAACAATCTGATAATTCTCAGCAGCCATGTTCCTACATCGCAATGCTCTCATTGATCTCTCATTTTCAGGATCGAATTCTTCTAGCTCTCTGTGTTGCGAGCGAGTAGTGATCATGCACCTTGAAGAAACAAAAGACTACCTGCCAAACAATCGAATAACAATGTAAGTTTGAGTAGCACTAGATGAACAAGTAAGTAAATAAATAAAAGTTATCGCTAAACGCTTGAGCAGTAATAAACTTAACAGTCCCTGGCAACGGCGCCAAAAATTTGGCCGATATAAAATATCAGAAGTAAACTTGCAATATGAAATACTTATGGGTCTTACCCAATCGAAATGGTACATGTCGTGAGACAGTATAAAAGTGAGCGGGATCGAATCCACAGAGAATGTAGCAATTACCAACCAAGCAAGGTGACAATAACGCAAAGAAATCAAAGAATATTCAGATTTGAAATACTAACAAAACTCAGTTAAACTCTTAATAAAGTAGATCGAAAAGATCTATCCTGGATTGGTGTTGTTCTTCTACTATCACTTACGCACACAACTTAATATGCAACCACACAGTTTAAAGGTTTACCAATGTCAATCAGAAGGCCTTGGTTTGGCTCTCCTAATTATGATTTTCCTAAGCAACGACTCTTGCTTTGGTCCAGCCCAAAATCTTTTCTTACCGTAGAGGTCTTGGTTGGTGTACCCTAAGATTTCCCTAAGACAAGCTTATGAACGAGAAAGTTGACAATTGCACAACCTTAAGCATTGGTGTACCACTTAATTAATTATGTTCACAATTTCCAAATCTGGATTCTACGAAGATTCCTATTACTTTGTCAAACAACGGATATGGGTCAGCCGAATATGCTTAGCTAAAAATTTCTATCATTATGATGTTGATCAGGCAAGTATAATAATAAGAAATCAATAATAAATTCAAAGAATCAATGAATTAAATCTAATGTAATTGTCAATCAATTTTTGCCACAAGTTGTAGTAGATGAACTAACCAAATCCAAACTAAATAGAACTTTAGTTACACATGTTCATGATTTAATTGCATAAATAAACCAGAAATTTAGTTGGGGAAGAAGAAGTGCTCGATTTGGATGACTCTTCTCTTCCTTTTGCTGCCTCTGGTCTGTTCTGAAGTGCTGCGGTGTCCAAAAGTGTCTTCTAGGTCAAGTCTTATAGCTATTAAAACCCTAAGTGCCACATCAACAAAGTAAATTAGGTCACTGCCAGGCTAAAATTCGCAGTCGCAAACAGGTCGCACTTAGGCTGCAGTTTTTGCCCAAAAAACTCTTAATTCCTTCTTTTGCATTCATCATTCATCTATTCCATAAAACACCATTTGGGTAGTAATTTGATCTTGAAAACATACAAATTGAGAATTTTAAAGATTGGAAATATAGGTGCATTTTATGTTTAACACAAGTGCTAGAATAAGTCAATTCCGTACCCGATCTCTTCCATAATGTCCAACTAAAATTCCCCAAAAACTTGACATCTCTATCTGAAACAATAAATTGAGGTAACCCATGAAGTTGAACCACATCTCTGAAAAATAATTCAGCCACATGCGACGCATCAACAATCTTGGAACATGGGATGAAATGGGCCATTTTAGAGAGCCGATCTACTACCATAGAAATAGAATCAAACCCCTTAGAGGTTTTAGGGAGTCCCAAAAACAAAATTCATACTTAAATACGACCATGGCTTCTCAAGTTGAGGAAGAGGAGTATAAAGCCCAACATTTTGAATACTACCTTTTCCCAATTCGTAAGTCCTATAGTGCTTCACAAACTTGTCAATATCCCTGGCCATGTGAGGACAATTATACCGATCAGCAACCATGGCCAGCATTTTGTCCTTTTTGAAATGACCCGCTAACCCAGCAACATGTAACTCTTTAATTATTTTCTCCCTCAGTGAGCCCTCTAGCACACACAATTGATTTCCATGAAATAAAAATGTACTTTGTATTTGAAAGGGTAACTGGACAGTATTGCGTGGCCCTTGCAACTTCTGAAAGAAGGGGCCAAAATATGGATCAGCTGAATATTGGGTATGAATGACTTCAAACCCTATGATTTGTGTCTGCAACATAGCCAACAACAAGGTCTTATGACTCAGGGCATCAAAAACTATATTAGACTCCCTTGATTTATATGGAATAGCAAAAGAGAACTCTTGTAAGTAAGCACTCCACTTAGCATGACATGGGTTTAGTTTACTTTGAAAACTTAAATATTGCAAAGATTGATGATCAGAATAAATAACAAATTCTTGGTATGCCAGATAGTGCCCCCAATGTTTTACAACTCAAACAAGAGCATAAAATTCAAGATCATAAGAGGAATAACGTTGTTTAGCCTTCGATAATTTTTCACTAAAGAATTCAATAGGCTGCCCCTCTTGACTTAATACAGCTCCTATACCTAAATGTGAAGTATCACATTCAACCACAAATAACTTCTTGAAATCAGGTAATACAAGCACCAAAGCTTAAGTAAGTAACTCTTTAATCAACACAAAAGCTGGTTGAGCCGCCTTAGTCCACTAAAAAATGAGTCACTTTCAAACATTCAGTAATAGGACCCATAATAGCATTGAAATTTCTAATGACGCTCTGATAAAAAGATGCTAGCCCATGGAAATTATGATTTTCCCCCATGGATCGAGGCACCAAACAATTTTGAACCGCATCAATTTTTTTCGGATCAGGAGCCAAACTACATGCTGAAACAACAAATCCGAGGAACACAATCCGCTCACATAAAAAATAACATTTTTTCTCGTTGACAAACAATTGTTTCTGGTACAAACACCCCAATGAACGGTCGAAGAATTTTAGACATAACCCTCATAAAAGTACTAGGGGCATTAGAGAGCCTGAAGGGCATAATTAGCCACTCATACAATCCATTTAGTGTCTTAAAAGTTGTCTTCCATTCATCCCTTTAACGCATTTAATATGATGATATCCACTATGAAGATCAATCTTCCTAAAGATCTTAGATCCCACAAGCAAGTCACGCATTTCCTACAATCGAGGAATGGGGAAATGATATTTAAGCATAATTTTATTGATGGCCCGAGTGTCAATGCACATGCGCCAAGATCCATCCTTCTTCAGGATCAACAAGGCTTACAACGTGCAAGTACTCTTTCTCACACAAATCAAACCCTCCAAAATCAACTCTTCCACTTGCCTTTGCATTTATTCTCTCTAGAGTGAAGGCATTCTGTAAGCGGGAAAATTAGGCGAGGGAGCTCCTAGAATCAAATCAATAGCATGCTGAATTTCTCGAAGAGGTGTGGTAACCCTTGATGCATCTCATCACTAAATAATTGCTGAAAATCAAGTAAGAGTTGTCGCAAAGCAATAAACATTTTAGATTCTTCCACAAAAGAGCCCAAATGGCTAGTTCAGCAAGCTTGGCCCAGCAAAGCAAAACACCACCCCAAATCCTTACAATCATCCTCAAACTACTATGTCGTGACCAAACTAGAAATTCTCTCCATAGAAGCCTGTTTCACACCAATATCCGTCAAAGGTTGTAGGACCAACACTCTACCAGTTTGACTGAAAGTATATGTATTTTCACATGTATGATGAATCATATCATTGTCAAATTTCCATGGTCAAACCAGTAATATGTGACAAGCATCCATCGGGACAACATCACAACACGCAAAACTCTCAAGACCATTGTTGAAAGAGAAGTTAACCAAGCAACAAGAATTTACCATCATTTCATTTCCCTTTTGCAACCAAGCCACCTTATAAGGTTTTGGATTCTTTTCAATTTTTAAATTCAATTTTTGAGCACAATAATGTAACACACGTTGCTGAGCCTTGATGACATACTACTGTGTATTAGCGACAGTAAACAACTGAGTAACACCAAGCTCATTGTGGATAGACTGAGACAACCCAGAAAGATACTGAGACATCAATTGCTCCTCTATTTTTGACAATGCAACTCAGGCAGTGAGGTTGACAAATTCAGTGGTGTCATTTTCAACTGATTGATTACGCTGCTCCAGAGAATTGTAACGCTCATAGAGCTCCATATGGTAATCTGGGTACATAAATTGTTTGCGCAGTTTCGTCTTCATATGAAACCAGGAGCCAATTTTTGGCTTCCCCTGGCAGACGCATTGCTCCTCCAAGAATTTCTACCATTTTAGAGCTGCACCCTTCAGTTTTAGCTTCACGAACAAAACTTGCCGGTTCGCTACCATCGGCTTCCACTCAAGGTAAGTTTCCAAATTGGTTTCCCAATCCAAATACGCATTAGGATGCGAAGACCCAAAGAAATCAATCACTTCTACTAGAAATTCCCCTCCATTCAAGTCTAGAGTCTGAACGAGACGATCTTCTAAGCGATCGAGCAGTCTGTCATGAGGTGGACAATGCCCCTGTCGAGGAATTGGAGAAAGGAGATCATCGTCCGAGTCAAAAGAATCCTCCAGACTGTTTTCTGGAATGGTATCAAGGAGGTTATGCTACTGTAACGAATGCACCGCTTTGGAAAGCTCTTCCACCATTTGACGCAACTGACCAATTTCTGTTTGCTGGGAAGGTTCGTCATGACCACCACGTCCCCCGAGCACTGTGCACCATGTCGAATTGTCGATGTGTAGTTTCGATAGCACTTGATAATAACAAACTGAGAAAGTTAATAGGGATAGACAAATGATTAAGCTGAAACCCAAATAGTTATAGACTAGTACTACACTGTCTCATCTAGAGAGAGAGTAAGAGTATAACTACTCTTGTTTTTTTCTTCAAAAGCATAAAAAGCTAACACACAAATAGGCCACATGCCCAGATACCTGAAAAATGGCAAAGCCCATAAACATGAGGTTAGGAACAACCCAACATAAAGAGAAGCCTAATACACGAACTGGACACAACTCAGCTTCCCTCCAAAACCTACTTTGCACCTGCATCAATTTGTCATAGAGTAATTGTAGTTGCCAACAACTGTTAATGTAATAAGACCTACTAAAAATGTATTAGACACTGTCTGTCACACTGTTTGTTCAAATCAGTTCATCTATTGCCATTACCTTTTTCGTTAACGCCCGCAATATGTTTGGGCAATTTAAATATTGCAATGTCTTCTAGATTTATATCTTGACAATGTAATAAACACCTGCACTGTGTTATACTAATGTAATTATTGTTGTCTATATTGGATTGGTTCATCATGTATTAGATCGAAGCTTTCAGTGGTTATATTTCTATTTTCTTGTTTAGCTATTTGTTCCTTTCGATTTTCGTGTTTCAGCCTCACATAATACTGGTATTTTTTATTTGTAGTAGTATAATGAAGTTGTTCTTATTTATGGGTATTTTGTTATAAAAATATATTTAAGGTTATGGGAGCTTCATAACAATGTATTTATGTCTTGATTTTTTATGTATCATGTTCACTTTTATAGTTATAGGTAGCATTTGTATTGTTTCTTTTTATGGCAATAGGTTATGACAATGGATTATGACAATGTAATAAACACTTGCATGTGTGAGAACAACATAAATAAATGTAGCTTCACATATATAATAATCCTTACTATTAACATTGCTTTTAAGGTTGCATGACTTTTGGTGGTTCTTCATGATAACAATTGATAATTTTTATTTTTATTATATATCCAGTGGGACAATGCTCAATTTAATAGTACCGGTTGAGAGTACATGAGTTTGTTGAGCTTTTGTTGGATCAAATGTGTCGACGTCGGCGATGTTGTTTGAGTCAATTGATGACGTGTTCAATTTTTACATTGCACCCATTCTTATGGAGTGTAATAAGCACATTGAACATTGTAATTATTGCCAAATGAGGGTGGAGAGATTTGATGTTTTAGTTGGTTTGAAGAGGTGGTTTGTTTTATTTGTAAGACTTATTTCACATTAAGTTTTTGATTCATACTACTTTCAATGATATGATTATTATTTTCTTTAATTATATTTTCTAGAGTCTAATATTTTGTCAGTCAGTAGTCAATTACATTGGTCGATGGGCTAATTATCCTAAACAATAAGCTAATTTCATTGTGAATCGAATCCAATATAACATTGTTCACATAGGTCCCATCACATGGTAAATAAATTTGACTACATTGAGCATCAATGTTGCTCATAAAATATAATAGTCAAATTTACGAACCACATATGTTAGACATATATTATAAAATACTAGACAAACGAGTAGCATATCAGCACTTCACGCATCATTAGTGCCTCTGTCCTTTAGGAATTCACAGATCAAATTTGTCCAATACTTGATAAGCTCCTCTTGTTTGAGTTTGTTGGAGATTTTCCTATGCTTGCATATGCAGTCCATAATGCATATGCATATGATGCCACAATCCACACTACTAATTAAAATCAAGGGATATATACTTTATTACATCTCCCGGATTGTGTAATACTCACATTGGACATTGAAATTATTGTGAGTTATGATTATATGTATTGGCTGGTGAGTTATTTCTCCAACCTAGTTGATTAGGAGAGATTACAGTGATCATTACTTGTTAATGATCTAGATAAATTTGTTTGAGATGTTCAGTTCATGTTTTTAAATTCTTTTTTTATATATTTTTTACCATGTGTTGTCGCCATTATTTTTGTCGCTAATTTTGTTGATTATTTATTTTATTAAAGTATCTATTAATGTTTGTAGGGCATATATTGTTTGTATGAAATCCATTTATTTTTTTGGGTACTTTGCTTTGTTCATCAAATTAAAATCTGTAAAGTGTTGATTTTAATATTATATGAGTGTTAATATTTTAATATCAAAGATTCTTTCAAGCTGTTATAGTTTTTTAATCAAATATTTTTAATCAATTTTTTATTTCAAATTTTTTATATGAATTTTGTTTTAATTCACAATTTATATTTGTGGCATTCTTAGTCTTTGGTTGTTTTATAATATTTTTTTGTTACAATGTTATTTGCAATAGTATATGGCAGTTATTTTTTGAATCTTTGTTTGTTTATTATTTTGTGCACACAAGATTTTGTTTTATAGTAAACTAAAGCATTATTTCTTTAATTCATTGTTTTTTACGTCTTATTTAACATTTCTAAGTTTATGCATTTATAATTAAATTAAACAATAATGCAGCTTGCACATTAAAAGTCAACAATGCATAGTGTGCATGTGATCAATTTTTCTCCTTCAGCCACAATAGAGATCCATTCCCTATCCCGATATTTCTGCAATGGTGTGTTGTGTGGATTCTTGAATAAGCATCCCCTTTCATCATCTTCCGCAAAGTTGACTTATATCTTTGTAATGTTTTTTTTGTTGCATCATTTCTTTCAGACAATAAGTTTGAAAAGATTGTGAGACCCTTTCTCTTCTGCAAATTCAATAGTGCTATGGCCAAAACATATTAGCCAGATTCACACCCTTCTTTTTTAAGAAACTAAGGCCAGTGATTTGCGTATCTTTGTTAAAGAAGTAGTGTGCTCCTTGCATAATTATTGCATCCACATTCCCGATAGATATAGTGAAATTTAGGAAATCTTCTCCTTTCTTGTTGATGAAGGGTAGTATATTTTTCAGCTTCCAAATATTGTCCTTTTTTGCAATTTCATGATGATTGACAATTCTATGGAAGCTACAATAGCTGCAAAAGTGGCTATCCACACTCGATTAGTTTTTCATTTTGAGGATTTTGTTGGGTAGAAAGAAAAAAAAAATAGAAGGCAAATGTGTGGGCAAAATATTTACTTTTCATTTTGAGGATTTTGTTGTTGGGTAGAGAAAAAAAAGAGAAGGCAAATGTGTGGTCAAAATATTTACCTTTTGTCAGGAAGAAGCAAACGTGAGTGGATCTTCCAATGTCTTTTGAAAGATGTTGCGTAGTAATTCATTTGGAAGCTTATCGAATAAATTCATGATTTGGGGACCATCCATGTCCGTTAATGTACACGCCTGTTTCACAAATTTTTGTTCTCAACAATCCATCCCGTTCTTTAACTCACACCTAAACGAGCAAAATGACGACGTTTCGTGATCTTCGCATTACCTCGCCAAACACACTTGGTTTCCCCCCGATGTGCTTTAAAGAAACGTAACTCCACGCGAATGGCTTACGTAAATGTATTTCCATCTGGTTTCAAGAGTCCTCTTTACCCCTTGTCCCTCTTGCTTACATCTTGTGCTCGTCCTACAAACCAAGTTGAAACTGTATTACGTTGCCTGCCATATCCCAGAGTTCGTGATTTTGTCCCATAAGGATCCATTGTTTGTCTTCCTCCTACAAAATGAGTTTCGCCAAACTCCCAATAAGGGCCTTTGTTGCGATGGCTCCACTCCTGCGACGATGTTGCAAGCCCTATTTTACAACTTGCTTAATTTCTGAGGTAAGCCCATCTTGGTATTAACAAATTAATGGAAATTTCGTGCATGAAACAACTTTCAACTTTCTTCATCTCCGAGGTAATTTTATCTGGGTTTAGCACATCAGTCTTATCATATCTGTGGTTCGCAGCTTCGTTTTCCCTTTAACATCGTTTTCCTGATTTTTATTTTTTTAGGTTCCTGAAGTTGTTCTTTTGCTTTGAGGTTTCACTATTCTCTCATCTTGGGTTTTTTTTTTCCGCTGTGCATTTCTTGGTCCACATGGTGAGTTTTTCCTCAAATCTGCACTATTGAAGTGAGTTTAAGGTTATCATATTTTGTATTATGCATATGATTATTTTTTGAGTGGTGCTAAATAGTCCAAGTTTTTATAGCCCAACATTAATCCAAGTATACATAGCATGCTTTATAAGCGTATGACATGAAAAATTAAAATTTTAGAAAATAAAATATCTTGTTTGAAATTTCACATCACATTTTTTTTCTTAAATGAAATTTTAAAACAATTTATCTCTTAAAATACATATTAGATTGCGAAAAAATTACATATCTAGAATCAACAAGTAAAGATCCATCCAACAAGATCCATCACTGATAGGTTTTATTCAGTCAATTTTAATATCATTATTTTTAATTACATTGTTTTAATTACATTTTTTTAAATTATATTATTTTTTGTACTAATATGTGAATTACATAAGTTCCAATGTTTATTTATAGGTACTGATATGGACTTGTACATCGATATTCATACTATAACCTAAACAATAATTATTAAACCCTAAGGGGAACGAATTCGCTAAACCCTAATGGACTCGTGTATTGAATTTTCATGCTGTAACCTAAACAATAAGTGTTATAAACCCAAAGGGGAACGAATTCGCTAAACCCTAACAAACTCGTATATCTAATTTTCATGTTGTAACCTAAAAAGCTCAGATTTGCTACTAAAATCCTAAATGTCCCAAGTGTTAAACCCTAACTACTAAAACTTAATGGGTTAGGGTACTCAACATAATTTCAATAAAAATGCAAAAAAAATAACAAATGTATATTCCACTATCATAATGTAATAAAATTTCAACTCGAGTAAATAGTTTACACATCATATATATGAATTACATTGTTTTTAAAAATACTTTATTGGAGTGGTACGTATTCCTGTTGGTATTGGAGTTCCCTTCTCGGTTCTCATCTCTTCTCTTGCTCTTGGAGTCTGCGAATCGAGAGTTCCTATCATCCTTGTTCCTTTGAGTCTCCTTAGGTGGGACTTGCCAATTAGCCATCATCATTTAAGTGAGCAACTGCACTTGTTGGCGGAGCTGATTAAACCATTTAGCACTAATGGGAGGACCAACTGTCTCCTCTAGTGGTACTCGAGGGTTTCCCCCTTCTTGGACCTGGGGTGCTCCCGCGAGTTCCCCTTGCCTTGTAGCATTTCCTGGGTCTTGGGGCTGCTGCTCGGTATCATCTACCAGATGCTGAGCATGAGAGGTCTCAGGATCATTCACATTGGTTCTTCTAGGTTTAACCATTGTAAGTTAGAGAATTTATATTGCTTCCCATAGACGGCGCCAATCTGATGACGTCAAAAAGGTGTCAATCCCAAGAAGACTATCAGTCGGTCAAAAGGTGTCAAAAAAGTGCATATGTTTTATCCCTTATACCAAGTGAGTGTTTTATCCCTTGTACCAAATGAGCGAAAAACATATCTGAGTGCTGACTCAATTTCAAAAGAAGATGGTGAATCAGATGAGGACAACCTTTTATACCCAACAGAGTTCCTAAATTCTTTGGTATTCAATAGATTGCCAAATCATGAATTATGTCTGAAAATTAACACACCTGTGATATTGCTTCGGAACATCAATCAAAGCCATGAATTGTGCAATGGTACAAGGCTTATGGTCACAAAGCTAGGTGGAAGAGTTGTCCAAGCAACAGTTATCACTGGCAGAAATATGTGGGATAAGATATGTGTACCCAAGATAGTTATGACATCAACAGGAAAAAAAATGACCATTCACTCTTAGACGTAGGCAATTCCCACTAAGATTGTGCTATGCAATGACGATCGACAAAAGCCAGGGCCAAACTCTAGAGAAAGTAGGACTGTATCTACGACTCTAAGTTTTTAGCCATGGACAGCTATATGTGGCTGCATCGCGTGTCACAACTCGCGAGGGTCTAAGAATTTTAATTAATGGGGAAACAAAAAATGAAAAACAAACCACAAAGAACATAGTTTTCTCTGAAGTTTTTTGATGATTTGACGCAAGGTCAGCTAACATTTACTTTAATTCAACTGTATGCGATCCTTTTTTATCCTCTTATTTTGTATCCTATACTAGAACACTCAGTGTGATTAACCACAAAAAATTTTGGACACTCAGTGTGATTATCCATTATTTTATCATGACTTGGTTCTTTGTTCCACACATAATAATTATACATGCTCTTTTACTGCAATTGCTTTTATATTGAGTTTTTACTTCTGAGGGACTCTTTGGCGGATAGTTCTACCACTGCAGGTGAGTTTATTAATTATATTTTAGCAAGATTTCTCTAAATTGTCCCCATGAAATATTGCAGAACATGTTAATTGTCATTTGGTTCCTGATTATTATTTCTAAAACAATACTAAGGCTTGATGATTTATTTTTTCTTTTATTTTTAGGATTTTGTATATGAGGATGGTTAGACAGCATTCTGGCCCCAAAAAAGACATGATGGCCATCCTAAGAAGCTTGATATGCACGATCTGACATATTTTCTCGATGTATAATATTTATTCTAGATGTCAGTGATTCCAATTTCTCCATCGATCAAGTTCATTCTTCATATTAGCAGCTAAATCCTCAGGTTCATGCATCTACTTTCAACATCGTAACCAAATGACACAAATGTTCATTATGTAGCTTCATCGATATGAAATTATAGGCTTTTTAAGTTTTATACACTTTTGGACATAATCTGCCTATTGGCAATCAATTTCAATAGCATTTGTTAGATGTTTTTTTCCTTAAAATTCAACTGAAACTGAAATTGTGATTTATTATAATCTTTAGTTGCAATTCTACTGTAATTTTTGTAGCCAAAGTTTTGTGTAGAATGCCTACCAAATGCTTCTTTATGCATTGAAGCAACGATCTGATGTTGGTTAAATGCTTATGCAGGTGATCTGCTGCTGTGATGGATAGTGTATTTAAACTTTTGTTGTTTATTAACGGGTAGAGCCACCTGAAATCCAACATTTCCTACCAAAGTACAATGCAGAATAACTGATTTTTTCATGGATATAGATGGAGGATCTCATTCTATCTTGCCCAAGGATATCTTTTTGTCTCATAGTGGTGGGGATAATTTTCTTTCCACCCTTAGCTATGTTCATGCACCTTCGGTCGTAACGATGTTTAATTTTCTCGTTCATCTATAGTGTAATGCTGGTGAAAGGGGCCGATTATCGCTTTGGTCGCTGCGTTGTTCCAGTCAATCGGATTCTTCTTCGCACATTCTCTGACTTGCAGGTTCTTGTTGTGCTTTACTTTGTCGCCTTTTCTTGATCGTTGGTTGAACCCTGGTAATTAGGGGTCTACTTTTGCCCAAATCCTGTCTGCTCTTCGACTATTATTTTTCCAATTATTTATCCAGATAGCAATCTAGGACTAATGCTATGATTTGTTTCCTCAGCTTATTTTGTGTTCTTTACTTGTATTTTCCCTTTTTCTTTTTACACTCATATTTCAGTTACTTGTATATCATGCGTTGTTCTTCACTGTTAAAAATTGGTTGCTTATAGCCACGACTTTTGCCAAAATTGTGTGTCTATTATGTTATGCTATTGAAAAACAATTCATCCTTCAAAAGAGCGATTACTTTTATACAGTACCGTTCGTATAAGGGATCCCGCATGACTTTAATCATGCGGGATGTTCATCCTGACCGTCCATCTAATCGGACGGTCAGGTTACATTAGTTTCTTAAAAAATTAAAAGTCCCTTTGACCTCAGCATATTCCATCTTCTCCCTCACGCGATTTCCTTTGCCTTCCACACTTGAAGATTCAGTCTCAGTCTCGTCCATCGATTCGTCCGCTCTTGGAGATTCAGCTTCAATTTTCACTTCGGTTTCGTTCTTCCAAATCGAGTTCGTCTTCGATTTCCCTCACTCGGTAAGCTCGATCTGAGTTTTGATATCATGCTAGATTTATCTTGCCTTGCATTGCTAAAATAAATTTTTAGCAAGGTTTATTGTCTGTTCCTTTTAATGATTTTAGGATTAGTTTTTCATTTTTGCTAAGTTACTTTTGTAGTTGTTAATGGTCATTTTAGTGATTTCTTTTATTTTTTTGATTAATTTCTGTTTATCAGGTCTTCAATGTTAGCATGTAGAAATTTATGTAATTATGAGCTAGCGTGTAGTCATCTAAATTTTTTAAAAGAATCAACATTACATAAATTTTAAAAGAATCAAGCTCTTGTGAGCTTGCGTGTAGTCATCTTGAATGGTGAGTAATATGAAATACTACAGGATTCAAATGCATGCTGCTTTATTTAGAGAGTTTATGTTTGTCTTTGATGAGGATTTGCTTTAAATTTTAGTTTCTTATTTTCTCTTCTTTACTATTTTCTTTATGGGCTTGCAGATAATGAGATAGCTTCCGTATGCAAGCTAGATTGAGCATCATTGTGTATTTGTGAACTGATTTGGGAGCATCATTTGTGAGATTTGTAATTGGAAGGTCATGAAAGGTCAAATGCATTATGTCCAGGAAGATGATTTGGGTTCTTTTGTAGGCATGTCAAGTAGTCAACGAGTAGAAAGTTGTCATGCCTTCTTCAAGCAATTTGTCTCTAAGAAAAATAGTTTGATAGATTTTGTGGTTCGATTTGAGAGGGCATTGAAACATCAACGACATGAAGAGTTATTTCTTGACCACAAGGATATCAATGAGCAGCCTGTGATGAAGACTATGTGGCTAATAGAGAAGAAAATGAGTTGGGTATACACACACAACATGTTTTATAAATTTCAGGATGAACTCTACCAGAGCATGGCTTATGTAGTGGTTGTGGTCCAAGATGAAGGGAATATGTGCATTTATAATTTGAGTAGGACTGAGAGAAATGAGGGACGGGGACGAAAAGTTGTGGAAGATAAGTCCATGGATTACGTGAGTTGTAGTTGCAAGAAATTTGAATCTGCTGGAATACTTTGTCGGCATATATTGGCTACCTTTAGTAGGATGCAATTGCAGCAACCTTTGTGTAGTAAGTATGTGCTATGTAGGTGGACAAAGGCTGCTACGTCTGTAATTTCATTGTATTTTGGCGGAGAAGGTGGACATAATGCTTCCCTTGTTGAAGATGACAACGTACTACGCAGACTTGCTTCAAATATAATTGATGATGCCTATATGAGCCGAGAGGCTTTTGAGTTTGTGACGCCCCGATCCCCGGGACGCCAGGTGCCCTCTCTGACACCGTCCTAGGTCACTAGTGTGAACATCCGGGATCAACCGGAAATCCGGCGGCACCTCCCCGTATATCGGAGAGCGCCCACCTACATCAGAAACGCAGCGACAATCATCACACTAGCAACCTAGCAAACAGGCCTCAGGCCTCAATCACAAGCAATCCTGATCCTAGAGCCTCAGGCCCTCCACTACCAGCATGCACAAACTGATAGCTTTAAATATAAATCATCACACAGATCTATATATCTCAAGCATATAACCATCATCATCAAACATCATAATCATACAAGCACTGTCCATGCCACATGGTTATATACACTACTCAGACATACAAAAATATAACAACAACATGCATAGAGTATGTCTCGTGCATCCCAATCCTACCCAGGGCCATCCATGTCACATCCCGTCTCACTGATCCGCACCACCAGTACCTGTACTAGTGTCACCTGTAGAAGACAGAAAGTAGGGGAGTGAGCTAGAAGCTCAGTAGGGTACAAGAGTTTATAAGAAGTAAGGCCGAACCAATAAAAAGGACAATGCACCAACATGTATCTACAACATGCACATATACTCAACAAGCACATATAACATCAATCCAAGTAATCCTCTCACCCTGAGCAATCAACAATACTACCATGTCTCATACATGTAGCATCCCACTGGGAGCAAGCTCAACCACAACAACGCTCCAGGGATTACCTGGTTCCGTGAACCTATCACGCCCGCACATAGCCAGCTAGGACGCTCTCCAACCTTCGCCCAAGTGCGTTATCCCATCATAGAGTTCACGTGACCCGGTGGCAACTCTCTTCACCTGTCATCCCTCCATGAGGCTTTCAAGGAACCTAAGAGTCCCCGAGTCCATACTCGAGTCCCCCATGCATCTCTAATGCATTTATGCAATGTCATGCCGAATAGATATATATATGAACATCCTACATATATACATATATAACTACCGTGATGCATGAACGGAATTCAACTCGTGCCCGTATGAGACGGAACACACAAATCGGGTCATGCATACAATCCACAATCAATAATTAACCACACATTGGCTCGTTTCCCCTTAGAAGCAATTAAGGTGGAAACACAACAAAAGGACCAATGAAGAATCGAAACGCTATTTAGAAAGGAGAACGGACGATAGAAAAGAATCGGTTAGGAATCCCTACCTCGTGTCGAGCAATTTACCACAAATCCCCGAATTCCGTTTCTAGGGTTTCGGTTTGCCCAAACCTACAATGTGGCAAAACCGGACCCTCATACGCATCAATATATCAACCACAACTCATATAAACATCAATTTAAATCAGTAAATTCGAAATCACTTACTTCTCTCTCTAGAAATTCCTTCCAAAATCCTCCAAACTCACTCCAAGCTCAACTCAACTCCAAAACACAAACCAATCTACATAAACATCCAAAATCAACCTATAAACAATATATCTAAAGCATAGCACTCAACTCTTCAAGAATCTAACAAATCTAGAAAAACCTAGAATTTACAAAAACTATGAAAAACTTACCAAATCACTTGAATCAACCTTGAATCTTCCTTACTTAGCTTCAAGGATCATCAATCCACAATCTCCAAGTCAATCTCTTGCCAAAATCTCCTTCTCTCTCTTCTTCTCTCTCACTTTCTCTCTCTAGTCGGGCTCCCAAGAAGAAATATGCCCAGAAATGTCTGAAAACTAGCTTAAAAACTGATTTCCCGATAACCGTCCGAACGCCTCAAGTGACCGTCCGGACGCTTGCCTCTTCCTCCACTCTCTGCCCACTTCGTAGACTTAACCGTCCAGACGCCTCATTAGACCGTCCGGACGGTCTACTGTTCACAGCACCAAAATTTTTCACTGAATATGAATCTGCCCCAGTTCCTTAACAAACCGTCCGGACGGCTGTTTTAACCGTCCGGACAGTCTCTGTTTTCCAGAAACCCAGTTTCCTTAAATTTTATTTTCCGGCTCGGTTCAAGCTTCGATTTGATATATTACGGGCCCGAAACGGACATGTATACTAAAAGTTATGCCCCATTTACCGAACCAAGCTCCAAAACTATTTTTCTATGATTCCGTACCTCACGGATCATCCGTATTTCGACTCAAAACTAAAATTTTTGGGTCGGGGTTTCACATCCTCCCCCCCTTAATAAAATTTCGTCCCGAAATTTAACTACACACACGTACCTGTATCTCCGAAGAACTCCGGGTACATTTCCTTCATTCGAGACTCCAACTCCCAAGTTGCTTCTTCAACTCCGTGGTACATCCACATCACTTTTACTAATGGTATCACACTCGACCTCGTGACCTTGTTCTGTCGGTCTAGAATCTTCACCGGTTGAAGAGTGTAGCTCCCATCTTCCTCAACTTCCAACGTAGTCCAATCTATCACATGCGACGGATCCGGCTCATATTTCCGAAGCATAGATACATGGAATACATTGTGAACCTTCTCAAGCTTCGGTGGAAGTGCCAAACGGTACGCCACCGGTCCAACTGTCTCCAAAATCTCAAATGGCCCCACAAACCTCGGTGCCAACTTCCCATGCTTGCTATATCTCTGAATTCCCCGTCTCGGACTAACCTTCAAGAAAACCTTATCGCCTACAGCGAACTCCAAAGGTCTCCTCCTCCGGTCAGCATAAGACTTCTGTCGGCTCTGTGCGGTGATCAACCGCTTCCGTGTCTCATCAACTCTCTCTCGTGCTTCTTTGACCATCTCCGGTCCTGACACAACTTTCTCACCAACCTCTACCCAACACAAAGGCGACCTACAAGGCCTCCCATAGAGCGCCTCGTAAGGTGCCATCCCGATATTACTTTGGAAAGAGTTGTTATACACAAACTCCGCCAAATGTAAGTATCGATCCCAACTTCCTCCAAAATCAACTACACATGCTCGTAGCATATCCTCCAAAACCTGTATGGTTCTCTCACTCTGTCCGTCACTCTGAGGATGATAAGCTGTAGAGAAATCCAACTTCGTTCCCAATGCCTCCTGTAAGCTACTCCAGAATCTACCTGTGAACCTCGGGTCTCGGTCCGACACAATAGATAATGGAATTCCATGAAGTCTCACAATCTCCTTGACATACATAGTACTCAAGGTCTCCAATGAATCCGTCTTGTTCATGGGTAAGAAGTGTGCAGACTTAGTCAATCTGTCCACTATCACCCAAACCGCATCATGCCTCCTCTGAGTCATTGGCAATGCCGTCACAAAGTCCATTGTGATCTTCTCCCACTTCCATTCCGCTACTGGTAATGGTTGCAACAATCCAGCTGGTCTCTGATGTTCTGCCTTCACTTGTTGACAAGTAAGACACTTCGTCACAAATCTAGCAACATCGGCCTTCATACCCTTCCACCAGAAACTCTGCCTCAAGTCTCGGTACATCTTCGTACCCCCGGGATGCATAGCAAACCAAGAATGATGTGCTTCCTTTAGAATCTCCTGTCTCAACTCATCATCTTCGGGAACTACCAACCTTCCCGCATATCGTACTCCACCATCATTCCCTCGAAGCCATCCAAGACTCTCATCAATCACATCAAATGCATGATCTCCATTCTGTGCATCTATAACCTTCTGAACCATCATAGGTCTCGAAGTCATAGAACACAAATGCAACTTTTCCTCTTGACTCTTCAACTCCAATCCAAACTTATTGATTGTTTCCACAATTTTCCACTCATGCATGAATAGGCTAGCAACTCTCTGCTTCCTACTCAATGCATCCGCAACCACATTTGCTTTACCAGGATGGTATTGCAAATTAAAATCAAAATCCTCTAAGTACTCCATCCACCGCCTTTGCCGTAAGTTCAACTCCTTTTGGGTGAATAGGTACTTAAGGCTTTTGTGATCCGAGAACACCTCAAATGTCTCTCCGTAGAGATAGTACCTCCATTGCTTAAGAGCAAATACTACTGCCGCCAACTCCAGATCATGCACTGGATAGTTCCTCTCATGTGTCTTCAGCAACCTCGAACCATACTCTATCACTCGGCCCTGCTGCATCAACACACAACCCAACCCGACTCCAGATGCATCGCAATACACCTGATAGCCAACATTCCTCTCCGGAACTACTAACACTGGAGGTGTTGTCAACCTCTTCTTCAACTCTTCAAATTCGGCCTCACACTCGTCTGTCCACACAAACGGCGTACCCTTCTTCGTGAGCTGCGTCATCGGCGAAGCAACTCTTGAGAAGTCCTCAATAAACCTCCGGTAGTATCCTGCCAATCCTAGGAAACTCCGGATCTCAGTCACATTCTTCGGCCTCTCCCAATTCAAAACTGACTCAACTTTGGAGTAGTCAACCGCTATGCCTTCTTGAGTGATCACATGGCCTAGGAACTTCACTTCCATGGCCCAAAATTCACACTTACTCAATTTAGCATACAGTTGATTCTCCCTCAATGTCTGTAACACTACTCTCAAGTGTTCTTCATGCTCTTCCTCCGTAGGAGAATAAATCAGTATATCATCAATAAACACAACTACAAACTTGTCCAAAAACGGTCGAAGAACCCTTTGCATTAGGTCCATGAATACCGCCGGGGCATTTGTCAACCCAAACGGCATCACAAGGAACTCATAATGCCCATAACGAGTTCTAAACGCTGTTTTCTGGATATCCTCATCCTTAATCCTCAACTGATGATAACCCGACCTCAAGTCAATCTTAGAGAAATGCCTAGCACCTCTCAATTGGTCAAACAAATCATTGATCCTAGGCAATGGATACTTATTTCTCACTGTAACCTTATTCAACTGCCTATAATCAATACACATCCTCAAACTTCCGTCTTTCTTCTTGACGAACAACACCGGTGCTCCCCACGGGGACACACTCGGTCTAATGAATCCCAAGTTTAGCAACTCCTCTAATTGAGAACTCAACTCCTTCAACTCTGCTGGAGCCATCCGATACGGCGGAATCGAAATCGGTTTGACGTTCGGATGTAACTCGATAGCAAAGTCAATCTCCCTCTTCGGAGGTAATCCCGGCAACTCTTCCGGAAATACATCCATAAATTCTTTCACCACTCTAATCTCCGTGGCTACATCTTCCTTAGGAGCCGAAGTCCTCAAACTTGCTACTCTACAATCTTGGTACAAAGGGTTATCCATGAAATGTGGGCATGGCATCCCCTTCGAACCCTGCAATTGGATCACCCCACCCCCCGGTACTCTAAGAGTGATCCTCCTTTGCCAAAAATCAAGCAACCCTTGGTGCTTCGTCAACCAATCAACTCCAAGAATCACATCAAAATCCTGGAAATCTAATACATACAAGTCGGCTTTCAGAGATATTTCTCCAAACCGACACTCACAACCGAACACCACCCCCTCTAGCATGGTGAAGTGTCCAAATGGCGAGGACACCGTAAACATTCTCCTAATCGGCAAAATCTCTACCGCTAGTGCGTTCTCTAACGAACCAGTAATAAACGATAAAGTAGCTCCAGAATCACACAAAACTCTTGCCCAACTATTCAAAATCAAGAATGTACCTAGGCCACTCCACTCAAATAATAGAACAAAAACTTCACCCGTCTCTCATCGGGTATCTCAAGAGTGTCCATTCTCATACTCAGCTGGTTGAACCACTCCTCCGCCCCCACACCCGTTCCATCTTCAGAAAATGTTGGAGGAGTAGTCCTCCTCAATTGGTCCACCTCATACATCCCTCTCCCAGCTCTAGGTACTGCTGCTACCTCAGTTGTAGCCTCTGGTACAACTCCCTCAGCACGAGTGCCAGTAGCACCCATCCCCGGGACGCCAGGTGCCCTCTCTGACACCGTCCTAGGTCACTAGTGTGAACATCCGGGATCAACCGAAAATCCGGCGGCACCTCCCCGTATATCGGAGAGCGCCCACCTACATCAGAAACGCAGCGACAATCATCACACTAGCAACCTAGCAAACAGGCCTCAGGCCTCAATCACAAGCAATCCTGATCCTAGAGCCTCAGGCCCTCCACTACCAGCATGCACAAACTGATAGCTTTAAATATAAATCATCACACAGATCTATATATCTCAAGCATATAACCATCATCATCAAACATCATAATCATACAAGCACTGTCCATGCCACATGGTTATATACACTACTCAGACATACAAAAATATAACAACAACATGCATAGAGTATGTCTCGTGCATCCCAATCCTACCCAGGGCCATCCATGTCACATCCCGTCTCACTGATCCGCACCACCAGTACCTGTACTAGTGTCACCTGTAGAAGACAGAAAGTAGGGGAGTGAGCTAGAAGCTCAGTAGGGTACAAGAGTTTATAAGAAGTAAGGCCGAACCAATAAAAAGGACAATGCACCAACATGTATCTACAACATGCACGTATACTCAACAAGCACATATAACATCAATCCAAGTAATCCTCTCACCCTGAGCAATCAACAATACTACCATGTCTCATACATGTAGCATCCCACTGGGAGCAAGCTCAACCACAACAACGCTCCCGGGATTACCTGGTTGCGTGAACCTATAACGCCCGCACATAGCCAGCTAGGTCGCTCTCCAACCTTCGCCCAAGTGCGTTATCCCATCATAGAGTTCACGTGACCCGGTGGCAACTCTCTTCACCTGTCATCCCTCCATGAGGCTTTCAAGGAACCTAAGAGTCCCCGAGTCCATACTCGAGTCCCCCATGCATCTCTAATGCATTTATGCAATGTCATGCCGAATAGATATATATATGAACATCCTACATATATACATATATAACTACCGTGATGCATGAACGGAATTCAACTCGTGCCCGTATGAGACGGAACACACAAATCGGGTCATGCATACAATCCACAATCAATAATTAACCACACATTGGCTCGTTTCCCCTTAGAAGCAATTAAGGTGGAAACACAACAAAAGGACCAATGAAGAATCGAAACGCTATTTAGAAAGGAGAACGGACGATAGAAAAGAATCGGTTAGGAATCCCTACCTCGTGTCGAGCAATTTACCACAAATCCCCGAATTCCGTTTCTAGGGTTTCGGTTTGCCCAAACCTACAATGTGGCAAAACCGGACCCTCATACGCATCAATATATCAACCACAACTCATATAAACATCAATTTAAATCAGTAAATTCGAAATCACTTACTTCTCTCTCTAGAAATTCCTTCCAAAATCCTCCAAACTCACTCCAAGCTCAACTCAACTCCAAAACACAAACCAATCTACATAAACATCCAAAATCAACCTATAAACAATATATCTAAAGCATAGCACTCAACTCTTCAAGAATCTAACAAATCTAGAAAAACCTAGAATTTACAAAAACTATGAAAAACTTACCAAATCACTTGAATCAACCTTGAATCTTCCTTACTTAGCTTCAAGGATCATCAATCCACAATCTCCAAGTCAATCTCTTGCCAAAATCTCCTTCTCTCTCTTCTTCTCTCTCACTTTCTCTCTCTAGTCGGGCTCCCAAGAAGAAATATGCCCAGAAATGTCTGAAAACTAGCTTAAAAACTGATTTCCCGATAACCGTCCGAACGCCTCAAGTGACCGTCCGGACGCTTGCCTCTTCCTCCACTCTCTGCCCACTTCGTAGACTTAACCGTCCAGACGCCTCATTAGACCGTCCGGACGGTCTACTGTTCACAGCACCAAAATTTTTCACTGAATATGAATCTGCCCCAGTTCCTTAACAAACCGTCCGGACGGCTGTTTTAACCGTCCGGACAGTCTCTGTTTTCCAGAAACCCAGTTTCCTTAAATTTTATTTTCCGGCTCGGTTCAAGCTTCGATTTGATATATTACGGGCCCAAAACGGACATGTATACTAAAAGTTATGCCCCATTTACCGAACCAAGCTCCAAAACTATTTTTCTATGATTCCGTACCTCACGGATCATCCGTATTTCGACTCAAAACTAAAATTTTTGGGTCGGGGTTTCACAGAGTTGGTGAAGGAGACCTTCGAGTCTCTTCATGAAAAAATAAAGTCATTGACTTTAACTGAAGGAACTCAATCTCAACCAAGTGTTCGTCTTTCAGAACCTTTTTTTAACGAGCCGGATCAAGTTAGAGCAAAAGGTTGTGGGAAGAGGTTGAAAGATGGGAAGGAAATTGAAACAAAGAAGACTAGACGGTGCCATGGCTGTAGATTGACAGGAAAATCGCATGACAAAAGGAATTGTCCAGCACTGAGCAATGCTCATTAGCAAGGTGCTATCATGTTGCTGTTATATTATTGTCAAAAAAATACAAACTTTCTTTCATTTTTATTCTCACATGGATTAAACCTGTTGTCACAGGAAAGTAATTAGAGCCCTGCTTAGCACACAAGGTCAGATTCTTCACTAATAACTGATTAAGTAATGTCTATATATGATGAAGTTTCACCACTTCTTTTTTAATTTGTATAGGTTGAGACATAGTTGATAGAGAAGAAGCAGAGTAGAGTTAATGTTTGTGGCAGAGCAGAGTTAATCTCCAAGAGCAGATTTAGTCCACAGGAGGTGGAAATTAAGCTAAGGAACAAGACTAATAGGAGAATAGTATCTGAAGAATGTTTGCTGCTGTTATAATGTAATGTCTATGTTTTTTGATTGATTTGAGTAATATACATCTTTTATGTAGAAGCCTTTTTTAAATCCTTGATTTTTAAGAATGGTATTTGAAGAATTTTTGATGTTGTTATGGTGTTTGTATGTAGTGAATGGATTAGTTGTGATTAGTTGTGTTTGAATGTAGTGTTTTTAAGAATGTTTTTTGATGCTGTTATACCAAGTTCACACTTTTAGATTATTTTGCCAAGAGCTACCATCTAAATTGAACCCATAAATCCTTCATCATCATATCAAATTATGTGTTATTGACAATACAAATTTATGAATATACATGGCCACAAGCCACAAGGCAATACAATATGAGCAAAACAACAAATACAATATACATGCACCATTAAGGATTTGTCCCTGAAACTTTCTTGATTCCAAGTGAGCATAGTGTCTGCAGCAGATCCCTCTCTTTTAAGAACTAATTCGCAGCTTTGTATAACTTGAAGTGGCAGCAATGCAGGACACAAATCAGTGCAACCCTGAAATCAAAATAAGAAACCCCAATTGACAGCAACAATGGACTCAAAGTAGAGTCATTAATCCCAAGCACTTCAAGCATAAGGCTTTGCTAGAGAAGTGCTTCTATCAATCACACAACTAATCCACAAACAAATATCCATGAGGAGAAGATGGCTTTGCAAGCATGATAGTGTTGGATATAAATGAAGCAAAAAACAGGAAATCACTTGGACCTGAAGGTAGCACTGTTAAAATATCTTAACTATCTTTCTATTCATTTAAATGGAAACATTTTATATTCCATAACTGAAAATAAGTGCAATTATCATGATTGCAACTCTGAGAATCTGATTGGGTTTTTTTTTTCAAAATGCAACCTAGAAAACTAAGCCATAACACAATAAAACCAATCAAAGTAGCAAATAAATGAAATCCAAATTTGCACCACCTGCATTACATTCAATCAAAAGCTCAATCTAAATGGAGCCCAAAAACAATGGTGGTCTATTTTGTACGCGTTGTGCGTAGAAGCCATATAGTCAGTGTAGTAGCAAAAACCATGAAAATGAAAGAAAAAGCATCTACTATTGCATAAATGCATAGAGAGAAGAAACCCTAATTGTCACAAAAAATTAAATCGAATTGACCTGATGAAAATCTAGAACTCAGATCGAGCTTACCGAGTGAGGGAAATCGAAGACGAACTCGACTTGGAAGAACGAAACCGAAGTGAAAATTGAAGCTGAATCTCCAAGAGCGGACGAATCGATGGACGAGACTGAGACTGAATCTTCAAGTGCGGAAGGCAAAGGAAATCGCGTGAGGGAGAAGATGGAATATGTTGAGGTCAAAGGGACTTTTAATTTTTTAAGAAACTAATGTAACCTGACCGTCTGATTAGATGGACGGTCAGGATGAACATCCCGCATGATTAAAGTCATGCGGGATCCCTTATACGAACGGTACTGTATTTTTATAATATCTAAATCATGATAAAATTTGATTACTATCTTCAGCAATAAATAGCTTAAAAGAAATCTTAGTCACTCTATGGGGATCAATTACTGAGGAGTTTGATGAAGTCGCCATAAGAAACCAAGGACCAATCATCAACTCATCACAATAATAACAGCAATGACTATCAGATCATTCATGGGTAAAACAACAAAACTCTTTTATTGAAATATATAATTTAGAATTACTCACAACATGATTCAAACTAATGCATATATGCACTTTAAACGAGTAAAAAAACACTGTGAACTACATCTGGCACCAACATATACATTAACTTGGAAATACTAAAGATTTATGACTTTCACAACATGTAAATCTTATACAATTTACAAAAATACTTTTCGTCATCATCTAACCAATAACAATTATGTCAAAATATGTGAAGTAACTTTAAACAAATTACACCAGTAGGCACCCTACTACAACAGGATTGAGTTTGTTAGCAGAAAGCTCAAAATATCCAACAAATGAAGTGGATCATCAAAATATCAATGAAGTAACCATCTCTGAGTTCTGAATTTGGTTAAAAAAACCATACATTATGACATTTAAATTCACACTACAATAATCGAAGGACAAGAAATTTAACTGCAATGCAACAATCACTGAAATAGATGCTTCTGATGGATGGTACTACAACGGATGCATCAAATGCAAAAATGGAGTTAGAAACATCAACGGTATGCTGACATGCAAGAAATGTGGCCCAACAAACACTCCACCAATGCTATGGTAATCATCAATATACCATAAGAAAGTATTTCACATAACTCACATATTCATCTGAGCAAAACAATAACATATTTAATAACCTATTAGGTACATGCTAAGTATGATTGTGGACGATGATACCAACAATGCAAAGTTCATGCTTTTTGGCAAAGTTGTTGAACGTTTGCTTAAGATATCGACAACCAACCTTTTAGATTTTCTAGGAATTGAGAAGTTTACAGTGCCACTAGTCATGGAGCAACTGATTGGAAAGCGATATAAATTCCAAGTGTCAATCAACGAATGAGAGGAAGATCCTCGAAATTTGACATTCAAAGCTTCAAGGGTGTTTGGTAATGAAGAGGTAGTTGTGAAACTGAAGGATGAAGGACTTATCATAGGAAAAACAAAACCAAAAACAACAATGAAGTTGCATAGAGGGGATGATGGCACAAGAAGTTCCGGAAAAAACAAGACAAGGTTAACATCTCCAACTTGCACAATAGATGAGTCTTAGCTTTTTAATTATATGATTAATCTGAAAAATTGAGATGATACTAACAAATATTGATACTGGAAAACAATGTGCATGATTGTAAACAAAATTACAAGTCTAAACATGTCAGTCACTCAAAGCAGTGTAACATGATCACATGAAAGCTATTTTAATACATTTATAATGCTCTCTCATCATATGTTACCACATGATGAAATATAAAAAAAATGTAACTTACAACTGCATTAAGATTAATTACACAATGTATATTAATTGCTCTTTCTACTATATCATGCAAACAGTAGAATAGCCAGTATAGAAGACAAAGAAAAAGACAGTGAGGATCATGGTGAAACACAAACAATCAATATCTGATCGTTCACTATATATTTTGTGGAGAAATATTAAGGGTCTAAAGATATAGCCCACTCCAACTATATTCTTTTTTTAACAATATAATGGTTTTCTTTCCGCCAGCGATAAATGGGAAAACCATTTGCATCAATTGTAGTTTCTCTATAGTATTTTTTTGAAAAATGTTTTGAACATCTATTCTCCACCATACACGGTGAAGTCTTATTCAAAATCTCACACGGACCATGCATCATATATGCTTTCACCGCCAAATACCCAAGCATGTGTTCTTCTTTGTTTGATATTTCTGTTAATTGACAGTATATTGTCTATGTGTGTAGTTGTTGGGTTCTTATCATCAGGATGTAGGAATAGCAAAATATGCGCATGAGGTAGCCCATGTTTTTGAAATTCAATTGTATATGAGACTAAAATTTAAATAAATTAGTAATAGTTATTGGAGCCATTTTCGGGCTATCAAGAATGTAACAGATATTATCAGGTACTTAGAATTAGACTTTATAATTTTAATAGTATTATTATGATCTGCAGGACACATACATCAAAGATATATTTCTAATTTAATGAAGAACGATCAACTTATCGATTTGAGATTTATAGTCCTATGACAATTTTGTTAGATTGCGTTATCCTAGAACTTAATGTTTGTATAACTTTACTACTAATTTCATACACAAGTAAGATATTTTTTTTTAAAAAAAATACAATTTATTAAATAATATGTATTAAAAAAACAATGTTGTATTTTGAACTTACTCACAATTATTTGGCCAGACACCTTCCTTTTTCATATATCTTCCATCAATTCACGCAGCTAAATCTCAAATACTCGAACAACAATATCTAGCCATTTTGAAGGATCTGCTTATTCAGCCAAATTTAGCATATATTTAATTTCTGGTTATTTTGGGTTACATGTGAATGTGATGAATAGGTCAAGAAACCCAGCCCATCTACAAATAGTCATTGCATCTTGATACTTTTGAACTTTGTAACACAGGCTACTGGTGTGTGATGATGGAAGAATAGTTCTTTTGCTGTGTCCCCATGTAAAACTGCATCTTGAAGTCCTGAATAAAGTTTAGTTCTTAACTTATCTTGATTGTTTCTGATGTAACGCAATTGTTGTTTTCAATACAAGTGTATGCATCTACAACGTATTGCAAGAACAATTTCCTAGCATTAGGAACGTGTGCCCTTTAGTTGCCCTTTGTTGTAATCAGAAGTCATAAAACTCTCTCATAGTAACATATTTGTGCTTTATCGATTTGTTTCCAGTAATATTGTTGTACTCAATATGTTCTCTATAACTATCCTCGCCATAATAGTGAAGGGTATTGCATTGCCAAGAAGCTTGAGTGCATATCTATACTATTTTTCAAGCCTTTTACATTATGGTGTACAACAACATCTCTATGTGGTATGTCTGGGTCTAAATCCTGACAATAAGTCCAGCAACCTCGGATACCGTAGGCAAATTATATTATTTTCCATCGTTCTCACAAGAGTCGTATAAGCGTAAGCAACAATTATGTACTTCATTGTTTTTGAATCTATCACGAACGATTTGGCCGGTACATTGTGCTGATCCAACATATGTAAAAGAGATTTCATTAATGCAATATAAACCGCACTAGTTGAATCACTTCCACCAATTGCACATAATTGATTCATTATCTTATTGTTTGTATCATAAACATATAGTGGGGCATAAGTAGGTCGGTTGCCTTCTTCCGGAATAAAAGATCCAATAAGATTATGATTTTGGCCATTCAAGCGGAATACGTATTGGCCTCCTTTTCTGTTTAGTGCCTTATCAACTTGGACTCCTAAAGAATTGAATGCAAAAGCACAATTGTATGCACATATGTTGTCCATGTAATGTAACGCCAAAGGACCCCCATTGTATGTCATAAGTTGCTTTAACAATTGTGGTGCTTCTCTAATAAGCGGCAATTTTACTCTTCCAACCATACAACAATTTGAAAATTGTGGCAATAATGTTTTCTTTAACATTTTTTCGTCTTTCCACAAACCACATATAAGCTCCACAAAATTCGTAAACACACCCCGGTGGACCACAATGATGAATTGATATGTCCCCTGCAATATTTCAAAAAAAAATTATGTTATCATAAAATTTTTCCTTTTTTGTGTTGTTTAAATCTTTTTTCGAAACATCGAATAACATTACTAAGCATAATGCATGAATTAGCTCTAATACTTTAACAGCCTATTAAAAAACAAACCATTTATGAGCTCTCTTATGACCTAATCACTGGCTCTTTTCCGTTTGGCAGATATAATGCTTTTTTTTAGTGCTTGAGCATTCTTATACATTTTTTGTTGCAATTTCATCATTCGTCAAGACTTGCATACTTGCCAAAACACTTTCAGTTTGCTTCACTTTGTATAAGAATTATTGTATCACAAATTAAAAGGCCTCTAAAAAACTTTGCATGCTAACTTAAAGTTCCTTAAAAAGTGAATTTCCAACCGTTCTTGTGGTCCATGCAGTTTGTAAATTTTAACTGGTTGTGGTGATGGATATCCGCCCCTGCACATTAATTTTTCCAATTCCATCAAAATATTATATATTAAAAAAAGCTAAAAATACGTACCTGGATATGCTTTTTGAATACTCACCATCTTTGCCATTGTTCTTTGTGGAGATCCCAAGTAGATGTCTTCTCACATATATGTTTCTTACGATGTCTTCTAGCTTCACGGGAAATTGATTGCTTAGCTAAGACGATTTCATTGATACTTTCCCTGACTGTATTGTATTTGTAATATTTGAATGTGAAGCTTAAAAAGTAGAATGATTTATATTACTTACGTTTATATATAGGTGTTACTCATTTTTGCAGCTCAAACCTTGACATCTAATTGGGGTTGCACTTTGCCCTTTTTTCCTTTTCTCCCTAAGGATAGCCAACCTTTGCATCCTTGATTCCTTGCATCTGTTTTTTTGTGAATGAAGTTTTTTCCTGAATGATCTTCATCAGTATATGATTCCATTGACAACTTAAATTTCAAAAAAAAAAAGAGAGAGAAGGTCACATCAACTAAGAAAGACATATAACTAAGCTGGTTAAATTTTAAACAAAAGATCACATAACCAATTTAATTAAGTAATGACTGATGTGTAAACTCAATGTATATGAGAAGAGATATTAGCATTTTTTAATGTGTACACGAAATCGAATGCTTGAAATTCCATTAATGGCCTTTCATTTTTAATAATGTCCAATGTGTAGGAGGCAGGTGTTTTTTGAAAATTATTATGTGGAGATAATTTATAAAATGATATGATATATATTGTTCCCATATCTCATCTTCTGCCTTTTTGTGGAACATAATATATTGCTTTTAGGACAACAAACTATATACTTTCATTAAACATGGAACCATTTACGGAACCAATACTAGGCTATTGGGTATCTTTGAATACTAGTGTAACAAATGTGTTACAATTCAACTACTTTCTACATGGCCTTGAATTGCAATAAGTGAAGAGATAAATTTTCCAACTGTCAATAAAAGATCAAAATCTTACACTTTCATTCGCCACTCTTTTCTTCTCTTCAAGTTCCTCTCTTTGCCGCATCCTATCAGAGAGCTCCTTGGGTTTCCTCTAATGGGTTAACAGTAGTGTCAACATCCTGAGCTTCCATTTCATAGAATTGGAAATTCTTTTCAATCTCACCTTGGTTGAGAAATTCTTCTTCCAAGAATGTGACATCTCATGACTCAATTTCTGTCAGTCTCCCTTGTTCATCCTCCTCTATGAAGACATACCCTTTGGAAGTTTCAGAGTATCTTATAAAGATACATTTCTTTCCTTGGGGTCCTAACTTCCCATATCTAGATTTTTCTCCAGTCCACAACTCATATGAAGTTGATGAGACTGACTTCGTTGGTACACGATTTAGAACATAGGCTGCAGTTAGCAAAGCGTCACCCCAAAAGGAGATTGACAAATTTGCTTGTGCCATAATTGATCTAACCATGTCTAACAGGGTTCTATTTCTTCTTTCAGCAACACCATTTTGTTGAGGAGTATAAGGAATAGATAATTGTCTAGCTATTCCTTTTTCATCACACAATTTCTTGAATTGTTCTGATAGATACTTGCGTCCACGATCAGTCCAAGGAGCTTTTATACTATTTTCTAATTGATTCTCCACCAACTTTAAATATCGGGTAAAGCAATCTAATGCTTCCAATTTATGAGAAATCAAGTAGACATGACCATATCTGGAATAGTTATCTATGAAAGTGATGAAATACGAAGCTCCATGCCTCGCTTTTACATTCAAGGGACCACATATGTCGGAATGAATTAGCTGTAGAGGGTTTGTGGCCCTTTTTGCTTTTCCTAATGGTAAGCGTGTTGCTTTTCCAGCCAAGCAATGCTCATATGTAGACAAGTCAACTTTAGCTAGTGGACCCAAGAGGCCCTCTTTTGCTAACATGTTGATTCTGTCTTGTCCAATGTGTCCTAATCTAGCATGCCATAAATGACCATCTTTTGGAGCATTATTAATAGAAGTAGCAACAAATGAAGCAGAATTTATTAAATTTGCATCATAAACAACATCCATAATCATAAAACCATTAAGCAAAAAACCACTACCATAATAAATCTTGTCTAGAAATAACTTAACACAACTTTGTTTAAAACGGAATTCAAAACCTAAATCTAGAAGGACAGTAACTGAAAGTATATTTCTTCGCACTTTAGGTGCATAGAGCACATCATGCAAATAGAGAGTTCTTCCTCCCCGCAGATCCAATTTGCAGGTACCGATTCCTAGAACTTCTGCTTTAGCATTATTTCCCATGAAAATACTTCTACTCCCCTTGGGAATACATCTGAAATCTACAAACAACGATCTTTCTCGAGCAATGTGGTCTATTGCCCCTGAGTCTACAGTCCAAACAAGAACTGGTTCAGCTGACATACCACTAGTAATCATATTCAAAAAAGATAGTTGAGAATAGTCAATTACCTTCACCTCGGTGCATTCCCGAGCAAAGTGACCCAGTTTCTCACACTTGAAGCATTTCATCTTCGTTTTGTCCTTCTTGGATTTGTGTTTGCCCTTCTTAGGTATTGCATCTTTGGGTCCAAGTGTCTTCCCTTTGCCTTTCTTTCCCTTTCCCTTCCATGAGCCCTTAGCTCCACGTTTGTACGACTGAGCTATGTTTGCTTCAGTCTTGGGCTTTTCATAAAGAAGACGGCCCTCTTCCAATTCCACATGTTTGGCAACATCATCAAAGGTTTTGATGTTGTCATTGTGGGTGAGATTCACCCTCATGTGTTCCCATGAAGTTGGCAAGGAACGTATGATAGCCATCACTCGTTGTTCATCAGAAAGCACATGTCCAGCTTCACCCAATTCGCTAATCATATTAGCCAAATTAGTCAAGTGTTGCCTCATCGTTTGATTCGGACGCTTGACATAACTATCAAAGTTCAGAGTAAGCTGGCGAAGCCCCGTTGTTGAGGTTCCACCCATATTACGCCTATGCGCAGCTATGGTACCTTGTTCAGGTTCCACCATAGGTTGTGTCACTGTTTCCAGCATATCTTACTCTTCTAGCAGATATTGAATTTTGCGATGCCAAACATCGTAATTCTTGTCAGTCATCTTCTCTCCAGTATTGAGATCAGCAATGGTACTTTTTGTAGCAGACACTAGTCACGAAAAAATATTTACATAAGAGACAAATACAATATAATATGTTTCACTTCACATTCAAGTTTTCACTTTAAATGATCATTGTATGCGATAAAAACAATATATATTTAATAACATACAATCAATTCTTATAAGCATACTTTAATCATTCAAGTCAAAAACGAATTGAGCCAAAACATTGCATGAATATAATATCAAATAAAATATTCAAATCGACATAATTGTTTTATTCAAAAAAAAACTGCAAAGGGAAATATGTCAAAAAAAATGACTACAATCCTAAGCTACTAAATCCTAAACAGAAACTACTAGTGTTATTTTTCAAGGTAGCCTAGGACACACATGCTTTAGCATTGAGTTTGGAGAACGAGCATGTTGTCCACATCTTGGACAAAATGGTAAGTAATGTTCAAGACAGAAAGTCACATTTGGGACTTCTTCCACTTCATCTTCTTCATCAGAAGAGATATCAATAAGCTCCGGGGAAGATGGTATATTGATAATCTCTACCACCTCATCATCGGAAGAGATGTCAATAACCTCTAGGGAAGAAGGTATATTGATAACCTCTACCACCTCGTCATCGGATGAAGAATCCATGACTCTAGGTTGGGGTGGAGTTATAGCAACTTCAGGTTCATCATCAGAGAGAGCTTGATCCTCAATAGGATCTTCTTCGGGGTCTTCCTCAAAGTCTGACTCAACATCTCTTTGAGAGACATCTAGCATATAATTAATGCGAGATTTCTTTGACTTATCATCACTTGATTCTGAGTCAGAAAGTCTTTTCCTCTTTGGATCAGACCTCCATGCAGCCCTTCTATAACCAGGAGTAACTTCCTTCTTTGTCCTCACCATTGCTACAATCAACAATATTAAATTCTTTTAGGCATCTTTCTTTAGGCATCATTTGAATGACAATAATATTGTCATTTTTATTCACGTGTAAGAGAGCAAATAATGTGCTATAAAAGCATATAATAACCCCAATTTCAAAATTAGTCACGCTACTGTACCCTTCAATTTTAATGACAAGAAACCTACATATTTAGTTTGTAAAAAATATAGGAACTAGAAATAGCAATTCAAGTTGTTCCCAGAAAAAGGGGGGCCTTCCAAATAATTTGGCGCGCAACTAAAGAACCCTTTTCCTAGACAGAACTTCTTTATTATTGCTTTTAAGGTTCATCATATTTTATACACAAAACAAAACATGTCATTAGTGTCATAAAAATTGAGTTACAAAAAATTTCAAACATAAAAAAAATTGGAAAAATTATAGAAAATAGTAAATTAAATTTCATGAATTTAAAAAAAATTAATAATTTTCGGAATTCTGTGGGCCCCACACGCGCCTTCACTCTCTTAGCCCAACCCAAAAAAAATCAGAAAAATTTTCTTTTTTGAAAGACACTACGGCCCAAATCTCGTTTGGGCCGTAGCCCAGGCATCTCTAGCCGGTGGGTCGGGTTTTTGACCCGGATCCGCGGTCCAGAGGCTCGGGTCACGCCTCCCAGGCGCGTGACCTACGCTGTGGCGAGTGCATTGCACACGCAGCCTTCCCAGTGGTTTGCCGACGTCTAAAAATTTCGTCCGACTTTATGTTGTTCTCCGGATCATGACCATGATGTCAAAACAATGATCGGAGATCGTCTAGGTGGCACGTGCACCACACTCTCCTTTGTTCGAGAGTGAGCTTTGCGAAGAACTTTGTTCTTCAAGAACTCCAAAACCAGAATTTTTAAAGAAAATTTTCAATCCGATTTGAAACTTTAAAGTTTCATATCTTTGCAACCAATTGTCCAAATTAAGCATATAATATATCGTTGGAAAGCTTGTGACGAGAGGATTCCAACCATGCAAGAAATTTGACAAAAAATAATTTGGTTCAAAGGCATATAAGCAGAACAAGTTTCGGGTACAATAAAGTAGGGTTACTTATTTCTCTCTCTACACAATGTGTTTAATTCCAAAATTTTCAGCACATATTCAACTTACATTTATGTACATACATACAAAATTTCATCAAAAAACACAAACATTCCAAAATAATTACAGCTGACCAAAAAGCGTCAAGGAGGAGATGAATTGCAGCTGACCAAAAAGCGTCATTAAAAATAATTACATGAGCGTAGCAATATGTGAAACCTAACCAAACATTCCTAAACTCAGAGACGGCACTTTAAAAGCATCGTCAAAAATAACTAAGCGCCGTAAAATAAGATCAGCCTCTACGCAGCGCGTGAAACTAGTCAAGTTACCACGCTTGACAAAAGCGTCGTCACTGTGGACCATATTACGATGCTTTTTTTGAAGTGTGTAAAATAAGACCAGTGTCGACGCTTTTTGATAAGCGTCAATAAAAAAGTGTCGCCATTGCTGGCCATTTTTATAGCTAGATTATACAAATATTGGTATGAAAGCAATAAAGACAGTACACTTGGTACAAAAAATAGCATAGTTTTTATTAATTGAAAAATTTAAGCATGCATTTCAATTTCAAGAATATTGGAAGACATACATAAGCAGTTATCAAACTGAACTAAATACCAAAACTGATTTTACCAAAATAACAGAAGTGGGAAGTATCGGATATGTGCGAGGTATGCAAAAGTTCTCCTTAAGGTAAAATTGCCCATGTCACTGGTGTCAACACTTTTTCTGGCAATAACCTCCTAAGATATAACGCTCTTTCGCCGGCAATAAGTGACACTTGAATACCAACAGCACAACGAGCTGATGTAGAATAGCATTCTCACACTTGTAAAGAATAAAGAACGAAGAGCGGAGAACTCTTTGAGCTTTTAGAGTTTTTTTCTCTAGAGATTTGGGTCTCGTTCCCATAATGACCAAAAAATAAGGAATGAGACTTGATTTTAGGGCTCTCTTATTGACTCAACCACCCACATATTTGGTGGGTTACCTTTTACTTATCGAAACAACCCACCTATGCAGTGGGTTGGACTAACAAATTTGAAGTGGTCATGTAGTCCACATTGAATTCCATACTCTGAGCACTACTGAAGTTCCTGCCATTGCCTAGCAATGCCCCGAAGTTGCTGCTCCATAAGCTCAACGTCTGAACTACACCTTTCCTGCTATTCTCACAACCAACAATAGCACTGGTGATAACAAACTTAACTAGAGACTATCCTAAACTCTCTCTAGTTTGATTCAAAGACAACACCAATACACCCAAAGACCCACTTTTAGGCAAATATGTCTAGACTAATCTCATTAATTGAAATTTTAAAATGTACCCAACCAATAAGATGGTTGTTTGAGCTGTAGATCCCAAATAGATAATCATTTGGCTTGAGAAAATACAACGGGAACTCGATGATAACTGAATTTTATCAGAAATGGATCTTAAAGAATATAATCAGCAAGAATCACACAATTAATGAAAAAACCAACACATAGGTGTAACGCCCCGACCCGGGGGGCGCTACTGTTTAAACCTAATTCAATATCTATAAGATATTAAATCTCCACATTATCACAAAAGATTTAATCTTAATTTCTCCAACTAAATCTGTAAATTTCTACCGAAATTTCGGCAGCATCTCCCCGTATATCGGAGAATGCCCACCTGAAATGCGCAGCACATATTCTGCAATATATAAGGCCTTCGGCCATCACATCACAAGCAATCACAATCCTAGGCAGGGCCTCAGACCATCTACAGCATGCATCCGCAATACATAATAAATCACAATCATCATACATGTATCAACATGCAATATCACAATAAGATTCACACCCAGGTACAGGAGTCCTATCACAAGGCATCCTCCTATACGTACCATCCACACACCGTCAAGGTGTTCATAAACGTAGTCAACATACACAATCCTCAATTCGTGCATAAAATATCAAACATAATAAAGAAAATTAATTCTTTATTCTAACTCATCCTAGTGTTTCCAGGTGGCACCATGTCATCCCACCTCCTACAGATCCGCAGTGCCGGTGTCCGTACCAGTCTCGCCTGTGTGGAAAAGAAATAAAGAAAAGGGTGAGCAATGGCTCAGTAGGGGTAAAGAGGATAACAAAATATAACAGCTGAATAAAAAGATTAAGTCAATGCAGCAACATGCCAAGACTGTGAATCACCATAACAAATACTCACCAAACCGTGGTCTCGTTTCCTACCGTGAGTCTCAATGGGACGACACCTCGGCATCCATCCGCACACATCGATATCGGTGAACACTGCCACCATACGACTCAATAAGGAAACCATGACCAAATACAAGACACCAGTCTTGTCCATACTGATTCGGGTTCTCTGAACCGATTACTCAGAGTCTCAGTATGTTGCCTCATATAGGAGTCATTCGGTTGCAACCAAGCCGAGGTTCCAAAACCCTCCTCCCATATGACGTTCACACAACCTACGGAAGTCACGAACCCATATTCGCACTTCCATGTGGCTCTAATGCAACAATGTCATGCCATGAATTTAATATAGCGATAAACAAATCCTAGTTATATATTTAACTAGTCATGATGCATGAATAAGAACCAAACATGCTTGATATAAGACCAAGCAATCAACCGGGAATGCAAACTAATATTTAGGAAAATTCGAGAATAATCCTAGGTTCGTTTTTCCTTATGGAGCAAATAAGGAAAAACACAAATACAAATAACAATGAAGATTAAATAACGCTTTTTAGATAACAAGAAATAATCGAAAGATTGGGCTAGAATCCCCTACCTCGAATCCAAGCAAAAGTAGACAAAACAATAACTCAACCTTTTGGTTTCGACTTTTCCTCAACCTATCAATTCCGCAAAACCCAAACTTATTTCATAATTCCCATAAATTAAATTCATGTACCAATAACTAATTTCTCAAGAAAAATTAAAGAAATATTACCTTTTTCCAATACAAGGATTTTCAATCCCTAAGTACGCCCAACTGAGTTCACAATTTCAATCTACCGAAGAACCTAGTAATTGACATCATATTTAAACTTTATTGAACATATCCAACTTAAATTTTAGCACTTAAAAATACTAATAATTCAAACATCAACCAACCCTTACATTTCTCTCTCTAGAATTTCCAAACCTTTAATCTTGGCGTCCATGCTTGAGATTCCCCAAATCAACAATGAAACCCACACATATAAGTGTAATCAAGTCCTAAACAAGCCTACTTAATCATAAATTTCATCTCTTCAATATTCCATAAATATTTCCACCAAAACCTAATTTCTCAATCAAACAAAAACTTACCTCAATTCAAAAATTTCTTGTAAACACTTGCTTAGAAGTGATTGGCCACCACAAATCCTCCTAAACCCAAGTTTTATCTTCCCAAAATCACCATTTTCCTTCTCTTTTTTTTTTCTTTTCTTCTTCCGTATTCTCTCGGTTTCTTTCTTTCTCTCGACTACCTTCTCTGTTTCTTTTTTCTTCTTTTCGTTTCACGCTTTACATTTTTTTTCCTTTTCTTTCAACAACACATGGCCAAATGGCCTTTTACGTGGCCACTTTTGGTGGCCCAAAACATGGCCACCAAAAGTGGCCCTATATATATATATAAATAATATTATATATGTATATAATTTATTTATTTATTATTTATTTATTATTATTAAATTATATCTTTCTAATGGGTAATTTATCCCTAATGAAAAAATTTTACTCATTACTTGGTATTTTAAAATCCAAACTTTCAATTTAATTATTATTTTTATTTTTATTATTTTTATTTTTGACATTTTCGGATCAGGATATTACATAGGAATGACTATACCATGCTTTTGACAATGTAAAAAATGAAGTGTCTAAAGTGTGCATGTTAATATTTAATAACAAGTTGTGCAAGAAACCCATCAAACTTTGGGCTTCATCAAAACATAATCTTAAAAAGAAATTTATTGAGGCATAGAGAACTTACATGTGTTGAGCAGTCGAATGAAGCTGGAGTAGTTGTTACGATTTGTTATGTCAAAATGCGAAGGCTCAAGATTGAAAACATTGACTGAGGAGAAGCGTAAAGAAATCTACTCTAATCATACATTCATATATAGAGGGAGACAGAAGAATGAGCTCGTACCAGAAAGCTATTTGGGAGCGAAAAAATCTGGCAAGGGTTTTGAACAATCTCCACAATTTCCCAGTCGTTTATCCGATGATTTATTTTTGTTCGAGGAACCCCACGATGGCGTGATATCATATGATTTGTGATGGGTCCATACACATTTAATTCATCACCACCACGCAACCACCCATGGTCAAGGAAAACTGCATGCAACCTCCTTGTCTCCATCATCAACTAAAGTCTTCACGAATGCTAGCTCCAGCCACCAAGCCTCCAAGTTCTATCATGCATGCTCCAGCATTCACTTTTTGGCACACATATCTTGCAAGTGAATCCACTGGTGGAGGATGGGCTGGGCTGGGTGGGCTGTAGCCTGGGGTAAAAAATTAAATTTGTTTTACCAGATATACATATAGATAACATATAGCCCAATAGGTACATTGATATAGTCCAATAGTCTTGTAGCCCAAATATTAAAGGGAAAATTACTAGCCAGTCATTACTGGTTAACCTTTTTATCACTTAGTCATACTATGTTTCCCTATGACCATTTCAATCATACCACATTTTGATATTGACAAAAATGCCCTTTAGATTTCAAAATTCAAAAGATTGATAGATATTTTCTCTTTCTCGCTCTCTCTTGTACTCTCATTTTCTATCATGTTATCTCAATTTCTCTTACATTCTCTCACTTTCTCACTAAACACCACAAATTTTTGGTCACTTTCTCAGATTTTTGAACATTTTTCGAAAAAAACAAACGGGTAAGTTCCTATTTTTGTAGAATCTCATGGTCTCTCTCTCTTGGTACTGTCTGTGATTTTGATACTATTTGTTGTTGGAGTTTGTGACTTTTTTGAAATTGTTAGTGCTGACTTCTTGTTGTGAAAATACAAGTGTTACTATCTTTGGATTTGATAATGTCGATGAATTTTGATATTGTCTGTGGATTTTGATATTGTTACTGAATTTGATATTGTCCATTGTTGTTATTATTTGTTAATTCTTTGGTACTATCATATTTTTTTATGAATACGGTTGCTATTGTTTATGAATTGGATACTTTCTGTGCATTTGATATTTTTTGTAAACTAAATATCGTCTGTGAACTTGATATTGTTTGCAAATTTGATACAATTAATAAATTTGATACTGTTTGTTTATTAGACGCTCTTAATAAATTTGAAACTGTTTATGAATATGATACTGTTAGAGGATTTGATACTGTTAATGAATTTGAATTAGTTAATTAATTCGATATTGTTAACGAATTTGATATTGTCTATGAGTATATGGTTGATATTTATAGATATATTGGTAAAATTAAATGTGTTAGTATTGCTTGATCTTTTGATACTCTATAATTGATATTATCACGTTTGGTATTGTTAGAATGTGTTAGTACTGTCTGCTTGATATTGTCATTTTTTGTCTTGACCATTTATGATGTTTTATATATAGTTATGACGAAGATGAGGCTGAAGATAATTTTATTTTGGAAAGTGAACTGCATTTTAGAGAATAACTTGGATATTGTCTATTTATGTTGATACTGTCATGCGAATTGGTTCTATCATGTACACTGGGTATTGTATTTTTTATTATTTTAAGTCATTTTGAACTCTGATATGAAAATTGTATTATTTATCGATTGGTACTATTAGAGATATTAATATTGTCATATTATTTGATACAATCATATCATGTAGTATTGTCATATATTTATTTATTTTTCCTATTAAAAATAAGTGGACAACAATATTTATCATTATCAAGTTTTGTAGCAATTTCATTACCAATAACATATCAAAATCAGAAATAATTTGAACATCAATAACAGTATCGTTGCCAATAAAAATATCAAGTTTTGCAATAATACAATTACCAACAACAGTACCAAATTTAGAAACGGTATTAACATCATTAACAATATCATTATCAGTAATAGTGTCAAGTTTTGAAACAATGACATTTCAAACAACAGTATCAAAAAGAAAAATAGTACTAACATCATTAACAATATTATTATCAACAACAATACTGTCATGTCATGTGTGGTGATACAGGTTAGGATTGTCATATTGTTTCATGTATTGTGGTATTAGTTGAGGTTGTGATACTAGTACTGTCATGTATTCTGGTACTATAATATGTTGTGGTGTTAACATGGTTGGTATTGTGATTTTGTCAATATCTTGCAAGTCGATAGTATCAATATTAAATATTATAACATTATCAGATAATTTTACAGTACCAATTTATAATTCAAATTTTAAAAAAAATATATCAAATACTATGACATTAACATATAATATTATAGTACCAAATGCAAGTCGTTTTTTCGAGATGCCGCCTTATTTGATTTTTTTCTCCTAAATGCAGTTGATTAATTTCAAAAAATGAAGTATGTCCAACATCAACATAATAACGAATATCAACTGAATAATTAGTACCAATATAATAAAAATGATCAAATGATTAAAAGTAAGTGTTTCATTGACTATATAGTAATCACTACTCACTAAACATTATCAATTTATTTACCAAAATAATAATCGGTCTCAATTGAATACTCAATATAAAAAAAGTATCAACTGAATAAACAATATCAAATAGTAAACAATATCAGTATAATAAACTACTTCAAATGAAAATATAGTACCAATTAATAAACAATATCAAATGTACATATAAAACCAAATATATAAATAGTATCAAATGAATAAATAATATCATTATAATAATCAACAAAATCGAACAGTACCAAAAATTTAAACCAAAATCAAAACTTTAGACAATTTGAAAACATTACTAAGTTCCATAGAAGGAGCATAAGCTAGACAGTACAAAGACCAAATAGTATCAATAAGATAATATAAATTTACATAGCAGTATCAAAAATGAAATATTATCATAACAATTGACAATATCGTAACACATAACAATAAAATACCCATGATAATACCAGCACATATAGTATCAAGAATGAGTTAAAGTTCTGATATTTTGGATGGAGAAACATACATGAACCTCAAAACAGTAGCAACACTAAAATCTCAGTACCAAATGTATAAATAATATCATCATAGTAATCAAAAAAATCGAACAACATCAACCACAAGCTCACAATATCGAAAAAAACAGCATCAAAAAATTAAACCAAAATCAAAACATTAAACAATTTCAAAACATTACTAAGTTCCATAGAAGGAGGATAAGCTAGACAGTACCAAGACCAAGTAGTATCAATAAGACATTACCAATTTAAATAACAGTATCAAAAATGAAAAAATTATCAGAACAACTGACAATATCGTAACACATAACACAAACACACTCATGATAACACAAACACAGACAGTATCAAGAATGAGTTAAAGTTCTTATATTTTGGATGTAGAAACATACATGAATCTCAAAACAGTAGTAACACTAAAATCTCAGTACAAATATTGAAAAATAGAGAACAATCCTTTTCTCTAAACAAAAAGCATGACAGTATCAACAAGTAGAGATCTTGGACAAAAGAATCAAAGATATTGGATAAAAAAACATAGATCCTAAAGTAAAAACTAAAAATCTTGAAAAAATAACTATAAATCTTGAGAAACATGACAGTATCAACAAATATAAGTCTTGAAAAAAAAACCAAAGATCTTTAAAAAAATTATAAATCTATAAAAAATCACAAACCTGAAAATCTTCGTCTAGGCCTCATGTAGGAATACTCATTGGAAATGAAAAAGCTGAGATAGTACAGTTGACAGAGATGAGAGAGAATATGAAACCTTATCATATGAGAGAGATGATGACCAGCTTTAATGGCTTTGAGGCGATTCAAACACACAAGAAGGGCATTTTTGTCATTTAAAAAAAACTCATTATAGCTTGCATCGGTAACTGTAAAAGGTATGACTTATTGGTAACAAAGAATCAAGTATGACTTAATGGGAATAACTGACATTACAAGTGACTCCCCGGTAATAAACCCAATCTTAAAATGCCTAGGCAGTCCATGACCCCACTAGCCTAGCCTTGTTAGTTGTTAGTACTGTTATTTTGTTACTTGTTAGTCTGTCCACTCTCGTGCATCGACTTGCCACTATCCAGTAATTATTTTCTTACAAACTGATTATAACAATTAAATTTTAAAATTTATTAATTGATTTATCTATGCAGAAATTGAGTCAATCCTTATGTCCTACATTTGTGTTTTGATGCAAAAATACATATTGGACTATTTGATTGTGCTTAACTTTGTATGAATTTGGATAAATCATGAAATGTATTTTATCTACTAATTTAAGCTTCATCATATATCTTTGGAATCATGTTTGATCATATTTGATATGAATTTTTTGATTTTGGACTTGTTCATTTTCGCATTACCAAAATTGTCCAAGCATCACACTGTGCACACGTTGGTTGAATTGTCATAACTTGTTCATATTATCTCTGATTGACTTGATTCTTATTTTGAAAATTATTTAAACACTCTGGAATTTTTCATTTTGAAATATTGTCAAGTCAATTTTAAGTCTATCATGTTCAATTTGTCAATTGAAATTAGCCTAGTTGATATTTGTATGATAAATTGAATGACCAAACGATCTCAATTATAAGTGAAATTTTGTATGCACATTCTTATATGGATAAATTGATTTATCATGTGCTTACTTGAATTTTATTGAGCTTATATCATATTGGTTAACCCAAGTGCAAGTATTGAAGCTCTTTGAGCTTACAAGCACAATTGGAGTGTTCTATCACTCATTTATTTGTAGGTAAAAATTATTCACTTATTTGGGACATTAATTGAAGATATTAAATGGTCATGGAGCATTGAGGTTTCATTGTTTAGGCTTAAAGTGCCCTAGAACCCGAAATCCCCTAGCAAACCCTATTTTGGGGCAATTGAGATTATGTGAGCTACATTGAATGATTTATTTAGGAAAGGGCCTAAGAAATATGTATTGATAAAGTTGACCAAATTTGGATTCAAGAAGACTTAAATTGGTGCAACCTATTTCTTACCCAAAATAGCCTAAATTCCTCAAATTGACCTTCCATGGGTTAGACTAAGTTGAATTAATGTTGGATGATTTATTTGGAGTGGGGGTTCGGTCATAATCCATCTAAAAAGCCTTTGGAAGGAGTTTGAGAAGCCTTGGATTCATTTGAAATCAAACGAAAAAGGTTGGAGCCAAAACACTTGGAGGAGAATTGTCCACATCACCATGTTCTTGATTTCAAGTATTTTGGGAGGAATTTTGTGTGAGCCCTTCAAGGGTTGTTTGGTTGATTGTTGAAGCCTTTCTAAGCATGAAGAAGAGTTTAACAAGAAGCACAAAAGATCCAAACAAACCTTGGAGCCAAGATTTGAAATTTGAATCAAAGGTTGACCAAAAGTCAATAACGACTAGTCTTTCAATGGTGTTGATTGACTTCGTTTTTGAAGATGAAGGGCAGATATTATAAGTTGATTGAGGGCTAAGATTGAAGATTAACAAGATCCAATGGCCAAGATTCAATGGAGACAAATGAAGAGAAAAGTCATGCTTCATTCCACACTTCGAAAACTTATGTGCAAAAATTACCAAGAGAGCTTTTGTTCTTGATTCTACAATCTTTGAGTGATCTTTCCTTGATCTTTTGATCATCATTTGCTGAGATTATTGTCATCATCTTCCCTTCAGCAACCTCAAGCTAAGACACACCCTCAAGCCAAAATCATTAAGATATTTCTTTGAGTGTTCTTGAGCTACTATCCACAAAGTTTCTCCTAAACTTATTTCCATCCTTGTGAGACTTTGTGTGAAACTTTGGTTGCGTGAAAGCCACGAATTTGAGCGAAATTTATATCCTACCTGTGATCTTTACATTGAGAGATTAAGTGTTCCTCATCCAAATAGCTTAGAGCTAATCTTGAGAGAACAAAAAACCAAATCACTTGTAAAAGTCCCTTTTGAGGGCATTACCTTTGAGAGGTGTGTGAATGTTTAAGGTTAGCTTAAAACCTTAATGGTGTACAAGTTTGGGGTGTGCTTGGAAACCCTAAGTTTGTGGTGAACTTGCAAAACCACTTATATCCTTTAGTGGATTTGGAAATCCTAAGCTTGAGGGCTTAGGTAGTGCATGTAGGTGTGAGCACCGAACCACTATATATCCTTGTGTACTCTATTTTTGATTTCCTTTCTTATTTGGTGCTATTAGTGAGTTGTGTGCCTTAGAAATTGATATTAGGGTGTTGCTTGCTGCCATTGCTTGTTGGGATATTGCTTCTGGTTGAACAACTTGTGATTAGTGGATTCTAGATATATTTTTGATAGTTAATTTTCTGGAATAGCAATCTGTCTGTGCGCTCTTCATATATATAGACTTTGAATTTTGATCTGAATTTTTGATATAGTATTCATTAAGGTGTTGTGATATTGCATACCAAATTTCGTTGCATTCCCATTTGAATTGCTAGGTCAAATATTATTTACTCTGTTGGTTGACAGATTTGTACTCTAGACACTGTTTTTGATCATTTGTGAGTTTTTAGATTGTGTTGGGGTTTATATTTAGTTTTTGGAGACACGATTCACCCCCCCCCCCCCTCTCGTGTTAGCCTAGTTATTTCAATTGGTATCGGAGGAGGTTAGCATAGCATTAGAATTAACATTCTAGTTGAGATCAAATGACTTACACTAATACTAGACCACATGATGGTGAGGGAAGTATTATGATTTTTGGAAGAATAGGATGAGAATTTTTCTTAGGAGTATAGACATGGCATTATAGAGAGTTATAGAGAATGAACCTTTCATTCCTACTAAAAAGGTTGGTGAAGAGCTAGTTTCTAAGTGTGAGAGTGAGTATAGTGAGAGTGATGATAAGAATGTTAGTTTAAATGAGAGGACAATTAATTTGCTACACATTGCATTAGCTAGGGGTGAGTATGATCATATTAGTGCATGTACTAATGCTCAGAGATTTGGAAAATGCTAGAACTAAAGCATGAAGGAACTTGTCAAGTTAAAGATTGCAAAATTAACATGTTAGTGCAAAAGTATGAATTGTTTAAAATGCTTTAAGGTGAATGCATTAGCGACATGTTTAATAGGTTGACATGCATATGCAATGATTTGAATGCTCTTGGCAAACCTTACCCTATGCAAGACAAGGTGCAAAAAAGTTCTAAGGAGCTTACCTAGAAATTGGAGTGAGAGGTGACTGCCATCGAGGAGGACAAAGACTTGAAGACTTTGAAGTTGGATGAGCTTATTGGAAGATTGATGAGTCATGAGATGAAAGTGTTGAATAGAGTGGATGAAGAACCTAAAAAAAGGCCTTTGCCCTTGTGACTACTAAATCTAAAGACGTCATGGCTTCTAAGGTTAAAGACGAAGAGAGTTCTTCAAGTAGTGAAAGTGATAAGGATAGCGATGATGAGATAGCTATGATGGTGAAGAATTTCAAGAAATTTATGAAGAACAAGAGAAGGGGATTCAAGAATCAAAAGTTCAAAGGCAAGAAGAAGGACAAGGAAAGAGAGAAACCAATTTGTTTCAATTGTGGCAAGGTTGGTCACTTTATTGCCGAATGTCCAAAGGCAACAAAGAAATATCATAAGGGCAAAGGCAAAGAGAAGAAGAAAGCTTTAAAAGCTACATGGGATGATTCTTCTTCAAGCTCATCAAGTGAGGATGACATGGAGCATAAGGCACACTTTTGCCTTATGGCAAAATGGGAGAAAATTGACTCATCTTCTCAAGATGAGATGATAAAAAATTATACTCCTTTAACCTATGATGAATTGTATGCCAATTATGATGATTTATGTGATTCCATGGTATGTTGCTTAGAAAGTGCAAACAACTTAAGAAAGAAAATGCTAGACTTATGAAAAATGATGAAATGCATGTTAGTGAACTTGAGGAGTTGAATGCCAAGTATGTTGCTATATGTGCTAAAAATGATGATATGATACTTGAGCATGATGTTTTGATTGATGAGAATACGTGTTTAAAAGAAAAATCTCTTATGCTTGATGAGAATGCTTGTATGACTGAAAATTCAAATGTAAATATGCATGATTATGATCATCTTAAAGCTAGGGTGCTTGAGTTAGAAGAATAATTAGTTACATGGGATGAACATGAGTATGTAATGCTTTCCAATACTACTTTCTTGCAACATGAGCTTGATATGATAAAAGAAAAGAATAGATTTCTAGAAACTCAATTGTCTAAATTTGCCATGAGTTCCTTGAAATTGGATGAAATGTTGGCCTCTCAAAGGCATTATTTAGATAGGAGTGGACTTGGTTATGATGTCATGACTCTTGATGGTTCTAAATGTTAAAATGAAGAATCGGTTAAGCTTGTAAGACCTAAAGGAGACTTGACTAAAGCTCCAAGGACCATGCAAGGCTCGGCCAAGGCTTCAAAAGCCAAGGCCAAAGGTGCTTACCCTTTGGGTGGTGCATCTTCATCTAGGGCCACACACCCTAGAGTGAGGAAAGTGAGTTTGAAAAAGGTTTGGGTGCCAAAGTGCTTGAAATATGATGACAAAATTGATTATGCAAGTGTTGTGCTTAAATTAAATGTCTATTGTATTGTATCTAACCCTCAAAGATCCAAAGTTTGGATATCTAAGGTCTTTTGAATTCACATGGTTAGGTATGCTTCAAGTCTTCATCCAATCCATGTCGATGGTACTTGGATAGTGGATGCTCAAGGCACATGAGTGGAGATCGAACCTTATTTACTTCATTCAAGGAAAAGAAGAATGGTGGTTATGTCACTTTTGGAGACAATTCCAAGGGAAAGATTCTAGGCATAGGATCGGTTGGTAAGGGTTCCTTTTCTCTAAATGATTGTCTTTTGGTTGAAAGGTTACAATTTAATTTGCTTAGCATTAGTCAATTAGCGGATAAAGGATATGATTCTCATTTTAAGAAAGGTAAATGTTGTATTGTAGATGAGCAGGATAATATCATTACATCCGGTGTTCGAATAGGTCATATGTATGCACTTGACTTGAATATGATGAATGATAATATGACAAGTTTGATTTCTTCTAATGATGTTGTGTTGCATTGGCATAGAAGATTGGGTCATGTAGGTGTTTCTACTTTGAGAAAGCTTAGTTCAAAAGAATTAGTTAGAGGCTTACCCAAGTTGAAGTTTGGTGATTCAATTATATGTGAACATTGCATTAGAGGTAAGCAAATTAAGAAGTCTTTTAAGTCAAAAAATGTTGTTTCTACTTCTAGGCCACTTCAACTATTGCATATTGATTTGTTTGGTCCTAGTAGGACAAAGAGTTTAGGTGGCAAGTATTACGCATTTGTTATTGTTGATGATTATTCAAGATTTACTTGGTGTTTGTTTTTAGCTCATAAAAGTGATGCATCACATGAGTTTAAATCTTTCCTTATAAGAGTGCAAAATGAGCATGAATTGCATGTTTCCAAAATTAGGAGTGACCATGGAGGTGAATTTGAAAACTATGGATTTGATGCTTTATGTGACTCTTATGGTATTACACATAATTTTAGTGCACCTAGAACACCACAACAAAATGGAGTTGTTGAAAGGAAAAATAGGACACTACAAGAGTTAGGTAGAACCATGATGCTTGAATATGTCTTACCTAAACACTTTTGGGCCGAAGCTATAAATAATGCATATTATGTCTCTAATAGGTTGTCTATTAGAAAGATTTTGAAAAAGACTCCATATGAGCTTTTGTATGCTAGGAAGCCTAAAGTTGACTATTTTAGAGTTTTTGGTTGTAAATGCTATATTTTGAATACAAAAGACAATCTTGATAAGTTTGATGCTAAGAGTGAAATTGGTATATTTCTTGGTTATTCTACTCATTCTAGAGCTCATAGAGTTTTTAATGTAAAGTCTAAGGTTGTGGAAGAAAGTGTACATTTTAAATTCGATGATATGTTTTCACTTGATCTAAATGTGCTTGTAGAAGAAGAAATTTCAGGTTTTGAAGGGCTAGATCATCCAAAGAGTTCACACACTCTAATGGTGGTCATGATCTACAAATAAAAGAGGGTGATGATTTATGTGACGACCTACCCCAAATATGGGTTTATGATGGATCGGAAGTTAGAAATATATGTATTATAGGGTTTTTATGTGTGACAGGAGCGCCTAGGTGGAAGGAAACTCGCTTAGGCAAGGAATGGATAGAAACAAGATGAGTTAGAACTGTACTAGGTGCAGCGCCCAGTATAGTGTCGAAGTGGAGAAGTGGGAATAGCTGAGTTTAAATTGTATTGGGCGCACCTAGGGCGCCTAGTACAATGGCGACGGAGAGAATTGGGGAGCATTGGGGCGCCTAGGCGGACCCGCCTGGGCATTTTTTTCGAGCATGCCCAGGATGGCGCCTAAGGCAGCGTTTTAGGGATACGTTACTAAGGCCAGAGCGCCTAGGCGCAACCCGAGCTGGTAAAATGCCTTTGTGCGACCAGGCGCAACCCGAGCTGGTAAAATGCCTTTGTGCGACCAGAAGTTGTATTTTGGTAGACATTCTGATTTTTAGTGAGGGAGAGAGCGACGATTCTAGAGAGAAGTGATATTATTTGGAGATTTCAAGGATTCAAGCTTGGATTGAAGGATAGAAGAAGAGTCAAGAAGGGTTTCGCAAAGTTGGAGAGATTTGAGGTAAGTTTCTAGTTTTCCATAAAAACCTAGGGTTTTTGTAATTTCGAATGGAACTTCGGCTAGGTGTTTTAGTATGACTATAGAGGTTAATTTGAGTCTATATGTGGCGATATATACTAGGTTGTGTAAAGATTTGGTGGATTGAAGGCTTGAAGGCTTGAACTTAACATATTTGGGGTTCTAGAGAGAAAGGTAATTTTCTCTTGGGTTGTTGTTTTGATTTATGTTGATTTTGATTATGGGGGATTAATTTGTGGGATTGGGTGATGAATTTGCTATATGGTAGGTTCGAAAACTCAAACTCTAGTATTTGGGAAAAACTTGTAGCTTGTGATAGCTTGGAATTGAGGTAGGGGATTCTTGACCCATTCTTTTCGATATCTTTCTTTGTTACATAAAATGCGGTTCGTATCCTCATTGGTCTTTACATTTGTGTTCTTGCCTTATTGTGCCTAAGGAAGAACGAGCCTAGGATTTTCATGGTATTCCTTAAATGTAGATTGCATTGCCTAACGAAATGTTCAATCATCTATTGGGCATGTTGTGAATCTTGCCATGCATCGTTGGTAGTTATGTATTTATAGGATGATATATGAACATATACATTGGCATGGCATGAGCATAATTACATTAGCGCTTGCATGGGACTTCCGAGTATGGGCTCGGGATACCATAGGTTATATGGAAGTCACATAGGAGGATGACTGTGTGCCATGACTTTGGCACAAGTCACATGAATCCATGTGAGGCAACACACTTGAGGTGTGGGTGTGACAGAAATCACACAATCGGGTAAACCCTTCGTGGTTGCGGTATGAATGATGATTGCGCCCTCATTCATGGATGGTGGAAAACCATGGTATACATTTGAGGTTTGGTCAATCCATAGTCACGGACTAGTGGATTGATGAATGTGTTTGGCCTTGAAGGGAATACCCGAATGTTATGTTGTGAAATGTGACACATGCATAATAGACTACATATTGTTGCATTATCCTATATTGACATCCGCTTAATTGTTATTATTACTCTTTACCCCTACTGAGCTTCTAGCTCACTCATTTACTTTCTATCTCCCCACAGGTGAGACTGGTACGAGTGCCGGTGATGCGGGTCAGTAGAGACGACGCTGTGGCATGGATGACACTTGGAGTAAGAATTAGGTTGGGTTGGTAGACTTGAACCGTTTTGTGTACACGCTTGATGTATTTGAATTCATATGTCATGTAGACTATGTGACACCATTTTGGTGTGGATTATGGACGGTTAGAAAGAAATCCATGGGATTGGATCTTCTGAACCAGATTGGAACCTTGGGTTTAATCGTTATTGTATTGAATACATTTGCTATTTAAGTATTGAGAACAGTTTGTGCATGCTGCTAGATGGCCTGAGGCCTGTTAGGATGAGTTTACATGCTGATAGAGGCCGATGACGCTACTAGGTATGATGTGATTGTACGTTATATGTTGCGTTTGTTTCTAGTTGGTCATTCCCCGATTTACGGGGAGATGTTGCCGGTTTTTTATTAAGGTATTGACCTAGTTGAGGAATCTAGGGTTGGAAATCTTGGATATTAATCACATTGACAACCTAGGAAGGTGCGGTAAGCACCATGTGACGCTTCCAAAAATGGGACGTTACAATTTATTGGTGGGAAGCTTGAAGGAGATGGAAATCTCAAATGATGCTACATCAAATCAAGACATATCATAACTAGGCACCCCCACCCCCAACTAGAGTAAGACATGGTCTCCATGGATGAAACGAACAAAATAGGTGCATAGAAAATGATTATTGAATGCAAATAAAATAATAAGTGGTTCTAAAACTACAATACTCCCAAAGTACCACAAACAAATGGAGTGATGTGATGGCACTAGCACCCCCATCACTAGGTATATGCATAATCAAATAACAACAGGAGAAGTTGAGAGTACTCCTTGGACATCCTATAGGAGGAGTGTCTCGTCCTCAAGTGCATAAAGAGTAAGGAATGGCTTGAGTCACTGTCCATTAATAGTGAAGGTGGTCCCATTCTTCAGATTGGCAATATCAACAGCACCATGGGAATGAACCTTCTTGGCAATGTAGGGGCCACTTCATCGAGTCTTGAACTTTCCTAGAAAGATATGGAGTCTGGAATTGTAGATAAACGTCTCTTGCTCAGGGAAAAATTGTTTGTCCAAGATCTTCTTGTCATGCAAGCTTTCATCATCTCCTCGGACAGTTTTGCATTGTCATATGCTTCCCTTCTTGCTTTTTCTAGCTCCGAAATCTGCAACTTTCTCAAGCATTGGGCATCATCAAGTGAAGAGTTAATGTTTTTAATAGCCCATAAAGCATGATGCTAAATCTCAACAGGCAAATGACATGCACAACCATAAACCAATTGCTAAAGAGACATGCCAAGAATGTTTTGAATGCAATTTTGTAAGCCCAAAGAGCATCAAGTAGTTTATTAGACCAATCCTTTCTATTAGGATGGACTGTCTTTTCAAGAATGACATTGATCTCTCTATTTGCCAGCTCAGCTTGGCCATTGGTTTGCGAGTGATATGGAGTAGAGACCTTGTGAGTCACTTCATATTTCTTCATGAGATCCTAGAAAGGTTTATTACAAAAATGCAAACCCCCTCACTAATTATGGCCTTAGGCATGCGTGTAAACAAGTCTTTAAGAACTTAAGCATAGCCTTATGATCATTGGTTCTACATGGTATAGCTTCTACCCACTTGGAAACATAATCAATAGCAAGCAAGATTTACATATAACTATTAAAAACAAGAAAAGGCCTCATAAAATCAATTCCCCAACAATCAAAGATCTCAAGGGTCAATATGGGAGAAAAGGGCATCATATTCGTAGCTGTGATTTTTTTAAGTTTTTGACAAGATTCACATGCTTTACATCACAAGACAACATCCTTGACCAATGTAGGCCAATAAAGTCCACTTTGTAAATCTAGACAAGTGGTCAACTGCTACATTCTCGACACCTTTTTTTTATCCTTTATAGTAATGTCAAACTCTTGAAGCAACAAAATCCAGCGTATCAACCTAGGTTTAACATCTTTGTTTTGAAACAAATACTTCAAAGCAGAGTGATCAGTAAAGATGGTGACAGGAGAACCAATGATATAAGAGCGGAATTTATCTATAGCAAACAAAACAGCAAGCATTTCATTTCCAGTGGTAGTGTAATTCTTCTGTGCATCATTCAATGTCTTACTTTCATAATAAATTACAGGAGGTTTACCATCAATTCTTTTACCTAAATTAGCATCTAGAGCAAAATCACTAGCATCGGTCATAAGCTCAAATGGTAAATCCTACCTAGGAGATTGCATGATATGAGTAATTGTCAAGTGTTTCTTTATAGTCTCAAAAGCAGATGACATTCCTTGGAAAAAACAAATTCAGTAGCATTTTGCAATAAAGCACACAATGGTTTGGTGATAGCACTAAAATCTTGAACAAAACATCAGTAAAAGATGGCATGACCAAGAAAAGAGCAAATATCCTTCACAGTCCTAGGAATAGGTAATTGAGAAATCAATTCTATATCTTACCCTATCGACCTCCATACCACGTTTTGACACTAAATGTCCAAGCACCAACCCACTAGTCATTTCCCAATTAAGTAATAAGTTTTTATCTTCACATCTAGTTAACACAACATCTAGATTTTTCAAACAAATATCAAAGGAGTTTCCAAACATAGAAATATCATCCATGAAAACTTCACACATATCCTCAATCATATCAAAAAAAAAAAAGCTCATCATGCAATGTTGGAATGTGACAGGGGCATTGCATAAGCCAAATGACATCGTCCTAAAGGCAAATGTGCCAAAAAGACAAGTAAAGGTAGTCTTCTCCTGGTCCTGTGGAGTTTGGAAATTTGATAATAATAAAAAAATCATCTAAAAAATAATAAAACTCATTTCCAGCAAATTTTTCCAAAATTTGGTCAAGGATGGGCAATAGGAAATGGTGTTTGCGACTAACCGAATTCAGTTTTTGGTAGTTTATGCACATGTACCATCTAGTCACTTTCCTAGTAGGAATTAAATCACTTGAAGAATTTTCAATGACAGTTAAACTAGATTTCTTAGGGACTACCTGTGTGGGACTCACCCACATACTATCGGAGATGGGATAAATGATGCAAACTACTAATACCTTCAGAACCTCCTTTATCACCAGCTCTTTCATGGTGGGGTTGAGTCTCCTCTATGCATCTCTAACCAGTATAGGATCTCCCTCCAGAAAAATGCTATGAGTACAAGTATTAGGGTCAATGCCCTTGATGTCTGCAATGGTCCAACCAATGCTCTTTTTTGCTGTTGTAAAATCGCTACCAAGCTGGTTTCTTACTCAGGAGTGAGTTGAGATGAAATAACAACAGGAAATGTACCCTCTTCTGGACCAAGAAAAATATACTTCAAATCATCAAGAAGCTTTTCAACTCAAGAGTAGGAGTCTCCTCAATGGATGGCTTCATCACCTCTGGTAGATCAAGAATCTCAAAATTAGGTCCCCGCCATCTACCATTATGGCTCACATCATCTAACTTTGCTGAATCATTAATAGCAAAAAGCTCATTCGATGTGATAGGACCAAGATCATCCAAATCATCAATTTGGCTAGATTTCTTAAGATATGCATCCTCATATACACTCTCAGAATGAAGAACAGAGTATAAGTCTAATGGGCTAAAGCTTTGAACCCAATCTACTGCTTGTAGCTTTGAATCATCATAGTCACTAGGCATATTGCAACCAATGAAGACATTTGTCTCAAATGTTATATTTTCAAAAGTGATCTTGAGCATTTCACTTTTGCAATTGATCAAAGCATTAGTAGTAGCAAGGAAAACACACCCAAGAATTATAGGAGCACTAGCAAGGGTGGAAGTAGGATGTGGCACCTCTAAGAATACAAAGTCCACAGAATAATAAAATTTGTTCACTCGCACCCAGACATCTTCCACAACTCCCTTAGGTTTCCTAACTGTTTTGTCTACCATCCATAAAAGAATAGGTGACTGCTTCAATTCTCCAATATCAAGCTGCTCATAAACCCATAATGATAACAAATTCACACTACTCCCCAAATCAAGTAAAACATTTTAAATCCTTCTCTCACCAATCATAATATAGATAGTAGGTGATCCAGGATCACACAGCTTCTGAGGAGTATCACTCATGATCAAAGCTCTAACTTCTTCAACTAGAAAAGACTTTTTGGTCACATTCACTTTTCTTTTCGCAGTACATAAGTCCTTCAAGAACTTAGCATAAGAAGGGATTTTTTAAATACCATCTAAGAGTAGAATGTTGATCTTCACTTGCTTGAAAATCTCCTGAATCTTAGAGTGATTCTTGTTCAACTGCCCAACTATCAATATATGTGGATAAGGAATAGTTAGTCGGTAAACTCTCTCATTTTCTTCCTCTACCACATCTGAGATTTTCAATACTGAATTTTCTTTATCTTTCTCGCCCTTTACTTCATTTTCTACCTCAACCACCTTAGGTGCACCTATAAGAGCAGGACTAGAATGCTGACAATGAATAGGGACCTCAAGTCCAGAAATCTGCTTCTCATTTCTTAAAGTGGTAACTACCTTGGTCATCTCAAAACCATCTCTGGAATCATTATGCACATGCTGTTGAGACTGTTGTTTATAGACTGTAGGATTTGATTGAGATTGAGTTAGAAACTTTGCCTTTTCAAGAGTGCTCAAAGTGGTATTCATTTTCTGAATTGTTCCCTGCAAGTCATTTATGGCTTGTGTATTATGATTGTTTGTAGTAGCTTGAACCAACATGAACTGCTAAAAAGTAGTAGCCATCTATGCTATGGTATCATCTAGAGAGTTCTTGAGTGGAGCAGTTGGCTACTGAAGAGGAAAACTAGGAGGTGCTATTGGAGGAGCTATATGATAATTCTGAGGAGGCTGAAATTCTATGTAGGAGCCATCTGCTGTTGGAATTGTTGCGGATAACTTTGTGAAGACTGGCCAGGCTGATCATTCCTCTATGAGAAGTTAAGATGGTTTTTCCACCCGGATTGTATGTGTTGGAATAAGGATTGTTCGCCTTGTTGACCCAATATGCAACTTGAAATTGATCCATTCCATTCTCCATCATAGGCATGATAGGGCAATCTTGCGTCGTATAGATAGAATCAGCACATAAGTTACATGGCTCGACAGCTTTCACTTACTTGACTTTTTCCAAACTCCATAATTTCCAATCTCCTTGCCAATGTAGCTAGCTTGGCTTGAACATCCACATCTTCTTTCAACTCATATTTACCACCATTCGGGATGGTTCTCAAAGGTTGAGCAGCTATAGCAGTTCTGTCAGTGCTTGTATTCCATTGGCTAGCACTCTCTACAAGATAATCAAAGAATCCAAAGCTGCATCTGGCTCTTTATCAAAAACTTCTCTATTGCACATTGTTTGCACTCCGGAGTCAGACCCGTATAAAAGTAGTTGACAACTCTCCAAGACTCATAGCCATGATGTGAAAAAATATTTAGCAACTCCTTGAAACATTCCCAACTAACTTGGAAGGTCTTATCATGCTTCTGAGTGAATTGAGCTATATTCTCTTCAATCTCTTGAGTTCTTTGAAATGGACATAATTTGTGTAAGAACTCATGTTGCTTATCAACCCAACTAGTAATATAATTAGGTCTCAATTGATTAAACCACAACTTAGCCTTATCCTTCAAAGAGAAAGGAAACAAGCGCAATCTAACATACTCATAAATGTTAGCCCTATTAATGAAAGCAGTACAAGCCAACTCAAAATCCATAAGATGCTGGTAAGGGCTCTCATAATCCATCTATGGAACTGAGGTATCACTGACATCATGCCATGCTTAACAGAAAATGGAGGTGCATTTTCAGGCAATATGATGCATGAAGGAGTACTAGTGCAAGTGAGCTGAATAAAATCATTAAGAGTACGTGGTCCAAGATCAACCATATTTTCACAAACTTCTTCGTCAAATAAAATAGGCAAACCAAGTTCGGAATCACTTTTAGAAGTCACAGGTGCAAAATTAGTTTCAAGAATAACTATGCTACTTGTAATGTTAGATGTCTTACGCAATCTATTATGATCGTCTCTAACCCAAGGCATGCAACATAAGGCAATCAGAAAGTATATTACAAAATGAAGAACACAATTAAAAACAAAAATAGACCTAAACCGAAGGACAAAAGTCCTCGACAATGGCGCCAAAAACTTGACTCGCCAAAAATTTAGAACTGGATTTACGTTTTCATAAGTACGGGATTGTCAAAGTAATAATAGGGGTGAATCGAAAATCTTCTCACAAAGACTTTTGGTTTCTGCTTGGGTCTATGAATTAATAATCTAATTACTAATTCAATATGGTATTAACAATGTCGAGTGGTGACGAAATTACACTAACCAATGGTCAGATTCGATTTTCCCTCTTGAGGTAATTGATTGAACTAAACCATAATGTGCAATAAATGAAATGGAAACTAAACTACTGTAGAAAATTAAAGCCAAAAGAAACACAACTAAACATAAAGTAAATCATTAAAGCGAAAGCTAAATCGGAATGAACAATACTCAAGTAGATTAATCTAGAAATTCCGAATACAAATACGTTAACAAAATATAATAACAATAAGTAAAATGAGTTTAGAAATCAAATCTAATGTCAAAAGTTGAGGCGAATCAGCCTTCCAATTTACAAGTTTAGACAAATTTAACTTGGGCTCTCTTCAAGCTCTACAAGGAGGAAAAACTTCTTCTTCTAGTTGGTTGGGTCTCTAAAACTCCTAGAAATCTTCAGGAAGATGATTTTTGAACTCGAACAAGCTACCAAAATGAAGAACAAGGCCAAAAGAGCAAAAACCCTAAGAGAATGTATAAAATTCTGGCAAATTGAGAGTTGTCATAACAATTAGGTCTGAACACCCATAAAACCCATTACATATGTTAAATGACAATCCTAAGCCATTACAAATAAGTCATATTGGTTATCGGAGTACCGTCTAGACCGGGGTGGAAAATTTTGTTGACTTCCCTTATTTGGCCGTCCGGACGGTGAACAATGTCGTCTGTACTGCAGCCCCTAATTTTACCGCTCCTTTAGGTTGACGTGTTAGGATTGCTTCTGGTATGCATCCAGAACATGACAATAAAGTTCAGTTTTTAGCTCCTTAATGTTTTTTTCTTCCCAAAATAATCTCGATTGATCCTACACCTACAAAATCCATTCACACAAGTCATAAATGACTGAAAGAGACTCAAAAAAGTGTCAAAACCAATTTTTGGTTGATAAAACCAAATTCTGCACATTGAAACCCAAAACCTATAGAGATGTCATTTCCACATTTTCAACCACTATACCCAAAACTTGGATTTTAAATCTCTAAGCTACCAAACCAACTCGAACCACTACAAAACACTTAAAATGACTATATCAAAGTGTTAAATTGTGCATTGACTTATTTAAACGAATTTCGGCAACTCAAACCTAAAATGTGGCTTTTAAGCATTGAAGCTCAACTTTTTTACTTTCAAAACCCAACAAAGATATGCAAAATATCATCCTAATCAGTGGTCTCATAGAAGAAGATTCTTTGTGAGGTAATAGATATTTCCTGACTTTGATTGATGATGCTTTAAGGAAGGTTTGGTTATATTTTCTCAGAACCAAGGATCAGGTATTTGAGAATTTCAGGAATTTTCATGCCTTAGTGGAAAGGGAAACTAGAAGGAAACTGAAGTGCCTCCGATCAGACAATGGAGATGAGTACATTTCTAGAGAATTTGAAATGTATTGTTGTGAATGTGGTATTCAACATGAAATGAATGTCTCATGTACCCCATAACATAATGGTGTTTCAAAGAGGATGAATCGAACCATTATGCAACGAGCATGGTGTATACTTAGTATAGCCAAGCTGCCAAAGCCATTTTGGGGTAAAGCAGTTTGTGTGGCCTATTACTTGATAAACAAATCACCGTTAGAATCAGAGAATTTGAAATTTTGGAGAAAGTGTAGTCTGGATAAAATATTTATTATTCTCACTTGAGAGTATTTGGGTGCAAAGCTTTTGCAAATGTATCCGAGAAGCTTAGACAAAAGCTTGACATTAGATCCACTCCTTGCATTTTTCATCGGATATGGAGATGAAGAATTTGGATACACTGTGGGATGTAAGTACAAAGAAAGTTATCAAAAGTAGAGATGTGTTCCACGAAAATGCAGTGTTTGAGGACTTGGACAAATACACCAAGTCTACAGTTCTCGATGTTGCAAACACCATCCTAAATCCTGCATCAGTAATTCCTATAGATAATGATGAATTGCAAAAGGAAGATCTTGAAAAAGATGATTGAGAAGGTGTTGAACAGGGGAAGCCTTATCTCCCTTGACCAAAAATTGTTGAACCAGCACAACCTCCTCTAGTAGATATCCGGATTCAAACTATATTTTGCTTACTAAGAAGGGGGAGCCAGAGAGATTTCAAGAAGCTCAAAATCATGTTGAAAGCAGTGAATGGATGCAGGCTATGCAAGAAGAGATGAATTCCTTGCAGAAAAACCAGACATACAAGTTGGTAGAACTTCCTAAAGGGAGGAAAACATTGTAGAACAAATGGATGGTCAAGCTAAAGAAATATGGTAACGACAAGCTTATGAAGTAGCAAGCTCGATTGGTCGTCAAAAGTTTTCTACAGAAGAAAGAAATTGACTTTGAAGAGAGTTTCTCAGTCGTGGTGAAGATGACATCAATTTGAGTCATACTCGAGTTAATAACAAGTATGAATCTGGAGCTTGAACATATGGATATAAAGACAGCCTTTCTCTATGGTGATTTGGAGGAAGAAATTTACATGGTGCAGCCAGAAGGTTTTGAAGTTCTTGGGAAAAAGCACTTGGTCTACAAATTACAGAAAAGTCTCTACAACCTCAAGCAGGTGCCAAGTTAGTGGTACAAAATTTTGATTCATTCATGGTGGGTCATGGTTACAAAAGGACTGTCGCAGACTAGTGTGTTTATGTCCAAAGGTTCCCATATGGTAACTTTGTGATATTGTTGCTATATATGGATAATATGTTAATTGTTGGCTAGAACTCATCCATGATTAACAGTTTGAAAGCTCAGCTATCCTAGTTCTTCGACGTGAAGAACTTAGGCCCAGCTTAGCTGATATGGGGTATGAAAATTGTTCGCGATAGGAAAGCCAAGAAATTATGGCTGTCACAGGAATGCTTTAAAGGTTTAATATGAAGAATGCAAAGTTGGTTACCACTCCACTAAGTAACCATTTACAGCCAAGAAAGAAATCTTATCCCTCCTCGAAGAAGGAGATTGAAGAGATGAAAACAATACCATACTCATCAGTAGTCAATAATCTGATGTACGCAATGGTGTGTACAAAACTGGATATTTCTCATGTTATAGGTGTAGTGATCAGATTTCTTTCCAATTCAGGGAAAGAGCATTGGGAGGTTGTGAAATGGATTCTCGGGTACCTAAAGGGTACATCAAAGTTATTCTTGTGCTTTAGGGGAATAGATCCAGTTCTAGATGGCTATACTGATTCAGATATGGCTAGTGATCTTGATAGTAGAAAATCTACTTCAGATTATGTTTTCACTTTTGTAGGGGGAGCTATTTCATGACAATCAAAATTGCAGAAGTGTATTGCTTTATCCACAACAAAAGCATAGTATATTGATGCAATGGAAGATGGTATGAAAGTGTTGTGGTTAAAACGGTTTCTCTAGGAATTGGATATTAATCAGGAGGAATACATGATACATTGTGACAGTTAGAGTACTTTATACTTGAGCAATAATTTCATGTACCATTCCCGCACAAAGCACAATTGATATTCACACTAATGAGAATTTGGCAGACATGTTGACAAAGGTGGTTACTCACGAGAAGCTCGAGCTATGTCCCGACATAGCTGAAATGGATAGGAACTGAAGATCGGTGAGTTATGTTCTCCTTCTATGGGTATGGAAGGGGAGAATGGATGGGTCCATACTCATTTAATTCATCATCACCATGCAACCGCCCATGGTCAAGGAAAATTGTATGCAACCTCTTTGTCTCCATCATCAACTAAAGTCTTCATGCATGCTCCAGCATTCACTTTAGCACACATATCTTACATGTGAGTCTCGCGTGCTACCGCCCAAATTGTGTTTTAAAGATTTGCATTTATTTATGTTTTGTTTTATTTGGTTTGTGTATCTCTATATAAAAAGATATGATTTGTGTGTTTAGAAGTAGTGCATGTGATATATAGAGAAAAAAAAGGAAAAAAATAGAGTGTTTATTTGTGAGAGAGTGTTGGTGCAGACAGAGGCATAAGTGAGTGTGAGTTGAGTGTTTTGTATCCTCCTCCTCCAGTATTTTCTCTAAATAGACTGGAACAAGGTCAAACTACCATGTCATCTTTTTGGCTGCTCATTTTTAAGATAACTTGTCTATGTTACTTGACTAAAACAAAATGAAAAGTTAAGTAATCAAGTTGAAATGTTTAATCTTTTGATGAACAAAGGAAATATGTGCTATCTTTTGGTGACTAAAAATAATATTAACCCCAGTGGAAACTTTTCCTCTTTTTTGTTATCGTTCCTCTCCGGGCCAATGCTGATCTTCTGTGAAGGGAAAGGGTTGGCTTGCCACCCTTAGAACTCTTATCTTTCCTGTTGCTTCTGATAGTAGAAAATTTACTCATGAGGACTATTCAAGGGCCTTTTCTTCGAAGATAACCCAAATAGGTCAGTTCGGGAGATTTTAGTTTATTATTTTGGCGATGGATTTCTTGTAGTGACTCGGCTTGGATTGTTCCTAATACTTGACAATTTTCCTTCACTGACTGTTCCAGCATGGAAGAGTATTTGGCCATGATTCAGGCCCCACAAGACGGGTGACTGGGTCATCCCAAAAAAAGGCTATTAAGAAAAAACATACCCCAACCTAGGATGCTCAAGGAATGTTGCCCCTATCTAAGTGGCAAAGGAAAAATAACACTAGCGAGATTTTCGTAGCCCAGGATGTGCTAGAAGCTCAGACCGACAATAAAGTCTTGAGGAGCTTCTACTCGCTGCCTTATTCGGGCAGCCAATCCATCCCTTCAACGTGGACGTGTCGCCCCATGTTTACGTCACCTCGTCCAACCTTAAGCTGCATCAACCCAACTTCGGAGTTTTGGTGTTTAATTCCCTTAATTAGCTGATGGTGGCATCCCGAATGGTTTCTAGGATCCCAACTCAGACTAATTTTAAGCGGTATGAGGACATGGCTTTAACTGACAGGGTTGGGGAGCTCAATGTTTAGGCCATGAAGGTCTGTCAAGGTTTTTGTTTGTGTAATCTTTGTTTTTGTAAATGACTACTTGTCTGGCCACCCTCTCGGGTTGGATTGCTACTATGGCTCTTAATGACTCAGCTGCTGTGGAATGGGCAGAAGCTGCTGCAAGAGCCTGGGCCATGGCTAAGGATGAGGTTGAGGAGCTAAAGACTGAAAAGGCTGGCCTGATGAAGGATTTATCCAGTATGGCCTCCCAGGTCAACAAGTAAACGACAAAAAAAGCTCCACTTGAAGTGGTTTTCCATACAAACCAAGCTAACTTTGACCAGCTAATTTGATCGGAGAGGAAAATCTCTTACCAAGATGGGTGTCGGAATAGTGTTGAATATTTTGAGCAATCAGAAGAGTTTGCTTTGGGCCATCACCAGGAATGCTACTTTGGTCTCCGAGGAGGCATAAAGATGGCTTGAAAGGCCTTGATCAGCTCCGACCAAGATGTCTTCATCCTTGATTCTCTCTTCCCTAAGTTAATTGGTAAGGATGACTTAGAAGAATCTAAGGATGAGATCCATGAGGAGTGCCGCCTAGCCAAGGAGCGGAGGAATAAGGTCGTGGCTGATTTGTTCAGGATTGAAATTAATGGAGAAGAGGAAGAAGCCTTTCTACTGGTGGTTTTTTTGAAAGACCCAGTCCGCGCCCTTCCATCCTCTATTGCTCAATGTTGTTGTCCTAGTGCTCTCTACTTCCTCCCTTGTTGATCTGGCTAGTACGGTTGCCCTACCTTAGGAGACTTATCCAGAGCACAACCTTAGTGATGATTTGGTCGAAAAATAGCAGTGAATTTTTTATGATTTGAACGACATTTTTCTTCGCCTATGTCATAGTGGTCTCTTTAATTCCTATCTTTTTTAAGATCGTTTAATTGTAAAATAGTTTTATATTTTTTGCATTTTTTTCGTAGTTGTAATTTGGGCCGGCATATAATCATAATCACCGTAGCAGGGTCTCTCAGTTACTTAGTTTAAGTACTTAGCAAATCTATGTGTGAACTTGGCTAGAGCATCACCTTATTAGGGTGTCTGACGCTTAGATTAAACACTAAGCGAATCTCAGCGTGTGAACTGAGCTAGAGTATCACCTTTTTTGGGTGTCCGACACTTAGATTGAATACTAAGCAAATCTCTACGTGTGAATCAAGCCATAACATCACCTTTTTAGGGTGTTTGATGCTCAAATTAAACACTTTCTAATTTCTTTGGTCCAATACATCATTCAAGCATAAATTTCTCGAATGTCATTTTGTTTCTAGACCTTTGTCCTTTGAGGTTGCTGAACGGTTTAATGAAGGAAAAATGCAGACTTTTATTCCATTTGACAGTACTTTAAACAAAGCATTTATTACTACTAATTAGAGCAAGTCACACTTGAAAATGAATCCTAAATTCCGAAATAAATTTCATCAAATATAGTAACGACAGAGGTTGTCAATATTCTAGAGCCTCATACCTCTTGGCTTCTCCAGATCCTGGAGCTTATAGGTACCTTCTCCAACAATTTTGACAACTTTGTACGGCCCTTCCCATGTTTGTCCAACTTTTTCAGGGTGTTTTCTAGTTGTCACTACTTTCCTTAGGACAAGGCTTCCCATAAAGAATTTTCTTTCTTTCACCTTTGTTATTGTGGGTAGTTGTGTGTGGTTATAAGTTGTGGTTTAGATCCTTGCTTCATCCCTAGTTTCTTCCAATTGGTCATGATTGTTTAGGAGTAGCTCATTGTTCTCTACCTCAGTAAAGTTGGTGGTTCTTAGTGAAGGAACCCCAATCTTTACAAGGATGACTGCCTCTGCACCAAAGGAGAGTGAGAATGGTGTTTCGCAAGTTGATATTCGGGGAGTGGTCTGATATGACTATGGTACTAAATGGAGCACCTCAACCCACTTGCCTTTTGCTCTATTTAACCTGGTCTTTAGTCCTTCCAGGATGGTTCAATTTGTCACCTTAGCTTGGCCATTTTCTCATGGATGGGCTACCGAGGTCATTCTTAGATAAATTCCAAGTTCTTCAAAGAGCGTGTGCATCCTTCTATTGACAAATTTTCTTCCATTGCCAACAACAAATGCTTGGGGCAATCCATGATGGCATATTATGGTTTTCCACGTGAAATCGATCACTTTCTATTATAAGATCATTGTTAGTGGCTCTACCTAAATCTATTTAGTGAAATACTTCACTGTACAATTAAGTTTCTCCTTTGTCATGCCATTTGGGTGAAGGGTTCATGGAGGTCTACACCCTATTGGGCAAATGGGCATGGATTCTAGACTAGTATCATATCAAAGGATGGTACCCGAGGCACATTTGAATGCCTTAGGCATTTTTTACACTTCTGTACCAAGTGTTTTGCATCCTTCATCAATGTGGGCTAGTAATAGCCATGATGTGTGTATTTCATACCACATTTACATGCATATTTTGGTTCATATTTGCATTATTTTGAATCAAGATTAAGTTGATACTTTGAGATTTTATATGTTTTATATCTAGGAGGGTTGGTGCAAAGGTAGCTGAATTGGAGTACATTTGGAGAAAAACCAGCAGAGAATGCCCTTAAAGCACCTTTGAAGCACTACATAAGACATAATTTGGCATATTTGAGCGCCCTTCCAATGCTCAAACGGCAAAAGGGCGCCCAGCCCAGTGGGAATTTTCTAACATTTTATGGAAACCTAATTTAGTTAGGTTTTTTGTCTTTAAACATGTAACCTTAATTAGGAATCTGAGGAGACTTGTATTAGATATAAATAAGCTGAAAAAACATAGGGAAAGGGTTCACAAACTTTGCTTTCACTTGTGAAACGACCGTTCTTTAACCCTCCTCCTATTTTGACTATCAAACTCCTGGCTCTTTCTTCCCCTTGCTTTTACATCTATTTTCATGTGTTGTAACTGAACTCATATCTAGGTTTTAACCTAACCAAACATGAATATTACAAGTTGATTTTTAATACAAGTTTTCAATTCAATTCTTAATTCTTGTTCTTTATTGCCATGATTAAAAATATGATTTCTACATAATTGTTTGATCATCAATTAGGTTGTTTATTATATTCATCTACCAAAATCATGTAAATGATCCGTATTTATGTCTTTTTGTGGATTCAAAATTAGGAAGATTAATTGTCTACTACTCTGATATGGGTTTAGGGGAATAATCGGTCGGTATAATTCTCTTAGTCGTAATGGGTTATTTTTACTTAAATTAAAGATTGTTATCAAATAGAATTACTTTGATATTAATAATATGTGTTGTTGCCAGGATCAATGGATCAACATAGCTAAGCGAGGAATCAACCTTAGAATTGGAAATTGATATTGAATCCTGGACCCCTTATAGCTCGTAATAGGATTACTTGGTGAGGTTATGTCATAAGCTTTTTATTATCGTTCATTGTTAAGTCATGAAATTCTTATTTCCTTGCTTTTCTTATGAATCAAGCATGTTCTCTTTACTTAAGTAGTTGTTTATTTTATAGTTAAGGACATCATTAGGTAGAACTTGTCTCTATGGGTTCGACTTCGTACTTACACCTTTTGTTCTACAATAATACACTTGTGCGTATTTTTAACACAAAGTTTTTGGCGTCATTCTCGGGGACTTGTTCAAGTCTTACTTTGTATTTAGCTTTCTTCCTTTTGATTTTAGTTTATATACAAAGACAAACGATCTTTGAATAAAGTTTTGATACCTTACATCGATGACATTGAAGGTGAACAAGAAGCAAGGTACCGAAAGCAACTAAAAAAGGTTGCCACACATCAAAGTAATGACGACAATTGTTCCAGTTGAAACAATGGATTATCTTGACATCCCCACCATTCCACAATCTCTCTCATGCATCACACATCCTACAACAGCTATAAATTACGAACTCAAGTTGATTCATTTTAATATGATGCCATCTTTTCATGGTCTTAATTGTGAAAACCCTTTAAATCATATTCATGAACCTTTTTAATATGGTTTCTAGCATTCCGTTAACTACATGAGTTATTGAGTAGCACTTGGAGATGAAGATCTTCTCATACGCATTGAAGCATAAAGCAAAGTCATGGTTGAACAGTCTAAGGTCAGGTTCTCTTAACTCATGGATTGAAATTCAAAATAAATTTTTGGATAAATTTTTCTCTACATAGAAAACTAATGTTTTGAGAGAAAAAATCATGCACTTTGAACAACACGATGAATCGATTTTAGAGGCATGGGCTAGGTTCAAAGTCTTCTTACTTACTATCCTCATAATTTTTTTATTTATTTTAGTGTTGATGCGTATATTTTATATATCACTGATAGTTTCTAGCAAGGCTACAGTCAGAAATTATGAAGTAAGACAATCTAGCAATTGAGACGCAACACACTAAAGTAAAAGGTAAGAGACCAATGCTTTTGAGATTTCTAATTCTGATATCCTTTCACAATAGTCCATGTGGGCACATAATAGTCGCATGGCCGGGAACATGGCATATGGCGCATAGCTCTTGGGGTGCAACATGCCCATTCATTGACAATAGCATATCTAGTTTGCTTGAAAGAGTAGCAACCTGAGAATTTTGTGAAAAGATATTGGAATTTGAAAGCTCAAAAGCATTATGTCTCTCACCTCTTACTTCAGTGTGTTGAGTTTCAATCGCTAGATTGTCAAATAATGTGTGACATTCAGTTGGAGTTTTATTTCTGATTGATCCTCCTGCATAATTATTAACCGCAGTCTTGCTAGAAATTGTCAGTACTTTGTAAAATATGCGCATTAGTACTAGGATAGGTAAGAATGATGAGTATATTAAGTTGGAAGACTGTTGAACCTGTCTTATGCCTCTGAAAATGATTCATCATGTTGTCGTTCAAAGTGCATGATTTTGTCTCTCAAAGCATTAGTGTTTTGTGTAGAGAAAAACTTTTTCAAAAATTTATTTTCAATTTCAGTCCATGAGTTAAGAGAACCTGACCTTAGACTGTTCAACCATGTCTTTGCTTTATCCTTCAATGTGTATGGAAAAAAATCTTCATCTTCAAGTGCTCCACAATATCTCCTATAGTCAAAGGCATGCTAGAAACCATATTAAAAAGTTCACGAAAATGATTTTAAGGGTATTCTGAATTTAAACCATGAAAAGAAGGCATCATATTGAAGTGAATAGACTTGAGCTCATAATTTCTAGCAACCATAGGAAGTGTGATGCATGAAGGAGATTGTGGAGTAGTGCGGATGTCAAGATAGCCCATTGTTTCCTCTAGGACAATAGCCGCCATCTCTTTGGTGTCAAAAGAACTTTCTTCATCTCTTGCGTTACCTTGCTTCTTGTTCCTTAAGAGTCCTTTGATATTGTCGATGTAAGGTTGTAGATCTCCTTTCAAAGATCGTCTTCCTTGCATACAACCTGACATCAAAGGGAAGAGAATTTACAATTTAGACTTAAACAAGTCTCCGATAATGGCACCAAAAACTTGATGTTAAAATACTCGCAAGTGCACAAGTGTACTATCGTAACACAAAAGGTGTAAGTATGAGGTCAATCCCACAGATACGAGTTCAGTCCAAAGTTGTAATTAACTATTAAAATAAATTATTTTTAAAGTAAAGAGAACACACTTAATTCGTAAAGAAGCAAGCAAACAAAAATCAACGATGATAAAAAGCCTAGGTCACAACCTTACCAAGCAATCCTATTACGAGCTATAAGGGTCAAGCATTCAATATCAATTCCAATTCTAGGGTTGATTCCTCACTCAATTATGTTGATCCATTGATTATGACAACAACACGTATTATTATTAACAAATTAATCCTTTTTTATGGCAGTCTTTAACATAGTAAAAATAACACATTACGAATAGAAGAACTATAACAACCAATTAATCCCCTAAACTCGGATCAGAGCATTTGACAATTAATCTTCTTAATTCCGATTCCACCAAAAGACATAAATACGGATCGTTTACATGATTTAGCTAGATGAATATAATAAACAACACAATCGGTGATCAAGCAACTATGTAGAAATCATATTTTGAAGTATGATAATTAAGAACAAGAATTGAGAATTGAATAAAATACTTGTAATAAAGATCAGCTCATACAATTCATGCTTGGATAGGTCAAACCCTATATATGAGTTCAGTTACAACCCATGAAAATAATTATAAAAGCAAGGGAAGAAGAAACCATGAATTGATACACAAAAGTGGAGGAAAGAGGAAGAAGGGCCACCTCACAAGTAAAAGCAATCCAACCTATGCAAAGTATTCGGAACCCTTTCCCCTATTTTTTTCCAGCATATTTATACCTAATACAAGCCTTCTAAAAGTCCCCAATTAGGTTTACACATTTAAGGACACAAAAACCTAATAAAACTAGGTTTGCTGGAATGCTGGAAAAGTCACGTCTGGTTCGGGCACCCTTCTGGCGCTCGAGTGCTGAAAGGGCACTCTAATATGCCAAATGTTGTCTTGTGTAGTGCTGGAGCGTCCGAAGGGTATTTTCCTCCAATTTTTGCCTGAATGTGCTCCAATTCAACTACAACTTCACACCAACCCTCATACATATAAAACATAAAAAATCTTAAAGTATCAACTCAATCTTGATTCAAAATAATGCACTTGTGTATCAAAATATGCATGTAAATATGGTATAAAATACACACATCAATATATATATATATATATATATATATAATAACATATAGTCAATTTTTATAAACATACTCCAACCATTCAAGCCAAAACTAATTGACCCAAAACATTTCATGAATAATATATTAAAATCGACATAATCTTTTTATTCATAATTGAAAAAGGAAATACATCTAGGAAAAACTACGATCTTACAACCCTAACTACGATTATAAGAAATCTCAATAACCTCTAGAGAAGAAGGTATATTGATAATCTCCACTAGCTCACCTTGTAAAAGACATATGTTAATTAATAAATATCTTAAAATTATTATGCTCGACTCAAAGCACTGGCATAGAAAATTATACTTCTCAAACTCTCTCATGTAATTCTTCCAAGATATACTCCACACTTCACCATGCCTGCAAAAGTTTCCAATTTTTGGAGTACACTAAAAAAAACTACAAATGTCAATAAAAATATGACTCTAAAATTAATTTGACTTGACATTGTCATTTATACTATCTTCTTTTTTTACTGTTTGCCGTCACTATTAAATGAGATGAAACGATATGTGTAGGAACAAACCTCTTGGGATAGCATCCAAAAATGAGTGTAATCACAAGAAAAAGGATTTCCTCCAAAGGGAACGGGCACAAGCATAAGAAATGATGAATTGTAAACGATGTTTGATTAAAAGATAAGAAGCTGAAATTACATGCTCAATTTGAGTGATTGATTGATGGGGCCTTTTAAAATCTAAATTCTAGGCTTATATACAAGTTTATAAAATTTCTCATGAGGTATTTACAATTTACATCCATTGTTGCTTCATTGTCACAATAAAGAGATATCACCGACATTTTTTGTGGCCACAACTCAATTTTAAATAATATATTTCTTAATCATTTGGCTGCTCTTTTTGCAGTGGCTAAAGAAATAAACTCGGATTCCATATTTGAGTGAGAGATGCATGTTTGCTTCTTAGAAGCACAAAAAACAACACCACCACCAAGTAAAAACACCCAACCAGTTGTTGCCTTATTCCCATGTTCAACCATAATCCAGCTAGCATATGAATTTCCTTCTAATATAGCCAGATTTTTTTAGCAATGTAGACCTATCATGATAGAACGTTTTAGCTATCCAAGAACTCATTTGACTGCATTCCAATGGTTTATTCTAGGATTATTAGTATACCATGACAATTTACAAACTGCAAAAGGAATATCTGGCTTTGTACAATGCATGCCATACATTAGACTTTCTATTACACTCGCATATTCAAGTAGAGCCATGGCTCTACCCGAATTTTCAATCAATTTGATGCTTGAATCATATGGAGTGTTAGATTCTTTGAATCTAAGATGAGAGAACTTTGTAAGTATTTTCTCAACATAATGCGTTCGATTCAAAGCATAACCCCCATTATGTATACTTCTTCATCGAGATCACCATTTAAAAATGTTGTCTTTACATCCATTTGATGTACATATAAATCATATATGGATGACAAAGCCATCAGAACTCAAATAGAAGTGATGTTCTACCAGAGCATAAGTATCAAAATAGTCTATTCTATGCTTTCGTTTATACCCTTTGGCAACTAAGCTTGCTTTGAAAGTTTGTATAGAACCATTAGTGTTCTATTTCCATCTAAACACCCATTTGTAGCCTATAGGTGTAGAACCTTGAGGTAAATCAACAAGAATCCAAATATTATTGGATAATATGGAATTCATTTCGTCATCTATTCTCCCAAAACGTTGCATCTCTTGAAGTTATAGATTCTCTAAAACTTCTAGGATCATCATCATCTATTTGCACGATAATAGGTATTTTATTTAATACCATCTCTCTATTGCCTTCAATTAAAAAACAGGTTGAGAAGAGATGAAATCAGACCCAAGAGTTTTCTCTTTTCTAGCCCGTTGACTCTTCCTAGGTTCTTCATGACCATCATATATCTTTCTTTTTTCGCTAAGAGAAGTCAGAACTTGATCATCCAATAATTTCTTTGTCTCACTCAAAGAATTCAGATTACTTGTACTTAAATCCGATGCTTGACCATCAAGATAGGTATCCACATAGGAATTATTTTTATGTAAATTTTTTGAGTCATAGACAAATTTATTTTCAAAGAAAATAACATCCCTTGATTCCACTATGACATTAGAACTTAAGTCCAACAATCTATATGCCTTCGAATTTTCAGTGTAACCAACAAATACACTCTTGAGTGCTCTTGGTCCTAACTTTGTTTTGTTAGGATGGATGACCCAATAGAAAGCCAAACACCCCCACACTTTGAAATAATTGAGATTAGGCTTCCTACCTCTCCAATTTTCGTATGGAGATACATTACTTTTTCTTGACATAATCCAATTATAAATATGACAAGATGTAATTAATGCCTCACCCCAAAGATTTTCGAGGCAACTTGGCTTGTATTATCATGTCAATAATCATATCAACTAGATTCCTATTCTTCCTTTCCACAAGCCCATTCTACTGAGGAGTATATGGAGTTATATAGACTCATTCAAAATGCCATGATCTTCACAAAACTTGGAAAATTCGGTGGAGAAGCACTCTCCTCCTCTATCACTTTGGAGAATTTTAGCAGCATTTCTTCAAATGTTGTTGTCTCTTATTTATCATCTATATTGAACACAAATGATATTATAGCCTTACCTCTAAATGGCTTCAAATAATTAGTACTTAGTTTCCATTTTCATTTATTTCACAACACTGGTGGATGAAGCTCACAAATCTTTCAACATACTGGCCAATGCAGGAAGGAATTTTGACTCCAAAGTTCCAAATGTCTTGGCCCAAAAGATCTTTGGCGCTTGAGCTAAAATCTCCTTGGATCTGTGCGCGTAATGTTTTTCGACAATGGGAAAAAAAAAGTTTAATCAAAACTAAAGTTCAATACTAGGCACTTTTATAGTAACTGAGATTTTTTTCTTTGCAATGTCAAAAGTTTTTGACAGTCTCATAATGCTATTATAATTGCAAAAAAGGATTGCCTACAATAAGGACTGCTCTTGACTACCTTGTGCCTATTGTCTCTATTTATAAACCCATCATCAGAAGGGTATTGTGTAAATAAATCTTGAAAAACCACTTTTGCCTATTTTGAGAATTTAAAATGTATGAGCTAAAAATAATCCCAAAAATTTAACCAAACTAAGACACACAAGCCATAGCACGAAAAAAAATACAAAAGTGGCATGTCAACCGTATCATTCACCATGCTAAGAAGAATAAAAATGAATCCCAAAACTGTGGCACAGATGCAAAATTAGGACCAACACTGAACTGAGTAAAACAAACTTTGATGATTGGCTATTTGATTTTATTTCAAATCTCTTGCCAAATTCTCTCATTCTTCTTGGTAAGTTTCTCCAATAAGGAAGTAAGACTCTTTCTCTATTATGCAAAATCCAATTGAGTTATTCATCTTTTTTTATAATTGAACCTATACAATCATATTTAAGTTTGTAAAACGAACAATTCAATCAAAATTTTAATGATGCTACAACAATCAACGATACCCATATAGCTAATCTTCGTTAGATCAATCATAGCTCACTCATCACCTTCTCAGGCTCACATAAAAAATATCTTAAGCTCTTGAAAAAATTATTCAAAGTCCTTCTGACCCTAACAATAATGAATCATATAGAAATATGATAGACCTGTTTTACCACTCTACTTGCACTACTGTCAATCAAGAATCTCATATGTTATTAGAATCAATTAGTTCTTATATTTCAGTAGTGTAACAAAGACAACACCACAGAGATACCACCCATAAATTATCATACATGCACATTTAATTCCACATGAACAACCACTCATAATTTGTGGGGAAAAATTCGAGGTACAAAAAGAAATTTAAAATTGAGATGATCTAAATGCCAATTATGCCAATATATCCCCCTATAGTTGAATTTCCAATTTGGCTTCATGTGTCAAAGTGTCGCTATTGTTGAATCGTGAGAAGCAATTGGTGTCACCTGTAGCATCCCTGTGGTTACATGGCTTTTGAAGGGTCAAAATAGACGACTCTTAAATTGAAGAGTGTAACGTTACCAAGAAAGGAACCGTCTAAAACAAAGTGAAGTGAGAATTCTTAAATAACCATTTTGATCAATGAATTGCAAAAGTTTTGAAGAAGATAACAGTAGCATAGGGGTGGAAAATTATCAAAGAGGGAGATATAATCGGCCTGTACATGAATCTAGCAAGATAGTTAACATTTAATTTAATTTAATTTAAAACATTGAATAAGAGAGATACAAGTCGTGAGTATCAAAAACCACACTCTCGATACCTTATATGCATTTAGTCGTAAATGAAAACTGAAAAGAAAATCACTATGAAGCAAGTAAGTGATAGGTTAAGTTTTTTTTATTAATCTGAATATCTATTAAAATGTTTATCCAAATGGAAAAATACAATGAATTGGATGATGTGGCACCATCAAAAATTAGGATTACACTCTCTCACTTTCAACTTTTCTATTAGGTATAGATAGATAGATAGTGAGTGAAACCCATTAGTGATGTCGTGGCACCTCCATAGTCCTTCCTAACTTTTAGTTTTTTTCTTTTTGAAATTTTGATCATGTAAATTTGAAATTTTTGAAATTTTTAATTTATATTGAATGTGTGCTGATCTCGTTGAAAATGTTGATAGGGAATTAATGATCAAAATCCTAGAAAGAGGAAGAACAAAAGAGACATACATATCAGTGAGCGAAAGTAGAAATGGTTTTGGTTCATCCTAGAGAGAGAGAGCGCGATGATTCTAGAGAGAGAAGATCATTTGAAGTGATTCTTGGAGAGTCTAAGCTTGGATTGGAGACTTGGAGAAGATTTCAAGGAAGATTTCAAGGTTTGAGGTAAGTTTTCCTAGAGTTTCTCATTGGGCTTTTCTTTTGATTTGGTTAGTTCCGTTTGGAATTGGTATCTAGGGTTTAGATATGTTGATATAGGCTTGTTTGTGGACCTATGTGTAGGTTTAGTTGGGATTTTGGAGTAAGATTTGGATTGGGCTTTGGAACAAGCTTTTGAAAGAGAATTCTAGAGAGAGAAGGTAAGTATTTCGATTTTTGTTGATTGATTGATATTAGTAGGGATAATGTGGTATGTTTTGGTTGATATTGTGAGTTCGATTATGTGAATCGATAGGTTTGGAAAAAAACGAGGGTTCGAAACCCTAATTTGGTATTTGAGGTGATTGTGCTCGATTGAGGTAGGGATTCCTAACCGATTATTTTCTATCGTCCGTTCTCCTTTCTAAATAGCGTTTCGATTCTTCATTGGTCTTTTTGTTGTGTTTCCACCTTAATTGCTTCTAAGGGGAAACGAGCCAATGTGTGGTTAATTGTTGATTGTGATTGTATGCATGACCCGATTTGTGTGTTCCGTCTCATACGGGCACGAGTTGAATTCCGTTCATGCATCACGGTAGTTATATATGTATATATGTAGGATGTTCATATATATATATATCTATTCGGCATGACATTGCATAATTGCATTAGAGATGCATGGGGGACTCGAGTATGGACTCGGGGACTCTTAGGTTTCTTGAAAGCCACATGGAGGGATGACAGGTGAAGAGAGTTGCCACTGGGTCACGTGAACTCTATGTTGGGATAACGCACTTGGGCGAAGGTTGGAGAGCGACCTAGCTGGCTATGTGCGGGCGTGATAGGTTCACGCAACCAAGTAATCCCAGGAGCGTTGTTGTGGTGGAGCTTGCTCCCTGTTGGATGCTACATGTATGAGACATGGTAGTATTGTTGATTGCTCAGGGTGAGGGGATTACTTGGATTGATGTTATATGTGCTTGTTGAGTATACGTGCATGTTGTAGATAAATGTTGGTGCATTGTCCTTTGATTGGTTCGGCCTTACTTCTTATAAACTCTTGTACCCTACTGAGCTTCTAGCTCACTCCCCTACTTTCTGTCTTCTACAGGTGACACTGGTACAGGTACTGGTGGTGCGGATCAGTGAGACGGGATGTGACATGGATGGCCCTGGGTAGGATTGGGATGCACGAGACATACTCTATGCATGTTGTTGTTTATTTTGTATGTCAGAGTAGTGTATATAACCATGTGGCATGGATAGTGCTTGTATGCTTATGATGTTTGATGATGATGGTTATATGCTTGAGATATATAGATCTGTGTGATGATTTATATTTAAAGCTATCAGTTTGTGCATGCTGGTAGTGGAGGGCCTGAGGCTCTAGGATCAGGATTGCTTGTGATTGAGGCCTGAGGCCTGGATGCTAGGTTGCTAGTGTGATGATTGTCGCTGCGTTTCTGATTCAGGTGGGCACTTTCCGATATACGGGGAGGTGCCGCCGGATTTCCGGTTCATCCCGGATGTTCACACTAGTGACCTAGGACGGTGTCAGAGAGGGCACCTGGCGTCCCGGGGATCGGGGCGTCACAATACCAATATACCAATATCATATTAGTTAATAAATAATCACAAAAATACTCCTTCAATTTGCTCTAATTCAATTTTTGATATTTTTCAATAAATTAGTTTATATGCAACACTTTCCAATACCCCTCACTCGTTCCTACCAAATTACCTTAATCTACAAGTCGGAGTCCAACAATATTTTCAAAATACTAAAATATGATTTCTATTTTAATTATATGTTTCCAATTTGTAAAATATTTCATATTTATACCTACACGCATACGAAATCGTACACGTATATGTCGCCATATTTTTTTTACGACCATCAAAGTTTTTAGTGTACACCCAAATCATCCCTCTAATCTCGAGATCACTGATTACAGGTTTATCATTGCATCTGGAGTCCAAAGCACTCGTCGAAATCCCAAAATCTGGCTATTCAAAGACTATTTTTACTGAAAGAAGGACGACTTACATGCGCCTTGTCAATACAAGTCTCATGGTGTTGCTGGCTTCCTCATTCAGTGGTTTGGGTCATCCGGATCGGATGAATTTCCTTGAAGTGACCACAACTTCCCACGAGCGATTATGGAAACTACAATGGACGAAACTAGTCGGGTTTAGTTCCAAGAGGTCCAAGTTCATTGAGATGGTAACCATGTCTCATTTAGTTTTCGGACAAAAGAGTTGCCATTGTTGGCTGTGGGTGAGAAAAATTACACGGAGGGGGAGTGGAAGAAAAGCAGGGTTAAGTTTTTTCAAAAAAATTTGTTTGTTCTTTTGTCTTATAATTTTTTAAGTACGTTACATCACTTTTAAAGTTACAGTCACCGAAAGTGATTTTTTTTTACTTGATATAATTTTATTTTTCAATTTTTACATTAACACTTAGTTTCTTCTAAATGCTAATTTCACCAGCTTAATAATTTACACGATTAATTTAGTCCTTATTGAAATTTGTACTTCAATTCATTCTAAAAATCGGAGTATTACAATTGAAGTACAAATTGTAATACTCCGAAGTACATATGCATGCCTATATAGATATATGCATATAATAGGTATATATATATATACATACGAATGAGAATGCCCTGATTGAAATTGATGCTGCAATTTGAAAATAATAGATGTTCGGAAAGACCAATATCCTGGATGCTCGTTCATGGTTGATTGTGTTAGGTGCATATTTGATTCTATTCTTGAAGTTCATAATGCAAACTGATTAGATTACTATTCTATGATCTATGCTGCTCCATATGGTGTAATTATGTAATTGGCGGTGGCAAGTATGACTTGGGGGATCTAATGTTGTGATTTTGGTATGGTACTGAACTCAAGATGCTGGTTTTGGGATAGGTTTCTTCTTTTATATGTTTTTGCATATGTTGTATTGCATCTCATCTTAGAAGTATTGAAATATGTTGGTATGTGAAGCCACCTCACGATATTCTCCATTACAGTTAGTAACTCTAAGCATATTGTGATGATTGATTTATACATAGTTAATCGAGATTATGACTCAAAAAATATAAGTTAACTTTTAGAGTACATAAATTGTCATCATGATATTTGTAAACTACAACTGGTAGGAGGATTTCATTCTTTGTCATTGGACTTGCTTGCATAGTTAATAATAGTCTAAACCGTAGCCTTTAATATTTTTCCTCTTGAAACAACTTCCTCTAGTTTGATACAAGGTGCATTTGTATTTATTATCTTTTTCGGTGCATTTACTTTAAATGGAGTTGAATTAATTCAGATATGTGTTGCACTTACTTACGAGGGCCCTAATTATTATATTGAGGATTTTTCCAACGACGGAACCAACGGGAAAGCATTGGATGTTATCCCGAAAGGATTCTCGAGGAAATGATTTTCATGCGATCCTAACCATTGGATAGAAAAGGGTTTCTTGAAATTTAACGTGGAGCTTCAATATGTTAATATGTTTAATTAAAGATTAACGATAATTTCAATATTGTTTAGTCCACAAAGCTCGGTTCCCAACATTTTTATTTATTTATTTCAGTAATTAATTATTTAACAATAATAATTATTATTATTTTTAGTTTAGTTTAGTTTATTTTATATTTTATTTTTATATTTAAATTTTAGAAAACCATATTATATATTTTATTTACGTATAAAGATTATATCGAAGGTCTTAACCAATGACGGAATTAATTCGGAGAATGCTTTGGATGTTCCCTCGGAGAAATTCTTGATGTGAGAGTGTCTTGTGAAAACCTAACCATTGGACAGGAGGGTCCCATGAGCCTCAACATTAGACTCTCAATATAATTTTTATATCTCGTATATAATTATCAAGACCATGTATATGTTTTTGTAAAATATCAGGATTGATTTTCTAAAATTATTTAATGGGATAATAAAAGTAAAATTGACAATTGTTTTAAAACAGACGTTGTGGGATGCCTCACACCTTCCCCATATGTAATAAACTCAGTTAACCATTTTTTTGAATTTTTGTAGACCAAATTATTTTTTTGATAACCAATTGCACCTATTACAATTGGTGGCGACTTCTTTAAATTTTCTTTCGTAAAATCGGTTGCGACAATCAATAATCGCCAATTTTATATCGGAGTCGAGAGTTTTACTTACATAAGCAATTCTAGGCTATTAGGTGTGCACATAATTTACTTCCTCTATTGGCTCTTGCACTTCAGCTCTACTGTCATCTATCTTAGGTGGAGTATAATTCAAATCTTGTAATTGGATTTCCTCCTACTCCTCCTTATGGATGTCTACATATATTATCTCTATAACATTTGCTTTTAAGTCCTACTGAACATTTGCTTTTAAGTCCTACTGTGCACACAAATCATCTAGTACCCACTGAATCTATGGTTTTGCTATAGCGGCTGTTGTTGTCAGTAACTCCTAAGCGGAGTACTCAATCATTAAGTTCTTCAATAACCACCCCATTCATTGGCCCCTTGTAAGGCACAATAGTTGTTGACTTTATGAAACCATTTTTATTCATCTTATGTGTACTTTGCACTGTTGTTATTGACTTGGGCCAAGATCTACATCATAGAAACAAGCTTCCACATTGTCCTCCTGTGCCTTAAAAAGATTTTGCATCAGCCCAAACCATTTCTACGTCATCTCCAATCCAGAAGAGAAAAATTTGGTGTAATGAGGATGGCATGCAACAACTAGAGTGGATCTAGTCCCTTCTAAGCAACACTTTATAATTTGTTGAAGAGTTCACCACAAAAAATGCTGATAAACACGTCTACTCCCCACTATGATCTCCACTAGTATCACTCCCAATGCTCTTGAAATATGTCCATTGAAAGCATCCATAATGACTTCTGTCAATAGCAAAACTCGTCGGATTCTAACCTCCATGTCAACCTCTCCTACCAACACCTTCAACATCACTTCTTCTTAAGTTTGATTTCTTTGATTTTGGATGATTTCTTCTTCTTCAATTTGGTTCTTCTCTCTTCAGTTTCATAGTGGGTTCGATTATAGAATAAACTGTCATCTTCGAATAACCCATCACCATCGTCATCGTCATCAAGCTTCCTAGAGTGGATAACTTAAATGGGACTAGGTAGTCGCTAAGGACCCTTATAAAGTTCTACACTAGGTTTCACATGTGCTTGGATAGGTGTGAGAGAGCATTCTTAATACAATGCAGGCCTATTGTGGGACTAGATGGTTGTTTCTTGAAAGGGATGTATCATGTATAGTTCCTAACACCTAGTAACAGTTGGGAGAGATCTTAATGATGGTATGAAAGCCCGAGGTACCTCACCATGAGTGTTAGTCAAGTTTAATTGAAAAGTAATTGTAGAATATACGACCAAAATAAACACCACAATTTGAATGGAGAACCGAAACTAAGAAAAATCTCAAGTCTATCAAGCAATAAACCTTCAAAATAATCCACTAATAGAACAAATGTTACAAACTTATCATATACTTTAAAGACCCAATCTTGTACATCATGTTCAATGCATGTTTCGTCAAAACATCAACCTAGCATGGTTGAGTATGCTTTTGGTTCCTGCAAAAGAATTCACTACCAAGAATAAAATCAACGATATCTCCACCAAGAGCAACCACAATCTCTGATGTTAAAATACTCGCAAGTGAACAAGTGTACTCTCGTAGCACAAAAAGTGAAAGTATGAGGTCGATCCCACAGAGACAAGTTTAAGTCAATATTTTACCAAATTTGCAATTAATGTAAATAACAACTAAATTAACATCAATGAGTGATTAATTATAGGTAGGAACAACCAAGTTAATGAGTGAGAAATTCAATAAGAGAATGAAATAGGATAGGATCTCACCAAGCCATCCTATTGAAAATTCATAAAGATAAAGCAACAACAACAATTCCAGTTCTAAGGTCATTTTTCTCTCAGTTATGTTGATCGTAACAACACATTATTAATTCTAAACCAATCTTATTTGATGAAATTTTTAAAATTCAGAATCAATAAATCTCTCATGTGTATGTGGGCGGAATGATATAAATGAAAGAGTTGAAATCCTACATACAAATTTAAAGAAAAAAATAGCTAAGAGAAAACAAAGAAAAATAGCTATTGTCAAAAGATGGCACTCACCAAGAATCGTGAACCATGTTTCAAATTGCTCTCGAACTCCAACCAAGTCATTCTTAAACTCAAGTAGGGATTTTTGGCATGTAATGTAAGGGTAAGAGATAGTAAGATAGGCAAGAAGGGTTAATAACACAATTGCGCTCAAAGGGAATCATCAATATTGAATTATATCTTATAATGCATAGTCTCCATATTTTGACACCACTTCACATCAACCATATTACACTTTATATTTGTTTCCTTCTTCAAAATCCCCAACATCACTTAATTGGAACACAACTAGTTCCTCTTTTTTTTTTAACTCTTTTGATTCTTCACATGTTTCTTTTTTGATTCTTCCTTTTTTCTATTTCTTCATAATTTTTTTCCTCTTTCAACCATCAATACCCCCACACTTATCTTTGACATTCACAAACACCAAATATCAACACATTATAAAACAAAAATATCTCCTTTTTAAGCACACCTGGTGGGACGAGAAGAAAGAAATCAATGGCACCACAAACTCGCACTGGTGAAAAAGAGTCGGTGAATGAAATAGTGCTATGAGACCTGCCAGCTGAGGCCACAGGGCATAGTGCATGCAATAGCGCTATGAGACCTACCAGCTGAGGCCACAAGGCATAGTGCATGCAATAGCGCTGTGAGAGAGGTTCATGGAGGAACGCGATGGGTCAAACATACTATTCCACATCAGTTGCCACCAAATGATCTAGATGCTATCAGACAGATCGTACAAGAATTATACGGCCAGGGCGTGAGACAAATGGGCTGGCTAGAATATCATAAGCCTTATCCAGCTGTAGTAGATCGAGAAAATCCTTATCCATGAGGATTTAAGTGTCAAACTTTACTCTATTTGCTAGAGAAGAAGGACTATCCACTATGGAACACATTGGTCATTTCATTATGCATGTGGAGAACTCGCCAATTATGACAACTTTGACAACCTAAGGCTTAAGTTGTTTCCAAATTCACTGACAAGAGCTATTGTTACTTGGTACTCAACACTACCAAGAAATTCTATCAACATATGGTGGAAGATGGAAAGATCATTTCATACTCAGTTATTTCGAGCTGAGACAGAGGTATTTGTGGTTGAACTGTCAAGGCTAGTGCAGAAACCTGGCAAAAACACTAATGACTAAATTGCAAGATTTATTTGTTTGAATCAGAGTTTATCAAATTGGCATAGCGAGGGTTGGATATCAAACTCAAAAAAAAGTTTCAAGGTATGGAGTTTTATGATTTTTAAGAAATGGCAGCGAAGGTAGTCGTATAAGAGGAGCTGTTGAAAGAATAAGGAAGAAGAAATAAATCTTTTATGGGTACCTACTACCAAGAAGTGGAGGTAGATGCCGCTGAAGTCATGACGGAAAACAAGATTTAGGTTTGCCCATAACTATCCAAACCCAAATAAGCTGAGGCAGCAAAGAAACAGCCCATTGGTAGCAATGTTAATTATGTTTTTGATATCTCCAAAATGGAAGAAATTTTTGACTTTTTGTGGCAAGAAAAGTTTGTGACATTTCCAGCAGGGCATAAGCTACCATGTCTTGAGGAAATCAAAGGAAAAGACTACTACAAGTACCATGATGTGTGGTCCCATAGCACCAACAACTATTGGACATTGAAGAATATGATCCAAGAGAAGATCAACAAAGGAATCATGCGTTTCCCTGACAAAGATTCTATGTTGGATGATGAAGACCCATTTTCTCCGATAGAAATTGCCATGCAGGCCATTGACCTGGATTTGTGTGACTATTTAGAACCCAAACGAAAATTGGAGAAAAGGGGTCAAACATGGGAGTCAAAGGCGTATTTTCCTAATGCAACAAAGGGAAGGAGAACCAGTCAAGAAAAGTTTTTATAAAACCATCAGCCAATACCCCTCCGAGTAAATGGCAGATAGTGAGGCATAAGAAGTTCCTAGCGTCTCTAAGCAGAACTCAGCTAAGGAGGAAGCAACGGCAGTATACTGCCTTCATTTGGCATTTACATGGGACAAAATGACCATTAGTCAAAAGAAGGAGTTGGACTTGGGTTTAGAAAGAGCAAACATGTGGTAAAATAGTAGTGTAGGAACGACTTGTAAAAGATTTCACCATTGAAGCAATCCAGGTACCATATGATTGTGCTAATGCTACTCTGGTTTTACCATCTTTATGGCAGTCTAGAAACCAAAGAAACGGAGTTTGCATGATGGGGTCCTCAAAGGCAGGGAAGATGGCAAGAAAACCTTGTAGCTTGGTGACAGTTCATGCTATAGATGAAGAAGTTCCAAAAAGAGTGCTTCTAGAGAAACCTTCAATCCAAATGTCACAGCACATCAAACCTTTGTATTTCAAGGCAAGGACGAATAGACGTCCTATTGATAGGGTGTTGGTGGACAATGGCTCAGCAGTCAACACTATTCCACGATCAATAATCAAACTGTTAGGTAAAATAGAACACGATTTGATTCCAACTGACGTGACAATGACAAGTTTTACTGGTGAAATTACCAAAGCTATCAGGACACTACCAGTAGGACAAAAATCTTCTATGACGGCTTTCTTTTATAAACAGTCAGGCCAACTACCAGACCTTGCTGGGTCGAGATTGGATTCATTAAAATTGGTGCATTGGTCGATACTTTTTTATCACAGTAAATACCGACTGGTTTTACCCAATTGCAAGTGTACGGTCGCAAGGCAGTAACAGTGAAAAGGATCGAATCCACAGGGACTATTGTAAAAACCAATTGAAAGACAAACAATAGTGTAAACTAATTTGGATGCTTAAATTAATAATGGAAAAATTAACTAGTTCAAATAAAATAACTAATTCAACAATTGATGAAAATTAGCTTGGATTTGGCTAGTTCAACTACCTCCACCTGTGCACACAAATCAATCCGCAATTAAACAAATTAAGAATTTAACGACGTCAATTGAAAGACTTTGGTCCAGCTCTAACAATTAGATTTCCCTAAACAACGACCCTGACTTTGGTCCACCTCAAGGTCTTTTCTTATCAAAGGAGTCTTGGTTTGGTCTCTCCTAAGAATTTCCTAAGATAAGCATCAGCACGTGGAAATCGACAATCGCATAACCTAAGGCAATGGTCTATCACCCAATCAATTATGTTCAATGTTCCCAAACCTGAATTGCAAAACAAGTTTTTGTCACTTCGTCAAACATCGGGTCATTGTCAGCCGAATATGTTCAACTAACAATTCCTAAATATTATGATGATGGCCAGACATGCATAACAATAGAAAATCAAAAATAAATTCAGAGAACAATGAATTAAATTCAGTCTAATCAACAATCAATCTATGCACAAAGTTTCAGTAGAAGAAAATACCATATCCTAGCTAAAATGTACTTAGCTACGCATACTCATACTAAAAACCATAAAAATACTCAAGACAATTGTTCGAATCGATGGGAAAGATGAAGGAATTGCCACGCTTGGAATGCCTCCTCTCTGCCCTCTGTATTCTGGAAAATCTCCAATGGTATCTGGCGGCTACAGTTTAGTCTTTAACCATAAAAAGTTATTGTCCCCACTGCCACGTCAGTTGGGCCCGTTTCTGCAAATCTTGCAACTCGTGGCCGCGCGTAGGTCGCGTCTGGCTCACTTTTACCCATAATTCAACTTTTCCAACTAAATAGCATCCAGCTGTACCTGTCATTAAATCACATAATTGGATAGTATTTTGTGCTAGAAACCTCATAAAGATTGGGTATTTAACATCATAAACATGAGTACATTTTGTACTCACCAAAATCCCCCAAACTTAAACATTGCTTGTCCTCAAGCAAAAACTCAAGAAAATAATTTCAAAGCGTTGCATGTCTCTTTCGAAAAACAACATCATAACTTCGCAAGCCATATACTTTCTCATCAAATCAATGCAATGATTCAAGTGTAATCTGCACAATTATAAATTTGCTCACTACTGCCATAGCATATATAACATCTTCACACCAACTCACTAAGATTCACACAATATTTAGAAATTTGAAGTGTTCACTCAAGTGTTTAGAGGGTGATGTTTACTCTCCTTTGAATTCACAACATGTAGCCATAGGCTTGCATGTCCACCAAACTTACTTATGCTAGAATGTTCATTCCATGAATCAAAAGGTCTTTGAAAGGATTAATTTGGTTTTTGGGTAGGCTCAAAACAAACTGGCATAGAAGTAAAGGCATCAAATGGCAGAAGTTAGGTTGAGAAGAAAATTAATCAAGAACTAGATTATCATGGTGCATAAATCTTCTACCAATGGTTATGCCGCACACCAAATAGTCCAAAAATTAGGCAACCAACACAAAGCCAACTACATCTAATACTAGTCAATAACACATAGCAAAATAAATCTCAACAAATTGAGTCCAAACACGATCAATCCTCAAGCATCATTGCATAGTACAATCTTTAATTGATCAATCATCTCTTGTTGTTGCTTAAGGTAATGCCCTTGGAAATATTTCATCTGATGTAGCTGGAGTTATGTCCCTTATGCACTGCATTTTAAATAAGTAGAATTTGCGACCGCGCTTAGCTCGCAGAAGGCTTACAATTCACTTTTTTTTCTTTCTTTTTCTTCTGCTCAGTCAACTAGTGACGTTGACCAGACAGTGTAAACAATTTTTATTTTTTTTTAGAATTCCCGAATTTTGCGGCCGCGCTGAGGTCGCACATCTCTGGTACTATTCATCTACGGAAATAATCATCGCTTTTTGTGCGGCCGCGCTTAGGTCGCACATCTCTGGTACTGTTCATCTACGGAAATAATCCTCGCTTTTTGTGCGGCCGCAGGTGGTTCACACTTTTCCCAGTATTGTAGACTTGTTTTTGTTGTACCCCATTTTTGGTTTAAAATTATAAATATAATCTTGAATAAATTTAAGTTTAGGCCTAATTTAAATTAAAGTTCAAGAAAAAAAGTCATTATTAATTTAAGCCCAAATAGAGAGTTTTAGTCCAAATGGTTAGTGTTGTTTGACACATTTCTTTTAAAAATAGCTGGTCCAATAAATCAGTCAAGCCCAAATAACTGACCCAGTAAGAAAACTAGCCCAACAATAAGAGACTGGCCCGAGCTTAAGCCCACTTAATTGGATAGTCCATTTATTACTCAATGTCTTGGATAACTCATTCAGTAAGCCCAAGTCTCCATTAGCAAGCCCAGCCCAACAAGTTAAACCTAAACCTAAACCTAAACGAAGAAAGAAACAGGGGAAGAGAAGGGCGCCGTGTAAGAGAGAGAGAGAGACGAGTAGGGGAAATCTCGCCGGAAATGGAAAAGGATAGAGGATTTACGGTGGAGTTGATTAGGGTTCATATTAGGTTTTAGGAAACGGGAGATTATAAGAGCTTTAAAGATGAAGAATTTCCGGATTTATTTGAGGAAGTAGATCGGGGTTGGGTGCTCGTTTTAGGAATAAAAGAAGAGTTTCCGAATCATTTGAGGAAGGAGATCGGTTTAGGTAGTATTTCGGGGAATCCTTGAGTGATTAGGGGAGAAATTAGAAAGAAAAAAAAATCAAAAATTCAAGGAAAGAAGGGGTTTCGGAAAAACTATAAAAGGGGAGGATTTTTCTGGTTTCAGGGGGGAATTTTTCGGCGGGGTTTCTTCTGCTTCTTCTGAAAATTTTCTGAGTTTCTTCTGCTTCTTCTAGGATTTTCGAGGCTTTTTCTTCTTCTTTCTTTTCAAATTTTTCAGGAGGCTTCGGGGGCTGCTTCCTCTTCTTCTTCTTCTTTCCGAATCTTTCGGGGGGGGGGGATTTTCTCGGGCTCAGTTTCTTGAAATTCTCTGGGTTTCTTTTCTGTCCGAACTTGCTGGCTGTTTCTACTTCTTTCTTTTCGGTTTCCTCCTGGTTCTATTTCTTTTCGGATTTTTTGGAGTTTTCTTCTTCTTCTTAAAAATTCTGAGGATTGGATTCTTAGTTGGGATTTTGGAGCTTGCGGTCGAAATTGTGCCCGTCGATTTAAGGGTGAGATTCAGGTTTTATCAATCTGTTTTGCTCTTACCTGAGTGAGGTTCGGATGGTTGAAAAACCAAGGGAAGAACCTGTGATCTTTTGCTACTTTCTGTTGATTTTCCGTATTGAATTTTTGCTTCCTGTTTTGCTATTTGATTTCTGTATGCTGAATATTTGCTTTCTGTTTTGCTATTTGATTTCTGTATGTTGAATTTTTGCTTCCTGTTTGATTTCTATATGCTGAATTTTTGCTTCCTGTTTTGCTATTTGATTTCTGTATGCTGAATATTTGCTTTCTGTTTTGCTATTTGATTTCTGTATGTTGAATTTTTGCTTCCTGTTTGATTTCTATATGCTGAATTTTTGCTTTCTGTTTTGCTATTTGATTTCTGTATGCTGAATTTTTGCTTCCTGTTTGATTTCTGTATGCTGAATTTCTGCTTTCTGTTTTGCAATCTGATTTTTGTATGCTGGACTATGAATTGAAGGTTAGGGTTATGGAAGGTTTGTATGCATAGCTTTTAGTGACATACTCTGTTTATGCATAAATGTTCGGTTGAAGTGGTTTGATTGTTTCGGTTGATGTATGCTTTGGTTGTTATTGGAGATTTGGAAAAGCATGGGATGAGTTTAAAGATAAGGGGCTGTGATCATGGGTTCCATATGTATAATGCGTTTGGTTGCATTCATTTGTTTGATTTCTTATGATTCACTGTGTTTGAGAATGATTCTTGTCATTCACTGTGTTTGAGAATGAAGTTGGGCCAAAACTTATGAATTACAAGGTCAAAATGGGTGATTAAAATAACATGTGGAATTTGGGCTTTTAAACTGAATATGGTAATGAAATTGGGTTTGTGGTTTAAAGAGAATTGTTTAAATGAACTAATGAATTGTATAATTGATGTATGTTTTGAATATGTTGAAATTATATGTGATATTTTTGCATGTCCATTTGCATTAAGGCAACTAATTACGAAATTCCAATCATGCTAATATAATAGTGTGATTGGGGTAATTGATGGCCAATAAAAAAAAGGGGAACCGAAATCCCATTCCATTCATCGTTTTTTTTAAACATATTAATATGTTATTTATTGGATTGTGCTTATATATGAATTATGTGATTGGTGTGATGTTGATGTTGTGTGATTTATGTGTTAATTGTTTGATTCAATATTTTTGATATGTTTGATTGGTGGATTGCGATAATTTAATATCGTATAGTCCACATAAAAAATTCGGTTCCCCAACATTGTTCTTTAATCCTATTTTTACCTTTGTTATTCTATTTATTTTCATTTTATTACATTACTTCAATTTTTATTTCGCTTTATTTCATCTATTTTACTTTATTTTCCAATTTATTTATATATTTTATTTATTTTTTTCTTTTCTGTTTTTATTTATTTTATTTTTAATTTCGTTTTTATTTTTATTATAATAATTATTATTATTTTATACATTATTACTTTACATTTTATTTTACTTTATTTTTTCCTCCCTCTTTGTTTATTTTCGTTATTTTCATATCTTATTGTATTTTGTATTTTATTTTATAAATATATATATATGTATATTTGTCATTCTATTTTCGTATGGTTCTTATTATTATCTCATTATCATTATTATTATTATTATGTTATTTGCCTTATATCGTTATTATGTATTTATATGATATTTATGTTATTATATTACCTTTTGATTTTATTTCTATTTTGTTCTTATCCTTATTTTATTTTATGGTATTTAATATTTTATGTTATATTCTATTTTATTTTGAACTTATGTATCATGTAAAGATTATACTAAAAGTCTTTGCCTACGATGGAATCTATTTGAGGAATGCATTGGATGCACCCTTGGGTAGATTCTTGAGGTGAGAGCGTTTCTTGGGAATTTTGACCATTGGATGGACAAAACCCTATGAACCTCAATATTAAGACTTTTAATATAGTCTTTATATATATTATAAAATTATTTTGTATTTTATTCTATTTTCATATAACCCTATATCTACTCAAATTATTTTTCCTATTTATTTAAATATTATTTTTATCTTATATAATTTTTCATATAATTTATATAATCATTATACTTTATATATATAGTCTTTGTATGTATTATAAAATCATTTCATTATATTCGAATATAATTTATATCTATATTTTTATAAGTTTATTTTATTTTATTTTAATATATCTATATACCTACTTAAATTATTTTACCCTATATAGTTATTATATTCCTCTAAATATTATTTTTATCTTATATATAATTATCACATTTTACGTGTGCAACAAATTAATATTTTTGAGAAAGATCATTTAATGGGATAATAAAAATTAAGTTGGCAACTGTTTTTTTTAAAACAAGTGTTGTGGGGTGCCTCACACCTTCCCCATACGCAACAAACTCACTTACCCTTTTTTCTGGATTTTTCGTAGACCAAAAATTATATTTTTCATGGTGACCAATTGCACCTATTCAATTGGTGGCGACTTCTTATATTTTTAAAAAATCATTTTCGCAAAACCGGTTGCGACAACTGGCGACTTCACTGGGGACCCTAGTTTTTTTAAAATATATATATATATATATATATATATATATATATATATATTTTTCTCTAAAAAAAAAACTAGTGAGTTGGGCCTTTTAAATTTAATTTTTATTATCCCATCATTTGACTCTGTTATTTATGAATTAAATATATTTGGTGTTTTATTGAATTTTGTTTGACATATTTTTATTATTTAAAATGTTATGGGTTTGTTTTATGAGCCTTTTATATTTTGTCCTCACACATTGTGCACTATCCCTTTTATGAGTCCAACAACTAGGGCTCAAAACCGTTAGGAGAGGATGAAGTAAACGAGACCTTCGAGGGATTCCAATCCCCGTGCAGGCTCGCGAAAAATCCTCACTCGACCTACTCCTCTATTAAGGGGGACCCAGGCTATTCCAGCAATGGACACTGGCGGGGGAATAAGTCGGGAGCCTAGATTATCCATAACCAATGACCCTAGGGCTATAAGACACAGGAAACTATTTCTAACCCTTATTGTTTGGTACATATTATTGTTGTGCTTGGTTGTATGTATGTCGTTTTGTTATGTGATTTTTGGTACATATTATTGTTGTGCTTGGTTGTATGTATGTCGTTTTGTTTATGTGATTTTTGGTACATATTATTGTTGTGCTTGGTTGTACGTATGTTGTTTTGTTTATGTGATTTTATTTGTGATTGTATATATGTTGTTTTGTTGTGTTGTATATATGTATGAATGTTGTTTTTCTTGTACATAGGTGATTTATTTGCTATATGGGTATATTACCTTTTCTTCTACATATGTGATTTTATTTTGTATATGCATGTTGTCTTTCTTGTACATATATGATGTTGTGTTTGTTTTTCTTGTACATAGGTGGTTTTAGTTGTATAAATAATATCTCGTTGTTTATATACGTATATTACTTGTACATTATGTGATTTTATTTATATAAATAACACCTTGTTTTATTGCATGTATATATGTGACTTGTACATACGTGATTTGATTTATGTGTTGTTTGGTATATATATGATTTTTGTACATATTTTTGATTTGACTCATTTTTATAAAAAACTTGCATTGCATATATAGGAATCTTGAACACTATCGGAATCGAGAGGATATCCAGAATTCATGGACATGGGAGGTGGTGCTGTGTCAGTTGAGACGATGGAGCATGAAGTACATGATATTGAAGAGGTGGTCAGAGAATCACATTGGGGACAAAGACAGTATGGGGATGGCCTTCTAGCTAGTGAGAACATACAATTACCTCCCCTAAAGAGCATAGAGTTTGACAGATGCGATCTCAAGGAAGTCAGAGATTTGTGGAATAGTATTTCTGTGGAAAGGCATCATGTATTCAATGGGAGATTTGGTCACATTGCGTATCTCTGTGCTGTAGCTGTTGATGTGCCTCTACTCGAAGCGATGTTGAGTTTTTATGATCCCGCATATCACTGTTTTACTTTGGGGATCTATGACCTAACCCCTACTTTGGAGGAGTATGAAGAGTTGTTGAAAATTCCAAAAGAGGGCATCAAGGGCATTTATAATCCGGGGCGTAAAGCAGGGGTTAAAAGGGCATTATCCAAAATTCTAGGAATCCACAAGTCAGAGTTTGAGAAGGAGATGAGAGAAAAAGGAGCAAAGGGTAGTGAGTGCATATCTTGCAATTTCCTCATTCAACATATTCGGGCCCATTTGAGTGATGACAAAGTTTTTGCAGCTCTAGCACTATTGATTTATAGGACAATCATTTTTCCAAAGATTAAAGGGTACGTGGATGGGCAAGTGATTATCTTCTTCGAGCAATACTTGAATGGAGCTGACCCGGTTTCTTCTATATTAGCAGAAACCTTCCGAATGATGAAGTATTGTAGAGAACAAGGTAGGAGGCAATTTAGAGCTTGTGCGGCATTGTTGACCATCTGGATTATGGGACATCTTCCGGCACTCCCTCAGTTTGGTTATCCTACAATCAAATTTTCAAGAGCATACATGAAGTATAGTAGCCCTATTGCGGAGTTTGCAGCTGCTGAATGGCCAAAAAGATCACCCGGCACGGAAAGATGGAAGGAGTTCTTATCATCATTAGATGAGGTCGTATGGCAAACACCTTGGATGGGTGCAGGATCGGCCATCTATCGTTGTGGAAGCTACCGTTGGGTTCCTCTCTTGGGATTATGGGGAGCTATTGCATACGCTCCTGCATTGGCATTACGGCAGTTGACGCACAAACAATTTATTCCCATGACTCACGGATTGGCTAATTTTGCTTTTGATTATGAAAGTGGAAAAATGGAGGAGATCAAGAAAATATTGGAAGCCTGGAAGCAGGTTCAACGGGTTAAAAGAGGAATTTATCGAGGAAATACCAGTGACGGGTACAAAGTGTGGCAAGCAAGCAGAAAGAAGGGATGCACTGCACCAGTAGTCCAAAGTTTTACAGTTCCTGTGCACACTTTTGATGAACCGGTGGATTATATGGCTGAAGCTCAAGCAAGATATGAGTTAGAGAACGCCAAGGTTCGGCAGGAGAATAAATTGTTAAAAGCTCAGTTAGAGGAAGGATTAAGGGCTTTGGGCCAAGAACAGTGGGAAATAGAATGAAAAGAATGGGCAGAAAAGGTGGCTAAAGCAGAGGAGAAAGCCCAACGAGCTGAAAGGAAAGTAAAAGAGTTAGAGATGACCAAGCAGAATCAAAGGACAGGGCTAAGGGAAGAAGAAATCTTGAAATATCGAGCTACAGTTGAGGCAGTAAAGGCTAAGCATGATAAAAAGTATAGGAGGTTGAGAGATGCGTACGCGGCACTAGCAGTTCAAAGGGAGAGATCCGAGCGAAGGGCTAGAAAAACGGAAAAAAGGGTGTTTGAATGGGAAGAAGCAAACATAAAGCTAGAAATGGAGACGCGGGACCAAAAAATAAAGCAACTTGAGATGGAATTGGCAAGACTGTTAGAGACAAATAAGGCCCAGAGAGTAGCATTTGAAGCCGAACATGGCCGTCTACTAGAAGAAGAGAAATCTCTAAGATCAGAAATACAAGCTTGGACTCATCGTCATCGAAAATTAATGCAAAAGGAGGTAGAGTTTCATCAAATTTCAGAAGCATATATGGAAGCACGAAAAAGACATGCTAGCTTAGAGAATGAGGTAGAGTTGATGTACCAACAGGTGAGTCAAGCTCGTGTGAGATTCGGGTATTATCAAAATAAAGCAGCAGAAAGGATTGTGGAGATTGATGTGTTGACAAATGCATACCAGTCTAAAAGGGTGACAGCATACAGTTTATTAGAAACGTTATGGAGAATTCAGGAGGAGTTTATGTATTTTGCTCATAATCGTCGAAACTGACACAATGTATTCAAGACCCCTATATATTTAAAGCTCTATGGCTAATGAATAAAATCTCGAAGTTCGATATTGTTCAAGATTCTTATCATATTTGCATACATTATTTCTTATAAATTTTCATTTACATTTGACAAGGTTTTCTTAAAACAAACAAAATTGCATCAACAAAAAGTCACTGCCATCGCTATACCACTCGCTCGCAATCGCGGCTCAATACAACCATGGAACCAACAGAACGTGAGCATCAGTTGAGCCTGGAGGTGGCAGAACTAAAAGAACAACTCAGTATGCTGATGAAGCAGATGGCTGACAAGGGAAAGATGGAAGAAAATTCCTCGGGGGATAGTAAAGGGTCAGAATCTCGAGCAAAAAAGGAGCCTCATAACGTTGATTCTTCTCCTTCCAAGGTCGAAGTGGTGAATGTAGGGAATGTTACTCCAAGGAAAGGAATTGAGGAGGATAATGTCGCACGCCTCAAGAGGATGGAGCATTGGATGAGATCAGAAAGAGGATTTGAGGCACCAGGGACTTTAAGTTCAAGGAGTCTGTGCTTGGTAAAGGATTTACACATCCCACCAGATTTCAAGCTTCCGACATTTTCCATCTTCAATGGTTCAGGGGTACCTCTGGATCATTTAACCATGTACTGCAGGAGCATGCACCCTTATATTGCTGACGACAAAATACTGATACACTTCTTCCTGGATAGTTTGACGGGTGCCGCTGAACGATGGTTCAATAGTTTGAATCCCTCAATGGTTGCAACATGGGAGGATTTGGCTGAACTGTTCACCAAACAGTACAAGCATAATGTTGCAAAGATCCCAACCCTATTCGATCTTCAGAATACAATGATGAGAGAGGGAGAAAGTTTCAGAGACTATGCATATCGTTGGAGGGACTTAGCTAGTCAAATAACCCCACCATTGTCAGAAAGAGATTTGGTAGATGCATTCTTAGATGCACTTCAAGAGCCGTATTCATCGAAGATGGTTGGGGGAGGATATGCGGGGATATCAGATACCATACATGCCGGGGAGCGAGTAGAAAGAGGTATAAGAAAGGGAAGTATCAGCATCAATGTCGACAAGTTTGATCCGTCGAAAGGGGCAAAAGGGAAGAAGAAAGAGAACGAAATACATAATGTGAGTCTGAGTTATAATCAGCCATCATATAGTTCTCCCGTGCCTGATTATCGACCCCGAAATAACATGCCAAGAACGTCACACTACTCGGCTCCAAACCAATACCAGTCTCCATGCCCTCATTATCAAAACTCTCGACCTAATAAGCCCAGAGAGCATTTTAATCCTATCCTGATAACCTACACTCAATGTTTCAACAAATTGCAAGAACAGGGAGCTATAACACCTATCCTTGGAAAGGTTTACTCTTTGCCTTATCCACATTGGTATAAGCCAGATGCTATTTGTTTGTATCATGGAGGTATGCCAGGGCATTCGACAGAGGATTGTTTCCCACTAAAACGTATAGTACAGGGAATGATAGAGGCGAATTGGTTGAATTTTGATGCAATTGAGAAACCTAGTGTCAATGATAACCCACTTCCTAACCATGAGGAAGGGGTTAATGCCGTGGATAATGATGATGTTATAATAAGGGATGCTGGACAGATTATGACACCCATGAGCGTGTTGTTGGAAGTTCTCTTGAGGGAGGGACTCATCCAAACCGAAGAATTGGGGCTCAGTTTAAGATACGAGGGGTATCAAGAGCAAGAATGTTGTGAATTCCACAAGGGAGTCCGAGGACACTCAGTTGAAAGATGTTTTAGTTTTAGAAAGAAGGTACAGTCATTGATAGATGATAAGAGGATTGTGGTAGGAAAAAGCCACAAAGAACAAAAAGAGGTGAACATGACTAATGGGGAATTTTATCAAGGTCCCAAGAGAGGTGGATCGGCAAAATCAATTGTGTTACAGTACTATGTGGAAGATGATCCAAGACAAAAGGGTCAAGTGCCACAGTTAGCATACACAGACAACAAAGAGGTTCCATGGAATTATGGAAACAGTAAGGTTGAAGAATTTGTGGACAATATCTCCGGGGTAAGTGGAGTTACTAGGTCAGGCAGGGTGTTTGCTCGAACTGATCTTACGGAGATTGAGGTAGAGAAGAAGAGAAAAGGAAAAGCGGTAACAGAGGCAGACGAGATGGGTACAAAAGAAGACCCAATAGTTTGCTCAGAGGAGACAAAAAGGGCAGTTACAGAGGACGAGATTCAGGAGTTCCTGAAAATAGTACGGCAGAGCGAATACATGGTGATAGATCAACTCAAAAAGACACCAGCAAAAATATCCATCCTAGAGTTAATCTTGAGTTCGGAACCGCACCGACAAGTCTTGTTGAAGATGCTCAATCAAGCCTATGTAACAGAAAAAATTCCTGTGGACTCATTTGATGGGATCGTAGGCAATGTGTTAGCTACCCACTTAATATCATTTACGGATGAAGAAATCCCAACAGAGGGAGCAAGACACAACAAGGCTTTACATATCTCGGCCATGTGTCGAGGACAAGAGATAGCAAGCATCCTAATCGACAATGGTTCATCACTGAATATCATGCCAAAGGAAACATTTGACAAGCTTCCTGTAGACCGATCACGCATGAAGCAGGCAACAATCATTGTAAGGGCATTTGATGGCACTCGAAGGGGAGTTTTAGGAGAGATCGAGGTGCCATTAGAAATTGGCAATGTAACATTCAATGTTCCTTTTGTGATCATGGACATTCTACCTACTTATAGTTGCCTGCTGGGAAGACCATGGATTCACGCTGCGGGAGCCGTACCATCTTCTCTTCATCAATTGCTAAAATTTGCACATGAAGGAAGAATGTATATTATCAAGGGTCAGACAGAATGGATGGTTGCCAGTTTGTCTAATCATGTTGATGCGCCCGTGGATGGAATTGAAAGTTCTTTCCAATCATTTGAGATTGCCACCGCGAGTCTTGTCAAAGAAGGGGATTTAATTAAAAAATCAGGAGTGTCAAGGGTTACAAGATCTGTGGTGACCACAATGTTGCAGAATGGATTTCGTCCGGGGAAAGGCTTGGGGAAAAATGATCAAGGGATTACTCAGCCCATAGAGTTGAAGAAGCATGTTGAACGTTGGGGTCTAGGTTATGAGCCAAGTCAAGAGGATAAAATCCGCGCTCGGAGAGAGAGACATATGAGAAGATTAGCTTGTGGTGAGGAGATTGACCTAGAGTATCAGGGGAAACAAATTCCATGGCTCTATCATACCTTCACATCAGATGGCTTCTTGGATGAAGGTTGTATACTTGATACTGGGGCAGTTTATTGTGATAAACTGCCAGAAAAACTAGAAACTTTCAAGGTGAGATTTTCTTTCCAGAGGATGTGTAACCAGTTTGAGGAATGTGAGATTACTGCGGTAGAAGAAGGGGAAGGATCAACAGTGAGGCCTAATTTTGTCATTTCTCGTCCCTTGGGGTTCACACTCAACAATTGGACCAGCCTAGAGATGCCGGTGCCCACCCGAGCTCTACAAAAGTAAATCTTCAAGAAATTAAAACAAAACTTTCATTTCCAGAGCATGTTTCTTTTTGTTTAATAAGACTTATGTTATTGCGGTTATCGCATGTTTTCTTTTCCAAAATTATTCAAGTCATGAAATAAAGTTCAGCTTTCATATATCACATTTCTTTTATTGGTTAAAATTCTTTATGTTCTGATTCCAATACCAATCTCATCCCATTAACAGGCTTGAAAACGATGATAGCAAAGAAGACAAAATTAACGAACCGAATTTTGACATACTCATTAACAATGTTGAATCTGATGATGAGAGTGAAGGAGAGGTTGACATTCCACCCGAAATAGAAAGACAAGTCAACCAGGAGGAAAAAATAGTTCAGTTACATCAGGAAGTTACAGAAATAATCGATTTAGGCACGGAGTTAGACAAAAAGGAGGTTAGAATGGGAGAAGCTCTTCAAGGAAATGATAGAAAATACTTAATGGATCTCTTACATGAATATCAAGATGTTTTCGCATGGTCATATCAAGATATGCCGGGACTCGATGAAAACATTGTGGAACATAAATTGCCACTAATACCGGGGTGTGCTCCAGTAAAGCAAAAATTGAGGAGGTTGAAGCCCGATATGCTGCTAAAGATAAGGGATGAGGTAAAAAAGCAATTTGATGCTGGTTTTCTTGAGGTAGCACATTATCCAGAATGGATAGCTAATATTGTACCAGTACCCAAAAAAGATGGCAAGGTAAGGATGTGTGTTGATTATAGAAATTTGAATCGAGCAAGTCCAAAAGACAATTTCCCTCTCCCACACATTGATGTCTTGGTAGATAATACGGCCCAGCATTCAACATTTTCATTCATGGATGGGTTCTCAGGTTATAATCAGATAAAGATGGCGCAAGAGGATCGTGAAAAGACTACATTTGTTACTCTTTGGGGAACATTCTGTTACAAAGTCATGCCATTCGGGTTAAAGAATGCAGGGGCAACTTATCAACGAGCCATGGTTACTTTGTTCCATGACATGATGCATCGAGAAATTGAGGTATATGTGGATGACATGATAGCCAAATCAAGAGAAGGAGAAAACCATTTGGAGAATCTGCGGAAGTTGTTTGAACGTCTAAGAAAGCATCGGCTAAAGCTTAATCCAGCAAAATGCACTTTTGGGGCAACTTCTGGGAAGTTGCTCGGGTTCATCGTGAGTAGGAGAGGCATTGAAGTGGATCCGGATAAAGTGAAAGCAATTTTGGAAATGTCGCCTCCCCGTACAGAAAAAGAAGTTAGAGGGTTTTTAGGAAGGTTGAACTACATCGCCAGATTTATTTCACAACTAACCTCCACATGTGTACCCATCTTCAAGCTATTGCTTAAGAATAACCCGAAGGAATGGAATGAAGACTGCCAGATTGCTTTCGAGAAGATTAAACAATATTTGCAGAGTCCTCCTGTATTGATACCCCCTGTGGCAGAAAGACCTTTGATTCTATATTTAACTGTCTCAGAAAGCTCAATGGGTTGTGTACTAGGACAACATGATTCGGCGGGAAAAATAGAACACGCTATATACTATCTCAGCAAGAAATTCACAAGTTGTGAATCGAATTATTCCATGTTAGAAAAGACATGTTGTTCTCTAGCATGGGCGGCACACAGGCTTCGACAATACATGTTATATCATACCACATGGTTGATTTCTAGAATGGACCCAATAAAGTATATTTTTGAGAAACCATCACTATCAGGAAGGATTGCAAAATGGCAGATGCTTCTATCGGAGTATGATATCCAATATGTCACTCAGAAAGCCGTAAAGGGCAGTGCCATAGCAAATTATTTAGCAGACAAAGCGATTGATGATTTCAGGCCAATGAATCATGGCTTTCCAGATGCTGAAATCTTGACCATATCAGAAGAGGATGAAAAGCCAGTTGAACCAAATAAGTGGACGATGTGTTTTGACGGAGCCTCGAATGCAGTAGGATATGGGATTGGAGCAGTATTAATATCACCGGAAGGAGACATTATCCCTTTTACTGCCAAGTTATATTTCACATGTACAAAAATATGGCAGAATACGAGGCGTGTGCAATGGGAATTCAAGCTGCTATAGATACCAACATAAAGAAGTTGCAGGTTTATGGTGATTCGCAGTTGGTGGTTAAACAGTTGAGTGAGGAGTGGGAGACAAAAGATGGAAAGCTTATTCCTTATCATCAGCACATCAAGAAATTAACAAAATTTTTTGAATGGATTGAATTTGACCATATTCCAAGAGAGGAAAATCAGATTGCGGATGCTTTAGCTACCCTAGCCTCCATGTTTGACGTAGACCCAAAAGGGGAGGTCCCGGTGATTAAGATTGAGAAACGAGAGGTACAAGGCTATTGTTCAAATATAGAGGAGGAATCTGATGGCAAACCATGGTATTATGATATCCAAGTGTACCTCAAAGAAAATTTGTACCTTGAAGGAGCATCAGAGAATGACAAACGTACCCTAAGAAGACTATCAGGGGCATTCTTCTTGAATGGAAATGTGTTATATAAGAGGAATCATGGGATGGTTTTACTGCGTTGTGATGATGAGTTAGAAGCAAAACAGATTATGGCAGAAATCCATGAAGGGTTGTGTGGGACTCATTCCAGCGGATATGCAATGACAAAAAAGATAATTAGAGCTGGGTATTACTGGCTGACAATGGAGAAAGATTGTATCGGTTATGCGATGAAGTGCCACAAATGTCAGATCTACGCAGATAGGACGCATGTCCCAGTCAACCCACTGCATGTCTTGACCTCGCCATGGCCTTTCTCGATGTGGGGAATAGATGTTATTGGACCAATTGAGCCAAAAGCTTCTAATGGGCATCGGTTTATTTTGGTGGCTATCGATTACTTTACAAAATGGGTAGAAGCTTCTTCATATACCAATGTGACTAGTAGTGTGGTGGTCAGATTTTTGAGGAAGGAAATTGTGTGCCGATATGGAGTTCCCGAAAGAATAATTACTGATAATGGGACGAACTTTAACAGCAAAACGGTGAAAGCTTTTTGTGAACAATTCAAAATCGGACATCATAATTCAACACCGTATCGTCCAAAAATGAATGGAGCGGTAGAAGCAGCAAACAAGAATATTAAGAAGATTATCTGAAAGATGACAGTTAATCACAAGGATTGGCATGAGAAACTCCCTTTTGCCTTATATGGATACCGGACATCGATACGCACATCCACTGGTGAAACCCCATTTTCATTGGTTTATGGTACAGAAGCGGTTCTGCCAGTTGAAGTAGAAATTCCTTCGCTTCGGGTTTGCTTGGAAGCAGAATTGGAAGAAGCAGAATGGATACAAACAAGGTATGAGCAGCTAAATTTGATTGAAGAACGGCGATTACGGGCCATCTGTAAAGGGCAATTATACCAAAGACGTATGATGAGAGCACACGGCAAGAAGGTTCACCCTCGTAGTTTTGAGGAGGGAGATTTGGTGTTGAAAATGATTTTACCACCCCACAAAGATCATCGAGGAAAGTGGACTCCGAGTTATGAAGGACCTTATGTTGTGAAAAAGGCTTTTTCTGGGGGAGCATTGCGATTAACCACAATGGATGGAGATGATTTGTCCCACCCGGTGAATGCGGATGCCGTTAAGAGATATTACGCATGATGAAATAAAAATGATAATGAGATGCGCAAAAAACTGGGGCAGTTTTTAGCGCAGACCATAAGCTATCTCGTTTTCAAGACTCATATATTCTTTCCTTCCTCATCAAATTATTCCTTCTTGTATATAAGCTAATCAGCATTCAAGCATTCGCTTGATAGAATTTCCGAAATATCCCATATGGGAATTCATTATTTACTTCTTATTTTTATTACTCATCTTTCTCATTGCATAACCGCATTACTAAGCTTATTCAAACAGAATATAATGAAACATATAAGTAAATAATCAAAAAGAGTACGTTGAACAAAGATTGGAGCAAATACAGTAGATGTGATTAGCGATTGCATAAGTGTGTAGGATGGCAGTGAACTTTATAGTTTTATACATATGCATCAACTATGTTGAGATTTTCACGGACCCAATTTCATGATTCCGGCTCCAAATTGGCATGTTTTTCATATTAAAGGATTTTTAAAAAAAAATTGAGAATAAATGTCAGGTTATCTATTTTTCGGGTTAAAGTACTATTCATCATCGGTATTAGACATTTGAATAAATAGCCTTCCGATTTAGAGTTGGCATTTGGATTAAAATGGCCTTCCGATTTAGAGTTGGCCCTGGAATTAATAGCCTTCCGATTTAGAGTTGGCATTTGGATTAAAATGGCCTTCCGATTAAGAGTTGGCCCTGGAATTAATAGCCTTCCGATTTAGAGTTGGCATTTGGATTAAAATGGCCTTCCGATTAAGAGTTGGCCCTTGAATTAATAGCCTTCCGATTTAGAGTTGGCATTTGGATTAAAATGGCCTTCCGATTAAGAGGCGGCATTTGGATCAAAGTTATGAATTAAATTGGCCCTCCTAGTAAGAGTTAGCCTGTTGATTAAAATATTTTGTGGATTAAAGTTCTATAATTTCATGGATCAAATCTCACGCCAATAGCCTGCCTTTATTAGATTACGGGTTAAATGGAAAGAAGGCTCGTATTTTGAATGGAGTCACATAACTTTTAAATTCATACTGACAAAATTGGGATACAATACCTTTACGTGTCAGTTACTACGTAACATCCCGTAAAGGGGGGCAGCTGTTGTACCCCATTTTTGGTTTAAAATTATAAATATAATCTTGAATAAATTTAAGTTTAGGCCTAATTTAAATTAAAGTTCAAGAAAAAAGTCATTATTAATTTAAGCCCAAATAGAGAGTTTTAGTCCAAATGGTTAGTGTTGTTTGACACATTTCTTTTAAAAATAGCTGGTCCAATAAATCAGTCAAGCCCAAATAACTGACCCAGTAAGAAAACTAGCCCAACAATAAGAGACTGGCCCGAGCTTAAGCCCACTTAATTGGATAGTCCATTTATTACTCAATGTCTTGGATAACTCATTCAGTAAGCCCAAGTCTCCATTAGCAAGCCCAGCCCAACAAGTTAAACCTAAACCTAAACCTAAACGAAGAAAGAAACAGGGGAAGAGAAGGGCGCCGTGTAAGAGAGAGAGAGAGACGAGTAGGGGAAATCTCGCCGGAAATGGAAAAGGATAGAGGATTTACGGTGGAGTTGATTAGGGTTCATATTAGGTTTTAGGAAACGGGAGATTATAAGAGCTTTAAAGATGAAGAATTTCCGGATTTATTTGAGGAAGTAGATCGGGGTTGGGTGCTCGTTTTAGGAATAAAAGAAGAGTTTCCGAATCATTTGAGGAAGGAGATCGGTTTAGGTAGTATTTCGGGGAATCCTTGAGTGATTAGGGGAGAAATTAGAAAGAAAAAAAAATCAAAAATTCAAGGAAAGAAGGGGTTTCGGAAAAACTATAAAAGGGGAGGATTTTTCTGGTTTCAGGGGGGAATTTTTCGGCGGGGTTTCTTCTGCTTCTTCTGAAAATTTTCTGAGTTTCTTCTGCTTCTTCTAGGATTTTCGAGGCTTTTTCTTCTTCTTTCTTTTCAAATTTTTCAGGAGGCTTCGGGGGCTGCTTCCTCTTCTTCTTCTTCTTTCCGAATCTTTCGGGGGGGGGGATTTTCTCGGGCTCAGTTTCTTGAAATTCTCTGGGTTTCTTTTCTGTCCGAACTTGCTGGCTGTTTCTACTTCTTTCTTTTCGGTTTCCTCCTGGTTCTATTTCTTTTCGGATTTTTTGGAGTTTTCTTCTTCTTCTCAAAAATTCTGAGGATTGGATTCTTAGTTGGGATTTTGGAGCTTGCGGTCGAAATTGTGCCCGTCGATTTAAGGGTGAGATTCAGGTTTTATCAATCTGTTTTGCTCTTACCTGAGTGAGGTTCGGATGGTTGAAAAACCAAGGGAAGAACCTGTGATCTTTTGCTACTTTCTGTTGATTTTTCGTATTGAATTTTTGCTTCCTGTTTTGCTATTTGATTTCTGTATGCTGAATATTTGCTTTCTGTTTTGCTATTTGATTTCTGTATGTTGAATTTTTGCTTCCTGTTTGATTTCTATATGCTGAATTTTTGCTTCCTGTTTTGCTATTTGATTTCTGTATGCTGAATATTTGCTTTCTGTTTTGCTATTTGATTTCTGTATGTTGAATTTTTGCTTCCTGTTTGATTTCTATATGCTGAATTTTTGCTTTCTGTTTTGCTATTTGATTTCTGTATGCTGAATTTTTGCTTCCTGTTTGATTTCTGTATGCTGAATTTCTGCTTTCTGTTTTACAATCTGATTTTTGTATGCTGGACTATGAATTGAAGGTTAGGGTTATGGAAGGTTTGTATGCATAGCTTTTAGTGACATACTCTGTTTATGCATAAATGTTCGGTTGAAGTGGTTTGATTGTTTCGGTTGATGTATGCTTTGGTTGTTATTGGAGATTTGGAAAAGCATGGGATGAGTTTAAAGATAAGGGGCTGTGATCATGGGTTCCATATGTATAATGGGTTTGGTTGCATTCATTTGTTTGATTTCTTATGATTCACTGTGTTTGAGAATGATTCTTGTCATTCACTGTGTTTGAGAATGAAGTTGGGCCAAAACTTATGAATTACAAGGTCAAAATGGGTGATTAAAATAACATGTGGAATTTGGGCTTTTAAACTGAATATGGTAATGAAATTGGGTTTGTGGTTTAAAGAGAATTGTTTAAATGAGCTAATGAATTGTATAATTGATGTATGTTTTGAATATGTTGAAATTATATGTGATATTTTTGCATGTCCATTTGCATTAAGGCAACTAATTACGAAATTCCAATCATGCTAATATAATAGTGTGATTGGGGTAATTGATGGCCAATAAAAAAAAGGGGAACCGAAATCCCATTCCATTCATCGTTTTTTTTAAACATATTAATATGTTATTTATTGGATTGTGCTTATATATGAATTATGTGATTGGTGTGATGTTGATGTTGTGTGATTTATGTGTTAATTGTTTGATTCAATATTTTTGATATGTTTGATTGGTGGATTGCGATAATTTAATATCGTATAGTCCACATAAAAAATTCGGTTCCCCAACATTGTTCTTTAATCCTATTTTTACCTTTGTTATTCTATTTATTTTCATTTTATTACATTACTTCAATTTTTATTTCGCTTTATTTCATCTATTTTACTTTATTTTCCAATTTATTTATATATTTTATTTATTTTTTTCTTTTCTGTTTTTATTTATTTTATTTTTAATTTCGTTTTTATTTTTATTATAATAATTATTATTATTTTATACATTATTACTTTACATTTTATTTTACTTTATTTTTTCCTCCCTCTTTGTTTATTTTCGTTATTTTCATATCTTATTGTATTTTGTATTTTATTTTATAAATATATATATATGTATATTTGTCATTCTATTTTCGTATGGTTCTTATTATTATCTCATTATCATTATTATTATTATTATGTTATTTGCCTTATATCGTTATTATGTATTTATATGATATTTATGTTATTATATTACCTTTTGATTTTATTTCTATTTTGTTCTTATCCTTATTTTATTTTATGGTATTTAATATTTTATGTTATATTCTATTTTATTTTGAACTTATGTATCATGTAAAGATTATACTAAAAATCTTTGCCTACGATGGAATCTATTTGAAGAATGCATTGGATGCACCATTGGGTAGATTCTTGAGGTGAGAGCGTTTCTTGGGAATTTTGACCATTGGATGGACAAAACCCTATGAACCTCTATATTAAGACTTTTAATATAGTCTTTATATATATTATAAAATTATTTTGTATTTTATTCTATTTTCATATAACCCTATATCTACTCAAATTATTTTTCCTATTTATTTAAATATTATTTTTATCTTATATAATTTGTCATATAATTTATATAATCATTATACTTTATATATATAGTCTTTGTATGTATTATAAAATCATTTCATTATATTCGAATATAATTTATATATATATTTTTATAAGTTTATTTTATTTTATTTTGATATATCTATATACCTACTTAAATTATTTTACCCTATATAGTTATTATATTCCTCTAAATATTATTTTTATCTTATATATAATTATCACATTTTACGTGTGCAACAAATTAATATTTTTGAGAAAGATCATTTAATGGGATAATAAAAATTAAGTTGGCAACTGTTTTTTTTAAAACAGGCGTTGTGGGGTGCCTCACACCTTCCCCATACGCAACAAATTCACTTACCCTTTTTTCTGGATTTTTCGTAGACCAAAAATTATATTTTTCATGGTGACCAATTGCACCTATTCAATTGCTGGTGACTTCTTATATTTTTAAAAAATCCTTTTCGCAAAATCGGTTGCGACAATTTTCTTACCCCAAAATTCTCTAAGGCATCGTCACCACCAACTTCCACTTTCTCATCACCCAAAATTCATCTCACCTGTCAGCCTTATGTTGGTATTCTAACTTTTGAACTCAATGGCACATGCATAACACATCAGAGAGATCGGATAAGGCGAATGGGAAGGGAAATATGGATAATTAAGAACAAATATAGATGGGCAAGGATTAGAACGCCTTTGTCACTTTCATGGAACAAAAATTCAACAATTACTTCAGCTGGTTTAAGGCAAGTTCTAGCAATACAATGTCATGAAATTCAATGCACTCAGAATTTTTAAAGGCTTCTCACATGGCTACTTAGTGTTCAAATGACATATAAACCAAGCAGACCTTCATCACAAAAAAATCATGCTAGGAAATACACTATCAGTTATCAAAGCATGTCATGATAATCAAGCAAAGGGTGAGGAGACTTAGCTGTTCAAAGATGTCGAATAAGATGCTCCTCCTCCACATGGGTTACCTCCCATGAAGTGCTAAATTTATTGTCTTCAACCGGACACAGCTTTAGAATTCGTCAAGGATCTAAAACATTAAATCGTACGACTTCTTCCATTGTGAGTTGAACTGACTTCCAATAAGGCTTCACACGATGCCCATTAACCCATTTGCTATCCGAAGGTGGGTAGATCACCCCCACATCTAACAATTTCAAAATTTCAGTTTCCACCACATCTTTCACTTGTGGATGTAGCCGCCACTGTGCTTCTCTAGTTGGCCGTGCATCAGTTTCAAGCAAAATCTGGTGCATGCATCTATTAGGATTGGTTCCTTTGATGTCATCAATGGACCATCCAAGGGCAGTTTTACGCCTTTTCAGAATTTGTACTAATTTTTCCTCTTCTCCTAAACTGAGATTTGCCGCCACTATCACTGGTAAAGTCTTGTCTTCTCAAAAAAAAAATTATTTCAAGTGATTGTGCAATTGTTTCAACTCCAAAGTAGGTGCCTTAACTGTAGAAGAAACAAGAGATATATTAGTAGGTACCAATTGTGCAAAAGGAGGAATACCCTTACCAACATAGGACTGGGCCCGATGCAACGGCTCTATTACTTCCTCTATTTGGCTCTCATATTTTATGTCTTCTGCTTCAACTGGATCAAGACTTGTAACCTGAAAAACCTCACTCACAAGATCATGTGTAACATCAATACCAAAACAATCACTTTTATCATCATGAAGTTCAAGAGAATCAAACACACGAAACTCCAATTTTTGATCATTCACCTACATTGTTATAGTCCCCTTTTTCACACTAATATTCATATCCACAGTAGTCATGAAAGGACGACCAACAATAATAGGTATAGAGGACGAACTAGGATTATCCTCCATATCCAACACAACAAAATCAACAGGCACAATTAAGTCCTTCACAATTACCAACACGTCTTCTAAAATTCCCTTAGGTCTTTTAATACTGCGGTTAGCTAACTGTAAAGTGATGGAAGTTTGTTGCAATTCCCCCAATCCTAATTTCTTATACAAAGAAAAGGGCATTAAATTGATGCTCGCTTCTAAATCTAGCAATGCCTTCTCAAAGAATTGATTTCCCTCCTTACAATGTATGGTAAAACTATCAGGATCTTTAAGCTTGGGTGGAAGTTTATTCAATAGCACAGCGCTCACTTCTTCATTCAAAGCAACTTTTTCATTTGCAGAAAATTTCCTCTTTTTAGTACAACAATCTTTGGGAAATTTAGCATAAGAAGGCATCTGTTTAATGGCATCAAGCAATGGAATATTGATTTCTACCTTACGTAAATTTTCAAAAATATCATGCACCTTAGAATCAGTTGTCTTTTTTACTAACCTTTGTGGGAAAGGCGGAGGATCTCTTCCCCAATCTTTGACTTCTTTCTGTCCAGATTTGCGACCCTCCTGCACCCTATGTGCGACCGACTTGCACCCTGCGTCAGGGGTTGGCGACAGCACCTTATTGTCAATAATCTTGCCATTTCGAAGGGTGGTTATAGCTTTCAACTCTTCATGCCCAGCTGGGTTATTGAGAGGTTGAGAAGGCAGCTCTCCCTTCTTTCGTTTGCTCACCTCCTTCGCTATCTGTCCCACTTGGGTTTCCAATTTTTTGATAGCCTGAGTTGTTTGTTGCATGAATTGCATCATGGTAGTCTCCAAATCAATCTTCTTTGCTGGTTGTGGTGTTGGGACTACTGCATTCATTGTGTTTTGATCACCCTTCCAAGAAAGATTATGGTGATTGCGCCAAGGATAAGCTTGGTTCCATGTGTTGTAATTTCCCAAGAAATTGACTTGCTCTTGATCATTCATTGATATCAATGGACAAGCTTTAGTCACATGATCTTGCCTAGAGCAAACTGAACAAAGAGTCTCAGCTTGTGATGGAACCTTTATAGTCACCCCTGTCAAAGCTTCAACAAGCATGTCTATTTTTCGAGTAATATTGCACATCGCTACTTCAACTTTGACATCAGATCTCACCTCATATATGCCTTGTCGCTTTGTTGAGCTTCTACCCCTTGCAGAAAATTGTTGAGAGTCTTCACTCAATTCTTCAAATAACTTCATAGCTTCTTCGCTACTCTTTCTCATAAAAACTCCATTGCAAGCAGAATCAACTTTCATTCTATTAGCCTCGTTCAACCCTTCATAAAAATGCAAAACCACATCATCTTTGTGTAAATTATGGGTTGGGCAACGAGCTACTTTACTCTTAAAATCCTTCCATGCTTCATAAAACAAATCACCATCCTTTTGTTGAAAAGTCTGGATTTCTCTCACAAGTTGCTTGGTTCTATGAGCTGGAAAAAATTCCCTCAAAAATTTAGTTGCCATCTGTTCCCATGTACCGATAGATCCCGCTTCAATAGCATTATACCACATCTTTGCACCACCCCTTAGAGTAAAGGGAAAAAGAACCAACTTTAAATTATCGGCAGTAATTCCAGTCATGTGTTGAGTTCAGCACAAGTCGGTAAAATCCTTCAAATGTAAGTGAGGATCTTCATCAAATCTCCCCTCATAATGGGGCACAGAATTCAACAACTGTGGTGACAAACTAACATTGGCAGCCCCTGTAGGTTGATAAGTAATGCACGAAGGCTGAGCAATGTTCTGTGGAATATACCGATTCATCATTGGTACTCTGACATTAGCATCGACAGCTCCTGCAATCCCATCGACCAACTGTCTGTCGTTCTCCTCCATTGTCCTATGTCGCAATGCTCTAGCTGTTCTCTCAATCTCAGGATCAAACTCTTCCAATGGCTCTGGATGAGAACGTGTATTAACCATGCACTGCAAGGATCCAATAAGTACCTACAAACAATTTAGACGATGTAAATTTGATATCACAATAATTAAACCAACTAAAATTAACACTATTGCCGTTTAACAATCAAAATAAATCAAACAATCCCCAGCAACGGCACCAAAAACCTGGTCGATACTTTTTTATCACAGTAAATACCTACTGGTTTTACCCAATCGCAAGTGTACGGTCGCAAGGCAGTAACAGTGAAAGGGATCGAATCCACAGGGACTATTGTAAAAACCAATTGAAAGACAAACAATAATGTAAACTAATTTGGATGCTTAAATTAATAATGGAAAAATTAACTAGTTCAAATAAAATAACTAATTCAACAATTGATGAAAATTAGCTTTGATTTGGCAAGTTCAACTACCTCCACCCGTGCACACAAATCAATCCCCAATTAAACAAATTAAGAATTTAACGACGTCAATTGAAAGACTTTGGTCCAGCTCTAACAATTAGATTTCCCTAAACAACGACCCTGACTTTGGTCCAGCTCAAGGTCTTTTCTTATCAAATGAGTCTTGGTTTGGTCTCTCCTAAGAATTTCCTAAGATAAGCATCAGCACGTGGAAATCGACAATCGCATAACCTAAGGCAATGGTCTATCACCCAATCAATTATGTTCAATGTTCCCAAACCTGAATCGCAAAACAAGTTTTTGTCACTTCGTCAAACACCGGATCATGGTCAGCCGAATATGTTCAACTAACAATTCCTAAATATTATAATGATGGCCAGACATGCATAACAATAGGAAATCAACAATAAATTCAGAGAACAATGAATTAAATTCAGTCTAATCAATAATCAATTTGTGCACAAAGTTTCAGTAGAAGAAAATACCAAATCCTAGCTAAAAAGTACTTAGCTACGCATACTCATACTAAAAACCATAAAAATACTCAAGACAATTGTTCGAATCGATGGGAAAGATGAAGGAATTGCCACGCTTGGAATGCCTCCTCTCTGCCCTCTGTATTATGGAAAATCTCCAATGGTATCTGGCGGCTAGGGTTTAGTCTTTCACCATAAAAAGTTATTGTCCCCACTGCCACGTCAGTTGGGCCCGTTTATGCAAATCGCACAACTCGCGGCCGCGCGTAGGTCGTGTCTGGCTCACTTTTACCCAGAATTCAACTTTTCCAACTAAATAGCATCCAGTTGTACCTGTCATTAAATCACACAATTGGATAGTATTTTGTGCTAGAAACCTCATAAAGATTGGGTATTTAACATCATAAACATGAGTACATTTTGTACTCACCATGCATTCCATCATCTATATATCAACTCTTGGTATATTGGAGATGAAATGATGTAGAGATCATATGGGCAAATAGTCATCTTTTTATGACCATATCAGACCAGGTGCAAGTTCGTTACTATCGTGTTGAATGTGGACCAATCAAATGTACAACGAAAGAGAAAGATATGCAAAAAGTAGCGGAACACTTGTTACAACTATCGGCCATCATTCAATTTATGCTGAGGAGGTTGGAGCCAATCATTGATGAAATCTCATGATGTCACAATCCAAAGAGGAAAAAGAGGTAGTGGCGGCCACAATCTATAAACTAATTGTGTAGGCTGCCATAAAAAAATTATGATAGAATAGATCGATGAAAAAGAGATGATAGTAGAAGAGGAAGATGGTTACGATGTGAAGCTGCAAGATGAAGAATTATGTTGGAATAACTTAAAGGCATCACCTGCCCGTTTGGATGATTTACAGGCCGAAACTCAGGATCCTCTCGAGGAAGTAAACTTGGGGGAAGGGGTGGCAAGAGGAGTCTATGGTGACATTCGTTAGTGCTCTATTGGACCCTGTTATTAAGATACAACTTGTACATTTACTCCATAAACTTTGTGACTGCTTTGCTTGGGATTATGACGAGATGCCAAGATTGAGCAGAAAGGTTGTAGAACATCGACTACCTATAAAATCGGGGTACAAGCCATATCAGCAACCACTGAGAAAGATGTCTTCTGAAGTGGAACTACGCGTGAAAGAGGAAATACAAAAGCTAATTAAGACCGGGTTTATACGGCCTACCAGGTACGCTGAATGGTTAGCAAATATTGTACCGGTAGTCAAGAAAAGTGGCAAAATACAAGTAAGTGTTGATTTTTGAGATTTAAATATTGCAACACCAAAAGATGTGTATATTATGCCTATTGCTGATATGCTTATAGATGGTGTATCTCAGCACGAATTACTGTCTATGATGGATCGTTTATCTGGGTGCAATCAGATTTATATTGCAAAACAGGATGTTTCTAAGACCGCATTGAGGTGTCCAGGTGCATTAGGTACTTACGAATGGATAGTGATGCCATTTGGACTAAAGAAAGCTGGCGTTATCTACCAGCCGGCGATGAACGCGATTTTTCATGATTTGATTAGCAAAAAAACTAGAGATATACATTGATGATATCATTGTGAAATCTCATGACCATCTAATTGATCTCAGGATGATGTTTGAGAGAATACGCCAATATCACTTCAAACTCAGTCCTGTGAAATGTGCACTTGGTGTCAAAGCTGCAAACTTTCTAGGCTTTTTGGTCCATCAGAGGGGTATAGAGGTTGACCAAAATAAGACCAAGGCAATTTGTCTAGCTCAACCACCAAAGAACAAGCAACAACTTTAGAGGTTCCTCGACCAAGTAAATTACCTTCGGAGTTTTATATATAGTCTCGCAGGTAAAACCAAAGTTTTTTCAGAGCTGTTAAAGTTAAAGAAAGAAGATGTCTTCAGATGAGAGCCCAAATATGAGAAAGCATTTCAAGCTGTAACGCCCCATTTCCGGAATGTTATGTGGTGCTTACCGCACATTTCTAGTAACACCACATCACAACCTAGTAAAAACCTTCGGCCTCTAACGGCATGCAAGTCACAAGTGATTCCAAACCACATATAAACATGACTAAATGTCCACACCCGATTTAGAAGATCCAAACAATTGGATTCCCTTCTAACAGTCTGTAATCCACACCTAACGGTGCCAAATAGTCGATAAGCGATACATGGAATCATTATAAGAAAACATATTCATAAATAAGTTCAAGTTTCTAAACCCCAAACCTAGTCCCTCTCTCTAAGTGCCATCCATGTGACAACATCGTCTCTACTGATCCGCACCTTCTTGTACTAGTACCAGTCTCACCCGTAGGGATAAAGAAAGTAAAGGTGAGCAAGAAGCTCAGTAGGGGTAATAGAGTAAAATTTACACAACATATAGTCCAGTATTCCCTCTGGGGAAAAACACATTCATCAATGCATGATTGAACATGTAAACGGGCAATGCAATCTACATTTAGAGGATCATATAGATAAACCTTAAGTTCGTTCTTCGTTAGGCACAATAAGATAAGAACACAAACATGAAGACCAATGAGAATCCAAACCGCATTTATAGAACGAAAGAATGATATCGAAATAAGAATGGGTCAAGAAATCCCCTACCTCATTTGAAGCAATTCACCAAAATCAATGAAATTCGATTCTAGGGTTTCAATTTTTCAAACCTATCCCTATCGAAAAATCAAACTCATTCACACATCAATATATGATCAATAACTCATAACAACATGATTTGAATCAAGCATTTCGAATCACTCACCTTCTCTCTCTAGAAATTTTACTCAAAGCCTTGAATCTTAGCCCAACAAAAACTTACTCCACAATCGCAAACAATTCTATAGATACATTCATAATCAAGTCTAAATCAATATATCTAAGCTATAGAATCAAAATCTCGAAGAATCTAAAAAAATCTAGAAAATCCTAGAATTCACCAAACTAGGAAAACTTACCAAAACCTCCAAATCAAGCTTGAATATTCAATGCCCCACTCCAATGATCATGAATCTACAAGAATCAAGTCAATCCTTTTGCTAGAAACTCCTTATCTCTCTAGCTTATTCACTCTCTCTCTCTAAAACTTAAGCACACCATAAAAATACACTTTTTAGCTTGCGTTAACCTATTTACCAGCTCGGGTTACGCCTACGCGCTTTGAGTTCCCCTGGAACTCACTGTCCTGGGGGTGCACAGAAAAGTGCGCCCAGGCGGATTGAGTCTAGGCAGCCCCCTAGGCACCCTTGTGTTGCTTCCTTCTCTGTTTCTCCACTATCCTGGGCGCACTTCCTTGGCATGCCTAGGCGCTCTTTGGCGCGCTGAGTATAATTTCAAACTCATCCTGGTTTCTCCTCATCCTGCCTAGGCATAATTCCTCAAGCCCTTGTTTACACATAAACACACAAAATACATATTTTTCTAACGTCCAATCATTCGTAAGTTCAAATTTGGGGTAGGTCATCACATCCTTCCCTCCTTAAAGAAATTTCATCCCAAAATTTATCTATGTACATGAATTTTCAAACAAAACCAGGTACTTCTCTCACATTCGGGATTCTAACTCCCAAGTAGCTTCTCAACTCCATGGTACATCCACATCACCTTCACCAAGGGTATTACATTTGATCTTGTGATTCTATCTCAAAGATCCAAAATCTTCACTAGTTGGAGCGTGTAGCTCCCATCTTCCTCAATTTCTATTGTAGTCCAATCCAACACATGTGACGGATCCGGCTCATATCTCCATAGCATAGAGACGTGGAACACACTCTGAACCCTTGATAAGTTAGGTAGTATAGCCAAATGGTATGCTACCAGTCCCACCATTTCTAAAATTTCAAATAGCCCCACAAACCTTGGTGCCAACTTTCCCTATTTTCTATACCGTTGAACACTGCGTCTTTGACTAACTTTCAGAAACACCTTGTCACTAACCTCAAACTCCAACGGTCTCCTCCTATTATCTGCATATGACTTATGGCGACTCTGAGCGATAATGAGCCGCCTCTTGATCTCCTCAACTCGTTCTTGAGATTCTTTGCCATCATATTTGCTTTACTGGGATGATATTGCAAATTGAAGTCAAAATCCTCCAAGTACTCCATTCACCGCCTTTGTCGCAAGTTTAGCTCCTTTTGGGTGAATAGATACTTGAGGCTCTTGTGGTCTGAAAATATTTCAAGTCGTTCCCCGTAAAGATAATATCTCCATTTCTTTAGAGTAAACACAACAACTGCAAGTTCTAGATCATTAACTGCATAATTCCTCTCATGTGTCTTCAGTAATCTAGAGTCGTACTCCACAACTCTCCCACACTGCATCAACACATAACTCAATCCCACTCCAGATGCATCATAATACACCTGATAGCCTACATCTCTCTCTAGGACTACTAACACTGGAGGTGTTGTTAACCTCTTTTTCAACTCCTTGAATGCCGCCTCACACTTGTTTGTCCACACAAATGATGTACTCTTCTAGGTTAACTATGTCATCGGTGCAGCCACTCTCGAAAAGTCTAGAATGAACCTTCGATAGTAGCATGCTAACCCTAGAAAACTTCGAATCTCAGTTACATTCTTGGGTCTTACCCAATTCAGAACTCATTCTACCTCGGAGTAATCAACTGTAATGCCCTCTTGAGTAATGACATCGCCTAGGAATTTTACCTCCATAGCCCAAAATTCATATTTTCTCGCATGCAACTGATTCTCCCTTAGTGTCTGTCTAGAGAACCATTCTCAAGTGTTCCTCATGCTCTTCTTCCGTCTTAGATTAAATTAGAATGTCATCAATAAGCACTACCAAAACCTATCCAAAAATGGTCTAAGGACCTGTTGCATCAAATCCATGAACACCGCTAGGGCATTGGTTAGCCCAAACGAGATTACCAAGAACTCATTATGCCCGTACCGAGTCCTGAATGCTATCTTCTGGATATCCTCATCCTTTATCCTCAATGGATGATACCCCGATCTAAAATCAATCTTTGAGAAATGTTTCACACATCTCAATTGATCAAACAAATCGTTAATTCTTGGCAAAGGATACTTGTTCTTCATCGTAACCTTATTCAACTGTTGGTAGTCGATACACATCCTTAACGATCCATCTTTCTTCTTCATGAATAACACTAGTGCTCTCCACGGGGACAAACTCGATCTTATGAACCCCAAATCTTTGAACTCCTCTAGCTACGCCATCAACTCTTTCAACTCTACTGAAGTCATCCGATATTAAGGAATCAAAATCGGCTTTACATTTGGATGCAACTCAATGGAAAAATCAATCTCTCTCTTCAGAGGTAATCCCGATAACTCCTCTGAAAATACATCCATAAACTCTTTCACTACTCGGATCGGTGTAGTGAAATTACCCTTAGGTGTCGAATTCACTAAACTCGCCATTCCACAATCTTGGTATGAAGGATTTTCCAAGAAATGTGGACAAGGAATTCCCTTTGATCCCTTCAATTGTATCACTCCTCCATCAGGTACCCTAAGTGTGATCTTCCTCTCCTAAAAGTCCAACAACGCATGATACTTTGTCAACCAATCAACTCCAAGGATCACATCAAAATCCTTGAAGTCCATCACATAGAAGTTGGCCTTCAAAGTCACTTCTCCAAACCGACACTCACAACCAAGGGCTATCCCTTCTAAATAACTAATATAACCCATTGGGGAAGTCTCCTTAAACATGCACCTTATCGGCGAAGTCTCTAACCCAAGTGAATGTGCCAATGAACTAGTGATGAATGATGCGGTAGCCCCAGAATCAAATAACACTTTTTCCTAACAATTTGAAATTAGAAATGTACCTCCAATGAAATTCGGATGCTCTAGTTCCCCTAGGTGTCCCAAAGAAAATGCCCTCGTTTGAGTATGAGTTGTTTGTTGTTGTTGCTGTTGCCTAGAGCCACCGCGCCCCCTCCCTCCAAATAGAACAGTAGATGAGAGAGCTGGAGCTAGTAACCCCAGGGCCTGAGACTCTTGTGCTCACCTACTACTTTGTGTGCACTCACTTTTCTTTGGCCAATATTTCCACAACCAAAGCACTTGATCCCAGTAGATCGACTTTGATTCTTCTTGTGCCCCTCTTTCCCACACTTATAGCAAGTCACCTTACCCCATTGTGCCTTTCAACTCTTACTCTATTCTCTTTTCTGCCGGTAGGAGTCGGTCCTCTATCTTTTGTTACCACTTCCTCCACCACCACTGTTACCCCCAGAAGCTAGTAAACTCCGTTGGGCTTCTTCCCTCTCGCTCTGTTCGAACTCTAGCGCCATCTCTACTGTCTCGGCATACTTCTTCACCCTTGTAGCCAATAACATCCTTCCAAGGCTTAGAAATAAGCAAAATGGTATCTCATAGCTTTACACTCATCAATTGGGGCAAATTGCTTCCAAAATCAATACAACATCTCAAATTGTTTGGTGTACTATGTCACTGTCATCTCTCGTGTCTGTATCAACTCCAAAAACTTCTTGGCCCTCTCCGTTTGAAAAGGCCTCGGAACAAACTTTTGCATGAAAAAGTTTTCAAATGACGACCAAGAGAGATCATTTTTCCTCTCTTCAAGTGCACTCCACCACACATGTGCTAATCAAGGTAAAAGTAGACTAGCCTCTCGGGTATCTCTAACGTATCAAGTTTGGCACTCATCTGCTTCAACCATTCCTCAGCTTTTGTCGCCTCTCCATCTTCAGAGAACGTGGGTGGAGTACTTCTCCTCAACCGATCAACCTCAAAGATGCCTCAACCCGGCCTCTAACATGCCTCCATCTCAGCACCCGCCTCTAATATAGGAGGAGGTGTAGGTGTAAGTTCCTCTGTAAGAACCTCCGAAGCTCTAACTACCTGTGACTGAACCACCTGCACTAGGTTCATCAAAATTCATGTCAACTCCTGTAAAGTCATCTGTGGTACTGCAGTTGTGGTGTCGGGAGTCACTGTCATGCCTTTAGCCACTGCTACCTATCTAGGTGGAACCTAGGGGGTTCTTTCTACAGCCTCCTCAAGTACAAATTCCTGAGTTCTTGATACACGCCTAGAAACACGTGTCGCACCAACACTACGTCCCTTACCCTGACCTTTTTGGGTAATAGCATGCCCACCACTAACCCTAGGAGTCTCATCGATAGGCGTAGATCTAGTAGTACTATGAGTATTCATCTGCATGGCAAATAGATAATACTATCAAAGAAAAGTTCAATCGAGGATTTACAAGGGAAAGAAAAATATATTGCATCAGTAGAGCTCGTGGCATGGCTTGGAGACTTAATAACACACCCCACACACATCTCGGTCCCATACACAGATCCTCAACCTAACCTCGCTCTGATACTAAATTGTAATGCCCCATTTTCGGAATGTTATGTGGTGCTTACCATACCTTTCTTGGTCCTCAATGTGGTTCACAACACAAGGATTTAACCCTAGTTCACCTGATGAAATCAAATCCACAAATTAAAAATCCAACAGTATCTCCCTGCAAATTGGGAATGCCAACCTGATCAAACATCACAAAACCTCATATATCCACATCACAACCTAGTAAGGCCTTCAGCCTCTAACAACATACACAAACTAATTTTTATAAATCACAGATCATAATGATTCCAAACCACACACAAACAGGACTAAATGTCCACACCTGGTTCAGAAGATCCAAACAATCGGATTCCCTTCTCACCATCCATAATCCACACCTAACGGTACCAAATAGTCGATAGGCGATACATGGAATCATTATAAGAAAACATATTCATAAATAAGTTCAAGTCTCTAAACCCCAAACCTACTCCCCCTCTCCAAGTGCCATCCATGCCACAGCGTGGTCTCTACTTATCTGCACCTCTAGTACTAGTACTAGTCTCACCTGTAGAGGGGAAGAAAATGAAGTGTGAGCAAGGAGCTCAATAGAGGTAATAGAGTAAAACCAACAATAAAGTGGATATCAAAGGAAGGATAATGCAACAATATGCTATCTCTCATGCGCGTGTCATATTATACAACATATAGTCTGGTATTTCCTCTAACGCAAAAACACATTCATCAATCCACAAGTCTTCAACTATGGATTGACCAAACCACAAATGCACACCATGATTTCCAACCATCAATAAATGAGAGTGCAATCATCATTCACACTACACCCACGAAGAGTGTTGCCTCATATGAATTCGTATGACTCGTGTCGATGCCATGACACCAAATCATCCTCCCATGTGACTTCCAAGTAACCTATGGTATCCCAAGTCCATACTCGAGAATCCCATGCAAGCTCCAATGCGATCATGTTTATGTCATGCCAAATGCATATATATATATCATCATATATATATATATATACAACTACCAATGATGCATGACAATATTCAAAGCATGCTCAATGTATAATTAAACATGTAAACGGGCAATGCAATCTACATTTAGAAGATAATATAGATAAACCTCAAATTCGTTCTTCCTTAGGCACAATAATGTAAGAACACAAACATGAAGACCAATGAGAATACGAAATGCATTTATAGAATGAAAGAATGATATCGTAATAAGAATGGGTCAAGAAATCCCCTACCTCGTTTGAAGCAATTCACCAAAATCAATGGAATTCGATTCTAGGGTCTCGATTTTCCAAACTTATCCCTATGGAAAAATTGAACTCATTCACACATCAATATATGATCAATAACTCATAACAACATGATTTGAATCAAGAATTTCAAATTACTCATCTTCTCTCTCTAGAAATTTTACTCAAAGCCTTGAATCTTAGCCCAACAAAAACTTTACTCCAAAATCGCAAACAAACCTATATATACATCCATAATCAAGTCTTAATCAACATATCTAAGTTATAGAACCAAACTCTAGAAGAATTTAACAAAATCTACAAAAACCCTAGAATTCACCAAACTAGGAAAACTTACCAAAACCTCCAAATAAAGCTTGAATCTTCAATGCCCCACTCCAATGATCATGAATCTATAAGAATCAAGTCAATCCTTCGCTAGAAACTCATTCTCTCTCTAAGTTCCTCACTCTCTCTCTCTAAAACTCAAGCACACCAAGAAAATCACGTTCTAGCTCGCATAAACCTATTTACCAGCTTGAGTTGCGCCTAGTCGCTTGGAAGTACGCCTAGGCGCCCTTTGGTGCACCGAGTACAATTTCAAACTCATCCTGGTTTCTCCTCATCCCGCCTAGGCGTAATTCCTTATGCGTAGGCATCCCTGTTTATACATTAAACACCCAAAATACATATTTTTCTAACGTCCAATCATTCCTAACTTCAAATTTGGGGTAGGTCATCACACAAGCCATCAAAATCTATCTTAGCAAACTACCAGTTCTCATGCCTTTGTATCTCTCAGCAATTGATGATTCAATTGGGTGTCTACTTGCTCAAGATGATGAAACTAGTAGAGAAAGGACAGTCTACTACCTCAGCAGATTGTTGGTAGATATAGAGAAGCGTTATTTGGTGGTAGAGAAGATGTGCTTGACCTTGTACTATGTCTGTACCTAATTGAGGCAATACCTGTTCTAGGCAAAAGTGTAAGTGATCTCAAAGCTTGATTTGATCAAGCATATGTTGACAAAACCTTTGTTGTTAGGAAGAATTGGCCTATGGTCTTTGGCTTTAATGGAGTTCAATCTCAAACGGAAGCCACAGCAGGCCATAAAAGGATAAGCTTTAGCCAATTTCCTTGTAGAGCATTCATGCCTTGAGGTTTCTGAAGCTTGGCAAAACACCATAACCATGGTAGCAGTTCTAGAGGAAGAAGAATGGTTGCTCAAATTTGACAGATCGAGTACAAAAACATTTGTTGGCGTTGGGATAGTAATTCAATCTCCAAGAGGTATGAAAACTACCTTAGCCTTTAATTTGTATTTTGAATGCACTAACAATCAGGCAGAATATGAAGCGTTAATAATTGGCTTGGAGATTTTACATGAATTAAAAGCCAAGAATATAAGTGTGCTAGTTTTTCCTTGGCACCCTATTATAGTACTGCCTTACAACTCCTATATGACTTTAAAGTAGTTTAGTTGAAGTACATGCCACGAAATTAGAATTATGAAGCTAATGGACCAGCCCAATTAGCCTCCAGCTTGACTATGCCAGAAGATCTAGTACAACAGATTATTACGGTGGAAAGACGGTCTCATCTATCCATCAAAGATAGAGGCATGGTAGTAAACTGTTTAGCTCTTCAAGCTCAGATGGAAGACTAGAGAAAAGAGATCATCAACCATCTAAAATATTCAAATGATCAGGCTTCAATAAAGGTCAGGGTACTAGCTCACAGTTATGTGCTGATCGAGGATGTGTTGTTCAGAAAAGGGGTTGATGGAGTAATACTACGATGCCTTGACTTCCTAGATGGTGTTAAAATTATGCAACAAGCGTAAAAAGGTATTTGTGGGGCCCATCAAGTTGGCCCAAACATGCGATGGCTATTACAAAAACATGGATACCATTGGCCAACCATCTTGAAGGATTGTACCAATATGCCAAAGGCTGCCAACAATGCTAGAAGTATGGTAGTATTCAAAGAGTTCCTGCAGCTGACATGAAACCTATTGTGAAACTGTGGCCATTTTGTGGGTGGACATTGGACATCATTGGGAAGATCTTTCCTGGTTTTTCAAAGGGACATCACTTTATGCTTGTTGCTACCGCTATTTCACAAAGTGGATGGAAGCCATACCTTTGAAGACAGTAGAACAAAGTGAGGTGGTTAATTTTATCAAAGAACTTATTTTTAGGTTTGGGATTCTAGAAACCATCACTACTGATCAGGGAGAATGTTTACTAGAGGTGATGTAAAAGCTCTACTAGAAGATTATGGAATCAAACTTCTCACATCTACTTCATACTATGCTCAGGCTAACGGACAAGCAGAGGCTTCAAATAAGGTACTTATTGCTATTTTATAGAAAAACATCGAAAATAATCTTAGAGCCCGGCACAAGATACTACCAGAGACATTATGAGATTATTGCATATCGAAAAAAATAAGCACAGCTTCCAGCCCCTATGCCCTCACTTATGGGCATGACGTTGTATTGCCTATGGAGCTGGTAGTTTCTACCTTAAGGATCATGAGACAATATCATCTATATGTTGATGAGTATTCAGAAGCCATGGAAATGGAACTGGAATAATTGGATGATGGCAGGACGGAGGCACTAAATAGGATGATTGTGCAAAAGAAGAAAGTATGCAAGGCATACAACAAGAAAGTGGAAAAAGAAGGTTTTCTATGAAGGCCAAATGGTATGGAAAGTGATTCTACCACTAGGAACAAAAGATCCAGAGCTGGGTAAATGGTCTCTCAATTGGGAGGAACCATTCAAAGTGCACAAAATTTTACAAGGGAATGCTTACTGGTTGGCAAACTTAGATGGTCAACCACATAAAAGATTTATAAACTGCAAGTATTGAAAGTCGTATGTTCCAAGTATTTGGGAATCTGTCTCTGTACATATGACTATGTAAAAATAGGCTATTTTAGCTCTATATATAAGTGGGCCATTTGTGACCGCAAAAGATAAATAAAATATTAGATGGCCTCAGGCCACAAAATAAAGTAAGCAGTCATAGATGGCAGCGTAATACTCGGACTGTTAAAAAGAAAGGTCAACTAATGGCCAAAAAGAACAAAGTAACATAACATAGTTCACAAACAAGAAAAGTCAAGTATTGGCCAACAGAAGCAAATGTTCAAGAAAAGCGACAAAAGATCTAGCATATGTTTTAGCGTAGACCAGATGGTCTTGTGAGCATGAAGACGAGATTTAGTTAACTGAAAATCGACATACCAAATTTGGACTTCAAATAATTGTTGCTTGATGGTATATCCAAGAGCATGAAGTTCTGTTTGAGAAGTTTTGAACTTATCTTGTAGTTGGCTCCCCATATCAAATTGTCATTCAATTTGATCTTTCAGAGTTTGAATTTTTTGCTCCAGTGTTTAATCTCTCCTTGAGAAGCAAGGATTGCGATTTGTAGTTCAACATCGTTGGCAACCAACTTCTCTGAATTCTGCAACAAACCTTAATAAGAAACCTGGTCTATGTTGAGCTTTTCCAAAATTTGAGTCAAAAATTGTTCTTGAGTAATATCGCATTGAAAAACGGAAGGTAAATGATGCAATTCATGTTGAAGGTGGATAAGCCTATTCTTAGCATCATGAGTGATTCATGCATCTACATGGAGAGTCTTTAAATGCTTCATAGTAGCCTTGCTATCTTTTTCCTGAACATCAAATAGGTCTTTACTTAGAATGCGCACCATTTCATTGGTAGCATGTTGTAATTCATCTTCAGTCGGTAAAGTACATGGCGGGAGACGGAGACAGAAAAAAAAAATCTAAACCAGCCAAAGGATTCACCACGATAGTAGGAACTATTAAGGTCAATAGTTTACAAGGCTTTACCTACAGTCATGCATTCAATTATTATTAAAGATTATTTTATAATTCACAATCTAAGTTGAGTAATGAATGTACTTGGGATGAATGAGGAGTACTTGACTCAACAACATTTTGAAATTAAGTTTTGGGGGTCACCTCGATAGTATTTACAACATGGCAGGTAGAAACTTGTTCATTATCACCTTCTTTGGAGATACCATCAAAGTCACTACCATCTTCTTTAGAGACTTCAATCGGCACAGAATTGGACTGAGTTCTCCCCAAATGAGTGGCTGGTTATTGAGACCTTGGTAGAGTAGATGAGGCCAGAATATTTTTCTTAAGCAAAGCAGGTTCAGTCCTTACTGTTTTCAACCTCTTGGATGAAATAGGGACAGTAGGAACTGCCACACAAATGGATAGAAACTAAGAAATACTTATTGGCAGTCGTTTGGGCAGAACCTGAGAGGGGCAATTCAAGAGCAGGTAACAAGTCAATATAATAGTCTTCTCTCCAAGATAGATAAGGGGGGAGTGCAGCCTTGCTTAAAGAGAGGCAACAATTGGAACACAAGCTTTCTCAAGGAATTCTTGTTGGCAGCAACCTGACTCTCTATCACCTTTTGAGACTGTATTCCTGTCCTTTCTTCACTAGAGAAGCTATAGTGATGAAGGCGATCCAAAGGAATGCTTTGGGTATAACCAAGTTTTCTTGCACAGAAATGAGGGTTATATGCTTCAAAGCCAAAATCAGGATTCATTAGGTTATCTACATTGGCACCTTCACAGAGCTACCTAGGGGTAGTGACATAGGACCAGAAGTCTCGGAGGGGAAAGTCCATGATACTAGAAATAAGTACACAGGAGGATAGTAAAGGGAGTTGAGGGTCACCTGAGAGAGTTTGAGAAAATAGAAAATAGTCCACGTCCAGATGAGTCGGGGATAACCTTAGGAAGAAATTGAACATTTCAACAAATGATTTCTCACTAGTGTAGGACAAAACAGCTTTCCTATAGGAGTAAAATTGAAGAGGAGGTTGATAATTGGGAGCACGTAGGAAAGGGAAATAATGAAATAACCAAAGTTGAATAAGCCAGAGACTCCCAAAAATACGGTGGAAGTATGAAAGTTCAAAGGTGAGAAGAGACAAACAATGATAAATGCGACCTAGCCATATGCTGCCTAAAGCTATATTCTAACCTTTAGCTAGGGCACATGCAAGGGGTAGATAATCTTTGGCAAGTTGATTGGAAAAAGTCCCAAAGATATACCTGTTAATCAGACACCAAAGGAAAACAACGTGTTCTCGATAGATGGGGGTGCCAGTACATTTGGCAGAGCTTAACCCTTTGTATGGATAAGGTTTCTTCTCTTCAATTCCAACTTATCTAATACGGACAGGGGAGAAAAGTCTCGGGGCATCTTGACCAGTAATTGGAAGGCCAGTAAGAGCATACATATCCCTAAAAGTAATGGTCATATAACCTCCGGGAAACACAAAACAATTTGTAGATCGGGACTAGATGCAGCAAGCTATAGAGAGCAAATGAGCATCAAAGAAATTGGTTCCAAAGACATCTCAATCAAATGATTTAAACCTTGCTTGACCCACTTCATGCCAAAGTCAGTACGAAGGTGTGAAATCCAAGCGGACCAACCGGCCAGAGGTTTTGGCTAGGAATGTTGGAGTTCCAAAGTAGGTAAGATGTCTATATGATTGGCAAGTAGCTCATCATGATCATGATCTAAACGCTCAAGGGTTTGAAGTTTGTTAGTTGGGAGATGGGAATTGACAAAGGAATCAGTTGGGAGAAAGACGCCATGGAAAAACGAAATAGCTAATATTGATCCTAGAAGTATCGAAAACGATAGGAAAGAATTTTCAGTGAGAGTCTTTAAGATTTGGGAGACTGAGATAGCAATTAGAAGGTTCAAATTAATGAGGGTAGCATAACAGAATACGAAAAGAAGTGACAAGTCATCTTAGAATCCAACTCAAATAGATAGTTGAATTTGAGCTGAGAGGGGCAATTGTTAATATCATTTCCATGTAGGACCAAACCCAGCCCACATAGCTAGCCTATGATGCTCAGTCAATGCTGGCTCAAGTAGATGATAGAAGCCGGCCCAAGAAGAATAGCCCATGAAGAAATAATTGAGCCCACGTGAGAGGGGTCCAAGTTCAAACAGAAGTGTTAAGGAGGTGTTCCTACAAATATGGATCTAGTAACTAAACATGGACATGTGGCAAGAGTTGTGCAAACATTCAACTTCCAGGATTTGTTACACTATTTGGAAGTTCAAGTTGGTACCTGGAAAAATAGGAATTAATAGAGACAGGACGTGAGAAATAACCAAAAATGGTGGAAGACAAGCCTTAAGTAAAGTGGTAGACATAAGCAAAAAAGGGATCAATGAATCAACCAAGAAAAACACAAGACTCAAACAGAGTTTTCTCTCCAAAATTCTCATGCATTCTTAGTGGATTTAGTGTCAATTCATATTTCCGGTACGTTATCCACCAGCATGTCTTTATTTTTAAATCAATACTGTCAAGTATCAAATGTAAACTATCGTTGTGTCAATTTATGCTTGGTGTCATTCTGCTTTTAATTTCGTTAATCCCAACAAAGTGCACTTCAGTGGAGTTGGGGAACCTATGATTACTAAGGTTTCAAGGTAATCTGTACATTCGTTTGATTTAGTTAGATAGTAGTCAGTGTAATTTTCATATTCTACTGTTGAGACACTTTAATCTCTGGCACACCTACAACAAACACCATTTTGGACCAACATAGTATGAATATTCAATCAACCCTTTCCCTATATTTATTACGGTCTTTGACTGTATCAAATGAAATTTGCACTGAGTATATTCCTTTACGGCTTCTTTGTTGCAACTTATTCAAAACAATTGAGGATATTGAAGCGAGGGATGTTGTTGTTAAATAGGTTAGCCCCATTTTGTTTAGGGTGAATCGCAGGTGGGTCCAATTTTGTGGACTTACTAAGTTGTAATTTTACCCACAAAACTTATTTGGAGGCAAGTCCAATCCACTGCAACTTTTGTATTTTTTCCATAAACAAATTTTTAAAACATTTTCTCTCAAAATATATGGTAAATTTTTTAAAAAATTGCATATTCAAACTCAACACATTAAACACTCTCTAACAAAACTCATCATCGATAGTTTTTAATGTATTTTTGTAATTACATTATTATTCAAAAATAATTTAATTAGTATATATGTTATGTAATTGTATATTTTTTTTACTATTGTAACCTAAACAATAAGTGTTAAACCCCAAGAAAAAAATATTCGTTAAACTCTTACTGGCTGGTGTATCGTATTTTTATGTTGTAACCTAAACAAACAATAAATGTTAAACCCTAGGGGAAAAGATTCGCTAATCTTAACGGGCTCATATATCATATTTTCATGTTGTAACCTAAACAACAAGTGTTAAACCCTAAGGGGAAAAGATTCGCTAAACTCTAACGGGTTTGTGTATCGTATTTTCATATTGTAACATAAATAATAAGTGTTAAACTCTAAAGGGGAATAGATTTGCTAAATTCTAACAGACTTGTGTATCAAATTTAAATGTTATACCCTAAATAATAAGTGTTAAACCCTAAGAAGAACGAATTCGCTGAACTCTAACGGACTTGTGTATGCTCAGCATATTGATCATGACAGTAAAATAATTAATTAAAATATAAAAATTAATTTTTTTTCTAAATTAAATTTTCTTCATTTAATATGTACTTTTTTTGAGAGTCTCTCCTACCTTGTCATGAATCCAGAAAATAAAAATCAAATTAATTATAAAAACCTAATAAATAGACTTGGTTGCAAATAAGTTTAAATGAGCGATTTTACCATTTATAAGTTTCATAATGTAGACCTACCTACAATTTTACCTTTTGTTTATATTATTTGGCCTCTTTCACTGTTGTGGATATCTCTCAACTCAATTCTTTAATTTTTTCACTAATGTCCTTTAAATACATATTGGTCTCGGAAGTGGGAAATGGCTGAAGAACATATTTGGACTTAGAATAACATTAGGGTACAAATGCTATACATGAGACTAATAGCATATATTCCAACTCCTTGCACTTTGATTATTAGTTGGTAACTTAACAATTGAGTAGATGAGATTTTTTTGACATGAAAATATTGCAATTTAATTAAGCTTATAACTACCATAAATCCACTACTTTTTATGGAGTTTAGTTTGAGTAATGATCAATTTTATACCCTTTACATAATTCAGATAATGGCTATTAGAAAACATAAATCATTAACATGGATCTGGCTAAATCTAATATTTTGTTTATCACAGTACAAAATGAACTTTTGGTGATGGGCTCCTAAATGCCAATCGTACCAGCTTTAATAGAGTTCTATCAAATATTTGCTCCTCCACTTAGAGTGAAAAGAAAGAGCACCAGCTTCAGATCGTTAGCAGTTATACCTATTATGTGTTGGGTACGATAAAGATCTTTAATATCTTTCAGATGTCGGTGTAGATCTTCATTAAACCGGTCCTGATAATGGGATACAAAATTCAACAACAATGTTCATAGACCAAAGTTAGCTACCCTTGTAAATTGATATGTCATACATGATGCCTGTGCAATATTCTACGAAATGTACCAATTCATCATAGGTACATGTTAATTAGCATTATCTGCTTCTTCAGTTGCTTGAATTTGAGTCTGCCTATTATTATCTCTCATATTCCTCTATCGTAGTGCTCTAACTGTCCTCCCAATTTTGGGATCAAATTTTTCTAATGGCTTTTGTTGAGAACGAGTATGGACCATACATTGTAGAAAAATAATTGGGCACATGCAAAAGAGATTGATTAATGTAAGTAAAAGACACTTAAAGTAAAATAAATAAAATAAAAACATTATTATCATAAAGCAACCGGTAATGGATATAATAGTCCAAACAACGATGCTAAAAACTTGATTGATACTTTTTATCACAAGTAAAACTCGCATTTCAAATATTGATGGGTTTTACTCAATTTCAAGAGTACGTGTCGAAAGACAGTATAAGTTTAATTGGATTGTAACCATAGAGATTGCATCAACTACCAATGAACTACGAAACAATAGTGTCAATTATGAAATAGTAGGATTATGGTCTAATCACATATCACTAGATGAAAACTAGCCCGGGATTTACCTCCACCTATGCACACAAATCAATAGCAATTACCTAATTTAAAACTTTAACGACATCAATTAAAAGGCCTTGGTCCAACTATAGTCAATTAGATTTTCCTGAACAACGATCCTAACTTTGGTCCGGTTGCAAGATCTTTTCTAATCAAATGAGTCTTGATTGGTCTATTCTAAGAATTTCCTAAGACAAGCATACACACTGAGAAATTGACAATCACATAACCTAGGGAAATGGTCTATTACCTAATCAATGGTTGATTAACCAATCAGTTATGTTCAATGTTTCCAAAATCTAAATCTTATGCAAATTCTTGTTACTTCGTCAAACACTGAGTCATGGTCAATCAAATATGTTCAGCTAACCATTCCTAATGTTATGATGTTGATTAGACATGCATAATAATAGGACATCAACAACAAATCCAGAGAATAATGAATTAAACTTGGTCAAATAGTTAATCAAATCTGTGCACAAGATTTTTAGTAAAACTTACCAACCCTAGCTAGAAAATAGTTTAGTTATACATAAACATAATAGAAAGCATAAAAGTACTCAGAAACAATGTTTGAATCATGAAAGAATAGAAGATCTTCTGGGCAAGTCAAATTGCCTAAGCTTGTGTGCTCCTCCTTCTCTTCTCACAAGTCTCACTTCTGGAACCTCTCTTCTGTTGCTAGAAAAGTGGGTTTATATTTTTCCAAAACCCTAAAAGTAGACCCCAACCTATTTGCCAAATCAACAACTAAAAAATGCATCTAATTTTTGCGTCTTGCGAATGCATTTAGGTTGCAAATCTACCCAGAAACAACTTTTACACATAACTTCAATCCATCACTAGCTATCCATAAAAACACCATTCGGGTAGTATTTTGTACCTAAAATCATAGAAAAATTAGTTCTTAAAGACCAAAATAATTGGTGCATTTTGTAACCCAACAACTTCTCAAAAGTTTCAAACGTACAGTGTATTAAGTAAATGTATTCATACCCTGACTAGTCATCTATGAAGGTAACAAAATACTCATAACCTCCTCTAGCTCGAATAGTCATTAGGCCACATGCATATGAACATACGAATTCCAAACATCCTTTGACTCTATACCCCTTGACCAAAAATGGTCTCCTAGTCATCTTACCTTTTAAACATGATTAGTAAACTAGAAGTTCCTCAACTTCTAATGAACTGAATGGTCCATCTCGTATATTCTAGAAATCCTGTTTAGATAAAAAAAAATATATAGGTGATTCGATTTATGTGATGACTGACCCCAAATATGAACCTAGGAAATATTTGAAGTAGGAAAGTTGTGTGTTTGAGAGATTCTTGAGAGATTATTGAAGATTAAGACTTGGATTGAATATTCAAGCAAGTTCCAACAAGTTTTCCAAGATCTAAGGTGAGTTTTGTAGTTCCATAAAATCTAGGGTTTGTGTGGATTTTGTGTAATTCTTTAAAAGATGAAATGTAAGACTTAGATATGTTGATCCTAGGGTTATTTATGGTTGTTTTAGTAGGTCTGATTATTGGTTTAGGTTGAAGTTCAAATTTGGTGAGATTGGAGGATTTATAGGAAATCCTAGACAGAGAAGGTAAACTTTACTTAATTTTTGATTGATGACTTCTTCTTATGGTTAATTGGTGTTATTCATATGATAAAATGAGTTTGGCTTGCCAAAATTGTTAGGTTGAAAGAAAGGAATCGAAACCCTAATTTGAGAACTTGAGATTTATAACTTGTGCCTGGAATAAGGTAAGGACTCTTAACCCACTATTCTATCGTATCGTTTTGATTCTCTAAAGAGTAGTTTGTATTTTCTCATTGGTCATCAATTTGTGTTCTTACCTAAATTGCTCCTTAGGATGAACGAACCTTTTATTTGATTATTGATTGAATTGCATACCTAATTCATGCTTAGTCATCAATTGAGCATGTTAACTCTTGTACAGGTATCACGTAGTTATGTATGTATATAGGGTCGATATATATATATGTATATATATGTATGCTTATTCTCGCATAACATGACTGGACATGCATTGTAGATGTATTGTGGGCTATGGGAATGGACTCGTACTTTATTAGAATCTATTTGAGAGATGTTGGATATCTAGGGGAACATTATTTCCAAGATCGGGACTCCACATCAAGAAGGTGCACCTATAGGGGTCCAGGGCAAAGTTCATGGTTTTCAATGTTTTTTTGGATATTCATTGACTAGTGCCAAGACACTTTAGGGTGTTGCCGTTGATTACTACTTTGTTGTGACATTTAGATGTTATTTTGTTGCATTGCGTTTATTTCATTATCCAACCTTGGAATGTTAATTACTCATTATTTTTCCTACTGAGCCTTCTGCTCACCCTATTTCATTTTCTTCTATCCTTTACGTGAAATTAAGTGGTGTTGAGAACCAGGCTACAGATCAATACGAGGCAACATGACATAGATGGCCTCCCTTGGAGCCTAGGATTTCTATAATGTTATGGGTTGACTGTTATTGTTATTTATCTTCTAGTGCAATTATTACTCTATTATATTGAATGTTATGTTGCTTATGTACCTTTTGGTACGCATGATGGGTGGTCGGGGGTGTTTGCCATGGGTCCAGATATTAGACTATGAATGTCTTATGATGATGATGTTTAATCCCTGTTAGGCTACGGAACAGTGATGAATTAATATTGGGTGAGTTCTTATGATGAAGTGTTAGTTGGAAAAATCAATGAGTTATTCAGTTCATCATGTTTAGTAGAATTTGGACTTGTAATATAAAGATTATCTACCAAAGTACCATAACTGATAAAAAGAGGGTCATCAAACTTGAAACAATATCCGTTCAAAGCTAAAGATGTATCTGAAATTAAATTTTGTCTCATAATTGGTACGTAAAGACAATCATTCAAAATTAAAGTCCTATCACTACTAAAACTTAAATAAAAAATGCTTACAACTACTACTTCTAGTCTTGTTGCATCTCCCAAAAGAAAGTAATGCTCCTTCTTATTTGTTCATCTGGTTTTCTGAAACCCTTGCAACAAATTGCAAACATGATTAGTGGCTTCCATGTTTCGTTAAACACAACCTCTAATTGTGTTCCAACGACAAATAAAATGAGTTACCTTGATTATTCTTGCTCAGCCAAGTGTGACATTGTTTCTTCCAATGTCCTTTCTGACCATAGTGCAAACACTTGTCATTTAGGTTTTTCACTCCACCATGAATACTCTTGGAGTCGAATGATTTCTCCTTCTTCTAAGTCCTTTTCTTCTTCTTACCTATTGGTTTAGAAGAAGAGCCTTTCTCAACAAGGTTGATCTTAGCTTGCTTGGGTCACAATGTCTCTACTCCCTTGAACTCATTGAGAAGTTTCGGCAACATATAAAGCATATTGTTTATATTATAATTTAGCTGAAAATTCTCATAGCTCTCATGAAGAGGTTAAAGGATTATATCAACCTGGCTTTCACTATCAATATAGGCTAAAGGTGATCTCACTAGCATTTGTCAATTTTTGGTGGTGTCATTGCAACACCTCTGACATTGATTTTAGCATGTAGCGTTTTACCATTTCATCAGCCTTCTTTCACTTCTTGTGAGATTCTATTTGCTCATCAATGATAGCCACCTCAGGTAATTCACAATAATTCACGACAAGCACATATATCCAATCTATGAAACCCCAATTTTTTAAGGGTTTAAATTTAAATTTTCTTTAGTGTTGAATTAGTGTTACAAATAGTTAAGGGGCTGTAAATTCAATTTGAAATAAAATTTAGATTAAAGTTTGGAAAAAAAATTAGTTGCTACCCCACTGTACTCCACCGACAACAAATTTTAAAGTTCATGGTGAGTTGAAAAGTTTAGCCAACTTTATTTATAAAAGAAAGAAAGAAGAAAGAGATAATAAAATAACACAAAAGATTAAATAAATCAAATGGAATAATAAATTCACCGAAAGTATTAACAGTATGTTTGGTGTTGAGAATTGGGAGGGAATATGTTGGGTATAATTATTTGGTGGGCAAAAAGTTGGGTGAATGGAATGCCACATTTCATTCCCTTTTCTCTATCATGCAATTTTGATTCCATGTATAAAACATGGATTTACATCATTCCACATGTAATAGAGGTTGAAATGTCTATTGTGCCCTCATGGTGGTTTATGAAAAATTTAAGAAAAAAATTGGGTAGTGCTAATATTTTGATAACATATTAATGTAGTATTTTGGATTATCTTAAAATGGATTACATTAACATAACTAGTATTTTAATTTAAATATTAATTAATATATTGCTATTTTATATTTGTTTTAATTCGTTAATATATATAATTTTATTAAATTGTTTTAATTTGTTACTTATATATAATTAGAAATGGTAAAATGAAATTTGTTAACTATAAATAATTATAAAGGACATAATGGACAAAACACATATTTTATTCTCATTTTCATTCCCAATTTTTATACAAACCAAACATGAGAATCAAAATCTCATTCTCATTCTTATTCTCACTCAATCATTCTCAATACCAAATGACCCATAAGTGTCAAAATGGTTACAATAGTAAGGTTTGATCAAATAAATAGGAATAAAATATAGTATTAACAAAAGAAACGCAATATTAATAAAGAGAATTCACAAGTATGTTTACAGATGAACTCTCTCATCTATTTACTATTCTGGTTATGTAAAATTTTGTGGAGTTTGTGACCAAGATTAGTAGTGATAAATTCAGGTTTAACGAGATTAAGAGGTCATTGGTGAGCATACAAAGGTTGGAGTTGTTGTCGAAGGTTTGGAGAACACTCAAGGTGAGGATTTCTTCTCTCTTGTCTTCTCTCTAACTGCATAGGCTCTCATGGTAGAATTTTATATATAGACTAGAGAGAGGGAAGTCCAGCTAAGCAGAACATGAACTTCTTTTTTCGTTGTTAGAACAAAGTCTTAAAAGTGGACATGCAAAGTCACAGTGACAACGCAACATATAAATAAACATATAAGTGTGTGTGTCTAGCTCATCTTGGCTTGACATTTCGTAACTGAAATCAATATGGATAATCCTGAAGTGAGTGCACTATGAGGAAATTTTATAGTCCATAGGTATCTCCACCTTGGTGTAACTCTATCACATCCTCACAATCATACATGTGGTCTGTAAGTGTATATTCCTCAATAATGTGCTCAAAAATTTGGATTTACTCAAAGGATTCTTAAACTACCCAGTCACATGTTCAATCCTTCAAACCATCCCCAAGTTTCTATCACTTCAAAATCGGTTATTCTTGACTATCATACCATGTACACCCAACTATTTGAATCCTTCTAGTTCAATGTTCCCCCACCCCATCTAGGGGCAAAGCTTTTAGAGAATGGTGGTTACAAAAAGAAAAAGAAATTTTCCCCCGGCCTCACTAATGATTAAACCTAAGATTACAGTCAAAGCATAATCTTTAGAGGGCAATTCTACTTACTTGGTTTGTATCAATCTTTATTTATCCTTGCATTTTGACCTTTGTTCTTTGTAGCAGTTTCTCCTGATCCTCTTGCTTCATTTCCTCTAAGGTCATGCCCCATTTCACAGGTATGTTTCTATTTCCTCGAATTCGCATATTGAATCCATCTTAATTTTACCATTCATGCTCTTGTAGGCCTCTGGAAGTAATGGTCCTTTCAAAATCCTCGAGATTGTTAACTTAGAAGAATTTGAAAATCCTTTGACCAGTCTGGATTTTGACTTTCCGTCAGCTGCTACTAATAATTAGTTTTAGAAGTTCCACATTTCAAGGAGAAAATTCATACTACTATAGTATCTATTTAAGAGAAACTATGCATGGATCTGTCTATCATGACTATTGAAGCTTCGAACCAGTGTCTCGCTGTTGTTTGACTACTACTACGTGCTCCTAGTATCGACTCTTCTCTCTTCGTATACGTAATACCTCCACTGCTTTAAAGCAAACACAACACATGACCCTTCCATTTCTTAGGGGGAGAGAAGTCAAAATTATTTAAAAGCAAGCTAGAAAAATAAGCCATTAAAGGAGAGGATGAATAATAGTGCACATAAAGAAAATTTTAACCCATAGGGACCCTATGCAGTAGAAAATAGAGCAATGATTCATTCGTTTGAATTTTTTTGAAACCCATGAGATAGAGAATGTACAACGACTCTACTTGGAAACTCATACTTTCCTGTCTTTCCCAAGGTTTGTAGCTGCAAGGGTAAGACACGTACCCTTCATCCCAATTGTATTCCATGTAACTAATGTACTTAACGTTCTCAAACTCATTAAAATATATACGGTCAATGAATTTAAGAAATAAGCTAAGCATCGTTAAGGAAAAACGTTCATCCATCTAATCCATGTCGCTAATCACTCCATGACGGCTCTCTCCATGTCAAAAAAAGGTTGTCAAGGTCACAATCAGGCACAATAAATTGTCTAGCCATTTCAAATCCAGAATAATTGTACAACACCACAGCGTGATTTCTGTCAACATTGATCATCTTTCCTGATCCGAAACCTGAAAATTCCGAATGTGTTGATATTTAATTGACAGAAGATTTGACTTTCATCATCAAATCGCCTCAACAACCCATTCAAACAACATATATATTTGGTCATGGATAAAAATCACATTTTTCATAATATTGTATAAAGTAATTGTAAAATCAGAGCTTCTCCAACTTTCACTGTGGATTTTGTAGGTGTAGATTATAGTTTTCTTCCATAAAGAAATAACTAGAAAAATCATACACCATTCACAAGTTGAATGAGTAGAAAACGTCCCTTTGCAATTATATATATCATAGAAAGATAGAATGGGTAAGACCTTTGGTATTGTTGGTGAAAGACAAGTACCAATTGAAGGTCATGAAAAGTCTTTAGTAGCAATACCTAACAACCTAACCAAACATTGAAGCAATAACCACCATCGCCCTACATTTATTTGAAGTTGCTTGTATCTGGAGATTTGATGTGTAGTCCATACAAGGGTAGGGGTTGCAAAAGCTTGCCATAATTGGTGGATATACGAATTGATTTTTAAGATGTAGGATCTATAGAAAATGTTTCTTGGAGTTGTTGGAAGAAAGTAAGTTCCTCAACTGCCTACACACAGCTGCAAGGCTAAGGCGATTCACTACACCTGAAAATTGTTTGACCTTGACCAATATATCAGTTGGAAGGTGACACCATCGATAACAACTTTCTGTGACGGTGTTGTGGTCATCCCCTCTTTTGGGAGCCTGCAAGAAACAAGTTAGACTACAGACGAGATAAATTATTAAGGTTTTCTTTCTATTAAGTTATTAGAGTGATTAAAGATTTCCATTTAAGGGAATACCAACAAGCTCAATTGAAATAGTAAACACAAGTATATTTTTAGCTGTACTGGAGAGATATTGCTAACTATATTCATGCATGCATATGCTCTCAGTGTTTATTTTGGAAGCAAGACAGAAATGATAAAAATTTTACTCACAATGTGTGCCTTTTTGATGTCGTAGGATCATTCCCACCTTTTTTGGGAGCCTGGAAGGGAAAAAAACTAAGCAAGGAGAGAAGCACAACTAATTGATCTATAGTTATACATAGTGCAAAGATAAAACCAAAGCATAGATAAATCAATTAAAAATACTTCAAATATCAAAATAGATACATGCATTGCTATTTCTAGTTTTATCAGGAATGAATATTTAATCGGCAGAGTCTGATTCTCTTCCTTGGTGACCTTGAAGCCGCTTCGCTTCGCTTCTAGGCAACTACCTCCCTAGTAATTGCAAACATTGAGTGGGAATAGTAAGGGGGCACAAACTCTGTTGTTGCATCGGGATGCTATTCGCAACGCATAATTGAGAGAGAGAGATGGCAGGATGAACTGTAGGTTATTGCATAAAAAATTTCACCCTTCATCCACGTACCCCTCATTTTTGGGTTTTCGGTTTCAACTTGAGGGTCCATCTTGCCATTTTGGACCTTATTTGACTCCAAATATAGCTTCTTAAAAAATTTTAATTCCAAAATTATGATTCTTCACATCACTATGTATCAGTGTTCATAAATTCACTAGACGCCAATCGGGTTGGACTAGCGCCTAGCTCCTAGATCGCCTAGGCAATTGTTCGGTAGATGTATATGTAATTAATATTTTATACATATATGTTGAATTGTTTATTGGTGTCAACTCCTTCCTTGTAGAGACATACGAACATCAAAATGAAAATATAATGTGGTTATTTGATTTTAATATTTATACACTATATATAAAGTACAAACATTTCAGCCCTTCTCCGAGCGAGTCCCACCTCTTTCCATACTCACGTGATTTCGTTCCTTCATCGACCATTGTCAAAATCATAATCTGCCGTTCATTTCCATCGCCTTTCTCCACAGATGGCGCGGGTCACGGACGCTATTTTCAGGTTCATGAACCTAGTTCTAACAACTTTTCCGTTCTCTGCTTTGTTAACCTTACATAACCGACCCATGACCTCATAGATGTGTCATCGGTGTCATACCTCATACACCGCCTCAAGGACAACATATATATCTCCCTTCCTCCGCTTTTAGTGAGGATTCTTTGACCGGGTGAAGGGCGTGGTTCTTGGGGTTTATAGATTGGTTCTGTTGTTGATTTCAAACTTCATGCTTCGCTCTGTCTCGGTTTATGCTGTGTTTTGAGGTTTGTTTTCCTTTCTCAACTGAGATTATGTAATTCGTTCTCCCTCTTCGTTCCCCTTGACCTACTCGATTTTCTTTTGCTTCAATGACTCTTTCTTTGGGCCTGCGGTCACCCTTGCATCTTCGCGGGTCATCGTCTCCCCCTTTGAAAAACTTGGCGTCCAGTATTTGTTTGGGTATGCCGGTTGCTGTTGCGCCTTTGCGGCTTCTCTACATGCATGAAATGGATTCTCTACCCCGCCACCGTCTTGGACATTTGTAGTTTCTCCTATTTTCTCTTAAATTTCTTAATCACACCTAGGTTTTCCTTGCTTGGGGTACATCTGTTCTGATGAGTTATTTTTATCAACAACTATACAACTAATGACCTAAAAAAAATTATTATAGTTTAAGCTAAGAAATAGCCTGGCATACATTACTTCATTAGAACTGCAGATTGGCCAAAGAGGGCGAATCAACAAATCCTGCACTGCAAAAACAGATTATCAACCTTGATTGTATACTAAAAAACAGGTAATCTCACAGTTCAAATCAATATGCTTAATTTCATTTATTCCAATATTTTATAATACATATTCATCACTCATGGAATAACGTGCTATTTGTCATTGCTCATAATTTTTCCTTCTACACTGATCTTATCTTGCTACTTTTTTAAACCATCACCTCGAATTATGTTTCAATTCTGATTTCTTTTCTTTCGCCTTGTGTATTGCAGCTGTGCTGAGTTTGCTTAATGCTTTACCCGTACTTCTTCCTGCTCAATCATCACAAGGTATGTTTCTTTTATTTAATGACCTATTTTTTTTATTCTTATATGCCTTTTCCAGGTGCTGATGGTGTGATTACTCAAAAAACTTATGGCATATGTATGTGTGATTACTCAATTTTTCTGTTGATCTCATTCTTCTGATAAACAATTACTCCAGCCATTTCTTCTTTCAATAAGTGCTCCTGTAATGTGTGACGTACTATTTCTCCTGCTATGGTACTCATTTACTGGAATTTTGAGTTTCGGGGTGTTAAACAAGATTTGTTTGGGAATCAAATTATCAAAAAAAAATTATATGGAAGCTAAAAGGCCAACAAAATTGAATATGAAGCTCAAGTTTTGTCAAAATTAGTAACAACTCACGCATTGGTATCTACTTTGGTGAGCAGGAATATGGAATAAATGACTACGTGTATCTTTTTGTCTCTCCTCTATCCTATAACTACACAAAAGCATTTCAACCATCTTCAATTCAAATTACTATTGCGGGAAAATTGTTTTAGATGATAAGAAGTTGCATTATCAGGTTCTGCAATAAGCCTGGTGGCTGCTGTTTGTAGACCAAGCCTTGCCAGTACAAATATTGCTCAAGTTAATAGGTTTCTCCATAATGTCATCAAACAAATGGATATGTGGGAGCTTTACTATGGAAGAATATCAGATTTTGGATATTGTTTTATATAAGGGACCTGATTGCTTCCCCTGAATGATAGGAAGACACAAAGCACCAAACTATGGGGTAACAAGGTTAGTAATCGTCCTCAGTTGCTTCGGACAAAAAAAAATTAAGCAGTGGCCTAATGGATACCATCTGCCTGTGATTAAATATACTACCATATGACCATTGGTCGAGCCTTTGTTCTTGTGATTGCTAATTGTCAACTGGAACTGCATCTTTATTTTCATTAAATATTGATTTCCATCATAGTAATTTCAGTTTATTTGTCTATTTCATCCATTATTTCTGATTCTCAATTGCCTTTTGCTTTGGTTGTTACTTGCAGTTCTTAAAATGTGGAGATTCTTTTTAAGAACGGGATTGCGCTGCACAATTTGATGGTGCCTTCTCGGAGCCTGTATCTTCCTTTCTTATCGTGGCTCATTCTGCTCCATGTATCTGATATATATATGAACTCTTGTATCTCATTGTGGTCCGCGGGTTGCTTTGGAGATCTTTTTGGGTTATATTGCTTAGCTTCCTTCCGGCTCCTTTTACCTCCTGTGTCGCAATTGAATACCTGGAGAGCATAATTGTATTCGTGTCGGAGAACATAGTTGCTTTTTTCTTCCTCTATCTGCGCCAAATCGGATGGCTTCAGTGAGTTTATTTGGGTTCTTGCGCCTCTTTAGTTCTTCCTCAGTTTAGTAACTCATTTTGTTGTTTGTTCTGCTACTGTGTTTCGAACTTTGTGATTCGGTGAGTTTCATCTTTGTAGGGAAGAAGTGGGATCTCGTAAGATCTTTTTTGCCGTCGTGGTTTCTATAAATGCTTATGTGATAAGTCCTTTTTGTTCCTATGTATTTTATTCTCTTCGTTCTTTTCCAATCCGCATGTGAAAGATGGCATATCAGGTGATTGGAGTTATCTTTTATCTTTCTCATATTCATAGTTTCAAACCTTTATATTTTACTTCACATGCTCTATGTTGGTGCTGAGGCCGAGCAAAATAAGGAAGCTGAAAAGAAGGTGAGAGACTTTCGCCTACATTTGATAAAATATTGTAGCCTACATTTCCTATTGTTTGTGTGCTACTTTTCTTTCCATTATTTGAATAATTTCTAGTCTCTTCTTCCCATTTGTGACAAGTATCTCCTCTTTTGTAGGTTCGTTGTTCAAACATAAATGCATGAGGTAAACTCAATTCCTGGTAGGAGAACCTTTCATTACGATTTACTATGTTTAGAGGATAACAATCTATGTTTGTTCTTTCCTTTCATTTTTCCTGTCTAGCACCTCAAGTTGGGTTGTGCCTTCATTTATTTCTCTGCGATGTTCCGGAGTTCAACTTCTTCACTTGGGTTTCCCTTCCTATTTACATGATCCTGCCGAGTCATTATTTGTTGCGCATTCAGCTTTTGTGGGTTCTGCTTCTCAATAATATTGGTCTCTTGTTATTTATATATTTACTGGTTCTGGGTTTCTTATTGTTATACTTTACTTCCAGTGTCTAAAATTTGATATCCATCATATCTATTGAACAATTATGAAAACCAATTGACTCTTTCCAATATGCCCGATCTTGCAGATCCTCAGAGGAGATCTTGGTCGAGAACTGACAAGTAGCTTCTTTAATGGAGATTTCAGCTTTCAAAGGGGCTGGCTGAACTGGTAATTATATACTTTTGCACCCAGATGTTGCATTACTATTTTTTAAAAATGTGGCAATAAGGGAAGGATATATGGTAGCGGCTATAAACTGGTTCTGTAATGATCTTATTTATTGTGATTTTGTACAATAATCAAGATACATTTTCTCTTCTACAAAAAGAGTGCGACAAAATGTTTCATGGGACAACAATTGATAGCAGTCATTCACAAAGAAAGGTATAGCTTCATTTACAGCGTTTTGTTATCAACATTATAATTTGATATCAGCAGATTTTAATGCTGCTGGGTTTTCTATCCTTCGAGAGTTGTGGTACTGGTTTCCCATGGCTTTGTTTGCTACAAATTTTTTTGCAACCTGAACATGTATATAATTTCAGCTTTCACTTTATTGCTAATAATATGCTTTCTTGCTAATGTTGTACTGCTGTTGCATCTGTGCCTCTATTTTGCCATGTTTATGGGTTTTCCTGAGCTTATAAAAATCTACTGAATTCTTTTCATTCTTCTGCAGCTGCTCATGTTCCTGGACTTGTGTCCTTCATCTTGGGTACTATCTGTAAGTTTTGATTGGTCATGGGATTTTATTTGTTGACAAATTAGTTAGGTTAGTTAACATTGGTTCCTGATACAATCTCATTTGAGGTCTCTCAATGATGTTGTCAATGAGAACCTTTCAAGGGATCATGAATTTTAAAACTATAACATTTTGCATAACACTTAAAAGTTGACAATATTGTGTATGCAACCTTTCATTTAAGATGATTCAATCTATTTGGTTTGGTAATAACAGTGGCATCTCATCAAAAATCACAGGATCCAATATATTGACCCTTTCTTTCATAATAGCTATTGAATTGATCATATGGATGATCCCTAATGGAGATTGATGCACTGAAGGTGATTCTACCACAGACCGTGAATTAGAACACCTGCCACACTTCAGTTCGACTTAAACAAAGCTAAGATATTTCTTAAAATATTCGATCATGAAGATACTAATGTTGCATCGCTTTAAATTTAGAATTTGTTGAGAATTAGACACATTTATATATTTTCTTTTTCCCCTGAAAATGAATTTGTGATGATAATCTCTTGCTGAAAAATTAGCAAGGATTGATGACTAATCTTTGGATATGGATTTTTCTTAGTAATTTGTGTTGCATATATTACTTCACACCTACTTACATACAGACATGGATGTGTGGTTATGGTTACTGTTTACTGGTCATGGTTACCGCATTGTTTTACTTTTATGTCAAAGTCTCTTTTACTTAGATTTCATTTTCGCTAGATTTGAAGCGATTTTAACCAGTGGTTATTTGTCTATATATGCTCCCTACGACATCATCTTAAATTGGTGTTAACTGGTGCTGATATTGTTTGTGGAAATTTCTTGATGAATGTCAAACATCCCGGGGCAAAGCCCGGACACGTGATCCTAGTCAATTATAAGATTCTGACTCATGAGTTCAAGATATTGTCTTTATTGTTGCAATTTTGACTGGGCTAGGTGAGGTTCTAGGCGGTGCTCTAGGTGAGGACTAGGTGGCCGGCTGCATAGAGCAATTGAATTACCCTTATTCGGTGCGATCAGCTACCGCTTAGCGCCTAGGCAGGGTCTAGGTGTTGTGGTTTAGAATGATGCTATGTATATTACTAATCGAGCCTTAATGCAAGGAAACAAAATCAATCAAACACAATTAAGGGAAGCTATATTAAGGAAACTAAATCAAAGAAAAAAATTGCTTCAACAAGATCTATTGAAGGAACTCGAATTAATGCCCTAAATGTGATGCCCCGTTTTCAGAACGTCACATGGTGCTATCAGCACCTTCCTAGGTCACCAATGTGACCTAGGAAGCATCCCTTAGTTATTAACCCTAGTTCACTCCACTAGGACAACCCCACAATCGAAAATCCGGTAGCATCTCTCAGTATATTGGGAATGTCCACCTGTAACAAATGCAGCAATATAAACAACAAATCACATCATAACCTAACAGGGCCTTTGGTCGTCTATCAGCATGCAAATCTCAACCTAGTAGGGCCTCAGGCCATCTAGTAGCATGTACAAACTGATTCACATACAAATATCACAATTCACAATAGAAAAACAGTCTCAATCGTCATATATGAGGACTCAGAGTCCAGCCCTGGTTCAGAAGGAACAATCACAGAAAATTACCGTCTAATCGTACACAAAACACACCTGCCGATGCCAACAATTGATAAATCATAAGTTATCCCATACAATAAGCGTGATAAAAAATAAAGTCCAACACTGATTTGTAACACTGGCATTAGTATGTGTTGGAAATATATTTTTTATATTTGGGGTGACACATTGTCCTACTCCCCGCCTTTACCCAGGATCGAACTTGGGCCTTATAGGTCCTCAGAGGTCCGTCCTGGTACCACTGAGCCAAGTTGGTTCAGTGGTACCAGGACGGACCTCTGAGGACCTATAAGGCCCAAGTTAGATCCTGGGTTAAGGCGAGGGAAGGTAAATAATGCCACCCCGAATATAAAATATATTTCCAACATAAAGGCGCCTTTATGTTGGAAATATATTTTTTATATTTGGGGTGGCACATTGTCCTACTCCCCGTCTTTACCCATGATCGAACTTGGGCTTTATAGGTCCTCAGAGGTCCGTCCTGGTACCACTGAGCCAAGTTGGTTCAGTGGTACCAGGACGGACCTCTGAGGACCTATAAGGCCCAAGTTCGATCATGGGTAAAGGCGGGGGAAGGTAAATAACGCCACCCCGAATATAAAATATATTTCCAACATAAAGGCGCCTTTATGTTGGAAATATATTTTTTATATTTGGGGTGGCACATTGTCCTACTCCCCGTCTTTACCCAGGATCGAACTTGGGCCTTATAGGTCCTCAGAGGTCCGTCCTGGTACCACTGAACCAAGTTGGTTCAGTGGTACCAGGACGGACCTATAAGGCCCAAGTTCGATCCTGGGTAAAGGAGGGGGAAGGTAAATAATGCCACCCCGAATATAAAATATATTTCCAACAGTATCAGTCTCACCTGTAGGGAGAAAGAAAATAAAAGGATGTGCTAGAAGCTTAGTAGGGTTAAAGAGAATAAACAACAATTATAGGCCCAATCCAAATGAAAGGACCATGCATCAATATGATATTTCATATGCTCATGTCACATAACACAACAATAATACCCGGGTGAACTTTTCTGGGGAAACCATTCATTAATCTCAGCGTTCCGACTATGTATCAACAAACAACGATCAAACCATGATTATCCCAATCACCACTTGATCTCAACATCGAACACACATCCTAGTTTCCCAATCATTAATGGATGTGTGCCAGCTCATCATATTCTCCCGTTCAATCCTGGTTCTCCCAATCATTAATGGATTGACCATACCACTTCAATTAAAATTCCCTGAAAGTCACCTAGTTGTGTGAGTCCCATCAATCAACCATCCTCCCATGTGACGTTCAAGTAGTTCCTAGGGTATACTCGAGTCCATACTCGAGCATCCCATGCAATCTCTAATGCATTCATGCTTCATGCCATCAATTTATATATATATAATCGACCTATACATATAAAGCTACTCATGATGCATGAATGATGAACCATACTCAATAAGTGATTGAACACATACAAGGGTAATGTAATCTACATTTCAAAGAGAAAACAAGAATAAATCATAAGTTCGTTCTTCCTTAGAAACAATAAGGAAAGAACACAAAACCCGATGACCAATGAGGAAATGAACCGCATTTAGAGAGCAAAAGAACGATACGAAAGAGAATTGGTCAAGAAATCCCCTACCGCGTTTAAGCACCACTTACAATAGTAAATTTTCAAAGTTAGGGTTTTTGGCCCTCTTTCACCCATCTATTGATTAAAGCATTCCAAACCCATAATATTGTATTAACAAGTAACAACACTAATTAACAATAATAACATGAAATCAAAACACTTCTCTCTCTAGGATTTTCCCCAAAATCCTCCAAACTCCACCCAAACTCGAAACTTAACCTAAACCAACGATTCAACTAATAAAACAACTGTAAATAACCTTATAAACAACATATCTAAGCCCCAAAATCTAACCCTTGACAAATCAACACAAATCTAAGAAAATCCTAAAATCTCCAAAACTCAAAAACTTACCTTTTTCTTTGAATGCTTCTTGAATCTTGCCTTAGATCTCCAAATATAGCTCGAATACACTCCAAATTGCATATTCTCTCTCTCTAGAACTCGTTTGTACCAAGAATGACAAAATCAGAACTCTTTCAACACTTAAAGAACTAAAATTTTGCGACATGCACCTAGGCGCCCTTAAGTCTGGTGGACTGCTGTATTGGGCGATCCTGGGCGTGTAAAACCAGTGCGCCTAGGCGTGTGGAAAACTGTGCCTGGGCGCCCCTGTCTCCGTTTCTCTTCCAAGTTTCCATGCACCACTGTACTAGGCACATTTTTCATCTTGGCACCACTGCTACTGATGTTGCTTCCCCGGCCACCACATAGTTTGTTCCCGAGGTGCTCAGGTTAGTTTTCTGTTATGTTATTTTGACAATAGATTTCTCTCCCCTCCCCCCACTCTCAATGATAACCCCATTACATTACAGAACCAGATGTGATAAGTCATTTCATGGGGTTTTGATATGATTTTTGTTGTTAACTCTTTTACTTAACTAAAATGATGTTGCCTTTTTCCAATGTTTGAAAACTGATTGGCTGCGATTCTTTGTTAAAGAATTCATATCTACTAACAATGAATAGAATGCGGCTATTTTCCCCCGGATAAAAGGATTCCACCACAAGGTATCCGAAAGTTCTACCTGTTTCATAATTTTAACTCAATTCTTCTCTTTAGTGTCCCATCTTATTTTAACCCTATTATATTTTACAGTTTTCGAATTTTGTTGAAAAGATGGCTCATTTGGCTATTTCTACTTCTGGAAAAGGCTCATCAACTGCTGCTGGTTTGACAGCTTCTGTCCGATGCTTTTGGCATTGTTGAACTTTGATGCTACTGTTGGTATTTTTCTTTGCATTGTTGAATTCTGGTCGTGTTGTCATGGATAATTTATTTTATTTCTTGGTTTCCAATGTCATTTTTTTAAAGGAAATTCTATAATGATTTTCTTACAAAATGAAACATGTGTAACCCCATGTATTGCTTTGTATGTATAACAGTAACAAAAAAAACTCTACTTAAACGTCAAAAAAGAAATCACCCCATGAATTGCCTTCTTTGACTTGCTTTTAGCTCTCTACCTCCTCCTCCTCCTTCTTCTTCTTCTTCTTCTTCTTCTTCTTCGTCGTCGTTGGTTTTCCATCGATTTTCACGCCCGCTTCCTTTGTTGTAAGTTTCTTCAGGTTCGATTATCGCCTTTTGCTAGGTTATTCTCTCTTTTGTTTCTCAAAACTAGAGTTCTATCGACACTTTTAAACCCTCAATTTTCAATGGGAAAAATGAGGCTTTTCTATAGTCTTTGCATGTATTTTCAAACTGAAGATTAATGGAATCAGTTAAGAAGATTAATGAATGTATTTTCCCTTTGTAAATTTCACAGCTGGAGGGTTTGCAATCACTTTGGTCTCTTCTGAATTTTCCTGCTATTCTCCTGGTTTTAGGTTGGTATACCTCTGCAATAGCTTGGAGGAGTTTGGAATCACTTTGCTCTCTTTTCAATTTTTGTTCTATTCTCCAGGTTAGTAGCTTAACAAGATTCCAATGTGCTAATGGTCAGATATTTTTCTTTTGGGTGGTCTGTCTACCTATTTCATCTTCTGTTTTTTTTTTCTTTCGCTTACCTATTTCAATCAAGGTTTATTTATCTGAAGGTTAGAATATGTAAATTATGTCTCTTTTGTAGTGCCTTTATATAAAGTTCTATGTGATAGCTGATTGGTCCATCGTCTCTATTGAATGTGTTAGCATCTTTTTACCACGTCTCTAATTCTTAATTTCTCAAACTAAAAATTGCAGAATTTATTATGCACTAGCCCTGTCTTGACATTAAATTTCGAAGTTGGTGTTGATTTGTACCCCCTAATTGTGCTGCAGGTAAGGAACTTTTTACTTGATTTTACTATTTTGCAAACGATATTCGTTGCATGATTTCAATTGATTCCTCTAATTTAACCCACACTTTGAAAGGAATTGTTCACTGATATTATTTTTTCTTCTTTTCCTCAGCTGAATGCTACTGTGAAACTCATACAAGTTACTTCTCAGCTGAGTAGTGTCGTGTGTTTCATTGCAATTTCAATTATTTCGGTGTTTAATCCACGCGCAGTTTTGTGGTTCGTGTAACACCCCCAATTCCGCTGTAAGTTTATTCTCAATTTCTTAATGCACTTTCTCCCACACTTTCATTGAATTTTGTTGTCTTATTATTTTTCCTTCTTTTCTTCAGCTGATTGTTGTTCCGTGGTTTCATTCCAGTTTCCTCTTTTTGGTATTTTATCCACAATCAATCTTTGTTTGCTGGTGATTTCTCCCCTTTAGTTCAACTACGGGTAAGATTCTTCTCGATCGATTCATTCAATGATAAATCTTATTTAGTTTTCTGCTTATAGTACATATGTCGTTATATTCTATGAATATATTTATTTTTGCCTATTATGCATTAATCTTAATAAAGTTGCTTACTCAATGGAATTATGTTTTTCCTATTTCTATTATTTTTTGTGTATATCTTTTTCTACAGTTTAATTATTGTTTTTATGAAAATATTAAAATGATTTCTTTGAAGTTGCTTACCCAACTCAATTATCTTTTTCATGTTGTCTATTATTTTTGTTGTATATCTTTTTCTCCAGTTTATCTATTGTTTATGCGACAATATTAAAATCATTTATTTTAAAGTTTCTGTCATGCTGTGCTTATTTTTAAAATTTCATTTCCAAACTTTAGGTTTCTCAAGTTTGCTTTGCGTCATTATTGCCCTTAAGTCTTCTGTGTGTCATTTTTAAAATCCTCATCGATTATTCCAATTTAAAGGCTTGCATATGCTTCTCCACGTGTAATATTTCCATGTCTTTAATTCTAGGATGGATAGGGAGGAAACAAGTCGGGCTAAAAGGACCGTGCGAAAGCATATAATGGGGCAGCGTAGGAAGTTACATGGTTGTGATCTTGGCAGCCGGTCTTCTTTCTCCGTAACACCTCTTGCAAAAAAACAACGTATCACAACTGGACTATCAAATTTGAACTCTACAAAGATTGGAAGTTCTTCCACAGGGGATACTAACAGCTTAAATATTGCTCCTCACAATCTTGGCTCACCGGCATACAATTGTCAATATTGTGGGGCAATTTTTTGGTTCGATGAGCGGATCAAATCTCTTAGCTCTCGTGTTCCGATGTTCTCTCTTTGTTGTAGACAGGGGCGTATTAAACTCACAGCTCTTCGTGAGCCACCTGACTTCCTGGCACGCCTTCTCGATTATAATGGTGGTAACTCTTCGAAGCAATTTCGGGACAATATACGATTGTATAATTCTATGTTTTCATTCACTTCAATCGGTGGAAAAATAGACAAGCAGATCAATCGGCGTCAAGGACCATATATATTCAAACTAAATGGTCAAAATCACCATCTGATAGGTTCACTCCTCCCCATGGATGAAGATAGGCCACAATTTGCTCAGCTCTATGTCTACGACATTGAGAATGAAACTTCTAATAGAATCAACGCTGTCACAGGGGCTGTTGTTAGCAATCAAGTTGATGAGAACATAGTCTCGCAGTTGGTAGAGATGTTTAACGAGATTTAATGTACTGGTGAAGGCGTTCAGAATGGCAAGGGATCGATTTAGAGATGGTGAAACGCGTCATGTTTACTTAACTTTAAGTTCAAAATGTGGGGGTGATGGGATGCAATACAGTGCACCATCGGTGCCTGAAATGGAAGGGTTAGTGGTTGGAGACATTGGTATTACAGATTATGGTCGTGATATAGTTGTGGAGCATCGTTCTCGGGGGTTGAGGCGAATAGATGATTTGCATCCAGCACTTATGGCAATGCAATATCCATTATTGTTTCCATATGGAGAGGATGGATATAGACTTAATATAATTTGCAATGAGGTGCCGGGTAAATCGAAGGTTAAAAGGACCTATGTCAGTAGACAGGAGTTTTATTGTTACATGTTGCAACAAAGAGCCAGTGGCGGTGGAGTGTTGATAAAGGGTGGAAAATTATTTCAGCAATACATAGTTGATGCTTATACGTGTATAGAGGATGAGAGGTTGCGTTATATTCGTTATAAGCACCAACAAGACCATTACAGGTGTGAGATATATAGGGGCATTCAAGATGCCTTCTTACACGGTGATGTGGCAACTAATAATGTGGGCAAGCGCGTAATTTTACCCTCGAGTTTTACGTGGAGCCCTCGCTATATGATCCAGAATTATCACAACGCGATGGCCATCTGTCGATCCCGCGGTAACCCTTATCTATTTATTACATTCACATGTAATGTTCAGTGGCAAGAAATACGAGATGCATTAGCTTTGATACCAGGTCAAAGAGCTGAGGATAGGCCTGATATTGTATCCAGAGTCTTTCATATGAAGCTAAATGATTTTGTAAGAGAAATAAAAAAGGGATCATACTTTGGCAAGGTTATTGGGGCAATATACACTGTAGAGTTCCAAAAAAGGGGGTTACCACACGTGCATTTGATAATTTGGTTGCATCAAGATGACAAATATCCAACCCCAACTGACATTGATCGAATAATTTGCGCCGAGGTCCCAAATGCTGAAACACAACCTGTTTTGTATGGAATTGTGTCAAAATTCATGATGCATGGGCCCTGTGGCTATGCCAACCCCAAAGCACCTTGCATGAAGAATGGAAAGTGCATGAAACATTTTCCAAGGAAATTACACACTGAAACAGTTATTTCTGAAGATGGATTTGCTGTTTATAGAAGACGCGATGATGGAAGGTCTATTGTGAAGGCTGGAGTCAAGGTTTTAAAAATCGTTTTTAGGAACCGATATGAGGCGAGGCGTAAGCCTCAAAGTGAATCAACAAAATAATTAAAGACTTCAAATGTATGACTCTATATATATATATATATATAGACAGATTACAGATACTGCAGATTATTTTCGTAACTATGCACTATGCAGAGATAATAAATCATTAAAATGGTCTGTTATTAATCAATTAAAATGATCTGTTAAGTGTTAAGTAATCAGTTTATGCAATTTAACCAGAAAAAAATAAAAACGAGTAAACACTAAACACATAAAACAACTAGGCCAAAAACAATTAAAAAAAAAAGAAACGCAGGGATTCGCAAAGAGAGAACTGAGAAGAAAAGAGAGAAGCAGAACTGCACAAGAGAAGTGAGCAGAAGAGAGAGAGAGAGAGAGAGAGAGAGAGGAACTGAGAAGCAGAAGAGAGAGAGAGGGGGAGAGATGAAATACTTGGAGCTGGAGAGGACGGCGATCGGCGATGTCCCTGAATCTTCTTTCCAGCAGCTGCAACTTCTTTCCCAGCAACTGCGATGTCTCTCACTCTTCAATTAGGGTAGGCGAGAAGAAACTATGAGGTGCGACAGAGCTGGAGCTGGCGAGCTGCTTACTGGGCCTTCAATTTCAGAGCAGAGAGCCCACAAAAACAGCCCAGGTTTCATGTCGTACACCTCTTCCGCCTCAGAACCTCAGTGTCTGAGGCGGACGCCTTAGTCAGGAGAGGCTTACGCCTCCCCTGAAACTCTCCCAGGCGTACGCCTGGGATCGGCGGAGCTCCGCCTCAGTTCGAGGCGCGCCTCGAGGCGTCCGCCTGGAACGATTTTTAAAACCATGGCTGGAGTAGAGCTTGACAATAGATTTGTGGTGCCTTACAACACTGCATTACTCCTTAAATATGAGGCGCACATAAATGTTGAATGGTGTAATCAATCACGAGCTATTAAATATCTATTCAAATACGTGAACAAAGGTCCAGATAGGACAAGAGCACTATTACAAGAAGTCAGTGATGTTGGTGAAGGATGTTCAGCAGTAAATTCTGGAGTAGTTGATGAAATCAAGATGTACATTGACTGTAGATATGTAGCCCCATACGAATCTTCTTGGAGAATCTTGAGTATCACATTCATTATAAATTCCCAGCTGTGGAGAGCCTCTCTATACACATGCCATTAATGAACAACATTTTGTTTAGAGGTGATGACAATGTTGATTCACTTTTACGTCAACCAGGAATAGAAAAAACAATGCTTACAGAGTGGATGGTTACAAATTCAGTTTTCCAGGATGCAAAGGAGCTTACCTATGTTGAATTTCCTTCTTTCTGGAGGTGGGACGGGGTTAAAAAATTATGGTTTCGAAGAAAACAAGGCGAATGCATTGGCCGAATAACATACATTCATCCATCAGCAGGTGACATCTATTACCTACGAATGATGCTTTGTCATGTAAAAGGCCCAACAAGCTTTACCAATCTCAGAACTGTTAATGGAATTATTTATGGAACATTTAAGGAGGCATGCAATGCGATGGGTCTAATAGGTGATGATCGTGAGTGGCATGATGCAATAGATGAAGCTACTGGTTGGGCGACGGCAAAAGAATTACGTAATTTGTTTGTTACTATGATTCTTTTCTGTGAAGTAGCTGATCCAAAGAAGTTATTTGAGGCAGCCTTGCCAGCCATGCAAGATGATATTATTTATAGATTAACGCACAATCTGGGTATTTTTGCACAACAAATATGTGAAAATGAGTCAAGGAATCAAGTTTTACTTGAGATTCAAAGACTCTTAAAAAGAAGCGGCTCAACTCTTATTGAAAATGGACTTCCAGAGCCTATGGGTGGTCATGAACAAAATACTGGGAACTCAATGTTAATGGAGGAACTTGCGCTTAATAATGTTGGTCTTCAAACTTATAGTGCTTCTTTGTTACATCAAATGAATGTAGACCAACGAAAAATATACGATGCAGTTATGGATGCAGTATATGAGCATAAGGGAGGTCTATTCTTTCTTTATGGCCATGGGGGCACAGGAAAAACATTCGTTCTTGCAGTGGCTTCTTCTGGAATTGCATCCCTACTATTACTGGGGGGTCGGACAGCCCATTCAAGATTCAAAATTCCAATTGATATCAATGAGGAGTCCACCTGCCACATTAAAAAAGGCACACATCTAGCTGAACTTATTGAAAAGGCGAGTCTTATTGTGTGGGATGAAGCACCAATGGCTCACCGACATTGTTTTGAAGCTCTGGATCGATCTTTGCAAGATATCCTATCGCCAAATGAGGAATTGACAGGGTATCTACCTTTTGGGGGCAAAATTGTTTTGCTACGTGGAGATTTCAAGCAGATTTTGCCTGTCATTGTTAAAGGATCGAGACATGACATGGTGGAAGAATGCATCACTCAATCTTATCTATGGAAATACTGTCAGATTTATCACCTGGAAAAAAATATGAGGTTACAATCAGTTGGTATGGGTGATAAAGAAAAGATGGAACAGGAAGAATTTGCTCTGTGGTTACTATCTATTGGAGAGGGCAAAGCTGATTCTATTAGAATGGATCCAGAAGAAGAGTACTCATCGTGGATTAAAATTCCAGATAACCTATTAGTGAAACCAAGACGAGCACCAATTGAAGATATCACTTCAGAGATATATGGAGAGTTGAATCATCTATACAATGATGCAAATTACCTGAAAGAACGAGCAATCATCACAGCAACAAATGATACAGTCGATGAGATCAACTCTTATGTCATGTCATTGGTGCCTTTAGAGCAGAAAACATACCGCAGCTTTGATTCAATATATAAAGCTGGTGGACCAACAGATGATGATGATGTACTTTATCCAACGGAATTCTTGAATTCATTGACCTTTAACGGAATTCCAAATCACGAACTGCATATAAAAACCAACACTCCAGTGATGCTATTACGGAACATCAACCAAAGCAGTGGGTTATGTAATGGAATAAGATTAATGATCACAAGATTGGGGGAGAGAATAGTTCAAGCCACTATTATGACTGGTAGTAATGTTGGCGATAAAATATATGTCCCAAGAATAGTAATGTCTGCGACAGAGAGGAGGTGGCCCTTTACCATCAGACGCAGACAATTTCCTATAAGATTATGTTATGCAATGACTATAAATAAGAGTCAAGGGCAAACTCTAACACAAGTTGGATTGTATCTACCCAGACCAGTCTTCTCGCACGGCCAATTATATGTTGCTATGTCTCGAGTGACAACATATAAAGGACTTAAAATTCTCATAACTGAGGAGGAAGAACGGAGGGTTCATACAAAAAATATTGTGTATCATGAGATTTTTGAAGGGCTCATTCCAGGTTTATTTCATTCAATGCTTGCATTTTACATCATGTATTTCCTTTTAAAATATATCTTTCTTCAACATTAAATTTAACATCTATGACATACAACATCTTTTCTCTTGGTACAGGAAAGTCTACATAAGACATGGAAAACAACCAAATCACTGAGTTGCAACCTGGAAACAAAACATCTGGATGATCTAAAAAATTTAGAGAAATCAATATCAGGACTCTTATCTCTTAATCCAATTACTGGTGAGGTAAAAAATTGCATTTCACTTTTCTTTCGTCACAGTTACATTTTCATCATTAACTTTTTCTTCAACCTATTACTACTTTGATTTTTGCTGGCCTTCTGACTTCCAGATGGATGTTTCTTGTGTTTTTTGCGTATTCAAAAACTGCTTTCGTCCCACATCTCAGAGCGCTTTTATCTGAAATGAGTTGCCTTATTAAACACTAGAATCGAAAATTGATTTTAGTAGATATTTGAGCAATATTCTATATCTTTACTACCAGTTTTTAAGATTTGGCTTGCCTTTGTTGGCAGGATTATTGTCTAAACTGAATGGAAATCCCTGAAAGTGGCAATACTTGGTACCTGGGAATACTTTTTTGTTGTGCGACATGCCTTAGTTTTTTGTGTTTTCGGCATTTTTGGGTTTTGGATACACAGAGAGGTGCTAGAAAGCATCATTAGCTTCATTTATGGATTACAAGATAATAGAAAAAGCTACCAGCAATTGTAGAAATCGTAACGTACTACGAGAGGGTGGACTTGGATGATTTTACAAAGCCAAACTGGTAAATAGTAAGCTTGCAGTAGTCAAGAAACAATACTATGCTGGTCAACACCCAGACAGAGAGTTTGAGGTACAACTTTTTAATCGACTTCTCTGTGTTATTCATTGTTTATATAGGATTCTATGGTATTTTATTATTTGTATTGGTCTCCAAATTTTCAATTTCAAATTCCAGAATGAGGTGGATTTTCTGAGTGGAATTCAACATCCTAATAAAAGTGAAAATAGATCTCTTGAGACATTAACATGGTAAGACGCTCATGTCTTAGTTTTATATTTTTTATGCTCATCAAGTACTTGCCATGCAATGAGGCTCTTGCCTCAGTTAATTGGCTCATTTAGCCTTCTTGGTAGCTAGATATTGAAGGATAGAATAATTAGTGTACATAATTTTTTTTCTTCATATACAGTAATACAGATGGCCAAGTGCAGTCAAGGTGATACAGCATTCATAATTCTCCTGCGGCTCATTTCTTGAGAGAATAAAATATTTGTAGAATAAAATATTTGTACAGAGCTGTGAATGAAAATGATTTGAGATATTGAGATGTGAAAGACAGGAAAATGAGTAGGATCTCGATGTTTTCATGTTTGAACTAGGATTAATTTGTAAGACCGGATCATCTCAGTCCGGACTAAATGTTTCTCCATCTTACCTCTTGAAATTCTACCAGTGCCAAAACATAGCCTGCTAAACAGCATATGTATTTGCACGTCTGAGAACTGTCAGTTTGTGTATTTTCTTTTCATATTAGGAAAAATATCCATGCATGTCCCGAGCATTGGGAATCCGACACTGCTGCGACGCTTCGGGTCTACGCTAGTTTTTATTATATATGCAGTGGGACAATTCTCAATTTCATAGAACCGGTTGAAAGTGTATATGAATTTTTTGATCTCTTTGAATTAAATGTGTCTACGTCGGGATGTTGTTTGAGTCAATTGATGATATGTTCAATTTTGACATTGCAACAATTTTCATGTAGTGTAATAAGCACATTTCACATTGGTGGGTAGAGATTTGATGTTTCAATTGATTTGAAGAGGTGGTTCGTTATATTTTGCAAGACTTATTTTGCATTAAGTTATTGATTTGGACTACTTTCAATGATATGATTATTAGCTTCTTTAATTTTATTTTCTAGTAGTCTAACATTTTGTCAGGCATTAGTCAATTACATTGATTGATGGGCTAATTATCATGAAGAATAAGCGTATTACATTGGGAATCCATTATAACATTGTTCACATAGGTCCCATCACATGGTAAATAGATTTGATTACATTGAGCATCCACCTCTTTCATGTGTGCATATATTTTTATGATGAACACATCTACAAATGAACACCTGTGTTGTCCATAAAATATAGTAGTCAAATTTATCAATTGTATATGGTGGACAAATTACAAAATATTAGACAAACGAGTAGCATATCAGCATCACACCCACCACTCGTGCCTTTTGTCCTATACAAATCCATGGATCAAATATGCTCAATACTTGTTGTTTGAGTTTGTTGGGGATTTTCCTATGGTTGAATATTTAGTTCATGATGTACATGCATATAATGTCATAATTCACACTATGAATTAAAACCAAAGGATATATAATTTATTACATTGTCCCAATTCTTATGCAGTGTAATCAACACATTGGACATTGAAATTATTGTCATAGACAATGTAACAAGTTATTGCCCATGAAGAATTGTGTACTCGTGTGTTCATTTGAATGTCAATGGAATGTGACAATGTATTTGTAACTAATTATTTTTAATGTGAACACAAATGATGACTGCAATTATATAATATTTTGCAACCAAAGAATTATAATGTAATAGCATCATATAACATGGTAATAATCTTCTAAAATTAAATGAAATGAAATTGCCCTTGTTCGAGTCATCAACCCCAAAAGATATTGAAATGTCAATGTACTAATTATGAACCGTAATACTACAAATTACCAATTCTTGTTAATGAATTATTTATTACATTGATAATTGAGTTTAGGACACTGTATTTGTTCCCAACAATCTCAAATCATGCTAACAATGTATTAGACTTGAACTACATCTCATTGGTATGTTTTCGAACCTTCTTCATTAGGGAATCTTTTATATCCTCACCTACTTTCCCACCATTTCTGGATCATGATGAACTTCCTTTGGCCATCTAATTAGTATCGAAGCAATTACAATCAATATGTATAAAGCGGTTCACACAATATTATTAACATTGTACACACATGGTGACAATTATTCAATGACATTGTTTAAAAATAAAGTAAAAAAAATCTATGGACATGCTCCATTGTTTGAGGGATCAAGACAAAAAATAAATAACAAATCCAATGTAATAACTGCAACCAAATAAAAAAAAAGCTTAATAAGAAAAAAAAACTACTGATAATCTATAATTAGAGAATGTAACAGGGTACAAATTCCACTGTCCAAATCATCACATTAATACTTGAACCAAGCACAATGTAAATGATGAAAATTTAATATACACTAACTAATGTCTCTAATAACATTGGCATGTTAAATAAATTCCATTTATTTTTACTGAACATACCTCAATAGTGTAACAAACAGGAAAACCTAATGTAATAATCTAAAAAATCAAACAGAATCAACGTAATACCCAACAAAACAATAAACCCATTCCCAATATCATCAAAATCACAAAACAAATGTTGTCCAAATAGAAATGCAATCTCATCAAGTGAGCCCAACAATGGATTAAACTAGATCAACATATATTGAGCTCCGAAGTAGGATTTATCCATAAACCCATACATAACCAAACTTAGAAATCCACCAAATATGGCTCACACAAGTAATCTTCTTACCTATTAATGACAGGAAGCTGCTCGAAATGGATTGTTGTGTGCGAAATGCTGAATTGTTTTCTAAAAAATTCCTAAAAATGGAAGCATGTAACCGGAGAAATTGAAGGCGATGCTGGCTTTTTTCAAATGGGTTTTGAGCTTAGCACAACCCAAGTAATTACGCGAACCAATGTAACTACAGTTAATACCTTGAAGGGAACATTCTGCAATTTGGTTCCATCTTTTATTGAAGAATTTTATTTCCAGAAATGGCATTCAAATACAAGATCTAGTAGAAAGGTCTGTAGCATGAAAGTCGATTCATACATGTTCCTCTATTCACTCCTTCTAGTTAAAAATGGCTTGAACGTCAATAAGACTCCAATTGCCTCAACCACATTCAGGATGAAGAACACTATCTGGTCACCTGCAGTTGACATCATCATATGATAAGCTTCTAAACTAAAAAATTCATCCTCAAAATCAAGTCCACATACACCTTTTGTTTTTGTAACTACAGTTATTTTCCTCTTCTCCACTCTCCAGAACGACAAAAAGAAATAATATTGCACATGTTCCGCTGGCATTTAATCACAATGAATTCTATTGAGCATTACAGATATTGAACTGGGGTTTCAAGAACAAAACAAACGAAAAGTACATGTGCCATATACACCTGTAAGATCTTCAGGCAATGCATTCCACAAGAAACCAATTACAATTCACTAGACTGTTTTATTTATGATTCATTTTAAGATTTATGATTTATGTAAGACCTTGAACTCTCCCCTACCATAGTCTCCCACTCTCTCATCTTAGTTCGTTTGAGACTCCAAACTTGATGATGGAATTCCGAGATTCAGACAATTTGGATATCCCTTTTGCAACATATATTCAAAACTCGTTTATTACATAGTTATAATTTAACGACGACGATGAGATATTCTCATTTGAAAAATAAAAATGCGACACTAACACCTCAATTCTATTTCATAATAGACAAGTATAGACCTAATCAGAATACATTTTACTTCAATCATACGAATTTAAACAATAACGCTGGCAATGTTGAAGGCCATATTTCTGTTTTGCTGCTTTGCCTCTCATGGCACCCATCAAGAAAAGAATCTAAGTGTGTTTGGAAAGTATTTCCGAAACAGTTTCTGTATTGTAAAATTAAAAAACAGAATTAAAATTTGTTTGGATGGTGTTTTCATTAACTAATTTTCAGAAACCAAAAATTCATTTTTAAGCTTTTCTGAACGTTAGGATTACAATGTTCAGTATTCTTAACCAGTCAAGCAATAACCGACAACTTTATGAAGTGCAGACAGAGAAAAAAATTATTCTTTCAAATCTAAGCAACATAAACCTACAATCACAAACATGTTCGAGTGTCCTACCTGGGAGAAAGGGATTATCTTGACGATTTTGTGCCCACGCAAATCTGCAAAGGCTCAAAGCAAGAATCACCAAATGAACGAAAATGATGTCATTAAATAGTATTAATCATCTGGGGAGGAAACTTCAACATAATTCAAAGCACTAAGTAGTGATCTTCTGAGGAGTGAACTTAAACATAATTCAAAGCACTTTCTAGTGTACAATGTACATAAGCTATGAGCATATAAAATAAAAATGTATTCATCTTCAATTGATGTGCTTTTGCAATAGACGATTCAGTGGAGAACTTTATCATACACATTTGGGTGTCATTTGAACCCGAAAACTTAAGCCTATGAGTTATAGGTCCATTCATGTGCCTTAACACCTTGAATAATCCTTTAAAAAGTCTTACTTTGGCAAGAGTAACTCGACAAAAATTCTACCCAAGATATATATAGGGTACCCTATTGCTTATTTGATTAAAAGCTACAAGAATATCCTTACTATTTCAATGCAAACTCTACAGGAAAAAATCGGAATTAAAGAGAGTACATACAGCGCACCGCCTCCCGCTGGACCAACTGCTTTGAAAATTGACATTGCAGTCATAGCAACACCATTGGCAGCTCCCCTTTGGTGTTGCTCCTGTTGTTTTGGTTTTTTACCAAATCAGCTTCAATAATTGTTTTGAATAAAAATGACACTAACACTGGAAGAAAGAAAAAGAAGACGCACATAAAGAAAGAATTTGGAATAAGTAAATGAGGAAATGAAATTTACCACAGCATTGTTTTGCAGAATGAACATTCCAGTTATAATGGCAACCTGTTTATGGAAAAATAAAGGAAAAATATAATAGAAGCAAGGGTACTATCCTTACATAAAAAAATAAAAAAACTAAGCTAATACAGCTCAAGCACTACAAAATTACTATCAACCACAGCACTTGGGGACGGCGCTTTATAAAAGGCACCAACGCTCGTTTGTAATTATGGTGTTTATTTTAAAAAAACGTCATAACGTTGATTTACAATTCCCGATAGATTGAATTATAGACAACAAATCCTAAGAAGTTTCTTTCATTTCAGTTCTTTTTTTATTGATAAAGTAGACAAATCAGTTGTTGACTACACTTTACCATCAAAGAGGGAGAAATATAGTAATTAGGTAGTCTTTTCTCTCAATGACGAGCATTAATTTTCTCGAACACCAAGACTGGTCCTAGGCTATTTAAGACCAATGCATGAACATATTTTCTTATTTTCCATTAATAGCTGAAATGCGTTATTTTTAGGTAATAAATTTCTCTCATTCCATCACCTAACAGCTATTTTTCCTTAACAAGTTAATCATGTACTTCGATAAAGACAAGAAAATAGAAAACAGAGATGAAAATCAAGAGCAGAACATGAATTTTTATAGTTCAATACATACAACTGCACACCCCAACATAGTTATTATAGGCATTTCTCATGTACTCATGTCATATGATCTGCACCATCAAATAGACATTTATTTTAGTAAAAATCCGGATACACGATTGAGTTTCAAGGGTTGTTGATAAAGTTACAGCCTAGAGCGATGAGAAGCATACAGTTTCGCATTCACTTTAAAGACTCCAAAAGACATTAACGATAGCCGAATATAAACTCCAGTGCATGATGAGAATCAATTCAAAAGAGACATGCAAAAAGTGATAAGAACTTACTGACAGAACATTCTTAATAATAGATGCACAATTCAACACAAGGGCTAGGGAGAATCCTGATAACATGGACATAAAAGGGTAACTTGCCAGCAACGGTATGGATGCAATCTGCATAGTATAAAGTATAAACTGAGTTAACTGGGATACTCAAAAGTAACATATATTCCATGTCATGAATAAATAGGTGATATTAACAGAGTACAGTAAATGCCAGGAGTGGGATTCTTACCCCTGCAATGCGACACACCATTATTGCGCCGAGAATCCTCTCCACGAAAGGATATAAAGAAAGTTGAAAGACGAGTAGGCCAAAACCTAGTAGTTCAGTAATTGGTCAGTAGTTCTGGAGAATCATATGTGAGTGAGAGAAAAATCCGCGAGAAAAAGATTTACTTAGAGTAGTAAGTTCACAGTTGCACCGTGTATGCTACAAGTGAAGGAAAAGGAAATTAAATTATATTTCAGAATCATTTTCATCAATTTTTAAAATTCAACAGTTCTCAATCAAACAAAAGATCACTCACAATATACAAGGGGCTTCACATCATACTTTGAGAGTGGTGCATGGATTATTATCAAAAAGGATATGCATATTTATTACACTTTGAATAAACCATGCACATTGCCTCTATTATATAACGCATTTTCTTTCGAAATTCCTCGAGGAAAAGAAAAGGGAGCTGTCTCAGATTGACTTTATTCAGTTTTAAGATTCGTCATGTCTCAACAGAATTCGAGAGCTCACTTGTGAAGATTGATCATCGCAAGGAACTTCGTCCGTGAATTAGCTAAACAAATAGTTCAAATTTTTTAAGCACTAGGAGCTAACAAAATTAGACGAGACCAACTTCAGTGCATAGAAAAGTCTAATAAACATTAGCTTAGAATATTAGAACCACATACTGCTCAAATTAGGATGCTGGACTGGTGGGTATGGATAAGAATCTATTTCTAACTCATTTTTATTAGTATTATTCAACAACCCTCGTGAGCCTAAAAAGCATTAAGTGATAAAATGGAAATCCTTGAACCTCACTAGAGCCTGCTGTTAGTCCAATTAAAATCTATTACTTTTTGGAATATCATTAGCAATTTTTGACCTTCTCTTTCCCTTATAATGGTGAGATTGATTATGATTATAGATTTGAGCAATTTGAATGATAAAATATATAAAATATATTCCTCAATCGGATATATTTCTGAAAAGAACTCTATCTCAAGGACAAGTTCTAGATTTAGATTTTCAAATCTTTGCTTCTTACACTAAAACTAACAATAATTGTAAGCTATTTTCCCTCTCAACATAAAAGAGGGAAAAAGGGGAACAAGAAAAAGGAAGATAGAAGATTACTGTTCATTCTCAATTAACAGTAGTGAAGAGGTATGGTACAAAACATTAAGGTTTCAGGAATCAGTTTGCTAAAATAGGTCATGTTGACATATACTAAAGAAAAGATTGTCAAAGGAATTGAATAGTTAGTTGATACATGAATAGAGATTACCAATAGACAGAGAGATAAAATGATTTTTTTTTCACGAGTAAGATGATTAATTACTTTATGAGGAAGATGCTTAATTTCTCTTTCTTTTGTTATGATCAAACCAGTGAACTGTAAGGAATTTTGTTTTGGTACTCTAAAATTTCAGAAAGCTAAGAAACCCAGAAAAAATTGTGGGTTTTTAGACAAGAAGTACTTTAACTCCTAAAAATATACTAAATAATCACCCAAATAAATTACTAATAAGTGCATCTATCGGGCTTTTATTTCAAAATCTCTAAAATAATAATAATAAAATTGGACAATACCGCTTCTTATAAAAGTAAAGAATTAACTCAAATAAACTAACTTAGATTAAAGAAACATAAACTAAGATATACATAACTCTAGGTAGGAAAGACTACACGTTCCAAATAAGTCACAACTCTCAGATCCTTTTTGTTGTCTGCATCACTTACACAGGTTTCATCACGTGTGTTGGACAAACTACTATCATACTGAATTAGTTGTCCGTATTGGATTCTGAAACAATTAATCATTTATAAGCTTAGACATCACCATACTGACAAAAATATCAGTTAAAAGTTTCAGTTCATACGTTGATATTGTCTCAATAGCATAATTTACTTTAGCTTTTGTTTTACCCATCACCTTCCTGATTGAATGAATATGTGCTTGAGTGCTTTCCCATCATCCCATGCATAAAATATTTTGAGAAAACTTTTCGCCTTTTCTTCACCTTTTCTTGAGCTCATGTTATCAAAATGTATCATTTTTCAATTAAATGAGATTTTTTTTTGGTGGTTGGAAATACTATTAAAAACTCAAAATAGGTAACGTATTTTCAAATAATAGGTCGACATAAAAATTTAAGCAAGTGAACACTTATATTTGTTGTATGGTCAAAATGACGTTTATTAATTAGAATTATCAAATAAATGTGGAAGGAGCAATACAACATGTACAACATAAACATGGTTGTGCAATAATTAAAAAAATTGAGAAAATATAAGTAGGAGATAATAAAAAAGAAAATAGGGTGACTGAAAAGGACATAAATAGAGATAAAAAGGAAGGACATAGGACCTATAGGATTAGTGGATTAAAATTTAATTTCCATAAGGATTCAAGTAGCCAACTCCAAATTGTTTGAGGCAAATGCTTCGATAATGATGAAGATGATGATGCTAAGTGTAGGTGATCAAATACGCGCATGGACCACCATAATAATTTGGAAAATTTGATATGCAAGTTTTTGTGAGAGCAAAGCTTGAAATAGCTTAAAAAAATAAATGAAACTAAACCTGCTTGATATGGTCAGAGATAGAGAGTCTAAGTGTTGATGTTTTACCTGAGAATGAAAGAACTTCTCCAACATCCGCAGTTGAATAGCTCAAACCTCCAAACTTCCTAGGACTGACAGCCCATAATGAAAATATCTGCAACAATATGATTTTCAAAAACAATGCCGCTACATTATTGGGAAAACTTAGTTTAACCTGACCATAAATAAACCACAATGCTTCTGCTTGGGGTAGGAGTTCAAATTAACTTATTTAAAGAAAAATGAAAAATGGCTGATGACTCACAGCTTTGATGCATATACTGGGATCAAATTTATAACATTTATGCAAAACACTGAATTCACGAGTGACATACTCACAGGTCAGTAGGTAGCTTGACCAAAAGAAAGAACCATGGCTAAAAATTATCCAGGCCTTAATAATACGATTACTTGTATACCCATAATTACTAAAAATTTGATGCTTAGCTAGCAGAATATTGATGCAAAGTAAATATGTTCAGGCTTACATTAATGTAAGTATCTACCATGATTCCCAAAGCTCCACTGTTTTCCAACAATATAACAGTTGTTGAATTTATACACATCATATCAGAATCCTAGATAATCGAATTAGCCTACCATAATAGCTCATGCCCATGCCCATAATATAATTTTTCTAAAACCCACCCAGTAAGTAAGTTCTAATACAACAAAGAGGGATCAGTTTCATGACCTGAACTGATTTCTTTAAGCTGATATATGATAATTCTGCAACCTGGTTGTTTATTGAAAAAAATAAGCTTGTGAAGGAAAGTGACCTAAATTTATGATTTTTCAATAAGAATGCTATTTCTCTAACCAGAAAGCACAAACAAGTACAGGAGGTCTTTTCGCTGGACTCAAAACACACTAATGTAAAACAATTTAACTTAGCAAGACATAAACTACAGAATTCAAAAAATGTATATGAAGTGTACCTCAGCGTAAGCTGTATCATGAAGTGAGAAAATGCTATAAACAACGATAGATGACATTAAAGGCCAATTCTTTATCAGACTTGATTTGGGGATGGATTCCCTCTCTTCATTTTCTTGCAATTTTGCATTTGCATTTGAATTACTCCCAGTAGAAGCAGCTTCCGGATCAGCACATGAGTTACCACATAAACTACTAAATTCAGCATGTGTGTGCAACGTTTCCTGCAATAGACCAAAATATGCAATAAATAACCTGGGGTAGGATTAAACACATACACACAACAACAACAAAAAACAAAATACAATAAGGGGATGTTCTATTCTTGTAATAAAAAAATCTACATCCTACATGGAAACTCAAGAATTGCTTTTGCAATTTACTAACTTGAAAAGCTTCTGGAAAATTGGGGGCAATTTTTTTTTTTTTGACAAAACTTCTGCAAATGCATGGATAAGCAGTTCGGTATAATGCCATAAGGCGATCATCAACAACAACTATGAAAATGAAATAGAATAATCAATCATTCACAAGGAGAAGCTGGTGCATGGATATTAAAGACAATAATTTCCATTTTTCATCAATTTCGAGGACAAGCGAAAAATTTGGTTGGTTTGCTAAGGGCCGTAAGGAGATTGTTATCTCTGATAGCAGATTTAAAATCACTCTTCATGCTCCATACGATAGGAACTGTCCGCTTAAGAAACAACATTTTCACTTTAAGCTTAATGTCCTTGGTAAACCATACTTTGCAGATCCAGTTGCCATGCGTTGTGTCATGAGCAGGCTAAACATGTCTTTTTGAGTGTGGTAGGTTTGCTTATGGGACTTTTTCCTCTACATCAGCTAACATTTGGATACATATCATCAGAGCTATGTTCAATGAAACTTCTTATTTCCTTAGACAAAGCTGAAATTGTATTAGTTCAAAGTACTTCAAACTGAAGTTAAGTATTTTTCTCCCCCATACAAAGATGATAGAATAAATGAAGGGCCACTGATAAGTTTTTAACCAGGTTTAAGGACTAAATGTGTATTTCACATAATTTAAAATTCTGATTCCACCATCCAATTTGCATTAAAATTCGCTGATAATAGATATATAGAAAATATTCTACCCACAAACCATCATTCAATTTCCCCTGGGTTAGATCCTTCTAATTGATATTTTCTATTTACTGCTTCGGAACTTTGAGAAAATCATCATTAGCCAAGTTTAGTATGTAATATCGATATTGACAAGATACTGACATACAGTTCACATGCAATTGTGTTTGAGGCACTTAGCATTTAAAAAAAAAGGCCAAAATATCAGTGAAATACATACCGGAAGCCAGCAAGAAGCGATGGCTACTCCTAATGCGAAAATCGAAATGCACAAGCATGGTAAAAAGTACGGAAACCTGCATTAATTTTTATTTTGGATACCATCATTCTTCATAACAGAAAAAACTTATGACACTGAATCTATATCATACACATAAAGTTGAGCAATAGGAGTGAGCTTACTTTCCAAATACAGAATCTTTGGAAAATATATCTTCATATTTGTCTGCTGGCTAAGGTACAAAGCAAATTGAAGAAGTTAGAAGTATGTTTACATTAGAAAGAAAATGAATGAGAGAGAGAGAGAATATACACTTCTTCCCTATTAAATCTACTATAAAACATGGAATATCAACATCTATGAGATATTAACATATTTATTTACTATAAGGATACAAGCGAAAAGAAAGAAAGAAATCCTCGGAGACTGATCAGCCAGCAGAAGCTATATTAGCCTTTTGGAAAAGATTGATAAAATCTAGCGATCCAAGGTGGATATAATTTTATCTCTCTACCTCACATTTCACACACGTAAAAAGATTGCTTACCACTATTTCAATTTGATATTTACATACAGAAGATTTTTATTCTAAAGGAATCATTGTTCAACAGAAAAAGTATTAATGCAGGAACAGAGAAAGTTAACAGGATGTCAGGCCTTTACTACGTCAAACCGTGTCATTGTTCTAGCAAATAATAATAGCATTTTTTCAAATAATGCAAAAAAAAATTGAAATCTTTTTCAACATTGGTAAAAAGGACTTGGGGCTTCTACACTATAATCTGAGTGACAATTCTCCTAATTAGAACATGGCAGACTACTCTATGTATTGGCACCACTTGAGAATAGGGATATTATCCTCAGGTGATGTGATCCTGCTTTTGATGGACGTTTATAGTATCATGTTAGGCGTGAAAATTGTCTTACGTGGAGAATTGGGGAGTTAAGTCTTTCATATAAAAGCTTGTATTAGTTAGTTCATGGATAGTTTATGAAATGATATCAAACGAAGGATTTCCTTCACTTGTGTCCTTCTTGTGTTTCCTCTGTAAATCTCTCTTCTTCACTGCTAGGTCTAGGTTTGAAAGAGGCTCTAACATTTGGTATCAGAGGATTTGATCCTTACATTTCCCTTCCTGTGACAAGTCTTGGTTGAAAGAAGGATTTCATTCAGTTGATCCTTACTTTTCCGTTCTTGTGATAGGTAAAGGTTCGAAAGAAGGTTCATCTGATTCTTGATCTTGATTGGAACCCATTGTTCCCTTCCTATGCCATAGTGCACCACCACACTTGTTCTTAATACTTCTACCATGGAAAATCATGCCTCATTTGATGACGAAAATCTTGGAATTCGAGTATCCATTCTTGAAGATAAACTTGAAAGGCTGATTGCTAGGGTTGCCACTGAAATTACAACATTCACAACTACTTTCGAAACAAAGTTTAATGCTGGTCTTGAAAAACTTCTTCATGACTTAGGTCTTGTTCCAATGAATATGACAACTCAAGATCTCTGGGCTTGGTAGAGGATGATGAAGAATCTATGAAATACTGAAATCATCACTTCCTGAGTCTATGAAATCATCACTTTATGAAACTGCGAAATTGTCAAATCGTGATGGAGAAGCAAACATTAAGGCATCGGCCAAAACTTTACCTACTCATCAAGATGATAATCCACAAAATTTATTAACTCTCAGTGTTATTGGATGTAAAAATGCTGATGGTGGAATGGATGGGCATAATAGAATCTTGGAGTGGCCTTGCTTGCGTGTAATTGGAGAAGAATCAGATTCACACAAGCTATTTGTGGAAATGCTCCAGCCAAAAATACCTTCTTGGACTTGTGTTAATCTTTATCTTCAAGTGATTACCATAAGAATCTCATTGTATGGGACCAATAGATTCAATTTTTATCCTGGAATTGCAGTTGGTTGGGATAAAATATTTGCTAGGAATACATGTATCAAAAACTTAGATAAGGTGATTGTCTAGAAAGCTCTGTATGATATAATTCGTGCATTTGGAATAGTCCTTTTCTATGAGGTGGCTACTTATGTGTTGGATACATTGCTTGTAGCCGAGAGAAAGTAGTGAATGAATTTGGGGAGCATGTGAAATTATAAATGGCTTGATTGTATCATGAATAGAGATGGGATATTTGATGAAATGCCTCAATCAATTGTTTTATCGGGGAGGGGAGATTCTTGTATGCTTGAATATGGCATGATGCTGCATGGAAATTTCAAGAACAATGACGCAATTGCATCCAAATACAACTTAAAGCCTCTCATGCCAATGTCCTCTGAATTTCTGGGAATTAATGTCAAGATGGACAGTGGAGTTGTGCTTTTTGAGATGGTGAGGATTTACAAGGAAGAGGAGAAGGATTATATTTTTAGTAAATCTCAGAAACTCAGTCAGCTGGAGGAAGAGTTAGAGGCTTCAAAAGATAATATTGAGGAGCAACACCGAGCCCTAAATGAGGAAAAATCCAGTGTGGCACCCTTGTCAAAAAGAGAAGAGGTTGTGTTTAAGAGGAAAGTCTCAATGGGGGAACAAAAGCTTGATATACTTATTTTACAAGAAAAAGTTCCAAGCAAGGAATCTAAAGAAATATTGATATGATCCTGCTTTTGATGGACGTTAATAGTATTATGTTAGGCTTGAAAATTGTTTTACGTGCCAAATTAGGGAGTTGTCTTTGATATAAAAGCTTGTATTAGTTGGTTCATGGACAGTTTATGAAATGATATCAAACAAAGGATTTCCTTCACTTGTGTTCTTCTTGTGTTTCCTCTGTAAATTTCTCCTCTTCTACACTGCTAGATCTAGGTTTGAAAAGGGTTCCAACATTGATCCAGTTATTTGCAGAAAGATGTACGCGATAAATGTATTATGCCTTTTGAAATGGATTGAACTTGACTGCACAAAATGTTAAAGCTATTATCAAACATTTCTTGCCATGATCCAGTATTTCAGTGCTTAGATTAGTGAGTTGTCAGTTATAGATTTCAACACTTTCAGGCTGTTGAACATAATAGCTATGTAAACCCATACTGATATTAAGTAAACCCATACTGATATGTAAACCCATGCCCTGTATCTAAGCCCATGCTCTGTATGCTCTGTACCTAAACCCCATGCTCCTATATTTATGTTACCTTATATAATAACATCAGAAGCTTGGTTCTCTTTTGAGAAACCAAGACATCAAAACTTCTTCTTCTTTGTTATTCTACTCAGGCCAAGAGATATAGTACCTGTGCCAGAAAACCTCCAAGAGCTGGGCCAACAGTCAGACCTATACCCCATGCTGTGCTGACCTGACATATGTCAGAATACTCAATTTTGATGTGGCAACAAAAATTTAAAGGACTTTGAGATATGGTAAGCTATTAAATCTCACTGTTGAGAGTGCTAAAGCTTGATGTTCTGCAGGGAACACTTCCGATGCATAAGCCTGGTCAAGAAATTTATAATCAACAAATCAGATAAATAATTCAAGTGGAGCAAGAGGATTTCCACTGATGGCGACGACAACGAAGATGATATTTAATATTGAACAATACCTTTATGGGTGCCAGTAATCCATTAAAAATCCCAAGAAGAAACCTTGAACAGATAGCCATCCAAAAATTAACACTAAGGCCAAAGAGAGTGTTGAAAATAACCCTGACACAAAACAGTTATGAAAGTAATTAAGAATAAGCATAAATATATATAATGCTTGAACAACTGATATTCAGAAATATCAAAAAGAAATCCTCAGGAAGAAAATCATTACACTGAAAATGTTCCAATAATTATAACTGGTTTACGACCATAACGATCTGCCATGACTCCCCAGAAGACAGATGTCAATGCTCTGCCAAGCATAAATGATGCTCCTTCATAATATCAAGATTTGTTAGAGTATCAATGCTTGAGGAATTGAGAATGGCAACTGAGAAAGAAAAAAAATAAAATGCCAATAAGACCTCACCCACGTATCCGGCGTAGTAACCGATGTCTTCCTCCATTTCTGCTATGCTGAAATCCCTGATCTGATGAAAATATTAAATGAAAAATAAATTATCCAGTTATCAGCTGGAATATGCAATGACTGATCCCGAGTTACTACAAAAGTGGATCTCTAGTCCTTAACCCATGTAGCTGTTGGTTCAAGAAGCTAAAACAAGTGGGGAAATGGAAAAACCAGTCAATAAAGAAAATGAAACTTCAAATTAGAGAAGTCAGCTTAAACAAGCATTACCAGGTTGAGGAAAACCCTGGTTGGAACAAATCATTGTTCATGACTTGACTAAATCGAGGCACAGGAAATGAAGAAAATCAGAGATTGATCTATGCTAAATTGCTAACTTGTAAATTATAGCTAACAAGAAATTTCTTTCCTAAAGAGGCAAATTATTTTTCTCCTTTCCTTTGTCCCTTTCTCAACTGGAAAGGCAGGGCTACACAACCAGTGGTAGGTTTCTCCAAGTGGCTTTCCTCCCCCATCTTTTATAGGTGTCTCTCCTGGGAGCTTATTCTTTGTAGCAGTACAGTTCTGAAGACTACAAAATTTTATTTGATATTAAACAATCCCTAATTATTAGGGGAATCAAAGGAGCGTATTTTCCATTATGAGTATCACTTAACATATTCTCCAATAATAATTGAAACTCATTTTGGTCAAGGAGTCAATAGTTTTAATGCAGAATGCAAGGAGTCTTAGCCATGTTATTTGACATCCTCATTGTTGTCCATGCACATTCTTAGTTTCCCACTAAAACTAATTATGTGAACTCTTCTAACAAATACAAAGAGAAATAAATTGTTCCTTCACTCAAGAATGGATGGACTTCTCCAAAAATGGTAGAAGTACTAAACCTTAGAAGGCATTTCAGTTTTATTGAATTCCGTAGAGTTGTTAGAACTAAGAAATGTCACAAAAAAGGGAGAATATGAAATTGAATCTGAATGTTATTTCTCAAATTGAAGGGTGGTAAATAGATTCCAATTTAAATAAAACGAATGACTTTACATCCATCTTTCTTTCTGTTTCAGAACTAAATGGCAGATTAAATTCACCATTTAGAAGTTTCTACACTCACCATGAAATAAACGAATGGAAAAAGAGATTGTATTGGTAGAGCTGCAAAATTATAAGAAGGTAGATATCCTAGAGTTAGTTTATATGGAAGAAATGCATTTTTAGACAATTTGTATGAGAAACTCACTCAAGCCTTTCACCATGCAAATAGATTCGATAAAAGACAAAGTTGACAAAATCAAAATCAAAATTATCATAGAATATGGCGAGTGTCGATCATTTACTTTCTTTCAAATAAATGATATTGCTTAACTGTATTTTAGGAGGAGAGAGAGCATTCAATCTTACCTTGGGGCTGCAACAGTGAATGAAAGAGTCAATTTTACAAAATTAATGAATATGATGATTCTAAGCTTTAGCAATCTCAGTAATATATTGCTGCTTAATTGATAGAGCAGCTAATGGCAGAAATCCCGACATGATTTGCAAAATGCAAAACTCCTTCATGAAGAGAATAAAAGGCAGAAATTCACAAATCACTATTAAAAAAAGATATGAAAACATATTCCAATATAATTCATCTTTTTAGAATAAACAGTGACTTCAATTCAAGGTCCAAACTCCAAAGGCCAGTGATTATAGGAAAGACAAAAATCTACCTGAATAAAAAAAATCCTGTTCAAGCTCGCTTAATTTAGGGAAAAATCACAAGTGACAGGTGATGTGGGATTGGTTTCAGACTCAAGCAGAATTAGATGTTCAAGCTTGTTAGTTTCTGTATGGTTATGATGGTTTGAAATCTAAGCACTAATCTAATTTCACTAAATCAAATCAACCACAGTTCATCCAATGCCAACCATCCTAGCTACAAACAAAACAAAGAGATGGCAGTAGGGCTATGCAGCAGAAAGTTTATTATTTTATTAATAACAAAGAAATTACTATTGTTGGAACCATCTGTCAGTTTAAGGAACTCATTAAAGAAATGCTCGCACATACATTTTCCACTAAATCAAAAGGAAATCCAATCAGCAATATGTATAACAGGTCTTATATGTGCAGAACATAAACTTTTTTTTTTTTTTTTTTGGTACAAAACATATAGAACAATCATCAATCATATATGTTCTTTTTGGATACAGCGAAGGTGCAACTCTTCTTAAACCATATTATCTTTCCCTTCCTATTGACAAAACTAAGGGATCAAATTCAGCACATAAACCAAATTTACAATTTCACATTAATCTTATACCGTTTGTAACCATGATATTCTTCCGCCATAAGCAAGGCTATTAGTAAACTTACCGAGCTACCGTCCTCTTTTATCAAAAAAAAAAAAAATTGTTAATCTAGATTGTCCATCTTTAAATCAATTTTTTAAGTATTTAGCTAGCGTTCAAGAAGAAAAACAAAGAGGGTGCTTACCACTGCAAAGAACAATAGCCCATACCGAAATGAACTCTCGAATAGGTAGACCTGTTCTTGAGAGCTTATGTTTATCAACCTTACAACCCGGACAATTCTCATAGTATTTCCTCTCCAACAACGGATCACTGCTCTCTGGTGCCATGCCAATTCAGAAGCTCTCAATAAGCTCAATGCCTCAAACTTCTTCAACTCACACTTGTGTGGACATGTCAAACAGACACTTATCAGGGTGGAAAACAAAAACTTGAGAAGCACACTTCACGTGGAGAAAAACAAACAAAAAAATCACGTCATCGCTTACAAGTGCAAAAGCTCCACAAAGTTTGGGTTTTCCCCCACAAATAGCCATTATTGCTCAAATCACTGTGACACAATTGGCTATACGTGGCATAAACAAACCAATAATAACAACAGCACTGAAGGTCCACAACATCTAATGGCCGTGGGCCTTCCGCGAGCAAGCCAAAAAAGTAAAAAACAACGAAGGGACTAATAATTCATGAGAACAACGTCCCATGCGAAATCAATCACGTTCGTTCAGGAATATTGTCGAATATCTGAACGACATACATGAAAATCAATTATATGAATTCTCATTGGATTTTGCCATAAAAGCAGCAGAGATGGGACCCCAAGCAAAACAGAGTGTGACGTACAACTAAATAATTTGGACTTTGGAGACATAAATGAGCACTCGCTCTCTCATGTGGGTAGTAATGATAAAAGATCGAAGAGGAAGGCTTTGGCAAAAGAAGTTTGATAAGGAGAGGTGTAGATTGTCCATTTCTACACGAACAAAGTATACTTTGCAAACTATTATGTCGATGAATGGCGCGAACATGTGTTCATTTTATTTTTGTCAAGTTGTCGTTGTCCTAGATTTTCAATTCAAACCTCTTAAATGCATGCTTAAATAAATAGTAAAAAAAATTGCAAATAATTGTTTGACATGTCTTATATAACAATATTTTTTAAACGGGATGGGGCCTGCCATTTTATGAAATTTATAATTTTTTAAATCACAATCATTCATAAATTGACTGTTTCCATATGAATGATACTGATTTTTTTAAAAAAATACATGTTGCATTAAATCTCGATTATAATTCTCTATCACTTATTAAAACAAAATAAAATTACAAGTTATTTGTTGAAAGTTACTTATCGTAACAATATGATTATACTAATATAATCAAAGAAAAAAAAATAGATTCGTAGAGAATTTTCTTTAGTTTAGAGAGAATTTTCTTCATTTTTGTATTTTCAAATAAATTTTATATAACGTAGATATATATAGAAGACTAGTACATCATCTTCATAATAAGAGCTATCCATATCTATATCTATACTATCCTTTAAACCTGAAGCTGAGATAAAGTTTAGTGGAATGTTAGATATGTCACATCAACAGTCATGTTCATATTATTATTGACATGTGAAATTTTTGATTTATTAAATTAAAAATATTAAGAATTAAATGAATTGTTTGTGTATGAAACTAATGTCATCAATTGCAATAACTTGATGATTTTGGCGGTGCCTATCAAAGATTAAATGAAACCAAATTCATAAATAAAGATAATGACACCAAATTCAGGAATTAAAAAATATCATCAATGACAATAAGTATTTATTTGTTTAGAAGAAACAAATAAGTGTATGTGGTCATTCGGAGAAGTATATCTCCCTATTTTCACGCTCTCCCATGATAGAATCAATACATGAATTTAGTCAAGTCATTCACATTCACAAATCAGTCCCCTTGGTAGGCTTCAAGTTGTACATTCATTCACCAAATATTAAACTCAATATTAAAACAATTAACTTAGTCAACAAACATTTAAAATGTTATATGAAAAGTCTACCAATAAAACTCTATAAATACACCATACAATTGGATATCAACACATCTGACACACACAAACAACTTCATACACAAATCAATTGACTAAAAACCATGAAGAAAAACTACTTATGTGAAATTGATCAAACCAAGATCAATTGGAATATATATGTCAGGCTTATTAGGGTATGGGATTCTGTGAATATAAAGACCAAAGATTTCATAAGTACGGACATGATTCTCCTAGATGAAAAGGTACGCAAATAATTCACCATATAAGGTTTATAATGTTTATGCTTTAATACAAACTAAAAATTAATATATATATATATATATATAAAATTGTGCAAGATACTATGATGCATGCTTTGATCCGTAAGAATCATATTGAAGTGTTCAAATCAATATTAAAAGAGGGAGTGATATATCAAGTCACAAATTTCAGAGTTGTTGAAAACAGAGGGGACTTTAATCCTGTATTTGGATATCTGAAAATAATTTTCTTACCTACTACACTGATGAAAGAGATAACAGATTTGGACTTATTTTCGATTAATCAACGTAAGTTTGAATTTCAACATTGAGATTCCATAAAGGAGAGGCTAAACAAGAACAAATATCTCACAGGTACAATATACAATTTCGCTCACACCCAATAAGATAATGAAACAAAACAAACGCGCGTAGCGCGGGTTTGTATCTAGTTAATCACAATAATTCAGTGGTGGATCATCAATGTTGATAACAATAATTTAGTGGTGGGTCATCCTTATTAATGATTCAATAATTCATTCGTAACACTCCCCTTGAATGATCACGTATACAAATAATATGACTCATTAAAACCTTACTAACGAAAAGTCCATAAAAATAAAGGCTTTAGTGAAGGAAAAAGAGTACATCATTCTTGGATAGTAACTTAATGAGATCAATGAGAAGATTGACTCATTAAAACCCTACTAGGAAAAACCCTATCGGAGAAAAAATTGGTTGGAGAAAAAATTGTACAATTTATACAATTGTATTCACGTCTTTACTCCTCTTGATTCAAGAATATGTTTGAGCTACCATATACCAATTTTATAGACCAACTTCTTAAATATTATAGGTGTAATGTCTTAGTGAATAAATCTTCTAGATTATCATAAGAACAAACTTGCTGAACATCTGTATCATCACTCTTCTTAAGTTTATGTGTACTGAGAAATTTTGGAGAGATGTGTTTAGTTATTTCTCCTTTTATGTATCCTCCTCAAGCTGAGTTATACATACAATATTATTTTCGTTTAATACTATTGGAATACTCCTAACATATTAGAACTATATCTTGTTAATAAATTCAGAGCAAATGTAATATCTGACCTGATATAATTACATAGATACATCGATTCAAAGGTCTAATTACACTAAACTAAATTGCACTCAGAGCGTGACGTTGAAGCAAATAATTTGGACTTTGGAGACACAAATGAGCACTCTCTCATGTGGCTGGTAATGATAAAAGAGGAGGAGGGATTTTGGTAGGAGGAGTTTGATAAGTAGATGTGTAGATTTTTCATTTGTGGAAAATACAAATTACAACTTTATAACTGCAAATACAATTCTACACGCACAAATTATACTTTGTAAACTATTCAGTCAATGAATGCTCCACATGTGTTCATTTTATTTTCGTCAAGTTGTCGTTGTCCTAGATTATGAATTTAAACCTCTTAAATGCTAATTTAAATAAAAAGTTAGAAAATATTGCAAATAATTGTTTGACATGTCTCATATAACAAAAGTTTTTAAACGGGATGGGGCTGCCATGTTATGAAATATGCAACTTTTTTTTTATCACAATCATCCATAAGTTCATAAATTTATTAATTGTTCCCACTTGAATGGTTGCGATTTAAAAAAGAATACACATTTCATGAAATCTCGATTATAGCTCTCTATCCTTCATTAAACAAAATGCAATTACATGTTATTGAATATATGTTTCATGTTATTTTCAACAAAAAAAAATTACTAGAAAATAATGTCATTCGTAGTAGAAAAATAAAGCAACTATTGTAGGACATAATAAATTCTGCAATTAAAGATTTGTGATGGGCCATCGACTCTGCCGCAAAACTTACATGTCTCCTCTTAAGAATATATAAATATCAATAATTAATAAATAAAAGTATATAATAATAATAAATTTTTTATTTCATTTGCTTCAAATTATTGCTATAAGGCCATGAATCTACATTATATACACGCCTACCTAATCGATACAAAAGTCAAAATGATATGACAACAATCAATAAAAACTAATAAATTGATATAACCACATGCTTATATATCTCTATAAGATGTGAATCATGTGATAGCCTTATTTACACGTAAGTACAATATTAATTAACTTATATATATATATATATATAATATAATATATATATATATATATATATAAAAGTTAGTGACATTTGTAATGTTGTTAAAGTATTCTTTTAAAAATGTGTTGGATTTTGACTCTTCAATTTTAATATTTTGTTGTTGTATATTGAGATTGATTTAAAATTAAATTATAAGCTATTTGGTTGATTGTTTGTTTGAACTTTGAGTTATCTAAGAATGGTAAAACAGACAAAAGATGTAACACCCCGAACCTTCGGATAACCTGTGGCGATAGATGTGGTAAGATAGGTGATTTCATGTATAACCTAAATTTGATTGGAATATTTCTCATAAATTCTATAGTGGAATTAAAAATTATGGGCGCAAGAATTGTCGGAAACGGGATTAAAATGAAATTAACATGAATTCTGAAAGTTAAATATAAAAATATAATAATGAATACGATAATGGCAAGCCTATAAATACAGGTAGGTATTTTGTGTAAATAAGCAGTAAGGGCAGGGGCATAACAGTAATTAAGAAAACAAAAACAAATGAAATAAAAATATATATTGGTTGCACAGATACCGAGGAGGGGGAAACCTAGAACGGAGGCAGCGACGGAACCCCTCCTTGGCACCATCGGCAATGGTTTGAGGATCTGAGACCATCGAAAGGACGAGGGGAGTGTGACGAGTGCAGAGGTGCCATTTTCGGATTGAATGGTAAAGTTTTAGGCCGCCAATCATGGAGGAAAAGTTGCGGCTACCGTGGATGTTAAAGCTGAATTTCGGCAAAATCCGGCCACATTTCAGGTAACAGACAACGGCGCGGCGTCGCCCTCATTGTTCTCTACCGAACCATGCCAGCGGTGCTCGTCACCGTGCCCTTGGCCGGAGATGACACGCTCTTGCAAGGAATTGGGTCTGTTAGACCCGACAATGGTAACAACTGGGTCAAGCTGACCCGGTTGAATATTAATTTAATTAATTAATATTAAGGATATTAATAAAAGAAAATTAGTTAAAAATAGTATTATTAAATTATTAATAAATTGTTATTGTATTGTCTAGGTTTCAGGAACCAATCTTTGTAATTAAATTATCAGGATTTACGGGAGCACACCACGGTAAGTAATATTCAACTGTATTACGGAACTTTGTGATATCTGAATTTTATGTGATAATATATGTATCAATTGTAATGTCTATTTGATTGTATATGATAATGGTGTATTGATTGTGATTTTTTCATGAGACCGAATTTAGGATGATTTGGATAATTGTGAACTGTGAACTGACATGTGATGATTTATTGAGGTGTTGTTTATGGTTTTATTTGCATGAGGCATGACATTTCATGGCATACATGACATGCACAGTAATGTAAATATTTTTACAAATCAGATATTACTGCTACGGGGAGGGTGTACTGAAAAGAGAAAGGTTTATGAGTACTGTTAAATGAAAAGAAAAATAAAAGGTAAATGAATAAAGGATACGGATGTGGACTGGAATGTGCTCTATGGTAGGGCATTAGAAAGAAATCTCGATCGGTTGCTCTGTAGCAGTTTTACCTAAGTTAAGGGCTCAAGTGCTGGAAAAAGGATTTAAAAGGCTGTCTGTTTTCTAATGATGATGTTCACGTGCATTCATGCATAAGTATTACTTGTTGGGCTTGGCTCACTATGTTTCGTAATGCATGAAATGATGTTTTACTGAATATGTTGATTGGGCTGTTGATGGTGATGTCGTGGATTCACAGCGAGGATGCTCATGTAATAGAAGCAGTAAATCAATGACTTGAATAAATGGTTGTGTAATTTATGTTATGCGTGGTAGGTAGAAGCTATAGAGTTTTGTAAATAAAAAATTGTTCACGCAATTAGATCAAGGGACATTTATTGTAGGTTATATTTCGATTGTGACTGTAGGGTTGTGAAAGTAGTAAGATTATATGTTATTCGGTATTATTAATAACATATTATTAATTGAGATTGTTAAATTAATCATTATTGTTGTTTGTTTAATATAATTTATATTTATGTATGAATTGTTAGAAGTTATCTTTATTGTGTAATAACTGAGCTCAAGGTGTAGACAAGTGGGATGGTAGGAGTAGCGTTCTGGTATACGAGCTTGAGAATTAGGGTTTTGTGGGTCAGTGCATTAGAGTTGGTATCAGAGCAACGGTCCTTTAAAATAAGATAAATAATAATATAATAAGATATATATAATGAGTGAACGTTTAACAAAGTTATATGAGCATCATGGATCGGCACGACCATCAACAAGTAAGTACTTTAAATTTAATCTCCATAGTTCTGTAATCAATGTTTGATTAATTGTGTATGCCTCCTAAAATGCGTATTTGTGATGAAATAGATTAGTTGATTTGAAGTAATTATATGATTTATGTATTAGCAAGAGGAGGAATTGCAATGGGTCAATGTGGGGAACTGATAAATTATGATATTTAAATGCTAGAATGTATGTGATAGGTGTATATACTTCATATATATATATATAATATAAGCCCACTTTCGGTGGCCATTCATTGGCCACCGAAAGTGGGCAAATTTTCCTTCAAAATTGACAATGCAAAGGTTGAAATTTTGTGTTGTACAAATGTAACTCTGATTTTATTTAAATTGTGCATGCTCTAGATTATGTATGATACAACAAAAAAAAGTATTGAATAACACAAGCAATTTTAATCCTATTAAAAAAAATACATGTACAATTTAGCATTAGGTACACTTTTGGGCACTGAAAGATTTGTCATTTTTCATTTTTGTCACTGAATGTTCAAACATTACAGATCAGTCACTTAAAGTTTCAATTTGTTCTAATATGGTAACTTTGTTGTTCCAAAATGATAACCCTATTGTTCCAATTTGATGATCCAAAATGACCAGTCTGAAACAAATTAAAACTTTATGTTACTGATTTGAAACGTTTGAACATTCAGTGACCAAAATAAAAAATGACATATCTTTCAATGACTAAAAATGTATTTAACCTGTATAACTTAGAATTCCAACCTTTTTTATAAATTAATTGTCATATTTAATTGATTATTTTGTAATACCTTTTATGAACAAATGATAACCAACTAAGCACTCAAAACATATACGTCATTATAATAGGGTTTATTTTCAACGACTCTATTTTTATGGAGTAACTAGTCGGATGAAGGGTCTTGAGTTCGATTCTCACTACAAATAATATCATGGTGGTCATGTGTTGGTTTTAAAGCAATTTATCATATCGTCAAGTGTGACTCAAACTTAACGACTCGAGTTTAGACTCAAATCATATGTTTAAAGGGAAAGCTTATTTGATGTTATTCTCAATTAAAAAAAGAGAATAAATAGTCAATAACTTGCACGATAAATATAAAAACAATAATGCTAAACATTACAGACTTATATATCTCATGATATTTCATACACGTATGACATAGTTATTAATGCAAAAACTTATTTCATCGTTATAACACAATGAAAAAAACATTCGGATAATATGAGATATATAAGTTTGGGATACATATATATGTTTACACCTCAAATGACTAACCAATTGGAGTGTGACATGGGCAAGGTGGGTTCGAAAATGATGAATCACACAGTGACGTGTGGCAGAATCAATAGCACATTTTTCTCTAATGTTTGTTGTTTTGTAGGGACTATTACATGAAAATTCAGACTTCGCATCTCACTTCTGGACTGAGCGCCTCTGGCTTCCTCCAAATCCTTCCAATCTATTCTTGGCGTGCCTAGCACTGCACCTAGGCATTCCCAGTACTCTTGAACTCTCCCAAAATATGAATTTTTCTCCCTTTTCGTCTATTATAAGTTCATAATTGGGTTCGGGTGTTACACTACAAGTGGAGCACTATCCCATATTTCCTCTTTTGTAAAGAATAGTAGAGTAACACCATGATCCACCATTTTCTCAGAAGGTCACATAGTTTGCCATTCTTTTAGGAGTGAAAAATATCCCAAAAAGGCCACTACCATTGAAGAGGCCTATGAGAAGCAACATCAACAGAAGTAGAAAGTACCTTGCATCAAAAATAGATCCAACGACTCAAAACGTTATCGTTTTTCAACATGGCTATGGCCACTTATCTTTTTTACTTTGCTTTTAGCTTAGTTTAAACACCTTCAGTTGATAGCCTCCATGGCTATGTTAGATTTAGCTTGTAAAGAATGCTTTTCCATACACTCTGATGTAGAATTTAATGAAATCTCAGTACATTTCATAGTGTATTTTTTCATCAATCTCAATTAAAGCTCCTGCATTTTGGTGTTATAGGTTCTATTACTACTTATAAGTGACGCTAAGAAAATATTGATGTCCTTTTTATCCAAGAAGAACGAAGCCATCATTTAGGAGCAATCCAAGCGAGACAGAGAAAGGTACCTGCACACTCACAAAGCCAAACATCCTGCCAAGTGTCAGTTCGATCTTTTCCCCTATGTACAAGGAACCAAAAATATCATTTTTGATATAAAAATTCTAAAATTTTAACAAACAATGGTAAAAAAAACATTCATATGAGTTTAGTCATTATCTGTCATTATATGTTGGTCTCTAATTGTACCTCAAAATTAAGGTACATGTATCATTTGACTAGGGTGTTTTAGGACCTAAATATTGTATATATGTGTGTTTATGTTTTATTTCCCACTTATGAACATTTTCCATTGGTATTGCAAAAAAACGAAGGGAAAAATGGTCATTTCTGGGCCTTGGAGCATCACAATAGTGTGAAACCCCAACCCAATTATTTTTTAAGTTTCGATTAATTTATGGGCGTTAAATTATTGGGAAATGAGTTGGGGAGGTTACGGGGTCACAAAGACTTTTGTTTGACCATTTCAATCGCATAATATTTCAAATCGAGGCTTAGACCAAGTCGGATGTGTGTCAGATGCGAATTTCGAAGATAACACCGAGACAGTACTTTGGGGGATCGATCGCCAACATGGGAGGATCGATCAACCAGAAGTAATGGTAAAGGAAAAGAAAAAGGGCCAGAGTTTTTTGGGGATCGATCACCATATTGGGGGATCGATCCCCCTGAACCGTTGGTGAAGAAAAAAAAATGGGGGGGGGGGCAGAGTTTTTTGGGGATCGATCGCCCATATTGGGGGATCGATCCCCCTGTACAGTAGTCGCGATTCCAGTGTTTTAAAACACGATTTTTAACACCAATAAACTCATTTTCCAGAGTTGGCCGAGAGGAGAGAGAAAGAGAGAGAAACTTAGAGAGAGAGAGAGTGATTTTGGAAGATCAAAGCTTAGATTGTGGATGTTTGGGTGTTGCTAACAAGGTTTCCAAGGAGTTTTCAAAGATTCAAGGTAAGTTTTCTAGTTTTGGAATTTTAGGTTTTTCTTAGATCTACTTTGATCCTTTAAGAAATGGAAAATAGGCTTTAGATATGTTGATTATGAGGATATTTGCTGATGTTTTACTAGTTTAAATCATTGATTTAGGCTAGGGTTCGAATTTGGAGGAGTTGATGGATTTTGGGGAAAATCCTAGAGAGAGAAGGTAAGTTCCTTTGATTTATGAAATTATTTCATGTTGTTATTCTTCTTTAGGATTGTTATGATAATATTATGGGTTATATTGTTGAAAAACTGTTAGGTTGAAGAAAAGGGTGGAAAAACCTTAATTTGTGGAATTTGGAATTTGTGTTCGTTCTTGATCAAGGTAGGGAAATTCTTGACCCAAAACTCTTTGATATCATTTATTTTTATTATTCTCTAAATGCGATTCAATTCCTCATTGGTCTTATTATTTGTGCTCTTGCCTTATTGTTTTTAAGGAAGAGCGAGCCTAGGATGTAAATCTTGAATTTTCTCTCTAAAGACTAGGTTGCATTGCCTATTTACATGTTCGATCATTTATTGAGCATGGTATGAATCTTGTCATGCATCATGAGTAGTTATGTATATATATATAGGATGATATATATATAAATTATTGGCATGGCATGGAGTATTAATGCATTAGAGCTTACATGGAAATCTTGAATATGGATTCAGGAAATCTTAGGGTATATGAAAGTCACATGTGAGGATAGTTGGGCGTCGCGGCATAGACACCAACTATAGGACTCCATGTGAGGCAACACACTTGAGGTGTGGGTGATAAAGAAATCTCACAACCATTGACTTTTCGGGGTGGTGTTTGTGGAATTCGACGTGCATTCGTGATAGTTGGGAAAACTAGAATGTACGGCTGATGATGAATTTGTTATATGGTCGGGATGACCATGGATAATTTTGATGTTTGCCTCGGAAAGGTCTTTTGGATATTGGTGATGTGTTATGTGACATATTGTAACGCCCCGTCCCACGAAACCCTAACCAATAGATCCATAGGTCGGAACGCTACTCGCATTTCATTATAAACATACTCTACGGCTTAGCAACCCTAATCTTAAGAACCTATAACCAGTACAAATCCACTCTTTTAAAAAATTCCAATAAATCGTTAGTATAATCTAATCTAAATTAAAAGTGTCTTCTTATATATTTCAAATATACAGTAACATCCATTTAATATCCTATAAGTATACTACTGTGACACTTATACCTTTCATCCTCATTTCTGAATCTACACTTATCACCATACATCATAGTTATTAACTGCAAGAGCATAAATAAATTTGGTACTTAATTTATTCATCTTCTGTAAAAATTAGCTTCTGTCACATGAGCGTCTTCATCATGGATCTACGGCGACACCATCAACTCCCAGTCAGCATGATCATCTAGAAATCAATACCTGCATCACGGAACATAGTGAGCCGAGGCCCAGCAAGTAGTACTTATGCATGAATGTACATGAACCTCATCTTTAGAAAAACAGTCAGCCTTTAAAATCATCTTTTCAGTACTCGGGCCCTTAACCTAGGTAAACTGTTACAGAGCAACCGGTCGGGATTTTTCCTCTTTTGTATCTCAAAGATACCCTTTCAATAATAACCTCAACCTTAACCTTTCCATACACCCTCCCTGTAGCAGCAATACCTGGTTCGTAAAAACATCTTTTTCCTCAAACCGAACTTTTTCTTTTGATGTAATGCAATGCATCGTGCTTATGAACAATTTTTAATGCATCAGTAAATCATACGTAACACCTCACTTTCAAGAACATCAAACCGTCGTCATATCAGTTCCATCACCATATTCAGTCCAAACATATAACAGTACACATTGCATACTATAGAGCAATACAACAACAGTTATGTCGTTCAATCACGGTAACCAAACATCACATTCAATACACTTATAATATAAATCATCACTCCTATCACAATTCTCATACAACTCGTAATAGAATTTTGATCAAATACATATCAATAATCAAACAATTACGCATACAATAACACCTATAGTTCACAGATCACATAGTTCCGTAATACAGTTGTGTATTACTTACAGCGACGTGCTCCCGTAATTCCCGATAATTTAATTATAAAGATGAGCTCCTGAAACCCATACAATACCCACAATTATTTATTAATCCTACAATCTATAATTCATTTATTAGTGCTATTATCTTTTAATCAGTTCATTTTATTAATATCATGAACTTAACTTATTACAATTAATTAATTAAAATAATATCTAATCGGGACAGCTCGGCCCGGTGGTCACCCCCAACGGTTTAACATATCCATATAACATCCACAATAATTATTAATCCTATTGTCTTTAATTGATTTATTAATATCATTGTATTTTATTCAAATCATTTACTAATACCATTATCTTAATTTAATTAACCTAAAACAACTAGTTACATAAATTAATTAATTAAATTAAATTAAAAATCCAACCGGGTCAGCTCGACCCGGTTGTAACAGCTCGCGGGTCTAGCAGACCCGATTTGTAGCACTTACGGGTCACCGCCGATTAAGGGGCGGTGAACCTCACGGTGGTCCGTTTTAGGTAGTCTGTATGACGACGAATCCATCGGCGGCGGTGTTACTTGAAAGGCTGCCTGAGTTCGCCGGAATTTGGCTTGGAAGTTCGCGATAGCCGCCCCTCTCTCTCCCCGATAGACAGCTTAACACTCCTCCTTTCAATCCGAAAATCGCGTTTTTGGACTCCCCTCGCCACTCTCTTCCTTCCCGTGTCAGCCGTTCAATGTTTCGTCGCCGTCACCGAAAACCGGTCGTCCGTCCGTCCGTCGCCTTCTCTCTCACAGTTGGGTTAGGGTTCTTGATTTCCGTGCCCCATTTTTCAATTTGTTTTATATTGTTTTTATTCCCATTTTGTTTTTACCATTATGCCCCCTCTTTTATCACGTAATTACAATAATTATCAATATATTTACAGTATTGCCATTTTTATGTTCATTATCGTATTCATATATATAACTTTCTAAACTCATAGTAAATTCATTTCAACTCCAATTCAAACGATTCTTGCGCTCTTAAATTTTATTTTTCTTGTATAATTTATTAAAATTATCTTGACCCTATTTTGGTTTTCTTCTATATCTATTATAATTTTGTCCAATTTTCTCATAAATTATGTCACTATAAATTCCCTAATAATTCTATTGTACTTTAGGTCGGGGTGTTACACATATGCATATGGGGTTTCATATTGTTGCATTGCCTATTCATTCATTTTTGCCAATATCATTTTACTCGATTTACCCTACTGAGCTTCTAGCTCACCCTTCTCTTTTTTTTCCCCCACAGGTGAGACTGGTATGGGTACCGGTGCCGCGGATCAGTAGAGACGGAGCAGTGGTATGGATGGCGCTTGGAGTAGGATCGTGTGGGTAGATTTATTTTACATATTTGTTGTACACGCTTGTTATATTCATATGTCTAATCGACTATGAGGCACTGGGGGGTGCGGATTGTATACATTTAGAAGGTAATGGTTTGATTATACCTTCTGAACCGGGGTGGACCTTGAGTCCTGACAAAGGGGTGTATGGAATTGCTTATGATGTGTGATTATGTTATGCTTATCTGAAATCAGTTTGTGCATGTTGCTAGATGGCCTGAGGCCTTACTAGGTTGGGATTGCATGCTGATAGATGGCTGGAGGCCCTGCTAGGTTATTATGTGATTTGGTTTGTGCTGCGTTTTGTGATTTAGGTGGGCATTCTCCGATATACGGGGAGATGCTGCCGGATGTTTGATCGAGGGTTTAACCTAGTTGAGTGAATTAGAGATTGAATGAATCACATAGATGACCTATGAAGGTGCGGTAAGCACCATGTGACGTTCCAGAAATGGGGCGTCACAATAGAGTCATCAATTGAAATCGAAAGAAACCTGTTTGGTCAGTCCTAGCACCCCAAGAATGAGACTATGGACAACCCTATCTAGACAAAAAGGTCTCGAATAGAAAAAAGATAAAAATAAAAGTAGCTTTATTTACAAAAAAACTACTTGGTGTTTGGATAACCTCCTAAGGTGTTCAAATAGTCGTGCCTTCTTAACTGCTAAAAATGTATCAACTGTTCAGAGAAGGTCATTTGCTTGTCCTGACAATTGTCAGGATTTTAGATCCGAAACTTAGAGAGCCATTTTTGTTGCTTTCTCTCTTGTGTAAATGAGTGCTACAATTGTGATTAGTAGATTGGGAGTGTGAAGCTAGTTCGACGACTAGGCTAAGCCCCAAAAGGGAACATTAATTGATAATATATGGAGTGTTGTGTTCTAAGCATTCATTGATAATCTAGACGTTCAATTTGGTATGCTTGTATGAAAATCTTAAACACCCAATTTGTGATTTCCTTAGTTGCTTGAGTTAATTGCATATTCATCAAACTAGTGAGTTGATTAGTGGTTATTGTGGAATTAATGGAATGAATATGATAGAGTTATGATAAATTGGTCTTTGAGTGTGGAACTAGAGTGTTAGCCTTGTTAGGAACATTAATTCATAAGATTAGGTGATTATTCCTAAGCTTTCATCGTAGATCAATGAGTTTGGTGGCCATCATATTTGTATTGAAGTCTTTGTGCCTTATTTCCATTGCACTAGCATGATTGGTTGATATCACAAAAATTCATTTTGGATGTTTGTGTGTCTTTGCAATACCACCTTGCGCATGATAATTGAATATCTACGGGAAAGGATTAGAGACTAGAGCTTTTATTTATTTATTTTCTCAAAGCGTCCTTAGTTTGGTTATGAAGTTTGCATGATCCCCATTCTTTCGATTACTTTTTTACTTTCATGTAACTTAATTATTATTGATTGTGATTGGTAATTTATATTGCATTGTTTTTCATTCATCTGAAAATTCCAAACACTACCTTATTGTAGATTTGATATTTGAACTCTCAAAAATTACAACTAGCCGATTGCATTGCACTTGAAGTAAAGTATCACATAGACAAAAGGGTGTTGGTTAGTCTTTCTCTCTCCATGAAAGATTTTAAAGTACATTCAACCTATATATCCTTTCCTCCCCAATAGTCCATACCATCACCACTTCATCCTCCTCCGCTTCTACCACAACAATCCCTCCCCTCTGCTAATCCCTTCAATTTTTCTTCGTACTTACCATACCACCTCTTTCACCTACCACCTTCAACATCATACTTTTTATACCCATATCTTTTTTAGTCGCCCACATGCGCAAACAAACATCTTCGATCTTTTATTTTCTAAGACGGCTACATCAAATCTTTCATTGTTTCATCACACCTACACTATATATCCCTATTTGTACAATGGGTTTTGGCCATGTCCATCATTCTCATAATCAATACCATTGTTTCATCACACTTACAATATCCTCTTTTTTAATTCCATCCACGATCCTTTGATTTAGCATACACCCACACAAAAAAGGGGAAAACCTAGTCTGCATCGAGAACCAATTTTCTAGTAAGAGTTGGGAAATTCACAAACATTTTGAAGTTTTATCTAGTCATAATCTTCTCCATACCAAATCCTTCACATCTTATACAACATTTGTCTTCTCAAACCCCCATGTCACATTTGTCATCCTTCATTTCTCCCTACATCTCTTATGGAGTACAACCTCTCATCATGACATATCTAAGATGCATGGTAGATATTTTCACTTCTCACGATATAAATTCCAACCTATAGACACAAAATATATATTAAGGGTTTGATAAATAAACTCAGGTCTACTTAAACCCTTCCCTATGGCCTATCATGTCTTCTTTTTTCTTTAGATTTTTTATTTATAAATTTTTTACTTTTGTCTTCATCTGTACTGAATAAAGCAAGTGATGGAACATATATAATCCCAAATTCACGAGTCACAAAAGAAATCGTTAACATAAAAGAATTTGCTCGTTGAACTCGTGCATCAGACACATTACAAAATAATATTAGATGAATTAATATTTTAATTACAATATTTTTTTCGTTCAACTCATGCATTAGGCGCATTTCTAAATATTAGATGAATTAATATATTAAGTTTTTTTCTAACCTTAGCGTCAAAAATAAATTGAGTTAGTAAAATATGTGATCATTTAAATGAAAGATGGACAATCTTTGAGTAACAAAAATGAAATATGAATAATCTTTGGTTGACCGCGTGTTCTATTAATAAAAAATAAATTATTTAAAACTTACTTTAAACTAAATTGTTATTCTAACTGTTAGTCATTTTGCTGATGTAGTGGATCAACCGCAAAAAATGTTTTATTTTGGAGTAGGAAAGGAAGCTATTTCATATGACGTGCAAAATATATGTGCTCAATGTTAATTGTGTACTTAATGAGTATTTTTAAGCCAAAATTTTATGGTCTCTAGATATTCTCAATTTGATTTTTTATCAAGAGTTATCTTTGTCAATATGAGTTGTATATTAGCATAACTTATCATGTCATCAGATGATTTGTTTTTACGCATGAGTTTAATGACTTGAGTTTAAACCTACTTGAGTTGTCTGAAGGATAAAATTGACTAGTGTCATTATCGATTGAAAAAGTGTAAATAAATTGGAGTAAAAATTCCAAGAATTAGATAAAACTATTTGAAGAAAAAAAAAATCCCTCGATTATCTCAATGTTTACCCCTCAATTATACAATCATAAAAAACACATCTACATCCATAACTCTCTCTCTCTCTCTCTCTCTCCCCCATTTCTCTCTGCTCTCAAAACTTCCAAACCAGTTTTGGGGAGGGGAGGAGCTGTCGGTCTCCTCCCCCTCCCTCACCGACTCTTCTTTCTTCCATCTGTTCCATTCTTCTTTCTTTTTCACTTTCTCTTTTCCTCCTGGTGACCCATCTCTTCCCATTTCTTTCCCTCCATCTTCCTCTCCTCTTTTCCCTACCCCTCTCCTCTTGTTGTGTTTGGTTTTTCTTTTCACATCCTGTTATCAATAAAGTGGAGGAAGAGCTTCCTTGGATCTCTGCAGATCATAGGTATTAGTGGCGGGAAGTGCAGATCTGGCATCCCTTTTCTCAGATCTGGATTTGGGCTGTTCTTATGGAATCCATGCGGCTGTCAGCGTCCATCTTGTTGTGTACTACCCATAGCGTGGTAGCAGTGTCTAGATCTGGCCTTTGTAGGCTTTGTGGTGGTGTTGATAATGTATTTTCACCTTTAATACTATCTTTTGTGGTTTTTTTTGGTTGTTTTTTCTTTCCTGTTGCGGTTGTTGTATCTCCTTCGGGAGTGTTCTCTCTTTCGAGAATTTTTTAATATTATTGTTATTTTCTCAAAAAAAAAATTATACAATCATAAAGTAATTATTAAAATAAAAATTTACAAGGCAACCAAATTGACGTAGAGAGAGGAGAGAGAACTAAGAGAACTTCATTGCCATATTCCCTGCCAACCTATATTGTAGGCTTGAGTTTAAAATAGGTATATAGATGTGAGTTGATTTAATGCTACCTGATATATTAATAAATTTATACAGTGCCGTTTTATATCCCATGGATGGTATTCTATGGGATCCCATAAGTTATTCTATTGTAGTATTACAATGGAATAACAGATTCTATTACAGTGGAATGCATACTATTACACTGAAATACGTTATTCCATTGTAATAGAATCTATTATTCCATTATAATAATACAATGAAATAAAATATCGAATCTTATGAGATATAAAACCATGAGATATATATTATTTTCGAAATTCATATTCAGAATCTTGATATTCTCACTCTCTCGAAACTAAAGACATCTCCTACAAAGTAAATTCAACATGAATTTCAAATTTTTTCTTTTAAAATTATAGAATACATAGAATTTTTTCACTTTTCAAAAATATATTTAAATTTGTCCCTGTTTGGATAAACATTTCATGTAGCATTTAGGCTACCTGAAATCCTACCCATATTCAAACAGTAATTTTCAAAAATATTTCTATATGTTCAAAACGCATATCCAAGCGTCGTTTTCATCTGTTTTCCAGTTTCAAGTTTTGAACACCCTTTCTTTCGTCTTCCTCTTCCTCCCGCCATCTCCATCTCCATCTCCATCTCCATCTCCCGACTTACAGGTGTCCCCCACCCCCTCACTCTCTCTCTCTCTCAGCTTTCGACATACGCAGGAATCCTACCCTAATTCACGTCCTTTCTGGGATTTTCTTGGCTCTCTTGTAATCTCCAGACGAACAACACAATTGTTGCAGTAATTTTAGAAGCTTTTATTAGTGTTTAATAAATCCCTATTGTTTAGGGAGTTGACCTATTCTTTAGCTTAATCCCACAAATATCGTGGAGTGCCTTTTATTTCTGATTTCTGTTACTGTAAGGCTATATAATAGCCATCATATGCTTGCAATAAGATGTGTGAGTTTTCTCCCAGTTTGACAGACTTCATTATACCATTAACATTTGGTATCGGAGCCAGGACATAAAATTGCAGCCGCAGCTTCAATCATGTCTTCTGAGAATAATTTTGTGCAGCCAGCTATTCCCCGGCTCGACGGACATTATGAGCACCGGAGAATGCTTATGGAAAATTTCCTGCGTTCCAAGGAATATTGGCATGTAGTTGAACATGGAGTTCCCGAAGAGGATGCAGCTCTTGCTGAAGCGGAACGGAAGGTGGTCGCTGATCAGAAATTGAAGGATTTACGAGCTAAAAACTACCTATTCCAGGCCATTGATCGCAACGTCCTGGAAACCATCTTGAACAAAGACACTGCCAAGGGTATTTGGGATTCCTTGAAGCAAAAATATCAAGGAAATGTCCGAGTCAAGCGTGCTCAACTTCAGGCTCTTCGCAAAGATTTTGAAGTTTTACACATGAAGGAAGGTGAATCTGTTTCTGATTTCTTTGCTCGTACTCTCACAATTACTAATAAAATGCGTAGTCTTGGTGAAAAGATGGGCGACATTACTGTGATTGAAAAGATTTTACGCTCTATGTCCTCCAAATTTGACTATGTGGTTTGTTCCATTGAGGAATCCAAGGATTTGGATCATATGAGCATTGATGAATTGCAAAGTAGTCTTCAGGTGCATGAACAGCGTATGTCTAGTCATGTCATTGATGAGCAAGCATTGAAGGTTACTCATGAGGATTATTCTGGTAGTTCTGGACGTGGTCGTAGTGCCTCACGTGGAAGGGGAAGAGGCCGTGGTAGACAAGGTATGAACAAAGCCCTTGTCGAATGCTATTATTGTCATGATCTTGGTCACTTTCAGAATGAGTGTCCTAAGAAACATAAGGAGCCGAGATACGGGAAGGACTCCAACGCTCACTTTGCCGAGACGGAAGAGCTTCTTCTCATGGCCTACGTTAATGATGATGAATGTGATAAAGAAGTTGTTTGGTTCCTCGACTCTGGTTGCAGCAACCACATGTGTGGAAGGAAAGAGTTCTTTTCTCAGCTTGATGAGACGTTCCGCAAATCTGTTAAACTTGGCAACAACTCAAGTCTTCAAGTCATGGGGAAAGGAAAAATTCATATGCAAGTCAACAACTTGGCACATGTTATCACAGAGGTATTTTACGTACCTGATTTAAAAAATAATCTTTTAAGTATGGGTCAATTGCAGGAGAAAGGATTGGCTATCCTAATTCGACACAATCAGTGCAAAGTATTTCATCCAGAGAAGGGACTAATCATCTCAACTACTATGGCACCCAATCGCATGTTTATCCTTCGAGCAGTTATCACACCGCCGGAACAGCCATGTTTTCATACATTTTCTGAAAATCCAGATCATTTGTGGCATTGTCGTTATGGGCATCTGAGTCTTGGTGGCCTTAAAACACTCTATCAAAAAGAAATGGTTCAAGGTCTACCGCAACTGAAGAGTTCCAGCCTTTTTTGTGAAGATTGCTTAATGGGTAAACAACATAGAAATTCCTTTCCACAAGTAGGCACTTGGAGAGCTTCACAAATCAGAAATAAAAGGCACTCCACGATATTTGTGGGATTAAGCTAAAGAACAGGTCAACTCCCTAAACAATAGGGATTTATTAAACACTAATAAAAGCTTCTAAAATTACTGCAACAAACCCTCCCTTAGACTGATCACGAATCAGTTTATTCCTGGATCCTTGCAGACACCCATCAATGTTCGCATCTTCTCAAAAGTATCCAGCTTTAGGGGCTTGGTCATAAGATCTGCCAGTTGTTCTTGAGTTGGACAGTATTCCAGCTTGACTACTTCATCTCGAGTGAGGTCACGAAGAAAATGAAATCGAACATCGATATGCTTACTTCGGCCATGCATGATTGGATTGCGAGAAAGCTTAATTGTTGAGCTATTGTCACAATAGATCACAGTTGCAGAATTTTGTTTTTGACAAAGCTGCTCCATCATTCTTCGTAACCAAATGGCTTGACACGCACAAGAGGCAGCAGCAACAAACTCCGCTTCAGTAGTTGAGAGAGTGACAATTGGTTGCTTGCGAGAGGACCAAGAAACTGCACCAGAATTTAAACAAAATAGAAAGCCAGATGTACTCTTTCTATCGTCTATATCCCCTGCATAATCGCTATCAGAATACCCTACAAGCTGATGATGCCCTCCCTGGCGATAAAACAAGCCAAACTCAAAAGTTCCTTTGATATACCGTAACACACGTTTAGCAGCTTGGAGATGTAGTGTGGTAGGATGTTCCATGTAGCGACTAAGGAGGCTAACAGCAAACATAAGATCCGGCCTGGTGGAGGTGAGATACATCAAACATCCTACCAGTTGTTTATAGAGAGTGCTATCCACAAGTTCTCCCGTGAGATCCTTCATCATTCTTGATCCTGGTACAATGGGATTGGTGACTGAATTGCAATCAGTCATATTAAATCTCTCTAAGATTTCACGAGCATACTTTTGTTGACACAAGAAAGTCCCATTGTCCTGTTGCAATACTTCCAAACCAAGGAAATATCTCATTTTGCCCAAATCAGTCATATCAAATTCTTGCATCATGGAATGTTTAAAAGAACTAAATAGAGAATCATCATTGCCGGTGAAAATGAGGTCATCGACATATAAACACACAAGTAAAAGCTTACCATCAGAGCTGTGCTTGAGAAATAAAGTGTGTTCATATGGACATTTTTCAAAGCCTTCCTTCACAAAATAGGCTTCAATCTTGCTGTACCAAGCGCGGGGCGCTTGCTTCAAACCATATAGCGCCTTACGAAGTCGATACACTTTATGTTCTGCACCTTTAACTTCATATCCAGGTGGCTGATCGACGTACACCTCCTCCTCAAGCTCTCCATGAAGAAAAGCGGATTTAACATCTAATTGATAAAGAGGCCATGTTTCTTGAGCTGCAATCGCAACAATAAGCCGGATAGTGTCCAAACGAGCTACGGGAGCAAAAACTTCTGAATAATCAATGCCATATTGTTGGGTGTAGCCTTTGGCGACGAGGCGTGCTTTGTATTTGTCTATTTTTCCATGCTCATTCAGCTTAGTCTTATACACCCACTTTACTCCAATTGTTTTTCCTCCTACAGGCAGGTCTATCAACTCCCATGTATTGTTTTTGTTAATGGAAGCAATCTCGGCATCCATGGCAAGCCGCCATTTATTGCTATGAGCTGCATCAGTAAAGGTTAGAGGATCTTCATCAATAAACATAGCAAAATTACCATCTGGTTCTTCCTCGGAAAGACCAGCACCGCTATCATAATCTCGCATCCAAAATGGAGGATGACGAGAACGACTTGCTGTTGCATGATCATGTGTGTCTTGGTCCACATAATCTTCAACGACAGGTGAAGGTGGTGCGTTTTCAGCATGATCTTGAACTGGATTTTCAGAGGCAAGAGGCGTACCATTTCCAGCAATATGTTGATCACATGACTCTGAATTTTCCTCCTCCATCTCAAGTGAAGTATGAACATCAGCAGCATGTGTATCTGTCCAAGGCCAGTTGGCATCTTCATTGAAAACAACGTCACGACTAATCACAATTTTTTTGGATAAAGGATCGTACAAGCGATACGCCTTGGATTCCTCGCTAACACCTAGAAGGACACACTTCAAACTTTTGTCATCCAATTTTGTGCGTTTGACATCTGGAATATGAACATAAGCAAGACTTCCAAATATACGGAAGTAATCAACAGAGGGTTTTGTGCCACTCCATGCCTCCTCCGGTGTTTTATTTTGCACGGCAAGGGTGGGACTTCGATTGAGAATATGGACAGTCCAATTAACTGCCTCGGGCCAGAAGGTTTTGGGCACTTGTTTGCATGACAGCATACTACGAACCATCTCCATGATCGTACGGTTCTTACGCTCCGCCACTCCATTTTGTTGAGGAGTATAGGCTGCAGTCAGTTGACGTCGAATTCCGTTAGTGATGCAAAAATCAGTGAATTCTTTGGAATTGAACTCTCCACCTCTATCTGTACGTAGACCTTTGATAGATGTGTTCATGGCTGTTTCAACCTTTACTTTGAAAAGCTTGAATACGTCAAAAGCCTCCGATTTTTCTGTCAAGAAAAATACCCAGATTTTGCGACTAATGTTGTTGCGGCAGACTCTGGAGAGAATGTTGCCAATGGGTCCATTAGGAAGGGTTTGAAGAAGTGTAAGAAAGCCAAGAAGGCTAAAAATAAGAAAAAGAAAAACGATGCAATTAATGACAGTGTTGCCATGGATAAGGAGAATGAGATTATGGGAGCATTGGAGGGTGAGAACTGGAGTGATGGAAATATGATACAGTTGAATGACACAGTGTTGTCAAATCTACGGATGCAGTTTGAGAAGGTAGCTACAGAAGAGGGCCTGGGTACTGATGGTGTTGCTAGTGCTTGTGATTTACCAAAGCTTTCCGTGAAGGATACTATCCCTAAGAAGAGAAAGAGAACAAAGAGCTTGGATGGGAAGCAAAAACCAGCTTCGAGTAGCCAGGCGAAAGCTGAAGGTGGTGCGACTGCAAACACTGTGGAGAGGAGCGCGAAGAAGGTAAGGTTTTCTATGCTCAGTTGGTGGTGGGTGTTGCCCACGGAAGGGAGTGAAGGAGTTCGAATCCTTGCTCCAACAACCCACCCTTGTCAGCTTGTTGGGCTGAGGGGGAGAGGGGTTGGGCTATCTTGGGGTCCATGGGCCTGTCACGAGTCTGCTGCGCATCTCTGATTCAAAAAAGGTAGTTTTTATGTAACACCCCGGCCCGCCCAGCACGACAGCCCAACTGGCCCGCTTGGCACAAGCCCACCATCAAGTGTTACAGGACCGCGGCCCACTACCCCCAACCTATATCCACCTCTCACAAGGCTGGAGGTTGTTGGTGCTGAGGCTCGAACTCTCGACCTACCCCTCAACACCCTTTAATGTGGACATAAAATTGCAGCCGCAGCTTCAATCATGTCTTCTGAGAATAATTTTGTGCAGCCAGCTATTCCCCGGCTCGACGGACATTATGAGCACTGGAGAATGCTTATGGAAAATTTCCTGCGTTCCAAGGAATATTGGCATGTAGTTGAACATGGAGTTCCCGAAGAGGATGCAGCTCTTGCTGAAGCGGAACGGAAGGTGGTCGCTGATCAGAAATTGAAGGATTTACGAGCTAAAAACTACCTATTCCAGGCCATTGATCGCAACGTCCTGGAAACCATCTTGAACAAAGACACTGCCAAGGGTATTTGGGATTCCTTGAAGCAAAAATATCAAGGAAATGTCCGAGTCAAGCGTGCTCAACTTCAGGCTCTTCGCAAAGATTTTGAAGTTTTACACATGAAGGAAGGTGAATCTGTTTCTGATTTCTTTGCTCGTACTCTCACAATTACTAATAAAATGCGTAGTCTTGGTGAAAAGATGGGCGACATTACTGTGATTGAAAAGATTTTACGCTCTATGTCCTCCAAATTTGACTATGTGGTTTGTTCCATTGAGGAATCCAAGGATTTGGATCATATGAGCATTGATGAATTGCAAAGTAGTCTTCAGGTGCATGAACAGCGTATGTCTAGTCATGTCATTGATGAGCAAGCATTGAAGGTTACTCATGAGGATTATTCTGGTAGTTCTGGACGTGGTCGTAGTGCCTCACGTGGAAGGGGAAGAGGCCGTGGTAGACAAGGTATGAACAAAGCCCTTGTCGAATGCTATTATTTTCATGATCTTGGTCACTTTCAGAATGAGTGTCCTAAGAAACATAAGGAGCCGAGATACGGGAAGGACTCCAACGCTCACTTTGCCGAGACGGAAGAGCTTCTTCTCATGGCCTACGTTAATGATGATGAATGTGATAAAGAAGTTGTTTGGTTCCTCGACTCTGGTTGCAGCAACCACATGTGTGGAAGGAAAGAGTTCTTTTCTCAGCTTGATGAGACGTTCCGCAAATCTGTTAAACTTGGCAACAACTCAAGTCTTCAAGTCATGGGGAAAGGAAAAATTCATATGCAAGTCAACAACTTGGCACATGTTATCACAGAGGTATTTTACGTACCTGATTTAAAAAATAATCTTTTAAGTATGGGTCAATTGCAGGAGAAAGGATTGGCTATCCTAATTCGACACAATCAGTGCAAAGTATTTCATCCAGAGAAGGGACTAATCATCTCAACTACTATGGCACCCAATCGCATGTTTATCCTTCGAGCAGTTATCACACCGCCGGAACAGCCATGTTTTCATACATTTTCTGAAAATCCAGATCATTTGTGGCATTGTCGTTATGGGCATCTGAGTCTTGGTGGCCTTAAAACACTCTATCAAAAAGAAATGGTTCAAGGTCTACCGCAACTGAAGAGTTCCAGCCTTTTTTGTGAAGATTGCTTAATGGGTAAACAACATAGAAATTCCTTTCCACAAGTAGGCACTTGGAGAGCTTCACAAATTCTGCAACTTATCCACGCTGATATTTGTGGGCCTATTTCCCCAATCTCCAATAGCAACAAAAGGTATATTTTGACCTTTACTGATGATTTTAGTCGCAAAATCTGGGTATTTTTCTTGACAGAAAAATCGGAGGCTTTTGACGTATTCAAGCTTTTCAAAGTAAAGGTTGAAACAGCCATGAACACATCTATCAAAGGTCTACGTACAGATAGAGGTGGAGAGTTCAATTCCAAAGAATTCACTGATTTTTGCATCACTAACGGAATTCGACGTCAACTGACTGCAGCCTATACTCCTCAACAAAATGGAGTGGCGGAGCGTAAGAACCGTACGATCATGGAGATGGTTCGTAGTATGCTGTCATGCAAACAAGTGCCCAAAACCTTCTGGCCCGAGGCAGTTAATTGGACTGTCCATATTCTCAATCGAAGTCCCACCCTTGCCGTGCAAAATAAAACACCGGAGGAGGCATGGAGTGGCACAAAACCCTCTGTTGATTACTTCCGTATATTTGGAAGTCTTGCTTATGTTCATATTCCAGATGTCAAACGCACAAAATTGGATGACAAAAGTTTGAAGTGTGTCCTTCTAGGTGTTAGCGAGGAATCCAAGGCGTATCGCTTGTACGATCCTTTATCCAAAAAAATTGTGATTAGTCGTGACGTTGTTTTCAATGAAGATGCCAACTGGCCTTGGACAGATACACATGCTGCTGATGTTCATACTTCACTTGAGATGGAGGAGGAAAATTCAGAGTCATGTGATCAACATATTGCTGGAAATGGTACGCCTCTTGCCTCTGAAAATCCAGTTCAAGATCATGCTGAAAACGCACCACCTTCACCTGTCGTTGAAGATTATGTGGACCAAGACACACATGATCATGCAACAGCAAGTCGTTCTCGTCATCCTCCATTTTGGATGCGAGATTATGATAGCGGTGCTGGTCTTTCCGAGGAAGAACCAGATGGTAATTTTGCTATGTTTATTGATGAAGATCCTCTAACCTTTACTGATGCAGCTCATAGCAATAAATGGCGGCTTGCCATGGATGCCGAGATTGCTTCCATTAACAAAAACAATACATGGGAGTTGATAGACCTGCCTGTAGGAGGAAAAACAATTGGAGTAAAGTGGGTGTATAAGACTAAGCTGAATGAGCATGGAAAAATAGACAAATACAAAGCACGCCTCGTCGCCAAAGGCTACACCCAACAATATGGCATTGATTATTCAGAAGTTTTTGCTCCCGTAGCTCGTTTGGACACTATCCGGCTTATTGTTGCGATTGCAGCTCAAGAAACATGGCCTCTTTATCAATTAGATGTTAAATCCGCTTTTCTTCATGGAGAGCTTGAGGAGGAGGTGTACGTCGATCAGCCACCTGGATATGAAGTTAAAGGTGCAGAACATAAAGTGTATCGACTTCGTAAGGCGCTATATGGTTTGAAGCAAGCGCCCCGCGCTTGGTACAGCAAGATTGAAGCCTATTTTGTGAAGGAAGGCTTTGAAAAATGTCCATATGAACACACTTTATTTCTCAAGCACAGCTCTGATGGTAAGCTTTTACTTGTGTGTTTATATGTCGATGACCTCATTTTCACCGGCAATGATGATTCTCTATTTAGTTCTTTTAAACATTCCATGATGCAAGAATTTGATATGACTGATTTGGGCAAAATGAGATATTTCCTTGGTTTGGAAGTATTGCAACAGGACAATGGGACTTTCTTGTGTCAACAAAAGTATGCTCGTGAAATCTTAGAGAGATTTAATATGACTGATTGCAATTCAGTCACCAATCCCATTGTACCAGGATCAAGAATGATGAAGGATCTCACGGGAGAACTTGTGGATAGCACTCTCTATAAACAACTGGTAGGATGTTTGATGTATCTCACCTCCACCAGGCCGGATCTTATGTTTGCTGTTAGCCTCCTTAGTCGCTACATGGAACATCCTACCACACTACATCTCCAAGCTGCTAAACGTGTGTTACGGTATATCAAAGGAACTTTTGAGTTTGGCTTGTTTTATCGCCAGGGAGGGCATCATCAGCTTGTAGGGTATTCTGATAGCGATTATGCAGGGGATATAGACGATAGAAAGAGTACATCTGGCTTTCTATTTTGTTTAAATTCTGGTGCAGTTTCTTGGTCCTCTCGCAAGCAACCAATTGTCACTCTCTCAACTACTGAAGCGGAGTTTGTTGCTGCTGCCTCTTGTGCGTGTCAAGCCATTTGGTTACGAAGAATGATGGAGCAGCTTTGTCAAAAACAAAATTCTGCAACTGTGATCTATTGTGACAATAGCTCAACAATTAAGCTTTCTCGCAATCCAATCATGCATGGCCGAAGTAAGCATATCGATGTTCGATTTCATTTTCTTCGTGACCTCACTCGAGATGAAGTAGTCAAGCTGGAATACTGTCCAACTCAAGAACAACTGGCAGATCTTATGACCAAGCCCCTAAAGCTGGATACTTTTGAGAAGATGCGAACATTGATGGGTGTCTGCAAGGATCCAGGAATAAACTGATTCGTGATCAGTCTAAGGGAGGGTTTGTTGCAGTAATTTTAGAAGCTTTTATTAGTGTTTAATAAATCCCTATTGTTTAGGGAGTTGACCTGTTCTTTAGCTTAATCCCACAAATATCGTGGAGTGCCTTTTATTTCTGATTTCTGTTACTGTAAGGCTATATAATAGCCATCATATGCTTGCAATAAGATGTGTGAGTTTTCTCCCAGTTTGACAGACTTCATTATACCATTAACAACAATTGCAGTCCACTAACAGGTATGTCTGTCATCTTCTTCTTCAAATTTGGGTGATTTATTTGCAGATATTTCAACGCACTGTCAATTGTCAAGATTTGATAGGAAAATCTTGCTCTAAATGCCCTGGGTAGCTTTTACAACCACTATTCTACATACACAACCAATATTAGGAAGAACCTCTACACCCTTGTTCGCAGTAACATTATCATGGGGGAAAAACCCCATTCTGAGGTAGTCCTTTAGCAGTACAAAACAAAAAGGTCAAACTTTCCACCATGGCAAATTTCATTGGTGAGTGTAAGGAAGTGTTAAGCATCAGGTGTTCTCAATGCCATCTGTAAGTATTTTTAAGAATGTCTTCTTCGTCCGGAACCACCCAAACAACATCTCTATTCGTCACTGTTAGAGCTATACTTTGTTTATTAGGAAGAAGCATAACCACCTAACATGTTAACGTACTGGACTAATAGGTAGTTTAACAATATGGAGTTGATGCATTATGTTCTGATCATAAAATTTCCAGGAATATCACTTGCTAATTGATACAATCAACTGTCCGCTGTCATCTTATTTCTCAATTAGTTATTGGACATTTGCATTCCTCTCTTCGTACTCTGGTTATTTTCAATAGATTTCTTATTTTATAAATTTTCCTTTTTAATGTCATAATAGCTTTTTTGATTATATGTAATGATGCTATTTGGTATATTTACTAGCTTAGTTTCTATATGAAAAACTTTCGAGACGCTATTTCACAAAGAAACCTTATCTGCGCATTGCGAAGTTATGGACAAGCATGGTAGTTAATGCGCAAAGCGCACTTGAAGCGCTGAGGCATTGCATTGCTTCAAAGCGCAAAGCGCAATTTAAGCGCATGCTTCAAAGACGAGAAGCGCAAATATGAATCTTAACAACAAATTATACATATATTGAAATACACAATTAAAATCAAGCTTAAATAAGTAGTCAATAACTTAGTAGAATTAGTCATAATTAAAAAGTCGATTCTAAAAATTAAATTAAAGTCTTAAACAAAGCAACAAAACTATCCAACAAACAACTTTAGTCTTCTATTGCCATGTCAGTAATATCATCATAACCACTGAACATCTCTTCATCAGACTGAACTTCATCATAATTGAATTCTCCACCAATTAACTTATATTGATGAGACTATTTTTATACTTGTGCTGTTTCCAAAAAATACCTGCTATTATTGAATTTCAGTTTCTCTATCACTATCACACTAGTTAGTTGCTGCCTCTGTCCTGTTCTCTCTTTCTCTCCGGCCTCTTTTTCTTTGGTTTTTTTTGTTTGATGTCAATACGGGAGGTTTTGGTGGCATGCTAAATAATTTGCAGGAGATCTCGCCTTTGAAGTTTGCTTCTCAATGTGATGGGAGGGAAGTTAATCATAAGGAGTCCTCAAGAAATAGATTAGAAGATTATTTAAGGTTTTGTCGGAGTTGGCAGGGTGGAAGATGAATTCTCAAATTCAAAATGGAGACATGAAAGTAGGTAATTGTTCCTCTACAAAAACTTGTGGCAAAGGTTGTTCATCTTCTTTTGAGATTCATGTCAACTCACAGGAAGGAATTAAACTTTGTGTTGATTTAAACTCAAACCCATCAGACTGGAATCAGAACTACAGAAATGTAGTATACGTTTGTGAGAATGTGCTTTGTAACAAGTCGCAAAGTTTTCACCAAGAGCTTGGGCGCTTTGGGAAAAGCAATAAAGAGATGAGAGCTTCCTCTGTATGTAATATAGAATCTAACCAATTTACAGGTGATAGTGAACAAGGCGGATCTTCTCTGAGCTTCAATTTAGTAGAAAATAGTCTGGCTGTGTTTGAACCTTCAGAAGGAGTTGATACATCTGAGAAATGTATTTTGTTCTCTCCGAGACGATTGTGCAATGCAGCTGTAGATATGATGCATCAAGATCAAGGAGATAGCGTCAATATTCCAGTGGAATACACAGCCGTTAATTCTATAGAATCAACATTAGGTGATTTGGTGAGTGTTGTTGCATTAGAGCATCAGACTTCAGAGCTTAGAGAAAATAGTGATGATACATCTCCGCATAATGAATGTGATCATGGGAATTCCATTGTGGCATTTTCTGGATGCTTGGCAAGCTCTTCTATAGATACACAGTTATCAGAAATTGAGAATAGCCACAAAGATGCATCACGTTCTTTTCTTACACAAATAAAATGCTCAGATTTGGTTGACCCAAATTACAATATTACACAGCAATCTGTATTTGCCAACTCAAGTGAGAATGCTCATCACACTAGCTGGAACTGTCTGCGAAAATGTTCTGAGGAACAGGTATTACCCTACTTCTTTACTATTACATCAGGATGTTAATAACTGAACAAGGACCAAGAAGTTGCAATTTTGACTGGTTTCTTTGCTACTTTACATGATTGCTATTATAAATTACTGATGATTGACAGATGGCCATATGCAGTTGATGTTTCAAATTGCAGTTAGATTTCTTATCTTACCACATCGTTCAGTGGCTTTATTATAAATTGTGGAAACCCTCTCTAGGATGTTGGGGGTAATGTTGCATTTGTCGTCCTTCCTTGACCCAGATTTCACTGCCAGAGCCTTGTTCACCTCAGTTATTTACATCTCTTGTTTATTTGTTGAACTTTGTTTCCTCTATTTGTTTCTTGTTATTATAGAAGTTTATCACTGTTTTGAACTTGAAAATAATCAAAGCAATGGTGCTCAGTGATATGATCTGGTTTGTCTAACAGCTATTAATAGCTTATGATGTTAGTTATTTTCCGTTTGAAATGTCTGTTAATGTGTTTGTTAATGTAACAGATTATGCTAACGTGTCAAAGGTTATTAAACGTCTATAACAGAGACTTGCCAATCTTGCTTGTGTGCCTCGTATTAAATCTGTATTAGTTCATGCTAATATGAGTTGATGAAAAGTAATGAAAACTAGAGAATTCCCTCAACTCTTTCCTCTGTAAAACTTCCACCATCATCGTTCATCATTCTTGCTACGTCAAGGTCGAAAGGGGATTATCATTCAGTAACATGATTTGTAAGGACAAAGTTATAACAGTCTTCTCTTTTAATTTTAGGTTGTCACTCATTTGCAGTTAATCCTTGGGGAAAGAAATTAAATGCAAATTTCATAGGAAAAAATAAAAAATATAGCATTTTATTTCTTTCTTGTTCAAAGATCAGTGTGTATTGTGTGAAATACTTGAGTTTTATAAATTGGCTTGTGGGAGACTAAATAGATTTCAACGTTATTAAAATCGAACTAGCCGGTCTGACTGTGTACCAGACTGAAGGACTTCAGTCCGGTCCGATCAAGGCTTGAAAACTGTCAATTTATCAAGCCGGTATTTTTTAAATGAACCGACCTGTTCTCCGGTTGAACGGATTAGAACTAGCTGGTTTGAATCATTTAATAAATTAGAAAAATATTTTTTAAATATTTTGTTTTATGTAGGATTCGAACCTCTTACCTTTTTCATGATACAAATACTCTACCAACTAAGCTATGAGGCTTGGTTTGTTTACAATCAACACATAAATTAAAATATCTATTATTAGTCTATAAATGATTAAGAATTTTTCAATAGAGTCATATTATTGATTTATTTTTATATCATTCTGAGTTTTATATTAATTAAATATATAAACAATGTATTTTGTTGAACTCGGTTCAAACCCTAGTTGAACCATTGAACCGAAGATTTTTCCAATTTGATCACCGATATGGTTTTCAAAACCTTGATAGAGGGTTTTGCTGTTTTGCCCGAGAGAAGACTACTTACTAAAGAATAAGAAAATGTGTGTGAAAATTTTATTAAGGTGACACCAAGAAGGTGCAAACCAGAAATCTCAAGTAGCCAAGATTAGAGCATATAGGAAGGAAATTACACCATAGAAAAGTAATTCTTTTTACACACTTCAGAATATTTTATGAAAACACATACATTGTTGGTTGCCAAAGGATATTACTTCTGAGTGTTCTCTTATGCTTCTCCTCGAATTAGTGCATATGTCCTTAATGCCCAACTTGCTTCCCATAGAATGGGAACCTGTGTTACTAGGATTTTTAGGCTAAGCTCAGGAGGAAGTTTTGAGGTGGATGGGGAGGGTTCCCACAGGAATTTACATATTTTTATATGGGAACCTTCCCCAGCCCTCCCCTCCCAACCATCACTAGTCCCCTTCCCAAGATTAGACTAGTGAATACATCAGCTAAAGAATCTTCATTCTTAGCAAAAGGCATACAGATGAAGCCTTAATCAAGTTTCACATTTTATTGGGTTTGAATCTCCTTTGATACAACTTGGTTTTACCAACACTAAAAGATTTCCACTCGTCAGGGAGCTGACTTTAGGTGCCTTAACATTCGATAAATTGCTTTATGATAAGGTAGTTGTCGATCATTTATGTATTCGCTGGTAACTGCAATTCCTTATGGAATTTATGAAAATAAGATGAATTTGATTGCAGGAATTGCTGGAAATTTTATAGATATTAGGATTTTAGTGCACCAGAGAGGGGAAAGAAAGGATAATGGAGAATTGGTGTCCATCGAGTTTTGTTCTTTTCACACCTAGTAGACCATTTTTGAATAACGGGAGTTAAAAAAACTGCCCTTAGTTAACAAATGATATAAGTTCTCACATTAAACTCTAATATAGACTGTTGGAAAGGAAAATGTCTTACTAGTATGTTACACTCTAATATTCGTACGTGCATGGTTTGCTGATATGGGGGGTAGTTAGTAATTAATGAGTAGTTAATTCAGTTAAGTTTCCTTTATGAAGAATTAGTGGTGCGCTGCCGTTTTGGGTTAGTTGAGGCGGTGTCGTTTCGGTTGCTGTTAGCCCAAGTCAAGATCCTATGGTCCAGATTTTGGTGTGGCGAAGAGTCAATCTTGGCCATTCGTCTCTCTGCAACGTACTGTTATCACAGAAGTGCAGGTGGATCGTGGGAGGCATCTCGAATAGGGTTATCTATCTTGTCTTTATTTTCCTTACGAAAGCTTGAGTCCTGGTTGTAATTTCTCTACTAAGTTTGAAGAAATCAAATATACAAGTAGATATCCTTGTTTCAGCATTGAGATTTGTTTCAGCTCTTCGTATCTGCTCTTATTTTCATTGTGTAAGTTGGTGCTCGTTACCGGCGTGTAACAAATTGGTATCGAAGCCAGGTTTTCTGCTGCCGTTGTATGGTTTTTACTAGGTCCATGGCTGAAACTCAGAAAAACCTTGAAGAACATCAACGTTCCATCGAGGAGATGCAGAACAAAATGGATTCTCAGATGGCAGAATTGCGGAGCATGTTTCAGGGATTTATACAGGGAACTAGGGGAAAAGCTACTGTGGATGAGCATATTGATAGCGGAACCAGTAAGGAGGTCGAAGGGAGATTTCTAGGTGACCAGCCTTACCGAGGTACGAGGTTGGAATTTCCTCGATTTGGGGGTTCTGAACCTGCGGCTTGGGTCCATAAGGCAAACCAATACTTCCAGTTCTACAAGATTCCTGGTCATCAGAAGGTATTATTGGCATCGTATTATTTTGATGGGACTGCTCATTCCTGGTTTGCAGAAGTTGAAGCTTCTGGTGGGGTTGCTGGGTGGGATGAGTTGGTATCGGTTTTGTTGGTGCGTTTTGGTCCTAGTTTGTTTGAGGATCCATTGGAAGAACTGGTTAAACTTAAGCAGACAGGCACGGTGGAGGAGTTCAAAGGGAAGTTTGAGTTGATGGTTATTAGGGTCAGAGACCTTACTGAACCCCACAAACTTAGCATTTTCTTTGCAGGTTTGAAGGAGGAAATTCGCTTGCCTGTAAAAATGATGAAACCCCGCACACTCAATGAAGCATATGGAATGTCAAAAATGCAGGAAGAGAGCTTAAATGCTGTTACCAAGGCTACAAAATCCCCACTACCACTTGTGCCGATTAGCAAAGGCAATACTACCTCTTACAACCCACAAACTTATGTGGGCCATTCGGGTTTCAGTCCTCTACCCAGTTCCAAGGGGACCTTACCTATTACATATCCAGTGGAACCACCAAAACTGGAGGAACCCAAGAACCAGCCAACTCTAAAGAAGTTAACGGAGAAGGAGATGCAAGAAAGGAGGGCCCAGGGGCTGTGTTACTTTTGTGACTCAAAATGGAGGGTTAGGCATAGATGTCCCAAACCAAAGCTTTTCATGGTGGAGTGTGTTGATGATGATGGTATCCTAATCGAGGAACAAGAGGTAGGCTTAGAGGTTGAGGAGAAGGGGAATGGTTCTGGTCCAAGGGTGGAAGTTGAACCAGAAATCACCATGCATGCCATTTCTGGTGCTACGGGTCCACGAACTATAAGGGTTCTTGGAAGGGTTAGGGGCCTCTCTGTTGTTATCTTGATTGACTCAGGATCCACTCATAATTTTATGGATCCTGCCATAGCAGCCAAGGCCAAGTTAACTTTCTCTCCAGTGACGTATCCTAATGTGAAGTTAGCCAATGGTGAAAGAGTAAGTTGTGTGGGTAAATGTGAGGATCTCGAAATCCGGATTCAGGGGAATCCTTTTGGTGCCAATTTCCTATTACTTACTTTGGGAGGTTGTGACTTAGTACTCGGCATTCAATGGTTGCAAACCTTGGGAAAAATAGTATGGGATTTTCAGCAATATCTCATGGAGTTTACCTTGAAGTCTAGAAGGTGCACATTACAGGGGCTGGTTGGCCATACCAAAGAGTTGATAGAAGTTGGGGAAGTGAGAAGTTGGCTGAAAATGAGAGGCAGGACCTTATGTTGCAGCTAAAGGCTATTGAAGTCGGAGATCCTACTGCTCATGCTAATGTTCCACCAGAAATTTCCAAGTTGTTGCAAACTTTTGGAAATGTGTTCTCTATTCCCAAGGGGTTGCCACCAAGTAGAGCTTGTGACCATAAAATTACCTTAAAAGAGGGAACCTCTCCAGTCAATGTGAAGCCATATCGCTATCCTTACTGCCAGAAGGAAGAAATAGAGAAGATTGTGAATGAGTTAATGGACAGTGGAGTTATTAGGACGAGTGAAAGCCCATTCTCTTCTCCAGTCATTCTTGTCAGGAAGGCGGATGGAACGTGGAGGCTTTGTGTTGATTATAGGGAGCTGAATATGCACACAGTCAAGGATAGGTTTCCAATTCCTATTATTGAGGAGCTCTTGGATGAATTACATGGAGCTACTGTGTTCTCCAAATTAGACCTTCGATCCGGCTACCACCAGATTCGAATTAAAATGGAGGACATTCCTAAGACAGCTTTTAGAACCCATGAAGGCCACTATGAGTGGTTGGTCATGCCCTTCGGGTTAACCAATGCACTGAGTACCTTTCAAGGCTTGATGAATGAGGTGTTCAGAATATATTTGAGGAGATTTGTTTTGGTTTTCTTTGATGACATCCTGGTGTACAGTAAATCAATCGATGACCACTATGAGCATTTAAGGTTGGTTCTACTCAAATTACAGCATCACCAGTTATTTGCCAAACTCTCCAAATGTTGTTTTGCTGTCTCGGAAGTGAGCTATTTGGGGCATTTGATCAATGCACAAGGGGTAAGCACAAATGAAAACAAAATAAAGGCTGTGAGAGATTGGCCTTCTCCCAAGAATTTGAAGGCTTTGAGAGGGTTTTTAGGCCTTACTGGCTATTATAGGAGATTTATCAAACATTATGGTGGGTTAGCTCAACCCCTTACTCAGTTGCTGAAGAAAGGAGTTTTTTCTTGGAATGAGGATGCCGAGAAGGCTTTCCAAGTGTTAAAGGCAGCGGTTACCTCCCCTCCTGTTCTTTCATTACCTAACTTTACACTACCATTTTTCATTGAGTGTGATGCAAGTGGAATGGGAGTAGGGGCAGTATTGATGCAACAACACCATCCTATTGCTTATTTTAGCACAGCCATCAAAGGAAGGTTGCTGCACCTCTCTACCTACGAAAAAGAGTTGTTCGCATTAGTTTCGGCAGTTCAAAAGTGGAGACCTTACTTGTTGGGGAATTTCTTTGTAGTAAAGACTGATCATAGTAGTTTGAAATACCTTCTTGAACAAAGGATTGGCACTCCTTTACAGCAGCGATGGCTAAGCAAACTGTTGGGGTTTGATTTTAAAGTTGAGTATAAGAAGGGGAGTGATAATCTGGTGGCTGATGCCCTCTCTCGTAAACAAGAGGTTCTTGAGGATGAAGAGGCGCAGGTACAAGCAATTTCAATACCCCAGATTGATATCACCTCACAAGTGACTGCTTCCTATCAAAATGATTCCAAGTGGTCTAACATAATTGTTGCTCTACAAAAAGGTGAGAAGTTAGACCATTATGAAGTCAGGAATGGAGTTCTATTTTATAAAGGCAAAGTGGTGGTTGGAGAGGATAAAAATCTCCAGAAGCACTTGTTCAACCTCATTCATGCTTCACATATTGGGGGACACCGTGGTTTTGATAAAACATTACATAAATTGAAGAGGGATTTCTATTGGACAGGGATGAAACTCACTGTTGGCACTTTCGTTAGGGAATGTGAGGTCTGTCAGCAAACTAAACACCTCAATTCTCACCCTTATGGTTGTTTGCAGCCCCTTCCCATTCCTACAAAAATATGGACTGATGTGAGCATGGACTTCATTGATGGCCTTCCAAACTCTTCTGGCAGGAGTGTTGTTTTTGTTGTTGTGGACAGACTCTCCAAGTATGCACATTTCATGGGAATCCAGCATCCTTATACAGCTACGGGTATAGCTCAGGTGTATCTTGATAAGGTCTTTAAATTACACGGCATGCCACAGAGATTGCTGTCCGACAGAGATGCAGTGTTTACAAGTTTGTTTTGGTAGGAGTTATGGAAGTTACAGGGTGTGGAGGTTAACCTTACCACAGCCTACCACCCTGAAGGTGATGGACAGACTGAGGCTGTCAACAAAATATTAGAACAGTATTTGAGGTGCTTCTGTGGAGATCATCCCAAACAATGGTACAAGTGGCTGCCCCTGGCCGAGTACTCCTACAACAATTCTCCCCATTCCAGCACTAAGTTGTCTCCCTTCGAAGTGGTTTATGGCATCCCTCCACCCCGCTTATGTGAGTATGTTCCTGGAGCTGCCAATTTAGATAGTGTTGAAGGATTTTTTCGGGATAGGTAAACCATCCTTGCATTGGTACAGCAGAATTTGAGTAAGGCTCAGGAACGGATGAAGAGGTATAGTAATGCTAAAAGAACTGCTAAGGATTTTGAATTGGGAGAGTGGGTCTACTTAAAACTGCAGCCATATCGACAAGTGAGTGTGGCACAGATGAGGTGTTGGAAGTTATCTCCTAGGTATTATGGACCCTTTGAGATAATCCAAAAGGTGGGTAATGTTGCTTACAAGCTGAAACTGCCTGCTAGCTCTCAGATTCATCCGGTGTTTCACATCTCCCAATTGAAGAAGTATCTGGGTAACAAGCCACTGACATCTGCTGTTCTTCCTCCTACTGATAGTGAAGGGGTTCCTATGGCTCCACCTGTGGCTCTTCTTGATAGAAGAATCATGAAGAAGGGTATACATCCTGTGGCTGAAGTGCTGATCCAGTGGGAAGGACAGACGGCAGCGCAAGCAACCTGGGTCCCCTACTCAAAACTCGCAGCTCAATATCCTGATCTTGTGGGCAAGATCATCTGATTAGGGGGAGGCATTGTTACACTCTAATATTCGTACGTGCATGGTTTGCTGATATGGGGGGTAGTTAGTAATTAATGAGTAGTTAATTCAGTTAAGTTTCCTTTATGAAGAATTAGTGGTGCGCTGCCGTTTTGGGTTAGTTGAGGCGGTGTCGTTTCGGTTGCTGTTAGCCCAAGTCAAGATCCTATGGTCCAGATTTTGGTGTGGCGAAGAGTCGATCTTGGCCATTCGTCTCTCTGCAACGTACTGTTATCACAGAAGTGCAGGTGGATCGTGGGAGGCATCCTAAAATATTCTGAAACTTGCTGGCTTTTGCTTGCTATGGAGACGCCCCATCTCGAATAGGGTTATCTATCTTGTCTTTATTTTCCTTACGAAAGCTTGAGTCCTGGTTGTAATTTCTCTACTAAGTTTGAAGAAATCAAATATACAAGTAGATATCCTTGTTTCAGCATTGAGATTTGTTTCAGCTCTTCGTATCTGCTCTTATTTTCATTGTGTAAGTTGGTGCTCGTTACCGGCGTGTAACATAGTACCACCTCTCTCCTTTTGACCTATGTTGCTGGGCGTCTGCACTTGATTCTAATGTAACCCTATCAATTCCCTGTGGGTATGTCCGCTTGATACCACAAAATGGAAAAATGTCTTCACTATGGGTGGAGGCAACCCAAGTACACGTTCTCATTGTGGAACAATAACAGAGTTCGAGCAATGTAGTTTCTGATTTGGTATTTATAGAGTTATCAAATGCAGTTACTTGGAGTTAATAAACCCTTTAGTCCTTTTTTCTAGAAGCTAGACAGTCTTTTTTTTCTTCTCCCTTTGGTCATATGTTCTATGCACCTAATATTAATACAGTGAATTTTTCTTCTGGAGATGTTTCACCGCAGTAGCAGTATGCTTTTTTTTTCTTTTTTTTTTCTTTCTTGTTTACTTCCAAAGTGTGGAGAGCCAAATAAGATATTTTACCGTTTTATAAATATAGTTCTTTTTTTGTGAACAGGAAACTTTCTTTGGTAGCTTATTATAATAATTGCTGTTTTTGGCACAAATTCTTCTCATCTAATTAATTTCTTCCAGCTCATTCGCATTCATCCTTCCCTCTGCAGCATGACTACGTCATGAAGAAGTAACCTTCTGGAAATACATTAATTGTCTAAGTGCTCTTTGCAATCCCCAAATCTTAGTTGATTTATTTTATATTTGGTGTCTCCCCATTTGTCCAATAAGATTTCAGTGTATCCACATCTTTTCAACTGCAGGGAAGGAGCAATGCTTTTAATGGCAGAGAGAGTTCTGAGTAATTTCTCTTCTTAATTGTCCATGATGTCGTTTCTTGTATAAAATAGTATTCTGATAGTTTTATCCCTCTTCAGCTGCACACTACTTGACAACATTTTTGAGAAGGCATCTTTGGAATCTGATAATGAAGAATTTCATAAGAAGAGGCAGAGGCAGCATAGAGACATCTATGATCAAAATGGAAATGGTAAACACCATACGGAAATTTTGAAAAGCAAGAAGCATATTGTGAGGGATCCCAGAAGATCCTTGTGACTGGTCACTCAGGTTCTCGTTTGACACTTATTCTTCTCATGCAATTGATCGTGGCTGCTAGGCATCTCATTGACATGATATTTCTTTATTGACATGATATTTCTTTATTGATTTACTTGTCAAGCTCCTCTGCTTAGCAGTGGGCAAGGTGAACCTCATTTGCACCTTTAATAAGTAAAGCCAAAATGTGCATAAGATTCTGTGTGATGAGCATATTGTTTGAGGTGACTTGTTGGTGAATTTTAAACTTGGAAGTCTTACAATACATGATACTGATTATCTTGTTATCTCCTAGATAAACATATTACTGTCTACTAACTTTCCAGGCCAAAAGTTTCACCCATAACCAATATCTAATTTTTTTTTAAATTTGATATTTAGAGTTGTGGTGATGCAACCTATAGGTCACATATTCAATTCCTGGAAATAGCCTCCGAGAAAAAGATTTGCGTATATCTTTCCTATTTCTGACTTTGCATTGGCATTGCAGAAGTCTTGTGCACATGTGTTATTTTAGAAAGATTTTTAGTTAGTCAACATAAATGGACTCTATGATATCATACTGTGATGCTTATGAATCCACAAATACTTGTATTTTGCGTTGTATCTGTATCTAAATTCTTCGTTGACAATTTTTGTGTTTATTTCTTGACTTTTCTAGTGAGTGCAAGATGAGTCTGGCGGCCCTCTCCAAATCATTCAAGTGAAATTATATTTCACTCTTTCGAAGCAGATTACCAGCTATAATAAGTGGGAAGTTCATCATTTCTCTGAAACCATGGAATGTTTTTGTATGCCATTAACTTTCCTGGCAACTGTTCTTTGTTAAATGAATTTCCTGTACTGGAATCCTTCTATCTGCACTTGTTCAAAAAGAGGGGGAAGAAGAAAAGAAAAAAGAGCGTCGAATTATTATAGATTTGTTGCTTGAGCCTATGTATATGCATGTGGTAGACAATCTCAATGAAGACTTAATTGCAAGTTGCTACTTGTAGTGCTTGCTGAATTGAATGACAATGTTTAGATCTATAGACTATAGGAATTGCCAGTATACAAGTCTGTATGGTGTCAAGTGCTTTGCAAAACTTCAATGGATGAATTTTTTTTATTCCTGAAGTATTTATGAAGCATACCACTATACATATAGATTGTGTAAGAACCCAATTCCAGTCACTTGATTTTAAGTTTACCTCATTGCTGCTGATGTTTAATATAGTGCAGGTTTCTGTATTCCTTACACAACAGTTATGCTTCAGTTAGTAAAGGTACAAAAATTTCATAAGACATGCTTATGATCTTTGGATGTCTCTTCTCTGCATTCATTGAGATCACAAAAGCCAATCTTACTTGTGGTTTATAAATCACTTGTGGGGTTTTCTGTAACTCAGATGGGTTTCATTGTTTTTGTTTTTTTCCCCTCCCTTAACTAGGTTTTCTATTTATGGCTAACTTTAGGCCATTGACTAATCAGCATTAGGATGGGAAGGTGTTTTCACTGATATTGGTAGATAGTATGGTTTTGTGGTATGCCATCTACTGCATGTTATCTAATCTACTCTAATCTAATCTAATCTATCTAATCTATCTAATCTAATCTAATCTAATCTAATCTATCTATCTAATCTAATCTATCTATCTAATCTATCTAATCTAATCTAATACTTTAATACTAAAGTGCCTAAATTGGGAGCTCCCTGTGGCGAGTCCCATTTTTCCCCCGTCTACTCGCGAAGGTGGTCTTCCTTCTCGGCTGCGCTGGACCGTCGAACTAGCTTCTGCTGTTCTGCTCTGCACCCTCGGATCTACTTTCCTGTTGCTGCGGATCTCCACCGTCCGAATTCCTTCTCGAACCTTAGATCGAGGCCGCCCAGCAATAGGTCGGTCTATGAATGTTATGGTTTTGCTTGCTTCAGTCACTATTTACCTCTCGCTTCACTCCCTCCTCCACAGAAAGTCTTCGATGTCGGCTATTGCTTGGTACGTCCCTCCTCTTTCATTTTTGTTTCTCTCCCTGCTCCCAAATCCTGCTTTATCTTCCATGCAATCCCTTTCACTTTTCCCGCTCTTCGTTTCACAGGAAAATCTAATTCACTCGAGTGTTCTCCTTGGGGATCGAGAAAGCCAAGTAGCTCTGGTGCGGGTATTCGGCGGGGTTAGACCTCGGTTTTTGTCAACCACTGAGGTTTGTTAATCTATCTAACTCTCGAATTTTAAACAACTGTTGTTTCTATTTAGTCTCAGAGATGCCTTTCTTACACAATTGATAGTGAATCTATCGATTGCATGAGTTGAGTTTTGATTTAGGTTTTCTTCTCTGGGTTGTTTGGATTTTGCCTTTCTCACAAATGGCTTGGCTCTTTCATATAGGGCTGCTGGTGGAGTTACTTCCTGTATCACTTTGTCATTTACTCTATTCTTTTGCAGTTCCAACAAGTTGGCTAATGTTGTTCGTTTTTGTTATGGTGTTCTACAGCTTCTGCTACAAGAAACTTTTGTACATTGAATACAACAAACCATATTATAAGAGCCGAAGTTGTGGGTGTCGTACTCAATTCTTTTTTGTTTTCCTCATTTGAATTTTTTCCTCTATTAATCTATTGTGATAAAGCAAATCCTCATTTTTCCCTTCAATAGTACAGTGAAATCCATGAATTGGATAATGCATCGCACTATTTTCTGAAGTTTTAAGGAACTTGCAGGATGTGATGCTTTGTGCAATTATACTCATTCATCTGATTTCTCATTTTTGGCTTTGTTACTCATCTTTAGGTATTCATTGACTCTCTTTTTCATATCTATATATTTATGTTGATAATTGATGCAGGCTTGAGAGAAATTCATTGTGTGTCATTCATGTCGTTGTGGTTTGGTTAAATTTTTGCATCATAGTCTGTCTTTGCGTTGTCTTTGTCTTTAGGTTGATGGAATGTCATCGTGTCAGATACTTAATGACATTTATATATGAAGTTGCTACAGAAGGTTAGTTCAATTTGACAAACATCTTTCATGGTTTATGCTTCATAGAATTTTTATTTTAACTGTCTTTTTGTTGCCTCTTCAGTTTTCCTATTTTGGATTTAATTAATTGTTCTTAATTGTTCTGTTCTAAAATCATTCCATCTACTGCTCTGATGTTGATTTTTTTTTAAAAAAAGTTTTTATGAGCCGTTGTGCTATCCTTGATTACTAAGTTGTAGTACTGATTGTCATTTTGTGAATTGTGATTCTCTAGGGTCTGGGGTTTTACTTCTGAATTCTGACAGATTGTACTAATCTTTAAGTTTGAAGGTTAGTCTTCATTTTTTTAATTTTGGCTTGCTATTGTAATTATGATTATTTTTTACCTTTTCTTAATGAGAGGAAAGAAAAGTTGATGATGAAACTGATTCCATGTTGTTCGTTTTTGTTTTCCACTTTGTTTTGGTAGATGGAGCATGGATTTCATGAAGCTCATCTAACAAACCATCCGTGAAATGTGAGCCTCATTTATGTGAAATGCATCTTCTGCAGAATGTGAGCCTCATGAATAAATTAACACTTTATTGTAGATGATTGCAATGCAGGGAGCTTATTTGATACCTGCAAGATAATTTATAAATCAAAAAACAATTAGCTATTTCATTTAGGATATAGCAAATAAAAATGCTAAATATAGTATGATCATGATGAAAAGTCTTTATTTTTCCACAGGTTCTGGAATCAATTGTTGAATGCAATAAAAGGATTCTTGATGTCAACAGATGCACCCCACTAAATTGATGTTCTAATTGTTATTTGTTATACAAGTAGGGCAGCAAGGAGAATTTGGTGGCATAAGGTGAGTATAGTCTGGCTTGGTCTCTCAATTGTGGTTTCTCCTGGGTTTTATACTTTTATAAACTGGATTTACTTGCACTCTAATCAGGTTATATAAATTTTGTGCCAAAACAAGTAATGAGATGCAAGTTGGAACCAAGTCTTCTCTAATTGCACTGATTATAAAGTCATTGATATTTCTCATGATGGATTTGTCAATTTTTATTTTATTGTAAGAACATTATTGTTCCTATAAATTAATGTTCACTTACGGGAATGTCGGTATTTCAGGCAAGTTTGCTTTGAAAATGAAAAAGCTAAACATGATCAACTGCCAACTGATGATAATCTTCTGACTCAGGTTAATAGCTTTCAATTTTTATGGTTCACTGGAGAAATAAAACAACTCTTGAAAGAGACCAGCTCCTTCATATTGTCCGTGCTTAATGTAATTTTATTCTACAGAGCAAAAGGGAATTATAGTTGGTAGTTAACTATGAGGTAGAACATTTACGATAATTATTTTGTCATATGCAGGTACAAATAGGCCCACTTTACTTCACAGGGGAGCAAAAGAGTGCACAATTCATGGGTTTTGTTAATGCTGCTTGCATTATTGAAGGTACCTTCTCAATCATATCTTAGTCAGATATGCACTTGCACCCATGTTACAATGCATAGTACTCTTGCTTCATAACCAATTACTTATCCTGGTGTCTTAGGTCCTCAAAAATGCAAGTCAGGTAGTCAAATCCATCGGAGGTAATCATTAACGCAGAGATATTCCTGTGCAGGGGCTGTCGAAGGGAAGATTTAGGTAATTTTATGAAACCCAATCCACAGGTAAACCTATATGTTTAATATTTTTGGACTTAAATTTTGTGTTCAGTTGATAATGATGTCTCTGAAGTAGAAATCCTAATGAAAATATAGATACTTTTGAGGTTCGATGCATGAGAACTTTAAGGCTGTAAGAGTGGACTTCGAACCTTTGTTTGTGTGATATAGGAATTGTGATTTCTGTTGCAGCATTTTTTTCCCCGCACCTATGCTCACACATTTCTTTGTTGGTTGTGCTATTTTTCTTTTCGATTGTCAACGTTTGATTATTGATTTTGCTATTGCCTTCTCGCTGTTGTCCATTACTCTTTTGATTGAACCCATGGAATTAGGATACTATTTCACAATTATTTGAATAATGTTGGATCTTTTGTGTATAAATGGTTCTTTGCATTATTTGACATGTAAAACCATTGGCTTTTTCAATCTTTTTAAAACTTGCACAAATAGTTTGAATTGTTCAAGGCAAAGTTTCTTAACCATTTTTTACCTTACAAAATAAAGCACCCGCCGCAACGCGCGGGTTTGTTATCTAGTGTTCCTATATACAGCAAATGGTGTAATTCTATGCTCACTTTTTTTCCCACGGTACTTTGAGATATTTTTTTTCCTATAACAATATTCGGATATATTCTTTTAGACAAGTCACTACCTAAATAAATTTTAAAGTCAGCTATTAATACAGTAGAACACACTTGTAGCCTAGACACAAATTGAGCTGAAAGTTATTCAAACCCATCATTAAATTACATAATATAATGCTTAGTTGGGTTTTAAGAACTACCAAATGAAACATTTGAGTTAGAGTGCTATTGATTTCTCATAGATGGAAGGCTTGCATTTACATTCTTGCATGATTAATGGTGCGTTTGTTTCACATTTCACACAGTTTAAAGCTGTGGAGTACACATAAAATGCTGTGCCAACCAAATGTCAAATTTGTTTTCAGTTTAAAGCTATGAGCCCCACAACTTTAAGCTATGCAAAATGAAATGTTGTCATCTCATAGCTTTTCAGAGCTTAAAGTTATGAGACCCACAGTATTTTACAATCACATTACATAATTATCCCTCCGTATCTTTAAAGTTTTCTGTAACTTTTTATTGTATTTTTTTTTGTAATTTTATCTACAAAATTAATCTAACAGAAAAATGAATCAAACAGCCCACAATATTTTATACATCATAAAGTTATAGGCTTTAAAACTTTTTACTCTAACATTTTTTATAGCTTTAAGCATAATATTTTTGGCAACTTAAAGTTATGAAATGCAATTGTGAACACAAACGGACTTATATGTCAAGAATGTTGTAGAATGGGAGGACGTGTAACTTCAAAAATTTTAAAAATACTAGTCTAACACCCTGCCTGCTAACCTCTCTTGCCAAAATTCCTAGGTTAAAAGTCCCTCTCACTCTTTCTATTAACGCTTCTCCACCAAGCCAATCCACTGCTTTACGATCCTCTCTCACTCTCTCTATATAGCTCGGTTACCTTATAGGCGCACAAACGAGAATTAACAATGGTGGGGACGAATTTGAAAGTAGAAACAATGTCTCTAACGGAAAAGAAAACAGCCATGAAGGTGGAGATGAATGCCATCATCGAGCTCCTTTATTAGCCTGGTGGCCCTAGTCTCGCCATAAATATTATAGACTCTAAGGCATGATTTCTTCTTCTCCTCTTCTTTATTAAAAAAATTCACACATATATGTATACGAACCCACTCTTCTCTCCCTACAAGAATTCTAGAGAGAGAAGGACAAGGAGGAGAAAGGCTGAGCACGAGGAAGCAATTCTAGGATTTGGGGGATAAGGATGACAAAGTAGGGTAAAAGGGAAGTCAAGATTCGGGAACCAATTCTCGGGTTTGGGGTGGCTTTTATTTTTTATTTTTCAAAAAATTGTGAAAAGGGGTGGCAAAGGGATTCGGTGAAATTTGATTGGAGTTTTCAAGCAAAGGGATGGAATGGGGTTTCTGTGATGTAAAACTAGCCCCCACCCCTACCTTCTCAACTTCAAGCAAAGAATTCATGAATTCATTTCTAACAAATTTTTTGGCTTCTAGTCTTGATTTTTTGATAGTTTAGAAATATTTTTTTATGTCATATCTCTTTCTACCCATTATTTAACATTTTCATTTGTTTGTTATCGTTTTTCATATTTTGACAACTTTAGGCTGGCTTATTCCATTTCCCTCTCTCTCTCTCTCTCTCTCTCTCTCTCTTTACTTTTCTTCGTTTCCACTTTTTCTTTTTTCTTTTATGATATGATAGAAATCCTCATTTTGAGGAGAAACTTTCACATATTGTTTGTGTAACATCCCGAACCCAAATTTTTAAAAAAATATAATAATTTTTCAAATTTGATATTTTTAATAAATACTACATATTTTTAGAAAAATATTGGCTCAAGAATCACCTGAATCAGAGTTAAATTGGATTTGCTACGAATTTTGGAAGTTAAAAGATTTATTATGAACGGAGGGGCAAAATCGTAATTCCATCCAAAAAAATCTGGTAAAAACCCAGAAATCTGGGCAAATCTCCGGTGAAACACGAAAAGAGTGAGTTAAGAGGTTTTTGAAATGGATTTTGAGCATTTGTGGTCCGATTGAGGCGTGCGAGGTATCGAATCAAAGCTTGTGGAGAGAGGAACAAAACCCAACCGGAATCGTCGTCATCGGACCACCACAGGCGGCGGAATCGGGCGGCGAGGTTTCAGTTTTTCAAGATTTCAAAGCTCGATCCCTGTTGATTCAGTAGGAATTTTGGAACGAGACAGAGACCATTAGATTTCTGTTGTTGTAGGCTTTATTTTGATGTAGTAATGACCGAAAAAGTCGATTCCGGCGACGGTCCGACCGAGTTGACTCGGGTTTGACCGAGTTGACCCGTTGACTCGGGTTTGACCCGTTTTGATTGAGTTGACACGGTTTGACTATTTGACCCAGTTTGACCGTTACTCGAGTTGACCGGGTTTGACCTGAGTTGACTTTGACCGGGTTTGACGGTTGACTTTTAGGTTGACTTTTCCGTATTTTGACTGCTGTGGATACGTATCTGTATTTTGACACAGGAGGTTGATTTGGGATTTTGAATTGAGATTTCGGACATGTTACAGATTAGCGTAGTCGACATTTCAGGTAGGGATTCTGCCTATTTCTTATTTGGGATTCCGGGGGTTCCGTATTCGACGGACTCCTACTTGTCTGTGGGATTTTTGGTGAGAGTCCGGATAGGACTGTATTCTGGTGATTTTCGGTGATATTGTTACGAGATTATTGATGGATGATTTGTAGTGTGTGGGACCCACATCGGGCGACCCAGCCTACAAGATGATTTGTTGATGGTTCTGATCGGGTACGTACCTGGAGACCGGATTGAGGTGAGGTACATCCTAGGGGACGCTCTTCGATGCAGGCGATGCTATCGAGTACCTGATGTAGGCTCGATCCTCATCCAATCTGGGGAGTACCTGGACTGGGAGACACCTTGCGGGGATTGGGGTGGGTCCAGGGGTGGATTTTCTGATGTTTATGGATTTGAGTTGACATTGATTTGAGTTGGATTATGTTTGAGTACTGATTTGAGAGTTGGATTTGAGGATGGTAGTGGTGGAGCCTACTCGGTATCTACCCTACGGATTGACTGATTGTGATGAGGTGTATGATACATCGATTTTCTCAGAGATTTTATACCCTATCAGGGTATCACTTATGGTATTCCTTTATGTATTTTATATCACAGGTTTTCTTATTTTATCTCTGATTTACTGGAGTTTGGTGGTACGGGAGTGTATCACTATTTGAGTTCCTGTTCATTTGCATTATCATATCTCGATTGTATATTCTGTTTACTCTGATATCGATGTTGTTTCCATATCCCTACTGAGCTTTGTGGCTCATCCCTTTCATTTACATGTTTCAGGTGAGATAGCTGGAGTGGATGATCAGCGCAGGGATGCGTGAGATGTGATGTGTGGCTGCTGGGTGGATATTTGTCTGTCTTTAGTATCGGTATTCCGTATACATTGGATTTTCCGCTGTAGACTCTGGTTTGTATGTTACATTCCATTATGGCAGTATTTGGGATTGTGTTGAGACATATATATGTGAGACTACTTATGTAGTGTTTGAGTAGATATTTAGTTTAAATCCGGTTCGGGGAACGAAGGAGTTCCCTGCCGGTCACGCCTCTGGGATTCATGGGTGCTCATCTGCACCTATCTGGGAGAGGGGCGTGACAGTTTGGTTGCGAGCTTCGACTCAACCTTGTGACAAAAAGATAGGGATTTTGCTCACTCGGTTCACAATCTTTGGTTCTCACATGTTTAGAATAAAAAATGGATTTTTGCTCATTGAGCAAAAAATATTTTACAAAAGGATAAGGTCAGTGATCAATTGTAATGTTTCAAATCTATTGAATAACACACTTATGGAGTGATCAATGAAAGAATAAAATGAATCCCGTAATTTATTAATGAATAATGACTCAAAGAATATGTGGGTAATAGTAATTTTAAGCAAAATGGGTCACATCTTTATCATAAAAGTTTTTCAATCTCAAGATACTCACTTGGCCACACATTTGATATGAAAATATGTCTCAATTAAGCCCTTCACAAATTACTCATAGTCACACTATTCAATCATAAGCAACGATTCATAAGAAGTTAATAGAATTTACTTTACGCTTGCAAGTTCAAACAAGAATGAGAAATTGAAGTGCAAAAAGTGTTATATATCCCTCGGTTCTCTATCATCCCTCACTTAGGGCCAATCTAATCATTTCCAACTCAAAAATAATAAAACTCATTTGCTTAAGGAAAAAAGATAAGGATGTTCATATCATACTCTTCACGATGGATCAAAACTGAGAACAAGAAACATAATCGAAAATAGTAGACCAATCATAGATTCGAGCATAGTTTAGTCATCCAAATAAAGATCTGTCCTAAAAGTCATGAAATACAACAGTAGGAATGAAAATATCAAAGTAAATACATTTGCTCCATGCTGCCTCACCCGTCCAGACATAATTTTTTATTTTATTTTTCAAGATATAAACAAAAACATATTCACATTAATAAAAGAAATAAAGCACACTTATACTAATGCAATATTCAAAACAATCATTCACATTCCACACCCCCAACTTGAATTGACATTATCCCTAATGTCGAAAAGAAATAAACCTTTTTGAGAGGTTAATGTGAAAGATTGTGTGCAACCAATGTATTTACATATGATACATAGATATTCACCACACTAGGTTTGGGTGGGATCCTCAAGATCCCGAGACTTAACCAATTCATGAACATTTTCAAGATATGGCTTCTAGCGTTGGCCATTGACCTTGAAAATCTTCCTATTCCTAGGGTCCTTTATCTCAATGCTTCCATGATGAAAATATTTTCGAACTAGGAAAGATTTGTTCCACTTAGTACGTAACTTCCCGAGAAAGAGATGCAAGCGAGAGTTATAGAGTAACACTTTTTGACAAACATGGAACACTTTCCTCACAATGTGGCTATCATGGTACCTTTTCATCTTGAGTTTGACGATTTTAGCATTTTCAAAGGCCTCATTCCTAAGTTCTTCAATTTCTTGAAGTTGGAGTTGTGTATGCCCCATTACTTCATTGGTTGGGTCATTCAGATGGATAGTTGCCCAATAATCTCTATACTCTAACTCAATCGGCAAGTGACAAGCCTTACCATAAACAAGTCTATAGGAAGACATTCCAAGAGAGTTTTTGAAGGTGGTACGATAAACTCACAAGGCATCCACCAATTTCAATGATCAATCATTGTGGTTGGGATTCACCATTTTTTCGAAAATTCATTTTATGCCTCTATTAGCTAACTCCGTATGACAGCTCATTTGTACTGGTAAGGTGTTCCTACTTTGTGTACAACCCCATATTTTTCATCAAGTTCAAATCGGATTGTTGCAAGTGAGATCCACCATCAATAATGATTGCACGAGGCATCCCAAACCGAGAAAATATATTTTTAATTTTTTTTATCACAACTTGGTGATCATTGGTCCTAGAAGGGATTGCCTCTACCCACTTTGACATGTAATCGACACTTATCTGAATATACAAGTACCCAAAAGAGCTAGGAAATGGTCCCATAAATCAATAGCCCAACAATCAAAAATTTCAAGAATGATAATTGGATTGAGGGGCAACATGTCACGTTTAGTCAAATTTCCTAACCTTTGGCAGCTATCATAGGACACATAGTATGCATGAAAATCTTTGTGCAAAGAACGTCAATATAAACTACATTGAAGTATTTTAGTGACAGTCATTCGAGAGGCAAAATGTCCTCCACAAGCATAGAAATTACAAAAGGTCATGACACTTTGAAATTCATGGTCGGGGATACACCTCTAATAATTTGGTCGGGACAATATTTGAACAAGTAGGGGTTGTTAGTGCCAAATTGGTGACTGGACGTAGTCTCAATTTGTCCTTAACAGGGGTCATCCCAAAAGAAGCTACTCATATTGCGAAGAAATTTGGCTCCAATGAGATGGCTTTTTTTTGGAAACCAAAAAATTTGCAATATCCGCATACTGGGGAGTCAAACTAGAGGACATGACATCAACACAAAAGAGTTGTTCATCGGAGAAATGTTCAATGATGGGAAGGCCATGATCAAGGACGTCTTGGCCGAGAAGTCTGGACAGATGATCGGCTACCACATTTTCTACCCTTTTCTGATCCTTAATCTCTATGTCATATTCTTGAAGGAGAAATATTCATATCAACAAGCACAACTTAGCATCTACTTTGGAAAGCAACTACTTGAGAGTCGAGTGATTTGTGAAAATGATGACTTTAGACTCGACCAAAGAGGACCTAAACTTATCCAAGGCAAAAACTATGGCTAGCAACTCTTTTTTGGTGGTTGTGTAATTTGACTTAAGCGTTATTTAGAGTTTTCCTAGCATAGTAGATGTCATAAGCTTGTTTCTCCCTTCTTTGACCTAAAACAACCCCTACAACTACATCACTCGCGTCACACATTAGTTCAAAGGGCAAAGTCCAATTTAGTGTTTGCATAATTGAGGCGGTAACGAGGGCTCCTTTCAATTGATCAAAAGCATGTTGGCATGATGTCTTCCATTCAAATGGAACATCTTGGGCTAGAAGGTTTGACAAAGGCTTGACTATTGCGCTAAATCATTTAATGAACCGCCTATAGAAATCCACATGACCCACAAATGATTGCACATTTTTAACACATATAGGGAAATGAAGTTTTTGGATTAATTCAATTTTTGACTCGTCTACTTCTATCCCTACAGAAGACACAATATGCCCAAGCACTATCCCATGAGTGACCATGAAATAACACTTTTTCCCAATTCAGCATTAGGTTTCATTCCTCACATCTTTGCAACATTCGTGCTAAATGCTCTAAACATTGGGTCATATATATCTCCATACACCAAAAAATCATCCATAAAGACTTCTAGAATCTTCTCAACCATGTCACTGAATATGCTCATTGTACATCTTTGAAAAGTGGCTGGATCATTGTACAAGCCAAATGACATGCGTTGACATGCATAGGTCCCGAAGGGACAAGTGAAAATGGTTTTGTCTTGGTATTCTTGTGAAATCTTTATTTGGTTGTACTGGATTACCCATCTAAAAAACAATAGTAAGCTCACCTTGCCACTCTCTGAAGCACTTGTTCTAGAAATGATAAGGTGAAATGGTCATTCATAGTCATCAAGTCAAGTCTATGGTAGTCAATGTACATTCTCCATCCGGTTTGATCCGAGTGGGTATCAACTCGTTTTGGTCATTTTTTACTACCGTGACTCCTGATTTCTTAGGAACCACTTAAGTGGGAGATACCCATTTAGAGTCCGCGATAGGATAAATGATTCTCGCGTCGAGTAATTTAAGCACCTCCCCCGTAACAACTTCTTTCATATTTGGTTAAGCCTCATTTGCATTTGTCGGACTAGTCTAGATTCCTCCTCCAAACACACACACACACACACATATATATATATAAGAGGGCTTATTCCTTTTTAGTCCACGATTATCCAACCACTGATTCCTCTAAACTTTTTCAAGTTGTATTTCTTGGGTGGAGGTGAGTAAGGATGAGAGCACTACCGGGTAGGACTCATTATCTCCTAAAAGAAATATTTCAACTCACTTGGTAAGATTTTCCTATCCGGCGTCGGTGGATGCATTCAAGATTATTCAATCTTAACGGTGGAGGCTTTTTCGTCCAATGTCAGCACACTCTGAACCGAATCCCTTGCGAGTGTCAATTGTAGTTTTTCCTCAACATAAGAATGGACCCAATCTACCTCTTGGATATCCTCACTCTCCCATTCCCTTAGAGACATTGAAAATATTCATCTCTACGATCATATTTTCAAAAGAGATTAGCATCACCCCATTTCTACAATTTATCAAAGCATTTACGGTTGGTAGGAAGAGTCTACCTAATATGACCAGAATAGAATGACTAAAGCTAAGGAGCGGTTGTGTGCCCTACACTATAAAATCGACAGGGAAGTTAAATTTGTCCGCTTGGACCAATACATCCTCAACAATTTTGCTAGGCACCGTAATGGATCTATCTTCTAGTTATAAGGTGATTATCGTGGGTTTCAACCCACCTAACACCAATTGTTGGTAAACGGTATATAGAAAGATGTTCACACTAGCTCTTAAGTCTAGCAAGGCTTGCTCTATCCTATGGTCGTCTATGACATATGCAATAGTTGGGCACCCATGATCTTTATACGTAGGAGGAGTTGAAGAATGGATAATGGAGCTAGCTTGCTCCACTATGAATGTATTCTCCTTAATATTCAATATTTTTTTGACCGTACAAAGGTCTTTAAGGAACTTGACATAGGAAGGTACTTGTTTTATGTCATCTAGGATAGGGATATTAATCTTGACTTGTTTGAATAAGTTAAACATCTCCAAATTGAGTGTCACATTGGTATTTCTTCCTAGCATTTGGGGAAAAGGAGGCCTAAGGATATAATTCCTATATGGGAGGGAACCAACGTTCAACCCTATGAATAGGTAAAAGCCTTCTGCCATCGAGTATCTCCAGTGTGTCAAGCCTGACACTCATCTGTGTGAACCACTCCTCAGCCTCAATTCCCTCTCCATCTTCGGAGAATATGGGAGGATTGGCCCTTTTTAGCTGATCCACTTCATAGATGGCTCTCCGCTTGCACCTCGGTAGTAGCCTATGATATCGATGTAGGTACCTCTATACGAACTTAGAGAGCTCTAGCAATCTGTGACAAAACCACTTGCACCAGGTTCATCACAATTTTTGACAAGTCTTAAATAGTCATCTGCGATACTGTCGCCATGGTACCGGGTGCCACTGTCACGCCCTCGCCCCCTAGTAGTTGATTTGGTGTAATCTCCGGAGTCCTCTCTAGTCTTAGAACCTAGTACAGATTCCACAGTACATGGTGCGTGCTTAGAAGCACGAGCTATCCTGGCCTCTCGGTGTAGTACCACGTCTAGCCCCACCTCTAAGGGTCCTTTTAGTAGGCGTAGACCTAGTAGACCTATGAGTATTCATCTACACAGAGGATAGATAATACTATCAACAAATAGCTCAATCGAGGATTTATAAGGGGAAGAAAAAACATATCAAATCAGTAGAGCTTATGGCATGGCTTGGAGACTCACTAACACAGCTCACTCACATCCCGGACCCTTACACAGATCCTTCATCTAACCTCGCTTCGATACCAAATTGTAACGCTCCAAATTACGTACGTCACATGGTGCTTACCGCACCTTCCTAGGTCGTCAATGTGATTCAGAAAGTGTAGATTTAACTCTAGTTCAACTAACTAAGTCAAATCCACCAATTGAAAATCCGTCAGCATCTTCCCATAAATCAGAGAATACCCACCTGATCAAACGCAGCATATCATCAAATAATCATATCTGAACCTAGCAAGGCCTCCGACCTGTATCAGCATGCAAATCACAACCTAGCATACCTCACGCCATCTAGTAGCACGCATAAAAGGTTTCCATAATCCATAATGACTCCAAATAATCAACAATTAGGACTCAATGTCTACCCCTGGTTCAGAAAATCCAACATAAGATTACCTTCTAATTGTCCCTAATTCACACCACACCAAACAGTGCCATAAAGTCAATATAACATACATGAAATCATTACAATAAACATGTTCAAAATAGGGGTTAATTCACTCCATCCAAACCTATAACCCTCTCCAAGAGCCATCCATGCCACAACAACGTCTCTATTGATCCAAAACACCAACAATCATACCACTCTCACCTGTAGGGGGAAAGAAAATAAGAAGTGAGCTCAATAGGGTAAATGGAGTAAATGACAATACGGCCAAATCCAAATGAAAGGCAATGCGTCAATATGATATCCCATATGCTCATGTGATATAATACAACAAATATTCGGGGTATCCCCTTCAGGGCAAAATCCATTCATCAATTCCATAGTCTTAAACTATGGAATGACCAAACATCGAATGCATACCATGTTTGCAACCATCAATGAATGAGAGCGCAATAATCATTTACACTACACTCATGAAAAGTTCACCTAGTTATGTGATTCCCATCATACCCACACCACAAGTGTGTTGCCTCACATGGAGTCATATGACCTATGTCCAGGCTCCGACACGCAACCATCCTCCTATGTGACTTTCAAGTAACCTTATGGTATCCTTAGTCCATACTCGAGCATCCCATGCATCTCTAATGTAATCATGCTCCATGCCATGTCATGATGTACATATATAATCAACCTATATATATAACTATCTATGATGCATGAACAAGATTCACCATGCTCAATAAGTGATTGAACATGCAATTGGGTCAATGCAATTTAGGAGAAAATATGAATTAACCCCTAAGCTTGTTCTTCCTTAGGAACAATAAGGAAAGAACACAAACCGAATGACCAATAAAGATATAAATCGTATTTTAAGAACAAAGAAACGATACAAAAGAGAATTGCGTGAAGAATTTCCCTACCTCAATTTAGCACAAATCAAATATCCAAATTCCACAACTAGGGGTTCAACCCCCTTTCACAATATTAAACATTCGAAACCCATATAATCATATTAACAATACTAATTAATCTTAATAAAGCGAAATCCAATCACCAAACAAGAGAACTCGCCTTCTCCCTCTATAAATTTTCCCAAATCTTCCAAATGCATCCAATATCAAACCTCAACTTAAAATAATGATTGGAACTAATAAAATAACCACGAATAACTCTAGAAACAACATATCTAAAACCTACAATCCATCTCTTAAGGAATCAAAGTAAATCTAAGGAAAATCCTAGAATTCCAAACTATGAAAACTTCCCTTAAACCTTCAAATCTTCCTTGAATCCACCTTGAATCTTGACGTGTTTCACAATTCCATGAAAATCCAAGCCTAACTCTCAAGAAATCTCCCTCTTTCTCTACATTTCTCTTTTTTGGGTTTTCTTTTTTCTTCTCGTAACAGAAAAATGGCTGGAGCAGCACTTAAAATAAAAAATTTTTGCTATTGGTATCCGGACTCTCTGATTTGCTGCCTCTCTAGATAAAATTTATGAGAGAAGTGTCCGGACACCATCCGGGGGTGTTCGGACACTTCTGATTTATGGAATTCATTAACCCATTGTCTGAAGGAAGTGTCCGGATACCACCTAGGGCTGTTCGGACACTTTGAGTTCCTGAATCTTATTACCCCCACTTCTCATGAAAATGTCCAGAAACTTCTTGAGGTGTCCGGAAACTACTTTATTTCTAGCAATTCTTCAACTCAAAATTTTTAACCTTTTGGGTCGAGATTTCACATGGGCCATCCTTCTTTTTGACTAGCAACACTGGGGAAGAGAGTGGATTGATACTTGGGAGAATGACACCTTCTTGTAGTATATCATTAACGAGCCTCTCAATTTCCATCGTCTAGAAGTGGGGATAGCGATATGGTTTATCATTCACAGGTTGTGAATTAGGTAGCTGGTGAATGGAATGATAAGTAGCTCACACTAGAGGTAATCCTTGAGGCTTTTGAAACACTTTTTGGTAACAACCTAGTAATGCCTCCAACTCTTGATCTTTGTAGCTGCTTCAATAGAGTTACATTCCATCATGAGTTTTAAATGGGTTCCTACTGCACCCGAGTGGACTAGTTGCCGGAGCTGATGAAAATCCATTGTAGTAGGAAGAATATCAGTCAATGCCTTTAAACGAACAGGCAACCCATGGTGATGGATAGTAATGACACGCTGAACATAATCATAGAGAATAGGATTAAAAATATAGAACCAAGAAACTCCCAAAACAAGCTTAGCTCCTTGTATTGCAATGACATATAAATCAACAATGAACAAATGATTTTTTTATGTGAATAGGAACTTGAAAAATACAACCTTCACACTCTAGTTTCTCGCCATTTCTCACTACGACTTTAGCATCTGTAAGAGCCTCAATCGAAAGGCCAAGCCATTTAGGCACCCGACTCTGAATAAAATTGTGGCTACTACCCCCCATCAACTAGATTGAGCGGGTGAGACCCAGCAATTGTGGCCTGAAATTGTAAGGTTTGAGAGGTCAAAAATCCAGTGAGAGCATGCAAAGGGATGGCTAGTGTGGACTGAAGATCAAGATATTCTTAAGATTCAGGAAATGGTTGCAACTCGGCCAATTGTAGGTGCTCAGCAAGCTAAGCATCCTTGGAGCTAACGATCTATCCTTAGATTGGCAAGATCCAGATAAAAGAGTTGTTTCCGCGCTTGGCAATGATGCACTGGAACAAACTTGGCATCAGAGTGATAACATAGATTAAGTACTCGCTTCTTTTGCATCTCTGAAGTGGTAAGAGGACGAATAGGAAAGGTATGAGAAGTTTGGGAAGTGTTCGAAACTTGAGTTGGTAAAGCAAGTCTGGACTGGGTTTTAGGTGCACAGACTGGGTTGGGTAGCAAGAGTGCACAAACTTACAGTAAAGGCCAAAAGTCTAAACGAGGAAGGCTTCCTACTGGTGGTGCAAATTTCAAGGTCTGAAACTTAGCCATGTGAAGGCGGGCCTGCCCAACAGCTTTTTGCAAAATAGTGGGTTGACAAATACAGACATCATGTTGAATATTTGAATGAAGGTCAGATAGGGACAAACTCAAGCTGAAAGACTCCGATAAAGGGAATACTTGATTGGTAAGGAGTTCAAACTATGATTGAAAATCATCGAACAAACCTTTATGGACAAGTTTTGCAAAGCGAGAGCCGTGATCAACAAAGGCTGCATGTCTAAATCAAAGCTCCAGTGCCTTGGAGAACAGAGGCAAAGTAGAAAGAGGTTGATTAGGTTTGGCCCACTGGTACTGTTGCCATGCTAGGCCATCCAGGTGGTATGTGGAAATTTCTACCTCGCGGTTTTGATTCATCCGAAAGATGTGAAAGAACTTATCCGCCTTGAAAACTCATTCGACGGGATTAGAACCATCAAACCGGGAAACTCCAAATGAACAAATTTGGGAGGTGTGGTGCCAAAAGTGCCCGTAGTCTAAGTGGTAAGCGGAATAGGTGAGATGAGCGGGGTGGTAATTGAGGGTGATGGTTTTCGTTGAACTTTTGCCAATGGAAAGGGGCGATTGAGCTAAGCGAAGAACCTGCTCCAAAAGTCCATCGAGAGTGATGAAGCGGTTGGTTAGCTCATTGGCAAATTATTGTTGCATTGTGGAGGAGTGAGTCAGTTCCACTAAGGCAGATTATAGAGATCTAAGAGAAGCTTCATGGTTGGAAGAAGTATCTTGAAGCCGGCGAATCACATCATCTATTGATTTAAATGAGTACCTTTAGCCATGGTGGACTCTTAATAAAAGCACCAATTGATATGAACTCTCTGGGATATTTTACTAATAACCAACTTAACAATGATTACAAGTAGTTCAGAGGGAGAAACAAAAAAAGCAATAGACATTACACATAGCATACTCATATTCACCCCCTACGTACCCTATTTATTTTGATACTCAACTCATCACAACACTACACGTAATCATCTAATTTTCTAGGCCTCTTCCTGTGATGGGTGCCCCTGCCCCTCAGTCCTCCATGATCATTAGATTCCCTGCTGTGCGTAACAATCTCCACATTAGTGCAGCATCCACAAATATATCCTCCCCCATTACTTGGTCAGGTACCTTCATGACATTTTCCTATGCAGAGGTAGTGCTTAAACACTTGGAGAACTCCATAGAATCAATCGAAAGCTTCAGAAAGCTCCCGTTAACTATGAAGGGGTAAGTTTCATGAAGATCAATTTTTTATTTCAGGGTTTATTGTGAACTTAGAGATTGTGATTTGTGCCAATATGGATCAGGACTTCCCTGAAGTACCATGTTTCCTTTTGACTTTCTTGATTTTTTTAACCTTCTTTAAGGCATCACACAACATCATTTCTTAGAATCTTCCAATTATTTCATGAAAATATGTTAGAGTTTCTAGCTTCAGTGGGTGGCTCCTCCTCAGACTCTGGCTTCAAGATATTGTTCTACCCCTGTACATTGAGGTACATAAGTCTTCTGGCTCACATATGTGTAGGCAATTAAAGTTTTAATTGCTTGGAATATTGCACTATATTACTATTACACTCTCTGTAGGTACCAAGCCATGAAGACGCCATGAAACTTGGTCTTGTTGTGGCTACTGCTGTTCGAAGTTTCATGCTTTGGGCACATCAACGTCGGACAAATTTGTCCAAACTTCAAAAGCATTGCAGTCATGATTGGACAATTCGATGATGTTTTCAATCATCAATGAGTACAACGGGTAACTCAAATTTTTATTAAAAGATCAATGGTTTGGTAAAAACTATTTCACCAAAGGCATTGGAAATGCAACTACTTGAAGGTCATGAAATCCTTATGTTTTACTTGTGATTTATGGGAGTGCAGCAAGATGACGTTTTATTAGTTTGTGCTGTTTCCTCTGCTTCTAGGAAGGCAAAGATGAAATGGGGATGAACGAATTTGATGTGTTTATTGACTTGTAATGAATTGTGTGCATACATAATGTATTTTAGTTACGTTATTAAGCATTGGAGGATCATATAGGGACAAATGCGATACTGCTCTTCTTTCTTAATTAGCAATATTTGCATAATAGAAGAAACGGAAATACACAAAATTTAACAGACTAATGACTCTCCATTTACATACCTCTTTTGGGTCATGTGAGATGACCTTTTTTAAAATGTCCTGTAAAATTTGTTTTTCTGGAAGAGAATTTGTGATGTCCAATAGGATATATTTCACTAACTCCCACTGCACTCCATATGAGTTCTAGATACAATAATAATGAACGTTAAAATTGCAGTCCGTCTTATGGCATTCAAGGGTCAGTTCTTGATCATTCTTGTTGCACAGCTGGTAGAAGTTTTGGTTTCTCTGGATGAAAAACAATTTGTGTTCGTGCAAATCGAGAACCTTGATACTAGTTCCTAACTTGATATAGGGGTGGTCACCATGAGCACATTTTGGATGAGCATAAATCGGGCCCTCATTATAGTTAGGACAACCGTAAAACCAAAGTTTAAGATCTCCATCTTTTTCACAAATGTCACAATAAAGAAACCCATTAGAATCATCATTTCCATGATATGAGAGGACAAGAGGACGTTCATCGTACTCATACTTGATTGTACATGGTACTGTGGCACATCTATAGTCCAATGCGAAGGGACATTGTTCTTTGCATCAGAGCAAGTACATGACAGGATCATTGCCATAAGAAGTACATTATTAACAAGGGATAAGTATCAAAAATGTCCCTGAAGTTTCGATTTTGGGTCATTTTGGCCCCTCAACTATTTTTCAGGTCAAAAGAGCCCCTCGACTTTCAAATACGAGCCACGTTAGCCCTTGTGACTAAATTTTGTCAAAAATAGCTGACATGTTCATTAAGTGCTGATGTATAATTTTTTTTAGTGCCAAATGAAACATGGATTAAAACACATAATAAAAAAAGTAAAAAAATAAATTAATTAAATCTCCATCTTCTCTGGTGACACTTGTATCTGTTTGGTGCGACCGTCCCATGCCTCAGATCACTAGTCCTTCACCTGAAACAAATTAATTAATCAATTTTGAAATATTTACATGTTAGACAATGAAAGGCAAAGCCTTGACACGGAATCCAACAACCCCTACAAGAGAAAATGAAATTGTCATTATTTGGAACAGGGTTATGGAGTGTTGTCCATGAAGTGGGATCTAATTTGTTTGGGTAATTTGGAACAGGTAATGTGAAGAGAAAAATCACATTCTAGACACTTGCAAAAGGGATAAGAGATGAGAGTTATTCTAAACCCATGATCATCATGTTGTATCAGAAATTTAATTTATGATAAGGATGACTAAAATGCTCAATCTCTTGTTCAAGTAATTGGTCCTTTGTTGCATCAATTTCTTATGCCCAGAACTTTTGTCCCACTTGTTGTACATGTTGGAAAATACCCACTCACGAAAACGTTTTTGAAAAATAAGGAACTCACATATGAGTAATAGATAGAAAAACAATATTTAAAAATTTCTTACTTATTATGATTAACATGCATAATCTATGATAGATCTAATTGTTTAAAGATTATGTACCTTGAGATCCCTCTTGATTGATCTCTAACAAAATATCGAAGGATGCAGTCAGCTAGTTTGATAGGATGCTCAAACTTGCAAATCTTCCACAATATGAACCAATTCCTAAACTTGGATTTCAAGAGTGTGGACTCCCTACACCAAGAATCTGAAAATTAGAAATCAAAACTGTGAAGAAAATTAGAGAGTCGAGTTCAACTGGTGTCACAACCATAGGGAAACAAAACACACTAGTGTGTGTTAATATAGAGATCGGCCAACCTAGAGTTGTGTGTTTATATAGGGATCGGCCAACCTAGGGATTCCTAACCCTAGGTGGCCAGCCCACACTCCTCTCCAATTAGGGAACTCCAACCTAAGTTAGGTTTCCTGATTCACTTAGGTTTGGACTTACATGGCCCATAGAGGGGACCAACAAGGACAAATAAAACATGGGCATGTGCATAAATAAAATCCATAAATTATAATTCATTTCACTAAAATATTATAGCTGCACTCCCAGTTTTATTTCAAATTAAATCTGAGCCTTTTGTTATAATCGTTCATTAAAATCCTCAAGTTAATTTAGAGATACCCATCAATTAAATATGTCACTGACATATAATATTTAATTGACATCTTTAAATATTTCTCGAGCTTACCACTTAACTTCTATGAATGTGTCGGATTAATTAAAATCCACCATCTTAAGAACATGCTCCCTTACATTGGTTCCTTCAGACATCTCGGTGTTCAAGAGTGCTTTCATTGCAGTATGCCTTGCGGCTCTAGCATGATCACCAAACATCTCCTTTAGGCCATAGATGATGTCATAGGCACTTGTCATAGTCTCTTGTTACTTTTGCAACACATCTGACATTGATGCTAACATGTAACATTGTGCCATCTCATCAGCCTTTTTCCACTTCTTGTGAGCAGAAATTTGCTCGTCAGTGGCACCTTTCGCAGGCAACTCAGGACTTAGTTTAGTCAACACATATTTGTACTCTTCAGCACTGAGCACAATATATAAATTCTTTTTCTAGTTGACTTAGTTTGTTCCATCCAACTTATGGTATTTTAGAATAAAAAATAGAGGACTGAAAGACTTTTTCAAATCTGAAAAATGACATATAAAGAAAATTAATTCTAAGGCATACTTTATTCAAATTATTTATAAATTGCATTCATAAACAATTATGAAAATAATTTTTCAACAATCAAAACAATTTAGTATGAAATTCTCTATCTCGATGGGAGAATAAATTTCATACAATTTAGTTTACATTAAATTTTATTATCTAGACAAACGCCATGTCAACTAAAATTTAATTAGTCTTTTCTTTGGTCCTATAAATAATGACATTGATTTCGATGGGAAATATTATCATAATTTATAGTTAAGTATATAACCATCAAGCAATCACAATCTCACAATTTTCATAAAAAAATGATACCGATGGGGAAACAATTTTATAATAAATTGCTACATATTGTGACTATCAAGAAAAAAAATAATCTGAGATATTTATAATTAAAAATTTTCGATATGGAGGAAGGTCGAGCCAATACATATTCTTAATTACATCTCTATTAAATTTCCTACCAATAATTCAAACTTTAAAAATGTTCTTGTGATTTCAAAATTACTGGAATAGAGATATCTTACAAATGTCTTGACTGGAATTTACATACTTTAGTAACACCGCCCAAAACCATTATTTTTTCCAAGTAGTCAAAACTGTTATCACAACATATCTTGGTTATTCAATTTAGTGATTTAACAAATCTGGCAACCAGATCGTTCCCAGATTAGAGGGGGCTTTCCAAAAGAATGATGCGCAATTAAATAACCTCAATCTACGACAGAACTTTCTAGACATTGCATTGTTTTTATCACAAAAAGAATTCCTAAATGCATGGGTCGGAATTACATGGTTTGGATATGAAAATAATCACAAGGTTTAAAACGGATTTTCCAAAATAATACCATAGTCACGTTTAATATCTCATCTTTCCAATTTTAATTTTACATATTTGTATTTTGAACCAATGATGGAGACCGTATGTTATTTATAACCTTCTTCCACTTAATATTTTAAAATAGGGTTTTTTGTATTTTATTTTTCATGTTTAGATAGTATCCTAGAATATAAGAATCCTAATCTAACATGGCATTCAATTACAATCATACATGCAATTAAAATTGAAGACTTATTAAAACAGGAAACCATTCTCTAGCTATCATGGTCTTCTATCAAGCCCGGAACTCTACTCAATCAAGAATCCCCGTTGGAGTTGGAAATATTGTTGAACCTAGACTGCCCGAGATGCCTAGATCAGCGGACCGAACTTCCTGGCTTCCCAGATTTGACCGTTCATCCGTTTAGCTCCATTTTGGCTCCTTCTTCACTCTTCACTTGATTTTACAAAAAATCCTAACCTCCTTCAAACCGGACATCACAATCTAAATTTTGATTTACATAAATTCCTACTCCTTAATTCGGAGTGAACAATTCTAAAACCAAATCAAAAAATAACTAGACCATGATAACTATAATTTCAATCTACAAAAACAAGTTAGCCAAAACACAAAAATAATCACAGATCATACAAAACCATAATTAACAAAATTTTTGGGTTTTGTTTTAATATCGATTATAAATTTATGACCGGTCTTCAATACCAATTTTTAGAAAATACGCACCAGCGGAAATGTTTTAAAAACAAGGAACGCACATATGAGTAATCGATAGAAAAAAAGGCTTTCAAACATTTCTTATTAATTATGGTCGACATGCATAATCTATGATAGATCTAATTGTTTAAAGATTACCTACCTAGAGATCTCTCTGGATTGATCTCTAAAAGTCTATATCGAAAGATGGAGTCAGCTAGATTGATACGATGCTCAAACTTGCGGATCTTCCACCGTATGAACCAATTCCCAAACTTGGATTTCAAGAGTGTGGACTCTCTACGCCAATAACCTGAAAATCAGAAATCAAAACTGTGGAGAAAATTAGAGAGTCGAGTTCAATTGGTGTCTCAACGTTCGAGAAACAAAACACACTAGTGTGTGTTTATATACGGATCCGGCCCACACTCCTCTCCAATTAGGGATCTCCAACCTCAGTTAGGTTTCCTGATTCACTTAAGTTTGGGCTTACATGACCTACAGTGAGGACCAACAAGGAAAAATAAAACATGGGCTTCCTAAGGATTTAATTATCGGCCCTAATCCATGAGTATAATTAAAATCCATAAACTATATTATATTTCACTAAAATATTATAGTTGCATTCCCCGTTTTATCTCAAATTAAATATGAGCCTTTCGTTATAATCATTCATTAAAATCCTCACGTTAAGTTACAGATACCCGTCAATTAAATATTTCACTGACATATAATATTTAATTGACATCTTTAAATATTCCTCGAGCTTATCGCTTAACTTATTTGAATGTGTCGGATTAATTAAAATTCACCGCAAGGTTTTGACAAAATTTCAAATTCTATAAGCATTCTCAAGAAGATATCAGCAATCCATAATGGATATGAATTTTATTAACAGATTATTTTTCATCGTACATTTAATGTGATAACCCAATTCACTCGGTGTATGTCGGTCTGTACAAAAAGACCTCACCCTTTGGTAAATCAAAGTCACATACATTAAATGCACACGTACCATTAATCATTAATAAATTAAGATTATAAACAATGTCATAACGTTAGTGTGAGTATATAATTTTTCATGTAGTCAGACTAGAAAAATTGACTCACACGTAGTCCTGATTAATACACTGCACGTGTACTAGTATAGTAAGTTCAAGCTGTACCACTTTTGATAACCAAGATAGGCATACTGAAATACTATACTACATCCCTGCCCACGGTGTGTCCAATTCCATGTAAGCTATGATCGTTTGTTTATATTCAATGAGAACTTATGAATTGATCTTCTATGTGTAAGCTAAACTCTACACACCAATTCATATATCATATAGAATAAAAGACGCTTATGCCAATATGCCATTTTTCATATATAAAGTGCTAAACATATTTTATTCCAAATAAATAAAACAAGTTTGAATATTACATAAAATAATAGTATTTAACATACTATCCCTATCATCTGGATGATACCTGCCTATCATTTTATACACGCCCTCAACCTCAAGTTGTTAAGTCAAGTCAAGTCATATATGGCTTAACATTCACTTCCAACATTTATTCTAAGCGTCTTGATTTTATGCATGACTTCTACACTTCTTAATTTACTTATGTGGTTAATAGTTCAAATGAAAGGATTCTTACACTCAAGCTGAAATAGATGAAGTTCGTATGGAGTGGGCTAACCATGTCTCCACAATTCTAACAACCCTATGATGGTATTATTCTTCCTCAATCTTTTTTCTCTAAATAAACTTTATTGCTTTGGAATATTATGTATGCAGGATGTCTTTACTTACTTTTCTAGTTGTGGTTTGTCTGTTTGAAATTGGGCACATTATCGGTTCATGGAAATTGGTTTCTTCTCTTATAAAGTGTCTTATATATACTTGTTATTGGATTTGCAGTTCTTAATTCCTGAACTTCGCTTTCATTTTGGTGTTGTTGTTTTGATCGTACAAGAATAGATTTCTCTCTATAGGATTTCTATCTACAATATGAATTTCTCTTTGCTATTATATTTGACTCATTATGTACAAGAATGAATTTGTATATTATGGTTGTATTTGACACATATATTGTGTAGAAGATCTTCTAGAACGGATTTCTATATGCTATTTGATAATGCTAGCTACAATATATATAACTGTTGTTGATTTCTATTTGTTTTTGGCCTTTTATTAATAATTACAAGTATTTCAAAATTTAAATATAAAAATAATTAATATTGCCAGCAAATTATGAATTTCGTGATAGAAAAATTATGTCATAGCTTGTGACAAATTATTACAAATTTGTGATAGAAAAATTCTATCACAACTTGTGACACATTATAACTAACTTAACTACTTAATAAACCGCCAAAATTTGAAAGTTTCTCGCAAAAATTTCAAATTTCCCTCCAAAATTTTAGAAAAAGCGCCGAATTTTTCACCAAAAATAGCTTGACATACTTATGACAGTAAATATTCGTCACATATCATGACTGGTATTTTGTCTGTCACAAGATGTGACACCACCTAACGTAACAGATTGAAAAACTGTCATCTACCCCCTTGGATGACAATTTTTACCCGTCAAGATTGGCCTTTTTTGGCATAGTGCTTGCAGGCCATCTTCCCAACTAATTTCCGAGCACCTTCATAAAAAACCAAATTTCGTTTAATTTTATGTGATACCACCAAAGCACAAGTTAGGGACACGAGTAATTAAAAGTTTACAAGAAGGGGATTTTACTAGAGCCGTAATATTCACTTTTATTTGCTTGGATTATAGATGTTTGATTGTTATTATTAATGTTGGAAAATACGCACTTGCAGAAACGTTTTAAAAACAAAGAATGCACATAAGAGTAATCAATGGGAAAAACAGCTTTCAATTATCTCTTATAATCTATATCAAATGATGGAGTCAACCGAATTGATTCAAAACTCAATCACGCAGATCTTCCACCGTATACACCAATTCTCAAACTTGGATTCAAGAGCGCAGACTTTATACACCAAGAACCTGAAAAAATAAGAAAAACTAAAACTATGGAAATGGGATTAGAGAATCGAGAGGCCAACTGGTGTCTCAAGACTAAGGGAAAACAAAATACACACATGGTATGTATTTATAGGGTCGGCCACGCTTCTCCTAATTCCTATCAGTTTTCAACTTCTGTTAGGTTTTCTGACTCTTCTAGTATTGGGCTTTCCTAGGCTAAGGTGAGGACGAGGACCAATAGTGAAAATAAAACATGGGCTTCTTATGGATTTAATTATCAGCCTAAATCCATAAACATAATTAAAACTATAAATCATAATATATTCCACTAAAATATTATAGTTTTACTCCCCATTTTATCTCAAATTAAATTTGAGCCTCTCATTATAATCGTTCATTAAAATCCTCACATTAAGATACAAATACCCATCAATTAAATATGTCACTGACATATAATATTTAATTGACATTCTTAAATATTTTTTGAGTTTACCGCTTAACTTATTTGAATGTGTCGAATTAATTAAAATCCACCTGTAGGGTTTGACACAATCTAAAAACCTATAAGCATTATTGAGATGGTATCATCAATCCATAATTGGACGTGAATTTTATTAACACATTATTTTTCATCATACATTTAATGCGATAATCCAATTCACTCCGTGTATGTTGGCCTGTACAAAAATACCTCACCCTTTGATAAATGAAAGTCTCATACATTAAATGTACATGTATCAATAATCTTTAATAAATTAAGATTATGAACGATGTCATAGCGTGAGTGTGAATGTACAATTTTTTCATGTAGTCAGACGGAGAAAATTGACTCACACGCAGTCCTGATCAATACATTCCAAGTATATTAGTATATTAAGTTCAAGCTTTACCGTTTTCATAACCAAGATAGATATACTTAAATACTATACTACAGTCCTGCCTAAGGTTTGTCCAATTTCTTCCAAGCTGTGATCGTTTGTTTATATTCAATGGAGACTTATAAATTGATCTTCTGTGTATTATAAGCTAATCTCTACACGCCAATTCATATATCATATATAATAAAAGACTCTTATATAAATATGTAATTTTTCATATATAAAGTGTTAAACATATTCTATTCCAAATAAATAAATCCAGTTTGAATATTACATAAAATAATGGTGTTTAGCATACTATTTCTATCAATTAAAACAATATTCCTTCATTTACTTTAAAAAAAAAATCTTATAATTCAAAAAAAAAAAGTGTGATCAATTTGGTCTCCAGTCATTGATTTGTAAAAATTTAAAGGATGGATTTGCATATAAGATAAATGGCCAGTAGTAGTATTGGTCTCGGCAGTCAAACATAGGGTCCCCATCTCACTCGCTTTCTCCTCGCCCATGTAAGCGTCGAGTCAATAGTAGACTGAGGAAAAAAGCAGGAAACTTTGAGAGATAACATAGACACGGAAAAAAGAAAGAAACTTCATTCAAACGCCCTCTAAGGTTTCCATCCATCTCAATCAATGCCATAGTTGCACAAAGCGCTCTGAACATTGTTCAATTCATGGTTCATTATAATGTTTGTGCCATTTGTGGCATGCAAGATAAAAATGGTTCCTAATTATAAAATAATCTCAAGACTTATGTTGGAGACTTTAAACTAACAAGAGACGCTCTATCAAACATCTCAAAAACGCTAGCTTATAAGCTCGATTCTTTTTAAAAGGTGATTTGTTTAATCATTTCCGTGCATGCTAACTAATTTAAATTGATTTGTTCAAGCAAGTATCGTAAATTTTCAGTTAAAGCAATCAAAAATTATATGTATATTTTCAATCTCCGTACGTGTAAGATCATTAGCAAAGCTAGCTTATAAATGCCATGTGTTTACCACGTTTTAATCCTTTAGTTCATAGAAGCTAGATAAATTTTTCCTTCATATCTATATTGGATTAAACTGACTCGTTTAAAATACAAAACTGTTTATGCATGCCATCATTGACTCGCGAAATCGATTAATTTGATTTGATTCTTGTATTGGTAAATAACTTGTTAATTTTAATTGTGATTTTAAACTTTAGTGTCTTGGAAAATTCTGTTTAGAAAAGAGGTTACTTAATTGTACGTCATATAAATTGGAAAGCCCCTCTTTCCTAGGAATCAAGCTAGTTGCTATATATAGGAATGCAAATCAAAAGCTTTGAACTCATCTCATTGCAACTTGCAAGAGAAAAAATTGGCACCACGATCACATAGTTGCAAGCTTGATACCATCTGTTAGGATATTTTGAGTGACACTATTGATGTGTGTATTTCATACCATATTTACATACATATTTTTGTACGCATTTAAATTATTTTGAATCAAGATTGAGTTGATACTTTGGGATTTCGTATGTTTTATATGTAGAAGGGTTGATTTGAAGTCATAGATGAATTGGAGTGCATTTGGAGAAAAACCAGTAGAAAATGCCATTACTATGCCCTTCCAGCATTTCAGCTTCTTAGAGAACATACTTAGGAAAATTGTAGTGCGCTAACAATGCTCGAGTGGCAAAACGGTGCCAGACCTAGACGAAATTTTACATTTTTTTCTGGAAACTTAATTTGGTTATGTTTTTGTGTCATTAAACGTGTAACCCTAATTAGGACTTTTAGGAAATTTGTATTGGGTATAAATAGGTTCGAAAAACTTAGGAAATGGTTCACAAACTTTGCTCTCGCTTGTGAGACGACTCTTCTTAAATCTTCTTCCTCTTTTGTGTATCAAACTTATGGTTCCTTCTTCCTTTGTTTTTACATTTGTGTTCACTACACCAATTTAGATATTTTTCAATTCATTAATTTCGACGGTAAAAAGTAAGCGTTGAAAAATGAAAGCATTTTCAACGGCCGTAAGAAGTCGCTGAAAATAATTTAACTTGATAATTTATCATTAAAAAAATTTACCCTTCCCGCTCATGCATAGATCTTTGGCGCTAAAAATTAAGATCTATTTCAAACAATGAGTTGAAAAAAATCATATTTGTCACGTGCATATCACGTTGAGTGGATCTCGTTTACGAGTGGAACCACTAATTCTTTTAGTTAGCATTGGATAGATCATTAAATGATATCATGATGCCTAATGAAATGGAAACTCAAAATTTACCTTTTGGAGGAAAGACTGTTATATTCGGTGTGACTTTCAACAAATACTTCTCGATATTGGAGGCTCGCGATAACCTATTGCAGCTAAAAGAGTAAACTTTCTAGCTGCAACAAAGAGTAAACTTTCCAACTGCAACAAAGAAATCAAATGAAAGATGTACAAATCAGAGGACAATAAAATGCAAGCATGAATAAATGCAAATAAGTAGGCCATCATCTTGTTCATAACCACAATGAGAGAAAAATGATATCCAGTGTGTAAAACACATAGATAAAGCACAAATGGAACTGGAAACAAAAATGTGTGGGCATAATAACACAAACAACATAGTTTTTTTGTATAATCACAACATGAGAGCCTGGAAAAGGTATATAATGACAAATAAAAAAAATCCTGGGAAAACATTAGCTAACCTTGTGATGGCTAAGCAGAAAGAATCATGTTTAAAGTGTTTCCAATCAAACAGAGTCAGTGCAGCTGAAAAAAACAAATAACAGAATAAAAAATTTTAAATTAGGAAATTGTAATATGAGAAGTATAATCAGCAAGAATAAAAATGCACATAGAAATTGCACCAGATTAGGAAACATGCAAAGCAAAATTTCCAGGAATTAGCTCCTACCCAAATACGCTAAAAGAATCTGTTCTATATATAAAGCTCCTAAAACTAAGAAATAGCCGCACTTGACCAGAAAACAAGACAAAGAAGTCACCAATATACCACAATAACATGATCTATTACTACACCATTCATAGAAAAAGAAGGGCAAGAAGAATAGCAAAGAGATTATCTTGTTAATTAGGGGTTGCTTTTGGGGTTTTTAGAAGAGAATTGGTGGAGTTCTTCCAAGCATAGCCAGATTGTCTCTAGAAATCAATCCACTGAACAATACTAAACCCAAATCGAAAAAGAGAAAAGAAAATAGAAATATACCAAATAAATTACCTTGATGCAAAGAGAATGGACCACGAAGATTATGTCTGATTAGGCGAGATCAAAGTTTATGGCGCCGGCGTTGTTTCATGGTAGGAGCGGAAGATGGCTCGGTACGTACTAGCCACGAAGAAAGATCAGAACACGAGAATCTCAGTGAACTGAATTGAAGGGGGAAGAAGAAAGCGGCATAATGGTAGAAGCGTAGAAGGAGTTCACGCGAAGGAAGATTAATTAGGTTTTCGATTTTTTTTATGTTAAGCCAATTTTTAATTATTCTTTAAATTAAAAATTATTTTTGTGACAATTAATAATATCACTAATACTATTTAGTGACAAAAAAAATAGGGGTCACTGTTAATTGGCGCCATTCAATTGAAAATTTTGCGCCAAATTAAATTATTATTTAGTGACAATTTTTTGTGACCAAAAATTTGTTTTTGTCGCTAAAAATAGAAGTTTTTGTGACTACTTACAAATCTTGTCACAAAAACTTTTAACCTGTGACGAGATATATTTATTGTCACTGAATGTCTATATTCAGTGACAAGTTATTATATCGTCACACACTTCTTGTCACTATAACCTAGTTTTCTTGTAGTGCGTGTAGATACATTTCTTAATATCTTTAACCCTCAAAATTTAATTTTATTTATTAAAAAAACTAAACAAATTGATTATCTTTCCCAGTCTACGTGAAAGTACCGCACTGCCTCCTATTTCATCAATCGCTTTCATTCCTCTAGTTCGAAGTTGCTTGAACAAGAAAGAGGCTTCCACTAGCATTAGTAGTTTTAGTTGGCACTCATCCCGCTCTTGCTTCCTCGAGCATCGCAGCAGAGCAAGGAGTTCATCGATTGAAGTATTTCAGCATGAGCGACTTTATCCCTCAAGAATGTGATTCGGTTTCTCAAGAAGCTCTCATTCCAGTCTTTAGTTTCTTATGGATGTGGAACTATCTCCATATGTAATTGATGTTTTGTTCGACGTTGTTCATTTTGTAGGTGATGTGGTGTTTGTTTATGGGTGAACTCAAATTACTTTGATTTAATTTGTAAACTAAAGCTTCAGCGAGGGCTTTTTTCTTTCTCTACTCTGCTTTCTCCAATTTTGGTGTTTGCAAGTTTTGGGTGTTGTCTAGTATGGAGGCTAGTGTGGCAGTTTTATGTTGGTTATTTGTGCAGTTTTTGGGTGCACGTTCTATGGCTGATTTGCTAGAGATTCTTTAGTGTTTGCTGCTGGCTTTTAGTGCATGCTTCTAGGTTTGGTGATGGTTTTTGTGTTGATTTCTTTTCATTTCTTCTATAAGATTATTGGAGTTCCTTGGATCAAAGTCGGTTTGATCGGTTATCCATTTAATTGCGTGTGAAGAATTAGATTTTTGCTACTACAATATATTGTTAGCAACAAAGCAAACTCTAGAAAAAGAATAAGAATTTTTTTTTTACTTATGCGTAAATTAAAATTTGATGTGCACTAGAGTAGTAGAATTTGGTAGTGAGTAGTGAAAAACTTTTTGGGATGATTTTTCTACTTGTGAGAATCTTAACTTTTCTCCTATTTTCATGTTTTTTTCAAGTGTTGCTTGAGTTTAAAGCGTGTGATGGATAAAAGTTGAATACAAGAATGGGACAGACGGCTTCCTAAGTACATAAATGGTGTTAGAGAGTTTCTAGATTTTGCATTCGCGCATTCAGCCCTTAATAATATGAATTTTGTGCCCATGTGTCAAGTGTAACAATCGTAGAATAAAGACTAGAAAAGATGTAGAAGTAGATTTGGTAATAAATGATATAGATATGAATTGCACAGAATGGAGTAAGCATGGTGAAGAACTGGATGGGTTGTCAAATGACTCAAAGGATGATGATCAAGAATCTTATAGAGAATAAATGCAATAAGTATTAAGGGACCATTTTGGGGCTTCTGATGAAAAGTTGCCCAGTCGACATGCCGCTAAGTTTTATAAAATGTTGTTAGAATCTAAAAAAGAAATGTATCCAAATTGTAAACGGTACTCCAAGTTATCTTTTCTGATGAAATTATTCATCTACACTATCTTGGTGGTGTCAGTAACAAGATATTCACCATGATACTTCAATTGTTAAATGATGCTTTTGATGAGAATAGTCTTCCAAATTCGTACTATGCAACAAGAAAGATAATTCAAGGGTTGGGTCTTGACTATGTAAAGATACATTAATGCATAAATGATTGCATAATGTTTGGAATGAATACTCAAGTGAGAATAATTGTCTAGTTTGTCACACTTCTAGAAGGAAATCTGATGGTGATAATAGAAAGGGGAAAAAAACCTCAAAATATATTATGCCACATTCCTTTAATCCCACGATTGAGAAGATTAATTTATGTCGAGAAATATAGCTTCAGATATGACATGGCACCATGATCAACATGTGAAAGATGGGGTCTTAAGGCATCCGACAGATTGTACTGCTTGAAAGACATTAGACCAAGAATACAAGTGGTTTCTTCATAGCCATGAAATGTTCGCTTGGGTTAGCTAGTGACGAATTCAATCCTCTTGGAAACATGAGTACCCAATATAGTGTTTGACCTGTAGCCCTTGTTCCTTACAATTTGCTACCTTGAATGTGCATGAAGGAACCCTAATTTATGTTTTGATTGCTTATTCGAGGACCCCAAAAGTCCAAGAAATGATATTGATGTCTACTTGCGACCCTTGATTAGTGAGTTACGGGAATTAAGTGAAGTTCGCATAGAGACTTTTGATGTGTCTAGAGAACAAAGTTTTTGAATGCATGGAGCAATTTTATGGATAATTAATGATTTCCCGAGTTATGGAAATTTTAATTCTCGATTGGACGTAAAAGTTTTATGCGTCATCGAGCTCAGTTGTTGAAGGCTATATTTCTAATGAATGTTGAACTTTTGCAAAGGTATTTTAGTGGAATTGTGCTGGGTTTCAATAACTCATACACAGCGGAAGTTTAAAAATTTCATTGAAACCCTCCAGAGAATCCATGTGAAAGGGCATAAATCGGTGATGAAGAGTTACCTCTTGAAGTGCAGAAATCAACTGAGTGCTTGGCTTGAAGGATCCGAATCAATTAGCACTATCCAACCGAACAGCACGCCTCTATGGTATCCACACGAACAAGCCAAAGATCTCCCTCTTCACGTTATGCTAGTAACCAAGAAAAGGGCTCCAATCCGTTTGCTCTCAACTCTCTTTGAAGTGCGGCACACCAAGTGTATCACATAAACTAGGGTTACTTTAACCCTAAATATATATCACGAGCCAAGCCAAACGAAAAGCCCAAATTCCATTGAAGAAAGAAGCCCACGTTTTGGACACTTGACCATGTTCAATTAATCCAATTAATTGAACCGGTCATGGACCCTACATAAAGCCCAAAGCCCAAACATAATTGTTATTCTCTAATAACGTAATATTTGCTTATTCTATGTGTGCGACCCTATAGGTTCTCATCACGTTGGCAGTAAAACTAAAATCATATTTTAGCATCACAAACAATGAGAGGTATCTAGCAACACATCATTGTTACCCAAGTAATGAGAATGTCAATGATTCGACATAACCTTTATTCATGACCAATTTTACATGCAGTCCCTTTGTCCTTAATATCTTGATTAACATCGAGGCATGGAATGTGTCATCCTCATATATGTTAATCTATGTGTTTCTTGATTCCGAGTAGACTATTAGAAAACAAACGAAATCAATATCACATATTGATTCATTTGAGCACGGCCATGCATTTCTAAGTCTCACTCAATCAAGGGGCCCACGGATATCACTCCTGTTATATAGAAGGGACAAATACCATCTAGGTCACTCACATCCCTCCACATGATTCGTGATATACCCAATCACTGACTTTATAGTCAACCCTTTTACAAGTGACGTTAGACAGTATCAAAGTGTATAACTCCTCATGTTGGGAACCGTAGTGATTTCAGGTTAAAGGAAAACATATACCATTGTCACTATGAGAATAGCTTATGACATTCATATAACAATCCATGCAGTATTCTCATGTTGGGTCTGTCCAGTACTTCCCGTTCTCTAACAAGTACCCATGTATTGATTTGATATCTCATATCCATGACTCGCAAGATTTAGTCATCAATCAATCTACATACTAGTCTCAACGTATTAATGTTATCCCATTTAATAATAATACTCGACTAGGGACGTTTAGGAATAGTGTTCTATATACATCTATGATGATCTCACGTTCAAGTCACACACTTGAAGTCCCATAGCATCGAACCAACTATTCTAGGGATATTTATCATAATCATTTATATAGTGCAGACAAATAATTCATAACAAATAAAGTACCTCAATATAACATAATAAATGTATGCTAATACAATCATCCCATGATTGGCTCCTAGAGCATACACCAACAAATTGAGACTAAATTTAATCAAGTAGGAAGAAATTGGGATGGGGGTACAACCTTATTAAATGAAACGCTATCTACATTTTCTGAAATTGGTGGTCCTACACAAAAAAGCCACTCATCAAGGAGGTTTAGTCTTGAAGAATGGCCTCAAGCACATCTTTATGTGCTGAATTTTTTTGAAGAAGTTCTATCTTTTATTGAGTGAGTAATTCGGCACTAATATAGTTAAGCTCATTTTACAAAAGTTGATGTTCGATAAAATTCTCTCTGTTTTTTTTTTGTTCAAGGGAGCATAAAACAGAATTGCAAAGCAAAAATTCAAGGAACGTGGAAAAAGACACGATAAAAAGTTTATTGCTTGGTTTGAAAATTGTGTAAGTACTAGGTATTACATCTTTTGTCACAAAGGTTTTGTGGATCGATTTTATTATTAATAAAGTTGTTTTTAATAGTTTGCTCAATTATTCAATGACATAGATGGACAAGTATCTGAGCACTTTTTCAATTTAGCTAGAGGTCCTTCTCGTCAAGTTTTATGTCACAGAGGTTACATTGTCAACGGTTTCATATTTCACACTCAAGAATGTGACAATCGACGAAAAACTCAGATTAGTGAAGTAGTTGTGAAGGAAGATCGTGATGTAGGAAAACAAGAATATTATGGCGTAATTTTATAAATTGTCGAGTTAGAGTATGTAGGAGCAAATAGAGTTGTCATGTTCAAGTGTAGTTGGTTTGATGTATTTAATTATGGTAGAGGAGTGAAGATAGATGACCATGGGATTGCGATAGTCAACAAAACTCGAACGATGAGTACAAATGAATCATTTGTCTTAGCATCTCAGTTAGAGCAAGTCATCTTTGTTGAGGGCATTACAAATCCTAATTGGCTATGTGTTGTAAAGAGCGAACATCGCGATTTTTTCAACATGCCTTCTGATGAGGTGGATGACAATGAAGATGAAGTAGAAGCGGTTCAATATACACAATCTGATTTTGGTAGCTCGTCAAATGCAGTGGATGACGATAATAATTTGGTGATTTCATGGAGTAGAATGGACTTTTAGGCGAGTACAATTCATGTTGATATGGATGATAGCGAAGATGATATTGAAGTGCATGATGGTTCGAAGTACTGGTATTTTATTGTTGACTTGAATAAAATTTATGCTTTCTTATTTGAGTCATATGTTGTTGATGTATTGATTTATCTTGAATATGTCTTTAATTGTGCTATGTTTTTGAGAAAGTTAAATTATATTTCTTATATTTTTCGAACTTTCCATAGTATGTTATGTTCAAATGCAATAGGATACGAGTAACATAATTGGTAGAGGTAGAGATAGAGGAGGAACATTTTCTATTAGTGTGGGCAACATTTCTGGTGGTACTTGACAAAGAGATACACTTAATACAATAGATGGATCAATTGAAAGAAGTAGAACAAGCGGTACGAGAAATACTGCTTCCTCTCAAGGTTGAAATATGAGTTATAATTGTTGTAAAAAAACTTCTTTTATTTCTTAAAACAATCTAGCAGCATGCACAAACTATTTTCTCACAACTTGGATCTCATAAACAATCTCAATCATCATAGAAACAGGACTTAGAGTCCACTCTCGGTTCAGAAGATACAATCATAGAGATTACCTCCTAACCGTCCACAAGTCACACCCATATGTGCCAATAGTCAATAAGACATAAGTTTATCACATACAATGAACATAACAACAAGTAAACAATACTCTCAATCCCAAACCTAGACCTTCTCCAAGTGTCATCCATACCACATGTATGATTGTTATGTTTTACTATGTATTGCGGATGCATGCTGTAGATGACCCGAGGTCCTGCCTAAGATTGTGGATGCATGTGATGTGATGGCCGGAGGCCTTATATGATTGTTGAGTATTTGCAATCATTTCAGGTCGGCATTCTCCGATATACGGGGAGATGCTGTCAGATTTCTGATAGAAATTTATAGGTTATAGCTGGAGAAATTAAGATTAAATCTTTTGTAATATTGTGGACGATTAATATCTTATAGATATTGGATTGGGTTTATATAGAAGCGCCTCCCAGGTCAGGGCGTTACAATTTGATATTGGAGCCAGGTTACGGCTCTACGTAGGGTCCTAGTTGTATCTTAGTAGTCTCCAGACCATGTCATAACCTCTGCAGATTCGGTACGTACTCTTTCCCCTTAAATCCTTTTTATTCATTAAGTATTAAATAGTGTTATCTATTGTCGCACATATGGACACTCGTAGAATGACGTGAGCATCGAGAACTACGACTGAGACCCCTATTGATGGGGGAAGAGGTGATAGACCTCGGGATGAAGGCCGAAGTCGTGGGAGAGGAGTAACGCGCACTACCAAGTGCACTCCTAGCACACAGGGATCAATACAAGGGTTGGGTACAGAGATTGGGGAGGAGGATACAATCTTAGAAGAGCAACAGTTGTGTAACACCCCGACTCGTAGAATAGCTCACGTGATAGGGCAAAGCGATGTATGTGGTACTTAATATTATTTCAAGCGTGTGCAATAATATGTGTTAAATGTGATCAAGATATTTGTATTGAATCTTATGTGATAGATAAAAGTAGGGGATACAAGAATTATCGAAATCGAAGTTAAAATAAAATTGATATGAATTATTAGAAGTAAAATATTGGGTGAATAATTTAGTGGGAGGATTACAAAATAGGATGAGCATTTCAATTAATTTAAGAAAGAAGGTGGGGTAAAATTGTAATTGACTAATTAAAAGATTTAATAATAAATATAAATGTTTCACGCGAATCGAGGAGGAGAAAAGCCCTATTATGGCTTATGCGATAAGGCGGCGGCGATGGAAAGCTTATTACCAAAAACGGCGACGGTTGGATACATTGATGACACAGGAAGGACGAGCTAAGAGAGATGAATTCAAAGACGTCATTTTTGTATAAAACGAAGCTCCATCGGGCCGTCAACGGAGAAGAAAAGGGTCGCGAGATTGCGAGCTGTGTACCGGAGAATCACCGCAAAATGGCCACATCTTAGGTAACTGATACCACCATTGGATTCATCGTGATGAGACGATCTTAGGCATGGCAACTGTTGTCTCCATCGCGCCCTTTCTGGTGGTGACCCAGTTGCAGCCTCAAGCAACCCAAGTGAGGAGGAAGACTCGAGCCGGAAATCCTTATTATTATTTATATTTAGTTAATGAATATTAATTTAAATATATAGGTAAATATTACTAATGCTAGGTAATATTATGAATTTCAGGAATGGATTATCATAGCTGAAGTACTAAGATTTACGGAAACACCTTAAGGTAAGTAGTACTCAATTGTATTATGAAACTATGTGATCTGTGAATTTTATGTGCTATTATTTGTATTGATTGTGATGTCTATTTGATTGTGTATGATAATAAGTTGTACTAATTGAATGTTTTCATGAGACTGAATTTGTGATAATTTGAATATATGTGAATTATGATATAAATGATTTATTTATGTTGTAGCTATATTGAATGTGTGTTTGGTTACCGTGATTGGACGACAAAACTGGCATTGTATTTCTCTGTAGAATGTAATGTGTGATGTTATGTGCTTGAATAGAACATGCTGATGAGACTGATATGATGACGATTTTAAGATCCTTAGAAGTGACTCGTATGTATGCTTTACTGAGGTATTAAATGTTATTCATAAGCACGATGCATTGTATTGCATGAAAATGGAAAATTTTAATTTAATGAGAAGATGTTTTTATGAACCGGTTACAACTACTACAGGGAGAGTGTATTGAAAGGTTAAGGTTGAGTTTTACTGGAAATGAAAAACGAAATAGAAATGATTTTGACTGGAAAATGTTCTTTGGCAGAATACTTAATTAAAGAAAAATCCCGACCGGTTGCTCTGTAGCGGTCTACCTAGGTTAAGGGCCCAAGTATTGGAAAAGAATTTAAATGATTGACGGCTTTATAAAGATAATGTTCACGTGCATTCATGCATAAGTATTACTTGCTGGGCTTTAACTCACTCAGTTCCGTGATACAGGTACTGAATTCTTGATTATTAAGCTGACCTAGCTGTTGATGGCGTGACTGCAGACCCGTGAGAAGGGTGCTCATGTGCTGGAGTTAGGTTTTGTTAGTTCATGATAATAATAATAATATTTCTATCTGAGTTTATCGATTATTTCTAGTATTCCAGTTTTCAGGAATGAACAAAAGTTTGAAAAACAAGATCAAGAAGCATGTATTGTTCGCTTTAATTACAGTCATGAAATTTATTATTTTTAAATGATCTTTGAATTTAGGATGATTAAATTGAGTTATTTAGTGAGTTTAATTAGTTAGAGCATTTAATTTTATACTAGCAGTAATTAGGTTACTCTGTAGATATTTAGAATTAGATGGTTTTGAGGGATAAGGTTGTAATATAGGTAGCATTCTGGACTACGAGCCTATGAACTAGGGTTTCATGAGACAGGACGTTACAATTGGTATTAGAGAAAAACGATCCTTTAGAAATAAAATAATACTTGGACATGTGTAACTATATGAAACTTGTAGTAAGGTTACATGAGCATCATGGATCAGCACGGCCATCAATACGTAAGTGATTTAAATGTAATTTTTATTGTTTTGTTACGAGTATTTAATTATTTGTGTGCTTCTCTTGGAATATGTATGTGTATAGAACTATAATAATGTGATTGAGATGGTTATATGAGTTATGCATGCATAGGCAGAGAAATTGTGATAGGTCGAGATGGAGAATTAGTATAAAAAAAGCCAAAATGTATGTGATAGGTATATTCATGACCAAGTCTATGATTAATGGAATTGGAGAATATATATATATATATATATTATTTTTTTATTTATGATTTGATGATTAATTAAAACAGTAATTAATGGTATGATAATAGTTTTAAGTTAGGTTTTTGCTGATTATCAATGTACGAAGCATGATATCGTATTTAGAAATTTATCAAATAATTTAGTTTAGTAGTGTTAGTGCGAAAGATGATTGTGACATCATGGGAACGATGGTATAATATATGATTGTATATAGTGATACACAGTATCGTGCACATGAAGGTGTGACTTTGTTATGTTGGAAAGAATATGACTTTACAATGTATTGAAGTTAATTTCAGTGGAGTGATCGATATCTTATATAAGATCGATAGGTGACGGAATTTTTGTGAAATTGGGGATAGAGCTAGGAAATTAGTATTAAGGAACAAATTAAAGACTCGAGATACAGAATCGCATCATATTATATCGATATTGACACAATAGGTAGTAAGTGTTTAAGTAGAGATGAATAATTAAAGATTCGTGAATTAGAAAATGTGATGGGACCTACAATGTTAGTGTTAGGAAGATTTAAAGTAACATGAGATACTAAGGAGGCAATAAGTGAAATACTGGATTGATACATGTAAACTGTTTTGGATCACGATGGTATTAAAGAAGGATAGGTCGGAAGGTTATATAACATAATACTTTGATACTGATAAAGATATATATAGCATCAACGAAATTTCATACACCAACTTAGGGGAGGTTAAAATTCATCGATATCACATATATTAAAAATAACTAAATTAATAGAAGAGACTTTAGTATCAATTATTTTATTGTGAATGCAGAATTGTTTGTCTATATGAGTACTCGTGTGGTGGAATATATGAAAGTTAAATAAGACGTTTGTGTGAATGTTTTTTAGGAATCATGAATTGGAATGAGGTGTAATATTGTTTATTGTGTTTGCTTGAATATAATATTTATTTTGATTATGCATATATGTTCGTGGATATATATTACACACACACAAATGAGTCGATTGTGTGGGTTATAGGATGTAGTTCTTGGGAGTAATATGACACTTAGTTGATGTATACTGATGAAGTGGAATGGTGGAGAACCCTGTAAATTATCTTCAGTGAGTTATTCATGATGGAATAATTGTATGCTTAATTGAGATGTTGGGGGAATAGTTAAATTATTCTCAATTGTATGTATAATTTTGTGTTATATGTGTACTAGTTGGAATGAGCAGATGAATTGAAATACTTTAATTTTTGGTTAGTAAATAAGTTGCAAGTATTATATGATGGAGTTAAAGAAAATAACATTGAAAAGATAGGACACCAAATTAAGGATAGATATGAGGTGGTATTAATAGCCAAAAATTATATAAGTTGGCAGAAGGACATGTAGATTTAAATAAAGTGAACCTAAGTGATGAATTTTATAGATAGATATTCCTAATTTAAGCATAGTCTATGAAACAGAAGAAAAAAAAAAGGGTTAATGTTGATAATATATATTTCTAGTGTGTATGTACGTATACATGTGAGGCATATTTAATTGAGTTCAATAATATGACTATTACTATAGATAAATATCAGTGGATGATATAAGTGTGATGGAGTCCTTAGCTCCTCATAAAGGTATATGAGACAATAATTAGATAAGTGATATTTTAGCATAGATTAAGAGTAAGCGGTTTATTGTGAGTGTTAATTAATTAATTATTAGATGAATTAATTGTGTATATTGATATTGGAAAGCTGAATTAATAAGTATGCGAAATCATTCAAATAAAATAAATACGGGAGCCCAATATATATATATATATATATATATGTATATATGTATATACATGCGTATGGTAAATAAGTTAGCCTACCATAAATAATTATATAAGGAGCAGCTTGTATGTACTATCTAATAGAGATATCAAAGAAATCCAACTATGTGTAGGGCACTTAATCGAGAGCCCAATGATGACACCAAACAAGACATGAATTACATAATTGGTGGATTAGCTTGTACCCATAAGTATTATGAACTTGATGAAGGTGATAATTAGTGCTAGGTTATACATGCAATTATATTCAAGAACTAATTGTGATTAATAAAATTGAATGATAGTTTCTTTGCGCTACTTGAGAGTGCTATTCTAATGATTAAGTTAAGGATTTAGTTGTAAATATGTATTTGGTTATTCCATTTGTGTTTGATATGTCTAAATCTTGTATTCGGATTGGGATGTCGTTGAAAGTATTTGGAATTATAGAGATGTCCTTATGATATGCGCACTAGATTGAGTGTAACAACTGGAATGTTTCAAATGTAGTTGGTAAATGAGTTGCAATTACAAAAAGGATATGCGAAGAGTCTTGGTGAGATATATGATAATCGATTAAGGAGTATATGAGTGATATTTATTGTATAGGGATGATAAATGTCGAATGAGCAAAACATATCAAATGAAATAGAATAAATCTAATTGTTAGATTATATAGATAAGAACTTAATGAAATTGGAAGACTGAAAGAATGAATATCGTTTAAATTATAACTTGTGTGGATTAACACTGAAAACAAGCTTAAATATAATGTTGGGGAAATTGAAGATGACTGGGAGACAATATAAGCCTAAACAATGTGATGTTAAATGATTTTTTTAAAAAATGGTTGAAATGCTCTATGAAAAGTATGTTATTATTCTATGAATTGCACTTTGTAGTTGATGATATATTGATAGATGTGCATATGTGCATAGAAAATTTCCTTGATTTGTTCCGTGTCTTTAGGTTTGTAACTGTATGGAATTTTATAAGGTGGGGGAAATTAAAACACACCGAATAATTATTTATTTAATACATTTCACGGGGATAAGAGTTAATATGCGTTCTTGATGTGGTGATATCTTGACGTTTATGTGCATGGTTTGGAAGTGTGATGTGATTTCAGTGTGAGAATATGATTAATGTTGAATAGTCAAAAGTATTTCAGTAAGAAATTTCAAGGACGAAATTTTTATAAGGAGAGGAGACTGTAACACCCTGACTAGTGGAATAGCTCACGTGATAGGGCGAAGCGATGTATGTGATACTTAATATGATTTCTAGCGTGTGCAATAATATGTGTTAAATGTGATCGAGATATTTGTATTGAATCTTATGCGATAGATAAAAGTAGAGGATACAAGAATTATTGAAATCGGAGTTAAATTTGAATTGATACGAATTATTAGAAGTAAAATATTGGGTTTATAATTTACTGGGAGGATTATAAAATAGGATGGCGATTTCAATTAATTTAAGAAAGAAGGTGGGGTAAAACTGTAATTGACTATTAAAAGATTTAATAATAATAATAAATATAAAATGTTTCATGGGAACTGAGGAGAAGAAAAGCCCTATTCTGGTTTCTGCGTTAGGGTGGCGGCAACGGAAAGCTTATTATTGGAAAAGGCGACGGTTGGATGCATTAATGACACAAGAAGGACGAGCTCAGAGAGATGAATTCAAACACGTCATTTTCGTATAAAACGGAGCTCGATCGGACCGTCAACGGAGAAGAAAAGGGTTGCGAGACCGCGAGCTGTGTACCAGAGAATCACCACAAATCAGCCACATCTCCCGGTAACTGATACCACCATTGGATTCACTGTGATGAGACAATCTTAGGCATGGCAACCGTTGTCTCCACTGCGCCCTTTCTGGTCGTGACCCGATCGCAGCCTCAAGCCACCTGTGCGAAGAGGAAGACCTGACCCGGAAATCCTTATTATTATTTATATTTCGTTAATGAATATTAATTTAAATATATAGGTAAATATTAATAATGCTAGGAAATATTATGAATTTCAAGAATGGATTATCATAGCTGAAATACTAAGATTTACGGAAACACCTTAAGGTAAGTAGTACTCAACTGTATTACAAAACTATGTGATATGTGAATTTTATGTGCTATTATTTGTATTGATTGTGATGTCTATTTTATTGTGTATGATAATAGGTTGATTGGATGTTTTCGTGAGACTGAATTTGTGATGATTTGAATATATGTGAATTATGATATAAATGATTTATTTATGTAATATCTATATTGAATGTGTTGTTTGGTTACCGTGATTGGACGACAAAACTGGTATTGTATTTCTCTGTAGAATGTAATGTGTGATGTTATGCGCTTGAATAGAACATGGTGATGAGACTGATATGATTACAGTTTTAATATCCTTAGAAGTGACTCGTATGTACGATTTACTAAGGTATTAAATGATGTTCAAAAGCATGATGCATTACATTGCATGAAAATGAAAAATTTTAATTTAATGAGAAGATGTTTTTACGAACTGGGTACAACTGCTACAGGGAGGGTGTACTGAAATGTTAAGGTTGAGCTTTACTGGAAGTGGAAAAGAAAATAGAAATGATTTTGACTGGAAAGTGTTCTTTGGCAGAATACTTAATTATAGAAAAATCTTGACCGGTTGCTCTGTAGTTGTCTACCTAGGTTAAGGGCCCCAAGTATTGGAAAATAATTTAAATGGTTGACGAATTTATAAAGATAATGTTCACGTGCATTCATGCATAAATATTACTTGCTGGGCTTTAGCTCACTAAGTTCTGTGATACAGGTACTGAATTCTTGATGATTAAGCTGACCTAGTTGTTGATGGCGTGACTGCGAATCCATGAGAAAGGTGCTCATGTGCTGGAGTTAGGTTTTGTTAGTTCATGATAATAATAATATTTCTATTTAGGTTTATCGATTATTTCTAGTATTCCAGTTATCAGGAATGAACAAAAGTTTGAAAAACAAGATCAAGAAGCATGTATTGTTCGCTTGAATTACAGTCATGGAATTTATGATTTTTAAATGATCATTGAATTTAGGATGATTAAATTGAGTTATTTAGTGAGTTTAATTAGTTAGAGCATTTAATTTTATACTAGTAGTATTTAGGTTACTCTGTAGATATTTAGAATTAGATGACTTTGAGGGATAGGATTGTAATATAGGTAGCGTTCTGGACTACGAGCCTATGAACTAGGGTTTCGTGGGACGGGACGTTACAAGTTGGGTCATGATATTCAGATCGGGGGACAGGAGAGGGCTCTAGGGGTTTCTCCAGTGCATGTGGAGGCACCTCCTACAGTGCAGGTTGCTCCTACCATCTTGGAGGGTCAACCAGTGACATTAGAAGCATTGACAACTGCGATGATAAACCTAACTCAGGTGGTGAGAAATTAGCTTGCTAGGACACCTGAGGCGCATACTGAGGGGCAGGCTTCAAGGGCTGGTACCGAAGTAGGATCCATGCAAGGATCGGGTAGGGAAATGTATGAGGTCGATTCGTTGAGAAAAACAAGCCCTCCTATCTTTTTCAGAGAGGGGGAAAGTCAAGAAGTGGAAGAATGGTTGCACCAACTCAGAGCGAGATTTGATACTCTTGCCATAACGGATGATCGGAGAGTAAAGTTGAATTGACTTGGGCTTCTTTTGAATTGTTTTTTTTGGAGCGGTTTGTTGCACATACTTTCCAAGTCGATCAGGCCAAACAGTATTTGGAGTTTGTATTGACACCAGACATGACGGTGTCATAGTATACCAAGAGGTAGGAAGAGCTGTACAAGTATTGTAGGAAGTTTGCACTAGATGAGGGGAGCAAGGCAGAAAGGTACTGTGATGGATTGATTCCGAGTCTGGGTGAGATGGTGCTTGCTACTATAGCTCAGACCTATGCTGAGATGGTGAATATGACATTTAGATTTGAACAGAAGAAGAGAAACTCCCAAAAATATTGCAAAGCACAAAAGGGTCGGACCTCTTCATCCAAAGGTGGAAGTAGTCAAAAGAAGCAGAAGATGGACTCCTACACTCAGAAGGGGGACCGAGGCAAAGGGTTTAGGCCACAGGGTGGCAAGATCACATGCTATCGATGTGGCAAAGAGGGGCATAGGAAGAGTGAGTGCAAGGCTACGGTTCAAAGTGTTTTGGGAGCAATCTGATAGGGCACAAGAGGAATGAATGTTCACGGGGTAGTGGTACTACACAACAGGCATAGTATCAGGCACCGAGATTACCATGTCCGGCACCAGTTCCAGCTTTGCCTTCTATAGGTCTAGTAGGAGGGAAGGGGCGAGGTGGTAGATTGCAGCAGCAGATTCAGCAGCAGCAGCCTGCTCTGGGTCAAACACGAGCATTTGCTTTGGGACACCAAGAGGCACCATAGTACATTTCTTATTTCAAATTGTTGGGCAAAGGTATTGTTTCATTCAGGGGCTACATCCTCATTCATGACTAGCTGTTTGGCACATTCACTTGGGTTGAAAATTTCACCGATAAGGCGTATGTTCACGGTGTCTTCGCCGTTTGGGTATTTCACTTCTTTAGAAGGGGTAGTTTACAGATGTGAATGTCGGTTTGGAAAGATATCTCTTAAGGCCGACTTTTATATAATGGACTTCAAGGATTTTGATGTAATTCTTGGAGTAGATTGGGTGACAAAGCACCACGGTTTGCTAGACTTCTGGTAGAGGAAAATTACACTTAGAGTAATCGAGGGAGGGGTGATTGTGTTGAAGGGATCGAAAGGGATTCCTTGTCCACACTTATTTGACAATCCTTTGTACCAAGATTGTGGGATTGCAAGCTTGACGACTTCAACACCTAAGGGTGACTTTGCTATGGCGATTTGGGTAGTGGAGGAATTCATGGATGTATTTCCAAAGGAGTTTTCTGGATTACCGCCAAAGAGGGAGATTGACTTTGCTATATAGCTGCATCCGAACGTGAAATCGATATCGATTTTGCCTTATCGGATGGCTCCAGCAGAGTTGAAAGAATTGATGACACAAGTAAAAGCATTGCAGGATTTAGGATTTATTAGGACGAGAGTGTCCCCATGGGGAGCACCAGTATTTTTTGTGAAGAAGAAAGATGGCTCGTTGAGGATGTGTATTGATTATAGGCAACTGAACAAGGTGATTATGAAGAATAAGTATCTGTTGCCTAGGATCAATGATCTATTTGACCAATTGAGGGGTGCTAGGCACTTCTCCAAGATTGACTTGAGATTAGGTTATTATCAATTACGGATTAAGGATGAGGACATTCAGAAGAAAACATTTAGGACTCGGTATGAGCATTATGAGTTCTTGATAATGCCATTTGGGTTGACTAATTCCCCGGCGGTATTCATGTATTTGATGCAACAGGTTTTTAGGCCGTTTCTCGATAAATTTTTGGTGGTATTCATAGACGATATCTTGATCTAATCTACCACAAAAGAGGAGCATAAAGAACACTTGAGGGTGGTTCTACAGACATTGAGGGAAAATCAATTGTATGCCAAATTGAGCAAGTGTGAGTTCTAGGCCACAGAAGTGAAATTTGTGGGACATGTCATCACTCAGGGGGGCATAGCAGTTGACTACTCAAAGGTTGAATTGGTTTTGAATTGGGCGAGGCCCGAGTGTGTGACAGAGATAAGAAGTTTCTTAGGGTTGGCAGGCTACTACTGAAGGTTCATTTGAGCCTTTTCGAGGGTGGTTGCACCTATGACTCTATTAACAAAGATGGGTACACCGTTTGTATGGACATACAAGTGTGAAACAACAGTTGTAGATTTGAAGAAAAGGTTGACAACACCCTCAGTGTTAGTGGTTCCTCAAAGAGATGTGGGTTATTAAATGTAATGTGATGCATCTGGAGTTGGATTAGGGTGTGTGTTAATGTAGCGAGAAACGGCTATGGAGCATGGATCGAGGTCGTTAAAAACACATGAAAGGAACTATCCAGTTCACAATTTGGAACTTGCAGCGGTTGTCTTTGCGTTGAAACAATGGCGATACTATCTCTACAGAGAGAGATTCGAGGTCTTCTCAGATCACAAGAGTCTCAAGTATCTATTCACTTAGAAGGAGCTAAACATACAGCACAGGCGGTGGATGGAATACTTGGAGGATTTCGACTTCAATTTACAATACCATCTCGCTAAAGCAAACGTAGTAGCAGATTCATTGAGTAGGAAACACGAGGTAGCTAGTCTATCCATGCATGAGTGGGAAATGGAAGAGACGATTAATCATCAAGACCAATGATGGTACAGAAGGTCATGCATACTTAAAATGGAGATCCGACATTTGATGTGGTTGATGAGAGTTCTGTATGGGTTCACGGAAGTGATGGTGGAGTAAGATATGTGGGAAGGGTAGTGGTTCTCGATAATGAATAGTTGCGTCATGAGATATTGAAAGGGGCACACCATTCACAGTTTTCCATGCATACAGGCGGACGAAAATGTATCAAGACTTGAAGCAAAATTTCTAATGGAGAGGAATGAGGGCCGATGTGGCAAGATTTGTGACAAAGTGTTTAACTTGCTAACAGGTGAAGGGAGAGCATCAATAGCCGGCAGGGTTATTAATACCATTATCGATGGCGCAATAGAAATAGGAGATGATTACGATGGAAATTTTTATGGGACTACCAATAACTCAGAGGAGATACGATATGGTTTGGGTAGTTGTGGACCGATTGACCAAAGCGGCACATTTTCTACCAATGAACAAGACAAATTCTTTGCAGTCTTTAAGTAATTTGTATGTAAAGGAGATTGTGAAGTTACATGGAGTTCCTTTATCTATCGTGTGAGACTGGGGTCCACGATTCACAGGTAGATTCTGGAGCAGCCTACAGGAAGCCTTGGGTACAAAGCTAGATTTTAGTACTTCTTATCATCCTCAAAGTGATGGGTTGAGTGAGAGGACCATTCAAATTCTAGAAGATATGCTTAGAGCATGTGTAGTGGATTTTGGAAGTGGCTGGGACCGGTACATATATTTGGCGGAGTTTGTGTATAATAATTCATTTCAGAGTAGTATCAACATGGCACCATTTGGAGCACTTTACGGAAGGCCTTGCAGGTTACCATTGTGTTGGGCGGAGGTGGGAGAGAAAGTTGTTTCAGGGCCGGATATGGTCAAGGAAGCAAAGGTGAGATTAAGAAGTGATTACTCACCGCCTAGAGTTGACAGAAGTCATATTCTGACTAGAGGGGAAGGCCATTAGAATTTGCAGTTGGTGATAAGGTATTTCTGAAGGTTAGTCCGAGACGCGGTATTCAGTGGTACAACAAGCACGGGAAGTTGACACCAAGGTTCGTGGCACCATTTGAGATTCTAGAGCCTGTCAGACCGGTGGCATATCACTTGGCACTTCCCCCGAAGTTGTCAAAGGAACACGATGTGTTTCATGTCTCTATTCTCTGAAAGTACGAGCCGGACTCTACACATGTGTTGGATTGGACTACATGTGTCACAAGATCGAGTGTAATTCCACTTGTGAAAATTATGTAGATGTATCACGGGGTGGAAGAAGCCACTTGGGAACTCGAGTCAAAAATGAAGGAGAAGTATCCACATTTGTTCACGGAACTTCGTATGTTTTAAATTTCGGGGACGAAATTTCCTTAAGGGGGAAAGGATGTAATACCCTAACCAAAAAATACCAAAGAATAATAATAATAATAATAATAGTAGTAATAGTAATAATAAATAACTAAATTGAAAATTTGGGTCAAAAATACCAAGTATTGAGTTGAAAATTTGACTAAGGATGAGTTACTCATTGGAAATAGAATTCAATGAAAAATTAATTACATATATATAATATATACTATATATATAGAATATATAATGCCACTTTCGGTGGCCATGTTTTGGGCCACTTTCATGGGCCACCGAAAGTGGCCACGTAAAGGCCATTTGGCCTTTCATTTTAAGATATATATATATATATATATATATATATATATATATATATATATATTAATGAGTGAATTGTTGATGGCCACGCCAGCAACATTTCACTAGAAGGAAAAGAAGAACCGGTGGGTGTTCTTCAACACGAGAGAGTGAAGCGAGAGAGAGGGGAGAGAGAGAGGGATTTGGCCAAGATTAAGCATGAAAATTGGTGGGTTGGTGAAGCTCAACAACATATAAGAAGGATTCAAGAAGGAATTGGTAATTTTTGTAAGTTTTGTAGAGTTTCTAAAAATCTAGGTTTTGTTAGATTTGTTCAATTTTCCATATATGCGTTTAGGTGCTTAAGTAAGATGAATATATACTTGATTGTGATTATGAATGTCCGTTTCGTTGTTGATTTAGAGTTGAGGTACGATTTAAAGGATTTTCAAGTTTGGGAAAAATTTCTAGAGAGAAGGTAGGTTGTTTGAATTTATGAAATTGTTGGTGTTTAAATGATGTTGAGATTTTATTGGTGATGATTGTATATTTAGGTTCCATTGTTAATTTGGAGTAGATTCCAAATTTCTGAAGATTCAAGCTTTAGAGTAAAACTCTAGAGAGAGAAAGTGAGTGTTTCTTGGGATTATGGTGTAATCTATATTTGTACGTGCTTATTTTGTTAAATGATGAGTAAATGAATTGATTTACTCAAATGGTTATGATTTTGAAGAGGGCTTAAAAACCCTAGAAATTGAAAATTTTGCTATTGTGCTTAACTTGGATTCGAGGTAGGGGATTCTAGCCCAAATCTTTCGGTTCTTTCTTGTTATCTAAAATGCGTTATTTAATCTTCATTGTTATTCATATTTGTGTTTTTCCTTATTCGCTCCATAAGGAAAAACAAACTTAGGATTATTCTCTAATTTCCTAAAATGTCAGATTGCATTTCTGATTGATTGCTTGGTCTTATATCAAGCATGTGTGGTTATTGTTCATGCATCATGAGTAGTTATATATTTATATATATAACTAGGATTCGTTTATATCTATATTGAATCTATGGCATGACATTGTTGCATAAAGCCATATAGAAGTTCGAGTATGGATTCATGACTTCCGTAGGTTGTGTGAACGTCATATGGGAGGAGGGTTGTGGAACCCCGACTTGATTGCAACCAAATGACTCCCATATAAGGTAACATACTGAGATTTCAGGGGATCGGTTCAAGGAACCTGAGTTAGTATGGAAAAGGCTGGTGTCTTGTAAGTGGTATGCTTTCCTTATCGAATCGTATGGTGGCATTGTTCACCGATAGTAATATGTGGGGATGGATACCAAGGCGTCGTCCCATTGGGACTCGCGGTAGGAAACGAGACCACGGTTTGATGAGTGTTTGATATGGTTGTTCATAGTCTTTGGCCTGTTCCTGCATTGACTTATTATTTTTTCTTTCAGCTATTATATTTATTATCCTCTTTGTCTCTATAGAGCCATTGCTCACCCTTTATCTTCTTTTCTTTGCACACAAGCGAGATTGGTATAGATATCGGAACTACGGATCTGTAGGAGGTGGGATGACATAGTGCCACCTGGAGACACCAGGATGAGATTAGGTTAAAGAATTAACCTTCTTTATTTTGTTTGTTATTATATAAGTGGATTGACGACTGAGTTTGTTGATTACATTTGTGAACACCTTGATGGTGTGTGGATGGTACGGTTAGGAGGGTACCTTGTGATAGAACTCTTGTACCTGGATGTGAACTTTATGGTTTATGTTGCATGTTGATACATGTATGATTATTATGTTTTATTATATATTGCGGATGCATGCTGTAGATGGCTTGAGGCTCTGCCTAGGATTGTGGATGCATGTGATGTGATAGTCGGAGGCCTAATATGATTATTGAGTATGTGCCGCACGTTTCAGGTGGGCATTCTCTGATATATGGGGAGATGCTGCTGGATTTCCGGTAGAAATTTATAGATTATAGTTGGAGAAATTGAGATTAAATCTTTTGTGATATTGTGGAGGATTAATATCTTATAGCTATTGGATTAGTTTTAAACAGTAGCGCCTCTCAGCTCGGGGCGTTACACATGCTTCATGCCATGCCAAATGTACATATGTATATATCATCCTATATATATACAACTACCAATGATGCATGAAAAGATTCTAAACATGCTCAATGGATGATTGAACATGAAAATAGGCAATGCAAACTATATTTAAGAGAAATCATGAATAAACACTTAGGCTCGTTCTTCCTTAGGCACAATAAGGCAAGAATAGAAAAATAGAGAGTAATGAGGATATGAACCGCATTTTAGAATGAAAAGAACGATATTGAAATGAGAACGGGTCAAGAAATCCCCTATCTCGATTAAGCACGACATACACACGAACCTCCAAAGTTACGGTTTCGACCCTTTTACACCAACCTATCAATATTTAACATTCCAACCCATATTATCATATTAATCACACTAATTAACAATAACAACGTGAAATCAAACCACCATATCAAGAGAACTTACCTTCTCTCTCTAGGATTTTCCCCGAAATCCTCTAACTTCTCCAAATTTGAAACCTAGCCTAAACCAATTATTTAAACTAGTAAAAAACTATATATAACCTTAGGAAAAACATATTTAAACCCCAAAACTTATATCTTAACAAAAAAAATGAATCTAAGAAAAACCCTTGAATTCCAAAACTTAAAAAAACTTACTTGAATCTTGAAATCTTCCTTGGAATCTTGTGTAAATCTTCCACCCAAGTATCCAATCTCCAATATTCACACAAAACGTCTCTTTATCTCTCTAAGTTTCTCTCTCTCTAAAAGTTGGACCTCACCAACAAAATGAAGAACAAAGTTGTGTAACAGCACTTTAAAACCAAAATTTTTGACTGGTGTCCGGACACTTTTGATTGCTGCCTTCTCCGGATTGATTTTTTGCAAGAAGTGTCTAGACACTTCTAATGGGTGTCCGACACTTTTTACTCCTGGAACTTCTTCAACTCCAATTCTACAGAAAGTTTTCGGACACTTCCAAAAGTGTTTGGACACTTTTAGCTCTTTTTCCAAACATTTCCTACCCAGCTCGATCTAAGCTTCAATTTAATATATCATGGGCCCAGAACGAACATCTGTGCTAAAAGTTATATCCCATTTAGTAAACCTAGTTTGAAAACATTTTTTTTTGCGATTCTATGCAACTCAGGTGGTCCTTAACCTCCTCGAATCCTTTTCAAATAATCTATTACTTAAAATTGAACCAAAACTTAATAATTTTGGGTCAGGGTTTCACAATATGATTGAATTTTTTTTTTGGTACATATGCTATAGACATATTTTATGTATTACTAACACATTATATGCACTTGGAATGTAGGATGAACTTAAGAAATTAGCAAAAGAAGTAGATGAAGGATCCATGGAAATGAATCAACATGAAATGTTGGTTGTGGTATTTGGAAAAGAGCAACACGGAAGGGTTCGGGGTTATGGAGATGGTGCAACTCCAATGTACTTATGGGGTCATAATTCATCACTTATGAGTGATATTGAAAAAAAACCTTGAAGAATCGAAAAAAAAAAGTGAAGAATATGATGTTGAGCTGAAAATAGTGAAGGAAAAATGGAACGAATAGAGGAACTTATGATACAAATATTGCAAGGAATATTGCATGCATTTAATAGTCATGAAAGCAATAGCTCGACCTCTATACAGCCATCCAATTATGTAAGCAAGAATCCCCAGCTTTGATGGCTGAATTTTAATTATTGCATAAAAAACTAGTTTTTGTCCCTTCTATTTGTTGGATGGTCAAAGTAACACCATTTGTGTGTTAATAGTTTCTCTTCTCGATTTTTTTCTTCATTGAGTTGTGGTGTCTTTTGATTACTAGTTGTTTCAGTTGTTCTGCTTTGGTAGTTGCCTTAGTTTTGGTTGCTTTTGCTGGTTTTTGCTTAGTTTTGCAGTTGTGGTTAGTTGATGTAGCTAGCTGCTGCCATGGTTAGTTGGTGTTGACTGGTCTTTTTACTACTACGTGTGAGAATTTGTAGTTTTTGTTGCTGTGCTACTGACAGTCCTAGGTTTCTTGTTCGTTTGTTGTTTTCAATATGTGGTTTGTTTTTTGTTCCTCTTGGAGTTGTGTTGGTGGCAGCTAAGGTTATTTTTGTCTTCTTTTTTTCCTCCCTAAATTTGATTTTTTTGTCTTGCTTCTTATTCACTTTTTCTTGATTTTTCGTTGCTTTTTCTTTGCATGTGTTGATACCATTCTTGTGGGTTTATTTCCTTTGTGTGCTTGTAGGTTGGTGATGAGTGAACTCAACAAGATGAGATGAGGCCCCAAGGCTACTATTGTTGATTGCTTATATTTTTGGGATAGAAGAGATGGAGCAGTGGTTGGGTAATGGATTAGATGTATATATTTTGTTTATAGGAGTGATTGTATGGACATATTGTTATTATTTTTTAAACATAATACTACTTTTTTAATTCAATTTGAAATTAATTAGACACAATGAATTACCGTTTTTTTTCCTTCATTTTATCATCTATCAAATTATAGCTTCAAAGTTCAAACCTAGAATATTATTAATTTTTTAAATTATATGCCTCAAAATTTAAAAAATAATTGTTTCAATTTTTAACGGTCACATACGTAGAAATTGAATTTATTAAAAATTGTTATATAATATATTTTTCAACGGAAAAGCCGTTGAAATTGACAATCTTAAATCAAAATATTTGAATCTTTTTTCAACGGTCACTAACTGTTGAAAATAGTTTTATCTGTGAGACTTTTATCAATGCTTATCGACAGACAAATGACCATTGAAAAAAATCTTTTCAACAGTTATTTATCTTTTTTTTTTCCATGGCTATGACCGTTGAAACATGTTATTACTGTAGTAGTGGTTTATGGGTTATAACTATAGTCATATCTAGGGTTTAACCTAACCAATCATGAATATTATGAGTTGATCTTTAATACAAGTTTTCAATTCAATTCTTAATTATTAATTTTACTTTTCATGCTTCAAAATATAATTTCTATATAATTATTTGATTACCAGTTAGGCTGTTTAATATGTTCATCTAGTCGAATCACATAAATGGTCCATATTTATGTCTTTCAGTGGAATCAGAATTAAGAACGTTAATTGTTGATCGCTCCGATACAGATTTAGGGGATTAATTGGTTGCTATAACTCTTCTAGTAGTAATGGATTATTTTTACTTAAATTAAATACTGTCATCAAATATGATTAATTTTGTAATGATAATACGTGTTGTTGCCACGATCAATCGATCAACATAATTGAGTGAGTAATCAACCTTAGAGTTGGATTTGATATTGAATGTTTAACATAAATAGCTCGTAATAATACTATTTCTTGGTAACGTTATGCTTGAGGCTTTTCTACCATTGTTAATCGTTAGGTCGTGAAATTATTGTTTATTTGCTTTCCTTATGAATCAAGCACGTTCTCTTTACTTTAATAGTCATTCATTTTATAAATAAGTACATCATTCGACTACACTTGACTATGTGGGATCAACCTTGTATTTTCAATTTTTGTGCTACGTAGTACACTTGTGCACTTGCAAGTATTTTTACATCAAGCTTTTGGCGCCGTTGCCGGGGACTTGTTCAAGTCTTACTTTGTATCTAATTTTCTTCCTTTCGATTTGAGTTTGTATGCAAGGCAGACGATCTTTGAAAGATGATTTACTTCCTTAAATCGATGACATTAGAGGACCTTTTGAGGAACACGTAGTAAGGTACGAAAAGCGACGAAGAAAAACGTATCCACCATAAAATTAGAGTACCCTTTTACCTTTTTCCAAACAAAACTTTCTTGTGCAACATGCTTCTAAGTGAATTCACATACTAAACTTTGTGTGAATGTTATACTTGATTGTTGTGGGATTCGGCAAATTTGAAATAATCTAAATTTTTGCCTTGTCAACTTCAATCCCTCGATTGGAAATTAAAATCCCAACACAATTCCCTCATTGACCATAAAATGGCATTTTTCCCCATTCAATACAAGATTCGTTGCCTCACGTCTTTCCAAAACCAGTCGTATACGTTCAAGACACCCATCAAAATTGGACCCAAATAAACTGAAATCATCCCTGAAGACCTGTCACGCCCCTCTCCCAGATAGATGCGAATGTGCACCCATGAACCCCAGAGGCGTGATCGGCAAGAAACCCCTCCGTTCTCAGAATCGGATTTAAACCCAAGCTACTATGAATTATCAAGATAACTACAGAAGTAGTCTCACATATATATAAGTCTCGACCAAAATCCCAAATACTGCCCATAAAATGTAACATGCAAACCAGAGTCTACAGTGGAAAATCCAAATCATCATAGATACGAAAAGCAGATACTAAAGACAAACACAAACATCCACATAACAGCTACTCATCACGTCTCACGCATCCTTGCGCTGATCACCACTCCGGCTATCTCACCTGAAAAAACATGAGAATGAAAGGAATGAGCCACAAAGCTCAGTAGGGATACGGAGAAATATCAATCATCAAAATAAACGGAAAGCAAAACGCAAGATGCATAACTGAAATGAACAGGAAATCAAATAATGATACACTCTAGTACCACCGAACTCCAGTAAATCAGAGATATGATAAGAAAACCTGAAAGATATAAAAATACATAAAGGAAACCATAAAGTGATACCCTGATAGGATATAGAATCTCCAACCCCATCACAAATATGAACAGATCAATCAATCTGTAGGGTAGACCCCGAGTAGGCTCTACCACTACCATCCTCAAGTACAACTCTCAAATTAGTACACAATCATAATCCAACTCAAATCCATATAACATCAGTATATCCTCCCCTGGACCCACCCTAATCCCCGCAAGGTGTCTCCTAGTCTAGGTACCCCCAGATTGGATGAGGATTGAGCCTATATAGGTACTCGATAGCATCGCCTACATCGAAGAGCGTCCCCTGGGAACCTCACCTCAATCCGGTCTTCAAGTACGTACCCGATCAGAACCATCAACAAATCATCCAGTAGGCTGGGTCTCCCGATGTGGGTCCCACACACTACAAATCATCCATCAATAATCTCGTAACATCATCACCGAAAATCACCATAGTACAGTCCTATCCGGACTCTCAAAAAGACTACACAAACCAAGAGGGGCCCCACCTCTGAGTGTGGGCCCCACAGCAGAGACGCATAAGGATGCAGCCAGTCGCATAAACAGTCCATAATAACATAAAATAATAATACAGTTGCAATTGTGGAAATAAATTGAATAAGAGTGCAAACGGAGAAATTCCCAACCTTCGGGGAATTTCATACAAATAGACAAGTAGGAGTCTGTCGAATACGGAACCCCCGGAACCCCAAATAAGAAATAGGGCAGAATCCCTACCTAAAATGTCGACTAACACTGACTCCGTAATACCGCCTCAGCTATCAGAATCAGTACACAAATTCCTAAATCAATCTCCTACATCAAAATACGGATACGTATACCCGATATCATAAAAAATACGAAAAAGTCATCCAAAAGTCAAATCGGTCAACAAGTCAACTCCGATAAAAAGTCAATTCGAGTCAAACCAGGTCAACTCGGTCAAACCCAAGTTAACATGGTCGTCACCGAAATAGTGGATTCTGGCGACGTTATCAGTCACACCATACACCAAAATGAAGCTCTCAGAACAAGCAATCCAATGGTACCTGTCTCGTTCCAAAACTCCTCCGGAATCGATCTAGAGATCGAGCTCGAATGTAGTCAAAAACGGAACTTTCCCCGCCTGATTCCGCCACCTATGGTGCTCCGATGACGATGATTCCAATTGGGTTTTGCTCCTCTCTCTATAAGCTTCGTTTTGACAACTCACACGGCTCAATCGGACAACAAACGACCAAAATTCGAATTTTAATTCTGCACTTTCTCTCTCTCGCGTGAGCTGCTGGAAGAAGAAGACCAAATCTGGTTTTTACCAAATTTTTCAGGTTAAATGACTCTTTTGCCCCTCGTTTACCTAATAATTACTTAAACTTCAAAAATTCATAACTCCTTCAATATAACTCAAATTCAGATGATTCTTGCGCCAATATTTTTCTAAAAATATGTAATATTTATTAAAAATATCAAAAATGAAAAATTATTATAATTTTTTTTAAAATTGGGTTAGCGATATTACATCCTCCCCGCTTACAACACAATTTCGTCCTCAAAATTATAGAAAGGATAATTATTAAGTGGTCAATGGTAAAATAATTAGTATAAATCAGAAGAATACCTATGTCGTAAACAATTCCGGATAGCGCTCCCGCATATCCGTTTCTACCTCCCAGGTAGCCTCCTGAATTCCATAATGCTGCCATAACACCTTAACTAAGGGTATAGTCTTCGAACACAATCTCCGTATCTGGCTATCCAAAATCTGAACCAGACGTACCTCATAAGTAGCATCCTCTCCAATCTCTAGAGTCGACCAATCAATAATATGGGAGGGATCACGATGATACCTCAATAACATGGAAACGTGAGACACGCCATGAACCCTGGACAGCTGTGGTGGCAATGCCAACCTATAAGCCAAACTCCCCACTCTTTCCAAGATCTCAAATGGTCCAATAAACCTAGGGTTAACTTCCCTGATCTACCAAAATGTTGTATCCCTCCCTTTGGACTAACCTTGAGGAATATATGGTCACCCACTTGAAACTCTAGAGGCCTTCGTCTGCGATCTACAAAACTCTTCTGACGTGACTGAGCCGTCAGAAGTCGCTGTCTGATAACTGTCACAACCTCAGTGGTCTGCTGAATCAAATCTGGTCCCAACAGAGGTCTGTCCCCAACCTCTGACCAACAAAGTGGTGACCTACATGGTCTACCATAAAGTGCCTCAAATGGTGCCATCTGAATACTACTTTGATAAGAGTTGTTATACACAAACTCTACTAGTGGAATATGCGTCTCCCAATCACCCCTGAAATCCATAACATATGACAGAAGCATGTCCTCCAAAATCTGTATAGTCCTCTCACTCTGACCGTCAGTCTGTGGGTGAAACGTTGTACTAAAACTCAGCATCGTCCCCAGAGTGTTCTGAAGGCTGCTCCAAAAGTGAGAACTGAAACGAGGATCCCTATTGGATATAATGGACATTGGTACCCCATGTAGTCGTACGACCTCTCGAACGTAGAGTATAGTAAGTGCCTCCACCGAGTCAGTCTGCTGAATCGGTAAAAAGTGAGTTGTCTTCGTCAATCTATCAACAACAACCCACACAGTATCATGTCTCCTCACAGTCCTCGGTAAACCCATCACAAAATCCATACACACATGCTCCCACTTCCACTCGGGCAATGGAAGTGGTTGTAACAATCTAGGAGGTCTCCTATGCTCTGCCTTCACCTGCTGACAAGTAAGGCATCTCATCACAGTCTGGGCCACATCCCTTTTTAGTCCGCTCCACCAATACTGTCTTCATAAATCTCGATACATCTTAGTAGCACCAGGATGTATCGCAAATTGCGAATAGTGTGCCTCTTTAAGTATCTCATCTCTCAACTCAACATCTTCTGGAACCACCAATCGACCTCTAAAACAAACTCCTCCATCAGCACCTCGAATCCAACCATCCATATCCTCGATATCATCAAAAGTCACATCACCAAGCTGTGCATCTAACACCTTCTGTACTAGTGCTGGACGGCTCACCAAACTGCTCAGGAAATATCTATCACCCCTATCATTAACATCTAATCGGTACTGTCCAATGGTGTCCACCAACTTAAACTCCCGAAGTGACAATCGTACCACTACCAACTTCCTACTCAAGGCGTCAGCCACTACATTGGTCTTGCCTAGATGATACTGCATTGATAAATCATAATCTCCAAGATACTTCATCCATCTCCGCTGCCTCTGATTCAGATCCTTCTATGTGAATAAGTGTCGTAAACTCCTGTGATATGAAACACCTCAAACTGCTCCCCATAAAGATAATGCATCCACTGCTTAAGTGCGAACACTATAGCAGCTAACTCCAAATCATGTATGGGATAATTCCTCTCATGTGGCTTCAACAGTCGTGAAGCATACTCCACCACCCTCTCTTGCTGCATGACTCCACCACCCTCTCTTGCTGCATGAGCACGCAACCTAATCCGATCCCTGAAGCATCACAATATACATGGTAACCTATACCACTATCTAGAATGGTAAGGACTAGAGGTGATGTGAGTCGAGTCTTCATCTCCCAAAAAGCCTGCTCACATCTATTAGTCCACACAAAAAGAACACCCTTTCGCATCAACTCAGTCATCGGTGCAGCAATCCGTGAAAATCCCTCTATAAACCTCTTGTAGTAACCTGCTAATCCCAGGAAACTATGAATCTCCCCCACTGTCCTCGGAGTCCTCCAATCCAACATAGCCTCCACCTTGGCAGGATCCACTGCCACTCCATCTTTTAATATCACATGCCCCAAGAATCTCACCGGAGTAGCCCAAAACTCGCACTTACTTAGCTTGGCATACAACCGATGCTCCCTGAGTGTCTGCAATACAATCCCCAAATGCCTCCTATGCTCCTCCTCTGTGGCTGAATACACCAATATGTCAATGATGAAGACTATCAAAAACTGGTCAAGATACTGTCTGAACACCCTATGCATCAAGTCCATGAAAGCTACTGGGGCATTTGTCAGCCCAAACGGCATGACTAGAAACCCATAATGACCATACCGAGTATGGAATGCCGTCTTCGATATGTCCTCCTCTCGAATCCTCAGCTGGTGATAACCTGACCTGAGTTCAATCTTGGAGTAATAGTGACTACCCCTCAATTGATCAAACAAATCATTTATCCTCAGCAACGGGTACTTGTTCTTCACAGTCACCCTATTCAACTGCCTGTAATCTACACACATCCTCATCGATCCATCCTTCTTCTTCACGAAGAGGACTGGAGCACCCCATGGTGAAGTACTGGGTCTGATAAATCCTAGACCCTAAAACTCCCGCAACTGCCTATCCAATTCTCTCGACTCTGCTGGAGACATCCTATACGGTGGAATAGAAATCGGGTATGTACCCGGATATAACTCAATCACAAAATCAATCTCACGCTGTGGTGATAACCCTGGTAACTCCTCGGGAAACACGTCCAAGTACTCCTCTACCACTGGCACAGCTGTACTAGCCCCAATCTCCGATGTAGAAGTCAAGCTCGCCACTAGACAGTCAGTATATCGTGGGTTGTCAAGAAAGTGTGAACATGTAATAACTCGCGACCCACAAAAACTAACTCGCCCAGATGGTGATGTCAGTATGACCCTACGCTCTTTACAATCTATCACAACATCATAGTCAGTCAACCAGTCCAATCCAAGTATCACATCATAGTTAGTGAACTCCATAACATATAAGTCTGCTGGGAACTCGTGATCAGCAAATCGAAATATACAACCCCTACAAATGCCACTCACCATAGTACCTGACCCTAACGGAGAATCCACTGCCAATCTCTTATGCAAATCCAAAATTTCTAACCCCAATGCCTCAACAAAAGAGATAGAAATAAACGAATGTGTGGCACCGGTATCAAATAAAACACGAGCCTAAGAACTGAAAAGTAAGACTTTACCTCCAATGAAATCATGATTTGGTGCTGGCTCAGGTGCAATTGAATAAACTCTAGCTCTCTGGCCCTGCCTCTGCTGCTGCTGCTGTGGTCTCACTAGTGGTGCTGGAGTTCTGGCCCTTCTGCCTGCTGGAGCTCTAGGTGGTAGTACTATTGGTGCTGGGGCTCCCCGCCCTCTGCCTGATGGTGCTGCACGTCTCCTCGGGTAATCCCTCTAGACATGGCCTGGTAATCCACAATAGAAACACAATGGGTCATCCGCCCTGGGACAGTTTGATCTCATATGTCCAGTATGACCACAAGCATAATAATACAATCCTGATATAGACCCATGTCCCTGTCGTGAACCCTGCTGTCCCAGTCCCTGAGAACTCTGCTGCTGACTCAGACATTCCTGCCTCTTGTCTTGGAATCTATGCCCCTGATCTTGTCTGGGTCTCTATCTCTGACCCTCAGTCCTCTGTCTACTACTACTCCCTGAGGCAAAAGAAGTATCTCCATACTTCCTCTTATGAAGCTCCCAATAATCCTGTGAATCAACCTTGCTCCTCTCTATATCAAGTGCCCTGTCAATGCACTCCCGGTAGGTACGAACCATCATCCCTGCAAAAACGCTGTGAAATGCGGGGTTTCAAACCGCACTGAAACCTCAGTATCTTCTTCTCCTCAGTGGCAATGTACTCCTCTCCATATCGACCAAGCTCCTCAAACCATGTCTGATACTATAACACCGTCATATCTCTACCTTGAATCAACTCCAGAAACTCTTTGGCTTTCGCAACGCGAATGGCCTGGGGATATACTATGCTAGAAACAATGTCTCGAATTCCGACCATGGCATCTCCATACTCTCTCTACCAATAGTCATACTCTCCCACTTGACATAAGCATCATCCTCTAAAAATGCTGAAGCCAGTAGAGTTCTCCTCTGATCAGATATCATGAGCGTCACCGTCTGCCTGCTCAGCCGTCGCAACCAATCCTCGGCTGCCTTAAGATCTACCACTCTGCGATACACTGGAGGTCTCGTCTTCCTCAACTGAGCTAACTCAGTGATGGAAGGGTCAACTTCTAGTGGTGCTGTTTGTGCTGGAACCATCTGACCTGCTCGTGACGGAATAACAAGTGGTAACTGAACAGGTGCACCGACTAAGTCTGCTGTAACTGATGGAACAGTCTGTCCCTGAGTGCCGGTAATAGGCTGCGGTGTAATTTGTGAAGCTAAAGCAGCTACTGCCAGACCTATGGTCTGTATCGTACTTGTCATGTCCTTATACTGCTGCTGTAAAGTCTCTATCGCACCCTCCACACCTACGGGTGTTGTCGGTGTCGGTACCTGCTTCTGCTCCACTACTTGATCCTGAACAACACGGTCGCGACCCCGTCCACGACCACGTGTTCTCTCTCGACCACGCCATCGACCTCTCACAATCGGAATCTCCTCAGGTATCGGTGACTCGATCTCATCAACGATATCCGAAAGCTCACCTCTACCTCACCCACGTTCGCGGTAGCACGCCCACCCTAAACGTTTGTACTACGTGTGTCTACCATATCTGAAACATAAACGTATAACAACATAAATCAAATACCCTAAATGTAAAAGAAAGAATATCTCACAAGATCAGCCGGGAAGCGTGTGATGTGTAGCTAGGGAAAACAAAAGAAACTGAATAACCTCCCAAAAACTATCTGACCACATCTGATATCAAACTCTCACGCCTCTCTCCCAGATAAATGCGAATGAGCACCCATGAACCCCAACGACATGACCGACAGGGAACTCCTCTGTTCCCCGAACTGGATTTAAACCCAAGCTACTATGAATTATCAAGATAACTACAGAAGTAGTCTCACATATATATAAGTCTCGACAAAATCCCAAATACTCCCAATAAAATATAACACGCAAACCAGAGTCTACAGCGGAAAATCCAAATCATCATAGATTCGAAAACATATACTAAAGATAGACACAAACATCCCCATAGCAGCTACCCATCACGTCTCACGCATCCCTGCGCTGATCATCCACTCCGGCTATCTCAACTGAAAAACATGAGAATGAAAGGAATGAGCCACAAAGCTCAGTAGGGATATGGAGAAATATCAATCATCAGAATAAACGGAAAGCAAAATGCAAGATGTATAAGTGAAATGAACAGGAACTCAAATAATGATACACTCCAGTACCACCGAACTCCAGTAAATCAGAGATAAGATAAGAAAACTTGAAACATATAAAAATACATAAAGGAAATCATAAAGTGATACCCCGATAGGATATAGAATCTCCAAACCCATCACAAATATCAACAAATCAATCAATCTGTAGGGTAGACACCGAGTAGGCTCCACTACTGCCATCCTCAAATACAACTCTCAAATCAGTACACAATCATAATCCAACTTAAATCCATATAACATCAGTATATCCTCCCATAGACCCACCCTGATCCCCGCAAGGTGTCTCCCAGTCCAGGTACCCCCAGATTGGATGAGGATCGAGCCTATATAGGTACTCGATAGCATCGCCTACATCGAAGAGCATCCCCTAGGATGTACCTCACCCAATCCGGTCTCCAGGTACGTACTCGATTAGAACTATCAACAAATCATCTAGTAGGCTGGCTCGCCCGATGTGGGTCCCACACACTACAAATCATCCATCAATAATCTCGTAACATCATCATCGAAAATCACTAGGACTCTAAAAAAGACTACACAAGGATGCAGCCAGTCGCATAAACAGTCCATAATAACATAAAATAATAATACAGTTGCGGTTGCGGAAATAAATCGAATAAGAGTGCAAACGGAGAAATTCCAACCTCCGGGAAGTTCATACAAATAGACAAGTAGGAGTCCGTCGAATACGGAACCCCCGGAACCCCAAATAAGAAATAGGGCAGAATCCCTACCTGAAATGTCGAGTGACACTAACTCTGTAATACCACCTCAGCTATCAGAATCAGTAACCAAATTTCTAAATTTATCTCCTGCATCGAAATACGGATACGTATACCCGATACCATTAAAAATACGAAAAAGTCATCCAAAAGTCATACTGGTCAAAAAGTCAACTCCGGTCAAACCGGTCAACTCGGGTCAAAAGTTAACTCGGATCAAACTCGGTCAACTCGAATCAACCTGGTCAATCTGGGTCAACTCGATCAAACCCGAGTTAACCTGGCCGTCATCGGAATAGTGGATTCGGGCGACGTTATCAGTCACACCATACACCAAAATGAAGCTCTCAAAACAAGCAATTCAATGGTACTTGTCTCGTTCCAAAACTCCTCCGGAATCAACCGAGAATGAGCTCGAAAGTCGTCGAAAATAGAACATTCCCCGCCTGATTCTGCCGCCTGTGGTGCTCTGATGAGGATGATTCCAGTTGGGTTTTGCTCCTCTCTCTACAAGCTTCGTTTTGACAACTCACACGCCTTAATCGGACAACAAATGACCAAAATCTGAATTTTAATTCTCCACTTTCTCTCTCTCATGAGCTGCTGGAGGAAGAAGACCAAATTTGGTTTTTACCAGATTTTCCAGGTGAAATGACTCTTTTGCCCCTCGTTTACCTAATAATTACTTAAACTTCCAAAATTCATAACTCCTTCAATATAACTCTGATTCAAGTGATTCTTGTGCCAATATTTTTCTAAAAATATGTAACATATATTAAAAATATCAAATTTGAAAAATTCTTATATTTTTTTTAAAATTGGATTCGGGATATTACAAGACCTCTATAAAATGCTTCACCATGTCAGAGAAAATGATCATCATGCATATCTGGAATGTGGCTGGGGCAATACGTAGCCCAAATTGCATCCTACGATATGGAAAGGTTCCTTATGGACATGTAAAAGTAGACTTCGCCTGGTCCTTTGGTGCTTTGGCAATCTGATTGTAACCACTGTATCCATCCAAAAAGTAATAATGATTGTGCCCCGCTAAACACTCCAACATCTGATCAACAAAAGGCAATGGAAAGTGATGATTTATCGTCTCATTATTTAGCTTCCGATAATGAATGCATACTCGCCATCCTAGTTGGTATCAACTCATTATTTTCATTTGTGATCACAATTATTCTACTCTTCTTTGGGATCACATGAATAGGGCTTACCCACTCGCTATCTGAAATTGGTTATATCACATCCACATCTGGCAATTTAAGAATCTCAGCTTTGACAACATCTTTCATATGTGGGTTTAATCTCCTATGAGCCTCTCTGGATGGTTTAGCATTATTCTCCAACGAAATTCTGGGCAAACACCTTGCTTGGCTAATTCCCCGAATATAAGCTATAGTCCACCCAAGTGCGATTTTATCGTAGTAGAATTCTAATTAACTTCTCTTCTTCTCCCAAACATAGACTTACAGCCACTATAACTAGTGGAGTGTTTCCTTCTCCTAAGTGTATGTACTTCAAATGATTCGACAATAGCTTCAGCTCCAACTTTGGTGCTTGAACTGTAGAGGGCTTAAAAGATGAATTAGAAGGAGTCAGTTGTTCAAAAGGAGGAAAATTCTTACCAACATATGGCCAATCAAGTTGGAATGCTTCAATAGCGTCTTTTATATGACTACCATGCTCCATGACTTCTGCAAAAAATTCCCTTTCAATTAACCCCCTCTTTCACCACCACCACCACTGGGTCTTCACGTTATACTTGAAAATCCTCACTCACAATATCACATATAATATCAACATGAAAACAATCTTTATGATCATCATGAGCTTTCATAGCTTCAAACACATGAAATTCTAATTCTCGATCATTGACTTTCATGGTTATAGTACCCTTTTTCACACAAATATTCATATCAACAGTAATCATAAAGGTTCGACCAAATAATAGGTAAAGATGCAGACATTGGACTATCTTTCAAATCCAAAATAATGAAATCAGCTAGCAAGATTAATCATTTTACGGTGACTAAAACATCTTCTAAAATTCTCCTAGGTCTCTTTACACTATGGTCAGCCTATTGTAGAGTGATGGATGTGGGTTGAACCTCGCCTTGGCCTAGTTTCTCATACGCAGAAAAGGTAGCAAATTTATACTAGCCCCAAGGTCTAACAATGTCTTTTCAAAAAATTGATTTCTCACCTTACAAGGGATAGTGAAACTACTTGGATCCTTAATCTTCAGTGGAAGCTTATGCAACAAGATAGCGCTTAGCTCTTCATTCAAAGCTACTTTTTCATGCTCAACAAATTTCCTTTTATTAGTACAACATTCTTTCAAAAATTTAACATAAGAAGGAATTTGTTTTATAGCATCAAAGAGTGGAATATTAATTTCTACCTTTCAAAAATTCTCAAAAATATCAAGAGATTTAGAATCAATTTTCTTTGTAGCAAACCTTTCAAGAAAAGGTGGTGGATCTCTTCCTCAGTCTTTTGTAGTGTCTGATGCAAAACTGTGACCTTTCTGCACCCTTTCTACAACTGCTCTCCCTTATTCCTTTCACTCATCTCTTTAGCCATTTGCCCAACTCGTGTCTCCAACTTTTGAATAACTTGAGTAGTTTGCTGCATAAATTGCATCATGGTGATCTCCAAATCAATTTTCTTGGTTGGTTGAACAACTAGAGCTGGTGCTGGTTCTTTTGTTAGAATTTGACTGATCCATATAATTTGTTTCCTCTTGCTCTGCCATAGCTGTCAATGGGCATGCCTCAGTAGTATGATCTTGGTGTGAGTATATTGCACAAATCATGGCTGGTTGAGCTAACATAGGAACTTGAACATTCGTCCGTTTCATAGCTTCAACAATTGCACCCAATTTACGATTCAAATTTCCCATCTCAGCTTGATTCATAGTGTCAACACTGTGAAACTCTGACCCAAATATTTTGTGAAAATTTTGATGTTTGAACAAAAGGGAAACACTGGACTAGGAGCACCAGGGGGCGCCTAGGCGCTGCGCCTAGTCCAGTGAGTGAGAAGCAAAGAGGGAGCCAGAGGAAGAGAAACTGGACTAGGCACACCTCAGGGCGCCTAGGCATAGTGCCCAGTCCAGCAAGCACCAGATGGGCGCGCAGGAAGGAGCAACTTAAACTAGATCGGGCACACCACGGGGCGCCTAGGCGCTGGGCCCAGTCCAGTGGGAGAGGAAAAATGAGTAGGCACAGAGGAGCCTAGGCGCACCTCGCCTAGGCGTGAAATCCCGACACGCCTAGGATGGTGCCCAGAGCAGCGCCTCTGGTTCCTTAAATAAGGCCAGAGCGCCTAGGCGCAACCCGAGCTTTCAAAAGAGGCTCCAGCGAGTCAGTAGAGAGATTTCTGGATGGTTTCAGTTTTAGAGAGAGAAATAGAGAGAAATAGAGAGAGGAAAGAAGATTTGGAGTGATTCTTAGAGACTGGAGCTTGGTTTTGGAGATTGGGAGAAGATTCAAGGAAGATTCAAGCTTTGGATGTAAGATTTCTTGATTTTCTATATTCTAGGGTTTTGAGTAGATCTTGTAAGTTTTGTTTAGAGTTGATTCCTATGGTTTAGATATGTTGATTCTAGGTCATTTGTGGTCGTATATTTAGGTTTGATTCCTGTTTTGGAATTGAGTTCCATAAGGTTGAGGTTTGGGGGTTTGAGAGGAACCCTAGAGAGAGAAAGTAAGTTTTCTCAATTTAGTTGTTTAATTTATATTGGTTATGATATGTTGAGTTATTTTGGATGATTATTGGAGTTTGATTGTGTGGAAATTGTTAGGTTGGAGAAACGGGGTTTAAACCCTAATTGTGGGATTTTGGTGAATTGCTCGATACGAGGTAGGGCATTTCCAACCATTCTTTCCGTCGTTGTTCTCAATATTTTAAAGAGTGTTTTGATTCCTTATTGGTCATTTTATTTGTGTTTCCGCCTTAATTGCTTCTAAGGAGAAACGAACCTGGCTTGTGGAATATTATTGATTCTGGATGTTGCATGACCCGATTGTGTGTGTTCCATCACCTATGGGCACGATGTGATTTCCGTTCAAGCATCATGGTAGTTATGTATATATATATGTAGGATGTTCTTATATATATATATATATCTTTTTAGCATGACATGGCATAAATGCATTAGCGTTGCATTGGGACTGGGTATAGACTCGGGGCTCCTTAGGTTTCTTGAAATCTACTTGGAGGGATGACGTGGTGATGAGAGTTACCACCAAGTCATGTGAACTCCATGTAGTATAACGCACTAGAGGTGCAGGCGTGATAGGTTCACACAACCGGGTAATCCAAGAGCGTTTGATGTTGGGGAGCTTGCTCATATTCAATATGACATGGTTAGCGACCATGATATTGATGAGTTGATGTGGTGAGCTTTGCTCACGTTCGATATTACATGGAATGAGCCATGGTATCGATGAGGTTTGCTCATTGAGGGGATTGCCGGGATTGATGTTTATGTGATTATTCCGTATACATACATGTAGTAGTTTTCATATTGTTACATAACCTATTGTTTCGAATTCGGCCTTTATACTCTTTATACTCTTAACCCTACTGAGCTTCTTGCTCACTCTCTAATTTTTTTCCCTCCCCACAGGTGATACTGGTACAGGTACAGGTACCAGTGGAGCAGATCAATGATAGCGGGATGTGACATGGATGGCCCTGGGTAGGATGGTGGTGTTAGAGATGTACTCTAGCACGTATTTTATTTACGATGTATTGATGTTGTTCAAAATATTATTTTAACCTATTGCACCAGAGGGTGTATGCATGATGAATGATGAGTATTGATGATTTTGGTTATATGATAATATGAACTTTTAGGTTGTGATTATTACTATCAGTTTGTGCATGCTGGTAGTGGATGGCCTGAGGCCCTAGGGTCAAGATTGAATGTGATTGAGGCCTGAGCCCTAGCTAGGTTGCTAGTGTGATGGATTGTATATATTTCTGCGCGTTTCTGATGCAGGCGGGGACTCTCTGACATACAGAGAGATGCCGCTAGATTTTCGGTATGCCGGATGATCGCACTAGTGGCCTAGGACGGTGCCGGAGGGCAACCATGGCATGCTCGGACCAGGGCATCACAATTTGGTATCGGAGGTTGGTTGGTTTGTTTATATGTAGGATCAGGGATGGGTCCTAGATGTATGGTAGTGTAATCCAGGCCATGTCACAACCGCTGCTGATCCAGTATGTTTTCTTATCCCTAGTAAATCCTCTATTGAGTTGCGTGTTAAATGGTATTGTCTGTTTTCCATGCAGATGAATACCCGTAAAACTACCAGGTCCGAGAGTGGGACTGAGATACCTCGTGGCAGAGGCCGACGGGGAGTTGGTAGGGGCTGAGGTAGAGGCCGTAGTGTTGAAGTGGGGCGTGTTATTAGAGGCACACCTAGCACTGAGGATTCAGTTCCGAATGTGGATCCGAAGTTGAGAGATGAAGAGATAGTTCATGAGGAACTACCGACTGGGAGTGATGATCAGCAGGCACCACCTGCAGGACCTGTTGCTCCTGTTACTACAGGGAGCAATCGGTGACGATGGAGGGGTTGACTAGCTTTATGATGAGTATGGTGCAGACACAAGCACAGACGATAGCACAAGCAGTGGCTCAGACGATAGGTGCAACTGGCACTCGTACTGAGGGAGTGGTAATCGAGGCTACTACTGAGGTGGCTACAGCACCGAGAGTTGGAAGGGGTATGTATGAGGTGGATCAACTGAGGATGACTTCTCCTCCAACCTTTTTTGGAGATGGAATGGGTGTGGGGGCGGAGGAGTGGTTCAATCAGTTGAGCATGAGGATGGATACGCTAGAGATACCTGATGAGCGACGGATAAAGTTTGTGTTCTATTATTTGAGTGGAGTGGCCTATGAATGGTGGATGTCTATGGGTCAGAGACGGAATGAGTTGACTTGGACATCTTTTGAGCAGTTGTTTATGCAGAAATTTGCACCGAAGCTTCTACAGACTAAGAAGGCCAAACAGTTTCTAGATTTATTGCAGACATCAAAGATGACGGTGTCTCAATACACCAAGAAATTTGAGGAGTTGTATCGGTTTGGGAGAGAGTTTGCTCCTATCGATGCAAAGAAGGCGGCAAGGTACCAAGATGGGTTGCTATCTAGTCTTGGGAGGATGGTGATGGCCACTAGGGTGGTATCGTATGAGGACACAGTTGAGATGGCATTGGACTTTGAATTGAGTGAGCAAAATGAGGCTCAGGGGAAGCGTCCGGTGACTGAGGGTAGTGGTGGTGGTGGTGGTAGCCACAAGAAGTAGAAGACTGATTTTCGTCATCAAAAAGGGGACCGAGGCAAGGGTCCAAGGGCCCCAAGGGGCAAGGTGACTTGTTACAAGTGTGGGAAAGAAGGGCACATGATAAAAGAGTGCAGATCTTCTGGATTTAGATGCTTTGGTTGTGGCAAGTTGGGCCACAAGAAGAGTGAGTGTCCACAGGGTAACTAGGGAGGACAACATCAGCCTCAGATATCGGGAGTACCACCTCCAACTCTTCCTTCCACTGTTCCATTGAGAGGGAGAAGACGAGGTGGAGGCAGACAGTCTCAGCAGCAGCAGTATGCACTGACGGATGGTCGTGTCTTTGCTATGGGACATCAGGAGGCACAGGAGCATCCCAATTTTATTGGAGGTATATTTTTGATTTCGAATTGTTGGGCTAGAGTCTTGTTTGATTTTGGAGCTACTTCATCATTTATTACTAGTTCATTGGCGAACGCACTAGCGGTGGGGATTTCGTCGATTAGGAGAATGTTTATGGTGTTCTCACCATTCGGGCACTTTACCACGTTGGAGGGGGTGGTGTTCGGATGTGAGTGTCGGTTTGGAGAGATATCTCTACAAGCCGATTTATATGTATTAGATTTCAAAGACTTTGATGTGATACTCGGGGTTGATTGGTTGACAAAGCACCAATAAGTGCTTGACTTTTGGGAAAGGAGGATCACTCTTAGAGTACCAGAGGGTGGGGTGATTCATTTACAAGGATCGAAGGGGATGCCATGCCCACATTTCATGGATAACCCTTCATATCAGGATTGTAGAGTCGCAAGTTTGGTGACTTCGGCTCCTAAGGGAGATGTAGCTTCTATGGTTTGGGTAGTGGAAGAATTTATGGATGTATTTCCGAAAGAGTTGCCGAGATTACCTCCGAAGCGAGAGATTGACTTTCCTATCGAGTTACATCCGAACGTCAAGCCGATTTTGATTCCGCCGTATCGGATGGCTCCAGCAGAGTTGAAGGAGTTGAGTTCTCAATTAGAGGAGTTGCTAGACTTGGGGTTCATTAGACCGAGTGTGTCCCCGTGGGGAGCACCGGTGCTGTTTGTCAAGAAGAAAGACAGAAGCTTGAGGATGTGTATTGATTATAGGCAGTTGAATAAGGTTACAGTGAGAAATAAGTATCAATTGCCTAGGATCATTGATTTGTTTGACCAATTGAGAGGTGCTAGGCATTTCTCTAAGATTGACTTGAGGTCGGGTTATCATCAGTTGAGGATTAAGGATGAGGATATCCAAAAAACAGCGTTTAGAACTCGTTATGGGCATTATGAGTTTCTTGTGATGCCGTTTGGGTTGACAAATGCCCCAGTGGTGTTCATGGACCTAATGCAAAGGGTTCTTAGACCGTTTTTGGATAAGTTTGTGGTAGTGTTTATAGATGATATATTGATTTATTCTTCTACGGAGGATGAGCATGGGGAAAACTTGAGGGTAGTGTTACAGACGTTGAGGGAGAATCAACTGTATGCTAAATTGAGTAAGTGTAAATTTTGGGTCACGAAAGTGAAGTTCCTAGGCCATGTGATCACTCAAGAAGGCATAGCGGTTGACTACTCCAAGGTTGAGTTGGTTTTGAATTGGGAGAGGCCAAAGAATGTGACAGAGATTCGGAGTTTTCTAGGATTGGCGGGTTACTACCGGAGATTTATTGAGGATTTTTCGAGAGTTGCTTCGCCGATGACGCAGCTTACAAAGAAGGGCACACCGTTTGTGTGGACAGACGAGTGTGAGGCCGCATTTCAGGAGTTGAAGAAGAGGTTGACAACATCTCCAGTGTTAGTAGTTCCGGAAAGGAATGTAGGCTACCAGGTGTACTGCGATGCATCTGGAGTCGGTTTAGGTTGTGTGTTGATGCAACGGGGCCGAGTGATAGAGTATGGTTCAAGGTTGCTCAAAACACATGAGAGGAATTATCCGGTGCATGATTTGGAGTTAGCAGTAGTGGTGTTTACACTTAAGCAATGGAGGTATTATCTTTACGGAGAGAGATTTGAACTGTTTTCGGATCACAAGAGCCTCAAGTACCTATTCACCCAAAGGGAATTGAATTTGCGTCAAAGGAGGTGGATGGAATACTTGAAGGACTTCGACTTTGATTTGCAATACCATCCCGGTAAAGCAAATCTAGTCTCGGATGCGTTGAGTAGGAAGAAGAAGATTTCTAGTCCATTCATGCATGAATGGGGAATTTTGGAGACAATCAATGAGTTTGGATTAGAGTTGAAGAGTCAAGAGGAAAAGATGTATTTGTGTTTTATAACTTCGAGACCTAGGATGGTTCAGAAGGTTATAGATGCACATAATGGAGATCATACCTTTGATGTGATTGATGAGAGTCTTGGATGGGTTCGAGGGAATGATAGTGGAGTACGATATGTGGGAAGGTTAGTGGTTCCCGAAGATGATGAGTTGAGATAAGAAATTCGGAAAGAGGCACACCATTCTTAGTTTGCCATGCATTCTGTGGGTACGAAGATGTACCGAGACTTGAAGCAGAGTTTCTGGTGGAGGGGCATGAAGGCCGATGTGGCTAGATTTGTGACGAAGTGTCTTTCTTGTCAACAAGTGAAGACAGAGCGTCAGAGACCAGCTGGATTGTTGCAACCCTTACCGGTAGCACAATGGAAGTGGGAGAAGATCACGATGGACTTTGTTACCGCGTTGCCAATGACTCAGAGACGGCATGATACGGTTTGGGTGATAGTGGACAGATTGACCAAGTCTGCACACTTCTTACCCATGAAAAAGACGGATTCGTTGGAGACCTTGAGTACTATGTATGTCAAGGAGATTGTGAGACTTCACGGAATTCCATTATCTATTGTGTCAGACCGAGACCCGCGGTTCACAGGTAGATTCTGGAGTAGTTTACATGAGGCATTGGGAACGAAGTTGGATTTCTCTACAGCTTATCATCCTCAGAGTGATGGGCAGAGTGAGAGAACCATACTGATTTTGGAAGATATGCTACGAGCATGTGTAGTTGACTTTGGAGGAAGTTGGGATCGGTACTTACATTTGGCAGAGTTTGTGTATAACAATTCTTTCCATAGTAGTATCGGAATGGAACCTTATGAGGCGCTCTACAGGAGGCCTTGTAGGTCGTCGTTTTGTTGGGTAAAGGTTGGTGAGAAAGTCGTTTCAGGACCGGAGATGGTCAAAGAAGCTCGAGAGAGAGTTGATTAGATCCGAAGGCGGTTGATCACCGCGCAGAGCCGACAAAAGTCTTATGCTGACCGAAGGAGGAGACCTTTGGAGTTCGCTGTGGGCGATAATGTTTTCTTGAAGGTTTGTCCGAGACGGGAAATTCAGAGGTATAGCAAGCATGGGAAGTTGGCACCGAGATTTGTGGGGCCATTTGAGATTTTGGAGATAGTTGGACCGGTGGCATGCCGTTTAGCCCTTCCACCGAAGCTTGAGAAGGTTCACAATGTATTCCATGTATCAATGCTTCGGAAATATGAGCCGGATCCGTCGCATGTGGTAGATTGGACTACATTGGAAGTTGAGGAAGATGGGAGTCACAGTCTTCAACCGGTGAAGATTCTAGATCGACAGACAAAGTGACGAGGTCGAGTGTGATTCCATTAGTAAAAGTGATGTGGATGTACCACGGAGTTGAAGAAGCAACTTGGGAGTTCGAGACTCGAATGAAGGAGAAGTACCCAGAGTTGTTCAGAGATATAGGTACGTGTGTAGTTAAATTTTGGGACAAAATTTCTTTAAGGGGGGGGGGGAGGATGTAAAACCCCGACCCAAAAATTTTGTGAAAATTTTGATGTTTCAATAAAGGGGGAACACTGGACTAGGCGCACCAGGGGGCGCCTAGGCGCTGCGCCTAGTCCAGTGAGTGAGAAGCAAAGAGGGAGACCAGAGGAAGAGAAACTGGACTGGGCGCACCTCTGGGCGCCTAGGCGCAGCGCCCAGTCCAGCAAGCACCAAATGGGCGCGCAGGAAGGAGCAATTCAAACTGGACCGGGTGCACCACAGGGCGCCTAGAAGTTGCGCCCAGTCCAGTGGGCGAAGAAAAAGGAGTAGGCGCACCTTGCCTAGACGTGAAATCCCTACAAGCCCAGGATGGCGCCCAGAGCAGCGCCTCTGGTTCCCTAAGTAAGGCCAGAGCGCCTAGGCGCCCAGAGTAGCGCCTAGGCGCAACCCGAGCTTTCAAAGGAGGCTCTAGCGAGCCAGTAGAGAGATTTCTGGATGGTTTCAATTTTAGAGAGAGAAACAGAGAGAAATAGAGAGAGGAAAGAAGATTTGGAGTGATTCTTAGAGATTGGAGCTTGGTTTTGGAGATTGGGAGAAGATTCGAGGAAGATTCAAGCTTTGGAGGTAAGATTTCTTGATTTTCTATATTCTAGGGTTTCGAGTAGATCTTGTTAGTTTTGTTTAGAGTTGATTCCTATGGTTTAGATATGTTGATTCTAGGTCATATGTAGTCGTATATATAGGTTTGATTCTTGTTTTGGAATTAAGTTCTATAAGGTTGAGGTTTGGGGGTTTGAGAGGAATCCTAGAGAGAGAAAGTAAGTTCTCTCAATTTAGTTGTTTAATTTATATTGGTTATGATATGTTGAGTTATTTTGGATGATTATTGGAGTTCGATTGTGTGGAATTGTTAGGTTGGAGAAACGGGGTTTAAACCCTAATTGTGGGATTTTGGTGAATTACTCGATACGAGGTAGGGAATTTCCAACCATTCTTTCCATCGTTGTTCTCAATATTTTAAAGAGTGTTTCGATTCCTCATTGGTCATTTTATTTGTGTTTTCGCCTTAATTGCTTCTAAGGGGAAACGAACATTGCTTGTGGAATATTGTTGATTCTGGATGTTGCATGACCCGATTGTGTGTGTTCCATCACCTATGGGCACGATGTGATTTTCGTTCATGCATCATGGTAGTTATGTATATATATATATGTAGGATATTCTTATATATATATATATATATATCTCTTTTCGGCATGACATGGCATAAATGCATTAGTGTTGCATTGGGGACCGGGTATGGACTCGGGGCTCCTTAGGTTTCTTGAAAGCTACTTGGAGGGACGACGAGGTGATGAGAGTTACCACCAAGTCATGTGAACTCCATGTAGGATAACGCACTAGAGGTATGGTTAATGAGGGACCTTGCCTGGAATGGTACGGGCGTGATAGGTTCACGCAACCGGGTAATCCAAGAGCGTTTGATGTTGGGGAGCTTGCCCCTATTCAATATAACATGGTTAGCGACCATGATATTGATGAGTTGATGTGGTGAGCTTTGCTCACGTTCGATATTACATGGAACGAGACATGGTATCGATGAGGTTTGCTCATTGAGGAGATTGCCCGGATCGATGTTTATGTGATTGTTGAGTATACGTGCATGTAGTAGTTTTCATATTATTGCATAACCTATTGTTTCGGATTCGACCTTTATACTCTTTATACTCTTAACCCTACTGAGCTTCTTGCTCACTCTCTACTTCCTTTCCCTCCCCACAGGTGATACTGGTATAGGTACAGGTACCAGTAGAGCAGATCAGTGATAACGGGATGTGACATGGATGGCCCTGGGTAGGATGGTGGTGTTAGAGATGTACTCTAGCACGTATTTTGTTTACGATGTATTGATGTTGTTCATAATATTGTTTTAACCTAGTGGCACCAGAGGGTGTATGCATGATTAATGCTGAGTATTGATGATTTTGGTTATATGATATTATGAACTTTTAGGTTGTGATTATTACTATCAGTTTGTGCATGCTGGTAGTGGATGGCCTGAGGCCCTAGGGTCAAGATTGCATGTGATTGAGGCCTGAGGCCTAGCTAGGTTGATAGTGTGATGGATTGTATATATTGATGTGCGTTTCTGATGCAGGCGGGGACTCTCCGACATACGGGGAGATGCCGCCGGATGATCGCACTAGTGGCCTAGGACGGTGCCGGAGGGCACTCGTGGCGCCCGGACCGGGGTATCACAAACACTAACTTCATATATACCATGTGTCTTTATTGTACTTTTTCCTATTGAAGAAAATTGTTGCAAATCTTGGCTCAAATCCTCAAATAACTCCATTGCCTCCTCATTACTTTTACGCATCAACACTCCATTACATGTCGAATCTACCTTCATCTAATTTAACTCATTCAACCCCTCATAAAAGTGAAGCACCACATAATCTTTATGCAAATTATGGGTTGGGCATCGTGCCAGATGGGTCATGAAATCTTTCCAAGCTTCATAGAATAAATCACCATCCTTTTGTTGAAAATTTTGAATCTCCCTCATGAGTTGATTTATTCTATGAGCTGGATAAAATTTCTCTCAAAAACTTTGTAGCCATGTGCTCCTATGTACCAATAAAACCCTCTATAATAGAATTGTACCATATGTTGGCTCCTCCTCTAAATGTGAATGGAAACAACATGAGCTTCAAATTATCATATGTAATCCTCGTCATATTTTGTATTCAGCACAAATTAGTAAAATCATTCAAGTGTTGGTGTGGAACTTCATCGAACCTCCCCTCATAGTGAGGCACAGAGTTTAGCGATTGAGGTGATAAACTGAAAGTAGCGCTTCTGTTAGGCTGAAAAGCAATGCAAGATGGTTGGGCAACATTACAAGGAATGTATCGATTCATCATAGAAACCCTCTCATTACCTGCATTTCCAACTTCAATAATCTGGTCTTGTTCGTTTGCTACCATGTTCCTTTGTCTCAATGCTCGAACCTTTCTCTCAAGTTTAGGATCACAAGCTTCTAAATTCTTGCTTTGAGACCGAGTATGGACCATGCATGTCAAAGAGACCAATCAAATTCCAATCACAATGAATTAACAACTATTGTGTGTGATATTAATAGAGGCAATAAATAAATAAATAAATATATTACTAAATGCTTGTCCAGCAATGGACTTAACAGTCCCTGACAACGGCGCCAAAAAGTTGGTCGATTTAAAATATTAAAAGTAAACCTGCAATACTAAATACTAATGGGTCTTAGCCAATCACAAGTGTACGTGTCTTGGATCAGTATAAAAGTTAGCGGGGTCGAATCCACAGAGACTGTATCAATCACTAAGGAAGTACAATAGCAATAACACAAATAAAAGTGCAGAAAATTTAGATTATCCACTAAAGAGAATTCGGTTAAACTTAGGTAAATCAATATGCAATTACACAATTTAAAGATTTAATGTTGTCAATCAAGAGACCTTGGTCCGACTCTCTTAACTAAGACTTTCCTAGGCAACGACTCTGGATTTGGTCCAGCCCAAAAAGCTTTTCTTATCGTAGGAGTCTTGGTTGGCATACCCTAAGAATTTTGTAAGACAAGCATGTGAATGAGAAAATCAACAAACGCACAACCTTAAGCGCTAGTGTATCACCTGATCAATTGTGTTCACAATTCCCAAACCCGGATCTTCTGCAGATTCTTCTTACTTTGTCAAACACTGGATATGGGTCAGCCGAATGTGCTTAAGTAACAATTCCTAGTATTATGAAGTTGATCAGGCATGTATAATAATATGAAATCAACACTAAACTCAGAGAATCAATGAATTAAATATGTTGTAATTATCAACGAAATTGTTCAACAAACTTCCAATAGAAGAAACTAACCAAATTCCAAACTAAACAAAAATTTAGTTATACATAGTCTTGATTCAATAACGAAAATAAATCAGAAATCAATTTGGGAGAAAAAGTGATGCTCGATTGTGTTGAATTCCTTATTCCTTGCACCTCTTTGACAGTTTTTGGAGTGTTGTGGCGTGTAAAAGTGTCTTCTAGGATGAGCTTTTAGTTCTTTTAAACCATAGATGCCACATCAGCAAAATATGTGGCCACAAACAGGTCGCACAAATCAGGAAAACAGTTCTGAGTTTTCTTCCTTCAATTAGTGGCTCAGGAACAACGCCCAAGTTCGGTTCACAATTTTCATCCAGATTAATTTTAAATTGCTCTTTTTCGCAATCATCAACCACCTGTTCATAAAACACCAATTGGGTAGTGTTTTGAACTTGAAATATATCAAACAATGCTCTGAAAGATTATAAATATAGGTGCAATTTTGCACCTATCACTTTGGAATTTATTTCTAGTGTAATTTCTAGTGAAGCACTTTCTAGTGGATTTAGAGTTGCCTAGAGATTCATAGTGAGATTATGAGTGACCCCTTTCTCCATACAATTATTTGATTAGAAGTTTGATTATACGTGCACTTACATCACATTTTTCAACACTTTAAGGTTGATTGTAAGTCTCTGACACATCTGCAAATACCGTCTTGTTACCAAGGGGCATGATTGACCTTTTTGGTAAAATGCAGCCAAATAGAGCCAATGTCCTTTTTGACACACCTAGCGGGACACACTTGTTCTAGTCAGAAATGCCTCCCAAAACTCAAAGATTTGATAAGAAAATTGCAATGGGAAGCGAACTTCCTGAGGAAGATAATACAACAGTAGGGCTCAATCAATCAACAACATATCAAGAGGTGATGTTTTCTCATAATTCATCACTAGGGGAGTAGGCCACTCATAGTAGGTAATACAGTCCAGCGCCTTCCAGGCAGATAGTCGTGCTGGACATTAGACCGAAGGAATTCCAAACTGAGTCTTTGCTCACGCTACAAATTGCAATCTAGAATGCAATGTAGACCGTCATTTAGTTTCTCTCAAAAGGAGATGATGAGTCAGTACCCAAGGTGGACAAAGGCAAGACCAAAGCCTCTGAATTCGAGGAGCATGATTCGGGAGCACAAGGTTTAGTTGAGGAATGAAATCAAACGAAATAGGTCAGATATACTCCATCTCACAAAATGGAAGAGAGTATTACTGTCAAGACCGACATTGGACGTTCACCAGCCCCAAAGGTCCAATCACAGGTCTTTGCTCACACCAATCAAGCTGACTCTCTAGTTGCTTATTACTAGAAAGAGGTACTTAATGCTAATGACTAGGGAGGCACGTCCCAAGTTCCTAAATTCATTGTCTATGAGAATCTTGCTAGACAGATTCCACCTGTAGACATGGATGCTAGCAGGAATATTGTTCAGAAACTCTATGGACTTGGACTCAGTCAGGTTGATTATTTTGAGTATCACAAACCGTATATGGAATTTATTGACGGGAGAATCCTTATCCCTGAGGGTTTAGAGTTCTAGATTTCACGCTATTTTTTGGAGAGAAGATGCAATCCACTATCGAGCATGTTGAACGTTTTACCAACCAGTGTAGTGGATTGGCTAATTATGATGCCCCGAAACTTGACGGGTTGTTTGAGAGAGATGAAGAGAATATTTCACACACAATTCTTTAGATCTAAGTCATAAGTCTGAATTACTATACTTTCTAGGTTGTCACAAAGGTCTGGAGAAAGTTCTGATGCATTCTTGAGCATATTCAAAAAGATGTAAAACGGGTGTAAAATATTCATTCATGAGAATGAGTTTCTGAAGATGTCTCAGCAATCTCGGGACATTAAGCTTTGCAAAAAGTTTTAAGTAATGGAATACTTAGACTTTTATGAATTGACAGCGAAGGTAACGGAGTATGAAGATCGACTCAAAGAAGAATCTCAGAGAAGAAAGAACTCGGGAAACACTTATTACCTAGAAGTACAACATGACATGGAGACTACAGAGATAGTCAAGAATGAAGGACAAATCACTTGTCCATCACGTGAAACCTAAAGATGGGACCAAGAAGCCACTCAACAGTGGGCCAGTCTATTGATACTGCCAAGATTGAAAAAATCTTTGATTTCTTTCTTGTTGAAAAGTTTTTGTCATTTCCTCAAAATGCCATCCAAAGATGAGTTAAAAGACAAAGAATACTAGAAGTATCATGACCTTTGGACACATTGTACTATGAATTGTTGGGGCTTGCATAACATGATTATGGAGAATATAAAAAAGGGGACCATCAGATTTCCTAAAAAGGAAACCATGCTGATAGAGGATTATCTATTCCCTCCAATAGCCACAATCAATGCAGCCAAGGCTAATCTCAAAATTTTATTAAATAAGAGACGCTATGAATGGGAGATCCATCACTTTAGAGTGCCGAAGTTCGAATAGAGGCGAAAAACCCTTGATTGTACCCAGGATCCGCAAAGACAGAATCAATGACCAAGAGGTATAAGTAGGACTGAAAGGCCAAGGTATGTTGTGCCTTATCCAGTACACTATGATAATAAAAAAATGGCAAAGAGTGTAGGCTCAAAAGTTCCCTCTACAATTAGCACAGACATAGAAACGTAGGTTGCAAAGACAAAATCTAGCAACTAAGTATAGGGAGAGAGACATAAGGAAGGAACAGGTCATAAGGTCATTATGTCCCAAACAATATTACCTCAAGCCGAGAATAGTCTAGCATGCCAAATGGGAGAACGATCAAGCGCCGCCTAGATATTTAATCGGGCTGAACTATCAAGCTCCTCTACTCGAACCAATCTAGATGATCCACCAAGATAAAGTTGAAGCTGAGACGGTCAGACCAAAGAAGTACCCGGGTAGGCATGCAACTGAGGATGCCGAGTCAATTGGCAATTCATCTTCGTAGGTTAGTCCTACTTTTGGTTGCTTTATGGTAGGAGTTGTCCATGTTGCATACCACTGTAATGTCATCATGTTGCCACCCGTACCAAGCATCCAAACGCAGTGGATCGGCCAAGACAGAGATAGAAGGTTAAGATGAACCTTAGAGTCTAGTCACCATGCAGACTGTTGATGAGAAAAAACCAAATAAGGTAATATTCGAGAAGTCATCCTATGCTATTGATGTATATAAAATATCGCAAGTTAACCTTGCAATATTAAATAAAGACGGGTCTTACCCTATCCGCAAGTGTACGTGTCGTAAATAGTATAAAAGCGAATGGGATCGTATCCACAGAGATTGCTCAACTACCGAACAAACTATAAAGCAATAATTAAACTAAAATGCAAAGAAAAATCAGATCTGAAAATGCTGAATAAAAGTGGCTAGAAAGGATGTAAATTAATGCGGTAAAGCTTAGCTTGGGTTAGTCTCGTTCTTGTACTATCACTCAGTTACAAAATTCCAATTGCAATCACACAATTTAAAGAATTAATGACGTCAATCAAGAGACCTTGGTCCGGCTCTCTTAACTCCGACTTTCCTAAACAATGACCCTTGGCTTTAGTCCAGCCTAAAAATCTTTTCTTATCTTAGGAGTCTTGGTTGGCGTACCCTAAGAGTTTCCTAAAATAAGCATACGAACTAGAAAGTCGACAATCACACAACCTTAAGCAATGGTGTATTACCTAATAAATTGTGTTCACAAATCCCAAATCTAGACCTCAATCAGATTTTTGTTACTTGTTAGACACCGGATATTGGCCAGCCGAATGTGCCTAACTAACAGTTCCCCAACATCATGAAGTTGATCAGACATTCACAATAACAGGAAATCATCAATTAATTCAAAGATTCATAAATTAATCCTAGTGTAATCAAACATAGAATTGTTCAACCAAGATCAAATACAAGAACTAACCAAACCCAAGCTCATAAGTTCTTTTAGCTACACATATACATATTCAAATACATAAATGAAAACTCAAAACCAGTTGTAGAGAAGAGTCCACTTGATCTTCGTGTCTATTCCCTTCAATCGCCCAGCTCTCTCTTCACTGCGTGTATCTCTTCTGGAGAATGTCCTACTCCCTTCTTTCTATCTTTCTTCTCTGCTTTTGTGCTCTTCCAATTTCTATTTTTAGTAATTCCTTCATACTACACCGTTTTGACCAATAAACTTTATGGATGGAATTTGGTCAACTCCCTTTAGTCCAACTTGCCACACTACTTAACAAAGTGACACCGTTTCTATTTTCCCGTTGGAATTATGCGGCCGCAAACAGGCTGCACTTTTCCTCCAGAACCAGCTTATTTTTCCATCTTTGCATTCATCCATACCTAACAAGAAAACATGTATTTTGGGCAGTATTTTGATCTTGAAATCATACCAATTACAACAATTAAAGCCCAGAATGATAGGTGCATTCTACACCTATCAAAATTCCCCAAACTTACATCTTGCTTGTCCTCAAGCAAGAGTTAAAAAACATGGTAAAGATGAGTTTTTCATGATAACCAGTAGAGATGTGGACTAGAGAAAAACAATGGCAAGACAAGAATTATATTATCAACAAAGTGTCCCGGACATCCTAAATCACGCTTGCCTAAGGGAATGTGATCCACAATTACCCTAAACACATGCACATCCACACAACCTCACTAGAATACACTTATAAAAGTATTTGTCACTCATGTGTTTATTGGGTTGTGTTTACACTCCTTAAATTCCATACCAGCTGCCATATGTTTGCACATCAATCAAACCTCATTATGCCAAAGCAATGCTCCACCAATCAAAAGAACTACAAAGCAATCAGGCATTTCCACACAAGATCAAATAGCAATAAAAATAAAGTTTTGGTACAGGAGAAAGTTCACAAAAAGAGGGAATAGGGTATAGGAAGGAAAACACCATGTGCAAAAAAGTGTAAAACACATATCCAACTGTCAGCTCAATAAACCTAAATCCCTCCTGCCTATTGAAACTCCACTTCTAAACACACTAACCCTACTCCTCTACATCCAGAACAAAATCCACACAGTAAGCAAATCATTTGTGCCTTCTAGTGCTTCTTGGAGATGCCACATCAACTGGCCCATCCTGGGTAGCCTGCAAATGGCCTGCAATATTCTGCTGCATATTTTCCAGAGTAGCCTCTATTCGCACTAAGTAATACACCACCCTCTCTTGCACAGCTTCAAGTCTTCCTATTCGATCAATTACCTGCCTTTGCACTGATTGCATTTGCTCCATTTCAAATCCAAAATCCACAATTTTCTCTTCTAAAGCCTCAAGTCTACTTGCTTGGTTCTCTTCATTTTTTGTTTCTTTTTTTCTCTTTTTTTTAGTTTTTTTAGTTTTTTTTCTTTTTTCGTTTTTTTTCCTTTTTTTTTTCATTGCAATAATCAAACGGGCACCGCATCACCCTGCATACTGAAACCGCCACCTTAATTATACGGCCGCAAACAGGCTGTAAATTTCCTACACCTTAGTCACAAAGAGGCTGCAAAAAGTATCACCTTACTACAACCTCTCTGCAAACTCTTTCCCCAACATTCATACCCCAAACTAAAACATCATATCAAACACCTTTAAGCACATGATTATCCTTGAAAGCAAGCAAAAATGATAGAAGTTGGATTGGCTTTTGGCTCACACAAAGAAAGGCTTTTGTTTACATGGCAAGAATTAGATGATTGAAATTTAGCATAGGCTGAGAGTCTCAGAAAAATAATTGTACAGCATAGGGTCAGACAAATATGTGCAGTACTTCATCATCTCAGCACAACAAAACCAGGCATTTTAATCAGTTGATATAATGCAAGTTCTAGCAAGCAAAGTAATGGAATTATAACACACATAATCTGCAGGCTGCTCACTAAATGCTTAGATGCTTCAGTGACATGCATATTCAAGCAAAAGCTTCACACAAATCACCTCACAACAAGATATAATTTCAGCCCTACACATTCAAGACAAACAAAAACCAGCTTGCCAAAGTTTTATAAAAAGAGAAAAACCCTTCCCCAAAATTAAATTTGACATTGTCCTCAATGGTAGAGAAGAAAGACCAAAAATTAAATTTGCGATGATGAAAATTAAAGTGCAATGAAAGAAAACAAAAAGGAGACTTAGCTAGTTAAAAATGTTGAGTACAATGCTCCTCCACATGGGTTACCTCCCATGAAGTGCTAAATTTATTGTCTTCAGCCGGACATAACCACATTGTGGCTAGGATCAAAATGGAAGTTTTCCTCCAAGGTGATAGGGACTGAATCCCAATAAGGCTTCACACGATGCCTATGAACTTTAAAAGTCTGATTGGAGGTGAGGTGCTGCAAATCAAGTGCTCCATAAGGATAAACTGTCTTCACTAAGGAGGGACCACGCCATCTTGATTTCAGCTTGCTTGGGAATAGGTGCAAACGCAAGTTGTAAACAAGAAACTTTTGCCCTTTGAATTTTTTTTTCGCGTAAGCTTCTTATCATGGTATTTCTTTAAGCGCTTCTTGTACAACTTTGCATTCTCATAGATTTCTTCTATGTATGGGTTCAACCGCCTTTGTGCCTTTCTGGAATGCTTAGCTTCCTCCCCCAAACTTAGAGTTGTAGCCACAATAATGGGTAAAGTGTTGTCCTCTCCCAAATAGATGTATTTCAAATGACTAGGCAGCTGCTTCAGCTCCAACTTTGGTGCTTCCACAACATATGGTTTATCCAACTGGACTGCCTGAATAGCCTCTTCTATGCAGCTGCCATGCTCTATGGTACTTGTAATCAATGTTTTATCATCCAAGCCTTGGGCCACCACCTTCTCCAAAGGGTCTCCACAAGATACCTGAAAAACCTTACTCGCAAGATCATTTATAGTATCAACATTAAAACAATCTCTATGATCATCATGAGACTTAAGAGCTTCAAACACACAAAATTCTAGCTCTTGATCATTTACCTTCATGGTGATAGTGCCCTTTTTCACACAAATATTCATGTCAGCAGTAATCATAAAAGGGCGACCAAGAATAATAGGTAGAGATGAAGACAGTAGACTATCTTCGATATCTAACACAACAAAATCAGCTGGTAAAATTAGACCTTGAACGGCTACTAAAACATCCTCTAAAATGCCCCTAGGTCTCTTAATAGTTTGATCAGCCAATTGCAATGTTATGGAAGTGGGCTGAAGTTCTCCTAGACCAAGCTTCTCATACACAGAAAAAGGAAGCAAGTTAATACTAGCACCAAGGTCTATCAAAGCCTTTCCAAAAAATTGATTCCCCACTTTGCAAGGGATGGTGAAGCTACCAGGATCCTTAAGCTTAGGAGGAAGCTTGTGTAATAAAACAGCACTCACCTCTTCAGTCAAAGCAACTTTCTCATGTTCAACAAATTTTCTCTTATTTGTACAACAATCTTTCAAAAATTTAGCATAAGAAGGAATTTGCTTAATAGCATCAAGTAATGGAATATTAATCTCAACCTTACGCAAATTTTCAAAGATATCTAGAGCTTTAGAGTCAAATTTCTTTTTAGCAAACCTTTGCGGGAAAGGTGGAGGATCTCTTCCCCAATCTTTTGGAGCCACTGGTGCAGAACTGCACCCTTTCTGTGACTGAACCAGTGTAGTTTTTTTCTTCCAGTGGAGGTCTTTCAACCTTGTTGTCCACAGCTTTGCCACTCCTCAGTGTTGTAACAGCCTTTGCATGTTCCAAACCAGCTGGATTATTAACGACCTGAGCTAGAAGCTCTCCCTTTTTCCTCTCACTCATCTCCTTAGCCATTTGCCCCATTTGTGTCTCCAATTTCTAAATGGCTTGAGTTGTTTGTTGCATAAACTGCATCATGGATACCTCCAGGTCACTCTTCTTTGCTGGTTGAACAACTGAAGCTGGAACATTAGCAGCAGGCTGGTCATTCTTCCAAGAAAAATTAGGATGGCTTCTCCAAGGATACTGCTGGTTGCTTTGATTAAAATTCATTTGGCCCATATAATTGGCCTCCTCTTGCTCTATCATAGCAGTCAATGGACATGCCTCAGTAGCATGTTCTTGATGTGAGCAAATAGCACATACCACAGCGGATCGTGATGAAGTAGATGCATTAGCCAAGTTCATCCCTTTCAGAGAATCAACTAAGAGATCCATTTTCCGGTTCAGATTCCCAATTTCAGCTTGCACCATAGTATCTGAACTCACCTCGTACACACCTTGTCTCTTAGAGGAACCCTTACTTCTTGTGGAAAATTGTTGGGAATCTTCACTCAATTCCTCAAACAACTCCATTGCCTCTTCACTACTCTTCCTCATCAACACCCCATTACATGCTGAATCAACCTTCATCATGTTGACCTCATTCAACCCTTCATAGAAGTGCAAAACAATGTCATCTTTGTGCAAGTTCTTGGTTGGCGAGCTAGGCGAATCTTGAAATCTTTCCAAGCTTCATAGAAGAGATCATCATCTTTTTGTTGGAAATTTTGGATCTCCCTTACAAGTTGCTTGGTCCTATGAGCTGGAAAAAATTCTCTCAAGAACTTTATAGCCATTTGCTCCCATGTAGTAATGGAACCCGCTTCAATCATGTTGTACCACATCTTGGCTCCTCCTCTTAGTGTGAAGAAAAACAACATGAGCTTCAAATTATCAACCGTGATGCCCGTCATATTTTGTGTTCGACAAAGATCGGTAAAATCTTTCAAGTGTTGGTGGGGATCTTTATCAAAGCGCCCCTCATAGTGAGGCACTGAATTCAGCAACTGAGGTGTCAGGCTAAATGTGGCTGCTCCATTAGGCTGAAATGCAATGCAAAATGGTTGGGCAACATTTTGTGGAATGTATCGGTTCATCATAGGAACCCTTTCATTACCCGCATCTTTTGCATCAACAATGGGATTATTCTCAGCCATATTCTTCATTCTAAGTGCTCTGGCCGTTCTCTCTATTACAGGATCTAACTCTTCTAACTTCTTGTCTTGAGAACGTGTATTGACCATGCACTTTCACGGAACAAAAGAGAACCCCTGCAAAATTAAAATACAATGTAAGGCTTTGAAACACTAAACTAACCAGTAAATAAATACATAAATTAAACTTATTGCTAAATGCTTGACCGGTAATGGACTTAACAGTCCCCGGCAACGGCGCCAAAAACTTGATCGATATAAAATATCGCAAGTTAACCTTGCAATATTAAATAAAGACGGGTCTTACCCTATCCGCAAGTGTACGTGTCGTAAATAGTATAAAAGCGAATGGGATCGTATCCACAGAGACTGCTCAACTACCGAACAAACTATAAAGCAATAATTAAACTAAAATGCAAAGAAAAATCAGATCTGAAAATGCTGAATAAAAGTGGCTGGAAAGGATGTAAATTAATGCGGTAAAGCTTAGCTTGGGTTAGTCTCGTTCTTGTACTATCACTCAGTTACAAAATTCCAATTGCAATCGCACAATTTAAAGAATTAATGACGTCAATCAAGAGACCTTGGTCCGGCTCTCTTAACTCTGACTTTCCTAAACAACGACCCTTGGCTTTAGTCCAGCCTAAAAATCTTTTCTTATCTTAGGAGTCTTGGTTGGCGTACCCTAAGAGTTTCCTAAAATAAGCATACGAACTAGAAAGTCGACAATCACACAACCTTAAACAATGGTGTATTACCTAATAAATTGTGTTCACAAATCCCAAATCTAGACCTCAATCAGATTTTTGTCACTTGTTAGACACCGGGTATTGGCCAGCCGAATGTGCCTAACTAACAGTTCCCCAGCATCATGAAGTTGATCAGACATTCATAATAACAAGAAATCATCAATTAATTTAGAGATTAATAAATTAATCCTAGTGTAATCAACCATAGAATTGTTCAACCAAGATCAAATACAGGAACTAACCAAACCCAAGCTAATAAGTTTCTTTAGCTACACATATACATATTCAAATACAGAAATGAAAACTCAAAACCAGTTGTAGAGAAGAGTCCACTTGATCTTCGTGTCTATTCCCTTCAATCGCCCAGCTCTCTCTTCACTGCGTGTATCTCTTCTAGAGAATGTCCTACTCCCTTCTTTCTATCTTTCTTCTCTGCTTTTGTGCTCTTCCAATTTCTATTTTTAGTAATTCCTTCATACTACACCGTTTTGACCAATAAACTTTATGGATGGAATTTGGTCAACTCCCTTTAGTCCAACTTGCCACACTACTTAACAAAGTGACACCGTTTCTATTTTCCCGCTGGAATTCTGCGGCCGCAAACAGGCTGCACTTTTCCTCCAGAACCAGCTTGTTTTTCCATCTTTGCATTCATCCATACCTAACAAGAAAACATGTATTTTGGGCAGTATTTCGATCTTGAAATCATACCAATTACAACAATTAAAGCCCAGAATGATAGGTGCATTCTACACCTATCAGCTATGATTCAACACATTCATCCACTATACATTCAAGTTCAAATGAATAGACATCCTATCAACAACAGTGTTAGTGGATAATGGATCAGCAGTAAACATAATGTCAATCTCAATGTTAAACATTCTTGGTCTGACCGATGATGACCTAATTCTAACAAACGTCACAATGGTTGGGTTCACTGGAGAAGCCACTAAGGCAGTAAGAGTGCTGCCAGTATAGCTGTCAATGGGTTATAAGACCTCCATAATTACTTTCTTTCTCATTAGTTCCAATGCAAAATATCATGCTTTGTTAGGGAGGGACTGAATACATATCAACCGGTGTGTACCATCTTCTCTACACCAACTGTTGTTTTGGAGAGACAATGCTGTAGAGGTGGTATGGGCTGATAGAAGGTCAATTCAAATAATGTGGAAGCTGAATTCTACGATGATGATAAGAGATCAATTAAATTCTTAAGTCACACTAACGAATAAAGTCTGAAATATCTATCTGCATCCACGGCAGAGTTCAATTTCATCATGAAGAAAGTAAAGGAGATGATCCGGCCTAAGGAACTTGTGCCATACAGGCCTGGCCTCCATTCCTATCAACGAAGAAGTCCCATGATACGTCTTTCTCCATTAGAGAAGGGGTAGTGCTCACCGTAGTCAGGAAAGCTCAGGTGTTGGCCACACTGGATAGATTGTTAGTAGATCAATAATGGGAATAGAATGGGGCAGAGGTGATCTTTGAAGATGAGGAGGTTGAAATCAAAGGAAAAGAGATTGAGACTAAAGACCTAAAGAAAACACGAACTAAGTTGGACGATATGAAAATAGTAGTTGATGACCCGCTGGAAGAAGTTAATTTGGGAACAAAGGAAGATCCATGACCTACTTACATCAGCAAGCTCTTGGATCGTAATACCAAGGTATAATTAATCAAACTATTAAAAGATTATCATGATTGTTTTTCTTGGAATTATGAAGAGATGCCAAGTTTAAGCCGAAAGTTAGTACGACATTGATTTTCAATCAAATCTGATTGCAGGGTGATCAAACAAGCTCCAAGAAGGAATTCACACACCATTGACAAACAGCCCAAGCACTATTTTACATTCCCACTTGCACATGTACATGCTCCGCAAAATCGAGGAAAATAGCTTGTCAATCATTCAAGGTAAATTCGTACTAATATAGCGCTCTACCTTATCTTTCCTGAGAGAGGTGGTGTATAGGTTTAAAAATCCCTATATCATATGGCATCTCAAAATCTTGCTCTTACCCAAGTCAACCAAACCTAGCACCCACACCGATATCGAGTATCACATCCTACAATCCCCGCACCATGTGGTAGCTCACAGACTGCGTTGGCCCAAGTCAACCAAGTCCAAGCATCAATGTCGATGCTGGGCATCACATTCCACAACTCTTGTACCACGTGGTAGCTTAACAGCTTTTATTGACCCAAATGAACAAAGCTCAAGCATCCATGATGTACTAGATTTCACACCCCAAACATCCACAATCGCACCATCCTTTGTCACACCCTAAAGGACTTTACATAATATGCCGATACAAAGTACCAAATAACAAGTTTTTATAACCCTAGCATCACAATCCATCAAAATCATTCATCATAACCTATAGCCCTCCTCACATTAGCCTAATGGAAATACTCTACAATCAGACACATAATTTGTCACCCATCAACCAATTCTAAGTGCTACAAGAAAATAGCCCTAGCACTCTCGCCCAAATTTCTTATATATACTCATAAGAGGAAGACAAATGTCTAAATCGCACATCACACTAGTCTAACAACTAGAAATACAAGAGATACCTCCAATGGAGTCCTGGTTCTCAAAAGTCTCTTGAGGTTCCAATGCAAGATCCCTTCCATGTGTTAATGCTAGCTGTAATGGAGGTTGTAAACCCAGTTCATGCGCCTCTTATAATCCTCCATTACTCTATGGAAACTCTCTCATTTTGTGGCTGATCATGCCACACCTGAAATACTTCAGTCTTATAGTCTCAAACCTGTGCTACACTTGAAGCATACAATCTTGCCATCCTCTAGCCTCAAACCTCATCTATGGTCACCAATTAGTTTATGCTAGTTTAGCATTATTATTTAGACAAAAGATTTGAACCAGATAGCATTTTGATTTGATTAATCACATGACAATCTTTCTCTGTTGCCTCTAATTGTTTCCATCAACACTCCATTCAAATCAAGGATGAGACGTTTCTTTGTTTTGATTTTGATTGATGTTCGATCAACTAAAAAAAATAAATAAATAATGGCATGAACATAACCAAAATACTCGAAAAAAAAATAACAATTTTAGAAACTCAATCAAAGAACTCCTTACTACTCTCATCTAATTTCCCTAGTGCTATTCTCTCAGCCCCTTCAGCCCATGACTCTACACATAATCTCCTGTAATAGTAGCACATGTCATCTTGTTGCACCTCTATTATTGGTATATATGTTATTAAAGCTTTGATATACTCAATGACGAACATTCCACAATCTCCCTTTTTATTCATTTGCATATTATAACACATATACATTTATTGTTGATAAACATATATACGCATTTTTAATAAGAAAGTCAAGATCTAACCCATTGCATTGTTTTGGTGCAATTGTTTACCTAAAAATTGGCCATGGACTTAGCAATCCTCCATCCTTATCAACAACATAATGAAGCATTGTAGCTAATGGCTCCATTAACTCGTTGAAAACATATTCTTCATTAGAAAAGGTGTGGTAGTCTTAAACAACAATCTTTTTTTGTCACATTAGCGTCCACAGAAACCTAGTATTTATTTTGCATCAACCAAATTCACTTTATCTAGAGGTAAGCAATTAATCATATCCTTCAACTTCTCCTTAATTAAATGTATAATATGAGAAATTGAGGAAAATATTGTTATTCTTGCAGGAAAATGATATTCCTTGCTAATTACGTCTTCCATTATGCAAAAAGTAAGTGTAAAAGTCAATGCATTCTTGAGCACTAGACGAGAATAATAATGGGAGAAAAAAAATGATCCAGTACTCATATATGTGAACCTTTTGCTCTAGTGAAACCCAACAATAATAGATTTGAAAAGATTGGAGAGTATTCCAAATGATTGTTAATAGAAGTTACCTTAGTTGGAAAGAAGTCACCTTAGTTGAGGAAGCTAGATACAGACGGTTTGGTTTACGTGAGTAAGATAGAGGGTATTCCAAATTATTTTCAATAGAAGTTATTAGCATTTGTGGAATTTGAAACACTCTAAATCAAAATGGTCGAGCGTGATTTGAGCAGCATCTGGTGTAAGAGGTTTTGGGACTTCGTCTTCAAGCATATATCTAATGATGGCATTTAAGGTAAACTGGGAAAAGAATGAGGATTAGGGTCAACTCAAACCTTAATGTTTAGGCTGTAAAGGGCATGGAGAAAAGAAAATTGGATGAATTGTTGGTTTATTGTAAAATCAAACGATTTAGTTGCATCCATTCATGATCTAAAATTCAACCACAGGTAAAATCAGAAGAACAATTACAAGTGACATGACTCGAATACAAAAAATATACTACTTGAATAAATGAAACAAACCACTCGAAAGTATGTTATTCAATCATTATCAATTTGTTTAGTCGCTCGATTAATTCATTGAAATAATCCCCAAAAAGAGGTTTAGGGTTTAGGAGTTTAAGACATTATTCATTATGGTTCATGTCTTAGATCTAATGCAACGAAGATCAATTCACACTAAATAATGACCAAATACAAACAAGTAACATAAAAACATGATTGAGTAAATTCAATCATGATCAATTCATCATCCATACTTCATACGTAGGTAGAATCACAAGAACAATTACAAATGACAGGACTCGAATACACAAAATATACAACTCAAACAATTTGTTCAAGTACTCAATCAATGGACTTCACGTACTCGAATAAATGAAACAAACCACTCAAAAGTACACTATTCAATCATGATCATTTTGTTTAGTTAGTTGATTAAGTTATTGAAATACTCCCCAAAAAAAAGGTTTAGGGTTTAGAGATTTATGGCATTATTCATTATGGTTCATGGATAAAATCTAAGCCTAACTAAGATCAATTCACACTAAATCACGGCCAAATACAAACAAGTAACATAAAACATGATTGAGCATATTCAATCATGATCAATTCATCATCCATAATTCATCCATAGGTAAAATCACAAGAACAATTACAAGCGATATGACTCGAATACACAAACTATATTACTCGAAAAGTAATTTTAAATATGCAAAAAATATTCAAACAATGAATCAAATAACTTAACAATAACCCTAATCTCAATCAAATGATAACCTATTCAAAACATAAATGCTACCCTATTCACAACAACCACTAAACTTGAAATCGATAACTATCATTATTACATGTTTATAACGTTACACGAAAATCAAAATGGCTACCGAAAGTGGTCCATCTTATATATATACATATATATATATTATCTTTAAATTTTCATATATATTTTTGATTTGTTTGAATTATTTTATTTATGATATAACTTATTCAATTCAAACATCTCTTTAGTCAATTTTTAATCCAATACTTGGTATTCCCAAACCCATATTACCAATTTAATTATTTATTATTATTCAATTTTTTTAAACCCAAACTCACAATTAAATTTGTATCTATATTTTTTTCGAGTCAGGGTATTATAACATAATAACACCATCATACATAAAGGCCTACAGCCATCACATAACATACAACTAAAATTCCAGACAGGGTCTCAGGCCATCTACAACATGCATCATCAACATATAACATGTATCACATTCATCCATGTATCGAGCATACAATCCAATAGAACATGAAGTTCTCAATCTGGTCTGGGTGTCCCGTTAGCGACATAATCTCCCAACCTTATCCATATTCACACTGAAGAGGTGTTTCACGTAGTGTATTCACACATACACATAATACTGCATAGAAGTCATAATATATATATATATATATACATGGGAAAAACCCCTCAAATAACCTATCCTACTTCTCAAGGTGGCTACCATGTCATCGGCCTCTCACATATCCGCATTGGCGATTCCAGAATCGTACTCACCTATAGGGAAGGAAAATAAAGTAAAGGTTGAGCAATGACTTAGTAGGGGTAAAGAGAAACAATAGAATACATAAGTTGAAATGAAAGTTAAGTTTAATGTAACAATATGCTTCAGAGCATGAAGCACAACAATAAGTAACATAAACAATCGGAGATCATATCTCTTTCTTATGAGCCATCACGGAATGATGCACCGGACATCCATTCCAACGAGCAATGAACACTGCCACCATTTAGTTCCCATGAGGAATAAGACCAAATGTAAGACTCCTATCTTACCCACACTAATTAAGGTTCAATCGAACCGACCATCAGGATCTAAATGCATTGCCTCACATGGGTCTTAACTTGTGAGAATCAAGCTTGGGTTTCACAACCCTCCTCCCACATGACGTTCATTACGAGTCGTTACCTGATCTTCCCATACGGCTTTAATGCAAAACAAGTAAAGCATGCCATGAAATATATATACAAGCCCTACTTATATATTAACTACTCATGATACATGAATAGGAATTATACATGTTTGATAGAATACCAAGGAATCAATTTAGGTATGCACCTAACAATTTATAAATTATGAGAATAATCCTAAGTTCGTTCTTCCTTACAAAGCAAATAAGGAAAAAACTCAAATACTAAAGAACAAGAAAATAACTGCATTTTAGATATCGAGGTCCAAAATGAAATAGATTGTGCTAGAAATCTCCTACCTCAAATCCGAGTTAACACAATTACAAAAATTCCCAAATTCTTGGGTTTCATCAAACCTATCACATGATAACACCAAACCTTATTCCATAACAAATATAATTTCAATATTACATAAAACATACTAACAAAATATTACATAAAACATACTAACAAATTCCATGAATTCAAGAAATCCACCTTCTCCCTCTAGAAAATGCCTCCCAAACTTGGAAATCCTCCAAATCGACGACAAAACCTAGATACATAATCACAATCAAGTATATAATCAACTTCCTAAAGCATCTAAACCAAAACATGAAAGATTGGAACAAATCTAAGACAAAAACCAAACTTGGAAACTCTAGAAATTTACCTCAAAATCACAACTTCTTTGAACCTTCCTTGGTTGTTGCTATGCTCCAAAAATCCATCAAAATCCAAGCTTGAATCTCTAGAAATCACTCTCTCCCTCTTCTTCTCTCTCTTCTATCTCTTTTTCTATCGGGCAACTCTTTTTTCCTTCTCTCAAATGGCCAAAATCTATTCTTAAAATATGAAATACCAACCAAGTGTCCAGAAACCTTAAGTGGGTGTCCAAAAACCTTGACCTGGTGTCACACTATGCCTCTCTTTTCTTCTTATTTTCAAGAAATTTTGCATGTGACTCAGTCTAAACTTTGATTTGATATATTATGGGCCCAAAATGGACATGTGTGCTAAAATTTATGCCCCATTTAGTGAACCTAATTCAAAAATAACTATTTGTGATCCGTGCAAAATTGGTGATCCGTAGCTTAACTAAAACTTAATTTATGGGTGAGGGTTTCACAGAACGCAAGGCTTCAACATGAATGGTAAATTATTCTTGGATGGGAACAAAGGGTCTAGAAACTTGATTAGGAAATTGGATGAGATAAGCCACAGACAGACCAAGTGCATAAGCCAACAACCTGCGGTTGATGGTGGCTGAATCGGACCCAAGCTATAAGCAAGAGAAAGAAAAATGTGTGTGAGAAAAATGCCATACGTCCCCAATCACCAACTGCTCGCTGGGAAGATATCAAAGATAGTTGGCATATTTGAGAAGTAAACCTAAAGAACGAGTCTATGCAAACATAATCGGGAGACATAAAATCAATTTGAACGATTCTACAGAGACAGATTGAGAATAACCCTGAGGAAAACCCAATCACTAGTTGTTTGGAGAGGGTTAAAGATGAAAATGGGTACTAGAAAACGAACGGCTAAGATCAATGTGGAGAAATGGATAAATGGTCAGGAAAATAGTCATGGAAAGACCAATAGTGCAAGTGCTAGGGAGAAGCTGGGCACTCACCCTCTTGCTGAAACATACATGTATATATGAACCTAAATACATAGTTGACTATATTTCTTAGGTAAATTGAATTTCGTACACACGCGAAGATAGAGATCAAAACCTCATAAATACTGGCTGATCAACTAGATAAAACCCCAATGAAGAATCGCAAATGACCTAAAGATGCGTTGATGAAGAAAATAAGCGCAACATGTACGACAGGTTACTTCATTCCTAATCAATCATACATAAGGCATATAAGTCAAAGCTTCAACACGAATGATAAAATCTTGTAGGATGACAGCGAAGGGTTCATGAGCCTAATCCAAAATTGGCTGAGATGAGCAAGACACAATCTGACGTCAAAAGACCACAAAATAAAAATTGATAATTACCCGAGATACATCGATTAAGGAATCAAACGTAGCTCATACGACTGATTGCTTAATGCTTAGTTCCCTATAATTTATACAGATAACATAGAATGCAAAGCCTCAACACAAATGACAAATTCTTCTAGGATGGAACAAAGGATCCAGAAGGTTGATTAAGAATTTGGCTGAGATGAGCCATAGACAGACTTAGTGCAAAAGCCGACAACCTGCCATTGACAGAAGTCGAATCGAACTTGAGATATAAGCAAGAGATGGAAAAGGCATATGGGAGCAAAACGACTATTGTCCCCAATTACCAATAGCTCATCAAAAAGATATCGAAGATACTTGGCAGATTTGAGAAGGAAACCCAAAGAACCAATCTGTGCTGACATAATTGGAAAAAGTAAAAGCAATTTGAACAATTCTACCGAGAAGGAGTGAGAATAACCTAGAGGAAAACCCAATCAACTGTTGTTAGCAGAGGGTTAAAGATGAAAATGGATGCTGGAGAAAGAATAGTTGCAATTGATGTAAAGAAGGGGGATAAACGGTCTGGAAAGCACTCATGGAAAGATAAGTCGCATAAGTGTTAGGTAGAAGCCGAGTAGTCGCCCTCTTGCTGAAACATACATGCATGTATGAAGCTTAAATACGTAATTGACTATACCTCTTCGGTCAATTGAATTTCCATACACGCTGAAGATGGAGATCAAGAACTGAAAATGAATTGAAGATACATTGATGAAGAAATTAAGTGCAGCTTGTACGACAGGTTACTTCATTCCTGATCAATCATACATAAGACATATAAGTCGAGGCTTCAACATGAATGTTAAAATCATCTAGGATGATAGCAAAGGGTTCATGAGCTCGATCCAAAATTGGCTGAGATGAGCAAGATATAATCCAATGTTAAAATATCACAATATAAAAATTGATAATTACCTGAAGAAACGTAGACGAAGGAATCAAACACAGCTCTTATGACGATTGATTAATGCTTATTTCCCAATCATTTTTACAGAGGGTGTAAAATGCAAAACCCAACATGAATGGTAAATTCTTCAAGGATGGGAACAAAGGGTTTAGAAGGTTGATTAGGGAATTGGCTGAGATGAGCCATAGACAGACCTAGCGCAAAAGCCGACAACTTGCAGTTGATAGAGGCCAAATCAAACCCGAGATACAAGCAAGAGATGGAAAAGGCGTATGTGAACAAAATGACGATCATCCCAATCACCAATAGATTACCGAAAAGATATCAAAGATGCTTGGCTGATTTGAGAAGGAACCCCAAAGAATAAATCTATCTAGAGAACGAATGGCTGGGGTTGATGCGGAGAATGGGGATAAATAGTCAGGAAAGTACTCAGGGAAGAACTAGTCGTGCAGGTTGCATTCTCATGCTCTTTAATCATTGCCCCCTATACACTCTTTAAAAACTCCTTTATATATATAAGTATAGATAGATAGATATAGATATAGATAGAACGATAGATATAGATCATTCATGTGATTTTATAATCAATGGTTAAATAGCATACAAAGATTTACAGGTGTTTTGGAGATCACAAATTGAATTTGGATGCATATAGCATTCCTCTTTCCATTTTTGTAACTAAATCTACCATTCCAGATGTACAAAGTTGTGTTATTGAATCAAATCTTATTATAGGTGGGTAAAGTGAAAGGAGTGTGTTTTGAACTAGTCTAGTACCCGCGCTACACACAGAACAAACAATTCTCAATTTTAGAGATTGTTTTACTGAGTCATTATTGTCTTTTTAAAATTATTTATAATTTTTTTTGTAAAATGCATGAGTTAACATATAAAAGTCCTAATATTATTATGTTGGACTCAAAGCACTGGTATATAAAATCCTACTTCTCAAACACTCTCATGTCATTCTACTAGGATATACTCCGCACTTCACCATGACTGCAAATATATATAAATAAAAGAATATATATATATAAACTTTTTTGGAGACAAGAATAAAATGGTAAATTTATATAAACTTCACAAATAATAACAACACACTTTTCCACTTTTTCTTCCCCTACTTTTTGACTCTCCGAACAAGATAAGGTAAAATTAACTCCCCTCCCCTCCCCTCCATTTTCCATTTCACTCAAAAAATTTCTTACCCTCCCTCTTCCTCTTCACAAACATAGTGTAAGTCATAGACCAAGGAGTTAGGAGCCGTGGCGCCATGTCGCAACAGTAGTTTTTTTAAAACAAACCCTACATCTAGGGTATTCTGGATTTGCTAGAGAGAAGAGGCAGCTAGAGACTTTTCTAGGCGATTTTGAGGCTAGAAGAAGATTAAATTGCAAGAGGAGATCGAGGAAGACATTTATAAGGCTTGAGACATCTTTTTCAATCTTTCCTTCCTTTCTCTCTCTAGAGTAGTTTTCCTTCATGATTGTAAACTTGATTTATATGGGCTTTATGTCATTCATGTTGAACTAAACCTCTCATCCCAGAGGGGAGATGGATCTTTACTTTTAATCTTTGTTTGATTTTTTATCATGCCTAATTGATTTTTCAATGCTTATCTAGAAATCTTGCTCTTAATGCTTCTAAATTATTGGCCATGATTCGGATCATTCTTTATGTTTGAGTTTGGTACTTGGGAGAGGAATAACTTGAATATTGATTTGGGATTTCTAGCATAGGTTTTCGTGAGACTAAGAAGAGTGACTAACTCCTATGAAGTGTTTATAGGAAACTTGATATTATTGCATCCATAAATCTAGGTTTTGATAGGGATATTGAACCAATGATTAAAGAATAGGTTCACTTGGTACTCTGGAGATAAGAGTGAATATAAAATGTGTTCATGGCTTATGAGTGTTGAGTAATTCAATTTGGGTGAACTAAGTATTCGAGCATAGTGGCAAGTAAGGTGAAATCGATCCTCTAGGTCTCTTTACTTGAAAACTAAATTTCCTTATTAAGCTTTCTTATTTACTTGCTTTAGATTAATCTGCATCGTAAACAATTGGTGATTTGAATTTTTGGATAAAGTTAAGTTACTTCAATTACAGACCTTGACTAGAAATTGGCAATAAGTCTTAGAGGATGACATCACTTTTCACAATCTATATTATAAACTTGACATCATACAATTGTAGTGTTGCATTTTTACAAGCAATAAATTTTTGGCGCCGTTGTCGAGGACTATTTGTCCATATTTTTGATCAAATTGTTACTTCATTACTTTAGCTTTGATTCAAATTTTATTTTTCTGCATTTTTACATGGAACATTAAGCAACTTATCCGCCATGTGTCTCCCACGCTTAGATAAGTCTCCATTTCTCTTGGATTTTAGCCGCCATGTTGCCCACTTTCTTTACACGTCTGGGAGGCTTGCATATCTGCTATTAGCTAGTCAATACTCCCATCTCGCTCAAGTTTTTGAGTCACTCAGTAATGGATTGTTGGCAAAGACATTAACTTACACAACATCATTCAGGGTTGTAATTCATTTCGGTCTTTGACTACCATGTTCAATCTTTTGATACCAACAATAGATTGTTGGTCGAGGCATTAACTTACACAACATCATTTAGTCTAGTAATTCATTCCAGTGTTTGACTACCCCATTCAATTTTTTGATAGGGAAATAAAACTTAGTAAGAAACAATACTTTGAGGTGTGATATCATCACTGTCCTAAAGACAAATATTGCCCCTACTCACTTATCACAATATGAGTCTTATAGGATTCAACAAAGCAAAACTCAGAGAGAATATTATATATAGAAAAGAAAGATATTATATATAGAGTGTCTTAACTTACAGTTACATACAAAATAGTTATTGTAATACCCTGACCCAAAAATACCAAACAAAATAATAATAATTAAATTATAAATTTGGTTTCGAAAAATACCAAGAATTGGATTAAATTTGACTATGTGGTAGTTATCTATATGCAAGATAGATATATATATATATGTAAACATTGGCAAGGCATGATAGATGGATGCATTAGAGATGCATTGGATGCTCGGGTATGAACTCGGAAGACCAAAGGCCTAATTGAAAGTCACATGGAAAGATGGTTGCGCGTCGAAGCATGGACGTAAATCATATGACCTCATGTGAGGTAACACACTAGTGGTGTGGGTGTGATAGGAATCACACAAATGGGTAAATCCTCGATAGGAGTATTATGGATGGTGAGTTTAGCTCACATTGTAATATCCCAATCGGAAATGCCACCTAAGCCTTGGACGCCTGATGACATCTATACTCATCACTAAGGACACTCTAACACGTCATTCAACCATGAATTCTATTGAAATTATGGCAGCATCTCCTCTTATATCGGTGAATACCCACCTAGATCAAACGTAGTTATAAATCACACAAATCACAATAAAAACCTAGCAGAGCCCCCGACCATCTATAAGCATGAAAATCACAACCTAGCAGAGTCTCAGGTCATCTAGCAGCATGCACAAACTATTTCCACAACAAAAATATCATAACCAATACATATCATCATACAATCGGGACTTAAGGTCCACACCCCGGTTCAAAAGATCCAATCACATGGATTGCCTTCTAACCGTCCATCATCACACCAACCGGTGCAAAATAGTCAAACAAACATAAGTATGTAAAAATACAACAAACGTGCTAGAAAAACAGTCTCAAACTCACAACCCGACCTAAACCCTCCAAGTCTCATCCATGTCACAGCATCTCTATCAATCCACATCACAGGTAGTCGTACAAGTCTCACTATAGTAAGGAAAGAAAAGGAAAGGGTGAGCTAGAAACTTGGTAGGATAACTGGAGCAAATAATAAACAATAGGCCGAATCCAAAGCGAAAGGCTATGCAACAATATGCTATCGCACATGCTCGTGTCACATAACACAAAAAAAATCTGAGTATGCCTTCGAGGAAAATTCACTCATCAATGTCATGGCCCCCATTATCAATTAAAAAGAGTTTGCTTACTAACAATGCATCCCACTCATCAATGTCATAGCCCCCACCATGAATTGAGCAAGAGCACGCTTCACAACAACAATTTGCCCTTAGAAGGTTTACCTGTTCGTATGATCCCCGTCACACCCACACGACTAGTGTGTTGACTCACATGGAGTCATATGACCCGTTTCCATGCTCTAACATGCAACCATCCTTTGATGTGACTTTCAAGAAACCCTATGGTAGCTTTAGTCCATAATCGAGCATCCCATGTGTGAAACCCCGACCCAAAATTTTTGGGAAATTTTTTGAGTGTTAGAACAAATGGAGAAACTGGACTGGGCGCACCAGAGGGCACCTAGGCGCTGCGCCTAGTCCAGTGAGGGGGCTAGAAAAGAAGAAACCAAGTGAAGTTGGCGCGCCTAGGCGGCTGAGCAGCACGCCTAGGCGGTGTGCGCCTAGCCGTGTGCAATAGTGCGCCAGGGGCGCCTAATCCAGCGGAAGAGAGCGCAGGGTCGTAGTCCAGATGAGGAGGCACTGGACTAGGCGCAGCCCAGCGCGCCTAGGCGCAGCGCCCAGTCCAGTGGGTGACAGGAGATCGAGTAGGCGCAGGGGCGCCTAGGCGTGCCCCGCCTGGGCGGAAAATCCTGCACGCCTAGGATTCCGCCCAGTGCAGCGCCTGAAGGAAGAGTAGTTAAGGCTAGGGCGCCTAGGCCCCCGGGGTAGCGCCTAGGCGCGACCCGTGTTTTTCAAATACCTAGAGGGAGACATTTTTGACATTTTTCTGGGATTGTTCAGTTCTAGAGAGAGAGGGAGCGACGACTCTAGAGAGAGAGAGTAAATTGGGGTGATTCTTTGAGAGTCTAAGCTTGGATTGGAGACTTGGAGAAGATTCAAGGAAGATTTCAAGGTTTGAGGTAAGATTCTTTGTGTTTCTATATTCTAGGGTTTTGAGTAGATCTTGTTAGTTTCGGTTAGAGTTGATTCCTATGGTTTAGATATGTTGATTTAGGGTTATATGTGGTTATATATGTAGGTTTGGTTCTTGTTTTGGAGTGGAGTTTCATAAGGTGGAGTTTGGGGGTTTGAGAGGAACCCTAGTGAGAGAAAGTAAGTTTTCTCAATTTAATTGTTTAATTCCTATTGGTTATGGAATGTTAAGTTGTTTTGGTTGATATTGTGAGTTCGATTATGTGAATCGATAGGTTTGGGAGAAACGATGGTTCGAAACCCTAATTCGGTATTTGAGGTGATTGTGCTCGATTGAGGTAGGAGATTTCCAACCATTCTTTCTATCGTTCGTTTTCGTTATTCTAAAGGCGTTTCGATTTCCTTATTGGTCGTTTATTTGTGTTTCCGCCTTAATTGCTTCTAAGGGGAAACGAACCCTAATTTGACTTATTGTTAATTCTTGATGTTGCATGACCCGAGTGTGTGTGTTCCATCTCCTATGGACACGATGTGATTTCCGTTCATGCATCATGGTAGATATGTATATATATATGTAGGTTGTTCATATATATATATATATATATATCTATTCAGCATGTCATGACATAATGCATTAGAGTTGCATGGGGCACCGGGTATGGACTCGGGGCTCCTTAGGTTTCTTGAAAGCTACTTGGAGGGATGACGAAGTGATGAGAGTTACCACTGAGTCATGTGAACTCCAAGTAGGATAACGCACTAGAGGTATGGTTCATGAGGGACTTGCCTGGAGTAGTGCGGGCGTGGTAGAGTCACGCAACCGGGTAATCCAAGAGCGTTTAATGTTGGGGAGCTTGCTCCTGTTCAATAGTCATGGTTAGCGACCATGATATTGATGAGTTGATTGGTGAGCTTTGCTCACGTTCGATATTACATGGAACGAGCCATGGTATCGATGAGGTTGCTCATTGAGGGGATTTCCCGGGTTGATGTTCTATGCGATTGTTGAGTATACGTGCATGTGTTAGGTTTCATATTGATGCATAGCCTATTGTTTTGGGTTCGGCCTTATACTCATATTACTTATAACCCTACTGAGCTTCTTGCTCACCCTTTTCTTTCATTCCTTCCCACAGGTGATACTGGTACAGGTACAGGTACTAGTGGAGCAGATCAGTGAGAGCGGGATGTGACATGGATGGCCCTGGGTAGGATGTGGGTGCTAGAGAGATACTCTAAGCACGTATTTTGTACATGATGTACTGATGTGTATTCATGATATGTTTTATAACCATTGGCACCAGAGGGTGTATGCATGATGTATGCGGAGTTGTTTTTGGTTATATTATATCATGAATCTAATGATGTGTTTATACTATCAATTTGTGCATGCTGGTAGTGGATGGCCTGAGGCCCCTAGGATCAGGATTGCATGTGATTGAGGCCTGAGGCCTGGCTAGGTTGCTAGTGTGATGGATTGATGATTTATATTCTGCTGCGTGTTTCTGATGTAGGCGGGGACTTTCCGACATACAGGGAGATGCAGCCGGATTTTCGGTCTGCCGGATGATCGCACTAGCAGCCTAGGACGGTGCCGGAGGGCACCCGTGGCGTGCCCGGACCGGGGTGCCACAATTTGGTATCAGAGCAAGGTTGGTTTGGTTAGGTTGGTTTATTTACGGCCATATGTAGGATTGGGGTTAGGTCCTAGGTATATGGTAGTGAAATCCAGGCCATGTCACAACCGCTGCTGATCCGGTATGTCTTTCTATCCCTATTAAATCCTCTTTTGAGTAGTGTGTTAAATGGTATTGTCTGTTTGCCATGCAGATGAATACCCGTAGGACTACGCGGTCCGAGAGTGGGACTGAGGTACCTCAAGGTAGAGGCCGAGGTAGAGGCCGTGGTGCTAGGGTTGCCGTAGTTGCTAGAGGCACTCCTAGTACGGAGGATTCGGTTCTGAATGTGGAGCCGGAGTTGAGAGAGGAGGAGATAGTTCACGAGGGACTACCTACTGAGAGTGAGGGTCAGTAAGTACCATCTGCGGGACCGGTTGCTCCTGTCGCTACAGGGGGGCAACCAGTGACCATGGAGGGTCTTGCCAGTTTCATGATGACGATGGCGCAGACACAAGCGCAGACCATAGCACAGGCTGTGGCACAGGCTATGGGAGTTGCGGGGGTTCGTATCGAGGGAGTAATACCAGGAGCTTCTACTGAGGGTGTTGTGGTACCGAGAGCCGGGAGAGGCATGTACGAGGTGGACCAGCTGAGGAGGACTTCTCCTCCAACCTTTTCCAGAGATGGAACGGGTGTGGGGGCGGAGGAGTGGTTCAATTAGTTGAGCATGCGGATGGACACATTGGAGATACCCGATGAACGAAGGGTGAAGTTTGTTTTCTACTATCTGAGTGGAGTGGCCTATGAATGGTGGATGTCCATGGGCCAGAGGAGGAACGAGCTGACTTGGACTTCTTTTGAGCAGTTGTTCATGCAGAAGTTTGTGCCGAGACCTCTGCAGACTGAGAAGGCCAAGCAGTTTCTTGATTTGTTGCAGACATCAGAGATGACGGTGTCTCAGTACACAAAGCAGTTTGAGGAGTTGTATCGGTTTGGGAGAGAATTTGCTCCTACCGATGCAAAGAAGGCGGCAAGGTACCGAGGTGGGTTGTTACCCAGTCTTGGGAGGATGGTGATGGCCACTAGGGTGGTATCGTATGATGATACAGTTGAGATGGCGTTGGACTTTGAGTTGAGTGAGCGGAATGAGGCTCAGAGGAAGCGTCCAGTGATTGAGAGTAGTGGTGGTGGTGGTGGTGGCAGCCACAAGAAGCAGAAGATTGATTTCAGTCATCAAAAAGAGGACCGAGGCAAGGGTCCAAGATTTCAAGGGGGAAAGGTGACGTGTTTCAAATGCGGGAAAGAGGGGCACATGAGGAATGAGTGCAGAGTTTCTGGGTTTAGGTGCTTTGGTTGTGGCAAGGTGGGCCACAAGAAGAGTGAGTGTCTGCAGGGCAACCAGGGAGGACAGCATCAGCCTCAGATATCGGGAGTACCACCTCCAACTCTTCCTTCCACTGTTCCATCAGGAGGGAGAGGGCGAGGTGGAGGCAGACAGTCTCAGCAGCAGCAGTATGCACTGACGGATGGTCGTGTATTTGCTATGGGACATCATGAGGCACAGGAGCATCCCAACTTCATTGGAGGTACATTTTTGATTTCGAATTGTTGGGCAAGAGTCTTGTTTGATTCTGGAGCTACCTCGTCATTTATTACTAGTTCGTTAGCGAACGCACTAGCGGTGGAGATTTCGCCGATTAGGAGAATGTTTACGGTGTCCTCACCATTCGGGCACTTTACCACGTTCGAGGGGGTAGTGTTCGGTTGTGAGTGTCGATTTGGAGAGATATCTCTAGAAGTCGATTTGTATGTGTTAGATTTCAAAGACTTCGATGTGATACTTGGGGTCGATTGGTTGACTAAGCACCAAGGGTTGCTTGATTTTTGGCAAAGGAGGATCACTCTTAGAGTACCGGAGGGTGGGGTGATCCAATTGCAGGGTTCGAAGGGGATGCCATGCCCACATTTCATGGATAACCCTTTGTACCAAGATTGTAGAGTAGCAAGTTTGAGGACTTCAGCTCCTAAGGGAGATGTAGCTACGAAGATTAGAGTGGTGAAAGAATTTATGGATGTATTTCCGGAAGACTTGCCGGGATTACCTCCGAAGAGGGAGATTGACTTTGCTATTGAGTTGCACCCGAACGTCAAGCCGATTTTGATTCCACCGTATCGGATGGCTCCAGCAGAGTTGAAGGAGTTGAGTTCTCAATTAGAGGAGTTGTTAGACTTGGGATTCATTAGACCAAGTGTGTCCCCGTGGGGAGCACCGGTGTTATTCGTCAAGAAGAAAGACGGAAGTTTGAGGATATGTATTGATTATAGGCAGTTGAATAAGGTTACTGTAAGGAACAAGTATCCGTTGCCTAGGATCAATGATTTGTTTGACCAATTGAGAGGTGCTAGGCATTTCTCTAACATTGACTTGAGGTCGGGTTACCATCAGTTGAGGATTAAGGAGGAGGATATCCAGAAAACAGCGTTTAGAACTCGTTATGGGCATTACGAGTTCCTTGTGATGCCGTTCGAGTTGACAAATGCCCCGGCGGTATTCATGGACCTAATACAGAGGGTTCTTCGACCGTTTTTGGATAGGTTTGTGGCGGTCTTCATAGATGACATTCTAATTTATTCTTCTACGGAGGAAGAGCATGAGAAGCACTTGAGGGTGGTGCTACAGACGTTGAGGGAGAATCTACTGTATGCTAAATTGAGTAAGTGTGAATTTTGGGCTACGGAAGTGAAGTTCCTAGGCCATGTGATCACTCAAGAAGGCATAGCGGTTGACTACTCCAAAGTTGAGTCAGTTTTGAATTAGGAGAGGCCGAAGAATGTGACTGAGATCCGGAGTTTCCTAGGATTGGCAGGATACTACCGGAGGTTTATTGAGGACTTCTCAAGAGTTGCTTCGCCGATGACGCAGCTCACGAAGAAGGGTACGCCGTTTGTGTGGACAGACGAGTGTGAGGCCGCATTTGAAGAGTTGAAGAAGAGGTTGACAACACCTCCAGTGTTAGTAGTTCCGGAGAGGAATGTTGGCTATCAGGTGTATTGTGATGCATCTGAAGTCGGGTTGGGTTACGTGTTGATGCAGCAGGGCCGAGTGATAGAGTATGGTTCGAGGTTGTTGAAGACACATGAGAGGAATTATCCAGTGCATGATCTGGAGTTGGCAGCAGTGGTATTTGCTCTTAAGCAGTGGAGGTATTATCTCTACGGAGAGACGTTTGAGGTGTTCTCGGATCACAAAAGCCTCAAGTACCTATTCACCCAAAAAGAGTTGAACTTACGGCAAAGGCGGTGGATGGAGTACTTGGAGGATTTTGATTTTAATTTGCAATACCATCCTAGTAAAGCGAATGTGGTTGCAGATGCATTGAGTAGGAAGCAGAGAGTTGCTAGCTTATTCATGCATGAGTGGGAAATTGTGGAGACAATCAATGAGTTTGGATTAGAGTTGAAGAGTCAAGAGGGAAAGGTACATTTGTGTTCTATGACTTCGAGACCTATGATGGTTCAGAAGGTTATAGATGCACAGAATGGAGATCATACATTTGATGTGATTGATGAGAGTCTTGGATGGGTTCGAGGGAATGATGGTGGAGTACGATATGCGGGAAGACTAGTAGTTCCCGATGATGATGAGTTGAGGCAAGAGATTATGAAGGAGGCACACCATTCGTGGTTTGCCATGCATCCTGGGGGTACGAAGATGTACCGAGACTTGAAGCAGAGTTTCTGGTGGAAGGGTATGAAGGCCGATGTTGCTAGATTTGTGACGAAGTGTCTTACTTGTCAACAAGTGAAGGCAGAACATCAGAGACCAGCTGGATTGTTGCAACCATTACCAGTAGCGGAATGGAAGTGGGAGAAGATCACAATGGACTTTGTGACGGCATTGCCAATGACTCAGAGGAGGCATGATGCGGTTTGGGTGATAGTGGACAGATTGACTAAGTCTGCACACTTCTTACCCATGAACAAGATGGATTCATTGGAGACCTTGAGTACTATGTATGTCAAGGAGATTGTGAGACTTCACGGAATTCCATTATCTATTGTGTCAGACCGAGACCCGAGGTTCACAGGTAGATTCTGGAGTAGTTTACAGGAGGCATTGGGAACGAAGTTGGATTTCTCTACAGCTTATCATCCTCAGAGTGACGGACAGAGTGAGAGAACCATACAGGTTCTGGAGGATATGCTACGAGCATGTGTAGTTGATTTTGGAGGAAGTTGGGATCGATACTTACATTTGGCGGAGTTTGTGTATAACAACTCTTTCCAAAGTAGTATCGGGATGGCACCTTACGAGGCGCTCTACGGGAGGCCTTGCAGGTCGCCCTTGTGTTGGGCGGAGGTTGGTGAGAAGGTTGTTTCGGGACCGGAGATGGTCAAGGAAGCTCGAGAGAGAGTGGATGAGATCCGGAAGCGGTTGATCACCGCACAAAGCCGACAGAAGTCTTATGCTGACCGGAGAAGGAGACCTTTGGAGTTCGCTGTAGGCGATAAGGTTTTCTTAAAGGTTAGTCCAAGATGGGGAATTCAGAGATATAGTAAGCATGGGAAGTTGGCACTGAGATTCGTGGGGCCATTTGAGATTTTGGAGACAGTTGGACCGGTGGCGTACCGTTTGGCACTTCCACCGAAGCTAGAGAAGGTTCACAACGTATTCCATGTATCAATGCTTCTGAAATATGAGCCGAATCCGTCGCATGTGATAGATTGGACTACGTTGGAAGTTGAGGAAGATGGAAGTTACACTCTTCACCCGGTGAAGATTCTAGACCGACAGAATAAAGTGACAAGGTCGAGTGTGATTCCATTGGTAAAGGTGATGTGGATGTACCACGGGGTTGAAGAAGCAACTTGGGAGTTGGAATCCAGAATGAAGGAGAAGTACCCGGAGTTGTTCGCAGATTCAGGTACGTGTGTTGTAAATTTCGGGACGAAATTTTGTTAAGGGGGGAAGGATGTGAAACCCCGACCCAAAATTTTTGGGAAATTTTTTGAGTGTTAGAACAAATGGAGAAACTGGACTGGGCGCACCAGAGGGCGCCTAGGCGCTGCGCCTAGTCCAGTGAGGGGGCTGGAAAAGAAGAAACCAAGTGAAGTTGGCGCGCCTAGGCGCCTGAGCAGCACGCCTAGGCGGTGTGCGCCTAGGCGTGTGCAATAGTGCTCCAGGGGCGCCTAATCCAGCGGAAGGGAGCGCAGGGTCGTAGTCTAGATGAGGAGGCACTAGACTAGGCGCAGCCCAGCGCGCCTAGGCGCAGCGCCCAGTCCAGTGGGTGACAGGAGATCGAGTAGGCGCAGGGGCGCCTAGGCGCCCGCCTAGGCGTGCCCCGCCTGGGCGGAAAATCCTGCACGCTCAGGATTCCGCCCAGTGCAGCGCCTGAAGGAAGAGTAGTTAAGGCTAGGGCGCCCGGGGTAGCACCTAGGCGCGACCCGTGTTTTTCAAATACCTAGAGGGAGACATTTTTGACATTTTTCTGGGATTGTTCAGTTCTAGAGAGAGAGGGAGCGACGACTCTAGAGAGAGAGAGTAAATTGGGGTGATTCTTTGAGAGTCTAAGCTTGGATTGGAGACTTGGAGAAGATTCAAGGAAGATTTCAAGGTTTGAGGTAAGATTCTTCGTGTTTCTATATTCTAGGGTTTTGAGTAGATCTTGCTAGTTTCGGTTAGAGTTGATTCCTATGGTTTAGATATGTTGATTTAGGGTTATATGTGGTTATATATGTAGGTTTGGTTCTTGTTTTGGAGTGGAGTTTCATAAGGTGGAGTTTGGGGGTTTGAGAGGAACCCTAGTGAGAGAAAGTAAGTTTTCTCAATTTAATTGTTTAATTCCTATTGGTTATGGAATGTTAAGTTGTTTTGGTTGATATTGTGAGTTCGATTATGTGAATCGATAGGTTTGGGAGAAACGAGGGTTCGAAACCCTAATTCGGTATTTGAGGTGATTGTGCTCGATTGAGGTAGGGGATTTCCAACCATTCTTTCTATCGTTTGTTTTCGTTATTCTAAAGGCGTTTCGATTTCCTTATTGGTCGTTTATTTGTGTTTCCGCCTTAATTGCTTCTAAGGGGAAACGAACCCTAATTTGACTTATTGTTAATTCTTGATGTTGCATGACCCGAGTGTGTGTGTTCCATCTCCTATGGACACGATGTGATTTCCGTTCATGCATCATGGTAGATATGTATATATATATGTAGGTTGTTCATATATATATATATATATCTATTCAGCATGTCATGACATAATGCATTAGAGTTGCATGGGGGACCGGGTATGGACTCGGGGCTCCTTAGGTTTCTTGAAAGCTACTTGGAGGGATGACGAAGTGATGAGAGTTACCACTGAGTCATGTGAACTCCAAGTAGGATAACGCACTAGAGGTATGGTTCATGAGGGACTTGCCTGGAGTAGTGCGGGCGTGGTAGAGTCACGCAACCGGGTAATCCAAGAGCGTTTAATGTTGGGGAGCTTGCTCCTGTTCAATAGTCATGGTTAGCGACCATGATATTGATGAGTTGATTGGTGAGCTTTGATCACGTTCGATATTACATGGAACGAGCCATGGTATCGATAAGGTTGCTCATTGAGGGGATTGCCCGGGTTGATGTTCTATGTGATTGTTGAGTATACGTGCATGTGTTAGGTTTCATATTGATGCATAGGCTATTGTTTTGGGTTCGGCCTTATACTCATATTACTTATAACCCTACTGAGCTTCTTGCTCACCCTTTTCTTTCATTCCTTCCCACAGGTGATACTGGTACAGGTACAGGTACTAGTGGAGCGGATCAGTGAGAGCGGGATGTGACATGGATGGCCCTGGGTAGGATGTGGGTGCTAGAGAGATACTCTAAGCACGTATTTTGTACATGATGTACTGATGTGTATTCATGATATGTTTTATAACCATTGGCACCAGAGGGTGTATGCATGATGTATGCGGAGTTGTTTTTGGTTATATTATATCATGAATCTAATGATGTGTTTATACTATCAGTTTGTGCATGCTGGTAGTGGATGGCCTGAGGCCCCTAAGATCAGGATTGCATGTGATTGAGGCCTGAGTCCTGGCTAGGTTGCTAGTGTGATGGATTGATGATTTATATTCTGCTGCGTGTTTCTGATGCAGGCGGGGACTCTCCGACATACGGGGAGATGCCGCCGGATTTCCGGTCTGCCGGATGATCGCACTAGCGGCCTAGGACGGTGCCGGAGGGCACCCGTGGCGTGGCCGGACCGGGGCGCCACACCATGCATCTCTAATGAATCCATGAATCATGCCATGTCAATGTTTACATATATATATATCCAACCTAAGTATATATAAATAACTAACGCATGAACAAGATCAAACCATGCTCAATGAATGATTGAACAGGTAAATAGGTATGCAAGCACATCCAATTATCCAACAATTGGAACACATAAAATGAGATTTTTCTCCTTTAAGCAAAATTAGGGTAAGAACGGCATATTGAAGACCGATGAAGAAACCAACCGCTATTTAAATCAAGGAAATGATATTGAATAAGAAACGGGTTTAAGAATCCCCTACTTCGATTAGGCACAACTTACAACTCAAATTCCAAAAGTTAGGGTTTTGACTCGATGTTCCCAACCTATCGATTTTAACAAATCGAAACCATTTAATCATATCGATTTACCATATTAGCATGATATTCACACAAAAATCAAGAGAAACTTACATTCTCTCTCTATATTTTCCCCAAATCATTGAATCTACTCCAAATCATAACTTCACTTGGAATCAACAACAAAATCTAAATATGTAACCACAATCAAGTCTATAATCAAGTTCCTAAACCAACTAAACCAACTAACCAAAGATTTGGAAAAAATCTAACCATAACCTAGTTTTTCAAAAATCATGAAAACTTACCTTAAAACTTCCAATCTTCTTTGAATCCTTCTTAAAACTTTTTGTGCTCCAAAAATCCACCAAGAACTAAGCCAAAATATTAGAAATCACTCACTCTCTCCAATTTTCTCTATCTTTCTCTCTCTTCTCGGGCCCCTCTCTTTGGTTTCTCCCAAAAATAGTTACAATTGGTTCTTAAAACTAGTTTCCCGTGTTGGTGTCCTAACGCCTTAAGTGGGTGTCTAGGTGCCTTGACCTGGTGACACACTCTGCCTCCTTGTAAGGTAGAAGGTTCCAGACGCCTCCCATTTTTTTCTTATGATTTTTGAAGAAATTTCACATCCGGCTCAGTCTAAGCTTCGATTCGATATATTATGGGCCCAAAACGGACATGTGTGCTAAAAGTTATGGTCCATTTAGTTAATCTAATTCAAAAACAACTCTTTGTGATCCCATGCAATATGGATGATCCGTAGCTTAACAAAAGCTTAAATTTTTGAGTCAGGGTTTTACATCTCTTCCCCCATTAAAGAAATTTCGTCCCTAAAATTTAACTATCATACATGAGCTCTAGAACAACTCAAGTACTTCTCCCTCATTTTCAACTCTAATTCAAAAATCATTTCTCCTACCGATAATACACCCACTAAACTCTCACCAATGGTATCACACTCAAACTTATGACTTTCCCTACCATATATCCTCATATGTACATCATAAATAATTTTAGACCTCAAACAATTTATCATTTTGTATCACCCCATGTACACACTCATGCACATAACTCTCGTTTCAACCCAAACACATCTACTCATTTTCATATTTTGAAATAAATATATTTATTTTCATCCACAATTCTCTTACCATTGACCAATACACCAATTTGTGGCTACCCGTATCCAACATCTAACAAACATCACAATATACCAATTGTGATAGCCCGTGCCCAATAATATCTAACATGCCAAACTCTATTTCACAGGCCCACTTGCACGCACATATGCTCCGCAGAATGTTGGGAAATTGCTTGTTTGTTATTCAAGGTACTTTGTTACTAATAAAGTACTCCCCCTTACCTTTTTTGAGCAATGTGATTTCTAGGTTAAACCCTTATACCATGTGGCGGTTCAACAACAGGATCTTACCCAAGTCAACCACCTCCCCCGTTGATGCAAAGTATGACATCCTGCAATCCTAACATCACGTGGTAGCTCACAGACTGCATTAACCATGTCAACCAAGTCCAAACATCCACGTCAATACTGGGCATCACGCTATACAACTTCTACACCAACAGTCTGTGTTAACCCAAGTTATCCAAGCTCCAGCATCCACACTGATATTGGGTTTCACACCACAAACATTCACAACAACTCCACCATATATCACACCAACAAAGGTGAATCTAGTGAATATAATTCATGTGTGCTAAAAGTTATGGCCCATTTAGTGAATCTAATTCGAAACAACTCTTGGTGATCCTGTGCAATACAGGTGATACATAGTTTAACTAAAGCTTAAATTTTTGGATCGGGGTTTCACAGACGTTCATTGATGGTTTGTTGGACCATGGAATTCATTCGATGGTTTGTTGGACCATGATGGTCAGTCCATGGTTGAGGGTCATGGTACTGATGAGTGGATTTTCCCTTACCAAACTTTTGTGGAGTTATGATTAAGCATGTTATATTATCAATGCTCATACATTTTTTGAGATGGATAAACAAGCACCAATTGGCAACCAGATGAATATTCTTTGAGAAACCCCGACCCAAAATTTTGTGAATTTTTGATGTTGAAACAAGGGGTGAAAATTGTACTAGGCGCACAAGGTGGGCGCCTAGGCGCTGCACCTAGTCTAGTGAGTGGCAGGCGAGGAGAAGAGAAACTGGACCGGGCGCACTTTAGGGCGCCTAGGCGCTGCGCCCAGTCCAATGGGAGAGGGAAAGTGGAGTAGGCGCAGAGGTGCCTAGGCGCACCTCGCCTGGGCGTGAAAACCCTGCACGCCCAGGATGGCACCCAGTCCAGCAACCTTGGGAGCTGCTCAGGCTCCAGAGCGCCTAGGCGCACCTCGCCTGGGCATGAAAAATCTGCACGCCCAGGATGGCGCCCAGAGCAGCGCGCCTGGGTGAAATTTGTAGGCCAGAGCACCTTTCATATGTTGAAACACGGGGTTATTTCTTCATTCTTCTGAGTGTTCCAACTTTTAGAGAGAGAGAGACGATTCTAGAGAGAGAGGAGTATTTGAGGTGATTCTTGGAGATTGAAGCTTGGTTTTGGAGATTTAGAGAGGATTCAAGGAAGATTCAAGTGTTTGAGGTAAAATTTCTTGATTTTTTCATTTCTAGGGTTTCGAGTAGATCTTGATGGTTTTGCTTAGAGTTGAGCCCTATGGTTTAGATATATTGATACTAGGTCATATGTGGTTGTATATGTAGGTTTGATTCTTGTTTTGGATTTGAGTTCCATAAGGTTGAAGTTTGGGGGTTTGAGAGGAACCCTAGAGAGAGAAAGTAAGTTTTCTCAATTTAGTGATTTAATTCATATTAGTTATGATATTTTGAGTTGTTTTGGATGATTATTAAAGTTTGATTGTGTTAAATTGTTAGGTTGGTGAAACGGGGCTTAAAACCCTAATTGTGGGATTTCCAACCATTCTTTCTATCGTTGGTTCTCAATATTTTAAAGAGCGTTTTGATTCCTCATTGGTCATTTTATTTGTGTTTCCGCATTAATTGCTTTTAAGGGGAAACGAACCTTGCTTGTGGACATTGTTGATTTTTGATGTTGCATGACCCAATTGTGAGTGTCCCATCACCTATGGGCATGATGTGATTTTCGTTTATACATCATGGTAGTTATGTATTTATATATGTAGGATGTTCATATATATATCTTTTCGGCATGTCATGGCATATGTGCATTAGAGTCGCATTGGGGACCTGGTATGGACTCGGAGCTCCTTAGGATTCTTGAAAGCTACTTGGAGGGAGGACGAGGTGATGCGAGTTACCACCAAGTCATGTGAACTCCATGTAGGGCAACGCACTAAAAGTACGGTTAATGAGGGATCTTGCTTGGAATGATGCGGGGGTGATAGGTGCACGCAACCGGGTAATCCAAGAGCGTTTGATGTTGGGGAGCTTGCTCCTATTCAATATGACATGGATAGCATCCATAATATTGATGAGTTGATTTGATGAGCTTGCTCACATTCGATATTACATGGAATGAGTCATGGTATCGATGAGGTTTGCTCATTGAGGGGATTGCCCAGATTGGTGTTCTCTGTGATTGTTGAGTATACGTGCATGTAGTAGATTTCATATTGTTGCATAACCTATTGTTCAGATTTAGCCATTATACTATTTATACTCTTAACCCTACTGAGCTTCTTCCTCACTCTCTACGTTTGTTCCTTCCCACAAGAGATACTGGTACAGGTACCGGTGGAGCGAATCAGTGAGGGCGGGATGTGACATGGATGGCCCTGGGTAGGATGTGTGTGTTAGAGATGTACTCTAGCACGTAATTTGTTTATGATGTTGTTCATAATATTCTATAACCGATTGGCACCAGAGGGTGTATGCATGATGTATGCTGAGTTTTGAGTTTTGGTTATATGACATTATGAACCTTAATTTGTGATTATTACTATCAGTTTGTGCATACTGGTAGTGGATGGCCTGAGGCCCTAGGGTCAGGATTGCATGTGATTGAGGTCTGAGGCCTGGCTAGGTTGCTAGTGTGATGGATTGAAATTTTCGCTGCTCATTTCTGATGCAGGCGAGGACTCTCCGATATATGGGGAGATGCTGTCGGATTTTTTGGTCTGTCGAATGATCGCACTAGCGGCCTAGGACGGTGCCGGAGGGCACCCGTGGCGTGCCCGAATTGAGGCGTCACATGCTTGATATGGGACACCTTTTCGGATCAAGGTAAAAAATTGTCTTACATCTCATAAGCGATGCACAAAGTTTGACTTTTTTAGCCATCCCACGTCCACATTTAGAACGTATTGACATCACTATCGGATATGTGAATCATAATCACTATGTTTAGGTTTTCATGGGAAGTGATTATCTAATGTCTTGTATTATGATCCAATGGTTTTCCTATAAGTATGATTGTGCATCTGAACCCTTATGATCCATCCCACCTCCACATTTAGAACGTATTATCATCACTATCGAATATATGAATCATAATAACTTTGTTCAGCTTTTCATGGATAGTGATTATTTGATACCTCCTATTATGATCCAATGGTTTTCCTATAAGTATGATTGTGCATATGAACCCTTGCGATCCATCCCACCTCCACAATTAGAAGGTATTTTCATCACTATCAAAAATGTGAATCATAATCACTTTGTTCAGCTTTTCATGGTTGGCAATTATTCGATGTCTCCTATTATGATCCAATGATTTTCTTATAAGTATGATTGTGCATCTGAACCCTTGCAATCCATCCCACGTCCACATTTAGAACGTATTGTCATCACTATCGGATATGTGAATCATAATCACTTTGTTTAGCTTTTCTGGGGCGGCGATTATCCGATTCTTCTTATTATGATCCAATGATTTTACTATACATATGATTGTGCATCTGAATGGGCAACATTGTATGAGAAACAACTAGGTGATTTTTAACAACTTGTTTATTTGATGAATGCATCTCAATCAACTGTAGATTTAAGTTCTGATTAATGTACTTGTACTGATATTTAAATTTTTAAAAAAAATTATTTCATATTAGATTCATTCAATTTTTTTAATTATTGAAGGAAATCTGTAAAAAAGAAAATCAAAATACCTAAAAAAACCCCAAACAACCAAAAGAAAAACAATTTATAAGCCTAATGGCGCCATATAAGAAAAAACCTATTCACGCACATTCACCAAATTTTAATTATTGTACATAAAAGACAAAATAATAATTATTAGAGGTGTATATATATATTTTGAAAATTAGAGGGTTTGTTTTAAAAAGTTGTTAAAATAGTCGTAGAGATGATGAGTCATGAGGGAAGAGTAGTGTATAAAGTAAATAATGGATGGTATAGAATTTGGAAAAAATTTGATGGGTTATTGTGGTGTATAGAGTAAAAGATAGTGGTGTATTATCACACGAGTTGTAAACTATTGAAGAAGTTTCTTAGAAAATTTTACTGCCCCATCAATTAGCAGCGGATTAATTCATTTGAAACTGGGTCCAACGTAATGATTGGCTCTGTGGCTTGAACAACAATGAAATTACATCTCTTGACCTATATCTCATATGAAACTGCTTTCATTGATATGATGGTGATGGCCAATGTCTAATGTTTTTTATCCAAGGAAAGTATTTATTGCAGTTTTGCTTGCGAATGTTGTGTATTTAAGGGGGGAAACTTTGAAGTTGGTAATTGTAGATGGAAAAAAAAGAAATAATATAATTTTTTATTTAGTAAACAAAAAGATTGAAAATTCAATTAGAATAATTCGATGATGTCAGAACTCTTGATGCTTGGTAATTGGTATAGTTGATACTTTAAAATGTGTTTAACAAATGATTTGGAGCTTGGTAGCATATTATCACAATTATTTTTCAAAAAAATATAATTCATGTCAATCCAATTAACATGTGTTCATGTAAAAATTATGCTAATTGAATTTAAGAAATACTTATCCAGGTTAAGAAAATTCAAATTAAAAGCCACGTCAAATTAGAATCCTCATTCTTTAGTATAATTTAAAAACAAATAACCATAAAGTTTTATTGAATGTTTGATTAGTGTAATTCGAACATAGAGTGCAATTAATTTGCCTGTGTTAAGGTGAATGAATTTTATATCCATTGTGAAATGCAAAGCTAAATTGGTTTTATTGGTTTTTTAATTTTAAAATAAAATAATTGACAGTTGTGAGATAAGTTTGTGACATGCTTGGAGAGTTAATAGAGATCATGATAAGAGTTATTTTGGTGCTAAGAATTGTTATGGATATATTTGTTTAAGAGATTGATTTTTATTTCAAGAAAAACTTCTAGTAGTGAATATGGATTGCATCACTTGAACAAAAGTTTGTTCTATCTCCTAGTAGTGGTGGATGATGATTAAATCATTTGTTAGTTTTTCTGTCTTATCTAAATTTGAGTTACAGTAGAAAAAGTGTAATCTCAAAAAGTGTAAGGCTCATTAATGTTACGTGGATGGTTGCATGGTTTGCATGAGATTTACGTACTTAGCACGTGTGTTTGTTTTTAATTGATAATATCATGTTGTATGGAATTATAGATAAAATACACTACGTAGTGGATAGGTTGTTGGCTTATTTTCTACTGTCACTATTTGTTAGGGCTTTTTGCTTTATCATAATTTGCTTTTCAGGATACGATTTTCAAATGTTATCATTATCTAGAGAAGTTAATCGTGGTCCTCTATATAAAGACTTGGCGGTCAACGAGAGGAGGTTACGGAAGCTAAGTGCAAAATAGGTTATTTAGTTTTTGCTTCCTTGTATATTCAATTTTCTTATAATCATTTCTTCAATGAGATCTTGAGTGTTCCAATGAAGAGAGAGAATTGTAGTGAGGTCTTTTTGTTTTGAGTGGTGATTATTTAAAGAGGTTCAATTGTCTAGAAGGGGTTTGATTCTTTGTTCATGAAGTCTTTTGAGGCGCCAAAAGCAAGCTCTACATTGTGAGGTTGAGTATAGAGTTGAAACATACACTGAATATGATGTACGAGCGATGACTTTAGCTCAAAGATAGGATTGTACTCTTGATTCGTGATTAGTGGATTGCTTCTCAAGGTTGGTTGCTCATAGACTCGAGTTTTTCTCCAAGTTGGGTTTTCCTCGTAAAATTTTTGATATTGTTTCTTTTATTTTCTGCATTTTAGTTTGCATATTTGTTGGCTAACGATCATGGTGAGATACACCGAACTTTTAGGTTTTAATGTTAAGAGTCCCTCCAAGCATACAAACTTCAATCTATTTTATATAATGCTAGGAAAAAAGTTACAGTGGTTGCTTCTATTTTGTGGTTGCTATGTTTTAATATATTTCCCATGCACATAGCAATAGATAATAATCAAGGTTCAACTACTATAGTTTATAATTGAGACCCAACCCTAGAAAGTTGGTGATGTACCATGACTCAAAAGGATTATAATACTCAATTTCTCGAGTGAATTGCTTTGTCTTTGTTATTTTCGTCTACTTTTTTTTCTTATATTGTTGGTCAAAATTTTTTTTTTATCATGAAACCTCATATGTTTTGATGAAGATAAAACATTATGCATTACAAGATGATGAATTTTAGGAGCATATTCCTCCATACGATACAAATCTCGCTTTTGTCTTAAAGTTAGTTGTGCTAATCCATGTGCCACAGAATTGGCACTACAACAAACATGGCACACTTGAGAATCTTGAAAACACAAAAGCAAAAACTGAATGTGGTCAATGATAACACCATATTGCAAGAAATTGGGGCCCTTGACTCATCAAAAATTGGTAAGTGGATTTACGCTTTCCCAAGTGCAGGATTGTCAAAGTAATATTATGAGTGAATCCCAAATCGTCTCACAAAGACTTTTGGTTTCGGGTTGGATCTATGAATTATTAACCTAAAATCCTAGCAAAGTTCTTGTAGATTATTTTCGAACTCCAACAAAGCACTAAAATGAAGAACAAGCAAGAGAAGAAAAAACCCTTAGATAAAATGTAATTTTCGGCCAAATTGTTAGATGATACAAGAATGGGGTCTCTAAACCCTTGAAACCCTAATACATGTGTTAAAAGACCATCCTAACCCATTAAAAATAAGTCTCATGGTAAATTACATTGATTTCTCAAATATATTCCTTAAAATTGCGTCAAAATTGCAGTTATTGGGGTGTCGTCGGGACGGGAAGTGACTAGGGAACTCTCAGGTTCATTTTGTGGAGTAGCCGTCCAGAAAGCACCGTCCAGACGACAAGGGTGGCCATCCAGACGGCTAGCTGAAAATCACGTCTGCCGCCTTCTTCGACTGATCTATTTGGACACCTTCTGATACACGTCTGTGGTTGACAGTAAAACCAGTTTTCAGCTCCTTAATTCTTCATTCTTCCCAAAATGATTCCGATCGATCCGGAGCCCCAAAAAACCATTCAAACAAGTCATAAGTGACTAAAACAAACTCAAACAAATGTTAAAACCATTTTTAGGTTGATAAAACCAAATCCGGCACATTGAAACCCAAATGCTTAATAGATATCATTTCTACATCTTTCAACCACTACACCTAAAACTTGAATTTTAAATCTCTAAGCTACCAAACCAACTTGAACCACTACAAAACACTCAAAATGACGATATCAAAGTGTTAGATTGTGCATTGGCTCATTAAAAAGAATTTCGGCAACTCAAACCTAAAATATGGCTTGTAAGCATTAAAACTCAAGTTTTCTTCTTGCGAACTCCACATAAATATACAAAATCTCATCCCAATCACAACCCCCAACTAGCTTTTTGCTAGTACTCGAGCAAAATAGCGAAAATAAATTGGGATGAATTTCGGGAGGAAAAATTTACTTTGAAACCAATTTGTCAAAAACGTGTGTGAGTGTAAGCATACATTGACAAGCTCTTCCCTAAATGGTTGACCCTTATAATGAACACATGAAAATGATGCAAGAAAGAATAAATCTCAACCAAGTTTTGATTTTAACTAAAAAGGTTGCTTCATTCTGAAACCGAACCATTCTCATGTGTGTGTGCGCGTAACCACTTGGAACATCCATGCCATCAATTCATACTAGAAAATGCAAAAGTGATTCATCAAATGAATCTCAAACATGAAGTGCAAGCCGTCATATGTTCACTTTTCAAAACTTCTCTCCACTAATGTAGCCCAACACACAACCAATAATCCAATAGGACTTTACAACCACGTAACGTAGGTTGAGGCTATGGGTATGTCAAAATAGAAATTTAAAGCTTAAACCACAACTCAAATATACATTTCAATGTAACAATTGTCATACATATGTATGCATGCACTTATACCCCAAAATTTTCCTAACTCACATTTTTCACACTCACTTTGCGTTTTTCTTTTTCTTTTTATATTTTTTTTCTTTTTATTGTATATATGTGCTACATTGGCTTTATTGGTGGCCTGCAACTTTCTTACTCTATACATGTACCCCAAACTTGGGTTTTCCATTCAATGAACTAGGATGTTGCCTTATTTTGCTTTTTCTATTTTTCACTTTTTTTCTTTTTTTTTTTACAAAGCAAGCAACACCTTACACAATGCACTGATATGCACAAACATTCCACAAAAATATGTATATCCAATTGTGGGGTTGATGCATGGGAAAAATTTATTCTAGCAAGGTACACATGTAGGTGCTTAAAGAAAAAGGTTAACATTTGGCTAGGAGGGGACAACTAGGGATACATTTAAGTACGGTAGGCTAGAAATTAAGCTCAAACGACCAAAGAAGGCCTTATGTCATCTCATCAGTCGAAGTGTGGACTAGGATTTTGCCTCAAGAGTTTAATAAGTGAGTTATAGTGCTTCTGAGATTCAAAAGACTAACACTAAGCAAAACTTCTCTAAATATGCAACACTTCAAAACCTCATGGTCGTGTGCTCAAGAGGAGAGAGAAATAGTCCAAACTTTAAAACAAGACAAACTAAAAAGTCAAGCACAATCCAAAGGATCTTATATGCCTCCCACAACAAGTCACAATTCATATTTCTTATCATAGGCAATCGAGAAATCAACATTTCACAACACACAGTTCATAATTTTTTTCTTAAAAAACTTTTATTTCTTTCATCTTTTCAAAACTAAACCTAGCACAACTGGGCACCTCCCCCCCCCCCCCCCCACCCCAACTAGAGTAAGACATGGTCTTCATGGATGGAATGAACAAAATAGGTGCACAGGAAGTGATTACTCAATGCAACAGAAATAGTGAGTGGTTATAAGACTACAATACTCCCAAAGTACCACAAACAAACAGAGTAATGTCATGCACCAGTACCCCCATGACTAGGTATATGCAAGATCAAATAATAACAAGAGAAGTTGAGATTACTCCCTGGATATCCTGTAGGAGGAGTGTCTCATCCTCTAGTGCATAGGGAGCAAGGAAAGGCTTGAGCCTCTAGCCATTAATAGTGAAGGTAGTCCCATTCTTCAAATTGGCAATATCAATAGCACCATGAGAATTAACCTTCTTGACAATGTAAGGGACATTCCAATGAGTCTTCAACTTCCCTAGAAAGATATGAAGTCTGAAATTGTAGAGAATCACTCCTTGCTCAGGGAAAAACTTCTTGTCCAAGATCTTCTTATCATGTAAGGCTTCAATCCTCTCCTTGGACAATTTGGCATTGTCATATGCTTCCCTTCTTGCTTCTTTTAGCTCCAAAATCTACAACTTTCTCAAGCCTTGGGCATCATCAAGTGAAGAGTTAATCTTTTTAATAGTCCATAAAGTGTGATGTTGAATCTCAATAGGTAAATGACAAACACGACCATAAACCAAACGATAAGGTGGCATGCCAAGAGGGGTTTTGAATGCAGTTCTATAAGCCCAAATAACATCAAGTAATTTATCATATCAATCCTTCTTATTAGGATGGACTGCCTTTTCAAAAATGATCTTGATCTCTCTATTAGCCAACTCAACTTGGCAATTAGTTTGGGGGTGATATGGGGTAAAGACCTTGTGAGTCACACCACATTTCTTCATCAAATGCTGAAAAGGTTTATTACAAAAATGCGAACCCCCATCACTAATTATGGCTTTTGGCATGCCAAAACATGCAAACAAATCTTTTAAAAATTTAAGCACAACCTTATGATCATTGGTTCTAGATGGTATAACTTCTACAAGATATACATATAGCCACTAGAAATAGAAAAAGGCCCCATAAAGTCAATTCCCCAACAATCACATATCTCAAGGGTCAATATGGGAGAAAGGGGCATCATGTTCCTAGCTATGATTTTTCCAAGTTTCTTACAAGATTCACATGCTTTACACCACAACACAACATCTTTAAATATGGTAGGCCAATAAAGCCCACTTTGTAAAAAATTTGCAACAGTTTTCTCGGCTGCAAAATGACCACGACAACCCCAAAATTCAAACACGGAAGTTAACTCATCATCGGGAATACAACATTGCACCAACTTATCAGTACAATATTTAAAAAGATAAGGTGAGTTGAAGTAAACTCATCATCGGGAATACAACATCGCACCAACTTATCAGTACAATATTTAAAAGATAAGATGACTTGAAGTAATAGAATCGACCTCAGAAATGAACCTATTCTTGCCTTAAATATTCCAATGGGAAGGTAACTACTCAGAGACAAGGTAGTTCACAATATCTGCAAACCAAGGTGCATGCGACACAGGAAAAAGATGCTCATCTAGAAAATCATCATTCAAAGGTGGAGAAGTATGAGACTCGAGTAGTTGCAATATAGACAAATGGTCAGCTACCACATTCTCAACAGCTTTCTTATCCTTGACAGTGATATCAAACTCTTGAAGTGTAATACCCCAAATTTTTAATTAGTTAGGCAAAATATATGAGAGGTAATTAAGGCAAGGTATTTAATTTAAGATAAATATTATGGGTGCAAGGACCACCATAATTAGAATTTAGATAAATTCATTAAGAGATTAGGAAATTAGATGTAATAAGTATTTTAGAAATTAAATAAATTTATCAAGGCTAGATGGGTGATGACAATTTCGTAAATAACATTAAGGCAATTATGGAATAAGCAAATAAGTTCAAGGGTAGAAAGGTCAAAATAGCTACAAGAATAATTAAATATAAAAGCATGAAAGTTGAGACAACCCTAGGCCAACGGCGCAACAAAGAAGGCAGTGACGGAAGGCCGTTTTCTGGCAATAGGAACATCTCGCGATGTTGAAGGTAGTGAAATGATGATTGGAGGACGATGTTCTCAGCGGTACAATTTTTGGATCTAATGGAGGCTGGGAGGCCGGTCAATAGAGGGGAAGAATAGTACGAGTATCGACGCTCTAGAATGACGATTCGCCATTTTTCGGCCACCCATCAGGTAAATAAGACCATCGATAAACTCGCCAGACCGCCCTCTACATCCCTAGGTCAGTCGTGGTCGTCACCGCGCCTATAGTGACGGCGACCAGTCTTCAACCCGTGGAACCAGTAATTTCGGGTTTGTTAACCCGAGAATAAAAAGGCTAGAACCAGGTCAATTTGACCCAGTTGTATACCACAATTAAATAAATTTTAATTTATTTAAAAAATGGAATTAGTTAAAGATAATTTAAATTCATAAATGTCGATAGATGTGGATGTTATCATGGGTTTCAGGAACCGACATTATATTTGAGATATCGAGATTTAAGGGAACACACGACGATAAGTAATACTCAACTGTATTAGGGAACAATGCAATTTATGAAATGTATGTTTTATTGTCTGTGTAAATGGTTTTATTATTGATAAGTATTTTATCAAAATTCTATGATGGGTTATATGTGAATTGTGATATAAATGATTCATTTATGTTATTTCTGTACAGAATGTGTTGTTTGGTTACCGTGATTGGACGACAAAACTGTTATTGTATTTCTCTGTAGAATGTAATGTGTAATGTTATGTGCTTGAATAGAATATGGTGATGAGACTGATATGATGACGGTTTTAATATTCTTAGAAGTGACTTGTATGTACGATTTATTGACTTAGTTGTTGATGGTACGACTGCGGATGTAACTCCCCGACCCATGACACCCAATTTTGCGGGTCCACAAGCCAGAACGCTACTTCTATAAACTTTAACTTTTACCATATTTACTAGTGTATATAATTTATACCACCCCAGGCTGAACAACACACTACTTAAACATCAATAAGTCTCTCATATAATAATAAGAATAATACTGGGTAGTCCAACTTCCAGAAATAACTTAAGAATAGTGTCACCCTTTAATCAAGTTACTCGAACACAAAATCCAATAACATAAATTAAATAAAACCCTACTTCTATCATATGAGCATCATCACCATGGATCTGCAGCGACACCATCAACTTCTAAGCAGTACAATCATATGAGCTATCATAATCTATATCACGGAACAGAGTGAATCGAGGCCCAATGTTATCGTTTTAAAACTACTAAAAAATAGTAATTTTAAAACTCTATTTATACTCGCAAGCGAACGAACCCAAGTAGTATAAATGTGGCAAAGATGGTAACCTAAGCCATGGCTTAGTTCGTGACATAGGTTGCCATGTGCCCTATGTTAAAGGCTGGGGGTCAGGAGTTCTACTCCTACTAGCAACAACCCGGGTGGCTTGCGAGCGCTAGAGGGGTTGGGGGTGGGGCCCATGGAGCCTGAATGTGAGGCCGCGGTGCCGGGCGGGCCAGATGGGCTGTCGAGCTGGGCCGGGTCGTCACACTGCCAAATTAGCAAGATTTAAAATTAGCTAGGAAACTTTACGCATAGGAGAGTTCTTTCCCTATGCATCTTGTTTCTATGGCTTGGAGCAAGAACTGGAAGTTGGGAATCCCAAATAAAATCAAAATATTTGCGTGGAGACTATGTGGAGACTATGCCATGACAGCTTGCCAACCTATTGTAATCTTCAAGATCAGGGTATTCAACTGAACCCTTAGTGTATTAAGTGTGACTTGGAACATGAATCGAGTCTACACACATTCAAAGAGTGCCCTTATGCTATGGACATGTGGATGGCAAGTTCTCTTCTGACCTATGTTTATGGACATGAGTTTAGTGGTTTCCAGCAGTGGATGATGTTCATAATGAACCAAGTTAGTCCAGATGACCTTGGTTATATTTTTTCGATGTTATCACCTATGGTTTGCTAGGAAAAAACACCTACTTCGAGAGGATGGGGACAAGCTGCTAACTTCTCAAGATGTGTTGACAATGTCCAAGAACATTATACAATTAAATATCACTCATCTATTCCTTAGTCGATTATCATATATCTCACCAAGACTCTTCTCATATCCTTTTTGTAACCGTAACTCATTTACCAACTACATTTGAAACATTCCAATTGTTATACCCAATCTAGACAATATGCGCATATCACAAAGACATCTCTATAATTCCAAATATTTCCAACCAACATTCCAATCAGAAATACAAGATTTCAACATAACAAACACAAATGGGATAACCAAATACAGATTTACAACTAAATTGTTAACTTAATCATTAGAATAGCACTCTCGCAATTAAAACTATCATTCACCTTTACTAATCACAATTCATTCATGAATATAAATGCATGTATAACCTAGCACTTACTATCACCTTCGTCAAGTTCATAATTTTTATGGGCACTAGCTGATCCACAAATTATGTCGTTCCTATCTTGTTGGGTGTCACAATGGTGCTTTTGATACCCTACGCATAGTTTAGTTTCGTTGATATCGCTATTATTGAGTACCTACAAACTACTCCTTATACAATTATTTATGATTGGCTAACTTATTTACCATATGCATGTATATACATATGTATATTTTAGGCACATGTATTTATTTTATCAAAATAATTTCACATACCGATTTAATTAAGCTTTCCAATATAGATATACACAATTAATTCATCTAATAATTAATTAATTAACACCTTACACCCACCATGAAACGCTTACTTTTAATCTATGCTAAAATATCACTTATCGAATTATCGTCTCATATACCTTGCGGAGGAGCTAAGGACTCCATCACACTTATATAATCCACCCATATTTTTCTATAATAACAATCATAGTATTGAACTCAATTAAATATGCCTCACATGTATACTTACATACACACTAGGAATATATATTGTCTACACTAACCCTTCTTTTTTTTTTCATCCGTTTCATATATTGTGCTAAAATCAAGAATATCTATCTATAAAATTCATCACTTAGATTCATTTAATTCTAAATGTCCTTCTGCCAATTTGTATAATTGTTGGCTATCAATACCCCCTCATATCCATCCTTAATTTGGTGTCCTATATTTTTGATGTTATTTTCTATAACTCCCTCCTATAGTACATGCAACTTATTTACTAACCAAAAATTAAGGTATTTCAGTTCATCTGCTCATTCCCACTAATATACATATATCGCAAAACTATACATACAATTGAAGATTTTTAACTATTTCCCCCAAAAAATCTCAGTTAAACATATAATTATCCCACTATAAATAACTCACCGAAGATAAATTACAGGGTTCTCCACCATTCCACTTTACCAGTATACTTCAATTAAGTGTCATATTTACTCCCAATAACTACATCTTATAACTCACACAATCGATTCATTAAACATCCTTGTGTGTGTGTGTGTATGTCTTGAAACATCTACGCATAATCAAAATAAATACTATATTCAAGCAAAACGTAATAAACAATTTTACACCTCATTCCAATACATGATTCCAAAGAAACATTCACACAACTTATTATTTTTAGATTCCATATATTCCACCACACAAGTGCACTCATAGAGGCAAACAATTTCACATTCATAGTTAAGTAATTGATAATAAAAGTACTTCTATTAATTAAGTTATTTTTAATATATGTGATCATGATGGATTTTGACTTCGCCCAAGTCGGTGTATGAAATATCGTTGATGCTATAAATATCTTTGTCAGTATCAGGGTACTATGTTATATAACCTTTTGGCCTATTCTTCATCAATACCATCGTGACCCAAAACAATTTATCATGTATCAATCCAATATTTCACTTTTCGCCCCCTTATTATCTCATGCTACCTTAAATCGTCCTAATACTGATATTTTGTAGGTCCAATCATATTTTCTGACTCACGGATATTTAATTAATCATCTCTATTTAACCACTTACTACCTATTGTGTCAATATCGATATAATATGATGTGATTATATATCTCGGGTCTTTAATTCGTTTCTTAATACTAAATTCCTAGCTTCATCTCCAATTTCACAAAAATTCCATCACCAATCAACCTTACATAAGATATCGATTACTTCCTTGAAATTAAATTCGATACATCGTAAAGTCATATTCCTTCCAACATAATCGTGTCACACCTTTCATGTGCACGATATTGTGTATCACTATATACCATCACATATTATTACCATCGTTTCCATGATGACGCAATCACCTTCACACTTACATTGCTAAGCTAAATTATTTGATTTGTCTCTAAATACGATATCATGCTTTGTACATCGATAATCAACAAACGCCTAACTTAAAACTATTATCACACCATTGATCACTCTTTTAATTAATCACCAAACCATACATAAAAATACTATATTCTCTAATTCCATTAATCATAGACTTGGTCATGAATACGTATATTTTACATTTTGGCATTTAAAATTTTCACAGTACACCAATTCTCCAACTCGACCTATCACAATTCCTCTTCCTACGCATGCATCACTCATATAACTATCTCAATCACATTATTGTATTTCAGTACATATACGTATTCCAAGAGAAGTACCTAAATAATTAAATATTTATAACAGAGCAATAAAAATTACATTAAATCATTCACATATTGATAGCCGTGCTGATCCATGATGATCATGTAACTCTACTATAAGTTTCAGACAGTTACACATGCCCTAGTATTATTTTATTTATAAATGATCATTTTCCTCTGATACCATCTGTAACGCCTCGACTCATGACACCCAATTTTGCGGGTCCACAAACCAGAACGCTACTTCTATAAACTTTAACTTTTACCACATTTACTGGTGTATATAATTTATACCACCCCAAGCTGAACAACATGCTACTTAAACATCAATAAGTCTCTCATATAATAATAATAATATGACTAGGTCGTCCAACTTCTAGAAATAACTTAAAAATAGTATCACCCTTTAATCAAGTTACCCGAACACAAAATCCAATAACTTAAGTTAAATGCAACCCTACTTCTATCACATGAACATCATCACCATGGATCTGCAGCGACACCATCAACTTCTAGGTCAGCACAATCATATGAGCGATCATAATCTGCGTCACGGAACATAGTGAGCCAAGGCCCAACACGTAATATATATGCATGAATGCACGTGAACCATTTCTTTTAAGAGCAGTCAACCATTTAAATTCTTTTCTAGTACTTGGGCCCTAACCTAGATACACTGCTACAGAGCAACCGGTCGGCATTTTCCTTTAATTAAGTGTTCCACCAAAGAACATTTTTCAGTCAATAAAACTTTTTCATTTTCTAATCAACATAACCTCAACATATACCCCCCTCTGAAGTAGTAGTACCTGGTCCGTAAAAACATTTGATCTTTTATGTGCAGGTTGTGTATGTCATGATATGTCATGTTTCATGCGGAGTAAACAATAAACAAAACAATATAATTTCACCTCACATTCCATTCAAAAATAACATAAACAAACATCCATAATAGTATTCCATAATACAGTTGCATCATCATATTGTATTACAATTCATAAACAACCAATCAATGCAGTCAACAATATATTTTACACAGTTATAACATAAACAAACATTTATCATAGTGTTCTGTATTACAGTTGGATATTACTTATAGCGATGTGCTCCCATAATCTAGATAATTTAATTACAAAGATGAGTTCCTGAAACCCATACAATACCCACAATTATTTATTAATCTCATAGTCTTTAATTCATTTATTAATACTATTATCTATTAATAAATTTATTTTATTAATATCATTAACCTAATATAATTAACTTATTACAATTAACTAATTAAAATAATATCTAACCGAGACAGCTCGACCTGGTGGTCACTCCTAACAAGTCTAACAGATCCATACGACATACACGATTATTTATTAATCGCATAATGTTTAATTCATTTATTAACATAATTGTCTTTTATTCAACTTATTTATTAAAACCATTATCTATATATAATTAACTTAAAACAACTAATTACATCAATTATTAATTAATTAAATTAAAAAAATCCAACTGTGTTAGCTCGACCTGGTTGTTCTTGTTTGTGGGTCTAGCAAACACGGTTCCTAGTAGTCACGGGTCACCGCCGGTGGAGGGGCGGTGGAGCCCATGGTTGGTCGAAATCGGTAGCTGGTGATTCGGTGATCACAACGGTGGTACCAAATACCTGTATGGTGGCCGAAAGATGGCTAATCGTCGTCCTCAACCTCGCGGCCCGCGCTCCTCCTCTCCTTCGTTGACAGTTGATTTCCTTATCGTTCCGTCCGAAACTGGTGTCATCGAATCCCCCTGTCGAGACGCTCACTCGGACATCGGTCTTGCCACATTTCATTGTCGCCACATTTCGTTGTCGCTTTTCGCTTCCGCCATCATCGTCGATAAGACAGACTTTAGGGTTTTTTGTATTGCATGCTAGTATTTATATATTTATTTATTTCTTTTATTAATTGACCATTCCACCCCTAATTCTATTTACCATCCTGCCCTTTAATTCATCTACTAAATTTTATACTTCCAATAATTTATATGAATTTCATTTTAACCCTAATTCCGACAATCCTTGCGCCCAATATCTTTAACTGTCCCATAGAATTTAATAAAATATTTCAATCTTATTTAACAGATATTATTGCATACAATAAAAATCATAATAACTACCACATACATCGCTTTGCCCTATCGCGTACGATATCCCATGACTCGAGATGTTACGACGGATCCATGGGAAGGATGCTCATGTGCTGGAGTTAGGTTTTGTTAGTTCATGATAAGATTAGTAATTCTATTTAGGTTTACTAATTATTTATCGTATTCAAATTTTCATGAATGAACAAAAGTTCGAAAAACAAGATCAACAAGTATGTATTGTACCTCCTTACTTTAATTACAGTCATGGAATTATGATTGTTAAATGATCATTGAAATTAGGATGATTAAATTGAATTATTTACTAAGTTCATTTAGTTAAAGTATTTAATTTTATACTAGCAGTAAATAGGTTTCTATGTAGATATATAGAATTAGGTGGTTCTAATGGATAGGGATGTAAAATAGGTAACATCTGAACTATGAGCTCATGAATTAGGGTTTCATGGGACAGGGTGTTATAGTTGGTATCAGAGCACAACGCTTCTTTAAAATAAGTTAAATAATAAGATATATATAATGAGTGAACGTTTAACAAAGTTACATGAGTATCATGGATCGGCACGCCTATCAACAAGTAAGTGATTTGAATTTAATTTTTATTACTCTCCTATGAATGTTTAAATTATTTGAATATTCCTCCTGAAATAGGTCTATGTACTAAATTATACTAGTGTAATATGAAATAATTATATGAATTATATATGAGTAGTAAGCGAAATTGTGATGGGTCAATGTGGAGAACCAGAATATTGTTATATGTTGGCAAACAAAAATATTGTATGGTGGATATGAAAACAATTCAATGGGTCGGGCTCACTTACTTTGTCTTTTGTTGATTTCAAAAATTTTATTTTATTTAGTAATGTAAAGCCAAACAGAAATCTTTATTGATTCAAAAGAAAATTTGTCACGAGTATTGTTATACCATAACTTAATTGAATGAGGATGCTATATGATGTGGTGGGGCATGTGTTCTCTTAATGAAGTGGCAGCAAGTTGAAAGTTGTATAAGATGTACACCTAATATAGTACTTATAAGATTTTTTGGTGGTGTTGCTATACTTCATGAATTGTATTAACAAGTTTCATTGTGCCATGTGTATAGAGCTTATGTGAATGTGTGTAGGTAATTAACAGGAGAATTGTGATACTTGATTAGTTATTATTGTGCATAGTATATATGCCTTGTGTTATATATATGAGTTGCTGTGTAGAAGCTTAGTATATTATATATATATATATATATATATATATATGAAATGTTATACTTGTTTTCCTCCACCTTTGCACTGTGAGCATGCGTGGACTAATGTGTGTGTGTATATACATATTGTGGAACTTGACTTACTTCACATGTACATCATTCACCTTCTTTGACTTACTTCACATGTACATCATTCACATGCGTGATAATGTTTAGGGATTAATGACATAGTGATATAATGTCAAATGTGAGTTAGAGTAAGCATTGTACAGTATATTTTACCTTGATATTGTCATGGTATTGATCTAATTGTGCATACGTGCCTCTAAATATGTATACATCGATGTTTTATGAATAAAATTCTTGTATATGTGTGTGTGTATGCAAAGTCATTGTAGCATCATGGTACTTAACTTGGAAGAAAATAATAAGAAATGAACTATGGTGAATTAAAGGTTGGAGTCTATGAACTGATATTTATAGTTTTATTATAGTTGATGGGATAGAAAATTTTCTTTTTTATGACTTGGAGGATTAGTAAAGTTATGATGGTGCTAGTTATTAATGGAAGTAATCTCAAGCGGTTTGAAGTTGACCGGTTTAATAATTCTACATAGGGTTGATATTGTGATTGGTTTGTGTATGAGAGAATAGGGTCGAGATATGAATATAGCTAGTTGAATTACATACACTATATGGAGTATTGATAGGATAAAACGATAGAACGTAAGATAAATTACTTGATATGCATAACTCCATCTACAGTACAAACTCTGTTGCTTGGATTGGAGAGGGTCTAAAGTTAAAATAAAATAGTGGTGTAGCATTGCATCGAATTTAGAGATAAGTGGTTCAACAACGATCGCAAGATATGGTAAGTACATATATATATATATATATATATATATATGAGTTTTAACTAAGTTGATGGTTGTAAGTATTATTATTATAACTACTAGTGAATAATAGAGAAGTAAATTAGTAACCCGGCGTTATTATAGGATATATGGGAAGATACTTCGGGAGGTGATATCTTAGCGTAGTTAACAAGATTCGAATGTTGATATGGAGGGTAAAAATAAACATCACATGATAGGATTAATTATTTAAGTTGATAGATTAGGAGTATTCTTAATTGGTAATTAGGAGACCTGAAACCTGAAATAGAACAACAGTATATTACTTGGGGACTACGAAAGGCAACAAGAAGAAAAATAATGAACCCGTTAAACAAAACCTATGATAATTAATTGTAACTTAAGAGTTAGAGTAGTAGTAGTAATAATAATAAGTCTAGAGTATGAAGATTAATATTCATCTAGAGCATTTAATTTGAGGAGGAAGTTATCACGAACAAGCATGCAAAATGGAAAATATATCTATAGTCGATATAAAGTAGTAGTCATTAGGCTGAACGGCGATCCAAAATCAAATGAGTTACGAAAAAGATAAATTCACGCCGATCCACAACATTGAATATGAAACTCCTCAAAACATAGATGAATTAACTGGCACTATAAAAGAATCTAGGGTAAAAGAGACATTAGTAAAAGTACATAATAACATTAGAGTATATCAATGTTGTTACGGTAAGTACAAAATGCCTAAATGGAGAATCTTAACTATTTGGATAAGGAGTATGAGTCAATACCATGGGTGGTGAGATTTTTAATACGAACGAAAAGTGAGTGTTTCATGATAGGAATTAATTAATTATTATAGGAATTGTTGAGAATATATTTATACTTGAATGATTATCTAAACAGGAATGCAAAATTGTTACCAAGGCACGTATATGTGTGTCTCGAGTATATATATGTACCTAGGAAATATGTGGTAATAGTATAAAGTAAATGTACATGAAGTAGTCTGTATGCACGTTTAAAAAAAAGGGGGGGTTTAATATTGATAATAATATATATTTCTAGTGTGGATGTATGCATACAGGGTGAGATATGTTTAATTGTGTTCAACAATATGATTGTTATCACTGATAAATATGGGTGGATAATATTAGTGGAATACTTAGTTCCTCGATAAGGTATAGGAGGCGATACTTCGATAGGTGATATTTAGCATGTAATAGAAGTAAGCGTTTCATTGTTAGTATTAATTAGTTAATGATTATATGAAGTTGTTATGTTTATCGAAAGAACATGCAAGGAGTCTTGGTGAGACATATGATAGTCGATGAAGGAATATGCTAGTGATGTTTAGATGTCTAGGAAATATAAATGTTGGATGAGGAAAACATATGAAATGAAATAGGATAAATCTAAGTGTTAAAATTATCTAGATAAGAACCCATAGCATTACTAGCCATAATAAAATTAGAGAATTGAAAGAGTGATTATTGTTTAAATTATATTTTAGATGGATTAACGATGAAAACAACCTTAAGTATAATGGGATTAAATCTTATGGATTAGATAGTCTCGATTATATGGTTGATACTTCGATGTTGGGAAATTTTGATGAAGAAATTTTAAAAGGTAGGGGCATTGTAACACCCCGAATAGTTATTAATTTAATACGTCTCAAGGAGGTGTGCGTTAACATGTTTCCTTGATATTGTGGTATCTTGATATTTATGTGCTTGGTTTTAAAGGTGATGTGATTACAGTGTGAGGTGTTGAATGTCAAATAGTCGAAACCATTACGGTAAACAATTTCGAGGATGAAATTTTTATAAGGATGGGAGACTATAATATCCCGAATTTGTAATTAGTTAGGCGAAATATATGAGAGGTAATTAAGGCAAGGTGTTTAATTTAAGCTAAATATTATGGGCACTAGGATCACCATAATTAGAATTTAGATAAATTCATTAAGAAATTAGGAAATTAGATGTAATAAGTATTTTAGAAATTAAATAAATTTATCAAGGCTAGATGGGTGATGACAATTTTGTAAATAACATTAAGGCAATTATGGAATAAGCAAATCAGTTCAGGGGCAGAAAGGTCAAAACAGCTACAAGAATAATTAAATATAAAAGCACGGAAGTCGAGATAACCTTAGGCCAACGGCACGACAGAGAAGGCAATGACGGAAGGCCATTTTTTGGCAACAGCAACGTCTCGCGACGTTGAAGGTAGCGAAATGATGATAGAAGGACAATGATCTCAGCGGTACAATTTTCAGATCTAATGGAGGCTGGGAGGCCGGTCAACATAGGGGAAGAACGGTATGGGTACCGGCTCTTTAGAATGACGATTCGCCATTTTTCGGCCATCCTTTAGGTAAGTAAAACCACCGATCAACTCGCCAGACTGCCCTCTACATCCCTAAGTTAGTCGTGGTCGCCACTACGCCTATCCCGACGGCGACCCGTCTTCAATCCTTGGAACCAGTAAGTTTGGGTTTGTTAACCCGAGAATATAGAGGCTGTAATCGGGTCAATTTGACCCAGTTGGATACCACAATTAAATAAAGTTTAATTTATTTATAAAAAAGAATTAGTTAAAGATAATATAAATTAATAGATGTGGATGTTATCATGGGTTTCAGGAATCGACATTATATTTGAGATATCGATATTTACGGGAACACATGACAGTAAATAATACTCAACTATATTACGGATCAATGCAATTTATGAAATGTATGTTTTATTGGCTGTGTAAATGGTTTGATTATTGATACATATTTGATCGAAATTCTATGATGGGTTATATGTAAATTATGATATAAATGATTTATTGATGTTATAGTTGTATTGAATGTGTTGTTTGGTTTCCGTGATTGGACGACAAAACTGTTGTTGTATTTCTCTATAGATTGAATGTGTAATGTTATGTGCTTGAATAGAACATGGTGATGAGATTGATATGATGACAGTTTTAATATTATGAGAAATGACTCGAATGTATGATTTACTAAGGTATTAAATGTTGTTCATAAGCACAATGTATTGCATTACATGAAAATGAAAATTTTCAATTTAATGAGAGAATGTTTTTACGAACCTTGTACAACTGCTACAAGGATGGTGTACTAAAAGGTTAAGGTTGAGGTTTATTGGAAATGGAAATGAAAATAGAAATCATTTTGACTAGAAAGTGTTCTTTGGTAGAATACTTAATTAAAGAAAAATCACGACTGGTTGCTTTGTAGCAGTCTACCTAGGTTAAGGGCCCAAGTATAAGAAAAAAAATTTAAATGGCTGATTGTTTTATAAAAATAATGTTCACGTGCATTCATGCATAAGTATTACTTGCTGGGTTTTAGCTCACTGTGTTCCGTAATACAGCTACTGAATTCTTGATAATTAAGCTAACCTAGTTGTTGATGGTGTGACTGCGGATCCATGGGAAGGATGCTCATGTGCTGGAGTTAGGTTTTGTTAGTTCATGATAAGATTAATAGTTTTATTTAGGTTTATTGATTATTTCTGGTATTCAAATTATTTTGAATGAACAAAAGTTCGAAAAACAAGATCAAGACGTATGTATTGTACCTCCTTACTTTAATTACAGTCATGGAATTATTAGAGTTAAATGATCATTGAAATTAGGATGATTAAATTGAGTTATTTACTATGTTTATTTAGTTAAAGTATTTAATTTTACACTAGCAGTAAATAGGTTTCTATGTAGATACATAGAATTAGGTGGTTCTGATGGATAGGGATATAAAAGAGGTAGTGTTCTGGACTACGATCCCATGAATTAGGGTTTCGTGGGACGGGGTGTTACATGAAGTAACAAGATCCATCGTATCAACCTGGGTTTAACATCTTTCTTTTGCAACAAATACTTCAAAGCAGAGTGGTCAGTGAAAATGGTGACAGAAGAACCAATGATATAAGAACGAAATTTATCTAAAGCAAACACAACAGCAAGCAATTCATTTTCAATGGTGATGTAATTTTTCTATGCATCATTCAATATTTTAATTACATAAATAATCACATAAAGTTTACCATCATTACACTGACCTAAAACAACACCTAGACCATAATCACTAGCATCGGTCATATGCCTAAATTGTAAATCCCACATAGGAGATTGCATGATAGGAGCAACTGTCAAGTATTTCTTTAGAGTCTGAAAAGCAAATTGACATTCATCATACCAAAGAAATTCAGTATCATTTTGCAATAAAGCACACAATGGTTTGGTGATAGCACTAAAACCTTGAATAAAATGTCTGTAAAAGCCAGCATGACCAAGAAAAGTGCGAATATCCTTCACAGTCCTAGGAATAAGTATTTGAGAAATCAATTCTATCTTAGCCCTATCGACCTCTATACCACGTTTTGACAATAAATGTCCAAGCACCAACCCACTAGTCACCATAAATTGACATTTTTCCCAATTAAGCAACAAATTCTTTTCTTCACATATAGTCAACACAACATTTAGATTTTTCAAGCATACATCAAAGGAGTATCCAAACACAGAAAAATCATCTATGAAAACTTCACACATGTCCTCAAGCATGTCGGGAAAAAATGCTCATCATGCAACGTCGATGTGAAACCCCGACCCAAAAATTTTAGTTTTGAGTCGAAATACGGATGATCCATGAGGTACGGAATCATAGAAAAATGGTTTTGAGTTAGGTTCGATAAATGGGCCATAACTTTGTGTATACATGTCTGTTTCGGGCCCATAAAATATCAAATCGAAGCTTAGACCGAGCCAGAAAATAAATTTGAGAAAAAACTGGGTTCTGTGAACAGTAATCCGTCCGGACGGATAAATGGCCGTCCGGACGGATTTGCCTAGAGTGAGGACAGTGGGTTCTGTGAACAGTGATCCGTCCGGACGGATAAATGGCCGTCCGGACGGATTTGCCTAGAGTGAGGACAGTGGGTTATGGGAACAGTAATCCGTCCGGACGGATGATTTGGGCGTCCGGACGGCTATCGGGAAATCAGTTTTTAAGCTTATTTCAGACATTTCTGGGCATTCCAACAATTGGAAACACCCGACTAGAGAGAGAAAGTGAGAGAGAAGAAGAGAGAGAAGGAGGTTTTGGCAAGAGATTGACTTGGAGATGGTGGATTGATGATTCTTGAAGCCAAATAAGGAAGATTCAAGGTTGATTCAAGTGATTTGGTAAGTTTTTCATAGTTTTTGTAAATTCTAGGTTTTTCTAGATTTGCTAGATTCTTGAAGAGTTGAGTGCTATGCTTTAGATATGTTGTTTATAGGTTGATTTTGGATGTTTATGTAGATTGGTTTGTGATTTGGAGTAGAGTTGAGCTTAGGTTGAGTTTGGAGGATTTTGGAGAAATTTCTAGAGAGAGAAGGTGAGTAATTTCGAATTTATGGATTAAATTGATGTTTATATGGGTTGTTGGTTGTTTATTGATGCTTGTGAGGGTTCGGTTATGCCACATTGTAGGTTTGGGCAAACCGAAACCCTAGGAACGAAATTTGGGAAATTGTGGTAATTTACTCGACACGAGGTAGGGGATTTCCAACCTTTCTTTCTATCATTCGTTATTGTTGCCTAAATAGCGTTTCGATTCTTCATTGGTCACCATTATTTGAGTTTCCGCCTTAATTGCTTCTAAGGGGAAACGAGCCTTGTGTGGATCATGGTTTGATGTTGAATGTTGCATGACCCGAATTAGTGCTCCGTCATTTACGGACACGTTGTGAGCCTTCATTCATGCATCATGGTAGTTATGTAAAGTATATAGGGTATTTATATATACTTATCGATTCGGCATGACATGTCACACAATGCATTAGAGATGCATGGGGGACTCGGATATGGACTCGGGAACCTTTAGGTTACTTGAAAGCCACATGGGAGGATGGCAAGGTGAAGGTTGTTATCACCAAGTCACGTGAACCTCATGTGGGGTAACGCACTAGGGGTGAGGTCAAGAGTGACTTTCCTTGTGGGGTGCGGGCGTGATAGGTTCACGCAACCGGATGATCCTAGGAGTGGTTGGTTGGTTGTGGTGAGCTTGCTCCCGTGCAATATTTCATTGAGTTGCAATGATATTGTGGTTGTTATGCTCCGAAAGGGTTATCCGGGTAAATGTTGATGTGAACTTGTTGAGTATACGTTCATGTGGTAGTTACATATTGATGCATTGCTTCCTTTTGGTTCTACCTATATTGATGTTTACTTCATACCCTACTGAGCTTCTAGCTCACTCCTTTACTTTCTTCCTTCCACAGGAGACACTGGTACGGGTGCTGGTGTTGCGGATCGGTGAGCAGGTCATGACATGGATGGCCCTGGATAGAATAGGATGCTAGAGATATACTCTATGCATGTGGGTGTACGTAGTATATCTATGTTGAGAGAATATAACCATTTGGCACGGTGGTTCTTGTATGTGGATGTATATGTTGATAGATGGTTATATTTGATGTGTTATAAATCTGTGTGTTGATTTATATGTGATGCCATCAGTTTGTGCATGCTGGTAGTGGATGGCCTGAGGCCTAGGGTCAGGATTGCATGTGGTTGAGACCCGAGGCCTATGTTTGCTAGGTTGCTAGTGTGATGTTGTTGTTGCTGCGTTTCTGATGCAGGTGGGCACTCTCCGATATACGGGGAGGTGCCGCCGGATTTCCGGTTGATCCCGGATGTTCACACTAGTGACCTAGGACGGTGTCAGAGAGGGCACCTGGCGTCCCGGGGATCGGGGCGTCACAGTCGAAATGTGGCATGGGCATTACATAAGCCAAATGGCATCCTCCTAAAGGCAAATGTGCCAAAAGGACAGGTGAAAGTGGTCTTCTCCTGGTCTTTTGGATATATGGAAATTTGATAATAACCAGAAAGACCATCTAAAAAGCAATAAAACTCATTTTCATGAACTTTTTCCAAAATTTGGTCAAGGAAGAGCAATGGGAAATGGTCTTTGAGAATAACCGAATTCAGTTTTCTATAGTCAATGCACATGCGGCACCCGGTCACTTTCCTAGTAGGGATTAAATCACTTGAAGCATTTTCAATGACAATTAAACCATATTTCTTAGGAACTACCCGTGTGGGACTCACCCACTTACTGTTGGAGGTAAGATAAATGATTCCAACTGCTCATAGCTTCAAAGCCTCATTCTTCACCACTTTCTTCATGATAGGGTTGACTCTCCTTTGTGTATCTCTCACTGGTGTAGGATCTCACTCGAGAAAAATGCTTTGAGTACAAATATTAGGGTTCATACCCTTGATGTCTGCAATGGTCCAGCCAATAACTCATTTATGGTTTTGTAAAACCGCTATCAAGCTAATTTCTTGCTCATGAGTGAGCCGAAAGGAAATGAAAACAGGGAATGCAACCTCTTCTGGACCAAGGAAAATATACTTCAAATCATTAGGGAGATTTTTCAGTTCAAGAGTAGGAGGAGGAGTCTCCTCAATGGATGGCTTCATCTCCTCGGGTGGATCAAGAATCTCAAAATTAGGACCCTGCCATCTACCACTATGGCTCACATCCTCCAACTCAGCCGAATCATAAATATCAGAAAGCTCATCCAATAATGTGTTAGGAACAAGATCATCCAAGTCATCTTTTGAATCATCCATTGTGTCAAATTTCTTGGGATATCCATCCTCATAGATACTATCAGAGTCAAGAATATATTATATATCTGATGGGCTAAAACTCTGAACCCAATCTACTGCTTGCAGTTCTGAATCATCACAATCATTAAGCATCTTGCAAGCAGTGAAGACATTCATCTCAAAAGTCATATTGCCAAAAGTAATCTTGAGCATTCCACTTTTGCAGTTGATCAAAGCATTAGTGGTAGCAAGGAAGGGACCCATTCTGTCAAATTTTTTGGGATATTCATCCTCATAGATACTCTTAGAGTCAAGAATATAGTATATATCTGATGGGATAAAACTCTGAACCCAATCTACTGCTTGCAGTTCTGAATCATCATAATCATTAAGCATCTTGCAAGCAGTGAAGACATTCATCACAAAAGTCATATTGCCAAAAGTAATCTTGAGCCTTCCACTTTTGCAGTTGATCAAAGCATTAGTGGTAGTAAGGAAGGGACACCTAAGAATTATAGGAGCACTAGAAAGAGTGGAAGTCAGAGCAGTATCTCTAAGACTACAAAGTTCATAGGATAGTAAAACTTGTTCACTTGCACCGAGACATCTTCCACAACTTTCTTGGGTTTTCTAGGATCACACAGTTTCTGAGGAGTGTCACTCATAATCAAAGCTCTAACTTCTTCAACTAGAAAAGATTTTTTTGTCACATTCACCTTTATTTTCGTAGTATATAAGTCCTTCAAAAAATTAGCATAGGAAGGAATTTGTTGAATGGCATCTAAGAGTGGAATGTTGAGCTTCAATTGCTTGAAAATCTCTTGAATCTCAATGTGATGTTTGTTCATCTGTCCAACTCTCAATCTACGTGGATAAGAGATAGTAGGTCGATAAACTCTCTCTTTTTCTTCCTCTACCATAGTTGGGATCTTCAAATCTGAACTTCTTTTATCTTTCCCTTCTTTTTTCTCCTTTTCTACCTCAACCACCTCACGTGCACTCATAGGCACAAAACTAGAATGTTGATAATCAACAGGGGTCTCAGGTCTAGAAATCTGCTTGCCACTCCTCAAAGTGGTAACTGCTTTAGTCATCTCAAAACTATCTCCCGGAACCATTATACACATGCTGTTGAGACTGTTGTTTATAGATTGTAGGATTTGGATGAGATTGTGCTGGAAACTTCCCTTTCTCAAGAGTGCTCAATGTGATATTTATTTTTTGAATTATTCTGCGCAAGCCATTGATGGCTACCGTATTCTAATTGTTGGTAGTAGTCTAAACTTGCATAAACTATTGAAAGGTAGTAGCCGTCTGTCCTACGATATCATCTATTAGTACGTATTTTCTATTTGGTATTTAGTGAAAACATATTTGCTATGTGGTCCTTGCTATGCCTCTATATAAATGACTCTTACTGTCTAGGGTTACAAGTTCTTTTTTGCCTGAGATGTTTTTCTCTCTTAAAAAAATGGTAACCCTAGATAGTTTCTCTCCCACATGAGTTAGAGTTCCAAAGTCAAGGTCACACAGCAGAAGACTTCTAGCCTTGAGTTTCGGTTCATGAGGTGATATGTTTATGATCAGAAGGATTTGTTCAGTTCGTGATAGTGAGAAGTAGTCTGGTTTGTGATCAATAGGAGCTGCTCTATTCGTGATCGAATTTCTGTAGCTGTGGGGTACGTGAACTAAGAGGAAGAACACTCGTTGTGCAGTTTTTATAACATATCAAATCAGACAAATCTGCTAAGGTATAGATTTGGATTTGATGAATGTTAAAACGTATGAATCTTCATAATATGGTATATCATGTGCTCTGTCAATCAGAGCATCTTTAAGGTTATTCCGCTGCGTACCCTTCAATTGGTATCGGAGGCTTGGTTGATACTGTACACATCATACTTTCATGTTCTCCGAAAAACTGGTTTATGCTTCTAGGCTTAGGTTGTATGCAACTAATCTTTGTTTTGCAACATATGATTCATGGACTGTTATGGTTGCAATATATGTTTGATCTAGATTGTGCGCCCGATTTTTTAAAAGGGACATAGGATCAATTATGTATGTTGTTTAATGGCTAGATTGTGCGCCCAATTTTTCTTAAAAGGGACCTAACTGGGCAGATCGATCTCCGTATGCGTCCGCGATTACTTCGTTGTGGTGGCTAACTGGAGCAAGACTTCTAGCAGGAGAAGAATTTTAGTGACCATAATAGTCCTACTTTATTTTGATTATTATCTTATTTGATTTGGTGTTTATCTATATGTGTCTATGTGTTTGTGTTTAATTAAACAACTAAATGCATGGGAGAACATGGATACTACTAAAATTAAATAGTAGTTATGATCTTAATTATTTTATGACATGGATAATATTGATATATTTAATATTTAATTTATAAATTCAATTTAAAAAATAATATATATGCATGCAAGTTTGGATAAAGTTAGAGTCCTACATTTTAGGAACTTAGAGCTTTAAGAACTTTACATACATATATGATACTATTTTTGGAAAAACTGAATTTATTGGATAATTAAATATATTTAACTGTCCCTCAAAATTAAAATTACTAAGTGGGTAAGAGAATTTGTTATATATAAATTCTATGGTCTCCATCATAGGTTCATAAGAAAATGTGTAATTTAAAATTTTGGAACGATGAGATATTTAATGTGACCATGGTATCATTTTTTGGTTTGACCATTTTCAAATTTAAGATTCTTTCACGGGACCAAAGTGAGTAATCCTGGCCCATGCATCAAGGATAACTTTGGTGGTTAACAATGCAATTTGTAGGAAGTTTTGTCTAGGAATGAGGTTATTTAATTATGTGCCGTTCTTACGGAAAGCCCCCTTTCCTGGGACCAACCTAATTGCTAGATTTATTAATCACTAAATTGAAAATTGACGATGCTGAGACAACGGTTTCATTTCTGGGAAAAAAATCAGTACTGAATTTTCGATTTGAGTAGTGATACAAAAATAAGTAAATTTCAGTCAATACATTTCAAGATAACTCTATTCCAAGGATTTTTAGCAATTATGGAAATATTTTCTAAGTATGAATTATTTGTAAGAACTTTAATAGAGGTGTAATTGATTATATGTGTTGGCATTGGCTTTCCTCCACATTGGAAATTCTCAATTACGAAAATATCGGGTTGTTAAAATTCTTGATAGTCATAATAAATAATCATTTATTATAATATTTTTCTCCATCGAAATATTTATTATAAAAATGATGAGATTGTGATCATTAGATGGTTATACACTTAGTTATAAATTTTTGCTTGGTAATGTTTATTACCTAGATAGTAAAGTTAACAAGTTATCTAAACAAACGTTAAATGATATTAGTCTTCTATCGAGGCATGCTATTTACTGTGTTTTAGGTTGCTGATGGATTTTTGTGAATTATGAGTGAAGGAATCATAATTTGTTTGCTTAAATTCAAAAGTATTTTATTGCTCATTGCATTATATTTATGTGATTCTCATATTAAAAATGACCCTAAGCCCACTTGCATCCATTCTCACACATAACAAACTGGAAAGACCCAACTATATTGACTGGAAAAGAAATTTGGACATTCTTTTGACTGCGGAAGAATATAAGTATGTGCTTACTGTAGTCTGTCCACCAGAACCCGAAGAGGGGGCAACCGAATAGGAAGCCCAAGCCTACCGGAAGTGGAAAAAGACTGACGATATGGCACAGTGCTATATTCTTGCATCAATATCCAATATACTGCATTCAACACATTCGGTCACCGAGTCTGCTTATGAAATGATGTATAGGCTTAAAGAAATGTTTGGAGAGCAGAATCGTGCGGCTAAGAAGACTGCCATGAAGAATTCGTTTAATACAAATATGGCTAAAAGGAGCCTAGTAAGGGATCACGTACTAAAGATGGTGAGTCTTTTGAATGAACTAGAGACCCTTGGTGTTGATATTGATTGTGATTCAAAAGTTGATATCATCCTCTAGACACTACCTGACTCGTTTTAACAATTTAGGTTGAACTACAACATGTGTAAGTTATCTTACACATTTTAAGTGTTGTTGAATGAGCTTCAAGCTGCTGAGTCACTCTTCAAGAAGCTCGCTTTTGTACTAGTTGTTGAGAAAGGATCTGTTCCTAAAGTAAAAAGTAAGAAGAAGCAGAAAAAGGCTCAGAAAATGAAAAAGCCTAAAGGTGGCATGGAAAAAAGCCCAAGGGCAAATGTTTCCATTGCAAGAAGCATGGGCACTGGAAGTAGCAATGTCCAATTTATCTAGCCCAAAAAAACAAGCCAGGTGTGTCCTTTTCACTAGTGGTTGAAACATGTTTAGCGGTGTTATCTACCAGTTCCTGGTGTGTAGACACGGGAGCCACTAACATATTTGCAATTCATTGCAGGGGTTCCAGAAAACCCGCCAGCCAAATGAGGATAAGGCATGCATCTTTCTGGGAGATGGTACAAGGATAACGAGGATTTTAATTTTGAAAGACACTCTTTATGTACCTTCCATTAGAAGGAATTTGATTCCAGTTTCTAGTTTGGAAAAATATGGATATTATGTTTATTTTAATAACTCAGAGGTTATTAAGTTGAAAAAATGATTTATTTGTTTTGGTACATTGGTGGATGGTATTTACATTATTAATATTCCGACTACACTACAAGAATTGAATAACACTAATAATCTACCAAGTAAGAGAAAACAACCTTCTGAAATGAATCAAACTTATCTTTGGCATCTACGTCTAGGTCACATTAATCTTAAACGGATAAATAGACTGGTTATAGATGGACAATTAGGTTTATTGGAAGTAGAGGAACTTCCAGTATGTGAATCTTGTTTAGAAGGTAAGATGACCAAGAGGTCTTTTTCGGCCAAAGGCTACAGAGCCAATAAATCTTTATAATTGATTCACTCTGATGTGTGTGGTCCAATGAACATCCAAGCTAGAGGTGGATTTGAGTCTTCGTTACTTTTATCGATGACTACTCAAGGTATGGATACATATATTTGATGCGCCATAAGTTTGAGTGCTTTGAGAAATTCAAAGTATTCAAGGCAGAAATAGAGAAGCGCCAAAATGAAAGTATCATAACACTACGATCTGATTGTGGTGGTGAGTACCTATCTTTTACACCACAATAGAATGGCGTAGCAGAAAGAAGAAATAGAACTCTTATGGAAATTGTAAGATCTATGTTGAGTTATTCGAGTCTACCTCTTTCGTTTTGGGGATATGCACTTGAAACAACAACATATATTCTAAATTTTATTCCATCTAGTTCAGTACCTACAACTCCAACATAATTGTGGACTAGGCGAAAACCTAGTTTTTGGCATGTTCGGATTTGGGGTTGTCCAGCACATGTGCTAAAAAGGAAAACAAACAAATTGAAATCGAGAACAGATGTATGTTTGTTTGTAGGCTACCCTAGAGGAACGAAAGGTGGTTTATTTTATTGTCCTAAGGATAAAAATGTCATTGTTAGCACCAATGCCTGATATCTAGAAGAGGATTATATCATGAACCACAAACCCAAAAGTGAACTTGTTTTAGAAGAATTAAGGGGAGAAAAGTCAACTCCAGATTCCTCCATACCCATAACACAGGAAGAAGAACCATAACAAATATTTTATGAATAATAGTGGGAGTAATGTCGAGACTAGTGTTGAGGCTGAACCAATAGCTGCAGATAACCATCAGTGAGCACATGATTCAGAACCAACACGGGATGTCACTACTGACACGAATACACAAAGGGTGTCTCGTCGTAGTGGGAGGGCTATATGCCCACCTATTTGATGGACACTTCTGAGAGAGTCATATGATAGAATTCCAGAAGAAGTGAATATCGATCCCAGAAACTACAATGGCACATTAAAAGATAAAGATGCTGACCTTTGGCAAAAAGTTATGAAATCAGAGATGTAGTCTATGTACTCTAATCAAGTTTGAGAACTTTTGGAACCACCAGAAGGGACTAAACCCCTCAAATGCAAGTGGATCTACAAGAAAAAGAGAGGAGTAGACGGAAAGGTGCAAACCTATAAAGCTAGACATGTTGCGAAAGGGTTCACTCAGAAAGAAGGGATCGATTATGCGGAAACTTTTTAGCTGGTAGCCATGCTGAAGTCTATAAGGATTCTTTTATCCATTGCAGCTTATTTCGATTATGAAATTTGGCAAGTGGATGTCAAGACAACTTTTCTTAATGGAAGTCTAAATGAATGCATCTACATGGTGCAACCAGATGGTTTCAATGAAAAAGGTCACGAGCAAATGTTGTGCAAGCTTAAGAGATTCATTTATGGACTTAAGCAAACATCTAGATCTTGGAACAATTGTTTTGATCAAACTATAAAATCTTATGGTTTTGATCAATGTACTAATGAGTCCTGTGTATACAAAAAGTGTGACAAAAGTATGGTAGTCTTCTTGGTACTGTATGTGGACGATATCTTACTCATCGAAAATGATGTGAAGATGTTAACCTCGGTTAAAGTACGGTTATCTAGAATTTTCGATATGAAAGACTTGAGAGAAGCTATCATGCCCCAACCCAAGGAGCGTGAACTGATTGACAAGACCACACTTACTCACACTAGACACAACACCAACTAACATAAAATTTCAATAAAATTTTGACAGCATCTCCCCATAAATTGAAAAATGTCACCCTACATAAAATATAAAAATGCACTTCTATCTCCAATCCAGTAAACTCCATACGCCCTCCACAATACAAGCCCCTCAGGGGTTCCACAACAATTACATACATAATATTCATAGCACAAGAGTCCCGATCACACAGAGTCCTCTCCTGGCCCTTCCAAAATAGTCACAACCACACAAGTATCCAACTACTCTCCATAACATACATAAAAGAAAAACAAACAACTATACCCACTCCAAGATGACTCAACAAAATCGGGCCACCACGATCACATCCCGTCCTGTTGATCTGGAGGATCTGTACTAGTAGATGGCTCACCTGAAAGGGGAAAGAATAAATAGGGTGAGTCGAATGCTCAGTAAGGATATCAAATAAGAGTAACGAAATAAGGCAGAGATATGAAAGAATGGAATGAATGCATCAAGATGCTATGTAAAAAATGTCTCCATACACCCATCTGAACCTCTGAACACCCATCCTATGACTCCGAAGGGTTGTGGATCGCTCTCACACCCGTACCCTACTTTATATTCACCGGCACCGTAAATGGGTCTGCACAGCAAATCCATGAAAAAGGTGTAAATCTGTCGAACATTTCTTTTTTCCAAATCCATATCATAATAAAAGCCGCTTCCTAAACATGGAAGCACCCAAGCCCCTTTCCCGGTGATCCATCATCCCACTAAATGCACATTAAAAACCATTTAAATGTTATCTCACATAGATCATGTCGCATGAAGATTCAAATACGTGTCAATCGAACTTTACACGTTCAGGGGTAAATACGATATTTAATAAGTCAATCAAAAAAAGGTCATACAATGAATCATGTAGCGGGTTTGGCTCTCTTGGGGCAATCAAGAGTAGCCCAAATGAATTTATAAGATTCAATACGATACGGAAGATTTGAGAAAAACAACTTTCAAGGCTTTTTAGGAACAGAAAGAATGTAACCAAGGAAGGAGAAATCCCTACCTCTTGTCGACAACACACAATCTCTATCACAGAACCAAGTTTCTTCCATGTAAATTCTCTAAACCATTTAATAAAAATAAACTCAATTTAATTCCACAAGTTCAAACTTCCAATATTCCAATCTCAAAAATTCTATATTCTTAAATCTCTCTCACTTCTCCAAAATCGACATTCTAGCATTCTCATCAAAAATAAATATCATAATCTCAATACATTTTTTTTTCAAATTAACTCAATCTTCACTTAACAATTTTTAGGCTAAGGAAAATCTCCTTGTTTTGTTTTCTTTCCAATTTCTACTTCAAGAACAAATCCCCATTGGATTTTCAAAACCCACACCTAAACTCAACAATTCAACACATTTTAAGCCTAAATAAATTGGTAGAACAATGAATTATTCATAATTTTTGTAAATTGTTGAAATCCCTTACCAAATAGTTAAAATTTGGTAAATTGTTGAAATACTTAAAATTTGTTGAAATCCCTTACCAAATAGTTATGGAAGTTAGATAATGATCTTTAAATCAAGTTTGGTTAGTATTTTGGTGACAAGAATCTACAACAAAAACAAGAGAGAAGTTGGGTTAGATGAAAGAGGAAATCTATGAAAAATAAGTTAAGATTTTTTTAACATTTACCTTGAGATTCTTATAGATGGAAGAACTTAAAGATTGAAGCCCAGCTTATCAAGATGGAAGAGATTGTTTCGTTGTGGTATTTAGGTGAAAGAGAGGTGAAGCAAAGGTTTCTATTTTTTGCTTTTACCAAAATAAAGAACAATGCTGCTAGTGAAGATAGGGCCACACACCAACTTTTCATTTTTTTAAAAATTGAAAAGATCTTTGACTAAAGAATGTTATACATTTCATTAACCTTTTAATTATTTTTTTTCTAAAAATCTTTTACTTAGTAATCCCTCCTATATTACTTTATTTTATTTTTTAAAACAGGATTTTACAGAAGCTGCTCACATCCTTGGGATTAAGCTTATGCGAGATCGCAAGAAATGAATGTTAGGTTTATCACAAACACTTTATATCGATACAATTCTAGCATGTTTTAGCATGCAAGATTTCAAGAGAGGATTCCTCCCTTTCAGACATGGAATAACTTTATCTAAAGATCAGTGTCCTAAAACATAGGTGGAGATGGATAAGATGAAGGCGGTTCCTTATGCATCTGCAGTGGGAAGCCTCATGTACACTATGTTATGCACTAGACTTGATATTTGCTTGCAGTAGGCATGGTTAGCAGATATCAATCTAACCTCGGACAAGAACATTAGACTGTGGTGAAACATATAATCAAGTACTTGAAAAGGACTAGGGGTTATATGTTAATTTACGAAGTAGATGATCTTATAACCATTGGGTATACAGATTCAGATTTCTCGATAGATAGGGATTCCACAAAATCTACCTCAGGAAATGTTTTTTTCCTAGGAGGTGGAGCCATCAATTGGTGGAGCATCAAGCAATCATGTGTTGTTGATTCCACCATGGAGGCCAAATATGTGGCAGCCAAAGAAGTTGTATGGCTCAAAAGCTTCTCTCTTGAGTTGGGAGTGGTGCCTTCAATACAATCACCTATTAAACTTTATTGTGATAATAGTGGGGCTGTTGCTAACTTGAAGGAGCCAAGAACTCACAAAAGGGCAAAACACATTGAGTGTAAGTATCATCTTATACGAGCTATTCTGAAAAGAGGAGATGTGATAGTGATAAAAATTGCATTAGAAGAAAATCTAGTAGATCCTTTTACGAAGAGCTTACCGGAAAAAACTTTTGATAAGCATGTAGAGGGAATGGGAGTCAGAATCGTCGATGCATGGCCTTGAGTCTAAGTGGGAGTTTATGTTAGGAATATATATACTACAAGGCATATAATAATGTGTAATGGTAGTATTAATTCAATAAAAGTCTTTATTATTATTATTTTTTTCAATGAGCAATTATATAATATAATGCAATGTGCATGTTTTCAAATATTCTATTTAGTAAATGATCTGGTGTGTAGAGTTTAACTTACACACAGAAGATTAGATCATTAGTTCTTTTGGAATATAAGCTTTAGTTCACAACCTATGATGGAATTCAGAAAGCTATCGGTACGGTTGTAGCACACGATTATATACGTTTATCTTGACTAAGGAAATGGTATAGTTCTGACTTCATGTGCTAGTATGCTTATGTGTATTGAATAGGACCAAGTCGAGAAAAGTGTTTTATACTGACTATATGAAACAAACTCCTCGTAATTATTATGAGTGTTTATACTCTTAATCCTGATAAAAATAATATGAATGATTGTGGACTGAACACTGCTTTGAGTCACAAAAGAGTGAGACTCATTCATGAGTAAATAAACTCAGTGAGTTGGACAATGATGGTGCATTGATCGGGAATATTGTTTATTGGAGAAACCGTGTCCCGGTTTAGAGATTGAGGATATCCCTAGAGAAAGCTTATAAGTTTTTATCGTGTCAAACCCTGCAAGTGGATATCCTTATCCAACATGATAAATAAGTTAAGTGTAAGTCTTGACGTCTATGATTTATGAATTAAATTGCTAGTAATTTTATTTATAAATCAAGTATCACTTAGCTCTTAACATGGGGAGTTAATAAGTATTTAATATATAACTCGAAATATCTTTTGAGGTCATTGCAATTCTTTAGTGGAGTGAATTATAATTTACCAAAATAAGAAAGGTGGATATTGTTAGTCCATATTTTCTATTTGGTATTTAGTCAAAACATATTTGCTATGTGATCCCTAATGTGCCTCTATATAAAGGACTTTTTATTTGGTCATTGTCTAGGGTTAGGAGTTTTTTTTATTGAGAGGTTTTTCTCTCTTAAAAACATTAACCCTAGACAGCTTCTGTCACGCCCCGTTTCCGGAGACGCAACTGGGTGCTCTCTCCACACCCTTCCTAGGTCACTAGTGTGAACATCCGGGATCAACCGGAAATCCGGCGGCACCTCCCCGTATATCGGAGAGTGCCCACCTGCATCAGAAACGCAGCAACAACAACATCACACTAGCAACCTAGCAAACATAGGCCTCGGGCCTCAACCACATGCAATCCTGACCCTAGGCCTCAAGCCATCCACTACCAGCATGCACAAACTAATGGCATCACATATAAATCTACACACAGATTTTTATATCATCAAATATAACCATAATTCAACATCCACATCCACATGCAAGCACAACCGTGCCAAATGGTTATATTCTCTCAACATAGATATACTACATACACCCACATGCATAGAGTCTATCTCTAGCACCCCATCCTATCCAGGGCCATCCATGTCACGTCCCGCTCACCGATCCGCACCACCGGTACCCGTACCAGTATCTCCTGTGGAAGGAAGAAAGTAAAGGAGTGAGATAGAAGCTCAGTAGGGTAAAGAAGTAAACATTGATATAGGCAGAACCAAGAGGAAGTAATGCATCAATATGTACCTACCACATGAACGTATACTCAACAAATTCACATCAACATTTATCTGGATAAACCCTTTCGGAGCACCACAACCACAATATCATTGCAACTCAATGAAATATTGCACGGGAGCAAGCTCACCACAACCAACCACTCCTAGGATCATCCGGTTGCGTGAACCTATCACGCCCGCACCCCACAAGGCAAGTCACTTTCGACCCTACCCCTGGTGCGTTACCCCACATGGGGTTCACATGACTTGGTGATAACAACCTTCACCTTGCCATCCTCCCATGTGACTTTCAAGTAACCTAAAGGTTCCCGAGTCCATACCCGAGTCCCCCATGCATCTCGAATGCATTATGACATGTCGTGCCGAATAGATAAGTATATATGAATATCTTATATATTTTACATAACTACCATGATGCATGAACGGAAAATCACAACGTGTCCGTAAGTGACGGAACACAAAATTGGGTCATGCAACATTCAACATCAAACAATAATCCACACAAGGCTCGTTTCCCCTTAGAAGCAATTAAGGCGGAAACATAAATAACGGCGACCAATGAAGAATAGAAACGTTATTTAGGCAACAATAACAAATGATAAAAAGAAAGGTTGGAAATCCCCTACCTCGTGTCGAGCAATTTACCACAAATTCCCAAATTCCGTTCCTAGGGTTCTGGTTTGCCCAAACCTACAATGTGGCGGAACCGAACCCTCACATGCATCAATATATCAACCACAACTCATATAAACATCAATTAAACCAATAAATTCGAAATCACTTACTTCTCTCTCTAGAAATTCCTTCCAAAAACCTCCAAACTCAATCCAAGCTCAACTCCACTTCAAAACACAAACAAATCTACATAAACATCCAAAATCAACCTATAATCAACATATCTAAAGCATAGAGCTCATCTCCCTAAGAATCAAACGAATCTAACAAAAACCTAGAATTTCAAAAACTATGAAAAACTTACCAAAACTCCAAAATCCACCTTGAATCTTCCTTGATAAGCTTCAATAGTCACCAATCCATAATCCCCAAGCCAAACTCTTGCTAAAACCTCCTTCTCTCTCTTCTTCTCTCTCACATTCTCTCTCTAGTCGGGCTCCCAAGGTGGTGAAATGCCCAGAAATGTCTAAAACTGAGCTTAAAAACTGTTTTCCCGATAGCCGTCCGGACGCCCTAAATGGCCGTCCGAACGCTTACCTCTTTCTCCATTCTCTGCCTACTTTGTAGGCATAACCGTCCAGACACCTCGTTAGGGTGTCCGGACGGTCTACTGTTCACAGCACCAAAATTTCTCCCTCAAAATTTCTCTGCCTCAATTCCAGCACAAACCGTCTGGACGGATGTTTAGGATGTCCGGACGGTTTCTATTTTTCAGAAATCCAGTTTTTCTCAAATTTATTTTCCGGCTCGGTTCAAGCTTCGATTTGATATATTATGGGCCCGAAACGGACATGTATACAAAAAGTTATGGCCTATTTACCGAACCTAGCTCAAAACTATTTTTCCTTGATTCCGTACCTCACGGATCATCCGTAATTCGACTCAAACTTAAATTTTTGGGTCGGGGTTTCACAGCTTCTCTCCCACCTGAGTTAGAGTTTCAAAGTCGAGGTCACACAGCTGAAGACTTCTAGCCCCTAGTTCCGGTTTGTGAGGTGTTATATTTATGATCAGAAGGAGTTGTTCAGTTAGTGATAGTGAGAAGCAGTTCGGTTTGTGATCAACAGGAGCTGCTCTATTAGTAATCAAGTTTCTGTAGCCATTCACTGTTACCCGCTTGTTGTGTAGCTTTTACAATACATCTGTAACACCCCGACCCATCCAGCTCGCCAGCCCATCAGGCCCGCCCGGCACTAGGCCCACCATCAAGTGTTACAGGGCCGCGGCCCACTACCCCCAACCTATATCCAGCTCTCACAAGGTTGGAGGTTGTTGATGTTGAGGATCGAACCCTCAACCCCTTTCATGTGACTCCTCACATCACCAACTAAGCCGCGACTTGATGGTGGGCCTAGTGCCGGGCGGGTCTGATGGGCTGGCGAGCTGGATGGGTCGGGGTGTTACAAGATCAAATCAGACAGATTTGCTAAGGTATAGATATGGATTTGATGTATGTTAAAACACATGAATCTCCAAAAATATAGTATCTCGTATGCTTTGTCAACTGGAGCATCCTTCGGGTTATTCCACTCTGTACCCTTCATAAACACCAAGAGAAAATCAAGGACCATGATGTGCGGTTATCATTTATTTTAACCCTCTTTTCTCCTCTATTAAATAGCACGATTACAACATTATTATTTAAGCATCAAAACATATTTTGTCCATTATAAAACGTTTGAGCACTAAAGAGCCATGTTTTTAAACCCGAACCGGTCCAGCCGGCTGCCCACTATTGCCTCAAAGATTTTTTTAGATTCAGTTGCTTTCGACATTTTTAGTAACCACTGAAATGAATAATGAAAATCCCATTTTACCCTCCATTGGAACCTTCAATAATAACTAGATATTTGTAACCACATCATACACAGTTTGATTCAAAAATTCATTCAATCCTCACACGACACAATGCACATCTAGAGAAGTTTGGAAGCTTTGGTGAGAAAAGATAGCATTCTCCAGTCAGATCGATTACGCTTCTTCATTTAAATCATGCATTTAGATTCTCTCATTCTCTCTATGGAACAAATCCAGCATCCTTTAATTTTCTCTCTAATTGCTCAAGCTCTGTCGGTTATACCCTTCCCCTCCATGTCATTAGCAGAGATCAGTCACCCAATCAACGACCAGATTTCATCTTCGAATTGACCTCACTTGACTGATTTCTGCTCATTCCATGGATCCAAGCACTTCTCCGCACTGCAGGATTGCCTCCACCTCAAATATTTCCTTAGATCTTGTATATGTCTTGTCTCCAAATCTACTTCTAGTTTCCCATTGATATCGACAAATTATGCCCAAGCTGCGATTTCCTTTTTCTGCATCAATCTTTGATTTCTCAAATTGCACAATAGTGGTGGCAGATGATGGGTCCCTAGACTGGATTACGATCGGCAGATGCAGAACGGGACGATGGAAGGGGCGAGATCTTGTTTTGGCTTTAGGTTTAGAGAATTTCAATTTTGTTTGGTCTCTACCGGATTACACCGGTTTTTATGACATCAGTCGGACCGGACAGGCGATCGGTTGCCGATTAGACCGGTTCGATCGGCCGGTTCGGTTCGGCTTCAAAAACATTGCTAATGAGAGATAGAGAGAAAAAGTGTGTTGAGATCGGCATCTTCTTCATCATCCGATGTAGTGAATAGCGGTACACAAATATCGATCCTTAATGTTATTTTTCGCATTAATAGTAAATATTATTGTGTTTATTAACATAATGAAGTTCTTGTTTTCTCAAAAAATAGGCCTTTGCCAAATTTCCTGAATTGATAAATAAGAGCTCAATTAAAAGAGAGAGACAAAGTCCAACATGTTTCTTTCAACATTTATTAGTCAAAGCAACCCATCGACCTATTTTACTGCTTTCTAATAAATGACATTTCTCTGCTTCTTTATTTCCTTTCAAGCTGGCAATCCATTTTTTTTTGTTTTTTTTCACAAGGACCTGTCGCAGAACAAAAAATCCACATGTTTTTGGCATGCATTTTTTTAAGTTGTTAAATCAATAACACAAAAACACATATCTAGGTGCATGGTTTCTGTCAAAGATAAAATAAAATACATATTTTACTTTCGGAAAAAAGGAAAATACATTTTTTTGTCTTTTTGGTTCTTTTTTTCAGAATTTTTTTTTTCAACTATTTTCGAGTCTTTTGTTTCCTGTATTTTCTAAAATGGACAACTTATATGTTTCCGGGATTATTTCTGTTTTTCAATATATATATATATACACACACACACATTAGAAAACAAATATACACCTAATACTTCGTTGTTGCCACTAATTAAACAAATACCAATCGAGTAAGCGAGCGACTGATCAATGGATGGAAGTATGGTGGCGGCGGAGGAGAAATATGAATCTTCGATTGACTTGAGAGAGATCGACCGAATTCATTCAATCTTTCAAGTGATTCCATAAAGGAATCAAGATAAGTTAAGAGTTTTTTTTGTTTGAACCAAAAGACAAGATAGGAGTTAACAACAATACAAATAGATTTTCGATCAAGGTTACTATTTGAGGGATTAAGGGGAGAACCGGTGCACCATTGCACTGGTTATTTACTTGTTCAGTTTTCTAACTGTTGGATCAAAAGATACATATATGATGGTTGTACCTTTCTTCTAAGTTGTCTCTTCCTCTCTCTTCTTTTGAAAGCCCCAATTTGATTCCATCTCTTTCCGCAATTTTGTTTTGTGCTTTTCCATCTACTTTCCCCTCTGCCTATCTTGATTTCAATTTGTATCTTGCTTCTTCCTACCACTCATGATTCTGACCTTGAATCGTTCTTTTCCATTTATTCAAAATTGATCTAATTTTGTGTGGAACAATGGAGATTATTGTGAAAATCACAAGTTTGATTTCATAGATTTTATAATTTGTGTTTGTAATAACGAGGTTGTTCAATCAATTCTTAAAGAGGAAATAGTTATAAAATTCTAACTACATGTCTTTGCCTTCTAAATGGGTATGCCTGCATGGCCTTCTGGTTCTTGGGAGGAAAATCTTGCTGCTCTTCTTTATGATATGATTGAGGCTTCCAAAGGAAGAGAGAAGAAGCGAACTTGGGAAGAAAAAATCCAAAAAAGATTGAACGAATAGAAACTGAGGCGAAAAAGTAAGTACTGATAAAAGAGAACCCAAAAATTACAACTGCATATATGTATCTTTTGATCCGAGGGCTAAAAAACAGAACAGGTAAATAACCGATGTAGTAGTGCACCGATTCTCCCCTTAATCCCTATTTGAGATTATTTTATTGGTCCAAAGAAAGAGCGGAAATTGTTACAAATCAGTTTGAACTTTGAATTCTTGTAACTGCTCTTAGATTTGTATAAATAGAACTCTAAGTAAATGTAAATGGGTCCAAGATCAACACAAAAACTCTACTTTTTCTCGAAGGCTAGATAGATTTATAGGTCAGTAATCATAGTCATAGCTTGTATCCCTTTTAATCTCAATAGTTTAAAGTAAGTTTTTGTTATCTTTTATTGTTTCGTTAAAATGGTTTTACATTCCATTAGCATAAAATGCAATCTCATTCATTCGATTAGTGTAGATATTATTTTCAAAGTCCTCTTAATTAAAGCAAGGTTCGAATCCACAAATCTTTTGATCAATTCCACCAATGATACACATCAAAATCAAGTATATGACGACGAACATCAATCTAAATTATTAATTTCTTTAATTATAAATTAAAGATTTCCGGGAACATTCACAAAGCAAAATATTTGTTATCCTGTAAAACAAAGTGAAAGAAGTCAAAAGGTAAATAGTTGTGGGAGTCTTTTGTGATGTAAAGAAAAAAAAAAAGAAAAATGCTGACCTCCCTTAATTCGCGGGACCGTTGGGGCTTAGGTGATCAACTGTATTACTGTTCTTCACAGCTGGAACCAAAAGATTCTGGTGATTCCACCAAACATTTCGTCACAGGCTCATGCATTACCGTCGATTCCTTTGATATACTCCTGGGCCCATCCTCTGTCTAGCGGTGATCGGGAGGACGTGACAATGAAGGAAGCAACAAGGGCTGTTAATATAGCAAACATTTTCAAAAATATATGACAATAAAATTTAGGAGGAAAAAAAATAAAAAAGGACCGTAGAAAAAGAAAAAGAAAAAGAAAGGGAGAAGAAAAAAGACGTCCGGGGAAGACGACGTCAAGCCTCTTCTTCCCCCACATACGGGTAATTTCCTGAGGTAGGGTTTGTTGATTCTTCAATTAAAGATCGAATTGAATACGAGTTTATATTGATTTCGATAACTGATTAAAAGTCGACGGACATTTTTGGAAAAAATTTGAATGATTGGTGAAACAATTCGTTCTTCTCTACTCCAGATCGTGGTTTCACCAGCTGAATTTTTTTCATAAATTGGAGTTTCAGTTATATGAATTGGTGGGTATGTCTTGATTGTCCAGAATTGGCTTTCAATCTCTTGTACTTGTATTTAGTTGCTGAATTTTTGGAAAATTTTACTTGCTTTTAGAGAATTTTAATAATTTCAATCTGAAGAGCATTAATTGTTCATTAGGCTTTACGAAAACCCTAAAATCAGAGATTAGGTTCTCTTTTTCTTCATACAACTTCCGGGATAAAATTCCTTGCAAATTAGCTGCTTTGACTATCTGGGTCAATGATGTTAAGGGTTACTGAATTTTCGCTTGATTTACAGAGTGCCTTCTGAATTTCCTGAGAAATGGGGGTTTTGTCAAGGCGGGTTGTCCCTGTCTGTGGTAACCTCTGTTTCTTCTGTCCTTCATTGCGTGCCAGATCAAGACAACCTGTAAAACGATATAAGAAGCTACTTGCTGAAATATTCCCTCGTAATCAGGTGAATTTCGAACTTTTTTACGTGACTATACTTTGAATAGTGTGTTTACAGAGTGTTTCTTTTTAATATGAATGGAAAATTTACATTTCAAAGGATTTTCAGTACTATTGTAGTTGATCTTTGAAACAACTGAGTTTTGGTTATTTGATAGTTGTTACAAAATAAGTAGGTTAGTATATTGAGAAATAGTTAAGCACTGCTCGAAGTTATCGAAGTATACTTTAGTGCTAATTCATATAAAAGCATACAATTTACAAAAAAAAATTTCAGGTCTGGAAAATGTGGATGAAGAAGCAGTCTATATGAGGGTCGTTGGTATTGTTGCTGTAATCATGGTCATCAATCATATTTCCTTTTACTGTTATTCTTAATCTTGTGCTTATTTTTCAAGTAAATTTAGTGGAGGTAGTTCAGTAGTAGTGAGAGATTTCCTTGCTTGTACTAAGGAACCGTTTGCTATATGCTCAATTAGTTCTAGGATATTTCACTTTGTCTTTTTTTTCTTTCTTTCTTCGTGCATCTTCATAATATGTCTAAGGAATCTTATGCATATTTTTTTCTTGTTTTCCAATTGCATTTGACAGGACGCTGAGCCAAATGACAGGAAAATTGGGAAGCTTTGTGAATATGCTTCAAAGAACCCATTACGAATTCCTAAGGTGAGTTTTGTCTATTGCATTATTGAGAAGCCGCCACTCGGCAGATTAATTGCACTAATGAGTTCAGCGCATTCTCGAGCAGCGGTGCCTTAACAAAATAAGTTTAGTAGAAGGAACTTTCTCGCGGTCAAATGAAAAATAATGCTCAAGATTGAAAGATGATTGGGATAAAGGCTTTGATGTGATGATGATAGGAAGATGATGAAAGAACCCAGATCAACGCGAACAGATATGATGTTTATAACTCAAAACTAATGGACTCAAAATAATTAAACACGCAATAAACCGGTGTTGTTCCAGCAAGAACTTAATCCCCTTAAAATAACCAAACAGTACCATGAGAGACAGAACAGGAACAGTAGATGGAATTTAGAGAGTCCACCGCACTCCAAAACACAAAACCCAGCCTCCTCCCACACAGGTCCATTACGACTACTTAACTTAATACATTCAACAATTTCCAATCTTATTCTTCCCGCCAGAATGCTCTTCCCGCCTATCAGCCTCCACCACTTCCAAAATGTTGACTTCCTTGGTTTCTTTGCTGGACTTGACTTTTGTGGCTTTCCCTCCTTGCTTCCTGCGCCTGACATAAGTGAAGCGTATGGGATGGGATTAGTGTGTGCAGTTATATCAGATGACTTACCATCATCGGGGAATGAACTTGTCTTTCACGGAGTGCTACCGCCTGTGTCAAAAATCTTCCTTTCAGTTTAGGCAACCATTATTGTTGTCGTATTTATGTTAGTTGCCAATGTCGACTACTTATTGCCATTGAATTGGACGTAAATTTCGATATTTTTCGGATGTTAGGAATCACTTGAAAATAAGTTTTTCCCAGTACCATGTTCCAATGACATTTTTGTGTAGCGATGTTACACTATTAGTTTTATTTTCTATTAGTTTCAACATCATTTTTTTTGGATGCTTTGCGTGGATAGATCACGAGAAATTTGGAGCAAAGATGTTACAAGGAGCTTCGGCATGAGAACTTAGGATCTGTTAAAGTTGTGTTATGCATATATAGGAAACTTTTATCATCCTGCAAGGAGCAAATGTAAGTCCAACATGGTATTTATATTCTGACCTAATTGTTTTGAGTGATTCTTTATGTCATTTAGAGGATGTTTGGTAGAGAGTATGTGTGATAGAGTATAAGCTATCGTAAAACGTAAAAGTTGAGAATGTCTAAGAGTATGTCTGACAGAGTATAAGGTAGCTTATACTCTTTAACAAACATATGTTTAACACTTTCGCACTGGATAAATTTCGCATGATTAACCAAAATGTTTCATGGTTCATGAATCAGTCTGTAGCCTTCATATTGTGTTTACCCAGATATGCTTTTAGAGTTACATTTTTTAACTTTCTTCTGAGGTATTTATTTTCATCTAATTGAATAGCAGCAATTAGCATTCTTTTAAATACTAGAAAGTTCAGAATAATATTGGTGATAGTTGGCGAAAATTTCAAGATGGGTATTTGAACTCCTTACTTTCAAATGATACAGGCTTTGGAATTCTTCCTTGGTGGTAGTTTTATCACCTACTAATCTACTAGTTTCCCTGTGAAAAATAAATAAGTATATATATATATATATATAAATATATTTACACATCATGGCGTAAGATATAGTTTAGCAATGCTATAAATATGTACAGCTAGTCGGGATGCTTGTCTGAAATTATCTAAATTCTAAAGTCAAAGGCTTCAAGCAATGCAAGTAAGCAAAGGAATAGAGCCGAACAATGTGCGTTTAGGAAGGGTGAATGGAGATAGAAAAGGCTGGAAGTTGAAAGGTATTGCAGATTGGAGCCACATAAAGGTCATCCTTTGTAGTGACTAGTGATTATGGTACAGCCTTTAGAGTTCTACTTCTATCTTCCATTAGTAGTCATGGATGTTGATAGGCACCGGTATCTGGCACACGGGGGGGGGGGGGGGTCGGGCGGGCGGGGTGCGGTGTTCTATATCTTTCTTTCACGTTCCATGAGCAATGAACTAAACTAAAATGAGAAATTGAAGATGCTCTATTAGTTCACCTAAAAGTAGAAGGTTTATCATGGCTAAAAAATTTTGGTAAGTCACTTTTGGGGTAGGTTTTGGGTACCTGTTTGGCAAGACTTCAGGTTGAGGAATGGATCTCCCAGACACTCCCATATCCTCCTCCTCCTCTCTGCTTTCCAACATCCTTCTAGTTGTCTATGTTTTCTTTTATTTTTAGATTGTCTGTTCTTTCTGCCTCAATATATCTTTTGAGAGACCCTGGCAGAGATTCATCATCATTTACAGAAAAAATGAGTTTGTTGAGAACTTTGTATTTTGGTTGGGATAGAGACAAATAGATGCATCCTGATGTTCTGGGCTTTCCTTTCCAAAAAGATGCAGACAGCGCTAATCTGTTTTTGAACTACCATAGATAAGTTGCATTAATTTTTTTTGTCTACCTTATTGCTGCTTTGAAGTTTCTCTTTATTCAGATCATGAGAATTGCACTTTCAATTATAGTGATAACATTTACTTGATGATTGCAGGCCACTCTTTGCAGGTAGTTTAATAGGGATTGTTCGAACTCTTTTGGAGCAAACTCGACAGGATGAGCTGCAGATTCTGGGTTGCAGTACTCTTGTTGAATTTATAAATTGTCAGGTGCGTAATAAACAGGACATAAAGCTTAGTTGTGGGATTAATTTCAAGACAGCTCTATTGTTAGCCTCGATGGGTCATTTTTATATTTTAACCTGAGAAGTATTATTCAGCCAATCATTAAAAGAATTTTACTTGTTGAAATTAGATACCCTCCACAATTTTCTAGAGATTTTACTGAGAAAATTGTGAGAGAAATGAAGGGACTTTCTTTACATGCTAGATGGTGTAAGAGGACCTGCAGAGAGCTCTTGTGCATTCTTTTGCTTATGACTTATGTACTCTTGGCCAGTTGTACATAATCTTACATAATCTTGAGATTGTATATCACATAAGCCAAAAATTAGACCACATGCTTTGAAGTTACTTTTGTCACTGTAAAGTGATAAGAAGATATTTAATTGAATGCAGGTGGATGGTACATACATGTTCAACTTGGAAGGCTTGATTCCCAAATTTTGTGAAATGGCTCGAGAACCAGGAGATGATGAAAGAGCTCTCCGTTTGCGGTCAGCTGGAATGCAAGCTCTGGGTGTCATGGTACATTTCTTTCTTCCAGTTTCAAATGCCACTTTAATTAGAAAATACTTAGAATAAGTATGTACAAGTAAAATCCTAAGTACTAACGAGCTTAGAATATTCTTTCTTTCCTTTTTAAAAGTAACTTTTTATTCTGAAAGTATATCTTCACTACTTACTCATTCAATCTGCATTGAAAATGGAATGTAATTTGATTTGTCGATGGTCCTGGACATTTTGATTTATAGTTTGGTATCCCTTTTCTCTAGTGAGGAGACAACTTTTTTTTTTTTTCCTTTTTTGTTTCGGAAGCTATATAGGAGTAATTTTTGTAACAGTTCTTTTTTTTTTTAATTGTTTCATATCCCAATTATTCAACCTTTTGGATTTATATGAACTTGATAAGTGGTAACATGACTTCTCTTTTCCCTTGGCCAGTATCTATAGCCCAATCTTTGTGTCTTGTCTACAGGTTTTATGCATGCTCTTTTCATTATTTTTTATATGATTTTCTTTGCTCTTTTCATTCTTTTTTTATTTGATTTTCTGTTATGTGTTCTCCCTAGGTGTCTTTCATGGGGGATCAGTCCCACATATCAATGGACTTTGACAATGTGAGTTGACTCACCTTGAACAATTTCTCATCAGTTAACAGAAAGGATATAATTATATAAAACATTGAAAACTGGATTTTCAACTACATACAGCAGTTGGTGCTTGCATTATTGATTGAGTTTTTTCCCCATTCCCTCTCTATACTGAAATAGATAATATCAGTGACTTTGGAGAACTACATGGATCTTCATATGGACCCAGATAACAACAAAGAGGATGGACAATTTTCTCAATCTCAAGATCAACGGGATCAAAAAGTGTCTATGACTGATGTCCCAGATATTCGTAAAAGGGTTTCTTCCATACAGGACCTACAGGATCCCAGAGTGTAAGGCTTCATTTATTGACGTTCCTATTATGGAATCATTATATTGGTAAATACCTAATATCTTTCTCATTTGCCTCTAACTGCAGGGATACTTCCAAGAGCCCTTCTTATTGGTCTAGGGTTTGCCTGCACAATATTGCAAAATTGGCTAAGGAGGCTACAACAGTACGGCGTGTTCTTGAGCCCCTATTTCACATTTTTGATACCGAAAATCATTGGTCCCCGGAGAAAGGAGTTGCTTCTTCCGTATTGATGTTCTTACAATTGCTTTTGGAAGAATCAGGTTATGAAACTTCAGCAACTGTTTTTTCCCTCACAAGTTAAGTATTGTTGGTTGTTGATAGAATTGGCATTTTATTCTTTGTGCCAGGAGAAGACTCTCACTTGTTATTATCAATATTGGTCAAGCACTTGGATTATAAGAATGTTGCTAAACATCCTCTTCAACAGATAGATATTGTTAATGTCACCACACAACTCGCCAATAATACAAGGCAGCAGGCATCGATTGCTATTCTGGGTGCAATATCTGACTTGATAAAACATCTGCGTAAATGCTTGCAAACTTCTTTTGAATCATCCAGCCGTATGGATGGGCTGGATAAGATGAATGCAGATCTTCAGTCTGCCTTGGAAAAATGCATTTCAAAGCTCTCAAATAAGGTTAGTGGATCTTCTACTTCTCTCTTAACCTTTTGCTTGAACCTAAGGGAAAGTGATGAGTTTGGTTCATAACAATACCATAGAGAAACTTGTGTTCTAAATTAATATCAAGTTTCTTCAATTTCTAAGTTGTGTTTCATAGATTCATTTTCGCCATCTTTCGTCGCATGTATTTATGATACAGGACAACCTCGTGAAGGAGGTTAGCTTGTTTAGTCATTATCTTTTATGAGATTGCGAGTGCTTTTTAGTAATAACTTTGGTTTGCCTGCCTTGGAGAAGCCAAAGTCATTCAGAAAAAATTTAAAAACATAACTTTCACATCTTTTGACTGACACCAAATTCCTCCTTGCCTCTGCCTCTGCGTAACTTTGACATTTCAATCAACTTACACCTAATTTGGATTGCTTCAAGTGCTTCTTTACAAAATAACCTAAAATAAGGATTCAGATTCTCATATAATGCTTTCCAGGCGATCTATTCTCTCTTATTATTCTCATTTATATACCATTCTTCTATTTTCTTTCAGATTTTTAATTTTCACTGACTACATGCTATCTGTAAACAGGTTGGAGATGTTGGACCCATTCTTGATACAATGGCTGTAGTCCTAGAGAATATTTCAACCAGTACTGTTGTGGCTAGGACAACAATATCTGCCGTTCATCGAACAGCACATATTGTTGCGTCCATCCCTAATATTTCGTATTACAAGAAGGTGAGTGGTTTGACTTAGATTGCAACAAACACTGGTGCCTTCTTATATTTTGCAAACCATCTAACATTTTGTTATAATATGTTTCAGGCTTTTCCTGATGCTCTTTTTCACCAGTTGCTTCTTGCGATGGCCCACCCAGACCATGAAACAAGAGTTGGGGTGCACAGTATTTTATCTATTTTGCTTATGCCATCCATGCTTTCTCCTTGGTCAGAACAGAACAAGAAAACCACAGAAGATGTTCATGAGGATCCATTCATTGCTAAGTCGCAGAAAATAAGGAATGAAAGTTTCTCCTTTGAGGATGATCACTTGGGAAATGCGGAAAATATTAATGGTGGGCTGAAGGAGGAGGAAAGTCAAGTATTGGATGTGAATGTAAAGCAACTTGCGGTTAGTGAATCTCATAGTCATTTGTACAGCTTCAAGCATGCTATGTCCAATGGAAAAATGGTATGAATTTTTAAACTCCCCTAGTTTAGTTGTTAAGAGGCACATTAACTTTAAATGGCATTTGAATCTCCTTTGGATCTAATTTTTTGACAACAGCTAGCCTCCTTTCGATTGAGCAGTCACCAAGTTAGTCTACTGCTTTCATCAATATGGGTTCAGGCAACCTCTGCAGAGAACACCCCAGAAAATTTTGAAGCTATGGCTCACACTTTTAACATTGCTTTATTATTTACTAGATCTAAGGTTAGTCCATGCTCACACTGTGTACCATCATTGTTTGCAGTTTCTCTAATCATTCTTTTCATGTCTTTGAATAAATTTTTATGGCGATTGCTTTTTACCCTCCATCTTTTCCTATAGTGTTTATGGAAAGAAAGCAAGTGTCCAAAATTCTTACCGTAATATCTGCTTGAGCCTGCTGTGGCGTATATTGTTGCAGTTAGACACTAGACAATAGACAATTGTAGCAACTAATGAGCAGCTGGTCATGTTGGATGTTTTAGAACTTTGAATTCAACTTTGGGCCAACAAAATTTTGGATTGTTTTTCTAAACTGGAAAAGACACCATGCTTTAAGTGGGATTTAGGGATGACCAGAAGAATAGGAGAGGGAGAGATAAAGATGGGAGATATTGGATCTAGCTAGTTGGAGTACTGTATTATTTAAAAAAAAGAAAGGAAGGATTAATTTCAAGAAACTAATCTGACTGACTTGGAACTTGGAAAAAGAATTCTTATTGATGTATTGCCACAGTTATAAGATAACTTTGTGTTGCCTTGTCCTTTTGTTTGAATGTTGCTGGATCAAAAAACCCCTTTAATGGCATAAAGGTACTGTCCATCTATGACATTTGACTATTCTTACGCTGCTTGATGATAAATTGCGTTTTACAGAGTTCAAGTCATGTGGCCCTGGTGCGGTGTTTTCAGCTAGCATTATCCCTTAGGAGTATCTCTATGGATCAAGAAGGTTAGCTGTTCTTATTCTTTTTAATTGGCCAAGCTGACTACTATGTTCAAGCTTGTTTGTTAAAAAATTATTGAGCTCAAGTCAAACCCGAGCTTCTACCATGTTCTAAAAATCTTATTTGAGCTTCTATGTTAAGTGAATTATCAAGCTCAGGCTTGTTCATGAGCTCTTAGTGAGCTTCTTAATGGTGCTTTTCGCGAGCTAACTAACCTAAAAAAATTAAGATAACAGTCTCGCTTCTAAAATTTAAATAAAACCCTATAATATTGTACCAACAATAATACTAACTTAAATAAATAATAAATACGACCTAAATCTAACTAAGAAAGACTTAAACTTCCAAATATACCATAATTCAAAATCCCCATGATCTTTGAATCACCTGTTTCTTTTGATGTTTCAAAATCCTGTGAGCTGGGTTGCGTGAACAATACCACATGGATAGTAACGACACCGGCAGACGAGGTAGAAAACACAAACCCAAAACCTTGTATACCAAATTAGAAATAGAATCAGAATTAGGTTGAATGAATTTTTATTCATTTCAAAGAGATGTTTATACATGATACAAACTACCTATATTTGGTAAGTCAACTATACAATTTAATAGAGCTAACTAAATACAATATACAAATACATTCCAACTTATATATCTGATTTTTTTATGAAAAATAAATCCTCACTAGAAACTTCATTACATTGATCTGGAATAACAAAATCAATAAAGATCAAAGGCAGCACCACTTTTTGTTTTGGATTGTCAATAAGAAATTCAAGATCTTGTATCTTTCCATTGACATTCTCATCTTGCAATTTGCCTTCTTTTTCGTGCTTGGCCATAGTAGTCATCATGCTTTGAACCACCGACTCGTCGTGCAATGGATAAATATCTCTATCTCATCATAATAATCTTCGTACAGTGGTTCTTGAAATACCGCTTCTTTGTTGCTAGATTCATGAAATGTGTTGATAATCCCTTCAACCTGTTTCATAATGAATATTCTCCACACTTCAACATCATGAAAAAGATTATCTGCAACCCATCCATCAGTTTCATGCTTAAACAACCTTCCGGTGATGCCTAAGGGTTTGCGGTTACCTTCCGATATCTCCATACGAGCTTCTGCACGTCTCTGTCACTGAAGAGCTTTTACAGCCTGCGGCAATCTTCAATCTTACGTCTCATAAAAAATGATCTCTTTTGGCTGAAGCAATTTTCCTCTTGGATCTTGAACTCTACCATGTGACCGTGTCCAACCATGGTCTAAATTTCAAACCTTCAGCTCCGATGACAATTTTATGTTGCAAAAATGATAGGAAACAGTAAGGAATGGCGAAATAGGGATTTCAATGCATAGATTAGAAGACGGACTATAGAATAGACTCAATGAAGTCTCTAGAGTTTAAACTTTAAACCCACAGAAAATTCTGTATTATGATTGAATAAAATTTGTCTCTTATGAGAGGTTGCAATCTTTAAATAGAGAACCATAAACAAAACCCTATCCCAGTCCTAATTTGAAACAAACACTGAAAGGAAGTAAAACTACTCTTAATTCATAAAAGATATTTGAGTTTGACCCCTAAAAGATACTACTTTTTTAGCCACCTTAATAAAATACTAATACATCATTAATTTCGCTTTTTTTACTAAGCCAAAATTAAAATAATGGCCTCGCTTCTAAAATTTACTGAAAATCCTATAATATTGCCCCAACAATGATATGAACTCAAAAAATGATAAATAAGACCTAAATTTAGTGAAGGAAGACTTAAACTTCCAAATAAACCATAATTCAAATACCCATCTTTTTTCTTTTGATATGCATTAGTTAAATTATTCTTGTTATTAAAATGATCATACAACTATGCCTAGTCGGGAACAACAAAGTAAAACTTGATCATGAATAAACATACAAGTTTGTTCATAAGCTAAAAAGACTAATTGCAATGGAAAGAAGGTGTCTTGCGGTGCCACCCTCTTATAGTGATAAATTTTGAAGGTTCTACATGTGAGAACATTCATTACATATAAACTCGTGTAATTGGAAATGCCCAATGTTCAAGAAAGAAAAGTAGTTTGACCAAATGTTTGCACTCAACAAAACGTAATACCTATGATATGTCATATCTCTAAAATATTGACAGTCCATTTCCAGCTTAATATTTTAAAACAAGATGAAGAATTGATGAATACTCCATCTATTACTGATGAACCTTGTATGATTTTTGTTTTATCTGACTCATGGTGCAATTTGCATATACTAATGATTGCAGATGGTTCTTTTCTCGAAATTTAATGGAGTTTAGTTGGGAGCATGAAAAATTACAATTGATTTTCTAATATTTCAAATGTAATTTATTTTAGAAGCTTGTATCATAAATATGAGAGGCCCCGGCTATCTATTTGACCTTTTATATTTAGAAATTAGAATATAAATTGTTCGTAGTTTTTCGTATCCTTAAATTCATACGAAAAGAGGATGATTGTGCCACCATGGTAAGTTTCTTTTGCAATTGTGGTGGCCACAAATTCAAATCCCGAATGTGATGGTAATCTTGGTAGATGCCTTTCTTCAAATCTGCACCACTACCGGAACCTTGTCTACTGGGTGTTGTTTCATTTTTTACTGGAAATTTTGAGATCAACAATGAGTTGATACTACTAGAACATTGAACACCGTGTTTTCCCGGTCCAGAGCCTTTATGTGGTGAATTTTGTATATCATGCCTGATATAAATCTAGATGATTATGTGTAAAGGGCAGTCCTCCTTTTGATTGATGTAAATCTTTCATATTTGCAATAATTTTTCAAAAGGATTCTATTTTTGATAGGTCCTTAAAAATGACCCTTGTCAAATGACACAGTCTTTATTTTTATTTTTATTTTGCCCGAAGATTTCTTCTGACATGTTTTATTCATGAATTTTTAAGGGGGCCTGCAACCATCTCAGAGAAGGTCTATCTTTACATTGGCAATGTACATGCTTATTTTTTCAGCAAGAGCAGGCAATCTTCCACAGCTGGTTCCCATTATTAAAACATCACTAACAGATAAAATAGTAGGTTTCCTGTTCATATCTCAAGAGGCCTCATTTTATATGCATAAGGCTAACGTTCGACTAGCTTGAACGGGCCTTAGGAAGAAAGAAAAGAAACTTTTTTTTCTATTGGTAAATAGTATTTTCATTTGTATTCCTATTATTTCCTTTGATCATCGGATCTGAATTGACAGGTCGATCCTTATCTTGAATTAGTAGACGATATCAGACTGCAGGCTGTTTGTGTAGAATCTGTCAAGGAAAAGATAATGTATGGATCACAGGAAGATGAAGTTTCTGCGCTGCGGTCGCTCTCAGCGATAGAATCAGATGGACATCGTTTGAAGGAAACCATAATATCACACTTAATGACTGAATTTGGGTGTTTGTCAGAGGTGATTTCCTGATTTTTTACTTCCTGTGTTCTCTTACAAAGAAATATTTCGTTACTCTGATTCCAGAAACAATGGCATGGTGATTGGCTCCTCAACTGATATATCCACCAATTATGTCCTTATGTAGAAAAGTATCATTGAATATAGCTGAAAAATGGACAGTTTACACCACTGTATATTACCTTTTGTCAACCAATAAAATGCAGCTATCACAAAGGAAAATGGTGGGATTTAGAAGGATTGCTTCTGAAGATGCTAAATTCGAGGAGACGAAAGGAAAGAGAATGGAAGAATTTAACTGGACAATAATAATACATGAAAGAAAAAGAAAAATCAAATTGTAAAGTGCTTGCAGTCGCTGTTGCTTTTATTGTTTATGTATACTGAATGTGAAATGTTGAAGTTTTGGGGCAAAACATTGGGAAAGGGGGAGCGGGCTTAACAGGATAAGGTGATCATCATAAAGTATATTAGTAAAATGCTATGGGGAAGGAAGCTAAACTCATGATGCTAATTTAACTGTTGAAATTCGACTTTTGCAATGTGATAAGATGGGCCGGGGTTGGGCTTGGGTGGCTTGGGAGGTGGGCTGGTCTTTATCACAATGATTTCGCTTGAACATTACTTAACATACTAGTTCTAGTGATGAACTATGCTGGAGAGAACTTGAATTTGATGTTGGTAAGAGATTGAAATTACATTCACAGTGATCACGTCACTGTGTAAACACAGTACAATGCAATTAATTTTGTGCACATCTTGTTAGTGGAGCATAGTGCTTGGGTGTTGTTTATCTTTTATAGGTAGCATCTATGTTATTGGTAGGGAGATCATGAAAAATAATGTATCGTGTGCCAATCTGGATGTTTCACATTCATTTGTCGAGTTCTGCAGAGTGCACACAAGCCATTGATTGAAAAATAAGCCTTTTTCTCTATGTTTTACAGCATTTAAAGCATTCTTATCATATATTTGTAATGAGTTGGGCAAATTCTTCCTTTAGGATGAGTTATCAGGCATAAAGAAGCAACTTCTAGAGAGCTTTTCGCCTGATGATGCATACCCTGGAACTTCACTGTTTATGGAGACACCACGGCCATGTTCTCCTCTTGCCCAAATGGCATTTCAAGCTTTTGATAATGATGAGGTAAAATATTGTCGAGTTAATATCTCAATTCTGTGAATCCCAAGGCTGTGGTGATAGAGTTTTGTTATTACAATGTTTTTCTTTCAGGTCGTAGCTTCAGGTGCCTTGACAGATGAAGACAACTTTACTGAACCTAATGGCAGTCAGTCAGATCGTAAAACTTCTATGTCCATCAATACACTTGATGTTCTTAGTGTCAATGAGCTTTTGGAATCGGTAACGGGACATTTTAGTTTCAAATTTCAAACTTTTTCTAGTTGCTTATTTTTTCTATGGGTTCCAATGTGTTGGAATCTACTAAGTGCATTGATTTTCATTTCTCTGTGCCTCTTCCTGACATGGTGCTGTTTTAAGCTTCTGCATTCCTGCTATTTCTCTTAATTTTTTTTTCATGTTCTAATACTAAATGGGTAAGGTTATAGTCTAATACTAAATTTAAAGTTAAGAATTTTGGGCAGTTGGTGTTGTGATGGATAGTTGGTACTAAAAGTAACTGATGGGTGGTAGCGTGTGGAATGGGTTAAAAATGGAGGTTGCCAGAGAATGAGAAACCAATATTACAGCCCCTAAACCCTAAATAAACCAATTATTTTAGATTTTATTGTCAGAATCTTTTACAATAATTGAAGTATGAGTATTCTTCAGCCCTAATTTTAACTGTACAAGACTTGCTTTCATCATTCTAGTAGGACTAGTACTTGAAATGGTGAAAGACCCATAAATTAATTGAGAATTAAAGAAAGAGTGTAAAAAGCCTTGCAAGCTGCTATTAATCACTGAATCACAGAACAAATTAAAATCCTCATTGTCATTATTTAAGCCATTCCTAAACATTTTGGAATTGGCTTTATAAATCCATTCGACAGTCCACTTTGAATGCACTTCGTAATTTTCCCTCATCCTAGTATCCTACAGTATCCATGCCCTTTTCTTTACTTGCCTCCATGTCTTTTCTTGCACCATCTCCTGGAATTTTTATCTTTTCATATAGGTGCATTTCAAGCTCTGTGTTTTAAATGCTCAAACCATCTTGGCAATTTTCTCCTCTTATTTTATCTTCAATCAAACTTGCCACACCCTAAATCAATCCTTTTATCATTGACGCATCTAACTCGACATTCTTATTTCCATTGCATTATTGTGTTGTCTTTTAAATTTTAACAGCTCTACATTATGTACCATACACTATTTATCAGGTGTATAACAGACCTTCACAGTATATCCCAGATGCAATCTTCCACCTTAATACTGCCTTCTTTAGACTTACGGAAATTGTAAAAATGAAATGACACAGGACAAAAAGTTCTACGGTAACTTCTTGCTTCAAAACCTTAATCAGCAGTTTTCCTGGTTTAAATCTCAACTTATCAGGTGGACTTTAAAAGGAATGGATGACAGTTTTTGTCTATGCACGTCCCCCAAATAAAAATTACTTATAATCACCATTAGTCTAAATAACCTTTGCTGTTTGTGTACTCATGGTTTTGTCAAAATAAAAAAAAAATATATATATATATATATATATATATATATATATTTCTAGTTATACAGACTCTGCTTGATTTTTGTGTTACTTCTAATATAATTATAACTTTTTTATAGTTCTTTGCTAATCATATGCATTTTTTTATATTACCAATAAGGTTTTGGAAACAGCGAGACAAGTTGCTAGCCTTCAAGTTTCTCCTACACCCATACCTTATGACCAAATGAAGAGTCAGTGTGAAGCCCTTGTTACGGGTAAACAGCAGAAGATGTCTGTGCTTCACAGTTTTAAGCAGCAAGAAGAAATGAAAGCAGTACTTCCTTTAGCTGAAAGTGAAAGCAAATACCCCTCATGGCCAAATATGGTGAGTTAAATATATTTCTACATGTACAGGACCATCCTCAGATTTATTTTTTCGGCCCTTGAATGTTTGTGTTGCCATTGGTATTTCACTCTCTTAGAACAAAAGCATATTTTCGGTATCATTCATCTGACAGATTCTATGAATAAATAACAATAGATATTAATATTAACAATTACTAAAATTACAATTAGGGTTGTTATACGTGACATTTCTGATTGTCTTGCTATGTCACTTGTCTCAGTTTCATCTTGATGTTAGCCAACATCGAATTCTTTGACAGGAAAGTGCTGACATTTACTGTTTTTATAACCAAATTTTATTTATATTTTATCGAGTTGGCCACATGTGAAGGATGCCCAACTTCACATCTAAAGAAAAATCCTAGACATACATGATGTCTTTCACATTCCAAAACCTTGGTCAAATAATTTATTTTTTCGAACTTTTAATATTCAAATCGTAAAAATTCTTCGTGATTCTATGGATAAGATTTCATACATTTGCCTTTTTCTGACTCCGCCTCACTTGTGGGAGCCTTGTGCTCACTTGTTGTAGGAGTCTTGTGCACTGGAGTTGTTTTTACTTTTTTATTGATCAATTGGTATTGGATTTGTTGTCTGCATCTAGTCCTGTCTAATATGTTATTTAGAATGAATCAGCTAGAAGCTTTCTTTTCCTCTCTTTTTTTTGTTGAAAAATACCCATCTAGTATGTTATTTGGTGAACCATCTAGAAGCGTTCTCTTCTTGTTCCTTTTTTTTTAAAGAAAACTTTTTCTGGTTCTAGGATCCTTGAGTGTCATCGGCACAAAAGTTAAAAGTTGGCAGCATATATTTAACGCGAATTGAGGGATTGTTTATGAAATGCATGACACTTTTGTCCATAATACTGTCATTTCAGAAAGTGGAGTTTTCAGAAGGTGATCTGAAGGTACTTAATGAGGAGCAAATACCTGCACGGGATCGGCTTGCTCTCTGTTCACGCGAATATGGGCAAAATTCTTTCAGATTACCACCTTCAAGCCCTTATGACAAATTCTTGAAAGCGGCTGGATGCTGAGGAAACTAGATTTATCTTATGCGTACAAATAACTTTTCAGAGTTTATTTGCTTCATTTCCCATCCTTCACCATTCAAAAAAGAAATTTCTTTCATTCTTTTGTTTTCTTATAATATGGAGGTCTTATTAACATTGATTGTAAATGAATATTCAGTATGGTACTATGGTTTGATGCTTCTACCTGTCATCTCCAAATGGCCGGAATGGAGCGAAGAAGGCCCGCCTATATTCAACACAAGGGTTGCTATTTGCCGAGACTTTGCTTTTTACATTTTGATCTATATTTGTTAATCTATAGACCGATGTTTGTATAAATAAAAATTCAGTTTCTCTGTGCAAGTGTACACTACGGTATTCACTGTTCGAATACGTTCATTTTTTTAGTTATTTTCTTTCAGAAACTTGTCCTGCTTCCTTTCTCTATGCAAGTAAACAAACTATTTAGCATCCTTTTTGTTTTTGCGACGTTGTCTTGCCATGCTCCTGTAACTTTTTTCTGGTTATAGTTTTAATATGGAATAAGTACCAAGGAAGCCTCTGCACTATTTTTCGGATCACATAACCTCTCACACTATGATTAATGATCACTTGGAGCCCCTTAGATATCTTTCCATCAAAATCGTCCTACGTGGACCGTTAAATGCTTACATGGCAATTTCATTTTCGTACATTTAAAGAGCCATTATCTGACATGGATTATTCATTAACAAAAATTGGACAATTCACGAACTCTATTATTTTGTTTGGAGGATTTCAGTCATTGCCAAGGAGCCGGGCCCTTTGAAGAAAGAGAATGAACTCAACTCCCGAAGTCAATCCTCCACCTCCTCTCTTGTGCTTTATGCCGTAGCTCCGGTTTATACTATACCTTTCCCTTCTCCGGATTCCGACTTTGCTTGATTAGGGCTCTGTCTTCAGATGCCACCGAATTAGAATCAGACTCCTCGAACCTCTCTTTTTCTTTTTCTTGATGGTTCTGGCCTAGCTTAGCTCCGGCTTTGCTTGATTAGGGTTTGTGTTACCCCAAATCGAAGTGATGGTGAGCAAGAAGGCCATAGCAGTTCTAATAGGGGACACTAACACAGAGGTATTTTCATGCTTTTTTTGGCATACTAATTTCGTTACTAATGTGGCAGTGAGTGACTACTTGATTTTTCTTGTAGAACTCTATATCTGATTCAGACATTGCTAACAACACTGATGATAATGATGGAGAAGAAGAAAAATGACTACATGAAGATAACTCTACAAAGGATGACGAGGAAATCATTACTGCAAGAGATAAATTGAAGAATTAGGGGAGGGGTTGGAGATATGTAGCCTTGCTTCAAGAGGGTGATATTGATGGAGAAGCTACCGATGGGGCTCAACAGAATAACGATGAAGCAGTTGGAGAGGGTGGTATTGAACAGAATGAAGCTAAGGGGGTTGGAGGTTCTGATGGTCCACATAGTGACTAGCTTGATTCTTCTTATCCTGGTAGTTTCATATCCAAAATACGTATCAAGTGTTTCTAATTTAGTCTTAAAAAAATGCCATTTGTCAAAATTTCATTCGACAATGTCATGTATTTTCTTAAAAAAATATATATGAAATTGCCATGTAAGCATTTAACGGTCTACGTAGGGCGATTTTGACGGAAAGATAACTGAGGGGCTCCAGGTGATCATTAATCATAGTGTGAGGGCTTATTTGATCCGAAAAATAGTACAGGGGCTTAATTGATCCCTTTTGCAAAGTATAGGGGCTTCCTTGGTACTTATCCCTTTAATATAGATCAGTTTCAGATGTAGTTCTCTGTCAAAATGAAGTGTTTTTCTTGTAAACTGGGGATTAGGTTTTGAGAACTGGTGCATCCTCCTTCTGGTGCCGATATTGTAAATTAACGACTGACATTCATGAAGTATTTAGTTACTTTGTTTATGTGATATTTTTGTTGTTATCGTCATTATAATGCCTGAATCTTCAATGAAAACGATAGACATAGTAGTTAGGGTTGGGCTAAAACCCAATTCTTCTGAATTCTCAGTATTAAGTGTTTTATCTGCAAAGTGACCCATTACAAACCAAATATTATCGGTACGACAGTTGACCTACAGAGTCGAGCCGATAATATCAACCAACCTATGTTTAAGTGGGTTGGTTGGTAGTTTATAATTTGCTCAAAAGTTAGTTTGTAATTTGATCAAAAGTTGGTTGACTAATAATATAGACCGACTATTAATACAAATTGTCTAAAAAACCCAATAAACAATTGCAAATTATTTTAGCCCAAACCAATTATATTTTATAGAAATACCCAAAATAGAAGTCACTAATTGACATTAAGCCTAATTGCCCAAAGTCCCTAAACGTCCCAATTTCCATTTTCCTAGCAAATTGTGATCCCTGCCATTTATACGAAGTCACTACAGTCACGAGTCACAAATGGACACGACCATGCATCTGTGTGAAATCGCAAACATGAGCGGAAGAAACGTAGGATTTGCATTGGAAACTCGAGCAAACATTAGAGGCATTTTCAGATGCTAATCTTCGTGGATGTCAACCAAACCGCCGCCGCCCCCACCTACCACCCCTCCCCCTCTTTCCCCTCTTTCAAGCTATGCAAGGTTGATTATGGATCAATCGCTCTCAGCTTGTCTAACAAGTGGGGAATGCGTTGAACTCAAAAGGGTTTATTGAGAAGGTCTGCTGGCAAATGTGCTGAATTAGGTAAGTAAGCTCAATGACCTTTTGTTGGTCCTTTTCTTCGATGTAATACAAGGTCCAATTCAATGTTTTTTGTGCATTTGTAATCAACTGGGTGAGTGAAGATGGAATTGTAGCTTGGTTGCATAGGATGTCTATGCTTGATGTTTAGTTCTGAAAATAAATGATTTTCCAAAAAAGTTCACTAGTTGTTGAGGAGTGATAATTTTGATTTCAGCTTTTGTTGATGAACGAGACATTGTCTTCTATTTCTTGGACTTGCAGGCTATTAGGACTTCTCCTATTTTAATGCAATAATATGTAACAGATCTGTAAATATTTATACAAGCTACCCAATCTGAGTCTGAAGGTCCTTTGACTTTTAGTATGTTAGCAGTACGATAGAATAATCCAACATGCATTGTGCCTTTGATATATTTTAGTGTTCTGTGAGCAACATTCATGTGAGTGTTAGTGGGTGCTTTCATAAATTGGCTAAGAGCGTGACATCACTATGTTTTCTCAGTTATTGATAATAGAATGGGGAATAATCAGCCTTGCTTTGTGTAAAATCAGAATCTTGGAGAGCATTTTTGCATTTCTCATTCCACTGTCTAGAGGTTGTTTTAAGACATAGGTTTATTTTTTTAAAAAAATTACAAACATAGTTGGTTTCTTGTTTGTAGTATCCTTGTGGTAATTTCCTATACATTTATTGTTCTAGGTCACCATTTAGAAATGCATTATGCACATCTATATGTGAAAGGACCATATGTGCATTATGGTCAAAGCTAGGTCTAGTACAGTTTTCATCCGGGTAAGTTAAGTGTATTAGAATTTTGGTGTGATTGTGTAAATTACTTATGTTTGATTGTTTTAATATTCTTTTGTCCAATTAGTTTGTTTTAATTGTGTTTTTACCTTGTTAGAGCCCAAAATAAAAGAAGAGTCCAATTGAAAAGCTCAAATTAAGAATGAAACACAATAGGCCCAAACCTTGACCCATTTGTTGAAACCCTAGCCCATCTTAAAAAAATCTCCAAGGATAACATAAAATGGGGGCGCCACTCATAAGGAAAAGGGAAAGGCCAAAAGAATTTTAGGGTTCTTGGAGAGAGACATGAGCAGAGAAAGAGAGAGATAGGGAAAAGGGAGAAAGTGGTGCAGAAGGGGAAAAAAGTGAGTGGTTTAGTGGGTTTCATTAAGAGGAAAAGAAGGGAAGAGGAGGATTTGTTTCGTTAGAGAAGTTTTCATGGGTTTTTCAAGTGTGAATAGTGAGTGACCTCAAGGGAAATGAAGAGGAAAGTGAATCTTGAACAAAAACTTGATTTCATTTTTTGACTTTGGAAAGGTAAAAGAATGTTGAAATGTTCTCCTCTTTCCTTGCCTTTGTGCAATAAAGGAGCTTGGAGGTCTCCTTCATCGATGCAACAGCCTTGTTCCCCTATTTTCGTTTTATGTTCAAATGGTTGTTATAAACTTGATTTCAATCTATGTTGTTCAATTATGTTATTCACTTGGCAGTGGCTAGCATTGTAAGACTAGCACACAAAAAAACAACACAAAGACAAACAATTGATGGCAGCAACATAAACCATTTTTTAAAGATGTTTGCAAGTCCAGTCTTAACACTTCAACAATCCCTGACCTCATCAGCGATTCAGCATCCAAAAAAAATGTACAACAATATTAGATATTCTTGTCCCAATGATCCATACGCCAAACATCAAATCATCAGAGACATCCCTTAACTAGTAATAGAGTATCAGACAACAACATTCTCAATATTAATGTTGGTGATGCAAGACTCCGGGTCCTACAATATGAATATAGTGCAATAAATAAGAGGGTACTATAAATATAATAACTAATAAGCACTAAGAAAAATCATAAAAATAATATTATCTCTGCCTCAGAATCATCATCATAATTTTCATGTTTTGATCTCGTAGAATCTGACAAGATAAATGGAATAACCTATTAAAAACCAAATAAACCCTAAACCTTTCAATCGTCATATTCTAGATTAGATTAGTACCTTGAATTTCATTCCATAACCAATCTCGAGCACACATCAAAGCCTACGCAATTTTCGGATGAAACCTACTACGGAGAGGACTTAAAATCCTCCCACTAGCACTAAAGGTAGATTCTGAGGCGACGGTCGTCACAGGAATGAACAACACGTCTTTCTCAATATCATGCAAAGTGGGATACTTGATCCCATTTTTCTTCCACCAACACAATATATCAAAACCATGTGTATTCCCAGGCAAGAGTGATTATTCTAAATAGTGATCTAACTCCGATTTCACATGTTCAGTGGTAAGTGTGAGTCAATGAACATTTCAAACTTTGTAGCATTACTATCCCGCTTAGGAAGTGGAGGCCTTAAACTTGAAAAAGAATGTGAACCTTGACCTTGACTAACTCCTTGAGATTGTTTAACTCTCTTTTGATACTCTTGAACCAAATCATACAATATTTGCTTTATTTTTTCAATCTCTAAAGAATATGTGTCACCATAAACAAGAGGATAATAGAATTAAATAATTTTCATCTGGTATCTCGGATCTAAAATACTTCCAATTGCCAACAAATAGTTCATGATATCCCAATATTTGTCAAACTTCAACTTCATTTTTTATGCCATAATTTTGAAATCAATATCATCAGTCACAATCCATTCATCAATTGCCAATTTAATTTGACACATGTGTGAGAAAAAATGTTTATAGTGGGATACAAAGTTCTTGAAAACATCTCCGTAGCATCAAAAAACATCTCCAATTTAGAACAAATACCCCCAACTTTGGACCACTCTTCTTCAGTGGGAACTCTTTTATACAAAGCCACACATTGTTTCAAACAAGGAAAGATATCTTTATAAATCAATGTAGTGTTAAGCATTAAGTAGGTAGAGTTCAATATAGTTTTGCAATCAAGTACCAATTTTTTAGCTTGTTTAGTCATGATCTTTTATGAGATTGCGAGTGCTTTTTAGTAATAACTTTGGTTTGCCTGCCTTGGAGAAGCCCAAAGTCATTCAGAAAAAATTTAAAAACATAACTTTCACATCTTTTGACTGACACCAAATTCCTCCTTGCCTATGGCTCTGCCTCTGCGTAACTTTGACATTTCAATCAACTTACAGCTAATTTGGACTGCTTCAAGTGCTTCTTTACAAAATAACCTAAAATAAGGATTCAGATTCTCATATAATGCTTTCCAGGCGATATATTCTCTCTTATTATTCTCATTTATTTACCATTCTTCTATTTTCTTTCAGATTTTTAATTTTCACTGACTACATGCTATCTGTAAACAGGTTGGAGATGTTGGACCCATTCTTGATACAATGGCTGTAGTCCTAGAGAATATTTCAACCAGTACTGTTGTGGCTAGGACAACAATATCTGCCATTCATCGAACAGCACATATTGTTGCGTCCATCCCTAATATTTCGTATTACAAGAAGGTGAGTGGTTTGACTTAGATTGCAACAAACACTGGTGCCTTATATTTTGCAAACCATCTAACATTTTGTTATAATATGTTTCAGGCTTTTCCTGATGCTCTTTTTCACCAGTTGCTTCTTGCGATGGCCCACCCAGACCATGAAACAAGAGTTGGGGTGCACAGTATTTTATCTATTTTGCTTATGCCATCCATGCTTTCTCCTTGGTCAGAACAGAACAAGAAAACCACAGAAGATGTTCATGAGGATCCATTCATTGCTAAGCCGCAGAAAATAAGGAATGAAAGTTTCTCCTTTGAGGATGATCACTTGGGAAATGCGGAAAATATTAATGGTGGGCTGAAGGAGGAGGAAAGTCAAGTATTGGATGTGAATGTAAAGCAACTTGCGGTTAGTGAATCTCATAGTCATTTGTACAGCTTCAAGCATGCTATGTCCAATGGAAAAATGGTATGAATTTTTAAACTCCCCTAGTTTAGTTGTTAAGAGGCACATTAACTTTAAATGGCATTTGAATCTCCTTTGGATCTAATTTTTTGACAACAGCTAGCCTCCTTTCGATTGAGCAGTCACCAAGTTAGTCTACTGCTTTCATCAATATGGGTTCAGGCAACCTCTGCAGAGAACACCCCAGAAAATTTTGAAGCTATGGCTCACACTTTTAACATTGCTTTATTATTTACTAGATCTAAGGTTAGTCCATGCTCACACTGTGTACCATCATTGTTTGCAGTTTCTCTAGTCATTCTTTTCATGTCTTCGAATAAATTTTTATGGCGATTGCTTTTTACCCTCCATCTTTTCCCATAGTGTTTGTGGAAAGAAAGCAAGTGTCCAAAATTCTTACCGTAATATCTGCTTGAGCCTGCTGTGGCGTATATTGTTGCAGTTAGACACTAGACAATTCTAGCAACTAATGAGCAGTTGGTCATGTTGGATGTTTTAGAACTTTGAATTCAACTTTGGGCCAACAAAATTTTGGATTGTTTTTCTAAACTAGAAAAGACACCGTGCTTTAAGTGGGATTTAGGGATGACCTGAAGAATAGGAGTGGGTGAGATAAAGATGGGAGATGTTGGATCTAGCTAGTTGGAGTACTGTATTATTTAAAAAAAGAAAGGAAGGATTAATTTCAAGAAACTAATCTGACTGACTTGGAACTTGGAAAGAAGAATTCTTATTGATGTATTGCCACAGTTATAAGATAACTTTGAGTTGCCTTGTCCTTTTGTTTGAATATTGCTGGCTCAAAAAACCCCTTTAATGGCATAAAGGTATTGTCCATCTATGACATTTGACTATTCTTACGCTGCTTGATGATAAATTGTGTTTTACAGAGTTCAAGTCATGTGGCCCTGGTGCGGTGTTTTCAGCTAGCATTATCCCTTAGGAGTATCTCTATGGATCAAGAAGGTTAGCTGTTCTTATTCTTTTTAATTGGCCAAGCTGACTACTATGTTCAAGCTTGTTTGTTAAAAAATTATTGAGCTCAAGTCAAACCCGAGCTTCTACCATGTTCTAAAAATCTTATTTGAGCTTCTATGTTAAGTGAATTATCAAGCTCAGGCTTGTTCATGAGCTCTTAGCGAGCTTCTTAATGGTGCTTTTCCCGAGCTAACTAACCTAAAAAAATTAAGATAACAGTCTCGCTTCTAAAATTTAAATAAAACCCTATAATATTGTACCAACAATAATACTAACTTAAATAAATAATAAATACGACCTAAATCTAACTAAGAAAGACTTAAACTTCCAAATATACCATAATTTAAAATCTCCATGATCTTTGAATCACCTGTTTCTTTTGATGTTTCAAAATCCTGTGAGTTGCGTTGCGTGAACAATACCACATGGATAGTAACAACACCGGCAGACGAGGTAGAAAACTCAAACCCAAAACCTTGTATACCAAATTAGAAATAGAATCAGAATTAGGTTGGATGAATTTTTATTCATTTCAAAGAGATGTTTATACATGATACAAACTACCTATATTTGGTAAGTCAACTATACAATTTAATATAGCTAACTAAATACAATATACAAATACATTCCAACTTATATATCTGATTTTTTATGAAAAAAAAAATCCTCACTAGAAACTTCATTACATTGATCTGGAATAACAAAATCAATAAAGATCAAAGGCAGCACCACTTTTTGTTTTGGAGTGTGAATAAAAAATTCAAGATCTTGTATCTTTCCATTGACATTCTCATCTTGCAATTTGCCTTCTTTTTCGTGCTTGGCCGTAGTAGTCATCATGCTTTGAACCACCGACTCCTCTTGCAATGGATAAATATCTCTATCTCATCATAATAATCGTCGTACAGTGGTTCTTGAAATACCGCTTCTTTGTTGCTAGATTCATGAAATGTGTTGATAATCCCTTCAACCTGTTTCATAATGAATATTCTTCACACTTCAACATCATGAAAAAGATTCTCTGCAACCCATCCATCAGTTTCATGCTCAAACAACCTTCCGGTGATACCTAAGGGTTTGCGGTTACCTTCCGATATCTCCATACGAAGAGATGATACCTAAGTTTCTGCACATCTGTCACTGAAGAGCTTTTACAGCCTGCGACAATCTTCAATCTTACGTCTCATGTCAACGATCTCTTTTGGCTGAAGCAATTTTCCTCATGGATCTTGAACTCTACCGTGTGACCTTGTCCCACCATGGTCTAAATTTCAAACCTTCAGCTCCGATGACAATTTTATGTTGCAAAAATGATAGGAAACAGTAAGGAATGGGGAAATAGGGATTTCAATGCATAGATTAGAAGACGGACTATAGAATAGACTCAATGAATTCTCTAGAGTTTAAACTTTAAACCCACAGAAAATTCTGTATTATGATTGAATAAAATTTGTCTCTTATGAGAGGTTGCAATCTTTAAATAGAGAACCATAAACAAAACCCTATCCCAGTCCTAATTTGAAACAAACACTGAAAGGAAATAAAACTACTCTTAATTAATAAAAGATATTTGAGTTTGACCCCTAAAAGATACTACTTTTTTAGCCACCTTAATAAAATACTAATACATCATTAATTTCGCTTTTTTTTACTAACCCAAAATTAAAATAATGGTCTTGCTTCTAAAATTTACTGAAAATCCTATAATATTGTCCCAACAATGATATGAACTCAAAAAATGATAAATAAGACCTAAATTTAGTGAAGGAAGACTTAAACTTCCAAATAAACCATAATTCAAATCCCCATGATCTTCGACTCGCTTTTTTCTTTTGATATGCATTAGTTATATTATTCTTGTTAATAAAATGATCATACAACTATGCCTAGTCGGGAACAACAAAGTAAAACTTGATCATGAATAAACATACAAGTTTGTTCATAAGCTAAAAAGACTAATTGCAATGGAAAGAAGGTGTCTTGCGGTGCCACCCTCTTACAGTGATAAATTTTGAAGGTTCTACATGTGAGAACATTCATTACATATGAACTCGTGTAATCGGAAATGCCCAATGTTCAAGAAAGAAAAGTAGTTTGACCAAATGTTTGCACTCAACAAAAGGTAATACCTATGATATGTCATATCTCTAAAATATTGACAGTCCATTTCCAGCTTAATATTTTAAAACAAGATGAAGAATTGATGAATTCTCCATCTACATTGCTGATGAACCTTGTATGATTTTTGTTTTATCTGACTCATGGTGCAATTTGCATATACTAATGATTGCAGATGGTTCTTTTCTCGAAATTTAATGGAGTTTAGTTGGGAGCATGAAAAATTGCAATTGATTTTCTAATATTTCAAATGTAATTTATTTTAGAAGCTTGTATCATAAATATGAGAGGCCCCGGCTATCTATTTGACCTTTTATATTTAGAAATTCGAATATAAATTGTTCGTAGTTTTTTGTATCCTTAAATTCATACGAAAAGAGGATGATTGTGCCACCATGGTAAGTTGCTTTTGCAATTGTGGTGGCCACTAATTCAAATCCGGAATGTGATGGTAATCTTGGTAAATGGCTTTCTTCAACTCTGCACAACTACCAGAACCTTGTCTACTGGGTGTTGTTTCGTTTTTTACTGGAAATTTTGAGATCAACAATGAGTTGATACTACTAGAACATTGAACACCGTGTTTTTCCGGTCCAGAGCCTTTATGTAGTGAATTTTGTATACCATGCCTGATATAAATCTAGATGATTATGTGTAAAGGGCAGTCCTCCTTTTGATTGATGTAAATCTTTCATATTTGCAATAATTTTTCAAAAGGATTCTATTTTTGATAGGTCCTTAAAAATGACACTTATCAAATGACATTAATCTTTATTTTTATTTTTATTTTTATTTTGCCCGAAGATTTCTTCTGACATGTTTTATTCATGAATTTTTAAGGAGGCCTGCAACCATCTCAGAGAAGGTCTATCTTTACATTGGCAATGTACATGCTTATTTTTTCAGCAAGAGCAGGCAATCTTCCACAGCTGGTTCCCATTATCAAAACATCACTAACAGATAAAATTGTACGTTTCCTGTTCATATCTCAAGAGGCCTCACTACTTTTTTTCTGTTGGTAAATAGTATTTTCATTTGTATTCCTATTATTTCCTTTGATCATCGGATCTGAATTGACAGGTCGATCCTTATCTTGAATTAGTAGACGATATCAGACTGCAGGCTGTTTGTGTAGAATCTGTCAAGGAAAAGATAATGTATGGATCACAGGAAGATGAAGTTGCTGCGCTGCGGTCGCTCTCAGCGATAGAATCAGATGGACATTGTTTGAAGGAAACCATAATATCACACGTAATGACTGAATTTGGGTGTTTGTCAGAGGTGATTTCCTGATTTTTACTTCCTGTGTTCCCTTACAAAGAAATATTTCGTTACTCTGATTCCAGAAACAATGGCATGGTGATTGGCTCCTCAACTGATATATCCACCAATTATGTCCTTATGTATAAAAGTATCATTAAATATAGCTGAAAAATGGACAGTTTACACCGCTGTATATTACCTTTTGTCAACCAAAAATGCAGCTATCACAAAGGAAAATGGTGGGATTTAGAAGGATTGCTTCTGAAGATGCTAAATTCGAGGAGACGAAAGGAAAGAGAATGGAAGAATTTAACTGGACAATAATAATACATGAAAGAAGAAGAAAAATCAAATTGTAAAGTGCTTGCAGTCGCTGTTGCTTTTATTGATTATCTATACTGAATGTGAAATGTTGAAATTTTGGGGCAAAACATTGGGAAAGGGGGAGCGGGTTTAACAGGATAAGGTGATCATCATAAAGTATATTAGTAAAATGCTATGGGGAAGGAAGCTAAACTCATGATGCTAATTTAACTGTTGAAATTCGACTTTTGCAATGCTTTCGCTTGAACATTACTTAACGTACTAGTTCTAGTGATGAACTATGCTGGAGAGAACTTGAATTTGATGTTGGTAAGAGATTGAAATTACATTCACAGTGATCACGTCACTGTGTAAACACAGTACAATGCAATTAATTTTGTGCACATCTTGTTAGTGGAGCATAGTGCTTGGGTGTTGTTTATCTTTTATAGGTAGCATCTATGTTATTGGTAGGGAGATCATGAAAAATAATGTATCGTGTACCAATCTGGATGTTTCACATTCATTTGTCGAGTTCTGCAGAGTGCACACAAGCCATTGATTGAAAAATAAGCCTTTTTTCTCTATGTTTTACAGCATTTAAAGCATTCTTATCATATAATTGTAATGAGTTGGGCAAATTCTTCCTTTAGGATGAGTTATCAGGCATAAAGAAGCAACTTCTAGAGAGCTTTTCGCCTGATGATGCATACCCTGGAACTTCACTGTTTATGGAGACGCCACGGCCATGTTCTCCTCTTGCCCAAATGGCATTTCAAGCTTTTGATAATGATGAGGTAAAATATTGTCGAGTTAATATCTCAATTCTGTGAATCTCAAGGCTGTGGTGATAGAGTTTTGTTATTACAATGTTTTTCTTTCAGGTCGTAGCTTCAGGTGCCTTGACAGATGAAGACAACTTTACTGAACCTAATGGCAGTCAGTCAGATCGTAAAACTTCTATGTCCATCAATACACTTGATGTTCTTAGTGTCAATGAGCTTTTGGAATCGGTAACGGGACATTTTAGTTTCAAATTTCAAACTTTTTCTAGTTGCTTATTTTTTCTATGGGTTCCAATGTGTTGAATCTACTAAGTGCATGGATTTTCATTTCTCTGTGCCTCTTCCTGACATGGTGCTGTTTTAAGCTTCTGCATTCCTGCTATTTCTCTTAATTTTTTTTTTCATGTTCTAATACTAAATGGGTAAGGTTATAGTCTAATACTAAATTTAAAGTTCGAGAATTTTGGGCAGTTGGTGTTGTAATGGATAGTAGCATGACTACCAACATGAGGTACTAATGGAGGTTGCCAGAGAATGAGAAACAAATATTACAGCCCCTAAACCCTAAATAAACCAATTATTTTAGATTTTATTGTCAGAATCTTTTACAATAATTGAAGTATGAGTATTCTTCAGCCCTAATTTTAACTGTACAAGACTTGCTTTCATCATTCTAGTAGGACTAGTACTTGAAATGGTGAAAGACCCATAAATTAATTGAGAATTAAAGAAAGAGTGTAAAAAGCCTTGCAAGCTGCTATTAATCACTGAATCACAGAACAAATTAAAATCCTCATTGTCATTATTTAAGCCATTCCTAAACATTTTGGAATTGGCTTTATAAATCCATTCGACAGTCCACTTTGAATGCACTTCGTAATTTTCCCTCATCCTAGTATCCTATAGTATCCATGCCCTTTTCTTTACTTGCCTCCATGTCTTTTCTTGCACCATCTCCTGGAATTTTTATCTTTTCATATAGGTGCATTTCAAGCTCTGTGTTTTAAATGCTCAAACCATCTTGGCAATTTTCTCCTCTTATTTTATCTTCAATCAAACTTGCCACGCCATAAATCAATCCTTTTATCATTGACGCATCTAACTCGACATTCTTATTTCCATTGCATTATTGTGTTGTCTTTTAAGTTTTAACAGCTCTACATTATGTACCATACACTATTTCTCAGGTGTATAACAGACCTTCACAGTATATCCCAGATGCAATCTTCCACCTTCATACTGCCTTCTTTAGACTTATGGAAATCGTAAAAATGAAATGACACAGGACAAAAAGTTCTACAGTAACTTCTTGCTTCAAAACCTTAATCAGCAGTTTTCCTGGTTTAAATCTCAACTTATCAGGTGGACTTTAAAAGGAATGGATGACAGTTTTTGTCTGTGCACTTCCCAAAAATTACTTATAATCACCATTAGTCTAAATAACCTTTGCTGTTTGTGTACTCATGGTTTTGTCAAAAAAAAAAAAAAATCTTTTTCTACTTATACAGACTGCTTGATTTTTGTGTTACTTCTAATATAATTATAATTTTTTTATAGTTCTTTGCTAATCATATGCATTTTTTTAAATTACCAATAAGGTTTTGGAAACAGCGAGACAAGTTGCTAGCCTTCAAGTTTCTCCTACACCCATACCTTATGACCAAATGAAGAGTCAGTGTGAAGCCCTTGTTACGGGTAAACAGCAGAAGATGTCTGTGCTTCACAGTTTTAAGCAGCAAGAAGAAATGAAAGCAGTACTTCCTTTAGCTGAAAGTGAAAGCAAATACCCCTCATGGCCAAATATGGTGAGTTAAATATATTTCTACATGTACAGGACCATCCTCAGATTTATTTTTTCGGCCCTTGAATGTTTGTGTTGCCATTGGTATTTCACTCTCTTAGAACAAAAGCATATTTTCGGTATCATTCATCTGACAGATTCTATGAATAAATAACAATAGATATTAATATTAACAATTACTAAAATTACAATTAGGGTTGTTATACGTGACATTTCTGATTGTCTTGCTATGTCACTTGTCTCAGTTTCATCTTGATGTTAGCCAACATCGAATTCTTTGACAGGAAAGTGCTGACATTTACTGTTTTTATAACCAAATTTTATTTATATTTTATCGAGTTGGCCACATGTGAAGGATGCCCAACTTCACATCTAAAGAAAAATCCTAGACATACATGATGTCTTTCACATTCCAAAACCTTGGTCAAATAATTTATTTTTTCGAACTTTTAATATTCAAATCGTAAAAATTCTTCGTGATTCTATGGATAAGATTTCATACATTTGCCTTTTTCTGACTCCGCCTCACTTGTGGGAGCCTTGTGCTCACTTGTTGTAGGAGTCTTGTGCACTGGAGTTGTTTTTACTTTTTTATTGATCAATTGGTATTGGATTTGTTGTCTGCATCTAGTCCTGTCTAATATGTTATTTAGAATGAATCAGCTAGAAGCTTTCTTTTCCTCTCTTTTTTTTGTTGAAAAATACCCATCTAGTATGTTATTTGGTGAACCATCTAGAAGCGTTCTCTTCTTGTTCCTTTTTTTTTAAAGAAAACTTTTTCTGGTTCTAGGATCCTTGAGTGTCATCGGCACAAAAGTTAAAAGTTGGCAGCATATATTTAACGCGAATTGAGGGATTGTTTATGAAATGCATGACACTTTTGTCCATAATACTGTCATTTCAGAAAGTGGAGTTTTCAGAAGGTGATCTGAAGGTACTTAATGAGGAGCAAATACCTGCACGGGATCGGCTTGCTCTCTGTTCACGCGAATATGGGCAAAATTCTTTCAGATTACCACCTTCAAGCCCTTATGACAAATTCTTGAAAGCGGCTGGATGCTGAGGAAACTAGATTTATCTTATGCGTACAAATAACTTTTCAGAGTTTATTTGCTTCATTTCCCATCCTTCACCATTCAAAAAAGAAATTTCTTTCATTCTTTTGTTTTCTTATAATATGGAGGTCTTATTAACATTGATTGTAAATGAATATTCAGTATGGTACTATGGTTTGATGCTTCTACCTGTCATCTCCAAATGGCCGGAATGGAGCGAAGAAGGCCCGCCTATATTCAACACAAGGGTTGCTATTTGCCGAGACTTTGCTTTTTACATTTTGATCTATATTTGTTAATCTATAGACCGATGTTTGTATAAATAAAAATTCAGTTTCTCTGTGCAAGTGTACACTACGGTATTCACTGTTCGAATACGTTCATTTTTTTAGTTATTTTCTTTCAGAAACTTGTCCTGCTTCCTTTCTCTATGCAAGTAAACAAACTATTTAGCATCCTTTTTGTTTTTGCGACGTTGTCTTGCCATGCTCCTGTAACTTTTTTCTGGTTATAGTTTTAATATGGAATAAGTACCAAGGAAGCCTCTGCACTATTTTTCGGATCACATAACCTCTCACACTATGATTAATGATCACTTGGAGCCCCTTAGATATCTTTCCATCAAAATCGTCCTACGTGGACCGTTAAATGCTTACATGGCAATTTCATTTTCGTACATTTAAAGAGCCATTATCTGACATGGATTATTCATTAACAAAAATTGGACAATTCACGAACTCTATTATTTTGTTTGGAGGATTTCAGTCATTGCCAAGGAGCCGGGCCCTTTGAAGAAAGAGAATGAACTCAACTCCCGAAGTCAATCCTCCACCTCCTCTCTTGTGCTTTATGCCGTAGCTCCGGTTTATACTATACCTTTCCCTTCTCCGGATTCCGACTTTGCTTGATTAGGGCTCTGTCTTCAGATGCCACCGAATTAGAATCAGACTCCTCGAACCTCTCTTTTTCTTTTTCTTGATGGTTCTGGCCTAGCTTAGCTCCGGCTTTGCTTGATTAGGGTTTGTGTTACCCCAAATCGAAGTGATGGTGAGCAAGAAGGCCATAGCAGTTCTAATAGGGGACACTAACACAGAGGTATTTTCATGCTTTTTTTGGCATACTAATTTCGTTACTAATGTGGCAGTGAGTGACTACTTGATTTTTCTTGTAGAACTCTATATCTGATTCAGACATTGCTAACAACACTGATGATAATGATGGAGAAGAAGAAAAATGACTACATGAAGATAACTCTACAAAGGATGACGAGGAAATCATTACTGCAAGAGATAAATTGAAGAATTAGGGGAGGGGTTGGAGATATGTAGCCTTGCTTCAAGAGGGTGATATTGATGGAGAAGCTACCGATGGGGCTCAACAGAATAACGATGAAGCAGTTGGAGAGGGTGGTATTGAACAGAATGAAGCTAAGGGGGTTGGAGGTTCTGATGGTCCACATAGTGACTAGCTTGATTCTTCTTATCCTGGTAGTTTCATATCCAAAATACGTATCAAGTGTTTCTAATTTAGTCTTAAAAAAATGCCATTTGTCAAAATTTCATTCGACAATGTCATGTATTTTCTTAAAAAAATATATATGAAATTGCCATGTAAGCATTTAACGGTCTACGTAGGGCGATTTTGACGGAAAGATAACTGAGGGGCTCCAGGTGATCATTAATCATAGTGTGAGGGCTTATTTGATCCGAAAAATAGTACAGGGGCTTAATTGATCCCTTTTGCAAAGTATAGGGGCTTCCTTGGTACTTATCCCTTTAATATAGATCAGTTTCAGATGTAGTTCTCTGTCAAAATGAAGTGTTTTTCTTGTAAACTGGGGATTAGGTTTTGAGAACTGGTGCATCCTCCTTCTGGTGCCGATATTGTAAATTAACGACTGACATTCATGAAGTATTTAGTTACTTTGTTTATGTGATATTTTTGTTGTTATCGTCATTATAATGCCTGAATCTTCAATGAAAACGATAGACATAGTAGTTAGGGTTGGGCTAAAACCCAATTCTTCTGAATTCTCAGTATTAAGTGTTTTATCTGCAAAGTGACCCATTACAAACCAAATATTATCGGTACGACAGTTGACCTACAGAGTCGAGCCGATAATATCAACCAACCTATGTTTAAGTGGGTTGGTTGGTAGTTTATAATTTGCTCAAAAGTTAGTTTGTAATTTGATCAAAAGTTGGTTGACTAATAATATAGACCGACTATTAATACAAATTGTCTAAAAAACCCAATAAACAATTGCAAATTATTTTAGCCCAAACCAATTATATTTTATAGAAATACCCAAAATAGAAGTCACTAATTGACATTAAGCCTAATTGCCCAAAGTCCCTAAACGTCCCAATTTCCATTTTCCTAGCAAATTGTGATCCCTGCCATTTATACGAAGTCACTACAGTCACGAGTCACAAATGGACACGACCATGCATCTGTGTGAAATCGCAAACATGAGCGGAAGAAACGTAGGATTTGCATTGGAAACTCGAGCAAACATTAGAGGCATTTTCAGATGCTAATCTTCGTGGATGTCAACCAAACCGCCGCCGCCCCCACCTACCACCCCTCCCCCTCTTTCCCCTCTTTCAAGCTATGCAAGGTTGATTATGGATCAATCGCTCTCAGCTTGTCTAACAAGTGGGGAATGCGTTGAACTCAAAAGGGTTTATTGAGAAGGTCTGCTGGCAAATGTGCTGAATTAGGTAAGTAAGCTCAATGACCTTTTGTTGGTCCTTTTCTTCGATGTAATACAAGGTCCAATTCAATGTTTTTTGTGCATTTGTAATCAACTGGGTGAGTGAAGATGGAATTGTAGCTTGGTTGCATAGGATGTCTATGCTTGATGTTTAGTTCTGAAAATAAATGATTTTCCAAAAAAGTTCACTAGTTGTTGAGGAGTGATAATTTTGATTTCAGCTTTTGTTGATGAACGAGACATTGTCTTCTATTTCTTGGACTTGCAGGCTATTAGGACTTCTCCTATTTTAATGCAATAATATGTAACAGATCTGTAAATATTTATACAAGCTACCCAATCTGAGTCTGAAGGTCCTTTGACTTTTAGTATGTTAGCAGTACGATAGAATAATCCAACATGCATTGTGCCTTTGATATATTTTAGTGTTCTGTGAGCAACATTCATGTGAGTGTTAGTGGGTGCTTTCATAAATTGGCTAAGAGCGTGACATCACTATGTTTTCTCAGTTATTGATAATAGAATGGGGAATAATCAGCCTTGCTTTGTGTAAAATCAGAATCTTGGAGAGCATTTTTGCATTTCTCATTCCACTGTCTAGAGGTTGTTTTAAGACATAGGTTTATTTTTTTAAAAAAATTACAAACATAGTTGGTTTCTTGTTTGTAGTATCCTTGTGGTAATTTCCTATACATTTATTGTTCTAGGTCACCATTTAGAAATGCATTATGCACATCTATATGTGAAAGGACCATATGTGCATTATGGTCAAAGCTAGGTCTAGTACAGTTTTCATCCGGGTAAGTTAAGTGTATTAGAATTTTGGTGTGATTGTGTAAATTACTTATGTTTGATTGTTTTAATATTCTTTTGTCCAATTAGTTTGTTTTAATTGTGTTTTTACCTTGTTAGAGCCCAAAATAAAAGAAGAGTCCAATTGAAAAGCTCAAATTAAGAATGAAACACAATAGGCCCAAACCTTGACCCATTTGTTGAAACCCTAGCCCATCTTAAAAAAATCTCCAAGGATAACATAAAATGGGGGCGCCACTCATAAGGAAAAGGGAAAGGCCAAAAGAATTTTAGGGTTCTTGGAGAGAGACATGAGCAGAGAAAGAGAGAGATAGGGAAAAGGGAGAAAGTGGTGCAGAAGGGGAAAAAAGTGAGTGGTTTAGTGGGTTTCATTAAGAGGAAAAGAAGGGAAGAGGAGGATTTGTTTCGTTAGAGAAGTTTTCATGGGTTTTTCAAGTGTGAATAGTGAGTGACCTCAAGGGAAATGAAGAGGAAAGTGAATCTTGAACAAAAACTTGATTTCATTTTTTGACTTTGGAAAGGTAAAAGAATGTTGAAATGTTCTCCTCTTTCCTTGCCTTTGTGCAATAAAGGAGCTTGGAGGTCTCCTTCATCGATGCAACAGCCTTGTTCCCCTATTTTCGTTTTATGTTCAAATGGTTGTTATAAACTTGATTTCAATCTATGTTGTTCAATTATGTTATTCACTTGGCAGTGGCTAGCATTGTAAGACTAGCACACAAAAAAACAACACAAAGACAAACAATTGATGGCAGCAACATAAACCATTTTTTAAAGATGTTTGCAAGTCCAGTCTTAACACTTCAACAATCCCTGACCTCATCAGCGATTCAGCATCCAAAAAAAATGTACAACAATATTAGATATTCTTGTCCCAATGATCCATACGCCAAACATCAAATCATCAGAGACATCCCTTAACTAGTAATAGAGTATCAGACAACAACATTCTCAATATTAATGTTGGTGATGCAAGACTCCGGGTCCTACAATATGAATATAGTGCAATAAATAAGAGGGTACTATAAATATAATAACTAATAAGCACTAAGAAAAATCATAAAAATAATATTATCTCTGCCTCAGAATCATCATCATAATTTTCATGTTTTGATCTCGTAGAATCTGACAAGATAAATGGAATAACCTATTAAAAACCAAATAAACCCTAAACCTTTCAATCGTCATATTCTAGATTAGATTAGTACCTTGAATTTCATTCCATAACCAATCTCGAGCACACATCAAAGCCTACGCAATTTTCGGATGAAACCTACTACGGAGAGGACTTAAAATCCTCCCACTAGCACTAAAGGTAGATTCTGAGGCGACGGTCGTCACAGGAATGAACAACACGTCTTTCTCAATATCATGCAAAGTGGGATACTTGATTCCATTTTTCTTCCACCAACACAATATATCAAAACCATGTGTATTCCCAGGCAAGAGTGATTATTCTAAATAGTGATCTAACTCCGACTTCACATGTTCAGTGGTAAGTGTGAGTCAATGAACATTTCAAACTTTGTAGCATTACTATCCCGCTTAGGAAGTGGAGGCCTTAAACTTGAAAAAGAATGTGAACCTTGACCTTGACTAACTCCTTGAGATTGTTTAACTCTCTTTTGATACTCTTGAACCAAATCATACAATATTTGCTTTATTTTTTCAATCTCTAAAGAATATGTGTCACCATAAACAAGAGGATAATAGAATTAAATAATTTTCATCTGGTATCTCGGATCTAAAATACTTCCAATTGCCAACAAATAGTTCATGATATCCCAATATTTGTCAAACTTCAACTTCATTTTTTATGCCATAATTTTGAAATCAATATCATCAGTCACAATCCATTCATCAATTGCCAATTTAATTTGACACATGTGTGAGAAAAAATGTTTATAGTGGGATACAAAGTTCTTGAAAACATCTCCGTAGCATCAAAAAACATCTCCAATTTAGAACAAATACCCCCAACTTTGGACCACTCTTCTTCAGTGGGAACTCTTTTATACAAAGCCACACATTGTTTCAAACAAGGAAAGATATCTTTATAAATCAATGTAGTGTTAAGCATTAAGTAGGTAGAGTTCAATATAGTTTTGCAATCAAGTACCAATTTTTTAGTGCTTAGAACTTTCAATTGACGTGCGGCCTGAATAAACTTTTCACCTCTTCTTGGGGTTCCTGTCCAAAATGACACACTATATCGAATTTTTTCAATGCAATCATGAATCAAATTCAATTCATCCCTCCCAACCAAGTGCAAAATATGTGCACAACACCTCATGTGAAATAATTTTCCTTCTAAGATGAGTGAATTATGAGGAATTTTTTCTAACTTGACTTCAATCATAGCATCATTAGTATTGTAATTATCAACAGTAAACTTACGGTCCAAATTCCAATCCAACAAGCAATCCACGAGAGTATTTACAAGCAACATAGCAGTATGTGGACACGACACATATATAAATCTACAAATAAAAATAATTATAATAGTTAATAATCACTCTAAAATTACCAAGGTTTTAAAACGCGAAAGGCGATTTGAGGCGGTCAGGCTATATTGAGGCGAGGCGGTAGCCTCAAGGCGATCGAGGCGGTCGCCTCATTCCAAACTAAAAAAATAGGATCCTCAACATATAAAAGCATCCATAATAATTATAAAATTAAAAATATTCATGAAAATATCACACATAACAATTCATAACATACAAATATAAAATATTTTAAAAAAAACATCTCTAATAATTAGAAATCATAATACTCCAATTCGTGTGAGGTGCTGCTTTGCTGGTGGCGAGGTCGCTGGGTGCTCACGAGGGTCGTGCGAGGTGCTGGTGGCGAGGTCGCTGATCTCTGGCGGGGTTGCGAGCTGCGCTGGGTGCTGGCGAGCTGAGCGCGAGGTGCTGGAGAGGTAGCCAGAGGAGCTGGAGAAGTCGCGCGAGGTGCTAGAGAGCTCGCGAAGCTCAGGCGATCTTCGCGCGAGGTGCTGTCCAAAGACTGGTGGCTGCTGGCGATGCTCTTCAGCTGCGCGACTTGCTGAAAAATTAGGTTAAACCCAGTCTTTGGACAGGTGCGATTTTCATCTCTGGTTTTTTGTTTTTTTGTTTTTTTTTTATTATTTTATCGCCTCAGCGAGAAACAGAGCGCCTCGCGTGGAGGCGGGCCTCAAGGCGGCCGCCTCAGTCAACGAGGCGATTTTGACGAACTTCCGATTTGAGGCTCTTAGAACGATTCGGTTGATGGTCGGAGGCGGCTGAGGCGCGCCTTGAGGCGGCGCCTCAGTTCGATTTTTTAAACCATGAAAATTACCAATAATAAATACTTGTATAATGACAAATACCTCACAAGACGACTTTGCAATTTCCATGAAGCATCAATGAAGTGTGAAGTGAGGACCATGACCTAAGACCTTCTTACAATTAGGGCATACAACTTAACATTTCCCACCAATGTACTTTTCCTCAAAAATGATATCATGTCGGTGATCCACGTTTCCTCTTGTTTTCTGGAGCACTCTCTACATTTTCATCTATAGAAGTATGATTTGAGTTTGTATTACCTCATTCTCAACTCTTACATTTGGACTTGATTGTATAGGAACACTTTCGTCACCAGTTGGAGCACTTCCTACCATTGGAACACTTCCTATCATTTGAGCTAGAGTGCTATCTCTATCTAAATTGTCCATCACAATTCACAAATCTTAAACAAGCAAGAAAAAAACTTAGGAAGGTGAACAGGTAACCATTCATAAAACATACAACATCTTAATTCGATTTTAGGAAAACGTTATCAAAGAATTTATCTGTAGAGAAAATGTTCATATGTCACAAGACCTAATTGAGTACTCAAAGAATAAAAGCTTCAACAAGAATGCCACTGATTGCTATTAAAAAAAGGATTCCCAAAAACTATGGTTTTATCTTTCGACCTAGGGATCCGTATAATTACTAAATGTTCAATCTTGGAGCTATAAAATTCATTTCCACATATTTTAGCAACGAAACAAATTCTTTATGTCTACCTTGAAGCAAAATTAGGAAGAGTTTAGTAGGAATATCATCAATTCTTGGCCAAAACACATCAAAACAACTCCTAGAGAATTGAATACAATGGGCACTGATCAATGATTCAGCAGTCAATTAAAATCGCAAAATAGATTTCGCAGATATTAGAAGAGGTAGAGGTCATAGGGCATATCGCATACCAGTACAAGCCTACAAGGTCGGGCAATGAAAGATTCGTCGAATTGGGAGTCTAGAGTTGCTAAGTCGGTCAGTAGAGGCTGCAGCAACTGGCTAAACTCATAAAGTCAGGGCTACACTTTGGCATCGGCTGCCTGCCCTGTTTGAATGAGATAGGGTTGGCAACGAATGACTAAATTAGCCTTAGGGTTTCTAATTTTGTTTTTCTTATGTAGTTATCTAATATTTGATAAATAGACTTTGACTCTTTGAGAATGACTATGAGACTTTCCTTTAAACTTTTACTTTTCCATAACTTTTGTATTTTATAATTTAATATATATGTTATAAATATGGTTATATCACTTATATGTGTTAAATGTGTAGGTCATGTATATTATTGGAGGCAACAAATTAAATATGGTTATATGTTGCTAATTAATTCATTAAATAATATTGAGATTACAAGGATATCAATTAAGTAATTAATCATACTCCAAGGATATATATTTTAAAACCATAGTTTTAAATATGGCTATACGTGTAGATTGGTATTTGACTATATGTTTGTTTATTAAGAACGTGAAACCATGTATGATTATTAGATAATACATTATAAATATATAATATTATAGTTATATGTTTTATAAGCCTAATACGCTATAAACCGAACAACTTACAAAGTTATAGTGCTATAAATATTAATAAAACTAACTAATAGTTAATTAACCATAAGCCATATACCCTAAACTATAAAAATATCATATTACACATATAACTATAATACTATATATAGTTGTATTATAAAACCATAAGTCCATACTACACATGCAACTATAATACTATATATACATGTATTATTTAACCATAAGTTCATGGAAATATATCAAGCTTCCTCTAAAATTTTTCAATGGCTTCAAGCGGTATAAAGCGACGTTTACTCACCATTATAGCCAGTTCGTGAGCACAAGGTAGTTTGTAACTCATACGAAATTGACATCCGCAATTGTTGGAAGACCTTATGATATTTTTTAGACCGCTCAAAATCCATCAAGATAAGATGCAATGCCTCTAACAAAACCACATAAATCATTGAGGTGTGGTATATTGAATAGGTGTTGGATGATAGTTCTACTTCTCTCAACACTAGCTTTGATAGCAGTGTCTTGAGACTGGTTAACCCGATGAATCCACGTAAAAAATCTCTCAAAGTCTGACTTTGATGAGCTCAAATATCATTTTAGCTTAGCATGTTGACTTTTGACTTTATTAGTAGTGATAACACCATAAAATATCACCAGTTATGCTCTGACATGTGGCATGCCAACTGTCTAGGGACTTGCCGGTTTGATAGGCATTGTTTGGGTACTACCAAATCGCTTAGTAACCTTATTCTCGGCTCTTTGATCTCGGGGGTAACAAGATCCTTTTCCTACAAGGATTCTCCCTCCTCACGCTGTTTACTGATGTTCCAAGAACTCTACTACAATGAGAATTCTATTATTACCAGGAGATCTATTTTACTATAAAAGGGATATCTCCCCACAGGTAAATATAAGACTTTTGACTCATAAAAAAATATCTTACAGCTTTTTGGAGATACGACTTGCGGATTCTAAAGGTGTAACGACCCACCCCAGTCGTTACTGGTTGGCCGGGCCCATGGACCACTACCCCCAACCTCTATCCGCCAACCTCATGGGTCTCAATCCCATCTCGCTGGTAGGTAGGTTGTTGAAGATGGGACTCGAACTACCCACCTCCCTTTAATATAGGGACCGCGTCCACCTATGTCACCAACTAAGTCATGGCTTAGTTGGTGACATAGGTGGACGCGGTCCCTATATTAAAGGGAGGTGGGTAGTTCGAGTCCCATCTTTAACAACCTACCTACCAGCGAGATGGGATTGAGACCCATGAGGTTGGCGGATAGAGGTTGGGGGTAGTGGTCCATGGGCCCGGCCAACCAGTAACGATTGGGGTGGGTCGTTACAAAAGGCTAATTGTTTCTCATCTAACTTGAGCATCGGAGCGCTAACGCCAGAGAACAACAATATCTAGCTTGGTCTTTTAGCTCATATTTGCTCGTCTTAGCAGGAAACACGCTGACCGAGGATACACTATCTAATCGGGGAGACCTAGTTTGACCGTACCTGATACGTCAACTGCCGAGCAAGTTTCAGACGTCATCATATTGGCGCCGTCTGTGGGAAACGTTGGTTTCATGTAAACAAAAAATCATGGTTTGAACTAGGAGCAAAATAGACGAGCAGCCCGCTGAGCCTACCGTTAAGGGAGAAAATGCTCGGGCTGAGCAACTAAGCCAGCAACAGCTTCATGATCAACTCGCCCAGCTAATGCAACAGATGACCAACCTTGCTCAAAGGATGGATCAAATTCAAATACAAAATAATGCACCACCACCTCAGGAGCATGCACATCAAGAATCTAAAGAACAGAATTCTCAAACTGGAGAATCTAATAACCATCACTGAGCAAGATCTTTAGTTGGTACAAGCTAACGAACTCGTCCTACTCATACACACGAGAGGGATAGCAAGTTCAATGAAGATGTAGTTGATCAGATAATCGCGGCCATACATGAATGCCCATTCCTTGACATAATGGATTGGGACAAGAATCTGATGCCCTTGGCACCGGAGATACAAAGTGCCCGGGTACCGAAGAATTTCAAGGTGGCCAACATCGAAAAATACAATGACAAAGGAGATCCTTTGGACCACGTCATAGGTTTCCAAACAATGATGGAATTTCAGCAAGCATTCGAAGAAGCTTGTTGTAAAAATTTTCCCGTTTCACTCATTGGTGTTGCCCGAAGATGGTTTAGGGCTCTTCCTCATGGCAGCATTCACACTTTTGATGAGTTAACCAACCGCTTTGTCACTCATTTTGCGAGCTCTCGGCCAGTGAAGAAAACTAACACTAAGTTGATCACTATTCGGTAGAAACCTAACGAGAGCTTTAGGGAATTCGTGACTAGGTTCAATGGTGACTGCTTGGAAATCCCAGATTTACAGCCAAGAGGCGTTTGAAGAGCTAAAGTCATATCTTAGTTAGTCGCTCTTACTCACTTCTCCCAAAGACGGAGAACCGTTATTTCTTTATCTCGCTACCACCGACCACGCAATAAGTTTTGTGCTTATAAGCGAGGAGGATAAAGTCCAGAAACCAATATACTATACCAGTAAAGTTCTCGTCGGAGCCAAAAGCAGATATAGTAGAGCTGAGAAGTTTGCCCTAGCATTAGTGACAGCGGCTAGGAAATTGCAACCATATTTTCATGCCCATACGATCACAGTGTTGACCGACCAACCATTGAAGAACATACTACAGAAACCAGATACATCTGGTCGACTTATCAAATGGTCGATTGAGCTAAGTGAATTTGACATTCACTATGAACCGAGGAAGGCCATTAAAGCCCAGGCTTTTGCAGACTTTATCACTGAGTGTCAGCACCTTCTTGGAGAAGAAAAAGTATATGTTCGATGGGAACTCTTTGTCGATGGATCCTCAAACAATGATGAGAGTGGAGCTGGGATTCTGCTTCTCGGGTCGGGGGGCATGACTACGGAATATACTCTCCGCTTCCGATTCCAAGCCTCCAACAACGAGGCAGAGTATGAGGCGCTCTTAGTAGGGCTAAAATTAGCAATTGAATTGGAGGTGTGCAATTTGGTCGTTAATAGTGACTCTCAGCTCGTGACCGAACAGGTCCATGGAGAATACGAGGCAAGAGGCTCTAACATGGTCAAATACCTCGCAAAAGCTAAGAAGTTAATGGAAAAAAATCCCGAGCGTGGAGATAAGAAGAGTGCCCCGAGAAGAGAATAAAAAACCCAACGTTCTTGCTCGGTTTGCCTCGGCCTCGAAGAAAGATGAAACCTCCTCGGTGCAGATAGAGGTGTTTCCCAAGCCAAGCATCTACGTTAGGGTTCTCGCTGAAGTCAACGTTGAACCGTCATGGATGGACCCAATACGGACCTTCCTCACGGATGGGAAGTTACCTGAGGATAAGAACGATGCTAGGAATATCTGAGCAAAGGCAACAAGGTATTCTATTATTCAGGGTATGCTCTATAGAAGATCTTACGTCCACCTCAAATGCCTTGCTCCACGGGAATCCACCTATGCTGTCAAAGAAGTACATGAAGGAATCTATGGTAGCCATGCAGGAGCAAGGACCTTAGCTAACAAGGTCTTGCGCTATGAATACTACTGGCCAAATATCAGGAAAGATGCCGAGGAGTTGGTATGAAAGTGTGACAAATGTCAAAGATATGCCAACGTATCACACTTTCCTTCATCCGAGATGATTATTATTAAGAATCCTTGTCCGTTTGCACAATAGGGGCTAGACCTGTTGGGACCTTTTCCCTAGGCTACAGCTCAGAGGAAGTTTCTCATCGTGGCAGTTGATTACTTTACCAAGTGGGTTGAAGTCGAGCCTCCGACTACTATTACCGATCACAAGGTAAAGGACTTCATATGGAAGGTTATCATTTGTAGATATGGGATTCCTCTGGTTTTTTTTCACAGACAATGGACGACAGTTTGTGAGTACAAACATCCGAGAATTTTGTGAGGAGCTAGGCATAAATCTAAGGATCACTGCCGTAGCACATCCTCAAGCCAATGGCCAGGTTGAAGTAACCAACCGCATTATACTACAAGGGCTCAAAGCTTGATTAGATCAAGCAAAAGGACTCTGGAGCGAGAAACTTCATAGTATCCTTTGGGCGTACAGAACTACTCCTCGAACCTCAACAAGTGAGACACCGTTCTCCTTTACTTTCGGAACAGAAGTCGTCATTCCCATTGAAATTGGGGTCCCAACCCTGCGGGTTGAAAATTTTGACGAGAACAAGAATAATGACTTGTTACTCAACAACTTGGATCTTCTGGAAGAAGTGCGAGAAGAAGCTCGAGTCCGAAATGCAACTTATAAACAAAGAACGGCTAGATACTACAATAAGAGGGTCCATGTCAAGAGATTCTCAGAAGGAGACTGGGTACTTAGAAAAGTCACGACGACTGGAAAGCACCTAGGAAAGCTCGGAGAAACATGGGATGGTCCATTTCGAGTTGTCAAAGTAATGCGCGATGGAACTTACAAGATTGAAAATCCTGAGAAACCCGACGAAATGAGACCATGGAATGCCGATAATTTACGTAGATATTACATCTAAGTCTCCTTTTTAATTTACTTTTAAAATTTTGGAATTTTAATTTTCTGCAAACGTTGTTCAAAATTTTAATTTTTTGCAAACGTTGTTCGTCCTTTGCACAGGACTTAGAATTTTATTAATAAAATTGCTTATTCCTTGGGCATATTAAAAACATTCAGGACTCTCTCTACGGCATAACGACTTAGTATCTCCCGGATTGCATTAATTGAGACTCATTACGAGCTCAAAAGATACGAGTTGCCCTGACCAGAGAAACTCCTCGATAACACATTACTGTTGGTGTACGCCCTAGGAGCCAATCATATAGATGATTGTACTCGCATATATTTATTATGTTATATTGAGGTATTTCTTTTATTATGATTTATTTATCTGCACTATATAAATTATTGTGATAAATATCCCTAGAATAGTTGGTTTGATGCCATGGGACTTCAAGTGTGTGACTTGAACGTGAGATCCTCATGGATGTATATAGAACACTATTCTTAAACGTCCCTAGTCGAGTATTATTATTAATTGGGATAACATTAATACATTGAGACTAGTATGTAGGTTGATTGATGACCAAATCTTACGGGTCATGGATATGAGATATCAAATCAATACATGGGTATTTGTTAGAGAACAGAAGTACTGGACTGACCCAATATGAGAATACTACATGGATTGTTATATGAATGTCATAAGCTATTCTCATGGTGACAATGATGTATGTTGTCCTCTGACCTGAAATCACTACGGTTCCCGACATGAGGAATTATATATTTTGATACTGTCTAACGTCATCTATAAAGGGTTGGCTATAAAGTCAGTGATTGGGTGTATCATGAATCATGTGGAGGGATGTGAGTGACATAGATGGAATTTGTCCCTCCTATATAACAGGAGTAATATCTGTGGGCCCCTTGATTGGGTGAGACTGAGAAATGCATGGTCGTGCTCAAATGAGTCAATATGTGATATTGTTCTCATTTGTTTATTATAGTTTGCTCAGAATCAAGAAACACATAGATTAACCTATACGAGGATGACACATTCCATGCCTCGGTGTTAATCAAGATATGAAGGACAAAGGGACTACATGAAAAATTGGTCATAAATAAAGGTTATGTCGAATCATTGACATTTCCGTTACTTGGGTAACAATGATGTGTTGCTAGATACCTCTCATTGTTTGTGATGCTATAATACGATTTTAGTTTCGCTGCCAACGTAATGAGAACCTATAGGGTCGCACAAATAGAATAAGCAAAGATTACGTTATTAGAGAATAACAATTATGTTTGGGCTTTGGGCTTTATGTAGGGTCCATGACCGGTTCAATTAATTGGATTCATTGAACATGGTCAAGTGTCCAAAACGTGGGCTTCTTTCTTCAAGGGAATTTGGGCTTTTCGTTTGGCTTGGCTCGCGATATATATAGGGTTAAAGTAACCCTAGTTGGAGATATACAATTGGAGTGCCGCACTTAAAAGTGAGTTGAGAGCAAACATATTGGAGCCCTTTTCTTGGTTACTAGCATAACATGAAGAGGGAGATCTTTGGCTTGTTCGTGTGGATACCATAGAGGCGTGCTGTTCGGTTGGATAGTGCGAATTGATTCGGATCCTTCAAGCCAAGCACTCGGTTGATTTCTGCACTTCAAGAGGTAACTCTTTGTCACCGATTTATGCCCTTTCACATGGATTCTCTGGAGGGTTTCAATGAAATTTTTTAAACTTCCGTTGTGTATGAGTCATTGAAACCCAGCAATTACAACTTACACTGCCCTAAGTTACAATGACCAATGATACATCTCGGTTGTATTACAGACCGAAAAAGACTTGGCCTACAATAACCAAACATTAAGTCTGACTACAACTTGGAAAATTCTAAGTTACAGTTACGCGTGCTACAACTTGGAAAATTCTAAGTTACAGCTACATGTGCTAACAGTCACTACAACATGATTTCCATCATGTTACAACAGTTGAAAATATTTTGAAGTTTGCTAGTCTCGGGACAATAAGCATAAAGAAATCGGGGAAACATCTACCAATAAATGATTCAAAGTTCATACATGTAAAAGAAGTGACAAAAGCAGGAAAACTAATAGAAGTTTGTTGGGGGAAAGAAACTAAATCTTATCAGCAGACTCCTGCCTGGGAGAGTTTTCTTTCTTGGCATCAAGACCCTTCTCGGAAGATAGACCAATAGGAGTAGAAGAGCTTGCAGGGTGCCGACGGTTTGGTCACCCTCGATATCAACATAGTTGTCAATATCGTCATCCTTGACCTCATCATCAACTTTCTGTGGCTATTTATACTGCCGATATGCATCTTGTTGGTCTACATCCTCGTCGTCCTTTCCAGATAATCCCGAGCATAGCTCATCCAGGACAGAAGAATTTTGACCATGTTGAAGAAGACATCTTCGGGCAGACTTGATTGCCGTTTGATAGTAGAAAAAACCTTCTCTCTGAAGAAGATACCGAGACTCTTGGGACTCTTGAAAGTCCTTAAAGCCTAGCTGGCTACCTTCCTCAAAAGATTTTGTTTTCTCGGTGTCTACAAGAGCTTTCAAGCGAGTGAACTCCTCCTTGGCCATGGAGAGCTTAGAGCTGGCTGATTCTTCAGCATCTTTGGACTTCTGTATATCCCAACAACACAAGGATAAGGCCTTTTCGGTGTGATCAATAGCGCTCTTAACAAGAGACATTTCCAAGTCGTGATGGTTGAGCCGAGAAGTCATCCAGAGAAAAAATAGACGCAATTGCAGGCGGAATGGGTATCCTGGCCCCATAGCTTAAAGAATAGCAGAAATGGCGAATTCTCTGTGCCAAGGATTTAAAACAGATGAGTCTATGGGGATGGGCATACAAGGATATGGTATCTTATACATATTCTTAAGATTAGCCACTTCAGAGGTAGAAAATCGACAACTTAGATTGGTCGGTGCCCAAGAACCATCCCCTACAGCTCGGGCATAGTCCCGTTGGGCCTCAAAACTAGGAGAAACACCTAAGGGAGTTCAGACCGAGGAATTCTATATTGCCTCCGAAGAGGAGGAGAATTGATTTCAATAGACTCCCTCGAGGAAAAAGCCTCGGGTTCATCCAATAAACAATCAGAGCTATTCAAAGAAGAGTCAGAGGACACTATTCTCATACCTGAGGATTAAAGGGCGAGGAAGAGAAGAAATGTTGAGAAGATGCACGCTCGGTAATAGAATTGCTAGGGACTGTCAAGCTTGGGGTTCTCGAAATTTTATAATGAAGTGGGATGGAAAGCGACATCTACGCTATTTATACTGGTAGACCATCCCGGTCAACAATCCCGATGTAGAGTCGTTTCGTTTCCTCGCATCCGAGCCACAAACCTTAGATTCTTTCGAGGTCATTGGATCTTCACTGAATAGATCTCAATGTTAATCTCTCCCACGCTCTCAATCCTATCGACGACAGCTGGTGGTCATTATGACATTGTACTGCTCGAGACGCCACCTTGATCAGACCTGTCATTGGTCAGTAATGGCAACCAATCACACGTCTAGGGGGCATTTGATAACACCATAAAATACCACCAGTTATGTTCTGACACATGGCACGCCAGCATTATAGGAACTTGCCGGTTTGATAAGCATTGCGCAGGTACTACCAAATTGCTCGATAACCTTATTCTCTGCTCTTTGATCTCGGGGGTAACGAGATCCTTTTCCAACAAGGATTCTCCCTCCTCACACTGTTTACTGATGTTCCAAGAACTCTACTACAATGAGAATTCTATTATTACCAGGAGATCTATTTTACTATAAAAGGGATATCTCCCCACAGGTAAACAGAAAACTTTTGAATCATAAAAAAATATCTTACAGCTTTTTGGAGATCCTGTGAGATCCCGACCCAAAAATATTATAGTTGGTTAAATTTTAAGTAATAAGTTATTGAAAAATGGGTTCGAAGAGATAACAGACCATTGAAAGTGTATAAGACCCAAAAAAAATAGTTTTGAGCTTGGTTCGGTAAATGAGTCATAACTTTTAGTGTACATGTCCGTTTTGGGCCCATAATATATCAAATCGAAGCTTAGACCGAGATGGAAAATAAATTTGAGAAAAAACTAGGTTTATGTAAACAGTAATCCATCCGGACGGATATGCCTAAACGGAAGGCAGAAGGGTTCTGTGAATAGTAATCCGTCCGGACGGATATGCCTAGAGTGAGGGCATTGGGTTATGGGAACAGTAATCCGTCCGGACGGCTATTGGAAAATTTGATATTAAGCCCAGAATTTAGGCATTTCTGCCATTACCAACCTTGGGGAAACCCGACTAGAGAGAGAAAGAGAAAGAGAAGAAGAGCGAGAAGGAGGTTTTAGCAAGATTTTGGCTTGGGGATTGTGGATTGGTGACCCTTGAAGTCAAATAAGGAAGATTCAAGCTTGTTCTTGGAGATTTGGTAAGTTTTTCATAGTTTTTGGAATTTCTAAGTTTTTCTAGATTCGTTTGATTCTTAGGGAGATGAGTTCTATGCTTTAGATATGTGGATTATAGGTTGATTTTGGATGTTTATGTAGATTGGTTTATGATTTGGAGTTGATTTGAGCTTGGGTTGAGATTGGAGATTTTTGGAGGAAATTCTAGAGAGAGAAGGTTAGTCTCTCTTGGACTTTGTATTGGAATTGTTATTGTTATGATAAATGTGTGTTATTGACATGTATATATGGATTGGAATGATTAAATATGGTAAGGTTGGTGAAAGGGGGATTTAAACCCTAATTCTTGGAATTTGGAATTGTGTGTTGTGCTCAACTTGAGGTAGGGATTCTTAACCCATTTTCATTTTGTATCCTATTGTTTTCTCTGAAGAGCGTTGAAATTCCTCATTGGTCTTTAATCTTTGTGTTCTTGCCTAAATTGTTCCTTAGGAAGAACGAACCCTCTTGTTGATTATTATTGAATTGCATACCCTTTGAATGCTTAATCATCTATTGGGCATGATAATTCTCGTTCATGCATCATGTAGTTATCTATAAATATAGAGGATTGTTATATATATGAACTCCTCTTTCATGACATTATTGGACATGAATTATAGACGCATCGGGTCTACGAGTATGGACTCGTAGTATCCTTAGGTTATACTTTTGTGATGATGTTGGATACCGAATAAGCACATTATTGTCGGAATCGGGATTTCCATTGTGTAAGTGCACCTATAGTCGTTCCAGGGCAAAGTGCAAGGGTTTCGATGATTTTCTGGAATATTTGTTGCCTGGTGCCAGGCGCCGTAGGGTGTAGCCCGAGGTTATGCATTGTTGTGACATTTTAGGATGTCATGTTGCTACATTGAGCTTGTTTCAATATTCAGCCTTTACATTCTTTATGATTCATTTTATTTCCCTACTGAGCCTCCTGCTCACCCTATTCTTTTCCTGTATCCTTCAGGTGAGACTGGTGCTGAGAACCAGGCTGCGGATCAGTAGGAGGCGGCGTGACATGGAAGGCCACCCTAGGAGCATTATGATTTGTATTTGATTGTTTGAGAATCTGGGTTATGAATTAAGTACATATAGTACTTTAATTGGTTGACTATTGTGTTGCTTAAATACCTTTTCGATATGTTGGATGGATGGTCGGGAGGTATGCCGTGTGCCGTACCTGGATAGTGGACCTTGGGTCCGGATTGATAGACTTTGATAGTCTTTGATGATATTATTGGTATGAATATGTTTTGCTTATTGATTGCATGTGATTAGGAGGCCTGAGGCCCTGCCTAGTGTGTGAATGTGGATAGATGGCCAGAGGCTCTGTTAGGCTGCGGAACTTCTCTGATTATTATTGATTATCTTTCACGTATTAAGTGAGATGTGACTCCAGGTTGGCACCCTCCGATATACGGGGAGGTGCTGTCGAATTTCTGTTAGAATTCGGGGTTAGGTTGGCGTGTGGTGAGGTCCTTAGTGATGGGGCACACGCCTAAAGTGGCGCTTCCGGCTCAGTGCGTAAATTCTGGGTCGGGGCATCACAGTGGCTTAGTTGGTGGCATAGGTTGCTAAAGGCCCTATGTCAAAGGCTGGGAGGTCGTGTGATCGATTCCCAGCAACAACCTACTTGCCTGGTAATGCCAGTGGGGTGATGGGTTGGGCTGCCTGGGCCATGGCCCTGAGTGAGTACCCACAGGCCCGTGTCTGGGTGGGGAAGCTTATAAAAAGGTAGTTTTTCTGTGACAGCCCAACCCGGATTTATTGACACCACCGGTGGTCACTGATTTTACACAAGCCCATGGGCCACTACCACAAATCCATCACCAGCCCACTAATATTCCAAGTGGCTGGGAGGTTGTTGCTAGGATTCGAACTCATCACCTAGCCTTTAACATAGTGCCCATGGCAACCTATGCCACCAACTAAGTCATGGCTTAGTTGGTGGCATAGGTTGCCATGGGCACTATGTTAAAGGCTAGGTGATGAGTTCGAATCCTAGCAACAACCTCCCAGCCACTTGGAATATTAGTGGGCTGGTGATGGGTTGGGGGTAATGGCCCATGGGCTTGTGTAAAATCAGTGACCACAGGTGGTGTCAATAAATCCGGGTTGGGCTGTCACAGATCCGACTTGCGGATTCTAAAGGCTAATTGTTTCTCATCTGACTTTAATTGTCGGAGCGCCAACGCCAGAGAACAACAATCTCTGGCTTGGTCTTTTAGCTCATCTTTGCTTATCTTAGCAGGAAACACGCTGACCGAGGATACACCGTCTAACCAGGGAGACCTAGTTTGACCTACCTAATATGTCAACTACCAAGCAAGTTTCAGACGTCATCAAATAGTCTGATTTTTGAAATGCATACATCCATCAATCCATACAGATACAAACATCTCTTTGTATGGTGTCAACCAAACACTTTTAAGATAATTCACCATAGCTGAGAACTTTTATAAAACCTCTTCTAGTTGTGCCAAATTTTGAACGTAGTTGCTCTCATTTGCAGATTCAAGCATCGTAGTCCACATGCGGTAAAAGGCATCCCAAGCTCTCTTGTCTTGTATTAATGGCCTACACCTGGTCAAAATATTTTGGTAGATGTGTCATCTACAAAGTAATTTTATAGCATCGGGAAATAACTTAGCACAAGCTTTCAAAAGCCCCAGTTCTCTGTCTGTTATAATGCTCCGACATCGTCTTTCTTCATTCTTCTCCCTTTCAATTTGAACGGACATTCTATTTTTTTGGTGTCGGTTGCCTTTGTTGAGAATTTTTTGCTTTGGTAGTTTCCACCACGATCATATTTGAATTGTAATCTCCATTATTTACTGAATCAACCAATATCTGATCTTCTAATGATGATCACATATCCCAAATTGCGTCCGATTTGTTGAACCCAATCGATCAATGATTGGTGGGATTTGAACACATGAAAATGTATTAAATGTTATTAGAAACTAGTTTGATATTTATTTGAACCTAACACAACAAAATATATATTATTTGAATTAAACATCATACCATATCGGTTTCAAATTCGCTTCTGACCTCATATGTGATATTCTCTTCGGATTCGACCGTAAGATCATCTTCTTCCTTCACTTTGTCTGCGATAAATGCATCCTAACAACAATAGAATTTAACTTTCATACGCACAAAATCACTAACGTATTGAAGTTATCTTGACAATAATGGAATTTAACATGTTTGATTGAAACGGTTGGCAAGTGAAAGTCGAATATATAGTCCATTTGGTAGCAGCCGGTACGAACAATTTAGCTAGAACAATGGAACAAAATGATTTGCCAATTTAGTTGGAACAAAATGAAACAATGAAACACTATCCCCTCCATCCCTCATTATAATCTTAGAATGCAGCGTCCATTCGTTATAATCTTAGAGAATTTAAATACAATAATTGAATAATTAAAGTAAAATAAAATGCACTTACCAATTGGCCACTTATCTTCTATCCACGTATTTCTTTGATCCCCAACTGGCCCGTCTTCAATATTCTTTAAAGCATGTAAAGGACAGTCCTGGGGAAGAAATTAAACATTCATGAGTGCACATTTAACAAGGTAGCGAAAGAGAGCACAAATGTCACTAAAATGAGAGACCTTGTTTAGTGCATATATAATAGCTTGCTAGGTTATGGAGTATAATGAATAAATTTGATTGGTATCTATTATTTGCCTAACATGGTTGTAATTAATTTGGAGAAATTATGGTCACTCTCCAAAATTAGTCAATTTATGTTAGTGATTTCCTTTTATAAAATATTGTTTGTTTTAACAAATTTCTCAATTTTTTAACGATCATTAAAAAATAAATAAAATCAAAATAAATAAAACTTACGAAACTCGAACCTGCGCACTTAAGTTTTTCACTAAAAATTTGGTCCACAAAGTTGTAAATGGTGATACAAATGATGAAGTGGGTGGGCTGCTAAAAAGAGTCTGTCTATTTCAAAACAATCAAAGGATGACAAAAAGGACTAAAAGCATTGAAGGTGAATCTCACAATCTCAACCCTGATGGAAAAAACCTAACCTGGATGAAGAGCAAGAAAATATGGAGGTGGTAGATACACAAGGAGATTCAGAATCATATAACAATGAATTTTTTCAAAAATTTCACTTCTAGTTTGGAGGAAGACGGTGAAGAATACAAGGAAAAAACAAAAGAATCTCTCACTAAAAAAGCATGAAAAAGAAAAGGAAGAAAAATAATATTCAAATATATAATTATTAATATTCTCTGCCGAAGAATGTATTCTCCGGTAGAGAATCTATTGAACAAATTGGGTTAGTATCGTATGAATTTGATTAGACTTTGTGGACTTTCTTGTGCGACTATTCACATAGTTTTCTCATGGTTTTTGGATTTCATTTTAGGATTAGGAACGGAGTTGGAAAGAACTGACGTGACATTTTTTGACAGATAATATATTATCTGACAATACAGTGTAAAAGCACTATCTTTTACCATAAAAGTCAAGTATTTTTGTAAGTTTTTTTCTAAAAATTCAAAATAAAAATATATATATATGTCAGATTTGTGTTGTCATATCTGTAAGGGACAGAGTCTGGTTTGAAAGAAGCTAAACCTTATTCATGTCATTAGTAGTAGTAGTAGAATAGGGGAGGGTATGGGTAGGGGTATAGGGGGTCCAACTAACAATACCCTTCTATTAAGCATCTTCCAATACAATTTTATAATTTTTATTTATGACCTTTTCTACACAATTTTATAATTTTTTATTCGTGACATTTTGTACGCACTCTAAAATTTCTGCTACTAGAAGGTAGTTGCTAAATATAGACACATTTTTGCTAAATGAAGGCCTAGGCCTAGGCTGCTCTATAAAGCTGCACGTTAGTCAAGACAATTTTTGTTGATTTTAATTTGAGGCATGAATACTGGTGTTGTTTTGTGTTACATTTTTTTCTCTTTTATATTTTTAATTAAAAATAATCATAGTTAAAAAGAAAAAAATATTATAAAATTTATTAATCAATAAAATATTATTGAGTATTATATAATATACTTTATAATATGTGGGATCCATTAAATAAATGGTCATTTATCTGTGTATGTAGGTGATTATTCAAAAAACTCAAGAAAAGTACAATAGAAAAATTAAAAAAAATCGACTAGAAGTAAAACAAATGTCACAAGGATACAATCACAAACATTCTCAACTACATCAAATGAATTAAATCATCAAACAAACTAATCAGAATCTAAATGCACAATTGACTGTGATACATTCAATTGATTCCATATCAGCCTATATAATCTAGGAAATTTTATTCATAAATTAATCTCCATTGTGCTGCACATTGGTGCTTGAATGCGCCCTATTGAAGCATGATTGGAGACATTGAAGAATTAGGGACCAAGGATACCTCCACAAAATGGTTTTGATTAACATGTTTGAGACATATGACACGTTGTTGTTGTTGTGGTGATGGGGTAGACCGCAAAGGAACAAACGTCATGGATTGCTTTTCACTTATTACAATGAAAGCAACATTGTAGCATGATGCAATCAGATGACCCTTGTCTGAAAAATTCATCCAATGAGCCACCGGTGCCGATCTGTATCTCTAAAAAATGTCAATGATTGTCTTATAAATGAAAATCTTTCCCATGTTCCATACAAGGATGCATATTCATCAGCGTTGTTGTTCAGCTCTGTTAGCATATCATATCTTACACGAGTTCATGCATTTTCACCTTCTTCCATTTACAACGCCACTGCAACACTGCGAAAACCACAATTTCCATCATTAATGATATCAGTCATAGATATAATATACAAATGCATGTGATTTGGAAACTGGTTATAATGTGCTAAACTATTATGGATCATCTCATCGACTAAACTATTATGCATTCTCTCATCAATCGAATTGCTATGCATTCTGTCATCAACCAAACTGTTATGCAATCTCTCATCGATCGAGAACCTCCGTGTTGATGAAAAATATGGAACATAAGTTGATGAACAATTGTGTCGGCTTTGCAATATTAGAGAATCATTAGTCTCGGCATATCTAATTCCAGAAGAATTTCGTCCAGCATCTAAATCAACTTTTTTTCTTTGAATTATGCTGCTTACAACTTTGCTTTTTCACTTTCGGCTATGCAAGTAAAGTAGATGAGGGATTGATAATTTCACGCAATTTCTGTAGCAATCAAAATTTATCAGGTCTCGACTGTTTTTTAAATTTTTCGGTGAATAAATCAATCTCAACAGTGCAATTTATATCATGCTCCTCTAATCTAGTGGTGGGCTTGAAGTCTAGCTTTCTCCACAATGGATTGATTGAAGATAATAGAATTGGACGGCCTTCTATCTTGTACTTAGAGATCTCATGTGCGTAAGGCAACCCGTGAGATAATTGGATTTGACAACCACAGAGGTCGAAATCATGGCTAACATTATTAGAACGTTTCACCTCTACCAAAATATGATATAACGCAACAGTTGAGGCATAACCTCTTACTTCGTTGAATATTGAAGTTCTGAAATCATGTTGCACAAAATTGACACTTTTTTTTTGAGTGATGCTTTCATAGAAGTAGATTGTGCATCCAAAAGACTGTGAACCTGTGACCAGAAAACACAAAATTCTCCATTGAATTTTGTAAATATTTTTTCAGCTTTGCATGTTGGCTTTTAGCTCAATTTGTAGTTCTATTACCAAAATGCATCGATTTATTAGCCTAAGCAGCAACAAATTTCTTCTTATATTTATCGAGCCACACCGATTTAATATAATTTATTCTCTTGGATACCTATGGAATAAGTGTTTGATAGATAAATCAATGCATTTCAATGAAAAATCAACTAAAATGATAAATGAATTTTTTTTACAGATGCCTGTAAAATAATTGTTGCATAGATGACAGCCTTATGAAATCATCTTCAACGGTTTCAGAGTCCTCCAGATAATGCCACATGGAATTGAAACAGTCCTAGGTCTTTTTATCTTCAAATAATTTCTTACAATTCACTGCTAAATTCAATGCAAATAATATTTCACGTGGCTTCACTAAATTCTGTGACAAATCAATCATGATGTTAGCTTCATCCTGTGATAGTCTACCAACATATGCATGACCTTCCATGTAAGTTGCAGCAGGATGATTATGCATCCCACATATAACCCTCATACTCCAATCATCTCCAGTTGTCAACTTCATACTTTTTAAACGAAATGGGCAGTTGCATTTTTTTGTATCAGTTGATTTGGATGAACTTTTTGATGACCGATATTGTCCACTTCGCTCATAATGTAGTGCCAATTTATGCTTATAACCAAATTGACCTTCATTTGAACTGCCAATAATCACAATAAATCTCAGTGCTCGTCCTATATCTCGTGCCCATTTTGATTAAATTTTCACGACAATGAAATATCTAATAAAAAATATATTACTATTATTTCAAATTTAAAATATTACAAAATAAAATATCTATGTAATTATTATACCATATCAGTTGTGAACTGTTCTGTATAATCTATTTTTGCTTGATAATTGTCTGATTCTGCTTTCATCGTGTTGTGTTGATCATCCTTTTGTCCTGAAAAGTAGCATTTTTACCTACATTAAATAGCTTGACAGACGTAAATCTCCACCTCAAAATTTAAAATATTCATCCATAATTTGTAAAATAATAATTATGAGATTAAAAATAATGGATATGTTAGAAACACTTAAAAGATATAAGAGAGAAGTGAAAAATGATCGAGAGGCAATCAAGTTTTTCTGGTTATAGTTAATGAAGGAAACTTCACTTCCTTTTATAGTGAAAGAGAAGAAACACTCCTTAAATTTAACTACTTTTGTTAGTAAGAGTACTTTTTTACTAACAACAATTGGTCAAAAGTTAAAGCATTTGTTTGACTGACATTTCGTACAAACCTCAACCAGCCTTCAGTACATTGGTATCAGTAAGAACAACTATTTTTGTTAGTAAGAGTATTTTTTTTTTACTAACAACAATTGGTCAAAAGTTAAAGCATTTGTTTGATTGACATTCCGTATAAACCTTAACCAACTTTCGATGCATTGGTATCTGTAAGAACAATAACTTTTATCACTAAGAGTATTATTTTTTTTTCACTGACAACAATTGGTCAAAAGTTAAAGCATTTGTTTGACTGACATTCCGTACAAATCTCAGCCAGCCTTCGATGCATTGGTATCAGTAAGAACAACTACTTTTGTCAGTAGGAGTATTTTTTTTACTGACAACAATTGTTCAAAAATTAAAACATTTATTTGACTGACATTCCGTACAAACCTCAGCCAGCCTTCGGTGCATTGGTATCAGTAAGAACAACTGTTTTTGTCAATAAAAATATTTTTTTTACTAACAACAATTGGTTGAATGCTAAAACATTTGTTTGACTGAGATTCTGTACAAAGCTTAGCCAGTCTTCAGTGCATTTGTATATGTAAGAACAAGACCTAATTATCAATGTACGAAAAGAATGTGTCAATTAAGCCAATAAAATTATAAAAAATAAAAATGAAATCTTTTCACATAATAAATAAATACTCATAAAATAAAGAAGTGATCGAAAGTGGAAAAAGCCAATGTGATTGGTAGTTTTAACTTTGTTCTTTTACTTTCAGTCTTACATGATAGCATACCAGTAGGTAATCGGATAAAAACTCCAATTATGATTCATATATGTTCGATTTTTAATATTTCTATTTATCTCATGAGTCATGCAGACCCTTCTCGAATAAAGAGCAACATTATTTTTATCAATTATCTCAACCCCAACTCCTGTACGCAGGTCAAGTGTATAAAAAAAAAAGTGATTTCAAATCTAAATCTATCAGAGGCTATATTTATAGGACTACAAATAGCAAAAATCCAACTACATTCAGATGGATGGGATGAACTACAAAATAGTCTAGTCAAATAACTATACAAAAACAATCCACTTTTTTACCATTAGATTAAATGGTATAATCCCCACCATTGAAAAAAACTAACATTTAAAATAAATTAAAATTACAATACGCATGTCATTGCACACTAACTTGTTTAGGATATTCGGCATTGTCCCCTATCTACCATTAGATTAAATATTCTAATCTCCATTATTAAAAAAATTGCATAAATGTCTATCTTGCCCAAATGAATAATTTGACGACGTGAATATCACTACAAGAATTTCAAAAATTATACACAGAATTTTTGTCTGTAATACTAAAAATCCATTGATAATATTGATTACCGATCAAAAAATTTCATCGTTAAAACCGTCATTGGTAATCTAAACACCGATAGAAAAAAATTCGTTGGTAATTACCGACGAGTTTTTTCGTCGATAATCCATCGGTCGAAAATTAAAAAAAATAAATTTCGTATCCGTTGACCAAAAAAAAAATTAACCTGTAATCCGTCGACAAAATATAAAAAATAAATAAATTTTATCGGTAATCCGTCAGCAAAATAAAATTTTGTAAATAATCCATCAACAAAAGAATGGAAACAATAAAAAAAATTATTTTCATCGCAAGTTTTTGGCTAGTAATAAGTTAAAACTTGATATTCATTTTTGTCATATCCTTCTCATAATAAAATTTTTAAAAAAATTAAAAATCATTTATAGATATTAACCAAGTCAACATTCACGTGTAGTCTAATGAAATGGACTGTACTTCATCCAGTATTTGACCAGACTGGACGCTGGTAAAACTCTTGGACTGTTGCTAGAGATCGTCTCCCATTGGACATGCTCTTAGAGTTACTCTTAACTTCACCTCAAGGAACAAACACTTGCATTATTGCATCTCCAACTCTCATATAGTTATGTAATCTCTTGCCTCTCTTATGTAATCTTACATGGTATTGGAGACTTTCATGCTGGGATTTCTGACTCTATTTTTCATCTATTGGATTTTGTTGTTTGCTAAATTTTTTTGGGCCTCACTATGCGCATCACTGGTTCCATTTGCTCTCTTTGGTTTACATCTATTGAATTTTTTAGTTCCACTTCCGTTTGCTCTCTTTGGTTTGTTTTGTTTATTTGGGTTTGTTGTACTCAACTTTTGGTTTGAGTTTTGCTCTATGCCTCTCTATTTTGCTGATTCAGAATCAATATTTTGCTGGTTTTGCAATACGCCTCTCTGGTTCTATTTACTGATAGAGTTTCCAACACGCAAGGCCCAACAAACACTCGCCCCTACGGGTCAGCTGTACCAAGGCCCTTTCCCAGCCCATATCATGAGAAAACCTTGGATACTAGGGAGAGCCCATACTCCCCGTATAAGTAGCACATTGGCCCCTACATCTTTTGATGTGCGAGTCTTATCAATACCTGCTCCTTTGAGACCAACGCCCACGTTGGTCGAGCACCACGGGTTTCAGCAGACCATCCATCCGCTCCCGTGGCCGGCCATTCTACAGTGGCGACCCCAACTAAATGGGTACAATAGAACCCGCTCCGATACCGCTAATAGGGTTCCTAACACGCAAGACCCAACCGACACCTACCCATATGGGCCCGTTGTACCAAAGCCTTCTCCCAGTCCATATAAAGAGAACACCCTAGATATATACTAGGCAGAGCCCATATTCCCCCTACAAGAAGCACCTTATCCTCCACATCTTTTGATGTGGGAGTCCTATCAATACCTTCTCCTTTGATAGCAACACCCACGTTGGTCGAGCACCACGGATTCCAGCGGACCTTCCATCATCTCCCTTGGTCGGCCACTCAACAGGGGCGGCCCCGACTGAACGGGCACAACAGAACCTCCCTCCGATACCACTGATAGGGTTCCCAACATGCAAGGCCCAACCGACACCCGCCCATACGGACCGGCTATACCAAAGCCCTCTCGCAGCCCATATCATGAGAAAACCTTGGATACTAGGGTGAGCCCATACTCCCCCTATAAGTAGCACCTTAGCCCCCACATCGTTTGATGTGGGAGTCCTATCATTTGCTTGTTTGGCTTTTGCTTGGTTCTGCTTGGGTTTCGTTTGGTTTGGTTAGTTTTGGATTTTGCTTTATTTCATTTTGTCATATTCCTGCTCCAAATTCTCAGAAGAAAACCCAAGAATCGCAAGAACAAACATAACAAAACTTGTAGAACAAATTTCTCACGAGTCTTATTCCAAAATCTCAACAAAAATACAAGAACATATAGGACTAGGGAATTCTAGAAGGAACTTCTCGAAACTATGAACAAGCTATTCTAACAACTGTAACCAGAAAAGAAGCGTACATAATTCTCCAGATATCCTTCTACCTTTTTAGCATTACTACATATACTAACTCATACAATAATCCCCACTGTTGAATAGATAACCAACTATCCTAAAATAATGCTCCACCCTTAGAAGATGTTAGCTTCTAACTTCCCACTTTAACAGAGAGCGAATGGAATACTTTTGTCGTTTGGTTTGTTTTATAAATGACATTCCTATCCTACGGCACTTATTACATAATGATTTTTTCTGCATTCATGCTCATATTCAATAATCTTCTAAAACTCAAGGACTTACATCATTGTTTGGGTTTTGCTTTCTTTTCTGACATTTGTAGTCCTAGCCATATTTCAATGTTCTCATCTATGTCACAATAGTTACATTCTCTGTCTGTTTAGCTTATACTTCATTGTTTTGTCAAATTTGCTCTGGAATGCCAATTTTTTGACCCTTTCAGTTGAATACTATTTCTTGATGAATATACTTCTTCTTTAATTGGAAAATTTTGTTCTTACAATGCACAAAGTCTATATGTTGTATCCTCTGATATTTCATGCTACTCACTTGATCTCTGATGTCTTTTGAAGCAATAACAAAAATGATTGATGTAAGTATGTAAAGAGGGAATTTAGAGTCTCTTTGTACAACATCTTCAAAGAATGGTCTTCATTTTTTAGGCCTTTTGTTATTATTCCTGCGAGTACCAGTAACGTTAGCATCATTTGTGGTATTCTTTCTTTGAGATAATCTCTCACTATTTTTGTGCATAAAATGCAGCAGTATTTTTTGGCTAATTTTCCAGGCTGTAATTATAGTTCAGTAAAGTTTTTATATTTATTTTATATTTATTTATATGTAGGTCTTATTATAATTGTGAATAAAGAAGTACCAATGATAAAATTTTAGTTCTTTCTTTTCCTTGCTGACTTCAAAATGATTGTTATTTTTATGTTGCTGCTTAGACAAAGATGGAAGTTTTTTGGAAATTTTAAGCAAGTCATTTTCCATTTCAGTTCTCTTCATCTTGTTCATGTTTTGCTTTGATCGTGTTTACTTTAATGGAGAAAGAAATTAAATTAATGGGCATTAAGTAACCGTCAGCCAGTACTTCTTGTAAAGTTTAGATTACTCTTACCTTATAGTATCATCCCTCTAATAGCATTTTACTGCAATAATTCTGTAGGTTTCATGCAATGCCATATGTAACATCCTTGACGATCTTTTTTGTAAGTAATTTAAGTTCCATTCAATTAAATTGGCTGAATCTTTGGGTGTTGTAAGACACTGATGGATTCGTGATTACGAGCCTAGGAATTAAAGAACAAGAAAAAGTAAAACAGATGCTCCAAAAGTAGAAACCTCCAAACCTTCTCCTAAGGTGAGCTACAAGGGTGCCGTTTTTCTCAATCGGCATTGAAAGCAAGCAGTCAAAATCAAGATTTTACCTAAAATTGGAGAAGGGATATAAAATCAGAATCGTAAAATTGTAAGATTTTATGCATTATGTATTATTAACTAACTATAATATATTCATAACAACACAATAATAAACATAACATAAACATACAAATACATAACCAATACTCCAGTAATCACCCAAATAAGTTTAAATAACACAAACCATAAAATTTTAAAAACATACGAAAAATGCATGAAACTAGCTTAAATATTCAATATTGACATGTCCATTATCTTCATCATCGCCCCCATAATCAGTGGCGGAGCCAAGAATTTTGATTACCCTTGGCTAAGCCCTACCTCAGTGAGATAGTGACGATGGCGATCCTCCTAGCGTGGTGGAGACGGGAGACAACTAGACAAAGAGAGGCTGTAGAGATGCGAGAGTTGAGACATCAACGGATCCCGATTCGATGGGCTGGGCTCCTGGCGACTAGCGTTGCGTGGCGGCTAGCGCTGTGAGGCAGTGGCCTCGCTGTCTTCTGTGAGACCGTGACTTCAGTCTCGTCTACAACCTTTGGCAAGGACCGAAGCCTAAAAGACCACATCGCATGCGTGAGGACCTCACAAGTGACTGAGTGAGGACTGAGGAGTGACGACAGATTCCAATTTCCAGGTTGATTCCAAGCTGATAGCATATCAGGCCGACTGATGGACTGATTTTCCATTGGGCACTGGCTAACTTGTATATGTATATGTAGTAAAAAAATCATTTTTTACCCCGGGCTACAACCCAGCCCATGCTCTGCCAGTGCCCATAATCATTGTCTCCCCCGAGTCCCTTATAAGTATCATCTCCCTCATAATCTTTTGTACTATAGCCCCCATCGTTTTCATCCATACCAAAGAGGAGATGTGAACAAAGATGGTGGCTATTGTTTAGGTCATTTGTTTTTGCAAAGAGATGAGATGAGATGCGAACATAGTAAAGAAGAATGAACTTTTTGGTTTTCTTTTGAAGTAGGCTATTAAAGTCCAATAATAAAGGCGCGAAATTTGAGTTATTTGGGCTGCAAAATGTCTAGCCCAGATTAGTTTATAAAAAAATTTGAAATCGTAAAAATCGTTCTGAAGTCTATGATTTTACGATTCTGAACGATTTAAATCCCGATTTTAACAATTTTACATGGGTTCCGATTTTGAAACAATTACGCTATTTTTCTACACCTAACATCGTAAAATCTTACGATTTAAATCTAGATTTTAACTGCTTGATTGAAAGTCCGTGCATGTGAGTTATGACCTATTCTCTTGTGCATGGTAAAAAAGAAGAGAATGTTTACCTAGGTCAACCTAGTTTAAACTATAAACAATACCAATGTGAGTCAGGAAATTTGGCAAAATGACCCAAAAACAAAACAATTTTTGATAACTAACCCTTTTAAAAAAAATTTAACTTATAACCTTTTTGACCAAGGAAATGTCTCATATACCTTCCTTCCACTATTTGTTAATTCCCAATTCCATCAACTTTCCCAATTTGTAAAATTCCTTCGCAGCTCTTTCCTCGAGCTCCTCCGTTCTTCCTCCTTCCCGATGCGTATGGACAACATGCCTCCGAATATCGATTTTTAACCATGAAATCGAAGCTCAAGTTGTGATTTCGAACAACTTCTCCTCTACATTATCCTTAGACTTGAATGGCGTAAAAGTTTTAGAGCTCTAGCTCTGATTTCGACGGTCTTCTTGGTTTTTGGATTCGAATTTGAAGCTCGAGACTCGTTTTTACTAGATGTCAGATATTGAACCCTAATCTATAATGCATTATGTTTCTTAGTTGGTATGTATAAAGTGGATGTCTTCATTATGTTGGATTCATGGAAACCGTGTAGTTGTGTGCTGCATATAGGAATTTGAAGCAATGCACGATACTTTTCTACGTTATGACGGATTTTGAGTTCTGGGCTACGGGGTTGAGAAAGCAGTTGTTGTTATATGTTTAGAAGACTAGCATTATGTGAAGTTTTGGTTTAGAACAGAGTAAACTTGTGTTTAGAATAGTATATATTCTATTTAGTATAGTATAATTATGTTTGAAATAATATTTTTATTTTGTGTCCTTGTGCAAAATGATCCATTGGGAATATATTGTTCATTTTTTGAAGGAATGAAAGAAGTGAGCATTTTGATTCAGTATTTTGGAAAGTGGAAAAAAAATGACACGCACTACACATATAAAGGTGGGAAAAGCAAGATTATCATAGTCTCAGAGTTTATTTCTTATTGTGAATTAGTCGATAAAGTCCATGACATTACAAAGCTGCAGCAAAATGATATTCAGATGATGTACCTTTACAATGTGCGTTGTCCTACCGAGCCGGTTGAGATCGAAGGAGATGATGATGTTTGCTGTTTTGTTTGGTGTAATATGGATAGAAGTATTCCGGCTATATCTCTGTGCATATCTTCTAATATCGAAGGTAGAATAGATGATTTTAGGGATAATTTACCAAATATCCAACATAGGGATGACGTGCATAATTTTGTAGAAGGAATAGAAGAATTTCACGGTCTTGGTTTCAGTAGAAACAAAGAGACAATGCCAGACATTGATGGAATAGAACCACATAACAATGAACTTACTGTTGAACTGTATGATGATGATTTTGATGATCAAACTCATGAGGCAGCCTATGATATATCTGATGACGTAGTCGATGATGCATTCCTTAAGGAAGTTGATTATGCAGTCGAAGATCATAATAATGGCCAAAATAATCAGGCAACAAATACACCCCATTCTTGCCCCAACAATCCTTCAGTTAATCGTGCAATTGAGTCCAATGTTGATTCTGATGGAAGTGCCGAGGTTATGAGAGTTGGTGACATTTTTATGGAGAAGAAGATCTTGCATAAAAGGCTGTGCAAGTATGCGGTGAATAAACACTTTCAATTCAAAGTTCTCAAGTCTACCAAAACATTATTTGTGGCTCGGTGCTGTGTTGATGAATGCAACTGGTGGATGCGAGCCACTGCAATGAAAGACGTTTCTTTATTTCAGATTAAGAAGTTTTGTGATTTATGTCTCGTCTAATTGTCTGACTTTCACTGATAATCGACAAGCAACAATCTCATTGATTGGTGATTGCATAAAGTCTAAATATGAGAAAGTTTGTCAAATTTATTGGCTCAATGACATCATTCAAGATTTTCAGAAGGAAAATGGCGTCAAGTGTAGCTACTGGAAGGGGTGGAAGGCTAGGGAGTGTGCCCTTAATTCTATATATGGTACTGCAGAAGAAGGATATGCTCAGCTACCAACATTTTGTAAGATAATCGACTCAAAAAATCCAGGTATGTGAAATACTGCTCCATTTTAAAATTATGTTTAGAATAATTGTCATTCTGATTATAATAGTATTACTTTTGTTTTAACTGTGTAGTTTCTGTTTGGAGTTGTGTGAAACCTGTTTAGAATAATGTATATTTTTTTTAAGAATGATTATTATAATAGTATTAATTTTGTTTATAACTGTGTAGTTTCTGTTTGGAGTTATGTGAAACCTGTTTAGAATAATGTAGTTTTTTTTAAGAATGGTTATTATAATAGTATTACTTTTGTTTATTATAACTGTAGTTTCTGTTTGAAGTTGTGTGAAACCTGTTTAGAATAATGTAGGTTTTTGTAAGAATGGTTATTATAATAATATTACTTTTGTTTATAACTATGTAGTTTATGTTTGGAGTTGTGTGACACTTATTTAGAATAATGTAGATTTTTGTTGAGAATGGTTATAGAATGGTCTTATGTTCTTTTGAGATTCGTCTTATTTTCAATGTGCACCAGGTACAATAACTCACATTGAATATGACTCTCAAAATCGATTTAAATTTTTCTTTTTGGCACTCGGTCCTTGTGTAAGAAGGTTTACTATGTGCATGTGGCCTATACTATGTGTTGATGCAACTCATCTTAAGAGCAAGTTTAAGGGGGTGCTTTTACTTGCCAATGTCCTTGATGTCAATAACCAAATTTATCCATTGGCATTCGAAATTGGTGATTCGGAAAACGATGCCTCATGGGGTTGGTTCTTCGACAAACTAGGTGGAGCAATTGGCACTATAACTAATTTGGCTATTATATCATATCGAAATAAAAGCATAGAGAATGGCATAAAGCATGTTTTCTTTGAAGCATTCCATGGGGTCTGCATGTATCACATTGGACAAAATATGAAGACGAAAAGGTACCCTGAATATGTTGTTAATATTTTCTTTAAGGATGCTAAGTGTTATCGGGTGTCAGAGTTCCAACATGTAATGTGCCAATTGAGGCAATTTGAAGACGGAAAGGTGTATAAGTATTTGGAAGATGCCGGCTTTGAGAGATGGGTTAAGGCATATTGCCCTGTGGATCGTTATACCATTATGACAACTATCATTGCTGAGAGCGTAAATGGGATTCTGAAAGAGGCTCGCTTGTTACCAATAACGAAGTTGATGAAGTACCTAGTTGAAATGCTACAGAGATGGTTTCACGAGCATCGAGAAAAAGCACTTGCCATGAAAAATGATCTTAGAGACTTCTATGAAGATGTCTTGAAAGCTCGACGAGTGAAAGCTAGTCGAATGATAATTGAACCCATTAGTGTCCACGAGTACCATGTTAGGGATGATGATCTTAGAGGGCAAGTGGATTTGGAACGCAAAACCTGCTCTTGCAGGGTATTTGACATTGATCATCTTCCTTGCACCCATGCTTCCGCTGCAATTTCAACTAGGAATTTATCGACGACGCCTTTGTGCTCAAAGTACTATACGACAGACATGCTCCTGCTGGCTTATCCAGAGCCCATCTACCCTGTAGTCAGCACTGATGAGACTATGGTAGTTGAGGATACTGTTTGTCCGTTACCTCCAGAACACATCATTCGAGTTGGTAGATGAAAAATTAGTAGAATACCATCAAGAGGTTAGTTTTCTCTGTTTAACATAATATTTTTAACATTTGGAATGGTTGTTTACTTTTGGAATAGATACCATTATATTTTGAATCGGTTTCACATAGTATTTTTAACATTTGGAATGGTTGGTTACTTTTGGAATAGATACCATTATATTTAGAATCGGTTTCACATAATTTTTTAACTTTTAATTCAATTGAGAATCGTTTTTATTCAGTTTATAATAAGTTTAATTACGTTTGGAACAGGTTTCATTATGTTTAGAATAAATATCATTATTCTCCGAATCTGGTTCACGAAATTTTTTACTTTTTATTCAGTTTAGAATAGTTCTTATTTAGGTGAAAATAGTTTTCATTAGGTTTGGAATAGGTTTGATTATGTCAAGAATATATCCAACTATATTTGGAGTTTTCTTTCAGTTTAGAAGAGTTTTCTATCGGTTTAGAATAGTTTTCATTACGTTTGGAACAGCTGTGAAACTGTGTGGATTTGACTATTAATCGTTGCCCAACGCACATGGGAGACACAATTTTCTAGGCGCTGTGGCAGGTGCAGGCAACATGGTCACAACCGGCAGACATGTAAATGAGGCCACGCCATTGCATTCAACAAATAAGTATGTCCTCCGAAAGAGAGATTTGTTTTTTTTAAAAAATTGACTTCATATTTTGAACCATAATTTAATGGCTCATCTACTAAATACTTATTCAACAGGTAATCATGGAATACAAATGATGTATGGAGCTCAGCTGTGGCGGGTGTTGAAATGCGCAACACCTAATGTTATTCATTTAGTAAGAGATTTTTTTTCCCGTACCCAACAATCCCTGTTTGTTTTTAAGAAAAAATTCGTACACATTTGTAAGAGGGTTGTTAGACAATGTTGTAATGTGGACTGAGAGATCCAATGAATGTATGCGAACACACGGCTGGATACTATGGTATGAAAGTAGAGTGCTATGGTCAATGTTCCCCTGGTGCATGTTCCTATGTTATGAAGTGAGAGAATTTTACAGGTCTCATGTAGTAGTGTAAACGAAACTTTCATCATTAAAAACTGAAAGTGAAATATTACAACCAGAAAACCTAATGTTCTAAACAACATTAACGCTAGTTAGAAGTCAAATGAACAGTATAAGTATTCTAAGCCAAATGAACCACTCTAAACTAAAGAACACCAATTAAAAACTAAAGTAGCATTGTTCTAAACTATATTAAGGAAGTACTCTAATCTAAAGAAGAACAATTTAAAACTATATTAGAATTGCTCTAAACTAAATTAAGAAATCATGATCAACAACCCATTGGCCCAGCCAATTCTCAACCGCCATTAGTTTCCTGTATTTGTTCATGTCATTCGCTTTTAGGATCGATAAAGGAATGTTTGCAAATAGTAGCTCTATAACTTTAATACAGAAAACCCCGCAGTCCGACCCAAAAAATAAATACATTAGTGACACTTTTTTGGGAAATATATTTTAAAAGCTATTTGAATCTAATTAATATGCACCCATTTAGTTGTTGTGGTACGTAGTCTGCTCTCTGAACTTTCCATTTCTCCTCATTTTTTCCTGATATTGTTCCTGCTCGTAGTAATACCTTAGGTAGGAGTGTCCAGAACGACTCAGTTTCGGAGTTAAATTTTGCAGCCCTAACATGGCTTTTGAGGGGGTCGAACACAATTATTTGTCTGTCTTTCATGTCAACCATCAATGCTATCCAGTGGTCTCTGTTGATATTGAATGAAATGTTGACTTTATCCAACCCCAACCAGGAAACATTGTCCCCAAAACCACGAACAATGTTGTGAAGTCTATTGTCTTTGTCTCAGTGCGCTGGATCGACATTCTTCTAGAACATGGACCATCTGAGAGTCATGTATAACTGGAACAGTAAAACGAGATCATCAACAATAAAGAAATAACCAGTAAAATACATGCCTTACCCGTACGTGCTGGACTGATAGAAATAATGGCAAGAACTCGTGAACAGCAGAACGAACGAGAACTTTTTTTGGGTGCAATGTTGGACTGCTTCTCTGTTCGGCTTGGCATCGTTCTTCCTTCCTTCGATCTTCCGTTCTTCGTGCACCAGTGATAACTAGTAAGATAAGTTATTTAATTTTTCAAAATTTTAATTAACTAAAGTAGTTTAGTTGGAGGGAAGGGAGTAAATCTGGAGTGGGGGCATATGAGACATTTTATTGATAAAAAGATTATAAGTTTTTTTAAGAAAGGATTAGTTAGCAAAAGCTGTTTTGTTTTTGGGTCATTTCCCGTGTGAGTCCCTCTTCTCGACTTCTCGTGGTCTTGCAACCCCTGCTTCTTCTTTGTTTTCAATTTACAGGGAAGTATTGCGTGACGAATTTTGATGATGCTAAAACAAGTCACTAATGTCCTCTCTGAGTTTCTCAGTAGCCAAAAGAATCTCTATCAATATTCAAAGTTCAGACCTTTTCATCAGATGGGTTTCTCAAGTATTAGCAGAGAAACAATTCAGAATAACCTTCGCAACCGAGCCATTGCAATCGACGACATAAAAGCCTCGAGTACATCAACCTCTGCACATACTCACTTCATTCAGTGTTTAATTGTGAGTTTTTTTGGTTTCTTAGTAATAAGTTTTTATCTTTACTGCAGATGTGGAGAAGAGTATATACACTCTTATCACTATAGAACGTTGGGAGTCACTGAACCGGATGGAATATAAATTGGCCTCTCTGAGGCCAGTCCATGGAATACTAGCTTTGAAATTTCTCGATTGGGTCTTCACCCAACCTGGTTTGGAACTCAGTCACTTGACACATATATTTGCTATTACTGCCCATATACTTGTCAGAGCTAGAATGCATGACAGTGCCAAAATAGTTTTGAAGCAGTTGTCTCAGATGGGTATTGGCTCAAACTCTGTCTTTGGTGCTCTAATGGACACATACCCTCTTTGCAAGTCAAACCCGGCAGTGTTTGACCTATTAATTAGAGTTTATCTGAGGGAAGGAGTAGTTGGTGATGCTGTAGGTACTTTTTACTTGATGGGTTACCGTGGATTTAATCCATCAGTACGTACTTGTAACATGGTCCTAGGTTTGCTGGTGAGGGACAAGAGGTTCGAGATGGTTTGGCCATTCTTTAGGGAAATGCTTGCGAGAAGGATTTGTCCAAATGTTTCTAGTTTTAATGTATTGATTAACAGTTTGTGTGCGGAAGAGAAGGTCAAGAGTGCTGGTTATCTTTTGAGAAAGATGGAAGAGAGTGGTTATGCGCCAAATGTGGTTACCTACAATACTCTGCTCAATTGGTACTGCAAGAAAGGGATTTACAAAGCAGCCCTTGAGCTGATTGATTGTATGGCATCTAAGGGCATCAAAGCAGATGTCTGTACCTTTAATATGCTTATTGATGATTTATGTAGCAACAGCAGGAGTGCAAAAGGTTATGTATTGTTAAAAAAGATGAGGAAGAAGATGATATTTCCAAATGAAATCACTTATAATACTCTTATAAATGGGTTTGTTAAAGAAGGGAAAATTGAAGTTGCTACACGGGTATTTGATGAAATGTCAACGTATAATCTTACACCTAATGGTGTTACTTACAACTCTTTAATTTATGGGCAATCTAACATAGGTAACTTTGATGAAGCTTTTAGGCTTTTGGATATGATGGAAACAATGGGACTGAAACCTAATGAAGTCAGCTACGGGGCTCTTTTAAATGGACTGAGCAAACATGCAAAATTCAAATCGGCAAGCATGCTTCTTGAGAGAATGCGAATGAATGAGATTGTTGTTGGTCATATATCTTACACAACAATTATTGATGGGCTTTGCAAAATGGGAGTGCTTGATGAAGCCATGCAAATTCTTAATAAGATGTTTGAGGATGGAGTGACTCCCGATACCATCACATTTTCGGCACTTATAAATGGTTTCTGCATCCATGGGAAAATGAAGAAGGCCAAGGAGTTGATGTGTGTTATGTATAAATTTGGCTTTATGCCAAACCTTATAATTTACTCAACATTGATCTTCAATTATTGCAAGATGGGTAGTGTTACAGAAGCTCTGAAAGTATATGCAATTATGAATCAAACTGGCATTGATGCAGACCCTTTTACGTGTAATTTGTTGGTTGCTTCTCTATGTAAAGTTGGTATGGTAAGAGATGCTGAAGACTTCATGCATCACATGAGTAGGATTGGTCGAGTAGCTAATAGTATTACTTTTGATTGCCTTATAAATGGTTATGGAAGTTCTGGTGATTGGTTAAAAGCATTCTCTTTGTTTGATGAAATGATTACATTAGGTCATGAACCAAGTTTTTTCACTTATACCAGTCTACTTAAAGGACTATGCAAGGGTGGAAGTTTGGGGGTGGCAAAAGAATTTTTGGGTAGATTGCATGACATCCCTTTTGCTATTGATACTGTTGTCTACAACACAATTCTTGCTGAGACATGTAAAACTCAGAACATGAATGATGCGGTGGACCTTTTTGATGAAATGGTCCAATACAACGTGCGACCTGATGCTTACACATATACTATTCTTGTTTCTGGGCTATGTAGGAATGGAAAAGTGGTTGCTGCTTTTCTTTTGTTTGGGAAGGCAATGGAAAGGGGAACTTTATGTTTGAATGAGGTCATTTATACATCTTTGGTTCATGGTCTTTTCAAAGCTGGTCAATCAAAGGCTGCATTGTATTTTTATGAGGAGATGGAGAACAGAGGATACTATCCTGATACGGTAACATTCAATGTGGTTATTGATGGATTCTCGAGAATGGGGAACATGGTGAAAGCAGATAAACTTTTTTCGACAATGAGGAGTGGAGGTTTGCATCCTAGTCTTGCTACATATAATATTCTCTTGCATGGAAATTCAAAGAAAATGGATTTAGTGGCATGCTCTGCATTGTACAAGATCATATGGATGAATTTTATACCTGACACATTAACGTGCCATTCTATAGTTCTTGGACTCTGTAAGGCTGGTATACTTGATGTCGGTGTCAAAATCTTCAAAACGATGATACTGGAAGGTACTGTAGTTGATCAAGTTCTATTTAACATGGTCATTGCCAAGTGTTGTGAAACTGGTCAGGTGGAGAAGGCATTTGATCTATTTAATGTTATGAATTCATTGGGAATTTCTCCTGATGTGGATACCTACAATGCCATTCTTAATGGGCTCAACAAAATTTCTGCTCCTCAACATTCTCTTATAATTTTGAATGAAATGACTAAAAGAGGTCTCACACCCAAGTGTAATCAGTTTACTACTGTAATCAAAGCCATGTGTAGATCGGGTGATATGCAAGGAGCTTTTAGGCTAACAGATGAGATGGAGGTACTAGGTGTAATTTCTCGTGATGTTTCTGAGAGTGCTTTGGTAAGAGGGCTTGCTCATATTGGGAAGGTTGATGAAGCAATGGTGGCTCTTGATTGCATGATTCGCATGCAACGAGTTCCAACTATTGCTACTTTTACGACTCTTATGCACATGTTTTGCAAGAGAGCTAATGTGTCGCTGGCTTTACAGTTGAAGGCAGTGATGGGGCATTGTGGTTTGAAGCTGGATGTTGTTGCATACAATGTTCTCATATCTGGCCTTTGCGCCACTGGTGATGTTGTTGCTGCATTTGGACTTTACGAAGAGATGAAACAAAGGGATCTGTTGCCCAACACCACCACTTATATTGTTCTCATGGATTCTATTTCCAGTGAGATGAATTCTCTTATTAAGGGTGGAAGTATTTTGAAGGATTTACAGGAAAGGGGCTTGTTGCATTGGGGGTGGGATGGAAGCACCCAACATTTGCATGATGGCTTGATGAATGCCATCAAAAAGTTGAAGTCCTTGAGGAGCAACAGAGGAAAATAATACCGAAGATTGCTGTTTTATAATTTTTTTTGGGAACACAAAATACAGACCATTATATTTCTACCGCCACATGAGGTGTCGTGTGCTATACTCCTATGCCTGATCTCCTTTTTCTTGATGGTTCTAAGTCAGTGTCTTTATTTAGTTATATTTTTAAATTATACTTTAGTTACACATTCATTTAAGTGACAAGACTTTGTTATTCATATCTCTTTGTCCTGTAATAGTCGCTTCTTTCAATTCTATTCCTCATCTGGAAGTATTTGTGATGCATCTAATACTGATTTTTGTTTGGATGTAAGGTGCAGATGTGTATTAAGGGTGGCAAAAGTGTATTTTTAGGACTGTATTGTTACTCGGCTGCCTGGAGGCTAGAGCCCTGTACATGTAAGTATGCAAGTCAACTTTTTGTGTTTCAGATCCTCAATCCCGAGTTTCCCAAGGATATTTGGGTGGCTGTATAGAACGATCAGAAATGTTAGGTGTTCAATGTTTGTATGTTCAGTTTCATAGACATCTCTCTGAGCTTTTTGAAGAGCTGAATGTTTACTTGGCTTTCCTTATTGACCTTACTGTGATAGGAAGTTGGATTTTAGTGGTTCTTGAGTAATTGGATCTTTCTTCCATACTTTTAAACAAGGTCAAGCAACTGACCTCATTAATCTTCTGAAGTTGAAGCTGCAGTGTTTCTATTTTTACTTGGATCTCTCTTCCTAGCTGTTCTCGGGGTACGGGAGGAGTTATCAGAGATGATAAAGGTTCCTTTTTTATGTGCATTTTCATGAGCTTGAAGCCTCGGGGGATGGGATGGACATGGAATTGTCTTACGAATCACTTTCTGAAGACTGCTACAGATTTTTGTAGAACCTGCAGCTGTCTTGACATAGAAGAGGACATTTCTATCTTATTCTAATCTTAATAGATTTTTTTTGGATATTAAAAGCTAGACAAAATCACAAAAATATGCATTCACTCATTTTTCTTGGCATATGCCTTTTCATGTTGCATTTGTCCTGGGCAAACGGCCAGTGATATTACTGTTTTGAGGGGCGAAACTTCGCTGAACATTTTTTGTCTTACAAGAAACAAATTTGGAACCAAGATTTCATTTGGATATGTCATATGTGTTTCAAATCGGTGCTAGCTGGCATTAATAATTTAATAGTGCTGATTTTGAGTGTGTCAAGTTTTCATTCTATTTCTCATATTTTATGCATAGAATTTTAATGGGTTGTTTTTTATTTTTATTTTTTACTTTAGCCCTCGACAAACTTTTCATTGCACTGGAATTTTCTTGAAAAATATAAGAACATAAGAGTAATGCTTCTAGTGTTACTGCAGAGTTGAAGAAAGAGGAGCTGATCTCTGGCCCCCTGCTACCGCTTCCACACCATGCAGCTCATTACACCAGTAGCCAACTATCACTGTGTGAAACACCCGCTGTTACTGCTGATAATGGGAGTTCATGCATGGAAGTTCCTGCTTTCAGAGAAGGTTTTGATGCCAGAGATGGGTTGTCTGTTTTTCCCCAGATTCCTGACATTGATGCTGGATGTGCCTCTAGTGATGCCCCTGATCAAGACCCTAGTGTTACATCTCTTGAAGAATTTAGAGACTCGAGAATCTCAGACAATTACGATAAGGCAGCACTATTGTTGGCAAGGCTTTGGAGATCCAAATCGAGGCAAAGGGCTCTAGAGCTTCGGAATAGTGGACGAGCAACTAAATCCAGTCCTTGTAATGAGAGAGGTGTTGGTTCTTTTGCTTGTCAACTTGATGAGTTAGAGCTGGCAAAATCTGCTGATGTTGACTTTGGAAGTCATGCACTAGAGGAAGCTAACACAAGTCAATATAATGAGGATGGCATTGTAGCTTATGACAGTCAAATTGCACAGCAGTACGACTATCTTGATGAGTGCAAGCCCACAAATCCTGTTGATGGAGAGAATGGACATTGTGCGGTTACAGCAATAGAAGAAGCAAAAGTTGGCCAAACTGATGAGAATAAGGTCAATACCCCTTGCCGTAAACTTTCACTGGAGAATTTCCATGATGCATCAGAGCTGGAAAAACCTATCAATACAGGTGATGAAACTTGCAGGGCAGATGAAGCAAAAGCAGGTCCTTGCGCTAAGAATGGTTTTGGTGGTTGCACTAGTGGAATTACTCCTAGGTTTAATAATGTTGAGGAGTTGGAATACGTCAAACTAGTTGAGTTTTTTACTGAACATTGTACAGCAGAAGAAGTCAAAGTTTGTGACAGAAATTTTTGCTAGTGGAGAAAAAAGGAAGAAAAGTGGTGGGGATATATACTCTGCTAGAGTTACAAGATCGAGAAGTTCTGGCAAAAATCCTAGCACTGCAAAAGATCCAATAGATGCAGGTAAATCGTCTGGAAACATCAAGGAATATGGAAGTGAACTTATGGAGTACATTGGTAAGTCAGCACAACAAGTAGACCATGCGGGCGATTTGACAGTCCTTGTCAACCCGGCTATTTTAACTAATGAAAGTTGTGGAGCACAGAACATTAAAGGTAGTGATAACGGAGCCAAGGGAAAGGAAAGCAGTGTCTACAGTGGTAGAATAATGAGATCTAGTTGGATGGATCTTCTGACGGTGACAAGGAAGATGATTTTCAGAAATCAATAGGAAAACCCTGTCAAGTTGGTGAAATGCTACAATTGGCTAAACCTTATGATGTGGTTGATGGTACCTGTGGTTGGGTGACGAGATCTAGTAGTTCTTTTCAGTCACTTAATAGTGTTGATGGGTTTCCAAAATTGCAGAACTCTTCCCACATAGCAAAGCCTGATCGCCATAAACTAGCTTTATCCTTGAGTAAGCTAATGATATCTTTTCAAGCATTAAACTTTATTGGAGGAGGATTGGATCTTCAGCAGCTAAGCAAATGTCTTGCCTTGTGCTGATGTCAGTGACATTGTGGACCAGGAAAAATGTGGCATGGTTTTTGCAGGAACAAGCAATTGATTCTGATGGACTAGTTGAGGTTCGTCTAGTCAATTCTGGGTCTAATCTGCACTGTGCTAGCCTTAGAGTTGGGTTGGATGCTCTAGCCTCAGGGCAACCGTTGGAACTTGGAAGCTATGTCAATGAAACCGGAAGCAACTTGATTTTGATGATGGGGAAGATTTCAGGTTGAACGAAACTTCGTGGCCTGCTATGAAAAAGCAAAAACTGAGTATATTGCCAGACAAAATTCGTGTTACCTTGTTGCATTCTGCTGATCTACAAGAAAAAGTAGCCTATTCTGGTCACCAAGAAAAGAAATGTGATCCATCTATATCTATGTCACAGCTCGAGGTGCATGATGTTATTTACAACTAAGACAAGTCTCCACGTTGGTCAACTGAAGCCTATGAGGAGTGTACTGAGAATGCTTCTGGACAGCAAAGCAGGCGGAGATGTACTAGCAATGGCGACAATTCATTTTGTGCGAGATCAAATGAACACCAATTTTCTACAAACTCCATTCATGCCGGGGATTCTTGGACTCGGAATGAACGAAGAAAGTTAGACGGTCAACTAAGTGTTAAGACTGTCTGCTTCATCAAGCTTGAGGGTAAAAATATCACTTCTTCAATCACCAGAATAGCGTGTGTTAGAATGTGAATGATGTTGAAAACAATATATAGCTCTGCTCAAATTTCTGTACTTTTATGTCTCAGGTGGATGATGCCTTGCAATCAAGTGTCAGTGAGGGCCTAATAGGCGAAATGAAGCATGATATGGAATGCCACCCCGTCAGAAAGACCTGAATCTTCGTATCAGCGGAAAGTTGAGAAGGTATGTGTTTCTTATCATACATCATTACATCTGAATTATGAGCTTTTTAAGTTCTTTAGTATTGGCTTACTGGGTTAAAGATTTGGAGGAAGTACATGGAACCGAGAGTATATGTGCTTGGCAGATCATATAACTTTCAAGAAGAAATGGGGTGCAGTACATTATTTGCCATTCTTAGGAAAAAGACATAAACTGATAAACGTTCTTTCTCGAAAAAAATTGTGATATTTCATTATTAGCACCCTCTGTCATGCAATAGTATCTAGATTTTAAACTAAGTGAATCATAATGATGTATCAGCTTCACTTTGTTGGTTGATAATCTTGCGAAGAGTGGTGATTATTAGCAATTGAGCTTTCATAGCTGATTTGGGATTGGGTTATGAGTTTGTGTTCAATGGTGGAAGTGTAACATTTGTGGTTTGGAGTCTTGAAGTGGTGTAAGAAAACATCAATCCAAAATTTAATAGCTAATACAACATCAATGCCTGAATTATATAGTTGGGTTTTTCGTTATTGGTTTCTCTCTTTTTTTTGTTTTGTTTGTTATGTGATTCTTTTTTGTGTCTGTATTAGCTGTTTTAAAAGATGGTTTACGTTTGATACTGAACCTTCATTATAGTCTGTCTTGTGGTATACCGTATCTGTTAAAATCACCAAAAATAGGACCTTTCATTGCTGGTAAATTCAAATTTAGCCTAGGTGGGGATTCCTTATTTTTGAAGAATGAATGCCATGGACATGGTAATAAAAAAATAGTTTACTACTTGTTCTGCTGCTTCTATCAATAATATTTTCTGTTGACTCTAAAAAAAATAAAAATAAAAAGGATGCAAAAATTATAAATTTACAATCGATTGTTATTAAGTTTGTCTGGCTTGCTATGTAATTTACTTTTAGTTGCTGGTATTATTGGGTGAATTTTTTCTGTTTGAAACATATAATTTCTTTCTTGCTCAAGTTTCTTTTCTTTTCTTTTTGTTATAGATTTTGTTAGGTGGTACATATGTCTAATTGACATGTCTGACAGGATGAACATGGATTAGAAGAGAAGGATAAAAGTCTGCATGCCTTGTTCACTTTGATGCATGAAAAACTAGGACAGTCTTTATTCTGGGGCTCGACTAACCTGAACAATGCATATTCCAAAGATTGTTGAAGGATAGAAAAGTGGCAGATCCCACTGCTGTTCTCTCTTATGCAAAAGGCGAGCTCAAAAATGAAGAAATCCAATTACCGTTGTATGTTGAAGACAAACTTGAACTTGAAAATAAAGAAAATAACACGGCTTCCAAAAATTCTATGGAAGAGAGAGAAATCCTATTACCTGGAAATGACAAGTCCTTGTCTTATCCAGTTGATTCTCCATGTAGAAAATCCATTGATCTGATTGATACGGATCAAATAATGCCCGAATATGAGGGATTCATTTTACAAACATTTGATGAAGAATCATCTGTTGCTGGAGACAGAATTAGCATTGACAAACTGGACCTTCTAACCAGAACGTTGGAACATGTTGGTATTCCTGAACCGCTGTGCAAATCCGCTTGCTTGCATACCCCATTATCTGAACTCGCAGCTACTTGCAAATTGAACAGACCAGCAAATTTAACCCAGTCCATTCCTAATGGCCTTATGGACCTGAGGAGCACTTTTTCTATTGATGGTGATACTAGTAAGCAATTAGAAACTAACTACACTTGCATGAATAAGGATGCTAACCACACTGATCATGGAGAGTCTCATTCTAATTACTTTACTGTTCTCTGATGCTCAATCTACTTGGGATATTACGAGACCTTATTCATCCCCAGTGGCGAAGCCTTGGAATGGAATCATGTCAAAGTCTGGCGGTTCAGAGAAGCGAGGGAGCTTAAACATAGAGCTTCCTTGAATTAGTGAAGAAAATGAGAATGGAGATGAGGGGGCTGATCCCTCAGAAGAAGTTTTTGCAGCAGAAGTTGCTACCTCTTCAATCAGAAGAGAACCACTTGCTAACATTACAAATAATTTAAACGCTCCTGCTGTTTCTGAAGCTGAGATTTTACCAGATAGATGTAGCCTAGATTCTGTCCACACAGAATTCAGTTTCACTGGGACTTTTAACAGGGCAAAACAAAAACTTGGAAATCATGACAGCTGTAAGAGAAAGTATAGAAATAACGCAAAGGAGAACCAGAAAATGGTCTTAGGAGGGCCATTGAATCACTAAACAAGGGATTCAGTAAGCCAAAATTATCTGTACAAACCAGTTTGGGAAAAGGAAGCCTGAGTTTCTCTAAGAGAGACTTCAAGCGGAATAACATTGCTTCCAATATCACTTCCTTTATTCCACTTGTGCAAGAGAAGCAACCAGCTAGAACTATAACTGGTAAATTTATGTTCTTTTTGGCTTCCATTGAAGTGAAAGTGATATAGAGAATGAAAATTTAAATTTGTAATTGGTTTCTAGAAAATTCGATTTCACAGCATTTTCAGGATATTGCAATGCAAATAATTAAAATTGAGAAGCATAAGCTTAAGTTTAGTCATGTAGATTGCTTGGTGTTTCCTAGGCCATATAACCGTGTTTTCAAGCTTGACTCTTAGAAATCAAAAATATTCTGCTGTAGGTGGATTGCTGGTCTGATGTTAGTGTTTGTTTGTAACTTCGTCCTAGTTACTTCTAACTTGTATAGGATTTTGCACTTGTCTCTTGAATCTCTGGTACTTTCTCTCCGAAGAGCTTAATATGCCACTTACCTAGTCCTCCTTTTCCCACATCTCTGCCTATGCTTGTTTGAGATATGTAATTTAGTGTGAATGCGATAGAATACGACTGGTGATCTCCAACCAGGCAACCATCTATGGCAGATGGGTAATATACCTCACCCCATAGGCTTAAGTATGACTGATATAAATGGCCTGAGAGAGTGGTGGAGTGAATGTCCTTTCGGCTTTCTTTCAATTGCTGAAAGGATGGATGGACCATAGGTATTGGGTTCAGATTTTACCATCCAAAAGAACAATGAAATCAACCGGGCTGAAGAAGTTGATTGCCCTACATTTTTTATCTTGGCACAATTAATTGAAATGGGGAATTATCTTGGAATGTCTGAACATGAATTCAATAATTCAAAGTGCTATCTAATACTTATATATAAGCTTGGTTGGATTTCTGCGTTTTCCCGGTGACTCCCGTTCATTTTGTTTACTCGCGTGTTTGGGCTGCCTTTATGTAAGCTACATGAAGAGCGAAACAATGCCGTTTTGATGCACGCCCACGACTTTGGCGCAGAGTCTATTTCCTGTGGTTCATGCACCATTCTTTGTGGGATTTGCTTCATAACCTTTCTTCGATCTTTACTCCTCAGTAAAGCTGCTTCTGCACGTAATTGATTTCCTTTGGTGCCTTTATTTGGTCGTCGGCAACATCATCTATGTAAATCAACCACCTTTTGTGTTCTTGGGTAGGTGATTGGGGTTTTTCGGCAGATCGAGCTTCGATTTTGTGTTCTGGGCCTTCTGGCACGGGTTTTTGGGGTGTTCCAACTTGTTTTTTGAGGTAATGTTTCTGATTCCTCCATTACATTAGTTCCATTTCAGTGGGTGTTATGATTCTGCCATTATTGAGGACGGGTTTTCTTTGTTTGTTGTTTGGTTCATTCCTTTCCTCTGTTTTGTGCTGCTGGATGATGTGCTTTTATTGTTGGATGCTAAATTTGAGGTTCCTTTCTTGATTCCAATCGTGCAAATGCTTCATCAGTTAAGTTTTTTGCTTTTTTTTTTGGCACAAATTTGAGGTTCTTTTCTTTATTCAAGTCCTGAAAATGCTTCATTGGTTCAGTTTTTTCGCCTTTTTTTTTTGTTTTTTTTTTATGTTGGATGGTGAGCTTACAGGATTGAATGAGAAATATCAAATTATCTGCCCAATGTGTTCCATTTTGTTGCCAAATCTCTATGATTTTGTTGCCTTTCTTGAGTCCAATTTCAAAAATGCTTTATTATTTCAGGTTCTCATCTCATGTTTTTCTGTGGTTATGCTTTTTGAAGATTAATTTCAAGTTCTATGGCTTATATGTCTCATTTTGTTGTCGATTCTCCATGATTTAGGCTCCTTTCTTGGGTCCAATCCTAGAAAAACTTCATCAGTTCTTTGGCTCATCCTCTTTTTGTTTAACAGCCCTGAAAATGCTTTATCAGTTCTTGGTCTTCGTTTCATCTCATGTTTTCTTGTGCTGATGCTTTGTGATGAATCATGTGTTTGATTTATGCTCCTTTCTTAATTCCTTTGTGATGATGAATTTCAAATCCTCTGTTTGATTTATGCTCCTCTCTTCATTCCAATGCTCAAAATGCTCCATCAGTTATTCTTCTTTACCTCATATAATATTTTTTAGAACTATTGGCCTTAATTTTTAGTTTTGTTTTATGCTGTTTATTTGTTTCATCTTTTGTATATGAGTTTAATGTTTTTGCTTCTCCCTTACAGTTCTCAAATGATTGTTAGTTTTTCAAGTTTCTTTTTTGGAGTGGATTCTGGAAATTGTGCTGTTGGCGAGGCTACTTGAGACTATCATAGCCATTGCTTATTGCAGGTAGGTTTTTGGGTTTCATTGTGTTCAGTTTTGATCTCATGTCTTGATTGTATCGGTTGGATTGAATGCAATTCTATATCATTATGATGTTTGTTCATTGACTTCATTCTGCCAATCATTTTCTTCCACGATTTTAGTAATAATTTGCCTTGCAAACTAGGTATGTTTTCTTCTGCTTATATAATTTTCAGTTTAATTTACACATGGAAAAGCACTTGCATTTCTCCAATTTAATATAAAATTTGGCCTCATATTTGGGTGTTCAGATGGTAATTTCAACTTCTATGTCGTGGTATCTTCATTTTGTATTTCTGTTGTGGGCTCGTAGGTGGGCAGCTTAAATCATGAATTGCTAGCACTTGATAGTAACTTTTGTATGCCTTTCTTATGGTCAGATCCTCAACCATGAGACTCTCCTGTCTATTGATACATATGCTCCACATGTATCTTACTCTGTCCAAGGACTGCCAGCAGACTGCAGCCTTCGTTTTTTACTTTCTACAATTGTCTTTTTGTAGGGACATATTGCGTTGATTATGGTCTTGCGTGAGTGTACCATATTGAACCATTAGAAGGAAAGTATGTGCGTCATGTGATTCTCTAGCAGGTTTAAAAACAATAGGTTATTCTCTATTTGCTTGACTCTGGATGGCTTCAGTTATGAACATATATTTGTATCCTTTCTTATCTGATTAGAAAATTAAGGCTAATATCAAAGAATTCCTCCCCTCGCCCAAAAAAATGGCATGGTGCCAGTGTTCTAGACATTGTGGTGTTTAATCATTGATGAAGTTCTGATATATGTAATGTAGGAGTGTTTTGTTGACGTTGTTTGAAATCACTAGGCATCCCTTTCCTTGTTCTTTACCTTATTTTAAAGTGATAACTTTATTCTTATGAATACAAGTGTTTTGTGATGCATCATTGTTCCTTTTTTTCTTGGATTTTGTTTTCTTTTGTTAACCTGTAATCTCTGTGAAGTTTCTCAGCTTATAAACTAAGCTTGGTTTTTTTGTTTGTTTGTTTGTTTTTTCTTTTTTGTAAACTGACTATTTTTTGTAGGATTTATCAAAATAGTTGGAGTTGAGGCTTAGTTGAGCGCTGTCAGTTGATAATTTGGTCATCAGTCTGGACTCTGGAGCGCAAAAAATAAGGCAAGTTACTATTTTATGAAGCTTAATTTCAATAAATAAACAAAAGCTTCATATATGATAGAATAACCTATAACTTATTATACAGGGTGATCACCACAAAGGGAGATGGTAAGCTATCCAAGTGTAAGTGAATTGCCCTATTCGCAACAAGTGTTTTTCTGTACATATTACAAAATATGTGTCTCCACATGTAATTCTAATTTCTATGTTATATATGCAACTTTTGCGTACTTAAGTTTAACCATGGAATTTTGTTTGCCTTTTAGACAATGCTAAGTATAATATTTTGTTGAATGCGGACACAACCACAGGACCCGACGCAAAGCGCGGGTTTTGAATCTAGTTACATATATTACATTTGAAATTTGCTTGATTAAATCTTGGTTGGCAGGCTGACCTGAGAGAAATTGATAAGACACTATATTAGTTTATTTTTATAAGTCATGGGCTTATGTTATTAAATTTGTGAGCGAGGGTGGCCTTGAGCCTTGCACTTTATGCAAGTGAAATTGTTAAAAAGGAGCAGGCCACCAGTAGGCCAACTCTCTCCTTTTGGTAAGACATTGTAAGTTAAAAGAATGATGAAGCCGGAAGCAATCATTGTCCTATCTACTGATCCATATGAATATTACAACAGAAGCCATTTCTCAGGTCATGCATTCTTTGCCATGATCCCATTGAAGGTGATAATATGATAGGTTTTGTAACTTCAGACTCTGTAGATTTCAGTGCATGCAATGGAAAAAAAGAAGCGCCCGCCTTAAAGCTTGAACAAGCAAGGGCGAGCAAGAAAACTGGAGGCAGTTGGGGCTGCAGAAGAAAATGAAAGAAGAGGAACAGAAGGAGGATGATATGGCAGCAAAGAAACAACAAAGAGAAGACGAAATGAAGGAGAAGGAAAGAGAAAGGAGGCATGCTATTGCTGCGGAAGCACAGAGGCAGCAGCGAGAACGTGTAGAAAACTTACATGCTAAGAAAGAAGATAAACAAAAGAAATATGAAACTAAAGTAAGAGATCTTCTGATCTAATTAAATTTTGCCACTACATTCGGGTTACTACTTTAACGATATCACTGTTCTTGGTTACGCTGTCACGTAGGATGAAAGAGCTCCCAACATGAAGAAATCTGATGATGACTCAAGAAAGCTTGAGGAGAAAGAAGTACATGTCCATGAAAATTGTGAGAACGTGTCGGATGCTGAACTTAGGAATGCCAGGACTTCAACAAGTGATGCAAGAAAAGCAAACATTGTTCTTGAAGAATGTGAGTCAACAAGTGGATATGGCTATGATGCGAAGGTAAAAGTTGTCTTATGATTAAATCATGATTGCATAGTGTGTAAACTTCCGCCCCTATGCTTTCAGAAAAGTGGAAAATTGACACAACCTGCCGTTGCTTTTATGCTTGTACTTTCTGCTATTTATCCGATCATATAACTAGTGAGTTGGTTTCAAAGTGCACAAATGTAAAAATCTGGATTAAAATCATGATGAGATCTCTTAAATTCACATGCTAAGTCTCTAATTGGTGCTGAGAGAGGAAAGCATCTCTCTTTATCTTGGTGGAGGGCAAGTATTACAGTTTGCAGCCAAAACAAGTCTATGTTTATGATTACTTGGGGGGGCTAAGCAGAATGTTTTGTCCTGTCAGTGAATAATGGTACAAAAAGACTCATCTTTGTGCTAGGATTCTCTGAAAGGATTATTTTGTTAGAACTCTCAATCTGTGCCAAGTTTATAGTGTGTATTTTGTTGAGTAGTCTTGTACTTTCATTGGTGGTTCATAGTAATGATACTGACTTCGCATATTCTTCTAGGTATTGAATTACGTTGGCAAAGTAGCAGAAAATAACAAGTTGTTATGAAGAATCATATGATATCTCCCCGTACAAAGGTTCAGATGATGAAGATGAGGACTTGCCTAACGGTAAATTCATCCCTTCATGGGCCAGGCAAGTGACTCGGTTTGTTCTGTTTGTAAGACTTGTTCTCCATGTTTCTTGTTCATGCCTTTTGATACACTTTTAGATCGCGGTTTACAAAATGATTTGGGGAATTTGCTTATTGCCGACAGAAATGGAATTGTGTACTTTTCGTGGCTTTAACCCTCGTCTGTTTTGTTTTCGCTGTAAACACAACGTGGCTTTGGCTGTTTCTTCCCAACTAAGAGTAGACCCAGCAGAAATATTCCCTGCAGGAAGTTTTTGCAATAAAGCTGAAGGTAATTCTCATTGATTGATAGCTTTCTGCCATGTAGTTTTGTACTTGATTTCTTGACGCTAACACATCCTATTTTGTAGTTTTGTTGCCTTGAAAGTGTCAGCTAAGATAAGGGGCACTTGGGTCAAGTTTGACCTTGTTAAATTTTGAAGTTCCTGTGGTTGTTCAGCAGATTGGGGACGAGCTTTTGTATGTAAAGAGGTTCGATTTGTTTTCTGTTTTTCTTTTTAACTGGAACGTCTTTGTAACTGTATGTGCCCTGGAAAGTTTCAACAGTTCTAATTACTTTTACCTCGGTTCACATCACTTTTTGTACCGGGTTGTTTGCTATTGAATCTCTTATCCTGATGGGTAGTAATGCCATGTTATCTGGTCACAGAAAATCAATATTCCCTTACCCCCTTTCGGGGGAAGGTGGGGAAAAAGAGAGAGGGTAGCAATCCTTACATTTATGGGTAGCTGAGCACATGCTCATATCCATGTGTGCACACACCTGGATGTAATGATGTATATGCTTAGAAATTATTTTTTTCTTTCAATCAGTGAGTCACTGGATATGAAAATCCCATATGGGAACCCATACTTGGTTCCTATATGGTTCCCATAGTTTAGATGCTCTTTGATTACAAACCAATGCTGTTGCACTAGACAATAAACAATAAATAGAAAACTTATCAGACAGACATTTGCTTTCCTCATTATTATTCCCTGATCCTTTTTGCTTGTTTCTTTATCAACGAGTGGAATTGACTGTTTTGGGTTCTCGTGTTGCAGGTTTCCATGGAACACAACTGAGAGCAATTCCAATTGTAGCTATAATTGTAAGAGGCCCATGTGAAAGGAACCTGCTCGTGCAAGTGGAAGAAGGTTTCTAGAAGGCAGTAGTGGTTTTGCTTAGGTCAGTTAGTTGCAATTTCTGTTACTTGTTTAAACAATCCTTTGCTGACGATTCTCAAAGTTTGGCTGTTAAGTTTTTCTCCACCGATTCACCTTGTAATTGAGTCAGCTAGATCGGCCACAGTTACCTCCGGCTCAGCTCAATCAAACTGCTCATGGAACTTGTGTTCCAACTCGTACCAATCGTTAATTGAGTTTGGTGGCAAATGAAGTTACCATGTAAAGGCCGATTTAGTCAAGGAGCTGGCAAACAACCTTAACTTCAAATGATCATCAGCGCCAGCTTCTCCACATTGCACTGTGAATCGGGCAATGTGGCTAAACAGTTCTATAAATAGTATCTCTGTAACAGGAATTAATATTGTGAATGAAAATGCGTTTGCTCCAGCTTGCTCATTAAGCTTTCTTTCCCTTTCTTCTCTGTAAAGTTCTTTTCTTTGTTAAGGTTGGAAAGGGATCTTAACAATTGGTCTTAGAGGTCTTGGATCTCCACCAATGTGATCCACTGTTCCCTTGCATGCCGTGTCAAAACAAACGATCCACAGCTATGGATAATCGCCTTACAACCATGGAAGCAGCGTTGGAACTTGTTGCCATACAGAGGATTTGTTCTCAGGTGGAAGATGACCAGAACAATTCCAAATTTGACAGTCTCAAGCGTTCTTAAACAAAACGATGAACAATTGGAATTGATTTTTGATAGGCTGCACCATGATTTCTTGAAACAGAAAGGCAGTGATCAGGGTATTAATGATGAAAGATTGGATGTTGATCCACGAAGATCTTCCAGGAGGTATGAGGGCCAAGATACACGAGGACTCATAGCCAAAACACCACCTTAGCAGAAAATGGCTTGGGAACAAAAATCAGAACAATCTTTAATATACTAAAATGTAAGGCAAGTCTATACAGAATTGAGCGAGTTGGAGTTTGTTTTTCTACTTTCGAGATTGAAGTTTAAATTTAGTAAACAGTATTTGAACATCTTGATTTAATAATGTGTCATTGGGCCTTTGTTTGTTCATGCATGAATATTTTAATAATATACAATAATATGTTAAAAGACTTTGAAGACAACTTCGTTTACTTGGCAGGTGGCACCTGCTAATTTCATGACAACTTTGAACCACTGCACTGTTAATAATGTGCGTCTTTGGTTCACAACGGGATTTTTTCGTTAAGATAAACATTTACAATAAATATTAGGTCCACTAAGTAGTTGGTGTTACATTACATAGGTGAGCTTCAATATCATACATCACACGTGATGAATGCTAAGGTCCATACTTCAAGAGGGGGAATCTTTCCTTAGAAGAAAAAGTCAAAGTGTTTATCTATAGAAAGAATTGTTTTTAAAGGGTGTCGGTTGTTTAAAAAAGAGAGAGAGACAGACAAATATAAATAAAAAGGGATAGAAAGTGATGCGATGGGATAGGGGTAGTTATGATTTTTTTTTCAAACATTATTTTGCATGCATTGAATGAGAAAAGAAATTTGTGTCTTTGTTTCAACAACTACTCTTTAAAATAATTGTGAGTGTCTTTCTTTTACTATGTTTACTCCAATTTGTTATCATTATTTGCACGTCAAAGTGTCAAACTAAAAATTCTAAATTAATTCCAAATGTTTCATTTTCAATATATTAGAATTAGTCCAATATGGTTTGCTAAATTTAATAGAGTTAATAGTCATTGTATTAATGAGTTTATATAGTCATTGAAAATAACACATTATTAAATCAAGATGTTTAAATACTGTTTACTAAATTTAAACTTCAATCTCGAAAGTAGGAAAACGAACTCCAACTTGCCCAATTTGTAATTAAAAAAAGCCCACTGACACATACTGATATACTGTAACAAAAATAGTTGTGTAAACAAGCTCTGCTGGGATAAGAGGAATTGTTGGTTCTGCAATATGAAACAGTTACATACTGAATGCAATATGAAACAGCTTCTCCCGGGCAAGATATCTCTCCCGTGGTGCAGCAAATGATATATAATATCGATTTATGTCATATAATATCTGCAATATGAAACAGTTGCATACTGAATGCGATGGTTGAGGATGAAATTGAAGAAGCACTATTCACTATATTTGGTAGACAAGCAGAGAAGATGATCGGGATCTCAGCAGCTGCAATTACATCGATGAAAGGTTCGAACCGATATGTATTGCCACAAATGATTGTTGATATTTTTCTAATTTATCATATTTTCCAAGTAACAATCAACCACAATAAGCGGATGAAATCAATATACTTCAAAGTCACAGACATATTTACTGATGTTTTGCATAGCAACGACAAATCAGAGAAGTCAGTCAAAGCTCCAAAAATCGAGGGTAAACAAATTTTTTGTTTCCCTACTCAAACTCAAAGTCCACATATGAAATGGCGAGGCATCTCTTCCCAAGTTTAGCATAAGGGGATCAAGTTCCCTAAGCCTTTCAGTCGTCCGACTACTCCAAATGCAGTCAAAACTGTTCCTCTTCCATCACTGGTAGTTTCTACTGGGCCCTCTCCTACATTTGTAGCTCATCATTCTCCTCATGCATCCATGGCAGCCCCTACTCAAAGTCCACATATAACTGGGCAAGATATCTCTCCCCAGGTGTAGCAAAGGATCAGCTTCTCACAGGTGCAGCAAATGGGATATAATAAAAGCTTTCATGAAATTAGGAGTTGCCGCCTGCCAAGTAAACGAAGTTGTCTTCAAAGTCTTTTAACATATTATTATATATTAATAAAATATCAATGCATGAACAAACAAAGACTCAATGACACATTCTTCAAATGCCAGTATTCACAGTTAAACAAACTTACAAACATTAAATACCATTCAAATCACTAATATAAGCATACCAAATATTAAAAATTACAACCCTCTTAAATTGTGGTGGGGTAAGGCATTGATGCATCTCACCAACAAATGCATTTTTAATCCCAAATTGGAACATTATATTGAAAATGAAATAGCTTGAGAAACCAAACCCATCAATCCAATACTCTTTAATATACTAAAATATAAGGCAAGTCTGTACAAAATTGGGCGAGTTGAATTTAGTAAACAATATTTGAACATCTTGATTTAATAATGTGTCATTGGGCATTTGTTTGTTCATGCATTGATATTTTATTAATATATAATAATATGTTAAAAGACTTTCAAGAAAACTTCGTTTACTTGGTAGGTGGCAGCCGCTAATTTCATGACAGCATTGAACCACTGCATTGTTAATAATGTGTGTCTTTGGTTCACAACGGATTTTTTTTTGTTAAGATAAACATTTACAATAAATACTAGGTCCACTAAGTAGTTGGTGTTACATTACAGCTTCAATATCATACATCACACGTGGTGAATGCTAAGCTCCATACTTCAAGAGGGGAATCTTTCCTTAGAAGAAAAAGTCAAATTGTTTATATATAAGTCAAATTGTTTTTAAAGGGATAGGGGTGGTTGTGATTTTTTTTTCACACATTATTTTGCATGCATTGAAGGAGAAAAGAAATATGTGTCTTTGTTTCAACAACTACTCTTTAAAAAAATTGTGAGTGTCTTTCTTTTACTTGTTTACTACAATTTGTTATCATTATTTGCATGTCAAAGTGTCAAACTGAAAAGGGAGCATCTAAATGCACATTATTATTGCTAAGTGCACATGAGAGTACAATACATCAACGTCAGCCGCATTCACTTTATCATTATCACTTTATTAGTACAAGGACCAAAAGGTCCACACTACGACAAAACGGCTAGATGGTGGGAGGTCAACAAAAGTGGGACCCAATGGACCCACCTCCCTCTCAGGGCTCCAAGATAGTTTCTACTTTCGGCCAAGTGCCAAGAGCTTTACTGCTCAAAAGGGATTCAAAAGCAGAGATAGGCACCATGCATTGGGGTACATGTTAGGCTACTATAATTGTGCTATCCGCGTGTCGATTATTGGTTGGATAGATGGAACAACAGCTATAAGCATGCGACATTAAAGTACAACATCAATGTCAACCGCAACCAAATTATTACTACAAGGCTGCTCCTTCATGCAGGATATTGAATGGTTCGTATACGTTACATGCTAGTATAGGCATAGACTAGCTATACGTTGCATGCTAGTATAGACTAGCAAGACTTTGCATGCTAGTATAAGCATAGACTAGCTATACGTTACATGCTAATAAGGGTTGGATTCTTGAAACTATAAATAAGACATAATATCACACTATCAATTCTCACTTCTCAATCTCAATTCTCACACACTCACTCTCTCTCTAACCTTTTACTTCTGCTCTTAGTAACTTACTCAATTTTTATCTTTGCGAATATAGACCATTTGGAAGAAATGAGAGCTTGGGCCCAAGATCTAAGACTGTCAAGTAGTAGTTCTAGTGATCAGGTAAATATAGATACTGAATATTTTGAATATTTTGATTAATTACATATACTCAAGTGAAATTTTTTATTGACAGGATTGTACTATCAGAATTGAAATGAAAAAAGAAGAAGAACTTTCGGGTGATTATGAAGAGAAAATAGAAGTTGACATTACAAAACAATTTTTAACCGAGACGGTATAACCATCAGGAAAATAATGTCTTATTATTTCAACATCTTTAGCAAACTTGTTTCAATTTATAATATTTATAAATTATTTTCAGGTCTTCGATTCACGTCAATCATTGACTGATTGGGTTCAAGCAATAGGGTGAAATTTGGGATTCATCATCGTTACAAGAAGCTCATCGAGCTCATCATTATTGTTGCAATGCGATCGTAGTGGCATATACAGAGGGAAGAAAAGCTCCATGAAGCAAACAGGCACAAAAAAAGCTTGATTGTCCTTTTAGACTTAAAGGGATGAAATTACATAGAGCTAATGATTGGATGGTTAGAGTGTGTAACGCCCCGTCCCACGAAACCCTAACCAATAGATCCATAGGTCGGAACGCTACTCGCATTTCACTATAAAGTCACTCTACACCTTAGCAACCCTAAACATAAGAGCCTATAACCAATACAGATCCACTCTTTTAACAATTCCAATAAATAGTTAACATAATCCAATATGAATTAAAAGCGTCTTCTTATATATTTCAGATATACAGTAACATCCAATCAATATCCTCTAAGTATACTACTGTGATACTTATACCTTTCATCCTCATTTTCGAGTATACACTTATTACCATACATCAGAGTTATTAACTGTAAAAGCATAAATAAATGTAACCCTTAATTTATCAATATTGTATGAAAACTAGCTTCCGTCACATGAACATCTTCTTCATGGATCTACAGCGACACCATCAACTCCTAGTCAGCATAATCATCTAAGAGATTAATACCTGCATCACGGAACATAGTGAGCCGAGGCCCAGCAAGTAATACTTATGCATGAATGCATGTGGACCTCAACTTTAGAAAACAGTCAGCCATTTAAATCATTTCTTTTCCAGTACTCGGGCCCTTAACCTAGGTAAACTGCTACAGAACAACCGGTCGGGATTTTCCTTTAATTAAGTGTTCCACCAAAGAACACGTTCCAGTTAAAAATCGTTTCTATTTTCATTTTCATTTCCATTTCCAGTAAACCTCAACCTTAACCTTTCAGTACACCCTCTCTGTAGCAGTTATACCCGGTTCGTAAAAACATCCTCTCATTAAATTGAAAATTTTCATTTTCATGTAATGTAATGCATCATGCTTATGAACAGTATTTAATGCCTCAATAAAACATAAATAATGAGTCACTTCTAATAATATCAACACCATCATTATATCAGTCTCCTATAATTAAAACCCATCACACAAAATATTATATCAATATCACATTGGCAAATCAAATTCCCTTTAATGACCATTCAACCATTTCACCTGACCTGTATACATATCATCACCTAGTAGTTCACAATTCACGATACTCAAACATCACAACCAATTCAATCTTAAGTAGCAACATATTCAATACAAACTATATTATAACAATAACGGTCTCATTAAAATCACTCAATCATACTAACATAATATCCATAGCATCACAATTAATTGAGTCTCAAATACCACACATATTCATTACAAATAATATTATAGTAATAATAATCTCATCAAATAACTCAATCATTCAAACATATCTCTATATATATATACATGAATACATGAATTATAAATTAACAATTCACCGAACATTTAATTCCGTGACACGGGTGAGTATTACTTACCGTGATGCGCTCTCACATTTCCCGATAATTTTAATTACAAATGTTAGTTCCTGAAACCCACACAATACCCAAAATCATTTATTAATAATTTAATACTATTATTCCTAACCAATTTCTTTTATCAAATACTATTAATATTAAATAATTAGATAATTATTCAACCGGGTCAGCTTGACCCGGTTGTTACCATCCTCCTCACAATATCGGGTCTAACAGACCCAGTTTCTACAAAGTCGGGCCACCACCGGCCAAGAGCACGGTGACGAGCACCGCTGGCATGGGTCGGTAGAGAATGGTGTGGGAGGTGCATCGCCGGTATCGGTTACCTGCTTCATGGCCGGAAGGCGGAGAAATGGCCTCCTAAGAGTTCCGGTGCCGTGAACTCCTCCTCCTTCGTGACAACGCTTCCGGGCTCGGTTGGATCCGAAACAGGTACCTTTGAACTCGTCTCTCCATGATCGACCCGCTTGCACTTACCTTGCCACCATCCGTCGCCGGAATGAGAAGCTCGATTTCCGTCCGCCGTCGCCACTGGTAATAGGGTTTGCTCGGTTTTCCTGCCACCCCTTTCTTTTTATTTTTATTTTTATATTTAATTGATTTACTGCACATTTACATTTCTACCCTTCCTTGTCTTCTTTAATTACACATGGAATCCTCCCCTATTTACAGTTTTGCCATTACATATAATTATTTTCCTATTTTACTTCTAACTTCCAAAATTCTTGGTAATTTCGTTTCAACTCCAATTATTATAATTCCAGTTCTCATAATTTTTATTTCCTATATAAAATTGATGAAAAATATTTTGATCCTATTTAACTCATAGTATTGCATACACTAAAAATCATAATAAATATCACTTATGTCACTTTTCCCTATCGCGTAAGCTATCCCATGACTCGGGGTGTTACAGAGTGCTATGTGGAATGCACAACCATGTGGTCGATATAAAATATCGCAAGTAAACCTGCAATACTAAATATTGACGGGTCTTACCTAATCACAAGTATACGTGTCGAAGGACAGTATAACGGAGAGTGGGGTCAAATTTACAAAGATCGTATCAATCACCAAACAAACAAAATAACAATAATAATGCAGAAAATTCAGATTGCAATAAACAATTAAAATATGCTAAAATTGGATAAATAAAGATGGAGGAGATCTAGCTTGGGTTGGTGTTGTTCTTCTAATCTCACTAAGTATCATAATTTTAATACGCAATCACACAATTTAAAGACTTAACGTTGTCAATCAGAAGACTTTTGTCGGGCTCTTCTAACTAGACTTTCCTAAGCAACGGCTCTGGCTTTGGTCCAGCCCAAAATCTTTTCTTATTAGAGGAGTCTTGGTTGCCATACCCTAAGAATTTCCTAAGACAAGCATATGAACGAGAAAGTCGACAATCGCACAACCTTAAGCGTTGGTGTACCACCTAATTAATTGTGTTCACAATTCCCAAAACTAGATCCTATGCAGATTCTTGTTACTTCGTCAAACACCGGGTATGGGTCAGCCGAATGTGCTTAACTAACAATTCTTATCATCATGATGTTGATCAGGCAAGCATAATAATAAGAAACCAATAATAAACTCAGAGAATCAATGAATTAAGTCTAGTGAAATCATCAATGAAATTGTTCAACAAAGTTCCAATAGAAGAAACTAACCAAATCCCAAACTAAATAACGAGTTAGTTACACATAGTCATAATTTAATTGCATAAATAAATCAGAAATTCAGATAGGGAAGAAGGAGATGCTCAAAAGTGTTGAAATCCTCTTCCTAGCGTCTTCTCTCTGGTTCTGAAGTGCAACGGCGTCCAAAGTTAATTCTGAGTCGAGTTTGTTCAGTATTAAAACCCTACTTGCCACATCAACACTTAAAATTACGTCACTGGCCCGATAAAATTTGCAGTCGCAAACAGGTCGTACTTTGGTCTCAGTTAAGTTGCAACATTTGCCCAGAAAACACTTAATCTCTCATTTTTCAGCTAGCTCTCACCTGCTTAACAAAACATCAATTGAGTAGTAATTTGGACTTAAAAGATCACAATTAATACTCCTAAAGGTCACAAATATAGGTGCAGTTTTTGCACCTATCAAAAATCCCCCAAACTTGACTCTTGCTTGTCCCCAAGCAAGCATATAAAACACAGTGAATGCAAATTCAATTTCCTTTTTGTCAAGACAATGAGAATTTTTTATTAAAACCAATATTCTCTAGTCAGCAGAATATAATTTGAGCATAGCCCAATAAACTTATGGAAGGGATAGTGATCCCCAATTACCTTAGGCACATGTCATCTACACACAACCTCACCAAGATTCACTCATAGATGTATATAAAGAAAAATATATTTCTCTTAGGTGTATATTGGGTTGTGTTTTCACTCTCATAAGCACAGACTAGTTGCCATAGGCTTGCATGTCCATCCAAAGCTCCTTTTACCACAGACTTGTTTCACAGATCAAAAGAATCATGCATAATGAGGTAAATTAAGCACACGGTCATAAAAGAAATAGGCATGCACATAGGTGACGTTCACAAAATAAAGGGTCCAACAAAAAGGTTCAAGAACATCATGCATCTAATAGCAAAGAAATTAACCAACAATAAGCATATCCAACTCCTAACTTCCTACTAAACTATGCACCATCCCCAAAAAAATACATTCGAGCCACCAGACTTCACTTCTGCAGTGCACTTCTCCTGAGTGAACCCTTTGCCACCAAGTCTTCCTGGACAGGCTGCATATAGGCTGCAAAACTTTGATGCACAGTTTCAATTGTTCTCTCCAACTTCTCTAGCTGACCCAGAATCTTCCCTTGCACAGTCTCAATCCCTTCCATTATAGTAACCATTTGCTCCTATGCCACTAGCATCTGCTCCATCTCATACCCATAATCACAGACGTTTTCTTCCAAAGCCTTAAAATCTCCAATATACTCTTTCTGCCTAATCTCTTCACTCCTCTAAACACCTGCAGATGCCCTCTCTTGCTGCCTTAATAACTGAGCTTCACTTCTATCCCACCAAGCCTTAGTCAGAGGTGCCCTCTTCTTCTCAATCACATCTCCAGTCTCAGCAAACACTCCCTCTTGAATACAAATTCTTGTAATCAATACACCAAATGACAGCACCTGACCACTCAACTTACCCTCTCTAACTTTAACAATATGGTCATAAATTGTACCTCCCATACAAAAATTCATACGGCCAACAATTGCATACATGAGATAACACGTCTTAGCATTAACTGTAGACAAGTGAGTAACAGGTATCACATTCCAGGTCACAATTTGCGCTAACAGCTTATAATGTTGCATCAGATCAGTATATGCAATCACATTCTTACTAAAATCAGCAACACTCCAGTTAGTCAAACTATCCACTACCACAGATGACTCGGGCCACGCAATTCCAGAATTAGCAACAACAAAATCTTTAAATCTATAATCAGGTTTCTTAACAGGCAATGGCAGAGATAAAGCCATAGTAACATTCCTAGAATTGAAGAAAACTTTATGTCCTCGAACATAAGCTTCGCAATAATTATCCCTAACAACCAAATTGGCATAAAATTCTTGAACAATTTGTGCATTAGCCAACCCCACAACCTGACTTGTAGACAACCAACCCCTCTCTTCCAAAATACAGTACCAACAAACCTGTTTGACGTTATCCATCACCTTATGCCTCTCAATATGAATAACACTCTTCTTCTAAACACTCTCATAGTCACTCGCCACTTCTAGTGTCAGGAATCGGTCGAACTCCTCCTCGGCTACAACACTCAAACTTCCCATCTCCACGTTAGCCCCTTTCTTGGCACACTCTTGCGTCGAGTTTTCTTCTCAGTCATGAGTGGAATATCAAAGGTTTTCGAATGGCAGTGTGGATGAAAGGTCAAGGAAACTCATTTTTCCTTCTCAAAGAATTTTCTGTAGGTCTTTGATGGCTAGGGTTAAAGTGGCCCCAAGTATAACTTATATACTAAACCAGATCGGCAGCCGCAAACAGAGTGCAAACATCAGACGCAAATTTTTTTTTTTTTTTTTTTCGACTCAACTGCAGATAGGTCACATTATGCTTGCAAATTGCTCACTCTCTCTAGACTGTGGTATCATTCCAGCATACTGAGCTCACGTTAATCCCATTCACCCATGCCATTCTATCACAATTCACAACTCTACCATAAAGTGCATTCTCCCGACAAGCATCCTACTGGTTTTCAAACTTGCCATTAGGCACCTGATGTTCCATAAATAGAAGGCAGGGGTAGGCATTTTGGCTAGCAAAATAAAAGGTTTATGGGCAGGTCTTGGAGAAGGTAAAAATAAATAGGAGGCACCATGTAAAATCGGATAATTTCTGGGGAATAGTAGCTACAAGTCCTTTATCATTCTCAGTTCCACAAATCAAGGTATTTTACTCGGTGGATTTGATGCAAGTTCTAGCAAATCTAGTACTGGACTTATGACACTCATTGTTGAAGGCTACTCACAAGCTGATAAAGTGTTTCAATGACATGTGATTCAGGCAAAAGGTTCACCTAAATCCACCTATAAAAGTTACACTGCAGCTCTAACATTCAAACACTAACATGCCAGAATATTTATAAAAGAGCAAAACCCCTCCCGCAAACTCAAACCAGACATTGTCCTCAATGGAAGAAAAACAGATGACAGTGGTTTTTTTTGTTTTTTGTTTCGAAAAATGCAGGACTAATAAAGAAAATAAATGACAGAAAGAAAGGAAAATAGACTTAGCTAGTTATGCATGATGAAATGATGCTCCTTCCATCATGGGTTACCTCCCATGAAGTGCTGTAGTTAACGTCCTCAGCTGGACTCAGCCAATAATGGGCTTAAGAAGAAAGTGCATCAAGGTTGATGTCCTCCTCTAAAGTTACTCGCATAGACTCCCAATAAAGCTTCACTCTATGGCATTGACCTTGAACGGATGATCAGAATCAAGGTGCTGCAGCTCTAATTCTCCATGGGGATACACGGTTTTCACCACATATGGCCCAGACCATATGGATTTCAATTTTCCAGGAAATAAGCGCAAGCGAGAATTGTACACAAGCATCTTCTGGCCTTCAGAAAAAGTCTTTTGAACAAGCTTCCGATCATGATATTTCTTTGAACGCTCCTTGTAGAGCTTTGCGTTCTCATATGCTTCATGACGCAATTCTTCCAACTCATTCAATTGCATACGACACTTCTCACCCGCTTCCTTCATGTTAAAATTAAATTTCTTGATGGCCCCAATAGGCGCGGTGCTCTAACTCTACTGGTAAATGACATTTTTTTTCATAAACCAGTCAAAATGGTGACATTCTGATAGGTGTTTTGAACGCTGTGCAGTATGCCCAAAGTGCATCATTTAGTCGAAGTGACCAGTCCTTGCGGTTTGGGTTTACAGTCTTCTCTAAAATAGCCTTGATGTTACGGTTGCTAACCTCCACTTGTCCACTCGTCTGCGGATGATAAGGTGTACCAACTCGGTGAGTGATCCCATATTTTTTTTATCAACGCAGCACAAGGATAATTGTTGAAGTGACTACCTCCATCACTAATAATGGCCCGTGGAGTCCCGAATCTTGTGAAAATGTTGTCCTGTAAAAACTTTACAACAACTCGATGATCATTAGTTTTGGAGGGGACTACCTTGACCCATTTGGACACATAATCAACTCCCACTAAAATATATTCAAAACCAAAAGAGGAAGGGAACGATCCCATAAAATCATTACCCCACACATCAAAAAGTTCAAAAACCTCAATACCAGTCAATGGCATTTGATCACTCGCTGAGATATTTCCAGTCCTCTGGCAACTATCCTACTCCTGCAAAAGATGAACGCATCTTTAAAAATAGTGGGCCAATAAAATCCAGAATGAAAGACCTTCAAAGCTATTTTCTTGGGACCAAAGTTTCCGCCACAAGTATAAGCATTGCAATGCTTCATAACTTCTAACTACTCAGATTGAGGAATACACCGTTGAATAATTTGATCTGGGCAAATCTTGAATAAGTAAGGATCATCCCAAATGTAGTCTCGCGCCCTAGAGATTATCCGTTTCCTGTCCTGATAAGAAAAATTAGATGGAAAAGAATTAGTCACAAGATAATTAACTATATCAACATACCAGGGAATTTCCTCCACCACAAGCAATTGTTTATCAGGAAAAGATTCACCCAATGGAAGCTCCTCATGGATACCCTCAGTTATCAAGCGAGAAAGGTGATCAGCCACCACATTCGCCACTCCTTCTTTATCTTTGATCTCTAAGTCAAACTCCTGTAACAGAAGTACCCAACGTATGAGGCGGGGCTTGGCATCCTTCTTTGTCATCAAGTACCGCAAGGCTGCATGATCAGTGTATACTACCACCCGTGAGCCAACAAGATAGGACCTGAATTTTTCAAGAGCAAAAATGACAACCAAAAGTTCTTTTTCTATTGTGGAATAATTCAGTTAAGCGTCATTCAAGGTTCTTGAAGCATAATAAATTGCATATGGAATTTTGTCCTTTCTTTATCCCAAGACGGCTCCCAATGAGTAATCACTAGCATCACACATCAATTCCAACGCTAGTATCCAATCTGGTGCTCGCACAGTATAAACTGATGTAAGAGCTACTTTTGATTTCTCAAAAGCCAATTGACAGTCTTTAGTCCACAAAAATTCAGCCTCTTTCATCAATAAGGCACACAATGGTCTAGAAATTTTGGAAAAGTCTTTTATAAACCTCCTGTAGAACCCTACATGCCTAAGAAAACTGCGAACTCCTTTGACTGTTGTGGGATTCGGCAACTTTGCAATAATCTCAATTTTCGCCTTGTCAACTTCAATACCTCGGTTGGAAATTAAATGGCCCAACACAATTCCTTCATTGACCATGAAGTGACATTTTTTCCAATTCAAAACAAGATTTGTTTCCTCATATCTTTCCAAAATCAGCTGTAGATGTTCAAGGCACTCATCAAAATTGGACCCAAATAAACTGAAGTCATCCATGAAAACCTCAATAAACTACTCAACCATGTCAAAATATACTCATCATGCATCGCTAGAATGTAGCTGGGGCATTACAGAGCCCGAATGGCATCCTACGGTATGCAAAACTGCCATAGGGACACGTAAAAGTAGTCTTCGCCTGGTCCTCCGATGCAATGGCAATCTGATTATAACCACTACAGCCATCTAGAAAGCAATAATGACTGTGCCCTGCTAAACGCTCTAACATTTGATCAATAAAGGGCAGCAGAAAGTGATCCTTCCTTGTTTCATTATTCAGCTTCCTATAATCAATGCAAACCCACCATCCAGTGGTCATCCTAGTTGGTATCAACTCATTGTCTTCATTCTTGATCAAATTTATTCCACTCTTCTTTGGTACCACATGAATAGGGCTCACCCACTCACTGTCTGAAATTGGCTATATCACGCCAACATTTATCTATTTAAGAATCTCAGCATTGACGACATCTTTCATGTGTGGATTCAATCTTCTCTGAGCCTCTCTGGATGTCTTAGCATCATTCTCTAACAGAATTCAGTGCATACACCTTACCAGACTAATTCTTCGAATATCAGTGATTATCCATCCAAGTGCAGTTTTATGCTGCCTTAGAATTCTAACCAACTTCTCTTCTTCACCCAAACTTAGATTGGCAATCACTATAACAGGTAAAGTGTTTCCTTCTCCCAAGTATATATACTTCAAATGATTTGGTAACTGCTTCAGTTCCAACTTGGGTGCTTGAACTGTAGAGGGAACAAGAGATGAATTAGTAGGCGTCAATTTTTCAAATGCAAGAAAATTCTTACCAACATAAGGCCGATCAAGTTGGAATGCTTGAATTGCCTCATCTATTTGACTCCTAAGGGCCACGGCCCCTGTAGCAGAAAATTCTCCTTCGGCTAAACCTTGCGTCACCACCACCTCCAATGGGTCTTCTCGTGATACCTAAAAAACCTCACTCACAAGATCACGTATAGCATCCACATGAAAACAATCTCTATGATTATCAGGGCTTTCATAGTTTCAAACACACGAAATTTCAATTCTTGATCATTGACTTTCATAGTTATAATCCCCTTTTTCACACAAATATTCATATCAGCTGTAATCATAAAAGGGCAACCAAGAATAATAGGTAAAGATGCAGACATTGGACTATCTTCCATATCCAAAACAACGAAATCAACTAGTAAGATTAATCCTTTTACAGTCACTAACACATCTTCTAAAATTCCCCTAGGTCTCTTAACACTACGGTCAGCCAATTGTAGAGTGATGGATGTGGGTTGAAGCTCTCCTAGGCCTAGTCTCTCATATACAGAAAAAGGTAGTAAATTTATACTAGGCCCAAGGTCTAACAATGCCTTTTCAAAAAATTGATTTCCTACCTTACAGGAATAGTAAAACTACCTGGATCCTTAAGCTTAGGAGGAAGTTTATGCAACAAAATAGCGCTAACCTCTTCATAGAAACTATTTCATGCTCAACAAATTTCCTCTTATTAGTACAACACTCTTTCAAAAATTTAGCATACGAAAGAATTTATTTAATAGCATCAAGGAGTGGAATATCAATCTCTATCTTTCGCAAAGTCTCAAAAACATCAAGAGATTTAGAATCAATTTTCTTTTTGGCAAACCTCTGCGGAAAAGGTGGTGGATCTCTTCCCCAATCCTTTGCAGCATCTGTTGCAGAACTGCGACCTGTTTGCACCCTTTCTGCGACTGGACGACACTCTTTTCCAGTAGGTTCTGTTTTAGAAACTTTGTTATCAATTATTTTCCCACTTATCTGTGTTGTAACAACCTTCAAATGTTCTATTCCAACTGGGTTACCAATGGGTTGTGCTGGAAGCTCTCCGTTCTTCCTTTCACTGATCTCCTTAACCATTTGCTCAATTTGTGTCTCCAACTCCTGAATAGCTTGAGTAGTTTGTTGCATAAATTGCATCATGGAAAGTTCTAACTCACTTTTCTTAGGTGGTTGAGCAGCTGGAGCTGGTGCACTATTAATGGGGTGGTCATTTTTTCAAGAAAAATTTGCATGACTTCGCCAAGGATATTGTTGGTTCCTTTGGTTAAAATTCGATTGACCCATACAATTTGCTTCTTCTTGCTCCGTCATAGCTATCAATGGACATGCCTCAATAGCATGATCTTGGTGTGAGCATATTGCACAAATCATGGCTGGTTGTTGTACATTAGATGGGGCTGCAGTATTCATTCCTCTCATAGTATCAACCAAAATATAAATCTTTCGTGTCAAATTTCCAATCGTAGCTTGCAAAATTGTGTCTGAACTCACCTCATACACTCCTTACTGCTTAGAGGAATTTTTTCTTCTTGTAGAAAACTGTTGAGAATCCTCACTCAATTCCTCAAACAATTCCATAGCCTCTTCACTACTTTTCCTCATCAAAACCCCATTACATGTTGAATCAACCTTCATTCTATTGACCTCATTCAACCCGTCACAAAAGTGCAAAACAATGTCATCCTTGTGCAAATTATTTATCGGACATCTAGCCAAACGGGTCTTAAAATCTTTCCACGATTCATAAAATAAATCTCCATCCTTTTGTTGGAAATTTTGAATCTCTCTCATGAGCTACTTAGTTCCATGAGCTGGAAAATATTCTCTCAAAAATTTCATAGCCATTTGCTCCCATGTACCAATAGAACCCGCTTCAATGTAGTTATACCACATCTTAGCTCCCCCTCTCAATGTGAATGGAAACAACATAAGCTTCAAATTATCAGCTGTAATCCCCCTCATATTTTGCGTACGAGACAAATTAGTGAAGTTTTTGAAGTGTTGGTGAGGATCTTCATCAAACCTCCCCTCATAGTGAGGCACAAAGTTTAGTAGCTGAGGTGATAAACTGAAAGTAGGACCTCTGTTAGGTTGAAAAGCAATGCAAGATGGTTGGGCAACATTACGTGGAATGTACCGATTCATCATAGGAACCCTCTCGTTACCCGCATCACCAACTTCAACAATCTGATCATTCTCGGCGGCCATGTTTCTTCGTTGCAATGCTCTCACTGATCTCTCAATTTTAGGGTCAAATTCTTCTACCTCTCTGTGTTGCGAGCGTGTAGTTATCATGCAACTTGAAGAATCAAAAGAATTACCTGCGACACAAATAAATAGTAATATAAGTTTGAGTATCACCTAATGAACAAGTAAGTAAATAAATCAAAATTATCGCTAAACGTTTGGATAGTAATAAACTTAACTATTCGCCGGCAACGGCGCCAAAAACTTGGTCGATATAAAATATTACAAGTAAACCTTCAATACTAAATACTGACGGGTCTCACCCAATCGCAAGTGTACGTGTCAAAGGAAAGTATAACAGAGAGTGGGGTTGAATCCACAGAGACCGTATCAATCACCAAATAAACAAAATAGCAATAATAATGCAGAAAATTTAGATTGCAATAAACAAGTAAAATATGCTAAAATTGGATAAATAAAGATGGAGGAGATCTAGCTTGGGTTGGTGTTGTTCTTCTAATCTCACTAAGTATCACAATTTCAATACGCAATCACACAATTTAAATACTTAATGTTGTCAATTAGAAGACCTTGGTCGGGCTCTCCTAACTAGAATTTCCTAAGCAACGACTCTAGCTTTGGTGCAGCCCAAAATCTTTTCTTATCAGAGGAGTCTTGGTTGGCGTATCCTAAGATTTTCCTAAGACAAGCATATGAACGAGAAAGTCGAAAATCGCACAACCTTAAGCGTTGGTGTACCACCTAATTAATTGTGTTCACAATTCCCAAAACCAGATCCTATGCAGATTCTTGTTACTTCGTCAAACATTGGGTATGGGTCAGCCGAATGTGCTTAACTAACAATTCTTATCATCATGATGATTAGGCAAGCATAATAATAAGAAACCAAAAATAAACTCAGAGAATCAATGAATTACGTCTACTGAAATCATCAATGGAATTGTTCAACAAAGTTCCAATGGAAGAAACTAACCAAATCCCAAGCTCAATAACGAGTTAGTTACACATAGTCATAATCTAATTGCATAAATAAACCAGAAATTCAGTTAGGGAAGAAGGAGATGCTCAAAAGTGTTGAAATTGTCTTCCTGGCATCTTCTCTCTCTGGTTCTGAAGTTCAGCGGCGCCCAAAGTTGTTTCTCAGTCGAGTTTGTTCAGTATTAAAACCCTACTTGCCACATCAGCACTTAAAATTACGTCACTAGCCCGATAAAATCTGCGGCCGCAAACAGGTCACAATTAAGTTGGAACATTTGCACAAAAAACTCTTAATCTCTCATTTTCTAGCCAACTCTCACCTGCTCAATAAAACACCAATTGGGTAGTAATTTGGACTTAAAAGATGACAATTAATACTGCTAAAGATCACAAATATAGGTGCAATTTTTGCACCTATCACCATGCCCCTACATCATATATGGAGGGGCATCCATATGCCGGTCGCCTTTCTGACTCTAAATTTGAGATAATGGTAGATATGTCTAGCAATCGTGTCAAGCCACGAGACATCTTGGCATCGTTGAAGAAAAGAGATTCGAGCAATGCCGCCACTATTAAAACAATATACAATGCATGATAGAAGTTTCGAACTTCAGAAATGCCGATAAATCACACATTCAGTCTCTAATGTCATTCCTACATGAGCACATGTACATTTTCTATTATCGAACCGACGATATAACCAACGAACTCCAATATTTATTCTTTGCTCATCCAGACTCATTAGCACTACTACGTGCATTCCCACATGTTTTACTAATGGACGCAACATACAAGATGCACAGGTTCAGAATGCCTATTCTTGAAATTGTCGGGGTGACTTCAACAAATATGACATATTGCATAACATTTGCTATTAAATTCCGAGAAGGAGGACAATTCTGCATGGGCTTTAACGTGTTTGCAATTAACAATTGAGGAATCAGTTTCCCCAAGAGTTATTGTCACCGACAGAGAGTTTGCGCTGATAAAATCATGTGGCATGATTTTTCCTGATGCAAATAAACTACTATGTAGATGGCATATAAATAGGGCAATTTTAGCAAACTGCAAAATACTTTTTCAAGACAAGGAATCATGGAATGCATTATACTCCTCCTGGAATACATTGGTGAAATCCAAAAATGAGACTGCGTAAGTGTACAATTTGTCGCACCTAGAGGTAATCTTATAAAACTATGCAGTTGTGGTTAATTACATTATAAATGTATGGTTGACACCATATAAAGAGATTTTTTTCTCCGCTTGGACGAATACCTATTTGCATTTCAAAAACTTGACCACTAATGGGGTCGAGAGCTAACATGCAAAGCTAAAGAAATATATGGGATCATCATAGTCAGACATTGAGTCAATAGTATCTTTAATTCATCAACTCGTTCAAGCTCAGGCCACATCAATCAAGGCTAGTATGGGAAGAGTAGACATATCATTCAACATCGATTCAACACATATCAATTCAGGGAATTACGTGGTTTTGTTTCTATTGCTACGTTGGATATGATTTTCAATGAATCTGAGAAATGTCAAGTTGTCAGAGATGATTCGTACGCCTGCGGCTGTAAAGTTCATACAAACTACGGACTACCGTGCGCACACAAGCTTTCAATATACGTAAACGATAGTCAGCCTATACCACTTTGTTCCATCGATGTGTTCTGGAAGAAACTTGACCTATCGCCATATGTTTCTCTTAGAAATGATGACATCGATTGTACTATTGAGCTATAAATGTTTACAGAATAATTCAAGTGCCACTCACGTTTAGGAAAGTTCGGTCTATTGGGAAAAATCAGGAAGATAATTAAACCCTCAACTACAGTAGTACAAGATCTAGTTGTAAAAAAAGTACACGTGGACACCCCATCCAAGAAAAAAGCAAACATGCGTACTCATTGTAATCCTTTCGCACCTGACTCCATAGAATAAAGTAGACATAGTATTTCAGTGGGACGCCTATCCTCGATGAAAAAGGCAAATGGAGTAACTCATAAACATTCACGTCATAATTCCCATCAACCAGGGAGACACAGTTGTTCATCTCTCTACAGTTCCTAATCTAGTTATGTTCCATATGAACATATTTATATTCATCAGTTCCCGCTAATATTGCAAAATTGCGGCTTTCAGGCGATAGATGCTGGTCTTGGTTTTGGTGAACATGCATGGGATATTGTCCGTCGTGACTTGATAGGTGAGTTGGGCGTATTCTGGCTTGAATATGTTGCAATGTTTGGTAGTGAAGAGCATGCATTGAGTATTCACAACACCCTGAACTTCTTTGAAGTAGATAGAGCAGCACCAACTCAACATTGGATGATAATGCCAGACATGGGTCTCTTGATTGCTTCCAGGTACAATGTCATACTACACGTTGTTACTTCATGACAGAGCTTCACATATTTACCACTACGATCAACATGTTGCTATCGGCCTTGAACAGGTTAATGATAATCACTACGTCCAAGTTTCCTTAGCTGGGGGTTACCCAATGCCTACCATTATGTCTCAGTGGCATTACTTCAGGTATGAGTGTGTAGCTGCATAAGTTTTACCCTATATGGAACAACTTGATGCATATAGGCAGCATATTCATAGTAGGTTTCCTCCTGTGCCTACTGAGCCTAATATAGTAGAAGATTAGCAATGTAATACGTGTTATTGTGTTTTAATAAAATTAAGGTCAATTTATTGGGAGATGTGTTTATAAAATTCATTTAGCAAAAATGATATGCATTTAGATGCACCCATGATAAATATAATGCATTATTTATAGGGAATGAGTCATTCAATTCCATTATTTGGTGTATTAATTTTTTGGATGATCCATTCAAATATTATAGAAGCAGCTGCCAACGGAAAAGAGAAAGAAAAAAAGAAAAAAAAAGCAAAGACAACAAGCGAGAGCCCCGAGTAGCAGCTGTAAAGCCTAATGAAAAAGAAAAAAAAAAGCAAAAGCAAAGATAGCTGGAGGCACTGATTCAATTGTAGGCTACGTACATGTCAAATCAATTTGTACATCTAGCAAAAAGTGAAGTGTATTTAGCATTTACCAACTGAAAATTCTAAATTAATTCCAAATGTTTCATTTTCAATAGATTAGAATTAGTCCAATATGGTTTGCTAAATTTAATAGAGTTAATAGTCATTGTATTAATGAGTTTATATAGTCATTGTATTATTGTGCAAAACGTTTTGGTATAAACAAGCTTGTCTACACCTGACCAACAGAAGGTAATCATTGTCTCCTTTAATTTGGAAAAAGAAGCATTGCAATGGTTTGGGTCTAGAAATTGCATTCAGACTACATCTAGATGGGATGAATTTCTAATGGCTTTTTGTAGATAGATTAGTCCTCCAAAATTTAAGGATCCTACTGAATCATTGTTTAGATTGAAGCAAATAGGTAATCTAAAAGATTATATCAATGAGTTTAGACGTTCGGTAAATAGAACTTCAGATCTTACTGCCAACTCATTGAAAAGTGGTTTCATAGGAGGATTGAAGCCTAAACTGAAATATGATGTTAAGGTTCTCAAGCCAGTAGATACTCATGCGGCTATATCCCTTACAATTCAAGTAGATAACAAACTTAATCATTTGAGGAGTATTGTTGTTAAGGCTGGTAACCGTAAATTTTCGATGGCTGCTTCATCTCAGTTGACAAAATCAATTATACTTTAGTAAAAAAAATGGCAACACCTAATATCCCAACAAAAAGATTGACCCAGAACAAGTTTTTGACAAAAGGCAGAAAGTCTTTTGTTTTTATTTTGATGAGAAGTATGAGAGGGGACACAAATGTAATAAGAAGCAGTTATTATTACTGGATGTACAAATGGAGGCTTCTGATAGTGAACAAGAATTGGCTGAGGATATTGTAGATGCAAATCAAGAACTGGAATTCCAACAATTAGAGTGTCAACACATAGAACTTAGCATGTGTGCATACTATGGCATATTTGGAAATCAGGTTATAAATTCAATGAAGGTTAAGGATTCCTTAAAAATCAACCAGTGTTGATATTGTTAAACTTAGGAAGCACACACAATTTTGTTGATTCAAAATTGATCAAACATCTTGGTTGACAATGTGAAAAAACTAAAAAATATGACTTTGTGATAGCAGATGGTGGAAGAATTAAAAGCATGGGTTGCTGTAGAGACATTTATTTAACGATGGGTGACTATAATTGTAAAACATATGTTAGTACTTCCTTTGGGATGATGTCATGTAGTTTTGGTAGTGCAATGGCTATCTACTGTGAGCCCTATCCTTTGGGATTTTAAGAAATTTACCATAGAATTTTTCATACAGTCCACTTCTTCCAAAATAAGTAGTGACCTGAAGGATATGCCTTTGGTGAAGACCATTTCCATTAAACAGATGGAGACATAGCTTCAGGCCAATAGTGTGGGTATATTGTTATATTCACAAGAGGTACTTCCACCTCCATTGACACAGGAGAAACAAAGTGTAGAGCTACAACTATATTTGATAGAAAGGCAGTATGATGAACTGTAGATGCTTTTGATTGCCTTTGATTTCCTTTTTCAGCCACTATCTACTCTACCTCCAACAAGATCTCATGACCACAGGATTCCTTTGATATAAGGTGCTAAACCAACAAGTAAAATGCCTTACCATTATGGTCCTTTCCGAAAAATTGAAATTGAGAAGACTATGTAGGAACTATTTCAAGCTGGTTTCATTAAGGACAGCCACAACCCATTCTCTTCTCCGTTATTGTAGGTCAGAAAGAAGGAGGGCACATGAAGGATGTGCATGGACTATAGAGAGTTGAATTAGTTGACAATTAAAGATAAGTACCCCATCCCATTAATAGATGATTTGCAGGATGGGCTGTAGGGAGCACAATATTTTTCAAAACTAGATTTAAGGTCGGGTTATTACCAGATAAGGATACATCCAGATGATATTGCCAAGACAGCATTTAGGACTCACCAAGGGCATTATTAATTCTTGGTAATACCCTTTGGTTTGACCAATGCACCAGCCACTTTTCAAGGGTTGATGAATGAGATATTCAAGCAACTTTTGAGGAAAATAGTACTTGTTTTCTTTGATGATATCCTGGTATTTACTTCAACTTGGGATGGCATTTACAGGACCCCAAACAGGTATTTGAGATACTAGACAAGGACCGGCTGCTACTAAAAAAAATGTAATTTTGGACAGGGTGAATTATTTGGGACATATTGTGTCCAGTGAAGGGGTAGCACCTGACCTAGAGAAAATTCATTTGATTTTAGACTGGCCAACTCCAAGAACAATGAAGGAACTCGAAGGGGTTTTGGGCCTTTCTGGTTATTATAAAAAATTTATTCCAAGTTATGGCACTACATGTCAGCTCTTGTACTAGTTGACTAAGAAGGACAATTTCGAATAGACAGAAGCAGCTATGGAAGCTTTTGATAAGCTAAAACAAACCTTGACATCACCTCAAGTTATGGCTTTGCCAGATTTTTCAAAACCTTTTGAGATTGAATGTGATGCTAGTGGCAAAGGTATTGGAGTTGTATTATAGCAACAAAGGAGTCCTAAAACTTTTACAAGCCAATCATTTGAACTTGGGAATCAAGCTTTTTCTACTTATGAGAAAGAGTTGACTGCATTTGGTTATGCAATTAGAAAATGGCAACATTACCTCCAAGGTAGACATTTTGTGATCAAAACTGATCGCAAGAGTCTTATATTTTTTGATCCAGAAAATTACTTCTCCTTTCCAACAGAAGTGGATAGCTACACTTTTGGCGTATGACTATGAATTCAATAAAAAAAAGGGTTTAGAGAATGTGGTTGCTGATGCTTTGTCCAGAGTTTCTAGCTCTTAACCAAAATTTGAATCACCATTACACCAGAAAAAATTGTAGGAGAAAGATGGGGTGCAGGTTGATCAGTTTAGTATTGATTACAATGCAGAATCTTGTTATGCTATCACATATCCTTATCTTGGGTGGCTTGATAATTTGAGAAGAGATCTGGAAGCAGATGAGTGGATTAAAAGAAAGATACAAGAAATTATGTCCAATAGGACTATATTTCCTCATTATGGTGTGGATAATAGTTTTCTTAATTATAAAGCTAGGATGTTTTGAGCCCGAAATCAAAGTGGAAGAACAAACGTTTTGAGGAGTTTCATGCTAGTTCTACTGCTGGCCATCCTGGGGTTTTGAAATCTTACCACATATCAAAGAGGGGATTCTATTTGGAGGGTATGAAGAAGGACAAAAAAAATGGTTGTTGAATGTCATACTTGTCAGTCTAACAAGCATGGGACGTTGACTCCACTAGGATTATTACACCAATTACCTATACCACAACATGCTTGGAAAGACATTAGCATGGATTTCATCACTGGTTTACCAAACTGAAGAGGTAAAACTGTCATACTAGTTGTAGTTGATCGTTTGACCAAATACAACCACTTCATTCCTCTTTCCTATTCATATATAGCCATCATGGTGGCTTAGGCATTTGTGGATAATGTCTTTAAATTGCATGGCATACCTTCTAGTATTGTTAGTGACAGAGATGTTTTCTTCTTGAGTAAATTTTAGAAGGAATTTTTTAAGTTACAGGGGTTCAAATTATGCATGAGTTCAGGCTACCATCCACAAAGTGATGGTCAAACTAAGGTGGTAAATAGGTGTTTGGAGACCTACCTTAGGTGCTTCACAGGGTTGCAACCAAAGCAGTGGTTATAGTGGCTTCCATGGGCAGAATGACGTTATAACACTTCTTATCATACTTTTGCTAAGGCCACAACTTTTGAACTGGTTTATGGATATCCACCACCTACTGTGGCCTCTTATGAGCTGGGTACTACTCAATTAGATTGTGTTGAATAGAATTTATTGAACAGAGATAGCATTCTGAGTTTGCTCAAGCACAATTTAAGGGCTTCTCAAGATAGGATGAAGTTGCAGGCTGATAAACATTGTATAGAAAAGGGAATTTTCTGTAAATTATCTAGTATACTTGAAGCTTACTCCTTACCAACTGCCTTCTTTAGTTTCTCTCATGCTTTCCATAAGCTGTCTCAACAAACATATAGAGGTCCTGCTATCACTCCTTCTACTGTGCTCTCTACTATCACTGATTCTGGTTTGGTGATGGATTCCATACCACAAGCAATCCTTCAGAGAAGGGTTTATAAGAAGGGTCAGCAAGCTGGTACACAACTGTTGGTACATTGGCAATATCATAATGAGAATGAGGCCACTTGGGAAGATTATGAGGAGTTTTCTACCAAATATCCTACCTTCCAATTATAGGATATTCCAGTTTATAAATCTCGTGGCCAAGATTCATATTCTACCTGCTCGTGCAAGCAGAAGAAGGTTTCTAGAAGGCAGTAGTGGTTTTACTTGCGCCAGTTAGTTGCAATTTGTGTTACTTGTTTAACCAATCCTTTGCTGACATGTGGCAAAAGCTTGGCTGTTAAGTCGGTTAAACAATTCTATAAATAGTATCTTTGTAACAGGAATTAATATTGCGAATGAAAATATGTTTCCTCCAGCTTGTTCATCAAGCTTTCTTCTCCTTCTTCTCTGTAAAGTTCTTTTCAATACTCTTGCTTGGTTAAGGTTCGAAAGGGATCTTGACACCATGGAACTCCAAGAGGTATTCAAGCATTATCTTAGTTCTATACAGAATAACCTTATGCAACTTTCTCCTTTGTAGCTGCCAACAATGCTTAGACCCACTTAAGGCCGGAACCAAGACTCTCTGGACTCTGATAGTTTTGTATCTGAACCGATGCTTTCCTAAGCTAAAGAGAAACATAAGTTCATGCAGGTCACTTAGTTGTTAATTCTTGGACTTCTAGAAATTAAGATCTTCATCTTTTCTGAGTCAGCTAGAATTTAGTCTCCAACATGTATCTCCGTGTTTATTCTTCTTTTTTTTTCTTTACTGGACAAAGTTCAAACTTCAAAAGCGAAGTGAACTAACTACAAAGCAGAACTTTTTGTGAAATTTAGGGCCTTTATGGTACTAAAATCATTACACAATTGCACCGCTTTGTTATCAACCCCTTGTGCCACATTATATAAGAAAATGATATGTATCTCATATTTTTGGAACTCATGATAGTCCATATCTAATTATTTTATTTATTTTTTATTCTAATTAATTATTCTACTGCTTTAATCAATATATTGAGCATTTATATGACTTTATGGTTTTATTCTAATTAATTATTAGCTCCTGAGGATTTAGCGAATCCGTTCTTCTTAAGACTTAACACTTATTGTTTAGGTTATAACATGAAAATCCGATATATGAGCCCGTTGAGTTTAGAAAATATGTTATCCGATACACGAGTCTGTGCGGGTGAAGAGAAACAGCTCCCAGCTACTTTGGACGCCATCAATTTTCTTCCATATTTGATGCACAATGTTAAGTAGTGGATTTGAGGTTGACTTTATTCTTCTTGTTGCGTATCTAAAGTTTACACTTGCATTAGTTTAGGGATATATCGTTCAATTTTTTTATAGTTTGCCACCTATGAAGTCTTTGACGTGTCAAATGTGTGTCACATATAATTTTTGCAGTGACATACCAACTTGCGAGACAAAAGAGGTACCTAACAATAGTTAAGAGAAGATTTAAAAAAAAAGAGGTTTAAGGACAAAAATAAAACTGAGTATAGTTGAAGGACAAAATGTACAATTAAATAAGTGGATCATCCCATCTCTATCATCAAATAAAGAACAATGACATAATAACCTTAATTGAAACGATTAGTTTGACAAAATGCTTATTTTATAATTTTTGGATAGATTTGGCAATAGTGTTATAGTAAACTTCTCAAATTGCTTAAAAAGAACAGTTCATTAAAATCCAACTAAACACACCTACCTGTCATCATGCTAGGAAATGGTTTTTGTTTTTTTTTTAAATCACGTAGGGATTTGGGATCATTGACCTAAAATGTATAAGTAATTAATAACGCAGTCTCCATGATACATATGAGTCATTTGGGATGACAATAAGCGAATAGTTAATAAACATGCTTCAAGGATTAATTAATTTCACTAGCATACGTAATATGTATTGCAGCTCTTGACATTAATAAATGCCAAAGCAGAACCTCAATTTGATAAAAATGCTTGATTTAATCATACATATTTTGTTAGAAAGAAAAGAAAAAAAAACAGCATATGCTTTAATTAGCCTTGATCCAAGATTCAGCAAGTTTCAGCGCCTCTTGAAATATTCTGTACTTTCATGGAGTAAAAAGAGATTAGCATAGATGAGAAGAAAGACGAAGTAGCTGATATAATTAGTTTGGGTCATAACCCATTCACCCCGCACATATGACCCAACCAACACCCAAGACTGGGCTGGCTGTGCGGAACATGTGGTGTGAAAACCACATGCCCGGTGATAAGATGTGCAGGGCTTGCACTAATATACAAGAGCCACTAGCTTGATCCAGCCGATGTGGGATATTGGAACACCAGACTTGGGCACTATTCCAACACCCCCCACACGTGTGTGGGTCGTGTGCCAGACTTGGGCTTCACACGCCACGCACACGTGGAGTTTTAACATCGGACTGGGCTTACACCATGTGGTTTGATATAATTAGTTTGGGCCACAACCCACTCACCCCGCACATATGGCCCAACCAACACCCAAGACTGGGCTGGCTGTGCGGAACATGTGGTGTGAAAACCACATGCCCAGTGATAAGATGTGCAGGGCTTGCACTAATATACAAGAGCCACTAGCTTGATCCAGCTGATGTGGGATATTGGAACACCAGACTTGGGCACTGTTCCAACAGTAGCAGCATAGAGAGAGAAGTAGTCAAAAAATGTTTTACATTGATTAGCTTGAATTTCAAATTGCAAGGAACTGATGATATACACACACAGAAACAGTAACGGTCATGAGGAGAAAAAAATGAATACAATAATATTTGACTCAAACGGCCAAAAAGCAACTAAGTGGCTAATGAATCCCAACATGCACCAACTAAGATAACCCAATATTATAAGGTCCAACCCATTTGACTAAAAACGAAACAGCAAAGAACCCAAGACACAAATTCATCCCTGTCGCACAGCTGAGAGCAAAAGTTAAGGAGTAGAGGTGCGAATAAAGGCGCTAACTTACATATTAGTACTTGTAGGATAAAAGAAAGCAAAACCTAGGGTGCCCTTTATGTACTTAAGAACACGGTTAGCAGCTTTAAGATGGATATCAGTAGGTCTATGCATGACTTGACTCAGTGTGTTCACAGTGTATGTATTGTCAGGTCATGCTAACGAAAGATACATTGACCTACCAACTAATCTCCTATATTGTAAAGTATCTTCCAATAATTTACCTTGATTTACTGATAATTTAGTATTGGTATCAATGGGAGACCGAATCAGTTTAGCATCTAGTAAATTAGTGTCTTGCAGTAAATCTAAGGCATATTTTTGGTTTCCTATATGTAAACCTGAAAAAGTTTTGTTAATTTCAAGACCTAGAAAGTATTTTAAAGGAGTTAAGTATTTGATCTTGAAATGTGCACCGATATAGGATTTAATTTCATCGATTAATGGCAAATTGTTCCCTCCAATAGCCATATCATCAACATAAATTAGCAAAAGGACTTTATTGCCGTTGTTGTTAAAAAAAAAGAGTAATCAACTTTACTTTGGATGAAACCGAAATCAAGCAATGCCTTTTTGCACTTAACATTCCATTGTCTTGAAGCTTGCTTCAAGTCATAAATGGATTTTTTTAGTCTACATACTTGACCTTTAGAAGGTTTTCTCATAACCATAAGGTATTTTCATATATACCTCTTCCTCCCAATAGCCATATCATCAACATAAATTAGCAAAAGGACTTTATTGCCGTTGTTGTTATAAAAAAAGAGTAATCAACTTTAGTTTGGATGAAACCGAAATCAAGCAATGCCTTTTTGCACTTAACATTCCTGTCGATGCAAAAATCCGCACCGATGTTAGGGTTCCCGAGTTGATAACGGCTGAAGTATTTAAGGTACTGAAAAGTAAAAGACACGGAGAATTAACGTGGTTCGGCAAGAGTGCCTACATCCACGGGCCAAGTAAAATCTTCTTATTCTCCGTTTTATCAGGGTTACAAGTGTGTTATTTATAATAAAAGAAAATAACAACTTCCCCCATCCTCTCCCCACATCACGTACTAAATCCGTTATTCGAATTTCAAAGGTCTCCACTTGAATTTTGAAGAGCCGTTGAGTAGATCGTGGTGATCACCCAAGGCGGGATGGAGTCACGTAACTCACCCATACGTCATGCGTCACGTCTAACCTCCAGGTGTACACTGTATCTGCTTCCACGTGGCCATTTGACTTTACGTAGTCCATAATTTCCCCCAGCCTTTTTATTTTTTTTTCTTTTCTTTAGAAAAAAGATAATTTAGGCTAATTAATCGACATCTTCTTCCTAGCTTTTGACTCCTGATTGAGCTAGAGGCGAATACTCCCTTATCCTCTTCTGTTGGCAAATTGTAGCTTCTTCTCATAGGATTCAGGTACCTCTTTACCCCTCCCTTTTCATTTTATTATTTTTTTAAAAAAAATCCATCGCCCCGCCAGGACTGGCGAGAGGGCAAACTGCCCCCTGCCCAGCTGCTGGGCGGGAAGGCCTACTGTCTCCCGCCCAGCTGCTGGGCGGGATGCTCAAATTTTTTTTTTTGCCTCTTTGGCGTTTTCCTTTAATTGCCTCTTCGGCATTCTTTTTTGCACTTAGCCTCTTTGGCTTCTTTGAATCTCATAGCCTATTCGGCTTTTTCTTTGCATTTGGCTTCTTTGAATCTCATAGCCTATTCGGCTTTTTCTTTGCATTTAGCCTCTTTGGCTTCTTTGAATCTTATAGCCTCTTCGGCTTTTTCTTTTAGTAGATAGACTCTTCCGCCGACTTATTTGTCAATGACCAATCTCTTGTATGTCTCATCGACAATTCTTGGGAACTTTTATCTTAGCGGGTGCTGTCTTGGTATATGCATCCATACGCCTCAGCTTTGGGCTAATGCACTCTTTTTCCCCTTAGTCATCAACAATTTTACTTCAATAATGGAAATAAATAAATTATTTTATTGAAATGAGAAAATCGTTGAAGTACTATGTGACAGATTTATTGAAAAAAATAAAGATAAGAAATAATCTCTTCAATCGATCAGGGCTAGAAGAAGGTTCTTCTTTCTTTGGAGTTTCATCTTGCTCCTTGATTTTGATGTAATCGTCCAACTACCCTTGCTCCACCAGGTGCTCTAGGTGCCACTTTAATTCATGGCATTCTGTCGTATGATTTCATTTATCATCATGGTAGGCACAAAATCGAGTATGGTCTTTCTTTGCTGGATCGCTCACAATTTTTGCGAACCACTTGAAGTAGTGGTCATCCTTGACTTTTTGAAAGATCTTGGCGATCGGTTCATTGAAGTTGGTATAAATGGCTTCATGACTGGACTTCAATCTCATTGAAAACTCTTTGTCAATACCTGATTTATCAGCTCTCTTTTGATCCTCTTCCAGTTTAACATATTTCATGATCCTTTCTTGTAGATCATTCATTCTCATCGGTGGCTTGAGGGTTAAGCTTTCCCTCAGCCTGGGATCTCGCAGCAATCCCAATCTGAAAGTGGCGACTGCTGTCTTTTCTTTGCAGTCTTCTATGTCAGCATACGTGTCTGAATATCTTGAAGCATACTCCCTCAGTGACTCTCCTTTTCTCAGCTTCAGTGCAAACAACGTGTCCAAGGTGGCTGGCTCCCTACTGTTTGCTATGAACCTTGACACAAATGCTCGTGCAAGTTCTCTCCAAGAAGAGATTGAATTCTCCGGAAGTAGGTGAAACCATTTCATTGCAGTTCTGTCAAGACTATAAGGAAACATCTTGCACATGAGAGAGTGCCGACCTGCCCACAGGGCCATTTTGTGAGCGTAGGCAGCAACATGAGATACGGGGTCAGTTTTCCCATCATATAGTTCAAATGTGGGAGGAATAAACTTATCTGGGGGATCTTCCCTTCTGAGTGATTTCACAAAGGGGGTAGTAGTCATCCTGTTGAGTATTTGCTCTGCCTTCTTCTGGGTGCTCCACATGGCATCTCCAGCCCTCCTGGTACTCTCCCTTCGAGGTCGCCTCTCATTGATGCCCCCGGAGGGAGACCTACGCTTAGGCTTCATTGGAGTTGGTGAGCGTCTCCTTCCTCTAGGGGAGGAGGAGCGATCCTGCCTCCTTGAGGTCAAGGAGCGCCCTCGTCTTCTCTTGGTCTCCTCTTGGAGTGGTCGACTCTCCTCCTGGCGATGGATGACGCTGGCTAAGCGCTTCCCTTTGTTCTTCAGTGCCTGTAACTGCTCCCTCAGACTCGCCGCTCTTCCTCTTTTTGGGACAGCACCGCTTCGATCTCCTCTTCTTGGGAGACCTTGTTGACGTCTTGATCATCAGCAGCTACCACCTCTGGGGGTAGCCGCGCATCCTCCGTGCGGAGTCCCTCTCCATGAACCTCAGACATAGCAACAATCTCAGGATGCCAAATGAACGTTTCCCACAGACGGCGCCAATTGTCGATGCAAAAATCCACACCGATGATAGGGTTCCCGAGTTGATAACGGCTGAAGTATTTAAGGTACTGAAAAGTAAAAGACACGGAGAATTAACGTGGTTCGGCAAGAGTGCCTACGTCCACGGGCCAAGTAAAATCTTCTTATTCTCCGCTTTATCAGGGTTACAAGTGTGTTATTTATAATAAAAGAAAATAACAACTTCCCCCATCCTCTCCCCACATCACGTACTAAATCCGTTATTCGAATTTCAAAGGTCTCCACTTGAATTTTGAAGAACCGTTGAGTAGATCGTGGTGATCACCCAAGGCGGGATGGAGTCACGTAACTCACCCATACGTCACGTCTAACCTCCAGGTGTACACTGTATCTGCTTCCACGTGGCCATTTGACTTTACGTAGTCCACAATTCCATTGTCTTGAAGCTTGCTTCAAGTGATAAATGGATTTTTTTTAGTCTACATACTTGACCTTTAGAAGGTTTTCTCATAACCATAAGGTATTTTCATATATACCTCTTCCTCTAAATACCCATTAAGAAAAGCATTATGAACATTTAAATGGTACATATGCCAATTGTTGATAATAGCAAGGGCTAAGAAAATTCTCTTAGTGGTGATTTTCACTACTGGAGCAAAGGTTTTGTTATAATCAAAGCCTTCACTTTGATTATAACCTTGAGCAACATGTATAGGCTTGTACCTCTCAATGAAACCATCTGAGTTATATTTTATTTGGTATATCCACTTGCAGCCTATTGCTTTCCTATCTTTAGGCAATGTGGTAATTTCCCAAGTATCCTTCTAGGACTTGTATTTCTAAATCCATTGTTTTAACCCACTGTGGATCATTAATAGCATCTTTATATTTGTTTGGTTCATTTTGTCGAGTGATGGCTGCCAAGAAGTGTTGATACTTGGGAGAAGTGGTCACCTAAAGAGAAGCAACATCACAATGATATTGATCCAGGTAAGCAGGCATTCTTCTTATTCTTGGAATATTTATGATGGTAGTTTGTTATGTGTGATGTTGTAATGTAAGAAGAGAAGTGGTATTGGGTAATGTAGTGTGCTGACTGTGTACAAAATATGTATTGGTTTTCAAAGGAAAGTCATTTTCCTTGAAATGAACATGTCTAGAAATAAAGATTTCATGCGTAATTAAGTCTAGTAGCTTATATCCTTTAGTGCCTGTAGGATAACCAAGGAACAACTTTAGTATTAAACTTAGAAGTGAAATGTCTATTTGTTTTACCAATACAAAAACAACCAAAAGTTATAAAATAAATGTAGTCTACTTCTTTGTTATAGAGAATTTGAAAAGGTGTATGTTTGTCTAGAATTCTAGTAGATAAACTATTGATAAGATGAATTGCAGTTTTAACAAAGAAATTATAGAATTTTTCATCTAAACGACTTTGTAATTTCAAAGTCCAAGAAACATTAAAGATGTATTGGTGTTTTTGCCCCACACCACCATTTTGTTGTAGAGTATGTGGACAACATGTTTGATTTATGATGCCTTCATAAATGAAATACTCATCCATGAAATTTTTTTTTCCATTGTCAGTCTTAAGAATTTTAGTGTGTGTTGAACTGGATTTTTATTTTATTAATGAAGCCTTTAATACAAGGTTTGGTTAGATCTTTGGAGTGCATTTGATGAAACCAAGTCGTCCTAGAAAAATCATCCCCTATGGTGAGAAAATATTTGTATCCTTCAATAGATTGTGTAGAATTAGGGCCCAAATATACATGTGCACCAAATCAAAATAGACTTTAGATTGAGTATGGCTAATAGCAAAACGTTTTCTTTTCATTTTACCTAAGAGACACTTAGTGTCAAGAATGGTGCCATTAATGTGCACTAGAAGGATGGGTGGTTAGTCTCATGGCCAAACCCTGTTTCCTACAACATAATTTACATGACCAAAATGCTATACGTTTTCTTCTTTTCCTCCTTTGAATAAGTAGAGTCCTCTATTCGGCATAGCTACCCCAATTTTCTTCAATGTGATTAGATCTTGCAGTTCACATTTTCCTAGAGTAAAAACCACATCGTGTTTATTATCACTAATGAGTTTATTAACTAAAATCAGATTAAAATTGAAACTAGGGAAAACTAAAATATCATGAAGAATAATAGTTTATGTGAGGTTGATTGTGCCTATATGAGTGATGTTGCGTGTTTGCCCATTGGATAAGTGAGCATAAGAATTGTGTGTAGCATGATATGTATGAACAAAAGACAAATTACAAACGACATGATCTGAAACACCACTATCAATAATCCAAGGAACTATATTTAAAATGGTAGGTTCATATATACCTGTAATGGATGCTACTTTGATGCTGAAGTTGATTTTGAGATGTAGATTCTGTATGAAGTTTGTTCCTTAAGAAAGCAATAATCTGTTCACATTGGTTGCTGGTAAGATCTGCTTATGACCTTGAGAAGGAACAGATTAAGTGCTAACTTGATTAGCAGAGTAATGTCTACCATTTTGTTAATTTCTTGGGAGGTATGCAACTTAAAGCACTTATCAGTGTTATGATAAAAATAAAATTTCAAAAAAGTTTGGGTGTTTTAGTGGTGTAAGAAAAAGTAGACTTCTTCCTCCATTAAGTTGTGCCATTTTAGTGGTTTCACCGGTCAAATCTAGAAAAAAAGTCAAACATTAAATAAAATATTTTTTAAAAAACACTCACAATAATACATATAAACATATTATTCCCACCCAAGAAAATACAAACTGCATAGATTTGATTTCATTAATGACCAAATTTATCAGTCTTAATTTTTAGCTAAATGAAGGTTCCTCCATTTGTGAGGATAAGTTCATAGATATGAACCACAGAAACTGTTCCTTTCCTTAGTGCATCCGCAACATTACCATAACAAAAAAAAAGATAAATTAATTACTATATTGTAAAAATAAAAATAAAAATGAAAGCATTTAGTTTGACTTTGTGTTTACCTTCCCCTTTCCAAGACGTTGCTTATATATACATGTAACTATTTGTTGTTTCTCTACAAGATTCGCAATTCATCTTGTCAAAAAAAAAATCGAAGTGTCGATGCAAAAATCCGCACCGATGTTAGGGTTCCTGAGTTGATGACGGCTGAAGTATTAAGGGTACAGAAAAGTAAAAGACACTGAGAAATTACGTGGTTCGGCAAGAGTGCCTACGTCCACGGGCCAAGTAAAATCTTCTTATTCTCCTCCTCTTTCAGGGTTACAAGTGTGTTATTTATAATAAAATAAAATAACAAAAATCCGCACCGATGTTAGGGTTCCTGAGTTGATGACGGCTGAAGTACTTAAGGTACTGAAAAGTAAAAGACACTGAGAAATTACGTGGTTCGGCAAGAGTGCCTACGTTCATGGGCCAAGTAAAATCTTCTTATTCTCCAGCTCCCCCTTTTCAGGGTTACAAGTGTTCTATTTATAACGAAGGTAAATAACAACTTCCCCTATCCTCTCCCCACATCACGTACTAAATCCCTCATCCGAATTTCAAATGTCTTCACTTGAATTTTGATCAGACGTTGAGTAGATTGTGGTGATCACCAAGGCGGGATGAAGTTACGTTACTTACGTAACTCAGTTACAGGCCATGCGCCACGTCAGTTTCTAGGTGTGCACTGTATCTACTGCCACGTGGCCATTTGACTTTATGTAATCCACAATTGCCCCCAGCCTTTTTATCTTTTCTTTATAAAAAGATAATTTAGGCTAAATTGATTAACTTTTCCTGTAGTCTCTGACTTCTGATCCACCTAGAATTCCTTATATATATAAGGCGAATGCTTTCTTTCTCCTCTTCTTTCGGCACGTCAAAATTTCTTCACCAAAAATTCAGGTACTTCTTTACCTTTCTTTCTCTCTCTCAAATTTTATTTTATTTTTTTTTTCACTGGGTGCTCAGCCTTGGGAGGAGGCTCCGCCCAGCCCAGGGCTTCACGCTGCCCAGCTGCTGGGCGGGCAGCAACCGCCCAGCCCAGGGCTGGAGTCCCGCCCAGCGCTGGGCGGGACTCCTCCCCGCCCAGCCCAAGGCTTCACGCTGCCCAGCTGCTGGGCGGGCAGCTCCCGCCCTGCTGATGGGGGCACCGTACTCTGCCCAGCAGCTGGGACTGCGCCACTGAATCACCTGTGCCCCACCTGCGCAAGTGATTCACCGATCCGTTCCTTCTTTGAACCGTCATTTTGTTGTTCTTAATTGTTACTGACTCTTTGTCAATTCTTATTTTTCAGTTGTGATGGGGAGATATAGTAAGATCTTGTCGAATACTGAGAATGTAAAATCTTTTTGCAATAAGTATGGGATTCAATCGTCTTTCCATGTATTGGACCCTTCCGGCGTTGAAGATGAAGAGTCAACGGGATGCATTAGGGTTCCCATAATGATTGTGATAGAGTGCGGTATACGCTTTCCATTCCAGCCTTTAATTCGAGACTTTTTCGCCTACACTCAGTTGGATCCTTCACGTTTGTGTCAGAATGCTTATAGGATATTGGGTGCTGTGATGAAGTTGAATAATCTGCTTGATACAGAGCTTACTCTGGCTGACATTTTTAGTTGCTATGCCCTTCTGAAGGCTCCAACTAGTGATGGCTACTATCTTTCTGGGAGATACCCCAATGCTCTAATTCATTGTTTTCCATCTTCTTCTAAAGACATGGATTATATGCTAGTCTCTGGAGACTGGAGTTTCACCAATCGCCGAGACAAGCCTATCAGTAATTTTTCTTCTTCATGCTCCTTTTGTTTGCTTTCATTTTTTCATTTTTAAACATCTTTTTGTGATGCTTCAGGTATTCCCTCCTCCAATGGTCCTACAGAAGCGATTAGTGCTATATTTGTAAAAGACAGGGACAATTCTTTCATCACGAAGTCTCATGCTGGGAAGTTCTGGAGGTCTGCGCCGGTGTTGCTTGGTCAACCTCCTCTCTACCGTTCTTTCAAGTCTCTTCCTCCGAATTCGAAAGTAGACCAGGCAAGAGAATTTTTTGATAACTTTAAATTCCCTGAGGCCACTGTGAGTGGAGAAGAGTCTTCCTTTGTTAATGAGTCTGATGGAGAGGAAAATGAAGAAAACGCATTATCAGGAGAAAATGTCGGTTCATCATCTGACAACAACGACAGAGGTTAGATTTCACAAAACATCCTCTTTTCCTTGAATATTGATAGGCTCAAATTTTTTTTTCTTTAGTTTCACTTTGGGTTTGGCAGGTGTTATAAGTGAAGTAGAACTGCGCATGAAGGCCTTGTCTGATCGCCCAGCAGCACGCGCCCCAGGGGCGAGAGTCTCTTTTGGCAATCCGGGTAGCGGAATCATGCCCTCCAAAAAAGGCCGCAGTAGCACTAGGATTCCTGATATCCGTAGACGCGAGTTTGACTCTACCCGTATATTTAGGTCCTCTACTGCCACCACCGATGCACCCTCAGAGGAGAGATATTCACCAGCCTTTCGTGGTGACATTCTCAATCTACTAGGCGAGCTACCTCCACCCCCTTTTGGGAGTGGCATGACCGAGGGACTACATCCTTCTTCTGAGTCACCCATAACTCCCGTCAGATCACCCGTAGTTGTCATGAGGAGCCCTACCCAAACTGCTTCCCAGCTACGATCCTCTATCATGCCAGAGGATAGGGACTGGTTCAAGAAGATTTCACCTGAATTTGCAGATGACGTGGCACTTTTGATGTCATTTGCAGTATGTCTTCTTAACTTTCCTTTATGTGCATTGCTCTATTTGACTGTTTTTTCGCTTCTTTTTCTTTAGGACGTTCAATACTGCGCACAGCTCCTTGATGAGCGAGGTGCTGAAATTTTGAGCTTGAAACAGAAACTGAGAGACTTCGATTCGTCCCTTGTTGACATGAAGAAGCAAGTAGAGAATGACAAAAAGGCATTGGCAGAGGCCAAGGAGGAGTTGCGCCTGGCGCTTGAGAAAACCAATGATGCAGAGCGAAGTAAAGCAGAGCTTGCTGAAATCAAACTAAGGTTGCAAGAAACACTTGATTCGCTGTCTGTAGCCCAAGATAAATCTAGGGAAAACATTGAAGATGCAAAGAAGGTTTGCGAGCAGGAATGCTACGACCTCTATTCAAGCAAGTTGGAGTATGACGCGAACTACTTCTTTGGCCTTGGACGAGGTAACACACTTTTATTATGCGGAGAGCCAACGTCTTCTGTTATGTGGGACCCTAGCGCCGATGTTCCTTGGCCTTACCCTGACGTTCCTGTTCCAAATCTCAGGAATTTATTTGCCAAGAATGATGCCGGCGGCCCCTCCGAGGCTTCTTGAAAGTAGCTTATTTTCTTTAAGCTTTTTCTTTGATTAGCTTTCTTAGCTTTTGTATACGGCATCGTACTTCCTTCTTTTTATTTTTATTTTTATTTGTAATAAGCCTCTTTGGCTCTTAGTAGGACTAGTCTCTTTGACTGATTCTTTTCATTAATTAACCTCTTTGATTAATTTATATTTGGTCTCTTTGACCTCAATTGCAAGTTAGCTTTATCATACAAGAAGTACGAAGGATCATTAAATAGCGGAAAATCTTTATTCCACTTATTGATATGGCAAATGCCTTTGAGAATGCAAAAGAGCGCCTCATCGGGCTCAACAACAAAGCAACAAGGAAATTAAACATAGAATTTTTTCAAGTTTGCGATATTCCAGGTGTTTCGGACCTTCTTGCCGTCTTCGCCTTCAAGCTCATATGCTCCATGCCCCACTTGTGCTGTCACCTTATACGGTCCTTCCCAGTTTGCCCCCAGCTTTCCATCGGTTTGTTCCTTGGTCTGGGATAGAACCTTCCTTAACACAAAATCTCCTACACTGAAGCTCCTTGCTTTGACATGCTTATTGTAGGACTTCGATATCACCTGCTGGTAGGCAGCCAGACACACCATAGCCTGATCCCTCTTCTCCTACAACAAGTCAAGATTTCTTTCCATAGCCACGTTGTTGCCACCCCCTTCATACATTTCTGTTCGAAGAGTTGGGAGTCCTACTTCAAGGGGGATGACAGCTTCTGCACCATAGGCAAGTGTGAACGGGGACTCGCCTGTTGATCTCCGCGGCGTGGTACGATACGCCCATTGTATTGATGGGAGCTCTTCTACCCATCTTCCTTTAGCTTGCTCTAGCCTCTTTTTAATGCCATCAAGCACTGTTTTGTTTGAAGCTTCCGCCTGGCCATTTGCCTGCGGATAAGCCGGAGTTGAAAAGAGATTTCGTATCCCATAACCAGAGCAGAAATCCTTGAAGCTGGCACTCGTAAATTGCGTCCCGTTGTCTGTCACTAAGGCGTAGGGAATCCCAAACCTTGTGATGATACTTTCCCAGACGAACTTCTTCGTTTCTACATCTCTGATTGCTGCTAGGGGCTTAGCTTCAATCCATTTTGTAAAGTATTCTGTAGCAGTAATCAAGAATCTCCTATTCCCCGTAGCTCGTGGCAATGGTCCCACCAAGTCCATTCCCCACTGAGCAAAGGGCCAAGGGCTGGTTAGTGGACATAGATCCCCTGCAGGTTGACGCGGAATTGGCGCAAACTTCTGACATTTCTCACATTTATGTACATACTTAGCAGCATCCTTCTGCATATAGGGCCACCAGTAACCTTGAGTTATTGCCCTAAACGCCAAGGTTCTTCCTGCAGCATGCGCTCCACAGAGCCCCCCATGGATCTCGTAAAGCAAATCCTCCACCCTACTTGGGTGGACACACAATAAATACGGTCCCGAAAAAGATCGCCTATACAGCTTTTCATCAGGAGACAACCAAAAGCGAGACGCCCTCATTGCCAACTTCCTGGCATCCTTCCTATCCCCAGGTAAGGTGCCGTCTCTTAAAAAGGAGACAATTGGACCCATCCAACATGTCCCGTCTTCCACACAGCTTACGTCCACCAGGACTTCATCAATGCTGGGGTTCTCCTGATTCTGCACTTGTATGATTCTTTTTGCCCCCAGTTGGTCGGCCGAGCCGAGGGTGGCAAGTGCATCTACATGCTCATTTTGTTCCCTTGGGATTTGAATTATCTTATACTCTCGTAGTCGGCTGAGCAACTCTTGCGCCTTCTCTATATAAGCTGCCATTGTCGCTGTCCGCGCCATGTATTGGCCTGTAAGTTGGTTCACCACTAACTGGGAATCTGAGTAGATAATTATCTCTGTTGCCCCCAGCCTTAAGGCATTCATGACTCCCTGGATCAGCGCCTCATACTCCGGTTCGTTATTGGTGGCTGGGAACCCAAGTCGTATTACATTTTTGTTCCCTTGGGGGCAAAGAGAATCATATAAGATACTCTTGCCTTCTTCTGGGTGTTCCTTTGGGGACATCTGATAAAATTGGAACGATACAGAGAAGATTAGCATGGCCCCTGCGCAAGGATGGGGCAATTGTGGATTACATAAAGTCAAATGGCCACGTGGCAGTAGATACAGTGCACACCTAGAAACTAACGTGGCGCATGGCCTGGAACTGAGTTACGTAAGTAACGTAACTTCATCCAGCCTTGGTGATCACCACAATCTACTCAACGTCTGTTCAAAATTCAAGTGAAGACATTTGAAATTCGGATGAGGGATTTAGTACGTGATGTGGGGAGAGGATAGGGGAAGTTGTTATTTACCTTCGTTATAAATAGAACACTTGTAACTCTAAAAAGGGGGAGCTGGAGAATAAGAAGATTTTACTTGGCCCGTGGACGTAGGCACTCTTGCCGAACCACGTAATTTCTCAGTGTCTTTTACTTTTCAGTACCTTAATCAGCCGTCATCAACTCAGGAACCCTAACATCGGTGCGGATTTTTATTATTTTCTTTTATTATAAATAACACACTTGTAACCCTGAAAGAGGAGGAGAATAAGAAGATTTTACTTGGCCCGTCGACGTAGGCACTCTTGCCGAACCACGTAATTTTTTAGTGTCTTTTACTTTTCTGTACCCTTAATACTTCAGCTGTCATCAACTCAAGAACCCTAACATCGGTGCGGATTTTTGCATCGACAATTGGCGCCTGAGGTTGTTGCTATGTCTGAGGTTCATGAAGAGGGACTCCGCATGGAGGATGAGCGACTGCACCCAGAGGAGGTAGTTGCTGATGATCGAGGCGTCAACAAGGTCTCCCAAGAAGAGGAGATCGAAGCAGTGTTGCGCCAGAAAGAGGAAGAGCTGCGGAGTCTGAGGGAGCAGCTGCACACATTAAAGAATAAGGGGAAGCGGTTGGCTAGCGTCATCCAGCGTCCCATACAAGCACTTGAGGAGGACACCCGGAGTACTAGCCGGTCTCACCGGCGAAGAAGCCCTTCTCCAAAGCGAAGGCGGGGACGTTCATTAACTTCCAGGCGACAGGATCGCTCATCTTCCCCCAGAGGTAGGAGGCGATCACCAACTCCTGCAAGGATGAGGCGAAGGTCTCCCTCCAGTAGCAGTGGGAGACGACCACGGAGGGATGGTGGAAAGGGGCTTGGAGAAGCCATGTGGAGTGCTCAGAGAAAGGCGGAGGAGACATTAAACAGAATGACTATCACCCCGTTCGTGAAGTCATTTAGGAGGGAGGATCCCCCAGATAAGTTTGTTCCACATTCTTTTGAACTTTATGATCGAAGAACTGACCCTGTAGCTCATGTGGCAGCTTATGCGCATAAAATGGCCCTATGGGTTGGCCGCGATGCTTTAATATGTAAAATGTTTCCCTCCAGTCTCGACAGGACTGCCATGAAGTGGTTTCATTTGCTCCCGGAGAACTCCATCTCTTTCGGGAAGGAGTTAGCGCGAGCATTCGTGTCAAGATTCATTGCTAACAGCAGGGAGCCAGCAACTCTAGACACGTTGTTCGCTCTAAGGCTGAGAAAAGGGGAGTCGCTGAGGGAATATGCTTCGAGGTACTCTGACACGTATGCTGATGTAGAAGATTGTGATGAAAAGACTGCAGTTGCCACCTTCCAGTTGGGGTTACCGCGAGATCACAAACTAAGGGAGAGCTTGACTATGCGGCCACCAAAAAGCATGGCCGCACTGCAGGAGAAGATCAAGCAATTCGTGAAAGTAGAGGAGGACAAACAACAAGGGGAACATCCCCCGTCTGGTGGAGCACGACATGGAGAGAAGAAGACAGATAAGGGTAGCCGGGAGAAAGAAGCTCCGAAGGCCCCAAGCAAGATATCTTATGAAGCTGTGAAGACTATTTTCAAGGAGCCCATTTTTTGAATTTTGCCACAGATTAAAGTGAAGCCGTATTTTTGGCGTCCACAGAAGATGTCGGGTGATCCCTCTACTCGAAATCAACATAAGTGGTGTTCTTACCACCAAGACAAAGGCCACAGGACTGTGGAATGTAAGGAGTTCAAGCGACACTTGGAGGATTTAGTTCGGTTGGGACATCTCCAAGAGTTCATTGACAGAGACAAAACTGCAGAGGAGAAGAAAGTGGACGAGCGGGAACCACGAAACAGGGGTACTGACAACCCTCCGAATCAAGTCATCAACTTCATCAATGCCTTGATTCTAGAAGCATAACTTGGAGAGGGGATGCAACGAGCAGATTATAGGAGGACCCGACACCAACAGGAGGTGATGAGCCTTGACTTCCAGCCAAAGGCGGGAGAAAAGAGACCCAGGGATGCTACTGCGGTAACCTTTACCAAAGAGGATGCCGTAGGAGTGACTTTCCCTCACTCAGACGCGCTGGTGATCACGTTAAGGATGGAGAGTGCAGATGTTAAGAGGGTGATGGTAGATCAAGGGAGTTCAGCTGACATAATGTATTACCCCTTATTCAAGAAGTTGGGGAAGACTCAAGCAGACTTGACCCCCGTCTCCACACACCTCATCGGTTTGAATGGCACTCCGGTTTGGCCATTGGGAAAAATGCAAATCCCTGTTACTGCTGGGCCGAGGACAGTAAAGGTAGATTTTATTGTTGTAGATTTGCCTTCTTCTTACAATGCTATTATGGGCAGGACCTGGTTGCATGCCCTAGAGGCAATTCCATCAACCTTCCACCAGATCTTGAAATTTCCACATGGGAAAGATGTTATAGAGGTCAGAGGAGACCAAGATGCCTCGAAAGAATGCTTCATGGCGCAAACCAAGCCGGCATGAAGGGTGATGTTAATGGAGGAAGAGGCTCCTGTTCTCGAGGAGGTCGGGAAAGATCCAGGTGCAAAGTCCGTGGAGGAGCTGAAGAATAACATTTTTACTTTACCCGTGGACGTAGGCACTCTTGCTGAACCACGTTAATTCTCCGTGTCTTTTACTTTTCAAGCACCTTAAATACTTCAACTGTCGTTTTCTTTCATCAACCCAGGAATCCCAACGTCGGTGTGATTTTTTGCATCGACGCTAAGAGATAAAAAAAATTATTGTAGAGTAACTAACTTTATTATCTAAACTTTAGAATTAATTGATGGAGAGAGTGTTGGAAAATACACACTCGCGGAAATATTTTAAACACAAGGAATACACATAGGAGTAATCCATCAGAAAACAGCGGATCTTCCACCGTATGCACCAATTCACAAACTTGGATTTAAGAGAGGGTGGTCTCCTTAATCCAAGAACCTGAAGAAATTAGAAAAACCAAAACTATGGAAACAGGATGGCAAAACCATGTGTTAAGCCATCCAACTTGTATCATATTTCCTATTGAGCTCCTCTATTACTATTGTTTCCTATTGAGCCCTCGATCTAGGCGAAACTCATCAAATAAACCCTTGACATGATGGCTCGATTATGAGTGCCTGCACGCGCCACCTATAGAGCGTCTCATATTGTTATGTTACGTTCGAAGTAGGTTAAAACTTAAAAAAGAAAAACAAAAATGGAAGTTAACAACTTAACATAAACTAGGGTTTGCAAGACCCCTTTTTCCCTCTCTTACCATACCCGCCTCCCTTGAAAAGTGAAATTTCTTAAATTCTCTCAATGCCGATAATGTTGTCTTCCTCAATGTCGACATCTTCAACGTCCGATGAAGATAAGAGGGGTTTGGGTGATCAATTTTCAATATTTAATGATATATCTATTGATGCTCCACTACTCAGTGAAGAGGATGAGGAAGAATTGATTGAAGCGAGGTAGAATGTGAGAAAATACAATCTCTAAAGCAGACTTGCCGATGAGGTGAATATGGATGTCACAGAGGTGAATGTGGAAGATGTTTAGGTGAGTGCTGAAGCTGAATAGGAAGAAAATGGTGTGTATGCAAAAGGCTCAGATGATAGTGAGAGTGTCTACTATCCAAGTGATGATCCAGGTGATTTCATAGGAGATGAAAAGTATTCTAATCCAAAAGAGGTTGGAGAACCTATAAGGGCAGCTATTGTGAAACCTAGGTTTGATCCTAAAGCGCCAATCCCCGTGTTTGCTTTAGGAATGATATTTGAAAACAACACCCAATTTAGGGAAGCACTAAAGGATTATGTTTTACTGAGGGGTCATAATCTTAAGTTTTTGAAAAATGAACCAAAAAGAACAAGAGTGGGGTGTGCCAATGGTTGTAAGTTCACAATGTTTGCTTTTGAGAATGGTAAGGACAAAACATTCAAGTTGAAGACCCACCAGGATTCAAGATCATGAGGCAAGAGAGGAACTGGAAACCTATGTTAGTCATTGGTACAGGAAAACCACATACTTGAGGCATATCAAGAATCCCTTGAACCACTTCCTGGTATGGTGGGTTATGGAACCTACATCAACCAGGAAATTGGTTTTTGTATAACTTATGTAAGTATATGGTTTTCATCATTACTTATGTAATTATATGTTTCATTACTGATGAATTTATACATTTTTTTTGTGTGAAGTCTAGTACCGATAGAAGGAATTTTATAACAATGCCCTTCAATGTACCAAGATGAAGCACAAGATCGAGTCAGCGAGGCATTTCACGAAGCAATGTGGGGCATTGAAGAATTTTCAATGATTTACCTTTTGTTTTTTTTTTCTGTTTTTGTATTTAAAGACATTAGTTTGGTTGATGTATTTTGTTACATTATATTTGGATCGGTAGTTTGGATGATATGGGAATGTTTTGCTTTAATTATCTATTGTTTGTTGACTAGAGGGGCTTATTAGGAAAATATCGTCAACTTGGAGGACTTCTCATATGAATTGAACTTTGATAGGTGGCGCATGCAGCCACACTTAACTGGGCCACCATGTCAAGGGTTTATTTGATGATTTTTGCATAGATCGAGGGCTCAATAGGAACAATAGTAACAAAGGGGCTCAATAGGAAATATGATACAAGCTGGAAGGCTTAAAATATGGTTTTGCCAAGTAGGATTAGAGAATCGAGAGGTCAACTGGTGTCTTAAGACTTGGGGCAACAAAATACACACATGGTATGTATTTATTAGGGTCGGCCACCCCTAGGGTTTTCTCCCTAGGTGGGCTGGCTCCCTTCTCATAATTTCCATCATTTTTCAACTTCTGTTAGTTTTTTTGACTTTTATAGTATTGGGCTTTCATGGGCTAAGGTGGGGACCAACAAGGATAATAAAACATGGGTTTCCTATTGATTTAATTATCAACCCAAACCCATAGACATAATTAAAACCATAAACTATAGTATATTCCACTAAAATATTATAGTTGCACTCCCCATTTTATCTCAAATTAAATCTGAGCCTTACGTTATAATCGTTCATTAAAATCCTCACGTTAAGTTACAGATAACCGTCAATTAAATATGCCACTGACATTTAATATTTAATTGACATCTTTAAATATTACTTGAGCTTACTGCTTAACTTATTTGAATGTGTTGGATTAATTAAAATCCACCTGCAGGGTTTGACACAATCTCAAAACCTATAAGCATTCTCGAGAGGGTATCACCAATCCATAATTGGACGTGAATTTTATTAACAAATTATTTTCTATCATACATTTAATGCGGTAACCCAATTTACTCAGTGTATGTTGGCCTTACAAAAAGGTCTCACCTTTTGATAAATCAAAGTCTCATAAATTAAATACACATGTATCAATAATCTTTAATAAATTAAGATTATGAACGATGTCATAACGTCAGTGTGAGTGTACCATTTTCCATGTAGTCAGACTAGAAAAATTGACTCACACGTAACCCTGATCAATACACTCCATGTGTACAAGTATATTAAGTTCAAGCTTTATAACTTTCCGTAATTGAGATATGCCTACTGAAATATCATACTACAGCCCTGCCGACGATTCGTCTAATTCCATCTAAGTTGTGATTATTTACTTAAATTCCATAATAAGAACTTATGAATTGACCTTCCGTGTGTAAGCTAAACTCTACACACCAATTCATATACCATATAGAATAAAAGACGCTTATGACAATATGTTGCATATTAAATACTAAACATATTTTATTCAAATAAATAAACTGAATTTGAACATTAAATGAAATAATGACCTTTAGGATACTCTTTTCATCAGAGAGACGTCATTCAATAATACTTGTGGTTTTCTCTGGGCGAGAAAAGTGAAGTAACTTTTTCTTTGTATTTTTCTGATAAAAGGCCAATCTGAATAAGATGAACATTGAAGCATTATTTTCAGTTGCGGCAAATTCTTTGCCTTTTTCTTTATTCTCCTTGAAACTTGATCCACTCATAATAACTAACTTGCTTTGTTTGCTGATTTGCTAGAGTTTGCATGGTAAAATTTTGCATACAGAGAAGAAGAGTGGGGAGAGACAATAGAAGAAAACTAGGTGTATACCTGCGCTTCGCGCGACAATTACATATGTCAAAATATACTTAGAATAGCATTTTTCCCCTATTAGAATAGCTAGATTCCTTTGCCTTTAGTGTAATTGTGGGGACCTAAACCCAACTTAAATGAGGAAAAATATGCATACATGTGCTAGAACACCAGTGAACTATATTCTTGGAAGAGAACTATATCCGATGCATACCATCAAAGTGCACAATTCATCAAAATTGCATAAAAAAATATAAGAGTAAGATGAAAATGTATGTAAGCATACAAGATCGCACAACATAGAATAAGGATAAAGTGGGAAAGAAGTGGGGAATAGAAACACTCCCAACCTTAATTTTTGTATAAAGTTTGCTTGTGCTCCATCAGAAGTTTATGCTCAATCATGGCTCGATCTTGCATAGTAAACTTGTCTGGAAGAATAGCTTTTTGTTAACAAATGGAGAAAAGGTGATGGACAACATGAGAGCTACCAACAATACATAAAATTAACACCTTAAACTGAAAAGTATTTAGAACCTGATTATGCGCATGTAGGCTCACCAGCAAATGCATCAACTTCAGCATTCTCAAAATTGTCCCTAGATAGACCTAGAGAATCAATAAACAATCACCATGGACATGGGAGATAAGAAATGCAGCATGCATATGAAAAATATATAATAAAAATAGCAAAACCAAAACAAAAACAGTAAAATTGGGTCTCATCTTTCAACATGTGAAGTAAAATAGTCTTTCTGCCATTTTCGAATCCTAGCAGAGCAAAAACTAAAAAATATTAATTTTGTACGATGGATTTATGGTGCAATAAAATAATCTCATTCCAGGCCATGATCAATTTTTCAATTGCTCTCTATGTCAATAGATCATGTGCATCAAAAATAATTTGAAAAACTGAAATAGATGAGAAAAACAAGTAAAAAGAATAACAAGTAGGATAAATTGAGAGATGCCAAAAAAAAAGTAGGGAGAAGGAGAAGAAAAAGATGTAAGTGAAAAATCTGGCATAATTTGTTTTCGGTATTGCACTATTTCAACCCTTTGGAATGATCCTCATGGGTTTGAAATTGAAGCGATGCCTTGTTAAATCTTATTCTTATATCATGTTATAATCAAAACTCACTCTCATAACATATTCTAATTTGTGAATTGAGAGTGACCCAACAACAAAAAGGAAGAACTATTTTTAAATCACATTACCAAACGAAATCAAAACGAAAGAAATACAAAGATTTTTCATCTTTCTTTGTAACTCACTACACCTCTTCTTTCTCTCTACCACAACACAAATGCAACTCTTTATATAGGAAACTCACAGCCTAATAAAACACAGACATTAGGTAAGTGTTAGGTAATATTTTTGACAAAACATGGGCGGCTACAGTAATGCTTGAACACTGTAGCAATGGTGGGTGGCAGTCTGAACATGCTGGTGGCTTGCATGCAAAGTTAGACTTTGCATGCAACTGGAGTATGGACTCCACAATTCTCCCCCTCCGTACACATAGGAGAAGAACACAACTCACCGATCTTCAGTTACTTTGCATCCCGGCTATGTATCCATATAGCTCAAGCTTATCACGAGTAATTATCTTTGTCAACATGTCAGCTGGATTCTTATCAGTATGAATCTTCACCAGTTTCAACAATTGTTCTTCAATCACCTCACGTATCCAGTGATAACGAATATCGATATGCTTTGTGCGGGAATGGTACATAGAATTCTTGCTCAAGTCTAGAGCACTTTGACTGTCACAATGTACAATGTATTCCTCCTGATTAATACTCAGTTCCTGGAGAAATCACTTTAATCACAACATTTCTTTCCCAGCTTCCGCTGCAGCAATATACTCTGCTTCTGTTGTGGATAAAGTAACACACTTCTACAGTTTGGACTCCCATGATACAGCTCCCCCTGCAAAAATAAAAACATACCTTGAAGTAGATTTTCTACTGTTAAGAACACCGGCCATATCTGAATCAGTATAGCCATCGAGAATTGGATCTGCTCCCCCAAAGCACAAGCATAGCTTTGATGTACCCTTTAGGTACCTGAGAATCCATTTAACAGCTTCCCAATGCTCTCTCCCTGGATTGGAAAGGAATCTGCTCACAACACCAACAACGTGAGCAATATCTGGTCTTGTACACGCCATTGCGTACATCAGACTATCGACTACTAAAGAGTATGGGATTGCATCCATCTGTTCAATCTCCTTCTCTGATGAAGGACAAGATTTCTTACTCAAGTGAAAATGGTTACCTAGTGGAGTGGTAACCGACTTCGCATTCTTCATGTTGAACCTTTCAAGCACCCGTTCAACATAGGTTTCTTGTGATAGTCACAATTTCTTGGCTTTCTTGTCATGAACAATCTTTATAACCAGTATCTGTTGGGCTGAGCCTAAGTCCTTCATATCGAAGAACTGGGATAAATTGGCCTTCAATCTGTTAATCATGGGCACATCCTGGCCAACAATTAACATATCATCCACATATAGCAGCAATATCACAAAGTTACAGTCTGAAAACTTTTGAACATAAACACACTGGTCTGCGACAGTTCTCCTGTACCCATCACCCATCATGAATGAGTCAAACTTCTTGTACCACTATCTCGACTCCTGCTTAAGGCCGTAGAGACTTTTTAGAAATTTACAGACCAAGTGCTTCTTCTTAGGGACTTCAAACCCTTCTGGCTGCACCATGTAAATTTCTTCCTCCAAATCACCATGGAGAAATGCTCTCTTTACATCCATTTGTTCAAGCTCCAGATTCATTCTTGCTACTAACCCCAGTATGACTCAGATAGATGTCATCTTCACCACAGGTGAGAAAATCTCGTCGAAGTCTATTCCTTTCTTCTATTGGAATCCTTTGACGACTAACCGAGCTTTGTACTTCACAAGCTTGCCGCTGCCATCTTTCTTCAACTTGAACACCCATTTGTTCTGCAGCGCTTTCTTCCCTTTAGGAAGTTTTACCAACTCATAAGTTTGGTTTTTCTGCAAGGAATTCATCTCTTCTTGCATTACTTGCATCCACTCACTACTTTCAGTATGAGTGTAAGCTTCTTGAAAGCTCTCTGGCTCCCCCTCATCAGTAAGCAAAATATAGTCTGAATCCGAATATCTCCTCGACGGAATCAGAGTATGACATCTCTGAGATCTTTCTTGCTGAGCTACTTAAACCGGAGGAGGTTGTGTTGGTTCTACAACTTCTAGCGGAGGATGTTGTGGCTCCCCTTGATCAACACCTTCTGTGTGATTTTCTTCTGGATCTTCCTCCTACAATTCATTAGTATCTGCAGGAATCACTGGTGTAGGATCTGGGATAGTGTTTGCAATAACGGGAATAGTGGACTTGGTGGAATTGTTCAAGTATTCAAACACTTCATTCTCGTGGAACACAACATCCCCGCTTCTAATAACCTTCTTAGTAGTTGTATCCCACAGTCTGTATCCAAATTCATCATCTCCATATCCGATGAAAATGCAAGGAGTGGATCTGCTGTCAAGCTTCTGTCTCTGCTCCTTGGATACATGTGCAAAAGCTTTGCACCCAAATGCTCTCAAGTGAGAGTAAGAAATATTTCTTCCAGACCACACCTTTTTCAGAATTTTAAAATTCAGCAGTGCTGATGGTGATCGGTTAATCAGGTAACATGCCACACGAACTGCTTCATCCCAGAATGGCTTTGGCAGTTTTGCCATATTGAGCATACACCTTGCTCGTTCCATAATGGTCTGATTCATCCTCTCGGCTACACCATTATGTTGTGGGGTACGTGGGACCGTCTTCTCATGTCGAATATCGCCTTCAGCACAGTATGCTTCAAACTCCCTAGAAACATATTCGCCACCATTATCTGATCGGAGGCACTTTAACTTCTTTTCGGTCTCCCTTTCCACCATAGCGAGGAAATTTTTGAAATTCTCGAACACTTGATCCTTGGTTCTGAGAAAATATACCCACACCCTCCTTGAAGCATCATCAATAAAGGTTAGAAAATATATGTTACCTCCTAAAGACTCTTCTTCTAGGGGACCACAGATATCAAAATTTACCAAACTCAGCAGCTCTGACCTTTTCGTGGAAGATGTATTGAATGAGACCTTGTGCTGCTTCCCGAATAAGCAATGATCACATGGGCTCAGCGGAATATTTTTAGACACTGTGATGAGTGCCTTCTTTGCAGGGCGAACAACCCTTTTTTCTCCCATGTGACCGAGTCTTTTGTGTCAGAGATTTGGAGAAGTATCTTCCTCCACAGCATTGATGCTTTCTGAACATACTTTGGCCTATGTTCTGTATAATGTGCCACAAATATGTCCTCTGGCATAAGTCAAAGCACCTTTCATCAACTTCCAGGTGCCATTGCTGAAATGATTGTGATAGCCCTGTTTATCAAGAGCATTCACAGCAATAAGATTGAACCGGAGGTCTGGGACGTGTCGGACGTCCTTCAACACCATAGCGCATCCAAGATTCGTCTTGACATGCAGATCACCAATGGCCACAATCTTGGCAAAACTATCGTTGCCCATCTTCACTGTACCAAAATCACATATTTTGTACAAAGTGAGCAAATCACTTTGTGCAGTAGCGTGGTGTGATGCAGCAGTGTCGATCACCCACTCAGGATCGTGACGTGCTGCATGTAAGCATGTCTCTTCACTGCAAGAGAGTAGTGCTAATCCTCCGAAATGGTGACCAAAGTTTCACCATTTTCATTCTTTGACTCGGAGCTATTTTGACCTTGCTCCCGTTGTAATTTCTGGCAATTATTCTTGATGTGACCTTCAATACCACAGTGGTAACACTTGTATTTACCTTTCTGTTGTCTCCTGCCGTCATTGGACTTTCCATGATCCTAGTTCCGTCCTCGGCTCTGACTTCTACCTCTACTCCTGCCTCTTCCTTGAGGTCGTCCTCTACTTTCAGTAACAAAGGCATGAGACTGATCTATGCCCAATTCCTTCATTTGACTCTCCTTGTTGAATAAAGCATCCGAGACCATCTCCATAGTGAGTTTGCCTATGGGTGCAGAGTTATTGAGGGAAACCACCAGCGTCTCCCAACTATCTAGTAAGGAACTAAGGAGTAGTAAAGCTTGTTCTTCGTCATCAAGAACAAACTTGACAGCTAAAAGCTGATTCAGCAAGTTCTGGAACTCATTGGTGTGCTCAGCTACAGATGTACCATTTTTCAATTTCAAATTGACAAGGCGTCTGACCAAGAGTGCTTTATTTTGAGTAGTCTTGGCTTGGTACATGTTCTCTAGCTTTTTTCAGAGATCATATACACTTGTCTCCTATGCAACATGGTGAAAAATACTGTGATCGATCCAATTTTGAATCTGACAGATCGTCTTATTGTGTTTCTTTATCCAGTCAGCATCTTTGACATCATCAGGTTTCTTGCCTTCGTTCTCCAAAGGATCAGCCAGATCTCTGCAATTCAGGAAATCCTCCATTCGAGGTTTCCATAATGCATAATTTGTGGGTGTCAAATTCATCATGGCTCCAGATGACTCTGATGTATAAGCTTCCATCAGAAAAAAAAATTTGGTTTCAAGATAAATCGAGCAACACCAAAATTTTTAGAGGGAGAGTGTGGCTCACCCCGACGTCCGATTTTGTTGATTTTTGAACCATTAGACTCGTGAGGTGATGAAGAATACCTAGATGTGTTCAAAACCTGATTTTTTTGAAGTCAAAATTTGATCCAAGAGCAAATAAGTTGCTCATTTTCTGTCCGGGATGATTTCCGATTGCTGAAAATATGAACCTCAGGCTCCGATATCACTTGTTGAGGATACCAGATCAATATGACATTACCAAACGAAATCAAAACGAAAGAAATACAAAGATTTTTCTTCTTTCTTTGTAACTCACTACACCTCTTCTTTCTCTATACCACACCTAATACATGCAAACACACATCTTTGTCTACATGTCAGCATGCTCCGATACCAAATTGTGGAGTCCATACTCTAGTTGCATGCAAAGTCTATCTTTGCATGCAAGCCACCAGCCACCAACTACCAGCCACCAGCATGTTCAGACTGCCACCCACCATTGCTACAGTGTTCAAGCATTACTACAGCCGCCCATATTTTGTCAAAATATTACCTAACACTTACCTAATTTTTGTGTTTTATTAAGCTGTGAGTTTCTCTATATAAAGAGATGTGTGTGTGCATGTATTATGTGTGATAGAGAGAAAGAAGAGGTGTAGTGAGTTACAAAGAAAGAAGAAATATTTTTGTATTTCTTTCGTTTTGATTTCGTTTAATAATGTCATATTAATCCGATATCCTCAACAAGTGGTATCAGAGCTTGAGGTTCATATTTCCAACAACTAGAAATCATCCCGAACAGAAAATGAGCAACTTTTTGCTCTCGGGTAATTTTTGACTTCAACGAAATCAGGTTTTGAACACATCTGGTGTTCCTCGTCACCTCACGAGTCTCTTGATTCAAAAATCATCGAAATCGGACGTCGAGGTGAGCCACTCTCCCTCTGAAATTTTGAGATACTATTCACGTATCTAGAGGTTGAAGACGAAGTGACGTCAGCATGATGTCAGTGTGATGTCATCTGCCACGTCATCATCTACCACGTCAGAGCACAGTCAGCAATTGTGTCATGTCAGCAGCCATGTCATCAAATAGCGTTAGTTGATTATCAGTTGACCGTCAGTCAAAAGTTAAGTCCGGTTCAAATTGAAGAACCTTTGACCAGCCGGTTCGGTATGTTTCGGATCGATTCGTAAGGTTTTCGACCCTTCTGAACGCAACCGTGCTATCGATTTTTCGAGATTCCACTCCAATATTTCAGTGTTGCTCGATTTAGCTTGAATCTTTTTTGATGGAAGCTTCTACATCAGAGTCATCTGGAGCCATGATGAAATTGACACACATAAATTATGCATTATGGAAACCTCGGATGGAGGATTTCTTGAATTGTAGAGATCTGGCGGATCCCTTAAAAAATGGGGGCAAGAGACCAGATGACATAAAGGAGGCTGAGTGGACAAAGAAACACAAGAAGACGATCGGTCAGAATCGATCACAGTGTTTTTCACCATGTTGCACAGGAGACAATTGCATATGATCTCTAGAAAAAGCTAGAGAACATGTACAAAGCCAAGACTGCCCAAAATAAAGCACTATTGGTTAGACGCCTTGTCAATTTGAAATTGAAAAATGGTACATCTATAGCTGAGCACACCAATGAGTTTCAGAACTTTGTGAATCATCTTGTATCTGTCAAGTTTGTTCTCAATGATGAAGAACATGCTTTACTACTCCTCAGTTCCTTACCAGACAGTTGGGAGACGTTGGTGCTCTCTCTCAGTAACTCTGCACTTGGAGGCAAACTCACTATCGAGATGGTCTCGGATGCTTTATTCAACGAGAATAGTCGAAGGAAAGAATTGGGCATAGACCAGTCTCATGCCCTTGTTACTAAAAGTAGAGGACGACCTCAACGTAGAGGTAGAAGTCAGAGCCGAGGATGAAACCAGGACCATGGAAAGTCCAATGATGGCAGGAGACAACAGAAAGGTAAATACAAGTGTTACAACTGTGGCATTGAAGGTCACATCAAGAAGAATTGCCGAAAATTACAACGGGAGCAAGGTCAAAATAGCTCCGAGTCTAAGAATGAAAATGGTGAAACTTTGGTCACCATTTCGAAGGATGTAGCAATACTCTCTTGCAGTGAAGAGACGTGCTTACATGCAGCAAGTCACGATCCTGAGTGGATGATCGACACTGCTGCATCACACCACGCTACTCCACAAAGTGATTTCTTCACTTCGTACATAATCGGTGATCTTGGTATAGTGAAGATGGGCAACGATAGTTTTGCCAAGATTGTGGCCATTGGTGATGTGCATGTCAAGACGAATCTTGGATGCTCTATGGTGTTGAAGGACGTCCGACACGTCCCAGACCTCCGGTTCAATATTATTGTTGTGAATGCTCTTTATAAACAGGGCTATCACAATCATTTCGGCAATGGCACCTGGAAGTTGATGAAATGTGCTTTGACTTATGCCAGAGGACATATTTGTGATATATTATACAGAACACAAGCCAATGTATGTTCAGAAAGCATCAATGTTGTGGAGGAAGATACTTCTCCAAATCTCTGTCATAAAAGACTCGGACACATGGGAGAAAAATGGTTGTTCACCCTATCAAAGAAGGCACTCATCACAGTGTATAAAAATATTTCATTGAGCCCATGTGATCATTGCTTATTCGGGAAGCAGCACTAGGTCTCATTCAATACATCTTCCACGAAAAGGTCAGAGCTGCTGAGTTTGGTACATTTTGATGTCTGTGGTCCCCTAGAAGAAGAGTCTTTGGGAGGTAACAGATATTTTCTAACCTTTATTGATGATGCTTCAAGGAAGGTGTGGGTATATTTTATCAAAACCAAGGATCAGGTGTTCGAGAATTTCAAGAATTTTCATGATATGGTAGAAAGGGGGACCAGAAAGAAGTTGAAGTGCCTCCGATCAGATAATGGAGAAGAATATGTTTCCAAGGAGTTTGAAGCATACTGTACTGAACGTGGTATTTGGCATGAGAAGAAGGTCCCACGTATCCCACATCATAATGATGTAGCTGAGAGGATGAATCGGACCATTATGGAACGAGCAAGGTGTATGCTCAGTATGGAAAAGCTGCCAAAGCCATTCTGGGGTGAAGCAGTTCGTGTGGCCTGTTACCTGATTAACCAATCACCGTCAGCACTGCTGAATTTTGAAATTTCGGAGAAGGTGTGGTCTGGAAGAAATATTTCTTACTCTAACTTGAGAGTACTTGGGTGCAAAGCTTTTGCACATGTATCCAAGGAGCAGAGACAGAAGCTTGACAGCAGATCCACTCCTTGCATTTTCATCAGATATGAAGATGATGAATTTGGATACAGACTGTGGGATCCAACTGCTAAGAAGGTTATCAAAAGCAGGGATGTTGTGTTCCACGAGAATGAAGTGTTTGAAGACTTGAACAATTCCACCAAGTCCACTGTTCCTGTTGTTGCAAACACTATCCTAGATCCTGCACCAGTGATTCCTGCAGATACTGATGAATTGCAGGAGAAAGATCTAGAAGAAAATCACACAGAAGGTGTTGAGCAGGGGGAGCTACAACCTCCTCCATTAGAAGCTATAGAACCAGTACAACCTCCTCCAGTTGACGCACCTCAGCTAGGAAGATCTCTGAGGGGTCGTACTATGATTCCGTCAAGAAGATATTTGGATTTAGACTATATTTTGCTTACTGATGAGGGGGAGCCAGAGAGCTTTCTAGAAGCGTACACTCATACTAAAAGTAGTGAGTGGATGCAAGTAATGCAAGAAGAGATGAATTCCTTACAGAAAACCAAACTTATGAGTTGGTAAAACTTCCTAAAGGGAATAAAGCGCTGCAGAACAAATGGGTGTTCAAGCTGAAGAAGGATGGCAGTGACTCGCCCAAAATAGGTAAGTGGATTAACGCTTTCCCAAGTGTAGGATTGTCAAAGTAATAATAGGAGTGAATCCCAAATCGTCTCACAAAGACTTTTGGTTTCGGCTTGGGTCTATGGATTATTAACCTAATTACTTAATTAAATATGGTATTCACAATGCAAGTGATGGCAAAATTGCACTAACCATTGGTTAGATTCGGTTTTCCTCTTTGGGTGATTGATGGACTAAACCCTAATATGCAATATATGAAATGGAAATGGAAATGGAGACTAAGCTACTGCAGAAAATTGAAATCAAAATCAACACAACTAAACATGGCATATATCGTTAAAGCGGAAGCTAAATCGGAATAACAAAACACAAGAAGATTGAACTAAGAACTATGAATCGAAATGCGATAAATAAAATGCAAAAACAATAAGCAAAGAGAGTTTAGAAGTCAAATCCAATATCGAATGTTGAGGCAAAGTGGCCTTCCAATCTACAAAGAGAGGTTGAAGCTAATCCAACTTGGGCTCTTCTCAAGCTCTACAAGGAGGAAAAACTTCTTCTTCTAGTTGGTTGGGTCTCCAAAACACCTAGCAATCTTCTTGAATGTGATTTTCGAACTCCAACAAAGAACCAGAATGAAGAACAAGGCAAGAGAATGAAAAACCTAAGAAAGAATGTAATTTTCGGCCAAAAATGAGAGTTGTTAAAGAATGGGGTCTCCAAACCCATAAAACCCTCATACCTATGTTAAAAGACCATCCTAACCTATTACAAATAAGTCCCATTGGTCAAATAAAGTAATTAGACAAGTTTGCCCCTTCAAGAATTGAGTAAAAATCATAAAACCCGAAATTATTGGAACTGTTCAAGGCAGTATCTTGTATTAATTCCACAGACTTCAATTCTCAATGGATTTATGCGTATGAGCACTCGTTGGAAAGATCTGGATGTCTACTTCAACTTTGTAGAAGAAAGTTTCTTCAAATTCGATCATTTGCACCTTCAAAAGTTGACCCGAAAATTATTGCGCAGTGCTGTCCGGACAGATATGCTTGAAAACAGCACTGTCCGGCTTTCTTCTTCAACCGTCCGGACGGTGAACAGTACCGTCCGGACGGATATGCCAGAAAATGCCACTGTCCGCCTTTCTTCTTTGTCCGTCCGGACGGCTTCTGATACGCGTCCGGACGGTTGACAGTAAACTTCAGTTTTGCAGCTCCTTTTATGCATTTTCTTCCATATTCAATCCCGATCAATCCGAAGCCTACAAAAATCATTCAAACAAGTCATAAATGACTGAAACATACTTAAACAAGTGTCAAAACCATTTTTAGGTTGATAGAACAAAATTCGGCATATTAAAACTCAAATGCTTAAGAGATAGCATTTCCACAACTTCAACCATTATGCCCAAAACTTGGATTTCCTATCTCTAAGCTACCAAACCAACTTGAACCACTAGAAAACACTTAAAATGACTATGTCAAAGTGTTGAATTATGCATTGGCTCATTAACATGGATTTCGGCAACTCAAACCTAAAATGTGGTATTTAAGCATTGAAACTCAACGTTTTACTTTCAAAACTCCACAAAAATATGCAAAATATCATCCCAATCAGGCAGCGGTAAGCTTGTGAAGTACAAAGCTCGGTTAGTCGTCAAAGGATTCCAATAGAAGAAAGGAATAGACTTCGATGAGATTTTCTCACCTTTGGTGAAGATGACATCTATCCGAGTCATACTGGGGTTAGTAGCAAGTATGAATCTGGAGCTTGAACAAATTGATGTAAAGATAGCATTTCTCTATGGTGATTTGGAGGAAGAAATTTACATGGTGCAGCGAGAAGGGTTTGAAGTCCCTAAAAAGAAGCACATGGTCTGCAAACTGCAGAAAAGTCTCTACGGCCTTAAGCAGACGCCGAGATAGTGGTACAAGAAGTTTGACTCATTCATGATGGGTCATGGGTACAAGAGAACTGTCGCAGACCAATGTGTTTATGTTCAAAAGTTTTCAGACGGTAACTTTGTGATATTGCTGCTATATGTTGATGATATGTTAATTGTTGGTCGGGATGTGCCCATGATTAACACATTGAAGGCCCAGTTATCCCAGTTCTTCGATATGAAAGACTTAGGCTTAGCTCAACAGATACTGGGTATGAAGATTGTTCGTGACAGGAAAGCCAAGAAATTGTGGCTGTCACAAGAAACCTATGTTGAACGGGTTCTTGAAAGGTTCAATATGAAGAATGCGAAGTCGGTTACCACTCCACTAGGTAACCATTTTCACCTTAGTAAGAAATCTTGTCCTTCATTAGAGAAGGAGGTTGAAGAGATGGAAGCAGTCCCTTACTCTTCAGCAGTTGATAGTCTGATGTACGCAATCGTATGTACAAGACCAGATATTGCTCACGCTGTTGGTGTTGTGAGCAGATTTCTTTCCAATCCTTGGAAAGAGCATTGGGAAGCTGTTAAATGGATTCTTAGGTACCTAAAGGGTACATCAAAGCTCTGCTTATGCTTTGGGGGAGCAGATCCAGTTCTGGATGGTTATACTGATTCAGATATGGCCGGTGATCCTGATAGTAGAAAATCTACTTCAGGGTATGTTTTCACTTTTGCAGGGGGAGCTGTATCATGGCAGTCCAAACTGCATAAGTGTGTTGCTTTATCTACAACAAAAGCAGAGTATATTGCTGCAGCAGAAGCTGGTAAAGAAATGTTATGCTTGTAGCGGTTTCTCCAGAAATTGGGTATTAATCAAGAAGAATATCATATGCATTGTGACAGCCAGAGTGCTCTAGACTTCAGCAAGAATTCCATGTATCATTCCATGATAGGTGTAGAATGCACCTATAATTATGGGCTTTAATTGTTGTAATTGGTATGATTTCAAGATCGAAATACTGCCCAAAATACATATTTTCTTGTTAGGTATGGATGAATGCAAAGATGGAAATGCAACCTGGTTCTGGAGTAAAAGTACAGCCCGTTTGCGACCGCAGAATTCCAACGGGAAAATAAAAACGGTGTCACTTTGTTATGTAGTGTGGCAAGTTGGACTAAAGGCAGTTGACCAAATTCCATCCACAAATTTTAGTGGTCAAAACGGTGTAGTATGAAGGAATTACTAAAAATGGAAATTGGACAGAACAAAAGAAAAGAAGAAAGATAGAATGAAATTATTTTTCATTCCAGAAGAGATACACGACAATGAAAAGAAGAGATGGGGGATTAAAGGGGAAAGACACGAAGATCAAGTGGACTCTTCTCTACAACTGGTTTTGGGTTTTCATTTCTGTATTTGAATATGTATATGTGTAACTAAATTACTAATTAGCTTGGGTTCGGTTAGTTCTTGGATTTGATCTTGGTTGAACAATTCTATGGTTGATTACACTAGGATTAATTTATAAATCTCCGAATTTTATTGATGATTTCTTATTATTATGAATGTCTGATCAACTTCATGATGTAGGGGAACTGTTAGTTAGGCACATTCGGCTGGCCAATACCCGGTGTCTAACAAGTGACAAAAATCTGATTAAGGTCTAGATTTGGGATTTGTAAACACAATTTATTAGGTAATACACCATTGCTTAAGGTTGTGTGATTGTCGACTTTCTAGTTCATATGCTTATTTTAGGAAACTCTTAGGGTACGCCAACCAATACTCCTAAGATAAGAAAAGATTTTTAGGCTGGACTAAAGCCAAGGGTCGTTGTTTAGGAAAGTCAGAGTTAAGAGAGCCAGACCAAGGTCTCTTGATTGACGTCATTAATTCTTTAAATTGTGTGATTGCAATTGGAATTTTGTAACTGAGTGATAGTACAAGAACGAGACTAACCCAAGCTAAGCCTTACCCCATTAATTTACATCCTTTCCAACCACTTTTATTCAGCATTTTCAGATCTGATTTTTCTGCATTTTAGTTTAATTATTGCTTTGTAGTTTTTTTGGTAGTTGAGCAGTCTCTGTGGATACGATCCCATTCGCTTTTATACTATTTACGACACGTACACTTGCGGATAGGGTAAGACCCGTCTTTATTTGATATTGCAAGGTTAACTTGCGATATTTTATATCGACCAAGTTTTTGGCGCCGTTGCCGGGGACTGTTAAGTCCATTACCGGTCAAGCGTTTAGCAATAAGTTTTATTTATTTACTCGATAGTTTAGTATTTCACAACTTGACATTGTTATTTTTATTTTGCAGGGGGTTCTCTTTTGTTCCTTGACAGTGCATGGTCAATACACGTTATCAAGACAAGAAGTTAGAAGAGTTAGATCCTGAAATAGAGAGAACGGCTAGAGCACTTTGAAGAAAGAATATGGCTGAGAATAATCCCATTGTTGATGCAGAAGATGCGGGTAATGAAAGGGTTCCTATGATGAACCGATACATTCCACGAAATGTTGCCCAACCATCTTGCATTGCATTTCAGCCCAATAGAGCAGCCACATTTAGCCTAGCACCTCAGTTGCTGAATTCAGTGCCTCACTATGAGGGGCGGTTTGATGAAGATCCCCAACAACACTTGAAAGATTTTACCGATCTTTGTCGAACACAAAACATGACGGGCATCACGGCTGATAATTTGAAGCTCATGTTGTTTTCCTTCACGCTAAGAGGAGGAGCCAAGATGTGGTACAACACGATTGAAGCAGGTTCCATTGTTACATGGGAGCAAATGGCTAAAAAGTTCTTGAGAGAATTTTTCCAGCTCATAGGACCAAGCAACTTGTAAGGGAGATCCAAAATTTCCAACAAAAAGATGGTGATCTCTTCTATGAAGCTTGGAAAGATTTCAAGGTTCGCCTAGCTCGCTGGCCAACCAACAACTTGCACAAAGATGACATTGTTTTACACTTCTATGAAGGGTTGAATGAGGTCAATAGGATGAAGGTTGATTCAGCATGTAATGGGGTGTTGATGAGGAAGAGTAGTGAAGAGGCAATGGAGTTATTTGAGGAATTGAGTGAAGATTCCCAACAATTTTCCACATGAAGTAAGGGTTCCTCTAAGAGACAAGGTGTGTATGAGGTAAGTTCAGATACTATGGTGCAAGCTGAAATTGGGAATCTGAACTGGAAAATGGATCTCTTAGTAGATTCTCTGAAGGGATGAACTTGGCTAATGCATCTACTTCAACACCATCCGCTGTGGTATGTGCTATTTGCTCACATCAAGAACATGCTACTGAGGCATGTCCATTGACTGCTATGACAGAGCAAGAGGAGGCTAACTATATGGGCCAAATGAATTTTAATCAAAGGAACCAGCAGTATCCTTAGAGAAGCCATCCTAATTTTTCTTGGAAGAATGACCAGCCTGCTGCTAATGTTCTAGCTTCAGTTGTTCAACTAGCAAAGAAGAATGACCTGGAGGTATCCATGATGCAGTTTATGCAACATACAACTCAAGCCATTCAGAAATTAGAGACACAAATGGGGCAAATGGCTAAGGAGATTAGTGAGAGGAAAAAGCGAGAGCTTCCAGCTCAGGTCGTTAATAATCCAGCTGGTTTGGAACATGCAAAGGTTGTTACAACACTGAGGAGTGGCAAAGTTGTTGACAACAAGGTTGAAAGGCCTCCACTGGAAAAAAAATTGCACTAGTCCAGTCGCAGAAAGGGTGCAACAAGGGTGCAGTTCTGCACCAGTGGCTCCAAAAGACTGGGGAAGAGATCCTCCACCTTTCCCGCAAAGGTTTGCTAAAAAGAAACTTGACTCTAAAGCTCTAGATATCTTTGAAAATTTGCATAAGGTTGAGATTAATATTCCATTGCTTGATGCTATTAAGCAAATTCCTTCTTATGCTAAATTTTTGAAAGATTGTTGTACAAATAAGAGAAAATTTGTTGAGCATGAGAAAGTTGCTTTGACTAAAAAGGTGAGTGCTGTTTTATTACACAAGCTTCCTCCTAAGCTTAAGGATCCTTGTAGCTTCACCATCCCTTGCAAAGTGGGGAATCAATTTTTCGAAAAGGCTTTGTTAGACCTTGGTGCTAGTATTAACTTGCTTCCTTTTTCTGTGTATGAGAAGCTTGGTCTAAGAGAACTTCAGCCCACTTTCATAGCATTGCAATTGGCTGATCGAACTGTTAAGAGACCTAGGTGCATTTTAGAGGATGTTTTAGTATCTGTGTAAGGTTTGATTTTACCAGCTGATTTCGTTGTGTTAGATATGGAAGATAGTCCAATGTCTTCATCTTTACATATTATTCTTGGTCGCCCTTTTATGATTACTGCTGACATGAATATTTGTGTAAAAAAGGGGACTATAACCATGAAGGTTAATGACCAAGAGTTAGAATTTCGTGTGTTTGCTACTATCAAAACTCATGATGATCATAGTGATTGCTTTCGTGTGGATATTATACATGATCTAGTGAGTAAGGTTTTTCAGGTGTCTTGTGGAGATCCTTTGGAGACTGTGGTGGCTCAAGGCTTGGATGAAAAGTCATTGAATGAAAGTACTATAGAACATGATGGCTGCATACAGGAGGCTATTCAGGCGCTTCAATTGGATAGGCCATATGTGAGTAAGGGTTTTCCTCCTTTTGAGCAACTAACACCTATTTCTTCCTCTTTTGTTCCATCTACAGTTAAGGCACCAAAGTTGGAATTAAAGTAGCTGCCCAGCCATCTCAAATACATTTATTTGGGTGACAATGACACTCTCCCGGTTATAGTGGTTGCAAGCTTGAGTTTGGGGGAAGAGGAAAAGTTGAGCCACATTTTAAGAAGACATAAAACAGCTATTGGGTGGACAATTGCTGACATTCGAGGAATCAGTCCAGCAAAATGTATGCACCAAATTTTGTTGGAGGATAATGCTAAACCTTCTCGGGAGGCTCAGAGGCGTCTCAATCCTCACATGAAGGAAGTTGTCAAAGGTGAAATTCTCAAGTTGTTGGATGTGGGGGGTGATTTATCCGATTTCAGATAGCAAGTGGGTGAGTCCCATTCATGTGGTGCCAAAGAAGAGTGGCATAACAGTGATCCAGAATGAACACAATGAGTTGATACCAACTAGGATGACCACGGGTTGGCGAGTTTGTATTGATTATCGGAAGCTCAATACTGCGACACGGGAATATCATTTTCCCTTGCCATTCATTGACCAGATGTTGGAGCGACTCGCTGGACATAGTCATTATTGCTTCTTGGATGGGTACAGTGGCTACAATCAGATTGCTATCGCACCAGAGGATCAAGCCAAGACTACATTTACATGTCCCTATGGCACATTTTCTTACCGAAGGATGCCATTTGGGCTTTGTAATGCTCCAGCCACATTTCAACGTTGTATGCTCAGTATTTTTTCTGATATGGCTGAGAAATTCATTGAAGTATTCATGGATGACTTTAGTTTATTTGGGTCTGATTTTGATGAATGTCTTGAGCACTTACGGCTGGTTTTGGAACGGTGCGAGGAGACCAACCTTGTCTTGAACTGGGAGAAATGCCATTTTATGGTAAATGAAGGTATTGTGTTGGGTCATCTCATCTCGAGCAGAGGCATTGAAGTTGACAAGGCCAAGATTGAGATTATTTCCAAATTAGCGAGTCCAATAACTATTAAAGGGGTGCGAAGTTTTCTTGGGCATGCAGGGTTTTATCGACGGTTCATTAAAGATTTTTCAAAGATTTCTAAGCCCTTGTGTGCCTTATTGATGAAAGATGCTGAGTTTGTGTGGACTGGGGAGTGTCGGGTAGCATTTGAGAGGCTTAATGAAGCTCTTACTTCAGGTCCTATCATGCGCGCACCTGATTGGGAGTTTTCGTTTGAATTGATGTGCGATGCAAGTGATTACTCTTTGGGGGCTATTTTGGGCCAACGGAAGGCCAAGATACCGTATGCTATTTACTATGCATCCCGCACTTTGAATGATGCTCAGCTGAATTATTCCACCACTGAGAAAGAGCTCTTGGCAGTCATATTTTCCCATGAAAAATTCAGATCTTATTTGGTTGGGTCTCGAGTGATTGTCTACACTGATCACGCTGCCTTGAGATATTTGATGAAAAAGAAAGATGCCAAGCCACGACTCATACGTTGGGTACTTCTTTTACAAGAGTTCGACTTGGAAATCAAGGATAAAAAAGGAGTGGAAAATGTAGTGGCTGATCACTTATCTCGGCTGATTTCTGACAGTGCACATGATGAGCTTCCATTGGGTGAATCTTTTCCAGACGAACAACTTCTTGTTGTTGTTACTGAAGTTCCTTGGTATGCTGACATAGTAAACTATCTTGTGACTAAATCTTTTCCATCTTATCTTTCTTATCAGGATAGAAAGCAGATCATGTCAAGAGCAAGGGATTATATCTGGGATGATCCTTATTTATTCAAAATTTGCCCGGATCAAATTATTCGCAACTGTGTTCCTCCAACAGAGTAGCTAGACTTCCTCAAGCATTGTCACTCTTATGCTTGTGGCAGCCACTTTGGACCCAAGAAAATAGCCTTTAAGGTATTTCATTCTGGTTTTTATTAGCCCACGATTTTTAAAGATGCTTTGCTCTTTTGTAGGAGTTATGATCGGTGCCAACGGAGTGGAAACATATCAGCCCGTGACCAAATGCCATTGACTAATATTCAAGTCATTGAGCTTTTCGACTTATGGGGTATTGACTTTATGGGTCCTTTCCCTTCCTCTTTTGGCTTTGAATATATATTGGTGGAGCTGGAGCACCGGGCCTACTGGGCTATAAAAAAATTCAACTTTAACATGAAGGAAGCTGGCGACCAGCGTCGTATGCAATTGAATGAGTTAGAAGAGTTGCGTCATGAAGCTTATGACAATGCCAAGTTGTACAAGGAGCGTTCTAAGATATATCATGATCACCACCTTCTGTGGAAAGAGTTTTCTCCCGGTCAGCGGGTTCTTGTTTACAACTCGCGGTTGCGGTTGTTTCCGGGCAAACTGAAATCTCGTTGGCATGGTCCTTACTTGGTGAAAACATTTCCTCATGGAGCTCTTGAACTGCAGCACCTTGATTCTGACCGAACATTCAAAATTAATGGTCATCGTGCCAAACTCTATTGGGACTCTGTGCCTCTCACTCTTGAGGAGGACATTATTCTTGTTTCTTCGGTATAGCTTTCTCACTAGCTATGTCCGGCTGAGGACGTTAAACCCAGCACTACATGGGAGGTACCCCATGGGGATGAGGAGCATTTTTATTAACATACTTCAACAGCTAAGTCTCCTACCTATCTCTGTCTTATATTTTATTTCCTTCGATGCACTGCATTTCTCTCTCATTGAAGACAATGTCAAATTTAATTTTGGGGGAGGGTTTTGCTCATTTTATAAAACTTTGGTAAGCGGGTTTTTGTTTGTCTTGAATGTGTAGGGCTGAAATTATATCTTGCTGTGAGGTGATTTGTGTGAAGCTTTTGCTTGAATATGCATGTCACTGAAGCATCTAAGCATTTGGTGAGCAGCCTGCAGATTATGTGTGTTATAATTCCATTACTTTGCTTGCTAGAACTTGCATTATATCAACTGAGTAAAATGCCTGGTTTTGTTGTGCTGAGATGATGAAGTGCTGTGCATATTTGTCTGACCCTATGCTGTACAATTATTTTTTTGAGACTCTCAGCCTATGCTAAATTTCAATCATCTGATTCTTGCCATGTAAACAAAAGCCTTTCTTTGTGTGAGCCAAAAGCCAATCAAACTTCTATCCTTTTTGCTTGCTTTCAAGGATAATCATGTGCTTAAAGGTGTCTGACATGATGCTTTAGTTTGGGGTATGAATGTTGGGGAAAGAGTTTGCAGAGAGGTTGTAGTAGGGTGATATTCAAGGAGGAAGGAGAGTTGTCAGTTCTGGTGCAGGGTGATACTTTTTGTAGCCTCTTTGTGACTAAGGTGTAGGAAATTTGCAGCCTGTTTGTGGCCATATAATTAAGGTGGCGGTTTCAGTATGCAGGGTGATGCGGTGCCGTTTGCCAAAAAAAAAAAAATATATATATATATATATATAATTGATTTTTGCAGCCTTTCCACGGCCGCCGATCTGGAATAGTATAAAGGCAAATGTTGGGGACCACTTAAACCCTAGTTGTTGCACGAAGCCTACAATATCATCTGAATAGAGCGGCGATTTGGGGTTTTCAGTCGAATCAACGGATCGATAGCCATGGAAGGTCGGAGATCGAAAGGAAAAGCGAGGGCAGTAAAGGGAAAGAGTCCCATGGTCGGAGAATCGAGTTCGCCGCCTCAAGAAGAGGAGCTCGTACAACGTTTTGTTTCACCCAATGCCACTGAAGAGTATGAATCAATTTGGAAGAAGAGGGGCCTGCACATTGAGCGACATATGGTCATGAAGGACTTCGAACATGTGTGTTGGTATGGTATTTTTGAAGAATTGGATTGGGTGTCAATAGGCAGTGTTGTCGGATTAGCTAATAGGCAAATTGTGCAAGAGTTTTATGCAAACCTAATTGTTAATGATAATCATTGCGAAGCATATGTTAGGGGAATTAGATTTTACTTCAATCCTAGGCGAGTTTTTCTAGCTTTGTCTCTGCCACCCCCTATTCGCAAGCCTGCCTATAGATTTTATGAATTTAGTGCAGCTGAATCTGAGATTGTATGGCACGAGTTGTCCGTTGTGGTAACTAGTTTAACTGATGGAAATGATACTGATTTTGCCAAAACTGTGATAGCATATGCTGATTTGATGCAGCCGTATAGGTTGTTGGCTTATATTGTCACTCGCAATGTTATTCCAGTCACTCATTTGTCTACTGTGAATACGAAGACTTGCTATTTGATGTATGCTATTATGAATCGAATGAATTTTTGTATGGGAGGAACAATATATGATCATATAGTGAAAGTAAAAGAAGGGCAGTTGAGTGGGCAGGTGTTGCCATTTGGGGTGTTGATCACCAAGATTTGTCTAGAAGAGGGGGGTTTTTGCTGAGGCTGGTGATGTGTTGATGAAGAAAGTTGCTCCCTTGACCAAGTCTTGGTGGGATATGACCAAGTCTTGTCACTTTGTTATGTAGTGTGGCAAGTTGGACTAAAGGGAGTTGAACAAATTCCATCCACAAATTTTAGTGGTCAAAACGGTGTAGTATGAAGGAATTACTAAAAATGGAAATTGGACAGAACAAAAGAAAAGAAGAAAGATAGAATGAAATTATTTTTCATTCCAGAAGAGATACACGGCAGTGAAAAGAAGAGCTGGGGGATTAAAGGGGAAAGACACGAAGATCAAGTGGACTCTTCTCTAACACTGGTTTTGGGTTTTCATTTTTGTATTTGAATATGTATATGTGTAACTAAATTACTAATTAGCTTGGGTTCGGTTAGTTCTTGGATTTGATATTGGTTGAACAATTCTATGGTTGATTACACTAGGATTAATTTATGAATCTCTGAATTAATTGATGATTTCTTGTTATTGTGAATGTCTGATCAACTTCATGATGTAGGGGAACTGTTAGTTAGGCACATTCGGCTGGCCAATACCCGGTGTCTAACAAGTGACAAAAATCTGATTAAGGTCTAGATTTGGGATTTGTAAACACAATTTATTAGGTAATACACCATTGCTTAAGGTTGTGTGATTGTCGACTTTCTAGTTCATATGCTTATTTTAGGAAACTCTTAGGGTACGCCAACCAAGACTCCTAAGATAAGAAAAGATTTTTAGGCTGGACTAAAGCCAAGGGTCGTTGTTTAGGAAAGTCAGAGTTAAGAGAGCCGGACCAAGGTCTCTTGATTGACGTCATTAATTCTTTAAATTGTGTGATTGCAATTGGAATTTTGTAACTGAGTGATAGTACAAGAACGAGACTAACCCAAGCTAAGCCTTACCGCATTAATTTACATCCTTTCCAACCACTTTTATTCAGCATTTTCAGATCTGATTTTTCTGCATTTTAGTTTAATTATTGCTTTGTAGTTTGTTCGGTAGTTGAGTAGTCTCTGTGGATACGATCTCATTCACTTTTATACTATTTACGACACGTACACTTGCGGATAGGGTAAGACCCGTCTTTATTTGATATTGCAAGGTTAACTTGCGATATTTTATATCGACCAAGTTTTTGGCACAACGCATATTGATATTCGGTATCACTGGATACGTGAGGTGATTGAAGAAAAATTGTTGAAACTGGTGAAGATTCACACTGATAAGAATCCAGCTGACATGTTGACAAAGATAGTTACTCGTGAGAAGTTTGAGCTATGTGGATACATAGCCGGGATGCAAAGTAACTGAAAATCGGTGAGTTGTGTTCTTCTCCTATGTGTATGGATGGGGAGAATTGTGGAGTCCATACTCTAGTCGCATGCAAAGTCTAACTTTGCATGCAAGCCACCAGCCACCAACATGTTCAGACTGCCACCCACCATTACTACAGTGTTCAAGCATTACTGCAGCCACCCATGTTTTGTCAAAAATATTACCTAAGGGCAATTGCAATGGTTCAAATTTAATGGGCCAACAAAGTTAATGTGTTTTGCTGATGTGGCTGTATTGAAAAATGTGTTTTGATGATGTGGCTTGACTTTTTGTAATAAAGGTGGGACCCAGTCTTGATTTTGGTGTAAATTTGATGGGGTTAATATGAAGGATAAGAAAATAGTTGGGTTGGATAATGATTTTGTATTGGGAGATGTGTTTTGCTGATGTGGCATTATTGAAATATGTGTTATGCTGATTTGATAGTATTGAGAGTTGTGTTTTTGTGAGATAGATGTGGGACCCAAAAACAAAAATGTTGGGCCACTAAATCTTATACCATTGTGGTTGCCCTAACACTTGCCTAATTTATGTGTTTTATTAGGCTATGAGTTTCTCTATATAAAGAGATGTGTGTGTGCATGTATTATGTGTGGTAGAGAGAAAGAAGAGGTGTAGTAGTAGCTGGAAGGATCTAAGATATCCTAGTGTGGTTGAAGTTTTGTTTTATGGGGAGGGAAACAAGAGTGTTAGTGAGATTGAAGATGGCTTTCAGCGAAACACGAGTGACTGCAACGCATCTTTGAGAGAGGATAACCTAGATAAATAGTGTGGTTTGTTTTCTTAACCCTTTTCCTTTGGGGTAACTAAACTTTTGGTCATCGAAAGATTAAGGATTTTTCAATTTGGTCACTGATTGTTCAAACGTTAAAGGTCAATAACCTAAAGTTTCAATTTTTCCCAATATGATAACTTGGTCAAATTTTGAGATTTTTGGCCAATCAACGCGCTGATGTGATGTGTTGACCATTAAAAAAACTAAAATTAGATGGCTATGTGTAATAGAATTAGCTAACATGATATAGAAATTAAAAAAAAACAAATTAAAATTTATTTGTTGGAAGCTCAATACTTTATCCTTCACCTCAAATTACATGAGACTTAAATCCGTATCATGGCCAAATCAGGACTTCCATGAGGAGGTTGAGGTAGCCTCGATTTGACTGGGTTGGTGGACTTGATCCTCGTAGGTTATCACCCATGACTTCTTTGACTTGTAATGAACCAAACAAGTTGTGTTAATTGAGTCAAGAAAACTTGTGTCAGATACTTGTTTGGGTTCTTCATAGGCTAGTGCCAGATCTTCACCTACCTTTTCGTCTGGAACTGTGTTATAAGATGTAACCCTTGTAATGAGGAATGTATTGGTGATGCTGTGACGGATATTTGTCGGAGTTGGCTGGATCGAGGGTTTCTTCGAGTGGGTTTCTTTATAGATACATGGGAGTTTTTCGGATGAATAACAAAAGGTTCTCGATGGAGGTTTTATAGAAGAATTTGACTGAAATGATGAAATCAAAGAGGACTTGGTTGTGGTGTGGACGACGTGATGACTGCCATGGATGAAGTTGAGGCCTGAGGGCTAAAAACTTAGGGAAAGAAGACACCAAAATTGTGAATTTAGTATTAAAAAATGTGATTTTAAAATGGTCATTGTCATTTCAAATTTTTTATTTTCAAAAATTGAGTTAATATCCACTTTGACATATGTTTGACCACGCAAGCTAATGCTAAGAGTCAACGGGCCGCACAGCGCGTTGACTGCCTAAAAATCTCAAAATTTGATTGAGTTATCATATTGGAACAAATCAAAACTTTAGATTATCGACCTGTAATGTTTGAACATTCACTGACCAAATTGAAAAATCCCTATTGATGAGCAAAAGTAGTTACCCCATTCTCATTTTTGTAGGGCTAGTTCTTTTCTCGTTTGCTTGGAGTTGGAGTTCTTATGGGCATCGTTCTTGGAGGTCTTTGTGGGTGGAAACATGAATGACAGTGACATCAATTCTGATTTGAGCGAAACATGAGTGATTGTGAGGTTGCTTTGAGAGAGGATAATCTAGAGAAAAAGGGAGGCATGTGTTTCCTAACTAGTTTTTTTTCTTTTCTTTACAGTTCCTCATTTCCTTGGAGCTAGTGTGTTTCGTTCAATGCCTACATGGTAGGGGAACACGAGTGTAATTAGAGGCGTATTAAACTTGTGAGTGTTTTGAGTAAAAGATATTGATTTTGGGGTTAAAGGAAACACAAGTGATAGTGAGGATTTTTTGACAGCGTGAAGATCATCCGACCTTTTGAGGTTGGTATGAGATTGAGAATTGAGGGGAATTATTTATTTCTCTATTCTTTTTGTTAATGGATTGCAGTTGCTGTCATTTTGCTTCCTACGATTTTATCTTATTTTTTTTGCAGGAAGAGGTCTTCTGTCCTATCTGTTCTAGAAGGAGTTGCTGAAAATTTATTTTTGGATTTCCTCAGTAGCAATAGGTTTGGTAGGGCTGTTGTCTTAATCATGCAAGGAAGGGCTAGATTTATTCAAAGGCTCAATTCCCTTCCAGCTTTCATGTTTGGAGTAGAGTAGGACAAAGTTTCCCAAATCTTGTAGTAAACAGTTTTCGTCTGGACTCGACTTGAAAAAATCATAAAAAATTCAATTTTTTTGGTAGGCTAAATCCATCAATGTTCTATAACTGAGGCACAAGAGCGGGAAGTGCAATTAGTGCCAGAAAATTCAGCCCATGTAGAACCTTCTAAAATTTGAGTCGGAAATCACTTTTTTTAGGAAGAAAATTAAAGAAAAACAAAAATGAAAGAAAATAAATATAAAAAGCAAAAAAAGAGAGGAAAGAAACCAAATTTTGAGAGTAGAAAAGGAAGAAAATCAAGGGAAAAATAATTAAAGGAAAGAAAGAAGGAAAGGAAAAATATTTGGTTGATTCTCGATTGGAGAAATTAAAAAAAAAACTAATGAGATTTTACAGATTTAGAAGGAAATATTTGATTTGGACAAAATACTCTAAAAAAAAGGAGTACGATTTTTAGTTTGGAGGGCACTCTTAGGCCACACTCCACATTTTCTCGCCAATTCTCGCGCCATTCTCTCTCAATACTTTCCCATCTTTTTTTATTTCTCTCTCATGTTACTTTCTTTCTCACTTGGACCTAGAAGACTTTCTAACTATTCTTTATCTCGTGCCTTTTTACTTAGCTCTCTCTCTTTACTTATCTCTCTATATTCACTCACCCCAAGACAAGGTATTGTTGCACTTTTTTATTCTAAGTTGTTTTGTATAGCTAACAATACCCTATTGGTTTTTCTTATTTTGTACCTGTGTGGGTTTGCCTTTAATTTTCTTTTGGTAGAGTTTGAAAATGGAGTAGTTTACATTCTATTGAGAAGAAGGGACCGAATAGGGATAACTAGTTCTAAATCAATGTTTTTTCTCGTTTGAAACACCAAATCATGATGTATCTTTTGTATGTATATTGACTGTACATATTGTTGGAAAATACGCACTAGCAGAAACATTTTAAAAACTAGGAACGCACATAAGAGTAATCGATAGAAAAACCGCTTTCAAAAATTTCTTGTTAATTATGGTGGACATGCATAATCTAAGGCTAAACTAATTGTTTGAAGATTACGTACCTAGAGATCTCTTTGGATTAATCTCTAATAATTTAGATCGAATGATGGAGTCAGCTGGATTGATTCAAAGCTTAATCCCGCGGATCTTCCATCATATGCATCAATTCCTAAACTTGGATTCAAGAGCGTAGACTCCTTACACTAAGAACCTGAAGAACAAAAATCAAAACTGTGAAGAAAATTAGAGAGTCGAGTCCAGCTGAAGTCTCAATATTAGGAAAACAAAACACACTAGTGTGTGTTTATATATAGGTCGGCCAGCCTAGGGTTTTCTAACCTTAGGTGGCCAGCCCACACTCCTCTTCAATTAAGAACTTCAAGCTCAGTTAAATTTCCTGATTCACTTAGGTTTGGGCTTACATGGTCTACCTTAGGGACCTACAAGGAAAAATAAAACATGGGATTCCTACAGATTGAATTATCAACCCAAACCCATGAACATAATTGAAATCCATAAACTATAATATATTTCACTAAAATATTATAGTAGCACTCCCAATTTTATCTCAAATTAAATCTGAGCATTTCGTTATAATCAATCATTAAAATCCTCATGTTAAGTTACAGATACTCGTAAATTAAATATGCCACTACCATCTAACATTTAATTGACATCTTTAAATATTCCTCAAGCTAACCACTTAACTTATTTGAATGTGTCGGATAATTAAAATCCACCTGCAAGGTTTGACACAATCTCAAAACCTACAAGCATTCTCGAGAGGGTATCATCAATCCATAATTGGATGTGAATTTTATTAACAGATTATTTTTCATCTTACATTTAATGCGATAATCCAATTTACTCGATGTATGTTGGCCTGTACAAAAAGACATCACCCTTTGGTAAATCAAAGTCTCATACATTAAATTCACACGTACCAATAATCTTGAATAAATTAAGATTATGAACAATCTCATAACGTTAGTGTGAGTATACAATTTTCCATGTAGTCAGACTAGAAAAATTAACTCACACGTAGTTCTGATCAATACACTCCAAGTGTACTAGTATAATCAGTTCAAGTTGTACCACTTTCCGTAATCAAGATAGGCATACTGAAATACTATATTATAACCCTGCCAACTATTTTTCCAATTTCGTCTAAGTTGTGATCGTTTGCTTATATTCAATAAGAACTTATGAATTGATCTTCTGTGTGTAAGCTAAACTCTACACACCAATTCATATACCATATAGAATAAAGACATGTATGCCAATATGTCAATTTTCATATATAAACTGCTAAACATATTTTATTCCAAATAAATAAACCGAGGTCGAATATAACATAAAATAATGTCCTTTAGTATACTATCCCTATCACATATATCTAGTCTTGTGTTGATCTGTATTGGTAGAGGAAATTTTGTGGTTCTCGGGCAGTGGAAAAATGAGAGAAGGAGCATGGTTCGAGTATGTAGTTGCTAAGCAAAAGTCCGATATTTATTCAAACATGGGCTAGTTTTTTTTTATACCAAGGAGGGAGAATACCCAACATAAACACGGAGACTCAATGGGCCGGTGGGGTACACAAAGGGAGGTAGCCTTTTCCCTTTTATAACTCTCACCATAATGGTGATAAATCTCACTCAAATTGATAGAAGGGGAGAATCAAACATAAGACCTCTCACTCGCTACATAGTTGAAGACCAACTTTGCTACCACCTATTGGTGGCTAGTTAACTATGTTGGGCATACTATTTGCATTTTTGTATATTATTTACATTTTGTATATAGGTTTGGCCTTTAAATTTTGTTGGGGCTTTTGTTTAAATAGTTTGGCGTTTTTGGGTTCTTATATATTGGGCCCAAGGCCATGCAAATATTGTACATAGTGGATGTAAAATAGTGAAAAATTGCATACATAATTATTTTAGGGTGTTAGAAGCATATATACATTTAGGTTCTATGGCTTGTGAATACATGCTTGGAATTTTATTTTTAATGGCATGAGAAAACATAACGCGACAATTGGTAATCCAAGCCATCTCAACACCAAGACTAATTATGGAATGTAATAATTTTGAGTGAGTTCTAAAGAGTCTTTGAGATATTGAGAGTTTCTATGTGGCTCATTCGGAAGGATTGGCACCGTGGAACCATAATGCAATCAAGCTTTTATGCTATGTTTGGTTCACGACGGGAATGGGAACAGGAACATGAACGGGAATGGAACAGGAACGGAAATGGGAATGAGTATGAGAATTTGTTAGAGTTCCTATGTTTGGTTGGTAAGGGAATTGTAACATGAATTATGTATTCCAACGTTTGATATGCAAAATTTATTGAGGAATAAGAATGAGAATTGTTGTCAAAATATTATATTCTCCCTCATGTACATCACTATGCTGGGTTTCAATATCTCATACACAGCGAAAGTTTAAAATTTTATTGAAACCCTCCAGAGAATCCATGTGAAAGGGCATAAATCGGTGATGAGAAGTTACCTCTTGAAGTGCAGAAAACAACCGATTGCTTGGCTTGAATGATCCGAATCAATCCGCGCTATCCAACCGAACAGCACGCCTCTATGGTATCCACACGAACAAGCCAAAGATCGCCTCTTCACGTTATGCTAGTAACTAGGAGAAGGAGCTCCAATCCCGTTTTTCTCTCAACTCACCAAGAAGTGCGGCACACAAAAGAGTTGTATTATCTCCTAGGGTTACTCTAACCCTAAATATTCCATGAGTCAAGTAAAACCGAAAAAGCCCAAATCTCCTTGAAGAAAGAAGCCCACGTTTTTGGGCTCTTGACCATGTTCAATTAATCTTATTAATTAAATCGGTAATGGACCTTACATAAAGCCCTAAGCCCAAACGTAATATGTTATTCTTAAATAACATAATCTTTGACTTATTCTATGTGTGTGACCCTATAGGTTCTCGTTATGTTAGCAGTGAAACTAAAATCATATTCTAGCATCACAAACAATGAGAGGTATCTAGCAACACATCATTGTTACCCAAATAACGAGAATGTCAATGATTCGACATAACCTTTATTTATGACCAATTTATATGTAGTCCCTTTGTCCTTAATATCTTGATTAACATCGAGGCATGGAATGTGTCATCCTCGTATATGTTAATCTATGTGTTTCTTGATTCCGAGTAGACTATTAAAAACAAACGAAATCAATATCACATATTGATTCATTTGAGCACGGCCATGCATTTCTAAGTCTCACTCAATCAAGGGGCCCACGGATATCACTCCTGTTATATAGAAGGGACAAATACCATCTAGGTCACTCACATCCCTCCACATGATTCGTGATATACCCAATCACTGACTTTATAGCCAACCCTTTTACAAGTGACGTTAGACAGTATCAAAGTGTATAACTCCTCATGTTGGGAACCGTAGTGATTTCAGGTTAAAGGAAAACATATATCATTGTCACTATGAGAATAACTTATGACATTCATATAACAATCCATGCAGTATTCTCATGTTGGGTCTGTCCTGTACTTCCCATTCTCTAACAAGTACCTATGTATTGATTTGATATCTCATATCCATGACACGCAAGATTTAGTCATCAATCAACGTACATACTAGTCTCAACGTATTAATGTTATCCCATTTAACAATAATACGCGACTAGGGACATTTAGGAATAGTGTTCTATATACATCTATGATGATCTCACGTTCAAGTCACACACTTGAAGTCTCATAGCATCGAACCAACTATTCTAGGGATATTTATCATAATCATTTATATAGTGCAGATAAATAATTCATAACAAATAAAGTATCTCAATATAACATAATAAATGTATGCTAATACAATCATCCCATGATCGGCTCCTAGAGCATACACCAACACGGGAATGGAACAGGAACGGAAACGGGAATGAGTATGAGAATTTGTAAGAGTTCCTATGTTTGGTTGGTAAGGGAATTGTAACATGAATTATGTATTCCAACGTTTGATATGCAAAATTTATGGAGGAATAAGAATGAGAATTGTTGTCAAAATATTATATTGTCCCTCATGTACATTGATCTAATGGTCAATATTTATTCATAAGGGCAAAAATGTAATTCCATTACTTTTGACAATTCCCATTCCTTGAGGAATTGTAGATTCGGTAGGAGGATTAAGGAAAGGAAAATTCCTGAATAGCAAGGAATTTCAAATTCTATTACAGACTTCAACAAGATACCAAACAATGAAATTTCATAGATAATGAGAATTTACCATTCATTTCTGCCTGGAATTGTGCTACCAAACAACGCATTAAATATTTGAGTGGTTTATTTAAGGTTTTAACGGGAGTCGGAGATATCCGGCTCATCCAATAAGTCATAATCGGCTTCCCACTTTTTAGGAAAGGCGTGCTTGTAAGTTCGGCTGAATTGGATTTACTTCTTGTTTGTGGACCTCTTTGGTGCATCAACCAAATTCTCAAAATTCACATTGTTTTAAAAATCAACCAAACCCACTCCAAGTGAGATTTTTCATCAAATCATTTCAAAATCATCGGAACCACTCCAAGTGAAATTTTTCATCACTCCTAAATATTTTTGGTCAAGCCAGAAATGACCTCAATGATCTCATGTATCTTTTTCAAAATTATTAAAACCCACTTCAAGTGAGATTTTTTATCCAATTTCCAGAACATTTTTAGCTAAGCCGAGAATGACCCAAATGATCCCATGCACTTTTTAAATTATTCAAACCCACTCCAAGTGCGATTTTTCATCATTCCCAAGCGTTTTTGGCCAAGCCGGGAATGATCTCAATGACCCCGTACACTTCTTAAATCTTCAAAACCAATTGCATGTGGGATTTTTTTGTCCATCCTCTAAAGTTTTTGGCCAAGCCGGGTGTAGGTATAAAAAAATTACTAGAGTCCAATTAGATAGAATTGTTGGGTTTTAAATGGACTATAATTTAATTTAATTTAATTTAATTTATGAATTCCAAATCAAATTGAGTTGTTTGAATGGATAAAATCTAAGATAAAATCAAATTCAAATAAAATAAAAATAAAATCAAAGAGATAATGAGTAATAAGTGATTTTTCTATAATAAGCTTGATGTTAAGTGTTGAGGCCAAGGGTATGCCAAGTAAATTTCATCTCTTCTTTTTCCTATAAATACCAAGCTCCTTTAGGGAGAAAAAGGGAGAGAATTTTTTTTATAAAACTTTTCAAACTCTCTCTCAAATTTCTTTGGAGTTCAAGTTCTCCAAATCTCTGGAATTCATATAATTTCTCTAGGGGGAGAAGAAAAGTTTACGAATTTTGGGAAAATTTCCTAAATTCTCTTCAAGTGCAAATTCTCCAATTCCGGAATTCTTTGAATTCCTTCAAGTTCAAGTGCTTCAAATCCAAGTTCTTTCCCAAGTTCAAGTCAAGTCCCAGAAATGCAAAGTTCAATTTCTCCAAGTCTCAAATCCAAGTCAAGTCTCAAAAGTGCAAAGTCTATGTTTTTCAAGTCTCAATTCCAATTCCAAGTCCAAGTCCAGCGATCAAATCCAACAAAAGTTTATAATAAATTCATAGAATTTGTTTGAAGCGTTCAACTGACAATCAAAGGATTCCATGTTTTTATTGAATAAGTCAAGAGAAGAGAGATTGACGCCACTTTTATTTACAAATTTGTAATTTTTACCCTATTTTTAGTGTATTTAATTTATACGTGAAATTTGTTGCATACACCGGGAATAGCCCCAATGATCCGGTGCACTTTTTCAAAAATCTCAAAACTCACTCCAAGTGATTTCTTCATCCAACCAAGCACCAAATTGCCACAATATTAATGGGCCAAGCCCCACTCAATTGAAACATAGATTTCTCGCAGACATAGAAGTTCATTACAACAATTGAGACATATATACCAATTTTTCAAAACAAATTAGAGTCAAATATGAGATCACTTTAAGTCAAACATTTTTCGGGAGTTGTGGGGTGCCTACCACCTTCTCCATGCTCAATAGACCCCCTTATCCTCTTCTTTCTCATAGACCAGATTAGGTGTCCAATTGGTCTTTAAAATCAATTGGTAGTGACTTCGTTTTTCGAGCCGGTTGCTTCAGATCTTTTAAATAGTTATTTAGTGCTTATATGGTTTTTTTGTATATGGTGTGCTCCATGGTCAAGATACTCTCCCCGCTTATCATGTTTTGCGTTTAAAAAAAGAAGAGGCTTCAGCAATGTGTATAAGTTTGTTCTGTCTTTGGTTGCATGTCGTCAGAGATCTTGGTGTTTTTTCTTTAGTTCTGTCTAAGTAGCTGGTCAAATCAGTTTATATTTCCATATCTATTATCACTGCTACTTCAGTTTATTCCCAAGAGTAGTTGGTCTGACTTTTGGTTGGGTGAAAGTTTGGCAGGTTATTTTGTTCTGATGGTATTAGCTTCTTATGCTAGCTACTCGAGTTCTTTGCTAGCAGCTCCGGATTTCCTCTTGTATTTTTTCGGTTGTGGGTTGCATTTGATCGGTACTGTTCTATTGTAGTTTCGGTTGGTTTTTTCGGCTTTTTTTTTCTTTTTCATTTGTAACTTCGGTATTTTCCCTCCATAAGCGAGGCTTCTAATAAATATATTGAGGTTACATCCTTCTTTACAAAAAGAAAAGAAGTTTTCAAGAGGTGAAAATGGAGCAATTTTTACAAGTGTTGTCATAATTAATTTTATTTCAAATTGTTTGAAATGTGTGTGGAGCATCTAACTAATAAACTAAAAATTTGGCTTAGAGGCTCAAGTCAAAATAAAGTCCATGATCATGGCACTTATTAAGAGTCAATCACTTAGCAATTAATTGTTAATTAGGGGCATGCCCGCCCTTTGTGCTGGATATGATTTTAATTTTTAGCTATATTATAACGTAATTGTAGAACACCCGTTAAATTTTCTTTGATGTGTTTGAGTAACTTTTGATTGTGAAAAGAAGCATTCGAAACGTCACAGCAATATAAAAAGACGTCTGCACGATATGGTGCATTATATATTAAATGTTGCAGCCAATACATTAATTTTCAAAAAAAAACTTTAACTATAAAATGAACAATTAAAGCAACTGCCAAATTAATAACAGAGGTTAAGAGACCTAGACGTATTCGGTTATACCTTCTGTGCTTCAAGTTTAGCTCGAAAGGGAAGCTTTCAACCTCATGTTTTTGTTGTAATTTCATTAACTTCTGCATTAATCAAACAAATTGTTGATAGGAATCTAACAATTTAAATTTTTTTGATTATTGATCCGAGGATCTATTTAAAACTAATATTCGATTATGAGTTTAGAATAGTTACCATTGTAGCGGGCCTTTCGTACTGTCGAATCATACAACGAACACAAACTTTCTGATCTTGTCTCTACAGTATCCACATGAACGGCACAATTTTCGTGTACATCCCATGACCATAAATGAAACTAAAGAGTCCTCAAGTTGCTAGACCGAATTGAACCCGTCGTTATTCAAATCCGATTCAACACCTTTGAGAGTTGGTGTTTCTCACCAAGATCGTTAGTCAACAAATACAGAAACTAAAATTGCGGAAAAATAAACGACAATCAAACACCAAGAATTTTACGAGGAAAACCCAACCTGGGAAAAACTTTGAGTTTATGAGCGACTAACCTTGAGGAAGAATTCACTAAAACGAATTAGGAGTTACAACCCTATCTTTGAACTAAAGACATCGCTCATCCCTCCCATTCAGTGTATTGCTTCAACCTCACTCAACCTTAACAAGGTAGAGTCCACTCTTGAATCCCTCAAGAATCTTCACACACAAGTAACTCACAAAGAATAATTTTCAATACAAGAATCCTCACTACAAATCACTCATTAAACACTCAAATTCACACCTGAAATAAACAAGTGATTTACTCAAAAACCACACACGAAACTCTCTCACCAATAGTTTCGGTAGATCAAAATCAGCTTGCTCGGATTATTTATGCCCAACGATTGCCTTGAATAGATAGACTTCTTTTCTCACAAGCAAGCTCATCACCTGAGAAGATATAACACAAATCCAATCCTTGTGTGATAGAATATGCATGCTAACTTTATCTCCATGTATTATCAAATTATCACAAAACTTATCTTATTTAAACCACACGGCATGCACATCTTTAACTCCTAATAGGACACTAACATTTAAACTACACGGCATGCACATGTTTCCTAATAGGACACTAGTATTTAAAACACTCAAAAGTGGACAATCCTATAATAATAGAATAAGACATTCTATTAGACAAGAACACATGTTACGTTTGAATAAGATATCCCAATAAACACAAACACATATAACATGTTACATAAAACACATCATTAAAGCCCATGATTTTAAATAAGAAGTTATAGCCCACGCAGACTCTTGAAGTAAGCTACTACACACCTGTAGTAAGTTGCATCACTGCACATAATCACCCAATTATCAAAAAATTCAATTGGTTAAATATATCTCACAATTGTCAATTAGTTTTTATAAATTAAAAACCAACAACCTTGAATATAATTAATGAACAATAGTAGAGAAGAACTTTGGCTTGGCTTTACTTGTAACCTCTTCGTTTTCCTCTCAAGCACTCGGCCACTTTGGCTGTTTATGGAACTCAAAAGAAAAACCCAAAAGACCACTTGACATGTCTATATGTTCTCTTATATGTAAAAGAATATGTTTGTGTTTTAGTTGGACTTTCCAACGTCTACACACACACATATCAATGTTTTAACAACCGGACCGGACCGGCCAGTCGGACCGGCACCCGGCCGCCCGTCCGGTCCGATTGTTTATATAAAACCGGTTAAAACCGGTTTTATTATAATAAATTATAATAAATATTTTTTTGTAATAAATTATAATAAATGGTTCTTATTAATTATTAATGTGTGAAATTATGTTTAGAATCTTAGATTCCGTATTTTTCTCTTCATAAAATAGGAAATCATCTCCTTATTTGACTTTAATGAGAGAGAATATAATCTTTGTTTCCTTTTTGATTTCGAAATTAGACCTTAATATTTATTGTGACAAAATAGGAATTTGCAATTATATAAGGTAAATTATATAACGTAAATTTGAAAAAATAGGAATTTCCATTTTTATTTCATAATCATCTTTATAATTATATAATATTTTTTTTGACAAAATAGGAATTTCCAATTATATAAGATAAATTTGACAAAATATGAATTTTCATTTATTGTGTTTATATATATATATATATATAAACACACAACAGATTAGGGTTAGGAGTTCAAAAGATTGGAGAAAAAAAAATTAGTTCCTCCACCGGACCGGCCGGTAGGACCGATTGGACCGGTCGAACCGGTAACCGGTGGCCACACCGGTTCGGCTCCCGGTCCGGGTTTAAAAACATTGATATATATATATATATATATATATATATATATATATTTATCTTTCAACTACAAACACGTACATATATATGACTCTATATAAAGCTGTGTCTATCCATACATATATATATATACATATCAACTACAATACCAACACACAACACACAGATATATATATATATATATATATATATATATATATATATATATATATATATATATATATATCTCAACCTAGGGTTTCCGAACCCTTGGTGGCAGGCCCACACTTCTCTCCAATTAAGAATTCCAACCTCAGTTAGGTTTCATGACTCACATAGGTTTGGGCTTACATGGGCTTCAGTGGGGACCAACAAGGAAAAATAAAGCATGGGCTTCCTACAGATTTAATTATCAGCCCAAACCCATGAGAATAATTAAAATCCATAAACTATAATTTATTCCACTAAAATATTATAGTTGCACTTCTCGTTTTATCTCAAATTAAATCTGAGCCTTTCGTTATAATCATTCATCAAAATTCTCACGTTAAGTTATAGATACTCGCCAATTAAATATGTCACTGACGTATAATATTTAATTGACATCTTTAAATATTCCTCGAGCTTACCGCTTAACTTATTTGAATGTGTCGGATTAATTAAAATCCACCTGCAGGGTTTGACACAATCTCAAAACATATAAGCTTCTCGAGAGGGTATCATCAATCAATAATTGGATGTGAATTTTATTAATAGATTATTTTCCATTGTACATTTAATGTGATAACCCAATTCACTCGGTGTATATCAGCTTGTACAAAAAGACCTCACCCTTTTGTATATCAAAGTCTCATACATTAAATGCACACGTACCAATAATCTTTAATACATTAAGATTATGAACAATGTCAACACTCCAAGTGTACTATTATAGTAAGTTTAAGCTGTACCGCTTTCCGTAACCAAGATAGGCATACTAAAATACTATACTACGACCCTGCCAACGATTTTTCCAACTCCGTTTAAGCTTTGAACATTTGCTTATATTGAATAGGAACTTATGAATTGATATTCTATGTGTAAGCTAAACTCTACACTCCAATTCATATACCATATAAAATAAAAGACGTTTATGCCAGTATGTCATTTTTCATATATAAAGTGCTAAACAAATTTTATTCCAAATAAATAAACCGAGTTTAAATATTACATAAAATAATGGCCTTTAGCATACTATCCCTATTCTCTTGGAATTTGGCATCTTAAATCGATTTAACACTTTGTCAATGTATGTACTTTGACTTAGGTCAAACAATCTCCTTGATCTATCCCTATAGATCTTGATTCCTAAAATTCACGTACAGGGTTTGACACAATCTCAAAATCTATAAACATTCTTGAGAGGGTATCATCAATCCATAATTGGACGTGAATTTTATTAATAGATTATTTTTCATCGTATATTTAATGCGGTAACCCAATTTACTCAGTGTATGTTGGCCTGTACAAAAAGACCTCACCCTTTGAGATTTTTGGGCAGTCAACGAGCTGATGTTACATGTTGACCATTAAAATAATATTTAAATTAGATGACTATGTGTAATAGATTTAGCTAACATGAGATGGAAATTGAAAAAAAAAACAAATTAAAATTTATTTGTTGAAAGCCCCACACTTTATCCTTAACCTCATATTACATAAGACGCAAATCCATATCGTGGCCAAATCAGGACTTCCATGAGGAGGTTGACGCAGCCTCGATTTGAGTGGGTTGGTGGAGTAGATCTTCACCTACCTTTTTGTCTGGAACCGTGTTAGAGGATGTAACCCTATTAATGAGGAATGTATTGGTGGCGGTGCTGTGCCGGATATTTTTCGAAGTTGGCTGGATCAAGGGTTTCTTCTAGCAGGTTTCTTTGTAAATACTGTTGTAGAAATTATTCTCAAGCGCACTAAATCGCAAACATGCAATATAGTGATCAAAGACCAAATATCGAACCCTCAAGGACTATTAAATTCAATCAACTATAGAGTACTAATTCAATTGCAAACAGTATCTGGATACAAAATTGAGTTTGAATGATTGAAGACTGAATTAATAAAAATTATCTGATAGCAACAGGAAAGTAAAACAAGAATCAAGATTAAGAAGCACTAGAGCACATGATTCCACCATAGCTATCTCAATTGAATCTCAGTTTAATAAACCTTGGACAATTAATCTTGTTATCAGTCGATTTTTCCTAATTTATTTGACACACCTTCTCAGACTATATCAAAACTACTCCTAATCGACAATCATCTCTTTCAAGCATGATTAAGAAATAAAAGACGCATTAAAATCAATGGAGAACCATAACAATACTGCATAAATTATGAATCCATGCCTGGCATCCAATCAATTTAAGGCATTCAAGATACAATCAATATCTTGTTCTTCATTTCAGACAAAACAATCATAAATCAATCAATCAAACATTGGCCATGTATTTAAAATCATTAAGAACCATCTTGAACGCATAACAATGATTAAAAGCCAAGAATTTATTAAAACTCTGAATTCAATCACGAAATACTAGGATACATCAAAACTCTTGTAAGAAGAATTAGTTCACGACATCAAACTTAGAACCAAAGCAAAGAAAAGAATTACAACCCATCTATGAATGTAAGAGTGAAACGAATCTCTCAATTGCCTTCTTCTTTGTTCCAGCGATTTTTCTCCCTATTCTATGTGTGCTGCTGCCTCCTATTTTTTTTGTGTCCCCTTCTATGCAATTTTTTTGCCCTAATATTCTCTCCTAAGAGACCTCTCTTATTCCTATTTTTAATTTGTCTCAAATACCCTCTTTGATGAAGTTGAAATTCCAAAAATACCCTTCTACTGCTGCTACAGAATCCGTCCAGCTTTTATGGTCTGGAAAGATGACCATTTTACAGTGTCTTAATGCCAGAATTTTAGACATTATAAAACATAATAGTTGTACGCATCATAAATCATATTTTTATGGGCAGTAGAGTGAAAGTTACAAGAATAAATGTGAAGGACACTCAAAATTGGACGTGAACCTCTGATGTAGCTGACTTTGTACAATCACAGTTTCTTTATCTGTCATCCAAAATTAACAAACTTGATATTCACGTGAAACTTGAGATGTCTAGTTTTCAACACCTAAAAATCAATGGAATCGAAGTTTTATAAAAACTGCAGTGGCGGTTTGAGTGTCAGCACGTCAAACTCCATATCATCATATCAGCATCAATAGTTGATAGCACTTCCAATTTTCGCTTTTCTTTCCTGAATCAGTCCCAGTTCATCCAAAACCTATGCTAATCATTCAAACAACTCATAAGTGGGATATTTGACCATGTTAAAGCGTTGAAACCTCGAACCACACATTAAAATGCAATGTTGCTAGGCAAAACTCAAAAACTCATTTTTGTGAAGAAGAAGGCATTCTTTCTTCTAAAATTCTCATGATGGCTTATTCAAACGAAACGACCATACCCATAAGTCATAAATGACTCAAGCTTACTACTCAAAACACGAAATAATTAAAATACTCATTAAAATGAAATACGACCTACTAAACCTCCGTTTGTGCTTAAAATGACTAAAAATACTCTCGAACTAACTCATATAGAACAAAAGTAGCATTAATAACTCTATAAATAATAGAGTTATCACACCCGCAAACTTATCATTTTTGCTAGTCCTCGAGCAAAACAAAACACAACACAAACACCAAACTAATGAGCAAAAAGCAAGAGCATTTTAGCATTTGAATCTCAATTAACGCCTCAAGGGTTAAACATCAAGTATAGCTCTAACAAAACTGTAAACGTGGAAAATGCTCAAGATTTCAAACCCAAAACCAGCTCTCCCACATAGAACCAATCAATGCACATGAAGTCTTATCAAATACACTCAACCTACCACAACCCGGATGAGTTTATGCAAATAAGTGGTTAAGTGTAAAAATCTCTAAATAATGAATATTTTTGAACTCTATAGGCTTGCTTTTCACTCTACTCTCCACTAATGTAGAAAAAATGTATCACCAAGGATGATTAGGATTTTATTAAGCTTGTAATGTTAGGTTAAGGCTTGGGTAAGGATAAACTCATTTAAAGTGACTTACCACCATAGGCATATCAACCAAATGAACCACTCACAATAATCACACTCACTCCCATATGTAAAAACACATGTTAACCCCCAACTTGAATTAATGTCACTCAACCACTACAATTCAATGATCTTTTATTTATGCAAACATCACTTTTCTTTTTTTTCTTTTTTCTTTCTTTTGTCACAACCCCCAAACTTAATTCCTTTTATGAATTTTGGGGTTGTGCTCTCTTTTTATTCATCTTTTTTTTATTTTATCAAAAGAAAACCAACAATATAAGAGCATTTTCAAACACCATTCTTCACACTTCTCTCAATTTTCATAAACAAACACCATCATTCATGTAACAATAATGATAAATATGCCTTGGTGCAAGGTTTAAAGAGGCAATAAATGAACGGTAGTGGTTAATAATGTGTAGGTGACAATGAAAATAGGCTAATAGGCTCAAACGGGTGACTAGGAATACAATCATGCAAAAGGTGGCTAGAAAGGCTCAATCGGTCCAAAGATGGCCTAATTCATTTCCTTAGTGATGCAAATCCTACGATTTTGCCTTGAGTATTGTTCAAACAAGTTTTAGAGGTCGTTTATGATCACACAAAACCCACTTTCTCCACATAATCCTTCTCTAAGTCACAGCTTGGTCAAATGCACCAAAGTTATGCTCAATATACATGAAAGACCCCAAAATACGAAAAATCATACCCAAATTCAAGCACTTTCACAAAAACCACATTCTTCATTTTCCAAAGTTATACTTAGTTCAATAGTTATCATCATTGGCTATTGGTCTTTAGACACAACCTACTCAACAGCTCTAAGCTCGAAACATGGACTTTTTTGTTTGTTTTTTTTAATTTTTTGTTTTTTGTTTTTTTGTTTTTTTTTTAAACAAACTACTCCCCCACAGTTAAACTACATATTGTCCCCAATAAGATAAGTAAACAAACAACTCACACAACAATAAAATAATGTAAAGGTGAGGGAACTTGGCCGGTTTTGAAGACCCGTAATGCCATTCGTAGGAAAAGGAAATCGCCAAGTCGCCTCCTCGGGTTACCTCCCAAGCAGTGTTAAGTTTTACATCTTCAGCCAGACATAAGACCCGAAACATGAATCACTCTACATCATCAAGCATCCAAGAGGTTCGTTGTCTATCAAAATTGGCTTCGTAATATTGCTTCAAACGGTGTCCATTCACTTTGAAACTAGAGCTGTCCGAATCTTGTCGAATTTCAACAGCTCCATGAGGAAATATTTGCAAAATAGTGAAAAGACCAGACCATCTAGATTTTAATTTTCCTGGAAATATCGAAGGAGCGAGTTAAACAACAATACTCACTGCCCCACAAAAAAGCCCTTTTGAACAATTCGCTTGTCATGCCACTTCTTTGTACAGTCTTTAAAAATTTGTGAACTTTCATACGGTTCATTTCGGATTTCCTCTAATTTATTCAACTGTAAACACCTCTTTTCACCAGCCATATACATACCAAAATTCAAAGCTTTAACAGCCCAAAAATCCTTATGCTCAAGCTCTACAGGTAGATAACACGCCTTGCCAAAAACAAGCCTATAAGGAGACATTCCAAGAGGAGTTTTATATGCAATTTTGTATGCCCAAAGAGCATCATCAAGATGTAAACTTCAATCTTTTCGAGAAGTAGTAACAACTTTCTCCTAAATTCTTTTGATTTCCCGATTAGTCACCTCAACTTGTCCACTTGTTTGTTGATGATAGGGTGTAGCCACTTTTTGTGTAACTCCATATTTTACGAACACTGAATTGAAGAGCCGATTGAAAAAGTGTGTTCCCCCATCACTAATAATGAACCTCGGAGCTCCAAAGCGAGAGAAAATATTTTTCCGAATAAATATGACCACCACTTTGGAGTCATTAGTGGGAAGAGTTGTTGCCTCTACCCATTTGGACACGTAACCCACTACAACAACAATATATTCATTGCCAAAAGAAGAAGGAAATGGACCTATAAAATCAATCCCCCACACATCGAACATTTCCATATCCAAAATACTGTTTAGGGGCATTTGATTGCGGTTAGAGATATTACCCATTCTTTGACAACAATCACAAGCGCTGACAAACCTATGAGCATCCTTGAAAAGCGTAGGCCACCAAAATCTGGATTGTAATACCTTAGCTGCAGTTTTCGCTGACTCGTAATGACCTCCACATGCCGTGGCATAACAATGCTTCAATATATCCTCCATCTCTGACTCGGGCACACACCTCTGAATAATCTGATCCGAGAAATGTTTCCATAGCTAAGGATCATCCCAATAATAGTGCTTGACATCAAAAAAGAATTTATTTCTTTGATGCGTAGACAAGCCTGCAGGAATTACTCGGTTGGATACATAATTGGCAAAATCAGCAAACCAAGGTTCTTCTAATTTGTCGACCGTGTATAGCTTTTCATCGGGAAAACACTCACTAATAGGGATCAAATCGCTTACATCTTCATGCACCAGCCATGACAAATGGTCAGCCACAACATTTTCAGATCCCTTCTTGTCTTTTATCTCAATGTCGAACTCTTGTAGAAGAATAATCCAACTAATAAGCCTCGGCTTGGCTTCTTTCTTGGACAATAAATATTTCAAGGCTGAATGATCAGAGTACACAATCACTTTCGAGCTAATCAAGTAAGAGCAAAATTTTTCCAAACCAAATACTACCGCCAATAGCTCTTTCTACATAGTAGCATAATTCAATTAGGCATCGTTGAGTGTCCGACTAGCATAGTAAATGACTTATAGAACCTTATCTTTTTGCTGTCCCAAAACAGCCTCGACAGCGTAGTCACTTGCATCACACATAATTTCAAACGGTAGGCTCTAATCGGGTGTGATAATGATAGGTGTCGTAGTGAACTTCTCTTTAAGCAACTCAAATGCCTTTAAACACTCTTTATTGAAATCAAAATCTGCATCCTTGAGGAGAAGAGAACATAGGGGTTTTGTAATTTTTGAAAAATCCCTAATAAATCTCCGATAAAATCCCGCAGATCCTAAAAAGCTTCGGACAGCTTTCACACTTGTTGGAGAAAGTAACTTTGAGATTGTCTCTATTTTTTCCTTGTCCACTTCAATGCCCTTTTCTGAAATTCTATGCCCAAGCAGAATGCTCTCTTGTACCATAAAATGACACTTCTCCCAATTTAAGACCAAATTAGTTTCTACGCACCGCTGCAGTACCAGTGACAAGTTGTGTAAACAAGCCTCAAAAGATGGACCAAAAACTGAAAAATCATCCATGAAGACCTTGATAAATCGCTCCACCATATCTAAAAATATGCTCATCATGCATCGCTGAAAAGTGGCATGTGCATTGCACAAACCGAATGGCATCCGACTATATGCAAAAGTGTCAAAAGGGCATGTAAAAGTTTTCTTTTCTTGATCTTCGAGATCTATAGGAATCTGATTATACCCAGAATAGCCATCCAAAAAGTAGTAGTAAGCATATATGGCCAATCTCTCAAGCATCTGATCAATGAAAGGCAAAGAAAAGTGATCCTTGCGTGTAGCATTGTTGAATTTCCTATAATCAATGAATACCCTCCAAGTAGTGATAGTACGTGTAGGAATCAACTCATTAACTTCATTTTTTACCATCGTCATACCTTCTTTCTTTGACACAACTTGAGTAGGACTCACTCAACTTGAGTGGCTGTTGGTGTAGCGTACTCTTTCAGAGTCCTCAAAGGCAGATCTTGTTCAGCCATGATGAATGTCTTGGTGGTCTCTACTTGCTTCTTGTTTTCCCGTTTAAATCTATGAAAGGTTCGCTCGATCTCAGGATCAAAGAAAACTCACTCCAAGCTTTGCGAAATGTCTTTTTTCAGAATTCATGCACAGTCAAGAGTACCTGGAACAGAAAAATTAAAATCCAGAGTAAGCCTTGAATCAAACTAATGTCAATAGTATAATAAATTAAAATAGTCCCCAGCAACGGCACCAAAAACTTGTTGTGAAAATTATTCGCAAGCGCACGAAATCGCAAACAAGCAATATAGTGATCAAAGACCAAATATCGAACCCTCAAGGACTATTTAATTTGATCAATTATAGAGGACTAATTCAATTGCAAATAGTACCTGGATACAAAATTGACTTTGAATGATTGAAGAATGAATTAATAAAGATTAACTAATAGCAACGAGCAAGTAAAACAAAAATTAAGATTAAGAAGCACTAGAGCACATGATTTCACCGTAGATATCTCAATTGAATTTCAGTTTAATAAACCTTGGACAATTAATCTTGTTATAAGTCAATTTTCCCTAATTTATTTGACACACATTCTCAGACTATATCAAAACTACTTCTAATCAACACTCATATCTTTCAAGCATGATTAAAGAAATAAGGGGCGCATTAAAATCAATGCAGAACCATAACAATACTGCATAAATTATGAATCCATGTCTGACATGCAATCAATTTAAGGCATTCAAGATACAATCAATATGCTATTCTTCATTTCAGACAAAACAATCATAAATAAATCAATCAAACATTGGCCATCTGTTTAAAAGCATTAAGAACCATCTTGAACACATAACAATGAATAAAAGCCAAGAATTTATTGAAACTTTGAATTCAATCAAGAAAAACTAGGCTACATCAAAGCTCTAGTAAGGAGAATTAGTTCATGACATCAAACATAGAACCAAAGCAAAGAAAAGAATTACAACCCATCTATGAATGTAAGAGTGAAACGAATCTCTCAATTGCCTTCTTCTTTGTTCAAGAGATTTTTCTTCCTATTCCGTGTGTGCTGCTGCCTCCTGTCTTTTTGTGTCGCCTTCTATGCACGTTTTTGCCCTAATATTCTCTCCTACGAGATCTCTCTTATTCCTATTTTTAATTGGTCTCAAATGCCCTCTTTGATGAAGTTGAAATTCCAAAAATACCCTTCTGCTGCTGCTACAGAATCCGTCCAGCTTTTATGGTTTGCAAAAGATGACCATTTTACAGTGTTCTAACGCCAGAATTTCAGACATTATAAAAGATAATAGTTGTAGCCCTTTGTCTTAGATTTTTAACGCATCTTAAATTAAATTTTTCTGGGCATTAGAGTGAAAGTTAGAAGGATAAATGTGAAAGGACACTCAAAATTGGACGTGAACCTCTGCTGCAGCTGACTTTGTACACTCACAGCTACTTTTTCTATCATCCAAAATTAACAAAATTGATATTCACATGAAGCTTGGGATGTCTAGTTTTCAACACCGAAAGAATCAATGGAATCAGAGTTTTATAAAAACTGCAGCGGCTGTTTGAGTGTCAACACGTCAAACTCCATATCAGGATCAATAGTTGATAGCACTTCCAATTTTTGCTTTTCATTCCTGAATCAGTCCCGGTTCATCCAAAACCTATGCAAATCATTGAAAAACTCATAAGTGGGATATTTAACCATGTTAAAGCATTAAAATCTCGAACTACACATTAAAATGCAAAGTGGCTATGCAAAACTCAAAAACTCATTTTTGTAAATAAGAAGGCATTCTTTCTTCTAAAATCCTCATGATGACTTATTCAAACAAAACGACCATAGCCACAAGTCATAAATGACTCTAGCTTACCACTCAAAACACGAAATAATTAAAATACTCATTAAAATGAAATATGATGTACTAAACCTCCTTTTGTGCTTAAAATGACTAAAAACACTCTCTAAGTAACTCATATACAACAAAAGTAACATTAATAACTCTATAAATAATAGAGGTATCAGATACGAGGTGATTTTTTTGGATGAATAACAAAGGGTTCTCAATGGAGTGTTTATAGAAGAATTTGAATGAAAGGATGAAATCAAAGAGGGCTTGGTTGTGGTGTGGACATGATGGCTGCCATGGATGAAGTTGAGACCTGAGGGCTCAAAGCTTGGGGAAAGAAGACACCAAAATTGTGAATTTAGTAATAATAAATGTGGTTTTAAAATAGTCATTGCCATTTGAAATTTTTTATTTTCAAAAATTGAGTTAATATACGCTTTGGCAGATGTTAGGCCACGCAAGCTAATGTTGACAGTCAACGGGCCACATCAGTGCGTTAACTACCCAAAAATCTTAAAATTTGATCGAGTTATCATATTGAAACAAAAAATTTAGATTATCGACCTATCATGTTTGAACATTCAGTAACCAAATTGAAAATTCCCAATTGATGAGCAAAAGTTTAGTTACCCCCTTCTCATTTTTGTAGGGCTAGTTCTTTTGTATTTTGCTTGGAGTTGGAGTGCTTATGGGCATCGTTCTTGGAGGTCTTTGTGGGTGGAAACATGAGGGATAGTGACATCAATTCTAATCTGAGCGAAACACGAGTGCATGTGAGATTGCTTTGAGAGAGGATAATCTAGAGAAAAATGGAGGCATGCGTTTCCTAACTAGTTTATTTTTTTGCAGTTCCTCATTTGCTCAGAGCTAGTGTGTTTCAATGCCTACATGGAAGGGAAGCACGAGTGTAATTTAAGGCGTATTAAACTTGTGAGTGTTTTGAGTAAAAGCTATTGATTTTGGGGTTAAAGAAAACACAAGTGATAGTGAGGATTTTTTGAGTACGTGAAGATCATCTGGTCTTTTGAGGTTGGTCTGAGATTAAGAATTGGGAGGAATTATTTGTTTCTATCTTCTTTTTGTTATTGGATTGTTTCTGTCATTTGGCTTTCTACAGTTTTATCTTCTTTTTTTTGCAGGAAGAGGTCTGCTGTCTTATCTGTTCTAGAAGGAGTTGCTGAAATTTTATTTTTGGATTTCCTATTAGCAATAGGTTTGGCAGAGCTGTTGTCTTAATCATGCAGGGAAGGGCTAGATTTATTCAAAGGCTCAGTTCTAAATTAGAGGTCCCTTCTAGCTTTCATGTTTGGAGTAGAGTATGACACAGTTTCCCAAATTTTGTAGTAAACAGTTTTTGTCCGGACTCAACTTGAAAAAATCATAAAAGAATTCAATTCTTTTTGTCAGGCTAAATCCATCAATGTTCCATAACTGAGGCTCAAGAGGGAGAGGTTCAGTTAGTGCCACAAATTCAGCCCATGTAGAACCTTCTAAAATTTGAGTGTGAAATCACTTTTTTTTGGAAAAAAATAAAAAAAAAAGAGGAAGAAAATAAAAAAAAAGCAAAAAAAAGGGAGGAAAGAAACAAAATTTTGAGAGTAGAAAAGGAAGAAAATCAAGGGGAGAAGAATTGAAGGAAAGAAAGAAGGAATGGAAAAATATTTGATTGATTATTGATTGAAGAAATTAAAAAAACTAATGAGATTTTACGGATTTAGAAGGAAATATTTGATTTGGACAAAATACTATAGAAAAGAGTACGATTTTAGTTTGGAGGAGACTCTTTATGGCCACACGCCACATTTTCTCCCCAATTCTCATTCTACTCTCTCTCATTCTTTCTCATATTTTTTTTTCTCTCTCTCTCTCTCTCTCTCATGTTAGAGAAATAGACCTAGAAGACTTTCTAACTAGACTTTATCTCGTGCCTTTTTCCTCCAACTGTGACATCACCAAGCCTTACTCCATTCTCACCTTTTGAGCCATGCATCTCTCTCTCTACTAGCTCGTCTCTTTGTATTCACCCACCCCAAGATAAGGTATTGTTGCAGTTTTTATTGTGAGTTGTTTTGTATAGTAACAATACCCTATTGACTTTTCTTATTTTGTATCAGTGTGGGTTTGCCTTTAATTTTCTTTGGTAGAGTTTGAAAATGGAGTAATTATTGTAGATTATTTCTTATTGATCACGTTCACATGCAGATTGATCACGTTCACATGTAATTAATTGATTTGTTCCTTATTTATAGGACGCTAGACGTTGATACTATCTCTATAATCAAGGAGATAACTTTTTACTCTAGTGCACTATATATGATAGGCGTGTAATCATCTATCACTTAATACAGTTGGGGTCTCTACAGCCTAGTTATTAGTTGGGGTCAAAATTTTTTTACCGAAATGGCAGAAATAGTTGCATCTGGAACAGAGAACTCTATTGTTTCTTAGAACTCTATTGGTGCATCTTTTTCGTCTTATGATGTCAATATGAATCAACAGTTGTGCTCGATTCAATTGAATGTGATGAGGATATTTATCCTCTCTAATCAGAATAAGACACATGGCGACAGCTGTCAACGAAAAACACCAACTTTCTCCCCTGGGTGATTCTCGGTACCGAGCAATGGAGATACTCTTCTCGGCTTTACACCTTCGAAGCAGTAAAGGGCTCTCAGTAAAACAGTAATTCCTTCATTTAGCAAGTTATTATTCACCACCACTCGAATTCTATTAATGGAAACCACCTTCACTATATAAAGGGGTTGCCCCATAGATAAAAAGGGGACTATTTCACAAAAACACTATTTACTCTTTTCCCAAGAACACTGAGCAGTGTTCTTCGGAGAGTTTCTCTGTGCTCGCATCTGACTTAAGCATCGTAGTGCCAACGCCAGAGAACACTCTCTGGCGGGCCTCTAGCTTACGTTTGCTCATTAACGCAGGACAGTCAACAGACGAGAAGACCGTTGACCCGAGGAAGAGTATCATTGAATAGAGGAAGCCTTTGTTCGGACCTGAACTGATATGTCTTTGTAACCTACAGGTTTTAGACGTTATCAGATTGGCGCCGTCTGTGGGAAACTTATTTACATAACAAAAAATATGGTTCGAATTAGAATTTTAAGAGGAGAAGGCCAACAAGCCCCAGCTGCCAGTGTTAATGCCGAGCAACATCCCCAACCATTGGTGCAGGCCCAGATAGCCCTATTGTTACAACAGATGAATGTCTTCGCACACCGTTTGGACATGATGTAGGAGGCACAGGGGCATCAACTAGTCCAAAATGAGAACATTTCTCAGGAAACGAGAAATGAGCATTCTCATACAGACGAGTAAAGAAATCTCGACCTTTCGAGAACCTCGATGAGAACTTCTCGGAGGACTCAACCCACTCATACCTACGAGGGCGATAGCAAGTTCATCGAGGGGGTTGTGGACCTAAAAATAGCTGCTTTGGAAGGACGCCCTTTTTTGGATACAATGGATTGGGACAGGAACTTAACTCCATTGACAGCTGAGCTGCAACGTGCTTGGGTACCGGCGAGTTTTAAGGTCTCTAGTGTGGAAAACTACAATGGGACGGGAGATCCCCTTGACCATGTCATTGGTTTCAAAACCATGATGGAGTTCCAGCGAGCATCTCAGTAAGCTTGCTGTAAGATCTTCCCAGTCTCTCTTGTTGGGGTAGCAAGACGATGGTTTAGAGCTCTCCCACAGGGTTCTATTCATAGCTTTGACGACCTCACCAACAGCTTCGTTGCTCATTTTGCGAGCTCAAGACCGGTCAAAAAGACCAATGCGACACTGGTGACTATCCGACAAAAGCCTCATGAAAGCTTGAGAGAATTTGTGACCCGATTCAACAGGGATTGTTTAGAGATACTAGACCTCCAACCGATCATAGCCATTACAGCCTTCACGACTGGAGTTCGTCATACAACATTGAAGCACTCCTTGTCCAAGAAGCACCCGAAGAGCATTCTTGAGTTGCTCTCGAGAGTTGAAAAGTACATTACGGCGGACGAAATCATGGCGAAACCACATATGACCGAACAATCTCCTGACAGATCCCCTCCGAGAAGAAGAAATGATTCTGGTCGGCCAAACGAGAAAGCAGCAGAGGGAAAAAGATCATCCTTTCGAAAAGACGAACGGATGAAACCAATGCGATATGATTCTTACACTCCTCTCAACGCCACCTTGAAGAGAGTACTGAATGAGATACAGGATCACGACATCGTCAAATGGCCTCCAAGGATGAAGTCAACTCCTGGGAGGAAGAAGAGTGATAAGTATTGCAAATTCCATCGGCGTCCCGGGATGACACCGACGAATGCCGTCATCTGAAGTACGAAATAGAGAATTTAATTCAAAGAGGATACCTCAAAAATTTCACCAGCTCGGCAGGGGACAAACGAGAAAGAGAAGGGAGAAGAGACAACAGAAGAGATAACAGAAGAGATGACAGAGAAGATGATAGATGACAGAGGAGACGTCAAGATGAGTCTCCTCGTCACAGAAACCGAGGAATAGCGTGCACCATAGGCATGATAGTTGGGGGGTTAGCCTCAGGAGGAGAAAGCTCATCGAGAAGGAGAGCTTACGCACGGACTGTCCATCAGGTGTCTGAGAAGTCGAAGAAAGCCAGAACGGACGATGAGAAGATAGTCTTCTCAGAAAGGGATGGAGATGGTTTACATCGGCCACATGATGATGCCTTAGTCATTGAGGCAGTCATCGCGAATTACACGGTGAAGAAGATTCTAGTCGACAATGGGAGCGCAGCGGATGTTCTTTTCTACCATGCCTTCAAGCAGATGAACCTCCCAAGAGAGAGCCTAAAGACGTTTTCCTCTCCCCTTTATGGTTTCACGGGAGAACAAGTCATCCCCGTGGGGATGATCAATCTACCCATAACCTTAGGGGATTTCCCAAGATCGAAGCTGTTTATGGTGGAATTTCTAGTCTTAGACGTCAAGACCCCCTACAACGCTCTAATTGGCCGACCATTGCTTCACAAAGCTCGGGCAGTGGTCTCGACCTACTATTTGAAGATGAAATTCCCCATCGATCGAGGAATAGGCAAAATCCAGGGCGATCAGAAATTGGCTCGATAGATGTATGTCACAAACCTGAAGGACAAGAAAAAACCCGTCTCAGTCCTGGAATTGCTTGATGACCACAATGTCAACAACCCGAAACCAACTCCAAGCGAGCAGCTCGTATTCATTGATGTCGAACAAGGGACGGAGAGGAAATTATACCACGGATCCGAGCTTGCAAAAGACTTAAGCGAAAGCTTGATACGTCTCCTCTTGGAAAACTTCAGCACTTTTGCCTGGAGCGCGGACGAGATGCCTGGCATAAGCGCTGATGTTATCACTCACTATCTCAGCATAAGACCAGGCAGCCGCCCAGTCAAAACCAAAGTTGGCAAGCTTCTAGATGCTGAATTCATCTGAGAAGTCCAATACCCGGAGTGGCTCTCTAACGTTGTTATGGTGCCAAAGCAGAATGCCAAGTGGCGTAAGTGTGTCGACTTCATCAACCTGAACAAAATCCAAATGCATCAAACTGATGAGGAGCACACCTCGTTTGTTACTCCTGAAGGCACGTACTGCTACCAAGTTATGCCTTTTGGACTGAAGAATGCTGGAGCCACTTACCAAAGACTTGTTAATAAAATATTCTCCCCAATGCTCGGAAAGGCAGTCGAGGCTTATGTGGATGATATAGTTGTCAAAATCCAGAAACCCAAGGACCATTTGGAAGACTTGCAGGAAGTATTCAATGTCTTGAAGAAATTTGGAATGAAGCTTAACGCGGAGAAATGTGCGTTTGGCGTTTTCTCGGGAAAATTCCTCGGTTTCCTCATCTCTGAGCGAGGAATAGAGGTCAACACCGAAAAGGTATTAGTAATAATCAACATGCAGGCCTCAAGGAACAAGAAGGAGGTTCAACAGCTGACGGGATGAATAGCAGCATTAAGTCATTTTCTCTCCCGGTCAGGAGATCGGTGCAAAATTTCTTTAATGCTCTCAACCAAACAACAAATTTTCAATGGAACGAAGATTGTCAGCGAGCTTTTGAAGAAATTAAGTCTTACCTAAGCCATCCACCTCTACTTACTTCTCCGAAAGATGGGGAACCGTTATTCCTTTATCTGGCCACTACCGAGCACGCGGTGAGTGTTGTGCTCATTAGTGAGGAAGACAAGGTCCAAAAGCCAATATACTACACTAGTAAAGTCCTCATGGAGACTGAGAAGAGATACACCAGGGCCGAGAAATTGGCTCTAGCACTGGTAACAGCAGCTAGGAAGTTACGACCTTACTTTCAAGCCCATACAATTACAGTGTTGACCGACCAACCACTCAAAAGTATACTACAGAAACCAGATACGTCGGGAAGACTCATTAAATGGTCAATCGAACTTAGTGAGTTTGATATCCACTATGAGCCGAAGAAAGCCATCAAAGCCCAAGCTTTAGCAGACATTATCACAGAATGCCAACATCTTCTTGAGAAAGAGGCACAACATGGCCTATGGGAGCTCTTTGTTGATGGCTCCTCAAACAAGGACGAAAGTGGAACGGGGATTCTACTTCTCGGTCCGGGGGGCATGACTACTGAGTACGCTCTCCATTTTCAATTCAAAGCTTCCAACAATGAGGCTGAATATGAAGCGCTCCTAGCTGGGTTAAAGTTGGCAATTGAGCTAGAGGTGCGCAATTTGGTGGTTAACAGCGACTCGCAGCTCGTAACTGAACAGGTTCGTGGTGAGTATGAAGCCAGAGGTTCCAATATGATCAAGTATTTGGAAAAAACTAAAGAGCTAATGAGTAAAATCTCGAGCGTTGAAATACAGAGAGTGCCCCGAGAAGAGAATCAGCAAGCCAATGTGCTAGCTCGCCTTGCATCTGTCTCTAAAAAAGACGGGGCCTCATCAGTGCGGATAGAGATATTACCCAAGCTGAGCATCTTCATTAGGGCTATCACCGAGATTAACACTGAACGATCTTGGATGGATCCTATACGAACCTTCCTCACAAATGATGTGTTACCTGAGGATAAGAACGAGGCTAGGAATCTCTGAGCAAGGGCAGCGAGGTATTCAATCATTCAAGGAACACTATACAGAAGATCTTTCACGCTACCTTACCTTAAGTACCTTGCTCCACGGGAGTCTGAGTATGCTCTCCAAGAAGTGCATGAAGGGATTTGTGGCAGCCATGCAGGAGCAAGGACCTTAGCTAACAAGGTCTTGCGCTGTGGCTATTATTGGCTGAATATGAGGAAAGATGCCGAGGATTTGGTACGTAAGTGTGACAAATGCCAGAGACATGCTAACGTACCTCACCTCCCACCATTCGAGATGACTGTCATCGAGAACCCTTGTCCATTTGCCCAATGGGGGCTTGACCTACTGGGACCCTTTCCTCAGGCAACAGCCCAGAGGAAGTTTCTCATAGTGGTAGTGGATTACTTCACAAAATGGGTTGAGGCTGAGCCTCTTGCAACCATCACCGACCACAAGGTAAAAGACTTCATTTGGAAAACCATCATCTGTAGATATGGCATTCCTCAGATCCTCATTACAGATAATGGTCGACAATTTGTGAGTTCAAATATCCAAGAATTCTGTGAGGAACTGGGCATCAATCTCAGAGTCACTGCTGTGGCACATCCTCAAGCTAATGGTTAGGTTGAAGTAACCAACAGTATCATTCTTCAGGGACTAAAAGCTCGTCTTGACCAAGCCAAAGGACTTTGGACTGAACAGCTCCACAGTGTCCTCTGGTCATACATGACCACGCCAAGAACGTCAACTGGAGAAACCCCTTTCTCCCTAATGTTTGGATTAGAAGCTGTCATTCCAATAGAGATCGGGGTCCCCACTCCTCGGATTGTTAACTTCAATGAGTCAGAGAACGACGACTTGCTCCTTAACAATCTAGATTTTCTGGAAGAAGCTTGGGAGATTGCTCGGTTCAGGACTGTAGCCTACAAGTAGAGAACCGCCCGTTACCACGACAAGAAGGTCTGAGCAAGGAGGTTTTCCGAGAGAGATTGGGTCCTCAGGAAAGCCACTACAGCTGGTAAACACCCTAGCAAGCTCGGGGAGACTTGGGAAGGCCTTTTTCGGGTTATCAGGGTCATGCTGGATGGAACCTATAAGTTGGAGAATCCCGATAAATCGGCAGAGATGCGACCCTGGAATGCTGAAAACCTCCGAAGATAGTACATTTAACTTTCATTTGTCGGCATGTTTTTAAAAACTCTTTTTGAATTTCCTCACTCGTTCCTTACACGAGGTCTAGAACTTTTCCCATTTCAATGAAAGTAGCTCGTTCTATTACCAAGATTCCCAGAACACTGCTCTGATACATTACAACTTATTTTGTTTAAGTTACAATGGCCGAGCATCGTTCCAGGCTTACCAAAATACGATGGCCGAGAAAAGACTTGGCATGTTACAACTCAACCCCGTTGAGCTACAACAACCGAGCAAAAACAAATTTGCTACGACCTAGAAAAGTCTAAGGTCGCATCAATTAAGTGACTATGCTCAAATCTATTATAGTTTAAGATATTTTAAATTGCAATATCCGAGCATAAACAGAAGTATATTAATGAAACTGAAAAAAGCAACAAGAGAAGAAATCCAATTGAAATAAAAGATGTCATATACAAAAACTAAGGAAAAGAGGCGACTAATTTTCAACATCTACAAGCTCCTTGGCAGCCAACTCTTCTCACCCTCAACAAGAGGAGCAGGTTCGTTTGGCGCTTCATTCCTCCAAGGAATCAGGGGAGCATCAGTTTCTATGTAGGTATCTATGTCTTCCTCGTCGTCCCCTTCATCTTCCTGGAGGAGACGAAACTGCTTGTAGGCATCCTCCTTCACCACATCCTTGTCATCCTTCCCCGTAATAACCAGGCACAACTCATCCAAGACGTTCGAGCTTTGACCCTTGCTAACAAGAAACCTTTGAGCTTCCTTGACAGCAGCTTGGAAGCAGAAAAAGCCTTCCTGTCCAAGGGTGAATTGGAGCTCCGAGGAGTCACGAAACTCCCAAAGACCGGCCTGACGACCGCTCTCGAACATGGGGGCCCCTTCTGCCTCTGTTGTCGACTTTTGTCTCGCCAGCTCATCCTCGGCCTCTTTAAGCTTCACCGCCATCAGACCCTCGGCCTCCTGGGTCTTCTCCAGGTCCAACCGCGTCAGTGTCAGGGTCGTCTCTGTCTGACCAAGTGCTCCCTTGAGCAGAAGAATCTCTTGGGCGGCAGTCTTCTTCTCGACTACAAAGCTTCGGATGTCGATGGACAGCTTCCCAAGAAGTGAAGTCAGCTGCAAACAATAACATAGAAATCATTAAGCAAACCGAAGAAAAAGTCGAACCAATATAGCAATAGGGGCAGCAGGTACCTCCATTAGCTTGACGAAGGAAGTCTCCATTTTCTCCTCGGTAGCCATCTCCTCCGCGCGGCGCTGGTCCGAGGGAAGGGAGAGTTTCTCAAGCATCTCCAATGCCACCCGAGAGCTGGACGCCGTATCAGAAAGACAAAGTTCCATTGGGGAACGTGAACATCGCCCATTTTGTGGGGAGGAGAGGAAGAGCGCGTGTCTGAAGCGTGGGACGGGGATCCGACAGTGCAGAAGGTCGGGGTCGAAATGAAAACTCCACGGCCATGACCTAAGTCTTTTCCTCGGCCGGGTTTTATTCGGACACCCGCTGCAGGTACAACGTTCTTCCTCTTGCTCGTCTCGGCATCCCCAGCAGGCTTTCTCTTCTGGCCCAAGTTGGCCGTCTTTTTCTGCATCTTCAGGTAATCGGCAGCCAAAGACATATCTAAAAAATACAGCAACAAATTAACAAACAAGTTGGGAAAACAAAGTAAGTGCATAGATAAAACCGAGCAAAAGAAAGTCCCTACCTCTCATTGCTCGCTCGGACCTATGTGCCCTTGTAATGTCTACAGCTCGACATACGAGGGGGATGGAAGGTTTGGTGAAAGGTTGTTTGAGGGTGAGATACTAGTCAGGCTCCTCGTGAGAAAGTTGAGGCAAACGCTGAAACTTGCTGAATTTGGGGAGTGTCCACGAGGTTCTAAAAGGGAGAACCTCGTCCTCACCCAAAGGCATCCGAACAAAAAAATAGCTGGATTTCCAGTGATGATTGGAAGAGGAATACTTAGGAGCCACTAGGCCTTTCTTAAACTTCAAGTAACATAACCCAGGATTGCTCGGGGCTTGACATAGTGAAAAGATGTGCTGAAGGACATTCGAAGAAAAAGGAACTCAGAGCTCATCACAATAATGAAGTATTGTGCCGAGGAATACCCAAGAGTTAGGAGCTAAACAGGTAGGGCAAATATCGAATCGAGAAAAAGGAACATATGGCCGGAGCCAAAGGAATACGGCACCCATATGAAAGAGCAGTAGTAGAAATAGCGAACTCCCCATGTTGAGGATTGAATAAAGACACCCCCTCAGGCACCGGCCTACAAGAATAGGGAATCCCGAACAGTTTGCTTTGGGTTTCCACCTCAGAGGCAGTGAGACTACAACTCAGGTTTCTCGGTTCCCTAGTTCCATCACCTGCAGCTCGAGCTTCCTGCAGAGGAGCCTCAAAGCCAGGAGGTGCAAAGAAAGGACGTTCTGCTAAAGGAAGCCTAATGCTCATCCTAGGAGGAAGAGAAGTTGAGGTTAAGGGGGAAGAACCTAGGTCGGCATCCTCTAATACATTAATATTACTACTTGAAGAAGGGGAAGACATTTCTCGTACCTGGAAAGCTCGGTTAGGTGAAGAGAACGTAATTGCTCAGTTAGGATGATGAGAATATAGCTGCTCGGTAATCACACAGCTCGGGTCTCTCAAATTTGGCAGCAAGTGGTTTTGAAAATCACGTCTTCACTATTTATAGTGGACGACCGCCCCGATCAACGGACCCGATGAAGAGACCTTCGGCATTCTCTCATCCCGGCCTTTCAACCTTTGCTCATCAAAAGACCGTTGAATCATCTTAGATCTCATCATAACCGTTCAAAGCTTCCTCATCAATGCCACCCTCGGACAAACCAAACGATATCTATTACAGACCTATCATTGGTCGTCTATGGCCACCAATCACAGGCCTGAGGGGGCAAATGATGAGGATATTTATCCACTCTAATCAGAATCAGACACCTGGCGACAGCTGTCAACAAAAGACACCAAATTTCTCACCTGGGCGATTCTCAGTACCGAGCAATGGAGATACCCTTCTCGGCTTTACACCTTCGAAGTAGTAACGGGCTCTTAGTAAAACAGTGATTTCTTCATTTAGCAAGGTACTATTCACAACCACTCGAATTCTATTAATGGAAACCACCTTCACTATATAAAGGGGTTGCCCCACAGGTAAAAAGGGGACTCTTTCACAAAAACAATATTTACTCTTTTCGCAAGAACACCGAACAGTGTTCTTCAGAGAGTTTCTCTGTGCTCGCATCTGACTTAAGCATCGGAGCTCCAATGTCAGAGAACACTCTCTCACGGGCCTCTAGCTTACGTTTGCTCATTAACGCAGCACAGTCAAAAGACGAGAAGACCGTTGACCCGAGGAAGAGTATCATTGAACCGAGGAAGCCTTTGTTCGGACCTGAACTGATACGTCTTTGTAACCTACAAGTTTTAGACCTCATCAGAATGATTTCAATTTTCTTCTTTGGTCAAGAGCCATTACATTATCTCTTGGTGGATGATCACGACTTGAGTTTATTGATAGGAATATTATTGTTCCTGATGCCAAGTCTCCTCAATATAAGGCTTAGTTTGCTAATGATCAAATGGTTCAATCTTGGTTGCTTAACACGATGGAGCCACAAATCACTGAAATTTTTAGTTATTCAAATTCTGCTACGAATCTATGGGATGTCGTAAAGAAATTCTATGGAAATCTTAACAATTATGCACGTGTGTTTCAACTCAAGAAAGATATTGCTTCTTCTCAACAAGAAGGTAAGCCTTTTGTTCAATATCTTGGTAGCTTAAAAACTATGTGGAATTAACTTGCAGTTTATCGACGACATACTATTGACTCCGCACTATTATTGAAACAGGCTGAAGGGGACAAGATTTTTTAGTTGTTGGCCAATCTCACTCCAGATTATGAAGATTTGTGTAGTTGTATTCTTATGAATGCTAAGCTGCCCACATTTTGCAGTGTTTGTGCTACTATCCAACGTTAGGAGACACGAAGGAAAGTTATGCCCAGGAAGCCCAAGAGAGATTTGTCTGAAGTCTTAGCCTTTATTTCCACTCAAAGGCATCCAAAAGAACGAGGAAATAAAGGCAGAAGAAATGACTTTAAGTGTGCTTATTGTAACAATCTTGGTCATACTATTGATAGGTGTTGGGTTCTTCATCGAGAACTCAAACCAAAATTCATCAATAAAGGAGGGTCAAAATGTGGCACAGGGTCTGGATCACTAGTCAACTATGCGTCTACATCTCCTACTGATGGTATGACAAGGTTCACTTGTGGCCCGATTACTCTTATAAATGAGTTTGCGAATTATATTCAGGGAAAAAATAATGATGGTGGTGAGAAGGTTGAGAATGATAATCCTTCTAATGCTTCGGCTTTCATTGGGAAGTTTACGAATTTCCTTGCTTAAAATAAGAGTGGTTCCACTGCAGATGTACCAGGTATTTTGAATGTCTTTGCTCTTGCTTTAAATATGAGTCATGCTTGTTGGGTTGTGGATTCGGTGGCCATTGATCATGTGACAAATGATTCTAGTCATCTTGCTAACTTTGAAATTTTATCTCCCCATTCTCAAATCACTATTGCTAATGGTAAAGGTGCATCTGTGGCAGGTCATGGTACAATCAAGATATTGTCCAATTACATTTCTTCTTATGTACTTTATGTTCCATCTTTTCCTTTTCAACTCTTGTATATTGGCCGCTTAATGCAATCCTTGAATTGTCGTGCAATTTTTTTATCCTAATAAAGTTGTGTTTCAGGATCTAGTTGTAACGCCCCGTCCCACGAAACCCTAATTCTCGAGCTTGTAGTCCAGAACGCTACTTATATCATAGTATAAACTCACCCTATATTTAACACATATCCACTTCAAGAAACAATTCCACCAAATATATTATTTGTTAATCTGAAATAAAAGCATCATCTTATATATTTTAAATAATCAGTAACATTCAATCAAAATCCTCTAAGTATACTACAATGAATCTTTTTCTTTTCATCCTCATTCCCGAATCTACCCTTATTATCGTACATCAAAGTTATTTCTATTATTGCATAAATGAAAGTAAGACTTAATTTATCAATCTTTCGTGAAAACTAGCTTCCATCACATGAGCATCTTCTTCATGGATTTATGGAGACACCATCAACTCCTAAGTCAGCATAATCATCTAAGAAACCAATACCTGCATCACAGAACATAGTGAGCCGAGGCCCAGCAAGTAATACTTATGCATGAATGTACATGAACCTCATCTTTAGAAAAACAATCATCCATTTAAATCATTTTTCCAGTACTCGGGCCCTTAACCTTGGTAAACTGCTACAGAGCAACCGGTCGGGATTTTCCTTATATTAAGTATTCTACCAAAGAACACTTTTCGGTAAGAATACATTTCCATTTTCATTTCCATTACCAATTCCATTTTCAATAAACCTCAACGTTAACTTTTCAATATACCCTCCCTGTAGCAGTAGTACCCGGTTTGTAAAAACAGTTTCCTTTTTCCTTGAATGCATGTGTCATGTATGCCATGATGTGTTATGCCTCATGCAATACAACCATTAACTGTTATATCTAAATATCATCACATAACAGTTCACCATTCACAGATAACTCATCATTGTCAGTTCAGCCTCATATATATATATATATATATATATATATATATGGCGTTGCTCCTATACGGATGCCCGTATATGGGCGTGGGAATTTTTGTGAGTCAGTGGTGGGTCCCTAACAGTGGGCCCCATACTAAATCACCTTTTGATTGTCATATTTTACACTAAGCCCGTATACGGGCGTCCGTATAGGATAATTGTTGTGTATATATATATATATATTTCATAACATGACAGTTCACAGTCAACCAGTACCAAAATCACCGCAATCAAGTTGATGTCTATAATCAACAGAGTCCATACAACTATTATTATAACAATATCAATCTCATTACAACAAATGAATCATACTAAATATATATATATACATACACTTATACATATACATACACATACAAATACAAAAATTGTAAAATTAACAATCATTCAGCATGCAATTCCATGACACAAGTGAGTATTACTTACCTTAATGTGTCCCCGGAATTTCTCGATATTTTTAACTATCAAAACTAGTGCCTAAATTCCATAATAATACCTAAAGCCATTAATAATTATTCTTATTATTTCTCGTTAATTAATTTAAAACTTAAGCGGTGGGTTCCTAAAACCCATATAATATCCATAATCATTTATTAATATTTTTATTTTTAGTTAATTTCTTTGATCAATAAAATTAACATTAATTAATACAATTAAGATTAATTAATTAAAATAATTATCAACTGGGTCAGGCAGACCCGGTTGCTCCTCTTCCTCCCACAAACTGGTCTAACAAACCCGTTGGCTTGTTTTACCGGGTTGCCACCGTTGGTGTCGCAGTGGTGGTCACGACTGGCCTTATTCGACAGAGGAAGACGCGGCGAGTTCAATGTTGTTTTCATTTACCTGAGAGGTGGCCGGAGGTGGGCAAAAATAGGCTTCAAAGATGTCGACCCCGAAGTCTACTCTACCATCGTTGATAGCTCAAACTTGATCCGTTCTTTTCGAAAATGATCAATATCAACTCCCCTCGTCATGGTGATTCTCCCCGTGTCCTCATTTTCTTAGTTCGTCACCGTTGACAAAAATTCCCGTTCCGTCATCACCTCCGCCTCCATCCACACCAGCGTTCTATTTAGGTTTTTTTGACTTTCTTGGTTTGCGTGCTATTATTTTATATTTACCTAATTTCCTCTTGTGTTTTGACTCTTCTATCCTTAACATATTTACATTATTTTATCTAAATTTTTTCCTAGTCTAAATAAGCATTCATCAAATTGCGATGTATGTCCATTGTCTAAATCTACTCAGTTGTCTTTTCCTTCTTCAAATTCGCGTACTAATAAAATCTTTGAATTAGTGCATTCTGATGTTTGAGGGCCAGTTTCTGAATCTTTTGATGGATAAAAATATTTTGTCACATTTGTCAATGATTACTCTTGTTTTACCTAGCTCTATCTCTTAAAATCAAAACATGAAGTTGCTCATGTCTTCCAAGATTTTCATAACTTAGTCATCACTCAATTTTCCTCTCCAATAAAAATCTTTCGATCAGATAATGGCACTGAATTTACAACACATGTCATGACACAATATTTGAGCATGCTAAACTTAGTGTTGTACTTGAGCAAATTGGTTTTCAAAGAAGTCATGCGTATCATTCCTTATTTATTCGTTACGACTCGGGAGAACATTGATTGTGTTGGTTTATGTTGACAATCTTATTATTACGGGTGATAATCAAGTCGCTATTGATAAGCTCAAAGGCATTTTTCATCAAAGGATTGCTATTAAAGATCTGGGTGCACTAAAATCTTTGTTGGGGATCGAAATGGCTACCTCATCTAAAGGATTATTTTTGAATCAGCGAAAATATGTGCTTGACCTATTAGGTGAGGCAAAAATGTTGCAGTGTAAGTCGGCCATGTGCCCTATGTTAAAGGCTGGGGGTCAGGAGTTCTACTCCTACCAGCAACAACCTGGGTGGCTTGCGAGCGCCAGAGGGGTTGGGGGTGGGGCCCATGGAAGTACCCAGTGAGCTGGGAAAACTCTTAAAAAGGAAGTTTTTCTATGACGACCCTGCCCGATTGGCACACGGCCTGGAAATGGGTTGGGGGTGGGGCCCATGGAGCCTGAATGTGAGACGCCTGGTTCCCGCCCGGGCCGTGTGCCAATCGGGCAATGTCGTCACAGGCCAAAACTCCTTTGGATAGTAAATTGCAGCTTCTTTTGCATGGTGAGCCACTAAGTTCTTTTCAAGATTACCCACGGCTGGTGGGCAAGCTCATTTCTCTTACAATTACTCGGCCTACTATCAGTCATGTTGTTAGTATTGTAAGTCAGTTTATGCATTCTCCTACAACAGCTCACATGGAGATTGTTAAAAGGATACTCCATTATCCAAAGGGATCAATTGGTCGTGGTATTCTTATGAAACATCATGGTCTTGATCTAATTATTGGTCATATCGATTTCGATTGGGCTGGAAATAATCTTGATCGCAAGTCCATTACAGGCTATTGTATTTTTTTTGGAGGTAACTTGGTGTCATGGAAGAGTAAAAAAATATATGATTATGGCTCATTCAAGTGCTAAAGTAGAGTGTCGTGCTATGGGTTCTACTTTCGCTGAACTCATGTGGTTGAAAGTGCTTCTTGTTGATTTGGGAATTGTGCATTATTTTCATATGACCCTTTGTTGTGATAATCAAGCGGCAATGAATATTGCCTCTAATCCAGTATTTCGTGAACGCATGAAGCACATTGAAGTTGATTGTCATTACATTCGGCAACATGTTCAATCTCGGGTCATTATTACTCACTACACTCGAAGTCAAGATCGGCTTGCCGATATCTTTACCAAGCCAATATCTTCGGATCACTTTCATCATCTACTGGTCAAGCTTGGCTCAATTAATCTTCTTGATCCATATTGATGGGAAGTATTGTAGATTAATCCTTATTGATAACGTTCAAATGTAATTAGTTGTTTTGTTCTTTATTTATAGGATGCCAGATGTTGATACTATCTCTATAATCAAGGAGATAACTTTGTACTCTAGTGCACTCTATATGATAGGCGTGTAATCATGTAAAATCCCATCTCAAAAAATAAATAAATAATAAACAATATAAGAGAAACTAATTGATTGAAGGGGTTTAAAAATGTAGAGTAAAAGAAAAAGTGTAGAAAAGTTTAATAAAAATAGAAATGCATAGTTTAGTTTTATTAATATAAAAAGGTAAAAACTAAAAAAAAAAAGTGAGGTCTAGCAGTTTCACTTTACTCACACGGGCCTTTTTTCCTTCCAAGCCAAGTCATTCTTTCTGGTTCATCTCTGCCACTTCACTTTCACACCAACAAATCCTTAACTCCTTAATTTTCAAGCCAAATCAGCCTACAAATTTCTTTCATTTTCAAGGCTAACGTAATTTTTAGAAGTTCTTACTTATTTTACATGATTTCTTTCTCTCTCTAATGAAACATTCTCTTATGATTTTCATGATCAAGTTTCTTGCCACCAAGAACCTTCACAAAGTTTGGTCTAGACATCAATATCCAACTTATTTTCACTACTTGGTAAGAATTTTAGTTTATCTTAAGGATTCAACAATTACAGAAATTCTAGGTTTTTAGGGGATTTGGGTATTTCGAATTAATGGATATATTTTCTGATTCTATTAGTTTAATTAGACCTTATTGGTGTTGAATTGTTAGGTTTTGAAAATCCAATGGGGATTTGTTCTTGAAGTAGAAATTGGAAAAGAAAAAAAACAAGGAGATTTTCATTAGCCTAAAATTGTTAAGTGAAGGTTGGGTTAAATTGAAAAAAAAATATGTATTGAGATTTTTATATTTATTTTTGATTAGAATGCTAGAATGTCTATTTTTAGGGAAGTGAGGGATTTTAGAATATCAAATTTTTTGACGTTGGAATATTTGAAGTTTGAACTTGTGGAAGTAAATTTAGTCTATTTTTATCAAACAGGTTAGAGAATTTACATGGAAGAAAACTTGGTTTGGTGATAGAGAGAAAACAGGTAAGGATTTTTTCCTTCCTTGGTTAAATTTTTCTCATTTCTAAAAAAAGTTTTGAAAGTTGTCTTCTCGAATCTTCCGTATCATATTAAATTTTATAGATTCATTTGGGCTACTCTTGATTGTTCCAAGAGAGTCAAACCTGTTACATGATTCGTTGTATGACCTTTTCTTTGATTGATTTATTAAATATGTATATATGCATTTATCCGTAAACGTGTTAAGCTCGATTAACATGTATTTGGATCTTCATGTATGTGATTTATATGACATAACATTTAAATGGTTTTAAATGTGCATTTAGTGGCATGATGGATCACTAGGCAAGGGGCTCGGGTGTTTCCATGTTTAGGAACGATGATTCGGGATTGAGGATTTTAATATGATATGGATTTGGGAAATGGAAATATTCGACGGATTTACAACTTCTTCATGGATTTGCCATGAAGATCGATTTACGGTGCCGGTGAATATGAAGTAGGTATGGGTGTGGGAGCGATCTACAACTCTTCGGAGTCATGAGATGGGTGTTTGGAGGTTCAGATGGGTGTACGGAGACATTTTTCTACATAGCATCTCGATGCATTCATTATGGTCTTTCATATTTTTGCCTTATTTGATATTCCTACTCAGCATTCATCTCACGCTATTTATTCTTTTCCCTTTCGGGTGAGTCATCCACTAGTACAGATCCTCCAAATCAGCATGACGAGGCATGACCGTGGTGGCCTGACTTAGTAGAGTCATCCTAGAGTGTGTTTAGTTGTTTGTTCCCTTTATTTATATTATGATACTTGTTATGGAAAGTAGTTGGATACTTTTTTGTTGTGGCTATTTTGGAAGGTCAGGAGACGACTCTGTGTGATCGGGACTCCTGTGCCATAAATATTATATATGTGATTGTTGTGGAACCCCTGAGGGGCTTGTAATGTGGAGGGTGTCTTGAGTTTTCTGGATTGATTATAGAAGTAGTTTTTATATATTTTTGTGTAGGGTGGCATTTCTTAATTTATGGGAAGATGCTACCGAAATTATTATTGAAATTTATGTCAAATTGTGATGTGTCTAGTGTGAGTACGAGTTGTTTTGTCGTTTAGCTAACGTTCCACGGGGCGGGTTGTGACAACCTGGTATCGAAGCGAGGTTATGAGACTTACAAACCAAGGGTTATGTGTCCACTAGTAGTTTGATATTAGGTAGTGTGTTTTTTAGGTCACGTCACGAGCCTAGCTGATTTTGTATGTACCCTTTATCCCTTAAATCCTCCTGTCTTATGTATTTTGAGATATGTTGTGTATGTTTCAGATGTACACACGTAAAGGTCAAGGACATGGCAGAAGGATTCTCCTGGAGGGTGCACAGGCATCCAAGCCGATATACGGATCAGATTATTCTGATGATCCGATTGTGGGAGGTAGTTATTCCGTGAGAGCTGAGACGTTATCTTGATTAGATAATGATATGTTTCCGGAACTAGGTGGGATTAGAGCGCCACAAGTTAAGAGGGTGATAGAACAACAGTTAGGTGGTGATCCTATAATAGTTAAGGATAGACATGGAGAGTGGGATGCAATATATACTCCTACACAGGTATACACACCAACTATTCCAGAAACACCAGTTCCTCAAACTTTAGAAGCTCAGCCTCAGGTGATGATGCTAGACATGGCAGAGATGATGCGAGCCATGACTCAGTTTGTACAAGCACAAATCACCCCGAGTGCTAGAGACTTGTAGTGAGGAACAAACTTCGAGTATAGATATAGAGCTAGCGGGTGATAGACGAGCAGGGAGGGATCTAGTTGAGCTCAATCAGCTGCGGAAGACTAGACCTCCTACATTCCATAGATAGACATATGTGACTAAGGCGCATGATTGGTTGAGACAGATGACCCGACGCTTAGATACATTGAGTATACCTGATGAGAGAAAGGTGATATTGGTCTCCTACTTTCTTGAGAGTGTTGCTTATGACTAGTGGGATTCCTTGGATGATAAGAGGGATACTCTCACATGGAATTCTTTCAATGATCTTTTTCTATAGCAGTTTATACCATTATCTTTTCGCACCTGAAAGGTGAAGGAGTTCCTTGAGTTAGTATAGACGCCTGAAACATCAATGATGGAGTATGGACGATGATTTGATGAGCTTTATCATTTTGGAAAACAATATGCAGTGACCGATGAGCTGAAGGCAGAACGGTATCGACAGGGCTTGCTTCCAACCATAGGTACACAGTTACTTTCGATGAGAATCAAAGGATACAATGAGATGGTAGAAATGGCTCTCCAATTTGAACAGAGTTTTGAAGACTCTAGGAGGTATTGGGATAAGCACCGTAGGCGAGATACGTCATCTGCAGATTCTAGCTCTGGTGGTGGCCAAAAGAGACAAAGGATTCATATACGAGGATAGTGGGATCATACAAGACCTAGAGGCAGGCTCTGAGAGGCAGGGATAAGAAAGGTGGAGGTACTCAGAGAAGCCAGAAGATATGTCATCGCTGCGGGCGAAAAGGACACGTCGTTGCCCAGTGTAGAACTATAGGGCCAGAGTGCTATGAGTGTGGATATGTGGGACACTTTCAAATATAATGTGCATGGCTAGGGAGGACTGCATAGCAGGGTGCCCAGTAGGATCAGAATTTGCATCCACCACCGCTACCATTGGGATCTACAATTCCTGCACCCCTACTTACCACTATACCATCTACAAGAAAAGGAAGACCACCTGCACGTCAGCAACAGCAGCAGAATGTGGCTCCCCTAGAGTGTTTGCACTGGGTCATCAGATAGCACCAGAACATCCGAACTTTATTGGAGGTACCTTTTTTATTTACAATTCATGGGCATGTGTTTTATTTGATTCTGGTGCTACTAGCTCGTTCATTTCATCATCATTTGCATCAACATTGGGGTTGGATATTTCTCCTATTCGTAGGATGATGGCGGTAGATTCTCCATTTGGTCAATTTAGTCGTATTGGAGGAATCTGCTTTGATTGTAAGTGTCAGTTCAAAGATGTTGAGTTGACCGCTAATTTGTATGTCCTTGATTTCGAGGACTATGATGTTATATTTGGTGCGGATTGGTTGATAGAGCATCACACAGTTGTATGACATTTTTGGGAAAGGGTAGTAAAGTTGCAAAAGCCCGAGGGAGTTGTGATCCAACTGAGGGGATCAAATGGTATTCCTTGTCCAGACTTTTTGGATAATCCTTCTTATGTCGATTGTCGAGTAGCTAGTCTCACTACTTCTGAGTCTAGGAAGGATTCATCTATATCAATACGGGTGGTATAGGAGTATAAAGATGTATTTTTGGAGGATTTATTGGGTTTGCCACCTAAGAGGGATATTGAGTTTACTATCGATATGTGTCCAGGTACGAATCCAATTTTGATTCCCCCTTATCGGATTACTCCCGCTGAGTTAAGAGAGTTGAAGACCCAGTTGGAGGACTTACAGGAGAATGGATTCATTAGACCTAGTCTTTCCCCTTGGGGTGCTTGAGTGTTATTTGTAAAGAAGAAAGATGGTACAATGCGAATGTGCGTCGATTACCGACAGTTGAATAAGGTGACTATGAAGAATAAGTACCCATTATCGAGGATTAATGATTTGTTTGATCAATTGAGGGGTTCACAATATTATTCAAAGATTGAGATCTGGCTACCATCAATTGAGAATCCGGGATGGAGATATCCCAAAGATAGCTTTCAGGACTCGGTACGGGCACTATGAGTTTTTGGTTATGCCATTTGGGTTAACCAATGCTCCAGCAACCTTCATGAATTTAATGCAGCGGGTGTTTCACCCTTATCTAGACCGTTTTGTTATTGTCTTTATAGATGACATTCTACTCTACTCACCACGGAGAATGAGCACGAGGAGCATTTAAGGATAGTGTTGCAGACATTGAGAGAGCACCAATTATATGGTAAGTTAAGCAAATGTGTATTTTGGGAGACAGAAATAAAATTTATGGGGCATGTGATCACCCAAGAGGGAGTTTCAGTAGATCCAGCGAAGGTAGAGGTAGTCCTTGAATGGAAAAGACCGAAGAACATCCAGGAGATTCGTAGTTTCTTAGGATTGGCAAGCTATTATAGGCGTTTTATTCTTGATTTCTCACAAGTAGCCATGCCAATGACTCAACTTACTAAAAAAGGAGTTCCTTTCATATGGTCTGATAGTTGTGAGGAGGCATTTCAGGAGCTCAAGACAAGACTCACTTCCTCTCCAGTATTGGTGGTTCCAAAGAGGGATTTGGGTTATCAAATATATTTTGATGCATCTAGAGTTGGACTAGGTTGTGTTCTAATGCAGCATGAATACCAAGCCCCTTTAGGGAAATTTATTTGGAGTTCAAGTTTTCAAAATCTAGAATTCTTATAATTTCTCTAGGATGAGAAGAAAAGTTTACGAATTTTGGGAAAACTCTCCTAAATTATCTTCAAGTGAAAAAATTCTCCAAATCCATAATTCTTTGAATTCCTTCAAATTCAAGTGCTCCAGATCCAAGTTTTTCCCAAGTTCAAGTCAAGTCCAAGAAGTGCAAAGTTCGAGTTCTCCAAGTCTCGAAAGTGCAAATTCAAGTTTTTCAAGTCTCATGTCCAAGTCCAAGTCCAACAAAAGTTTATAACAAATTCATAGAATTTTTTTGAAGTGTTCAACTGACAATCAAAAGATTCCGTGTTTTTATTGAATAAGTCAAGATAACATATTAAGTCAACTTTCATTTACAAGTTTGTAATTTGCACCATATTTTAAGTGTATTTAATTTATACGCGCAATTTGTTGCTTACACTGGGAATAGCCCCAATGATTGTTTGCACATTTTCAAAAATCTCAAAACTCGCTCTAAGTATTTTTTCATCCAACCAAGCACTAAATTGCCACAATATTAATGGGCCAAGCCCTACTCAATTAAAACATAGACTTCTGGCAGACATAGAAGTTCATTACAACAATTGAGACATATATACAAATTTTTCAAAACAAATTCTAGCCAAATATGAGATCACTTTAAGTCAAACATTTTTCGGGAGTTGTGGGGTGCCTACCAAATTCTCTATGCTCAATAGACCCACTTATCCTCTTCTTTCTCATAGACCAGATTAGGTGTCCAATTGGTAGTGACTTTGTTTTTCGAGCCGGTTGCTTCAGATCTTTTAAATAGTTATTTAGTGTTTATATGGTTTTTTTTTTGTATATGGTGTGCTCCATGGTCAAGATACTCTCCCCGCTTATCATGTTTTGCGTTTAAAAAAGAAGAGGCTTCTGCAATGTCTATAAGTTTGTTTTGTCTTTGGGTGCATTTCGTCAGAGATCTTGGTGTTTTTTCTTCAGTTCTGTCTAAGTAGCTGGTCAAATCAGTTTATATTTCCATATCTATTATCACTGCTACTTCAATTTATTCGCAAGAGTAGTTGGTCTGAGTTTTGGTTGGGTGAAAGTTTGGCAGGTTATTTTGTTCTGATGGTATTAGCTTCTTATGGTAGCTACTCGAGTTCTTTGCTAGCAGCTCTGGATTTCCTCTTGTATTTTTCTATTGTGGGCTGCTTTTGATCAGTACTGTTCTATTGTAGTTTCGGTTGATTTTTTCAAGTTGCTCTTTTTTCATTTGTAACTTGGGTATTCTCCCGTCATAAGCAAGGCTTCTAATAAATATATTGAGTACCGTCTTCCTTTATAAAAAAATATAAAAAAAAATTCAAGAGATTAAGATGGAGCAATTTTTACAAGTGTTGTCATCATGAATTTGTTTGAAATGTGTGTGTGGAGCATCTAACTAAGAAACTAAAAATTTGGCTTAGAGGCTCAATTCAAAATAAAGTCCATGATCATGACACGTATTAAGAGTCAATGACTTAGCAATTAATTGTTAACTAAGGCCATGCCGGCGCTTTATGTGGGATATAATTTTAATTTTTAGCTATATTATAACATAACTATAGAACACTCAGTTAAATTTTGTTCTGTGTTTGAGTAACTTTTGATTGTGAATAGAAGCATTTGAAACGTCAAAGCAATATAAAAAAAACAACTGCAGGGTGCATTATATATTAAATGTTGCAGCCAATACATTAATTTTCAAAAAAAACTCAAAAAAAAAAACCTTTAACTATCAAATGAACAATTAAAGCAACTGCCAAATTAATAACAGAGTTAAGAGACCGGGTTCGGTTACACCTTCTGTGCTTCAAGTGTAGCTCGAAAGGGAAGCTTTCTTCCTCATGTTTGTTGTAATTTCATTAACTTCTACATTAATCAAACAAATTGTAAGGCAGACCTAGCTGTTCAGGATTCGATGGCTGGGACTATATACATTCATGAGGATCTTCCAAATGGTCCTCTGTACATTTTGAGATGCCATGCTCACAAAAAACACATTTAGAGATCCAATGTTTCCTTGTAGAGGAAATGTGACTGCGGAGGTAGATTTTGTACAAACTAAACTAAACTAAACTAAAGAAGGATGATGTGGTGAAGTCGAAAGAGATCAAGAAAGAATCCACTCTGGTGGCTGTTGTGCAGTCAACTTGATGTTAGTCAAACCAAAGCTATGTTACTAATTTAGAAACTGAGAACATAAATGCATGAGCCTACGATATTTTGTTGAACCAAAGCTATATTACTAATTTTACTTACTGAGGCAAAAGCAATGAAAAGTTTGATAGCAGTAGCTCGATTACAGAATAAGAACAATCAAGGAGTAGAACCAGGTAGAAGAAGAAGATGGAGAAGAGAGAGTAATCAATATATTGCAATTGATTCATTAAAGAACAACAGCAGAACAATCTAGTCTAAATATACAATGAATGCCAGAGACATCATGAAGACAACGGCTACAGGTCTCATCATGTCAGAAGAGGACCTTGGACTGAAACAGGCCCAATAAACACAGCAAGAAACTGAAATCCAAGAAGCCTATGATAGACCTGGACCAATAACCTTTATTGCTAACCTTCATCTCTAACATCCCCCACAAGCCGTACATCACTGGATGTTCAGCTTGGAAAGATGTTTCCTCAAACTGAGTATTAAAATGCCTTTAGTTAATAAATCACCAGGTTGGTCAGATGACTTGAGATAGTGTAATCTGATTATTCCTTCTGCGACCTTATCTCTGGTGAAATGGCAGTCCAAGTCAATGTGCTTGGTTCTTTCATGGAAAACAGGATTGCTAGCTATGCGCATTGCCGCTTGGTTGTCATAATGAAGCTCCATTGGATATGGTAAGTAAAGGTTTAGTTCCTGAAAAAGATGACCTATCCATTGCATTTTAGCCACTGTCATGGACATTGCTCTATATTCTACCTCTGCAGATGATTTGGAGACAACCTTTGCTTCTTAGACTTCCATGCTATCAATGAATCTCATGGCTTTATGCAATAACCAGTAACTATTTTTCTAGTATCAATGCAACAAGCCCAGTCCGAGTCACTATAACCTCTTACCTGCAGGTTGTTAGTTGCAGGATAAAATAGTCCTAATGCAATCGTGCCTCTAATGTACCTTAAAACTCTATGTGCTCCTCTTAAATGTGACTCAGTTGGTGTGTTCATAAATTGCGCAAGAGTGTTTACAGAAAAACTTAAATAAGGTCTTGTGATAGTAATATACATAAGCTTGCCTGCAATTTTCCTATACTCAGTAGGATCTTACAAGTATTCTCCAAAATTGCTAGACATTTTTAAATTAATATCTATTGGAGAATTTAGTGGTTTACAAGCAGAGAAACCAGTGTCCTTGAGTAAATCAATAGCATATTTCCTTTGGTTGATAATAAAACCTGCATGTGACTTGGTTACTTCTAAACCAAGAAAATAAGTAAAGGTCCCCAAGTCTTTTATCTTAAAATAGGATCCAATATACTGTTTAATATATATAATTAAAACAAGATCATCACCACCAATAGCCATACTCTGAGAAAGGGGCCTTGGCACAACACAAATTGTTTTGGGTTCTATTTAAATCCAAACTTGGACAAAACATACCACCATTTGTTCTACCCGATTTTAGATAGAGAGAAGAGAAAACTTAGAGAGAATGAGTTATTTTGGAGGAGATAAAGCTTGGATTTCAAGGATTCAAGAGTGGGTAACAAGATTTAAGAAAGATTCAAGGAAGATTTACGGATTTGAGGTAAGTTTCTTGAGTTTTGGAAAACCTAGGTTTTGGTTAGATTCGTAGAAACCTTTGATTGGTTAGTTTAAATGTTTGTGGAATTTGATTCTAGATTTGATTATGGTTATGTATCTAAGTTTTATTGTCGATTTGAAGTAGAAAATCGCTTGGGTGAAGATTCAAGTTTTAAGAAGAATTCTAGAGAGAAAAGTGAGTTGTAACAGCCCAACCAGAGGGGTGCTATTGTTTTAAGCTAAATTGATATCCTTAAGGCATTTAACCTTCAAATTATCATAATGATATTCAATCCTAGTCAACCATCTAGAATCCATCAGTTTCTACCCCAAATTCGACAGCACCTCCTCATATATCGGAGGATGCTCACCTAAAATGCGTAGCACATAACAACACAATCATACATAAAAGACCTCCGGCCATCACATAACATGCAACCACAATCCTAGACAGGCCCTCAAGCCATCTACGTTCAACAATATCAACAAATCAAATTGACACACAATACATCAAATAAGTATTCATGATTCCAATCCAATAGTGACATGTAGTCAATAACCAGCCTGAGAGTCTTGATCACATGGACCGCCCTCTCGACCGTCCATCAACACACTGAAAAGCTGTTTCAAAGTGTGTACTCAATATACACATACAATTCTAGATATAACGTTAACATATTATAAGAGATCACCCTCTAATACCCTTCCCACATCTCGAGGTGGCACCATGTCATCATGCCTCTCGTAGATTTTCAGTGCCAGTGCCATTATTGGGCTCACCTGTGTGGAAAGAAAAGAAAGAAAAGTGTGAGCAATGGCTTAGTAAATGTAAAAGAAGACAAAAGAATACATAAGCTGAAAAGATCAATGCAACAATATGCTATAGACCATGAACCAAGTCAACAAATGCTAATCAAATCCAAGATCATTTCCCTTCCTCATGGGCCAGCGAGAATGATGCATAGAGCATCCATTCCATCAAGCGGTGAACACTGCCACCATAAACTTCCCATTAGAAATAGGACCAAATGTAAGACTCCGATCTTACCCACACTAATATAGGCTTCTCGAACTGACCCCCCAAGATCTCAATGTGTTTCCTCACATGGGACTCATTTGGTAGGAACCCCAGCTCTGGTTCCATAACCTCCTCCCACATGACTCCCAAATAACCTTAGGGAATTACGAGTCCATACCCGTTCTTTCCATGCGGCTCTAATGCATAACAAATGGTATGCCATTGAATATATATATATAAGTCCAAAATATATATTAACTATTCATGATACATGAACAAGAACCATACATGCTTGATATAAGATCAAACAATCAATCGGGAATGCATTTAACAATTTTAGAGATTTTAAGAATACCCTAGGTTCGTTCTTCCTCAAGGATAAATAAAGGAAAGAACAAAAATATGGAAGACCAATAAGGAATAAAAATGCATTTAAATATCAAAAACAAGAACGAAATATATTGGGCTATAAATCCCTTATCTCGAATCTAAGCAATTACCAAGATAACTTCCAATTTCCAGGGTTTGGACTTTTCCAAACCTACCATGATGTAAATTCATCACCCATTCAAACCAATTAATTCCCAATAACCAACAAATCAAGAGAAATTACCTTTCTCTCCCCAAAACACTCAAATCAAGTCTTGAAGCTTTCAATCCACTAGATCAATAATCAACTTAGTACATAACATCATAAATAGACTCAAATCAACAAATATAGTCATTCTAAAAAACCTATTCGAAGTTCCAATCAAAATCACAAAAACCCTAGCTTTTATGGAAACCAAAAAACTTACCTCAAATCCTCCAAACTTTGTGTAATCCTTGTTGAATCTTGTTCAAATCTTCAATCCAAGCCTTAATCCTTGATAATCCCTCAAGAATCTCTATTTCTCTCTCTATATTTTCCTCTCTCTCTCTAAAACTCGAGCTTCACCAAGAAAATACAGGTTTTGGTTGTGTAAGACCATTTAACAGTTCGGGGTGCGCCCAGGCGCACTTGCCTAACCCCCGGCCTGGTGCAATTTTTCCTAGGCACCCCTAGGCCCACAGGTTGGGTATGCCTAGGCGGAGTGCGCCTATGCACCCCTCAACTCAACTCTTCCTCCATTTTCCCTTTTGTACGCGCATAGTTGTGTTGCCTTAGTTTTCTTTACTTTGGTTTGCTCTAAGCTTTGATTTGATATATTATGGGCCCAAAATAGACATCTATGCTAAAAGTTATTGTCCGTTTAGTGAACCTAGTTCAAATATAACTAATTATGATCCTATGCTACACAAGTGGTCCATAACATCTTCATATTCGTTTCCAATAATTATTACCCAAAATTTATCTGGAATTTAATATTCTTGGGTTGGGGTTTCACATGAGTTTCATGGATTTATGATTTAAATCATGTTGTTATGGGTTATTGGGGATATTTGGATTATGAAATGAGTATGGTTTTGTTAAAATAATTGATAGGATCGAAAGCGGCCAAAAACCCTAAAATTTGGGAATATTCGATATTGAATTTGCTTAGATACAAGGTGAGGAATTCTTACTCATTTTCCTTCATGCTCGTTGTTCCTCTTTAGCTAAATAGAGGTTTAATTTCTTCATTGGTTCTGTAATTTTTTGTTCTTGCTTGATTTGTTCCTAAGGAAGAACATATGTATGATTTCGATATTCATGATATGAATGCACACCTGTATGACATGTGTGATCATCAACCATACATGGGTTACTCTTGAAACATGCTCCATGAAGTAATATATATAGGTTGAATATATGTATATGTCTTGGTGAATATCTATTTGTTGTGTATTAGAGATGCATTGGGAGTATGAGTATAGGCTGGTGACCTCCTTCAGTTGATTGATAATCATATGGAAGGATCGTGAGGTGTCAAGGCATTGATGCGGAACTAAGTGATTTCCATGCAAAGCAACTCACAAAGATTCCGATGGGCTGGTTCTAGATCGTGTCTTGATCTTGTGTTGACGTGGTGAAAACCATGAAAGCAAGTAAACCTCTTTTGGTGCGACATACATTGTGAGCTAGGCTTCCAAAGTACTATGTATTGGAGACTAGAAAGGGATTGGGTTGTCATGTGAATGACGTGTTATGTTCACATTGTAAATGGTACTGCTCTAGGAATGTTTCAGCCTAAATGATAATTATTATTCTCCTTTTACCCTATTGGGCCTTCTACTTACCCTTTATTTTTTTCCTCACCACATGTGAGTCTAGTTCGAGTACCGGAGATGCGGATATTTTCTATGGCTATTAAGGAATTATTTTATTCTCGCAAAATGCTCAAGCAGATCAATCATTCTATTATTACTTTGGTTCCTAAATCTGCTAATGTATCTTCAGTGGCTAATCTTAGGCCTATCTCATGTTCCAATGTTTCTTACAAGGTTATCTCTAAAATTTTGGCTGACAGAATAGCCCTTTCTTTGAAAGGGATTATTAGCCCACTCAAAATGCTTTTATGGGTGGTCGATGCATGGCGGATAATATTCATTTGGTTCAAGAATTACTGAGGCATTATGGTAGAAAGCGAGCCTCTCCTAAATGCCTTATAAAAATTGATTTTTGGAAAGCTTTTGACTCTGTGTAATGGTCTTTTCTCAGGCATGTTCTTCTTTTGTTTGGTTTTCCTAGGGAATTTGTTCACTGGATTAATACATGTGTGGAAACCACCACTTTCTCTGTGAACGGTAATTTATGGGGTTTCTTTCAAGGACAATGTGGTATTAGGCAAGGGGACTTTATTTCCCCTTACATTTTCATTGCTTGTATGGAGTATTTTTCGAGGCAATTGGCTATTGCAGTTGTTGATCCTGATTATAAATTCCATCCTAAATGTGAGGCCTTAGGCTCACAAACTTAGCTTTTAAGGATGATATCCTTCTTATGTCTCGAGGAGATGTTATTTCTACTGGTATTCTTCATCGTGAGCTTCAAATTTTTGGAAGGGTTTCTGGCTTGCATATAAATCCTTCTAAGTCATCAATTTTCTTTGGTTGGTTAAATCAGCTTGTTAAAGACAAAATTATTCAATTTACAGGGTTCTCTAAGGGTAGGTTTCCATCACTTACCTTGGAGTCCCCCTGAATCCTCATAGATTGCTTGTTAGTCAATTTACTTCTATATTCTAGAAAATCCAGTCCTCTATTCAACTCTGGATGAGAAAGAGTATCTCTTATGCTAGCAGACTTGAGCTAATTAGATCTGTCCTTCAGGGGATTGAACAATTATGGATTGGGATATCTCCCTTACTGGCCCAGGTTATTCAAAACATTTGTTGCTTATGCAAAAAAAATTTATGGAGTGGTGGGTAAGAGCAAGTTTGCTTTGGTTGCCTGGAAGAATGATTGTTTATCCAAGCATGAAGGAGGTTTGGGATTGTTTAATCTTTTATGCTAGGAATAATGCCTTCCTTGTCAAATAATTGTTGAATATATGTTAAGGCTGATTCCCTATGTGTTAAATGGATTCATCACCATTATCTATCACATAATACAATATGGAATGTCAATCCTAAGGATCTGACTCTCCTCTATGGAAATATCTTATTTAGCTTAGGAACCTGCTTGTTTATCATTGTGGAGGAGAGGGTCAGGCTATTCATTTGATAAGGCAATGAAATGAGGCTATTGATACTTTTTCTAGAAATGCCTATGATTTTTATAGATCTAAGAGGGGTGTGGTTCACTGGCAAAGGGTGGTGTGGGACACATGGCTTCTTCCCAAGTGCTCTTTTATCCTACAGTTAGCTATTAAACGAAGGCTTAGAACTAAAGATAGGCTAAGGTTCATCCCAACTGATACTTTTTGTATCTTTTGTAGGCAAGAGGAGGAGTCTCATGGTCATATCTACTTCAAATGCCCTTGGGTTTAGGTGTTTTGGAAAAAGGTCAAGGATTGGTTGGGTACTACTCCTGTCCTTAGTACCCTAATTAGTGCTCTCAGACGATTTAATGGAGGAAAGAAGAGTATTAAATAAAAAATGAGAAGGGTTGCCCTAAGCCTAGTGGTTTATCTTATATGGCAAGAGAGGAACAAGCGAACCTTTGAGAAGGCCCGTAAATCTATGGATGGCATGATTCACAAGTTCAAGACTTTATTTTTTAGAATTCTATATTTTCATGTCAAAGATCCTAATGTTGCATCTGTTTGGATTATTGGTCTCATGTTTTCCTAGACAAATCAGTGTTATGGTGTTGATTATGAGTAGGTTAATGACCTTGTTCTCTAAACTTACAGTTGGATGCTTTGTTGTCTGACTCATGGTGTTCATGTTTGGTTAAGGCTGCTCCATGTAGTTGTGCTGCTTATGCTAATCTCTATAGTTGATTGCTACTGCTACTACTACTCCACATCTCATTATAGTTGCCTGTTGGTTTATGTTATTCTCATAACAACTGTTATGGAGGGTTGTACTGTGGTATTAGTCTCTATTCCTACAGATTGTGCTCTCTGTTTGCTGGGTAAAATAAGTTGCTATTTTGTGCAAATAATGCTCTTGTCTTCATGGTCTAAGTTCATGGGATGTTGGCTAATGATGACTATTATGGGGATGCTTTGATCATGTTGTTACCCTCTTATGGCGTAACTGGCGTGAAAGGCATGCTGAATTTTTACATGGCGGGTTATTTGCTTAGATTGTGCTCTCTCTTCCTTTGGTGATTGAGGTACTGAGTCTGGATGGAGCTGCTAGGTTGCAAAGTCAGCTGGATGGTGCTCTCTCTATCAATGTTATTGACTAAATAGTTTTTGTATTCTTAATAGTCAATTTGGCTAGTTAGTTTGTTCTCCTCTCGCATGTCAAGGTTTTGATCTTTGTACATATACTCTCTTATGGCTCTTGCCAGTGTTGTCATTTTTTTGCTCGGTCTACAATACTTACATTTATTATAATAATAATAATAATAAAAAGAACATGCAAGTGTCCTACTTTCTAGGGGACTGGAACGAATTGAGTGCACATCATGCCTCAACAAATCCAAAAAACGAAGCCCATGATGCAAACAAGTAGCAGGTGGTCCATCATTACCCAAAGTCCTAATATTCAGGAGAGAGTTGCAAACTAATGCTAGAACCAAGACTCAGCATAGAAGTACATGATCTTCCACTCTATCAAAAGTAATCCATCAATCTAGAAGAGGTCACTCACACTCAAAGGCCTAAGGATAAGAGAAGCATCAAACGCCCCACATCAAACACAAACTCAACGTCTCAAAACTTATCCTTTTTTAGGACGAATCCAGTCAACTATCCTTAAAACTTAGCTTAGTTCAAACCTTCGGATTGTAGCCTTCACAACTATTCTTATGTATTTAGCTAAGTTCAAACCTCCGAGTTGTATCCACCTCAGCTATTGGTAGTTTTAGCTTGTAAAGCACAATTTTTCATGCAATCCAGTATAAGTCAATAAAATTCAATATATTTCAAGATGTTCTTCATTTGATGTCATTTCAATAGAAGCCCTTATATTCTGGCGTTAGGTTTCTATTATTGCTTATATGTGATGCATAGTAAATTTTGAAGTTTTCACAAGAAAGCAAGCCCCAAACTAGTAAAATATTAAATCAGCGCACATCCCTTATTAGGTTTTGCACTCACAACAAATTCTGTCACGCTCACAAATCTCTATTGATTATAATCTGCACGCTTCATCAAAAGGTGCCGGAAGACGACTTGATTTTCTTCCGGCCCAAAAGGAACCAACAATATAATAATTTATATAAAGTATTAAATCGTAAGAAATTAGGCAATGATGATAATAATACACGGTGGGTTTTGAAACTGCCCTAAAACAATGGCGGGACGAACATTAACTACTTTTCAAAAGAAACCCATCTCCCTTAATTTAGTTTTTCTCTTCCTCTCTCTCTACCCTTCTAATCTTTCATTCATAGACTTTTCTTTCTCCATCGACAATCAGTTTAGGTCTATGAACATCCGTTCATGGCCTAAACCAAAACCCAATTTTAAGGAACAAAAAAAACTATTTTTAAGAAATAAAAAAATACTGCAATAGTACTGAATTTTCCATGGGAGGCTGCATATCTGTAGTACCTGCAAAAGCAGGTCGAATCATACCCCGGAAATCACATGCCACGACAACCACCACCACGGCCACACACGAGTACGAGGTAGATAGCGGCAGCAGGTCAATAACTTTGCGGGCAAAGTCCGTCCTAAGAGATCCGGCTGGGGATGACATTTTTGATAATTACACATTTGCAAAGGAATTGGGGAGAGGGGAATTTGGGATCACGCACGAATGCGTGGAGGTGGAGACGGGGAACAAGTACGCGTGCAAGACAATATCGAAGGAGAAGCTGAGGACAGAGATCGATGTGGAGGATGTGAGGAGGGAGGTGGAGATTATGAGGCATTTGCCTAAGCACCCGAACATTGTAGCTCTCAAGGAGGTTTATGAGGACAAAGAGGCTGTGTATTTGGTAATGGAATTGTGCGAAGGAGGCGAGCTTTTCGACAGGATAGTCGCTAAAGGCCATTACACAGAGCGAGCAGCAGCTATGGTTACAAAGACCATTGTTGAGATTCTGCAGGTATATACAATTCTTTCTGGAATTGGCGTCTGTTACGTGTTCGTGAAATTGTTGGAAAGAAGAAGAAAAATTGAAACAAAAGGAAACTCTTTAACACAAACTTGAAATCGTTGAGTTCTTTTATTCTCCGCAACTTTCTTGATAGCCAAAAACAAGATTTTTTTTATTGAAGTTTATTTTCCTCTTATTTTTTTACGCCCCATTTGTCAGGATGTAAGCTGCAGATGATGAAATTTTGTTTGTTCTCATTTCTCTTATCTTAATGGAACATAACAATTGCACACTAAATTATTCATGAATGCCATTAAACTCCATTTAATTTGTAGATATACATTCAGAGAGAGAGAGAGCATTTTTCATTGCCACCACAACTTGAATGATTGGCTACAATGTACCATGATTGGCAGAGATTATCTCGGAATCAAACTTTCGTGTCCAATTCCTAATTTTATATGCTAAAGCTGCAAGTCGTTCACTAGAGTCTAAAGTGATAACGAAAGGAAAAGTAGAGAGTACAGAAGCAGAGCTCATCTATGGAAGTTCACTTTCATAATTGCAACTAATTTGGCCTTGAGGATAACAGTATGTTAGTTAATAATTGAGATGCATGATCTTCCGCTGTTCATTCTGTGCGATTAAACATCTAAGATTGATTTCTGAAAGGATAATCTATATTTCTGAACATCATGAAACAAGTCTCTGTTGGCAATTTAGAAGGTACCTTTCATGTGAAAGTATGCAGCAATGTATCAAAGAAATTTCTAGTGGTAAGTGGATATTTTATTATTTTGGATCATAGACGTAAGCCTCCTTTGAAGTGAACAAATAGTTCTTGTTCTTGGAAGCTCTAATCGTATTGGTAATTGTTTCAGGTGTGTCATGAACACGGAGTAATGCATCGGGACCTAAAACCTGAAAATTTCTTGTTTGCTGATGCAAGTGAAACTTCCCAATTAAAGGCAATAGATTTTGGCCTCTCCATTTTCTTTGAACCTGGTATACTTTTAGCAGTAGCACATTTTGAAATAAGACTGTCTATGTCTACATTGGCCATGTAGCTTACTGATATGGCCTCTACAATTTTATGTCAGGTCAGCGTTTTGGAGAAATCGTTGGAAGTCCATATTATATGGCTCCTGAAGTCCTAAGGCGTAATTATGGACAAGAAATCGATGTTTGGAGTGCAGGTGTTATTCTGTATATCTTACTTTGTGGGATCCCTCCCTTTTGGGCAGGTGAGTTGCTTTATTTTATTACTGCTCTGGTTGGAACTTATCAAACACAGCGAAATCATTTCATTGTGTTTGTTCGAGTTTACGAGCACTTTTTTGCACTGGTGATGTTCCCATAACTAGTGCAGAAACTGAAGAAGGCATTGCACATGCTATTGTCAATGGTCGCATAGAATTCGAAAGAGATCCATGGCCCAAGGTTTCTGAAGAAGCAAAAGATCTAGTGAGGAATATGCTTGATGAAAATCCTTACAACCGGATGACAGTTCAAGAAGTCCTTGGTATGTGCTCTTCAGAACAATGCCATGTCTATCTCTTATTGAAGTACGTGTTAACGAGGTCGGGAATCTTGAGAAAGGAAAAATGATAAGCTGCATGGGATCAAATTTCATAGAAATGTTTAGTTAATTTGTCCAGAATTACATCAATTAGTGCTGCTTGAAATAGATAGTTCATAGTTCTATTGGACTTAAAAACAACCAAGGAACTAATTAAACTCACCTACTAATATGTGCATGAAGAACATCCTTGGATACAAAATGCAAGTAAGGCTCCCAATGTTTCTCTGGGAGAAAATGTAAGGACAAGGATCAAGCAATTCACGCTGATGAACAAGTTCAAGAAGAAAGTTATAAGTGTAAGTTCCCAAACACTGAAGGCTTTTATGAGTTTAGATTTGTCTCTACGTTAAAAAAAATTAAATTTGTCTGTATTTCCTTTCAGCTTGTAGCAGACAACTTGCCCAATGAACAAATTGCAGGAATCAAGCAGATGTTCAACAGGATGGACATTGATAAAAACGGAGATTTGACATTTGATGAGCTCAAAGACGGCCTTAAGAGGATTGGAGAGCATGTAGCAGATCATGATGTTAGGTTGTTGATGGATGCTGTGAGTTATCACAAACATTATTGAAAAAGATTCATTCTTTCAACCATTTTTTCTTTTTTTGGTGGTTTGAGTAATTCTAACATTTGAAAATGTTGTGCTCCTTGAACAAAAAGGCGGATCTTGATGGGAATGGAAAACTGAACTGCGATGAATTTGTAACATTGTCAGTCCACCTGAAAAGATATGGCAGTGATGAACATCTCTCTCAGGCTTTTAGCCACTTTGACAAGAACAAAAACGGATTCATCGAGTTCGAAGAATTGAGAGAAGCCTTGTTAGATGAGAATCTTGGTCCCAACAATGAGCGAGTAATACATGAGATCATAATTGATGCTGATTTAGACAAGGTGGTGTTGAACCCATATACAAGTTTGTTATTGCATTTTTCTTACTTTTCTTCTAATATATTGCAAAATAACTTGACAGGATGGTCGGATTAGCTATGATGAATTCAGGGCAATGATGAAAACAGGCATGGATTGGAAAATGGCATCCAGGCAATATTCAAGAGCAATGCTTAATGCACTTAGCATGAAATTGTTCAAAGACAAATCTTCCCCACATTCAAGCTAAAATTTTCTTTTTACTAGGTTAAAGACACAAATTAAGAAGAGCTGCTGTCTTTCATTTCAGTTTTTAGACGCTCCAGAACCAAAATAGAAAGTAACATACTGGCACAATAAATTAATTTATTGCTGTATCTTGTGTGGATACATTTTTAATACCAAAAAAAAGAAAGAAAGGATTTCATATATTTTCAATGCTGTTGAATCCAAGGGAAAATGACTACTCAGAGGGTACATGTATTTTTTTTCTAAATAAAAGATTGCCTTGAAATATCGTATAAATAAATAAATAAATAGAAATACTGTCCAGACTTTCATTAGTCTGAAACCAAACACTGAACAAAAGCTATAAACCAAAACCAAGGTTTATCTCATTCTGTAAGTGCAACAAATAGGGATTTAAGGTTACTTCTGTATGCCTGACAGCTACAAACGTACATTAGTTATTCTTTAGGGTTTACAGAACAAGGTTAAATAAGAATGTGACTTCATCCATCAAATTGCCGCCCGTAAATCAAGTTCCACAGTTTAAAAGCCAACATAAACCTTCTGAATAACATGGAACTCTGTCAGAATTTCAAATCCTACTACTGAACCAAACTTTATAACAGCAGCAAGTTAAGGAATGCTCAAAGGCAAACTAATAATCGCAAGCATTCAGGAGAAAAAGAACTGTTATATCCCAGCAAAAGGGACACATTTTCACATTCTTTACTAGCAAATATGTGCAAAATACATGCGTTCAGCAATGAAAGAACGTGCAAAACAGCAACATGGCAATAAGTCAGAAGCTTGTATACAATAAACCATACTTCCAATGTCTCTATACTTGCACCATGTACATAAAACACGAGCTGCTGCAATTTTAACCTCAATTGATGTTTGGTTTCAATGCCCCCACAGTTCAATGAAAAGCGCTGCCAAAAGACCAACAATTCCCTTAAAGACCTACCCTTTACTTCCTTGAAGTATCATCTGCATTCCTGCTAGAACCGCCACCTTTAGAACTGCCCTTACCTTTATCACCTTTATTTGCTGCTCCCACCTGTATTTTTTGTACCTGTTGCACCGCTAGAAGCCCGATGAGAATCCACATCAGCGATGCCATTCTCCAATGCTCTGACCAGGTTCTCAAAGAAATTCTTTGTCGCACTGTCGAAATCAAACAGAATATTAAGTCAAATGGCCAAAAGAATCAGTATAGACTATAGAAGTTGCAAATCAAAGTCGTTGGCACATCTTATTTATAACTCCCACTGTCCCACGTATTCCATCGGCTATGCTAATATCACCAACCTTTTTTATTTTTGGAAAGAAACCATCTAGGAAAGAAGACCAAGTCATTCGCTACTAAATACCTAACTACAAAGCTATGCTCAAATAAAGAGATCCGAGCAAAACAAAAGGAGTTGGCAAAAAACGACAAATAAACATTTTTCATGACCTCAAACCTCAGAACCAGTAGAATTACAAAGCCATGTTTAAATCTACTGCCAACATTGATCATTACGAAAAAGGTAATAGCATAACTGTAGACCCAAAAATATACAATCAATTTGTAAGGTCAGGAGAGGCCTTTGACAACCTATAAAAAAACATTGGAATGTCAATCGTCATGGGGTTACTGGTGTCGCTTTGGCCTTTGACGATTCAACGATCAAGTCCGATGACGGAAAGAGAATTTATAGTGAGAGAAGTAGAAGGCCAGAGAGTGAAAGAGTATCAAGTGGTTGAGAATCCCCTTAATGAGGATGCGGCCTTTTATATTTATAGTGATTGAGCTCAAGTATTGGTCACATGAGCTACGAGTTACCATGCGTCTACTTGGGACCTCTTGGGACTACACATATCGATTGGGTCTTATGTGCCCTGTCACGCCCCTCTCCCCACATAGGTACGAATGGGTACCCATGAATCTTGGAGGCGTGACCGGCAGGGAACACTCCATTTTCCGAACCAAATTTAAATCAAATATCTATTCAAGCTACTATGAATCATAAAGAAAACTACAGAAGTATCCACATATATATATGAATCCCAACATAGGACATCCCGAAATACAATAGCATGCGAACCATAATGAATAGTGGAAAATCCAAAACATAATAGGAATAGGAAATAAGTACTATACAAACACAAAACATCACCCATAGCAGCTACCCATCACATCTCACACATCCCCGCGCTGATCATCTGCTTCGACTAACTCACTTGCAAAACATGTGAATGAAAGGGATGAGTCACAAAACTCAGTAGGGCATGGAAAAGGGTCGCTCATCACAATAAACAGAATGTAAAACTCGAGAAGTATAGGTGAAATTAACAGAAACTCGAATGGTGATAATCTCCAGTACCACCGAACTCAAATAATTCAGAGATAAAGCATGGAAGTCTGTAAGATATAGTAACAGGTTATAGGAAAGCATGGAGAAAATCATGAATGATACACTAAAATAGATCAGGAGTTTCTGAACAGTCGATCCAACATAAACATCATTAGAACCATAAATTTGTAGGGTGGACACCTAGTGGGCTCCACCACTATCATCCTCAAGTACACTCTCCAATCAGTACTCAAATTGTAAAATCCCATCCCGAAAAATAAATAAATAATAAATAATATAAGAGAAACTAATAGATTGAGGGTTTAAAAATGTAGAGTAAAAGAAAAAGTACATAAAAGTTTAATAAAAATAGAAATGCATAGTTTAGTTTTGTTAATATAAAAGGTAAGAATTAAAACAAAAACAAAAAACAAAACAAAAGGGTATTTTGGAAAAGTAGCACTTTTGAAAAGTCACTTTGTAAAAATAGCACTCTTTCTCAAACTAATGAAATCTAACACTTTTAGGACATTTTTGCCCTCATTAATATGTCTACGCACATATACTTAACTCACCTCTGTGTTCGTCTAAAAAAGGCGAAGGCGATGATAACTCTATTATTTATAGAGTTATTCGTGCTACTTTTGTTCTACATGAGTTAGTTCGAGAGTGTTTTTAGTCATTTTAAGCACAAATGGAGGTTTAGTAGATCATATTTCGTTTTAGTGAGTATTTTAATTATTTCGTGCTTTGAGTAGTTAGTTTGAGTCATTTATGACTTGTGCGTAAGGTCGTTTCGGTTAAATAAGCCATCATGAGAATTTTAGAAGAAAGGATGCATTCTTCTTTACAAAAAAATGAGTTTTTGGGTTTTAAACAACCACTTTGCATTTTAATGTGTGGTTTGAGGTTTCAATGCTTAAAGATGATTAAATATGTCACGTATGAGTTGTTTGAATGATTTTCATAGGTTTTGGATGAACCGGAACAAATTCGGGAATGAAAAGCGGAAATAGGAAGTGCTGTCAAAAGTGTGCTGATATGCTGATATGAAGTTTGACGTGCTGACGCTCAAATAGCCGCTGCAGTTTGTATAAAACTCCGATTCCATTGATTCTTTTGGCGTTGAAAACTAGACATCTCAAGCTTCACGGGGATATCAAGTATGTCAATTTTGAACGTCAGATAAATAAGTTGTGAGTGTACAAAGTCAGCTGCAGCAGAGGGTCACGTCCAGTTTGAGTGTCCTTCACATTTATCCTTCTAACTTTTACTCCACTGCCCAGAAAAATGTGATTTAAGATTCATTGGAAAGCTAAGAGGAAGTTATACAACTATTATGTTTTAAAATTTCTCAAATTTCTGGCGTTAGAACACTGTAAAATGGTCATCTTTGTAGACCATAAAAGCTGGACAGATTATGCAGCAGCAGCAGAAGGGTATTTTTGGAATTTCAACTTCATCAAAGAGGGTATTTTAGTCAAATTAAAAATATGTATGATGGAGGTCTCTTAGGAGAGAATATTAGGTCAAAAACGTGCATAGGAAGAGGCACAAAAACAAGAGGCAGCAGCGGCGGCAGAAAACACAGAATAGGGAGAAAAATCGTTGGAACAAAGAAGAAGGCAATTGAGAGATTCGATTTGCTCTTACATTCATAGATGGGTTGTAATTATTTTCTTTGCTTTGGTTCTATGTTTGACATCATGAACTAATTCTTCTTACTAGAGCTTTGATGTAGCCTAGTGGTTCTTGATTGAATTCAAAGTTTCAATAAATTCTTGACTTTTATTCATTGTTAAGTGTTCAAGATTGTGCTTAATGCTTTTAAACATCTGGCCAATGTTTGATTGATTTATTTATCATTGTTTTGTCTGAAAGGAAGAACAGGATATTGATTGTGTCATAAATGCCTTAAATTGAGTGGATGCCAGACATGGATTCATAATTTATGCAGTATTGTTATGGTTCTCCATTGATTTTAATACGCCTCTGATTTCTTTAATCATGCTTGAAAGAGATGGTTGTTGATTAAGAGTAGTTTTGATATAGTCTGAAAAGGTGTGTCAAATAAATTAGGGAGAATCGACTGATAACAAGAATAATTGTCCAAGGTTTATTAAACTGAGATTCAATTGAGATAGCTATGGTGAAATCATGTTGCTCTAGTGCTACTTAATCTTGATTCTTGTTTCACTTGCTTGTTGCTATTAGTTAATTTTTATTAATTCATTTTTCAATTATTCAAACTCAATTTTGTATCCAGGTACTGTTTGCAATTGGATTAGTAGTCTATAGTTGATTGAATTAAAAAGTCCTTGAGGGTTCGATATTTGGTCTTTGATCACTATATTACTTGTTTGCGATTTCCTGCGCTTGAGAATAATTTTCACAACAAGTTTTTTGGCGCCGTTGCCGGGGACTATTTTAATTTATTTTACTATTGACATTAGTTTGATTAAAGGCTTACTCTGGATTTTAATTTTTCTATTTCAGGTGCTCTTGACTGTGCATGAATTCTGAAAAAAGACGTTCGCGAAGCTCGGAGCGAGTTGCCTTTGATCCTGAGATCGAGCGAACCTTTCATAAACTTAAACGGGAGAACAAGAAGCAAGTAGAGACCACCAAGCCATTCTTCATGGCTGAACAAGATCCACCCTTGAGGACTCTAAGGGAGTACGCTACACCAACAGCTACTCAATCAGCTATCCAAAGGCCGACACTTAACATTCAGACTTTTGAAATTCGGCCAAATACTATTCAGCTTCTCCAGCAAGCTTCCACTTTCTATGGGCAGCCAAGCGAAGATCCAAATATTCACTTGGCGACGTTTTTGGAGATATGTGACACGTTTAAAATTCAAGGCGTTTATGATGATGCTATCAAACTGAGACTTTTTCCATTCTCCTTGAAAGACAAGGCCAAACAATGGTTGCACTCAGAACCTACAAACTCCATTCGGACATGGGATGATCTAAAAACAAAATTTTTGGCAAAATATTTCCCACCAGCAAAGACTGCAAGGCTCCGCCAAGAAATTCTGACATTTACTCAATATGACAAGGAGTCACTTTGTGAGTCTTGGGAGAGGTTCAAAGAGTTGTTGAGAAAGTGCCCGCACCATGAGATTCCAGAATGGATCCAGATGCAAACATTTTATAATGGGTTAGGTGCAAACAGCCGTACTTTGGTTGATGCTGCATCCGGTGGAGCACTAATGGGAAAGAATCATCAAGAAGCATGGGAATTGCTGGAAACAATGGCCACAAACAGCTACCAATGGCCGAGCGAGAGGATAAATCCTAAACTAGCTCCTGTTCTTGAGCTTGATGCAATGGCTATGCTAATCGCACAAATCTCTTCTCTTACTAAAAAAGTTGATTCTATAAGCATTAATTCCCATAATTCTCCAGCTAACATATGTGACTTTTGTGCAGGTCCTTACCTCATATCTGAGTGTACAGCCACTATGAAGCAAGCTAATCAAGTTGGAGATTTCAACAGACAGAACAATAGCCCATACTCCCACACCTACAATCCTGGCTGGAGGAATCATCCAAAATTTTCATGGTCAAACAATCAGAATGTGCAGAGACCACCACCTGCTTATGCTCCTCAAGAGAAGAAGGTAAATCTGGAAGATGCTTTGACTCAGTTGACTACAATCTCTACACAATTCATGGCAGAGACAAAGACCAATTTTCAAAATCAACAAGCATCCATTTGAAACTTAGAGATTCAAGTGGGACAGCTAGCTGAGGCTATTAGTGGTAGAGATAGAGGATCCTTGCCAAGTCAGACTGAAATAAATCCGAAAAATCAGGAACAAGCAAAAGCCATCACTTTGAGGCGAGGAAAGCAAGTTAAAACTGCCATTGATCTTGATAAAGAGAAGGAAGACCAGCGGGTAGAATCTGACATTGGAGACACTATTTTGGTACCTAGAGTTGAAGAATCAGTTGATAAGATAGCTCAAAAAGTCGCGGTTTCAGTTCCTACTTATGTACCACCTATTCCATATCCGCAAAGTCTATAAAAGAAGAAAGATGATGAGAAATTCTCCAAATTCCTCTCTATGTTCAGAAAATTAGAGATAAATATTCCTTTTGCAGAGGCTCTTGAGCAGATGCCGAAATATGCTAAGTTCATGAAAGACATCCTTTCCAAGAAGAGGAAATTCGGTGATCATGAGAAGATTCAGCTTAATGAGGAATGTAGTGCTATTTTGCAACGAAAACTTCCACCAAAGTTGAGTGATAAAGGGAGTTTTAAAATTCCATGTGTGATTGGCACCCAGTTATTTGAGCGAGCTTTATGTGACTTGGGGGCTAGCATCAACCTTTTACCATTATCTGTTGCAAAGACTTTGGGCATTGGAGATATTAAGGCAACTACAGTTTCTTTGCAGATGGCTGATCGCTCTATAAGTTATCCTGAGGGCATTATTGAAGATGTATTGGTAAGGGTTGGAAAGCTGATTTTTCCCGCATATTTTCTGGTATTAGACATGCAAGGAGACTCAGACACACAGCTGATTTTGGGCCGTCCGTTCTTAATCACAGCTTGCACACTTATTGACGTGGAGCAAGGCTTGCTTACAATGAGAGTAGGAGAGGAGACAGTTACTTTTCAGGTGTTTAATGAAGTGAAGAAGTCACAACAAGATATAGAAAATTGTTTCAGCTTAGACATTATTGATAGTTATGTCATGGAAGAGTCTGCAGAGCACTTAACAATTGATATCTTGGAGACAACATTGCAAAAGAGTATTATGGCAGCTGATGGCAGCCCTACACTTGCTGAATGTGCTCAGTATCTTGACTCAAATAAGTCAACTCAGCCATGGAGAAGAGAAAAGTTTGAAGAACTTGGTTTGGCACCTTCAAAGCCTTTACCGAGTGTGATCTCGGCACCTTTATTGACACTCAAACCGCTGCCAACTCACTTAAAATATGTCTATCTTGGTGAGAATGAGACTCTTCCAGTTATTATTGTTGAAAATCTAAATTCACTTGAAGAAGAGAAACTTTTGCGTGTTTTAAGGGAGTATAAGACAGCTATTGGGTGGACCATTATGGCTATTAAAGGGATCGGCCCTTCCATGTGTATGCACCGCATTTTAATGGAGGATGATTACAAGCCTTCAGTAGAACATCAACGAAGATTAAATCCACATACGAAGGAGGTTGTTCGGGCTGAAGTTCTGAAACTCTTAGATGCTGGAATAATATTTCCAATTTCTGATAGTAGTTGGGTGAGTCCTACTTAAGTTATGCCAAAGAAAGAAGGTATGACGGTGGTAAAAAATGAAGTTAATGAGCTGATTCCTACACGTATTGTCACGGGTTGGAGAGTATGCATTGATTATAGGAGACTCAACAATGCTACACGCAAGGATCATTTTCCTTTGCCTTTCATTGATCAGACGCTTGAGAGATTGTCTGGATATGCTTGCTACTACTTTTTGGATGGATATTCTGGGTATAATCAGATTCCTATAGCCCCCGAAGATCAAGAAAAGACAACTTTTACATGCCCTTTTGGCACTTTTGCATATAGGCGAATGCCTTTCGGTTTGTGCAATGCACCTGCCACTTTTCAGCGATGCATGATGAGCATATTTTCAGATATGGTGGAGAGATTTATCGAGGTCTTCATGGATGATTTTTCAGTTTTTGGTCCATCTTTTGACGCTTGTTTACACAACTTGTCACTGGTACTGCAGAGGTGTGTAGAAACTAATTTGGTCTTAAATTGGGAGAAGTGTCACTTTATGGTACAAGCGGGCATTGTTCTTGGGCATAGAATTTCATAAAAGGGCATTGAAGTGGACAAGGCAAAAATAGAGACAATCTCAAAGTTACCACCTCCAACAAGTGTGAAAGCTATCCGAAGCTTTTTAGGACATGCGGGGTTTTATCGGAGGTTTATTAGAGATTTTTCAAAAATTACAAAACCCCTATGTTCTCTTCTCCTCAAGGATGCAGATTTCGATTTCAATAAGGAGTGTTTGATGGCATTTGAGTTGCTTAAAGAGAAGCTCACTACGGCACCTGTCATTATCGCACCCGATTGGAGCCTACCGTTTGAGATTATGTGTGATGCAAGTGACTACGCTGTCGGGGCTGTTTTGGGGCAGCGAAAAGATAAGCTTTTACAAGTCATTTACTATGCTAGTCGGACACTCAACGATGCCCAATTGAATTATGCAACTACAGAGAGAGCTATTGGCTGTAGTATTTGCTTTGGACAAATTTCGCTCTTACTTGATTAGCTCGAAAGTGATTGTTTACTCTGATCATTCAGCCTTGAAATATTTATTGTCCAAGAAAGAAGCCAAACCAAGGCTTATTAGATGGATTCTTCTTCTACAAGAATTCGACATTGAGATAAAAGACAAGAAGGGATCCGAAAATGTTGTGGCTGACCATTTGTCGTGACTGGTGTAGGAAGATGGCAGCGATGTGGTCCCTATTAGTGAGTCTTTTCCCGATGAACAGCTGTACACGGTTGACAAATTGGAAGAACCTTGGTTTGCTGATTTTGCCAATTATGTATCCAACCGAGTAATTCCTGCAAGATTGTCTACGAATCAAAGAAAAAAATTCTTTTATGATGTCAAGCACTATTATTGGGATGATCCTTATCTATGGAAACATTACTCGGATCAGATTATTCGGAGGTGCGTACCCGAGTCAGAGATGGAGGATATATTGAAACATTGTCATGCCATAGCTTGTGGAGGTCACTATGGGTCAGCGAAAACTGCGGCTAAGGTATTACAATCCAGATTTTGGTGGCCTACACTTTTCAAGGATGCATATAGATTTGTCACCGCTTGTGATCGTTGCCAAAGAACGGGTAATATCTCTAACCGCAATCAAATGCCCCTAAACAGTATTTTGGAGGTGGAAATGTTCGATGTGTGGGGGATTGATTTTATGGGTCCGTTTTCCTTCTTCTTTTGGCAATGAATATATTCTTGTTGCGGTGGATTACGTGTCCAGATGGGTGGAGGCAGCAGCTCTTCCCACTAATGACTCCAAAGTTGTGGTCAAATTTATTCGAAAAAATATTTTCTCTCGCTTTGGAGCTCCGAGGTTCATTATTAGTGATGGGGGATCACACTTTTGCAACCGGCTCTTCAATTCAGTGTTGGTAAAATATAGAGCTACACACAAAGTGGCTACACCCTATCATCCACAAACAAGTGGACAAGTTGAGGTGACTAATCGGGAAATCAAAAGAATTTTGGAGAAAGTTGTTAATACTTCCCGAAAAGATTGGAGTTTACATCTTGATGATGCTCTTTGGGCGTACAGAACTGCATATAAAACTCCTTTTGGAATGTCTCCTTATAGGCTTGTTTTTGGCAAGGCGTGTCATCTACCTGTAGAGCTTGAGCATAAGGCTTTTTGGGCCGTTAAAGCTTTGAATTTTGATATGAATTTGGCTGGTGAAAAGAGGTGTTTACAGCTGAATGAATTAGAGGAACTTCGGAATGAAGCGTATGAAAGTTCGCGAGTTTTTAAAGACCGTACAAAGAAGTGGCATGACAAGCGGATTGTTCGAAAGGACTTCTTTGTCGGGCAGCGAGTGTTGTTGTTTAACTCGCGCCTTCGACTGTTTCCAGGAAAATTAAAATCTAGATGGTCTGGTCCTTTCACTATTGTGCAAATATTTCCTCATTGAGCTATTGAAATTCGACAAGATCCGGACAGCTCTAGTTTCAAAGTGAATGGACACCATTTGAAGCCATATTACGAAGCCAATTTTGATAGACAACGAGCCTCTTGGATGCTTGATGATGTAGAGTGATTCATGTTTCGGGTCCTATGTCTGGCTGAAGACATAAAACTTAGCACTGCTTGGGAGGTAACCCGAGGAGGTAGCTTGGCAATTATTTTTTGCTACGGATGGCGTTGCTGGTCTTCAAAACCGGCTAAGTTCCCTCACCTTTGCATCTTTAACTTACTGTTTACATTATTTTATATGTTGTGTGAGTTGTTTGCTTACTTATCACATTGGGGACAATGTGTAGTTTAAGTGTGGGGGAGTAGTTTCTTCAAAAAAAAACAAAAAAAAACAAAAAACTGTGTTTTTTGAGCTTAGAGCTGTTGAGTAGGTTGTGTTGAAAGACCAATAGCCGATGATGATAATTGTTGAACTACGTATAGCTTTGGAAAATGACGAATGTGGTTTTTGTTTAAGTGCTTGAATTTGGGACTTGTTCTTTCTATTTTGGGCTCTTTCATGTATATTGAGCATAATTTCGATGCACTTGACCAAGCTGTGACTTAGAAAAGGCTTATGTGGAGAAAGTGGATTTTGTGTGATCTCAAATGAACTCTAGAACTTGTTTGAACAATACTCGAGGCGAAATCGTAGGATTTGCATGACTAAGGAAATGAATTAGGCCATCTTTGGACCAATTGATCCTTTCTAGCCACCTTTTGCATGATTATATCCCTAGTCACCCCTTTGAGCCTAAAAGCCTATTTTCTTTGTCATATACACATTAGTAACCACAACCGTTCATTTATTCTCTCTTTGCACCTTGCACCAAGGCATATTGGTCATTATTGTTATATGAGTGATGGTGTTTGTGTATGAAAGTTGAGAGAAGTGTGAAGATGGTGTTTGGAAATATTCTTATATTGTTGGTTTGCTTTTGACAAAAGGGAAAAATGAATAAAAAGAGAGCACAATCCCAAAATTCATAAAAGGAATTAAGTTTGGGGGTTGTGAAAAAAAAAAACAAAGAAAAAAAAAAGTGATGTTTACATGGGGAAAAAAGCATTAAATTGTAGTTGTGGAGTGACATTGATTCAAGTTGGGGGTTAACATGTGTTTTTACATATGGTAGTGAGTTTGATTATTGTGAGTGGTTAATTCGGTTGATATGCCTATGGTGGTAAGTCACTTTAAATGAGTTTATCCTTACCCAAGCCTTAACCCAACGTTACAAGCTTAATAAAGTCCTAACGATCCTTGGTGATATATTTTTCCTACATTAGTGGAGAGTAGAGTGAAAAGTAAGCCTATGGAGTTCCAAAAAAAAAATCATTAATTAGAGATTTTTACACTTCTCCACTTGTTTGCATAAACTCATCCGGGTTGTGGTAGGTTGAGTGTATTTGATAGAAGTTCATGTGCATTGATTGGTTCTATGTAGGGAGTTGGTTTTGGGTTTGAAATCTTGAGCATTTTCTATGTTTAGAGTTTTGTTAGAGCTATGCTTGATGTTTAACCCTTGAGGCATTAATTGAGATTCAAATACTAACATGCTCTTGCTCTTTGCTCATTAGTTTGATGTTTGTGTTGTATTTTGTTTTGCTCGAGGACTAGAAAAATGGTAAGTTTGGGGGTGTGATAACTCTATTATTTATAGAGTTATTCGTGCTACTTTTGTTCTACATGAGTTAGTTCGAGAGTGTTTTTAGTCATTTTAAGCACAAATGGAGGTTTAGTAGGTCATATTTTGTTTTAGTGAGTATTTTAATTATTTCATGCTTTGAGTAGTTAGTTTGATTCATTTATGACTTGTGCGTAAGGTCGTTTCGGTTGAATAAGCCATCATGAGAATTTTAGAAGAAAGAATGTCTTCTTCTTTACAAAAAATGAGTTTTTGGGTTTTAAACAACGACTTTGCATTTTAATGTGTGGTTTGAGGTTTCAATGCTTAAACACGATTAAATATGTCACTTATGAGTTGTTTGAATGATTTTCATAGGTTTTGGATGAACCGGAACAAATTCGGGAATGAAAAGCGGAAATAAGAAGTGCTGTCAAAAGTGTGCCGATATGCTGATATGAAGTTTGACGTGCTGACGCTCAAATAGCCGCTGCAGTTTGTATAAAACTCCGATTCCATTGATTCTTTTGGCGTTGAAAACTAGACATCTCAACCTTCACGTGGATATCGAGTATGTTAATTTTGAACGTCAGATAAAGAAGTTGTGAGTGTACAAAGTCAGCTGCAGCAGAGGGTCACGTCAAGTTTGAGTGTCCTTCACATTTATCCTTCTAACTTTTACTCCACTGCCCAGAAAAATGTAATTTAAGATTCACTGGAAAACTAAGAGGAAGTTCTACAACTATTATGTTTTAAACTTTCTCAAATTCTGGCGTTAGAACACTGTAAAATGGTCATCTTTGCAGACCATAAAAGCTGGAGAGATTATGCAGCAGCAGCAAAAGGGTATTTTTGGAATTTCAACTTCATCAAAGAGGGTATTTTAGTCAAATTAAAAATATGTATGATGGAGGTCTCTTAGGAGAGAATATTAGGTCAAAAACGTGCATAGGAAGAGGCACAAAAACAAGAGGCAGCAGCAGCGGCGGAAAACACAGAATAGGGAGAAAAATCGTTGGAACAAAGAAGAATGCAATTGAGAGATTCGATTTGCTCTTACATTCATAGATGGGTTGTAATTATTTTCTTTGCTTTGGTTCTATGTTTGACATCATGAACTAATTCTTCTTACTAGAGCTTTGATGTAGCCTAGTGGTTCTTGATTGAATTCAAAGTTTCAATAAATTCTTGACTTTTATTCATTGTTAAGTGTTCAAGATTGTGCTTAATGATTTTAAATATCTGGCCAATGTTTGATTGATTTATTTATCATTGTTTTGTCTGAAAGGAAGAACAGGATATTGATTGTGTCATGAATGCCTTAAATTGAGTGGATGTCAGACATGGATTCATAATTTATGCAGTATTGTTATGGTTCTCCATTGATTTTAATGCGCCTCTGATTTCTTTAATCATGCTTGAAAGAGATGGTTGTTGATTAAGAGTAGTTTTAATATAGTCTGAAAAGGTGTGTCAAATAAATTAGGGAGAATCGACTGATAACAAGAATAATTGTCCAAGGTTTATTAAACTGAGATTCAATTGAGATAGCTATGGTGAAATCATGTTGCTCTAGTGCTACTTAATCTTGATTCTTGTTTCACTTGCTTGTTGCTATTAGTTAATTTTTATTAATTCATTTTTCAATTATTCAAACTCAATTTTGTATCCAGGTACTGTTTGCAATTGGATTAGTAGTCTATAGTTGATTGAATTAAATAGTCCTTGAGGGTTCGATATTTGGTCTTTGATCACTATATTACTTGTTTGCGATTTCGTGCGCTTGCGAATAATTTTAACAACAGGCGACACTTTTCTTCTCCTAGAGTTCCGTTTCCATGCTAAAGCTGCTTCGCCACACAGTTTTCGCCCTGACAGTTGAGGTTCGTAGTCCAGAAAATTGCTTATAATGTGTTGTTCTTTGGATATGATATCTGGCCTTGTGCGGTGCGAGTGCTATTGAAGTTCAAGTATCTCCAAATTTATGTTCAGTAATTGTATTTGTTTGTTCGAGTGGTATTAAATTGTAATGCTCGAGTATTTATAAATGGCTGATTGAGTAATAATGAATTTTTACTCGAGTATTTTTTTTTGTTCGAGTTTTTAAAATTTATTGTTCGAGCACTTTTAATTTTCCTTTCGTTTATTTTCAGTTTAATTGTTTTGATAAAAGGGGAATTATCAACCAAAGCCTTCATCCATTACCATAGAACCAAAGATGGTTCAACTAGAAAAAACCGAAAGGTTGAAGACATAATGAATAGAATGGTTAGAGCCGTTAAAAAAGGTAGAAAATTTATAGCTGCCCTTCATCATTATGAGATTCTGCAATTCTTTCCCGGATTATCCCCACGTGTGACGTGCATTGGAGGATTCATAGACGAGTTGGAGTTTGAAACATCTTGCATGTCCATGTCTGACATTGAATCCTTTCTTAAGGAAGATTTGGGGTATCAAACATATGATGCGTGCTACTACTAAGTACTAGGTATCAAAGATTTAGAGCATGGACTAAGAATATTGAATAACAATAGGGATATAAGAGAGATGATTTCAGCGATTGATGATACAACTGTATAGATGTCTATGTTACCCATAGATATTCAAATGATGTAGAGCCAAATACAGATATTGCAAAGGATGTGATATATCTTGAGCAAAATCCAATCAAGCTTGAAGAAGATTGACCATATTTGTAAGAACATGTTATGTTATTGCTCAAACTGGTGTTTTTAATTACTCGAGTTTGAAAGTTGTTTTATTTCAGAATGCTAGATTTTTTACTCGAATTGGTAATTTTTGGTTATTCGAAGTAGTGAATATTTGTAATTCGAACTGGTAGTTTAGTTACTCGAAATTTTAATCATTTTGTTACTCGAACAATTGAATTTGCTTCTCATTCTCAATTTTATTTTTTACTCATCGATGTGTTAATCATTTTGTTACTCGAACTAGTCAAATTGTTGCTCGTTCTCATTATTATTATTTACTCGATATGTTAATGATATTGTTACTCTAACTATTCAATGTTGTTACTCGAACATAAATTAAAGTTAATGAAATAGATAAATTCTATACTCGAACAGATAATTGTTTTATTCAAACACAAACTATGATATTCTAGATCATCCTAATACATTTTAACGAGAATAACCTCTTTCATCTTGTCATGTACTTCTTTAATAAGGTGAGAAAGTTCCACAAGAGATTCCTGCAGCCTTTGTGGATCCATTTCAAAGGACTTAGACCAAGCTTTGTCTGAGAGTTGCATAAGTGATCCCACGACATCTTTCATAGCACTGCGCATTTCATTAAAGCCCCTTTCAACATTGTTAAGGTAATTCTCGAGATTCTTTATTTCAAACTCGAGATCATCCACATATCCTCGTGGGTTATGTTTAAATATGAGCGGCCTCTAATAATCTTCTTCCATTGGAGCTTGACCATTATCTATTGAAGAATACTCGTCTGCTACTCTGGTCCTTTTGGTAGAGGGAGGGCCAATGGGCTGATGAGAGGAACTCATTGTCGGAGATATTGGAAAGTTTTCCTTCGTTTGCTGGTATCATTCGTTTATTGTACCCTCTATTTATAGTTAGATAAGTAGATGTGGAGAAATGAAATATTAATTATCCTTCTGATCTTTCTAATCATGAAGGGTCACTATTGGTGCTCCCGCCATTTATGATCCCACCCTTTCTGCTCCTTTGATGGAGAAAAAACATTCTCGAAGAAATATATTTCAATCTCGAACAGTCATTTAATATTTCTTGACCAATCATTTTTTTTACTCGATCAAATGTAATTTTTGCTTTGTATTATTTTATTGTTCTTCTTCTTTAATTTTTCACACTTTCCAAGAAATACAAACTTAATGATGAAGTTCTGACAGTTTGAAATGACAAAAAAAATATATTATTAAAACGTGTAAATGTTTACATTCCTTCATTTCCTACTAAAACGTGTGACTATTGGAGAGTTCTTCTCTTCCTACTGCATACACTCATTCTTGCGCGACCACTCTCTTCAAACTCTGAAGCCTCTGAAAATTTCTTCAGGTAAGTGTGTTTTCTTTCGATATTGCACTCGTATTTGAGTGTCTCCTTTGATATTGCACTCCTTTTTGTCCCATTTTCCTCTACTAATTACATTGTTGGTGCATCGATTTTTGATTCCTTTTTTTGTGTTTTGGATAATAAAAACCAGTACTTGATTTATTCAAATTCTAGTTGGGTGTCTTTCGTGTAGTCGAGTATATTAAGAATACGATTGAGTACATTAAGGTGGAAATGGAACTGTCTACGGTTGTTCGATTAACAATAAACATATGTTCGAGTAAAATAAATTAATTCATCGAGTAACATAAATTACTTGATTGAGTAACTAATATTTTATTGTTCGAGTGTTTTATTTTTTTATTCGAGTATAAAATTATTATCCGTTCGAGTGTAAAATTTTCCCATTATAACATTGTTACATCTACTGCAGATTGAAATGGAGTTTTTGATTCTAGAGGAAAACCATTTCCCAGTCAGGGTTACCATATTTTCTTCAATTTTTCATGTCATCAATGGTATTAAATCTCAGTTGAATGATAACCAAAAAGAGTTGTTTCTGCGATCATGTTTTGGTATGTTCAGGGACGTGGGTGATTTAAGTTGTTCAGGACAACTTATTCACTAGATGCTTCTCCGACAACTTCTATCAGAGGAAAAGGATTTTGGAAAAATATTGCACTTTAAATTTGCTGGAAAGATTGCCACATTTGGGGTAGATGATTTTGCTTTGATCATAGGCTTATTGCGTTCTGATTTGTTGCCTTCTGTGTCATCATTTTTTGATGATATTATGGTACACAAGCTCAGGGATTCGTACTTTGAGGAAATTAATAAGGAGAAGAGGAAAGGGAAAAAGGGCATGGTGGGGGTTGATGAGGATGAAAGAGATGATGGTGGGGAGGGCGATGATGGAGATGAGGCCAAAGGCAAGGGCACGGGCAGAGGCAAGGGCAAGGGTAGGACTACGGAAATTAACAAAGGCATGCTTGAGGAAGCATTTGAGAATTGTGACGATAAAGATGACAAGGTCAAACTTGCCTTGGAACACTTTGTAGAGGTTTTCCTTATGCCTAAGGAGAAAAGAAATAACATAAATATTCAGTGGCTACAATTGGTGGATAACTTGGATGCCTTCAACAACTATCCATGGGGTACTCTCTGCTATGAATGTACTGTGGACTTCCTTTGCAATGCCATGCAAAACAATCGAGACAAAAAGTTTAAGAAGAAGGTTGTGAAAGAACGCCTTAAAAAGGATACGTACAATTGGGTCAGATTCTCACTAGTGTTGCAGGTAACCTTTGAAGCTTTAGTCATGATTTAAGTATACAATAATGTGTTAACATGTACTTGGTTGTTGTTTTTATCCTTTTGCTAGATCTGGGCGTATGAAGTTGTCCCACTGATCGGGTGGAGGTATGCATCAAAAAGTTGAGATAGGTAACCCAAGATTCTGAATTGGAGAAGTACTTCACGCCAAATTCAACTAAGATTGTAGAGACTATTTTTAAAATTCCCAGAGGTAAGATAGACATTGAATTTCCATATTTTATGTTAGTTTGAATAACTTAAATTTATGTTCGAGTAACTAAATAGGTTGTTTGAGTAACTTAAATAAATATTCGAGTATATAACTACAATAGAGTAAAATGGAATGTTTGGTCGAGTAACTTAAATACATATTCGAGAAACTTGAATAGGATGTTCTAGTAACTCAAGTTGTTTGTTCGAGTAACTTTAATTGTTTGTTCGAGTAACTTAAGTTGTTTGTTGGAGTAACATGAATTGTCTGTTCGGGTAACTTAAATTGTTTGTTCGAGTAACTTCAATAGTTTGTTCGAGTAACTTAAATACTTTACTCTCTTTTTTTTCAGCTTGAAGTTTTAAGATCCCTCACTCCAACGGAGGGGGAGACTGAGTCTGGGTATTTCATTAGTGTTTGGAGAAGATTTAATAAAAGGAGGGGCGGAGGAGGAAGCTAAGGAGGAGGATATAAGAAGAGCAAAGAAGAGGACAAAGAGGGTGAATGATGTCGTAGGAAAAGAAAATGAAGTGAAAGAAAAGTAAAAGGAAATAGAAGAGAAAGATGAAGATGAAGATGAAGAGGAGGAAGAAAAAGAGGAAAAGGAAAAAGAGGAAGAAGAAGATGAAGAAGAGGAGGAGGAAGAAAAGGAAAAAGAAGTTGCGAAAAAAGAGGAAGAAAGAGATGAAGAAGAAGAAAAAGAAAAAGAGGTAGAAAAAAGGAAGAAGAGAGATATGACGTAGGAGGATATGAGAGGTATGTATAATTTGATTATGGGGAGCAAGGGGAGGTGGGGAATGGGAGGCAGAGGTAGCTACAATCATTGTATGCGATTGTGGAAGTGTCACCAAAAAAGGATGTCCAGAATGTTGAAGGCCTTCAACTAATAACAGCTGCTGCATTTCCAACTATAGGGGATAGTGGAAAAAAATTATAAGCAAAAAACAGGGTAGCCAGGGAACATCGGGTGAAGAAATGTGGACCATCCCTGAGGACATCTTACACTTCTCCATGATATAAGAGAGCCAGATTGTCCACTGTGGATCCTAGACCTCTCCCTACAACAATTGTTGAAGCACACCCTCCTCCTCTAAATCTGGAACGGTAGTATCCTCCTCAGACATTGGTTGTTACATTCATGTCGTACATAGAGAAGGATGTAGAAAATTCTAGAGCGAGCCTGGCTCCATTCCAGGTTGGTAAGGATTGGTTCAGAGAAGTCATGAGCCCAACCTCATGGTTGTCAGACACTGTAAGTACATACAAGCTGGTGCAATCATTGTACTCGATTGATTCATGTTTATAAAACTTAACATTCCCCTTTTGCCTTTTGCAGCATATGGACATTTCTATGTACTTCATACGTGCAAGAATGAAAAATAATCGACATGTACTTCAAAAGAAGTCCGGTTTTCTTGACTTCATTTTCTTCGTAAGTATTTATAACCCCACATTTATCTATAATTGTATATTCGAGTATGTTAAATATGTATTCGAGTATGTATCGAGCAAAATTTAAAATTTATTCGAGTATATAATGAATTTATTCGAGTAAAATTTGTTGATGCTCGAGTACTATATCTTCGAATTTGATGATCGAGTATTTTTTTTTTAAATGTTCGAGTGACAATTAGAATTATGTTTGAGTACTAATATTAATTTTGTTCGAGTATTATTGACATTTATCTTCTTGGTTTGACGATAGACCCAAGTCTACACCCATTGGAAGAAGTTTACTACCAAACCGAACGAAGAAGGGGGGTGGTGGGATGAAAATAATGTTTTCCAGCACTATTTGTTAAGTGATAATCTAAAAGGTGGTGATCCATGGGCTGAACTTGACTTTTTATACTTCCCTGCCAACTTGCACAATAAACATTGGGTTGCAGTTGAGGTCATGATGGCTTCAAAGAAAATAAATGTGTATGACTCATTGGTTAGCGCACACGATAACACCACAATTGATATTGCGTTTGTCCCACTGTCAACCATGATACCTCGAATATTGGGACTATTTGGCTTAGGAGATGGCGATATACCCCAACTGACAAACATGTGACTTTTTTTATGTTGCAATCAAGTTTTCGTATAAATTTAGTCCATTTTCTAATGTATAATAAAACTAATATGAAAGTAATTTGCTTTGCAGGTCGGATTGTGGGATGTTCACAATCAAATTTATTGAATGTCACCACGCCGATATGCCATCGAGTTTGATTTCCTAGGATGACATGGGATTTTATAGGAGAAATTTAGCTTTAGAATCACAGGGACAAAAATACTCAAGGTAAACAAATTTTTATGTACTTGTAAAATGTATTAGGGTTTATGGTACCTATATTTTATGTTGTGTATATATTTTTTTTAGAATGGAGTACCTGTTTATTAAACATTTGTTCGAGTATATAAAATTCTTTGTTCGAGTATATTAAACATTTGTTCGAGTATAAAAAATTCTTTGTTCGAGTATATTAAACATTTGTTCGAGTATATAAAATTCTTTGTTCGAGTATATTAAACATTTGTTCGAGTATATTTAATTGTTTGTTCGAGTATATTTAATTGTTTGCTCGATTATATAAAATTCTTTGTTCGAGTATATTAAACATTTGTTCGAGTATATTAAATAATGTTGTCATAGCAAAACTTTAGTAATCGAGTAACTTACATACACTGTTCGAGTGTGAATAAATAACCATGTTCGAGTAAGAAAATTTAATGTTCGAGTAAACAAAGTAACATAATCCGATACAAAAAAGCAAGAACCTGGTATACATATAGTAACTGCATTCTACACCAATGCTATTTGCTCCTTGCATGTTTGTTGGTTGTGGCCACGTTGTCGACAACTTCCACAAACCCTCACAACAATAGTTTCACCATTTGAAGGAATTCTTTGTTGTCGCGGTCGCCCACCTTGACGTCTTGTAGCCGGAGGCAATAATCTGTTTCCATCTGGAATAAGGCGTTGATCTTCAATGGCTACAATTCAGATGGGTTCAACATATGCCACCATTATCGCCTCGTTAAAATAGTATCGAGAACACAATGAGTTCACCAATATGTTACGTAGCCGGCATGCAACCAATGTGTGCACACAAGGTACCTGATCAAGATCAAACACCTTACATGTACATGCCTGTGCATGTAGGTTTACTTGGCCATCACCGAAGTCATCACACACACAGTACTCGTTCTGATCGATTGGTTAACACACATCCTCTACAACCTCTCAGTACGCTTTTTAGCTTCTTTATCTACCTACTTGCAAAGGAAAGAAGTAACAGATGCTGCCTCTACGTGGCGATCATGAAACCATTCTTGCAGTTTTTCCCGTAACTGCTCCTCCAATGTTGTAATCAGTGCACCGCGCACATCGCGTTGTACGACATTTAGACATTCAACAATATTTGTTGACATTATTGTATAACGTCGACAACTAGCATGTGATAATGACCACTTATGAAAGCCGGCTTCTAACAAGTACACTTATGATCTGTTAGCATCAACATAACAAATCTGATTCATTAGATCCTCGAATTCTGATACTCGATATACCTTTACAGCTTTCAAATATATCGACATAATAGAATCAGGAAACCCTTTTGCCTTCATGTTTAGCTGTATGTGCACAGTACATGCACCATGAAAAGCTTATGACAATACTATAGAAATTGCCCGTTCAATGCTAGGATTTCTGTCTGATACACTAACTAGCTGCGAAAAATCTTCAAACGCAATGGCAGCTCTTAGTTTCTTGAAAAACCATTCCCGCGATGAATTATTCTTTGAATCCCCAATCCCAAATGCAAATAGATAAATACGTTCATTGCCATCCAATGAGTACCGTCAACGACAATAACGGGCCACATTACAGGACGAAAACCACGTAAACAAGAACCAATGGCCATGAAAAAGTACTTGAAATGGTTCCCACTATTTGACTAGATATGAGTAACTGTCCCAGAGTTATTCCTCTCTAACATTGAATAATAATGTTGTAAGTAAGCATATGATTCTTCTAGGTTTCCCGTTACTGATTCTAAGGCAGATTCCCTAGCCCTCCATGTTTTATCGTAGCTGATATTTACTCTGTTTTCTTTCGACATATTGTCTATTATGTTCTTCGAGCGGTAAACATGCCCAATGCCCTCATAGCTAACTCGAATACAATCTCCAACAACCTTTCCCGTGGCTTGTTTATGGCCATGATCCACAAATTCCATTAAACAGGTATGCATATCTGCAAAAAGTTTCACAATAAAAAGTTTTGTTTCTCTTATTTTCCTCGATCTCATGCGCCACTTGTATCCAACGACAATACACTCGACCACCAACAATGTCTTGGTGGACCTCGTCACCCGAAACTGAAAGTTTTTAGTCATAGCATATATAGCAATTTACCTCTGTAGTTCCTTCTTGTTTTTGAATACCTCACCAATCTCAAACAAACTAGAGCAGCTACTGTTTGTGCCAAGAGTGTTGCTCCCACTATACTGCCCAAACTCGATATTGCATCCTGACACTGCACTCTTAGTGGCATTCCATGGTGAATTTGGATTCGGGGGTTCAATCACATCATCAGATGCTCAATTATTTGGATCATCATCGTTGTCTTCATTATATTCTATGTATCCATCATCATAATCATAATATTCATCTTCATGCACAAAGTTCTCCTCTATTTGGCTCAAACCATTAAATCAAAGTCCCCTACTCTACCCCCTTGTACTGTAAATTGGTCAATGTCCAAAAAAACAAAAAGACTACGACACGATTGCTGGAAAATGAGTGGCTGTGGCTGCGTCTCTAGGAAAAAGCTGTCATTTTGTGAAGGAGGATCTTCATAACGTGTTCTTGCCTGTGTTGTTACACAAAGTGGAGTGCCAGCTCTTCGTGGATCATCATTTTGCTTCACACAGTTATCGTCATTGTGTACAACTATCGGAGGCATGTCGAAATGAATGTTATACATGAATAGCAACACAAGATCGTCGAATGTACGATCTATGCCAGTAATCTGATATGTTTTATTCAACAACTCCTCAAACGCAGTGGAATCTTGGAGGATTATACCTTCGCTGGCACCCCCCCTCTATATTTGTAAGCCCCTTTGGAGATTTCCTACTCCCCACCATAGATAACCACAAAGTCAATAACTGTCATTACTGCCATATCATTAAAAAATAAGTTAATTATAGTTAATCGAACAAATATTATAATTATACTCGAACAAAAAATAAAAAAACTCGAACAAATATAATTTTTACTCGAGCAACGTGAGAATAATACTCAAACAAAAAATTAACAACATTCATTAACGTTACTCGATCCTTTAATATAACTTTACTCGAGCATCATGAAATAAAACTCGAACAAAAACTTAAAAAAACTCGAACAAAAAATTATAGTACTAGAGCTAATACTGATTGATGCCGGGTTCTTGTAACAACATTAGAATGTACTTCATCAATGCAAATTATTTTCCATATGCTAACTATGTAGGTTACACTGTTATGCTATATTGATAATTATGCATTCACTTGTGATATAAAGAGTTTTTAGCTGCGATTTGGACCTTCTACTGCTTCATCATGAACGATGAAGAAGATGAATAACCTCGTTCACTTTCGATGCTCTTTTATGAGTTGTGTTAACTGTAATCATGCAATCGAGAGGAACTCGATATCAATCGAGGTTCTCTATCATGTTTTTTTTCTTCTTTCTATTAGGTTTGTGCAGGATGTGTATAGTTATTAATGAGGGCAAAAATGTCATAAAAGTGTTAGATTTCATCAGTTTGAGAAAGAGTGCTACTTTTACAAAGTCACTTTTCAAAAGTGCTACTTTTCCAAAATACCCAAAATAAAAACATGTCTCAAGCTACAGGTGAAGTCTGAGACTTATCACTTTTGGCTGAGTGATACAAAGCAAAGCAAAGTGAATGGCAAGCTTTTCCCTACCCATTTAGATCATTTTCTCTCAAATTTTCAAGCTAATTTCTCCAACAATTCCTTCCATCTTCAAGCAAGGTAATTCCTTAGAGAATTTTCACCTATTTCATGAAATCTTTTTCTCTCTAACCCATTTTCTCTCTTGCACTTAATCCAGATTATTTCCACCAAAAGAATCCTCTCTAAGCTTGATTTGGAGATCAATATCTAGTTTTCATCACTACTTGGTAAGGATTCCAACCATTTCTAAGTGTTTCAACAATCTAGAGGTTCTAGGGTTTCTAAGGGATTTGGGTACTTCAAATTAATGGATATATTTTCTGGTTCTATTAGTTTAATTAGACCTTATTGGTGTTGAATTGCTAGTTTTAAATATGGGTTTTGAAAATCAAGTGGGGATTTGTTCTCTTAATTGAAAATTGGAAGAAAAAAAAAACAAACAAAGAAGAATTTTCTTAGCTTATAATTTAGGATTTAGGCATGATTTTGTAGTGGTTGTTTTACTGTTAATGATCAATCCAAACCATTCTTTGATGAAAAAGAAATCAAAATCAAAATCTTTAACCAGACACCAACTCCAGTATCTTGTGCGGTTGTGGCGTGTGGGATGTATCAAAGAAAGCATTTATATTTGAAGCATGTTATGGGTTTACATATTTGGCTATAGAGATTAAGAATTGAAGGCATGTGTGCATTAAGTAGTGGTAGCTAATGTTCTGCAGTATGGATATCGTATATTAGTTTGTAGTTGCTGCTTATAGCATAACATAAATTAATGATTATTAAATTACCTAGCCTAATTGTCTAACCTTGATTAGTATGGTAGAATGTTGAATTCTAGAGAAATAAGATATTGTATTAAATGTTAGGGATAAGTGTCTTCTCGAATCTTTTGTATTGAATTAAATGTTAGGGATAAGTGTCAAAATGACCCTTCTACTTATAGAAAAAGGTCAAGCAAGCCCTTAAACTTTTAAACGGGTTAAACAAGCCCTTATACTCTATAGATTGGGCTAAACATGCCCCTCATGGTATTTCCCGTTATAATAGCGCCTATCTTGCTGTTAAACTACATGTGTATTTTTTTTATTTCATGCTAAATGACATGGAAGACACGTAAATGATAGCCATTACATTTTGGACATCTATGAATTATTTTTATCATTTAAAAATTAAGAATTCTAGATTGAAAATCATATCAGATACAAAAATCAAATCAGAATTAAAGATCCGTTGGAGCTCTCCTTAGTGCCTACTGGGATAAGATCCTCACATGGTATTCGCCGCAGAGGTGAAGAGAGGATGAGAGATGCAAAGGTGGGAAGAGAGGCGGAGAGAGAGCCAAAGGGGGAGAGAGAGAGAGTCGGAGGTGGAGTTGTTGCTGGGGTTGCTTTAGTACAAGACTGAATCTAGTGAAAAATGTGGTGTGTAGGTGGTGCTAGTGATGGTTGGTTGCAGAGGGAGTGAATGAGATATTAGTGCAGGTTAAGCTAGATTCATCAATGGTGCTAGTGATGGTTGGTTGAGCCGGATTCATCAGCGACGATGATATTGAAGAAGAATAAGAGGTATAAACGTGAATAAAGGAAGTGAGACCAACCATCGCCACATCAGTTTTTTTTAATAGAGACTTGACAGAAGGACTAACAGTGTCCATTACATAAAGTATGAGGGCTTGTTTAGTCCGTTTCAAAGTTTAAGGGCCCACTTCAGCCTTTTTTGTAAGTAGAAGGGTTATTTTGACACTTATCCCTAAATGTTATAAATTCATTTGGGCTACTCCTGATTGTTCCAAGAGAGCCAAACCCATTACATGATTCATTGTATGACCTTTTTTATTGATTTATTAAATATGTAAATACGCATTTACCCCTGAACATGATAAGTTTGACTAACACATATTTGGATGTTCGTGCTATGTGATTTATGTATCATAGCATTTAAATGGTTTTTAGTGTGCATTTAGTGGCATGATAGATCACCGGTCAAGGGGCTCAAGTGTTTCCACCATGTTTAGGAACGATGATTCGGGGTTGAGGATTTTATTATTATATGGATTTTCGAAATGGAAATGTTCGACGGATTTATACCTTCTTTGTGGATTTACCGTGTAGATCGATTTACGGTGCCGATGAATATGAAGTAGGGTACGGGTGTGGCAGCAATACACAACCCTTCGGAGTCATGGGATGGGTGTTTGGAGATTTGAATGGGTGTACGAAGATATTTTTCTATACAGCATCTTGATGCATTTATTCCATTCTTTCACATTTCTGCCTTATTTTCGTTACTCTTATTTGATATCCCTACTGAGCATTCAGCTCACCCTATTTATTCTTTCCCCTTTTAGGTGAGCGATCTACTAGTACAGATCCTCCAGATCAGCATGATAGGGCGTGACCGTGGTGGTCCGACTTAGTAGAGTCATCCTGAAGTGTGTTAAGTTTTTGTTCCCTTTATATGTTATAATATTTGTTATGGCGAGTAGTTGGATACCTTTGTTGTTGTGGCTATTTTGGAAGAGCCAGGAGAGAACTCTATATGATCGGGACTCCTCTGCCATATATATTATGTATGTGATTGTTGTGGAATCCTTGAGAGACTTGTATTGTGGAGGGTGTCTGGTGTTTGTTGGATTGGTTATAGAAGTGTGTTTTTATATTTTTGCAGGGTGGCATTCTTCAATTTACAGGGAGATGCTACGAAATTTTTATTGAAATTTTATGTCAGTTTGTGACATGTTCAGTGTGAGTATGTATTGCTTGTCGTTTAGCTCACTCTCCTCGAATCGGGGCTTGACACAAACATAGTCCAACTCAAATCCATACAACATCAATGAGTCCTCCCTTGGACCCACCCTGATAACCGCAGGGCGTCTCCTAGCCCAGGTACTCACCAAATTTGGATGAGGATCGAGCCTGGTGTGCCTCACCTCAATCTAGTCTCCAGGTACAAACCTGATCCGAACAGTCAATAAATCATTTGTTAGGCTGGGTTGCTAGATGTGGGTCCCATGCACTACAAATCATCTATCAATAATCTCATAGCATCATTACAAAAGAACACCTGAGTATAGTCCACAAAATAGGAAGTGGACCCCATAGGAGACTTGGGGCACGAGGGTGCAGTCAGTTGCACAAATACAATCAATAGTAACACAAAACAATGATACAATCGCAATTGCAAGATTTAAGGCAGATAGGAGTGCAAAGTGGAGAAATTCCCAACTACTAGAAAATTCACATAAACAAACGAGTAGAAGCCCATTGGATATGGAACCAATATAAAAATAGGGTAGAACCCCTAGCTAGAAGGTTGACTAACACTGCCCCATAGTACCACCTCAGCTATCTGAAATTCATACCCAAAATCCTAAATCAGTCTCATGCATCGAAATGTTTAAACATATACCCAATACAGTTAAAATACAGTAAAAATCAACCTGAATAGTCAAAACTTGGTTAAACTAGTCAAAACTCGATCTAACCCAGTTACTCGGTCAAACCCAATTAACTCGGTCAAATCCAATCTCACCCAATCAACTCTGTCAAACTCAGTCTAGACCAGCTCAGATTGGTCAGACTCTGTTGAATCGGTTAAGCCCAGTTCAACAGCTCCTCCCTTTGTCATCGCTGAAATTGGCGATTCCAGTGACATTACAAGACATGACATATTTCAAAAGAAAACTCTCAAAAAATGCAACCTAACGATACCTTGTTCGTCTCGTAATTCCACTAGAATCTGCTGGAATCTAACCCAAAAGTTGCTGGAAAACTAAACTCTTCTACTACTGATTCCGCCTTCCATAGTGCACCATATCTAGTGATTCAACTTGGGTTTTGTTCCTCTCTCCACAAGTTTCGATTTGATACCTTACTCGCAACAATCGGTCAAGAAAAGAGTAAAATCCACTTTCACATCTCTCTCTCTCTCTCTCTCTATCTCTCGCGTGAAGAAGAAGATGAACCAAAAAATCTACGTTTAATCCACAGATTTCTATAATTACCATTTTGACCCTATATTTCCTCATAAAATCATCTAACTTCTAAAATTCATAATAACTTCAATTTAAATCCGAATTTAGTGATTCTTACGCCAAAATTCTTTTAAAAACATGTAGCATTTATTACAAATATTTTATATAAAAATTTATTTTTTCAAAAATTAGGGTCGGAATATTACATGTCCACTCTATGTCGACCTCTTGAGACTACACATATCGATTGGGCCTTATGTTCCCACTATATGTCGATTGGGCCTCTTGGGCCTAGTATATAGAGTCGGCTCATAGGCCTTTCTATGTCGATTCGGCCACTTAGGCTTAGTATACAAAGTGGGCTCATGGGCCTAGTATACATAATGGGCTTGCGGGCCTTTATATGTCGATTTGGTCTCTTGGACCTTCACATGTCGATTGGGCATCATAGACCAACTATATGTCGATTGGGCCAACAAATGAAAATTGGGCCTCCTGGGGCTTTTATGCGTGTAATGATAAATTGATAAGAGTTTGGGCTAAGTTGGTGTTAGTTTCTAAACGCACTGTTTCATTAATAATCATTAGTAGCATTAACAGTTGTAACTAACTAATAACGTGGCATCATCTCATTGGTTAGAGGTTAGTGTTACAAGTGGTTTCATGCATATAATGTTGGATGCTACGATGCTGGACTTAACATTGATTAAATACAATTCCAGTTCTTTTTCTTATTCTCCCTGTAACTTCTCTCTCTTTCTTCTTCTTGATCTTCTTGATTCTTGATCTTGTTAAATTCTGAGTTTATCAATGGTATCGAAGCCGGTTCATTTCTACCTGTGAATGCCAAGAATTTGTACTAGATCGATGATGGAGAATCGCACCACTTTGTTGGAATCTACAGTGGGAAAGTTCGCGTTAACTGTGGAGTCTCTGGCTTCCTTTGCTGAAACTTGGGATGTTAGAATGGAGGAAAAATTGGATTCCAAATTAGACTTTAAATTTGCTGCTATTATGGAGAAAATCACCTTGATGGAAAAAACAACGAAGGGTTATATTAACGAAGAGCCTGCTTTGAATGTAGTGGAGGATATGTGTGAATTGGGGGAAAAATCAAGTTTTCGTAGAAATGAGGGTATGGGTGGTAATCGATCATGGCAGAAGGTGGAATTTCCTCAATTTAGGGAAGGTGATGATCCTCTCGCATGGATCTACAAAACTGAACAATATTTTCAGTATCATAGCACTCTTGAACACCAGAAAGTAAAGATGGTTTCATTCAATCTGGATTCAGATGCCCTTCAATGGTTTAGATAGAGGAATGGCTTGGTCACAACACCAAGATGGGAGCAGTTTACAAGAGCTTTTTGTAGGGAATTTGGACCTACTGAATCTGATGACACAACAGAGTCTTTGTTCAAACTTTTCCTAACAAGTACCTTAAAAGATTACGTTGCTACTTTTAGGAAATTAGCCATTAGAACATAAATAGCACCAACTATTTTAAGGAGTTGTTTTAGTGGAGGACTGAAGAAAGAACTGCGTTTTGATGTTAAGATTCTGAAATCGGATACAGTTCATGATGCAATAGCTTTGGCACAACAAATTGATTCAAAGATGACTGAAACCAAGAATCCAACATCTGGACTAAAAATTCCTTATGGAATTCCATCACCAAATCCTAATCTTAGCAAGTCATAGAATGCGAATTTTGTATCACAAAATTCCAATAGGTTCCAGAATTCAAGAAACACAGTTATGGGAAAGGATAGGTCTCGAGAAGTGCCATTTAAAAGAATTACTCCTGAAGAAGTGCAACAAAAGAAACCTAGAGGACTTTGTTTTTATTGTGATGAGAGGTATACTAGAGACCACCAATGTGCTAAGAAGCAGTTCCTTCTTTTAGATGTTGATATGACTGATGAAGAATTGAGTTTATCAGAGGAGAGTGGGGTTGCTGAGGACTCCACAACTTTAGAATCACAACATCAAGAAGGTGAATTGAAACATATGGAGTTGAGTACATGTGCCTATTATGGTACTGTGGCCAAAAGGACAGTTAAAACTATGAAGGTCAATGGCTTCATTCAATTTTTTCCAGTCACAATTCTTATGGATTCAGGGAGTACTCACAACTTTATTGACTTAAATTTGATTAAAAACATGCATGACAGATCCAACCTACTAGTGAATTTGAGGTGATGATTGCTGATGGAGGAAGAGTAAAAAGTATGGGTATTTTTAGGAATTGGCAGATAGGTATGGGCAATTACACTGGTAATGCAGATTTCTTCACCTTACCTTTTGGAGGATGTGATATAGTTCTAGGGGTGCAGTGGCTATCAACTGTAAGTCCAATCCTATGGAACTTCCAGACTTTGACAATGGAATTCGTAGCTAATTCTTTGCAAGTAAAGTTCGTAGGAAATATGAAGGGAATTCCTTTAATTCAATCAGCCTCTATACAGCAGTTGATGAGGAACCTACCTACAGCAAATTGGGGATGTTTCTTGTGTGCAACAAAATTAACTAAAAGTCAAGATAACAGTAACAAGCTTACTGTTTCTCAAAAGAAGGACATGGAAGGTTTGTTGTCATAATTTGAGCCAATCTTCAAACCGCCTACAACTTTGCCACCCCATAGGTCACAGGACCATACCATTCCTTTGGTTGAGGGAGCAAAGCCACCTAGCATTGGGCCATACCATTATGGATCTGTTCAGAAAACTGAAATTGAAAAGACAGTTCATGAATTGCTATAGTCAAGATTTATTAGACCTAGCCACAACCCTTTTTCTTCTCCAATATTATTGGTCAAGAAAAAAGAAGGGACTTGGCGTATGTGCATGGATTACAGAGAATTAAATCAATTAACTATAAAGATAAGTACCCAATCACTTTGATAGATGATTTGCTGGATGAGTTGAATGGTGCACAGTATTTTTCTAAGTTAGATTTGAGGTATGATTATCATCAAATCATAATGGCTACAAAAGACATTGAAAAAACAGCATTTAGGACTCACGATGGACACTATAAGTTCCTTGTAATGCCATTTGGTCTAACAAATGCACCAGCTACATTTCAAAACTTAATGAATGACATTTTTAAGCCTTATCTCAGAAAGTTCATTCTGGTTTTCTTTGATGATATTCTCATCTACAGTACTACTTGGGAATTGCATTTACATAATCTTCAATTGGCATTTGAATTATTACAAAAGAATCAGTTGTTAGTGAAGCAACAGAAATGTGCTTTTGGACAAGATCAGGTTGAGTACCTAGGTCATATAGTTTCCAGGACAGGTGTTGCTGCTTATCCAACTAAACTGAAAACTATTTCGGAATGGCCAATTCCAGTCAATGTCAAGGAGTTAAGGGGTTTCCTAGGTCTCACAGGGTATTATAGGAAATTTGTGAGGAATTATGGCAAAATTTGCGAACCCTTGTACCAACTGTCTAAGAAGGATAGTGTATGTTGGACTCAAGCTTCTATTGAAGCTTTAAAGGCTCTCAAAGATGTTATGACATCTTCACAGGTACTAGTTTTGCCTAACTCTAACAAAGTCTTTGAAATTGAATGTGATGCATCAGGGTGTGGTATAGGGGCAACACTACAACAGGAAGGTAAGCCTATTGCATTTTCAAGTCAAGCCTTAGGTCCTAGAAATCAAGCTTTATCTACTTATGAGAGTGAACTCATTGTTATTGTTCATGCTATCAAAAAATGGCAGAATTATTTGCATGGTAGACATTTTATAATCAATACTGATCATCATAGTCTTAAATATTTCCTGAACCAGAGAGCAAATACACCCTTCCAACAGAAATGGGCTTCAAAACTTTTGGGTTATGATTATGAGATTCAGTATAAGTAGGGATCTCATAATTTGGTTCTAGGTGCTTTGTCAAGGTTGCAAGGTGCAGACCAATTACCAGAACAGTCCACTGGATTTCAATAAAAAATGTTGGCCATTACATATCCTTATTTTGGGTGGTTAGATGAATTAAGAAGATATAATGAAAAAGATGAGTGAATATTGGATCACATTGTAGAAATTTTACAAGCTTTACAAAGAAATCAATCTGATCCAACAGATGTTTCTATAGCAGTAGGTTCCAAGTATCATATTGATAATGGATTTTTGAAGTACAAGGCTAGGATTGCTTTGAGTCCTACTTCTATTTGGAGGGAGAAACTCTTTCATGAAAACAATGACACTCCAACATCAGGACATCAAGGAGTTTTGAAAACTTATCAAAGATTGACGAAAAATTTCTTTTGGACAGGAATGAAGAAGGACATCAGAAAGTGGGTAGCTGAGTGCCAAATTTGTCAACAGAATGAATATGAAACATTGGCTACTCCAGGATTGATTCAACCACTTCCTATAGCTACACATGTTTGGCATGACATTAGTATGGATTTTATAGCTGGGCTGCCACCTTGTAAGGGAAAGACTGTGGTTATGGTAGTAGTGGACAGATTGTCAAAATATGCACATTTCATAGCTTTGGCTCATCCTTCTACAGCTCAAACAGTTGCACAACTCTTTGTGGATAATGTCTTTAAATTACATGGCATGCCTTCAACCATCGTGAGTGATCGTGACTCTATGTTTATCAGTCAGTTTAGGAAAGAGTTTTTCAATATGTAGGGATCTAAGTTGTGCATGAGTTCTGGTTATCACCCTCAGAGTGATGGCCAAACTGAAGTTGTAAACAAATGTTTGGAGACCTATTTGAGATGTTTCACTGGACTCCAACCAAAACAGTGGGTGAAATGGTTAGCTTGCACTGAATGGTGTTATAATACAACCTATCATACTTCAGCTAAAATGACACCCTTTGAGATAGTATATGGATATCCACCTCCACACATTCTAGCCTATGAAAGTGGAACTTGTAAGCTGGATATCTTGGAGTAGGAGTTGTTGGCTAGAGATCAGATACTGTCATTACTTAAACAAAACCTCCAATTGGCTCATGAGAGGATGATTAAAGCTGCTAATCAGCATAGAACTAAGAGAGAGTTTGAGGTGGGGGATTTAGTTTATCTCCAACTTATGCCATATCAACTGCCATCTTTGGCAATCCATTCACATCATAAGTTTCATCCAAAATATTTTGGACCTTATGAGGTGATTGACAGAGTTGGAAAAGTAGCTTATAAGTTGAAGTTGTCTGTTGAGAGTAAAATACACTCTGTGTTTCATGTTAGTTGTCTGAAGAAGCATTTAGGTCCTGCCATTGTACCTGCTGTATCACTTCCTACTATCACAGAATCAGGAATGTTTCATGTTGTTCCTCAGGAAGTATTGTAAAGGAGAATTTATAAGAAGAATAATGTTGCAGGCACCCAGTTGCTTATACGGTGGAATGGCCACAGTAGAGATGAAGCTACATGGGAAGATCATGATGAATTCGTAGCCAAGTATCCAAGCTTCAAGTTTTCAGGAAATCAAAACCTTGTGGACAAGGTTAATTTTCAACGGGGAAGTATTGATAAGAGTTTGGGCTACGTTGGTGTTAGTTTCTAAACGCACCGTTTCATTAATACTCATTAGTAGCATTAACATTTGTAACTAACTAATAACGTGGCATCATCTCATTGGTTATAGGTTAGTTGTTACAAGTGGTTTCATGCATATAATGCTTGGATGCTACGATGCTGGAATTATCATTGATTAAATACAATTCCAGTTCTTTTTCTTATTCTCGCTGTAACTTCTCTCTCTTTTTCTTCTTGATCTTCTTGATTCTTGATCTTGTTAAATTCTGAGTTTATCATAAATGGATGATTTTTTGTCCATACAATTTCTCCCTCACTCTCAAAGTTAAGTTTCTTGAGTTTGATAGTAGTATCTTAGAAATTAATTTTTGGTCGACCGTAACTAAATGATATAATGGTGACTTAAATTGCTCCACTTTATTCGAGTCTTGGAATATCAATTAGACAATTGGATGTGTTTGGTAAATAATATTGCATGTAGCATATAATTTAGCTTATATGCAGTAACGTATATGTCGTTTGAAATGCTGGCATGTATGTTATTTGAAATACTCATATCTTTTGCTTTTTAATATAAATAAATATTACAAGAAAAATTTGAAATTACGAACAATATTTAGCCTCCTACTAACTGTTACAAAAAAAAGGAAGTTATAAATACTTCAACATTTTGAATATTTATATTAATATTTTAGTATACTAATTAAAGTTTGTTTTCATAATTACGTTAATTATACATACTTCCATATAATTCAAATACATACATAATTCACATTAGCCTATTTTACAAAATAAAATATAGTACTATCTCATACGTGAACTATATAATTGTTCTGCTATTACGTCTCGAAATGCTGTCATGTATGTATCGTCCACCACAATTGTGTCATCCATCTCTACGTCATCCTCGAGATCAATATCCACCTCCATATTTGACACGCTAGCCGAAGTTGAGACATATTCATGACAGTCTTCATCATTCCGAGCATGAATTCTAATAAAGTTATAGAGCGTCATACAAGCAATCACAAATCAAGCTTGGTCCTTCGAAGACTAAGAAGGCATGTCACCTAATATTCTCCATTTTTTCTTGGTGACCCCAAATGTCCTCTCAATAACATTTCTTAGTCTCGCATGTGCCTTGTTGAATATTTATTGGGCCGCAGTAGCCGGTGCTCCGTCTCTATAAGCTGGAATGTGGTATCTTTCTCCTTTGTATGGAGCAAGGTAACCATTTCTTTTGGCATATCCTGCATCAACGAAGTAATACTTCCCTACAAATATATATAACACAAAGTTAATGAAATGAAAATACAATAATGAACTCTTCAATTAATTGTTTACCTAGTGGTGGGTGTGGGAAGTTCAGCCTCTCCGCACAAATAGAATGATCAAGAAATCGCTGGTCATAGGCCAAACCCTCCCAGCTTGCAGACACGTAGGTATACAACATGTCAAAGTCACATTGTGAAACCCTGACAAAAAAATGTTAAGTTTAGTTAAATGTTGAGTATTAAGTTGTTGGAAATAAATTTGGAGATGTTACGGACCACCCGTGTGGTGTAGGACTGTAAAGAATAGTTTTTGAGCAAGGTTCACTAAATGGGCCAAAACGTTTAGCACACATATCCGTTTTGGGCCCATAATATATCAAATCGAAGCTTAGACCAAGACGGATATGAAATTTATGAAAAATCTGGAAGAAAAAAGGTTTTGGGATGCCGTAGGGAGCCGTCCGGACACTTAATGAAGAAACTGGGCGTAACAATTTGGTATCGAAACGATGTTAGATTAAAAATCTGTGTATGGGTCTGGGATGTTATAGTGGTGTGTTAGTAAATCTCCAAGCCATGCCACAAGCTCTACCGATCCGGTATGTATTCTTTCCCTCATAAATCCTCGTTTAAGTTATTTGTTGAAAGTATTATCTGTTCGCTATGCAGATAAATACTAGTAGGACTACTAGGTCTACACCTACTGATAAGACCCCTAGGGGTAGGGGTAGAGCTACCATGGTACGGAGAGGCCAAGGTAGAGGCCGTAGTGTAGGTGCGACTAGGACTCCTAGGCGCGCATCAAGTACTCAAGATTCCATACCTGATACGGAGACTAGAGAGAAGACCCCAGAGGTTCCACCAGGGCAAGTGGCAGCGGGTTGGGGAGTGGCAGCGACTCCGGATACTACAATGGGGGTAACACAAATGACACTATGGGAACTAACAGGGATTGTGATGAACCTAGTGTAGGTGGTTTAGTCACAGGTGGCTAGGTAGGTTGTTGCTAGGCTTCGAACCCTCCACCTAGCCTTTAACATAGTGCCCGTGGCAACCTATGTCACCAACTAAGCCATGACTTAGTTGGTGACATAAGTTGCCATGAGCACTATGTTAAAGACTACGTGAAGGGTTCGAAGCCTAGCAACAACCTACCCTTGTGAGAGGGAGATGGGTTGGGAGTGGGGCCCATGGAGCCTGAATGTGAAGTGCCAACGGATTGGGCCAGGTTACCTGCGGGCTGGTTCCTCAGGGTTGGGCTGTCACAAAACTAATCAGAATCTAAATGCACATTTAACTGTGATACATTCAATTGATTGCATTTCAACCTATAATCAAGGAAATTTTGTTCATAAATTAATCTGCATTGTGCTGCACATTGGTACCTGAATGCGCCCCATTGAAGCATGATTGGAGGCATTGGAGAATTAGGGACCAATGATACCTCCACAAAATGGTTTTTATTAACATGTCCGAGACATATGACACGTTGTTTTCGAGGTGGTGGTGGGGCAGACCGCAAACGAAGAAACGTCATGGATTGTTTTTCACTGATTACAATGAAAGCAACATTGTAGCATTATGCAATCAAATGACCCATGTCTGGAAAATTCATCCAATGAGCCACCGGTGTCGATCTGTATCTCTCAAAAAATGTCAATGATTGTCTTATAAATGAAAACCTTTCCCATGTTCCATAAAAGGATGCATATTCATCAGCATTTTTGTTCAGCTCTATTAGCATATCATATCTTACATGAGTCCATGCATTTTAACCTTCTTCCATTTGCAATGCCACTGCAACACTGTGAAACCCCGACCCAAAAATATTAGGTTTGGTTAAATTTTGAGTAATAAGTTATGGAGAAGGGGTTCGAAGAGATAACGGACCATTGGAAGTGTATAAGGCCTAAATGATAGTTTTTGAACTAGGTTCGGTAAATCGGTCATAACTTTTAGCACAGATGTCTATTTCGGGCCCATAATATATCAAATCGAAGCTAAGAACGAGACGGAGCTAAAAATGTAAGGCCACACGCCTAGGAGGTCGCCTAGGCGGTCGCCTAGGCGTGTACAAAAGTTGCACGGGACAGTGGGTTCAAAATTTAAACTTAAGGTCAGTGCGCCTAGGCGCAAATTCTGAGCGCCTAGGCGCTCCCCGAGCTGTTAAAAACTAATACGCGACCAGAAATGATATTTTCTTCGTGAGACTTGATTCTAGTGAGAGAGAGAGAGAAAATCAGAGAGAGAAAGTGAGGTTTTGGGAGATTATTGAAGATTTGGAGCTTGGGTTGAAGATTCAAGCAACATTCCAAGGGATTTTAAGATCAAAGGTGAGTTTTTCCAAGTTTTGAAATTCTAGGTTTTCTTTAGATCTATCATGATTCGTTAAGAGTTAAGTTTTGAGGTTTATATATGTTGTTCTTAGGGTAATTTAAGGTTGTTTCATAGGTTTCAATCCTTGGTTTAGGTTGAGTGCGATTATTGGACAAATTTGGAGGAATTTGGGAATTCTAGAGAGAGAAGGTTAGTCTCTCTTGGATTTTGTATTGGAATTGTTATTGTTATGATAAATGTGTGTTATTAACATGTATATATGGATTGGAATGATGAAATATGGTTAGGTTGGTGAAAGGGGATTTAAACCCTAATTCTTGGAATTTGGAATTGTGTGTTGTACTCAACTTGAGGTAGGGGATTTCTTGACCAATTCACTTTCATATCATTCTTTTTCTCTTTAAATTGCGGTTCGTATCCTCATTGGTCCTTACGTTTGTGTTCTTGCCTTATTGTTTCTAAGGAAGAACGAACTTATGATTTATTCTTGTTTTTCTCTTGAAATGTAGATTGCATTAAACCTTGTTCATGTTCAATTTCTTATTGAGCAATGATTGATCATTCATGCATCATGAGTAGCTTTAAATATATATAGGAGAAGTATATATATATATTAATTGAGGGCACGAAGCATGAATACATTAGAAATTGCATGGGATGCTCGAGTATGGACTCGGGTATACCCTAGGAACTACTTGAACGTCACATGGAAGGATGGTTGAGTGTTGGGCTTGACATCAACCAAATGACTTCATGTGAGGCAACACTTTTTTTTTTTTTTTTGGTAATTAAGCGTATTGTATTAACCAAAATAGAGAATTACAAAACATACAAGGGGCATACCCCAAGAATTTCACAATTTCTATGGAAATTCATATTCCGATAGAATTTTAAACATATAACAACAATATTGCAAGCTAATTTAATAGCTCCACAACTACAGACCATTTTACTTCATTCCACTGATACAATAAAATCTTCTTAGCCATCAAAGAATCTTCATTCTGAAAACCCCATCAAGGCATTCAAGCCAAAACCATTATGAGCCGACATCTTTGGCCCATTATTTAATGAGGGAACCTTTCTTAAGATCTTCAATTTAGACAAAGTCCACTTTTTGCCATCCTCTAGCAGTAAATACACTGACCCACTACCATTTGGATAGCTAACTAAGAACTCCATCCTACTTTTATGACCCAAGAGAAAAGACGTGCCATGCTTGTGGCACACTTTTCCTAGGCTCATTAATACACCCGACTTGAAGTCGACATCCGGATCTCAGCTTTGATCCACTCTTTCATTACCGTAAATCAAGGGCATCATTGTCCCATTATTTCCGTCTCCCATCCCAAGACCTAAAAGACAACCAGCCTTTAATCTCATAATGTGGAAGTCCACGTGTATGTAAATTACAAAGCCATGCATGGAACCAGTTGCATGCCTAGAACCATGCATGCAAAGTCCCGCCACGTCAAAGACTACATGTACTTACTAATTCTGGAAAATTCACTGCATCTTTGAAGACAGTGTTGAAAATACGCCGCTTTATCACCCCAAGAGGCCTGACTACTCCTTTAAAGATTCTGGCATTCCTCTCATACCAAACTTCATAAATAGTTGCAGAGAAACACAACTTAGCAATTGTGGCCTTCAAAGACTTAGTTTTAAAGGAAACTGCCGCCCACTGAAGTAACTCCATCCAAGGTAGTATAGGCCAGGAAATTCCTGTCTTAATAGAAATAGGGATCCAAATGGCTCGCGTATAATTACAATCAAAAAATAGGTGGCAGTGAGACTCAACTTCAGCTCCACAAAAAACACAATCAGCATTTGAGAGTAGACCATGGCGCAAGAGCCTATCCATAGTCCAAAGCCGAGAGCAAGAAGCCACCCATAAAATAAATGAATGGCGTGGTATATGCATAGGAAACCACAATAAGTGGTGATAGCTATCTTGATCTCTTCTTGCTCGTATTGTTTCCCATGCAATGTTAATCCGAAATTTGCATATTGATCGACCATGCCAATGTATTTCATCTCTCCTGTCTATCAAAGGGTAAAACCCAATTGAATCCCATTCATGCCTAAGCACAATTTGGCTCTTAGGAAACTTCCAAAGACCTTCCTCAGATATAATGTCCGAGACTTTTGCTTCCCAAGGCAACCCGGTAGCCATAAGAATACGACTTGCATAATTATCACATAGAGGTCCAGTTGGGAGCCAAAAATCTGTCCATAATGCAGTGTCTTTACCATTCCCAATAACATGACGGAAATAAGGCCGACACCATTCTCTGCTTTGTAAAAGTTTCCTCCAAGTCCATGATGGGCTATTAGGCAGAGGGATACGCCAAAAACTCCTTCCCCTAAGCAGATTCGACCGAGACCAAGTAGCCCATAGAGATGATGAGGAACTAAGCAAGGTATGAACTCGCTTTAGTAAGGCAGCATGATTCCAGTCCACTAGCCGCTTAACACCGAGACCCCCTTCCTCCTTTGGGTAGCAAATATAAGACCATGCAATCTTAGCACCATGAGTATTCAAGGATGAGCCTTTCCATAAAAAAGCAGCCAACATACTCTCTATTCTGTGAATACAGCTCATTGGAAACTGGAAAATGGTCGACCAATAAACCTGAATAGAAAAAAGGACGGACTTAATGAGCTGCAGCCTCCCTGCATACGTTAAAGATTGTGATGTCCAGAGCCTAATTCTTGTCAGAATGCGATCAACCAGAGGCTTACAATCCACATATCTCAGTCTTGTTGTTATTAAAGGCACCCCTAAATACCGGATTGGGAAGACACCCATATCGAAACCAAGTTCTTGGACAATTTGTTGTTGAGTTGGCTCATCAACCCCACTCAGGAAAATCTGGCTCTTGGATGCATTAGGTGAAAGACCTGATATGGTAGCAAAATAGTCCAGAGCCTTCTTAACCAACCCTACTGTGCCCACGTTTGCATGACAAAATACCATCAAGTCATCAGCAAAACATAAATGCATAATTTGATTCCGATTACACCTCCAATGATATTTAAACAAGGGGTCAAGTACCTGTGCTCTCATAATACCACTAAAACCCTCCATTGCCAAAATAAATAAATAAGGAGATAATGAGTCCCCCTACCGGACCCCTCTAGAAGAGGAAAAGTAACCTGCCAGTGAACCATTAATAGAGACCGAGAATCTAGCCCCCGTAATACAAGCTTGGATCCAGTTGATCATGGTCAATGGCATATCAATAGCACGCAAGCAAGCAAAAATATAATCCCAACGTAAAGTATCAAAAGCTTTACGAATATCTACCTTTATTGCACAACGTTGAGGGCCCCTAGGGAGATGATAATCCCGAAGTAATTCCTGTGAAAGCAAGATATTATCTGAGATATGTCTCCCCGCAATAAAAGCTGACTGAGAAGGGCTAATCACACTAGGAAGAACTCCCTTTAGCCTCGATGCAATTATTTTGGTAATACACTTGTAAATCGTATTACAACAAGAGATGGGTCTATAGTCACCAAAAGATGAAGGATTCTCAACCTTTGGGACCAAGGCAATCCGAGTGGAATTCATTGCCTCTAGCAAGCGGCCTGAACGGAAAAAAGATTGAACTGCCAACACCACATCCGTACCTACCACATCCCAAGCTCGCTTAAAAAAACAAGAAGAATAACCATCCGGCCCCGGGGCTTTATCATCCGGAATAGAAAATAAAGAGCATTTGATCTCATCAACTGAGACTGGAGCCTCTAAACTAATTGATTGAGCCACTGTGATTTTTGAGGCAAACAATTCGGCAAGGTTTGGGACATCAACCTCCGAATTGTCAGTTAATAACTCTTGAAAATAGTCAATGGCCATCAACTTGATCTTCACTTGGTCATAAGTTAAGCCACCTGCTCCAGTCGACATTGAAATAATTCGATTCCGATTAAGTCTATGGTTAACAGACCTGTGAAAAAATGCCGTATTACTGTCCCCCAATTGGAGCCACTGGATTCTAGATTTTTGTTTGAAAAATGACTCCTCAGCTGTTTTTAAGGTGTAAAAATTCTTTGCTGAATACCTCTCTTCCGCAATAGCTGCAACATCTACGGGATTTAAATCCATCTTTCGTTGGGCATCTTCCCAAGCTGCTCTGGCATGGCTAACTCTTGTCATAATATTGCTATACTCAGATGAGTTTAGCGCTTTCAAATGGGGCTTTAAATTCTTCAGCTTGGTGAATAACCTGTACATTGGCGTGCCACGAGGACCAGACCAATGACTGCGAACAGTTGCAAGAAAAAATGGGTCATCAGCCCAGTAATTGAAAAAGCGAAAAGATGGCCTCCTTTGGCCACTATTAACTTCAATCACTATAATAGAACTATGATCAGAAATTGATCTACAAAGCACTTGAGCCACTGTATCCCCAACAACCTCTAACCAGTTTTGGTTAACAAGCACCCAATCCAGTTTCCTTGAAATCGACATGCTACCTTCGCGGCCATTATGCCATGAGTATCGAAGTCCCTGATAAGCTAAGACTGAAAGACCAGATGTGGATATACATTTGTGGAAGTCATCCATATAAGCTGGCCACGTATCTTGCCCGCCCCTACGATCCTCTTGGCATAAAATAGCATTGAAATCTCCCATAAGCAACCATGGAAAGCTAGCAAAATCCAACGCGGCTTGTGCTATATACCTCCACATTGCACAACGGAGAGCAGGCTCATTAAAACCATACACAAAGGTAAGAAAACCAGAAAAACTACCATCCATTTTGACAACATGACAGGTGAGAACTTGAGATAAGTTATGCACAGAGGTTACCCTATAAACAGCAGGATCCCAACTGACAAGAATTCTGCACCAGTTATGTTGAAAAAACCCCTCTAAAAAACTCCATCCTTGTGCAAATTTGTCTACAACATTCAAAATTTTCTCATGTTTACACTTAGTTTCAAACAGCCCCACCATGGCCAAAGAATTTTCAGAGATCCACTTTCGAACAGCTACAACAGTACGCGGGTTATCTAACCCCCGCACATTCCAACTCCCAATCATGGGAAATTATTGTGTTTGCGGGCCCCGAGGCCCATCTGGTTTCTTGACTGCAGTGCCAATGCCATTCCGGCCACCCTTTCCCTTCTTCCTCACCACCGTAATGAAAGAATCCTCATCACTTGCATGGTTGAGCAGCGCATTAAACGAATTTGGTGTCTCAAATCCAGCATTTGAAGACGATTCAGGCACTTCGTTATTCATAACACCATCCACCATGCCAAGCACGGCCAACTGTTCTTCCTCCGTATTCCAAGGGACCATTGCCAAAGGAGATGCCGAGATCAGTTCTCCTCCTTGACTAGTTGCAGCTTTAAACTCCTCCTGGGCTCTCCCAATTTGCCCATTATAAACTTGCAAAGCTTTAGAGAAATCAGCTGAACCCACATCAAAAATGCCCACACCTGCATATTTCATGTCTTCCGCCCATGAAGCTCGACTTCTGTTGACCGAACCCATTTTCTCCGGCTGCATGGTCCCTTCCTTGGTCACCATAGAGTCAATGATTTCCTTGTTTGCACTATTGCTAGAAGCTGCATCATTAACCAAGGAATTAATGATGCCCACCCCCTTGCACTGTTCCTGAATTTGGGACCTCGTCACCGGAACTGAAGGAGCCACTGGTTGCCACACTTTTGTAGCAACTACCTTCTTCACAGTCTTATCATTTACCTCCTTAATAACCTCCTTTCCTTTCGCCAACAGTTTGCTCCCTGCTGGAACACATACTTCCTCTACCTCCTGGCATCTATGCCCAAATACACAACATTTTGGGCACCTCTTTGGCTTCCATTCATACTCCTCCTTGATCTCAAGAGGTTCCTGTCTATCAGATATAAGCTGGAACGAGTGCACAAGGTCTCTTGAGGCATCAAGCAGAATACATACTCGGGCATAAGTCATTCGAGTACCTTGCATTGTGATTTTATCACAGTTCAAGGGTCTTCCTACTGCACTTGCTGCCAAACTCAGCCCTTTCATTGACCATTAGTGGAGAGGTAAATGATGTAAGCGAACCCATGTTGGAATCTTAGTGATGTGCTCTTTAATAAACACCTGGTCCGGCTTCCATTGTTGTAGTATAATCAACTTCCCACCAAGCATCCATGGCCCATTCTCAATTATCTCCAATACATTACTCACTGTTTTGCACCGAAAATAATAGAAACCATTCATTAACATGACATCTTCCAACCCAAACTGCTTCCAATTACGCTCCGCTAGGTACTTGACGACCCGGAAAGGCATGGAGACACCCACGAAATAACCTACTACACATCGCTCCCACTTGTCCAATCCTTCCTTCGCAATATCATCTGTTTGCCGAACTAGGACCGCACCATCCTCCTTGATGATAGGAGGTATAAATTCCAGATGCGTATCAATAGAGCCATTTTTGACGAAAAGATTTTTCCATGAGTCATCACTGGTTCCTACCAGCTTCGTAGTGATTGGCTTGACCGTGCTCTTTCCCCGGTCCGGTAGTCTAGGAAAAGCTTCTCCATCAGCAGCTGGTAACCTCACCGCAATCTCCTTTTCTACATCCAGTCCGGCCACTTCCTGAATCACCTGTGCATCCTCAGCAACCATCTTCACATCTCCCTGTCCAACAGCCCTCTCGACTGCATTCTTCTGTAACCTAGTAATAACATCCAAAAGTATCGCCACTGTGGGGTCAAGACCTCCTTGCTCACAATGATCCCACTGCGCTTTAGAAGATTGTTCTGCCTCCATATTACATAGAACACATTTGCAGAAACCACGAACCACACCCACCAACTTCTCCAAATTGACCGGACGATGCTCCCCTTAGCCGTGCCGTTGCCTGAGCTCCGGCAGAGTGCTCCCACGCACCAGCAAGAATCCATGTGAGGCAACACACTTGAGGTGTGGGTGTGATGGGACTCACACAATCGGATGACTTTCTGGGGATGGTATGGTTAATTCATTAAAGGTTGAGAGAACCAGGAATGAATGAGGAAATGTGATGAGTCGGCTTGCATCCATTGATGGTTGGGAGAACCAGGACGAGTGTCCGATGTTGTGATCAAGACATGATTGGGATGATCATGGTCTTGATTGTTGTTGATGATTCATAGTTGAAATTTTGGAACTATGATTGGTTTTCCCCAGAAAGGTCACTCGAGTGTTATTGTTGTGTTATGTGACATGCGCATTTGGGATATCATATTGTTGCATTGCCTTTTTGTTGGATTCAGCCTATAATGATTGTTCGCTCTTTACCCTACTGAGCTTCTAGCTCACCCTTTCGTTTCCTTCCTTCCTACAGGTGAGACTGGTACTAGTGCCGGTGTTGCGGATCAGTAGAGACGGAGTTGTGGTATGGATGGCACTTGGAGTAGGGTTAGGATTTTGGAATAGTGAGTGCGTTGCACTTTGTTTATTTCCACGCTTGTTGTTTAGATAATATATGAATTATCTACTGTGGGCACCGGTGGGTGTGTTTTGGTACGGTTAGAAGGTAATTTATGTGATTGTACCTTCTGAACCGGGGGTGGACTCTGAGTCCTGTTAAATGATGTTTGGAATTATTTCTGTTATGTGAAATGGGATACTTGTGTGAGAATCCGTTTGTGCATGCTGCTAGATGGCCTGAGGCCTTGCTAGGTTGGAATTTGCATGTTGATAGATGGCCAGAGGCCCTGCTAGGTTATAATGTGATTGTTGTGATTATTGTTGCGTTTTGTTACAGGTAGGCATTCCCCGATATACGGGGAGATGCTGCCGGATTTTTGACTGGGGTTGTTGTCCTAGTTGAGTGAACTGGGGTTAATGACTAAGGAAGTGGATCACATTGATGACCTAGGAAGGTGCGGTGAGCACCACGTAACGTTCCTAAAATTGGGGCGTTACAATTTGGTATCAGAGGGAGGTTAGATTAAAGATCTGTGTATGGGTCTGGGATGTTATGGTAGTGTGTTAGTGAATCTCCAAGCCATGCCACAAGCTCTACTGATCCGGTATTTATTCTTTCCCTTATAAATCCTCGTTTGAGCTATTTGTTGAAAGTATTATCTGTTTGCCATGCAGATGAATACTCGTAGGACTATTAGGTCCACAACTACTGATGAGACCCCTAGGGGTGGGGGTAGAGCTACCACGGTATGGAGAGGCCGAGGTAGAGGTCGTAGTGTAGGTGCGACTAGGACTCCTAGACGCGCACCGAGTACTCAGGACTCCGCACCTGATATGGAGACTATAGAGAAGACCCCAGAGGTTCCACCAGAGCAAGTGGAAAGGAGTGGGGGAGCGGCAGCGACTCCGGATACAACAATGGGGGTACCACAGATGACGCTACAGGAACTAACGGGGATTGTGATGAACCTAGTGCAAGTGGTTCAGTCACAGGTGGCCAGAACTACAGAAATTAGAGCTCCAGATGTAAATACGGAAGTGGTTACACCTGCACCTAATCTTACTCCAACATTGGGGGTGGGAGCTGAGGTAGAAGCGTTACGGAGGCTAAGTATAGGTATTTATGAGGTAGATCAGTTAAGGAGGACCAATCCTCATGTGTTCTCTGGAAATGGGGAGGGAAACGAAGCTGAAGAGTGGCTCAAACAAATGAGTGTTCGACTGGAGACATTGGAAATACCTGATCATAGAAGGGTGAGGTTGGTCTACTTCTATCTTAGTGGATCAGCTCATGAGTGGTGGAGTGCACTCGATGAGAAGAAAAATGACCTCACATGGTCATCATTTGAGGACTTGTTTATGCAAAAATTTGTTCCAAGGCCTTTCCAAACTGAAAGGGCCAGAAAGTTTTTAGATTTGAGACAAACTCGGGAGATGACGGTGGCACAATATACCAAACAGTTTGATATGCTCTATCGGTTTGGGAGACAGTTTGCTCCATCCGATGAGAGCAAGGCAATGAGGTATAGAGATGGGTTACTTCCGAGCCTTGGTAGAATGGTGATGGCTACTAGGGTGAAGGATTATGATGAGATGGTAGTGGTCGCTCTCGAGTTTGAGCAGAGTGAAAAGGATGAGGCTCAGAGGAGTTTACTAACTTTTGGGGATAGCACTAGTGGTGGTGGAAGTAGTAACAAGACGCAGAGAACCGATTCCTACCAGCAGAGAGAGGACCAAAGTAGGGGTCCTAGGCCATACAAGGGCAAGTTGACTTGCTTCAAGTGTGGAAAGGAGGGTCACAAACAGGATCAGTGTAGAGCTGAGGGCTACAAGTGTTTTGGGTGTGGCAGGTTGGGCCACAAGAAGAATGAGTGTCCCCAAGGTGGCAGGGGAGCACAGCAGTCCCAGATATCAGGGCTACCGGCCCCAAAACTGACACAAACTCTTCCAGCTACTGTTCCAGCAGGGGGAAGTGGGCGAGGTGACTATGGGCAACAGCAGCAGCAGACAACTCATACTCAGACAAGAGTATTTGCTTTGGAACGCCAAAAGACATTAGAGCATCCGAATTACATTGGAGGTATTTCTCATGTTTCTAGTTGTATAACATGTCATGCGATTTGGACATATTGAGTCTTTTGTGAGTATGGCTGGAAAGAACTTGGGGTGAGAATGTTATGGATAATTACTAGTAACACTTAGATTTGGTTAATGGGCGATAAAGTATGTGTCAGACCGTAAAGTACTTTATTTTACGTAAATGTAAAGAGGAAATTATGTAGCAAAGGGTATGAGGGATAAAGTGTACAAATGATGGGGCGAAACGACTTCACCTAGGGATATGAAGAAGTCGATCCAAATTTGGGAAAAGTATTAGATGTTTAGTGATGTGTTGATGATTTCATTTGCTAATATAAAAGGGTAAGTGAATGGAAACCATGGTGTTGAATAGAAAATTCTTGGTAGGAAGTGTAGGCGTTGGGTGCTTACGTTGAATGTCAATATGATAGTGATAATGGAAAGAGGATGGGTGGTTGATAACTAACCATAACCTTGTGAAACTGAGTACTATATGCAGGAATTTATTAAGGAATCAGAAATGAATAATCGTGGAAAATGGGAGAGGGACTGATTACCTCTAGAGGTAAATGGAGATTATTGAGGCCTCAGGGAACACACTAGCATAGGCTAGTTTGTCTTGTGAACAAATAGTAAAAAGGTGAAATTATTACTGACATTAAAGATTCGGGAAAGGTGAATGGATTCGCTAGGAATCTCTCAGAGATAAGGGAGATTTGGAACTATAATTAAAAGGGACTTGGGAGAAGCAAAAATTGCTGGATGTCTTAGAACCTTATAAGCAGATAGTGACACGTTATGGAGTAGCTGGAAAAGGCTAAGGTCCTTTAAGGGGTTGCGTGTTTGTGCAAGATTACCTAGGGTTATAGGGGTACAGGAAACGCTTTAGGAATTTGGACTATATATATGTAAGGGAAATCGAAGTGAATGACCATATCATTCAGAAGAATGGCGAGTGGAGAAAACACCCAGGGTTGTTCAGTGCGAGTGCTAGAGAGGTTTGCTTCCAGTCGTGGAATGCCTTCTCCACGTTATAAAACATTGACGGAACCTTCATGTGTTAGAACGACAGTCACATTGCGAAACCCAGAAGTTGAGTTGGGTGCCTTAGGGTGCGTGATTAGAGCATGGACCACGTTTAATGGTGGGGAACAAGATGTCAAGGAAGAATGTGCTCGACTTATGCTTCATAAGTTGAGGAATGATCACTATGTGGAAATAGTGGGTTACAACTACGGGGAAAGCAACAATCTGGAGATTCAACAACATGAGACTCGAAGACTCCGACGTGAAGTTATACGTCTTAGGGATGAGAATAGAGGGTTAAGATATGAGAACAAAGTCCTGGCAAGTCAAGTCAGGGATTCAGAGAGGTTTGAGGAAGATCCTGAAGAGGAATCTGAGGAAGAACTAGTGTTTGAAGATAAACATTGTATCACATAAGACTAGTTGCATGTGGTCTAGATTATGTGTAAGAATAAAGCTCGTAGAGCAACGGGAAGTTTGGATGTATGAAAATATGGTTTTAGGAGTAAGAATCCTTGGTATTTTATGTATAACCTTGTAGTGTGTTAATGTATTTCGAGCTTGTGTGTGAAATATATACATATGCATATGTTTGTGTATCTTTATGAGGAGTATATACATTATTGAGGGAAATAACTATATGATTAGCAGAGTATGTAGGTGTGTGAACAATAAGGGTCAAATTATCCCTTGGAGAGAATGAATTCCACATGGATGTTGGATGGGTGATGTTGGATTGAGGGTGCGTCATCACGCAGGTTCAATGTGTTGTGCAAACTTAGGGATTTAGGCAAGTTGTTAAATTTCGGGGAAGGGATGTGAAACCCCGACCCAAAAATATTAGGTTTGGTTAAATTTTGAGTAATAAGTTATGGAGAAGGGGTTCGAAGAGATAACGGACCATTGGAAGTGTATAAGGCCTAAATGATAGTTTTTGAACTAGGTTCGGTAAATCGGTCATAACTTTTAGCACAGATGTCTGTTTTGGGCCCATAATATATCAAATCGAAGCTAAGAACGAGACGGGGCTAAAAATGTAAGGCCACACGCCTAGGAGGTCGCCTAGGTGGGCGCCTAGGCGTGTACAAAAGTTGCACGGGACAGTGGGTTCAAAATTTAAACTTAAGGTCAGTGCGCCTAGGCGCAAATTCTGAGCGCCTAGGCGCTCCCCGAGCTGTTAAAAACTAATACGCGACCAGAAATGGTATTTTCTTCGTGAGACTTGATTCTAGTGAGAGAGAGAGAAAATCAGAGAGATAAAGTGAGGTTTTGGGAGATTATTGAAGATTTGGAGCTTGGGTTGAAGATTCAAGCAACATTCCAAGGGATTTTAAGATCAAAGGTGAGTTTTTCCAAGTTTTGAAATTCTAGGTTTTCTTTAGATCTATCATGATTCGTTAAGAGTTAAGTTTTGAGGTTTATATATGTTGTTCTTAGGGTAATTTAAGGTTGTTTCATAGGTTTCAATCCTTGGTTTAGGTTGAGTGCGATTATTGGACAAATTTGGAGGAATTTGGGAATTCTAGAGAGAGAAGGTTAGTCTCTCTTGGATTTTGTATTGGAATTGTTATTGTTATGATAAATGTGTGTTATTAACATGTATATATGGATTGGAATGATGAAATATGGTTAGGTTGGTGAAAGGGGATTTAAACCCTAATTCTTGGAATTTGGAATTGTGTGTTGTGCTCAACTTGAGGTAGGGGATTTCTTGACCAATTCACTTTCATATCATTCTTTTTCTCTTTAAATTGCGGTTCGTATCCTCATTGGTCCTTACGTTTGTGTTCTTGCCTTATTGTTTCTAAGGAAGAACGAACTTATGATTTATTCTTGTTTTTCTCTTGAAATGTAGATTGCATTAAACCTTGTTCATGTTCAATTTCTTATTGAGCAATGATTGATCATTCATGCATCATGAGTAGCTTTAAATATATATAGGAGAAGTATATATATATATTAATTGAGGGCACGAAGCATGAATACATTAGAAATTGCATGGGATGCTCGAGTATGGACTCGGGTATACCCTAGGAACTACTTGAACGTCACATGGAAGGATGGTTGAGTGTTGGGCTTGTCATCAACCAAATGACTTCATGTGAGGCAACACACTTGAGGTGTGGGTGTGATGGGACTCACACAACCGGGTGACTTTCTGGGGATGGTATGGTTAATTCATTAAAGGTTGAGAGAACTAGGAATGAATGAGGAAATGTGATGAGTCGGCTTGCATCCATTGATGGTTGGGAGAACCAGGATGAGTGCCCGATGTTGTGATCAAGACATGATTGGGATGATCATGGTCTTGATTGTTGTTGATGATTCATAGTTGAAATTTTGGAACTATGATTGGTTTTCCCCAGAAAGGTCACTCGAGTGTTATTGTTGTGTTATGTGACATGCGCATTTGGGATATCATATTGTTGCATTGCCTTTTTGTTGGATTCAGCCTATAATGATTGTTCGCTCTTTACCCTACTGAGCTTCTAGCTCACCCTTTCGTTTCCTTCCTTCCTACAGGTGAGACTGGTACTAGTGCCGGTGTTGTGGATCAGTAGAGACGGAGTTGTGGTATGGATGGCACTTGGAGTAGGGTTAGGATTTTGGAATAGTGAGTGCGTTGCACTTTGTTTATTTCCACGCTTGTTGTTTAGATAATATATGAATTATCTACTGTGGGCACCGGTGGGTGTGTTTTGGTACGGTTAGAAGGTAATTTATGTGATTGTACCTTCTGAACCGGGGGTGGACTCTGAGTCCTGTTAAATGATGTTTGGAATTATTTCTGTTATGTGAAATGGGATACTTGTGTGAGAATCAGTTTGTGCATGCTGCTAGATGGCCTGAGGCCCAGCTAGGTTGGAATTTGGATGCTGATAGATGGCCAGAGGCCCTGCTAGGTTATAATGTGATTGTTGTGATTATTGCTGCATTTTGTTACAGATAGGCATTCCCCGATATACGGGGAGATGCTGCCGGATTTTTGACTGGGGTTGTTGTCCTAGTTGAGTGAACTAGGGTTAATGACTAAGGAAGTGGATCACATTGATGACCTAGGAAGGTGCGGTGAGCACCACGTAACGTTCCTAAAATTGGGGCGTTACAAACACTATGAAAACCACAATTTCCATCAGCAGCGACATCAGTCACAGATATAATATATAGATGCATGTGACTTGGAAACTGGTTATAATAGGCTAAACTATTGTGGGTCATCTCATCGACTAAACTATTATACATTCTCTCATTAATCGAACTGTTATGCATTCTTTCATCAATCGAAGTTCTATTGATTCTCTCATCGACCGAGAACCTCCGTGTTGATGAAAAATGTGGAACATAAGTTGACAAACAACTGTGTCGGCTTTGCAATATCAGAAAATCACTAGCCTCCACATATTTAATTCGAGAAGAATTTCGTCGAGCATTTAAGTCAACTTTTTTCTTTGAAATATGCCGCCCATGACTTTGCTTCTTCACCTTCGACTCTGCAAGTAAAGTACATGAGCGATTGATAATTTCACGTAATTTATGTAGCAATTGAAATTTATCAGGTCTCGATTGTTTTTTAAAAAAAATTTGTGCATAAATCAATCTCAATAGTGCAATTTATATCATCCTCCTCCAATGTAGTGGTGGGCTTGAAGTCTAGCTTTCTCTAGAATAGATCAATTGAAGATAGTGGAATTAGACGGCCTTCCATCTTGTACTTAGAGATCTCATGTGGGCAAGGCAACCCGTGAGATAATTGGATTTGACAACCACAGAGATCAGGATCATGGCCAACATTATTAGAACATTTCATCTCTATCAAAATATGATATAATGCAGCAGTTGAAGCATAACCTCTTACTTTGTTGAATATTGAAGTTCTGAAAACATGTTGCACAAAATTGACACTTTTTTCAAGTGAAGCTTCGATACAAGTGGATTGTGCATCCAAAAGACTCTGAACCTGTGATTAGATGGACACAAAATTCCCCATTGAATTTTGTAAACATTTTTTCAGCTTTGCATGTTGGCTTTCAGCTTGATTTGTAGTCTTATTACCAAAATGCATCGATTTATTAGCCCAAGCAGCAACAAATTTCTCCTTATATTTATCAAGCCACACCGATTTGATATAATTTGTTGCTCTTGGATACCTATGGAATAAGTGTTCGATAGATAAATCAATAGATTTCAATAAAAAATCACCTAAAATGATAAATGAATTTTTTTGATAGATACCTGTGAAATAATTGTACAATAGATCACAGCCTTACGAAATAATCTTCAATGGTTTCAAAGACCTTCAGATAATGCCACATGGAATTGAAACTGTCCCAGGTCTTTTTATCTTCAAATAGTTTCTTACAATTCATTGCTAAATTCCTTCCAATATGCCATTTGCACAATAGAGCGGTTGACTCTGGGAAGACACGATCAACAGCATTCATAAGAGCTAAATCTTTGTCAGTCAACACCACCCATGGTGATAAACACCCATCCATAGCAGCCTTCAGAAAACTTAACGCCCACATGAAATTATCTTCTTTCTCAAATTGAAAGAATATAAATGCAACAGAAAATGTCATCTCCGTAGAAGTAACACCAATAATTTTGAAAAATGGCATATGAAACCTATTAGTCTTATATGTTGAGTCCATAAGAAAAATGTGTGGAAAGGCACGTAACAGATCTAAGGAACGAGGATGAGTGAAAAATAAGTCTTGAACCTGGTTCGACTCACTGTCACTTCTATACCACGATACATAATCATGCTGACTTAGCAGGTACATTAATTATTGCATTTGATTTCTCTATGCTATTTCAGCAACTTGATGGTTCTGGCGAGCATTATAAATCGTCTTTATTGTCGTCACATTCTATGGGTCTCTGTCCTTTAACATAGATAATATTTTCATGTGGCTTCACTAAATTTTGTGACAAATCAATCATGATGTTAGTTTCATCCTAAGATAATCTACTAGCATATGCATGACCTTCCATGTAAGTTGCAGCAGGATGATTATGGATCCCACACATAACCCTCGGACTCCATTCATCTCCAATTGTCAACTTCATACCTTTTAAATGAAATGGACAATTGCATTTTTTAGTATTAGTTGATTTTCATGAACTTTTTGATGACCGATATTGTCCACTTTGCTCACATTGTAGTGTCAGTTAAGGCTTCTGACCAAATTGACCTTCATTTGAACTGCCAATAATCACAATAAATTCTAATGCTCGTCCTATATTTCGTGCCCATTTGATAAAATCTTCATGAAAATGAAATATCTAATAAAAAAATATTAATATTATTTCAAATTTAAAATATTACAAAATAAAATATCATTGTAATTATTATACCATATCAGTTGTGAACTGTTGTGTATAATTTGTTTATGCTTGATAATTGTTTGATTCTACTTTTATCTTGCTGTGTTGATCTTCCTGTTATACATTAACTAACCAAATTAGTTTACAATAATAACATTAGAAAGAACTTATAATCACACATGTTTATGAAAAGTCAAATTTTTACCTCCATTGAATAGCTTGACAAACATAAATCTTCACCCCAAAATTTAAAATATTCATCCATAATTTATAAAATAATAATTATGAGATTAAAAACAATGGATATGTTAGAAACACTTAAAAGAGATAAAGAGAGAAGTGAAAAATGATTGAGAGGCAATTAGGTTTTTCTGGTTGTAGTCAATCAAGGAAACTTCACTTCCTTTTATAGTGAAAGAGAAGAAACACTCCTTCTTAAATTTCACTACTTTTTTCATTAAGAATATTTTTTTTTGACTTACTACAATTGGTCAAAAGTTAAAGCATTTGTTTGACTGATATTCTATACAAACCTTAGCCAGCCTTCGATGCATTGGTATCAGTAAGAACAACTACTTTTTTCAGTAATAGTATTTTTTTTTACTGATAACAATTGGTCAAAATTTAAAGCATTTGTTTGACTGACATTCCGTACAAACTAGTCAAAAGTTAAAGCATTTGTTGACTGACATTCCGTACAAACCTCAGCCAGCCTTCGGTGCATTGGTATCAGAAAGAATATTTTTTTTTGACTGACAATAATTGGTCAAAAGTTAAAGCATTTGTTTGACTGACATTCCGTATAAATTTCTGTCAGCCTTCATTACATTGGTATTAGTAAGAACAACTACTCTTGTCAATAATAATAGTTTTTTTTATTGACAACAATTGGTAAAAATGTTAAAGCATTTGTTTAAAGCTTTTCAAGATTTTTTCACTCCCCGTAGCATACTCTCTAAGCCTTTTCGGTGCGCGTGTTTGTGACGCACTCGAATAAGCCATACAACATGCACTACTAGAATTTATGTTTTGCCGATTCCTCTCATGGGACAGCCAAAATCAAGTGTACTTCTCTGACTTTTTCTTTGTTTTTGTCATGATAATGCGTCAACATTTACAAAGCCAAATCATGACTGATTGATGGGATACCTATTAGTAGGTCTATACACATCAATTCCATGCCTGTATTTAGATGTACCTTTGTAACTCAGAGCAAGTCCAATGGTGGAAGCTTCAAATTTTTCAGCGTGGTCCCACTTCTATTACAGCAAAACACGACTCTCAATACAATCATATCGACAAAACACATATTTCAATACAATTTTTTCTCAATTTTCATTCACAAACACTCTAAATATCAAGCATCAATACAATTTTTCTCATACTTTTTTACCATATTTCACCTTTTTCTACCATCTTACACATCTTCCAATATAATTTTTTCAAATCATTCTCTCTGCACACCCCAAAATTTTCAGCATCATTATCCAGCGTACCATTGGAGTTGCTCTCACAATCGTAAACTTTTTTTAAAAAATATTTTGCTTCTTTGTTTATCAAACCCAATTCTAGCTGTTCATACAAAATCGCACGGACACGTGATTCAAGGCACTGAAAAGGGATCTTAGAGTGTCTTTTTCCATTAATACTGGTTGGGTTTCCAAATGGTTTTTTTCTTATATAATAGAGGAGAACTTTCTTCTTTGCCTTTAATCAGAGACTGTATTACACTTTTAGGCATACGCACCATGTTTGCCTTGGTCTTTGTGCTAGTTGATGTTGCCACTGAACCTTCGAAAGTTTTCGTGAGTGATCCCTTGGATAATGAGGAACGTGAGCCTCTTATTGAAGTCTGAATTGGATATGAATGACTACCTAAGAGATGTCCTTAATGTTGTGTTTTTGGCCATAATTGCTTATTGGAGAAAGTTGAACCACATATGGTAGAAGCTAGTAGAAAAGTTTGTTATGTCAAGCCAAAGAGGGAGAAAACTGCTCCAAAACTAGTTGAGCATCAAGTCAGCTCCATTCGGCTTGATGACCCTCCCTCAACTATTCTGATATTGAATTAAAGGAATAATGAGACCATAGGAGAGGCTTTTGGGGCTATAGTCATGTATAGACCTGCAATTGCTAATCAAGCCTCCACCAAGGTAAACATGACTAGTAATGAAGAGTGGGCTATCACATGTGTACAACATCTAATATTGGTCACACAGCACATGAAAGACATTCATGTAGCGCAGAATTCTCTCCCCTGTGAGATTCAATCTAGTCAATTGTTGCTGATGAGGGATCTTGTCCAAATTTATGTTGAAAATCATGAGAAGTCTCTGTCTGAGAGTTGGTCCACGGATATTACATCTCTCAACTCTTTCAACCTCTTATCTCAGGATGATCATGAAGTCATTTCAGCTGTTTAGGGCTACGAGGTTGTTAGTAGAAAGAAGAACAAAGGGTCAAATTCCTCTATTGATGGTTTATGCAGCAACGTGATCTCCTTTGTCTATGGTGCTAATGAACCAACTATGAATGGTAATCTATGGCATTAACTCCTCTCTGATGCTCCCTCGTTTACTTCTCTACCTTTGATCAAAATACCTAGCCTGCATTCATTGATGATTTTGGTAATTGCATCTCCTCTGCTAAGTTCAACATGCTTCCTTATAAAGGCCTTTGCTATATGTAGAGTAATGGGCAGTTGCGAAGTGCTTCAATTCTTCGTAAGTTGGATTGGGTTCTTGGCAATAACAAATGGAATGAAAGTTAAGGGCATCTTGAGGTTCATTTTCCTCCTCGTTTCATCTCCAATCATTGCTGCAGGATTATTAAAATTGCCTAGAAAAGTTAGTGCTAAAATCCCATTTAGTTTCTTCAATTTTTGGGCCGATCATCCAAAACTTTTAGACTCTATCAGGAGAGTTTGGTAAACCCCATTACATGGTTTTCCAATGTCTGTTCTCCTTAAAAATCTCAAAAGCTTAAAGAATCTCCTAGAGATGCACAATGCAAAGGACTTTGACTATATCTAGCTGAGTTAGAGCAGCTAAATCTGCATGGAAGGAAGCTCAGATCGATTGGATGCATGTCCTAGAGATATTGCCTTGGTCACTCAAGAATGTGATTATGGCAAGCTTTATAACCATCAATGCAACATTAAAGATGCTTTTTACCTTCAAAAATCTCATATTATCTGGTTGAAGTTGGGTGATAAAAATACAAATTCTTCCATAAATCCGTTGTTCATCGCCGTAGCAGAAATCGTATTACTTAATTGTCTACTATGGATGGTCGACTAACTCATGACCCACTTGAAATTGCTCACACAATTGTTACCTATTTCCAGGATCTTTTGCAGGGCCCCTGCTCCTCCTCTTACTGACATTGATGGCCTCTTTCCTGCTCGCATGATAACTGATCAAGCTGCTGCTCTTATTAGGAAAATAACTGTGGATGAAATCAAGGATGCTCTTTTCACCATTTTGGATGGAAAAGCGCCTAGGCCAGATGGATATTCTTCAAATTTTTTCAAGAAAATGTTGGACATTACAAGCAGTGATGTTACTGATGCAGTCTTCTCATTTTTCTCCTCTAGGAAGCTTCTGTGTGCTATGAATGCTACCAAGATTTCCCTAATCCCTAAGAAGGAGAACTATACTTCACTAAAAAATTATAGGTTTATTTCTTGTTGCAATACAATCTATAAATGCATGTCTAAAATCGTTGTAAAGAAGCTCAAATCCATCATGCCTGATGTGATTTGCTAAGCCAAATCGCCCTTTGTGGAAGGAAGACATATTCCGAATAATATTTTTATTTCTCAGGAGCTCCTCTGTGATTATCAACTCCCTAGATCCTTGTTAGGTGTAGAATTGCACCTATATTTCTAGTACTTGAGAGCTTTAATTGGTATGTTTTCAAGTACAAATTACTACCCAATTGGTGTCTCATTGAACATGTGAGAGATGATTGCAAAAGAAGGAATTTAGAGGTCAATCTAGATAACAACTACAAGCAGAGTACGAGTGCCATTTTTTAGCTATAGATTGAAGAAAGAAATCCTAGAGCTAATGTATTGATTTGTGCGACCTGTTTGCAGTTGCAGATTTGAGCAGATCAATGACGTAATTAATTTTTCTGATGTTGCAACCAGGTTTTTGCCGGAAGCTCATCCCAAAGGGCATTCTAGACAGCCGTAGTATTGAGACAGAAAATAGAGAGATGCAAGGAAAAGAAAATCACTCTAATTAAGCATCTTCTTTTCTTCTAATCTGAATTATTATTTATTATTGTTGCTGATTCATGACTATGTTTAACTAAATTTCTATTTAGTTTGGGATTTTGTTAGTTTCTTCTACTGGATCTTTGATGCAAAATTTCATTAATGATTACACTAGGTTTAATTCATTGATTTTCTAAATTTATTGTTGATTTCTTATTGTTATGCATTTTTTATCAACATCATAATAATAGGAATTGTTGAGTAAATAGCACATTTGCCCCCTGAAAGATAGGGACTGTTACAAATTAGCCTCTTAAAGAAAAAAGGAAGACGAGTTGGCCACTGACTTTACATTTTTGTTTCGTCTTAAAGTTGGGCAGCTAATCGGGTTGTCAAATTTCTCACATGGAACATCGACCCAATGATTTCCGTTCATTTTGCCAAAGTGGCTTTACGGAACTTGCAAATTAATGCTGCCGTTGCTGACATGGAACATTAGGTTGGATGATTGGCGGGAGAAGTGATGCCCAAACGTCTTTTAGGATTAAAAAAATTTTAGAATGAAAATAAATTAGTTTTTACCTAAAATCAGTTTTAAACCCCCTTCATTTGTTCCAAACCGTTTCTTAAAATCACGTTTCTTCAAGAACTTGGCAGTGATGAAGTGCTTTCATTTCTTTAAATCTTAGTATCAAGAGAGTGATTGAGACAAATTAGGTATGTCCAGTGGTTCGATTCTAGGGTTTAATTGAACATGTGATGTGTGATATAGTGTTAGGGCTTTGGTCGATTCAACTACATGCTGTGATTCCTTTTCATATGTGACTTTTTTGGATGCTGTTATGGTCTTGTGGTCCCCTTATTTGGGTTACCTTTCTTGATTTTGGATGCTGTTGTGTTCTTATGGTCCCCTGATTCTGACATTTATTGTTGTCATAATGGACCCTTATTTGGCTAACTCATCCTCACCCCCAGAACCGCCTTCAAAAGAACCTTTTATACCAGCACCTGCACCTACACCTGCACGGGTAGCTTGTGATTGTTGTGCAAATGGACCCCACAATCTAATGAATGATGAAGACTTAGATGAATTTTTGGATGATTACATGTTAGGCATAGAGGAGAAGAGGCTGATACCAAATCATCAAGATGTTGTGGATGAAGGGGATGGGTCTTATGGGAGTGATGGGTCTGATGGGGATAATGATTCAGATGAGAATGATGTAGTGAGTCAAGATGGGGCAGTGAGTGAAGATGACAAACATTCCAATCTTGGAACTGATGATGATGATCCCAATTTTAGAATGACTTATGAGTCTAATGAGCTAGATAGTATGGAGGAAGTAGATGATGATGATTTTGTTAGGGTACGTAAGATTCACAATCCTAAGTTCAACCCTAAGTAAGATATGAAGAAGTTCAAGTTTCAGTTAGGGATGGAGTTTAATAGCATGGAAAATTTTAGGAAAGTTGTGAGAGATTATGTTGTCAATGAGGGATACAAGATATTATTTGTGAAAAATGAGCCTAATAGATGTCAGGTGAAGTGTTGTGTGAAGTGTCCGTGGATGATGTGGTGTTCCAAGACCACTGGTGAGCAAACTTTTCAAGTCAAGACTTTTAACAACAGGCACAAATGTGGTAGGTCCATGAATGTGAATCAAGCAACCTCAAAATGGTTGGGATCTAATCTGGTAATAAGATTGGATCTGAACCAAACGTTAGTTGTGGGCAGCTACTTGCATATGTGAAAGAGAAATACTCAGTAGAGATTACTAAGACTCATGCTTATAGGGCAAAAGAGAAATCTTTGGAGATTATAAATAGAAAAAATGTGGAGCAATATGCAACGCTAAAGAATTATTTGGCTGAATTGTTGAAGACTAATAGAGACTCTACATCTATAATATTGCTTGATAGGAGGACATTGAAGGATCCTCCAATATTTCAAAGGGTTTATGTGTGTATTGATGCATTGAAGAAGGCCTTCTTGGATGGTTGTAGGCCACTCATTGGCCTTGATGGTTGCTTCTTGAAGACAATCTATGGATAACAATTGCTAACTACAGTGGCTCAGGATGGAAATATTGGCGTTATGCCAATTGCTTGGGTAGTGGCTATGGTTTCTAAGAAAGTTACTTGTAGATATTAGATAAATTGAAGATAAAATGTTGTTTTTCATATCCCCATGGTTCATTTGAAGCTGAAAGAAGAAACAGAAAAGAGTACAAAATGGCATGTGCAATGGTCTATAGATGCTGCTCATTTAGTGTTCTAGGTACATGAATATCCAGTGTCTTAGTTAATGTCTTTAGCATACTAATGTTTAATTATATCTTCTCTGTGATTTATGTAACATGTAGGCCTGATCAGTATATGGTGGATGTTAAGAATGTAGAGATTGGGATCTCATAGGGATACTGTATTGTCATGCCATCGCAGCCATTGGATGGCTACACAAAGACCCGGAAGACTTCATGCATCCAAAATCTACCAAGGGAACCATGTTGAGGATCTACCAACATTCTGTGATGCCAACAAGTGGATCTAAATTGTGGCCTCAGGTGAATGGATATGTGGCGCTTACTCTAAGGGAAAAGGTGGTTGTTATTAGAGGTAGATCTAAGAAAAAGAGAAGGCTAGAACATGATGAGCCAAAGACAGAGAAAAAGCTACGATGACTTTATCCAATGGTTTGATGCACAAAATGTGGAAAAAATAGGCACAACAAGAGCACTTGTGGTAGAGCAAGGAGACATGTATTGTCTTCTTCATTGATCATTAGATATGCATATGTTATCCATAATGAAGTGTATAATTGTAGATATGCATTCTATTTGTAGCAACATGGTCAAACTAGTGGAGAGTTGTTGGACCAGCTAACACTTTAGGAATTTGAGTGGCTGGTGTGACTGAAAGGGGTGGATCAAGTGGAGGCAGTGGTGCACGTATAGCTCGCATGCGATCAATAATGATTATGAGAAGGCCATCCACTATAGCAACTTTTCATGTTGCAACATCAAGTTTAAGATGCTCTAGTATGCTCACATCAACTCAAGCATCCACAACAAAGCCTCCTTGAGTTGTAGTTGCACTTTCTTAAATTTAAGTTATGAAGAAACTGCTCAATGTTCTCTTATTTTCATGTTTTTGGATGTCTCTTAATTGCCCATTATTTGCATGAATTTTGGACCTCTGAACTGGTAATTATATTCCTATATTTTGGACCTCTGAACTGGTAGTTGTTTGCATGTATTTTTGGACCTCTCAACTGGTAGTTATTTTCTTGTATTTTGGACCTCTAAACTACAGTTTATATGTATCTATTGCAGTTTAAGATGAAACAAAAATGTGATGTTAGTGGCCAACTCGTCTCATTTTTTCTTTCAGGGGCTGAGTCGTAACAGACCTTATCTTTTAGGGGGGAAATGTACTATTTACCTAGGAATTGTTAATTGAGCATATTCAACTGACCATAACCCCGGTGTTTAATAAATAACAAGAATCTCTATAGGATCCAAATTAGGGAATTGGGAACACAATTGATTGATTAATATTCCATTGTTTAAGGTTGTGCACTTGTCAACTTTCTCGTCCATATGCTTGTCTTAGGAAATTCTTAGGGTATGCCAACTAAGACTCTTATGATAAGAAAAGATTTTGGGCTGAACTAAAGCCAAGGTCATTGTTTAGGAAAGTCAGAATTAGGAGAGTTGGAGCGAGGTCTCTTGATTGACAATGTTGAATCTTTAAATTATATAATTGCATGGTGAATTGTGTGACTGAGTGAATATAGAGAAACAAAACCAACCTAAGCTAGATCTCGTCAAAATTGATTTAGTTAAAGTTTATCTAAATTATCTCTAGTTGATAATCTGAATTTTCTGCACTTCTAGTTTTGTTATTGCTATATAGCTTGTTGGATAATTGAAACAATCTTTGTGGATTCGACCTCGATCAATTTTATACTGTCCCACGACACGTTTACTTGCGATTGGGTAAGACTCATAAATATTTAATATTGCCAGTTTGCTTGTGATATTTTATATTGACGAAATTTTTGACACCATTGCTGGGGACCGTTGTGTCCATTACTGGAAAAACAATTGGCGATATTTTATTTTTTTATTTGATATCATGCAAACTCACATATTTATTCATTTATTGTGAAAGATATTGATTTGTCTCTTTGAACTGCATGGTCCATACTTGTTCTCAAAGAAAGGAGCTAGAAGACTTTGATCCTGAAATTGAGAAAACAATTAGAGCACTACAATAGAGGAACATCAAATTGTCAAAGTAGGAGATACGGTTAATGAGAGTGTTCTCATGATGAATCAATACATTCCACGTAATGTTGCCCGACCATATTGAATTACTTTTCAGCCTAATAGGCTACTTTTAATTTATCACCTTAGTTGTTAAACTCTATGCCTCACTATGAGGGGCGGTTTGATAAAGATCCTCATCAACACTTGAAATACTTTACTTATTTGTGCTAAACGCAAAATATGACTAGGATTACATCCGATCATTTGAATCTTCTATTGTTTCTGTTGATTCGATAGGAAGAAGAAACACTTACTTGTTTCTTGATCGGTACGACAAATTTGACAGGATCGTAGTAGGTTCCAATGCTTCAACTCGTAACTCCGATTACTAGAACCGAGATAGATTCCACAGTACGAACACCCTTGATTTCTTGTTTCAGGAACTGGAGAAGTAATCTTCTTGGAAGAAGCAGTGCTTCTGTTTCTTCTTGCCAATATACTTTTAACGTATATTGGCAGTTGAGAGCAGTTGTCTCCAAAACAACTGCCTCAACTCCCAAGTAAATGGGTTGGACTGAGTCTAGCCCACATGGGCGACCCAGCCCAAGTCCAACATCTCCCACTCGTCCATGATGGGCTGGACTCTATACTTGCATAAGAAATCATTCATACAGGTGAACGGACTGTGCGACCTGAAGCACACAGATATTGGGAGCTCTAATATAGAAACCTCATACAGGCCATATTAGAGACATCAACCTCAAAATATAATTATTCCCGAAAGTGTACTTATATACCCCAAACATTTTGAATCACACATAATTGAGTATTATTCAATCCCTCAAGAATTCTATACTCAATCGGTCACAACAATTACAAGTATTCTAAATCATATCAAACTCTTTTGAGTGAGATGATCCCGGCCGGTGAATACAAGCAATAGGTGTAAAGCCAAAAATGTTCTTTCTTTTGCCCTCATATCAATTAGATCTGAATTAATTCGCTTTCCTAGGAGTGCACCTTTATGTCGAATCATTCCATGACCATAGGATACACCCTTAAGGTAGCAAACATTAATACATCACATCACGATATAGTCAAAAGTTGCAAAGGGTAAAGTATTGAGATCTATGTCTAGATCTCTCTAGGACTCACACAGTGAAGAAGTAGGGATCCATTCTTTCACTTCCAAATAGGTCGACTAGCACATGCAGTATGAAATGCATGCTATGGCAGAGCTTCTCTTTTCTTTTCTTAAGACAAAGAATGTATGTCATTGCTCTCCTCATTAGAGGTAGTATACCATGAAGGTAAAGTGTGCGACCACCACGCAGCTCTAGCTTGTAGGTACCGATCCCAAGCACATCAGCGGAAGCATTGTTCCCCATGTAAATACTCCTACTTCCTTTAGGAATTCGACGAAATTCCACAAAGTTTGTTCGGTCCCTTGTTATGTGGTTGGTTGCTCCTGAGTCTACAGTCCAATAAGGAACAGTCTCAGCAAGCATTAAACAACTACTAACATATAAGTTAGAGGGAAAAATTTGTGCAAACAATACCTTTGGCTCAGTGCAATCACGAGCAAAGTGACCAGGTTTGCCACAATTGAAACAATTGTTGTTTCTGCCTTTCTTGCCGCCGCGTTTCCCACGCTTGCGCTTGTGTCCACTAGTACTAGCTTCATTTCCTCCTTTGCCTTTATGGAAAGCCTTTCCTTTACCCTTCCACTTTTTGCGTCCAGAGCCTCGTGCTCCTCGCGATTTGGACTCAGTCAAGTAAGCTTCATTATCAGGCTTCTCAGAGAGAAGACGATCTTCCTCAAGCTCAACATGACGAGCGACTTCATCAAATGTCTTGATGTTGTCGTTATGGATAAGGTTAACACGCATGTGTTCTCAATTTCTTGGCAAAGAGCGAATCACAGCTTGAACTTGCTGCTCATCAGTCATTTCATGCCCAGCAGCCCTCAGTTCACTGATCATGTTAGACATGACCGTCAGATGCTGCCTCATGGTCTGATCTTGGCGCTTCTTATAACCATCAAACTTGAGGGTTAACTGACGCAGCCTAGTTGTTGAAGTTCCACCATACTGGAGCTTCACAGCATCCCAAACTGCTTGAGCTGAATGATGCCTTTCAAATCGCAGCATCATATCATTCTTCATGCTGCTCAACATCAAAATGCGAGCCACACGATCTTTGCGCTTATAGGCCTGATATGCTTCCATATCACGCCTATGTTGAGCAGTGTTGTCTTGTTCAGGTTCAGCCATGGGTTGTGTAATTAATTCCAGCATGTCTTGCTCCTCTAGGAGATACTGAATCTTACGATGCCAGACATTGTAATTCTTCTCATTCAGTTTGTCTCCGTGGTTCAAATCAGCGACAATACTTTTTGTTGCAGCCATTTCAACTATATATAGATTCAATTACTTAAATTAGGATCTTGTACAATTCAAATTATTTAAACAATTTGTTTCGCCATAAATTTCTAAATTAATTAATAATAATCTAACACATGCAACAGCAACGAAAGTAATGTTACACATTCAATCAATTTCTGTTAGCATAGTCCAATTATTATTATTTAATTTAAACATGCGCAACATTTTGGTTATTAGGTGAGATTTATTTCATAAATCTACCAACCTAAAACCTCCCACTATCTTAAATATTTCCATACATGCTCATTTAATGTAACTAATTAATAAATTACATAAAAGAAACATGCTTTTAATTAAATAAAACATCAAATATGTACATCAAGATCATAAATATGTACATACATAAGCAAATAATCAAATGTACTGGAAATATGTTCAATGTGATACTGTAATAGAAAGACTACATATCACATCCTAGGCATATAATCAGGATCAGCTATCACATCATCCGTGTCATCATCACTGTGTCCACCAAGCTCATACACCTCATACCATGGAACAAAACGAGCAGTAGGCTCCAGAGACCTTGCGCTTCGTCCTGTTCGACGTATACCCATAATGGTATACTGGCGCTCCCTCTCAAGCAGTATCTCATCAGCGAGAGTGTTGAAGTTAATAAAACTCAACTGTGGTTTCAACGCCTGACGAACAAACTCCCATTCATCCGGTAGAGCATTGAGCACAATCTCAAGTTGTTGCTCAAGAAAGAACTCATGAACATCAGGATGCCACAAATTGTGAATCCAATAAAACATATAATCTATATGCTCAGCAATCTTATGCGATGCATTCTTCTTATATGTCAATAAATGAATAATTTGTGCTCGTGTAGCCACTACATACACAAATAATCAAATAAAACAATAATTAACTTAGTAATTAGTTAATTATAACATGTACAAAATTTTAGCCAATCAGAGACCGCGGTGTACCACACGCGCGGTCAAGAAGCCGGTTGACTTTGGCTGAGCGCGTGAGTGCTCCGCCTGGAGCGTGAGTCTCACGCGCCGCCTTACAGGTTTTTTTTCCGGCAAAATATTTTTCGAACCTGGCCCAAAATACTTCCAAATCTTGTTTCTCATTTTTCCGAAATTCTTTGAGTGTTTAATTATGATGTTTGATCATCACACAGTCTCTACGCGACTGTAACTGTTCAAGAACATAATTTTCCAGAAATTTGTGCCCAGAAAATCAAACATTGAGGCAGTTTCGATCAATCAACTTCGAAAAATCATAATAAATCACACACCAATCAGAAAAATGTGCATAAATACTCGTTGGAAAGCTTGTTCAGAGAGCTTTCCAACCATACCATATACAAAATCAAAACATGAAATAACAATGCTCAAAATGCAGAACAAAGTTTCTGTTTTCATATTGAAAATCATGGTATATAACGTATTCTAACCCAATTTTAACCATACAAAACACGTAATCGAGCATGGAACATACTATTATCAGCTCCGATACCATTGTTGATTCGATAGGAAGAAGAAACACTTACTTGTTTCTTGATCGGTACGACAAATTTGACAGGATCGTAGTAGGTTCCAATGCTTCAACTCGTAACTCCGATTACTAGAACCGAGATAGATTCCACAGTACGAACACCCTTGATTTCTTGTTTTAGGAACTGGAGAAGTAATCTTCTTGGAAGAAGCCGTGCTTCTGTTTCTTCTTGCCAATATACGTTTAACGTATATTGGCAGTTGAGAGCAGTTGTCTCCAAGACAACTGCCTCAACTCCCAAGTAAATGGGTTGGGCTGAGTCTAGCCCACATGGGTGACCCAGCCCAAGTCCAACAGTTTCCATTCACATTGAGAGGAGGAGCCAAGATGTGGTATAATTCTACTGAAGCAATTTCCATTGGTACATGGGAACAACTGGCTACAAAATTTTTGAGAGAATTTTTTCTAGCTCATAGAACCAAGCAACTCATGATGGAGATTCAAATTTTCAACCAAAGGATGGTGCTTTATTCTATGAAGCTTGGAAGGATTTAAAACCCATTTGGCTTATTGCCCCACAAAAATTTGTACAAGGATGACATTGTTTTGCATTTCTATGAGGGGTTAAATGAGGTTAATAGGATGAAAGATTGATTCCGCTTGTAATGGGGTTTTGATGAGAAAAAAGTAGTGAGAGATTATAAAATTGTTTGAGGAAATGAGTGAAAATTCTCAAAAATGAGTAAAAGTTCATCTAAACGACAAAGAGTGTATAAGGTGAGTTCTGATACAATTTTGCAAGCTGAGATTGGAAACTTGACACAAAAGATTGATCCCCTAGTTGATACTGTGAGAGGGACCAATACCGTAAATCCACCTACTTACCACAACCAGTTGTGTTGTGTGCAATATGTTCACATCAAGACCATGGTACTGAGGCATGCCCATTGACAGCCATGACGGAGCAAGAGGAAGTGAATTATATTGGTCAATCAAATTTTCACCAAAGGAACCAGCAGTATCTGTGATGTAGTCACCCATTTTTCATTTGAAAAAATGACCAGCCCACTAATAATGTGATGTAAAAATTACTTGCAAGTGCAAAAGTGTATTATGTAGCACAAAAAGTGTAAGTACGAGGTTGATCCCACAAAGATGAGTTTAGTGAAATGATGTACTGAACTATCAAATAAAAAACTACTAATGTAAAGAGAACGTGATTGATTCACAAGAAAAGAGAGCATAAAATAATTCAAAAATTAACAATCAACAATAATAACAATCATAGGGCATAACCTTACAAAGAAATCCTATTACAAGCTATAAAGGTCAAACATTCAATACCAATTCCAATTCTAGGATTGATTCCTTACTCAATTATGTTGATCCATTGATCGTGGCAACAACACATGTTATTAGTACCGAATTAATCATGTTTGATGACAGATTTTAACTTAGTAAAAATAACCCATTACCACTAGAAGATTATAGCAACCAATTATTCCTCTAAACCCATATCAGAGCATTCGACAATTAATCTTCCTAATTTTGATTCCATCAAAAGACATAAATACAAATCATTTACATGATTTGGCTTGATGAATATAATAAACAACCTAATTGGTGATCAAGCAATTATGTATAAAATATATTTTGAAGCATGACAATTAAGAACAAGAATTGAGAATTAAATTGAAAACTTATAATAAAGATTAACTCGTAATATCCATGTTTGGCTAGGTTAAACCCAAGATATGAGTTCAGCTACAACCCATAAACATAGATATAATAGCAAGGGAAGAAGAAACCATGAGTTTGATACACAAAAGAGGAAGAAGGTTTGAGAAGAGTCGTCTCAAAAGCGAGACCATTCCAACCTTTGCAAAGTTTTGGTAACCATTTTCCCATATTTTCTCAGTCTATTTATACCTAATACAAGTCTCCTAGGAGTCCGTAATTAGGTTTACATGTTTAAGGACACAAAAACCTAATCAAAATGGGTTTCCCAAAAAGCTAAAAGTGGTGTTTGGCCACCGAAAGTGGCCATCTTTGTTAAAGGCCATTTGGCCATTTTCTTATAAAAAATAAATAATAAAAGTTAATTAAATGGTGCTAGCCCGGCCAACACCATTTCATCTTCTTTCTTTGTCGAGAGAGAGAGAGTTGCTTCAAAAAGAGATAGAATAGAGGGAAGAAAGAAAGAAAGAAAGAGAAAGAGAGAGTTTGGGCAAGACTAAAGGTTGGAGATCGGTGTTTTGGTGATGCTCACAACATATAAGAAGGATTCAAGGAGGAATTGATGATTTTGGTAAGTTTCATAGAGTTTCTAAAAATTTAGGCTTTGTTAGATTTGTTCAAATCTTCCATATATGGTTTTAGGTGCTTAAGGAAGATGATTATTTACTTGATTGTGGTTATGAATGTAGGTTTTGTTGTTGATTTAGAGTTGAGGTTCGATTTAAATAATTTCCAAGTTTGGGAAAGAAATTTCTAGAGAGAGAAAAGGTAGAATTCCTTGAGTTTGTGGTTTAATTTACGTTTGTGGTATGGGTTGTGAATTTTCCATATGTTAGGTTGGGAATTCAAACCCTATAGTTTGGAAATTTCCTATTTTCCTGAATTTACGAGGATTCGAGGTAGGAGATTCAAGCCAAATCGTTTCATTTCTTTCTTGTTATCTAAAATGCGTTATTTAATCTTCATTGGTCTTCGTATTTGTGTTTTTCCATATTTTCTCCCTAAGGAAGAATGAATCTAGGATTATTCTCGTATTTCATAAAATGTTAGATTGCATTCCCGATTGATTGCTTGGTCCTATACCAAGCATGTGTGGTTCTTGTTCATGCATCATGAGTAGTTATATATATATATATAACTAGGATTCATTTGTATCTATATTGATTTCATGGCATGGCATTGTTGAATTAGAGCCACATGGAAGTACAAGTATGAATTCAAGACTTTTGTAGATTGTTTGAACATCATATAGAAGGAGGGTTGTGGAACCCCGACTTGGTTGCAACTGAATGACAACCATATGAGGCAACATATTAAGATTTCAAGGGATCGACTCAAGGAACCCGAGTCAGTATGGGCAAGGCTAGTGTCTTGTAATTGGTCATATTTTTCTTAATGAGTCATATGGGGGTAGTGTTCACCAATAGCAATGTGCTGGGGTGGATGTCGAGGTGTCATCCCATCAATACTCATGGGGAGGAAATGAGACCACAGATTGATGAGTATTTGATATGGTGGTTCATTGTCTTTAGAATGCTGCTGCATTTATTTATCTTTAATTTGAGCTATTATATTTTGTTATCCTCTTTGACCTTACTGAGCCATTGCTCTTTACTTTCCTTTCTTCCTACACAGACGAGACTGGTATGGATACCGACACTACCGATCTGTACAAGGCGGCATGACATGGTGCCACCTAGAGACACTAGGATGGGATTAGGTTAAAGGATTGACCTCCTTTATTTTGTTGGGCATTATATATGTGGATTGATGATTGTGTATGTTGATTACATTTGTGAATACTTTGTCAATATCTGGTTGGTACGGGTAAGAGGGTGCCTTGTGATAACACTCTTGAATCTTAATGTAAACTTTATGGGTTGAATTGCACGTTGATACATGTATCGTTGTTATGTTTTATTATGTATTATCGATGCATGTTGTAGATGACCTGAGGCCCTGCCTAGGATTGTGGATACATGTGATGTGATGGCCGAAGGCCTTATATGATTATTGAATATGTGCTGCGCAGTTTAGGTAGGCATTATGCGATATACAGAGAGATGCTGCTAGATTTTTTGTAGGAATTGTGGATCTTAGATGTTGAACGAAGATTGAATATCATATTAATAATGTAAGGCTTATATACCTTGTGGATAATAGTTGGGATTAAATAGTAGCGCCTCCCAGGTCAGGGCGTTACACTATACATCAACAATTATGAATGACGCTCCGTTGAATTATTCCACAACAGAGAAAGATCTCTTGGCCATCGTTTTTTCTCTTGAAAAATTTGGGTCCTATCTTGTTGGCTCATGAGTGGTCGTGTACACTGATCAAGCAGCTCTGAGGTACCTGATGACAAAGAAAGATTCAAAACCATGGCTCATACATTGGGTTCACCTTTTGGAAGATTTTGACCTATAAATAAAAGATAAAAAAGGAATGGAGAATGTGGTGGCTAATCACCTGTCTCGATTGATATCTGAGGGTGTCTATGACGAGCTTCCATTGGTTGAATCTTTCCTGGATGAATAACTTCTCTTGGTGATGGAAACTCTCTTTTATGTAGACATAGTCAATTATCTTATGACTAACTATTTTTCGTCTGGTCTTTCTTATGAGGAAAGGAAGTGGATAATTTCTAGGGCCTAGGATTACATCTGGGATGATCCCTATTTACTCATGATTCTCCCATACCAAATTATTTGTCAATCTATTCCCCAATTTGAGCAGCTAGAAATTATGAAGCATTGTCACGCCTATGCTTGTGCTGGACACTTTGGAACCAAGAAAATAGCTCTTAAGGTATTTCACTCTGGATTTTATTGACCCATTATTTTTAAAGATGCTTTCATCTTTTGTAGGAGTTTTGAAAGTTGGTAAAGGACTGGAAACATATATGTCCGGGCTCAAATGCCACTGATTGGTATTCAGAACATTGAACTCTTTGATGTTTGGGGTATTGATTTTATGGTACCTTTCCATTTATCTTTTGGCTTTGAATATATTTTAGTAGGAGTTCATTATGTGTCCAAATGGGTCGAGGCTGTCCCTTCCAAAACTAATGATCATCGAAATGTTGTCAAGTTTTTGTAGGACAACATTTTTACACGATTTGGGACACCAAGAGATATTATCAATGATGGGGGCATTCATTTCAACAATTATCCTTATGCTGCATTGGTGGAGAAATATGGGATAACTCATCGAGTTGGTACACCTTATCATCTGCAAACTAGTGGGCAAGTGGATGTTATCAATCGTGAGATTAAGACCATTTTAGAGAAGACTGTCAATTCAAACTGCAAGGACTGGTCACTACAACTGAACGATGCGCTATAGGCATATAGAACGACTTTCAAGACCCCTATTGGGATGTCGACTTTAGATTGGTTTATGGGAAAGAATGTCATTTACCTGTGAAGTTGGAACACCGCGCATACAGGGATATGAAGAAATTTAATTTTGACTTGAAGGAAGCTCGAGAGAGGTGTTGTATGTAGTTGAACGAGTTCCAAGAATTGCGTCATAAACCATACAATAATGCAAAGTTGTACAATGAGCGCTCAAATAAATACCCTGAAAGAAAGCTTGTGTGGGCAAATTTTTTGAAGGGAAAAAGGTGATTGTGTACAACTCTCATTTGGTAAGGTGAAATCCAAATGGCACAGTCCCTATGTGGCAAAAATTACTTACCCCCATGGCGCAATAGAGTTGCAACACCTTGTTTCTAACCATACTTTCAAAGTTAATGGTCATCGTGTGATGCTCTAATTGGACTTTGTACCTCTCACTCTCGAGAAGGACATCCACCTTGATCTGTCTCCAACCTAGTCTTCTGGCTAGCTTAGTCTAGCTAAGGACATTAAATTTAGTCCTTCATGGGAGGTAACCCATGTGGGAAATAGCAATTTTTTTCCTGTTCTAGATTAGTTATGTTTCCTTCACATTGTTTTTTGTTTCAATTTTACTACGTACTTACATTGCAATTCTAAATTTAGTTTTTTTATTCCATATAGAACAATGTCATGTTTAAGTATTGATAGAGATAGTATGCTAAAGGTCATTATTTTATGTAATATTCAAACTCGGTTTATTTATTTGGAATAAAATATGTTTAGTACTTTATATATGAAAAATGACATATTGACATAAGCTTCTTTTATTCTATATGGTATATGAATTGGTGTGTAGGGTTTAGCTTACACACAGAAGATCAATTCATAAGTTCCTATTGACTATAAGCAAACAATCACAACATAGACAGAATTGGCAAACTGTTTGCAGGGCTGTAGTATAGTATTTCAGTATGCCTATCTTTGTTACGGAATATGGTACATCTTGAACTTACTGTACTAGTACATTTGGAGTGTATTGATCAAGACTACGTGTGAGCCAATTTTTCTAGTTTGACTACATGGAAAATTGTAGACTCACACTGACGTTATGACATTGTTCATTATCTTAATTTATTATAGATTATTGGTACGTGTGCATTTAAAGTATGAGAATTTGATTTATCAAAGGGTGAGGTCTTTTTGTACAGGCTGATATACACCGAGTGAATTGGGTTAATGCATTAAATGTATGATGGACAATAATCAGTTAATAAAATTTGCGTCCAATTATGGATTGATGAATCCCTCTCGAGAATGCTTAGAGGTTTTGAGATTGTGTGAAACCCTGCAGGTGGATTTTAATTAATCTGACACATTCAAATAAGTTAAGCGGTAAACTCGAGGAATATTTAAAGATGTCAAATAAATATTATATGTCAATGACATATTTAATTGACGGATATCTGTAACTTAACGTGAGGATTTTGATAAACGATTATAACTAAAGGCTCAAAATTAACTTGAGATAAAATGGGGAGTGCAACTACAATATTTTAGTGGAATATATTATAGTTTATGAATTTTAATTATGCTCATGGGTTTGGGTTGATAATTAAATCCGTACGACACTCATATTTTATTTTTCCTTGTTGGTCCCCACTGTAGCCCATATAAGCCCAAACCTAATTGAATCAGGAAATTTAACTAAGGTTTGAGTTCTTAATTGGAGAGGAGTGTGGCCGACCTCTATAGAAACACACACTAGTGTGTTTTGTTTTCCTAACGATGAGACTCCAGTTGGACTCGACTCTCTAATTTTCTCCACAGTTCTGATTTCTATTCTTTAGTTTCTTGGTGTAAGGAGTCCACACTCTTGAATCCAAGTTTAGGAATTGGTACATACGGTGCAAGATCCGCGGGATTGATCTTTGAATCAATCCGGCTTACTCCATCATTCAATACAGATTATTAGAGATCAATCCAGAGAGATCTTTAGGTATGTAATCTTCAAACAATTAGATCTGGCAAAGATTATACATGTCCACCTTAATTAACAAGGAATTTTTTGAAAGCTGTTTTTCTATCGATTACTCCTATGTGCGTTTCTTATTTTTAAAACGTTTTCGCTAGTGTGTATTTTCCAACAATTGGTATCGAAGCCGGTCATAGATCTGTAATAGATTTTAAAACAAAACCCAAAAATTTGTTAATTATGTTTTTTGTATGATCTATGATTATTTCTGTGTTGTGGCTAACTTGTTTTTGCATATTGAAATTCGAGCTATCATGGTCTAGTTTATGATTTGGCTTTAGAATTGTTCACTCCAAATTAAGGAGTAGGAATTTATGTAAATCAAAGAATTTAGATTGTGAACTTCAGTTTGAAGAAGGCTAGGATTTTTTGTAGAAATAGGTGAAGAAGAAAGGAAAGCAAAATCGGAGTGCAAAAATTTTGCAGAAAAATATCAGTGACAACATTGCGTTGCCAGCAAGTGCTGCCTACGCTAGCAGCAACCAGTAGAGGCGCTGGCAGCAGCACTGCCCTACTAGGAACCGCTGCCAGTAATGGCTGTGACGCCCCGACCCAAATTCCAAGCATAGAGCCGGGAGCGCCACTTTAGGCGTGTACTCCGTCACTATGGACCTCACCACACACCATCCTAACCCCGGATTCTATCAGAAATCCGACAACACCTCCCCGTATATCGGAGGGTGCCCACCTGGAGTCACATCTCGCTTAACACGTGAAAGTAAATCAATAATAATCAGAGAAGTTCCGCAGCTTAACAGGGTCTCTGGCCATCTATCCACATTCACACACTAGGCAGGGCCTCAGGCCTCCTAATCACATGCAATGAATAAGCAAAACATATTCATATCAATAATATCATCAAGACTATCAAAGTCTACCAATCCGAACCCAAGGTCCACTATCCAGGTACGGGAGTCCCGATCACACGGCATACCTCCCGACCTTCCATCCAACATACCGAAAAGGTATTTAAACAACATAATAGTCAACCAATAAAAGTACTATATGTACTTAATTCATAACTAAGGTTCTCAACAACCAAACAAAAATCCTAGTGCTCCTAGGGTGACCTTCCATGTCACGCCACCTCCTACTGATCCGCAGCCTGGGTCTCAACACCAATCTCACCTGAAGGATACAGGAAAGGAATAGGGTGAGCAAGAGGCTTAGTAGGGAAAATAAAACGAATCATAAAGAACGTAAAGGCTGAATATTGAAACAAGCTCAATGCAGCAACATGACATCCTAAAATGTCACAACAATGCATAACCTCGGGCTACACCCTACAGTACCTGGGGCCTGGCACCAGGCAACGAATATTCCGGAAAATCATCGGAACCCTTGCACTTTGCCCTAGAACGACTATTGGTGCACCTACATAATGGAAATCCCGATTCCGGCAATAATGTGCCCATTCGGTATTCAACATCATCACAAAAGTATAACCTAAGGATACTACGAGTTCATACTCGTAGACCCAATGCATCTATAATTCATGCCCAATAATGTCATGCAAAAGAAGCTCATATATATAATAATCCTATATATATACATAACTACATGATGCATGAACGAGGTTTATCATGCCCAATAGATGATTAAACATTCAAAGGGTATGCAAATTCATCAATAATCAACAAGAAGGTTCGTTCTTCCTAAGGAACAATTTAGGCAAGAACACAAATAATAAAGACCAATGAAGAATTTCAACCGCTCTTTAGAGAAAAACAATACGATAGAAAATGGGTTAAGAATCCCTACCTCATTACCCAAGTAAAAGCTTACCAACTTAAATTCCCAAAACTAGGGTTTCGAGCTTTTCTCTCAACCTATCAATATCAACCAACCAATCCCATATACTGATATCAATAACATCCATATACCATAAAAACATGAATTTAATCATAAATCAAGAGAGACATACCTTCTCTCTCTAGGATTTCACCAAATCCTCCAAACTCCACCCAATTCAAAACTCAACCTAAACCAATGATCAAACCTAGTAAAACAATCATAAATAACCCTAGAATCAACATATATAAACCCCAAAACTTAACTCTTCACGAATCATGATAGATCTAACGAAAACCTAGAATTTTGAAACTTGGAAAAACTCACCTTTGATCTTAAAATCCCTTGGAATGTTGCTTGAATCTTCAACCCAAGCTCCAAATCTTCAATAATCTCCCAAAACCTCACTTTCTCTCTCTAATTCTCTCTCTCACACTAGAATCAAGCCTCACCAAGAAAATACCATTTCTGGTCGCGTACTGGTTTTTAACAGCTCAGGGAGCGCCTAGGCGCTCGGAATTTGCGCCTAGGCGCATTGGCCTTAAATTTAAATTTGAACACACTGTCCTGGGCAACTTTTGTACACGCCTAGGTGTGTGGCCTTACATTTTTAGCTTCGTCTCATTCTTAGCTTCGATTTGATATTATGGGTCCGAAATGGACATCTGTGCTAAAAGTTATGACCGATTTACCGAACCTAGTTCAAAAACTATCCTTTAGGCCTTATACACTTCCAATGGTCCGTTATATCTTCGAACCCATTTTTCAATAATTTATTACTTAAAATTTAACCAAACATAATATTTTTGGGTCGAGATCTCACAATGGAAGCAACTAGCAGCTGCTGTAGTGACAGAACATGCCGAAAGTTGCCAACAGTGTTTTTTCGGCAATGCAAATTTTTCGGGCTATTTCCTAATGCAACTCGGATTCATAATTGAAGAAGAGTTCTTTAGCTTGATGAAAGACCATGAGAGCTAGAGTTCTATTGATTAATGGATTCTTATTTTAATTAGTATTCTTATTTAATTACATGTATGATTGTGATTGAATGCCATGCTAGACTAGGATTTCTAATTGATTAGGATGTTATCTAATTGGTTGCCTTGTTAGATTAGGATTCATAAATGATTAGGATGTTATTTAATTAGTTGCCATGTTAGATTAGGATTCCTATTTATGCATGGATGTTATCAAATATGAAAAATAAAATACTAAACACCCTAGATTAAAATATTGAGTGGGAGAAGGTTATAAATAACCTACGGTCTCCATAAGTGGTTCAAAATAAAAATATGTGAAATTAAAATTGGAAAGATGAGATATTAAATGTGACTATGATATTATTTTGGAAAATCTATTTTAAACCTTGAGATTATTTTCAGATCTAAACCATGTAATTCCGACCCATGCATTTGGGAACTCTTTTTGTGATAAAAACAATGCAATGTCTAGAAAGTTCTGTCGTAGATTGAGGTTATTTAATTGTGCGCCATTCTTATGGAAAGCCCCCTCTAATATGGGAATGATCTGGTTACTAGATTTGTTAAATCATTAAATTGAATAGCCAAGATATGCTGTGATAACGGTTTTGACTACTTGGAGAAAATAATGATTTTGGACGGTGATACTAAAATATGTAAATTCTGGTCAAAACATTTGAAAGATATCCCTATTCCAGTAATTTTGAAATCACGGGAATATTTTTGAAGTTTGAATTACTGTTAAGAAATTTAATAGAGATGTAATTAAAAATGTGTTGGCTCGACCTTCCTCCATATCAGAAATTTTTAATTATAAATATCTCAGATTATTAATTTTCTTGATAGTCACAATAAGTAGCAATTTATTATAAAAAAATTTCCCCATCGGAATCATTTTTTATGAAACTTGTGAGATTGTGATCACGTGATGGTTATACACTTAGCTATAAATTATGGAAAAATTTCCCATCGAAATCAATGCCATTGTTTATAGGACCAAAGAAAAGACTAATTAAATTTTATTTGACATGGCATTTGTCTAGATAATAAAATTTAATGTAAAGTAAATTGTATGAAATTTATTCTCCCATCGAGATAGAAAATTTCATACTAAAGTGTTTTGATTGTCAATGAATTATTTTCGTAATTGTGTATGCGTGAAATTTATAAATAATTTGAATCAAATATGCCTTATAATTAATTATCTTTATGTCATTTTTCATATTTAAAAATCAATCCTCTATCTGTTATTCTAAAAGACCATAAGTTGGATGGAACAAACTATATCAACTGGAAAAGGAATTTGGATATTGTGCTCACTACTGAAGAGTACAAATATGTGTTGACTGAACTTTTTCCTGAATTGCCTGTGGAGGGTGATATTGATGAACAAATTGCTACTCACAAGAAGTGGAAAAAGGCTGATGTGATGGCACAATGCTACATGTTAGCATCAATGTCAGATGTGTTGCAAAAGCAACACGAGACTATGACAAGTGCCTATGACATCATCTATAGCCTGAAAGAGATGTTTGATGATCAAGGTAGACTGCAATGAAAGCACTCTTGAACACCCAGATGTCTAAAGGAACCAATGTAAGGGAGCACGTTCTTAAGATGATGAGTTTTTTGGATGAGCTCGAGGTTTTTATTTGAGTTTTAGTAGTGATAGGACTTTAATTTTGAACGATTGTGTTGGACCATATGTCCTACATTTATGTTTTGATGCAAAATACGTATTGGACTATTTGATAGTGCTTATCTTTGGATAAATTTGGATGAATCATGAAATGTATTTTCTCTACTAATTTAAGCTTCATTATATATCTTTGGAATCATGTATGATCATATTTGATATGAATTTGATGATTCTGGACTTGTTCATTTTCGCACTACAAAAATTGTTCAAACATCACACTGTGCACACGTTGGTTGAATTGTCATAACTTATTCATATGATCTCTTATTGACTTGATTCTTATTTTGAAAATTATTTAAGACACTTTGGAATTTTTCATTGTGAAATATTGTCAGGTCAATTTTAAGTCTATCATGTTCAATTTGTCAGTTGAAATTAATTCACTAGTGTAGTTGTGAAACTAGCCTAGTTGAGATTTGCATGATCAAATTGAATGACCAAACGACCTCAATTATTTTGTATGCACATTCTTATATAGATAAATTGATTTATCATGTGCTTACTTGAATTTTATTGAGCTTATATCATATTGGTTAACCCAAGTGCAAGCATTGAAGCTCTTTGAGCTTACAAGCAAAATTGGAGTGTTCTATCACTCATTTATTTGTAGGTAAAAATCATACACTTATTTGGGACATTAATTGAGGATATGAAATGGTTATGGAGTATTGAGGTTTCATTGTTTAGGCACTTAGAACCCGAAATCCCCTAGGAATTCCTATTTGGGAGCAATTGAGATTATGTGAGCTACATTGAAGGATTTATTTAGGAAATAGTCTAAGACATATTTACTGAGAAATTTGACCAAATTTGGAGTGAAGTAGACTTAAATTGGTGCAACCCATTCTTATCCAAAATAGCCTAAATTCCTCAAATTGACCTTTCATGGGTTAGACTAGGTTGAATTAATGTTGGGTGATTTATTTGGAGTAGGGGCTCGGTCATAACCCTTCTAGAAAGCCTTAGGAGACTTTGGAGGGAGTTTGAGATGCCTTGGATTCATTTGAAATCAAATGAAAAAGATTGGAGCCAAAACACTTGGAGGAAAATTGTCCACATCACCATGTACTATTATGTTCTTGTTTTCAAGTATTTTGGGGGGGAATTTCGTGTGTACCTTGCAAGGGTTGTTTGGTTGATTGTTGAAGCCTTTCTAAGCATGAAGAAGATTTTAACAAGAAGCACAAAAGATCCAAACAAACCTTGGAGCCAAGATTTGAAATTTGAATCAAAGGTTGACCAAAAGTCAATAACGTCTAGCTTTTCAATGGTGTTGATTGATTTCATTTTTGAAGATGAAGGGCAAAGATTATAAGTTGATTGAGGGCTGAGATTGAATATTAACAAGATCCAATGGCCAAGATTAAATGGAGACAAATGAAGAGGAAAGTCAAGCTTCATTCCACACTTGGAAAAACAAAGTGCAAAAATTACCAAGAGAGCTTTTGTTCTTGATTCTACAATTTTTGAGTGATCTTCTCTTGATCTTTTGATCATCATTTGCTGAGATTATTGTCATCATCTTCCCTTCATCAACCTCAAGCTAAGACACACTTTCAAGCCAAAATCATTAAGGTATTTCTTTGAGTGTTCTTGAGCTACTTTCCACAAAGCTTCTCCTAAACTTATTTCCATCTTTCTGAGACTTTGTGTGAACCTTTGGTTGAGTGAAAGCCACGAATTTGAGCCAAATTTATATCCTACCAGTGAGCTTTACATTGAGAGATTAAGTGTTCCTCATCCAAATAGCTTAGAGCTAATCTTGAGAGAACCAAAAACCAAATCACTTGTAAAAGTCCCTTTTGAGGGTATTACCTTTGAGAGGTGTGTGAAAGTTTAAGGTTAGCTTCAAACCTCGGTGGTGTACAAGTTTGGGGTGTGCTTGAAAACTCTAAGTTTGTGGTGAACTTGCAAAACCACTTATATCCTTTAGTGGATTTGGAAATCCTAAGCTTGAGAGCTTAGGTAGTGGATGTAGGTGTGAGCACCGAACCACTATATATCCTTGTGCACTCTAATTTTTTATGTCCTTTCTTGTTTGGTGCTATTAGTGATTTGTGTGCCTTATAAATTGATATTAGGGTGTTGCTTGCTGTCATTGCTTGTTGGGATATTGCTTGTGGTTGAACAACTTGTGATTAGTGGATTCTAGGTATACTTTTGATAGTTAATTTTCTGGAATAGCAATCTGTCCGTGCGCTGTTCATATAGCTAGACTTCGAATTCTGATCTGAATTTTTGATATAGTATTAATTAAGGTATTGTGATATTGCATACCAAATTTCGTTGCATTTGGACTTGATTTGCTAGGTAAAATAATATCTACTTGGTTGGTTGACAGATTTGTACTATAAACACTGTTTTGATCATTTGTACGTTTTTAGATTATGGTTTTTGTATTTGGGGTTTATACTTAGTTTTTGGAGACACAATTCACCCCCCCTCTTATGTTAGCCTAGTGATTTCAGATTGTCTTTACGTATCAGCTATGAGACTAAATTTAATTTCAGTTACTTCTTTGGCTTAGAATGGATATTGTTTTAAGTTTGATAACTCAGTTGTTATCAGGAACAATAAATGTTTTATCTGTTCTGTTACTTTAGTAGATAATATTTATATTATAAGTCCAAGTTCTACAAAATATAATGAATTGAATAACTCAACAATTTTACCATCTAAGAGGAAAGTACCTTCGAAACCGAATCAAACGTATCTTTGGCATTTACACTTGGTCATATTAATTTAAACTTGATTTCTGGACTGGTACGAGATGGACCATTGAGTTCATTAAAAGTTGAGGAACTTTCAGTTTATGAGTCATGTTTGGATGGTAAAATGACCAAGAGGCCATTTTCGGCCAAGGGGAATAGAGCCAAAGAATGTTTGGAGTTGGTACATTCATATGTGTGTGGTCTAATGACTATCTGAGCGAGACGAGATTATGAGTATTTCTTCACTTTTATAGATGACTACCCAAGTTATGGATACATTTACCTAATGCACCGTTAGTCTAAAACTTTTGAGATGTTTAAAAGTTATAAAGCAGTTACGGAGAAACGTTTAGGAAAAAGTATCAAGACACTATGATCCGATAGTGGTGGTGAATACCTCTCGGAAGAGTTTATGCAATACTTGAATGTAGAAGGGATATCTTCCCAGTTCAAGGCACCAAACACACCACAACAAAATGGTGAGATCAATGATGAGTTTTTCGGAGCTGCCTAATTTTTTATGGGGATATGCTTTAGAAGCATCTGCGTACATTCTGAACTTAGTTCCTTCTAAGTAAGTACCAACTACTCCTATGGAATTATGGTCAGGGCGAAAGCCCAGTTTGGCTCATATTCAGATATAAGGTAGTCCGGCCCAAGTGCTGAAAGGGAAAGCAGGAAAGTTGGAATCTAGGACAGAAGTATGTTTTTTTGTAGGATACCCTCGAGGAACCAAAGTTGGTTTATTTTATAGTACTAAGGATCAGAAGGTCATTGTTAGCACCAATGCATGATTTTTAGAAGAAGACTATATGATGAACCACAAACCCAAAAGTAAAGTTGTTCTTGAAGAAATAAGAGGAGAAACACAAGGAAAACAAATACCTCAAGACTCACCAGTTCAAGATAACAATCCAGTGCCACATGAAAGTGGGAGGATTGTAGAATCTCAAACTGATTATGTTCAAAAGGATGATCATGACATGCTAGGAAATCAACCAGATCAATATGAAGAGCATGATACTAATAGAACAGAATCACCACACCAAAATACTTCAAACGAACAGGTAGTGCCTTGTCGTAGTGGGAGGATAACTAGATTACCTAGTCGGTATGTTATGTTGAGTTAAGTGTATGAAATGATCCCAACCGGACAAGATACTAATCCCAGTAACTACAATGAAGCACTCCAAGATAAAGATGTAGAATCTTGGAAGAAAGCTATGAAATATGAGATGGAGTCCATGTACTCTAATCATGGGAACTTGTAGAACCACCAAATGGAGTAAAACCCATAGGTTGCAAATGGATCTACAAGAGGAAGAGATGAGTGGACGGAATGGTGGAAACCTTCAAAGCAAGGCTTGTAGTAAAAGGTTATACTCAAAAGGAAGGGATCGATTATGAGGAAACTTTTTCTCCAGTAGCTATGCTTAAGTCTATTCGGATACTCTCATTCATTGCAGCATATTATGATTATGAAATATGGAAAATGGATGTGAAGACAGCTTTCCTAAATGGAAGTTTTGACGGAAGCATTTATATGGTGCAATCGGACCAATTTATATCCAAATACCAAAATCACTTATTGTGCAAGCTTAAGAGGTCCATTTATGGACTTAAGTAGGTATCTAGGTCTTGGAATATAAGATTTGATCAGGCCATAAGATCCTATGGATTTGAGCAAAGTCCTAATGAATCTAGTGTCTATCAAAGGAGCAATGGACGTGTGGTGGTATTCTTAGTACTTTACGTAGATGATATATTTCTCATCGGAAATGATGTAGCTATATTATACTCAGTTAAAGTCTGGTCGAACTGTCAATTCGAAATGAAAGATTTACAAGAAGCTAGTCACATTCTTGGGATCAAGTTGCTAAGAAATCAAAAACAAAGAATGTTATGCTTGTCTCAAGGAGTTTACATTGACACCATCCTGGAAAGATTTGGCATGCAAAATTCCAAGAAAGGATTTCTTTCTTACAGACATCAAATCACCTTATCTCGATATCAGTATCCTAAGGATGTTGATGAGATCAAGAGAATGAGTCAAGTTACCATATGCCTCGGCAATGGGAAGTCTCATGTATGCCATGATGTGTACTAGACCAGATATATGTTATATGGTTGGTCTAGTTAGCAAGTATCAATCAAACCTAGGAATGGAACATTACATTGCTATAAAGCATATACTCAAGTATCTAAGGAGAACAAGAGATTATATGCTAGTTTACAAGGCTGATGAACTTGTCCCTATAGCGTATACACATTCAAATTTTTAGTCAGACAAAGATTCCAGGAAATCAACTTCAGGCTATGTTTTCACATTGGGAGGTGGAGCTATTAGTTAGAGAAGTGTCAAGCAATCCTGCATTACTGATTCGACTATGGAAGCTAAATACATAGCGGCCTCTGAGGCAGCTAAAGAATCAATATGACTTCGGAACTTTCTAATAGATTTGAATGTGGTACCTACAACTCAATTACCTATTACACTTTACTGTGATAATAGTTGAGCAGTAGCAAATTCAAATGAACCAAAAGCTCATTCGAAAGGAAAACATATAGAACGCAAGTATCACTTGATATGAGAGATTGTACGGAGTGGTGATGTCGTAGTGACAAAGATAGCATCAAAGGATAACTTTACGGATCCATTTACCATGTGCTTACCAACAAAATCATTTGAAGGACACATGTAGGGCCTAGCAATAAGATATATACCGTCGTGGCCTTGAGAAGAAGTGGAAGATTGATAGGGATATTATGCTAAATGCCATTATTTTATGTAATATTCAAACTCTATTTATTTATTTGGTATAATGTGAAACCCAGACCCAAAATTTTTGGAATTTTTGAGTTTTGCACACAGAGGAACAAACTGGACTAGGCGCACCAGGGGCGCCTAGTCCAGTGAGGGAAATTGACTTTGCTATTGAGTTGCATCCGAACGTCAAGCCGATATCGATTCCGCCGTATCGGATGGCTCCCGCAGAGTTGAAAGAGTTGAGTGACCAGTTGGAAGAGTTGATAGAGTTGGGATTTATAAGGCCGAGTGTGTCCCCGTGGGGAGCACCGGTGTTGTTCGTCAAGAAGAAAGATGGAAGCTTGAGGATGTGTATCGACTATAGGCAGTTGAATAAGGTTACTATAAGGAACAAGTATCCGTTACCTAGAATCAATGATTTGTTTGACCAATTGAGAGGTGCTAGGCATTTCTCTTAGATTGACTTGAGGTCGGGTTATCATCAGTTGAGGATTAAGAATGAGGATATCCAGAAAACAGCTTTTAGAACTCGTTATGGGCATTATGAGTTCCTTGTGATGCCGTTTGGGTTGACGAATGCCCCAGCAGTATTCATGGACCGTTTTTGGATAGGTTTGTGGTGGTCTTCATAGATGACATTCTAATTTATTCTTCTACAGAGGAAGAGCATGAGGAGCACTTGAGGGTGGTGCTACAGACGTTGAGGGAGAATCAATTGTATGCTAAATTGAGTAAGTGTGAATTTTGGGCTACAAAAGTGAAGTTCTTAGGCCATGTCATCACTCAAGAGGGCATAGCAGTTGACTACTCCAAGGTTGAGTCGGTTTTGAATTGGGAAAGACCGAAGAACGTGACTGAGATTCGGAGTTTCCTAGGATTAGCAGGTTACTACCGGAGATTTATCGAGGACTTTTCGAGAGTTGCTTCGCCAATGACGCAACTTACAAAAAAGGGTACACCGTTTGTTTGGACAGACGAGTGTGAGGCCGCATTTGGAGAGTTGAAGAAGAGGTTGACAACACCTCCAAAGTTAGTGGTCCCGGAGAGGAATTTAGGCTACCAAGTGTATTGCGATGCATCTGGAGTCGGGTTGGGTTGTGTGTTGATGCAGCAGGGCCGAGTGATAGAATATGGCTCGAGATTGCTCAAGGCACATGAGAAGAATTATCCGGTGCATGATTTAGAGTTGGCGGCAGTAGTATTTGCTCTGAAGCAATGGAGGTACTATCTCTATGGAGAGAGATTTGAGGTGTACTCGGATCACAAGAGTCTCAAGTATCTGTTCACCCAGAAAGAGTTGAACTTGCGACAAAGAAGGTGGATGGAATACTTGGAGGACTTCGACTTCGATTTGCAATACCATCCCGGTAAGGCAAATGTAGTCGCGGATGCATTGAGTAGGAAGCAAAGGATGGCTAGTCTATTCATGCATGAGTGGAGAATTGTGGAGACAATCAATGAATTTGGATTAGAGTTGCGAGAGCAAGAGGAAGAGGTACATTTGTGTTCTATGACTTCGAGACCTACGATGGTTCAGAAGGTTATAGATGCACAGAATGGAGATCATACGTTTGATGTGATTGATGAGAGTCTTGGATGGGTTCGAGGAAATGATGGTGGAGTACGATATGCGGGAAGGTTAGTGGTTCCCGATGATGATGAGTTGAGGCAAGAGATTCTGAAGGAGGCACATCATTCTTGGTTTGCTATGCATCCAGAGGGTACGAAGATGTACAGAGACTTGAGGCAGAGTTTCTTGTGGAAGGGCATGAAGGCCGATGTTGCTAAATTTGTGATGAAGTGTCTTACTTGTCAACAAGTGAAGGCAGAGCATCAGAGACCAGCTGGATTGTTGCAACCATTACCAGTAGCGGAATGGAAGTGGGAGAAGATCACTATGGACTTTGTGACGGCGTTGCCAATGACTCAGAGGAAGCATTACACGGTGTGGGTGATAGTGGACAGATTGACCAAGTCTGCACACTTCTTACCCATGAACAAGACGGATTCATTGGAGACCTTGAGTACTATGTATGTCAAGGAGATTGTGAGACTTCACAGAATTCCATTATCTATTGTGTCGGACCGAGACCCGCGGTTCACAGGTAGATTCTGGAGTAGTTTACAAGAAGCATTAGGAACGAAGTTGGATTTCTCTACAGCTTATCATCCTCAGAGTGATGGGCAGAGTGAGAGAACTATCCAAATTTTGGAGGATATGCTGCGGGCATGTGTCATGGACTTTGGAGGAAGTTGGGATCGGTACTTACATTTGGCGGAGTTTGTGTATAACAACTCTTTCCAAAGTAGTATCGGGATGGCACCTTACGAGGCGCTCTACGGGAGGCCTTCCAGGTCGCCCTTGTGTTGGGCGGAGGTTGGTGAGAAAGTTGTTTCAGGATCGGATATGGTCAAAGAAGCACGAGAGAGAGTGGATGAGATCCGAAAGCGGTTGATCACCGCGCAGAGCCGACAGAAGTCTTATGCTGACCGGAGGAGGAGACCTTTGGAGTTCGCCGTAGGCGATAAGGTTTTCTTGAAGGTTAGTCCGAGACGGGGGATTCAGAGATATAGCAAGCATGGGAAGTTGGCACCGAGGTTTGTGGGGCCATTTGAGATTTTGGAGACAGTTGGACCGGTGGCGTACCGTTTGGCACTTCCACCGAAGCTTGAGAAGGTTCACAATGTATTCCATGTATCAATGCTTCGGAAATATGAGCCGGATCCGTCGCATGTGATAGATTGGACTACGTTGGAAGTTGAGGAAGACGGTAGCTACACTCTTCAACCGGTGAAGATTTTGGATCGACAAAACAAAGTGACAAGGTCGAGTGTAATTCCATTGGTAAAGGTGATGTGGATGTACCACGGGGTTGAAGAAGCAACTTGGGAGTTGGAATCCAGAATGAAGGAGAAGTACCCGGAGTTGTTCAGAGATTCAGGTACGTGTGTTGTAAATTTCGGGACGAAATTTTATTAAGGGGGGAAGGATGTGAAACCCCAACCCAAAATTTTTGGAATTTTTGAGTTTTGCACACAGGGGAACAAACTGGACTAGGCGCACCAGGGGCGCCTAGTCCAGTGAGGGAGCTGGAAATAAAGAAAACAAGAGAAGCTAGCGCGCCTAGGCGCTAGAGCAGCACGCCTAGGCTGTGTGCGCCTAGGCGTGTGCAATGGTACACCCAGGGGCGCCTAATTCAGCAGGGAGAGCAGAGTCCAAAGGGAAAATAGTTTTGAGCTAGGTTCGGTAAATAGGCCATAACTTTTTATACAAATGTCCGTTTTGGGCCCATAATATATCAAATCGAAGCTAAGACCGAGACAAAGTTGGAAAATTGAGATCACACGCCTAGGCGTGTGCAAAAGTGCGCCCAGAAGCGCCCAGGACAGTGTGTTTTCATAAACCATTTAGGCCAGAGCGCCTAGGCGCCCAGAGAAGAGCCTAGGCACAACCCGAGCTTTCAAAACAGACTCCAGCGAGAGTTTTAGACATATTTTTGGTTTTGGTTCATCCTAGAGAGAGAGAGAGCGACGATTCTAGAGAGACAAGATCATTTGAGGTGATTCTTTGAGAGTCTAAGCTTGGATTGGAGACTTGGAGAAGATTCAAGGAAGATTTCAAGGTTTGAGGTAAGTTTTCCTAGAGTTTCTCATTGGAGTTTTCTTTAGATTTGGTTAGTTCCGTTTGGAATTGATATCTAGGGTTTAGATATGTTGATATAGACTTGTTTGTGGACCTATGTGTAGGTTTAGTTGGGATTTTGGAGTAAGATTTGGATTGGGCTTTGGAACAAGCTTTTGAAAGAGAATTCTAGAGAGAGAAGGTAAGTATTTCGATTTTTGTTGATTGATTGTTATTAGTAGGGATAATGTGGTAAGTTTTGGTTGATATTGTGAGTTCGATTATGTGAATCGACAGGTTTGGGAGAAACGAGGGTTCGAAACCCTAATTTGGTATTTGAGGTGATTGTGCTCGATTAAGGTAGGGATTCCTAACCGATTATTTTCTATCGTCCGTTCTCCTTTCTAAATAGCATTTCGATTCTTCATTGGTCCTTTTGTTGTGTTTCCACCTTAATTGCTTCTAAGGGGAAACGAGCCAATGTGTGGTTGATTGTGGAGTGTATGCATGGCCCGATTTGTGTGTTCCGTCTCATACGGGCACGAGTTGAATTCCGTTCATGCATCACGGTAGTTATATATGTATATATGTAGGATGTTCATATATATATCTATTCGGCATGACATTGCATAATTGCATTAGAGATGCATGGGGGACTCGAGTATGGACTCGGGGACTTTTAGGTTCCTTGAAAGCCTCATGGAGGGATGACAGGTGAAGAGAGTTGCCACCGGGTCACGTGAACTCTATGATGGGATAACGCACTTGGGCGAAGGTTGGAGAGCGACCTAGCTGGCTATGTGCGGGCGTGATAGGTTCACGCAACCAGGTAATCCCGGGAGCGTTGTTGTGGTTCAGCTTGCTCCCAGTGGGATGCTACATGTATGAGACATGGTAGTATCGTTGGTTGCTCAGGGTGAGGGGATTACTTGGATTGATGTTATATATGCTTGTTGAGTATACGTGCATGTTGTAGATACATGTTGGTGCATTGTCCTTTTTATTGGTTCAGCCTTACTTCTTATATACTCTTGTACCCTACTGATCTTCTAGCTCACTCCCCTACTTTCTGTCTTCTACAGGTGAGACTGGTACGAGTACCGGTGGTACGGATCAGTGAGGGCGGGATGTGACATGGATGGCCCTAGGTAGGAGTGGGATGCACGAGACATACTCTATGCATGTTGTTGTTATATTTTGTATGTCTGAGTAGTGTATATAACCATGTGGCATGGACAGTGCTTGTATGATTATGATGTTTGATGATGATGGTTATATGCTTGAGATATATAGATCTGTGTGATGATTTATATTTAAAGCTATCAGTTTGTGCATGCTGGTAGTGGAGGGCCTGAGGCTCTAGGATCAGGATTGCTTGTGATTGAGGCCTGAGGCTTGGATGCTAGGTTGCTAGTGTGATGATTGTCACTGCGTTTCTGATGCAGGTGGGCACTCCTCGATATACGGGGAGGTGCCGCCAGATTTTCGGTTCATCCCGGATGTTCACACTAGTGACCTAAGACGGTGTCAGAGAGGGCACCTGGCGTCCCGGGGATCGGGGCGTCGTCACATATAAAATATGTTTAACACTTTAAATATGAAAAATGAAATGTTGGCATAAGCGTCTTTTATTCTATATGGTATGTGAATTGGTGTGTAGAGTTTAGCTTACACACAGATGATCAATTCATAAGTTCCTATTGAATATAAGCAAACGATCACATTGGAGAAACTGTTGGCAGGGCTGTAGAATAGTATTTCAGTATGTCTATCTTGGTTACAGAAATTGGTATAGCTTGTACTTACGATACTAGTACACTTGAAGTGTATTGATCAGGTCTATGTGTGAGTCAATTTTTCTAGTCTGACTACATGGAAAATTGTACACTCACACTAACATTATGACATTGTTCATAATCTTAATTTATTAAAGATTATTGGTACGTGTGCATTTAATGTATAGGACTTTGATTTACCAAAGGATGAGGTCTTTTTGTACAGGCTGATATTCACTGAGTGAATTGGATTACCTCATGAAATGTACGATGAAAAATAATATGTTAATAAAATTCAAGTCCAGTTATGGATTGATGATACCCTCTCGAGAATGCTTGTAGGTTTTGAGATTGTGTCAAACCCTGCAGGTGGATTTTAATTAATCTGACATATTCAAATAAGTTAAGCAGTAAGCTTGAGGAATATTTAAAGATGTCAATTAAATATTATATGTCAGTGGCATATTTAATTGACGGGTATCTGCAACTTAACGTGAGGATTTTGATGAACGATTATACCGAAAGGCTCGTATTTAATATGAGATAAAACAGGGAGTGCAACTATAATATTTCAGTGGAATATATTATAGTTTATAGATTTTAATTATACTCATGAGTTTGGGCTGATAATTAAATCCGTAGGAAGCCCATTTTTTATTTTTCCTTGTTGGTCCCCACTATAGCCCCCATGTAAGCCCAAACCTAAGTGAATCAAGAAATTTAACTGAGGTTGGAGTTCTTAATTGGAGAGGAGTGTGGCCGGCCACCTAGGGTTAGGAAACCCTAGGTTGGCCGACCTCTATACAAACACACACTAGTGTGTTTTTTTCCCTAACGTTGAGACTCTAGTTGGACTCAACTCTCTTATTTTCTCCACAATTTTGATTTCTGTTCTACAGGTTCTTGGTGTAAAGAGTCTAGCTCTTGAATCCAAAATTTGGAAGTGGTGTATACGGTGGAAGATCCACGGGATTGAGCGTTGAATCAATCTGGCTGACTCCATCATTCAATCCAGATTATTAGAGATCAATCTAGAGATATCTCTAGGTAAGTAATCTTCAAACAATTAGATATGTCATAGATTATACATGTCCACCATAATTAATAAGAAATTTTTTGAAAGCTATTTTTCCATCGATTACTCCTATGTGTGTTTCTTGTTTTTAAAACGTTTCCACTAGTACGTATTTTCCAACAAGTATGGCGGAAGGGGTTTTGCTCTTTTTATCAACTTTTGGCATGTCAATGTTTGATTGTCATGAATATGAAAGCTGAGAGTGTAACTTTCTATGGGGTGATTAGCATGAAACTTTTTCTTTAAAACTTTTCATTGAAGCACATTGAACAAACTTGTGAGGATCCTTCACCATTTTGTGCGATAAGTCCAGTACTATGTCTGCTAGAACTTGCACTAAATCAGTCGAGTAAAATACCATGTTTTATGGAACTGAGATGATAAGGTACTCTAGCTAAAAAAATTTCAAACCATTGTCCTTTGAAAATTTCTAATTAACCATCCTTATGCTTACTTTTTTCTAAGACCTGCCTCAGAAAAGTTTTCTCTTTGCTAGCCAACATGTCTACCCTTTTTCCTTTATGCAATGTCATGTGTGTTAAGGCAAGACTGAGTAATCAACAAGAAGCTAGAGTTTGAGAATGAAGTTTAGGGTAAGTTTTGTCGAGATGGTGGGCTTAAAATAGGAGGAAGTGGTGCCTGTTGTGCTGTACTGATATATTTTTGTAAGTAGAAAGTAAGAATTCCGTGGCAAGAAATTGGTTTATCCGCACCCACATAATCAAGGGTTTGACTTATCTATAACCGCCGATCTAGAAGAGTATATAAGTTAAAATGTCGGGGTCCACTTTTACCTTTGCCGCATAATCCTAAATCTGAAATTTCTAAATGGAGCTGCCGCCATCACAATTCTAGTTCTAATCACCATCAAACCGCTATTCCCCAGTCAACTCTAAGAAGAGAACATGAAGAAAGGAGCGGGCTAAGAATGCTATGCATGTTGACATGGGGAACTCAAGCACCGTGCTTGAAGAAGAAGATTTTGAGTGATTCATCTCACAGGAGGTGGCAGAGGAATATGAGAAAATTTGGAAGAAGAGGGCTTTGCATGTGGAGCGACATGTGGTGATAAATTACTTCAAATAGGTTTGTTGGTATATTTGAAGCAATGGGATGGTTACCTTTAGGTTGAGTGGTAGGAGTGGCTAATAGGCAAATAGTGCACAAATTTTATGTTAATCTGGTGGTGGGTGATTGTTATTGGGAAGCATATGTTAGGGGACAAAAGTTTTATTTCAACCCTAGGAAGGTTTGTTTCGTGTTGTGTCTCCTACCTCCTATTCGTAAACTTGATTATAAGTTTAATGAATTTGGTGCTGCTGAGTCTGAAATAGTAATGCCAGAGTGGTCTATTGTGGTTACCAATTTGACTAATGGAAGTGTAACTGACTTTAGTAAGAATGTGATTGTGTAAGCTGAGTTGATGTAGCCCTATAGGTTGTTAGGACGTATTGAGACCCACAATATATTACCTATTACTAATTGGTCTACTGTTAATGCGAAAAGCTGTTATTTAAAGTATGTTAATGCTTGCCATATGAATTTTTGTATGGGGGATAATGTATGATCATATTGTGAAAGTTTGAGAAGGTAAGCTGAATGGAAAGGTAGTCTTTGGTGAAGCAGGAGATGTGACGAATAAAATGAGAGCACCTTTAACTAGGGCTTGGTGGGATAAAAGTGAAGCATAATTATTTAGGGAGCAACTAAGGGTTTTTGCAGGTGCTCCATAGAGTGAGGAGGAGTATGAGAAGAAAGAGTATACTAGAGAGTTTGAGGCTCTATAAGAAAGGATTTGTGACTTTGGGTATGAGATGGAGCAGACGAGAAGTGTGTAGGAGCAGGTTGTATCTCGGATGGAGAAAATGGAGACTATGCAAGATATGATACTAATTCATTTGGTGAAGCTAGAGACCACCATTAGAACTATGTAGTAGAGTTTTGCGGCCTATATGCAACCTGTCACGCCTCGTTTCCGGAGACGTGACTGGGTGCTCTCTCCGCACCCTTCCTAGCTCACTAGTGTGAACATCCGGGATCAATCGGAAATCCGGCGGCACCTCCCCGTATATCGGAGAGTGCCCACCTGCATCAGAAACACAGCAACAACAACATCACACTAGCAACCTAGCAAACATAGGCCTCGGGCCTCAACCACATGCAATCCAGACCCTAGGCCTCAGGCCATCCACTACCAGCATGCACAAACTGATGGCATCACATATAAACCAACACACAAATTTATGAAACATCAAATATAACCATAATCAACATCTACATCCACATACAAGCACCACCGTGCCAAATGGTTATATTCCATCAACATAGATATACTACGTACTCCCACATGCATAGATTATATCTCTAGCACCCTATTCTATCCAGGGCCATCCATGTCACGCTCTGCTCACCGATCCGCACCACCAGTACCTGTACCAGTGTCTCCTGTGGAAGGAAGAAAGTAAAGGGGTGAGCTGGAAGCTCAGTAGGGTATGAAGTAAACATCAATATAGGCAGAACCCAAAGGAAGCAATGCATCAATATGAAACTACCACATGAACGTATACTCAACAAATTCACATCAACATTTACCTGGATAACCCTTTCGGAGCATAACAACCACAATATCATCGCAACTCAATGACATATTGCACGGGAGCAAGCTCACCACAACCAACCACTCCTAGGATCATCCGGTTGCGTGAACCTATCACGCCCGCACACCACAAGGTAAGTCACTCTTGACCCTACCCCTAGTGCGTTACCCCACATGAGGTTCACATGACTCGGTGGTAACAACCTTCACCTTGCCATCCTCCCATGTGGCTTCCAAGAAACCTAAAGGTTCCCGAGTCCATACCCGAGTCCCCCATGCATCTCTAATGCATTAGGACATGTCATGCCGAATAGATAAGTATATATGAACATCCTATATATTTTACGTAACTACTATGATGCATGATCAGAGAATTTCAACGTGTCCATAGGTGATGGTACACATAATCGGGTCATGCAGTTAACCAACAATAATTCATAAGGCTCGTTTCCCCTTAGAAGCAATTAAGGTGGAAACACAACAAAACGACCAATAAAGAATTTAAACGCTCTTTAAAACATCGCGAATGAGAGATAGAAAGAACGGTTGGAAATCCCCTACCTCAATCGAGCACAATCACCTCAAATACCAAATTAGGGTTTCGAACCCTCATTTCTCCCGAACCTATCGATTCACATAATCGAACTCACGATATCAACCCAAACAACTCAACATTCGATAACCAATAGGAATTAAACAATTAAATTGAGAAAACTTACTTTCTCTCTCTGGGGTTCCTCTCAAACCCCCAAACTCTACTCCAAAACAAGAACCAAACCTACATATACAACCACATATGACCCTAAATCAACATATCTAAACCATAGGAATCAACTCTAACCGAAACTAACAAGATCTACTCAAAACCCTAGAAATGGAAAAATGAAGAATCTTACCTCCAAGACTTGAATCTTCCTTGAATCCTTTCCCAATCTACAAAACCAAGCTTTAATCTCCAATAATATCCTCAAACACACTTCTCTCTCTAGAATCGTCGCTCTCTCTCTCTAGAACTGAAACATTCCAGAAAAAATACCTAAAATGACTCACTAGAGGTATTTGAAAAACGCGGGTCGCGCCTAGGCGCCCTAGCCTTAATAAAATTACTTCAGGCGCTGTACTGGGCGGAATCCTGGGCGTGCAGGATTTTCCGCCCAGGCGGGGCACGCCTAGGCGCCCCTACGCCTACTCTGGTTCGCTCACCTGCTGGACTGGGCGCTATGCCCAGTCCAGTGCCTCTTCCTTTGGACTCTGCTCTCCCTACTGGATTAGGTGCCCCTAGGCGTACCATTGCACACGCCTAGGCGCACACCGCCTAGGCGTGCTGCTCTGGCACCTAGGCGCACCAGCTTCTCTTGTTTCTTTATTTCTGGCTCCCTCACTGGACTAGGCGCAGCGACTAGGCGCCCCTTGGTGGGCCTAGTCTAGCTTGTTCCCCTGTGTGCAAAACTCAAAAATTCCAAAAATTTTGGGTCGGGGTTTCATATCCTCCCCCCTTAATAAAATTTCATCCCGAAATTTATAGCACACGTACCTGAATCTCTGAACAATTTCGGGTACTTCTCCTTCATTCTGGATTCCAACTCCCAAGTTGCTTCTTCAACCCCGTGGTACATCCACATCACCTTTACCAATGGAATCACACTCGACCTTGTCACTTTGCTTTGTCGATCCAAAATCTTCATCGGTTGAAGAGTGTAACTGTCGTCTTCCTCAACTTCCAACGTAGTCCAATCTATCACATGTGACGGATCCGGCTCATATTTCCGAAGCATTGACACATGGAATACATTGTGAATCTTCTCAAGTTTCGGTGAGAGTGCCAAACGGTACGCCACCGATCCGACTGTCTCTAAAATCTCAAATGGCCCCACAAATCTCGGTGCCAACTTTCCGTGCTTGCTATATCTCTGAATTCCCCGTCTTGGACTAACCTTCAAGAAAACCTTATCGCCTATGGCGAACTCCAAAGGTCTCTTCCTCCGGTCAGCATAAGACTTCTGTCGGCTCTGCTCGGTGATCAACCGCTTCCTTACCTCATCAACTCTCTCTCGTGCTTCTTTGACTATCTCCGGTCCTGATACAACTTTCTCACCAACCTCTGCCCAACACAAAGGTGACCTACAAGGCCTCCCGTAGAGCGCCTCGTAAGGTGCCATCCCGATACTACTTTGGAAAGAGTTGTTATACACAAACTCCGCCAAATGTAAATATCGATCCCAACTTCCTCCAAAATCAACTACACATGCCCGTAGCATATCCTCCAAAACCTGTATGGTTCTCTCACTCTGTCCATCACTCTGAGGATGATAAGCTGTAGAGAAATCCAACTTCGTTCCCAATGCCTCCTGTAAACTACTCCAGAATCTACCTGTGAACCTCGGGTCTCGGTCCGACACAATAGATAATGGAATTCCGTGAAGTCTCACAATCTCCTTGACATACATAGTACTCAAGGTCTCCAATGAATCCTTCTTGTTCATGGGTAAGAAGTGTGCAGACTTAGTCAATCTGTCCACTATCACCCAAACCGCATAATGCCTCCTCTGAGTCATTGGCAATGCCGTCAAAAAGTCCATTGTGATCTTCTCCCACTTCCATTCCACGAGTGGTAATGGTTCCAACAATCCAGCTGGTCTCTGATGCTCTGCCTTCACTTGTTGGCAAGTAAGACACTTCGTCACAAATCTAGCAACATCGGCCTTCATACCCTTCCACCAGAAACTCTGTCTCAAGTCTCTGTACATCTTCGTACCCCCTGGATGCATAGCAAACCAAGAATGATGTGCCTCCTTCAGAATCTCTTGCCTCAACTCATCATCATCGGGAACCACTAACCTTTCTGCATATCGTACTCCACCATCATTTCCTCGAACCCATCCACGACTCTCATCAATCACATCAAATGTATGTTCTCCATTCTGTGCATCTATAACCTTCTGAACCATCATAGGTCTCGAAGTTATAGTACACAAATGCATCTTTTCCTCTTGACTCTTCAACTCTAATACAAACTCATTGATTGTCTCCACAATTTCCCACTCATGCATGAATAGGCTAGCCATCCTTTGCTTCCTACTCAATGCATCCGCAACTACATTCGCTTTACCAGGATGGTATAGCAAATTAAAATCAAAATCCTCCAAGTACTCCATCCACCGCCTTTGCCGTAAGTTCAACTCTTTTTGGGTGAACAAGTACTTGAGGCTTTTGTGATCCGAAAACACCTCAAACTTCTCTCCGTATAGATAATACCTCCATTCCTTAAGTGCAAATACTACTGCCGCCAACTCCAAATCATGCACCGGATAATTCCTCTCATGTGCCTTCAACAACCTCGAGCCATACTCTATCACTCGGCCCTGCTGCATCAACACACAACCCAACCCGACTCCAGATGCATCGCAATACACTTGGTAGCCAACATTCCTCTCCGGAACAACTAACACAGGAGGTGTTGTCAACCTCTTCTTCCACTCTTCAAATGCGGCCTCACACTCGTCTGTCCATACAAACGGTGTGCCCTTCTTTGTGAGCTGCGTCATTGGCGAAGCAACTCTCGAAAAATCCTCAATGAATCTCCGGTAGTATCCTGTCAATCCTAAGAAACTCTGGATCTCAGTCACATTCTTCGGTCTCTCCCAATTCAAAACCGACTCAACCTTGGAGTAGTCAACCGCTATGCCTTCTTGAGTGATCACATGGCCTAGGAACTTCACTTCCGTGGCCCAAAATTCACACTTACTCAATTTGGCATACAATTGATTCTCCCTCAATGTCTGTAACACTACCCTCAAGTGTTCCTCGTGCTCTTCCTCCGTAGGAGAATAAATCAATATATCATCAATAAATACCACTACAAACTTGTCCAAAAATGGTTGAAGAACCCTTTGCATTAGGTCCATGAATACCGCCGGGGCATTTGTCAACCCAAACGGCATCACAAGGAACTCATAATGCCCATAACGAGTTCTAAACGCTGTTTTCTGGATATCCTCATCCTTAATCCTCAACTGATGATAACCCGACCTCAAGTCAATCTTAGAGAAATGCCTAGGACCTCTCAATTGGTCAAACAAATCATTGATCCTAGGCAACATATATTTATTCCTCACTGTAACCTTATTCAACTGCCTATAATCAATACACATCCTCAAACTTCCATCCTTCTTCTTGACGAACAACACCGGTGCTCCCCACGGGGACACACTTGGTCTAATGAATCCCAAGTCTAGCAACTCCTCTAATTGAGAACTCAACTCCTTCAACTCTGCTGGAGCCATCCGATACGGAAGAATTGAAATTGGCTTGACGTTCGGATGTAACTCGATAGCAAAGTCAATCTCTCTCTTCGGAGGTAATCTCGGCAACTCCTCCAGAAATACATCCATAAATTCTTCCACTACCCTAATCATGGTAGCTACATCTCCCTTAGGAGCCGAAGTCACCAAACTTGTGAGTCTACAATCTTGGTATGAAGGATTTTCCATAAAATATGGGCATGGAATCCCCTTCGATCCCCTCAACTGAATCACTCCTCCCTCGGGTACCCTAAGGGTAATCCTCCTCTGCCAAAAGTCAAGCACTCCTTGGTGCTTTGTCAACCAATCAACTCCGAGTATCACATTGAAGTCCTTAAAATCTAACACGTACAAATCGGCTTGTAGAGATATTTCTCCAAACTGACACTCACAACCGAACACTACGCCCTCCAACATGGTGAAGTATCCGAAAGGTGAGGATACCGTGAACATTCGTCTTATTGGCGAAATCTCTACTTCTAGTGCGTGTGCTAACGATCTAGTAATGAAAGATGAGGTAGCCCCCGAATCAAACAAGACTCTTGCCCAACAATTAGAAATCAAGAAGGTACCTCCAATGAAATTTGGATGCTCCTGCGCCTCCTGATGACCCAATGCATAGACACGCCCCTCTACTAGTGCATTCAGCTGCTGCTGCTGCTGTGGCTGACGAGTCCCACCCCGCCCCCTTCCTCCCATTGGAACATTGGAAGGAAGAGCCGGAGGTGGTACTCCCGGTATGCTCTGCTGCTGGGCTCTCTGGTTGCCCTCCGGACACTCACTCTTTCTGTGACCCAACTTGCCACACCCAAAGCACTTAAACCCAGAAAGCTTGCACTCACTTGCCTTGTGCCCCTCTTTCCCACACTTGAAGCATGTCATCTTACTCCATGGTAGCCTAGGACCCTTGCCTCGGTCCCCTCTCTGTTGACGAAAATCCGTTCTTGATTTCTTGTGGCTACTACTACCCTCACTCACTGGGCGCTTCCTCTGAGCTTCACTTTTCTCACTCAACTCCAAATCAAGAGCTATCTCCACCGTGTCCTGATATGACACCACCCTAGTGGCCATCACCATTCTACCAAGACTGGGAAGCAATCCATCTCGGTACCTCACTGCCTTCTTCACATCCGTTGGAGCAAACTCCTTCCCATACCGGTATAACTCCTCAAACTCCTTGGTGTACTGAGACACCGTCATCTCCGATGTCTGCGATAAATCCAAGAACTGTTTGGCCTTCTCCGTTTGCAGAGGCCTTGGCACAAACTTCTGCATAAACAACTGCTCAAACGAAGTCCAAGTCAGCTCATTCCGTCTCTGACCCATGGACATCCACCATTCATAGGCCGCACCACACAAGTAGTAGAACACAAACTTCACCTGTCTCTCATCGAGTATCTCAAGAGTGTCCATCCTCATACTCAGCTGGTTGAACCACTCCTCCGCCCCCACACCCGTTCCCTCTCCAGAAAAGGTTGGAGGAGTAGTCCTCCTCAATTGATCCACCTCATACATCCCTCTCCCAGCTCTAGGTACTGCTGCTATCTCAGTTGTAGCCTCTGGTACAACTCCCTCAGTACGAGTGCCAATTGCACCCATCACCTGAGCCACTGCCTGAGCTATGGTCTGTGCCTGTGTCTGCACCATACTCATCATGAAACTAGTAAGACTCTCTATCGTCACGGGTTGCCCCCCTGTAGTAATAGGAGCAACCTGCACCACAGGTGGTGCCTGCTGTGCTACATCCTCAGTCTGTAGTCCCTCCTGAACTATCTCCTCATCTCTCACATCAGAGTCTACTCTCGGAACTGAACCCTCAGTACTCGGTATGCGTCTAGCCTCTCGCCTCGCACTTCTACCACGGCCTCTACCGGGTCCTCTACCTGTCCCTCGTTGGCCTCCGCCACGAGGTACCTCAGCTGTACTATCAGATCGCACAGTACTACGAGTATTCATCTGCATGGCAACAGATAATACTATTTAATACACTACTCAAACGAGGATTTAAGGGAAAAGGAAAACATACCGGATCAGTAGCAGTCGTGACATGGCCTGGATATACTACTCTACAACTAGGACCCAACACCCCAGATCCTATAAAGAGCCGTAAACCTCGCTCCGATACCAAATTGTCACGCCCCATTTTCGGAGACGTGACTGGGTGCTCTCTCCGCACCCTTCCTAGGTCACTAGTGTGAACATCCGGGATCAACCGGAAATCCGGCGGCACCTCCCCGTATATCGGAGAGTGCCCACCTGCATCAGAAACACAGCAACAACAACATCACACTAGCAACCTAGCAAACATAGGCCTCGGGCCTTAACCACATGCAATCCAGACCCTAGGCCTCAGGCCATCCACTAGCAGTTTGCACAAATTGATGGCATCACATATAAACCAACACACAAATTTATGAAACATCAAATATAACCATAATCAACATCTACATCCACATACAAGCACCACCATGCCAAATGGTTATATTCCATCAACATAGATATACTACGTACTCCCACATGCATAGATTATATCTCTAGCACCCTATTCTATCCAGGGCCATCCATGTCACGCTCTGCTCACCGATCCGCACCACCAGTACCTGTACCAGTGTCTCCTGTGGAAGGAAGAAAGTAAAGGGGTGAGATGGAAGCTTTGTAGGGTATAAAGTAAACATCAATATAGGGAGAACCCAAAGGAAGCAATGCATCAATATGAAACTATCACATGAACGTATACTCAACAAATTCACATCAACATTTACCCGGATAACCCTTTCGGAGCATAACAAACACAATATCATCGCAACTCAATGAAATATTGCACGGGAGCAAGCTCACCACAACCAACCACTCCTAGGATCATCCGGTTGGGGGAACCTATCACGCCCGCACCCCACAAGGCAAGTCACTCTTGACCCTACCCCTAGTGCGTTACCCCACATGAGGTTCACATGACTCGGTGGTAACAACCTTCACCTTGCCATCCTCCCATGTGGCTTCCAAGAAACCTAAAGGTTCCCGAGTCCATACCCGAGTTCCCCATGCATCTCTAATGCATTATGACATGTCATGCCGAATAGATAAGTATATATGAACATCCTATATATTTTACGTAACTACTATGATGCATGATCAGAGAATTTCAACGTGTCCATAGGTGATGGTACACATAATCGGGTCATGCAGTTAACCAACAATAATTCATAAGGCTCGTTTCCCCTGAGAAGCAATTAAGGTGGAAACACAACAAAACGACCAATAAAGAATTTAAACGCTCTTTAAAACATCGCGAATGAGAGATAGAAAGAACGGTTGGAAATCCCCTACCTCAATCGAGCACAATCACCTCAAATACCAAATTAGGGTTTCGAACCCTCGTTTCTCCCGAACCTATCGATTCACATAATCGAACTCACGATATCAACCCAAACAACTCAACATTCCATAACCAATAGGAATTAAATAATTAAATTGAGAAAACTTACTTTCTCTCTCTCTAGGGTTCCTCCCAAATCCCCAAACTCCACCATGTGGAACTCCACTCCAAAACAAGAACCAAACCTACATATACAACCACATATGACCCTAAATCAACATATCTAAACCATAGGAATCAACTCTAACCAAAACTAACAAGATCTACTCAAAACCCTAGAAATGGAAAAATGAAGAATCTTACCTCCAAGACTTGAATCTTCCTTGAATCCTTTCCCAATCTACAAAACCAAGCTTTAATCTCCAATAATCTCCTCAAACACACTTCTCTCTCTAGAATCGTCGCTCTCTCTCTCTCTAGAACTGAAACATTCCAGAAAAAATACCTAAAATGGCTCACTGGAGGTATTGGAAAAACGCGGGTCGCGCCTAGGGGCTACCCCGGGCGCCTAGGCGCCCTAGCCTTAACAAAATTCCTTCCGGCGCTGTACTGGGCGGAATCCTGGGCGTGCAGGATTTTCCGCCCAGGCGGGGCACGCCTTGGCGCCCCTGCGCCTACTCTGGTTCGCTCACCGGCTGGACTGGGCGCTGCGCCTAGGCGCCCTGAGCTGTGCCCAGTCCAGTGCCTCTTCCTTTGGACTCTGCTCTCCCTACTGGATTAGGCACCCCTGGGCGTACCATTGCACACGCCTAGGCGCACACTGCCTAGGCGTGCTGCTCTGGCGCCTAAGCGCACCAGCTTCTCTTATTTCTTTATTTCTAGCTCCCTCACTGGACTACGCGCAGCGCCTAGGGGCCCCCTTGTGCACCTAGTCCAGCTTGTTCCCCTTTGTGCAAAACTCAAAAATTCCAAAAATTTTGGGTCGGGGTTTCACACAACCTATCCAAGATGCACAAGTGGCAATAGTGTCACCCAGTAGGAGCACACAGTAGAAGTGAGTTCTATGAGGAGGCTGTACTTTTGTTGGAATGGGGCATATTAGAGTAAGGTGGTTAGAATGCTAATGTGATTGGAGTGGCATTTTAAGGGGTAGCCTGAAAGTTGCTGTAGGAAGCAGGCTATTGGTTTAATTTCTTGTTCTTTTGATGCATGATATTCCTATCCTCAAAATATGTCCTCTTATTTTGTGAACATTATCTTATGACCAGCGCTTATGATTTATTGCTATTTCATTTAGCCTAATTTGGCTAATCATTGTGTAGTTCTTTTGATCTGTGAAACATTTCTTTGGTATAAGGAGGTTTTGATAGACATTCAAGCCTATGGTATCTAGTATGGATTTATATGAGTGAAAACATGACCCACTAAACACTTGAGTAAAACACATTTTCCATATGAGCGAACCATGGTGAGGTTGTGAGGAAGTGACATGTGTCTAGGGTAATTGTGGATCACTATCCCTGACGTTAAATGAGCTTGAAGATGTCAAGGGTACATTCTGTTGATGAGAGGAAATTGGTTTTGCCAAAACCTTTACTCTGATTTTCTAAGCCAAATTCGAGTTTTACACTCACCATGTTTTGTATGTTTGCTTGGGGACAAGCAAGAACTAAGTTTGGGGGATTTTGTTAGGTGCAAAATTGCACCTACATTTCTAGTCTTTGAGAGCTTTAATTGATATGTTTTCAAGTACAAATTACTACCCAATTGGTTTCTTATTGAACAAGTGAAAGATGATTGCAAAAAGAAGGAATTTAGAGGTGAATTTGGATAACACCCCGGATTCATAACTAGCATGTGTGATAGGACAATGTAATATAGGTGGCAATTAATAAAAAATTTTGTCGTGATGTAATGGTAATTGTAAAATAGTACAGGGATAATTGTAAATGCATTTATTTGGAATTTTAGAAATTTAATAGAAAATTGTTAACGATTCGATGGAAAATGGCAATGCAGTAAATAGGATAGGGATTCATTTGGGATAAGTGCATGGATTAAGGGCCAAAAGCATCAAGTTGGTAGATGAATAAAATAATATAAAATGACATGGAGATTGAGAAAACCCTAGAAAACAATAGTGGTGTTTTCAGATCAATCGAAGCAGTTTAAGACCATCGATTGGGGAGAAAGACGAGCGGGAACTGTGAACTTCTAGGTGGGATTCTGCTGGCCTCCGTCCGCCATTCAGGTAAAGGGATACCGCGCTGAACTCGTCGGGCTGCTCACTGCCTTCCTAGGTCAGTGTTGAGGGCCACTGCGCCCTGCTAGGCGGCGACTTGATTTCACCACTAAATAGGTCTTCTTGACCCGAGTTCTAAAGTAAGAGGTACAGCTGGGTCTGGCAGACCTAGTTGATAGTAGACAGACCCGTTGACCGGTTTGTCTAAGTTTGGCTCAGATTAAATTAAAATTAAAATATTAATATTTTGTATAATTATTAATGTAAGTGAGTGTGGTTATGGATTTCAGGGATAGGTTTGCATAGTTGATTTTATCGGGATTTAAGAAAGCGCGATAAGGTAAGCAACTTTTCAACTGTGTCACGAAATTTGTGTGTTGATGGATTTACATTATATTGCTATATATTCACTAGTTGAATTTGTTGATGAATTATTGTTGTGCGTAATTAATTGGAGATTTATTTGTGATTTTATTTAATGTTTGGGTTATTAGTTTTCAAGAATTGTGGATGACATGGAATACCATAATGTAAAGTTTATGTAATGGAACAATATTTTATAAACCTAGTGCAACTTATATAGGGGGTGTACTATTAAGGCTACTGTTGAGGTTTACTAAACTAAAAAGAAAAAGGAATAAAGTTCATTGATAGGGAAGTGCTTTGTGGTACGATGCTGAATGGAAATCCTGACCGATTGCTCTAAGCAGTTTACTAGAGTTAGAGGGGCCTAGTACTAGTTAAATGTTTTAATTGATTGTGTTTTCTTAACAAATGAATTCATGTGCATCAGACGTCAAGGATCCTTAGTGATGGTGCTCATGTAATAGAAGTGGTACTAGGAGGATTTGGTTAAGGAATTATTCAAATATGTTATGTATGGTGACTAGTAGTTTCTAGTTTTCCCAAATAAGCGGTTGATGGCAAATCTAGTACTAAGACTAATTATTATGCATTTATTTGGTTGCTACTTAGTTTATTGAAAGACTATTTTATTATCGGAATTTTGTTGGAAATTGTTTATTTAATGAATTAGTTAAGCTTAGTTAGTTACTTAGTAATAGAAGTAGCCTCCGAACAGAGAGTCGTTGGTTTAGCTTGCATAGAATGGGGCGTGACATACCTCGATGACCAAAAAATATTTCTGGCCATCAAGATAATCAATCTCAAATTCATTAGCTAAATACCTTTGTAGCTTCGAGGAATAGTGTGTGATTTGCATTGCTCTGTAAGCCCATATTTCTTCATAGTTGACCTGAACCTCCCAAACCACGTACGAGGTGATTGTTTTAGGTTATATTCAGTTTATAAACTATTCTTGTTTGTGGTGCAACAACGTATCCTAGAGGTATATCCAGATACACTTCTTGTTTGAGGTTTTCATGGAGGAAATAATTTTTTTTACATCATATTGGTGAAAGGGTCAATCGAGATTAGCTGCAAGTGATAGGAGCATGCAAATTGTGTTGAGTTTGGCTACGGGGAGAAAAGTGTCATAGTAGTCCATGTGTATAATCATGTGCCACGAGCCTCACTTTGTACCTCTTTATTGATCTATCAGCTTTGTACTTCATTGTAAATAACCATTAGCAATCTACTGGTCTTTTTTCCCTTAGGCAATGGTACAAGAGTCCACACACTATTTTTTTTTCTTCAAGAGTTGCCATCTCTTCTTTAATAGCACAGGTCCACTTCTAATCTCCTAGCACCTCTTGTACATTAGATGGAACCCAGTTATAGGACGCCTGATGAACAAATGCCTTGAGAGATACAGACAAGTTTTGAGAAGAAACATTATTTGCAATAAGGTATTTGGAAGTCTAAGACTTGTAATTTAGTGAGTACCTATTCGGTGGTTTCCCTCTATTCTATTTGGTGGGTAGCGGATAAGTAGAAGATAATATATTGTTTGTATTCATAGAGTTTATCGAAGTACTTACCTCAGGAATATTCTCAACCAAAGAACTCTGTTCATCGGATACCAAAGAACTCTGTTCATCGGGTACTATATGTGTCAAGGGGGAAGTATAACAACATCATTGTTGACAATATCACTCGTCTGAACTCCATGCAGCTTCAATTTCTCAATTGGATCTATAGTTTGCTCTAGATAGATAGTTTGCAAACTATTGAAAATTTGGGGATTCTCATCATTGTGCACACCAACAACAGTAGTAGGATCCATGCCCGTAATATCCATTGTGTTAATATTCAGGAGATACAAGAGTCGCTGGTCATTACTCGGTAGGTCAGTACTTAGTATAGACTTGTCACTTGGTATCTCTCTGTGAGAGTTCTTGCTCAATGTTAGAGAAACTAACAAGCAAAACAATCTCCTTGATCAATCAATTCACTCGATAAACTCAAGAAACTTTAGGAAGAAGAACTAGAAAGAATCGAAAGAAGAACTGGAGGAATTATATTTCTTCAAAAGATGCTTTTACAACAATTGTATGTGTTTATTTATACCAACATGAATTTGATCTAACGCTCTATAATTCCAGCAGCAAAATAACTCAACCTTCCACCACCTTTGATCAAGCTAAGATGAAGAACCTGCATGAATTAACGCCAAGGATTTGCTTACACGTGCTAGTCATGCCACATCAGCCAATGACTCTTAACAGTTTTAACAAACTCTAACTGTAAAAGTAACTAATCAGAACCCTGAAAAATCCTTCCCCCTTAAAAGACCTTGCCCACAAGGTCAGGATAACGCATTGCTAACTCAGTATAAGAAATCCATGTAGCATCTGTCTCAGTTTGGCCAGACCACTGAATAAAAATCTTAGCAACTCCACGATAACCTTTGCGAACCAACCTGCGTTGAATAACCTTCTCAGGCACTGGCAAAACTTGTCCCTCACCATCCACAGATGGAAGTATAATAGACACAGAATGAGTACCACCTATTTTTTTTCTTGAGTTGAGATACATGGAACACAGGGTGTATTCGAGATTCCTCAGGTAACTGCAACCTATAAGCAACAGTACCAACACGAAGTACAACCTGGAAAGGTCCAAAAAACCTAGGAGCCAACTTTGAACATCTCCTTTGAGCCACAGAAATCTGCCTATAAGGCTGAAGTTTAATATAGACCCAATCTCCAACAGAGAACTCCATATGAACTCTCTTCCTATCCACAAACTTCTTATAAGAATTCAAACTTGTTTTGCAAATTATGACGCAAGAGAACTAATATCTCCTCCTTACTCTTAAGATGGCAGTCTACACTATGTACTGCGGTTGTTCCAGGAACATAACTACAAAGAGAAGGAGGTTGAATACCATAAACAACCTCAAAAGGAGTGACTTGCGTGCTGCGATGCTTAGTAGTGTTATAACAAAACTCTACCAATGGAAGCCATTTAACCTAAACCTTAGGCTGATAATGAATATAACACCTCAAATACTACTCAATAGCTTTATTCACTGCTTCTGTCTGGTCATCAGATTGAGGGTGGTACGGGGTAGACATGTGTAATTTAGTTCTCTGTAATTCCCATAAAGTTTGCCAAAAGATACTTGTGAAAATAGAATCTCGATCTGACACAATTCTCTGTGGAATGCCATGTAATTTAAACACTTCATCAAAATAGACTCGAGCAACACTAGTAGCTGAATAAGGATGTGCTAATGCCAAGAAGTGAGCATACTTGGACAATCTGTCCACCACCACAAAAATGACAGACTTGCCATAAGAGATGGGCAAACCATCTATAAAGTCAATACTAATATCTGTCCAGATAGTACAAGGCACTGGAAGAGGTTGTAAAAGTCCAACAGGATGAGAATTCTGGACTTTAGTAATCTGACACACCTCACAGTGTTTAATAAAATGTTTGACATCTGTTTTAAGCCCTTCCCAATAGAACTCCTTCCGAATCTTATGCACTGTCTTCTCATACCCCTTTTGACCAGCTATTGGTGAGGCATGAAAATGCTGCAAGACCTGGTCCAATAATGCAGGCACCTTTGGAAGATAAATCCTGGATTTATAATACAAAAGGCCATGTTGGAAAGTGTACTTGTTAATGGAAGTAACACCATGACTGATAAACTGAGACAAGAGGTCTGTAAGCTTGGCATCCAAAGCATAAGAGTTCTTGATAGTGTCAAAAAAATCTGGAGAAGGAATAGACAATGCCATCAGAGTTATGGAAGTTGTTGGAGAAGATATAGTAACTTCCTGCCTAGAAAGAGCATCAGCCACCAAGTTGGTATTCCCTTTCTTGTACTCTACCAGAAAATCATATCCAATTAATTTGGACAACCATTTGTGTTGGAAAGGAGTCCCTATTTTTTGATCAAGCAAGAACTTCAAGCTATAGTGATCAGTCCTTATTATAAAGAAATGACCAAGAAGATAAGGTCTCCATTTATGCACTACTGAAACCAATGCAAAAAATTCTTTTTCATAAGTGGAAAGCAGTAGAGCTCGACCTTTGAGTACTAAACTGAAAAAAGCAATAGGGTGATCCCTCTGCATCAAAACAGCTCCAATCCCTTCCCCTGAAGCATCACACTCAATCACAAAACATTCTGTGAAATCTGGCAAGGAAAGGACAGGTGGACTGGTGATTAGCTGCTTCAAATTGTGAAAAGCACGGTCTGCCTCTAAACTCTAAAAAAAATTATCTTTTTGTAACAACTTGTTCAAAGGTACAGTAACAATAGCATAATTCCTGATGAATTTTCTATAATAACCAGTGAGGCCTAAAAAACCTCTAAGAGCTTTCACAGTTGATGGAATAGGCCAATTAAGCATAGCTTCCAGCTTCTTAGGGTCAGTCTTGACCTCTGCCTCAGTGATAATGTGTCCCAAATAAGACACTTCTTGCACAGCAAAGCAACATTTGGACATTTTAGCATATAATTGGTGATGTTTTAGTAAATGCAAGGTAGAAGATAAATGCTCCACATCCTAAGACAAACTCTTACTTATACTAAAATATTATCAAAGAAAACTAAGATGAACTTCCTTAGAAAAGGCTTAAAAACCTCATTCATTAAACTTTGAAAAGTTGTTGGTGCATTGGTAAGACCAAAGGGCATCACTAAAAATTCATAGTGACCCTTATGTGTTCTAAATGCTGTCTTAGAAATGTCCTTTGCTGTCATTCTAATCTGGTGATATCCAGATCGTAAATCCAACTTAGAAAAGACCACAGCTCCATGCAATTCATCTAATAACTCATCAATTACTGGAATTGGGAATTTGTCCTTAATTGTAGCCTTGTTTAACCCCCTATAATCAATGCACATTCGCCAAGTACCATAAGCTTTTCCTACCAATAGAACAGGACTAGAAAAAGGACTCATGCTGGTCCTGATAACTCCAGAAGCAAGTAGTTCCTTGACTATTTTCTCAATCTCAGACTTTTGGAAATATGGTATCTATAAGGCTTCATGTTAACTGGAAGAGATCCATCCTTGAGATTAATTTGATGATCATGTGATCTTATAGGCGGTAACCCTTTTGGTTCCCCAAAAACATCTCTAAATTGTGATAATACTGCTGTGATTTCATTAGGCAAAGAAAAAGAAAGCTCAATCTGGAAAACTTCCATAAGATGCAAAAACATCCCATGTCTCTCATAAGCCTGCAAATTAGCATTGTGTGTAATTGAAACCAAAGAATCTATTGGTCGATGAATGCCTTTCAAAATTACAGGTTCACCTTGAAAAATAAATTCCATGGACAATTCATTGAAATTCCAAGTAATGTCACCCAAATCCTTCAACCATTGAATGCCTAACACCATATCACATCCCCCTAGTTCCAACACAAAGAAACTAGTGGAGAATGTTAGCCCTTGACACTTAAAGTTGAGATGATGAATTTTTCCTTGACAATGTACCATGTCACCATTGGCTATTTTGACAGGAATAGATGGAATCTCCAGACAACTCCATTTCAACCATTGCACTCTTGATGTATCTAAAAAATTGTGGGTTGAACCACTATCCACTAATATAATCAACTGTAATTTGCCAACCGTTCCATACAACCTCATGGTTTGTGGACCATTTGCACCAGACATTGCATATAAGGAAATATTAGGCAATGAATCTGAACTAATAGATGAGTGACTAGGATTAATATGAAGTAAATCCAAAATAGCCTGACTAGGATCCTCTATTGTAGCAGGTACTATTTCATCAACGTTCGAGGATTCAAACTGACCAAGAGAGGCTTCTTGCATCTCCAACATAAAGAATTTTGGATTTAAACATTTATGACCAGGCTGCCATTTTGCGTCACAAGAGAAACATAATCCCTTTTGTCTCTTATCCCGGATTTGGTGATCACTAATACGTTGAACTGGTATATGTCTCTTAGAATCCATGGGATAGGTAATAGCCAAAGGCTTTGGGGGAGCCTCAATAGCCAAAGGTTGATGATTAATTGGCTGACTAAAGCTTTTCACATCCCAAGACCAATTTCTGAGGGATTTCTTAGTAAGGGCAACGGATTCTTCCTGCATCTTGGCTAATTCAAATGCTTCCAGTAAATTTTGGGGCCTAAACATTTTAACAGAAATCCTAATTTCTTCCTTCAAACCACCCAAAAAACAACTCAATTTATATTGTTAAGATAAACCATATAACCTGACCATAATTTCCTCAAATTTTCCTTTATAGTCATCAATAGTGGTGGTATGCCTCAATTTCATTAATTCCTCCATTGGATCTGTTAATGGTGTTAATCCAAACCTAGACTTGAGAGCTCTTACCAAATCAGCAAAATTGGTAATTACTCCAGAGGGTTCAATCTCATTAAACCAAGTCAGTGCTCTTCCTTCCATATAATAAGAAGCAGTAGGTACCTGTTGGAAGGGAGGAATCTGATAGAAATTGAAATATTGAGTAACTTTCTGAATCCAAGAAGTTAGATCTTCACCAGAAAAGTGCGGAAACTCCAAGCGCATACCACGAGGAGGGAAGTCAGGGACCCTTCTTGGATCTGGCGCCCCTATAGGAGGCTGATTTGGATTATGTCCATGTATTGGAGGATCCAAATGGGCCATCCGATCCAAGATATCAACCATAGATTTCTGCAACAACTCATTTTGTTGGCGTAATTGATCATGAATTTCAGCATTCAATGCATCCTGCCTTGTCTGGAAAGCCAACAATTGTTGTTCAAGCTAAGTATTAGTAATCGTGATGAAGAGAGAACCGGTGCTTCGATAACAATTGTGAGAGTTCTTCCTCAATGTTAGAGAAACTAACAAGAAGAACAATCTCCTTGATCAATCAATTTACTCGATTAGCTCAAGAAACTTTAGGAAGAAGAACTGGAAAGAATCGGAAGAAGAACTGGAGGAATTATATTGCTTCAAAAGATGATTTTACAAGGATTGTATGTGTTTATTTATACCAACATGAATTTGATCTAATGCTCTATAATTCCAGCTGCAAAATAACGCAACCTTCCACCACCTTTGATCAAGCTAAGATGAAGAACCTACATGAATTAACGCCAAGGATTTGCTTACACGTGCTAGTCATGCCACATCAGCCAATGACTCTTAACAGTTTTAACAAACTCTAACTGTAAAAGTAACTAATCAGAACCCTGACACTCCCCCTAATGAGAATGTGTAGAATAATGGGGCTCGGTCTCAATAATGGTAACATCCATGGTGGTGTACAAGCGTCGAGATGGGGGGTGAAAACACTGGTAACCTTTCTGATGGACTGCATAGCCCAAGAACAAGCAGCGTACAGCCATGGATCTAGTTTTTTATGTTGATGCTGATGCAGGTGAACATATGTAAACAACTAAATGGTCAAGGGGGAAGCATCAAAATCAATGGTAGGTGGTGGTGGACTGCGAGTGATTGAAGAGGAGTCTAGAAGTTTAGCACTTTGGATAGCATACAATTTATGAGATACACGGTCGTGGACACAATATCTAGCCAATAACTATGGGAGGCATTGCCAATAATAAGAAATGCTCTCGTTGTCTCTAAAATATGATGATTTTCCTTTCGGCAACCCCGTTCTATTGAGGTGTATGAGCACATGAAGTCTAATGGAGAATGTCGTGTTGCGAAAAAGAATCATTGGAGGGCATCGTTGACATATTCACCTTCATTATCAGATAGCAAAATCTCAAGGGTAGCAGAAAATTGAGTCTTTAGCATATTGTGAAATATCTGGAAAAATTTGAACACTTCGTCTTTGTGACACATCAAACATATCGAAGTCATACGTGTACAGTCATCAACAAATAAAATAAACCAGCGAATACCAATAGAAGTGGAGATAGTAGATAGACCTCGTACATTGGTATGAATAAAAGAAAATGGAGTAGTTGTCTTATTCTTTTGCAAAGGAAACGATACACGATGACTCTTAGATAAACTACAGACTTCACATTGAAAATGAGAACTGTCAATGCCATAAAATAAATAAGGCAATAAAGTTTTTAAATAACCAAAGGACAAATGACGCAAACGTCGGTGCCACAACCCAATTTGTTGTTTATGCTTCACAAAATGGCACAAGACAGTATGCACTCGACGAATACTAAATTCATCCATAAAATATAATCCCCCTCATTTACCACAACCAAGATTCCCTTTGTTGAGAATATCATGAAATAAGAAGAAATGCAGAAACATCAGAACTCAACAATTTAGATCTTTAGCCACTTGACCTACTGACAATAATTTATTTGATAGAGATGGAATAAGCAGTGCATGAGGAAGTGTGAGAATAGGTGTAAGCTTGACACAGCCTGCACTAGTAACCGGAGAGAAAGCTCCATTAGCATTAGTAATAGCAATTCATCGTGGTATGTTAGTCTCTCAAGAATCATTAGGATCATCATTCATATGATCTGTTGATTCGAAATAAATAATCCAACCCTCGGAACTATTAGTAGAGAAACAAATAGACTAAAATTGTCCTTACCTGCTGCATCCTCACTAATACCATAATCAGGTTGGTTAGATGGTGTTGTATCAATAAGATATAATATAGGATCTGCAGTAACTAAAATGGCTTTTCCGCCACCTGCATGAGTACCCTTCTCACGTTGCCTACGTGCCTTGAAATCAGCCCACCAATCTAGATAGCCATGCAATTTGAAACAAGTATCCCGGTTATGTCGATGACTATTACAATGAGTACAACTACTAGTAGCAACCCTGGATTTGGACACCCTAACAAGTGGATCAGTAGAAGGTGTCAATTGAAGAGAAGAAGATGAGAGAGAAATCTTAATTCTCATTCAATAATAATTTATGAATACATATTCCTTTTCTATATACAGGTATTGCCGTGTATATCCCTAAAATAATGGGATACACTACCATAACAACTCCTATAATCATGTGATTACATTGACTCCATACAAATCCCTTAATCATAGGGATTGAATACCAACACTTGCCAACATAACTTGGTGTTTTTTTTGGTTATTGGCGAAGATTATGAGTTATTACTAGAAAATATTATTAGTTGAAGTGAACTGTGAGGAAAGAAACAAATATTAGTATATGCTTGGCCTTTCAAGATTTACTGCTGTAGAACCATTAGACTAGAAAATGTAATTAACTGTCGATGCAAAAAACTCGCACCAACTTTAGGCCTTCTTGGGTTGTATACGCACAGCTAAGAAACTGAATTGAAAGTAAAAACACACAAAGAATTTACGTGGTTCGGCAAGAATGCCTACGTCCACGGATAGAGTTTGTATTTCTCATTATTCTCCAAATGGTTACAAGTTATCTATTTATAGTACAATGGGGTAACTGCTCTCCTGCTTTCTCTCCTTACATCATGCATGCAATCCCTATTTGAAATTTGAAGAGGAGTTCCACTCTAATTTGGAAGGAGAGTTGAGAAGATGATCGATGATCATCTCCAAAGGCGGGATGAGGTTATTCAAGTTACGTATCACACTCCTAACACATCTTGTCATCTTGTGCCAAGTGCAGCGTCCAGGTGTCCACTGTGTTCATGTGTCATCGCACTTTTATGCTCCACATTAACCTATGGTGTAATTCACCTATGATGTAGTTGGGATTTGATGCTGCTGCAGTTTTAGGGATTATTAGTTGAGTGAATTATGAGAGAAGAATAGAAATTAGGATATATTTGGCCATTCAAGAGGTACCGATGTAGAACCATTATAATAGAAAATGTCAAATTGGTTTTCAAATAATTTAAGCGGTTGTTCCATATGGAATCTTGAGATTTGTGTTACTTGAAAAGCTATTGTTTCCCTTTGTCTATAATAAAAAATGAATTTTTCTGATCATCCAGTTGTAGTTTTGAGTTTTGACTGGTCAATTTTTATATGTGGATGTGTTTTTTGGGTGAGAGTTATTGACTGAGTTGCTAATCAGTGTTTGGGTATGAGTTATTTACAGATTTGTGGTGTGCTTGATGTTGGATCTTTGGATCTGAAACATGTGTAATCAATTCATGCCAAAGTTTTCAGGCAATAGTGTTTCTCTAACTCTAGCTCATGCCCACTGTGGAAACCTCTCCTTATCTGCAACCCACCAACATTTTCTCCCTAACCAAAACATTCAGCTAGGAAGAATAGTCGAAAAGAGAGAACCAAATGACATTGGATCCATTCACAGTTCCACGCCTCACTCTTCCGCATGAGGATATGGAAATGCAGAATCGCATATGAGGACATGGAAATGTTGGAAAAAACGCACTCGCGAAAACGTTATAAAAACAAGGAACGCACATAGGAGTAATCAATCAGAAAACAACTTTCAAAAATTTCTTATTAATTATGATTAACATTCATAATCTATGACTAAACTAATTGTGTAAAGATTATGTACCTTGAGATCTCTCTGGATTGATCTCTAACAAAGTATTGAAGGATGGAGTAAGCTAGTTTGATATGATGATCAAACTTGCGGATCTTCCACCTTATGAACCAATTGCCAAACTTGGATTTCGAGAGTGTGGACTCCCTACACCAAGAACTTGAAAATCAAAAATCAAAACTGTGGAGAAAATTAGAGAGTATAGTCCAACTGGTGTCTCAACATTAGGAAACAAAACAGACTAGTGTGTGTTTACATGGGCTACAGTGGGACCAACAAAGAAAAATAAAGCATGGGCTTCCTACGGATTTAATTATCAGCCCAAGCCCACAAGCATAATTAAAATACATAAATTGTAATATATTTCACTAAAATATTATAGTTGCACTCCTTGTTTTATCTCAAATTAAATATGAGCCTTTCGTTATCATCGTTAATTAAAATCCTCACGTTATGTTGCAGATACCCATCAATTAAATATGTCACTGACATATAATATTTAATTGACATCTTTAAATATTCTTTGAGCTTACTACTTAACTTATTTGAATGTGTCATGCATAGTTTTGACACAATCTCAAATCCTATAAGCATTCTCGAGAGGATATCATCAATCCATAATTAGACGTGAATTCTATTAACAGATTATTTTTCATCGTACATCTAATGCGGTTATCCAATTCACTCTGTGTATGTCAGCCTGTACAAAAAGACCTCACCCTTTGATAAATCAAAATCTCATACATTAAATTCACATGTACCAATAATCTTTAATAAATTAAGATTATGAACAATGTCATAACATCAGTGTGAATGTATAATTTTTCATGTAGTCAGACTGAGAAATTGACTCACACGCAATCTTGATCAATACATTCTAAGTGTACTAGTATAGTAAGTTCAAGCATTACCACTTTTCGTATCCAAGATACTCATACTGAAATACTATACTATAACCCTGTCAACGGTTTGTCCAATTCCGTCTAAGCGGTGATTGTTTGCTTATATTCAATAGGAACTTATGAATTGATATTCTGTGTGTAAGCTAAACTCTACACACCAATTCATATACCATATAGAATAAAAGACGCTTATGCCAATATGTCCTTTTTCATATATAAAGAGCTAAACATATTTTATTCCAAATAAATAAACTGAGTTTGAATATATATAAAATCATAACCTTTAGCATACTATCCCTATCGGGAAATGCAAAACAGAAAGAGGTTTATAGCTTAATTGTTGCCAGACTTTGTGGCCTAATAAATAAGGCAATGAATAAGTGAAGGACTATCCATTGCTAGTAAAATGCTTTGTAGTGTAAAGAAAAAAGAGATTTACATAGCATAGGTTTATACGTTGCACAAAACAGTTTTAGATTATAGATGGAATAGGATTTGACAAAATATGATTGACAATTGTATATTTTTTTTGAAGTTTTGAAAATGGGAGAATTGCAAGTCACAATATACAATTAAATACTAAATACATCTACTGACTGCGAAAAGGCACCACTCTTCAAGACCCCAGATTCCAGTTCGAATGGATCAAAAGGATTGCTTCGAGGATGGGAACTTTTTTTGAAGTTCTAATCATTGTTCTTACCAATAACCTGCAGACAATTTTAGTTTCAGTTGTTCTTTTTTTAAAGCACAAATTTTTAAGTTTCAAGTAATGCTGAAGAGTTCTATATTTATGTAAGACAAACAACTGCTAGTCATGTGATCCAAAAAATCCAAAGCTAATCACGCTACTGGTGTCTCAACCAAGGTCACGACATGGACCGACGCTTTTGAGAAAAAAAGTGTAAGAAAATGTAAGAGCCGTCACCAATTGATTATAGTGAAATTGAACACTGAAATGTAAGGTCTGTGAACCAGGAAAAATGGGTAAGGGGATATATAGAGTGTGGAGAAGGTGTTATGCACTCCACAGCTCCCTAATCGGTTGCTTTTTTTTATTATTCATTCTTTTTCTTAAAAATATTTTTGTATGTCCCAATTTGTTTTAATGAATTTTCCATATACCTGAAAAATCATTTATTGTCAAATGGTTGGAAGAAATTCCATTAATTTTTAATAAATGATAAAACCAATTTATTCAAGTAATCATAAATAAAACTTTTTTGACGGAGCTGAATATTTTCAAGTCCTCCTCCTAGTCGGTTTTCAAATGCAATATCTAAATAAATCAAATCTTTGCCATTTGTTCATTTTATTTTAAAATTCTTTTTAGATCAAATTTAATCCATAAAATATAACGTTTCGAGAAATCAATACTTTGAAATTCTCTAAAGTCTATTTGAAGAGTTTAAACTCCTTTTCTGAAAGGAATGTTTCGAGAAACCAATACTTTGAAATTCTCTAACATGATTGGATGTTTCGCGGGTTGGGTATACAAACTTTATCAACCGTGCAATTTGATTCTTTTTGAAAACTCTCAAACATACACACTAAAGTAATTTTGGAATTTAATCCTAGGCTTGCATACTAACTTAACTAATATTTACATTATTATGGTATTTTGTATGACACTATTACATTAATTGGGCCAAATATCAAAAAAGAAAATGCAACCCAAATCTAATACAAAAATACCCCATACAAGTCTAAAAGCCCAAATATTTAAATGCTTAAAACTAACCAAAAGTCCAATTATAAATTTAATTTGAAAACATATGCCTCATAAATTATCCAAAAGCCCCAATACAATGACATTAATATGGACCAATAACAAAAAAAAAGTAATCTAAGAACTTAAAAGCAACAGGCCCATTACATCAAAATCCAAAGGAAAGCCCAAAACACAAACTAAATTCTAACCATTTAGCAAAACAAAATCTAGCAGCCCAAGACCAAAACCAACTTAAACCCAGCCCAAAACAACAAACCTGGGCTGGCCCAACAATACAAAACCATTCCAAAACCCATAACAATACAAAACCTGCCCAAAACTATACAAAATACAAAAAGTCCAGCAAATCTATTACCATTAGAAGGCCAAACATAGGTTTTCAATCGGGCCCATTACTGTTCATCCCCTTCCTCTGGCAGCAACTGGGTTCCACCTCTTCACCGTCCGGTCGACCTGTAAACAAAATTGAAGTACAAGGCAAGTAAGCACACCAGATCCAACCCAACAAAATCTAACAGAGAAGTAGCAATCCATATCCTGAATTGAATAATATGTTTAACATACATGATTTGGCACAAACCTATATCCCAGAGAAGTAGTAATCTAGGTTCACACAAAAATCCAGCAAAATATCCAAATGAAATATATAGGAAGAGCAAGCATATGATCGAGCATCGTACAAACCTCTGGATCTTCTTAGTCAGTCTTTTCCTTCAAAAGAAAACTCTCCTCTCCTTTAAAATCTATGGATTTTCTTCTCCAAAAGTCTCTCCTTTTTTCTGGATTTTTTTGTTGAGGATACCGGGTCAATATGACACAAACAACGAAAATCAAAATGAAAGAAATATTAAAAAGATATGCGTGGTTCGGTCACTAACGACCTACGTCCACGAAAGAGATAACACTTTTATTTAGAGATAATACAGGAGGAGGAGAACACAAACTCAACTCACACTCACTCATTAGTGCATCTACATGCACCAGAACTCTCTCACAAAAACACTCTATTTTTGTTTTATTTTCTTTCTAACTCACTGCACTACATATCTCTACCACCCTACCTCACCCTTTATATAGGGATATTACATAAGTATGAACAAACTAAGCTAAGTCATAGAAGAAGATGTAGTTGTTGACAAACAAAGCTTGGACGGTGCCAAACTTTGACAAAAGATGGAGATTAGTTGGGTAGTTGGTGAGTGGTGAGTGGGTGGGTGGTGGCTGGTTGGTGGCACACCATTGTTGAAGTGCTTGGTTTGGTGATTGCATGTTGCATGCATGACTTTTATGGGTATGAACCCATCAATTCTCCCCCTTTAAACCCATAGGAGGAGAATGCAACTGGTCTATCTTCAGTTGTTGTCCATTCTTGCTATGTCCTGACATAGCTCAAGCTTTTCGTGAGTAACCACCTTTGTTAACATGTCTGCTGGATTCTCATCAGTGTGAATCTTCACAAGTTTCAATAGTTGTTCTTCAATCACTTCGTGTATCTAGTGATAGCGAATATCAATATGCTTTGCACGAGAATGGTACATGTAGTTCTTGCTTAAGTCTAGAGCACTCTGACTATCACAATGTGCCTTGAATTCCTCTTGATTAATACCCAGTTCCTGGAGAAACCACTTCAACCACAACATTTTTTTACCAGCTTCCGCTGTAGCAATATACTCTACTTCTGTTGTAGATAAAGCAACACACTTCTGTAGTTTGGACTGCCATGAAACAGCTCCCCTTGCAAAAGTGAAAACATATCCTGAAGTAGATTTCCTACTGTCAAGATCACCAGCCATATCTGAATCAGTATAGCTATCCAAAACTAGATCTGCTCCCCCAAAGCACAAGCATAGCTTCGACGTACCCTTTATGTACCTTAGAATCCATTTAACAGCCTCCCAATATTCTTTCCTTGGATTGGAAAAGAATCTTCTCACAACACCAACAGCGTGAGCAATATCTAATCTTGTACACACCATTGCGTACATCAGACTATTGACTACTGAAGAGTAAGGGACTGCTTCCATCTCTTCAACCTCCTTCTCTGAGAAGGGACAAGATTTCTTGCTTAGCTGCAAATAGTTACCTAGTAGAGTGGTAACCGACTTCGTATCCTTCATGTTAAACCTTTCAACACCCGTTTAACATATGTTTCCTGTGACAGCCATAATTTCTTGGCTTTTCTATCACGAACAATCTTCATACCTAGTATCCGTTGAGTTGGACCTAAGTTCTTCGTGTCAAAGAACTGGGATAGCTGGGTTTTCAAACTTTGAATCATGGCTACATCCTAGCCAACAATTAACATGTCATCCACATAAAGTAGTAATATCACAAAATTACCGTCTGAGAACTTTTGGACATAAACACACTCGACTGCTGCAGTCCTTTTGTATCCATGACCCATCATGAATGAGTCAAACTTTATGTAAAATGGTCTCGATGCCTGCTTAACGCCGTAGAGACTTTTATGTAGTTTATAGACCAAGTGCTTCTTCTTAGGAACTTCAAAGCCTTCTGGCTCCGCCATGTAAATTTCTTCCTCCAAATCACCATGGAGAAATGTTGTCTTTACATTCTGTTGATGCACAGACCTGGGCCTGGTACACCACCATGGAGGTATTGTCCGCTCTGGGCCGCAAGCGGACCGCACGGCTTTGTTTCAGGTAAAGCCCGCCTCCGTGACCCAACCCGCGCTCGTACTGAGAATCGATGGGTGCACGACGTGAGAGTCGAACCTATGACCTCGTGTGAGGGGGCGTAAGCCACTACCACCAAGCTTCAGCTCGGTGGTAGTGGCTTACGCCCCCTCACACGAGGTCATGGGTTCGATTCTCACATCGTGCACCCATACCTCACGAGCGCGGGTAACGTCACGGAGGCGGGCTTTGCCTGAAACAAAGCCGTGCGGTCCGCTTGCGGCCCAGAGCGGACAATACCTCCATGGTGGTGTACCAGGCCCAAGTCTGTGCATCAACACATTCATTTACTCAAGCTCCAGATTCATACTTGATACTAACCCAAGTATGACTCGGATGGATGTCATCTTCACCACTGGTCAAAAAATCTTGTCAAAGTTAACTTCTTTCTTCTGTTGAAATCCTTTGACGACCAACCGAGGTTTGTACTTCACAAGCTTTCTGCTACCATCTTTCTTTCAGCTTCAACACCCATTTGTTGTACAGCGCTTTCTTCCCTTTAAGAAGTTTCTCATAAGTTTGGTTTTTCTACAAGGAATTCATTTCTTCTTGCATAACTTGCATCCACTCACTACTTTCAGCATGAGTGTGAGCTTCTTGAAAGCTCTCTAGCTCCCCCTCATCATTAAGCATAATATAGTCTGAATCCAAATATCTTCTTAACGGAATCATAGTACGACCCCTCAAAGATCTTTCTAGCTGAGGTGCATCAACTGGAGAAGGTTGTGCTGGTTCTATCGCTTCTGGTGGAGGAGGTTGTGGCTCCCCCTGCTCAACACCTTCTGTGTGATCTTCTTCTAGATCTTCCTTATGCAATTCATCATTATATGAAGAAATCACTGGTGCAGAATCTGAGATAGTGTTTGAAACACTAGGAGCAGTGAACTTGGTGGATTTGTCGAAGTCTTCAAACACTTCATTCTCATGGAACACAACATCCCTGCTTCTGATAACCTTCTTATTAGTTCGTTGCCACAGTCTTTATCTAAATTCATCATCTCCATATCTGATGAAAATGCAAGGACTGGATATGTTGTCAAGCTTCTGTCTCTGCTTCTTGGATACATGTGCAAAAGCTTTGCACCCAAATACTTTCAAGTGAGAGTAAGAAATATTTCTTGCAGACCACACCTTCTCTGGAATTTCAAAAATCAGAGGTGCTGACGTTGATCTATTGATCAGGTAACAGGCCACACGAACTGCTTCTCTCCAGAATGACTTCGGAAGTTTTTCCATACTTAGCATACACCTTGCTCATTCCATAATGGTCCGATTCATCATCTCGGCTACACCATTATGTTTTGGGGTACGTGGGACTGTCTACTCGTGCCGAATACCGCTTTTAGCATAGTATGCTTCAAATTCCCTAGAAACATACTCGCCTCCATTGTCTGATCGGAGGCACTTCAACTAATTTTTGGTCTCCCTTTCCACCATAACGTGAAAATTCTTGAAATTCTCGAACACCTAATCCTTGGTTCTGAGAAAATTACCCACACCTTCCTTCCAGCATCATTAATAAAGGTCAAGAAATATATATTATCTCCCAAAGATTCTTCTTCTAGAGGACCACAAACATCGAAGTGTACCAAACTCAGCAACTCTGACCTTTTCGTGGAAAAGGTATTGAATGAGACTATGTGCTGCTTCCTGAATAAGCAATGATCACATGGGTTCAGCAGAATATCTTTAGACATTGTGATGAGTTCCTCCTTTGACATGGTGGACAACCCTTTTTCTCCCATGTGACCGAGTCTCTTGTGCTAGATATTTGGAGAAGTCTCTTCCTCCACAACATTGATGCTTTTTTAACATACTTTGGCTTGTGTTCTGTACAATGTGCCACAAATATGTCCTATGAAATAAGTCAAATCACCTTTCATCAACTTCCAGGTGTCATTACCAAAATGATTGTGATAGCCCTATTTATTAAGAGCATTCACAACAATAAGATTGAACCGGAGGTATGGGACGTGTCGAACTTCCTTCAACACCATAGCGCATCCAAGATTCCTTTTGACATGCACATCACCAATGGCCACAATCTTGGCAAAACTATCGTTGCCCATCTTCACTGTACCAAAATCACCGATTTTTTACGAAGTGAAGAAATCAATTTCTGGAGTGGCGTGGTGTGATGCAGCAGTGTCGATCACCCACTCAGGATCGTGGCTTGCTGGATGTAAGCACGTATCTTCATTTCAAGAGAGTAGTGCTACATCCTCCGAAATGGTGACCAAAGTTTCACCATTTTCATTCTTAGATTCGGAGCTACTTTGACATTTCTCCCGTTGTAACTTCTGGCAATTCTTCTTTATGTGGCCTTCAATGCCATAGTGGTAACATTTGTACTTGCTTTTTTACTGTCTCCTGCCGTCGGTGGACTTTCTATGATCTTGTATTCGTCCTTGGTTTTTACTTCTGCCTCTACTATTGCCTCTTCCTTGAGGCCGTCCTCTACTTTTAGTAACAAGGGCATGAGACTGATCTATGCCCAATTCCTTCCTTCGAGACTTCTCGTTGAATAAAGCATGAAAGAGAATTTCCATGGTAAGTTGGCCTCCGGGTGCTGAGTTACTGAGGGAGGTCACCAGCGTCTCCCAACTGTCTAATAAAGAATTGAGAAGTAGTTGGGCTTATTGTTCATCATTAAGAATGAACTTGATAGATACAAGCTGATTCACCAAGTTTTGGAACTCATTGGTATGCTAAACTACAGAAGTACCATTTTTCAACTTCAAATTGACAACGGATCTAACCAAAAGAGCTTTATTCCGAGCAGTCTTGGCTTGGTACATGTTCTCCAGCTTCTTCCAGAGATCATATGCACTTGTCTCCTATGCAACATGGTGAAAACACTGTGATTGATCCAATTTTTGATTTGACCAATCATCTTCTTGTTTTTCTTCATCCATTCCGCACCTTTAACTTCATCCGGCTTCTTCCCTTCATTCTCCAAGGGATCTGCCAGATCTATACAATTTAGAAAATCCTCAATCCGAGGTTTTCATAGTGCATAAGTTGTAGGAGTCAACTTCATCATGGCTTCTGATGACTCTGATGTAGAAGCTTCCACCGAAAAAGCTTCGATTTCAAGCTCAACTGAGCAACACCAAAATTTTGGAAAGAAATCTTGCAAAACCGATAGCACGGTTGCGTCCGAAATGATCAAAAACCTTGAGAATTGGTTTTTCCTTCCTGAAAATCGGTCCAAACATTACCGAACCGGCCAGTCAAAGTTTCTGCAACTTAAACCAAACTTGACTGTTGACTAACGATTAACTGACAGTCAACTAACACCGTTTGATGACGTGGCACAATTGATGAGGTGGCAGTGTTGAAGTGTCCATTAACGTGGTGCAATGATATGTCAAATTTGTTAACGTGGCGCTAACGTGTTGAATGACATGGCGCTGACCTAGCTTCGTCTTTAACCTCCATATACATGAATAGTACCTCAAAACTTTAGAGGGAGAGTGTAGCTCACCTCGAGTCCGTTTGCGATGATTTTTGAACCAGAAGACTTGTATGGTGATGGAGAACACTCAGATGTGTTCAAAATTGAATTTTATCGAAGTCGTTAAATTGACCCAGAGCAAAATTTCCTCTTTTTCTGTCCGAGAAGATTTTTGGTAGCTGAAAATCCAAACCTCTGGCTCCGATACCACTTGTTGAGAATACCGGTCAATATGACACAAACAATGAAAACCAAAACAAAAGAAATACACAAGTTATACGTGGTTCGGTCACTAACGACCTACGTCCACGGGAGAGAGAACACTCTTATTTAGAGATAATACAGGACGAGGAGAACACAAACTCAACTCACATTCACTCGCTAGTGCCTCTACTTGCACCATAACTCTCTCACAAAATCACTCTGTTTTTATTTTCTTTTCTTTCTAACTCACTGCACCACATATCTCCACCACCCTACCTCACCTTTTATATAGGGATATTACATTGGCATGAACAAACTAAACTAAATCATAGAGGGAGATGTAGTTGTTGACAAACAACGCTTGGACGGTGCCAAACTTTGACAAAACATGGAGACTTAGTTCGGTAGTTGGTGAGTGGTAGGTGGCTGGTGGCTAGTTGGTGGATGGGTGGTGGCACACCATTGTTGAAGTGCTTGCTTTGGTGATTGCATGTTGCATGCATGACTTTTATGGGTCATTTTCTCCTCAAGAAGCCTCACTAAGCTTCCGGCTTTTCTCCTCCTCTTCTCTAAACTCTCTTCATTCTTTCCTTTTCTTCTTTCTTTTTATATTTTTTCCTTCTCTTTTCTCGGTTCCCTCTCTTTTTCTTTTGATTTAGATCTTCTCTCGCATTTTTATTTCATTTATCTTTTTTTATTCCTCCCTTTTTTTGTTTCTTTCTTTTCTTGATTTCTTTTCTCCTTTTCTTATTTTCTTATTTTTCTTCTTTTTTGTTTCTTTCTCATCCCCTCAACCACTCTCCCCCTTTTCCTCTTTTTTTTTCTTCACCTACCCCAACCACTCATGCCCCCTTTTTTTTTGCCTCCACTTTTGGTGGTTAATCATTCCACCGAAAGTTGAGGCATATACATATATTACACACACCCACAACACCGATATATATATATATATATATATATATATATATATATATATATATATATATATATATATGAATGTCATCATAATATATATGGCCCTATGGTATCAGAGCCAAGTTTTTGTAAAAACGGAAAGAATAAATTTTTGTCAAATAAAGAAGTATGAATGCCATCATGATCTACTTGAAATGGTTTGATGAATGGTTTGATGAGATCAAGACATGGTGTTCCTAAGATAACATATTTTTAGCACCAAGAAAACTTGTATTAAATGTGATATCAGAATTTTTAATTCTAACATTTGATAATTTGTAAAGAATTTTAAGGTGTTCACCAGCTGCAGATTTTATACCTTCAATTATTTTTTCCCAAAAATAATAGGGAACTAAATCAGATCACAGACAATTTAAGTATGCACCATAATCTACTAAAGCAATTGTATCAAAGGAATAAGAATTTTGAATGACAATTGTAATTCTGATGAACAATTTTTGACTAGTAACTTGAGATAATAATCCAATAAAAGTTTGGTCATTTTTATAAGAACTCTCAACTACAATTCCTTATGTTTCTAATTTATTAATTCTTCCAATGTCATCTAATTCACTAGGTGTTTCAGATGTAATTATTCTTTTTTCCTTTGTCAATGATTGAGACTAATTCATTTATTTTCCATCGATCATTCCTTTGTTGATTCCCAAGAGTGTTGAGTTCTATTCTTATCGCAGAAATTTCCATTTGAAGGTGTTGAAGATCAAGAGTTTGAGAGAGTCATATATTTTGATCATGTTTAGATAGAATTTCCTTCAAATTATAGATTGCTTTTGGTGGTGAAACCTTATTATCAGAATTAAATATTTTTTTTTAATTTGTCCAAATAAGCTAGTTTCAATGTGGAATCATCAATGTGATTGACAACTTCTAAAAAGAATTCTTGATCCCCAGAAAGCATGTTTATTTCAGGGTCAGAAGATGAAGAGGGGATATCATCATATTGATGTTCATTGTCAGAAAGAGATAGTGATGATTCGTCATCAGTATCTATAAGAATTGAATCTAATTTTGCAATAATATTTTCATCAAATTCTAACTCATTGATTCGATTGCGAACTCTACAATATTTTGCATAATGACCTGGTGTATTACATTTGAAACAAACCACTTGGTTAGTTTTGTTTTTATTAGGATTGGACTTTGTTTTTTTATTTTCTATTCGTGTATTAGATAATTTCGGAGTATAAGATTTCTTATAAAACCTAGATCAAAATTGAGTAGGTTTAATACTTTTTAGCAGAAATTTTTTTCTTAGTACAATTTTCTTCATAACCAAATTGTTTACATAATGATCCTAATTCATTCTTCGACTTAGTTTGTTCATATTTTAATTGTTTTTGTAACTTAATATCAGAACATACTAGTAATCCTACCTTTTGGATGTGGTTAACTAAATCACCATAAGTTAATTGATCATAAGGAATTTGATTATTGTTCATGGATTTAATCTTTTCCCTAACTTTATCTCCAAATAATATACAAAGACCGGCTAATAATTTTTCTTTCCAAAAAGCTTGATTATTATCAGGACGCATCATAACTCTAGTTAAAAATGTATCTTTATATTGTTGGAAATCATAAAGATTTGCTAAAAGTTCTGAATATCTATCTCTAATGCTAGAAGGATCTCCCAAAAAATGTTTTGATATTGAAAAGATTAGTGTGGCAACAGCATCTTGGATTTCTTCACCAAATTCTGTTTTGATAAATGTGCCATCAGAAGTAATCTTAACAACATTAAGAATTTCATTTTGTTGGGCATATGTAAGGTGGTAATCCCACCATCCTTTTAATTGACCTGTAAAGCCAGCAACAATTAAGTTTGCAATAGCCTGATCAGTCTTATCCATTTTTGTTTTGTAAGCGTTGCTTATCATAGTCATTTGTTGTAATCGATAAGAATATTATAATCCAACATACCATCTATATGGTATCAGCATTATATTTCATTTGATTCGATTTTTTTCTTCTAACAAAAGATCTGGTGGAGTAGTTTTAGAATAATAAAGTTTTTGAGGAGATTGCCATTTCATTTTGTTGACTTCAAAGTCATAATTATCTGGAGTACTCCTAGTTTTGTCAAGATTATGAATTGCTGGTTGTTGTATCCCAATTTTTATCAAAGCTTAAAAGACCACAAAATTTCAAATTTTAAAAAAAACTCACAATTTACACCTTTTATGAGCCCACTTAAAACCTCAGCCCAAGTAAATAAAAAGCCCAAACAAAACTCATTTGTTTAGCTTACAAATTATTTTGTTATATTTTGCTTTTGTTTTGGTCCAATAAGTGAACCACTTGAGTCTAAAGAACCAATCCAGCAAAATAAGCCCATTGTCACCATCCATTAAAACAGCCCGGCCCGGTCCAAACCCTTAGTTAACCTAAATACTAGAAGCCCAACCCAAGCCACATTTACCCAAGCCAAAACCTAATGAAAGAAATAGAAACGGAGGAGAGAGAGTGCGCTGACCAAAAGGAAAAGACAGAAGAAACGGTGGGGAAGCCTGTGCAACGGCTAGGAAGAAAGGAGAGGCGCGCTCGAGTTGGAAAAAGGGAGAGGGCACCGAAATTCAAACAAAAAGATGATTCGGGTTGACAACGGGTGCCGCATGTGTTGATTTTGAGGAATTTTGATTTGAGTTTTTTGGTATAAATAGGGAGAGAACAAGCTTGAAGAAGGGGGGAACTTTTGATTTTTTTCTTTTTGTTGTTTTCAATCTTCTAGAAATACGATTTCAGAACGGGTTTTTAAGGAGGAAAATTCTAGGATTTTGGGGGGATCTATTCTTACGGTTGGGATTTTTTTAGGTGTTTATGGATTGGAGGAAAGGGATTCTTTTGGGAGATCTTCAAGAAAAAAGGTACAAAAAAAAACAGAGTGAAAATTCTAGAATTCTAGAGAAGGGAGATCACTATTCGTAAAGAGCACTTCTGCCCTTTGTTTCTGGCCAACAGTTTGTTTTTTTAAAAAAAGATTTATTGCTCCTCTGTGATTCAAGTTGAGAAGGAGATAAGCCCTATGAGGCCTCTTTTCTTCAATGGAGAGAGGATAGCATGAATGTGTAATCATTTCGTTTGTCAACTGTGTATATTGCTACTGTGCTTGTGTTATTAATTTCAATTTCTGCCATACATTTCATGTCCTCTTGTTTTACTTCCAGTAATTTCTTCTAGTAATTTTGATTTCTATTCGTGTTCCTCAGTGATCTAAGATGGGATAAAGACATTCCAAGATTTCTATTGTATTGATTTGTTAATATGCTTTGATAAGAAGAATTGAAAGAATTCCATATTGATATGTTCATGACGGCTAATCAAAGTAAAGGTCTTGAATGTAAGATATACTAGTTTGGAAAATAAGTGTGCTATGCTTCAAGTAAATTCATAGGGTGCCATGCATAAATTGCAGTTATACATGCTATTTTATTACATGCACTTGTATGTGCTTATATGATACATGAATCTATGGTACTTGTTGTTGCTAGGATTTATGAGAAGACTACCTTGCACGTTGATGAAATTGTTAGCCAGGATTGTGTTTTTAAATTTGATTATCCATTTTCTTGTTCGGTGCATTTATCTCAAATTGGGTTGAGTTAAGTTAGAGATGTTGTGCTTGTTCATGAAGGCCCTAGTTATTGTATTGCATGTGTGACGACCCGGCCCAGCTTGTCAGCCCATCTGGCCAGCCCCGCACCGCGGCCTCACATTCAGGCTCCATGGGCCCCACCCCCAACCCATCTGGCCCCGCAGACACCCAGGTTGTTGGTGTGAGGTTTAGAGGAGTTGAACTCATGACCTCCACACCCTTTAACATAGTGCCCATGGCAACCTATGTCACCAACTAAGCCTTTTTTTCTGTGACGACCCGGCCCAGCTCGTCATAGGTTGCCATGGGCACTATGTTAAAGGGTGTGGAGGTCATGAGTTCAACTCCTCTGAACCTCACACCAACAACCCGGGTGCCTGTGGGGCCAGAGGGGTTGGGGGTGGGGCCCATGGAGCCTGAATGCGAGGCCGCGGTGCCGGACGGGCCAGATGGGCTGTCGAGCTGGGCCGGGTCGTCACAGCATGTGATCCGACGACGGAACCGATTGGATAGCATTGGATGTTTTCGATCAGATTCTTGAGGAAATTGATGGAATCCCTACTATTAGATGGAAAATGATTTAATGAAGCACGGGGCCTTCGATATGATAACCTTCTTTCGGTAATAAATCATATTTTTTAATCATACTAATTTAATAGTATGGTTGAAATGATAAATTGCCTAAATAAAAATGAGAACCGGGTACCTCTTATTTGTGCTTATTGTTTTTACTACATGTTGATGATGTGTTTTGTTTAAGATGTGTTTTTCCATGCTACGTGATTATGTGTAAATTGTATGATTTAAAGTGTTAATATATTCGAATTAGGATTTGCGATAATTCAATATCGTATAGTCCACACAAAAACTCGGTTCCCAACATTTTAATTTCATTTTATTTCTATATTTGCTTCTATTTCTATTTCCGTTTTGTTTTTATTCTTATTTTGTCTTTATTTTTATATATTATTTTGTTTATTATTTTATTTTGTTCTTATTTTCGTTTTATTATTTTATTTTATTTTTATTTATTTTATTTTTATTTTTACTCTTATTTTATTTCAATTTTATTTTTATCTTATTTTTGTTTTACTTTTCTTTGTATTTTATTTTTCATTTTTATTATTTTTAATATGATTTTTTTAAACATTTACATTGTATATTTTAGTTGTGTATAAAAATTATATTGAAAGTCTTAACCGACGAGAGAATTAATTTGGGAAATGCATTGGATGCACCCTCATAGAAAATTCTTGAGGTGAGAGTCTTTCATGGACACTTGATCATTTGATAGAAGAGTCTCATGAACATCAATATTAGACTCTCAATATAGTTTTTATATTCTGTCTAAATTATTTTACTCGATGTATATATTTTGTTAATATGTCACACTTGATTTTCTTAATCATTTAATGGGATAATAAAAATTAAATTGGCAACTGTTTTTAAAACAGACATTGTGAGGTGTCTTACACCTTCCCCATATGTAACAAACTCTGTTACCCGTTTTCTGGATTTTCGTTGACCAAAAATTTTTTATTGGTGACCAATTGCACCTATTATAATTGGTGGCGACTTCTTTTAAATTTCTTTCAAAAAATCGGTTGCGACACTGGTATTTCAGAAGCCTCACGAGTGTCAGGAATTTGTAAAGAAGGAAACTGAGTAAGATCAGCTCGAAGTTCCTGTAATTTTTTATCTATTGCTATCAAGAAATCAAAATCTTTTGGAGCTAATGTTTTGGCTAACTGGGAGGGGGGGTGTATCTCATAAGGTTTGAATACCGGTTCGTCTAAAGAACTTGTAATGGTTGGTTTTTGAATATAATCTTCTATTCGATTTAATTGTCGAACAATTGTGGATAAGTGTTGATTTGTAAAATTATTTTGTCTAACTATATTTTTGAATTCCTCGACTTTGGAGACTGAATCACTTAAAGAAACTATAAATTAGGCTCTGATGTCGTAGATGACAATTCCTAGAACATTAAGTGGAATGAAATAATCTTACCCAAAACTTGGGAGTTACAAGGGGTTGTACCTCCTGTACCTCCTAAGAAAGCAGAAAATACAAACATAGAGTATATTACTCAACCCAGTGATGGAAAAGTAGAAATTACTTTTAGTTCCGGTCGACATTCAATTGATTTACAAAATCTTCATCTTGGTTCGTCTTTTAAACCAGAGATTGGAATTCGACCTCAAAATTCTTTCGCTACTGCACCAAGTACCTCTTATAAAAGATTACAACAACTTCTTACTAAGACAACCCAATCTCATACTGGCCAACAAGTCTCAAATACTCCAAAGTCTTTATACATACCAATAATTCATAACCTTGACAAAACTACTAATAATCCTGACAATATTGATAAACTTGAAATCCAAACCAAAGACGACAAATCTCAAACCAAAAAAGTTGTTTGTTTTAGATGTAATAGACCGAGACACATTGCAAAATATTGTCGTGTTCACAAATGTATTAAAAAATTAAAAATAGATAAAGATATTACTGCAAAATTAGAATCCATTCTAATTGACACTGATGATTCATCATCAGTAAAAAAATCCTGAATACCCAAGTAATGACAGCCTTTATACAACTTCTAATACAAAACAAATATACAACCTCTAAATAATCTTAAAACTCTTCAAGAAGATGTTGCCAAGATTAAATCAAAAATCTTAAAAGAAATACCAAAAAGGATGATCTCGAAGAAATTTCACAAAAACTTGACGAACCTTTTCTTTGATTATTATCTAAAGTTATCAACCAAAAATGATTTATCAAAATTAAAATTATTATCCAAAACTCATTTTCTTTTGATATAATTGCTTTACTTGATTATGGTGCTGATTTAAATTGTCTTCGTTCTGACTTAGTCCCTCGTCGTTTTTGAAAAAAACAACTAAAGGCATAAAGTCTGCAACTTAGTCCCTCGTTGTTTCTTATGAATTGCTGGTTCTGTAGAAGCCTCAGGAGTGTCAGGAATTTGTAAAGAAGGAAAGTGAGTAAGATCAACTCGAAGTTCCTGTATTTTTTTTTTCTATTGCTATCATTAAATGAGAATCTTTTGGAGCTAATCTTTTGGCTAATTGGGGTGGTATCTCATGAGGTTTGAATATCGGTTTGTCTAAAGTACTTGTAATGGTTGGTTTTTGGACATAATCTTATATTCAATTTAACTGTTGACCAGTTGTGGGATAAGTGTTGATTTGAAATTTATTTTGTTCAACTATATTTTTGAATTCCTTGGCTTTGAGACTTTAAATGGTGTGGCAATAACAAAAAAATTATTGTAATCTAGCTTAAGTTGGGTCAAAGGTGGATGTTCAGATTCAATAATTATTTTTGGGTATTATCATACCATGTCTGGACCCTGGTAGCAACATTGATTGTTTTTGAAGAAAACGGATAGGTAACCCAGTCAATATTGGGGTCATTGAGGGATAACTCAAAGTAGTCAAAAAACAATACTTGTTTTTGGATTTCTTCGAGAAAAAGATAATATTCTATTTGAACAGATTGTCGTTCTTCACCTAAATAATGATTAAGGAACCATTCTCTTTTAGCAATATTATAAACAGAGTAAAAATCTTTTTGTAATGATTTTTTGTCAATAACAAAATCAGCCTTGATTAAAACATTTAATTTAGGGTCATTATTATCTACCACTTGAGAATAGGTTGGTGACATTGGTGGAGAATCTTTTTTTCTGGATTGGAACTGGTATTGGATTCTAGTTGTTAAACATTGTAAAAAGGTTTTGGAATTGAGCTAGAGTGATCAACTCCACGTAAATCAGATCGATAAGAAGTGCTTGGAGCAGATGAAAATTGATTTTTTGTTTTATAAGAAGTACTTGGTGCAATAAAGAAAGAATTTCGAGGTGGAATTCCTATCTCTGGTTTAAAAGACGAACCAAGATTAAGATTTTGTAAATCAATTGAATGTCGACGGGATTTAAAATTCCATCACTAGCTTGAGTAATATACTCTATGTTTATATTTTCTACTTTCTTAAGAGGTACAGCCCCTTGTAACTTCCAAGTTTTGGGTAAGGTTATTTCATTCCACTTAATTGTTATAGGAATTGTCATATTGGATCTAGCAATGTCCGTTTGTATTAATAAGGTTTCTCCCTTTGGAGATTTGCGTAAATCTTTTGAACCAAAGGCAGAAGACGTAGCTTTATAATGAATTCTATAAATTAAGGATATTGGAAGAGATCCAGAAGCCATCTTGTAATTGTGAGTTTTGATGTTTAAAGTGAATGTATCTAAAAGATTTTGATCACTTAAAGAAACTGAAAAATTATGATAACAATCAAAATAGATAGGACCATTATAGAGGCCAGTTTCCACTGTGCCGAAGAGTGAATAATTGAATTCTAACATCCTACAATCATGTAAACATAAGAGAATTGAAGTATTTAAACCTTCACGGGTTAAAGACTTAATACCTATTTGGACTAATCCCATGTGAAGATAATTATTTTTTTTTTATGTTTTTCAACTGATTGTTTTGTAAGAAGCTTAATTGTTTCATAAGATTTAAAGAGTTTAATATCTCTTTCTTTGGTTTTAATTGTATAATCATTACGACTTAGGAGATTAAATTTGGATTCCTTTTTATATTTTTTTTTTATTTCTACTCGGGGAATATCTCAATTATCAACATCTCTAACTAAAATCCTCAAGATTAATTTTTTCTTGATTGACGATTCTATCGTTAGATATTGGACTAGAAGTAGAGGTTCATCTAAAAAGAGAACTCATGTTCGAAAATTTCTTGCAGAACAGTGCTTATTACTTAAGAAACCGTAAATTAATATATATATCTGTGTGTGTATATATAACTGTATTTTCAAGACTTCCTAGAAGCTTCCTTTAGATAGGGTAAGGCATGTAGTGAGAATAATTCTTAAATTTGAGCTTTAGGTGGCTTAGTAGGACATGAGATTTTGAATCACCCTTTTTATTTTTTTTCCATTTTTATTTCATTTTTTATAACTTTTTTTAACAAAAATTAAATCCAGAGAAAAATGGGTTATTACAACTGGCAATAACATTTATTGACATATTTACAAAAAAAAAAATCATTGCTATTTCTCAAATTAATTATTTGAATAATGATATTTTGAAGGAAAGAAACTCAGCCAATCATTTACAAATTGCAAGCACTAATTTTTTCCATGCATGGCAATAGAAAGACCTTCAAAAGATTTTATTTATGGTACTATCAGTCACAATGCAAAGTGCCAAGTGTCGATGCTAGATTTGCACCGAATGTATTTAATGCTTAAAGAAGTACAATTGCTTAAGGAAGAGACACAAGAATGTACATTGTTTGGCAACTTGCCTACGTCCACGGAGATCTGATATTTTATTAAGTACTCAAGCAATTCATGTTACAAATGTGGATTTAGTAGGCTTTTATAGGCCTAAGAAGTTAACCGTCTCTGGTAACTCCCGTGATAACTGCTCTTCAGAGTTGTTACTTCTTCCAGATAGTCCCCTCTGGATAAGACCTATTAACTGCATGTCTATTAGATATACGAATTGTAGCTTTTCATTGGATACGGAGTGTAGTTCTTGTTTGGATACTAAAGGTAGCTTCCTTAGCTGCATGTTCTATTCCACAAATACCTCCAGCCTTTTTATTTACCCTAAAGTAATTTAAAGTAGAAAGAATGTTTTTCAGGTTTATTGGAAACAATTTGTTTCCTAGTAGGATTAGAACTCCTCAAACCCTTTATATATAGCTTCACTTTGCAGTTAAAATTTTTTTTGCCACTCATATGCTTCATAAATCTTCTCTCTTTTGCTCTTCAAGAGGTAATTCTCTTCTTTCACCCTTTCCTGAATATTTTATTTTATATATATGTATATATTATCTTATTGTCAGGACCCATGGGGTACGGTGCTCCCCCTTGGGGAGCATGACATGACCGAACCCCAGGGGGTTCGATTTTCTTCTTCTGGACCCCATGGGGTGCAACATTATTTTGGCCAAGCCCCCTTTGGTTTGGCCGAACCCCCAAGGGGCTTTAGTATTCCTTTCCCGGACCCCCTTGGGGTCTGGCATTCACTACGCCAAGCACCCTTAGGGGGCTTGGTTTAGCCGGCTATTGTTGCGCCAGGCCCCCTTGGGGGGCCTGGTTTGGCCAAACCCCCAAAGAGGTTCGACAGTCTTCTTATCAGATCCCTTTGGGATCCAGTCATTGTTGCGCCAGGCCCCCCTTGTGGGGCCTGGTTTGGCCGAACTCCCAAAGGGGTTTGGTAGTCTTCTTGCCGGACCCCCATGGGGTCCTGATCTTTCATCAATTTTTTTTAATTGACTAATCTTTGTACCTTTAATTTTGTAGGATTTAGCATGTGAAGCTCAAAGAATTTATTTCCTCTGCAATGAAGATATTTGCTTTCAAATCTGTACACTTGATCGAGCCGCCTTATCATATTTCTGCTCCAATAAATGATAACAGAGATTATGGACATAATTGCATCAAGGTTCCTATATTCATATTGTCTGAGTGCAGAATTTGTCTTCCATTTCCATCACTTCTTCAAGAATTCTTCATGTTCACAGACCTTAGTCCCTAGGAACTGGCTCCGAATGCATATCGTATTCTTGGGGGTGTGGTGCAGATGAATACTTTCTTGAAGATAGCTCTCGACGCTACTGATGGTTTTTGCTGATATTCTATCCTAAAAAATAAGGGCTTAGATGAAAAATATGTTCTCTCACCGATGTTTGAGTCTACATTGATTGATTGTCTCCCAACTTTCAATAAGGATGTGGATTATATGATTGTCTCTGGGTACTGGAGCGCCTACACCTGCCGAAAAGAGGAACATTTAGGTATGTCACTTTTCTTTCTGTTTCTCTTTTGGTGTACCTAGTGACTAATTTTTTATGTTATTTTCATGTCGTCTCCAAGCGCTTCCGGAGGACCTTAGTGATGCTGTGCAGGAGGTTCTTGATGATGGGTACGCTTCCTCGAGACTTGGTGGGAATTTTTGGAGATCTGCTCCAATGCTTTTTGGCTGCAAGCCATCTTATTGTGGCTTTGCTCCTCTCCCTCCCAGCACAACTATTGATGAAGCGGGTAGGTATTTAATGTAGACGCATAAGCGGAAGCATTATTATTCAGTAACTAATGCAACTCCTACCAAAACTTCCACTCATGTAGTAGTTGAGACAGATTCGAAGGGAGAAACTGAGGAGGATGTGGATGGCGACTTTCAGAACACTTCCAGCCAGCAGTCCGTGCGAGGTTTGTCTTCTGCTATTTAATGTATGTTCATGTTGACGCAACTTACAAAGTTATGTTTATTTTTCATGTTTGCAGATGTGTTTCCTATGGTTAAGTCTCTTGTATCCTTGGGGAAATTATCCATTCCTGATCTTCCTAAAGAAAAATTTGACTTTAGAAGCGCCTTTGGAGCTTTTGGATCCTCATGAACTTTTGGTGGCTCCCCCGCTTCATTGGTTCATCCCCCTTCAATCGAAGAAACCTTGTCTTGTTCTTTACCGAGGACCCATCCTGATCTTCCTGACTCCAATAATGTTGGCATCATATCCATTCCTTTTGCATCCGGTGGTGATAAGACTCATCCTTCTTCCCTGGATGTTGTCGAAAAACATGAATTAATTCCTTCGCAGTGTGGCTTGGATAGTATGTTTAAGGGTTACTTCAATAAGCCCTCTTTACGCCTATGTATTAAGCATGTGCCATCCTCCACTGAGGCACCAAGGTGTTAGGTTCTTCTATTTTAGAAGAGGATAAAGTGTTCTTCGATCTACTTCGTGAGGGCCATACCTTTGGTTTGCAGATGCTCCTTGCGGTATGCTTATGACTCTCTATTGAAATTAATGTTTTAATATTTACATACCTACATATTTATTTATACTTAAATTTCATTTGTAGGGTTCACAAATGCTTTCCCACTACATGGGAGACTTGAAGCGCCAATTGCGTGAATCTCAACAAAAGCTAGCCAAATCAAAAGATGAGTTGGACATAACAAAGAAGGAGCTGGCAGAGTCAAAGACCAATTATGGCAAACTGCTAGAGGACAAGTCTATTGCTGAATAGAAACTTACAGAAGAGATTAAGAGCGCTCAAGACCACATGTCAAGAGCCAAAGCAGAAAAAATGAAGGCAGTCGAAGTCGGCATAACTCAATGTTGTAACTAGTACACAGAAATCCTTGTCGTCGAGTCTAACCAAAACTTTGGTCTTGACCATGCTTTCACCCTGATGGCATTAGATATTCCAACTGATCATGATGCTTAGAGAGATTACTTCTTCCAATGGCCTGCTCCCGACCATCCTCATCCAAAGCTTAGTGGCATTTGTGAGGAGTGCGCCAGGTCAAATTCAAAGACTCCTGGAGACACGTCCGCCATAGAGTCTCGGGGACAGTGGGAACATTTTTGTTTATTTTGCCTCTTTAGCATATAGTACTAGTTTTTATTTACTAGTTATAAGAATAAGACCCTTCTTTGGCCAAGACTCTTAGTCTTTTTTTTTATAAAGCCTCTTTGGTTGTAGCCTTTTTCTTGGAATAATGCCTCTATGTCTGCATGTTTTTCTTGAAACACGGCCTCATTAATATTGCATTAGGAACATATTACATAAGGAAAATATGACATAAAGTAAAAAAGCTGACCAGTTACATTTTAGAAGGTCCGCATAGCTAAAGCTTCCATAACTGACTTAGCTCGGGAAGAGATGTCTATGAGGGAAAGCCGCAGCCTTTGTGGATCTTGAGCCATTGTAGGCACCCATGTCGTATCACAAATTTGGGTAACCGAATGCTCAAGAGTTTGCAGAGTGCTTGAAAGCCCCACAAAACAGTTTTGAACACTCTGGAATTCTCTTCCCATAAACTCAAGTTCTTTCTTCAAATCTTCCACCTGCTCCTCTGCGCTGTTTATCAAAAAGGATTCAACAACCCTCATTTCTTCTTCGTCGTCTTCCACATTGATCACTTCCTTAGCCTTATTATCTATTGGCCCCTCAAGAATCATTAAGTCCTCATCTTCATAATCAACCTTGGTCTTTTTCTTCTGTGAGGCTCCAACAGGATATGAATGAATAACTTGAATGTCATTAGCTTCCTCTGCCCGAGCCTTTCTTTTTGGAGGGAGATTCACCGGAGTTGAAGAACTCATTTTTAACACCCATCATTCCTCTACTGAGGACCTATTTATAGGAAGATAACAAACAGTTAAGCCACTCCTGGGTAACTGTCCATAAGTGGGTATAATAATTGTAGAGGCAGTTATACGACACTTCAAAAATTAACGTGCCGATTGAAAAGAAGTGGGCACTCCCTTTTTAACTGCTTCGTCGTGAAAACTATTCTCTTAATAGTTATGATCCATACCTCACTTCAAGACTAGCTTAGTCCCTTTTTCCTGAAGATGAGATTCCCCCATAAATTCAATAAGTCCTTGAGAAATTGGATCTTGGCCAAAGTGATTGATTAATCTATTAAGTACAAAGCATTAAATTCAATTGAAAATGGACAATGAACAAATGAAAAAGTTGAATGAAGAAAGACTTATTCTTTTATTGATGGTGATAAGATTCTGAAGGCATAATATGGCCATATTCGATATTACACATAGAACTTCCTTAGGTTGGAAACATTCCAAGTCCCATGGACACTTCTACCATCTTTCCTAACTAACTTGTAGGCTCCTTGTCCGACCTTTGCTGTGACTTGGAATGGCTATTCCCAGTTTGGACCTAGTTTCCCGTCTGTTGGATCCTTGGTCTGGGATAAGACCTTCCCTAAGAAGAAATTCCCCACATCAAAGCTCCTCACCTTGACATTCTTATTCTAGGATCGGGAAAGAACTTGTTGGTAGGTTGTCAGTCGGTACCATAGCTTGATCTCTTTTTTCTTACAATAGGCCCAAGTTCCTCTCCAATCCAAGGTTATTATTACCTTCTTCAAACACTTGTGTTCTGAGGGTTGGTAGACCTATTTCCAAAGGAATGATAGCCTTAGCTCTGTAGGCCAAAAAAAAGGGAGATTCCTCCTTGGATCGGTGTGGCATGGTTCGATATGCCAATAAAACGGATGGGAGCTCATCTACCCATCTGCCCTTGGATGATTCCAACCTCTTTTTAATTCCATCCAGGATGATTTTATTGGATGCCTCTACCTGGCCATTACACTGCGGGTAGGCTCAAGTAGAGTAAAGGATTTTTTATCCCGTAGTCGCCAAAAAAATACTTCGAATTTGGCACTAGAGAATTGAGCTCCATTGTCACTTATCAAGGCATACAAGATTCCAAACCTAGTTATAATATTTTCTAGACGAACTTTCTCGTTTCAATATCACGGATTGCTGCTAAAGGTTTAGCCTCAATCCATTTCGTGAAATAATCCGTAGCAGTAACCAGGAATCTTCTGTTCCTATAGCTCAAGGTAATGGTCCAACCCCCATTGGGAAAAAGGCCATGGACTTCTGAGAGGACAGAGGTCTCTTGTAGGTTGGTGAGGAATTGGAGCGAACCTCTGGCATTCGTCACATCTTCTGACATACTGCAAAGCGTCCTTTTACATGTATGGCCACCAAAAGCCTTGGGTGATCGCTTTGAATGGAAGCGATCGACCTGCTGCATGCGCTCCACAAGAACCTTCATGAATTTCATACAGCAAGTCTTTCACCTGACTTGGATGAACATTTAACAGATAAGGACCTGAGAAAGACTTCTTATAGAGTTTATGGTCAAGAGATAACCCAAAATGCGCTGCTTTAAATGTCAACTTTTTGGCTTCCTTCTTGTCTTCAAGAAGAATACCATTCTTTAAATAAACGGTGATCGGATCCATCCAACTTGGTGTATGTTCTTTTGCGCACCGTATCACTTCCAACGGTTCTCCTATGCTTGGTCGCTCTAGGAATTATACCTGGATAATCCTCTTCACCCCCAATTGGTCGGCTGAGGCAAAAGTAGCTAAAGCGTCAGCATGTTCATTATGCTCCCGTGAAATCTGAATTATCTTATAATCTTGAAATTGACTGAGCAACTCCTTAATGTTCTCCATGTAAGCTGCCATAGTTTCCATTTTTGCGGTGTAAAGTCCAATTAGTTGATTTACTACCAGCTGAGAATCTGAATAAATCACCAACTCTTTTGCCCCGAGCAGTAGAGCATTTTGAACTCTTTGAAACAAAGTTGCATAATTTGCTTCATTATTAGTTCCTGGGAACCCTAATCTTATAGCCATTTCCAATACTTTGCCTTCTGGTGCCGTAAGCACAATTCCTGATCCAGACCCTTGTCTTGTTGAAGATTCATCGACGAGCAATTCCCAAGGATGCACAGGAGTTATCTATACCTTCCATGTTTGGTTAGAGTGCTCAGGTTGTTGCTCCGTGTTGAACTCTGCAACAAAATCTGCTAGCACTTGAGCTTTAATAATGGTCCTCAGGACGAAGTGTAGATCATATTGTGGCAACTCAACAGACCATTTGGCAACTCTTTCGGATATGTCTACTTTCCCCAATGAAGTTTTGAATGGATATTCGGTCACCACTTCAACTGGAAATGCTTGGAAATAATGGTTCAACTTTTCGGAAGCCATCACTAATGCTAAAAGAAGTTTTTCTAGTGGTGAGTATATTGTCTTTCCATCTAGCATTGTCTTGCTAACGTAATAAATTGGATATTGAATCTTCCGCTCCTCTATTAGGATCACGACACTTACAACATGATTTGATACTACTAAGTACAAATGAAGCATGTCCCCATTCTTGGGTATAGATAACAGTTGTGGCCCCTGCAGGTATTTCTCAAAATCTAGAAATGCTGCCTTGCAGTCCTCATACCATTGGAAAGCTCTGCCAAACTTTAGCAGCTTGAAAAAGGGCCTGAATCGATATGAGGATCTGTTAATGAACCTATTTAACGTTGCAGCCATCTCAGTTAACTTTTGTGTCTCCTTGACCTTCCTTGGCCACTCTAAGCGCTGGATTGCCTTAATTTGTGCTGGATCAGCTTCAATTCCTCACTGAGTGACAAGATGGCACATAAATTTTCCCGTACTTACTCCAAAGGCGCACTTGCTAGCATTCAACTTAAGATTGTTCTTTCTTAAAACATCGAATACTTCATGAAGATGCATTAGGTGATCCTACTGGAGTCTGCTCTTCACTACCATATCATATATATAAACCTCCATTGTTTTTCCAATGAGAGGTCCAAAGAGTTTTGTCACCATCCTTCAGAATGTGGCTCCCACATTCTTTAAGCCAAAAGGCATTACCGCGTAGCAAAAAGCTCATTCGTGCCATTCCGGATGTCAAATCGACCAACTAATCAATTTTTGAAAGTGGAAACAAATCCTTCAGACAAGCTTGGTTTAAATCTGTGAATTCGACGCAGACTCTCCACTTTCCATCTTTCTTTCGGACCACTACCGTATTGGAGAGCGATTCAGGATACTGAACCTCCTTTATAGGTTTTGCTTCCAGCAAATTCTCCACCTCCTTTACCATAGCTTTAGTGTGTTGGATAGCTGACCACCTTCACTTTTGAATTACCGACTTGTAACCTGCTTTAACATTCAATATGTGCGCTGCTAGCTCTGGATCTACTCCTGCATCTCATAGGGAGTCCATGCAAACACCCACAAATTTCTTCTCAACAATCCAATTAAGGAGTCTTTATCTGGTTCAGTCAGGCTAGTTCCTACCATAAAGTATCTGTCTGGCTCTTCTGGTGTGATTAACACCTTTTCTAGATCCTCCACTTACTTGATGGCTAGTTTTCCAACCTCTTCCAAGATTGGAGCTTCCTTCTCCATCATCATTATTATACCTATCGTTTTCACTTTTGCCATGAAACACTCATTTGAAGTAGCCTTATCTCCTCTTATTTCCACCACTTTCTCCCCGTAAGGGAAATTAAGCATTTGATGGTATGAGGAGGGTAAATCTTCAATCAAGTGAAGCCAATTCCTTCCTATTATTGCATTATATGTTGATGGTAGATCAATAACCAGTAAATCCACTTCAACAGTTAGGACCTGCCGTTATTGACATTCTTATCCTTTCCAGGGGCCAAACTGGGGTTGCATTGAGCCCTATCAGATGTGTTGGGACATGAATTAGATCTGCATGAGTCTTCCCTAACTTCTAGAAGAGTGAATAGTACATGATCTCTGCAGAGCTTCCTTGGTCCACCATTATTCGCTTGACTGTCGCCACTCCTATTTGCAGAGAGATAACCAGAGCATCATTATGCGGAAAGACTACGCTTGTTGCATCTTCATTAGTAAAAGCTATCGTGGTTGCCTCCCTTGGCCTCTTAGTTCCCAACATAGGATTAAAATCCATTCACATTACTTCTTGCTGATGTCAAGACCTCCTATACTCTGCCCGCCTCATCTCATCATTGAGTTGAACATCCGACACCAATGCGTCAATGAAGTTGACTACATAATGTGAAAGCTCTCCTTGTTCTTTTGGCCAGGGTTCGGCCTTCTTTTCTACAGCAGTCAATAAATTTCTTAAGATGTCCCTGGCGTACCGAGTCTTCTAGATGTTGTTTGAATTCCCTGCAGTCTTCCGTCCTATGACTTTTTTTCCCTGTGATAGGAGCACCACTTAGATTGATTCCGTGTGGACGGATCTCCTAACATCTAATTTGGATGCCAGAAGTATGGTTTGTCCGCAATCTGGGGCAAAATATGGAAGATTGAATCCTTGAGTATTGTTTTCACCGCTTTATATGAATTGGGCTTTGGATGCATCTTTGAATCCTTCTCCCTCCCACTCTTCTTTTCAAACTTCTTATGTTCTTTTTTCTGGGTCCTCTCCTGGGGGGCAAGCTGTCGATCCCCTTGCTTGTCTTCTTCCAGCTTAACATATTGCTTGATGTTATCCTATAGCGCAGCCACACTCTTTGGTGGGGCCATCGTCAAACTCTCTCGCAACTTATGCTCCCGAGGGAGTCCAATCCGAAAGGTAGCCACTGTAGTTTTTCATCTCAGTCCTTGATATCTGCATAAGTATCTAAATACCTGGCTGTATACTCCTGGAGTGATTCTAACTTTCTTAGGTGTATAACAAATAGCGTATCTAAGGTTGCTGGATCTCTACTATTTGATATGAGTCTTGTAACAAAAATCTACACAAGATCCTTCCAGGATGAAACTGAATTCTCCGATAGCTGATGGAACCACTTCATGGTTGTCGTCCCTAGGCTTGATGGAAACATCCTTGCACATGAGCCCATCCCGTCTTGCCCACAACGCAATCTTGTGGGTGTAAGCTGAAATGTGCACTATAGGATCACTCTTTCCATCATAGATGATGAACATCGGAGGCGAGAACCTGCTTGGTGGGTCTTCCAATCGTAAAGCCCGTATGAAAGGTGTGGAAGTCAATTTCCTAAGGCTTTGTTCTGCTTTCTTCTGAACACCCCGTAAGACCTCCCTGGTCTCTGTCTTTGTTCTAACCTTTGGTGAAGGGCTCCGACGCCTAGTAATTCTTACTGGAAGCGAGAATATGTTCCGCTCTCCCCTCGAGGTTAGTGCATGCATTATCCTCTCAGTGGCTAGTCCTCTTCCCTGGTGTGACCTCCCAGTGCTATCACTTTTTTTTCTCTCGAAAATGCTTTTGGTCTGTATCCTTTGCATTCAGGACTACACTATGGATTTCACTTGCCAGACGTTTGCCTTTCCTCCTCATGATCTGAAGACTTTCCCTTAGGGCTTGGGCATGCTCTTGCCTCTCTTATAAGTGTTCCTCCGCCTTGAGGAGGCCTTCTTCCATTTCTGTTTCATTGAGAATTTGTTCTTGAATCCTATCTTCCTCTGAGTGTAGAGAAATTTTCCACCTCACCTCTTCTAGAATTTGTGACATGACTTTGAATTGAAACTCTTCCTTTCCCACAGACGGCGCCAATTGTTGATGCTAGATTTGCACTGAATGTAATTTAATGTTTAAAGAAGTACAATTGCTTAAGGAAGAAAAATTGCTTAAGGAAGAGACACATGAATGTGTGTGGTTCGGCAACTTGCCTACGTCCACGAAGATCTAATATTTTATTAAGTACTCAAGCAATTCATGTTACAAATGTGGATTCAGTAGGCTTTTATAGGCATGAGAAGTTAGCCGTCTCTAGTAACTCCTGTGATAACTACTCTTGGCAGTTGTAACTTTCTCTTGGCAGTTGTTATTTCTTCCAGATAATCCCCTCTAGATAAAACCTATTAATTACATGTCTTCTGGATATAGGAATTGTAGCTTTTCATCAGATACAAATTGTTGTTATTGTTTGGATACTGAAGGTAGCTTCCTTAGCTGCATATTTTATTCCACACCCAGTAGGGAACTCTATCATAGATTTTGAAAGAAAATTATGAGTCAATTTTGTTGTGGAAAAGTTAGGGTTGGAGACTTTTCAAAGTCTTTTTGATTTTGCTTGCATGCTAAGAGCATCTCCACTCTCCAACCATTTTAGGTTATCTCTAATACGTCCTACTATGTATGTATGAGCCTATAAACCGTTCATTACATCTTTATTTTAGCGCACAGGGCAAGGAATTCTAGCATGAGCAATGTTGCAGACTCTAATTTAAGACCGTCAATTTATACTACATCGATGTGACATCTGAGATATATAGTCATGGATTATAAACATTGATGTAGAGCTTAATATTCAACACTTCACATGAATTAAGAGTAAAGTAAGGATCATAAATTGAGGGTTTCACGCATTTTCTTCTAGCATATACTTGGTTAAAGAAATTGTCAGCAACAAACATAATGAACACATACTATATGTGTATATAATAAACTAAAAAATCTGACATAATTTATTCAACAAAACACATACACACACAATGGGATTGCAAATCTTGAACAAAGCCTTATCACTCTGTCTCGCTCTCAATTGACCACACTTATCATTTATTTTTTTGTAGCTGAAGATGACAAATCAATGCACTGGAATTTTCATGGTAGCGTGAAAGTCTGCACTATTGTCCATATGCAAGATGTATGTTACAAGAAATTCGACAATTCATTTGAACTTCTTAGTAGGGTAAGTCTCCATTATTGTCCATAATCAGGATGCAAGAGACTTCCTTGACTAGGAAACAAATAAATCTCGGCTTGATCAAACAACATCTAACGCCTATAATCATCTAGTATTGGAGGCAGGGCATTCATTTTCAAAAATTGATTTTTTCAAAAATATCAATATATTTTTCTAAATTATTTAATAATGATTTTAATCCCAAAAGACATGACGTCATCTTAACATCTCATAGAAAAATTCTTATATATATATATATATAATTGTGTGTTTTCTTGTTTTTTCTTTCTTGTAAATGAGAAGCCAAAGTCTTTATTGGTTTTTAATTGCGGTGAGGCCTCATCAAATGGCCCGTGAGCCTTGGGCCGGCCTGACCTAGGCCTCGGGCGGACTTGGGCTTCATTTCTGGGGCCGAGCCTAGCCCGAAAAATATAACACACACATATATATGTATACATACATAAATATATCTATACATACATATAAATATATATCTCTATATATATGTGTGTGTGTGTGTGTGACAGTGTACAAATAACACTGTCACAGTGTGCAAATTACATGCACACTGTGACATGTATATATATATATATATTGTATATATATATTTATATATGTATATATATGTATTTATGTGTGTGTGTATATATATTTATGTATGTGTGTGTATTTATATTAATTTAATACTTAGGCCCGAGCCCATTGGGCCAGACCCGAGGCCCGACTTATTGGCCCAAATTACTTATGCCAAGGCTGGATTTTGACGTACCAAATTGTTCTAGGCCCAGCCCGAAGAAGGCTCTCGAGCTTTGGTCTAATTTTTTGGGCCAGTCAGGCCCCATGACGAAGCCTTGAAACGTCCATAAATTTTGGATAAATAATGGCCCAAATGAGTGGACACACGCCGGTGCTAGCTCAGGTGATTACCATTCGTGGTGTATATATGTTTGAGTGGAGTTCGAATCTCATGGGCTGCAATTTGTGCACCTTTATATGAGTGTGTGTTCTATGTTACAGGGAAAAAAATGGCCCAAATAAAAAGTAGAGTAAGAGGCTGGTTGTGTACAATTTCAAAAGGCCTATAAATTATCTAGCATTGGATACAGGAGAGTATAAAATCAACACAGACCATTCATTTTCAAGTACTGTTTTTTGCACGCAAGGCAAGACCAAGACTTGAAGGATAATTATGAGTCAATTCTGGTGTGGAAAAGTTAGGGTTGGAGACATTTCAAAATTCTTTTTGATGTAGCTTTAATGCTCAGAGGATCTCTGACCATGTTCAAAATGGGGTATATGGTTTCCATATTTTAATATAAAAAATACTTTTTTCCCTAACACCACTCTAATCACATTTTCTATTTCAATGTCTCATCTAATATTTTATTTTTCATAAGAGAGGAGATGAGCTGAAGAGAGACAGGAGAGAGAAGAGTAAGGGAGATTATCTGTTTGGTTGAGAGAGAGTGAGTGAGTTTATAAGCTCAACTTGTACGATTGGTAATTTATAAGTTTAATTTTATCGTTCAACAATCACATCAGTCACATACCAAAAAATTTAATTAATTTTCCTTATTGCCCTCGTTCTCTTACACATTTGTCATTTTATCTCTGAAAATATATGTTAGATTTTGAAAAAAAATTACATATTCAAAATCAACGCATAAAATTATTTCTAACAAGACTCATATTCAATAACTTTTATTTCATTATTAAATTAATTTACGTATCCTTAATAGTAAATTGACAGTTTATACGCTATTAAAACTTACGCTCTATCAAATAGCACAAAGTATTTGACAACTTATCTTCTAACTTATACGCTGTCAGACATACTCTTAACCATACGTAACAATAAAATAATGATTTGATGGTTTTTCTGAGGTGCATATATCCTAAATTGAGACATGCGATTTACATAAACATAAACATAAATTCAGGTAACATTTGGGCTAACTTTTGGAGCAGTCCAAAATTGATAAATGTATCCAAAAATAAATTTTCACTCATTTTGGGTATCCATTGCAACACAGGCCAACCATTTACAAATTGCAAGTATTGATTTTTTCTACGCCCTGGAAGACCAAGACCTTGAAAAGATTCTATTTGTGGTACTATCAGTGACAATGCAAAGCACAAATCAGGGACTCTGTCATAGATTTTGAAAGACAATTACAAGTCAATTTTGTTGCGTAAAAGTTAGGGTTGGGGACTTTTCAAAGTCTTTCTGATCTTGATTGCATGCTCAAATTAAGGATCTGCTCAACATGTTAGCAAAATTGCTGATTGAAATTTCAAAAATATGCCCAAGTTACTTATTTGAAACAATATAGAAATTTGCATTACCAAAGTGAAATGTTTTTTTTCTTTCTGTTAATTGAAAGTTCGATAAATTTTCAGTGACCAAAAGAATACTTAACTAGCAAATCTAAAATTCGAAAAAATCATAAACATATCGAAACAAAACATAAAAATCGTAATATAAACTGCCAAAAACACTTTTGTGATGATATTGGAAGGAGAATAACAAGATTTACAAGTGAGTTTACTAGATTCAAATACAACATAATCTAAAGAAAAATCATAAAACTGTCAAAATTGCCTATGTGACCATAAACAAAAGAGAATGACTTGGGAAAAACGAAAATCTGTTGAACAAACCTTGTTTTATTTATAAGATTAGATCTCGGAGTCATTTGGGAAAGAAGATGGTATTTAGACAATAAAATTACTTTTAACTTTTTGTATAGTGTTTTAACAGAGATTCTCATATTGTTTTAATATAAATAATTTATTTAAATCATTGATTGATTGAGTTAGAATCTTGTGTGTTTTAAAATTGATTATCTCTCCTTTTAAAGTATGATTTACTTCATTGTTTTAGAGATAATCAATTTATTTTAATTGGAAATCTTTTACATTAGTTTTAGGAATAAGATTTTATACGAATTTGGCCAATTTTACTAGGGTTTTCGTGAGACATACTCATTACCTATATATATTGATTTGAATCCTAGTTTTATATTAAGACTTTATATCGCATATGCTATGAAAGATAGTTATATTCTTTGAGCGATTTTATGAGCACTCCTTGAGTGAGTTATTGATCTGAAAAGTATTTTCAATCATGTATATATCTTTGAGAGCATCTACATATGTTCTTAGATATTGAAGTACTTAGTGCGACTCTAGAGCAATTGATAAAAGCTTTCACTTGGTGAAAGGTGTATCGTGTGACTTGAGCAAGGTAGTAGGGTACGTGTGTATATTCTAGCTCTAAGTGAATCTTGTACCCGAGATTATAGTGGATTGCTTCAGGATTGGTGGTTTTAGACACTCGTGGTTATTCCCTTGAATTTATTTAGGATTTTCCTCATAAAATTATTGTATCGCACTATTATTTATTTGATATTCATACACATGCATTCAAATTTTCATAGTGCATTCCAACGTGCATTTTTTTTATATTATTTGGCCTTTTATTTTATTTTTTTTGTTGACTGTATTTTTTAAGCTAAACTTTTTTTCATGAAATTGATATTGTGCCTGTTGTGGAGTGGTTTGTCGTGAAAACAACCAAATTATCAAAGCCTTATCACCATAGCATATTTGAGCACAAAGCAGCCACACAAGTCGAACTATTAGATAAGTTGTCTACTAACGATGCATATTGCAGGAAATTCCACAATTCATTTTGTCATTGATAATACCTCATAATTGGAAATTTCACAATAGAATTATGAGGTATTTAGGCCCTAATAATTCATTTATCTTATTGTTAAGCTTCTTACCATGTCTCCATTGAATTTTGCAGAAAATAGCTCATGTGGAGTTAAAATCATGAGAAGAGGCATTGGAACACTTGAAGGGAGGAAAAAAAATGAAGTCTTGTACCAATTTAAGAAGGTCCTTCCGGACATAGAAGAATCCGTCCGGACAATTTACAAAGAAACGGAGGCAGAGAGCAAACAAGAGTAATTCGTCCGGACGCCACTTTTGGCCGTCCGGACGGATCTGTCCCTACGGATAATAATCCGTCCCGACGGATTACTCTTGGGAGGAGACAGATTCAATATTCCATCCGGACGAATGTAATCTGTTCGGAAGCTGGTCGCGATTCTGCATTCCAGAAATCAATTTTTGAAGGACATTATGGGGAGATTGAGATTGTAACCAATGGGGAATGAGTTTGTAAGGGTAGAATAGGTTTTAAACATTAAAACTAAGGGTAAAACCCTAGTTTTGGGGTGGGAGAAAAAAAAACTATTCGGGGGAGGCAGCTTGAGCATCAATTTTTCCAGCATTCTTCCTCTCTCTTTCAAGGATTGTTCTGCAGTTTTTCATTCAAAAATTCTGTAAGCATATTGATTTTGATATATATGATGATGTTTATTGATATGATGATGAGTGAGTAGTCTTATCTCTAGTTCCTAGTTCTAATGGTAGATTTGAATCTTGATAACTCAATATATATCATGGATTCCATTGATATGGATTTCCTCTTTTGATTTCTTGATAGTTGAGACTTGGGTGCCTCTAAATGAGTATGTTGTTGTTATGTTGGATAGGTTTAGAGTGTAAATCTAGTTTGACGATTAAGCCAAGCCCAAAGGGGAACATTAATACATATTAATTGTTGTATCGTATTCTAAGCATTTATCATTGAATCTTGAAGACCCTCTAACCAACATCACTTGTCTCTAAGTTGTTACAAACCCAAGTCTAATTTCATTAATCAAATACTTTTCATTGAATTGTGCTTGCATGATTGAATTTGGATATATTGAGTATGATAGAGGATTATCTACCATGATGGACTAGGACTAGAGTTCTTTAATTAATTTGTTTAAATCAAACCGTTTTCTTTGTTTGCTTGGATTGAAACCAAATTACCGATTAAATCGGCCCATGTTTACTTGAAATTGCATCATTACACTACATTTGCATCCACTTCAAATTATCCTAGACACACCTCCTCGAGACTTGACTCCGGACTCCCGGATTTTACTACTTACCGTTACCCTACACTTGGGGTAAGTCACACACACATTTAGGTGACGGTCAGTCATCCACTATTGTCGATAGGCAGGATGCAAGAAAATGTCTTGTATGCCTAATTTAAATCCCAAACAACCAAAGAACTCTGATTAACTACATCACCCAAATACCCAATTGAATACATAAGCATGTTGTTTTTAATTAAATAAAAAATGATGAAATCCAGCCCCTTATTCTTCTTTTACTGCCTCCGACTTTTCCAATAGTCGCTCTTCTCCATTTTCACTCCTTCTCCATGGGTTGGATCTGCTTTTTCTTTATCTATATCTAGTTTCTATTTTATTTTTTCATGTTTTTATTTGAATAAAGAATTTTGCATGGTTTTGTCTTTCGGATCTGGATTTCCTTCATTCATCGTGGATCTTTGATCATTGGTATTTTCGGTGTGCTCCGACGACATATAATCGACTTTTAGTGTTGAAATTCTAATATCTCTAATGCGTCCTATATATATGTGCATAATGAACTATAGTATCACATGCTTCACACAAGAAACATAAACAATGGGATTAAAAATCTTGGAAAGACTCTTCTCACTGTCCATGCTTCTTATGTTCATTTTTTTCTTTATTATTCCTTCTGATTCTACCGAGGAAGCACATGCTCTTCTTAGATGGAAGGCTGGATTTCATAACCAAACTCAGCCTCTCCTATCTTCCTGGTCCATTCTCAATTCCACCAAAACAAGTCCTTGCACTTGGTTCGGAATTTTTTGCAATAGTGCTGGAAACATCAATACAATTAACCTTACGAGTTGTGGCATACATGGTATGCTATACAACTTTTCATTCTCATCTTTCTCCTGTCTCTCGTACTTTAACCTCTCAATGAATGCATTCTATGGTTCCATCCCTTCCAAATTCAATAAGGTCTCCAAGCTCATCCTCCTTGATTTATCAAGTAATAATTTCTCAGCACAAATTCCATCTACGCTTGGCCAACTCACTCATCTCGAGGTTGTTTACTTATATGGAAATCAACTTCATGGCTCCATTCCTCGAGAAATAGGAAATCTGAAGTCAGTTTATGATCTAGACTTGTGCTACAATCAACTCAGTGGTCAAATTCCAGCATCATTGGGGAATCTAAGCAACTTGGAAACACTTTCCTTGTTCAACAACTTTCTGAGTGGAGCCATTCCACCTTCTTTGGGCCATTTGAGTAACTTGACTCATCTGTATCTCTACAATAATACACTTTCACGAAAAATTCCTTCAACAATTGGCATGTCGACTCATCTTGAGGTTGTTTACGTATATGGAAATCAACTTCATGGCTCCATTCCTTGAGAAATAGGAAATCTACACTCACTTTATATTCTAGCGTTGAGCGACAATCAACTCAGTGGTCAAATTCCAGCATCATTGGGGAATCTAAGCAACTTGGAAAAACTTTTTCTTATCCAACAACTCTCTGAGTGGAGCCATTTCAACTTCTTTGGGCCACTTGAGTAGCTTGATTGATTTGTCTCTCTACAATAATATACTTTCAGGGCAAATTCCGTCAGCAATTAGCATGTTGACTCAGCTTGAGGTTCTTTACTTGAGTGAAAATCAACTTAATGGTTCCATTCCTCGAGAAATAGGAAATCTAAAGTCAGTTTTTGATTTAGACTTGTGCTACAATCAACTCAGTGGTCATATTCCAGCATCATTGGGGAATCTAAGCAACTTGGAAACACTTTCCTTGTTCAACAACTTTCTGAGTGGAGCCATTCCACCTTCTTTGGGCCATTTGAGTAACTTGACTCATCTGTATCTCCACAATAATACACTTTCAGGGAAAATTCCTTCAACAATTGGCATGTTGACTCATCTCGAGGTTGTTTACTTATATGGAAATCAACTTCATGGCTCCATTCCTCGAGAAATAGGAAATCTACGCTCACTTTATAGTCTAGCGTTGAGCGACAATCAACTCAGTGGTCAAATTCCAGCATCATTGGGGAATCTAAGCAACTTGGAAAAACTTTTCTTATCCAACAACTCTCTGAGTGGAGCCATTCCAACTTCTTTGGGCCGCTTGAGTAGCTTGATTGATTTGTCTCTCTACAATAACATACTTTCAGGGCAAATTCCGTCAGCAATTGGCATGTTGACTCAGCTTGAGGTTCTTTACTTGAGTGAAAATCAACTTAATGGTTTCATTCCTCGAGAAATAGGAAATCTCAAGTCAGTTTATCATCTAGAAATGGGTTCCAATCAACTCAGTGGATCCATTCCTCGAGAAATAGGAAATTTGACCAAGTTTATCAAACTTCTTCTGCACAACAACCAGCTCATGGGTCAGTTGCCTGAAACTATTTGTATTAGTAGATTACTCCAGCGATTTGCCGTATCCCAAAACTATTTGGTAGGCTCAGTACCCAAAGACATCAGAAACTGCACAAGTTTGAGTAGAGTCCGCCTTGAAGGAAACCAACTAAAAGGAAATATAGATGCAGACGTTGGAGTCTATCCAAACTTGAAGTTTATTGATATAAGCTACAATCAATTTTATGGAGAAATCTCGCCCAAGTGGGGTAAATGCTCACAATTGGGCACTCTATGGATTGCTGGGAATAACATTACTGGTAGGATACCACCTGAGATTGGAAATTGGACTCACTTTTATGACCTTGATTTTTCTTTCAATCATATTGTTGGAAGGATCCCAAGCGAGCTGGGAAAGTTGACCAATTTGTTGAATCTTAGATTGCACGAAAATAATCTTTTTGGTGGTATTCCTTTTGAAGTCAAGTCACTTACCAATCTCCTATTTCTCGACTTCTCAGGGAACAGATTGAGCACCATGTCAAATAGTATTGGAGCCTTGTTGAGTCTTCATTACTTGAATTTGAGCTGCAACAAATTCAACCAAAGAATTCCAATTCAAATTGCTGAATTAGTTCATCTATCAGTTCGTGATCTGAGTCACAACTTGCTTAGTGGAGAAATACCAAAAGAATTCACGAAGTTGCAAGACCTTGGGACCATAAATCTCTCCTTCAATAATCTTTGGGGTCCAATTCCTAATAACAAATCATTTCAAGGTTTTCCTGCAGAAGCATTCTTAGGAAACAAGGGATTGTGTGGCAACATGAGTGGATTGCAAGCATGTGAGCAGCCACTAGAGGTCCATAAACATGGTGCAACAAAGAGCCTCAAGATTATGTTTATAGTTTTGTTTTCACTGTTAGGAGCACTTGCCATATCCTTTGTGATAAGTCTTGTGTTTTGTAATTTCCACAGACGAAGGAAGAGAGACTTTGAGAATGGCAAGCAATCAGTTTCATTATCAATTTTTGAGATTGCAGTAAAATTTGAAGACATCGTGAAAGTAACCAACAACTTTGATGTCATGTATTGCATTGGGGAAGGGGGTCATGGAAGTGTGTATAAAGCTAACCTTCCATCGGGTGATATTGTAGCTGTCAAGAGACTCCACCCTTCACATGATATTAACAATTCAGCAAATCAAAAGGAGTTTTTCAACGAGGTGAATGCCTTAACGGAGATAAAACATCGAAATATTGTCAAACTCAATGGCTTCTGCACACATTCGAAATACAAACTCTTAGTCTATGAGTATCTTGAAAGAGGTAGCCTGGCAAAAATTCTAAGTAACGACGAGGAAGCAGAAGAATTGGATTGGTGTAGGAGGGTGAACGTCATCAAGCGTGTCTCACATGCATTGTCTTACATGCACCATGATCTGTCACCTCCAATGGTTCATCAAGACATATCAAGCAAAAATATTTTGCTAGACTTGGAATTCGAAGCTCATGTTTCGGACTTTGGCACTGCTAAGCTTCTCATGCAAGATTCATCTAGCCGGTCTGAACTAGGTGGCACACTCGGATACATAGCACTAGGTAAATATATAGGATTTTTATATTGAAAATCAAATTGCAATCATATTCACCATTTCTTATAATCTGCAGAACTCACTTACACGATAAAGGTGACTGAAAAGTGCGACGTATATAGTTTTGGAGTGTTAGCACTAGAAGTTATTAAAGGGAATCATCCTGGTGATATCATGTCGAGTGCATCATCTTCAACAGCTACTTTCCAAGTTAAACTCGACGATTTGGCAGACTAGTGCCTTTGACCTCCTCGTCGAATAAAGGTTCTTGAGTGGGCCGGCCCTGCCGTATTTGGGGCCCATGGTAACAAATCAATTGGGGGGCCCTTATAGCGGGATTCGAGGCAGCGCCCCGACATTTTTTTTTGGGGTTCGGGGCAACGCCCCGATGTTTTTTTTGGGCGTCTAATATCAAATTCTAAATCAATAATCAAAATTTAAGAAAATAGAACAACAATAATTTTTTGATGACTGAAACTCAATTTAGGGAGGCTAAACCATCACTTCTTAAATTTCATTACATTAAAATTAAAACTAGTCATTACAATAATTGGTTAAAAAAATATAATTACATGAAATCACATAAATATTTTTGACCGTATTGCACTTTGAGAGACAAAGTCATTAATAACATCTTTGAAAATATAGGTTCAATATATATCTGATTTAATTTAGGTCTAATAGTATTTTTTTTAAAAAAAAAATTGGGCCCCCAAAAATTAGGGGGCCCAATGCCGTCGCACAGGCCCGCCCTTGCTCAAGGCCGGGCCTGTTCTTGACAAACTGAATCTTATTGTGAAGGTGGCTATTTCTTGCTTAGATGTCAATCCACAAAGTAGGTCGACCATGCGCATTGTTTCTCAATTACTATCCGATTGATGTTTTATTTTCATGTCATGTGTCTCTGCTATTTTGGAATTTTGATTACTAAAGTTAGAATTATATCCTCTTCACTTAGTCTTGCTTCCTCTAGCATGTAATTATTTGTTGTGATAATTAATAGAAGAGGTATATTCAGCGATGTTCCTATTGTCTGTCTAATTGTTAATGTTCTTGTGTGGTTGTCCTGCACGAAAATGTCTCTAATCTAACCGACGCCCATGAATTCGTGCAGCAAATTGGGAGAGAAAGGGACGGTACTATAAAGAGAAACAAAAAAGAAAACTACAAAAAAAAAACACATCCTCTTTCTACTAATTAAAAGAAAACCACAAATACCTTACTAGTATCTGACAAAGTGTACATCAACATTTCCATACAGACCACACCATCCAATTCTCACCCAACGATACATGCCCAATATCCCAAATATCTGCATGTTTATATTGAAAACATAGAAATGAGATTACAAATCATGAAAAAGGCTCCTCACTTGTTTCACTGTCCATTGTCCTTGTGTTGATCACTTTGATCTGGGAAATGCGGTGGACGAATAGCTGGCTACAGATTCCACTGATTACATAATTGTCACACTTCAGCGGCCTTAACTGAGATATATCATAGCAATATTGTGAAGCTCTATGGCTTTTGTACACATTCAAAATCCACTTTTAGTCTACGACTAAGAATTGGAATGGCGAATGTCATCGAAGGGGTCTCTCATGATATTCGAAGTGCTTTCACATAAACAAATCATCAAACAGAATTGATACACAAACAACAACCAACCCAATCTCCAAAATATTACATGCAATTAACATAGCTCACACACAAGGCATGATGCAATGCAATTCAACAGAAACAAAGCATTGATAAATTCTTAAGACAATAAAGTTTAAAATGTACCTATCTCGAATGTGAAATGTCCAAAGTGGGATATAGAGTCTAATACATTTAATAATAGTTTGAAGTGTTGGACATGTTGGACTTGGGCTGGGTCCCCCATGTTGGCTAGACTCAGCCCAGCCCAAATTAAAAAAAAGTTCGCATTTGTTTGGGAGACAATTGCACAATACGTAGAACGTATATGTGACAAAAGAACTGCCAGTTCTTTTCTTCTGACTTCACAACAAAAATCAAAGAGTGATTGTAAGGAGAATAAAAAAGGTGTTTGAAATCGTAGAATTTAATCTCGGTTCTTGTAATCGGAGATTCAATTGAAGCATGGTGAAACATACAGCAATCCTGTTAAAGTTTTCATATCGATCAGGAAAAGAAAAAGTGTTATTGCAAATTCTTGATTATATAGATTCTACATTGTTGTCGGAGTAGATTTATGTACATTTTGATGCTTGATTATGTGGATTTTATGGTTAAAATCGCATTTGAATGCATGAAATATCATGAAAATGCATATAAAAACCGAATCTTTCTTCTTAATTTTGAGTATGATTCTTTCATGTGTTGATTTTGTATTTAGTATGGCTTGAAAGCTCTTGGAACAAGCTTTCCAACAAGTATATTTTCAGATTTTGCTAATTAATCTATGATTTGTTATGATTTTTCAAAGTTGGATGCACAAAATTGGGTTTATTGTTCTTGATATTCTGAATTTTTGAGTTTATTGATCAGTTTCAGTATTGAATTAGTATGTGTGTGTGACCCAAACCACATATTTAAAGACTCAATAATGATCAGAAAAATCGCAAATATAATATAACTTTTTTTATAAGACTGGTCGAAAAGAAAATGGGAAGGCGCGCCGGCGCGTGAGTCTCACACGCCAGGCGGAGCACTCACGCGTTCTCACTAGTCAACCGGGTTAGGTATGACCCGGTGAGGGACCACGCGTCAGGTTTCACTTGCGGCTTTTTATTTCAAAAAAGAAATTGGTTGACCACCAATGTTTTTGACTGTGTTTGAGGTACATGAGCCGCACTGATTGGCTGAAATGTTTTCGACGTGTGTGACCTGAGGTTTTTTCCCAGATTAATTAGTAATTAATTTTCTAATTATTTATGATTTTTCTGGAATTTTTTGAGTTATTTAAAAATAAATAAATGTTATAATTAATTAATTAAATGGTTAATTATTAATGTATTTTTTGTGTTTGTAGTGGCTATAGGAGCACAAATAATACATTTATTGGCATATAAGAAGAATGCATCTTCCATGAGTTCTTCATCGAGCAACAAATAGAGATTGCATTTGATGCTCTACCAGATGAATGGGACTTAGTTCACCGAGCCTTGAAGTAAAGATTGAGTTCTTTGGACTTTAACACTCTTGCTGAGGACATACTACTTGAGAGGGACAATCGGTTAAAGTTTTTGGGCATTCGTCGGACTAGACGAAGCGCAAGGTGTTTGCAGCATGCTACTCGATTCGTTTCATGGTATGAGGAGTATGAGCTTAGTGGACACAGTGATGAGGATATAGATGACATGATTGATGATCCTAATTATGTGTCTGGCATGTGATTTATATTTTTTCTTTCAGTATCACATTTTACATATTTCTAGTACATTTGTTTATGTATGTACATATTTATGCTCTTGATATACATATTAAATGTTTTTCATTAAAGACATGTTTCTTTTATGTAATTTTTTATTTAATTACATTGAATACGCATAAATGAAATTTTTTTATTTTATAGTGGGAGGTTTTTAGGTTGATAGATTTATTATTAGATCTATCTAACCTAATAACCAATATATATTTTGCGCATGTTTAAATTAACTAATAATAGTTGGACTATTCTAACAAAAAATGATTGAATGTATAACATTACTTTCATTACTGTTGCATGTGTTAGATTATTATTAATTAATTTAAAGCATTGTAGCAAAATTTTGTTAATTGAATTGTACAAGAATTCTAATTTAAGCAATTTTCTCTGTATAGTTACAATGGCTACAACAAAAAGCGTAAGGTGACTTGAACCATGGAGAAAAGCTGAATGAGATGAATTACGATGTTTGGCTTCGTAAGATTTAGTATCTCCTAGAGGAGCAAGACATTGAAAACTATTACACAATCAATGGTTCAACCTTAGCAAGGTAATCTGCTAAACATAGGTGAGACATGGAAGCCTATCAAACCTACAAATGCAAGGATCCTGTTGCTCGCATTTTGATATTGAACAGCATGAAAAATGATTTAATACTAGGATTTGAAAGGCGTTGTTCAGCTCAAGCAATTTGGGATGCTTACCCAATCCCCAAAAGATTACATGCAGAGCATCTTTAATGGTACACTTGATAATGATATTAAAAATTTTGAAGTATGTAGAGAGAGTGATTTGAAAACGTTGTATTGGAAGATGTGTAGAATGGTAGAAAAAAATAAAAAATAGTAGAAAAATATGAGAGATATGGTGTTGATACTTGATATTTGAAGTTTTTGTAAATGAAAAGTGAAAAAAAAGTTGTACATAGAAAGTGAAATAGTTGTACTGAAATATGTGTTTTGTTGATATGACTATATTAGAAATCGTGTTTTGCTATAATATGGGACCGCACTAAAATTTTTGGAGTTCTTGAAACACACTCGCCATTACATGCAATTACCATGGTTCACACACAAGGCACGCTGCAATGAAATTAAACAGAAACAAAACATTAATAAAATTCCTAAGACAATAAGGTTTAAAATGTTCCTACCTCGAGTGTAAGACATTTACTAATAGTTTGAAGAGTCTAAGAGATTTAAATTCCTGCATTCAATGTTCTACATGGTTGGTTTTGGCATTTTGGGTAAATATTTGCTTCATTTTTTGTCAAAACATTCTTAAACATGTGCACATTTGGTTGGGCCTCATAGAAGTGATGCTGGTGGATGGGTCGGGCCTGATACTCAAGTGGGTTGAGATGGTTGGGCTTGAGATTCAGCCCAATTGTGATTGAACCAAACCCATTGATTTTGCATTCATTGTTACTTTCACAAATGGAATAAATGAATTATTTCTACATAAATATTCTTGTAATAATAAATTTGGAGATGAAGTTCTTTCTTGCATTGCAATTCTTGGCTACTTATAGTCAATATCTAAGCTCTAATAATTTATTAAGGATCAAGCCCATGCCCCTCCCGAAGAATTTGAAATGGGCATTTGGGATGTTCAGCTGAAAACTCTTCTGGATGTGAGCTATCCTTATTAGAAAATGACAAAGGTCAGCAAGCTTGATGGTTGGCGGTTAGCCACATACGCTCCGGCGCTCAAATCCTTTTTTGAATCAAATAAATGTTAATCGTCACAAAGTATTGCTTCAAAAATTATCTCAAATTCTCCCTTTTTTATAATGAGGGAATAAAATGTCAATCTACAATAAAACGATCGATCTCTTGCAATTCCCTATCAAAATCCAAATTTTTTAGTCAATCACGCCCGTGTATTACGGACCTTTTGTTTTGGGCAAAGTCAACGTGTCTGAGAGTGACAGAAAATACGTACTCGCAAAAACAATTTTAAAAAAATAAGGAACACATAGAAATAACCGATGACAAAATAACTTTCAAAAATTTCTCGTTAATTATGATTAACATAGATAATCTATAATTAATCTAATTGTATTTAAATTATTTTCCATAAGATCTCTATAGATTCATCTCTAATAATTTATATCGAAGGATGGAGTCAGTTGGATTGATTCAAAGCTCAATACAGCAGATGTCCCACAATATCTGCCAACTCCCAAACTTGGATTCAAGTGTGTGGACTCCTTTCACCAAGAACCTAAAGAAAATAGAAAAACCAAACTGTGAAAATGATTAGGGAATCAAGAGGCCAACCTGGCATCTCAATACTTGGGAAACAAAATACACACATAGTGTGTATTTTTATAGGGTTGGCCACCCCTAGGGTTTTGTCTCTAGGTGGGCCGGCCCCCTGTTCTCAATCCCATACATTTAAACTTCCGTTAGGTTTTCCCAACTCATCTTGTATTGGGGGGTTTTCATGGGTTAAGGTGGGGACCAACAAGGAAAAATAAAACATGGGCTTCCTACATATTTAATTATCAGCTCAAACCTATGAGCATAATTAAAATCCGTAAACTATAGTATATTCTACTAAAATATTATAGTTTCACTCCCCATTTTATATCAAATTAAATCTGAGTCTTTTTTTTTTATAATTGTTCATTAAAATTCTCATGTTAAGTAACAAACACTTGTCAATTAAATATGTTACTGAAATATAATATTTAATTGATATCTTTAAATATTCATTGAGCTTACCGCTTAACATATTTGAATGTGTCGGATTAATTAAAATCCATTTGTAGGGTTTTGACAAAATCTCAAATCCTATAACTATTCTCAAGAGGGTATCATCAATCGATGATTCAACGTGAATTTTTTAATATATTATTTTCCATCGTACATTTAGTGCGGTAACCTGATTCACTTAGTGTATATTGGTCTGTCCAAAAAGACCTCACACTTTAGTAAATCAAAATCTCATACATTAAATTCACATGTACCAATAATATTTAGTAAATTAATATTATGAACAATTCCATAATGTTAGTGTGAATGTACAATCTTCCATACAGTCAGACTTGATAATTGACTCACATGTAGTCCTGATCAATACACTCCAAGTGTACAAGTATAGTAATTTCAAGGTTTACCTCTTTTTGTAACCAAAATAGACATACTAAACTAGTATACCTGTAATACCCTGAACCTTGGGATAACCTGTAGTGGTAGATGTGGTAAGATAAGTGATGTCATGTGTGATCTAAATTTGATTGGAGTATTTTTCAAAAACTCTAGAGTAGAATTAAAAATTATGGGAGCAGGAATTGTTAGAAACATGATTAAAAATGAAATTAATATGAATTTTAGAAGTTAAATACAAAAATATATAGTAAATAGAATAATGGCAAAACTGTAAATACATACAGGTATTTGGTGTAATTAAGAAGGAGATAAAGGGTAAAATGGTAAAATACCAATCGAAGATTTAAAATACAAATATTCATATACTTGCACGGAACCCGAGGTAAACCTAAGCCCTGGAACCGGAGGCGGCGACGGAAGCGGAGTTTCCGTCAACGATGACGAACGGAGACGCGGGTGGTACGGGGAGGAGAAGATCGACGCCAGGAATTCACTGGTACCATTTTTGTACGGAGAAAAGCTCACTTGCCGTCAACAGAGGGGAAGAACACGCGGTGCCGCGACCTTGAAGACCTCGATTCGCCGTACTCCGACCACGTTTCAGGTATCTGAGACCACCACTGTGATCACCGGCGCATCATCCGTTGATTTCCAGCGATCGTGGGCTCCACCTCACCACCGCCGGCAATGACCCGTCTTGGACTCCAAACGGGTAGAATGACCCGCGTATAGTAACAGAAACTGGGTCAGCTGACCCGATTGAATTTGGTAAAGTTAATTGAATTGTTAAATTAATTATTTAATGATAATTAATTATAATAATATAATTCTATTAGGTTAATTGTATTGGGTTGATTTTTATTAAGTTAATAGTATTAGGTTAATGGTATTATGTTGATAGTATTAAATTAATAGTATTAATAAAATAAATTGATTTAAAAGATAAGGGTAATAATGAATTGGGTATAGATAATAGGATTAATAAATAATTGTGGATGTTTTATGAGTTTCAGGAAACCAACCGGTGTAGTTGAATTATGGGTACTCTACGGGAGTTCATCACGGTAAGTAGTACTCAACTGTATTACGGAACTCTGTGACTGTGAATTTTACGCGCTATTATTTGTATTGATGGTGCTATTATTGTATTGACTGTGATGCCTATTGAGTGTATATGATAATGATTGTATTGATTGGATGTTTTCATGAGACTGAGTTTTTGATGATTTGAGTATTCGTGAACTGTGAGGTGACATGCGATGATGTATAGAAGTAACGTTTTATGGTTGTACTGTATGAGGCATAGCATATCATGGCATACATGACATACACATTAAGGGAAAACGTTTTTACGAACCGGGTAAAACTGTTACAGAGTGGGTGTACGAAAATGTTGAAGGTTGAGGTTATTATTGAAATGGTATCTTTGGATACAAAAGAGGAAAAATCTCGACCGGTTGCTCTGTAACAATTTCCTAGGTTAAGGGCCCAAGTATTGGAAAAGTATTTAAATGGTTGACTGTTTCATGAAAATATTGTTCACGTGCATTCATGCATAAGTATTACTTACTGGGCTTTCGCTCACTATGTTCCGTGATACAGGTACGGGATTTCTAATGGTTGAGCTGACCTAGCTGTTGATGGCATGACTGAGGATCCATGAGAAGAATGCTCATGTGCTGAAGTTAGGTTTTGTTAGTTTATGACAAGATTAGTAGTTTTATTTAGGTTTACCGATTTTTGCTAGCACTCAAATTATAATGAATGAATTAAGGTTAGAAAAACAACTTGAAGAAGTACGTATTGAACGTTATTGCTTTAATTATAGTCATGAAATTTTGATTGTTAACTGATCATTGGAATTATGATGATTAAATTGAGTTATTTAGTGGGTTGATTGAGTTAGTGTATTTAATTTTTATACTAGCACTAATTAGGTTCCTCTGTAAGTATATAGCAAATAAGTGGTTTTGATGGATAGGGATGTAACATAGGTAGCGTTCTAGACTATGAGCCCATGAATTAGGGTTTCGTGGAACAGGGCGTTACAATACCACAACCCTACCGATGGTTCATCTAATTTTGTCTTAGCTATGATTGTTTACTTATATTCAATACGAACTTATGAATTGATCTTCCGTGTGTAAGCTAAACTTTACACACCAATTTATATACCATATAGAATAAAAGACACTTATCCCAATATGTCATTATCATATAACATGCCAAACATATTTTATGCCAAATAAATAAATCGAGTTTTAATATTACATAAAATAATGGCCTTTAGCATACTATTCTTATCAATCTCTCACTTTTCCTCAAGGTCATACACATCTTTTTGCTAGGCCCTCTAATGCACATCTATATACCCTACGAGAATAAGTTCATCAGCCTTTTAAACCAACATATAATCTCTTGTTCTCCTTAGATACTTGAGTATATGTTTTACTGTAATTCAGTGTTCTTTCCTGGGTTTAAGTGATATTTGCTAACTAGAACAATCATATAACATATATCTGGTATAGTACACATCATGGCATACATGAGGCTCTCCTCTACCAAGGCATAGTACTTGACTTATTTTCTTTATCTTATCAGCATCTTTAGGGCACTAATCTTGTGATAAATTCATTCGATATCTCTAAGGATGAAATACTTTATTGGAAACTTGCACGCCAAAATCGAGGATGATGTTAATGTAGACTCATTGAGACAAGCCCTACATTTTTTGTTTATGATCTCCTAGAAATTTGATCTCAAGAATGTGACTAGCTTCTCCCAAGTCTTTCATTTCAAACTAATTACTCAGCCATACTTTAACTGAGAATAATAGAGCTACAGTATTTTCAATAAGTAATATATCATCTACATAAAGTACAACACCACCAAACTTCCACTACTCATCCAATAGACACAAGGTTCATGAGGACATTGCTCAAATCAGTAAGATCTTATGGCCTGATCAAATCTAATATTTAAAGACCTAGATGCCTGCTTAAGCCTATAAATGGATCTCTTAAGCTTGCACAATAAGTGCTCTTGATTCTAAGCTATATATCTGTCTGGTTACATCATATAAATATTTTTGTCAAGACTTCTATTTAAGAATCCTGGCTTGATATCCATTTTCCATATTTCATAATCGTAATATACTATGATAGATAAGACTATTCGAATAGACTTAAGCTAAGATACCAGCGAAAAAGTTGTCTTATAATTGATCCCTTTTTTCTAAGTATAACCTTTAGCAACAAGCCTTGCGTTGAAGGTTGAAACCTTTGCGTTCACCCCTCTCTTTCTCTTGTAGATCCACTTTCAAAATTTGGGTTTTCTACCACTTGGTGGTTCTACAAGTACCCAGACTTGATTAGAATATATAGACTTCGTCTCAAATTTCATAGCTTTCTTTCATAATTCTGCTTCTTTAACTTGGAGTGCTTCATTGTAGTTATTGGGATAAGTATCTTGTTCAATTGGGATCATTTCATACACTCACCCAATAGATCATGCCAACTAGGTAATCTAGTTACCCTCCCGCTACAACGAGCCATGGTCTGTACGTTTAGAGTATTTTGGTGTGATGATTTTGTTATGATTGTATTAGGTTATACATGCTAATCTGGTTGATTTTACAAGATGTCTTGATCATCTCTTTGAACATAATCATTTTGGGATTCTTCAATCCTTCCATTGTTAAGTGTTTCTAGATTGTTATCATAAATTCTAGATTGTTATCCTAAATTGGTGTTTCTTAAGGAATTCGATTTTCTTGTGTTTCTCCTATTAGTACTTCAAGAACAATGTTGCTTTTGGGTTTGTGGTTCACCATATAGTCTTCTTATAAGAATTGAGCATTGGTGCTAACAATGAATTTCTGATCCTTAGGACTATAAAACAAACCACATATGGTACCTCTAGGATATCCTACAAAAAAAAATACTTCGTTTGATCTGCTTAGGATAAGGCTTTTTGAATAGGGGCCTATCAACCTTGTTGTCCCTAAGTTCGAACATTTGTTCTACCAATCCTATAACGTGTTTTAGAGTCATTGCATGGTTTTGATTGAACCGTGGCTAGTTTATAGCCATTTGTGCTGGATAAGCTCCATTATTTAGGGTGGTAAACTACTCCCCAATGTTGTTTGTTGGAGGTCTAGCCCAACTATTGTTATTTATGGTTGGATTCAATCCTCCGAAGAAGGCATTGTTTGGAGTATGTGAAGTACTTGGGCCATATGTATTGATAGGCTGGCTCCCACCAAAAGTCCTATTATTCACCGGGATAGCATGAATATTTTGCCTCTTGTCGATGCCTATACTGGTAGGAACATCGACTCCATATCTAGAAGAATAAGCATTGGGTTGGGTCATAAGATTAGTGGTAGAATACCTAACCCTAAAATCTCTTGGAGGATACCCAATAGGGATCTTTCAATTGCTCAAGAAATGTCCATTTTGATCAGTATTTCCATGAAACCCTGGTGGTCGATGAGTATGAAAACCATTATGTTCGTTTGGGGCTCTCACCTTGGTCTCGATAGGGGAAACTAATCTTCTTACTTCATCAATCAACTGCCAACTCACAGGGTGTTGCCTATTGACGATGGGTTCGAGTTAGACTATAACTTCTTTGGTTGTTTGTCTAGCCAAAGGGCTAGTTAATTTGTTGAGTGTGGTTAACATCACAAACAACTCGATCTGCTTATGAGTGGTAACACACATTTTCAAACGTCCCGACATGATTAGTCACTCATTATATTTGTTCAGTGTTTTATTTTTGGATTTTAATCACTTGTGCAGTGCATATAGCCATATTTTCTCTGATGCGAGCGCTATTTGTCTCCACTATACTTTCATGGTCCTAAAAGTGTAGTTTGAGAAGTTCAACCAACTCATAAAACATCTTACGAAAATCTCTTCCAACTGACCGTACTCGCAAAGAGATTCTTTCTGAACGTTGATGGATTGGCTTTCCACATTTTCATTCAGGCGTTCTTCACCTTCAATGTCATCCTTTGTAACGGTGTTCATGACGCCATACACTACATTAGTGCATCTAGAAATTCTTTTAGACATGTGGCCTCCCATTATTGTCGCCAAATTTGTTCTTGGTAAAAAAATCTTTTGAGTAGAAAGATTTGAATTGTGTGAATGAGTTCACTAGATGCGTGCGGATATCAATCGATGGAACTAAATGATGAAAAGGTGTGTGTGGTTCTGACCTTGCTTGAACAAAGAAGACTTTGATACAGAGATCTAACTAGAAATCTATCTGACTAATGCATAAATAACTATAACTAATTCTAAGAAATTGAAGTTGACTATAAATGAAAGAAATGCAAGATAAAGGGCTACTTTGATTAGCTTCTAAATAAGGGACTTACGCTACATCAAAAATAGGCACAAAGAATCTACGAACAAGTTTTAAAAGTACGAACTTGTGGTTCTTGACCCTTTTCTTCATTCTTCTCGAGTCCTTTTATAGCGTCCTTGAAGCCTTTGTGATTGGTTAATTTGCTTTCGCCATTTGTAACTGCCTGTTCTATGTGAACTAGGCTGTCAACTAGGCTGTCGATTGGGCTTTTGCTTGTACTGGCCCCTTTATTTGCTCCTTTTATTGGGCCAACTTCTGGGCCTGTAAATTTATGGTGGCAACAAATTTTTCCCTTACCACTAGCAAGAGATTTTATTTGAATTACATCAACTAATGAATTCCTATGATCAAAGTTCTTATTTTGAATATTTTTGACGTTGCCAATACATTGTGCAAAGATTGATGCAGTTCAAATATTATTTCAAACAAATTTGGATAATGCTCAAGCAGTTGAATAAATTGATATTATTCAAATCACACAAGAAGCTAGTAAGCCTACATACATTGGTTGATGAAAACATCGAAGAGGAAGACCTTGGCAATTTTGTATGGAATATATTTCGAGCTGGAGAATCAGAGAAAAATAATGATGTGAGGGTATCATGAAGAAATTAGCAAACAACATGACGAGATTGAGATTGTTGATAGCATTCTTGAAAATCATATTCCTATGACTAAATAGTTTGAGAACTTTGTAATCGGGATCTAATTTGAACATTAGCTCTTCAATGTTACAAATTATCATTGGGACTTTGCAATCAATACAGAGTTGTCTAGTGAGCATGTCAAAGTGGCCTCTATTTTATACGAAATATCTCTTTCTTTGGAGTGGAAGACTACAAATTTTAACAAATGGGTCGAAGGGTTCACAATATCATTTCTGCAAGAGTTTCTTTTCCATTATAAATTTTTTCATCCAAATCGTAACTCCAGGGCAAGTTATTTTGTTGAGGAGACTGGCATAGGACAAGATTTGTTTTAATTTATTTACTTAACTATTAGGACTTTATATTTCAATCAGGATGAAGTTGATACATAGCCAATATATGTTCCCAGATGAATTTAGAGTACATCTAGTAAGGAGAATGAAAACTTATTAATGATGGAGGAAGGTTTATGAATGTGTATCAACATCCACAGTTGAGTGTCTCTAGCTATTGAAGAAGCTACCGAAATATTACGGTATACTATAGATAAGCAATGGAAGCATACCTTTCTATCTTGTTTGATCAAATTTGGTTAATCTCAGATCGTATGGAGATCTTATGCCGTCCATAGAATCACACCAAGGTACTTGAAAAAGTTTCCCCAAAAGGAAAATTTTCCTTTTGATTCTAAAAACCAAAAGTTGTGTTGTTGTGTTCTTGATGTGTGTTACGTTACACACAAATATAAAAGGTGAAAAGAAGTGTCGGCAACCACATTTTGTCAGCATCCACTTCTCAAATCAAATATTGTTATACATTAATTAAATCATGGACTCAAACTTTTAATTAAGACCCAATGTGCTAGCAGTGTCTTTTAATGAATTGGATCCAGTCTGATTTACAATAAATCTTCATTCAATTAATAATTTCAATATTATCACCTCACGTAAAATATCGAATTCACATAATTTCCTTTGGAACCTTAGCTAAAACAAATTTTCCTGATTCTTTTAAGTGTGACCTTTTAGATTCATTACCGATTAGCCATAAGAATAATATCGAACTTTTCATATTAATATTAAAAAACATTTTCAGCATTTCTTATGAAACACAAGTGATGTCTAGCAGCATATCGTAACTATCCAATGAATGATAATACTTTCATATGAACCTTTCATTATGATTGTCACGTAATTAAATCCTTCCACTATCCAATATCTGAATTGAGCATGAGACCACACCAAGTTCTATTACAAACTTCTTCATCCAAATCGCTTCCTTTGCAGCATCTGATGTAGCAATGTGTTTAGCCTCTGTGGTAAAATTTGCAGTAGTGCTTTGCTTGGAAGTCTCCACCACATTGCTCCATCATTACATATGAAAACTAATCCAGAAATAGACTTTCTATCATCAACATTTGTTTGGAAATCAGAATCTATAAATCCATCAATTCTCAAATCACCTCCTCCATATGTTGAAATCAATTATTTGGTCTTTCTCAAGTCTTAAGAATATTCTTAATAGCCACCAGTGCTTTTCACCAGGATTTGACTGAAACCTGCTTGTAACACTTATAGTATGTTCTATGTCAGGTCTAGTACATAACATAGCTACAAAAAACTTCCAATTTTATATGCATATGGAATCTTGTTCATTTGTTCTCTTTCCTCAGGTGTCTTTGGTGACATTTCTTTGGAAAGCTGAATGTCATGTCTGATAGGTAACAAAATCCTCTTTTAAACTCTTGCATGTTGAACCGTTTCAACACCTTTTCTATATAGAAAGCTTGAGAAAACCTTAAAATTCTTTTAGATCTCTATCTCTATAGATTATAATTCTCAGAATATAGGTTGATTCTCCAAAATCTTTCCTAGAGAAAGTTTTTGACAACAAGACTTTAACTGAAGTCATCATTCCAAAAAAGGAGAATGTCATCGACATACAAGACTAGGAAAGTGTTAGCACTCCACTAATCTTCTTGTAAACACATGGTTCATTCATATTTTTATTGAAACCAAACGATTTGCTAACTTTATCAAAACAAATGTTCTAACTCCTGGAAGCTTGCTTAAGACCATAAATGGATCTCTTAAGCTTGCACACCCTTTGTTTTCCACCTTTGGATTCAAAACCCTTCGGTTGTTCCAAATATATATTCCCTAATGTTTCCAGTCAGGAATGTAGTTTTGACATCCAAGTCTCATATCTCATAATCATATTGTGCAGCTATTTCTAATAAAATCCTAATGGACTTTAACATTGCAATTGGTGAAAAGGTTTCCTCATAGTCAACTCCTATCTTTGAGTATATCCTTTCGCAACAAGTATTCCTTTGAAGGTCTCCACGTTTCCATCCAAACCAATTTTCCTCTTATAAACCCATTTACATCCTATAGGTAGAATACCTTCAAGAGAGTCCACAAGATCCCAAACTTGGTTTAAATACATTGAGTTCATTTTGGATTTCATAGCTTCAAACTATTTTGAAGAGTCAATATCGGATATTACTTCCTCATAACTAGTAGGATCATCACCATGATCTACATCTCCATGAATAAACAACTCTTGTGTACCATGGAGTAAGTTATACCATTGTTAAGGACATATAACTCTACCAGATTTTCTAGGCGTTTGTGTGATGACAATACTTGCATCATTGGATTTTTGAATTTGATCTTGATCATTTAGTAGGACATCAAATACTTCCTCAATTTTTATCTTTTTCCTAATACGTCCAATCTTAATAAAATATTTTTACATAAATATGACATCTCTATTGATCACTTTCGGGTGGTATTTGGGAATATAGAAATAATATCCCAAATTTATTTTGGATATCCTACAAATCTACCTCGTTCAAATCTTACCTCTAATTTATCTGTTAGTAGCTTTTTTGATGTAAGTTGGACAACCCCAAATCCTAACATGTTTAAGACGTGGAGCCCTACCAAACCATATCTCATATGGTGTTTTAGGAACAAAATTAGACAAAATTCTATTATGCAGATAAATTGCAGTCAGAAGGCAATAACCACATAGTGTAATCGGTAAATTAGTATAACTCATCATGGAACATACCATGTCTAACAAAGTACAAATTTTCCTTTCAGATGCACCATTCAACTATGTGTTCCTAAAGGAATTAATTGTGAGACAAAGCCAGCCTCCTTAGGGAACCTATCAAACTCACGACTCAAGTATTCACCTCATTGATCTTATTGAAGAGCTTCAATACTTTTGCAAATTTGATTTTCTACTTCAGCCTTGAATTCTTTGAAATTTTCAAAAGATGCATGCTTATACTTCATTAAGTATACATACCATAGCATGAATGATCATTAGTAAAAATAATGAAGTAGAAATAACCACCTCGATCCATTTGATTGAAATGTTTACATACATTTGAATGTATTAAGTCTAAAATATCTGCGGATCATTAAATTTATCCAACAAAAGGTAATCTAGTCCTTTTACCTTGAATACAAGACTCACAAGTAGAATAGGATTCTAAATCCGAGAATTGGATGAAACTGTAACGCCCCAAACCGGGAGCGCTACCGATGACATCATTAGTCTCCTAAAGACTTCCTCTCACGTCAACCTAACACGGATTCTACCGAAAATCCGGTAACATCTCCCCGTAAATCGGAGAATGCCAACCTGAGCAACAATCAACACCAAATATATATATATATATATATATATATATATATATATATATATCATAAATGAATCTCATTCTGCAACCTAGCAGGGCCTCAGGCCAGCTAACCACATTCACACTCTAGGCAAGGCCTCAGGCCACCTAATCACATGCAAGGTACAATAAAGAAGTCATCCATCACATGACCAGCATATAGTTCAACATTCGGAACATAGTTCCACAATCTCGGTACGAGAGTCCCGGTTTAACGGCGCAGCTCTCGACCGTCCATCATCCTCCTGATAAGGTAAAAGAAAGATAAATACTTAATCCATTAAATCAATCTAAGTACTAAATGTACTAGATAAACAAGAGTTTACACATTATCAAGAACCTAAGCTCCAAGGTGGCCTTCTAATGTCACATCACCACCTACTGATCCGTCGACTGGACATTCATACCAGACGCACCTGAAGATCATAGAAGAGAAGTAGGGTGAGCAGAAGGCTTAGTAGGGAAATAAAGATTAAACGAGATATTCAGACTGAATTGGAAAAACAAAGCATAATGCAGCAACATGGCATCAATTATGAGTACGTCAATAAATAAACAACTTCATCACCATACGATCCCCTTGGGCATTTTTCAACGGGTAACCGGAATATCATCGGAACCCTTGACACTGCCCCCAGACCACGTAGGTGTCACTTCATGGAACATCCAACACGGTTAAATGACCAAACTCTTATTTAGCTCTCCGGCCACAAGACGTTGGTCTCGTCCCGCCCTCGGACTCCCACATCCACACGTAACACTTATAGGAACTACGAGCCCATGCTCGCAACTCCTAATGCATCTAATGAGCATGTTCAATATGCAAGAATAAGCATATATAAAATTTTTTTATATACATACGTAACTACGTGATGCATGTTTGAGAATAAATTATGCTTGATAGATGATCAAACATATATTCGGTTATGAAATAAATTCAATAACAACATTCATGGCTCGTTCTTCCTAGGAAGCAATCTAGGCAAGAACCCAAACGTAAGACCAATGAAGAATTTAAACCGCATTTTAGATAAAGAAAAGAACGAGATAAATATTGGGGTAATAATCCCTACCTCGATTCCAAGCAAAGCTATAATTCAAACTTTTTCCAAAAATCTAGGGTTTTCGGCCCCTTTCTCCAACCTATTTAGTTTAACCAAATCAATCTCATTCCATAATCAATATAGCTTTAATATCTTATAAAACATGTATTTAATCAATAATCTAAGAGAACTCACCTTTTTCTCACTAGAATGTCTCCAAATCACCAATCCAAGCTCTCAAGTTTGAGTTCTAACCAAATCAACTCCAATCTACTAAATACAGATACATATGAGTCTAAATCATCATATATAAACTCTATCATTAACTAGAAATCAGGATTCAACCATAACCCCAAAAACCCACAATAACCCTAACCATAGAATTCTCTAAAAACTCTTACCTTCTTCTTTAAATCTTCTTGAATCCTTCAATCCAAGCTCAGATGAGCAAGAATCCACCAAAAACCAAACCAAAATCACCTCTTTCTCTCCTTTCTCGCTTCCTTCTTCTCCCTTCTTCTTCTGTGTCTGTCGGCATCATTTCTTTAAAAGGGAAATGTCGCTGCACAAACTGTGCAGCGACATTTCATTAGTTATTTTTAAAAAATAAAATACTCTACAAATGGGCCACCGCCCATTTGTCAAGCATTTTGGCCACTTTCGATGGCCCAGCTCATGGCCACCGAAAGTGGCATTTGATATATATATATATTTATATAATTCATATATATATAATATATTTTTGTACACTCATATATATATATATATTATTAGTTAGTCAACCATTTACTCAACTTTAGTTATATTAAACCCAATATTTGTTTTCCCTATTTATTATTATTGTTATTATCTTATTTTATTTTTCTGATATTTTTGGGTCGGGGTTTTACATCCTTTCCTCCCTTAAAGGAGTTTCGTCCCTGAAATTCAAAACATACTCAATTCCGTGAACAAATGTGGATACTTCTCCTTCGTACTACAAATTCTTAAAGTTTGACCTTTCTATGATTCGAACTATAGATTAGACTTGCATAAAAACATATCCGTCGATTTGATAATCCACTAAGAACTCATCGTCCTCTAAATGATCTTTCATTCTCCATTTTCCTCATAGATTTACGCATTACCACGCTATGGTCATTACATCTAAGAATTTACTTAATATCATAATCATATATATAAGTAACTTACATTATCATGCCTAGATCACACGTTATCTAGCCACAAATCCATACCATAAATTTGAAGGATTCTTACCTCTCCATTCAATATATTCGTACACACATTTGTATTACAAACCTTAGTCACTTACATAACTTTATCCACACCCAAGCTCGATACGTTTTCCTACTAATAGGTCTTACACCTAATATCAAAGGTTTCTTACTCTTAGTTTCCATATTTCACACACTCAGACTCACATGTGCTCTATGAGCTTTATTCTTATACATAACCTAGACCACATGCAACTATTCTCAGGTTATACAGTGTTTGTCCTCAAACACTGGTTCTTCCTCTGATTCCTCTTCAACATCTTCCTCAAGCTCCTCCGATTCTCTGACTTGACTTGCAAGAACTTCATTCTTGTACCGCAGTCCCCGATTCTAGTCTCCTGTTGTTGGATCGCCAGATTGCTGCTTTCCCCATAATTGTAGCCTGGTATTTGTATACCAAAATCATTTCTTAGCTTATGAAGCATAAGTCGAGCACATTCTTCCTGAAATTCCAGTTTACCACAACTGAATGGGGTCCATGCTTTAATCACGCATCCAAGAGCACCCAACTCAGTGTCTGGGTTTTGTAGGGTAACCGTTGTTCTAACACATGAGGGTTCCCTTATGGTTTTGTATCGTGGAAGAGGCATCCCACGGTTGGAAGTGAACTCCTCTAGCACCTTTACTGAACAGGCTTGGATGCATCTTTCACTTGCCATTTCTTTTCTTTCCAAGTTGTATAACTTGAGTAGAGAGATAAATACTACTTGGTTTATGTCACTTACCTTGGTTCCCCTTCTTAAATACAACCCGAATTCAATCATGTTGCTTTCAACTCTTACCACCCTATGTAACCTTACATGGGACGTGTAACCCCTAAAGGTCCCCAATAGACTAGCCTTTTTCAGCTACTCTATGACGTGTCACCCTTAGTTGTGGTGTTCTAAAATATACATATAATTTCGCTTCACCGGAATCCTCGTTAGTTGTACTCCAAGATCTCCATTATCTCTGAAAGAATCTCAAAGAATCCGTCTATCTTCCCCAAATCTTCAGTGTCAGTAATAATTTCTGCTTTGTTACTATTAACTCACATGACAAGTTAGTCTATGCTCCTGTTACTACTTGTGTCACCATTAGCTCTCGACAGCCTCAATAAATTTCATTAACTTCTAGAGATACTCTCTCTCTTTCACCATCCACAATTTTTATCATTCAATTTACTAAGTAAATTTCCTACATTTCCAATCTATCCTCCAAATAGTTATAGACTATTCACCTTTAGCTCTAGAGCATTCATCAATGACTGTCATATCTTATGCATTTAGATAAAATTTATCACTTTGATATTCAAGTACCCTTAGTGTCCAAACTTCTTACCAAAAATTTCATACTCAACCTTATAAATTCTCATTTGCGTACCTTTTAGTGTTATTAAATAGAGGCACAACATCTAGTACTTCCATCATTCCAAATACAATATCATTCAATTATTTGCCTTCCCTCTTAAGGAAACTTTATTTCCCCAAATTTAACACACTTTTATCATCCCCATACAAAAAAAAAATATATATATATTTCTAAGGATACTAATCCAGTTCCCAAAGTCCATTTCTTAATGGATTCTAACCAACGAGTTCATCATTCCACTAGCTAGATAGCTCTCAAATATAATCTTTCGTCAAGAAGTTTCAAGACTCTAGACCTAACTCCTCATGACCTTCATTTCCTTTATGAAAGTGTCCACCCGGACGCCATCTCCTACCTACTCACATCAGACATCCTCTTTCATATAATATAACTACCCGAACAATTATTTATCGTAGTTATTCACAAACTCTAGGTAGAAGTAACACACTACCATCGAGCCTTAAATGCTTCGATGCAAACTAATGTCCATTTCCCGCCTATACCTCTTGTGTATATGCATATATATATATATATATATATATATATATATCTCCGTTTATCATTTCCACAATCTGACTCCAATTATGCGGAGTCAACAATACTCTCGCTCAACTATTGGAGATAAGAAATATACCTCCGAAGAAATTTAGCTGCTCCGGAGCTTCCTCATATCCCAAAGCAAATGCTTGTGTCTGAACCGCAGTCGGCTGCTGTTGTTGTATCCGCTGTGGTGGTCTACCCCCTCGTCCTCTCCCTCCTACTAGAACTGTAGAAGGTAGAGCTGGAACTAGTTCTGGAGGTGGTAATCCTGGTGACGGAGTCTGTGTCTGCTGTGTAATACCACCACCTTGTGGACATTCATTACTCTTGTGCCCTATAAGATTACACCCACAACATTTCGGACCCGTGGTCCTACACTCACTCTTTCTGTGCCCCTCCTTGCCACATTGATAACATGTGATCTTGCCACCCTATGACCTAAACCCTTTGCCTCGGTCCCCCTTCCGAGGATGGGAGTCCGATTTCTGTTTCTTTTCACTACCTCCACCTGTGGATGAAGAGGTCCGTCCTTTCTGGGCGTCCCAATACTGTCAGGAGTTTCTCTTCTTCTGTTCAAACCTCAATGCCATATTCACTGTCTCAGCATATGTCTGGACTCTAGTAGCAAGCACCATCTCACTTAGACTTAGAATCAATCCATCACAATACCTTTTTGCTTTTGATCATTCCTACCATACTTGTACAGTTCCTCATACCTCTTGGTATACTATGACACCGACATGTCTGATGTCTGAACAAACTCCAAATATTGTTTGGCCTGATCGGTATGGAAAGTATGTGGAACAAACCGCTCCGTAAATAATAATTCGAAAGAAACCCACATCAGTTCATACTTCCTCGAGCCTAAAGAATTCCTCCAATCATAGGCATCACCTCTCAAATAATAAAACACCAGCTTCACTCTCCGGTCATCCGGTATGGTGGAATCGAAATCGATTTTACATGTGGATGTAACTCCATGGAAAAGTCTATTTCCCTCTTCGGAGGTAAACTGGGTAATTCCTCTGGAGACACATCCATAAATTCCTTCACCACATGAATTTGTTTAGCCACCTCGCCTTTAGGCGACGAAGTTGTCAAACTCGCCACCCAACCCTCTTCGTGTGCCATGTTATCCAAAAAAATGAGGATACGAAACTCCTTTTAATCCATGCAATTGGATCACTCCTTCATCGGATCCTGAGGGTGACCCTTCTCTCCCAAAAGTTTATCAAACCATTGTGTGTAGTCAACCAATCCACCCCGAGGATTACATCGAAGTCCTTAAAGTCTAAGACATAAAGATCGGCTTTTAACATCACATTCCCAAACCGACACTCACAACCAAAAGCTATCCCTTCCAACGGAGTAAAGTGCCCAAATGGTGTGTCTATGGTAAACATTGTCCTTATTGGGGAAATCTCTAAATTTAGTGTTCGTGCAAACGTGCTAGCAATAAACAAAGCAGTAGCTTCCAATGTCACTAGTTGACCCCCCAAGATGGTAGGAGCAACCTGCACCGCCGGAGGTGCCTCCACATGCACTAGAGCAACTCCTGGAGCTCTCTCCTGTCCTCCAGTTTGAATGTCATCAGTCAACTGTTACTCTTCTAAGACAGTATCATCCTCCCTGATCTCCGTACCTAACACCAGTACTAATCCCTGTGTGCTAGGAGTGCGCCTATTAGTACGCGTTACTCTCCTCCCACGACTTCGGCCTCGGCCCCGAGGTCTATCACCTCTTCCCCCATCAGTAGGGGTCTCAGTCGTAGCTCTCGACGCTCGCGTCGTCCTACGAGTGTCCATCTGTTCCACCACAGATCACACTATTTAATACAAAATGGATAATGAGGATTTAAGGGAAAGAATACGTATCGGATTAGCAGAGGTCGTGACATGGCTTGGAGACTTACTAACACATAACTAGGACCCAACCCCATATCCTACGTAAATTCAAAACAGCGCTTCGATACCAAACTGTAACGCCCCAAACCGGGAGCGCTACTGATGAAATCATTAGTCTCCTAAAGACTTCCTCTCACGTCAACCTAACACGGATTTTACCAAAAATTCGGCAGCATCTCCCAGTAAATCGGAGAATGCCAACCAGAGCAACAATCAACACGTAATATATATATATATATATATATCATAAATGAATCTCATTCCGCAACCTAGTAGGGCCTCAGGCCACCTAATCACATGCAAGGTACAATAAAGAAGTCATCCATCACATGACCAGCATATAGTTCAGCATCCGGAACATAGTTTCATAATCACGGTACGAGAGTCCCGGTTAACGGCGCAGCTCTCGACCGTCCATCATCCTCCTCATAAGGTAAAAGAAAGATAAATACTTAATCCATTAAACCAATCTAAGTACTAAATGTACTAGATAAACAAGAGTTTACACATTATCAAGAACCTAAGCTCCAAGGTGGCCTTCTTATGTCACGTCACCACCTACTGATCCGTCGACTGGACATTCGTACCAGACGCACCTGAAGATCGTAGAAGAGAAGTAGGGTGAGCAGAAGGCTCAGTAGGGAAATAAAGATTAAACAAGATATTCAGGCTGAATTGGAAAAACAAAGCATAATGCAGCAACATGGCATCAATTATGAGCATATCAATAAATAAACAATTTCATCACCATACAGTCCCCTTTGGCATTTTTCAACGGGTAACCGGAATATCATCGGAACCCTTGACACTACCCTCAGACCACTTAGGTGTCACTTCATGGAACATCCAACACGGTTAAATGACCAAACTCTTATTTAGCTCTCTGGCCACAAGACGTTGTTCTCGTCCCGCCCTCGGACTCCCACATCCACACGTAACACTTATAGGAACTACGAGCCCGTGCCCGCAACTCCGAATGCACCTAATAAGCATGTTCAATATGCAAGAATATGTATATATAAAAAAACCTATATACATACGTAACTACGTGATGCATGTTTGAGAATAAATTATGCTTGATAGATGATCAAACATATATTCGGTTATGCAATAAATTCAATAACAACATTCATGGCTCGTTCTTCCTAGGAAGCAATCTAGGCAAGAACCCAAACGTAAGACCAATGAATAATTTAAAACGCTTTTTAGATAAAGAAGAGAACGAGATAAATATTGGGGTAAGAATCCGTACCTCGATTCCAAGCAAAGCTATAATTCAAACTTTTTTCAAAAATCTAGGGTTTTCGGCCCCTTTCTCTAGCCTATTTATTTTAACCAAATCAATCTCATTCCATAATCAATATAACTTTAATATCTTATAAAACATGTATTTAACCAATAATCTAAGAGAACTCATATTTTTCTCACTAGAATGTCCCCAAATCACCAATCCAAGCTCTCAAGTTTGAGTTCAAACCAAATCAACTCCAATCTACTAAATATACATACATATGAGTCTAAATCATCATATATAAACTCTGTCATTAACTAGAATTCAGGATTCAATCATAACCCCAAAAACCCACAATAACCCTAACCATAGAATTCTCTAAAAACTCTTACCTTCTTCTTTAAATCTTCTTGAATCCTTCAATCCAAGCCTAGATGAGCAAGAATCCCCCAAAACCCAAACCAAAATCACCTTTTTTCTCCTTTCTCCCTTCCTTCTTCTCCCCTTCTCTGTCTGTCAGTGTCATTTCTTTAAAAGGGAAATGTCGTTGCACAAAATGTGCAGCGACATTTCATTAGTTAATTTTTTTTAAATAAAATACTCAACGAATGGGCCACCGCCCACTTCTCAAGCATTTTGGCCACTTTCGGTGGCCCAGCTCATGGCCACCGAAAGTGGCATTTGATATATATATATATATATATATTTTTTATAGTTCATCTATATATATATAATATATTTTTGTACACTCATATATATATATATTTATATATACATATATATATATTATTAGTTAGTCAACCATTTACTCAACTTTAGTTACATTAAACCCAATATTTGTTTTCTCCATTTATTATTATTGTTATTATTTTATTTTATTTTTCTGATATTTTTCGGTCGGGGTTTTACAGAAACCCCTTTTATCAACTTGTTAACTCTTTTTTTTTCTGCAATATGACATACTCTAAGATGCCACAAATATTTAGAATTATTTTCTTGTGATATGTCGGCATTCTTATTCAAATCATGAGTTAGGAGCTTACCGTCATTCATATTTAAATAATACAAATCATTTATCAAATTACCCACGCCAATACATTCATTCCTAAGATGAATATAACAAACATTATTCTTATAACTGAATTCATAATTCTTATGTACCAAAAGTCCCATAGATATGATGTTATTGGAAGCATATGAAATTAACAAATAGTTATCCAATTTTAATATACGAGGAGAAAGTAATCCAATATAAGCAATCCCTATAGCAGTGGCAGCAACACTTACCCCATTTCCTACTTTTATGACCACTTCTCTTGCTCCCATACTCCTACTTCTTTTTAGATCCTGCAAAGACACACATATGTGTGAAGATGCACTAATATTAATGATCCAAGAAGTAGAACATGAGTAAATAAACACAATAGTCTCAAGTTTACAAAAGTTAGACATACCTTCTGAAGGTGTCTCTTTCCCTTGACTTTTAAGGCCTTGAGATATTTAGAACAATTCCTTTCCCTGTGCCCATCCTTCTCATAGAAAAACACTCCCTTTTATTTGCTGCTGGCTTGTCCTTACACTTATTCTTGAACATTTTCCTAGAAGGATCTAGAAGCCTTCTTGTTTTTCTTCTTCTTGTTAGATGAAGAAACCACAAAAGCTTTCTCAACAGTCTTTCTGTTCGTGTTCCCTTGAGCCACACCTAGCATATTTAGGAGTTCTGTCAAAGTGTACTCAACACCGTTCATGTGAAAATTCATAATGAACTGTGAGTTGGAATCTCGCAAGGACTATAGAATCAAGTCAATTTGAAGAGTGTTGTTGTCCATCATAAAATCCAAATCCTCAAGATGTTCAATCAAATTGATCATCTTGAGAGCATGATCTTGAACACCTACACCTTCAGTCATACTTATTATGAGCAATTCCTTAGATATCTCATATCTTTCAGCACTTTGCTCTCCGTCATATAATTCTTCTAGATGAAGAATCAAATTAGCAACATCAATATAATTTTCATGCTACTTCTAGAGCTCATTTGACATTGAAGTCAGAATATAACTCATAGCTATCAAGTAATCTTATTGTCACTTCTCATAAGTAGCATTTTCCTCCTCAGATGATCCTTCTGGTAAGGATGTTGAAACACAAATTTCCAATACATAACCTACCTTTTCAAAATTGAGAACAATTCTCAAATTTCTCAGCTAGTCAACAAAGTTTGGCCCCGTAAGTCGATTTGTATTCAATATGCATGCAAGTGAGTTGAATTGAGTCATACTCGTATGCTGCAGAAAGTAAACAGAGATTATCAATAATAGTCTATATTATCCAAATCAATTTTGGTCTTTAAAAGGATTTGAGTGACATAAATCATTGTTAGAAATCATTGTTAGAAAGTGAGTGATTGAGTTTGTACTAATTTTCAGTATACCTCGCATTTATTCGTTTCATGGAATACTTAAATTAATAAGTGAACAACTCTTGTCTAATATATCTCATACATGATTCAATCATTTTACTTTGACTTCTAGTATGCAAGACCTCACATTTTCTTGTTTCTTGGCCAATTATACATAGTTAAGTTATGTCCACTATCAAATAAATAAATAAAAATTGAAACTTCTAATATTAGTATCCTCAACTTTATTGGTTTCTTGGATGTCAATATATTTTTATATTTATAACATCTTATATTTAATAAAGTATTGAAAACGTCTCTTATGACATAGTGCGTTATCCCCATGATTTCTTTTGATCGATTGTACACAATCAAAAAAAAAATTCACTACTTTATATAGTGGACAACAACAATATAATTTCATAAATTATACCATTTATTAACTTAATATTTAAAGGGATGTTAAATAGGTTTTATCTTAAATTACATACATGCATCACAAAATTTATTCAAAGAATATATCACATATATCCATGAAAAACAATTCAATTAACCATGTATCAGTATTTATTCTAAACATATATCAAATATAGACTCTAGCATAAATAATATGTAACTTAAATAAATCATTGATCCATAATTAAACAAATCAATTATATTATGCATTCCAATTTTAAAAAATTGTCATTCAACAATTGATTAATTATTTTTTAGCTTCAATTAATAATTGGGCCAAAAATATAACAATTATATAAGCCCAACTCAATTCAAACAATAAAGACCCATAATGGGCCTATATATGCCCAAACATTTTAGCCTAGTTTGTAATTAGATTTCTTGATTTTGGCCCAAACAAATCAAAATTTAAGGCCCAAAATGAGTAACTGATGTCCAGGCCAATAGAGTTGATCCATGCAGCCACGGGCTTGAGAGACTGTAGGGAATCTAGCCCAGCCCAGAACTCTTTTGGATTGTCTAGCCTGATCCATTGAAGCTGGTCCAAACAAAAGTCAAAACATGTTTCGGCACATAACTTGCCTGTTCAGAAGCCCACAAAAAAAACCTGGCCCATTCTTGGCCTTGACTCGAGTTGCACCCATGCATACCCGGATAGAATCGTAGGACCTGTCTCTGATACTTGAAACCTGCAATTAATTATTGGTTTTTGTCATCGAAATATGTTGCCTTTTCTGCAATTTTGTTGGCGTAAGGCTGGTCGTTGTCAACCCATGACTCTAGTAGCGTCAAAGGATTTGGCTGCCCAAGTCAGGAGATGGAGACTTTTAAGTTTCAAAAACTTTCGGCCTTCTTTATCTCCCCCATGTGGGCTCGACCAGCGTAACCTGAAATTTTACAAATGACAACTGTTGCAAATCGATGCTGTTTCTGGCAATTTCAAGTGGTGGAGATCATGAGGTATCAACTCTTGAATCCGGAGACCTCATATGTCACTCTTTCACCCAAAAAGTCAGATTGGGCATATGAGTTCTGAAGGAAGATTTTTCAGGTTTTTTTCCTCTTGGTTTCATTTGATTCACTCAAAACCAGATCAGATATTCAAGAATTAACAAAAATGATTACATAGATCATGTTGGTTTCGTTCTCAAGATGCACAATGATACTCATATCGGTTTTCACAAAACAAATCAAGAATAATATGAACAATATCATATACATATCAAAGTAGGCATCATATAACAAAATCTAAGTCAAGTACATATCCGATCCAGATCAAACTAAATCGTAAACGATTTCACAAATCAAAATCTCATATCAACATCAAAGTTTTCAAAAATCTGGGTTTACTCCAAACAAAATTTTATTACATATACCAAGTCTAACCTGCTCCGATACCACTGAAATATTGTGGTATAATATAGATATGCAGTGGAAGCATACCTTTGTATCGTGGTTGAGCAAGTCCGGTCAATCTCCGATCATAAGGAGGTCCTAGGCTGTCCACAGAATCAGGCCAAGGTACTTGAAAAAGTTTCCAAAAAATCAAATTTTCCTTCTCTTCGATATTAATCAAAACACCTTTTAATTATTTTTAATAAATCACGAGTGATGTTTAGCAGCATATCGTGACTAACTTATCAATGATGAATACTTTCATATGAACCTTTAATTACGATTAAATTATGATTACCGTGTAATTAAATCCTTCCACTATGAAATATCTCAATTTGGCGAGAATCGTGAACATCCGTCAAATCCACTAACTCAATCATATTTATAAATTCGATAATTTATTGACAAAAAATATTTAATGAAAACATATTTTCATTAATTATTTAACCTTGGCCAAGGATTTTTAGTGTCATTAAATATCCGGATCACATAGGATATTCTCCTCATTTATTTCAGGAGGATGGATCCGTTATTGAATGCGCACAAGTCTTCATACATAACTAAGTGAATCCATCAAACGCCAATATTTATTCAATAAACAAATATTCCTAACATTGATAAAATTCGATCACCCATATACAAAATTAATATATCATCTCAAGTCTAAGGATTATTTACATAATCATAAATATATAATAAATCATTGACAAGGAAATAAATCTTTGTGTGATTCATTATTTAGCAAGTCATGCTCAAAGCATTTATTCAATAATAAATCTTTCATATTGTTTGTTCTAATATCACATATTAGATTGCATAAGACTTACAACCCTATCTTCATAGGAAACTAATAGTATGGTGATCTTTCAAATTATTATTCTCCACTTAACGATTCTACAATCAAGAACTTAATTTAAGATATTCATACTAAAGATCACTCATATTCTCAACGCTTGAGAATGAGGTTTTTAATAAATATCTATGGATATACTTAACACAACTCCCCAATCCAAGTATCCAAGCCACCTTTTGGTTACAATCTAAGCTGCTGATCCAGCACATCGTACTCACCTGAAAGGAATGTGAAAATTAGAGGAGTGAGCATAAAAGGTCAGTAGGGGTAAGTATCCGACCATAACTCAGTTACCTAAGTGAAATAATCAAGCAAAGTAAGCTCAATGCAAAATCTCAATCAACCACAAGGTTATATAAATGTAACATATATGTATACAATTATGCTCCTATACACACGCCCGTGCTTTTCAATGTTTTTGGGTTTGTAATTTGGTCCGTTGGATCTAATGGATGGTCTTGATTTGCTGCCAAAGAAATACCCCCATTTGTAACCCATTTGTTCCCTAGCTTTTGCCGACCTTCTTCTCCGAGATTTTTCACCAAACCATTTATTTCTGTTCTCGACCCAAATCAAATCGGTGTTCCTTATTCTCGAACCAACCCAAATCGACCTCAAACCTGGAAGTTCTTCTCGGCTACCCAATCCAATTGAATTTCTTCTCGGCAAACTCTGACCCAAATTGTGATTCCATACCAAGTTCTTACCACTATCCACGACTCTGACCTAGTTCTTGCCATAATCCAAATCGCCCTCTTGCTTGATATATATTGCATTCTCTTTGGCTCTCATATGGTAAATGAGTCTAAAAAATATTCAATTATCTTTGGCCTTACTTTGATCTTCATGGTATTCTAATATTGTGATTTTCGGTGTTTATAGGTCTGGATACCACCATTTATTAAATATGTTTTCATTAACCTTTCCATGAGTATTGTAAGATTGAATATTGTCATGGTTTGAACCATCTGATAGGAATCGAACAACAATCAGGCAGCGGAATAATTTAAAAAATTTCGATTTCTGATCCGAGGATCTATTTAAAACCAACATTCGATTATGAGTTTAGAATAATTACCTTTGTAGCGCGCCTTTCGTATTGTCGAAGCATACAACGAACACGAACTTTCTGATCATGTCTCTACGGTATCCACACGAACTGCGCAATCTTCGTGTACGTCTCACGACCACGAACGGAACTTTCGAGCCCTCAGGTTGCTAGACCGAATAGAACCCGTCGTTATCAAATCCGATTCAACACCTTGAATCGAGTTAATGAGCAATAGTGAAGACGAACTTTGGCTTGGCTTTCACTCTTAGAGAAAACACTTGGAATCTCTTTTCTTCTCTCTTGAAACACACGGCATCACACACACTTTTGAAAAAAAACCCTTTTTTCTTCTTCAAAACCAACGCATATGTGAGTTATCAACATATATTGAATTTGACGTTTTGTAGAACTCTAATCTACCATATCTGTTAACATATATATATATATATATATTAAATTCTTTGTTTTGATTTGGATTCTACTTTTCTTAAAACCAACGTGTACTAAATTTATATATATACCAATATATATATATATATATATATACATTACAAAACAAATTACACATATATCAATATATATATGTTACTACGTGTGTGTCTATATATATATAAGATAAGATCATTTCAAAAATATTTGAGTCCTACTCAAAAATTACACTTGTGTTTCTAAAAGACCTCTTATCTTAATATCAAAGTCATACTATCCTAGTCCAACTAGGACACTCCGAAAATGCTCTCATTAAATATAAAATTCATCTTATGAATTTTACGTTCCGAATTGTTTACCATTCTTAGTGTGCGACCCTGTAGGTTCCCGTAATTTTGGTAATAATTATAAAATCATATTTTAGAATTACAAGCGATGAGCGGTGTCTAGCAACACATCACTGCTACCCAAATTACGAGAAAGTCGATGGTTCGACTTAACCTTCATCGTGACTAATGTTACCGTGTTGAAAAATTCCTTTTGTCCTTGATATTTTGATCGAACACGAGACATGGATATGTCATCCTCGTATAGCTCAATCAATGTTTCTTGATTCCCAAATAAGCTAACCGAAACAAATGATATTGATATCATTATATCAATTCATTCGAGCATGGCCATGCATTTATTAGCTCTGGCCTTAAATATCAATCTCGTATTATGAGAAGGAAAAATTCCATCTTGATCACTCACATCCCGCTACATGATTTATTGTACACCCGATCACCACCTTTTACAGCCACCTTGTTAAGGGTGACATTTGATGGTGTCAAAGTGAACAATCTCTCATGTCGGGAGCAACGATGATCTCAGGTCAAAGGACTAAAAACACCATCATCACTATGAAATCATTTATGACAGTTATAACACAATCCATGTAATGATTTCATGGCGGATCGATCCAATACATAAATTCTCCAATTTATGTACCTATGTGTTTACTTAATATCATATATTAATCAAACACATATTAGCCTCTACGTATTATTGTTGTCCCTATTGACAATAATACTTGGCTATGGACATTTAAGAATATACATTATATTCTAGGGACATTATTACAATAATTCATACTACACAGATATAAATAATTGGAATAACTAAAATGCCTTTATTAATAAAATAATCATGATAATTATAATGTTCTAAAGAATCATCACATGATTGACTTTAGGGCATACTCTCCAACACCATCTTCTTCTTATTTTGTTTCTGTCATCCTGGAAGAACTAGGATAGGCACAATGCAAAAGCACAATGTAGTCCCAATTTAAAGCATGATCTTCTTGACGCAGAAACACAATGCTAAATACACACCAATACACACCAATACACAACACCAACACCTAAATAAAACAACAAAGTAACCAAATGCAAAGAACAAGAACAACTTACTCTCCAATAATTAGACTTGAATCACAACACCAAAATAGTTAGTTTTAAATCATTACACAATGGAAACTCTGTCATGTACATTATAAAAGATGAATAATGTCACAGAAGCAATGAAATTGGACAGAGAAAAACCCAACATCGAAGGAGACCGCAATGTCTAAGATTATAACATATAAACATGTTTCATTTTTGGAAGGTTTAGTAACCACTTTGACCCTTATTGCCTTAGTACCCATCTTCAAGATCCTCGCGATGACCATTACGAGAACTATTCTAGTGATCTATTTTAGGCCTCTCGCGCTTGCTTTCCCCATCTGATTCAGGAGTAGATACATGCCGCTCCAATCACCCAAAACGTAATAAAGTTAAATAACCTATTTTAGTGGTCAAGTTAAAAGAAAAACAAACACCAGGATATTCAAATTCATTTCCACGAACTCTCAAAATAAGCTAACCTTCATGACTTTTTGTGTCATGAAGAAGAACTTCTAGATCTTAGATTTGGGTTGGAGGCTGCCGAGAAGGAACACCGATTGGGTAACCGAGAAGAACTATCGGTTCTGAGATTGGGTCGAAGGTCGATTTGATTTGGGTCCACAATGAGGAACCAATGCGTGGGACAATAATTTCAGAAGAAGATCGGCAAAAGATATGGAAAGAAGGAACAAATGGGTTGCAGACGGGGTTATTCTTTTGGCAGCTAATCAGGACCATCTATTAGATCCAACGAACCATATTATAAGCTCGTAAATATTGAAAAGCATGTGCATGCATAGTAGAATTATATATATATATATATAGACACACACACACAAAACAATCAAAGACTGCCATGAAACAAACCCGATTATCAATGTGCAATAGAAAATGAAATAATAATGCTCGTGCGGCAACACACACAATCATCCATGTGTATGCATACATATTTATATCATAGGTACATATATATATTCAATAATAGCACACAATAGTCCGGAATCCCTCATCAGACTATGTTGGCAATCAAGTACCCCGGATCCATCGTTCAAGTACATCCATAAGAAGATAAGTATCAACCCTCAGACAGTCATGATGTCTCGGTGGTGTGTAACTAGCACGACCACCCTGAAAACCCCAAAACTAAATGTCTATTAAATTCAGACCCCACATAGCTGACCAAATTGCCACTTATATTAAATCTCCACATCCACAGTATGATGCATGTAAAAATCTCATGCATATATCTTAATCCAAAACTTAGTTAAAAAATAATTTCATATCAAAAATATTATGTAAGTTTTATATAAAAATAATCTTTCAAAATCATCTCATACCCATTTAAAACACATGTCAATGCATCTTGTCAAAAAGGATTCTCAACGCTTATCGAAAGAAATAAATATGTTGGAATCAATTGCTATATAAACTCTACCGTAAATGACAAATAGAGTTTCACAATCATAAAAGAATAATAGAAATAAGTAGGTAAATGAAGCATATGAAGAAATATCATAAGTAGATAGGAATAATGGCGAGTGCAGAAAGAAACAATTGCAAATAAATAACTAATGCAATATGGATGACATCACAGTAATATAACGTTGAATATAATCATAGAGTTTTACCGAAATGAAATGTTAAGCACTAGAGGCCAAAGATAAAGAACTCCTACCTCGATAGCAGCAAATATTCACTACGCGTCTACAATGTCAAATCAACCTCTCGATCACCTATTCCAATATTTAAGTGTAATATTGATTAATAATCATCAAGATTTATGGTTCCATATTAGCATATTATACTTGATAGATTTACCAAATATTATCATTGTCAAATTATCAAAATACCTCCTTTTGATTAAAATGACTAAAATACACTCAAGCAAAAATTACCAAATTGCCCATAAACCATTCTAATGAGTTGCATGCATATAATCAATTCGATCGGAGTCCGACATCACTTAGTTTAATATTCATTCGACGATGACCAATTGTGTTGTATTTCTCAATTTAACTTGTAATTTAAGAACACATGTAAGAGAGAAGAAGAAGAAGCAGAAGCAGCAGCAGCATTAGAGAGAAAGCAAATAAGTAAGTAATAGATTTGTAAAATTGCATTGAACTAGCCCAACGGGCAACAGGTACATATATGAAAGTTTGTAGCGGTCATATGATATGACCAGCAACCAATAAAACAATTTGAATAACAATTTGAATTTGTGGTGTTTAGAGAAACACTGTTAATGGGCTAAAAGAAAGAATAGACTTAATGGGCTAAAAACTTCAAACTTAAAATACTTGGGCTCATAATTAAAATATGCCCTAGCCCATGAAATAAAAAAGAGAATCGTATTCTCTCAAAACACAATTCTTGTGCAGAGATAGGGGAAGGCGGAGCAGCATATGCTATGAAATTGTGTCACTATGGGTATGGTTGAGACCGTATCATTCTCGTAATTACTATGATGATAATTTAACGATCCGACGTCAACAACATAAATCATTATATGCAAATGGTGGTCCTAGCTCATAGTAGTCCGACCATGTCTCTGGCAAAGAGTGGCTGTTTGAGTTTCTAAGATGATGAAGATCACATTGATGATACCCGACATTGCATTTGGTGGTCCGCACAGGAACCACCATGGTCATCCATGACATATAGATAGAGAAACAAAATAAAAACTTACCCGAAATTAGGCTGGTTCTATAGTAGTTCTACCAATGTTGTCAGCTTATCTGCAATGTGCCCTTACCCTTATTCAACTTTGGCGATTTATCACAAAATAGCTGGGGTTATAAGGTGCTTCTAAGATCTTCTGTAAACAATAAGAGAGAACACTTACACTACGTCGTCATAGATGGCGCTTCCTACGATGCTAAGTTACTCTACTACCTGGTACTCTCCTTCTGATGCACTAGGTCACTGAAAGATCCATCACGCGAAGTGGCTATAAAGCTTCTCCAGGTTTCGTGTAAGAGAAATGGAGAAGCCAAACTTATAAAAGAAAATTGTTTCTAGTTTTGTCCCCTTATAAAAAAAATTGTATTACTTTCGGTGGAATTTATTGTTCCTTCCATCAATAAAAAGGAATTGATTTGATTTATTATATATATATATTTATTAAAACCACTTTCCCACTACTTCAATTTATTTGGCTGACAGTGGAATTTAATTATCATTATTTATTTATTTATTTCAAATCTAACCTTTAACACTCAATTTCAAATTAAATTTGCACCCCTTAAATATTTGTCACAACAATTTAGTCTTGAAGAAATTTTCAATTTAAGCCCTTAAAAAATTGAGGTTTCACACGAATTGTTATTGTCCAATTAACAATTCTACTATCAGTAACTTAATTTGAGATATTCATATTAGAAATCACTAATCACTTATATTTTCAACTCTTGAGAATGAAGTCTCTAACAAATATCTATGAACATATTTAGCACAATTATTAAATAAATATGTCAAATCTATAATATTTGTTATTTATTATTTCAACTAATACAATACTATTATTATAGAAGTTTGAAATATAGTTGTATAAATTGACTATACATGACATATATCTAATAGCTACATCATCATCCACATAAAGTGGCTTGGATTGATGCAACTAAAATTAAGGTAACTAACTGTAGTCATGTTTTCTTTACTAATGGAAGTGTGACATTCCTATATATTATTTTAGGTCATCCTTGGTTAGGCAATTGGAATGTGTTCCACCATTGATAATTCCGGCCCAGAATCATAACTTACTGTAGAAGAAATCATCTCGAATATCCCAACAGTAATCCTTAATACAACTACAACTTTGGAGAATATATTGAATTTACTAGCTTCACATTGATAATTTACAAATGCAATTGACGACGTCAAAAAGGTGACAGGGCCGTAATGACGATCAGTCGGTCAGGCTGGAGCTGTATCGGGTGAGTATCCTGAAATAAATACGAACAAACGTGAGCTTAAAGACCCGGGCCTGAGGTTGTCCTCAGGCGTAGGGCGCTCCGACGCTCAAGTCAGTATGGATTTAGTTATTAGAAGCGCCCCGGTATACAGAGAGCTCTTCTCTAAGCTTGAATAGCCAGTAGTCATTAGAAATTTACCTGAGAATAAGGCTTCTCTTTTATAGGGGTCAACTGGTCCGAGTTTCACGGATAGTAAAACTCTTTGATTTATTGGTTGAGCGTGTTATTCGGAGGCACAGTCCTTTTAGGACTCCTTCTCATATCTGGAGTTGGACTCTTATAATTTTAGTATCCCACTGAGGGTTGGACACAGGTTAGAACCTTGACATCTTATCTCGACTACATAGTGGAATTTCTCTCCCGGCATGGGTTACTGGGCCAGCGTGATGTTTCAGGGAACCCAGACCAGTATGATTAATATGACCTTCCGGTTGATATGGCACGGTCCGAAGAGCATTCCACCGGTGCGAATCCCTTACAAGCCGGGCCGGTATACAAGGCCGGTAGTGCTATATCTCGGACGGGACAAACCTATGAAACCGGTGCAATTATCTCAAGGCCGGACCTAGCTGGTCATCAAGTAAAGCTGTCCCATGGGACGCATTAATGTTGACACGTGTTATCTTCTTATTCGTAGGGTTATTTTAGTCACATCAGTTGCCCCCCAGCTCTTTGAATTGATGCGCTGTTTTCGCGAATTTCAATGCAAGAGTTATGATAGTGGATTAAATGACGAGGTGATGTTTGAGATCAACGGTCCAGATCAAGGCGGATGAGCTGTCATTCATCCTTGACCATCCGATCCGGGTTAGCCAATTTTATATAAAGAGTAGATTTTGGATTCATTCTTCTGTCACTATCACCCCTTCATTTGCTCTGCTTCCGTGCCGCACCAAAAATCTCAGCACTCGTATCGAGTCGTCCCGTGAAAAAATCATCCCGAGTCACACCAATCTTCTTTTCCAGGTTAGTCATCTATCTCGTTTTCATTCTGTAGCAGCTCATGTCTTCCAGCTCGGTACAGCATAACCGGAGCGGAACCTCAAGTTCCTCCTTGGACACCTCTTCCAGTTCAGGCTATACTTTTACGTCATCCGAACCCATGTTAGATGTAAGAGTAGATTCTCCGAATGCCGATAACGAGAATGAATCCGTACAAATAGTTTTTGATAGTAAACCCGAGGTAGCCTCTAAGGAGTATGAGAGACCAAACTTCCGGCGGGGCGGTATCCCCGGTTTGAAGGATATAGAGCCGTCCAGCCTATCTGGTTTGAGGTGTCCAGAAAATTTAGTTAATATCCTTAAAGAAAAATATAATATTCCATGGCCATGTCGGGCCATTAAAGCAAATGAACACCCTCTTCGACCGGGCCGTGATACTTTTGCTGTCATGGCTCAAAGGTTAAGACTTGGGGCCCGTATCCCATATGCTAGAGCGTTAACCAGCTTCTTCCGTCGTTTTAACATCTGTCCGGGATGCCTAACGCCCAATTCTTGGTTATTTCTTAGCAATATTCTAACTCTTTGCCATCAGCATGATATACCCTTCTCATCCCAAGTGTTTCAACACTTGTTCCAAATCAATCACCATCCCCGTGAGAGAGGTTTATACTATCTCCAATTCCGGGACCCCATCAAACCATTCCGATATGAATACTCTGTCAAACAGTGGAAACCTTCGTTCTTTTTTGTCACCGTGCCGATTAATGCCGATAAGGATCTCCCATTCTGCAATACATACGGGGTTCCGAAGCTCAGTTTTTTCAACAGTCTTCCGCATCTATCCGATGAGGAAGATGGTTGGTTAGCATGCCTAAAAACTCTCCTTCCCCCACTCGCCCTGAATGATAGGAGATTTAGTCATGAGGACTACTCGAGGGCCTTCACCTCGGACATTGTTCAGAGAGGTTGGTCCAGGATGATATTTCATTATTGTTTTATCTCCTTTGTTATAGAAATTATTTGTGATCTTTAAATTTTTAATTTCAGACATGTCGAGCATGGATGAATACTTAGCCATGATTTAACCACACGCAGAGGGAGCTGGACCATCCAAGAAAAGGCCCCTTAAGAAGAAGAATGTCCCAGCCCGGGAGGCCATCGGACACATTCCCCCTCCTAAGCGATCGAGGCAAAATTTTACCGAAAAAACTGCTGCAGCCTGGGCCACTCTTGAGGCTCCCACGGTAGGAAATATAACAAGGACGGTGCATACAGAAGCTCAGTCCGGACTGCCTATCAATCCACTCCGGGTTGATGTTCCCCCCTTGGGGAACATAACTTTCGCGGATCTGGAGCCGCACCGCCCTAATTTTGGGATTTTAGTGTCTGACACCGTGAGTCATCCTACGGTTGTGTCCCGGATGGTGTCTCGGATCCCGACGCCCGCTGATTACAAATGGTACTAGGACATGCCCCTAACGGACCGGATAGGGGAGCTCAATGTCCAGGTCATGAAGGTAACAAGCCTTCCCGCACTCAATTGTTTTTTTCTTTTCTTCTTGTTTTTTTACTTGAGTATTTCCTTATGTCTATAGCTTACTGCCATCTTGGCAACCCTTCCATGGGGGATTGCATCTATGGCTCATAATGAGTCACTCGCACTGGAGCGGGTTGATGCTGCGGCCCGGGCTCGTGCTAAGGCCGAGTAGGAGGTTGAGCGGCTGAAGTCTGAGATGGCAGTCTTGGTGAAGGATTTGTCCGTCGTCGCCTCCCATGTCACCAAATATAAGGGTGAGAAGACCCAGCTGGAAGAGGAACTCAAAGCCAACAAGACTGCTTTTGAGGAAAGACTCAGTACGGAGGTGGAGTACTCTTACCAGGCTGGTCGTCGGGCCGGTGTCGAAGATTTAAAGCAATCTGAGGAGTTTGCCTTGGGCCGACGCTAAGAGGGTTACTTTGGGCTCCGGGGCGAAATTAAGATGGCCCGGAGAGCTTTGATTGATGCCGGTATGGACGTATCCATCCTTAATCCACTTTTTTCGAAGCTGGTCAAAGCGAATGATCTTATGGAGACAAAGGAGGAGATCTATGAAGAGTGTCGCCTGGCTGAGGAGAATCGGAAGAGGATTGTTGCCTAGTGGTCTGGGACGGAGTTTAATGAAGACGACGAGGAAGAGACTTCCGTTGCCGAGGTAGTTTCAAAAGATTCTGTCCGGCCAAACGCCTCTGCTCCTACTCCGCAGGAGGATCTCGTCCCGGAACCAGCTGCATCATTCCAGGCTGACTTATCCCGTATCGAGGCAGCCCCAAAAGATCCCCAGCAGCCAACCAACCCGAATGAGGACCATGCTGATGCATAGCAATTAATTTTTAATGAACTTAATTTGTGTCTCAGTCTCCCGTGTCAGGACGGATTATTCAATTCCCATCTTTTTAGAAGATAGTTTTTATTTGTAGCACAATTTTAATGCTTTTATTCATTTTATGTACTTTCAGTTTTTGGTGATGTATTTTTGCATTTCGTTTATTTCATGCATGCGTAATTAGTTAAGATATGAATATCTACTGTTATGTCCCAACTTAGCTGCGATTTGATTTCTGCAAATCATTTTATATCGGACCAGTTGACTCTAGACTTTTATCTAGGCACTTCAAACTTTATTTTAAAGTTTTGTTGAGTGCATTCCGGTTGGGTCTTTACCCTTTCTGAAGTTTTGTTGAGTGCATCCCGGCTCAGGTTTTTACCTCTTTCGGGAGTTTTAGCACTCGATTTCAAGTGACTTTTGTGTCATTACTTTTTGACCTAGTATCTTTGACCATCTGGATGATCCAGGACATCTCCTAGTTCTTCGACTTATACAAATGAAATTATATTGGAAAATGCTTTGTAAAGAGCATTTGATTCTTTCCAAACTAGATCAAATCAAAACAAATCTTGCTGAAATAATAATTTGTAACTGCTGAAATAAATAGCATCACACATAATAGCGCTTGAGGTTGTCCACATTCCAGGGCCTCATGTCTCCTGGTTTGTTTGGGTCTTCAATCTTGTAAGTACCATTCCTTAGGATTTTAATAACCCGGTACAGACCTTCCCAGTTTTCTCCAAGTTTACCTGCATGCTTTCCGGTCGCCACAACCTTGCGCAGAACTAGGTCTCCAATTGAGAATTTCCTCTCTTTGACCCGTTTATTATAGTATCGGGTTGTGAGCTGTTCGTATGCAGCGGTTCGGATCCTGGCTCTCTCCCTTGTTTCTTCTAAAAGATCGAGATTACCGAGTAGCATCTCATTATTCCCCAGCTCGATATAGTTTGTGATCCTTGGCCTGGCAATGCCAATCTCCACAGGAATCACTGCCTCCGTGCCAAAGGTCAGTGAAAAGGGTGTCTCACCAGTTGATGTTTTGGGAGTGGTACGGTATGACCAAAGCACGGAGGGTAACTCTTCCACCCATTTTCCTTTAGCCCCATCCAATCTGGTTTTTATTCCTTTAAGGATGGTTCGGTTAGTCACTTCTGCTTGGCCATTTGCCTATGGGTGTGCTACAGAGGTGACGCTCAGATCAATTTTAAGGTCTTCGCAAAATTTTTGAATCCTTCTTCCAACAAATTGTCTACCGTTGTCCAAGACGAATGCCTGGGGTAGACCATAGAGGCATATAATTGTTCTCCCAATGAAGTCAATCACCTTCTGCTCTGAGATGGTTGCTAGTGGCTCAACTTCAATCCATTTGGTGAAATAATCAACCGCCACTATTAGATTCTTTCTTTGTCACACTGTTTGCACAAATGGTCCTAGGAGGTCCATCCCCCACTGAGCAAAGGGGCATGGATTCTGAACCGGTATCATATTCGTAGATGGCACCCTGGGAAAATTTGAGTGCCTCTAACATTTGTCATATCTCTGTACGAGGTCTTTTGCATCCTTCAGCATTGTAGCCCAATAATATCCACACCGCAGCACCTTATAGCTGAGAGACCATGCACCAATGTGACTCCCACAGATTCCCTCGTAGACCTCTCTAAAGGCATAATCAGCCTCTCTTGGTCGTAATCAGCGTAAAAGATCTTCTATACAATTCTCCTTGAAGAATTGTATACCTGGCTGCTATCTTTCTTATACTTTTTACCTCATTTCGATCTTCTAGCACGGTTCCTTTCTCCAAATAATCCCGAATTGGATCCATCCAGCTCGGCTCGATATCCACTTCCGCAACGATGTTAGCAACATCGATACTTCGCTAAGGAAGAATTTCTATCTGTACCGCGGAAGGGACTTGTGTTGTGTGGGATGATGCTAATCTGGCTAAAAAATCAGCCTTAGTATTCTGCTCCCGTGGTATTTTCCATATTTGTAACCTCCAGTTCCCGTGCCATCCTCAGTCCGGCCAAGACAGCTTCATTGTTGGATGCTTTGAACTTGAAATGTAGCGCATGTTCAACACATATGCCCCCCAGACCGATTAGTAAAATCTCTGCACCGCTTCCATCATTGTTTGAAGATCCATCTACAAACAACTACCACTGTTCTTGGGCTGGTATGGGATCTTGCTCATTGGTTGGATTATAGTATTCGACAATGAAGTCAGCCAGGGCTTGACCTTTTATGGCCTGACATGGTTTGAATTGGATGTCGAATTCACCCAGCTCGATAGAACATTTAATGTTTTGCTAGATACATTTGGCTTCTGTAGTACACTCTTGAGTGGTTGATTCGTCAAAACCACTATGGTGTGGGCTTGGAAGTACGGTTTGAGTTTTCGAGCCGCAATAATAAGTGCTAACGCTACTCTTTTGGTATGGGAATATCTTGTTTCCGCATCTAATATGACCTTACTGGTGTAGTAGACTGGACTCTAGACTTTATCCTCCTCCCATATCAGCACCGCACTGACAGCATGTTGGGAAGTTGCTAGGTATAAATAAAGTGTCTCACCCTCCTTAGGACAAGTGAGAATGGGAGGCTGTGCTAGATAGTCCTTTAAGTTTTCAAAAGACTTCTGACACTCCTCTGTCCAATGGAATTCCCTTGATTTCTTTAATGCTTGGAAGAAAGGCTTGCACTGGTCATCGGATCTTGCAAGGAATCTTCCAAGTGAAGCGGCTCGCCTAGTTAACTTCTGAACTTCCTTTATATTTCGGGGTGGTTCCATGTTGATAATAGCTTCAACCTTTTCTGGGTTGACTTCAATTCCCCTGCTGGTAACTAAAAATCCAAGGAATTTTCCTGAGGCCACGTCAAAGGCGCATTTATTCGGGTTAAGCTTCATTCCGAATTTATCGAGAGTTGAGAAGACCTTCTCCAAATCTCTAGGATGGTCAGTCGCTAATTTACTTTTGACCACCATGTCATCGACGTATGCTTCGATAGACTTCCCTATCTGTTCTAAGAAAATATGATTCACCAAACGCTGATAGGTTGCTCTAGCATTTTTCAAACCAAATGGCATTACTTTGTAACAGTATGTGCCCTCCAGAGTTATGAAGGAAGTTGCTTCTTCATCTTCCGGGTTCATCTTTATCTGATGATAACCGGAATAAGCATCAAGAAAACTCAGCAGCTGATGGCCCGATGTTGCATCTACCAACTGATCTATCTTTATTAGCGGGTAGCTATCCTTGGGACAAGCTTTGTTCAGGTCGGTAAAGTCAACACACATCCTCCATTTACCGTTGGCTTTCCGTACCATGATAACATTAGCCAACCATTCTGGATAATGAATCTCCCTTATGAAGTCGGCCTCAACCAGCTTTCGTACTTCCCCTTTTATGGCTTTCTGCCTGTCCATGGTGAAATTTCGTCGCTTTTGTTTTACTGGCTTCGCACCGGCCCGGATACTCAACTTAAGCTGGATAGTATCCGGACTAATTCCCGGCATTTTATCCGCACTCCATGCAAAAATTTTCACACTGTTAAGTAACAAGGTGGTTATCTGTTTTGACATAACACTCTCCAGTTGCGAGCCGACATAAAAATTTCTGTTCGTGCCCTCCTCAACCGGGACGGGTACCAAATCCTCAACCGGTGTAGGCTTGAGCATCTTATCATCGGAACGAATATCCAAATTGGCCACAGGAAGTTTTTCTTTCTTCTTATCTTTAAGATCGGTAAAATAGACGTCCCTGGCCACTTGTTGGTTACCTATAACCTCTCCAATTCCACGACCCATGTGAAATTTAATTTTTAAACAGTAGGTAGATACTACCGCCCCAATCTGGTGAAGCAATGGCCTTCCTATGATGCCGTTGTAAGGTGCTCGGACATCTACAACAAGTAGATCCACCATCTGTATTGTGGTTCGGGGGTAAGTTTCCAGTGTGACTGGGAGGTTGATAACTCCTTTTGGCATGACCGACTGTCCAGTGAATCCGTAGAGAGGTTTTGTTGCGGGTCTCAATCTATCTTTGGTTTTCTTAATTGCCTTGAAAGCATGGTAAAATAATATATCGGCTGCGTTGCCATTGTCCACAAGGATTTTTTGCACGATAAAGTTTGCTATGACGGCTTGGACAACCAAAGCATCATAGTGTGGATATTGAATGCCTTCCTCATCCTTTTCTGAGAAGATGATAGGCTCCTCCTCCCTTCTGGCTTTCTTGCTCTTAGCAATGTCTTTTCCAAGTCGGGCATATGCTCTTCCTGCGGAAGTGCTCTCTCCTCTCGCGGCAAGTCCTCGGATAATCACTTCACAGTAATCGATCGTACCGGCACTGTCTTTCTCATGCCTGGGGGAGTCATCTCTCCTTCTTGGTTTTCTCCTGTCATTATCTTCCTCGTCCATTCTCCTTTTCTTATCACCTCAGTCCGAGGTGTATTATTTCAGATGACCTCTTCTTATGAGGCCTTCTATCTCATCTTTCAATTGCCTGCAGTTATCTGTGTCATGACCATGATCCTTACGGAATTGGCAAAACTTTCTTGTTGTGCGTTTTTCTGGTGGCGACCTCATTTTGTCGGGCCATTGGATGAGGTTCTGATCACAGATTTCGTTCAGGACCATTTTTAAAGAACTATTCAAGGGAGTATAGTTCGTGTATTTGGGAGGTGGACCAAAATTGGTTTTTTTACCGGGTTGATCATTCCTTCTGGAATTGTCCCGATTAGGTTTTTTATCTTGGCTAGGGCGATTTCCTCCTGACCCGCTTGTTCTTCCTTTTTCACCTGACTTCCTGCCCCGGTCAGGCGATGTGCGGATCGCAAATCATGAGGATCTAAGTGAATTTGTTGCCTTTATATATTTCTCCGTCCTAGCCAAAAGCTCCTCCATTGTCTGGGGCCGATCCGTGCACAAGGAATTGCAAAATTGCTCATGGCAAACGGTTCTGATTGATGCAGCATTGGCCACGGCAATCTAGACGTCCGATATTTCTAAACACATCTTGTTGAATCTTTCAATAAATGCCCGGAAAGATTCTCCTTTTTCATGTTCTATGGTCATCAAATCTTGGTTAGTAGTCTTTGGTTTCCTTGCACTTGCAAACCGAAGTGCAAACTTTCTTGAGTGGTCTTGGAAATTAAAGATGCTATGTCTCGGCTGGTTTATGAACCATGTCCGGGCCGGTCCAAATAATGTTAAAGGAAAAGTTTTGCATAGGATGGCATCAGATGCTCCGCGACACTCCATCATGGATTTGAAACCCATGATGTGGTCAGAAGGATCTTTTCTTCCTTCATACAGCTCAAGGTTTGGGATTCTGAAATCCCGAGGCACTTCAGTGTTAGTATTTCTCTGGATAGGGGAGTCATGAAACTATCCCACATTTCATCTGCCATATCTCTTCCTTGAAGAGCGGCAAGCTTGCGGTCTACTTCTTGGAGATGTTTATTAACATTATCCGTAGTTGGGTGGTTATTCCTCCTTGTGCTTGCAATTGATGGCCCATCCCGGTCATCATTCTTCTTCCTTTTGGATCCTCCGAAATGAGAGTTTCGATCATCCTCACTTCTCCTCCTTGAGGGGTCATTTCCATCCTTGGCCCGGGTAGCCTGTGTCTGCTGATTTGCAAGCATCATCTTGATAAGCATTTCCACTTGCCTACAGAGTTGATTAAACCATTCAGTAGTGAAGGTTGGAGCGGAAGGGTGATGCTGGGGCACTTGATCGTTAACATGTCTGTCATCCCGGTCCGGATTTTGTCCCGTGGCGGCTGGGATGGCAGTTTCTATTGGGAGATTCCCTGGAGCTTGAATGTTTGTCTCAATCGCAACTTGCTTCTGTTGCTGCTGGGCTATTGAACTTTCAGGATCATCCATAGTGTTCCTTTTAGGTCTGACCATGATTTATATTGGGATGTGTAACTATGTTCCCACAGACGGTGCCAAACTGATGACGTCAAAAAGGTGACAGTGCCGTAATGACGATCAGTCGGTCAGGCTCGAGCTGTATCGGGTGAGTATCCTGAAATAAATAAGAACAAACGTGAGCTTAAAGACCCGGGCCTGAGGTTGTCCTCAGGCGTAGGCGCTCCGACACTCAAGTCAGTATGAATTTAGTTATTAGAAGCGCCCCGGTATGCATAGCTCTTCTCTAAGCTTGAATAGCCAGTAGTCATTAGGAATTTACCTGAGAATGAGGCTTCTCTTTTATAGAGGTCAACTGGTTCGAGTTTCACGGATAGTAAAACTCTTTGATTTATTGGTTGAGCGTGTTGTTCGGAGGCACAGTCCTTTTAGGACTCCTTCTCCTATCTGGAGTTGGACTCTTATAATTTTAGTATCCCACTGAGGGTTGGACACAGGTTAGAACCTTGACGTCTTATCTCGACTACATAGTGGAATTTCTCTCTCGGCATGGGTTACTGGGCCGGCGTGATGTTTCAAGGAACCCCGACAGGTACGATTAATATGACCTTTCGGTTGACATGGCACGGTCCGGAGAGCATTCCGCCATCGCGAATCCCTTACAAGCCGGGCCAGTATAGAGGGTCGGTAGTGCTATATCTCGGACTGGACAAACCTATGAAACCGGTGCAATTATCTCAAGGCCGGACCGGCCTGATCGGCCTGATCATCAAGTAAAGTTGTCCCCTGGGACGCATTAATGGTGACACGTGTTATCATCTTATTTGTAGGGTTATTTTAGTCACATCAGCAATGGATATAAAAATAACATAGAACAACTGAACAAGTATGTGTATGAGCTCTCTCACACACACACATATCCATACCTACAGGCTACAATCAAAATTGGAGGGGTGAAACTGAGTTTGTGAGTGTTGAGAGATAGTTGTGAACTCGTGATTATTGATTCGTGAATCTCCGACATGCAAATTAATAGACCATAGGCAGCCACAACTCACAACTATGGAGTCGTGATTTTTTATTTTGATTTCTAGGGTTAGAGGCGAGAGAAAGTAAGAGATCAGAGATAATATACGGGCAAGGCTAGGCAATAATTAGTCAATTAGGGTTGGCCTGGGCCTAAATTTAGATGATATAACTCATATAAGTATGTATTTCTTTGGACTTGTAGAGCTTATAAGCCTATTTCTTGAACGACCAACCGACAATTTCCCATATTCAAAACTATCATTTGACCCAACTACCATGGGTCGAAAATGATTTTTGGCCCAACTTAAATGGGTTGGATGTCAGGCCGATAATGGATTGATTGAGTGATAAAGATCGATATAACTGATCCAGTCCCAGCCACTGTGACTAATTTCTTTACAATATTTTGATCAGCCTCTACCATTTTTAGGGCTTATTTCTAGTTCTTCAAGCCCTAATCATACAAACCATTGATTCGTCCCAACTGCTTAAAATCCCTTGAAAGAACTCTTTAACATATGTATTTGTGGTAGATTAGTGAAACCCATCCTACATCACTTGGCATCATTCGTGGGAATGGGGTGAATTTTTGTGGAGAAAAAGCTGAATTTCAACAGGAACAAGATAAGGAATATGAGATCATGGGTGAAATATAAGCACCATCATTATAGAAAGATATCAATGCTGAAATAGTTCCTAATTTGCTTGACAGAGAAACTTTTGTAATATAAAAGGCTGGCGAGGAAGCACATTCAGTTGGAGTATTATTTTTAGGAAAAGAGACTACTGGAAAGCCTTGTATCATCCCAAAAACGATCATGACCAAGTCCCAAAATTAGTCCCAAAGGGTTGAAAGATGATATTTTGATGAATGGAGTGGTCAAAGTAGAAATATTAGCTACGTTACAATCTGACTTTGAGCAATGGATTGATGTTGAATGAAAGATGTAACAAAAAGAAAAAACTAGGCAATTGCTAAATATAGTCAAGTTTGTGCTAAGTATAATCCTATGCCATCCCATCATTGGCGTTTGTTTCCACAAAAATCAACAAAAATGATGGGATGTTAATAGAGATTGGAAGGGGCCAACAAGAAGATCGAAAATCAAGATTTGACCCAACATCATTTTACTTATTTTGTCCCAATCCTCACCGCTTTATGGTTTGCTACTATTTCATCATGTTTGGACTCCTCACTATTATTATCTCACGTGCCAACCCCTATCCTTTATACCTATCAATCCATTGGTCAAAATTTGGTATTTTTTTGCTTACTATAATTTCTAAATGACATAAGATTTTTTTTTTTCTTTTTTTACAATGGAGTATCATTATGATTAGAGAAAACGGTAATAATGAGATTCTTATACCATTTTTTCTTGTATATTGGTAATTAATTTAGTAATATACTACATATTATATATTTATATACTACATATAAAAATATATAAATTTATTGAATATTATATACCAGTGGTTCAATCTTTAGCAAACAAAGTAATTTGAATCCAATATCTTGAAGGCTATGTGGTATTTAAACAGAATATAAGGTTTCCATATTAGTCTTGATGCGCTTTATTAGGGTGAGATGGCATGGATTAATTATTATCGCGTTGCATTATTTTTCATTGCATAACTAACAATATACTAATCAAATTCAACATGCATGGCATGATATAGAAATACAACCCTAAGCATGCAATCTAAACACTCGTTTAATATATATATACAAACCCTAAATATGTATATGCCTCTAACACCCTAAAAATATTATGTTTTTTTTTGAGAAAACCTGATTTTATAAACTAGAGAACATGCAATCTTCAAACACAATTCAACCAAGAGAGGGGTGAAAACCTCCCAAAGTGAAATGGTCTGAATCCATATTAGTACATCGACCCAACTTAGCAAGACCATCAGCTAAACAATTGTTGTGTCTAGGAGTATATAAAACATGGGCATTCATAGACTTTATAATGAGGGGTACATATCTTGAACCAGAAAACCTATAGGAGAGTCAATACTGACATTGATTGATATAAAGTTCACCATTTCCAGTGAGTCACCTTCTATTTGAAACCCATTCCATCCAAGGCGAGCAGCCATCTGTAAACCAAATTGGAAACCCAAGCCTTCAGTTGCTAGAGGACCACCTGCAAGAGGGACTCATTTGTATGTTGAAAAAATTACATTTCCTGAATGATCTTTTCCCACAGTTCCCACACCAGCCCACTCATCCCCTAAATTCCAGGAAGCATCAACATTTATTTTGAATACATTGGGGGGGGGGGGGGGGGGCTTTCTCCATGTTCTACTCTGCTCATGTGGCACACGTGCACAAGTGCCCGGTTGTCGAGCGATTGTGATGAAAGCTTCAAATAAAGTCTTACCCTAGTTGAAAATTTCAGTTGGAGGGAGAAGAGGTTCACCATGCACAACTTTATTTCTAGCAAACCAGATAAAATATATAGAATGCATAATAAATGCCCCCATTCAGAAAGATTAAGGATATCTATCAAACTATTCATCCAAGCCTTTAAGGATATAGTAGGAGAATAAATACCATGTTGGGCAAAAATAGCTTGTCTCCAGATGCTCGACAAAAAAGAACAATCCCGAAACAAATGTAAGAGAGATTCTGCTTTAGTATCACAAAGAGGGACACTTAGGCTCTATGACAATTCCTCTCTTAATTAAATTGTCCCTTGTAGGCAGCCCATTGTGCATAAGCCTCCAGGTGAAGGTTTTGACTTTGTTTGGGATATTCACTGCCCACAGCTTCCTCCAATTTGTGGGTGCAAAACCACAATGCATCTCATTCATTATATGATGGTTTGTTTGTTCATCACCATTCCTAACCAGCCAATAAGCTGATTTCACAGTAAAAATACCTTTAGTATCATGGCTCCAGTAAATTGGGTTTAGTATCATGGCTCCAGTAAATTGAATCCGCATGCCTTAACCCATGAAGAGGTATTTGAACAATAGCTTGGACCTCCTCTTGGTTAGATTACATATATCCCTTATTTACATGTTTACAATTTACATGGGCTTGGGCCCGAATATCTACTAACCCATAACCCCCATACACATACAAATCCCAATACATGATCTTTAACCCAAACAACATCTCCTAAACAATTTACAAAAAGTAGACTGAGAATATACATCCCAAAAAATCTATACTGGCCCAATGAATCGTGAGCCCAAACCTTTGTCCAAGAATTCAGCCCCATCAAGCAAAACTAAACCACATTTGACTCAATACTTTGTAATCCAACCCACCCAAGTCTATTTCTTCTTCCTTTTTCTTACTGGTGAGATAACATCAAAACTTCCTCCTCTTATATGGCCGAACTCCAAGAAATTGATTGACCTTGAAGACGTCAAAAAGGTGACAGGACCGTTGTGACAATCAATCAGTCAGGCTCGTGTTACTACAAGTGAATATCCTGAAAGTGATGTTAACAACTGTGTACGCTCAAATTAGTATGGAATCAATCAATAGAAGTATGCCGGTATGCAAACCTCTACTGTAAGCTTAAACAACAAGTTGTTATTAAAATATTACCTGAGAATAAGGCTCCCATTTATAGGGGTCAGCTAGACCAAGTCTTACAGATAGTAAAACTCTTTGATCTATTTGTTGAGCGTATTCTTTGGGAGTTTAATCCTTTTAGGACTCCTCTTCATAATTGGAGTTGGACTCCTACAAGATTAGTATTCTACTAAGGGATGGGCACGGGTGAAGACCAGGGTGTCCTATCTCTGTCATGGCATGGCTCTACTGTCTAGGTAATGGTAAGGGTTACCCGGGCCCGTACAGTCCTTGAAGAGTTCAAACCAGTGCGGACACTAGATAAGCTGGGTCAGTGCACTGAGCCGGTACGGTCCTCTCACGATTGGGCCTGTGCAGTTATTCCTCAGAAACCCTTATTCGGGACACGTTAACAGTGACATGTGTTACTATCTTATTTGTAGGGTTATTTTAGGCATATTAGTTGTCCCACCAACCCTTGATTTGATGCGCGTTCTCACGAATTTCAATGCGGGAGTTTATGTTAGAAGATTTAAATGCCGAGGAGACGTTTGAAATCAACGGCCCAGATTAAAGAGGATGGGCTGTCAGTTATCCCAGGCCATCCGATCCAGGTCACTAAGTAGTATATAAAAGGGAGAAATTGGACTCACTTGGCTATCACTATCACTATCACTATCACTATTCTTACTAGCTTTGCTTTCATGCCATGCCAACCTCCTTCTAACGTACCAAGTTGCACCAATTTTACTTCTAGGTTAGTCGTCTATTTTGTTTATTTGTTAAGTAGCTCATGTCTTCAGGCTCGATACATCATCACCAAGGTGGATCTTCGAGTTCCACATCAGATATGTCATCTAGCTCAGGTTACACTTTTACCTCTTCTAAACCCGTAGTAAATGTGGAAGGGAACACCCCGGACGCACATAGTGAGAATGAGTTGGTACAAGTAGTTTTTAATCGAAAACCTGAGGTGGCAGCCTGAGAATACAAAAGGCCAAACCTTCCTCGGGACGATATCCCTGTGATGAAGGATGCAGAGCTTTCCTGCAAATTCGGTTCAAGATGTCCAAGTAATTTAGTTAACATTCTTAAAATGGAATATAATATTTCATGGTCGTGCCGAGCAATAGCGGCCAATGAACACCCACTTCGACCGGACCGCAATACATTTTTTGTCATGGCGCAAAGTTTAAAACTTAGAGCCCGACTCTTGTATCCCCAAGACTTAACAAGCTTTTTTCTCCGATTCAACATATGCCCGGGATGCCTCATGCCCAATTCTTGGTTGTTCCTTAGCACCATTTTAACTTTTTGCCATCAATATGATATTCCTTTTTCATCCCAAGTGCTTCAACACCTGTTCCCGATAAACCATCATCCCCTAGAGAAAGGTCTATACTACTTTCAATTTCGGGATCCCATTAGACTATTCTGGTATGAGTCATCTATGAAAAACCTTCCTTCCTTTTTATAACCGTCCCAATCAAAGCCGATGAGGATCTTCCGTTCAGCAATACATACATGGTTTTGAGGCTGAGTTTCTTCAGTAGCCTTCCATATCTTTCCGAGGAGGAGGATGGTTGGCTCATCCGTTTGAAAACCCTTCATGCCCTGTTTTCCCTGGATGACAGGAGATTTAATCATGACGACTACTCAGGGGCTTTCGCCTCAGATATTGACTAGAGAGGTTGATTCGGGATATTTTTTATGTGATTTTATTTTCGTGTCGTCTCTTTTGTTATTTAAATCATTTATGACCTTTGAGACCTGATTTTTTTTATCCAGATTTATCAAGCATGGATGAATATTTAGCGATGATTCAACCACACGTGGAAGGACCCGGCCCGTCTAAGAAGAATGCATACAAGAAAAAGAACGTCCCAGCCTGGGACAATATCTGACTGCCCCTCCCCCCGGCCCCGGCCAAGCGGAACCTAACCGAGGAAACTACTACCGCCTGGGACATCCTTAAAGCCCATACTAGAGGGAACATGACGAAGATCATTCGTTCAGCGGCTCAATCCGGGTTCTCGATCCCTCTGCTTTTGGTTGATGTTCCTCCTCTAGGGAACATCATTTCCACTGATTTGGAGCCGCATCGCCCAGATTTTTAGGTCTTGGTGTTGGACACCAAAAATCATCAAGAGGTATGAGGACATGCCTCTAACGGACCGGATAGGGGAGTTAAATGTCCAAGCTATGAAGAAAAAAAATTTCCTTCACTCGATTGTTTCCTTTTTCTTTTTCTTTTTGGACTTAAGCGTTTTCTTGTTCCTGTAGCTTATTGCCATCTTGGCAAACCTTCCAAGGGGATTGCCACAATGGCTTACAATGAGTTTGCTGATCTAAAGTAGGCTGATCCTACGGCCCAGTCTAGTGTCAAGCTCGAGGAGGAGGTGGAGTGGCACAAGTCTGAGATGACCGACTTGATGAAAGATTTAGCTATTGCTGCCTCCCATCTCAACAAATATGAAGGCGAGAAGGCCCAGCTTGAGGAGGTCATCACGGCCAACAAGGCTGATTTTGAAGAAAGGCTTCGTATCGAGGTAGAGCTTTCCTACTAAGCTGGTCGCCGGGCTGGTGTGGAGGACTTCAAAGAACCAGAAGAGTTTTCCTTGGGCCGACATCAAAAGGGTTATTTCGTACTTGTCGCAACCGGTTTTGCGAAAGAGGATTTTTTAATAAAATAGAAGTCGCCACCAATTGAATAGGTGCAATTGGTCACCATAAAAATATAATTTTGGTCTACGAAAAATCCAGAAAAAAGGGTAAGTGAGTTTGTTGCGTATGGGGAAGGTGTGAGGCACCCCACAACGCCTGTTTTAAAAACAGTTGCCAACTTAACTTTTATTATCCCATTAAATAACTTTTTCCGAAAATATTAATTGTTGCGTACGTAAAATATGATAATCATATATAAGATAAAAATAATATTTATAAGAATATAATAACTATATAGGGTAAAATAATTTAAGTAGACATATGGATATATCAAAATAGAATAAACTTAAATAATATATATAAATTATATTCGAATATAATAAAATAATTTTATAATATATATAAATACTATATATGTCCGGTGCAATGATTATATAAATTATACGACAAATTATATAAGCTAAAATAATATTTAAATAAAGATAATAACTATATAGGAAAAAAAAATTTAAGTAGATATATGGCTATACCAAAATAGAATATAATGAATTCATAATATATATATATGTATATGTAAATAAAATAATTTTATAGTATATATAAAATCTATATTAAAGGTCTTAATCTTGAGGTTCATAGGGTTTTTCCATCCAATGGTCAATTTTCCCAAGAAACACTCTCACCTCAAGAATCTACCTAAGGGTGCATCCAATGCATTCCTCAAATAGATTCCATCGTAGGCAAAGACTTTTAGTATAATTTTTATATAATACCTAAATTTGAAATAAAGTAAAATAGAATATAAAATAGTAAATAACATAAAGTAAAATAAGGATAAGAATAAAAATAGAAATAAAGTCAAAATGTAAATATGATATAAAAATTAAAATAACATAAATATTATATAAATACGTAATAATAATATAAGGCAAATAACATAATACTACTAATAATAATAATGAGATATAAAATAAGGAGAACAATACAAAAATAGGGTGAAAATATACATACATATATATTTACAAGATGAAAATAAAATGAGAATAAAATATAAAGTACATAAAAATAACGAAAATAAACAAAGAGAAGAAAAAAAATAATAATAAATATGATATATAAAATAATTATAATTATTATTATAATAAAACGAAAATAAAAAAAAATAAAAAAAAGAAAAACTAAATAGAATATATAAATGAATAGGGAAATAGAGTAAAATAGATAAAATAAAGTGAAATAAAAAAATAGGAATAAGTAATATAACAAAGAGGAAAGGAAAGGAAAAATAAAAATAAAAAAATAAGATAAGTATAATAATGTATAAAATAATAATTATTATTATAATAAAAATAAAAAAACGAAAATAAAAATAAAATAAATAAAAACAGAAAAGAAAAATAAATAAAATATATAAATGAATAGGAAAATAAAGTAAAATAAAGTGAAAAAATAGGAATAAGTAATATATTAAAATGATAGTAAATACAATAACAAAAGGTAAAAATAAAATTAAAGAAAAAATGTTGGGGAACCGAATTTTTTATGTGGACTATACGATATTAAATTATCGCAAACCCACCAATCAAACATATTTAAATATTAAATCAAATAATTATCACTTAAACCACACAACATCAAACAACATCAAATCAATCACATAATTCATATATAAGCACCAAACAATAAATGACATACTAACATGTTGAAAAATAATGAATGGAATGGGATTTCGGTTCCCCCTTTTTTATTAGCAATCAAATATTCCAATCATGTTATTAAATTAACATGAATGAAAAAATTTATAGTTAATTGCTTTAATGCCAATGCACATACAAAAGTGTTACATAGAATTTTATTTGCATACAATTTTTAACCAAAATATTCATGAATCCCAAAGCCCAAATGCTCCATATTATTCGTTCCTATAGACCAAGTATTATCAAATATTCAAATGAATGCTTTTTCCCTTTTTTTAAAAAAAAACTGAATTCTGCATCAAAAGCTCAAACATTTAACCAATAGCAATCCAACATGTCCAACCAACAATCAAACAAACCCAACCAAAACTGCAAGCTAAAGTTCCAAATTCAAACACCTAAAATATTATCTGGTAAGTAAACAACTACTCAAGCAACAAATTCAAATTGCAAGCATGGCATATCAAGCAATCAGATCAAGCAACAAATTCAATTTGAAAGCATGGCATATCAAGCAAACAGGTCATATACACAGCTCAGAATATTCCCAATAATCCAGCAGTAAACATGTATAATCCTAAAACGTCAATAAACATAAATAATTCAAAGAATCAATCCACCTTAAAATTTCATCATATTAACTCACATACATCCGAAACATTATCAACAAGCTAGCAGTATAATCTACACATATGTAACCATATAACCATAACAAAGAATAGCAGCAAATCAATGAATCCAAGGAACTCAGTTTCAATCATCCATATAGTTTAGCATGCTGTTAATAATCCAAACCACAACTGCAAAACAGAGAACACCAACAATCCAATGCAAAAGTAGATCACAAAACCAGAGCCATACATCACTGCCATTCCAGAAACATCATGAGAGATCATTGGTGTTCTTCCTTTGGTTTTCAAACCATCCGAACCTCACTCAAACAAGAACGAAATAGATTAATAAACCCAGAAATCTCACCCCTGTATCGACAGAAGAAGCACCTCCGATAGAACCCTCTTAATCTCCAATAGCAAAACTCAAACCACAAAGATCCCAGAAAAACCGATCCAGAATTTTCAGAAAAAACTTTTTCAGAGAAACCGAGAAAAAGGCCAAAAGAGAAAATCTCCTCAAAAACCCAAAAGAAATCCAATCCCAAAAGAAGAAGAACAAATCCCAGAAATTTTGAAAGGAAGAAGAAGAATCCAGAAACCAAAACAGAGAAAAATCCCCCCCGCCCCTCAACTCACGTCTGCTCCTCCTTTTATAATGCCAAGTTCCAATTCCCTCTACCTAAAGAATCCCTAAATCATCTCTTAATCTTTTCCTAATACCGATTTGTTTCCTCAAATTAAAATCCGAAAATCCTCCTCAATCACTCCGGGACTTCCTTTTTCCTCACTTATTTCCTAAACCCACTCTGTCAACCCCGAAAATTTTCAACTCAAGATCCCAAACCAACCCCATAATGTAAACCCTAAGATCTCCGGCGCCTCTTTCTTCTCCTCCTTCCTTTTCTGTCCACTCTCTCTCTCATCTCTCTCTTTTCCGAACGGCGTCAACGGCGCCTCTTCTCTCTGCGTTTCCTTTCTTCTGTATTTCTCTCTTAATTAGGTTTAGGCAAATGCTTGGGGCCGGGCTGGAATGAACGTTTGGGCCGGGTTATTGGCTTGGGTAGTGAATGAATGGGCTATCTCAAAACTCAGGTGAAGAAACGGGCTTACCAATTAATTGGGCTCTAGTTGAGCGGGCTGCATACTTAGTTCTATTTTAGGGCCTTAATAGTTGGGCTTAATTTTGGTGATGGGTATTATTGATTAGGTTTATTGAATCAAATTTAATAAATCCCTATAATGATGACTCTAATGTAGGTGCTTTCCTAATGGACCATTTCCTTAAGGCTTGAAACAATTACTTTGGATTTTTAGTGGATTCGATTAATTTGTTTGGGTTTAATGATCACATTAATATCGCACGCAATGGTAAATCTATTTATCTATTTTATTTTATATTTTTTTCTTTGCACGTCTCATAAATTTTATTAATCCTGAAACTTTCCTATGCCTAAGTTTATTGATTAGGCCCAAGACAAAAATGGGGTACAACAGCTGCCCCCCTTTGCGGGACTTTACATTGTAAATGGCACGTAAAGGCATTGTATCTCATTTTTGATAGTATGAATTTTTTTAAAAACTAGGCGACGCTATTCAAAATACGAGCCCTTTTTACATACATCCAACATATACTAATTGCACAAGAATTACTCCAAAATCCTACCATCATTAGTCACCTGATAGTCTGTAAACCATTTGATCCATTTGATAATCCGAAATATCTTAATCCTCAATCATTAATCCATGAAATGCTTTAATCCCAAAAATAATTTTAATCCAATGACCATTTTAATCTCCAAATAAATGTAATTATTCACCAGTAATCCAAAGGTCTATTTCAATCCCGAAGGCTATTTTAATAACTAACTTAAACTCCAAAACCAACTTGACTTCTAAAGTCATTTTAACCTTAATAACGAACCTCGATAATAGAAAGTACTTTAACCCGAACAATATCTTCATCTAAAAGATACCTTGAAATTTAATCTCGAAAATTTAGAAAATCTTTTAATATGAAAAACATGTTAATTTAGACTTGGATCTATGAAAATTTGATGCACATGTATAAAAATATAATGATAAAGTTCACTGCCATCCCATACACTCGTGCAATCGCTAATCATGTCTACTATAGCTGCTCCAATCTTTGTTAGACATACTATTTACTCATATATTTCCTTATATTCTGTTTAAATAAGCTTAGTAATACGGCTATGCATGAGAAAGGTGAGTAATTGAGATAAGAGGTAAATGATAGACTCGGGGATTTTATTAAGCAAACGCTCGGATGCTGATTAGCATAACAATACAGGAAGGAATAATTTGAAGAAGAATGAATGAAATATTTGAGCCCTGAAAACGAGATAGCTTATAGTCTGCGCTAAAAACTGCCCCAGTTTTTTTTTTTTGCGCGTCACATTTTCTTTCATCATGCGTAATATCTTTTAACAGCGTCTGCATTCACCGGGTGGGGCACATCATCTCCGTCCATTGTGGTTAACCGTAATGCTCCACCAGAAAAAGCCTTTTTCACAATATAAGGTCCTTCATAGCTCGGAGTCCACTTTCCTCGATGATCTTTGTGGGGTGGTAATATCATCTTCAACACCAAATCCCCTTCCTCAAAACTACGGGGATGAACCTTCTTATTGTGTGCTCTCATCATGCGTCTTTGGTATAATTGCCCTTTACAGATGGCTCGTAATCGCCGCTCTTCAATCAGATTCAACTGTTCATGTCTTGTTTGTATCCATTCTGCCTCTTCCAACTCTGCTTCCAAGCAAACCCGAAGCGAAGGAATTTCTACTTCAACTGGCAGAACCGCCTCTGTACCATAAACCAATGAAAATGGGGTTTCACCAGTGGATGTGCGTATCGATGTCCGGTATCCATATAAAGCAAAAGGGAGTTTCTCGTGCCAATCCTTGTAATTATTAGTCATCTTTCCAACAATCTTCTTAATATTCTTGTTGGCTGCCTCAACTGCTCCATTCATCTTCGGCCGATATGGTGTCGAATTATGATGTCCAATTTTGAACTGCTCACAAAAATCCTTCACCATTTTGCTGTTAAAATTCGTTCCATTGTCAGTAATTATTCTTTCTGGAACTCCGTATCGGCACACAATTTCCTTTCTTAAGAATCTGACCACCACACTGCTAGTCACATTGGTATACGAAGAAGCTTCTACCCATTTTGTAAAATAATCGATAGCCACCAAGATAAACCGATGTCCATTGGAGGCTTTTGGCTCAATTGGTCCAATAACATCTATTCCCCACATCGAGAAAGGCCATGGCGAGGTTAAGACATGCAATGGGTTGACCGGGACATGCGTCCTATCTGCGTAGATCTGACACTTGTGGCACTTCATCGCATAACCAATACAATCTTTCTCCATTGTCAACCAGTAATATCCAGCTCTAATTATCTTTTTTGTCATTGCATATCCGCTGGAATGAGTTCCACACAATCCTTCATGGATTTCTGCCATAATTTGTCTTGCTTCTAACTCATCAACACAACGTAGTAAAATCATCCCATGATTCCTCTTATATAACACATTTCCATTCAGGAAGAATGCCCCTGATAATCTTCTTAGAGTACGTTTGTCATTCTCTGATGCTCTTTCAGGGTACAACTTTTCTTTGAGGTACACCTGAATATCGTAATACCATGGTTTGCTATCAGATTCCTCCTCTACATTTGAACAATGGCCTTGTACCTCTCGTTTTTCAATCTTAATCACCGGGACCTCTCCTTTTGGGTCTACGTCAAACATGGAGGCTAGGGTAGCTAAAGCATCCGCAATCTGATTTTCTTCTCGTGGAATATGGTCAAATTCAATCCATTCAAAAAACTTTGTTAATTTCTTGATGTGCTGATGATAAGGAATTAGCTTTCCGTCTTTTGTCTCCCACTCCTCACTCAACTGCTTAACTACTAACTGCGAGTCACCATAAACCTGCAACTTCTTTATGTTGGTATCTATAGCAGCTTGAATTCCCATTGCGCACGCCTCGTATTTTGCCATATTGTTTGTACATGTGAAATATAACTTGGCGGTAAAAGGAGTAATGTCTCCTTCCGGTGATATCAATACTGCTCCAATCCCATATCCTACTGCATTCGAGGCTCCATCAAAACACATTGTCCACTTATTTGGTTCAACTGGCTTTTCGTCCTCTTCTGATATATTCAGGACTTCGGCATCTGGAAAGCCATGATTCATTGGCCTGAAATCATCAATTGCTCTGTCTGCTAAATAATCTGCTATGGCACTGCCCTTTACGGCTTTCTGAGTGACATATTGGATATCATACTCTGATAGAAGCATCTGCCATTTTGCAATCCTTCCAGATAGTGATGGCTTTTCAAAAATATACTTTATTGGGTCCATCCTAGAAATCAACCATGTGGTATGATATAACATGTATTGTCGAAGCCTGTGTGCTGCCCATGCTAGTGAACAACAAGTCTTTTCTAACATGGAATAATTCGATTCACAACTTGTGAATTTCTTGCTGAGATAGTATATAGCGTGTTCTATTCTTCCCGCCGAATCATGTTGTCCTAATACACAACCCATTGAATTTTCTGAGACAGTCAAATATAGAATCAAAGGTCTTTCGGCTACCGGGGGTATCAATACAGGTGGATTCTGCAAATATTGTTTAATCTTCTCGAAAGCAAACTGGCAATCTTCATTCCATTCTTTCGGGTTATTCTTGCACAATAGCTTGAAGATGGGTTCACATGTAGAGGTTAACTGGGAAATAAATCTAGCGATGTAGTTCAACCTTCCTAAAAACCCTCTAACTTCTTTTTCTGTACGGGGAGGCGACATCTCCAAGATTGCCTTCACCTTATCTGGATCCACTTCAATGCCTCTTCTACTCACGATGAACCCGAGCAACTTCCCCGAAGTTGCCCCAAAGGTGCATTTTGCGGGATTAAGTTTTAACTGGTGCTTTCTCAGACGTTCAAACAACTTCCGAAGATTCTCCAAATGGTTTTCTCCCTCTTTTGATTTGGCTATCATGTCATCCACATATACCTCAATTTCTCGGTGCATCATGTCATGGAACAGAGTAACCATAGCTCGTTGATAAGTTGCCCCTGCATTCTTTAATCCGAATGGCATGACTTTGTAACAGAACGTCCCCCAAAGAGTGACAAAAGTAGTCTTTTCACGATCCTCTTGTGCCATTTTAATTTGATTGTAACCTGAGAACCCATCCATGAATGAGAATGTTGAATGTTGAGCCGTATTGTCTACCAAGATATCAATGTGTGGGAGAGGAAAATTGTCTTTTGGACTTGCTCGATTTAGATTCCTATAATCAACACACATCCTTACTTTGCCGTCTTTTTTAGGTACTGGTACAATATTAGCTATCCATTCTGGATAATGCGCTACTTCAAGAAAACCGGCATCAAATTGTTTCTTCACCTCATCCCTTATTTTTAGCAGCATATCAGGCTTTAACCTTCTTAATTTTTGTTTTACTGGAGCACACCCTGATATTAGTGGTAATTTATGTTCCACAATATTTTCATCGAGTCCCGGCATATCTTGATACGACCATGCAAAAACATCTTGATATTCATGTAAGAGATCTTTTAAGTATTTTCTATCATTTCCCTCGAGAGCTTCTCCCATTCTGACCTCCTTTTTGTCCAACTCCGTGCCTAAATTGATTATTTCCGTAACCTCTTGATGTAATTGAATAATTTTTTCCTCTTGGTTGAGTTGTCTTTCTATTTCAGGTGGGATATCAATCTCTCCTTCACTCTCATCATCGGTTTCAACACTGTTAATGAGTGTGTCAAAATTTGGTTCATTAGTTTCGCCTTCTTTGCTATCATCGTTTTCAAGCCTGTTAATGGGATGAGATTGGTGTTGGAATCGGAATATGAAAAGTTTTAACAAATGAAAGAAATATGAATATATGAAAACTGGATTTTATTTCATGACTTGGAAGAGAAAACATGCGATAGCCGCCATAACATAAGTCTTATTTAAACAGAAAGAAACATGCTCTTGAAAATGAAAGTTTTATCTTAATTGCTCCAAAATTTACTTTTGTAGAGCTTGGATGTGCACTGGTATCTCCAGGCTGGTCCAATTGCTGAGCGTGAACCCCGGGGGACGAGCAATGACAAAGTCAGGCTTCACTGTTGATCCTTCTCCCTCTTCAACCACATCAATTTCACATTCCCCAAACTGGTCACACATCCTCTGAAAATTAACCCTTACTCTGAAAGTTTTTGGTTCTTCCGGCAGTTTATCGTGATAAACTGCCCCAGTATCGAGTGTACTATCCTTATCCAAGAAACCATCAGAGATGAAGGTATGATAGAGCCATGCAATCTGCTTCATCTGTCTCTCCCTCCTTCCTTGCTTCTTATCTTCCCAACTTGGATCATAACCCAGACCCCAACGTTCAACATGCTTCTTTATCTCTATGGGCTGGGTAATCCCCTGATCATTTTTCCCCAAGCCTCTTCCTGGACGAAAACCGTTTTGCAGCATTGTGATCACCACAGATCTTGTAACCTTCGACACTCCCAATTTTTTAATTAAGTCTCCCTCCTTGACAAGACTTGCAGTTGCAATCTCAAAGGATTGAAAGGAACTCTCAATTCCATCTTCGGGTGCATCAACATGATTAGACAAGCTAGCAACCATCCATTCTGTTTGACCCTTGACAATATACATTCTGCCTTCATGAATGAATTTGAGCATTTGATGAAGGGATGATGGTACAGCTCCTGCGGCGTGAATCCATGGTCTTCCCAACAAACAACTATAAGTGGGTCTGATGTCCATAATTACAAAAGGAACATTGAACGTTACATTAGCAATTTCTAATGGCACCTCAATCTCCCCCAAAACTCCCCTTCGAGTGCCATCAAATGCTTTTACCACAATCGTTGCTTGTTTCATGTATGAACGATCTATTGGGATCTTGTCAAATGTCTCCTTCGGCATAATATTCAATGATGAACCATTGTCTATTAGAATGCTTGCTATCTCTCGTCCTCGGCACATTGCTGAGATGTGTAAAGCCTTGTTGTGTTCCACTCCTCCTGATGGAAGTTCTTCTTCCGTAAATGATATCAAGTGGCTGGCTAACACATTCCCTATGATCCCATCAAACGAATCTACGGGAATTTTTTCCGTCACATAGGCCTGATTAAGCATCTTCAACAAGACCTGTCGGTGTGGTTCTGAACTTAAAATTAACTCCAAGATAGATATCTTGGCTGGAGTTCTTCTGAGCTGATCTATCACTGTGTACTCGCTCTGTCGTACTATCTTTAAGAACTCCTGAATTTCATCTTCTGTGACCGCTTTTTTTGTTTCTTCTGAGCAAACTATTGGGTCTTCTTTTGTACCCACCTCGTCTACCCCTGTTACTGCTTTCCCTTTTCTCCTCTTCTCTACCTCAACCTCCGCAAGATCAGTTCGAGCAAACACCCTGCCTGACCTAGTAACGCCACTTATCCCGGAGATATTGTCCACACATTCTTCAATCTTACTGCCTCCATAATTCCATGGAACCTCCTTGTTGTTTGTGTATGCTAACTGTGGCACTTGACCCTTCAGTCTTTGATCATCCTCCACATAGTATTGCAACACAATTGATTTTGATGATCCCCCTCTCTTGGGACCTTGATAAAATTCTCCATCGGTCATATTCACCTCAACTCGTCCTTTGTGGCTTCTTTCCACCACAATTTTCCTGTCATCTACTAATGTTTGTACCTTTTTCCGAAAACTAAAACATCTTTCAATAGAGTGACCTTGCACCCCCTTATGAAATCCACAACATTCTTGCTCTTTATATCCCTCATATCTTAAACCCAACTCCCTCATATCATTGACACTGGGCTTCTCGATTGCATCAAAGTTCAACCAATTTGCCTTTACCATTCCCTGCACTATGCGTTTTAGTGGGAAGCAATCCTCTGTTGAATGCCCTGGCATATTCCCATGATATAAACAAATAACATCCGGCTTATACCAACGTGGATAAGGCAATGAATAAACCTTTCCAGGAATAGGTGTAATAGCTCCTTGCTCCTGCAATTTGTTGAAACATTGTGTGTAGGTTATAGGGATAGGGTCAAAATGCTCCTTAGGCCTATTAGGGTGTGGGTTTTGATAATGTGGACGTGGGGATTGGTTGTATTGATTAAAAGCTGTATATTGTGGTGCTCTTGGCATGTTGCCTCGTGGTTGGTAATCGGATACAGGGGGAACATGGGAACTATAAGATGGCTGGTTATAACTTAGGCTGACATTGTGCACCTCATTCTCCTTCTTTTTCCCTTTAGCTCCTTTTGCCGGATCAAACTTGTCGACATTGATGCTGATACTTCCCTTTCTTATGCCTCGCTCTACTCGTTCCCCGGCATGTATAGTTTCTGCTATCCCAGCATAACCTCCTCCGACCATCTTTGACGAATATGGCTCTTGGAGTGCATCTAAAAACGCGTCTACCAAATCTCTTTCTGACAGCGGTGGAGTTATTTGGCTAGCTAAGTCCCTCCAGCGGTATGCATAATCTCTAAATCCTTCACCATCCCTCATCAATGTATTCTGTAAATCAAATAGGGTTGGGATCTTTGCAACATTGTGCTTGTATTGCTTGGTGAACAGTTCGGCTAAGTCCTCCCATGTTGTAACCATTGAAGGATTCAAGCTGTTGAACCATCGCTCCGCAGCTCCCGTTAGACTGTCTTGAAAGAAGTGTATCAGCATTTTGTCGTCTCCAATATAAGGATGCATCCTCCTGCAATACATGGTCAAATGATCTAGAGGTACCCCTGAACCATTGAAGATAGAGAATGTTGGGAGCTTGAAATCCGGTGGGATGTGTAAATCCTTAATCAAACACAAACTTTTAGAACTTAAGGTCCCTGGAGCCTCAAATCCTCTTTCTGACCTCATCCAATGCTCCATCCTCTTGAGGCGTGCGATATTGTCCTCCTCAGCATCTTTCCTTGGAGTAACATTCCCTATCTTCACCACTTCGATCTTAGAGGGAGAAGAATCAACATTATGTGGTTCCTTTTTTGCCCGGGATTCTGACCCCTTGCTGTCCCCCGAGGAATTCTCTTCCATCTTCCCCTTGTCAGCCATTTGCTTCATTAGCATACTGAGTTGTTCCTTTAGCTCTGCCACTTCCAAACTCAACTGATGCTCACGTTCGGTTGGCTCCATTGATGTGGTGGGTCGCGATTGCGAGCGAGTGTTATAGGGATGGCTATGACCTTTTGTTGGTGCAATTTTGTATGATTTAAAAAAACCTTCCAAATGTAAATAAAAATTTATAAGAAATAATATATGCAAATATGATCGTTAATGAAAGATATGATAAGAATCTTGAACAATATCGAACTTCGAGATTTTATTCATTAGCCATAGAGCTTTAAATATATAGGGGTCTTGAATACATTGTGTCAGTTTCGACGATTATGAGCAAAATACATAAACTCCTCCTGAATTCTCCATAACGTTTCTAATAAACTGTATGCTGTCACTCTTTTAGACTGGTATGCATTTGTCAACGCATCAATCTCCACAATCCTTTCTGCTGCTTTATTTTGATAATGCCCGAATCTCACACGAGCTTGACTCACTTGTTGGTACATCAATTCTACCTCATTCTCTAAGCTAGCATGTCTTTTCCGTGCTTCCATATATGCTTCTGAAATTTGATGAAACTCTACCTCCTTTTGCATTAATTTTCGATGACGATGAGTCCAAGCTTGTATTTCTGATCTTAGAGATTTCTCTTCTTCTAGTAGACGTCCATGTTCGGCTTCAAATGCTACTCTCTGGGCCTTATTTGTCTCTAGCTGTCTTGCCAATTCCATCTCAAGTTGCTGTATTTTTTGGTCCCGCGTCTCCATTTCTAGCTTTATGTTTGCTTCTTCCCATTCAAACACCCTTTTTTCCGTTTTTCTAGCCCTTTGCTCGGATCTCTCCTTTTGAACTGCTAGTGCCGCGTATGCATCTCTCAACCTCCTATACTCTTTATCATGCTTAGCCTTCACTGCCTCAACTGTAGCTCGATATTTCAAGATTTCTTCTTCCCTTAGCCCTGTCCTTTGATTCTGCTTGGTCATCTCTAACTCTTTTACTTTCCTTTCAGCTCGTTGGGCTTTCTCCTCTGCTTTAGCCACCTTTTCTGCCCATTCTTTTCTTTCTATTTCCCACTGCTCTTGGCCCAAAGCCCTTAATCCTTCCTCTAACTGAGCTTTTAACAATTTATTCTCCTGCCGAACCTTGGCGTTCTCTAACTCATATCTTGCTTGAGCTTCAGCCATATAATCCACCGGTTCATCAAAAGTGTGCACAGGAACTGTAAAACTTTGGACTACTGGTGCAGTGCATCCCTTCTTTCTGCTTGCTTGCCACACTTTGTACCCGTCACTGGTATTTCCTCGATAAATTCCTCTTTTAACCTGTTGAACCTGCTTCCAGGCTTCCAATATTTTCCTGATCTCCTCCATTTTTCCACTTTCATAATCAAAAGCAAAATTAGCCAATCCGTGAGTCATGGGAATAAATTGTTTGTGCGTCAACTGCCGTAATGCCAATGCAGGAGCGTATGCAATAGCTCCCCATAATCCCAAGAGAGGAACCCAAGGGTAGCTTCCACAACGATAGATGGCCGATCCTGCACCCATCCAAGGTGTTTGCCATACGACCTCATCTAATGATGATAAGAACTCCTTCCATCTTTCCGTGCCGGGTGATCTTTTTGGCCATTCAGCAGCTGCAAACTCCGCAATAGGGCTACTATACCTCATGTATGCTCTTGAAAATTTGATTATAGGATAACCAAACTGAGGGAGTGCCGGAAGATGTCCCATAATCCAGATGGTCAACAATGCCGCACAAGCTCTAAATTGCCCCCTACCTTGTTCTCTACAATACTTCATCATTCGGAAGGTTTCTGCTAATATAGAAGGAACCGGGTCAGCTCCATTCAAGTATTGCTCGAAGAAGATAATCACTTGCCCATCCACGTACCCTTTAATCTTTGGAAAAATGACTGTCCCATAAATCAATAGTGCTAGAGCTGCAAAAACTTTGTCATCACTCAAATGGGCCCGAATATGTTGAATGAGGAAATTGCAAGATATGCACTCACTACCCTTTGCTCCTTTTTCTCTCATCTCCTTCTCAAACTCTGACTTGTGGATTCCTAGAATTTTGGACAATGCACTTTTAACCCCTGCTTTACGCCCCGGATTATAAATGCCCTTGATGCCCTCTTTCGGAATTTTCAACAACTCTTCATACTCCTCCAAAGTAGGGGTTAGGTCATAGATCCCCAAAGTAAAACAGTGATATGCGGGATCATAAAAACTCAACATCGCTTCGAGTAGAGGCACATCAACAGCTACAGCACAGAGATACGCAATGTGACCAAATCTCCCATTGAATACATGATGCCTTTCCACAGAAATACTATTCCACAAATCTCTGACTTCCTTGAGATCACATCTGTCAAACTCTATGCTCTTTAGGGGAGGTAATTGTATGTTCTCACTAGCTAGAAGGCCATCCCCATACTGTCTTTGTCCCCAATGTGACTCTCTGACCACCTCTTCAATATCATGTACTTCATGCTCCATCGTCTCAACTAACACAGCACCACCTCCCATGTCCATGAATTCTGGATAACCTCTCGATTCCGATAGTGTTCAAGATTCCTATATATGCAATGCAAGTTTTTTTATAAAAATGAGTCAAATCAAAAATATGTACAAAAATCACATATATACCAAACAACACATAAATCAAATCACGTATGTACAAGTCACATATATCAATTCAGTAAAACAAAGTGCTATTTATATAAATAAAATCACATAATGTACAAGTAATATACGTATATAAACAACGAGACATTATTTATACAACTAAAACCACATATGTACAAGAAAAACAAACACAACATCATATATGTACAAGAAAGACAACATGCATATACAAAATAAAATCACATATGTAGAAGAAAAGGTAATATACCCATATAGCAAATAAATCACCTATGTACAAGAAAAACAACATTCATACATATATACAACACAACAAAACAACATATATACAATCACAAATAAAATCACATAAACAAAACAACATACGTACAACCGAGCACAACAATAATATGTACCAAAAATCACATAAACAAAACGACATACATACAACCAAGCACAACAATAATATGTACCAAAAATCACATAAACAAAACGACATACATACAACCAAGCACAACAATAATATGTACCAAACAATAAGGGTTAGAAATAGTTTCCTGTGTCTTATAGCCCTAGGGTCATTGGTTATGGATAATCTAGGCTCCCGACTTATTCCCCCGCCAGTGTCCATTGCTGGAATAGCCTGGGTCCCCCTTAATAGAGGAGTAGGTCGAGTGAGGATTTTTCGCGAGCCTGCACGGGGATTGGAATCCCTCGAAGGTCTCGTTTACTTCATCCTCTCCTAAGGGTTTTGAGCCCTAGTTGTTGGACTCATAAAAGGGATAGTGCTCAATGTGTGAGGACAAAATATAAAAGGCTCATAAAACAAACCCATAACATTTTAAATAATAAAAATATGTCAAACAAAATTCAATAAAACACCAAATATATTTCATTCATAAATAACAAAGTCAAATGATGGGATAATAAAAATTAAATTTAAAAGGCCCAACTCACTAGTTTTTTTTTAGAGAAAAATATGTATATATATATATATTTAAAAAACTAGGGTCCCCAGTGAAGTCGCCAGTTGTCGCAACCGGTTTTGCGAAAGAGGATTTTTTAATAAAATAGAAGTCGCCACCAATTGAATAGGTGCAATTGGTCACCATAAAAATATAATTTTGGTCTACGAAAAATCCAGAAAAAAGGGTAAGTGAGTTTGTTGCGTATGGGGAAGGTGTGAGGCACCCCACAACGCCTGTTTTAAAAACAGTTGCCAACTTAACTTTTATTATCCCATTAAATAACTTTTTCCGAAAATATTAATTGTTGCGTACGTAAAATATGATAATCATATATAAGATAAAAATAATATTTATAAGAATATAATAACTATATAGGGTAAAATAATTTAAGTAGACATATGGATATATCAAAATAGAATAAACTTAAATAATATATATAAATTATATTCGAATATAATAAAATAATTTTATAATATATATAAATACTATATATGTCCGGTGCAATGATTATATAAATTATACGACAAATTATATAAGCTAAAATAATATTTAAATAAAGATAATAACTATATAGGAAAAAAAAATTTAAGTAGATATATGGCTATACCAAAATAGAATATAATGAATTCATAATATATATATATGTATATGTAAATAAAATAATTTTATAGTATATATAAAATCTATATTAAAGGTCTTAATCTTGAGGTTCATAGGGTTTTTCCATCCAATGGTCAATTTTCCCAAGAAACACTCTCACCTCAAGAATCTACCTAAGGGTGCATCCAATGCATTCCTCAAATAGATTCCATCGTAGGCAAAGACTTTTAGTATAATTTTTATATAATACCTAAATTTGAAATAAAGTAAAATAGAATATAAAATAGTAAATAACATAAAGTAAAATAAGGATAAGAATAAAAATAGAAATAAAGTCAAAATGTAAATATGATATAAAAATTAAAATAACATAAATATTATATAAATACGTAATAATAATATAAGGCAAATAACATAATACTACTAATAATAATAATGAGATATAAAATAAGGAGAACAATACAAAAATAGGGTGAAAATATACATACATATATATTTACAAGATGAAAATAAAATGAGAATAAAATATAAAGTACATAAAAATAACGAAAATAAACAAAGAGAAGAAAAAAAATAATAATAAATATGATATATAAAATAATTATAATTATTATTATAATAAAACGAAAATAAAAAAAAAGAAAAAAAAGAAAAACTAAATAGAATATATAAATGAATAGGGAAATAGAGTAAAATAGATAAAATAAAGTGAAATAAAAAAATAGGAATAAGTAATATAACAAAGAGGAAAGGAAAGGAAAAATAAAAATAAAAAAATAAGATAAGTATAATAATGTATAAAATAATAATTATTATTATAATAAAAATAAAAAAACGAAAATAAAAATAAAATAAATAAAAACAGAAAAGAAAAATAAATAAAATATATAAATGAATAGGAAAATAAAGTAAAATAAAGTGAAAAAATAGGAATAAGTAATATATTAAAATGATAGTAAATACAATAACAAAAGGTAAAAATAAAATTAAAGAAAAAATGTTGGGGAACCGAATTTTTTATGTGGACTATACGATATTAAATTATCGCAAACCCACCAATCAAACATATTTAAATATTAAATCAAATAATTATCACTTAAACCACACAACATCAAACAACATCAAATCAATCACATAATTCATATATAAGCACCAAACAATAAATGACATACTAACATGTTGAAAAATAATGAATGGAATGGGATTTCGGTTCCCCCTTTTTTATTAGCAATCAAATATTCCAATCATGTTATTAAATTAACATGAATGAAAAAATTTATAGTTAATTGCTTTAATGCCAATGCACATACAAAAGTGTTACATAGAATTTTATTTGCATACAATTTTTAACCAAAATATTCATGAATCCCAAAGCCCAAATGCTCCATATTATTCGTTCCTATAGACCAAGTATTATCAAATATTCAAATGAATGCTTTTTCCCTTTTTTTAAAAAAAAACTGAATTCTGCATCAAAAGCTCAAACATTTAACCAATAGCAATCCAACATGTCCAACCAACAATCAAACAAACCCAACCAAAACTGCAAGCTAAAGTTCCAAATTCAAACACCTAAAATATTATCTGGTAAGTAAACAACTACTCAAGCAACAAATTCAAATTGCAAGCATGACATATCAAGCAATCAGATCAAGCAACAAATTCAATTTGAAAGCATGGCATATCAAGCAAACAGGTCATATACACAGCTCAGAATATTCCCAATAATCCAGCAGTAAACATGTATAATCCTAAAACGTCAATAAACATAAATAATTCAAAGAATCAATCCACCTTAAAATTTCATCATATTAACTCACATACATCCGAAACATTATCAACAAGCTAGCAGTATAATCTACACATATGTAACCATATAACCATAACAAAGAATAGCAGCAAATCAATGAATCCAAGGAACTCAGTTTCAATCATCCATATAGTTTAGCATGCTGTTAATAATCCAAACCACAACTGCAAAACAGAGAACACCAACAATCCAATGCAAAAGTAGATCACAAAACCAGAGCCATACATCACTGCCATTCCAGAAACATCATGAGAGATCATTGGTGTTCTTCCTTTGGTTTTCAAACCATCCGAACCTCACTCAAACAAGAACGAAATAGATTAATAAACCCAGAAATCTCACCCCTGTATCGACAGAAGAAGCACCTCCGATAGAACCCTCTTAATCTCCAATAGCAAAACTCAAACCACAAAGATCCCAGAAAAACCGATCCAGAATTTTCAGAAAAAACTTTTTCAGAGAAACCGAGAAAAAGGCCAAAAGAGAAAATCTCCTCAAAAACCCAAAAGAAATCCAATCCCAAAAGAAGAAGAACAAATCCCAGAAATTTTGAAAGGAAGAAGAAGAATCCAGAAACCAAAACAGAGAAAAATCCCCCCCGCCCCTCAACTCACGTCTGCTCCTCCTTTTATAATGCCAAGTTCCAATTCCCTCTACCTAAAGAATCCCTAAATCATCTCTTAATCTTTTCCTAATACCGATTTGTTTCCTCAAATTAAAATCCGAAAATCCTCCTCAATCACTCCGGGACTTCCTTTTTCCTCACTTATTTCCTAAACCCACTCTGTCAACCCCGAAAATTTTCAACTCAAGATCCCAAACCAACCCCATAATGTAAACCCTAAGATCTCCGGCGCCTCTTTCTTCTCCTCCTTCCTTTTCTGTCCACTCTCTCTCTCATCTCTCTCTTTTCCGAACGGCGTCAACGGCGCCTCTTCTCTCTGCGTTTCCTTTCTTCTGTATTTCTCTCTTAATTAGGTTTAGGCAAATGCTTGGGGCCGGGCTGGAATGAACGTTTGGGCCGGGTTATTGGCTTGGGTAGTGAATGAATGGGCTATCTCAAAACTCAGGTGAAGAAACGGGCTTACCAATTAATTGGGCTCTAGTTGAGCGGGCTGCATACTTAGTTCTATTTTAGGGCCTTAATAGTTGGGCTTAATTTTGGTGATGGGTATTATTGATTAGGTTTATTGAATCAAATTTAATAAATCCCTATAATGATGACTCTAATATAGGTGCTTTCCTAATGGACCATTTCCTTAAGGCTTGAAACAATTACTTTGGATTTTTAGTGGATTCGATTAATTTGTTTGGGTTTAATGATCACATTAATATCGCACGCAATGGTAAATCTATTTATCTATTTTATTTTATATTTTTTTCTTTGCACGTCTCATAAATTTTATTAATCCTGAAACTTTCCTATGCCTAAGTTTATTGATTAGGCCCAAGACAAAAATGGGGTACAACAGTACTCCAGGGTGGGATCAAGATGGCTCGAAGGGCGCTGATTAATGTTGGCATGGATGTATCCATCGTAGATCCACTCTTCACCAAGCTGGCCGAGACGGACTACTTAGTGGAGTCCAAAGAAGAGATCTATGAGGAGTGTTGCCTCGCCGAGGAGAACAGAAAGAGAGTTATTGAAGAGGTATCTGGTATAGAATTGGGTAAGGGTGAAGAGGAAGAAACATTCATGGCAGAGGTAGTTTCAAAAGATCCTGTCCAACCTAGTGCCTCTCTAATACATCTCCCAGTTGATCTTGCTCGGAGCCCGCTGCATCATTCGTAGCCGACCTGGCCTGTACCAAAGCAACTTCTCCAAAGACTGAACAGCAAGCCAATCAAGAAGATGACCAAGCCGAAGCATAGCAATTAATTTTTGACAATCATAACTTGTGTTATGGTCACCTATGTCGGGATGGTCTTTTTAATTCCTATCTTTTCAAAAGATAGCTTTATTTGTAACACATTTTAACATTTTTATGCATCCTATGTTCCTTGTTTATTTTTTTCATTCGTCATGGCATGAAATTTACATTTATGATCTAATGCATGTCTACCAAGCCGAGATATATAGATGATTGAATGTTCCGATTTATGGTGTCAAGACACTGGCCTCTTTCTTTGCTTAGCTGAGGTATACACCCATTTAGGAACCCTAATACATTGTTGTAGTTCAAGGTCAAAATGCATTTTGACTGGGTATCCACGCATTTAACAGTTCATTTCAAGTTTTGTTGAGTGTTGGCCTGGTCGGATTTTTACCCCTCTAGGATGCTTAAGTACTTCCAAGAAAAATAAGTTTGTTGTCCCGGATGATGGTACTTTGCAAATCCTATAGTTTTAACAAGGCCTAAGAGATTTTTTAAATGGAATCTCGTGGCTATCAATTTTTATTTATTTACTTCCTTGCCATATAGTTTTATAAGTAAGAATGGATACTCTTGTTTTATTAATTAAGGCTTTATAGCGAATATTTTATTAATTCAAACTGAAACAAATTCTTCAATAATAAATACTAGGCGCTGAAATTTTCAATTACATCAAACGTAGTAACGCTTAAGGTTGCCTACATTCCAGGGCCTCATATCCCCTTATTTGTTTGGGTCATCAATCTTGTAGGCACCATTCTTGAGGATTTTAATAATCTGGTATGGTCCTTCCCAGGTCTCTCATAGCTTCCCGGGATGCTTCTTGGTTGCTACTACCTTTTTTTAAAATCAGGTCTGCAATTGTGAATTTCCTCTCTTTCACATGCTTATTATAATATTGGGTTATCCACCGCTTGTATGCGGCGGTTCGAATTCTGGCTCGCTCTCTTGTTTCTTCTAGTAGATCTCGATTAGTGAGGAGCATCTCATTATTCTCCAGCTCAATGAAGTTGGTTATCCTTGAGGAAGGAATACCAAAATCTATAAGAATGACTGCCTCCATACCAAGGGTGAGTGAAAATGGTGTTTCGCCAATTGATGTTCTGGAAGTGGTATGGTATGACCAAAGCACTGAGGGTAGTTCTTCTACCCACTTTCCTTTAGCCCTATCCAACCTGGTTTCATTCCTTCTAGGATGGTTTGATTCATCACTTCTCCAACCCACCCAAGTCTATTACTTCTTCCTTTTCTTACTAGTAAGCCCGTGCTACTACAAATGAATATCCTGAAAGAGATGTTAACAAACGTGAGCTTGAAGACACACCTGAGGTTGTCCTCAGGCGTAGGTGTTCTGACGCTCAAATCACTATGGATTCAATGAATAGAAGTACCCCGGTATGTAGAACTCTTCAGTAAGCTTGAACGACAAGTTTTGATAAAAAAAACTACCTAAGAATAAGGCTCCCGTTTATAGGCGCCAACTGGTTCGAGTCTTACGGATAGTAAAACTCTTTGATCTATTGGTTGAGCATATTCTTCGGGAGCTTAATCCTTTTAGGACTCTTTTTCATAATTGGAGTTGGACTCCTACAAGATCAGTATTCCATTGAGGGATGGACACAGGTCAAGACCGTAGTGTCCTATCTCGGTCATGGCATGGCTCTACTGTCTCAGCAATGGTAACAGTGACACTAGATGAGCTGGGTCAGTGTGGTCTTCTCATGGCTAGGTCGATGCGGTTATTTCACGAAAACTATTATTCGAGACATGTTAACAGTGACACGTGTTACTCTCTTATTTGTAGGATTATTTTAGGCATATCGAACCTCTCATGAATTTCTTACATGTAATCAGGAAACCAAAAACAAAATCCAGGAAATGCATACACAAAAAGCAAACAATTCTACATCCAAACACCTTAATAGATAATCATGAGAAAACCAAATCTAAACATTTAAAATTTTATTCACTGGAAACCAAATTTCACCTTTGGAAATCGAAAATCTGAGCCTGGTGAAGGAAGGTGGTGGTTCTGGGCTATGGGTGAGCACAGGTGGTGATGTTGGTTACCGATGATGATGGGATTTTTTGGTAAGGGCCGGTGAGCTTGGGATTAGGTGGATTTCGGTGGTGATCAAAGGGAGAGGTCATAGTGTTAATGATGATTCTTGTTTGTGATCGAGGTTTCCCTGTCTCCTCTTTCTTTTTCTCTGGATCTCTCCTCTAGAAAAAAGCTTTTCTCCCCCCTTCCATCTTGATCTCCCGTCACTACCCTTTAAGCCTCTTTCTTCTTCTGGCATTGTAGCATGTGCCCTCTCTATGCCCATTCCCTCAATAAATTTCAACCTATCTCCTCTTTTATTTCTCTGCCATCTTCTGTTTTCTTCTTTAAGTCCACCAGTCACCTCATTCTCTCTACCACACCATCCCTATTTTTTACTTCTCGGCTTTTCTCCCTTTCTTAATTCATTTAATTTTCTTTCAATAGTTAAATCTTAGGTTGGGTCAACTTGGGTAGATGGGCTAGGTTGGGGTATTTGGGCTCATCTTGGTTGGTGATTAGCTAGATAATTAGGCCAACACTTTTGTTGGTAGGTTGGTTTTGGGTAGTTGGGCCACTTGGGTTGGAATTTAGGTTGGATCTTTCATTTTCTTATTTTATTTTTATTTTTTTATTTTATGATCGAAAAAATAAATCCAAACAAAAATGGGAATGGTGGAAAAGCTTTGCTTTCCTTCCAACCAGCACCATGTCGAGGAGATGCCTATTGAGGAAAAGGTGGAGATTGTTGTTTTAAAGCTCATGGAGGGATGTGCTTTTCTTGGTTTCGTTCATCTTTTTTCCTGGGCTCGATTTACTGATGGTTTTCTCTCTTTTTCAGCTGGCCTCAGTCTTCGAGTATCTTTCTTTGGATGTTCAAAGCTTGGAGTCTAAGAAGCAAATGGTCAACAAAGAGATCTTCCTCTTAAAGGGGGCGCTTGGAGAGACTGAATCGACTGCGCAGCTTTCTCGATTGGACGAGCAGAAGTCCCAAGAGGCGGAGGCATTTCTTGTAGCTAGGGTGAAGAGCACTAAGGACGAGCTAATGAAGTAGAGGCAAATTTTCGTGACAAATGAGGATTGACTATTCGAGGCAAGTCGCCAATCTGGCCATTGGGAATTCAAATATTTCTCAAAATATTAGTTCACTCATTGGCAGAAGGGCTTCTTCTATTTTCAAGTTGCGGTCAAGGATGCGAAGAGGTTCTTGGCAAGAAATGGCCACAGTTTGGATAATCTTCATGACTTATGTGTGGTGCTTGCCGGTAAGGATGAGGAAGACGTGGACAAGGAGGATGCCTACGAGCAATTCAGATTGATAGAAGAGGCGAGGGACAGTAACAAGGATGAAGATATTGATACCTTTGTTGATATTAAGGATGATCCCTTAGTCGACCACCCTATTGAAGATCCCACTTCTGTTGTTCCTCCATCCAATACTAAAAGGCTGACTGAACAAAACGAAGTAGACGCTTCCCATCCTTCTCATGCTTAACTCTTCTTATTTATGCTTTCTTTATTTTATGTTTGAATAGTTTTTCCGGTCTTCCGTGGCCCTTTCATCTTGTAATATATATTTTGTTTAACTTTTATTCAAGTTTCTTTTTGTTTTTATCGTTACCATATTTATGATTTCTTTATTGCCAATTACTCGGTTACTGTAGCCTAATAATGCTTAAGCTATTGTTAACCTTTGTATGTGGCTTATCATAACTTAAATGCCTTAGTTGTAGTAAACTTTATGCCCGATCGTTGTAGTTTAGAGTCATCAAAGCTATGATGCAGGACCGAGATTGGTGATATGCTCGATTATTGTAGTTTGAATTGGTTAAAACTATAATAAATCTGAGCATAACATTTGGATCGTTATGGCTTAAAGACATCTAAGTCGTAGCGTCACTCTTTACTTGGTTGTTATAGCTTAAAAGGTTTTAAGCTGTAATATGCTCAAGTTTCTTCTCGGTCTTTATGGTTTAAAGAGTTCTAAACTGTAATGCTTATTCGAGGAACAAACTACTTTCATTGAAATGTAAATTTTAAGGAGCTCGAGGAAAAACTTATGTCGAGAATCTTGATCGAGGAACAAACTACTTTCATTGAAATATAAAATCCTAAGCCCCATGTAGAAGACAAACAACTTTGTTAAAATCCTAAATACATGCTAGGAAAAAAGATTAAATGTAGTATTTGAGAAGGTCCTATGCATTCCAAGGTAGCATCTCGGCTGGTTTTTTAGTCTTTACAACGTTGTAAGTCCCATCAAGCATAACTTTCACGACTCAACAAAGGTATTTCCAAGTCTCTCCAAGCTTGCTCGAATGTTTTCCAACAGCAGTGGTTTTCCTTAGCACTTAATCTCCTTTATAAAACTTCCTCGTGGGAACTTTTTTATTGTGATATTTTACCATTCATTTCTTATAAGGCGCAGTTTGGATCCATATTGCCTCTTCTTAAGCTTTCTCAAGAAGATCCAGGTTTTTGAACAACATATCATTGTTCTCATTCTATTCAAAGTTTTCTACTCGAGGAGTGGGAACTACAATCTCCACAAAAATAATAGCTTCTGACCTGAACATAAGAGAGAATGGTATCTCATCTGTCGATGTTTGTGGAGTAGTTTTGTACGACCAAAAGACACTCTTATGTTGTTAAGTTCAAAGACCTTTAGCTTGATCGAGCCGAGCTTTAAGGCCTTGAAGTATGATTCGGTTAGTCACTTCAACCTGTCAATTATCTTGGAGATGCGCTACAACTTTGATCCTGAGGTTGATGCCTAACTCTTTGCGAAAATCATGGATTGAATTACACACTAATTGCAGACCATTATCGGTAATGATGACCTGAGGAATGTCATACCTACAAATGATGGTTTTCCAAAAGAATTCATTCACTTTGTGGTTGATAATTATGGCTAAAGGCTCGGCCTCCACCCACTTTGTGAAACAATCCATAGCAACTTTGACAAATTTCCTTTGGGTTGTAGCTTGAGGAAAAGGTCCTAACAGGTCAAACCCTCGTTGTGCAAATAGGGAAGGATTTTGGATAACTGTCAACTTGGCTAGTGGGAGATGGGGCACGCTTGCATGTCGCTAGAACTTGTCACACTTTCTTACCAATTCGTCGACATCCCTCTGCATAGTTAGCCGTAATATCCACTATACAAGACATTGTGTAACACCCAAAGTTTTGAAAATATCTTATGTGAAAGGGCAAAGTATTTTATGCAAAAATTAATGTGATTCTCAGTGTGTCATAATAGGAGTTAAATTGAATTTAAATATTTGGAGCGCAAGAACCATCAAAATAAAAAATTTAGATAGGTTTATTAGGAATTTTAGAAGTTAGCCTAGAGTAGTTGTCAAAAAATAAGCGAGTGGTGGCAGTTGTGTAAATAGAGGTAGGGAAATTTCAGAATAAGTAGGAGAAGTAGGGGTAAAATAGTAAAATGCATGGGAAAATAATTAAATATAAAGTACATGCAAATCGAGGCAACCCTACTTTGCAAACCAGAGTCGCCGTGAGAAGGGAGACAGCGACCAAAAGGTATTTCCCGGCAACGGCGGAGGATGGCAATTCTAGGGGCACGACCAGGACAGGGAAGATGAAAGGAGTGCAACAACACTGATTTTGGACTAAACGAAGTTGGTTTTGGCTGTTAACATAGAGAGAAGAAGAACGGCGACTATGATCTTTGACATCGAAGAACTTAGAATTTCGAACATTGAGCAGGTTATTGATAGCGTAGGTATACTCCCCGCATCACCTCGACCTCGTTGGTAGCCATCGTGCACTACACACTTCTCTAGTGTTGGAGACCCGAGCATGGAGCCCATTGAGTCTGAAAGACTCGTGTGGGAGAAGGATAGAAAATTGGGTCAGTCGACCCGGCTAAGTAGTGTGACTAGGTCAGAAGGGCAGACCCGATAAGGGCTTGTTTGCGGATCCACGAAATTGATGCTCATGTGCTGAGTATGGGAGTTTTATTATGTTATGTGATAATAACAAGTACTTAATTCTTCTTAAATAAGCGAATGTTTCCAAAAATGAGGATAAGAAGTATTTATTATAATTATTGAATAATTATTTTGATTGTAGGGTAGTGGATGAGGTAAGACTATTTTGATAATTGGATCAAGTTAAATTGTGATACTGAGTATGGTTAATTTATTAATTATTACTTTATGCTTATTTAAGTTATTGTTATATGTTGGAAATTTTGTTGGAGATTATCATTGTAAGTGTTAGCTGGGCTATAAGTGGAGTTATAGAAGGTTGTAGAAGTAGTGTTCTGTACTACGAGTCTGTGGGTTTAGGTTCTTTGGAATGGGGTGTTACAACTTGTTACCTAGGTCCTTGCGCCTGCATAGCTATCGCATATTCCTTCATGAACTTCTCAAAGAGCATAATTGGATTATCGGGGAGCTAGGCATTTGTGGTATGGTAATGTGTAGGATCTTGTGTAAAGATTTTCCTAAATAATGGAGTACCTCGCCACCCTTGCTTGGAGATTCATATACTTGTTCTTATCTTCTGGTAGTTAACCCTTGGTGAAGAAAGCATGTATTGGGTCCATCTAAGAAGATTCAATGGTTATTTCAACGATAGCCTTAACATATATGCTTGGTTTAGGCAAGATCTCTATTCTCACCGAGGAAGCTTCATCTCTATTGGACGTTGATGTGAGTCGAGCTGGTACATCAGCTTGTTAATTTGATGAACCATTGAAAAATAGCTCCCACTATTCAAGTTTATCATTATCTTCGAGTGGATGTTGACATTCATTAAGAAAGTCTTCCAGTGCTTGGGCTTTGATGGCATTTCTGGGTTGGAAATGAAGATCAAAGTTGCTCAATTCTATTGATTATTTATCAATTGACCAGAAATGTCTGGCCTTTGGAGTATCCTCTTGAGGGGTTGATTGGTCTAGACTATGATGGTATGGGCTTGGAAGTAAGATCACGGTTTCCTTGCTACTGTTACAAGTGCTAAGGCAAACTTCTCTACTTAAATGTATTTACTTTTGGCTCCTGCTAGGACCTTACGTGTATAGTAGATTGGCCTCTAGGCTTTATTTTCATCCCATATAAGCACCGCACTTAACACATGTTTGCTAGGTACGTAAATAATGGCTCCTCATCAATGGCTATGGTAAGAAGTGGCGGTTGGCTAAAGTAAGACTTCTATTCTTCAAAAACTTTTTGGCACTCCTCGTTGCATTTGAAGTCATCAGTTTTTATCAATTTTCTTAAGATCACCCAATTTGACGAGAAAATGGATCAAAGCTACAGTTTGGCCTGTTAGTTGTTGTACTTCGCTCTTGTTCTTGGGTTCTTGCATATTGATTACATTTTCAACCTTCTTGAGGTTCATCTCGATTCCTCATTTGGACATGAAAACCGAGGAACTTTCCTTAGGAAGCTCCAAAGGCGCACTTCTCAAGATTCTGCTTCATATCATAGTTGATAAGATTGTTGAAAACATTATGTAAGTCTGTGAGTGATCTTTTTCATTTTTCATTTTCACTACTATGTCATCCACATAAGCATTTATTGTTTTCCCGAGCAACAGAACAAATATCCTATTTACTAACCTTTGATATGTTCGTTTAGCATTTTTAAGCCCAAAAGTCATTACTTATAGTAGTACGTGCCATCTGGTGATATGAAGGAGGTGGATTCTTCGTGTCTCATATCCATTTAGATCTGGTGATATCTTGAGGATGCGTCTAGAAAGTTGAGGAGACCCTTTTTTGTGGTAGCATCTACTAATTGGCTGATGTTGGACAATGGGTAGCTATCTTTTGGACATGCATTGTTGAGATTAGCTTTGTTGAGATTAGTGAAGTTCATGCATATATGCCACATGTCATTTGGCTTCACATCCATCACAACGTTGGCTAACCACTTCGGGTAATGCACTTCTCGAAAAAAAACCATTATCAAGAAGCTTATTGACCACAGTTTTTATAGCTTCTTGTCTGTTCAGAGAAAAGTTTCACTTCTTCTGCTTTATTGGTTGACTAACAGGTTTTATGATAAGACGGTGTATAATAACATCTGCGCTTATCCTAGGTATCTCATCCGTGTTCCACGCAAACGTATCGATGTTTCTAAGAAAAAGACTTTTCAAAGTTTTTCATAAATCTCTTGTCAGCCAAAATCAATGATATAGCTTTCTCACCGTATCTTCCCCTACAGTAATAGGAATAAGTTCCTCAGCTGTCGTTGGTTTTGGGAGGGTAGTGTCTCAAACATCCAACAATTCCAACATGGATACTAGTTTTTTCTTATCTTTAGTGTTAGTAAGGTACATCTGTCGATCAATCTTCTCATTGCCCTGTACCTCACATATCCCTCTCATTGGTAGCAAACTTCATCTTCAAATAATAGGTAGAGACGATAGCTTGCGCCTACTGCAAATAACGGTCAGCCAATAAGAGCATTGTAAGGAGTTTTTACATCTACAACTACGAACTCCACCATGAATAGTTTAGCTCTTTCATAGGTCCCTAAGGTTAGAGATAGAGAGACCATTCCCCTTCCGATGACCTGTTGTGCCGTAAAACCATATAAGGGCGATGAGAACTTCTTCAAAGTTTCTCTCAAAAGATTCACCTATTTGTAAGCGTGGTAGAAAAGGACATCAGTAGCACTTCCATTAATTATCAATATTTTCTTCATAGTATAATTGGCAACAACGGTCTCGATAACTAGTGCATCATTGTGGCGATGGTAGAGATCATCCCCGTCTTTCTCTGAGAACACGATCTTCTCATCCTTGTTCTTAAATCTCTTTCTTTGGTCGGATAATTCGTTAACCTCTCTAGTCTTGGCTTTTCGGCCCGAGGAGCTTTCTCCTTCTAAGGCTAGCCCTCTAACTATCATCCCAATAGTACCGGATGTTCCTCGATTCCTTTCACCACGTGAGATTTCTATTCTCGTCCTCTTAATGCCTACTGTCTCTTCTATCATATCGCCTTTCACTCCTGTTATCACTTTCTCGTTTCTCTCTGGCTAAGTTGGAAAAAGTTTTGAGATAGCCCCTTTGGATATGGTTCACTAACATTTCCTTCAGATGACGACATCAGTAGTGTCATGACCAGGCCTTCAGTGAAATTTGCAGTACCTGTCACTTTCTTTACATCCAAGTGTTAATTTCATCTTCGATGGCCATTTGACTATGCCTTGGTCTTGAATTTCATTCATAACCCTCTTCAATGAGTTATTAAGAGGAGTGTAGAAATCATATCGAGTTGGTTTTGATTGCTCGTCTTAGCAAAAATAGGATCTACCATGTTTGGTGTAGTTCTTGTCTCCTATTGGTTGGCCAGAGTTTTTCCTTTTCCTTGAAAGGGACCTAGCTGGAGATTTCTCGGTCACGTGTGGTGCAACCATCATCTCATCTGCCGTTATATACTTCTCTACTCTTGAGAGCAATTCTGGAATGCTATTAGGGTGTTTATTTGACAAGAAGTGTTTCAACGTTATGTGTCGAACTCCTGTGGTAAAAACAGTGATGATGATGATGATCGGCTCTAGGTTAGGAATCTCCAAGAAATCCATGTTGAATCTAGTAACAAATTATCAGATGCTTTCATTGGGTTTCTGGTGAATGGTCACCAACGTAGCTTTGCTCTTCTTGACTGGCCAAGAATTGGAGAAGTGAGCAACGAAATATGTTAGGTCGTCGAAGCTATTGGTGCTGCCATGAGAGAGGGCTCTGAACCATCGTCGAGCCACATCAATAGAAGTGACTGGGAAGATTTTGTAACAAGCTTTCTGAGATGCCTGCTGGAATTTCATCATAGTTTGGAAGGCTATGAGATGGTCTAAAGGGTTTCCCTTTACATTGCGTTTCTCGACATTAGCCACTTTGAAATTACTCGATACTCAAGCATTCTATATCTCTAGTTTTAGGGGTGTTAAGTTCCTATTCCAATCCATAGTGTCGAGGAATGGGTGTTCCTGCATTGGTGCTATCTTCAGGTCGACCACGTCTTCGATGAACTTACTATCCCCCTCATGCATATGAGTGGGGCAAGTTTTTTGACTGCTGACCACTGAGGGTCTATTTCGGTCAGGATTTTTTGGATTCTCCAGTCCGAGAGTGTTGTTTTATCCTCTCTTGAGAAGTGTTCTCTTGTTGTAAAGGTTGAGGTCCATAAGTGTGCTCCTATGCTTGGTCCAACCTTTGAGCAAAAGCATTCATTTGCTGCATCAACTGAACAATCTAATCCTGTAGTAGCGGTTGGGCCTAGTACTCAGCCAGAGAATTCATGCCAATGGCTGGAGGATCAATATGTTCTTATTCTCTGTTACTCCTATTTCAAACCATAATTTGTTTTTAGGGAAATAGTTTACCACAAACAGCGCCAATCTGATGTCGTCCAAAATTTGCTTGTTTGGATGATGTATTAGGATAAATTCGAACTAGGTCTTCCCAGCTAGACTTGCTAAGAGCCCGGCAGAGATTGTTCTCTAGCGTTGGTGCTCCAACACACAAGTCAGATGTGAATGCAAGTAAGTTTCCTGGGGAACACTACTCAGTGCTCTAGAAATGAATAATGCTTTGAGAGTATAAAATTATTTTTTACCTGTGGATTGGACCCTTTTTATAGTGGTAGAGATTTTCCTTTAATAGAATTTCTAGTGAAATAGGAGGATCCTTGCTTAATTGGGGAATCCATTTCCCTTTAGAAGATAGTTATTATTCGAGGATAGCGATATTCAAGAATAATAGAATATTTCTCGGTTACTGAGCAATGTGAATTGCCCTCATTGGTTTGTGCTTTTGGTTTATAATGTAAATGTCCCTTAATTGTTTGCCACGTGTAGTCTTCTTAGTAGAGGATATTTTTGGTATTATCAATAATAGAAGAGAAATTTCGCGATAAGCCTGTGCTTTTTTGGAGGGATCATCATAAATGATTACTTAGGGCTTGCCCATTTCCACATTGAAAACTCTGTTTGCTTCACCATTTGCTAAATTAATCTGACTATCATCTCTGGTCAGTCGCTTAAGGAACCTGTCAACCACTTATATCTGCATGGTAAAGCCTCAAACGGACTCCTCAAACAAAGGTTATTCCATCACCATGCTCGGCACCGCACTCCTTAAACAAAGGTTATTACTTAGGCTCCGTTTGGGGCTCTGTATAGCATATTATAATTTTGTTATCCATTGCGTATGACTTAATCTTTGTATAAATTTTTGGATAATTTAATCCTATTTAGTGTTTGAAAATAATATGGTATCAGACTTGTATAGTATTATTTTTATACAATATAGTGTTTGGTTTGCTGCTAGGTAAAATGATAGTATAAGATATGTGGTGATATGTCTAAAAATCGTTAACTAAAACAAAATTAATCATTTTATTAGCATCAATTTATCTATGGTATATATAAGGTGGCAAGTGGCTAGGGTTTGTGTAAAACTCTGACCTAGGAATGCTACTGATGACATCACACTCATCACTAAGGATGTTGTCAAACGCCATCTTAATCATGGATTCTATCAAAAATCCTACAACACCTCATTGTATATCGGACAATGCCAACTTGGAGATAACACTCAAAATTAAACAAACCGATTCAATCACAATTTTCGCAGCCTAGTAGGGCCTTCGGCCGTCTATCACAATCACAATCACACACTAAGTAGTGCCCCCAAACCTCTTATCCACATGCAAAAACACATAGATAGTAAATCATTAATCGTTATGATAATCATACAAGTCATTATCATCCAGACCTTAATCTAATACACCGATACGGAAGTCCCCATCACACGAAGTACCCTCCCGACCGTCCACCATCCATATCATAAAAGTACTCAATGTAGAATTAATCATAAGATTTCTAAGAACTAGATGTAATAAAACAAAAGCAACAATAGTCAACCTATTAAACCAAAGGTCCTAAGTTCTAAGGGTGGCCCTCCATTTCATGCATGCCGCCTGGTCATTAGTACCAGTTTCACTTGAAGGATATAAGAAAGAAAGTTGGATGAGCAAAAGGCGCAGTAGGGATTAAAGAAGAATAGTCAACAACATAAAGGCCAGAATATGAAATAAGCATAAATGTTGCAATATGACATCTAATCAAGATCACATAAATGCAAGTAAACCACCACACCATACGAGGCCTTGACTTAGTTTTACAACATTTCGAAAAACCATCGAAAACTTTAAATAATGTCTCAGCACCACTGTTTGGTACATCAAATACATATGGAGTCCTACCCGGTCCAAGCAAACTCCCACATCGTTTGGAATTCCTGAATAACACCACGGTACTCCATATTTCCACATATAACACCTATGGGTATTAAGAGCCCATACCCGTAATCCTCTATGCATCTACAATATGTGTCCAACATGTTTATGCAAAGAGAAACATATATATTGAACCCAAAATATATATATAGCTATATTATGAATGTCACGATTTAAACTATGTTCAATTTGTGATCAAACATATATCAAGGTTTGCAATTTAATGAATAACAAAAATTGGTTCATCCTTCTGAAGAAACAATTTAGGCAAGTACACAAAGGAATTGACCAATAAGAAACAAAAACTTCTTTTTAGATGGAAGGAAATCGAACATGAAGAAATTTGGGGTAAGAAAATATCTAACTTGTTATCCAAGCAAAGCAAAAAATCAAAGTTTCCAATTTTAGGGTTTTTGCCTCTCTTTCTCCAAACCTATGAATATGACAAGCCCATTATTATTTTAACTCACATTGAACATCAATTTCACAAATCAATACCAATTACATCAAGAAGTCAAGAAAACTTACCTTTCTCTCTCTAGAAAATCTCAAATCTTGGTTCCAAGCCTTCATGATTGACAACCTTCCAATCCAACAAAAAATATAACATATATGAACATAAATAAGTCTAAATCAACCTAGTAGAAATACTAAATCTAGCACATCAAAGGTTCCCATGAAATCTAGCCAAAACCTAGCTTCTAAATGTTGGAAAATACACACTTGCGGAAACATTTTAGAAAACAAGGAAAACATAGGAGTAATCGATAGGAAAAACAACTTTCAAAATTGATCTCAAATTTATTTAAAAACAATTGATTCAATGCTCAATCCCGCGGATCTTCCACTGTATGAACCAACTCCCAAACTTGGATTCAAGAACTTGAAGAGAAAAGGAAAAAAGTTGTGGAACCAATTATGGAATCAAGTGTCCAATTGGTGTCTCAAGACTTAGGGAAAAAAAATACGCACATGGTATACATTTATAGGGGTTGGCCCCCTTCTCCTAATTCCCACTGGTTTCCAACTTATGTTAGGTTTTCGTAACTCTTCTAGTATTGGGCTTTCATGTGATAAGGTGGGGACTGACAAGGAAATACAGAACATTGGCTTCCTTCAGATTTAATTATCAGCCCAAACCCATGAGCATAATTAAAATCCATAAGTTGCATGCCCGTTTTATCTCAAATTAAATATGAGCCTTTCGTTATAATTGTCTATTGAAATTCTCACGTTAATATTTTGGTCGGGTGTTACCATTTGTTTTCTTTAGAGGGTGTTCTTTGTCATTTGAAGGTGTTTTATATTATACTACTTCCAACATATAAGAGCCTCAACTACATAAAGTTATACTATACTGAGTTTTTCAAAAAACGTCCAACCACTTGATGGCATCATTAAATGAAAATTTTATATCATACACAGTCTTATCCACTCCTTCAAACGGAGCCTAAAGGAAATGGATTCTTTTTCCAATAAGGACTCTCCCTCAACCAAAGCAGTTTCCTATCCTAATAGAAACTCTACCCAAGATGGAACCTGACTCCGAATAACAGAAGAATAACTCTACTATTATAAAAACGGATCCTCCAATAGTAGGAAGAACATTCTACTCTAAAACACATTCTATAGTCTAATACATAAAATCTAGAGCACCGACCTATGTACTCTAGAAGACTTATATGTTCACATTTGACTTGAGCTTCGAAGCACCAATGCCAAAGAACAATCTCTGATAGGCTTTTAACTCATGTTTATTCGTTTGTGCAGGAAACCACCATTGAAAGAGCAATATCAACTGAGAAGACCTAGCTCGTGACCATATCTTGATACGTCATTCAAATCGAGCAAATTTTTGACATCCATAGAATTCATTCCTATAGATGAAACATTACCATTATAATGATCATATAATAAATGGAGCGAACACTAACCATAAATGGTTGTCTATCATAATATATAAATAATCATATGCACGTATGAACATAACATAAAGGAATTGAGATTCACCATTTTTTGTTCACGACCATACCGTTCACCTCCAAAGAGACGATTCACTTTACAATTATGTTCAAATGTTTTAAAGGAAGAAGTGGTGTCTTGAAAAGATAAATAGTGGAGAGAGACGAATATGTTCAAAGACCACAATAAGAATTTAGTTCCCGTAATGTACCCACCAATGATGCCTCAATCTTCATAAAAGGACAATGATCAGATATAAAATTATGAGGCCAGATATGGGAGGAGTGTTGGAAAACACTCACTCGCAAAAACGTTTTGGAAAATAAGGAATACATAGGATAAATTGATAGGGAAAACAACTTTCAAAAATTTCTTATCAGTTATGATCAACATGCATAATGATCTAATTGTTTAGAGATTGTGTACCTTCAGATATCTCTGAATTGATCTCTAATAATTTATATCAAAGGATGGAGTCAACCAAATTGATTCAAAGCTTAATCTTGCTGATCTTCCACTGTATGCACCAACTCCCAAATTTGGATTTCAAGAGTGTGGAATCCCCACACCAAGAACCTGAAAATCAAAACCAAAACTATGGAAAAAGTTAGAGAGTCAAGTCCAACTGGTGTCTCAACGTTAGGGAAACAAAAACACACTAGTGTATGTTTATATAGGGATCAACCAACCTGGGGTTTCCTAACCCTAGTTGGCCGGCCCACTTTTCTCTCTAATGTGGGATCTCCAACCTTAGTTAGGTTTATTGATTCACTTAAGTTAGGCTTTCATAGGCTACAGTGGGGACCAACAAGGAAAATAAAACATGGACTTCTTACGGATTTAATTATCAAACCAAACCTATGAGTATAATTAAAATCCATAAATTATAATGTATTCCACTCAAATATTGTAATTGTACTCCCCATTTCATCTCAAATTAAATTTGAAACTTTCGTTATAATTGTTCATTAAAATCCTCACGTTAAGTTACAGATACATGTCAATTAAATATGTCATTGACATATTATATTTAATTGACATCTCTTAAATATTCCTTGAGCTTACCACTTAACTTATTTGAATGTGTCAGATTAATTAAAATCCATATGAAGAGTTTTGTCACAGTCTCAAAGCCTATAAGCATTCTCAAGAGGATATTGTCAATCTACAATTTGATGTGAATTTTATTAAGAGACTATTTTCCATCGTACATTTAATATGTTCACCCAATTCACTTGGTGTATGTTGGCTTGTCCAAAAAGACCTCACACTATAATAAATCAAAGCCTTATACATTAAAAGCACATGTACCAATAATATTTAATAAATTAAGATCATGAACAATTTCATAATATCAGTATGAGTATACAATCTTTCATATAGTCAGACTAGGAAAATGGACTCACATGGACCTGATCAATACACTGCAAGTATACTAGTATAGTAAGTTAAATCTTTACTGCTTTCCGTAACCAAGATAGGCATACTGAAATACTATACTACAACGCTACCAATGATTCGTCTAATTCCGTCTTAGTTATGATCATTTACTTATATTTAATAGGAAATTATGAATTGATCTTCCATGTCTAAGTTAAACTCTACACACCAATTCATATACCATATAAATATAAGGTGCTCATGCCGAAACATACTAAGTTTGAACATTACATAAAATAGTGGCCTTTAACATACTATTCCTATCAAGGAGACATTACCTATTTACTTATGCTTGGCTATTTCACACGTATGACCACTAGTTACAAGACTCCATTTCTTGCCTGAGGGATACCATGAACCATCCCCAATCTTCATGCATACGTTATTTCCAATAATTGTGGAGTATAGTTTTAGTTGGGCCTCTAGTATCCTGACTGATGATCCATAGTGGATGTCTTGATGCTTGTGGACATTGATCTGCAGAAATATAATCAAATCTTTTCTAATGTGAATATCTACTTAAGAACAAAAACTAAAGACAAGCATGGGGAAGGAAAATGGGAAAATAAGTTGAATCCATCACAACGATTTGTAGTAAACCTGGATAATAAAGACCACCATTAGAAGAGATCAAAACATTCCGAGGTGAATGCTAATTACATACAAGACACATTAAATAATTGGCTAGGTTGATATATTCCTTAAGAATATATGGAAAGGTACCTAACATGCCCCTTCACATAGTAATAATTTTAATACTTCATGAATCATAAAAATAGAGATTCTCCTATTTCTTCATTGAAGGGTACGTGAATTGGTAGACCACTTGTATGAACATTTTTGTACCACATTTAGTAGCATATTTCTGATTATTTTCACCCCATTTTAATAAAAGGTTGAGTTGATATTGCAAGTTTTTCTTGTGGTTTTATTGTAGGGGGGTTTGAATGAAGTTGTAACTGACTTGGAGGAGTTACTGAGGAGTTACTTAAAGATGAATATCTTCACATATACATTGAAGGATAAAGTAAACTCATGGTTGAACGTCCTAAGGTCATGTTCTATTAATTTGTGGACTGAAATTCAAAAAAAATATTTGGAGAAATTCTTCTCTACGGGGAAGACTGATGCTTTGAGAGAGAAGATCATGCACTTTGAACAATTACATGATGAATGTTTTTCACAGGCATGGAAAAGGCTTAATAGTCTTTTAACTCAATGTTCTCACCATTCATTGCCTGTCTTAGTGTTAATGCATACATTTTACAAGGCATTGGCAGTTTCTAGCAAGGTTGTAGCCAATTAGCACGTACAAGGATCAATCAGAAACAAAACTCCAGCAGAGTGCACTATGCCAAGAAAGGCCTATCTTGACAGATTGTGTGTGACAGTTTTTTCTGTCACAAAATATATGACAGAATCTTGATATATTTTCTCTATCATAAATATTTTTTACAGTGTCGTGACAAAATTATTTATATTAAAATTATTTATGATGGAACAATGACAAAACTTTTTCTATCATAAACATTTATGACGGAACAATGACATATATTTTTCTATCATAAACATTTATGACAAAACAATGATAGAAATTTTCTATCATAAACATTTATGACTGACTAATGACAGAAAGTATAGGTGTCAAGAACCAATAAGCCTATTCGAACCAAAATTCGAAAAAAAAACTAAGTTTGGTTCGGTTTCGATTTTGAGACTTTGTCTAGTTTGGTTTCGATTAATAGAAAATATATAATTTTGATTCCAAACCAAAAAATGAACTTTATTTTTATATGTTTTAAATTATATATATGTCCTTTCAGTATAGTATTAATAATGTATTACTACTTACCAAATATTAATAGATTACTTATTTATTTATTTTAACTAATTTACTATTTAACTTAGACTGAGTCTAAGAATACGAAAAAAAGAAAAAAAAGGGCAAATGACAACCCTACACTACTTGGGGCAAACAGGGAAAATTTGGCAAAATGATCCATTTATAAAACATTTTTAGCGATTTAACCTTTTTAAAAAAAAAATTAATTTCTAACCCTTTTGACCATGGAAAGGTCGCAAATGTCCCTGTGACACTTTCCTAAGCATTGATTGTATTATATTTGTTAAAAACTATCCAATCAAATTCAACAACTAGTTTCATGTATCAAACAAAAATTGCAGAAAACAAATGAGAGAGCTTTTGAAGAAACTTGCTATCCTAACTTCTCTTTTGATGACTTTGATTACAATCGTCCACCATACTCGTCCTGTACCAAAGCTTCTGCGTATGCTGAAGATGTGCTCCAAATTGAGTACAACAGGTATGGTCATCCTACTCGCTCTAGGTTTTGTTCCAGGTGGGGGAGGAGGATATGTAGGGCCTAGGCTAGAGCCTTCTTGTGGGTTTGAGAATGATATGAATAGACTCGGATATGGATCTGGGTCGAGCGGTGGGAGTAGACAAGGATAGAGGCCTAAGTCTGAGGAGCCCGAATTAGAGTATGGATTTGGTTATGGTTTTGTTACTTTCAGTCATGCAGATGGATCACTTCTTGCGCTTCAAGAACTGAGCAAGAAAATTGATGAGCAGGTTACTACTACTGAACTAACCTTTGTAGGAATGTTTGTGAATAATGTTTGCTATACTCAAGGATTTTATTTGGAACAATTATGATTTAGTTTAGCACTGTTATGGTTTTGTTTAGAACATAGATATTATAAGGTTTCAGAAAAGTCATATTTTTTTGGGAACATAAATTTTTTAGAATTAACTATCACATGTTTTATTTATCAAGGGTTATAGTTTTGTTTGGAATACATTATTTTACTGGTTGGTTTTGTTGAGAACTTTAGGCCTTGATTTGATCGAGTTCGTCACAATTGAAGAAAGATCCAGTGACAATCTCAACCGGGATAACATACAATAGAGAAAGCATAGAGGAATTATTATACTCATGCAAGTACAACTTATGTCTTATAACCAAACAATTGTTTTTCGGCAAGGATCTAACCCCGAATCACACTCTTCGCCATCTGAACCAAGCGTGGTATACTCTCAACACCTCCTACACAATCAAATGGATCCAAATTTTAAGTCGCTAGTTGACAAGAACCAAATAACAAAGTTCATCATGGACGCATTCGCATTTTCATGCGTTTCACCCTTGAAGACCAAAAAATCCATGCATTTTCATTGAAGAGTTTTGCGTCTATGAAATTCGTACTCATGTTTTTTTTCAACGAGCTACCGAAGAACTCCTACGTTCATCACAGTTGAACTTGCATACTTGGATTTTTTTTTTAGAATGTGATATTTATGCTTATGATTGGTGTAATCTATATGGATTTTTGAGTTGTTCCTCATAGATAATTATATTGCTTTATTTTTCTATTTAGAACAGTCAAATTTTTCTTTAGTACAGTTTAATTTCTGATTAGAACAATTTAGTTTTAAAACTTTTGACATTTGTGATAATGTTCTATTTTTTTTAAGTGTCTATTGTCAATGAAGTACAAGATTAAATCAGATGACAGATTTTCATCAAAAGTTGCTACTCTTTGTAGACTCCCACAAGCGTACTGCATTCTGCATTGCTTGGGAGAGCTAACAAGTTCAAGTATAAGAGTTTGAAGATTGACTTCTATCGCCTTATCAATTTCACATATGCCTTTTACTTTTTATTAAACACAATTTCTCTCTGCAACTTTTTACTTTTTATTCTATCTTCATCTTTTTTATTCAACTTCCTCTCCAATTTTTTTTTTCTTCTTCTCCGAGTCCATTCCACATTTGAGCTGCAGTCTCTCATTTAGGCAGGAACCAAAACTAAATCTATCAAAGTTGTAACCTGTTCAGGCCCCAAAAAAACTAGACCAGCTAGTTGGTGCTTGAAAGGAATGGAAAGAATCCTTGGGAAGTTCGAATCCAGTGCTGTCGTGTCTAGGACTGCCCGCATTTGTAAGAATGCATGGTCATACAGTGTATTGACACCTATTGATGAATGAAAATGTGACGCCTTACACACCTAAAAATGAGACAAAGCAATTGTACATATATGTTTGAGTCAATGTGAGTATACAGATTTTTGAATGAATTTTTTATTTGGCTGGTTCATTTTGATGAGAACTTTTTTACTTGCTTTGGTCATGTTGTAAAAGTTTTTGTTTAGAATAATTATTGTTCTGTTTAAAATCGTTATAATTATGTTTAGGATAGTCAAATTGTTTTTAGTACAATTTAATTTCTGATTAGAAGAGTTTAGTTTTAAAACTTTTGACATTTGCGATAATGTTTTTTTTTCAGTGTATATTGCCAATGAAGTACAAGATTAAATTAGAGGACATATTTCCATCAAAGATTACCACAATGTTCTTTCTCTATTTTTTCCTTGGTCTGAGTCGCTGTCTCTCCTTAAACAGGAACCAGATCCGTCGAAGTGTAGCCTATTCAGACCTATAAATAACTAGCTAGTTGATGCTTTGAAGGAACAAAAGGAGTCATTGGGGAGTTTGAATCCAGTGTTGTCGAGTTAATTAAGACTGCCCGCATTTGCAAAATGCATGGCCATATAGTGTATTGGCATAAGTTAACGAATGAAAATGTGGCACCTTGCACACCTACAAAATGAAACGAGGTAACAATACATCTAAGTTTGAATTAGTGTGAATACATAGATTTTTCAGAATATTTTCACTTACTTTGATCATATTGTAGAAGTTTTGGTTTAGAACAATTATTTTTCTGTTTAGAACAATTATAAATATTTTTAGAATAGTCAAAGTTTTGTTTAGTACAGTTTAATTTCTGATTAAAACAGTGTAATTTTAAAACTTTTAGCTTTTGTGATAATGTTGAGTTTTTTTCCTGGTGTATAATGTTGACTTTTATAACCTTGTCGATTTTTCATGCCTTTTAGGTAAAGACACTTAAAATTTGTTAATAACATATAATATTGTTTTTAGAAAAGTTTTATTTATGTTCAATAAAGGTATCTTTATGTTTAGAACGTTTATCTTTATATTTAGAATAATATAATTTATGTTTTGAACAATCATCTGTCTATTTAAAATAGTTATAGATATGTTTTGAACAATTATGTTACTGTTAAAAATAGTTCTAGATTTGTTTTGAACATTTTTATTTTTGTTTATAACAACTTTAATCTATTTTTTCCTTCAGTTATGGGCTTATGAGGTAGTCCCAAACTTAGGTGCTAGATTTGCGAAGAGGTTTGGGGACATATAGGCACCAAGATTGCTATCCAAATTTGAAGTCACACTTAAATAACGAAGCTCATAACATATGCATTCACGTTTTCATGCACATTTTCCCTTGAAGACTAGTAAAACCATGTGTTTTCGATGAAGAGTTTCGTTTGGGACCTTTTCATGGTCAAAAAGCTTAGAAATTAACTTTTTTTAAAAAAGGGTTAAATCACTAAAAATATTTTGTAAATGGGTTATTTTGCAAAATTTCCCGGTAAACAGGAGTTCACGAAGAGCTTGGGGAAATTTGGCAAAATGACCCAAAAATAATACATTTTTTTGCTAACTAACCCTTTTTTAAAAAAACTTAACTTATAACACTTTTACTCAAGGAAATGTCTCATATGCCCTCCCTCTACTATTTGTTAATTCCCAATTACAGCAGCAGCAACTTTCCCAATTTCTAAAATTCCCTCGCAGCTCTTTCCTCGAGCTCCTCCGTTCTTCCTCCTTCCCGATGCGTGTGGACATCATGCCACCGAATATTGATTTCCGACCATGAAATCGAAGCTCGAGTTGTAATTTCGGACAACTTCTCCTCTACATTATCGTTCGACTTGAATGACGTAAAACTTTTAGAGCTGTAGCTCTGATTTCGACGGTGTTCTTGGTTTTCGGATTCGGATCTGAAGCTCGGATTTGAAGCTCGAGACTCGTTTTGACTACAGGTCAGTTATTGAACCCTAATCTGTAATGCATTATGTTTATTAGTTGGTATGTATAAAGTGGATGTCTTCATCATGTTGGGTTCATGGAAACCGTGTAGTTGTGTGCTGCATATAGGAAAATTGTGAAACAATGAAATTAATTTTCTACGTTATGACTGATTTTGAGTTCTGGGCAACGGGTTGAGAAAGCAGTTGTTGTTATATGCTGTATAGAAGAGTAGCATTATGTGAAGTATTGGTTTAGAACAGAGTAAACTTGTGTTTAGAATAGTATATATTCTACTTAGTATAGTATAAGAAAGCAGTTGTTGTTATATGCTGTATAGAAGACTAGCATTATGTGAAGTGTTGGTTTAGAACAGAGTAAACTTGTGTTTAGAATAGTATATATTCTATTTAGTATAGTATAAGAAAGTAGTTGTTGTTATATGCTGTTTAGAAGACTAGCATTATGCGAAGTTTTGGTTTAGAACAGAGTAAAATTGTGTTTAGAATAGTATATATTCTATTTAGTATAGTATAATTATGTTTAGAATATTGTTTTTATTTTGTGTCCTTTTGAAAAATGATCCATTGAGAATATATTGTTCATTTTTTGAAGGAATGAAAGAGGTGAGCATTTTGATTCAGTATTTTGGAAAGTGGGAAAAGAATGAGACGCACTACACATATAAAGGTGGGAAAAACAAGGCTATCATAGTCTCAGAGTTTATTTCTTACTGTGAATTAGTCGATAAAGTACGTGATATTACAAAGTTGCAGCACAATGATATTCAGATGAAGTACCTTTACAATGTCCGTTGTCCTACCGAGCCGGTTGAGATCGAAGGAGATGATGATGTTCGCTGTTTTATTTGGTGTAATATGGATAGAAGTATTCCGGCTACATCTCTGTGCATATCTTCTAATATTGGAGGCAAAATTGATGATTTCGGGGATAACTTACCAAATATCCAACAGAGGGATGACGTGCATAATTTTGTAGAAGGAATAGGAGATTTTCCTGGTCTTGGTTTCAGTAGAAACAAACAAACACTGCCAGACATTGATGGAATAGAACCACATAACAATGAACCTACTGTTGAACTGTATGATGATGATTTTGATGATCAAACTCATGAGGCAGCCTATGATATAGCTGATGACGTAGTCGATGATGCATTCCTTGAGGCAGTTGATTATGCAGTCGAAGATCATAATAATGGCTAGAATAATCAGGCAACAAATACATCCCATTCTTGCCCCAGCAATCCTTCGGTCAATCGTGCAATTGAGTCCAATGTTGAGTTTGATGGAAGTGCCGAGGTTATGAGAGTTGGTTGATAAGTGCCAGAATATACGTTTTTAAAGTGATAAAAGACTACCAAAGCAATGCCAAGAAATTGTGCTTAAAAGCTGAATTTTCAAGATTATTGTACTTAAGATCTTCTTGGCTGTTTTGCAGGTTAACAGGTAGTAAGAGCTGTCAAAATGAGATTTGATCTTCAGTAAATTTTTAGAGGACACTTCAAGCTTTGCAGGAAGTGCTGGTTCACAAAAATCAGAGTTCGTTTGGGCCTCTAAAGGTTGCCTCAAAGTCAAGTTTGGAAGTTATATCCGAAGCAGAATTTCTGTTTGCAGACCAGACCTTTAGAAGCCCATAACTTGAGCGTCTGATGTCCAAATTGAGTGATTCAAAAGCCCATAATTATCTACACATTTGTATCTACATTATTGATGAAGGGTTGAGTTCATAATAGGCTTCGTTTAGGCCCCGAATGTAGTTACAAGATTAGTGTGTAATTGAAAGTTGATGTCATGGATGATACCATTTCCATTCAAAGAGTGGACAATCCACCACACGAATTTGATGGACAATCCACCACCAAAATATGGCACTAACTCCTCCACTATGTGCTCATTTTCTCTATAAATAGAGAGGAGTAGGAGCTGGGAGGGAGAGCTTGGAGACAAGAAGGAAAGAAGGAGAAGGATTGGAGACAAGAAGGAAAGAAGGAGAAGAATTGGAGGCAAAAAGGAGGAGAAGGAAAAGAAGAAAACAAGGCTTGTATTTGTAATTATGTTTTTATGTTTCATGTTTTATTTGGTTATGTATAACTAAACTCTTGTTAGTTAGGGCTTGTCTTGAAGCCCTAAGCATGCTTTCAATTTTATAAGTTGTGTGGATTTCAATTTCTACAAGCATGATGATTTTGATTTTTCCATGTTATGTGAGTTCTAGTATCTTGTTTCTTTGAGTAGCTAACTTTGAAGCATGTATTAGAATTAATTGTTGTAGAACATGGTCAATTGCCTTGTTGAATATGTTCTTTCTTGCAACATATAATTCAGTTGAAAATGAATTATGAAAAATCAATTCTTGAACACCTAAGTACAAATACCATGTATTAGGATTCTTGTGACATTCATATTCTCTTTGCTCTTATTGGATTCTTGATTGTTGATTGATGCAGACGCCATGCTAGATTTCGATTAAGAATATACGTAATGAGGTAGATGCCATACACTTTACATGCAATTAAGAGAGAATCATACAACTTGAGTTTGGCCATGACCTTGTTGTGAATGTTGTCATCATATGCTTGTTTAAATTGTTAGTCTATTATTTCTTATAAATTGTTGGAATGTTTTGTGGTGGATAGTGAGTCTTAGCTATTGTTTTCATTAATATCAATTCTCATTCTTGTTCTCAACGTCAATTTCTTTGTCTTAATTTTTATCTATTACAAGATTTAACCCTCCCTTTTTCCCCTTTTATAATTGTATCAATTATATTCAAGTGTTAGATTATATATCTATTAGCATCACTCCTTGTGGGATCGACTCTTACTTGTTCACTATATATTAATTGTACATTTGTAAGTATATTTTAAATTGTTACTAACGACATAACATTGGTGACATTTTTGCGGAGAAGAAGATCTTGCATAAAAGGTTATGCAAGTATGCGGTGAATAAACACTTTCAATTCAAAGTTGTCAAGTCTACCAAAACACTATTTGTGGTTCGCTGCTGTGTTGATGAATGCAACTGGTGGATGCGAGCCACTACAATGAAAGATGTTTGTTTATTTCAGATTAAGAAGTTTCGTGATGTTCATGTATCGTCTAATTGTCTGACTTTCACTGATAATCGACAAGCAACAAGCTCATTCATTGGTGACTGCATAAAGTCTAAATACGAGAAAATTGGTCGAATTTATAGGCCCAATGACGTCATTCAAGATTTTCAGAAGGAAAATGGCGTCAAGTGTAGCTATTGGAAAAGGTGGAAGGCTAGGGAGTGTGCCCTTAATTCTATATATAGTACTGCAGAAGAAGGATATGCTCAGCTGCCAACATTATGTAAGATAATCGAGTCAAAAAATCCAGGTACTTGAAACACTGCTCCATTTTAAAATTATGTTTAGAATAATTTTCATTCTGATTATAACAGTATTACTTTTGTTTATAACTGTGTAGTTACTGTTTGGAGTTGTGTGAAACCTGTTTAGAATAATGTAGGTTTTTATTAAGAATGGTTATTGTAATAGTATTACTTTTGTTTATAACTGTGTAGTTTCTATTTGGAGTTGTGTGAAACCTGTTTAGAATAATGTAGATTTTTTTAAGAATGGTTATGGAAAAGTATTACTTTTGTTTATGACTGTGTAGTTTCTGTTTGTTGTTGCGTGAAACCTATTTAGAATAATGTAGGTTTTTTTTAAGAATGGTTATTGTAATAGTATTACTTTTGTTTATAACTGTGTAGTTTCTATTTGGAGTTGTGTGAAACCTGTTTAGAATAATGTAGATTTTTTTAAGAAAGATTATGGAATGGTCTTATGTTCTTTTGAGATCCGTCTTATTTTCAATGTGCACCAGGTACAACAACTCACATTGAATATGACTCTCAAAATCGATTCAAATTTTTCTTTCTCGCACTTGGTTCTTGTGTAAGAGGGTTTACTATGTGCATGCGGCCTGTTCTATGTGTTGATGCAACTCATCTTAAGAGCAAGTTTAAGGGGGTGGTTTTACTTGCCAACGCCCTTGATGGCAATAACCAAATTTACCCATTGGCCTTTGGAATTGGTGATTCAAAAAACGATGCCTCGTGGGGGTGGTTCTTCGAGAAACTACGTGGAGCAATCGGCACTATAACTAATTTGGCTATTATATCAGACCGAAATAAAAGCATAGAGAATGGCGTACAATATTTTTTCTCTGAAGCATTCCATGGGGCCTGCATGTATCACATTGGACAAAATATGAAGGCGAAAAGGTACCCTGAATATGCTGTTAATATTTTCTTTAAGGCTGCTAAGTGTTATAGGGTGTCAGAGTTCCAACATGTAATGTGCCAATTGAGGCAATTTGAGGACGGGAAGGTGTATAAGTATTTGGAAGATGCAGGCTTTGAGAGATGGGCTAGGGCATATTGCCCTGTGGATCGTTATACAATCATGACAACTAACATTGCTGAGAGCGTAAATGGGGTTCTGAAAGAGGCTCGCTTGTTACCAATAAAGAAGTTGATGAAGTACCTAGTTCAAATGCTACAGAGATGGTTTCACGAGCGTCGAGAAAAAGTACTTACCATGAAAAATGATCTCACAGACTTCTATGAAGATGTCTTGAAAGCTCGACAAGTGAAAGCTAGTCGAATGATAGTTGAACCCATCAGTGTCCACGAGTACCATGTTAGGGATGATGTTCTTGGAGGGCAAGTGGATTTGCAACGCAAAACCTGCTCTTGCAGGGTATTTGATATTGATCATCTTCCTTGCACCCATGCTTGTGCTGCAATTTCAGCTAGGAATTTATCGATGACGCCTTTGTGCTCAAAGTACTATACAACAGACATGCTCTTGCTGGCTTATGCAGAGCCGATTTACCCTGTAGTAAGCACTGATGAGACTGTGGTAGTTGAGGATGCTGTTTTTCCGTTACCTCCAGAACGCGTCATTCGAGTTGGTAGACAAAAAATTAACAGAATACCATCAAGAGGTTAGTTTGCTCTGTTTAACATACTATTTTTAACATTTGGAATACATACCATTATATTTGGAATTGGTTTGACAAAATTTTAGAACTTTTAATTCAATTGAGAATCGTTTATATTAAGTTTAGAATAAGTTCAATACTGTTTGGAACAGGTTTCATTACGTTTTGAATAAATGACATTATTTTTGGAATGTAGTTAACGAAATGTTTTTTTTATTCAGTTTAGAATAGTTTCCATTCCGGTGAAAATTGTTTTCATTAAGTTTGGAACAGGTTTGGTTTTGTCAAGAATACATCCCACTATATTCTAAGTTTTCTGTCGGTTTAGAAGAGTTTTATGTCAGTTTATAATAGTTTTCATTACGTTTGTAACAGCTGTGAATCTGTGTGGATCTCACAATTATTCGTTGACCAATGCACAGGGGAGACACAATCCTCTAGGCGCTGTGGCAGGTGCAGGCAACATGGTCACAACCGGCAGACATGTAAAGAGGCCACGCCGTTGCATTCAACAAATAAGTATGTCCTCTGACAAAGAGATTTGTTTTTTTTAAAAAAATGACTTTATATTTTTAACCATAAATTGATGGCTCATGTACTATATACTTATTCAATAGGTAATCATGGAATACAAATGATGTATGGAGCTGAGGTGTTGCTGGAGTTCAAATGCGCAACACCTAATGTTATTCATTTAGTCAGAGATTATTTTTCTTCCGTGGTCAACAAATTATGTTTGTTTTTATGAACACATTCGTTTTAATATGTTTGTTGGTTCATTGTTCTACCAGAGGCACTGAAATGTCATTGACTGGGATGTCCACATGGAGAATGTTCCCCTGATGCATGTTCCTATGTTATGAAGTGAGAAAATTTTAGATAGAGGTCTTCCGTAGTAGTGTAAACGAAACTTTCATAATTCAAAACTGAAAGTGAAATATTCCAACTACAAGCGTTAATGTTCTAAACAAAATTAACGCTTGTTAAAAGTCAAATGAACATTATAAGTAGTCTAAGTCATATGCACCACTCTAAACTAAAGAATAACAATTAAAAACTGGAGTAGCATGATCAGCAACCCCATTGACCCAGCCAGTTCTCAACTGCCATTAGCTTCCTATATTTGTTCGTGTCATTCGCTTTGAGGATCGATAAAGGAATGTCTGCAGATAGTAGCTCTATGACTTTAATGCAGAACACCCCGCAGTCCGACCTGAAAAATAAATACATTAGTGACGCTTTTTTGGGAAATATATTTTAAAAGCTTTTTTAACACGCACCCATTTGCTTGCTGAGGTACGTAGTCTTCCCTCTGAACTTTCCATTTCTCTTCAGTGTTTCCTGATATTATTCCTGCTCGCAGTAATACCTTAGGTAGGAGCGTCCGGAACGGCTCAGTTTCGGAGTTAAATTTTGCAGCCCTAACATGGCTTTTGAGGGAGTCAAAAGCAATTATTTGTATGTCTTTCATGTCGACCATCAATGCTATCCAGTGGTCTCTGTTGATGTTGAATGGAATGTAGACTTTATCGAACCCCAACCAGGAAACATTGTCGCCAAAACCACGAACAATGTTGTGAAGTCTGTTGTCGTTATCCCAGTGCGCTGGATCGGCATTCTTCTGGAACATGGACCATCTGAGAGTCATGTATAACTGGAACAGTAAAAGAACACATCAGATGATACTACACACATGACCATTCCAAACAAAAAGTAAACTAATATAAATTAAATGAATAACTATTTTAAACCAAGTTTTTATTATTCTAAACATAGTTCGCACAGTCATAATATAATTAATAATTGTAAGCGGAACTTACAGCAAATGTTGTATTCATAATATGGCATTTCTGAGGGAAGACAGTGGGGAATTTTTTTTCCTAATCACCATGTAGTATATGGACGTATCCAAATGCTACAAAAAAAATTTAGATAACTTATTTCAGTTACAAACTAATTAAATTATAAAAAGTAATAGGAAAATAATGTAAATTTGGATGCCCGTACCATGTCACTTAACCAACTCTCGTCGGTCATGAGCTCAGTAAACCATTTTTTGTTCGCCTCACAAGTTGGTAACTGAAATGTATCGTTATCCGTCATATTTTTGTAGCAAGTATCAAATTCTTCCTCCAACTCAGCAGCCAATCCTCGTTCCGGATTGAATTTAGTCGGCAACTCAGTCGGGGCCTTAGGTCTCTTGGAAATGGGATCAATGTACGGAGACAAGTGATACTTGCTGACCTTCACAACCCTCTTTGGCCCTACTTGCATTGCATCATCAGGTATGGCTGTTGATGATGCACAGACCTGGGCCTGGTACACACCATGGAGGAATTGTCCGCTCTGGGCCGCAAGCGGACCGCACGGCTTTATGATCAGCTTGGTGGTAGTGGCTTACGCCCCCTCACACGAGGTCATGGGTTCGACTCTCACGTCACTCATCGACTCTCACGAGCGCGGGTTGGGCCACGGAGGCGGGCTTTGCCTGAAATAAAGCCGTGCGGTCCGCTTGCGGCCTTGAGCGGACAATTCCTCCATGGTGTGTACCAGGCCCAGGTCTGTGCATCATCAACTGTCTTTTTTAAAAACTCTTTTAACTCGGGACTGGCGATCACATATGATGTATCTACCGATAACGGCTTCGGTGGCGTGTACAGAGTAAGATCACTTGATGGAGTAACATCTGCTACCTTCTCTTCATCATCTGCTTCAACTGGGTCACTTTGAACTACATTCTCCGCATCTCCTACTTCCATAGTCTCACTTTGGACCACCTTATCCGCATTTTCCGCTTCCGCAGTCTCACTTTGGACCACCTTATCCGCATTTTCCGCTTTCGCAGTCACACTTTCGAGTATCTTCTCTTCATCTTCTGTTGCTACATTCCCACCTACATTGTCATCAGCAAAATCCTCATCCACACTCTTTATCACCTCTTCTAGTATATCGTCAGCCTCTTTCTTCTTGATATGGTCCTCCCTCATCACCTTTCTCTTCTTCAATGTTTTTTTCCTTCCAAACTCTTCTTGTAGAGTTGGTTCAGCTGCCACAGCAGAATGTTGCTGAACAAACCTTGGTGATGTCCTCCTTTCAAACATGACACTAGGGTCAGGGGTCCTCTTCTTTGGTGTGGCCTTCTCCACATTGGCCACCTTCTCAATCTTCTTCACATTCCCCAACTTATCGAGAGTCTTCGCCTTCTTCTTCGACACGGTATCCTTTTCTTCACCTCTGACAAGGGATTGAATCTCTTTATTCATCTCATCCATTTTCCTCAATAGCATTTTGCCTTTTAGTTCCAGTTTCTTATCCAACTCTTCTCCAAGGCTGATAAATTCTGAGATATGGTCATCCCAATTTCATTAACCGAATCACCCTGTAATTTAACATTTCATAAATGATACTGATCCTCAATTGCAGAAAAACATTTATAACTAAAAACTTCTCAACATAATATGAAAAATATATACAGAATTTAAACTGTTCCAAAAAGAATATGAAACTGTTGTCAACATAAATTGACTGTTATCAACATAAGTTGTACTATGCCAAACATAAAAATTCTATTCTCAACATAAGTGAAAATGTTCCAATAGAAAAAGCAAACTTATCCAATGTAAAAACAAGTTGTTCCAAAATAAAATAAAACTATTCTCAACAGTCATATAATACTTATAAACAACAGAAATATAATACTTCTAAACTGAAATATGCTCTTGCAAAAAGTGTTACAAATATGTATAACACATCATATCATTTATACACACCAGCGATGCTTCATTCTTTGTGTCTTCTTTGATACTTTCAGGTTGATGGGTTTGCTTTTTGTGCTTTGAAGCCTTAAACACCGACGACTTTACACTTATGCATACACTGGCATCAATCAAACGAGTGTACTGCTCCTCCATCTCAGCCAATGAGGGTAACACACTTTCATGCACGTCAAACTCATCATTGTCAAGTACATGATCAATTGCAGCAGGCTTAGGTGATACAATTGGAGACCACTTCAACATCCATGGATGTTGGTCTCCATCCTTCACAGCAAAAGTTTCACCCAATTGGGGGACAGCCTCATAAGCCCATATCTGAAGCAAAATAATGGTACAAGTGTTTAATTTCAATAAATATAAACAAAACATTTTTTTGTGTAAACACTAAATATTATAAACAGGACTACATTGGTTCTCAACCAAAAAAAATAAGTTCTAAATTAAGTAAATAACTATTCCAAACCAAAACATTCAGCTTTCCATGGAAAATACCTGAAAGGCATATGGGAACCCTACGAGGTTGTAGAAGTCAATTTTCACCCCCTTCTGCTTGAATTTCTGCGCTCTCCCACGTAAGGCTGTTTGGAGTCCTTCACAAGTTCTTTTGAAACTCAGTGTCCCCCATGGAAACTCATTGAATTTTTGCAAGTCCATAACTAAATTCAAGAAGTTAAGATCGATGGACAGCTTCGTCTCCTTACCAAGTAAAACAACCTCAACAAAGTATAGCAGAGCCAGCTTCAACTTCATCTCTACCTCCTTGCATCCGATGAACTTCTCTTCCAACTCTTTGCATGATATTAGTGTTTTCCCTTCAAAAATTGTATCAACAATGCAAAATTGCCCAATTTCTGGTAATGGATCAAATTTCAGCGGTGGGGAACATGTCAGACCCGTTATTAGGTTGAACTCCCTAATGGAGAATGTCGCTCTCTTTTCACATAGTTTGAAAACCATTTTTCCCTCATACTCATCCTTTGGAGCTTTGACTTGGCGTAGGAGGACTTGGTGTATGATCAGCGGATGGTTTTTTGGTGCTTTTATTTGTAGGAACCTCCCAAAACATGAATTGTTAAACTCCTCTAAGTAGTTAAATTTCCCGAGTTATTCTCTAATAAGGCATGTGGCTTGATACAGTCTGCAGAGAACATTCACCTTAGAAGGGAACCTGTCTGCCTCTCTTATCCTATACTCCATTTAGATGGACTGCAAACAAACAATTAAGTATGCCCAATGTAACGAATTTCAACTCTGAGATTTTATAAATAAAAATGAAAATGATATCATAAAAAAACCAACAAAAGTGCAAAATAAAACCTAATTTTTCATATACAAAACATTAAAACGTTCCAAATAAAATCTTTATTGTTATAAACAAACTTGTCATTGTTCTAAACGAACATAAATGAAGTGCTAAACAAATGAAAAACTGTTCGCATAAAAACTTCAAAGCTTCTAAACAAAACTGTGAGTACTCAATGCAACATCTTGTTTTGTATCATCCACTCAATTCTAAATTCGTAAAACCTGGGAAATATTTGCATTTCATCAAACCTAAAACAACTAACTTCAATCCATACTGGAATACCTAATATCACCCAAATAAACAGCAAAACCTAACCATAACCCAAATGACATGATGCACATCAACAAAACCAGTAAACAACCAAAGGACAAGGGAGATACACTCATGCATTTCATACCATGAGCAGACACATTATCGTTCTCCTTCCCTTTCTTTCAAAATGAGATCATCAACAACAAAGGAAAGACAGGAAGAACCAGTAAAATAAATGTCTTACCCGTGCGTGTTGGACTGATGGAAGTAATGGCAAGACCTCGTGAACAGCAGAACAAAAGCGAAATTTCTTTGGGTGCAATGCCGGAATGCTTCTCTGGCCGACTTGGGGTCGTTCTCCCTTCCTTCGATCTTTCGGACGCTCGCGCACCAGTGATAACTGGTAAGTAACTTATTTTATTTTTCAAGATTTAATTAATTAAAGCAGTTTAGTTGGAGGGAAGGGCTTAAGGTGGAGTGGGGGCATATGAGACATTTCCTTGAGTAAAAGGGTTATAAGTTAAGTTTTTTTAAAAAAGGGTTAGTTAGCAAAAAAATGTATTATTTTTGGGTTATTTTGCCAAATTTCCCAAGAGCTTGAGGTGTAGTCTGCTGTGGCACTTCAATGAGAATTTGAAGACGACGAAGAGCTGGACCCCGGAGAGGAGGATTACGCATTCGATGAGGAAGATTTAGAAGAGGAAAGGAGGGGCTTCCACTAGTAAGCGCAACTAATTAGATTTCATTGACGATTTTGTTGAAGAGGAAGAGGAAGATGACGACGATGAGAATTACGGCGGTGGTGGGAGAAGGCAAAAACCCAAAAGGCAGAACGCGTCGGCCTTTTTGGATATAGAGGCACAAGTTGATAGCAATGAGGAGGACGGAGAGGAGGACGACGATGACGGTATGAAAATTATGTTCAATTTTCCTCATCTTGATTTTCTTAGTTGAATTTATATAGATATTATTATTTTTGAGAAGTAACGTTAGAATTAGGGTTTAATTGATGGGATTCGATGCAAGTGAATTTTTTTTTTAATCGTTGACTAGTGTTGGAGCTCGATGAAGTGCTTTTTATTTATCATAGTTTTGGCTTATTACTCTAGTATTTGATATCAGGAATGTGTTTACATTATGGTTTAGGGAACCGTTTGTTATCTTGAATATTTGTTCGTTGTGGTTGTCACATCTTGATCTTTCATTCAATCTTGAGTTTTTCATGCTTGCTTGGGAGATAAACTAGATACTGTAATATGCTTGGCTACCGAATGAAATTACAGCGTGCTGTTTTTACTACTCTTATTTTATTGAACTTGAGCATGTTAATTTTAACGTAGTTTTTCATGCTGAAAGTGTCATTGGAGTTTTACATCGTTAATGGAAGCTATAGATGCCGAATTCTATAATGAAGGCTAAAATTGACTCAAACTAGGGGTTCTAGCCATAATGGGATTTGGAGTGATATGAGATATATTGGCGCTTTGGCTCAGAAATAAAATATTCCTAATGTTCCTGGAAATTCTTGCCCCCACTGTACCATTTGTATCTGTAAGCATAGGTTTTAATGGAAAAATACAAACTTCAATATATAAGTTGAAGACAAAGTTGAATCTAATAGCTTATTATGACAAAATCAGTCATATTTATAGTTCTGAGTTAAAATTTTTGACAATCGATATTATAGTGATCTCAAATTATAACATCAAGAACAGTTGAAACTTGAAAGAACTGTATCAAGTTAAAAATAAGATAATCCGGCAACTGGTTTACTTCAGTTGCTGCTGGTTGAAGGTCTAGCAAACACCACAGAAACAAGTCTTCTTCTTCATTCCTCGCCCTTTCCTACTTGTATAAATTAAGTCCTTTAGTAAAACTAATTGAGCCAAAACAATATTTTATCGTAATTTGCGCAAAAAATATATGTTTCCGCAAGATGCGACTCTTTTTTTTCATGCTTCCAATCTTTTGCTTTCAGGGTAGTTGTCTTGTAGCTTCAGTGTTGGATAAGCACTAATTGAGCTTCTTTGATCTTTGTTGTTAATGATTGGTATTAATCATGTTGTTATTCACATTTGCAGAGAGTGCCAAACAAAGTAGAAGCCATAAGCAAGGCAGTAAAACTGTTTTTACTTCTTGTGTTTCTTCAAGGTAACATTTAGATTTTAGCATAAACTTCTTCATTTTGGAACAACCATGGTCATCTACTTTTTTTCATAGACTTATTAGACTTGTGTGTGTATATATTTTCATTGCAGTCTTACCAAAATTGTTCTGCTTACAAAGTAAAAAATCCACATTGTTTGAGATGGCTATTTTCATGGAACTAAATCATTGACATATAGTCTTGACATTGAAAAAAATAGCTGGCTTGGCATTTTGCAGCTATGAATTTATGTCATTTGCTGCTTTTGGGCTTCTTATTGTGAATAGAATGATAAAGAAAATTGTCAAAAATAGATGAATAATGTAATGTGAATGCTCGCATGCATCTGTAGCCTTCCTTCCATTTCTTCCCACATCTAGCATCCAAAGGTAAGTATGATGCTCACATTGATGCTTTTTTTGTTGCCCGATAAAAAGCTATGCTACATATGTTTTCTTTATTCTGTTATTAAAAGCCACGCATGTGAAATTGTGAGACCTTAAATGCCTGTTAAGTTTTCTCGAGAGAAAAATTTTCTTCATGGTTTATCCAAACACTAGTCTGAGTCTCAGTCTTCAATGTGGGCATTGTACATGTGCAGCAAGGCAACATGAAAACAAAGAGTTAAATACCTATTTCTTTGACTAGGTGGAACAAGCCAATCAGGACTAATACTGGATTCTCTTAACAAAAATTACAGAGGCATGCAAGCTATTGGATCCCCAAGTTCTTCATGGCATAGGCGTAGATAGATTGGTAAGTTCTAGTGAATGATAGAGTTTTTATTTTTTATTTTATTTTACCTAATGTGTGTATTCATTGTATCATGGTTGTAAGAGCAATCAAATTAATGAAAATCATATTTTTGGGCATTCTATATTTGTAGTCTGTTGTATTTACCATTTTCATGTTTTAATCCAAGTTTTACGTAATAGAAGAGCTTCCAAAAGCATTCTTAATTTCTTATATTGTAATTAATATTTAAAGATATTTGACATTTCAATATAAGCAACTAAAAAAATAGCAATTAATACTTTCAATAAATTATGAATTTTGTGATAGAAAAATTCTATTAGAACTTGTGACACATTATATTTTTTAAAAAAGATCGCTAAAATTTCAAGTTTTCATCCATAATTTCAAAAAAAAGGCACCAATTTTTTTCACCAAATGTAGTTTGACAGACTTATGATTGTTGAAATTCATCACAAGTCATGACCGGTATTTTTTCTGTCACAAGATTTGACACCACCTACCATGACAGATTGAAAAACTGTCATCTAGCCTCTTGGATGACAGATTGAAAAACTATCATCTGGCCTCTTGGATGACAGTTTTTACGTATCAAGATAGGCCTTTTTTTGGCATAGTGGTGTCACACACTATTTGAAAATCTAGTCCTCGAGTAGCCCATGTAGATGCGCAAATATGCCTGTCATCTAGCCTCTTGGATGACAGATTGAAAAACTATCATCTAGCCTCTTGGATGACAGTTTTTACGTATCAAGATAGGCCTTTTTTGGCATAGTGGTGTCACACACTATTTGACAATCTAGTCCTCGAGTAGCCCATGTAGATGTGCAAATATGCCTATAGTGAACCCAGTCAAATTTAATGGGAGGCATTGGGTAATCTCCTATCAAACCAACATGGACGTAGTGATTGCCATTTACATGACCTATAGCAATAGCATAGTGCTGACAGGGTGGGGGTGGGATTGTTCGAAGCGGTAAATAAATCCAGGTATGTCTATGATGAAGAAGATGTAATATCACAATGTATGCAGATGCAATCAACAGTCCCATGTCCAGCATTGTCATCCAATGCTCAAATGGTGTTTGAACATCATTTTGAAAGAAGTTCAACGAGCGTCTTACACTATATGCCATGTCTTCACTACCTAGTATTTCAACATATTGTCCTAAAATCTGTCCAACTCCGCCATCAAGTTATATTGGACATTAGGCCATTCATCTTCCCCAAGACCAACAAAGACAACTATCGACCGAAAATCACATTTTCCATTGGCTCTTATATCTTGTACGTCCCTAATGTAAAGATTCAGTACAACTGAAAACCGATCAACATAGCCATGAATAGAGTAGTTCACTTTTTTTGGCCTCGTACTCATTTACGTAGATAGGGATTCAATATTGTAAATGGATGAGCACCTTGTAGTAATCGATCTCACACAATGAAAACACACAAGCACAAGAAATATGCAAAAGAAAAGTTGAACACGGTGATTTTATGTGATTCGACTAGAACGTGCTTGCGTCCATGGAGGAGCTCTTGATTCTTTTCACCATGAGAAAAACAGCATAGTCAGTATAAGACTCAATATAGGGCTTATATAATAACCCTAGTATTCCTCATAGCCCTTTAGGCTCCTTGTCTCCCCCACAAAGCTTTCAACTTTACCTTTGGGCTTTAATATTCAGTCCATCATTATAATGAGCCACACCATAATTCAACACTCCACCTTGGCGAATTGTCACACCTTTAGAAGAACCACACAATCTCCACCTCGTTGACATATCACACCCTTAGCAGTAGTGAACTGAACAACCAGCAAAAAACAACTAACCAGTTGTAATATGGAGCAAGTCCAAGCAATGATTGAACTCCTTCACAGGTAATACCTTAGTCAACATATTTGCAACATTATCCATTATACCAATATTCTCCAATGAAATATCACCTAATGAGATGAGCTCTCTAATTTTATGATATCTCACAGCTATATGCTTCGAGCGAGCGTGGTACACCTGATTATTTGCAAGACATATTGCAGTCTGACTATCACAATGTATGGTCATAGTACGCTGTTGAAGACCAATCTTTTCAATCAATCCTTTCAACCATTCCGCTTCCTTCGCTCCTTCTGTAACTGCCATATATTCTACCTCTGTAGTAGACAAAGCCACAACACTTTGTAAGGTAGATCACCAACTAATAGGACCACCCGCCAGTGTGAAAATATAGTATGTCGTAGACTTTCTATTATGAAGGTCCCCTGCATAGTCTGAATCTACATATCCTATGACAGAAATTGCACAACTAGTAGCACTAAAATAAATACCATATTTTGAAGTACCTCTTAAGTATCGAAGAATCCATTTGACTGCCTGCCAATGCACCTTTCCTGGATTGGGCGCGAACTTGCTAACCACACGGATCGCATATGCTAAGTTTGGCCTTGTGCACACCATAGCATACATCAGGCTTCCCACAACATTAGCATATGGGACTGTTGACATATATTGCACTTCATCATCACTATGAAGGAGACAACTTGAAGTGACTAGCCAACGGAGTACTAACTGGATTTGCTGTGCTCATGCCAAGCCTCTCTAACACCTTCTGAATATAATTTTTCTATGAAACCCATAACTTTTTATTATTTCTCTCTGTATGGATTTCCATGGCAAGAATCTTCTTCGCAGCTCCAAGATTCTTGATCTCATATTCTTTGCCCAACATACACTTTAAATTCTGAATATCACTCATTTTCTTTGCAGCCATCAACATAAATGAGCAAGAAAATGTAGGAACCCATCATCTAAAGTCTTCATATAAACACAATAATCAAACTCACAATTTTTGTAGCCAATATTCAACATGAATATATTGAAGCGCTTGTACCATTGTCTTGGTGACTGCTTCAATCCGTAAAGTGATTTCTTGAGCCTGTAAACTAGAAGTTCACATCCAGGCTCCTTAAATCCATATGGCTACAACATGTAAATCTGCTCATCCAACTCACCATGTAGAAAATACGTCTTGACATCTAGCTGCTCTAACTTAAAATCTAGTTGAGCAATTAATGCCAATAAAAACTCTGATTGATGTGTGCCTTATCACTATAGAGAAGACTTCGTTGTAGTATATTCCTTCTGTAAGGCCCCGTCCCACGAAACCCTGAATCCCGGGCTTTAGTCCAGAACATTACTTATATTACAGTATAGACTCACCCTACATTTAATATAGATCCCCTTCCATAAAATAATTCCACCACATCTAAGTAAAGTAACCCAATCTAAAATAAAAATGTCAACTTATATATTTTAAATAGGCGGTAACATCTAATTAATATTCTCTAAGTATAATACTGTGAATCTTATACTCTTCATTCCCAATCTTGAATCTAAACTTATTACTATACATCAAGCTATTAACTGTAAGTGTATAAATAAATGAAATACTTAATTAATCAATGAACTGGATTCCGTCACATGAGCATTCTTTTCATGGATCTATGGTGACGCCATCAACTCCTAAATCAGCATAATCCTGTGAGCGATCATCACCTGCATCACGGAACATAATGAGCCGAGGCCCAATAAGTAATACTTATGCATGAATGATGTGGACCTCAACTTTAGAAAACAATCAATCATTTAAATCATTTCTTTTCCAGTACTCGGGCCCTTAACCTAGGTAAACTGCTACAGAGCAATCGGTCGGGATTGTCCATCTAATGCTCTACCATAAAGCCCATTCAGTTAACATCCGTAACATTTATTCATTTTCCTTTTCATTTTCTTTTCACTTAACAGTAATCCATAAACCTTTCTCTTTCCAATACACCCTCCTTGTAGCAGTAATACCCGGTTCGCAAAAGTATTTTTCATTAAACTGAACTTTTCTTTTTCATGTAATGCAATGCATCATGCTTATGAACAATATTTAATACACCAATAAATCATATGCAACAAAACACTCTTAAGAACATCAAAACCGTCATCATATCAGTCTCATCACCATATTCAGTTCAAGCACATAACAGTACACATTTCATTCCACACAGAAATACACTAACAGTTCAGTCGTCCAATCATGGTATACAAACATCACATTCAATACAATTATAACATAAATACACCATTCATAACACAATTCACATATAACTCATCATAAGATTTCAATCAAATGCGTATTAATAGCCAAACAATCAACATAGGTAATAGCGCATACAATCAATAAATTACATTGTTCTGTAATACAGTTGAGTATTACTTACCGCGATGTCCCGATAATTTAATTATAAAGATGAGCTCCTGAAACCCATACAATACCCACAATTATTTATTAATCCTACAATCTTTAATTCATTTATTAATACTATTATCTTTTAATCAACTTATTTTATTAATATCATTAACTTAATATAATTAACTTATTACAATTAATTAATTAAAATAATATCTAACCGGGACAGCTCGGCCCGGTGGTCACTCCCAACGGGTCTAACAAACCCATACAACATACACAATAATTGTTAATCCTATTGTCCGTAATTCATTTATTAATATCATTGTCTTTTATTCAACTCATTTACTAATACCATTATCTTAATTTAATTAACTTAAAACAACTAATTACATAAATTAATTAATTAAATTAAATTAAAAATCCAACTGGGTCAGCTCGACCCGGTAATCCCTATTTGTGGGTCAAGCAGACCCGATTTTCTAGCAGTCACGGGTCAACTCCGGCCCCGGCATGGTGGCGTTTACCTTTGGGCTTTAATGTTCAGTCCATCATTATAATGAGCCACACCATAATTCAACACAACTATTTCTCCCTGGCACATGAGATTGAAAAAAATCGTGCTCAAAGATCTTCAAGCTGGAAAGAACAGATGAGGTACTATGCCTCGTAGGTTCATGCGGCTTGACGAAATCACTCCTAACAAACCCAAATACAGCTCGATTAGGACTGGTGGAGGTGGCTATTTTTTCTTTGTATTGGGACACCCTCGAGTGTTCGTATTCACAGATTGTTGACGAGAGGGAAGTTGTCAAAGGTTTGATTATCTCCCTTATCTTCTTTAGCCAACTCATTTTAACAGGCCTCGTCTGTCGCTTGAAATGTTTTGTGAACACCTGTAAATTGATGCTATAGTCGATGTCATCCTCTTCAAGGGGTTTAGAGCAATCTTCACTCACAACTATAGCTTGTTCATGAGCACAAGGTAGTCCGTAACTCATACGAAATTAACATCCGCAATTGTAGCAAGACCATCTGTCAGTTTTAGATTGCTCAAACTCCATCAAAATGAGATGCAATGCCTCTATTGAAATAAAACCACATAAAATCCCGGAGGTGCGGCAAATTGAATCGGTGTTAGACGATAGTCCTGCTTCTCTCAATGCTAGGTTTGATAGCAGTTTCTTGAGACTGAATAACCCGATGAATTCACATAATAGATATCTCCAAGTCTGACTTTGATGAGCTCAGATATTGTTTTAACTTGGCATGTTGACTTTTGACTCTATTAGTCGTCTGACTTCCAAATGCATATATCTATCAATCCATTCAGATACAAACATCTCTTTGTACAGTGTTAGCCAAACACTTTTAAGACAAATGACCACAATCGGGAACTTTTGTAAGACTACCTCTAGGCATGCCACATTGTTAACGTAGTCACTCTCATTTGCAGATTCAAACATCGTAGTCTATATGCTGTAAAAGGCATCCCAAGCTCTTTTGTCTTGTATTGATGGGCTATACCTAGTCAAAATACTTTCGTAGATGTTCCATCTATAAAGTAATTTTATAGCATCATAGAATACCTTTGCACACACTTTCATAAGCCCCCGTTCTTTGTCTGTTAAAATCACCTATGTTTCAATGGACCCATTCATTGCTGATCTCACACATTCTAGTGCCCAAGTATAATTTGACTCTTTTTCTAACTGTAAGTATGCAAATGCTATGCAAAATATTTGTCTCATAGAAGTCAGACTGAAAATTTCAAGAAGTGGCAATCCATACCTATTTGTTTGATATGTCGCATCCATCAACAACACGCTCGAAAATGCATAAGTAATATAGGATAGATCTTCATATAATGTTTGCCCGAGTATCAAAAAAGTACCTCTAGTAATATAGGAATGACATCATGGTCTGCATGTACGATTTACCAGCTTTCTCTATAGTTTGGTGCTTCAACTGTGCATTATATATAGTTCTGATGGTTGACACGTTGTTAGGATCGCATTTTTTCAACTCTGACAATATATCTCGTGGCTTTGCATGTTGTGCAGACATGTCTACCACTAATTGAATTTCAAATTCTGAAAGTTGAATTGCTATGGATGTCCCTCCTTATATGATGCGGGCGCATGATTGTGAGTTGAACACACCACCTCAACCGTCCAATTATCATCTTGCTTCATTTTTGCCTTTCAATTTGAACGGACATTCTACTTTTTTAGTGTCATTTGCCTTTGTTGAGAATTTTTTTCCCTTTCATAGTTGCCATTGGTATCATATTTGAATTGTAATCTGTATCTTATACCAAATCCACCAATATCTGATCTTCTGATAACGATGATATATCCCAAATTGAGTCCGTTTTGTTGCATCCAATCGATCAATGATTGGCATGATTTGAACACCTATAAATGTATTAAATGTTATTAGAATCAATAAATATTTATTTGAATATAACACAACAAAATACGTATATTATTTGAATTAAGCATTTTATCATATCCGTTTCAAATTCGCTTCTAAGGTCATCTGTGATATTCTCCTCGGATTCAACCATAAGATTGTCTTCTTTATTCATTGTCTTTGATGAAGTCATCCTGACAACAATAGAATTTAACTTGTTCGATTGAAACAGTTGACAAGTCAAAGTCCAATATATAGTTCATTTGTTAGTAGCCGGTACAGAGAATTCAGCTAGAATGTCGAACAAAATGATCTGATTCTTTGAACAAAATGCATTTAAATAGTAAATGATTGTAGACAAAAACAACATGCACTAAATTCGAAGCCTTTTTGCCATCTTGCAACAGGAACCTTGATATTATGACCCACATAATTTTCTTGATGCTTATCAACTTTGACATCATCTCCACTAAATGCTAAATCTTGAAAATCTGTAATTCTGGTCATCAAGAACCCAATGAAAGCAACAAAAAAATAGACCTAGTCAATGAATATATTCCATGTTCCATATATAATAAAGTACCAAAATGCCCCAATTTCTCTTTACTCTACCTACCTACGTTTTCAATAGGCCTTAAGCAACAGAGTCTATTTAATCATTCATTAATAATTGAAACCACCACCCTCCCCTCTCTCACTTGTCTAAGTTTTATTTTTCTTTTTATTTCACATTAAAAAATAAAATGCATCTATTTTTCTTGTTTTGATTGGTGGAAAATAGTTCAAAGGGAATTTAAATACAATAATAGAATAATAATTAACGTAAAATAAGACGCACTTACCAGCCTTAGTCAACAGCAAGCGAAGGAGATATAGCACACCCCGCACATGCAATGGCATCACATCCTTCAAATATATTGGAAACCACCATTATAATGAACTTTATAATGTCGTGGTAAATTAGAAGAGGAAAAAAAAGAACAAAAGAACTCACCTTGATCAAACAACTCCCTCTCAAAGATTTAAACTGCATCAAAAGCAATAAACGAAATTGGTTTCTGAAACAAAAACACTGGCAAAACAAGACTCGGAAGTGAATTCGGGCTCACCTTACACTCACAAAATGGGAACCCGGAATAAATAAACACCTATAAGCAAAAAACAAAACATATATAATTATTGATATTTTCTGCCAATTTCATTTTAAATTTTAGACCACTTTTATAGGAAAATTTTGTAATTTTTTTTAAAAAAATAATATTGTAAAAAAATAAAAAATTAAAGTAGGCAAACACTTGAATGGAGACATATGCCAATAATTATATATGACCGATTGCGTCTGATTCACATGCACAGTCGAGTCAAATCAGGATGGTGTTAGTGTAGGGGTATAAGGGAGGGGGCTTCATTTAATAGCTCCTAATCATAAATGATAAGTAAAAGAGTACTTTAGGGCACTAGAAACGGTTTACAATATCATTGTCAAATAATACTTTAGATTTTAGTTTAGAAATAAAAACCTATTCAAGAGGTTGAGGGGAGCTGGTTGGAAGCACTGCTTTCAATGTTGATATATTTTATTTTTAATCTTTAATGATTTATGTGACAGCCCAACGTTGAGGAACCAGCCCGCAGGTAACCTGGCCCAATCCATTGGCAGTTCACATTCAGGCTCCATGGGCCCCACCCCCATTCCATCTCCCTCTCACAAGGGAAGGTTGTTGCTAGGCTTCGAATCCTCCTAGCTCAAAAACTATTTTTCCATGATTCCGTACCTCACGGATCATCCGTAATTTGACTCAAGCCTAAATTTTTGGGTCGGGGTTTCACAATTTAGGTTCCACATGTTGGAAAAAAATTAATTTTTTTCCAGTAGTGCTAGGTAGCCCATACCATGGTGATCCATTGTAGTACAATCCTACTTAGCATGTGACTCAGCAGGTAGTGGGGAAATTTTGTTTTTGGAAATTTGAAACAAATACCCACTCTCACACATTCTCTCATCTCTAGCCCTCATTCTCGTCTCTCTCACTCTCTCTCTCTCCCCCCATCAAAAATCTTTGTCGATCATCCACCACCGATCAGAGTTGTAAACCCACTAATTTGAAGCGTTGGAGCACCAAGAATCATCTCCAACATTAACTGTCCGTTTCGCCGGAATCTCACCTTGAAGTCGCAGCCAACCTAAAATTTCGGAGCCCGATCCTGCTATCGTAGGCTATCCTTTCATGAACCACCGCCATAATTGAAATTGTCTTGACGAGCTGTAAATGTTTTAGCCCTTGCAATGCCGGAATAGTGGCTAGAAAATTATTCCATTGATTTTAATTAATGAAATCTAGATGCAAATTCTGGAAGTGGCTACATATCATTTTAGTTTTTTTTTTGGCATTTGATGGCTTAGTTTTTTTTTCTTGCGCCAATGATTTTCTTTTGTTCTTATAAGTTTGAAAGTTTTGAAGAGCAAAAAAGTGAAAAAGAAAAGAAAAGAAGATAATTGTTGTGCGGGTGCTATCATAGTGCACAGTTAGAAACCAAGAACTTGCATTTTTCTCTTTATGGGTCTTTCTTTTCATTGATTTTGGATTAATGTTTTATACTAGTTTTCTCGCTTTTGTTTTGAACATCATTGCTGATGTTAATAATGTTTGAGAGGTACGATTTAGTACTTGTTTGGTATGATATTTTGGCATTTTTTATAAAAAAAATAAATAAATTATGGTTCAGATTTTCCATATTCAGGGTCATCAAGATATTGATCTATCTTCTGTGAGGTTGTGTACAAGTCACCAAAATGGTAGAACTGACAATTTCATTGATAAAATCTATAGATTATCCAATACCATTGATTTTAATAATGATTTGAACCAGAGGAGTTAAGAAATCGATTGATTTTAATCATTTTTAAATGAATTTATAAATTTAATTGATTTTATCAAAGTAATGTACAATGCAGTTCACAAATTCCCTTCATTTTATCAATGAAATATACTATTGATTAGTGAATGTCAAAGTCACCAAGGGATTAATGCAAATAACTATTTCATTGATAAAATCAATAGATTAACCAATTCCATTGATTTTAACAATGAATTGAACCAGTGGAGTTCAAAATTCTATCAATTTTAAATGGATTTATAAATTTCATTGATTTTATCAAAGGAATATGATGACATCCAAAACCTATAGGGTTAAGATGACGTACCAGTATGAGGCCAAACTAGATCTTTCTTGGTTGAATGGTTTTCTCGTCTAGGTGATGACCTGCATGGATGATCAAACATAAGCTAGAAGCCTGCCAGAGAGTGTTCTCTGGCATTGGCGCTCTGATGCTTAAGTTAGATACCAGCACAAATAACTCCCCAAAGAACATAGATCGGTGCTCTTGGGAATGAATAATATGTGAGTAAAAAAGAAATCCCTCCCCCTTTTACGTGTGAGGTAATCCTGTTTATATAGTGGAGGCGTTTTCCATTAATAGAATTCATGTAGGGATGAGTAGTACCTTGCCAAATGAGGGAGTTACTATTTTACTGGAGAGTAGTAACTATACTGAGAGTAGGAAGCCGAGAAGGGCAACTCTTTTGCTCGTTATCGAGCAACAGATGAGGAGGAGTGGTGCATGTTATTGTTCTAACAGTTTTCCACGTGTCTTATTCTTACTAGGAGAAATAATTATCCTCATCATTTGCCCCCACAGACCTATGATTGGTTGTTAAGGACGACTAATGATAGGTTTGGCTTAGCTATCGTCTTCATTAGCTGGCATTTGGCTTGCCCAAGGGCGGCATTGATGATAAGATTTTGAACGGTCTGGATTGAATCTGAGATGGTTCAATGGTTTTACGATGAGAGGAGGGTGAGCGGTTCAGATGCAAAGATACCAAGGGTCTCGTCATCGAATCCATTGACCGGTGGAGTTGTCCAGTATAAATAGTGAAGATGTCTCTGTCAGTGGACACTTGTTGTAAAATCGAGAGACCCAAGGTTAGAAAGTATCGACCAATCTAATTTTGATCTTCCATTTTTTGAGCTTCCATTACTTCTCATCTTTGGTCCATCTTCAGGTACAAGAAATATTTTCCTCTTATTCGGATAGTGTGAGTAATTTATTAGAGGATGCCAACCTAGGTTCTTCTCCTTCGACCTCCACTTCTCCTCCTATTAGGAGAGATCGTAGGCTTCCTTTAGTTGAGCATCCTTTCTTTGCACCATCTGGGTTCGAGGCTCCCATACAGAAAGCAGGTGATGGTACTAGGGAGCCTAGAAACTTAAGTTGCAGTCTTAACACTTCCGAGGTAGAGAGTCAGCGTAAACTGTTCGATATTCCCTACCCTTGCAGGCCTGTGCCTGAGGGTGTATCCCTTTTTAATCCCCCACTGGGGGAATTCGCCATTCCCACTATCGCTATATCATATGGAGCTCGGATTCCTCTTGCTCCTGCCATTTGCTCTTTCTTTACTCGGTTTGATATTTGTCATACTTGTCTAGCCCCCAACTCTTGGGTCTTCCTTGGCACAATTCTTCACTACTATGCCGAGCTTCGTGTTCCCTTCTCTTCTAATGTTCTTCAACATGTCTTTTCTCTATGTAGAGCACCGAGGAACTCCGTGTTATGTTATTTTAAATTTAAGAAGGGCTTGGTGGCTCCAAAATATTCCTCTTCCAACCATCATTGGAAATCCAATTACTTTTTTGTTTGGATACCTTTGGGTGAGGGCGAGGTTCTCCCCTATAGGACCTTGTGGGCACTCCCCAAATTTAGAAAGTTTAAACGTCTGCCCCAACTTTTTCCAGAGGAGCTTGACCGGTATCTAAGCCTTAAGCAACCTTTCACCAAACCTTTCATTCCTCTTTTGTGCCGAGCTGTAGATTTTACACTCTTGCTCGATTTCTTTTGACTTAATTATTTTGTCTTTTCATTTCTAAAATTATTGTTAACTTTCTCAGGTATGTCGTCGACTGTCGAGTACTTGAGGATGCAAAAGAGGGCGGCTAACTTAGGCCAGAAGAGGAAGCCCTCCAAAGAGGCGGAGACGAGCAGGAGGAAGAAAGAAGTTCCTGCTGCTAGCATCCGAGTAAAGCCTGGCCGAGGAAAGGACTTAGGTCGGACTCGCGGGGTATTCATTTCCACTCCTGCATTTCGACCAGTCGGTTCTCCCTCCTGCGTCTCGGACACATGTTCCTTGTCCCCTCCTCACAGAATGGGCGACATCAACATTCCCTAGTGGAATGTTCGTTTGCCTGATTCTATGGCCAATTCTTGGGTGGCCTTGGAGATGCTCGAGAAGCTGTCTCTTCCCTCGAATCAGTGACGGTTTGAAGAGATGCCCATCGAGGATAAAATGGAGGCTTCTGTTGTCAAACTTATGGAGGTATCAAATTTTCTCGCTTTTGTTCAAATCTTTCTTTGGTTTGTTTTATCGCTTCTAACCTGTTGTCGCTTCCAGCTGGCTTTCCTTCTTGGCGATTTTACATGGATGTTCGGAGCTCTGTGGTCGAGAAGAAAACTACTGACCAAGAGATCCAGCTCCTCAAAGGGGCCCTTGGTCAGACAGAACAGAGACGGCCATGTAGCTTTCTCAGTTGGATCTCCAGAAGGCCCAGGAAGCTAAAGCCCGGATGGCTACCATGCAGAAGGAGACCGAGTAAGAGTTGGCGAGACAAAGAGCGGTTGTGGAGGTAGAAGGGGCCCAAATGTTAGAGAACGGGCGTCAAGCTGGTTTTCGAGAGTTTAGGGACTCTTTGAAATTTCAATTTAATCTTAAGCAAGAGGGTTTCTTCTGCTACCAGGCTACGGTCAAAAAAACTCAGAGGTTCCTTGCTAGCAAGGGTCAGGGCTCGAATATTTTGGACGAACTGTGCCTGGGCATCACTTGAAATGACGGGAGGATGTCGACAAGAAAGATTGCTACGAGTAATTTCATCGTCTTCAGGAGGAGGGGGACGACAAAGAGGATATTGAAACACACATGGACACTGATGTTCCTCTCGTCCCTCCTGAGAATGATGTTCCCCTCGACACTGTCAATGTCATGAAGCCTAAGAAGCAGCAAGCTGCCGAGGAGCTTGTAGACATAGAAAATTAGCTTGTTTTATTTTTAACTATTTCCTCGGCCTTTTTGTAAATGACATTTTCTATCAAATTCATTGCATTTTCTCCTCGTATTTCAACTATTATTCTTATTGATATTTGATTTCATGCTCGGTGGTTGTGCCCCAGTGTTACTTAGGTCGTAATCAACCCTTTTGATGGTTTCCGTAACTTAAATTAATAAGTTGTGGTAACCTTATGCTTGGATATTGTAATTTAAAATATTTTTGAAACTATAATAGATCCAAACTAGCTATTTAGTTGTTATGGCGTAGATTCATCTAGGTCGTAGCAAACACGTTTTCTAACTTGGTTGTTGTAGCTCAAAAGAGTTGAAATGTAACATGCCCAAGTCTTTCCTCGGTCCCTGTACCTTAAGAGACTTGAATAGTAATGCTCGGCCATTGTAACTTAAATGACATAAGTTGTAATGAGCGCGAGCAGTATGTTGTGATGAGAATCTTAAGAAAGGAACAAAGTACTTTTATTGAAACGGTAAATCATAGGCCTCATGTATGGAACGAGCAAAAGAAGAATTTCTTAAATACATGCCAATAAAAAGGACTAAATGTAATATCTTCGAAGCAAAAGAAGCAAGGCCACATCTCGCCTGGCTTCTCAGGGTTCTCTAGCTTGTAGGTTCCATCCAGCATGACTTTGATGACTCGATAAGGGCCTTCCCAAGTCTCTCCCAGCTTTCCAGGGTGTTTTCCGGTGGCAGTGGCTTTTCTTCGCACCCAATCTCCCTCTGAGAACTTCCATGTGCGGACCCCTTTATTGTGATAAAGGGTCATTCTTTGTTTGTAGGCAACAGTGTTAATCCGAGCAATCTCTTGAGATTTTTCTAGGAAATCGAGATTGTTAAGTAGCAAGTCATTGCTTCCTTACTCTTCAAAGTCAACAATCCGAGGAGTGGGGAACCTAATCTCAACTGGAATGATAGCTTCTGACTCAAACATTAGGGGGAAAGGCGTCTTGCTTGTTGATGTTCTACGTGTGGTCCTGTATGACCATAGGACAATATAAAGTTCCTCTTTCTAGAAGACTTTAGCTTGATCTCATCGAGCTTTGAGTCCTTGGGGTGTGATGCGACTAGTCACATCAACTTGTCTGTTTGCTTAAGGGTGTGCTACTGCAGTAATCCTGAGATTAATGCCCAATTTCATTCAAAATTGTTGAATGTTATTACTCATGAATTTTCGGTCATTGTCAATGATAAGAATCTGAGGAATGCCGTCTCTGCAAATGATTGTTTCCCAAATGAACTCTTTAACTTTGTGGTTAGTTATGGTTGCCAATGGCTCAGCTTCGACCCACTTAGTGAAGTAATCTACTACTACTACGAGGAATTTCCTTTAAGTTGTGGCCTGTAGAAAGGGTCCCAATAAGTCAAGCCCCCATTGTGCAAATGGATAGGGATTCTGAATGGTCTTCATCTCGGCTGAGAGGAGATGAGGTATGTTGGCATGGTGCTGGCACTTGTCGCACTTCTCTACCAATTCTTAGGCATCTTTCTTCATCGTTGGCCAATAGTACCTGTACCACAAGAACTTATTTGCTAAAGACCTAGCTCTTGTATGGCTACCACAAATGCCCTCGTGCACCTCTCAAATAGCATAGTCAAATTCTTGTGGGGGAATGCACTTGAGGTAAGGTAGTGTGTAGGATCTTCTGTAAAGATTTCCTTGTATGAGTGAGTATTTTGCACAACTTGCTCGCTGGCTACTTGCATCATGTTTATCATTTGACAGCTTTCCCTCGGTGAGGAAGGATCGAATTGGGTCCATCCAGGATCGGCCTACGTTATCCTCGCTGATAACCTTGACAACTATGCTCAATTTTGATAGCATCTCAATATGGACTGAGAGAGGCTCTTCTAGAGTGGTGGTCAACGACAGGCGAGCCAACAAGTCAGCCTGTTGATTTTCTTGTCGAGGCACTCTTTCGATTTCTGTTTTTGATATTTTACTCATAAGTTCTTTCATCTTAGACAGGTACTTAATCATGCTTGAACCTCTTGCCTCGTAATCCCCTTTCACCTGCTCTGTGATGAGCTCTGAATTGCTATGAATGATCAGGTTGCATACTTCAAGCTCAATTGCTAACCTTATCCTTGCGAGGAGCGCTTCATAATCGGCTTCGTTGTTTGAAGCCTTAAAATGGAATCATAAAGCATGTTCTATGTGTATGTCCCCCGATCCGAGAAGTAGGAGTCCAACACCCTTTTCTTCTTGGTTCAAGGATTCATCAACGAATAACATCCAGGGCAGTTAATTCTCATCATCGGGAGGACGCTAGCATTCTGTTATGAAGTCTACCAACGTCTGAGATTTCATGGGTTGCCTAGGCTAAAAATGAATAACAAACTCACTAAGTTCGATGGAACACCTTATTAATCGGCCATATGTATCTGGCTTTTGAAGCATTGCTTTCAAAGCCTGGTCCGTCAAAACTGTTATTGAGTGAGCTTGGAAGTATAGTCGGAGCTTTTGTGCGGCAGTAAGCAACGCCAATGCGAGTTTCTCATCTCAGTTAGGGGTGGCAATTTTTTCCGGCCCCGCCCCGCCCCGAGCGGGTTTTTCCCGCCCCGAATATATGGCGGGGAGGGGATGGGGTGTAAAAATTTGCCCCGAAAGCGGGGCGGGGCGGGGATGGGATTGAAGTTTGCCCCGCCCCGCCCCGATTTACCCGTCCCGCACATATATACATATATTGATATATATATATATATATGTATAATATAAATATATATTAATGTACCATATTTATATAAATGAATTCTAAATTGCAAACGTTAATCTTAATCCAATAATTCACCTAACCCTAAATGTCAACTCTTTAACCCTAAGGTTTAAGTTTAAACACTAATCACTAAAGTTGTCAATCCTAAATCAATAAATCTAATATCTAACTTACAAACAAACACTAAACATAATTAACCTAAAGTTTCAATTTTCATCTCCTTACTCCTAAGGTTGAAGTCTAAAGACTAATGACTAAACTCTAAACTCAGTTTATCTAAAGTCTAAACCCTAAAGTTGTCAATCATAAATCTAATATCTAACTTACAAACAAACACTAAACCTAATTAACCTAAAGTTTCAACTTTTAACTCCTTAATCCTAAGGTTTAAATCTAAACACTAATGACTAAACTCAATTTATCTAAAGTCTAAACCCTAAAGTTGTCAATTCTAAATGTAATATCTAAATTAGACACAAACACTAAACCTAATTAACCCTAAATCTGAATTATGAAGTCTTTAATCCCAAACCCTAAACATTAAACCTAATTCAGTTAAAGTCTAACAATAAAGTATCAACTCATTAATCTAACCAAAGATGTCATTACATAATAGGATTTCAAGATATTTTGCACATGATTTAATCAATTATTTTAAAATTTGATGCGTTAGACAATAATCCTTAGAGGTGCTATATTTTAACTAATAATTAAAAATACGTATCATCCCTAATAAACAAAATTACACTAAGTAAATGATTATTTAAGTTTTTGTTTTTATTCTTTCTCTTTTTGTTTATTAGAGAAAAAAATACATTATCAAATATCAATTTATCATTTGTTATAAATTTATAATTATAGACTTGGAAATTATTGTCTAAAAAAAAAACTTAAACAATTATTATTTTTAAACTTAGCCGGTTAGTTACGTTAGTAGACTAGTAGTTTAGTACCTTAGTGGAATTAGCCATTAGGGATTTAGGGTTAGGGCTACTGAGTATTGAAAATTTGAAATAGTGAAATCTGAAAGACTGAAACACGTTATCTTCATTTCACTCCCGCAGCCGCCAGTCCCGCAACTCCTGCAACCCCGCAACTCCCGCAGCCCCGCAACTCCCGCAGCCCCGCAACTCCCGCAGCCCCGCAACTCCGGCAGCACCTCAACTCCCGCAGCCCCGCAACTCCGGCAGCTCCCGCAGCCCCGCAACTCCGGCAGCACCGCAAGCTCCCGCAGCCCCGCAACTCCCAATCGCCGCCTTGCAGCCCGCTGTCTCCATATCTTGCAGCCCGGAAGCTTCTCTGCTTCACTGGCAGTCCGGCACTCCTGCAAGTTTCTCTGCTTCTAGGTTAGTGATGCTACAAGTGAAGGATCCTGCAAGTTTCTCTGTTTCGATATGAATTTGTTGATACTTGGATGATTTTATACTTTTTAGTGCAATTTGATAGTGGTCCGCTGGTCATTTTTTTCTTTTATATTACTGCATTAGTGGATTAGCTCTACCAAAATAGAACAAATGAACAATATGTGTACTGTCTACTGTTTGCAGATTTTTTGAGAATGTCTTTATCTTCTTCACTTGGAGGTGGGAGTAGTAATGACATTGTTAGTGGCTCTCAACCAAGTCCTCAATCACCTATGGAAAATTCTGAATCTCTAGATGATCAATCGGACAATTCTACTCCAATTGAGTCTGAAAAAGTTCAAATTGAAGATGATCTAAAAGCAAATTTGAAGTCGCCTATGTGGAAACATTATGAGAGGAAGAATGTCGAAGGGGTTGTCAAGGCAATATGTGTATATTGCACCAAGTCTCTTGGTGGGAATACAAAAAATGGAACCAAGCATCTACATGATCATTTTAAGAGATGTCCAAAGCGGAAGTATAAAGACATTCAGGATATGAGACAACAAGTTTTAGTGTCTCAACAAAAGAAAGCTAATGAACAAGTGGGTTTGACTACCTATCACTTTAATCAAGAAGTGTCAAGGAGGGAACTTGCTTGTATGATTATCTTGCATGAGTATCCTCTGTCTATCGTGGAGCATGTCGGGTTTAAGAGATTTGTAGCTTCATTACAACCTTTGTTCAAAATGGTTTGTAGAAATACCGTGAAGAGTGAAATCATGAAAATCTACAACTGTGAGAAGGAGAAGGTGATGAAGCAGTTAGACAAGAACCGAGGGAGAGTGGCTATTACAACTGATATGTGGACATCAAGTAACAGAAAGAGGGGATTTATGGTTGTAACTGCACACTTTGTGGATGACTCATGGATTTTGCATAGTCGAGTAATGAGGTACTTTGATACCTTTTTTTTTACTTGATATTTGTTGAATGCATTTTATTTTTCAACCAAATAAACTCAATATTATTATGTTTTAGGTTTATTTACGTGCCTTCTCCACATACAAAGGAGGTGCTTGCTGATTCACTTTTGGATTGCTTGTTGGAGTGGAACATTGACCGGAAGCTATCTACTATCACTGTGGACAATTGCAGTACAAATGATGCTATGGTTAGAATTCTTTTGGAGAAGCTTCAACGAGGTTCACTTATGTCGCATGGGTCAATGTTACATATGAGGTGTGCTGCGCATATTTTGAACTTGATTGTTCAAGATGGATTAGCTGTGATCAAGGAAGCTGTTGAAAAAATTCGGGAAAGCGTGTTGTTTTGGACATCATCAACTAAAAGAAGACAAAAATTTGGGGAGACGGTGCAACAGTTGCATGTGGAAAAGTTTAAAGAATTGGTTCTGGACTGTAAGACACGTTGGAACTCTACATTTTTGATGTTGTCTACTGCGATTGGCTACAAGGATGTTTTCTTTCGCTTAAAACAACGCGACTCATCGTACGATTGCATGCCAAGTGAGGAAGATTGGGAGATTGCAAGAGATATTTGCCAAAGACTAGAGTTGTTCTTCGAGGTGACTAAATTGTTCTCAGGTACCACTTATCCTACAGCTAACGTTTACTTTCCAAAAGTCTGTGAAATTAAAATATCTTTGGCAGAATGGTGTTTGAGTTCCAATAATGTGATCAAGGATATGGCATATCACATGTTTCAAAAATTTAATTGTTATTGGAATGTCATTAGTGGTATTATGGGTGTGGCGACTGTCCTTGATCCAAGGTATAAAATGATGTTGCTAGAATTCTACTTTCCAACAATTTATGGAGATGAGGCAGATGATCAAATTTGTAGGATTAAAGGGATTTTTGAAGATTTGATGCGTGAATATAGTTCACAAAATATGAACAGAGATGACAATAGTTCCTCTAGATCCGATCAAAATATAGGCAAGAGAGACAGTCTTGCAAGCTTTGATAATTTTGTTAACAGTAGAAAGAAGGGAGCAATTGGAAATATAAAGTTAGAGCTGGACCACTATCTTGAGGATGATGTATTGCCCCGATGTCAAGATTTTGACATACTTGCTTGGTGGAAAACTAATGGACCCAAGTATCCCACCTTGCAACGTATTGCAAGAGATATTCTAGCCATTCCGGTGTCAACCGTTGCATCAGAATCTGCATTTAGCACTAGTGGTCGGTTGTTAAATCCACATCGGAGTAAACTTCATTCAAAAACAGTGGAGGCATTGATATGTGCTCAAAATTGGTTATTCAATGACATTTCTACTAGAGATGGAGGTATGTAAAAATTAATGTGGTATTTACTATTTAGTATTAATTTTGTGTTTTTAATTGAATTTTATCATATTGTAATTTATTTGTGGTGTTTACTTTTTAGGTTCGTTAAGGATAACCCCAAAAGATTGCATCGCAATTCACAACATTCTTGATGATATTGATGATGATGAAGGAGAAGAATGTGATTCGACGATACTTGGGTGATACTTGGGAGAAGAAGTAATTTTTTTAGCCATGTTGTCTTTTTATTAATTTTGTTTCGTTCTTTATAATTTTTATTCATTACTTATATTTACTCTATGTTTCTCTCTCAGGTACTTTCTTTACTCTGCTGGCTATTATGTTTTGGTATTTTTAATGTGATGGTTGAATTGTTGATGGACCAAATTTATTAGGCATGCTGGAGATTGTAATTATCAGTCATCACTTTGTATTATTTATTATGTCTCAGTTGTTGGATTTGAGAATTTATTGTATAATTTTGGATTAATCTCCAGAAGATGTATTCGATGTCAAGGATTGATCTTCATTATGTCTTGTGTTTTCTTTTCTTTGGAGTGATCTTGCTGCCCAATTTATTTTGTATTAGGCAATGTATTCCAGGTATTAATCAATATTCACTGCCACTGCTGTTGCTGTAAGCCGGGCGGGGCGGGGCGGGGCAACCTTGGCGGGGCGGGGAATCCGCGGGGTGGGGGCGGGGCGTAGGTATAAGGGGGCGGGGCGGGGACGAAACACACACATTCCGCCCCCGCCCCGCCCCACTCCCACCCCTAATCTCAGTTGCAGTGAGTTTCAGCTCCTACAAGTACCTTACTTGTGTAATAAATTGGAGTTTGCACTTTCTCCTCCTCTCGTACTAGGACGACATTTACAGCATGTTCTGTGATCGCCAGATATATGAATAGTGGTTCCCTATCCCTAGGTGATATGAGGAGAGGAGGTTGACCAAGGTAAGTTTCAAATGCTCACTGCATTCCTCGGTCTAATCGAATCCATCTGTCTTTTTGAGGGCGTTGAAAAATGGCCTACATCTATTGCCTAAACAAGTAAGGAAATGGCTCAAGGCTGCTGTTCGGCCGGTGAGTTATTGTCCAAAGAGATTGCATACTTATGATGGCTTCCACCTTCTCAAGGTTTACTTCAATTCCTCGTTTGGAGATGAGAAAACCGAGGAATTTTCCAGAGGAAACTCCAAATGTAGATTTCTCAGGATTAAGTTTCATCCCGAATTTCTTCTAGACGTCAAACATTTTTTGTAGGTCTCCAAGGTGATCTTCGGGTTTCTTGCTCTTGACAACAACATCATCTACGTAAGCCTCGACCATCTTAATGAGCACTGGGAAGAATATCTTGTTGACAAGTCTTTGGTAGGTGGCTTCTGCATTCTTCAGTCCAAAAGGCATTAGTTGATAGCAATAAGTGAAAATCGGGAGTGACGAACAAGGTGTGTTCCTCATCAGCTTGGTTCATTTGGATTTGATGATACCTTGAGTAGGCATCAAGGAAACTGAGGAGACCTTTTCCCGAGGTTGCGTTGACCAGTTGATTTATCTTCAGTAAGGGATAACTATCTATTGGGCAAGCTTTGTTGAGATCGGTAAAATTGATGATACACATATGGCACTTGCCATTTTGTTTTGCGACCATAACCACATTGGAGAGCCATTCCGGATAATGTACTTCTCGAATGAATTCTGCATCTAGGAGTTTATTAACCTCAATCTTTATGGCTTCTTGCCTATCCAAGGTGAAGTTTCTCTTCTTTTGCTTTACAGGTCGGCTGCTAGGCTTTATACTGAGATGATGTGTTATGGCATCAACACTTATGTCAGGCATCTCATCCACGTTCTAGGCAAATGTGCTAACTGTAGTACCCCGGACTTATAGATAACTCACATATTATGATGAGCTAATATTGGGTCGTAATTTAACATTAAAATGTGTAGTAACGGGTTGTTAAGCGTTGATAATATTGGAGTTGAAATAGACTCTTTGGAATGTAGGAAAATAAAATAAAAGAAATTGAATAAAGTATAAATTGGTAGAAGGAAGATTTAATTTTACAACGAAGAATGTAATGTGAGATCGGAAGAAGAAAGGGTAGAGTGCTGAGGGTAAAAAGGGAAAAACCAGCACCTAAATAAAATAACATAAAACCAGCTCGAATACCGAGAAACCCTAAAAACACAATCTGTCGCGCGAGGGAGAGAGAGTGAGGGCGGCGACGGAAACCGACTTGGCGAGGGAGGCGAGGGTTTTCGGCGTTTTTGGTGTCGGCGTGAAGAGGACGACGAGAGCAGCTCGTCGGCGTCTTTTTCGTACGGAACAGAGGCGGCATCACTGAGATACGGCAAGGAGAAGGTTGCGGCTGCCGCGTCTTCATCGCCTCGATTCGCTCAGTTCCGGTCACCGATCAGGTAACGATCACTGCCATTACGTTCACCGGCTCGCTGGCTGTCGGGGAAGGGCGGGGGTGTGCGTCACTGCCGTCGGAACGGCGGCGACCCGTTTTGGTGCGTAAATGGGTCTGTGACCCTGTGGGGGAGGCGGGGTCAACCGGGTCAGGCCGACCCGGTTCAGGGGGACGACCCGGTTGACCAAGGGGAGTTGACCAGTTTAATTAAATTTTAAATAATATAAATAATTAATGTTTGTATTGTTATTGATTTCAGGAACCAAACTTTATATCTGATTTAGGGGAATTTACTAAAGGGTGCCAGGTAAGTAATATTTCAACTAATATTTCAACTGAGTCACGGAACCCGAATATTAGTTGTGTTGTTTTGATGTTATGTGTGTATTGGATGTTTATGATTGGTGATTTATGAATTTATGTAAATATATGGAAAAGTTCTATGCTGAAATTTTATTATCGCTTATTTAATTACGCAACTCATGCATGACATGGCATTGCATATTGTAAGGTTATGTAATGGAGAAAATGTTTTTATAAACCTAGTATATCTGCTACAGGGAGGGTGTACTGTTAAAGTTAATGATAAGGCTTACGGAATTGTGAAGAAAAGGAAAGAAAAGAAAAAGAATAAAGTTAAGTACAGAAAATGTTCTAAGGAAGAATACTGAAAGAAATTCCCGACCGGTTGCTCTGTAGCAGATTACTAGAGTTAGGGGCCCCACTACTGATTATATGTTTAAACGGTCTATGGTTTTGAAATAATGAAGCTCACGTGCATCCATGCATAAAAATGTTACTTGCCGGGCCTTGGCTCATTGTGTTCCGTGACGCAGGTGATGATGAGTATGTGGAGTTTGCAGTAGATGGTGATGGCGCGGATCCTCAGTAAGATGCTCATGTAGAGGTGGCTTGTCGAGGAAAAGTTAGTCGAATAAATTATTTAAGTGTCGAATTTGGTGATTAGGGTTTATATTCCTAATAATAAGTGGTGTACCACAGGTTTGATGTGAGTAATTATTATGGAGTCATTGATGGTGTTTTAAGTGCGTGATGACGTATTGTTATTGGATATTATGTACTTAATGATTTAAAAGACTACTTTATTTACAGTGATTGTCAGGAAATTTAATCAGATAAAAATATTGAGATTGGCTGATAAATTCAGAGTATAGGGTGTAGCACCACTCGTAGGAGGTAATAAATTGACCTCCATGGGTTGGGTTGTTACACTAATGTTGTCCAAAAGCAGACTTGTCAAGCCCTTGATTAAGTCTTTGGTAAATTCGGATCCGTGATACAATTTCTGCTGCGTCCCCTGCTTGACAGTGAAGGGAATGAGCTGTTCGACAGGAGTAGGTTTTATGGTGGTGATATCGCGGTCATCTAGTAATTCTAGGATTGAAACTGGTTTCTTCTTGTCTTTTGAATATGTAACATGCACCTGGCGGCCAAGCTTCTGGTCGCCTTGAACTTCTTATGTTCTCTAATATGTGGGGAAATTCATTTTCAAGTAATAGATGGAGACGACTGCTTGAGCTTTGTGCAGCAGTGGTCGGCCAATAAAGGAATTATAGGGGGTTTTTATGTCCATGACCATGAGTTCCACCGTAAATAACTTTGATCTCGGGTAGTCTCCCAAGGTTATGGGTAGATTTATCATTCTGATAGGGATGACCCACTCTCCTATGAAACCGTATAGGTGTGAGGAAAATTTCTTCAGGATTTCTTTCAAAAGATTCATCTGTTTAAAAGCGTGATAGAAAAGAACATTCGTCACACTTATTTTGTCCACTAGAATTTTCTTCACTCTATAACTGGCGATGAATTCTCCAATCACTAGAGTGTCGTCATGCGGTTGATGTAAGTTGTCCCTATCTCTCTCTGAGAATATTATCTTCTCATCCTCAGTTCTTGCCCCCTTTGATCTGTCAGATACATGATGAACTATCCGAGCATAAGCTCTCTTGCCCGATGAACTTTCTCCTCCCGAGGCAAGCCCAGCGACTATCATACCAATCATGCCAGCTGTTCCTCGATTTTGGCGATGAGGAGAGTCGTCCCGCCGTCTCCTTTGACGCCCATCATCATTTCTTTCATCTCTTATGTCCTTTCTTCTTCCATCCCATTCCTGTTTCTCCACGGTCAAGCTTGTAAAATTTTTGAGATATCCTCTCTGAATGAGATTTTCTATCTCATCTTTCAGATGATGACACTCATCAATGTCATGACCGGGACCACGATGGAATTTGCAATACTTATCGCTTTCCTTTCTGCCAGGAGTTAGCTTCATCTTTCGTAGCCATGTGATGATGTCGAGATCCTATATCTCATTCAGTACTCTCTTCAAAGAGGTATTGAGAGGAGTATAAGAGTCGTATCATATTGATTTGGCTTGTTCATCTTTTTGAGAGGATTACTTTCCCCCCTCAGTAGTTTTTCTTTCTTTGTTCAACAGACCAGTATTGTTCCTCTTCCTGGGAGATGACCTATCAGGGGATTGCTCAGTCATGTGTTGTTCTGCCATGATTTCATCTGCGGTAATGTACTTTTCAACTCTTGTGAGCAATTCGGGAATGCTCTTTGAATGCTTTTTTGACAAGGAGTGCTTCAGCATTGCATGCCAAACTCCAGTGGTGAATCCTGTTATAGTTATAATCCGTTGGACGTCGGGTATCTCCAAACAGTCGCTATTAAATCTGGTAAATAATTCTCATAAACATTCATCAGTTTTTTATCGGATGGTAACTAGTGTTGCATTAGTCTTCTTGACTAGACTTGAACTTACAGAGTGTGCAACGAACCTGTTGGTGAGGTCATCAAAGCTATGAATATTGCCTTATGGGAGGGGTTTGAACAATCGTCGGGTTACGCCTACAAGAGAGACCGGGAAGATCTTGTAGCAAGCTTCCTAGGACGCTGGCCGAAATTCCATCATGGTCTGAAAACCAATGACATGGTCAAGAGGGTCTCCTATCCTATTAAATTTTTCCACACTGGCGATCTTGAAACTTCTCGGTACCCGAGGATTTTGAATCTCGAGAGCTAGTGGTGTTAAGTTCCTATCCTAGTCCATTGTATCCAGAAAGGGGCGTTCTTGTAGAGCAGCTATTTTTTGATCTCCCACACCTTCAATAAACTTGCTATCCCCCTCATGGGTATGAGCGGGGTGAGTTCGCCGGGCAGTAATCACCAAGGTTCTCGGTAGGTTGGGATTTCATGACTCTCCAGTGTGAGAATGTTTGTTTCTCATTTCCTGAGAAATATTCTTATGTTGAGCAGGTTGGTTTTTGTGTGGTTGTTCCTAGATCATGTCCAACTGTTGAGCAAAGACAATCAACTGCTGCAACAGCTGGGCGATCTGTTCCTACAACAGTGGCTGAGGTTGCTGCTCAGCATTTACACTGCCACCTCCAATTCATGGCTCCACGTGTCGATCTTCTCCTCTAGGAGCTCTAGTTTGAACCATGATTTGTTTCTTGTGGAAAAATTGATTTCCCACAGACGGGGCGAATCTGATGACATCCAAAACCTATAGGGTTAAGATGAGGTATCAATATGAGGCTGAACTAGATCTTTCTCGGTTGAATGGTCTTCTCGTCTGGGTGATGAACTTCGTGGATGAGCAAACGTAAGCTTGAAGCCTGCCATAGAGTGTTCTCTAGCATTAGCACTCCGATGCTTAAGTCAGATACCAGCACATATAACTCTCCAAAGAACACTGTTCTGTGCTCTTGGGAATGAATAATATGTGAGTGAAAAATAAATCCCTCCCCCTTTTACCTGTGAGGTAATCCCCTTTATATAGTGGAGGCACTTTCCATTAATAGAATTCATGTAGAGATGAGTACTACCTTGCAAAATGAGGGAGTTACTATTTTACTGGAGGCTAGTAACTAAATCGAGAATAGGAAGCCGAGAAGGGCAACTCTTTTGCTCGTTACCGAGCAACAGATGATAAGGAGTGGCACATGTTATTGTTCTAACAGTTTGCCACATGTCTTATTCTTACTGGGAGAAATAATTATCCTCATCAGAATATACAATGTAGTTCACAATTCCATTTATTTAATTAATGGAATATACTATTGATTAATGTTGTTTTATCATGAAATATATGATTTATATATATCATTGATAAAAATAATGGAATACCGTATACCATTCATCATGACTTCAAGCATTACATAACTTAGAATATCTCCACTCTCAAACAACATGGTTCAGTAGTTTTAAATAAATAAATTCAAAATATGTTCGCAAATCATGCAAAGAAACACATAAACAATTGAGAAAAGAAGACACATAAATCATAATTGTCAAAAAAAAAATGCGTCCAGAATCCATTAATTAAAATCAATGGAATAATTTTTTCCGTGACTATTTTGGCCGTCCAATGGTTGAAACATGTAGAAATGGCCAAAAAATTTCAATGATGGTGGTGGTTCACAAAGGAGTAGTCTACGGTGGCTGGATTGGGCTCCAAAATTTTCATTTCATCGTAGCTTCAAGGCGAGATTTCGGCGAAACAAACGGTTGTTGGCAACAAATAGCGGTTGAGGATGAGTCATCATGCTCCAAATCTTCAATTCGGTGGGTTGGCAGCTATGTTCGATGGCCGAATGGTTGACCTTGAGATCCAGCAGTGAGGAAGAAATAGAGAGGAAGAGAGAGACAAAAAAGAGATAGAGAGAGAGGAGAGTGAATGGAGAGAAAATAATAAAAAATATAAATTGATTTTGTTTTGAAATTCAAAATATTTCAAAATGAAATCTAAAAAAATCAGCCACCTTTACAGCTCAATAAATCGCATAACAATACATAATTAAATCCACCTTGGATTGGGGCATAAGAGTCACCAAATAGATGGGGTCTATATTTTTTTGTATCTTTTTTTAGTTCTTATGGATCCCACATCAGAGAAAGAATAAAAAGATTAGAGAAAGTTTGCTACAAAAAAGACATAATGAAGATCAATCCTTGACATCAAATACATCTTCTGGAGATTAATCCAAAATTATACAATAAATTCTCAAATCCAACAACTGAGACATAATAAATAATACAAAGTGATGACTGATAATTGCAATCTCCAGCATGCCTAATAAATTTGGTCCATCAACAATTCAACCATCACATTAAAAATACCAAAACATAATAGCCAGCAGAGTAAAGAAAGTACCTGAGAGAGAAACATAGAGTAAATATAAGTAATGAATAAAAATTATAAAGAACGAAACAAAATTAATAAAAAGACAACATGGCTAAAAAAATTACTTCTTCTCCCAAGTATCACCAAGTATCGTCGAATCACATTCTTCTCCTTCATCATCATCAATATCATCAAGAATGTTGTGAATTGCGATGCAATCTTTTGGGGTTATCCTTAACGAACCTAAAAAGTAAACACCACAAATAAATTACAATATGATAAAATTCAATTAAAAACACAAAATTAATACTAAATAGTAAATACCACATTAATTTTTACATACCTCCATCTCTAGTAGAAATGTCATTGAATAACCAATTTTGAGCACACATCAATGCCTCCACTGTTTTTGAATGAAGTTTACTCCAATGTGGACTTAACAACCGACCACTAGTGCTAAATGCAGATTCTAATGCAACGGTTGACACCGGAATGACTATAATATCTCTTGCAATACGTTGCAAGGTGGGATACTTGGGTCCATTAGTTTTCCACCAAGCAAGTATGTCAAAATCTTGACATCGGGGCAATACATCATCCTCAAGATAGTGGTCCAGCTCTAACTTTATATTTCCAATTGCTCCCTTCTTTCTACTGTTAACAAAATTATCAAAGCTTGCAAGACTGTCTCTCTTGCCTATATTTTGATCGGATCTAGAGGAACTATTGTCATCTCTGTTCATATTTTGTGAACTATATTCACGCATCAAATCTTCACAAATCCCTTTAATCCTACAAATTTGATCATCTGCCTCAGCGCCATAAATTGTAGGAAAGTAGAATTCTAGCAACATCATTTTATACCTTGGATCAAGGACAGTCGCCACACCCATAATACCACTAATGACATTCCAATAACAATTAAATTTTTGAAACATGTGATATGTCATATCCTTGATCACATTATTGGAACTCAAACACGATTCTGCCAAAGATATTTTAATTTCACAGACTTTTGGAAAGTAAACGTTAGCTGTAGGATAAGTGGTACCTGAGAACAATTTAGTCACCTCGAAGAACAACTCTAGTCTTTGGAAAATATCTCTTGCAATCTCCCAATCTTCCTCACTTGGCATGCAATCGTACGATGAGTCGCGTTGTTTTAAGCGAAAGAAAACATCCTTGTAGCCAATCGCAGTAGACAACATAAAAAATGTAGAGTTCCAACGTGTCTTACAGTCCAGAACCAATTCTTTAAACTTTTCCACATGCAACTGTTGCACCGTCTCCCCAAATTTTTGTCTTCTTTTAGTTGATGATGTCCAAAACAACACGCTTTCCCGAATTTTTTCAACAACTCCCTTGATCACAGCTAATCCATCTTGAACAATCAAGTTCAAAATATGCGCAGCACACCTCATATGTAACATTGACCCATGCGACATAAGTGAACCTCGTTGAAGCTTCTCCAAAAGAATTCTAACCATAGCATCATTTGTACTGCAATTGTCCACAGTGATAGTAGATAGCTTCCGGTCAATGTTCCACTCCAACAAGCAATCCAAAAGTGAATCAGCAAGCACCTCCTTTGTATGTGGAGAAGGCACGTAAATAAACCTAAAACATAATAATATTGAGTTTATTTGGTTGAAAAATAAAATGCATTCAACAAATATCAAGTAAAAAAAAAGGTATCAAAGTACCTCATTACTCGACTATGCAAAATCCATGAGTCATCCACAAAGTGTGCAGTTACAACCATAAATCCCCTCTTTCTGTTACTTGATGTCCACATATCAGTTGTAATAGCCACTCTCCCTCAGTTCTTGTCTAACTGCTTCATCACCTTCTCCTTCTCACAGTTGTAGATTTTCATGATTTCACTCTTCACGGTATTTCTACAAACCATTTTGAACAAAGGTTGTAATGAAGCTACAAATCTCTTAAACCCGACATGCTCCACGATAGACAGAGGATACTCATGCAAGATAATCATACAAGCAAGTTCCCTCCTTGACACTTCTTGATTAAAGTGATAGGTAGTCAAACCCACTTCTTCATTAGCTTTCTTTTGTTGAGACACTAAAACTTGTTGTCTCATATCCTGAATGTCTTTATACTTCCGCTTTGGACATCTCTTAAAATGATCATGTAGATGCTTGGTTCCATTTTTTGTATTCCCACCAAGAGACTTGGTGCAATATACACATATTGCCTTGACAACCCCTTCAACATTCTTCCTCTCATAATGTTTCCACATAGGCGACTTCAAATTTGCTTTTAGATCATCTTCAATTTGAACTTTTTCAGACTCAATTGGAGTAGAATTGTCCGATTGATCATCTAGAGATTGAGAATTTTCCATAGGTGATTGAGGACTTGGTTGAGAGCCACTAACAATGTCATTACTACTCCCACCTCCAAGTGAAGAAGATAAAGACATTCTCAAAAAATCTGCAAACAGTAGACAGTACACATATTGTTCATTTGTTCCATTTTGGTAGAGCTAATCCACTAATGCAGTAATATAAAAGAAAAAAATGACCAGCGGACCACTATCAAATTGCACTAAAAAGTATAAAATCATCCAAGTATCAACAAATTCATATCGAAACAGAGAAACTTGCAGGATCCTTCACTTGTAGCATCACTAACCTAGAAGCAGAGAAACTTGCAGGAGTGCCGGACTGCCAGTGAAGCAGAGAAGCTTCCGGGCTGCAAGATATGGAGACAGCGGGCTGCAAGGCGGCGATTGGGAGTTGCGGGGCTGCGGGAGCTTGCGGTGCTGCCGGAGTTGCGGGGCTGCGGGAGCTGCCGGAGTTGAGGTGCTGCGGGAGTTGCGGGGCTGCGGGAGTTGCGGGGCTGCAGGAGTTGCGGGACTGGCGGCTGCGGGAGTGAAATGAAGATAACGTGTTTCAGTCTTTCAGATTTCACTATTTCAAATTTTCAATACTCAGTAGCCCTAACCCTAAATCCCTAATGGCTAATTCCACTAAGGTACTAAACTACTAGTCTACTAACGTAACTAACCGGCTAAGTTTAAAAATAATAATTGTTTAAGTTTTTTTTTAGACAATAATTTCCAAGTCTATAATTATAAATTTATAACAAATGATAAATTGATATTTGATAATGTATTTTTTTCTCTAATAAACAAAAAGAGAAAGAATAAAAACAAAAACTTAAATAATCATTTACTTAGTGTAATTTTGTTTATTAGGGATGATACGTATTTTTAATTATTAGTTAAAATATAGCACCTCTAAGGATTATTGTCTAACGCATCAAATTTTAAAATAATTGATTAAATCATGTGCAAAATATCTTGAAATCCTATTATGTAATGACATCTTTGGTTAGATTAATGAGTTGATACTTTATTGTTAGACTTTAACTGAATTAGGTTTAATGTTTAGGGTTTGGGATTAAAGACTTCATAATTCAGATTTAGGGTTAATTAGGTTTAGTGTTTGTGTCTAATTTAGATATTACATTTAGAATTGACAACTTTAGGGTTTAGACTTTAGATAAATTGAGTTTAGTCATTAGTGTTTAGATTTAAAGCTTAGGATTAAGGAGTTAAAAGTTGAAACTTTAGGTTAATTAGGTTTAGTGTTTGTTTGTAAGTTAGATATTAGATTTATGATTGACAACTTTAGGGTTTAGACTTTAGATAAACTGAGTTTAGAGTTTAGTCATTAGTCTTTATAGTTCAACCTTAGGAGTAAGGAGATGAAAATTGAAACTTTAGGTTAATTATGTTTAGTGTTTGTTTGTAAGTTAGATATTAGATTTATTGATTTAGGATTGACAACTTTAGTGATTAGTGTTTAAACTTAAACCTTAGGGTTAAAGAGTTGAGATTTAGGGTTAGGTGAATTATTGGATTAAGATTAACGTTTGCAATTTAGAATTCATTTATATAAATATGGTAGATTAATATATATTTATATTATACATATATATATATCAATATATGTATATATGTGCGGGGCGGGGCGGGGCGGGTAAATCGGGGCGGGGCGGGGCGGGGCAAACTTCAATCCCATCCCTGCCCCGCCCCGCTTTCGGGGCAAATTTTTACACCCCATCCCCGCCCCGCCATATATTCGGGGCGGGGCGGGAAAAAATTGCCACCCCTACTGACATCTAGGACCTAGGCAAGGCACCAGGCCTCCCTTAGTCCCTAGTCGTTTGTGAGTGAATGTAATGATTTTGAATTTGAAAATGTGAAGATGGAGACAAATCTTAGGGATGATTTTTTTAGGAATATCTAGCACTATTGTGCAAAGAATGAATGATATTGCAAAGAATGAATGCTGAAAGTGGACATTCATGGATAAATAATGTTTAGCCCGGGATAAATAGTGTTTAAGCCGAGTAATGGTGGAAAGCTTGAAACAAGTAGGACTTTTGAAAATGTTAAGATAATGTGAAGTTAGAAATGATGAACTGGAGTGTTCATGTACTGAATTTACTGGATGGAACCCTAGTACTGAGATTGAAAATGGTGGGCGAAAATCTTGTTCAGACCTTTCATCGATAATCTAGAAAGTTCGGTTATGTAAGACTCAATAGACTGCCTCAAAAATTTTTGGACCAAGTGGTAAGAAGTCAAGCCCAAAATACTTAATTACCATGGGAAAATAATCAGAGTTATGAGGGAATTAAAAATGGAACAATTTTCTAGAGAGGCAACCACGTATGTCTTTGGAAAGTGTGGAACTGGAGACATGGATGAAGTTAATATAGCCTATACGACATTAGTGTACCTGTAGGTACGCCACATAGAAGATGGTATTGACTTCAACCACCATAACTAAGTATTAGGTACTAATACTAGAGAAACCCCAATAAAGGAAAATTTAAGGATAGCCTCACAAGATAAAACTTTTCAAGTGTGTTATATACTCTTGAACATACAAAATTTGTTCTTAATGACATAAACCTCATCACATATCCCATGAACAACTATGAATTACAAGTAAATCTAAGACTTTTATTGCGCTCTTATTGAAGATGGCACCAAGACGACCAAGAACTAGAAGTCAACCTTATTCATCAGATGACGAATCAACCAAGAATGCTCCTAGTCAACCTATAATCATCCAGGATGCTCTTGACAACCAAGATGGAGGTTCAAGTAATGCACCTAATTTAGAGGAAAATGAAGACCCTCATTAGGAGGCAGAGAAGTTCGGTGATCTTCTAAGTAACGAGGAATCCTACAGGACTCCACGAATGATGAGGATTATGTGATCCATAAAATGAAGAATCTGCAAGGAGTGAGAATCAAGGAATTGGCCGAGACTGGATGTGTGGAAAAGCTACTGAAGTTGGTCAAAATAGTCGTACAGTGTGGGAGATACAAATAAAAATGGTAAGAGTAAGGACATATCTTCCAAGATGTTCTTGAAATTAGGATTGACTCAATTTCATGGTATAAAGATTCCGAGTGAAGCTGAGTCATTGTTAAGAAGCGTGGAAAGGGCATTGAAGATGTTAAAGTGCAATGATGAGAAGAAGCTAGAGTACGCTACAATCCAATTATAAGGTGAAACTTACAGATGGTGGAGTTTATACCTGGAAAGACAAAAGAAGCCTAACGCGGTGAAATGGAAGGATTTTACCATCCAATTCAAGAACCAGTATTTCCCTCTAGGCTATAATGACTGAAAGGTTAGTGAGTTCTTCAAACTCAAACAAGGGGGAATGACAGTTTATGAATACCTTTAGAAGTTCTACGGACTTTATCAGTTCTGCCTTGGAATACGCTCTATAGAAGAAATCAAGTGCAAGAAGTTCGAGCACGGTTTACATGTGGATATTCAAGGACTACACCGGGACTTTTGAGTTCTTGGACTTTAAAGTGTTACTAAAAAAGTTGTACATCGCAGAAGCCAAGACTTAAAAGAAGAAAGGGCGTTACTAGGATAAGAGGAAAGCTCATGGGAGGTTTGACAAGTGGCAAAACAAGGGCGAAGGATCCACGAGATCATACAAGACAGAAGACAATAAACTGGGAGCAAAGATGAGCAACTAAAGCTTTGAGAATCTGGACCGTCTTAGGGAGAGAGACGTGGAAACTCTGACATGGGATACCGCTGGCATGGAGGATCAAGGAATACATGAGGGAACTCCTTGAAGGTAAATGTTGAGTGCTACAGTTGTGGTCAGAAGGGGCACTACAAAAGAGAATGTCTAAAGGGACGTGAGGGTCATTCGATGGAGCAGTTCAATGTGACAACCCAAAACATCGTCAAAGGGGAAAACCCTAATACAAGTCAATGGCACTAGAATCAAGGTCGAGGAAATAATAGAGGAAGAGAAAGATAGTCTACCCAGCAGAATGAGCAAGCCAATGAAAACAGATTCTTCACGATGACCAGGGATGAGGCATAGGACTCAAAAATCCTCATCACAGGTACCATGAAATTATTTAATCTACTAGATTACTATTTTAGTATATTTTGGAGCTACCTACTCTTTCGTAAATGAAAATATTCACTTAGCAAAATATTGCAAGATGGGTTGATAAGTAAGAAGTTAAGTGTAATGCTTACATTTGGGAAATCAGTAACATTACATAGGGTGTAAATAGGTTTTGAAATTTGGGTTGAAGGGATTAAGTTTGAAGTTGATATAATACCTGTACAAATTCTTGATTTTGATATGATCCTAGGTATGGATCGGTTACAAAAGAATCAGGCCAAAATAAATTGAAAAATGAAGGAAGTATACATATTGATGAGCGAAGGTAACTGGATAATTACATTTACTGGTGATAGGAGGATAGTTCCTAAGAGTATGATAACTGCTTGTGTGGCAAACAAAATGATTAAAAAGGGATACCCAACTTAGTTGGCATACTTAATAAATGATAAGATTGAAAGTTCTCAAATGGAAAGTTTTTTAGTAGTTTGTAAGTATCTATATGCATTTTGGAGGAATTACCTGATCTACCACCAATGAGAGAAGTGGATTTTGCAACAGATTTACAACCAAGAAATAAATCGATTTGCATTCCCCATATAGAATGGCTCTTGTAGAATTAAAAGAGTTAAAGACACAATTGCAGGAATTAATTGATCGAGGGTTTATTTGCCCTATTGTTTCACCATAGGGAGGCCTGGTCCTATTTGTGAAAAATAGGGATAGTTCAATGACGTTATGCATAGATTACAAAAAACTCAATAAGCTGATCATTAAGAATAAATATCCTTTACCTCAAATCTGGACTTGTCTGACCAATTGAGAGGTGCCAAGGTGTTTTCTAAGATTGATTTGAGGTCCGGGTACCACAAGTTGAGGATCAAAGAGCTGAATATAGAGAAGAGTGCTTTTCGCACAAGCTATGGCCATTATGAGTTTTTAGTGATGCTATTTGGGATGAGCAATTATGCACTAGCTGCATTTATGGAGTTAATGAATAGGGTGTTCCAACAATATCTTGATAAATTTGTAGTAGTATTCATCAATGATATTTTGAATTACTCAAAGATCGCTCAAGAGCATGAGCAGCATCTTCACATAGGTTTGAAGACTTTAAGAAGTCACAAGCTATACGCAAAATTTAGCAAGTGTGCGTTTTGGTTGGAGAAGGTTGCATTCCTTGGACATGTGGTGTCGTCTCAAGGAATATTACTATTAACAATTCATAAAAGATTTCTCGAAGGAGTGGACGAAAGATTTTGAACGTAGTTTCAAAAAATTAAAGAAAAGACTCATTAGTGCGCCTATGTTATCCCTACCTAATGAAGAGGATGAATACAATGTATATAGCGACGCTATCAAGAAGGGATTAGGATGTGTGCTTATGCAAAACACCAAGGTGGTAGCATACGCATTTATACAACTAAAAAAGTACGAAGGGAATTACCCAACCCATGATCTTGAGTTAGCAGCAATAGTATTTTCCTTAAAGATTTGGAGGCATTATCTTTATGGAGTATGGTTCCCAATTTTTACAAACCACAAAAGCTTATGTTTAGGATTGTCGAAGATTCGATCTGGTAGGAATGCTACTTTGGTGATCGTAGACTAATTTACTAAATCAGCACATTTTCTACCCATAAAGCACCACAAAAACCTTGGAAAGGTTAGCAAAATTTTCCGTGTAGGAAGTAGTACATTTACACTGAGGACCAAAGTGAATCATTTTTTATAAGGACATGCATTTCATGTCAAAGTTCTGGAGAGAACTCTAGAAGATATTGGGGACACAACTGAATTTTAGTACATCACCCATAGACGGACGGAAAATCAAAACGAACAATTCAAACATTGGAGCACATGATGTGTTCATGCGTATTAGATTTCAAAAGAGGATGGGAAAAATATATAAAATTGGCGAAGTTTGCCTACAATAATAGTTATCATCAAGGTTATTAAAACCGGACCGGACCGGCCGGTCGGACCGTTTCGACCGGTTCCGGGCATCTCTCCGGTCCGGTCTGGAGTATGTGAACTGGTAAATATTCTAACCGGCCTTTTTTCATTGAACCGGCCGGTTCACCGGTTGAACCGGTCAGAACCGGCCGGTTCAAACCATTTTGGTTCATCTATCAAATTAAAAAACTATTTTTTTGAAACTTGTTTTCGGTGAGATTCGAACTAGTGACCTCTAACTGTTAAGATAGGACTACAACCACTAAGCTATAAGCTTTTTTGTGACTAATATTATACATTTATTGAATATATAATGTTTTTAAAAATTTAAACACATATTATAATGTATATAATGTAAAAATATATATTATTTTGTCAAATGTATATATATTTCTATATTATTATGAGTATTATTTTAAATAAATATATAAAATAATTAATAACATTGAACCCGGTTCGAACCACGGTTGAACCCCGGTTGGACCATTGAATCATGAACCAAAGATTTTTCCGGTTCGATCACCGGTCCGGTTTTTAAAACCTTGGTTATCATACAAGCATCAATATAGCTCCTTTCGAGGTGTTGTATGGAAGAAAATACATAACTCCAATTCGTTGGGATGAAGAGGGTACACGATTATTGGCTAGTGATGAGCTAATGAAGTGGACTGGAAAAGTTAAATATAATCAAGTATAACTTTCAAGTAGCTCGAGACGTACAGTAACACACTAGAAGTCATCGAGAAAGGGAATTGAAATTCAACATTGGAGATCGTGTGTTCACTACAAGAAAACATAGATTTCGTGACAACAAATGTCGTCACGGAATATGTTAATCTCGTCACAATAGAGTATCAGTGGCGATCAAAGTGACGACAAACCTTCGTCCGAAATAGTCGCGTCGCGGAAAGTTCCGTGACGACATTGGTTCCCTTGTCACAAAAAATATTATCTATTGTGACGACTTTAACTCGTCACCCAAAGTTAAGTTTTTGTGACAACATAACCCGTAACGAAATGCGTTTTGTGTGGCAAGTGTTCGCGTCACAATTTTGGGTATGGTGGTCACTAACCGTAAAACTAATACAAGGTATCAAACATTTCCGTGACAATGTAACTCGTCACAAAAAAGGTTTATACGTGACAAGTGTTTTTGTTGTCATGGATCCTATTATCTGTGACGGACAAATAAATTATTATGGTCACTATTAGTATAAGTAATTCACATGGTTAATTAGATTCGTGACAATTTGAATCGTCTCAAAAAGACTTATCAGTGATGAGTTATTTTGTTGTCACAAATTTATATGTTCAATGACAAGTAAGTTTGTATATATCAATTGACACAAATTTCATTAACAAAATAAATCATAATATGAAATTATAAAATAAACAGTATTATGTTTAAAAGTGATATCATTCTACGCCAATATATGTATATAATCAAACATCCATTAGAAAGATAATTAATAAACTATATATATGCAATGTCTGCATGTTCATATATAAGTAACTAGACCTAGCTAGCCTCCAACAAAATCAGTCTAAATAGTACTAGTCAGCATGCCTCCAACAAAACCACATCCAATGATTAAGTCTGCTATATCAATCTTTATCCTTCAAAAAAAATTTATAGATGCATCAATAGTCTAATCAAAATAAATAATACCTGTTTAATATAATCACAGGTACAAATATTATTTTATTTCCATTGCGCTAAGTTATCCCTTTACATTTAAAAATATAGAATGCATATATAATATTGGACCAAGAGAAAAACAAGTTAAAAATATGACTGATAAACTTCACAAGTATAAACTGTTTCCATCTAAACTTGATTCTTGAATCTCAGTATACCAACAATAGACCAACAACAGACCAACAACCAACATATAGCAGCAGCTAAAATAGATATAATAATTCCCTAAGTAGCAAAAATAAACACCATTGTACCATGAAGGAAAATAGCAGCATACAACACAGAAAAACTCAATAAACACCATCAAATAAAATCCAAAATAGAGTTCACTTCATGTAGATCAGCAAAAAGTTTAACCATAAAAAATGTTTCACTTCAAGCATATCATCATCTAAACCAACCAACACTGAGATTCCCACCTAGAGCTTTGCACCAGAACTTCAAAAATGTATCATACCTAACAAAAATAGACTGAAACCCCAAGTCAACCATATAATTTATACTCCTATTCTGTTTCATATCTTTAGCAATTAGGAAGCGATTAAATTATATAAAGACAATATAGTATAATTAGACACTAACTTTCAAGTTTTCATCACATTGAGTATAAAATTTTACACTTTAACTAGAACACTTTCGATAGGAATTGCAGAACATAAGTAAGAATAAGTATTCAAATACTTACCGCATTTAGATTTGTAGGAGTTGAAGTCTCCAATTGGGGATGACCACCTAAAAATGCGGACATACGTGCCTGGAACATTGCGTTAAATTCACTTTGCATTTGCGCTCTAAGTTCAGCGTTGACTTCTGCCCGCACACTTTCAATCATGGCCTCCTTAGCCGAGTCAACAGCCTTTTGCACTTCTTCTTGTATATTTTCTTGATATCTGGCTCTTTTAGTTGGTGGATTTTTTCCAGCACCTTTACCTCGAAAATAGCTAGACTTTGTACCAAGAACTTGTAGTAACATGTCATCGTGTGTAAGTCGGGTTTCAGGATCTTCTGGTTGTTGAATGACAAGGTCATGAAGTTTCTCCTACACAAGAATCACAATCACAATTACTAATAAGGTTGAACACATATGAAACATGTAATATGAAGTAATAAATGTGTTCTTACATGAACTTCTTTGGACTTGGGATCAGACCACACTATTTCTCCTTCTTGACTTTTTTTTGTATGTTGCATAAGCCAAATCTCATCTGGCGGTGGCTTTTCACCAGTGATTGGATCTCTCTGTCATAGCTCAACCCATTTAGAAGGCAAACTAATGGAAGTGACATAAAAACAGAGCAACATAAAAATGAATTACCATCAATTCCTCCACTTCAGCAAATGATCTTGTACCACAAGTGTGTTTGGTTACAAGCTTAGCTCTATTTGTTGAATTTCTTTGACTAACTTTCTTCATTAAGAAATAGTCAATTTATTAACACTTTATTATGATAATATTCAAAAAGTAAGAGTTTAGATTGATACTTGAAAATCTTCAGATTTGAAGTACTCTATCAAAAGCTTCCAATCATCAATCTTGATGTCATTAGGCACATTTTCTAGCCTTTCTTCATCTGTCCCAAAACTCTTATAAGCCTCTTGTAGCCTATGCTTCTAGTTTATATACAAGCGCCGCATAGTGTCTATAACAAATGCTTGAAATCTGTGTTCTTTTCCAACTGCAACCTTGAACTTTTCCTAGTAAAATATAACATAAATGAGACAAGATTACAACATATATATATACACACACGAAATTAAGAAAACATAGACACAAAGTAACCATCTCACCTTCACTTGTGTCCACATTTGTTCCCCAACAGCACCTACAACATCTTCCCAATGGGCATCCACCTTTGTTCCATTTTTTTCAACAAACAAAGGGGCATTGTTTCTAACAATGTAACCACAAAAACTGACAACATCTCTTGCATTATTTCCAACTGCTCTTTCTACATCATCAGGCATAGTTATTTCCAATTTTCCAGCTTTGCATTTAAAATCTAATTTCTCACATTTATACCTTCCTCTTACACACTTTTTAAAATTATTGGAAGAAGATGAGAAGATCATAAAGTAGATTAGTATAGAAAATACCAGTAAAAATTATACCAGAAAAGGTTAGTATATATATACCAGCACTAGTAGGAGGACCAAATTGATGACTTTGTATATCAAAGTTTCTCCTTGGTTGTGTTTGAGAATTAGATCTCTCTGTATTACGCATAGGAGATGTGGCTTCATCAGTAACAATTTCTCTACGAGTTGATCGTCTTCTTTGTCCACCACGTCCACCATCTAAAGCCATTATTTGCTGGAACAACCAAGTATATATTGATACAAAAGAGTCAATTACAGATGCAATGAAACAAGACTTGCAAGAAGTACATAATTATAACTAAGTAATTAATTCTTACATCTATCAAAATACATTACAAATAAAATAAAAAACTATGTTTACTCATCAAAGTTAGATCCATCATTGAAATCACTCTCAAAATCATCATCATTCAGGTCTTTATATGTATAATCACTGTCATTATCAACAATGAAGTCATCAAATTTATCATTGATATAGGCATCCAACTCATTGTTGACATTCACACTTTCAGGCTCCATATCATCTCTAGAAAGAATATGAATGATATCTTCCCCTTCTGCCGGATCAATGGGAAACACATTTTGGTCATATTCTTCTTATTGATAAGTATAGTCTTCTTCTTCTAATGAATCATCTCCATCTTCTAAACTTCCTTCATTTTCAGGTCACATATTATATAGATCACGAGGCATTGTTTTAACTACAACAAGCCAATCACTGTCAACATTATCTTCAATGTACAAAACTTGTAGAGCTTGAGAAGCTAATACAAAAGGTTCATTGCTATTTAGAGATCCATGCACATTGACACTTGTGTAGCCATATTTATCAATCTTATATCCTCTCCCAATTTTTCCCACATCCCACCAATGACACCTAAATAGAAACACTTTACTATTTCCTACATAAGACAGTCCAAAAACATATAGCAAGACACCATAATATTCCTTTTCTTGTGAAGAATCGTCTCCTTTTACTAGAACTCCACTATTCTGACTAGTTCTCTCCGTGACACGGTATTTGATATGAAATCTGAAACCATTGACAATGTATGTGGTATATCGATGAGTTATTCTTAATGGACCAATTGCTAAGCTTAGGAGCTCATTTGTTGCAAGTCCATCCGCTTGTAGCTTTGATACCTATCCACATTAAATTTGAGTGAATTAGTAGACAACCATATATCAAAGAAGATTGCTACAAGTATCAAAGCGTATAAAGTACATATGCGATGATAGAACCAGCTACTAAACTCTTTATTATGTCTCTCCACTACATTTCTTGGACTTCTTGTTTCAAGTTCAGCTTTGTGCTCACTGGAAACGAAAAAAATATTCAGTATACAAGTTTTCATTTGACTATTATTCACGATTCTGGTATAATAAAAAACTTACTCAATAAAAGGCCGAACTTCATCACAATTTTGCAGCACATACATGCGAGCCTGATTGTGTTCTTCAAAACTTAAGTGATACAAGTTGTAAGCTCCTTTTGGATGACCAAATTTTCCAAAAATTGAGTCTTTGATACAAGGTACGACCATCATCATTTCTTGGTGCCTTATTAAATTTCGTTTCCATACTGTTAAGGTACCTTGAACAAAACATGGAACATTCATCTAATATGTATCCTTCAGCAATCGATCCTTCCGGACGGGCTTTGTTACGGACATATTTCTTAAGTGTACGTAGATACCTATAAAAGAAAAGAGAAATCTGATTTCTTATATCAATAAATTTGAAGAAGATATAGTATTAAGAGGGGTTACCTTTTGATCGGGTACATCCATCTATAATGCACTGGTCCAACCATTTTAGCTTCAGTTGCCAAGTGAATTGGCAAGTGGATCATGACATCAAAAAATGTCGGTGGAAATATTGTTTCCAGCTTGCATAATGTTCTAGGGATTCTCTTTTCAAGTTGGTCTAAATCATCAAGCCGTAACGACTTGAAACACAAGTTCTTAAAAAAATTGCTTAACTCAGTCAATGGCTCATACACCTCTCTTGGCAGCAACCCTCTAATAGCAAGTGGAAGTATTTGATGAAGAAATATATGGTGGTCGTGACACTTAAAACCATGAATTTTCTTCTCACTAAGATTCACACATCTAGAAAGATTTGATGAGAAACCATCTGAAACTCTTATGTTTGCCACAAAGTTACAGAATATTGTTTTTGCACTCGGCGGCAAGACATAGCACGCTGTAGGAAGTAATATCTTATTTCCTTTGACATGGGGATGAAGAGAATCTCAAATTCCCATATCCACTAAATCATAACGGCTCTTGATTGTGTCCTTCGTCTTTCCTTTCATGTTCATCACAGTTCCTAGCACATTATCAAAAACATTTCTTTCAACATGCATAACGTCAAGATTGTGACGTAATTGAAGAGTTTTTCAATAAGGAAGCTGAAAGAAAATGCTCTTCTTCCTCCAATTATTGATATTTTTACAATCAGTCTGCTTTCTTTTTTCACCTTTACCAAATGTAACACCCTTAAATAAGCATAATTGATCTAGTACTCCTTCTCCTGTCAACATTTGAGGTGCAAGCCGATCCTCAAATTTTCCATCAAAAGATCGCTTATTTTTTCTCCAAGGATGATCAAATGGCAAGAAACGACGATGACCCATATAACATATCTTACTTCTAATTGAAAGAGAGCAAGTATCTTTATGGCAACACGGACAAGCTAGTTTTCCTTTAGTCATCCATCCAGATAAATTAGCATATGCTGGAAAGTCATTAATCGTCCAAAGAATAGCAGCATGCAACTGAAAATTTTGTTGTGAATATGAATCATATGTGTGAACGCTAACCGCCCAAAGCTCCATCAACTCTTTGATCAAAGGTTGTAAGTAGACATCAATATCATTAGCAGCACACTTAGGTCCTGGAATAAGAAGTGTCATCATAAAGTAAGGTTGCTTCATGCATAACCAAGGAGGTAAGTTGTATGAAACTACCACGACGGGCCAAATGCTATATGAAGTGCTCATATTCCCATAAGGGTTGAACCCATCACTTGCTAGACCAAGTCGCACGCTTCTTGGATCTTTGGAAAAAGACTTTTGCTGCTCGTCAAATGATTTCGAAGCCATAGAATCTGTTGGATGTCTTAATATCCCATCATCAATTCGCCTCTCCTTATGCCATCTCATGTCTTTTGCGGTACCTTTTGACATAAACAACTTTTGCAGTCTTCCTTTAAGTGGAAAGTAGCACAAAATCTTATGAGGAATTTTACGTTTGCGACCAACTACCTTCCATCTAGATAAACCACAAATTGGACAACACTGTGCATCTTTGTGTTCTTCCCAGTACAATATACAATCATTCTTACAGGCATCTATTTTTTCATAGTCAAGACATAAATCTCTAATTATGGTCCTTGCCTCATAATAAGAATTCGGAATCAAGGCATTACTAGGAAGAATCTCCTTGCAAAAACCTAATAGATCATCTACTGCCTTGTCTGTCAAATTGTGCAAAGTCTCCAAGTTAAGGATTTTAACAATAAAAGACAGCTTAGAGACCTTAGAATTGGGATAAAGCTCAACAGTAGCATCTTTTAGTAGCTTGTAAAACTTATTAGCCTCATCATTCGGGGTTTCACAAACCGTTTCTTCATGAGAATAAAAAGCATTCACATTCTCAAAGGCATATGCATCGTGAACTAGGCCAATCAAGTCATCAACATCATCCATTTGGACTTCCTCATTCATATGCTCATCACAATTAGAGTTAGAAGTTTCCGTCGATTCCCTTAATTTCTCTCCATGAAGTATCCATGTTTTGTAACTCTTATTGAATCCATTTTTGAACAAGTGTAGTCTAACTTCAACTTTATGTTTGAAAACAGTATTCCTACATTTATTACAAGGACACCGTATTCTATCACCTGCACTCTCTTGACTAAATGCAAAAGTAAGAAATGCATCAACCCCATTTCTATAATTAAGACTCCTTCTGTCATCTCCATTTATCCACTCCTTGTCCAATATTGTTCCTATATATAATTTTCAAATAATGAAAATAGGAGAGTTAAATTATTTAACAGTACAATCAAGATTAGGAGAGTATATTATAAAAACAAGCTATAATAAATCTGGAAAAAAGTTTCACATGCAAGGAACCAATTGAAGTTTTTATGTCATAGCCATTTCCCCACCTAATTATCCTGCATTTCAACGTCAATCAGTCTAAGGTCATTGATCTTTTAACTATGTCCCAACAACTATAAGCATATCATTCCAAAGTGAAGTTCTGCTTAAAACATGTAATGTACTAGAAGTAGGTTAAAATTAATATGAGAGACTTGCTAATGAAACTGCAACATTGGAACTCATTATCTAATATCCAGACAAAAACAATGGATGTCTTGACTAAGATTATGTTGGAACTAAATATGGTGTTAATGATATGTTCTTCAAGCACTAAAAGAGTAAGGTAAAGATTTACCTAAAAGATTGACTGCAACTCCAATTGTTCAAGACACACAGTTGTTTTCTTGCCAAGAATACCTGAAAGAAGACCGAAAGAAAAGAAACGTGACTTAAATGTCTTTTACATATCAATTTTGCATTGAAAAGTTATATTCAATCCAAGAGCACCATATAAAAAAAAACTCAATAATGGATAATTATAAGATGGTCATGCTTAATGAAATGAATGATATGGGCATGTTTAGAAAGAAAATGGAACGCTTTTTGATAACACTTTACCCCTAACAGATAAAAATGCAAAAGCAGATAGAGACATGAGGCATATCAGCACCTTTTTTGGCAAGATAGTCAGCCACTTCATAAACAAGCGATTGAGTCTATTGTTTTTGTGAACCTTTTCCCTTTATCTTTTGATTGTAACAATCGATTATGTGCACTACATCTCTAACTAGTAGACAAGAAGTGAGGGCTTGCTTTGACTTTCATTCTTAACTTCGCAAACCCAGGGAGAACTTGGATAATTAGTAGTGCAATGAGGGAAAATGGGCTATTCACTGAGAATTAGAAAAATAGAAATGAAATACTAACGATTTTATGACCAAAACAGGTGATTCATTCAAAGAGAAAACTAAATTTTCACAAAGAAATAAGGGCAAGACACTAAAACCCATGAAAATAAAAAGGGGGTTTCCATTCTTGCAAATAACACTACCAGATTAGTACGCCGGTCCGGCTGGTAAAGTATCCACACCGGTCCGGCGTGAAGGGAAATCTCTCCGGCCGTTGCCATATGAACCGGCCAAGCCTATTTGTCATACCGCCCAGGTTCCTTGAAGCCTTGCACTGGCCCGGTCACCCATGCCGGGATAAGAATGTCATTCCATGACAGATATGAGACAATAAGGTTCTAACTTGTTTCCAACCCTTAGTGGGATACTGAAATTATAAGAGTCCTACTCCAAATAAGAAAAAGAGTCCTAAAAGGATTGTGCCTCCGAACAATACGCTCAACCAATAAATCAAAGAGTTTTACTATCCGTGAAACTCGGACCAGTTGACCCCTATAAAAGGGAAGCCTCATTCTCAGGTAATTTTTTAATGACTACTAGTTGTTCAAGCTTAGAGAAGAGCTCTGCATACCGGGACACTTCTAATAACTGAATCTATACTGACTTGAGCGTCGGAGCGCCTACGACTGAGGAATTTTAATGACTACTTGTTGTTCAAGCTTAGAGAAGAGCTCTGCATACCGGGACACTTCTAATAACTGAATCTATATTGACTTGAGCGTCGGAGCGCCTACGCCTGAGGAAAACCTCAGGCCCGGGTCTTTAAGCTCACGTTTGTTTGCATTTCTCTCAGGATGCTCAACGAACACAGCTCCGACATGACTGACTGATCATCATTACGGCATTGTCACCATTTTGACATCATCAGTTTGGAGCCATCTATGGGAATACGATTTACACTACCCAACGAAAATCATGGTCAGGCCTAGAAGGAACACCGTGGACGATCCTGAAAAATCCCTAGCTCAATAGCAACGGCAAAAAGTTGCAATTGAGGCAACCATTTAAGCTCTAGGGAATCTTCCAAGAGAAACTGCCATCCCGATCGCCACGGGACAGAATCCGAACTGGGATGACACACATGTTAATGATCAAGTGCCCCAGCATCAACCTCCCGCTCCAATCTTCACTATCGAAAGGTTTAACCAACTCTGTAGGCAAGTAGAAATGCTTATTGAGATGATGCTTGCAAATTAGCAGACCTAGGCCACCCGAGCCAAAGATGGAAATGACCCCTCAAGGAGAAGGAGTGATGATGACCGGAACTCTCGTTCTGGAGGATCAAAGAGAAAGGAGGATGATGACCGAGATGGACAATCAGTTGCGAGCACTAGCAGAAATACCCATCAAACTACGAATGATGTTAATAAACATCTCCAAGAGGTAGACCACAAGTTTGCCGCTCTTCATGGGAGAGATATGACAGATGAAATATGGGATAGTTCCATGAGCCCCCTATCCCGAGAAATACTGAACATACTGAACACAGAGGTTCCTCGGGATTTCAGAATCCCAAACCTTGAGCTATATGAAGGAAGGAAAGATCCTTATGACCACATCATGGGTTTCAAATCCATGATGGAATGCCGCGGAGCTTCTGATGCCATCCTCTGTAAGACTTTCCCTTCCACATTGGTTGGACCAGCCCGGACATGGTTCATAAACCAGCCGAGCGATAGCATCTTCAATTTCCAAGATTTGTCAAGAAAGTTCACATTACGGTTTCCCAGTGCCAGGAAACCAAAGACTACTAATCAAAACCTGATGACTATTGAACATGAAAAGGGAGAATCTTTTCGGGCATTCATTGAAAGATTCAACCAGATGTGTTTAGAAATTTTGGATTTTCAAATTGCCGTGGCAAATGCTGCACTGATCAGAACTGTCCGTCATGAGCAATTTTGCAATTCCTTGTGCACGGACCAGCCTCAGACAATGGAGGAGCTTTTGGCCAGAACGAAAAAATACATAAAAGTGTCAGATTCCCTCAGATCCTCGCGGTTTACGATCCGAACATCACCCGACCGTGGAAGACAATCAGTCGATAAAGGGCATCCAAGTGGGGCTGGAGGAAATCGTCCGTGCCCGGACAAAAGACCCAACCGGGACAATTCTAGAAAGGATGAGCGATCCAGTAAAAAGACTGAGTTTGGTCCACCCCCAAATATATTAACTATACACCCTTGAATAGTTCTTTAAAAAAAGGTCCTTAATGAAATGTATGATCAAAATCTTGTCCAATGGCCCAGCAAAATGAGGGCACCCCAGACAAGCGTTCAACTGGGAAATATTGCCGGTTCCATAAGGATCACAGCCATGACATGAATGATTGCAGACAGCTGAAAGACGAGATAGAAGGCCTCATAAGGAGGGGTCATTTGAAACAATATACCTCAGATCGGGGTGATAAAAGAAGAAGAAGAGATGAGGAGGATGACAACAGAAGAAAACCAAGAAGAAGAGATGACTCTCCCCGGCATGAGAAAGGCAGTGCCGACACAATTGATTACTACGAAGTGATTATAGGAGGACTCGCTGTAGGAGGTGAGAGTACCTTCGCTGGAAGAGCGTACGCACGACTTGGTAAAGAGATTGCTAAGAGCAAGAAAGTAAGAAGAGAGGAGGAGCCTATCGTCTTCTCGGAAAAAGATGAGGAAGGCATTCAGTATCCACATTATGATGCCTTGGTTGTCCAAGCCGTCATAGCAAATTTTGCCGTACTAAAAATTCTTGTGGATAATTGTAGTGCGGCTGACATATTGTTTTACCATGCCTTCAAGATAATGAAAATATATGAGGATAGGTTCAGGCCTGCCACAAAGCCTCTCTACGGATTCACTGGGCAATCGGTCATGCCAAAGGGAGTTATTAACCTCCCAGTCACACTTGGGACTTATCCCCGAACCACATTGCAGATGGTGGATTTGCTTGTTGTAGATGTTAAAGCACCTTACAACGACATTATAGGAAGACCATTGCTGCACCAGATTGAAGCGGTGGTATCTACTTATTGTTTAAAAATGAAATTTCACTCATGCCGTGGTATTGGAGAGGTCGTAGGTAACCAACAAGTGGCCAGGGACCTCTATTTTATCAATCTTAAAGATAAGAAGAAAGGCAAACTTCCTATGGCCAATTTGGATATCCGTTCCGATGATAAGATGCTCAAGCCTACACTGGTTGAGGATTTAGTACATGTCCCAGTTGAGGAGCGCACGAATAGAAATTTTTATGTAGGCTCACAACTGGAGAGTGTTTTGTCGAAACAGATAACCACCATGTTATTCAACAATGTGAATTTTTTTGCGTGGAGTGCGGATGAAATGCCGGGAATTAATCCGGAGACTATCCAGCATAAGTTGAGTATCCGGGCCGGTGCAAAGCCAGTAAAACAAAAGCGACGAAATTTCGCAGGAATCCATAAAAAAGAAGGTACGAAACTTAGTTGAGGCTGACTTCATAAGGGTGGTTCGTTATCCAGAGTGGTTAGCCAATGTCGTCATGGTGGGGAAAGCCAATGGTAAATGGAGGATGTGCGTTGACTTTACCGACCTAAACAAAGCTTGTCCCAAGGATAGCTATCCACTCCCAAAGATAGATCAATTGGTTGATGCAACATCGGAGCAACTCAGTTTCCTTGATGCTTACTCTGGTTATCATCGGATAAGGATGGACTCGGAAGATGAGGAAGCAACATCCTTCATAACCCCGGAAGGCACATACTGTTACAAAGTAATGCCTTTTGGGCTAAAAAATGTCGGAGCAACCTATCAGTGCTTGGTAAATCATGTTTTTTCAGATCATATAGGGAAGTCTATCGAGGCATACGTGGATGACATGGTGGTCAAAAGTAAAGTAGCAACGAACCATCCCGGCGATTTGGAGAGGGTTTTTTCAACTCTTGATAAATTCGGAATGAAACTTAACCCGGATAAATGCACCTTTGGAGTGGTTTCAGGAAAATTCCTCAGATTTTGTCACCAGCAGAGGAATTGAAGTCAACCCAGAAAAGGTTGAGGCTATTATCAACATGGAATCACCCCGGAATGTAAAAGAAGTTCAAAAGCTGACTGGACGAGCCGTTCCCCTTGGACGGTTCCTTGCTAGGTCCGATGACCGGTGCAGACCTTTCGTCCAGGCATTAAAGAAGTCGAGGGAATTTCATTGGACAGAGGAATGTCAGAAGTCTTTCGAAAATTTGAAAGACTGCCTAGAACAACCTCTATTCCTCACTTGTCCGAAAGAGGGAGAAATATTTTTCTTGTACCTAGCGACTTCACAACATGCCGTCAGTGCGATACTGATACGAGAATAAGATAAAGTACAAAGTCCAGTCTACTACACCAGCAAGGTGATGTTAGATGCTGAGACCAGGTATTCCCATATCGAAAAATTAGCATTAGCACTTATTGTTGCGGCTCGAAAACTCAGACCGTACTTTCAGGCCCACATAATAGTGGTTTTGACATATCAACCACTCAAGAGTGTACTACAGAAGCCAGATGTATCTGGAAGACTTATTAAATGGTCTATCGAGCTGGGTGAATTCGACATTCAATTCAAACCACGTCAGGCCATAAAAGGGCAAGCCTTGGCTGACTTCATTGTCGAATGCTATAATCCGACCAATAAGCAAGATCCCATACCAGCCCAAGAACAGTGGGAGTTGTTTGTAGATGAATCTTCAAACAAAGATGGAAGCGGTGCAGGGATTTTACTCATTGGCCCCCGGGGGCATATATGTAGAATATGCACTACATTTCAAGTTTAAAGCATCCAACAATGAAGCCGAGTATGAAGCTCTCTTGGCCGGACTAAGGATGGCACGGGAACTGGAGGATAAAAATTTGATTATCAACAGTGATTCTCAGCTCGTTACCGAGCAGATAAAAGGAGAATATGAGGCAAGGGGCCCAAATATGCTTAAGTATCTTGCTATGTCCAGAACATTAATATCTGACATCCCCAAAGTGGAAATAAAGCAGATACCACAAGAGCAGAATGCTAAGGCTGATATTCTAGCCAGATTAGCATCATCGCACACAACGAAAGTCCCTACCGCGGTGCAGATAGAGATTCTTCCTCAGTGAAGTATCGATGTTGCTACTATCGTAGCAGAGATAGATTCTGAGCCAAGCTGGATGGATCCAATTCGGGAATACCTAGAGAAGGGAACCGTGCCGGAGAATCAAAATGAGGCAAAAAGTCTAAGAAAGAGAGCAGCCAAGTTTACAATTCTACAGGGAGAATTGTATAGAAGATCTTTTACGCTGCCCTACTTAAAATGTCTACGACTAAGAGAGGCTGAGTATGCCCTTACAGAGGTCCACGAAGGGATCTGTGGAAGTCACATTGGTGTACGCTCTCTCAGCTATAAGGTGCTGCGGTGTGGATATTATTGGCCCGCAAAGGACCTGGTACAGAAATGTGACAAATGTCAGAGGCACTCAAATGTTCCTAGTGCACCATCTACCGATATGATACCGGTCCAGAATCCATGCCCCTTTGCTCAGTGGGGAAAGGATCTCCTGGGACCATTTGTGCAGACGGTGGGACAGAGAAGAAATCTAATAGTGGCGGTCGACTACTTCATCAAATGGATTAAATTCGAACCATTAGCAGCCATCTCGGAGCAAAAGGTGATTGATTTCATTTGGCGAACACTGGTATGCCAGTATGGACTGCCCCAGGCATTCGTAGTGGACAATGGCAGACAATTTGTCGGGAGAAGAATGTAGAAATTTTGTGAAGAACTTAAAAACCAGACTGGAAGGAATAAAAACCAGACTGGATGGGGCTAAAGGGAAATGGGTGGATGAGTTGCCTTCAGTTTTATGGTCATACCGTACCACTCCAAGAACATCAACTGTCGAGACCCCATTCTCACTAACCTTTGGTACAGAAGTAGTGATTTCTGTAAAGATTAGTATTCCTTCCCTAAGAATCACCAATTATATCGAGCCGGGGAATAGTGAGATGCTCCTCGGCAATTTGGATCTTTTAGAAGAAACAAGGGAGCAGGCAAGAATCTGAACCGCCTCATACAAGCAGCGAACTACCCAATACTATAATAGACGAGTAAAAGAGAGGAAATTCTCAATTGGGGATCTGGTTCTAAGAAAGGTTATAGCAACCGTGAAGCATCCTGGTAAACTTGAAGAAAACTGGGAAGGTCTATATCGGATTATCAAAATCCTAAGGAACGGTACCTATAAGATTGAAGACCCAGGCAAACCGGGAGAGATGAGATCCTAGAATGTAGACAACCTCAAGCGCTATTATGTGTAATGTTATTAGAAATTATTATTTCAGTAGGAGTTGTTTTGATTAGTTTCAATTTTAAGGAATAAAACATTGGCTATAAAGCATTTTCCAGTATGATAAAATTTGCATCTCATAAATTGAGAATGCTACGAGCTGCCTCTATCCAGCCTAATGGTCAAGTTACCGGACCCGCAAATTACAATGATTACCGGAATGCAAGTGCTGAAGCACCCAGAAGAGGCATAAAAACCGAGCCAGCGTATACTCTCAAAAACCTTAACATAAGTTATAGAGTCAACCGGGCCGGCAAAAACTGATTTTAAATCATAGCTAAATTGGGATATAACAGCAAATAGCCATATCTGGACTAGTTAAGCATGCAAGGAATAAAAGAAAAATACAAAAGAAGAAGAAGAAGACATAATAAAAGCATTAAAATTGTTCTACAAATAACAACTATCTTTTAAAAAGATAGGAATTGAAAAGCCCGTCCTTGCACGGAAGAGTGGGACACAAGTTAAGTTTGTTGAAAAGTAATTGCTACACCTCAGTATGGTCTTCATCTGGATGGGCTTGCTGCTCAGGATCTTGTGGAGCCGCCTTGGTACTGGCTAAGTCGGCCATGAAAGATGCAGTGGGTTTCGGAGCGTGATCTTCTTGCTGAGGGATTGGATGGGAGTTAGGAAGGATCAGATCTGTTGAAATTACTTCTGCAACAGAAGTCTCTTCCTCATCATCTTCATCGATCTCCGTCCTGAACACCTCCTCAATGATCCTTTTCCAGTTTTCCTCAGCAAGGCGGCATTCCTCACAGATCTCCTCTTTTGTCTCAACCAAGTCGTCCGCCCCGACAAGCTTGGGAAAGAGAGGGTTTAGGATGGACACATCCATGCTGGCATCAATAAGAGCCTTTCTGGCCATCTTGATGCCGCCCCGGAGACCGGTGTAACCTTCTCGGCGTCAGCCTAAGGCGAATTCCTCTGACTGCTTGAAATCCTCCACGCTGGTCCGACGACCCGCCTGATAAGAAAACTGCACCTCTGTACGGAGTCTCTCCTCAAAAGTAGTCTTGTTGGCTTTGAGCTCCTCTTCCAGCTGGGTCTTCTCACCTTTATATTTAGTGACATGGGAGGCAGCAATGGACAAATTGAGAAAACTTACTTTCTCTCTCTAGGGTTCCTCTCAAACCCCCAAACCTCAACCTTATGGAACTCAAATCCAAAACGAGAATCAAACCTACATATACAACCACATATGATCTAGTATCAATATACCTAAACCATAGGGATCAACTCTAAACAAAACTATCAAGATCTACTCGAAAACGCTAGAAATGGAAAATCAAGAAAATTTACCTCCAAAGCTTGAATCTTCCTTGAATCCTCTCTAAATCTCCAAAACCAAGCTTCAATCTCCAAGAATCACCTCAAATACTCTTTCCCACACTTGAAACACGTCACCTTGCACCCTTGAGGCCTTGGACCATTGCCTCGGTCCCCTTTCTGCTAACAAAAATTAGTTTTCTGCTTCTTGTGGCTACCACCACCACTACTACTACCCTCAGTCACCGAACACTTTCTTTGAGCCTCATTTCGCTCACTCAACTCAAATTCCAATGCCATCTCAACTGTGTCCTCGTACGATACTACCCTAGTGGCCATCACCATCCTCCCAAGACTGGGTAGCAACCCATCTTGGTACCTTGCCGCCTTCTTTGCATCGGTAGGAGCAAACCCTCTCCCAAATCGATACAACTCCTCAAACTGCTTTGTGTAGTGAGACACCGTCATCTCTGATGTCTGCAATAAATCCAAAAACTGTTTGGCCTTCTCAGTCTATAAAGGCCTCGGTACAAACTTCTGCATGAACAACTGCTCAAAAGAAGTACAAGTCAGCTCATTCCGCCTCTGACCCATGGACATCCACCATTCATAGGCCACTCCACTCAAATAATAGAAGAAAAACTTCACCCATCGCTCATCGGGTATCTCTAGCGTATCCATCCTCATGCTCAACTGATTGAACCACTCCTCCGCTCGCACACCAATTCCATCTCCAGAAAAAGTTGGAGGAGCAGTCCTCCTCAATTGATCCACCTCATACATACCCCTTCCAGCTCTCGGTACTGTAGCCACCTCAGTAGTAGCCTCAGTTACCACTCCCTCAGTACGAGTGCTGGCTGCACCTATTGCCTGTGCCACTGCTTGTGCTATTGTCTGTGCTTGTGTCTGTACCATGCTCATCATAAAGCTAGCAAGCCCCTCCATCGTCACCAGTTGCCCTCCTGTAGCAACAGGAGCAATAGGTCCTGCAAGTGGTGCTTCCTGACTCTCACCCACGGTAGATAGTTCCTCCTGAATAATCTCCTCATCTCTCAACTGCATATCCACATTCGGAATTGATCCTTCAGTGCTAGGAGTGCCTCTAAAGCCATCAGTAACTCTAACACTACGACCTCTACCTCGGCCCCTACCAACTCCCCGTCGGCCTCTGCCACGAGGTACCTCAGTCCCACTCTCGGACCTGGTAGTTCTACGGGTATACATCAGCATGGCAAATAGATAATACCATTTAACACACAACTCAACAGAGGATTTACTAGGGATAAAGAAACATACCGGATCAGCAGCGGTTGTGACATGGCCTGATTATACTATCATACATCTAGGACCCATCCCCGATCCTACATATAAACCAAACCAAACCTAACCAAACAAAATCAAACCAAACCTCGCTCTGATACCAAATTGTGACGCCCCGATCCGGGCACGCCACAGGTGCCCTCCGGCACCGTCCTAGGCCATTAGTGCGATCATCCGGCAAATCGGAAATCCGACGGCATCTGCCCGTATATCGGAGAGTCCCCGCCTGCATCAGAAACACGCAGCATAAATTCAATCTATCACACTAGCAACCTAGCTAGGCCTCAGGCCTCAAACACATGCAATCATGATCCTAGGCGCCTCAAGCCATCCACTACCAGCATGCACAAACTGATAGTAATAATCACAACATCAAGTTCATAATATCATATAACCAAAAATCAATACTCAGCATACATCATGCATACACCCTCTGGTGCCAATCGGTTATAATAATATTATGAACAAACATCAATACATCGTAAAGAAAATACGTGCTAGAGTACATCTCTAACACCCACATCCTACCCAGGGCCATCCATGTCACATCCCGCCCTCACTGATCCGCTCCACCGGTACCTGTACCAGTATCTCATATGGGAAGGAATAGAAAGCAGAGAGTGAGCAAGAAGCTCAGTAGGGTTAAGAGTATAAAACGTTTAAAGGCCGAATCCGAACAATAGGTTATGCAACAATATGAAATCTACTACATGCACATATACTCAACAATCACATAGAACATCAATCCAGGCAATCCCCTCAATGAGCAAACCTCATCGATACCATGGCTCGTCCCATGTAATATCGAACGTGAGCAAGCTCACCAAATCAACTCATCAATATCATGGCCAGCTATCCATGTAATATTGAATAAGAGCAAACTCCCCAACATCAAATGCTCTTGGATTACCCGGTTGCGTGAACCTATCACTCCCGCACCATTCTAGGCAAGATCACTTATTAACCGTACCTCTAGTGCGTTACCCTACATGGAGTTCATATCAATTGGTGGTAACTCTCATCACCTCGTCATCCCTCCAAGTAGTTTTCAAGAATCCTAAGGAGCCCCGAGTCCCTACCCGGTCCCCAATGCAACTCAATGCACTTATGCCATGACATGCCGAAAAGGTATATATATGAACATCCTACATATATATATACATAACTACCATGATAAATGAATGGAAATCAAATCGTGCCCATAGGTGATGGAACACACACAATCGGGTCATGCAACATCAAGAATCAACAATATTCCACAAGCAAGGTTCGTTTCCCCTTAGAAGCAATTAAGGCGGAAACACAAATAAAATGACCAATGAGGAATCGAAATGTTCTTTAAAATATTGAGAACGAATGATAGAAAGAATGGTTGGAAATCCCCTACCTCGTGTCGAGCAATTCACCAAAATCTCACAATTAGGGTTTTAAACCCCGTTTCACCAACCTAACAATTTCACACAATCGAACTCTAATGATCATCCAAAAAAACTCAACATATAATAACCAATATGAATTAAACAACTAAATTGAGAAAACTTACTTTCTCTCTCTAGGGATCCTCTCAAACCCCCAAACCTCAACCTTATGGAACTGAAATCCAAAACGAGAATCAAACCTACATATAAAACCACATATGACCTAGTATCAATATACATAAAACGTAGGGATCAACTCTAAACAAAACTATCAAGATCTACTCGAAATGCTAGAAATGGAAAATCAAAAAATCTTACCTCCAAAGCTTGAATCTTCCTTGAATCCTCTCTAAATCTCCAAAACCAAACTTCAATCTCCAAGAATCACCTCAAATACTCTTCTCTCTAGAATCGTCTCTCTCTCTCTGGGGCTGAAACAATCTGGGCGCCATCCTCTCTGGCCTTACTTAAGGTCCCCGAGGCGCTACTCTGGGCACCGTCCTGGGCGTGTAGGGTTTTCACGCCCAGGCAAGGTGCACCTTGGCGGGCGCGTAGGCGCCCTAGCGCTTGATCAGCTCCCAAGAGCTTGCTGGACTGGGCGCAACGTCTAGGCGCCCCTGGGCTCGCCCAATCTCGCAAGATCCAACTATTTTTCCTTCCCTGTATGTAGCTTGCTGGACTAGGCGCAGTGCCTAGGTCCCCAAAAGGTGCGCCTAGTCCAGTTTCTGACCTCTTGAAACAACACAAAATTTCACCAAAATTTTTGGGTCGGGGTTTCACAAATTGAGTGAAGAAAGGTTTTATTACCTTCATGGCCTAGACATTGAGCTCCCCTATCCAGTCCGTCAAGGCCATGTCCACATATCTTTTATAATCAGCCGGTGTTGAAATCCTTGAAACCATCTTGGACGCGATCGTAGGATGATTTACAGTGTTCGACACCAACACACCAAAGTCGGGCCGGTGTGGCTCCAGATCAGCTGAAGTTATGTTCCCCAGTGGAGGAACGTCAACCCGGAGCGGATTAATCGGGAGTGTGGACTGAGCGGCGGTACGCACTATCCTTGTTGTAGCCCCTCCGGTGGGTGCCTCAAGGGCGGCTAGGGCTGCAGCAGTTTCTCCGGTTAAGTTCCTCCTTGATTGCTTTGGAGGAGGAAGTGGCCCAGCTTCTTCCCGGGCTGAAACATTCTTTTTCCTGATGGTTTTTCTTTTCGACGCGCCGGCCCCCTCAACATGTGGTTGAATCATGAAATGAAAAAGTTAAAGATGAAAAATTATTTCTATGACAAAGGAGGTAAAAAATGATAATAGTAATAACGAAATATCATCCTTGACCAACCTCTTTGGGGAACATCCGAGACGAAAGCCCTTGAGTAATCCTCAAAGCTAAACCTCCTATCCTCCGGGGCACATGGGGGAAGAAGGGTTTTGAAGTGGCAAGCCAACCATCCTCCTCGTCAGAAAGATGTGGAAGGCTATGAAAGAAAGTCAACCTGGGAACCCCGTATGTTTTGCGGAATGGAAGTTCCTCATCGTCCTTTATCGGAATAGTTACAAAAAAGAATGAAGGTTTCCATTGTTTCATGGATGATTCATACCGGAAAGGTCTGATAGGATCCCAGAATTGGAAATAATAAAGACTCCTCTCACGTGGATGATGGTTAATTTGAAGCAGGTGTTGCAACACTTGGGATGAAGACGGTATGTCATATAGATGGCAGAGAGTTAAAATTGTGCGCAGAAATAACCAAGAATTTGGTGTGAGGCATCCCAGACATATATTGAAACGGCGAAAAAAGCTTGTCAAGGCACGAGGGTATGGAATACGGGCCCCAAGTTTTAAACTTTGAGCCATAACAGCAAAGGTATTTCAGTCCGGACGAAGTGGGTGTTCGTTGGCAGTTATGGCCCGGCATGGCCAAGGAATATTATATTTTGTCTTTTAAAAGATTTACTAACTCGTTTGGACACCTTAAGCCGGGCAGGCTGGATGGCTCTACATCTTTTAGCCCCGAAATACCGCCCCGACGAAGGTTTGGTCTCTCATATTCCTTAGAGGCTACCTCGGGGTTTTTTGTTGAAAACTATTTGTACAGATTCATTCTCACTATGGGCATCCGGGCCGTCTACTCCTACATCTAACATGGGTTAAGATGACGTAAAAGTATAGCCCGAACTACAAGAGGTGTCAGAGGAGGAACTCAAGGTCCCGCTCCGATGGGGTTCTTCCGAGCCGGAAGACATGATAAACTATTCAAGGAAACAAGGTAAGTGACTAACCTGGAAAATGAAAGCGACACGGCTCGGAATGATTTCACGGGACAGCTTAGAATGATTTCACGAAATGGCTCGTTATGATATTTCATCACGGCACAGGAGCAAACCAGTCCAAATGGTGACAGTGACGGTAGAATGAATCCAAGTTCTACCCTATATATAGAATTTTTCGGCATGAATCAGATGGTTGAGGATGACTGACAGCTCATCCACTTCAATCTGGGTCGTTAATTTCAAACGTCGCCTGGGCATTTAATCCTCTGACATAACTCTTGCATTGAAATTTGTGAGAACGGTGCATCAATTCAAGAGCTGGGGTCAACTGATATGTCTAAAATAACCCCAAGAATGGAATGATAACACGTGCCACCATTTAATGACCAGCCCAGCCCCGCCATGAGACGACCGCCTATGTTTAATGTACCGGCACTAGGATTAACACTACCAGATTAGTACGCCGGTCCGGCTGGTAAAGAATCCACACCGGTCTGGCGTGAAAGGAAATCTCTCTGGCCGTTGACATATGAACCGGCCAAGCCTATTTGTCATACCGGCCCAGGTTCCTTGAAGCCTTGCACCGGCCCGGTCACCCATGTCGGGATAAGAATGCCATTCCATGACAGATATGAGACAATAAGGTTCTAACCTGTGTCCAACCCTTAGTGGGATACTAAATTATAAGAGTCCCACTCCAAATAAGAAAAAGAGTCCTAAAAGGACTGTGCCTCAGAACAATACGCTCAACCACTAAATCAAAGAGTTTTACTATTTGTGAAACTCGGACCAGTTGACCCCCTCATTCTCAGGTAATTTTTTAATGACTACTTTCTGCTCAAGCTTAGGGAATAGCTCTGCATACCGGGACACTTCTAATAACTGAATCTATACTGACTTGAGCGTCAGAGCGCCTACGCCTGGGGAAAACCTTAGGCCCGGGTCTTTAAGCTCACGTTTGTTTGCATTTCTTTCAGGACGCTCAACGAACACAGCTCCAGCCTAACCGACTGATCGTCATTACGGCATTGTCACCTTTTTGACGTCATTACCCTCTTTCCATTTTTGCTCGAAATTAAACACAAACTTTCCTTCTTTTACTTGATTTCTTTTCTTCTTCTCACTGATTATCCTTCGAATTTCCTCCCTCAATTAACTCGATCATCTCTCCTTGTTTCTTCATGTCATCCTCTTAGATTTCTTTCCCCTTTTGGCGCCTACTTCCCAAAATTCCTTTGCTGGTATACCTTAGGTTTGGGTTAAAATGGTGGGCAAAATATGTGTTCAAATGGTCTAAAGATGGGCTCATGTATTTGGTCAAGGTTTTTAAAATGATGCTTGGACCAATGAGGTCATGTATTTTTGTGGGTTGAGGATATCCTTTGGTTAAATGGGCTCATCATGGGCTCTAGTTTGTGAATTTCTTGGTATGAATTGTAGGCTCTTGATTTTGGGGTCATGAGTTTATTGGTTTGGACTTTGGCTTTAGATCTGAACCATTTATTCATATTTTTCTTCTCTTTTTATTTTACTCTTTTTTCATTTTCTTCCATTTTTTTAAGATCAAACTCCAACAAAAATGGTGTGCAACAGTTGTCCCCCTTTGCGTGACTTTACATAGTAAATGACGCGTAAAGGTATAGAATTCCAATGTTCGGTATGTAAACTTAAAATTAGGTGACAATGTTCCCTCAACTCCCACCCTGAGAAATAAACTATAAATAGTTACATGATAGTTTGGAATTTAACACACCAGGATATAGGTTTCCTTACCATCTGATAAAAAATTAAATCAAAATCCTATCTTCGATAATCCAAAATTAAACGCATAATAATCCACATGTTTATATGAAAGAAAAAACACTTTAATCGAAAATTAGAAACATTTTAATCCGCATGATAATACGAAATAAAAAATATTTTAATTCGAAGTTAATGACAAATTTAATCCTCATGATAAACCGAAATTAAAAATAGCTTAATCCAAAATTTTAATATTTTTAATCCGAAAAACATGATAATCCAAAATTGAACATATGAGGATGTAAATTGCCTCAATACTCATTTCAAAATTAAACCCGTGGAAATCCAAAGTTAATGCATGTTAGTCTAGGAATGCAATGATGAAGATGAATTCGTTGGAAGTAAGGGTTTTCTTTTCTTTCTTTTTTTAATTTTTAGCCTTCTACCAATTTATATACTCGCTTAATCGCCACTCATTTCTTCTCGTACCCCTTCTTACTCAAGTCCTTGTCCAGCGTGACATTTTGGAACACTTTTTCATAATTTCTAATTAAACCTTGTTAAAAATAAACTTAGAAACACAGCTACGCATTTGAAAAATGAGAAGACCCAGTACAGTGGCGGACTGGAGGGTTAGAAACAGTTGACTTCAAACTATACTGGGCGTACCTAAGGTGCCTAGGCACTGTGCCCAGTACAACGTCGATTTGGAAAATGGACGGGCGCTGGGGTGCCTAGGAACAAACTGCCTAGGCGCACCTTTCCTACACACCCAGGATAGTGCCCAGAGCAGCGGACATTGTGAGAAGTTCAAGTCCAGGGTGCCGAGGCGCAATTCAGGACGCCTAGGCGCAACCCGAGCTGGTAAAATGCCTTGAGCGACCATAAATTGTATTTTCGTAGACATTCTGATTTTTAGTGAGAGAGAGAGAGCGAAAATTTTAGAGAGAAAAGTGATATTAGTGAGAGATTTCAAGGATTTAAGCTTGGATTGAAGCATAGAAGGAGATTCAAGAAGGATTTCACAAGTTGGCAAGATTTGAGATAAGTTCATAGTTTTCCATAAAACCTAAGGTTTTTTTAATTTCGAATGGAACTTCAAATGGGTGATCTAGAATGAATATATAGGTTGATTTAAGTCTATATATGATGATATATACTAGGTTTCTCGAAGATTTGGTGGATTGAAGGCTTGAAGGCTTGAACTTAACATATTTGGGTTCTAGAGAGAGAAAGGTAATTTTCTCTTGGGTTATTAGTTTAATTTATGTTGATTTTGATTATGGGGGATTAATTTGTGGGATTGGGTGATGAATTTTCTATATGGTAGGTTCGGAAATGCAAACCCTAGTATTTGGAAAAACTCGTAGTTTGTGATAGCTTGGAATCGAAGTAGGGATTCTTAACCCATTTGTTTATCGTATCATATGTTCTCTAAAGAGCGGTTTTATTTCTTCATTGGTCAATATTGTTTGTGTTCTTGCCTAAATTGTTGCTTAGGAAGAACGAACCCTTTTAGTTGATGAATGACGAATTCCATACCCTTTTAATGCTTAATCATCTATTGGGCATGATAATCCTCATTCATGCATCGTGTAGTTACGTATATATATTTAGAATTGTTTAATATATGAAAATTCTTTGGCATGACATAGTTGGACATGTATTATAGAAGCATCGGCTCTACGAGTATGGAATCATAGTATCCTTAGGTTTTTGTGACTTATGATGGTGTTGGCTGCCGAATGGGCACATTGTTGCTGGAATCGGGATTTCCATTATGGAGGTGCACCTATAGTCATTCCGAGGAAAATTGCAAGGATTTCGATGGTTTTTCAGAATATTTATTGCCTGGTGTTAAGCACTGTAGGGTGTAGCCTATGATTTTATTTTGATGTAACATTTTAGGATGCCATGTTGCTGCATTGAGCTTGTTTCAATATTCAGCCTTACATTCTTTATGAATCTTCAATATGGGGAGGTGCTGCCGGATTTCTTTTAGGATCCGGGGTTTAGGATGACGTGTGATAAGGTCCGTAGTGACAAGGCACACATCTAATGTGGCGCTCCTAGCTAAGTGCGTGGAATTCGAGTCGGGGTGTCACAAAATTGCCTTCGTAGCATAAACCAATGAGAATGAGGTTTCTCCAGTAGATGTGCGTACTGATGTCCTCTATCCATATAAGGCAAAAGGGGCTTCTCATGTCAATCATTGTAATTGACCGTCATTTTTCCAATAATCTTCTTAATATTCTTATTCGTTACTTCGACTACTCCATTCATTTTCGAACAATATGATGTTGAATTATGGTGTCCAATTTTGAATTGATGACAAAAATCTTTCATCATCTTGTTGTTGAAATTTGTGTTGTTATCAGTGATGATCCTATCAAAAAACACATATGTACAAACAATTTATTTTCTCAAAAATCGGACAACCACACTGCTAGTCACATTGGTATAAGAATTAGCCTCCACCCATTTCGTGAAGTAGTCAATGGCCACTAAGATAAATCGATGTCCGTTGGAATCCTTAGGCTCAATCGAACCAATGCATTGTTTCCCCACATTGAGAAAGGCGATGGTGAACATACAAGCAACAGATTAATTGGGACATGAGTTATGTCTACATAGACCTAGCATTTATGACACTTGGTTGTATAATTAATACAATATTTCTCTATTGTCAACCAATAATAACCAGCTCTAATAATCTTTTTTGCCATTGCATACCTACTCGAATGAGTTCCACATAACCCTTCATGAATTTCTTTCATAATATGCTTATCTTTAGAACCGTCAACAAAACACAGAGGAACCATCCCATGATTCCTCTTGTATATCACATTTTCATTTAAGAAGAATGTCCTCGACATTCTTCTAATGTCACGTGTCATTTTTCGACACTCCTTCTGGATACATCTTCTCCTTGATATACATTTAGATATCATGATACCATGGTTTGCCGTCAAATTCTCCCTCCACATTCGAGCAATAGCCTCGAATCTCTCATATCTCGATCTTGATTATCAAAATTTCCACTTTTGGATGTCTTTCAAACATTGATGCTAGAGTTTCTAGAGCATCTGCAATCTGATTTTCTTCACTACGGATCTGGTCAAATTCAATCCAATTGAAAAACTTTGTTAATTTCTTAATGTGTTGATGATAAGGTATAAAATTTCAATCTTTCATCTCCCATTCATCACTCAACTATCTGACTACTAGTTGTGAACCCCCATAGACTTGGAACCCCTTTATATCGATGGCGACATGATTCTCATATTCAGCCATATTATTTGTACATGTAAAATATAGCTTCACGGTAAACAGGGCGGTGGCTCCTTCAGGTGATATCAACACTTATCCGATTCCATATCCTAGCGTAATAGAGGCTTCATCAAAGCATATCGTTGACTGGTTCTGATTGATTACACCTTTTTTGTCCTCCAATATAGTTAAAACTTCAAAATCTGGAAAATCGTGGTTCATTTGATTGAAATCATCAATTGCTCTTTCTACTAAATAATATGCTATTGCACTTCCCTTTACAGCCTTTCGCATGACATATTGAATATCATATTCTGATAGAAGCATTTTCCATCTTTTTATCCTTCCTGACATCGATAATTTCTCATAAATGTACTTGATTAGGTCCATTATGGAAATCAGTCACGTTGTGCGGGATAACATGTATTGTCGAAGCCTGTGTGCCACCCATGCTAGTGAACAACAAGTCTTCTCTAACATGGAATAGTTAGCTTCACAACTTGTGAATTTCTTACTTAGACAGTATATTGCATGCTCTATCTTTCTTACCGAGTAATGTTGTCCTAGTACACATCCCATCAAACTTTCTAGAACAATAAGGTACAGAATCAAGGGTCTTCCTATCACAAGGAGTATTAATACTAGAGGTTTCTATAGATACCGCTTGATCTTTTCAAAAGCGACCTACAAATCCTCATTCCATACCTTCGGGTTATTTTTGCATAGTAACTTTAAGATAGACTCACAGGTCGAAGTTAGTTTGGAAATAAATCTTATGATGTAATTCAACCTTCTCAGAAACCCTCTAATCTTTTTCTATATGGGGAGGTGGCATTTCCATAATTGCTTTTACCTTATCTGGATCTACCTTAATTTCCTTTTGGTTTACAATAAATCCTAGTAACTTTCCAGAGGTAGCCCCAAAAATGCATTTTGTTGGATTTAATTTTAGCTAATACCTCCTCAAATGCTCAAAAAACTTTCAGAGGTTCTCAAAATAATCTTCTCCTTCTTTGGACTTGGCTATCATGTAATCAACGTATAACTCAATTTCTTGGTCCATCATCTCATGAAATAAAGTAACCATGGCTCTTTGATAAGTGGCGCCAACATTCTTTAAATTAAATGGCATGACTTGTAGCAAAAAGTTTCCCAGAGCGTAACAAAAGTGGTTTTCTCATGATCTTCTGGTGACATCTTGATCTAGTTGTAACTAAGAACCCATCCATGAACAAGAAGGTTGAATGTTTAATCATATTATCTACTAGGATATCAATGTGAGGGAGGGAAGTTATATTTGGGACTTGCTCAATTTAGATTCTTGTAATCAACACACATCCTGACTTTGCCAACTTTTTTAGGTACTAGCACAACATTAGCTTCCCACTCTGGATAATATGTTACATCAAGAAAACTAGCATCGAACTATTTCATTACCTCATCTTTTATCTTCAACAACATGTCTGGCTTTAGCCTTCTCAACTTTTGCCTTACTAGGGGACACCGCAGTATTAATGGCAACTTGTGTTCCACAATATTTCCATCAACACCAAGCATATCTTGATATGACTTTGCGAAAATATCTAGATATTTGTGTAAGAGATCCCTTAAAGGTTTTCTATCATTCCCCTCAAAAAGCCTCTCCTATTCTAACCCCTTATTCTCTAACTCAATGCCTAAATTCATTGTTTAGTAACCTCTTGGTGCAATTGAATTACCTTTTCCTCTTAGTTAACCTGCCTGACCATTTCGGGCAGAATCTCAATTTCTTCATCACTTTTGCAATCAGACTCAACATTGTTAATGGCTGAATTAAAATCTGTTTCATTAATTTCATCTTCTTTGCTATCATCACTTTCAAGTTTGTTAATAGAATGAAATTGCTATTGGAAGCAAGATATCGAAATTTTGACACATAATAGAATAAATTTCATGAAAGCAAATATGCAATAGTTGCATTAACATAAACTTATTCAACAAATTAAAACATGCTCCAATTAAAAATTATATGCCAATGATATTAGTGCTTTCGAAATTACTTTTATAGGGTTTTAAAAGAAGCTGGCATTTCCAAACCCAGTTGTTGAGTGTAAAAAACGAAAGGATGAGGCATGATGAAGCTGGGTCTTACTGTTGATCCTTTTCCTTCCCCCACTATGGCAATCTCAAATTCTTCAAATTGATTACATATTCCCTGGAAGAAAGGCTCTACTACACAAGTTTTCGGTCCCACTGATAGTTTATCATTATAAACTTCCCTAGTGTCAAGTGAACTATCCTCATCCAAGAATCCTCCTAACATGAAACTATTATAGAGCCACGGGATCTGCTTCCTCTTGGATTCTAATTCGCGCCCTTCCAAGCGAGCCAACCTTTTCATTTATTTTTACATCCGAGCTTGATTTTTATCAGCCTTGCTTGGCTCATAACCAAAACCCTAACATTGAGCATGCTTCTTCATTTATATAGGTTGGGTGTGAAAAACCTAGGCAAACACAAGAGGGGGGGGTAGAATTGTGCTCCCAAATTGCAAAAGTAATCCCTTTTTTAAAATTTTAACAATTCATTATCAAATATCAAATAACACAAAAATCTAGCCTCTAATGATTATTCTAAGAAAATTTCAATCAATTCCAATATGTGATATACAATATATAATGAATAGATAGTTAACAAACGCACAAAAATCACAACACAATGTCAATAAACACAAATATGCACATCACATGGATAAAAGTTATTTAACCTAGCAATTCTAGTCGAAATGTAGTCAAATTTTAAATGTAATATCAAAACACCCTAATGAACACTATATCAAAAATTCAAATCACAATTCAAGGTCTAGCTATATGAAAAGTACACGAACATATTAGTGTTCAAATCAAATAGGCACACCAACTGAATAAAAGCTATTTGACACTATATCTAAAATTCAGATTAAAATTCAAAGTCTATATATATGAACTATGCACGGACAGATGAATGTTCCGAAAACTTTAACAATTAAAAATGTGTGTCCTATGGTTTAGAGAAACCTCCTCTAATGCAATTAACAACCTCAAGCAAATGACCAACACACAAAATAATTTAAAGCAAGTAAAAATAAAGTTCTCAATGATATATAGTGGTTCGGAGAGTGCTTCCTCCTATGTCCACTACCTCAGCCCGCAAGCTTAGGATTTCCAAATCCACTAATGTATGATGGTTTTTCAAGTTCAACGATAACATAGGATTCTAGGCAAGCTAACCCCAAATTCTTGCAATCATGGTTTCAAGATAACCAAGAACTAGGGTTTCCAAGTTGTAGCCCAAACTTATCTCACAACCTCACAAGGTTTTGTCCAACAAAGGAACTTTAAAAGTGTTTAGGCACAAGGTTATCTGAAGATTAGCTCAAAAATATTTTGATTGAGGAACACTCAAGAACTAGAGATGACACTCATGGGTAGATTAAGAATAATCTCAAGATGTGGCAATCACTCTATTACAAATTCACAAAAAGCTCTCAAGAAGATATATATGAGATTAGGAGAAGCTTTGCTGAAACACCACTCAAGAACACCTAAATATGACCCCATGGGTAAGATGAAGAATAATAGGTTCTTGATGGATTTTTGGATCTCTCTTTGATATATGAAGATGACAGCTTGATGACAATCAGATTTTTTAGCAAGAGATCTCTAGAAAGAAGCTTGAATCAAGATTTGAAGTTGAGAGGATGTGAAACTCAAAGTCTTGGCCAGTTTTTGCAAATGTTCTTCACATTCCAACACAAGCCAAACACTCTTATTTCCAAGACAAAATAATCTTTGCCATTGGATGAAAGGTAAGTCTTGATCTTGTCCCTTCCTTCTTCTTTTAATCTTGACCTTTCTTTAATTCAAACCAAATAAATCTCCACCATTATTATAAAGCCGTTCGAAATTATTGTGTAAAAATATCTCATTTGGCTTTGGCTTGTTTGGTTGCACCAATAATTCATTCTTGATGATGAAAGCAATGCTCAAACTTGGCCATGAAAAGGCAAACTTTTTCTCAAACAGAGTTGACCATGCTCAAACTTGGCCAATTAAGCTTCAACAAATAAATATATGAATTTTCTCAATAAAATCAGCTTCATACGACTCCAAATAAGCTAATGATAAATCATTTCATATATATTTAATAGTACAAACCAAATGTCACAAACATTGGAGTTCAATTGGTCACTCAATTTCATCAAATAATCTCAAACAGTGTTATATCATGTTTGCACAGTTATAATAACTTTGACAGAAAATTTTTGCATCTTTCACTCAAAATTTATTCATAATATATTAAATGTTCCCCTACGTCTTAATAATGTTTTACAATAAGAATCAAGTGATTTGGAGTTTGTATGAATAAGTTATAACTATTCAACTAACATGTACACAATGTGATGTTTGAGCAGTTTTTGTAATCCGAAAATGAACAAGTCCAAATTCATCCAATTCATATTAAATATGATAAAAACATGATTCAAAATGATATATAATGAACAAGTCTAAATTCATCCAATTCCCCAAGCCTTACCTACACGAAATCCCTTCTTTAGCATTGTGGTCACCACAGATTTAGTAACCCTTGACACTCTCAATTTTTTAATTTGAAGCCCCTCTTTGACAAAGCTTTCTAGTACAATTTTAAAATACTAGAATGAACTTGAAATCCCATCTACCGGTGCATCTATATGGTTGTAAAAGCTATAAACCATCCTTTGACTATATACATTCTCCCTTCATACGTGAATTTAAGCATTTGGTGTAGCAAGATGGCACAACTCTAGCAATATGAATCCATGCCCTCCCCAATAGACAACAATAGATTGGTAAAATTTCCATAACCATGAAGGGGATATTAAACATCACATTGGTGATTTCTAAAGGCACTTCAATATCACCCAAATCGCCCCTTTGAGGGCTTTCAAATGCTCTCACAATCATCATTGCTTGTTTCAAATAAGATCGATCTATCGGTATCTTATCAAAGGTCTCCTTAGGCATGATATTCAGATGACCCATTATCAATCAAGATTATAGTTATCTCTTTTCCATGACACATTGCTAAGATGTACAGAGCCTTGTTATGTCCTATTCCCTCTGCTGAGATTTCTTCTTCAATGAATGATAGCAAATGGGTGGCTAGTACATTCCCCAAAATCTCATCAAATGAATCCATTGGGATCTTCTCTGGTACTTATGCCTTGTTGAGCATCTTCAGCAAGACTTGATGATGCAACTCTGAAGTTAGGATCAACTCTAGGATATATATTTTTGTTGGGGTTTTCTTTAGTTAATCCTTCACCATGTACTCACTCTATCACACTATTTTTAGAAACTCCAGAACATCCTCCTTTGTAATTTTCTTTTTCGCTTCTTCTTGGCAAACTATTGGGTCTTCTTTTGTACCTGTCTCATTTGCCCATATTACTATTTTCATTTTCCTTTTCTTCTCTGCTTCTAACTTAGTTGGGTCGACGCGTGCAAAAACCCTTCTCGATCTGCTGACTCCACTCACTCCAAAAATATTATCCACGAACTCTTTGACTTTATCTTTTTCATAGTTCCATGAAATTTCCTTATTACTAGTGTATGCAAGTTGTGGCGATTGACCCTTGCATCTTGAATCATCCTCCACATAATAGTGGAGCACGATTGACTTTATTGCTACTCCAATCTTCGGCCTTTGTAGAAACCATTATCTGTCATGTTTACTTCTTTGAACTTCTTATGGCTTTTCCCAATCACAATCTTCTTATCATCCATCAGTGATTTTAACCTTCCTCAGAAACTGAAACACCTTTCAATTGAGTGGCCATTTATTTCCTTATGAAATCCACAACATTCTTGTTCATCGTACCCCTTATACCTCAATTCGCACTCTAGATCTTCAGTTCGAATAATCATTTCTTCTAAAAGACTTTAAATAACACATTCATTGGCATCATAATCCTTCCAAAATCCCTCTTGATCAGATTATCCTCTTCAATAGCATTAACTTTGTCGTCATGGTTAGGAAGTGGGTTATCATTAATGCATGGTTTTTCGATAGCATCAAAATTCAACCACTTCGCATTTACCGTTCCTTGTACTATCCGTTTAAATGAAAGCAGTCCTCCATTGAATGTCCAAGCATGCTACCATGATACAAGTAAGTGATGTCTGACTTATACCAATGGAGATAAGGGTGTGAGTAAACGTTCCCTGAAATTGGCATGATAGTACTTTGGGCATGCAATTTTGTGAAACACTAGGTGTAAGTCATGGAGATAGGATCAAAATGTTCTAAAGGTCTGTTTGGTTAACGGTTCTAATAATGTGGGTGTGTGCTTTGATAAGTGTGTGGATTTGGTGGTGACAAGTAGCCTCGAATTTGGTTATTTAATGGGAAATAATTGTTTTGAGGTGATAGATAATATTAATTTGGAGAAGAGAAGTGAGATGATCTCGGTGCATTACTTCGAGGTCGATAGTCAGACACGACAGGACTATAAGGTGCCTGATTGTAACCTAAGCTAATATTGCGCACGTCATTTTCTTTCTTATTTTCTTTTAGTCCTTTTGACGTATCAATGGCGACATGATTCTCATATTCAGCCATATTATTTGTACATGTAAAATATAGCTTCACGGTAAACAGGGCGGTGGCTCCTTCAGGTGATATCAACACTTATCCGATTCCATATCCTAGCGTAATAGAGGCTTCATCAAAGCATATCGTTGACTGGTTCTGATTGATTACACCTTTTTTGTCCTCCAATATAGTTAAAACTTCAAAATCTGGAAAATCGTGGTTCATTTGATTGAAATCATCAATTGCTCTTTCTACTAAATAATATGCTATTGCACTTCCCTTTACAGCCTTTCGCATGACATATTGAATATCATATTCTGATAGAAGCATTTTCCATCTTTTTATCCTTCCTGACATCGATAATTTCTCATAAATGTACTTGATTAGGTCCATTATGGAAATCAGTCACGTTGTGCGGGATAACATGTATTGTCGAAGCCTGTGTGCCACCCATGCTAGTGAACAACAAGTCTTCTCTAACATGGAATAGTTAGCTTCACAACTTGTGAATTTCTTACTTAGACAGTATATTGCATGCTCTATCTTTCTTACCGAGTAATGTTGTCCTAGTACACATCCCATCAAACTTTCTAGAACAATAAGGTACAGAATCAAGGGTCTTCCTATCACAAGGAGTATTAATACTAGAGGTTTCTATAGATACCGCTTGATCTTTTCAAAAGCGACCTACAAATCCTCATTCCATACCTTCGGGTTATTTTTGCATAGTAACTTTAAGATAGACTCACAGGTCGAAGTTAGTTTGGAAATAAATCTTATGATGTAATTCAACCTTCTCAGAAACCCTCTAATCTTTTTCTATATGGGGAGGTGGCATTTCCATAATTGCTTTTACCTTATCTGGATCTACCTTAATTTCCTTTTGGTTTACAATAAATCCTAGTAACTTTCCAGAGGTAGCCCCAAAAATGCATTTTGTTGGATTTAATTTTAGCTAATACCTCCTCAAATGCTCAAAAAACTTTCAGAGGTTCTCAAAATAATCTTCTCCTTCTTTGGACTTGGCTATCATGTAATCAACGTATAACTCAATTTCTTGGTCCATCATCTCATGAAATAAAGTAACCATGGCTCTTTGATAAGTGGCGCCAACATTCTTTAAATTAAATGGCATGACTTGTAGCAAAAAGTTTCCCAGAGCGTAACAAAAGTGGTTTTCTCATGATCTTCTGGTGACATCTTGATCTAGTTGTAACTAAGAACCCATCCATGAACAAGAAGGTTGAATGTTTAATCATATTATCTACTAGGATATCAATGTGAGGGAGGGAAGTTATATTTGGGACTTGCTCAATTTAGATTCTTGTAATCAACACACATCCTGACTTTGCCAACTTTTTTAGGTACTAGCACAACATTAGCTTCCCACTCTGGATAATATGTTACATCAAGAAAACTAGCATCGAACTATTTCATTACCTCATCTTTTATCTTCAACAACATGTCTGGCTTTAGCCTTCTCAACTTTTGCCTTACTAGGGGACACCGCAGTATTAATGGCAACTTGTGTTCCACAATATTTCCATCAACACCAAGCATATCTTGATATGACTTTGCGAAAATATCTAGATATTTGTGTAAGAGATCCCTTAAAGGTTTTCTATCATTCCCCTCAAAAAGCCTCTCCTATTCTAACCCCTTATTCTCTAACTCAATGCCTAAATTCATTGTTTAGTAACCTCTTGGTGCAATTGAATTACCTTTTCCTCTTAGTTAACCTGCCTGACCATTTCGGGCAGAATCTCAATTTCTTCATCACTTTTGCAATCAGACTCAACATTGTTAATGGCTGAATTAAAATCTGTTTCATTAATTTCATCTTCTTTGCTATCATCACTTTCAAGTTTGTTAATAGAATGAAATTGCTATTGGAAGCAAGATATCGAAATTTTGACACATAATAGAATAAATTTCATGAAAGCAAATATGCAATAGTTGCATTAACATAAACTTATTCAACAAATTAAAACATGCTCCAATTAAAAATTATATGCCAATGATATTAGTGCTTTCGAAATTACTTTTATAGGGTTTTAAAAGAAGCTGGCATTTCCAAACCCAGTTGTTGAGTGTAAAAAACGAAAGGATGAGGCATGATGAAGCTGGGTCTTACTGTTGATCCTTTTCCTTCCCCCACTATGGCAATCTCAAATTCTTCAAATTGATTACATATTCCCTGGAAGAAAGGCTCTACTACACAAGTTTTCGGTCCCACTGATAGTTTATCATTATAAACTTCCCTAGTGTCAAGTGAACTATCCTCATCCAAGAATCCTCCTAACATGAAACTATTATAGAGCCACGGGATCTGCTTCCTCTTGGATTCTAATTCGCGCCCTTCCAAGCGAGCCAACCTTTTCATTTATTTTTACATCCGAGCTTGATTTTTATCAGCCTTGCTTGGCTCATAACCAAAACCCTAACATTGAGCATGCTTCTTCATTTATATAGGTTGGGTGTGAAAAACCTAGGCAAACACAAGAGGGGGGGGTAGAATTGTGCTCCCAAATTGCAAAAGTAATCCCTTTTTTAAAATTTTAACAATTCATTATCAAATATCAAATAACACAAAAATCTAGCCTCTAATGATTATTCTAAGAAAATTTCAATCAATTCCAATATGTGATATACAATATATAATGAATAGATAGTTAACAAACGCACAAAAATCACAACACAATGTCAATAAACACAAATATGCACATCACATGGATAAAAGTTATTTAACCTAGCAATTCTAGTCGAAATGTAGTCAAATTTTAAATGTAATATCAAAACACCCTAATGAACACTATATCAAAAATTCAAATCACAATTCAAGGTCTAGCTATATGAAAAGTACACGAACATATTAGTGTTCAAATCAAATAGGCACACCAACTGAATAAAAGCTATTTGACACTATATCTAAAATTCAGATTAAAATTCAAAGTCTATATATATGAACTATGCACGGACAGATGAATGTTCCGAAAACTTTAACAATTAAAAATGTGTGTCCTATGGTTTAGAGAAACCTCCTCTAATGCAATTAACAACCTCAAGCAAATGACCAACACACAAAATAATTTAAAGCAAGTAAAAATAAAGTTCTCAATGATATATAGTGGTTCGGAGAGTGCTTCCTCCTATGTCCACTACCTCAGCCCGCAAGCTTAGGATTTCCAAATCCACTAATGTATGATGGTTTTTCAAGTTCAACGATAACATAGGATTCTAGGCAAGCTAACCCCAAATTCTTGCAATCATGGTTTCAAGATAACCAAGAACTAGGGTTTCCAAGTTGTAGCCCAAACTTATCTCACAACCTCACAAGGTTTTGTCCAACAAAGGAACTTTAAAAGTGTTTAGGCACAAGGTTATCTGAAGATTAGCTCAAAAATATTTTGATTGAGGAACACTCAAGAACTAGAGATGACACTCATGGGTAGATTAAGAATAATCTCAAGATGTGGCAATCACTCTATTACAAATTCACAAAAAGCTCTCAAGAAGATATATATGAGATTAGGAGAAGCTTTGCTGAAACACCACTCAAGAACACCTAAATATGACCCCATGGGTAAGATGAAGAATAATAGGTTCTTGATGGATTTTTGGATCTCTCTTTGATATATGAAGATGACAGCTTGATGACAATCAGATTTTTTAGCAAGAGATCTCTAGAAAGAAGCTTGAATCAAGATTTGAAGTTGAGAGGATGTGAAACTCAAAGTCTTGGCCAGTTTTTGCAAATGTTCTTCACATTCCAACACAAGCCAAACACTCTTATTTCCAAGACAAAATAATCTTTGCCATTGGATGAAAGGTAAGTCTTGATCTTGTCCCTTCCTTCTTCTTTTAATCTTGACCTTTCTTTAATTCAAACCAAATAAATCTCCACCATTATTATAAAGCCGTTCGAAATTATTGTGTAAAAATATCTCATTTGGCTTTGGCTTGTTTGGTTGCACCAATAATTCATTCTTGATGATGAAAGCAATGCTCAAACTTGGCCATGAAAAGGCAAACTTTTTCTCAAACAGAGTTGACCATGCTCAAACTTGGCCAATTAAGCTTCAACAAATAAATATATGAATTTTCTCAATAAAATCAGCTTCATACGACTCCAAATAAGCTAATGATAAATCATTTCATATATATTTAATAGTACAAACCAAATGTCACAAACATTGGAGTTCAATTGGTCACTCAATTTCATCAAATAATCTCAAACAGTGTTATATCATATTTGCACAGTTATAATAACTTTGACAGAAAATTTTTGCATCTTTCACTCAAAATTTATTCATAATATATTAAATGTTCCCCTACGTCTTAATAATGTTTTACAATAAGAATCAAGTGATTTGGAGTTTGTATGAATAAGTTATAACTATTCAACTAACATGTACACAATGTGATGTTTGAGCAGTTTTTGTAATCCGAAAATGAACAAGTCCAAATTCATCCAATTCATATTAAATATGATAAAAACATGATTCAAAATGATATATAATGAACAAGTCTAAATTCATCCAATTCCCCAAGCCTTACCTACACGAAATCCCTTCTTTAGCATTGTGGTCACCACAGATTTAGTAACCCTTGACACTCTCAATTTTTTAATTTGAAGCCCCTCTTTGACAAAGCTTTCTAGTACAATTTTAAAATACTAGAATGAACTTGAAATCCCATCTACCGGTGCATCTATATGGTTGTAAAAGCTATAAACCATCCTTTGACTATATACATTCTCCCTTCATACGTGAATTTAAGCATTTGGTGTAGCAAGATGGCACAACTCTAGCAATATGAATCCATGCCCTCCCCAATAGACAACAATAGATTGGTAAAATTTCCATAACCATGAAGGGGATATTAAACATCACATTGGTGATTTCTAAAGGCACTTCAATATCACCCAAATCGCCCCTTTGAGGGCTTTCAAATGCTCTCACAATCATCATTGCTTGTTTCAAATAAGATCGATCTATCGGTATCTTATCAAAGGTCTCCTTAGGCATGATATTCAGATGACCCATTATCAATCAAGATTATAGTTATCTCTTTTCCATGACACATTGCTAAGATGTACAGAGCCTTGTTATGTCCTATTCCCTCTGCTGAGATTTCTTCTTCAATGAATGATAGCAAATGGGTGGCTAGTACATTCCCCAAAATCTCATCAAATGAATCCATTGGGATCTTCTCTGGTACATATGCCTTGTTGAGCATCTTCAGCAAGACTTGATGATGCAACTCTGAAGTTAGGATCAACTCTAGGATATATATTTTTGTTGGGGTTTTCTTTAGTTAATCCTTCACCATGTACTCACTCTATCACACTATTTTTAGAAACTCCAGAACATCCTCCTTTGTAATTTTCTTTTTCGCTTCTTCTTGGCAAACTATTGGGTCTTCTTTTGTACCTGTCTCATTTGCCCATATTACTATTTTCATTTTCCTTTTCTTCTCTGCTTCTAACTTAGTTGGGTCGACGCGTGCAAAAACCCTTCTCGATCTGCTGACTCCACTCACTCCAAAAATATTATCCACGAACTCTTTGACTTTATCTTTTTCATAGTTCCATGAAATTTCCTTATTACTAGTGTATGCAAGTTGTGGCGATTGACCCTTGCATCTTGGATCATCCTCCACATAATAGTGGAGCACGATTGACTTTATTGCTACTCCAATCTTCGGCCTTTGTAGAAACCATTATCTGTCATGTTTACTTCTTTGAACTTCTTATGGCTTTTCCCAATCACAATCTTCTTATCATCCATCAGTGATTTTAACCTTCCTCAGAAACTGAAACACCTTTCAATTGAGTGGCCATTTATTTCCTTATGAAATCCACAACATTCTTGTTCATCGTACCCCTTATACCTCAATTCGCACTCTAGATCTTCAGTTCGAATAATCATTTCTTCTAAAAGACTTTAAATAACACATTCATTGGCATCATAATCCTTCCAAAATCCCTCTTGATCAGATTATCCTCTTCAATAGCATTAACTTTGTCGTCATGGTTAGGAAGTGGGTTATCATTAATGCATGGTTTTTCGATAGCATCAAAATTCAACCACTTCGCATTTACCGTTCCTTGTACTATCCGTTTAAATGAAAGCAGTCCTCCATTGAATGTCCAAGCATGCTACCATGATACAAGTAAGTGATGTCTGACTTATACCAATGGAGATAAGGGTGTGAGTAAACGTTCCCTGAAATTGGCATGATAGTACTTTGGGCATGCAATTTTGTGAAACACTAGGTGTAAGTCATGGAGATAGGATCAAAATGTTCTAAAGGTCTGTTTGGTTAACGGTTCTAATAATGTGGGTGTGTGCTTTGATAAGTGTGTGGATTTGGTGGTGACAAGTAGCCTCGAATTTGGTTATTTAATGGGAAATAATTGTTTTGAGGTGATAGATAATATTAATTTGGAGAAGAGAAGTGAGATGATCTCGGTGCATTACTTCGAGGTCGATAGTCAGACACGACAGGACTATAAGGTGCCTGATTGTAACCTAAGCTAATATTGCGCACGTCATTTTCTTTCTTATTTTCTTTTAGTCCTTTTGACGTATCAAACTTGTAAAAATTGATGCTAATGTTTCCTTTTTTATGCATCGCTCAATACGTTCTCTCATTTGCATCATTTCAGATATGTCTGTATGACCTCTTCCGACCATCTTTGATATGTATGGCTTCTGTAGTTCATCTGTGAATGCTTTACTCAGATAATGGTGAGGTTATCTAACTAGCAAGGTCCCTCTAGCAGTGTCCATAATCCCTGAAACTTTCTCCATCCTTTATCACTGTATTCTGAATATCATATACATATAGGGTTGGGATCATTGCCATATTGTGCTTGTACTATTTAGAGAATAGTTTGGCCAAAGCTTCCCATGTTGTGACCTTTGACGGGTCTAAACTATTGAACCATCGTTTTGCAGCCCCTATCAAACTATCTTGGAAAAAGTGAATCAACATTTTGTCGTCTTCGATATAGGGTTGCATCCTCCGATAGGACTTGGTTAAATGGTCCAGCGGTACACCTAAACCATTGAAGATAATGAAGCTTGGGAGCTTGAAATTCGATGAGATATGCAAATCTTTTATCAAGTTCAAACTTTTAGAACTTTAAGTCACTGGGGCTTTGAACCCTCCTACAGATCTCATCTACTTATCCATTTTCTTGATGCACACCTAAGAAATTGCATTTTTCTCTCTATAGTACCTTATTTTTATCCGGGTTCAGTCTAATATTTTTATTTTTGGAGACTCGATAATATTTGTTTTGGATGTATACTTTTGGGCACAATTCCTCACCTACCATGTTCACCCACTCCTCCATCACTATCACTCACCAACCACTCCTACCCTAACCACAACCACCACCTCTTCTCTTCTTTGTTAAATGAGTGATTTCCTTGCCTGCGGATCTTTTGGTTGCCAAGTGAGATATTTCACAATCACTCACCATCTCTATCACTAATTCAGGCATGCATTCCAATATTCCTCCATTGTCTCCTTCTTTTGCCAATTATTCAACTCTTCTTTAATGATTTTTTGTCTCCCCTGCCACGTTCAGTTGCATTTCTTTGTAATCTCTACCACCTACTCAACTGTGAATCCTGACTTTTCCTCTCCTCTCTCTCTTTCATGACATTTTATTCAAACCCTTTTTCAATGTTGTTTCTATCTTTTGGCCAACTTCATCTTTTTCCTCTTTGAGTCACCTCTTCACCGTCAACTCAGCTTTAATAGCAGGTCATCTGCCAAATTTTTTCCTTTTCTTACACTGCTAAAACTCCTTGGTCAAAATCCTTTGTGATCTTCTCCCACTTCATGGGTTAATTTTGAACCACCTCAGTTAGCTCATCTCTATGGCTACCAAAAGAACATTTGAGCAATCCCCTCAAACGACTGATCTAAATCGCTTTATCTGTCAGGAAGCGGTTAAGAAATATCGAGAATCAATAAGGGAAAGAAAAATTATTCCAGAGAGAGGTTTGCAAACTTCTTTAACAGCAGAGCCTGCAATTGCAAAAATTATTGCTGAGCGGGGTTGGGAGGATTTTTTTGCATAGCCAAAACCCGCAGTTGTCCCAGTGGTAAGGGAATTTTGTGCAAATGCAGTTGTAGGGTATCAACATGTATATGTTCGGGGTATGATGGTCCCATTTGATAGCAAAACCATCAATGCTGTCTACAATCTTCCAGACATCGTCAATGACGATTTCTCGGCCTTGCTGGAGTCTGATACTATTATAGATGAAGTGATTCATACGTTGTGTAAGCCAGGAGCTACCTGGAAGAAATTTAACGGGGTGGAAGTCTCATTTCTCACATCTGCTATGACAAAAAAATAGTAGGACATGGATGCGATTTATCTGGGCGAAGCTCATGCCAAGCACTCATTCAATAGATATTCCCAAAAATAGAGCAATTTTGCTTTATTGTATTCTACATGGAAAATCAATTGATATTGACAAAGTTTTGCACAATTCCATTGTGCACAGTTGTCCCAATACAACAACCATAGGCTTTGTTTGCCCTCTTTTATCTGCACATTGTGCATGAAAGCTGGAGTTATTGGGCACCGCATGAGGAGGTGCAGTATCCGAGATGTGCTATTGATCGTAGAATGATCAGAAGATATAAGGATGATGATATTGTTGAGACTTCTACTGTAGCGCTGAATCCCCTATTGTTCATCATTCTCAGTCATCCGGAACCACTGACGTAGCTAAAAGGTTAACATAAATTGAGGCACATCTGGATTACTTGTCCAAAACTATTAATCTATTAATGACATATATTGCAAGCAATCATGGAGTCATGAGTCACATGCCTTATGATGACTCCAGTGATTTTGGAATGCATACCATGCAGTTTTCCACTGCACAAGCCCAACAACATAATTTTTATCCTTCTGAAAATCATGAAGAGCCGGGATTTCAGTCAGGAAATTCTTATTTTCTATCATTTCAGTAATTGTTCAACATTTCAGACGTTGTGTTGTTTATCTTATGGGAAAGTTAGTTTTCCACATGAATAGATTGGGTTTTGATTTACTTCGTATGATCTTCAATAGAGGCATTTTCATAATTATGATAAAAAATTCCGCTAGAGTGAAAACCTGAAAGGGCGCTCTAGGCAAAAATTAGGGACAAAAAAATAGGAAAAACAAAAAGGAAAACATAAAAAAAACACATAGAGGAGAAGAAATGCATTCAATTCAGACTGTGAGTTCAGAAGAATAGTTTAGACACAGACTTCTTGGACTTTGGACATTGTCATGTTTGGTAATCAATTTGATGTGTGGCGATATGGTTGAAAGTGCATAATTGGCTTCATAGACACGCACCAAAACTGGGGCATTTTTTGGTGGGATTATTACATCAGATATAATGTAATGCAAATTGGATTTAATCATTGTTAATTGGGGGCACACCAAAACTAGGGCAGTTTTGGTGTAATCTTTGAATTGTCACAATTTTTATCTTGGAAAAGCTCAGTCCATTTCTCATTTCTTTGACATCAGCATTTCTTAGTCAAAATAAGCTTCTTACCGCCACTCATCATTTTCGATTAAACTTTATCGAAGTAATCATTTTCTTTGACTTTGCTTATACATTTTCACATCTCATTCACCCTCCAAGAAGTTTCCCATTTGACATGCATAGTCGTACTGATAAATTTATCATTGACAAAGTTTTGACAGAAAATGCGGTAAGTACATTAGAATATTACTTTTAACAAGACATTGATAGATGTTGGTATTCTACACTGCAAAAGGGATTAAAAAGAACCTGTGGTTGAGAGATGTATTATTAGTAGAGGAATGATCTGAAACATAAAAATGACAAAGTTTTAACTAAGAAGTGTGGTAATATATGGGTTTTGAAGAAAATTGGTCATTATTGAAAAAAAATAGGAAAAAAAATAAAAAGAAAAAACTTGAGAGGATTGCATTCATTCCAAGTGAGACATTCATGATTGAGCAATATATGTCATTGCATGCATCATCACTGCATTTTACTTATTCTTTGACAGGTTTGTTCAAACAGTACAAATTCGGTCAATCTTCACGAATCTGGTACGCATCACTTTCTCCAAATATTTTATGATTTGCCCGAGTTGGGAGTGACCCACAGGTCCAATGCACTATTATTTCACACAAGTCAACTTGCGAGTGGCCCACAAATCAAGTGTATTCCCTCGTTGATTGCATGTTTCAACTACAAAGTTGTCGCTCTCAATCACTGCCATAACAGGAAGCTGTAATGACTCAGGCGTGCGTTCCAACATTTCTCCCCATTTGTCTTTCATGACACTCGTTCAAAGTTTTTGTCTCTTCTGAAAAAAATTTCTTCTTCCCTGTCTTCTTCCCTGTTGAGTCACACGTCTTCACCATCTCTATCACATCTCTTCCCTGTCATAGTCACCACTTAGGCAGACGTGACTTTCTTCATTTCTCTTGTTTTCCTGGCATGTATTTTCAAAATATTTTGGCATATCCGGTGACCGTTATGGATAAAAATACATGGCGTCAAAGCATTGGTCACATGACTGCAACTCTCAAAAGGCGACAAAAATCACAGCCTCGGACTGTGTTACCACAGGAATCAGTTCAATTGGCTAATGAGCCATCACCCCCTAATGCTATACAAGAGATACTAGTTCGGTTGGACCAATTGGTAGCGGGACAGCAAAGGTTGGAGCACATGTTGTCTGTGCTCACGAACATGATACGCAATTAGGGTCAAACCCAGTCAGGAAAGTCCAAACTTCAAGCCTCAGCAAGGTTAACTTAGGTCTAGCCCATTTTTCATGTTTCAACCAAGCCGGGATTGGTTGGAGTGTTCCGGAGCACTTTTTTATTTTAAAAAACAACAAAAAATCAAAAGTCAAAAATTAAAAATCCAATTTTAAAAATAATCATAAAAAGGGGGTTTGCAATTGAAGATCAAGCATTTTTTTAAAAAGAAATAAAATCATTTTCCACGATTAGCCAAGCAGGGAATGACTCTAGTGATCCCGTGCATTTTTTGAAAAAAATCATTTACATTGATTAGCCAAGCCGGGAATGGCCCTAGTGATCCCAAGCATTTTAAAAAAATCATTTTTAATGATTAGCCAAGCCGGAATGGCTCTAGTGATCCCCATCATTTTTCAAAAAAAATCATCATTTCCAATGATTAGCCAAGACGGGAATGACCTTAGTGATCCCGAGCATTTTTCAAAAAAATCATTTACATTGATTAGCCAAGCCGAGAATGGCTCTAGACATCCCAAGCGTTTTTCAAAAATTCTTTCCAATAGCCAGCCAAGCCAGGACTGACTGTAGTGATCCAATGCATTTTCGTGAAATTGGACCAAAAATAGGTTTACTACTCCTTTGCGCGCAATTACTATGTAAAGGTCACACAAAGGGGGGCAACTGTAGTACCTTATTTTTGTCTGGGTTTAGTCCAATATTTTTATTTTTGGAGACTCAATAATATTTGTTTCAGATGTATACTTTTGGGCACAATTCCTCACCTACCATCTTTACCCATTCCTCCATCACTATCACCCACCAGCCACTCCTACCTACTAATCCACCCGCCCCCACCTAATCTCCACCTACCCTAACCACTACCACCACCTCTTCTCTTCTTATACCGGAAAAACATCACTCAAAAAGGGAGGGGGGTGGGAGAAAAAAATCATTGTTCTTCTCTTGGATCCAGCAGTCATGACCCTCTCTTCTCTCAACTTAAGCCACCATCACAAATCTTCTCCTTTTCCATTACACTAAAAACCATAACATCACCACACAAACCACCATCCTCACTGCCATCATAACTTCACCATTGGAGCCAACATCAAAAATTTGACCGTTCAACACCAAGATCCCACCGTCCTCTAACCACTGTCCAAAAATCAGCCAAATCGAACGACGAATAACCCTCCATCTGTCACCATTCCTGAAACCCCATTTTTAGAAATATTCCTACACAAATCAGTTTGGAAAACAATTTTGAAATTGACCTTCTAGAGCTTCAAATCATAATCCGACCGTTCAACACCAAGATCCCACCGTCCTCTAACCACTATCCAAAAATCAGACAAATCCAACCACAGATAACCCTCCATCCGTCATTATTCCCGAAACTCCATTTTGACAAATATTCCTACACAAATCAGTTTGGAAAAAAAAATTCAAAACTGACATTCTGAAGCTTCAAATCATAATTCGAGTGTTCAAAATCAAGAACCCACTGTCCTCTAGCCACTGTCCAAACATTGGCCAAATCGAACCATGGATATCCCTCCAAAGTCACTATTCTGAAACTGTATTTTGAGCATTTTTCCTTATTTTTTAGTCTTTGAATGTTGTATGTGGGCTTGAAATTGTATTTAGGGCTTTAGGTGTTTATTTGGGTTTAATACATAGTACTTGGGCATTAGGGATTTTTAGAAATTTGGGCCAGAAACATAGGGTGTAAGGCTTGGGCCCGATTTAGAAATTTATAGGTTTCTTGATTTTTGTCTGATGGGCCGGATGTTACATGCACATATGTGGGATTTTAATTCTTTTGGGTTTTGTTGTATTTTGGGTTTTAGATTTAGGTTGGGACCTTGGGTATTAATTGGGATTTGTAAATATGTATTTGGGCCTAAGGCCATGTAAATAGTGAAAACAAAAATAATAAAAATTGCATACATGATTTTAGGATGCTAGAAGCATGTAGACACTTAGGGCTCGTGTATATATTAAATGAGTGTTTACGTTGCATGCTTAGGGGTATTTAATATATTGGCAGTTAATCCGACGACGGAACCAAACGGGGAAGCAGTGGATGATATCCCAAAAGGATTCTTGAGGATAAAATCTTCTGAAATTCTCATCCATTGGATGGAGAAGATTTTTTTAAGTATTCATACTGTATATAAAAATTATATCGAAAGCCTTAATCGACGATGAAATTAATTTGGGGAATACATTGGATGCACCATCAGGAAAAAAATTTGAGGTGAGAATATTTCATGGAAACTTGACCATTGGATGGAAGGGTCCCATGAACATCAATATCAGACTCTCAGTATAACTTTTATATCTTGTAAATAATTGTCATGCCTCATGTATGTATTTTTGTTAAAATGTCATGTTTGATTTTCTTAATCATTTAATGGGATAATAAAAATTAAATTGGCAACTATTTTTTAAAACAGACGTTGTGGGGTGTTATGTCGTTAGTAACAATTTAAAATATACTTACAAATGTACAATTAATATATAGTGAACAAGTACGAGTCGATCCCACAAGGAGTGATGCTAATAGATATATAATCTAACACTTGAATGTAATTGATACAATTATAAAAGGGGGAAAAAGGGTTAAATCTTGTAATAGATAAAAATTAAGACAAAGAAATTGATGTTGAGAACAAGAATGAGAATTGATATTAATGAAAACAATAGCTAAGACTCACTATCCACCACAAGACATTCAAACAATTTATAAGAAATAATAGACTAACAATTTAAGCAAGCATATGATGACAACATTCACAACAATGTCATGGCCAAACTCAAGTTGTATGATTCTCTCTTAATTGCATCTAAAGTGTATGGCGTCTACCTCATTACGTGTATTCTTAATTGAAATCTAGCATGGCATCTGCATCAATCAACAATCAAGAATCCAATAAGAGCAAAGAGAATATGAATGTCACAAGAATCCTAATACATGGTATTTGTACTTAGGTATTCAAGAATTGATTTTTCATAATTCATTTTCAACTGAATTATATGTTGCAAGAAAGAACATATTCAACAAGGCAATTGACCATGTTCTACAACAGTTAATTCTAATACATGCTTCAAAGTTAGCTAATCAAAGAAACACAATACTAGAACTCACATAACATGGAAAAATCAAAATCATCATGCTTGTAGAAATTGAAATTCACACAACTTATAAAATTGAAAGCATGCTTAGGGCTTCAAGAAAAGCCCTAACTAACAAGAGTTTAGTTATACATAACCAAATAAAACATGAAATATAAAAACATAATTACAAACACAAGCCTTGTTTTCTTCTTCTCCTTCTCCTCTTTTTGCCTCCAATCCTTCTCCTCTTTTTGCCTCCAATACTTCTCCTCTTTTTCTTCTTCTCCTACTCCTCTCTATTTATAGATAAAATGAGCACATAGTGGAGGATTTAGTGCCATCTTTTGGTGGTGGATTGTCCATCAAATTCGTGTGGTGGATTGTCCACTCTTTGAATGGAAATAGTATCATCAATGACATCAACTTCCAATTACACACTAATCTTGTAACTGCATTCTGGGCCTAAACGAAGCCTATTATGAACTCAAACCCTTCATCAATATTGTAGATACAAATGTGTAGATAATTATGGGCTTTTGAATCACTCAATGTGGACATCAGACGCTCAAGTTATGGGCTTCTTAAGGTCTGGTCTTCAAACATAAATTCTGCTTCGGATAAAACTTCCAAATTTGACTTCGAGGCAACCTTTAGAGGCCCAAATGAACTCTGATTTTTGTGAACCAGCACTTCCTGCAAAGATTGAAGTGTCCTCTAAAAATTTGCTAAAGATCAAATCTCATTATGACAGCTCTTACTACCTCTTAACCTGCAAAACATCCAAGAAGATCTTAAGTGTAATAATCTTGAAAATTCAGCTTTTAAGCACAATTTCTTGGCATTGCTTTAGTAGTATTTTAGCACTTTAAGAATGTATATTCTGGCACTTATCAAAACCCCCAACTAGCTTATTGCTAGTCCCTAGTAATTCAAGTGTAAAAATGTTATGAGAAAAGATTGAAAGTAACAATACTGGAACAAAAGGTAAGAGATCACAATTCCTATCCAGATTAGTATAGTCACAACTTCCAACACTTGTGTGTGTGTGTGCTAAGCCAAAACCTTCATACCACAATCCATAATGCATATAACCTCAAACAATTTATCCAAGTAAAAGCCTCAACTCCATATTCTCACAGGGTATAGAAGGATTTCTGGGCTATGAATTTCTCTCATGGAGTTGGAAAATATATATGCACTCAGAAGAAAAGTCAATTTAAGGACAAACAAATAAACAAACATTGATCAAATGATAGGTATATTAGCTGTCAAGAACTTCCACCAGTCTTACCACAAACCTGCTTTGGAATTCTATTGATCAACATTTTCCAATTGACAAACTAATAGAGCCTTATTACAGAAAAACTTATCTACTGACGAATGACGAATACACATAACAATTTTTTCTCTTTTCTCTTTGTCTTCTTTCTTTCTTTCTTTTTTTCTTTTTTTTGTTCTTTTTCATCATTTTTTTCTATTTTTTATGTCTCGAATTCATAATCTCGAATTCATAATATAGAACATCTCAAACAAAGGCCCAATAAAAGTACAACATTGTTCTCAAACATTGATCAATATCATCCTCAACTTTCATCCAATCATTCCACAAACCATGTAATGGTGTTCATTAACAGCAATTATCCATTTCAAAAGATCAATGCAAGTTCATAAGTTGTTTTACTCATTTATCTCCACTCATTTGTGCTTTAACCAGAAAATAGTCTTAGTCATATGCATTATCATCCATCTTACCACGACGCTTAGTATTGGTGGAAAACAAATGTGTTAAAAGTTGCTTTCTAATAATCCAGATAAAAAAAATGACTCAAACTAATTGTACCAGTACCAAATCATCAAAGTGCATAAATATGTCACCACCCCCAACCTAAACTAAACATTGTCCACAATGTGAAAATAATGAAGAATGGAAAAACAATGCAATGCAAGGAAACATGGGATAGAAAAATACAACCTGAGGCGGAAAATGCTCGGACAATGGTGGAAGGGGAAGATGGTTAGCGCCGCATCATATTCATTAGGACATTCAGCATGTGTTCCAGCCGCTGTTGTCCAACCTCCAACCTATGCAGGCGGGCTAAGATGTCGTGAATGTGGTCAGTCGAAGGTAGTGCAGCAGCAGAAGAGTCAGACGCTTCCAATTGTAAAGCAACTGGACGTCACGATGTTCATTGTCTGCGAGCATTGGAAAGCATGTGACCAGTACTCTGACGCCAGGTAGAGTTCTCCAAAACAGTCACTGGATAATTGGAAGTTGTCTGACTGGGAGGTGGGAGAATGCCCATACTGAAAAGCAACCGCATGATGAGTCTCGGGAAATATAATCTCCCGACCTTGGTTGTTTGTTTCTCTACAAGGGTCTTCGCCTTAAGAATGCTCTCAAGGTAAATCCGGCCAATATCAAACCAGACTCCGCGATACATATAATATAGGGCAGAAAGTATGTTACCCTGGCGTTGTTGACTGTGTCCAATGGGGCAAAGGTTACTTCGGATGCCATCATCAAGCATCCACATCGTGGACGACAAATAAGAGCGGCCTGTAGAAGCAGCATTATTCGGATCGTGTCGCCCTTGACACAGATCATCAATCATCTCTTGATGGGAAATAGAGATCGGCGCTTGAAAACCTACAGCGACGTCAGCGGTAGGTGGATAGCCTAAACATGAGCAAATATCCACTGACGTGAATTGAAGTCGAAAACCAGGGATGTCAACCTGATACACTGGTTGAGTGCCAGAAGAGTGGGGTAACTTGAGAAGAGTATGGTAAAAGGAGCGAACGATGTGAGGATACACCGAGAATTCATCTTTTGGATCAGGATCGACCAAGAACAACAGGGAATGGTCACGGAGGTAGCTCATGGCCCATTGGTTGGCAGAATCGTTTAGGATTTTGGAATCGATTCGACGTTCTGGCAGGATTGTAGCTCTGGCGAATAAGTCTACCGTCGCAACGGCATCACGGGGGCTGCGTGACATACTATGATGGAGGAAGAGAAAGATGATCTGAAAAGGGAGAGTTGAAAATCAGGAATAAACAGAGTGTGAGAAGATAAGACAATTAGGGTTTTTTTTTTTTGTAGATCATTGGTGAAGAAGATATAAACAATTATATCACTAATTACACCAGGGAAATTCCCAGGAAAGATTGGAGGGACACAGTGGTCCACTTAAATACCAAACTCCTTAGACAGAATTTTCCTAGACATGCAATTAGTAGCATAATATATCATACTATCTTACTCGATCGAAATATATATTGCGGAACCCAAAAATATAAATATAAATAGATATATTGTTTTTTTTGTAGAAAAAATTGAACACACAAAGATAATGAGAAAGAAATATGGGTTGCCTCCCATAAGCGCTAAATTTAGTGTCGTCAGCCAGACGGAACAGCGTATCAAGTGAGTGGAACAGGATCAGAGAGCCTTAAATTCTCATCAAGATGTTCTGTTGCTGGCTCTAAATAGTGCTTGAGACGATGACCATTCACTTTAAAAATATTTCCCGTCTGTGGGTGTTGAAGATTCACTGCACCATGTGAAAAAACATGAGTAATAAGGAATGGACCATACCATCGTGAACGGAGCTTACCTGGGAATAGTCGGAGGCGTGAGTTATATAATAAGACTTTCTGCCCAGGTTCAAAATGTTTTCTCAAAATGGTCTTATCATGATAGGCCTTGGTCTTCTCCTTGTATATTTTAGAGCTCTCATAGGCTTCATTTCGGAGTTCTTCCAACTCACTCAACTGCAACTTTCGTTGCTCTCCTGCAGCCTTCATCTCAAAATTGTACTGTTTGATAGCCCAATATGCTTTGTTCTCTAATTCAACTGGTAAGTGGCAGGGTTTGCCAAAAACCAACCTGTATGGTGACATTCTAATCGGAGTTTTGTAGGCTGTACGAGAAGCCCATAGAGCATCCATGAGACGATCAGACCAATCCTTGCGTGGGGAGCTCACAGTCTTCTCCAATATCTACTTAATTTCCCTATTACAAATTTCCACTTGTCCGCTTGTCTGTGGATGATATGGCGTGGGCACCTTATGTTTGACTCCGTACTTTTGCAAGAGTGCTGCAAAAAGTTTATTATTGAAATGGGACCCTCCATCACTAATTATCGCCCTGGGTGTTCCAAATCTCGCAAATATACTTTCTTTAAGGAATCTGAGAACAACTCGAGAATCATTAGTCTTGGATGGAACTGCTTCCACCCATTTTGAAACATAATCCACAGCAAGTAAGATATATAAATAACCTTTAGATGAAGGAAAAGGTCCCATGAAATCAATACCCCAAACATAAAAAATTTCAACTATTAGAATAGGAGATAAAGGCATCTGATTCCTAGATGAAAGATTACCTAACCGCTGACACCTATCACAAGTAGAGCAAAAAGTATATGCATCTTTGAACAAACTCGGCCAATGAAATCCACATTGCAATACTTTCAAAGCTGTCTTCTTTGGTCCAGAATGTCCTCCACAAGTATGAGTGACAAAACGTGAGTATGGATTGAAATTCTAATTCTGGCACACACCGTCTAATGATTTGGTCAGAACACCATTTGAAAAGGTATGGATCATCCCATATGTAATATTTTGCTGTTTTCACGAGCTTATCCTTGTAAGTTCTTGGCACATTTTCCGGAAGATCACCTGTAACAAGGTAATTGACAATGTCAGCATACCATGGTGTAGAAATAGATAAAGATAGTAATTGCTCATCAGGAAAATTCTCATTTAGAGGCAAAGAGTCTTCTTCGGTCACTGAATTGTTCACCAAACGGCTGAGGTGATCGGCCACTACATTCTCGGATCTTTTTTTGTCCTTAATCTCCATATCGAACTCTTGAAGTAATAGAATCCATCTAATCAAGCGAGGCTTCGCATCCTTCTTTTGAAGAAGGTACCTAAGAGCTGCATGGTCAGAAAATACAATTACTTTAGTGCCAATCAAATATGCGCGAAATTTTTCTAAAGCAAAAATAACAAAAAGGAGCTCCTTCTCTGTAGTGGAGTAGTTTAATTGGGCATCATTGAGTGTTCTACTGGCATAGTAGATAACATGAGGTACTTTATTTACTCGTTGTCCCAAAACTGCTCCTACAGCATAATCTGAAGCATCGCACATTAGTTCAAAAAGGAGGCTCCAATTGGGAGGCATCATGATCGGTGCTGACGTAAGAAGGAGTTTAAGCTTGTTAAAAGCTGTCAAACATGTCTCATCAAACTCAAATGTCACATCCTTGGATAGTAAGTTACACAATGGCTTAGCTATCTTGGAGAAATCCTTGATGAACCTCTTGTAGAAACCTGCATGTCCAAGGAAAGATCTTATTTCCTTAACTGTAGATGGAGGTGGAAGATTACTTACCAGATCCACTTTTTCTTTATCAACTTCTATTCCCTTGCTAGAGATGATATGACCAAGTACAATTCCTTTTTGTACCATAAAATGACATTTTTCCCAGTTTAAAACTAGATTGCATTCTTGGCATCTTTCTAAGACCAAAGCGAGGTTATGAAGGCATTTATCAAAAGATGAACCAAATACACTAAAATCATCCATAAATACCTCAATTATGTGCTCCATCATATCTGAAAATATGTTCATCATACACCTTTGAAAAGTACCTGGAGCATTGCAAAGACCAAAAGGCATGCGCCTGTAGGCGAATGTACCATATGGACAAGTAAATGTCGTCTTGTCTTGATCTTCTGGTGCTATTGCAATCTGATTGTAGCCCGAATATCCATCAATAAAACAATAATGGCTATGACCTGCAAGACGTTCCAACATTTGATCAATAAAAGGTAGTGGAAAATGATCTTTTCTAGTACCTGAATTAAGCTTTATGTAGTCAATGCAAACACGCCATCCTGTTTGACCTCGCGTGGGAACCAACTCATTATCTGCATTAAGGACTACTGTAACTCCATATTTTTTAGGAACCACTTGTACCGGACTAACCCATTTGCTATCAGAGATAGGGTAAATGATGCCAACATCTAGCAATTTGAGTATTTCTTTTAGCACCACCTCCTTCATTATTGGGTTAAGTCTGCGTTGGGCATCTCTTGTTGGTTTTGTTCTGTCCTCTAGTAGTATCCGATGCATACATCTAGAGGGACTAATTCCTCTGATATCAGCAGTACTCCATCTGATTGATGTTTTATGCTCTTTTAGTACTCTCAACAATTTCTCTTCTTCTTCATTGCTGAGGTCAGACACAATGATTACTAGCAATGTACTTCCTTCACCCACATACGCATACTTCAAATGCTTTGGTAGTTCCTTCAACTTCAATTGAGGTGCCTACACAACAGATGGTACAAGTTTTTTCTTAGGCACTGGTAAAGGCTCAAAGGCAGAAATATACATACCTAAAGAAGGTAAGGCTCTAAGGCGAGCTAAGACTTTGCTAGCTTGTTTATCCTCATCGATGGTTCCAAAGTCATGAATTAAAACTTTGTCCATAATATCTCGACCACAACTGTCATTGAACACTTGTTGACAAATTGTATCTAACGCATCTGAGTGAAAACAGTAATGTTCATCACTTGGTAATTTGAGTGCTCCAAATACCTTGTACTCAATCGTTTGTCCCTGCACATTCATAGCTAGTGTACCCTTTTGAACATCAATTTTGGTACATCAATTTTGGTACCTACTGTGGCCATGAATGGACAACCAAGAATTAAGGTTAATTTTACTTCTGACAAAGGAATCGGCTCCATCTCCAATACTAGAAAATCAGCAGGTAAGATTAATCCGTCAACTTTGACTAAGACATCTTCCAGAATACCTCTAGGGTATTTGATTGATCTATCTACCAACTGGATGCTCACAGAGGTCGCCTTTAGTTTCGCTATATTCAAAGATTCAAAAACAGAAAAAGGCATTAAATTGACAGATGCACCTAAGTCAAGAAGAGCTTTCTCAAACCTGTGATCCCCAATGATACAAGGGATAGTAAAACTGCCCAGATCTTTAAGCTTGGGAGGGAGTTTGCTTTATAGAACAGCTGAAACTTCCTCAGAAACCTTAATCGTTTCAAACTCTTTGAACTTCCTCTTATTTGTGCACAAATCCGTGAGGAACTTTGCATATTTTGGCATTTGTTTGATGGCATCTAAAAGAGGAATGTTAATCTCCACCTTCTTGAAAGTATCCAAGATTCCTTGCATTGGATCTTCTTTCTTGGACTTCTACACTCTGCTAGGAAAAGGAGCATGTGAAGAAATATAATTTGGAAGGTTAGAGTTAACCTGCAGATTTGGCGTTTCCTGGAAAGGAGTAGTACTGCTGCTAAAATTTGGATCTAGAACGTCTGGATTGATCATATTGTCAGAGTCAAGGTTCTTCTCTTCTTCTGGCATGCTTATTTTTCCAATTGTTTTCCCTCCCCTCAAAGTGATTGCTTTAGCATGTTCATTAATCTTAGGGTTGACAACAACTTGGCCAGGAAGCTTTCCAGGTTCTCTTTGATTTAATGCAGTGGCTAACTGTCCCATTTGTTGTTCCAAATTTGCAATGGCGTTATCCATTTTTTGCATGAATGCTTGAGTGCTCTGTGCCATAGATGTAACCATATCTTCAAGTGATGGTTTCGGAGGCTCCACTTGAACTCGATGTTGCGGTAATTGAGCAAAAGGTTGTTGCATTGGTTGATTATTACTCCACCTAAAATTTGGATGATTCCTCCATCCTGGATTGTAGGTAGGAGCAAATGGATCACTCCTTGGCCTTTGCATTTGGTTTTGATTCTGATTTGGATACATACCAAATGCATTTATTTGTGCATCCAAGACCGCAACTTCATTTTGTGGACAACTTTCCATAGCATGTCCAGGTGTACTGCACACAGCACACACTTGAGAGCCTGGAACGATTAACTACTTCACCATATTTGTCAAGTTTGCAATTTGGGCTTCCATGTTTGAACTTGATTGTGCTTCGTAGACTCCAGCCCTTTTTTGAGGTTCTCTCACTCTGTTGTAGCCCCATTGTTGAGAATTAGTTGATAGAGTTTCGAACATCTCCCTTGCTTGTCCGGCATTGTTATTCATCAATCCACCACTAGATGTGGCGTCCACTATTTTGCGATCTGAATCCAGCATCCCTTCATAAAAATATTGCATTAGTAGCCATTCTTGAATATTATGATGAGGACAAGAGCTTAAGAGCCTCTTGTATCTCTCCCAATATTCGTGGAATGCTTCTCCATCATTTTGTTGGATGCTCACTATCACTTTTCTTATTTTATTTGTCTTTTGAGCTGGAAAGTATTTCGTCAAGAACTTGTTTGCCAAATCTGTCCATGTTCTAATTGAAGCTCTTGGTAAAGAGTGAAGCCATGTCTTTGCTTGTTCCTTCAAACTAAATGGAAACAATTGCAGATGAACCTGCTCATCAGTTAAACCTCTTATTTTAATTGTGGAACAGACATCAGAGAATTCTTTAAGATGCATGTGAGGATCTTCTCCAGCATGGCCTAAGAATGTAGGCAACAAATGAATCATTCCTGACTTTAGTTCAAAATTGTCTACAGTAGTATGGGGGTAGACAATGCATAAAGCTTGATCTGCTGCTTGAGGCACAGAGAAATACTTAAGTGACTTGTTCATGTTATCTGGTTCTTCTTCCATTTGGACTAGGGCTCTAGGACTTGTAGTTGGTGATGACAAAGGTGATATCTCTGGAGTGCGATGGTCTCTTTTTCGTTGTTGACAAAATAAACAGATATCCGCTAATTTTGTGTTTAACGAAATATCGTCACTCGATAAGTTCCCAAGATCTGAGCTGGATATTCATGTATCTGCAAAATAGGAGAAATAACAATATAAATGAATTACTTAGGTGGCGAGGCCAACCATGAACATAAATTAATATAGAGAAAATTTGGTGGATGGCAGTGCCAATCACAACCAGAGGATTAAAGGAGTTAGTTGACAATATATAAAAAGTTAGTATACAGAAGAAATAAAATGGGGCAGAAAAGGCCAACCATAAAAAAAATGATGTTAGTAAATATTAAGGTATATTAATAGGCGGTAGAACCAGCCATTAATATTAATAGATATATACATATATTAACAACAGTAGGCGGTTGAACCAGCCGTTAATAGAAAACAAAATGGGGTGTTTAAGCTAACCATGTTAAAGAATGACATATCATGTAAAACCTTCCATGTAGGAGGTGCTAATCAACAAAAATAAATAAATAAATTATATACAAGAGTTAGATGACATTATATTAGGTAATCACATCCCCGGCAATGGCGCCAAAAATTGTTATGTCGTTAGTAATAATTTAAAATATACTTACAAATGTACAATTAATATATAGTGAACAAGTACGAGTCGATCCAACAAGGAGCGATGCTAATAGATATATAATCTAACACTTGAATGTAATTGATACAATTATAAAAGGGGAAAAAAGGGTTAAATCTTGTAATAGATAAAAATTAAGACAAAGAAATTGAAGTTGAGAACAAGAATGAGAATTGATATTAATGAAAACAATAGCTAAGACTCACTATCCACCACAAGACATTCAAACAATTTATAAGAAATAATAGACTAACAATTTAAACAAGCATATGATGACAACATTCACAACAAGGTCATGGCCAAACTCAAGTTGTATGATTCTCTCTTAATTGCATGTAAAGTGTATGGCGTCTACCTTATTACGTGTATTCTTAATTGAAATCTAGCATGGCATCTGCATCAATCAACAATCAAGAATCCAATAAGAGCAAAGAGAATATGAATGTCACAAGAATCCTAATACATGGTATTTGTACTTAGGTATTCAAGAATTGATTTTTCATAATTCATTTTCAACTGAATTATATGTTGCAAGAAAGAACATATTCAACAAGGCAATTGACCATGTTCTACAACAATTAATTCTAATACATGCTTCAAAGTTAGCTAATCAAAGAAACACAATACTAGAACTCACATAATATGGAAAAATCAAAATCATCATGCTTGTAGAAATTGAAATTCACACAACTTATAAAATTGAAAGCATGCTTAGGGCTTCAAGACAAGCCCTAACTAACAAGAGTTTAGTTATACATAACCAAATAAAACATGAAACATAAAAACATAATTACAAACACAAGCCTTGTTTTCTTCTTCTCCTTCTCCTCTTTTTGCCTCCAATCCTTCTCCTCTTTTTGCCTCCAATACTTCTCCTCTTTTTCTTCTTCTCCTACTTCTCTCTATTTATAGATAAAATGAGCACATAGTGGAGGATTTAGTGCCATCTTTTGGTGGTGGATTGTCCATCAAATTCGTGTGGTGGATTGTCCACTCTTTGAATGGAAATAGTATCATCAATGACATCAACTTCCAATTACACACTAATCTTGTAACTGCAATATGGGCCTAAACAAAGCCTATTATGAACTCAAACCCTTCATCAATATTGTAGATACCAATGTGTAGATAATTATGGGCTTCTGAATCACTCAATTTGGACATCAGACGCTCAAGTTATGGGCTTCTTAAGGTCTGGTCTTCAAACAGAAATTCTGCTTCGGATATAACTTCCAAACTTGACTTTGAGGCAACCTTTAGAGGCCCAAATGAACTCAGATTTTTGTGAACCAGCACTTCCTGCAAAGCTTGAAGTGTCCGCTAAAAATTTTCTGAAGATCAAATCTCATTCTGATAGCTCTTACTACCTCTTAATGTGCAAAACATCCAAGAAGATCTTAAGTATAATAATCTTGAAAATTCAGCTTTTAAGCACAATTTCTTGGCATTGCTTTAGTAGTATTTTAGCACTTTAAGAATGTATATTCTGGCACTTATCATGGGGTGCCTTACCCCTTCTCCATACGTAACAAACTCACTTACCCTTTTTCTGGATTTTCGCCGTCCAAAATATTTTTATGGTGACCAATTGCACGTATTACAATTGGTGGCGACTCTATTTTAAAATTTTCTTTCGCAAAACCGGTTGCGACACTCTCATCATCTTTGCTTGGCGTGACATTTACCACCTTGAGCACCTCAACCTTGGATGGGGAAGAGTCAGCATTCTGATGGTCCTTTTTTTCATGAGATTCGAATCCTTTATTGTCACTCGATGAGTTTTCCTCCATTTTTCCCTTATTCGCCATTTGCTTCATGAGCAAGCTGAGTTGCTCTTTTAGTTTTGCTACCTCCCGACTCAGTTGGTGTTCATGCTTTGTTGGTTACATTGTAATGGTGAGTTGTGATTGTGAGCGAGTGTTATATGAAAACTCGAGCAAGAAGTTTCTGGGTGCACAATTTAGAAAATTGGTCTATGATACTTCAAAGTCTACCACACTACAAGTGTTCCATTCAAACATGCATAAGATCAAAGATCTAGACCAAGAAAATTGGAAGTATTTATATGAGACTGAGCATTGTTTATGGACTAGGGCTACTTTCCTGACATATTGCAAGAATGACAACATCATTAACAACATGTCAAAGAGCAATAATTCGAAGATATTGAATATCAAACATAAGCCCATTATTACCATGCTGGAGGAGCTCAAAGCTGAGGCAATGGATAGGCATGTTAAGCTATAGACTAAGATGCAAAGAAAGAGACAAAAACTAGTTAAAGGAGTCTACGAATGGGAGAACTAGAAGTTTGAAAAAAGTCGATCATGGACAGCAAAGTGGATTGGAGGCTATGCACAATCAATTTTCTAGTTAAATCTGTTGTCTCATCTTCAGTAGTAAAATTATGTTCCATTATTTTAATATGTGACAATGCAGTATGTTGTCAATGTTTCAGGTCACCAAAAAACTAGAGAAACATGTTGTTAATGTTCGTGATGCATCATGCTCATGTAGGGCATATGAAAGAGGAGAACGAAGTGTTGTTGGCCTAGAAGACTTGTTGGTTCTAGAATAGTTGTTGGTAGAGGAAGAGGTGCTACCAGAGATAGAGGAAAAGGTTCTATTAGAGGTCGTGGAAGAGCTATTTGTAGAGGTTGTGCAGACACTAAAGCTGGAAGTGAGCAGGGTAGCAAAACTACTAAAAGGGATGCCAAAAAGATGTCAGTGAGGAGAAAAGGTGCCACTTTTGGGTTAACTAGTAGGAGGGACACTTTACAGAGTCTATCTGTGCGCATGGAGGGTACTTGGACTCATTCCTCATCCACTGCATCAACACTGTTAGGCGCAACATCTAGCTCAAGGTACAATGTTTGTTACGTGCAACTCAACAATCCATTAACAAAGCAAGGAAGAATGTTTATGGAGGAGTTAATGGCATCCATGTTTTGGATGGCCTTTTTGTTGAACTACTATATATTGGACATGTAATGCATGCGTTATTTTTGTAATTTCTGCTTTTGGAATGTTTGACACTTAGTACTCTTTTGGACCATATGGACTATTTGAACTCGTTGACTAATTGTGATGGATGGTGAGATATCTGTGATTAATCTATTTCTGTTTCATTCTGAAATTTCATTTGCATATATAGTTTTCATTTTTTGGTGACTTTATTGGAACACCGAGCATGTTAATTCAAATTGGTTTGGTACCGTTGAATTGAAACGGTAACTAAAAGTGTCATTTAACAAAAAATCCACATGTAAAACAATTTCCAAGTAATACAGGGTCAAATGCCACATAAGCAAAATAGCTGCCCAATTTTGGAAACTCCTAGCCAAATGGTTAGACTAAAAGTTGTTTTTACCCTTGGAAAATTAGTACATTGAAGGTCTCACGTTAGATGGGTTAAATACATTTTTAGTCATTGAAAGATGTTTCATTTTTCATTTTGGTCACTGAATGTTCAAACATTACAGATCAGTAATCCAAAGTTTTAGTTTGTTTCAGACTAGTCATTTAAGGTTATCATATTGGAACAACAAGGTTACCTTTTTGGAACAACAAAGTTTCCATATTTGAAAATTTTGAAGGATTGCAACCTTGAATTTAAGTTTCACAAACAACACCCTTCTATCTTCAGCCAGAGGCTTCCATTCTAAATAGGTTTCCATTCTCAATTATTGTGAACTTCTAGATTTATTGTGAAAAATATTGTATGCCTTATCATTCTGTTTAGCTTTTAGAATGTTTTATTCTTCAATTGATTGTTATCTTCAACTTTCACGTCAGGGGCGAACCAGCATCCAAAATGAGGGCGGCAAATTAATAGTTGAAAAAAAAATTGAAAACTTTAAAAATTAAAGAAAATAATGACACCGTATAATAAATTTAGTATGGGAAGACAAGAAGAAGATTGACTGATTATGGCCATGGGCTCTAATTTTGGACTAAATTGGGTGTTTTGAAAAGGGTTTAGGTATTCACATGACCACATGGATCTAAGTGGAAAGAATAAATTGGACCTAAGTAGTGGGTATAGAATTGGCCTTGAGAGTTGGGATAAAAAATAATTTATTAAGCAAAATAAAGAGAAATCAATAATGAATTAAGATTGGGGGAATACATAATTTCAAGGAGGGAATTTTTTTTTTGATATATTATATATATATATATATAATTTTTTTTCAAGCCATAAAACAACGGGGGTCCGCCACTTTTTCAAGTGTTTGTCTTATTGGTTATATTGATTCAAGTTCTTGTTATTCGTTTTCTTACCTCTCCAAGACAAAGTGTAAGAAGGGATGGATGGTTCTGGTCCTAGGAACACCTTGATAGACAACAAAGCTTAGAAAGAACACGTACGTGTTCTATTGCATGTCCCTTGTTCTATAATTATTATTCCGGTTTAAAGGCATGGTTGGAGTTATTGTATACAGTTAGGAAGTCTGTTCTAGATTGGCTTCAACTCTAATTAACTGCTGAAAACATGGAGACCACCTCTGTTTATATTTTATCAGATACACTCTCACCTCTTTAGCAAATGATCAAGTCTATCACTCTGTGAGTTATTCATTAACAATGAGCCTCAAGTGCGATGCACATGACACAAGACTCAAAACACTTTACTATTAGCCGGGCAACTGCCTCCATCGCCAATCTCTGTGAAGTAGGATAGCTTTTGCTCATATTAAAGGGTTCTTGCTAGGGATTTTGAGCAAGGCTTTGGATGTTTAAGTCTTGGAAGAACTTGAAATTGGGGACTAAAAATGATAGAATTAGACTAGAAAATTGTAAAAAAGTTAGATAAATGACATAAGAAATAGATAGATAACCTAAGCATCAGACATAGGGTTCCTTGGCGTCGCAACGAAGGATGATTGCATCAAACATTTGCAAAGTAAGTCACATGCTTGAAAGTACTCTGAATATTATTCATCCATCATCATTGTAGACCCTAAAATCTGGAATAAAAAAAACTCGATTGAGACCTTCGACAACCTACAAAGAGACACTAAGTCGAACGAATGAATGATGGCCATCGAAGTGATCTTAGACGACAAAGTCCGATGACAGATAGGGACTTTATAGTGAGAGAAGTTAATAGGCTTTTAAATAGAGGAGGACAACATAATGTAGATCATAGAGATTTATGAGGCTGGGACTAATCATACTTATAGTGCTCCAGCTCACATGTTTGGTACGTGATTTGCATAATATGGTAAGCATTAGGTTTGTAGTTGGCCATCGAGCCTTTGTTTGACATCAATTTACATTTTGAATGTTATTTGTATGGATGGCCCAACCCGTGGGTCATTAATGTAGAACAGACCTTGATGGGCTTAGGTTTTTTTAGGCCAAGCAAGCTTGTAATGATGGAAGGGCAATGTGAGCCTCACTCTAGTGATCTCACAAACCTTATATGTGGAATAGGCTGTGTGGGCCTCAATTCATTGGGTTCACAAGTCTAATGTCGAATGGGATTTGTGGACTTCCTCACAAGCCTGATGTTGAATGGGCTTTTTGGACCTCAGTGTGTTGGTCTTACAAGCTTGATGTCGAACAAACTTCATGGGCCTCGGTTTGTTGGGCTCACAACCCTGATGTCGAACGAGATTCATTAGGCTCACAAGCTTGATGTCCAATAGGCTTCATGGGCCTCAATTCTTTGGGCTCACAAGTCTGATATCAAACGAGCTTCATAGGCCTCCGTTCATTGGGCTCACGAGCTTTATGAAGCCATTCTAGATGTAAATGCTTTTTTGCACATACAATTTATCCCCCACTCTTGTAGTCAAGTTCCTTAGCTTTAAGAGTAGTGAATCATTTTCATCCATGGGCTCATACAAAAACACGGTCAAAGATAAAGAATTCAAGACATTTTCCATGGATGGAACACCTACTTTGTTGCTTCCAGCGTCGTATAGTATATGCATGCTCCATTATGGATAATGATTCTCAAGGTCGCATATCTTAAAAGCGTTTACCATTTTCAATTAATGATCTAAGTGACTATATTGAGCTTATTAATCGTTCGTTTGCCTTCTAATTGATAAGGCACCAATCTGATGAATACATCCTACTCCACAACCAACTGCCTGACACGCATTATATCGTGGCTCTTGGGAAAGTTGTTGAGTAAATTGAATAGGACGATTTTTAGCCTATACAATTTTTTTGCAAAGATACACCAGGTTAAAATAACGAGTGATGGCCATCGGAGTGGTCTTAGATGATCAAGTTTCATGACGGAGGGGGACTTTATAGTGAGAGAAGTGAATAGGCTTTTAGAGAAAGGATGAGAGCATAATGTAGATCATAGAGATTTTATGACACTCAGACGACTCATACTTATAGTGCTCCATCTCATATGATTGAAACTTGAGCTGCATGAGCTATCAAGCATTATGCTTGTAGTAAGCCACTAGACTGTTGTTTAATATCAGTTTACACTTTTAATGTTATTTATATGGATGGCCCGTGGGCTGTTAATTTTGAATGAGTCTCCATAGGCCTAGATTTCATTAGGCCAAGCGAGCTTGTAATGATGCAAGGGTTGTATGGGCCTCACTCTGGTAGGTTCACAAGCGTTGTTGAATAGGTTTTGTGGAGTCCAGTTTGTTGGGATCACAAGCCTGATGTCGAATGGGCTTTATGGGCCTCTATTCATTGGGCTCAAAAGCCTAAGGTCAAACGGGCTTCAAGGGCCTCAGCTCATTGGGCTCACAAATATGATGTCAAACATGTTTCGTGAGATTGGGCTCCAAAGCCTGATGTTAAATGGGCTTCGTGGGCCTCCGTTCGTTGAGCTCTCAAGCCTTGTGTAGCCATTATAATCGTGGATGTTTTTTACACGTACAGTTTGTCCCCACTCTTGAAGTCAAGTTCCTTGGCTTTAATAGTAGTGAATCATTTTTATCCAGGGCAACTTGTCGTACAAAAACATAGTCAAGGATAAAGAATTCAAGATGTTTTCCAGAGATGGAATACCTGCTTTGTTGCTTCCAATGTCATACGGTATCCGCGGTGTTCCATTATGGATAATGATTCTCAAAGTTCGATGTCTTAAAAGTGCTTACCACTTTCAATTCATGATCCGCGCGACTCTAGTGAGCTTTTTAATCGTTCGTTCGCCTTCTTATCAATAGGCACAAATCTGATTGATATATCTTGCTCCAGAAGCAACTGCCTGATACGCGTCATATCGTGGCTTGTGGGCAAGTTGTTGAGTAAATTGCATAGGATGGTATTTAACCTATACAATTTGTCCCATACTCTCAAAGTCAAGGTTCTTGACTTTGAGAGTAGTATTGGTTTCATTCCCATTGATAACTAAGGCCACTGATAATACCTCATAATTGGGATTTTCATAATAGAATTATGAGGTATTTAGGCTTTAATAATTCATTTAACTTGTTGTTAAGCTTCTTACTATGCCTCCATTAAATCTTGCAGGAAATGGCTTATATGGAGTTAAATCATTAGAAGAGGCGTTGGAACACTCGAAGGGAGAAGAAAAAGGAGGTCTTGCATCAATTTAAGAAGGTCCGTCCGGACACAAGAAGAAGCCGTCCGGACAGATTACAAAGAAACGGAGGCAGAGAGCAAACAAGGGTTATCCGTCCGGACGCCACTTTTGGCCGTCCGGACGGATCCGTCCCGATGGATAATAATCCGTCGGGACGGATTACTCTTGAGTGGAGACAAATTCATTATCCGTCCGGACGGGAAGGTAATCCGTCCGGACGCCGATCGCGATTCTGCATTCCGAAAATCAATTTTTGAAGGACATTTTGGGGAAATTTAGATTGTAACCAATGGGGAATGAATTTGTAAGGATAGAATAGGTTTTAAACATCAAAGTTAATTGTAAAAACCCTAGTTTTGGGGTTGGAGGGGGCATTCACCATTGGAGGCAGCCAAGCTTTTCATCATTTTTCCAGCATTTCTTCTCTCAAGCTTTTGTTGAGTTTTTCATCCAAAAGTTCTGTAAGCATACTGATTTTGATATATATGAGCATGTTTATTGATATGATCATGAGTGAGTAGTCCTTATCTCTAGTTCCTAATCCTAGGTGGTGGATTTGAATCTTGATTGCTCAATGTATGCCATGGAATCCATTGTTATGGAATTCTTATTTTGATTTCTTGACAGTTGTGACTTGGGTGCTTATAAATGAGTATGTTGCTGTTATGTTGGAGAGATTTTGAGTGTAAATCTAGTTTGACGACTAGGCCAAGCCCAAAGGTGAATATTAATCCATATTATTTGGTGTGTTGTATTCTAAGCATTTATCGTTAAATCTTGAAGATTTTATAACCAACATCACTTGTATTGAAGTCATCATAAACCCAAGTCTAATTTCATTAATTGAATGTTTTTGATTTAATTGTGCTTGCATGATTGAATTTGAGTACATTGAGCATGAGAGAGGATTATCTACCATGATGGATTAGGACTAGAGTTTAATTAATTGTTTGAACTGAATTGATTTCGTTACTTGCTTGAATTGAAAATCAAATTACCGATTGAATCGGCCCATGTTTACTCTAAGACTTGATATTTGTTATTCATTGTGAAATTGCATCATTACACTACATTTGCATCCACTTCAAATTATCCTAAACACACCTCCTCGAGACTCGACTCCGGACTCCCGGACTTTACTACTTGCCGATATCCTACACTTGGGGTAAGTTCACACACACAATAAAGTGTCGGTCAAGTTTTTGGCGCCGTTGCTGGGGAGGCGTGTAAGAAGGGCAATCGGGTGGATTTGTAGATGCTTGTAGATGCTCTTCACCATACAACATTAGGAGGCACTTTTGGGCTCGCTTCAAGGGTGACTTCTTACCTTCTTATTATTACTGTCCATCATTAAAAAAAAAAAATTTGAAAGAGAAGAATTGGAGTAAGGGATTAACTTAGGTCCTGTGGGCAATGGATGCCATTTGTTTGCTGTTGTGGTAGTGGAAACGTTGAGTGAGAAAGATTTGTGTGTTTATTGTTAATATTGACTAATTGCTCCTCTTTGATACCCTGTTTATTGATTGAGATCTTGGTGTTAGTGTACTTCTTGATTTCCCTTGATCATATTTCACCATGTCTATGCCTAGAGGGAATTCTAGTTTAGCGGGGGGAGTCGGTGATGCTAAGTCCGAGAATGCTAGTGTGAATGATCGCCCTCGAGAGGGAGATATTGATGTGAATATGTTGCTTCAATTAATTCATGCTCAACAGGCTCGACATGAGAGACTTGCGCGTAATCCACAACCTGTGGGTGATGACCCTGCACAACCTAATGTTAACATGTTACCTCAACCCATTGGGCAACCATATGTGCCCCCTCCTGTTGAGCTTCAACCGCAAGTGCAATTACAATATGATCATCCTCATATGCATCATAGGCCACAAAATCATCAAATGGGGGATAATCTCAATTTTTGTCCCTTGGACCAAGTTCAAATACATGAGAATCGCACTTTGCGACAACTCACCCATCCTTCCAGTCAAGCACAGCCATCATGCATCATATTGCCACGGAATCAACAGAATGTGCATCTTAAGTCTAACATGTTTCAAATGATTCCCAAGTATCATGGTATGGAATCGGAAAACCCATATTCTCATGTGCATGAGTTTGAATCTGTGTGTGTGACATTTGGGGATGCTGCTTGTAGTCAAGAAGTGTTGAAGTTGAAGTTGTTTCCATTTTCTTTGAAAGATCATGCGAAAAAATGGTTTGAAACTTTGCACCCCCAATCCATTGCTACATGGAGGGTAATGCAAGAGGAATTCCTTAAAAAGTTTTTCCCCACACATAGAACCATTTCACTTCAAAAGCAAATCATGAACTTTTCTTGTAAAGATCATGAAACATTTTTTCAAGCATGGGAAAGGTTCAAGGACCTACTTTTTATGTGCCCTCATCATGGTTTTGAGAAGTATCAATTGGTGAATTTTTTCCATGGTTCTTTGACTTCTTCTCTGAAGCGTCTAGTGTCCACTATGGTTCAAGGTGATTTTTATGATAGGGATGATGATGAAGCTTTTGTATTCTTTGATAGCTTAGCGGAAGAGTCTAATTCTTGGGAACCTCCTCCAGTGTCTAGACATGACCCCATTCCTTCCGCTCATGGCAAGGTTGTGTTAAGTGACCAAGATGATTTGAAAGCCAAACTAGCCATTGCAACTAGGCAACTAGAGAGTTTAGAGTTGGCAGAGGCATCCAAATCATGGGAGCCTTCTTCATCATCTAGTGGAAATTCGATGGTGAGTTAAACTGAAAACTTGAAATCCCAGTTAGCACACATGACTAGGAAACTCGAAACTTTCAAGTCTAATGCACCAGTGCATGTGGTAGTGGGGGATGACTCAAGTTGTACTCTATGTGATTCTAGGGATCATAATCACTTCCAGCTTGCAAGGAAATGTTTTTTGGACAAGGAATGTATGGGAATAATTTTCAAAAGTCCTACCCTAACCAGAATCAAGGAAACAACCCTTCTTGGGGGAATTCTGGATGGAAGAACCAACAGAATACTGGGTGGAGGAATGATGGAAACTCTCAATTTCCACAATTCCCCAATCCACCCCAACAAGTACCACTTCCTTCTCAAGGTATGCCTGTACCCCAACAACCATACGTCCCACCACCTAAGAGATCTATTGAAGATACCCTTAACATGTTCATGAATGCCCAAATGAGTGAAAATCAAAAAGCATCAAAGTGGCAAGAACAGACCAATAGGGCTATGGAGGATCTTAGGACCCAAATGACCAAGGTTACCCAAGCTTTGACCTCTACTGAGAAAGGAAAATTTCCATCTCAACCATTCCCAAACCCCTCTAAGCAAGCCAACCAATGTCAAACCTCAAGTGATGGTGTGAATGGGCAAGTTCAAGCCATCACCGCTTTGAGGCCTGTTGCATTAAGGAGTGGGAGAGTGGTAGATAGAGCCAATGGAAAGGTAGATAAGTTGGGAGGTGAGGATGAAATTCGCGATAGTGCATTGGGAGATGAGCCCACCAAGCCTTTAGTTGAAGTTGAGGAAAAGAGAGATGAAGGAAGAGAAAAGGATAAGGGAAAACCAAGTGATGAGAAGTTGACTCTTAGGAAAGAGGATGAGTAGATTCCTAGGATCCCTTTTCCTCAAAGGCTAGGAAGAAAGACCAACGAGGCACTTAATTTGGAAATGTTTGATTTATTCAAACAAGTCAAGATCAATATCCCTCTTTTAGATGCCATTAAGCAAGTGCCTTCCTATGCCAAGTTTCTCAAAGACCTTTGTACAGTCAAGAGAAGATTGAATGTTAAGGAGAATGCTTTCATAGCGGAACAAGCTAGTTCCATTATCCAATCATCCACTCCTCCGAAGTACAAAGATCCTGGGTGCCCTACTATTGCATGTGTCATAGGTGACCATAGGATTGAGCAAGCTTTGATTGACTTAGGAGCTAGTGTGAACCTCCTTCCCTACACAGTCTATCAACAATTGGGGTTAGGTGAGTTGAAACCCACTAGGATCACCTTGCAATTAGCCGATAGATCCATTAAGGTGCCTAGGGGGATTGTTGAAGATGTGCTGGTCCAAGTGGACAAATTTTACTTCCCGGTTGATTTTATTGTGCTAGATACACAACCACTCCCGAGCTTTAGCCAATCTATTCTGGTCATATTGGGTAGACCTTTCTTAGCAACTGCGAATGCTTTGATAAATTGTAGGAATGGAGTGATGCAAATTTCCTTTGGAAATATGACTGTCGAGATGAACATTTTCAATGTGGCTAAGGGAGTGGGAGAGTGTGAGGACATCCAAGAAGTAGATTGGGTTCACTCTTATGTTGAGGAACATCTAGAGTTGACACTTGCAAGGGATTCAGTTGAGAGCGTGCTAACATTGGGTGAAACAGCTAGCCAATCGTTAATTGAGGAGGATGATATGAAGGAAGCTTTAGAGTTTTTACCTATTCATGGAGTTGGACGTTGGATCCCTCCAATAGAGGAATTAGAGCCTTCACCCATTAAGACTGAATCATCTCAAGTGCATCCGCCAACACCGGATAGGAAACCTTTACCAAGTGAGTTGAAGTATGTGTTTTTAGGATAGCAAGAGTCCTACCCAAATAGTGATATCATCTTTGCTCACCTCTACTCAAGAAACACAGCTTTTAGAGGTTTTGAAAAAATTCAGAGGAGTCATTGGTTGGACAATTGCAGATTTGAAGGGAATTAGCCCTCTTATGTGTACACATCGTATATATATGGAGGAGGAGGCTAAACCAGTCCGACAAATGGAAAGGAGACTTAACCCAAACATGAAGGAAGTGGTTAGGGGTGAGGTACTTAAGTTGCTTGATGCGGGGATCATTTATCCCATCGCTAACTCCAAATGGGTATCTCTCACTCAAGTGGTTCCTAAGAAATCAGGAGTTACGGTAGTAAAGAATGACAAGAATGAGTTGATACCCACTCGGATTCAAACCGGGTGGAGAATGTGCATTGACTACCGTCGACTCAATTTGGTGACTAGGAAGGACCATTTTCCCTTACCATTTCTTGACCAAGTGCTTGAGAGAGTCGCGGGGAGGGCTTACTATTGTTTTCTAGATGGGTATTCCGGGTACAACCAAATAGAGATTGCCCTAGAAGACCAAGACAAAACCACCTTCACATGTCCCTTTGGGACCTATGCTTATCGGCGCATGCCTTTTGGCTTGTCCAATGCTCCTGCCACTTTTCAGAGGTGTATGATGAGCATATTCAGTGATATGGTTGAGAAGATTGTAGAGGTTTTCATGGACGATTTTTCAGTGTATGGAGACACTTATGAGCAATGTCTAGGTCATTTGGCACAGGTCTTACAAAGATGTGAGGAGAGCAATTTAGTGCTTAATTGGGAGAAATGTCATTTCATGGTCACCCATGGGATAGTTCTTGGGAATATTGTGTCGTCAAAGGGGATTGAGGTGGACAAGTCAAAAATTGAATTAATCCAAAAACTCCCTTCCCCTAGATGTGTCAAGGATGTGCGATCATTTCTGGGTCATGCGGGTTTCTATAGGCGGTTCCTTAATTCTTTTAGTGCCATCGCTAAACCTTTGTCAAACCTCCTAGCCCTTGATGTTCCATTTGAATGGACAACACCTTGCCAACAAGCTTTTGATCACTTGAAATAAGCTCTCATCACTGCCCCAATTATGCAAGCCCCGGATTGGGATTTACCATTTGAACTTATGTATGACGCTAGTGATGTAGCGGTAGGGGCTGTTTTAGGGCAAAGAAGAGAGAAACAAGCTCATGTTATTTACTATGCTAGCAAGACTCTCAACGAAGCTCAAGTGAACTACACCACAACCGAAAAAGAGTTGCTAGCCATAGTCTTTGCCCTAGATAAATTTCGGTCTTACTTGGTTGGAGCTAAAGTCATAATTTTTACGGATCATGCGGCTCTCAAGTATTTGCTTTCGAAATCGGATGCTAAGCCGCGCTTATTGAAATGGATCCTTCTCCTTCAGGAATTTGATCTAGAGATTAAGGATAAGAAAGGAGTTGAAAATGTGGTAGCTGACCACCTCTCTAGACTTCCTGGACAAGAGTTTTTTTATCATGGTCTTCCCATTAATGAACATTTTCCAGATGAACAGTTGTTTCATGTGAATGACATCTCCTCTAGCTTGGTTCCTTGGTATGCTGACATTGCCAATTTCTTGGTTTCTGGGAAAATGCCGACCCATTGGAACACTTTGGATAGAGCCAAGTTTCTACGCAATGTGCGCAGTTTCTTTTGGGATGACCCCTACTTATTCAAATATTTCTCAGACCAAATCATTAGGCGATGTATCCCTGACCATGAGTTCCAAAGTGTCATGGCGTTTTGCCATTCTTATGCTTGTGGAGGACATTTCTCCTCCCGAAAGACTGCTGCTAAAATTCTTCAATGTGGTTTATATTGGCCTTCTTTGCATAGAGATGTTCATACATATTGTATATCATGTGATAGGTGCCAAAGACTAGGCAATTTGACTAAACGTGATATGATGCCCCTTAATCTCATCACCATTCTTGAAATTTTTAATTGTTGGGCAATTGATTTTATGGGGCCATTTCCTAGTTCTTTTGGGTACCTATATATTTTGGTTGGTGTGGACTACGTGTCCAAGTGGGTTGAGGCTATCCCTTCTCGAACCAATGATCACAAGGTTGTGATCAAATTTTTGAAAGAACACATCTTTTCTAGATTTGGCATGCCTCGTGCCATAATCATTGATGGTGGTTCTCATTTTTGCAATCACCCGGTTCAAACATTGATGAAAAAATATGGGGTTATACACAAAGTGGGAACACCATACCACCCACAAACAAGTGGTCAAGCAGAATTAGCCAATCGGGAGGTTAAGAGAATTTTGGAAAAAACAGTGAACTCCAATCGCAAGGATTGGTCACTGAAATTGGTGGATGCTTTGTGGGCTTATCGTACCACCTTTAAAACCTCTCTTGGAATGTCACCCTATAGACTTGTCTACGGTAAGGCTTGTCATCTACTGGTTCAGTTAGAACATAGAGCTTATTGGGCTATTCGAAATCTCAATGACTCACCGGATGAAGTAGGGGGCATAGAAAACTCCAACTTCAAGAAATTGAAGAACTTAGGAATGATGCCTTTGAGAATGCAAAAATTGCTAAACTCAAAATGAAAAGGTACCATGATAGTCATATTGTGCGGAAAGTGTTCCATGTAGGCCAAAAGGTATTACTCTATAACTCCCGGTTGCATCTCTTTCCCGGGAAGTTACACACCAAGTGGACTGGACCTTTCATGGTTCGAGCTATTTTTCAACATGGAAGCATTGAGATAGAGGACCCTAGGAATGGAAAAATTTTCAAGGTCAATGGCCAACGGTTGAAGCCATACCTTGAAAATTTTCAAGAATTAGTCGAATCTCGGGATCTTGAGGATCCCATCCACATTTAGTGTGGTAAAAAATTTTTGTGTCCACGGACTAATAAATTGAGTGCATACAATCCTTCACATTAACCTCTATTTTGTTTTTGACATTGAGGACATTGTCTTGTTTAAGTTGGGGGGTGTGGAATAAATGTGAATGATTGTATGTAGTTATTTATTTAAAAAAAACACAAAAAAACAAAAAAAAATGACAGGTGAGGCCACTGCCTCACCTGTGGACTTGCGCATCCGGACGCTCCATTGGGACGTCCGGACGGATGAACCGGGTGAGGCACTCTGCCTCACCCGAAGGCCAACGCGTCCGGATAGGGTGTTATCCGTCCGGACGCTAGTTAATTTATTAAAAAAAAATTAAATAAATCGTCCGGACGTCCCATTGGGCCGTCCGGACGACATAAGTGGGTGAGGCACTCTGCCTCACCCACAGGCCGAACCGTCCGGAACGGATTACTCTTGAGTGGAGACAAATTCATTATCCGTCCGGACGGGAAGGTAATCCGTCCGGACGCCGATCGCGATTCTGCATTCCGAAAATCAATTTTTGAAAGACATTTTGGGGAAATTTAGATTGTAACCAATGGGGAATGAATTTGTAAGGATAGAATAGGTTTTAAACATCAAAGTTAATTGTAAAAACCCTAGTTTTGGGGTTGGAGGGGGCATTCACCATTGGAGGCAGCCAAGCTTTTCATCATTTTTCCAGCATTTCTTCTCTCAAGCTTTTGTTGAGTTTTTCATCCAAAAGTTCTGTAAGCATACTGATTTTGATATATATGAGCATGTTTATTGATATGATCATGAGTGAGTAGTCCTTATCTCTAGTTCCTAATCCTAGGTGGTGGATTTGAATCTTGATTGCTCAATGTATGCCATGGAATCCATTGTTATGGAATTCTTATTTTGATTTCTTGACAGTTGTGACTTGGGTGCTTATAAATGAGTATGTTGCTGTTATGTTGGAGAGATTTTGAGTGTAAATCTAGTTTGACGACTAGGCCAAGCCCAAAGGTGAATATTAATCCATATTATTTGGTGTGTTGTATTCTAAGCATTTATCGTTAAATCTTGAAGATTTTCTAACCAACATCACTTGTATTGAAGTCATCATAAACCCAAGTCCAATTTCATTAATTGAATGCTTTTGATTTAATTGTGCTTGCATGATTGAATTTGAGTACATTGAGCATGAGAGAGGATTATCTATCATGATGGATTAGGACTAGAGTTCTTTAATTAATTGTTTGAACTGAATTGATTTCGTTACTTGCTTGAATTAAAAATCAAATTACCGATTGAATCGGCCCATGTTTACTCTAAGACTTGATATTTGTTATTCATTGTGAAATTCCATCATTACACTACATTTGCATCCACTTCAAATTATCCTAAACACACCTCCTCGAGACTCGACTCCAGACTCCCGAATTTTACTACTTGCCGATACCCTACACTTGGGGTAAGTTCACACACACAATAAAGTGTCGGTCAGCCACGCTCTAGTGAACTTACTTTATTACCATTTTCGGGATTCAACTATGATGAATGACACTTATAGGCATTTTGTTGGGTATTGGCTTTTGTTGGTCATCTTTGATCGATCACCCGCACTGACTATCGTTATTGGCCTTCTGTGGTAGACCGCATCTTACATTGGTCGACAATAAGAATTTGCGCCCACATTTTTTTTTCCTGGTGCAATCAATGTCAATCATACTATATGTCCCATACTCTTAAAGTCAAGTTATTGGCTTTGAGACTACAGTTGTCTGTTGGAGTTGATCCGATTGAAGCTTGTTTACTAAAACATTGTTAGAAAAATACAATTGAATGAGTTTGAATACCTTTGTCAATTGACATTGAGATTGACCTTGCCTTTCTAGGGGTGTAACTTCGATGGCTAGTTGGTCCATCGCTTGTGAAATCTGCTTCATTGCATCATTTGGGTGTTAAACATAATTCACAAAGGATCTAATGCTAGATCATAAACATATATCATAAAATCAAGAACATACCTTGATCCATAAAGTTTCTTGAATTGTTGGATCCTACAGGTTATGATCTTCCAAGAATTGAATCATTTATGTTTTTCAAGTTATGTTCTAACAATAGGATTAGAACCGTACTTATAGAAAAACTAATAATTCATCCTCGGGGACCAAAACCAAATTATCAGTATAATTAATAGGAACAGGACCCTATAAATCCTATTCTAAGATAGTCGTCACAATAATTCAGATTAATATAATAGCCCACATGTCAAATCAACCTTATTATATTAATATAATCTACCGACTACTGTCGGCATATTATTAATTCAACATTGGGTTGAATTGCCATTAACACAAAAAAATCTTCACAGTTAAGTCTTTCATATGTTCATGTAACTTTGCTGCTTGTCCCTCATTCTCGAAGTTAAATGTCTTGGCTTGGGGAATAGTTTCTCTCCGATGAGACTCCAAACTGACCTTCAAAAATCTAAACCCTCGGTTACCAGTATATTCACTTTTGGGGTTCAGCTATGGTTGGCAAATTGGTTGTTTGACTGAGGGATCCATTTTGACATACTTCTTTTGTCCTTCAACCACAAAATTGGTTGATATTTTGCTTTTAGGTCCACTGTTTGGGTGTTAGCTTCCTTGTGTTTCTTTAACCCAAGAGCCAGATTGTAACCTTTCTTAGAGGCATGGATGTGTGTGGCATGTCAAATGGACCTTGTGTCAGTGGCGAAGAAGAAGTCTGGTAGTCCCAAGGCACTTTGCCTCAATGGATGAGGTGTGTGTCGGCGCAGTGGCATTGAAAGTTACGTGTTGTTAGCCACTTTGGGCATGGATATATGTCCGAGAGTGAAGCTTTTGTTGGTGGCATGAGTTGGTATGCTAATATGGTGAAGTGTTGTAACTTATGGGCGACTAGACTAGAAGGTGCGTGAGTCTATTGCATTGCAGATGTGTTTGGGTTTGTGCTACACGTGGCTTTATTGTTGATTTGTGGAGGTGCGACTTCGCAAGGATGTCAATAATTTGCACCTGTTATTGTCGAACAAGCTTGGTTGGTTAGCGTACTCCCTTTTATCCCCCATTCTCAAAGTCAAATTGTTTGACTTTGAGATAACCTGTGGACTGAAACATCACGAGTAAGTTAGTAGTAATTGGATATGAAATTTAATATTTCAGTCGCCCATTCGTGCTTGCTACATCTTATGCCGATCAATGCTACTGCCAAGTTGCCTGGCTTGGGTGTTAATATAATCAATTAACTTGTGTGAACTGAATGAAGAATAAATAGCAAAATTATAGGTAAGTCTACTTTATGAGACTTATTAGGAATAAAGTCACTCATTTAAAACTATTTGCAACCAAGTTTAGTTATTAGATTTTTTTGTAATTAATTTGATTTTTATTTTTTGGATTCACAGCAAAGTTGGACATTATAAGAAACGTACATATTAGATGAATAAAATTTAATTTTAAAAATATATTAATTTTTCTCTTTTAATTAATTATTTTATTATCTTAATCAATATGTTGAGTCTACACAAGCCTGTTAAGATTTAGCAAACCCGTCTCCTTAGGGTTCAACACTTATTGTTTAGGGAATCCGTTCCTCTTAAGATTTAACACTTGTTGTTTAGATCTTGTTGTTTAGATTGTTTAGGTTGTTTAGGTTACAACATGAAAATCCGAAACACGAGACTATTAGGGTTTAGGGAATCCGTTCTTCTTAGCGTTTAATACTTACTATTTAGGTTAATGTAGTTAGAAGTAAATTACATAGTATATATACTAAATAAATTGTTTTTGAAAAATAATGTAATGAAAAAACTATGTTGAAAAATATCGATGATGAATCTTGTTATGGAGAGTTGTACTTACTGAGTTTGAATATGTAATTTTTTTTGAAATTTATCATATATTTTAAAAGATAAAATGTTTTAAATTTTTATTTATAAAAAAATATAAAAGTTGTAGTGAATTGGACTACCTTCCAAAAAACATTATTGATGGACTTAAATCTTAATAAGTTTATAAAAATAGACTCGCTTGTGATTCTAACAAAATAAATAAAAGTATTTTAAATGCCTTGAATCCCTTAACAGAACCGAATTTGGCAGGTGACATGTGAAGGATTGATATCAGTCGCCTGTTTGTGTAGTAGGAAAAAAGTTAATACCATATATCATTATCTCATGCCAATAAATAAAGAAGCTCAAACATAACGAAGTTGTTTTTGAGGCAACTTTATTATGATGAATTCAAATATGCAGTAAATTAGGAATTTATATATAATGGAGGATTTAAGAATGCTTCACAATGTGCCATTTAGGATGCAAGAGAAAAAATGTTTTTTGAATTATGAATTATTTATTTATTTTAATTTTAATGATTTTGTTTTGAATTAAATTATATATCTGGAATTTATCAATACCATTATATTGAAACCTCCTAACATTACCACTTTGTGAAACACAATTAATAAGACCACCCACATCAATCTGATGGAAACCGGAATAACAAGCTCGAATTTGCTAGACTTGCGAATAACAAACTCTAGAGTTGTGAGAATTGCTTCTCGATTTTCTTATTCATTCTTTCATAAAAACCCCCGTCATTGACTAATGACTTAAATACATAAAACCTAGCAACCAAAAATAGGAAAGATAGCACCAGACCCCTATAATAAAACAAACAGATTCTATAATAAAGACAACTCCCACAAATACGAAAACTCCAAACATAACTCCTATAATTAAGCTAGACTCCTATAATTAAAAGATATCAATCAGCAAGCAATTTCCCTACGCCACCTCTGTTGCCACCTCATCATCTGCTGACATCTCCATACATATAAGCTGTTGCACCTCCGGATCCTGGTCTGGAACCACAACCCCTTTCATCTTAGCCCTCCGAGCCTTATTGTAAGCATTTTTGAGGATCCGACGTTGCTCATACTCATCATTCCTCCCCTCTTGGACTGAAGCCTTGTCCTCAAGGCCAAAATCAGGAAACTGCCCCCGCATAACCTCTAAATCCTCCCAAGTAGCATCCTCCGGCGCTAACGTTTGCCACTCCAACAATACCTCCCACCTGAACCGACCTCCTCGTTTAATGCGACGATACTCTACAGCACGAAGGGGCTTCAAAATGAGGTTACCATCATCACCCTCTGCAGGCGGCTGTTGTACTACCGTATCTGCTGGCCCAACGCGACGCTTCAGTTGCGACACATGCACCACGGGATGAATGAGAGCATCGGCCGGCAATTCAAGCTTATAGGCCACCAACCCAACACGCTGCACAACTTGGTAAGGCCCATAATACCTACTCCCTAGCTTATACAGGGCTTGCTGGGCAACTGTGCGCTGACGATATGGTCGAAGCTTAAGATAGACCCAATCGCCAATATTAAACTCCTCCTCTCGTCGGTGCTGATCCGCAAAAGCCTTCATACGATTGTTGGAATTCTCCAAATTCGCTTTCAATTCTTTAAGCAGCTCATCTCGCTCTCTAAGCTCCCGGTCCACTTCGTCATTGGGTGACAGCCCCGCCGTATAAGACACCAAAACCGGAGGAGCTCGCCCATAAACCACCTCAAAAGGCGTCATTTTAATAGAAATATGAAACGTAGTATTATACCAATACTCCGCCCAAGATAAATACTCATGCCACTTCTTTGGATTCTGAAAAACATAGCAACGTAAATATTGTTCCAGAGACCGATTAGTTACCTCCGTCTGACCATCAGATTGTGGATGGTATGGAGAACTCATGGCCAATACAGACCCTTGCAGCTGCCAAAACTCCTTCCAAAAGTTGTTAATAAAGATTTTGTCACGATCAGTCACCATTGACTTTGGTAATCCATGCAACTTGAACACATTGTCAATGAATAACTTAGCAACTGATTTTGCCGTATAAGGATGACATAAGGCTATAAAATGACCGTATTTCGACAAACGGTCTACAACTACCATTATCCCATTGTAACCCTGCGATTGAGGCAGCCCGTCAATAAAATCAAGGGAGATATCCCCCCAGACACGGTCCGGTACAAACAGAGGCTGAAGTAGTCCCGCCGGTCGCCGTGAATCACTCTTGATTCGCTGGCACACATCACACTCTGACACATACTTACGCACGTCACCCTTCATGCCCTCCCAGTTGACAATCTTTGCCATTCGAACCCAAGTACGATACACCACGGAGTGGCCTCCTATAACCGAATCATGGAAGTAGCGCAAAAGTTTATTCTGCAGGTCCCCACTCACTGGGACAAACACCCGGCCTTTAAACCACAACAGACCATCTCGCCACTCGTAACCCCCATGCTCCCCATGGTTCTCCTCCACCTGTTTTATCAAAGTCGTGCAAACTGGATCACGAAGAACTTTGGCCCGTATCTCTTTCCAGAGCTGCCAATCAGGTCCAGTAATGGCTTCTAAAACAGCCCCATCCACTCTCCGTGAGAGCGCATCAGCCACCAAATTTTCACGGCCAGTCCGATAGACAATTTCATAATCAAATCCCATCAAACGCGAGACAAACTTCTGCTGTTCAGGTGTAATAATACGCTGTTCTAACAAATGTTTTAGCGGTTGTTGGTCAGTCACAATGCGAAACTGCCTACCAAGCAAATAAGGACGCCAAACACGTACAACCTCAATTACGGCCAGCATCTCACGTGCATATACGGACCAATTTTTTTTTGTGGGACCCGATGCCTTGCTAATGAATGCAAGTGGTCGGTTTTTTTGCACTAAGACGGCGCCAATACCCACATCGCTAGCATCTGTGTGAACTTCAAATATTTCTTGAAAGTCAGGCATGGCCAATACTGGTGTTGAAGACACTGCAGTCTTCAAAGCCTCAAACGTTGTTTCACTATCTTCACTCCACGTAAATCCTCCTCGTTTAAGCGTCTCAGTGAGAGGTTTGGCAATTAACCCATAATGTTGAACAAATTTCCTATAGTAACCAGTGAGCCCCAAAAATCCGCGTAACTCAGTAATATTGGTTGGCTTGGGCCACAATTGCATGGCCTCAATTTTTGCATTATCCACTTTTACACCATCATACGAAATCATGTGACCAAGATACTCCAACTCTTCTTGTGCAAAGGCACACTTGGAAGGCTTAATGTAAAAGCTGTGATCCGTCAAAATTTCGAGAACAATCCTTAGATGACTTACGTGATCTGCCCATGTCTTCGAATAAACCAATATGTCATCAAAAAATACAAGGATAAACTGACGCAAAAACCTCCGAAAGATTGTATTCATCGCATACTGAAAGGTGGATGGAGCATTACATAACCCGAACGGCATCACCAAATATTCGTAATGGCCGGTATGGGTGCGGAAGGCCGTTTTATGAATATCGTCGTCGTGTACCCTTACTTGATGATAGCCCGCTCGCAAATCAAGTTTAGTAAAATACCTGGAACCCCCAAGCTCATCCAACATGTCATCAATAGTCGGAATGGGAAATCGGTCTTTGACAGTTGAAGCATTAAGTGCACGATAATCAGTACAAAATCGCCATGATCCATCTTTTTTTTAACCAACAATACCGGGGATGAAAATGGACTATTGCTCGATCGAATTAACCCATTGTTTAACATTTCCTTAACTTGACGTTCAATTTCTGTTTTCTGGAAATGGGCATAGCGATAGAGAGCGACATTCACCACCTGAGACTCTTGTTTAGGAGGTATTCGATGATCGAATATCCGTTTTGGCGGAAGTGTCGTGGGTTCCCGTAGAACAACTTCAAACTCCTTTAACAATTCGAGAATTTCATTTGGCAGACCCTCAAACGCCTCTTTAGTACTCGACGAATGCTGGCTCTGATTGTCGTCCTCTACTGTACAAACTTGAATAGCATAACACTGGCCACCCGCCCTTAGCGCCTTCTCCAACGATGCTGCTTCCACTGATTTTGAATCCCACTGGTTACGAGCCTCTATAGTTACCCATTTATCTCCCCACTGAAACTCCATTGCCATCTTGCTATAATCCGACACCACTCGCCCCAAAGTTGCTAACCATTGTACGCCCAACACAATGTCAATTCCTATTAATGGCACAGCATACAAATCAACCCGTAAATGAATTCCTTGCACTCGAATTGGAACCTCCTTGAACACTGTACTACATTGTAATTTGTCACCACTTGCCACCTTTACTTCAAACGGATCTATAGTTGTAGCTTGTAGGCTCAGCTTACCAGTGATCCCCGAATTTATGAAATTATGGGAACTCCCATTATCAACTAATACCACAACCCTTTTATTACCCACCCATGCCTCGACACGCATGGTTCTTGGTCCATGAGTTCCTGATATCGCATGCATAGAGATTAAACACTCTTCGTGGTTACCCTCAGATTTGTGGTGAAAGTAATCTTCGCTCGTTCGCTCTCCGTCATCTTCACCTTCTGACTCCATGCTTGGTACTATTAAAAATGCCTGCGCCATATCGCACTTGTGTCCTGGGACAAATTTCTCATTGCAATTAAAACATAATCCCTTTTCAAGTCGTTGTTGCATCTCGTCCCAAGTTAATTTCCGCACTCCAACTGGGGGTGGTTTGGTTCCGCTAGTACTGCTCTTGGTATCAGACTTTCCCTCTCCGAACACATTACTAGCCTTTTTGATTTCGGGTTTTGATTCCCAACGTGAACCTCTCCTAATATCACTGATGTGGTCATCCTCCAATCTCGCAAACTCCATAGCTTGAGACAGACTATGCGGTTTTTTAACTCCAACTTCCCTGCCCAAATCCGTCCTTAATCCTCCAACATAAGAACCCACCAAGGCAGCTTCTGGCCATCCATGTACCCGATTTAATAATTTCTCAAACGCTTTATTAAATTCTCTCAACGTACTAGTTTGTTTAATTTTTGACAATGCTTCATCAAAATTGGTATATTGTGTGGGCCCGAACCGTGCTAACAGCTCCTGTTCAAAATTCTTCCACCGTAATTCCTGCCCTCGTTTACGATAAACTCTTCGAATCCATGTCCACCAATGGTTCGCCTCGCCTTCAAGATAAAAGGCCGCGAATTTCACCTGTTCTCGCTTCTTAATTTCTTGAAATTCAAAGTACTGATTAGCCCTACTCAACCAGGGAATAGGATCGTCTCCAGTAAATTTGGGAAAATCCATCTTAGGTCTTCTCTTCTCATGCCAATTTCTTCTCCCTGGAACTTCCTCCTCTGCTGACAGTTCCGACTCGGACTCATCCTCTAATTCAGATTTTTTTGCACTGCCCGAAGACTCATCCCCGCCGTTGCCTCGAACCCTGCGGCCCTGCCTACGTCGAGGTGGTTGCCGCATCGGATTCATGTGGTCCGCCACCCTTTGTAGGGTTAATTCCATTTGTCCCATACGATCATGTATTGTTTGCAGGCCCTCTTCGAGATTGTCCAGCCGCTCCTTATTCGGTAATTCCCTTGCCGCCATTGATCTTGTTATCGTCGTATTCCCGGCTTCCTTTCGAGGTTATTAGCCTCTCAACGAAAGCACCAATGATCGAAACCGGAATAACAAGCTCGAATTTGCTAGACTTGCGAATAACAAACTCTAGAGTTGTGAGAATTGCTTCTCGATTTTCTTATTCATTCTTTCATAAAAACCCCCGTCATTGACTAATGACTTAAATACATAAAACCTAGCAACCAAAAATAGGAAAGATAGCACCAGACCCCTATAATAAAACAAACAGATTCTATAATAAAGACAACTCCCACAAATACGAAAACTCCAAACATAACTCCTATAATTAAGCTAGACTCCTATAATTAAAAGATATCAATCAGCAAGCAATTTCCCTACGCCACCTCTGTTGCCACCTCATCATCTGCTGACATCTCCATACATATAAGCTGTTGCACCTCCGGATCCTGGTCTGGAACCACAACCCCTTTCATCTTAGCCCTCCGAGCCTTATTGTAAGCATTTTTGAGGATCCGACGTTGCTCATACTCATCACAATCACACGACACACGCTGCATTGCAATTTATAGTTGTTTTTTGTCTTTTTGTGAAAAGTTGCTCCACAACAGTGACGGTAAACTGCACAGCAAGGTCCAGCATTGCTACAATGCAACTGGACTTTCAACACGGCACTATAGCAACTGGGTTTTCTATTAAAAAATTATAGTTTTTGTCTCTTGCGTGTATAAAAAATTAACAATAGAATAAGAAAAGTGGACTGAGAGACTTTATTAAATCCGCTTTAACCAACACAAATAAAATACTTACCGTGTATTAAAAATTAAAATTATTAATGATTTGTGACTACACAAACTAACTACTACATAAATTATTTGTTAATGTCAAATAATAAAAAATTATTAATATTAATATTATCATCTTATGGCGGATCTACTGTATAAATTTTTTAGTTAATCTTAAGTCTCACCAATGCTCCACACATAGGTCGTATGATTGAAGAGAGGAAAAATAAATATAATTTTGAGCACTAAAAATTAGAATCTCATTTCAAAATGTTCATTTTGGACATGCAAAACATATCAGCAGGAAATTTCATCATTGTTTTTATGATATTATGTTTCATCAACGAGGAATCAACAACCGTTAATCATATATTTTACAAAAATTATTATAATTATTTTTAAAGGATATCAACAATGTTTAAAAGAATTAAAAATTGTACCATGCGTAATGCGGGTACTACAGTAATGTCTAATAAATATGGAAATAAAAGATTAATTTACCTGATCCTTGTTGCTTAGCTAAAACGGATGAGCGGCAATATATGTAAAGAATCAAGTATATTTGCTAACAAATATAGGAATAAAAGATTTAGCCGGCTGGAATTCTTGAAACACAAGTGATCCTCGCGAGTGACTTGTAAAGAATCACTATTACTCGCCGATTATAGCAAGCCTAAAGGAGGTTATAACGGGTAACAGTGCTTGCAAAGAATTTCACTTAATTTAGTGTTTTTTTTAATGTATATTTGGAATGGGGCAAGTGCTACAATACTCACAAGCCACAAAAGGAAAATAGTCTAAACTAAATTAGGCGGGAAAATGCTAAAGTTACCTTGTATCCATAACATACATAAGCTATGTGGCATGTTGATTGTGCATGTCACATATAGATTTTTTGGGAGACAATTTTTTTTTTGTCTTCTTGTGAGTTGCCCTGATTCTCGCCTATTGACATGGAGATTCCCGCTTATCTTTCTCTGTCTTAACTCGATAGTTTCTCTCTCTTAGTTAGAGTCATTTCAACTGTTTTTAGTATCATTTTTCATTTATTTTCATATTTCAACTTATAGTGTTCTTCGAAATGGAAGGAATGGAATGATTTTTAGGCGAGTCAGAGTCTTCGTTGTCAAGGTATGTATAAAGGGTGTGGATCGATGGCTTTTGGCTGGGTTTTATGAATTTTTTGTGTTCTTTTTTGTGTTATGAGCATAAAGTTTTTCTCTTGATATGCTCCAATATGTCTTGTTCTGGGTGTCGGTTTCGAGATTTTTGTCCGAAGTTTTGGGTTTCGATTTATTACAATTGATCGAATTTTAAGGTGTGATTTAATGGGTTTTTGTATTGGTGTGGGGAAATCGTTGTTTCATTCATGTTGTCTAAACATTTCGTAGGGTTTATTCTTCAGATTATATTTAATTAATGACAATGTAATTGTTTTGCTGAAGTAATTAAATGTTGCAGTGTAATTAATTTTGTATGGGTAGCATATTATTATGATTTTATTTTCAATTAAATTCAGGTTGCACTCCAACGTAGCAATAATAGTGTCTTTGCAATGTCTTAAATATGTATATTTTTGTTCCATTGTACGAATGTTTTTTCAGGGCATTATGCCATTTGTGTTTTTTCACTGATTTTTACAAAGCTTTATTCCATTGATTTTTTGAGTTTATTAATAATTTGTGTTATCAACCTGAATGTCATTAGTTGGTATAGTTACGCGTTACCAAAATTAAATTTGTTTTACAAATGTCAATAATTTATTTCATTCCATTTACGTATTTTCCAGAGCCTTATGCCATTGTGTTTTGTCACTGGATAATTTATTCAATTGCATTAACATATGTTCCTAAGGTGATTGGGTTGGTGACAATTGAAATTCGTTGCACTCACCAAGAACGTTAGTCAACAAATATTGAAACAAACATTGCGGAAAATAAATAAAAATAACACCAAGATTTTAACGAGAAAAACCCAACCTGGGAAAAATCTCGAGTCTATAAACGACTAACCTTGAGGAAAAATTCACTAAAACGAATCAGGAGTTACAATCCTATCTTCGAACTAAAGACATCGCTCATCCCTCTCATTCAATGTATTGCTTCAACCTCACTCAACCTAAACAAGGTAGAGTCCACTCTCGAATCCCTCAAGAGTCTTCACACTCAAGTCAATCACAAAGAACAATTTTCAATACAAGAATCCTCACTACAAATTACTCATTAAACACTCAAATTCACACCTGAAATAAACAAGTGATTTGCTCAAAAATCCACGCACGAAACTTTCTCACCAATAGTTTCGGTAATCTTCAAACTAACGTGCATGGTATATATATAAGACCAGCTTGTCTTGACTATGAAGACTTCTTCTCCCACCAGCACTCTTAGCATTCTATCACCTGAAGAGATATATCACACATCCAATACTAGAATTGATAATATAAGAATAATCAAAAATAATCCACGGTAGTTACATGTTTAACTTCCAATATAACTCTTATGTGGGTATCCATATATGAATAGACTTCATATCCCACTTATATAAAACAGTCCCTTAACAACAAACACTTACATAAAGCCCACCATGCAGTAAAAGTTAAAGCCCATAAGTTAAAAACTGAAAAACTCGTGCAGCTGAAGTAACTTACTCCCCATACCGGAGTAACTTATATCACTGCTCAGCATCACCCATTTGCCATATCTTTATCGAACATAGACCAACAAACTCCCCCTTGACAATTGGGTGATCAAAACACCATCTGGATTCATAACCTACACCGTAACCCAAGTGACCAATATCCAAATAACAATAAATTCACCAACCAGCATCAATATCCCGTAAAAACAATAATCTAGAATGAACCACAATAATTCAAGCAAAACAATAAACCAGAATAATGCATGCATAGCGCCAATCAGGAAGAAAACCAACTCCAGCTCCCCCTCCAAACAATATCTTCCCCTCCAAAGAAACTCACCCTTTTTGAGCCACCAAATGTGAAATTAAAGTCGCGCGCTGACGAATGAGTTGAAGAATATCATTGGCCTCATCTTGGTGCTTCTTAATCTCAATAATACGACCCTGTAAATCAGCAAAGGAAATATTGTGCAACTGGATCCCATGATCAACCTGAGCAGCTATGTAGTCTACAACGGTGGCAAGCTCTACACGAGCTGTGGACAAGCCATGCAAAGCAGGAAGAACCACACTCTGCAAAGCATCTAACGTAGACTGCATAGAGGTAACTTGCTGAGCAAGCAATGTAACCTGCTAGGTCAAATTCTGAAATAACCCCGGCAATTCTGAAAGATAGGTAGATGAGGGAGTGGTAACAGCAACATGAGGTGATGAATGAGGGGGGACAGAAGCATCAGCCAAATCAGTGGATGGCACACTAGAAGATGAATAGGTATTACGATGAACTGTTTTGAGAGAAATAGAAGGTCGTAAGGGTACCAAATTTAGAGTGAGAACAACACCCACAGATTTGAAATACTTAGTAAGTATAACTCCTTAAGGTAATTTAAAAGTCTTTCTCGCTTGATGCTCCTTGACATATAGAATTTGTTTAAAAATCAAAGATGGAAGGCAGATTTTTTTACTAGTCAGAATAGCATGGAGCAAAAGACAAAATCTCTCAGTCAAATCCCCATGGTGCTCAGTAGGCAAAATAGTAGAACAAATGAACATATGGAGCATCTTATGACTGGGTCTAAGAAACCTATGAGGCAGATTGGCTCCAAAATACCCTCCCCCATCTTTTCTTAAGTAAACATGCAACTCTGTGAGGGTTGGGTGATCTTGCAGATTGAACACATCAAACTCAGGGCTTGAAACCCGTGGCACTCCAAGTATCGCCCCCAATTTTTCAGCAGAAAATTGAAATTTAACCCTTCGCACAAAGCAACTTGTATTATCCACAATTCCAGCAGGCATATCATCCAAATTAGCATAAAATTCACGAATCAAAGAGGCACACGCCATACAAGTCAGTGATGTAATCGAACTCCAGGCACAAGATTCTAAGACATGATTCAGATCAGGATCTCCTAGGGAAGCAAAGTCGAAGTTCTTCTCGGTGTTGAGAGCCCGATCAACAAAATAGGTATCATAACATGCTTTTGCTTCTTTGGAGAGAAAACGAGAAGCACTCGTGCGGTTCTTTGATTTCTTGACTGGTGGTCCTTCACGTACACACCTCTCTTTCACCATTGTTGACCCAGATAATGAAGCTTGCTTCCGTTTAGCCATATATATGAACACAAGGGAGATAGAGGAAAAATTGGAGTAGTAGAAGTAGAGTAGGGCACGGATGATAAACGGATGTGTAATACCCTGATCCGAAAATGCCAAAAATAATAATAATAAAAATAATAATAATAATTAAATTGAAAGTTTGGATTTTAAAATACCAAGTAATGAGTGAAATTTTTTTGATTAGGGATAAATTACCCATTAGAAAAATATAATTTAAATAACAAATAAATAAATCATATACATATATAATATTATTTATATATAGGGCCACTTTTGGTGGCCATGTTTTGGGCCACCAAAAGTGGCCACGTAAAAGGCCATTTGGCCAAGTGTTGTTGAAAAAAAAATGTAAAGCGTTTCATTGAAAACAAACAAAAGAAAAGAAGAAAGAAACAGAGAAGCCCGAGAGGAAGAGAGAAACCGAGAGAATGGGGAAGAAAGAAAAAGAGAGAAGAAAAATGGTGATTTTGGGAGGATGAAGCTTGGGTTTAAGAGGATTTGTGGTGGCCAACCACTTCTAAGCAAGTGTTCACAAGACATTTTGGAATTGAGGTAAGTTTTTGTTTGATTGAGAAATTAGGTTTTGGTGGAAATATTTATGGAATATTGAAGAGATGAAATTTATGATTAAGTATGCTTGTTTAGGACTTGATTTCACTTATATGTGTGGGTTTCATTGTTGATTTGGGGAATCTCAAGCATGGAAGCCAAAATTAAAGGTTTGGAAATTCTAGAGAGAGAAATGTAAGGGTTGGTTGATGTTTGAATTATTAGTATTTTTAAGTGCTAAAATTTAAATTGGATATGTTCAATAAAGTTTAAATATGATGTCAATTACTAGGTTCTTCGGTAGATTGAAGTTGTGAACTCGGTTGGGCGTACTTGGGGATTGAAAATCCTTGTATTGGAAAAAGGTAATATTTCTTTAAATTTTCTTGAGAAATTAGTTATTGGTACATGAATTTAAGTTATGAGAATTATGAAATAAGTTTGGGTTTTGCGGAATTGATAGGTTGAGGGAAAGTCGAAACCAAAAGGTTGAGTAATTTTTCTTAAAAATCATTTAATAGGATAATGAAAATTAAATTGGCAACTGTTTTAAAACAGATATTCTGGGGTGCCTCACACCTTCCTCATACGTAACAAACTCACTTACCCATTTTTCTGCATTTTCGCAGACCACATTATTTTTATGGTGACCAATTGCACCTATTACAATTGGTAACGACTCTTCTTTTAAAATTTTCTTTTGCAAAACCGGTTGCGACAGGTGGGCTTGGTCGATGGCACCTGATTGTTTGTGGAAATCTTTGTTAGTTGTTTGTTCTCTCTCTTAGAGTCAGTGTTGTACCCCATTTTTGGTTTAAGCCCAATGTAGGAGCCCATTTAGACATCATAAATTATGAACCCTACTTAAATCATAGATGACCCAAAGAAATGGCCCATTAAAAAGAAATATGATATGAGACTCATGACATAACTTAGGCCCAAATATTAAAGTCCAAAAGTGGAATCAATGATGCAGCCCGGCCCAGCTCAAATGTCACTAACCTAATGCCAGAAGAAGAAGAGAGACGGAAACCAGAGGAGAGGCGCCACTGGCTGGAAGAGAAAAGGAAAGAAGAGAAGAGAGAGATGCGCTAGAAAATAGGGAGAGAGAGAGAGAGAGAGAGAGAGCCAGAAGTTAAGGAGAGAGAGATGCCAGAAAGAAAAGAGATCAAGGGAAAAAGGAAGGTTTCAGAGGATGAATGAATTTTCGAAAAAAGAGAGATATTGGGGATTGATTTTGGGTGGAATTGAGGCAAGAAAGGAAGGAAGTTATAAGTGATTCTGATTTGGTGGAGGAGAAGGAGGAGTTCCACGGTATAAAAAGGGGGGACCCGGAAAATGGAGAGGGGGGAAAGAGCTTCGAATTGGATGATTGCTCCCTATTTTTGATACTGGTGGATTGAGGGAATTGTTTCTTCATTAAACAAATCCCAATTTTTCCTTCACTCGCATCACCACCCAAAGTCTCCGCAATTACCAATTTCACCACCACAATACCTCAATTCCTCTGATCTACTTTTCCGGTTCTTGGGTTCTTCTTCTGTGATTTTATCAATTATTTGGGTTTTCCATTGCTTTGATTATCAAGAGGTTGCTATGGGAATTTGGATATAAGGGTGGTTCTGTAAGGTTAATATCTTGGGTGCTTGTTTAAATTATTTGAAGCTTGTGAGTATAGATTGTGTTAAGTGCATATTTGATTCTGCTCTTGAAGTCCACAATGCAAATTGTGGGTGCTCTGTGTTCAGTAAATTCTAAACTGGTTTTCGCTGGTTCATATGGTGATCATATAATTTGTGGTATTGATTGGTTGAAGTTCTTTGACAAGTGTAGTTGGTAATGATTCATATTAATCTATGCATCATAGTTGGATTGAAATAATTTTTCTAAATGTGCGATGTACTACTGTAAAGATTTGTTTAATGGGTTTGAAATGAAATTTATATGATGTTTTGATAATGGCTGCAAATAAGGTAGATTATGATGATAAATTGCATGTCTCATAAAGGATAGATCACATACCACATTCTCATATGCTCAATTGAAAATACTGAAGAATTGGATTGCCATTCTCCTAATGCCATGCATAAAAGATGTATGCACACGTGTTGTTATTTTTATTTTAATTGCATACATTTGTATATGCGTATAAGGTACATCTATCTATGGTGCTTGCTGTTTTTAGGACTCGTGAGAATACTATGCATTTTTTATAAATTGGTTATCCAAGATGGTTTTCTTGTTCACTGCATTTTCAAATAGGGTTGAGTTATATAAATGTGTTGTGCATGTTTATGAAAGACCTAATTATTGTATTAAAGGTATATCCGATGGCGGAACCAACGAGTAAGCATTGGATGCTTTTTCAAAAATGATTTTTGAGGAAATGAATTTCATGGAATCCTAACCATAAGATGGAAAGGGGTTTCATGATGTTTAATGTGGAACCTTCAATATAATAATTTTATTTGAATAATAAATCATAATTTTTCAATCATACTAATTTAATAGTATGGTTGAGATGATGAGTTATCAATATAAAAAATGGGAACTGAGTCCCTTCAATGTGTAATTTTTATTTGCTATTTGCTATTTGTTGATAATATGTTTTACTTGAAATGTGTTTTTCCATGTTATGTGATTATATGTATGAATTATATGATTTAATATGTTAATATGTTTGATTAGGGGATTTGCGATAATTCAATATCGTATAATCCACAAAGCTCGGTTCCCAACATTTTATTTATTTATTTTATTTTACCTTTATTTATCTTACTTATTTTATTTTATTATTTTATTTATTTATTTTTATTATTATTTTATTATTTACTTATGCATTTACCTATTTTATTTTATTTTCGTTATTTTATTTTTATTATTTTATTCTATTTTCAGTTTATTCGTATGATTATTATGATTATTATTGTTATTTTATAATTATTTTTTTCTATTTTTATTTTATTGGAATTTTTATATTTTATCCTACTTATTTTTCCTCTTTGTTTATTATTACTTTCATTTTGTATCTTATTATTTTTATTATTAGTATTATTATTATAATCATTATTATTATTATTTTACTTACTTTATTCGTTATTATATCTTTGTATTCTTCTTTTATTTGCATCCTAGTATTTTATTTTCGTTTTTTATATACATATTTTTTTTTTCATTTTCATTATATTTTTATTGTTATTTATCTATATCTTATTCTACTCTCATTATTATTAAAAATATATATAGGTACATTTATGCTCTATTTACGTATTATTATTATCTTGTGGTATGTTATTAACTTTATATTATCATTATGTATTTATATAATATTTTATGTTATTATATTCACATTTTGGCTTTATTTCTATTCTTATACTCATTTTACTTTATGTTATTTACTACTATGTTATTTTTATTTTACTTAATTTAAACTTATGTATTATATAAAAATTATATTAAAAGTTTTTACCTACAATGAAATCGATTTGGGGAATGCATTGAATGCACCCTCGGATAAATTCTTGAGGTGAGAGTGTTTCTTGGAAAATTTGGCCATTGGATGGAAAAATTATATGAACCTCAATATTAAAGCTTTTAATATAGTTTATATATATATTATTTTATTATTTTATTATATTTGAATATATTATATATATATATATATATTATAAGTTCATTTTATTCTATTTTAATATAGACATATATTTACTTAAATTATTTTATCCTATATAGCTATTATATTTATCTAAATATTATTTTTATTTTATATAATTTTTGTATAACTTATATAATTATCGCACCACATATACGCTACAATTAATATTTTCGAAAAAAGTCATTTAATGGGATAATAAAAATTAAATCGGCAACTATTTTTAAAACAGACGTTGTGGGGTGCCTCACACCTTCCCCATATGTAACAAACTCGCTTACCCTTTTTCTGAATTTTTCGTAGGCCAAAATTATATTTTTCATGGTGATCAATTGCACCTATTCAATTGGTGGCGACTTCTTATAATTTATTAAAAACTCATTCGTAAAACCGGTTGCGACAGTCAGTTTGCTTGGCTTGGAGGACAGTCAGTTTCTTGCATTAAATTTATCTTGGTCGGGCGACTATACGACCGATCATGTGTTGTGCTTGTGCTTGGGGCTCCTATGTGGTTGACAACTACTTGTATTCATGGTTCATTCCTTGCTATTTCTCCCCCACTCTCGAAGTCAAGGCTTTGAGAATAATGGTGACGCACAATGTCGAACGAACGTGAATTAGGCAGTGTTCGGATCACCAAGTCGATAAGACTTAGTAAGGACTCGTCGGGGCCTTCGTGTCAATCGAACACAAAAGAGGAGCATATGAGCCATATATGAGGATACATTCAAACATGTAGGTTGGTTGATGAAAATCTGGGTCATCGCGTCACCGAACATGGCGAACAAGCTTCATGGGCCTCAGTTCGTTGGGCTCACAAGCCTGATGTCGAACAAGCTTTGTGGGATTCACTTCATTGGGTTCACAAGCCTTACGTAGTCATTCTAGACATAGACGGGTTTTTGCACATACAATTATCTTTCTTGAGAGATTACTTCGAGATATATAAACTCTTAATAACCCTAATAATTGAAAAATCTTCATTCTAATAATACTAGAATTCTTTAAAGGTAAATAAGATTCCGATTCTCACAATGAGTTGGCTTAACAAAATAACTTAATAAATGACTAAAACAAATTGCTAATAACGAATTTGAAATTCTATCATACCTAAAAATTCCAATAATACCTGCAAAATGAAAATTAAAGGAGGTGAACATGTGACCCACTGTTAGAGTTATAAAGGCGCTACTTAGAGGTCACATGTTCAATTCTACTAACATTCTCTCCACATGTCATGAAGGTGTAAGGTCTTCTTACATTATGCTTGTTTTAGACCCCACCGACAAGAGCAGTCTTGTGAACCAGTGTTTTTTTTAAAAAAAAAAGAAAACTGCCCCAATAATAGATTAACTTAAGAAAACATAAAAATAAGACTTACTCATAGGTAGAGTAGGATCTACAAACTTGCGCAGATCTTTGAACTGTCTAAGTAGGAAAAATTGTGCCATCTTGAACATCATCATTGTCATCTGGAAAATGATATAGATCCCAACCTCTTGCATCCCATTGCATCCCACACTGATGTGGCGGTGAGGTGTTGTGCTGATGAGGATGCTAACTGGGTTTTTTTGAATTTCTAAATATCATCTAAAAGTTGCACAGTAACGATATATTCTATGGGTTTGTCGGATTCTTACCATGTTTCTCTATCCCCTCCAGTGGCCAGTCTCGCTACTACAGTGCTCGAGGTTCCAATCTGAAGCTTCATCTCCTTGTTCGTAGCTGTTGTGGGTGTCTTGTTTGAGATCGGAGATCGTATTATGGTGTTCTCTTATGGATCGAAGTTATCTTTCTCTCAAGCACAGATCGGAGCTCTCTCAGACCGGTGACCTCTTTCGTGGGTTTTTAATCGCGTACAGGTATAAATGGTGGATCAATATGGTATAGATAGTGGTTTTTCCATTGATTTGTTTTGTTTAGTCGTCATATATTTACTCGTTCCATTATCCGGACTTTGTTCTTCAAGGTGAAGTGGGGTTATGCTATAGGGTTTTTTTTGTGTTTTTTTTGTAGATAAGATGACCGGGTTTGTGGATATTCTTGTTGGGGGTAATGACTGCGATGATTTTGATGTCGGGAATGATGTTGCTGATATTGTGACTAGTTCTTTTTAGAGTATTGACGGCAGCGAGGAGAATGTACCAATGGAGGGGATGATGTTCGACAATGATATGGATTTGTTTGATTTTTACAAGAAATATGGAGAGCGCAATGGTTTCTCTGTAAAGAGAATGACAAAGAACAGGACCGAGCTGGGTGTGTGTACACACATGACGTTCACTTGTGAAAAGTCAGACAAGTTTCGTAGTCGTGTTGTGGTACCAATCAAATCTCGGTCGCATACGAAGAATGATTGCAAGGCTAGGATGAGAGCTCATTTATGTGGTGATGGTAAATGGGAGATCACCAATGTTATGGACAGACATAACCATGAATTGAGCCCCTCTCATTCTAGGTTTTTCTTATGCAATCGAGAGATCAACTCACACGTCAAGCGACAAATGGAGATCAATGATATGGCTGGTATAAGGCAGTGCAAGAGCCACAATGCACAGGTGAGTTAGTTTTGTTTTGCGAATTACTGCATTTTACGTTTGTCATATGACCTGACAGTTACGTTTTGCCATTGTATAAATCAATGGAATAATGTTATTACATTGTGCTTTTTATACTGTAATATGATATTTCATTGTCATATTACAGTGGAATAATTTATTTCATTGTCATACTGCATTTGGAATACTTAATTCCATTGTCAATATACAATGGAATATCATTATACGCTTTAAATGTTATTCCATTTTGACTGTATCCCATTGTAATATTTTACAGTGGAATATTTGAATTTCATTGTAGTAAACAATGGAGTATGTGTTCCATTGTCTTTTTTGATAAATGAATACATTATTCCATTGTTTTTGACAGTGGAATAACAAAGTACATATGCAATTGCTCCTGGTTCTGAGTTATAACATTGTACGTTTCCCTTATTCCACTGTCACGGACAAATAACACAGTTTTTGTGTTTTATGGTGTGAGTAGGTGATTGGAGCTGGTGGACATGAACATTTACCTTTTATTCAACAGGATACCAAGAACCTCATAACCAGAGTTAGGCAGATGAGACTTGGTGAGGGTGATGCGAACGCTATCCAGAATTACTTCTTGAAAATGCAGTCAAAAAATGAAGGGTTTTTCTCCATGATAGATTGGGATGATAAGGGATGGTTGAAGAGTGTTTTTTGGGCTGATCAGCGTAGTAGGGCAGCTTGTCGGGAATTTGGCGATGTTGTAAGCTTTGACACTACATATCTGACGAACAAGTACGACATGCCTTTTGCCCCATTTGTGGGTGTGAATCATCATGGTCATTTCGTGCTTCTTGGTTAAGGTTTGATTGCGAACGAAGATACTGAGACTTTTACATGGTTGTTCAAGACTTGGCTTGCGTGCATGCATGGTATTCCTCCTAGTGGGATAATCACTGACCAAGATAGAGCTATGAAGAAGGCCATTGAAATTGTTTTTCCTGGCACAAGACACAGGTGGTGCCTGTGGCATATTTTGAAAAAGGTGCCTGAGAAATTAGGTTTGTACAAAGAGTACAAACGGATAACTTACGCATTGGGGTATGCTGTTTATGATTCTCAGAGCATAGCTCAGTTTGAGACTGGTTGGGACAATATGATACATGAGTTTGGTTTGGAGGGAAGTTCTTGGTTGGCAACTATGTATGAGGATAGGCATATGTGGGTTCCTGTTTATTTGAAGAACTTCTTTTGGGCGGGAATGTCCACTACCCAAAGGAGTGAAAGCATGAATGCTTTTTTTGACGGGTATGTAAACTCGAAAACTACTCTAAAACAATTTGTTGAGCAATACAACAATGCACTCAGGGATAAGGTGCAAAAAGAATGCCAAGCAGACTTTAATTCCTTCCACAAGTGTGAAACCCCGACCCAAAAATTTTAGTTTTGAGTCGAAATACGGATGATCCGTGGGGTACGGAATCATAAAGAAATGGTTTCGAGTTAGGTTCGGTAAATGGGCCATAACTTTGTGTATACATGTCCGTTTCGGGCACGTAATATATCAAATCGAAGCTTAGACCGAGCCGGAAAATGAATTTCAGGAAAAACTGGGTTCTGTGAACAGTAATCCGTCCGGACGGATAAAATGGCCGTCCGGACGGATTTGCCTAGAGTGAGGACAGTGGGTTACGGGAACAGTAATCCGTCCGGACGGATGATTTGGGCGTCCGGACGGCTATCGGGAAATCAGTTTTTAAGCTTATTTCAGACATTTCTGGGCATTCCAACAATTGGAAACACCCGACTAGAGAGAGAAAGTGAGAGAGAAGAAGAGAGAGAAGGAGGTTTTGGCAAGAGATTGACTTGGAGATGGTGGATTGATGATTCTTGAAGCCAAATAAGGAAGATTCAAGGTTGATTCAAGTGATTTGGTAAGTTTTTCATAGTTTTTGTAAATTCTAGGTTTTTCTAGATTTGCTAGATTCTTGAAGAGTTGAGTGCTATGCTTTAGATATGTTGTTTATAGGTTGATTTTGGATGTTTATGTAGATTGGTTTGTGATTTGGAGTAGAGTTGAGCTTGGGTTGAGTTTGGAGGATTTTGGAGAAATTTCTAGAGAGAGAAGGTGAGTAATTTCGAATTTATGGATTTAATTGATGTTTATATGAGTTGTTGGTTGTTTATTGATGTGTGAATGGGTTCGGTTTTGCCACATTGTTAGGTTTGGGAAATTGAAACCCTAGGAACGAAATTGTGGAATTTGTGGTAAATAGCTCGGCACGAGGTAGGGGATTTCCAACCATGTTTTCTATCGTTCATTTTCGATATGTAAAGAGCTTTTCGATTCCTCATTGGTCGTTCCATTTGTGTTTCCGCCTTAATTGCTCCTAAGGGGAAACGAACCCTAATTGTGTTTCTTGTTGATTCTTGATGTTGCATGACCCGAGTGTGTGTGTTCCATCTCCTATGGACACGATGTGATTTTCGTTCATGCATCATGGTAGTTATGTATATATATATATGTAGGTTGTTCATATATATATCTATTCAGCATGTCATGACATAATGCATTAGAGTTGCATGGGGGACCGGGTATGGACTCGGGAACCTTTAGGTTTCTTGAAAGCTACTTGGAGGGATGACGAGGTGATGAGAGTTACCACTGAGTCATGTGAACTCCAAGTAGGATAACGCACTAGGGGTAAGGTCAAGAGTGACTTGCCTTGTGGGGTGCGGGCGTGATAGGTTCACGCAACCGGATGATCCTAGGAGTGGTTGGTTGTGGTGAGCTTGCTCCCGTGCAATATTTCACTGAGTTGCAATGATATTGTGGTTGTTATGCTCCGAAGGGGTTATCCGGGTAAATGTTGATGTGAATTGTTGAGTATACGTTCATGTGGTAGGAACATATTGATGCATTACTTTCCTTTGGTTCAGCTTATATTGATGTTTGCTTCATACCCTACTGAGCTTCTAGCTCACTCCTTTACTTTCTTCCTTCCACAGGAGATACTGGTACGAGTACCGGTGGTGCGGATCGGTGAGCAGGACGTGACATGGATGGCCCTGGGTAGGATGGGGTGCTAGGGATATACTCTATGCACGTGGGTGTATGTAGACTATCTATGTTGTGAGGATATAACCTTTGGCACGGTGGTGCTTGTATGTTTTATGTGGATGATGTTTTATGGTTATATTTGATTACATATATGAATCTGTGTGTGGATTTCTATGTGATGCCATCAGTTTGTGCATGCTGGTAGTGGATGGCCTGAGGCCTAGGGTCAGGATTGCATGTGGTTGAGGCCCGAGGCCTATGGTTGCTAGGTTGCTAGTGTGATGTTGTTGTTGCTGCGTTTCTGATACAGGTGGGCACTCTCCGATATACGGGGAGGTGCCGCCGAATTTCCGGTTGATCCCGGATGTTCACACTAGTGACCTAGGAAGGGTGCGGAGAGAGCACCCAGTCGCGTCTCCGGAAACGGGGCGTGACAACAAGCATCCTCAGTGTATTTCTTGGTATGAAATGGAAAAACAAATTGCTGGATTATATACGGAGGCCAAATTCAAAGAGTTTCAAAAAGAGTTGTCTGGGTTGATGTATTGAGGTGTTCAGTTAGTAGAGAATACTTCGTTTGACACTGCAATATTTTTTATCGAGGAGGAAGTTGCATATGGTGACAAGGATAGGAAGAAAATTACATATGAGCTGAGATATGAGGAGCGTAGTTCCTCTGTAGATTGTAGTTGCATGAAGTTTCAGTTCAGAGGTATTTTATGCAGGCATTGCTTGACAGTTTTAAGGCGGAGTTGTGTGGATTTGATACCAACACAGTACGTGTGTGGTCGATGGAGGAAAGATGTACGGAGGGGCCACTCGCGAGTTAAAATTGATTACGACGGATGATGTCTCTCAGCGGAGCAGCGTCGTTATGAGAGTTTGTGTAATATGTTTACAAGGCTTGTAGATTTGGGGGCGGATTCTGAAGAAAGATATAATCAAGTCGCACATTTGATTGAGGACACAGCAAATGCAGTGGCTTCTACTCCGGTGTTGTTTCATTGCCAGTCACTAGTTCCAATGACCCGGTGAATCGACGAGGAAAAGGACGCCCTCCAAGTGCGAGGAAGAAGAGGATATTCCGAAAGAAGCATCCTGGTACGTCTGCATTAGAAGTCACAACGCAAACAGCGGGTTTGGATGATTTTGTGGCAGATGGTCTGTGATTTTAGTACCATTTTCCAATTTGAACTGGATGGATTCCATTGTTTACATACATTTATTCCATTGTTTGTGGAACTTGTTCCATTGTGTGTTAAATTTTTCCCGTTGTGTGTTTCACTTGTCCCATTGCGTGTTTTCATACATTTATTCTATTGTACTTTGAAACTGATTTCATTGTGCATTACCTTATTCCATTGTGCATGTAACTTATTCCATTGTTCATGTACCTTTATTCCATTGTGCTTGAAACTTTATTCAGTGATATGGGGAGTGATTTGTTCAAATGTTTTGGTTTTTTGAGTTATTCCATTGTATTGTTTTATTTATCACAGTACATACACATGAGTTATTTGTTTATTTCACAGTGCAACTTCATTTATTTTGTTGTGAAATTCTTAACAAATAGAGTGGATATGGAAGCAGAGGATATGAAAGCAGTTATGGAAGCAAGAATACCAAGTTAAATAGAGTTGATATGGAAAAGTTTCGCACAGTGTTAAATAAACACACGATTAAAGACAAGTTTAAAATAATAATGTCCAATCACTTTGGGGCTCCACCGTCAAGGGGTAAATCACAGAGTACTTGATCTAAGGTCAAAGTCTCTTTGTATACTTCTTCATTCCACGAGTGACCGGGATCATCCAGTAACCCATTGATGATCCTCACTCTGATTATTGCTATTTCATCCACAGATAACTCCCCCGTCGGGATCTCTGTACGATTGAAGATGCATTCCATAACGAGTATGCAGACGATGCCACAGTCGACCCTAATTCATTGAGATAATCGAGTGAAAAAATTTGACTACTTTATGGGGTAATTAAATTGTTTTAAGGAAAATGATATATATCCTATGGGGTTGTATCCCATGGGATCCCATATCTTATTTCATTGTATTATTATAATGTAATAACAGATTTATTACAATGTAATTCATCAATGGAATAAGTAAACTCCTCAACAAATACAATGGAATAACATTATTCCATTGTTTCAACACAAAGTATTGCGTTATTCCATTGTAAAAGACAATGGATTAACATTAACCCATTGTAATTTTACAATGGAATAATTAAAAATCATGTCAACCCATTGTCTCGTCACAATGAAATAATTATATATAACTGTCATATTACAATGGCAATACATACTGCAATCACGAGATGAAATATCCAAGACCCATTTTGTGGGGCAAAGAATGCTGATTTACAGTAACAATGGAATACTTTGTGGCGTCATTTAATCACTATCTTCACAGAAGTCCCAATTTTTACAGTAACAATGGATTTAGGTTTTTACTTACTGTACGAACACTGCTTTTAACACAGAAATTGAAGAACGATGGGAGAAACGGATTCTTTTTTGCCACTATACCATAGACAAAGATGATATTACTTGTTATGTCTAGAAAATGAGACAGCGAAACGTTGGTTACCTCGAGTAGAGGGGTTCTTGGAGCAATGGTTACTATAGTCGCTGGAGCGGAGGGACGTGATTGTAGTCGCGACGGTGATGGAGATGAAGAACACGGACGAACGGCAGAGAGTGAGTGAGGCGGAAGTGTCGATTCGATGAATGATGGAGCAGTAGAGAGAGGGAGACGATTTGATCGTGTTTCAAATTCCAGAAACAGATGTGGGAGAAAGTGTCGCGCAAATTTCAAAAAATCCCAGTAATCTTCCACCTCATTATGTCACATAATTGCCACGTAGGTATGGGATCCCATGGAATACTTACCCATGGGATGTAAAACGGAGTTGTTGTCATCTTTGAACTGATGCGAGTTTGAACTCTTGATTGGATTTAGCAACAATAGTAGAAAAATCTGTATACTAGGCGTGTCATTGTACCTTTTGGGGATGACGTAATCAATAAATTACGTAGGCACTACTATGGTGACATGTTCTGCAGCTTCAAAAATGAAGTTAATTGTTTGGACCCATCTAAATGTAGTCCTACGGCATTGTCAATTTGACTCTGACAGATTTACTTTGAAAATTGACATAACTTTATTTTTCATTCACTTGTGGGCCCTAAACTTTTATCTACATACATGCATTATTTAAATTAATTTTTTTTTCTTTACCAGGTAGCACAACTCACAAAACTATTCCTTTCTTGACAAGCAATAATCAAATTTGCCTTTTTTCACTTTAGATTATGGGTTATTATTTATTATATGGAAATTTTTAAATTTTTAATTATTTTATTATTTTTATAATTTTATTGGCTTACATCATTTTCGTACAGTGATAATTGGGTCATTAAAACACTATATAAGGCGATAAAATCCATGCACTCAAGGTTTGCTGAGGTTTGTACGAAATGTCAGTATAAATTATTTTTCTTTTCTTTCATTGTTTACTTATTTCAAAATAAAATTAAAAGACCTATATATCTTATATGGAATGTCAGTCAAACAAATGATTTTACTTTTGTTTTGTTATTTTTCAGTCAAACAAATACTTTTACTAACAAAAGTAGTAATCTTTATAATTGTTTTTTTATTCTTTATATTTTGAAATAATATTTAAAAAATATCATAATTCAAATGGGGAGGAGGTTTCTTCCTTTTCACTATAAAAGGAAGTGAAGTTTTCCTTCGTTGACTATAACTAGAAGAACTTGATTGCCTCTTGATCTTTTTCACTTCTCTTTTTTAAGTTTTTCTAATATTTCCATTATTTTTAATCTCATAATCATTATTTTATAAATTATGGATGAATATTTTAAGTTTTGGGGTGAAGACTTACGTTTGTCAAGCTATTCAATGGAGGTAAAAATGCTACTTTTGAGAAGCAGAATCAGACATTAATCAAGCAGAAACAAATTATCCAGAATAGTTTACAACAAATATGGTATAATAATTAAATAGATATTTTATTTCGCATTCTTTTAAATTTGAAATAATATTAATATATTTTTTATTAGATATTTCATGGCCTTGAAGATTTAATGAAATGGGCACGAGACGTAGGACGTGTGCTGAGATTTATTGTAATCATTGACAGTTCAACTGAAGGTCAATTTAAAGAGAAGCCTAAATTGCTCCTAAAATGTGAGCAAATTGGACAAAATCGGTCATTAAAAAGATCATCTAAATTGACAGGTACTAAAAAAAATGTAATTGTTAATTTCATTTAAAATGTATGAAATTGAAAACCCGAGATGATTGGAGTCTGAGCTAAGGTTATGTGTGGAATTCATAATCATCCTGCTACAAGGTACATGGAAGGTCATTCATATGCTGGTGTAGATTATTATAAGTTGAAACTAACATAATGATTCATTTGTCACAGAACTTAGTAAAGCCATGAGAAATATTATCTACATTAAAGGATAGAGATCCACTAAATGTGACGACAATAAAGATGATTTATAATACTCGATAAAAACATCAAGTTGCTGAAATGGCAGAGAGAAATCAAATGCAACAATTAATGTATCTACTAACTCAGCACAATTACATATCATACTATAGGAGTGACAGTGAGTCAAACTAGGTTTAAGACTTAATTTTTGCTCATCCTCGTTCCTTAGATCTATTATGTGCCTTCCTCACATTTTGCTTATGCACTTGACATATAGGACTAATAGGTTTCATATGTCATTTTTTGAAGTTGTTAGTGTTACTTCTACGAAGATAACATTTTGTGTTGCATTTATTTTCTTTCAATTTGAGAAAGAAGATAATTTCACATGGGCGTTAAGTTGTTGTGTTGCATTTTATGCTTTCAATTTGAGAAAGAAGATAATTTCACATGGCGTTAAGTTTTCTGAAAGCTACTATAGATAAGTGCTTATCACCAATGGTGGTGTTGACTGACAGAGATTTAGCATTGATGAATTTCATTGATCGTGTGTTTCCAGAGTCATCTAATATATTTTGTAAATGACATATTGGAAGGAATTTAGTAGTAAATTGTAAGAAACTATTTGAAGACAAAAAACATGGGACAGTTTCAACTTCATGTGGCATTATCTGGAGGACTCTACAACCCGTGAAGACTATTTTATAAGAGTATAATCTAATGAACAATTACTTTAAAGGTATTAATAAAAAAAATCTCATTTATAATTTTCTAAATTTTTCATTAAAATGAATTGATTTATATATCGAACAATTATTCCATAGGTATCCAAGAGTAATAAATTATATCAAAACAGTATGACTCGATAAATATTAGGAGAAATTGTTGTTACTTGGGCTAATAAATTAATGCATTTTCGTAATAGGATGAAGAATAATGAGTTCTTGATGGATTTTTGTATCTCTCTTTGAAGTAGGAAGATGATGGCTTCATAATAACAAATTTTTAGGAAGAAGCTTGAATCGAGATTTGATGTTCACAGAATTTGAAGCTCAAAGACCCAGCCAATTTTTGCAAATGTTCTTCCACCTTCCAATGCAAGCCAAACTGTTCTCTTTTTTCCAAGAAAAGTTAATCTTGGCCCTTTAATGAAAATTAGATCTTGATCTTGGCTCTTATTTCTTCTTCTAATCTAGACTCTTGAAAATTTAGAAGCGTATTAGTCATGGCCATTCAAAATGAAACCAATGGCTCCAAGATGAAGAATTGTTATTCTTTTGCTAAGGCTTGTTTGGATCAAAGACATCTTACTTTTTTATGACGAAAGCCTTTCTCAAACCAAGAAAAACAAGCTCTTTCTTGATTCTGCCACAAAGAATCTTTTCAACAATTGATCTCTCCTTTGTTCTCCAAGAATAAATGTTGCCACAAGGTGGACCAATCATTTCAAACTTGAAACCTAGTTTAAATTATTGGCACAAAACATATAGGAAGACTTCTAGAAGTTTGAAAAATTAATTCTCCAGCAACAAAAGCTCCATTCACATGGCTAGAAGAAATTCTTTTTGCTCAAGAGAAGTAAAAATTTTCCCAAAATAAAGTTGAGAATGCTCAAACTTGACTAATTAAACTTCAAAAAATAAATGCGCAATTTTCTCAGTGATATTAGCTTCATAATATTCCAAATAAGCTCATGATACTCAATTGATTGCACCAAAAAAAAAAAAAATTGGTGACAAGGTATTTCATTGTTGCTTTTAAGCTCAAGTCAGTACATGATAAATCATTTAATATATATGTAAATTTTTATACAAATTTTTATGGCCATTGAAGTTCAACTAGTCACTCAGTACACTAAATTCGATAGAGAAATTGAACAGCTTTACCTCAAAGTTGATTCATATACTCTGAAAAAAAAATGTTCCTCTATGTGTTAATAATTTTTCAGAACACGAACCAAGTCATTTGGAGATCTTACGAATAAGTTGTAAGTATTCAACCAACGTCTGCACAGTGTGATATTTGAGTACTTTTTATAATTCAATAATGAACAGGTCCAAATTCATCCAGTTCGCATTAAATATGATCAAACATGATTTAAAAAAAAATGATGAAGCTTAAATCAATTATCACGATCATTTCATACTTTATCCAAATTCATTCAAATATGAGTAAAATTAAATAGTGCATTAAGTATTTTATATCAAACTAAAAATGTAGGTCCTATGGTCTAACAGATAGTGTATTGAAAAAGAAAGAAACAAACATGACATCCATCAAAGGTATGTTTTCAGGAAATCAAAAGTTTTGAATATCAATGTAATATGATTGGCAATACGAGTCAATGCTTTAGTCACGCATATAATAGGTGTAGTGTAGGATAAAGTTTGACACCAATTAGCCAGCTAGTAAGTATAAATAAAAACAATAAAAAATTTGTTGATCCTCAAGTGTGACAATTATCCCAATCGAATTAACTTCCTCAAATTTAGAAGAAACAAAGATGGAGAGATTAAGGCTCTGCTTCAATTGAGGGACAAAAAAATACGGAGAATTAATTAGAGTTAAGTGAGGGGAAGGAAAAATTGTATACATAACTTTGCTTGGATTGAGAGTTTTGAGTGAGGGGGAGGGATAAAAATATTATAGTTACTAAAATACCTTTAAATAAAAGTGCAAAAGCAAGTATCTCTAAAGATTTCTCAAGGGTATTTTAAGTTTTTTAAAAAATATGTATCTCTTCCCGTCCTTAATACGCCAATTTGGGAGGGGAAGAAATATACAAAAAATATGAAATTTTCCCTTCACTTAACCCTCTATCATCCCCCTCCTAAACCCCTACTCTTAATCTAAGTAATTTGTTTACTCTCCCTCACTTAACTCTCTTGACCCTCAATCCAAGCATAGACTAATAGACACTTAACAGATTGAAAACTTCACTTTAATACACTCTAACTAACCGTAAAACAACATTGATAATTCAACATGAAATTTGTAACTATTTGAAAAGGCAAAGTCGACTTATGTGAAGTGAGTTTTCTCAATTGAAAAATAACATGCTTAAAACATCCATATCTTTCAATCAAACTTCAAAACTACAAGTGTAACTACCCTGGAAACCAATTTGCTTAAAAATATAAAACCAACACATTAGAGCCTTGATACACCAATTTGTACTGCAACAAGATCTTACTACCTTAGTTCTTCTTTTCTTTATTCCTGTTCCATATTTATCGAATAATTAACTACTAGACTCTAAGGCTATGCTTGGCATGAGTGTTGGGAGGGGTTGGGTTGGCAGAGGTGGGTTTGGGAGGTGTTGAGTTGGGAAGGGTTCATAAAAGTGAACCCTTGCTTTGTATTGAAAAAGGTTGGGAGGTGTTTTGTGAGTGAACACCTCCCAATCCCCCATTTTGAGGGGTTGGAAAAAGGGATGTTGGTGGGTGTCACTAAACAAGCGTTCGAAGGGGTTCGCGAATCCAACCCTTCCCAACACCTCTCCCAAGCAGACCCTAAATGTGTCTACCAAAAAGATATTTGTGTAAGAGATTACAAAACATTATTGAATGTTCTATTACCCAAAAACAACAGCAGGTCCTAAACCCATTTGAGAGCATAGTGTACGTAATATAAAATAAGACAAAGAAGTAATAACTTTTTTTTTTGATAAATAAAGACACTCTCATGACAAAAATGTCCCTCTCACTTTTGCATCCAACAACTCCCTTTCTTATTAACTCTCTCAACTTTCACTTCACCCTCACAAGAACAAGAAAGGTATTAGGCAAGTTAGAGTTTGTTTAGTATATTGGGTCAGTTAGGGTTTGTCTAGGATATGAGTTGGATAACTCTAAACAGGCAAGAATCAGTGTAATGGAATTTAACTGCAGAACATTACATTCAAGTAGGAGGCATAACTGCAATATAAAAATCAATGGGCAAAAGACAATCTAGGAAAATGAAAGAATGTAACACTAACCAAGTATTTAACACAATTTTTAAAAAAAGTTGTTCAATGTTGATTTGTGAAAAATTTGCCCTAGAAGCGTTACTGTAGCTCCTAGGTGGGTTAGTGTAGCTCCTAGGCACACACGCGATTATCTGGGTTAAAAAGTCGGGACCCGGGGTTTTATTTTGTAACTTTTGACACTTCTCTCTCAAACCTAATATGATAAACACCCCATTTTCTCCTCGAGGATGTAGGCTAACGTTGAACCATGTAATTCTTGTGTTCTTTACTTGTCTTTATAATTGTTTTACTTTCTCTACATATTTGATTACTCATACTAGAGTGGTTCTTGTTTTGGTTTGGACAAACAAGGGTTTCATCGATTGAGCCAATTTCATTGCATATTGGGCTTCTAATTGTAACAATTGGTATCAGAGCTTAAGGTTTGTAATCTTGGGGTTCTCTTTGGTTGATTCTAAATAGATTTATACTTGGGTGGAGGATTTGAGAGGTTGGTGCCCACAAGGTATTTGATAAAATTCCTGTGAGAATTTTGTGTTGATTTTGGGTTGCTATTGCCTTGACTTTTTGTTGAGATTGTTATCTATAATTGGGATTCTTCTCTTGTTTGTGCTGAAATCAAATTTGATTAAGGTTGTCTAGTGATGAGGAGGTTGAGTCTACTAAAGGCAAAGGTGGGAAGGCTTTGGGTAGGCAATCTAGGATTGTTTCAAAGGAGCCTTTGGATGTGGAGAAGTTTGATGGGTCAAACAACTTTGGTCTATGGCATGTCGAGGTGATGGATGCCCTAGCGCATCAATATCCTGATGAAGTGTTGGAAGACAAGCCATATGACATTGATGATAAAGAGTGGGCACATATGACCAAACGTGCATGTGGTACTATCCAAAATTGCTCAGTGAGGGATTTGAAGTATCTAGTACTTGATGTGAGTTTTTTTAGGGAGATGTGACAGATTTTGGAGAATAAGTACATGAAAAAGAGCATTGAGAATCGTCTCCATTTGTTGAAGAAGCTTTATCGCTTCAGTACGAGAAGGAGTGCATCTATGAGTGAGCATTTGAATGAGTTCACTAAATTGCTTGCTAACTTGAAAAATTTAGAAGAAATTGTCAAGGATGACGTGAAAGCCTTATTATTGTTCAATTCACTTCCAGAGGAGTTTGAGAATTTTTTTCAACACTTTGATATATGGGAAGACAGAACTGAACTACAATGAAGTGTCTACTACATTGTTGAATTTTGAGTTCAGAAAGAAGGATAAAGAGGCATCACGTGATTCACAATCATAGGCATTGTTGGCAATAGATGGGAGGTCGAGAGATAGAAAGAAATCTGGTGGTGGTTCCTCTCGGGTCGGTCCAAATCAAGAGGAGGACGACAGCTTGCTAATGATGAGTGTGCTTTTTGCCATGACAGAGGGCACTGGAAGAAAGATTTTTCAAAGGTGGCAAAGAAGAAGGATAACTCCACTTCTTCGTCAATTAATTTTGCTCAGAAAAAGGATGAAGATGAGGGTTCAAACTACTCAATGATCATTTCATCAATTGTTTATTCCGCAACTTCTAGTGAGTGGATTTTAGCTATTGGGGCTACGTTCCATGTGTCCCAATAGGGACTAGTTCTCTAGCATTGATAAGTTGGAGAATGGTGTTGTTCTGATGGGGAATTCTCAACCTTGTCAGATTATGGGGATTGGTAGCATCCATTTGAAGTTACATGATGGAGTGGTCAGAGAGTTAAATGATGTCAGGTATGTCCTAGGGATGAAGAAGAACCTCATCTCCATCGATTAGTTGGAAAGCAAAGGTTATCGGATTGCTATTCAAGATGGCATTTTGAAGGTAATTTTTGGAGCAATGGTTTTAATGAAAGGCACTCGTGAGAGTGACTTGTATTACTTGAAAGGGAATACAATTACAGGCTTAGTAGCAGCTACTACTGAGTCTATAGATTCTGCAGCCAAGTTGACTACCAAATTATGGCATATGCGGTTGGCACATACAGGTGAAAAATCTTTGCATGATCTTGTTCAACAAGGGTTATTGAAAGGTGTTGTTGCCTTCAAGTTAGATTTCTGTGAGCATTGTGTTATGGGCAAGCAAAAAAGAGCTACATTTGGGACAATTATCCACAAGACTAATGGGATATTGGATTATGTGCACACAAATGCTTGGGGTCCTTCCAAGAATGCATCATTTAGAGGGAAACATTATTTTGTGACTTTTGTTGATGAATATTCTAGGTGGTTATAGGTGTACACCATGAGATGTAAAGATGAAGTCCTAGAGATGTTTGTGAGTTGGAAGAAAGTCATGGAGAATCAGACTAGCTAAAAAATCAAGATACTACGATTAGACGTTTGTTGAGAGTTTTTCGCTTTGTTAGTTGCCACCATGATCACATTTGAATTGTAATCTATATTTTTTATCAAATCCACCAATATCTGATCTTTTGACAATGATGATATATGCCAAATTGCGTCAGGTTTGTTGAACCCAATCGATCGATGATTGGCGTAATTTGAACACTTGTAAATGTATTAAATGCTATTAGAAATTAATGAATATTTATTTGAACCTAACACAAAAAAATTCATATATTATTTGAATTAAACATCTTACCATATCGCTTTCAAATTTGCTTCTAACATAATTTGCGATATTCCCCTCGGATTCAACCATAAGATTGTCTTCTTGCTTCGTTTCGCCTGTGATGAAGTCATCATGAGAACAATATAATTTAACTTTAGTGAGCACGCAATCGCTAACATAGGGAAATTACCTTCTAAAAAATAAACCGCTAATATTTGTACTAACCTTCTCGATTGAAACGGTTGGTAAGTGAAAGTCAAATATATAGTCCATTTGTTTGACTTTGTATCCACAGGGGATAATAGCAGCCGGTACAGAAAATTCAGCTGGAACAATGGAACAAAATGATATGATTCTTCCAACAAAATGCTAGACCAACATGAAAAATATATCTTCCATGCAAGGCGTTGCTTGCAAAAGTCGAGCTTTCAAACTGTAAGGATGAAAAACAAATGTCAAAGAAAATGTACTTACCGGTCGTAGTCAATAGCAAGTGAAAGAAATAATAGCACACACCGCACATGCAAGGGTATCACATCCTGCAATATTTTGGCAAACCACCATTATAATAAACTTTATAATGTCGTAGTAAATTGGAAGAGGAAATAAAATAACAATGAACTCACCATGATCAAACAACTTCCCCAATGGGCTTGAAAATTTTAAAGTGCATTAGAGGTGATAAAAGAAATAGGCTGCTAAAACAACAATACGAGAAACCAAGAAAGACTATGAATTGCGTTCAGGCTCACCTTACAGTAAAAAAATGGGAACCCTCAATAAATAAGCACCAATAAGAAAAGACCAAATTTGACATAGATAATTATTGATATTCTCTGCCAAGGAATATATTCTTTAGCATGAAATATTCTCTAATAATGAAATTGTTTTTACAGCCACAATAAAAGTTTAAAAAGAATTTGAATGGAGAGTTTTGACCAATTTTTTAAAGTTTTTCTAATAATCTAATACTATAAAAAAGAAAAAAATTAAAGTTACAAAACACATATTTTGCATGGGTCCCTTTTGGTCTAATGCAAAAGACAAATCAATTTTTATTTTATTTGCATGCTCACTTCTTGTGTCAAATCAATTGCTCATGGTAGTTGGTTGATTTGGTTAACTGTATGCAAAATATACATGCCTCACCACTCAAATAAACCACCCACGTTACTAACCTATAATCTGTATTGATTTTCTCTAATTTGGTCTGCATATAATGAAACTATTAAATTAAATGCCCAACTCATTGTTAGTTGCATGTGACGAAGTGCAGAGGGATGTAAGTTGCAATTGAGAGCCTAAACTCAAACTAAGTTCAATTCTAAGATTAATTCATAACTAAAACTGGATAGTGTCCCAAATGGTTCATTACATAAGTGGTTCCATGCGCCAATAATCCCTAATTCCCAACCTAAAGTGGCTGACACAGTATGTGAAGAAGAGTAGGGAAATCATTATGACCGAGTAAACCAACGGAATACCAGAACCATGGTAGAATGGACCTTAAATCAGGGCACTTTAGTTATATACTCACGCCTTGTTTGGGCCAATGTCCGAGAAGGTCCTCGCGTTACCGAACCTAAAGACGCACTTGTAGCAGCCATCGCCACCATGATAATCGCAAGGTCAACCAAATTATACTAGTCATTTTCATCAGCATTATTATCCATAACCTGATAAAATAATTTTCTGTTAGCTACAATTGAAAATTAACTTATATGTTCCTATCAGCAGAAATACTAAAACAAATGCATACCTCAAGTCCATAAGCAACACTATAAGCCATATTAAAAAGAAAGATCCAGAAGGCAATTCACAATACAAAGTCCAGTACAAACAAAGCTTAAAAAAATCCCAAACATAGCAATAACAGCTCACGCTTCCTAAACAATTCCTTTCACAAATATAGAAAGTCTAGTAAAAACAGCTCATAACCTGCACATGTCTAGCGAAAATAGCTCTTTAATTTCAATACAAAACTCATAATTAAACGAACTTCAGTAAAAACAAAGCTTAATAAGTCCATACAAAACTGTCCAAAGTGATTAAAAAAAGTCCAGTACAAACAAAGCTTAAAAAATCTCAATAAAAAGCTGATAAAAGAAGTAAATAAAGTCCCTCAACAAAGTCCAATAAAATGTAAAGTTCAAGGTAAGTAGTAAATGTAAAACAAACTCTTCATGTCCGCTTTCAGTTGTTAGTAGCACCACCCCCTCTTTCTTGAACTCAGCAAGCAGCCAGTTGAACCGCCAATCCTTGCGGTAGATACTGGTGAAGTACTCACTCTTCACCTTATTTTGAAAAAGCAACAAAGCAAAATCCAACAAGGGTCCCCCACTTGCCACCTCTAGAATGTCCTCAAGAATCCGCAAGCAATCAACAATCTCAGCCTTAGTCCCTCCCTCAGGTACACTTGCAATTGAATTTGTTCTGCTCTTGACAACAGAAACTAACTTGTCTAGTGACGCACTAATATCATCAAGTACATCAGCTACCTTATGCTTCTTCTTGCAGCGGGATGTAGGTGTGAGCGACCTCACCTCTGTCGAACTGGCGTAATTGAGGGGCTATTTATTTCAACCTCAACATCATTGGTGTTGTCATAATCCGTGTCAGTGGACTCTCCGGTGTCAACGGAATCGACCTGAATATTGTCGCCAATGCTATTTCTCGGTTGATGCTCTACATCGTCCCCTCGCATGGATGATGACCCAGGTATGTAAGTAAATTCACTGGTCGGACAAATACCACCAAATAGTAGCTCCAATTGCTCCAAGTTCTCAGGTCCTTACTTTTGCCACAACTTGTACTCTTTTTTGAGATTGTCCAATTTATTTTTCATCTGGGGTTGATCGTAGCGCTTACCGATTTGCTCGGCAAAATTGGCTACGATTTTCTGCCAACCTTTCTTGTTGAAATGAGAGTCAGGCCTCCTCCCTGCCCTCACTTGTTCAACACAGAGATTCACAAAAATTCTAGTCTGAGCAGAGTCCCAGTTTGCCTTGTCCGAACTTGATTGTGTAGGAGGGCGGGGGGGGGGGGGGGGAGGTACTCATACTAATAGCATCCATACAATCATAAACAGTAAGTGAACAAATGGCCTAACGATAGAATCAAAACATTTAATACTGTGAAAAAAAAGCCTAAAAACAAGAAACCCTCAAGTATGGGCATAGAAAAATGGCAACGACAATGCCACTTTATGATATAGCACCCCCATTAAATAGCTCATGGACTCAATACATTTTCTGGATGTCCTCAACATTAGAACAGTAGCAACCAATTAATTGGAACATTAGCAAGGCACAAACAATTAATAATAAAGCTAAGCAATAGTTTTGAACTACAAACTAATCCAAGCGTGGCTAGACTACATTCATGTCCTTCAAAAAAGATATCTACATAAATGTTAACTTGATAGTAAATTTATTTATTCGATTACCCACCAAGAACCCAAATATATATATATATATATATATATATATGACATAATGAGGCAAGCAACCTAGCAGGGACATTATTGGAATGAAGATTGAAACATAAGTGAAATGTACATGCAATGTAGCTCATACAGAACGCAAGACTTTGACCTCACGAGAGATTTCTCATCAATACGTTAGAAAAAGACCACTCCCCTGCACATTTTTATCATAAAATGAAAGAAAGAATAATATGCAAAAGAGAAGGTAATCCATCAGTCACAGAAAAAAATACTGGAAATCAAATTTCAAAGGCCACTCGTAAGGACTAATGGTCTCGCATGGTGATTTTGACTAGTCAAAGATGCTTTAAGCAAATTATAGTACTAATGATACTCAGATACACATATAGGTTTCTCTGTCACTAAACGATGCAGCTATAAAGAGAAACTAAAATTTGACTAGTTTCCAAATCCGGCAAAGAAAGAAAAATCACAAGAGCAACGATTTCTCCTATATGGAGCAAGAAATCACACTATCCAGAAACCTAGGCTTTCATCCATGTCTTAGATGAAAAAATTATCCAATAATACAAGCAAATCAAACAAATAATTACAAGTGGTATACGAGGGAGACGAAGGCAGCAGATTTGTACCTGTTATGTTCGCATCAGGTGGAGGAGCGGCCGTTCGTCCATTCGTCCATGAACACTGTCAAAATCGATACAAAGACGAGTTAAGAGAGAAGTTGAGAGACGAGTAGAGGGAGAAAGAGAGAGAAAGAGAGATGGGGAGGCAGATTAGTACCTTTCCGCAGGTGGAGAAGACTGGATGGCCTTCTTCTAGTCGATTCGTGTGAAGGTCTGAACTCATGTACACCCTAGTCCCTCTTTTGATGCTAAGAACAGGGACATACAAAAATTACATATCATAAACATGAAATAAAAGAAAAACATCCCTATAAAACTTCAATAATGCTTGCTGCCCTAAAACTGTAACTCAGAACCATCGAATCTTATCTTCCAGCAAAAGAACTCTTTCTAGAGCCAGATGTCAGCCTCAACATTTATTTCCCATGGGATATGCGTGAAACAAATTGATTAGAGATAAAGCATTGAGTTACCAACTGCGTTATGAATAAAATTTAGTTTCCAAGGTACCTTCCCCTTAGAGTTAACCAAGCCGCATACATTCAAAGAATCATATTCTAGAATAATGTTAGTTTGCCTAACAATGGGAGAAGAAGCACATAGCTCCAATGCCTTCGGAATGGCCATGAACTCAGCTTGATTGGAGTCACAAATACCTGTATTATAGCTAAAATTGTATAAGATTTGCCTCGATTCATTTCTTAACAGCCCCCTCTTACCTGCTAGCCTAGGTAAAATTGTTAGTTTGCCTAACAATGGGAGAAGAAGCACATAGCTCCAATGCCTTCGGAATGGCCATGAACTCAGCTTGATTGGAGTCACAAATACCTGTATTATAGCTAAAATTGTATAAGACTTGCCTCGATTCATTTCTTAACAGCCCCCTCTTACCTGCTAGCCTAGGTTTACCATTACTAGACCCATCGACATTTCACTTAAGAAACCCCATATTTGGTGATTGCCAACCATTGTGGTGCCTGGATGATCTCCTATTTGATAATGAATGAATAGAGATTGTCAAGAATTCCAGAGGTGATATTATGTGAAATGTTGAGGGAATAAATACCTTAGACCATTCCTGAAATCGATGAAAGATAAGGGATGTGACCTTTTTCTAAATCACTTGCTTATCTCTGAAGATTAGCACATTACGGGCTTTCCGAATAGACCAGACAGCTACATAAAACAATAACTTCCGTGCTTTCCTTTGCAAAGCTCCCTTCTTCACTAAAGCACACCATTGCTCAAACGGGCCACAAATATCATTGGCAGCACACCAAGATACAGCCTGTTAGCAATATGTATGTGACACTATGCTTGAACAATGTGATTTCCTAGTTTAGGATAGCTTGGATCCACAGTAGGATAGAATGAGAGTTACGTGTGAACTAAAGGTCAAATGAAGATGTCAGATAACCTGCATGGAGCTTACATGAGCTGACTGCCATTTCAGATAACCTGCATATAGCTTACATGAGTTGACTGCGATTTCAGGTAACTTTCATGTAGCATACATGAACATAAAGTCTTTTGAAAATGTGCATCTAGAATTACATGATATGTTTTTATGTGGATAATGATAACTGATTTTATTTCATTAATTGATTTGGATAGATTGATTGATTGGTATAAAATCAAGTTTGTTTTAGGAATGATTATCTCTCCTTATTTAGATTTATCTCTTTTGTATTTTTAGAGATAATCATTTCCTCACTTTAAGGAAGTCTTTCCTTATCTTTTGTGGCCTTGATTCCAAAGATTAGGACACAATCTTTTCCTATTTTCGTGGGTCAATATTATACATATCTTTTAGGCCATCAATTAGGGTTTTCTTGGTTCCTACACATATCATATATATTGCCTTTACTAACCAAATAACCCTAAGTTTTTTAACTCACCTATTCTAAACAGTTTCATGTCTTTTTGAGCGAGTTTTTATTTTGATAAAATTCATGCATTCTTGCATTACACTTTGAGGGTATTATTGTGTGTTCTCGGAGCTTGAAGACTTCAATGCGACTCTAGAGCATCGTTGTGAAGGATCTACTTGTGGTTGGGTGTGTCAAGTGATTCGAGCTAGAAACTAGTGTAGGTGATGTGGATCCTTGCTCTAGGGACATTCTTGTAACCTGTTTGTGATAGTGGATTGCTTCAAAGATTGGTGGTTACAGACACCCGAGGTTTTCCCCTGGATTGGGTTTGCCTCATAAATATTGCGTGTCTCACTTTATTTACTTTTAGTACTCAGATATTCAATTGGTATCAGAGGAGGTCATTCTATGTGTTGGGTGAAGATCCTTATTCATAATGGATACTAATCGTGATGGAAACAAGGCTCCATTTTTCAATAGTGAGCACTATGCCTACTGGAAGGCTATAATGTGAATTTACATGAAATCTCTAGACGAGCGTGTTTGATTTTTGGTAATTCATGGATGGACACCACCGACTATAGAGGATGAAGAGAAGATCATTCTTAAACCAGCAACATCTTGGACTACTACTGAATATGATAGTGTTGGCTAAACAATCGGGCACTTAATGCTATGTTCACTGGTGTATGTCTTGAGGAATTTAGACGAATTGCAAATTATGAGACAACAAAAGAAGCATGAGATATTCTGGAAGTTACACATTAAGGTACACCAACTGTGAAAATTTCAAAATTACAGAAATTAAGAACTTCTTTTGAGATGTTACAGATGGAGGAAGAGGGGACTTTTGATCATTTTATGCCAAGTTGAATGATATAGTGAATTTCATGTTTGCACTTCGTGAACAACTCTCACCCTCCAAAATAGTTCAGAAAATTCTACGATCCTTGACAGACCGGTTTCAAGCTAAGGTGGCTACCATTGAAGAAAGCAAGGATGTTGACATACTCAAGGTAGAGGAACTTGTGGGGTCCTTACAAACATATGAAGCAAATTTTCAGATTCCTAAAAAGCTGAAAGGAGTTGCTTTGAAGTGTATTCAAGAAGACTCAGATGATGACAAGGAGAGTTTGGTCTTATTAGCCAAAAATTTCAAAAAATATACAAGCTGCAAAAGGGGAACACTAGTCTTCCAGACAAGGCTAATTTGAAATCAAAATTTGAGACGAAAGCTATGTAATCCATAGCCACTTTTTAATGTTATGAATGTCACAATTTTGGGCATATGTCGCATGAGTGTGCAAACAAAAAGAAGAATAATATGTCCATGAAGGCAACATTTAGTGAGAGTGAAAGTAACAATGAAGAAGGCAAGTCTGATGATGACAATAGCACACTGGTTGCATTCACTGGGTCAATCCATGTGGAACTGAATTCTGAGTCTGATGGTGAATTGAGTGAAGATTTGAATGATGATATTGTTGATCTTCAAGATGCTTATAATAAACTAGTGATAGCTTTTGAAAAAAATTATAAGTCCAAACTACAACTACAAACCAAGCTGCAAGAATGATTGGTCCGTGAAGCTGAATTACTCACTAATCTTGAGGAGATGCAAAAGCACTAAGATCATGATCAAGCAAAAATACAACAATTACAAGGTACAATTTCTAACTTGCAAAGTGAATTATCAAAATATTTCATGTTTCAAACTTTGCAGGTAGGAACCAGTAATTTGGATAGCTTGTTTGGTTTGATGAGACAAGTTGGAATTAGGAATGGACTTGGATATATCGGTGAGTCACAATAGGTTGGAAAAGATTTCAAATCGTTTGTTCAAGGAAAAAATCTTGAAGATGAAGACATAGGTATTAGTTCCAAACAGATACATAAAGGTAAAGCTCCTCTCATTTAATCATCTCAGCCTATAAATGCATCAAAAGCTCATGTAACTTACATGCAGCATGCATCCACCAGTTCACGTTGGCTACCTACAGGCTACATGACACATGCATTATAATCATTTTGGATTCGTGTCTATCTTTCATTTGTGTGGTGTTAAAGGACATATTAAAACCTCATTGCTCTAAGTTGATAAAGTCACGTAGATGTGAGCATGCTAAGACTGGTTCAAATTCACCTGATACACATTCTACTGAATTGTTCCATAAATTTATAAGCTTTCTCAATTCCGAAACGTGAAACACACTGTGAACTCTGGATAAATGTGGTGGCAATGCCAACCTATATGCCAAACTCCCCAGTTTCTCCAGGATTTCAAAAGGTCCAATAAACCTAGGGCCTAACTTCCCCGATCTATCAAAACGCTGTATTCCTCACATCGGACTAACCTTGAGGAATACGTGGTCACCCACCTGAAACTCTAAAGGCCTCTGCCTCCTATCTACATAACTCTTCTGACGTGACTGGGTCGTCAGAAGTCGCTGCCTATTAACTGCTACCACCTCTGTGGTCTATCGAATTAAATCTGGTCCCAACTAAGGTCTATCCCCAACCTCTGACCAACAGAGTGGTGACCTGCATGGTCTACCATAAAGTGCCTCAAAATAGCACCATCTGAATACTAGTCTGATAGGAGTTGTTATAAACAAACTCTACCAGTGGAATGGGCATCTCCCAATCAGCCCTGAAATCCAAAACATATGATCGTAGCTTGTCCTCCAAGATTTGTATAGTCCTCTCACTCTACTCGTTAGTCTACGGGTGAAACACTATACTAAAACTCAACATCGTCCGCAAAGTGTCCTAAAAGCTGCTCCAAAAGCGAGAAGTGAAATGAGGATTCCTATCGGATATAATGGGCACGGATACCCCATGTAGTCGTACGACCTCTCGAATGTAAAGTCTAGTAAGTACCTGCACCAAGCTAGTCTGCTGAATCAGTAAAAAGTGAGCGGTCTTCTTCAATCTATCAACAACGACCCACACGGCATCATGTCTCCTCATAGTCCTTGGTAAAGCCATCACAAATTCTATACACACATGCTCCCACTTCCACTCGGGAAATGGAAATGGTTGTAACAATCTAGGAGGTCTCCTATGCTCTACCTTCACCTGCTGATAGGTAAGGCATCTCATCACAGTCTGGGCCACATTTCTCTTCAGTTCGCTCCACCAATATTGTCTCCGTAAATTTTAATACATCCTAATAGCACCAGGATGTATCGCGAACTGATAATAGTGTGGCTCTCTAAGTATCTCACCTCTCAATTCAGCATCGTCTGGAACCACCAGTCGGCCTCTAAAATGAACTCCTCCATCAGCACCTCGAATCCAACCATCCATATCCTCGATATCATCAAAAGTCACATCGCCGAGTTGTGCATCCAACACATTATGTACTAGTGTTGGACGGCTCACCAAACTCCTCAAGAAGCATCTATCACCCCTTTCATCAACATCTAAATGGTACTTCCCAATGGTGTCCACCAAATCAAACTCCCGTCGTGACAATCATGCCATTGCCAATCTTCTACTCAAGGCGTCCCCCACCACATTGGCCGTTCATGGGTGATACTGCAATGAGAAATCATAATCTCCAATATACTTCATCCATCTTCGCTGCCTCTGATTCAGATCCTTCTGTGTGAATAAGTGTCGTAAACTCCTATGATCTAAATACACCTCAAACTGCTCCCCATAAAGGTAATGCCTCCACTACTTAAGTGCGAACACTATAGCAGCCAACTTCAAAACATGTACGAGATAATTCCTCTCATGTGGCTTCAATAGTCGTGAAGCATATCAACCACTCTATCCTGCTGCAAGAGTACGCAACCTAATCCAATCCTTGAAGCATCACAATATACATGGTAACCTATACCGCTGTCTAAAATGGTCAGAGTTGGAGGGGATGTGAGTCGGGTCTTCAGCTCACGAAAAGTCTGCTCACTTCTATCAGTCTACGCGAAAGGAACGCCCTTTCGCGTCAACTCAGTCATTGCTGTAGCAATCCATGAAAAATCCTCTATAAACCTCCTGTAATAACCTGCTAATCCCAGGAAACTACGAAACTCTCCACTGTCTTCGGAGTCCTCCAATCCAACACGGCCTCCACCTTGACAGGATCCACCGCCACTCTATCTCTAGATATCACATGCCCCAAGAATCTCACCTGGGTAGCCAAAAACTCACACTTACTCAGCTTGGCATACATCTGATGCTCCCTGAGTGTTAGCAGTACAATCTCCAAATCCCTCATATGCTTCTCCTTTGTGGCCGAATACACTAATATGTCATTGATGAATACTATCACAAACTGATAAAGATACTGTCAAAACACCCTATGCATCAAATCCATAAAAGTTGTTGGGGCATTGGTTAGCTGAAACGGCATGACCAAGAACTCATAATGGCCATACCAAGTACGGAATGTTGTCTTAGATATGTCCTCCTCCCGAATCCTAAGCTAGTGATAACCTGACCTTAGATCAATCTTGTAGTAATAGTGACTACCTCTCAATTGATCAAACATATCATTTATCCTTGGCAACGGGTACTTGTTTTTCACAGTTACCCTATTCAATTGCCTACACACATCAGCATCGTTCTGTCTTTCTTCTTCACGAAGAGGACTAGAGCACCCCATGGTGAAGTACTGGATCTGATAAATCCTAGATCCTACAACTCTCGCAACTGCCTATCCAACTCCCTCAACTCTGCTGGAGTCATCCTATACCTTGGAATAGAAATCGAGTTTGTACCCAGATATAACTCAATCACAAAGTCACTCTCTCGCTAAGGTGGTAACCTTGGTAACTCTTCAGGAAACACGTCCAAGTACTCCTCTACCACTGGCACAGCTTTGCTAACCTCAATATTAGATGTAGAAGTCAAGCTCGCCACTAGGTAGTCAGAATATCTTGGGTACGCTCTATATAATCTATGACAACATCATGGTCGGTCAACCAGTCCAATCCATGTATCACATCATAGTCAGTGAACTCTACGACATATAAATTTGCTCGAAACTCATGGCCAGCGAATCGAAAGATACAACCTCTACAGATGCCCCTCACTACGGTACTTGATCCCAAAAGAGAATCAACTACTAATCTCCTATCCAAACCCGAAATCTCTAACTCCAATACCTCAACAAAACGTGTAGAAATAAACGAATATGTGACACCAGTATCAAATAAAACATGAGCCTAAGAATTGAAAAGTAGAACTCTACCTCCAATGAAATCACGGTCTTTGCCCTCTACCTAATGGTGCTGCATGTCTCCTTGGACAATCTATCTGGATATGTCATGGTAGTCCACAATAGAAACACAATAGGACAGTCCGATCTCATATTTCAAGTATGACCACACACATAACAATATAGTCCTAATATGGACTCTTGTCCCTGTCGCGGACCCTGTTGTCCCTATCACGAACCTCTGCTATCCTTGCCGTGGACCCTATTGTCCCTGCCTCTGAGAACTCTGCTGCTGACCCTGACTCCAACGGTCCTGCCTCCTGTCCTGGAATCTCTACCTCTAATTCTGTCTGGGCCTCTGTCTTTGATCATCAGTCCGTTGTCTACTACTACTCCCAATAATCCTACGAATCAACCATGCTCCTCTCTATATCAAGTGCTTTGTCAATGCACTCCCAATAGGTGCGAACCATCATCCCAGCTAAACACTCTACAATGCAGGGTTTTAGCCCGCACTGAAAGCTCAGTATCTTCTTCTTCTCAGCGGAAATGTACTCCTCTCTATACCGACCAAGCTCCTCAAACCGTGCCTGATACTGTGACACCGTCATATCCTTCCCCTGAATCAACTATAAAACTCCTTGGCCTTCGCAACGTGAATGGCTTGGGGAACCTACTATGCGAGGAACTGAGTCTCAAACTCTGGCCATGGCATCTCAATACACTCTCTACCAATAGTCACACTCTCCCACCAGACATAAGCATCATCCTCCAAAAATGCTGAAGCCAATACAACTCTCTTCTGATCCGGTATCCTAAGCGTCACCATTTGTCTTCTCAACTATCGCAACCAATCCTTGAACACCTTAGGATCTACTACTCCTTGGCCGTCTTAGGATCTACAACTCCCCAATACACTAGGGATCTCGTCTTCGTCAACTGAGCTAACTCAGTGATGGAGGGGTCAACTGCTAGTGGTGTTGTCTGCACTGGAACCATCTGACCTACTCCTGACTAAATGACAAGTGGTAACTAAACAGGTGCACCAACAAAATTTGGTGTAGCCACTGGAAGAGCTAGCCCCCGAGCGTCAATAATAAGTTGCGGTTCAATCTGTAAAGCTAAAGCTACTACCGCCTGACCTATGGTCTGTATCATACCTGTCATGTCTTTATACTGCTGCTCATAAGTCTTTATTGCACACTCTACACCTATAGGTGCTGCCTGAGTCGGTACATGCTTCTGCTCCACTACTTGATCATGAACAACACGACCGTGACCCCGTCGATCTCGAGCTCAAACTCGACCTTGCACGACTGAAACCTCCTGAGACATCGGCAACTTGACCTCATCAACGATATCCGAAAGCTCACCTCTACCCTGCCCACGTCTGCGGGTAGCACACCCACCCCGAATACATGTACTACGTGTGTCTACATGTCCAAAAAATAAACGTACAACTACATAAATCGAATGCCCCCAAACGTAAAAGAAGGAATAACTCACCAGATCAGCCGAGAAGCGCGTGATGTGTAGTTGGGGAAAAACTAAAGAAAATGCACGACCTCCCAAAAGCTAAATAAACCTTACCAAAGCTAAATAAACCTCACAAAAGCTAAATAACCTTCCTCTGATACCAAACTGTCACGCCCCTCTCCCACATAGGTGCGGATGAGCACTCACGAATCGCAGAGGCGTGACAGGCAGGGAACCCCTCCGTTTCCCGAACCGGATTTAAACCAAATATCTATCCAAGCTACTATGAATCATCAATCTGTCTACAAAAGTACCCACACATATATAGATAAATCCCAATGGAAATCCTAACATACTGTGACATGCAAACCGGAGTCAACAGCGAAAAATCCAAAACATCATAGAAATGGAAAATATATACTAAACATACACAAATATCCACATAACAGCTACCCATCACGTATCATGCATCTCTGCGCTGATCATCCACTCTGGCTATCTCACCTACAAAAAATGTGAATGAAAGGGATGAGCCACAAAGCTCAGTAGTGATATGGAAAATTATCAATCATCGGAATAAACATAATGAAGAACTCAAGAAGTATAAGTAGAATGAATAGAAACTCAAATGGTGATACCCTCCAGTACTACCGAACTCCAATAAATCAGAGATAAAGTAAGAAAACCTGTAAGATATAGAAAGTATAAAGAAAATCATGAAGTGATATACTGATAGGTATAAAATCTCCAAAAAATCGATCCATCATAAATATCATCAAAATCATCAATCTATAGGGTAGACACCGAGTAGGCTACACCACAATCATCTTCAAGTACAACTCTCAAATCAGTACTCAATCATAATCCAACTCAAATCCATATAACATTAGTAAATCCTCCCTTGGACCCACCCTGATCCCGCAAGGTGTCTCCTAGTCCAGGTAGTCCCCAGAACAGATGAGGATCGAGGCTATATAAGGTACTCGATAGCATCGCCTACATAGAAGAGCGTCCCCTAGGATGTACCCACCTCATTCCGATCTCCAGGTACGTACCCGATCCGAATCATCAATAAATCATCTAGTAGGCTGGGCCGCCCGATGTGGGTCCCACACACTCCATCAATGATCTCGTAGCATCATCAAAGAAAATTACCAGAGTACAGTCCTATACGGACTCTCAAAGAGATCACACAAACAAGAAGTGGGCCCCACCTCTGAGTGTGGGTCCCATAGAAGACATGGCGCACAAGGGTGTAGCCAGTCGCTCCAACACAATCAATAATAGCATGAAATATTAATAAAGTTCCAATTGCGGAAATAAAGCGGATAAGAGTGTAAATAGAGAAATTCCCAACTTACGCAAATTTCACACAAATGGACAAGTAGGAATCTGTCAAATACGGAATCCTAAATAAGAAATAGGATAGAACCCCTACCTGAAATGTCTATTGATGCTAATCCGTAGTATGTACCCAAGTCACCGAAATCTGAACCCAAAATCCTCAAATCAGTCTTCTGCATCGAAATACGGGTACGTACACCTGACATATTTAAAATACATAAAAGTCAACTTAAATAGTCAAAACTGGTCAATCCAGTCAAAACAGTCAAATCGGGTCAAAAGTCAAACCCAGTCAACTCGGGTCAACAGTGGTACAACCACTGCCACCGTTGAAATCGACGATTTCGGCGACGTTAGCCGGAGAACCACACATCAAATTGAAGATGTCGAAAAATGCAATCGAACGGTACTTGTCTCGTTCCAAGACTCCGCCAGAATCGATCGTGATTGAGCTCGAAAGTCACCAAAAATGCAACTTTCGCTTCCTGATTCTGCCGCCTACGGTGCTCCGTTGACTACAATACCACTTGAGTTTTGTTCCACTCTCTACAATCTCCGTTTTGATACCTCACACGCCTCAATTGGTGAAGAAATCACAAAAACCCATTTTTCCCTCAAACCTTTCACAACTCACGGGTGATGGCTGACGAAGAAGAAAAAGATCTGGGTTTATTTTCAAGTGAAATTACCTTTTTGCCCCTCGTTTCCATAATAATTACTTAAACTTCCAAAATTCATAATAATTCAAATTCAACTCCGATTTAAGTGATTCTTGCGCCAATATTCTTTTAAACTCATGTAGTATTTATTAAAAATATTTAATTTTAGAAATCATTTTTCCAAAAATTGGGTTCAGGATATTATAGATACACTGATTACTTTACATTTAAAAAAGTTGAAATCGCTTCGGGCTTATGCAGCCAGGTATTTTGATACTTAAGCAGATATCGATGATTGCGATGAAAAAGTGTAGTGGATACGTTTCGGCTTGGACTCCCTTGGGAGCATAACCTGCGAGAGAGTTTGACGATGGCCCTACCAAAGAGCATGTCTGCGCTTTCGGACAGAATTAAGCAGTATGTCAAGCTGGAAGAAGACAAGCAAGGGGATCAATAGTTTGGCTCCTAGGAGGGGACCTAGGAAAAGGAAAATTAAAGGTTTAAGAATAAGACTTGGAGAGAAGGATTCAAAGATGAGCTCGAATGTAATGCCCTGTCCCATGAAACTTCAATTTTCGAGCTCGTAGTACAGAACGCTACCTGTATTACATCCCAATCCATCACTACTACCTAATTCTATAGATAAGGAGAATCCAATTAATGCTATAATAAATTTAGCTAAGCATCATCTACCTCTAATTAACTAAAATCATTAAATAACTCAAATCAATCATCTTAATACTGATGAGCATTTAACAATTATAATCTCACAATGGTAATTAAATCATTAATGTACAATACATATTTCTTGACCTCGTTTTATGAACTTTTGTTTAATCACGACAATCTGAAATACTAGCAACAACTCTAAAGCTTAAATAAAAATTAATATTCTTGTCATGGACTATCAAAATCTAACTTCCCCACATGAGCATCCTTTTCATGGATCCCCAGCGCCATCAACTCCTAAGTTAGCATAATCATCAAAGGATTTAGTACCTGTATCACAGAACATAGTGAGTTGAGGCCCAACAAGTAATACTTATGGATGAATGCATGTGAACATCATCATTAGACAAAAACAGTCAGCCATTTAAAATCATTCTTTCAGTACTTGTTCGAGGTAAACTACCATAAAGCAACCGGTCAGAATTTCTATCTAATGCCCTATCATAGAGCACATCCAGTTAACATTTGTATCCTTTGTTCATTTTTCTTTTCATTTTATTTTCATTTAACAGTAGCTCATAAACCTTTCTTTTTCTAGTACACCCTCTCTGTATCAGTAATACCTGGTTCACAAAAATATTTTTTTCTTAAACTGAACTTTTCCTTTTCATGTAATACAATGCATCGTGCTTATGGACGATGTTTAATACATCAGTAAATTATATGTAACAAATCACTTTTATGAATATCAAAATCGTCATCCTATCAGTTTCATCACCATATTCAGTTCAAGCACATAACAGTACACATTACACTCTACACAAAAATACATTAACAGTTCAGTCGTCTAATCACAGTAACCAAACAGCACCTTCAAACTATTATGACATAAATGAATTATTCATATCACAATTCACATATAACTCGTCATAGAATTACAATCAAATACGTATCAATATCAAAACAAATTACACATACAATAGCACATACAATCTATAAATTGCATTGTTTCGTAATACAATTGAGTATTACTTACTACAATGTGCTCCCATAATCCTTATAATTTAATTACAAAGATAAGTTCTTGAAACCCATACAATACGCATAATTATTTATTAATCCCACAATCTTTAACTCATTTATCAATACTACTATCTTTTAATCAATTTATTTTATTATTATCATTAACTTAATAAAATTAACTTATAAAAATAAATTAATCAAAATAATATCTAACAAGGACAGCTCGACCCAGTGGCCACTCTTAATTGGTCTAATAGACCCATACAACATACGTAATAATTTGTTAATCCTACTGTTTTTAATTCATTTATTAATATCATTGTCTTTTATTCAACTTATTAATTAATACTATTATCTTAATATAATTAACTTGAAACAACTAATTACATTAACTATTAATAAATTAAATTAAAATCCAATCGGGTCAGCTCAACCCGGTTGTCCCTACTCGCAGGTCTAGCAGACCCGGTTCCTAGCAATTACGGGTCACCGTCGATTAAGGGGCGGTGGACCTCCCGGTGGTTAGAATTAGGTAGACGGTGCGACGACGAGTCTAGCGATGGTGGTATATACCTGAACGGTGGCCAGAATACGATAGATCGACGTCCTTATGGTGGCGGCACCATGCGCTTTTTCCCCTCTGTTGACGGCCATCGTCAACTCCTTTTCGTTCAAAAATGGTGCGGTTGGACTCCTCTCTTCAAGCTCATCATTTCGGTGTCACTTTGGTCGCCGTCTCTGATATCAAGTCATTCCCTAGCTGTCGTCTCTTTCACGTCTTTTCTCTGGTTCTAGGGTTTCGTTCGGCCTCGGTTTACATGCATTTATATTATTTTATCCATTATTTTAGTAATTTTTCTTTTATAGTTCTGTCTCTGCCCTTATACTAAAATTACCTGAAAGCCATCGAATTTTTACAATCCTGCCCTTACTTTATCGATTAAACCTTCACAACTAAAATTTATATTAATTTCGTTTTAACCATGATTCTAACTCCACTTACGCCTGTAATTTTTATTTCTCCTACAAAATTTTTGAAAAATGTTCTGATCCAATTTAGGTCATATATGATGTCACCTATCTGACACATGACATCACCTACCTTACCACAATAGGTTATCCAAATGTTCGAGGTGGTACACCGAAGCCCAGTTTGTATGAAGTAGTGAAGACAATATTCAACGACCAATCTTTCAAATTTTGCTTCATATTTCAGACAAGCCATTCTCGCGACATCCAAATAATATGTCAAGGGATCCATCCACATGAAACCAATCTAAGTAGTGTTCCTATCATGAGGATGAGGGCCACAGGATGGAAGACTGTAGGGAGTTCAAACGGCACCTAAAAGACCTAGTACGTCAGGGGCATCAGGACGAAAGACTGTAGGGAGTTCAAACGGCACCTAAAAGACCTGGTACGTCAGGGGCATCTTAAGGAATTCGTTGATAAAGAGAAGACTACTGTAGAAATGAAGGTCGAATGTAGGCCAAAAAAGCAAGGATAATTTTCACATTATGTAGTTAACTTCATTGACATGTTGGTGCTAGACGTTCAACTCACTATGAAGAATGATGAGGCCAGAATATGGGAGGGCTCGACATCAACAATAAGTTATGCAAATGGACTTTAATCCTAAGTTGGGAACAAAGAGGCGAATGGGAGGCAACCATAATAGCATTTACTAAGGAAGATGTAGCAAATGTAGTTTTCCCATATAATGATGCTTTTGTTATTTTTTTGCAAGTAGGAGTGGCAACAACGAAGAGAATAATGGTAGACCAAGGTAGCTTCGTAGAGATCATGTATTATTCACTCTTCTAGAAGTTAAGAAAGACTCATAAAGATCTAATTCTTGTCCTAACACATCTGATCAGGCTTAGTGCAATCCTTTTTTGGCCACTCAAGAGGAAATGAATGCTAGTTACAGCAGGTCTTAAAATAGTTGAAATAGATTTCCTTGTCATTGATCTTCTCTCAACATATAATGCAATCATAGGAAGGACTTGGCTTCACTTGATTGAAGTTGTACCTTCCTCTTACCATCAGATGCTCAAATTCCCTTGCGGGGAAAAGTGGTAGAAATAAGAGGGGATCAGGCTACTTCAAAGGACTATTTCATGGCGAAAGCAAAATCGATAGGAAGAATAACGATGATGGAGGACGAAGATCCAGTCTTGTAGGAAATCGGAAAAGAATCTTCCACTAAGTATATAAAGGATCTAGAAAGAGTACTAATCACACGAGAAACTCTAAATAGATACTTTATAGTATCGAATAATCTTCCTATACTAGATAACGAGTCCCTAATTGGGATGTTGAGGAAGAATTTGGTAAAGTTCACATAGACCCCCTATGAGATGCCAGGGTTGGATACAAAATTGGCCATCTACAGGCTGAATGTCAAGGCAGGCTTAAAGCTAGTGATTAAAAAAGGTAGTAGGTTAGTAGTTCAGCACACAAAAGTTATGGCTAAGGAGGTGGAGAATTTTCTGGAAGCAAAAGCCATAAGGGAGGTTTACTATCCTGAGTGGCTCTCCAATATGATGGTAGTTCGAAAGAAAAATGGGAAGTGGAGAGTGTGTTTCGACTTCATTGATTTAAAACCAGGCATGTTCGAAGGATTTGTTTCTACTTTAGAAAATCAATCAGTTAGTTGATTCAACATTTAGAATGGCACGAATGAGTTTTTTCGACGCATATCGGAGGGTATCAACAAATCCCAGTGCATCTGTAAGATCAGGAGAAGACTTTATTATTACACCTGAAGGAATATTCTGCTACCAAGTAATTCATTTTGGATTAAAGCATGCAGGTGCCACAATCTAGAGGATGGTGACAAAGCTCTTTGGACCTATCATTGGAAAAACAATGGACGTTTATAAAGATGTCATGGTATTGAAGAGAAAGTCATGTAGGACCACCTGATGCACCTTTAGGAGGTGTTCGATGTCTTAAGGGAAAACAATCTTAAATTAATTGCTAGCCAATGCGCCTTTGGAGTTGGCACAGGAAAATTCCTAGGCCATTTTGTCACTCAACGAGGAATTGAGACTGAACCCAACATAGATGAAGGTAATTCAATGTTTGGAGTTGCCTACCAAGGTGAAGGAGATACAGAAACTAACTGGGACTGTTGCGGTACTAAAAAGGTTCATTAGTAGGTCCTCAGATCGATTTAGTCATTTCTTCAGGCTATTTAAGTTTGGCGGAGCTTTCCAATGGCATGAAGATTGTGAGGTAGCATTTCTTGATTTTAAAAATTACTTGCAAAAGCCACAATTGTTGTCCATACCCAAGCGTAGAGTCACACTTCAGTTATACTTGGCAGTATCAAACCATGTTGTTAGCACATGATCCTAAGATAGGAGCAAAAGATCTAGTATCTAGTCTACTATGTAAGCAAAACAATGTTGGATTCCGAGACAAGATACTCGCCTCTGGAGAAACTTCTCTTAGCATTAGTGATGGCTTCTAGAAAATTAAACCATTATTTCCAAGCATATCCAGTAGAGATGGTGGCTGAATATCCATTGAAGACATTGTTAAGTAAAGCATACATGTCTAGAAAAGTTGCCAAGTGGTAAGTTGAGTTGGCACAATATGATCTACATTTTTTCCCGAGGACCACCATTAAAGCTCAAGTGGTAGCATATTTTGTTGCAGAATTTAGCATGGAGTAGCAACCTGAGAAAGCTAACCAAAGATGAGGCTCCAAAATGGGAATTGTGCTTACAGCACCAGAAGGCAAAGTGCTGAAGATGGCTATACAATTAAGGTTCCCAACAACAAACAATGAAGTAGAATATGAGGCTTTGTTTCAAGGAGTACAAAATGCTCCAAAGCTCGGGGCAAAAGAGTTGGTGATTTATTTAGATTCTCAATTGGAAGTCAATCAACTAACCAGAATCTACACTGCAAAACGGTAACTATGGTAGCATACATGGAAAGCATTAAGGAGTTACTCGGCTAATTTCAAGATTATAAGATAGTTCAAATTCCAAGGGATCATAATGAACATCCTGACACCTTAGCTACTCTTGCCTCAGTCGATCAACTGGGGGTGAAGAGGATTATTGAGGTACAAGTGCTAGAGTGACCAAGCATCGAAGAACCATTGGAAGTGATATGGTATGCGGAAGAGGAGGCATCGAGTTGGATGGATTTTATCATCACTTATTTACAAGAAGACATTATTCCTGAAGATAAGAAGAAAGCCATAAAGTTGACATTTAAAGTAGCACATTTTTTGGGTATCTCCTAACTATAAACTCTCTAAGAGGTCTTTTCAGGTCCTTACCTGTTATATGTTCATCCAAGTAGAGTGTAGGACTTACTGTATGAGATTCATAAAGGTTCTTGTGGAGCACATGTAGTAGGATGATCACTTGAATTTAATGAAATCACTTAAGCCTTCTAGTGGCCATACATGCAGAAGGACACTTTGCAGTATATGAGAAGATGTGAAAAATGCCAGAAGTTTGCACTAATTCCCTACCAACCAGCAAGAGACCTTTGTCCTCTTACAAGTTCCTAGTGGGGGTTGGACATTGTTGGACCATTCACTCAAGCTACCGACAATAGAAGATTCCTGATTACTGCCAATGATTACTTCACAAAATGGATCGAGACAAAGCCCTTGGTAACAATCCGAGATGCTGAAACCATAAAGTTCATTTGGGAAAATATTATAAGTAGGTTAAAAATTCCAATGCCTTGATAAGTGATAATGAAACTCAATTCTCCAGCACCAAATTCAAAGAATTTTATGGAGGCTATAGGATAAAGAATCTTTACTCTACTCCAACCTACCCGTAGTGTAATGGCTAGGCAGAGGCATCCAACAAGATCATCCTGGATGGAACAAAAAAAAAGGTTGGAATCGTCCAAGGGTAGATAGGAGGATGAGCTTTCATCCGTTTTATAGGCATATTAGACCACACCTTATAGATCCACGAAGGAGTCCCCATTTTCTTTGGCCTACGGAGCTGAGGTTGTCATTCCTTTGGAAGTAGGTCTTTTGATCCTCATAACGCTAGTGTTTGAAGAAGGTAAATAATAACCTTGCAATGGAGTGGAACTTAGACTTACTGTAGGAAAAAAGGGATTAGGCTATGGTACATCTAGCAGCTTATCAACAAGTGCTCTATCGATCTTACAATAAAAATGTCAAGGCAAGGAGCCTACAAGTTAGTCATACAAGATGGAGAAGTTTCCATGAGACTTGGAATGTTTCCAACTTAAGGAAATTCTATGTGTAATACTGATTATGGCTATATTAAGCCATTGGCATCTTATCACCATCAATAAAAGAATAATTCTTTCTTCATTTAACTATGTAGTTTACTCGCCATCCATTTTCAATTCAATACCTTTATACTTAGCAGATTGATCACTTATTCAGGCTTAAGCCAACTTATCAAAGGTCTAATGAGCTTCTACTAGAGAATCTCAGCTCTAGGAAAACAAGACTAAGTTAGTCTTGGTTGAGATATGAATCAGATTGTTAATAATGCAACCTTTACTCAGGGACAATTGAAAAGGGAGCAACTTTAAATTCCCACTTCTCGTCAACTAGGGGACATTATATATGAACTGCCATATAACCGTTCCTATAGTTATTACTCACGTATCGAGAGTTTCCTAGAATGACTTAATTGTCGGATTTCCTACGCCTATAAATAGGTCTTAGGTAAAGGAAAAAAGGGTGCTCAAAAATGAGTTCTTCAAATCCCATGAATCTCCCTTCCAAGAGAAAGTCTTAGGCAGAGGGAATTAATGAAGTTCAAAACACTCGTGGACATCATGCTAAAGCTTCATTATGAGGACGAGGACTTAATAGTTCTTGAGCAGCCAACAAATAATGCACCCAAGGAAGCAATAGAGGTAGAAGATGAAGATGATGGAATGAGGGTTGTTGAGTCCTTTCTGACAAGAAATGCAAAGGAACAGGTGGAGGACTTGATGGAAGAGCATGAGTTTTTGGGAAGAGAATTCTAGAGTGTTCACAACCTCTATGTGGGGCTTTCGAGTGCTCTGCAAACTCTTGAGCATTCGGTTACCCAAATTTGTGATGTGGCATAGGTAGCTACAATGTCTCATGATCCACAGAGGCTCCGAATTTCCCTCACGAACCTCTCTGCCCAAGCAAAAGCTACAATAGATAAGGTAAGGGAAACTATAGCCATATGGACCGTTTAGAATGTAACACGTTTGTATTATTTTCCCTTATGCATTTTTTTCACTATGTATTCCCTTATGCAACATTTCTTCTAGTTCTCCATTTTGTAATGATTTCCATCATGAAATAAAAATGATGTCTTTGTGAGATAAATAACTCAAACAACTTTTAGCCGAAGAGGCTTACTTAAAGAAAAACAAGTCTAAAAGAGTCTTGTCCAAAAAGGGCCTTACTCTAATGACTAGTTGATGAGACTTGATACGAGCTATGCCGGCTTCAACTGGCTTAAACTTCTCCACCTCAACTTTGGACAAATGATCTTATGTCTTTTCAATCTCTACAACAAGTTTTTCACAGTTGTTCTTTGATTCAGCCATCTCTTTTTTTAGATTCAAGCAATTTGCGCGTCAAGTCTCTCATATAATAGAAAAGCATTTAGGACCCCTAATGAAAAATAGTAAATGTAAATTAATGCATATATACACAAATATTGAATAATAATAAATGCAATACATAAGGAAAAATACCCTAAAAAGCATTTGTAGACTGAAGTCATGGTCTTCAAGAAGTGAGTTGAAGAACTCTTTATCCTCATCTGAGGTAGCAAAACCTAACACATCAATCGAGGATGGTGAATGCTCAATGAGTAGGCTTAAGGAGGGGTCATCTAAATAACCCTTAAACATACTCTTCAAGCAACCCAAAGCAGAAGGATGGTCCCTGCATTCGCTACCATCCACAGAGGGAGAATGAGTATTGCCGCCACCGGATAAAGAGGGTATGGACATGGTGCCAATATTTTTGGAGTTACAAATACATCTAGATGCTCTAAAGAGAGAAAGTCTGGGGCGGATCCCCGGGACAGAAAAAGGCAAAGGTGCCTCAGTTGAAGAGGGATAGATCAATGAAGTCAGAGATCATCCAATAGTTTGAGAATATCCAAAGGCGCTCTTCCAGTCAAACTTGGCCTAAGTAAGATCAGGGATGGGTAGGTTCCGCAACGATCCATCGGATCTAACCATGGGTAAAACCTCTGCAACCATAAAAAATAAGATTACAAGTATATAAGCTTCATCAACATGAAAACGTATTAAACAAAGAAAAATGAACCTCACACGGATTGCTCGCTAGAAATGTCCTGAAAATTACCATCCGTATCTTCCTTAGTTTTGCCCTCAAACTTTGTCTCCACTACTTGTTGAGGAGAAGAAATGACAGGAGGAATGATAGTTGATGAAGAATGACGCTTCCACTTGTGTTTTTCCTAGGATTGACTGAGGGTACTTTAAAATGCCTACTTGCTTCATCGATAGTTGTGCCAAGAAGAAGACGAGCAAAGCCACGATAAGGTGGCTTGCTGCAAAATAGTACTGGAGCAGATCTCCAAAACTTTCTAGCAGGTATCAAGGAAGCATAAGAATCATCAGGAACCTCTTGCACGAACTCACTAAGATCCTCCAAAAGCGCGGGAAGACTACCTGTGGATAATAACAAATTAAAAATTTAGTAAGTAAGCGCACCACAAGAAAGCAAAAAAGAAGGAAAGGTGTCATACCTAAAGGCACCCCTTTGCGAGAGGTGCTGCTTCAGTGCCCAGAGATGAGCATATAATCCACGTCTTTATTTGAAGAAAAAAGATAGTGAATCAATGCATAGTCACACTTCGGGGAGAGATAATACTTTCCATTTGAGCTTGTCTTTCAGGGTTGAGTAGCAACAAAGAACATCTATCACTATGCAAACTCTCTTAAAAAATGTTTTCATATGCACCTCACCTCCAAGGATCCGATAAGCATTCAGAGCCAACTCCAAATGATGAAGGTCTGTGAAATAAAGAATTCATAGAGAAGAGACGGGAATGGAATACAAATTTTGGACTCCAATAGTATGAATACTGAAACCATAACTCAATTGCAACCATTGCAACTAGAATCTCTATCATCATTAAATGGAGCCGGAATATGTAAGGAAGCAAAATATGATGCACAACTTTAAAAGCGGCTATTTTTTCCTGAGAAAATAACAGGTCTTTAAGCTTACCCATGCCAAATCCTACAGGATCAACGATGTAAGAATCAGATTAGTGATGCCATTAGAAAGAAAAGCCCAAAAGTGTCAAGTTTCGCCAATGTGTCAGCGTCAGACCCCTAGAGGGTCCGACCAGAACCTGGCCTCCCACGAGGGTTGGTGCTAGGCAGTGTCAGACCTGTTAGGGGGTTCAACAGGACCAAGCTCCTATGGGGGCCTGGTGTGCAAATAGGTCACTGAAGATAGCCCAAATTGCAATTAGGTCACTCACCGGAAAATACTTCAATTTTCATCACTAAATGTTTCAATTGTAAGCAATTGGGTCACTTCGGTCCAATTTTTTGATTACCAGAGCTGGCGTGCAACGATGTTGATGATATGGACATTCTCACGTGTCATTTTGATTGAAGTGGCATTTGAGCATTAGGGCTGAAATTTTGACGTGGACATTACAGTTGATGTTTATTCACAAATAGGTCACTCAATGTTGTCTTAGTAAACAATTTGGTCACTTATATAGACAATCCAACTTCAAGTATTTTACAAAATATATTAATACATCATCTCCAATACCAAATTTCAGTGAGTGACCTAATTGCAATTTGGGCCATCTTTTAGTGACCTATTTGCACAAAACCCTAATGTTATGTGCAAATCCTTTCATGGTTTTGCTGACTTGGCCGCTGAAAACGACGCTTGTTCACCAATGTCTTGAAATGGATTAATGAGTCTTCAAACAGTTTGACATTGGTCACACATACACCTTCGTTCCAAGGGACGTCGAATTCAAATGATCCAGTATCAAATTGCTGTCACTATCAAATTGTTGTTCTCTATGGTAATGTGATGATGGAGTTCTTGAACCAGTGGTTCCATCAATGATTTCGTCTGAACTAATACATGGTGTTCGTCCCTCGCATTCGGATATTAAAATTGCTTGTTGAGCATTTATCGCTTCGGTTTCCTTTTCAGTCATCACCAACTCATCATGAATTACATGTGCTACCTACGATCATCAAAGAAAAGTGATTTGGTGATAAATATTATGTTAACAGTAATTATACAATGCAATAATAGCGAACTACAATGTCATAATAATGTTAATATTGCATTATCATCCTCAGTGCAATGAAATTGTCTCATATTTTGACAACCATCATTCGATGTCAAAATATTTACATGTAGTATATGGAAATAAAAATGCCTTTACCTTCTTCCCTTTCAAGTTGTCCATAAATTTTATCTTAAAATCCTTTCACAGTACACGTATGTCCCACTTTAGGAAATGAGGAAAAAGCTTAGCATTGACAAGGGGAAAACCTTTGTTCCTTCGAATACTACAAAGAAGTGTAAGACAATTGGTTAGTTCATATAATAATATTGAAAAATGTGTTTACTATATACTATATACTTTATAAGTCTGGAAAAAGTTTCTCACCGACAACAAAGATACACATCCTATGAGTGTGATTCTTTTTGATCGACTCAAGGAAATGATCTGAAATGGCTTTCGTCCAGTTGTATCGTTTGGCATCATCCAAATCTTGAACATAGTTGATGAAGGCCCATGGGATGTGGTCAGCTCTGGTAGAGAAAAATAGTCTCAGACTAGCGTAGAGCATAAGCAATTGAGCTACATCCATAGCATCTGTATCTGATTCACCAAAAACTGCTAATTCTAGTGTTGCCTTGATGTTTCTTGACTTCATGGTGGGAATTTCGTCAAATCTTTTATTGATAAAAACATTCATCGTTGGTTTTGCCATTCTCTTGATTTTCATATTCCTGGCAACGGAGACAGCACCAAATATTACTGTGATGTCGGTGTCACTCAATTGTAGGTTTTTGGTTCCGATTCTGAAGCGACCTCTGCTTTTTTCGTACGATCTGATAATGTCACATATTATGCTCTCATTATTTTTAAACTTCAAATCGTGGTGATCTTGATGCATTAGTTTCTTGAACAAAAAACATAAAGGAGTCTTCTTGAGGAAAGTCAAATGCTTGTTCTTTAATTTGAGGATTCTGAGTAGTGTTCTTACTGCGCCAATATTAGACTTGAACTATATTTTCCAAACTTTCTTCACTGAAGAAGATTTAATATTGACAGATGCCTTTGCAAGTTTTTTCTTTTGTGACAAACTATCTTTGGCAATCTAAATAACATTGAAGTAGTTACAATGCAATATTTCTATGAACTAATGTAATATGAATGAGCTAACTATGCCTAGGTAATAAGTTTAAATATATTGAATATGTTTATACAATGTCATAAATTCCTAAATTACAATGTCATGAGCATATCAATTACATTTGTAAGTCCATATTGTCCAGATTATATAATGCCATAAGCATGCCAATCACATTGTCCAGTTTATAAATAAATCTAATAGGAGGCAACTAATACATAACCTCGTCAATGTAATAAGGGTAAATACATTACACACAGAAACATAAAAATCAAAGGGGTCTTGTATTGAATATGTTTATACATAAGCATAGCAATCCCATTGTCCATTCAGTTACAGTTGAACTTCATCAATCACAAAGTTCCTATATGAAATTTTTTAGACAAAAAACAAATAAAACAAGTAAAACATTGATAGGCAACCAATGTAATGATCGTAAAAGTCAATCATAATCAGTCTAAGAACGAGGAAAGCCTCTATAACTATCTTCATGATCACCAATCAATCTTTCTTCGAATATGACATGCAATCGATTTAAAACATTGGGGTTTTAGATTATGGAGTTATGAAGTTCCACTTATATAACAATGAAAAAGAAAAGCTCAAAAAATTGCACCAAATACTGTAAAAATAGTGATTTTTGTACCTTTTAATGGACTGAAGCTGTTCAGATTACTTCACGGCGATACTTCTTCTCTGAAAATCATTGCACACCGCTTTAGAAGCAAGAGAGAAGCTGGGATGATTCGAAAAAGCTTTTGATCAAATGGGTTTCAGCTACCTCGGGAAACGTTATTATGGTAACCAACGTAACTGTGGTTAAAAGGTAGTGTAGTTAATGCTTTTTGCGGTCAAAATTGATCCAACAAGTCACATCCTTTTTGACATTGTAAATTTTAAAACCAATGAATCAGCATGTCTATGTTGCAAACCACGTAGATTATATATCATTAGGGGTATATCTTCTTTGTATACCTAGTACTATCGAAAAAAAAAGAGTGAATGTGGTCAATCCAACTTTCACGACCTCCTATGATATCAAAGTAGATTTTCCATAAGAAAATTAACTAAATTTAACACCATGAATTTCATCAATAGAACAATGTTTATAAATTCAATAAATTCATGAATTTAGTCAACCCATTTACAAATCACTTGCCCCACGTACACTTCATATTGTACATTCATTCATCAAATAGTAAACTCAAAATGAAAACAATTAACTTGGTCAACAAACATTAAACACGTTATATAAAATTTTATTCAATACAACCCTATAAATACACCATACAATTGGATCATCCACACATCCCACACACAAACAACTTCTATATAAATCATTTGATAAGAAATCACGAAAAAACAACTTATTTGAAATTGATCAAACCAAGATCAACTGGAATATATACGTCAGGCTTATTAGGCTATGGGATTCAATGAATATCAAGATCAAAGAGTTTATAAGCACAAACATGATTCTCCTAGATGAAAAGGTATGCAAATAATTGGACATATGAGATTTATAATGTTTGTGCTTTACTAACAACTAATATATAACACATATAATTGTGCATCATATGATGATGCACGCTCTGATCTGCAAGAATCATATTGAAGTGTTCAAATCAACATTAAAAGAGGGAGTAATATATCAAGTCACAAATTTTAGAGTGGTTGAAAATAAAGGGGACTATAATCCTCTATTTAAAAATCTTAAAATAATTTTATGCCTACCACAATAATGAAAGAGATTTTTGATTTGGAAGTAGTTTTGATTAATCAACATGCATAACAACCAATAAATATTTGTTAAAAAATTAAATAATAAAAAATGATTATAAAACAAATTTAAGCTATTTTTTTAAAACATATAATAAAAAACCGTAACCTAAAATATAAAATGTTACATAATGATGCAAAAATAGAGCATGGCATAGGTTATGAAGTCACAAATTTTAGAGTGGTTGAAAATAAAGGGGACTATAATCCTCTATTTAAAAATCTTAAAATAATTTTCTTGCCTACCACAATAATGAAAGAGATTTTTGATTTGGAAGTAGTTTTGATTAATCAACATGCATAACAACCAATAAATATTTGTTAAAAAATTAAATAATAAAAAATGATTATAAAACAAATTTAAGCTATTTTTTTAAAACATATAATAAAACACCGTAACCTAAAATATAGAATATTACATAATGATGCAAAAATAGAGCATGGCATAGGTTTGTAACAGTTCATATATATATATATATATATAAATATATAAATATAAATATAAATATAAATATATAAATCCATAGAACTCAGCTCTTCTCCTGGCGAGTCCCGGCTATTCCTCCCACTCGCGCAAACGTCTCTCCCTCTGTGTTAATGTCGTACGTTCATCGATCCTCGTCCCGAAGCATAATCTACCATCCATTCCACTGCCTTTCTCCTATGTTCTCCACTTTTCAGGTTCATGAACCTGGATCTGACAGCTGTATCATCGGCGTCAGCCCTCATACACCGACTCCAGGACAGGATATATATCTGCCTTCCTCCAGCGAGCCTTCTCCTGGCGAGTCCCGGCTATTCCTCCCACTCGCGCAAACGTCTCTCCCTCTGCGTTAATGTCGTCCGTTCATCGATCGTCGTCCCGAAGCATAATCTACCATCCATTCCACCGCCTTTCTCCTCTGTTCTCCACTTTTCAGGTTCATGAACCTGGATCTGACAGCTGTATCATCGGCGTAAGCCCTCATACACCGACTCCAGGACAGGATATATATCTCCCTTCCTCCAGCGAGCTGAATTCTATGGACGTTATCATTATAGTATCAGATTCTTTCACCGGGTGAAGGGCGTGGTTCTGGGGTTTACAGATTGGTTCCTCTGCTTTTAGTAAGATCCGAAGATTTTGCCTGATTTAGTGGCGAGTTTTCTTATCGAGCATCTGGGCGTCTTCATATGGAACATCAGCCGTCCATTTGGTTATGTGGTGCTCATCTCGATTCTTCTTCTCTTCTCTTCTCTTATTTGGTTTCTTAGTCGCTTCTTTGGAATCGGCACGACAAGTGTCTATCATCTCGAGTTGAACAAACTAATCTATGGAATCTGAAAGTTCGGGGATAGTAGTTGTTTTGTTCAGTCGGGTGCGAGATTGGCTGGTTTAAGGCTGAACTCCTGTCGAGCCATTAACGAACTGCCGAGATGCTCGAGAACGCCCGGTTCATTCAGACTCCTAAAATTGACAGAAAGGTAGAAAGGCAAAAGCTCCAAAAAGTAGCCCATGACATACGATTGAATGATACCAGCGAAAATCGAATTCATATATCAAAAGCACAAACCCTAAATTGAAGTTCCTATTCAACTGTCACAGCTTGGTTTGCAGAGATAGTATTGGGGCTCTTACATCACCAACGCCTTCCAAGATGGTTAGTTACTCATTACTCTGCTATTACTTCCCTCTCTCTGTGCTTTTCGTGTATATACCTATTTTTTTGTGATTTCTTTTTGGGTTGAGCAATTAGTGGAAATATGAAGTTGAAGTCAGTTTTGCTGAATATAATTAGACGGGTCTCACTCATTTGGTCCCAAAAACTGGTGAAAAAAACCATCGTGAAAAACGAGGGCGCGTCAGAAGTGTCAACGCAACACTAACACCAACCATACTCTGGTCTATTATTGACAGTAACGCTTTTGTGCACATATATACGAGTGCACCAACGACTGATCTAGATTTTTAACTCAAAATGGAGAAAGCAGTCGGCAGGCAGAGAGTTCTGATCCAACATTTGCAACCCACTTTGCAAACCCACGAATCTACCGCTCTCTCTGTGAGTTTCGATTGGTTTGGTTTACTTATCTTTCATTTTTTTAGAGGATGAATTGGATTGAGAGTTTAAGAAAATGAATTTGTAACCGGGTTTGGTTATTCAGGCTTCAACTTGTGCTGGATATCCCCGGAGAGCTGCTTTTGATGATGATGTGGTTATTGTTGCGTAAGTTCCCGTTGAAGTAGAATTTTATCTGATTCGTTGGGCCTGTATTTGTGTGCATTTGTTGAAGTTTGTGTTGAATTTTTAAAATGTCAAATAGGGCATATCGTACTGCGTTTTGCAAATCGAAGCGTGGGGGTTTCAAGGATACTCCTCCAAGGGATCTACTTAGTCCTGTTTTGAAGATTAGATTATTGACTTGTTTGCTATCATGATTTTCTTGGCCTGGAATTTTGAAGATTTTTATGTTCTAATGTCATCATTTTAATTTGTAGGCATTAATAGTGAAAACAAATTTGAACCCAAGTGAAGTAGGGGATATAGTTGTTGGTACAGTACTAGCTCCTGGATCACAAAGAGCAACCGAGTGCAGGATGGCAGCGTTCTATGCTGGTTTCCCACGTACATATCTATTGGATGTGCAACTTCTGCATGATTGATTGGAGACAAAAAAAATCTTGAACAAGAAATTTCAGAATATTTTAGTTTTCATTCGTTTTGTTTTTCTTTCCCAATTTGAGTTGATTTTACAATGAAAATATTGATATGTTTCAACCAGAAACTGTACCTATAAGGACAGTCAACAGGCAATGCACATCTGGTCTCCAAGAAGTTGCTGATGTGGTTGCTTGCATAAAAGCAGGTTTTTACGACATTGGTAAGTGGTGATCCTAGCTTATGATATTAGCTTGGGGGATCTCCATTTTGCCTTTAACCTTCTTCGATACAGGTATCGGGGCTGGATTGGAGTGTATGACAATCGACCAAGTTCTTGGTGTTCAGAAAGTTAATCCAAAAGTAAAATCAAAATCCTTTATTTTTTTATTACAATTTTGAAGAAGTAAGATTTAGTTCTATATGTCATAAAAATATTGGTTATGCTTGATAGGTGCATGACTTTGTGCAAGCAAGAGATTGTCTTCTTCCTATGGGCATTACGTCTGAAAATGTTGCACAACGTTATGGAGTGACAAGGGAAGAGCAAGACCATGCGGCTGTGAGTTCCATTGAACTCTTAGTGTGGAATTAATAATTATGTCTTGATTACAGGCTTATTTTCTAGCTTTAATAACTTTGATCGGGAAATGTAGGTTGAGTCTCATAAACGTGCCGCCTCTTCCGCATCATCGGGTAAATTCAGAGATGAAATCATCCCGGTTCCTACTAAGGTAAATCAAATCTTGAATTTCCTTTATGCTTACATATAACGAGTTCTGTATTCTTTAACTGATGATTGTTTTGCAAAGATCGTGGACCCAAAAACTGGTGAAGAAAGCCCCATTACAGTGGACACATGGATATAATCACATTGTGGTTTGATTCATTTCAAGGTGAGTTTCTCTATTCTCTGGGACTAAAGCATAGGTTCTTCATGATAGAGGAAATATCTAACATTTGTGGTTTGATTCTTTGCTTTTGTTCCTGTTTTCAGTCTATTCTTCAGTTTTTGAACTTTCTGGATTAGTTGTTGTTTAATGCCATGACTCGGTTTATTGCAGGTTTTCAAAAATCTTAGTTGCTTTTTCCTTTCCTCTTGCTTGTTGTGTGATAGAAGCTTTTTGAATATCTTGTGCCATTGAACGAGCCATTGAAGGTCAGTAATTTTTTGATTCTTACAATAACTGTATATGATGTGTTTTGTAGCAGTGTGATCAATTAATTGCATGAGAAAAGATTTTTTATGTTATTTGTTATGTTTAGTTTCATAGGAAGCCATTGTGTACGTTGTGTTGCACACCATATGTACTAGAGTTGTTCATTTTTTTCCCCAGCTTATGTTGTTCCTCTTTTTTGAAATCAATTATTTGATGTTCATTTTTCTTGTGGTGGCTATTGCAGATTTATTGAGTTCAAGTTGGTACCTCATGCTTGCTGACTTGCTGTGTCATCAACAGTTCACTATCATCTTACATTGAAGGTTAGTCACACATTTTTCTCTTCATGTTATACAAAGATAACGCACATGGTTTGTTTTTTTCCCCTTCTATTCCTGTTTTCAGTCTACTGTTGTATGTGTTTAGCTTTGTGGATTGGTTGTTCGTTCATGCGAAGAGGGTATCTATTGCAAGTTTGCAAAAATTTTAGTTGCTTTTCGCTTTCCATTTGGTTGGTTTGTCATATAAATTTCTTGAATCTTTTGTGTCATTAGAGAAGCCATTGAAGGTCAGTAATTTTTTGATCTCATGTTTTAACATATTGCTTTGCGAATCATAAATAATTTGTCGTTCAGTTCTTTTCAGCTGCCTATTATAATTTTGTTAAGTTCGAGTTTTCAAGTTGTTTGTTAGATGGTGTTTGACATCAATTTTTTTATCGGTTCCTGTATTGATTGACGGATCATGTAATCACATAGTTCAGTCTAAGCATAACACATGGTTCTGTCTATGAGGATCACATGGCTTTATCTTACAGAGTAGCTCAATCAGTATATGTTTGTTGCCTAACAACGTCCCTTGCAAATTTAGATGTAAGCCAACAAATGAATGGCTGAAGAGAAGGAGATCATCATCAATCATTAGATGGTAAATGTTTATAAAGAGACTATTAGATTTCAAGCATGTTGGGATCATTAATTTGAAGTACGTCTTTTGTAGCCTCTCCTGTCTCAAAATTCCAGAACTTATGAACGTCCTATGAACTTATTATCGCACCAGTAGACAAAATGTCCCCTTCTCCATCACATGGCTCTATCTTACAGAGTAGCTAATCTGTATATGTTTGTTGCCTAACAAAGTTCCTTGCAAATTTAGATGTAAGCCAACAAATGAATGGCTGAACAGCAAAAGATCATCATCAATCATTAGATGGTAAATGTTGATAAAGAGACTATTAGATTTCAAGCATGTTGGAATCACTAATTTGAAGTATGTCTTTTGTAGCCTCTACTGTCTAAAAATTCCTGAAATTATGGATTGAGTTTGGCTTATCCCTAATTTTTTGTCGTCCTATTTTAGTTTTTTTGGCATAGTGGTTAGGGCAAAATTTTGTAGAACAGGATTGGCATCTGATTTTGCATGAAGAGGGTGGCTTCTGTTATAAAAAGGAATATAGTTAGGTTGTGGTGCATATAAAATCTAGCTTATCATCTCATCAATCCCTTACGTGGAAGTGCGAAAGTTCCACTAAATCTGCAGGTTCTCTCCTACGACAACAAGTAAAAGCTGTTGAAGTACTTCTGTGACATGTCATTTGATTTTATTATTCTGAGAAAACAACAAAAGAATTGATCTGCTTTTAAGATGTTTTAATGTACAAATTTGTCCCTTCAAATTAGTTGTACCAATTAAGTCACCACAACGAAAATGATTTCATATTACTTTTAAGAAAGGATAGCAATACTGATTCGGTATACTCTAAAGCCAGCATTAGTAAAATATTTTGATGATTTCAACCTTTTGTGGATATGGCTGAATGTGAGTTCTTTAGTTGGGCAGTATTTATACGACCCGGGGCGAAGATATATATATATACTTGGTGGTTTTCCACGCTTCTACTGGCGAGTTCATTGTCAATTTCGTACTTCCGTCAGTGGTTTGTCTGGACACAAGAATCGTTGAAGCAAATTGACGTCGTCTACTTCGAAGATACACGTCATTGTCTGGGTCGCATACGCCTGTTTGTTTGTATCATGGCGTATACTTTTTTCTCTGAGAGAAACGTGCGTGGTTAGCTGTTTTTCTGTTCGACGATATCGACGAGTTTGCGGAAACCTTTTTATTAACACGAGTGCACCAAAAATCTGTTGTGGTTCATGAATCTAGTCAACCATCAAGTCACATCTCTTGATTGGACTTCCTCCGTGCGAATTGGTTTTCGTTAGGCTTTAACTTTGTCAACTATGTTGCTACAACTGCACTGCACAGCCTCTCTATTCTCGAGTTTATTCTACCTGCAATTGGTAAGGCTAAGCTTGCTATTATGTGATCATTTCTGGCTTTCAGTATGTTCGTTTTGCTTCAATTCCAACATCTAATTCCTTTGCAATGGTTACTACCTTTGCGTTCTTTTTCCCTCCATTTTTTTTTGGTTTACCTGTTACTGTTTGTCGTACTAACTTTGCTCAAACTGTGTTTACCCTCTTTCAACTTCGTTATGTGGTTTTAGTTTTATTTTGTTTTTACGTAGCTGATTATTGTGCTATCATTGCTTAAATTGTGCATGTTCTCTTATGTCTTCATTATGTACGGCATAAATTAGTAAATGACAATGTTGAATTGGTGTTGTAGCAACACAAGTAAGGAAAGGATAAGAAATAACAGTATTTGATCTAGGGTAGGCATAAGATGATTTGGGCATGCGCAGAGTAGCGTTATTAGGGTGGTAGTGTGTTGGATCAAAAAATTAAAAGTAGGAAACAACTAAAAGAGTAAGTGACAATTTCTCTACTACCCATTTTGGGCTTTCATGAACTATTAGCTTCACCAGAGATGCCCAACACCGTGAAGGTGATAGCTTTCTTAGTCTCTTGGGACTTGCAGTTATGAGCCGAAGAACTCCTGTGACAGGTTCTTGCATAGTTCCCATATGTATTAATTCAGTAGAAGCCAACATAGTTTGGGTTTAATCAAGTTTTTGATCAAGTGCCATCATACGAGACCACTTAGCACACCGAACACTATCATTTCTAACATGTCATCAAACTCAACTTTTACCTATAATATGTACTATCACTTATCCCATAACAATGCATAGATCTTCCTCTGTACGAAGCTGTTTGGCCCTTTTCTTTTACCCTTTTCCACCAGTTATTATTCAACCCCAAAGGATATTCTTTACAGCTATTTTAAGAGTAGGAGATTGATATTCCTGCCATTCGTGAGGTTTTTTCTTTTACGAAGCTCGCTTAATATCAAGAGATGTTAATCCTGCACATTTGCTATTCTTTTGGACTGTTTTAATGTCTCAAAGCGATCGCACAAATATGTTATTTTTCCTGTTGAATAGTACTAATTGCCCTTTTTAATTTTTCTGTTTCTTTGAATTCTGACTTCATTCAACTTTATAACACTCCAACTATTTTCTGTTTTTATTCATTTTGAGATACACACTAAAGTTTATAAACACTGCCTTTTAGCATAGTAAAATTTTATCTTGCAGTGGGTTTTTAAAACTTCCTTTTAGTACAATAAAACATTCTCTTGCGGTGGGCTTCTCTTCTTGCCCATGTTGGGATACACATCCATGAAAGAAGATTTTATAAATGCACCATGTTATTTATCTTCTCTGCATTACATTTTACCAACCTGTTATAATAAAATAAAAATTGTACAGGTCTTCTATTTTCCCTACATCATGTATACTTATAGTTTGAATTTTCATATTTCCATTTTTCAACGGATCTTGACTGTATAGATTTTTGTAATTCTCTAATTTTGTTGGTCATTTTTGCTTACGTTCGTTTTTCATGATTGATGTTCGTTCTTCGTTTACTACAAGAATTTCGCAGATTATCGACAGATTTTTCCGTCGGTAATCTAAGAATTCCGTCGCTAATGTTGATTGCCAACGGATTTTGTTTCGTCGGTAAAACGCTCATCGCTAATCAAATACCGACGAAATTTATTTTCATTAGTAAATTAACGACGGATTTACCGACAGATTTTAATCCATCGCTAATTTTTCCATTGATAAAAAAGTTAAATTTTTTTTTTAAATCCATTGATAATCTGTCGGTAAAAATAATAAACAAAATCACTAGGAACAAATAAATACGTTGTTTACATATCGCATCTGTAAGCTTTCATCCTTGATGTGTACCATAATTGTTTTCAGCTTTCGTTACTTGGGTTACTTGGTTTATTAGTCATCAATTGGTGTGTCCAATGAGGAAAAACTTACACGGCATGTATATTATTTGTTTCATTTGCACAAGTCTGTTATACATGTCAGAAAACTTGATAAATTCTGCCATTTACCATAGCAAAAATTGTATGAATGCAACTGTTAAGATCTTTTTCACGTCCATGAAAGTAAACTTCAATAATGCTGCCATTTACCAAAGTGCTTATTATTCTTGCAGTATGTAAACTTGATTCTTTTACCAGTGTGTGATACGTTATGTGAATGCGAAAAGGCAATAGCACTTGCATGAATTTTCAAGGATTTATTTAACTCTCTCATATTACCCAAATATTCCAACCAATAAGGTTTTGACACGTGTCCCATAAGAACTAGGCTGGATAGGCTCAAGAGGCAACCTTGCCTAACCAAGGAGGTCACCTCGGTAGGGAAGGCTAATAAGTCACAATGCCCTACCAAGGTGAGACCGCAGTATGAGAGAATGCCGATCAATGTCCTACCAAGGATAGCACCTCGCCCTATCGAGGAAGAAATCAACAGAGCATACTTTCCTACCATGATTAGGAGATCAACCTTGAAGATGATTCTAAATCTTACTGAGAGAAGAGTCCTGTTAAGGCTCAAACTCCATATAGAGATCAACGGTGTGGATGCAAATAAGAGAGTCATAATATTAGTCAAATTTGGATTCCTCAACTTCTATATATGGCTCTGAAAGTTAGGTATCAAAAATCTAATCACAATCTGTACTTTTGCTTATAGAGAGCTCTGGTCTAGCCAGCTCTTCTTGCTTTAAAGTACAAACTGACTTGAGAATTGGAGCGCCAATGCTAGAGGACAACTTCTGGTGCGGCCTTTAGCTCACGTTTGCTTATTACGTAGGAAGGATCTTCACCCACGGTTGTCGTACAAGGAAATAGGTCTGATCGACTAATCGTCTTCTTGGAACTGACACCTTTTTGACATCATCACTTTGGCGCCGTCTGTGGGAAACTCTAATTCCCTAACTCACAATGGTTAGACCTAGGAGAACCAAAGTGAATGATCCTAAGACCTCTCATGCTCAACATCCGGCGGATGAGACTGAGCAACAATTCCCAAATTTGGAGAACATCAAAAGACATAATGCACCCTTGGGAGCACCCCAAGTCTAAGATGGAGAAACCCACGGGCACCAACACAGGAGGTAGCTGATCCTCCTATTAATGTTGAACAGTTTAATCAGCTCTAGCAACAAGTACATCTGCTCACTGAGATGATGACGGCTAATCAACTAGTCCCACCTCACGGGACTCAAAGGAACGAAGATGATAGAAACTCTCGTTCTAAGACTCCAGAAGTAAGATAAGGGATGAGAACCGAGATGGGAACTCCAACACCAGCACTATAAGGAACACGCATCACTCCAACATCAATGCGGATGTAAACAAATATCTTCAAGAGGTAGACCGCAAGTTGGCAGCCCTGCAAGGATGAAATATCAGTAATGAGATGTGGGATAGTTCCATGACTCCTTTTTCTATGGACATTCTTAAGACTGAGATACCTCATGACTTCAGGCTCCCTATGACCACGTCAAGGGATACAAGTCTATAATGGAATGTCGGGGAGCCTCAGATGTAATTTTATACAAGGCATTTCCCTCCACACTTATTAGACTTGCTTGGAATTGGTTCATTGAACATCCAAGGCACAGTATCTATAGCTTTCAAGACCTCTCATGGAAGTTCAATCTCCAATTCACAAGTGCTAGGAAGCCAAAGACCTATAACCAAGATTTGATGGTAATTGAACACAAAAGAGGGGAGTCATTTCAAGACTTTATAGGGAGGTTTAACCAAATGTGCTTGGAGATCCCTAATGTTCAAATTGTTGTGGCAAATGCAGCTGTGATTTGGATGGTTCGCCTGATGCACCCCAGACTGTGGACGAACTTCTTGCTAGGACTAAGAAGTATATCAGGGTCACTGATTCACTGAAGTCCTCTCGGTTTGCTATATGAACCTCCCCTGACCGAGCAAAGGGCTTAAGTGATAAGGGCCGCCTACAAGGGTCAAGAGGCGGCCGACCAAGCAGTGATAAGAAATCAAGAAGGAAGAACTGGAAGCGAGGTGACCAATCCTCCAGGAAGTCTGAGACCAGTCAGGAGACAAGTGCCGACCATTCTTTTAGGCATTAAAGAAGGACAAGGAATTCAAGTGGACAGATGAGTGCCAAAAGGACTTTGAAAAGACTACCTTGGTCAGTCTCCACTCTTGACTTTTCCAAAATTGAGAAAAGTTTTGTATCTTTACATAGCAATATCACAACATATGGTCAGTGTAGTGCTAGTAAATAAGGAAGACAAGGTGCAGAGACCAGTGTATTATGTTAGCAAGGTTATGATAGATGCAGCGATATGGTAAACCCAAGTTGAGAAACTTGCTCTTTCACTAATAGTGGCAGCTAGGAAGTTGAGGCCTTACTTCCAAGCACATACAATCATCGTCTTAACCGACCAGCCACTCAAGAATGTACCGCAAAAGCGGGACACTTCAGGGAGGTTGGTGAAATGGGCTATTCAATTGGGAGAGTTTGACATCAAGTTTCAACCAAGGCAGGCCATTAAGGCACAAGTTTTGGCTGATTTTATAGTTGAGTGCTACAAAGAGACCGACTAGGATAATATCGTGCCTGAACTCAAGCAATGGCAATTGTGAAAAACCTAGGCAAACACAAAAGGGGGGTGAATTGTGTTCCCAAATTGCAAAGGCAATCCCCTTTTTTATAATTTAACAATTGATTATCAAATATCACATAACATGCAATATTGGCCTCTTATGATTATCCTAAGCAAATTTAAGTCAACTGAAATATGTGATATAATATATAATGGATTTTTACCTAACAAATCCACAAAACTCACAATGCAATGTCAATAAACATAAATCTACACACCAAATTGATAAAATAGATTTAACCTAGCAATTCAAGTTGGAATGTAGAGAAATTTGATTTGAAATATCAAAACACCTTAATGAATACTATATCAAAAATTTAGATCAAAATTCAAGGTCTAGCTATATGAACAGTACATGAACAGATTAGTGTTCAAATCAAATATGCACACCGAAATGATAAAAGCTATTTGACCAATCAATTCAAGTCAAAATGTAACGAACATTGGTATGCAATATGTAAACACCTTAGTGAACACTATTTCAAAAATTGAGATTAAAATTCGAAGTCTAGATACAGGAACTATGCACGGAAAGATTGATGTTCCAAAATAATTAACAATTAAAAGTGTGTCCTAATAGTTTAGAGAAACCTCCTCTAATGCAATTAACAACGTCAAGAAAATGATCAACACACAAAATCAATTAAAGAAAGAAATAATAAAGTGCTCAAGGATAAATAGTGGTTCGGAGAGTCCTTCATCCCATATCTACTATCTAAGCCTGCAAGCTTAGAATTTCCAAATCCACTAATGAATGATGTTTTTCCAAGTTCACCAACAACTTAGAGTTTTAGGCAAGCTAACCCCAAACTCTTACAACCAAGGTTTCAAGATAACCAAGAACTAGGGTTTTCAAATTGTACCCCAAACTTATCTCACAACCTCACAAGGTTTTGTCCACAAAAGGACTTTACAAGTGTTTAGGCACAAGATTCTCTCCAGATTAGCTCAAAGCTATTTTGGTTGAGGAACTCTCACAAAGACTAGAGATGATGCTCACGAATATGGCTAAGAATAGGCTGAAGATGTGGCAATCACTCTATGACAAATTCTCACAAAGCTCTCAAGAAGATATAGATGATATTAGGAGAAGCTTTGTTGAAAAATCACTCAAGAACACCAAAAAGGATACCCACGTGTGGAATGAGAAATAATGGGTTCTTGATGGATTTTTGGGTCTCTCTTTGAAATAGGAAGATGATAGGTTGATGATAATCAGATTTTTAGCAAGAGATCTCTAGGAAGTAGCTTGAATCCAGATTTGAAGTTGAGAGGCTTTAAAGCTCAAAGACTTAGCCATGTTTGTTTCGGTTGTACTTAGAGCAACACATGTTTGTTTCTTTGAAAACCAAGATATAAGCATATTTCCAAGATATTGACATGTACCACTTGTACTCTTCCTATCAATTCTACAACCTCCATAATCGGCATCACTAAAAGCATGTAAGTCAAATGAAGATTTTCTATCATACCATAACCCTAGAGTTGGTGTATCTTTCAAATATCTTAATATTCTTTTAACTACTATGAGGTGATTATCTAGGATTAGATTGACATCTAGCACACATACACACACTAAACATGATATCTAGTCTAGAAGCGGTCAAATAGAGTAAGTCACCAATCATAGAGCTATACATCTTTTGATCCACCTCTTTGCCTTTAAGGTCGACTTCTAATTTCGATGTCACCCTCATTTTGTGTAGAACATTCTTTAGACAAGTCCATACCAAACCTTTTAAGCAAGTCATAAGTGTATTTAGTTTGACTTATATGAATATCATGTGTGGTTTGTCTAATTTGCAATCCTAGGAAATATGTCAACTCACCCATCATAGACATTTCAAATTCACTTTTCATGCACATAGCAAATTCATCACACGTTGATTCCAATGTAGCACCAAATATAATGTCATTAATATAGATTTGCACAATCAACATGTCATCACCTTTACACTTAATAAACAAAGTATTATCAATACTTCCACAAGAAAATTCATTTTCTAACAAGAATTTACTAAGTCTTTCATACCAAGCCCTAGGTGTTTGCTTCAAGCCATACAATGCTTTATCTAATTTGTAAACATGATTAGGAAATTCTTTAGATTTAAAACTGGGTGGTTGTTTAACATACACTTTCTCATTTATCACACCATTTAAGAAAGCACTCTTAACATCCATTTGAAAAAGTTTAAAACCTTTATAGCATGTAAAAGCTAATAAAAGTCTAATATCCTCTAACATTGCAATCGGTGCAAAGGTTTCATAATAATCTATGTCTTCTTCTTGGCAATACCCTTGAGCCACTAATCTAGCGTTGTTTCCAGCCACTTCATCATTCTCATTCACATTATTTCTAAACACCCATTTTGTTCTTATGGTCTTTAGGTTTTGGAAAAGGTGGCCAAACCTTGCTTCTTTCAAATTGTTCAAGTTCTTCTTGCATAGCAAAAATCCAATCTTCATCTAACAATACATTTTTAACACATTTAGGTTCTATCATAGAAATCATATCATATAAGTTTAAGGGATTAGAATTGACCATCAAATTCAACTTTGATCTTGTTTGAATGCCCTTATTTGGATCTCCAATAATAAGCTCCTTAGGATGTTTGTGCTTGACCTTCACCTTGAATCCTATTGCCTTGAGATTGAGTAGTACCTGATTGCTCCATATTATTATTTTGAGCAACTTGATCAACATTAATAATCATGGGATGCTCCTCATCTTGCACATTTGGTGTAGAATCATTGGTAATTTTCATCTCCTTAAGGCCTTCCACCAATGGTGCTTCATCCATATCAATATCTAGCTCACGGCTAGCATTAGGATCATTATACTTTGAAACATCAAGGCTTCCAATACCTGAAATTTCATTACCAACCGATCCTATGCCTAGGATCTTTCCTTTGGAATTGTCTCCAAAAGTGACATATCCACCATCCTTCTTCTCCTTGTAAGATGTGAATAAGGATCGATCACCAGTCATATGACTTGAACAACCACTATCCAAGAACCATTGGTACGGCTTGGAAGAAGACTTTAAGCACACCTAACCAATGTTGTTCAAGATACTTTAGGTATCCAAACTTTGGATCCTTGAGGGTTAGCCACAATAGCATAAACATTCAATCTAAGCACAACCTTTGCATAATCAAGTCTATCATCATATTTCATATATTTAGGCACCCAAACTTTCTTGATCCTTGTTTTCCTCACTCTAGGATATGATGCCCTAGATGATGATGCTCCACCTGAGGGGTGTGCATCATTGGCCTTAGCTTTTGAAGCCTTAGCCGAGTCTCTTATGGTCATATATGTATTGGTTGAACCATAAATGGGTTTCACCAACTTAATTGAGTTTTGAATCTCACGTTTAGTTCCATCAAGAGACAAAGAATCATAACCAAGTCTACTTCTATCAAGATAATGTCTGCGAGAAGCTAACATTTCATCAAGTTTTAGTGAACTCATGACAAACTTAGCTAATTGTATTTCTAACATCCTATTCTTTTCTTTCATCAAATCAAGTTCATCCTCCAAGGATTTAGTGTTAGAAAGCATAATGCACTTATGATCATCCCATGATTTCAATTCTTCTTCTAGCTCAAGCACCCTAGTTTTAAGATGATCATAATCATGCATATTCAAAATAGTGTATTCGGTCATACAAGCATTTTGATCAATGATAGACATTTTTCCTTTTAAGCATTTATTTGCATCAATCAAAGCATCATGCTCAATATTCATATTATCAAACTTAACACAAAGAGCATCATACTTAGCATTAACCACTTAAAGCTCATTAGCATGCATTTCATCAAGATTCATAAGTCTAGCATTTTCCTTTTTGAGATGCTTGCACTTTCTAAGCAACATACCATGAGAATCACATAAGTCATCTTAATTAGCATATCATTCATCACAGGTTAAAAGAGAAGATTCTTTTACCATCTCATCTTGAGAAGATGAGTCAACTTTCTCCCCTTTTTCCATGAGGTGAAAGTGTGCCTTATGCTCAATCTTATCCTCGCTTGAAGAGCTTGATGATGAATCATCTCATGTTGCTTTCAATACCTTTTTCTTCTCCTTGTCTTTTCCTTTGTGATGTCTCTTGGATGCTTTGGGGCAATCGGCAATGAAGTGTCCTACTTTGCCACAATTGAAGCAAGTAGGTTTCTATTTCTCTTTCTCCTTACTCTTGAACTTTCTATTTTTGAAACCACCTCTTTTGTTCTTCACAAACTTCTTGAAGTTCTTGACCATCATAGCCATCTCATCATCACTATCTTCACTCTCACTACTTGATGAAACCTCCTCTTCCTTGGAATAAGCCATGGACTCCTTGGATTTGGGCTTGGAAGTCACGGCCAATGCAATATTTTTCTTCTTGGGAGCATCTTCATCAACTCTATTGATCACTTCCAATTCATAAGTCATTAGGCTTCCAATGAGCTCCTCCATCTTCAAGGTTCTCAAATCCTTTGCTTTCTTGATTACGGTGACCTTTTCACTCCATGATCTTGGAAGGCTTCTTAGGATCTTTTGTACTTTATCTACATTAGCGTAAGGCTTTCCAAGAGAATTCAATTCATTGCATATTTTTGTCAATATAGCAAAAGTGTCACTAATGCATTCACCATCAAGCATTTTAAACAATTCAAATTGATGCACAAACATGTCAATTTTAGAATCTTTAACTTGACTTGTTCCTTCATGCTTCAACTCTAACATGTTCCAAATTTCTTGTGCACTAGTACATGCCGGAATACGATCATATTCATTTCTATCTAAATCAACTAATGAATGATGTTTTTCCAAGTTCACTAACAACTTAGGGTTTTAGGTAAGCTAACCCCAAACTCCTACAACCAAGGTTTCAAGATAACCAAGAACTAGGGTTTTCAAGTTGTGCCCCAAACTTATCTCACAACCTAACAAGGTTTTGTCCACAAAAGGACTTTACAAGTGTTTAGGCACAAGGTTCTCTCAAGATTAGCTCAAAGCTATTTTGGTTGAGGAACTATCACAAAGACTAGAGATGATGCTCACGAATATGGTTAAGAATAGGCTCAAGATGTGGCAATCACTCTACGACAAATTCACACAAAGCTCTCAAGAAGATATAGATGAGATTAGGGGAAGCTTGTTGAAAAACCACTCAAGAACACCGAAAGGAATACCCACGGGTGGAATGAGAAATAATGGGTTCTTGATGGATTTTTGGATCTCTCTTTTGAAATAGGAAGATGATAGGTTGATGATAATCAGATTTTTAGCAAGAGATCTCTAGGAAGAAGCTTGAATCCAGATTTGAAGTTGAGAGGATTTGAAGTTCAAAGACAGCCAATTTTTACAAATGTTCTTCTAACTTCCAACACAAGCCAAACCCCTCTCTTCTTTTCAAGACAAAATAATCTTGGCCATTGGATGAAAATTAAGTCTTGATCTTGGCCCTCCCTTCTTCTTTTAATCTTGACCCTTCATTAATTCATACCAAATAAATCTCCACCATTCATTATAGAGCCGTTAGAAATGGTTTTGTAAAAATATCTCATTTGGCTTGGGCTTGTTTGGTTGCACCAATAATTCCTTCTTGATGATGAAAGTCTTGCACAAACCAAGCCAAACAACCCTTTCTAGATTATGGGACAAGAAAAAAATTTCCAGCCATTTCTCCCTCCTTTGTCTCCCAAAAAGTAAATGTTGCCTCAATGTTGACCAATCAAATTAAACTTGAAATCTCTTTTGAATTCTTGGCACAAAGCACATAGGAGGACTTATAGAAGCTCAAATAAAGAATTCTCCAGCAATAATGTTCAGTTCATACGTTTGGTACCAAGGCTTGCTCATGAGAAGTCAAACTTTTTCTCAAATGGAGTTGACAATGCTCAAACTTGACCAATTAAGCTTCAAGAAATGAATGTATGAATTTTTCCCAATAAAAATAGCTTTATAATGCTCCAAATAAGCTCATTATACTTAATTAATTTCACCTACAAAGAAATAGGTGACAAGGCACCTCATTGTTGCTTGTAAGCTCAAGGAGCTTCAACGCTTGGACATAGGTCAATCAATATGATATATGCTCAATAAAATTCAAATAAGCACATAATATATCATTTCATAGCCATTGGAGTTCAATTTGTCACTCAATTTCAGCAAGTAATCTCAAACAGTGTTATATAATGTCTGCACAATTATACTAACTTCAACAGAGAAATTGAACGTCTTTCACTCAAAATTGATTCATAATCTCAAAAAATAATGTTTCCATATGAACAAGAATAAAGTCATTTGGAGATCGTATGAATAAGTTATGACTATTCAAACGACATATACACAGCTTGATGTTTGAGCAGTTTTTGTAATCCGAAAATGAACAAGTCCAAATTCATTCAATTCATATTAAATATGATAAAAAATGATTCCAAATTATATATAATGATATACTTAAATCAATTATCACGATCATTTCATTCTTTATCCAAATTCATTCAAATATGAGTACAATTAAATATCACATTTAGTATTTTTGCATCAAAACACAAATTTAGGACCTATGGTCCAACCAGGAAGACAGTCGCCGGTATTCTGCTACTCGGTCCGAGGGGCATGACTGTGGAACATGCATTACACTTCAACTTCAAGGCCTCAAATAATGAAGCAAAATAAGAGGTAGTACTGGCAAGTTTACGACTTGCGAGTTGCCGAGATTTCCAAAATAGGGAGACATTTTGTATCTTTACATAGCAATATCACAACATATGGTCAGTGTAGTGCTAGTAAATAAGGAAGACAAGGTGCAGAGACCAGTGTATTATGTTAGCAAGGTTATGATAGATGCAGCGATATGGTAAACCCAAGTTGAGAAACTTGCTCTTTCACTAATAGTGGCAGCTAGGAAGTTGAGGCCTTACTTCCAAGCACATACAATCATCGTCTTAATCGACCAGCCACTCAAGAATGTACTGCAAAAGCGGGACACTTCAGGGAGGTTGGTGAAATGGGCTATTCAATTGGGAGAGTTTGACATCAAGTTTCAACCAAGGCAGGCCATTAAGGCACAAGTTTTGGCTAATTTTATAGTTGAGTGCTACAAAGAGACCGACTAGGATAATATCATGCCTGAACTCAAGCAATGGCAATTATTTATGGATGGGTCATCCAACCAGGAAGGTAGTGTCGCCGGTATTCCTCTATTCGATCCAAGTGGAATGACAATGGAACATACATTATGGTTCAACTTCAAGGACTCAAATAATGAAGCAGAATACGAGGCAGTACTGACAGGTTTGCGACTTGCCTATAAGTTTGAAGAAAACTTGATCATAATAGTGATTCATAGCTTGTCACTGAATAGATTAGAGGGGAGTGTGAAGCAAAGAGTCTGAATATGATCAAATATTGGCTAAGGCAAGAAAACTGATGGAGAGAATTCCAAAGGTAGAGGTAAAGCAGATACCAAGGGGGAAAACTCAAAGGCTGACGTGTTAGCACGGTTGACATCAGCCTCTTTAGCATAGGTGCCCACCTTAGTGAAAGTAGAGATACTGCCACAACAGAGTATTCAGGTACAAACATTGATGGCAAATATTGACATTGATACGGAGCCATGTTGGATGGAACTTATCAGAAAATTCTTAGAGGATAGAGGTTTGCTTAAGGACAATAACCAGGCAAAAATTCTCAGGAAATGAGCAGCTCGATATACTTTATTACGGGGAGAACTATACAGAAGATCATTCACTCTTCCCAATCTGAAGTGCTAACACCTCGGGAAGCAGATTATGCACTCCAAGAAATGCACGAGGGAATCTGTGGAAGTCATATTAGTGTAAAGCCCTTAAATCATAAGGTGCTGAGATGCGAATGCTATTGGCCTAATATGCTGAAGGATGCCAAAGACCTTGTGTAGAAGTGTGATAATTGTCAGAGGCACTCGAACATACCATGGGTGCCATCCTCTGACATTATCCCAATAAAAAATCCCTACCCATTTGCACAATGGGGCATGGACCTCCTTGGAGCATTTGTCCAAATAGCTAGACAGAGGAGGAATCTCATTGTAGTGGTCGACTACTTCACAAAATGGATTGAGATGGAGCCATTAGCAGCTATCTCGAAACAAAAGGTGATGGACTTCGTATGTATGAATAACCATTGTCTGCAGGTATGGGTTACCACAGGCCCTGGTGGTAAACAATGGAAGATAGTTCGTCAGTAGGAAGATGCAAAAATTATGTGAAGACCTTAGCATTGACCTAAGGATCACCTCGGTAGCACATCCACAGGCTAATGGGTAGGCTGAGGTGACAAATTGGACCATCCTGGAAGGCTTGATGGAGCCAAGGGAAAATTGGTTGAAGAGCTACCAAGTGTGTTGTGGTCATACCGCACTACACCTCGGACATTAATAAGACGAACTCTATTCTCCCTTTCATTTGGAATTGAGATAGATCGGGGTCCCTTCACTAAGGACCACCATATTTCATGAATCATGGAATGGTGAGCTACTCCTCAATAACCTTGATCTCATATAAGAGACAATTTTTATCTACCAGATGCTAAGGATGTAGCTTGATTGCTTATGCTCTACGCTAGTCTGAGACTATTTTTCTCTACCAGAGCTGACCACATCCCATGGGCCTTCATCAACTATGTTCAAGATTTGGATGATGCCAAACGATACAACTGGACGAAAGCCATTTCAGATCATTTCCTTGAGTCGATCAAAAAGAATCACACTCAACCGCGAAAGATTATAGGATGTGTATCTTTGTTGTCGGTGAGCAACTTTTTCCAGACTTATAAAGTATATAGTATATAGTAAACAAATTTTTCAATATTATTATATGAACTAACCAATTTTCTTACACTTCTTTGTAGTATTCGAAGGAACAAAGGTTTTCCCCTAGTCAATGCTAAGCTTTTTCCTCATTTCCTAAAGTGGACATAAGTGTACTGTGAAAGGATTTTAAGATAAAATTCATGGACAACTTGAAGGGGAAGAAGGTAAATGCATTTTTATTTCCATATACTACATATAAATATTTTGACATCGAATGATGGTTGTCAAAATATGAGACAATTCCATTGCACTGAGGGTGATAATGCAATATTAACATTATTATGACATTGTAGTTCGCTATTATTGCATTGTATAATTACTGTTAACATAATATTTATCACCAAATCACTTTTCTTTGATGATCATAGGTAGCACATGTAATTGATGAGGAGTTGGTGATGGCTGAAAAGGAAACCGAAGCGATAAATGCTCAACAAGCAATTTCAATATCCGAATGCGAGGGACGAACACCATGTATTAGTTCAGACGAAATCATTGACGGAACCACTGGTTCGAGAACTCCATCATCACATTACCATAGAGAACAACAATTTGATAGTGACAGCACTCAAATTATTGGGCACCACACGCTATTTGATGTTGAAATTGGTGCGACATCTAACCTCAATGTAGAAAAAAATCCAAAAGAAACACCCAAGGAAACAAACACTAGTCTAAGCGATGCATTGTTGAAAATGCAAGCCATAGAGCAAGAGAAGAACGTGGCAAACAAAGAGAACAAACAAATGCATATTGAGATTGTTGTACAGATAAAAGAAAAGAAAAAACGCTGCTTGACATGGAGAAAATGAGTTACGAAGTGTTTTAAAATTATGCGAAACCCAAAGAGATGCAACTAAAGTCTGTTATCATCAATTATTTAACACCTAAGGACATGGCCACACTCCAGTTCATTTCAAAGCAGAGGAAAGAGAAGTAAGTGCTCATACACTTATACTATTTGACAAAGTAATTGTAATTACACTGTCTCGTTTTACTATGACATTGTGGATATTGTGACAGTGTTATGGTTTGGTATGGGGAAAACTACTTGTTGTGGAGTGACAATGTATGTCTAGTCAATTGTGAGATGGTGTCCAACAATGTGAGTATATAATGTTTCTATTTTTGTCTCAAGAAAAATCTGTCCATGTACACTTAATATTTTTCATTCGATATTGAATTTTTTGCAGGTCATCAGTGTGTACGCCGAACATCTCACTAATATTCAAGGCAGTGTCGATCTGGACTTCATTATTTGCACCCAAACTGGTAGGTCTTTTGTGGTGACAGGTTCTTCGATGACGTTGCTACAGATGAATCGATGGGATTTGATGCAAAAACATATGACGGATAAGTTGCGTTGTAGTGTGGCAAAATTCAGGTACACCATATTTCCTTTCTTTTGCGCAGGAAATCGTAGAACTGCCAACCACTAGACCCTCCTATTTTGGACTGCAAGGAAAAAGTCTAGCTTCATTACAATTTCATGCTGTCAATAAAAAAAGGAGCAAAGAGCCGTATTAGAAAGACGTGGAGAAAATGGTAAATATTTGTCAACATTGACTATGTGTTTGAACCAAACACTACACACTGACTATTTTTTGACGTGAACTTGTTTTTAAGGTCGATTATTGTGATGAAATCTTCCATACACTCAATCAAAGTCAAGCCTAGAACCCAAAAAATCAGACAGCAATCTGACACATGGTTTGTCTTATTTTGCATAGTGGCTTATTACATTGTACCTTTTATCAAGTACATTGTTCTTCTATTTTGTAACTATGTTGCAGCACAAAAATACATACGTATACGTATTTCTTAATTGCAGTGTCGATTGTGAAATTATATGTATGTACATCATGGACAGTCTCTTCAACCATAAAAATTACCAAACAAACTCCTCCTAGATGAGTTATTCAAGTTTCACGCGTGTTTAATCCATGATTTCATCAACGATCCTAAACATGGTTGGCACATAAGGAAATGAAATGACTCCAGCTTGCTATATTTTGTAGTCTATTAACATCATGTATGATGGTATTTTGATATGGACATCTATGGTAGTATTTATTATGTGTAGAACATATGAATGACATTTCGTATGAATATTTGCTCTGTACAAATATGGTATTAATCGCAATAGTTTTAGTTACCTATAATACTATTTTACTTGTTTCATACTAAAAAATTGGTGTAAATCACTTGATTAGCATGCCCCATTAACACGCTAAAATAAATTAACAAGGTAACAAGTACAACTGGAAAATGTAATTTGTAAAAATCTCATTATTATTAAGACACCAACATTTGTAATTATCGTTACTGGAGAATGTATTTGCATTATTGAATAATGTAATTGATATAGAAGATAACGTAATTATGAACTTAACAATGTAATAATAACCTTAACAGAAACAACATGTATTACCATAACAATCACAATGCCATTTAACCTAGTCCACAATCAACATTAAAATTAGTCCATAAACAAGAACATAAAGGAAAAAAAGTTTGACAACTACAACATCCCGCCTCATAGAATACATTAAGGATAAACAACATCCAATCAAAACACCCAAATTAATGAATTTCGACATCCTTGTTTGATCGAGATGTTACACCTGCGATGCTACAACTTCCCTGGTGACGTTTTCTTCCCTAAATCTTCTTCTTCATGACACTTCGCTGACTTCCTTTACCTCTCTTAGCTACTGGATCATTTGAATTCGACGTCCCTTGGAACGAAGGTGTACGTGTGACCAATGTCAAACTATTTGAAGACTCATCAATCCATTTCAAGACATTGGTGTAACAAGCCTCGTTTTCAGCGGCCAAGTCAGCAAAACCATGAAAGGATTTGCACATAATATTAGGGTTTTGTGAAAATAGGTCACTAAAAGATGGCCCAAATTGCAATTAGGTCACTCACCGAAATTTGGTATTGGAGATGATGTATTAATATATTTTGTGAAATACTTGAAGTTGGATTGTTTATATAAGTGACCAAATTGTTTACTAAGACAACATTGAGTGACCTATTTGTGAATAAACATGAACTGTAATGTCCACGTCAAAATTTCAGCCCTAATGCTCAAATGCCGCTTCAATCAAAATGACACGTGAGAATGTCCATGTCATCAACATCGTTGCACGTCAGCTCTGGTAATCGGAAAATTGGACCGAAGTGACCCAATTGCTTACAATTGGAACATTTAGTGATGAAAATTGAAGTACTTTCCGGTGAGTGACCTAATTGCAATTTGGGCTATCTTCAGTGACCTATTTGCACAATACCCCATAACATTATAATGTTGTTGCTGCTCAATAGTTTAGGTCCATCCAACATAGCCGACCTTCACCCATGAGTGACATCTCCTCACATCCTTCCTCCCTCCATCGCCTAGAAACATACATCAAAGGCAACAAGTACTCACAATACCTTTGAACTAAAATTTTAAACAGCTACAACTCACTTCAAGGCCATCATACAAAACCTGGAATATTACCTTCTTCTTGCCACCTTTCCCATATACCACATCTTCATTAACATAATACCGCTCATGATATTACCTTTTTCTAAATTTCAATGAACTTTCATGTTGTATATAGATTTTGAATTTGCTTCTTCATATCATAAATTGAAGAACAAGAAATCTACTTATTTAACGACTCAAAATTGGCAAGCTTCTTCTCGATCTTCTTACATAATGCACTATCATACTGCTCCACGAATTGTTTAAAAGTTTTCTTTGAGTTCATTTAACCATTGAATAATGCATTCATACTCTCACTCCAACCAGTTGTCGACATTCTAGCCAAAAAAATGTCTCTTAATAAATATTGGAACCCACAATTCCTTCTTAGAATACAATTAAGATAGCCATTCATTTCCCTCCAAACATATATGCACATCAACATCCTCCACGTCACTGATGAACAAAAAAGAATACAAAAAATTAGAACATAATTTCAAGATAATGTAGCTTTATTACTTTGGTTAACTTTTAACTACAATGTTCATTTCCAAGTGCAATTATGTAAATAACAATGTAATTAAAACATTTCCAAAAATAAAAACCAATTATCATTACCTTCAAAATCATCAAAACTTTGTGAATCATAGACAGCAGCACCTAACAAGCAAGTGATGCCTTCATATTGATTACGAGAACCCAATTTCTCACACACCTTTTTCATTATATGCCAGAAACATCATCTGTGTCTTGAGTTAGCGAAAACAATGTCAATCCCATTCTTCACTGCCCTATCTTGATCAGGATAATGCCCTATGGAGGAACACCACCCATGCAAGCCAACCAGGTACTGAATAGCTAAACAAATGTGTTTGTCTCTTCACTTGATATGAGTCCACAACCAAGTAATATGGAATGACCATGGTGATTAACATCGACAAAGGGGCAAATGGCATATCATACTTGCTTGTGAGATATGTGGTATCAAATGTAATAACATCACAAATTTTTTGATATGCAGCCCTGCTACGAGGATCTGCCCAAAACACATTCCGCAATCTACCATCATCATCCCAGTCAATAAGAGAAAAGAAATCATCATTATTAGACTGCATTCTTAGAAAATATCGTTGCATCGCCAACACCGAGTTGAATTTCTCTTACTCTAGCAATGATGTTCCGACTATCGGTATCCCTCTCTAAGAAAGGCAATACCTCATGCCCATCAGCACCAATATCAAATGAATTATGGCTCTTATTTAGTCTAATACCAGAGATGTCATTAATCTCCAACTACCTCTTTATGTGTAGGTTTATTTCTCTATTACATTTGAAGAATCTTTATTGACTCAGACTCCATACGTGGTTATGATCATCATCAAACATAGTAATCTCCCATTTTCCATTAGCAGCCAATCGAGTAATCAATCTGGTCTTACACTCACTCTTATAATGAGCACGATGATTAATCAATATCTTAGAATACGACTAAAATATTTATCCAACCGCCCGCAAGTAAATGTCAAATACCTATGAATTTCGTTAACATCCTTGTAAATATACATTTTCTTCATCAAAAACCCATTTGCAACTCGATAGTCATGATAAAACTTGAACATGTCATCAATGGAGTCAAACAACATCTCTGGCATCGGCACATTAGCTCCCACAGGCTCGACAAACTCATAAACACTCTCAACTGGCTTTATCATATTAAGAATCATACCATTGCATGTATAACAAAAATGAATCATCAACATGTGTTATTGATTACGTCATCGCCACAGGAAAAAGAACAAAAAATGTTATTATTAATTAATTATATCATCTCCACACATGCCATGTGTTTATAACACTGCAACTTATAATGCATTTAAGGGAAACAAAACATAGAGCCTAAAAACCATAAGCAATGACATTATTACAATGTCGACACTATTTATTACCACATTTCCACACAAACCAGGTGTCTATTACATTGTCGGCAACCCACTAAATGAAACTAAGACACAAAACCTAAGAACCATGACCAATGGCATTATTACAATGTTGACACCATTTATTACAACATTTTAACTCACACATATCTATAATACATTGTCATTTTGTAAGGCAGCAACCCACTAAATGAAACTAAGACACAAAACCTAAGAACCGTGACCAATGGCATTATTACAATGTTGACACCATTTATTACAACATTTTAATTCACACATATCTATAATACATTGTCATGATGACTTGTCATGCCACATAAATTATATACACTTATGGAAGTTTAGTTTAGGGATGAATATCATTTTCCTTTTTATTTGTTTCTTATTTTTCAATGAGTTGGCTTAATTCATGAATTTTTTGTAATTATTGAAATTTTTCCATTTGTGAAAATAATGATATTGGATTCTTTTTTTATGGAGATCTTCTTTGATATCATGGGAGCGCGTGCAAGTAGCAATGACCTCATACACTTGTTCCTTAAAAAAAATTTGTCAATTGTCAATAGATAGCCTTAAATCGTGAATTTATTGTAATTATAAGTACTCCTTCCGTCCTATTTTAATTGTCCCCTTCACTTTTTCACACAGTTTAAGAAAGTATTTAATTTCCTTTCAATTTGACGTTTATACCCTTATCTATAATGACAAATACTTTCGCATCATAAAAAGTTAATTAATGTGCATGCTTATTGAGTCAATTGTTGAGCTTTTCAAGTTAAAGGTAAAATGAGAAAAAATAGAAAAAATAGCTTTCATTGATTGAAATGGACATGCATTTTGGGACATCCCAAAAAGGAATAAATGAGAATTAAAATGGGACAGAGGGAGTACATTTTTTCATTTATGAAATTGATGTCATTAAATTCATTTAATTTTCTAATGCAAAAGCTTCTTGGAAGAACGTGGAAGTTGGGTTGGTTAAAAACATTAATTTATTGGAATTGTTAACAATTTTTCTATTTATAAATTTAATGACATTAATGCCATTTATTTTTTCTATGGGTAATCTTCTTTGATATCATGGGAAGGCATGCGGATTGGGATTACAACACACACTTTTTTCCTTTTTTTGGTGCTAGTTTAAATCATGATTTATTATTAATTATTAGAATTTTCCATTTTTGAAACTTGACGACATTAAATACAACTTTTTTTAGGAAAAAAAAATCGTTTCTGGTATCATGAGAGCCCGTTCTAATCATATTGACTTGATACACATACACTTGTTCCTTTAATTATTTATTTTTAAATTTAATTAATTAAGAATTCCACATGACAATCATAATATGAGCATGATTACTGACTGATGTGGCTTATCTAACATTTCAGTATACTTTTTCTAGGGACGTGTTATGGTCACATCTACCCTTTGGGCGATATTATAAACCGCCTCGATGAAGCGCTTTCGTTGGTCCACGTATTGTGGGACTACCTCTAACAATTAAACATGTGAACATTTAAAAAAAAATGCTTTACTGTTATGCCGAAAGACCAGGACTAACGATGGATTAAAATTACTAACAGCATTATTAGTGTGTAATTACCAAAATGGGCTAGATTTTAGCCTATTTATAATATCATTTCATGGTTCTCTCCTTCGAGAATTGATCGACTATGATACATATTTTCAACTTCCATTTCTTCTCAGAGAAGTTGTTCTCTTCGTGATCGTTCTCCATTCCTTTGGTTGAAAAATCGAACATGAAGATGGCACCGGTGTTGTCCAGGTTAGGGTTTTCCTCTTCTGCCTAACATTTTTAGTGAGGATGTACAATACAAAAACATCTCATTTTATTGCATGTAGATTAAAATATTTAAAATGAGTCATCTTAATACATTGTCGATAACTTGGTGTCGATGCTAAATTTTCCCCGAATGTATTTTAATGCTCAAAGAAGTAAAAATGCTTAAGGAAATAATGCAAATATACATGGTTCAAAAACTTATCTACATCCACGGGATGGTCTGATATTTTATTAAGTAATCAATTGTGTTACAAATCAGAGATTGATAGGTTTTTATAGGCTTGGGGGAGTTAACCGTCTCTGGTAACTCTTGTGATAACTGCTCCTGGCAGTTGTAATTTCTAGATAATTTCTTTTAGCTAAGAACCTTTAACCTTTGAATTATTCACTCCACAAATACCCCTAGCCGTTTTATTTAACCTAAAATAATTTAGAATAAATATAAAGACCTTTTAGGTTTTTTCAACAAATTGTTTCCCAATAGGATTCTTCACATGTCCTATAAATAGCTACACATTTCAGCAAAAAACTTTTTGCTCCCCATATGCTTCAAAATCATCTCCCTTATCCTCTTCAAGAGGTAATCTTTTTTCTCTGTTATTTCTTTTTTATAATATTTTTATTTTTTAAAGTAATTGGCTAGACCCCCCAAGGTGGTTTGACACTACCCAGCTCTAGGTTATCGCGGGGGACTGGTTTGGCCGGACCTACTTGGGGGTCCAGCACTGGCAGCACAAGGCCCCTGAGGGGCCTAGTCATGCCAGACCCCCCAAAGGGGTCCAACACTACCCGACACCGGGTCCCCATAGTAGCCTAGTCTTGTTGAACCCCCTAACAGGTCCGACACTGCCTAGCACCAACCCTCGTGGGAGCCCTGGCTCTAGTCGGACCCTCTAGGGGTTCGACGCTGACACATTGGCGGAACCTGACACTTTTGGGCTTTTCTTTCTAATGGAATCACTAATCTGATTCTTACATCGTTGATCCTGTAGGATTTGGCATGGGTAAGCTTAAAGACCTGTTATTTTCTCAGGAAAAAATAGCCGCTTTTAAAGTTGTGCATCATATTTTGCTTCCTTACATATTCCGGCTCCATTTAATGATGATAGAGATTCTAGTTGCAATGGTTGCAGTTGAGTTATGGTTTCAGTATTCATACTATTGGAGTCCAAAATTTGTATTCCATTCCCGCCTCTTCTCTATGAATTCTTTATTTCACAGACCTTCATCATTTGGAGTTGGCTCTGAATGCTTATCGGATCCTTGGAGGTGAGGTGCATATGAAAACATTTTTTAAGAGAGTTTGCATAGTATTATCTCTCCCCAAAGTGTGAGTATGCATTGATTCACTATCTTTTTTCTTCAAATAAAGACGTGGATTATATGCTCGTCTCTAGGCACTGGAGCAGCTACACCTATCGCAAAGTGGAGCCTTTAGGTATGACACCTTTCCTTCTTTTTTGCTTTCTTGTGGTGCGCTTACTTACTAAATTTTTAATTTGTTATTATCCACAGGTAGTCTTCCCGCGCTTTTGGAGGATCTTAGTGAGGTCGTGCAAGAGGTTCCTGATGATTCTTATGCTTCCTTGATACCTGCTAGAAAGTTTTGGAGATCTGCTCCAGTACTATTTTGCAGCAAGCCATCTTATCGTGGCTTTGCTCGTCTTCTTCTTGGCACAACTATCGATGAAGCAAGTTTTTAAAGTACCCTTAGTCAATCCTAGGCAAAAGCACAAGTGGAAACGTCATTCTTCATCAACTATCATTCCTCCTATCATTTCTTCTCCTCCTAAAGTAGTGGAGACAAAGTTTGAGGGCAAAACTAAGGAAGATATGGATGGTAATTTTCAGGACATTTCTAGCGAGCAATCCGTGTGAGGTTCATTTTTCTTTGTTTAATACGTTTTCATGTTGATGAAGCTTATATACTTGTAATCTTATTTTTTATGGTTGCAAAGGTTTTACCCATGGTTAGATCCGATGGATCGTTGCGGAACCTACCCATCCCTGATCTTACTTAGGCCAAGTTTGACTGGAAGAGCACCTTTGGATATTCTCAATTTATTGGATGATCTCTGACTTCATTCATATGTCCCTCTTCAACTGAGGCACCTTTGCCTTTTTCTGCCCCGGGGATCCGCCCCAGACTTTCTCTCTTTGGAGCATCTAGATGTATTTCTAACTCCGAAAATATTGGCACCATTTCATACCCTCTTTATCTGGTGGAGGCAATACTCATTCTCCCTCTGTGGATGGTAGCGAATGCAGGGACCATCCTTCTTCTATGGGTTGCTTGAAGAGTATGTTTAAGGGTTATTTAGATGACCCCTCCTTAGGCCTACTCATTGAGCATTCACCATCCTGCATTGATGTGTTGGGTTTTGCTACCTCAGATGAGGATAAAGAGTTCTTCAACTCACTTCTTGAAGACCCTAACTTCAGTCTACAAATGCTTTTTAGGGTATTTTTCCTTATGTATTGCATTTATTATTATTCAATATTTGTGTATATATGAATTAATTTACATTTACTCTTTTTCATTAGGGGTCCTAAATGCTTTTCTATTATATGAGAGACTTGACGCGCCAATTGCTTGAATCTCAAAAAAGAGCTGGCTGAATCAAAGAACAACTGTGAAAAACTTGTTGTAGAGATTGAAAAGACATAAGATCATTTGTCCAAAGTTGAGGTGGAGAAGTTTAAGCCAGTTGAAGCCGGCATAGCTCGTATCAAGTCTCATCAACTAGTCATTAGAGTAAGGCCCTTTTTGGACAAGACTCTTTTAGACTTGTTTTTCTTTAAGTAAGCCTCTTCGGCTAAAAGTTGTTTGACATATTTATCTCACAAAGACATCATTTTTATTTCATGATGGAAATCATTACAAAATGGAGAACTAGAAGAAATTTTGCATAAGGGAATACATAGTGAAAAAAATGCATAACCGAAAATAATACAAACGTGTTACATTCTAAACGGTCCATATGGTTATAGTTTCCCTTACCTTATATATTGTAGCTTTGGCTTGGGCAGAGAGGTTCATGAGGGAAATTCGGAGCCTCTGGGGATCATGAGACATTGTAGCTATCCATGCTACATCACAAATTTGGGTAACCGAATGCTCAAGAGTTTGCAGAGCACTCGAAAGCCCCACACAGAGGTTGTGAACACTCTAGAATTCTCTTCCCAAAAACTCATGCTCTTCCATCAAGTCCTCCACCTGTTCCTTTGCATTTCTTGCCAGAAAGGACTCAACAACCCTCATTCCATCATCTTCATCTTCTACCTCGATTACTTCCTTGGGTGCATTATTTGTTGGTTGCTCAAGAACTATTAAGTCCTCGTTCTCATAATGAAGCTTTAGCATGATGTCCACGAGTGTTTTGAACTTCATTAATTCCCTCTGCCTAAGACTTTCTCTTGGAAGGGAGATTCACGGGATTTGAAGAAGAACTCATTTTTTAGCACCCTTTTTTCCTTTACCTAAGACCTATTTATAGGCGTAGGAAATCCGACAATTAAGTCATTCTAGGAAACTCTCGATACGTGAGTAATAACTATAGGAACGGTTATATGGCAGTTCATATATAATGTCCCCTAGTTGAGGAGAAGTGGGAATTTAAAGTTGCTCCCTTTTCAACAGTCCCTGAGTAAAGGTTGCATTATTAACAATCTGATTCATACCTCAACCAAGACTAACTTAGTCTTGTTTTCCTAAAGCTGAGATTCTCTAGCAGAAGCTCATTAGACCTTTGATAAGTTGGCTTAAGCCTGAATAGGTGATCAATCTGCTAAGTATAAAGGTATTCAATTGAAAATGGATGACAAGTAAACTACATAGTTAAATGAAGAAAGACTTATTCTTTTATTGATGGTGATAAGATGCCAATGGCTTAATATAGCCATAATCGGTATTACATATAGAATTTCCTTAAGTTGGAAACATTCCAAGTCTCATGGAAACTTCTCCATCTTGTATGACTAACCTGTAGGCTCCTTGCCTTGACATTTTTATTGTAAGATCGATAAAGCACTTGTTGATAAGCTGCTAGATGTACCATAGCCTAATCCTTTTTTCCTACAATAAGTCTATGTTCCACTCCATTGCAAGGTTATTATTTACCTTCTTCAAACACTAGCGTTCTGAGGATCGAAAGACCTACTTCCAAAGGAATGATAACCTCAGCTCCGTAGGCCAAAGAAAATGGGGACTCCTCCGTGGATCTATAAGGTGTGGTCTAATATGCCTATAAAACGGATGAAAGCTCATCCTCCTATCTTCCCTTGGACGATTCCAACCTTTTTTTTGTTCCATCCAGGATGATCTTGTTGGATGCCTCTGCCTAGCCATTACACTGCGGGTAGGTTGGAGTAGAGTAAAGATTCTTTATCCTATAGCCTCCATAAAATTCTTTCAATTTGGGGCTGGAGAATTGAGTTCCATTATCACTTATCAAGGCATTGGAATTTTTAACCTAGTTATAATATTTTCCCAAATGAACTTTATGGTTTCAGCATCTCGGATTGTTACCAAGGGCTTTGTCTCGATCCATTTTGTGAAGTAATCAGTGGCAGTAATCAGGAATCTTCTATTGTCGGTAGTTTGAGTGAATGGTCCAACAATGTCCAACCCCACTAGGAAATTGTAAGAGGACAAAGGTCTCTAGCTAGTTGGTAGGGAATTAGTGCAAACTTCTGGCATTTTTCACATCTTCTCATTTACTGCAAAGTGTCCTTCTGCATGTATAGCCACTAGAAGGCTTAGGTGATTTCATTAAATTCAAGTGATCGTCCTACTGCATGTGCTCCACAAGAACCTTTATGAATCTCATACAGTAAGTCCTACACTCTACTTGGATGAACATATAACAGGTAAGGACCTGAAAAGACCTCTTAGAGAGTTTATAGTTAGGAGATACCCAAAAAATGTGCTACTTTAAATGTCAACTTTATGGCTTTCTTCTTATCTTCAGGAATAATGTCTTCTTGTAAATAAGTGATGATAAAATCCATCCAACTCAATGCCTCCTCTTCCGCATACCATATCACTTCCAATGGTTCTTCGATGCTTGGTCACTCTAGCACTTGTACCTCAATAATCCTCTTCACCCCCAGTTGATCGACTGAGGCAAGAGTAGCTAAGGTGTCAGGATGTTCATTATGATCTCTTGGAATTTGAAATATCTTATAATCGTGAAATTAGCCAAGTAACTCCTTAATGCTTTCCATGTATGCTACCATAGTTACCGTTTTGCAGTGTAGATTCTGGTTAGTTGATTGACTTCCAATTGAGAATCTAAATAAATCAACAACTCTTTTGCCCCGAGCTTTGGAGCATTTGGTACTCCTTGAAACAAAGCCTCATATTCTACTTCATTGTTTGTTGTTGGGAACCTTAATTGTATAGTCATCTTCAGCACTTTGCCTTCTGGTGCTGTAAGCACAATTCCCATTTCAGAGCCTCATCTTGTTGTAGAACCACCAACCTGTAATTCCCAAGGATGAGTAGTAGTTCCTGTACCTTCCACGCATTTGGTTACCTTTCTCAGGTTGCTACTCTATGCTAAATTCTGCAACAAAATATGCTACCACTTGAGCTTTAATGGTGGTCCTCGGGACAAAAAGTAGATCATATTGTGCCAACTCAACTTACCACTTGGCAACTTTTCTGGACATGTATGCTTTACTTAACAATGTCTTCAATGGATATTCAGTCACCATCTCTACTGGATATGCTTGGAAATCATGGTTTAATTTTCTAGAATGCTAAGAGAAGTTTCTCTAGAGGCAAGTATCTTGTCTCGGAATCCAACATTGTTTTTCTTACATATTAGTCTAGATACTAGATCTTTTGCTCCTATCTTAGGATCATGTGCTAACAGCATGGTTTGATACTGCAAAGTATAACTAAAGTGTGACTCTAGGCTTGGGTATGGACAACAATTGTGGCTTTTGCAAGTAATTTTTAAAATCAAGAAATGCTACCTCACAATGAACCTGTTTAATACCGCAACAGTCCTAGTTAGTTTTTGTATCTCCTTCACCTTGGTAGGCTACTCCAAACATTGAATTACCTTAATCTATGTCGGGTCAGTCTCAATTCCTCGTTGAGTGACAAAATGGCCTACGAATTTTCCCGTGCCAACTCCAAAGGGTCATTGGCTAGCAATTAATTTAAGATTGTTTTCCCTTAAGACATCGAACACCTCCTAAAGATGCATCAGGTGGTCCTACAGGACTTTCTCTTCAATACCATGACATCTTTATAAACGTCCATTGTTTTTCCAATGATAGGTCCAAAGAGCTTTGTCAGCATCCTCTAGATTGTGGCACCTGCATGCTTTAATCCAAAATAAATTACTTGGTAGCAGAATATTCCTTCAGGTGTAATAATAAAGTCTTCTCCTGATCTAACAGATGCACTGGGATTTGTTGATACCCTCTGATATGCGTCGAAAAAGCTCATTTGTGCCATTCTAAATGTTGAATCAACTAACTGATTGATTTTCTAAAGTAGAAACAAATCCTTCGAACATTCCTGGTTTTAAATCAATGAAGTCAAAACACACTCTCCACTTCCCATCTTTCTTTCGAACTACTATCATATTGGAGAGCCACTCAGGATAGTGAACCTCCCTTATGGCTTTTGCTTCCAGAAAATTCTCCACCTCCTTAGCCATAACTTTTGTGTGCTGAACTACTAACCTACTACCTTTTTGAATCACTAGCTTAAAGCCTGCCTTGACATTCAGCCTCTAGATTGCCAATTTTGTATCCAACCCTGGCATCTCATAAGGGGTCTATGTGAACTTTACCAAATTCTTCCTCAACATCCCAATTAGGGACTCCTTATCTAGTATAGGGAGATTATTCGATACTATAAAGTATTTATTTAGAGTTTCTCGTGTGATTAGTACTCTTTCTAGATCCTTTATATACTTAGTGGAAGATTCTTTTCTGATTTCCTACAAGACTGGAGCTTCGTCCTCCATCATCGTTATTCTTCCTATCGATTTTGCTTTCGCCATGAAATAGTCCTTTGAAGTAGCCCAATCCCCTCTTATTTCTACCATTTTTCCCAGCAAGGGAATTTGAGCATCTGATGGTAAAAGGAAGGTACAACTTCAATAAAGTGAAGCCAAGTCCTTCCTATGATTGCATTATATGTTGAGAGAAGATCAATGACAAGGAAATCTACTTCAACTGTTTTAAGAACTGCTGTAACTAGCATTAATTTCCTCTTGAGTGTCCAAAAAAGGACTGCACTAAGCCTAATCAGATGTGTTAGGACAGAAATTAAATCTTTATGAGTCTTTCTTAACTTCTAGAAGAGTGAATAATACATGATCTCTACGGAGCTACCTTGGTCTACCATTATTCTCTTCGCTATTGCCACTCCTACTTACAAAAAAATAACAAAAGCATCATTATATGGGAAAACTACATTTGCTGCATCTTCCTTAGTAAATGCTATTGTGGTTACCTCCCATTCACCTCTTTGTTCCCAACTTAGGATTAAAGTCCATTTGCATAACTTATTGTTGATGTCGAGCCCTCCTATATTCTGGCCTCAACATTCTCTATAGTGAGTTGAACGTCTGGCACCAACATGTCAATGAAGTTAACTGCATAATGTGAAAATTATCCTTGCTTTTTTGGCCTACGTTCGGCCTTCGTTTCTACAGTATACTTCTCTTTATCAACGAATTCCTTAAGATGCTCCTGACATACCAGGTCTTTTAGGTGCCGTTTGAACTCTCTACAGTCTTCCGTCCTGTGGCCCTCATCCTCATGATAGGAACACTACTTAGATTGGTTTCATGTGGATGGATCCCTCGACATAGTATTTGGACGTCGCGAGAATGGCTTGTCTGAAATATGAAGCAAAATTTGAAAGATTGGGTCGTTGAATATTGTCTTCACTACTTCATACAAACTGGGCTTCGGTGTAACACATCGAACCTTTGGATAACCTATTGTGGTAAGGTAGGTGATGTCATGTGTAAGATAGGTGACATCATATATGACCTAAATTGGATCAGAACATTTTTTAAAACTTTTATAGGAGAAATAAAAATTACAGGCGTAAGTGGAGTTGGAATCATGGTTAAAACGAAATTAATATAAATTTTAGTGGTGAAGGTTTAATCGATAAAGTAAGGGCAGGATTGTAAAAATTAGATGGCTTTCAGGTAATTTTAGAATAAGGGCAGAGACAAAACTATAAAAGAAAAATTACTAAAATAATGGATAAAATAATATAAATGCATGTAAACCGAGGCCAGAGGAAACCCTAGAACCAGAGAAAATACGTGAAAGAGACGAGAGCTAGGAAGTGACTTGATATCAAAGACGGCGACCAAAGTGACACCGAAATGATGAGCTTGAAGAGAGGAGTCCAACCGCACCATTTTTGAACGAAAAGGAGTTGACGATGGCTGTCAACGGAGGGGAAGAAGCGCGTCGTGCCGCCACCTTAAGGACGTCGATCTGTCGTATTCTGGCACCGTTCAGGTATATACTACCATCGCTAGACTCGTCGTCGCATCGTCTACCTAATTCTGACCACCGTGAGGTCCACCACCCCTTAATCGGCGATGACCTGTAATTGCCAGGAACCGGGTCTGCTAGACTCGCGAGCAGGGACAACCAGGTTGAGCTGACCCGATTGGATTTTTATTTAATTTATTAATAGTTAATGTAATTAGTTGTTTCAAGTTAATTATATTAAGATAATGGTATTAAAAAATAAGTTGAATAAAAGACAATGATATTAATAAATGAATTAAAAACAGTAGGATTAACAAATTATTATGTATGTTGTATGGATATGTTAGACCAGTTAAGAGTGACCACTGGGTCGAGCTGTCCTTGTTAGATATTATTTTGATTAATTTATTTTTATAAGTTAATTATATTAAGTTAATGATAATAATAAAATAAATTGATTAAAAGATAATAGTATTGATAAACGAATTAAAGATTGTGGGATTAATAAATAATTATGGGTATTGTATGGGTTTCAAGAACTTATCTTTGTAATTAAATTATCAGGATTACGAGAGCACATTGTAGTAAGTTACTCAATTGTATTACGAAACAATGCAATTTATAGATTGTATGTGCTATTGTATGTGTAATTTGTTTGGACATTGATACGCATTTGATTGGAATTCTATGATGAGTTATATGTGAATTGTGATATGAATAATTCATTTATGTCATAATAGTATTGAAGGTGCTGTTTGGTTACCGTGATTAGACGACTGAACTGTTAATGTATTTTTGTGTAATGTGTACTGTTATGTGCTTGAACTGAATATGGTGATGAAACTGATAGGATGACGATTTTGATGTTCATAAAAGTGATTTGTTACATCTAATTTACTGATGTATTAAACATCGTCCATAAGCACGATACATTGTATTACATGAAAAGAAAAAGTTCAGTTTAAGAAAAAAATATTTTTATGAACCAGGTATTACTGATACAGAGAGGGTGTACTAGAAAAAGAAAGGTTTATGAGCTACTGTTAAATGAAAATAAAATGAAAAGAAAAATGAACAAAGGATACAAATGTTAACTGGATGTGCTCTATGATAGGGCTTAGATAGAAATCCCGACCGGTTGCTTTATGGTAGTTTACCTCGGTTAAGGGCCCAAGTACTGAAAGAATGATTTTAAATGGTTGACTGTTTTTGTCTAATGATGATGTTCACATGCATTCGTGCATAAGTATTACTTGTTGGGCCTCAACTCACTATGTTCTGTGATACAGGTACTAAATCCTTTGATGATTATGCTAACTTAGGAGTTGATGGCGCCAGGGATCCATGAGAAGGATATTCGTGTGGGGAAGTTAGGTTTTGATAGTCCATGACAAGAATATTAATTTTTATTTTAGCTTTAGAGTTGTTGCTAGTATTTCAGATTGTCGTGATTAAACAAAAGTTCATAAAACGAGGTCAAGAAATATGTATTGTACATTAATGATTTAATTACCATTGTGAGATTATAATTGTTAAATGCTCATCGGTATTAAGATGATTGATTTGAGTTATTTAATGAATTTAGTTAATTAGAGGTAGATTATGCTCGGAAAAATTTATTATAGCATTAATTGGATTCTCCTTATCTATAGAATTAGGTAGTAGTGATGGATTGGGATGTAATACAGGTAGCGTTCTGTACTACGAGCTCGAAAATTAAAGTTTCGTGGGACAGGGCATTACATTCGGGCTCATCTTTGAATCCTTCTCTCCAAGTCTTATTCTTAAACCTTGAATTTTCCTTTTCCTAGGTCCCCTCCTAGGAGCCAAACTACTGATCCCCTTGCTTGTCTTCTTCCAGCTTGACATACTGCATAATTTTGCCCGAAAGCGTAGACATGCTCTTTGGTAGGGCCATCATCAAACTTGAAATCACTAGGCTAACACAAGAGGGGGGGGGGGGGGGTGAATTGTGTTTCCAAAAAACTAAGTATAACCCCAAATGCTAACACAAACCCTAAACTCAAAAAATGATTAAAACTAGACTTGTAAATGCACCTAAAATGGAAGTCTTGACCTCACTAAGAAATTCAATGCCAATGTCTAATTTTAATTGATCCAATGAATGAATGATAATTTATATGATATTAGATGATCCGATGGAGCACTTAATCACCAAAACAAGTCAAGTAGCACAATGTAATGTCAATAATACAAATCTGCGTACTAGTCGGGTAAATGCTATTTGACCTAGGCAAGCAGCTCAGAATGTAACGAAATTTGGTATGCAATATCACAAAACCTTAATGAACACAATATCAAAAATTCAGATCAAAATTCGAACTCTAGCTATATGAACAGCAGACGGACAGATTGGTATTCCAGAAAATTAACAATCAAAAATATACCTAGAATCCACTAATCACAAGTTGTTCAATCACAAGCAATAACCCAACAAACAATGGCAGCAAGCAACACTCTAATATCAATTTCTAAAGCACACAAACAAGCAAACATAATCAATATCAATTCAAATCAACTCAAGACAGCAAGTATTAATTCAAAACACACCAAGTAACAAATATAGCAATCAAAGCAAGTAAAGAGTGTGCACAAGGATATATAGTGGTTTGGTGAGCACACCTACATCCACGACCTAAGCCCTCAAGCTTAGGATTTCCACAATCCACTAAAGGATGTTGGTTTTGCAAGTTCACCAACCAACTTAGGGTTTTCAAGAACACCCCAAACTTCTCACAACCAAGGTTTGAAGAACACCTTGAACTAGGGTTTCACAAGTTCTACCCAAACTTCACATAGCCTCTCAAAAGTAATGCCCAAAAAGGAAACTTTTACAAGTGTTTGGTTCAAGGTTCTCACTAGATTAGCTCAAGGCTAGAGGGTTGAGAACTCACAAGAACAAAAGTAGTAACTCACGGGTAGGATGAAATTTTGGCTCAATATGTGGCTATCTCTCTCCTAAAATTTCACACAAAACTCCGAAGATATGTAGATGAAGAATGGAGAAGCTTTGTTGAAGAAGATGAACTTGAACACCCAAATATGACTCCACGGGTTCTCTTTAAAGATGGTGTTCAAGAATTTGTTTTGATATCTTGAAATGATGAAAGTAGACTTGAATGCTTGTACACACAATAGCTCAAAGAGATCTTGAGGAAGAAGGCTTGAATCAAGAAGATGAAGTTGAGAGCAAGTAGGCTTGAATAGTTAGTCAAACTTTTGCAAAAGCTTCTTCCACACACTAGACGTTGCTGCCCCCTATTTTTCATTCCAAACAAAACACAAACTTAGCCATTGGATCAACACCTCTTCAAATCTTGGCCTTTCATTTTCTATAAAATCTGGACCCTTCATTAATTCAACCACTCTAATCCCAGCCTTTCTTTAATTCAACCACTCCAAACCAATCCTTCAAAAATAGTGTCGTTGGCATCATTTTGTCAAGAGTTCTCATTTTGACTTGCACCTTGTTTGGATCAATCAAATGAGTCTTCTTCATGAAGCAACTCTCTCTCAAGGAATGCCAAAAAAGTCCATCTTAGATTCTGGAAAATATAATAACTTTATGTCATCTTGTCCCTCCCTTGTCTCCATAGTCAAGTGTTAGGCACAATACCAACCAAGTATTTCAAACTTGTATTCCCACTTCTTTCTTGACTCCAAGAAAAAATGAGAAGACTTGTGGAAGCTCTTGAAATAATTCTCCAGCAATAATAACACTAAACACATGGCTGGAACCATTTCTTGCACACAAAGTTTTAACCTTGACTCAAATAGGGTTGACCATGACAAAGCTTGTCCAAATGAGCTTCAAATCATGATGCACGAATTTCCTCAATTAAATAAGCTTAATAATAATTTAAATCAGCTCATAATGATCAATTGATTAAACCTACAAAAGAATAGATGACAAAGCATCCCATTTTTTGCTTGTAAGCTCAAAGAGCTTCAATGCTTGCACTTGAGTTAACCAATATGATATAAGCTCAATAAAATTCTAGTAAGCACATGATAAATCAATTTATCCATATAAGAATCTGCATACAAAATTTCACTTATAATTGAGGTCGTTTGGTCATTCAATTTGATCATGCAAATCTCAACTAGGCTAGTTTCACAACTACACTAGTGAATTAATTTCAACTGACAAATTAAATATGATAGATTTAAAATTGACCTGAAAATATTTCAAAATGAAAAATTCCAGAGTGTATTAAATAATTTTCAAAACAAGAATCAAGTCAATCAGAGATCATATGAATAAGTTATGACAATTCAACCAACGTGTGCACAGTGTGATGTTTGAACAATTTTTGTACTGCGAAAATGAAAAAGTCTAAAATCGTCAAATTTATATCAAATATGATCAAACATGATTCCAAAGATATATAATGAAGCTTAAACTATTAGATAAAATACATTTCATGATTTATCCATATTCATCTAAAGTTAAGCACAATCAAATAGTCCAATACATATTTTTGTATCAAAACACAAATGTAGGACATATGGTCCAACAAAACTCTCTCGCGGGTTATGCTCCCAAGGGATTCCAAGCCGAAAAGTATTCACTACACTTTTTCATCGCAATCATCGATATTTGCTTAAGTATCAAAATACCTGGCTGCATAAGCCAGAAGCGATTTCAACTTTTTTAGATGTAAAGTAAACAGTCTATCTGTCATATCCTGAACCCAATTTTTGGAAAAATAATTTTTAAAATTAAATATTTTTAATAAATACTATATGATTTTAAAAGAATATTGGCGCAAGAATCACTTATATCGGAGTTGAATTTGAATTATTATGAATTTTGGAAGTTTAAGTAATTATTATAGAAACAAGGGGCAAAAAGGTAATTTCACTTGAAAATAAACCCATATCTTCTTCTTCGTCAGCCATCACCCGTGAGTTGTGAAAGGTTTGAGGGAAAAATGGGTTTTTGTGATTTCTTCACCAATTGAGGTGTGTGAGGTATCAAAACGAAGATTGTAGAGAGTTGAACAAAACTCAAGTGGTATTGTAGTCAACGGAGCACCGTAGGCGACAAAATCAGGAAGCGAAAGTTGCATTTTTTGTGACTTTCGAGCTCACTTTCGAGCTCAATCACATCTTGAATTTGATGCGTGGTTCGCCGGCTAACGTTCACTGAAATCGTCGGTTTCAACGGCGGCAGTGGTTGTACCACTATTGACCCGAGTTGACTGGGTTTGACTTTTGACCCGATTTGACTGTTTTTGACTGGATTGACCAGTTTTGACTATTTAAGTTGACTTTTATGTACTTCAACTATGTCGAGTATACGTACCTGTATTTCGATGGAGGAGACTGATTTGGGGATTTTGGGTTCGGATTTCGGTGAGTTGGGTACGTACCTGGAGATCGGAATGAGGTGCGTACATCCTAGGGGACGCTCTTCGATGTAGGTGATGCTATCGAGTACCTTATATAGCCTCGATCCTCATCTATTATGGGGACTACCTGGACTAGGAGACACCTTGCGGGGATCAGGGTGGGTCCAAGGGAGGATTTACTAATGTTATATGGATTTGAGTTTGATTATGATTGAGTACTGATTTGAGAGTTGTACTTGAAGATGGTAGTGGTGGAGCCTACTCGGTGTCTACCCTGCAGATTGATGATTTTGATGATGTTTATGATGGATCGATTTTTCGGAGATTTTATATCCTATCAGTATATCACTTCATGATTTCCTTTATACTTTCTATATCTTACAGGTTTTCTTACTTTATCTCTGATTTATTGGATTTTGGTAGTACTGGAGGGTATCACCATTTGAGTTTCTATTCATTATACTTATACTTCTTGAGTTCTTCATTATGTTTATTCCGATGACTACTGAGCTTTGTGGCTCATCCCTTTCATTCACATTTTTTATAGGTGAGATAACCAGAGTGGATGATCAGCGTACAGATGCACGATACGTGATGGGTAGCTGCTATGTGGATATTTGTGTATGTTTAGTATATATTTTTCATTTCTATGATGTTTTGGATTTTTCGTTGTTGACTCCGATTTGCATGTCACAGTATGTTAGGATTTCCATTGGGATTTATTTATATATGTGTGGGTACTTATGTAGACAGATTGATGATTCATAGTAGCTTGGACAGATATTTGGTTTAAATTCGGTTCGGGGAACAGAGGGGTTCCCTGCCTGTCACGCCTCTAGGATTCGTGGGTGCTCATCCGCACCTATGTGGGAGAGGGGCGTGAAAGTTTGGTATCAGATCAATGTTATTTAGCTTTTGTGAGGTTTATTTAGCTTTGGTAAGGTTTATTTAGCTTTTGGGAGGTTGTGCATTTTCTTTAGTTTTTCCCCAGCTACACATCATGCGCTTCTCAGCTGATCTGGTGAGTTATTCCTTCTTTTACGTTTGGGGGCATTCGACTTATGTAGTTGTACGTTTATTTTTTAGACATGTAGACACACGTAGTACATGTACTCGGGTTGGGTGTGTTACCCGCGGACGTGGGCAGGGTAGAGGTGAGCTTTCGGATATCGTTGATGAGGTCAAGTTGCCAATACCTCAGGACGTTTCGGTCGTGCAAGGTCGAGATCGACGGGGTCACGACCATGTTGTTCATGATCAAGTAGTGGAGCAGGTACCGACTCAGGCAGCACTTATAGGTGTAGAGGGTGTAATAAAGACTTATGAGCAGCAGTATGAAGACATGACAGGTATGATACAGACCATAGGTCAGGCGGTAGCAGCTTTAGCTTCACAGATTGAACCGCAACTTATTATCGACGCTCAGGGGCTAGCTCTTCCAATGGCTACACCAGATTTTGTTTGTGCACCTGTTCAGTTACCACTTATCATTTAGTCAGGAGTAGGTCAGATGGTTCCAGTGCAGACAGCACCACTAGCAGTTGACCCTTTCATCACTGAGTTAGCTTAGTTGATGAAGACGAGATCCCTAGTGTATCGGGGAGTTGTAGATCCTAATACGACCAAGGAGTAGTAGATCCTAAGGTGTTCAAGGATTTGTTGCGATAGTTGAGGAGACAGATGGTGACGCTTAGGATACCGGATGAGAGGAGAGTTGTATTGGCTTCAGCATTTTTAGAGGAAGATGCTTATGTCTGGTGGGAGAATATGACTATTGGTAGAGAGTGTATGGAGATGCCATGGCAAGAGTTTGAGACTCAGTTCCTAGCATAGTATGTGAAGAAGAAGATACTGAGGTTTCAGCACGGGCTGAAACCCTGCATTGTAGAGTGTTTAGCTGGGATGATGGTTCGCACCTATCGGGAGTGCATTGACAAAGCACTTGATATAGAGTGGAGCATGGTTGATTCGTTAGATTATTGGGAGCAGTAGTAGTAGACAACGGACTGATGGTCAAAGATAGAGGCCCAGACAGAATTAGGGGTAGAGATTCCATGACAGGAGGGTGGACCGTTGGAGTCAGGGTCAGCAGCAAAGTTCTCAGAGGCAAGGACAATAGGGTCCACGACAAGGATAGCAGGGGTCTGTGATAGGGACAACAGGGTCCACGACAGGGACAGGGGTCCATATTAGGACTATATTGTTATGTGTGTGGTCATACTTGACATATGAGATCGGACTGTCCTATTGTGTTTCTATTGTGGACTACCAGGACATATCCAGATGGATTGTCCGAGGAGACGTGCAGCACCATTAGGTAGAGGGCAGAGAGCCCCAACACCAGCAGTACCAGCACCTAGAGCTCTAATAGGTAGAGGGGCCAGACCTCCAACACCACCTATGAGACAGCAGTAGCAGCAGCAGAGACAGGGCCAGTGAGCCGGAGTTCATGCAGTTGCACCCAAGCCAGCACTAGACCGTGATTTCATTGGAGGTAGAGTTCTACTTTTCAGTTCTTAGGCTCGTGTTTTATTTGATACTGGTGTCACACATTCATTTATTTCTACAAGTTTTGTTGAGGTATTGGAGTTAGAGATTTCGGGTTTGGATAGGAGATTAGTAGTAGATTCTCTTTTGGGATCAGGTATCGTAGTGAGGGGCATCTGTAGAGGTTGCATCTTTCGATTCCCTGGCCATGAGTTTCGAGCAGAGTTATATGTCATGGAGTTCACTAACTATGATGTGGTACATGGATTGGACTGGTTGACCGACCATGATATTGTCATAGATTGTATAAAGCGTAGGGTCATGCTGACATCACCATCTGGGCGAGTTAGTTTTTATGGGTCACGGGTTATTACGTGTTCACACTTTTTCAACTACCCAAGATATTCTGACTACCTAGTGGCAAGCTTGACTTCTACATCGGATATTGAGGTTAGCACAGCTGTGCCAGTGGTAGAGGAGTACTTGGACGTGTTTCCTGAAGAGTTACCAGGGTTACCACCGTAACGAGAGAGTGACTTTGTGATTGAGTTATATCTGGGTACAAACTCTATTTCTATTCCAAGGTATAGGATGGCTCCAGCAGAGTTCAGGGAGTTGGATAGGCAGTTGCGGAGTTGTAGAGTCTAGGATTTATCAGACCCAGTACTTTACCATGGGGTGCTCCAGTCATCTTCGTGAAGAGGAAAGACAAACCGATGCGGATGTGTGTAGGCAATTGAATAGGGTAACTGTGAAAAACAAGTACCCGTTGCCAAGGATAAATGATATATTTGATCAATTGAGAGGTAGTCACTATTACTACAAGATTGATCTCATGTCAGGTTATCACTAGCTTAGGATTCGGGAGGAGGACATATCGAAGACAACATTCCGTACTTGGTATGGCCATTATGAGTTCTTGGTCATGCCGTTTGGGCTAACCAATGCCCCAGCAACTTTTATGGATTTGATGCATAGGGTGTTTAGACAGTATCTTTACCAGTGTGACGCCCCGACCCAAATTCCAAGCACTGAGCCCGGAGCGCCACTTTAGGCGTGTGCCCCGTCATTAAGGACCTCACCACACGTCAACCTAACCCCGGATTCTAACAGAAATCCGACAGCACCTCCCCGTATATCGGGGGGTGCCAACCTGGAGTCATACCTCACTTAGCACATAAAAGATAATTAATAACAATCAGAGAAGTTCCGCAGCCTAACAGGGCCTCTGGCTATCTATCCACATTCACACACTAGGCAGGGCCTCAGGCCTCCTAATCGCATGCAATCAATAAACAAAACATAGTGATATCATTAATACCATCTAAGACTATCAAAGTCTATCAATCCGGACCCAAGGTCCACTGTCCAGGTACGGGAGTCCCGATCACACAGCATACCTCCCGACCATCCATCCAACATACCGAAAAGGTATTTAAGCAACATAATAGTCAACCAATACAAGTACTATATGTACTTAATTCATAACTAAGGTTCTCAAACAACCAAATACATATCCTAGTGCTCCCAGGGTGGCCTTCCATGTCACGCCGCCTCCTACTGATCCGCAGCCTGGTTCTCAACACCAGTCTCACCTGAAGGATACAGAAAAGGAATAGGGTGAGCAGGTGGCTCAGTAAGGAAAATAAGATGAATCATAAAGAATGTAAAGGCTGAATATTGAAACAAGCTCAATGCAGCAACATGACATCCTAAAATGTCACAACAATGCATAACCTCGGGCTACACCCTACAGCGCCTGGCACAAGGCAACGAATATTCCAGAAAATCATCGGAATCCTTGCACTTTGCCTAGGAACGACTATAGGTGCACCTACGTAATGGAAATCCCGATTCCGGCAACAATGTGCCCATTCGGTATCCAACATCATCACGATAGTATAACCTAAGGATACTACGAGTCCATACTCGTAGACCCAATGCATCTATAATTCATGCCCAATAAGGTCATGCAAAAGAAGCTCATATATATAATAATCCTATATATATACATAACTACATGATGCATGAACGAGGTTTATCATGCCCAATAGATGATTAAGCATTCAAAGGTATGCAAATTCATCAATAATCAACAAGAAGGTTCGTTCTTCCTAAGGAACAATTTAGGCAAGAACACAAATAATAAAGACCAATGAAGAATTTCAACCGCTCTTTAGAGAAGAACAATACGATAGAAAATGGGGGTAAGAATCCCTACCTCAATTCCAAGCTATCACAAGCTACAAGTTTTTCCCAAATATTAGGGTTTGAGTTTCCGAACCTACCATATAGAAAATTCATCACCCAATCCCACAAATTAATCCCCCATAACCATAATCAACATAAATCAAACCAACAACTCAAGAGAAAATTACCTTTCTCTCTCTAGAACCCAAATATGCTAAGTTCAAGCCTTGAAGCCTTCAATCAACCAAATCTTCAAACAACCTAGTATATATCAACATATATAGACTTAAATCAACCTCTATAGCCATTCTAAAACACCCATTCGAAGTTCCATTTGAAATTACAAAAACCCTAGGTTTTATGGAAAACTAGAAACTTACCTCAAATCCTTCCAACTTTGTCAAACTCTTCTTTAATCTTCTTCTATCCTTCAATCCAAGCTTCAATCCTTGAAATCTCTCAAGAATCTCTCTTTATCTCTCTATTTCTCTCTCTCTCTCCCTCTCTAAAAGTCGGAAATTCCACAAAAGATTAAGTTCTGGTCGCGTAACACCCTCTTTAAGCCTCGGGTTGCGCCTAGGCGCCCTAAAGCACGCCTAGGCGCCCAAGTCATGAATTCTTCCACAAGCCTGCTGCTCTGGGCGCTATCCTGGGCGTGCACAGAAAGTGCGCCTAGGCGGAGTGCGCCTAGGCGCCCATGCACCATTTACATCTTGGTTGCCACTGAACTGGGCGGTTTTGTGTACACGCCTAGGGCACCGCCTAGGCGTGTGGTCTTACTTTTCAGTTCCGTCTCGGTCTTAGCTTCGATTTGATATATTATGGGCCCCAAACGGACATCTGTGCTAAAAGTTATGACCGATATACTGAACCTAGTTCTAAAACTATCCTTTAGGATCTTATACACTTCCAATGGTCCGTTATCCCTTCGAACCCATTTTTCAATAACTTATTACTTAAAATTTAACCAAACATACTATTTTTGGGTCGGGATTTGACATCCCTTCCCCCTTAAACAAATTTCGTCCCGAAATTTAGTTATGTACCTGGGTTTTTGAACAAAGCCGAGTACTTGTCCATCATACGAGACTCCAACTCCCAAGTTGCTTCTTCCGTGCCATGGTACATCCACATAACCTTCACCAAAGGAAATATACTCGTTCTCGTGACCTTATTTTGACGGTCCAAGATTCTAACCGGTTGAAGAGTATAGCTCCCATCTTTTTCAACTTCCAAAGTGGTCCAATCCAATACATGTGTAGGGTCTGGCTCATACTTCCGGAGCATAGAGACATGAAATACATTATGAACCCTTTCTAGCTTAGGTGGCAGAGCCAACCGATATGCTACCGGTCCCACCATTTCTAGAATCTCAAACAGTCCCACAAACCTTGGTGCCAACTTTCCCTGTTTACTATACCGTTGAACACCACGTCTCGGACTAACTTTGAGAAATACCTTGTCTCCTACCACAAACTCCAACGGTCTTCTTCTATTATCAGCATAAGACTTTTGACGACTCTGTGCGGTGACAAGCCGTCTCTTAATCTCCTCGACTCGCTCTTGAGCCTCTTTGACCAATTCCGGTCCCGAAATCACTTTTTCCCCGACCTCAACCCAACATAATGGTGATCTGCAAGGTCTCCCATAAAGTGCCTCAAACGGAGCCATACCGATACTACTTTGGAATGAGTTGTTGTACACAAACTCCGCCAAATATATGTATCGATCCCAGCTCTTTCCGAAGTCCACCACACATGCTCTAAGCATGTCCTCCAGAATCTGGATAGTTCTCTCACTCTGCCCATCACTCTGAGGATGGTATGCCGTAGTAAAATCTAACTTCGTACCCAAAGCTTCTTGCAAACTGCTCCAGAATCTACCAGTGAACCGTGGATCCCGGTCTGACACAATAGATAATGGCACTCCATGCAACTTCACAATCTCTCTCACATAATAGCTACTCAAGGATTCCAATGAATCTGTCTTATTCATTGGTAGAAAGTGTGCCGACTTGGTCAATCGATCCACTATCACCCACACCGTGTCATATTTCTTCTGAGTCATTGGAAACCCCGTCACAAAGTCCATAGTGATCATCTCCCATTTCCATTGTGCTACCGGTAGTGGTTGTAACAACCCCGCCGGCTTTTGATGTTCACCTTTCACCTGTTGGCAAGTCAGACACCTCGCCACATACCTGGCCACATCGGCCTTCATCCCCTTCCACCAAAAGTTCCTTTTTAAATCTTGATACATTTTTGTAACTCCAGGATGCATGGCAAACCATGAATGGTGTGCCTCCTTCAAGATCTCTAGCCGTAGTTCCTCATCATCGGGAACTATCAACCTCCCAACATATCTCACTCCACCGTCAATCCCACGAACCCATCCTGAACTCTCATCAATCACATCAAAAGAGGGATCGCCGTTCTGCGCATCCATAACCCTCTGAACCATCTGTGGTCTCGAAGTTATACAACCCAAGTATACTTTTTCTTCCTCACTCCTCAATTCCAACCCAAATTGGTTGATTGTCTCAACAATCTCCCACTCGTGCAACGCCAAACTAGCCAACCCAAGTTTCCGGCTCAACGCATCCGCCACTACATTTGCTTTACCGGGATGGTATTGCAAATTAAAGTCGAAATCCTCCAAGTATTCCATCCACCGCCTTTGTCTCAAGTTCAAATCCTTTTGAGTGAATAAGTACTTGAGGCTTTTATGATCTGAAAAGACCTCAAATCTCTCTCCGTAGAGATAATACCGCCATTGCTTCAAAGCAAATACTACTGCTGCTAATTCTAAGTCATGAACTGGATAATTCCTCTCATGTGTCTTCAGCAATCTAGAGCCATACTCCACAACTCTCCCACATTGCATCAACACACATCCTAATCCCACTCCAGATGCATCACAATACACCTGGTAGCCTATATCTCTCTCCGGCACCACTAATACAGGAGGTGTTGTCAACCTTTTCTTCAACTCTTCAAATACCGCTTCACACTCGTCTGTCCAAACAAACGGTGTACCTTTCTTAGTCAATTGTGTCATGGGTGCAGCCACTCTCGAAACGTCCTTAATGAACCTTCGGTAGTAGCCTGCCAACCCTAGGAAACTTCTTATCTCTGTCACATTCTTCGGTCTCACCCAATTCAAAACTGATTCAACCTTAGAATAATCAACTGCTATGCCCTCCTGTGTAATAACATGACCCAGAAATTTCACTTCTGTGGCCCAAAACTCACATTTACTAAGTTTAGCATACAACTGATTCTCTCTCAGCGTTGACAGAACCACTCTTAAGTGTTCACTATGCTCTTCCTCCGTTGTGGAGTAAATCAAGATATCATCTATGAATACCACTACAAACTTATCCAAAAACGGTTTAAGAACCCCCTGCATCAAATCCATAAATACCGCTTGGGCATTAGTCAGCCCAAATGGCATTACCAAGAACTCATAATGCCCATATCGAGTCCTAAACGCTGTCTTCTGAATATCTTCATCCTTTATCCGCAATTGATGATATCCTGACCTCAAGTCAATCTTGGAGAAATGCTTGGCACCTCTCAACTGATCAAATAAATCATTTATCCGTGGTAACGGATATTTATTCTTCACTGTAACTCTATTCAACTGCCGATAGTCGATACACATTCTCAACGACCCATCTTTCTTCTTTACAAACAATACCGGTGCACCCCATGGAGATACACTCGGCCTAATAAACCCCAAATCTTGCAACTCTTCTAGTTGCATCATCAATTCTTTCAACTCTGCCGGAGCCATCCGATAAGGAGAAATCGAAATTGGTTTCACGTTCGGATGCAACTCAATGGCAAAATCTATTTCTCTCTTTGGAGGCAATCCCGATAACTCTTCCGGAAACACATCCATAAACTCTTCCACTACCTGAATCGGTGTTGTGAAATCACCCCTAGGTGTTGACGTCACCAAACTCGCCATCCTACAATCCTTGTATAGAGGATTTTCTAAGAAATATGGACAAGGAATCCCCTTCGATCCATTCAACCGTATCACCCCACCCTCAGGTATTCTAAGAGAAATTTTTCTCTCCCAAAAATCTAGCAACCCATGGTGCTTTGTCAACCAATCTGCTCCAAGGATTACATCGAAATCCTTGAAGTCCATCACATAAAAATTGGCCTTCAAGACCACTTCTCCAAATCGACACTCACACCCAAATGCTATCCCCTCTAAAGGAGTAAAATACCCAAATGGTGAAGACACTATAAACATACGCCTTATTGGCGAAATTTCCAACCCTAAGGAATGAGCTAAGGCACTAGTAATGAATGAAGCTGTAGCTCCCGAATCAAACAACACCATAGCCCAACAGTTTGAAATAAGGAAAGTACCTCCAATGAAGTGGGGATGTTCAGGAGCCTCCTGATGTCCCAATGCAAATGCCCGGGTTTGCGTCTGGGTCGACTGTAGCTGCGGAGTCTGCCTAGGTCCGCCTCGTCCTATTCCCCCTGATGGAACAGTGGAGGGAAGAGCTGGAGCAATTGCAGAAGATGGTACTCCAGGTGTATGATATTGATCTGAAGTTCTGCCACCCTGAGGACATTCATTCCTCTTATGGCCAGCCGCACCACACCCAAAGCACACAATCCCCTTCACCGGACACTGATCTTTCTTGTGCCCTTCCTTCCCGCACTTGAAACATGCAAATCTGCCACCCCGTGGCCTCTGTCCCTGGTCTCTACCACCTCTCCGGCCTTCCTGAGTCTGAGGTTCTATCTTCTGCCTCTTCTGACTACTACTGCTTCCTCCACTAGAAGCTGAGGTCTTTCGACCCTTCTGAATGTTCCAGTACTGACGGGAGTTGCGCTCTCCCCGCTCTATCTTAAGAGCCATATCCACTGCCTTGTCATATGACATCACCCCTGAAGGTATCATCAACTTCCCAATAGTAGGAATTAACCCATCTCGGTATCTCTCTGTCTTGCTCCAATCATCTGAAGCAAACTTCTTTCCAAACCTATAGAGTTCCTCATACCTCTTGGTATATTGCGTCACTGTCATATCAGGAGTTTGCACCAACTCCATGTACTGCCTGGCCTTGTCAGATTGGAAGCTCTCTGGCACAAATCGTTGCATGAACAACATTTCAAATGATGTCCAAGTCAGATCATTCTTTCTCTGATCCAGCGAGTCCCACCAGTCATGGGCTGCTCCTTTAAGATAATAAAAGATCAGCTTCATCCTCCGGTCATCGGGTAGAACTAGAGATTCAAATCTCTTGCTCATTTGCCTTAGCCATTCACCGGCTTCGTACCCTTCTCCCTCGCCATCAAACACTGGAGGACTAGTCCTCCTCAACTGATCAACCTCATAAATCTCCCTTCCCGGTCTGGCACCATCCCCAGTACTAGCCCCGGAACCCTGTCCCTCACTTCGGACTTCTGGTGCTCTCACCACTTGCGCCTGAGTTTGCGCTTGTATAACCTGAACTAAGTTCATCACAATTCCTGTCAAAGCCTCTAAGGTCACAGGTTGTCCCACAGTACTAGTCGGAGCAATCGGTACCTCCGGCAATACTGGCTCTGAAGTCCTCCCCAGATCTTCCACCTCAACTCTTTCCTCCACTCTTTCGTTGGTATCATTCACCGGCATCGAATTTTGAGTGCTAGGAGTGCGTCTAGTAGCACGCGTCACTCCTCTACCTTGGCCCCTACCACGGCCCCTAGGTCGTCCTCGCCTGCCCCCATCTCCCGGGGTTGCGCAGCGCGAGTAGATCGGGTCTCTCTACGAGTATCCATATGTGCCACAACAGATAAGATACTTAACATGATTTAATCAATCGAGGATTTAAGGGATAAGAAAACGTACCGGATCAGCAGAGGTCGTGACATGGCCTGGAGACTTACTAACTTACATCTAGGACCCAACCCCAGATCCTACGTAGAGCTAACCTCGCTCCGATACCAAACTGTGACGCCCCGACCCAAATTCCAAGCACTGAGCCCGGAGCGCCACTTTAGGCGTGTGCCCCGTCATTAAGGACCTCACCACACGTAAACCTAACCCCGGATTCTAACAAAAATCCGACAGCACCTCCCCGTATATCGGGGGGTGCCAACCTGGAGTCATACCTCACTTAGCACATAAAAGATAATTAATAACAATCAGAGAAGTTCCGCAGCCTAACAGGGCCTCTGGCCATCTATCCACATTCACACACTAGGCAGGGCCTTAGGCCTCCTAATCGCATGCAATCAATAAACAAAACATAGTGATATCATTAATACCATCTAAGACTATCAAAGTCTATCAATCCGGACCCAAGGTCCACTGTCCAGGTACGGGAGTCCCGATCACACGGCATACCTCCCGACCATCCATCCAACATACCGAAAAGGTATTTAAGCAACATAATAGTCAACCAATACAAGTACTATATGTACTTAATTCATAACTAAGGTTCTCAAACAACCAAATACATATCCTAGTGCTCCTAGGGTGGCCTTCCATGTCACGCCGCCTCCTACTGATCCGCAGCCTGGTTCTCAGCACCAGTCTCACCTGAAGGATACAGAAAAGGAATAGGGTGAGCAGGTGGCTCAGTAGGGAAAATAAGATGAATCATAAAGAATGTAAAGGCTGAATATTGAAACAAGCTCAATGCAGCAACATGACATCCTAATATGTCACAACAATGCATAACCTCGGGCTACACCCTACAGCGCTTGGCACAAGGCAACGAATATTCCGGAAAATCATCGGAACCCTTGCACTTTGCCTCGGAATGACTATAGGTGCACCTACGTAATGGAAATCCCGATTCCGGCAACAATGTGCCCATTCGGTATCCAACATCATCACGATAGTATAACCTAAGGATACTACGAGTCCATACTCGTAGACCCAATGCATCTATAATTCATGCCCAATAATGTCATGCAAAAGAAGCTCATATATATAATAATCCTATATATATACATAACTACATGATGCATGAACGAGGTTTATCATGCCCAATAGATGATTAAGCATTCAAAGGTATGCAAATTCATCAATAATCAACAAGAAGGTTCGTTCTTCCTAAGGAACAATTTAGGCAAGAACACAAATAATAAAGACCAATGAAGAATTTCAACCGCTCTTTAGAGAAGAACAATACGATAGAAAATGGGGGTAAGAATCCCTACCTCAATTCCAAGCTATCACAAGCTACAAGTTTTTCCCAAATATTAGGGTTTGAGTTTCCGAACCTACCATATAGAAAATTCATCACCCAATCCCACAAATTAATCCCCCATAACCATAATCAACATAAATCAAACCAACAACTCAAGAGAAAATTACCTTTCTCTCTCTAGAACCCAAATATGCTAAGTTCAAGCCTTGAAGCCTTCAATCAACCAAATCTTCAAACAACCTAGTATATATCAACATATATAGACTTAAATCAACCTCTATAGCCATTCTAAAACACCCATTCGAAGTTCCATTTGAAATTACAAAAACCCTAGGTTTTATGGAAAACTAGAAACTTACCTCAAATCCTTCCAACTTTGTCAAACTCTTCTTTAATCTTCTTCTATCCTTCAATCCAAGCTTCAATCCTTGAAATCTCTCAAGAATCTCTCTTTATCTCTCTATTTCTCTCTCTCTCTCTCTAAAAGTCGGAAATTCCACAAAAGATTAAGTTCTGGTCGCGTAACACCCTCTTTAAGCCTCGGGTTGCGCCTAGGCGCCCAAGTCATGAATTCTTCCACAAGCCCGCTGCTCTGGGCGCTATCCTGGGCATGCACAGAAAGTGCGCCTAGGCGGAGTGCGCCTAGGCGCCCATGCACCATTTCCATCTTGGTTGCCACTAGACTGGGCGGTTTTTTGTACATGCCTAGGGCACCGCCTAGGCGGACCGCCTAGGCGTGTGGTCTTATTTTTCAGTTCCGTCTCGGTCTTAGCTTCGATTTGATATATTATGGCCCCCAAACGGACATCTGTGCTAAAAGTTTTGACCAATTTACTGAGCCTAGTTCTAAAACTATCCTTTAGGATCTTATACACTTCCAATGGTCCGTTATCCCTTCGAAACCATTTTTCAATAACTTATTACTTAAAATTTAACCAAACATACTATTTTTGGGTCGGGTTTTCACAACCAGTTTGTGATAGTATTCATCAATGACATATTAGTGTATTCGGCCACAAAGGAGAAGCATATGAGGGATTTGGAGATTGTATTGCTGACACTTAGGGAGCATCAGCTGTATGCCAAGCTGAGTAAGTGTGAGTTTTTTGGCTACTCAGGTGAGATTCTTGGGGCATGTGATATCCAGAGATAGAGTGGCGGTGGATCCTGTCAAGGTGGAGGCCGTGTTGGATTGGAGGACTCCGAAGACAGTGGAGAGTTTCGTAGTTTCCTAGGATTAGCAGGTTATTACAGGAGGTTTATAGAGGGATTTTCATGGATTGCTGCACCAATGACTAAGTTGATGTGGAAGGGTGTTCCTTTCACGTGGACTGATAGAAGTGAACAGACTTTTCATGAGCTAAAGACCCGACTCACATCCCCTCCAGCTCTGACCATTTCAGACAGTGGTATAGGTTACCATGTATATTGTGATGCTTCAAGGATTGGATTAGGTTGCGTACTCATGCAGCAGGAGAGGATGGTTGATATGCTTCACGACTATTGAAGCCACATGAGAGAATTATCTCGTACATGTTTTGAAGTTGGCCGCTATAGTGTTCGCACTTAAGTAGTGGAGGCATTACCTTTATGGGGAGTAGTTTGAGGTGTATTTAGATCATAGGAGTTTATGACACTTATTCACACAGAAGGATCTGAATCAGAGGCAGCGAAGATGGATGAAGTATATTGGAGATTATGATTTCTCATTACAGTATCATCCATGAAAGGCTAATGTGGTGGGGGGACGCCTTGAGTAGGAGGTTGGCAGTGGCATGATTGTCACGACGGGAGTTTGATTTGGTTGACACCATTGGGAAGTACCATTTAGATGTTGATGAAAGGGGTGATAGATGCTTCTTGAGAAGTTTGGTGAGCCGTCCAACACTAGTACATAAAGTGTTGGATGCACAACTCGGCGATGTGACTTTTGATGATATCGAGGATATGGATGGTTGGATTCGAGGTGCTGATGGAGGAGTTCATTTTAGAGGCCGACTGGTGGTTCCGGACGATGCTGAATTGAGAGGTGAGATATTTAGAGAGGCACACTATTCTCAGTTCGCGATACATCCTAGTGCTATTAGGATGTATTGAGATTTACGGAGACAATATTGGTGGAGCGAACTGAAGAGAGATATGGCCCAGACTGTGATGAGATGCCTTACCTATCAACAGGTGATGGTAAAGCATAGGAGACCTCCTGGATTGTTACAGCCATTTCCATTTCCCGAGTGGAAGTGGGAACGTGTGTGTATGGAATTTGTGATGGCTTTACCAAGGACTGTGAGGAGACATGATGCCGTGTGGGTCGTTGTTGATAGATTGAAGAAGACTGCTCACTTTTTACTGATTCAGCAGACTAGCTTGGTGGACGTACTTACTAGACTTTACATTCGAGAGGTCGTACGACTACATGGGGTATCCGTGTCCATTATATTCGATAGGAATCCTCATTTCACTTCTCGCTTTTGGAGCAGCTTTCAGTACACTTAGGGGACGATGTTGAGTTTCAGTATAGTGTTTCACCCATAGACTGAAGGGTAGAGTGAGAGGACTATGCAAATCTTGGAGGACAAGCTACGATCATGTGTTTTGGATTTCAGGGCTGATTGGGAGACGCCCATTCCACTGGTAGAGTTTGTTTATAACAACTCCTATCAGAGTAGTATTCAGATGGCACCATTTGAGGCACTTTATGGTAGACCATCCAGGTCACCACTCTGTTGGTCAGAGGTTGGGGATAGACCTTTGTTGGGACCGGATTTAATTCGACAGACCACTGAGGTGGTATCAGTTATTAGGCAGCGACTTCTGATGACCCAGTCACGTCAGAAGAGTTATGTAGATAGGAGGCGGAGGCCTTTAGAGTTTTAGGTGGGTGACCACGTATTCCTCAAGGTTAGTCCGATGCGAGGAATACAGCGTTTTGATAGATCGGGGAAGTTAGGCCCTAGGTTTATTGGACCTTTTGAAATCCTGGAGAAATTGGGGAGTTTGGCATATAGGTTGGCATTGCCACCACATTTATCCAGAGTTCACAGTGTGTTTCACGTTTCGGAATTGAGAAAGCTTATAAATTTATGGAACAATTCAGTAGAGTGTGTATCAGGTGAATTTGAAACAGTCTTAGCATGCTCACATCTACGTGACTTTACCAACTTAGAGCAATGAGGTTTTAATATGTCCTTTAACACGACACAAATGAAAGATAGACACGAATCCAAAATGATTATAATGCATGTGTCATGTAGCCTGTAGGTAGCCTATGTGAACTGGTGGATGCATGCTGCATGTAAGTTACATGAGCTTTTGATGCATTTATAGGCTGAGATGATGAAATAACAGGAGCTTTACCTTTATGTACCTATTTGGAACTAATACCTATGTCTTCATCTTCAAGATTTTTTCCTTGAACAAACGATTTGAAATCTTTTCCAACCTATTGTGACTCACCGATATATCTAAGTCCATTCCTAATTTCAGCTTGTCTCATCAAACCAAACAAGCTATCCAAATTACTGGTTCTTACCTGCAAAGTTTGAAACATAAAATATTTTGATAATTCACTTTGCAAGTTAGAAATTGTACCTTGTAATTGTTGTATTTTTGCTTGATCATGATCCTGGTGCTTTTGCATCTCCTCAAGATTAGTGAGTAATTCAGCTTCACGAACCAATCATTCTTGCAGATTGGTTTGTAGTTGTAGTTTGGACTTATGAATTTTTTTTCAAAAGCTATCACTAGTTTATTATAAGCATCTTGAAGATCAAGAATATCATCATTCAAATCTTCACTCAATTCACCATCAGACTCAGAATTCAGTTCCACATGGATTGACCCAGTGAATTCAACCAGTGTGCTATTGTCATCATCAGACTTGCCTTCTTCATTGTTACTTTCACTCTCGCTAAATGTTGCCTTCATGGACATATTATTCTTCTTTTTGTTTGCACACTCATGCGACATATGCCCAAAATTGTGACATTCATAACATTAAAAAGTGGCTATGGATTACTTAGCTTTCGTCTCAAATTTTGATTTCAAATTAGCCTTGTCTGGAAGACTAGTCTTCCCCTTTTGCAGCTTGATATATTTTTTGAAATTTTTGGCTAATAAGACCAAACTCTCCTTGTCATCATCTGAGTCTTCTTGAATACACTTCAAAGCAACTCCTTTCAGCTTTTTAGGAATCCGAAAATTTGCTTCATATGTTTGTAAGGACCCCATAAGTTCTTCTACCTTGAGTATGTCAACATCCTTGCTTTCTTCAATGGTAGCCACCTTAGCTTGAAATCGGACTAGCAAGGAACGTAGAATTTTCTGAACTATTTTGGAGGGTGAGAGTTGTTCACGAAGTGCAAACATGAAATTCACTATATCATTCAACTTGGCATAAAATGATCAAAAGTCTCCTCTTCCTCCATCTGTGACATCTCAAAAGAAGGTCTTAATTTCTGTAATTTTGAAATTTTCACAGCTGGTGTATCTTCATGTGTAACTTCCAGAAGATCTCATGCTTCTTTTGTTCTCTCATAATTTGCAATTCGTCTAAATTCCTCAAGACATACACGAGTGAACATAGCATTAAGTGCCCGATTGTTCCAGCCAACACTATCATATTCAGTAGTAGTCCAAGATGTTGTTGGTTTAAGAATGATCTTCTCTTCATCCTCTATAGTCGGTGGTGTCCATCCATGAATTACCAAAAATCAAACACGCTCATCTAGCATATTCTAGCCTTCCAGAAGGCATAGTGCTCACCATTGAAAAATGGAGCTTTGTTTCCATCACGATTAGTATCCATTATGAATAAGGATCTTCACCCAACACATAGAATGACCTCTTCTGATACCAATTGAAAATCTGAGTACTAAAAGTAAATAAAGTGAGACACGCAATATTTATGAGGCAAACCCAATCCAAGGGAAAACCTGCGGTGTCTGTAACCACCAATCTTTGAAACAATCCACTATAACAAACGGGTTACAAGAATGTCCCTAGAGCAAGGATCCACATCACTTACACTAGTTTCTAGCTCGAATCACTTGACACACCCAACCACAAGTAGATCCACCACAAGTAGATCCACCACAACGATGCTCTAGAGTCGCATTGAAGTCTTCAAGCTCCGAGAACTCACTCAAAAAGACATGAAACTGTTTAGAATATGTGAGTGAAAAAACTTAGGGTTATTTGGTTAGCAAAGGCAATATATATGACATGTGTAGGAACCAAGAAAACCCTAATTGATGGCCTAAAGGATATGTATAATATTGACCCACGAAAATAGGAAAAGATTGTGTCCTAATCTTTGGAATCAAGGCCACAAAAGATAAGGAAAGACTTCCTTAGAGTGAGGAGATGATTATCTCTAAAAATACGAAAGAGATAAATCTAAATAAGAAGAGATAATCATTCCTAAAACAAACTTGATTTTATACCAATCAATCAATCTATCCAAATCAATTAATGAAATAAAATCAGTTATCATTATCCAAATAAAAACATATCATGTAATTCTAGATGCACATTTTCAAAAGACTTTATGTTCATGTATGCTACATCAAAGTTACCTGAAATCGCAATCAGCTCATGTAAGCTACATGCAGGTCATCTGAAATGGCAGTCAGCTCATGTAAGCTCCATGCAGGTTATCTGACATCTTCATTTGACCTTTAGTTCACACATAACTCTCATTCTATCCTACTATGGATCCAAGCTATCCTAAACTAGGAAATCAAATTGTTCAAGCATAGTGTCACATACATATTGCTAACAGGCTGTATCTTGGTGTGCTGCCAATGATATTTGTGGCCCGTTTGAGCAATGGTGTGCTTTAGTGAAGAAGGGAGCTTTGCAAAGGAAAGCATGGATGTTATTGTATTATGTAGCTGTCTGGTCAATTCGGAAAGCCCATAATGTGCTAATCTTCAGAGATAAGCAAGTGATTTAGAAAAAGGTCACATCCCTTATCTTTCATCGATTTCAGGAACGGTCTCAGGTATTTCTTCCCTCAACATTTCACATAATATCACCTCTGGAATTCTCGACAATCTCTATTCATTCATTATCAAATAGGAGATCATCCAGGCACCACAATGGTTGGCAATCACCAAATATGGGGTTTCTTAAGTGGAATGTCGATGGGTCTAGTAATGGTAAACCTAGGCGAGCAGGTAAGAGGGGGCTGTTAAGAAATGAATCGAGGCAAGTCTTATACTATTTTAGCTATAATGCAGGAATTTGTGACTCCAATCAAGCTGAGTTCATGGCCATTCCGAAGGCATTGGAGCTATCTACTTCTTCTCCCATTGTTAGGCAAACTAACATTATTCTGGAATATGATTCTTTGAATTTATGCGGCTTGGTTAACTCTAAGGGGAAGGTACCTTGGAAACTAAATTTTATTCATAACGCAGTTGGTAACTCAATGCTTTATCTCTAATCAATTTGTTTCACGCATATCCCATGGGAAATAAATGATGAGGCTGACATCCTGGCTTTAGAAAGAGTTCTTTTACTGGAAGATAAGATTCGATGGTTCTGAGTTACGGTTTTAGGGCAGCAAGCATTATTGAAGTTTCATAGGGATGTTTTTCTTTTATTTCATGTTTATGCTATGTAATTTTTGTTTGTTCCTGTTCTTGTTTCAGCCTTCTTCTGGAAGGCTTAACTATATGTTAGGTTTTCCTCCGCCTTGTGAGGGTGTTTATTTATATTAATCTTGAGGCTAAGCCTATTCTATAAAATAAAAAAAACACATTTTACTTGTGTGAGTTCTTTAGTTAATAGTTCTGTTGTCGTTGAAATTACCGTGCTCCGTTACATCTTATCTTTTTTACATCTAGTATGAGTGACTAAGGTGTGTTCTAATCCTTTCATATGAGATAATTGTCAAGTTTGGCCCAGCGTTTCTAAACAGCATTTGTCGTTCAAGTCAAACGCAACGTACTAGCTCGTGTTTGGAGAACCACATTCCTACGCATTTCGGCTAGCTTTAGACAAAATGCAGTTCAACATCAAAAGAGGGACTAGGGTGTACATCAGTTCAGACCTTCACGCGAATCGACTCGAAGAAGGTCGACCAGTCTTCTCTATCTGCGGAAAGGTACCGATCTGCCTCCCCTTCTCTCTTTCTCTCTCTTTCTCCTTCTAGTCATCTCTCAACTTCTCTCTTAACTCGTCTTTGTATCGATTTTGACAGTGTTCATGGACGAATAGACGAACGGCCGCTCCTCCACCTGATGCGAACAGGACAGGTACAAATCTGCTGCCTTCGTCTCCCTCGTATACCACTTGTAATTATTTGTTTGATTTACTTGTATTATTGGATAATTTTTTCATCTAAGACATGGATAAATGCCTAGGTTTCTAGACAGTGTGATTTCTTGCTCCATATAGGAGAAATCGTTGCTCTTGTGCTTTTTCTTTCTTTGCCGGATTTGGAAACTAGTCAAATTTTAGTTTCTCTTTATAGCTGCATCGTTTAGTGACAGAGAAACCTGTATGTGTATCTGAGTATCATTAGTACTATAATTTGCGTAAAGCATCTTTGACTAGTCAAAATCACCATGCGAGACCATTACTCCTTCCTAGTGGCCTTTGAAATTTGATTTCTAGTATTTTTTTCTGTGACTGATGGATTACCTTCTCTTTTGCATATTATTCTTTCTTTCATTTTATGATAAAAATGTGCAGGGGAGTGGTCTTTTTCTAACGTATTGATGAGAAATCTCTCGTGAGGTCAAAGTCTTGCGCTTTGTATGAGCTACATTGCATGTACATTTCACTTATGTTTCAATCTTCATTTCGATAATGTCCCTGATAGGTTGCTTGCCTCATTATGTCATATATATCATTAGATTCGTAAAATCGATCAAATATAAATATAATTTTTTCAAATTTTTTTAAAAATGTCTTGTACCCCAAAAGCTTAGATCCTTATTTTAAGTTCTTATTTTAGGTCCTTATAAGAGAATTCCCCTATATATATATATTTGGGTTCTTGGTGGGTAATCGAATAAATAAATTTACTATCAAGTTAACATTTATGTAGATCTCTTTTTTTAAGGATAACATGAATGTAGTCTAGCCACGCTTAGATTAGTTTGTAGTTCAAAACTATTGCTCAGCTTTATTATTAATTGTTTGTGCCTTGCTATTTTTCCAATTAATTGGTTGCTACTATTCTAATGTTGAGGACATTCAGAAAATGTATTGAGTCCATGAGCTATTTAATGGGGGTGCTATATCATAAAGTGGCATTGTCGTTGCTATTTTTCTATGCCCATAGTTGAGGGTTTCTTGTTCTTAGGCTTTTTTTTCACAGTATTAAATGTTTTGATTCTATCGTTAGGCCTACATTTGTTCACTTATTGTTTATGATTGTATGGATGCTATTAGTATGAGTACCCCCCCCCCCCACGCCTTCCTACACAATCAAGTTCGGAAAAGGCACACTGGGACTCTCCTCAGACTAGAATTTTTGTGAATCTCTGTGTTGAACAAGTGAGGGCAGGGAGGAGGCCTGACTCTCATTTCAACAAGAAAGGTTAGCAGAAAATCGTAGCCGATTTTGCCGAGCAAATCGGTAAGCGCTACGATCAACCCCAGATGAAAAATAAATGGGACAATATCAAAAAAGAGTACAAGTTGTGGCAAAAGTAAGGACCCGAGAACTTGGAACAATTGGAGCTACTATTTGGTGGTCTTTGTCCGACCAGTGAATTTACTTACATACCTGGGTCATCATCTAGGTGAGGGGACGATGTAGAGCATCAACCGAGGACTAGCATTGGCGACAATATTCAGGTTAATTTCGTTGGCACCGGAGAGTCCACTGACACAGATTATGACAACACCAATGATGTTGAGGTTGAAATAAATAGACCCTCAATTACGCCAGTTTGACAGAGGTGAAGGTCGCTCACACCTACATCTCGCTGCAAGAAGAAGCATAAGGCAGCTGATGTACGTGCTGACATCAGTGCGTCACTAGACAAGTTAGTTTCTGTTGTCAACAACAAAACAAATTCAATTGCAAGTGTACCTGAGGGAGGGAATAAGGCTGAGATTGTTGATTGCTTGCGGATTCTTGAGGACATTCTAGAGGTGGCAAGTGGGAGACCCTTGTTGGATTTCGTTTTGTTGCTTTTTCAGAATAAGGTGAAGAGTGAGTACTTCACCAGTATCTACCGCAAGGATTGGAGGTTCAACTGGCTGCTTGCTGAGTTCAAGAAAGAGGGGGTGGTGCTACTAACAACTAAAAGCGGACATGAAGAGTTTGTTTTACATTTACTACTTACCTTGAACTTTACAGTTTACTGGACTTTGTTGAGGGACTTTATTTACTTCTTTTATCAGCCTTTTATTGGGATTTTTTAAGCTTTGTTTGTACTGGACTTTTTTTAATCACTTTGGACAGTTTTGTATGGACTTATTAAGCTTTGTTTTTACTGGAGTTCGTTTAATTATGAGTATTGTATTGAAATTAAAGAGCTATTTTTGCTAGACATGTGCAGGTTATGAGCTATTTTTACTAGACTTTCTATATTTGTGAAAGGAATTGTTTAGGAAGCGTGAGCTGTTATTGCTATGTTTGGGATTTTTTAAGCTTTGTATTGTGAATTGCCTTCTGGATCTTTATTTTTAATATGGCTTACAGTGTTGCTTATGGACTTTGGGTATGCATTTGTTTTGGTATTTCTGTTGATAGGAACATATAAGTTAATTTTGAATTGTAGCTAATCGAAAATTATTTTATCAGGTTATGGATAATAATGCTGATGAAAATGACCCGTATAATTTGGTTGACTTTGCGATTATCGCGGTGGCGATGGCTGCTGCAAAATATGTGTTTTGTAACTTTAATTTTTTTCTTTTTTATAGTATTAGATTATTAGAAAAAATTTTAAAAAAACTGGTCAAAACTCTCCATTCAAATTCTTTTTAAACTTTTACTGTAGCTGTAAAAACAATTTCATTATTAGAGAATATTTCATGCTAAAGAATATATTCCTCGGTAGAGAATATCAATAATTATCTATGTCAAATTTGGTCTTTTCTTATTGGTGCTTATTTATTGAGGGTTCCCATTTTTTGAGTGTATGGTGAGCCTGAACGCAATTCATAAGTCTTTCTTGGTTTCACGTGTTGTTGTTTTAGCAGCCTATTTCTTTTATCACCTCTAATGCACTTTAAAATTTTCAAGCCCATTGGCGAAGTTGTTTGATCATGGTGAGTTCATTGTTCTTTTATTTCCTTTTCCAATGTACTACGACATTATTAAGTTTATTATAATGGTTGTTTGCCAAAATATTGCAGGATGTGATACCCTTGCATGCGCGGTGTGTGCTATTATTTCTTTCACTTGTTGTTGACTACGACTGGTAAGTACATTTTCTTTGACATTTGTTTTTCATCCTTACAGTTTGAAAGCTCGACTTTTGCAAGCAACGCCTTGCATGGAAGATATATTTTTCATGTTGGTCTACACCCATTTACTATTTACATGCATTTTGTTGGAAGAATCATATCATTTTGTTCCATTATTTCAGCTAAATTTTCTGTACCGGCTGCTATTATCCCCTGTGGATACAAAGTCAAACAAATGGACTATATATTTGACTTTCACTTGCCAACCGTTTCAATCGAGAAGGTTAGTACAGATATTAGCGGTTTATTTTTTAGAAGGTAATTTCTCTATGTTAGCGATTGCGTGCGCACTAAAGTTAAATTATATTGTTCTCATGATGACTTCATCACAAGCGAAACGAAGCAAGAAGACAATCTTATGGTTGAATCCGAGGAGAATATCGCAGATTATGTTAGAAGCGAATTTGAAAGCGATATGGTAAGATGTTTAATTCAAATAACATATGAATTTTTTTGTCTTAGGTTCAAATAAATATTCATTAATTTCTAATAGCATTTAATACATTTACAGGTGTTCAAATTACGCCAATCATTGATCGATTGGGTTCAACAAACCTGACGCAATTTGGCATATATCATCATTGTCAAAAGATTAGATATTGGTGGATTCAATAAAAAAAATACAGATTACAATTCAAATTTGATCATGGTGGCAACTACCAAAGCGAAAAACTCTCAACAAACGTCTGATCGGAGTATCTTGATTTTTTAGCTAGTCTGATTCTCCATGACTTTCTTCCAACTCACAAACGTCTCTAGGACTTCATCTTTACATCTCATGGTGTAAACCTATAACCACCTAGAATATTCATCAACAAAAGTCACAAAATAGTGTTTCCCTCTAAATGATGCATTCTTGGATGGACCCCAAGCATTTGTGTGCACATAATCCAGTATCCCGTTAGTCTTGTGGATAATTGTCCCAAATGTAGCTCTTTTTTGCTTGCCCATAACACAATGCTCATAGAAATCTAACTTGAAGGCAACAACACCTTTCAATAAACCTTGTTGAACAAGATCATGCAAAGATTTTTTACCCGTATGTGCCAACCGCATATGCCATAATTTGGTAGTCAACTTGGCTGCAGAATCTATAGCCTCGGTAGTAGCTGCTACTAAGCCTGTAATTGTATTCACTTTCAAGTAATACAAGTCACTCTCACGAGTGCCTTTCATTAAAACCATTGCTCCAAAAATTACCTTCAAAATGCCATCTTGAATAGCAATCCGATAACCTTTGCTTTCCAACTGATCCATGGAGATGAGGTTCTTCGTCATCCCTAGGACATACCTGACATCCTTTAACTCTCTGACCACTCCATCATGTAACTTCAAATGGATGCTACCAATCCCCATAATCTGACAAGGTTGAGAATTCCCCATCAGAACAACACCATTCTCCAACTTATCAATGCTAGAGAACTAGTCCCTATTGGGACACATGGAACGTAGCCCCAATATCTAAAATCCACTCACTAGAAGTTGCGGAATAAACAATTGATGAAATGATCATTGAGTAGTACGAACCCTCATCTTCATCCTTTTTCTAAGCAACATTAATTGAAGAAGAAGTGGAGTTATCCTTCTTCTTTGCCACCTTTGGAAAATCTTTCTTCCAGCGCCCTCTCTCATGGCAAAAAGCACACTTATCCTTAGCAAGCTGTCGTCCTCCTCTTGATTTAGACCGACCCGAGAGGAACCACCACCAGATTTCTTTCTATCTCTCGACCTCCCATCTATTGCCAATAATGCCTTTGATTGTGAATCACGCGATGCCTCTTTATCCTTCTTTCTGAACTCAAAATTCAACAATGTAGTAGACACTTCATTTTAGTTCAGTTCTGTCTTCCCATATATCAAAGTGTTGAAAAAAATTCTCAAACTCCTCAGGAAGTGAATTCAACAACAATAAGGTTTTCACCTCATCCTTGAAAATTCCTTCTAAATTTTCCAAGTTAGCAAGCAATTTAGTGAACTCATTCAAGTGCTCACTTATAGATGCACCCCTTCTCATAGTGAAGCGATAAAGCTTCTTCAACAAATGGAGACGATTCTAGATGCTCTTTTTCATGTACTTATCCTCCAAAATCTGTCACATCTCCCTAAAAAAACTCACATCAAGTACTAGATACTTCAAATCCCTCACTAAGCAATTTTGGATAGTACCACATGCACGCTTGTTCATATGTGCCCACTCTTTATCATCAATGTCATATGGCTTGTCTTCCAGCACTTCATCAGGATATTGATGCGCTAGGGCATCCATCACCTTGACATGCCATAGACCGAAATTGTTTGACCTATCAAACTTCTCCACATCCAAAGGCTCCTTTGAAACAATCCTAGATTGCCTACCCAAAGCCTTCCCACCTTTGCCTTTAGTAGACTCAACCTTCTCATCACTAGACAACCTTAATCAAATTTGATTTCAGGACAAACAAGACAAGAATCCCAATTATAGATAACAATCTCAACAAAAAGTCAAGGCAATAGCAACCCAAAATCAACACAAAATTCTCACAGGAATTTTATCAAATACCTTGTGGGCACCAACCTCTCAAATTCTCCACCCAAGTATAAATCTATTTAGAATCAACCAAAGAGAACCCCAAGATTACAAACCTTAAGCTCTGATAAAAATTGTTACAATTAGAAGCCCAATATGCAATGGAATTGGCTCAATCGACGAAACCCTTGTTTGTCCAAACCAAAACAAGAACCACTCTAGTATGAGTAATCAAATATGTAGAGAAAGTAAAACAGTTATAAAGACAAATGAAGAACTCAAGAATTACATGGTTCAGCGTTACCCTACGTCCACGAGGAGAAAATGGGGTGTTTATCACATTAGGTTTGAGAGAGAAGTGTCAAAAATTACAAAATAAAACCCCGGGTCCCGACTTTTTAACCCAGATAATTGCGTGTGTGCCTAGGCGCTACACTAACCCGCCTATGAGCTACAGTAACGCTTCTAGGGCAGATTTTTCACAAATCAACATTGAACAACTTTTTTTTAAAATTGTGTTCAATACCTGGTTAGTATTACATTCTTTCATTTTCCTAGATTGTCTTTTGCCCATTGATTTTTATATTGCAATTATGCCTCCTACTTGAATGCAATGTTCTGCAGTTAAATTCCATTACACTGATTCTTGCCTATCTAGAGTTATCCAACTCATATCCTAGACAAACCCTAACTGACCCAATATACTAAACAAACTCTAACTTGCCTAATACCTTTCTTGTTCCTGTGAGGGTGAAGTGAAAGTTGAGAGAGTTAATAAAAAGGGAGTTGTTGGATGCAAAAGTGAGAGGGACATTTTTGTCATGAGAGTGTCTTTATTTATCAAAAAAAAAAGTTATTACTTCTTTGTCTTATTTTATATTACGTACATCATGCTCTCAAATGGGTTTAGGACTTGCTGTTGTTTTTGGGTAATGTTTTGTAATCACTTGCACAAATATCTTTTTGGTAGACACATTTAGGGTCTGCTTGGGAGAGGTGTTGGGAAGGGTTGGATTCGCAAACCCCTTTTTTCAACCCCTCAAAATGGGGGATTGGCAGGTGTTCACTCACAAAAACACCTCCCAACCTTTCTCAATACCAAATAAGGGTTCACTTTTATGAACCATTCCCAACTCAACACCTCCCAAACCCACCTCTGCAACCCCCAACCCCTCCCAACACTCATGCCAAGCATAGCCTTAGAGTCTAGTAGTTAATTATTCAATAAATATGGAACATGAATAAAGAAAAGAAGAACTAAGGTAGTAAGATCTTGTTGCGGTACAAATTGGTGTATCAAGGCTCTAATGTGTTGGTTTTATATTTTTAAGCAAATTGGTTTCCAGGGTAGTTACACTTGTAGTTTTGAAGTTTGATTGAAAGATATGGATGTTTTAAGCATGTTATTTTTGAATTGAGAAAACTCACTTCACCTAAGTAGACTTTTCAAATAGTTACAAATTTCATGTTGAATTATCAATGTTGTTTTACGGTTGGTTAGAGTGTATTAAAGTGAAGTTTTGAATCTGTTAACTGTCTATTACGCTATGCTTGGATTGAGGGTCAAGAGAGTTAAGTGAGGGAGAGTAAACAAATTACTTGGATTAAGAATAGGGTTTTAGGGGGGAGATGATAAAGGGTTAAGTGAAGGGAAAATTTCATATTTTTTGTATATTTCTTTCCCTCCCAAATTGGCGTGTTAAGGACAGGAAGAGATACATATTTTTTAAAAAACTTAAAATACTCTTGACAAATCTTTAGAGATACTTGCTTTTGCACTTTTATTTAAAGGTATTTTAGTAACTATAATATTTTTATCCCTCCCCCTCACTCAAAACTCTCAATCCAAGCAAAGAGTATAATGAACACACCCCTGATTTATCTCCCCTCAATCCAAGCAAAGTTATGTATAAAATTTTTCCTTCCCCTCACCTAACTCTAATTAATTCTCCGTATTTTTTTGTCCCTCGATCGAAGCAGAGCCTTAATCTCTCCATCTTTGTTTCTTCTAAATTTGAGGAAGTTAATTCGATTGGGATAATTTTCACACTTGAGGATCAACAAATTTTTTATTGTTTTTATTTATACTTACTAGCCGTCTAATTGGTGTCAAACTTTATCCTACACTACACCTATTATACGCGTGACTGAAGCAGACGACAATTCAGACATGAGGATTTTTTGAAGATTGAAAACTTGTCTGAGAGTGCAATAGGACCAATACTGCATCGAGATAGGTATCTTTTGGCTTTAAACCTTCCCTAGTGAAAGTCTATCAGACTTACTTAACTTGTTAGTGGACTGACGCCTTATACTTTCAAATGTTTATGTAAGCTCAGACAATAAACCTCACACAAGAATGATCCAATTCATAATTAGTTCTCAATTGTGTTCATTGTTTCGGCCGTGAACATCTTGGGTTTAGTGAGTGCTTTAGAAAATATCGCCTTTTAAATATTTTCATAGAGTCGGCCTTGCTCCACTCACATATGTGATATCCTATAAAGAGTCCCAATACTCCACTTGTATGTTACAACATATAGGAATAGTTAAAGCTTCATGCTGCTCACACTTGAGTTATTCTCAAATTATGTTTTCCTATTGAACATAGTCCTTGAGATCTCCAATTGCTAGGTCATGTTTCCATTAGGGTAACTTATTGAGTTAAGGCTTTTAAGCCCATCCCCCTCGATGCACAGTCCGTCACCTCACTACTCAAACCTTTAGTCAACATATCTGCTAGGTTTTCTTTAGAGTTCACAAAGTCTAAGGAAATTATTCTAGTAGAGAGTAACTGTCTTACGGTATTATGTCTATGACAAATGTGTCTACACTTATCGTTATATATCAAATTCTATGATCTAGCAATTACAGCTTGATTGTCACAATGAATGAAAATTGTAAGCACAGGTTTTGGCCATATTGGAATGTCCTCCAAAAAGTGACGAAGTTAATCTGCTTCTTCGCCGACTTTATCCAAATCTTTGAATTCTAATTCCATCATAGATCATGATATGCACATTTGCTTTGAGGACTTCCGTGAAACAACCGCCCCCTCCTAGAAGAAATAGATACCCACTTGTGGATTTTGATTCCACTAAATCTGCAATCCAATTTGCATCACTGTATCCGTCTAAAACAGTCGGGTACTTACCATAGTTCAAAACATTGGTTTTTGTTTTGTTCAAGTACCGCCAATACTCTCAATAGAGCTTTCTAATACTCATGTCCAAGATTACTTGTGTATCTGCTTAGTTTGCTAATATAGTATGCAATATCTGGCCTCATGTAGTTCATGATGTACATTACACTACCTATAATTTGAGAGTATTCCAATTGTTGAATACTATCTCCAGTATTCTTATGTAAGCCCAAATGAGAAAGAAATGGACTATTAGCATCTTTGATACCATGTTATTTAAACCTTTCAATCACTTTCTCGATATAGTCTGATTGAGATAATGTTGGGCCTTCCGATGTTCTGCAAATTTTAATGCCCAGTATTACATCCGCTTCACTCATGTCCTTCATGTCAAAGTTCTTTGATAGCATTTTCTTGGTTTTGTTGATGATCTCAACATTTAGACCAAGAATTAGCATATCATTGACATATAGACAAATGATTACACAATCATTGTTTACAATTTTTGTGTAGACAAATTTTTCACACTCGTTGATTCAAAATCCATCTTGAATCATTACTTGGTCAAATTTCTCATGCCATTGTTTTGGAGCTTACTTTAGTCCATACAGTGACTTGACAAGTTTACACACCTTGGGTTCCTGTCCTTTGATCTTGAACCCTTCGGGTTGTTCCATATAGATTTCCTCATCGAGTTTACCATTTAAGAATATGGTTTTAACTTTCATTTGGTGAATCATCAATTCATATAGCGAGGCTATATAAATTAACATATGAATAGATGTAATTCTCGTGACTGGTGAATAAGTATCAAAGTACTCTACACCCTTGTTTTGTCTAAACCCTTTGGTTACAAGCCTTGCTTTGTAGTATCTATGGATCCGTCAGCTTTAAGTTTTTGTTTCTGAAGATCCATTTACATCCAATTGGCTTATTCCCGGGTGGGAGATCAACCAATTTCCAAGTACGGTTACTTAGGATAGATTCTATTTCTACAACTTCTTTCCATAATGGAGCATCCGGTGTTGACATTGCTTCCTTGAATGTGTGAGTCTCTGTTTCTAGATATATGTTAAAAATTCAGGACCAAAGGAATTTTAGACTTTTGGTCTCTTACTCCTTCTTGGTTCATCAACCTCTTGTTCACCGTTTTGTTCGTTCTTAGAATCGGAATCTCTATTCCTTTTCTGAGAAGTTTCAATTCGTTTGCAAGGAAATATTTCGTCAAAGAATTTCACATCTCTCGTTTCCATGATAGTATTTACATCGATATCATCTATCTTAGATTTGTGTACCAAAAATCTAAAAATACTACTATTTTGAGCATACCCAAAAGATATGCAATCCATAGTTTTAGGTTCGAGTTTGACTTTCTTAGGTGGAGGTACTGCCACCTTAGCTAGGCACCCGCACACTTTCAAGTATTTGAAAGGGGTGGTCTCTTATTCCACATCTCATATGGAATACTACCTTTTTTCTTGTGGGGCATTTTGTTAAAAATTTTATTAGCAATTAGCACTGCTTCGCCCCTACAAGTTTTGTGGTAGTCCAGAACTTATTAACATGGAATTAACCATTTATTTTAAAGTTTTATTCTTTCTTTCAACAATTCTATTTTGCTGAGGTGTATAAGGTGTTGTTGTTTGGTGAATAATTTCAAACCCAGTACATAACTCATCAAAGAGAGCAGAATAATATTCTCCTCCCCTATCCGAACTTAGTGCCTTAATCTTTTTGCCAAGTTGATTCTCAACTTCATTTTTATACTTGATATTGCTTCATTTTTGCTAGTTAACAAATAAACATAGAAATATCATGTATAATCATCGACGAATGTAATGAAGTACTTCTTTCTACCCCTACTTTGAACAAATTTCAAGTCGCATAAAGATTAATGCTAGAGGCTCAATACTTCTTCCAATTGTGTGAAAAGGTTTCTTGGAAAATTTACTTCAACACATGTTTCACATTTATGGTTGACATCCAAATTAAATTTGGGGATTAAACCTGTGTTTGTCAACTTCTTCATTGTACCATAGTTTACACGTCCTAATCTACCATGCCATAAGTATGGAGAGACAACAATGTAAATTGAAGATTCCTCATTATTCATAATAGTTTTTATGGGTACAGAAATTTCCTGTTTTATCAATTACAGCAATGTTGGCCTTAAAAAACCCATCTTGTATACCCCTTCCCCAGACAAGTTCCGTCCTTGGAAACTACAAATTTATCGGATTCAAATACAATTTTTGAATCCCATGCTTATCATCACAGGCACAGATATCAGATTCTTTCAAATCTCTGGGACATGTAGTGCATCTCCCAATGCGAGCTTTCTACCTTAGGTGAACATCAAAATAACCTCTCCAGTTCCTTCAATAGTGGCTTGAGCAGAGTTAGCCACGTAAATCTTCCCTCCATAATCCTTCTTCTCATAAGATATGAAGAGGTCCTTATCGATGCAGATGTGTTTGGTTGTTGTCTACCCAACAGTCTTTGGTGTTAGTCACCAAGTTTACTTGGGTGACTACAGCAGCCATAATTTCTTCATCGTCACTCTATTCAACTAGGTGAGCTTGCTTCGTAGATTTTCCCTTGCCTTTAGCCTTGGCCTTGTCCTTGTCCTTGTCCTTCTTCTTGTTAGGACATTTTCTATAATCCTTTGCTTGATGTCTAAGTTTGTGACAGATAAAGCAAGTACCCTAGAACTTCTATGGTTGTTCCTTCCACTTTTCCTTAGCTTGGTACTCCCTCTTCGTTTCCCATCAGTCTTGGGTTTGAAAGTTTCCACTAGGTTGGCCTTGGGTGCTTTAGGAGGTGTCATCTTCTTCTGATTGTCTTCCTCAATTCGGAGACGGACTATTAAATCCTCCATTTTAATTTCTTTGCGCTTGTGCTTCAAGTAACTCTTAAAATCCAGCCAACCAGGGGGCAACTTCTCAACGAGTACTGCCACTTGGAAAGACTCACTTAGAGTCATCACTTCTGCTAGTACGTCATGCAGAATCAGTTGGTAGTCTTCAGCCTGGATGACAACAAACTTGCCATCCACCATCTTGAAGTCTAGAAATTTGGCCACCAAAAATTTATTGGTTCTAGCATCTTCAGTCTTGTATTTCTTTTCCAAAGAACTCCATAGCTCCTTGGCTGAAGGTATGCCACAATATACATTATACAGGTCGTCAGCTAGTCCTCCAAGGACTAATTTCTACATATGTATTCTCCATCTTTCTAGGCATGCACTGTTGCCATAGTCGTTGAGTCCGACTCACCCTCCAGAAGGATAGGACACTTTTTCGTTATGTATCTAGCATGATTCAAGGTAGTCAAGTAAAAGTGCATATTTTGTTATGACCTTTCGAAATCAATGCCCTTGAACTTTTCAGGCTTTTCAGAGGGAATTATAGGAACCACCTTGTTTTTCATAGGAACATTGTTCCTGATTCCAATGGTTGCAGCAACAACAGGCATGCCTCCAACAGGAGCAGCCATAGGCATACTTCCATTAGGAGCAGCCACGCCACCTAGGTTCACAACCCCAGAAGCATTCTCATCACCTCCACTAGGGATGGTGGGTAACTCATTGTAGGCTTGTTGAATTTTTCCATCTTTCACTGCAATACAAATACTGGAGTGAGTAATCAAATTATAATAAAATCACAACAAACATTATGGAAGCTATTAAACCACCTTAAGGTATATATCATGTCAAATAAATTTGTCACTTAGAAAATTAGCAACTAGGTTGGGTTCCCAGGAAAGAGGGGGCCTTCCAAATAATAGGGAGCGCAATTAGGTAACCTCTTTCCTAGACAAAACTTTCCAAGATACCATAATTCTAAATCACAAATAAATTGTGACAAGTTATGTACCAACATATATAGTTAAAAATAATAATTAATTCAATAACTTAATATAGCAAATTTGTATGGTTTGTAGACATACACGTGTGAATTGTTCTAACATGCAAAGTCAAGTTGAATAACAAGTATCTTTTATAAGCAACTATATATTATGTCCTGTATCTATAAAAGCAATGTTATCATAAAAGCACGAAATGCATAGTAGCATGCATATACAGTATTTGAAATATATTTGTACTTTTAAAGTAATGCATGCATATGAGTCAATAAATGTGCACTAGTAAACAATTGTCAGTTTGAAAATTGAATAGTATCTTTAGTTTTTAACGCATGTAATGATACTCAATTAAAGGATATATATAAATTAAACAATTATCAATATAATTAAAAACAAACTGTTTATTTCATGAATAATCAAATATAAGACGATGAACAATATATCATATATAGAATTCAAAGAGAACTGAAGTTACCAAAGACCATATTGGAACGAAAACACGATATTGAAGTGAGGTATGCGACCCACAAATCTCCTTAAGATGAAATGCCCTAGCCATTGGTGTCAATGGTAAAGCAAACAAACAAATCCCAAGATACAACACTTCCTTGCACCGGTAGATAACACAAATATACCGGCAAGCTCGTTCGAGCCAATAATTGAATGCCCTCTCAAAATCAGAAATTCGGCTGGGAAGAAGGAAGAAGAAAAAAGTTTCGACGGGAAGAAATTTTCCTAGACTTGTCTTTTTTTCTCTATTCCTAGGCTACTATTTATAGTAGAACCTAGTTAGAAAACCGACCATAAAAATCAGGGATAGCCAAATAAATTATGTAACAGACTAGTAATAAAAAAAATTTAAAATTGTAATAGCTAATTTGAATAAGCCTCATGCCCACATTCAACGAACTTGGATAGTGGGCTAGTGAAAAAGATTAAGTTCAGATAGGTTACGTAAGCAAGAGCCCGAGCTTGTGCCCGACCAGGTGGGGCGGGGCGGGGCAGCGCGCGAGTGTGTGTTTTAGTGAGCCCCAGCCCATGATGTAGAGTCTCTCTCCCTCACAAAAGCTTGGTTGTCGTTGGGCCCAAGTCTTACATCCAACACTTCAATTTATAAGCGCAATTCACACAACACAATTCTTGAATGTGGGATTTCAACATTTCTATTATTTTGCACTTAATATATCATGTCTAACATGACCATTTTGGAGTCAATTTCCATTCAACCAAAAAATGGTTTTGGAAAACTTTCAACTCCAACATCTAGTCTTCATATTGATGATTAGAACCCATTAAATTACATTCAATTAATACTCAATTAGTTACAATTAATTATTGGTAAAATAGTGGTTCACCACCATTTTTTCGAACAAATATCACTAGAATTGGTACATAGACTATAGTGAGATAATTGGATGACCCAGCTGCAACAATTCCATTTTCCTGCTTCAACTTCATAGATGAAGAAATGTTGGACTCAAGAATACACATTGATGTTTTCCTTACAAGTATAATGGTACTACTAATAAAAATAAAACTAGAAGAATTTTAGAAATCTTTCGTTCATCAATGTTATTTGTTTTTTAGATTTCCTTAGCTATTTGATGTCTATGAGAGAGCTAAAGGATACATATGTCAATGGGAGATCATCCCTTTACAGAATCTGGAATTACAAAGAACAAGGTAACACACACAACAAAGAATCATTAAAAAAATAATTTGCAAATAATGTAACTTATTTTGGCTTAAGGTTCATTATGTGGGGTGATAGCCAAAGGATTTACAAAACAAGAATTTCAAAAGCAACCAAAAGACAAACCAGTCATCGCAATATTATCATCTTTGACTTTGATGGCATATAAAGGTTTTGTTCTACTCCCATTTAATAAATTAAATAAACTTTCTTATTCTATAACCACAAAATGTTTTCAGGAATAACCACATGACACAAATTATATGATCAAACTATTACTTTTGATAATTATGATCTTAATGTAGCTGCAACCCCTACATTATTACATTCTAAAATGTTTATCACACTAATCATATTTCCTTAAATATTTGATACAACGCTCGCTATCAAGCTCATTCGCAACAAGAACATATCTAAATCTCAAAATTCCAAAGGTTGAGGACTTCCAAAACCAATAAGTAGACGCACAGTTTTCTCTCTTCTAATAAAAACTACATTTTTCATTCATGCTCCAAAAAATCCTGATGTAGGAATCAAATTTTGAACAACAGTTACTAGTTGCTGATATCACAAAAGGAAGAATGGGGCCAGTCGAGCTCACCACACACTCAACAAAAAATTACAAGCATCAAGTTCAATGAAAAATTTGTAAAAAAGAAGAAGAAATACAGTTGTGAGATTGTGATAATAAGCATAGATATCTCTCAAGGATGGTGGTACAACGTATGTGCAAAATGCAAAAGTAAAATATCAACTTGTAATGGAGTACTGTCATGTAGGACGTGTGGGCGAATTTCAAACGTGCCCATAGCATGGTAAATTCATTTGTGTATCAAAATAATAAAGTGTATTACAACAACAATTAGTTTTGGAATATAACTTTGGCTGATTAATTTTTTGCATGAGTTACAAAGTAACCGTGATTGTGAAAAATGTATCAAAATACTAAACCTCATTGAAAACTCAAGTTCAATGCGAAATTTGGAAAAACAGAACAAGAAGTTGTGAGGCAATGATATAACACATGTGCAAAATGCAAAAGTGTAGTATCAACTTATAATGGAGTACTGTTATGGAGGGCGTGTGGGTCAATTTCAAACCTGCCCATAACATGGTAAATTCTTTCTGCATCAAAATACTAAAGTGTACTACAACAACAATTAGTTTTGGAATATATTTTTGGTAGATTAATTTTTTCTTTTAGGTACAAAGTACGTGTAGTTATGACAAATTCCATGCAATGATAAAATTTCTCACGTTGGGCAAGCTTGTGAAAAATCTCATCAAGATATTAGCATCCAATTTGTCTGAGCTCCCAAGTTCAAAAAAAGATGTTATCTCACCAGCAATGGAACAACTAAGAGGGAAAAGATGCAACTTCATCATTTCAATCAACGACCGAGATTCGAATCGTACAGAGTTGACATAATGTCTCAAATGTACATCTACACGATATGTCTCTTGAGATTTGAGGCCAACCATCGATTACAAACAATATTGATAATGTCTCTCAGTATGCTGGTTAAGACTCACCAGCTATTTATATAGGAAAAGATGCAGCTATGGTGGACAATAGAGGAAAAAAGAAAAATGCTGATGATAATTATAAGAGCAAAAGGCCAAGGTTAGAATATACATTCGAACTGCAAGAGCCTGTTAGATACATTGTTAATTGAAAGAAAAAAATATTATAACATGTGAATAACACCCTACCAACTACAGTCTCAGACAAATGTTTATTACTACAGACACTCAAATGCATAACTCGATGACGCAAATGTGGTCAAGATGAACAATGAAAGGTAATTGGGGAGAGAAACTAGTTGAAGACTAGGGTAATGATGATACCTATGTTTAAATATTGCCCTTAACTTACATTGATGTTGCTAATAGAAAAGCCGACTAATGATGGATGTAGTAGTTGTACAAATGGGCATCTAGAAGATTAATTTTGTGCACATTTGAATATTCATGGAACAATGTGAAATATTGGGATTTATATGAAGTTAGGCAAACAAGAGGATAATCTAAACACTCTATTGTATTGTATGTAAATAAAACTGTTTATAATAAACTGTTCCCTCTCTCATTTAAGTTTCTATTTAGGATAAAAAATAATAACTACATATAGTTTAGATGATAATGACTCTAGAATAAATTAGTTTGTAAAAGGTTCATTGATGGTTGTTCATAAACTCTTGATTGTTCAACGAATGATCAACCTAGACTAGACAGTCTTTAAATGGTTCTTTAATACACATACATGAGCTATATTCTCACTTTAAGAAACTAATTACATATTAATTAATTGTATACATGGAACAACACTTCTTTAATTAATTATGAGAATTGAATCTTCTAACAACTGCTTAACTCATAAAATCTATTCAAACAGTTGTAATGATGAATCATAATACGAAGCTTGAAAACAAATTCCAAAATATTTAGCCACTCAATCATGCAAAAGCAAACATCTACATGCAAGGATTTTATAGTTTAACAAGTACCTCATCGTTCAAAATGCTTTAACTGTGGCATTAGAATCATATCTCAAAACACGCCTAATGATTATGCATTCAACGGATTACAAGCCATACATCATGACAACAAACATGTTAGCAACAACTCTGGAAAAAAAACTAGATGCAAATATTATCATTGGCAGAGGAGATGAAAACATCTTGAAAGGTTTGTACTAGTTAGCTACCCACCTAGAAGACGCGGTCACAAGAGCAATAAATCTGAGCTGGTACATTTTGTCAACAATGCTGAGATAATAGTCAAGTAAAAGGACGCACTGGAAAGAGCTATCGACTGGAAATTGCAAAGTTTTCTAAATTAGTAAACCTAACCATAGACGAAAACCCAAGGAACATAAGAAGAAAACAAACAAACTAATGAGAAAGATTATCCTGTTGCACACCGCAATAATACAAGATTTTATCCAAGAGAGGAAATAAGGCTACATAGCATACATCAAAGACCTATACAAAGCAACTTAAGACATATATGGCATTGTGTATGCAGGTTTGATAGTTGTGGATAACAATCACCCATATAATAATCCAACAAATGAGTCATATAACATAGTCAGCACACTTGACTAGTATGCATTTCAACTCCATACCTTGTCTTTAGATGCTCTGCAACTATTCAAGAAAAATCCCAGCACTAGCACAGGTATGCAAAAGTTTGAGAATGACAATGAAACCTTCAACTACAATATATTCGCTATGAAAGAAATAGTTAACTCAATGGAAGAGAAGATGGTTGTGCAAGAAAGTAACGCAAGGTATATAGTTTACATATTATGGAGCTTGTATTTTGAAAGCATCTCATGTTGTTAATAGTATAGATTGATATCAAACCCCCTATTATAAAGAGATATGCACATATAGGATAGGATATTAGTGGATCCTTTATTTTGGTTATGAATTAACTAGTTTGAGATTTAGACGAAACCTAGCAAGTCTATAAGTGGAGCCATTTTTTGTTCATGGTGGCTATGTAAAGGTTAAGCTATAGCACCCTCGATGTAAATATAATTAAAGTATGTTATTATCTTAAAATTATTCATCAATTCCGCACTAACTAATAGAAACATTTACCATTTAACATAAAGCACATAACAGTGTAATTATCAGTTAACAATGAAGTACTTCTATTCATGATAATATTCTATTTCAAGTTAATAAATATCAAAAAAATTACCAAAAAATACCAGAACAAAGACCCAAACCACAAAACATCGACAAGAAAATTGTAGCAAAGTCCGAGCTTCAAACTAGTGTATATATATATAATCTATACATATATAGTTTAGTGGTAAGAAATCAAGGGAGAGGGAATAATGTATGAGAATGTGGATGTATTAAGAGATGTGTTTTGCTGATGTAGTGCTGAGTATGTGACTTGGCTTTTAGGTAATAAAGGTGAGACTCAATATCAATTTTAGCGGGAAAATGATGGAAGAATAGAATGTTAGTAGCTTGAATTTTGGAAAATGAAAAAAATTGTATTGGAAGATGAATTTTACTGATGTGGCTGTATTGAGAGACATGTTTGCTAATGTGGATAAGTATATATGTGGGACAACTTTTATTTAATATGGGTGAGACTCAAATGAAAAGTTAATGGCAACATTTATATTTCCCCATTGCAGTTTATAGTTTAGGGTTTAGGTCCTTTGGAAGTTTTAAGATTTAATTGTTCATATTATTTCATCATCCTCTAAAGTGTACTGTTAGACTTTAAGAGAGTTCCAAAGATGATATGACTCATCTACTATAAATAGGGTGACAATCTCTGTAACAAAGGACACTAAAAATATCAAGAATATAGGTGTGTGTTGAGAGATCAGTAAGGGGCTCTTGAAGGGTGAAATTCATGGTGTTGTCCTTTTGATTAGCATCCATCGACCTTTGCATTGTGAGATTTTTCCGTTCAGAAATCCTAATCAAGGAAGTATAATTGTATATATATGTATATATATATATATATATATATAATTCCTACATTGGTATCAGAGGCTGAGGTTAGTATTAGTCACCATGCTAGGTGTTTCGTTCATAGGAAGCATGCTTTCTTTTCATAAAGTATGCTTGTTTTTTCAATTTTGTGAAAACTATGATGAATCATATGTTTTTTTGGATGAAATTTTGCATGAAAATACTTATATGTATGTTAAATGTATGCTTAAAAGTTTGGACCTAAACACATAGTGTAAAGAGAGAAAATCGTAACCCTAACTGAATGTACCCGAAACTTTGTATGCTATATGCTTTTGAACCAAAAGGTTTTTTGTCAAAAATTTTGCATGGTTGGAATCCTCTTGTCATAATCTTTCAAACGGTATATTATATGCTTAATTTGGATAATTGGTTGTAAAGATATGTAACATTGAAATTTTGAATCGGATCAAAATGTTTCTTTAAAAATTTTGGGTTTTGTGTTCTTGAAGAACACTATTCTTCACGATTCTCACTCTCAAGTGGTGGAGAGTGCTCTACACGTGTCATACAGATCAACTCCGATAGATGATTGGATGCTACAGTCATGATCATGATGGCGGAACAAATCAAGTTTCAAAAATTGATCCGAAAAAAAGGCTGGAAAGGCAACATTTGTGTTACACGCGCCTGGGTTCCCGTTACTCGCTCATTTAGACGGTGCATCTAGGTCGAATACCCGACCCACGGACCTAATTTTGTTGCGTCATGATTTTGGGTTCAAGCCAGATTGGTTTTTTACCCAATTTTATTATTTGAATTTCAGAAAATAGAATTCTAATTTTTTTTGGCTGGGCTGAGAGTATTTGGGCACGTGTGGGCTCTAAAAAATTCCAAAAATTACAGAAAGATTTTAAAATTCTTAAGATTTAATTTCCTAATTTTTGTAATTTTTCTATGCTCGAAAAAATATTTTGCTCAATTTATTGACACTTAAACATATTTATTTTTTGTTAAAATATGATGAACTTTGAAGCCAACAATATGAGAATTCTATCTAGGAAAAAAGGTTATTTAATTGTGCACCGAATTATTCGGAAGCCCCCATTTTTCTGGGAACAACTTGAGTTGTTTGTTTTGGTTCCCATATTTTTATAAAGTAAATATGTATTTTTTTTTCATTAAAATTGATTGGTACATTAAAGTGACGATTTTAAGTTTTTGGGTTATTTTATGCTTTAAATAACTTTTTTTTTCTCTCTTACGAGAAAATATCTGTAACACCTCAATCCAAGATAGTTAATTTATTACCCCCAACAGATAGCGTTACTCTTCAGACCATTTAAATTCTCAACAAACTCTAAAGTTACTCTAACAGATATCTGTAAATAAAATAGTCTCTTAAATATTAAGTACTTAGCCTCCATTCTCAAAACATCATTCCACACTAAGCATCTCCACATAATCCCTTGGTAAATACTCGGTACTAAATCCGCAATAAACTGCTTATTGATAAATTCTAAATTCAAACATAACCCTTCAAATCATTTATTCAGCTAGCTATTTCCCTGAACGAGCCACAATGACATGAGCGCCTCACTGGGGATCCACGTCATCACCATCATCAGCAATTTCAGCATACTCATCATCACCTGCGTCACGGAACGTTATAAGCCAAAGCTCATCAAGTAACATTTTATGCATGGATGCACATTAGCTTCTTTATTAAGAAATGTAGCCAATTTAAAACATTTATCCAGTATTAGGGCCCCTAACTCTAGTAAACTGCTACAGGGCAACCGGTCGGGATTTCCTCTTTATATCCTTCCTTAGAACATTCTCCTGTATCTGAATTATATCCTTTTCTTTTCCTTCCAATCATATGAACAATTACCAATAAGCTTAACAGTACACCCTCCCTGTAGCAGTTATACTAGGTTTATAAAACCATTTAATCCATAACATAAACCTTGTAGTATGAAATGCCATGCAATGCATAATTGCAAAAACCGATAACTAACAGTAGATCTTCAATATAAACACATTCTCATATATCCACATTAATCATCAAACCATCGGTCATAATCACTCAATGCATATATAACATTTAAAACAATTCAATCAGTAATATAGAATTAATAACACAGTTCCGTGACACAGTTGAAACGTTACTTACCTTGGCACCCTTTCGTTATCTCACTAATTCAATTATAATGAAATGGTTCCTGCATATTATAATACATAAATATTCACCATCAATTCCATTAAAATTTAAACACCCAATTAATCAATTAATTAATCTGGTCAACCACCAAGGGTCAACCAGGTTCTCACCCGGTTGACCTCCCCCTCCCCAGCGTGGTTAGCAGACCCGTTCACCAGAAAATGGGTCGTCGCCATTCCGAAGGCGGTAGCGCCGACCTCCACTTGTAGCCCATGATCCGGTGAACTCCATGGCGGCAGTGGTTACCTGATCGGTGACCGATGTTGGCCGAATCGATGCGATAAAGGTGCGGCGGCCGTTTACTTCTTCCTGCCGTATCTCGGCGCTGCCTCCTTCTTTCAGTACGAAAAAGCTACCACCGCATTGCCCTCGACGTCCTCTTTCCAATGATACCAGATTCACCGGAAACCGTCGCCCCTTCGCCGGTTTGGAGTTTCCGTCATCGCTGCTACCTCTCTCTCCCTCTCGCCCGTTGATTTTCTATTTCTCTCGAGATACGTGCCTTTTATATTATTTTAATTAGGGTTTGTTTTGACCCTTTTTACCCTCACCTCCTCTACCCCTTTCCATTATACCTTCTATTGGTATATTGTTTTACATTTCCTAAATCCTAATTAATTAATTTATTATTATTAATTTATGCTTTTTTATTATTTTAAATTAATAGCCAACTACGAATTCGGGGTGTTACAATATCAAAGGACAATATTATTGTCATACTATATGATGCCTAAGGAAAAATGCCTAAAATAAATTATATTTGTTGGTTGTAGCAATGGTAAGAACAAATATGGGAGTTGTTCCTAGTTCTGGAGGGACTACTTGGAAGCCCAGTCTAGTAGAGAATGGACATTCCAATTCAGATTCAAGTGATGATGAGTGGTCTAGCAATGATGATATGCTAGATGGGTCTCAAAAGGACGTTGAGTCAAATTTTGAGGAATATCATTTGCCTGAAATCGCCATCTTAATAGACTCTTAATGGACTGTATGGGTTTCAAATTTTGACTTTTTGGTTCACTGATTTTACTCATTCTCATGCACTTGATATCCCAGTTCTTTGATTATTGAAAGTATGTTCTAATCTAGCATGAGTTGGTTTACTAAACTTTGTAATTGGTTTCATGAAGTTATTATTTTTCCATTTCCTAGATGCTCTACTATTATTTGTTTGCCAGAAATCTTGTTTATAATAGCACAACTAGTTTATATAATTTTTGTTGTGATCTTGATGCCCTAATGAATTATGTGCTGAAGGAAGAATTGTTTTTATTGCCCTGTATTTAGAGAATATCCATGAATGTTTTTGATGTATTGAACATGGATTCATATATGTTGAGTGGCTTTGTATGATATTGTGAGAATTATTTTGATGTTGTGTCTTTGAAGGGTGATGTCTCTATGTCACTAAGGTTCATCAGTCTCCCAAAATTGTGGTAGTTTACTGATGGATGATTCATGTCATTATTTCAATTCACTGTGAAAGATAGAACTACGGCTTGTTATTGTGTGTCAATCTTGGATGAATCCATTGGATATCTTATGATGTGTTTAAGATTACATGTATTGGTTTGCTTGGTGTAAGTTATGGGCCATGAGGTTAGGTTTGAATGAGCGGATCTTAATTTAATGATATTGGGCCGAATAGAAAATTTTTATATGTTTGGGTTTGTTTGATTATTTGAATTGAATTTGAGTATAGGTTTAATGGAGTTGGGTCAAGGGATTATATGAAGTATTTGGGCTTTGGTTTTGTGTTCATTAGGATTTGAAAAATATTGCATTGTAACAAAATTGTTCATGGGTATTCTGTAAGCTAATTTCATAAAAGCAATTGATTATAAATTTTCAGTCATGTTAATTTAATAGCATGACTGAAATAATTGATTGCTAATAAAGAAAGAGAACCGAGGTCCCATAAATTATGCTTGTCGGTAGCTCAATATGATGTTAATATGTTATTTATTTGAAGCATGCTTTTTTCATGATATTTCCTCTAATGTTTCTTCTGTGGCTGATTTTAGGCCCATTTTGTGTTGCAATGTTATTTACAGGAGTTAATGCGGCTGAGGAGTTCGATATTTCCTCTTAATAAAAATTGACTTCAAAAAGACTTTTGACTCTATGCAATGGAAGTTTATTAGGAATATTTTCCTTTTATTTGCTTTCGCTTATAGTTTGTGCATTGGGTGATGATAAGTGTAGAAACTACTGCCTTCTTTATAGGAGTTAATGGGGACCTGTTTGAGTTCTTCAAAGTTAAGTGTGGGGTTCGACAAGGAGATCCATTATATCCCTATCTCTTCATTATGTGCATGGAGTACTTTTATAGGTAGTTGAATCTTGCTTCTGCCAATCCGAGCTTTGGCTTCCATCCCAAGTGTCACTCATTAAGAATATCTCACTTAGCTTTTGCTGATGATGTTGTTCTTTTATCTCATGGAGATCTTTCCTCTATGCAGACTCTTTATGATGAGCTCATGGAATTTAGCAAGGTCTCTAGATTATCCATTAATGCTATGAAATCTTCTATTTTCTTTGGAGGGGTAAATCAGATTATTAGAGCTAGTATTCTTCGGGCTACTGGTTTTTCTATGGGCTTCTTTCCCTTTACCTATCTTGGAGTGTCTTTGAGTCCTCATAGACTTCTTACTAGCCAATTCAGTCCTCTAGTTTAGAAGGTTGAGTCAACGATCCAGCTTTGGAAGGGGAAATTTTATCTTATGCTGAAAGGTTGGAGCTTATTCGTTGTGAAATCCCAATTTTTCTATGGGTTTAAAAATATATATATATTTTTTATTTTATTTTTTGATAAACCACTGTTGGTGGAGACGCCTCCACCGACAACAAAAAGTTTGAAAAACCACATGGTGGAGACCATGTGGTTGGAAGATAAGATCATAATTATTTAAAATATATATAATAAAAAAATTAATTGGTTTACAAACTTTCGGTGGAGAAAGGTCACCAATAGTGGAGCTAATAATACATGGTGCGACCTTCGTTTGGCATTTAAGCACAACTAAAATTAAATAAAAGAGACCATGTGATGTGTCTCCATTTAAGTATATGAAAATGGGACATATATGGGGACAATAAATTATAGTGTGGGACGATAAATTATGGGAAGGTTTGATCAAATAAATAGAACACAATGTATAGAAACACAATGTACAGATAAATTCCATCTGTATACCATTTTAGTTACGTAAGAGTTTATGGAGTTGGAGATCAAGATCAGTAGTTTTAAGTTCGGGTTAAGATCGTTGGTGAGCGTATAAAAGGTGGGAAGTGTTGAATTATGATGTGGCTCATTATAATGAAGAACTGAATATGAACGTCCAAAGGAAAAGTTGAAGGCTTTGCGGAGAGACGAGGAGGCCAAAGGGCTCTGAGTCTCCAATCGCAAAGCCCTCGGGATAGAAATAAATTCAACTGCAGTTGCAGGGGTGCGGATATCTAATCGAGAGCACAATATTGACACCAAACAAATTAGGCACTACATGATTAGTTGACAAAGTAATACAAATAAATATTATAAACTTGATAAAGGTGATAGTGAGTGTGAGGTTATAAAAGCAGTTGTATGCATAAACGAATTATGATTAATAAAATTGTATGATATTTTCTTTAGGTGACAAGAAATAGGTTTCCGCGGTATGTGTAAATAAATTAAGTATTAAATATGCTTATCCAGATATGAATATTAGTTTCAGATTCCAATAAAGGTAAAGTCATGGTTGAGACAAAAAAAAAACTAATGCTTAACGATGATATTTACTGTGAACGTTGATCCGTCGTTCTAGTTAATTAATTCTACATATGGAATTATAATTAGGTTGAAGTTATTGAAGTAGTTTTGTATTAAATGAATATTCCCCTATTCGTGGTTGCTCAGCGGTAGGATAAGTATATATAATGTAATGTGAGTGGAGCTCCGGTTTATAGGCCTAGTGGTTACAGTAATTGTTTTACTTTATATTATACCTTGATATTGTCACATTGTGGATCTAATTGTGTATATGTGCATGTAAATATCTTTACGTCGATGTTTTGTGAATAGATTGTTTGCACTATATTATTAAATTATATATATATATACACTTATTTATTTAGGTATATAAAGTCATTCTAAACTCATGATACTTAATTTTGAACATAAAGTGATATTAAATAGTATGAGAATGATCTAAGATAAGTGAGGAAATAGTACGAAAATGAAGTATGGTAAATTTAGATGCTGGAGTATATAAACTGATATTTGCAGCTTATTCTAATTAATAGAATTGATAAATCTTTTCTATCTATGAGTTTGAGGATATTTCTATAGATGGGTTGGTGGTTTATTAAAAGAATGACCAAGGTAGTGATGATAGTTATAAGTTAGAGTTTCTGATGATTATCGGTGTAGGTAACATGACATAGTATTTAAGGATAAATCAAACAATGTATCTTTGTAGTGTAAGTGGGAAAGGTGATGGCATTGTTATTGGAGCGATAGTAATTATATATATAACATATGGTAGGACTCAGTATTATGTGCATCAAAGGTATGACTCAGTCATGATATAAGGAATGTGGCTTTATGGTGTGTTAAAATTAATTTCAGTTGAGTAATCGTTGTCTTATATAAGATCGATATGTTGACGAGATTTTTGTGAAATTGGACGTAGAGGTAGGAATTGGGTATTAAGAAACGAATTAAAGATCCGAGATATATGACCATATTATATTATATTGATTTTGGCACAATAATGTATCAAATGCGTAAATGGAGACAAATGAGCTAAAGGTACGTGAATGAGAAAATGTGATTGAACTTACCAGATGTTAGAATTGGGACGATCTAAATTTGCATGAGACAATATAGGTGGCAATAGGTTGAGTACTTGAATGGTACATAATAGATAATTTTGGGTTACTATGATATCGAACAAAGATAGACCGTAAGGATATATAACGAAATGTTGGTAAAGATATTTATGGCATATACAGTATTTCATACGCGGACCTGGGAAAGTATACTACTTATAGTAAAGATATTTAATTCTAAGTAACGAATGAGAAATGGTAATTCTAGATTGATTGCATAAAACAAATTTCGATGATGGAATTTTATAAAGAGGGAAGACTGTAACACCCGACCTAAATTACAGTGAAAAGTTTAGGGAATTTATATTGACACATTTTATGAGGGAATTAAGAAAAACTTAGAATTGATATATAGGAATACCTTAATAGAGTCAAATTAATTTTAATAAATTATACAAAGAAAATAAAATCTAAGAGCGCATGAATCGTTCGAATCGGAGTTGGAATGAATTTACTATGAATTATGTAAGTTAAATAAAATAAAATTAAAATCAAAATATGACAATATATACGATAATGGCAAGGTGGTAAATACATATAGGTATTTAGTGTAATACAGGTGAAAAAGCAAGGGCATAATGGTAAAAGACTAGCTAAAGGATTTAAAATAAATATAAAAATATATGCACGCAATCCTAGGGAAGCAACTAGAACTGCCGTGAAGACCGGGTGTGAGGCGGCGACGGAATGGGCTCTTGGTGTCTCCTGCAAAGGTGGGCAGCAACATCGGTACGGAAATTACGATCTCGAGGCGAGGAAGCTAACGCCCTCGGTTTCGTACGGAAAGGAGCCATTTTTGGTGGTCAACGATGGAAGAAAGACGATACGAGCGGAAGACTTCAAAGCCAAAAATCTCCCAACTCCGGCCACCGCACGGTTAAAGGATCGCGGAGATGAGTTCCTTGCACCATGATCGACCGAATCATACCAACGGTGAGGCTCACCATGCTCTAAATGGTGGCGCCCGATAGGGATGCCCACGGGTCAGTTGGACCCGAATAGAGGAAAGGGGATCCGGGTTACGAGAAGGCCTGCCGCGAGAATTCACAGGAGTTTCGGATATTATCTTTCCAAGGGAAAAGTATGATCCCTTTCTATTTATTCTCCGTGGGATTATGTTCAAGTTGTTGAAATTAAACAAGAGTCTCAAAATCTTACTTTCAGGAAGCCAAGATCGAACTCCTCACCCTCATCTGTTGAGGGAAGAGAATTGGTTTGGGCCCAGTTGACCCGAACCCAATTTAAATCAAATAAAAAAAATACATATAAATAAATAGTTAAGATAATTAATATTAATGGTTAGTGTATTGTTCTGTATTTCAGGAGCATATACTAGTAACTGAAACTAACGAGGTTAAGGGGAACGCATAACTGTAAGTAGTACTCAACTGTATTACAGAACTTTGTGATTTTTGAATTTTATGTGCTATTATTTTTACTGATTGTGATGTCTATTTAACTGTGTATGATGATAGTTTGTACTGATTGAATGTTTTCATGAGATCGAATTTGTGATGTTTTGAATAAATGTGAACTGTGATAAAAATGATTTATTTATGTTATAGCTATATGTGCTGTTTGGTTACCATGATTTATTTATGTTATAGCTCATGTGACGGAAGCTAATTTTCATAGAAGATTGATAAATTAAGTATCACATTTATTTATGCTCTTACAGTTAATAACTATGATGTATGGTGATAAGTGTAGATTCGGAAATGAGGATGAAAGGTATAAGTGTCAAAGTAGTATACTTAGAGGGTATTGAATGGATGTTACTGTATATTTGAAATATATAAGAAGACACTTTTAATTCAGATTAGATTATACTAAACTATTTATTGGGTTTGTTAAAAAAGTGGATTTCTATTGGTTATAGGTTCTTATGTTTAGGGTTGCTAAGTTGTAAAGCGTGTTTATAATGAAATGCGAGTAGCGTTCCGACCTATGAATCTATTGGTTAGGGTTTCGTGGGACGGGGCGTTACAGCCCATCTAAGGCTTGCGAGCCCTAGTCAGCCTTGTGAGCCCGTACGACCTAAAGGTTTGTAGGTCCATCTAAGGCTTGTCAGTCCCCGTCATAATTATGAGTCCGTATGAAAATTAAGGCCTGTTGGCTCCATTTAACTCCACATGACATACATGGATAATTAGAGCCCATCAGGCCCTGTAAAGCCCAAAGGTTGGGCTTCAATACAAAATAAGACTTAATTGTGTTTGACAGCATGTGAAACTCACGTGCCAAACATGTGAGCTATAACACTATAAATATGAGTAGTCCAAGCCTCTTGAATCTCTCTGGTCATTCTCCTGGTTCCACTTCTCTCTCTAAAAGTCTATTCACTTCTCTCACTATAAATTCCCCCTCCGTCATTGGACTCGATCGTATGAGACCACCCCGGTGATGATCACTCTTTCGTTCGACCTAGTGTATATTCGCAGGTTGTCGAAGGCCTCAATCGACTTTTCATTGATTTTAGATTTTTGGATCTACAATTTGGCGCCCACCGTCGGACCTCGACAATCATTTTGTGCTTAGGTTACACTAGTTCAGACTACGCTACAATGGCTTTGGACCGGCACGAACTGTGACGCCCCGATCCTCAGGACGCCAGGTGCCCTCTCTGACACCGTCCTACGCCACTAGTGCGATCATCCGGCGGACCGGAAATCCGACTGCATTTCCCCATATATCGGAGAGTCTCCGCCTGCATCAGAAACACGCAACATAATTCATCCATCACACTGGCAACCTAGCTAGGCCTCAGGCCTCAATCACATGCAATCCGGATCCTAGGGGCCTCAGGCCATCCACTACCAGCATGCACAAACTGATAGTATAAACACATCATCAGATTCATAATATCATATAACCAAAAACAACTCTGCATACATCATGCATGAACCCTCTGGTGCCAAGGGTTATAAGAATATCATGAATAAACGTCACTACATCATATACAAATACGTGCTTAGAGTATCTCTCTAGCACCCACATCCTACCCAAGACCATCCATGTCACATCCCGCTCTCACTGATCCGCTCCACCAGTACCTGTACCTGTACCAGTATTACCTGTGGGAAGGAATGAAAGTAGAGGATGAGCAAGAAGCTCAGTAGGGTTTAGAGTATGTAGAGTATAATGGCTGAATCCAAAATAGTAGGTTATACAACAATATGATAACTACCACATGCACGTATACTCAACAAGCACATAAACATCAATCCGGGCAATCCCCTCATGAGCAAACCTCATCGATACCATGGCTCGTTCCATGTAATATTGAACGTGAGCGAAGCTCACCAAATCAACTCATCAATATCATGGTCGCTAACCATGACTATTGAACAGGAGCAAGCTCCCCAACATCAACGCTCTTGGATTACCCGGTTGCGTGATCCTACCACGCCCGCACCACTCCAGGCAAGGTCACTCATGAACCATACCTCTAGTGCGTTATCCTACTTGGAGTTCACTTGACTCGGTGGTAACTCTCATCACCTCATCATCTCTCAAAGTAGCTTTCAAGAATCCTAAGGAGACCCGAGTCCATACCCTATCCCCCATGCAACTCTAATGCATTAATGCCATGACATGCCGAAAGGTTATATATATGAACAACCTACATATATATATATATATAACTATCATGATGCATGAACAGAAGTCATATCGTGCCCATAGATGATGGAACACCCACAATCGGTCATGCAACATCAAGAATTAACAATAAGTCAAATTAGGGTTCGTTTCCCCTTAGAAGCAATTAAGGCGGAAACACAAATAAACGACCAATGAGGAAATCGAAACGCCTTTAGAATAACGAAAATGAACGATAGAAAGAATGGTTGGAAATCCCCTACCTCGTGTCGAGCAATTTACCAAAAATCCAAAAGTTCCGTTCCTAGGGTTTCGGTTTGCCCAAACCTACAATGTGGCAAAACCGGACCCTCATATGCATCAATATATCAACCATAACTCATATGAATATCAAGTGAATCAATAAAGTCGAAATTACTTACTTCTCTCTCTAGAAATTCCTTCCAATAACCTCAACTCACTCCAAGTTCAACTCAACTCCAACACACAAACCAATCTACATAAACATCCAAAATTATCCTAGGATTAACATATCTAAACCATAGGAATCAACTCTAAATGAAACTAACCAAATTTAAAGAAAACCCTAGAAATGAAAACACGAAGAAACTTACCTCAAACCTTGAAATCTTCCTTGAATCTTCTCCAAGTCTCCAATCCAAGCTTAGACTCTCAAGGAATCACTCCAATATACTCTCTCTCTCTCTAGAATCGTCGCTCTCTCTCTCTCTAGAAGTGAAACATACCAGAAAAGTGTCTAAAATGTCTCGTTGGAGGTATTTGAAAAACGCGGGTCGCGCCTAGGCGCTACCCTGGGCTCCTAGGCGCCCTAGCCTTAACCAATCTTTCTTCAGGCGCTGTACTAGGCGGAATCCTGGGCGTGCAGGATTTTTCGCCCAGGCGGGGCACGCCTCGGCGGGCGCCTAGGCGCCCCTGCGCCTACTCCATTTCCCTCACCCACTGGACTGGGCGCTGCGCCTAGGCGCTCTGGGCTACGCCCAGTCCAGTGCCTCCTCATCTGGACCTCGACCATGCGCGCTCCTCCGCTGGATTAGGCGCCCCTAGGCGTACCGTTGCACACGCCTAGGTGCACACCGCCTAGGCGCACCAGCTGCACTTGGTTTCTCCTTTTACAGCCTCCTCACTGGACTAGGCGCAGCGCCTAGGCGCCCTCTGGTGCGCCCAGTCCATTTTTCTCCCTTTGTTCTAACACTCAAAATTTCCCAATATTTTCCCAAAAATTTTGGGTCGGGGTTTCACATCCTCCCCACTTAACAAAATTTCGTCCCGAAATTTAACTACATACGTACCTGAAACTCTGAACAATTCCGGTTACTTCTCCTTCATTCTGGATTTCAACTCCCAAGTTGCTTCTTCAACTCCGTGGTACATCCACATCACTTTTACCAATGGTATCACACTCGACCTCGTGACCTTATTATGTCGGTCTAGAATCTTCACCGAGTGAAGAGTGTAACTTCCGTCTTCCTCAACTTCCAACGTAGTCTAATCTATCACATGCGACGGATCCGGTTCATATTTCCGAAGCATTGATACATGGAATACATTGTGAACCTTCTCTAGCTTCGGTGGAAGTGCCAAACGGTACGCCACCGGTCCAACTGTCTCCAAAATCTCAAATGGCCCCACGAATCTCGGTGCCAACTTCCCATGCTTACTATATCTCTGAATCCCCCGTCTCGGACTAACCTTCAAGAAAACCTTATCGCCTACAGCGAACTCCAAAGGTCTCCTCCTCCGGTCAGCATAAGACTTCTGTCGGCTTTGCACGGTGATCAACCGCTTCCGGATCTCATCAACTCTCTCTCGAGCTTCTTTGACCATCTCCGGTCCCGAAATAACCTTCTCACCAACCTCCGCCCAACACAAGGGCGACCTGCAAGGCCTCCCGTAGAGCACCTCGTAAGGTGCCATCCCGATACTACTTTGGAAAGAGTTGTTATACACAAACTCCGCCAAATGTAAGTATCGATCCCAACTTCCTCCAAAGTCCACGACACATGCCCGCAGCATATCCTCCAAAACCTGTATGGTTCTCTCACTCTGTCCATCACTCTGAGGATGATATGCTGTAGAGAAATCCAACTTCGTTCCCAACGCTTCTTGCAAACTACTCCAGAATCTACCTGTGAACCGCGGGTCTCGGTCCGACACAATAGATAATGGAATTCCGTGAAGTCTCACAATCTCCTTGACATACATAGTACTCAAGGTCTCCAACGAATCCGCCTTGTTCATGGGTAAGAAGTGTGCAGACTTGGTCAATCTGTCCACTATTACCCAAACCGTGTCATGCCTCCTCTGAGTCATTGGCAACGCCGTCACAAAGTCCATAGTAATCTTTTCCCACTTCCATTCCACTACTGGTAATGGTTGCAACAATCCGGCTGGCCTCTGATGCTCTGCCTTCACTTGTTGACAAGTAAGACACTTCATCACAAACCTAGCAACATCGGCCTTCATACCCTTCCACCAGAAACTCTGCCTCAAGTCTCTGTACATCTTCGTACCCCCTGGATGCATAGCGAACCAAGAATGATGTGCCTCCTTCAGAATCTCTTGCCTCAACTCATCATCTTCGGGAACCACTAACCTTCCCGCATATCGTACTCCACCATCATTTCCTCGAACCCATCCAAGACTCTCATCAATTACATCAAATGTATGGTCTCCATTCTATGCATCTATAACCTTCTGAACCATCGTAGGTCTCGAAGTCATAGAACACAAATGCATCTTTTCCTCTTGACTCTTCAACTCTAATCCAAACTCATTGATTGTCTCCACAATTCTCCACTCATGCATGAATAGACTAGCCATCCTTTGCTTCCTACTCAATGCATCCGCGACTACATTTGCCTTACTGGGATGGTATTGCAAATCGAAGTCGAAGTCCTCCAAGTATTCCATCCACCTTCTTTGTCGCAAGTTCAACTCTTTCTGGGTGAACAGATACTTGAGACTCTTGTGATCCGAGAACACCTCAAATCTCTCTCCAGAGAGATAGTACCTCCATTGCTTCAGAGCAAATACTACTGCCGCGAACTCTAAATCATACACCGGATAATTCTTCTCATGTACCTTGAGCAATCTCGAGCCATATTCTATCACTCGGCCTTGCTGCATCAACACACAACCCAATCCGACCCCAGACGCATCACAATACACCTGGTAGCCTAAATTCCTCTCCGGGACCACTAACACTGGAGGTGTTGTCAACCTCTTCTTCAACTCTCCAAATGCGGCCTCACACTCGTCTGTCCAAACAAACGGTGTACCCTTTTTCGTAAGCCGCGTCATTGGCGAAGCAACTCTCGAAAAGTCCTCGATAAATCTCCGGTAGTAACCTGCTAATCCTAGGAAACTCTGAATCTCAGTCACGTTCTTTGGTCTTTCCCAATTCAAAACCGACTCAACCTTGGAGTAGTCAACTGCTATGCCCTCTTGAGTGATGTCATGGCCTTAGAACTTCACTTTTGTAGCCCAAAATTCACACTCACTCAATTTAGCATACAGTTGATTCTCCCTCAACGTCTGTAGCACCACCCTCAAGTGCTCCTCATGCTCTTCCTCTGAGAAGAATAAATTAGAATGTCATCTATGAAGACCACCACAAACCTATCCAAAAACGGTTGAAGAACCCTTTGCATTAGGTCCATGAATACCGCCGGGGCATTTGTCAACCCAAACGGCATCACAAGGAACTCGTAATGGCCATAACGAGTTCTAAACGCTATTTTCTGGATATCCTCATCCTTAATCCTCAGCTGATGATAACCCGACCTCAAGTCAATCTTAGAGAAGTGCCTAGCACCTCTCAATTGGTCAAACAAATCATTGATCCTAGGCAATGGATACTTATTCCTCACTGTAACCTTATTCAACTGCCTATAATCAATACACATCCTCAAACTTCCGTCTTTCTTCTTGATGAATAACACCGGTGCTCCCCACGGGGAGACACTCGGTCTAATGAATCCCAAGTCTAACAACTCCTCTAATTGAGAACTCAACTCCTTCAACTCTGCTGGAGCCATCCGATACGGTGGAATCGAAATCGGCTTGACGTTCGGATGCAACTCAATAGCAAAGTCATTCTCCCTCTTCGGAGGTAATCTCGGCAACTCTTCCGGAAATACATCCATAAACTCTTCCACTACCCGAATCATAGTAGCTACATCTCCCTTAGGAGCCGAAGTCACCAAACTTGCGACTCTACAATCCAAATACGAAGGGTTATCCATGAAATGTGGGCATGGAATCCCCTTCGATCCCCTCAACTGAATCACTCCTCCCTCGGGTACTCTAAGAGTGATCCTCCTTTGCCAAAAGTCAAGCACTCCTTGGTGCTTTGTCAACCAATCCACTCCGAGTATCACATCGAAGTCCTTGAAATCTAACACATACAAATCGGCTTGTAGAGATATCTCTCCAAACCGACACTCACAACCGAACACTACCCCCTCCAACGTGGTAAAGTGCCCGAATGGTGATGACACCGTAAACATTCTCCTAATCGGCGAAATCTCCACCGCTAGTGCGTTCGCTAACGAACTAGTAATAAATGACGAGGTAGCTCCAGAATCAAACAAGACTCTTGCCCAACAATTCGAAATCAAAAATGTACCTCCAATGAAGTTGGGATGCTCCTGTGCCTCCTGATGTCCCATAGCGAAGACACGACCATCCGTCAGTGCATACTGCTGCTGCTGAGGCTGTCTGGCTCCACCTCGCCCTCTCCCTCCCGATGGAACTGTAGGATGAAGAGTTGGAGGTGGTACTCCCGGTATGCTCTACTGCTGTGCTCTCTGGTTGCTCTCCGGACATTCACTCTTCCTGTGACCCAACTTGCCACACCCAAAGCACTTAAACCCATAAGATCTGCACTCATTCTTCATGTGTCCTTCTTTCCCGCACTTGTAGCACGTCACCTTGCCTCCTTGAAGCCTTGGACCCTTGCCTCGGTCCCCTCTCTGATGACGAAAATCAGTCCTCTGCTTCTTGTGGCTGCCACCACCACTACTACTCTCAGTCACTAGACGCTTCCTCTGAGCCTCATTCCGCTCACTCAACTCAAAGTCCAATGCCATCTCAACTGTATCATCATACGATACCACCCTAGTGGCCATCACCATCCTCCCAAGACTGGGTAGCAACCCATCTCGGTACCTTGCCGCCTTCTTTGCATCGGTAGGAGCAAACTCTCTCCCAAACCGATACAACTCCTCAAACTGCTTTCTGTACTGAGACACCTTCATCTCTGATGTCTGCAACAAATCAAGAAACTTCTTGGCCTTCCCAGTCTGCAGAGGTCTCGGCACAAACTTCTGCATGAACAACTGCTCAAAAGAAGTCCAAGTCAGCTCGTTCCTCCTCTGACCCATGGACATCCACCAGTCATAGGCCACTCCACTCAGATAGTAGAAAACAAACTTCACCCTTCGTTCATCGGGTATCTCCAATGTGTCTATCCTCATGCTCAATTGATTGAACCACTCCTCCGCCCCCACACCCATTCCATCTCCGAAAAAGGTTGGAGGAGAAGTCCTCCTCAGCTGATCCACCTTATACATGCCCCTTCCAGCTCTCGGTGCTATAGCTACCTCAGTAGTAGCCTCGAGTACCACTCCCTCAGTATGAATGCCAGTTGCACCGATCGCCTGAGCCATTGCTTGTGCTATAGTCTGTGCCTGTGTCTGCACCATACTCATCGTGAAACTACCTAGCCCCTCCATCGTCACCGGTTGCCCCCCTGTGGTAACAGGAGCAACAGGTCCTGCAGGTGTTGCCTGCTGATCAGTACTCTCCGTCGGTAGTCCCTCAAGAACTATCTCCTCCTCTCTCAACTCCGGATCCACATTCGGAACCGAATCCTCAGTGCTAGGTGTGCCTCTAGTAACACGTTCCACCCTAACACTACGGCCTCTACCTCAGCCCCTACCAACTCCCCGTCGGCCTCTGCCACGAGGTACCTCAGTCCCATTCTCGGACCTGGTAGTTCTACGGGTATTCATCTGCATGGCAAACAGACAATACCATTTAACGCACAACTCAACAGAGGATTTATTAGGGATAGAAAAACATACCGGATCAGCAGCGGTTGTGACATGGCCTAGATTGCACTACCATATACCTAGGACCCAACCCCAATCCTACATATGGCCGTAAATAAATCAACCTCCCTTTGATACCAAACTGTGACGCCCCGATCCTCAGGACGCCAGGTGCCCTCTCTGACACCGTCCTATGCCACTAGTGCGATCATCCGGCGGACTGGAAATCCGACTGCATTTCCACGTATATCGGAGAGTCCCCGCCTGCATCATAAACACGTAGCATAATTCATCCATCACACTGGCAACCTAGCTAGGCCTCAGGCCTCAATCACATGCAATCCTGATCCTAGGGGCCTCAGGCCATCCACTACCAGCATGCACAAACTGATAGTATAAACACATCATCAGATTCATAATATCATATAACCAAAAACAACTCCGCATACATCATGCATGCACCCTCTGGTGCCAAGGGTTATAAGAATATCATGAATAAACGTCACTACATCATATACAAATACGTGCTTAGAGTATCTCTCTAGCACCCACATCCTACCCAGGGCCATCCATGTCACATCCCGCTCTCACTGATCCGCTCCACCAGTACCTGTACCTGTACCAGTATTACCTGTGGGAAGGAATGAAAGTAGAGGATGAGCAAGAAGCTCAGTAGGGTTTGGAGTATGTAGAGTATAATGGCTGAATCCAAAATAGTAGGTTATGCAACAATATGATAACTACCACATGCACGTATACTCAACAAGCACATAAACATCAATCCGGGCAATCCCCTCATGAGCAAACCTCATCGATACCATGGCTCGTTCCATGTAATATCGAACGTGAGCGAAGCTCACCAAATCAACTCATCAATATCATGGTCGCTAACCATGACTATTGAACAGGAGCAAGCTCCCCAACATCAACGCTCTTGGATTACCCGGTTGCGTGATCCTACCACGCCCGCACCACTCCAGGCAAGGTCACTCATGAACCATACCTCTAGTGCGTTATCCTACTTGGAGTTCACTTGACTCGGTGGTAACTCTCATCACCTCATCATCTCTCCAAGTAGCTTTCAAGAATCCTAAGGAGACCCGAGTCCATACCCGATCCCCCATGCAACTCTAATGCATTAATGCCATGACATGCCGAAAGGTTATATATATGAACAACCTACATATATATATATACATAACTATCATGATGAATGAACAGAAGTCATATCGTGCCCATAGATGATGGAACACCCACAATCGGTCATGCAACATCAAGAATTAACAATAAGTCAAATTAGGGTTCGTTTCCCCTTAGAAGCAATTAAGGCGGAAACACAAATAAACGACCAATGAGGCAATTGAAACGCCTTTAGAATAACGAAAATGAACGATAGAAAGAATGGTTGGAAATCCCCTACCTCGTGTCGAGCAATTTACCAAAAATCCAAAAGTTCCGTTCCTAGGGTTTCGGTTTGCCCAAACCTACAATGTGGCGAAACCGGACCCTCATATGCATCAATATATCAACCACAACTCATATGAATATCAAGTGAATCAATAAAGTCGAAATTACTTACTTCTCTCTCTAGAAATTCCTTCCAATAACCTCAACTCACTCCAAGTTCAACTCAACTCCAACACACAAACCAATCTACATAAACATCCAAAATTACCCTAGGATTAACATATCTAAACCATAGGAATCAACTCTAAATGAAACTAACCAAATTTAAAGAAAACCCTAGAAATGAAAACACAAAGAAACTTACCTCAAACCTTGAAATCTTCCTTGAATCTTCTCCAAGTCTCCAATCCAAGCTTAGACTCTCAAGGAATCACTCCAATATACTCTCTCTCTCTAGAATCGTCGCTCTCTCTCTCTCTCTAGAAGTGAAACATACCAGAAAAGTGTCTAAAATGTCTCGTTGGAGGTATTTGAAAAACGCGGGTCGCGCCTAGGCGCTATTGTTGCACTTGGTTTCTCCTTTTACAGCCCCCTCACTGGACTAGGCGCCCTCTGGTGCGCCCTGTCCATTTTTCTCCCTTTGTTCTAACACTCAAAATTTCCCAATATTTTCCCAAAAATTTTGGGTCGGGATTTCACACGAACGACCTTGTTGCTTGGCTAACAATTCTCATTGAGCAAATATAGGAGAGAGCCACTCAGTCAAAAGTTGTTGCGGGAGAATGTCGAGCTTATCATGCTCAAATTCGATCGACGCACGGAATGTCGAGAGCACTCCATAACAGGTTAATTTTATAATTATTATAATTATTTGGGTTTTATTTGATAGGTATGCAAATGCACAACGATGATGCTACAATGGTCGTCCGAAAAGATATCCATCCAATAATATAGTTGTCGACCGGATAATAATCGTACTCTACACTTGACGTCAAGTCTCAATAAACGATAATAGCTACCCTACCATCAAAGTGTCGATTTCTCCGTCTATCAACTGTAGATGCATCAAAGATTGGAAACCTTGCTAGAGTTAATATACATGGCAAGAGACCAAATGTGTCGAGCGACACTTGAAAGAAGCTGAAGCAATGGCGCGCAAGACACAAAAGATTCACTGTGTTTTCATATTGGCTCTATAAACAAAGGTCAGGATGTCGACCGAAGATCACATGGTCACTTGAAAGTATAAATAATCTTTTTAGCATGTATTGCTCCTTCTAACATCTGCAGGAAACAAAAGTTAACCCATCTCGGTCTAGATGAGATCAACTCCAACTTCGGTCTATCAACAATCACATTGTCGATCGAGGAGCGCAAAATTCCTTGATGGTGCTACCTTTCAAAATAATTCAGAGTTTACACTTCAAACTACACTCAAAACTCAAGCAACTTAACTGCAAAAGTGGGGGACAAACTAGCAAGTTGCACATCAACATTCAAAGCGCGATCGGCACTAGTTAAGATACACCAAAAGGGGTATGTAGAGTAAAAGATGCTTTGGTAGCACAAGAAGGGATACAATGGATATGAACATTGTCTCGTTCAACCAATAATACAAGAAAATCCTGTTGTAGTATTGTCTCCGTTCGACTAACATCAAAGAAGTGCCATCAAAAATAAATGTGACTCCTCCGCTCGAGAAAGATATAAAGAAGGTGCTTAGAGAATTGGGAATCCTTCGTTCAACCAACATATGAAAAGGTTTTGTCTCCGTTCGAAAGATGCATGAAGAATAGGCGTGGCGAATGATTACATTGCCTTAGTTCGACAAAGAATTGATAAAAATTATTTCAAGTTCAAAATTACCTTTTAAAATCTTCGCTCAACCAAACATCAATTGTTTGAAGTACAATTGTAAAAAAAAATGCAGCATGGTCATCCGAACAATATAAAGCACGGGAAGTCATCATATCCAATTGTGGAGTCACCAAAGATTCAAGTCGAGTCCTCGTTCGATCAAGGTATCACACGAATGTCTAACTGTTTCTCTCAATATAATATTGTTTTGTTCGACAGGTGTTACAGATGGGAACGACCAAGTAAGCTCAGACATAAAAGTAGAGCCTTAAATGAAAAAATCATCTCGATCGACAAAGGTATCAAACCCATACTTCATTCTTCTTCTACTATAAATGTTTCGGTTGACAAATCCTTAAAATGAAAATTTATGTCGTTCGACATGCATTTAAAAAAATAAAAGAGTCTCTATTCGACCAAAATTTGTTGAAGAGAAAAGCCTTGTTCGATCGGAATATACAGTCATGTTCGCGTGATTATTTCATGTTGCACAACCAAAATTGTTTCCTTTTCCCAAGATAATTGTCCTTGCACTAGTACGATTGCTTCAGTCATGCATACACTACAACCATGCACATAATTGCTTCAATTTGCTGCTTCATACAACCAAGTTACGTCGCACGAACTTTTCATATTTACTAATAATTTTATTCCTCATATTCACCTATTTTTCCTAAGCATCGTGATCGACCAAGGCTATCTTTGCAATATGGAGCTAATCAAGTATATATAAGCATTTTGTTGGGATTGACTTCCATATTTATTGGCATGAGATTGATTCATATATTGTATTAACTATTTGTCTACTACACAAACCGGCAAGTGATATCAATCCTTCACATGTCACTTGCCCAATCGGTTATGTTAGGGGATTCAAGACACTTAAAATACTTGTATTTATTTTTTCATTCAGTTCACATAATGACACAAATTAATTAATATTAACATTGCCTTGTCCTCCAAGCTAGGCAACCTGACTTTGTAGAACTATCGATCGACATAAAATGCAGCAGGCACGAGAATTTCGTGTTGGTTGGCATTGCCAACTAGTCACCAGAATCAGTCCACCACCAAAGCAAAAGTCGTATGGCAACCAAAATAAATCTTTTATGCAACCACTACTTACTTGTGATGTTTTGATCCACAAGGTTTCTCCAAGCCAACCAATTTGACTTCGAGACTGGGGATAAATAGGGAATACCCTAACACCCAAGATCGTTCGACACCCATAGTAGAAAATTATTTACAACCTCACCAAGTCGTACATAAAGCCACATGGAGCACAACATGAGCATAGGTTGCACTCAATTATGAGTAACACAAGTAGCAAATTGATCCATTTTTTACATAGATTGCACTACGTGCGGCATCCTCTGGCAGTTTCTAAATCTTTATCATAGTTGTACCACTAAAAAAACAAGGAAGCTAAATCTAGCAAGCGATCAACAAAACTTGTATACCAAAGCCACCACGAAGTCGCTCGACCTAGTCACTATAGTCGTGTGAATCATGAATTGAAAGTGGTACATAAGCGCCTGTGGCTTTGAGAATCATCATCAATAATGGAGCACCTCGAATATTGCACGACATTGGGAGCTACAAAGTGGGTATTCCATTCGTAGGAAATATTTTTAATTCTCTCTCTAATCTTATTTTCATACGACAGGTTGACCATGGATGAAAATTATTCACTACTCTTAAAGCCAAGGAACTTGACTTCAAGACTGGGGGACAAACTGTATGTGCAAAAAATCGTCCTATGACTTAGAACTCCTTGGGACACACATTTTTTGTTCGACATAAACACTAGCAATGATCGATTATGCTTGTGAGCCCGTACGACCTAAAGGCATGTTTGCCCATCTAAGGCTTGTAAGCCCCGATTAGGTTTGTGAGCCTGTACGACCTAAAGGCCTGTTGGACCATCTAAGGCTTGTAAGCCCCGGTCAGGTTTATGAGCCCGTACGACCTAAAGGCTTGTTGGCCCATCTAAGGTTTGTGAGGCCCGGTCAGGCTTGTGAGCTCGTACAACCTAAAGGCCTGTAGGTCCATCTAAGGCTTATAAGTGCTCGCCATACTTGTGAGTCTGTACGACGATTAAGGCCTATTGGTCCATGTAAGGCTTGTGAGCCCGTTAGACTTATGAGTCCGTATGACAATTAAAGCATGTTGGCTCCATTTAGCTCCACATGACATACATGGACAATTAGAACCCATCAGGCCCTGTAAAGCCCAAAGGTTGGGCTTCAATACAAAATAAGATTTAATTGTGTTTGACAAGGGCCCAATGGCCCAATACAAGTTTAATTGTTGACAGCATGCGCAACTCACGTGCCAAACATGTGAGCATTAACACTATAAATATTGAGTAGTCCAAGCCTCTTGAATCTCTCTGGCCATTCTCCTGGTTCCACTTCTCTCTCTAAAAGTCTATTCACTTCTCTCACTACAAATTCCCCCTCCGTCATTGGACTCGATCGTATGAGACCACCCTGGTGATCATCAATCGTTCGTTCGACCTAGTGTATATTCATAGGTTGTCGAAGGCCTCAATCGACTTTTCATTGATTGTAGATTTTTGGGTCTACAATTTCAAAAATTGACTCTTTATGGATTCAATGGTTTCATCAATAGTTTTTGTTCAATCAATCCATCTGGGGAGCTACTGCACATAAATCAACTTTACCAATGTGGAAATACATTGTTTATCTTAAGGATTATATGCTTCAATGTTTTGGAGGTGTGGCCAGGCTATTCTTCAGATCCAAGAGTTGCATGGTACCTTTTCTCTATCTCGAAATACCTATGAATTTTTCAGGATTAAAAGAGATAAGGTGGCATGGAAAAGAGTCATTTGGGAAGCTTGGTCTCTACCTAAGTTCTCTTTCATTTTGTGATTGGGAGTCAGGCGTCGCTAAAAACTAAGGATAGGCTACGGTTCATTCTGATTAATACCTATTGTAGTTTTTGCTAGAGGGAAGAGGAAACTCATAGGCTTTGTTCTTTATGTGCCCTTGGGTTGATTCATTTTGGAAGAAAGTAAGGGCATGGATCAAAGTCCAAAAGTGCTCATAAAATGCTTCCTAGTGCTTTCAGAGGGTTGCATGATAATACAAAAGGTGTTACCACGAGAATGAAAAAGGCTTCTCTAAGTATTATGGTCTATCTTATTTGGCAAGAGCAGAACAAGAGGGTCTTTAAGAAAGCCTCCCAAGATATTGAGGTTATTGTGCATAAATTTTAGATAATATTTTGTTCTTTTCTTTAATTCAATGTTAAGATCCTAATGTTGCTTCAGAATGGATTCATAAACTCATGGGTCAGTGATCTTATTGCCTTTCATAGCTTATGGCTGGCTTTGTGGATGGATCTTTGGATTGACTGCATGATTTGGTTTTATTATTATGCTTTGTTTATTGATCGTACCGATTTGAGTTGTGATGTTGCTCAGCATTTTGGTGGGACACTTGTTGCTGCTATGAGATGGTTGAATTTGACATCTTTGGAGGTTAATGGTTCATACAGTCTGAGTTCCTTTCAAATGTGGATCTATATGCCTACCTCTTTTTCTGAATTATTTATGGTTCTGTTCTTGCGAGGACGAGAGTCAAACATGAGTGAGAGTGTGTGGGACAAATGATGTTAGTAAAAGGGAAACACGAGTGTTTGAGGGGACTTGTGTGAACCATATGAAATTCAGGGTTGGATGGTAATGTTATATTTTCAAACTAATTCATTTTTTGTTTTGCAGGGTTTTAAATGGAGGCTTACTTTAAGGAACTGGATGCTCAAACAAATTTTGCACACTGTGTGTAATACCCCAAGTGTTTAGGCATGTTAAATATTAGGATTGGTTAGATTGAAGGTGCATATGTGAAATGGAATTAAATAAAATCAAAATATGTTTCATAAATTCTATATGAGAAATAAAATTTATGAGCGAAAGAATTATTTAAATCGGAGGTAAGACGAAATTACCGTGAATTTTAGAAGTGGGAAAAGGGATAATACAAATGAAGATATTCGTAATGGCAAGTTGGTAAATAATGGTGGTTGGTACGTGTAATCAAACTAGAAAGCGGGACCATAATGGTAAAAGGGGCTGGAAAACCAAATAACATAAAATAAAATAAAAATATATTGGCACGGAAATCAGGAACCCTAATATGGAAATTTGGGGAACGGCGGCGATGGAGAGGCGGTGCGGCAATTCTGCAACGGATTGAGACAAGTCCGGTGTCGAAAGAAGGATAATGGTGAGGCGAGTTCAATGAAGCCTATTTCGAATTAAACGGAGGAGATTCAAGCCGGCAACGAAGAGGGAGACGCCACTGCTGCCGAGATCTTTAGAGCCAAAATTTCTCGATCTCTGATCACAAAACAAGTAACTAACACTGACACTTGTCTTCCCTGAAATGAACCCACACGTGTATACTAGACCTGTGTGAGGGAGAAACAACACTGGGTTGACCTGACCCGATTGGGTTGGGCAGACCCAGTTCAGAATAAAAATAAATTTAAATTTAAATAATGGAATTAGTAATAATAAAATGTGATGTTATTTTGGAATTTTAAGAACGAATTCTTTAAAAGTTTAAAAGAGGTTTATTATTGGAAAAGCATGCGACGATAAGTAATACTCACCTATGTCATGGAATTGCATACTGAAGGATTATTAATTTTATAATTCCTGTAATTGTATGTATAAGTATGTGTGTGTGTGTGTGTGTGGGTGTATATATGTTAGTATGATTGAGTTGCTATAATGAGATTGATATTGTTATAATAATAGTTGTATGAACTCTGTTGATTATAGACATCAAGTTGATGTGGTTATGAACTGTCATGTAATTATATATATATATGTAAGACCAAATTTATGAAGATGTGTTATCTGTATAGTAATATATACGTTAATTGTGTTGTGTTTATGAGACTGAATTAGTGATGATGAGTTATCTGTGGATGGTGAACTGCTATGTGATGATGTATAGAGGTTACAGTTAATGGTCACACTGCATGAATCATAGCATATCATGGCATACATGACATACACATTAAGGGAAAATGTTTTCACGAACTAGGTATTACTGCTACAGGTATGATGTACTGGAACGAGAAAGGTTTATAAGGTACTGTTAAATGAAAAGGAAAAGGAAAAAGGAAAATGAGTAAGGGGTACAGATGTTGATTGAATGTGCTCTATGGTAGAGTATTAGATAGAAAATCTTAACTGGTTGCTCTGTAGCAGTTTACCTAGGTTAAGGGTCTGAGTACTGAAAAAATGATTTAAATGGCTGACTATTTTCTAATGATGATGTTCATATGCATTCATGCATCAGTATTACTTGCTAGTCCTCTACTCACTAAGTTCTGTGTCACAGGTATGGAGTTCGTTGATGATTTTGCTGACATAGGAGTTGATGCTGCCGCGAATCCATGAAAAAGGATGCTCATGTGCGAAAGTTAGGTTTTGATAGTCCATGACCAGAATATTAACTTTTATTTAAGCTTTAAGGTTGTTGCTAGTATTTCAGGTTATAGTGACTAAACAAAAGTTCGCAAAATGAGGCCAAGAAATATATATTGGACGTTACTGATTTAATTACCATTATGAGGTTATGATTGTTAAATGCTCATCGGAATTAGGATGCTTGATTTGAGTTATTTAAGGAGTTTAGTTAATTAGAGATAGATGATGCTTAGCTATATTTATTCTAGCATTAATTGGGTTCTTCTTATATATAGAATTAGGTAGTAGTGATGGACTGAGATGTAATATAGGTAGCGTTCTGTACTACGAGCTCAAAAATTAGAGTTTCGTGGAACGGGGCATTACAGATGGTATCAGAGGGCAACAGTCCTTTAAAATAAGTTAAATAGTATGATATATATAATGAGTGAAGGATTAGTAAAGTTACATGAGTATCATGGATCGGCACGACCATCGACAATTAAGTACTTTAAATTTAATTTTTATTGTTCGGTAACCAATGTTTAATTATTTGTATATGCCTCCTAGAATGTATATGTGTTGAAATATATTAGTGTGATTTGAGATAATTACATTATTTATGTATGAGTAAGAAGAGGAATTGTGATAGGTCAATGTGGAGAACTGGTAGAGTATGATCTTTAAATGCTAGAATGTCGTGATAGGTGTATTAATGATTAATTTATCATTAAGGGAATTGGAGAATACATTTTTATTTATGCTTGGGTGATTTATTAAATGAATGATCAATGGTGCGATCATAGTTTAAGTTAGGATTTCTGATGATTATCGGTGTAAGTAGCCTGTCATAGTATTTAAGGATTTATCCTTAGCATTGTAAATGGGAAATGTGATTGCATTCTCATTGGAGCTACTGTAATGATATATGATGGTATATACATGATATCATGTTAGTATTTACATGATAGATAGTAAGTATTTAATAGAGATGAATAACTAAAGATCCGTGTATCGGAGAATATGATTGGACTTATGGAATGTTAGTATCATGACAATTTAAATTAGCATGGGATAATAAGGTAGCGATAAGTGGGATACTGGATCGTTACTTAATAATTTTTTGGATCACTATGGTATTGAAAAAGGATAGATCGTAAGGTTATAGAACATAATAATCTAATACTGGTAGTGATATTCACCGGCCCAGGGAAGTTAAAACCCTTTGGTATCACATATATTAAAAATAATTAAATTAATAGAAGTAATTTTACAAGTAATTATTTTATTAGGAATGCAAAAATATTTGTCCCTATACATGTTCTTATACAATGGAATATATGAGTACTTAAGTAAGATGTTTGTGTGGATGATTACTTGAAAATGTGCATTGGAATGAAGTGAAATACGGTTTATTATGTTTTACAGTGAATACAGTACATATTTGGGATTTTGCCTGGATGTTTGTAAATACATATTAAAGGAGCTATAATGTCACGCCCCGTTTCCGGAGACGTGACTGGGTGCTCTCTCCGCACCCTCCCTAGGTCACTAGTGTGAACATCCGGGATCAACCGGAAATCCGGCGGCACCTCCCAGTATATCGGAGAGCGCCACCTGCATCAGAAACGCAGCAACAACAACATCACACTAGCAACCTAGCAACATAAGCCTCGGGCCTCAACCACATGCAATCCTGACCCTAGGCCTCAGGCCATCCACTACCAGCATGCACAAACTGATGGCATCACATATAAATCAACACACAGATTTATAAGACATCAAATATAACCATAAATCAACATCTACATCCACATACAAGCACCACCGTGCGAAAAGGTTATATTCTCTCAACATAGATATACTACATACACCCACATGCATAGAGTATATCTCTAGCACCCTATCCTATCCAGGGCCATCCATGTCATGACCTGCTCACCGATCCGCAGCACCAGTACTCGTACCAGTGTCTCCTGTGGAAGGAAGAAAGTAAAGGAGTGAGCTAGAAGCTCAGTAGGGTATGAAGTAAACATCAATATAGGTAGAACCAAAAGGAAGCAATGCATCAATATGTAACTACCACATGAACGTATACTCAACAAATTCACATCAACATTTACCCGGACAACCCTTTCGGAGCATAACAACCACAACATCATTGCAACTCAATGAAATATTACACGGGAGCAAGCTCACCACAACCAACCACTCCTAGGATCATCCGGTTGCGTGAACCTATCACGCCCGCACCCCACAAGGAAAGTCACTCTTGACCTCACCCCTAGTGCGTTACCCCACATGAGGTTCACGTGACTTGGTGATAACAACCTTCACCTTGCCATCCTCCCATGTGGCTTTCAAGTAACCTAAAGGTTCCCGAGTCCATACCCGAGTCCCCCATGCATCTCTAATGCATCATGACATGTCATGCCGAATAGATAAGTATATATGAATATCCTATATATCATACATATCTACCATGATGCATGAAAGAAAATCACAACGTGTCCGTAGATGACGGAACATCAAATCGGGTCATGCAACATTCAACATCAACAATAATTCACACACAAGGCTCATTTCCCCTTAGAAGCAATTAAGGTGGAAACACAAATGGAACGACCAATGAGGAAATCAAAACGCTATTTAGGCAACAATAACGAATGATAGAAAGAAAGGTTGGAAATCCCCTACCTCGTGTCGAGCTATTTACCACAAATTCCACAATTTCGTTCCTAGGGTTTCGATTTCCCAAACCTAACAATGTGGCGAAACCGAACCCATTCACACATCAATAAACAACCAACAACTCATATAAACATCAATTAAATCCATAAATTCGAAATTACTCACCTTCTCTCTCTAGAAATTTCTCCAAAATCCTCCAAACTCAACCCAAGCTCAACTCTACTCCAAATCACAAACAAACCTAGATATATGTACAAAATCAAGCCTAAATCAACATATCTAAACCATAGAAACCAATTCCAAAAGAATCTAACAAAATCTACAAAAACCTAACTTTTACCAAAAGTGAGGAAACTTACCAAATCTCTTGAATCAAGCTTGAATCTTCACTAACTCACTTCAATGATCATAAATCCTCAAGAATCAAGCCAAGTTCTTGTCCAAATCACCTTATCTCCCTTCCATTTTCTCTCACTCTCTCTCTAGATGGGAAGAAGCCATAAAAAGTGAGGAAGAAGAAGAATTTTCATGCTTAAGGGCTGCTGGGTCAGGTGCTGGCGCCCTTCCAGCGCTGGAAGGGCGCCCGGCTCTGCCCAAAATGCCCAAATTTTGCCCTTTCAGCGCTCCAGCGCTGGAAGCACGCTCGACTCTGTTTTTTTTCTTTTTCGTTTACCAGTATACATCCGTCTCGGTCTAAGCTTCGATTTGATATATTATGAGCCCAAAACGGACATCCGAGCTAAAAGTTATGGCTCATTTAGTGAACCTAGCTCAAAACCGTTATTCCATGATTCCGTACCTCACGGATCATCCGAAACTCGACTCAAACTTAAATCTTTTTAGGTCGGGGTTTCACATATAATAAATAGATTGTGTGAGTTACAAGATGTAGTTATCGAAATCAATAGCAATTAAATTGTTATTTCGAGTTTGGGAGAATACCAAGTATTGGGTTAAACTAGACTACGAATGGATTAGTAATTAATAAAATTAAATAAGTAAATTTTATCAATTAACTTAAAAAAACAATAAGTGTCCACTTTCGGTGGGCATGTAATTGCCCACCGAAAGTGGGCAATTATGGGCCACAAATTGGTCACGTGAGTTGGCCAATTTGTGGCCAAGTCCAAGTAGTTTATTTAAATAAATAAAAAATAGAATGAAATGAAAGAAATAGAGCATGCGATGCCGAGAGAGAGATAAGGGGAAAGAAGGAGTTAGGAAGGATTAAAGTTGGGTTTTGAAGAATTTATGGAGCTTAGCATGTTTCAAGAAGGATTAAAGGAGGATTTGTGATTTTAAGGTAAGTTTTCTATAGATTTTCATAGTTAGGTTTTTATGAGTTTTGTAGATTAGAGCTTGAATTTTGATTATTTGAGATAATGAGGTTTAAATAGGTTGATTTATACTTAATTGTGTATGTATTTGTTAGATTTGAGTTGATTGGAAGATTTTCAAGCTTCAGAGCTTTGGGTGGAAATTCTAGAGAGAGAAAGGTAGGATTCTTTGAAATTATGGTTTAATTTACATTTGTATATGTTATTGAAGAGATATAAATTGTGAAATGGGCTGTGAATTTGCCATATATTAGGTTGGGGATTCAAACCCTAGAATTTGGAAATTTCTGATTTTTGTGAAATGACGTGGATTTGAGGTGGGGATTCTAGCCCATTCTATTCGTTCTCGTTTTAATATTTTAATTACGGATTCTCTCTTTATTGGTCTTTATATTTGTGTTCTTTCCTTACTTGCTTCCTAAGGAAGAATGAACCTAAGATTGTTCTCGTGTTTCATAAAATGTTAGATTGCATTCCCGATTGATTGTTTGGTCTTATACCAAGCATGTATGGTTCATGTTCATGCATCATGAGTAGTTATCTATATAACTAAGATATGTTTATATCTTTATTGATTCCATGGCATGACATTGTTGCATTAGAGCCACATGGAAGTACGAGTATGGATTCATGACTTCCGTAGGTTGTTTGAACGTCATATGGGTGGAAGGTTGTGGAACCCTGGCTTGGTTGCAACCGGATGACATCCTTATGAGGCAACGTACTGGGGTCCCGAGGGATCGGTTCAAGGAACCCGAGTCAGTATGGACAAGGCTGGCGCCTTGTAATTGGTCATATTTTCCTTATGAGTTGTAAGGTGGCGGTGTTCACCAAAGTCGATGTGTTGGGATGGATGTCGAGGCATCATCCTAGCAGTACTCACTGGGAGGAAACGGGACTGCTAATTTTGAGTATTTGATATGATGGTTCATAGTCTTTAGCATGCTGCTGCATTGGCTTCTTTAAAAATTCAGCTTATATATTATGCTATCTTGTTACCCCTACTGAGCCATTGCTCACCCTTTACTTCTTTCCTTCCCACACAGGTGAGACTGGTAATGATACCGGCGCTACGGATCTGTAGGAGGCGGGATGACATGGTGCCACCTGGAGACACTAGGTTGGGAATAGGTTAAAGGATTGACCTCCTTTATTTTGTTAATTAATATATTTGTGGGTTGACGATGTGTATTCGAATTATATATGTGAACACCTTGTCGGTGTGTGGTGGTGCGGTTAGGAGGGTGCCTTGTGTTAGGACTCCTACACCTCGATGTGAACTTTACAGTTAATTGCATGTTGATACATAAACGGATGTTGTGCTTAATTATGTTTTACGAATGCATGCTGTAGATGGCCTGAGGCCCTGCCTAGGATTGTGAATGCATGTGATGTGACGGCTAGAGGCCTTATATGGTTGGATAAATTTGTGTTGCGTTTCAGGTGGGCATTCTCCGATATACGGGGAGATGCTGCCGGATTTTCGGTAGAAATGGGTAGATTAAATATCATTTTGATAATGTGAGGATTATACATTTTTCGTATAATAGTTGGTTTCAAACAGTAGCGCCTACAGGGTCAGGGCGTTACAGAATATGTGAAATGGAATTGAATATAATCAAAATATGTTTCATAAATTCTATATGAGAAATAAAATTTATTAGCGAAATAATTATTGAAATCGGAGGTAAGATGAAATTACCGTGAATTTTAGAAGTGGGAAACGGGATAATTCAAATGAAGATATTGGTAATGGCAAGTTGGTAAATAATAGTGGTTCGTAGTGTAATTAAACTAGAAAGCAGGGGCATAAAGGTAAAACGGGCAGGAAAACCAAATAACATAATGGTTAGACCTGGAAGAACCACCAATGTGAATGATCATGAGACATCACATGCCTATCATCTGGCAGATGATACCCAGCAACAATACCAAGATTATGAAAATATTGCAAGGCATGAGGTACCCTTGGACGCACCTCAGGTCCAAGAAGGAGGAAACGTCCAGGTAGCACCACAGGAGGCTGCTGGTCCTCCCATTAGTGTTGTACGGTTTAATCAGCTTTGTCAACAAATGCAGCTCCTCACTAAAATGATGATGGCTAACCAGCAAGCCCCACTTTGGTCTACTGAGAGGGACGAGAATGATAGAAACTCTGGTTCTCTGGATTCCAGGAGCAAGAGAAGGGATCAAAACCGAGAAGGAAACTCCAATACCAACAGGAACACTTATTACTCCCACATCAATGATGATGTCAATAAGTACCTTCAAGAGGTAGACCGCAAGCTAGCAGCCCTGCAGGGACGCAATGTCATCGATGAAATGTGGGACAGTTCCATGACTCCCCTGTCTAGGGATATTCTTGAAACAGACATACCTTGTCACTTCAGGCTCGCCAACCTTGAGCAGTATGATGGGAAGAAGGACCCGTAGGACCATGTCATGGGATACAAGTCCATGATGGAGTGCCGAGGAGCCTCAGATGCTGTTTTGTGCAAGGCTTTTCCCTCTACACTTATTGGACCTGCTCAGACTTGGTTCATCAACCTTCCTAGGCACAACATTTACAGCTTCCAGGACCTATCCAGGAAGTTCAGCCTTCAATTTGCAAGTGCTAGGAAGCCCAAAATCACCAACCAAAGACTTGATGGTGATTGAACACGAGAAGGGAGAATCATTTCGTGACTTTATAGAGAGAATCAACCATGTGCCTAGAGATCCCAGATGTACAAATTGCTATGGAAAATGCTTCTCTGATCAGGATCGTGCGTCATGAGCAGTTCTGCAATTCATTATGCACTGATGCACCTCAGTCCGTGGATGAATTCCTGGCAAGGACTGAGAAATATATCAAGGCAACAGATTCATTGATGTCTTCCCGTTTTGCAATACGAACCTCCCCTGACCGGGCTAGGGGCTTTGGTGATAAGGGCCACCCAGGAGGGTCAGGAGGTGGCCGACCAGGCAATGATAAGAGATCAGGAAGGGAGGATAGCAGGCGAGAAGAACAATCTTCTAGGAAGTCTCAAACTGGCCCACCAACTAGCTTCAGTAACTATACCCCACTAAATGCTCCCTTAAGAAAGGTATTGAACGAGATTGTTGCCCAAAATCTAGTCAGATGGCCAAAGGAGATAAAGACTCCTCCAGAGAAGAGGAAGTTTACAGATAAGTATTATAGGTTTCATAAGGACCACGATCATGATACTGACGATTGCATGCAGTTAAAAGATGAAATTGAGGAGTTGATAAGAAGAGGACACCTCAAGAAGTACACTACAAATCGAGAAGAAAAGTGAAGGAGAGATAATAAAGAAGATGATGACCATAGAAGGCCCCGAAGAAGGGAAGAATCTCCTCCGCATGAGAGAGGCACTGCAAAAATAATTGATTTCTGTGGTGTCATTATTGGAGGTTTAGCAGCAGGTGGAGAAAGTACATTGACTGGGAGAGCATATGCTCGCCTTACTGAGCAGCCAACCAAGGAAAAAAGGATCAAAAGGGATGAGGAGGTTATTACATTCTCAAAGAAGAATGAAGAAGGTATTCAAATCCCTCACGATGACGCCTTGGTAGTTGAGGCAGTGATCGCCAACTTCAACGTATTGAAAATCTTGGTTGATAATGGGAGCGCGGCAGACATCCTGTTCTACCACACCTTCAAAGCTATGAAGCTTTCGGAGGAAAGGCTAAAGCCAACTTCAGTACCCTTGTATGGGTTCATAGGAGAGTCAGTCATACCAAAAGGAATGATAACTCTTCCAGTCACACTGGGAACACATCCCAAGACAGTGATGCATATGGTGGATATATTGGTAGTTGATGTGAAAGCTTCACACAATGCCATCACAGGAAGACCACTACTTCACAGGGTGAGAGCTGTGGTCTCAACCTATTGTTTAAAGATGAATTTCCCCACCTCGAAGGGAGTTGGTGAAGTTAAGGGGAATCAGAAGGCTTCCCGCAGTACCTACTTCACTGAACTTAAAGAGAGGAAAAAGAAGAAGGTCTCGGTAGGCAGCCTGGATATGAGGGCAGAATAGCAGGTGTTTAAAACTCCAGTGAAGGAATTGAGGAAAGTCGAGATCATTGTTGGCTTAGAAAGGAAATTCTATATTGGATCTCAACTTGGAGAAGGATTGACCAAGGAGATCACTGAACTGCTCCTTAGGAGTGTAGGTACTTTTGCATGGAGTGCTGATGAGATGTCCGGTATAAGTCATGATGTGATAACACATCGACTGAGTATTATACTTGGTGCTAGACCAGTTAAGCGGAAGAGAAGAAACTTTGCTTCTGATCGCCAAGAAGCGATAAAGGAAGATGTGAGGAAGCTGATAGATGCTGATTTCATCAGAGAAGTCCAATACCCTGAATGGCTGGCCAATGTTGTCATAGTGAGGAAAGCCAACGGGAAATGGAGGATGTGTGTGTTGATTTCACTGATCTAAACAAATCTTGTCCTAAAGATAGCTATTCATTACCAAAGATTGATCAGCTGGTAGACGCTACCTCAGGACATCAACTCCTCAGCTTCTTGGATGCCTATTCGGGGTACCATCAGATAAAGATGCATCCCGAAGACCAAGAAGGAACATCATTGATCACCCCTGAGGGGACATATTGCTATAAGGTAATGCCATGGAGGCTTATGTGGATGATATGGTGGAAAAGAGCAAAAAAGCTGAAGACCACCCTACTGACCTGCATAAGGTCTTTGATACACTTGATCGGTTTGGAATGAAACTTAACCTATAAAAGTGTGCCTTTGGAGTGGCATCTGGGAAGTTTCTTGGCTTTTTGGTAATAAGTAGGGGGATTGAGATAAATCCCAAAAAGGTGCAAGCAATCCTTCAGATGGAACCACCAAAGAATGCCAAGGACGTTCAAAAGCTGACCGGCCGAGCTGAGAAGCTAGTTCTGTCATTAATGGTGGCAGTAAGGAAGCTAAGACCTTACTTCCGAGCACATACAATAATTTTCTTGACTGACCAGCCACTAAAACATGTCCTCCAAAAGTCAGATGCTTCAGGAAGATTAGTGAAGTGGGTTATTGAATTGGGAGAGTTTGACATCAAGTTTAAGCCGACGAAAGCTATTAAGGCACAAGCTTTGGCTGATTTTATCATTGAATGTTACAGAGAGACCAACCAGGACAATGCCGACACTGTCCCAGAACAATGACAATTATTTGTGGATGGATCATCCAACCAGGAAGGCAGCAGTGCTAGCATTCTCCTGCTTGGCCCGGGGGGCATGACCATGGCACATTTCTTGCGATTCAACTTCAAGGCCTCAAACAATGAGACAAAATATGAGGCGGTATTGGGAGGACTACGCCTTTTTGAGCAGCTGGAAGTTAAAAATTTGATCGTTCATAGTGACTCACAGTTGGTCACTGAGCAAATCAAAGGAGAATATGAAGCAAAAGGACCAAGTATGATCAAGTACTTGGCGAAAGTACAGGAACTGATGGAGAGGATACCAAAGGTAGAGGTTAGGCAGATACCCAGAGGGGAAAACTCAAGAGCTGACGTGTTAGCCCGATTGGCATCTGCCTCCTCAGTACAGGTACCCACTTCAGTCCAAGTGGAGATACTACCATAAAATAGCATTGAAGTGCAAACAATGATGGAAAATGTTGATGATGATCATGAGCCAAGTTGGATAAATCCAATTAGAAAATTCTTAGAGGATGGAAGTCTGCCTGAAGATCACAACCAGGCCAAAAGCCTCCGAAAAAGAGCAGCTCGATATACCCTGATTCATGGAGAGTTGTACCGGAGATCATTCACTCTCCCTTATTTGAAGTGCCTAGCACCCAGGGAGGCGGACTACGCACTTCGTTAAGTGCATGAAAGGATATGTGGAAGCCACATAGGTGCCAGGATCTTAAGTCATAAGGTGCTAAGATGCGGGTACTATTGGCCTACTATGATGAAGGATGCCAAGAAATTCGTGCAAAACTGTGATAAGTGTCAAAGACACTCGAACGTGCCATGAGTACCTTCCTCTGACATTATTCCCATGCAAAACCCTGCCCATTTGCACAATGGGGCATGGATCTCCTTAGACCATTCGTCCAAATAGCCGGACAGAGGAGAAACCTTATTGTGGCTGTTGATTACTTCACTAAATGGATAGAAGTAGAGCCATTGGCGTCAATCTCATAATTGAAAGTGATGGACTTTATATGGAGAACTATTGTCTATAGGTATGGCTTGCCACAGGCCCTAGTGTTAGACAATCGAAGACAGTTTGTTAGTAAAAAAATGCACAAGTTCTGTGAAGACCTTAGCATCGACCTAAGGATTACTTCTGTGGCATATCCTCAGGCTAATGGTCAGGCAAAGGTTACAAACCGGACCATCCTGGAGGGTTTGGAAACAAGGCTGGATAGAGCAAAAGGGAGATGGGTTGAAGAGTTACCTAGTGTGTTGTGGTCATACCGTACTACACCCCGGACATCGACAGGTGAAACTCCATTCTCCCTCTCATTTGAACCGAGGCAGTTATCCCGGTCGAGATTGGGGTCCCTTCATTGAGGATCGCCAATTTTGAAGAATCAATGAATGATGAGCTACTGCCCAATAACCTTGATCTCCTAGAAGAGACAAGGGAAAATGCCAGGATCCAGACTGCTACGTACAAACAGAGAACAGCTCAATACTACAATAGACGAGTGAGGAAGAGAAAGTTCTCTATAGGAGACCTTGTATTGAGAAAGGTAGCTGCTACAAGAAAACACCCATGTAAGTTGGTTGAAACCTGGGAAGGGCCCTACCTAGTAGTGAAGATTTTGAAGGATGGCACATATAAGATCGAAGACCCAACGAGGCCTGGGGATATGAGACCCTGGAATGTGGACAATCTTCGAAGATACTATGTGTGGGGCTTTATTATAATAAATGATGTTTCTATTTAACACATTTGTTTTTCAGCTTGGAACATGCGTGAATGAATAAAAGCTAAGGTCTCTTTCCCAAAATAAAGCATCTACATGCATGAGACGACTTGACACGGACAGCGTGCAAACTTGGCCAAAAAATTGGCTAAGTATAAATCCCTTACCGACCAGCATCACAAGATGTCAAGACTTAAGCAAATTTTCCCAAAAAGAGGAAATGAAGATACTATAAGCCTGGTCGGCCTACTGACCAGGATGGTATCTAGGCAACTATGAATACTTGAGTCCTCAATATAATGGGTCCCAGAACCCCAGTCGGACTACCGATCGGGATAGTACCTCAGTTGAAGAAAGCTATTTAATTTCTTTTTAAGACTTATGAAAGTCTTAAAACATAAACTGGCTGGTCGATCTACCGACTAGGTGAATATACATGAATGAGTCTGAATTGCCGAGTAACAAAAAGGCATAGTTCATTAATGATAAAAAAAGAGTTCATTACAAGCAAGGAGAAAAACAAAAAGGACAAAGCCCATACAAAAAAGAATTTAAACATCTATAGGAGGGATGCCAGAGCCAGACTCCTTGGCAAAAGGCACATTTGCTGGCAAAACTGAAGGAGCCTCTTCGGTTGTCTCAACAATGGGTAAAAGGAGCTTAGTTTTGTCCATCCAGGTCAGCCTCCAAGATCTCCTCTTCCACTACCTCCACCTCCTTATCAGATGCTTCCTCCTCAGAAAAATCCATCTCGGCAAGCCCCCCCCTTCCTTCTCTGCTCAGCCTTCCTAAAGGCCTCAAGGATCTCCTCCTTAGACTCCTCAAGCTGATCCCCCCCCCCCCCATGAGAGAAGGGAACAGAGGAGTCAAGATGGAAGAGTCTAGGCCAGCCTTGACGAGCAGCTTCCTGGACTCCTTGACCCCTCCACGGAGACGGTCCTCTCCTTTAGCTCTCTTCGTTGCCGAGAAGCCTTCTCCATCTGAGCAGAGTGAGACTGCTGCATCTCTTCCATCCCGGCCTTCATCGAATTGAGCTTGTTCTAGGCCTTGGTAGCCCTCTCCTCAGCAGCATCAACTCTCTCCAACTGAACTGTCTCCTCGTAAGCAAACCGAGCAATGCTGGAGGGAATGGCAGAAAGGTGCACATCAGTCTGGAAAGAAAGGAAAAAGGAGTAAGTAAAAATATTTTAACCAAAGAAGTAAAGATACCGAGCTCAGGAGCAAAAACTCATACCTGCATGAAGAGGGAGTTTATCTGTGTTAGATGCTTCATGTCAGTTAGACTAGACACCCTGTCATAGTCTGCAGGGGTAGGCAAATGCTTCAACATTTTGGTAGCCACTTTTGGATTGACCACCCTGTCAGTCTCACTGACATTCCATTGGGAGCATGCCAAGCAAAGTCCTCCTCGATAATTGTTCCCAAAGGAGGATCATTTACCTGGCGAGGGATTTTAGGAACCCCAAGCTGAGGAGTACCCAGCCGAGGAGACGGGGCGCTTCGAGTCACGATAGTGACCGAGGTAGTGGCTCCAGTAAGGGCTATTTCAGAAGCCCTGGTCTCCCCCGTGGGGCCCACACGAGGAGAGCAAGGTCTCCTTGCCCTTGTTTGTTTTCTTCCTCTTTTGTTACCGAGAAGACGATCAGTTGGTCGGACCTGCAGTCATGCACAAATACCAAGGGTGAAGATCCTTCCAATAAGCCGACCAGCCAGGCAAGGCATATGCTTCAATGTTTTGGAGGTGTGGCCAAGGTTTTCTTCAGATCCAAGAGTGGCATGGTACCTTTTCTCTATCTCGAAATGCCTATGAATTTTTCAGGATTAAAAGAGATAAGGTGGCCTTGAAGAGAGTAGTTTGGGAAGCTTGGTCTCTACCTAAGTTCTCTTTCATTTTGTGATTGGCAGTTAGGGGCCGCTAAAAACTAAGGATAGGCTACGGTTCATTCTGATTAATACCTATTGTAGTTTTTGCTAGAGGGAAGAGGAAACTCGTAGGACTTGTTCTTTATGTGCCCTTGGGTTGATTCATTTTGGAAGAAAGTAAGGGCATGGATCAAAGTCCAAAAGTGCTCATAAAATGCTTCGTAGTGCTTTCAGAGGGTTGCATGGTAATACAAAAGGTGTTACCACGAGAATGAAAAATGCTTCTCTAAGTATTATGGTCTATCTTATTTGGCAAGAGTAGAACAAGAGGGTCTTTAAGAAAGCCTGCCAAGATATTGAGGTTATGTTGCATAAATTTCATATAATATTTTGTTCTATTCTTTACTTCAATGTTGCTTCAGAATGAATTCATAAACTCATGGGTCAGTGATCTTATTGGCATTCATAGCTTATGGCTGGCTTTGTGGATGGATCTTTGGATTGACTGGATGATTTGGTTTTATTATTATGCTTTGTTTGTTGATCGTACCAATTTGAGTTGTGCTGTTGCTCAACATTTTGGCGGGACACTAGTTGTTGCTATAGGATGGCTGAATTTCACATCTTTGGAGGTTAACGGTTCATACAGTCTGAGTTCCTTTCAAATGTGGATCGATATGCCTACCTCTTTTTCTGAATTATTTCTAGTTCTATTCTTGTGGGGACGAGAGTCAAACATGAGTGAGAGTGTGTGGGACAAATGATGTTAGTAAAAGGGAAACACAAGTGTTTGAGGGGACTTGTGTGAACCATATAAAATTCAGGGTGGCATGGTAAGGTTCTATTTTCAAACTAATTCTCCTTTTGTTTTGCAAGGTTTTAAATTGAGGCTTACTTTAAGGAACTGGATGCTCAAACAAATTTTGCACACTGTGTGTAATACTCCAAGTCTTTAGGCATGTTAAATAACAGGATTGGTTAGATTGAAGGTGAATAAGTGAAATGGAATTAGATAAAATCAAAATATATTTCATAAATTCTATATGAGAAATAAAATTTATGAGCGAAAGAATAATTTAAATCGGAGGTAAGGTGAAATTACTGTGAATTTTAGAAGTGAGAAATGGGATAATACAAATGAAGATATTCGTAATGGCAAGTTGGTAAATAATGGTGGTTGGTACGTGTAATTAAACTAGAAAGCGGGGGCATAAAGGTAAAAGGGGCTGGAAAACCAAATAACATAAAATAAAATAAAAAGATATTGGCACGGAAATCAAGAACCCTAATCTAGAAATTTGAGGAACGGCGGCGATCGAGAGGCGGTACGGCAATTCCACAACGGATTGAGACAAGTCCGATGTCGAAAGACAGATAATGGTGAGGCGAGTTCAATGAAGCCTGTTTCGAATTAAACGGAGGAGATTCAAGCAGGCAACGAATGTGGATTTTTAGGTTCATATATTTTCCCTAAACTTTTTCAATATTGTTCCTCCATTGTATGAAAATAGGTCTTTCAAAAGCTCACGCAATTTTGGAAGTTTAATTCGGCCCTTCCCAAATCATAGGCAATATACTGGTGTTTGAGAACCAAGGTTTTTTAATCGTTCTTCGTACAATAAGATCGCCCCACAATATTGACATGTGTATATTGGCAAGCCAAGATTAAATTCATGGTTATCACTACCAGGCTTTCACTCTCTGGTATTTTAATATTTTTTACACACATAACTTTTAGAGTATCGACCTACGTGTTCTAAAAATCATATTATTTCTCATCTGACTCAAGCGTTGGAGTGCCAACGCCAAAGAACAACAATCTCTGACCTGGCTCCTAACTAATGTGTTCTCATCTCAGTAGGACCATTGGCTACCGAAGAAGAAGAACTTTGTTGAGAAGACCTCGTTTGAACGAGCTAATACATGTCAAAACACGACTGGTTTTGTCAAAACACGACTGGTTGGTTTCCTCTAACAACAAATCATGGTTCGAACTAGGAGCAATAGAGGCGAACAACACGCTGAGCCTACTGCTGTTGGAGGGAATGCTCGGACCGACCAACTAGGCCAGCAGCAGCTTCAGGATCAACTCGCCCAGCTTATGAGAAAAATGACCAAGCTTGTTCAGAGGATGGATTGGATTCATGGGCAAAATATTGCACCACCACCTCGAGAGTGTACTCCTCAGGAATCTAAAGAGCGAAATTCTCAGACTGGAGAATCCGATAATCACCACCGAGAAAGGTCTTCGATTGGTACCAGTCGACGAACTCGTCCTACTCGTACATGAGGGGATAGTAAGTTCATTAAGGACGTGGTTGATCAGAAAATCACTGCCATGCAAGAGTGCCCACTCCTTGACACCATGGATTGGGATAGGAATCTTATTCCTTTGGCGCCACAGATGCAAAGTGCTCGAATATCGACTTCAAGGTGGCTAACGTCAAAAAGTACAGGGGCAAAGGAGATCCTTTAGATCACGTCATAGGCTTCCAAACTATGATGGAGTTTCAATAAGCCTCCCCCGAGGCATGTTGCAAAAGTTTCCTGTTTGTTTAGTGGGAGTGGCAAGGAGATGGTTTAAAGCTCTCTCTCATTGAAGCATACACAGTTTTGATGACCTCATTAATAGGTTCGTGGCACACTTTGCAAGTTCTCAGCTTGTGAAGAAGATCGACGCCACACTTGTCACTATTCGCCAGAAGCCTAACGAAAGTCTTCGAGAATTTGTCACTAGGTTTAACAGTGACTGTTTGGAGATCCCTGACCTCCAACCAATCCTTGCCATCACCGCCTTTACTACAGGAGTTCGGCATACAACGCTGAAACACTACCTACCTAAGAAGCACCCTAGGAGCATTCATGAGTTCTCTCCAGGGTAGAGAAATACATAATTGTTGACGAGATGATGGCAGCACCACATGCCACTGACAAGTCCCTGACAGATCCCCCTCAAGGAAGAGGAATAGCACTAACCAATTGATAGGGGATAAGAAGCATAATGAAGGTGGTAAATCCTCTTCTCACCAAGATAACTGATCAAAGCCAATACGGTACGAATCTTACACTCCCTTCAACACCTCCCTAATGAAGGTTTTAAACGAAATAAAAGACTGAGATGTTGTTATTTGGCCTCCAAAGTTGAAGCTCACTCCCAGAAGAAAAGAGAGTGACAAGTACTACAAGTTTCATCGAGGGCCAGGCCATGACACTGATGAATGTCGTCAGCTGAAGGACGAGATAGGGAATCTCATCTAAAGGGGCTATTTCAAGAATTTTACTAACACGGTAGGAGAGAAAAGGGGACGAGATGACAAAAAGGATATAAGAGATGACCAACGTGAATATAAAGTTGATGATAGACGACAGAGAAGGCGACGAGATAACTTTCCTTGGGGTAGAAATCGAGGAACTGCTGGAACCATTAGAATGATAGTTGGTGGACTTGCATCTGAAGGAGAAACATCTTCTTGAAGATAAGCATATGCTAGAGCAGTTCATCAAGTGTTTTACCAAAGGATGAGGATGCAAACCGACGATGAGAAGATTGTGTTCTCAAACAAATATGGGGATGGACTTCATTAACCTTATGATGACGCTCTCGTCATCAATGCTATTATAGCCAATTATACAGTGAAGAAAATCGTTGTTGATAACGAGAGCGCTGCAGATGTCCTCTTCTATCACGCGTATAAGCAGATAAATCTTCTGATAAAATTTTGAAGAAGTTCTTGTCCCCACTATACGATTTTATGAAAGAACAAGTCATTCCCACTGGAATGGTTACTCGACCCATAACCTTAGGGACACATCTGAGAACAAAATTTTTGATGGTGGAGTTTTTGGTCGTAGATGTTAAAACCCCATATAATGCCCTCATTGGTCGACTATTGCTTTATCAAGCTTGGGCTGTTGTTTCCACATACCATCTCAAAATGAAGCTCGCTACTCGCAAGGGGATTGGCGAGGTGAGAGGTGACCAAAAACTTGCCCGCCAAATGTACCACACTGAATTAAAGGATAAGAAGAAGCTAGTTTCAACTCTGGAACTATTGGATGTCTGATATACCATTATTCAAAAGCCCACAGTTGTCGAAAAAGCTCATTCCCATCATAGTTAAACAGGGCACAGAAATAAAAGTCTACCACGGATCCGAGCTAACTAGATACCTGAGTGCAAACATAACACGTTTGCCTTTTCAGAATATTGACACATTTGCATGGAATCCAGATGAGATGCCGGTCATACGTGTGGATGTCATCACACATCACTTTAGTATAAAACCTTGTAGCCGACCTATAAAGTAAAAGAAGAGAAACTTTGCCTTAGACAGGAAAGAAGCCATTAGAACCGAGGTGGGTAAAGTTCTCGATGCCAGATTCATACGTGACGTACAATACCCAGAGTGGCTTGCTAACGCAGTGATGGTGGCGAAACCCAATGGCAAGTGGCGCATGTGTGTAGATTTCACCGACCTAAACCAAGCTTGCCCCAAGGATCGTTACCCCTTCCCAAGATTGATCAATTGGTGGACGCTACCTCAGGAAAAGGGCTCCCCAGTTTTCTCGAAGCATACTCAAGATACCACCAAATTCAAATGAACAAAGGTGATGAAGAGCATACTTCATTCATCACTTCTGAAGGTACATATTGCTACCAAGTGATGCTTTTTGGGCTGAAAAATGTTTGGGCCACCTATCAGTGGTTAGTCAATAAAATATTTGTACTGCTGCTCGGAAACACTGTAGAAGCATATGTGGACGACATAGTGGTAAAGAGTAAAGAAGAAAAGGATCATACATTTGACTTAAAAAGTGTTTTTGAAATTCTAAAAAAATATGGAATGAAGTTAAATCTCGAAAAGTGTGCTTTTGGAGTCTCTTTGGGAAAATTCCTCGATTTTCTCATATCTAAACGAGGAATCCAGGTAAATCCTGAAAAAGTTGAGGCTATAATCAACATGCAAAATCCAATGAACAAAAAGGAAGTTCAACAGCTGACTGGCCGAATAGCAGCTCTTAGTCGCTTCCTTGCCCGTTCAGGAGACTGGTGCAGGCACTTTTTCAATGCTCTTAAGAAAATTGACATTTTTCAATTAAGTGATGAATGTAAGATATCATTTGAAGAATTGAAATCTTACCTCAGTCAACCACCGCTGCTTACCTCTCCCATCAACGGGGAGCTATTGTTTCTATACCTCGCCACCACTGACCATACTATAAGTGTTGTATTAGTACGGGAAGAAGTGAAGATTCAAAAGCCAGTCTATTACATCAGCAAGGTCTTGGTAGGAGTATAAATCATATATAGTCGAGCATAGAAGTTCCCCTTAGCTTTGGTAACTGCTGCAAGGAAGTTAATAGCGTATTTTCAAGCCCACATTGTCATGGTTCTTATCGACCAACCATTGAAAGACATACTAAAGAAGTCGAACACTTCTGGTAGACTAATAAAATGGTCGATGGAGCTTAGAAAGTTCGACATCCACTTCGAACCCCGGAAAGCCATCAAAGCCCAGGCGCTTGCAGATTTTATCACTGAGTGTGAGCCTCCACTCAAGGATGAAGATAAGAAACCATGGGAGCTATTTGTTGATGGATCCTCAAATCAAGAAGGAAGTGGGGTAGAAATCCTACTTCTTGGATCAGGAGGCATACGTACTGAACACGCTCTTTGGTTCCAGTTTAAATCCTCAAACAACAAGGTAGAATATGAAACCCTCATTACAGGTCTTAAACTAGCAATAGAACTTGAGTAAAATACCTGATCATTTACAGTGACTCGCAGCTCGTGACCGAGCAAGTGAAAGACGAGTATGTGGCGAAGGGTTCTAACATGATCATATATCTCTCCAAGGCTAAGGAGCAGATGGGCAAAATAGCAAAAGTAGAAATAATGAGAGGGCCTCGAGAGAAGAATTAGCAGGCCGATGTACTGGTTCGGTTAGCCTCGGTTACAAATTAAGAAGAAGCAACTTCAGTAAGGATCAAAATCCTACCAAAATCGAGCATAGCGATGAAAGCCATCAACGAAATCAATTCAGGACGGTCTTCGATGGACCCCATAAAGCTTTCCTCAGTGAGGGAAAGTTCTTAGAGGACAAAAATGAGGCAAGGAGTCTCTGAGCTAGAAGCGCGAAATACTCCATCATACAAGGTGATTTTTACAGACGATTTTACACCCTTCTGTATCTCGAGTGTCCTGCTCCTCGAGAATCTGATTATGCTCTCTAGGAAGTCCATGAAGGGATATGTGGGAGTCATGCGGGGGCAAGGACTCTAACCAATAGAGTCTAACAATGCGAATATTATTAGTTGACCATTAAGAAGGATGCCCAAAATTATGTCAAAAGATGTGATAAGTGCCAACGTCAAGCTAACACACTCCGTTTACCTCTAGTCGAACTAAAGAGTACACAAAATCCATGTCCATTTGCACAATGGAGACTCGATTTTTTGGGACGTTTTCCTCGAGCAATAGGACAAAGGACATTCCTTGTTGTGCCTGTGGATTACTTCACAAAGTAGGTAGAAGCTGATCCACTAGCAACCATCACCGAACACAAAGTCAAGGACTTCATCTGGAAGATGATCATATGCTGATATGGGATACCTCGGGTAATCATCACTTACAATGGATGACAGTTTGTCGGTAATTCCATTCGAGAGTTTTACAAAGATCTTGGAATCACTCTTATGATTACTGTTGTCGCCCACCATAGGCTAATGGACAAGTAGAGGTCACAACCGAATAATCCTACAAGGCCTTAAAGCTCGTCTAGACCAAGCAAAAGGAGAGTGGACCGAGCAGCTACACAACATCCTATGGCTTATAGAATGACACCAAGAACCTCAACTGGATAAATACCTTTCTCACTTACATATGGAATTGAATCAGTCATTCCTATTGAAATCGGTGTTACTAATCCTCGGGTTGAAGGGTTTGTTGAGAACGAGGACAATGAGCTACACAACATCTTGACTTAAGAAGCTCAGATCTGAATAATGGCTTACAAGTAGTGAACAGTTCGGTACTTCAACAAATGAGTCCGAATAAGAAAATTTTCAGAAGGAGATTGGGTCTTGAGGAAGGCTATAGTAGCTGGCAAACACCTAGGCAAGCTCGGGGAGACATAGGAAGGACCATATCGAGTTATTAGAGTCACGCTTGATGGAACTTACAAGCTTGAGGATCTCGATAAACCAAGGGAGATGAGACCTTGGAACGCAAAAAACCTCCGCCGATATTATATTTAAGTTTTGTTTCCTAGTATTTGTTTAGCTCTAAATGTTTACTTTCAACCATATAGCATATCCCTTGCATGGGACCTATAATTTCTTTTAAATAAACTCGACATGTTTACGGTCAAAAATTCCTGATCGGAGCTTATCGTAATACTGGGTCCAAGGAATTAAATCAATTGGCATTACAGCTTGGATTGCTAAGCTACAATGCTCAGCTCGTCGATTTTACTTTTAATCACAGCTAAGCAATTGTCGGCTATGATGACCGAGCAAACGAGTACATCACAACTTAAAATAACTAAGTTACAGTGGTTTTCTCGGATGACTGTTACAACCCCTTATATGGTTTACAATGGTTAAGTTAAACAAAATTGACGATTCTAAGGCGCAATGCTACTACATATTAATCGGGAATAAATATGGTGGTTGTTACAGTAAGAAAGAAAATTATACTACAACAATATGAGCATAGCAATGATAATATTATCGATTAATAATATTAAATAAAGTAATGAAATTTTCATTACAATGCGAGGAAAAATTTAAAAGAAAAAAGGGGGGGCGGGATTCTTTAAGCTTTTTCTTGAGGAGATCGGAGAGGAGAGCTCTACTTCTTAGCTTCATGACCCTTCTTTGGGGAGCGATTAGCAGAAGGAGATGTGGTTGTAGAAGCAAGGGTAGAAGGATCACCTTCAATATCGACATAGGTATCTATGCCATTTTCATAGGCATCCTCACTAACCTCTTACAGTTCCTGATATTGCATGTAAGCATCTTGATGATCCACGCCCACTTCATCCTTCCAACCAGGTAGGGACATATCTCCTCCAAGGCATCCGAACTCGTTCTAGAGAAGACACCCGAGAATATTTGATGGCCACTTGGTAGCAGAAGAAGCCTTCCCGCTGAAGAAGGGATTGAAATTCCTTTGAATCTTGAAACTCTTTAAAACTGAGTTGATGACCCTCCTCGAAATCCCATGCTCATTCGGACTTAGCAATGGAAGAGAGTCTACTGATCTTCTCTTCGGTCGAGGACAGTGATGTTAGCAGTCTCCTCGGCCTCCTTGGAGTTCTGCAACTCTTGCCGACACAAATTTATAACTTTCTCGATGCGGTCTAGGGCACCTTTGATAAGGAACATATCCCGGTCATGGCTGTTAAACCTGACGGTCATGTCCTTGATGTCCAAGGTAAGACCACCGTAGAGGGAAGTCAGCCGTGTTCATAAAATTGAGAATAAGGTTAGTTATTCTAGACCGATCAAAATGATAAAGGAAAAATACAACTAAAAACTCAAACGAGCACCAACCTCAGCCAGTTTCGTCATCGCTCCGTATACCCTCTCCTCAATTGATAGCTCCGAGATGCGCTGTCAGTCAGAAGGAGGGGCAAATTTTTCAACCATTTCAAGCGCCACCCCCAAATTGGTGACATTTTTAGATACCTTAACATCCCATTGAGGGTTATGGATGTCAGCCATGATTAGTGAGGGGGACGCAGACTGAGTAGTCATAGCTTAGGTAGGAGGAGGAGAGACTTGGACAAACCTGGGGTAGGCAATACCGAAGGAGGACCAATAGCCAAGCCCTTGCCCCTGCCATGAGGGGGAGTAGGTTTCCTTGGTCTCTTTGAAGCCTCAGCAGCAACATCCTTACCTTTCTTCTTTTTGGTGAGGAGGTCGATCTTTTTCTACAGATTGGCATAAGCCTGAACAGCTGACATATCTACATCAAACCGAGGAGAAACTCAATAAAACAACATTGAATCGAAAAGACCCAGAATAAAATGAGACCCCCACCTTGCTTGGCTTCTTGGATCGAGCTGCTATGGTAAAATCCTTGACAGAGCAAACAAATACATTACTAGTGGGAGAGAATATGTCCTTAAGAGAGGTATACCAGTCAAACTCCTCTATCGACAGCTCGGGTGTTTGACGAAATTTACTATACTTGGGGAACACCCAGTGGATTGGAAAGGGAAAGTCCTCGTCCTCGGCTAGAGGACCATTGATTATTGGAAGAGGAATAGTTGGGGGCACACAAACCTTTCTTAAACTTAAAATAACAAAGACCAAGATTTGCGGGAAATAAAAACATTCATAATCAAGTGAACTAAGAAACCCATGTTTTTTTAGCGTTAATTATTTACATTTCCATGAACAATAGTTTAGAAGGCATGAATGGTTCAACTATATGCCTCGTAAAAGAAATTCAGGAAGAGCAATTAATAATAGAGTGAGAATTGCATCTTTCGAAAGAATTTATGAGTAAACGAAATTACAAAGACAAAATACCCAAAATTAAGGACACTTAATAGCAAATATACTGGAAAATATGATGAAATTGTTGTGAGTTATTTTTAGAAAACTGCTTGAGAGGAAGTGCATGATGTAAACTGTGAATGTCTCTACATGATAATAATTATAAGTTTTAAAGGCATTAAAGTGATAAATGCCTATATAAGGTTTAAAGGCAGATAGTGTTCCATTAGAAATCTGATTAAGAGGCAAAGAACAACAATAGAAATTGACCTATAAAAAATACAAATTGGGCACATAATATTATACAGCGAAAAAAACTTTAATTATAGAGTGATGCATACCTTACTTGCGGGTTACAAACTCTTCCTGATATGTTTGATCTACTGTGGTTTGTTAACTTAAATATTAATTGTACATGACATGCATGTTAAATACATAATACAATAACTTAAAAACGATTAAAAAATAATATGTACGATTAATTAATAAGCAGATCTACCAATGCTTTAGGAGGTAAGAACAAGAAAAAAGTATTAGATCTAATAATCAGAATGCAGCTGAATATATCAGAGATCCACAATCGCGATTGTAGAGTTAAATAACTCCATGGCAATTCATAAAAGTGCTATTGCCTTCTACATTCACATAACAGCTAGGACATACTGGTAAAAGAAGCAAGTTTGTACATTGCAAGTACATCTGAACTGACCTACATTTCTTATGAACAGCCGAACAGCTGTATTGACGAGGTAGAAGCCAGGTATGGTGTTCCCTACCCATACCAACTTGTGGGTAAGGATGAGTCTCTTTTCACCCTAATCGAGGTGAGTTTTCTATCTCACTTAGATCACTTCAAGCAGGTGCTAGGATTCCGTTCCCATCAGCCATTACAAGCCTCCTTCGTCGGTTCAATCTCTTTCCAGCCATCTTGGCACCAAATTCATGGTACTTCCTTGGGAACATTCTTTGTCTCTCCTATAGGCATCATCTCGGTATCTCCACGTGGGTAATCCAACACCTCACTACACTGTGCCACCTCCTTAACTCTCCAGGTTTGTTTTACCTCAAGCATAAGCCAGGGCTAAGATCTCCACTATATAACCAACACTAAAAGTGGAAAAACTCGTACGTTACAGGTCCCTCTTCCTCATGGAGAGGAACTTCCTTTCTGTACCACCTGGTCGGTTCTCCTTACCGATTGGTTTAACCACAATCCCCAATTGAAAGAGAAAAAACATAAACTTTATGAGGCCTAGAAAGAACTCCTCGTCGTTGGGGCTGATACCGACATGAAGTTAAGCTTGCAGGACTTCTCGGTCTCTAATATTTGCTATGGGTCTCATCAAGGTTTGTTTTATGTTGTTTTTCAATTTTCAGTTAGCATCACTAATCAGTTTATATTTGACTTGCTGTGATTCTCTACATTTATTGCTGACTTGTCAGAGTACATGGCAATGAATGCAGCTCCTACTCCTCGGCAACCAAAGAGGAAGAAACCAACCAAGGGCAAGGAGCCCAAGAGACCACATGTTAGGGCTACGGGGGAGACTAGGGATGCTGAGATAGCCTTTACTGGCGCCACCACCTCAGCCACCACTGTGACTCGCAATCCTCCTCCTCCTCGGTTAGCAACTTGTTAACCAGGGGTTACGATCCTTGCTTATCAAGTGAACGATCCCCTTGTAGGGCCAATTACCGAATAGGACTTTGCTCGGCATGCTCCTTATTGTGGCATCAATCAAACTAACCGAGTGGCTACCAAGATGCTAAAGCACCTTGCCACCCCTACTGACTATGACAGGGTGTCTGGCCTTACTGCCATGGAATATCTTACTCAAATGAAGTCCCTCTTCATGCAGGTATCACCTTATACCTAAGCTCCGTATATGAATTTTTAGCCAAAATGTTTCTAACTTTTTTTCTCTTTTTCTTGCAAACTATTGTGCACCTCTCTGCTCTCCCTTCCAGCATTGCTCGGTTTGCTTATGAGGAGACCATGCAAAGAGAGAGGCCTAATGCGGTTGAGGAACGGGCCACCAAGTCAAAGAATGAGCTGAACTTGGTGAAGCCCGAGATGGAGAAGTTGCTACAAGCTCATGCTGCACAAGCTAAGAAGGCTCCTTAACAGAAGAGGAAGCTGAGAGAGAAGGTGGGCTCCATCGAGCATAATTTGAAGAACACAGAGGAGACTTACCAATGGCTTCTCTATGATGTCGAGCAGCAAACCATCCAAAGGTTCAAAGACTCTGAGGAGTCCAAGGTTGCCTAAAGGGAAGAAGGCTTCTATGGCTTCCATGGAGGTGCCAAAGAGTCCAGGAAGCTTATCTCCAAGGCTGGTCTAGACTCCTCTATCCTAGCTCCCTTATGCCCCTCTTTCATGGGAAGGACCACCTTGAAGAGTCCAAGGAGGAGATCCTTGAAGCCTCTAGAAAAGTAGAGTGGAGGAGGAAAATGGGGCTGGCTGAGGAGGATGTGTCTGATAAGGAGGTAGAAGTAATGGAGGAGGAGATGGTGCATATTGAGGATGAAGCACTGGTGGACCCAACCCCTCTTCTTTTATTTTAGCCTACTAAGGAAGCAACCCTGCCCGATCCAAGCAACGCCCTCCTACCTGGAGAGTCAAGCTCTAGGCTCCCCCAAGAAGGCTTTCAAATTATTATTATTATTTGTACTTATAATTTTTATTTTTATTTTTGCAACTTTTATAAGTTTTGGTAATATAGAGGTGTCATCCTTGTCAGTAGGCCGACCAGGATCCCCGAAACCCATTTTCCACAAGACATTTTCAAGAATAATATTTTACAAGTCTTGATAAACTAGGATGCCATCCTTGTCGGTACGCTGATCAGGCTCTCTAGTAACTCTTTTTTCACAAGACTTTCAGAAGTCTTTGATATTGTACAATTCTTGAGAGGACTTGGAAGCCGTCCTAGTCAGTTGGCCGACCAGGCTCTCCTGTCCACCTTTTTGCACAAGATTTTCACAAATGTTGATATTATACAAGTCTTAAGAGGAGTGGGATGCCATCCTAATTGTTAGGCCGACTAGGCTCGTCGATCTCTATCATTTTCCTTAAGGCATTTACAGGTCTTGATCGAACTGTTGTGCCATCCCGGACCCTTTGGTGTTCATCGATTTAGCACTTACACTCGTCCAAGGTGGACTTTACCGTGCAATGCTTTATTTTTGAAAAGAAATCTCAGTCTTTATTCATTCTCCTATCATCCAATCTATAGAACAAATACTAAAAATGGAAAATCCTATTTGTGAAAATAAAGTACTACTGCTACATAACTAGGTCTATTTCAAGTATAGTATCTGCGGAGATTATCCACATTCCAGGGCCTCATGTCCCCGGGCTTCTCTGGATCTTCAATCTTGTAGATGCGTTCTTTCAGTATCTTCACAACTTCGTAGAGCCCTTTCCAGGTTTCACCTAGCTTGTCTAAATATTTTCCTATGGCCACTACCTTCCTGAATACTAGGTCTCCCACAGAGAACTTCTCTCTGTTACCCATCTGTTGTAGTACTGAGTAGTTCTTTATTTTTACGCAGTAGTCCGAATCCTGGCACTCTCCCTTGTCTCTTATAGGAGATCAAGGTTATTGAGGAGTAGCTCGCCATTCCATGATTCGTGAAATATGGTGGTCCTTAGTGAAGGGACCCCAATCTATCTCAATTCCAAATGAAAGGGAGAATAGAGTTTGTCTTGTTAATGTCCGAGGTGTAGTGCGGTATGACCACAACACACTTGGTAGCTCTTCAACCAATTTTCCCTTGGCTCCATCAAGCCTTCCAGGATGGTCCAATTTGTCACCTCAGCCTACCCATTAGCCTGTGGATGTGCTATCGAGGTGATCATTAGGTCAATGCTAAGGTCTTCATATAATTTGTGCATCTTCCTACTGACGAACTATCTTCTATTGTTTACCACCAGGGCCTGTGGTAACCCATACCTACAGACAATGGTTATTCATACATACGAAGTCCATTACTTTTTGTTTCGAGATAGCTGCTAATGGCTCCATATCGATCCATTTTGTGAAGTAGTCGACCACTACAATGAGATTCCTCCTCTGTCTAGCTATTTGGACAAATGCTCCAAGAAGGTCCATGCCCCATTGTGCAAATGGGTAGGTACTACCTCGTATTCTGCTTCATTATTTGAGGCCTTGAAGTTGAACCATAATGTATGTTCCATAGTCATGCCGCTTGGATCGAGTAGAGGAATACCGGCGACAGTACCTTCCTGATTGGATGACCCATCCATAAATAATTGCCACTGCTCTAGTTCAGCCATGATATTATCCTAGTCGGTCTCTTTGTAGCACTCAACTATAAAATCAGCCAAAACTTGTGCCTTAATGGCCTGCCTTGGTTGAAACTTGATGTCAAACTCTCCCAATTGAATAGCCCATTTCACCAACCTCCCTGAAGTGTCCCACTTTTTCAGTACATTCTTGAGTGGCCGGTCGGTTAAGACGATGATTGTATGTGCTTGGAAGTAAGGCCTTAACTTCCTAACTACCACTATTAGTGAAAGAGCAAGTTTCTTAGCTTGGGTGTACCTTATCTCTGCATTTATCATAACCTTGCTGACGTGATACACTAGTCTTTGCACCTTGTCTTCTTTATTTACTAGCACTACATTGACCGTATGTTGTGATATTGCTGAGTAAAGAAACAAAATGTCTCCCTATTTTGGAAATCTCGGCAGCTCGCAAGTCGCAAACTTGCCAGTACTACCTCGTATTTTGCTTCATTATTTGAGGCCTTGAAGTTGAAGTGTAATGCATGTTCCATAGTCATGCCTCTCGGACCGAGTAGCATAATACCAGCGACACTGTCTTTCTGGTTGGATCATAGGTCCTAAATTTGTGTTTTGATGCAAAAATACTAAATGCGCTATTTGAATGAATTTGGATAAAGAATGAAATGATCGTGATAATTGATTTTAAGTATATCATTATACATAATTTGGAATCATTTTTGATCATATTTTATATGAATTGAATGAATTTGAACTTGTTCATTTTCGGATTACAAAAACTGCTCAAACATCACACTGTGTATATGTCGTTTAAATAGTCACAACTTATTCATACGATCTCCAAATGACTTTATTCTTGTTCTAAAATATTATTAATACATATGTAAACATTATTATTCTCTGTTGAAGTTAGTATAATTGTGCAGACATTATATAACACTGTTTGAGATTACTTGCTGAAATTGAGTGACAAATTGAACTCCAATGGCTGTGAAATTTTTTGTGCATATTTAAATATATGTAAAATGATATATTATGTGCTTATTTGAATTTTATTTAGCATATATCATATTGATTGACCTATGTCCAAGCGTTGAAGCTCCTTGAGCTTACAAGCAACAATGAGGTGCCTTGTCACCTATTTCTTTGTAGGTGAAATTAATTAAGTATCATGAGCTTATTTGGAGCATTATAAATCTGTTTTTATTGGGAAAAATTCGTACATTCATTTCTTGAAGCTTAATTGGTCAAGTTTGAGCATTGTCAACTCCATTTGAGAAAAAGTTTGACTTCTCATGAGCAAGCCTTGGTACCAAACGTATGAACTGAATATTATTGCTGGAGAATTCATTATTTGAGCTTCTATAAGTCCTCCTATGTGCTTTGTGCCATGAAATCAAATTTAATTTGATTGGTCAACATTGAGGCAACATTTACTTTTTGGGGGACAAAGGAGGGAGAAATGGCTGGAAATTTTTTCCTTGTTCCATAATCTAGAAAGGGTTGTTTGGCTTGGTTTGTGCAAGACTTTCATCATCAAGAAGGAATTATTGGTGCAACCAAACAAGCCCAAGCCAAATGAGATATTTTTACAAAACGATTTCTAAGGGCTCTATAATGAATGGTGGAGATTTATTTGGTTTGAATTAATGAAGGGTCAAGATTAAAAGAAGAAGGGAGGGCCAAGATCAAGACTTAATTTTTATCCAATGGCCAAGATTATTTTGTCTTGAAAAGAAGAGAGGGGTTTGGCTTGTGCTGGAAGTTGGAAGAACATTTGTAAAAATTGGCTGAGTCTTTGAACTTCAAATCCTCTCAACTTCAAATCTGGATTCAAGCTTCTTCCTAGAGATCTCTTGCGAAAAATTTGATTATCATCAACCTATCATCTTCCTATTTCAAAAGAGAGATCCAAAAATCCATCAAGAACCCATTATTTATCATTCCACTCGTGGATATTCCTTTTGGTGTTCTTGAGTGGTTTTTCAACAAAGCTTCCCCTAATCTCATCTATATCTTCTTGAGAGCTTTGTGTGAATTTGTCGTAGAGTGATTGCCACATCTTGAGCCTATTCTTAACCATATTCGTGAGCATCATCTCTAGTCTTTGTGATAGTTCCTCAACCAAAATAGCTTTGAGCTAATCTTGAGAGAACCTTGTGCCTAAACACTTGTAAAGTCCTTTTGTGGACAAAACCTTGTTAGGTTGTGAGATAAGTTTGGGGTACAACTTGAAAACCCTAGTTCTTGGTTATCTTGAAACCTTGGTTGTAAGAGTTTGGGGTTAGCTTACCTAAAACCCTAAGTTGTTGGTGAACTTAGAAAAACATCATTCATTAGTTGATTTAGATAGAAATGAATATGATCATATTTCGGCATGTACTAATGCACAAGAAATTTGGAACATGTTAGAGTTAAAGCATGAAGGAACAAGTCAAGTTAAAGATTCTAAAATTGCCATGTTTGTGCATCAATTTGAATTGTTTAAAATGCTTGATGGTGAATGCATTAGTGAAATTTTTGCTAGATTGACAAAAATATGCAATGAATTGAATTCTCTTGGAAAGCCTTATGCTAATGTAGATAAAATGCAAAAGATCCTAAGAAGCCTTCCAAGATCATGGAGTGAAAAGGTCACCGCAATCAAGGAAGCAAAGGATTTGAGAACCTTGAAGATGGAGGAGCTCATTGGAAGCCTAATGACTTATGAATTGGAAGTGATCAATAGAGTTGATGAAGATGCTCCCATGAAGAAAAATATTGCATTGGCCGTGACTTCCAAACCCAAATCCAAGGAGTCCATGGATTATTCCAAGGAAGAGAAGGTTTCATCAAGTAGTGAGAGTGAAGATAGTGATGATGAGATGGCTATGATGGTCAAGAACTTCAAGAAGTTTGTGAAGAACAAAAGAGGTGGTTTCAAAAATAGAAAGTTCAAGAGTAAGGAGAAAGAGAAAGAGAAACCTACTTGCTTCAATTGTGGCAAAGTAGGATACTTCATTGCTGATTGCCCCAAAGCATCCAAGAAACATCACAAAGTGAAAGGCAAGGAGAAGAAAAAGGCTTTGAAAGCAACATGAGATGATTAATCATCAAGCTCTTCAAGCGAGGATAAGATTGAGCATAAGGCACACTTTCACCTCATGTAAAAAGGGGAGAAAGTTGACTCATGTTCTCAAGATGAGATGGTAAAAGAATCTTCTCTTTTAACCTGTGATGAATGATATGCTAATTATGATGACTTATGTGATTCTCATGGTATGTTTCTTAGAAAGTGTAAGCATCTCAAAAAGGAAAATGCTAGACTTATGAATCTTGATGAAATGTATGCTAATAAGCTTTAAGTGGTTAATGCTAAGTATGATGTTCTTTGTGTTAAGTTTGCTAATATGACTATTGAGCATGATGCTTTGATTGATGCAAATAAATGCTTAAAAGGAAAAATGCCTATCATTTATCAAAATGCTTGTATGACCGAATACACTATTTTGAATATGCATGATTATGATTATCTTAAAGCTAGGGTGCTTGAACTAGAAGAAGAATTGAAATCATGGGATGATCATAAGTGCATTATGCTTTCTAACACTAAATCCTTGGAGGATGAACTTGATTTGATGAAAGAAAAGAATAGGATGTTAGAAATACAATTAGCTAAGTTTGTCATGAGTTCACTAAAACTTGATGAAATGTTAGCTTCTCGAAGGCATTATCTTGATAGAAGTGGACTTGGTTATGATTCTTTGTCTCTTGATGGAACTAAACATGAGAGTCAAAACTCAATTAAGTTGGTGAAACCTATTTATGGTTCAACCAATACATATGTGACCATAGGAGACTCGGCTAAGGCTTCAAAAGCTAAGGCCAATGATGCACACCCCTCAGGTGTAGCATCATCATCTAGGGCATCATATCCTAGAGTGAGGAAAACAAGGATCAATAAAGTTTGGGTGCCTAAATATATGAAATATGATGACAGACTTGATTATGCAAAGGTTGCTTAGATTGAATGTTTATGCTATTGTGGCTAACCCTCAAGGATCCAAAGTTTGGATACCTAAAGTATCTTGAACAACATTGGTTAGGTGTGCTTAAAGTCTTCTTCTAAGCCATACCAATGGTTCTTGGTTAGTGGTTGTTCCAAGGCATATGACTGGTGATCGATCCTTATTCACATCTTACAAGGAGAAGAAGGATGGTGGATATGTCACTTTTGGAGACAATTTCAAAGGAAAGATCCTAGACATAGGATCGGTTGGTAATGAAATTTTAGGTATTGGAAGCATTGATGTTTCAAAGTATAATGATCCTTATGCTAGCCGTGAGCTAGATATTGATATGGATGAAGCACCATTGGTGGAAGGCCTTAAGGAGATGAAAATTACCAATGATTCTACACCAAATGTACAAGATGAGGAGCATCCCATGATTATTAATGTTGATCAAGTTGCTCAAAATAATTGTCACGCCCCGTTTCCGGAGACGCGACTGGGTGCTCTCTCCGCACCCTTCCTAGGTCACTAGTGTGAACATCCGGGATCAACCGGAAATCCGGCGGCACCTCCCCGTATATCGGAGAGCGCCCACCTGCATCAGAAACGCAGCAACAACAACATCACACTAGCAACCTAGCAAACATAGGCCTCGGGCCTCAACCACATGCAATCTTGACCCTAGGCCTCAGGCCATCCACTACCAGCATGCACAAACTGATGGCATCACATATAAATCAACACACAGATTTATAAAACATCAAATATAACCATCAATCAACATCTACAACCACATACAAGCACCACAGTGCCAAATGGTTATATTCTCTCAACATAGATATACTACGTACACCCATATGCATAGAGTATATCTCTAGCATCCTATTCTATCCAGGGCCATCCATGTCATGACCTGCTCACCGATCCGCAGCACCAGTACCCGTACCAGTGTCTCCTGTGGAAGGAAGAAAGTAAAGGAGTGAGCTAGAAGCTCAGTAGGGTATGAAGTAAACATCAATATAAGCTGAACCAAAAGGAAGCAATGCATCAATATGTAACTACCACATGAACGTATACTCAACAAGTTCACATCAACATTTACCCGGATAACCCTTTCGGAGCATAACAACCACAATATCATTGCAACTCAATGAAATATTGCACGGGAGCAAGCTCACCACAACCAACCACTCCTAGGATCATCCGGTTGCGTGAACCTATCACGCCCGCACCCCACAAGGCAAGTCACTCTTGACCTTACCCCTAGTGCGTTATCCTACTTGGAATTCACATGACTCAGTGGTAACTCTCATCACCTCGTCATCCCCCCAAGTAGCTTTCAAGAAACCTAAAGGTTCCCGAGTCCATACCCGGTCCCCCATGCAACTCTAATGCACTATGTCATGACATGCTGAATAGTTATATATATGAACAACCTACATATATATATACATAACTACCATGATGCATGAACGGAAATCACATCGTGTCCATAGGAGATGGAACACACACACTCGGGTCATGCAACATCAAGAATCAACAAGAATCACAATTTGGGTTCGTTTCCCCTTAGGAGCAATTAAGGCGGAAACACAAAAGAAACGACCAATGAGGAATCGAAAAGCTTTTTACATATCGAAAATGAACGATAGAAAGAATGGTTGGAAATCCCCTACCTCGTGTCGAGCAAATTACAACAATTTCTCAAATTCCTTTCCTAGGGTTCCGGTTTGCCCAAACCTACAATGTGGCGTAACCGAACCCTCACATGCATCAATATATCAACCACAACTCATATAAACATCAATTAAAATCAATAAATTCGAAATCACTTACTTCTCTCTCTAGAAATTCCTTCCAAAAATCCTCCAACTCACTCCAAGCTCAACTCAACTCAAAATCACAAACCAATCTACATAAACATCCAAAATCAACCTATAATCAACATATCTAAAGCATAGAGCTCATCTCCTTAAGAATCAAACAAATCTAACAAAACCTAGAATTTCAAAAACTATGGAAAACTTACCAAAACTCCAAAACCAAGCTTGAATCTTCCTCCTTAAGCTTCAAGGATCATCAATCAACAATCTCCAAGTCAATCTCTTGCCAAAATCTCCTTCTCTCTCTTCTTCTCTCTCACTTTCTCTCTCTAGCCGGGCTCTCCAAGAAGAAATATGCAGAAATGTCTAAAAACTGAGCTTAAAAACTGATTTCCCGATAACCGTCCGGACGCCCCAAGTGACCGTCCGGACGCTTCACTGTTCTCTCAACACTCTGCCCACTTCGTAGGCTTAACCGTCCGGACGCCTCGTTAGACCGTCCGGACGGTCTACTGTTCACAGCACCAAAATTTTTCACTGAATATGAATCTGCCCCAGTTCCTTCACAAACCGTCCGGACGGCTGTTTTAACCGTCCGGACGGTGTCTGTTTTCCAGAAACCCAGTTTTCTTAAATTTTATTTTCCGGCTCGGTTCAAGCTTCGATTTGATATATTACGGGCCCAAAACGGACATGTATACTAAAGGTTATGCCCCATTTACCGAACCAAGCTCCAAAACTATTTTTTTATGATTCCGTACCTCACGGATCATCCGTATTTCGACTCAAAACTAAAAATTTTGGGTCGGGGTTTCACATCCTCCCCCCTTAATAAAATTTCGTCCCGAAATTTAACTACACACACGTACCTGAATCTCCGAACAACTCCGGGTACCTTTCCTTCATTCGAGAATCCAACTCCCAAGTTGCTTCTTCAACTCCGTGGTACATCCACATCACTTTTACGAATGGTATCACACTCGACCTCGTGACCTTGTTCTGTCGGTCTAGAATCTTCACCGGGTGAAGAGTGTAGCTCCCATCTTCCTCAACTTCCAACGTAGTCCAATCTATCACATGCGACGGATCCGGCTCATATTTCCGAAGCATAGATACATGGAATACATTGTGAACCTTCTCAAGCTTCGGTGGAAGTGCCAAACGGTACGCCACCGGTCCAACTGTCTCCAAAATCTCAAATGGCCCCACAAACCTCGGTGCCAACTTCCCATGCTTGCTATATCTCTGAATTCCCCGTCTCGGACTAACCTTCAAGAAAACCTTATCGCCTACAGCGAACTCCAAAGGTCTCCTCCTCCGGTCAGCATAAGACTTCTGTCGGCTCTGTGCTGTGATCAACCGCTTCCGTATTTCATCAACTCTCTCTCCTGCTTCTTTGACCATCTCCGGTCCTGACACAACTTTCTCACCAACCTCTGCCCAACACAAAGGCGACCTACAAGGCCTCCCGTAGAGCGCCTCATAAGGTGCCATCCCGATACTACTTTGGAAAGAGTTGTTATACACAAACTCCGCCAAATGTAAGTACCGATCCCAACTTCCTCCAAAATCAACTACACATGCCCGTAGTATATCCTCCAGAACCTGTATGGTTCTCTCACTCTGCCCATCACTCTGAGGATGATAAGCTGTAGAGAAATCCAACTTCGTTCCCAATGCCTCCTGTAAACTACTCCAGAATCTACCTGTGAACCTCGGGTCTCGGTCCGACACAATAGATAATGGAATTCCGTGAAGTCTCACAATCTCCTTGATATACATAGTACTCAAGGTCTCCAATGAATCCGTCTTGTTCATGGGTAAGAAGTGTGCAGACTTAGTCAATCTGTCCACTATCACCCAAACCGCATCATGCCTCCTCTGAGTCATTGGCAATGCCGTCACAAAGTCCATTGTGATCTTCTCCCACTTCCATTCCGCTACTGGTAATGGTTGCAACAATCCAGCTGGTCTCTGATGTTCTGCCTTCACTTGTTGACAAGTAAGACACTTCGTCACAAATCTAGCAACATCGGCTTTCATGCCCTTCCACCAGAAACTCTGCTTCAAGTCTCGGTACATCTTCGTACCCCCGGGATGCATAGCAAACCAAGAATGATGTGCTTCCCTTAGAATCTCCTGTCTCAACTCATCATCTTCGGGAACCACTAACCTTCCCGCATATCGTACTCCACCATCATTCCCTCGAACCCATCCAAGACTCTCATCAATCACATCAAAGGTATGATCTCCGTTTTGTGCATCTATAACCTTCTGAACCATCATAGGTCTCGAAGTCATAGAACACAAATGCACCTTTTCCTCTTGACTCCTCAACTCCAATCCAAACTCATTGATTTTTTTCCACAATTTTCCACTCATGCATGAATAGGCTAGCAACTCTTTGCTTCCTACTCAATGCATCCGCAACCACATTTGCTTTACCAGGATGGTATTGCAAATTAAAATCAAAATCCTCCAAGTACTCCATCCACCGCCTTTGCCGTAAGTTCAACTCTTTTTGGGTGAATAGGTACTTGAGGCTTTTGTGATCCGAGAACACCTCAAACGTCTCTCCGTAGAGATAATACCTCCACTGCTTAAGAGCAAATACCACTGCCGCCAACTCCAGATCATGCACCGGATAATTCCTCTCATGTGTCTTCAACAACCTCGAACCATACTCTATCACTCGGCCCTGCTGCATCAACACACAACCCAACCCGACTCCAGATGCATCGCAATACACCTGATAGCCAACATTCCTCTCCTGAACTACTAACACTGGAGGTGTTGTCAACCTCTTCTTCAACTCTTCAAATGCGGCCTCACATTCGTCTGTCCACACAAATGGTGTACCCTTCTTCGTGAGCTGCGTCATCGGCGAAGCAACTCTCGAAAAATCCTCAATACATCTCCGGTAGTAACCCGCCAATCCTAGAAAACTCCGGATCTCTGTCACATTCTTTGGTCTCTCCCAATTCAAAACCGACTCAACTTTGGAGTAGTCAACCGCTATGCCTTCTTGAGTGATCACATGGCCTAGGAACTTCACTTCCGTAGCCCAAAATTCACACTTACTCAATTTAGCATACAGTTGATTCTCCCTCAACGTCTGTAACACTACCCTCAAGTGTTCTTCATGCTCTTCCTCCGTAGGAGAATAAATCAATATATCATCAATAAACACCACTACAAACTTGTCCAAAAACGGTCGAAGAACCCTTTGCATTAGGTCCATGAATACCGCCGGGGCATTTGTCAACCCAAACGGCATCACAAGGAACTCATAATGTCCATAACGAGTTCTAAACGCTGTTTTCTGGATATCCTCATCCTTAATCCTCAACTGATGATAACCCAACCTCAAGTCAATCTTAGAGAAATGCCTAGCACCTCTCAATTGGTCAAACAAATCATTGATCCTAGGCAACGGATACTTATTCCTCACTGTAACCTTATTCAACTGCCTATAATCAATACACATCCTCAAACTTCCGTCTTTCTTCTTGACGAACAACACCGGTGCTCCCTACGGGGACACACTCGGTCTAATGAACCCCAAGTCTAGCAACTCTTCTAACTGAGTACTCAACTCCTTCAACTCTGCTGGAGCCATCCGATACGGCGAAATCGAAATTGGTTTGACGTTCGGATGCAACTCAATAGCAAAGTCAATTTCCCTCTTCGGAGGTAATCCCGGCAACTCTTCTGGAAATACATCCGTAAAATCCTCCACTATCAATATCGGTGTAGCTACATCGCCCTTAGGCGCCGAAGTCACTAAACTCGCAACTCTACAATCTTGGTACGAAGGATTATCCATGAAATGTGGGCATGGAATCCCCTTCGATCCCCTCAACTGAATCACTCCTCCCTCGGGTACTCTAAGAGTAATCTTCCTCTCCCAGAAGTCAAGCAACCCTTGGTGCTTCGTCAACCAATCAACTCCAAGAATCACATCAAAATCCTGGAAATCTAATACATACAAGTCGGCTTTCAGAGATATTTCTCCAAACCGACACTCACAACCGAACACTACCCCCTCCAATGTGGTAAAGTATCCGAATGGTGAGGATACCGTGAACATTCGTCTTATTGGCAAAATCTCCACCTCTAGTGCGTGTGCTAACGAACTAGTAATGAAAGATGAGGTAGCCCCCGAATCAAACAAGACTCTTGCCCAACAATTAGAAATCAAGAAGGTACCTCCAATGAAGTTTGGATGCTCCTGTGCCTCCTGATGACCCAATGCATAGACACGTCCCTCTACCAGTGCATTCTGCTGCTGCTGTGGCTGGCGAGTCCCACCCCGCCCCCTTCCTCCCATTGGAACATTGGAAGGAAGAGCCGGAGGCGGTACTCCAGGTATGCTCTGCTGCTGGGCTCTCTGGTTGCCCTCCAGACACTCACTCTTTCTGTGACCCAACTTGCCACACCCAAAGCACTTAAACCCAGAAAGCTTGCACTCACTTGCCTTGTGCCCCTCTTTCCCACACTTGAAGCACGTCATCTTACCCCATGGTAGCCTAGGACCCTTGCCTCGGTCCCCTTTCTGTTGACGAAAATCCGCTCTCGGTTTCTTGTGGCTACTATCACCACCACTACTACCCTCACTCACTGGACGCTTCCTCTGAGCTTCACTTTTCTCACTCAACTCAAAATCAAGAGCCATCTCCACTGTGTCCTGATATGACACCACCCTAGTGGCCATCACCATTCTACCAAGACTGGGAAGCAACCCATCTCGGTACCTCACTGCCTTCTTCACATCCGTGGGAGCAAACTCCTTCCCATACCGGTATAACTCCTCAAACTGCTTGGTGTACTGAGACACCGTCATCTCTGATGTCTGCAATAAATCTAGAAACTGTTTGGCCTTCTCCGTTTGCAGAGGCCTTGGCACAAACTTCTGCATAAATAACTGCTCAAACGAAGTCCAAGTCAGCTCATTCCGTCTCTGACCCATGGACATCCACCATTCATAGGCCGCACCACTCAAGTAGTAGAACACAAACTTCACCCGTCTCTCATCGGGTATCTCAAGAGTGTCCATTCTCATACTCAGCTGGTTGAACCACTCCTCCGCCCCCACACCCGTTCCATCTCCAGAAAATGTTGGAGGAGTAGTCCTCCTCAATTGGTCCACCTCATACATCCCTCTCCCAGCTCTAGGTACTGCTGCTACCTCAGTTGTAGCCTCTGGTACAACTCCCTCAGCACGAGTGCCAGTAGCACCCATCGCCTGAGCCACTGCCTGAGCTATGGTCTGCGCCTGTGTCTGCACCATACTCATCATAAAACTAGTAAGACTCTCCATCGTCACTGGTTGCCCCCCTGTAGTAACAGGAGCAACCTGCACCTCAGGTGGTGCCTGCTGATCATCACTCTCCATCGGTAGTCCCTCTTGAACTATCTCTTCCTCTCTCAACTCTGGATCCACATTCGGAACCGAATCCTCAGTGCTAGGAGTGCCTCTTGTGACACGTTCCACCCCAACACTACGGCCTCTACCTCGGCCCCTACCAACTCCCCGTCGGCCTCTGCCACGAGGTACTACAGTCCCACTCTCGGACCTGGTAGTTCTACGGGTATTCATCTGCATGGAAAACAGACAATACCATTTAACCCACTACTCACACGAGGATTTAAGGGGAAAAGAAAACATACCGGATCAGTAGCAGTCGTGACATGGCCTGGATATACTACTTTACAACTAGGACCCAACACCCCAGATCCTATAAAGAGCCGTAAACCTCCCTCTGATACCAAATTGTCACGCCCCGTTTCCGGAGACGCGACTGGGTGCTCTCTCCGCACCCTTCCTAGGTCACTAGTGTGAACATCCGGGATCAACCGGAAATCCGGCGGCACCTCCCCGTATATCGGAGAGCGCCCACCTGCATCAGAAACGCAGCAACAACAACATCACACTAGCAACCTAGCAAACATAGGCCTCGGGCCTCAACCACATGCAATCTTGACCCTAGGCCTCAGGCCATCCACTACCAGCATGCACAAACTGATGGCATCACATATAAATCAACACACAGATTTATAAAACATCAAATATAACCATCAATCAACATCTACAACCACATACAAGCACCACAGTGCCAAATGGTTATATTCTCTCAACATAGATATACTACGTACACCCATATGCATAGAGTATATCTCTAGCATCCTATTCTATCCAGGGCCATCCATGTCATGACCTGCTCACCGATCCGCAGCACCAGTACCCGTACCAGTGTCTCCTGTGGAAGGAAGAAAGTAAAGGAGTGAGCTAGAAGCTCAGTAGGGTATGAAGTAAACATCAATATAAGCTGAACCAAAAGGAAGCAATGCATCAATATGTAACTACCACATGAACGTATACTCAACAAGTTCACATCAACATTTACCCGGATAACCCTTTCGGAGCATAACAACCACAATATCATTGCAACTCAATGAAATATTGCACGGGAGCAAGCTCACCACAACCAACCACTCCTAGGATCATCCGGTTGCGTGAACCTATCACGCCCGCACCCCACAAGGCAAGTCACTCTTGACCTTACCCCTAGTGCGTTATCCTACTTGGAATTCACATGACTCAGTGGTAACTCTCATCACCTCGTCATCCCCCCAAGTAGCTTTCAAGAAACCTAAAGGTTCCCGAGTCCATACCCGGTCCCCCATGCAACTCTAATGCACTATGTCATGACATGCTGAATAGTTATATATATGAACAACCTACATATATATATACATAACTACCATGATGCATGAACGGAAATCACATCGTGTCCATAGGAGATGGAACACACACACTCGGGTCATGCAACATCAAGAATCAACAAGAATCACAATTTGGGTTCGTTTCCCCTTAGGAGCAATTAAGGCGGAAACACAAAAGAAACGACCAATGAGGAATCGAAAAGCTTTTTACATATCGAAAATGAACGATAGAAAGAATGGTTGGAAATCCCCTACCTCGTGTCGAGCAAATTACAACAATTTCTCAAATTCCTTTCCTAGGGTTCCGGTTTGCCCAAACCTACAATGTGGCGTAACTGAACCCTCACATGCATCAATATATCAACCACAACTCATATAAACATCAATTAAAATCAATAAATTCGAAATCACTTACTTCTCTCTCTAGAAATTCCTTCCAAAAATCCTCCAACTCACTCCAAGCTCAACTCAACTCAAAATCACAAACCAATCTACATAAACATCCAAAATCAACCTATAATCAACATATCTAAAGCATAGAGCTCATCTCCTTAAGAATCAAACAAATCTAACAAAACCTAGAATTTCAAAAACTATGGAAAACTTACCAAAACTCCAAAACCAAGCTTGAATCTTCCTCCTTAAGCTTCAAGGATCATCAATCAACAATCTCCAAGTCAATCTCTTGCCAAAATCTCCTTCTCTCTCTTCTTCTCTCTCACTTTCTCTCTCTAGCCGGGCTCTCCAAGAAGAAATATGCAGAAATGTCTAAAAACTGAGCTTAAAAACTGATTTCCCGATAACCGTCCGGACGCCCCAAGTGACCGTCCGGACGCTTCACTGTTCTCTCAACACTCTGCCCACTTCGTAGGCTTAACCGTCCGGACGCCTCGTTAGACCGTCCGGACGGTCTACTGTTCACAGCACCAAAATTTTTCACTGAATATGAATCTGCCCCAGTTCCTTCACAAACCGTCCGGACGGCTGTTTTAACCGTCCGGACGGTGTCTGTTTTCCAGAAACCCAGTTTTCTTAAATTTTATTTTCCGGCTCGGTTCAAGCTTCGATTTGATATATTACGGGCCCAAAACGGACATGTATACTAAAGGTTATGCCCCATTTACCGAACCAAGCTCCAAAACTATTTTTTTATGATTCCGTACCTCACGGATCATCCGTATTTCGACTCAAAACTAAAAATTTTGGGTCGGGGTTTCACAATAATAATATGGAGCAATCAAGTACTACTCAATCTCAAGGCAATAGGATTCAAGGTGAAGGTCAAGCACAAACATCCTAAGGAGCTTATTATTGGAGATCCAAACAAGGGCATTCAAACAAGATCAAAGTTGAATTCGATGGTCAATTCTAATCCCTTAAACTTATATGCTATGATTTCTATAATAGAACCTAAATGTGTTAAAAATGTATTTTTAGATGAAGATTGGATTTTTGCTATGCAAGAAGAACTTGAACAATTTGAAAGAAGCAAGGTTTGGGCACCTTTTCCAAAACCTAAAGACCATAAGAACAAAATGGGTGTTTAGAAATAATGTGAATAAGAATGATGAAGTGCCTGGAAACAATGCTAGATTAGTGGCTCAAGGGTATTGCCAAGAAGAAGACATAGATTATGATGAAACCTTTGCACCGGTTGCAAGGTTAGAGGATATTAGACTTTTATTAGCTTTTGCATGCTATAAAGGTTTTAAACTTTTTCAAATGGATGTTAGGAGTGCTTTCTTAAATGGTGTGATAAATGAAGAAGTGTATGTTAAACAACCACCCGGTTTTAAATCTAAAGAATTTCCTAATCATGTTTACAAATTAGATAAAGCATTGTATGGCTTGTAGCAAGCACCTAGGGCTTGGTATGAAAAACTTAGTAAATTCTTATTAGAAAATGAATTTTCTTGTGGAAGTATTGATAATACTTTGTTTATTAAGTGTAAAAGTGATGACATGTTGATTGTGCAAATCTATGTTAATGACATTATATTTGGTGCTACATTGGAATCAACATGTGATGAATTTGCTATGTGCATGAAAAGTGAATTTGAAATGTCTATGATGGGTGAGTTGACATATTTCCTAGGATTGCAAATTAGACAAACCACACATAACATTCATATAAGTCAAACTAAATACACTTATGACTTGCTTAAAAGGTTTGGTATGGACTTGTCTAAAGAATGTTCTACACCAATTGGGGTGACCTCCAAATTAGAAGTCGACCTTAAAGGCAAAGAGGTGGATCAAAACATGTATAGCTCTATGATTGGTGGCTTACTTTATTTGACCGCTTCTAGACCGGATATCATGTTTAGTGTGTGTATGTGTGCTAGATGTCAATCTAATCCTAGATAATCACACCTCATAGTAGTTAAAAGAATATTAAGATATTTGAAAGATACACCAACTCTATAGTTATGGTATGATAGAAAATCTTCATTTGACTTACATGCTTTTAGTGATTCCGATTATGGAGGTTGTAGAATTGATAGGAAGAGTACAAGTGGTACATGTCAATATCTTGGGAATATGCTTATATCTTGGTTTTCAAAGAAACAAACGTGTGTTGCTCTAAGTACAACCAAAACAAACATGGCTAAGTCTTTGAGCTTTAAAGCCTCTCAACTTCAAATCTGGATTCAAGCTTCTTCCTAGAGATCTCTTGCTAAAAATCTGATTATCATCAAGCTATCATCTTCTTATTTCAAAGAGAGATCCAAAAATCCATCAAGAACCCATTATTTCTCATTCCACACGTGGGTATCCTTTTTGGTGTTCTTGAGTGATTTTTCAACAAAGCTTCTCCTAATATCATCTATATCTTCTTGAGAGATTTGTGTGAATTTATCATAGAGTGATTGCCACATCTTCAGCCTATTCTTAACCATATTCGTGAGCATCATCTCTAGTCTTTGTGAGAGTTCCTCAACCAAAATAGCTTTGAGCTAATCCTAAGAGAATCTTGTGCTTAAACACTTGTAAATTCCTTTTGTGGACAAAACCTTGTGAAGTTGTGAGATACGTTTGGGGTACAACTTGAAAACCCTAGTTCTTGGTTATCTTGAAACCTTGGTTGTAAGAGTTTGGGGTTAGCTTGCCTAAAACTCTAAGTTGTTGGTGAACTTGGAAAAATATCATCCATTAGTGGATTTGGAAATCCTAAGCTTGCAGGCTTAGATCGTAGATGTAGGATAAAGGACTCTCCGAACCACTATATATCCTTGAGCACTTTATTATTTCTTTCTTTAATTGATTTTGTGTGTTGATCATTTTCTTGAGGTTGTTAATTGCATTAGAGGAGGTTTCTCTAAACTATTAGGACACACTTTTAATTGTTAATTTTTTTGGAACATCAATCTTTCTGTGTATAGTTCATATAGCTAGACTTCGATCTGAATTTTTGATATAGTGTTCACTAAGTGGTTTACATATTTGATACCAATTTTCGTTACATTTTGACTTGAATTGATAGGTCAAATAGTTTTTATCATTTCGGTGTGCATATTTGATTTGAACACTAATTTTTTTGTGTACTGTTCATATAGCTAGACCTTGAATTTTGATCTAAATTTTTGATATAGTATTCATTAAGGTGTTTTTATATTGCACATCAACTTTCGCTACATTCCAACTTGAATTGCTAGGTTAAATTGCTTTTATCAATTCGGTGTGTAGATTTGTGTTTATTGACATTACATTGTGATTTTTGTGCATTTGTTAGGTAAAAATTCATTATATATTATATCACACATTTTAGTTGACTTAAATTTGCGTAGGATAATCATAAGATGCCAATATTGCATGTTATGTGATATTTGATAATCAATTATTAAATTATAAAAAAAGGGGATTGCCTTTGCAATTTGGGAACACAATTCACCCCCCCCCCCCCCCTCTTGTGTTTGCCTAGCTTTTTCACAATTGCCATTGCTTGAGTTCAGGCACGGTATTATCCTAGTCGGTCTCTTTGCAGCACTCAACTATAAATTCAGCCAAAGCTTGTGCCTTAATGGCCTACCTTGGTTAAAACTTGATGTCAAACTCTCCCAATTCAATAGCCCACTTCACCAACCTCCCTGAAGTGTCCGACTTTTGGAGTACATTCTTGAGTGGCTGATCTGTTAAGACGATTATTGTATATGCTTGGAAGTAAGGCCTCAACTTCCTAGCTGCCATTATTAGTGAAAGAGCAAGTTTCTCAACTTGGGTGTACCATATCGCTGCATCTATCATAACCTTGCTAACGTAATACACCGGTCTCTACACCTTGTCTTCCTTATTTACTAGCACTACACTGACCGTATGTTGTGATATTGCTATGTAAAGATACAAAACTTATCTCAATTTTGGAAAAGTCAAGAGTGGAGATTGACTAAGGTAGTCTTTTCAAAGGCCTTTTGGCACTCATCTGTCCACTTGAATTCCTTGTCCTTCTTTAATGCCTAAAAGAATGGTCTGCACTTGTCTCCTGACCGGGCTCGGACTTCCTGAGGATTGGTCACCTCGCTTCCAGTTCTTCCTTCTTGATTTCTTATCACTGTTTGGTCGGCCACCTCTCGACCCTTGTAGGCGGCCCTTGTCACTTAAGCCCTTTGCTCGGTCAGGGGAGTAGTGGCCTTGATATACTTCTTAGTCCTAGCAAGAAGTTTGTCCATAGTCTGGGGTGCATTAGGCGAACCGTCCAAATCATAGCTGCATTTGCCACAGCAATCTGAACATTAGGGATCTCCAAGCACATCTCGTTGAACCTCCCTATAAAGTCTTGAAATGACTCCTCTCTTTTGTGTTTAATTACCATCAAATCTTGGTTATAGGTCTTTGGCTTCTGGGCACTTGTGAATTGGAGATTGAACTTCCATGAGAGGTCTTGAAAGCTATAGATACTGTGCCTTGGATGTTCAATGAATCAATTCCAAGCTGGTCTAATAATTGTGGAGGGAAATGCCTTGTATAAAATTACATCCGAGGCTCCCCGACATTCCATTATAGACTTGTATCCCTTGACGTGGTCATAGGGAGCCTAAAGTCATGAGGTATCTCATTCTTAAGAATATCCCTAGAAAAAGGAGTCATGGAACTATCCCACATCTCATTACTGATATTTCATCCTTGCAGGGCTGCCAACTTGCGGTCTACCTCTTGAAGATGTTTGTTTACATCCGCATTGATGTTGGAGTGATGCGTGTTCGTTCTAGTGCTGGTGTTGGAGTTCCTGTCTCGGTTCTCATCCCTTATCTTACTTCTGGAGTCTTAGAGCGAGAGTTTCTATCATCTTCGTTCCTTTGAGTCCCGTGAGGTGGGACTAGTTGATTAGTCGTCATCATCTCAGTGAGCAGATGTACTTGTTGCTAGAGCTGATTAAACTGTTCAGCATTAATAGGAGGATCAGCTGCCTCCTATGTTCGTGCCCGTGGGTTTCTCCATCTTAGACTTGGGGTGCTCCCAAGGGTGCATTCTCTCTTTTGATGTTCTCAAAATTTGGGAATTGTTACTCAGTCTCATCCGCCGGATGTTGAGCATGAGAGGTCTTAGGATCATTCACTTTGGTTCTCCTAGGTCTAACCATTGTGAGTTAGGGAATTAGAGTTTCCCACAGATGGCGCAAAGTTATGATATCAAAAAGGTGTCAGTTCCAAGAAGACGATTAGTCGATTAGACCTATTTCCTTGTACGACAACCGTGGGTGAAGATCCTTCCTGCGTAATAAGCAAACGTGAGCTAAAGGCCGCACCAGAAGTTGTCCTCTAGCGTTGGCGCTCCGACTCTTAAGTTAGTTTGTACTCTAAAGCAAGGAGAGCTGGCTAGACTAGAGCTCTCTATAAGCAAAAGTACAGATTGTGATTAGATTTTTCATATCTAACTTTGAGAGCCATATATAGAAGTTGAGGAATCTAAATTTGACTAATATTATGACTCTCTCTTATTTGCATCCACACCATTGATCTCTATATGGAGTTTGAGCCTTAACAGGACTCTTCTCTCAGTAGGATTTGGAATCATCTTCAAGGTTGATCTCCTAATCATGGTAGGAAACTATGCTCTGTTGATTTCTTCCTTGGTAGGCCGAGGTGCTATCCTTGGTAGGACATTGATCGGCATTCTCTCATACTGCGGTGCTCACCTTGGTAGGGCGTTGTGGCTTATTAACCTTCCCTACCGAGGTGACCTCCTTGGTTAGGCAAGGTTGCCTCTTGAGCCTATCCAGCCTAGTTCTTATGGGACACGTGTCAAAACCTTATTGGTAGGAATATTTGGGTAATATGAGAGAGTTAAATAAATCCGTGAAAATTCATGCAAGTGCTATTGCCTTTTCGCATTCACATAACGTATCACACTGGTAAAAGAATCAAGTTTACATACTGCAAGGATAGTAAGCACTTTGGTAAATGGCAGCATTATTGAAGTTTACTTTCATGGATGTGAAAAAGATCTTAATAGTTGCATTCATACAATTTTTGCTATGGTAAATGACAAAATTTATCAAGTTTTCTGACATGTATAACAGACTTATGCAAATGAAACAAATAATATACATGCCGTGTAAGTTTTTCCTCATTGGACACACCAATTGATGACTAATAAACCAAGTAACCCAAGTAACGAAAGCTGAAAACAATTACGGTACACATCAGGGATGAAAGCTTACAGATTCGATATGTAAACAACGTATTTATTTGTTCCTAATGATTTTGTTTATTTTTTTTATCGACAGTTTATCAATGGATTTAAAAAAAAAATTAACTTTTTTATCAACGGAAAAATTAGCGACGGATTAAAATCTGTCTGTAAATCCGTCGTTAATTTACTAATGAAAATAAATTTCGTCGGTATTTGATTAGCGACAAGCGTTTTACCGACGGAACAAAATCCGTTGGCAATCAATATTAGCGACGGAATTCTTAGATTACCGACGGAAAAATCCGTCGATAATCTGCGAAATTCTTGTAGTAAACGAAGAACGAACATCAATCATGAAAAACGAACGTAAGCAAAAATGTCCAATCAAAATTAGAGAATTGCAAAAATCTATACAGTCAAGATCCGTTGAAAAATGGAAATATGAAAATTCAAACTATAAGCATACATGATGTAGGGAAAATAGAAGACCTGTACAATTTTTATTTTATTATAAGAGGTTGGTAAAATGTAATGCAGAGAAGATAAATAACATGGTCTGTCAATGCATTTAGAGGTAAAAACGAGAATAGGACAATGGATTTTAGAATCGGAATGATGCTGAATCGTTAACAAATCCCCTATTATAATTGCAGAGTTAAATAAATTCATCAAAATTCATGCGAGTGATGTCACCAACGGTATAAAAATTGAGCTTATATACTGCAAGGATGATGAACACTATGGTAAATGACAGCATTTATAAAATCTTCTTTCATGGATGTGTATCCCAACATGGGCAAGAAGAGAAGCCCATCGCAAGAGTATGTTTTATTGTACTAAAAGGAAGTTTTAAAAACCCACTGCAAGATAAAATTTTACTATGCTAAAAGGCAGTGTTTATAAACTTTAGTGTGTATCTCAAAATGAATAAAAACAGAAAATAGTTGGAGTCAGAATTCAAAGAAACAGAAAAATTAAAAAGGGCAATTAGTACTATTCAACAGGAAAAATAACATATTTGTGCAATCGCTTTGAGACATTAAAACAGTCCAAAAGAATAGCAAATGTGCAGGATTCACATCTCTTGATATTAAGCGAGCTTCGTAAAAGAAAAAACATCTCGTATGATGGCACTTGATCAAAAACTTGATTGAACCCAAACTATATATGTTGGCTTCTACTGAATTAATACATATGGGAACTTTGCAAGAACCTGTGACAAGAGTTATTCTTCGGCTCATAACTGCAAGTCCCAAGAGACAAAGAAAGCTATCACCTTCACGGTGTTGGGCATCTCTGGTGAAGCTAATAGTCCATGAAAGCCCAAAATGGGTAGTAGAGAAATTGTCACTTACTTTTTTAGTTGTTTCCTACTTTTAATTTTTTGATCCAACACACTACCACCCTAATAACTCTACTCTGCGCATGCCCAAATCATCTTACGCCTACCCTAGATCAAATACTGTTATTTCTTATCCTTCCTTACTTGTGTTGCTACAAGACCAATTCAACATTGTCATTTACTAATCTATGCCGTACATAATGAAGACAGAAGAGAATACGCACTGTTTAAGCAACGATAGCATAATAATCAGCTACGTAAAAACAAAATAAAACTAAAACCACATAATGAAGTTGAAAGAGGGTAAACACAGTTTGAGCAAAGTTAGTACGACAAACAGTAACGGGTGAACCAAAAAAACAAGGAGAGAAAAAGAACGCAAAGGTAGTAACCACTGCAAAGGAATTTGTTGGACTTGGGCTGGGTCGCCCATGTGGGCTAGACTTAGCCCAGCCCATTTATTTAGGGAGTTGAGGTAGTTGTCTTGGAGACAACTGCTCTCAACTGCCAATATACGTTAAATGTATATTGGCAAGGAGAAACAGAAGCTCTGGTGGCTCCCAATCTATTTTCTCCAGTTCCTGAAATAAGAAATCAAGGGTGTTCGTACTGTGGAATCTATCTCGATTCTAGTAATTGGAGTTACGAGTTGAAGCATTGGAACCTACTACGATCCTGTCAAATTTGTCGTACCGATCAAGAAACAAGTAAGTGTTTCTTCTTCCTATCGAATCAACAATGGTATCGGAGCCGAGGTTTATAGTATGTTTCATGCTCGATTGCGTGTTTTTGTATGGTTAAATCGGATGAAAATACGTTATATACCATGATTTTCAATATGAAAACCGAAACTTTGTTCTGCATTTTGAGCATTGTTATTTCATGTTTTGGTTTCGTATATGGTATGGTTGGAAAGCTCTCTGAACAAGCTTTCCAACGACTATTTATGCACATTTTTCTGATTGGTGTGTGATTTATTATGATTTTTCGAAGTTGATTGATCGAAACTGCCTCAAAGTTTGATTTTCTGGGCACAAATTTCTGGAAAATTATATTCTTGAACAGTTACAGTCGCGTAGAGACTGTGTGATGATCAAACATCACAATTAAAAACAAACAAAAATTTCGGAAAATGATAAAAAGATCTGGATATTTTTTCGGCCAGGATCGGAAAAAATTTGACCGGACAATGCAAGTAGAAGGCGGCGCGTGAGGCTCACGCGCCCAGCCCAAGTCAACCGGGTCAAGGACCCGGGTCTGACCCGCGGCAAATTATTTTAAAAAAAAATTATAAGCGCGCGTTGACCGCGCGTGTAGTACACCGCGGACTCTGATTGGCTTCCTGTTTTTTGGCGCGTGTGGGCGCGTGCAACGTGAGAAAATTATTATTATTTTTTTGGTGAATTATTTATTTATTTTTTAATTATTTATGATTTTTCTGGAATTTTTTGAATTTCTGAAAATTTTAGTACATGTTATAATTAACTAATTACTAAGTTAATTATTGTTTAATTGATTATTTGTGTATGTAGTGGCTACACGAGCATAAATAATTCATTTATTGGCATATAAGAAGAATGCATAGCATACGATTGCTGAGCATATGGATTATATGTTTTATTGGATTCACAATTTGTGGCATCGTGATGTTCATGAGTTCTTTCTTGAGCAACAACTTGAGATTGTGCTCAATGCTCTATCGGATGAATGGGAGTTTGTTCGTCAGGCGTTGAAACCACGGATGAGTTTTATTAACTTCAACACTCTCGCTGATGAGATACTGCTTGAGAGGGAGCGCCAGTATACCATTATGGGTATACGTCGAACAGGATGAAACGCAAGGTCTCTGGAGCCTGCTGCTCATTTTGTTCCATGGTATGAGGTGTATGAGCTTGGTGGACACAGTGATGATGACACGGATGATGTGATAGCTGATCCTGATTATATGCCTAGGATGTGATATGTAGTCTTTCTATTACAGTATCACATTGTACATATTTCCAGTACGTTTGCTTATTTGCTTATGGATGTACATATTTTATGTTTTATTTAATTTAAAGCATGTTTCTTTTGTGTAATTTATTAATTTAGTTACATTAAATAAGCATGTATGGAAATATTTAAGATAGTGGGAGGTTTTAGGTTGGTAGATTTATGAAATAAATCTTACCTAATAACCAAAATGTTGCGCATGTTTAAATTAAATAATAATAATTGGACTATGCTAACAGAAATTGATTGAATGTGTAAAATTACTTTCGTTGTTGTTGCATGTGTTAGATTATTATTAATTAATTTAGAAATTTATGGCAAAACATTGTTTAAATAATTTGAATTGTACAAGATCCTAATTTAAGTAATTGTCTCTAGATATAGTTGAAATGGCTGCAACAAAAAGTATTGTCGCTGATTTGAACCACGGAGACAAACTGAATGAGAATAATTACTATGTCTGGCATCGTAAGATTCAGTATCTCCTGGAAGAGCAAGACATGCTGGAATTAGTAACACAACCCATGGCTGCACCTGAACAAGGCAACACTGCTCAACATAGGCGTGATATGGAAGCATATCAGGCCTATAAGCGCAAAGATCGTGTGGCTCGCATTTTGATGTTGAGCAGCATGAAGAATGATATGATGTTGTGATTTGAGAGGCATCGTTCAGCTCAAGCAGTTTGGGATGCTGTGAAACTCCAGTATGGTGGAACTTCAACAACAAGGCTGCGTCAGTTAACCCTCAAGTTTGATGGTTATAAGAAGCGCCAAGATCAGACCATGAGGCAGCATCTGACGATCATGTCTAACATGATCAGTGAACTGAGGGCTGCTGGGCATGAAATGACTGATGAGCAGCAAGTTCAAGCTGTGATTCGCTCTTTGCCAAGAAATTGGGAACACATGCGTGTTAACCTTACCTATAACGACAACATCAAAACATTTGACGAAGTCGCTCGTCATGTTGAGCTTGAGGAAGATCGTCTTCTCTCTCAGAAGCCTGATAATGAAGCTTACTTGACTGAGTCCAAATCGCGAGGAGCACAAGGCTCTGGACGCAAAAAGTGGAAGGGTAAAGGAAAGGCTTCCATAAAGGCAAAGCAAGAAATGAAGCTAGTACTAGTGGACACAAGCGCAAGCGTGGGAAACGCGGTGGCAAGAAAGGCAGAAACAACAATTGTTTCAATTGTGGCAAACCTGGTCACTTTGCTCGTGATTGCACTGAGCCAAAGGTATTGTTTGCACAGATTTGTCCCTCTAATTTATATGTTAGTAGTTGTTTAATGCTTGCTGAGACTGTTCCTTATTGGACTGTAGACTCAGGAGCAACCGACCACATAACAAGGGACAGAACAAACTTTGTGGAATTTCGTCGAATTCCTAAAGAAAGTAGGAGTATTTACATGGAGAACAATGCTTACACTGATGTGCTTGGGATCGGTACCTGCAAGCTAGAGTTGCGGGGTGGTCGCACACTTTACCTTCTTAATGTGCTCTACGCTCTTGAAGTTCGACGAAATCTTGTTTCTGTTATTGTCTTATTAGAACTAGGTTTTGAGCTTCAGTTTGCTAAAGGTTGTGTAAAAGTATTTCTGGACAATGTCTATTATGGTTTTGGCTATGTTTTAGATAGATTTATGGTGATGGACACCACTAATATTGTTCTTAAAGACAATTCATCTATCTATGTTATTGGTAATCCAAGTTCTGTTCCTAATACTGCAAGTGTTTTATGGCATGCTTGATTAGGACACATTGGGCAAGATCGATTAAATAGATTGGCACGAGCAGGTCTCTTGGGATCACTCGCCAAAAAAGAATTGCCCACATGTCAGCATTCCCTAGCTGGCAAAGCAACTAGATTACCATTTGGCAAAGCCAAAAGAGCCATTAGTCCATTACAGCTTATTCATTCAGACATTTGTGGACCACTGAATGTGAGGGCTAGGCATGGTGCCGACTATTTCATCACTTTTATAGATGATTTCACACGTTTTGGTCACGTTTATTTGATTTCTCATAAGTCTGACGCATTGGATTGCTTCAAACGATATACTAATATGGTAGAGAATCAATTAACCATGAAGATCAAAACTTTAAGGACCGATCGAGGTTGTGAATATCTATCTGATCAATTTAAAAGTTTTTGTGATGAAAAGGGTATAGCTCGACAGCTAACTATTCCTTATACTCCGCAACAAAATGGAGTTGCGAAAAGGAGGAATAGGACCCTATTAGACATGGTTAGGTCGATGATGGCGCAAGCTAATTTACCTATTTCCTTTTGGGGAGATGCGTTATTAACTGCTGCATACGTACTTAATCGTGTTCCCTTTAAATCTGTCTCATCCACCCCATATGAATTATGGAATGGCAATAAACCTAATTTAGGAAATTTGCATCCTTGGGGGTGTGCAGCTTACATTCATAATAATTCTCATCAATATGGGAAACTTGGTCTTAGGGGGAACAAGTGTATTTTTATTAGATACTCTGAAACCTCCAAAGGATTTGTTTTCATTGGTGAAAAAGCTGATGGGAGCATGACAGAACTTGAGTCCCGTGATGTCATTTTCTTAGAAGAGGATTTTCCTATGAGAGGTGAGGTTAATAAAGATTTTCAATTTTATGAAAATCAAGAAAATGGCGCCCCAACCGCAGTCGAGGGATTAGAGAACACTCTTAATCCTCCCGTGGAACGTGGGAGCGACATGGTGCTTGATCCGACTCCTATGTAGCAAGATCATGAGCAATCTCAACCTCGTCGAAGCATCCGTGAACGTATCCCACGTCGTCGATTTGAGATTGAGGGGGAAACATTCATGATTGCCCCACAGGATGATGAAGAGCCACAATCGGTAAAAGAGGCTCTATCTGGTCCTAAGGCTAAGAAATGGAGTAAAGCTATGGAAGAAGAAATGGAGTCAATGAACGCTAATCAAGTCTGGGACTTGGTTGATCTACCGCCTGGGCGAAAATCCATTGGTAATAAATGGATTCTCAAAATTAAACGTAAGGCAGATGGGTCCATAGAAAGATATAAGGCTCGACTAGTAGCAAAAGGCTACACACAAGAAGAGGGAATTGAATATGAAGATACGTTCTCACCTGTTGTGAGAATTACTTCTGTTCGCCTCGTTCTAGCTATAGTTGCATATATGGACTTAGAATTATTCCAAATGGACGTAAAAACTGCTTTTCTCAATGGAGAACTAGATGAAGAAATCTATATGGATCAACCTTTGGGTTTTGAATATAAAGGACAAGAGCGCAAAGTTTCCAAGCTCAAAAGATCTATATATGGTCTCAAGCAAGCATCTAGGCAATGGAAGATCAAGTTTCATCAAGCAATCCAAAAGGATGGATTTACGATGATGGAAGAGGACCATTGTGTGTATTTAAAACGTTCAAGTGATGGTTTTATAATTTTGTCCTTATATGTCGATGACATTCTAATAGCTGGAAATAACAAAGAGATGATTGATACCACTAAAAAGTGGTTATCGTCAAACTTTGAAATGAAAGACATGGGTGAGGCTAGCTACGTGCTTGGTGTGAAGATCATTAGAGATCGCGCTAAAAGGCTTTTGGGTTTATCTCAAGAGACTTACATCAAAAAGATGTTGGAGCGCTATCACATGCAAGATAGCAAGCCGATGGATACCCCTGTTGAAAAGAGTTTGAGCCTAAGTCTTGATACGTGTCCCAAGACTCCAGAAGAGATAAAAAAGATGTTCAGAGTACCTTATGCCAGTGCTGTCTGGAGTCTGATGTATGCAATGATGTTCACACGTCCTGACATATGTTATGCTATTGGTTTGGTCAGCCGATATCAATCAAATCCTGGTCAAAAGCACTGGATGGCAGTCAAGAGGATTTTGCGGTATCTGAAAGGAACTTCAGACAATATGCTATGTTATCAAAGGAAGAAGAATTTGCGCTTGATAGGTTACTCCGATGCTGATTGGGGAGGAGACGTTGATCAGTGCAAATCAACTTCAGGATTTACTTTCTTGCTAAATGATAGTGCAATACTATGGAGTAGCAAAAAGCAATCTTGTGTAGCCTTATCCACTATGGAGGCTGAATACGTAGCTTGTTCCGCAGCAACTCAAGATGCTGTTTGGTTAAAGAGTTTCCTGCAGCACTTAGAAATTGTCAAATCAGCATCAGAACCTGTGACAATTTTCTGTGATAACACTGCTGCATTGGCTGTTGCCAAGGATCCTAAATATCATGGAAAGACCAAACACATAAAGAAAAGATATCACTATATTAGAGATGCAATTACTGACAAGGACGTGGTCCTAAAATACATTTCTACAAATGACATGGTGCCAGACCCACTCACCAAGCCAATAGCAAGGGATGTATTTATGAAACATGTAAAATCCCTAGGCATGTGTAGAATGTAATATGCGATTAGGATGCTTGCAGTTTGTTGAATAAATTAAATGTTTTCTACATATTATTCAACATTTATTTTACGGTATATACTGTAAGAGTATAGTTGTACAATTCAATAAGGTATGTTGATAGTTAAAGATTGGCTCACTCACACGAGCAATCGCCTCTAGCACTTGTCAAGCGAGTAGAGATGAGACTATTTGAGTTATAGCGCTCGATTAGCGACTTGAGCGCAGTGGGAGCGAATTTAATTCAAAGTCATCAATTTGGAGTCGCCTTGGTTAGGACCAAGATGAGATTGAATCCCCGCCATTCATGAGTCTATATGATAAAAGCTGAGTGTGAAGTTAGTCATCTGACACTTTAGAAGTGAGTAGATGAGAAGTTCAGGTTTGGCGCCTGTGATTTGGTGACAAGACTAAGACTCGTATGGTATATTACCTCTAATAAGGAGAGCAATGACATACATTCTTTGTCTTAAGAAAAGAAAAGAGAAGCTCTGCCATAGCATGCATTTCATACTACATGTGCTAGTCGACCTATTTGGAAGTGAAAGAATGGATCCCTACTTCTTCACTGTGTGAGTCCTAGAGAGATCTAGACATAGATCTCAATACTTTACCCTTTGCAACTTTTGACTATATCATGATGTGATGCATTAATGTTTGCTACCTTAAGGGTGTATCCTATGGTCATGGAATGATTCGACATAAAGGTGTACTCCTAGGAAAGAGAATTAATTCAGATCTAATTGATATGAGTGCAAAAGAAAGAACATTTTTGGCTTTACACCTATTGCTTGTATTCACCGGCCGGGATCATCTCACTCAAAGGAGTTTGATATGATTTAGAATACTTGTAATTGTTGTGATGGATTGAGTATAGAATTCTTGAGGGATTGAATAATACTCAATTATGTGTGATTCAAAATGTTTGGGGTATATAAGTACACTTTCGGGAATAATTATACTTTGAGGTTGAAGTCTCTAATATGGCCTGTATGAGGTTTCTATATTAGAGCTCCCAATATCTGTGTGCTTCAGGTCGTACAGTCCGTTCACCTGTATGAATGATTTCTTATGCAACTATAGAGTACAGCCCATCATGGGCGAGTGGGAGATGTTGGACTTAGGCTGGGTTGCCCATGTGGGCTAGACTCAGCCCAGCCCATTTATTTAGGGAGTTGAGGCAGTTGTCTTGGAGACAACTGCTCTCAACTGCCAATATACGTTAAACGTATATTGGCAAGGAGAAACAGACGCTCTGGTGGCTCCCAATCTATTTTCTCCAGTTCCTGAAACAAGAAATCAAGGGTGTTCGTACTGTGGAATCTATCTCGATTCTAGTAATTGGAGTTATGAGTTGAAGCATTGGAACCTACTACGATCCTGTCAAATTTGTCATACCGATCAAGAAACAAGTAAGTGTTTCTTCTTCCTATCGAATCAACAGAATTACATGTTGGAATTGAAGCAAAACAAACATACTAAAAGCCAGAAATGATCACATAACAGCAAGCTTAGCCTTACCAATTGCAGGTAGAATAAGCTCGAGAATAGAGAGGCTGTGCAGTGTAGTTGTAGCAACATAGTTGACAAAGTTAAAGCCTAACGAAAACCAATTCGCACGGAGGAACTCCAATCAAGAGATGTGACTTGATGGTTTACTAGATTCATGAACCACAACAGATTTTTGGTGCACTCGCGTTAATAAAAAGGTTGCCGCAAACTCGCGGATATCGTCGCATAGAAAAACAGCTGACCATGCACGTTTCTCTCAGAGAAAAAAGTATACGCCATGATACAAACAAACAGGCGTATGCGACCCAGACAATGACGTGGAAAACCACCAAGTATATATATATGAATGAACTGTTACAAACCTATGACATGCTCTATTTTTGCATCATTATGTAACATTTTATATTTTAGGTTACGGTTTTTTATTATATGTTTTTAAAAAATAGCTTAAATTTGTTTTATAATCATTTTTTATTATTTAATTTTTTAACAAATATTTATTGGTTGTTATGCATGTTGATTAATCAAAACTACTTCCAAATCAAAAATATCTTTCATTATTGTGGTAGGCAAGAAAATTATTTTAAGATTTTTAAATAGAGGGTTATAGTCCCCTTTATTTTCAACCACTCCAAAATTTGTGACTTGATATATCACTCCCTCTTTTAATGTTGATTTGAACACTTCAATATGATTCTTGCAGATCAGAGCATGCATCATCATATGATGCACAATTATATGTGTTATATATTAGTTGTTAGTAAAGCACAAACTTTATAAATCTCATATGTCGAATTATTTGCATACCTTTTCATCTAGGAGAATAATGTTTGTGCTTATAAACTCTTTGATCTTGATATTCATAGAATCCCATAGCCTAATAAGCCTGACGTATATATTCCAGTTGATCTTGGTTTGATCAATTTCACATAAGTTGTTTTTTCGTCATTTTTTATCAAATGATTTGTATAGAAGTTGTTTGTGTGTGGGATGTGTGGATGATCTAATTGTATGGTGTATTTATAGGGTTCTATTGAATAAAATTTTATATAAGGTGTTTAATGTTTGTTGACCAAGTTAATTGTTTTCATTTTGAGTTTACTATTTGATGAATGAATGTACAATATGAAGTGTACGTGGGGCAAGTGATTTGTGAATGAGTTGACTAAATTCATGGATTTATTGAATTTATAAACATTGTTCTATTGATGAAATTCATGGTATTAAATTTAGTTAATTTTCTTATGGGAAATCTACTTTGATATCATAGGAGGTCGTGAAAGTTGGATTGACCACATTCACTTTTTTTTTCGGATAGTACTAGGTATACAAAGAAGATATACCCCTAATGATACATAATCTACGTGGTTTGCAACATAGACATGCTGATTCATTGGTTTTAAAATTTACAATGTCAAAAAGTATGTGACTTGCTGGATCAATTTTGACCGCAAAAAGCATTAACTACACCACCTTTTAACCACAATTACGTTGGTTACCATAATAACGTTTCCCGAGGTAAGCTGAAACCCATTTGATCAAAAGCTTTTTCGAATCATCCCAGCTTCTCTCTTGCTTCTAAAGCGGTGTGCAATGATTTTCAGAGAAGAAGTATCGCATCTTGCCGTGAAGTAATCTCAACAGCTTCAGTCCATTAAAAGGTACAAAAATCACTATTTTTACAGTATTTGGTGCAATTTTTTGAGCTTTTCTTTTTCATTGTTATATAAGTGGAACTTCATAACTCCATAATCTAAAACCTCAATGTTTTAAATCGATTGCATGTCATATTCGAAGAAAGATTGATTGGTGATCATGAAGAGGCTTTCCTCGTTCTTAGATTGATTATGATTGACTTTTACGATCATTACATTGGTTGCCTATCAATGTTTTACTTGTTTTATTTGTTTTTTGTCGAAAAAATTTCATATAGGAACTTTGTGATTGATGAAGTTCAACTGTAACTGAATGGACAATGGGATTGCTATGCTTATATATAAACATATTCAATACAAGACCCCTTAATTTGATTTTTATGTTTGTGTGTGTAATGTATTTACCCTTATTACATTGACGAGGTTATGTATTAGTTGCCTCCTATTATATTTATTTATAAACTGGACAATGGGATTGGCATGTGACGCCCCGATCCCCGGGACGCCAGGTGCCCTCTCTGACACCGTCCTAGGTCACTAGTGTGAACATCCAGGATAAACCGGAAATCCGGCGACACCTCCCCGTATATCGGAGAGTGCCCACCTGAATCAAAAACGCAGTGACAATCATCACACTAGCAACCTAGCATCCAGGCCTCAGGCCTCAATCACAAGCAATCCTGATCCTAGAGCCTCAGACCCTCCACTACCAGCATGCACAAACTGATAGCTTTAAATATAAATCATCACACAGATCTATATATCTCAAGCATATAACCATCATCATCAAACATCATAATCATACAAGCACTGTCCATGCCACATGGTTATATACACTACTCTGACATACAAAATAAAACAACAACATGCATAGAGTATGTCTCGTGCATCCCAATCCTACCCAGGGCCATCCATGTCACATCCCGTCTCACTGATCCGCACCACCAGTACCTGTACCAGTGTCACCTGTAGAAGACAGAAAGTAGGGGAGTGAGCTAGAAGCTCCGTAGGGTACAAGAGTTTATAAGAAGTAAGGCCGAACCAATCAAAGGACAATGCACCAACATGTATCTACAACATGCACGTATACTCAACAAGCACATATAACATCAATCCAAGTAATCCCCTCACCCTGAGCAATCAACAATACTACCATGTCTCATACATGTAGCATCCAACAGGGAGCAAGCTCCACCACAACAACGCTCCTGGGATTACCTTGTTGCGTGAACCTATCACGCCCGCACATAGCCAGCTAGGTCGCTCTCCAACCTTCGCCCAAGTGCGTTATCCCAACATAGAGTTCACGTGACCCGGTGGCAACTCTCTTCACCTGTCATCCCTCCATGAGGCTTTCAAGGAACCTAAGAGTCCCCGAGTCCATACTCGAGTCCCCCATGCATCTCTAATGCAATTATGCAATGTCATGCCGAATAGATATATATATATATATGAACATCTTACATACATACATATATAACTACCGTGATGCATGAACGGAATTCAACTCGTGCCCGTATGAGACGGAACACACAAATCGAGTCATGCATACAATCCACAATCAACAATTAACCACACATTGGCTCGTTTCCCCTTAGAAGAAATTAAGGTGGAAACACAACAAAAGGACCAATGAAGAATCGAAACGCTATTTAGAAAGGAGAACGGACGATAGAAAAGAATCGGTTAGGAATCCCTACCTCAATCGAGCACAATCACCTCAAATACCAAATTAGGGTTTCGAACCCTCGTTTCTTCCAAACCTATCGATTCACATAATCGAACTCACAATATCAACCAAAACATACCACATTATCCCTACTAATATCAATCAATGAACAAAAATCGAAATACTTACCTTCTCTCTCTAGAATTCTCTTTCAAAAGCTTGTTCCAAAGCCCAATCCAAATCTTACTCCAAAATCCCAACTAAACCTATGCATAGGTCCACAAACAAGCCTATATCAACATATCTAAACCCTAGATACCAATTCCAAACGGAACTAACCAAATCTAAAGAAAACCCCAATGAGAAACTCTAGGAAAACTTACCTCAAACCTTGAAATCTTCCTTGAAATCTTCTCCAAGTCTCCAATCCAAGCTTAGACTCTCCAAGAATCACTTCAAATGATCTTCTCTCTCTAGAATCATCGCTCTCTCTCTCTCTAGGATGAACCAAAACCATAAATCTGTTTAAAACTCTCACTGGAGTCTGTTTTGAAAGTTCGGGTTGCGCCTAGGCGCTCTGGCCTAAATGGTTTATGAAAACACACTATCCTGGGCGCTTCTGGGCGCACTTATGCACACGCCTAGGCGTACACCGCCTAGGCGTTTGATCCCAATTTTTCCAACTCCGTCTCGGTCTTAGCTTCGATTTGATATATTATGGGCCCAAAACGGACATTTGTATAAAAAGTTATGGCCTATTTACCGAACCTAGCTCAAAACTATTTTCCCTTTGGACTCTGCTCTCCCTGCTGAATTAGGCGCCCCTGGGCGTACCATTGCACACGCCTAGGTGCACACCGCCTAGGCGTTCTGCTATGGCGCCTAGGCGCGCCAGCTTCTCTCGTTTTCTTTATTTCCAGCTCCCTCACTGGACTAGGAGCAGCGCCTAGGCGCCCCCTCGTGCGCCTAGTCCAGTTTGTTCCCCTGTGTGCAAAACTCAACAATTCCAAAAATTTTGGGTCGGGGTTTCACATCCTTCCCCCCTTAATAAAATTTCGTCCCGAAATTTCCAACACATGTACCTGAATCTCCGAACAACTCCGGGTACTTCTCCTTCATTTTGGATTCTAACTCCCAAGTTGCTTCTTCAACCCAGTGGTACATCCACATCACCTTTACCAATGGAATCACACTCGACCTTGTCACTTTGTTTTGTCGATCCAGAATCTTCACCGGTTGAAGAGTGTAGCTACCGTCTTCCTCAACTTCCAACGTAGTCCAATCTATCACATGCGATGGATCCAGCTCATATTTCCGAAGCATTGACACATGGAATACATTGTGAACCTTCTCAAGCTTCGGTGGAAGTGCCAAACGGTACGCCATCGGTCCAACTGTCTCCAAAATCTCAAATGGCCCCACAAATCTCGGTGCCAACTTTCCATGTTTGCTATACCTCTGAATCCCCCGTCTCGGACTAACCTTCAAGAAAACCTTATCTCCTACAGCGAACTCCAAAGGTCTCCTCCACCGGTCAGCATAAGACTTCTGTCGGCTCTGCGCGGTGATCAACCGCTTCCGGATCTCATCCACTCTCTCTCGTGCCTCTTTGACCATCTCCGGTTCTGAAACAACTTTCTCACCAACCTCCGCCCAACACAAGGGCGACCTGCAAGGCCTCCCGTAGAGCGCCTCGTAAGGTGCCATCCCGATACTACTTTGGAAAGAGTTGTTATACACAAACTCCGCCAAATGTAAGTACCGATCCCAACTTCCTCCAAAGTCCACGACACATGCCCGCAGCATATCCTCCAAAATTTGGATAGTTCTTTCACTCTGCCCATCACTCTGAGGATGATAAGCTGTAGAGAAATCCAACTTCGTTCCCAACGCTTCTTGTAAAACTACTCCAGAATCTACCTGTGAACCGCGGGTCTCGGTCCAACAAAATAGATAATGGAATTCCATGAAGTCTCACAATCTCCTTGACATACATAGTACTCAAGGTCTCCAACAAATCCGTCTTATTCATGGGTAAAAAGTGTGCAGACTTGGTCAATCTGTCCACTATCACCCAAACCGTGTCATGCCTCCTCTGAGTCATTGGCAACGCCGTCACAAAGTCCATAGTGATCTTCTCCCACTTCCATTCCGCTATTGGTAATGGTTGCAAAAATCCGGCTGGTCTCTAATGCTCTGCCTTCACTTGTTGACAAGTAAGACACTTCACAAATCTAGCAACATCGGCCCTCATGCCCTTCCACCAGAAACTCTGCCTCAAGTCTCTGTACATCTTCGTACCCCCTGGATGCATAGCAAACCAAGAATGATGTGCCTCCTTCAGAATCTCTTGCCTCAACTCATCATCATCGGGAACCACTAACCTTCCCGCATATCGTACTCCACCATCATTTCCTCGAACCCATCCAAGACTCTCATCAATCACATCAAATGTATGATCTCCATTCTGTGCATCTATAACCTTCTGAACCATCGTAGGTCTCGAAGTCATAGAACACAAATGTACCTTTTCCTCTTGCTCTCGAAACTCTAATCCAAACTGGTTAATTGTTTCCACAATTCTCCACTCATGCATGAATAGACTAGCCATCCTTTGCTTCCTACTCAATGTATCCGCGACTACATTTGCCTTACCGGGATGGTATTGCAAATCGAAGTCGAAGTCCTCCAGGTATTCCATCCACCTTCTTTGTCGCAAGTTCAACTCTTTCTGGGTGAACAAATACTTGAGACTCTTGTGATCCGAGAACACCTCAAATCTCTCTCCATAGAGATAGTACCTCCATTGCTTCAAAGCAAATACTACTGCCGCCAACTCTAAATCATGCACCGGATAATTCTTCTCATGTGCCTTGAGCAATCTCGAGCCATATTCTATCACTCGGCCCTGCTGCATCAACACACAACCCAATCCGACCCCAGACGCATCACAATACACCTGGTAGCCTAAATTCCTCTCCGGGACCACTAACACTGGAGGTGTTGTCAACCTCTTCTTCAACTCTACAAATGCGGCCTCACATTGTCTGTCCAAACAAACGGTGTACCCTTTTTCGTAAGCTGCGTCATTGGCGAAGCAACTCTCGAAAAGTCCTCGATAAATCTCCGGTAGTAACCTGCTAATCCTAGGAAACTCCGAATCTCAGTCACGTTCTTCGGTCTTACCCAATTCATAACCGACTCAACCTTGGAGTAGTCAACTGCTATGCCCTCTTGAGTGATGACATGGCCTAAGAACTTCACTTCGGTAGCCCAAAATTCACACTTACTCAATTTAGCATACAGTTGATTCTCCCTCAACGTTTGTAGCACCACCCTCAAGTGCCCCTCATGCTCTTCCTCCGTAGAAGAATAAATTAGAATGTCATCTATGAAGACCACCACAAACCTATCCAAAAACGGTCGAAGAACCCTCTGCATTAGGTCCATGAATACTGCTGGGGCATTCGTCAACCCAAACGGCATCACAAGGAACTCATAATGCCCATAACGAGTTCTAAACGCTGTTTTCTGGATATCCTCATCCTTAATCCTCAACTGATGATAACCCGACCTCAAGTCAATCTTAGAGAAATTCCTAGCACCTCTCAATTGGTCAAACAAATCATTGATTCTAGGCAACGGATACTTGTTCCTTACAGTAACCTTATTCAACTGCCTATAGTCGATACACATCCTCAAGCTTCCGTCTTTCTTCTTGACGAACAACACCGGTGCTCCCCACGGGGACACACTCGGCCTTATAAATCCCAACTCTATCAACTCTTCCAACTGGTCACTCAACTCTTTCAACTCTGCGGGAGCCATCCGATACGGCGGAATCGATATCGGCTTGACGTTCGGATGCAACTCAATAGCAAAGTCAATTTCCCTCTTCTGAGGTAATCCCGGAAACTCTTCCGAAAATACATCCATAAATTCTTTCACCACTCTAATCTCCGTAGCTACATCTCCCTTAGGAGTTGAAGTCCTCAAACTTGCTACTCTACAATCTTGGTACAAAGGGTTATCCATGAAATGTGGGCATGGCATCCCCTTCGAACCCTGCAATTGGATCACCCCACCCTCCGGTACTCTAAGAGTGATCCTCCTTTGCCAAAAATCAAGCAACCCTTGGTGCTTAGTCAACCAATCAACTCCGAGTATCACATCGAAGTCTTTGAAATCCAATACATACAAATCGACTTCCAGAGACACCTCTCCAAACCGACACTCACATCCGAACACCACCCCCTCCAACATGGTAAAGTGTCCGAATGGTGAGGACACCGTAAACATGCGCCTAATCGGCGAAATCTCCACCTCTAATGCGTTTGCTAACGAACTAGTAATAAAAGATGAAGTCGCTCCAGAGTCAAACAAGACTCTTGCCCAACAATTGGAAATCAAGAAAGTACCTCCAATGAAATTTGGATGCTCCTGCGCCTCCTGATGACCCAATGCAAAGACACGTCCCTCTACCAGCGCATTCTGCTGCTGTCTGCCTCCACCTCGCCCTCTCCCTCCCGATGGAACAGTGGAAGGAAGAGCTGGAAGTGGTACCCCCGGTATAGCCGGCTGCTGTGCTCTCTGGTTGCCCTCTGGACAATCTCTCTTCTGGTGGCCCGGCTTGCCACAACCATAGCATCTATTCTCAGGGACTCTACACTCCCTTGCCTTATGCCCCTCCTTCCCACACTTGAAGCATGCTGTCTTACTCCAGGGAAGCTTAGGACCCTTGCTTCGATCCCATCTCTGCTGACGAAAGTCAGACTTCCGCCTCTTGTGACTAGAACCACTGCCACCACCACTCTCAACAACTGGACGCTTCCTCTGAGCTTCACTCTTTTCACTCAACTCAAAGTCTAGCGCCATTTCCACCGTGTCATCATATGATACCACTCTAGTGGCCATCACCATCCTACCAAGACTGGGAAGCAACCCATCTCGGTATCTCACCGCCTTCTTCGCATAAGTTGGAGCAAACTCCTTCCCATACCGGTATAACTCCTCAAACTGCTTGGTGTACTGAGACACCGTCATCTCTGATGTCTGCAATAAATCCAAGAACTGCTTGGCCTTCTCCGTTTGCAGAGGCCTTGGCACAAACTTTTGCATAAACAACTGCTCAAAGGAGGTCCAAGTCAGCTCATTCCGTCTCTGACCCATGAATACCCACCACTCATAGGCCACCCCACTCAAGTAGTAAAACACATACTTCACCCGCCTCTCATCGGGTATCTCCAGTGTGTCCAACCTCATGCTCAACTGATTGAGCCACTCCTCCGCCCCCACACCCGTTCCATCTCCAGAAAAGGTGGGAGGAGCTGTCCTCCTCAGCTGATCTAACTCGTACATGCCTCTCCCGGCTCTCGGTACCACAACACCCTCAGTAGCAGCTCTCGGCATTACTCCCTCGGTACGAACCCCCGCAACTCCCACAGCCTGTGCCACAGCCTGTGCTATGGTCTGTGCTTGTGTCTGCGCCATCGTTATCATGAAACTGGCAAGACCCTCCATGGTCACTGGTTGCCCCCTGTAGCGACAGGAGCAACCGGTCCCGCAGGTGTACCTGCTGACCCTCACTCTCAGTAGGTAGTCCCTCGTGAACTATCTCCTCCTCTCTCAACTCCGGCTCCACATTCGGAACCGAATCCTCCGTACTAGGAGTGCCTCTAGCAACTACGGCAACCCTAGCACCACGGCCTCTACCTCGACCTCTACCTCGGCCTCTGCCTCGAGGTACCTCAGTCCCACTCTCGGATTGCGTAGTCCTACGGGTATTCATCTGCATGGCAAACAGACAATACCATTTAACACACTACTCAAAAGAGTATTTAATAGAGATAGAAAGACATACCGGATCAGCAGCGGTTGTGACATGGCCTGGATTTCACTACCATATACCTAGGACCCAACCCCAATCCTACATATGGCCGTAAATAAACCACAACCTAACCTCGCTCTGATACCAAACTGTGACGCCCCTATCCCCAGGATGCCAAATGCCCTCTCTGACACCGTCCTAGGTCACTAGTGTGAACATCCAGGATGAACCGGAAATCCGGCGGCACCTCCCCGTATATCGGAGAGTGCCCACCTGAATCAGAAACGCAACGACAATCAGCACACTAGCAACCTAGCATCCAGGCCTCAGGCCTCAATCACAAGCAATCCTGATCCTAGAGCCTCAGGCCCTCCACTACAAGCATGCACAAACTGATAGCTTTAAATATAAATCATCACACAGATCTATATATCTCAAGCATATAACCATTATCATCAAACATCATAATCATACAAGCACTGTCCATGCCACATGGTTATATACACTACTCTGACATACAAAATAAAACAACAACATGCATAGAGTATGTCTCGTGCATCCCAATCCTACCCAGGGCCATCCATGTCACATCCCATCTCACTGATCCGCACCACCAGTACCTGTACCAGTGTCACCTGTAGAAGACAGAAAGTAGGGGAGTGAGCTAGAAGCTCAGTAGGGCACAAGAGTTTATAAGAAGTAAGGCCGAACCAATCAAAGGACAATGCACCAACATGTATCTACAACATGCACGTATACTCAACAAGAACATATAACATCAATCCAAGTAATCCCCTCACCCTGAGCAATCAACAATACTACCATGTCTCATACATGTAGGATCCAACAGGGAGCAAGCTCCATCACAACAATGCTCCTGGGATTACCTGGTTGCGTGAACCTATCACGCCCGCACATAGCCAGCTAGGTCGCTCTCCAACCTTCGCCCAAGTGCGTTATCCCAACATAGAGTTCACATGACCCGGTGACAACTCTCTTCACCTGTCATCGCTCCATGAGGCTTTCAAGGAACCTCAGAGTCCCCGAGTCCATACTCGAGTCCCCCATGCATCTCTAATGCAATTATGCAATGTCATGCCGAATAGATATATATATGAACATCCTACATACATACATATATAACTACCGTGATGCATGAACGGAATTCAACTCGTGCCCCTATGAGACGGAACACACAAATCGGGTCATGCATACAATCCACAATCAACAATTAACCACACATTGGCTCGTTTCCCCTTAGAAGCAATTAAGGTGGAAACACAACAAAAGGACCAATGAAGAATCGAAACGCTATTTAGAAAGGAGAACGGACGATAGAAAATAATCGGTTAGGAATCCCTACCTCAATCGAGCACAATCACCTCAAATACCAAATTAGGGTTTCGAACCCTCGTTTCTTCCAAACCTATCGATTCACATAATCGAACTCACAATATCAACCAAAACATACCACATTATCCCTACTAATATCAATCAATGAACAAAATTCCAAATACTTACCTTCTCTCTCTAGAATTCTCTTTCAAAAGCTTGTTCCAAAGCCCAATCCAAATCTTACTCCAAAATCCCAACTAAACCTACACATAGGTCCACAAACAAGCCTATATCAACATATCTAAACCCTAGATACCAATTCCAAACGGAACTAACCAAATCTAAAGAAAACCCCAATGAGAAACTCTAGGAAAACTTACCTCAAACCTTGAAATCTTCCTAGAAATCTTCTCCAAGTCTCCAATCCAAGCTTAGACTCTCCAAGAATCACTTCAAATAATCTTCTCTCTCTAGAATCATCGCTCTCTCTCTCTCTAGGATGAACCAAAACCATAAATCTGTCTAAAACTCTTGCTGAAGTCTGTTTTGAAAGCTCGAGTTGTGCCTAGGCGCTACTCTGGGCGCCTAGGCGCTCTGGCCTAAATGGTTTATGAAAACACACTGTCCTGGGCGCTTCTGGGCGCACTTTTGCACATGCCTAGGCGCACATCGCATAGGCGCCCCCGTAGGCGTGTGATCCCAATTTTTCCAACTCCGTCTTGGTCTTAGCTTCGATTTGATATATTATGGGCCCAAAACGGACATTTTTATAAAAAGTTATGGCCTATTTACCGAACCTAGCTCAAAACTATTTTCCCTTTGGACTCTGCTCTCCCTGCTGAATTAGGCGCCCCTGGGCGTACCATTGCACACGCCTAGGCGTGCTGCTCTGGCGCCTAGGCGCGCCAGCTTCTCTCGTTTTCTTTATTTCCAGCTCCCTCACTGGACTAGGCGCAGCGCCTAGGCGCCCCCTGGTGCGCCTAGTCCAGTTTATTCCCCTGTGTGCAAAACTCAAAAATTCCAAAAATTTTGGGTCGGGGTTTCACATGGCATGCTTATGGCATTATATAATCTGGACAATATGGACTTACAAATGTAATTGATATGCTCATGACATTGTAATTTAGGAATTTATGACATTGTATAAACAAGATTCAATATATTTAAACTTATTACCTAGGCATAGTTAGCTCACTCATATTACATTAGTTCATAGAAATATTGCATTGTAACTACTTCATTGTTATTTAGATTGCCAAAGATAGTTTGTCACAAAAGAAAAAACTTGCAAAGGCATCTGTCAATATTAAATCTTCTTCAGTGAAGAAAGTTTGGAAAATGTAGTTCAAGTCTAATATTGGTGCAGTAAGAACACTACTCAGAAGCCTCAAATTAAAGAACAAGCATTTGACTTTCCTCAAGAAGACTCCTTTCTGTTTTTTGTTCAAGAAACTAATGCATTAAGATCACCAAGATTTGAAGTTTAAAAATAATGAGAGCATAATATGTGACATTATCAGATCGTACGACAAAAGCAGAGGTTGCTTCAGAATCGGAACCAAAAACCTACAATTGAATGACACCGAGGTCATACTAATATTTGGTGTTGTTTTCGTTGCCAGGAATATGAAAATCAAGAGAAAGGCAAACCAACGATGAATGTTTTTTTGAATAAAAGATTTGACGAAATTCCCACCATGATGTCAACAAACATCAAGCCAACACTAGAATTAGCAGTTTTTGGTGAATTAGATACAGATGCTAAGGATGTAGCTCAATTGCTTATGCTCTACGCTAGTCTGAGACTATTTTTCTCTACCAGAGCTGACCACATCCCATGGGCCTTCATCAACTATGTTCAAGATTTGGATGATGCCAAACGATACAACTGGACGAAAGCCATTTCAGATCATTTCCTTGAGTCGATAAAAAAGAATCACACTCAACCGCAAAAGGTTATAGGATGTGTATCTTTGTTGTCGGTGAGCAACTTTTTCCAGACTTATAAAGTAAATAGTATATAGTAAACACATTTTTCAATATTATTATATGAACTAACCAATTGTCTTACACTTCTTTGTAGTATTCGAAGGAACAAAGGTTTTCCCCTAGTCAATGCTAAGTTTTTTCCTCATTTCCTGAAGTGGGACATAAGTGTACTGTGAAAGGATTTTAAGATAAAATTCATGGACAACTTGAAGGGGAAGAAGGTAAAGGCATTTTTATTTCCATATACTACATGTAAATATTTTGACATCGAATGCTTGTTGTCAAAATATGAGACAATTTCATTGCACTGAGGGTGATAATGCAATATTAACATTATTATGACATTGTAGTTCGCTATTATTGCATTGTATAATTACTGTTAACATAATATTTATCACCAAATCACTTTTCTCTGATGATCGTAGGTAGCACATGTAATTGATGAGGAGTTGGTGATGACTGAAAAGGAAACGGAAGCGATAAATGCTCAACAAGCAATTTCAATATCTGAATGCGAGGGACGAACACCATGTATTAGTTCAGACGAAATCATTGACGGAACCACTGGTTCAAGAACTCCATCATCACATTACTGTTATGTTGTTAGTAACAATTTAAAATATACTTACAAATGTACAATTAATATATAGTGAACAAGTAAGAGTCGATCCCACAAGGAGTGATGCTAATAGATATATAATCTAACACTTGAATATAATTGATACAATTATAAAAGGGGGAAAAAGGGTTAAATCTTGTAATAGATAAAAATTAAGACAAAGAAATTGACGTTGAGAACAAGAATGAGAATTGATATTAATGAAAACAATATCTAAGACTCACTATCCACCACAAGACATTCAAACAATTTATATGAAATAATAGACTAACAATTTAAACAAGCATATGATGACGACATTCACAACAAGGTCATGACCAAACTCAAGTTGTATGATTCTCTCTTAATTGCATGTAAAGTGTATGGCGTCTACCTCATTACGTGTATTCTTAATCGAAATCTAGCATGGCGTCTGCATCAATCAACAATCAAGAATCCAATAAGAGCAAAGAGAATATGAATGTCACAAGAATCCTAATACATGGTATTTATACTTAGGTATTCAAGAATTGATTTTTCATAATTCATTTTCAGCTGAATTATATGTTGCAAGAAAGAACATATTCAACAAGGCAATTGACCATGTTCTACAACAATTAATTCTAATACATGCTTCAAAGTTAACTAATCAAAGAAACACAATACTAGAACTCACATAACATGGAAAAATCAAAATCTTCATGCTTGTAGAAATTGAAATTCACACAACTTATAAAATTGAAAGCATGCTTGGGGCTTCAAGACAAGCCCTAACTAACAAGAGTTTATTTATACATAACCAAATAAAACATGAAACATAAAAACATAATTACAAACACAAGCCTTGTTTTCTTCTTCTCCTTCTCCTCTTTTTGCTTCCACTCCTTCTCCAAGCTCTCCCTCCTAGCTCTCCTACTCCTCTCTATTTATAGAGAAAATGAGCACATAGTGGAGGAGTTAGTGCCATCTTTTGGTGGTGGATTTTCCATCAAATTCGTGTGGTGGATTGTCCACTCTTTGAATGGAAATGGTATCATCAATGACATCAACTTCCAATTACACACTAATCTTGTAACTGCATTCTGGGCCTAAACGAAGCCTATTATGAACTCAAACCCTTCATCAATATTGTAGATAAAAATGTTTAGATAATTATGGGCTTTTGAATCACTCAAGTTGGACATCGGACGCTCAAGTTATGGGCTTCTAAAGGTCTGGTCTGCAAATAGAAATTCTGCTTCGGATATAACTTCCAAACTTGACTTCGAGGCAACCTTTAGAGGCCCAAACGAACTCTGATTTTTGTGAACCAGCATTTCCTGAAAATCTTTAAGTGTCCTCTAAATTTTTTGTGAAGATCAAATCTCATTCCGACAGCTCTTACTACCTCTTAACCTGCAAAACATCCAAGAAGATCTTAAGTACAATAATCTTGAAAATTCAGCTTTTAAGCACAATTTCTTGGCATTGCTTTGATAGTATTTTATCACTTTAAAAATGTATATTATGACACTTATCACAACCCCCAACCAGCTTATTGCTAGTCCCTAGTAATTCAAGCATAAAAATGTTATGAGAAATGATTGAAAGTAACAATACTAGAACAAAAGGTAAGGGATCACAATTCCTATCCAGATTAGTATAGTCACAACTTCCAACACTTGTGTGTGTGTGCTAAGCCAAAACCTTCATACCATAATCCATAATGCATATAACCTCAAAATATTATCCAAGTAAAAGCCTCAACTCCATATTCTCACATGGTAGAGAAGGATTTTTGTGCTATGAATTTCTCTCATGGAGTTGGAAAATAGATATGCACTCAGAAGAAAAGTCAATTTAAGGACAAACAAATAAACAAACATTGATCAAATGATAAGTATATTAGCTGTCTAGAACTTCCACCAGTCTTACCACAATCCTGCTTTGGAATTCTATTGATCAAAATTTGTTCAATTGACAAACTAATAGGAAAACTTATCTACTGACAAATGACGAATACACATAACAATTTTTTTTCTTTTTTTTTTGTCTCAAATTCATAATATAGAACATCTCAAACAAAGGCCCAGTAAAATTACAACATTGTTCTCAAACATTGATCAATATCATCCTCAACATTCATCCAATCATTCCACAAACCATGTAATGGTGTTCATTGACAGTAATTATCCATTTCAAGAGATCAATGCAAGTTCATAAGTTGTTTACTCATTTCTCTCCACTCATTTGTGCTTTAACCAGAAAATATTCTTAGTCATATGCATTATTATCATCCATCTTACCACAAGGCTTAGTATTTGTGGACAAAAGTATGTTAAAAGTTGCTTTCTAATCCAGATAGAAAAATTGACTCAAACTAATTGTACCAGTACCAAAACATCAAAGTCCATGAATATAAAAAATTATGTGAAACAAATGCTAGATTGTTGTACGGATAAAAGAAAAGGAAAAAACGCAGCTTGACATGGAGAAAATGAGTTACGAAGTGTTTTAAAATTATGTGAAACCCAAAGAGATGCAACTAAAGTCCGTTATCATCAACTATTTAACACCTAAGGACATGGCCACACTCCAGTTCATTTCAAAGCAGAGGAAAGAGAGGTAAGTGCTCATACACTTATCATATTTGACAAAGTAATTGTAATTACACTGTCTCATTTTACTATGACATTGTGGATACTGTGACAGTGTTATGGTTTGGTATGGGGAAAACTACTTGTTGTGGAGTGACAATGTATGTCTAGTCAATTGTGAGATGGTGTCCAACAATGTGAGTATATAATGTTTCTATTTTCGTCTCAAGAAAAATCTATCCATGTACACTTAATATTTTTCATTCGATATTGAATTTTTTGCAGGTTATCAATGTGTACGCCGAACATCTCTCTAATATTCAAGGCAGTGTCGATCTGGACTTCATTATTTGGACCCAAGCTGGTAGGTCTTTTGTGGTGACAGCTTCTTCGATGACGTTGCTACAGATGAATCGATGGGATTTGATGCAAAAACATATGACGGATAAGTTGCGCTGTAGTGTGGGAAAATTCAGGTACACCATATTTCCTATCTTTTGCGTAGGAAATCGTAGAACTGCCAACCACTTGACCCTCCTATTTTGGACTGCAAGGAAAAAGTCTGGCTTCATTACAATTCCATGCTGTCAATAAACAAAAGGAGCAAAGAGCCGTATTAGAAAGACGCGGAGAAAATGGTAAATATTTGTCAACATTAACTATGTGTTTGAACCAAACACTACACACTGACTATTTTTTGACGTGAACTTGTTTTTAAGGTTGATTATTGTGATGAAATCTTCCATACACTCGATCAAAGTCAAGCCTAGAACCCAAAAAATCAGAAAGCAATCTGACACATGGTTTGTCTTATTTTGCACAGTGGCTTATTACATTGTACCTTTTATCAAGTACATTGTTCTTCTATTTTGTAACTATGTTGCAGCACAAAAATACATACATATACGTATTTCTTAATTGCAGTGTCGATTGTGAAATTATATGTATGTACATCATGGACAGTCTCTTCAACCATAAAAAATACCAAACAAACTCCTCCTAGATGAGTTATTCAAGTTTCACGCGTGTTTAATCCATGATTTCATCAACGATCCTAAACATGGTTGGCACATAAGGAAATGAAATGACTCCAGCTTGCTATATTTTGTAGTCTATTAACATCATGTATGATGGTATTTTGATATGGACATCTATGGTAGTATTTATTATGTGTAGAACATATGAATGACATTTCGTATGAATATTTGCTCTGTACAAATATGGTATTAATCGCAATAGTTTTAGTTACCTATAAAACTATTTTACTTGTTTCATACTAAAAAATTGGTGTAAATCACTTGATAAGCATGCCCCCATTAACACGCTAAATAAATTAACAAGGTAACAAGTACAACTGGAAAATGTAATTTGTAAAAATCTCATTATTCTTAAGACACCAACATCTGTAATTATCGTTAATGGAGAATGTATTTGCATTATTGAATAATGTAATTGATATAGAAGATAATGTAATTATGAACTTAACAATGTAATAATAACCTTAACAGAAACAACATGTACGTATTACCATAACAATCACAATGCCATTTAACCTAGTCCACAATCAACATTAAAATTAGTCCATAAACAAGAACATAAAGGAAAAAAAGTTTGACAACTACAACATCCCGCCTCATAGAATACATTAAGGATAAACAACATCCAATCAAAACACCCAAATTAATGAATTTCCACATCCTTGTTTGATCGAGATGTTACACCTGCGATGCTACAACTTCCCTGGTGACGTTTTCTTCCCTAAATCTTCTTCTTCATGACACTTCGCTGACTTCCTTTACCTCTCTTAACTACTGGATCATTTGAATTCGACGTCCCTTGGAACGAAGGTGTACGTGTGACCAATGTCAAACTGTTTGAAGACTCATTAATCCATTTCAAGACATTGGTGTAACAAGCCTCATTTTTAGCAGCCAAGTCAGCAAAACCATGAAAGGATTTGCACATAACATTAGGGTTTTGTGCAAATAGGTCACTAAAAGATGGCCCAAATTGCAATTAGGTGACTCACCGAAATTTGGTATTGGAGATGATGTATTAATATATTTTGTGAAATACTTGAAGTTGGATTGTCTATATAAGTGACCAAATTGTTTACTAAGACAACATTGAGTGACCTATTTGTGAATAAACATCAACTGTAATGTCCACGTCAAAATTTCAGCCCTAATGCTCAAATGCCACTTCAATCAAAATGACACGTGAGAATGTCCATATCATCAACATCGTTGCATATCAGCTATGGTAATCGGAAAATTGGACCGAAGTGACCCAATTGCTTACAATTGGAACATTTAGTGATGAAAATTGAAGTACTTTCCGGTGAGTTACCTAATTGCAATTTGGGCTATCTTCAGTGACCTATTTGCACAATACCACATAACATTATAATGTTGCTGCTCAATAGTTTAGGTCCATCCAACATAGCCGACCTTCACCCATGAGTAATTGATGATAAAAGATCTATAATACATTGTCATTTTGTAAGGCAGAAACCTATATAATGAAGCTCAAACCTGCAGCTATAGTGGTCCGTACCAAACATACCAGCAGTAAACACAATTTCTTTACTTTCTCCAGAAAATGAAATTGAAACAAATAAAAGATCTCATAACCTCTCTATCTTGAATTCATACGAAACCAAGATCCACATTATTAACAACATATGGAATTAAAAAAAACCGAAATGATTAAGAAAATAAAAAGATCTAAATGTTTATATCGCCACTGGAAGCTTGAAACATATGAAAAACACACCATCGAAACCTAAAAAAAATCATTGTCTTTGTATTACCTTAATGATTGCGATGGCGATGACACTGCCTTCACTCCGGATTCTTTTATTTCTCATAAAAAAAACTTTAGATTGAACTAGGTGAGAGCTAGACTAAAGCAAGCCATGTCCAACCATGGTAAAAAGCTTTAGTTAACATAAAAAGAGCGAGAAGTGGGAATTGCTAGAATTAGGTTTTTCTTACAAAACAATTACTTTGACTTTTTTTTACAAATTTATGTGGCATGATGACTTGTCATGCCACATAAATTATATACACTTATGGAAGCTTAGTTTAGGGATGAATATCATTTTTCTTTTTTATTTGTTTCTTATTTTTCAATGAGTTGGCTTAATTCATGAATTTTTTGTAATTATTGTAATTTTTCCATTTGTGAAAATAATGATATTGGATTCTTTTTTTATGGGGACCTTATTTGATATCATGGGAGCGCGTGCAAGTAGCAATGACCTCATACACTTGTTCCTTAAAAAAAATTGTCAATTGTCAATAGATAGCCTTAAATCGTGAATTTATTGTAATTATAAGTACTCATTCCGTCCTATTTTAATTGTCGCCTTCACTTTTTTCACACAGTTTAAGAAAGTATTTAATTTCCTTTCAATTTGACGTTTATACCCTTATCTATAATGACAAATACTTTCGCATCATAAAAAGTTAATTAATGTGCATGTTTATTGAGTCAATTGTTGAGCTTTTCAAGTTAAAGGTAAAATGAGAAAAAATAGAAAAAAATAGCTATCATTGATTGAAATGGACATGCATTTTGGGACATCCCAAAAAGGAATAAATGAGAATTAAAATGGGACAGAGGGAGTACATTTTTTCATTTATGAAATTGATGTCATTAAATTCATTTAATTTTCTATGCAAAAGCTTCTTGGAAGAACGTGGAAGTTGGGTTGGTTAAAAACATTAATTTATTGGAATTGTTAACAATTTTTTTATTTATGAATTTAATGACATTAATGCCATTTATTTTTTCTATGGGTAATCTTCTTTGATATCATGGGAAGGCATGCGGATTGGGATTACAACACACACTTTTTTTCCTTTTTTTGGTGCTAGTTTAAATCATGATTTATTATTAATTATTAGAATTTTCCATTTTTGAAACTTGACGACATTAAATACAACTTTTTTTTAAGAAAAAAAAAATCGTTTCTAGTTTCATGAGAGCCCGTTCTAATCATATTGACTTGATACACATACACTTGTTCCTTTAATTATTTATTTTTTAAATTTAATTAATTAAGAATTCCACATGACAATCATAATATGAGCATGATTACTGACTGATGTGGCATATCTAACATTTCAGTATACTTTTTCTAGGGACGTGTTATGGTCACATCTACCATTTGGGCGATATTATAAACCGCCTCGATGAAGCGCTTTCGTTGGTCCACGTATTGTGGGACTACCTCTAACAATTAAACATGTGAACATTTAAAAAAAATGCTTTACTGTTATGCCAAAAGACCAGGACTAACGATGGATTAAAATTACTAACAGCATTATTAGTTTGTAATTACCAAAATGGGCTAGGATTTTACCCTATTTATAATATCATTTCATGGTTCTCTCCTTCGAGAATTGATCGACTATGATACGTATTTTCAACTTCCATTTCTTCTCAAAGAAGTTGTTCTCTTCGTGATCGTTCTCCATTCCTTTGGTTGAAAAATCGAACATGAAGATGGCACCGATGTCGTCCAGGTTAGGGTTTTCCTCTTCTGCCTAACATTTTTAGTGAGGATGTACAATACAAAAACATCTCATTTTATTGCATGTAGATTAAAATATTTAAAATGAGTCATCTTAATACATTGTCGATAACTTGGTGTCGATGCTAAATTTTCTCCGAATGTATTTTAATGCTCAAAGAAGTAAAAATGCTTAAGGAAATAATGCAAATATACATGGTTCAAAAAATTATCTACATCCACGGGATGGTCTGATATTTTATTAAGTAATCAACTGTGTTACAAATCAGAGATTGATAGGTTTTTATAGGCTTGGGGAAGTTAACCGTCTCTGGTAACTCCTGTGATAACTGCTCCTGGCAGTTGTAATTTCTAGATAATTTCTTTTAGCTAAGAACCTTTAACCTTTGAATTATTCACTCCACAAATACCCCTAGCCGTTTTATTTAACCTAAAATAATTTAGAACAAATATAAAGACCTTTTAGGTTTTTTCAACAAATTGTTTCCCAATAGGATTCTTCACATGTCCTATAAATAGCTACACATTTCAGCAAAAAACTTTTTGCTCCCCATATGCTTCAAAATAATCTCCCTTATCCTCTTCAAGAGGTAATCTTTTTTCTCTGTTATTTCTTTTTTATAATATTTTTATTTTTAAAGTAATTGGCTAGACTCCCCAAGGTGGTTTGACACTGCCCAGCTCCAGGTTATCGCGGGGGACTGGTTTGGCCGGACCTACTTGGGGGTCCAGCACTGACAGCACAAGGCCCCTGAGGGGCCTAGTCATGCCAGACCCCCCAAAGGGGTCCAACACTACCCGACACCGGGTCCCCATAGGAGCCTAGTCTTGTTGAACCCCCTAACAGGTCTGACACTGCCTAGCACCAACCCTCGTGGGAGGCCTGGCTCTAGTCGGACCCTCTAGGGGTCCGACGCTGACACATTGGCGGAACCTGACACTTTTGGACTTTTCTTTCTAATGGAATCACTAATCTGATTCTTACATCGTTGATCCTATAGGATTTGGCATGGGTAAGCTTAAAGACCTGTAATTTTCTCAGGAAAAAATAGCCGCTTTTAAAGTTTTGCATCATATTTTGCTTCCTTACATATTCCGGCTCCATTTAATGATGATAGAGATTCTAGTTGCAATGGTTGCAATTGAGTTATGGTTTCAGTATTCATACTATTGGAGTCCAAAATTTGTATTCCATTCCCGCCTCTTCTCTATGAGTTCTTTATTTCACAGACCTTCATCATTTGGAGTTGGCTCTGAATGCTTATCGGATCCTTGGAGGTGAGGTGCATATGAAAACATTTTTGAAGAGAGTTTGCATAGTGATAGATGTTCTTTGTTGCTACTCAATCCTGAAAGACAAGCTCAAATGGAAAGTATTATCTCTCCCCAAAGTGTGAGTATGCATTGATTCACTATCCTTTTTCTTCAAATAAAGACGTGGATTATATGCTCGTCTCTGGGCACTGGATCAACTACACCTCTCGCAAAGTGGAGCCTTTAGGTATGACACCTTTCCTTCTTTTTTGCTTTCTTGTGCTGCGCTTACTTACTAAATTTTTAATTTGTTATTATCCACAGGTAGTCTTCCCGCGCTTTTGGAGGATCTTAGTGAGGTTGTGCAAGAGGTTCCTGATGATTCTTATGCTTCCTTGATACCTGCTAGAAAGTTTTGGAGATCTGCTCCAGTACTATTTTGCAGCAAGCCATCTTATCGTGGCTTTGCTCGTCTTCTTCTTGGCACAACTATCGATGAAGCAAGTAGGCATTTTAAAGTACCCTCAGTCAATCCTAGGCAAAAGCACAAGTGGAAACGTCATTCTTTATCAACTATCATTCCTCCTATCATTTCTTCTCCTCCTAAAGTAGTGGAGACAAAGTTTGAGGGCAAAACTAAGGAAGATATGGATGGTAATTTTCAGGACATTTCTAGCGAGCAATCCGTGTGAGGTTCATTTTTCTTTGTTTAATACGTTTTCATGTTGATGAAGCTTATATACTTGTAATCTTATTTTTTATGGTTGCAGAGGTTTTACCCATGGTTAGATCCGATGGATCGTTGCGGAACCTACCCATCCCTGATCTTACTTAGGCCAAGTTTGACTGGAAGAGCGCCTTTGGATATTCTCAAACTATTGGATGATCTCTGACTTCATTGATATGTCCCTCTTCAACTGAGGCACCTTTGCCTTTTTCTACCCCGGGGATCTGCCCCAGACTTTCTCTCTTTGGAGCATCTAGATGTATTTCTAACTCCGAAAATATTGGCACCATTTCATACCCTCTTTATCCGGTGGAGGCAATACTCATTCTCCCTCTGTGGATGGTAGCGAATGCAGGGACCATCCTTCTTCTATGGGTTGCTTGAAGAGTATGTTTAAGGGTTATTTAGATGACCCCTCCTTAGGCCTACTCATTGAGCATTCACCATCATGCATTGATGTGTTGGGTTTTGCTACCTCAGATGAGGATAAAGAGTTCTTCAACTCACTTCTTGAAGACCTTGACTTCAGTCTACAAATGCTTTTTAGGGTATTTTTCCTTATGTATTGCATTTATTATTATTCAATATTTGTGTATATATGCATTAATTTACATTTACTCTTTTTCATTAGGGGTCCTAAATGCTTTTCTATTATATGAGAGACTTGACGCGCCAATTGCTTGAATCTCAAAAAAGAGCTGGCTGAATCAAAGAACAACTGTGAAAAACTTGTTGTAGAGATTGAAAAGACATAAGATCATTTGTCCAAAGTTGAGGTGGAGAAGTTTAAGCCAGTTGAAGCCGGCATAGCTCGTATCAAGTCTCATCAACTAGTCATTAGAGTAAGGCCCTTTTTGGACAAGACTCTTTTAGACTTGTTTTTCTTTAAGTAAGCCTCTTCGGCTAAAAGTTGTTTGACATATTTATCTCACAAAGACATCATTTTTATTTCATGATGGAAATCATTACAAAATGGAGAACTAGAAGAAATTTTGCATAAGGGAATACATAGTGAAAAAAACGCATAAGGGAAAATAATACAAACGTGTTACATTCTAAACGGTCCATATGGTTATAGTTTCCCTTACCTTATCCATTGTAGCTTTGGCTTGGGCAGAGAGGTTCGTGAGGGAAATTCGGAGCCTCTGGGGATCATGAGACATTGCAGCTATCCATGCTACATCACAAATTTGGGTAACCGAATGCTCAAGAGTTTGCAGAGCACTCGAAAGCCCCACACAGAGGTTGTGAACACTCTAGAATTCTCTTCCCAAAAACTCATGCTCTTCCATCAAGTCCTCCACCTGTTCCTTTGCATTTCTTGCCAGAAAGGACTCAACAACCCTCATTCCATCATCTTCATCTTCTACCTCGATTACTTCCTTGGGTGCATTATTTGTTGGCTGCTCAAGAACTATTAAGTCCTTGTCCTCATAATGAAGCTTTAGCATGATGTCCACGAGTGTTTTGAACTTCATTAATTCCCTCTGCCTAAGACTTTCTCTTGGAAGGGAGATTCACGGGATTTGAAGAAGAACTCATTTTTGAGCACCCTTTTTTCCTTTACCTAAGACCTATTTATAGGTGTAGGAAATCCGACAATTAAGTCATTCTAGGAAACTCTCGATACGTGACTAATAACTATAGGAACGGTTATATGGTAGTTCATATATAATGTCCCCTAGTTGAGGAGAAGTGGGAATTTAAAGTTGCTCCCTTTTCAACTGTCCCTGAGTAAAGGTTGCATTATTAACAATCTGATTCATACCTCAACCAAGACTAACTTAGTCTTGTTTTCCTAGAGCTGAGATTCTCTAGCAGAAGCTCATTAGACCTTTGATAAGTTGGCTTAAGCCTGAATAAGTGATCAATCTGCTAAGTATAAAGGTATTCAATTGAAAATGGATGACAAGTAAACTACATAGTTAAATGAAGAAAGACTTATTCTTTTATTGATGGTGATAAGATGCTAATGGCTTAATATAGCCATAATCGGTATTACACATAGAATTTCCTTAAGTTGGAAACATTCCAAGTCTCATGGAAACTTCTCCATCTTGTATGACTAACCTGTAGGCTCCTTGCCTTGACATTTTTATTGTAAGCTCGATAAAGCACTTGTTGATAAGCTGCTAGATGTACCATAGCCTAATCCCTTTTTTCCGACAGTAAGTCTATGTTCCACTCCATTGTAAGGTTATTATTTACCTTCTCCAAACACTAGCGTTCTGAGGATCGAAAGACCTACTTCCAAAGGAATGATAACCTCAGCTCCGTAGGCCAAAGAAAATGGGGACTCCTCCGTGGATCTATAAGGTGTGGTCTAATATGCCTATAAAACGGATGAAAGCTCATCCTCCTATCTTCCCTTGGACGATTCCAACCTTTTTTTGGTTCCATCCAGGATGATCTTGTTGGATGCCTCTGCCTAGCCATTACACTGCGGGTAGGTTGGAGTAGAGTAAAGATTCTTTATCCTATAGCCTCCATAAAATTCTTTCAATTTGGGGCTGGAGAATTGAGTTCCATTATCACTTATCAAGGCATTGGAATTTTTAACCTAGTTATAATATTTTCCCAAATGAACTTTATGGTTTCAGCATCTCAGATTGTTACCAAGGGCTTTGTCTCGATCCAGTTTGTGAAGTAATCAGTGGCAGTAATCAGGAATCTTCTATTGCCGGTAGTTTGAGTGAATGGTCCAACAATGTCCAACCCCCACTAGGAAATTGTAAGAGGACAAAGGTCTCTAGCTGGTTGGTAGGGAATTAGTGCAAACTTCTGGCATTTTTCACATCTTCTCATTTACTGCAAAATGTCCTTCTGCATGTATAGCCACTAGAAGGCTTAGGTGATTTCATTAAATTCAAGTGATCATCCTACTGCATGTGCTCCACAAGAACCTTTATGAATCTCATACAGTAAGTCCTACACTCTACTTGGATGAACATATAACAGGTAAGGACCTGAAAAGACCTCTTAGAGAGTTTATAGTTAGGAGATACCCAAAAAATGTGCTACTTTAAATGTCAACTTTATGGCTTTCTTCTTATCTTCAGGAATAATGTCTTCTTGTAAATAAGTGATGATAAAATCCATCCAACTCGATGCCTCCTCTTCCGCATACCATATCACTTCCAATGGTTCTTCGATGCTTGGTCACTCTAGCACTTGTACCTCAATAATCCTCTTCACCCCCAGTTGATCGACTGAAGCAAGAGTAGCTAAGGTGTCAGGATGTTCATTATGATCTCTTGGAATTCAAAATATCTTATAATCGTGAAATTAGCCGAGTAACTCCTTAATGCTTTCCTTGTATGCTACCATAGTTACCGTTTTGCAGTGTAGATTCTGGTTAGTTGATTGACTTCCAATTGAGAATCTAAATAAATCACCAACTCTTTTGCCCCGAGCTTTGGAGCATTTGGTACTCCTTGAAACAAAGCCTCATATTCTACTTCATTGTTTGTTGTTGGAAACCTTAATTGTATAGTCATCTTCAGCACTTTGCCTTCTGGTGCTGTAAGCACAATTCCCATTTCAGAGCCTCATCTTGTTGTAGAACCACCAACCTGTAATTCCCAAGGATTAGTAGTAGTTCCTGTACCTTCCACGCATTTGGTTACCTTTCTCAGGTTGCTACTCCATGCTAAATTCTACAACAAAATATGCTACCACTTGAGCTTTAATGGTGGTCCTCGGGACAAAATGTAGATCATATTGTGCCAACTCAACTTACCACTTGGCAACTTTTCTGAACATGTATGCTTTACTTAACAATGTCTTCAATGGATATTCAGTCACCATCTCTACTGGATATGCTTGGAAATCATGGTTTAATTTTCTAGAAGCCATCACTAATGCTAAGAGAAGTTTCTCTAGAGGCGAGTATATTGTCTCGGAATCCAACATTGTTTTTCTTACATATTAGACTAGATACTAGATCTTTTGCTCCTATCTTAGGATCATGTGCTAACAGCATGGTTTGATACTGCAAAGTATAACTGAAGTGTGACTCTAGGCTTGGGTATGGACAACAATTGTGGCTTTTGCAAGTAATTTTTAAAATCAAGAAATGCTACCTCACAATCTTTATGCCATTGGAAAGCTCCGACAGACTTAAATAGCCTGAAGAAATGACTAAATATATCTGAGGACCTACTAATGAACCTGTTTAATACCGCAACAGTCCTAGTTAGTTTTTTATCTCCTTCACCTTGGTAGGCTACTCCAAACATTGAATTACCTTAATCTATGTTGGGTCAGTCTCAATTCCTCGTTGAGTGACAAAATGGCCTACGAATTTCCCCGTGCCAACTCCAAAGGGTCATTGGCTAGCAATTAATTTAAGATTGTTTTCCCTTAAGACATCGAACACCTCCTAAAGATGCATCAGGTGGTCCTACAGGACTTTCTCTTCAATACCATGACATCTTTATAAACGTCCATTGTTTTTTCCAATGATAGGTCCAAAGAGCTTTGTCAGCATCCTCTAGATTGTGGCACCTGCATGCTTTAATCCAAAATAAATTACTTGGTAGCAGAATATTCCTTCAGGTGTAATAATAAAGTCTTCTCCTGATCTAACAGATGCACTGGGATTTGTTGATATCCTCTGATATGCGTCAAAAAAGCTCATTCGTGCCATTCTAAATGTTGAATCAACTAACTGATTGATTTTCTAAAGTAGAAACAAATCCTTCGAACATGCCTGGTTTTAAATCAATGAAGTCGAAACACACTCTCCACTTCCCATCTTTCTTTTGAACTACTATCATATTGGAGAGCCACTCAGGATAGTGAACCTCTCTTATGTCTTTTGCTTCCAGAAAATTCTCCACCTCCTTAGCCATAACTTTTGTGTGCTGAACTACTAACCTACTACCTTTTTGAATCACTAGCTTAAAGCCTGCCTTGACATTCAGCCTCTAGATTGCCAATTTTGTATCCAACCCTGGCATCTCATAGGGGGTCTATGTGAACTTTACCAAATTCTTCCTCAACATCCCAATTAGGGACTCCTTATCTAGTATAGGGAGATTATTTGATACTATAAAGTATCTATTTAGAGTTTCTCCTGTGATTAGTACTCTTTCTAGATCCTTTATATACTTAGTGGAAGATTCTTTTCTGATTTCCTACAAGACTGGAGCTTCGTCCTTCATCATCGTTATTCTTCCTATCGATTTTGCTTTCGCCATGAAATAATCCTTTGAAGTAGCTCGATCCCCTCTTATTTCTACCATTTTTCCCAGCAAGGGAATTTGAGCATCTGATGGTAAGAGGAACGTACAACTTCAATAAAGTGAAGCCAAGTCCTTCCTATGATTGCATTATATGTTGAGAGAAGATCAATGACAAGGAAATCTACTTCAACCGTTTTAAGACCTGCTGTAACTAGCATTCATTTCCTCTTGAGTGGCCAAAAAAGGATTGCACTAAGCCTAATCAGATGTGTTGGGACAGAAATTCAATCTTTATGAGTCTTTCTTAACTTCTAGAAGAGTGAATAATACATGATCTCTACGGAGCTACCTTGGTCTACCATTATTCTCTTCGCTGTTGCCACTCCTACTTACAAAAAAATAACAAAAGCATCATTATATGGGAAAACTACATTTGCTGCATCTTCCTTAGTAAATGCTATTGTGGTTACCTCCCATTCGCCTCTTTGTTCCCAAATTAGGATTAAAGTCCATTTGCATAACTTATTGTTGATGTCGAGCCCTCCTATATTCTGGCCTCATCATTCTCTATAGTGAGTTGAACGTCTGGCACCAACATGTCAATGAAGTTAACTACATAATGTGAAAATTATCCTTGCTTTTTTGGCCTACGTTCGGCCTTCGTTTCTACAATATACTTCTCTTTATCAACGAATTCCTTAAGATGCCCCTGATGTACCAAGTCTTTTAGGTGCCGTTTGAACTCCCTATAGTCTTCCGTCCTGTGGCCCTCATCCTCATGATAGGAACACTACTTAGATTGGTTTCATGTGGATGGATCCCTCGACATATTATTTGGACGTCGCGAGAATGGCTTGTCTGAAATATGAAGCAAAATTTGAAAGATTGGGTCGTTGAATATTGTCTTCACCACTTCATACAAACTGGGCTTCGGTGTAACACATCGAACCTTTGGATAACCTATTGTGGTAAGGTAGGTGATGTCATGTGTAAGATAGGTGACATCATATATGACCTAAATTGGATCAAAACATTTTTCAAAAATTTTATAGGAGAAATAAAAATTACAGGCGTCAGTGGAGTTGGAATCATGGTTAAAACGAAATTAATATAAATTTTAGTTGTGAAGGTTTAATCGATAAAGTAAGGGTAGGATTGTAAAAATTAGATGGCTTTCAGGTAATTTTAGAAAAAGGGCAGAGACAGAACTATAAAAGAAAAATTACTAAAATAATGGATAAAATAATATAAATGCATGTAAACCGAGGCCGAAGGAAACCCTAGAACCAGAGAAAAGACGTGAAAGAGAAGACAGCTAGGAAGTGACTTGATATCAGAGACGGCGACCAAAGTGACACCGAAATGATGAGCTGTGATGAGGATAATTTTTCTCTTCAATGACAACACGACACGTAGATATATCAGTTGTCAGCTTTATGCTCGGTACCGAGAAGAAGTATGTACATTCCTCGGTACTCATCTTCATAGTGGTGAAAAGCTGTCATGAACTACCTGAACAGGAACTACCTTCACTATATAAAGGGACAAACCCTCAGGTAAAAAGGGGACAATTTTTGACTGATTACAAGAGCACCGAGCAGTGCACTTCACAGAGTTCCTTTGTGCTAGCATCTGACTTGAGCGTCGGAGCGCCAACGCCAGAGAACACTCTCTGGCAGGCCTCTAGCTTACGTTTGCTCTTTGTTACAGGATAATTCTATTGTCGGGAGTGAGCTAATCCTAGGAAGAACATCACAAGACGAGAAAGCTCTTGTTCAAACCTATCCTGATACGTCTTGGACTGATTTGAGACGTCATCAGATTGGCGCCGTCTGTGGGAACTTTCACAACAAAAATTATGGTTCGAGCCAGAGCTTTAAGAGGAGAAGAACAAGAGGCTGAGGCAGCAAACGAAAATGCCGAGCACCAGCCTCAACCATTGGTACAAGACCAGATCACCGAACTATTGCAACAGATGAATGTCCTCGCGCAATGCCTGGATATGATCCAAGAACAAGTGCAGGGTCACCAACCAATCCAAAATGAGAGCATTTCTCATGAGACGAGAAATGACCACTCTCACACTGATGAGTCAAGAAATCCCGGCCTTCCAGGAACCTCGGTAACCATTGCTCGAAGAACTCAGCCCACTCATACTTACGAGGGGGATAACAAGTTTATCAAGGGGGTAGTGGATCGCAAAATAACTGCTTTGCAAGGCCGTCCCTTCTTGGATACAATGGACTGGGATAGGAACTTAACTCCATTATTGACCGAGGTGCAACAAGCTCGGGTACAGACAAGCTTCAAGGTTTCTAGTGTGGAAAAGTATAACGGGACAGGGGATCCGCTAGACCATGTTATCGGCTTTCAAACCATGATGGAGTTTCAGCGGGCCTCTCAGGAAGCTTGCTGCAAAATCTTCCCAGTCTCGCTTGTCGGAGTGGCAAGGCGTTGGTTCAGAGCTCTGCCACAAGGCAGCATTCACAGTTTTGACGACCTAACGAACAGGTTCGTTACTCATTTTGCAAGCTCCAGACCGGTGAAGAAGACCAACGCCACACTGGTTACCATTAGACAGAAACCCCAAGAGAGTTTGAGAGAATTTGTAACTCGGTTCAACAGTGATTGCTTAGAGATACCGGACCTTCAGCCGATCATAGCCATTATAGCCTTCACGACTGGAGTACGACATGTGACGCTGAAGCATTCATTGTCGAAAAAGAATCCGAAAAGTATCCCCGAACTGCTCTCAAGAGTTGAAAAATACATCACTGCTGACGAAATGATGGCTGAACCACATGTAACCGAGCAATCTTTAGACAGGTCTTCACCGAGGAGAACGTCAGATGCTGGTCGACCAACCGAGAGGAAAACTAGTGGGTTCGGTAGATCATTCACCAGAAGAGATGACCGAGTCAAACTTGAGAGATATGATTCCTATACTCCACTCAATTCTTCTTTGAAAAGAGTATTGAATGAGATACAGGATCGCGACATCGTCAGGTGGCAGGCAAAGATGAAGTTAACTCCGGGAAGGATAGGGAGCGACAAGTATTGTAAATTCCACCGGGGCCCTGGTCATGACACTGATGAATGTCGCCACCTGAAAGACGAGGTAGAAAACCTAATCCAGGGAGGATACCTCAAGCGTTTTACTAGCTCGGGGAGAGATAAGCGAGAAAGATAAGGAACAAAAGAAAATCCAAGAGGTCTAAGAGAGAATGAGGACAGACGACAGAGGAGACGGCGAGAGGAGTCCCCTCGTCATCGGAATCGTGGAACAGCTGGTACCATTAGTATGATAGTCGGTGGCCTAGCTTCGGGAGGAGAAAGTTCATCTGAGAGGAGAGCATATGATCGGACTGTGCATCAGATCAATGAGAAGTCAAAGAAAACGAGAACGGGGGAGGAGAAGATAACGTTCTCAGAAAGAGACGGGGATGGTTTGCACCAGCCCCATGACGATGCGTTGGTCATTGATGTTATCATCGCCAACTACACGGTCAAGAAGGTCTTGATTTATAACGGGAGCGCAGCGGAAGTTCTCTTCTATCACGCCTTCAAACAGATGAACCTTCCGAGAGAGAGCTTGAAGAAGTTTTCTTCACCCCTATACGGTTTCACGGGAGAACAAGTTGTCCCTGTCGGGATAATAAGTCTACCCATAACCTTGGGTGATTACCAGAGGTCAAAATTATTTATGGTGGAACTTCTGGTCGTCGATGTGAAGACCCCATACAATGCATTGATTGGCAGACCACTGCTTCACAAGGCCCGAGCAGTTGTCTCAACTTATTACCTGAAAATGAAATTCCCCACTGATCAAGGAGTAGGAGAAGTTCAGGGCGACCAAAAGCTCGCTTGCCAGATGTATGTAACCGATCTAAAAGAAAAGAAAAAGTCAGTCTCAATCATAGAATTGATAGATGATCAAAATAATCAAATCTTGAAGCCCTCGCCAGCCGAACAACTCATTGGTATTCCTGTCGAGCATGCGACGGAAAAGAAATTGTATTACGGTTCCGAGCTTAGTAAAGATTTAAGCGAAGGCTTGACGAATTTACTTTTGGAAAACATCACCACATTTGCATGGAGTGCACATGAAATGCCGGGTATTAGTGCTGATGTTATCACTCATCATCTGAGTATCAAACCTGGTAGCCGACCAGTGAAGCAAAAAAAGAGGAATTTTGCACAAGACAGGCAAGAAGCCATCAAAACAGAGGTTAACAAGCTTCTGGATGCCGACTTCATCCGAGAAGTACAATATCCAGAATGGCTTTCTAATGTTGTTATGGTTGCCAAACCGAATGGTAAATGGTGCATGTGTGTAGACTTCACTCACCTAAACAAGGCCTGTCCGAAGGATAGTTACCCGTTGCCAAAAATCGACCAACTGGTAGACGCAACCTCAGGAAAGGGTCTCCTCAGTTTCCTTGATGCCTACTCAGGATACCATCAGATTCAAATGCATCAAGCTGACGAGGAACACACCTCGTTTGTTACCCCTGAGGGTACGTACTGCTACCAAGTTATGCCTTTTGGGTTGAAGAATGCAGGAGCCACCTATCAACGACTAGTCAACAAAATGTTCTCCCCAATGCTCGGAAAGACAGTTGAAGCGTACGTCGATGATATAGTCGTTAAGAGCAAGAAACCCGAGGAGCACTTGGGCGACTTGCATGATGTATTTAATGTTTTGAACAATTTTGGAATGAAGCTCAATCCCGAGAAATGCGCGTTTGGCGTTTCATCGGGCAAATTCCTCGGATTCCTCATCTCCAAACGAGGAATTGAGGTGAACCCTGAAAAGGTGTTAGCGATAATTAATATGCAAGCCCCGAGGAACAAGAATGAGGTTCAACAACTCACCGGGCGAACTGCAGCGCTAAGCCGATTTCTCGCCAGATCAGGGGATCGGTGTAAACACTTCTTTAACGCACTTAAACAAACAACCGATTTTCAATGGAATGAACACTGTCAAGAAGCTTTCGAGGAGCTCAAGTCTTATCTGAGCCAACCACCTCTACTCACTGCTCCAAAAGAGGGAGAACCATTATCCCTTTACTTAGCTACAACAGAGCATGCAGTGAGTGCCGTGCTAATAAACGAGGGAGAGGATAAAGTTCAGAGGCCAATATACTACACTAGTAAGGTCCTCACTGCAATCGAGAAGAGATACACCAAGGCCGAGAGAATGGCCCTGGCACTGGTGACCACGGCTAGGAAGTTGAGACCATATTTTCAAGCCCATACAATTATAGTGTTGACAGATCAGCCGCTCAAGAGCATTTTACAGAATCCAGACATATCGGGAAGACTTATTAAGTGGTCAATCGAACTTAGTGAGTTTGATATCTACTTTGAACTGAGAAGAGCCATCAAAGCCCAAGTCCTCGCGGATTTCATTACTGAATGCCAACATCCATTAGAGGAAGAAGCGTCGCAGGAGCAATGGCAACTCTTCGTCATGGATCTTCGAACAAGGACGGCAGCGGAGCAGGGATTCTGCTTCTCGGACCCGGGGGCATGACTACTGAGTATGCCCTCCGTTTCCAGTTCAAAGCCTCTAATAATGAGGCTGAATATGAAGCATTGCTAGCTGGATTAAAACTAGCCATCGAGCTAGAGGTTCGCAATTTGCTGATTCACAGTGATTCACAGCTCGTCACCGAGCAGGTTCGTGGGGAGTATGAGGCGAGAGGCTCCAATATGATCAAATATCTGGCAAAAGCTAAGGAGCTGATAAGTGAGATCCCGAATGTTGAAATACTGAGAGTGCCTCGACAAGAAAATCAGCAAGCCGACGTATTAGCCCGACTTGCGTCAACAACCAAGAAAGATCAGGCTTCCTCAGTGCGGATAGAAATGCTTCCTAAACCGAGCATCTTTGTTAAGGCAATTGCGGAGATCAATACTGAACGATCTTGGATGGATGCAATACGAGCCTTCCTCACTGAGGGACGATTGCCAGAAGACAGGAACGAGGGTAAAAGTCTCCGAGCAAGGGCAGCGAGGTATTCAATTATTCAAGGAACCCTTTACCGACGATCTTACACACTCCCTTACCTTAAGTGCCTTGCTCCACGAGAGTCTGATTACGCTCTCCGAGAAGTTCTTGGAGGAATATGCGGCAGCCACTCCGGTGCAAGGACCTTAGCTAATAAGGTCTTGCGCTGCTGGTATTACTGGCCGACCATGAACAAGGATGCAAAGGAGTTGGTGAGGAAGTGTGACAAGTGCCAGAGACATGCCAACGTATCGCATCACCCACCATCGGAGATTACAGTGATAGAGAACCCTTGTTCGTTTGCACAATGGGGGCTGGATTTGTTAGGACCTTTTCCTCAGGCAACAGCCCAAAGGAAGTTTCTTATAGTAGCAGTGGATTATTTCACGAAGTGGGTTGAAGCCGAGCCTCTGGCCATGATCACTGACCACAAGGGGAAAGACTTCATTTGGAAAACCATCATATGCAGATATGGTGTTCCTCGGATCCTCATTACTGATAATGGCCGACAGTTTGTGAGTGCCAATATACGACAGTTTTGTGACGAACACGGCATCAACCTCAGGGTTACTGCCGTGGCTCACCCTCAAGCTAATGGACAAGTAGAAGTCATCAACCGAATCATACTATAAGGAATCAAGGCTCGTCTGGACCAAGCCAAGGGACTTTGGACCGAACAGCTCCATAGCGTCCTCTGGTCTTACCGGACCACGCCTAGGGCATCAACAGGAGAGACGCCTTTCTCCTTAGTATTCGGATCAGAGGCTGTTATCCCGGTTGAAATTGGAGTTCCCACTCCTCGTATAATTGAGTTTGAAGAGTCGAGTAACAATGACTTATTGCTCAAGAATCTTGATTTCTTGGAAGAAGCTAGAGAGACTGCTCGGATCAGGATTGCTGTTTACAAACAAAGAATGGCCCGATATTACAACAAAAGGGTCCGAACAAGGAAGTTTTCAGAGGGAGACTGGGTTCAAAGGAAAGCTACTTCAGCCGGAAAACATCCAGGCAAGCTCGGAGAGACTTGGGAAGGACCTTTCCGAGTTATCAAAGTTCTGCTTGATGGGACTTACAAACTGGAAAATCCCGAGAAGCCTGGAGAGATGAGACCTCGGAATGCCGAAAATCTCCGAAGATACTATGTTTAATTTCATCCTGCTGGCATGTACTTAAGCACAATTTCCATTTCAAAACTCGTTTCTTACACGAGACTTAGGATTTTGCTGATTCAATGAAAGTAGTTTGTTTTGCTATAAAGATCCTCAGAAGTATGCGTTGCTCGGCGCATTTCCGCCGCAATGCCTGAGCATTATTACAAGCCTGCTAAGATCAGGGAGACCGAGGAAAAACATGGTTTTGTTTCAACTCATTTAATTTGAGTTACAACAGACAAGCGAAAACAAGTTGGCTACGACCCGAACAAGTTTGGGCCACAACACTACTTGTCCCCAAATCAGTTACAGCAGGCTACGTTTTAAGTTATGATTTCCGAGGAAAAAGATGGACAGTAATACACAACGAATAGGAAGAAAAGAACTCGACTTCATTAAAATTAAAAACGTTATTTACAAATGTTGAGAACAGAGTTTGATCAAAAAAGAAGGGAAAAAGGGCCAGTTTCTAATTTTCAATATCAACTAGCTCCTCGGCAGCCCGCTCTGTGTCACCCTCAACAGAAGGAAGGGGCACGTCGACTTCTTCATTCCTCGGAGGAATCGGCGGAGCATCAGTCTCTGTTTATCCATCGATGTCCTCCTCGTCGTCCCCCGCATCCTCTTGAAGAAGGCGGAACTGCTCGTATGCATCTTCCTTCACCACATCCTCGCCGTCTTTACCCGCAATGACCGGGTACAGCTCATTCAAAATGTCCGAGCTCTGGCCTTTGCTGACGAGGAACCTTCGAGCTTCTTTGACAGCAGCCTGGAAGCAGAAAAAGCCTTCCTGCTTAAGGGTAAGTTGGAACTCCTCAGAGTCGCGAAACTCTCGAAGACCAGCTTGTCGTCCGCTTTCAAACAAGCGAGCTCCCTCAGCCTTAGCTTCTGACTTTTGTCTCGCCAGCTCTTCCTCGGCCTCTTTCAGCTTCGTAGCCATCAGATTCTCTGACACCTGCGTTTTCTCGAGGTCCAACCTCGTCAGTTTCAGAGCGCTCTCTGTCCGAACAATAGCTCCCTTGAGCAGAAGAATCTCTTGGGCGGCAGTCCTCTTCTCGGCTTCGGAGCTTCGGATGTCAAGTGACAACTTCTCGAGAAGCGAAGTCAGCTGCAAATGACAACAAAAAAGAAAAGAGTTATTAAGCAAGCTGAAGGAAAACTTACTAAACAATGTTCCGAGTGGAAGCATGTACCTCCATCAGCTTAACGGCCGAAGCCCCCATCTTCTCCTCGGTGGCCATCTCCTCGGCTCGCCTTGGGTCCGACGGAAGAGACAGCTTCTCGAGCATCTCCAAGGCCACCCAAGAATTGGCCACTGTATCAGAGAGATGCACATTCCACCGAGGAATGTGAACGTCTCCCATCCTGTGAAGAGGAGAGGAAGAGCGGGCGTCGGATGTACGAGAAGGAGATCCAACGGCCTGGAAGGATGGGGTGGAAATGAAGACACCACGACCGCGACCCAAGTCTTTTCCTCGGCCTGGTTTGACTTGGGAACCCTCAGCAGGGGCAACTCTCTTCTTCTTGCTCGGTTCAACACCCCCATCAGGTCTCCTCTTCTTGCCCAAGTTGGCAGTCTTCTTCTGCAACTTCAGGTAATCAGCAGCCGACGACATATCTGGGAAGTAACAAGAATTAGTAATACAACAACATGATTAGTATAGCAAGATTATAAACAAAACCGAGCAAGAGCAGGTCCCCACCTTGCATCGCTTGCTCGGACCTATGAGCCCTTGTAAAGTCTATAGCTCGGCATATCATAGGCACAGAAGGTTTAGTGAAAGGGCCTCTGAGAGTAAGATACCAGTCAAGCTCTTGAGGAGAAAGCTCGGGAAGTCGCTTGAACTTACTGAATTTTGGGACAACCCACGAGGTCCTAAAAGGAAGATCCTCGTCCTTGCCCAAGGGCATCCGAACAAAGAAATAACTAGACTTCCAATGATGATTGGAAGAGTAATATTTTGGAGCAACCAGACCCTTCTTGAACTTTAAATAGCAAAGTCCAGGGTTTCTCGGAGCTCTACAAAGGGAGAAAATGTGCTGAAGAACATTAGAAGAAAAAGGGACACGAAGCTCGGCACAGTAGTAGAGAATTGTGCCGAGAAAGACCCAAGAGTTGGGAGCAAGACAGGTGGGGCAAATATCAAACCGATCAAAGAAGGAGCATATTGCTGGGGCAATCGGTATCCAACAACCAAATGATAATGCGGTGGTAGAAATGGCAAACTCCCCATGTTGAGGACGGAATGGAGATACTCCCTCAGGCACAGGCCTGTAAGGGTAGGGAATACCGAACAACTTGCGTTGGGATTCCACCTCGGAGGATGAAAGGCTACAACTAAGATTCCTAGGCTCCCTAGAACCATCACCTGCTGCTCGGGCCTCCTGTAGTTCGAACCCAAGAGGAGCAAAGAAAGGGCGTTCTGCTAAAGGTAGCCTAATGCTCGTCCTAGCAGGAGGAGAAGTAGAGGTCGAAGGAGAAGTTCCTAGGTCGACTTCCTCTAACACATTAATATCACTATCCGAAAAAGGGGAAGACATTTCTCGTACCTGATGAGACGAAGAAAGGATAGAGTTTGCTCGAAAAATAAACGAGGATTACGTTTGCTCGGGGTAGTCAATGCTCGGGGCTCTCAATCTTTGCAGCAAGTGAATTGGACAATGACGTCCTCGCTATTTATAGTCGAAGACCGCCCCGGTCAACAGACCCGATGACGAGACGTACTGCATTCTCTCATCTGGGCCGCTCAACCTCTGCGCATCAAGTAACCATTGGATCAAGATCAATCAAATCTTAGCCGTTCAATAACTCATAATTAATGTCACCCTCGGGAACCCAAACGTCCGCACATACAGACCTATCATTGGTAATACACGATGACCAATCACAGGTCTGAGGGGGCAAGTGATGAGGATAATTTTCCTCTTCAATGACAACACGACACGTAGATATATCAGTTGTCAGCTTTATGCTCGGTACCGAGAAGAAGTATGTACATTCCTCGGTACTCATCTTCAGAGTGGTGAAAAGCTGTCATGAACTACCTGAACAGGAACTACCTTCACTATATAAAGGGACAAATCCTCAGGTAAAAAGGGGACAATTTTTGACTGATTACAAGAGCACCGAGCAGTGCACTTCACAGAGTTCCTTTGTGCTAGCATCTGACTTGAGCGTCGGAGCGCCAACGCCAGAGAACACTCTCTGGCGGGCCTCTAGGTTACGTTTGCTCTTTGTTACAGGATAATTCTATTGTCGGGAGTGAGCTAATCCGAGGAAGAACATCACAAGACGAGAAAGCTCTTGTTCAAACCTATCCTGATACGTCTTGGACTGATTTGAGACGTCATCAAGCTTGAAGAGATGAGTCCAACCGCACCATTTTTGAACGAAAAGGAGTTGACGATGGTTGTCAACGGAGGGGAAGAAGCGCGTGGTGCCGCCACCTTAAGGACGTCGATCTGTCATATTCTAGCCACCGTTCAGGTATATACTACCATCGCTAGACTCCTCGTCACACCGTCTACCTAATTCGGACCACCGTGAGGTCCACCGCCCCTTAATCGGCGATGACCCGTAATTGCCAGGAACCGGCGATGACCCGTAATTGAGCTGACCCGATTGGATTTTTATTTAATTTATTAATAGTTAATGTAATTAGTTGTTTCAAGTTAATTATATTAAGATAATGGTATTAATAAATAAGTTGAATAAAAGACAATGATATTAATAAATGAATTAAAAACAGTAGGATTAACAAATTATTATGTATGTTGTATGGATATTTTAGACCAGTTAAGAGTGACCACTGGGTCGAGCTGTCCTTGTTAGATATTATTTTGATTAATTTATTTTTATAAGTTAATTATATTAAGTTAATAATAATAATAAAATAAATTGATTAAAAGATAATAGTATTGATAAATGAATTAAAGATTGTGGGATTAATAAATAATTATGGGTTTCAAGAACTTATCTTTGTAATTAAATTATCAGGATTACGGGAGCACATTGTAGTAAGTAATACTCAATTGTATTACGAAACAATGCAATTTATAGATTGTATGTGCTATTGTATGTGTAATTTGTTTGGATATTGATACGTATTTGATTAGAATTCTATGATGAGTTATATGTGAATTGTGATATGAATAATTCATTTATGTCATAATAGTATTGAAGGTGATGTTTGGTTACCGTGATTAGACGACTGAACTGTTAATGTATTTTTGTGTAGAGTGTAATGTGTACTGTTATGTGCTTGAACTGAATATGGTGATGAAACTGATAGGATGACGATTTTGATGTTCATAAAAGTGATTTGTTACATCTAATTTACTGATGTATTAAACATCGTCCATAAGCACGATACATTGTATTACATGAAAATGAAAGGTTCAGTTTAAGGAAAAAATATTTTTATGAACCAGGTATTACTGATACAGAGAGGGTGTACTAGAAAAAGAAAGGTTTATGAGCTACTGTTAAATGAAAATAAAATCAAAAGAAAAATGAACAAAGGATACAAATGTTAACTGGATGTGCTCTATGATAGGGCATTAGATAGAAATCCCGACTGGTTGCTTTATGGTAGTTTACCTTGGTTAAGGGCCCAAGTACTGAAAGAATGATTTTAAATGGTTGACTGTTTTTGTCTAATGATGATGTTCACATGCATTCGTGCATAAGTATTACTTGTTGGGCCTCAACTCACTATGTTCTGTGATACAGGTACTAAATCCTTTGATGATTATGCTAACTTAGGAGTTGATGGCGCCAGGGATCCATGAGAAGGATGTTCATGTGGGGAAGTTAGGTTTTGATAGTCCATGACAAGAATATTAATTTTTATTTGAGCTTTGGAGTTGTTGCTAGTATTTCAGATTGTCGTGATTAAACAAAAGTTCATAAAACGAGGTCAAGAAATATGTATTGTACATTAATGATTTAATTACCATTGTGAGATTATAATTGTTAAATGCTCATCGATATTAAGATGATTGATTTGAGTTATTTAATGAGTTTAGTTAATTAGAGGTAGATTATGCTCGGCAAAATTTATTATAGCATTAATTGGATTCTCCTTATCTATAGAATTAGGTAGTAGTGATGGATTGGGATGTAATACAAGTAGCGTTCTGTACTACGAGCTCGAAAATTAAAGTTTCATGGGACAGGGCATTACATTCGGGCTCATCTTTGAATCGTTCTCTCCAAGTCTTATTCTTAAACCTTGAATTTTCCTTTTCCTAGGTCCCCTCCTAGGAGCCAAACTACCAATCCCCATGTTTGTCTTCTTCCAGCTTGACATACTGCATAATTTTGCCCGAAAGCGCAGACATGCTCTTTGGTAGGGCCATCATCAAACTTGAAATCACTAGGCTAACACAAGAGGGGGGGGGTCAATTGTGTTTCCAAAAAACTAAGTATAACCCCAAATGCTAACACAACCCCTAAACTCAAAAAATGATTAAAACTAGACTTGTAAATGCACCTAAAATGGAAGTCTTGACCTCACTAAGAAATTCAATGCCAATGTCTAATTTTAATTGATCTAATGATTGAATGATAATTTATATGATATTAGATGATCCGATGGAGCACTTAATCACCAAAACAAGTCAAGTAGCACAATGTAATGTCAATAATACAAATCTGTGTACTAGTCGGGTAAATGCTATTTGACCTAGGCAAGCAGCTCGGAATGTAACGAAATTTGGTATGCAATATGACAAAACCTTAATGAACATAATATCAAATATTCAGATCAAAATTTGAACTCTAGCTATATGAACAGTAGACGGACAGATTGGTATTCCAGAAAATTAACAATCAAAAATATACCTAGAATCCACTAATCACAAGTTGTTCAATCACAAGCAATATCCCAACAAACAATGGCAGCAAGCAACACCATAATATCAATTTCTAAAGCACACAAACAAGCAAATATAATCAATATCAATTCAAATCAACTCAAGACAGCAAGCTTAGGATTTCCACAATCCACTAAAGGATGTTGGTTTTGCAAGTTCACCAACCAACTTAGGGTTTTCAAGAACACCCCAAACTTCTCACAACCAAGGTTTGAAGAACACCTTGAACTAGGGTTTCACAAGTTCTACCCCAAACTTCACATAGCTTCTCAAAAGTAATGCCCAAAAAGGGAACTTTTACAAGTGTTTGGTTCAAGGTTCTCACTAGATTAGCTCAAGGCTAGAGGGTTGAGAACTCACAAGAACAAAAGTAGTAACTCACGGGTAGGATGAAATTTTGGCTCAATATGTGGCTATCTCTCTCCTAAAATTTCACACAAAACTCCGAAGATATGTAGATGAAGAATGGAGAAGCTTTCTTGAAGAAGATGAACTTGAACACCCAAATATGACTCCACGGGTTCTCTTTAAAGATGGTGTTCAAGAATTTGTTTTGATCTCTTGAAATGATGAAAGTAGACTTGAATGCTTGTACACACAATAGCTCAAAGAGATCTTGAGGAAGAAGGCTTGAATCAAGAAGATGAAGTTGAGAGCAAGTAGGCTTGAATAGTTAGTCAAACTTTTGCAAAAGCTTCTTCCACACACTAGACGTTGCTGCCCTCTATTTTTCATTCCAAACAAAACACAAACTTAGCCATTGGATCAACACCTCTTCAAATCTTGGCCTTTCATTTCCTATAGAATCTGGACCCTTCATTAATTCAACCACTCTAATCCCAGCCTTTCTTTAATTCAACCACTCCAAACCAATCCTTCAAAATAGTGTCGTTGGCATCATTTTGTCAAGAGTTCTCATTTTGAGTTGCACCTTGTTTGGATCAATCAAATGAGTCTTCTTCATGAAGCAACTCTCTCTCAAGGAATGCCAAACAAGTCCATCTTAGATTCTGGAAAATATAATAACTTTATGTCATCTTGTCCCTCCCTTGTCTCCATAGTCAAGTGTTAGGCACAATACCAACCAAGTATTTCAAACTTGTATTCCCACTTCTTTCTTGACTCCAAGAAAAAATGAGAAGACTTGTGCAAGCTCTTGAAATAATTCTCCAGCAATAATAACACTAAGCACATGGCTGGAACCATTTCTTGCACACAAAGTATTAACCTTGACTCAAATAGGGTTGACCATGACAAAGCTTGTCCAAATGAGCTTCAAATCATGATGCACGAATTTCCTCAATTAAATAAGCTTAATAATAATTTAAATCAGCTCATAATGATCAATTGATTAAACCTACAAAAAGAATAGATGACAAAGCATCCCATTTTTTGCTTGTAAGCTCAAAGAGCTTCAATGCTTGCACTTGAGTTAACCAATATGATAGAAGCTCAATAAATTATAGTAAGCACATGATAAATCAATTTATCCATATAAGAATCTGCATACCAAATTTCACTTATAATTGAGGTCGTTTGGTCATTCAATTTGATCATGCAAATCTCAACTAGGCTAGTTTCACAACTACACTAGTGAATTAATTTCAACTGAAAAATTAAATATGATAGATTTAAAATTGACCTGAAAATATTTCAAAGTGAAAAATTCCAGAGTGTATTAAATAATTTTCAAAACAAAAATCAAGTCAATCAGAGATCATATGAATAAATTATGACAATTCAACCAACGTGTGCACAGAGTGATGTTTGAACAATTTTTGTATTGCGAAAATGAAAAAGTCTAAAATCATCAAATTCATATCAAATATGATCAAAAATGATTCCAAAGATATATAATGAAGCTTAAACTATTAGATAAAATACATTTCATGATTTATCCAAATTCATCTAAAGTTAAGCACAATCAAATAGTCCAATACGTATTTTTGTATCAAAACACAAATGTAGGACATATGGTCCAACAAAACTCTCTCGCAGGTTATGATCCCAAGGGAGTCCAAGCCGAAAAGTATTCACTACACTTTTTCATCGCAATCATTGATATCTGCTTAAGTATCAAAATACCTGGCTGCATAAGCCCGAAGCGATTTCAACTTTTTTAGATGTAAAGTAAACAGTCTATCTGTAATATCCTGAACCCAATTTTTGGAAAAATAATTTTTAAAATTAAATATTTTTAATAAATACTACATGATTTTAAAAGAATATTGGCGCAAGAATCACTTATATCGGAGTTGAATTTGAATTATTATGAATTTTGGAAGTTTAAGTAATTATTATAGAAACAAGGGGCAAAAAGGTAATTTCACTTGAAAATAAACTCATATCTTCTTCTTCGTCAGCCATCACCCGTGAGTTGTGAAAGGTTTGAGGGAAAAATGGGTTTTTGTGATTTCTTCACCAATTGAGGTGTGTGACTTATCAAAACAAAGATTGTAGAGAGTTGAACAAAACTCAAGTGGTATTGTAGTCAATGGAGCACCGTAGGCGGAAAAATCAGGAAGCGAAAGTTGCATTTTTTGTGACTTTCGAGCTCACTTTCGAGCTCAATCACATCTTCAATTTGATGTGTGCTTCGCCGGCTAACGTTTACCGAAATTGTCAGTTTCAACGGCAGCAGTGGTTGTACCACTGTTTACCCGAGTTGACTGGGTTTGACTTTTGACCCGATTTGACTGTTTTTGATTGGATTGACCAGTTTTGACTATTTAAGTTGACTTTTATGTATTTTAACTATGTCGGGTATACGTACCTATATTTCGATGCATGAGACTGATTTGGAGATTTTGGGTTCGGATTTCGGTGAGTTGGGTACGTACTTGGAGATCGGAATGAGGTGGGTACATCCTAGGGGACGCTCTTCGATGTAGGCGATCCTCATCTATTATGGGGACTACCTGGACTAGGAGACACCTTGCGGGGATCAGGGTGGGTCCAAGGGAGGATTTACTAATGTTATATGGATTTGAGTTTGATTATGATTGAGTACTGATTTGAGAGTTGTACTTGAAGATGGTAATGGTGGAGCCTACTCGGTGTCTACCCTGCAGATTGATGATTTTCATGATGTTTATGATGAATCGATTTTTCGGAGATTTTATATCCTATCAGTATATCACTTCATGATTTCCTTTATACTTTCTATATCTTATAGGTTTTCTTACTTTATCTCTGATTTATTGGAGTCCGGTAGTACTGGAGGGTATCACCATTTGAGTTTCTATTCATTCTACTTATACTTCTTGAGTTCTTCATTATGTTTATTCCGATGATTGATATTTCTCCATATCACTACTGAGCTTTGTGGCTCATCCCTTTCATTCACATTTTTTGTATATGAGATAACCGAAGTGGATGATCAGCGTAGAGATGCATGATACGTGATGGGTAGCTGCTATGTGGATATTTGTGTATGTTTGGTATATATTTTCCATTTCTATGATGTTTTGGATTTGTCGCTGTTGACTCCGATTTGCATGTCACAGTATGTTAGGATTTCCATTGGGATTTATCTATATATGTGTGGGTACTTATGTAGACAGATTGATGATTCATAGTAGCTTGGATAGATATTTGATTTAAATCCGATTCGGGGAACGGAGGGGTTCCCTGCCTGTCACGCCTCTGGGATTCATGGGTGCTCATCCGCACCTATGTGGGAGAGGGGCGTGAAAGTTTGGTATCAGAGCAAGGTTATTTAGCTTTTGTGAGGTTTATTTAGCTTTGGTAAGGTTTATTTAGCTTTTGGGAGGTTGTGCATTTTCTTTAGTTTTTCCCCAGCTACACATCATGCGCTTCTCGGCTGATCTGGTGAGTTATCCCTTCTTTTATGTTTGGGGGCATTCGATTTATGTAGTTGTACGTTTATTTTTTAGACATGTAGACACACGTAGTACATGTACTCGGGTTGAGTGTGCTACCCGCGGACGTGGGCAGGGTAGAGGTGAGCTTCCGGATATCGTTGATGAGGTCAAGTTGCCGATACCTCAGGAGGTTTCGGTCGTGCAAGGTCGAGATCGACGAGGTCACGGCCGTGTTGTTCATGATCAAGTAGTGGAGCAGGTACCGACTCAGGCAGCACTTATAGGTGTAGAGGGTGTAATAAAGACTTATGAGCAGCAGTATCAAGACATGACAGGTATGATACAGACCATAGGTCAGGCGGTAGAAGCTTTAGCTTCACAGATTGAACCGCAACTTATTATCGACGCTCAGGGGCTAGCTCTTCCAGTGGCTACACCAGATTTTGTTTGTGCACCTGTTCAGTTACCACTTATCATTTAGTCAGGAGTAGGTTAGATGGTTCCAGTGCAGACAGCACCACTAGCAGTTGACCCTTGCATCACTGAGTTAGCTTAGTTGACGAAGATGATATCCCTAGTGTATCGGGGAGTTGTAGATCCTAAGACGACCAAGAAGTAGTAGATCCTAAGGTGTTCAAGGATTTGTTGCGATAGTTGAGGAGACAGATGGTGACGCTTAGGATACTGGATGAGAAGAGAGTTGTATTGGCTTCAGCATTTTTAGAGGATGATGCTTATGTCTGGTGGGAGAGTATGACTATTGGTAGAGAGTGTATGGAGATGCCATGGAAAGAGTTTGAGACCCAGTTCCTAGCATAGTATGTTCCCCAAGCCATTCGCGTTGCGAAGGCCAATGAGTTTTATAGTTGATTCAGGGGAAGGATATGACGGTGTCACAGTATCAGGCACGATTTGAGGAGCTTGGTCGGTATAGAGAGGAGTACATTTCCGTTGAGAAGAATAAGATACTGAGGTTTCAGCGCGGGCTGAAACCCTGCATTGTAGAGTGTTTAGCTGGGATGATGGTTCGCACCTATCGGGAGTGCATTGACAAAGCACTTGATATAGAGAGGAGCATGGTTGATTCGTTAGATTATTGGGAGTAGTAGTAGTAGACAACGGAATGATGGTCAAAGATAGAGGCCCATACAGAATTAGGGGTAGAGATTCCATGATAGGAGGGTCGACCGTTGGAGTCAGGGTCAGCAGCAGAGTTCTTAAAGGCAAGGACAATAGGGTCCACGACAAGGATAGCAGGGGTCCGTGATAGGGACAACAGGGTCCATGACAGGAACAGGGGTCCATATTAGGACTATATTGTTATGTGTGTGGTCATACTTGACATATGAGATTGGACTGTCCTATTGTGTTTCTATTGTGGACTACCAGGACATATCCAGATGGATTGTCTGAGGAGACGTGCAGCACCATTAGGTAGAGGGCAGAGAGCCCCAACACCAGCAGTACCAGCACCTAGAGCTCTAATAGGCAGAGGGGCCAGACCTCCAACACCACCTATGAGACAGTAGTAGCAGCAGCAGAGACAGGGCCAGGGAGCCGGAGTTCATGCAGTTGCACCCAAGCCAGCACCAGACCGTGATTTCATTGGAGGTAGAGTTCTACTTTTCAGTTCTTAGGCTCGTGTTATATTTGATACTGGTGTCACACATTCGTTTATTTCTACAAGTTTTGTTGAGGTATTGGAGTTAGAGATTTCGGGTTTGGATAGGAGATTAGTAGTAGATTCTCTTTTGGGATCAGGTATCATAGTGAGGGGCATCTGTAGAGGTTGTATCTTTCGATTCGCTGGCCATGAGTTTCGAGCAGACTTATATGTCATGGTGTTCACTGACTATGATGTGGTACATGGATTGGACTGGTTGACCGACCATGATGTTTTTCATAGATTGTATAAAGTGTAGGCTCATGCTGACATCACCATCTGGGCGAGTTAGTTTTTATGGGTCACGGGTTATTACGTGTTCACACTTTTTCAACTACCTAAGATATTCTGACTACCTAGTGGCAAGCTTGACTTCTACATCGGATATTGAGGTTAGCACAGCTGTGCCAGTGGTAGAGGAGTACTTGGACGTGTTTCCTGAAGAGTTACCAGGATTACCACCGTAACGAGAGAGTGACTTTGTGATTGAGTTATATCTGGGTACAAACTCTATTTCTATTCCAAGGTATAGGATGGCTCCAGCAGAGTTCAGGGAGTTGGATAGGCAGTTGCGGGAGTTGTAGGGTCTAGGATTTATCAGACCCAGTACTTCACCATGGGGTGCTCCAGTCCTCTTCGTGAAGAAGAAAGACAAACCGATGCGGATGTGTGTAGGCAATTGAATAGGGTAACTGTGAAAAACAAGTACCCGTTGCCAAGGATAAATGATATGTTTGATCAATTGAGAGGTAGTCACTATTACTACAAGATTGATCTCATGTCAGATTATCACTAGCTTAGGATTCGGGAGGAGGACATATCGAAGACAACATTTCGTACTTGGTATGGCCATTATGAGTTCTTGGTCATGCCGTTTGGGCTAACCAATGCCCCAGCAACTTTTATGGATTTGATGCATAGGGTGTTTAGACAGTATCTTTACCAGTTTGTGATAGTATTCATCAATGACATATTAGTGTATTCGGCCACAAAGGAGAAGCATATGAGGGATTTGGAGATTGTATTGCTGACACTCAGGGAGCATCAGCTGTATGCCAAGCTGAGTAAGTGTGAGTTTTTTGGCTACTCAGGTGAGATTCTTGGGGCATGTGATATCCAGAGATAGAGTGGCGGTGGATCCTGTCAAGGTGGAGGCCGTGTTGGATTGAAGGACTCCGAAGACAGTGGAGAGTTTCGTAGTTTCCTAGGATTAGCAGGTTATTACAGGAGATTTATAGAGGGATTTTCATGGATTGCTTCACCAATGACTGAGTTGATGTGGAAGGGTGTTCCTTTCGCGTGGACTGATAGAAGTGAACAGACTTTTCATGAGCTAAAGACCCGACTCACATCCCCTCCAGCTCTGACCATTTCAGACAGCGGTATAGGTTACCATGTATATTGTGATGCTTCAAGGATTGGATTAGGTTGCGTACTCATGCAGCAGGAGAGGATGGTTGATATGCTTCACGACTATTGAAGCCACATGAGAGGAATTATCTCGTACATGTTTTGAAGTTGGCTGCTATAGTGTTCGCACTTAAGTAGTGGATGCATTACCTTTATGGGGAGTAGTTTGAGGTGTATTTAGATCATAGGAGTTTACGACACTTATTCACACAGAAGGATCTGAATCAGAGGTAGCGAAGATGGATGAAGTATATTGGAGATTATGATTTCTCATTACAGTATCATCCATGAAAGGCTAATGTGGTGGGGGACGCCTTGAGTAGGAGGTTGGCAGTGGCATGATTGTCACGACGGGAGTTTGATTTGGTTGACACCATTGGGAAGTACCATTTAGATGTTGATGAAAGGGGTGATAGATGCTTCTTGAGGAGTTTGGTGAGCCGTCCAACACTAGTACATAAAGTGTAACACCCCGAATCTTCGAATAACCTGTAGTGGTAGATGTGATAAGAGAGGTGATGTCATGTGTGACCTAAATTGAATTGCAATATCTTTCATAAATTCTATAATGAAATTTAAGATTAGGGATGAAAGAATAATTATAATCGGAGTTAAAATGAATGTAGTATGAATTATGGAAGTTAAATAAAAAGGATATTATAATAGATATTATGGTGGCAAGGCCGTAAATATAGATAGATATATGGTGTAATTAAGTAGTAAGGCAGGGGTACGATCGTAAAATGGAAATATAAATTTAAATAAAAATAAAATGACAGCACAAAAATCGAGACATGAGGAAAAGCCCTAGGATCACTGTTCCCTTAGGAGACGGCGGAGACGGAAGGTGCCTTGACGGAAACGGGGGAGATCCTTGACGCTTCCGACACCGGAAGGAAGGTCGTGGCGGGGGGAGCTCAGAGACATCAATTTCGGATGGAACGGTGCAGTGGTTACCGAGCAACTACTGGGAGAATGCACGGCGTAGCCGCCCGTTCTTTGCCAGAATCCCTCCGTTTGCGGCCACGCCTCAGGTAAATGGTTACATCGATGGACTCGTGGAGGCAGGACCGGTTGGTTGGTTCCAGACGTGGACACCACCGAACCGTCAAAGGTGGAGACCCGGCGTTCCTAGATACCGGGTCTGTTGGACCCGGTAGTGTGAGGAGGAAGGGACAACCGGGTCAAACTGACCCGGTTGAATATTAAACTAATTAATTAATATAAACAATAATAATAGGATAAATTGATTAAAAGTGATAGTGTTAATAAAGGTTAATAGTGGTGAATATTGTTATGGATTAAAGGAACCAAATTTTATAATTGAAATAATTGTGGATGTTGTATGGATTTCAGGAACTAATCTTTATAATTATATTATCGGGAATGTTGGGAGCAAATCACTGTAAGTAGTACTCAACTGTATTACGGAACTTTGTGACTGTGAATTTTATGCGCTGTTATTTGTATTGATGGTGCTATTATTGTATTGACTGTGATGTCTATTTGAGTGTATATGATAATGATTGTACTGATTGGATGTTTTCATGAGACTGAGTTTTTGATGATTTCAGTATTCGTGAACTGTGAGGTGACATGCGATGCTGTATAGAAGTAACATTTTATGGTTGTACTGTATGAGGCATAGCATATCATGGCATACATGACATACACATTAAGGGAAAACGTTTTTACGAACCGGGTACAACTGTTACAGAGGGGGTGTACGGAAATGTTGAAGGTTGAGGTTATTATTGAAAGGGTATCTTTGAGATACAAAAGAGGAAAAATCCCGATCGGTTGCTCTGTAGCAGTTTACCTAGGTTAAAGGCCCGAGTACTGGAAAAAGGATTTAAATGGCTGACTGTTTTTCTAAAGATGAGGTCCATGTGCATTCATGCATAAGTACAATTTGCTGGGCCTCGGCTCACTATGTTCCGTGATGCAGGTATTAATTTCTTAGACGATCATGCTGACTAGGAGTTGATGGTGTCGCCGTAGATCCATGATAAAGATGCTCATGTGACGGAAGCTAATTTTCACAGAAGAATAATCAAATAAGCTTTTCATTTATTTATGCACTTATAATTAATAGCTTTGATGTATAGTAATAAATGTAGATTCGGAGAATCCGAATGAGAAGTATAGGATTTACGATTGTATTCTTAGAGGATATTAAATTGGAGGTTATTGCTTATTTAAAATATATAAGATGACGTCTTAAATTCAGGTTAGGTTAGTATTAACTTGGTGGAATTGTTTCTTGCAGTGGATCTACGTAAATATAATGGTAAGGTTATACTGAAAAATAAGTAGCGTTCTGGACTACAAGCCCGGTAATTAGGGTTTCGTGGGACGGGGCGTTACATAAAGTGTTGGATGCACAACTCGGCGATGTGACTTTTGATGATATCGAGGATATGGATGGTTGGATTCGAGGTGCTGGTGGAGGATTTCATTTTAGAGGCCGACTAGTGGTTCCGGACGATGCTGAATTTAGAGGTGAGATACTTAGAGAGGCACACTATTCTCAGTTCGCGATACATCCTGGTGTTATTAGGATGTATTGAGATTTACGGAGACAATATTGGTGGAGCGAACTGAAGAGAGATATGGCCCAGACTGTGATGAGATGCCTTACCTATCAGTAGGTGATGGTAAAGCATAGGAGACCTCCTAGATTGTTACAGCCATTTCCATTTCCCCAGTGGAAGTGGGAGCATGTGTGTATGGAATTTGTGATGGCTTTACCAAGGACTGTGAGGAGACATGATGCCGTGTGGGTCGTTGTTGATAGATTGAAGAAGACTGCTCACTTTTTACTGATTCAGCAGACTAGCTTGGTGGACGTACTTACTAGACTTTACATTCGAGAGGTCGTACGACTACATGGGGTATCTGTGTCCATTATATTCTATAGGAATCCTCATTTCACTTCTCGCTTTTGGAGCAACTTTTAGTACACTTAGGGGACGATGTTGAGTTTCAGTATAGTGTTTCACCCATAGACTGAAGGGTAGAGTGAGAGGACTATGAAAATCTTGGAGGACAAGCTACGATCATGTGTTTTGGATTTCAGGGCTGATTGGGAGACGCCCATTCCACTGGTAGAGTTTGTTTATAACAACTCCTATCAGAGTAGTATTCAGATGGCACCATTTGAGGCACTTTATGGTAGACCATGCAGGTCACCACTCTGTTGGTCAAAGGTTGGGGATAGACCTTTGTTGGGACCGGATTTAATTCGACAGACCACTGAGGTGGTATCAGTTATTAGGCAGCGACTTCTGATGACCCAGTCACGTCAGAAGAGTTATGTAGATAGGAGGCGGAGGCCTTTAGAGTTTTAGGTGGGTGACCACGTATTCCTCAAGGTTAGACCGATGCGAGGAATACCGCGTTTTGATAGATCGGGGAAGTTAGGCCCTAGGTTTATTGGACCTTTTGAAATCCTGGAGAAACTGGGGAGTTTGGCATATAGGTTGGCATTGCCACCACATTTATCCAGAGTTCACAGTGTGTTTCACGTTTCGGAATTGAGAAAGCTTATAAATTTATGGAACAATTCAGTAGAGTGTGTATCAGGTGAATTTGAAACAGTCTTAGATGCTCACATCTACGTGACTTTACCAACTTAGAGCAATGAGGTTTTAATATGTCCTTTAACACCACAAAAATGAAAGATAGACACGAATCCAAAATGATTATAATGCATGTGTCATGTAGCCTGTAGGTAGCCTACGTGAACTGGTGGATGCATGCTGCATGTAAGTTACATGAGCTTTTGATGCATTTATAGGCTGAGATGATGAAATAACAAGAGCTTTAACTTTATGTACCTGTTTGGAACTAATACCTATGTCTTCATCTTCAAGATTTTTTCCTTGAACAAACGATTTGAAATCTTTTCCAACCTATTGTGACTCACCGATATATCTAAGTCCATTCCTAATTCCAGCTTGCCTCATCAAACCAAACAAGCTATCCAAATTACCGGTTCCTACCTGCAAAGTTTGAAACATAAAATATTTTGATAATTCACTTTGCAAGTTAGAAATTGTACCTTGTAATTGTTGTATTTTTGCTTGATCATGATCCTGGTGCTTTTGCATCTCCTCAAGATTAGTGAGTAATTCAGCTTCACGAACCAATCATTCTTGCAGATTGGTTTGTAGTTGTAGTTTGGACTTATGATTTTTTTTTAAAAAGCTATCACTAGTTTATTATAAGCATCTTGAAGATCAACAATATCATCATTCAAATCTTCACTCAATTCACCATCAGACTCAGAATTCAGTTCCACATGGATTGACCCAGTGAATTCAACTAGTGTGCTATTGTCATCATCAGACTTGTCTTCTTCATTGTTACTTTCACTCTCACTAAATGTTGCCTTCATGGACATATTATTCTTCTTTTTGTTTGCACACTCATGCGACATATGCCCAAAATTGTGACATTCATAACATTAAAAAGTAACTATGGATTACTTAGCTTTCGTCTCAAATTTTGATTTCAAATTAGCCTTGTCTGGAAGACTAGTCTTCCCCTTTTGCAGCTTGATATATTTTTTGAAATTTTTGGCTAATAAGACCAAACTCTCCTTGTCATCATCTGAGTATTCTTGAATACACTTCAAAGCAAATCCTTTCAGCTTTTTAGGAATTCGAAAATTTGCTTCATATGTTTGTAAGGACCCCATAAGTTCTTCTACCTTGAGTATGTCAACATCCATGCTTTCTTCAATGGTAGCCACCTTAGCTTGAAATCGGACTGGCAAGGAACGTAGAATTTTCTGAACTATTTTGGAGGGTGAGAGTTGTTCACGAAGTGCAAACATGAAATTCACTATATCATTCAACTTGGCATAAAATGATCAAAAGTCTCCTCTTCCTCCATCTGTAACATCTCAAAAGAAGGTCTTAATTTCTGTAATTTTGAAATTTTCACAGCTGGTGTACCTTCATGTGTAACTTCCAGAATATCTCATGCTTCTTTTGTTGTCTCATAATTTGCAATTCGTCTAAATTTCTCAAGACATACACGAGTGAACATAGCATTAAGTGCCCGATTGTTCCAGCCAACACTATCATATTCAGTAGTAGTCCAAGATGTTGTTGGTTTAAGAATGATCTTCTCTTCATCCTCTATAGTCGGTGGTGTCCATCAATGAAAATCTGATACCAATTGAAAATCTGAGTACTAAAAGTAAATAAAGTGAGACACGCAATATTTATGAGGCAAACCCAATCCAAGGGAAAACCTGCGGTGTCTGTAACCACCAATCTTTGAAACAATCCACTATAACAAACGGGTTACAAGAATGTCCCTAGAGCAAGGATCCACATCACCTACACTAGTTTCTAGCTCGAATCACTTGACACACCCAACCACAAGTAGATCCACCACAAAGATGCTCTAGAGTCACATTGAAGTCTTCAAGCTCCGAGAACACACAATAATACCCTCAAAGTGTAATGCAAGAATGCATGAATTTTATCAAAATAAAAACTCGCTCAAAAAGACATGAAACTGTTTAGAATATGTGAGTTAAAAAACTTAGGGTTATTTGGTTAGCAAATGCAATATATATGACATGTGTAGGAACCAAGAAAACCCTAATTGATGGCCTAAAGGATATGTATAATATTGACCCACGAAAATAGGAAAAGATTGTGTCCTAATCTTTGGAATCAAGGCCACAAAAGATAAGGAAAGACTTCCTTAGAGTGAGGAGATGATTATCTCTAAAAATACGAAAGAGATAAATCTAAATAAGAAGAGATAATCATTCCTAAAACAAACTCGATTTTATACCAATCAATCAATCTATCAAAATCAATTAATGAAATAAAATCAGTTAGCATTATCCAAATAAAAACATATCATGTAATTCTAGATGCACATTTTCAAAAGACTTTATGTTCATGTATGCCACATCAAAGTTACCTGAAATCGCAGTAAGCTCATGTAAGCTACATGCAGGTTATCTGAAATGGCAGTCAACTCATGTAAGCTCCATGCAGGTTATCTGACATCTTCATTTGACCTTTAGTTCACACGTAACTCTCATTCTATCCTACTGTGGATCCAAGCTATCCTAAACTAGGAAATCACATTGTTCAAGCATAGTGTCACATACATATTGCTAACAGGCTGTATCTTGGTGTGCTGCCAATGATATTTGTGGCCCGTTTGAGCAATGGTGTGCTTTAGTGAAGAAGGGAGCTTTGCAAAGGAAAGCATGGAAGTTATTGTTTTCTTTAGCTGTCTGGTCAATTCGGAAAGCCCATAATGTGCTAATCTTCAGAGATAAGCAAGTGATTTAGAAAGAGGTCACATCTCTTATCTTTCATCGATTTCAGGAACGGTCTCAGGTATTTCTTCCCTCAACATTTCACATAATATCACCTCTGGAATTCTCGACAATCTCTATTGATTCATTATCAAATAGGAGATCATCCAGGCACCACAATGGTTGGCAATCACCAAATATGGGGTTTCTTAAGTGGATTGTCGATGGGTCTAGCAATGGTAAACCTAGGCGAGCAGGTAAGAGGGGGCTGTTAAGAAATGAATCGAGGCAAGTCTTATACTATTTTAGCTATAATGCACGAATTTGTGACTCCAATCAAGCTGAGTTCATGGCCATTCCGAAGGCATTGGAGCTATCTACTTCTTCTCCCATTGTTAGGCAAACTAACATTATTCTGGAATATGATTCTTTGAATGTATGCGGCTTGGTTAACTCTAAGGGGAAGGTACCTTGGAAACTAAATTTTATTCATAACGCAGTTGTTAACCCAATGTTTTATCTCTAATCAATTTGTTTCACGCATATCCCATGGGAAATAAATGATGAGGCTGACATCCTGGCTTTAGAAAGAGTTCTTTTGTTGGAAGATAAGATTCAATGGTTCTGAGTTACGGTTTTAGGGCAGCAAGAATTATTGAAGTTTCATAGGGATGTTTTTCTTTTATTTCATGTTTATGCTATGTAATTTTTGTTTGTTCCTGTTCTTGTTTCAGCCTTCTTCTGGAAGGCTTAACTATATGTTAGGTTTTCCTCTGCCTTGTGAGGGTGTTTATTTATATTAATCTTGAGGCTAAGCCTATTCTATAAAATAAAAAAACACATTTTACTTGTGTGAGTTCTTTAGTTAATAGTTCTGTTGTCGTTGAAATTACCGTGCTCCGTTACGTCTTATCTTTTTTACATCTAGTATGAGTGACTAAGGTGTGTTCTAATCCTTTCATATGAGTTAATTGTCAAGTTTGGCCCAGCGTTTCTAAACAGCATTTGCCGTTCGAGTCAAACGCAACGTACTAGCTCGTGTTTGGAGAACCACATTCCTACGTATTTCGGCTAGCTTTAGACAAAATGCAGTTCAGCATCAAAAGAGGGACTAGGGTGTACATCAGTTCAGACCTTCACGCGAATCGACTCGAAGAAGGTCGACCAGTCTTCTCCGTCTGCGGAAAGGTACTGATCTACCTCCCCATCTCTCTTTCTCCCTCTAGTCGTCTCTCAACTTCTCTCTTAACTCGTCTTTGTATCGATTTCGACAGTGTTCATGGATGAATAGACGAACTGCCGCTCCTCCACCTGATGCTAACAGGACAGGTACAAATCTGTTGCCTTCGTCTCCCTCGTATACCACTTGTAATTATTTGTTTGATTTGCTTGTATTATTGGATAATTTTTTCATCTAAGACATGGATGAATGCCTAGGTTTCTGGACAGTGTGATTTCTTGCTCCATATAGGAGAAATCGTTGCTCTTGTGCTTTTTCTTTCTTTGTCGGATTTGGAAACTAGTCAAATTTTAGTTTCTCTTTATAGTTGCATCGTTTAGTGATAGAGAAACCTGTATGTGTATCTGAGTATCATTAGCACTATGATTTGCTTAAAGCATCTTTGACTAGTCAAAATCACCATGCGAGACCATTACTCCTTCCCAGTGGCCTTTGAAATTTGATTTCTAGTATTTTTTTCTGTGACTGATGGATTACCTTCTCTTTTGCATATTATTCTTTCTTTCATTTTATGATAAAAATGTGCAGGGGAGTGGTCTTTTTCTAACGTATTGATGAGAAATCTCTCGTGAGGTCAAAGTCTTGCGCTTTGTATGAGCTACATTGCATGTACATTTCACTTATGTTTCAATCTTCATTTCGATAATGTCCCTGATAGGTTGCTTGCCTCATTATGTCATATATATCATTAGATTCGTAAAACCGATCAAATAAAAACATAATTTTTTCAAAATTTTTTCAAAATGTCTTGTACCCCAAAAGCTTAGATCCTTATTTTAAGTTCTTATTTTAGGTCCTTATAAGAGAATTCCCCTATATATATATATATTTGGGTTCTTGGTGGGTAATCGAATAAATAAATTTACTATCAAGTTAACATTTATGTAGATCTCTTTTTTTAAGGATAACATGAATGTAGTCTAGCCACGGTTAGATTAGTTTGTAGTTCAAAACTATTGCTCAGCTTTATTATTAATTGTTTGTGCCTTGCTAATGTTCCAATTAATTGGTTGCTACTATTCTAATGTTGAGGACATCCAGAAAATGTATTAAGTCCATGAGCTGTTTAATGGGGGTGCTATATCATAAAGTGGCATTGTCGTTGCTATTTTTCTATGCCCATAGTTGAGGGTTTCTTGTTCTTAGGCTTTTTTTTTCACAGTATTAAATGTTTTGATTCTATCGTTAGGCCTACATTTGTTCACTTACTGTTTATGATTGTATGGATGCTATTAGTATGAGTACCCCCCCCCCCCCACGCCCTCCTACACAATCAAGTTCGGAAAAGGCAAACTGGGACTCTGCTCAGACTAGAATTTATGTGAATCTCTGTGTTGAACAAGTGAGGGCAGGGAGGAGGCCAGACTCTCATTTCAACAAGAAAGGTTAGCAGAAAATCGTAGCCGATTTTGCCGAGAAAATTGGTAAGCGCTACGATCAACCCTAGATGAAAAATAAATGGGACAATCTCAAAAAAGAGTACAAGTTGTGGCAAAAGTAAGGACCCGAGAACTTGGAACAATTGGAGCTACTATTTGGTGGTCTTTGTCCGACCAGTGAATTTACTTACATACCTGGGTCATCATCTAGGCAAGGGGACGATGTAGAGCATCAACCGAGGACTAGCATTGGCGACAATATTCAGGTTAATTCCGTTGGCACCAGAGAGTCCACTGACACAGATTATGACAACACCAATGATGTTGAGGTTGAAATAAATAGCCCGTCAATTACGCCAGTTCGACAGAGGTGAAGGTCGCTCACGCCTACATCTCGGTGCAAGAAGAAGCATAAGGCAGCTGATGTACATGCTGACATCAGTGCATCACTAGACAAGTTAGTTTCTGTTGTCAACAGCAAAACAAATTCAATTGCAAGTGTACCTGAGGGAGGGAATAAGGCTGAGATTGTTGATTGCTTGCGGATTCTTGAGGACATTCTAGAGGTGGCAAGTGGGGGACCCTTGTTGGATTTCATTTTGTTGCTTTTTCAGAATAAGGTGAAGAGTGAGTACTTCACCAGTATCTACCGCAAGGATTGGAGGTTCAACTGGCTACTTGCTGAGTTCAAGAAAGAGGGGGTGGTGCTACTAACAACTGAAAGCGGACATGAAGAGTTTGTTTTACATTTACTACTTACCTTGAACTTTACAGTTTACTGGACTTTGTTGAGGGACTTTATTTACTTCTTTTATCAGCTTTTTATTGGGATTTTTTAAGCTTTGTTTGTACTGGACTTTTTTTAATCACTTTGGACAGTTTTGTATGGACTTATTAAGCTTTGTTTTTACTGGAGTTTGTTTAATTATGAGTTTTGTATTGAAATTAAAGAGCTATTTTTGCTAGACATGTGCAAGTTATGAGCTATTTTTACTAGACTTTCTATATTTGTGAAAGGAATTGTTTAGGAAGCGTGAGCTGTTATTGCTATGTTTGGGATTTTTTAAGCTTTGTATTGTGAATTGCCTTCTGGATCTTTATTTTTAATATGGCTTACAGTGTTGCTTATGGACTTGGGGTATGCATTTGTTTTGGTATTTCTGTTGATAGGAACATATAAGTTAATTTTGAATTGTAGCTAACCGAAAATTATTTTATCAGGTTATGGATAATAATGCTGATGAAAATGACCCGTATAATTTGGTTGACTTTGCGATTATCGGGGTGGCGATGGCTGCTGCAAGTGAGTCTTTAGGTTCGGTAACGCGAGGACCTTCTCGGACATTGGCCCAAACATGGCGTAAGTATATAACTAAAGTGCCTTGATTAAGGTCCATTCTACCATGGTTCTGGTATTCCGTTGGTTTACTCGGTCATAATGATTTCCCTACTCTTCTTCACATACTGTGTCAGCCACTTTAGGTTGGGAATTAGGGATAATTAGCGCATGGAACCACTTATGTGATGAACCATTTGGGACACTATCCAGTCTTAGTTATGAATTAATCTTAGAATTGAACTTAGTTTGAGTTTAGGCTCTCAATTGCAACTTACATCCCTCTGCACTTCGTCACATGCAACTAACAATGAGTGGGATATCTTAGTTGCGCATTTAATTTAATAGTTTCATTATATGTAGACCAAATTAGAGAAAATCAATACAGATTATAGGTTAGTAAAGTGGGTGGATTATTTGAGTGGTGAGGCATGTATATTTTGCATACAGTTAACCAAATCAACCAACTACCATGAACAATTGATTTGACACAAGAAATGAGCATGCAAATAAAATAAAAATTGATTTGTCTTTTGCATTAGACCAAAAGGGGCCCATGCAAAATATGTGTTTTGTAACTTTAATTTTTTTCTTTTTTATAGTATTAGATTATTAGAAAAACTTTTAAAAAAACTGGTCAAAACTCTCCATTCAAATTCTTTTTAAACTTTTACTGTGGCTGTAAAAACAATTTCATTATTAGAGAATATTTCATGCTAAAGAATATATTCCTCGGCAGAGAATATCAATAATTATCTATGTCAAATTTGGTCTTTTCTTATTGGTGCTTATTTATTGAGGGTTCCCATTTTTTGAGTGTATGGTGAGCCTGAACGCAATTCATAAGTCTTTCTTGGTTTCACGTGTTGTTGTTTTAGCAGCCTATTTCTTTTATCACCTCTAATGCACTTTAAAATTTTCAAGCCCATTGGCGAAGTTGTTTGATCATGGTGAGTTCATTGTTCTTTTATTTCCTCTTCCAATGTACTACGACATTATAAAGTTTATTATAATGGTGGTTTGCCAAAATATTGCAGGATGTGATACCCTTGCATGTGCGGTGTGTGCTATTATTTCTTTCACTTGTTGTTGACTACGACTGGTAAGTACATTTTCTTTGACATTTGTTTTTCATCCTTACAGTTTGAAAGCTCGACTTTTGCAAGCAACGCCTTGCATGGAAGATATATTTTTCATGTTGGTCTACACCCATTTACTATTTACATGCATTTTGTTGGAAGAATCATATCATTTTGTTCCATTGTTCCAGCTAAATTTTCTGTACCGGCTGCTATTATCCCCTGTGGATACAAAGTCAAACAAATGGACTATATATTTGACTTTCACTTGCCAACCGTTTCAATCGAGAAGGTTAGTACAGATATTAGCGGTTTATTTTTTGGAAGGTAATTTCCCTATGTTAGCGATTGCGTGCGCACTAAAGTTAAATTATATTGTTCTCATGATGACTTCATCACAAGCGAAACGAAGCAAGAAGACAATCTTATGGTTGAATCCGAGGACAATCTTGGTGAGATGTTTAATTCAAATAACATATGAATTTTTTTGTGTTAGGTTCAAATAAATATTCATTAATTTCTAATAGCATTTAATACATTTACAGGTGTTCAAATTACGCCAATTATTGATCGATTGGGTTCAACAAACCTGACGCAATTTGGCATATATCATCATTGTCAAAAGATCAGATATTGGTGGATTCGATAAAAAATACAGATTACAATTCAAATTTGATCATGGTGGCAACTACCAAAGCGAAAAACTCTCAACAAACGTCTGATCGGAGTATCTTGATTTTTTAGCTAGTCTGATTCTCCATGACTTTCTTCCAACTCACAAACGTCTCTAGGACTTCATCTTTACATCTCATGGTGTAAACCTATAACCACCTAGAATATTCATCAACAAAAGTCACAAAATAGTGTTTCCCTCTAAATGATGCATTCTTGGAAGGACCCCAAGCATTTGTGTGCACATAATCCAGTATCCCATTAGTCTTGTGGATAATTGTCCCAAATGTAGCTCTTTTTTGCTTGCCCATAACACAATGCTCACAGAAATCTAACTTGATGGCAGCAACACCTTTCAATAAACCTTGTTGAACAAGATCATGCAAAGATTTTTTACCTGTATGTGCCGACCGCATATGCCATAATTTGGTAGTCAACTTGGCTGCAGAATCTATAGCCTCGGTAGTAGCTGCTACTAAGCCTGTAATTGTATTCCCTTTCAAGTAATACAAGTCACTCTCACGAGTGCCTTTCATTAAAACCATTGCTCCAAAAATTACCTTTTAAAATGCCATCTTGAATAGCAATCCGATAACCTTTGCTTTCCAACTGATCGATGGAGATGAGGTTCTTCGTCATCCCTAGGACATACCTGACATCCTTTAACTCTCTGACCACTCCATCATGTAACTTCAAATGGATGCTACCAATCCCCATAATCTGACAAGGTTGAGAATTCCCCATCAGAACAACACCATTCTCCAACTTATCAATGCTAGAGAACTAGTCCCTATTGGGACACATGGAACGTAGCCCCAATATCTAAAATCCACTCACTAGAAGTTGTGGAATAAACAATTGATGAAATGATCATTGAGTAGTTCGAACCCTCATCTTCATCCTTTTTCTAAGCAACATTAATTGACGAAGAAGTGGAGTTATCCTTCTTCTTTGCCACCTTTGGAAAATCTTTCTTCCAGCGCCCTCTCTCATGGCAAAAAGCACACTCATCCTTAGCAAGCTGTCGTCCTCCTCTTGATTTGGACCGACCCGAGAGGAACCACCACCAGATTTCTTTCTATCTCTCGACCTCCCATCTATTGCCAATAATGCCTTTGATTGTGAATCACGCGATGCCTCTTTATCCTTCTTTCTGAACTCAAAATTCAACAATGTAGTAGACACTTCATTTTAGTTCAGTTCTGTCTTCCCATATATCAAAGTGTTGAAAACAATTCTCAAACTCCTCAGGAAGTAAATTCAACAACAATAAGGTTTTCACCTCATCCTTGAAAATTTCTTCTAAATTTTCCAAGTTAGCAAGCAATTTAGTGAACTCATTCAAGTGCTCACTTATAGATTCACCCCTTCTCATAGTGAAGCGATAAAGCTTCTTCAACAAATGGAGACGATTCTCGATGCTCTTTTTCATGTACTTATCCTCCAAAATCTGTCACATCTCCCTAAAAAAACTCACATCAAGTACTAGATACTTCAAATCCCTCACTGAGCAATTTTGGATAGTACCACATGCACGCTTGTTCATATGTGCCCACTCTTTATCATCAATGTCATATGGCTTGTCTTCCAGCACTTCATCAGGATATTGATGCGCTAGGGCATCCATCACCTTGACATGCCATAGACCGAAATTGTTTGACCCATCAAACTTCTCCACATCCAAAGGCTCCTTTGAAACAATCCTAGATTGCCTACCCAAAGCCTTCCCACCTTTGCCTTTAGTAGACTCAACCTTCTCATCATTAGACAACCTTAATCAAATTTGATTTCAGCACAAACAATACAAGAATCCCAATTATAGATAACAATCTCAACAAAAAGTCAAGGCAATAGCAACCCAAAATCAACACAAAATTCTCACAGGAATTTTATCAAATACCTTGTGGGCACCAACCTCTCAAATTCTCCACCCAAGTATAAATCTATTTAGAATCAACCAAAGAGAACCCCAAGATTACAAACCTTAAGCTCTGATACCAATTGTTACAATTAGAAGCCCAATATGCAATGGAATTGGCTCAATCGATGAAACCCTTGTTTGTCCAAACCAAAACAAGAACCACTCTAGTATGAGTAATCAAATATGTAGAGAAAGTAAAACAGTTATAAAGACAAATGAAGAACACAAGAATTACATGGTTCAGCGTTACCCTACGTCCACGAGGAGAAAATGGGGTGTTTATCACATTACGTTTGAGAGAGAAGTATCAAAAGTTACAAAATAAAACCCCGGGTCCCGACTTTTTAACCCAGATAATTGCGTGTGTGCCTAGGCGCTACACTAACCCGCCTATGAGCTACAGTAACGCTTCTAGGGCAGATTTTTCACAAATCAACATTGAACAACTTTTTTTTAAAATTGTGTTCAATACCTGGTTAGTATTACATTCTTTCATTTTCCTAGATTGTCTTTTGCCCATTGATTTTTATATTGCAATTATGCCTCCTACTTGAATGTAATGTTCTGTAGTAAAATTCCATTACACTGATTCTTGCCTGTTTAGAGTTATCCAACTCATATCCTACACAAACCCTAACTGACCCAATATACTAAACAAACTCTAACTTGTCTAATACCTTTCTTGTTCCTGTGAGGGTGAAGTGAAAGTTGCGAGAGTTAATAAAAAGGGAGTTGTTGGATGCAAAAGTGAGAGGGACATTTTTGTCATGAGAGTGTCTTTATTTATCAAAAAAAAGTTATTACTTCTTTGTCTTATTGTATATTACGTACATTATGCTCTCAAATGGGTTTAGGACTTGCTGTTGTTTTTGGGTAATGTTTTGTAATCACTTGCACAAATATCTTTTTGGTAGACACATTTAGGGTCTGCTTGGGAGAGTTGTTGGGAAGGGTTGGATTCGCGAACCCCTTTTTTCAACCCCTCAAAATGGGGGATTGGGAGGTGTTCACTAACAAAAACACCTCCCAACCTTTCTCAATACCAAATAAGGGTTCACTTTTATGAACCATTCCCAACTCAACACCTCCCAAACCCACCTCTGCAACCCCCAACCCCTCCCAACACTCATGTCAAGCATAGCCTTAGAGTCTAGTAGTTAATTATTAAATAAATATGGAACATGAATAAAGAAAAAAAGAACTAAGGTAGTAAGATCTTGTTGTGGTAAAAATTGGTGTATCAAGGCTCTAATGTGTTGGTTTTATATTTTTAAGCAAATTGGTTTCCAGGGTAGTTACACTTGTAGTTTTGAAGTTTGATTGAAAGATATGGATGTTTTAAGCATGTTATTTTTGAATTGAGAAAACTCACTTCACCTAAGTAGACTTTTCAAATAGTTACAAATTTCATGTTGAATTATCAATGTTGTTTTACGGTTAGTTAGAGTGTATTAAAGTGAAGTTTTGAATCTGTTAACTGTCTATTAGGCTATGCTTGGATTGAGGGTCAAGAGAGTTAAGTGAGGGAGAGTAAACAAATTACTTGGATTAAGAATAGGGTTTTAGGGGGGGAGATGATAAAGGGTTAAGTGAAGGGAAATTTTCATATTTTTTGTATACTTCTTTCCCTCCCAAATTGACGTGTTAAGGACAGGAAGAGATACATATTTTTTTAAAAACTTAAAATACCCTTGAGAAATCTTTAGAGATACTCGCTTTTGCACTTTTATTTAAAGGTATTTTAGTAACTATAATATTTTTATCCCTCCCCCTCACTCAAAACTCTCAATCCAAGCAAAGAGTATAATGAACACACCCCCGATTTATCTCCCCTCAATCCAAGCAAAGTTATGTATAAAATTTTTCCTTCCCCTCACTTAACTCTAATTAATTCTCCGTATTTTTTTGTCCCTCAATCGAAGCAGAGCCTTAATCTCTCCATCTTTGTTTCTTCTAAATTTGAGGAAGTTAATTCGATTGGGATAATTTTCACACTTGAGGATCAACAAATTTTTTATTGTTTTTATTTATACTTACTAGCCGTCTAATTGGAGTCAAACTTTATCCTACACTACACCTATTATACGCGTGACTGAAGCAGACGACAATTCAGACATGAGGATTTTTTGAAGATTGAAAACGTGTCTGAGAGTGCAATAGGACCAATACTGCATCGAGATAGGTATCTTTTGGCTTTAAACCTTCCCTAGTGAAAGTCTATCAGACTTACTTAACTTGTTAGTGGACTGACGCCTTATACTGTCAAATGTTTATGTAAGCTCAGACAATAAACCTCACACAAGAATGATCCAATTCATAATTAGTTCTCGATTGTGTTCATTGTTTCGGCCGTGAACATCTTGGGTTTAGTGAGTGCTTTAGAAAATATCACCTTTTAAATATTTTCATAGAGTCGGCCTTGCTCCACTCACATATGTGATATCCTATAAAGAGTCCCAATACTCCACTTGTATGTTACAACATATAGGAATAGTTAAAGCTTCATGCTGCTCACACTTGAGTTATTCTCAAATTATGTTTTCCTATTGAACAAAGTTCTTGGGATCTCCAATTGCTAGGTCATGTTTCCATTAGGGTAACTTATTGAGTTAAGGCTTTTAAGCCCATCCCCCTCGATGCACAGTCCGTCACCTCTCTACTCAAACCTTTAGTCAACATATCCGCTAGGTTTTCTTTAAAGTTCACAAAGTGTAAGGAAATTATTCTAGTAGAGAGTAACTGTCTTACGGTATTATGTCTATGAAAAATGTGTCTAGACTTATCGTTATATATCAAATTCTATGATCTAGCAATTACAGCTTGATTGTCACAATGAATGAAATTGTAAGCACAGGTTTTGGCCATATTGGAATGTCCTCCAAAAAGTGACGAAGTTAATCTGCTTCTTCGCCGACTTTATCCAAAGCTATGAATTCTAATTCCATCATAGATCATGATATGCACATTTGCTTTGAGGACTTCCGTGAAACAACCGCCCCCTCCTAGAAGAAATAGATACCCACTTGTGGATTTTGATTCCTCTAAATCTGCAATCCAATTTGCATCACTGTATCCGTCTAAAACAGTAGGGTACTTACCATAGTTCAAAACATTGGTTTTTGTTTTGTTGAAGTACCCCCCAATACTCTCAATAGAGCTTTCTAATACTCATGTCCAAGATTACTTGTGTATCTGCTTAGTTTGCTAATATAGTATGCAATATCTGGCCTCATGTAGTTCATGATGTACATTACACTACCTATAATTTGAGAGTATTCCAATTGTTGAATACTATCTCCAGTATTCTTATGTAAGCCCAGATGAGGAATAAATGGACTATTAGCATCTTTGATACCATGTTATTTAAACCTTTCAATCACTTTCTCGATATAGTCTGATTGAGATAATGTTGGGCCTTCTGATGTTCTGCAAATTTTAATGCCCAGTATTACATCCGCTTCACTCATGTCTTTCATGTCAAAGTTCTTTGATAGCATTTTCTTGGTTTTGTTGATGATCTCAACATTTAGACCAAGAATTAGCATATCATTGACATATAGACAAATGATTACACAATCATTGTTTACCATTTTGTGTAGACAAATTTTTCACACTCGTTGATTCAAAATCTATCTTGAATCATTACTTGGTCAAATTTCTCATGCCATTGTTTTGGAGCTTACTTTAGTCCATACAGTGACTTGACAAGTTTACACACCTTGGGTTCTTGTCCTTTGATCTTGAACCCTTCGGGTTGTTCCATATAGATTTCCTCATCGAGTTTACCATTTAAGAATATGGTTTTAACATTCATTTGGTGAATCATCAATTCATATAGCGAGGCTATATAAATTAACATCTGAATAGATGTAATTCTCGTGACTGGTGAATAAGTATCAAAGTACTCTACACCCTTGTTTTGTCTAAACCCTTTGGTTACAAGCCTTGCTTTGTAGTATCTATGGATCCGTCAGCTTTAAGTTTTTGTTTATGAAGATCCATTTACATCCAATTGGCTTATTCCCGGGTGGTAGATCAACCAATTCCCAAGTACGGTTACTTAGGATAGATTCTATTTCTACAACTTCTTTCCATAATGGAGCATCCGGTGTTGACATTGCTTCCTTGAATGTGTGAGTCTCTGTTTCCAGATATATGTTAAAAATTCAGGACCAAAGGAATTTTAGACTTTTGGTCTCTTACTCCTTCTTGGTTTATCAACCTCTAGTTCACCGTTTTGTTCGTTCTTAGAATCGGAATCTCTATTCCTTTTCTGAGAAGTTTCAATTCGTTTGCAAGGAAATATTTCGTCAAAGAATTTCACATCTCTCGTTTCCATGATAGTATTTACATCGATATCATCTATCTTAGATTTGTGTACCAAAACTCTAAATGTACTACTATTTTGAGCATACCCAAAAGATATGCAATCCATAGTTTTAGGTTCGAGTTTGACTTTCTTAGGTGGAGGTACTGCCACCTTAGCTAGGCACCCCCACACTTTCAAGTATTTGAAAGGGGTGGTCTCTTATTCCACATCTCATATGGAATACTACCTTTTTTCTTGTGGGGCATTTTGTTAAAATTTTTATTAGCAATTAGCACTGCTTCCCCCCACAAGTTTTGTGGTAGTCCAGAACTTATTAACATGGAATTAACCATTTATTTTAAAGTTTTATTCTTTCTTTCAACAATTCTATTTGGCTGAGGTGTATAAGGTGTTGTTGTTTGGTGAATAATTTCAAACCCAGTACATAACTCATCAAAGAGAGCAGAATAATATTCTCCTCCCCTATCCAAACTTAGTGCCTTAATCTTTTTGCCAATTTGATTCTCAACTTCATTTTTATACTTGATATTGCTTCATTTTTGCTAGTTAACAAATAAACATAGAAATATCGTGTATAATCATCGATGAATGTAATGAAATACTTCTTTCTACCCCTACTTTGAACAAATTTCAAGTCGCATAAAGATTAATGCTAGAGGCTCAATACTTCTTCCAATTGTGTGAAAAGGTTTCTTGGCAAATTTACTTCAACACATGTTTCACATTTATGGTTGACATCCAAATTAAATTTGGGGATTAAACCTGTGTTTGCCAACTTCTTCATTGTACCATAGTTTACACGTCCTAATCTACCATGCCATAAGTATGAAGAGACAACAATGTAAATTGAAGATTCCTCATTATTCATAACAGTTTTTATGGGTACAAAAATTTCCTGTTTTATCAATTACAGCAATGTTGGCCTTAAAAAACCCATCTTGTATACCCCTTCCCCACATAAGTTCCATCCTTGGAAACTACAAATTTATCGGATTCAAATACAATTTTTGAATCCCTTGCTTATCATCACAGGCACAGATATTAGATTCTTACAAATCTCTGGGACATGTAGTGCATCTCCCAATGCGAGCTTTCTACCTTAGGTGAACATCAAAATAAGCTCTCCAGTTCCTTCAATAGTGGCTTGAGCAGAGTTAGCCACGTAAATCTTCTCTCCATAATCCTTCTTCTCATAAGATGTGAAGAGGTCCTTATCGATGCAGATGTGTTTGGTTGTATCACTGTCTACCCAACAGTCTTTGGTGTTAGTCACCAAGTTTACTTGGGTGACTACATCAGCCAGAATTTCTTCATCGTCACTCTATTCAACTAGGTGATCTTGCTTCGTAGATTTTCCCTTGCCTTTAGCCTTGGCCTTGTCCTTGTCTTTGTCCTTGTCCTTCTTCTTGTTAGGACATTTTCTATAATCCTTTGCTCGATGTCTAAGTTTGTCACAGATAAAGCCAGTACCCTAGAACTTCTATGGTTGTTCCTTCCACTTTTCCTTAGCTTGGTACTCCCTCTTCGTTTCCCATCAGTCTTGGGTTTGAAAGTTTCCACTAGGTTGGCCTTGGGTTCTTTAGGAGGTGTCATCTTCTTCTGATTGTCTTCCTCAATTCGGAGACGGACTATTAAATCCTCCATTTTAATTTCTTTGCGCTTGTGCTTCAAGTAACTCTTAAAATCCAGCCAACCAGGGGGCAACTTCTCAACGAGTACTGCCACTTGGAAAGACTAACTTAGAGTCATCACTTCTGCTAGTACGTCATGCAGAATCAGTTGGTAGTCTTCAGCCTGACTGACAACAAACTTGCCATCCACCATCTTGAAGTCTAGAAATTTGGCCACCAAAAATTTCTTGGTTCCAGCATCTTCACTCTTGTATTTCTTTTCCAAAGAACTCCATAGCTCCTTGGCTGAAGGTATGCCACAATATACATTATACAGGTCGTCAGCTAGTCCTCCAAGGACTAATTTCTACATATGTATTCTCCATCTTTCTAGGCATGCACTGTTGCCATAGTCGTTGAGTCCGAATCACCCTCCAGAAGGGTAGGACACTTTTTCGTCATGTATCTAGCATGATTCAAGGTAGTCTAGTAAAAGTGCATATTTTGTTATCACCTTTTGAAATCAATGCCCTTGAACTTTTCCGACTTTTCAGAGGGAATTATAGGAACCACCTTGTTTTTCATAGGAACATTGTTCCTGATTCCAATGGTTGCAGCAGCAACAGACATGCCTCCAACAGGAGCAGCCATAGGCATACTTCCATTAGGAGCAGCCACGCCACCTAGGTTCACAACCCCAAGAGCATTCTCATCACCTCCACTAGGGATGCTGGGTAACTCATTGTATGCTTGTTGAATTTTTCCATCTTTCACTGCAATACAAATACTGTAGTGAGTAATCAAATTATAATAAAATCACAACAAACATTATGGAAGCTATTAAACCACCTTAAGGTATATACCATGTCAAATAAATTTGTGACTTAGAAAATTAGCAACTAGGTTGGGTTCCCAGGAAAGAGGGGGCCTTCCAAATAATAGAGAGCGCGATTAGGTAACCTCTTTCCTAGACAAAACTTTCCAAGATACCATAATTCTAAATCACAAATAAAATGTGACAAGTTATGTACCAACATATATAGTTAAAATAATAATTAATTCAATAACTTAATATAGCAAATTTGTATGGTTTGTAGACATACACGTGTGAATTGTTCTAACATGCAAAGTCAAGTTGAATAACAATTATCTTTTATAAGCAACTATATATTATGTCTTGTATCTATAAAAGCAATGTTATCATAAAAGCACGAAATGCATAGTAGCATGCATATACAGTATTTGAAATATATTTGTACTTTTAAAGTAATGCATGCATATGAGTCAATAAATGTGCACTAGTAATCAATTGTCAGTTTGAAAATTGAATAGTATCTTTAGTTTTTAACGCATGTAATGATACTCAATTAAAGGATATATATAAATTAAACAATTATCAATATAATTAAAAACAAACTGTTTATTTCATGAATAATCAAATATAAGACGATGAACAATATATCATATATAGAATTCAAAGAGAACTGAAGTTACCAAAGACCATATTGGAACGAAAACACGATATTGACGTGAGGTATGCGACCCACAAATCTCCTTAAGGTGAAATGCCCTAGCCATTGGTGTCAATGGTAAAGCAAACAAACAAATCCCAAGATACAACACTTCCTTGCACCGGTAGATAACACAAATATACCGGCAAGCTCGTTCGAGCCAATAATTGAATGCCCTCTCAAAATCAGAAATTCGGCTGGGAAGAAGGAAGAAGAAAAGAGTTTCGACGGGAAGAAATTTTCCTAGACTTGTCTTTTTTTCTCTATTCCTAGGCTACTATTTATAGTAGAACCTAGTTAGAAAACTGACCATAAAAATCAGGGATAGCCAAATAAATTATGTAACAGACTAGTAATAAAAAAAAATTAAAATTGTAATAGCTAATTTGAATAAGCCTCATGCCCACATTCAACAAACTTGGATAGTGGGCTAGTGAAAAAGATTAAGTTCAGATAGGTTACGTAAGCAAGAGCCCGAGCTTGTGCTTGACCAGGTGGGGCGGGGCGGGGCGGGGCAGCGCGCGAGTGTGTGTTTTAGTGAGCCCCAGCCCATGATGTAGAGTCTCTCTCCCTCACAAAAGCTTGGTTGTCGTTGGGCCCAAGTCTTACATCCAACACTTCAATTTATAAGCGCAAGTCACACAACACAATTCTTCAATGTGGGATTTCAACATTTCTATTATTTTGCACTTAATATATCATGTCTAACATGACCATTTTGGAGTCAATTTCCATTCAACCAAAAAATGGTTTTGGACAACTTTCAACTCCAATATCTAGTATTCATATTGATGATTAGAACCCATTAAATTACATTCAATTAATACTCAATTAGTTACAATTAATTATTGGTAAAATGGTGGTTCACCACCATTTTTTCGAACAAATATCACTAGAATTGGTACATAGACTATAGTGAGATAATTGGATGACCCAGCTGCAACAATTCCATTTTCCTGCTTCAACTTCATAGATGAAGAAATGTTGGACTCAAGAATACACATTGATGTTTTCCTTACAAGTATAATGGTACTACTAATAAAAACAAAACTATAAGAATTTTAGAAATCTTTCGTTCATCAATGTTATTTGTTTTTTAGATTTCCTTAGCTATTTGATGTCTATTAGAGAGCTAAAGGATACATATGTCAATGGGAGATCATCCCTTTACAGAATCTGGAATTACAAAGAACAAGGTAACACACACAACAAAGAATCATTAAAAAAATAATTTGCAAATAATGTAACTTATTTTGGCTTAAGGTTCATTATGTGGGGTGATAGCCAAAGGATTTACAAAACAAGAATTTCAAAAGCAACCAAAAGACAAACCAGTCATCGCAATATTATCATCTTTGACTTTGATGGCATATAAAGGTTTTGTTCTACTCCCATTTATAAATTAAATAAACTTTCTTATTCTATAACCACAAAATGTTTTTAGGAATAACCACATGACACAAATTATATGATCAAACTATTACTTTTGATAATTATGATCTTAATGTAGCTGCAACCCCTACATTATTACATTCTAAAATGTTTATCACACTAATCATATTTCCTTAAATATTTGATACAACGCTCGCTATCAAGCTCATTCGCAACAAGAACATATCTAAATCTCAAAATTCCAGAGGTTGAGGACTTCCAAAACCAATAAGTAGACGCACAATTTTCTCTCTTCTAATAAAAACTACATTTTTCATTCATGCTCCAAAAAATCCTGATGTAGGAATCAAATTTTGAACAACAGTTACTAGTTGCTGATATCACAAAAGGAAGAATGGGGCCAGTCGAGCTCACCACACACTCAACAAAAAATTACAAGCATAAAGTTCAATGCAAAATTTGTAAAAAAGAAGAAGAAATACAGTTGTGAGATTGTGATAATAAACATAGATATCTTTCAAGGATGGTGGTACAACGTATGTCCAAAATGCAAAAGTAAAATATCAACTTGTAATGGAGTACTGTCATGTAGGACGTGTGGGCGAATTTCAAACGTGCCCATAGCATGGTAAATTCATTTGTGTATCAAAATAATAAAGTGTATTACAACAACAATTAGTTTTGGAATATAACTTTGGCTGATTAATTTTTTGCATGAGTTACAAAGTAACCGTGCTTGTGAAAAATGTATCAAAATACTAAACCCCATTGAAAACTCAAGTTCAATGCGAAATTTGGAAAAACAGAACAAGAAGTTGTGAGGCAATGATATAACACATGTGCAAAATGCAAAAGTGTAGTATCAACTTATAATGAAGTACTGTTATGGAGGGCGTGTGGGTCAATTTCAAACCTGCCCATAACATGGTAAATTCTTTATGCATCAAAATACTAAAGTGTACTACAACAACAATTAGTTTTGGAATATATTTTTGGCAGATTAATTTTTTCTTTTATGTACAAAGTACGTGTAGTTATGACAAATTCCAAGCAATAATAAAAATTTTCATGTTGGGCAAGCTTGTGAAAAATCTCATCAAGATATTAGCATCCAATTTGTCTGAGCTCCCAAGTTCAAAAAAAGATGCTATCTCACCAGCAATGGAACAACTAAGAGGGAAAATATGCAACTTCATCAATTCAATCAACGACCGAGATTCAAATCGTACAGAGTTGACATAATGTCTCAAATGTACATCTACACGATATGTCTCTTGAGATTTGAGGCCAACCATCGATTACAAACAATATTTATAATGTCTCTCAGTATGCTGGTTAAGACTCACCAGCTATTTATATAGGAAAAGATGCAGCTATGGTGGACAATAGAGGAAAAAAGAAAAATGCTGATGATAATTATAAGAGCAAAAGGCCAAGGTTAGAATATACATTCGAACTACAAGAGCCAGTTAGATACATTGTTAATTGAAAGAAAAAAAATATTATAACATGTGAATAACACCCTACCAACTACAGTCTCACAACAAATGTTTATTACTATAGACACTCAAATGCATAACTCGATGACGCAAATGTGGTCAAGATGAACAACGAAAGGTAATTGGGAAAGAAACTAGTTGAAGACTAGGGTAATGATGATACCTATGTTTAAATATTGCCCTTAACTTACATTGATGTTGCTAATAGAAAAGCCGACTTATGATGGATGTAGTAGTTGTACAGATGGGCATCTAGAAGATTAATTTTGTGCACATTTGAATATTCATGGAACAATGTGAAATATTGGGATTTATATGAAGTTAGGCAAACAAGAGGATAATCTAAACACTCTATTGTATTGTATGTAAATAAAACTGTTTATAATAAAATGTTCCCTCTCTCATTTAAGTTTCTATTTAGGATAAAAAATAATAACTACAGATAGTTTAGATGATAATGACTCTAGAATAAATTAGTTTGTAAAAGGTTCATTGATGGTTGTTCATAAACTCTTGATTGTTCAACGAATGATCAACCTAGACTAGACAGTCTTTAAATGGTTCTTTAATACACATACATGAGCTAGATTCTCACTTTAAGAAACTAATTACATATTAATTAATTCTATACATGAAATTTAGGCGGATCTATACTGCACTTATGGAACAACACTTCTTTAATTGATTATGAGAATTGAATCTTCTAACAACTGCTTAACTCTCATAAAATCTGTTCAAACAATTGTAATGATGAATCATAATACGAAGCTTGAAAACAAATTCCAAAATATTTAGCCACTCAATCATGCAAAAGCAAACATCTACATTCAAGGATTTTATAGTTTAACAAGTACCTCATCGTTCAAAATGCTTTAACTGTGGCATTAGAATCATATCTCAAAACACGCCTAATGATTATGCATTCAACGGATTACAAGCCATACATCATGACAACAAACATGTTAGCAACAACTCTGGAAAAAAAACTAGATGCAAATATTATCATTGGCAGAGGAGATGAAAACATCTTGAAAGGTTTGTACTAGTTAGCTACCCACCTAGAAGACGCGGTCACAAGAGCAAAAAATCTAAGCTGGTACATTTTGTCAACAATGCTGAGATAATAGTCAAGTAAAAGGACGCACTGGAAAGAGCTATCGACTGGAAATTGCAAAGTTTTCTAAATTAGTAAACCTAACCATAGACGAAAACCCAAGGAACATAAGAAGAAAACAAACAAACTGATGAGAAAGATTATCTTGTTGCACATTGCAATAATACAAGATTTTATCCAAGAGAGGAAAGAAGGCTACATAGCATACATCAAAGACCTAGACAAAGCAACTTAAGACATATATGGCATTGTGTATGCAGGTTTGATAGTTGTGGATAACAATCACCCATATAATAATCCAACAAATGAGTCAGATAACATAGTCAGCACACTTGACTAGTATGCATTTCAACTCCATACCTTGTCTTTAGATGCTCTGCAACTATTCAAGAAAAATCCCAGCACTAGCACAGGTATGCAAAAGTTTGTGAATGACAATGAAACCTTCAACTACAATATATTCGCTATGAAAGAAATAGTTAACTCAATGGAAGAGAAGATGGTTGTGCAAGAAAGTAACGCAAGGTATATAGTTTACATATTATGGAGCTTGTATTTTGAAAGCATCTCATGTTGTTAATAGTATAGATTGATATCAAACCCCCTATTATAAAGGGATATGCACATATAGGATAGGATATCAGTGGATCCTTTATTTTGGTTATGAATTACCTAGTTTGAGATTTAGACGAAACCTAGCAAGTCTATAAGTTGAGCCATTTTTTGTTCATGGTGGCTATGTAAAGGTTAAGCTATAGCACCCTCGATGTAAATATAATTAAAGTATGTTATTATCTTAAAATTATTCATCAATTCCGCACTAACTAATAGAAACATTTATCATTTTACATAAAGCACATAACAGTGTAATTATCAGTTAACACTGTAGTACTTCTATTCATGATAATATTCTATTTCAAGTTAATAAATATCAAAAAAATTACCAAAAAAATACCAAAACAAATACCCAAACCACAAAACATCGACAAGAAAATTGTAGCAAAGTCCGAGCTTGAAACTAGTGTATATATATATAATGTATACATATATAGTTTAGTGGTAAGAAATCAAGGGAGAGGGAATAATGTATGAGAATGTGGATGTATTAAGAGATGTGTTTTGCTGATGTAGCTGAGTATGTGACTTGGCTTTTAGGTAATAAAGGTGAGACTCAATATCAATTTTAGCGGGAAAATGATGGAAGAATAGAATGTTAGTAGCTAGAATTTTGGAAAATGAAAAAAATTGTATTGGAAGATGAATTTTACTGATGTGGCTGTATTGAGAGACATGTTTGCTAATGTGGATAAGTATATATGTGGGACAACTTTTATTTAATATGGGTGAGACTCAAATGAAAAGTTAATGGGAACATTTGTATTTCCCCATTGCAGTTTATAGTTTAGGGTTTAGGTCCTTTGGAAGTTTTAAGGTTTAATTGTTCATATTATTTCATCATCCTCTAAAGTGTACTGTTAGACTTTAAGAGAGTTCCAAAGATGATATGACTCATCTACTATAAATAGGGTGACAATCTCTGTAACAAAGGACACTAAAAATATCAAGAATATAGGTGTGTGTTGAGAGATCAGTAAGGGGCTCTTGAAGGGTGAAATTCATGGTGTTATCCTTTTGATTAGCATCCATCGACCTTTGCATTGTGAGATTTTTCCGTTTAGAAATCCTAATCAAGGAAGTATAATTGTATATATATATATATATATATATATAATTCCTACATTGGTATCAGAGGTTGAGGTTAGTATTAGTCACCATGCTAGGTGTTTCGTTCATAGGAAGCATGCTTTCTTTTCATAAAGTATGCTTATTTTTTCAATTTTGTGAAAACTATGATGAATCATATGTTTTTTTGGATGAAATTTTGCATGAAAATACTTATATTTATGCTAAATGTATGCTTAAGATTTTGGACCTAAACACATAGTGTAAAGAGAGAAAATTGTAACCCTAACTGAATGTACCCGAAACTTTGTATGCTATATGCTTTTGAACCAAAAGGTTTTTTGTCAAAAATTTTGCATGGTTGGAATCCTCTTGTCAAAATCTTTCAAACGGTATATTCTATGCTTAATTTGGATAATTGGTTGTAAAGATATGTAACATTTAAATTTTGAATCGGATCAAAATGTTTCTTTAAAAATTTTGGGTTTTGTGTTCTTGAAGAACAGTGTTCTTCACGATTCTCACTCTCAAATGGTGGAGAGTGCTCTACACGTGTCATACAGATCAACTCCGATAGATGATTGGATGCTACAGTCATGATCATGATGGCGGAACAAATCAAGTTTCAAAAATTGATCCAAAAAAAAGGCTGGAAAGGCAACATTTGTGTTACACGTGCCTGGGTTGCCGTTACTCGCTCATTTGGACCGTGCATCTAGGTCGAATACCCGACCCACGGAGCTAATTTAGTTGCGTCATGATTTTGGGTTCAAGCCAGATTGGTTTTTTAAGCCCAATTTTATTATTTGAATTTCAAAAAATAGAATTCTAATTTTTTTGGGCTGGGCTGAGACTATTTGGGCACGTGTGGGCTCTAAAAAATTCCAAAAATTACAGAAAGGATTTAAAATTCCTAAGATTTAATTTCCTAATTTTTGTAATTTTTCTATGCTCGAAAAAATATTTTGCTCAATTTATTGACACTTAAATTCAAACATAACCCTTCAAATAATTTATTCAGCTAGCTATTTCCCTGAACGAGCCACCATGACATGAGCGCCTCACTGGGGATCCACGCCATTACCATCATCAGCAATTTCAGCATACTCATCATCACCTGCGTCACGGAACGTTATGAGCCAAAGCTCAGCAAGTAACATTTTATGCATGGATGCACATGAGCTTCTTTATTAAGAAATGTAGCCAATTTAAAACATTTATCCAGTATTACGGCCCCTAACTCTAGTAAACTGCTACAGGGCAACCGGTCGGGATTTCCTCTTTATATCCTTCCTTAGAACATTCTCCTGTATCTGAATTATATCCTTTTCTTTTCCTTCCAATCATATGAACAATTACCAATAACTTTAACAGTACACCCTCCCTGTAGCAGTTATACTAGGTTTATAAAACCATTTAATCCATCACATAAACCTAGCAGTATGAAATGCCATGCAATGCATAATTGCAAAAACCGATAACTAACAGTAGATCTTCAATATAAACACATTCTCATATATCCACATTAATCATCAAACCATCGGTCATAATCACTCAATGCATATATAACATTTAAAACAATTCAATCAGTAATATAGAATTAATAACACAGTTCCGTGACACAGTTGAAACGTTACTTAACTTGGCACCCTTTCGTTATCTCACTAATTCAATTATAATGAAATGGTTCCTGCATATTATAATACATAAATATTCACCATCAATTCCATTAAAATTTAAACACCCAATTAATCAATTAATTAATCTGGTCAACCACCTAGGGTCAACCGGGTTCTCACCCTGACCGGGTCGGGTCGACCCGGTTGACCTCCCCCTCCCCAGCATGGTCAGCAGACCCGTTCACCAGAAAACGGGTCGCCGCCATTCCGAAGGCGGTAGCGCCCACGCCGACCTCCACTTAAAGCCCATGATCCGGTGAACTCCATGGCTGCGGTGGTTACCTGATCGGTGACCGGTGTTGGTCGAATCGATGCGATAAAGGTGCGGTGGCCGTGTACTTCTTCCTGCCGTATCTCGGCGCTGCCTCCTTCTTTCCGTACGAAAAAGCTACCACCGCATTGCCCTCGATGTCCTCTTTCCAATGATACCAGATTCGCCGGAAACCGTCACCCCTTCGCCGGTCTGGAGTTTCCGTCGCCGCTGCTACCTCTCTCTCCCTCTCGCCCGTTGATTTTCTGTTTCTCTCGAGATACGTGCTTTTTATATTATTTTAATTAGGGTTTGTTTTGACCCTTTTTACCCTCACCACCTCTACCCCTTTCCATTATACCTTCTATTGGTACATTGTTTTACATTTCCTAAATCCTAATTTATTTATTTATTATTATTTATTTATGCTTTTTTATTATTTTAAATTAATAGCCAACTACGAATTCGAGGTGTTACAGTCTTCCCCCGTTATAAAAATTTTGTCCTCAAAATTTGTTACCTAAATAATTCTGGATATTTGGCCTTCATGTCATCTTCTCTTTCCCAAGTAGCTTCTTCCACTTTCTGATTCCTCCAAAGAACCTTCACAAGTGCGATGTCCTTATTTCTGAGTTGCTTCACCTCCTTTGCCAAAATCTCCACCGGCTTTTCTTCATAGGAAAAATCTAGAGTAAGCTCCAAGGGTTCGTAGCTCAGTATATGGTTCGGATCTTCAATATATTTTTGTATCATCGATATATGAAATACATTATGTGCACCTAACAAGGATGGGGGTAAGGCTAATCGATATGCTCTAACTCCCACCTTATCAAGAATTTTAAACAGCCCTATATATCTTGGACTTAACTTTCCTTTCCTTCCAAACCTCATCACTCCCTTCATAGGTTCTATTTTTAGGAACACATGATCTCCAATCTCGAATTCTAACTCCTTCCTTCTCCTATCTGCATAGCTCTTCTGTCGGCTCTGCGCTATTTTGATTCTGGCCCGAACCTTCTCTATAACATCCTTAGTCTCTTGTATTACTCTAGTCCAATTTGTTGCCCTTCTAAGAATCTCCTCTCGTCCACTTCGTCCCAATGTACTGGTGACCTACATTTTCGTCCATATAATGCCTCGTATGGAGCCATGCCAATGCTTGTCTGATAGCTGTTGTTGTACGAAAACTCGACTAGAGGTAGATATCGTTCCCACTTTGCCGACCAGTCCATCACACATGCTCTTAACATATCCTCCATTATCTGTATCACCCTCTCGGATTGCCCATCACTCTCTGGATGAAAAGCTGTTCCAAATTCCAGCTTGGTGCCCATTGCCCCATGGAAACTGTTCTAGAATTTCGAAGTAAACTTGGGGTCACGGTCTGACACTATGGAAACTGGAATCCTATGTAGTTTTACTATTTCCCTCATGTACAAATCCGCATACTGGTTCATGCTAAATGTAGTCTTCACCCCTAGAAAGTGAGCCGTCTTGGTAAGCCGATCCACAATCACCCATATTGCATTATTTCCTTTTTCAGACCTCGGTAGTCCCGACATGAAGTCCATTGTAATGTGCTCCCACTTCCACCTAGGAATTTCCAAAGGTAATAACATGCCTGACGACCTTTGATGCTCTGCCTTGATCTGCTGACACGTCAAACACTTAGCTACAAACTCCGCCACCTGTCTCTTCATTCCCGGCCACCAATAATGTAATTTCAAATCCCGGTACATTTTTGTACTTCTAGGGTGGATAGAATACGGGGTATTGTGAGCTTCTGTTAAAATGTCTTTCCTTATCTCCGCATCATCCGGTACACATAATCTTCCTCTGTACCTCATCACACCCACGTCATCTATCGTAAATTCTATTGTCTTGCCCGTTTCTATCTTCCCCTTCTGTTTAACCAACCACTCGTCACTTAATTGTTTCTCCTTAATTCGATTCATTAATGTTGGCTGCACCCTCATCATCACTAGATTGCTCACCTGCCCCTTTGGAACTATCTCCACACTCAACTTTTGTAGATCCCGTAATATCATTGGTTGTACTCCATGCGAGGCTAGTGATATCTTCCTGCTAAGCGCGTCCGCTACCACATTTGCCTCATATTCAACTCCTTCTATGTAAATAAATACTTAAGACTTTTATGATCCGTGTATATCTCACATTTCACCCAATACAAATAATGCCTCCATATCTTCAATGCAAAAACTACTGCTGCTAGTTCTAAATCGTGGGTGGGGTAATTCTTCTCATAGTCTTTCAATCGTCTCGATGCGTACGCGACTACCCTCCCATTCTGTATCAACACACAACCCAGTTCATTCTTGGAGGCATCATTGTACACCACAAATCCACTTTTTCCATCTGGCATTGTCAGTACAAGAGCAGTTACTAACCTCTCCTTTAACTCCCGAAAACTCTCTTCACATTTCTCATCCCACAAAAATCTAGTGTTCTTTTTCGTTAAAGCGGTTAAGGCTGTTGCTAGTCTGGCAAAGTTCTTCACAAACCTTCTGTAATAACCTGCTATCCCTAAGAAACTTCGAACTTCAGTGACATTCCTTGGCGTTGGCCAATCCACCACTGCTTCTATCTTATTGGGATCTACCAATATTCCTTCTTCTGACACCACATGCCCCAAAAACCCCACCTGCATCATCCAAAAATCACATTTCTTGAGTTTCGCTTAAAGTAGATTGTCCTTTAACACTTGTAAGGTCATCCACAAGTGTCCTTCATGCTCCTCCAGATTTTGTGAGTAAATTAGGATATCGTCAATAAAGACAATAATAAAGCGATCGATGTATTCCTTGAATACTCTATTCATTAGGTCCATAAATGCAGCAGGAGCATTTGTTAATCCAAATGACATTACTAAAAACTCATAGTGACCATAACGCGTTTAGAAAGTAGTTTTCTTCACATCCTTCATACTGACTCTCAATTGATGATACGCTGATTGTAAATCAATTTTTGAAAAGACTGTAGCTCCTTGTAACTGATCGAACAGGTCTTCAATTCGTGGTAGTGGATACTTGTTCTTGATTGTTACCTTATTCAATTCCCTATAATCAATGCAAAGTCTAAGGGATCCATCCTTCTTTTTCACAAATAACACCGGTGCTCCCCACGGTGAATAACTGGGTCGAATAAACCCTTTCTCTAATAATTCCTCCAATTGTTCCTTCAATTCTTTTAGTTCTGCCGGTGCCATCCGGTAGGGCGCCCTTGATATGGGAGTTATACCCGGCTCTATTTCAATCTCAAAACTAATCTCCCTTTCTGGTGGTAAAGTTGTTAGATTATCAGGAAATACCTCTGGAAAGTCTCTTACCACCACAATGTCCTCCACTCTTGCTATCGGTTCCTTCTTAGTTACCACCACACTAGCTAGATAGGCATTGCACCCCCCCTCACAAGTTTCCTAGCCTTCATCATTGAGATTAACGACATATGCTTCATTCTTGAATCAGCCTTAAATTCTAGCAATTCTCCCGATGCTGGCTTTACAGTTACCTTTTTATTTCGACAATCGATGGTGGCATCATATTTCGCAAGCCAATCCATCCTCAATATTACTTCAAATTCCTCCAGGTTCAGTACCACTAACGCCGCAATTAAAGTTTTATTCGCTATTTGAATGGGGCATTCCCGTACTATTTGATTGGACTCCATTACATAACCAGAAGGCAGGGTGACTAAATACCCCATGTCTATACTTTCTGGTATCACACCTAGTTTCTTAACAAGTGTACGTGCTATGAATGAATGTGTAGCACTAGAGTCAATCAATGTATATGCGATAAGTCCATGGATAGAGATGTTACTACTTATTGCTATTGCATCCTCTCGACTCGCCTGCTCCTGAGTCATCGCAAAAACCCTAGCTGGCACCTTCTTCTGATCCGGTGACCGCTTTGGACACTCCCGAGCATAATGCCCCTTTTCCTTGCACCAGTAACACGTACTGGATCCCTCCAAACATTCTCCAGCGTGTGCCTTGTTGCATTTGGAACATAATGGCCTACCCTCCGTCTTGGATTTTGCCGCATTGCTAGTTGTTGTTCCAGTCACCATCTTTGGCTTCTTGTTGTTCCCTTGAGTAGTATTTCGCTCCAGATCATTCCATGGCCTTGTTGCCTTAGTGGGGACTCCTGTCCTGACACTTTGTCTCTGCCTCTAGATATCTTTTACGATGTCCTTCTGATCCTATTCGGCCATCATTGCCTTGTCCACCATATCCTCATACGTTGTTGCAGTTGCCATCCTCACCATACTCTTGATTCTGGGATTCAGTGCTCCCAAGAAATGATCCTTCTTTAATTCAGAGCTCTCAGCGAGTAATGGGACGAACCTGCACCCTTGTTCGAATTTTCGAACCAATTCCATTACTGTCATGCCTCCCTGCTTGAGTTCTAGAAACTCTTTGACCTTTCTGTCCTTCACGTCTTTGGGAAAATACTTGGTGTCGAACATCTCCTTAAATTTCTCCCATGTGACATTGGCTATATCCACGACAAGCTATGCCCCATCCCACCAGTCTCGAGCATTCAGAGTCATCATGAAAGTGGCACAGTGTACTTTCTCCGTATCCTCCAATCGCAAATGCTCAAATATGGTCTCAAGTGCTCTGATCCATTCCTCCGTTACCAAGGGATCGGTACCCCCTGAAAATTCCTTTGGGTTTAGCTTTCAGAACCTCTCAATGACATCCATCCTCTGAGGAGGACGAACCTGCACCTCGATTAGCCTCCGCATCTGTTCAGCATGTTGTTGCTGCTGCTGTTGCATCATATCTAACATGCGAGCCATCATCTCCGAATTCCCGAACCCATTGCCTCTCGGTGCCGCAACCCCACCTCGTGCCTCATTCGCCACTCCACGTTCATCACCAGTCCGTTCTTGCTCATCGTCGTTTCTTCTAACAAACCCGCTGCGGTTCATGTTGTTGTCTACATGCATTCCATGTAACATTCATTCAATACATAAGAGTTTGCTACCTCTTACACATCCATATTATACCACACCTTTAACATTGCACATCATATAAACACAACTACTTACTCATGATAACATAAATAATAGAATGGAACAAGAATACCAAATAAATAAAATAGATAGATAAGTAAAGGTAATAATAAATCCCTAAGAAATTTTATTCAAAAATTAAATCCCCAATAGAAGTTATCATAAAAGGAAAATCATCAAACAACTCAATAACTAATAAATCATCTCTCTCCACTTTATTCTCTCCATAATAAAATCAATACCAACTGCCTACTAACTCCTTTACTAACTTCATATGCCTGACACTACTACTTGTTGAGACTTTTGTTGATAGTAGGCCTTATACATGCACACTAGTGCACTAACCAGATCAATATTCCCTTGTGGTTGCTTTTTAAGGCTTTTCCACATAAACTTTAGAATGATGCCTTCCCCTAAAGTCAGTTTGCTTAGTAGTAGCCTCACTTTAGTCTCCGAAGGTAATATGTAGTCACCCTCAAGGGATGACAACACTCCTGCTAAGTATCCCACATAACGTTCAGTCGACCATAGTGGCTCTCTTTTCAATTGATAATACTTCTTTGGTCCCTGCTGCATGCACCTACCTCTCATTACCTTTCGTGTCTTCCTTATATTCTCCATCTCTACCTGAACCATACGCAATCGACACTACCATCAATTATCCCATCAAACCCTTTACTAGACCCTAACAAGAAAGTACATAAACCAGACAATTACTTGCACCCTTAAATAAAACGCTAACATAAACGAAACAAAAAGGAAAGAACTTTACATCTTAGCACGTTTACCTGTCGATGGTCGTGTCGATCCCCAGTGCTCATGTACTTTTACTTCCAACTAACCCTCCCTAGTATTATACTGTATCGTGAAGGATTCTTTCCTCTGATACCAACTGTAACACCTCAATCCAAGATAGTTAATTTATTACCCCCAACAGATAGCGTTACTCTTCAGACCATTTAAATTCTCAAAAAACTTTAAAGTTACTCTAACAGATATCTGTAAATAAAATAGTCTCTTAAATATTAAGTACTTAGCCTCCATTCTCAAAACATCATTCCACACTAAGCATCTCCACATAATCCCTTGGTAAATACTCGGTATTAAATCCGCAATAAACTACTTATTGATAAATTCTAAATTCAAACATAACCCTTCAAATCATTTATTCAGCTAGCTATTTCCCTGAACGAGCCACCATGACATGAGCGCCTCACTGGGGATCCACGCCATCACCATCATCAGCAATTTCAGCATACTCATCATCACCTGCGTCACGGAACGTTATGAGCCAAAGCTCAGCAAGTAACATTTTGTGCATGGATGCACATGAGCTTCTTTATTAAGAAATGTAGCCAATTTAAAACATTTATCCAGTATTACGGCCCCTAACTCTAGTAAACTGCTACAGGGCAACCGGTCGGGATTTCCTCTTTATATCCTTCCTTAGAACATTCTCCTGTATCTGAATTATATCCTTTTCTTTTCCTTCCAATCATATGAACAATTACCAATAACCTTAACAGTACACCCTCCCTGTAGCAGTTATACTAGGTTTATAAAACCATTTAATCCATCACATAAACCTTGTAGTATGAAATGCCATGCAATGCATAATTGCAAAAACTGATAACTAACAGTAGATCTTCAATATAAACACATTCTCATATATCCACATTCTCATATATCCATCGATCATAATCACTCAATGCATATATAACATTTAAAACAATTCAATCAGTAATATAGAATTAATAACACAGTTCTGTGACACAGTTAAAACGTTACTTACCTTGGCACCCTTTCGTTATCTCACTAATTCAATTATAATGAAATGGTTCCTGCATATTATAATACATAAATATTCACCATCAATTCCATTAAATTTTAAACACCCAATTAATCAATTAATTAATCTGGTCAACCACCAAGGGTGAACCGGGTTCTCACCCTGACCGGGTCGGGTCGACCAGGTTGACCTCCCCCTCCCCAGCGTGGTCAGCAGACCCGTTCACCAGAAAACGGTTCGCCGCCATTCCGAAGGCGGTAGCGCCCACGCCGACCTCCACTTGTAGCCCATGATCCGATGAACTCCATGGCGGCGGTGGTTACCTGATCGGTGACTGGTGTTGGTCGAATCGATGCGATAAAGGTGCGGCGGCCGTGTACTTCTTCCTGCCGTATCTCGGCGCTGCCTCCTTCTTTTCGTACAAAAAAGCTACCTCCGCATTGCCCTCGACTTCCTCTTTCCAATGATACCAGATTCGCCGAAAACCGTCGCCCCTTCGCCGGTCTGGAGTTTCCGTCGCCGCTGCTACCTCTCTCTCCCTCTCGCCCGTTGATTTTTTGTTTCTCTCGAGATACGTGCTTTTTATATTATTTTAATTAGGGTTTGTTTTGACCCTTTTTACCCTCACCTCCTCTACCCCTTTCCATTATACCTTCTATTGGTACATTGTTTTACATTTCCTAAATCCTAATTAATTAATTTATTATTATTTATTTATGCTTTTTTTTTATTATTTTAAATTAATAGCAAACTACGAATTCGGGGTGTTACAATATCAAAGGACAATATTATTGTCATACTATATGATGTCTAAGGAAAAATGCCTAAAATAAATTATATTTGTTGGTTGTAGCAATGGTAAGAACAAATATGGGAGTTGTTCCTAGTTCTGGAGGGACTACTTGGAAGCCCAGTCTAGTAGAGAATGGACATTCCAATTCAGATTCAAGTGATGATGAGTGGTCTAGCAATGATGATATGCTAGATGGGTCTCAAAAGGACGTTGAGTCAAATTTTGAGGAATATCATTTGCCTGAAATCGCCATCTTAATAGACTCTAATACCATTAAACTTCTTTGCTTGCTCTGATACCATAGACGATGATCAAGTAAGCAAATAACAATTTAAGCAAGCAATATTTAATTAGGCAGTTGAAAATTGTTATATTCATAGAGTCTCAATAAACAATCTGATATAAAGAGAAAGTATAATAATAAAGTAACTGTTTAATTTTTGTTGTATCCTATTTTTGTCCAAAGCTCCAAATATAATTTTGAATAAAGTTAGGATTGTGCTCAATTCCAATTAGAGTTCAAAAGAGTAATTCTTAATTTAAATTCTAGCCAAAATGAGGAGTTGGAATCCAAGTAAAAAATCCAAATAAAAATAAGTAATTTTGGGCTCCATATTTAATTTTAGCCCAAATGAATAAGGGAAAAATCAGGCCCGTTTGTCACACTTTTTCAATTGCAGCCTAGTCTAACTCAAACCTAAAGACTATCCCAATCTAATCTTAAGCCCAAAGGAATGGCCCGTTAAGAAAAAATGTCATATGAAGCTCATCACCTAAAGCCCAAAGGTTGAAGTGAGGAGATAGCGCGGCCCAAGCTTTCTTCAACCCTAGAAGGAAAGTCGAGATACTGAAGGAAGAAAAGGGCAGTGCTGGAAGGGAAAAGTAGAGAGAGAGAGAGAATAGGGGGCCATCCTAGGGTTCACACTGAGGAGGGATTTGGAGCCTTAGATGTAGAGGATTTCATGATTTATTAAAGGAAGGTGATCGATTTTATGTATTATTTTAGGAATAAAAGAAATCCTTGAGGAATTAGGGGAGAGATAATTGAGAAATTGGAATGGAAACAGAATCATTAGGAGAAGCAGATATCGAGGTTGATAGGTTATAAATAGAAGCTCCTAAGGAAGAAGAGGGGGATCGAAGCTTTTGTTCTGAAAAAATAGCTCAAATCCTTTGTACCACCGGAAGTCTTTAGTCGAGCCAAACCTCTAGCCCAAGTTAGTTGCCACTCACAAGCATCAGTGGCCTAGTCCCCCTTCCAGGCACTTTCAATCCCCATGTCAGTCCCAAAATCGGCCATTATCCAATCACCCAAAGCCATCGAGTCACCATCTTCAAATATCTCAATTTCTATTCTTTTCGGTCCATTCCCAATTTATGTGGATTGTCCTTTCCCTTGTTGCACTCTGGAAGATTTGGTGTTCAATTGCTTAGGTATAATGCAGTTTTGATCTTACCTTGTTTACTAGATCACTTGTGTACTTGGTTTGCATCGTTCTTTGTTATGTATGATGTTAAGTTGCCTAGAATATTGACAGTATATTTGGACTGTATGGGTTTCAAATTTTGACTTTTTGGTTCACTGATTTTACTTCATTCTCATGTACTTGATATCCCAGTTCTTTGATTATTGAAAGTATGTTCTGATCTAGCATGAGTTGGTTTACTAAACTTTGTAATTGGTTTCATGAAGTTATTATTTTTCAATTTCCTAGATGCTCTACTATTATTTGTTTGCCAGAAATCTTGTTTATAATAGCACAACTAGTTTATATAATTTTTGTTGTGATCTTGATGCCCTAATGAATTATGTGCTGAAGGATGAATTGTTTTTATTGCCCTGTATTTAGAGAATATCCATGAATGTTTTCGATGTATTGAACATGGATTCATATATGTTGAGTGGCTTTGTATGATATTGTGAGAATTATTTTGATGCTGTGTCTTTGAAGGGTGATGTCTCTATGTCACTAAGGTTCATCGGTCTCCCAAAATTGTGGTAGTTTACTGATGGATGATTCATGTCATTATTTCAATTCACTATGAAAGATAGAACTACGGCTTGTTATTGTGTGTCAATCTTGGATGAATCCATTGGATATCTTATGATGTGTTTAAGATTGCATGTATTGGTTTGCTTGGTGTAAGTTATGGACCATGAGGTTAGGTTTGAATGAGCGGATCTTAATTTAATGATAATTGGGCCGAATAGAAAAATTTCATAGGTTTTGGGCCTTGTGATTTATATGTTTGGGTTTGTTTGATTATTTGAATTGAATTTGAGTATAGGTTTAATGGAGTTGGGTCAAGGGATTATATGAAGTATTTGGGCTTTGGTTTTGTGTTCATTAGGATTTGAAAAATATTGCATTGTAACAAAATTGTTCATGGGTATTCTGTAAGCAAATTTCATAAAAGCAATTGATTATAAATTTTCAGTCATGTTAAGTTAATAGCATGATTGAAATAATTGATTGCTATTAAAGAAAGGGAACCGAGGTCCCATAAATTATGCTTGTCGGTAGCTCAATATGATGTTAATATGTTATTTATTTGAAGCATGCTTTTTTCATGATATTTCCTCTAATGTTTCTTCTGTGGCTGATTTTAGGCCCATTTTGTGTTGCAATGTTATTTACAGGAGTTAATGGGGCTGAGGAGTTCGATATTTCCTCTCAATAAAAATTGACTTCAAAAAGACTTTTGACTCTATGCAATGGAAGTTTATTAGGAATATTTTCCTTTTGTTTGCTTTCCCTTATAGTTTGTGCATTGGGTGATGATATGTGTAGAAACTACTGCCTTCTTTATAGGAGTTAATGGGGACCTGTTTGGGTTCTTCAAAGTTAAGTGTGGGGTTCGACAAGGAGATCCATTATATCCCTATCTCTTCATTATGTGCATGGAGTACTTTTATAGGTAGTTGAATCTTGCTTTTGCCAATCCGAGCTTTGGCTTCCATCCCAAGTGTCACTCATTAAGAATATCTCACTTAGCTTTTGCTGATGATGTTGTTCTTTTATCTCGTGGAGATCTTTCCTCTATGCAGATTCTTTATGATGAGCTCATGGAATTTAGCAAGGTCTCTGGATTATCCATTAATGCTATGAAATCTTCTATTTTCTTTGGAGGGGTAAATCAGATTATTAGAGCTAGTATTCTTCGGCTACTGGTTTTTCTATGGGCTTCTTTCCCTTTACCTATCTTGGAGTGTCTTTGAGTCCTCATAGACTTCTTACTAGCCAATTTAGTCCTCTAGCTTAGAAGGTTGAGTCAACGATCCAGCTTTGGAAGAGGAAAATTTTATCTTATGCTGAAATGTTGGAGCTTATTCGTTGTGAAATCCCAATTTTTCTATGGGTTTAAAAATATATATATATTTTTTATTTTTTTATTTTTTTTTGATAAACCACTGTTGGTGGAGACGCCTCCACCGACAACAAAAAGTTTGAAAAACCACATGGTGGAGACCATGTGGTTGGAAGATAAGATCATAATTATTTAAAATATATATAATAAAAAAAATTAATTGGTTTGCAAACTTTCAGTGGAGAAAGGTCACCAATAGTGGAGCTAATAATACATGGTACGACCTTCGTTTGGCATTTAAGCACAACTAAAATTAAATAAAAGAGACCATGTGATGTGTCTCCATTTAAGTAGATAAAAATGGGACATATATGGGGACAATAAATTATAGTGTGGGACGATAAATTATGGGAAGGTTTGATCAAATAAATAGAACACAATGTATAGAAACACAATGTACAGATAAATTCCATCTGTATACCATTTTAGTTACGTAAGAGTTTCTGGAGTTGGAGATCAAGATCAGTAGTTTTAAGTTCGGGTTAAGATCATTGGTGAGCGTATAAAAGGTGGAAAGTGTTGAATTATGATGTGGCTCATTATAATGAAGAACTGAATGTGAACGTCCAAAGGTAAAGTTGAAGGCTTTGCGGAGAGACGAGGAGCCCAAAGGGCTCTGAGTCTCCAATCGCAAAGCCTTTGGGATAGAAATAAATTCAACTGCAGTTGCAGGGGTGCGGATATCTAATCGAGAGCACAATATTGACACTAAACAAATTAGGCACTACATGATTAGTTGACAAAGTAATACAAATAAATATTATAAACTTGATAAAGGTGATAGTAAGTGTGAGGTTATAAAAGCAGTTGTATGCATAAATGAATTATGATTAATAAAGTTGTATGATATTTTCTTTAGGTGACAAGAAATAGGTTTCCGCGGTATGTGTAAATAAATTAAGTATTAAATATGCTTATCCAGATATGAATATTAGTTTCAGATTCCAATAAAGGTAAAGTCATGGTTGAGACAAAAAAAAAACTAATGCTTAACGATGATATTTACTGTGAACGTTGATCCGTCGTTCTAGTTAATTAATTCTACATAGGGAATTATAATTAGGTTGAAGTTACTGAAGTAGTTTTGTATTAAATGAATATTCCCCTATTCGTGGTTGCTCAGCGGTAGGATAAGTATATATAATGTAATGAGAGTGGAGCTCCGGTTTATAGGCCTAGTGGTTCCAATAATTGTTTTACTTTATATTATACCTTGATATTGTCACATTGTGGATCTAATTGTGTATATGTGCATGTAAATATCTTTACGTCGAAGTTTTGTGAATAGATTGTTTGCACTATATTATAAAGTTATATATATATACACTTATTTATTTAGGTATATAAAGTCATTCTAAACTCATGATACTTAATTTTGAACATAAAGTGATATTAAATATTATGAGAATGATCTAAGATAAGTGAGGAAATAGTACGAAAATGAAGTATGGTAAATTTAGATGCTGGAGTATATAAACTGATATTCGCAGCTTATTCTAATTAATAGAATTGATAAATCTTTTCTATCTATGAGTTTGAGGATATTTCTATAGATGGGTTGGTGGTTTATTAAAAGAATGACCAAGGTAGTGATGATAGTTATAAGTTAGAGTTTCTGATGATTATCGATGTAGGTAACATGACATAGTATTTAAGGATAAATCAAACAATGTATCTTTGTAGTGTAAGTGCGAAAGGTGATGGCATTGTTATTGGAGCGATAGTAATTATATATATAACATATGGTAGGACTCAGTATTATGTGCATGAAAGGTATGACTCTGTCATGCTATAAGGAATGTGGCTTTATGGTGTGTTAAAATTAATTTCAGTTGAGTAATCGTTGTCTTATATAAGATCGATATGTTGACGAGATTTTTTTGAAATTGGACGTAGAGCTAGGAATTGGGTATTAAGAAACGAATTAAAGATCCGAGATATATGACCATATTATATTATATTGATTTTGACACAATAATGTATCAAATGCGTAAATAGAGACAAATGAGCTAAAGGTGCGTGAATGAGAAAATGTGATTGAACTTACCAGATGTTAGAATTGGGACGATCTAAATTTGCATGAGACAATATAGGTGGCAATAGGTTGAGTACTTGAATGGTACATAATAGATAATTTTGGGTTACTATGATATCGAACAAAGATAGACCGTAAGGATATATAACGAAATGTTGGTAAATATATTTATGGCATATACAGTATTTCATACGCGGATCTGGGAAAGTATACTACTTATAGTAAAGATATTTAATTCTAAGTAACAAATGAGAAATAGTAATTCTAGATTGATTGCATAAAATAAATTTCGATGATGGAATTTTATAAGGAGGGAAGACTGTAACACCCGACCTAAATTACAGTGAAAAGTTTAGGGAATTTATATTGACACAATTTATGAGGGAATTAAGAAAAACTTAGAATCGATATATAGGAATACCTTAATAGAGGCAAATTAATTTTAATAAATTATACAAAGAAAATAAAATCTAAGAGCGCATGAATCGTTCGAATCGGAGTTGGAATGAATTTACTATGAATTATGTAAGTTAAATAAAACTAAATTAAAAACAAAATATGACAATATATATGATAATGGCAAGGTGGTAAATACATATAGGTATTTAGTGTAATACAGGTGAAAAAGCAAGGGCATAATGGTAAAAGACTAGCTAAAGGATTTAAAATAAATATAAAAATATATGCACGCAATCCTAGGGAAGCAACCAGAACTGCTGTGAAAACCGGGCGTGAGGCGGCGACAGAATGGGCTCTTGGTGTCTCCTTCAAAGGTGGGCAGCAACACCGGTACGGAAATTACGATCTCGAGGCGAGGAAGCTAACGCCCTCGGTTTCTTACGGAAAGCAACCGTTTTTGGTGGTCAACGATGGAAGAAAGAGGATACGAGCGGAGGACTTCAAAGCCGAAAATCTCCCAACTCCGGCTACCGCACGGTTAAAGGATCACGGAGATGAGTTCCTTGCACCATGATCGACCGAATCATACCAACAGTGAGGCTCACCGTGCTCTAAATGGTGGCGCCCGATAGGGATGCCCACAGGTCAGTTGGACCCGAATAGAGGAAAGGGGATCCGGGTTACGAGAAGGCCTGCCGCGAGAATTCACAGGAGTTTTGGATATTATCTTTCCAAGGGAAAAGTATGATCCCTTTCTATTTATTCTCCGTGGGATTATGTTCAAGTTGTTGAAATTAAACAAGAGTCTCAAAATCTTACTTTTAGGAAGCCAAGATCGAACTCCTCAGCCTCATCTGTTGAGGGAAGGGAATTGGTTTGGGCCCAGTTGACCCGAACCCAATTTGACTTGACCCGAACCCAATTTAAATCAAATAAAAAAAATACATATAAATAAATAGTTAAGATAATTAATATTAATGGTTAGTGTATTGTTCTGTATTTCAGGAGCATATACTAGTAACTGAAACTAACGAGGTTAAGTGGAACGCATAACTGTAAGTAGTACTCAACTGTATTACAGAACTTTGTGATTTGTGAATTTTATGTGCTATTATTTGTACTGATTGTGATGTCTATTTGAATGTGTATGATGATAGTTTGTACTGATTGAATGTTTTCATGAGATCGAATTTGTGATGTTTTGAATAAATGTGAACTGTGATAAAAATGATTTATTTATGTTATAGCTATATGTGCTGTTTCGTTACCATGATTGGATGACAAAACTGTTATGGTATTCTCTGTAGAATGTGATGTGTACGGATATATGCTTGAATTGAATATGCTGATGTGATGATGGTTTTGGTGTTCTTGAAGGTGATGTGTTGCATATAATTTGCTGATATATTAATTTTTGTTCATAAGCACGATGCATTGCATTACATGAAAATGAAAAGTTCAGTTTAAGGAAAAAAGTTGTTTTTACGAACCATGTATTACTGCTACAGGGAGGGTGTACTGAAAGGTTAATGATGATGCAGGAATTAGCCCATAGGCCTTCCATACATCACGGATCGAGGCCTGTCCTGGGCTAGGCCCCAACCTCCATGGACATGCCGGCCCAGTAGGAGGAATTCGAGTTTCGCTCTTACGCTTGTGCAGGCGCTCGAACCCTCACACTCCTGTTTGCGGACGACACCCACTACCCATCAAGCTAGCTTGATGATCACTCGCTATTCACTTCTCTCACTATAAATTCCCCCTCCGTCATTGGACTCGATCGTATGAGACCACCCCGGTGATGATCACTCGTTCGTTCGACCTAATGTATATTCGCAGGTTGTCAAAGGCCTCAATCGACTTTTCATTGTTTGTAGATTTTTGGATCTACAATTTGGCGCCCACCGTGGGACCTCGACAATCATTTTGTGCTTAGGTTACACTAGTTCAGACTACGCTACAATGGCTTCGGACCGGCACGAACGACCTTGATGCTTGGCTAACAATTCTCATTGAGCAAATATAGGAGAGAGCCACTCAGTCAAAAGTTGTGGCGGGAGAATGTCGAGCGTATCATGCTCAAATTCGATCGACGCACGGAATGTCGAGAGCACTCCATAACAAGTTAATTTTATAATTGTTATAATTATTTGGGTTTTATTTGATAGGTATGCAAATGCACAACGATGATGCTACAATGGTCGACCGAAAAGATATCCATCCAATAATATAGTTGTCGACCGGATAATAATCCTACTCTACACTTGACGTCAAGTCTCAATAAACGATAATAGCTACCCTACCATCAAAGTGTCGATTTCTCCATCTATCAACTGTAGATGCATCAAAGATTGGAAACCTTGCTAGAGTTAATATACATGGCAAGAGACCAAATGTGTCAAGCGACACTTGAAAGAAGCTGAAGCAATGACGCGCAAGACACAAAAGATTCACTGTGTTTTCATATTGGCTCTATAAACAAAGGTCAGGATGTTGACCGAAGATCACATGGTCACTTGAAAGTATAAATAATCTTTTTAGCATGTATTGCTCCTTCTAACATCTTCAGGGAAAAAAGTTAACCCATCTTGGTCTAGATGAGATCAACTCCAACTTCGGTCTATCAACAATCACATTGTCGATCGAGGAGCGCGAAATTCCTTGATGGTGCTACCTTTCAAAATAATTCAGAGTTTACACTTCAAACTACTCTCAAAACTCAAGCAACTTAACTGCAAAAGTGGGGGACAAACTAGCAAGTTGCACATCAACATTCAAAGCGCGATCGGCACTAGTTAAGATACACCAAAAGGGGTATGTAGAGTAAAAGATGCTTTGGTAGCACAAGAAGGGATACAATGGATATGAACACTGTCTCGTTCAACCAATAATACAAGAAAATCTTGTTGTAGTATTGTCTCCGTTCGACTAACATCAAACAGGTGCCATGAAAAATAAGTGTGACTCCTCCGCTCGAGAAAGATATAAAGAAGGTGCTTAGAGAATTGGGAATCCTTCGTTCAACCAACATATGAAAAGGTTTTGTCTCCGTTCGAAAGATGCATGAAGAATAGGCGTGGCGAATGATTGCATTGCCTTAGTTCGACAAAGAATTGATAAAAATTATTTTAAGTTCAAAATTACCTTTTAAAATCTTCGCTCAACCAAACATCAATTGTTTGAAGTACAATTGTAAAAAAAAAATGCAGCATGGTCATCCGAACAATATAAAGCACGGGAAGTCATCATATCCAATTGTGGAGTCACCAAAGATTCAAGTCAAGATGAGTCGTCGTTCGATCAAGGTATCACACGAATGTCTAACTGTTCCTCTCAATATAATATTGTTTTGTTCGACAGGTGTTACAGATGGGAATGACCAAGTAAGCTCAGACATAAAAGTAGAGCCTTAAATGAAAAAATCATCTCGATCGACCAAGGTATCAAACCTATACTTCATTCTTCTTCTACTATAAATGTTTCGGTTGACAAATCCTTAAAATGAAAATTTATGTCGTTCGACATGCATTTAAAAAAATAAAAGAGTCTCTATTCGACCAAAATTTATAGAAGAGAAAAGCCTTGTTTGATCGGAATATAAAGTCATGTTCGCGTGATTATTTCATGTTGCACAACCAAAATTGTTTCCTTTTCCCAAGATAATTGTCCTTGCAGTAGTACAATTGCTTCAGTCATGCATACACTACAACCATGCACATAATTGCTTCAATTTTCTGCTTCATACAACCAAGTTACGTCGCACGAACTTTTCATATTTACTAATAATTTTATTCCTAATATTCACCTATTTTTCCTAAGCATCGTGATCGACCAAGGCTATCTTTGCAATATGGAGCTAATCAAGTATATATAAGCATTTTGTTGGGATTGACTTCCATATTTATTGGCATGAGATTGATTCATATATTGTATTAACTATTTGTTTACTACACAAACCGGTAAGTGATATCAATCCTTCACATGTCACTTGCCCAATCGGTTATGTTAGGGGATTCAAGACACTTAAAATACTTGTATTTATTTTTTCATTCAGTTCACATAGTGACACAAATTAATTAATATTAACATTGCCTTGTCGTCCAAGCTAGGCAACCTGACTTTGTAGAACTATCAATCGACATAAAATGCGCGAAGTCACCACGAAGTCGCTCGACCAAAGCCACCACGAAGTCGCTCGACCTAGTCACTATAGTCGTGTGAATCATGAATTGAAAGTGGTACATAAGTGTCTGTGGCTTTGAGAATCATCATCAATAATGGAGCACCTCGAATACTGCATGACATTGGGAGCTACAAAGTGGGTATTCCATTCGTAGGAAATATTTTTAATTCTCTCTCTAATCTTATTTTCATACGACAGGTTGACCATGGATGAAAATTATTCACTACTCTTAAAGCCAAGGAACTTGACTTCAAGATTGGGGGACAAACTGTATGTGCAAAAAACCGTCCTATGACTTAGAACTCCTTGGGACACACATTTTTCGTTCGACATAAACACTAGCAAGCATCGATTAGGCTTGTGAGCCCGTATGACCTAAAGGCATGTTTGCCCATCTAAGGCTTGTGAGCCCCGATCAGGTTTGTAAGCTCGTACGACCTAAAGTCCTGTTGGACCATCTAAAGCTTGTAAGCCCCGATCAGGTTTATGAGCCCGTACGACCTAAAGGCTTGTTGGCTCATCTAAGGCTTGTGAGCCCCGGTCAGGCTTGTGAGCTCGTACAACCTAAAGGCCTGTAGGTCTATCTAAGGCTTGTAAGTCCTCGCCATACTTGTGAGTCTGTACGACGATTAAGGCCTATTGTTCCATGGAAGGCTTGTGAGCCCGTTAGACTTATGAGTCCGTATGACAATTAAAGCATGTTGGCTCCATTTAGCTCCATATGACATACATGGACAATTAGAGCCCATCAGGCCCTATAAAGCCCAAAGGTTGGGCTTCAATACAAAATAAGACTTAATTGTGTTTGACAACGGCCCAATGGCCCAATACAAGTTTAATTGTTGACAGCATGCGCAACTCACGTGCCAAACATGTGAGCTATAACACTATAAATATGAGTAGTCCAAGCCTCTTGAATCTCTCTGGTCATTCTCCTGGTTCCACTTCTCTCTCTAAAATTCTATTCACTTCTCTCACTATAAATTCCCCCTCCGTCATTGGACTCGATCGTATGAGACCACCCCGGTGATCATCACTCGTTCGTTCGACCTAGTGTATATTCATAGGTTGTCGAAGGCCTCAATCGACTTTTCATTGATTGTAGATTTTTGGGTCTACAATTTTAAAAATTGACTCTTTATGGATTCAATGGTTTCATCAATAGTTTTTGTTCGATCAATCCATCTGGGCAGCTATTGCACATAAATCAACTTTACCAATGTGGAAATACATTGTTTATCTTAAGGATTATATGCTTCAATGTTTTGGAGGTATGGCCAGGCTATTCTTCAGATCCAAGAGTGGCATGGTACCTTTTCTCTATCTCGAAATGCCTATGAATTTTTCAGGATTAAAAGAGATAAGGTGGCCTGGAAAAGAGTCGTTTGGGAAGCTTGGTCTCTACCTAAGTTCTCTTTCATTTTGTGATTGGTAGTCAGGGGTCGCTAAAAACTAAGGATAGGCTACGGTTCATTCTGATTAATACCTATTGTAGTTTTTGCTAGAGGGAAGAGGAAACTCATAGGCTTTGTTCTTTATGTGCCCTTGGGTTGATTCATTTTGGAAGAAAGTAAGGGCATGGATCAAAGTCCAAAAGTGCTCATAAAATGCTTCCTAGAGCTTTCAGAGGGTTGCATGATAATACAAAAGGTGTTACCACGAGAATGAAAAAGGCTTCTCTAAGTATTATGGTCTATCTTATTTGGCAAGAGCGGAACAAGAGGGTCTTTAAGAAAGCCTCCCAAGATATTGAGGTTATTGTGCATAAATTTCAGATAATATTTTGTTCTATTCTTTACTTCAATGTTAAGATCCTAATGTTGCTTCAGAATGGATTCATAAACTCATGGGTCAGCGATCTTATTGCCTTTCATAGCTTATGGCTGGCTTTGTGGATGGATCTTTGGATTGACTGCATGATTTGGTTTTATTATTATGCTTTGTTTGTTGATCGTACCGATTTGAGTTGTGATGTTGCTCAGCATTTTGGTGGGACACTAGTTGCTGCTATGGGATGGTTGAATTTGACATCTTTGGAGGTTAATGGTTCATACAGTCTGAGTTCCTTTCAAATGTGGATCAATATGCCTACCTCTTTTTCTGAATTATTTCTGGTTCTGTTCTTGTGAGGACGAGAGTCAAACATGAGTGAGACTGTGTGGGACAAATGATGTTAGTAAAAGGGAAACACGAGTGTTTGAGGGGACTTGTGTGAACCATATGAAATTCAGGGTTGGATGGTAATGTTCTATTTTCAAACTAATTCATTTTTTGTTTTGCAGGGTTTTAAATGGAGGCTTACTTTAAGGAACTGGATGCTCAAACAAATTTTCCACACTGTGTGTAATACCCCAAGTGTTTAGGCATGTTAAATATTAGGATTGGTTAGATTGAAGGTGCATATGTGAAATGGAATTAAATAAAATCAAAATATGTTTCATAAATTCTATATGAGAAATAAAATTTATGAGCGAAAGAATTATTTAAATCGGAGGTAAGATGAAATTACCGTAAATTTTAGAAGTGGGAAAAGGGATAATACAAATGAAGATATTCGTAATGGCAAGTTGATAAATAATGGTGGTTGGTACGTGTAATTAAACTAGAAAGCGGGACCATAAAGGTAAAAGGGGCTGGAAAACCAAATAACGTAAAATAAAATAAAAATTTATTGGCACGGAAATCAAGAACCCTAACATGGAAATTTGGGGAACGGCGGCGATGGAGAGGCAGTACGGCAATTTCGCAACGGATTGAGACAAGTCCGGTGTCGAAAGAAGGATAATGGTGAGGCGAGTTCAATGAAGCCTGTTTCGGATTAAACGGAGGAGATTCAAGCCGGCAACGAAGAGGGAGACGCCACGGCTGTCGAGATCTTTAAAGCCAAAATTTCTCGATCTCTGATCCCAAAACAAGTAACTAACACCGGCACTGGTCTTCCCGGAAATGAACCCACACGTGTCTGCTAGACCCGTGTGAGGGAGAAACAACACTGGGTTGACCTGACCCGATTGGGTTGGGCAGACCCAGTTCAGAATAAAAATAAATTTAAATTTAAATAATGGACTTAGTAATAATAAAATGTGATGTTATTTTCGAATTTTAGGAACAAATTCTTCAAAAGTTTAAAAGAGGTTTATTATTGGAAAAGCATGCGACGGTAAGTAATACTCACCTATGTCATGGAATTGCATGCTGAAGGATTATTAATTTTATAATTCCTGTAATTGTATGTATAAGTGTGTGTGTGTGTGGGTGTATATATGTTAGTATGATTGAGTTGCTATAATGAGATTGATATTGTTATAATAATAGTTGTATGAACTCTGTTGATTATAGACATCAAGTTGATGTGGTTATGAACTGTCATGTAATTATATATATATATATATATATGTAAGCCAAATTTATGAAGATGTGTTATCTGTATAGTAATATATACGTTAATTGTGTTGTGTTTATGAGACTGAATTAGTGATGATGAGTTATCTGTGGATGGTGAACTGCTATGTGATGATGTATAGAGGTTACAGTTAATGGTCACACTGCATGAATCATAGCATATCATGGCATACATGACATACACATTAAGGGAAAATATTTTCACGAACTAGGTATTACTGCTACAGGTATGATGTACTGGAAAGAGAAAGGTTTATAAGGTACTGTTAAATGAAAAGGAAAAGGAAAAAGGAAAATGAGTAAGGGGTACAGATGTTGATTGAATGTGCTCTATGGTAGAGTATTAGATAGAAAATCTTGACTGGTTGCTTTGTAGCAGTTTACCTAGGTTAAGGGTCTGAGTACTGAAAAAATAATTTAAATGGCTGACTATTTTCTAATGATGATGTTCATGTGCATTCATGCATAAGTATTACTTGTTGGTCCTCGACTCACTAAGTTCTGTGTCACAGGTACGGAGTTCGTTGATGATTTTGCTGACATAGGAGTTGATGCTGCCGTGAATCCATGAAAAAGGATGCTCATGTGCGAAAGTTAGGTTTTGATAGTCCATGACAAGAATATTAACTTTTATTTAAGCTTTAAGGTTGTTGCTAGTATTTCAGGTTATCGTGACCAAACAAAAGTTCGCAAAATGAGGCCAAGAAATATATATTGGACGTTACTGATTTAATTACCATTATGAGGTTATGATTGTTAAATGCTCATCGGAATTAAGATGCTTGATTTGAGTTATTTAAGGAGTTTAGTTAATTAGAGATAGATGATGCTTAGCTATATTTATTCTAGCATTAATTGGGTTCTTCTTATATATAGAAGAACTGGTAGAGTATGATCTTTAAATGCTAGAATGTCATGATAGGTGTATTCATGATTAATTTATCATTAAGGGAATTGGAGAATATATTTTTATTTATGCTTGGGTGATTCATTAAATGTTTGGATCACTATGGTATTGAAAAAGGATAGATCGTAAGGTTATAGAACATAATAATCTAATACTGGTAGTGGTATTCACCGGCCCGGGGAAGTTAAAACCCTTTGGTATCACATATATTAAAAATAATTAAATTAATAGAAGTAATTTTACTAGTAATTATTTTACTAGGAATGCAAAAAATATTTGTCCCTATAGGTGTTCTTATACAATGGAATATATGAGTACTTAAGTAAGATGTTTGTGTGGATGATTACTTGAAAATGTGCATTGGAATGAAGTGAAATACGGTTTATTATGTTTTACAGTGAATACAGTACATATTTGGGATTTTGCCTGGATGTTTGTAAATACATATTAAAGGAGATATAATAAATAGATTGTGTGAGTTACAAGATGTAGTTATCGAAATCAATAGCAATTAAATTGTTATTTCGAGTTTGGGAGAATACCAAGTATTGGGTTAAACTAGACTACGAATGGATTAGTAATTAATAAAATTAAATAAGTAAATTTTATTAATTAACTTAAAAAAAACAATAAGTGTCCACTTTCGGTGGGCATGTAATTGCCCACCGAAAGTGGGCAATTATGGGCCACAAATTGCTCACGTGAGTTGGCCAATTTGTGGCCAAGTCCAAGTAGTTTATTTAAATAAAAAAAAATATAGAATGAAATGAAAGAAATAGAGCATGCGATGCCGAGAGAGAGATAAGGAGAAAGAAGGAGTTAGGAAGGATTAAAGTTGGGTTTTGAAGAATATATGGAGCTTAGCATGTTTCAAGAAGGATTAAAGGAGGATTTGTGATTTTAAGGTAAGTTTTCTATAGATTTTCATAGTTAGGTTTTTATGAGTTTTGTAGATTAGAGCTTGAATTTTGATTATTTGAGATAATGAGGTTTAAATAGGTTGATTTATACTTAATTGTGTATGTATTTGTTAGATTTGAGTTGATTGGAAGATTTTCAAGCTTGAGAGCTTTGGGTGGAAATTCTAGAGAGAGAAAGGTAGGATTCTTTGAAATTATGGTTTAATTTACATTTGTATATGTTATTGGAGAGATATAAATTGTAAAATGGGTTGTGAATTTGCCATATATTAGGTTGGGGGTTCAAACCCTAGAATTTGGAAATTTCTGATTTTTGTGAAATTACGTGGATTCGAGGTAGGGGATTCTAGCCCATTCTATTCGTTCTCGTTTTAATATTTTAATTGCGGATTCTCTCTTTATTGGTCTTTATATTTGTGTTCTATCCTTACTTGCTTCCTAAGGAAGAACGAACCTAGGATTGTTCTCGTGTTTCATAAAATGTTAGATTGCATTCCCGATTGATTGTTTGGTCTTATACCAAGCATGTATGGTTCATGTTCATGCATCATGAGTAGTTATCTATATAACTAAGATATGTTTATATCTTTATTGATTCCATGGCACGACATTGTTGCATTAGAGCCACATGGAAGTACGAGTATGGATTCATGACTTCCGTAGGTTGTTTGAACGTCATATGGGTGGAAGGTTGTGGAACCCTGGCTTGGTTGCAACCGGATGACATCCTTATGAGGCAACGTACTGGGGTCCCGAGGGATCGGTTCAAGGAACCCGAGTCAGTATGGACAAGGCTGGCGCCTTGTAATTGGTCATATTTTCCTTATGAGTTGTAAGGTGGCGGTGTTCACCGAAGTCGATGTGTTGGGATGGATGTCGAGGTATCATCCTAGCAGTACTCACTGGGAGGAAACGGGACTGCTAATTTTGAGTATTTGATATGATGGTTTATAGTCTTTAGCATGCTGCTGCATTGACTTCTTTAAAAATTCAGCTTATATATTATGCTATCTTGTTTTACCCCTACTGAGCCATTGCTCACCCTTTACTTCTTTCCTTCCCACACAGGTGAGACTGGTAATGATACCGGCGCTACGGATCTGTAGGAGGCGGGATGACGTGGTGCCACCTGGAGACACTAGGTTGGGAATAGGTTAAAGGATTGACCTCCTTTATTTTGTTAATTAATATATTTGTGGGTTGACGATGTGTATTCGAATTATATATGTGAACACCTTGTCGGTGTGTGGTGGTGCGGTTAGGAGGGTGCCTTGTGTTAGGACTCCTACACCTCGATGTGAACTTTACGGTTAATTGCATGTTGATACATAAACGGATGTTGTGCTTAATTATGTTTTACGAATGCATGATGTAGATGGCCTGAGGCCCTGCCTAGGATTGTGAATGCATGTGATGTGACGGCTGGAGGCCTTATATGGTTGGATAAATTTGTGTTGCGTTTCAGGTGGACATTCTCCGATATACAGGGAGATGCTGCCGGATTTTCGGTAAAAATGGGTAGATTAAATATCATTTTGATAATGTGAGGATTATACATTTTTCGTATAATAGTTGGGTTCAAACAGTAGCGCCTACAAGGTCAGGGTGTTACAGAATATGTGAAATGGAATTGAATAAAATCAAAACATGTTTCATAAATTCTATATGAGAAATAAAATTTATGAGCGAAAGAATTATTGAAATCGGAGGTAAGATGAAATTACCGTGAATTTTAGAAGTGGGAAACGGGATAATTCAAATGAAGATATTGGTAATGGCAAGTTGGTAAATAATAGTGGTTGGTAGTGTAATTAAACTAGAAAGCGGGGGCATAAAGGTAAAATGGGCAGGAAAACAAAATAACATAAAATAAAATAAAAAGATATTGGCACAGAAATTGAGAACCCTAAACTAGAAATTTTGGGAACGGGTGAACGGTGGCGACGGAGAGGCGGTACGGCGATTTCGCAACGGATTGAGACAAGTCCAGTGTCAAAAGAAAGATAATGGTGAGGGGAGTTCAGTGAAGCCTGTTTTCGGATTCAATGGAGGATATTAAAGCCGACAACGAAGGGGGAGATGCATGGCTATCGAGATCTTTGAAGTCGGAATTCTTCGATCTCCGATCAAGAAACAGGTAACTAACACCGGCGCTGGTCTTCCCGTGTCACTGTCTATCGTTTGGATCCTGCCGTGTGTCCCACCACGCTGTCACCGATGACTAATCAGAAATGAACTCGTACGGGTTTGCTAGACCCGCGTGAGGGAGAGACAATACCGGGTTGACCCGACCCAATTGAGTTGGGGCAGACCCAGTTCAGAATAAAAGTAAATTTAAATTTAAATAATGGAATTAGTAATAATAAATTGTGATGTTATTTTGGAATTCTTCAAAAGTTTAAAAGAGGTTTATTGTTGGAAAAGCATACGACGGTAAATAATATTCACCTGTGTCACAAAATTGCATGCTGAAAGAATATTAATTTTATAATTCCTGTAATTGCATGTATAAGTATGTGTGTGTGTGTGTGTGTATATATATATATGTTAGTATGATTGAGTTGCTATAGTGAGATTGATATTGCTATAATAATAGTTGTATGGAACTATGGACTCTGTTGTTTATAGACATCAACTTGATGTGGTTGTGAACTGTCATGTAATGAACTGGCCAACGGCAATGGCCAGTCAAACATTTTAAAATTTTATATAATATTTTAATATTTTATGTTTCTACTTTACTTTCAATCTCTCACTCTCCTCCTCTCTCTGGTTCCGTCTAGGGGAATCGCGACTCCGCAACGGATTGGATCTTCGATGTTGCGACCCAGATTGACCCGAAAGAAACTCAGGCTTTCTAAAGAACAATCTGCTTTTGTCGAAGAAAGCTTCAAAGAACACGTACAATACTCTGAAACCCGTAAGTGATTTATCTGGGTTTTCCTTTTCTTTTCTCCCTCATAAACTCTTCTTATAAATATTAAGGTTTGATCGGTCTAAATTAATGGCAGAAGCAAAAGCTTGGTTTGGCAAAACAAGTCTTCGTCCTTGACAAGTGGAAGTTTGGTTTCAGAACAGAAGAGCCAAGTCCTTGATTTTATTTTTTCTACATCTATTAATAATTTAGATTTTGAAATATTTGTTATTTATTTATTTATTGATTTTGGGTTTGCAGGATAAAGTTGAAGAAAACAAAGGTAGACTGTGAGATACAGTGTGCCTGTTTGGACACACGATTGAGGCCCACGTTCACGTTTTACATTGCCGCAACGGGCCTTTTTTTTGTTTGGCAGCCCACAGAAATCACGATCCGGCCAGCAGCTAGGTAAAAGTGGTTAGTACCACGTTTGCAAGCCCTACTCTCCTTCTCTTCAGATCGAGCGCTCGCGTGCATCACCGAACAGCCAAATCCGATCGCGCAACCTAAGCATACCTTATCCCCGCCATCTATTGTAACCACGACAGCAACCTCTCGTAGTCTCTCATTTCCCAGTGTAATCTTCACTCGCCGAGGCATCCATCAACGCTCCCGCAGGCTCAGATTACGAGATGCTTCTCCGCCGTCCAATCCAGAAGAAGAGGATTGTAGTGACGAGGAGAGGAAGAGCCGCAAGAGGAGAGGAAGAGCCGCAACCAGAAGAAGCGGGAAGCTAAGCGTGCGGTCCAATGGGGCATGGATATTGCTTCCTTCTCCACACCCCAAATCGTGCGGTCCATTTAACATTTAACTTTGTTTTGCTTATATTTGTTCGGATGTTAGCGGGCTTCTCCTGAGCAAGAAGTATTGGATGCTATAGTGCTAGTTAAGGTGATTAATTTGGACCATTAGTTATAATATTTCAATGATATACTGAGTAAACTTTTGCGGGCTAGATTTTTAGAAGATGAGGTGTTTGTTTCTTTGTCGCAGAGACTGAGGCCTGATGTACTTGAAGGAAAACGAAGGCAGTTCAATTTAATTGGTATGCATTTGTGCAAAATTATTAATTTTGGTATGCATTCGTGGTTGAGGGAGGTGAAGTTTTCAAGGCTGAGCAAGCATACAAAAGAGAAAAAACCAGAAAGCATAGTAAACTTCTCATTCCTGGAAGATAAAACTATCCCAGGAAAGAAGATTCCTTTCAAATCCAAGCATAAAGCAAAAGGCTGTTAGTATTAGTTAGTTGTATGTATTTTTTAGATGTATTTGTGATGTAATTTGTGATGAATGGATTACATATATTTATAATTGTGTTACCTTTATTAATTTTCATATACTTATTAAAATATGTAATGAATTAAGGTTAATGTAATTGATATTAAAATTAATATTGCAAATTACAATAAAAAAAAAACTAAACTGCATTGAAACTCAACTCACCGCAGTTTTAAAAATGAGATGCCAAACGCCTAACTGCGTTTAAACTCACCTCACAGCACCACAGTTTTATATCTCACAGCACCACACAGCACCTCATAGCACTACCAAACAGGCACAGTATTGTGCTCCCAAATCGTTTGATAATTCCATTTTTATAAATATTTTTGTAGGTGTGGGTTTTTGGGACATGAATATTTGTTTAATCTTTGTGTCCTCTCGCCAATGGATCGTTCATTAGGTCACAAGGATCCAAAGAGTGATGATGATGATAATGATGCATTAATTGGTCGACCGATGAGGATCCAAATTTTGGAAATTATAAATGAAAATTGTTTTTGTTTTATTTCATTAAATCTGTTGTGATTTATTTACAACGTATTTATAAATGAGAATTGTAATGTGTGTTGCTCTGGCTCTGTATCATTTGAGAGGTTGGGAAGAATGTAACATTTGGGAGGTTGGAAATAATGTATATTGAGTATTACACTTGTATATTGAGTTTGTAGATTGTTCTTGAATCCAATTGAGTTTGGCTGGGTCCATTTACAGCATACATACAAACAATTGCAGCATCTATTATGGTGCAACCATTAATATCAGCAACAAATGACATACAAATCAACAACAACATCTCTTACTCATATATATAGTGTAGATACATCAACAAAAAATAACATACAAACATTACCAAGAGGTCCATAACAATAACACAATATTAGCCTCAAACATTAGCAAAATGAACACTCCAATAGCAGCAGTAGCATACATACAAACTCAAGAATTGTTCAATGCTAGACAATTTCGTTTGTCATGTGATTGCCCTAACAATCCTCACCCATTACATCGTCTATTTTTTTTATGGCTATTTCTTTCCCACCTATCAATCTCTTCCCGCAACCTTTCGCCCTAACTTGCTTCGGCTCATAATAGGTAGGTTCTGAAACACAAACACTAGGTTGAGATTGAGTTCCATCTTTTGAAGTCAAGACCAAGACCTTTAGTCTCTCATTGGGAGACTCAAATGTCTCCTTCACTAACTCAAATGTGTCCTGATTCAGACAAGCATTATCAAGTATATTTGATGCAAGTCCTCTTAGCAGGATCCTGGTCAGTGATAATCATTTTGGGTGCTCCAGCTGGCATGGCTATCAAAAATTATTGTAGAAGCCATGAAAATGTATATGCTGTCTCGTCACCTAAGAAAGCACACCCGAATAGAGTAGTTTGGCCATGATGATTCACGCCGACAAATGGAGCAAATATCATGCCATAGTGATTTGTGTTATAAGTAGTGTCAAATACAATAAGTCTTCCCCTTTTGCAATACGAACCTCCCCTGACCGGGCTAGGGGCTTTGGTGATAAGGGCCGCCCAGGAGGGTCAGGAGGTGGCCGACCAGGCAATGATAAGAGATCAGGAAGGGAGGATAGTAGTCGAGAAGAACAATCTTCTAGGAAGTCTCAAACTGGCCCACCAACTAGCTTCAGTAACTATACCCCACTAAATGCTCCCTTAAGAAAGGTATTGAAAAAGATTGTTGCCCAAAATCTAGTTAGATGGCCAAAGGAGATGAAGACTCCTCTAGAGAAGAGGAAGTTTACAGATAAGTATTATAGGTTTCATAAGGACCACGGTCATGATATTGACGATTGCAGGCAGTTAAAAGATGAAATTGAGGAGTTGATAAGAAGAGGACACCTCAAGAAGTACACTGCAAATCGAGAGGAAAAGTGAAGGAGAGATAATAAAGAAGATGATGACCATAGAAGGCCCCGAAGAAGGGAAGACTCTCCTCCGCATGAGAGAGGCACTGCAGGAACAATTGATTTCTGTGGTGTCATTATTGGAGGTTTAGCAGTAGGTGGAGAAAGTACATCGACTGGAAGAGCATATGCTCGCCTTACTGAGCAGCCAACCAAGGAAAAAAGGATCAAAAGGGATGAGGAGGTTATTACATTCTCAAAGAAGAATGAAGAAGGTATTCAAGTCCCTCACGATGACGCCTTGGTAGTTGAGGCAGTGATCGCCAACTTCAACGTCTTGAAAATCTTGGTTGATAACGGGAGCGCAGCAGACATCCTGTTCTACCATACCTTCAAAGTTATGAAGCTTTCGGAGGAAAGGCTAAAGCCAACTTCAGTACCCTTGTATGGGTTCACAGGAGAGTCAGTCATACCAAAAGGAATGATAACTCTTCCAGTCACACTGGGAACACAACCCAAGACAGTGATGCATATGGTGGATATGTTGGTAGTTGATGTGAAAGCTTCACAAAATGCCATCATAGGAAGACCACAACTTAACAGGGTGAGAGCTGTGGTCTCAACCTATTGTTTAAAGATGAAGTTCCCCACCTCGAAGGGAGTTGGTGAAGTTAAGGGGAATCAGAAGGCTTCCTGCAGTACCTACTTCACTGAACTCAAAGAGAGGAAAAAGAAGAAGGTCTCGGTAGGCAGCCTGGATATGAGGGCAGAAGAGCAGGTGTTTAAAACTCCAGTGAAGGAATTGAGGAAAGTCGAGATCATTGTTGGCTTAGAAAGGAAATTCTATATTGGATCTCAACTTGGAGAAGGATTGACCAAGGAGATCACTGAACTGCTCTTTAGGAGTGTAGGTACTTTTGCATGGAGTGCTAATGAGATGCCTGGTATAAGTCTTGATGTGATAACACATCGACTGAGCATTATACCTAATGCTAGACCAGTTAAGCGGAAGAGAAGAAACTTTGCTTCTGATCGCCAAGAAGCGATAAAGGAAGATGTGAGGAAGCTGATAGATGCCGATTTCATCAGAGAAGTCCAATACCCTGAATGGCTGGCCAATGTTGTCGTGGTGAGGAAAGCCAATGGGAAATGGAGGATGTGTGTGTTGATTTCACTGATCTAAACAAATCTTGTCCTAAAGATAGCTATTCATTACCAAAGATTGATCAGCTGGTAGACGCTACCTCAGGACATCAACTCCTCAGCTTTTTGGATGCCTATTCGGGGTACCATCAGATAAAGATGCATCCCGAAGACCAAGAAGGAACATCATTCATCACCCCTGAGGGGACATATTGCTATAAGGTAATGCCATGGAGGCTTATGTGGATGATATGGTGGTAAAGAGCAAAAAAGCTGAAGACCACCCTACTGACCTGCATAAGGTCTTTGATACACTTGATCGGTTTGGAATGAAACTTAACCCATAAAAGTGTGCCTTTGGAGTGGCATTTGGGAAGTTTCTTGGCTTTTTGGTAACAAGCAGGGGGATTGAGATGAATCCCAAAAAGGTGCAAGCAATCCTTCAGATGGAACCACCAAAGAATGCCAAGGACGTTCAAAAGCTGATCGGCCGAGCAGCATCACTAGGAAGGTTTCCTGCTTGGTCCGGAGACAAATGCAAACCATTCTTCCAGGGCATTAAAAAAGGCCAAGGAATTTGAATGGACACCTGAATGTCAACTTGCCTTTGAAAATCTTAAAGACTATCTAGGCCAGCCTCCACTCTTGATTTGTCCAAAGGAAGGTGAAATTTTGTACCTCTACCTAGCAGTATCACAACATGCGGTCAGCGCAGTGCTAGTGAGTCAGGTAGACGAAGTGCAAAGACCGGTGTATTATATTAGCAAGGTTATGATCAATGTAGAGACAAGGTATTCCTATGCTGAGAAGCTAGTTCTGTCATTAATGGTGGCAGCAAGGAAGCTAAGACCTTACTTCCAAGCACATACAATAATTGTCTTGACTGACCAGCCACTAAAACATGTCCTCCAAAAGTCAGATGTTACAGAGAGACCAACCAGGACAATGCCAAAACTATCCCAGAACAATGGCAATTATTTGTGGATGGATCATCCAACCAGGAAGGCAGTAGTGCTGTCATTCTCCTGCTTGGCCAGGCGGGCATGACCATGGCACATTTCTCGCGATTCAACTTCAAGGCCTCAAACAATAAGGCAGAATATGAGGCGGTATTGGGAGGACTACGCCTTTCTGAGCAGCTGGAAGTTAAAAATTTGATCGTTCATAGTGACTCACAGTTGGTCACTGAGCAAATCAAAGGAGAATATGAAGCAAAAAGACCAAGTATGATCAAGTACTTGGCGAAAGTACAGGAACTGATGGAGAGGTACCAAAGGTAGAGGTTAGGCAGATACCCAGAGGGGAAAACTCAAGAGCTGACGTGTTAGCCCGATTGGCATCTGCCTCCTCAGTAGAGGTACCCACTTCAGTCCAAGTGGAGAAACTACCATAAAATAGCATGGAAGTGCAAACACTGATGGAAAATGTTGATGATGACCATGAGCCAAGTTGGATAAATCCAATCAGAAAATTCTTAGAGGATGGAAGTCTACCTGAAGATCGCAACCATGCCAAAAGCCTCTGAAAAAGGGCAGCTCTATATACCCTGATTCATGGAGAGTTGTACCGGAGATCATTCACTCTCCCTTATTTGAAGTGCCTAGCACCCAGGGAGGCGGACTACGCACTTCGTTAGGTGCATGAAGGGATATGTGGAAGCCACATAGGTGCCAGGACCTTAAGTCATAAGGTGCTACGGGTACTATTGGCCTAGTATGATGAAGGATGCCAAGAAATTCGTGCAAAAGTGTGATAAGTGTCAAAGACACTCGAACGTGCCACGAGTACCTTCCTCTGACATTATTCCCATGCAAAACCCCTGCCCATTTGCACAATGGGGCATGGATCTCCTTGGACCATTCGTCCAAATAGCCGGACAGAGGAGAAACCTTATTGTGGCTGTTGATTACTTCACTAAATGGATAGAAGTAGAGCCATTGGCGTCAATCTCAGAACTGAAAGTGATGGACTTTATATGGAGAACTATTGTCTTTAGGTATGGCTTGCCACAGGCCCTAGTGTTAGACAATGGAAGACAGTTTGTTAGTAAAAAAATGCACAAGTTCTGTGAAGACCTTAGCATCGACCTAAGGATTACTTCTGTGGCATATCCTCAGGCTAATGGTCAGGCAGAGGTTATAAACCGGACCATCCTGGAGGGTTTGGAAACAAGGCTGGATAGAGCAAAAGGGAGATGGGTTGAAGAGTTACCTAGTGTGCTGTGGTCATACCGTACTACACCCCGGACATCGACAGGTGAAACTCCATTCTCCCTCTCATTTGAACCGAGGCAGTTATCCCGGTCGAGATTGGGTTCCCTTCATTGAGGATCGCCAATTTTGAAGAATCAATGAATGATGAGCTACTGCTCAATAACTTTGATCTCCTAGAAGAGACAAGGGAAAATGCCAGGATCCAGATTGCTACGTACAAACAGAGAATAGCCTAATACTACAATAGACGAGTGAGAAAGAGAAAGTTCTCTGTAGGAGACCTTGTATTAAGAAAGGTAGCTGCTACAAGAAAACACCCAGGTAAGTTGGTTGAAACCTGGGAAGGGCCCTACCTAGTAGTGAAGATTTTGAAGGATGGCACATACAAGATCGAAGACCCAACGAGGCCCGGGGATATGAGACCCTGGAATGTGGACAATCTTCGAAGATACTATGTGTAGCGCTTTATTATAATAAATGATGTTTCTATTTAACGCATTTGTTTTTCAGCTTCGAACATGCGTGAATGAATAAAAGCTAAAGTCTCTTTCCCAAAATAAAGCATCTACATGCATGAGAAGACTTGACACGGACAGCATGCAAACTTGGCCAAAAAATTGGCTAAGTATAAATCCCTTACCGACCAGCATCACAAGATGTCAAGACTTAAGCAAATTTTCCCAAAAAGAGGAAATGAAGATACTATAAGCCTGGTCGGCCTACTGACCAGGATGGTATCTAGGCAACTATGAATACTTGAGTCCTCAATATAATGGGTCCCAGAACCCCAGTCGAACTACCGACCAGGATGGTAACTCAGTTGAAGAAAGCTATTTAATTTCTTTTTAAGACTCATGAAAGTCTTAAAACATAAACTGGATGGTCGGTCTACCGACCAGGTGAATATACATGAATGAGTCTGAATTGCCGAGTAACAAAAAGGCATATTTCATTAATGATAAAAAAAAGAGTTCATTACAAGCAAGGAGAAAAACAAAAAGGACAAAGCCCATATAAAAAATAATTTAAACATTTGTAGGAGGGATGCCAGAGCCAGACTCCTCGGCAAAAGGCACATTTGCTGGCAAAGCTGAAGGAGCCTCCTCGGTTGTATCAGCAATGGGGAAAAGGAGCTTAGTTTTTTCCATCCAGGTCAGCCTCCAAGATCTCCTCTTCCACTACCTCCACCTCCTCATCAGATGCTTCCTCCTCAGAAAAATCCATCTCGGCAAGCCCCCTCTTCCTTCTCTGCTCAGCCTTCCTAAAGGCCTCAAGGATCTCCTCCTTAGACTCCTCAAGCTGATCCCTCCCCATGAGAGAAGGGCACAGAGGAGTCAAGATGGAAGAGTCTAGGCCAGCCTTGACGAGCAGCTTCCTGGACTCCTTGACCCCTCCACGGAAGCCATAAAAGCCTTCCTCCCTCAAGGCAGCCTTGAACTCCTCTGGGTCCTTGAACTTCTGGATAGTTTACTGCTTGACATCACCAAGGAGTCGCTGATACGTCTCCTCAGCATTCTTTAGTTTGTGCTTTATGGAGACGGTCCTCTCCTTTAGCTCTCTTCGTTTCCGAGAAGCCTTCTCCATCTGAGCAGAGTGAGACTGCTGCATCTCTTCCATCTCGGCCTTCAACGAATTGAGCTCGTTCTTAGCCTTGGTAGCCCTCTCCTCAGCAGCATCAGCTCTCTCCAACTAAACTGTCTCCTCGTAAGCAAACCGAGCAATGCTGGAGGGAATGGCAGAAAGGTGCACATAAGTTTGGAAAGAAAGGAAAAATGAGTAAGTAAAAATATTTTAACCAAAGAAGTAAAGATACCGAGCTCAAGAGCAAAAACTCATACCTGCATGAAGAAGGAGTTTATCTGTGTTAGACGTTTCATGTCAGTCAGACTAGACACCCTGTCATAGTCTGCAGGGGTAGGCAAATGCTTCAGCATTTCGATAGCCACTTTTGGATTGACCACCCTGTCAGTCTCACTGACATTCCATTGGGGAGCATGCCGAGCAAATTCCTCCTCGATAATTGGTCCCAAAGGAGGATCATTTACCTGGCGAGGGATTTGAGGAACCCCAAGTTGAGGAGTACCCAGCCGAGGAGACGGGGCGCTCCGAGTCACGGTAGTGACCGAGGTAGTGGCTCCAGTAAGGGCTATTTCAGAAGCCCTGGTCTCCCCGTGGGGCCCACACTCTCCTTGCCCTTGTTTGTTTTCTTCCTCTTTTGTTACCAAGAAGACGATCAGTTGGTCAGACCTGCAGTCATGCACAGATACCAAGGGTGAAGATCCTTCCAAGAAGCCGACCAGCCAGGCAAGGCAGTCCTGGTTGACCAGCCTAGTGGTCTGTCAGCTTACCAGCTAGGCAGCCAGGCAGCTTACCAGCTAGGCAGTCAGGCAGCTTACCAGCCAGGCAAGATTTCTAAACATGTAGGCCCTTCCAAAGAACCGACCAGCCAGGCAGTCCTGCAACTGAGCACAATGAACAAAGATGAGCTAAAGGCCGCACCAGAGGTAGTCCTCTGGCGTTGGCGCTCTGACGCTCAAGTCAGCTCGTATTCCAAAATTAGGCAAGCTCCTTGGACTAGAACTCTCTCTTAGCCAAAGTTCAAATTGTGATTAGGAAGATAATACCTGACTTTGAGAGCTTTATATAGGATTTAGAGCCATTATTAACCAGGGTCCCTTAATTATTGTTGGGGGTTGCACTTAAATACTTTTCACCTTGGTAGGTCCAGGTCAGTAGACCATCCTCAGATCAACGGCCAGAAAAATATGGCCAATAAGCCGTGCAAATATGGACCGTTGATCAAAATGTCTGGGCTGTCATCTCCCCATTAATGGCATGGCATAATTACTCCTCTCATCGATCTGCGTAGAACGGCGCCTCGATAATGGAGTTGGGGGGCAACTGATATTACAAAAATACCCCTACCAATTATATGTGGACACGTGTCATTTGAGTCTCAGCAGAGCCAACCTGCCTCACCAAGAAGTCATCTCGGTAAGAAGAGAAGCCAAGCAGTTGGGCAAGAATATCCTACCAAGGTTATTTCCTCGGTATAGTGAAACACCTGGACCTACCAAGGTGAAAAGCATTTAAGTGCAACCCCCAACAATAATTAGGGGACCCAGGTTAATAATGGCTCTAAATCCTATATAAAGCTCTCAAAGTAGCTCTCAAAGTCAGGTATTATCTTACTAATCACAATTTGAACTTTGGCTAAGAGAGAGCTTCCAAGGAGCTTGCCTGATTTTGGAATACGAGCTGACTTGAGCGTCGGAGCGCCAACGCCAGAGGACTACCTCTGGTGCGGCCTTTAGCTCATCTTTGTTCATTGTGCTCAGTTGCAGGACTGCCTGGCTGGTCGGTTCCTTGGAAGGACCTACATGTTTAGAAATATTGCCTGGCTGGTAAGTTGCCTGACTGCCTGGCTGGTAAGCTGCCTCGCTGGTAAGCTGACTAACCACCAGCAGGCTGGTCAACCAGGACTGCCTTGCCTGGCTGGTCGGCTTCTTGGAAGGATCTTCATCCTTGGTATCTGTGCATGACTGCAGGTCTGACCAACTGATCGTCTTTTCGATAGTGACACCTTTTTGACGTCATCACTACTGTTTCAAATTATGCTCCCCTTTGGTGCCTAGCTTGATGACTAATGGAGGTGTTGCTGGGTTACTTCACTTAGCTAGAATACACTTCTTAGTATGCCCTTGGGGAGCTACTAGTGGAGTCCTCGTTGCTGTTAAGATCGTTTGTATGCTGGTCCTGTTAGTAACTCTCATTGATTGTTGTTGGATGCTGACTCTTAAAAAGTGCAGGTCTCAAGTGAGGTTTAGGTCTGCCAACTTCAATTTAAATGGGATGTCTATCATCTTCCTCATAATCTTTGGTGACTGGATATGGAAAATGGTGGCTTTGAATATTTTGTGCTATACTCCTACTGTTCATGCAGTAGATTTAACTGGTTTTTTAATTTCTTGGGACACATGTTGGAATCCCTACCCTGGTTTTGTTATGAAAGTTTATTTATGGGAAAAAAGTTCTGACTAGTCTATGCAATAAAAAAGATTTACATGCTATGATGCTTTTAAACAAAAATTACCTTACCAGTAACCTTGCTGGCTTTGGGGCCCTGCTGGTGGGGTTACTTTTTTTGCTCTGGTCTTTGGTTTGCTGGTATGGTAAGCCATTCTTGCTATTTGTTGTTGATTAGAAATGATGGAGGTACTGATGTTGCTATTCTGAAATTGCTGTATATGCTCATTAGTTGTGTGGTTTTGCTAACCTCTTTTCAAATGGGATGTACTTTGCCATGCTTTGACTTGTGGAACACTCTGGTGCTATCTGTCCAAGGTCTTCAGTTATTGGAATCATCTTTACAGCTGGATACATTGCAAGAATTATTGATGAAAAAGTTGCCTATGTTGTTTTCCTTGTTAGATAGAATCCGGATGGAGTATCTTTATTTTGAGTCCTACTTTGTTCTTGATATGGCTTGCTGCTTAAGGATTGAGCTATTGGTTGTTGATTATTCATATAATTTTCTATTGCATTATGCAGCTTTTAGCTAGTTACTGTGTTGGGGTTGTATTTTGCCCCCCTTCTTTTGCCTTGGCTTCTCTAGCCCTTGGCTTTGTTGTTCTCCTTTGACTTTGTCAATTTTGTGACTTTTTTTTCTCAGTTTAATATACTCACATCTTTGATAAAAAAAATTTATACCACAAAGGTATGTTTGGTTTTTTAGCAAAACCTTCAGCTGTAAATGGATTTGACAATTCTTTACCCCTTATCGTTTGAGCTGGAATAGCCAAGCCGTGTAAACCTAGGCTTGATTAGGAATCTTGAAGGATTTTTGCACTTTTCAGTAAAGTCTCCAACTATTAACGAATTTAATATTTTCTTTACCACCTACCATTTGAGGTGGAATTGCCAAGTCATGACTGGGCTTGATTAGGTTTCTTCATCCAAAAGATCATCGGAATTAAAACTCCTTCTAGATTTTTTATCAAAATTTGTGGTATATGATTTCACCAAATATTGACTCGTATGATCTTTCAACTCGGAAAGTATTTTTTGTGAGAGTTGAGCTAATTCCTCTTCCGATGTTGCAGAAACAAACTTGGAACTAATAAATGATTTCAGGCCAAGGAAATTTTGGTGAGTTTTTTGAAGAGTTTTAGATTGAGATGGTTTGGAGGAAAGCGAAGATAGGACATTTTGTGGGTAGGCTTTTTCGACTTTAAATTTGTCCCACCATTTGCATCGGAATTTTCGAATCAACTATGATAGTGTATTGGGATCAATATGAAAACCATATGCCTAATTAGATATCCAAGAAATTGCAAACGTGGAGAAGAAATACAACATTGGTGGAAAGGACATGTTTTTTGGCTGAAATCACGAGCTAAATACATCATATCCTTCATTGAAAAGGGGTGGGGGGATTTGTGGAACAGGTCCAAAATACCACCACCATTCATTAAACTAGTATGTAAAATTCTATGTTTGATTAAATTTGAAATAAAAAAAACCATGAATGTTTTTGTTCATTATTTAGGGTTTTAGGGATTGAAAAAAACCAGTTTTACAGGGATTGAAAGATACTACCTATTTACCATTATTAATTTGTCCAGTTCCATGCTTTTCAGCTGCAATTTTTTGATCTTCTTCATAGGCTATATCTCCCCGAGTTTTTTTTGGTAGAATTGCATTTTCTTGTAAAGCATAAGATTCCTTGGATAATTTTTGAGTTTGGGATCTTGTTGTAGATGTGGATCCCTTACCTCGTCCCCGATCTTCGCGACCTATCATTGGGTCTGCAATAATATTAGAAGTATTTAGAGAAAAGAAGCTCTACCTGTTTTTCTTTATTGAGAATAAGACAATTGAGTGAATAATCATGAATAAAACTTTGTTTCAAACAATTAATATATTGTGTAACAGGGTTTTGGATAAAAGGGAAAAATAACATATTTCCTAAGATCTTAGTATGTATTCCGTCATTGTTAATTTTAAATGGTTTAATTAATTCTAAGAATATGGGGTGCCTAGAATAACGTATTTTATAATATTTTGAATACAAAGAAAACTAGTGGTAACACCAATATTATAAAGAATTTTGAGATTCTCTCCGTTGGCAGATTTTATCACTTCTATCATTTTTTCTCAAAAACGACAAGTACCCAAGTCAGAACAGAGACAAATTAAATCAGTACCAGAATCTACTAAAGCAATTGTATTAAAAGAAAATAAATTTTGAATAGCAACTGTAATTTTAATAAATCGTTTTTGACCGGTAATAAGAGATAATACCCAAGAAATGATTTATCATCTTTGTAGGAACTTTCCACTAAAATTCCCCCTGTCTTGATTTTATTTATACTTTCTATGTCATCTACTTCACTATGGGTTTCAGACGTAATTAGATCATATAAAACTTAATCTCGAATCTGAGAATAAAGAACTGTATCAAGAATATCTTTTCTTAAATCGTAAGGTAAAGCATATTGATGAAATACTCTTAAAGTTTCCATTTTAAAAAGTTCTACATTTAATAATGGATTACTCCATTCATCTTCATAACCTTCGCAATAGGATATTACGACATTTATTTTGTTTTTTAAAGCTCGAGAGAGATTTTTAATTTTGGTTTAATCTAAAATGATAATCAAATATCGGTGTGAAGAACCTATGTAAAATATATCCGAGAGATTTCAAAATCATAATTGGTCATTAGTATGATAACAAACTTAGTGAAAAACAGATGCTTGGACCTAGACCATTTATTTGTCTTGCGAAAATTCTCTTGTTAGAAAACTAGGTACATTGTTATCTTTACCTGCAATATGCTCAATATAAAAATCAAAAACACTAAGAATAGCTTGCCATCGGGCAAAAATTTATTTTGAGGCAATATTTTGGACATCTTTTTTGAAGAACTTCTTTTGCAAACTTACAATCAACACGAACAAGAAATTTTTGATGGTTGAGTAATTCTGTTGGGTAGGATTCCATTTTTTAGAAGGAAATGGTATTATTTCTTCTTTACCATTCTTAATATGTTTAAGTACACCCTCAAAGCCAATTTCAGAGGCGTCAATCTCGACAATTTTGAACGATGTTCTACCTGTTTTTCTTTATTGATAAGAAGACAATTGAGTGAATAATCATGAATACTCTGTTTCAATAAATTAATATCTTGTGTAACAGGTTTTTGGATAAAAGGGAAAATAACCTATTTCCTAAGATCTTCTTATTCCGCAATTGTAAATTTTAAATGGTTTAATTAATTCTAAGAATGGGGTGCCTTGAATAAGGTATTTTGTAATATTTTGAATACCAAGAAAACTAGTGGTAAAACCAAAATTAGAATTTTTTATCGTAACATCAGATAATTTATAAAGAATTTTTAGATTCTCCCCAATGACATATTTGATCCATTCTATAGTTTTTTCCAAAAATGATAAGGAACCAAGTCAGAACGGAGACAATTTAAATCAGCAACAAAATCTACTAAAGCAATTGTATCAAAAGAAAAAGAATTTTGAGTAGCAATTGTAATTTTAATAAACCATTTTTGACCGGTAATACGAGATAATAGCCTAAGAAATGGTTTATCATCTTTGTATGAACTACTTTCCACTAAAATTCTCCCTATCTCGATTTTGTTTATTCTTTCTATGTCATCTATTTCACTGGGGGTTTCATATGTAATTAATCATTTTCCTTATCTATGGTCAAAATTAATTCATTAATTTTCCAGCAATCCTGAATTTGTTTATTCTTGAGAGTTTCGATTTCCGTTTTAATTTCACAAATTTCAAATTGAAGATCTTTAAGAGTACGAGCCGTTGTTTCAGGTTGTCTATCATGTTTGGACATAATGTCTTTTAAGTTGTAGGTTGTGATTCGTGGTGCGATCTTGATGTCGGGGTTGACTTTTTTTTTTTAATTTTTCTAGGTAAGCTAACTTAACTCGGGAATCATCTATATGATTAACAATATCTAAGAAGAATTCTTGGTCGCGAGAAAACATATTTATTTATGGATCGGAAGATGAAGAATAAAGGTCATCATATTGGTGTTCATTATCAGAACTACTGAAATGTGAAATCCTAACCCAAAATTTTTGAGTTTTAGTTATGTTACAGGTCTCCAATATTGCATGAGATCACAAAAACCTGTTTTTGAACAAGGTTCACTAAATGGGTCATAACTTTTAGCACACAAATTCGTTTTGAGCCCATAATCTATAAAATTGAAACTTAGACCGATCCGGAAGTGAGTTCATTGAAAAATATGGAGAAAAAAAAAAGAAACGTTCGGACACCCTTGGAGCAGTCTGGACGGTCAAAGAAGGAGAGTGGACAGATTGTATCTTGGGAGGGTTTGAGTGCTGGAAAAACAGGGAGGCGTCTGGACGCTTAATGAAGAAAGGGGGCAGCAGAGTTTCCAGACCATGAGGCATCCTGATGGCAACACGAGAAACTAGTTTTAAGAACCATTCCAGCATTCCAATTTGGGAGAAAACAAGAACACTCGAGAAGAGAGAGAAAATTAGTGAGAAAGCAAGATTTCTTGAGGATTTGGCTTGAATCTTGGTGGATTTGTGGAGCATAACAAGTTTCAAGAAGGATTCCAAGAAGATTGGGTGATTTGAGGTAAGTTTTCATGATTTTTCTAAAACTAGGTTTTGGTTAGATTTGTCCAAACCTTTGATTGGTTGGTTTAGATTCTTTAGGAACTTGATTATATATATGATTGTGGTTATATATTTAGGTTTGGTTGTTGATTACAAGTAGAGTTACAATTTTGGTGAAGTTTCAAGGATTTGGGAAAATCCTAGAGAGAGAAGGTAAGTTCTCTAAATTGATGATTAATATCATGTTGTTGATGTTAAATAGTGTTATTGCTTGGCGTGAGCACCACTGAGTGTTGAGTGGTGCTCACGCCAAGCAAGAGTTCGGAGGGGTTCAACACGTCTCCCATGGCAGGCGAATCCCTCTCAACCCTTTTTGACACCTCTCCCAACCAGGCAAAATTGATAGAAGGGAAAAGAATCATTTTGACCCTTGTACTTATAAAAAAGGGCAAGTAAACCCCTTAAGTTTAAAATGGGTTAAACAGGCCCCGTACTTTTCATGGTGGAGCAAAGAAGCTCTTTCGTCTATATTCCGTCAAAACGTAAATTATTTGTCCGTTAACAAGCTTATGTATTTTTTAAGATTATTTTATACATTCTAAGTTTCATTTTTATTGGTTTAAAGTAATCCTTGTACTTCAAGGTTTGGTCCATTTAGGCCCCTAAAAGTTTTAAGTATAGGGCAAATGGACCCTTCTATTTTGACATTGATTATAGCATAAATAATAGCAAAACAGCATCCCTCCACCCCTTCTACATTTTCTAACATTTTCTCTAGCATTCAAAATCTCCTCATCCTCTTCATCAGATTTGTCTTCAGAAATGACTGGCTCTTCTTCTTTAATGTTGTAATCCCTGTCAGAACTATAATCGATCTACTCCACCATTTCTTCTTCTTGCAAATTTTCAGAACTAGAGCTGACTTTAAAATCCCTAAATCTCAAATCGGTTAACCTTGAACCTATTTTACACAATTGCACGAAGAAGAAGACGAAGAAGAAGAAGAAGAACGACTAATTGGATTTGTTAACCTGAAACCTATTCTATGCAATTGCAAGAATAAGGTAAAAAGAAGACGATCCCATTTGTTAACGGCCACGTAACTCTTGTTTTGACGGAATATAGACTGAAAGACTTTTTTTGCTTCACCATGAGAAATAAGAGAGCATGTTTAACCCATTTTAAATTTAAGGGGCTTACTTACCCTTTTTTTTGATAAGTGGAAGGGCCAAAATGATTGTTTTCCCTTCATAAAATTACAAAAATTAGGAAAGCGTCGCATGTGCGATCTGCTCATCTGGCGATCTGCCATTGCAAGTTGAAACTTAGGTATCGTTTGATTTAGGAAATAGAGGTGGAATGAAGGGAAAATAAGGAATGAGTCATTCTATTCCTTTATTTCACATTCCCTCTCAACCTCTATTCTCATTCCACCCAAATTTGATGAAAATGATTCATTCCACATGAAATGAACCATTAAATGACTAAAATGTTCTTTTATTTTTAGATTTTTTTTTCAAAATTTTATTTTTCCTAGAATAATTTTCTTTTCACAGACTTTTTTTGTTTTTTTCAGATTTTTTCCTAAATTATTTTTGTAGATTTTTAAGCATATAAAATAATAATATAATAAATAAAATAAAAAACTTTTTCCGAAAATGACACACATATATTAATAAAGAATAAAATGAATAAAATATATATTTCATTGTCATTTTCAAAATAATATTTATGTATATGAAATGTAAGAATTAAATTGTCAGGACCAGTTGAACCATTTTACAGACATACGATTCATTAGGCAAAGAAACAATGAAACCCTAGCAAGAAGGAGCCCCCTCTCAGTCTTACACTCTCGGGCCTCTCCTTAATCAGTGATTCAGTCCGTCTCTTCAGGCCTTCGGCGACTGCGAATTCTCCGACTCACCGCCACACCACCTATCACCATCACCGCGACACCGCTTCTCTGTCTCTATTATATGTTCAAACTTCCTTCGATTCGTCGGTAAGCTTTTCAGAGGTTCAATTTCAGTCGATTTTGATGAATTTTTGCCACCCCTCTTAACACTGTCTCAATACACGGCTTCCAGGTCCCATATCTTCCATCATCCTTCCGTTCGGAGTAATTATCGAGTTCGAGCCTGCTGCCTTCAGGTATGTGTTCTTAAAGAAACATTTTGTTTTGGTCTTTGGCTCTGTTAATTCAATCTCTGTTTGGGTGAGTTGTGATGATCTGTTTATGTTAATTTAATCTCTGTGAATTGGTATGTTCTGACACTCGTTTAACAAATGAACTACTTTACATGTTACATGCTTAGACACCACTACCACATACGAATGGAATGGCATGGGCCGTAAGGATTGGGGTGTTTAATAGCTGCTATGTATATACATATATAACAATTTGGGCAACCGAAGGAAAAATTGAAACTTAAAATAATTGGAACTCCTTGATTGATTAAGAGTTAAGAAAAGCCTAGGAAAAAAAGGTGCATGTTTTTTAAGATTCTTTATTGCTTTTTTTTTGTAGGGATATGTTTTTCTTGACAGACAGCTAGAAAAGTGAAGGGAAGAGCACAACAGAACCGCATATTGCTATCACAATGGCAAGGAACATTAATTTTGTCCACAAAATTCCACTCTCTCCCCTAATCAAACATCCTATCTTATTCTCCTATTGTTGCTCCTCCCAATCCCAATATCAGACAGAAGTCGTTGATGACAAATCCCTGGACTTGCTGGACCAAGAACGCCATGAACAAGTTCTCAAGCTTCGAGTTCTCCTCCAACAGGACCACACAGATACTGCACATAGGCTGCTTCTCTCCCTCATTCAGACAAAATCAGTATTTTCTTCACCCTCTGATCTCTTTTCCCTTTTCTCTTTGTCCGCACCCTCCTTGAAACCTGCTTTCTCTAGTATACTCCTCTCCGTTTGTTGTGAGGCAAAGATGCTCCCTGAAGCAACTAAAGTCTACGACTTGATCAGAAATGATGGTATGCTTCCTTCTTTACCTTCTATGAAGTTGTTTCTTGAATATCTGGTGGGTTCAAAGCAGTTTCATAAAACTCTTAATCTGTTTGAGGAGATTGTGGCATCTGGGTTCGGGGCCCATAGCTTTGTGTATGGGAAAGCGGTGCTGGCTGCTGTCAAGTTAGGGGACTTGAAAAGGGCCAACGAGCTGGTTGATGACATGAAAAGGAGAGGACTTAGTCCGACTGTATTTATTTACAATGTACTAATTAGTGGGTTATGCAAAGAGAGGAATATGAGAGATGCAGGGAAGAAGTTCAAGGAAATGTGTGAGAGGAAGGTAGTTGCCAACCGGGTTACTTATAATACCCTCATTGATGGGTATTGTAAAGTTGGGGATGTAGAGGAGGCATTTAAGGTGAGGGAAAGGATGAGGGAAGAGAATGTGGAGCCAAATATTGTCACCTTAAATTCCTTGCTTGGTTCTCTTTGTCGGGTGGGGAGGATGGGGGAAGCCAAAAGTGTAGTGCACGAGATGGAAACACATGGGTTTATGCCTGATGACTTTACCTATAGTATCCTTATGGATGGACATTCGAGATGCGGAGATAGTGAAGGTGCAATTGCCTTGTATGAGGAAGCATCTAGGAAAGGAGTTATGATTAATAATTACACAGCTAGCATTTTGCTCAGTTCCTTCTGTAAGGCAGGGAAGGTTGAAAAGGCAGAGGAAGTTTTGAAGCAACTTATGGAAAATGGGTTTGTTCCGAATGAGGTGATCTATAACACAATTGTGAATGGGTATTGTCGAAGAGGTACTATGAGCAAAGCCATTGAAACTATTGAAGCAATGGAAGTTCGAGGGTTGAAGCCCAATGGCATTACTTTCCATCCTCTGATATCCAAGTTTTGTGAAATGAGAAAGATAGATGAGGCTGAGGACTGGGCAAGGAAGATGAAAGAGAAGGGAATTGCTTGGAATGTGGAGACGTACAACATCCTGATCAGCGGTTATGGAAGGCTGTGCCGTTTTGATAAATGTTTCCAGATTCTTGAAGTTATGGAAAATAGTGGAATAAAGCCAAATGTGATAAGTTATGGTTCTTTGATTCATTCTTTGTCCAAGGATGGTAAGGTTCTTGAGGCTGAAATACTCCTCAGGGATATGGTGGGGAGAGGGATTTTGCCAGATGCTCAAATATACAATATGCTTATAGATGGTTGTTGCATGATGGGTAGATTGCAAGATGCATTTAGGTTCCTGGACGAGATGGTGGGAAGTGAAATAGATCCCACAATTGTAACTTACAATGTACTCATTCGTGGGCTCTGTAAATTGGGAAGGGTAACAGAAGCTGAAGACTTGTTTCTCCAAATTAAAAGCAGGGGTTTAATTCCTGATGTATTCACGTACAATTCCTTAATCTCAGCATATTCTAATGCAGGAATATTCCAGAAATGTCTTGATTTATATGAGACGATGAAGGAAAAAGGAATCACACCTACTCTTCACACATATCATCCTCTGATTAGTCGATTTGGGAAGGAAAGAATGGCGGTTGTGGAGAAATTAGTTGATGAAATGCTAAAGATGGTTTTGGCTCCTGATAGAGTTGTCTATAATGCTCTTATACGTTGTTATTTAGAGCATGGAGATGTTCAAAAATCATTTGCTTTGCACAAGGAGATGGTCGACCAGGGAATACATCCTGACAAGATGACCTATGACAGCCTGATCATGGGGCATCTCAAGGAAGGGAGGCTGTCTGAAGTAAGGAATATTGTGAGTGATATGAAGGCTAGAGGATTGTTTCCTAAAGCTGATACTTACAACATACTGGTTAAGGGACATTGCGAGCTAAAAGATTTTGGTGCGGCGTATGCTTGGTATAGAGAATTGTTTGAGAATGGTTTCCTCCCAAATGTCTGCATTTGTAATGATCTTTCTGCTGGTCTTCGACACCAAGGGAAATTTCAAGAAGCTGACATTTTTTGCTTAGAAATGACTGCCAAGGGAATGAATGATAAAGTGGTAAATAAGGATTTATCTATGGTTGCCAAAATATGAGGAGGATCTACAGCAATTGGAATTCTCTCTCTTCAAATTGAATTAGTTTGTTATCATGGAGTCGATTTTCCCTTTAGAATATGGTATTGTTATATTATCCCAGTCTTTTAAGTTATCACCCCCAACATTTCTATCACCCCTAACATTTCTATTATAAATTTATTGGTGAACGTGTCTCCTTCTCTGACATGCAATTCACGCTGTTTTGGAGAATTATTTTAGATTTGTTTACATTATGAGTAAAAAACCAAGTACACGCCAGCCGCATATGTATCTCAACTAATTAATGTACAACTCAATTTCATATCGGCTTCTTTTTCCTCAAATTTCTCAGCAACCGAGCACAGCTCATAAATACTTTTATTTTGTTTTAATAAATTTGTAAGACTAGACTCAACGTATCAATCTATCCACAAATTAGAAATAATCTTATTGAGCATCCAAAATGACAGTGCTGAAATGATATGTAATCCATTAATCAACAAATAAAACAAACAAAATTCACAATGCAAAATCAATATATCATCCGTTCGAACATCTCAGCTTCCAAATGGTAGGAAACTCAAACCATTATATATTTAACAATGATATATGATATCAATTTAGAATGAAATTTGATTATACAATGGAATGAGTTATTATGGACAATTTAAGGCTGAACATATAATATTTTTCATTTCCATATATCATCCGTCAATCAACAAACCCCACAAAAAGGAAAAATATTTCATGTCATCAAATTTCTGACAGACCAAATGGAGATTTACTAAGTTATAAGCATTGATTATATAATCCTCAATTAACTCATATTTATGCATGCTTACACATAATGTCACGCGTTAATTATCATTCGGGAAAAAAAAATGAAATCCATGTTGCAGGCGTGCCTCCAAGGAAAAGACAATAACATGCTCAGTTGCTCTCATTGTTTCTGAGATATGCCAATGGTATCGCGAAATGCCTCCAGTCTGCTGTGTAGGTAGCAGAACATGTGTAGGGACAAAGCTAATAATTAAGCTGAGGACTGTAAGCGTTTTCAACTGAAAAAACAAAAGGAACATCAACACAACTCGTCAATAGTTTCCTATCTTTTATTACTTGGAAAGGACAGAGTGTATAAAAGCTTCCACCCAATTCGCAATCAAATATTTTTCAACACGACAACAGAACTTCATGTCTATAGACCTCTTAAAACACTAATTGGTAATGTACCAAACTCGTTAAGGGTAAAGACCAACTTGATCGTAGATTTCATTCTCTTTATCTCCGCAAGAAAAATCCTACTCGTCTTCAACATTTGTACGGAGATGAGCAGAAGAGAAATCCTTCTTTGACTTGTCCAGAACATAAGATTTATTTATGTTCCACAATGAGTCATGCCTACAACTTAATTTCTTCTTTTTTTTGCATGTTTGCAAATGCTTGCACCTAGCATATAGGAATAGCTAGTATTATGTGGAAACTAACACGGGGCCACTTAAAGAACACTCTTTAAGAATTTTGTTTCACAACTAAAGTACAAAATGCAGGAAAGGGCTTGTAGACAATAACTCAAGTACAAAATGCTGGGGAAGGTTGTGCTTAATTCCTACAGAAACTGCCGACATTTGGATCGGTAAAAGGTTGACTATGCAAGACTTGCTTGCACTACCAAGAACTAACATTTACAAGCACAAGGATTCGAGTTTGAGCATGTATACCATACGAGTTTGGCCAGCAACATTCAATGGCTCAACATCTAGGCGGTTAGACTAGGCAGTTAGACAATCTTATCATTAAGGAATAGGTTTGCACTTCTCGGTGTTCATGACCAATATCTCCAGAACTAGAATTTCTATTCTCTATTATTCCTCTTTTAATCTAATCGTATGCACCCTAAAAAAACGCAGATGAAATGAAATGATATCATCCCATAGTTGCAATGTAAAAAATAAAATTCTCCACCATAGTTCGACACGGATTCATTGCCCATTTTGACGAGTCCGTGCTTCCTAGAGAATGGCTAATGAGGAAGGAAATTTTTTTATCAGTTTCTGCAAGAATAAAAATTCTCCAATGCATCATATTGATGACTCTACAGTATGACAAAATCACTAACTTCAACGGAGCTTTTTGAATCTCAGCAATTCACCCTCTCAAAGACAAATGCTAAATCTAGGTTCTGATTAAAGAGAGCAGATCCAACAAAATCTTCACCTGCAAGGGCAAAACCACTGAAGCAAATTGAATAACCTCCTGTTATTCCACGACCACAAAGATTATTGCCAAAATCAATCTAGTCTTTCATGTCAAAAATCTAAGTTCAAGCATCTTTGCTCTTTCTACTTCTCATCTAGCTGAAACATATGCAACCTTGAACAGATAGAGCTTAATCCAATACTTCATTTTGTAGCACCATACTTTACCTAAAACATCATCATAAGGTTGCTTGTGTTCACAGACTATAAGGGAATCTATTGAAACTCCCTGAACCCATGTTCTGAAACCCAAAATCAGGAGAAATGCACAAGATTGTGTTGGAAAAGAAGAAACCAAAAGACGTTAATCGAGGTTCTTAACAATGAGCTACATCCTCTCTTTTATCAAGCTAAATAGACAAAGGCATTATGATCGATGATCTACACATTCAGAGCCTCTCAAAATTTCTAAAACCCAACATTATTCTAAAACATTATAATATTAAAACTGCCATGTGTATAGATTTAATGTAATTATTGTCCATGACAGCGACGTAGAGCCTCAAAATGATCTACAAATTCAGATTCTTTCAAAATATCTAAAACCTAATATATTATTCTTAAAGATTAGAATGTTAAAAGAACTGATTATGAGAGGTTATCCAACACCACAATCTTCTCCTATCAGCATAACTATCAAAAACATAAATAAAAGCAGTTGGAAAGAAGAAGTTCCAACTGCTGCCGTTACATGACAACATAACCAGTGATTGCTGTCGCCAAGTAAGACAGCCTCATCTCCCACTTGAATCTTCTAACAACTGCTTAATTCTCATAAAATCTGTTCAAACAGTTGTAATGATGAATCATAATACGAAGCTTGAAAACAAATTCCAAAATATTTAGCCACTCAATCATGCAAAAGCAAACATCTACATGCAAGGATTTTATAGTTTAACAAGCACCTCATCGTTCAAAATGCTTTAACTGTGGCATTAGAATCATATCTCAAAACACACCTAATGATTATGCATTCAACGGATTACAAGCCATACATCATGACAACAAACATGTTAGCAACAACTCTGGAAAAAAAAACTAGATGCAAATATTAGCATTGGCAGAGGAGATGAAAACATCTTGAAAGGTTTGTACTAGTTAGCTACCCACCTAGAAGATGCGGTCACAAGAGCAACAAATCTGAGCAGGTACATTTTGTCAACAATGCTGAGATAATAGTCAAGTAAAAGGACGCACTGGAAAGAGCTATCGACTGGAAATTGCAAAGTTGTCTAAATTAGTAAACCTAACCATAGACGAAAACCCAAGGAACATAAGAAGAAAACAAACAAACTGATGAGAAAGATTATCCTGTTGCACACTGCAATAATACAAGATTTTATCCAAGAGAGGAAAAGGCTACATAGCATACATCAAAGATCTATACAAAGCAACTTAAGACATATATGGCATTGTGTATGCAGGTTTGACAGTTGTGGATAACAATCACCCATATAATAATCCAACAAATGAGTCACATAACATAGTCAGCACACTTGACTAGTATGCATTTCAACTCCATACCTTGTCTTTAGATGCTCTGCAACTATTCAAGAAAAATTCTAGCACTAGCACAGGTATGCAAAAGTTTGAGAATGACAATGAAACCTTCATCTATAATATATTCGCTATGAAAGAAATAGTTTACTCAATGGCAGAGAAGATGGTTGTGCAAGAAAGTAACGCAAGGTATATAGTTTACATATTATGGAGCTTGTATTTTGAAAGCATCTCATGTTGTTAATAATATAGATTGATATCAAACCCCCTATTATAAAGGGATATGCACATATAGGATAGGATATCAGTGGATCCTTTATTTTGGTTATGAATTACCTAGTTTGAGATTTAGACGAAACCTAGCAAGTCTATAAGTGGAGCCATTTTTTGTTCATGGTGGCTATGTAAAGGTTAAGCTATAGCACCCTCGATGTAAATATAATTAAAGTATGTTATTATCTTAAAATTATTCATCAATTCCGCACTAACTAATAGAAACATTTATAATTTAACATAAAGCACATAATAGTGTAATTATCAGTTAACAATGCAGTACTTCTATTCATGATAATATTCTATTTCAAGTTAATAAATATCAAAAAAATTACCAAAAAATATACCAGAACAAAGACCCAAACCACAAAACATCGACAAGAAAATTGTAGCAAAATCCGAGCTTCAAACTAGTGTATATATATAATCTATACATATATAGTTTAGTGGTAAGAAATCAAGGGAGAGGGAATAATGTATGAGAATGTGGATGTATTAAGAGATGTGTTTTGCTGATGTAGCTGAGTATGTGACTTGGCTTTTAGGTAATAGAGGTGAGATTCAATATCAATTTTAGTGGGAAAATGATGGAGGAATAGAATGTTAGTAGCTTGAATTTTGGAAAATGAAAAAAATTGTATTGGAAGATGAATTTTACTGATGTGGCTGTATTGAGAGACATGTTTGCTAATGTGGATAAGTATATATGTGGGACAACTTTTATTTAATATGGGTGAGACTCAAATGAAAAGTTAATGGGAACATTTGTATTTCCCCATTGCAGTTTATAGTTTAGGGTTTAGGTCCTTTGGAAGTTTTAAGGTTTAATTTTTCATATTATTTCATCATCCTCTAAAGTGTACTGTTAGACTTTAAGAGAGTTCCGAAGATGATATGACTCATCTACTATAAATAGGGTGACAATCTCTGTAACAAAGGACACTAAAAATATCAAGAATATAGGTGTGTGTTGAGAGATCAGTAAGGGGCTCCTGAAGGGTGAAATTCATGGTGTTATCCTTTTGATTAGCATCCATCGACCTTTGCATTGTGACATTTTTCCGTTCAGAAATCCTAATCAAGGAAGTATAATTGTATATATATATATATAATTCCTACATTGGTATCAGAGGTTGAGGTTAGTATTAGTCACCATGCTAGGTGTTTCGTTCATAGGAAGCATGCTTTCTTTTCATAAAGTATGCTTGTTTTTTCAATTTTGTGAAAACTATGATGAATCTTATGTTTTTTTGGATGAAATTTTGCATGAAAATACTTATATGTATGTTAAATGTATGCTTAAAATTTTGGACCTAAACACATAGTGTAAAGAGAGAAAATCGTAACCCTAACTGAATGTACCCGAAACTTTGTATGCTATATGCTTTTGAACCAAAAGGTTTTTTGTCAAAAATTTTGCATGGTTGGAATCCTCTTGTCAAAATCTTTCAAACGGTATATTATATGCTTAATTTGGATAATTGGTTGTAAAGATATGTAACATTGAAATTTTGAATCGAATCAAAATGTTTCTTTAAAAATTTTGGGTTTTGTGTTCTTGAAAAACACTGTTCTTCACAATTCTCACTCTCAAATGGTGGAGAGTGCTCTACACGTGTCATACAGATCAACTCCAATAGATGATTGGATGCTACAGTCATGATCATGATGGCGGAACAAATCAAGTTTCAAAAATTGATCCAAAAAAAAGGCTGGAAAGGCAACATTTGTGTTACACGCGCCTGGGTTGCCGTTACTCGCTCATTTGGACCGTGCATCTAGGTCGAATACCCGACCCACGGACCTAATTTAGTTGCGTCATGATTTTGGGTTCAAGCCAGATTGGTTTTTCAAGCCCAATTTTATTATTTGAATTTCAGAAAATAGAATTCTAATTTTTTTGGGCTGGGCTGAGAGTATTTGGGCACGTGTGGGCTCTAAAAAATTCCAAAAATTACAGAAAGGATTTAAAATTCTTAAGATTTAATTTCCTAATTTTTCTATGCTCGAAAAAATATTTTGCTCAATTTATTGACACTTAAACATATTTATTTTTTGTTAAAATATGATGAACTTTGAAGCCAACAATATGAGAATTCTATCTAGGGAAAAAAGTTATTTAATTGTGCACCGAATTATTCGGAAGCCCCCATTTTTCTGGGAACAACTTGAGTTGTTTGTTTTGGTTCCCATATTTTTATAAACTAAATATGTATTTTTTTTTCATTAAAATTGATTGGTACATTAAAGTGACGATTTTAAGTTTTTGGATTATTTTATGCTTTAAATAACATTTTTTTTTCTCTCTTGCGAGAAAATATCTGTAACACCTCAATCCAAGATAGTTAATTTATTACCCCCAATAGATAGCGTTACTCTTCAGACCATTTAAATTCTCAACAAACTCTAAAGTTACTCTAACAGATATCTGTAAATAAAATAGTCTCTTAAATATTAAGTACTTAGCCTCCATTCTCAAAACATCATTCCACACTAAGCATCTCCACATAATCCCTTGGTAAATACTCGGTATTAAATCCACAATAAACTGCTTATTGATAAATTCTAAATTCAAACATAACCCTTCAAATCATTTATTCAGCTAGCTGTTTCCCTGAACGAGCCACCATGACATGAGTGCCTCACTGGGGATCCACGCCATCACCATCATCAGCAATTTCAGCATACTCATCATCACCTGCGTCACGGAACGTTATGAGCCAAAGCTCGGCAAGTAACATTTTTTGCATGGATGCACATGAGCTTCTTTATTAAGAAATGTAGCCAATTTAAAACATTTATCCAGTATTACGGCCCCTAACTCTAGTAAACTGCTACAGGGCAACCGGTCGGGATTTCCTCTTTATATCCTTCCTTAGAACATTCTCCTGTATCTGAATTATATCCTTCTCTTTTCCTTCCAATCATATGAACAATTACCAATAACCTTAACAGTACACCCTCCCTGTAGCAGTTATACTAGGTTTATAAAACCATTTAATCCATCACATAAACCTTGCAGTATGAAATGCCATGCAATGCATAATTGCAAAAACCGATAACTAACAGTAGATCTTCAATATAAACACATTCTCATATATCCACATTAATCATCAAACCATCGGTCATAATCACTCAATGCATATATAACATTTAAAACAATTGAATCAGTAATATAGAATTAATAACACAGTTCCGTGACACAGTTGAAACGTTACTTACCTTGGCACCCTTTTGTTATCTCACTAATTCAATTATAATGAAATGGTTCCTGCATATTATAATAAATAAATATTCACCATCAATTCCATTAAAATTTAAACACCCAATTAATCAATTAATTAATCTGGTCAACCACCTAGGGTCAACCGAGTTCTCACCCTGACCGGGTCGGGTCGACCCGGTTGACATCCCCCTCCCCAGGGTGGTCAGTAGACCCGTTCACCAGAAAACGGGTCGCCGCCATTCCGAAGGCGGTAGCGCCCACGCCGACCTCCACTTGTAGCCCATGATCCAGTGAACTCCATGGCGGCGATGGTTACCTGATCGGTGACCGGTGTTGGCCGAATCGACGCTATAAAGGTGCGGCGGCCGTGTACTTCTTCCTGCCGTATCTCGGCGCTGCCTCCTTCTTTCCGTACGAAAAAGCTACCACCGCACTGTCCTCTTTCCAATGATACTAGATTCGCCGGAAACCGTTGCCCCTTCGCCGGTCTGGAGTTTCCGTCGCCGCTGCTACCTCTCTCTCCCTCTCGCCCGTTGATTTTCTGTTTCTCTCGAGATACATGCTTTTTATATTGTTTTAATTAGGGTTTGTTTTGACCCTTTTTACCCTCACCTCCTCTACCCCTTTCCATTATACCTTCTATTGGTACATTGTTTTACATTTACTAAATCCTAATTAATTAATTTATTATTATTTATTTATGCTTTTTTTATTATTTTAAATTAATAGCCAACTACGAATTCGGGGTGTTACAGTCTTCCCCTGTTATAAAAATTTTGTCCTCAAAATTGGTTACCTGAATAATTCTGGATATTTGGCCTTCATGTCATCTTCTCTTTCCCAAGTAGCTTCTTACACTTTCTGATTCCTCCAAAGAACCTTCACAAGTGCGATATCCTTATTTCTTAGTTGCTTCACCTCCTTTGCCAAAATCTCCACCGGCTTTTCTTCATAGGACAAATCTGGAGTAAGCTCCAAGGGTTCGTAGCTCAGTATATGGTTCGGATCTTCGATATATTTCCGTATCATCGATATATGAAATACATTATGTACACCTGACAAGGATGGGGGTAAGGCTAATCAATATGCTCTAACTCCCACCTTATCAAGAATTTCGAACGGCCCTATATATCTTGGACTTAACTTTCCTTTCCTTCCAAACCTCATCACTCCCTTCATAGGTGCTATTTTTAGGAACACATGATCTCCAATCTCGAATTCTAACTCCTTCATTCTCCTATCTGCATAGCTCTTCTGTCGGCTCTGCGCTGTTTTGATTCTGGCCCGAACCTTCTCTATAACATCCTTAGTCTCTTGTATTACTCTGGTCCAATTTGTTGCCCTTCTAAGAATCTCCTCTCACCCACTTCGTCCCAATGTATTGGTGACCTACATTTTCGTCCATATAATGCCTCGTATGGAGCCATGCCAATGCTTGCCTAATAGCTGTTGTTGTACGAAAACTCGACTAGAGGTAGATATCGTTCCCACTTTGCCGACCAGTCCATCACACATGCTCTTAACATATCCTCCATTATCTGTATCACCCTCTCGGATTGCCCATCACTCTCTGGATGAAAAGCTGTTCCAAATTCCAGCTTGGTGCCCATTGCCCCATGGAAACTGTTCCAGAATTTCGAAGTAAACCTGGGGTCACGGTCTGACACTATGGAAACTGGAATCCCATGTAGTTTTACTATTTCCCTCATGTACAAATCTGCATACTGGTTCATGCTAAATGTAGTCTTCACCCCTAGAAAGTGAGCCGTCTTGGTAAGCCGATCCACAATCACCCATATTGCATTATTTCCTTTTTCAGACCTCGGTAGTCTTGACACGAAGTCCATTGTAATGTGCTCCCACTTCCACCTAGGAATTTCCAAAGGTAATAACATGTCTGACGGCCTTTAATGCTCTGCCTTGATCTGCTGACACGTCAAACACTTAGCTATAAACTCCGCCACCTGTCTCTTCATTCCCGGCCACCAATAATGTAATTTCAAATCCCGGTACATTTTTGTACTTCTAGGGTGGATAGAATACAGGGTATTGTGAGCTTCTATTAAAATGTCTTTCCTTATCTCCGCATCATCCGGTACACATAATCTTCCTCTGTACCTCATCACACCCACGTCATCTATCGTAAATTCTATTGTCTTGCCCGTTTCTATCTCCCCCTTCTGTTTAACCAACCACTCGTCACTTAATTGTTTCTCCTTAATTCGATTCATTAATGTTGGCTGCACCCTCATCATCGCTAGACTGCTCACCTGCCCCTTTGGAACTATCTCCACACTCAACTTTTGTAGATCCCGTAATATCATTGGTTGTACTCCATGCGAGGCTAGTGATATCTTCCTGCTAAGCACGTCTGCTACCACATTTGCCTTTCCCAGATGATAATTGATCACACAATCATAATCCTTCACCAATTCCAGCCATCGTCGCTGCCTCATATTCAACTCCCCAATTCCAGCCATCGTCGCTGCCTCATATTCCACTCCTTCTGTGTAAATAAATACTTAAGACTTTTATGATCCGTGTATATCTCACATTTCACCCCATACAAATAATGCCTCCATATCTTCAATGCGAAAACTACTGCTGCTAGTTCTAAATCGTGGGTGGGGTAATTCTTCTCATAGTCTTTCAATTGTCTCGATGCGTACGCGACTACCCTCCCATTCTGCATCAACACACAACCCAGTCCATTCTTGGAGGCATCACTGTACACCACAAATCCACTTTTTCCATCTGGCACTGTCAGTACAGGAGCAGTTATCAACCTCTCCTTTAACTCCCGAAAACTCTCTTCACATTTCTCATCCCACAAAAATCTAGTGTTCTTTTTCGTTAAAGCGGTTAAGGGTGTTGCTAGTCTGGCAAAGTTCTTCACAAACCTTCTGTAATAACCTGCTATCCCTAAGAAACTTCAAACTTCAGTGACATTCCTTGGCGTTGACCAATCCACCACTGCTTCTATCTTATTGGGATCTACCAATATTCCTTCTTCTGACACCACATGCCCCAAAAACCCCACCTGCCTCATCCAAAAATCACATTTCTTGAGTTTCGCGTAAAGTAGATTGTCCTTTAACACTTGTAAGGTCATCCGCAAGTGTCCTTCATGCTCCTCCAGATTTCGTGAGTAAATTAGGATATTGTCAATAAAGACAATAATAAAGCGATCGATGTATTCCTTGAATACTCTATTCATTAGGTCCATAAATGCAGCAGGAGCATTTGTTAATCCAAATGGCATTACTAAAAACTCATACTGACCATAACGCGTTTTGAAAGCAGTTTTCTTCACATCCTTCATACTGACTCTCAATTGGTGATACCCTGATTGTAAATCAATTTTTGAAAAGACTGTAGCTCCTTGTAACTGATCAAACAGGTCTTCAATTCGTGGTAGTGGATACTTGTTCTTGATTGTTACCTTATTCAATTCCCTATAATCAATGCAAAGTCTAAGGGATCCATCCTTCTTTTTCACAAATAACACCGGTGCTCCCCACGGTGAATAACTGGGTCGAATAAACCCTTTCTCTAATAATTCCTCCAATTGTTCCTTCAATTCTTTTAGTTCTGCCGGTGCCATCCGGTAGGGCGCCCTTGATATGGGAGTTATACCCGGCTCTGTTTCAATCTCAAAACTAATCTCCCTTTCTGGTGGTAAAGTTGTTAGATTATCAGGAAATACCTCTCGAAAGTCTCTTACCACCAAAATTTCCTCCACTCTTGCTATCGGTTCCTTCTTAGTTACCACCACACTAGCTAGATAGGCATTGCACCCCCCCTCACAAGTTTCCTAGCCTTCATCATTGAGATTAACGACATATGCTTCATTCTTGAATCAGCCTTAAATTCTAGCAATTCTCCTGATGCTGGCTTTACAGTTACCTTTTTATTTCGACAATCGATGGTGGCATCATATTTTGCAAGCCAATCCATCCCCAATATTACTTCAAATTCCTCTAGGTTCAGTACCACTAACGCCGTAGTTAAAGTTTTATTCGCTATTTGAATGGGGCATTCCCGTACTATTTGATTGGACTCCATTACATCACCAGAAGGCAGGGTGACTAAATACCCCATGTCTATACTTTCTGGTATCACACCTAGTTTCTTAACAAGTGTACGTGCTATGAATGAATGTGTAGCACCAGAGTCAATCAATGTATATGCGATAAGTCCATGGATAGAGATGTTACTGCTTATTGCTGTTGCATCCTCTCGACTCACCTGCTCCTGAGTCATCGCAAAAACCCTAGCTGGCACCTTCTTCTGATCCGATGACCTCTTTGGACACTCCCGAGCATAATGCCCCTTTTCCTTGCACCAGTAACACGTACTAGATCCCTCCAAACATTCTCCAGCGTGTGCCTTGTTGCATTTGGAACATAATGGCCTACCCTCCATCTTGGATTTTGCTGCATTGCTAGTTGTTGTTCCAGTCACCATCTTTGGCTTCTTGTTGTTCCCTTGAGTAGTATTTCACTCCAGATCATTCCATGGCCTTGTTGCCTTAGTGGGGACTCCCGTCCTGACACTTTGTCTCTGCCTCTGGATATCTTTTACGATGTCCTTCTGATCCTCTTCAGCCATCATTGCCTTGTCCACCATATCCTCATACGTTGTTGCTGTTGACATCCTCACCATACTCCTGATTCTGGGATTCAGTGCTCTCAAGAAATGATCCTTCTTTAATTCAGAGCTCTCAGCGAGGAATGGGACGAACTTGCACCCTTGTTCGAATTTTCGAACCAATTCCACTACTGTCATGCCTCCCTGCTTGAGTTCTAGAAACTCTTTGACCTTTCTGTCCTTCACGTCTTTGGGAAAATACTATGTGTCGAACATCTCCTTAAATTTCTCCCATGTGACATTGGCTATATCCACGGCAAGCTTTGCCCCATCCCACCAGTCTCGAGCATTCAGAGTCATCATGAAAGTGGCACACTGTACTTTCTCCGTATCCTCCAATCGCAAATGCTCAAATATGGTCTCAAGTGCTCTGATCCATTCCTCCGCCACCAAGGGATCGATACCCCCTGAAAATTCCTTTGGGTTTAGCTTTCGGAACCTCTCAATGACATCCATCCTCTGAGGAGGACGTTGCTGCACCTTGATTAGCCTCCGCATCTGTTCAGCATGTTGTTGCTGCTGCTGTTGCATCATATCTAACATGCGAGCCATCATCTCTGAATTCCCGAACTCATTGCCTCTCGGTGCCGCAACCCCACCTCGTGCCTTATTCGCCACTCCACGTTCATCACCAGTCCGTTCTTGCTCATCGCCGTTTCTTCTAACAAACCCGCTGCGGTTCATGTTGTTGTCTACATGCATTCCATGTAACATTCATTCAATACATAAGAGTTTGCTACCTCTTACACATCCATATTATACCACACCTTTAACATTGCACATCATATTAACACAACTACTTACTCATGATAACATAAATAATAGAATGGAACAAGAATACCAAATAAATAAAATAGATAGATAAGTAAAAGTAATAATAAATCCCTAAGAAATTTTATTCAAAAATTAAATCCCCAATAGAAGTTATCATAAAAAGAAAATCATGAAACAACTCAATAACTAATAAATCATCTCTCTCCACTTTATTCTCTCCATAATAAAATCAATACCAACTGTCTACTAACTCCTTTACTAACTTCATATGCCTGACACTACTACTTGTTGAGACTTTTGTTGATAGTAGGCCTTATACATGCACACTAGTGCACTAACCAGATCAATATTCCCTTGTGGTTGCTTCTTAAGGCTTTTCCACATAAACTTTAGAATGATGCCTTCCCCTAAAGTCAGTTTGCTTAGTAGTAGCCTCACTTTAGTCTCCAAAGGTAATATGTAGTCAACCTCAAGGGATGACAACACTCCTGCTAAGTATCCCACATAACGTTCAGTTGACCATAGTGGCTCTCTTTTCAATTGATAATACTTCTTTGGTCCCTGCTGGCATGCATCTACCTCTCATTACCTTTCGTGTCTTCTTTATATTCTCCATCTCTACCTGAACCATACGCAATCGACACTACCATCAATTATCCCATCAAACCCTTTACTAGACCCTAACAAGAAAGTACATAAACCAGACAATTACTTGCACCCTTAAATAAAACGTTAACATAAACAAAACAAAAAGGAAAGAACTTTACATCTTAGCACGTTTACCTGTCGATGGTCGCGTCGATCCCCAGTGCTCATGTACTTTTACTTCCAATTAACCCTCCCTAGTATTATACTGTATCGTGAAGGATTCTTTCCTCTGATACCAACTGTAACACCTCAATCCAAGATAGTTAATTTATTACCCCCAACAGATAGCGTTACTCTTCAGACCATTTAAATTCTCAACAAACGCTAAAGTTACTCTAACAGATATCTGTAAATAAAATAGTCTCTTAAATATTAAGTACTTAGCCTCCATTCTCAAAACATCATTCCACACTAAGCATCTCCACATAATCCCTTGGTAAATACTCGGTATTAAATCCGCAATAAACTGCTTATTGATAAATTCTAAATTCAAACATAACCCTTCAAATCATTTATTCAGCTAGCTATTTCCCTGAACGAGCCACCATGACATGAGCGCCTCACTGGGGATCCACGCCATCACCATCATCAGCAATTTCAGCATACTCATCATCACCTGCGTCACGGAACGTTATGAGCCAAAGCTCAGCAAGTAACATTTTATGCATGGATGCACACGAGCTTCTTTATTAAGAAATATAGCCAATTTAAAACATTTATCCAGTATTAGGGCCCCTAACTCTAGTAAACTGCTACAGGGCAACCGGTCGGGATTTCCTCTTTATATCCTTCCTTAGAACATTCTCCTGTATCTGAATTATATCCTTTTGTTTTCCTTCCAATCATATGAACAATTACCAATAAACTTAACAGTACACCCTCCCTGTAGCAGTTATACTAGGTTTATAAAACCATTTAATCCATCACATAAACCTTGTAGTATGAAATGCCATGCAATGCATAATTGCAAAAACTGAGAACTAACAGTAGATCTTCAATATAAACACATTCTCATATATCCACATTAATCATCAAACCATCGGTCATAATCACTCAATGCATATATAACATTTAAAACAATTCAATCAGTAATATAGAATTAATAACACAGTTCCGTGACACAGTTGAAACGTTACTTACCTCGGCACCCTTTCGTTATCTCACTAATTCAATTATAATGAAATGGTTCCTGCATATTATAATACATAAATATTCACCATCAATTCCATTAAAATTTAAACACCCAATTAATCAATTAATTAATCTGGTCAACCACCTAAGGTCAACCGGGTTCTCACCCTGACCGGGTCAGGTCGACCCGGTTGACCTTCCCCACGCCGACCTCCACTTGTAGCCCATGATCCGGGTTCTTCCTGCCGTATCTCGGCGCTGCCTCCTTCTTTCCGTACGAAAAAGCTACCACCGCACTGCCCTCGACGTCCTCTTTCCAATGATACCAGATTTGCCGGAAACCGTCGCCCCTTCGCTGGTCTGGAGTTTCCGTCGCCGCTGCTACATCTCTCTCCCTCTCGCCCGTTGATTTTCTGTTTCTCTCGAGATACGTGCTTTTTATATTATTTTAATTAGGGTTTGTTTTGACCCTTTTTACCCTCACCTCCTCTACCCCTTTCCATTATACCTTCTATTGGTACATTGTTTTACATTTCCTAAATCCTAATTAATTTATTATCATTATTTATTTATGCTTTTTTTTATTATTTTAAATTAATAGCCAACTACGAATTCGGGGTGTTACAATATCAAAGGACAATATTATTGTCATACTATATGATGCCTAAGGAAAAATGCCTAAAATAAATTATATTTGTTGGTTGTAGCAATGGTAAGAACAAATATGGGAGTTGTTCCTAGTTCTGGAGGGACTACTTGGAAGCCCAGTCTAGTAGAGAATGGACATTCCAATTCAGATTCAAGTGATGATGAGTGGTCTAGCAATGATGATATGGTAGATGGGTCTCAAAAGGACGTTGAGTCAAATTTTGAGGAATATCATTTGCCTGAAATCGCCATCTTAATAGACTCTAATACCATTAAACTTCTTTGCTTGCTCTGATACCATAGACGATGATCAAGTAAGCAAATAACAATTTAAGCAAGCAATATTTAATTAGGCAATTGAAAATTGTTATATTCATAGAGTCTCAATAAACAATCTGATATAAAGAGAAAGTATAATAATAAAGTAACTGTTTAATTTTTGTTGTATCCTATTTTTGTCCAAAGCTCCAAATATAATTTTGAATAAAGTTAGGATTGTGCTCAATTCCAATTAGAGTTCAAAAGAGTAATTCTTAATTTAAGTTCTAGCCAAAATGAGGAGTTGGAATCCAAGTAAAAAATCCAAATAAAAATAAGTAATTTTGGGCTCAATATTTAATTTAAGCCCAAATGAATAAGGGAAAAATCAGGCCCGTTTGTCACACGTTTTCAATTGCAGCCTAGTCTAACTCAAACCTAAAGACTATCCCAATCTAATCTTAAGCCCAAAGGAATGGCCCGTTAAGAAAAAATGTCATATGAAGCTCATCACCTAAAGCCCAAAGATTGAAGTGAGGAGATAGCGCGGCCCAAGCTTTCTTCAACCCTAGAAGGAAAGTCGAGATACTGAAGGAAGAAAAGGGCGGCGCTGGAAGGGAAAAGTAGAGAGAGAGAGAGAGAGAGAGAGAATAGGGGGCCATCCTAGGGTTCACACTGAGGAGGGATTTGGAGCCTTAGATGTAGAGGATTTCGTGATTTATTAGAGGAAGGTGATCGATTTTATGTGTTATTTTAGGAATAAAAGAAATCCTTGAGGAATTAGGGGAGAGATAATTGAGAAATCGGAATGGAAACAGAATCATTAGGAGAAGCAGATATCGGGGTTGATAGGTTATAAATAGAAGCTCCTAAGGAAGAAGAGGGGGATCGAAGCTTTTGTTCTAAAAAAATAGCTCAAATCCTTTGTACCACTGGAAGTCTTTAGTCGAGCCAAACCTCTAGCCCAAGTTAGTTGCCACTCACAAGCATCAGTGGCCTAGTCCCCCTTCCAGGCACTTTCAATCCCCATGTCAGTCCCAAAATCGGCCATTATCCAATCACCCAAAGCCATCGAGTCACCATCTTCAAATATCTCAATTTCTATTCTTTCCGGTCCATTCCCAATTTATGTGGATTGTTCTTTCCCTTGTTGCACTCTGGAAGATTTGGTGTTCAATAGCTTAGGTATAATGCAATTTTGATCTTACCTTGTTTACTAGATCACTTGTGTACTTGGTTTGCATCGTTATTTGTTATGTATGATGTTAAATTGCCTAGAATATTGACAGTATATTTGGACTGTATGGTTTTCAAATTTTGACTTTTTGGTTCACTGATTTTACTTCATTCTCATGTACTTGATATCCCAGTTCTTTGATTATTGAAAGTATGTTCTGATCTAGCATGAGTTGGTTTACTAAACTTTGTAATTGGTTTCATGAAGTTATTATTTTTCAATTTCCTAGATGCTCTACTATTATTTGTTTGCCAGAAATCTTGTTTATAATAGCACAACTAGTTTATATAATTTTTGTTGTGATCTTGATGCCCTAATGAATTATGTGCTGAAGGAAGAATTGTTTTTATTGCCCTGTATTTAGAGAATATCCATGAATGTTTTTGATGTATTGAACATGGATTCATATATGTTGAGTGGCTTTGTATGATATTGTGAGAATTATTTTGATGTTGTGTCTTTGAAGGGTGATGTCTCTATGTCACTAAGGTTCATCGGTCTCCCAAAATTGTGGTAGTTTATTGATGGATGATTCATGTCATTATTTCAATTCACTGTGAAAGATAGAACTACAGCTTGTTATTGTGTGTCAATCTTGGATGAATCCATTGGATAGCTTATGATGTGTTTACGATTACATGTATTGGTTTGCTTGGTGTAAGTTATGGGCCATGAGGTTAGGTTTGAATGAGCGGATCTTAATTTAATGATAATTGGGCCGAATAGAAAAATTTCATAGGTTTTGGGCCTTGTGATTTATATGTTTGGGTTTGTTTGATTATTTGAATTGAATTTGAGTATAGGTTTAATGGAGTTGGGTCAAGGGATTATATGAAGTATTTGGGCTTTGGTTTTGTGTTCATTAGGATTTAAAAAATATTGCATTGTAACAAAATTGTTCACGGGTATTCTGTAAGCTAATTTCATAAAAGCAATTGATTATAAATTTTCAGTCATGTTAATTTAATAGCATGACTGAAATAATTGATTGCTAATAAAGAAAGGGAACCGAGGTCCCATAAATTATGCTTGTCGGTAGCTCAATATGATGTTAATATGTTATTTATTTGAAGCATGCTTTTTTCATGATATTTCCTCTAATGTTTCTTCTGTGGCTGATTTTAGGCCCATTTTGTGTTGCAATGTTATTTACAGGAGTTAATGGGGCTGAGGAGTTTGATATTTCCTCTCAATAAAAATTGACTTCAAAAAGACTTTTGACTCTATGCAATGGAAGTTTATTAGGAATATTTTCCTTTTGTTTGCTTTCCCTTATAGTTTGTGCATTGGGTGATGATATGTGTAGAAACTACTGCCTTCTTTATAGGAGTTAATGGGGACCTGTTTGGGTTCTTCAAAGTTAAGTGTGGGGTTCGACAAGGAGATCCATTATATCCCTATCTCTTCATTATGTGCATGGAGTACTTTTATAGGTAGTTGAATCTTGCTTTTGCCAATCCAAGCTTTGGCTTCCATCCCAAGTGTCACTCATTAAGAATATCTCACTTAGCTTTTGCTGATGATGTTGTTCTTTTATCTCGTGGAGATCTTTCCTCTATGCAGACTCTTTATGATGAGCTCATGGGAATTTAGCAAGGTCTCTGGATTATCCATTAATGCTATGAAATCTTCTATTTTCTTTGGAGGAGTAAATCAGATTATTAGAGCTAGTATTCTTCGGGCTACTGGTTTTTCTATGGGCTTCTTTCCCTTTACCTATCTTGGAGTGTCTTTGAGTCCTCATAGACTTCTTACTAGCCAATTCAGTCCTCTAGTTTAGAAGGTTGAGTCAACGATCCAGCTTTGGAAGGGGAAAATTTTATCTTATGCTGAAAGGTTGGAGCTTATTCGTTGTGAAATCCCAATTTTTCTATGGTTTAAAAATATATATATATATATATATATATATATATATTTTTTGATAAACCACTGTTGGTGGAGACGCCTCCACCGACAACAAAAAGTTTGAAAAACCACATGGTGGAGACCATGTGGTTGGAAGATAAGATCATAATTATTTAAAATATATATAATAAAAAAAATTAATTGGTTTGCAAACTTTCGGTGGAGAAAGGTCACCAATAGTGGAGCTAATAATACATGGTGCGACCTTCGTTTGGCATTTAAGCACAACTAAAATTAAATAAAAGAGACCATGTAATGTGTCTCCATTTAAGTAGATAAAAATGGGACATATATGGGGACAATAAATTATAGTGTGGGACGATAAATTATGGGAAGCTTTGATCAAATAAATAGAACACAATGTATAGAAACACAATGTACAGATAAATTCCATCTGTATACCATTTTAGCTACGTAAGAGTTTCTGGAGTTGGAGATCAAGATCAGTAGTTTTAAGTTCGGGTTAAGATCATTGGTGAGCGTATAAAAGGTGGGAAGTGTTGAATTATGATGTGGCTCATTATAATGAAGAACTGAATATGAACGTCCAAAGGTAAAGTTGAAGGCTTTGCGGAGAGACGAGGAGCCCAAAGGGCTCTGAGTCTCCAATCGCAAAGCCCTCGGGATAGAAATAAATTCAACTACAGTTGCAGGGGTGTGGATATCTAATCGAGAGCACAATATTGACAACAAAAAAATTAGGCACTACATGATTAGTTGACAAAGTAATACAAATAAATATTATAAACTTGATAAAGGTGATAGTAAGTGTGAGGTTATAAAAGCAGTTGTATGCATAAATGAATTATGATTAATAAAATTGTATGATATTTTCTTTAGGTGACAAGAAATAGGTTTCCGCGGTATGTGTAAATAAATTAAGTATTAAATATGCTTATCCAGCTATGAATATTAGTTTCAGATTCCAATAAAGGTAAAGTCATGGTTGAGACAACAAAAAAACTAATGCTTAACGATGATATTTACTGTGAACGTTGATCCGTCGTTCTAGGTTGAAGTTATTGAAGTAGTTTTCTATTAAATGAATATTCCCCTATTCGTGGTTGCTCAGCGGTAGGATAAGTATATATAATGTAATGTGAGTGGAGCTCCGGTTTATAGGCCTAGTGATTACAGTAATTATTTTACTTTATATTATACCTTGATATTGTCACATTGTGGATCTAATTGTGTATATGTGCATGTAAATATCTTTATGTCGAAGTTTTGTGAATAGATTGTTTGCACTATATTATAAAGTTATATATATATATACACTTATTTATTTAGGTATATAAAGTCATTCTAAACTCATGATACTTAATTTTGAACATAAAGTGATATTAAATAGTATGAGAATGATCTAAGATAAGTGAGGAAATAGTACGAAAATGAAGTATGGTAAATTTAGATGCTGGAGTATATAAACTGATATTCGTAGCTTATTCTAATTAATAGAATTGATAAATATTTTCTATCTATGAGTTTGAGGATATTTCTATAGATGGGTTGGTGGTTTATTAAAAGAATGACCAAGGTAGTGATGATAGTTATAAGTTAGAGTTTCTGATGATTATCTGTGTAGGTAACATGACATAGTATTTAAGGATAAATCAAACAATGTATCTTTGTAGTGTAAGTGGGAAAGGTGATGGCATTGTTATTGGAGCGATAGTAATTATATATATAACATATGGTAGGACTCAGTATTATGTGCATGAAAGGTATGACTCTGTCATGCTATAAGGAATGTGGCTTTATGGTGTGTTAAAATTAATTTGAGTTGAGTAATCGTTGTCTTATATAAGATCGATATGTTGACGAGATTTTTGTGAAATTGGACGTAGAGCTAGGAATTGGGTATTAAGAAACGAATTAAAGATCCGAGATATATGACCATATTATATTATATTGATTTTGGCACAATAATGTATCAAATGCGTAAATGGAGACAAATGAGCTAAAGGTACGTGAATGAGAAAATGTGATTGAACTTACCAGATGTTAGAATTGGGACGATCTAAATTTGCATGAGACAATATAGGTGGCAATAGGTTGAGTACTTGAATGGTACATAATAGATAATTTTGGGTTACTATGATATCGAACAAAGATAGACCGTAAGGATATATAACGAAATGTTGGTAAAGATATTTATGGTATATACAGTATTTCATACGCGGACCTGGGAAAGTATACTACTTATAGTAAAGATATTTAATTCTACGTAACGAATGAGAAATAGTAATTCTAGATTGATTGCATAAAACAAATTTCGATGATGGAATTTTATAAGGAGGGAAGACTGTAACACCCGACCTAAATTACAGTGAAAAGTTTAGGGAATTTATATTGACACATTTTATGAGGGAATTAAGAAAAACTTAGAATCGATATATAGGAATACCTTAATAGAGTCAAATTAATTTTAATAAATTATACAAAGAAAATAAAATCTAAGAGCGCATGAATCGTTCGAATCGGAGTTGGAATGAATTTACTATGAATTATGTAAGTTAAATAAAATTAAATTAAAAACAAAATATGACAATATATACGATAATGGCAAGGTGGTAAATACATATAGGTATTTAGTGTAATACAGGTGAAAAAGCAAGGGCATAATGGTAAAAGACTAGCTAAAGGATTTAAAATAAATATAAAAATACATGCACGCAATCCTAGGGAAGCAACCAGAACTGCCGTGAAGACCGAGCGTGAGGCGGCGACGGAATGGGCTCTTGGTGTCTCCTGCAAAGGTGGGCAGCAACACCGGTACGAAAACTACGATCTCGAGGCGAGGAAGCTAATGCCCTCAGTTTCGTACGGAAAGGAGCCGCTTTTGGTGGTCAACGATGGAAGAAAGAGGATACGAGCGGAGGACTTCAAAGCCGAAAATTTCCCAACTCCGGCCACCGCACGGTTAAAGGATCACGGAGATGAGTTCCTTGCACCATGATTGACCGAATCATACCAACGGTGAGGCTCACCATGCTCTAAATGGTGGCGCCCGATAGGGATGCCCACGGGTCAGTTGGACTCGAATAGAGGAAAGGGGATCCGGGTTACGAAAAGGCCTACCGCGAGAATTCACAGGAGTTTCAGATATTATCTTTCCAAGGGAAAAGTTATATCCCTTTCTATTTATTCTCCGTGGGATTATGTTCAAGTTGTTGAAATTAAACAAGAGTCTCAAAATCTTACTTTCAGGAAGCCAAGATCGAACTCCTCACCCTCATCTGTTGAGGGAAGGGAATTGGTTTGGGCCCAGTTGACCCGAACCCAATTTAAATCAAATAAAAAAATACATATAAATAAATAGTTAAGATAATTAATAGTAATGGTTAGTGTATTGTTCTGTATTTCAGGAGCATATACTAGTAACTGAAACTAACGAGGTTAAGGGGAACGCATAACTGTAAGTAGTACTCAACTGTATTACAGAACTTTGTGATTTGTGAATTTTATGTGCTATTATTTGTACTGATTGTGATGTCTATTTAACTGTGTATGTTGATAGTTTGTACTGATTGAATGTTTTCATGAGATCGAATTTGTGATGTTTTGAATAAATGTGAACTGTGATAAAAATGATTATTTATGTTATAGCTATATGTGTTGTTTGGTTACCATGATTGGATGACAAAACTGTTATGGTATTCTCTGTAGAATGTGATGTGTACGGATATATGCTTGAATTGAATATGCTGATGAGACTGATGTGATGATGGTTTTGGTGTTCTTGAAGGTGATGTGTTGCATATAATTTGCTGATATATTAATTTTTGTTTATAAGCACGATGCATTGCATTACATGAAAATGAAAAGTTAGGTTTAAGGAAAAAAGGTGTTTTTACGAACCGGGTATTACTGCTACAGGGAGGGTGTACTGAAAGGTTAAGGTTGAGGTTTACTGGAAATGAAAATGAAAATAGAAACAATTTTTGACTGGAAAGTGTTCTTTGGTAGAACACCTAATTAAAGAAAAATCCCGACCGGTTGCTCTGTAGCAGTTTATCTAGGTTAAGGGCCCGAGTACTGGAAAGATGATTTTAAAGGTTGACTGTTTTCCTAAAGATGAGGTTCATATGCATTCATGCATAACTACTACTTGCTAGGCCTCGGCTCACTATGTTCCATGATGTAGGTACTAATTTCTTAGATGATCATGTTGACAAGGAGTTGATGTGTCGCCGTAGATCCAAAAAGAAGATGCTCATGTTACGGAAGCTAATTTTCATAGAAGATTGATAAATTAAGTATCACATTTATTTATGCTCTTACAGTTAATAACTATGATGTATGGTGATAAGTGTAGATTCGGATATGAGGATGAAAGGTATAAGTGTCACAGTAGTATACTTAGAGGGTATTGAATGGATGTTACTGTATATTTGAAATATATAAGAAGACACTTTTAATTCAGATTAGATTATACAAAACTATTTATTGGGTTTGTTAAAAAAGTGGATTTCTATTGGTTATAGGTTCTTATGTTTAGGGTTGCTAAGTTGTAAAGCGTGTTTATAATGAAATGCGAGTAGCGTTCCAACCTATGGATCTATTGGTTAGGGTTTCGTGGGACGGGGCGTTACGGCCCATCTAAGGCTTGCGAGCCCTGGTCAGCCTTGTGAGCCCGTACGACCTAAAGGTTTGTAGGTCCATCTAAGGCTTGTCAGTCCCCGTCATACTTATGAGTCCGTATGAAAATTAAGGCCAGTTGGCTCCATTTAGCTCCACATGACATACATGGATAATTAGAGCCCATCAGGCCCTGTAAAGCCCAAAGGTTGGGCTTCAATACAAAATAAGACTTAATTGTGTTTGACAAGGGCCCAATGGCCCAATACAAATTTAATTGTTGACAGCGTGTGCAACTCACGTGCCAAACATGTGAGCTATAACACTATAAATATGAGTAGTCCAAGCCTCTTGAATCTCTCTGGTCATTCTCCTGGTTCCACGTCTCTCTCTAAAAGTCTATTAACTTCTCTCACTATAGATTCCCCCTCCGTCATTGGACTCGATCGTATGAGACCACCCCGGTGATGATCACTCGTTCGTTCAACCTAGTGTATATTCGCAGGTTGTCGAAGGCCTCAATCGACTTTTCATTGATTGTAGATTTTTGGATCTACAATTTGGCGCCCACCGTGGGACCTCGACAATCATATATTGTATTAACTATTTTTCCATATTTATTGGCATGAGATTGATTCATATATTGTATTAACTATTTGTCTACTACACAAACCGGCAAGTGATATCAATCGTTCACATGTCACTTGCCCAATGGGTTATGTTAGGGGATTCAAGACACTTAAAATACTTGTATTTATTTTTTCATTCAGTTCACATAATGACACAAATTAATTAATATTAACATTGCCTTGTCCTCCAAGCTATGCAACCTGAGTTTGTAGAACTATCGATCGACATAAAATGCAGCAGGCACGAGAATTTCGTGTTTGTTGGCATTGCCAACTAGTCACCAGAATCAGTCCACCACCAAAGCAAAAGTCGTACGGCAACCAAAATAAATCTTTTATGCAACCACTACTTACTTGTGATGTTTTGATCCACAGGGTTTCTCCAAGCCAACCAATTTGACTTCGAGACTGGGGATAAATAGGGAATACCCTAACACCCAAGATTGTTCGACACCAATAGTTGAAAATTATTTACAACCTCACCAAGTCGTACATAAAGCCACATGGAGCACAACATGAGCATAGGTTGCACTCAATTACGAGTAACACAAGTAGCAAATTGATCCATTTTTTACATAGATTGCACTACGTGCGGCATCCTCTGGCAGTTTCTAAATCTTTATCATAGTTGTAACACTAGAAAAAACAAGGAAGCTAAATCTAGCAAGCGATCAACAAAACTTGTATACCAAAGCCACCACGAAGTCGCTCGACCTAGTCACTATAGTCGTGTGAATCATGAATTGAAAGTGGTACATAAGCGCTTGTGGCTTTGAGAATCATCATCAATAATGGAGCACCTCGAATACTGCACGACATTGGGAGCTACAAAGTGGGTATTCCATTCGTAGGAAATATTTTTAATTCTCTCTCTAATCTTATTTTCATACGACAGGTTGACCATGGATGAAAATTATTCACTACTCTTAAAGCCAAGGAACTTGACTTCAAGACTGGGAGACAAACTGTATGTGTAAAAAACCGTCCTATGACTTAGAACTCCTTGGGACACACATTTTTCGTTCGACATAAACACTAGCAACATCGATTAGGCTTGTGAGCCCGTACGACCTAAAGGCATGTTTGCCCATCTAAGGCTTGTAAGCCCCGATCAGGTTTGTGAGCCCGTACGACCTAAAGGCCTGTTGGACCATCTAAGGCTTGTAAGCCCCGATCAGGTTTATGAGCCCGTACGACCTAAAGGCTTGTTGGCCCATCTAAGGCTTGTGAGCCCCGGTTAGGCTTGTGAGCTCGTACAACCTAAAGGCCTGTAGGTCCATCTAAGGCTTGTAAGTCCTCGCCATACTTGTGAGTCTGTACGACGATTAAGGCCTATTGGTCCATGTAAGGCTTGTGAGTCGGTTAGACTTATGAGTCCGTATGACAATTAAAGCATGTTGGCTCCATTTAGTTCCACATGACATACATGGATAATTAGAGCCCATCAGACCCTGTAAAGCCCAAAGGTTGGGCTTCAATACAAAATAAGACTTAATTGTGTTTGACAAGGGCCCAATGGCCCAATACAAGTTTAATTGTTGACAGCATGCGCAAATCACGTGCCAAACATGTGAGCTATAACACTATAAATATGAGTAGTCCAAGCCTCTTGAATCTCTCTGGTCATTCTCTTGGTTCCACTTCTCTCTCTAAAAGTCTATTTACTTCTCTCACTACAAATTCCCCCTCCGTCATTGGACTCGATCGTATGAGATCACCCTGGTGATCATCACTCGTTCGTTTGACCTAGTGTATATTCGTAGGTTGTCGAAGGCCTCAATCAACTTTTCATTGAATGTAGATTTTTGGGTCTACAATTTCAAAAATTGACTCTTTATGGATTCAATGGTTTCATCAATAGTTTTTGTTCGATCAATCCATCTGGGCAGCTACTGCACATAAATCAATTTTACCAATGTGGAAATACATTGTTTATCTTAAGGATTATATGCTTCAATGTTTTGGAGGTGTGGCCAGGCTATTCTTCAAATCCAAGAGTGGCATGGTACCTTTTGTCTATCTCAAAATGCCTATGAATTTTTCAGGATTAAAAGAGATAAGGTGGCATGGAAAAGAGTCGTTTGGGAAGCTTGGTCTCTACCTAAGTTCTCTTTCATTTTGTGATTGGTAGTCAGGGGTCGCTAAAAACTAAGGATAGGTTACGGTTCATTCTGATTAATACCTATTGTAGTTTTTGCTAGAGGGAATAGGAAACTCATAGGCTTTGTTCTTTATGTGCCCTTGGGTTGATTCATTTTGGAAGAAAGTAAGGGCATGGATCAAAGTCCAAAAGTGCTCATAAAATGCTTCCTAGTGCTTTCAGAGGGTTGCATGATAATACAAAAGGTGTTACCACGAGAATGAAAAAGGCTTCTCTAAGTATTATGGTCTATTTTATTTGGCAAGAGCGGAACAAGAGGGTCTTTAAGAAAGCCTCCCAAGATATTGAGGTTATTGTGCATAAATTTCAGATAATATTTTGTTCTATTCTTTACTTCAATGTTAAGATCCTAATGTTGCTTCAGAATGGATTCATAAACTCATGGGTCAATGATCTTATTGCCTTTCATAGCTTATGGCTGGCTTTGTGGATGGATCTTTGGATTGACTGCATGATTAGGTTTTATTATTATGCTTTGTTTGTTGATCGTACCGATTTGAGTTGTGATGTTTCTCAGCATTTTGGTGGGACACTAGTTGTTGCTATGGGATGGTTGAATTTGACATCTTTGGAGGTTAATGGTTCATACAGTCTGAGTTCCTTTCAAATGTGGATCTATATGCCTACCTCTTTTTCTGAATTATTTCTGGTTCTGTTCTTGTGAGGACGAGAGTCAAACATGAGTGAGAGTGTGTGGGACAAATGATGTTAGTAAAAGGGAAACATGAGTGTTTGAGGGGACTTGTGTGAACCATATGAAATTTAGGGTTGGATGGTAATGTTCTATTTTCAAACTAATTCATTTTTTGTTTTGCAGGGTTTTAAATGGAGGCTTACTTTAAGGAACTGGATGCTCAAACAAATTTTGCACACTGTGTGTAATACCCCAAGTGTTTAGGCATGTTAAATATTAGGATTGGTTAGATTGAAGGTGCATATGTGAAATGGAATTAAATAAAATCAAAATATGTTTCATAAATTCTATATGAGAAATAAAATTTATGAGCGAAAGAATTATTTAAATCGGAGGTAAGACGAAATTACCGTGAATTTTAGAAGTGGGAAAAGGGATAATACAAATGAAGATATTCGTAATGGCAAGTTGGTAAATAATGGTGGTTGGTACGTGTAATTAAACTAGAAAGCGGGACCATAAAGGTAAAAGGGGCTGGAAAACCAAATAACATAAAATAAAATAAAAATTTATTGGCACGGAAATCAAGAACCCTAATATGGAAATTTGGGGAACGGTGGCGATGGAGAGGCGGTGCGGCAATTCCACAACGGATTGAGACAAGTCCGGTGTCGAAAGAAGGATAATGGTGAGGCGGGTTCAATGAAGCCTGTTTCGGATTAAACGGAGGAGATTCAAGCCGACAACGAAGAGGGAGACGCCACGGCTGCCGAGATCTTTAAAGCCAAAATTTCTCGATCTCTGATCACAAAACAAGTAACTAACACCGGCACTGGTCTTCCCTGAAATGAACCCACACGTGTCTACTAGACTCGTGTGAGGGAGAAACAACACTGGGTTGACCTGACCCGATTGGGTTGGGCAGACCCAGTTTAGAATAAAAATAAATTTAAATTTAAATAATGGAATTAGTAATAATAAAATGTGATGTTATTTTGGAATTTTAGGAACGAATTCTTCAAAAGTTTAAAAGAGGTTTATTATTGGAAAAGCATGCGACGGTAAGTAATACTCACCTATGTCATGGAATTGCATGCTGAAGGATTATTAATTTTATAATTCCTGTAATTGAATGTATAAGTATGTGTGTGTGTGTGTGTGTGTGGGTGTATATATGTTAGTATGATTGAGTTGCTATAATGAGATTGATATTGTTGTAATAATAGTTGTATGAACTCTGTTGATTATAGACATCAAGTTGATGTGGTTATGAACTGTCATGTAATTATATATATATATATATGTGTGTAAGACCAAATTTATGAAGATGTGTTATCTGTATAGTAATAAATACGTTAATTGTGTTGTGTTTATGAGACTGAATTAGTGATGATGAGTTATCTGTGGATGGTGAACTGCTATGTGATGATGTATAGAGGTTACAGTTAATGGTCACACTGCATGAATCATCGCATATCATGGCATACATGACATACACATTAAGGGAAAATGTTTTCACGAACTAGGTATTACTGCTACAGGTATGATGTTCTGGAAAGAGAAAGGTTTATAAGGTACTGTTAACTGAAAAGGAAAAGGAAAAAGGAAAATGAGTAAAGGGTACAGATGTTGATTGAATGTGCTCTATGGTAGAGTATTAGATAGAAAATCTTGACTGGTTGCTCTGTAGCAGTTTACCTAGGTTAAGGGTCTGAGTACTAAAAAAATGATTTAAATGGCTGACTATTTTCTAATGATGATGTTCATATGCATTCATGCATAAGTATTACTTGCTGGTCCTCGACTCACTAAGTTTCGTGTCATAGGTACGGAGTTCGTTGATGATTTTGCTGACATAGGAGTTGATGCTGCCGCGAATCCATGAAAAAGGATGCTCATGTGCGAAAGTTAGGTTTTGATAGTCCATGACAAGAATATTAACTTTTATTTAAGCTTTAAGGTTGTTGCTAGTATTTCAGGTTATAGTGACTAAACAAAAGTTCGCAAAATGAGGCCAAGAAATATATATTGGACGTTACTGATTTAATTACCATTATGAGGTTAGGATTGTTAAATGCTCATCGGAATTAGGATGCTTGATTTGAGTTATTTAAGGAGTTTAGTTAATTAGAGATAGATGATGCTTAGCTATATTTATTCTAGCATTAATTGGGTTCTTCTTATATATAGAATTAGGTAGTAGTGATGGACTGAGATGTAATATAGGTAGCGTTCTGTACTACGAGCTCAAAAATTAGAGTTTCGTGGAACGGGGCGTTACAGATGGTATCAGAGGGCAACGGTCCTTTAAAATAAGTTAAATAGTATGATATATATAATGAGTGAAGGTTTAGTAAAGTTACATGAGTATCATGGATCGGCACGACCATCAACAATTAAGTACTTTAAATTTAATTTCTATTGTTCGGTAACCAATGTTTAATTATTTGTATATGCCTCCTAGAATGTATATGTGTTGAAATATATTAGTGTGATTTGAGATAATTACATTATTTATGTATGAGTAAGAAGAGGAATTGTGATAGGTCAATGTGGAGAACTGGTAGAGTATGATCTTTAAATGCTAGAATGTCGTGATAGGTGTATTCATGATTAATTTATCATTAAGGGAATTGGAGAATACATTTTTATTTATGCTTGGGTGATTCATTAAATGAATGATCAATGGTGCGATCATAGTTTAAGTTAGGATTTCTGATGATTATCGGTTTAAGTAACCTGTCATAGTATTTAAGGATTTATCCTTAGCATTGTAAATGGGAAATGTGATTGCATTCCCATTGGAGCTACTGTAATGATATATGATGGTATATACATGATATCATGTTAGTATTGACATGATAGATAGTAAGTATTTAATAGAGATGAATAACTAAAGATCCGTGTATCGGAGAATATGATTGGACTTATGGAATGTTAGTATCATGACAATTTAAATTAGCATGGGATAATAAGGTAGCGATAAGTGGGATACTGGATCGTTACTTAATAATTTGTTTGGATCACTATGGTATTGAAAAAGGATAGATCGTAAGGTTATAGAACATAATAATCTAATATTGGTAGTGATATTCACCGGCCCGGGGAAGTTAAAACCCTTTGGTATCACATATATTAAAAATAATTAAATTAATAGAAGTAATTTTACTAGTAATTATTTTACTAGGAATGCAAAAAATATTTGTCCCTATAAGTGTTCTTGTACAATGGAATATATGAGTACTTAAGTAAGATGTTTGTGTGGATGATTACTTGAAAATGTGCATTGGAATGAAGTGAAATACGGTTTATTATGTTTTACAGTGAATACAGTACATATTTGGGATTTTGCCTGGATGTTTGTAAATACATATTAAAGGAGATATAATAAATAGATTGTGTGAGTTACAAGATGTAGTTATCGAAATCAATAGCAATTAAATTGCTATTTCTAGTTTGGGAGAATACCAAGTATTGGGTTAAACTAGACTACGAATGGATTAGTAATTAATAAAATTAAATAAGTAAATTTTATTAATTAACTTAAAAAAAACAATAAGTGTCCACTTTCGGTGGGCATGTAATTGCCCACCGAAAGTGGGCAATTATGGGCCACAAATTGGTCACGTGAGTTGGCCAATTTGTGGCCAAGTCCAAGTAGTTTATTTAAATAAAAAAATAGAATGAAATGAAAGAAACAGAGCATGCGATGCCGAGAGAGAGATAAGGGGAAAGAAGGAGTTAGGAAGGATTAAAGTTGGGTTTTGAAGAATTTATGAAGCTTAGCATGTTTCAAGAAGGATTAAAGGAGGATTTGTGATTTTAAGGTAAGTTTTCTATAGATTTTCCTAGTTAGGTTTTTATGAGTTTTGTAGATTAGAGCTTGAATTTTGATTATTTGAGATAATGAGGTTTAAATAGGTTGATTTATACTTAATTGTGTATGTATTTGTTAGATTTGAGTTGATTGGAAGATTTTCAAGCTTGAGAGCTTTGGGTGGAAATTCTAGAGAGAGAAAGGTAGGATTCTTTGAAATTATGGTTTAATTTACATTTGTATATGTTATTGGAGAGATATAAATTGTGAAATGGGTTGTGAATTTGCCATATATTAGGTTGGGGGTTCAAACCCTAGAATTTGGAAATTTATGATTTTTGTGAAATGACGTGGATTCGAGGTAGGGGATTCTAGCCCATTCTATTCGTTCTCGTTTTAATATTTTAATTGCGGATTCTCTCTTTATTGGTCTTTATATTTGTGTTCTTTCCTTACTTGCTTCCTAAGGAAGAATGAACCTAGGACTGTTCTCGTGTTTCATAAAATCTTAGATTGCATTCCCGATTGATTGTTTGGTCTTATTGTGAAATCCCGACCCAAAAATTTAGTTTTGAGTCGAGTTACGGATGATTTGTGAAGTACGGCATTATGGAAAAATAGTTTTGAACTTGGTTCGGTAAATGGGTCATAACTTTTAGTGTACATGTCCGTTTTGGGCCCGTAATATATCAAATCGAAGCTTAGACCGAGCCGGAAAATAAATTTGAGAAAAAAACTGGGTTCTGTGAACAGTAATCCGTCCGGACGGATAATTGAGCGTCCGGACGGATTTGCCTAGAATCAAGGCAGTGAGTTCTGTGAACAGTAATCCGTCCGGACGGATAATTGGGCGTCCGGACGGATTTGCCTAGAGCAAGGGCAGTGGGTTACGGGAACAGTAATCCGTCCGGACGGCCACTTAGGGCGTCCGGACGGCTATCGGGAAATCAGATTTTAAAGAACGAAAATAGACATTTCTGGGCATTTCCAACTTTGGGAGCCCGACTAGAGAGAGAAAGAGAGAGAGAAGAAGAGAGAGAAGGAGGCTTTAGCAAGAGTTTGGCTTGGGGATTGTGGATTGGTGACTCTTGAAGCTTATCAAGGAAGATTCAAGGTAGATTTTGGAGATTTGGTAAGTTTTTCATAGTTTTTGGAATTTCTAGGTTTTTCTAGATTCGTTTGATTCTTTAAGAATTAGACTCTATGGTTTAGATATGTTGTTCTAGACTTGATTTTAGACCTATGTGTAGGTTGATTGTGATTTTGGTGTGAAGGATCGTTTGGGCTAAGAACAAAGGTGTTTTAGAGGAATTTCTAGAGAGAGAAAGTAAGTGTTTATGATTTTGTTGATTAAATTGTGATTGATATGATAATATGGAATTTTTGGATTAATTATATGAGTTTGATTTGATGTGAATCGATAGGTTGGGAGAACCAAGGGTTAAAACCCTAAATTTGAGAATTTGTGTAGTTGGCTCGGAACGAGGTAGGGGATTTCCAACCTTTGTTTCTATAATTCGTTATTGTTGCCTAAATAGCGTTTCGATTCTTCATTGGTCGCCATTATTTGAGTTTCCGCCTTAATTGCTTCTAAGGGGAAACGAGCCTTGTGTGGATCATTGTTTGATGTTGAATGTTGCATGACCCGAATTAGTGTTCCGTCATTTACGGACACGTTGTGAGCCTTCATTCATGCATCATGGTAGTTATGTAAAGTATATAGGGTATTCATATATACTTATCGATTCGGCATGACATGTCATAATGCATTAGAGATGCATGGGGGACTCGGGTATGGACTCGGGAACCTTTAGGTTACTTGAAAGCCACATGGGAGGATGGCAAGGTGAAGGTTGTTATCACCAAGTCACGTGAACCTCATGTGGGGTAACGCACTAGGGGTAAGGTCAAGAGTGACTTGCCTTGTGGGTGCGAGCGTGATAGGTTCACGCAATCGGATGATCCTAGGAGTGGTTGGTTGTGGTGAGCTTGCTCCCGTGCAATATTTCATTGAGTTGCAATGATATTGTGGTTGTTATGCTCCGAAGGGGTTATCCGGGTAAATGTTGATGTGAATTGTTGAGTATACGTTCATGTGGTAGGAACATATTGATGCATTACTTTCCTTTGGTTCAGCTTATATTGATGTTTACTTCATACCCTACTGAGCTTCTAGCTCACTCCTTTACTTTCTTCCTTCCACAGGAGACACTGGTACAGGTACTGGTGCTGCGGATCGGTGAGCAGGTCGTGTCATGGATGGCCCTGGGTAGAATAGGGTGCTAGAGATATACTCTATGCATGTGGGTGTATGTAGTATATCTATGTTGAGAGAATATAACCATTTGGCACAGTGGTGCTTGTATGTGGATGTAGATGTTGATATATGGTTATATTTGATGTGTTATAAATCTGCGTGTTGATTTATATGTGATGCCATCAGTTTGTGCATGCTGGTAGTGGATGGCCTGAGGCCTAGGGTCAGGATTGCATGTGGTTGAGGCCCGAGGCCTATGTTTGCTAGGTTGCTAGTGTGATGTTGTTGTTGCTGCGTTTCTGATGCAGGTGGGCGCTCTCCGATATACGGGGAGGTGCCGCCGGATTTCCGGTTGATCCCGGATGTTCACACTAGTGACCTAGGAAGGGTGCGGAGAGAGCACCCAGTCGCGTCTCCGGAAACGGGGCGTGACACTTATACCAAGCATGTATGGTTCATGTTCATGCATCATGAGTAGTTATCTATATAACTAAGATATGTTTATATCTTTATTGATTCCATGGCATGACATTGTTGCATTAGAGCCACATGGAAGTACGAGTATGGATTCATGACTTCCGTAGGTTGTTTGAACGTCATATGGGTGGAAGGTTATGGAACCCTGGCTTGGTTGCAACCGGATGACATCCTTATGAGGCAACGTACTGGGGTCCCGAGGGATCGATTCAAGGAACCCGAGTCAGTATGGACAAGGCTGGCGCCTTGTAATTGGTCATATTTTCCTTATGAGTTGTAAGGTGGCGGTGTTCACCAAAGTCGATGTGTTGGGATGGATGTCGAGGCATCATCCTAGCAGTACTCACTGGGAGGAAACGGGACTGCTAATTTTGAGTATTTGATATGATGGTTCATAGTCTTTAGCATGTTGCTGCATTGACTTCTTTAAAAATTCAGCTTATATATTATGCTATCTTGTTTTACCCCTACTGAGCCATTGCTCACCCTTTACTTCTTTCCTTCCCACACAGATGAGACTGGTAATGATACCGGCGCTACGGATTTGTAGGAGGCGGGATGACATGGTGCCACCTGGAGACACTAGGTTGGGAATAGGTTAAAGGATTGACCTCCTTTATTTTGTTAATTAATATATTTGTGGGTTGACGATGTGTATTCGAATTATATATATGAACACCTTGTCGGTGTGTGGTGGTGCGGTTAGGAGGGTGCCTTGTGTTAGGACTCCTACACCTTGATGTGAACTTTACGGTTAATTGCATGTTGATACATAAACGGATGTTGTGCTTAATGCATGCTGTAGATGGCCTGAGGCCCTGCCTAGGATTGTGAATGCGTGTGATGTGACGGCTGGAGGCCTTATATGGTTGGATAAATTTGTGCTGCGTTTCAGGTGGGCATTCTCAGATATACGGGGAGATGCTGCCGGATTTTCGGTAGAAATAGGTAGATTAAATATCATTTTGATAATGTGAGGATTATACATTTTTCGTATAATAGTTGGGTTCAAACAGTAGCGCCTACAGGGTCAGGGCGTTACAGAATATGTGAAGTGGAATTGAATAAAATCAAAATATGTTTCATAAATTCTATATGAGAAATAAAATTTATGAGCGAAAGAATTATTGAAATCGGAGGTCAGATGAAATTACCGTGAATTTTAGAAGTGGGAAACGGGATAATTCAAATGAAGATATTGGTAATGGCAAGTTGGTAAATAATAGTGGTTGGTAGTGTAATTAAACTAGAAAGCGGGGGCATAAAGGTAAAACGGGCAGGAAAACCAAATAACATAAAATAAAATAAAAAGATATTGGGACAGAAATTGAGAACCCTAAACTAGAAATTTGGGGAACGGGTGAACGGCGGCGACGGAGAGGCGATACCGCGATTCCGCAACGGATTGAGACAAGTCCAGTGTCGAAAGAAAGATAATGGTGAGGCGAGTTCAGTGAAGCCTTTTTTCGGATTAAATGGAGGATATTAAAGCCAACAACGAAGGGGGAGACGCACGGCTATCGAGATCTTTGAAGTCGGAATTCTTCGATCTCCGATCAAGAAACAGGTAACTAACACCGGCGCTGGTCTTCCCGTGTCACTCTCCACCGTTTGGATCCTGCCGTGTGTCCCACCACGCTGTCAACGATGACTAATCAGAAATGAACCCGTACGGGTTTGCTAGACTCGCGTAAGGGAGAGACAATACCGAGTTTACCCGACCCAATTGAGTTGGGCAGACCCAGTTCAGAATAAAAGTAAATTTAAATTTAACTAATGGAATTAGTAATAATAAATTGTGATGTTATTTTGGAATTTCAGGAATGAATTCTTCAAAAGTTTAAAAGAGGTTTATTATTGGAAAAGCATACGACGGTAAATAATATTCACATGTGAGTGTGTTTGGTAAATAATTTTACCAGTAGCATATAATTTAGCCTGTATGCTGGTTGCTTTATGCTGCTTGAAATGCTGGCATATATGTTGTTATAAATGTTGTGCGTGTTTGGTTAGATTTTTCAGAGAAAAACATATATGCTAGTATAAATGCTGTGGCTAATTACATGCAGGAGTATTATCACAAATTATTAAAAAATAGATATATATTTTTTAAAAATATTCTTTACATTTTTAATACAACAAATTTTAACATTGTTAAAATATTAAAATATTATATATTTTTTATACAACTTTTCTTAATTTTTTATTAATATTTAACATTTTCTTACATTTTATAAAAAAATTCTAACATTTCTAATAATATGAAAATATTTATATATTTTGTATACAATTTATCTATATTTTTTTTATTAATGTTCAACACATTTTTACATTTTATTAAAATAATTCTAACATTTTGAATAATACGAAAAAAAATAATATTTTGCTATACAACTTTTGTAATTTTTTTTAATAATGTTTAACATATCTTTACATTTTATAATAAAATTCTAACTTTTTCTAATAATATCAAAATATTTATATTTTTTGTTATACAACTTTTCTAAATTTTTGAATAATGTTCAACATATTTTTACATTTTCTAATAAAATTCAAACATTTTTAATAACATTAAAAATATTTCTATAATAATATGTTACATTTTAATAACATTAAAAATATTTCGGTTTTTGGTCCGTACATGCAGGGTAAATTGGCCATTAGTTAAGAGTGTGGGGGTAATTTGGACATTTCATGTATAAGAGTCCAAAAAATGCTAGTAAAATGAAAATTCTGAGAATGTCATATTTAGAGGTAAAAATGTTAAATAATATGTTGAATGTTGAATTGTTGTTTGGTTAGGTTAACGGTATTGTGTAGCTTATATGTTACATGCTGTTATGTATGCTATTTGTAATTGTTTACCAAACACACACTGTGTCACAAAATTGCATGCTGAAAGAATATTAATTTTATAATTCCTGTAATTGTATGTATAAGTATGTGTGTGTGTGTGTGTATATATATATATATGTTAGTATGATTGAGTTGCTATAGTGAGATTGATATTGCTATAATAATAGTTGTATGGAACTATGGACTCTGTTGTTTATAGACATCAACTTGATGTGGTTGTGAACTGTCATGTAATGAAATATATATATATATATAGTGTTTTGATCCAGCCCGGTATCCCGGACTTATCTTTCTGTCCGGGAAAACATTAATTGCCATTGGATTAATCCAACGGCAATGGCCAGTCAAACATTTTAAAATTTTATATAATATTTTAAAATTTTATGTTTCTACTTTACTTTCAATCTCTCACTCTCCTCCTCTCTCATCTCTCTGGTTCCGTCTAGGGGAATCGCGACTCCGCAACGGATTGGATCTTCGATGTTGCGACCCAGATTGACCCGAAAGAAACTCAGGCTTTCTAAAGAACAATCTGCTTTTCTCGAAGAAAGCTTCAAAGAACACAATACTCTAAAACCCGTAAGTGATTTATCTGGGCTTTTCTTTTCTTTTCTCCCTCATAAACTCTTCTTATAAATATTAAGGTTTGATCGGTCTAAATTAATGGCAGAAGAAAAAGCTTGGTTTGGCAAAACAAGTCTTCGTCCTCGACAAGTGGAAGTTTGGTTCCAGAACAGAAGAGCCAAGTCCTTGATTTTATTTTTTCTACATCTATTAATAATTTTGATTTTAAAATATTTGTTATTTATTTATTTATTGATTTTGGGTTTGCAGGATAAAGTTGAAGAAAACAAAAGGTAGACTGTGAGATACAGTATTGTGCTCCCAAATCGTTTGATAATTCCATTTTTATAAATATTTTTGTAGGTGTGGGTTTTTGGGACATGAATATTTGTTTAATCTTTGTGTCTTCTCGCCAATGGATCGTTCATTAGGTCACAAGGATCCAAAGAGTGATGATGATGATGATGATAATGATACATTAATTGGTCGACTGATGAGGATCCAAATTTTGGAAATTATAAATGAGAATTTTTTTTGTTTTATTTCATTAAATCTGTTGTGATTTATTTACAACGTATTTATAAATGAGAATTGTAATGTGTGTTGCTCTGACTCTGTATCATTTGAGAGGTTGGGAAGAATGTATCATTTGGGAGGTTGGGAAGAATGTATATTGAGTATTACACTTGTATATTGAGTTTGTAGATTGTTCTTGAATCCAATTGAGTTTGGCTGGGTCCATTTACAGCATACATACAAACAATTGCAGCATCTATTATGGTGCAACCATTAATATCAACAACAAATGACATACAAATCAACAACAACATCTCTTACTCATATATATATATAGTGTAGATACATCAACAAAAAATAACATACAAACATTACCAAGAGGTCCATAACAATAACACAATATTAGCCTCAAACATTAGCAAAATGAACACTCCAATAGCAGCAGTAGCATACATACAAACTCAAGAATTGTTCAATGCTAGACAATTTCGTTTGTCATGTGATTGCCCTATCAATCCTCACCCATTACATCGTCTATTTTTTTTATGGCTATTTCTTTCCCACCTTTCAATCTCTTCCCGCAACCTTTCGCCCTAACTTGCTCCGGCTCATAATAGGTAGGTTCTGAAACACAAACACTAGGTTGAGATTGAGTTCCATCTTTTGAAGTCAAGACCAAGACCTTTAGTCTCTCATTGGGAGACTCAAATGTCTCCTTCACTAACTCAAATGTGTCCTAATTCAGACAAGCATTATCAAGTATATTTGATGCAAGTCCTCTTAGCAGGATCCTAATCAGTGATAATCATTTTGGGTGCTCCAGCTGGCATGGCTATCAAAAATTGTTGTAGAAGCCATAAAAATGTATCTGCTGTCTCGTCACCTAAGAAAGCACACCCGAATAGAGTAGTTTGGCCATGATGATTCACGCCGACAAATGGAGCAAATATCATGTCATAGTGATTTGTGTTATAAGTAGTGTCAAATACAATAACATCACCAAATGCATCATAAGCTCTCCTACATTCAACATCAGCCCAAAAATAATGATTGACTCTGTTTTCTATATCCATCTCAAATGTGAAAAAAAATCCAGAATTTTTTTTCCTTTTCAGCCTCAAAATATTCATGCAACAACTGAGCATCATGTCCTGCATACTGTTTCATCTCATCCCTTTGAGCATTGAAAAAATCTCTTTCAATCCATCTTATGTTCTCCATACCTCCAGCTTGAAGCTCAAATATACTAATTTACTGATGAATAGGAACATTGGCCGCTGAAAATTATTATGACAACACCTTCTTTGCACTCGAAATAGAACGATGAGATCTCAACATATGCACTTTCCTTGGTGTTGAAAATACATGATTGTGAACTTCATTAAACTGTGAAACAACAAAGCATTGCTTGGAACTAGATTTTACAACCGTGAATTTGGCATTACAACCTCCTCTAGTTTATGACCTTTTCCTTGCACCAGTAGATGTGGATTTCTCATACTTTCGAAGCCCTTCTTTGTAGCAAACAAATGCCTTTCGAATGATTTCATCTCATTTATTTTTCTTTGAAGAATTGCTCCGAATACTAAAACCAGCGAACCTAGCATAATCATTGTAAAACATTTGAGCTTCCTGAACCGATGCAAATTTCTGTCCCAATCTTGGAATTTTTTCGAGAGCTACTTGAGGCACAAACTCTTGAATCGGATTTGATGAGGAACCCGCATCACCTTGTTGAACAAAATTCATTTGATTATCCATAATCAAAAACAATTCCAATACCCTGTAAAAAACAAGTTGGTTATAAATTTAATTCAAGTCATTGCATACACATAGAGTAAAACAATTCCAATACCCTGTAAAAAAAATTCCAAACTAAATTTAATTCAAGCCATTGCATACACAAACAGAGTAAAACAATACCAATACCCTGCAAAAAACATGTTCAAAATAAATGTTATTCAAGCCATTCCATATGACTATAAAATACCCTTTTCACCAAGTTCAATTTCAAAGAAAGCAACCACACACGCACGCAAAGCACAAAATAGAAACAAATGTGATTTAATATTTTTTAAAGTAAATTTTTTAATTTGGCAGCGTGGCCCAGCAATGTCAGATGGAGACATGGAGTTTCGAAACTAGCAGATGCGAAACCAACAAAGTAGAGACACATGACTAATCACTACAAATGGAAGGGGAAGCCTCCGCAAACAACTAAACTTACCTCTTGCAAGCGAGAGTGGAGCCCGAAATAGTAGACGGATCCGAAATAGTAGATGGAAGATGGAGTTGTAGATGCCAAACCAGCAAACCAGTAGATGCGAAACTAGAAACTAGAAGATGTGAAACCGACAAAACAACAGATGTAGCCGCGACGGAGATGAGGAGCTGGTCGGCAGTCGCGATTCCCCTAGACGAAATACTAAAATACTATATAAAATTTTAAAATGTTTGACTGGCCATTGCCATTGGATTAATCCAACGACAATTAATGGTTTCCCGGACAGAAAGATAAGTCCGGGATACCGGGCTGGATCAAAACACTATATATATATAAGACCAAATTTATGAAGATGTGTTATCTGTATAGTAATATATTCGTTAATTGTGTTGTGTTTATGAGACTGAATTAGTGATGATGAGTTATCTGTGGATGGTGATTTGTTATGTGATGATGTATAGAGATTACAGTTAATGGTCACACTGCATTAAGCATAACATATCATGGCATACATGACATACACATTAAGGGAAAATGTTTTTACGAACCAGGTATTACTGCTACAGGGAGGGTATACTAGAAAGAGAAAGGTTTATGAAGTACTGTTAAATGAAAAGAAAAAGGAAAAAGGAAAATGAATAAGGGGTACAAATGTTGATTGAATGTGCTCTATAGTAAAGTATTAGATATAAAATCCCGACCGGTTGCTCTGTAGCAGTTTACCTAGGTTAAGGGCTCGAGTACTGAAAAAATGATTTAAATGGCTAATTGTTTTCTAATGATGATGTTCATGTGCATTCATGCATAAGTATTACTTGCTGGGCCTCGGCTCACTATGTTCCGTGATACAAGTACGTAGTTCTTTGATGATTTTGCTGACATAGGAGTTGATGGCGCCGCGGATCCATTAAAAGGATGCTGATGTGCGAAAGTTAGGTTTTGATAGTCCAGGACAAGAATATTAACTGTTATTTAAGCTTTAAGGTTGTTGCTAGTATTTCAGATTATCGTGATTAAACAAAAGTTTGCAAAACGAGGCCAAGAAATATGTATTGCACGTTATTGATTTAATACCATTATGAGGTTATGATTGTTAAATGCTCATCGGAATTAGGATGCTTGATTTGAGTTATTTAAGGAGTTCAGTTAATTAGAGATAGATGTTGCTTAGCTATATTTATTCTAGCATTAATTGGGTTCTTCTTAGATATAGAATTAGGTAGTAGTGATAGACTGAGATGTAATATAGGTAGCGTTCTGTACTACGAGCTCGAAAATTAGAGTTTTGTGGAACGGGGCATTACACTGTGACTACAATATGTGAGGAAGAGAGGCAAGCATGAGTGAGAGTGAACCATATTTATGGGAGAGAAACACGAGAGTATGGATTATATGGGAATCAAAGGGAAATACAGGGAAAGGGTGGGAGGCCAATTTTTACTAACTTCTTATTTTACCTATAGGTTTATTTGGTGTTGATGGTTCAATTTCTCATGTTGTTGATTAAGTCTCTTGCTCAGTGTTTCATTTTTACGATCAAAGAAGCTGTTGGTTGCTTGTTTCATTTGTTGTTAGCTGCCCTGCATGCCTATGCTTATGTCTTGATTATGGATCAAACAAGCATTACCCTATGGGGGAGGTGGATTATTTTACGGGTTCCTTTCATCTTGCATTGGGTTTTCAAAGGCTGCAGTGTTTGAAGACCACTGTTCACGGCACTGTTAAAGGATGTAAGATACTTTTTTGCTACTTTCATCATCTTTATGATTTAATCTACATAGCTGATGATAATGATACTATGGCTGGCATGGTTTGTTGGAAAGAATGGACAAGTATTTGCTTAATTGGGGGCAATGCTTATTAGAGTTTAGATCATATGAAAATTGTTTGGCCTAAGCTCGAGTATCTCAATACCTACTTGATATTACAAAAATACACCTACCAATTATATGTGGACACGTGTCATTTGAGTCTCAACAGAGCCACCCTGCCTTACCAAGAAGTCATCTCGGTAAGAAGAGAAGCCAAGCAGTTGGGCAAGAATATCCTACCGAGGTTACTTCCTCGGTATAGTGAAACACCTGGACCTACCAAGGTGAAAAGCATTTTAAGTGCAACCCCCAACAATAATCAGGGGACCCAGGTTAATAATGGCTCTAAATCCTATATAAAGCTCTAAAAGTCAGGTATTATCTTCTTAATCACAATTTGAACTTTGGCTAAGAGAGAGCTCTAGTCCAAGGAGCTTGCCTGATTTTGGAATACTAGTTGACTTGAGCATCGGAGCGCCAACGCTAGAGGACTACCTCTGGTGCGGCCTTTAGCTCATCTTTGTTCATTGTTCTCAGTTGCAAGACTTCCTGGCTGGTCCGTTCCTTGGAAGGACCTACATGTTTAGAAATCTTACCTGCTGGTAAGCTGCCTGACTGGTAAGCTGACAGACCACCAGGCTGGTCAACCAGGACTGCCTTGCCTGGCTGGTCGGCTTCTTGGAAGGATCTTCATCCTTGGTATCTGTGCATGACTGTAGGTCTGACCAACTGATCGTCTTCTCGGTAGTGACACCTTTTTGACGTCATTAGTTTGGCGCCGTTTGTGGGAAAGCTAAGTTCCCTTACTTATAATGGTTAGACCTAGAAGAACCACCAATGTGAATGATCATGAGACATCACATGCCTATCATCTGGCAGATGATACCCAGCAACAATACCAAGATTATGAAAATATTGCAAGGAGGAAACGTCCAGGTAGCACCACTGGAGGCTACTGGTCCTCCCATTAGTGTTGTACGGTTTAATCAACTTTGTCAAAAAATGCAGCTCCTCACTGAAATGATGATGGCTAACCAGCAAGCCCCACCTTGGTCTACTGAGAGGGACGAGAATGATAGAAACTCTGGTTCTCTGGATTCTAGGAGCAAGAGAAGGGATCAGAACCGAGAAGGAAACTCCAATACCAACAAGAACACTTATTACTCCCACATCAATGATGATGTCAATAAGCACCTTCACGAGGTAGACCGCAAGCTAGCAGCCCTGCAGGGACGCAATGTCATTGATGAAATGTGGGACAGTTCCATGACTCCCCTGTCTAGGGATATTCTTGAAATAAACATACCTCGTCACTTCAGGCTCCCCAACCTTGAGCAGTATGATGGGAAGAAGGACCCGTAGGACCATGTCATGGGATACAAGTCCATGAAAGAGTGCCGAGGAGCCTCAAATTCTGTTTTGTGCAAGGCTTTTCCCTCTACACTTATTGGGCCTGCTCAAACTTGGTCCATCAACCTTCCTGGGCATAGCATTTACAGCTTCTAGGACCTATCCAGGAAGTTCAGCCTTCAATTTGCAAGTGCTAGGAAGCCCAAAACCACCAACCAAGACTTGATGGTGATTGAACATGTAATGCCCCGACCCGGGAGACGCTACTGTTTAAACCTAATTCAATATCTATAAGATATTAAATCTCCACATTATCACAAAAGATTTAATCTTAATTTCTCCAACTAAATCCGTAAATTTCTACCAAAATTTTGGCAGCATCTCCCTGTATATCGAAGAATGCCCACGTGAAATACGCAGCACATATTCATCAATATATAGGCCTCCGGCCATCACATCACAAGCAAACACAATCTTAGGCAGGGCCTCAGGCCATCTACAGCATGCATCCGCAATACATAATAAACCACAATCATCATACATGTATCAACATGCATTATCACAATAAGATTCACACTCAGGTACAGGAGTCCTATCACAAGGCATCCTCCTATCCGTACCATCCACACACCGTCAAGGTGTTCATAAACGTAGTCAACATACACAATCCTCAATACGTGCATAAAATATCAAACATAATAAATAAAATTAATTCTTTATTCTAACCCATCCTTGTGTCTCCAAGTGGCACCATGTCATCCCACCTCCTACAAATCCGCAGTGCCGGTATCCGTACCAGTCTCGCCTGTGTGGAAAGGAAATACAGAAAAGGGTGAGCAATGGCTCAGTAGGGGTAAGGAGGATAACAAAATATAATAGCTGAATAAAAAGATTAAGTCCATGCAGCAACATGCCAAGACTATGAATCGCCATAACAAATACTCATCAAACTGTGGTCTCATTTCCTACCGTGAGTCCCAATGGGACGACGCCTCGGCATCCATCCCCACACATCGATATCGGTGAACACTGCCACCATACGACTCAATAAGGAAACCATGACCAATTACAAGACACCAGTCTTGTCCATACTGACTCGGGTTCTCTGAACCGATTCCTCGGAATCTCAGTATGTTGCCTCATATAGGAGTCATTTGGTTGCAACCAAGCCGAGGTTCCACAATCCTCCTCCCATATGACGTTCACACAACCTACGGAAGTCACGAAACCATATTCGCACTTCCATGTGGCTCTAATGCAACAATGTCATGCCATGAATTTAATATAGCGATAAACAAATCCTAGTTTTATATTTAACTAGCCATGATGCATGAATAAGAACCAAACATGCTTGATATAAGACCAAGCAATCAACCGGGAATGCAAACTAATATTTAGGAAAATTCGAGAATAACCCTAGGTTCGTTTTTCCCTAGGGAGCAAATAGGGAAAAACACAAACATGAATAACAATGAAGATTAAAAACGCATTTTTAGATAACAAGAAATAATCGAAAGATTGGGCTAGAATCCCCTACCTCGAATCCACGTAATTTCACCAAAAATCGGAAATTTCCAATTTCTAGGGTTTGAACACCCAACCTAATATATGGCAAATTCACAACCCATTTCACAATTTATATCTCTAATAACATATACCAATGTAAATTAAACCATAATTTCAAAGAATTCCTACCTTTCTCTCTCTAGAATTTCCACCCAAAGCTCTCTAGCTTGAAAATCTTCCAATCAACTCAAATCTAACAAATACATACACAATTAAGTATAAATCAACCTATTTAAACCTTATTATCTCAAATAATCAAGATTCAAGCTCTAATCTTCAAAACCCATAAAAACCTAACTATGAAAATCTATAGAAAACCTTACCTTAACCTTGAAATCTTTGACAAATTATTGTTGAATCTTGTTAAGCACCTCAATCTTGCTAATTTACAAGAATGAATTTTCCCAAAACTCACTCTTTTCTTCTCCCCTTTCTCCCTCTTTCTTTCTTCTTTCTTTCTCTTCTCTCTCGGCTTCACTCTGTTGCTTCACCAAAATAACGAAACAAATGGTGCTGGCTGGGCCAGCACCATTTGTTGACTAATTTTTTTTTTTATTTTTAAATATGGCCAATTGGCCTTTTAGGTGGCCACTTTCGGTGGCCCAAAACATGGCCACCGAAAGTGGCCTTATACATATATAATATATAATATATTATATATATATATGTAATTTATTTATTTTTTATTAAATTCATCTTTCTAATGGGTAATTCCTCCCTAATAAAAATTTTCCACTTATTACTTGGTATTTTAAAACCCAAACTTTCAATTTAATTATTATTATTTTTATTAGTATTATTATTACTTTTGGCAAATTTCGGGTCAGGGTATTACAGAACACGAGAAGGGAGAATCATTTCGTGACTTTATAGGGAGAATCAACCATGTGCCTGGAGATCCCAGATGTACAAATTGTTATGGCAAATGCTCCTCTGATCAGGACCGTGCTTCATGAGCAGTTCTGCAATTCATTATGCACTGATGCACCTCAGTCCGTGGATGAATTCCTGGCAAGGACTGAGAAATATATCAAGGCAACGGATTCATTAAAGTCTTCCCGTTTTGCAATACGAACCTCCCCTGACCGGGCTAGGGGCTTTGGTGATAAGGGCCACCCAGAAGGGTCAGGAGGTGGCCGACCAGGCAATGATAAGAGATCAGGAAGGGAGGATAGCAGGCGAGAAGAACAATCTTCTAGGAAGTCTCAAACTGGCCCACTAACTAGCTTCAGTAACTATACCCCACTAAATGCTCCCTTAAGAAAGGTATTGAACGAGATTGTTGCCCAAAATCTAGTCAGATGGCCAAAGGAGATGAAGACTCCTCCAAAGAAGAGGAAGTTTACAGATAAGTATTATAGGTTTCATAAGGACCACAGTCATGATACTAACGATTGCAGGCAGTTAAAAGATGAAATTGAGGAGTTGATAAGAAGAGGACACTTCAAGAAGTACACTGCAAATCGAGAGGAAAAGTGAAGGAGAGATAATAAAGAAGATGATGACCATAGAAGGCCCCGAAGAAGGGAAGAATCTCCTCCGCATGAGAGAGGCACTGCAGGAACAATTGATTTCTGTGGTGTCATTATTGGAGGTTTAGCAGCAGGTGGAGAAAGTACATCGACTGGGAGAGCATATGCTCGCCTTACTGAGCAGCCAACCAAGGAAAAAAGGATCAAAAGGGATGAGGAGGTTATTACATTCTCAAAGAAGAATGAAGAAGGTATTCAAGTCCCTCACGATGACGCCTTGGTAGTTGAGGCAGTGATTGCCAACTTCAACGTCTTGAAAATCTTGGTTGATAACGGGAGCGCAGCAGACATCCTGTTCTACCACACCTTCAAAGCTATGAAGCTTTCGGAGGAAAGGCTAAAGCCAACTTCAGTACCCTTGTATGGGTTCACAGGAGAGTCAGTCATACCAAAAGGAATGATAACTCTTCCAGTCACACTGGGAACACATCCCAAGACAGTGATGCATATGGTGGATATATTGGTAGTTGATGTGAAAGCTTCACACAATGCCATCATAGGAAGACCACTACTTCACAGGGTGAGAGCTGTGGTCTCAACCTATTGTTTAAAGATGAAGTTCCTCACCTCGAAGGGAGTTAGTGAAGTTAAGGGGAATCAGAAGGCTTCCCACAGTACCTACTTCACTGAACTTAAAGAGAGGAAAAAGAAGAAGGTCTCGGTAGGCAGCCTGGATATGAGGGCAGAAGAGCAGGTGTTTAAAACTCCAGTGAAGGAATTGAGGAAAGTCGAGATCATTGTTGGCTTAGAAAGGAAATTCTATATTGGATCTCAACTTGGAGAAGGATTGACCAAGGAGATCACTGAACTGCTCATTAGGAGTGTAGGTACTTTTGCATGGAGTGCTGATGAGTTGCCTGGTATAAGTCCTGATGTGATAACACATCGACTGAGCATTATACCTGGTGCTAGACCAGTTAAGCGAAAGAGAAGAAACTTTGCTTCTGATCGCCAAGAAGCGATAAAGGAAGATGTGAGGAAGCTGATAGATGCTGATTTCATCAGAAAAGTCCAATACCCTGAATGGCTGGCCAATGTTGTCATGGTGAGGAAAGCCAATGGGAAATGGAGGATGTGTGTGTTGATTTCACTGATCTAAACAAATCTTGTCCTAAAGATAGCTATTCATTACCAAAGATTGATCAGCTGGTAGACGCTACCTCAGGACATTAACTCCTCAGCTTCTTGGATGCCTATTCGGGGTACCATCAGATAAAGATGCATCCCGAAGACCAAGAAGGAACATCATTCATCACCCCTGAGGGGACATATTGCTATAAGGTAATGCCATGGAGGCTTATGTGGATGATATGGTGGAAAAGAGCAAAAAAGCTGAAAACCACCCTACTGACCTGCATAAGGTCTTTGATACACTTAATCGGTTTGGAATGAAACTTAACCCATAAAAGTGTGCCTTTGTAGTGGCATCTGGGAAGTTTCTTGGCTTTCTGGTAACAAGCAGGGGGATTGAGATAAATCCCAAAAAGGTGCAAGCAATCCTTCAGATGGAACCACCAAAGAATGCCAAGGACGTTCAAAAGCTGACCGGCCGAGCAGCATCACTAGGGAGGTTTCTTGCTCGGTCCGGAGACAAATGCAAACCATTCTTCCAGGGCATTAAAAAAGGCCAAGGAATTTGAACGGACACCAGAATGTCAACTTGCCTTTGAAAATCTTAAAGACTATCAAGGCCAACCTCTACTCTTGACTTGTCCAAAGGAAGGTGAAATTTTGTACCTCTATCTAGCAGTATCACAACATGCGGTCAGCGCAGTGCTAGTGAGTGAGGTAGACGAAGTGCAAAGACCGGTGTATTATATTAGCAAGGTTATGATCAATGTAGAGACAAGGTATTCCTATGCTGAGAAGCTAGTTCTGTCATTAATGGTGGCAGCAAGGAAGCTAAGACCTTACTTCCCAGCACATAGATTTTTGAGTTTTAATTACTTGAATAACTAAATATATAAAACATAAAAGTTATTTGATTTTTTTTGGTTAAATCCGAAACCGAATCTGAAAAAACCGAATCCGAAAAATCTATAAATTCATAACCGAATCTGAAACCGTTAACCAAAAAATCAAAACCTAAAAGTGAATATGTGGCGCCCCGATCCGAGCACGCCACGGGTGCCCTCCGGCACCGTCCTAGGCCACTAGTGCGATCATCCGGCAGACCGGAAATCCAGCGGCATCTCCACGTATATTGGAGAGTTCTCACCTGTATCAGAAACACGCAGCATAAATTCAATCCATCACACTAGCAACCTAGCTAGGCCTCAGGCCTCAAACACATGCAATCCTAATCCTAGGGGCCTCAGCCATCAACTACCAGCATGCACAAACTGATAGTAATAAACACATCAACAAATTCATAATATCATATAACCATAAAATCAAACTCAGCATACTTCATGCATACACCCTCTGGTGCCAAATGGTTATAAGTACATCAAGAATAACATCAATACATCGTAAACAAAATACGTGCTAGAATACATCTCTAACACCCACATCCTACCCAGGGCCATCCATGTCACATCCCATCCTCACTGATTCGCTCCACTGGTACCTGTGCCAGTATCTCCTATGGGAAGGAACAAAAGTCGAGAGTGAGCAAGAAGCTCAATAGGGTTAAGAGTAATGAGTGTATAAAGGCCGAATCCGAACAATAGGTTATGCAACAATATGAAATCTACCACATGCATGTATACTCAACAATCACATAGAACATCAATCTGGGCAACCCCTCAATGAGCAAACCTCATCGATACCATGGCTCCTTCCATGTAATATCGAATGTGAGTAAGCTCACCACATCAACTCATCAATATCATGGTCACTATCCATGTAATATTGAATAAGAGCAAGCTCCCCAACATCAAACGCTCTTGGTTACCCGGTTGCGTGAACCTATCACGCTCGCACCATTCTAGGCAAGGTCCCTCATTAACCATATCTATAGTGCGTTATCCCACTTGGAGATCACATGACTTGGTGATAACTCTCATCACCTCGTCATCCCTCCAAGTAGCTTTCAAGAAACCTAAGGATCTCCGAGTCCATACTCGGTCTCCAATGCAACACTAATACATTTATGTCATGACATGCCGAATAGGTATATATATATGAACATCCTACACTTATACATACGTAACTATCATGATGCATGAACATAAATCACATCGTGCCCATAGGTGATGGAACACACACAATCGGGTCATGCAACATCAAGAATTAACAATATTCCGCAAGAAAGGTTTGTTTCCCCTTAGAAGCAATTAAGGCGGAAACACAAATAAAATGACCAATGAGAATCGAAACGCTCTTTAAAATTATAAGAACGAACGATAGAAAGAACGGTTGAAAATACCCTACCTCATGTCGAGCAATTTACCAAAAATCCAACTATAACGTTCCTAGGGTTCTAATTTCCCAAACCTATCAATATGGCGAAATTGAACCCATTCACATATCAATATATGATCAACAACTCATTTAAACATCAATTGAATCAAAAATTTCGAAATTACTCACCTTCTCTCTCTAGAAATTCCTCCAAAATCCTTCAAACTCAACCCAATCAATCCTCAATCTAAAACAACGAATCAAACCAACAAAACTACCATAAACAACCCTAGAAACACCATACACAAACCGCAAAACTTAACTCTTAACGAATCATGATAGATCTAAAGAAAACCTAGAATTTCAAAACTTGGAAAAACTTACCAAACTCTTCAAACCTAGCTTGAATATTCAATATAGCACTCCAATAATCATGAATCCTCAAGAATTAGGTTGAATCCTTGTAGAAACCCTTTCTCTCTCTAGAATCTTTGCTCTCTCTCACTCTATGACTGAAACAACTCAAAAATTTCTCTACTGGCTCGCTGGAGCCCTTTTTGAAAACTCGGGTTGCGCCTAGGTGCTACTCTGGGCGCCTAGGCGCTCTAGCCTAACCAGTTTACAATGACGCGCTGCCTTGGGCGCACCTTTGCACAGGCCTAGGCATACACCGCCTAAGCATGTGGCCCTAATTTTTCCAATTGCGTCTCGGTCTTAGCTTCGATTTGATATATTATGGGCCCAAAACGAACATCTGTGCTAAAAGTTAGGACCCATTTAACGAACTAAGCTCAAAAACAATTTTTTCTGATTCCGTACCTCTTGGATCATCCGTAATTTGACTTAAACCTAAAATTTTGGGTCGGGGTTTCACAGAATAACCATGGTTTTGGATCGGTTTCTCGGTTAAGGAATGGAATTGGTGTGACGCCCCGATCCGGGCACGCCACGGGTGCCCTTCCGGCACCGTCCTAGGCCACTAGTGCGATCATCTGGCAGACCGGAAATCCGGCGGTATCTTCCCGTATATCGGAGAGTCCCCGCCTGCATCAGAAACATGCAACACAAATTCAATCCATCACACTAGCAACCTAGCTAGGCCTCAGGCCCCAAACACATGCAATCCTGATCCTAGGGGCCTCAGCCATCCAGTACCAGCATGTACAAACTGATAGTAATAAACACATCAACAAATTCATAATATCGTATAACCATAAAATCAAACTCAGCATACTTCATGCATACACCCTCTGGTGCCAAATGGTTATAAGTATATCATGAATAACATCAATACATCGTAAACAAAATATGTGCTAGAGTATATCTCTAACACCCACATCCTACCTAGGGCCATCCACGTCACATCCCGCCCTCACTGATCCGCTCCACCGGTACCTGTACCAGTATCTCCTGTGGGAAGGAATAGAAAGTAAAGAGTGAGCAAGAAGCTCGGTAGGGTTAAGAGTATAAATAGTATAAAGGCCGAATGCGAACAATAGGTTATGCAATAATATGAAATCTACCACATGCACGTATACTCAACAATCACATAGAACATCAATCCGGGCAATCCCCTCAATGAGCAAACCTCATCGATACCATGGCTCGTTCCATGTAATATCGAACGTGAGCAAGCTCACAACATCAACTCATCAATATCATGGTCGCTATCCATGTAATATTGAATAGGAGCAAGCTCCCCAACATCAAATGCTCTTGGTTACCCGGTTGCGTGAACCTATCACGCCCGCACCATTCCAGGCAAGGTCCCTCATTAACCATACCTCTAGTGCTTTATCCTACTTGGAGATCACATGACTTGGTGGTAACTCTCATCACTTCGTCATCCCTCCAAGTAGCTTTCAAGAATCCTAAGGATCTCCGAGTCCATACTCGAACTCCAATGCAACTCTAATGCATTTATACCATGACATGCCAAAAAGATATATATATATATATATATATGAACAACGTACATATATATATATACGTAACTACCATGATGCATGAATGGAATTCACATCGTGCCCATAGGTGATGGAACACACAATCGGGTCATGCAACATCAAGAATTAACAATATTCCACAAGCAAGGTTCGTTTCCCCTTAGAAGCAATTAAGGCGGAAACACAAATAAAATAACCAATGAGGAATCGGAATGCTCTTTAAAATATTGAGAACAAACGATAGAAAGAATCGTTGGAAATCCCCTACCTCGTGTTGAGCAATTCCCCAAAATCCCACAATTAGGGTTTAAACCCCGTTTCACCAAACCTAACCAATTTACACAATTTCGTACTCATTTAATCATCCGAACATCTCAATATATCATATCAATAATGAATTAATCAAACAATCAAGAGAAACTTACTTTCTCTCTCTAGAATTCCTTCTAAAATCCTCCAAAAATTCCACTTAGCTCAACTCAACTCAACATCAAACCATGAAATCAACCTACATATATGTTCCAAATCAACCTATAAACAACATATCTAAAGCATATAACTCAACTCTTCAAGAATCTAACAAATCTAGAAAAACCTAGAATTTCCAAAAACTAAGAAAAACTTACCAAATCACCCAAATCAAACTTGAATCTTCCTTGCTTATCTTCAATGATCACCAATCTACAATCTCCAAGCCAAAATCCAACCAAAAGCTCCTTCTCTCTCTCTTTCTCTCTCTAGTCGGGTTTCTCCAAGATATGAAATGCAGAAATGTCTAAAACTGGGCTTAAAAACTGATTTTCAGATAGCCGTCCGGACACCCTAAGCATCCGTCTGGACGGATTACTGTTCCCTTAACCCACTGCCCTAACTTTAGGCATATCTGTCCGGACGCCCAATTATCCGTCCGGACGGATTACTGTTCCCGTAACCCACTGCCCTCACTCAAGGCATATCCGTCCGAACGGCTAATTTATCCGTCCGGACGGATTACTGTTCACAGAACCCAATTTTTTCTCAAATTTATTTTCCGGCTCGGTCTAAGCTTCGATTTGATATATTATGGGCCCGAAACGGACATGTACACTAAAAGTTATGACCCATTTACCGAACCAAGCTCAAAACTATTTTTCTATTATTCCGTACTTCACGGATCATCCGTAATTCGACTCAAAACTAAATTTTTGGGTCGGGGTTTCACATTTGGACACCCCTAATGACACGTATTAAGAATCAATCACTTAACAATTAATTGTTAACTAGGGGCACGCCCGCGCTTTATGTTGGATATAATTTTAATTTTTAGCTATATTATAACAGAATTATAGAACACTCGGTTAAATTTTCTTCTATGTGTTTGAGTAACTTTTGATTATGAATAGAAGCATTTGAAACGTCAAAGCAATAAAAAAAAAACATCTGCACGATATGGTGCATTATATATTAAACGTCGCAGCCAAGACATTAATTTTCAAAAACAACTTTAAAAAAAAAAAAAAAAACTTTAACTATCAAATGAACAATTTAAGCAACTGCCAAATTAATAACCGAGTTAAGAGACCGGGTTTGTTTGTTGTAATTTCATTAACTTCTGCATTAATCAAACAAATTGTAAGCCACACCTGGCTGTTTAGCATATAATATTTGTTTGTTTTAAGTGCTTTAAATTTATGAGTTCATGTCCTTATGGAAATATTTTTATCATAAAAATCTCTCATCCACGTAAATCTATTGCCGCACCCTTTGGTGATTTAGTAAACTATTTTTCTAATAAAAAGAGTTTTTTTCCTGGTCAAAAAATCGCAATTTTTTTCTCTTTAATTAAGCTAGCCAGCAGGTAAATAAAGGAATGCATTGAACAACTTGCATGTTTATTCCCTTTGTGTTTGAAATACTATCAATTAAGAAAGGAGGCTGATATGCACCACCCAATTATCAGTGTTAAAGTTCCAGATCACATTCAGATTTTCCTAGTCATATTACAGCGTTCGGCAAACAACATACACCATTCAAGATACCAAGACCAATGACATTATCACGCAGGACGTTATCCTCACAAATTACCAGAGCCTGCAATAGCTATTTTTTTAAAAAAAAAATTAACACCATAGCTGAACCAGGAGAGCACGTACATTGTCATGAGCTCCTTCCAATACATTCTTAAATGGAGAGAGCATGTCATTGTCACAAATTTACATATCCTACGGTTGGAATTCTCTGTTGGAAAAAATGGTGGTCATCTACTATTTGATCAATAATTAATTACAATTAATTGAGTATTAGTTGAATATAATTTAGTGGGTTCTAATCTTCAATATGAAGACTAGAGATTGGAGTTGAAAGTTGTCCAAAACCATTTTTTGGTTGAATGAAAATTGACTCCAAAAGTGGTCATGTTATACATGATATGTCGAGTGCAAAATAATAGAAATGTGGGAATCTCACATTGAAGAATTGTGTTTTGTGACTCGAGTTTATAAATCCAAGTGTTGGATGTAAGACTTGGGCCCAAAGGCACCCAAGCTTTTGTAAGGGCTTGGGCTTACGTAGCCCATTTGGACTTAATATTTTGCACTAGCCCACTATTAGGTTTGTTGAAAATGGACATGAGACTTATTCGAAATTCAAAACTTTCGTTACGGTATTAATTCAAATATTTCCGTTACAATATTAATTTGATTTAATACTGGATTTAATTCGTTTTTCTTGGGTTCTACTATAAATAGTAGCCCAAATGGTATGGGGAGATTACACCATTTCACTCTACCGAAATACTTCTCCATAGCTTTCCATCTTCTCGAAATTCTGTCTAAGAGTGCTTTCACTATTGGTTCGACCGACCCTGCCGGTATTCCTGTGTCATCTACCGTTGGAAGTGAGCATTGTATCTTGGGAGGTTCTTGCCCGGAAAAGCAGACACATGTGGCTGGGGCATTATCACCTTAAGGAGATTTGCATACTAGCGTACCTTGCTCTCTCCTCAACTCATTGTTCAGTAACTTATATTGTTATATCTATATTTTATTGTTTGTTGATATCTATATATCTTGCATGTATTTATAACATCTTCTTTGGAAACAGTTCATTATTAACTAATATTTCCAACAATCTTAAGGTGATAATTTGATTATATACTTATGTGAACTGTTCATGTAATTGTTCTGTATGACATGCAAGTAAACTACTGTCAATTCATATTTTTAAATTGACTCTGCCGTATGAGATTAATTTATTGAATCACTTGGATTTGCTACTGTTGATACATGCATCTATTGCCTTTTGTGTTTATAGGCTAGCCGATCCATTGCTTGCTAAACTATTTGTTGTACTTTGTGCATTTGTTGTACTCGTGCATGTAACTGTTACATCAATTAATTAAATTGATAATGGTTAATTTTGAACAGTTTATGGTACCTACAAATTGACTAATATATATATAAACAAATGTGTGTTGCTCGTTACTGGTCATACGTGCATTTGCCTCAATTTAAGTAATAAAGTTTGATTTATAATGACATTACGTGGATTCAATTTTAAATATATTGATATTTGTTGCATCTTGTAATTGCTGTAATCTATTTAAATTAATCATTAAAATTGCCATTAAATACTATTAAGTGGAGTGAGACATTTAACCGTTTAATTGAATTAATTATTATTTTAAATTATATTGATAACATGTTACTGTTTGGCACAAGTGTAATGATTTCTAATTTGTGAAGAATCCTTGCATGTTATATACGTGGGTGTTATTCAACATTTTTATTAAAGTTGATATTTGTTAATGTAATACCTGCCAATTTGAAATAGTATATTCTATTAAAGTGCATCAATAAAATTGATTTATTGCCATTAATTTTATTAATTGGTGTGTAAATATTGATTGTTTGTAGACATAATTTATAACGGATAGTGGTTATTGACTTTGCAATTGATAGTGGTTCGCACGTGTATGTCTATAAACCATACAAATTTAATTTAATTACTACATATTTGATTTATATATTGATCAAATAACTTTTTATATTTTATTTGTGATTTTAAATTTTAGTATCTTGAAAGATTCTATCTAGGAAGGGGTTATTTAATTGCGCGCCATATTATTTAGAAGGCCCCCTCTTTCTTGGGAATAAACAGAGTTGCTAATTTTTAAAGACACATATTTAATTGGCAAGGTATTTTATTGGAAAGTGTTTTAAGTGTTTCAATTGTTATTGTCTTGATTAATTGGCAAGGTATTTTCTCAGGTGGCGTGACTGCTCCTAGTGGAGGTATGCCGATGGCTACTCTTGTTGGAGGCGTGCCTATTTCTGCTGCAACCGTTGAAATCGGGAACAATGTTCCTATGACAAATAGGGTGATTCTTGTGATTTTCGCTGAAAAGCCGGAAAAGTTCAAGGACATTGATTTCAAAAGGTGGCGACAAAAGATGCACTTTTATCTCACCGCTATGAATCATGTTAGATTTCGAATGGAAAAATGCCCTATCCTTCGAGAGGGTGAGTCGGACCCAACGACTGTGGCAGCAATGCATGCCTGGAAAGATGGAGAATACATATGCAGGAATCTAGTGCTTGGTAGATTAGCTGATGATCTGTATAATGTATATTGTGGCATACCTTTAGCCAAGGAGCTATGAAACTCTCTGGAAAAGAAGCACAAGACAGAAGATGCTGGAACCAAGAAATTTGTGGTGGCCAAATTTCTGGACTTCAGGATGGTGGATGACAAGTTAGTTGTCAACCAGGCTGAAGACTACCAGCTGATTCTCCATGACGTACTGGCAGAAGGAATGATTCTAGGTGAGTATTTTCAAGTGGCATCACTCATCGAGAAGTTGCCTCTTGGTTTGTTGGACTTCAAGAACTACTTGAAGCACAAGCGCAAGAAAATCAAAATGGAGGATTTAATAGTCCGTCTCCGAATTGAGGAAGACAATCGGAAGAAGACGACACCTCCAAAAGCACCAAAGGCCAACCTAGTGGAAACTTCCAAACCCAAGACTGATGGGAAACGGAAGAGAGAGTACCGAGCTAAGGGAAAGCAGAAGGAACAACCCCAGAAGTTCTAGGGTACTTGCTTTATCTGTGACAAACTTGGACACCGTGCCAAGGATCGTAGAAAACGTCCTGACAAGGAGAAGGACAAGGCCAAGGCTAAAGGTAGGGGAAAAGCTACCAAGCAAGCTCATCTGGTTGAGCAGAGTGACAATGAAGAGATGTTGGCTGTTGTAGTCACCCAAGTAAACTCGGTGACTAACACCAAAAACTAGTGGGTGGACACTGGTGCAACTAAACACATCTGCATCGACAAGAATCTCTTCACATCTTATGAGAAGAAGGATGATGGAGGGAAGACCTTCATGGCTAACTCTGCTCTAGCCACTATTGAAGGAATTGGAGAGGTTATTCTAAAGTTCACCTCAGGCAAGAAGCTTGCTATGCGAAAATGTGCTACCAGTTCCAGAGATTCGTAAGAATCTAATTTCTGTGCCTGTGATGATAAGCAAGGGATTCACGGTTGTGTTTGAATCCAATAAATTTGTAGTTTCCAATGATCTCGCCGCCAATGCGGAAGGATGCCGCCGAAAAGAATGGAACGCTGCTTCGCTCTGCTGGATGCGTCGGATCCCGTATAACAAGCGAGAAACTTATGTGGGGAAGGGGTATATATGTGATGGACTTTTTAAGGCCAACATTGCTGTAATTGACAAAAACAACAAATTTCTGTACCCAAAAACTGTTATGAATAAAGAGGAATCTTCAGTTTACATTGTTGTATCTCCATACTTATGACATGGTAGATTAGGATATGTAAACTATGGTACAATGAAAAAGCTGACAAACTTAGGTTTAATTCTCAAATTTAATTTAGATGTCAACCATAAATGTGAAAAATGTGTTGAAGCAAAGTTTGCTAAGAAACCTTTTCATACAATTGAAAGGAGTACTGAGCCTCTAGCATTAATCCATAGTGATTTATGCGACTTGAAATTTGTTCAAAGTAGAGGTGGAAAGAAGTACTTCATTACATTCATCGATGATTGTACTCGATATTGCTATGTTTATTTGTTAACTAGCAAAAATGAAGCAATGGACAACTTTATCAAGTATAAAAATGAAGTTGAAAATCAACTTAGTAAAAAGATTAAGGCTTTAAGGTCTGATAGGGGAGGAGAATATGATTCTGCTATCTTTGATGAGTTATGTACTGAGTTTGGAATCATCCACCAAACAATAGCACCATATACACCTCAGCAAAATGGAATTGCTGAAAGAAAGGACAGAACTTTAAAAGAAATGGTTAATTCCTTGTTAATAAGTTCTGGGCTACCACAAAACTTGTGGGGGAAGGAGTGCTAACTGCTAATTATATTCTTAATAGAATGCTCCACAAAAAAACAGGTAGTATTCCATATGAAATGTGGAATAAAAGACCACCCTCTTTCAAATACTTGAAAGTGTGGGGGTGCCTAGCTAAGGTGGCAGTACCTCCACCTAAGCAAGTCAGACTTGGACCTAAAACTGTGGATTGCATATTTTTGGGATATACTCAAAATAGTAGTTCATTCAGATTTCTAGTATACAAATCTGATATAAATGATATCCATGTAAATACAATCATGGAAATGAGAGACGCGGAATTTTTTGAGGAAATATTTCCTTGCAAATGAAGTGAAACCTCTCAGAAAAGGAATAGAGATTCAATTTCTGAGAAAGAACAAAATGGAGAACAAGAGGTTGATGAACCTAGAAGGAGCAGGAGACCAGAATGAAATCAGCAGGCTAACAAAAGAGGGGAGGGGGAGGTGAATTGTGTCTCCAAAAACTGAGTATAAACCCCAAATATAAAACCACAATCTAAAAACTCACAAATTATCAAAACAATGTCTAGAGTACAAATCTGCCAACCAACAAAGTAAATAATATTTGACCTAGCAATTCAAGTTGGAATGCAATGAAATTTGGTATGCAATATCACAACACTTTAATGAATACTATATCAAAAATTCAGATCAAAATTCAAAGTCTAACTATATGAACAGTGCACGGATAGATTGCTATTCCAGAAAATTAACTATCAAAAATATACCTAGAATCCACTAATCACAAGTTGTTCAACCACAAGAAATATCGCAACAAGCAATGGCAGCAAGCAACACCCTAATATCAATTTCTAAGGAACACAAATCACTAATAGCACCAAACAAGAAAGGAAATAAAAAATAGAGTGCATAAGGATATATAGTGGTTTGGTGCTCACACCTACATCCACTACCTAAGCCCTCAAGCTTAGGATTTCCAAATCCACTAAAGGATATAAGTGGTTTTGCAAGTTCACCACCAACTTAGGGTTTCCAAGCACACCCCAAACTTGTACCCACCAAGGTTTGAAACTAACCTTAAACTTTCACACACCTCTCAAAGGTAATGCCCTTAAAAGGGACTTTTACAAGTGATTTGGTTTTTGGTTCTCCCAAGATTAGCTCTAAGCTATTTGGATGAGGAACACTTAATCTCTCAATGTAAAGCTCACTTGTAGGATAAAAATTTGGCTCAAATTCATGGCTTTCACTCAACCAAAGGTTCACACAAAGTCTCACAAGGATGGAAATAAGTATTGGAGAAACTTTGTGGAAAGTAGCTCAAGAACACTCAAAGAAATACCTTAATGGTTTTTGGCTTCAAAGTGTGTCTTAGCTTGAGGTTGATGAAGGGAAGATGATGAAAATAATCTCACCAAATGATGATCAAAAGATCAAGAGAAGATCACTCAAAGATTGTAGAATCAAGAACAAAAGCTCTCTTGGTAATTTTGCACATAAGTTTTCCAAGTGTCAAATGAAGCATGACTTTCCTCTTCATTTGTCTCCATTGAATCTTGGCCATTGGATCTTGTTAATCTTCAATCTCAGCCCTCAATCATATTATAATCTCTGCCCTTCATCTTCAAAAATGGCGTCAATCAACACCATTGAAAGACTAGCCGTTATTGACTTTTGGTCAACCTTTGATTCAAATTTCAAATCTTGGCTCCAAAGTTTGTTTGGATCTTTTGTGCTTCTTGTTAAACTCTTCTTCATGCTTAGAAAGGTTTCAACAATAAACTAAACAACCCTTGCAAGGTTCACACGAAATTCCCCCCAAAATACTTGAAATAAAAAACATAATAGTTCATGGTGATGTGGACAATTCTCCTCTAAGTGTTTTGGCTCCAACCTTTTTCATTTGATTTCAAATGAATCCAAGGCTTCTCAAACTCCCTCCAAAGGCTCCTAAGGCTTTCTAGAAGGATTATGAATGAACCCCTACTCCAAATAAATCATCCAACATTAATTCAACTTAGTCTAACTCATGGAAGGTCAATATGAGAAATTTAGGCTATTTTGGGTAAGAAATGGGTTGCACCAATTTAAGTCTTCTTGAATCCAAATTTGGTCAAATTTCTCAATACATATATCTTAGACCCTTTCCTAAATAAATCCTTCAATGTAGCTCACATAATCTCAATTGCTCCCAAATATGGTTTTCTAGGGGATTTCAGGTTCTAAGAGCCTAAACAACCTCAATACTCCATGACCATTTCATATCCTCAATTAATGTCCCAAATAAGTGTATGATTTGCACCTACAAAGAAATGAGTGATAGAACACTCCAATTTTGCTTGTAAGCTCAAAGAGCTTCAATGCTTGCACTTGGGTTAACCAATATGATATAAGCTTAATTAAATTCAAGTAAGCCCATGATAAATCAATTTATCTATATAAGAATGTGCATACAAAATTTCACTTATAATTGAGGTCGTTTGGTCATTCAATTTGATCATGAAAATCTCAACTAGGCTAGCTTCACAACTGCACTGGTGAATTAATTTCAACTGAAAAATTGAACATGATAGATTTAAAATTGACCTGACAATATTTTACAATGAAAAATTTCAGAGTGTCTTAAATAATTTTCAGAGGCAAAATCATGTCAATCAGAAATTAGATGAATAAGTTATAACAATTCAACCAACGTGTGCACAGTGTGATGTTTGGACCGTTTTTGTAATGAGAAAATAAACAAGTCCAAAATCATCAAATTCATATCAAATATGGTCAAACATGATTCCAAAGATACATAATGAAGCTTAAATTAGTAGATAAAATACATTTCATGATTTATCCAAATTCATCCAAAGTTAAGCACAATCAAATAGTCTAATACGTATTTTTGCATCAAAACAAAAATGTAGGACATATGGTCCAAAAATCTTCCCCTTTTTGATGATTAAAAAACTACATGATGTGAAAAAGGGCTATTTGATACCAAATGTATTGCATAAAGTGAGCAAAATTAGATCTCCATTTTGAAATCAAATGAAATTTGAGATAATTTGATGCTAACCCTCAATTTAAGCTTCCTACTCTCCCTTAACATGGCAATCTCACTCCCCCTTAAGTTGTGCAACTAATATGCGTTTTTAATCAAATCATATGCACTTTTTCATCAATTATCTCTCCCATTTTTTGTAAAAACTCAAAAAGGTGAGGAAATAGGGGTAATGAAACTTCAAAAACAATGAATGGTTTAACTCAATGAAGTGCATCAACTAATGCTTCCTAAGCCATGTAAAAACATTGAATGCATATCTTAAAAATCTTTCAAAATACCAATTAAAGATCAACAATGTTTTCAAGCCATATATGCTAGCAAGAAATACCAATAACATGGAAGCAATCATGGATCATCATTGAAGCATGAAATCACAACAAACACATAAGAGTTTATTTGGGAACTCTCTCTACACATTTGCATCTCATTCAAATAAGTATATATAACCAATTGAGATGTGTCACATGAAATCAAGTAAAAACCATGCATTCAAGGTGCATCAATCAAGCCTAGTGCATCTCTCAATTTAATAAACCTATCCTTAGCTAATGGTTTTGTAAACAAATCTGCATATTGTATTCTCCTTCTACATGTTCAAGCACAATGTTTCCTTTAGTTACATGATCTCTTATAAAATGATGTCTAATCTCAATGTGTTTGGCCTTTCCATGATGAACCGTATTCTTAGATAAATGGATTGCATTAATGTTGGCACATTGAATAAGTGTATTATAAAATGACATATTAAAATCAATCAATTGTTGTTTAATCCATAGAATTTGTGCAACACAACTACCTATGGCCATGTATTCGGCTTCGGTTGTACTTAGAGCAACACAAGTTTGTTACTTTGAAAATCACGATATAAGCATGTTCCCTAGGTATTGACATGTACCACTTGTACTTTTCCTATCGATTCTACAACCTCCATAATCGGCATCACTAAAAGCATGCAAGTCAAATGAGAATTTTCTATCATATCATAGCCCTAAGGTTGGTGTATCTTTCAAATATCTCAATATCCTCCTAACAGCCGTTAAGTGTGATTCTTTAGGATTAGATTGATATCTAGCACACATACACACACTAAACATGATATCTGACCTAAATGCAGTCAAATAAAGTAAACTTCCAATCATAGACCTGTACATCTTTTGATCCACCTCTTTCCTCTTTGCATTTAAGGTTGGCTTCTAATTTAGATGTCACCCCCATTGGTGTAGAACATCCTTTAGACAAGTCCATACCAAACCTTTTAAGCAAGTCATTAGTGTATTTAGTTTGACTTATGTGAATGCCTTGTGAGATTTGTCTAATTTACAATTCTAGAAAATATGTCAACTCACCCATCATGGACATTTCAAATTCATTTTTCCTGCACATAGCAAATTCATCACACATTGATTCCAAAGTAGCACCAAATATAATGTCATTCACATATATTTACACAATCAACAAGTCATCACCTTTGCATTTAGTAAACAAAGTATTATCAATACTACCACAAGAAAAAACATTTTCTAACAAGAATTTACTAAGTCTCTCATACCATGCCCTAGGTGCTTGTTTTAAGCCATACAATGCCTTGTCTAATTTATAAACATGATTATGGTGTTCTTTAGATTCAAAACCTTGAGGTTGTTTAACATACACTTCCTCATTTACACACCATTCAAGAAGGCACTCTTAACATCCATTTGAAAAAGTTTAAAACCCTTATAGCATGCAAAAGCTAATAAAAGTCTAATGGACTCCAACCTTACAACCGGTGCAAAGGTTTCTTCATAATCTATACTCTCTTCTTGATAATAACCTTGAACTACTAGCCTAGCCTTATTCCTAGTCATTTCACCATTCTCATTCATCTTATTTTTAAACACCCATTTGGTTCCTATAATGGTGTGGTCTCTAGGTTTTGGAACAAGTGTCCAAACCTTTCTTTTTTCAAATTGTTCAAGTTCTTCTTGCATAGCAAAAATCCAATCTTCATCAATTAAAGCATCTTTTACAGTCTTAGATTCTATCATAGATATCATAGCATAAAGATTTAAAGGATGAGAGTTGATCGCCGAATTCCATCTTGATCTTGTTTGAATGCCTTTTGAGAAGTCTCAAATGATAAGCTCTTTAGGATGCTTGTGTTTGTCCTTCACTTGAAGCCTATTTCCTTGATTATTAGAGCTGCCCGATTGTATATCTTTACCATACTTATCATGATCTTCATTATTAGACATAGGTTCCACTTGGTTTTCTTGATTTGATGTAGCATCATTTGAGATTTTCATCTCCTTCAAGCTTCCCACCAATAAATCATCATCCTCTTCTTTTCGTCGATCATGACCACCATTAGAATGTGAACTCTTTGGATGATCTAGCCCTTCAAAACCTGAAATTTCTTCTTCTACAAGCACATTTGGATCAAGTGAAAACATATCATCGAATTTAACATTCACACTTTCTTCCACAACCATATACTTAACATTAAAAACTCTATAAGCTGTAGAATGAGTAGAATAACCAAGAAATATACCAATTTCACTCTTAGCATCAAACTTATCAAGATTGTCTTTTGTATTCAAAATAAAGCATTTACAACCAAAAAGTCTAAAATAGTCAAGTTTAGGCTTCCTAGCATACAAAAGCTCATATGAAGTCTTTTTCAAAATCTTTCTAATAGACAACCTATTAGAAATATAACATGTATTGTTTATAGCTTCGGCCCAAAAGTGTTTAGGTAAGGCATATTCAAGCATCATGGTTCTACCTAACTCTTGTAGTGTCCTATTTTTCCTTTCAACAACTCCATTTTGGTGTGGTGTTCTAGGTGCACTAAAATTATTTGTAATACAATAAGAGTCACATAAAGCATCAAATCCATAGTTTTCAAATTCACCTCCATGATCACTCCTAATTTTGGAAACATGCAATTCATGCTCATTTTGCACTCTTTTAATAAAAGACTCAAACTCATGTAATGCATCATTTTTATGAGCTAAAAACAAACACCAAGTAAATCTTGAATAATCATCAATAATAACAAATGCATAATACTTGCCACCTAGACTCTTTGTCCTATTAGGACCAAACAAATCAATATGCAATAGTTGAAGTGGCCTAGAAGTAGAAACAATATTTTTTGATTTAAAAGACTCCTTAATTTGCTTACCTCTAATGCAATGTTCTTATATAATTGAATCACCAAACTTCAACTTGGGTAAGCCTCTAACTAATTCTTTTGAACTAAGCTTTCTCAAAGTAGAAACACCTACATAACCCAATCTTCTATGCCAATGCAACACAACATCATTAGAATAAATCAAACATGTCATATTATCATTCATCATATTCAAGTCAAGTGCATACATATGACCTATTCTAACACCGGATGTAATGATATTATCATGCTCATCTAGAATACAACATTTACCTTTCTTAAAATGAGAATCAAATCCTTTATCCGCTAATTGACTAATGCTAAGAAAATTAAATTGCAACCTTTCAACCAAAAGACAATCATTTAAAGAAAAGGAACTATTACCAACCGATCCTATACCTAGAATCTTTCCCTTGGAATTGTCTCCAAAAGTGACATAACCACCATTCTTCTTTTCCTTGAATGAAGTAAATAAGGTTCGATCTCCACTCATGTGCCTTGAGCATCCACTATCCAAGTACCATTGGCATGGATTAGATGAAGACTTGAAGCATACCTAACCATTTGAATTCAAAAGACCTTAGGTATCCAAACTTTGGATCCTTGAGGGTTAGATACAATAGCATAGACATTTAATTTAAGCACAACACTTGCATAATCAATTTTGTCATCATATTTCAAGCACTTTGGCACCCAACACTTTTTCAAAATCACTTTCCTCACTCTAGGGTGTGTGGCCCTAGATGAAGATGCACCACCCAAGGGGTGAGCACCTTTGGCCTTGACTTTTGAAGCCTTGGCCGAGCCTTGCATGGTCCTTGGAGTTTTAGTCAAGTCTCCTTTAGGTCTTACAAGCTTAACTAATTCTTCATTTTCACATTTAGAACCATCAAGAGTCATAGCATCATAATCAAGTCCACTCCTTTCTAAATAATGCCTTTGAGAGGCCAACATTTCATCCAATTTCAAGGAACTCATGGCAAATTTAGACAATTGAGTTTCTAGAAATCTATTCTTTTATTTTATCATATCAAGCTCATGTTGCAAGGAAGTAGTATTGGAAAGCATTACACCTCATGTTCATCTCATGTAACTAATTCTTCTTCTAACTCAAGCACCCTAGCTTTAAGATGATCATAATCATGCATATTTACATTTGAATTTTCAACCATACAAGCATTCTCATCAAGCACAAGAGATTTTCCTTTTAAACACTTATTCTCATCAATCAAAACATCATGCTCAAGTATCATATCATCATTTTTAGCACATATAGAAACATACTTGACATTCAATTCCTCAAGTTCACTAACATGCATTTCATCAATTTTCATAAGTCTAGCATTTTCTTTCTTAAGTTGTTTGCACTTTCTAAGAAACATATCATGAGAATCACATAAATCATCATAATTGACATACAATTCATCATAGGTTAAAGGAGTAGAGTCTTTTACCATCTCATCTTGGGAAGATGAATCAATTTTCTCCCCTTTTGCCATAAGGCAAAAAAGTGCCTTATGCTCCATCTCATCCTCACTTGATGAACTTGAAGAAGAATCATCTCATGTATCTTTTAAAGCTTTTTTCTTCTCCTTGCCTTTGCCCTTGTGTTATTTCTTTGTTGCCTTTGGACATTTGGCAATAAAGTGACCAACCTTGCCACAATTGAAACAAATTGGTTTCTCTTTTTCCTTCTCCTTCTCATTGCCTTTGAACTTTCGATTATTGAATCCACCTCTCTTGTTCTTCACAAATTTCTTAAAATTCTTCACCGTCATAGCCATCTCATCATCGCTATCCTTATCACTTTCACTACTTGAAGAACTATCTTCATCCTTAACTTTAGAAGCCATGACGTCTTTAGATTTAGTAGTCACAAAGGCAATGCCTTTTTTCTTTTGAGGCTCTTCATCCACTCTATTCAACACTTTCGACTCATGAGTCATCAAGCTTCCAATAAGCTCATCCAACTTCAAAGTCTTCAAGTCTTTGGCCTCCTCGATGGCGGTCACCTTCTCACTCCAATTTCTAGGTAAGCTCCTTAGAACTTTTTGCACCTTGTCTTGCATAGGGTAAGATTTGCCAAGAGCATTCAAATCATTGCATATGCATGTCAACCTATTAAACATGTCACTAATGCATTCACCTTCAAGAATTTTAAACAATTCATACTTTTGCACTAACCTGTTAATTTTGCAATCTTTAACTTGACTAGTTCCTTCATGCTTTAATTCTAGCATTTTCCAAATCTCTTGAGCATTAGTATATGCACTAATATAATCATACTCACCCCTAGCTAATGCAATGTGTAGCAAATTAATTGCCCTCTCATTTAAACTAACCTTCTTATAATCAGTCTCACTATACTCACTCTCCAACTTAGAAACTAGCTCTTCACCAACCTTTTTAGTAGGAATGAAATGTCCATTATCTATAACTCTCCATAATGCCATGTCTATACTTCTAAGGAAATCCATATCCTATTCTTCCAAAAACCATAATCTTTTCCATCAAAGAAAGGTGGCCTATTTGATGACAAGCCCTCAAGCCCTCACCATCATGATTAGTGTAAGCCATTTGATCTAAGCTATTCTAATGCTTTGCTAACCTCGCTTTGATACCAATTGAAATCACTAGGCTAACACAAACACAAGAGGGGCCGGGGGGGGGGGTTGAATTTTGTCTCCAAAAACTAAGCATAAACCCCAAATACAAAATCACAATCTAAAAACTCACAAATGATCAAAACAATGTCTAGAGTACAAATCTGCCAACCAACAAAGTAAATAATATTTGACCTTGCAGTTCAAGTTGGAATGCAATGAAATTTGGTATAAAATATCACAACACCTTAATGAATACTATATCAAAAATTCAGATCAAAATTCGAAGTATAACTATATTAACAGTGCATGAAAAGATTGTTATTCCAGAAAATTAACTATCAAAAATATACCTAGAATCCACTAATCACAAGTTGTTCAACCACAAGCAATATCCCAACAAGCAATGACAACAAGCAACACCCTAATATCAATTTCTAAGGCACAAAAATCACTAATAGCACCAAACAAGAAAGGAAATCAAAAATAGAGTGCACAAGGATATATAGAGGTTCGGTGCTCACACCTACATCCACTACCTAAGCCCTCAAGCTTAGGATTTCCAAATCCACTAAAGGATATAAGTGGTTTTGAAAGTTTTCCACAAACTTAGGGTTTCCATGCACACCCCAAAGTTGTACACCACCATGGTTTGAAGCTAACCTTAAACTTTCACACACCTCTCAAAGGTAATGCTCTTAAAAGGGACTTTTACAAGTGATTTGGTTTTTGGTTCTCTCAAGATTAGCTCTAAACTATTTGGATGAGGAACACTGAATCTCTCAATGTAAAGCTCACAGATAGGATAAAAATTTGGCTCAAATTTGTGGTTTTCACTCAACCAAAGGTTCACAAAAAGTCTCACAAGGATGGAAATAAGTTTTGGAGAAACTTAGTGGAAAGTAGCTCAAGAACACTCAAAGAATTACCTTAATGGTTTTTGGCTTGAAAGTGTGTCTTAGCTTGAGGTTGATGAAGGGTAGATGATGACAATAATCTCAAAAAATGATGATAAAAAGATGAAGAGAAGATCACTCAAAGATTGTAGAATCAAGAACAAAAGCTCTCTTGGTAACTTTTACACATATGTTTTCCAAGCGTGGAATGAAGCATGACTTTCCTTTTCATTTGTCTCTATTGAATCTTGGTCATTGGATCTTGTTAATCTTCAATCTCAGCCCTCAATAATCTTATAATCTCAGCCCTTCATCTTCAAAAATGAAGTCAATCAACACCATTGAAAGACTAGCCGTTATTGACTTTTGGTCAACCTTTGATACAAATTTCAAATCTTGGCTCCAAGGTTTTTTTTGGATCTTTTGTGCTTCTTGTTAAACTCTTCTTCATTCTTAGAAAGGCTTCAATAATAAACCAAACAACCCTTGCAAGGCTCACACGAAATCCCCCCCAAAATACTTGAAATCAAGAACATAATAGTTCATGGTGATGTGGACAATTCTCCTCCAAGTGTTTTGGCTCCAACCTTTTTCATTTGATTTCAAATGAATCCAAGGCTTCTAAAACTCCCTCCAAAGGCTCCTAAGGCTTTCTAGAAGGATTATGACCGAACCCCTACTCCAAATAAATCATCCAACATTAATTCAACTTAGTCTAACCCATGGAAGGTCAATTTGAGGAATTTAGGCTATTTTGGGTATGAAATGGGTTGTACCAATTTAAGTCTTCTTGACTCCAAATTTGGTCAACCTTCTCAATACATATATCTTAGACCCTTTCCTAAATAACTCCTTCAATTTAGCTCACATAATATCAATTGCTCCCACATATCGTTTTCTAGGGGATTTCGGGTTCTAAGTGCCTAAACAATGAAACCTCAATACTCCATGACCATTTCATATCCTCAATTAATGTCCCAAATAAGTGTATGATTTGCACCTACAAAGAAATGAGTGATAGAACACTCCAATTTTGCTTGTAAGCTCAAAGAGCTTCAATGCTTGCACTTGGGTTAACCAATATGATATAAACTTAATAAAATTCAATTAAGCACATGATAAATAAATTTATCTATATAAGAATGTGCATACAAACTTTCATTTATAATTGAGGTCGTTTGGTCATTCAATTTGATCATGCAAATCTCAACTAGGCTAGTTTCACAACTACACTGGTGAATTAATTTTCAATTGACAAATTGAACATGATAGACTTAAAATTGACCTGACAATATTTGACAATGGAAAACTCCAGAGTGTCTTAAATAATTTTCAGAGTAAAAATCAAGTCAATCAGAGATCATATGAGTAAGTTAAAATAATTCAACCAACGTGTGCACAGTGTGATGTTTGGACCGTTTTTGTAATGCGAAAATGAACAAGTCCAAAATCATCAAATTCATATCAAATATGATCAAACATGATTCCAAAGATACATAATGAAGCTTAAATTAGTAGATAAAATACATTTCATGATTTATCCAAATTCATTCAAAGTTAAGCACAATCAAATAGTCCAATACGTATTTTGCATCGAAACACAAACGTAGGATATATGGTCCAACACAAAAGTCTCAAAGTCCTTTGGTCATGAATTTCTAACATATATGTTAGAAACAGAGTCTCAAACATTCAAGGATGCAATGTCAACACCGGATGCTCCATATGTAATGAAGTTGTAAACAGCGAAATAGAATCCATTCTAAGTAACCATACTTGGAAATTGGTTGATCTCCCACCTGGGAATAAGCCAATTGGATGTAAATGGATCTTCAAAAAAAAACTTAAGGCCGATGGATCCATAGATAAGTACAAAGCAAGGCTTGTAGCCAAAGGGTTTAGACAAAAGGAAAGTCTAGATTACTTTGATACATATTCAACAGTCACGAGAATTACATCCGTGCGGATGTTAATTGCTATAGCCTCGCTATATGACTTGACGATTCACCAAATGGATGTAAAAACAGCATTCCTAAATGGTGAACTCGATGAGGAGATATTTATGGAACAAGTTGAAGGGTTCAAGGTCAAAGAACAACAACATAAGGTATGTAAACTTTTCAAATCATTGTATGGGCTAAAGCAAGCTCCAAAAAATAGCATGAAAAATTTGACCAAGTAGTGATTTGAGATGCATTTCGAATCAACGAGTGTGCCAAATGTGTCTACACAAAATTGGTAAACAATGTTTGTGTAATCATTTATCTATATGTGGATGATATGCTAATTCTTGATCGAAATGTTGAGATCGTCAACAAAACCAAGAAAATGATATCAAAGAATTTTGACATGAAAGACATGGGTGAAGCGGATGTGATACTAGGCATTAAAATTTCCAAAACATCAGAAGGCCCAGCATTATCTTAGTCACACTATATAGAGAAAGTGATTGAAAGGTTTAAAGGACATGGCTTCAAAGATACTAATCGTTCGTTTCTCCCTTATCTGGTCTTACATAAGAATACTGGAGATAGTATTCAACAATTGAAATACTCTCGAATTATAGGCAGTGTAATGTACATCATGAACTGTACAAGGCCAGATATTGCGTACTCTATTAGCAAATTAAGTAGATACACAAGTAATCCTGGACATGAGCATTGGAAAGCTCTATTGAGAGTATTAGGGTACTTGAACAAAACAAAAACTAATGTGTTGAACTATGGTAAGTATCCGGTTGTTTTAGAATGATACAGTGATGCCAATTGGATTGCAGATTCAGAGGAATCAAAATCCACAAGTGGCTATGTATTCATTCTAGGAATGGCGGTTGTTTCATGGCAGTCCTCAAAGAAAATGTGCATAGAACGGTCTACAATGGAATCGAAATTCATAGCTTTGTATAAAGCCGATGAAGAAGCAGAGTGACTTCGTCACTTTTTGGAGGACATTCTAATATGGTCGAAGTCTGTGCCTGCAATTTGCATTCATTGTGATAATCAAGTTGCAATTGCTAGAGTACAAAATTTGATGTATAATGGTAAGTATAGACATATTCGTTGTAGACATAATATCGTAAGACAGTTACTCTATATTGGAATAATTTCTTTAGATTTTGTAAAGTCTAAAGAAAACCTAGCGGATCTGTTTACAAAAGGTTTAAGTAGAGAGGTGAAGGACTGTGCATCGAGATGAATGGGCTTAAAAGCCTTAACTCAATGAGTTATCTCGATAGAAACCTAACCTAGAAATTGGAGATCCCATGGACTAGGTTCAATAGGAAAACATAAGTTGAGAATAACCAAAAAATGGTTTTGGACAACTTTCAACTCCAATCTCTAGTCTTCATATTGAAGATTAGAACCCACTAAATTATATTCAACTAATACTCAATTAGTTGTAATTAATTATTGGTCAAATAGTGGATGACCACCATTTTTCCAACATTCTCCTTATGATGAAGTCTCTTATAGAATTTTTATCTTAATGATGGCAGTTGTTCAAAAAATTACCATAAATCATTACTTCCACATAAATGAATTCAGGTGCATTAGTACTTACAAAAGTATGTCTTTCAATATTCGTTGCGATCCCTGAGTAAATTGATACCAATTATGTCCTCTTTCTATATATCATCAGTTCCATTATTTTGCTAGGAGTTAAAAAGAAAATGATGAAACTGAAATAAGAGATAATCAAATAAGAAAGGAATCACATACTATGTAAGGAGAGACCAGGTGTGAGATGCATACTCATCTGGTAATGATAGAGGAGATCTGGATTGACGATGGACTGTTAAGAAGAAGAGGGTAGAGGGCGGAGGTGGGTTGGCGTAGGAAAGCTTAGTCAACCAACATCAATTAAGTTTTTTTTTTTTTGGTAAATTGGCTTAGCCATAGGATATCAATTAATCAACCCTCACCAATGGCGGAGAAACACCAATTTACAAAGGAGGCCTTCAAGGAGAAGACAAACAAAAAAACAACAAGCAAAACAAGGAGAGGACATCAACATAACAAAAAACAAAACCACAAAGCTGAAACTAGTATTCTATGACACCATCACTGCCATTAACGACAACATACCCCACATGCAGGCATAAATTATGAAAAAACAGCTGTCAATACTTCCCAACCAAAAGTACCGCATTCAATCACTCCATGAGATGAGATCACAAAAGCCATAACACATAATCAGACTCTCTTTGTGTAGCTTCCTTTGCCAACAAATATGCCAATTCATTGCCACCGCGCCTTATATGCGAGAAAGATAGGTTGTGTAATTGCAGCTGAGAGAGCTCTATAGAGTTTGCCAAATGCGCAAGCTTCCAAGGATAATCTACCAGCTTCCTCACCCACTTATAGGCGTTAGAAAAGTCCGTTTCTATAGTGATAAAGGAATTAACAAATTCTGTATGTGCTATTGTTAATGATAAAGCCCACATAATGGCTTTTAATTCGGCTTCATTTGATTCGCAAACACCTGCATAACAAGAAAATAGACATTTTATATCGCCATTTGAGTCGCGTAATAGACCTCCAATACCAGCTCGTCCCGGTTTTCCAAGAGAAGAGCCATCAACATTCCACTTGGAGTGTCCTTCTTGCGGTGGAGACCAGCTAGATGTGGGCGGCAGACATTTACCACTTCTATTACTCCACATTTGCATAGCCAATGGTGATTGTTGAATATGGAAACTGTGATATGGGAAGTGCGGCTCCAACCATAAAACCCATGAGAACAATCTGACAAAAATCAAGTCATGTACCACTGACCAGTTTAACACTTTGTTGCTAAAAATCACCTCATTCCTCTCCTTCCAGATCGACCAAATTGATTGTGTAGAAAAGCAACCGCCAAATTTTTTAGTTGGAAATCACCTCTTATCGGCATGTGGCACCATTGTTCATACAAGACTTCAATAGAACCAGCAGCTGCCCAACTAAAACCCCACCAATGGATGATCATATACAATAGTCCACGAGGTCCCTCACATAGGCAAAATAGATGATCAATTGATTCTTCAGCATCATGGCAAAAAGGGCATATATTATCAACAATGTCAATAATACCTTTGCGCACTAGAGGACCTCTCGTTGGTAACTTTTTTTGCAGTAATATCCATGTAAAAACTTGCACTTTAACTGGCACAAGGCTCTACCAAACATTAGCAGGTAAGGGGGCTTGATTGATAATAGGGGATGATGAGTGCAATAGCCTATTGTAAATGGACTTCACTGTAAACTCTCCATTAGGTGTAAACAAGCTTGTCAGTCCTTGTTGGACACATCAATTAAGTTTGATGAAGCAATTAAGATTGAATTCTCTGCGGAAAGGAACAATTGAGAAGAGAGGAAGATTGAAAGTTGAAATGGTTGGACCTGCTATCATTTCTAGAAATTTAAGAGTTGGGTTTGGTTAATATTTGGATCTTAATAGAAACTGCAACTAAAATCAAAAGGCAAAACTGTATTATTCTCTTTTTGTTTTTTAGGTGAATCTGACGTGGAGCACTTCTGTTGCAGCATGGAGTGATGCATGTGAAGTACATGGTCCCATATCCCACATTAGATAGACAAGGTGCAAGTTAAGTGCTTATATGTGGGTTGGGCAAATCTCCCTAATGGACTAGTCTTTTGATATAGTTAGGCCCAATTTGTATCAATTGGTATGAGAGCCCAAGTCTTGTCCTAGTGATGTGGGTGCATCAGGCCCATGGTGGGCGGTCCTCGCGTGGAAGGTGACCACATGCGGTACGCGTGTTCTTGAGAGTGGGTGGGAATGATGCATGTGAAGTGCACTGTCCCATATCCCACATCTGACAGGCAGGGTGCAAGTAAAGTGCTTATATGTAGGTTGGCAAACCTAACTAATGGACTAATCTTTTGGTATAGTTAGGTCCAATTTGCATCAATTGGTATCAGAGCCCAAGCCTTGTCCTGGTCATGTGGGTGCATCAGGCCCGTGGTTGGCGGTCCTCATGACCACATACAGGACACGTGTTCTTGAGAGGGGGTGGGAATGATGCATGTGAAGTGCACTGTCCAATATCCCACATCGAATAGGCAAGGTGCAAAGTGAAGTGCTTATATGTGGATTGGGCAAACCTAACTAGGACTAGTCTTTTGGTATAATTAGGCCCAAATTGCATCATGGAGCCTCCGTTTTTTATATAGATATAGATAGATAGATAGATTGGCTTGTATGATTCTTAATCACCCACACATAGAATTAAAGAGTTTAATAGTGTATATTTAGATGTATGATTAAATATTTAATCTAGGTTGCATGATTAATAGTTTAATCGGATTATATGATGAGACCCACAATAAAATACCCTCCATATTAATATCAAGTTGGCATACCAAGCCATTACGTGAGAAGATTGTCCATGGAGGCCGTGTGATCAAGCCCTATTTGGTGACTTGCTCTATGTCTATTTTTGCATTTGATGCTATGGGGGTGGGAGAGTCAAGGTATACCAATATCCTATTCTGTGAGGTTTCGTTGGTAATTCTACACCTATACGTTAATGATGGGTTTGACTTGAAATACCAAGTCAATTACCTATTCTGTGAGACTCATGTATTTCAAGAGTTGCTCACTCATCGATCACTAATTAGAACCAATATTCTATTATGTATTGTTATTAGCATGAGATGGGACTTCAATCCCGACTAGAATATCACTCAAAGATATTTCGTTTGTCCATATTTTAAGGGAAATGGAATTCGAAAAGAGTAGTGGGAGGACAATTATGAAACAAAGACCTATTTCATAAATTATCATGCTAAATAATTTGTTTAAATGCTAAATCATGTTCTTTATCTAGACACCAACCATCTGATTGGTCCAAATATTACGGATTGGTATCGCAACTTGACAATTGTTCTCATGGTTGAAGGATATATAGACTATATACTTGAGCTTAAATCCATTCCTACCATGAAGGAAGGAGCCACTGAAGAGCAACAAGTGGCGTGTGCACAGTGAGAGTATGACAACCCTTGCCAAGAAGTTAGTCAACGTATTACGAAAATAATTGTGGAAACTAAAACAAATAAGAACATCATGATTTTAACGAGAGAATTCTGATTGAAAAAAAAGCTCGAGTCTATAAGTGACCAACATTTCAAAGAAATCCATTATAAGAGAAAAATCTTACAACCTATCGTTAGCTACGACTCAATTATATAACTTGACTCTAGGGTTGGCAAAATCGCCGCGACTCGCCCCGCCCCGCCCCGCATCTCCTGATCCGCCCCGACTGTTGCTGGGGCGGGGACGGGGCACAGAATTTTGCCCCGATGGCAGGGCGGGGTAGGGATGGGTTTTGATGTTTCCCCGCCCCGATGACCCACCCCGACGCCCCGCCACGACCCGCCCTGAAATACACTATATATATATGTTTATATAAACGTAGTATATATAAAATATATGATATATGTATATGTTTTATATAAACATAGTATATATAACATATATGAGATATATATATATATATATATATATATATGTTTATAGTATATGTGATATAATATACTATTGTTATAGTTTGTGACCCAAATTCAGTTTGATCTTATTTGAAAAGTTTGTGGTGCGACAAATTTGGATGAAGAATTTTTGGGGGTGCGGGTGCAACGCCCCTGCGGTTTGGACATTTTGTAATTAGGGTTTCGGCTAATATTTATTCGTTGTAAAGTCATCACTCAAAATTTCTTGTACCTGTTTTCTCCATATAATGAAATTCTCTCTCTCTGCCCGTGGTTTTTCCCTTTAAGAATTTTCCACGTAAATCATTGTTTTCTTGTTTCTTTATTGTTGTTATTTGGTTCGAATCTATCGTTTCAACTATAAACATATATATATATATATATATATCAATAAACCCTAAACATATATGGGTATGATCAATATATATATGTATATATATATATATGTAATAGAAATATATATATTAATCACTACAAGAAGTAAGGGTGTCTTACAACGGTCATAAACCGTTGCCAAATATTTATAAACCGTTGTAAAATTAATTTACAACTGTTATTGGAACCATTGTAAATGAAAGCGTTGCAGATTCCGTTTGCAACGGTTAAATGACGTTTTTGCGATGTTTGTATAAATAGTTGCAAATAGCGTATTATGCAACGGATTTCAGGTTCATGCGTAACGATTATATTTTGTTGCCAATAATATATTTTGACAACGATTAACACACCGTTGCAGATATTGAGTATTGAGTGACGGTTAATAACTGTTGCCTCAAAGTTTCATACGACAGTTGATAACCGTTGCAGAAAATGGGCAACGGTTTATATCCGTTCTTGATAATTCTTTAAGATAACGGATAATTAATGGTCGCGAAAAGAATAAGCAACAGGTTGAGAAACCGTTGCGACAATAATGAATGTGCAACGGTTTGGTACAGTAATTTGCAACGACTTCAATTTGTATATTCAAGTCAATTGCAATGGTTTTAGTAGCCGTTGAAAATATAATACATTGACAACGATCAAATAAATTATTGTAACAATTTATAGATGTTACCAAAAATTGTCATGGAGCATTAGCAATAGTTTCTTTTTTTTTTGCAATAGTTGCAAAACTATTGTAATGAATTTTTTATTTTTTAAAAAAATATTCGAATTTTTTTTACCTGTATACATTATATTAGAATCATCAAGCTACAATAATAAATAGAAATGAAATTACTATTATCCAAACTAACATTGATCCAAAATGGAGATCAACTTCATCATTGTTCTTACAGAAAATGCACTTCACTTAACATAAATCCATCCAACAATATTTAGAACATAAATATCTAGCATCATTTAAACCAACATGCGTACAAAAGAAACTCAAGCCACAATATTCTACGAACATATTATTTGAGTAGTTCTACAAACATGTTAATTTTTTCGAATTTCTTACTGTCCAACTTCATCGTCATCCTGCTCATGACCATCCTCATCTTCATTGAACTACAAACAAAATATAATAATAAGTTAATAGTTAATACTTAGCTTTATAATTTTTTTATTTGTTGAAAACCTAAACAGTTATCAAAAGATTGACTAATTACCCGATCAATGTTATTTGTTGCTGTAGATGAACGCTGACCATTGACACGAGGTGCACTTGATTCATCTCGAGGTGAGCCCCCATTAGCTAGAGGTGGTGAAAGCAAACCAGAAGGTAGTTGTGCATTGGGATAAGCTGCTGCCAAATTCGATATAAAAGTCTGTAATCCAGTAATCATAGTTTCATACTTCTCTTGTGCCTCTACAACCATTTTCTCCCTTATAGCCAAGTTTTGAAGTGATTGTGCCGATACAGCGCTTGCTGTTTTTTTTTTTCAAATCAGAAGGTGCAACTCCTTTACCATAGAGAGGCACACATCCAGGATGCTCTGTCAACACTTTCTTCAAGAAATTTTCTGTCGCGTTGCTACTTTCAAGAGTATCAGAAGCTTGAGATGTCAAACTTTCAAGTTCAACCAACACAAGTCATTAATGTTCGAAGCATACAATCAGAAAACATATTGTTATAATCATATCAATTCGTACAATAATATATATATATATATATATATATATATTGAACACATATAACATACTTTAGTTTCATCATCAAGTTTTAACGTCCCATCCTTTCTTTTCCTTGTCAAGAGAAACATCTCCACTTCATATGGCTCCTCTCCATTGGGTCTTCTCTTTTTCTAGGTCAAAAAAAATATATCACACAAGAAAAACAAAAGTAATGCCATAAATAATAAGAATAATACTAACGTACCTCCTCTTCTCGCACTCGAGCAAAACTCTTTGAACCCATAGTATGAGTGTACTTTATTTTCATCCTATTGTTTGTGTTTATCTCACTTGTTAGCTGTAATAAATTTACAAAATAGTCTTGAATCATTTGTGAACAAACTCTTATAAGAAAAAAAGGTCACCAGGAGAGCACTCTTTCAAAAGAAAGCGAAAATGAAGACTGAAGTAGATTAGAAACTGCAGCAAAGCCAGAGGCAAAAACTAACCCCAAGAAACTCCAAGCAACTAGATAAACATTGAAATCAAAGGAGAACTTGCACACAAGCCTATCCATAGTAGCCAAAAAATACAATCCAAAACAGTCTAACACAATCCAAGACAGCATATATTTAAACTCTAAACTAGGAGAAGTAAGCTTTCTTAAGTTCAAACTTAAATGTACCTTTGCCTTTTTTGAATTCCAACGTCTCACAACTTTGTCCCATTGTTTCATTGGTATTGCCTCAGGACGATCTTTTAAACATGTTGAAAGTCTAGTGTGCCTCTTAAAATGTTTTCGCTTCAAACGATTTTTCCAACATCGCCAATCAGCCGCAATTGTTTGAAAAAGCCATCTCCGTGCAGCTTCTTCAAGGATGAACTTTTTCTACAAATATTGACTAATCAATTACATATTTGTATTAATCTAATAATGAAAATAAAACTAGTTGTGGAATACATACATTGACCATGTTCCATAACTCTTCTTTATTATCCTTGGGCATCTTTTTCCAGCTTTTGAGACTGAGAGGAATTAGATGGGCATTTCTAGCCAATGTCCCTATGTATGAGCTCAAAGATGTAACATCCTCCTTTGTTGGACCAATAGGTTGATTAAAATCATTGAATGTGATAGTGGGTCGATCCTCGATACCCCTACCCACTATCTTCAAGCACCTTGTTTCTTTCCTAACGTTCCTCTTTTTGGAAGCTTTTTAGAAGACAAGATAATGTTTTTATTTTTACTATATATAAATCTATAAAAATATAAAAGAACATATTATAAAGATTCACCATCCATATTTTCAGCAATAAATGGGCTTGAATGCTTTGTAGTTTCCATTGGAATATGCTCTTCCTCACTTTCTGGCACTAACTCCTCTTCCCCATCCATGTCAGATTCCTCACTTTTGTCCATGTTATTGTTAATGTCAGATTCCTCACTTATGTCCATGTCAATTTCCATGTCAGTAGAATGTTCTGAATCATCGCTTTGGTTATAATCTGAATCATCGCTAGAAATAGAATCCTCTTGTTGATGCAATCTTGGTGGCTTGTTGGCAAGAGATTTCTGTGATTGAGACCATCTCGGTAGCAACTCAGGACGTTTTAGTTGTGGTTACAGCTGAGATTGTGATGGTGCTTGCTTATCTTTTTGTTGACTAGCTTGAGAGCTTCCTCTAAAACCACCTTGTTGTCTAGAGTGAAAGCTTCCTCCAAATCCACTTTGTTGTCTAGTTGCTGCAGTTGCAGAAAATCCTCTAGAACCACTTTGATGTCCTCCTTGGGAGCTTCCTTTAGAACCATTAGCATATAGATTGTCCAAGTCAACGACCTTTGCACATAGATTTCTAAAAAAGTCGCCTAATTTAATCAATGGTTCTGCAATATTGGTAGGCAAAGCTCTTCGTATAGCAAGTTGAAGCAAATAATGCAAAATAAAATGGCAATCGTGACTTTTTAGTCCAGATATTTTATACCCCTTAAGTTGCACGCATCGGGAAATTTTTGATGCATACCCATCAGGAACCCTCACTCCTTTTAAGACCTTACAAAAAATTTCTTTCTGCTTTGACACCATAGAGAAACTTGCAGGAGGCAAATACTTGTTCTTGGATGCGTCCTCTCTTATGTGAAGTTCTGGCCTAACACCGATATCCTCTAAGTCAAGACGACCTTTCATGTGATCTTTTGATTTTCCTTGCATATTTAGAAGTGTACCAAGGATTTTATCACATACATTTTTCTCAATATGCATGACATCAAGATTGTGACGCAATTTATTGAATTCCCAATATGTAACTCAAAGAATATGCTTTTTTTCTTCCATGGACCACTGTCTTTATCTTTTTTCTTTGACTGGGTCTTCCCAAAATTATTTTCCATGTCCGCCACTTGCTCTAAAATGTCTGACCCAGATAACAAAGCCGGTGCAGCATCTAATTCCTTTCCCCCATAAAATGACTTTGGATCATGGCGCCATTTGTGGTTTGACTCTAGAAATCTGCGATTTCCAGGATAGCAAAATTTTTTGCTATTACGTAGATAGATAGATTTAGTATCATAACAACAAACAGGACATGCCAATCTCCCTTTCGTGCTCCACCCTGATAACATGGCGTACGCAGGGAAGTCATTGATTGTCCACAATAATGCTGCACGCATCGTAAAATTTTCACGCCTCGATGCATCATACGTATTGATGCCAACATTCCAAAGATCCTTTAACTCATCTATTAGTGGTTGCAAGTAGACATCAATATCATTTCCTGGAGACTCTTTCCCAGGAATAAGAAGTGCCATCATAAAATTAGGAGGTTTCATACACAGCCATGGAGGCAAATTGTATGGCATCAACACAACAGGCCACATGCTATATTGAATGCTCATTGTCCTAAATGGATTAAAACCGTCACTAGATAAACCAAGCCGTACATTGCGAGAGTCGCATGCAAAACTAGGATCAACAGAGTCTAAAGCCTTCCAAGCTTCTGAATCTGCAGGATGCCTTAACTTATCATCCTTATTACGACCCTCGTCATGCCACCTCATAGATGCAGCAGTTTTTGAACACATAAAGAGACGCTGAAGTCTTGTTGTAACAGGAAAATGCCGTAATATTTTTTTTGCAATTCTTTTTCCAATAGGTAATGAAACATTGGTAGGTGATGTAGGATTCTCATCAACAGTTTTTGAGTTTTTTTTCCTCATTCGTGACCCACCTACAAGCACCACAATGATGGCAGAAATCTGCAGTTGCATATTCTTTCCAAAACAACATACAATCATTCCTGCAAGCATCAATTTTATTGCAGCCAAGTCCCAACCCTCGCATAAGGCTTCAAGTCTCATTATAATTTTTTGGAATTGACTTCAATTGTGGAAATGTAAATTTCAAAACCTCTAGAATTGCAGTGAAACCAACATTGGTAATTCCATGAAGACACTTTGTAAGAAACATTCGGACAATGAAACTAAGTTTACTAATTGGGGCTCCAGGATAGAGATCTTGTTTACAATCTTCCAACAATTGATACAATCTCTCTAAATCAGTTTCAATCCCTTCTTTGTACTGGTCATTATTTGTATCCTCTTCCTCCTCAAGATGTTCAAAAATATGAGGATACGCATCATATAATAACCCTTCAATATCATCACGCAAATGTGGCATGCCTTCGCTCTTATCATGAAACTCAACATTAGAATGTGTGAAACTCTCCCCATGAAGATTCCAATTGGAGTACGATGGGTCAATGCCTTTGATTATCATATGATTATATACCTCTTCTCTATTTTTCCACACACAATTATTACAATTTACACAAGGGCACAAAATCTTTCCTCCTTGTGATGCATTATTGAATGCAAAGTTAAGAAATTCTGTGACTCCTTCTTTATATAAACTCCCAGTTCTATCACAATGGATCCAACTTTTGTCCATATGTGATGTATTTACAAAGCTGGACAAAAAAGAAAATAATCTTACAAATTAGTTAAAATTTCCATCTAAGCAAATAAAAGCTAGAAAGATAGCTTGATTGAGAACCAACATTTTTATTTCCAGGGGGCTGAAAGCTTTTGGTTGGGGATTCACAAATATCTTCATGGAAAGGTTTTACTCTGCCCTAGGAGCTAAATATTAAGTCACTAGCAATGCAAATCCATATATTAGAGCCAAATAGTTTAAATTTCATTTTAGGATCTGTAAAAATCCAACAAATTCCTGCATAATAAAGAATCCAGAATAAAGAATCCAACAAATTTAAAGGTAATCCAAGCGACCCAATTCATCTCAAGAAGGGCTCGATTATTGCATTGTTTCTCAAAATACTAACATAAGAGATGCATAATATTTGCTCTATAAAACTGTACTTACCTGTATTGAGCTTCAATGAAGGAATCACTGTCCGCCAGAACGATGAAGTCTGCTGCTGTGCGAAGGAGAGGTGGAGCAAGTTCGCCTGAATGAGATGCAAAGGAGGAAGTCTGGCCGAACAAGACGTGAAAGAGGAAGCTGGCCAAACTCTTGAATTAGAAAGAAGTAGCCCCAAAATGAGGCGTCAAGGATTGAGTTTAGGAATTAGAAGCGCCAAGATTTAGGGTTTTCAATAGCAGAAGCGCGAATGGGAAAATTTGTCAAAAAAAGCCGGGAGAAATAAAGAAATGGAGTCGTTTCTTTATTACTGAATATATGGAAAAAATACAATTAAAAATAATATAAATGTTATGGTTTAGAGTTTGCCAACGCAAATTTTTCGAATCAAACCAAACTGATTCGGGTCACAAACTTTAACAACTATTTATTACGACATTTTGTGAATTTACAAAACTAATCAGTATTTACAAGATTCTGAGTACAAAAATTAATTTCACATTCAAAAATTTATAGGGCTAGAGACAGAAACCTACCTTGAATCTACATAAGTGGCAGGGTTAGTCAAATTTTGCAGAAGTTCTAAATCTTCTTCACGTGCCACATATGACAAAATAGATCAACTCATAGGGAGAGGTAACAACGAATATTATAGATTTAGGGTTTGCTCTTTCTAGCTAGGACAAAATAGAGCGATCGAATTAAAGTGAAAAATTAAAGAAAAGAGGGAAAGAATTTGTTACATGAGAGATCACAAGTAACATTAATTAATTACTTGGAAACTATGAGTCACATAGACGTACACCACCTAGAAAATAATAAGTTTAAATTCCCATGCATTAAACTTGGCAACGATTACATAAACAATGTTGCAAGATCCATATATGGCAACGGTTACTTATTCATTCGGCAATGGTTATCACAACCAATTTCATTTAACAAAAAAAGCGTTGCGAAACTGTTGCTAATGGGGAGCGTTTTCGTAAGGCTTTATGTAGTAGTTGCAAAATATTGATATATTTGCAACACTTACTTAAAACCCTTGCATATGAGTTGCAAATCCCGCTCACTTTGACAACATTTTCATAAAAGCGTTGCTTAACCGTTGTAGAAAAGAAAACGTTTTAGCAATTGTTTATGAACCGTTGTAAAATATTTATTCGACAACAGTTAATATCTAACCGTTGCAAATAGAATTAATTTGGAAACAGTTATTTTAACCATTACTAAACCGTTGCAAATTATATTGTTAACAACAGTCATAAAACTGTTGCAATAAAACCGTTGCAACACAGGGGCATTTCTTGTAGTGAATGTACTATATTTATTTATGTAAACAAACATATTTATATAATATACAATTCTAAATTCACTTTAGTACTTTATCAATTGAACCTAATTTACATTAACCTCAAATCTAAACCCTAAAGTACTTCGATCATAATCCTAAACCCTAATCCTAATTCAACTCTCAACTTTTTAACCCTAAGCTCCAAAGTCTAAACATTAACCCTAATTTACATAAATCTTAAATCTAAATCCTAATGTACATGGATCCTAATTTCTAAACCCTAATTTTTTTTTTTGATGAATGAGGGCGGTACCTCATTAATTTCATTAATTATCCTCACTTATGGCGGAGAAATACCGCCTTCTAAACCCTAAATTATAAACCCTAATTCTAAAGTCTAACCCTAATCTTGGATTCATGATTAATTGAACACGAAATATGTATTTTTGACAATGTAAATATGTAATATATTAATAAATTAGAATCATATAAATTTAGAGACATTCAACATTAATGGTTTAATAATTATTTTAAATATCAAATGAAAAGAATGATTTATAAGTTGTAAGTTGTAACTTTTAAATCCTGGCCATTGATTCATAGAATCAATGGCCACGATTTAGCCATTTGGAATTTTAGTCATGTTGACCAGTTGAGTTCTTGAGTTGACCCTTTAGAAATTAGAATTAGGGCATAGGATTGATTGTATTGTGTAGGGCATCAAAGATTCAAAGTATCAAACAACTTAACAATTTGCAATTTCGCATAGTAGGAGCAGCGGCCGCCCTTTCCAGCCCTTGCCTCTCGTCGCCGCGCCTCCCGTTGCCGCCGGCAGCCCCTCTGGGTAGCAGTCGCACAACCTTCTCATCACAGTTCGCAGGCGCACAGCCACAACCTTCTCGTCACAGTTCGCATAGCCTTCTCGTCACAGTGTCTGGCCTCTCTTCTCCGCCCCTCTCGTCATCGCCCGTTCCCTTCTTTGGACTTTGGTGAGTAAAATATCCCACGCTATTCACTAATCATTTCTTTTCCTCAGGAAAAATTTGAGAAATGTTGCAGGGAGAGGGGTATATATATAGATATATATGCGGTATGTAATGTTTTAGTAGTTCAAAGCACTGGTTGATCAGTTTCTCTATTTCTAGTTCCTCCTTCCTGCTGTATCTATATATAAAAATAAGTCCGCAAAAGGTCTCATTTGATTTGATGTTGGCTTACCCAAAAACCAAAACAGTAGTACTGGCTTTTATGGGAAAAATTGGATTCTTTTTAATCTAATACATATTGCAGTAATTTGGATTGTGAGAGAGCAAGGAATTAGGTCAGAATGAACAAAAGACACTCTAATCATGCTAATGAATCGATTTTAGATCTTGTCCTCTTTTGTGCCCCTCTCGAAAAAATTAATTTTGACTAGTATGATGGATAATTTTAACTATTTTTTGCTGCCACCTCATATCAGACGTGTGTTTGTTGAAGCCTTTAAGTATTTTAAGTATACTTGCTAATCAGTATGGTGGAACTCAGTGGTATGTAACTATATATAATCACTAGATATATCTTAATTCCACATTTTCTATGCTTTTATCTCTAATATTAAAGAAAATTTGTTTTTTTTTGGGTAGGTTTTATATATCCTGTATTTTATTGATGAATTGTTTCATTTATATATAATCCTGCTTTTTGTTGTGACAATGAATTCTCTTCGTTATATGCTATTGTTGAATGTTTGATTAGTCTACTATTGTTGAAAGTTGTAAGTTTCTTTCCCGGTTATCCAAACTCCTTCTCTTCCGTCCCAAGCCCACATTTTCATTTTCAACCCCGTATGGAATTGCACTGTTTTTAGGATCAATTTGAGTTCTTTAAAACCAATGCATTTATGCTCATTTTCTTCTCGTTCAATTTAGTGCTAATCTCATTGTGCTTTGATAATTTGGTATACAAGCATGCAGCTCTAATTTCATTGTGCTTTGATGGTTGTGATGATTATTTGGTATACAAGCATGAAGCATGCAGGCTGCAACTCTAATTTCATTGTGCTTTGATAGCTTATTTTTCTCCAACCATGATTATGCAGGTACTTGCTTCTTAGAGAATAGAGATGAGAGATTGAGTCATTTCATGTTTGCAAATATGGCATGGATCAATGGATGCATTTCATGATTAATTGATTATGATATTTGTAAGTGTTAGTTCTAATTTGTCAACTATTATGATATGAGGACATAGTTATTTGTATTTGAAGGCATATGTGCCTAAGGATATTATTTGTGGACATATGTTGTTAGACTGTTATGTTATGTTAATCTGGATTCAGGATTCCTACTTTTCTTTTTCTCAATTTTTTCCAAAAAAAAAAAAATTCGGGGCGGGATAGTATCTAACGGGGCGGGGCGGGGCGGGGACGACTTAGCGTATGCTTTGGACATGTGGATATATGTCCACATTAATAGATAATACATAAGATAAATAAAATTGAGTGTTTGATTTATTCTTATATATTATCTTAAGGTGATAAAGTAGTCACCTAATCAGTTTAACAAACTTTAGTTCTTATCACTTAGATGTCTATAAATACAAGGGTTAGTCACTTGTATTTGATACGCCAGAAAATCACTCAGGAAACTCTCTCTCAATTGTTCGATATTCCACATGTGTGATCGAGGTAAGTTAGGCTGTGGAAAGGGAGGACTCTAGTAGCGATCCCGAGCTAAGCGTGTTCGTGACATAATTGTCGTTGGTGTGTTCGTGCTATAAAGGAGTCTGTGATCCATCTTGTAGTACATGGAACCAAACTGTTCGGTCCTTAAATCTGCGTTTCAATAGGTATTCCATTGTGTACTAATACATGTGTTTGTATTGTATTTCCTACATTGGTATCGAACCCGATTTGTTTGGTTGCCCTATTTATGATTAAATTGATTTTAATCTTAAAATGATAAAATTAATTTTTTAAAAAAAATCGATTAATCTTGTGTAGATTAATTTATATGATTTGATATTGATTTGATTAGTCAAAATTAGTTTGGAGTGGCCATTGATATTTCATAGATATGTTTTTGAAATAGAAACAATAAAATCTTTTTTTTCTTCATGTATGCCTGCACCCTTAAAGTAGTATTTATTAAAAGTTTATTACTTGCTAATTGATTACTTGCTCAATTGCTACAAACGCGCCACAAGGAATCAAAGAACATGTGTTTATTTTTTTGATAAATAAGAACATGTGTCCATGAAGGACAAGAAATTACTATCAGAGATGGAGAATGTGATTAAGCAGAAGCTCTGTGTTTCGTGTTGTATAATCCACTTGGGGAATCTCGAGTTGTTATTCTCTGAGTAGTAATGCCGTAATGCGACGGCTGTGGATGGATTTGGTGGCGGTAGTGGGGTAGAACTTCAAATTTGAAGTTTGTAGCCGAATACATCCCCAATTTTTGAAGTTTAATTCAATAAGGACAACTTTAAATTTTAACCTCAATTAATGACATTTATACTCTGCCCTCATTTAAACCTATTAGTATTTTTAATAGTATATGATTTCTCTTTGTTTAGAAAATGATTATTATAATAAAATAAATATAACTACAATCATAGGAAGTCCGGTGAAAATCATGTCTTTTATCTATATGTTTTTAAAGATAAATCAATAGTTTCATTTTTGATGAATTAAAGTGAAGAGTCGATCAACCATTTTTTTTTCCTTTCTCGAAAATCAAGTGCACTCACATGCACAAACTTTACTTGACTTAATAACCTGTGCATATGCATTAAAATCTCTGAATCACTATATTATCGAAATCTACAATGAAATACTTGTGCATCAACAAAACGTTATCCAATACAAATATCAATATTTTATTACATTGTTCACTAACAACCAAAATCAATAACTCATGAGAATAATATCATAATAAAACTCAATTCATATTTCAAACCAAATCAAATATCAGAACAATTTTTAGCCATTTTGGTGATTTTTTGCAAAAATCCTCTAAATTATGGGTAAAAAATCTTCTGAATTTTTTTTTTTGCATAATTTCAAAAACTCTTATGAATTGTTTTGGTGAGTTTTGTAAAATCGTCTGAATTCTTGACAAGTTTGAGAAATCCTCTTATCATTTAAATTTTTGTTTTTTATTTTGATAAATTCTCTAAATTTTTTATAAAAAATTTAGAGAATTTCTAGTAATAGAGTATAAAGTTTAGGGTTTTGAGGTTTAAGATATTAGAGTTTATTGTTTAGAGTTTAGGGCATAAGGTTTTGAGGTTTAGGAGATTATAATTTATTATTTAGGATTTTGGGGTTTAAGAATATAAATTAGTAAAATTTTATGATTTTATGATTTTCTTCTTAGTTTTGTAAATTCTTCTTAATTATTTATGAGATTTTTTGTTCAAAATTAAGACTATAATTGTTAACATTCAGAGGATTTCTAGTTATAAGGTTTAAAGTTTAAGAGTCTAAGGTTTAGAAGATTAGAGTTTAATGTTTAAAGTTTAGGATTTTGCGATTTTAGAGATTATGATTTAGTATTTAGTATTTAGGGTTTTGGGGTTTTGGATTTAGAGTTTCGGGTTATTTTTTGTTTGATTTTCAAAAACATTTATAATTTTTATTATGTATTTTATGAAATCCTTTAAATTTTTTTGTCTAATTTCAAAAATTACTCTAATTTATTTTGGTACATTTTGCGAAATCCTCTAAATTTGAGACATGTTTGTGAAATCGTCTGAAGTTTTGGTTGCTTTTTGTTTAATTTTCAAAAATTCTATATATTTTTTTTGATATATTTTATGAAATCATCTAAATTTTTTTGTTTAATTTTTATGAAATCCTTTAAATTTTTTTGTCTAATTTCAAAAATGACTCTAATTTATTTTGGTACATTTTGCGAAATCCTCTAAATTTGAGACATGTTTGTGAAATCCTCTGAAGTTTTGGTTGCTTTTTGTTTAATTTTCAAAAATTCTATATATTTTTTTTGATATATTTTATGAAATCATCTAAATTTTTTTGTTTAATTTTGAAAACTCTTTTGATTGGTTTTGGTGAATTTTGAGAAATCCTCAAAATTCTAGATAAGTTTGAGAAATCTTCTAAGTTCATTCAAATGATTTAACTAGTAAACATGTAAACATATCGATCGTGGGTCTCATTGGAAATAGTTTTTTGTACTGATTATGAATCTTTTTTTTTTAAATCCGACTTGTATTTTGAGAAATAAAATTTGTTTTAAAGTTTTAAAAAGAAAAAAAAAATCTGATGATGTCAGCATATGTCATACACATAAGAATTTATTAGAATAAGGATAGTTCTGTCTAGAATTATTTAAAAGATGTTTTGGAATATTGAAAAATTGAAGGTATTGGATGAAATACATATTTTTATTAAAGTACTTTCTTGTGAATCTCCCAAAAAAAAAGGGCTTAGTGCTAATTTTGTACTACTAAATGCATTTGGGCCATAATAAAGATTACTAGTTCAGTGCCCGCACGTTGATGCGGTCATCCTTTCACCTGCAATGAATTTTCAACAAAATAACTGGTTAATTAAAGTATTGGTTTGTTAGATTTTCTATTTTTAGTTGTACATAAGACCACAATGTGAAGCAGAATGGAATTCCATTTCACAGAGGTAAAACAATTGTAAATTTAATTAGGAACGATAGATTTTTTTTTGGATAGAAGTTGGGAAAAATGACATAATTATCACAACCGATAATGCAATATATATAACCAAGGAAGCAAGAGACTTCATATCGACCATAATACTAAATGGAAAGAAAGCACCACGATCTTTTATTTTTCCTCTTCTTCCAATATTCGTTCTTATTCTTTTCCTTTCTTTCTAGTGATAAGTTGTCTAACTTGTGAAGCCAACAAAAAGAATTACCTTATCCTTCTAAGACTCCTTAAATGTGACAAAAAGTCATATATCACAGAACCATGATGTCAGTATTTAAAGTAATCGATATCAGCTACTTTTGAACTTCCATTTGCATGTTCATAGCCTCAGTAATTTAAAAGCCACTAAAGCAAGAAAGACATTAATACATTTTCCACTATCTCCAACTTTTATAAATGAGAATTTTCATCCCAAGAAATTAGAAAAGAGAAACCCTGAGCAAGATTAACAGTTTTCTTACAGGGTTGTAAGCGACTTATTGTCAGCGGAAGAATAATTCAGCGTATAGCTCTCACATTAACTAAGAGAACAAAGTAGGCAAGAATCCAAAGCTAAGGCAACTTGAGAATGATAATGTCAAGCTACACAAAACTGGAAGTGACCTAACTAATAAGGTAAAAAATAAACCACCTGTTACACTTACAGCAAAGCCATGGCCGTTCTCATATGTGAAATGAAGAACATAGAAGGAAGAGTAAACAAAGATTACATGGCCTAAAGTACGGCTTAAACTAGTTACGAAATGAAGTAGTAACAACTTGAATATTATGGGTTCAAACACTGAACAACTACCCAAAGAAAAATGGTTGAGAATTATTTTAAAAAGGGATAATAGAAGGCCAACCTGAAACGTCTAAAAGAAGCTGATCAGATGAAGTAGTAGACTAAGTTGTGGAACTATGGACGCAATACAGCGAACTGCGGCCTTTGGTATCGTATATAACACTGGTTCGATCAACCATAATCTTTCAAGTAACATCTATACTAACCAAGACATCCACACAAAATAAACAAACCAAGGATAACTTACGTAACATGGTAGAAGGATACGAACTGGGTTATAAATTAAATGGATGCAAGGATGATTGAAGAGTTGTAATAGAAGGACATGGCATCAACTGGTTTCAGCTTACCATGTTATAATTTCACATTAACAAAGAGAACAACGTAAAAGAAGCAAGTCATCTATCCCTGGAAATTATTATCAGATACTGGAAGCTTTTCATCTACTATTACAATACAATAATAACAAATACATATGCACTCATCCCTTCAAAGTAATATAGACAATATCCGAGGAATAAGATGAAAGTTTGCTAAATAGAAAAGAGCAAAATTAGAAAGAAGAGGACGAAAAAATCAAAGAAACCTATCATATAAACGAACCTTAGCATTTAGCTTTTGATTAATGATTTCAAACCAGGATCCATGTGCAAAACGTCAATGCTTTCCATGTCTTCCTCAATGTTGATGTGGGGTTGTTGTTTGTCCCAACTGGTGAGATTGAGGAACTGTGCTTCCCCTAGGCACAAAAATATGGCAGCCAAGATTAACTCATGTGTAATACTGATAGCAGGACATTTTCTTGGAGAGAGACAAAAGATATTGGCAGAATAATTACTAACAAATGTTTCTGCTGGTGCACCCAACTAATGATAACCAAGCATCGCTGGCAACCATGATATTCCTGAAATTAATTATTAATTTTGCTGCTAACCAACAAAGAAGACTAACAATCTAATGAGCATATTTATGTCGTCCACAATGCAATGGTTGACCTCCAAATCTTCAAAGTTCAAACAACAATTTGGATAACCCACAAATAGCAGACTATTGTTATCATGAAGCACCCTTGGCTCTAGCCCACAAGTTGAAGCTACAAGTTTCAAGTTCCATGTAATTAAGTACTGTACAAGTTAGCTTAATCAAGAATCAATCCACTCTATGGTCCAAAGTACCTGTAGTACCCCATTTTTGTCCGAAAAATTTGTTTTTCTAAAAAATAAAAATGAAAAGAAAGAAAAATAAAATAAAAGCATACGAAATAACCAACCAAAAACATTTAACCCACTAGTCAATTTAAAGCCAACCCAACCAGGCCCATTGCCCAATCAAGCCCAAATAACTACCTAAAAAACTTAAACTAACTTACCCAGCCTACCCAGTCCATTACCCAGCTAGCCCGGCCCGTTTAACCCACCCACCACCTAAACCTAACCCTAATACCTAAAGAAGAAAAAGCTTTGGTGGAAAAAGCTTTTGTTGGTGGAGGGAGCAGCTGCCATTGGTAGGTGGAAGAGAAGGAAAGAAGGAGAAAAAAGGCGCCGGAAGTGTCGAAAACGGAGAGAGAGAGAGAGAACCAAAATTCAAGGATGTTGACAATGGGGGCCGGATTTGTTGATTTTTGGGAGAGTGTTGATTCTGGATTTTTTGTTATAAAAGCTGGAAAGGAAGAAAATCTGGGGGACAGATGGAGAGCTGTTTTGAAGGAAGAAAATCTGGGGGGGATTTTGAGAGTGTTCATGAAGAAGAGAAACCGGGAAGCTGCTGTTTGGATCTGACGAAGCAGGAAGGAGGATCAGAAAATAGAAAATCGGACAAGATTGGAGGGAGAAGGAGAAATTTTGGGGTTGGATTTTTGGTGTCGCCAGACGGCAGAGGAGAGGAGGCCGTCGGTTTGGTTGCCGCCGGTTTATATTGAAGAAGACAATAAACAGTAAAGGGAGGAGGCTGGTTTTTGGGAGGAATTTTGGGGAAAGGGAGTTGCTGTTTTTTTTGAGAAGAAAAGGCAGGAAGGAAAAGAAGTGATTTCGGAGGGTTTTGGGGGGATTTTCTTGAGGAAAGGCCGGAATCTGGAAAAATCCGGAGGAACCGAAGGGAAAGAACCTGAGATTGAAGGAAAGAAAGGAGGCGGAAGCCGGAAAGGGAGGAGGAAGAAAACGGAAGAAAATCAGAGGAGGCGGAAAACGGAAAGAAAGGAGGATCCGGCAGCAGAGAAACCGGACGAAATCGGAGGAAAGGAGGAATTTTTTTCCGATTTGGTTTTCTATTTCTGTTTTGCTGTATGAATTACACAGATAAATAATTTTCTATACTTGGATTTTGTTTGGTCTGGATCTGGTTTTGCTTTTTTGCTCCTCGGTTTTCTCTGTTTGCAGGTTGGACGGGATGGAGAGAAGGCCGGTGCCGGTGCTGTGAAGGAAAAGGGTGATGAACAGTAACGGGTTTTGTTCATTCTCGGGCCGGGCCGGGTTTTCATCTGTTGGGCTGTCCATATTCCTGTTTTGCTTTTGCGCTGGATTTGACTTGTTAACACGCCCGAATTAGATTAATTTTTGGGTCCTGTTTTGTATGCTTTGGGCCGAGTTTCTTGTTTGTTTTATTGTGGGCCGATTTTGTTGTGTTTTTTATGGGCTTTGTTTATATGTTGGGCCTGCTGGGTTTTTAGTAATAGGTTAAGTTTGAGATTTATTTTTATTTTTTATATAGGTCCAAGTAATGTAATAATATAATAAAATAGTAAAAGTAGTATAAATATTAATTAGATTGATAGCCATGATTGAATTTTTAATTTTATAATTTATTTTAGAATGTATATTTAAATAATTTCCAAAAAAAGGAACCATATCATAAGATTGCTAAAATCCGCATACCCAACCCGCCAAACATCCAATCATGTTAAGAGAATATCAAAGTATTGGTTTCTCGAGACATTTCTTCTAAATATCCGACGATGGAACCAAACAGAGAAGCATTGGATGCGATCTCAAAAGGATTCTTGAGGATAAAATTTTATGAAATTCTCATCCATTGGATGGAGAGGATTTTCTTTTAGCATTCATATTATATATCAAAATCATATTGAAAGCATTAACCGACGACAGAATTAATTTGGGGAATGCATTGGATGCACCTTCAGACAAAATTCTTGAGGTGAGAGTGTTTCATGGATATTTGAACATTGGATGGAATAGTCCATGAACCTCAATATTATACTCTCAATATAACTTTTATATGCTGTAAATAATTATCATGCTTCATGTACATATTTTTGTTAACATGTCACGTTTAATTTTCTTAGTCATATAATGGGATAATAAAAGTTAAATTGCCAACTGTTTTTAAAACAGACGTTGTGGGGTGCCTCACACCTTCCCCATGCGTAACAAACTCACTTACCCATTTTTTCTGGATTTTCGTAGACCAAATTATTTTTATTGGTGACCAATTGCACCTATTACAATTGGTGGCGACTCTTCCTTTAAAATTCCTTTCGCTAAACCGGTTGCGACAACTGGCGACTCTGCTGGGGACAACTAGTTTTTAAATGTGTATATATCTCTTAAAAAAAACTAGTGAGTTGGGCCTTCTAAATTTAATTTTTCTTATCCCATTATTTGATTTTGTTTGTTTTAAATATATTTTGTGTTTTATTTCTCTAGTTATTTTTTTTTATTTTTCATTGAAATTATTTTATTATTTTTTAAAAATTGTGTTCTGCTTTGTGAGTTTTTTTTTATTTTATATTATTGTCCTCACACATCGTGCACTATACCCTTTTCATATGTCCAACAACTCGGACTTAATACCCTTAGGAGAGGATGAAGTAAACGAGACCTTCGAGGGATTAAATTCCCCGTGTAGGCTCGCGAAAAATCCTCACTCGACCCACTCCTCTGTTAAGAGGAACCCTGACTATTCCAGTAATGGACACTGGTGGGGGATAAGTCGAGAGCCTAGATTGTTCATAACCAATGACCATAGTCATAGGACACAGGAAACTACTTCTAATCTTACGTCTTTTGGGTGTTGTATATATTATTTTGTTTTGTTGTACATACATTGTTGTGTTTGCTGTATATAATGTTTTGTTTTGATTCGTACATATATTGTTTTGATTGTACATAAAGGTTTCACGTACTTATCTTGCATACATAATTTAAAATTATGCCCATGTATATACCCCTCTTTCACTCATACATGTATGTATATACATTTCCTGTATTATTTTGCATACATTAGTTAGGTTTTATCCATGTATATATGTGGCATTCATTACCATCACATGTACAATAGTTCCTTTGTTTATAGGATGTACATAAATTCATAATCATGCATACATTAATAAAGTTGGTATAAAAAAATGACAAAAAAAAATATAAAAAAAAAATCATTGGCAAATGATAATATTGGGGCATTGACGTTTAATCTTCATGTTGTTGTTAAATAAATAAGTCAACTCTTTTACTAATCATTTCTCGCCCATTGGTTTTTTAGCTTAGTAACTGGATCAGTTTGGAAATTCTCAGTATCTTATCAATGGCCTCAAGGAGTAATCTCTAAATGCACAACCATTTGTGGTCTAGCTCATGACCACTTATTGGGTTTTGTAATGAGCATGTCTTTACATTGTCTCTGATGAAGTTTTAATACGGCTGTTGCATGTTGCATGTTGCATCATTTCATCTTTTCTATATTATCACCATGAATAAAGCTCTTCGTTCAAAATTCTCAAAATTATTCTCTTTCATTTTTCCATAATTTCCAAATCTCACACATTCTACCATTCCATTCACCAAGATTGAAATTGATGATAAAGAAAAAGATGAACCCAATGAAACAGTTTTTGGGTGCACTCAATAAATAATGTTGAATCCTTCTCTGACATTGAGAATGAATTTGAAATATCATCATAAGATTTTTGCCACCCGGACAGGAATGTTAGATTTGAATCCTCAGGTACAGTGAGGGAGAAGAATATTGGTCAAATGACTCAGAAAATGACAAGGAAACCAAACAGATTAGGGAGGAAATTCAGAAAGGAATATGTGGCTCCCATACAAGTGGATAGTGCAATAAATACTTTTGTTATGTGACCACGTGCTGATTGATAATGGTGGCAACGGTGAGGATAGTGTGCATTGACTTTGAGATTAAGACTGACGTTTTAATATGGCTAAGGCGACTTGAATTGATACCATCAATAATAAGCATAGTTGAGGAGCAGATATGCACAGGTTACGATGTTGACCATGTGAGGACCATTTTTATGTTAAATGAGTGATTTTCTTGTCTGCGGATCTTTTGGTTGCCAAGTGAGATATTTCACGATCACTCACAATCTCTATCGCTAATTCAGGCGTGCATTCCAATATTCCTCCATTGTCGCTTTCTTTTGCCAATTATTCAACTCTTCTTTAATGATTTTTTGTCTCTCCGGCCATCTTGAGTTGCATTTCTTTGTAATCTCTTCCACCTACTCAACTGTGAATCCTGACTTTTCCTCTCCTCCCTCTTTTTCATGAAATTTTATTCAAACCCTTCTTCAATGTTGTTTCTATCTTCTGGCCAACTTCGTCTTCTTTCTCTTTGAGTCACCTCTTCATCGTCAACTCAGCTTTACTAGCAGGCCATCCGCCAATTCTTTCCCTTTTCTTACACCGCTAATACTCATTGTTCGAAATCCTTCGTGATCTTCTTTCACTTCACGGGTCGATTTTGAACCACCTCAGTTAGCTCATCTCTATGGCTACCAAAAGACCATTCGAGCAATCCCCTCAAATGACTGATCTAAATCGCTTTATCTGTCTGGAAGCGGTTAGGAAATATCAAGAATCAATAAGGGGGAGAAAAATTATTTCAGAGAGAGGTCTGCAAACTTCTTTAATAGCAGAGCCTGCAATTGCAAAAATTATTGCTGAACGGGGTTGGGAGGATTTTGTTGCAGAGCCAAAACCCACAGTTGTCCCAGTGGTCAGGGAATTTTATGGAAATGCAGTTGTAGGGTATGAACATGTATATGTTCGGGGTATGATGGTCCCATTTGATAGCAAAACCATTAATGCAGTCTACAATCTTCCAGATATCGTCAATGACGATTTCTTGGCCTTGCTGGAGTCTGATACTATTTTGGATGAAGTGATTCGTACGTTGTGTAAGCCAGGAGCCGTCTGGAAGAAATTTAATGGGGTGGGAGTCTCATTTCCCACATCTGCTATGACAAAAAATAGCAGGACTTGGATGCGATTTATCTGGACGAAACTCATGCCAAGCAGTCATTCAACAGATATCCGCAAAAATAGAGCAATTTTTCTTTATTGTATTCTACATGGAAAATCAATTGATATTGGCAAAGTTTTACACAATTCTATTGTGCACAGTTGTCATAATACAACAACCATAGGGCTTTGTTTGCCCTCTCTGATTTGCACATTGTGCATGAGAGCTGGAGTTCTTTGGGCACCGCATGAGGAGGTGTAGTATCCGAAATGTGCTATTGATCGCAGAATGATTGGAAGATATAACGATGATGATATTGCAGAGACTCCTACTGTGCCTGAATCCCTCACCATTCATCCTTCTAAGTCATCCGGAACCACTGACGTAGCTGAAAGGTTAACGCAGATTGAGGCGCATCTGGATCACTTGTCCAAAAGTATTGATCTGTTAGTGACATATATTGCAGGCAACCATGGAACCATGACACACATGCCTAATCAGTCGTCCAGTGACTTTGGAAGGCATACCATGCAGTTTTCTACTACACAAGCCCAACCACAAAATTGTTATCCTTCTGAAAATCATGAAGACCCGGGATTTCAGTCAGAGAACTTTTATTTTCCATCATTTCAGTAATTGTGGAACATTGCAGACGTGGTGTTGTTTATCTATTTGGAAAGTTAGTTTCCGATGAATAAATTGAGTTACTGTCTTCAATAGAGACATTTGCATAATTATGACAAAAAAAAGAGAAAAAAAGAAGAAGAACAAAAAAGAAAAAAAAGAGCACAAAAAATGGACAAAAATACAAACAATGAAGAAAAATGAAAATGAAAGAAGAAAAACAAAGAGGAGAAAAGATGCATTCAATTCAAATAGGAATTTCAGAAGAACAGTTCAGACATGGACTTGTTAGACTTTGGACAGTGTCCTGATTGGTGATCAATTTGATTTGTGGTGATATGGGTGAAGGTACATAATTGGCTTGCTAGACACGCACCAAAACTGGGGCAGTTTTTGGTGCGATCATTACATCAAAAGAAGAATTTTGTTCCCAAAAATGAAGGGTTCAGATATAATCTGATGCAAATTGGATTTAATCATTGTTAATTGAGGGCACACCAAAACTGGGGCAGTTTTGGTGTAATCTTTGAATTGTCACAATTTTTATCTTGGAAAAGCTCAGTCTATTTCTCATTTCTTTGACATCACTTCTTCCCCTCCAAAATAAAGCTTCCTATCGTCACCCATCATTTTCGATTAAATTTTATCGAAGTGTTCATTTCCTTGACTTTGCTTATCCATTTTCACATCTCATTCATCCTCCAAGAAGTTTTCCATTTGACATGCATAGTCGTATTGTTAAATTCATCATTGACAAAGTTTTGACAGAAAGCGTGATAAGTGCATTTGAATATTACTTTTTGTCAGAACATTGATGGATGTTGGTGTCCTACACTGAAAAAGGGATGGAAAAAAACCCTGTGGTCGAGATATGTATTATTAGCAGAGGAATGATCCGAAACATAAAAATGGAAAAAGTTGTAATTAAGAAATGTGGGCACATATGATTTTTTGAAGAAAATTGGTCAGAAACAATGGAAAAAAACAAAAAAGGGAGAGAGGGAAAAATGAAAAAACTTGAGAGTATTGCATTCATTTCAAGTGATGTATTCATGATTGTGCAATATATGTCATTGCGTGCAGCATCGTTGCATGTTGCTTATCATTTGACAGGTTTGTTCAAACAGTACAAATTCAGACAATCTTCATGAATCAGGTATGCATCTCTTTCTTCAAATATTTTATGATTGACCAAGCCGGGAATGGCCCAAGTGATCCCGTGCATTTTTCCAAAAAAAAATAATATAAAAATAATTTTCAATGACTCGCCAAGCCAGGAATGGCCTTAGTGATCCCGAGCATTCTTCAAACAAAAATAAAAAAAAAATCTTCTTCATTGTTGAGTCACACGTCTTCACCATCTCTATCATGCCTCTCCCCCATCACTGTCACAATTCAGGCATACACGACTTTCTTCATTTTGTCGTTTTCATGGTATGTGTTTTCAAAATATTTTGTATCTTTTGGTCATATTCTTTTTCCTCTCTCTATCGTTTTTCCTCCCCATCTCCATCATGTCTCTTTCCCATCCCTATCATAGCTCAGGCATATGACTTTCTTTATTTCTTTCATTTTCTTTTGGCCATTTGTCTCTTCTCATCTCTATCGTGTCTCTATCACCAGCTCAGGCACGTATCCCCACATTTCTCCTCTCTCTTCCTTTCTGGCCAAGTTTTGTCTCATCTAATGGATTTCTTCGCTTTTCCACTAAGTGACATGTTTTCACCGTATCATCCGACTTTTCAACTACTTTTGAAATTTTACGTTCATTCTTTATTGTTTTGTCGCTTATGGTCGAATTTTTCTCTTCTTCTCGGAGTCACGTGTCTTTACCATATCTATCATCTGTATCATCTCACCATCTCGTCTCTTTCAGATTTTCTTTCACCTCCACTGATCGTCGATCATCGTTTTACTCTAATCTCATCACTTCATTTTTATTCCTTCCATTACTGACACGATTACTCACTTTCAGTGATTTTCGTTCATTGTTCCACCTCTTCTTCAACTACATCTCACATTCATCAAGTGAAAATCCTCACCCATCTTTCGTCTCATTTAATGGATGGGACTCTGTCACCCCGCTTACAAGCAATCACGTTGTTTGCTAAAGCGGAAATTATTCCTGAGCGACGATTCGACCTTCACATTCTTAGAGATGCCAACGCTCGTTGGGCTGTGAACTACCTCCAATATCACTCTATGTTATTTTTGGTTGACCCAGATCCTACAGATAATTTATCAGTGTACCCTCGTATAGTTCGTGATTTCTACGAGACTCTTGAAATGTTACCACCGAGTACGAGAACCGGACCACATCCGATTTACCAGGTGAAGGTAATTGGTATAAAACTCCAGTTCACCACAGCAGACATATGCGAGTGTTTAGGGTATCCCCCTTCTTATGAAGTAGCTACCGATTTCGAAGCACCGATGTTTGTTTCTAAGAAGGAGATAATTGACAACATGTGTCGAGGACAGAGCGATAAGAAAGTAAACGCTACACGCCGCTCATATTTGCCACCAAAGATGTGGTTACTGGACGATGCTCTCCGGCACAATCTTTGCCCCATCGGCCACCACCACCAGAGACAGGGTAAGATTCTTCATGCCCTATACTATATGTATCAGGGAGTATGGTTTGATATTGGAGAATTCTTTATGACCACTATTCTAAAGACACAGAGTTTCGTGGAGAATAGACCAACAAAGGTCGGAAAATTATATTTCCCACGACTCGTTACCCGACTGGTTTTGAGCAAAGGCATTCGTCCTCCTATAAGCCAAATCTCCCCATTTTATCCAGTAAGCATTGTGCAAAAAAATAACTGGTGGAAAGGCCTTAACCAAATGACCACTGCTGCCAAGAGGCGAAAAGCATCACGGACAGGAGTTGTATTACTAGGGGAAACATCTCGATTTGCTACTAGACCACCACCACCTCGCCGTATTCAAGAAACACCGGCTCATGAACATCGGTCGGAGGCCAGACGACAAAGGTGGGAGCAATTGTTGAATGTGGTCGCGAATATGGAGAGGCCCAATTAAGAATTCTACAGTGTCAGTTCATGTATTTTTACCAAAGTCCAGCCCATGTCACGGATAAGCCCAGGGATGACTACAGTGATCCCGAGCATTTTTGTGTTTAAGAAAAAAAATCAATCATCATTTTCAGCCAAGTTGGGAATGGCTCTAGTGATCCCAAGCATTTTTTTAAAAAAAAACAAACAAATAAATAAATAAATAAATTTTAGCCATGCTTGAAATTGAAAATCAAGCATTTTTGGAAACATCATCATCATTTTTTTGCCAAGCCGGGAATGACCTTAGTGATCCCGAACATTTTTTTCAAAAAAATCATTTCCAATGATCAGCCAAGCCGGGAATGACCCTAGTAATCCCGAGCATTTTTCAAAAAAAAAATAAAAAAAAATCATCATTTTCAATGATTCGCCAAGCCGGGAATGGCACTAGTGATTTCGCGCATTTTTCAAAAAAAAACACAAAAGAAAAGAAAAAGTAAATTTTCAATTTTATTTTTGATAGCCAAGCCGGGAATGGCTGTAGTGATCCCGTGCATTTTTCAAAAAAAAAATAAAAAAATAAAAATCATTTACAATGATTAGCCAAACCGGGAATGGCTCTAGTGATCCCGTGCATTTTTCAAAACTCACTTTTCCAATGATTCGCCAAGTCGGGAACGGCCCTAGTGATCCCGTGCATTTTTCAAAAAAAAAAAAATCATTTCCCATGATCAGCCAAGCCGGGAATGGCCCTAGTGATCCTGTGCATTTTTACATGCTTCAGGTGGTACAAAAATCGGTTTTCTACTCCTTTGCGCGTTATTTACGTTGTAACGTCATGCAAAGGGGGGCAGCTGTAGTACCCCATTTTTGTCCGGAAAATTTTTTTTCTAAAAAAAAATGAAAAGAAAGAAAAATAAAATAAAAGCATATGAAATAACCAACCAAAAACATTTAACCCACTAGTCAATTTAAAGCCAACCCAACCAGGCCCATTGCCCAATCAAGCCCAAATAACTACCTAAAAAACTTAAACTAACTTACCCAGCCTACCCAGTCCATTACCCAGCTAGCCCGGCCCGTTTAACCCACCCACCACCTAAACCTAACCCTAATACCTAAAGAAGAAAAAGCTTTGGTGGAAAAAGCTTTTGTTGGTGGAGAGAAGGAAAGAAGGAGAAAAGAGGCGCCGGAAGTGTGGAAAACGGAGAGAGAGAGAGAACCAAAATTCAAGGATGTTGACAATGGGGGCCGGATTTGTTGATTTTTGGGAGAGTGTTGATTCTGGATTTTTTGTTATAAAAGCTGGAAAGGAAGAAAATCTGGGGGGGGAGATGGAGAGCTGTTTTGAAGGAAGAAAATCTGGGGGGGATTTTGAGAGTGTTCATGAAGAAGAGAAACCGGGAAGCTGCTGTTTGGATCTGACGAAGCTGGAAGGAGGATCAGAAAACAGAAAATCGGACAAGATTGGAGGGAGAAGGAGAAATTTTGGGGTTGGATTTTTGGTGTCGCCAGACGGCAGAGGAGAGGAGGCCATCGGTTTGGTTGCCGCCGGTTTATGTTGAAGAAGACAATAAACAGTAAAGGGAGGAGGCTGGTTTTTGGGGGGGAATTTCGGGGAAAGGGAGTTGCTGTTTGTTTTGAGAAGAAAAGGCAGGAAGGAAAAGAAGTGATTTCGGAGGGTTTTGGGGGGATTTTCTTGAGGAAAGGCCGGAATCTGGAAAAATCCGGAGGAACTGAAGGGAAAGAACCTGAGAATAAAGGAAAGAAAGGAGGCAGAAGCCGGAAAGGGAGGAGGAAGAAAACGGAAGAAAATCAGAGGAGGCGGAAAACGGAAAGAAAGGAGGATCCGGCAGCAGAGAAACCAGACGAAATCGGAGGAAGGGAGGAATTTTTTTTCTGATTTGGTTTTCTATTTCTGTTTTGGTGTATGAATTACACAGATAAATGATTTTCTGTACTTGGATTTTGTTTGGTCTGGATCTGGTTTTGCTTTTTTGCTCCTCGATTTTCTCTGTTTGCAGGTTGGACGGGATGGAGAGAAGGCCGGTGCCGGTGCTGTGAAGGAAAAGGGTGATGAACAGTAACGGGTTTTGTTCATTCTCGGGCCGGGCCGGGTTTTCATCTGTTGGACTGTCCGTATTCCTGTTTTGCTTTTGGGCTGGATTTGACTTGTTAACAGGCCCGGATTAGATTAATTTTTGGGTCCTGTTTTGTATGCTTTGGGCCGGGTTTCTTGTTTGTATTATTGTGGGCCGATTTTGTTGTGTTTTTTATGGGCTCTGTTTATATGTTGGGCCTGCTGGATTTTTAGTAATAGGTTAAGTTTGAGATTTATTTTTATTTTTTATATAGGTCCAAGTAATTTAATAATATAATAAAATAGTAAAAGTAGTATAAATATTAATTAGATTGATAGGCATGATAGAATTTTTAATTTTATAATTTATTTTAGACTGTATATTTAAATAATTTCCAAAAATATGAATCATATCATAAGATTGCTAAAATCCGCATACCCAACCCGCCAAACATCCAATCATGTTAAGAGAATATCAAAGTATTGGTTTCTCGAGACATTTCTTCTAAATATCCGACGATGGAACCAAATGGAGAAGCATTGGATGCGATCTCAAAAGGATTCTTGAGGATAAAATTTTATGAAATTCTCATCCATTGGATGGAGAGGATTTTCTTTTAGCATTCATATTGTATATCAAAATCATATTGAAAGCATTAACCGACGACAGAATTAATTTGGGGAACGCATTGGATGCACCTTCAGACAAAATTCTTGAGGTGAGAGTGTTTCATGGATATTTGAACATTGGATGGAATAGTCCATGAACCTCAATATTATACTCTCAATATAACTTTTATATGTTGTAAATAATTATCATGCTTCATGTACATATTTTTGTTAACATGTCACGTTTAATTTTCTTAGTCATATAATGGGATAATAAAAGTTAAATTGACAACTGTTTTTAAAACAGACGTTGTGGGGTGCCTCACACCTTCCCCATGCGTAACAAACTCACTTATCCATTTTTTCTGGATTTTCGCAGACAAAATTATTTTTATTGGTGACCAATTGCACCTATTACAATTGGTGGCGAATCTTCCTTTAAAATTCCTTTCGCTAAACCGGTTGCGACAGTACCCAATATTGACTTTCATATATGCATGGCCTCCACTTATACGTGAACAATTTGGACAATATAAAGAAAACAGACTATTATCGAGTTGAAAACCTTGGATCTTATGTAAGGCGGGGATTAGTTTCTGAAGCCTGTACAAAATATTGGCCAGAATGAAAAAAAAGTTGTTGAGTAACTAAATAAGCTAAATCGTGGAATAATATAGGCATTTGAAATAAACAATATCTTAAACTTCAAGAATATAGAATGCTTATGAAGAAAATAAATGGAATAACTGCTTAACATGGATTCTATATGAATGGAAAACATAAATCATAGAGCTTACAAGTATGGAGAAGAGCTCATGGGCATGGCGTGCTGAGAGATTATATGAAATGATAAGGTACATTTAAAGCAATCGTGGCAAGGGAGGAGTCACAATGGAGCTTCATCAATTGCACTGCATTTTCCTAGGAACTCAGGAAAGAGACAACCACATTCTTGATGCATCTAACAATCTGGAAACCAGAATATTAAGTCAAGTACTACTTAATATTTGTCAACACGTTCTTAAGTTGTAGTCTTTTGTGTCAGCTTAATATTAAGAATAATATAAACAACACGATATTCAAGCTAAACTCCAAAAGGCATTGATCATTTAGAGCTTCTAATAAGAAAGCAAATGGAATGCAGAATCAGTATTGCAACTATAAAAGACTACAACAGTACAACTTAGATGTACATACCGCAAAAGAGGAGAGATTGTTAAAACCGTAAGAGGCCCCTTCAATGTAGAGCTGAGAAAACAATGGCCAATTGGAGTACTCCTTCATCCCCTGACTTAGCATTTCATTTTCGAGTACATGTATGGTTTCAAAAGGCACATTTAGGAACTTCAATATCTAAACCACGGTGTTCAATATCCTTAGTTCTTATCATGAAAAAAATCACCTTGTGCGACAAAACCTGGTCATACACATTACTTCATAAGTCATATTATATGAGCTTAGCTAAAACAATGCACAATTTACTATAGAGACTAAGCAGGCTGACATTCTAGTGGTGCTTGAGGCCACGGGCAGCAGACAAAAGGCAAGATCGGTTCCATAATTAATTCTGCAAATGAAAAGACACATAAACTTCTGCTCCAAATTTCATCTCAAGGACTATAAAGGACTTTCAAAAAAGTCGTTCATTGTAATAGTACGCATTCCATTGTATAATACAATAGAATAACATATTTTATTACAGTGGAATGCGTACTATTACAATGGAATACGTTATTTCACTGTGCTAGAATTTGTTATTCCATTGTGATAATACAATGGAATAACGTATGAGGTATTTCATTGTAATAATACAATGGAATAACAGATTATAGTACAGTGGAATACGTATTATTACAATTGAATACGTTATTCCATTGTAATAAAATCTGTTATTCCATTGTAATAATACAATGAAATAAAATATGGGATCCCATGGGATATAACCCCATGGGATATATATAATTTTCCAATCTAATATGCATTGATGCTCTTAAAAATTCTGTTTATCCAATCAAAAGCATCAAACCACTCTCTCCATATCCATCTGTAGTGCCATACCATATCACAGTACACATAAAATATGTTTCCATACAATCTGAAAAATAAAATCCCAGACTAAAGGGAAAAAAGATTCAATGTACAAAGTAAATATGGAAACCACATGCATATGAAAAAGCTACGAAGACCCAAATATATATATATATAACTTGTATTTATAAACATATATAAAGCAAGAAATTATATTGAAGTTGTAAGGACTTAAAAATCAATATCTCAAGTGGGTTCCAATTCCTGTGGATGTCCAGATTGTTCAACTATCAGAACCTGAATAAGCGTAATTGTTCTTATCAACTATCCTATCCGCACATACCTAACCTAAAAATTAGTAATCTAATATGCATTGATGCTCTTAAAAATTCTGTTTATCCAATCAAAAGCACCAAACCACTCTCTCCATATCCATCTATAGTGCCATACCATATCACAACACATATAAAATATGTTTCCATACAATCTGAAAACTAAAATCCCAGACTCAAGGGAAAAAAGATTTAATGCACAGGGTAAAGATGGCAACCGCATGAATATGAAAAAGCTAAGAAGACCCAAACAGTCAATATATAAAAGAGAATCTACAACTAGTACTTACAACAGGTAGTCTACCTGGAGCTTGGATTTCTTCTTTAGAGCAACATTGGAAGATTATTGATTAGCGAAGGCCCAACAACAGGAACATGGCTCTTAGCTAACAGGAAAGCGTAAGAACAAAGGTAGAGATAAGGAGCATTAGGAGATTATACCCAGCAATGGTCGAAGAGAAAATAGAGACCAAAAGATATTTGAGGACACACAAATAAATATATCCTAATTAGTTTACAGCTCTTCTTCCACCAAAAATTATAAAACTATGGCAATCAGAACAATTAGGACCAATTGAATAAAAATGGAGAATTCACCTCTATCACATCACAAAGAATAAGCTAAACAAAATCAAATTTTCAAACAGCATACACAAAATCACATATTTTGAATCTCAAATCTTTACTTCAAACCAGGAAACCAAATTCATCAAGAAAACAAACGGCCTAATTTAAAACAAAGTTATCATACCAGTTGTTTGGGCAAAGAGGCTTGAAATGCACGGTGAAGCAAATCTTCCCTCCTCTATACATCTGCAATAGAAAAACACATATTAGAGAACTCCAAGTAATATGTAAATTTATATATAACTCATAGAACCAAAACCAATAACCAATATTCCCATGAACCAAAGCAGGCCTAATAACAAATTTGAAGATTCTAGGATGAACATGGGAAAAAAGACGAACTTGATGAACAACTATAGAATAAATCGAAGAGGAGCGAAGGCAAGCAGAGGTCCAAAAATCCAGGGAGCTGGCTGATCCGGAGCAAATAGCACTAACGAAGACGCCAATCACCACCACCGACACCTAATAAACAAGTGCAAGCAGTGAAAAATGAGAAGGTTGTTTTGGGCGTTGTAGGAACAACAGAAGTCGATGCAGTTTCATAGATGGAAAGAGAGATGGGCTGATGAACAACTATATAATAGATCTAACAAGGACGAAGGCAAGCAGAGGTCTGAAAATCCAAGGAGCTAACAGAGTAGAAGCCAAATAAAGGCCGAAAATCTAGGGAGCTGACTGATCAAGAGGAAAGACGACGAACAAAGGGTCCAATCCCCACCAGCGAGACCCCAATAACTCGTGGGAGCATCGAGAAATTAGAAAAGAAGGCAAGCAGAGGTCCGCAAATCCAGAGAGATGACAGAGACCAAGACAAGCATAGATCCGACATTCCAGATAGCTGGCTGATCCGGAGGGAAGACCACCAACAAAGACCCCAATCATAGGCAGCGAGACCTTAATAACTTGTGTGAGCACCAAAAAATCAGAGGGTTGTTTTGGCCGATGTAGGAGCAACAGAAGGTGCCTGAGACAGCGGGTTGAGTCGGTGGAGCAGTAAACCAGCCCTTGAACTATGTACGACGTCATTTTGCATGGCGAGTTGCAGGCTAGATGGCGTCGTTTGGAGAAGGAGGAGGTCGGATAGACGCACGAGTACGCGGTGACGGGGGGACTTGCGCTGTGAGAGCCTCAAATCCACTCGGTTTAAAGGATAGTATAGAAGTACAGATAGATAGATAGATAGATCGATAGATGTCTTTATGAATTATGATAATTGTATTTTTGACAATTGTTTGTTTTATTTTATTTATTTATGTAATAACTTAAATTTATGTGATGACTTACATGCATTTATTAATTGTGTGCTTAGTGCTTATAGTTATAAGGGGAAATTAGGCTTAGGTCCAAATTTATTAACTTTTAAGAGTAAAAGGATAGCTGAGTTTTTTTTGTTAGTTAAGGTCCAACCGATTTTTAAATTTATTGAATTAAGGACAAAACTTGAAATTGCATATTTGTCATTGTTATTTCAATTAAATATGATTGAAAACTTATTTTTCTCGCTGCGGATGCTTCCGACTTTGGATTGAGGAGAGGCCAGTGGCGTTGGAATCGTGAGGTCAAGACGAATCCAACTCCATTGGCCTGCCAAGATTAGACATCGAAAATTGTCGATTCGAGGCAAAACGTTCATAACACATTTGGCCTCAATCCAATCGTTTCTCGTGTCAGATCGAGGTGAGATTAGTGGCCTTAGAATCGTTACGCCGAGACAAATCCAACGGCACTAGACTTGTCAAGATCCGACATTGGAAACTTCCAAATCAAGGCAAAATAGTCGGCACCAATCAAAACGTGTTTTACCTCGATCTGGCCGTTTCTGGAAACGGATTGAGACGGGACCAGTGACTTTGAATTCATCTTGGTCGGACAATTCTAATGTCACTGGTCTGGCCTCAATCTATCATCGGAAAGTGATTACCTGGTCAAAAAATATTTTCAAAGGTTCTAGAGAGAAAAAATATTTTCTACAAAGAAAAATAACACTGTACATTTTATGATGATATTATTGGCCCATTATGTAGGTCTTGCTTCAAGTGTTTCCAATGGTAAGAATTTGTTGGATTTAGTGAATCTGAACTTTCTAGTTCATCACTTGGGACATAAGTTTTTAATAGCGAATCTGGGTTTTGATCTGTCGAATAGAGAAAAAATAGTTCTACAGGAAAAAAGAGTTCTAACCAATTTTGGAAGTTTGAACCCCGGTGTTTAAGGTATCCGAGCCCGTTAGGGTTTAGTAGTTACGACCCTAAAGTTTAGCACTTGTGACATTTAATATTTTTGTAGTGAATCCGTTCCTTGAGTCCATTAGGATTTAACGAATCCGAGCCTTGAGTTTTATCACTTGGGACATAAAGGTTTAGTAGTGAATCTGTGTTTTGGGTTTGTCGAATAGAGAAAAAAATTACATAGAAAAAAGAATTGTACAGAGAAATCAAGGTTCTACAGAGAAATATAGGTTATAAAGAGAACAAGAGTTATGCACTAACAGTAGAACGAAAAATGTGATTTCATATTTTTTGGCCTGACTTTTATGTCGGAAGCTTGGGTTCATCACTTGGGACATAAAATTTTATTATTGAATCCGAGCTTTGGGTTTATTGTATAGAGAAAAAAGATATTTTATGAAGAAAAAGTGATTTTAAAGATAAATTAAGGTTTTACAAAGAAATATAGGTTTTACAGAGAAAAAGAGTTCTACAGATAAATAAATGTTCTACAGAGAAATATAAGTTATAAAGAAAAAGATATTGTATAGAGAAAAAAGATATTTTACGAAGAGAAAGTGATTCTAAAGATAAATAAAGGTTCTACAAAGAAATATAGGTTATACAGAGAAAAAAAAGTTCTATAGAGAAATAAATGTTCTACAGAGAAATATAAGTTATAAAGAGAAAAGAAGTTATGCACAAGCAGTAGAAAAAAAAATTGTGATTTCATATTTTTTGAACTGACTTTTATGTCTGGACCTGGGACATATGGTTTTAGTATTGAATCCGAGCTTTGGGTTTATTGTATAGAGAAAAAGTGACTCTAAAGATAAATAAAGATTCTACAGAGAAATATATGTTCTATAGAGAAAAAGAGTTCTACAGAGAAATAAAGATTCTACAGAGAAATATAGGTTATAAAGAGAGAAAAAGTTATGCACTATCAGTAGAACGAAAACTATGATTTCATATTTTTTGGCCTGACTTTTATGTCTGAACTTTGGGACATAGGGTTTTAGTATTGAATACGAGCTTTGGGTCTATTGTATAGAGAAAAATATATTTTACAGAGAAAAAATGATTCTAAAAATAAATAAAGATTCTATAGAGAAATATAGGTTATACAGAGAAAAAGAGTTTTAAAACTATGATTTCATATTTTTTTAGCCTAAATTTTTTGTCCGACCACCAAAATGACTGTCATTGGTCTCAAAAGAAGCGCAACTATGAGAGGAGTAAAGCCCGATCTATGGCAGCTAGAACAGAGGTCTATAGCAGTCGGAAAGCCACCACGAAGCTCAAACGACGCCCCAAAACTTCTTTTCATTGCTGCAGTTGTTTTCGACGTTGGATCGTGGTAATAATGGTGGCGTTGGAATCGTTTGGCTGATACGAATCTAACGCCACCAATATCGCTTCAATCCGATGTCAGAAACGTCCAGATTGAGGCAAAATGTGTTTCGAACGTTTTGCCTCGATCCGGGCTTTTCCGGCGGCGGATTGAGGAGAGACCACCGTCATTGGACTCCTCTCGATGATATAATTTCAACGGCAGTGGTCTCTCTTCGATCAGATGTTGGGAAGAGGAGCTTTTATTGTCAAAGATGAAGACCGTGTGTAATGGATGAGAGGGATAGTTTGGGTAGTTTAATTATTTTGTCCTTATTTCTAATTTTTTAAATGAATTGGACCTCCTTCTAAAATTAAACATGATTATGTCCTTTTATCTAATTTGCCCTAGTTATAAACCTTTTTTTAATTGCGTGGTTAATAATTCATTTGTTGAATTATAATTTGCATATATGTTATGCATTTATTTGTTTGGCCAATCTTTGTAGGTGACTAACATTTTTAGCAATGTCTAGAAAGTTTTGTAGAGGAAAGGAGTTACTTAATTGTGCGTTTTATTGAACGAAAGGCCCCTATTTCCTGAGAATGGTCTGGTTGCTAGATTTGTTAGTCAAACTTAGAAAACAGACACTAACTTCCATTTTTGCTACGTGCATAATAATCTTCATTATATGTTTATTATATGCTAAGTGCTTATAATAATATTTGCGTGCATATTGTTGTTAATATGTTATATGATTGTAGAGTTTTTTTTGGATTGAATGATTTTTCAATTGCATGAGTGATGATTTTAAGCATAGCGATTTTTTGACCTCATTTTTTGAAAAATAATTTGATCTATGAAATTCTAAAAAAGGTGAAATTGTGCCTAAATTGAATCCAACAATGTTTACTCTTGTAGTAATAGCCTCAAAAAATGTAATTGCAGATTTGAACAAAGATGAAAAACTAACTGGATTCGAAAATTATGATGTGTGGAGAAGGAAGATTCAGTATCTTCTTAACGAGCAAGAAGTGCTTGAAACCTTAGAGTTGGCCATGGTGCCACCAGAAGAAGGTAATACTGCTCAGCACCGTCGTGACAAGGAAGTCTATGACCATTGGGTCAAGAGAGACAATTGTGCACGGTTCACAATGCTTAGTGCTATGCAAAATGACATAATTGGTGTTTTTGAGAATTGCACTACGGCTCAAACCATGTGGAATGAGCTCAAAATGAAGTTTGGGCAAACCAATGCCATTAGGCTTTGTGCCTTGAACCTCAAATTCAATGAGTATACGTTGCTGCCAAATCACACAATGCCCGAGCATCTTCGTGCAATGAAGGGCATGATCAAGGATTTGAAAAATGCTGGTGTTGAGGTTAGTGATGAGCAACAAGTTCTGGCCGTGATCCGTTCCTTGTCGGTTCCTGAGTAGGTCCACATGAAGCAATTGATGACTCACTCGGAGAACATCAAAACTTTGATGATATTTTCTGTTATCTTGAGCTAGAAGCTGATTGCAAAGCTACTACCAAAAAAGTGGCCTTAGTGGCCCATGCTCCCAACAAACCCAAGAATGGGTTTACGGGCAAAGGTGGAGAGAAAAATAAGCAATGGAAAGAAAATTGAGAAGACAAAGCCCAAGAGAAACGTAGCTAAAATGAAGTGTTACAATTGTGGAAACAAGGGACACTTGGCCAGAAATTGTTCTGAGCCAAAGAAGGTAGTTCCTCAATTGTCTTTTGTCAATGTTTGTTCTTATACATTAGTTGCTAACTTCCTTCCTGATTGGATTTTGGATACAGGAGCGAACAAACACATAGTTCGTGACAGACAAGGCTTTGTGGACTTTCATCGAATTCCAGCTGGAACTCAGTACGTCTATCTGGGAAATAATGGACAAGTGGAGATCTTAGGATGTGGTTTCTATCAACTTAGATTGTTAGGGGGTCGTAGTTTAATCCTGCATGATGTTCTATATTGTCCAAATTTTCGGTGTAACCTTTGTTTGTGCTAGCTTTATTGCCTTTAGGTTATTCTTTTCATTTTGAGAACAATGTCGTTAATATGTTTTTTGATAATAAATTGTTCTTTAGTGGACAACATGCTCGAATGAATTGATATATTGATATCAATATCATTTGTTTCGATTAGCTTATTTGGGAATCAAGAAATGTCGATTGAGCTATACGAGAGTGACATATCCATGTCTCGTGTTCAATCAAGATATTTAGGATAAAAGTAATTTTACAACACGATAACATTAGTCACGGTAAAGGTTGAGTCGAACCATCGATTTCCTCGTAATTTGGGTAGCAGTGATGTGTTGCTAGACACCGCTCACTACTTGTAATTCTAAAATATGATTTTATAATTACTACCAATATTACGGGAACCTATAGGGTCGCACACTAAGAATGGTAAGCAATTCGGAACATAAAATTCATAAAATGAATTTTGTATTTAATGTGAGCATTTTCGGAGTGTCCTAGTTGGACTAGGATAGTATGACTTTGATATTAAATAAGAGATCCTTTAGAAAACAAGTGTAGTATTTGAGTAAGACTCAAACATTTTTGGAATGATTATCTTATGTATATATAGATATATATATATATATATATATATATATATATATAAACACGTACGTAGTAACATATATATTTTGTAATGGATATATATATATATATTGGTATATATATATATTGTACACGTTGGTTTAAAAGGGTAGAATCCAAGTCAAAACAAACAACTTTATATATATATATATATATATATGTATATATATATTTGCAATATGAGATAGGCTAGGGTTGCCTTTTCTTTTGGCTCCATAAAAGCAATAGTGGCCGTGTGTTTCAAGTATGAAAAAAAAGGATTCCAAGTGTGTTTTTCTAAGAGGGAAAGTCAAGCCAAAGAGTCCTTCTCCATTATTGCTCATTAATTCGATTCAAGGTGTTGAATCGGATTTGATAACGACGGGTTCAACTCGGTCTAGCAACCTGACGGCTCGATAGTTCCGTTCGTGGTCGTGAGACGTACATGAAAATTGCGCCGTTCGTGTGGATACCGTAGAGACACGATCAGAAAGTTCGTGTTCGTGGTATGCTTCGACAGTACGAAAGGCACGCTACAAGGGTAACTATTCTAAACTCATAATCGAATGTTGGTTTTAAATAGATCCTCAGATCAGGAATCGAAAAATTTTAAATTATTCCGCTGCCTAATTGTTGTTCGATTCCTATCAGTGGTATCGGAGCCGTATTTAAAACACATTCGATTATGTTTGAATTATGTATATTAGATGTATAAAATTAGATTATATGTTTATTCTGATATGCAATAGTTGCATATGTATTGTGTAAAATTCAATTGGCCACGAAAGGAAATTTAAAGGTTAAATTGGATTGATTATTTATGCAATTGTTGTGTGTTTGGTGAAGCATGGTGCATGATTATAGCCCCAAAGACCCATTGTGAATGGTTTATTTTTATTTCATATGATTTTTGTATTTTATGGAAAATAAGACTTGCATGTCGTGCCTTACCTCATATTTCTCATTGTAATTTCTTTTCTCATCTATTCTCCCCTCGAATGTAACTCGAGGTTTTCTTGTACATATGATGTAATTAGAATAAGGATTAGAATATGATCAAAGCAATGGAGAATCCCAGGGAGGTTGGAGCATTTTCTTAACCATATGAAGAAAAGGAAGACCAAGGAAAGGACTTGCGAAGTTTTACCGAGGTTGACTTGTCGGTTCTCTCATTGGCTTGGGAGAACCGAAGTAGTTGGGCTATAATCATGTCACGTTTAATTTTTCTGTTTTTTTTTTATTATTTTTATGTGATAATAAATAATGATAATGAATGCTAATCCATCTAGTAAGGCCAATTAGGTAATATGGACTTAATTTGATGAGATCAAATTTAAATATAATTTATGTGATTAATTCATAATATGGTGAGATAAAATCCCTCAATAAAATTATTAAGTTGATGCCTTCCAATGATGAACACTCGTCAAGTTCTCGATCGAACATAGGCAGTTTCAGCCAAAGCGAGGTGCTTTATTCTATCTTGTAGAAGGCGCGAAAGGAAAAGGTAGAGTTTGTCAAAGCAGGATGCCTTGTTCCGCTTGTTAATCATTGGGTTTAACTTAACTAGGACGAGCCCAATAGGATTGGGAGCCTAGAGGCAAAGAGTTGGGTTTTAATCCATAAGATGAGATGTTCACCCAACTGATCCAAGAATTGCATGGCGATGCAATTAGCAAAGGTTGCTTACCTAAATAGCCAAATCTTGGGTTTTTCAGCCAAAGCTGTCTTAAGAGTAGGTGAAATATGGATCTTGGCCCACTAGAAAGTTTAGAACTTTCCGAATTAATTTGAGGGTTATTAATTTGAATTAAATAATGGGAGCATCATTTAATTAAAGTCCTATTAAATGATTTAAAACATGATACTTATTTTGCATATTTTATCTTGTAGATCACTATGGCATCACAAAACCCAACAAATTTATCTTTGCGATCTGTCCTTGACAAAGACAAGCTGATTGGGACCAACTCCATCGATTGGTATAGAAATTTGAGAATTGTTCTCAAACATTGAAAGAAGTTGTATGTCCTAGAGCGTGCTGTTCTTGAGGAACCTCCTACCACTGCCCCTAGGGCAGAAAAGGATGCTTATAAGAAGATCAAGATGATTCCTTGGATGTTGGAGGCCTTATGTTGGCTACCATGAACTCTGAGCTTCAAAGGCAACATGAGAACATGGAAGCTTTCGAGATGATTGAGCACCTCAAGAAATTGTTTCAAGAGCAGGCTCGACAGGAGAGGTATGACATTTCCAAGGCATTGTTTCAGTGCAGAATGGCAGAAGGAACCTCTGTCAATTCTCATGTGCTCAAGATGATTGGGTATATTGAGGATCTTGAGAGACTGGGCTTCAAGCTAAATAATGATTTAGCTACTGACTTAGTCCTGCAATCATTGCCGGACAATTATAGTCAATTTGTTCTAACTATAACATGAATAGTTTTGAAAAAACTCTGCCAGAGCTTCTAAACATGCTGAGGACAACTGAGCCCAACACGAAGAAGCAAAATCCCGGGTCCATCTTGATCGTCCAAAAGGGCAAAGGCAAGAAAACGGATAAGGGTAAAAAGAAAGATAAAAAGCCCAAATCCAAATCTGCTGCATTGAAACCCAAAGGAGGGGTTGCTAAGGATGCAAAATGCTTACATTGCAATGAGATTGAGCATTGGAAGAGAAACTGCAAGAAGTACCTGGAAGATCTTAAGAAGAAAAGAAGTGAGACTTCTACTACAGGTAATTTATGTTATTGAGATTAATCTTTCTGCTCCTACATCATGGGTATTAGATACTGCATGTGGTTCTCACATTTGTGAAAATGTGCAGGAACTGAGAAGCAGTAGGATTTTGGGCAAGGGAGAGGTGGACCTACGAGTTGGAAATGGAGCAAAAGTTGCTGCACTAGCTGTTGGAACTTATTTCTTGTCCTTACCTACTGGCTTGTTTTAGAACTTATTAATTGTTATTATGTTCCTTCGATTACTAGAAACATTATTTCTATTTCTTGTTTGGACAAGGATGGTTTTTCATTTGTAATAAAGAACATAAATTGTTCTATTTATTTCAATGAGATGTTTTATGGTAATGCTCAAATGTTGAATGGTTTTTACGTTATAGATCTTGATAGGCCCATTTATAACATAAATACAAAGAAGGTTAAATCGAAAGATTCAAACCTGACCTACCTTTGGCACTGTCGTTTGGGCCATATAAATGAGAAACGCATTTCCAAGCTCCATAAAGATGGATTTATGGACTCATTTGATTTTGAATCATATGAGACATGTGAATCTTGTTTGTTGGGAAAAATTATTAAAGCCCCATTCACTGGACACAGTGAACGGGCCACTGACTTGTTAGGCCTAGTACATAGTGATGTATGTGGGCCGATGAGTACACAAGCTAGAGGAGGTTATTTGTATTTCATTACATTTACTGATGACTTTAGTAGATATGGGTACGTGTACCCAATGAGGCACAAGTCTGATTCTTTTGAAAAGTTCAAAGAATTCAAAAATGAAGTACAAAACCAACTTGGCAAAAGAATTAAAATACTTCGATCGGATCGAGGTGGCGAATACTTAAGCCAAGAGTTTCGTGACTATCTAAAGGAGTGTGGGATAGTCTCACAGCTCACTCCTCCAGCTACACCACAATTGAATGGTGTATCTGAAATGAGGAATCGAACCTTGTTAGACATGGTTCGATCCATGATGAGTCATACAGATCTTCCTATCTCTTTCTGGGGATATGCTCTAGACACAGCTGCTTTTATATTGAATCGAGTTCCATCTAAAGTGGTTCAAAAGACTCCATATGAGTTATGGACTGGGAAGCGTCCAAGTATGTCTTTTATCAGAATTTGGGGTTGTGAGGCTTATGTAAAACGCCTTGCATCCGAAAAGCTTGGACCCAAATCTGATAAATGTTTTTTTGTAGGATATCCTAAAGAAACCAAAGGATATTATTTCTACAATCCTTCAGAGGGCAAAGTGTTTGTTGCTCAAACTGGAGCCTTTCTAGAAAAACAATTTGTTTCTAGCGGTAACAGTGGGAGGAGAGTGGAACTTGAAAATGTTCAAGAACCACAAGAAAACAATGAACCGTTAATGGAACCTGAGTCAGCTTAACAAATAATTGTGAAACCTGAGCCTGCTTCACAAGTAGTTATGTAACAGGAAACGAGTCAAGATACACAAGGCCATCGTAGGTCGAGTAGGACATGTAGGTTGCCCACGAGATATAATCTTCTCATAACGCAACCTGGAGACGTGTTGCTCATGGAACAAGATGAGCCTACAACTTACGAACAAGCAATAACAGTCCCAGAGTCTGAGAAATTTCTTAAAGCCATGAAATCTGAAATGGAGTCCATCTACACCAACCAAGTTTGGATTTTGGTTGACCCACCTGAAGGAGTCAAACCTATTGGGTGCAAGTGGGTTTTCAAAAAGAAAATCAACATGGATGGTAAAGTGCAAACCTACAAAGGGCAATTGGTGGCTAAGGGTTTCAAACAAGTTCATGGTATAGACTATGATGAAATTTTTCCACCAGTCGCAATGCTTAAATCGATTCGGATTTTGCTTGTTATTGCAGCGCACCAAGATTAAGAAATCTGGCAAATGGACATCAAAACTGCTTTTCTTAATGGAAAGCTCCTTGAGGATGTGCACATGACACAACCTGAGCATTTTGAAGCTCCAGAAGCTACTAAAAAGGTGTGCAAATTGCAACAATCCATTTATGGATTGAAACAAGCTTCTCGGAGTTGGAATCTTTGTTTTGATGATGCAATCAAAGAGTTTGGATTCATCAAGAACGAATATGAACCTTGTGTATATAAGAAGTTCAGTGGGAGTACCATTATCTTCCTAGTGTTGTATGTAGATGACATACTACTCATTGGGAATGATATTCCAGCCCTACAATCTGTTAAGACTTGGTTAGGGAATTGTTTTTCGATGAAGGACTTAGGCGAGGCTACCTATATTTTAGGAATCAAGATCTATAGAGATAGATCAACGAGATTGTTAGGCCTAAGTCAAAGTACATACATTGACAAAGTGTTAAATCGGTTTAAAATGCAAGAGTCAAAATGAGGATTTCTCCCCATGTCACATGGCATTACTCTCTCAAACAAAATGTGTCCCAAGACACAAGATGACAGAGAACGCATGAGTAAGATACCTTATGCGTCAGCTATAGGGTCTATTATATATGCCATGGTATGTACACATCCTGATGTCTCGTGTTCAATCAAGATATTGAGGACAAAAGGAATTTTACAACACAATAACATTAGTAACGGTAAAGGTTGAGTCGAACCATCGATTTCCTCGTAATTTGGGTAGCAGTGATGTGTTGCTAGACACCGCTCACTACTTGTAATTCTAAAATATGATTTTATAATTACTACCAACATTATGGGAACCTATAGGGTCGCACACTAAGAATGGTAAGCAATTCGGAACAGAAAATTCATAAGATGAATTTTGTATTTAATGTGAGCATTTTCGGAGTGTCCTAGTTGGACTAGGATAGTATGACTTTGATATTAAAATAAGAGGTCTTTTAGAAAACAAGTGTAGTATTTGAGTAAGACTCAAACATTTTTGGAATGATTATCTTGTGTATATATATTATATATAGATATATAGATATATATATAAAAACACGTAGTAACATATATATTTTGGAATGGATATATATATATATATATATATATATTGTACACGTTGGTTTAAAAGGGTAGAATCCAAGTGAAAACAAACAACTTTATATATATATTTGCAATATGAGATAGGCTAGGGTTGCCTTTTCTTTCGGCTCCATAAAAGCAATAGTGGTTGTGTGTTTCAAGTGTGAAAAAAAGGATTCCAAGTGTGTTTTTCTAAGAGGGAAAGTCAAGCCAAAGTCCTTCTCCATTATTGCTCATTAATTCGATTCAAGGTGTTGAATCGGATTTGATAACGACGGGTTCAATTCGGTCTAGCAACCTGAGGGCTCGATAGTTTCGTTCGTGGTCGTGAGACGTACATGAAAATTGCGCCGTTCGTGTGGATACCGTAGAGACATGATCAGAAAGTTCGTGTTCGTTGTATGCTTCGACAGTACGAAAGGCGCGCTACAAGGGTAACTATTCTAAACTCATAATCGAATGTTGGTTTTAAATAGATCCTCGGATCAGGAATCGAAAAATTTTAAATTATTCCGTTGCCTGATTGTTGTTCGATTCCTATCAGTAGAAGGCTAGAGAGTGAAGGAGTATCAAGTGGTTGAGAATCCCCTTAATGAGGATGCGGCCTTTTATATTTATAGTGATCGAGCTCAAGTATTGGTCACATGAGCTACGAGTTGCCATGCGTATACTTGGGACCTCTTGGGACTACACATATCAATTGGGTCTTATGTGCCCTGTCACGGCCCTCTCCCCACATAGGTACGAATGGGCACCCATGAATCTTGGAGGCATGACCGGCAAGGAACACTCTATTTCTTGAACCGGATTTAAACCAAATATCTATTCAAGCTACTATGAATCATAAAGGAAACTACAGAAGTACCCACATATATAGATAAATCCCAACACAGGACATCCCGAAATACAGTAGCATGCAAACCATAATGAATAGTGGAAAATCCAAAACATAATAGGAATAGGAAATAGATACTATACAGACACAAAACATCACCCATGGCAGCTACCCATCACATCTCACACATCCCCGCGCTGATCATCTACTTCGACTAACTCACTTGCAAAACATGTGAATGAAAAGGATGAGCCACAAAACTTAGTAGGTCATGGAAAAAGGTCGCTCATCATAATAAATAGAATGTAAAACTCGAGAAGTATAGGTGAAATGAACCAGAACTCGAATGGTGATAATCACTAGTACCACCGAACTCAAATAATTCAGAGATAAAGCATGGAAGTCTGTAAGATATAGTAACAGGTTATAGAGAAAGCATGGAGAAAATCATGAAACGATACACTGAAATAGATCTAGAGTTTCTGAACAGTCGATCCAACATAAACATCATTAGAACCATAAATTTGTAGGGTGGACACCTAGTGGGATCCACCACTATCATCCTCGAGTACACTCTCCAATCAGTACTCAAACTGTAAAATCACATCCCGAAAAGTAAATAAATAATAAACAATATAAGAGAAACTAATAGATTGAGGGGTTAAAAATGTAGAGTAAAAGAAAAAGTACGAAAAAGTTTAATAAAAATAGAAATGCATAGTTTAGTTTTGTTAATATAAAAAGGTAAGAATTAAAAAAAAACAAAAAACAAGAAAGAAAACAAAAGGGTATTTTGGAAAAGTAGCACTTTTGAAAAGTGACTTTGTAAAAATAGCACTTTTTCTCAAACTATTGAAATCTAACACTTTTAGGACATTTTTGCTCTCATTAATATGTCTACGCATATATACTTAACTCACCTCTGTGTCCGTCTCAAAAAGGCGAAGGCGACACTTTTCTTCTTCTGGAGTTTTGTTTCCATGCGAAAGCTGCTTCGCCACACAGTTTTCACCTTGACAGTTGAGGTTCGTAGTCCAGAACATTGCTTACAATGTGTTGTTGTTTGGATATGATATTTCCTGTGCTGTACGAGTGCTATTGAAGTTCAAGTATCTCCAAATTTATGTTCGATAATTGTATTTGTTTGTTCGAGTGGTATTAAATTGCAATGCTCGAGTATTTATAAATGGTTGATTGAGTCATAATGAATTTTTACTCGAGTATTTTTTTTTGTTCGAGTTTTTAAAATTTATTATTCGAGCACTTTTAATTTTATTTTCAGTTTAATTATTTTGATGAAAGGGGAATTCTCAACCAAAGTCTTCATCCATTGCCATAGAACCAAAGATGGTTCAACCAGAAAAAAACAAAAGGTTGAAGACATAATGAATAGAATGGTTAGAGTCGTTGAAAAAAGCAAAAAATTTATAGTTGTTCTTCATCATTATGAGATTCTGCAATTCTTTCCCGGATTAGCCCCACGTGTGAAGTGCATTGGAGGATTCATAGACGAGTTGGAGTTTGAAACTTCTTGGATGTCCATGTCTGACATTGAATCCTTTCTTGAGGATTTGAGGCATCAAACATATGATGCGTGCTACTACCATGTACCAGGTATCAAAGATTTAGAGCATGGACTAAGAATGTTGAATAACAACAGGGATATAAGAGAGATAACTGCAGCGGTTGATGGTACAACTACATACACGTCTATGTTACCCATAGTTATTCAAACGATGAAGAGCCAAATGCAGATATTGCAAAGGATGTGATATATCTTGAGCAAAATCCAATCAAGCTCGAAGAAGATTGACCATATTTGTAAGGACATGTTATGTTATTCTCGAACTGGTCTTTTTAATTACTCGAGCTGTAAAGTTGTTTTATTCTAGAATGCTAGATTTTTTACTCGAATTGGTAATTTTTGGTTACTCGAACAATTGATTTTGCTTCTCATTCTCATTTTTATTTTTTACTCGTCGATGTGTTAATCATTTTGTTACTCGAACTAGTCAAATTGTTGCTCATTCTCGTTATTATTGTTTACTCGGTATGTTAATGATATTGTTACTCGAACATAAATTAAAGTCAATCAAATAGATAAATTCTATACTCGAACAGATAATTGTTTTATTCAAACACAAACTATGAGATTCTAGATCATCCTAATACATTTTAACGAGCATAACCTCTTTCATCTTGTCATGTACTTCTTTAATAAGGTGAGAAAGTTCCAGATGAGATTCTTGCAGCCTTTGTGGATCCATTTCAAAGGACTTAGACCAAGCTTTGTCTGAAAGTTGCATAAGTGATCCCACGACATCTTTCATAGCACTGCCCATTTCATTAAAGCGCCTTTCAACATTGTTAAGGTAATTCTCAAGATTCTTTATTTCAAACTCGAGATCATCCACATATCCTCGTGGGTTCTGTTTAAATATGAGCGGCCTCTAATAATCTTCTTCCATTAGAGCTTCGCCATTATCTATTGAAGAATACTCGTCTGCTACCTTGGTCCTTTTGGTAGAGGGAGGGCCAATGGGCTAATGAGAGGAACTCATTGTTGGAGATATTGGAAAGTTTTTCTTCGTTTGCTGGTAACATTCGTTCATTGTACCCTTTATTTATAGTTAGATAAGTAGATGTGGGGAAGTGAAATATTAATTATCTTTCTAATCTTTCTAATCATGAAGGGTCACTATTGGTGCTCCCGCCCTTTCTGCTCCTTTGATGGAGAAAAAACATTCTCAAACAAATAAATTTCAATCTCGACCAGTCATTTAATATTTCTCGACCAATCATTTTTTTTACTCGATCAAATGTAATTTTAGCTTTGTATTATTTTATTCTTCTTCTTCTTTAATTTTTCACACTTTCCAAGAAATACAAACTTAATGATGAAGGACTGACAGTTTGAAATGACAAAAAATATATATTATTATTAAAACTTGTAACTGTTCACATTCCTTCATTTCCTACTAAAACGTGTGACTATTGGAAGGTTCTTCTCTTCCTACTGCATACACTCATTTCTGCGCGACAACGCTCTTCGAACTGTGAAGCCTCTGAAAATTTCTTCAGGTAAGTGTGTTTTCTTTCGATATTCACTCATATTTGAGTGTCTCCTTTTATATTGCACTCCTTTTTGTCCCATTTTCCTCCGCTACTAATTACACTGTTGGTGCACCGATTTTTGATTCCTTTTTTGTGTTTTGGATAATAAAAACCAGTACTTGATTTGTTCAAATTCTCGTTGGGTGTCTTTCGTGTGGTCGAGTATATTAAGAATACGATCGAGTACATTAAGGTGGAAATGGAACTGTCTATGGTTGTTCGATTAACAATAAACATATGTTCAAGTAAAATAAATTAATTGATCGAGTAACATAAATTACTTGATTGAGTAACTAATATTTTATTGTTCGAGTGTTTTATTTTTTTATTCAAGTATAAAATTATTATCTGTTCGAGTGTAAAATTTTCCCATTATAACATTGTTACATCTGCTGCAGATTGAAATGAAGTTTTTGATTCCAGAGGAAAACCATTTCCCAGCCAGGGTTACCATATTTTCTTTAATTTTTCAGATCATCAATGGTATTAAATCTCAGTTGAATGATAACCAAAAAGAGTTGTTTCTGCGATCGTGTTTTGGTATGTTCATGGACGTGGGTGATTTAAGTTGTTCAGGACAACTTATTCACTAGATGCTTCTCCGACAACTTATATCAGAGGAAAAGGATTTTGGAAAAATATTGCACTTTAAATTTGCTGGAAAGATTGCCACGTTTGGGGTAGAGGATTTTTCTTTGATCACAGGCCTATTGTGTTCTGATTTGTTGCCTTCTGTGTCGTCATTTTATGATGATATTACGGTACACAGGCTCAGGGATTCGTACTTTGAGGAAATTAATAAGGAGAAGAAGAAAGGAAAAAAGGGCATGGTGGGGGCTGATGAGGATGAAAAAGATGATGGTGGGGAGGGTGATGATGGAGATGAGGCCAAAGGCACGGGCAGGGGCAAGGGCAAGGGTAGGACTGTAAGAATTAGCAGGGGCATGCTTGAGGAAGCATTTGAGAGTTGTGAGGATGAAGATGACAAGGTCAAACTTGCCTTGGTACACTTTGTAGAGGCTATCCTTATGCCCAAGGAGAAAAGGAATAACATAAATATTCAGTGGCTATAATTGGTGGATAACTTGGATGCCTTCAACAACTATTCATGTGGTACTGTCTGCTATGAACGTATTATGGACTCCCTTTGCAATGCCATGCAAAACAATCAAGACAAAAAGTTTAAGAAGAAGGCTGTGAAAGAACGCCTTAAAAAGGATACGTACACTCTGGTCAGATTTCCACTAGTGTTGCAGGTAACCTTTGAAGCTTTAGTCATGATTTAAGTATAAAATAATGTGTTAACATATACTTGGTTGTTGTTTTTATCTTTTTGCTAGATCTAGGTGTACGAAGTTGTCCCGCTAATTGGGTAGAGGTATGCATCAAAAAGTGGAGATAGGCAACCTAAGATTCTGAATTGGAGAAGTACTTCACACCAAATTCAACTAAGATTGTAGAGACTATTTTCAAATTCCTAGAGGTAGGACAGACATTGAATTTCCATACTTTACGTTAGTTTGAGTAACTTAAATTTATGTTTGAGTAACTAAATAGGTTGTTCGAGTAACTTAAATACATATTCGAGTACATAACTTCAATAGAGTAAAATGGAATGTTTGGTCGAGTAACTTAAATTATTTGGTCAAGTAACTTAAATACATATTCAGGAAACTTAAATAGGATGTTCGAGTAACTCAAGTTGTTTGTTCGAGTAACTTTAATTGTTTGTTCGAGTAACTTAAGTTGTTTGTTCGAGTAACGAGAATTGTTTGTTCGGGTAGCTTAAATTGTTTGTTCGAGTAACTTCAATAGTTTGATCAAGTAACTTAAATAGTTTACTCTTTTTTTTGCAGCTTGAAGCTTTAAGATCCCTCACTCCAATGGAGGGGAAGACTGAGTCTAGGTATTTCATTAGTTTTCAGGAAAGATGTAATACGAGGAGGGCAGAGGAGGAAGCTAAGGAGGAGACTATAAGAAGAGCATAGAAGAGGACAAAGAGGATGAATGATGTCGTAGGAAAAGAAAATGAAGTGAAAGAAAAGTAAAAGGGAATAGAAGAGAAAGATGAAGATGAAGAAGAAGAGGAGGAAGAAGAGGAAAAAGAAGTTGAGGAAAAATAAAAAGAGGAAGAAGAAGATGAAGAAGAAGAGGAGGAAGAAAAGGAAAAAGAAGTTGCGGAAAAAGAGGAAGAAGGAGATGAAGAAAAAGAAAAAGAGGTAGAAAAAGAAGAAGAAGAGAGATATGACGTAGGAGGAGATGGGAGGCAGAGGCAGCTACAATCATTGTATGAGATTGTGGAAGTGCCACCAAAAAAGGATGTCTAGAATGTTGAAGGCCTTCAACTAATAACTGCTACTGCATTTCCAACTGTAGGGCAGCTTGGGCATATCGGGTGAAGAAACCTGGACCATCCCTGAGGACACCTTACACTTCTCCATAATATAAGAGAGTCAGGCTGGCCACTTTGGATCCTAGACGTCTCCCTACAACAATTGTTGAAGCACACCCTCCTCCTCTAAATCTGGAACGACAGTATCCTCAGACATTGGTTGATACATTCATGTCGTACATGGAGAAGGATTTAGAAAATTCTAGAGCGAGCCTGGTCCATTCCAGGTTGGTAAGGATTGGTTCAGAGAAGTCATGAGCCCAACCTCATGGTTGTCAGACACTGTAAATACATACAAACTGGTGCAATCATTGTACACGATTGATTCATGTTCATAAATCTAAACATTTACCTTTTGCCTTTTGCAGCTTATGAACATTTCTATGTACTTCATACGCGAGAGAATAAAGAATAATCAATATGTACTTCAGAAGAAGTATGGTTTTCTTGACTCCATTTTCTTCGTAAGTATTCATAACCCCACATTTATCTATAACTGTATATTCGAGTATGTTAAATATGTATTCGAGTATGTATCGAGCAAAATTTAAAATTTGTTGTAGTAAAATTTGTTGATGCTCGAGTACTATATCTTTGAATTTGATGGTTGAGTATGTATCGAGCAAAATTTAAAATTTATTTGAGTACGTAATGAATTTATTGAAGTAAAATTTGTTGATGCTTGAGAACTATATCTTTGAATTTGATGATCGAGTATTTTTTTTGAAATGTTCGAGTGACAATTAAAATTATGTTCGAGTACTAATATTAATTTTGTTTGAGTATTATTGACATTTTATCTTCTTGGTTTGATGACAGACCCAAGTGTACACCCATTGGAAGAAGTTTACTGCCAAACCGAATGAAGAAGGGTGGTGGTGGGATGAAGACAATGTTTTCTAGCACTATTTGTTAGGTGATAATCCAGAAGGTGGTGATCCATGGGCTGAACTTGATTTTCTATACTTCCCTGGCAACTTGCGCAATAAACATTGGGTTGCAGTTGAGGTCGTGATGGCTACAAAGAAAATAAATGTGTATGACTCACTGATTAGTGCACACGATAACACTTCAATTGATATTGCGTTTGTCCCACTGTCAACCGTGATACCTCGGATATTGGGACTATTTGGCTTAGGGGATGGCGATATACCCCAACTGACAAACAAGTGACGTTTTTATGTTGCAATCAAGTTTTCGTATAAATTTAGTCCATTTTCTAATACAATAAAACTAATATGAAAGTAATTTGCTTTGCGGCTCAGATTGTGGGATGTTCACAATCAAATTTATTGAATGTCTCCACGCCGATATGCCATGGAGTTCGATCTCCTAGGATGACATGGAATTTTATAGGAGAAATTTAGCGATAGAATCATGGGGACAAAAATACTCAATGTAAATAAATATTTATGTACTTGTAAAATGTATTAGGGTACCTGTATTTTATGTTGTGTTCACATTTTTTAGAATCGAGTACCTGTATATTAAAAATTTGTTCGAGTATATAAAATTCTTTGTTCGAGTATATTTAATTGTTTGCTCGATTATATAAAATTCTTTGTTCGAGTATGTTAAATTATGTTGTCATAGAAAAACTTTACTAATCGAGTAACTTACATACATTGTTCGAGTGTGAATAAATAACCATGTTCGAGTAAGAAAATTTAATGTTCGAGTAAACAAAGTAACATAATCCGATACAAAAAAGTAAGAACCTGATATACATATAGCAACTGCATTCTACACCAATGCTATTTGCTCCTTGCATGTTTGTCAGTTGTGGCCACGTTGTCGACAACGTCCACAAACCTTCACAACAATAGTTTCACCATTTGAAGGAATTCTTTGTTGCTGTGGTCGCCCACCTTGACGTCTTGTAGCTGGAGGCAATAATCTGTTTCCATATGGAATAAGGCGTTGATCTTCAATGGCTACAGGTGAGATGGGTTAAGCATATGCCACCATTATTGCCTCGTTAAAATAGTATCGAGGGTGCAGTCAGTCGCACAAATACAATCAATAGTAACACAAAACAATGATACAGTGGCAATTGCAAGATTTAAAGCAGATAGGAGTGCAAACTAGAGAAATTCCCAGCTACCAGAAAATTCACACAAACAAACGAGAAGAAGCCCATCGAATACAGAACCCATAAAAAAATAGGGCAGAACCCCTAGCTAGAAGGTCGACTAACACTGCCCCATAGTACCACCTCAGCTATATGAAATCCCTACACAAAATCCTAAATCTGTCTCATGCATCAAAATGCGTAAACATATACCCAATACAATTAAAATACAGTAAAAGTCAACCTGAAAAGTCAAAACTCAATTAAACTAGTCAAAACTTGGTCAAACCTGAACTAACGCAGTTACTCGGTCAAACCCAGCCAACTCGGTCAAACCCAGTCAACTCGGTCAAACCCAATCTCACTCAGTCAACTCGGTCAAACTCAGCTAGACCAGCTCAGACAGGTGGGGCTCTATTGAATATGTTCAACCCAGTTCAACAGTTCCTCCCTCTGTCATCGATGAAATCGGCGATTCCGGTGACGTTACAAGACAAGAAAGCTCTCAGAAAATGCAACCTAACGATACCTTGCACATCTCGTAATTCCACCAGAATCTGCTGGAATCTAACCCCAAAGTCGCTGGAAAACTAAATCCTTCTACGACTGATTCCGCCTTCCATAGTGCACCATATCTAGCGATTCAACTTGGGTTTTGTTCCTCTCTCCAAAAGTTTCGATTTGATACCCTACTCACAACAATCGGTCAAGAAAAGAGTAAAATCCACTTTCACCTCTCTCTCTCTCTCTCACGCGTGAAGAAGAAGATGAACCAAAAAATCTGGGTTTAATCCCCAGATTTCTATAATGACCATTTTGACCCTATATTTCCTCATAAAATCATTTAACTTCCAAAATTCATAATAACTTCAATTTAAATTTGAATTTACTGATTCTTACCCCAAAATTCTTTTAAAAACATGTGGTATTTATTAAAAATATTTTATATAAAAATTTATTTTTCAAAAACTAGGGTCGGAATATTACATGCCCACTATATGTCGACCTCTTGGGACTACACATATCGATTGGGCCTTATGTGCCCACTATATGTCGATTGGGCCCCTTGGGCATAGTATATAGAGTGGGCTCATAGACCTTTATATGTCGATTCGGCCACTTAGGCCTAGTATACAAATTGGGCTCATGGGCCTAGTATACATAATGGGCTTGCGGACCTTTATATGTCGATTTGGTCTCTTGGACCTACACATGTCGATTGGGCATCATAGGCCAACTATATGTCGATTGGGCCTACAAATGAAAATTGGGCCTCTTGGGGCTTTTATGCGTGCAATGATAAATAGACAATTTTTTGTCCATACAATTTATCCCTCACTCTCGAAGTTAAGTTTCTTGAGTTTGATAGTAATCCGGAGTGGAACCTGTTGATCGAAATAATATAGTGCTCTATGAATTGAATACGATAGCTTAGTACCTGTTTTCGATGTTTGTTGGTGGATTGCGTCTTTGAGTTTGGAACTTATGATATTGAGGTCAACCTTTTTCTCATGGTCGATCTGGACCAAGACTTTGATCTTAGGCCATCTTGTTTGAATCAACGTTGGCATTAGTATACTGATTACTATGTACAAATGTACCTTTTTTCAGGGGGAAGTGTGATCGCAATTGGCACCATGTTCCTTAGGTCGACTATATATTTAAATCGACCAAAGTGTTTTAGCCGATTGCAATTTACTTCAAAGCCTAGGTCAGTATCTTAGAAACTAATTTTTGGTCGACCATAACTGAATGATATAATGGTCGACTTAAATTACTCCACTTTATTCAAGTCTTGGAATATCAATTAGACAATTGGGTGTGTTTGGTAAACAATGTTGCATGTAGCATATAATTTAGCTTATACGCAGTAGCGTATATGCTGTTTGAAATGTTGGCATATATGTTATTTGAAATGCTCATATTTTTTGTTTTTTAATATAAATAAATATTACAAGAAAAATTTGAAATTACGAACAATATTTAGCTTCCTACTAACTGTTAACAGAAAAGGAAGTTATAAATACTTCAACATTTTAAATATTTATATTAATATTTTAGTATAATAATTAAAGTTTGTTTTCATAATTACGTTAATTATACATACTTCCATATAATTCAAATACATAATTCAACTACATCTTATATTAGCCTATTTTAGAAAATAAAATATACTACTATCTCGTACGTGAACTATATAATTGTTCTGCTACTACGTCCCGATATACTGTCATGTTTGTATCGTCCACCGCAATTGTGTCATCCATCTCTACGTCATCCTAGGGATCAATATCCACCTCCATATTTGACGCCCTAGTTGAGCATATTCTTGGAAGTCTTCATCATTCCGAGCATCAATTCTAATAAAGTTATGGAGCGTCATACAAGCAATCACAAATCAAGCTTGGTCCTTCGAACAGTAGAAGGCATGTCACCCAATATTCTCCATTTTTTCTTGGTGACCCCAAATGTCCTCTCAATAACATTTCTCAGTCTTGCGTGTGCCTTGTTGAATATTTATTGCCTTAGTGGCCGACGCTCCATCTCTGTAAGCTAGAATGTGGTATCTTTCTCCTTTGTATGGAGCAAGGTATCCAATTCTTTTGGCATATCCTGCATCAACCAAGTAATACTTCCTACAAATATATATATAACAAAAAGTTAATGAAATGAAAATACAATAATGAACTCTTCAATTAATTGTTTACCTGGTGGTAGGTGCGGGAAGTTCAGCCTCTCCGTACGGATAGAATGATCAAGAACTCGCTGGTCATGGGCCGAACCCTCCCAGCCTGCAGACACGTAGGTATACAACATGTCAAAGTCACATAATGCTAAAACATTCTGTGTAGGTATCCATTTTCTCCCAATGTATTTATCACGTCTGTCTGCAGGGTAATAGCTGGGATGTGTGTCCCATCTAGAGCTCCAATATAATCTCGAAAAAAGTAATGGTAAGCTACTTTCCCATGCTCTCGTATGTACCTAGGGGTTTCATTTAGTTGATTCCCTATATATTTGATGATATCTACTAACAATGACATCATGGCCTTAAGTACGACATGGAGGTATCGACTGATTGTCTCCCTGAAATATTGGAAGCGTTCTTGAAGATCCCGATTAGATTGCGAATGAGCTAGAGTGTACACCAAAATAGCAACCATCTCTGGGACGATAGTTCTTCTAATCCCCTTAAGTCGTAGTCATCTCTCAAGACCCTGCACAAGTTTCTAAAAGTGTTCACGCCCATTCGAAAAGTCTGATGACAACGTATAAGATGTCCTTATAGAACATCCTTCACCCACATGAGTCTAGTGAGCTCACAGGTTCGACAGGGATTTCTGGGGATAGTATTTTTCAAAGTGCTACCACCTTCACTCATGTAGGCTGTAATGCCTAGCATAATAAGCTTTTGTCTACGATACAAGTCATCACTATCGCTGCACAAGCTAGTATCATCCATATCTCTACAGAAAAAAAAAGCAGGTTATTGTTACAAATACAAAACAATCATAGTATAAATCCTAATTAGTTCATGCAACAATCTCATGAAAAAACAAATCCATAATGATGGAATAATTCATAACAGTTGCATATTCAATTTGAAATTCATAATAGAGTTTGAAAAAACCAATTAACATCCAAGTACTTTAGAAATATAGAATTTGACACAATAATAGCACATACATAGTGCACTCAAGTTCAGAATATCCTAATTAAAACAAACAACAATAACTGTTGCATATCCCTATCCAACTGCATAATCACACATTAGAACAACTTTCACCACTTTTCTTCCACAGCCTTTCAAGATAGTCAAACCGTTCACTTGAGGGGAGTGTCAAGAACAGCAGCCTCTGAGAACTAGTATTGAAAAGTTCTATTCCATAGTAGAAGATCTCCGGATGAGAAGTAGTAATATCCAGCTCTACTCCTGCCTTCACCGCCTGGTCATAGGTTGGGTCGATGTACTTTTCAGTCTTCTTGGCCTCGTAGTACTCTTTCTTCACAGCAAAGTAGGCAAGCTGTTCTTCAGTCTGTGTGCTAACATGGCCTACCATATTATGCAATGACTCATTGGTTTTCCCATTTTCAGAAGTAGCCATCCTTTTGGCATTCCTGTTTCCACCACTTGTACGAGCTCTCTTCCCGGCTGTCATGGACTCCTGTTTTGGAGTTGTGGTCTTCATAGGGGAATGACCAGTGGAGTGCAAATCATCCATGTCATCAAGATCAGTTTGTGTTGGTAGTTGCGGAGTGTAGCAGTCATCCCCGAAAAATTCATCTAGCTCGTCATTAACGGTTGCTGGTGCAATGGACTCTTCACCTATAACATTCTTACCACCCCACAATTGGTCTTACTCATCACGCAAAGGCAAACCAGCAGTTAAAAACTTCTTGTATAGTGGATTCTCCTATGTTAAGCAAAATTATCAGTTAATAACTAAAAATGTTAAAAGTTAATAATCGAAATGTAAAATTTAGTAAAAAAGTGGGAGGGAGTGTGGACTTACAGCAATTCTTGCCTCCCACCAGTCATCCGAGGCGTCCACTATGCCAGTCTTTGGATTAACACCCAATCCAATCTTAGAATTGGTCAACCTATTGAAGAGATGCCAATTTTGCTTCATATTGTCATTCTTAGTCTTCAACTTGTGGGAGGTGAAGATGGATCCGGTAAGTTGCTTAAACTCGTCACTTATTTTTTTCCCACTTCATTGTTCCCACGTGCTTTTTCTTCCATGCAATTAGTAAATCCAGAAAAACCTTTGTAATTCCTGATCCCATTTTGTCGCCCCCGCTTCGGTATTTTGCATAACCTCTTTTCCTTTCCTACTCATCTTATGCTACTCACCCAGCAACACAGTCGTGTGACAAGGCAACAAAATCATGAACACTTATTTCAAATGCATGGAAACTTCATTTAATCCAAAGGTAGATTCAAATAGATTCATTGAGCCATGAAACAGTGTCATTCAACGAGGATAAAATAAATAAAGACCATTTAAGATGAAATATGTGGTGAAGGATGCCAATTATATGTGGATATGCTCTAAACAGTGTGGAATTACAATTACGAAGTTCGAATGAGCAAAAGAATGCATTTTAGGTTTCAAAAATTTGGCACACTGGCAAATCCATAAAAGTAGTGTAATTTACAAATCAAAAACAAATGGGACACAGTGGCATATGCATCATAGAGTGAAGGATGTCAATTCATTGTCAAAATACCCTAAACTATTTGTAAATAACAACAACCATAGTTAATGAGGCAGAAAATGTCTTTCAGATTCACAAAAGTGAAACACAATGAAAAATGCCATCAAAAAATGTCGTTCAGCAAGTAGAAAATAAACAAAGGCCTTCAAATATGAAAAATGTAGTCAAGAATTATATGTGGATATTCCCTAAGCAGTGTGGAATTACAATTACAGAGTTCGAATGAGGAAACGAATGCATTTCAGATTAACAAAATGTGAAATAGAGGCAAATCCATAAAAATAGTGTCATTCATCCAAAACGAAGACATAGATTCCAGGTAAAGTGCAAGATAGAGTGAAGAGCTGCCAATTCTATGTGTAGATGCTCTAAACTGTGTGTAAATTGATCAGTGTTAATGAGGCAGAGAATGCATTTCAGATTCACAAAAAATGAAACACAATGGAATATGTCAAAAAATAGTGTCATTCAGCAAAGAGAAGGTAAACAAAGAACTAAAAATCTAAAAAATGTTGTGAAGACGTAGCCCCAAACAGTGTGGATTTATCATTAATGGGTGCGAATGAGGAAAATAATGCATTTAAGATTCCAAAAATGAGAAACAATGGCATATCCAGGAAAATAGTGTCATTCATCCATCAGAATTAATGGAGTCCTATAGATGTGCAAAATAGGGTGAAGGACCAGCAATTGTATTTGGATATGCAGTAAACAGTGTGGAAACCACATTGAGCAGTGTCAAGAAGGCAGAGAATTCATTTCCGATTGAAACAAATTTGCAGCAGTGGTCATATGCAAAAAAAAATAGTGTAAATTCAAACATAAAGATAAATGGAGTCTAGGTAATGTGCAAACTAGAGTGACTTACCATCATTACTATTTGGATATGAACTGAACAGTGTGTTAAGCACATCAAGAAACAATAAGGAGGCAGAAAATGCATCTCAGATACAAACTTATGGGACACAGTGGCCATTTGCAAAAAAATAGTGTAAAAAATACATTCGTAATACTGTGCAAGATTATGTGAAGGATGTCAATTGTATTTGCTAATGCCCTAAACAATGTGAAAATACCATAAGAAGTGTCAAAGTGGCAGAAAGAGCAAGCTATCACCATAAATAGTTTTTGTATGCCAGTAGACAATATGTCATTCAGCAAAAAAATAATCATGAGTCGTACAAATGCATAAAACCATCCAAGTCCATGAAACATGAAACATAAATTGATAACTACATTCTATGTCAACTATTGCCACTAACAACTATCATTCAGCCAGAAACGACACAATCTAGTGAAGCAAAAAATATGACAAATGCAATTCAAAACACCATATGAAAACCATCCAGTCAGAAAGGACATAATCCAGTGAAGCCAAAAATATGACATATGAACCCTAAAGTACAGAACATCATCCAAGCAGAACCAATTCATCATAATATATACTAAACAATTATGTAAGTCCATTTAAGAGTAATATGAATGCAAAGAATACACAAAACCATAAAATGAGAGGATTAATAGTTTTATATGACTAACTAGTGATGTGAGGACATAAAGAATTCATTGAGCCTAAAAAATGAGTAAGACAGTTGAAAAAAATAGCAGCAACTTGATAATGCATAAAACACCAAGGCCACTCCATTAACAAGTAATTGGAGTCCAAATATTATACAGACAGTTACAACATAGCAGAAAAATTTCATAAAATTATGAAAAATGTTTGGGCTCGTCATTAACATGCTATATGGAGGTAAGAAGTTACAAAAATCACGAAGCAAGTGTTGACAATTTTCTAATACAATAACAAGTGATGTTCGGCCAACAAAATCAGTGGATGAACTAAACCCTAAACCTAAACAGTGGCTAAGTTCCATAAACACCCAACTTTCATTCTTCCCAAACCAATGACAGTACAGAGAAGCTTCGTAATAGGAAGCAAAAATCGAAGCTATACCCTAAATCAAACATTGACAGATCGACTACGAAAACCCTAAATAATGACAAATTTGTACCGAAAAACTTTGGGAGTAAGAAGGGTATGGATCGATGCATACCTATTGCTTCATTTTCGATGAGAAATCAAGAGACTACGACAGAAGTAGATGACGATTGACGAAGGAAGACAGAGGGGAGATTGAACGCTGGAGATGGTTCTTAAAATTGGTTGTACAATCTTGTTAGGGTATTTTAACATAAAGGGCATTGTTGCCACTTAACTCAAATTTTAGGGGCAGCTAAGACTTTTCACCGTTTCAACTGGATAAATGGTCCTTGAAATGGTTTTTTGATATTATTATTGAAATGTTAAATTATATGGTAAAATTGTGTATGTTGTTTGGTTAATGTAGCATTTTGTAAGTAGCCTACATGCTATATTAGCATATATGTTGGATGAAAATGGTTTGCCAAACAGCCCTATATGTTGATCATTCTGTTAAACCTAATGATGCCGCTGCCGCTTACAATGAAGAACAAAGTCTGATGCTTATTGATAAAAAGAATCAAGATGGGTAGTTGGGCCATATTGTAAGGCAATCTCAGCCCATTATGTTTAGGCCCATCTTATCTAGGTTTTAGTCAGTTCATCTTCTTTATTGTTGCTGGGACTTCGTGTTATCTAAGGTGTGCCGCTTGAGGCTGAGGCACAACGGTCACTGACATTATGACAGTTGTGATGCTTCTGTATATATATAACTCTTTTTTGTATCTGGTTTCTTAATTTGGAATGAAGTAAGTTATTGCTTCTACTGCCAAATTTCTCTACTTCTCATCCCCTTCTTCACATCTCCTTCTTCTACCTTTCTCATCTTGATCTCTGTAAAAGTACTCAAATTCTTTAACTTTATATGGTATCGGAGCACTTCGGTGTAGTATACAAGCGCAAACATTTCAGAATGAATTCCACTGAGAATGTTCAAAAAACCACACCAGCCTTGAGGATGCAAATCCAGATGAAGGAGAAGATACCTGATGTTGAACGAGCTCTTGACATGGCAACTGAGGAAGAGACCAAACAGAATATGGAACAATCATACAATGAAATCCAGGTCACTCAAAACACAATGACAATGAACGTACAGAAAGGACAGTCTTCTAATACTGGAAATGGTGACCAAGGCAGGTTTCGACAAAGAAATCAAGACAAGGAAACCAGGTATAACAAAAATTGGCAGAAAAGGAAGGGCAATTTATTTTGCACTCATTGTAACAGAGACAATCATACTACGGAAACTTGTTTCAAAATACATGGGTTCCCAAATGACAATGGGAAAAGGCAAAGAACAGGTCAAGTAAACTGGAATCAAGGTAAAAACCAGTCATTAAATCATACAGTGGTGAACACAAGCAGCAGTGTGCAATCAATCAACAACAATGGAAAAGTTGAGATTTCAAGTGATCAGTGCAAAATGTTGCTTGCAATGCTGAGTTCAAACACTGGTGAATCACATGTAGGGACTACTGCTACTGCAACAACTAGAGGTAACACTAATCTAAAATCGGTTAATACTTTGATTGTTGACAATGGTGCTTCTGATCATGTTATATGCAACATCTCATTATTTCATAACTGCTATCCTATTTTAAATTCTCATGTGATTCTGCCAAATGGTAATAAACATGTAGTTACTGTAATATCCCGAACCCAAATTAAAAAAAATATATAATAAATTTTTAAATTTTAAATTTTTAATAAATACTACATATTATTAGAAAAATATAGGCGTAAGAATCACCGAAATCAGAGTTTAATTGGATTTGTTACGAATTATGGAAGTTTAAGTAATTAAGAGTAAAACGAGGGGAAAAATGGTAATTATGTGAAAATCTGGTATAACCCAGATTTTTCTGGGCAGTTTCCAGCAAGAACAGGCAGACACGCGAGGGAGAGAGAAAATGCAATTTGATATGGGTTTTTCGGGTTTGTGGTCTGATTGGGTCAAGTGAGGTGTCGAAACGAAGCTTGTGGAGAGAGGAACAAAACCCAACCAGAATTGTCGTCATCGGACCACCGTAGACGGCGGAATCAGGCGGCGAAGTTTTGGTTTTTCAAGATTTCAAAGCTCGATCCCGGTCGATTCAGTAGGAGTTTTGGAACGAAACAGGTACCAATGGATTGTTCGTCTTCAGAGCTTTAATTTGATATATGGTTCGCCGGAAAAAGTCGCCGGAATATGGGATTTCGGACGTACTACGGATTAGCGTAGTCAACATTTCAGGTAGGGATTCTGCCCTACTTCTTATTTGGGGTTCCGGGGATTCCGTATTCGACGGACTCCTATTTGTCTATTGGTGTAAAATTCCCGGACGTTGGGAATTTCTCTGTTTCTACTGTTATTTGATTTATTTCCGCAATTGCAATTTGTTATGACTATATGTTGTTTGTTTGGAGGTATATGTACGACTGGCGGCATTTTTGTGCATCGTATCTCTTGCGGGGCCACTATAGGGGTGGGGCCCACCTATCCTTTTGTGGGGCCAATATCCATTGGTGGGGCCCACCTCCTGTTGTTTGGTTTTATCCTCGAGAGTCCGGATAGGACTTCATTATGATGATCTTCTATGATTTGTAGAGCGTGGGACCCACATCGGGCGATCCAGCTTACTGGATGATTTATCGATGGTTTTGATCGGGTACGTACCTGGAGACCGGATTGAGGTGAGGTACATCCTAGGGGACGCTCTTCGATGTAGGCGATGCTATCGAGTACCTGATGTAGGCTCGATCCTCATCCAATCTGGGGAGTACCTAGACTGGGAGACACCTTGCGGGGATCAGTGTGGGTCTAGGGGAGGATTTTCTGTTGTTATGTGGATTTGAGTTGGATTATGATTGAGTACTGATTTGAGAGTTGTACTTGAGGATAGTAGTGGTGGAGCCTACTCGGTATCTACCCTACGGATTGACTGATTGTGATGAGATGTGATGTGTATCACTTATGGTTTCTCTGTATGTATTCTATATCTTACAGACTTTCTTACTTTATCTCTGATTTACTGGAGTTCGGTGATACGGGAGTGTATCACTATTTGAGTTTCCTGTTCATTTCACATACATTTTGAGTTCTACTTTCCGTTTATTCTGATGATCGATATTTCTCCATATCCCTACTGAGCTTTGTAGCTCACCCCTTTCATTCACATGTTTTCAGGTGAGATAGCCGGAGTGGATGATCAGCGCAGGGATGCGTGAGATGTGATGTGTGGCTGCTGGGTGGATATTTGTGTCTTTGTATTTACATTCGGTATTCAGTATCTATGGATTTACCGCTGTAGACTCTGGTTTGTATGGTACATTTCATTATGGCAGTATTTGGGATTTTGTTGAGACATATATATATGAGACTATTTATGTAGTGTTGGGGTAGATGTTTAGTTTAAATCCGGTTTGGGGAACGGAGGAGTTCCCTGCCAGTCACGTCTCTGAGTTTCATGGGTGCTCATCCGCACCTATCTGGGAGAGGGGCGTGACAGTTTGGTATCGGAGGGGGTCAGTTAGTTTTTGGAGTGGGTATTCGGTTTCTTTTGTTTTTCCCCCAGCTACACATCACGCGCTTCCCGGCTGATCTGGTGAGTTATTCTTTCTTTTACGTTTGGGGTATTTGACTTATGTAGTTATACATTTACGTTTCAGAGATGGTAGACACACGTAGTACACGCGTTCGGGGTGGATGTGCCACCCGTGGACGTGGGCGGGGTAGAGGTGAGATTCCAGATACCGTTGATGAGGTCGAGTTACCGATACCTGAGGAGATTCCGGTTGTGAGAGGTCGAGGGCGCAGTCGAGGTAGAGCACGTGGTCGTGGACGGGGTCGCGGCCATGCTGTTCAGGATCAGGTAGTGGAGCAGGAGCAGGTACCGACTCAGGCAACACCCGTAGGTGTGGAGGGTGCGATAGAGACTTTACAGCAGCAGTATAAAGACATGACGAGCATGATACAGACCATAGGTCAGGCAGTTGCTGCTTTAGCTTCACAGATTACACCGCAGCCTATTACCGGTATTCAGGGACAGACAGTTCCAGCAGTTACACCAGAGTTAGTCGGTGCACCTGTTCAGCTACCGCTGGTTATTCAGTCAGGAGCAGGTCAGATAGTTCCAGCGCAGACAGCACCACTAGCAGTTGACCCTTCCATCACTGAGTTAGCTCAGTTGAGGAAGACGAGACCTCCAGTGTATCGAGGAGTGGTAGATCCTAAGGCAGCCGAGGATTGGTTGCGACAGCTGAGGAGGCAGATGGTGACGCTCAGGATACCTGATCAGAGGAGAGCTTTGTTGGCTTCAGCATTTTTAGAGGATGATGCTTATGTCTGGTGGGAGAGTATGACTATTGGTAGGGTGAGTATGGAGATGCCATGGTCAGAGTTTGAGACACTGTTTCTAGCATAGTACGTTCCCCAGGCCATTCGCGTTGCGAAGGCCAAGGAGTTTTTGGAGTTGATTCAGAGTAGAGATATGACGGTGTCACAGTATCAGGCACGGTTTCAGGAGCATGGTCGATATGGCGAGGAGTACATTGCCACTGAGGAGAAGAAGATACTGAGATTTCAGCGCGGGCTGAAACCTCGCATTTCAGAGCGTTTAGCAGGGATGATGGTTCGTACTTATCGGGAGTCCATTGACAGGGCACTTGATATAGAGAGGAGCATGGTTGATTCACAGGATTATTGGGATCTTCATAAGAGGAAGTACGGAGATACTTCTTCTGCCTCAGGGAGCAGTAGTAGACAGAGGACTGAGGGTCAGAGACAGAGACCCAGACAGGATCAGGGGCAGAGATTCCAGGACAACAGGCAGGACCGTCCGAGTCAGCAGTAGAATTCTCAGAGACAGGGACAGCAGGGTCCGCAGCAGCGACAGCAGGGTCCACGACAGGGACAGGGGTCCACATCTGGATTGTATTGTTATGCGTGTGGTCATACTGGGCACATGATATCGGACTGTCCCAGGGCGGATAGCCCATTGTGTTTCTCTTGTGGACTACCAGGACATGTCCAGAGGTATTGCCAGAGGAGTCGTACCGCACCATCGGGCAGAGGACAGGGAGCCCCAGCACTTGCAGCACCAGCACCTAGAGCTCCAGCAGGCAGAGGGGCCAGACCTCCAGCACCATCAGTGAGACAGCAGCAGCAGCAGAGGCAGGGCCAGAGAGCTGGAGTTTATGCAGTTGCACCCGAGCCAGCACCAGATCGTGATTTCATTGGAGATAGAGTTTTACTTTTCAGTTCTTGGGCTCGTGTTTTATTTGATACCGGTGCCACACATTCGTTTATTTATACCTCGTTCGTTGAGGCATTGGGGTTAGAGATTTCGGATTTGGATAGGAGATTGGTAGTGGATTCTCCGTTGGGGTCAGGTACTGTGGTGAGGAGCATTTGTAGGGGTTGTATTTTTCGATTTGCTGGATCACGAGTTCCGAGCAGATTTATATGTTATGGATTTCACTGACTATGATGTGATACTTGGATTGGACTGGTTGACTGACTATGATGCTGTGATAGATTGTACAGAGCGTAGGGTCACGCTTACATCACCATCTGGGCGAGTTAGTTTTTGTGGGTCGCGGGTTGTTACATGTTCACACTTTCTTGACAACCCACGATATACTGACTGTCTAGTGGCGAGCTTGACTTCTACATCGGAGATTGAGGCTAGTACGGTTGTGCCAGTGGTAGAGGAGTATTTGGATGTATTTCCTGATGAGTTACCAGGATTATCACCACAGCGAGAGATCGATTTTGTGATTGAGTTATATCCGGGTATAGACCCGATTTCTATTCCACCGTATAGGATGGCTCTAGCAGAGTTGAGGGAGTTGGATAGGCAGTTGCGGGAGTTGCAGGGTCTAGGATTTATCAGACCCAGTACTTCACCATGGGGTGCTCCAGTCCTCTTCGTGAAGAAGAAGGACGGATCGATGAGGATGTGTGTGGACTACAGGAAGTTGAATAGGGTGACTGTGAAGAATAAGTACCCGTTATCGAGGATAAATGATTTGTTTGATCAATTGAGGGGTAGTCACTATTACTCCAAGATTGATCTCAGGTTAGGTTATCACCAGTTGAGGATTCGGGAGGAGGACATATCGAAGACGGCATTTCGTACTCGATATGGTCATTATGAGTTTTTGGTCATGCCGTTTGGGCAGACCAATGCCCCAGCAGCTTTTATGGATTTGATGCATAGAGTGTTCAGACAGTATCTTGACCAGTTTGTGATAGTCTTCATCGATGATATATTGGTTTATTCGGCCACAGAGGAGGAGCATAGGGGGCATTTGGAGATTGTTCTGCAGACACTCAGAGAGCATCAGTTGTATGCCAAGCTGAGTAAGTGCGAGTTTTGGGCGACTCAGGTGAGATTCTTGGGGCATGTGATATCCAGAGATGGAGTGGCAGTGGATTCTGCCAAGGTGGAGGCTGTGTTGGATTGGAGGACTCCGAGGACAGTGGGAGAGATTCGTAGTTTCCTGGGATTAGCAGGTTACTATAGGAGGTTTATAGAGGGATTTTCACGGATTGCTTCACCAATGACTGAGTTGATGCTGAAGGGTGTTCCTTTCGTGTGGACTGATAGATGTGAGCAGGCTTTTCGAGAGCTGAAGACCCAACTCACATCACCTCCAGTCCTGACCATTCCAGATAGTGGTATTGGTTATCATGTATATTGTGATGCTTCAGGGATTGGTTTAGGTTGTGTGCTTATGCAGCAGGATAGGGTGGTGGAGTATGCTTCACGACTGTTGAAGCCACATGAGAGGAATTATCCTGTACATGATTTGGAGTTGGCTGCTATAGTGTTCGCACTTAAGCAGTGGAGACATTACCTTTATGGGGAGCAGTTTGAGGTGTTTTCAGATCACAGGAGTTTACGACACTTATTTACACAGAAGGATCTGAATCAGAGGCAGCGGAGATGGATGTTGTACCTTGGAGATTATGATTTTTCATTGCAGTATCATCCAGGCAAGGCCAATGTGGTGGCTGACGCCTTGAGTAGGAAGTTGGCAGTGGCACGACTGTCACTGGTGGAGTTTGAGTTGGTGGACACCATTGGGCAGTACCGATTAGATGTTAGTGACAGGGGTGATAGATGTTCCCTGAGCAATTTGGTGAGCCGTCCAGCACTAGTACAGAAGGTGTTGGATGCACAGCTTGGTGATGCGATGTTTGATGATATTGAGGATATGGATGGTTGGATTCGAGGTGTTGATGGAGGAGTTCGTTTTAGAGGTCGATTGGTGGTTCCAGAAGATGTTGAGTTGAGAGATGAGATACTTAGAGAGGCACACTATTCTCAGTTCGCGATACATCCTGGTGCTACTAAGATGTATCGAGATGTACGGAGACAGTATTGGTGGAGCGGACTGAAGAAAGATGTGGCCCAGACTGTGTTGAGATGTCTTACCTGTCAGCAGGTGAAGGCAGAGCATAGGAGACCTCCTGGATTGTTACAGCCGCTTCCATTGCCTGAGTGGAAGTGGGAGCATGTGTGTATGGATTTTGTGATGGGTTTACCGAGGACTGTGAGGAGACATGATACTGTGTGGGTAGTTGTTGATAGATTGACGAAGACTGCTCACTTTTTACCGATTCAGCAGACTGACTCGGTGGAGGCACTTACTAGACTTTACATTCGAGAGGTCATACGGCTACATGGGGTACCCGTGTCCATTGTATCCGACAGGGATCCTCGTTTCACTTCTCGCTTTTGGAGCAGTTTTCAGGATACTCTGGGGACGATGCTGAGTTTTAGTACGGCGTTTCACCCACAGACTGACGGTCAGAGTGAGAGGACTATACAGATTTTGGAGGATATGCTTCGGTCGTGTGTCATGGATTTCAGGGGTGATTGGGAGACGCATATTCCACTGGTAGAGTTTGTGTATAACAACTCTTATCAGAGTAGTATTCAGATGGCACCATTTGAGGCACTTTATGGTAGACCATCTAGGTCACCACTTTGTTGGTCGGAGGTTGGGGACAGATCCCTGTTGGGGCCAGATTTGATTCAGCAGACCACTGAGGCCGTGGCAGTTATCAGACAGCGACTTCTGACGGCTCAGTCACGTCAGAAGAGTTATGCAGATCGTAGGCGGAGACCTCTAAAGTTTCAAGTGGGTGATCACGTATTCCTCAAGGTTAGTCCGAAGCGAGGAATACAGCGTTTTGGTAGATCTGGGAAGTTGACTCCTAGGTTTATTGGACCATTTGATAACTTGGAGAGAGTAGGGAGTTTGGCTTATAGGTTGGCATTACCACCACAGTTGTCCGGAGTTCATGGTGTGTTTCATGTTTCTATGTTACGGAGGTATCATCGGGATCCCTCCCATATTATTGATTGGTCGACTTTGGAGATTGGAGAGGATGCTACCTATGAGGTACGTCCGGTTCAGATTTTGGATAGCCAGATACGGAGATTGCGTTCGAAGACCATACCCTTGGTTAAGGTGTTATGGCAGCATTATGGAGTTCGGGAGGCTACTTGGGAGGTGGAGTCTGATATGCGGGAGCGCTATCCAGACTTGTTTACGACATAGGTATTCTTCTGATTTAGAGTAATTATTTTACTGTTGGCCATTTAATCAATACCTTTCATATAATTTCGAGGACGAAATTGTTTTCTAAGGGGGGAAGATGTAATATCCCGAACCCAAATTAAAAAAAAAATATACTAAATTTTTAAATTTTTAATTTTTAATAAATACTACATATTATTAGAAAAATATAGGCGCAAGAATCACCGAAATCGGAGTTGAATTTGATTTGTTACGAATTATGGAAGTTTAAGTAATTAAGATTAAAACGAGGGGCAAAATGGTAATTATGTGAAAATCTGGTATAACCCAGATTTTTCTGGGCAGTTTCCAGCAAGAACAGGCAGACACGCGATGGAGAGAGAAAATGCAATTTGATACGGGTTTTTCGGGGGTTTGTGGTCTGATTGGGTCAAGTGAGGTGTCAAAACGAAGCTTGTGGAGAGAGGAACAAAACCCAACCAAAATCGTCGTCATCGGACCACCGTAGACGGCGGAATCAGGCGGCGAAGTTTCAGTGACCCGAGTTGACCGGGTTGACTTTTTGACCGGGTTTGACTTTTTTACCCAAGTTGACTTTGACCGGGTTTGTCCTTTTGACCCGAGTTGACTATTTGACCCGGTTTGACTATTTGACCAGGTTTGACTTTTGGTTGACTTTTTCGTATTTTGACTGTCGCGTATACGTATCAGTATTTCGATGCAGGAAGTTGATTTGAGGATTTTGGATTGGGATTTCGGACGTACTACGGATTAGCGTAGTCAACATTTCAGGTAGGGATTCTGCCCTACTTCTTATTTGGGGTTCCGGGGGTTCCGTATTCAACGGACTCCTATTTGTCTATTGGTGTGAAATTCCCGGAGGTTGGGAATTTCTCTGTTTCTACTCTTATTTGATTTATTTCCGCAATTGCAATTTGTTATGATTATATGTTGTTTGTTTGGAGGTATATGTACGACTGGCGGCATTTTTGTGCATCGTATCTCTTGCGGGGCCCACTATCCTCCTATGGGGCCCACTATCCTGGTGGGGCCCACTATCCTCTCGTGGGGCCCACTATCCTGGTGGGGCCCATATCCATTGGTGGGGCCCACCTCCTGTTGTTTGGTTTTATCCTCGAGAGTCCGGATAGGACTTCATTATGATGATCTTCTATGATTTGTGAGATTATGGAGGGATGTTTTTTAGAGCGTGGGACCCACATCGGGCGACCCAGCTTACTGGATGATTTATCGATGGTTTTGATCGGGTACGTACCTGGAGACCGGATTGAGGTGAGGTACATCCTAGGGGACGCTCTTCGATGTAGGCGATGCTATCGAGTACCTGATGTAGGCTCGATCCTCATACAATCTGGGGAGTACCTGGACTGGGAGACACCTTGCGGGGATGAGGGTGGGTCTAGGGGAGGATTTTCTGTTGTTATGTGGATATGAGTTGATATGGATTTGAGTTGGATTATGATTGAGTACTGATTTGAGAGTTGTACTTGAGAATGGTAGTGGTGGAGCCTACTCGGTATCTACCCTACCGATTGACTGATTGTGATGAGATGTGATGTGTATCACTTATGGTTTCTCTGTATGTATTCTATATCTTACAGACTTTCTTACTTTATCTCTGATTTACTGGAGTTCGGTGATACGGGAGTGTATCACTATTTGAGTTTCCTGTTCATTTCACATACATTTTGAGTTCTACTTTCCGTTTATTCTGATGATCGATATTTCTCCATATCCCTACTGAGCTTTGTAGCTCACCCCTTTCGTTCACATGTTTTCAGGTGAGATGGCCGGAGTGGATGATCAGCGCAGGGATGCGTGAGATGTGATGTGTGGCTGCTGGGTGGATATTTGTGTCTTTGTATTTACATTCGGTATTCAGTATCTATGGATTTACCGCTGTAGACTCTGGTTTGTATGGTACATTTCATTATGGCAGTATTTGGGATTTTGTTGAGACATATATATATGAGACTATTTATGTAGTGTTGGGGTAGATGTTTAGTTTAAATCCGGTTCGGGGAACGGAGGAGTTCCCTGCCGGTCACGTCTCTGAGTTTCATGGGTGCTCATCCGCACCTATCTGGGAGAGGGGCGTGACAGTTACACATGTTGGGACAGTACGATTAATGAACTGCATCATGCTAGACAAAGTTTTATTTGTTCCATCTTTCTCTGTGAACCTAATTTATGTGGGGAGAATAACTCAAAATAAAAAATATAGTATTTGTTTTATAGATAGGGATTGTTATTTGCAGGATTGTTATTTGAGTAAAGGTTTATATCTACTGGATGGTGCAGATGCAAGAATTGAAGTGAGAGATCAGAGTAGTGTCTGTTCACTAATATGGCACAAAAGATTAGGACATCCATCATTATTTGTAACTAGAATGTTAGGAAAAGAATTTCAAGAAGAAGTTGATGCATGTAATGTATGTTTATTAGGCAAAATGAAAAGAAGTAAGTTTGATGTAAGCCTTACAAAATCAATGGAACCTTTTGAATTAGTTCATATGGACATTTGGGGACCACATTCAGTAGCATCTATTGAAGGTTTTAAATATTTTTTGACCATAGTGGATGATTATTCTAGAAACACATGGGTATATTTGATGAACAATAAAGGGGAAGCTAGGAAATATATACAAGCCTTTATCAAATACGTGAAAACTCAGTTTGAAAGAAAAGTTAAAACTATAAGAACTGATAATGATTTAGAATTTGGAATGGTAGAGTTTTATATGCAGGAAGGTATCATACACCATAAGACATGTAATTACACTTCCCAACAAAATGGGGTCGTGGAAAGGAAGCACCAACACATCCTTAATGTAGCAAGGACTATGAGAATAGATGCTGGTATACCAGAAAATTTGTGGTCACATTGTGTGCAAATTGCAGTTTTCCTCATTAATAGAATGCCAACAAAGGTCTTGATAGGGAAAACACCATTTGAAGTTTTATATGGACAGAAAGTTGATTATAGAATTCTCAAGACTTTTGGTTGTTATTGCATAGGAAAAGATAATAGGCCTAATGGATCTAAGTTTGATCAGAGAGCTAGAGAAGGAATTTTTCTGGGTTATCAATTAGGTGTTAAGGGTTACATAGTGTATGACTTAAAGACTCAAGAAATTTTTGTGTCTAGAGATGTTAAATTTAGAGAATCAATATTTCCTTTTAAAAATAAGAATGAGAAAGTTAAAAATGATGTTGTCTTAGGTCAAAATTCTAAAGTGGAAACTGAAAAATAATGAGACACAAAAACTTGACACAACTGCTACAAGTAATACCATTTCAGATGAGAAAATTACAGCCATAAATAAAAGAACAAGGAAGAGTCCTAGTTATTTAAAGGATTATGATTGTAACATAAACACATTAACAGTTAAAGACAAATACATGAATTGCATCTCTAATAAACTTAACTTTTCTGAAACACATACTGCATTCATTTGTAATTTATCTAATCATGTTGAACCAAAAAATTACAAAGCTGCTTTGGGGGATCATAGATGGACTTAGGCAATGGAAAACGAAATGCAGGCACTGATTGACAATAAAACTTGGACTTTAGTACCTTTACCTAAGAACAGGAAGCCAATAGGCTGCAAATGGGTATATAAGACTAAGTTTCACCCCGATGGTACTATAGATAAATACAAGGCTAGGCTAGTAGCCTTAGGTTACAATCAAAGTGAGGGTTATGACTATACAGAAACATTTGCTCTTGTTGTCAAAATAACTACTGTGAGATTGTTTCTTGCACTTGCTAGTATGTATCAATGGAGAGTAGAACATTTAGATGTAAATAATGCTTTTTTGAATGGTGAACTAAATGAAGTAGTATTTATGAAACCACCACCTGGGCTTCCAGTGAAAGAAGGTTATGTATGTAAATTAAATAAATCTATTTATGGATTGAAACAAGCTTCACGACAGTGGAATGCTAAATCTACCAAAGTATTACTGGATTATGGTTTCTTGCAAGCTAAATCTGATTACTCTCTTTTCTATTATAGAAGACATGATAAAATTATTTTACTTTTACTTTATGTTGATGATATGGCTATAGGAGGTAATGATTATAAACTCATTGATGATGTAAAAATATATCTCAGTACTTGTTTTAAGATTAAGGATTTAAGAGGATTAAAATACTTTCTTGGGATAGAAGTACATAAATCCAGTAAAGGGTACTTCATTGATCAAACTAAATATACTATTGACTTACTAAAAGAAACACAATATATTGACTGTAAACCAGTTAAAACTCCAATGGATGTCAATCTGAAATTATCATCAGATATTGGAATTAAACTGCCAAACCCTTTGGAATATAGACGGTTGATAGGCAAGTTGATGTATTTAACAATAACAAGACCTGATTTAACATTTTCTGTGAATACTCTTGCTCAATATATGCATTGTCCTACTGACATTCACATGAGTGCAGGTCATAGAATTCTTAGATACCTTAAAGGCACAATACGAGAAGGTCTCTTCTATCCTGCTATTGTTAATTTACAGGTTCAAGGTTTTTGTGACGCTGACTAGGCAGCATGTAGAGAAACTAGAAGATCCGTTACAGGGTATTGTGTTAAACTTGGGCATGCCTTGATAGCCCAGAAATCCAAGAAGCAGAAAACCATCCCTCGTTCCTCTGCAGAAGCAGAATATCAATCAATGGCAGCAGCAACCAGTGAACTTCGATGGATTTATAATCTTTTGATTGAGCTAAAAATCAATCCGAAGCTTCCTATGATTCTTCACTGTGATAGCCAAGCTGCCATCCACATTGCCACTAACCCAGTTTTCCACGAGCGCACGAAACATATCGATATTGATTGTCACTTCACTCGGGAAAAGGTGGATCAGGGTCTTATCAAACTCTCTTATCTTCGATCTGGAGAGCAACCGGCTGATGTCTTGACTAAAGGAATATCAATTCTCTCCCTTAAGCTTCTGCTTTCCAAGCTTAACATGACGAACAAGTCTGCCATGTTAAGCTTGAGGGGGGGTGTTAAACCTGATGATACCGCTGCCGCTTACAATGAAGAACAAAGTCTGATGCTTATTGACGAAAAGAATCAAGATGGGTAGTTGGGCCATATTGTAAGGCAATCTCAGCCCATTATGTTTAGGCCCATCTTATCTAGGTTTTAGTCAGTTCATCTTCTTTATTGTTGCTGGGACTTCGTGTTATCTAAGGTGTACAGCCTGAGGCTGAGGCACAACGGTCACTGACATTATGACCGTTGTGATGCTTCTGTATATATATATATATAACTCTGTTTTGTATCTGGTTTCTTAATTTGGAATGAAGTAAGTTATTGCTTCTACTGCCAAATTTCTCTCCTTCTCATCCCCTTCTTCACATCTCCTTCTTCTACCTTTCGCATCTTGATCTCTGTAAAAGTACTCAAATTCTTTAACTTTATACATTCTAGAACTATCTTACTCAATAGTGTCAATTATATATGTCTGCTCTATATCCGTTGATGTAGAGGCTATTTCGGCCGACATTCAATTTTATTCTACTCGTTTAATGTACATATGCTACGCAGGACTTAGGGTAAGGCAGCCAATTAAGTCCACGTCAAATGAACCCATATTTCTTCATGAAAATTTTTGTGGTCTCGAGTGAGTAACATCGAATTCATTTAAGTACTTCTAGGGTCGATCGACTTCGAAAGCTTGGCTATTGGTTTGATAGCTAGTTTATGGTCCCATGTGTTAAGTGCATTCCCACTTTACCATGTCTATGTCATCCTACACATGTCGCAAGGAACTATGTGTGGTTTTACTAAAAGTGCTAAGGGCACTTGCAATGGTGTCAAGTTAATGGGCCAACAAAGTTAATGTGTTTTGCTGATGTGGCTGTATTGAAAAATGTGTTTTGTTGATGTGGTTGTATTGAGATATGTATTTTGGTGATGTGGATGATGATGTGGCTTGACTTTTTGTAATAAAGGTGGGACCCAGCCTTATTTTGGTGTAAATTTGATGGAGATAATATGAAGGATAGGAAAATAGTTGGGTTGGATAATGGTTTTATATTGGAAGATGTGTTTTGCTGATGTGGCAGTATTGAAATATGTGCTATGCTGATTTGATTGTATTGAGAGTTGTGTTTTTGTGAGATAGATGTGGGACCCAAAAAAAAAATTGTTTGGCCATTACAATTGCAACCATTGTGGTTGCCCTAATATATAGACATGGGCCCACTTTCAGAATTTGGTGTGGAGTCTCAAAGAGTTTTAAAAGGCAAATGTATTATAATATATTTGAATGATAAAGTTTGAAACATTTCATCTTTGCGTAATGAAAATGAAATATAATTTATCTGTGAGTGATCCCATGTTATATTAATCTCAAATATGATCGTTTGATTTTGGGCAAAACTACCCGAGTCATTAATATGGAACAGAATCAAAAGTTGGGTGATGAAGTTTAAACATTTGATCTTTGGGTGACGAAAATGGAATATGGATCATCTTTGGGTGACTACATGTTCTATTAACCCATATTTTGAATAGTTCTAATTAGCAGAATATAGGAGATATAAAAGCATCTTCAATGATGCTTGAAAATAAATACTTGATAATGTATGGGGATTTATGTTTTTGCTGATATGGCTGTATTAGAAGATGTGTTTTGATGATATAGATGAGTATGTTGCTTACTTTGCACAGATTACGAATTTCAACATTTGCATGATTTACTTGTGTCATGGACCCACTTGCAGAAGGATTGACGTGGTACTCTTCGTTGAAGAGATGGGGTATCAAGAAGGGAATTGATAGTTGTAGTGTGTGATACAAGCTGGGCATAATTTTTCATGGGTAGTTACTAAATGCATAATCATTTTTGCTAAATGAAGGCCTATGTTGTAGGTTCGTCAAAAAAGTTGAATACGTCAGTTGCATTGATAAAGAAAACTTTGTTGATTTTGAGTATTACTTTTGTGTGCTTTTATGTGGCGTGTGGGAGTTGTGTACGTTGAAGATAGTGTGTAAGAGATTAAGTGGCCAAATGATTGAAAGCACCTAAGGAAATATGTTTTTGCTAAATGAAGGCCTAGGCCTAGGATGCTTTATTAAGGTTGAAGTCAGTCAAGACAAACACGAATACCTAAAATGCTTTATAAAGCTAAAGTCACTCAAGACAGTTTCGAATAATTTGAGGCACCAATATGCTATTGTGTTACATTTTTTCTCTTTTCTCTTTTTGATTAAATATAATCATATTTAAAAAAAAATTATAAATTTATTAATCAAATAAAATATTATTAGGTATTATATAATATACTTTATAATATGTGGGATCTATTAAATAAATGGTTATTTATCTGTGTATGTAGATGATTATTCGAAAAAACTTAAGAGAAGCACAATAGAAAGTTTTTTTAAAAAATATTCGACTAGAAGTAAAACAAATGTTACGAGGATACAATCACAAACATTCTCAACTACATCAAAGGAATAAATCACCAAACTAATTAGAATCTAAATGCACATTTGACTGTGATACATTCAATTGATTCCATATCAGCCAATAATCAAGGAAATTTTGTTCATAAATTAATCTCCAATGTGCTGCACATTGGTACCTGAATGCGCCCCATTGAAGCATGATTGGAGGCATTGGAGAATTAGGGACCAATGATACCTCCACAAAATGGTTTTGATTAACATGTCCGAGACATATGACACGTTGTTGTTGTGGTGGTGGTGGGGCAGACCGCAAAGGAAGAAATTTCATGGATTGCTTTTCACTTATTACAATGAAAGCAACATTGTAGCATGATGCAATCAGATGACCCATGTCTGGAAAATTCATCTAATGAGCCACTGGTGCCGATTTGTATCTCTCAAAAAATGTCAATGATTGTCTTATAAATGAAAACCTTTCTCACGTTCCATACAATGATGCATATTCATCAGCGTTATTGTTCAGCTCTGTTAGCATATCATATCTTACACGAGTCCATGCATTTTCACCTTCTTCTATTTGCAATGTCACTACAACACTATGAAACACACAATTTCCATCACCAACGACATCAGTCACAGATATAATATACGGATGCATGTGACTTGGGAACTGATTATAATAGGCTGAACTATTGTGGGTCATCTCATCGACCCATGTCTGGAAAATTCATCTAATGAGCCACCGGTGCCGATCTGTATCTCTCAAAAAATGTCAATGATTGTCTTATAAATGAAAACCTTTCCCACGTTCCATACAAGGATGCATATTCATCAGCGTTGTTGTTCAGCTCTGTTAGCATATCATATCTTACACGAGTCCATGCATTTTCATCTTCTTCTATTTGCAATGTCACTGCAACACTGTGAAAACCATAATTTCCATCAGCAATGACATTAGTCACAGATATAATACACGGATGCATGTGACTTGGGAACTTATTATAATAGGCTGAACTATTGTGGGTCATCTCATCGACTAAACTGTTATACATTCTCTCATTAATCGAATTTCTATGCATTCTCTCATCGATCAAACTGCTATGCATTCTTTCATCGATCGAAGTGCTATTCATTTTCTCATCGACCAAGAACCTCCGTGTTGATGAAAAATGTGGAACATAAGTTGATGAACAACTGTGTCGGCTTTGCAATATCAGAGAATCATTAGCCTTCGCATATTTAATTCCAGAAGAATTTCGTCCAGCATTTAAGTCAACTTTTTTCTTTGAAATATGCCGCCCATGACTTTGCTTCTTCACCTTCAGCTCTGCAAGTAAAGTACATGAGGGATTGATAATTTCACGTAATTTATGTAGCAATTGAAATTTATCGGGCCTTGATTATTTTTAAAAAATTTCCATGCATAAATCAATATCAACAGTGCAATCTATATCATCCTTCTCCAATTTAGTGGTGGGCTTGAATTCTAGCTTTCTCTAGAATAGATCAATTGAAGATAGTGGAATTAGACGGCCTTCCATCTTGTACTTAGAGATATCATGTGGGCAAGGCAACCCGTGAGATATATGATATAACGCAGCAGTTGAAGAAGAATCTCTTATTTCGTTGAATATTGAAGTTCTAAAATCATGTTGTACAAAATTGACACTTTTTTCGAGTGAAGCTTTGAGAAATATTTTTTCAGCTTTGCATGTTGGCTTTTAGCTCGATTTGTAGTCTTATTACCAAAATGCATTGATTTATTAGCCCAAACAGCAAAAAATTTCTCTTTATATTTATCGAGCCACACCGATTTAATATAATTTCTTGCTCTTGGATACCTGTGGAATAAGTGTTCGATAGATAAATCAATGCATTTCAATAAAAAAATCAACTAAAATGATAAATGAATTTTTTTGATAGATACCTGTGAAATAAGTGTTCGATAGATAAATCAATGCATTTCAATAAAAAAATCAACTAAAATGATAAATGAATTTTTTTGATAGATACATGTGAAATAATTGTTCAATAGATCACAGCCTTACGAAATAATCTTCAACGGTTTCAGAGTCCTCTAGATAATGCCACATGGAATTGAAACTGTCCCAGGTCTTTTTATCTTCAAATAGTTTCTTACAATTCATTGCTAAATTCCTTCCAATATGCCATTTGCGCAATAGAGCAGTTGACTCTGGGAAAACACGATCAACAACATTCATCAGAGCTAAATCTTTATCAGTCAACACCACCCATGGTGATAAACACCCATCCATAGCAGCCTTCAGACAACTTAACGCCGTGAAATTATCTTCTTTCTCAAATTGAAGATGTGAAACCCCAACCCAAAATTTTTTGTTTTAAGTTTCGATTAATTTATGGGCGTTAAATTATTGGGAAATGAGTTGGGGAGGTTACGGGGTCACGAAGACTTTTGTTTTGACCATTTCAATCGCATAATATTTCAAATCGAGGCTTAGACCAAGTCGGATGTGTGTCGGATGCGAATTTGGAAGATAACACCGAGACAGTACTTTGGGGGATCGATCGCCAACATGGGAGAATCGATCAACCAGAAGTAATGGTAAAGGAAAAGAAAAAGGGCCAGAGTGTTTTGGGGATCGATCACCATATTGGGGGATCGATCCCCCTGAATCGTTGGTGATGGAAAAAAGGGGCAGAGTGTTTTGGGGATCGATTGCCCATATTGAGGGATCGATCCCCCCTGTACAGTGGTCGCGATTCCAGTGTTTTAAAACACGATTTTTAACACCATAAACCCATTTTTCCAGAGTTGGCCGAGAGGAGAGAGAAAGAGAGAGAAACTTAGAGAGAGAGAGTGATTTTCGAAGATCAAAGCTTAGATTGTGGATGTTTGGGTGTTGCTAACAAGATTTCCAAGGAGTTTTCAAAGATTCAAGGTAAGTTTTCTAGTTTTGGAATTTTAGATTTTTTCTTAGATCTACTTTGATTCTTTAAGAAATGGAAAATAGGCTTTAGATATGTTGATTATGAGGATATTTGCTGATGTTTTACTAGTTTAAATCATGGGTTTAGGCTAGGGTTCGAATTTGGAGGAGTTGAAGGATTTTGGGGAAAATCCTAGAGAGAGAAGGTAAGTTCCTTTGATTTATGGAATTATTTCATGTTGTAATTGTTATTCTTAAGATAAATGTGTGTTATTAACATGTATATATGGATTGGAATGATGAAATATGGTTAGGTTGGTGAAAGGGGGATTTAAACCCTAATTCTTGGAATTTGGAATTGTGTGTTGTGCTCAACTTGAGGTAGGGGATTTCTTGACCCTTTCTTACTTCGATATCGTTCGTTGATTCAAAAATTCGGTTTGAATTCTCATTGGTCTCTTTGTTTGTGTTCTTGCCTTATAGTGCCTAAGGAAGAACGAACCTAAGGTTTATTTATATATTCTCTAAATGTAGATTGCATTGCCCAATTACATGTTCAATCATCCATTGAGCATGCTTTGAATCTTGTCATGCATCATCAGTAGTTGTATATATATATAGGTTGATATATATCTATATTTGGCATGGCACGAGCATGAATGCATTAGAGTTTGCACGGGATGCTCGGGTATGGACTCGGGATACCATAGGTTACTTGAAAGTCACATGGGAGGATGGTTGCGTGTCAAGGCATGGGCACGGATCATATGACTCCATGTGAGGCAACACAATTAAGGTGTGGGTGTGACGGGGTTCACACAACCGGGTAGAACCTTCGCGGGTGTAATGTGAATGATGATTGCGCTCTCATTCATGATGGTTGGGAACCATGTAGTGCCTTTGAGGTTTGGTTAATCCATAGTTGAAGACTAGTGGATTGATGAATGTGTTTTACCCCGAAGGGAATACCCGGACTATTGGTTGTGTTATGTGACATGTGCATAGAGGAGAACATATTGATGCATTATCTTATCTTTAATAACCGCCATGTTGCTTGTTTTACTCTTTACCCCTACTGAGCCTCTAGCTCCCCCTTTATTTTTTTCCCTCCCTACAGGTGAGACAGGTACTATTGCCAGAGGTGCGGATCAGTAGAAACGACGTTGTGGCATGGATGGCTCTTGGAGAGGGTGTAGGTTTGGGATTAGAGTCTTAAACCTTTTTGTTGAAATATTTGTATGAAATGATTCCATGTGTGATATATTGACTGCGTGACACTGTAAGGTGTGGATTATGGACGGTTAGAAGGTTATTCCATTGATGTGGGACTTCTGAATCGGGTGTGGACATTTAGTCCTGTTTATTGGTTGTGTGGAATCATTGTGATGTATGAATCATGAATTCAGTTTGTGCATGCTGCTAGATGGCCTGAGGCCATAGGTTGTGAATTTGCCTGCTGTTAGATGGCCAGAGGCCTTGCTAGGTTGGGATGTGATTATATGATGTTATGCTGCGTTTAATCAGGTGGGCATTACCCGAATTACGGGGAGATGCTGCCGGATTTTTGTTGGAAGATTTAACTTAGTTAGACGAACTAGAGTTAAATCCTCGTGTTGTGAATCACATTGATAACCTAGGACGGTGCGGTGAGCACCACGTAACGTTCTCGAAATTGGGGCGTTACAATTTGGTATCAGAGGGAGGTTAGATTAAATACCTAGGTATGGGTCTGGGATGTGAGGGGTACGTTAGTGTTGCCTCCAAGCCATGCCACGAGCTCTACTGATCCGGTATGTTTCTTTTTCCCTTGTAAATCCTCAATTGAGCTATTTGTTGATAGTATTATCTGTGTGCCATGCAGATGAATACTCGTAGGACTGTGAGGCCTACGCCTACCGATGAGACACCTAGGGGTGGGGGTGGGCGTGCTACTCCCCGGAGAGGCCGGGGTAGGGGACGTAGTGTTGGTGCGATGCGTGCTCCTAGGCGTGCAGCGATTACTCAGGAATCTGTACCTGAGGAGGCTAGAGAGAGGACCCCAGAGGTTCCACTGGGACAGGTAGTAGGGACTGAGGGAGTTACAGTGACTGCCGGTAATACCGCAGCGGTACCACCGATGACTTTACAAGAACTCACGGGAATTGTAATGAACCTGGTTCAAGTGGTTCAGTCACAAGTGGTTAGAGCTGCAGAGGTTCACACAGAGGAGCTTACACCTACACCTCCTCCTACAGTAGGAGCGGGTGCTGAGGTGGAGGCATATCCGAGGCCGAGTATAGGTATCTATGAGGTTGATCAGTTGAGGAGAACTACTCCTCCTACGTTCTCCGGAGATGGAGAGGGGACAGAAGCTGAAGAATGGCTGAAGCAAATGAGTGCTAGATTAGATACGTTGGAGATACCCGACAGTAGAAGGGTCAGGCTGATCTACTTCTATCTGAGTGGGTCAGCACATGAGTGGTGGAGTGCACTTGATGAGAGGAAGAATGACCTCTCATGGGCATCATTTGAAGACTTGTTCATGCAAAAGTTTGTTTCGAGGTCTTTTCAGACGGAGAGGGCCAAGAAGTTCCTAGAGCTGATACAGACATGGGAGATGACGGTGGCACAGTACACCAAACAGTTTGAGATGCTCTATCGGTTTGGGAAGCAGTTTGCCCCGACCGATGAGAGTAAGGCTATGAGATATCGTAGTGGGCTACTTCTGAGCCTTGGTCGGATGGTGCTGGCTACTAGGGTGAAGAGGTATGCCGAGACGGTGGAGACAAAGTGAGAAGGAAGAAGCTCAGCGGAGTGTACTAACTTCCGGGGGTAATAGTGGTGGTGGCGAAAGTAGTAACAAGCGTCAGAGGACCGATTCCTACTCACTAAAAGGGGATCAGGGCAAGGGTCATAGGGCGCAAGGGGGCAAGATGACTTGTTTCAAGTGTGGGAAAGAGGGGCACAAGCAAAATCAGTGCAGATCAACTGGGATCAAGTGCTTTGGGTGTGGCAAGATTGGCCACAAGAAAAGTGAGTGTCGACAGAGTAGTAAGGAAGCACAGCAGTCTACGGCGCCTGGATTGCCAGCTCCAGCATCGGTTCCATCTCTCCCATCTACTGTTCCATCAGGGGGGAAGGGGCGCGGTGGCTCTAGGCAGCAGCAGCAGCAGACTCCGCAGCCGTAGACAGCTATTACTCGGACAAGGATGTTTGCTATGGGGCATCAAGAGGCACCAGAACATCCGAACTTCATTGGAGGTACTTTTCTTGTTTCAAATTGTTTGGCCAGAGTGTTGTTTGATTCTGGGGCCACAACATCATTCATCACTAGTGCCTTTGCACGTTCACTTGGGTTAGAGGTTTCGCCAATAAGGCGCATGTTCACGGTGACTTCGCCGATGGGGTATTTCACTCCGTTGGAGGGGATAGCCTTTGGTTGTGCGTGTCGGTTTGGAGAAGTGGTCTTAAAGGCCGACTTCTATGTGATGAACTCCAAGGAGTTCGATGTGATCCTTGGAGTTGATTGGTTGACAAAGTACCATGGGTTGTTGGATTTTTGGGAGAGAAAAATCACACTCAGGGTACCCGAGGGTGGAGTGATACAGTTAAAGGGATCAAAGGGTATTCCTTGTTGGAAAATCCTTCATACCAAGATTGTGGAATGGTGAGTTTGGTGACTTTGGCACCTAAGGGCGATTTTTCTACACCGATGAGAGTAGTGGATGAATTTATGGATGTGTTTTCGGAGGAATTATCGGGATTACCTCCAAGAAGAGAAATTGACTTTGCCATAGAGTTGCATCCGAACGTGAAGCCAATTTCAATTCCTCCGTATCAGATGGCTCCGGCAGAGTTGAAGGAGTTGATGATGCAGCTGGAAGAGTTGCAAGACTTGGGATTCATAAGGCCGAGTGTGTCCCCGTGGGGAGCACCGGTACTATTTGTGAAAAAGAAAGATGGGTCATTGCGGATGTGTATCGACTATCGACAGCTGAATAAGGTTACGGTAAAGAACAATTATCCTTTGCCAAGAATTAATGATTTGTTTGACCAATTGAGAGGTGCTAGGCATTTCTCTAAGATTGATTTGAGGTCAGGTTATCATCAGCTGAGGATAAAGGATGAGGATATCCAGAAGACGGCGTTTAGAACTCGTTATGGGCATTATGAATTCCTTGTGATGCCGTTTGGGTTGACAAATGCCCCGGCGGTGTTCATGGACCTAATGCAAAGGGTTCTTAGACCGTTTTTGGACAAGTTTGTTGTAGTATTTATCGATGATATATTGATTTATTCTCCTACGGAGGAAGATCATGAGGAACACTTGAGAGTGGTTCTGCAGACGCTAAGGGAGAATCAGTTGTATGCCAAATTGAGCAAATGTGAGTTTTGGGCTACGGAGGTGAAATTCTTAGGCCATGTAATTACTCAAGAGGGTATTGCAGTTGATTACTCCAAAGTTGAGTCAGTTCTGAATTGGGTGAGGCCAAAGAATGTAACAGAAATTCGAAGTTTTCTAGGGTTGGCAGGCTACTATCGGAAGTTCATTCTGGACTTTTCTAGAGTGGCTGCACCCATGACGCAGCTAACCAGGAAAGGTACACCATTTGTGTGGACAAACGAGTGTGAGAAGGCATTCGAAGAGTTGAAGAAGAGGTTGACAACACCTCCAGTGTTAGTAGTGCCGGAGAGAGATGTAGGCTACTAGGTGTATTGTGATGCATCTGGAGTGGGACTGGGATGTGTGCTAATGCAGCGTGGGAGCATTGTGGAGTACGGCTCTAGACTGTTGAAGTCACATGAGAGGAATTATCCAGTTCATGATCTGGAACTTGCAGCGGTTGTGTTTGCTTTGAAGCAATGGCGATATTATCTCTACGGAGAACGGTTTGAGGTGTTCTCAGATCACAAAAGCCTCAAGTATCTGTTCACCCAGAAGGAATTGAACTTGCGGCAAAGAAGGTGGATGGAGTACTTGGAGGACTTTGACTTCAATTTGCAATACCATCCCGGTAAAGCAAATGTAGTGGCGGATGCGTTGAGTCGGAAACTTAGGGTGGCTAATTTGTGCTTACATGAATGCGGGATTGTGGAAACAATCAACCAGTTCGATTTGGATTTGAGGGGTGAAGGAGGAAGAGTATTCTTGAGTAGCATGACCTCGAGACCGCAGATGGTCCAGAAGGTTATGGATGCTCAGAATGGTGATTCGACATTTGATGTACAGGATGAGAGTTCCGGATGGGTCCGTGGAAACGATGGAGGAGTGAGATATGTGGGGAGATTGGTAGTTCCCAATGATGAAGAGTTACAACAAGAGATATTGAAGGAGGCACACCATTCAGGGTTTGCCATGCATCCGGGGGGTACAAAAATGTACCAAGACTTGAAACGAAGTTTCTGGTGGAAGGGGATGAAGGCCGATGTGGCTAGGTATGTGGCAAAGTGTCTGACTTGCCAACAGGTGAAGGGTGAACATCAGAAACCAGGGGGGTTGCTCCAACCACTACCGGTAGCGCAATGGAAGTGGGAGAGGATCACTATGGATTTTGTGACGGGACTTCCAATGACTCAGAAAGGATATGACACAGTGTGGGTGATTGTGGATCGATTGACTAAGTCGGCACATTTTCTACCAATGAACAAGACGGATTCGTTGGAATCCTTGAGCAATTACTATGTGAGGAAAATTGTGAAAATGCATGGAGTTCCATTATCTATCGTGTCAGACCGGGATCCATGGTTCACAGGTAGATTTTGGAACAGTTTGCAAGAGGCTTTGGGGACGAAGCTAGATTTTAGTACGGCTTACCATCCTCAGAGTGATGGCCAGAGCGAGAGAACTATACAGATTTTGGAGGATATGCTTAGGGCATGTGTGGTGGACTTCGAAAAGAGTTGGGATCGGTACATATACTTGGCTGAGTTTGTGTACAACAACTCATTCCAAAGTAGTATCGGTATGGCTCCTTTCGAGGCATTATACGGAAGACCTTGCAGGTCACCATTGTGTTGGGCTGAAGTCGGTGAGAAAGTAGTTTCAGGACCGGATATGGTCAAGGAAGCTAGGGAGCGAGTTGAGGAGATCAAGAGGCGGTTACTCACCGCCCAGAGTCGACAGAAGTCTTATGCAGACAAGAGGAGGAGACCACTAGAATTTGCGGTGGGTGACAAGGTATTTTTGAAAGTTAGTCCAAGGCGAGGTATTCAGAGATATAGCAAGCACGGGAAGTTATCACCGAGGTTTGTGGGACCATTTGAGATTTTGGAAACGGTGGGACCTGTGGCTTATCGGTTGGCATTACCACCAAAGCTAGCAAAAGTTCACAATGTATTCCACGTCTCAATGCTTCGGAGGTATGAGCCAGATCCGTCGCATGTGTTAGACTGGACGACACTTGAAGTTGAGGAAGATGGGAGCTACACTCTTCAACCGGTGAAGATCTTGGACCGTCAGGACAAGGTCACGCGGTTGAGTGTGATTCCCCTAGTGAAAGTTATGTGGATGTATCATGGGGCTGAAGAAGCAACTTGGGAATTGGAGTCACGGATGAGAGAGAAGTACCCGAGTTTGTTCAAGATTTCAGGTACACTCACTAAATTTCGAGGACGAAATTTATATAAGGGGGAAGGGATGTGAAACCCCAACCCAAAATTTTTTGTTTTAAGTTTCGATTAATTTATGGGCGTTAAATTATTGGGAAATGAGTTGGGGAGGTTACGGGGTCACGAAGACTTTTGTTTTGACCATTTCAATCGCATAATATTTCAAATCGAGGCTTAGACCAAGTCGGATGTGTGTCGGATGCGAATTTGGAAGATAACACCGAGACAGTACTTTGGGGGATCGATCGCCAACATGGGAGAATCGATCAACCAGAAGTAATGGTAAAGGAAAAGAAAAAGGGCCAGAGTGTTTTGGGGATCGATCACCATATTGGGGGATCGATCCCCCTGAATCGTTGGTGATGGAAAAAAGGGGCAGAGTGTTTTGGGGATCGATTGCCCATATTGAGGGATCGATCCCCCCTGTACAGTGGTCGCGATTCCAGTGTTTTAAAACACGATTTTTAACACCATAAACCCATTTTTCCAGAGTTGGCCGAGAGGAGAGAGAAAGAGAGAGAAACTTAGAGAGAGAGAGTGATTTTCGAAGATCAAAGCTTAGATTGTGGATGTTTGGGTGTTGCTAACAAGATTTCCAAGGAGTTTTCAAAGATTCAAGGTAAGTTTTCTAGTTTTGGAATTTTAGATTTTTTCTTAGATCTACTTTGATTCTTTAAGAAATGGAAAATAGGCTTTAGATATGTTGATTATGAGGATATTTGCTGATGTTTTACTAGTTTAAATCATGGGTTTAGGCTAGGGTTCGAATTTGGAGGAGTTGAAGGATTTTGGGGAAAATCCTAGAGAGAGAAGGTAAGTTCCTTTGATTTATGGAATTATTTCATGTTGTAATTGTTATTCTTAAGATAAATGTGTGTTATTAACATGTATATATGGATTGGAATGATGAAATATGGTTAGGTTGGTGAAAGGGGGATTTAAACCCTAATTCTTGGAATTTGGAATTGTGTGTTGTGCTCAACTTGAGGTAGGGGATTTCTTGACCCTTTCTTACTTCGATATCGTTCGTTGATTCAAAAATTCGGTTTGAATTCTCATTGGTCTCTTTGTTTGTGTTCTTGCCTTATAGTGCCTAAGGAAGAACGAACCTAAGGTTTATTTATATATTCTCTAAATGTAGATTGCATTGCCCAATTACATGTTCAATCATCCATTGAGCATGCTTTGAATCTTGTCATGCATCATCAGTAGTTGTATATATATATAGGTTGATATATATCTATATTTGGCATGGCACGAGCATGAATGCATTAGAGTTTGCACGGGATGCTCGGGTATGGACTCGGGATACCATAGGTTACTTGAAAGTCACATGGGAGGATGGTTGCGTGTCAAGGCATGGGCACGGATCATATGACTCCATGTGAGGCAACACAATTAAGGTGTGGGTGTGACGGGGTTCACACAACCGGGTAGAACCTTCGCGGGTGTAATGTGAATGATGATTGCGCTCTCATTCATGATGGTTGGGAACCATGTAGTGCCTTTGAGGTTTGGTTAATCCATAGTTGAAGACTAGTGGATTGATGAATGTGTTTTACCCCGAAGGGAATACCCGGACTATTGGTTGTGTTATGTGACATGTGCATAGAGGAGAACATATTGATGCATTATCTTATCTTTAATAACCGCCATGTTGCTTGTTTTACTCTTTACCCCTACTGAGCCTCTAGCTCCCCCTTTATTTTTTTCCCTCCCTACAGGTGAGACAGGTACTATTGCCAGAGGTGCGGATCAGTAGAGACGACGTTGTGGCATGGATGGCTCTTGGAGAGGGTGTAGGTTTGGGATTAGAGTCTTAAACCTTTTTGTTGAAATATTTGTATGAAATGATTCCATGTGTGATATATTGACTGCGTGACACTGTAAGGTGTGGATTATGGACGGTTAGAAGGTTATTCCATTGATGTGGGACTTCTGAATCGGGTGTGGACATTTAGTCCTGTTTATTGGTTGTGTGGAATCATTGTGATGTATGAATCATGAATTCAGTTTGTGCATGCTGCTAGATGGCCTGAGGCCATAGGTTGTGAATTTGCCTGCTGTTAGATGGCCAGAGGCCTTGCTAGGTTGGGATGTGATTATATGATGTTATGCTGCGTTTGATCAGGTGGGCATTACCCGAATTACGGGGAGATGCTGCCGGATTTTTGTTGGAAGATTTAACTTAGTTAGACGAACTAGAGTTAAATCCTCGTGTTGTGAATCACATTGATAACCTAGGACGGTGCGGTGAGCACCACGTAACGTTCCCGAAATTGGGGCGTTACAGAAGAAATACAAATGCAACACAAAACGTCATCTCCGTAGAAGTAACAACAATAATTTCAAAAAATGGCAAATGAAACCTATCAGTCTTATATGTTGAGTCCATAAGCAAAATGTGTGGAAAGGCACGTAATGGATCTAAGGAACGGGGATGAGTAAAAATAGGTCTTGAACCTGGTTCGACTCACTGTCACTTCTATACCACGATACATAATCATGCTGACTTAGCAGGTACATTAATTGTTGCATTTGATTTCTCTCTGCCATTTCAGCAACTCAATGGTTCTGGCGAGCATTATAAATTGTCTTTATTGTCGTCACATTCTGTGGGTCTCTGTCCTTCAATATAGATAATATTTCACGTGACTTCACTAAATTCTGTGACAAATCAATCATGATGTTAGTTTCATTCTAAGATAATCTACAAGCATATGCATGACCTTCCATGTAAGTTGCAGCAGGATGATTATGGATCCGACACATAACCCTCAGACTCCAATCATCTCCAGTTGTCAACTTCATACATTTTAAAGGAAATCGATAGTTGCATTTTTTAGTACTAGTTGATTTTGATGAACTTTTTGATGATCGATATTGTCCACTTTGCTCACATTGCAGTGTCAGTTTAGGCTTTTGACCAAATTGACATTCATTTGAACTATCAATAATCACAATAAATCCCAATGCTCGTCCTATATCTCGTGCCCATTTGATAAAATATTCATGACAATGAAATATCTAATAAAAAATGTATTAATATTATTTCAAATTTAAAATATTACAAAATAAAATATCAATGTAATTATTATACCATATTAGTTGTGAACTATTTTGTATAATTTATTTCCGCTTGATAATTGTCTGATTCTACTTTCATCATGCTGTGTTGATCATTCTGTTATACATTAAATAACCGAATTAGTTTACAATAATAACATTAGAAAGAACTTATAATCACACATGTTTATGAAAATTATAATTTTTACCTCCATTGAATAGCTTGACAAACATAAATCTTCACCCCAAAATTTGAAATATTCATCCATAATTTATAAAATAATAATTATGATATTAAAAACAATGGATATGTTAGAAACACTTAAAAGAGATAAGAGAGAAGTGAAAACGATTGAGAGGCAATCACGTTTTTTTGGTTGTAGTCAATGAAGGAAACTTCACTTCCTTTTATAGTGAAAGAGAAGAAACACTCCTTAAATTTAACTACTTTTTCCATTAAGAGTATTTTTTTTACTGACTAAAATTTGTCAAAAGTTAAAGCATTTATTGGACTGACATTCCGTACAAACTAGTCAAAAGTTAAAGCATTTGTTTGACTGACATTCTGTACAACCTCAGCCAGCCTTCGGTGCATTGGTATCAGTAAGAACAACTGCTTTTGTCAGTAAAATTTTTTTTTGACTGATAACAATTGATCAAAAGTTAAAGCATTTGTTTGACTGACATTCCGTACAAATTTTTGTCAGCCGTCGGTGCATTGGTATCAATAAGAACAACTAGTTTTGTCAGTAATAATATTTTTTTTGATTTACAACAATTGGTAAAAAAGTTAAAGCATTTGTTTAAAGCTTTTCAAGATTTTTTCACTCCCCGCAGCATACTCTCCAAGCCTTTTCAGTGCGCTTGTTTGTGACACACCACTTTCGTCTCAGACCGAATAAGCCGTATAGCATGTCTTACCAGAATTTATGTTTTGCCAATTCCTCTCATGGGACAGCCAAAACCAGGTGTACTTGTCTGACTTTTTCTTTGTTTTTGTCATGATAATGCGTCAACATTTACAAAGCCAAAACATGACTGATTGATGGGATACCTATTAGTAGGTCTATACACAACAATTCCATGCCTGTATTTAGATGTACCTTTTTTCATGTAACTCCCAATCGCAAACGTTTTTAAAAAAAAATATTTTGCTTCTTTGTTTATCAAACCCAATTCCAGCTGTTCATACAAAATGGTACGGACACGTGATTCAAGGCACTGAAAAGGGGATCTTAGAGTGTCTTTTTCCATTAATACTGGTTGGGATTCCAAATGGTTTTTTCTTATATAATAGAGGAGAACTTTCTTCTTTGCCTTTAATCAGTGACTGTATACACTTTTAGGCATACGCACCACATTTGCCCTGGTCTTTGTGTTACTTGATGCTGCCACTAAACCTCTGAAATCTTTCATGAGTGATCCCTTGGATAATGAGGAAGGTGAGCCTCCTATTGAAGTCTGAATTGAATATGAATGGCTACCTAAGAGATGTCCTTAATGTTGTGTGTTTGGCCATAATTGCTTATTGGAGAAAGTTGAACCACATGTGGTAGCAACTAGTAGAAAAGTTTGTTATGTCAAGCCAAAAAGGGAGGAAGCTGCTCCAAAACCAGTTGAGCATCAAGTCACTTCCATTCAGCTTAATGACCCTCCCTCAACTATTCTGATAGTGAATTAAAGGAATAATGAGACCATAGGGGAGGCTTTTGGGGCTATAGTCGTCTACAGACCTGTAATTGCTAATCATGCCTCCACGTAGGTAAATAGACTAGTAATGAAGAGTGGGCTATCACATGTGTACAACATCTAATATTGGTCACGCAGCACATGGAAGACATTCTGTGGCACAGATTTCTCTCCCCTATGAGATTCAACCCAATCAATTGTTGCTGATGGGGGATCTTGTCCAAATTTGTGTTGAAAATCATGAGAAGTCTCTGTCTGAGAGTTGGTCCACGGATATTACATCTCATAACTCTTTCAACCTCTTATCTCAGGATGATCATGAGGTCATTTCAGCTGCTTAGGGCTACGAGGTTGTTAGTAGAAAGAAGAACAATGGGTCAAATTCCTCTACGGGTCACTCCATGGTGACAAGGGCTAGTGGAGCCCATGGCAAGAAGAATACACATTCAGTTTCCCAATGATTGTAAGCTAGAATGTTCGGTTATCTTTTGTTTGTCTTATGGAGACTAAGTGCAAGAACTCTGACCTTTTCTCTTTTGTTAATTTGATTGCTCCTAGCCGATCCCATCTCTCTGGTAGACATGGTGATAAATGGTGCCTCATTTTGATTCTTTGAAATCCTGATGTTGTTTTGTAAGTGGAATTCATATCCTTCATTAGGTCATAACTTGCTCTGTCACTACTATTGATGATTTATGCAGCAACGTGATCTTATTTTTCTATGGTGCTAATGAACCTACTATGAATGGTGATCTATGGCATTAACTCCTCTCTAATGCTCCTTCGTTTACTTTTTTGCCTTTGATCATTTTAGGGGATTTCAATGCCATCATGTGGCCTTCTGATTGTATTGGTGGTCAAAATACCTAGTCTGCATTCATTGATGATTTTGGTAATTGCATCTCCTCTGCTAAGTTCAACATGTTTCCTTATAAAGGCCTTTGTTATATGTAAAGTAATGGCTAGTTGCGAAGTGCTTCAATTCTTCGTAAGTTGGATTGGGTTCTTGGCAATAACGAATGGAATGAAAGTTACGGGCATCTTGAGGTTCATTTTCCTCCTATTCCATCTTCGATGATTTCTGCATGACTATTAAAATTGCCAAGAAAAGTTAGTGCTAAAATCCCATTTAGTTTCTTCAATTTTTGGGCCGATCATCCAAAACTTTTAGACTCTATCAGGGGAGTTTGGTAAACCCTATTACATGGTTTTCCAATGTTTGTTCTCCTTAAAAATCTCAAAAGCTTAAAGAATCTCCCAGAGATGCACAATGCAAAGGACTTTGACTATATATCTAGTTGAGTTAGAGCAGCTAAATCTGCATGGAAGGAAGCTCAGATCGATTGGATGCATGTCCTAGAGATATTGCCTTGGTCACTCAAGAACGTGATTATGCCAAGCTTTATAACCATCTATGCAACATTGAAGAGGCTTTTTACCTTCAAAAATCTCATATTAGCTAGTTGAAGTTGGGTGATAAAAATACAAATTCCTCCACAAGTTCGTTGTTCATCGCCGTAGCAGAAATCGTATTACTTCATTGTCTACTATGGATGGTCGACTAACTCATGACCCAGTTGAAATTGCTCGCACAATTGTTGCTTATTTCCAGGATCTTTTGCCGGGCCCCTGCTCCTCTTCTTACTGACATTGATGGCCTCTTTCCTACTCGCATTATAACTGATCAAACTGCTGCTCTTATTAGGGAAATAACTGTGGATGAAATCAAGGATGCTCTTTTCACCATTTTGGATGGAATAGCGCCTAGGCCAGATGGATATTTTTCAACTTTTTTCAAGAAAATGTTGGACATAACAAGCAGTGATGTTACCAATGCAGTCTTCTCTGTTTTCTCCTCTAGGAAGCTTCTATTTGCTATGAATGCAACCAAGATTTCCCTAATCCCTAAGAAGGAGAACTCTACTTCACTGAAAAATTATAGGTCTATTTCTTGTTGTAATACAATCTATAAATGCATGTCTAAAATCATTGTAGGGAGGCTCAAATCCATCATGCCTGATGTGATTTGCTAAGCCAAATCGGCCTTTATGGAAGGAAGACATATTTCGGATAATATTTTTATTTCTCAGAAGCTCCTTCATTATTATCAACTCCCTAGATCCTTGTTAGGTGCAGAATTGTACCTATATTTCTAGTATTTGAGAGCTTTAATTTGAATGTTTTCAAGTACAAATTACTACCCAATTGGTGTCTCATTGAACATGTGAGAGATGATTGCAAAAGAAGGAATTTAGAGGTCAACTTGGATAACAACTACAAGCGGAGTGCGGGTGCCATTTTTTAGCTATTGATTAAAGAAAGAAATCCTAAAGCTAACATCTTGATTTGTGCGACCTATTTGCAGTCACAAATTTGAGCTGATCAATGACATAATTAATTTTTCCGATGTTGCAACCAGGGTTTTGCCGGAAGCTCATCTCAAATGGCATTCTGGACAACCGCCGTATTGAGACAGAAAACAGAGAGACGCAAGGAAAAGAAAATCACTCCAATTAAACATCTTATTTTCTTCCAATATGTATTCTTATTTATTATTGTTGATGATTCATGACTATGTCTAACTAAATTTCTATTTAGTTTGGGATTTGGTTAGTTTCTTCTACTGGATCTTTGATGAAAAATTTCATTGATGATTAAACTAGGTTTAATTCATTGATTCTCTAAATTTATTGTTAATTTCTTATTGTTATGCATTCTTGATCAACATCATAATAGTAGGAATTGTTGAGTAAATAGCACATTTGTCCCACGAAAGATAGGGACTGTTACGACTTAGCCCCTTAAAGAAAAAAGAGATGAGTTAGCGACTGACTTATACATTTTTGTTTCATCTTAAAATTGGGCAGCTAACTGGGCTGTCAAATTTCTCACATGGAACGTTGACCCAATGATTTCCGTTCATTTTGCCAAAGTGGCTTTACGGAACTTGCAAATTAACGGCGTCGTCGCTGACATGGAACATAAATTAGTTTTTACCTAAAATCAGTTTTAAACCCTGGCCATTTGTTCCAAACCGTTTCTTAAAATCATGTTTCTTCAAGAACTTGACAGTGACGAAGTGCTTTCATTTCTCTAAATCTTAGTATCAAGAGAGTGATTGCGACAAATCAGGTATGTCCAGTGGTTTAATTCTAGGGTTTAATTGAACTTGTGATGTGTGATATAGTGTTAGGGCTTTGGTCGATTCAACTACATGTTGTGATTTCTTTTCATATGTGACTTTTTTGGATGCTATTATGGTCTTGTGGTCCCCTGATTTAGGTTACCTTTCTTGATTTTGGATACTATTGTGTTCTTATGGTGCCCTAATTCTGACATTTATTGATGTTAGAATGGACCCTTATTTGGCTAACTCATCCTCACCCCCAGAATCGCCTTCAAAAGAACCTTCTATACCAGCACCTGCACCTGCACAGGTAGCTTGTGATTGTTGTGCTGATGGACCCCATAATCTAATGAATGATGAAGACTTAGATGAATTTTTTGATGATTACATGTTAGGCTTAGAGGGGGGAAGGGGTTGATACCAAATCATCAAGATGTTGTGGAGGAAGGGGATGGGCCTGATGGGGATAATGATTCAGATGAGAATGATGTAGTGAGTCAAGATGGGGCAGTGAGTGACGATGACGAACATTCCAATCTTGGAACTGATGATGATGAACCCAATTTTAGAATGACTTATGAGTCTAATGAGCTAGATAGTATGGAGGAAGTAGATGATGATGATTTTGTTAAGGTACGTAAGATTCACAATCCTAAGTTCAACCCTAAGTCAGATATGAAGAAGTTCAGGTTTCAGTTAGGGATAGAGTTTAATAGCATGGAAAAGTTTAGGAAAGTTATGAGAGATTATGTTATCAATGGGGGATACAAGATATGATTTGTGAAAAATGAGCCTAATAGGTGTCAGGTGAAGTGTTGTGTGAAGTGTCCGTGGATGATGTGGTGTTCCAAGATCACTGGTGAGCAAACTTTTCAAGTCAAGACTTTTAACAATAGGCACAAATGTGGTAGGTCCATGTTTGTGAAGCAAGCAACCTCAAAATGGTTGGGATCTAATCTGGTGAATAAGATTAGATCTAAACCAAACATTAGTTGTGGGTAGCTACTTGCATATGTGAAAGAGAAATACTCACTATAGATTACTAAGACTCATGCTTATAGGCCAAAAGAGAAATCTTTGGAGATTATAGATAGAAAAAATGTGGAGCAATATGCAACACTAAGGAATTATTTGGTTGAATTGTTGAAGACCAATAGAGACTTTACAACTACTATATTGCTGGATAGGACGACATTGAAGGATCCTCCAATATTTCAATGGGTTTATGTGTGTATTGATGCATTGAAGAAGGCCTTCTTGGATGGCTACAGGCCACTCATTGGCCTTGATGGTTGCTTCTTGAAGGCAATCTATGGATAACAATTACTAACTGCAGTGGCTCAGGATGGCAATATTGGCATTATGCCAATTGCTTGGGCAGTGGCGGAGAGAGAGAATACAGATTCATGGCTATGGTTTCTAAGAAAGTTACTTGTAGATATTAGATAAATTGAAGATAAAAGGAGGTTTTTCATATCTCTATGGTTCATTCGAAGTTGAAAGAAGAAACAGAAAAGAGTAAAAAATTGCACGTGCAATGGTCTAGAGATGCTGCTGATGTAAAAATACTCGCAAGTGCACAAGTGTACTATTGTAGCACAAAATATGTAAATACGAGGTCGATCCCACAGAGACAAGTTCAAGTCAATATTGTATCAAAATTTGCAATGAATGTAAATGAAAATTAAATTAGAGATGAAGGCTGATGATTCATGAAAACGAACAAACAAGTAAAACGAATAAGAAATTCAATAAGGGAAGAAACTAGGGCATGATCTCCCCAAAAAATCATATTGCAAATCCATAAAGATGAAGCAAAAATTACAATTCTGATTCTAAGGTTATTTTTCTCTCAATTATGTTGATCCATGGATCGTGGCAACAACACATATTATTAGTCCTAACCTAATCCTGTTTGATGGCAGTCTTTAGATTCAGAATCAATAACCCATTAAGAATAGAAAAATCATACAACCAATTAACCCCCTAAACCCTGATCGGAGCAGTCGACAGTTAATCTTCCTAATTCTAGTCCACCAAAAGACATAAATACGGATCGTTTACGTGATTCGGCTAGATGAGTATGTATATTCAACCTAATTGGTGATCAAGCAATCAAGCAAAACAACATACTTTGAAGCATAGCAATTAAGAACTAGAATCATGAATTGAGTTGTAAACTTGGATGAATTTAATTTGCAATAATCATGTTTGGCTAAATCACACCCTAATAAAGAGTTTAGTTACTACGCATAGTAATAAACACAAGAGAAAAGAAAGAAGAACCCATGAATTTATTGATAGAACAAAGAATGTTTGGTAGCGGTCTCACAAGCGAGAGCAACTTCCGTCAGAAAATTAGGAGCCCCTTCTCTTAAGGTTAGAGAGCTATTTATATCAAGTACAGGACTTTTAAAAACTTATTCCAATCATCCCTAAACCTTCCCTAGTCGTGCAAACCAATTAGAACCCAAATAGGAGTTGGTTTCTCTAATTTTTAGCTTTAAAATCGTATCTGACGGAACTGGCGCTCGAGCTTCAGAAGAGCATGGGAAGGGCGCCAGCTTTGCTCTCAAGATGTTGTCTTCTGGTGTTGGATCCATGCTCGAGCATGGGAAGGGTGCCCAAAATATTTTTCTTCTTTGAATGTGCTCCAATTTCTAGCAAATCTCCACACCAATCTTCCTACATCAAAAACACACTAATTCATGTAATATCAACTCAAAATAAGAGAATTGTGATTGGAAATATATGAATAAATGTGGTACAAAAATACACACATCAACATTCAGTGTTCTAGGTACATGAATATCCACTGGCTTAGTTAATGTCTTTAGAAAACTACTGTTTAATTATATCTTCTATGTGATTTAGGTAACATGTAGGCCCAATCAGTATATGGTGGATGTAAAAAATGTAGAGTTTGGGATCTCATAGGGATACTGTGTTGTCATGCCATCGCAGCCATTGGAGGGCTACACAAAGACCCAGAAGACTTCGTGCATCCAAAATCTACCAAGGCAACCATGTTGAGAATCTACCAACATTTTGTGATGCCAACAAGTGGATCTAAATTGTGGCCTCAGGTGAATGGATATGTGGTGCTTCCTCTAAGGGAAAAGGTGGTTGTTGTTAGAGGTAGACCTAAGAAAAAGATAAGGCTAGAACATGATGAGCCAAAGACAGAGAAAAAGTTACGATGACCTTATCCAATGGTTTGATGCACAAAATGTGGACAAAATAGGCAGAACAAGAGGACTTGTGGTAGAGCAAGGAGACAGATAATGTCTTCTTCATTGATCATTAGATATGCATATGTTATCCATAATGAAGTGTATAATTGTGGATATGCATTCTGTTTGTAGCAACATGGTCAAACTAGTGGAGAACTGATGGACTAGCTAACACTTTATGAATTCGAGTGGCTGGTGTAACTAAAAGGGGTGGATCAAGTGGAGGCAGTGGTGCACGTATAGCTCGCACGCGATCAATAATGGTTATGAGAAGGCCATCCACTATAGAAACTTTTCATTTTGCAACATCAAGTTTAAGATACTCTAGTATGCTCACATCAACTCAAGCATCCACAACAAAGCCTCCTTGAGTTGTAGTTGCACTTTCTTAAATTTAAGTTATGAAGAAATTTCTCAATGTTCTCTTATTTGCATGTTTTTGGATGTCTCTCAATTGCCCATTATTTGCATGAATTTTTGACCTCTCAACTGGTAGTTATTTTCTTGTATTTTGAACCTCTAAACTATAGTTTATATGTATGTATTGCAGTTTAAGATGAAACAAAAATGTGATGTTAGTGGCCAACTTATCTCTTTTTTTCTTTCAGGGGCTGAGTCGTAACAAACCTTATCTTTTAGGGGGAAAATGTTCTATTTACCCAGGAATTGTTAATTGAGCATATTCAACTGACCATAACCCTGGTGTTTAATAAATAACAAGAATCTGGATAGGATCCAAATTTGGGAATTGGAAACACAATTGATTGATTAATACGCCATTGTTTAAGGTTGTGCACTCGTCAAATTTCTCATCCATATGCTTGTCTTAGGAAATTCTTAGGATTCGCCAACCAAGAATCCTATGATAAGAAAATTTTTTGGGCTGGACTAAAGCCAAGGTCGTTGCTTAGGAAAGTCAGAATTAGGTGTGATGACGTCAAAAAGGTGTCCCTACCGAGAAGACGTTCAGTGGGTCAGACCTGCTGTGGTGCAAAGACGAAGATCCTTCCAGGAAGCCAATCGGCCGTGCAAGGCAGTCTTGATTGACCAGCTAGGCAGCCTGTCAGGTAGCTTACCGACCAGGCAGGTAGGGCTGTCCAGGTTGATCAGCTAAGCAGTCTGAGAGCTGAGCACAACAAACAAAAGTGAGCTAAAGGCCGCACCAGAGGTTGTCCTCTGGCGTTGGCGCTCCGACGCTCAAGTCAGTAGGTATCCACTCCTCGGACTAGAGCTCTCTCTTAGCCAAAGTAAAGATTGTGATTCAGTTCCATGGATACCTGACTTGCTGAGCTTTATATAGGGCTGGAGACCACTGTTGAAGTGGGTCTTTCCATTATGATTGTGGACCACATCCAACTGTTTTTCACCTTGGTAGGTCCAGCTGGTGCACTCTTACCGAGGAGACTGCCTGGTAGGCATGAAGAGTCTTGGTCCACATATGACGTGGTGGAGCACCATTGGTGGGGGTATTTTTGTAATATCAGTTGCCCCCCAACTCCCTTATCGAGGCGTCGCTCTGCGCAGATCGATGAGAGGAGTAATTATGTTCTTCCATAAATAAGGAGATGACAGCTCAGACCTTTTAGATCAACGGTCCATTTACTGCGTGGCTCATTGGCCATCTGTTGCTGGCGGTTGATTTGAGATTGGTTTTTTGCTATAAAAGGACCTGGGAATGAGTCATTCCATACTTCTTCTGAAATTTGAGAGCTTTTACCGAGCAGTAGTACATACCGAGCAAGATAAAGAGTCAACTCTCCAATTGTGATATACCGAGCAATCTTCTAGGTAAGCCATGTCTTCTTCTAGTTCTACCACTTCTTCAATATCTGGCCTCTCAACTTCTACCTCTGGTAGTGACCGAGCAACTACCTCTACCGATGAGGTGGTGATAACTCAAACCAATCCTCCCTTAGCAAGACGAAATTCTTTCTCGGTAGAACATCCTATAGAGTATGCCCCCCATGACCTACCTCCTCCTAATGAGAGGGGTGGAGGTACCGATGGCAGCATCCCTGAACCGACCTACCTTTCTTGTGACCTATCCAACAGCTATATTGACGAGGTAGTGGCCAAGTGTGGTCTGCCCTTTCCATACCGACGTGTGGGTGAGGGTGAGTCTCCTTTTCGACCTAGGAGAGGTGAGTTTGCTATCTCACTTCGGTCACTCCAAGCAGGTGCTAGGATCCCCATCCCACCAGCCATAACTAGCCTTCTTCGTCGGTTCAATCTCTCTCCCGCCATTCTGGCACCGAACTCTTGGCACTTTCTGGCCAACATTGTTTGTCTTTCTCACAGATACCATCTCGGTATCTCTTCCTCGGTCATTCAACATCTTGCTCTTCTATGTCATTTACCGAACTCACCTGGCCTCTTTTATTTAAAACTCAAGCCAGGGCTTAAGATTCCTCTGTACAACCAGTCCATCAAGAGATGGAAAAATTCATACATTTTTATAAGGGTTCCTCTTCCTGAAGGAGAGGAACTTCCTTTCCGAACAACCTGGTCGGTACCACTTACCGATCAGTTCAACCGTCCTCAGCAGTTGAAGGGCGATGAGTTGAAATTGCATGAATCCTGGAAGGAGCTCCTTGTTGTTGGGGCTGATACCGACATGAAGTTCAGCCCACAGGACTTCTCGGTGTCTAATTTTGGTTACAGATCTCGGCAAGGTTTGCATATTTTTGATTTTTCAACTATTTTATCTATCACTACTGATCGGTATTCACTTGACTTGTGGTCATGCTTTGCAGATATGGCCGACCTTTCTGAGTACATGGCGATGAACGCTGCCCCTGCTCCTCGGCAACAGAAGAGGAAGAAAAGTAGCAAGGGTAAGGACCCTAAGAGGCCACGTGTGGGGGCCACAGGGGAGACTATGGCATCTGAGATTGCCCTCACTGGAGCCACCACCTCGGTTACTACAGTAACACGAACTGCTCCCTCTCCTAGGATAGGGACTCCTCGGCCCATGGTCTCCCATATTCCTCGGCAGGTAAATGATCCCCCGTTGGGACCAATTGTCGAGGAAGATTTTGCTCGGCATGCTCCAGAATGGGATGTCAGTCAAACTGATAGGGTAGTCAACCCGAAAGTGGCTACCGAGATGCTGAAGCACTTGCCTACTCCTGCAGACTATGACAGGGTGTCTGGTCTGACAGCTATGGAGCATCTGACTCAGATGAACTGCCTTTTCATGCAGGTACGACTTTCTTCTCCTCAGCTCGGTAACCCTATTTTATTTTTTTTATTATTATTTTTTTAACTTATTTTTTCCTTTTCAGACTGCTATCCACCTCTCTGCTCTCCCCTCCGGCATTGCTCGGTTTGCTTACGAGGAGACAGTTCAACGAGAGAGAGCTGATGCTGCCGAGGAGAGAGCTACAAAGGCCAAGAATGAGCTCAACTTGTTGAAGGCTGAGATGGAGGAGACGCAGCAGTCTTACTCCGCTCATCTGGAGAAGGTTGCTCGGCAGCGAAAGGAATTGAAGGAAAGGACGGCCTCCTTAGAGCGCAAGCTGAAGAATGCCGAGGAGACCTACCAACGACTCCTTGGTGATGCCGAGCTGCAGACAATCCAGAAGTTCAAGGAGTCTGAGGAATTCAAGGCTGCTCTTAGGGAGGAAGGCTTCTATGGGTTCCGAGGAGGTGTCAAGGAGTCCAGGAAGCTGCTCTTCAAGGCTGGTCTGGACTCTTCCATCCTTACTCCATTGTGCCCTTCTCTTATGGGAAGGGATCATCTTGAGGAGTCCAAGGAGGAGATCATAGAGGCCTTCAGGAAGGCTGAGCAGAGGAGGAAGAGAGGGCTTGGCGAGATGGACTTCTCTGAGGAGGAGATCTCTGATGAGGAGGTTGAAGTAGTGGAAGAGGAGAACTTGGGGGCTGACCAGGAAGCACTGAACCAAGTTCCTCAACCAGTTGCTGAGACAACCGAGGAGACAGCTCCAGCACTTCCAGCCAATGTGCCTACTGCCGAGGAGTCGGGCTCTGGAGTTCTTGCCTTAGATTCTTAGGGCTTCTCTTGTATGGGCTTTAGCCTCTTTTGCTCTTAACTTGTAATGAACCTGTTCCAATTTTAATGAAATTAGAATTCATAACTGCTCGGTAATTCATATTATATACTTGTGTATATTTTTGTTCATATTTGATTGTCATTATGCTTTTGTGGTCGGTAAGCCGACCAGCCTTCTTGCATTTTTTGGACTTTTAAGTCTCAAATTTTCCTAAGTATTTCAATGTTGAAGATACTTCTCTGGTCGGTAGACCTCCCAGGGTCTTTGTCTCTTCTTGCTTTCTTCATCAAAATCTTCATGTTTTGATTGCCTGGTCGGTATGCCGACCATGACTTCAGAAGCTTTTTATTCCTTTTAGGAATATTGGAAATGCCATCCTCGTCGGTAGGCTTACTGTGGCGTTGATCTTTGAAGATCTTTCTTCCTTTTAGGAAGGTCTGGAAGGCCATCTTGATCGGTAGACCGACTGTGGCGTTTGGACCCTGTTTATTAGGGTGGAGTCTTCATTGTTGTGTAGACCGACCAGGTTGATGGTGTCTTCATTTCCTCTTCGGGAGTTATCCTGGTCGGTAAGCCGACCAGGTTTGTTATATCTTCGTTTCCTCTTCTCGATTTGCAGTGTATCTCTTGAGGTGTCCTCTTCTTATCAACTCCTCAATCTCATCTTTCAACTGAATGCAATCATCGGTATCATGCCCTTGGTCCTTATGGAACCTAGAATATTTGTTTGAGAACTTCCTCTTCTCTGCATAGGTGGCACTCATCTTCTTTGGCCATTTGACCAAGTTCTGGGCCACTATTTCGTTCAACACTGTCTTCGGGGGAGCATTCAGTGGAGTGTAAGTATCAAAGCGACTAGGTGGCGGGCCAGGTGGAAACTTCCTGGACGGCTGGTCTATTCGCCTGTTATCTTCTCTTCCCGTCCTCTTGTCGCCGCTTGGTCGGCTACCTCCCACCTCTCCTGAGCGGCCCTTCTCACTAGAGCCTCTCATCCTATCAGGAGAGGTTCGTATCGCAAAACGAGAGGACTTGAGAGAATCCGTTGCCTTGATGTATTTCTCAGTCCTTGCCAGGAGTTCATCCATGGACTGAGGAGCATCAGTGCATAATGAGTTGCAAAACTGCTCATGACGCACTGTCCTGATCAGAGCAGCATTTGCTACAGCAATTTGCACATCAGGGATCTCCAGGCACATCTGGTTGAACCTTCCTATGAAGTCACGGAATGGTTCTCCCTTCTCGTGTTCAATCACCATCAAGTCCTGATTGGTGGTCTTGGGCTTCCTGGCACTTGCAAATCGGAGACTGAACTTCCTGGATAGGTTCTGGAAGCTATAAATGCTGTGCCTAGGAAGGTTGATGAACCAAGTCCGAGCAGGTCCAATAAGTGTAGAGGAGAAGGCTTTGCACAACACTGCGTCTGATGCTCCTCGGCACTCCATCATGGACTTGTATCCTATGACATGGTCATAAGGGTCCCTTTTTCCATCATACTGCTCCAGGTTGGGGAGCCTGAAGTCACGAGGTATGTCTGTCTCAAGGATATCCCTAGACAGGGGAGTCATGGAACTGTCCCACATTTCATCAATGATGCTGCGTCCCTGCAGGGCTGCTAGCTTGCGGTCTACCTCTTGAAGGTGCTTATTGACATCATCATTGACTTGGGAGTAATGGGTGTTCCTATTGGTATTGGAATTTCCTTCTCGGTTCTCCTCCCTCCTCTTGTTCCTTGCATCTAGAGAACCCGAGTTTTCATCATCCTCGTTCCTTTCAGCGGTCCAAGGTGGGCCCTGCTGGTTAGCCATCATCATCTCAGTGAGGAGCTGCACTTGTTGGCAGAGTTGATTAAACCGTGCAGCACTGATGGGAGGACCAGCTGTATCCTGTGGTGGTGCTTGGACGTTTCCTCCTTCTCGGACTTGAGGCGCATCCAAGGGCACCTCATGCCTTGGAAGATTCCCATAATCTTGGTGTTGCTGCCCGGCCTCATCTACCAGATGATGGGCATGAGATGTCTCAGGATCGTTGGTTCTTCGAGGTCTAACCATTGTAAGGGAACTTAGTCGTTTCCCACAGACGGCGCCAAACTGATGACGTCAAAAAGGTGTCCCTACCGAGAAGACGTTCAGTGGGTCAGACCTGCTGTGGTGCAAAGACGAAGATCCTTCCAGGAAGCCAATCGGCCGTGCAAGGCAGTCTTGATTGACCAGCTAGGCAGCCTGTCAGGTAGCTTACCGACCAGGCAGGTAGGGCTGTCCAGGTTGATCAGCTAAGCAGTCTGAGAGCTGAGCACAACAAACAAAAGTGAGCTAAAGGCCGCACCAGAGGTTGTCCTCTGGCGTTGGCGCTCCGACGCTCAAGTCAGTAGGTATCCACTCCTCGGACTAGAGCTCTCTCTTAGCCAAAGTAAAGATTTTGATTCAGTTCCATGGATACCTGACTTGCTAAGCTTTATATAGGGCTGGAGACCACTGTTGAAGTGGGTCTTTCCATTATGATTGTGGACCACATCCAGCTGTTTTTCACCTTGGTAGGTCCAGCTGGTGCACTCTTACCGAGGAGACTGCCTGGTAGGCATGAAGAGTCTTGGTCCACATATGACGTGGTGGAGCACCATTGGTGGGGGTATTTTTGTAATATCAAGGTGAGTCGGACCAAGGTCTCTTGATTGAAAACGTTGAATCTTAAAATTATATAATTGCATGGTGAATGTGTGACTGAGTGAAGGTAGAAAAACAAAACCAACCCAAGCTAGATCTCCTCCATATTGATTTAGTTAAAGTTTAGCTAAATTATCTCTAGTTGATAATCTGAATTTTCTGCACTTCTTGTTGTGTTATTGCTATATAGCTTGTTGGATAATTGAAACAGTCTTTGTGGATTCGACCCCGATCAATTTTATATTGCCCCATAAAACGTACACTTGCAATTGGGTAAGACTCATCAATATTTAATACTGCAAGTTTACTTGTGATATTTTATATTGACGAAATTTTTGGCACCGTTGCTGGGGACTGTTGTGTCTATTACTGGAAAAACAATTGGCGATATTTTATTTTTTTATTTGTTGGATCAGCTAATATCATGCAAACTCACATATTTATTCATTTATTGTGACAAATATTGATTTGTCCCTTTGAAGTGCATGGTCCATACTTGTTCTCAAAGAAATGAGCTAGAAGACGTTGATCCTGAAATTGAGAAAACAATTAGAGCACTATGATAGAAAAACATGGCTGAGAACGATCAAATTGTCAAAGTAGGAGATACGGTTAATGAGAGTGTTCTCATGATGAATCAATACATTCCATGTAATGCTGCCTAGCCATATTGAATTACTTTTCAGCCTAATAGGCTACTTTCAATTTATCACCTTAGTTGTTAAACTCTATGCCTCACTATGAGGGGCGGTTTGATAAAGATCCTTGATCTATCTAATATTTGCATGGCTTTTGTACATCAATTACCATTAGTTTTTGCCTCATTTGATGCTTTTGAGCATCAATACTACATAATCTTGTGATTAATGTTACTTTCAGATCAAAGGCAAAATTGGAAAAAGAAGAGGTTAAAAGGACAGAAGTATTGGCGATGGATCAACTTTTCTGGAGATGGATCAACCACAAAACAAGACACAATAATCCAGAGAAGTCTGTGGATCGATCACCCATTTTTGGTGGATCGATCCATCATGAAGTTATGAATGACAGAGAAGATTGGGGATCGATCGCCCAGTTTGTGGATCGATCCCCCTTGAAGAGTTATAAATGGCAGAGAATTCTGTGGATCGATCACCCATTTTGGGGGATCGATCCCCCACGCACAGATCGCGAATTTCATGTTTTCCAGTTGGGAAAACTTTGCTAAAATTAGAAAATACTAAGCCAAAACGGCATAGCTTAGTATAAAAACGTCATTTGAGTTTGTGGAGGTATAAAAGAGCATCTTATGTCATTTTGGAAGGGGTTCATGACCTAGACACCATTTTCTCTCACATCTTGGGAGAGTTGAAGAAGAAGAGGAGAGAGGAAGTGGAGCTCCAGATTTTCTGGGTTTAATCTTTCTTCTTTACTTCTTGTTATGGATATTATGATTGTTATTTGTGTTGTTCTTGTTATTATGAGGAACTAATCCTCTCATTAGGGACCTAATGTAACCTAGCTTTGAAGGTTCCATGAACTTGACTTGATATTCTCTTGATTTCTGCATATTATTGAGTATTTATGGTTATGCTTAATGCTCTTGAGTGTTGATCACCATTCAATTGATTTGATGCTTGGATTGAGACCGGAAGGAGATATCTAGGTTTTGCATCTTGCCATAGATACCGTAGGGTTCATGTACCATAGGAATATAGGGACATGCCTTGTGCAATCGTTATGTGGTTTGCCACGAATCTTAATGGGTTTTTGTCACTTAAATCCGAATGTTAGGAATAACAGGGGTTAGTGATAGGAACACTTTCAGTGTAACCAGGAATGGAGCATTGAATAGGTAAGGGAGACCGATTGTCAATAATTGTTGGTAATTACGAATTATTAAGTCAAGGGAGTGGAATTGGATAGGTGATGGTGAAATTAGGAACCCTAGTCTTTACTCATTCGATTAATATAATCTGTCACTATTGTTCGTTTACATCTTAAAGTGCTTCTTTAGAGTATAAATTCTTGTTACATTGTTTATGTTAGTGTTAATCAAACCAAAACAACTTATTCGATTCTCCAAATAACGCTAGTGTTAATCATAACGGATACTCATCAACTGTTAACTCAATCCTCGTGGGAACGATAATCTATTCATCGCTTTATTACTTGTGCGATTTGTGCGCTTGCAAATAAGTCCCATCAAGTTTTTGGCGCCGTTGCCGGGGATTGACGCAACATGTTTTGTTGATATTCGTATAGGTTAACTTTGGTACTAATTTGGATTTTATTTTTGTTCTACTACCTCAGGTACTCTTGTCTTGTTTATGAGCTTGGGGCGACGTACTTTGAGCTTGGATTTGACTAGTTTGGATCTAGAGATTGAAAGAACGTTGAGAGTTATTCGAAGAAGGCAAGGGCAAACTGTGAGTCAAGAAGAAGCTATGGCTGAAAATCGAAACAGAGAGCCTCATATGCAAGTGAATCCTCATGGAGTGAATCCCGACATAAGAAGACTCTACCAGAGGCTGCAGCAGGAGGATCTTTGCATAAGAAGACTCTACCAGAGGCTCAAGAGCTACTTGATGAAATAGCTTCAAATTGTTGTTTATGGCCAACTGAGAGACTTGCACCGACTAGGCCAGCTGGAGTTTATGAGGTTGATGTTTTTGCAAATTTAAATGCACAATTGGCCACTATGTCAAAGAGGTTGGATACATTGAGTGTCAATGCAGTGCATGGTAATCCGGGAGCTCAGAATCAGTTGGGTATGCAAGGGTCTTCAAGCATATGTTGTGACTATTGCAATGGAAATCATGTAAGTGCAGACTGTGAAGCCGAAAATCCTTTTGCTAAAGATGAACAAGCAAATCAAATCGGGAGTTTCAATAGGCAACACAATGACCCCTACTCAAACTTCTACAATCCGGGGTTCAGAAACCATCCAAACTTCTCTTGGAGCAATAACCAAAATGTTCAGAATCGGCCTCCAAACTACCAACCCCAAGAGAAGAAGCCAGATTTGGAAGGGATAATTGCTCAGTTAGCAGGGAACATAAATAGTCTCTCATCTAACACAAATCAGTTCATTACCAAGACGGACCAGTTCATGAGCAAGACAGAGACTACGCTTCAAAATCAAGGAGCGTCCATCCGCAATCTAGAGGTCCAAGTTGGACAATTGGCTAATGCTTTGAGTGGAAGAGAGAGAGGTGGTTTACCTAGCCAAACTGAGGTGAATCCCAAAGGAAAAGAACAAGTACATGCCATCACCTTGAGGAGTGGAAATCTGGTCAAGACAAGTGTGGATTTAGAAGCTGAGAAGTCTGAGAAGAAAAATATTGAAGTTGAAAAATTAGCAGAAAAATTGGTGATCAATCCCCCAACATTGGGGATTGATCCCCCTCAAAAATCAGCAAATACTGGGAACTTGACAGATTCTTTGGTGATCGATCCCCCAACACTGGTGATCGATCCCCCTGTGCAAAATCAAAGTATTGAGTCAAGACAACCTAGATTTGCAATTGAACATGATTGGCCTGATAGTTCAAAGCCTGAACCTCCCGTTAAAGCTTATGTTCCACCAATTCCTTTCCCTCAACGGTTGAAGAAAAACAATGTTGATGCTAAGTTCTCCAAGTTCTTGGATATATTCAAGAAGCTTCAAATTAATATTCCTTTTCCCGAGGCTTTGGAGCAAATGCCTAGCTATGCTAAGTTCATGAAAGAAATCTTGTCCAAGAAGCGGAAGCTAGGAGAGCATGAAAAAATTCAATTAACTGAAGAATGTAGCGCCATTGTCCAACGTAAGCTTCCAATCAAGCAAAAAGATCCGGGAAGCTTCACTATTCCATGCACTATTGGAACTACATTAATCGAGAAATCTCCTTGTGATCTAGGGTCTAGCATCAACTTGATGCCACTGTCTGTTGCTGAGCGTATTGGATTGAAGGAAATTAATCCAACAACAGTGTCATTACAAATGGCTGATCGATCGATAACATACCCTTGGGGTATAGTTGAGGATGTCTTGGTTAAGGTGGGAAAGGTTGTATTCCCTGCTGATTTTCTCATTATGGAGATGGAAGAAGACACAAATATTCCTATCATTTTGGGTCGACCTTTCCTTAGTACTAGGCGAGCTTTAATTGATGTGGAACAAGGGAAGCTAACTTTGAGAGGGGTGGAGGAGCATATGACATTTAAAGTCTTTGAAACACAGAAATGTTCAATGGATTCCCAGTCATGTTCTCGTGTGGATGCAATAGACCTTGTCATTCCTGAAACGTTTTTGAAGGAAACTCCATGCAATCCAGAAAAATCTTGTCTAGTCCAAGACATCAAAATTGTGCATGAGAATCAAAAAGCTATTCCAAAAGCTGCAATTGTTGGTGAAGAATCCAAGGTTACAAGAGTCAAGAAGCTGAAAAAGAAAAAGAAGAAAAACAGAAAGAAAAAGAAGAAGAATGTTATTTTTGAGAAGGGAGGAGTGAAGAAATGTGCTCACCATGTGACATATGTTCCACCAAATTTCATACCAAAGAGGCTATCACATGGATTATATACCATCACTCCCATGGAACCTGGTTGAAGTTGCAACAAGAAGTCGAGCCATGGACTATAAACAAAGGCGCTTGTTGGGAGGCCACCCAACCGGGGTAAATTCTTTCCTTTTAATATTATGTTTTAGCATCTTGTGTGTTTAACTTTGTGTCATTTATGTACAGGGAAACTAAGTACAACTGCAGGTGATTTCGATTCTAGGTGGGTGCTCGATCCCACCTTCAAAAAAAAAAAAAAAAAAAAAACCACTTTGACTCAGGCACAAAACACACCTCTCCTTCATTTCTGTACTTTGCCTCCCACACCCAGTACTACCGCTTCTGACAGTCACCATTCAGTATGCCTCGTCGCCCACGCGCCGCTGATCCCACTTCCTCTTCTCCGATGGCTTTGTTTACTCAGGCCACCATCGTTCCCGAGAAACGAATTGATTCTTACATCCTGAATGAACCTCGAAATCAGTGGGCGATGAGCTACCTTCGCGATCATTCTTTATTATTCTTGGTCCAACCAGATCCAGCCGATGATTACCCAGTGTATCCTGATCTAGTTCGCTCCTTTTATCACACTCTCGTGAAATTACCATACTTTCCTGGAGCTCCACCCACTTACCAGGTTACTGTCGCTGGTATTCGGCTTCAATTTACATCAACCGATGTCAGTCTTTGCTTAGGCTTTCCGCCTACTTTTGCTATGGCCCAAGGTTTTTAGCCGCCCATCTCGATTTCCACAGAGGAAATGATTGATGATATGTGTCAAGGGCGGCACGATCGCGATCCTACTGCTACACGTCGATCTTTTTTACCACCAAAGATGTGGATGATTGATGATGCACTGCGAAGCAATCTTTGTCCTATTGGTCATAGTCAACAATGACGAGGCCAAATTCTGTCTGTGCTATACCATATATGGAGAGGCGTATGGTTTGACCTAGGCATGAATTACATGGAGAGTATTCTAAAGGCGAAGGTGTTTGTGACACAAAGACCAACCAAGGTTGGAAATCTGTATTTTCCACGGCTCATCACCCGGTTACTTTACTGTAAAGGCATCCGCCCTCCTCGCACTTACCTATCTTCAGCTTATCCAGTCACTGTTCTGGAGAACTATACTTGGCGTCAAAGTACTTCTCACATGTCCACCATTGCTAGGAGACGACGCACACCCCGACTTTCCATTGCCTCCTCCTTGGACGCATCCGACTCTTTTGCTGTTGAAGCACCACCCAATTCTTACATTCGGGACATGATAGGCCGTTTGCATCGGCTGGAGACTTGTCAGCAACGCCTCGAATATAAGCTCAATAGCCTCCTGGATATGGTGCACAACTAAGGACTTTCCACTACTACCAGCCATTTTCATCTCAGACACTAGGCGAGGTTCCCCTACATTCTGAACTCCAGGTTGTGTTGTTCCTTCCTTTTATTTATTTATTTTAGAATCACTGAGGACAGTGTTATATTCTAGTGTGGGGGTGGGAACCTAAAACTTGTGAGTTTCAGCTTTTGTATTAGTGACGTGAGAACTTCTTGTTTTTAACTTCTGGTCCTTGTTTGTTGTTATGCTATGCCTCCTTGCAATGATGATTACTAGTAGCATGGTTTGATTGCTTTTGAGACAAGTTGTCTGATTTGTGGCTTAGAGACTGTAAAATGTTGTTTTCGAATATTAAAAAAAAATACAGCCTAAAGGTGAAGTAAAAAAGAATGAGTATTTTGAAAATATCACTTAGCCAAATGCGGAGACTATGACCTATGTGGGCTTTTGAGCATTTCCACCTTCATTGAGTGATGAAAATCAACTCCACTTTTTCTTTTGTGCTCACTATATACTAGATGATCTCATTATCTTTGTTCAGTTACTTGGTCACTTGCTAAGCATGCATCTCATGAGCATAACATTCTTGTGAACTCTCCATGGGAAGATCAATTTTGTTCTTGGGAAATGACAGTAAGGCCATCTTTATTAGCCACTAAATTCCCTTTTCAATCAACCCACACGAAAAATATTATCCCTAGATCCCTTTTTGAAGCCAAACACTAGCCTTTCCTTCTTAGCCACATACTACAGCAATTTGGATAAATTGTGGACTATTTAATGCATTTATTGAAGATCATTGGGATATACTGTGAGAAAGCACAATGATTGAGGAATTCTCTTGGGCTCTGCATGAATTATCATTAGAGAAGAGAATGAGTTTGGTAAAAAAGGGAAATTTCCCGATTGTGAAAAGAAAAAAACAAAATGTGTAAAGTCTGGGAGAATAAAAAAAAAAAAAAAAAGAGATTTGAGGAAGAGTAAATGAGAATTGCTGATGGTTGATTTTATGAGAATGGTCTTCAATTGCTAATTTGAATAGTTCTTCAATTGTTATCAGCACTCTTATCAATGCCTTCTTCCTACCTAAACCCTAGCCTTACATTACAAGCTTTAAAAGTCCTACTTGATCCTTGAGAAATTATGATTCGAACATGGGAGTAAATTTGGGTGTTGCTCACTGCTTAGTAGTGGCATCCTTTCATAAAATCATATTCTGCATGTTTCATTAGCTTTCTTTGCAAAATGTATATGGGATCTTGATTACACTATTCCACCCATATACACATGAGTGAAACACTTTGGCCAACTTCGGTGTGAATTTATTTCAGAGTGAACATCGGTGAGATTTTGAAGTTGAGGCTAAGAGCTTTGTGATGTGTTCTTAAAATCAACTTATTCTGAGATGTAACCTAAGGGCTACTCTTTACTTTCTGAATAATAAGTCTCTAAGTTGTGGATTGGATAGCTATACTCTATATTGTGATTGAATTGTGTGATCTTCTGAGACTAAACAAGGAGGTGAAAATTGCATTCTGCTCCTGATCCTAATCTCATTCTCATTGGTGTCCATGCTTCCATGTAAATCCTCTTTTCTAAAAATTCAAGATTTGCTCGAGGACGACCAAAAGCCTAGTGTGGGGGTGTTTGATCTATCTAATATTTGCATGGCTTTTGTACATCAATTACCATTAGTTTTTGCCTCATTTGATGCTTTTGAGCATCAATACTACATAATCTTGTGATTAATGTTACTTTCAGATCAAAGGCAAAATTGGAAAAAGAAGAGGTTAAAAGGACAGAAGTATTGGCGATGGATCAACTTTTCTGGAGATGGATCAACCACAAAACAAGACACAATAATCCAGAGAAGTCTGTGGATCGATCACCCATTTTTGGTGGATCGATCCATCATGAAGTTATGAATGACAGAGAAGATTGGAGATCGATCGCCCAGTTTGTGGATCGATCCCCCTTGAAGAGTTATAAATGGTAGAGAATTCTGTGGATCGATCACCCATTTTGGGGGATCGATCCCCCACGCACAGATCGCGAATTTCACGTTTTCCAGTTGGGAAAACTTTGCTAAAATTAGAAAATACTAAGCCAAAACGGCATAGCTTAGTATAAAAACGTCATTAGGGTTTGTGGAGGTATAAAAGAGCATCTTATGTCATTTTGGAAGGGGTTCATGACCTAGCCACCATTTTCTCTCACATCTTGGGAGAGTTGAAGAAGAAGAGGAGAGAGGAAGTGGAGCTCCAGATTTTCTAGGTTTAATCTTTCTTCTTTACTTCTTGTTATGGATATTATGATTGTTATTTGTGTTGTTCTTGTTATTATGAGGAACTAATCCTCTCATTAGGGACCTAATGTAACCTAGCTTTGAAGGTTCCATAAACTTGACTTGATATTCTCTTGATTTCTGCATATTATTGAGTATTTATGGTTATGCTTAATGCTCTTGAGTGATTGATCTCCATTCAATTGATTTGATGCTTGGATTGAGACCGGAAGGAGATATCTAGGTTTTGCATCTTGCCATAGATACCATAGGGTTCATGTACCATAGGAATATAGGGACATGCCTTGTGCAATCGTTATGTGGTTTGCCACGAATCTTAATGGGTTTTTGTCACTTAAATCCGAATGTTAGGAATAACAGGGGTTAGTGATAGGAACACTTTCAGTGTAACCAGGAATGGAGCATTGAATAGGTAAGGGAGACCGATTGTCAATAATTGTTGGTAATTACGGATTATTAAGTCAAGGGAGTGGAATTGGATAGGTGATGGTGAAATTAGGAACCCTAGTCTTTACTCATTCGATTAATATAATCTGTCATTATTGTTCGTTTACATCTTAAAGTGCTTCTTTAGAGTATAAATTCTTGTTACATTGTTTATGTTAGTGTTAATCAAACCAAAACAACTTATTCGATTCTCCAAATAGCGCTAGTGTTAATCATAACGGATACTCATCAACTGTTAACTCAATCCTCGTGGGAACGATAATCTATTCATCACTTTATTACTTGTGCGATTTGTGCGCTTGCAAATAAGTCCCATCAATCATCATCAACACTTAAAATATTTTACTAATTTATGCCAAACGCAACATATGACTAAGATTACATCTAATAATTTGAATCTTATATTGTTTCCATTCACATTGAGAGGAGGAGCCAAGACGTGGTAGAATCCTACTGAAGCAATTTCCATTGGTACATGGGAACAAATGGCTACGAAATTTTTGAGATAATTTTTTCCAGCTCATAGAACCAAGCAACTCATGATGGAGATTCAAATTTTCAACTAAAGGATGGTGCTTTATTCTATGAGGCTTGGAAGGATTTTAAAACCCATTTGGCTTGTTGCCCCACCAATAATTTGTACAAGAATGACATTGTTTTGCATTTCTGTGAGGGGTTAAATGAGGTCAATAGGATGAAAGGTTGATTCCGCTTGTAATGGGGTTTTGATGAGAAAAAGTAGCGAGAGGCTATGAAATTGTTTGAGGAAATGAGTAAAGATTCTCAACAATTTTCCACAAGGAGTAAAAGTTCATCTAAACGGAAAAGAGTGTATAAGGTGAGTTCTGATACAATTGTGCAAGCTGAGATTGAAAACTTGACACGAAAGATTGATCTCCTAGTTGATACTGTGAGAGGGATCAATACCATAAATCCACCTACTTACCACAACCAGTTGTGTTGTGTGCAATATGTTCACATCAAGACCATGCTACTGAGGCAAAACCATTGACAGCCATGACGGAGCAAGAGGAAGCGAATTATATTGGTCAATCAAATTTTCACCGAAGGAACCAGCAGTATCTGTGATGTAGTCACCCAAATTTCATTTGAAAAAATGACCAGCCCACTAATAATGTGATGTTAAAATTACTTGCAAGTGTACAAGTGTATTATGTAGCACAAAAAGTGTAAGTACGAGGTTGATCTTACGGAGACGAGTTTAGTCAAATGATGTACTTAACTATCAAATAAAAAACTACTAATGTAAAGAGAATGTGATTGATTCACAAGGAAAGAGAGCAAAAAAGAATTCAAAAATTAACAATAAACAATAATAACAATCATAGGGCATAACGTTACAAAGAAATCCTATTACAAGCTATCAAGGTCAAACATTCAATACCAATTCCAATTGTAGGATTGATTCCTCACTCAATTATGTTGATCCATTGATCGTGGCAACAACACATGTTATTTGTACCGAATTAATCATGTTTGATGATAGCTTTTAACTTAGTAAAAATAACCCATTACCACTAGAAGAATTATAGCAAGCAATTAATCCTCTAAACCCATATCAGAGCATTTGACAATTAATCTTCCTAATTCGATTCTATCAAAAGACATAAATACAAATCGTTTACGTGATTTGGCTGGATGAATATATAATAAACAACCTAATTGGTGATCAAGCAATTATGTATAAAATATATTTTGAAGCACGGCAATTAAGAACAAGAATTGAGAATTAAATCGAAAACTTATAATAAAGATCAACTCGTAATATCCATGCTTGGCTAGGTTAAACCCAAGATATGAGTTCAGCTACAACCCATAAACATAGATATAATAGCAAGGGAAGAAGAAACCATGAGTTTGATACACAATATAGGAAGAAGGTTTAAGAAGAGTCGTCTCAAAAGCAAGACCGTTCCAACCTTTGCAAAGTTTTGGTAACCATTTTCCCATATTTTTCCAGTCCATTTATACCTAATACAAGTCTCCTAGTAGTCCCTAATTAGGTTTACACGTCTAAGGAGACAAAAACCTAATCAAACTAGGTTTTCCAAAAAGCTGAAAATTCAAGTCCGAGTTAGGCGCCCTTACAACGCTCGACCACTGTAAGGGCTTTCTTTGCTACCAAATGCTATCTTTTGGAGTGTTGGAGCACTGTGATAACGCTGGAAGGGCGTTCACCATTTGTTTTTTTTCCAAATGCGATCCAATTCAACTACAATTTTGCATCAACCCTTCTACATATAAAACACACAAAATCTCAAAGTATCCACTCAATCTTAATTCAAAATAATGCATTGTGTATCAAAATATGCATGTAAATATGTTATGAAATACACATATCAGAATGAACTAGCTCTAGCTAATCATCCAACTATGTGATAAGTGCCAGAATATACGTTTTTAAAGTGATAAAATACTACCAAAGCAATGCCAAGAAATTGTGCTTAAAAGCTGAATTTTCAAGATTATTGTACTTAAGATCTTCTTGGATGTTTTGCAGGTTAAGAGGCAGTATGAGCTGTCGGAATGAGATTTGATCTTCAGAAAATTTTTAGAGGACACTTCAAGATTTTCAGGAAGTATTGGTTAACAAAAATCTGAGTTCATTTGGGCCTCTAAAAGTTGCCTCGAAGTCAAGTTTGGAAGTTATATCCGAAGCATAATTTCTGTTTGCAGACCAGACCTTTAGAAGCCCATAACTTGAGCATCAGATGTCCAAATTGCGTGATTCAAAAGCCCATAATTATCTAAACATTTGTATCTACAATATTGATAAAGGGTGTGAGTTCATAATATGCTTCGTTTAGGCCCAGAATGCAGTTACAAGATTAGTGTGTAATTGGAAGTTGATGTCATTGATGATACCATTTCCATTCAAAGAGTGGACAATCCACCACACGAATTTGATGGACATTCCACCACCAAAAGATGGCACTAGCTCCTCCACTATGTGCTCATTTTATCTATAAATAGAGAGGAGTAGGAGCTAGGAGGGAGAGTTGGGAGACAAGAAGGAAAGAAGGAGAAGGATTGGAAGCAAAAAGAGAAGGAAAAGAAGAAAACAAGGCTTGTATTTGTAATTATGTTTTTATGTTTCATGTTTTATTTGGTTATGTATAACTAAACTCTTGTTAGTTAGGGCTTGTCTTGAAGCCCCAAGCATGCTTTCAATTTTATAAGTTGTGTGGATTTCAATTTCTACAAGCATGATGATTTTGATTTTTCCATGTTATGTGAGTTCTAGTATTGTGTTTCTTTGATTAGCTAACTTTGAAGCATGTATTAGAATTAATTGTTGTAGAGCATAGTCAATTGCCTTGTTGAATATGTTCTTTCTTGCAACATATAATTCAGTTGAAAATGAATTATGAAAAATCAATTCTTGAATACCTAAGTACAAATACCATGTATTAGGATTCTTGTGACATTCATATTCTCTTTGCTCTTATTGGATTCTTGATTGTTGATTGATGTAGACGCCATGCTAGATTTCAATTAAGAATACACGTGATGAGGTATACGCCATACACTTTACATGCAATTAAGAGAGAATCATACAACTTGAGTTTGGCCATGACCTTGTTGTGAATGTTGTCATCATATGCTTGTTTAAATTGTTAGTCCATTATTTCTTATAAATTGTTTGAATGTCTTGTGGTAGATAGTGAGTCTTAGCTATTATTTTCATTAATATCAATTCTCATTCTTGTTCTTAACATCAATTTGTTCGTCTTAATTTTTATCTATTTCAAGAATTAACCCCTTTTTCCCCCCTTATAATTGTATCAATTATATTCAAGTGTTAGGTTGTATATCTATTAGCATCACTCCTTGTGGGATCGACTCTTACTTGTTCAGTATATATATTAATTGTACATTTGTAGGTTATTTTAAATTGTTACTAACGACACAACAATTTTTGGCGTCGTTGCCGGGGATGTGATTATCTAATATAATGTCATCTAACTCTTGTATATAATTTATTTATTTATTTTTGTTGTTAGCACCTCCTACATGGAAGGTTTTACATTACATGTCATTATTTAACGTGGTTGGCTTAAAGCCCCATTTTGTTAATATTAATGGCTGGTTCTACCACCTACTATTGTTGATATATGTATATATTTATTAATATTAATGGCTGGTTCTACCGCCTATTAATATGCCTTAATATTTACTAACATCATTTTTTCTATGGTTGGCCTTTTCTGCCCCATTTTATTTCTTCTGTATACTAACTTTTTATATATTATCAACTAACTCGTTTAATCCTCTGGTTGTGATTGGCACTGCCATCCACCAAATTTTCTCTATATTAATTTATGTTCATGGTTGGCTTCGCCACCTAAGTAGTTCATTTATATTGTTATTTTTCCTATTTTGCAGATACATGAATGTCCAGCTCAAATCTTGGGAACTTATCGAGTGACAACATTTCGTTAAGCACAAAATTAGCGGATATTCGTTTATTTTGTCAAAGAGAGCATCGCACTCCAGAGAGATCACCTTTGTCATCACCAACTACAAGTCCCACAGCCCCAGTTCAAATGGAAGAAGAACCAGATAACATGAACAAGCCACTTAAGGATTTCTCTGTGCCTCAAGCAGCAGATCAAACTTCATGCATTGTCTACCCTCAGACTACTGTAGACAACTTTGAACTAAAGTCAGGAATGATTCATTTGTTGCCTACGTTCTTAGGCCATGCTGGAGAAGATCCTCACATGCATCTTAAAGAATTCTCTGATGTCTGTTCCACAATTAAAATAAGAGGTTTAACTGATGAGCAGGTTCATCTGCGATTGTTTCCATTTAGTCTGAAGGAATAAGCAAAGACATGGCTTCACTCTTTACCAAGAGCTTCAATTAGAACATGGACAGATTTGGCAAACAAGTTCTTGACGAAATTCTTTCCAGCTCAAAAGAAAATAAAATAAGGAAAGAGATAGTGAGCATCCAACAAAATGATGGAGAAGCATTCCACGAATATTGGGAGAGATACAAGAGGCTCTTAAGCTCTTGTCCTCATCATAATATTCAGGAATGGCTACTAATGCAATATTTTTATGAAGGGATGCTAGATTCAGATCGCAAAATGGTGGACGCCACATCTGGTGGTGGATTGATGAATAACAATGCCGGACAAGCCAGGGAGATGTTCGAAACTCTGTCAACTAATTCTCAACAATGGAGCTACAACAGAGTGAGAGAACCTCAGAAAAGGGCTGGAATCTACAAAGCACAATCAAGTTCAAACATGGAAGCCCAAATTGCAAACTTGACAAATATGGTGAAGCAGTTAATCGTTCCAGGCTCTCAAGTGTGTGCTGTGTGCAGTACACCTGGACATGCTATGGAAAGTTGTCCACAAAATGAAGTTACGGTCTTGGATGCACAAATAAATACATTCGGTACTTATCCAAATCAGAATCAAAACCAAATGCAAAGGCCAAGGAATGATCCATTTGCTCCTACCTACAATCCAGGATGGAGGAATCATCCAAATTTTAGGTGGAGTAATAATCAACCAATGCAACAACCTTTTGCTCAATTACCACAACATCGGGTTCAAGTGGAGCCTCCGAAACCATCACTTGAAGATATGGTTACATCTATGGCACAGAGCACTCAAGCATTCATGCAGAAAACTGATAACGCCATTGCAAATTTGGAACAACAAATGGGACAGTTAGCCACTGAATTAAATCAAAGAGAACCTGAAAAGCTTCCTGGCCAAGTTGTTGTCAACCCTAAGATTAATGAACATGCTAAAGCAATCACTCTGAGGGGAGGGAAAACAATTGAAATGAGCATGCCAGAAGAAGAGAAGAACCTTGACTCTGACAATATGATCAATCCAGACATTCTAGATCCAAATTACTCCTTTCCAGGAAACGCCAAACCTTCAGGTTAACTCTAACCTTCCAAATTATATTTCTTCACATGCTCCTTTTCCTAGCAGATTGCAGAAATCAAAGAAAGAAGATCCAATGCAAGGAATCTTGGATACTTTCAAGAAGGTGGAGATTAACATTCCTCTTTTAGATGCCATCAAACAAATGCCAAAATATGCAAAGTTCCTCAAGGATTTGTGCACAAATAAGAGGAAGTTCAAAGAGTTTGAAACGATTAAGGTTTCTGAGGAAGTTTCAGCTGTTCTACAAAGCAAACTCCCTCCCAAGCTAAAAGATCCGGGCAGTTTTACTATCCCTTGTATCATTGGGGGTCACAGGTTTGAGAAAGCTCTTCTTGACTTAGGTGCATCTGTCAATCTAATGCATTTTTCTGTTTTTGAATCTTTGAATATAGGGGAACTAAAGGCGACCTCTGTGAGCATCCAGTTGGCAGATAGATCAATCAAATACCCTAGCGGTATTCTGGAAGATGTCTTAGTCAAAGTTGACGGATTAATCTTACCTGTTGATTTTCTAGTATTGGAGATGAAGCCGATTCCTTTGTCAGAAGTAAAATTAACCTTAATTCTTGGTCGTCCATTCATGGCCACAGCAGGTACTAAAATTGATGTTCAAAAGGGTACACTAACTATGAATGTGCAGGGATAAACGATTGAGTACAAGGTATTTGGAGCACTCAAATTACCAAGTGATGAACATTACTATTTTCACTTAGATGCATTAGATACAATTTGTCAACAAGTGTTCAATGACAGTTGTGGTCGAGATATTGTGGACAAAGTTTTAATTCATGACTTTGGAACCATCGATGAGGATAAACAAGCTAGCAAAGTCTTAGCTCGCCTTGAAGCCTTACCTTCTTTAGGTATGTATATTTCTGCCTTTGAGCCTTTACCAGTGCCTAAGACAAAACTTGTACCATCTATTGTGCAGGCACCTCAATTGCAGTTGAAGGAACTACCAAAGCATTTGAAGTACGCGTATGTGGGCGAAGAAAGTACATTGCCGGTAATCATTGCGTCTGACCTCAGCATTGAAGAAAAAGAGAAATTGTTGAGGGTACTAAAAGAGCATAAAAAATCAATCGGATGGAGTATTGCTGATATCGGAGGAATCAGTCCCTCTAGATGTATGCATCGAATACTACTAGAGGAGGGAACAAAACCAACAAGAGATGCCCAACGCAGACTTAACCCAATAATGAAGGAGGTGGTGCTAAAAGAAGTACTCAAATTGCTAGATGTTGGCATCATTTACCCTATCTCTGATAGCAAATGGGTTAGTCCGGTACAAGTGGTTCCTAAAAAATCTGGAGTTACAGTAGTCCTTAATGAAGATAATGAGTTGGTTCCCACGCGAGTTCAAACAGGATGGCGTGTTTGCATTGACTACATAAAGCTTAATTCAGGTACTAGAAAAGATCATTTTCCACTACCTTTTATTGATCAAATGTTGGAACGTCTTGCAGGTCATAGCCATTATTGTTTTCTTGATGGATATTCGGGCTACAATCAGATTGCAATAGCACCAGAAGATCAAGACAAGACGACATTTACTTGTCCATATGGTACATTTGCCTACAAGCGCATGCCTTTTGGTCTTTGCAATGCTCCAGGTACTTTTCAAAGGTGTATGATGAGCATATTTTCAGATATGGTGGAGCACATTATTGAGGTATTTATGGATGATTTTAGTGTATTTGGTTCATCTTTTGATAAATGCCTTCATAACCTCGCTTTGGTCTTAGAAAGATGCCAAGAATGCAATCTAGTTTTAAACTGGGAAAAATGTCATTTTATGGTACAACAAGGAATTGTACTTGGTCATATCATCTCTAGCAGGGGAATAGAAGTTGACAAAGCAAAAGTGGATCTGGTAAGTAATCTTCCACCTCCATCTACAGTTAAGGGAATAAGATCTTTCCTTGGACATGCAGGTTTCTACAGGAGGTTCATCAAGGATTTCTCCAAGATAGCTAAGCCATTGTGTAACTTACTATCCAAGGATGTGACATTTGAGTTTGATGAGACATGTTTGACAGCTTTTAACAAGCTTAAACTCCTTCTTACGTCAGCACCGATCATGATGCCTCCCAATTGGGTACCTTCTTCAAAAGAAGGATGCAAAGCCAGTAGAACACTCAATGATGCCCAATTAAACTACTCCACTACAGAGAAGGAGCTCCTTTCTGTTATTTTTGCTTTAGAAAAATTTCGTGCATATTTGATTGGCACTAAAGTAATTGTATTTTCTGACCATGCAGCTCTTAGGTACCTTCTTCAAAAGAAGGATGCAAAGCCTCGCTTGAGTAGATGGATTCTATTACTTCAAGAGTTCGATCTGGAGATTAAGGACAAAAAAGGATCCGAGAATGTAGTGGCCGATCACCTCAGCCGTTTTGTGAACAATTCAGTGACCGAAGAAGACTCTTTGCCTCTAAATGAGAATTTTCCTGATGAGCAATTATTATCTTTATCTATTTCTACACCATGGTATGCTGACATTGTCAATTACCTTGTTACAGGTGATCTTCCAGGAAATGTGCCAAGAACTTACAAGGATAAGCTCGTGACAACATCAAAGTATTACATATGGGATGATCCATACCTTTTCAAATGGTGTTCTGACCAAATCATCAGATTGTGTGTGCCAGAATCAGAATTTCAATCCATACTCACGTTTTGTCACTCATATGCTTGTGGAGGACATTCTGGTCCAAAGAAGACAGCTTTGAAAGTATTGCAATGTGGATTTCATTGGCCGAGTTTGTTCAAAGATGCATATACTTTCTGCTATACTTGTGATAGGTGTCAAAGGTTAGGTAATCTCTCATCTAGGAATCAGATGCCTTTATCACCTATTCTAATAGTTGAAGGTGCATATGCACAAGTAAGGTAACAGAGGCTCATTCCAGTGACTTCTGTGCTAACGCCATCGAGTGTTTTCCTTCGGCCTATCAGGAGACCACAGCTTTTGTCCACAGGATCAAAATGTAAACCTTCAGGTCTTATACTAATGACAATACCGTCATGAGATGCTCTCCCTCCCAGCTGCCCTATAAGTAAACATTTGAAGATCCAAACCACATTAAGTTGGTGGAGAAAGCTCACACCGTAGACATATGGGCGCAATCAAGCCCCACGCACACAAAAGTGTACAGTGACCACCTCAAGGTGAAAGTAAAAGTGAATATGCTAAGAAAATGTGCAACTGGACTAAATGCTTGATTGAACACACAAAGATAATGAGAAAGAAATATGGGTTGCCTCCCATAAGCGCTAAATTTAGCGTCGTCAGCCAGACGAAATAGCGTATCAAGTGAGTGGAACAGGATCAAAGAGCCTTAAATTCTCATCAAGATGTTCTGTTGCTGGCTCTAAATAGTGCTTGAGACGATGACCATTCACTTTAAAAATATTTCCTGTCTGTGGGTGTTGAAGATTCACTGCACCATGTTAAAAAACATGAGTAATAAGGAATGGACCATACCATCGTGAACGGAGCTTACCTATGAATAGTCGGAGGCGTGTGTTATATAATAAGACTTTCTGCCCAAGTTCAAAATGTTTTCTCAAAATGGTCTTATCATGATAGGCCTTGATCTTCTCCTTGTATATTTTAGAGCTCTCATAGGCTTCATTTCGGAGTTCTTCCAACTCACTCAACTGCAACTTTCGTTGCTCTCCTGCAGCCTTCATCTCAAAATTGTACTGTTTGATAGCCCAATATGCTTTGTGCTCTAATTCGACTGGTAAGTGGCAGGGTTTGCCAAAAACCAACCTGTATGGTGACATTCCAATCGGAGTTTTGTAGGCTATACGATAAGCCCATAGAGCATCCATGAGACGATCAGACCAATCCTTGCGTGAGGAACTCACAGTCTTCTCCAATATCTGCTTAATTTCCCTATTACAAATTTCAGCTTGTCCGCTTGTCTGTGGATGATATGGCGTGGATACCTTATGTTTGACTCCGTACTTTTGCAATAGTGCTGCAAAAAGTTTATTATTGAAATGGGACCCTCCATCACTAATGATCGCCCTGGGTGTTCCAAATCTTGCAAATATATTTTCTTTAAGAAATCTGAGAACAACTCGAGAATCATTAGTCTTGGATGGAACTGCTTCCACCCATTTTGAAACATAATCCACAGCAAGTAAGATATATAAATAACCTTTAGATGAAGGAAAAGGTCCCATGAAATCAATACCCCAAACATCAAAAATTTCAACTATTAGAATAGGTGATAAAGGCATCTGATTCCTAGATGAAAGATTACCTAACCTTTGACACCTATCACAAGTAGAGCAGAAAGTATATGCATCTTTGAACAAACTCGGCCAATGAAATCCACATTGCAATACTTTCAAAGCTGTCTTCTTTGGACCAGAATGTCCTCCACAAGCATATGAGTGACAAAACGTGAGTATGGATTGAAATTCTGATTCTGGCACACACCGTCTGATGATTTGGTCAGAACACCATTTGAAAAGGTATGGATCATCCCATATGTAATACTTTGATGTTGTCACGAGCTTATCCTTGTAAGTTCTTGGCACATTTCCTGGAAGATCACCTGTAACAAGGTAATTGACAATGTCAGCATACCATGGTGTAGAAATAGATAAAGATAATAATTGCTCATCAGGAAAATTCTCATTTAGAGGCAAAGAGTCTTCTTCGGTCACTGAATTGTTCACCAAACGGCTGAGGTGATCGGCCACTACATTCTCGGATCCTTTTTTGTCCTTAATCTCCAGATCGAACTCTTGAAGTAATAGAATCCATCTAATCAAGCGAGGCTTTGCATCCTTCTTTTGAAGAAGGTACCTAAGAGCTGCATGGTCAGAAAATACAATTACTTTAGTGCCAATCAAATATGCACGAAATTTTTCTAAAGCAAAAATAACAGAAAGGAGCTCCTTCTCTGTAGTGGAGTAGTTTAATTGGGCATCATTGAGTGTTCTACTGGCTTAGTAGATAACATGAGGTACTTTATTTACTCGTTGTCCCAAAACTGCTCCTACAGCATAATCTGAAGCATCGCACATTAGTTCAAAAGGGAGGCTCCAATTGGGAGGCATCATGATCGGTGCTGACGTAAGAAGGAGTTTAAGCTTGTTAAAAGCTGTCAAACATGTCTCATCAAACTCAAATGTCACATCCTTGGATAGTAAGTTACACAATGGCTTAGCTATCTTGGAGAAATCCTTGATGAACCTCCTGTAGAAACCTGCATGTCCAAGGAAAGATCTTATTCCCTTAACTGTAGATGGAGGTGGAAGATTATTTACCAGATCCACTTTTGCTTTGTCAACTTCTATTCCCCTGCTAGATATGATATGACCAAGTACAATTCCTTGTTGTACCATAAAATGACATTTTTCCCAGTTTAAAACTAGATTGCATTCTTGGCATCTTTCTAAGACCAAAGCGAGGTTATGAAGGCATTTATCAAAAGATGAACCAAATACACTAAAATCATCCATAAATACCTCAATAATGTGCTCCACCATATCTGAAAATATGCTCATCATACACCTTTGAAAAGTACCTGGAGCATTGCAAAGACCAAAAGGCATGCGCCTGTAGGCAAATGTACCATATGGAGAAGTAAATGTCGTCTTGTCTTGATCTTCTGGTGCTATTGCAATCTGATTGTAGCCCGAATATCCATCTAGAAAACAATAATGGCTATGACCTGCAAGACGTTCCAACATTTGATCAATAAAAGGTAGTGGAAAATGATCTTTTCTAGTACCTGAATTAAGCTTTCTGTAGTCAATGCAAACACGCCATCCTGTTTGAACTCGCGTGGGAACCAACTCATTATCTTCATTAAGGACTACTGTAACTCCAGATTTTTTAGGAACCACTTGTACCGGACTAACCCATTTGCTATCAGAGATAGGGTAAATGATGCCAACATCTAGCAATTTGAGTACTTCTTTTAGCACCACCTCCTTCATTATTGGGTTAAGTCTGTGTTGGGCATCTCTTGTTGGTTTTGTTCCCTCCTCTAGTAGTATTCGATGCATACATCTAGAGGGACTGATTCCTCTGAGATCAGCAATACTCCATCCGATTGATTTTTTATGCTCTTTTAGTACCCTCAACAATTTCTCTTCTTCTTCAATGCTGAGGTCAGACGCAATGATTACCGGCAATGTACTTTCTTCGCCCACATACGCGTACTTCAAATGCTTTGGTAGTTCCTTCAACTCCAATTGAGGTGCCTGCACAATAGATGGTACAAGTTTTGTCTTAGGCACTGGTAAAGGCTCAAAGGCAGAAATATACATACCTAAAGAAGGTAAGGCTTCAAGGCGAGCTAAGACTTTGCTAGCTTGTTTATCCTCATCGATGGTTCCAAAGTCATGAATTAAAACTTTGTCCACAATATCTCGACCACAACTGTCATTGAACACTTGTTGACAAATTGTATCTAATGCATCTAAGTGAAAACAGTAATGTTCATCACTTGGTAATTTGAGTGCTCCAAATACCTTGTACTCAATCGTTTGTCCCTGCACATTCATAGTTAGTGTACCCTTTTGAACATCAATTTTAGTACCTGCTGTGGCCATGAATGGACGACCAAGAATTAAGGTTAATTTTACTTTTGACAAAGGAATCGACTCCATCTCCAATACCAGAAAATCAGCAGGTAAAATTAATCCGTCAACTTTGACTAAGACATCTTCTAGAATACCCCTAGGGTATTTGATTGATCTATCTGCCAACTGGATGCTCACAGAGGTCGCCTTTAGTTCCCCTATATTCAAAGATTCAAAAACGGAAAAAGGCATTAGATTGACAGATGCACCTAAGTCAAGAAGAGCTTTCTCAAACCTGTGACCCCCAATGATACAAGGGATAGTAAAACTGCCCGGATCTTTTAGCTTGGGAGGGAGTTTGCTTTGTAGAACAGCTGAAACTTCCTCAGAAACCTTAATCGTTTCAAACTCTTTGAACTTCCTCTTATTTGTGCACAAATCCTTGAGGAACTTTGCATATTTTGGCATTTGTTTGATGGCATCTAAAAGAGGAATGTTAATCTCCACCTTCTTGAAAGTATCCAAGATTCCTTGCATTGGATCTTCTTTCTTTGATTTCTGTAATCTGCTAGGAAAAGGAGCATGTGAAGAAATATAATTTGGAAGGTTAGAGTTAACCTGAAGGTTTGGCGTTTCCTGGAAAGGAGTAGCACTGCTGCTAGAATTTGGATCTAGAATGTCTGGATTGATCATATTGTCAGAGTCAAGGTTCTTCTCTTCTTCTGGCATGCTCATTTCAATTGTTTTCCCTCCCCTCAGAGTGATTGCTTTAGCATGTTCATTAATCTTAGGGTTGACAACAACTTGGCCAGGAAGCTTTCCAGGTTCTCTTTGATTTAATGCAGTGGCTAACTGTCCCATTTGTGGTTCCAAATTTGCAATGGCGTTATCAGTTTTCTGCATGAATGCTTGAGTGCTCTGTGCCATAGATGTAACCATATCTTCAAGTGATGGTTTCGGAGGCTCCACTTGAACCCGATGTTCTAGTAATTGAGCAAAAGGTTGTTGCATTGGTTGATTATTACTCCACCTAAAATTTGGATGATTCCTCCATCCTGGATTGTAGGTAGGAGCAAATGGATCATTCCTTGGCCTTTGCATTTGGTTTTGATTCTGATTTGGATAAGTACCGAATGCATTTATTTGTGCATCCAAGACCGTAACTTCATTTTGTGGAGAACTTTCCATAGCATGTCCAGGTGTACTGCACACAACACACACTTGAGAGCCTGGAACGATTAACTGCTTCACCATATTTATCAAGTTTGCAATTTGGGCTTCCATGTTTGAACTTGATTGTGCTTCGTAGATTCCATCCCTTTTCTGAGGTTCTCTCACTCTGTTGTAGCTCCATTGTTGAGAATTAGTTGACAGAGTTTCGAACATCTCCCTGGCTTGTCCGGCATTGTTATTCATCAATCCACCACCAGATGTGGCGTCCACCATTTTGCGATCTGAATCTAGCATCCCTTCATAAAAATATTGCATTAGTAGCCATTCTTGAATATTATGATGAGGACAAGAGCTTAAGAGCCTCTTGTATCTCTCCCAATATTCGTGGAATGCTTCTCCATCATTTTGTTGGATGCTCACTATCTCTTTCCTTATTTTATTTGTCTTTTGAGCTGGAAAGAATTTCGTCAAGAACTTGTTTGCCAAATCTGTCCATGTTCTAATTGAAGCTCTTGGTAAAGAGTGAAGCCATGTCTTTGCTTGTTCCTTCAGACTAAATGGAAACAATCGCAGATGAACCTGCTCATCAGTTAAACCTCTTATTTTAATTGTGGAACAGACATCAGAGAATTCTTTAAGATGCATGTGAGGATCTTCTCCAGCATGGCCTAAGAACGTAGGCAACAAATGAATCATTCCTGACTTTAGTTCAAAGTTGTCTACAGTAGTCTGAGGGTAGACAATGCATGAAGCTTGATCTGCTGCTTGAGGCACAGAGAAATCCTTAAGTGGCTTGTTCATGTTATCTGGTTCTTCTTCCATTTGAACTGGGGCTGTGGGACTTGTAGTTGGTGATGACAAAGGTGATCTCTCTGGAGTGCGATGCTCTCTTTGACAAAATAAACGGATATCCGCTAATTTTGTGCTTAACGAAATGTTGTCACTCGATAAGTTCCCAAGATTTGAGCTGGACATTCATGTATCTGCAAAATAGGAAAAATAACAATATAAATGAACTTCTTAGGTGGCGAGGCCAACCATGAACATAAATTAATATAGAGAAAATTTGGTGGATGGCAGTGCCAATCACAACCAGAGGATTAAAGGAGTTAGTTGACAATATATAAAAAGTTAGTATACAGAAGAAATAAAATGGGGCAGAAAAGGCCAACCATAGAAAAAATGATGTTAGTAAATATTAAGGCATATTAATAGGCGGTAGAACCAGCCATTAATATTAATAAATATATATATATATATATCAACAATAGTAGGTGGTAGAACCAGCCATTAATATTAATAAATATATACATATATCAACAATAGTAGGTGGTAGAACCAGCCATTAATATTAATAAAATTGGGCTTTAAGCCAACCACGTTAAATAATGACATGTAATGTAAAACCTTCCATGTAGGAGGTGCTAACAACAAAAATAAATAAATAAATTATATACAAGAGTTAGATGACATTATATTAGATAATCACATCCCAGGCAATGGCGCCAAAAATTGTTGTGTCGTTAGTAACAATTTAAAATAACCTACAAATGTACAATTAATATATATAGTGAAAAAGTAAGAGTCGATCCCACAAGGAGTGATGCTAATAGATATACAACCTAACACTTGAATATAGTTGATACAATTATAAGGGGGGAAAAAGGGGTTAATTCTTGAAATAGATAAAAATTAAGACGAAGAAATTGATGTTAAGAACAAGAATGAGAATTGATATTAATGAAAATAATAGCTAAGACTCACTATCCATCACAAGACATTCAAACAATTTATAAGAAATAATGGACTAACAATTTAAACAAGTATATGATGACAACATTCACAACAAGGTCATGGTCAAACTCAAGTTGTATGATTCTCTCTTAATTGCATGTAAAGTGTATGGCGTATACCTCATCACGTGTATTCTTAATTGAAATCTAGCATGGCGTCTGCATCAATCAACAATCAAGAATCCAATAAGAGCAAAGAGAATATGAATGTCACAAGAATCCTAATACATGGTATTTGTACTTAGGTATTCAAGAATTAATTTTTCATAATTCATTTTCAACTGAATTATATGTTGCAAGAAAGAACATATTCAACAAGGCAATTGACTATGCTCTACAACAATTAATTCTAATACATGCTTCAAAGTTAGCTAATCAAAGAAACACAATACTAGAACTCACATAACATGGAAAAATCAAAATTATCATGCTTGTAGAAATTGAAATCCACACAACTTATAAAATTGAAAGCATGCTTGGGGCTTCAAGACAAGCCCTAACTAACAAGAGTTTAGTTATACATAACCAAATAAAACATGAAACATAAAAACATAATTACAAATACAAGCCTTGTTTTCTTCTTTTCCTTCTCTTTTTGCTTCCAATCCTTCTCCTTCTTTCCTTCTTGTCTCCCAACTCTCCCTCCTAGCTTCTACTCCTCTCTATTTATAGATAAAATGAGCACATAGTGGAGGAGCTAGTGCCATCTTTTGGTGGTGGAATGTCCATCAAATTCGTGTGGTGGATTGTCCACTCTTTGAATGGAAATGGTATCATCAATGACATCAACTTCCAATTACACACTAATCTTGTAACTGCATTCTGGGCCTAAACGAAACATATTATGAACTCAAACCCTGTATCAATATTGTAGATACAAATGTGTAGATAATTATGGGCTTTTGAATCACGCAATTTGGACATCAGATGCTCAAGTTATGGGCTTCTAAATGTCTGGTCTGCAAACAGAAATTATGCTTCGGATATAACTTCCAAACTTGACTTCGAGGCAACTTTTAGAGGCCCAAATGAACTCATATTTTTGTGAACCAATACTTCCTGAAAAGCTTGAAGTGTCCTCTAAAAATTTTCTGAAGATCAAATCTCATTCAAGAAGATCTTAAGTACAATAATCTTGAAAATTCAGCTTTTAAGCACAATTTCTTGGCATTGCTTTGGTAGTATTTTATCACTTTAAAAACGTATATTCTGGCACTTATCACAACCCCCAACCAGCTTATTGCTAGTGCCTAGTAATTCAAGCGTAAAAATGTTATGAGAAATGATTGAAAGTAACAATACTAGAACAAAAGGTAAGAGATCACAATTCCTATCCAGATTAGTATAGTCACAACTTCCAACACTTGTGTGTGTGCTAAGCCAAAACCTTCATACCACAATCCATAATGCATATAACCTCAAACAATTTATCCAAGTAAAAGCCTCAACTCCATATTCTCACAGGGTATAGAAGGATTTTTGGGCTATGAATTTCTCTCATGGAGTTGGAAAATAGATATGCACTCAGAAGAAAAGTCAATTTAAGGACAAACAAATAAACAAACATTGATCAAATGATAGCTATATTAGCTGTCAAGAACTTCCACCAGTCTTAACACAAACCTGCTTTGGAATTCTATTGATCAACATTTTCCAATTGACAAACTAATAGAGCCTTAAGAGAGAATCATACAACTTGAGTTTGGCCATGACTTTGTTGTGAATGTTGTCATCATATGCTTGTTAAATTTGTTAGTCTATTATTTCTTATAAATTGTTTGAATGTTTTGTGGTGGATTGTGAGTCTTAGCTATTGTTTTCATTAATATCAATTCTCATTCTTGTTCTCAACATCAATTTCTTTGTCTTAATTTTTATCTATTACAAGATTTAACCCCCCCTTTTCCCCCTTTTATAATTGTATCAATTATATTCACGTGTTAGATTATATATCTATTAGCATCACTCCTTGTGGGATCGACTCTTACTTGTTCACTATATATTAGTTGTGTAGATTTCAATTTCTACAAGCATGATGATTTTGATTTTTCCATATTATGTGAGTTCTAGTATTGTGTTTCTTTGAGTAGCTAACTTTGAAGCATGTATTAGAATTAATTGTTGTAGAACATGGTCAATTGCCTTGTTGAATATGTTCTTTCTTGCAACATATAATTCAATTGAAAATGAATTATGAAAAATCAATTCTTGAATACCAAAGTACAACTACCATGTATTAGGATTCTTGTGACATTCATATTCTCTTTGCTCTTATTGAATTCTTGATTGTTGATTGATGCAGATGCCATGCTAGATTTCAATTAAGAATACACGTAATGAGGTAGACGCCATACACTTTACATGCAATTAAGAGAGAATCATACAACTTGAGTTTTGCCATGACCTTGTTGTGAATGTTGTCATCATATGCTTGTTAAAATTGTTAGTCTATTATTTCTTATAAATTGTTTGAATGTTTTGTGGTGGATTGTGAGTCTTAGCTATTGTTTTCATTAATATCAATTCTCATTCTTGTTCTCAACATCAATTTCTTTGTCTTAATTTTTATCTATTACAAGATTTAACCCCCCCTTTTCCCCCTTTTATAATTGTATCAATTATATTCAAGTGTTAGATTATATATCTATTAGCATCACTCCTTGTGGGATCGACTCTTACTTGTTCACTATATATTAGTTGTACATTTGTAAGTATATTTTAAATTGTTACTAACGACATAACAATTTTTGACGCCGTTTCCGGGGACTAGCAATAAGCTGGTTGGGGGTTGTGATAAGTTCCAGAATATACGTTTTTAAAGTGATAAAATACTACCAAAGCAATGCCAAGAAATTGTGCTTAAAAGCTGAATTTTCAAGATTATTGTACTTAAGATCTTCTTGGATGTTTTGCAGGTTAAGAGGTAGTAAGAGCTGTCGGAATGAGATTTGATCTTCAAAAAATATTTAGAGGACACTTCAAGCTTTGCAGTAAGTGCTGGTTCACAAAAATCAGAGTTCGTTTGGGCCTCTAAAGGTTGCCTCAAAGTCAAGTCTGGAAGTTATATCCGAAGCAGATTTTATGTTTGCAGACCAGACCTTTAGAAGCCCATAACTTGAGTGTCTGATGTCCAACTTGAGTGATTCAAAAGCCCATAATTATCTAAACATTTTTATCTACAATATTGTTGAAGGGTTTGAGTTCATAATAGGCTTAGTTTAGGCCCAGAATGCAGTTACAAGATTAGTGTGTAATTGGAAGTTGATGTCATTGATGATACCATTTCCATTCAAAGAGTGGACAATCCACCACACCAATTTGATGGACAATCCACCACCAAAAGATGGCACTAACTCCTCCACTATGTGCTCATTTTCTCTATAAATAGAGAGGAGTAGGAGCTAGGAGGGAGAGCTTGGAGACAAGAAGGAAAGAGGAGAAGGATTGGAGGCAAAAAGAGGAGAAGGAAAAGAAGAAAACAAGGCTTGTGTTTGTAATTATGTTTTTATGTTTCATGTTTTATTTGGTTATGTATAACTAAACTCTTGTTAGTTAGGGCTTGTCTTGAAGCCCCAAGCATGCTTTCAATTTTATAAGTTGTGTGGATTTCAATTTCTACAAGCATGATGATTTTGATTTTTCCATGTTATGTGAGTTCTAGTATTGTGTTTCTTTGATTAGCTAACTTTGAAGCATGTATTATAATTAATTGTTGTAGAGCATAGTCAATTGCCTTGTTGAATATGTTCTTTCTTGCAACATATAATTCAGTTGAAAATGAATTATGAAAAATCAATTCTTGAATACCTAAGTACAAATACCATGTATTAGGATTCTTGTGACATTCATATTCTCTTTGCTCTTATTGGATTCTTGATTGTTGATTGATGCAGACGCCATGCTAGATTTCAATTAAGAATACACGTGATGAGGTATACGCCATACACTTTACATGCAATTAAGAGAGAATCATACAACTTGAGTTTGGCCATGACCTTGTTGTGAATGTTGTCATCATATGCTTGTTTAAATTGTTAGTCCATTATTTCTTATAAATTGTTTGAATGTCTTATAAAATTGAAAGCATGCTTAGGGCTTCAAGACAAGCCCTAGCTAACAAGAGTTTAGTTATACATAACCAAATAAAACATAAAACATAAAAACATAATTACAAACACAAGCCTTGTTTTCTTCTTTTCCTTCTCCTCTTTTTGCCTCCAATCCTTCTCCTCTTTTTGCCTCCAATCCTTCTCCTCTTTCCTTCTTGTCTCCAAGCTCTCCCTCCTAGCTCCTACTCCTCTCTATTTATAGAGAAATGAGCACATAGTGGAGGAGTTAGTGCCATCTTTTGGTGGTGGATTGTCCATCAAATTGGTGTGGTGGCATATTCATGCACTAAGTTGTTTTGGTACTGGTACAATTAGTTTGAGTCAATTTTTCTATCTGGATTATTAGAAAGCAACTTTTAACACACTTTTGTCCACAAATACTAAGCCTTGTGGTAAGATGGATGATAATGCATATGACTAAGACTATTTTTCTGGTTCAAGCACAAATGAGTGGAGAGAAATGAGTAAACAACTTATGAACTTGCATTGATCTCTTGAAATGGATAATTACTGTCAATGAACACCATTACATTGTTTGTGGAATGATTGGATGAATGCTGAGGATAATATTGATCAATGTTTGAGAACAATGTTGTAATTTTACTGGGCCTTTGTTTGAGATGTTCTATATTATGAATTCGAGACATAAAAAAAAAGAAAAAAAAAGAAACAATGATGAAAAAGAAAAAAAAGAAAGAAAGAAGACAGAGAAAAAAAAAGAGAAAAAAATTGTTATGTGTATTCGTCATTCGTCAGTAGATAAGTTTTTCTGTGATAAGGCTCTATTAGTTTGTCAATTGGAAAATGTTGATCAATAGAATTCCAAAGCAGGTTTGTGGTAAGACTGGTGGAAGTTCTTGACAGCTAATATACCTATCATTTGATCAATGTTTGTTTGTTTGTTTATCCTTAAATTGACTTTTCTTCTGAGTGCATATCTATTTTCCAACTCCATGAGAGAAATTCATAGCCCAAAAATCCTTCTATACCCTGTGAGAATATGGAGTTGAGGCTTTTACTTGGATAAATTGTTTGAGGTTATATGCATTATGGATTGTGGTATGAAGGTTTTGGCTTAGCACACACACAAGTGTTGGAAGTTGTGACTATACTAATCTGGATAGGAATTGTGATCTCTTACCTTTTGTTCTAGTATTGTTACTTTCAATCATTTCTCATAACATTTTTACGCTTGAATTACTAGGCACTAGCAATAAGCTGGTTGGGGGTTGTGATAAGTGCCAGAATATACGTTTTTAAAGTGATAAAATACTACCAAAGCAATGCCAAGAAATTGTGCTTAAAAGCTGAATTTTCAAGATTATTGTACTTAAGATCTTCTTGGATGTTTTGCAGGTTAAGAGGCAGTATGAGCTGTCGGAATGAGATTTGATCTTCAGAAAATTTTTAGAGGACACTTCAAGCTTTTCAGGAAGTATTGGTTCACAAAAATATGAGTTCATTTGGGCCTCTAAAAGTTGCCTCGAAGTCAAGTTTGGAAGTTATATCCGAAGCATAATTTCTGTTTGCAGACCAGACATTTAGAAGCCCATAACTTGAGCATCTGATGTCCAAATTGCGTGATTCAAAAGCCCATAATTATCTACACATTTGTATCTACAATATTGATACGGGGTTTGAGTTCATAATATGCTTCGTTTAGGCACAGAATGCAGTTACAAGATTAGTGTGTAATTGGAAGTTGATGTCATTGATGATACCATTTCCATTCAAAGAGTGGACAATCCAACACACGAATTTGATGGACATTCCACCACCAAAAGATGGCACTATCTCCTCCACTATGTGCTCATTTTATCTATAAATAGAGTGGAGTAGGAGCTAGGAGGGAGAGTTGGGAGACAAGAAGGAAAGAAGGAGAAGGATTGGAAGCAAAAAGAGAAGGAAAAGAAGAAAACAAGGCTTGTATTTGTAATTATGTTTTTATGTTTCATGTTTTATTTGGTTATGTATAACTAAACTCTTGTTAGCTAGGGCTTGTCTTGAAGCCCCAAGCATGCTTTCAATTTTATAAGTTGTGTGGATTTCAATTTCTACAAGCATGATGATTTTGATTTTTCCATGTTATGTGAGTTCTAGTATTGTGTTTCTTTGATTAGCTAACTTTGAAGCATGTATTAGAATTAATTGTTGTAGAGCATAGTCAATTGCCTTGTTGAATATGTTCTTTCTTGCAACATATAATTCAGTTGAAAATGAATTATGAAAAATCAATTCTTGAATACCTAAGTACAAATACCATGTATTAGGATTCTTGTGACATTCATATTCTCTTTGCTCTTATTGGATTCTTGATTGTTGATTGATGCAGACGCCATGCTAGATTTCAATTAAGAATACACGTGATGAGGTATACGCCATACACTTTACATGCAATTAAGAGAGAATCATACAACTTGAGTTTGGCCATGACCTTGTTGTGAATGTTGTCATCATATGCTTGTTTAAATTGTTAGTCCATTATTTCTTATAAATTGTTTGAATGTCTTGTGGTGGATAGTGAGTCTTAGCTATTATTTTCATTAATATCAATTCTCATTCTTGTTCTTAACATCAATTTCTTCGTCTTAATTTTTATCTATTTCAAGAATTAACCTCTTTTCCCCCCCCCCTTATAATTGTATCAATTATATTCAAGTGTTAGGTTGTATATCTATTAGCATCACTCTTTGTGGGATCGACTCTTACTTGTTCACTATATATATTAATTGTACATTTGTAGGTTATTTTAAATTGTTACTAACGACACAACACTAAGAAACATGATTTAGAGATCTTTATGATGCAATTTATGCAGCAAACTACTCTGGCTATTCAAAAATTGGAGACACAAGTAGGACAAATGGCTAAAGAGATGAGTGAAAGATACAAAGGAGAGCTTTCAGCATAGCCCACTAGTAATCCAACTAGGATGGAACATCTTAAGGCTGTCACGACACTGAGAAGTGGAAAAGTCATTAATAATAGGGCAGTGGAGTCAAAACTTGCTAAAAACGATTGTAATCAAGTTGTAGACCAGGTACATAAAGGTCTCAGTTCTGCAATAGATGCTACAAAGGACTAAAGGAGAGATTCACCACCTTTCTTGCAAAGGTTTGCTAAAAGAAAATTGATCCTGGAGTTGTTGATGTCTTTGAAAATTTGCGTAAGGTAGAAATTAATATTCCACTTCTTGATGCTATAAAACAAATTCCTTATTACACTAAATTTTTGAAAGAATATTGCACTAACAAGAGGAGGTTTGTTGAGCATGAGGAAGTAGCTTTGAATGAAGAGGTAAGTCTTGCTTTGTTACATAAGCTTCCACCAAAGCTTAAGGATCCTGGTAGTTTCACTATACCTAGTAAGATAGGGAACCAATTCTTTGAAAAAGAACTGCTGAACCTTAGTGCAAGTATAAATTTGTTACTTTTCTCTATGTATGAGAGACTAGGTTTAGGAGAGCTTCAACCTATATCCATCACTCTAGAATTGGCTGACTGTAATGTCAAGGGACCTAGAGAAATTTTAGAAGATGACTTAGTCACACTAAAAGGATTAATCTTGCCTGCTGATTTCATTATTTTGGATATGGAAGATAGTCCAATGTCAGCATCTTTACCTATTATTCTTTGTCATCCCTTTATGATTATTGCTGACATAAATATTTTTGTGAAAAAAGGAACTTTAACCATGAAGGTCAATGATCACGAGTTGGAATTTCATGTGTTTGAAGCTATGAAAGCTCATGATGATCATTGTTTCCATGTTGATATTATACGTGATCTTGTGAGTGAGGTTTTTCAAGTATCATGCGAAGAACCATTAGAGGTGGTGGTAACATAAGGCTTAGTCGATGGGGCAATTTCTACAAAAACTGTGAAGCTTGATAACTATATTGAGCAGACTATTCAGGCATTCCAGCTTGATCCGCCATATGTTGGTAAGCACCGAAATTGGAGCTGAAGTAGTTACTGAATCATTTGAAATACATATATTTGACAGATGGAAACACTTTATCTGTTATAGTGGCTATAATTTTAAGTTTGGGAGAGGAAGAAAAATCGATGTGAATCTTACGGTAACATAAAACTTCACTTGGGTGGACAATAGTTGGCATTAGGGGAATTAGCTCAGTGGGGTGCATGCACCAAATTTTGATGAAGAATGATACTAAGACATCCAGAGAGGCTCAAATAAGATTGAATCCACATATGAAACATGTTGTTAAAGCTAAGAATCTCAAATTGTTGGATGTGGGTGTGATATATTCAATTTTAGATAGCAAATAGGTGAGTCCAATTCATGTAGTCCTAAAGAAGAATGGAATAACTATGATTAAAAATGAAAATAATGAGTTGATACCCACTAAGATGACTACTGGATGGAGAGTCTGTATTGATTATTGGAAGCTAAATAATGAGACGAGGAAGGAACAGTTTCCATAGCCATTCATTGATCAGATGTTGGAGTGCTTAGCAAGGCATAGTCATTATTGTCATCATTGCACCAAAAGACAAGGCAAAGACCACTTTTACATATCCTTGTGACACTTTTGCATACGGTATGATGCCATTCGAGTTACGTAATTCCGTAGCCACATTCCATGGATGCATGACGAATATTTTTTCTGACATGATTGAGCAGTTTATTGAGGTCTTCATGGATGATTTTAGCTTATTTGGATCAAATTTTGATGAGTGTCTAGAACATTTACAGTTGGTTTTGGAAAGGTGTGAGGAAATGAATCTTGTTTCAAGAAAAATGTCATTTTAGGTTAATGAGGGAATTGTATTGGGACATTTAATTTCAAGCCAAGGTATTGAAGTGGACAAGATAAAAATTGAAATTATTTCCAAGTTGCCAAACCCAACAACAATAAAGGGTGTAAGTAGTTTTCTTGGGCATGCAAAGTTCTACAATTAAAATATTTTTCAAAGATTTCTAAACCATTGTGTGCTTAGTGAACAAGGTGCTGAATTTTTGTGGACTGAAGACTGTCGGTTAGCTTTTGATTTACTAAAAGAAGCTTTTACATCAACTCTTATAATGTGCACGCCAGACTGGGCATTACCGTTTGAATTGATGTGTGATGCAAGTGATTACTCATAAGGATTAAGGAGCCATCTTGGGACAACGAAAGGATAAGATTCCTTATGCAATTTACTATATGTGATACCCCAACCCGAAAATACCAAAGAAAATAACAATAATAATAATAAATAATTAAATTGGTAATTTGGGTTTGCGTCAGAAAGAGAGAGAAAAGAGGGAAGAAAGAAAGAAAGAGAGAGAAAAGAGGGAAGAAAGAAAGAAAGAGTTTGGGCAAGACTAAAGCTTAGAGAGAGAAAGAAAGAGAAAGAGAGAGTTTGGGCAAGACTAAAGCTTAGAGCTTGGTGGTTTGGTGATGCTCAACAACATATAAGAAGGATTCAAGGAGGAATTGATGATTTTGGTAAGTTTTATAGAGTTTCTAAAAATCTAGGCTTTGTTAGATTTGTTCAAATCTTCCATATATGGGTTTAGGTGCTTGAGGAAGATGATTATATACTTGATTGTGGTTATGAATGTAGGTTTTGTTGTTGATTTAGAGTTGAGGTTCGATTTAAAGAATTTCCATGTTTCAGAAATAAATTTCTAGAGAGAGAAAAGGTAGAATTCCTTGAATTTGTGGTTTAATTTACGTTTGTATATGTTATTGGAAAAATATTAATTGTGGAATGGATTGTGAATTTGCCATATGTTAGGTTGGGAATTCAAACCCTAGATTTTAGAAATTTCCTATTTTTCTGAATTTACGTGGATTCGAGGTAGGAGATTCTAGCCCAATCGTTTCGTTTCCTTCTTATTATCTAAATGTGTTATTTAATCTTCATTGGTTTTCATATTTGTGTTTTTCCTTATTTTCTCCCTAAGGAAAGAATGAATCTAGGATTATTCTCATATTTCATAAAATGTTAGATTGCAGTCTGATTGATTGCTTGGTCTTATACCAAGCATGTGTGGTTCCTTTTCATGCATCATGAGTAGTTTTATATATATAACTAGGATTCTTTTGTATCTATATTGATTTCATGGCATGGCATTGTTGCATTAGAGCCACATGGAAGTGCAAACATGAATTCGTGACTTTCATAGGTTGTTTGAACATCGTATAGAATGAGGGTTGTGGAACCCCGGCTTGTTGCAACCGAATGACAACCATATGAGGCAACATATTGAGATTCCAAGGGATCGACTCAAAGAACCTGCGTCACTATGGGCAAGGCTGGTGTCTTGTAATTGGTCACGTTTTTCTTAATGAGTCATATGGTGGCAGTGTTCACCGATAGCAATGTGCTGGGATGGATGCCGAGGCGTCATCCCATCAAGACTCATGGGGAAGAAATGAGACCACAGATTGATGAGTATTTGATATGGTGGTTCATTGTTTTTAGCATGCTGCTGCATTTATTTATCTTTAATTTGAGCTATTGTATTTTGTTATCCTCTTTGACCTTACTAAGTCATTGCTCTTTACTTCCCTTTCTTCCTACACAGACGAGACTGGTACGGATACCGGCACTACGGATCTGTAGAAGGTGGCATGACATGGTGCCACCTGGAGACACTAGGATGATATTAGGTTAAAGGATTGACCTCCTTTATTTTGTTGGGTATTATATATGCGGATTGATGATTGTGTATGTTGATTACATTTGTGAACACTTTGTCAGTGTCCGGTTGGTACGGGTAAGAGAGTGCCTTGTGATAGGACTTTGGAATCTAAATGTGAACTTTATCGGTTGAATTGCAAGTTGATACATGTATGGTTGCTATGTTTTATTATGTATTGCGGATGCATGCTGTAGATGACCTGAAGCCCTGCCTAGGATTGTGGATACATGTGATGTGATGGCCGGAGGCCTTATATGATTATTGAATATGTGCTGCACATTTTAGGTAGGCATTCTGCGATATACAGAGAGATGCTGCTAGATTTTTGGTAGGAATTGTGGATCTTAAATGTTTGACTAAGATTGAATATCATATTAATAGTTTAAAGGTTATATACCTTGTGGATAATAGTTAGGATTAAATAGTAGCGCCTCACAGGTCAGGGCGTTACACTATACATCAACAATTATGAATGACACTCAGTTGAATTATTCCACAACAGAGAATGAGCTCTTGGCCATTGTTTTTTCTCTTGAAAAATTCTGGTCCTATCTTGTTGGCTCACGGGTGGTCATGTACACAGATCACGCAGCTCTGAGGTACATGATGATGAAGAAAGATTCAATACCACGACTCATACATTGGGTTCACCTTTTGGAAGAGTTTGACCTAGAAATAAAAGATAAAAAAGGAATGGAGAATGTGGTGGCTAATCACCTGTCTCGATTGATATATGAGGGTGTCTATGATGAGCTTCCATTGTTTGAATCTTTTCTGGATGAATAACTTCTCTTGGTGACGGAAACTCTCTGGTATGTAGACATAGTCAATTATCTTATGACTAACTATTTTTTGTCTGGTCTTTCATATCAGGAAAGGAAGCGGATAATTTCTAGGGCCTAGGATTACATCTAGGATGATCCCTATTTATTCAAGATTCGCCCATACCAAATTATTCGTCAATGTATTCCCCAATTTGAGCAGCTAGAAATTATGAAGCATTGTCAAGCCTATGCTTGTGGTGGACACTTTGGAACCAAGAAAATAGCTCTTAAGGTATTTCACTCTAGATTTTATTGATCCATTACTTTTAAAGATGCTTTCTTTTTTTGCATGAGTTTTGACAGTTGGCAAAAGACTGGAAACATATCTGTCCGGGCTCAAATGCCACTGATTGGTATTCAAAACATTGAACTCTTTGATGTTTGGGGTATTTATTTTATGGTACCTTTTCATTTCTCTTTTGGCTTTGAATATATTTTAGTAGGAGTTCATTATGTGTCCAAATGGGTCGAGGCTGTCCCCTCCAAAACTAATGATCATCGAAATGTCGTCAAGTTTTTGTAGGACAACATTTTTACATGATTTGGGACACCACGAGATATTATCAATGATGGGGGCAGTCATTTCAACAATTATCTTTATGCTGCATTGGTGGAGAAATATGGGATAACTCATCGAGTTGGTACACCTTATCATCCGCAAACTAGTGGGCAAGTGGATGTTAGCAATCGCGAGATTAAGACCATTTTAGAGAAGACTGTCAATTCAAACTGCAAGGACTGGTCACTACAACTGAACGATGCGCTATGGGCATATAGAACAACTTGCAAGACCCCTATTGCGATGTCGCCATTTAGATTGGTTTATGGGAAAGAATGTCATTTACATGTGAAGTTGGAACACCGCGCATACTAGGCTATGAAGAAATTTAATTTTGACTTGAAGGAAGCTCGAGAGAGGTTTTGTTTGTAGTTGAACGAGTTCGAAGAATAGCGTCATAAAACATACAAGAATGCAAAGTTGTACAACGATTGCTCAAAGAAATACCCTGAAAGACAGCTTGTGTGGAAGAATTTTTTGAAGGGCAAAAGGTGCTTGTGTACAACTCTCGTTTGGCAAGGTGAAATCCAGATGGCACAGTCCCTATGTGGTGAAAATCATTTACCCCCATGGCGTGATAGAGTTGCAGCACCTTGTTTCTAATCATACTTTCAAAGTTAATGGTCATCGTGTGATGCTCTAATTGAAATTTGTACCTCTCACTCTCGAGAAGGACATCCACCTTGATCTGTCTCCAACCTAGTCTTCTGGCTGGCTTAGTCTAGCTAAGCACATTAAATTCAGCCCTTCTTGGGAGGTAACCCATGTGGGAAAGAGCAATTTTTTCCCGTGCTGGATTAGTTATGTTTCCTTCACATTCTTTTTGTTTCAATTTTACTACGTACTTACATTGCAATTCTAAATTCAATTTTTTTATTCCTTATAGAACAATGTCATGTTTAAGTATTGATAGGGATAGTATGCTAAAGGTCATTATTTTATGTAATATTCAAACTCAGTTTATTTATTTGGAATAAAATATATTTAGTACTTTATATATGAAAAATGATATATTGGCATAAGCGTCTTTTATTCCACATGGTATATGAATTGGTGTGTAGAGTTTAGCTCACACACAAAAGATCAATTCATAAGTTCCTATTGACTATAAACAAACAATCACAGCTTAGACGAAATTGGACAAACTGTTTGAAGGGCTGTAGTATAGTATTTCAGTATGCCTATCTTGGTTACGGAATGCGGTACAACTTGAACTTACTATACTAGTACACTTGGAGTGTATTGATCAAGACTACGTGTGAGTCAATTTTTCAAGTCTGACTACATGGAAAATTGTACACTCTCACTGACGTTGTGACATTGTTCATTATCTTAATTTATTAAAGATTATTGGTATGTGTGCATTTAAAGTATGAGACTTTGATTTACCAAAGGGTGAGGTCTTTTTGTACAAATTGATATACACCGAGTGAATTGGGCTACCGCATTAAATGTACGATGGACAATAATTTGTTAATAAAATTCGCATCCAATTATGGATTGATGATACCCTCCCAAGAATGCTCAGAGGTTTTGAGATTGTGTCAAACCCTGCAGGTGGATTTTAATTAATCCGATACATTCAAATAAGTTAAGCGGCAAGCTCGAGGAATATTTAAAGATGTCAATTAAATATTATATGTCAGTGGCATATTTAATTGACGGGTATCTGTAACTTAATGTGAGGATTTTGATGAACGATTATAACGAAAGGCTCAAATTTAATTTGAGATAAAACGGGGAGTGCAACTATAATATTTTAGTGGAATATATTATAGTTTATGGATTTTAATTATGCTCATGGGTTTGGGCTGATAATTAAATCCACAGGAACCCCGTGTTTTATTTTTCATTGTTGGTCCCCACTGTAGCCCATGTAAGCCCAAACCTAAGTGAATCAGGAAACTTAACTAAGGTTAGAGTTCTTAATTGGAGAGGAGTGTGGCCGACCTCTATATAAACACACACTAGTGTGTTTTGTTTTCCTAACATTGAGACTCCAGTTGTACTCGACTCTCTAATTTTCTCCACAATTCCAATTTCTATTCTTCAGGTTCTTAGTGTAAGAAGTCTACGCTCTTGAATCCAAGTTTAGGAATTGGTACATACAGTGGCCGATCCGCGAGATTGAGCTTTGAATCAATCTGGCTTACTCCGTCATTCAATACAGATTATTAGAGATCAATCCAGAGAGATCTCTAGGTATGTAATCTTCAAACAATTAGATCTGTCATAGATTATACATGTCCACCATAATTAACAAGGAATTTTTTGAAAACTATTTTTATATCGATTACTCCTCTGGCGTTTCTTGTTTTTAAAACGTTTCTGCTAGTGTGTATTTTTCAACAATTGGTATTGAAGCCGGTCATAGACCTGCAATCGATTTTAAAACAAAACCCAAAAATCTGTTAATTATGATTTTTTGTATGATCTATGATTATTTCTATGTTGTGGCTAACTTTTTTTTGCATATTGAAATTCTAACTATCATGGTCTAGTTTATGATTTGGCTTTAGAATTGTTCACTTCGAATTAAGGAGTAGGAATTTATGTAAATCAAAGAATTTAGATTGTGAACTCCGGTTTGAAGGAGGCTAGGATTTTTTGTAAAAACAGGTGAATAAGGAAGAAAAGCGAAATCAGAGTGCAAAAATTCTGCAGAAAATACCAGTGACAGCACTGTGCTGCCAACAAGTGCTGCCTACGCTAGCAAAGGCGCCGGCAGCTGCCGCAGCGGTAGAACATGCAAGAAGTTGCCAGCAATGTTTTTCCAGCGATGCAAATTTTTCGGGCTATTTCCTAATGCAACTGGGATTCCTAATTGAAGAAGAGTTCGAAGCTTGATGAAATACCATGATAGCTAGAGTTTTATTGATTAATGGTTTCCTATTTTAATTAGTATTCTTATTTAATTACATGTATAATTGTGATTGAATGCCATGCTAGATTAGGATTTCTAATTGATTAGGATGTTATCTAATTGGTTGCCTTGTTAGATTAGGATTCCTAAATGATTAGGATGTTATCTAATTGGTTGCCATGTTAGATTAGGATTTCTATTTATGCATCGATGTTATCAAATATGCAAAATAAAATACTAAACGCCCTAGATTAAAATATTAAGTGGGAGAAGGTTATAAATAACCTACGGTCTCCATAAGTGGTTCAAAATAAAAATATGTGAAATTAAAATTGGAAAGATGTGATATTAAATGTCACTATGATATTATTTTGGAAAATCCGTTTTAAACCTTAAGATTATTTTCAGATCCAAACCATGTAATTCCGACCCATGCATTTGGGAATACTTTTTGTCATAAAAACAATGCAATGTCTAGAAAGTTCTATCGTAGATTGAGGTTATTTAATTGTGCGCCATTCTTATGGAAAGCCCTCTCTAATCTGGGAATGATCTGGTTGCTACATTTGTTAAATCACTAAATTGAATAACCATGATATGTTGTGATAACGGTTTTGACTACTTGGAGAAAATAATGGTTTTGGACGGTGATACTAAAATATGTAAATTCCGGTCAAAACATTTGTAAGATATATCTATTCCAATAATTTTGAAATCACTGGAATATTTTTAAAGTTTGAATTATTGGTAAGAAATTTAATAGAGATGTAATTAAAAATATTTGTTGGCTCGACCTTCCTCCATATCGAAAATTTTTAATTATAAATATCTTAGATTATTAATTTTCTTTATAGTCACAATAAGTAGTAATTTATTATAAAATTGTTTCCCCATCAGAATCATTTTTTATGAAACTTGTGAGATTGTGATCGCGTGATGGTTATACTCAAAGGGTATTCAAGGCGGAGTGAAAAAGCTGAAAGACAAGTGTTTTCACTGTGGTCAGAAGGGACATTGGAAGAAACAATGTCAAACTTGGCTAAGCAATAATAAACAAGGTAACCTCTTATCATTTATTGTTGAAACACAATTAGCGGTTGTTTCTACCAGAACCTGGTGTATAGACACGGGAGCCACTAATCATGTTTGCAATTCGTTGTAGGGGCTCCAGAAAACCAGACAACCAAATGATAAAGAGCGTTACATTCTTTTGGGAGATGTGAGAAGACTAGAAGTAGTAGCTTTAGGCATTTTTCATTTGAGTTTTAGTAGTGATAGGACTTTAATTTTGAATGATTGTCTTTACGTATCAGCTATGAGACGAAATTTAATTTCAGTTACTTTTTTGGCTAAGAATAGATATTGTTTTAAGTTTGATAACTCAGTTGTTATCAATAACAATAAATGTTTTATCTGTTATGGTACTTTAGTAGATAATCTTTATATTATAAGTCCAATTTCTATTAAATATAATGAATTGAATAACTCAACAATTTTACTATTTAAGAGAAAAGTACCTTCGAAACTGAATCAAACCTATCTTTGGCATTTACGTTTAGGTAATATTAATTTAAACTTGATTTCTAGACTGGTACGAGATGAACCTTTGAGTTCATTAGAAGTTGGGGAACTTTCAGTTTGTGAGTCATGTTTGGAGGGTAAAATGACCAAGAGGCCACTTTCGGCAGCCAAAGAATGTTTGGAGTTGGTACATTCAGATGTGTGTGGTCTAATGACTATCTGAGCGAGACGAGATTATGAGTATTTCGTAGGTGACTACTCAAGGTATGGATACATTTACCTAATGCACCGTAATTCTAAAACTTTTGAGATGTTTAAAAGTTATAAGGCAATTACGGAGTAACGTTTAGGAAAACGTATCAGGACACTACGATCCGATAGTGGTGGTGAATACTTCTCGGGAGAGTTTATGGAATACTTGAATGTGGAAGGGATATCTTCCTAGTTTGCGGCACCAAACACACCACAACAAAATGGTGTGGCCGAAAGAAGGAATAAGACTCTTATGGAAATGGTGAGATCGATGATGAGTTTTTTCGGAGCTGCCTAATTTTTTCTGGGGATATGCTTTAGAAACAGCTGCGTAAATTCTGAACTTAGTTCCTTCTAAGTCAGTACCAACTACTCCTATGGAATTATGGACAAGGCGAAAGCCCAATTTGGCCCATATTCAGATATAAGTTAGTCCGGCCCATGTGCTGGTAGGGAACGAAGGAAAGTTGGAATATAAGACAGAAGTATGTTTTTTCGTAGGATACCCTCGAGGTACCAAAGGTGGTTTATTTTATAGTCCTAAGGATCAGAAGGACATTGTTAGCACAAATGCATTATTTTTAGAAGAAGACTATATGATGAACCACAAACCCAAAAGTAAAGTTGTTCTTGAAGAAATAAGAGGAGAAACACAAGGAAAACAAATACCTCAAGACTCACCAGTTCAAGATAACAATCTAGTGCCACACGAAAGTGGGGAGATTGTAGAATCTCAAACTGATTCTGTTCAAAGGGATTCATGACATGCTGGGAAATCAACCAGATCAGCATGAAGAACCTTAATACAAATAGAATAGAATCATCACACCAAAATACTTCAAACGAGCAGGTGGTGCCTTGTCATAGTGGGAGGGTAACTAGATTAGCTCGGTATGTTATGTTGGGTGAAGTGTATGAAATGATCCCAACCGAACAAGATACTGATCTCAGTAATTACAATGATAACTACAATGAAGCACTCCAAGATAAAGATGTAGAATCTTGGAAGAAAGCTATGAAATCTGAGATGGAGTCCATGTAATCTAATCATGGAAACTTGTAGAACCACCAAATGGAGTAAAACCCATAGGTTGCAAGTGGATCTACAAGAGGAAGAGAGGAGTGGACAGAAAGGTGGAAACCTTCAAAGCAAGGCTTGTAGCAAAAGGTTATACTCAAAAGGAAGGGATCGATTATGAGGAAACTTTTTCTCCAGTAGCTATGCTTAAGTCTATTTGGATACTCTTATCCATTGTAGCATATTATGATTACAAAATATGGAAAATGGATGTCAAGACAGCTTTCCTAAATGGAAGTCTTGACGAAAGCATTTATATGGTACAACCAGACGGATTTATAGCCAAAGACCAAAAGCACTTATTGTGCAAGCTTAAGAGGTCCATTTATGGACTTAAGCAGGTATCTAGGTCTTGGAATATAAGATTTGATCAGGCCATAAGATCCTATGGATTTGAGCAATGTCCTGATGAATCTTGTGTCTATCGAAGGAGCAATGGACGTGTGGTGGTATTCCTAGTACTTTATGTAGATGATATATTGCTCATCAAAAATGATGTAGCTATATTATACTCAGTTAAAGTCTGGTTGAACTGTCAATTCGAAATGCAAGATTTAGGAGAAGCTAGTCACATTCTTGGGATCAAGTTGCTAAGAAACCGGAAACAAAGAATGTTAGGCTTGTCTCAAAGAGTCTACATTGACACCATCCTAGAAATATCTAGCATGCAAGATTCCAAGAAAGGATTTATTTCTTACAAACGTGAAATCACCTTGTCTTGAGATTAGTGTCCTAAGGATGCTGATGAGATCAAGAGAATGAGTCAAGTACCATATGCCTCGGCAATGGGAAGTCTCATGTATGCCATGATGTGTACTATACTAGATATATGTTATATGGTTGGTCTAGTTAGCAGATATCAATCAAACCCAGGAATGGAACATTGGATTGCTATAAAGCATATACTCAAGTATCTAAGGAGAACGAGGGATTATATGCTAGTTTACAAGGCTGATGAACTTGTACCTATAGGGAATACAGATTTAGATTTTCAGTCAGACAAAGATTCCAAGAAATCAACTTTACACTATGTTTTCACATTAGGATGTGGATCTATTAGTTGGAGAAGTGTCAAGCAATCCTGCATTGCTGATTCGACTATGGAAGCTAAATACGTAGCGGCCTCCGAGGCAACTAAAGAATCAGTATGGCTTCGAAACTTTCTAATAGATTTGAATGTGGTACCTACAGCTCAGTTACCTATTACACTTTACTGTGATAATAGTGGAGCAGTAGCAAATTCAAACGAACCAAGAGCTCATTTGAAAGGAAAACATATAGAACACAAGTATCACTTGATGCGAGAGATTGTACGGAGAGGTGATGTCATAGTGACAAAGATAGCATCAAAGGATAACTTGGCGGATCCATTTACCGAGTGCTTACCAACAAAATCATTTCAAGGACACTTGGAGGGCCTAGCAATAAGATGTGTACCGTCGTGGCCTTGAGAAGAAGTAGGAGATTGATAGGGATAGCATGCTAAAGGCCATTATTTTATGTAATATTCAAACTCAGTTTATTTATTTGGTATAAAATATGTTTAGCACTTTATATATGAAAAATGACATATTGGCATAAGCGTTTTTTATTCTATATGGTATATGATTTAGTGTGTAGAGTTTAGCTTACACACAAGAGATCTATTCATAAGTTCCTATTGAATATAAGCAAACGATCACATTGGACAAACTATTGGCAGGGCTGTAGTATAGTATTTCAGTATGTCTATCTTGGTTACAGAAAGTAGTACAGCTTGAACTTACTATACTAGTACACTTGGAGAGTATTGATTAGGACTACGTGTGAGTCAATTTTTCTAGTCTGACTACGTGGAAAATTGTACACTCACATTGACGTTATGACATTGTTCATAATCTTAATTTATTAAAGATTTTTGGTACGTGTGCATTTAATGTATGGGACTTTGATTTATCAAAGGGTGGATTCTTTTTGTACAGGCTGATATTCACTGAGTGAATTGGGTTACTGCATTAAATGTACGATGAAAAATAATCTATTAATAAAATTCAAGTCCAATTATGGAATGATGATACTCTCTCGAGAATGCTTATAGGTTTTGAGATTGTGTCAAACCCTGCAGGTGGATTTTAATTAATCCAACACATTCAAATAAGTTAAGCGGTAAGCTTGAGGAATATTTAAAGATGTCAATTAAATATTATATGTTAGTGGCATATTTAATTGACGGGTATCTGTAACTTAATGTGAGGATTTTGATGAACGATTATAACAAAAGGCTCAAATTTAAGTTAAGATAAAACGGGGAATGCAACTATAATATTTTAATGGAATATATTATAGTTTATGGATTTTAATTATTCTCATGGGTTTGGGCTGATAATTAAATCCGTAGGAAGCCCATGTTTTATTTTTCCTTTTTGGTCCCCACTAAAGCCCATGTAAGCCCAAACCTAAGTGAATGAGGAAATTTAACTGAGGTTGGAGCTCTTAATTGGAGAGGAGTGTGGCCGGCCACCTAGGGTTAGGAAACCCTAGGTTGGCCGACCTCTATACAAACACACACTAGTGTGTTTTTTTTCCTAACGTTGAGACTCCAGTTGGACTCAACTCTCTAATTTTCTCCACAGTTTTGATTTCCGTTCTTTAGGTTCTTGGTGTAAGGAGTCCACGCTCTTGAATCCATGTTTTGGAAGTGGTGCATAAGGTGGAAGATCTGCAGGATTAAGCTTTGAATCAATCCGGCTGACTCCATCATTCGATATAGATTATTAGATATCAATCCAGAGAGATCTCTAGGTATGTAATCTTCAAACAATTAGATATTTCATAGATTATACATGTCCACCATAATTAACAAGGAATTTTTTGAAAGCTATTTTTCTATCGATTACTCCTATGTGCGTTTCTTGTTTTTAAAACGTTTTCACTAGTGTGTATTTTCCAACAAGTATGGGGGAAGGGGTTTTGCTCTTTTTATCAACTTTTGGCATGTCAGTGTTTGATTGTCATGAATGTGAAAGCTGAGAGTGTAACTTTCTATGGGTGATTAGCATGAAACTTTTTCTTTAAAACTTTTCATTGAAGAACTTAAAACAAACTTGTGAGGATCCTTCACCATTTTGTGTGATAAGTCCAGTACTATGTCTGCTAGAACTTGCACTAAATCAGTCGAGTAAAATACCATATTTTATGGAACTGAGTTGATAAAGTGCTGCAGCTGAAATTTTTTCAAACCACTGTCCTTTGGAAATTTCTAATTAACCATCCTTATGCTTACCTTTTTCTAAGACCTGCCTCAGAAACGTTTTCTCTTGCTAGCCAACATGTCTACCCTTTTTCGTTTATGGAGTGTCATGTGTGTTAAGGCAAGACTGAGTAATCAAAACAGGAGGAAGTGGTGCCAGTTGTGTTGTACTGATATATTTTTGTTAGTAGAAAGTAAGAATTATGTGGCAAGAAAGTGGTTTATCCGCGACCACATAATCAAGGGTTTATTTTCCAATTTATTCTGAGCTGTTTAATTCTGGAAAAAAATGTCGAGGTGACTTATCTATAACCGCCAATCTAGAAGAATATATGAGTTAAAATTTCGGGGTCCACTTGAACCTTTGCCGCATAATCCCAGATCTGAAATCTCTAAAAGGAGGGGCCACCATCGCAATTCTAGTTCTAATCACCATCAAACCGCTATTCCCTAGTCAAGTCTAAGAAGAAAACATGAAGAAAGGAGCGGGCTAAGAATGCTATGCATGTTGACATGGGGAACTCAAGCACCGTGCTTCAAGAAGAAGATTTTGAGCGATTCATCTCACAAGAGGTGGCAGAGGAATATGAGAAAATCTGGAAGAAGAGGGCTTTGCATATGGAACGACGTGTGGTGATAAATGACTTCAAATAGGTTTGTTGGTACAATATATTTGAAGTGATGGGATGGTTACCTGTAGGTCGAGTGGTAGGAGTGGCTAATACACAAATAGTGCACAAATTTTATGCTAATCTGATGGTGGGTGATTGTTATTGGAAAGCATATGTTAGGGGACAAAAGTTTTATTTCAACCCTAGGAAGGTTTGTTTTGTGTTGTGTCTCCTACCTCCTATTCGTAAACTTGATTATAAGTTTAAGGAATTTGGTATTGCTAAGTCTGAAATAGTAAGGCTAGAGTGGTCTATTGTGGTTACCAATTTGACTAATGGAAGTGTAACTGACTTTAGTAAGAAAGTGATTGTGTAAGTGATTGTTAGCACATATTGTGACCCACAATATAATACCTATCACTAATTGGTCTACTGTTAATACGAAAACTTGTTATTTAAAGTATGCTATTGCTTGCCATATGAATTTTTGTCTGGGGGGATAGTGTATGATCATATTGTGAAAGTTTGAGAGGGTAAGCTGAATGGACAGGTAGTCTTTGGTGAAGTAGGAGATGTGACGAAGAAAAAGAGAGCACCTTTAACTAGGGCTTGGTGGGATAGAAGTGAAGCACAATTATTTAGGGAGCAACTAAGGGTTTTTGCAAGCAGGTGCTCTATAGAGTGAGGAGGAGTTTGAGCAAAAAGAGTATACTAGAAAGTTTGAGGCTCTATAAGAGAGGATTTGTGACTTTGGGTATGAGATGGAGCAGATGAGAAGTGTGCAGGAGCGGGTGGTATCTCGGATGGAGAAAATGGAGACTATGCAAGATATGATACTACTTCATTTGGTGAAGCTAGAGACCCCCATTGGAACTATGCAGTAGACTTTTGTGGCCTATATGCAACCTATCTAGGATGCACCAGTGGCAATGGTGTCACCCAGTAGGAGCACACAATAGAAGTGATTTCTGTGACGAGACTGCACTTTTGTTGGAATGGTGCATATTAGAGTAGGGTGGTTAGAATGCTGATGTGATTGGAGTGGCATTTTAAGGGGTAGCCTGAAAGTTGCTGTAGGAAGCAGGCTGTTGGTTTAATTTCTTATTCTTTTGATGCATGATATTCCTATCCTCAAAACCAGTCCTCTTATTTTGTGAACATTCTCTTATGACCAGCGATTATGATTTTATTGCTATTTCATTTAGCCTAATTTGGCTAATCATTGTGTAGTTCTTTTGATCTGTGAAACATTTCTTTGGTGTAAGGAGGTTTTAATAGACATGCAAGCCTATGGTATCTAGTATGGACTTATATGAGTGAAAAACACAACCCACTAAACACTTGAGTGAAACACATTTTCCATATGAGCGAACCATGGTGAGGTTGTGAGGAAGTGACATGTGTCTAGGGTAATTGCGGATCACTATCCCCGACGTTAAGTGAGCTTGAAGATGTCAAGGGTACATTCTGTTGATGAGAGGAAACTGGTTTTGCCAAAACCTTTACTCTGATTTTCTAAACCAAATTCGAGTTTTACACTCACCATGTTTTGTATGTTTGCTTTGGGACAAACAAGAACTATGTTTGGGGAATTTTGTTAGGTGCAAAATTGCACCTATATTTCTAGTCTTTGAGAACTTTAATTGATATGTTTTCAAGTACAAATTACTACCCAATTGGTTTCTTATTGAACAAGTGAAAGATGATTGCAAAAAGAAGGAATTTAGAGGTGAATTTGGATAACACCCCGGATTAATAACTAGCATGTGTGATAGTACAAGGTAATATAGGTGGCAATTAATAAAAAAATTTGTCATGATGTAATGATAATTGTAAAATAGTACGGGGATAATTGTAAATGCATTTATTTGGAATTTTAGAAATTTAATAGAAAATTGTTAAGGATTCAATGAAAAATGGCAATGCAGTAAATACGATAGGGATTCATTTGGGATAAGTGCATGGATTAAGGGGCAAAAGCATCAAATTGGTGGATGAATAAAATAATATAAACGGGCATGGAGATTGAGAAAACCCTAGAAACCAATAGTGGTGTTTTCGGATCAATCGAAGCAGTTTAAGACCATCGATCGGGGAGAAAGAGGAGCGGGAACAGTGAACTTCTAGGTGGGATTCTACTGGCCTCCGTTCACCATTCAAGTAAAGGGATATGGCGCTGGACTCGTCGGGCCGTTCACTGCCTTCCTAGGTCAGTGGTGAGGGCCACCGCGCCCTGCTAGGCGGCGACCCGATTTCACCACTAAATAGGTCTTCTTGACCGAGTTCTAGAGTAAGAGGTACAACCGGGTTTGGCCAACCCGGTTGATACTAGACAGACCCGTTGACCGATTTATCTAGGTTTGACCCATATTAAATTAATTAAAATAATAATATTTTGTATAATTATTAATATAAGTGAGTGTGATTATGGATTTCAGGGATAGGTTTACATAGATGATTTTATCGGGATTTAAGAAAGCGCAATAAGGTAAGCAACTTTTCAACTGTGTCACGGAATTTGTGTGTTGATGGATTTACATTATATTGCTATATATTCACTGGTTGAATTTGTTGATGAATTATTGTTGTGCGTAATTAATTGGAGATTTATTTGTGATTTTATTTAATGTTTGGGTTATTAGTTTTCAAGAATTATGCATGACATGGAATACCATAATGTAAAGTTTATGTAACGGAAAAATATTTTATAAACCTAGTGCAACTGATATAGGGGGTGTACTATTAAGGCTACTGTTGAGGTTTACTAAACTAAAAAGAAAAAGGAATAAAGCTCATTGACAGGGAAGTGTTTTGTGGTACGATGCTGAATGGAAATCCTGACCGATTGCTCTGAAGTAGTTTACTAGAGTTAGAGGGGCCTAGTAGTAGTTAACTGTTTTAATTGATTGTGTTTTCTTAACAAACGAATTCATATGCATCCATGCATTAAATGTTACTTGCTGGCTCTTGGCTCATTACATTTTGTGACACACGTGATGATGAGTATGTTGATTTGGCTCTTGATGATGACGTCAGGGATTCTCAGTGATGGTGCTCATGTAACAGAAGTGGTACTAAGAGGATTTGGTTAAGGAATTATTCAAATATGTTATGTATGGTGACTAGTAGTTTCTAGTTTTCCCAAATAAGCGGTGGATGGCAAATCTAGTACTAAGACTAATTATTATGCATTTATTTGGTAGCTACTTAGTTTATTGAAAGACTATTTTATCATGGGAATTTTGTTGGAGATTGTTTATTTAATGAATTAGTTAAGCTTTAATGTTAGTTACTTGGTAATAGAAGTAGCTTCCGAACAACGAGTCGTTGCTTTAGCTTGCATAGAATGGGGCGTTACATACCTCGATGCCCCAAAAATATTTCTGGCCACCAAGATAATCAATCTCAAATTCATTAGCTAAATACCTCTGTAGCTTTGAGGAGTAGTGTGTGATTTGCATTACTCTGCTTAAGCCCATATTTCTTCATAGTTCACCTTAACCTCGCAAACCATGCACGAGGTGATTGTTTTAGGTTATATTCAGTTTATAAACAATTCTTATTTGTGGTGAAACAGCGTATCCTGGAGGTATATCCATATACACTTCTTGTTTGAGGTTTTCATGGAGGAAATAATTTTTTTTACATCATACTGGTGCAAGGGTCAATCGAGATTAGCTGCAAGTGATAGGAGCATGCAAATTGTGTTGAGTTTGGCTGCGGGGAGAAAAGTGTCATAGTAGTCCAAACCATAGGTCTGCGTATAATCATGTGCCATGAGCCTCGCTTTGTACCTCTTTAAAAATCTATCAGCTTTGTACTTCATTGTAAATAACCATTAGCAACCTGCTGGTCTTTTTCCCTTAGGCAATGGTACAAGAGTCCACATACTATTATTTTTTTCAAGAGTTGCCATCTCCTTTAATAGGACAGGTCCACTTCTAATCTCCTAGCGCGTCTTGTACATTAGATGGAACCCAGTTATAGGACGCCTGATGAACAAAGGCCTTGAGAGATACGGGCAAGTTTTGAGAAGATACATAATTTGCAATAGGGTATTTGGAAGTCTAAGACTTACAATTTAGTGAGTACCTATTCGGTGGTTTCCCTCTATTCTATTTGGTAGGTAGCGGATAAGTAGAAGATAATATATTGTTTGTATTCATAGAGTTTATCGAAGTACTTACCTCAGGAATATTCTCGACCAAAGAACTCTGTTTATCGGGTACTATATGTGTCGAGGAGGAAGTATAACAACATCATTGTTGACAATATCACTCCATGCAGCTTCAACTTCTCAATTGGATCTATAGTTTGCTCTAGATATATAGTTTGCAAACTATTGAAAATTTGGGGATTATCATCATTGTGCACACCAACAACAGCAGTAGGATCCATGCCCGTAATATCCGTTGTGTTAATATCCAGGAGATACAAGAGTTGCTTGTCATTACTCGGTAGGTCAGTACTTGGTATAGACTTGTCACTTGGTATTTCTCCCTAATGAGAATGTGTAGAATAATGGGGCTCGGTCTCAATAAAGGTAACATCCATGGTGGTGTACAAGCGTCGAGATTGGGGTGAAAACATTAGTAACCTTTCTGATGGACTGGATAGCCAAAGAACAAGCAGCGTACAACACATGGATCTAGTTTTTTCTGTTGATGCTGATGCAGGTGAACATATGTAAGCAACTAAATGGTCAAGGGGGAAGCATCAAAATGAAAGGTAGATGGTGGTGGGCTGCGAGTGATTGAAGAGGAGTCTGGAAGTTTAGCACTTTGGATAGCATACAATTTATGAGATACACAGTTGTGGACGCAACATCTAGCCAATAACTATGGGAGGCATTGCCACTAATAAGAAATGCTCTCGTTGTCTCTAAAATATGATGATTTTTCCTTTCGGCAACCCCGTTCTATTGAGGTGTATGAGCACATAAAGTCTAATGGAGAATGTCGTGCTGCGAAAAAGAATCATTGGAGGGCATGGTTGACATATTCACCTTCATTATCAGATAGCAAAATCTCAAGGGTAGCAGAAAATTGAGTCTTTAGCATAATGTGAAATATCTGGAAAATTTTGAACACTTCGTCTTTGTGACACATCAAACATATCGAAGTCATACGCGTACAGTCATCAACAAATAAAATAAACCAGCGAATACCAATAGAAGTGGAGATAGTAGATAGACCCCATACATTGGTATGAATAAAAGAAAATGGAGTAGTTGTCTTATTCTTTTGCAAAGGAAACGATACACGATGACTCTTAGATAAACTACAGACTTCACATTGAAAATGAGAACTGTCAATGCCAGAAAATAAATAAGGCAATAAAGTTTTCAAATAACCAAAGGACAAATGACGCAAACGCCGGTGCCACAACCCAATTTGTTGTTTATGCTTCACAGAAGGGCACTAGACAGTATGCACTCGACGAATACTAAATTCATCCATAAAATATAACCCCCCCTCGTTTACCACAACCAAAATTCCCTTTGTTGAGAACATCATGAAATAAGAAGAAATGCGAAAACATCAGAACTCAACAATTTAGATCTTTAGCCACTTGACCTACTGACAATAATTTATTTGATAGAGATGGAATAAGCAGTGCATTAGGAAGTGTGAGAATAGGTGTAAGCTTGACACAACCTGCACTAGTAACCGAAGAGAAAGCTCCATTAGCATTAGTAATAGCGATTCGTCATGGTATGTTAGTCTCTAAAGAATCATAAGGATCATCATTCATATGATCCCTTGATCCGAAATAAATAATCCAAACCTCGAAACTATTAGTAGAGAAACAAAGAGACTAAAACCGTCCTTACCTGCTGCATCCTTACCGATACCATAATCGGGTTAGTTAGACGGTGTTGTATCAATAAGATATAATATAGGATCTACAGTGACTAAAACGGCTTTTCCGCCACCCGCATGAGTACCCTTCTCACGTTGCTTACGTGCCTTGAAATCAGCCCACCAATCTAGATAGCCATGCAATTTGAAGCAAGTATCCCGGTTATGTCGGTGACTATTACAATGAGTACAACTACCAGCAGCAACCCTGGATTTGGACACCCTAACAAGTGGATCAGTAGAAGGTGTCAATTGAAGAGAAGAAGATGAGAGAGAAATCTTAATTCTCATTCAATAATAATCTATGAATACATATTCCTTTTCTATATACAGATATTGCCGTGTATATCCCTAAAATAATGGGATACACTACCATAATAACTCCTATAATTATGTGATTACATTGACTCCATACAAATCCCTTAATCATAGGGATTGAATACCAACTCTTGCCAACATAACTTGGTTTTTTTTTTTTTTGGGTTATTGGCGAAGATCATGAGTTATGACTAGAAAATATTATTAGTTGAAGTGAAGTATGAGAAAAGAAACAAATATTAGGATATGCTTGGCCTTTCAAGAGTTATTGTTGTAGAACCATTAGACTAGAAAATATAATTAATTGTCGATGCAAAAACTCGCACCAACGTTAGGCCTTCCTGGGTTAAGGAACTAAATTGAAAGTAAAAGCACACAAAGAATTTACGTGGTTTGGTAAGAATGCCTACGTCCACGGGTAGATTCTGTATTTCTCATTATTCTCCAAATGGTTACAAGTTATCTATTTATAGTACAATGGGGTAACTACTCTCCCGCATTCTCTCCTTGCATCATGCATGCAATCCCTGTTTGAATTTCCACTCTAATTTTGAAGAAGAGTTGAAAAGATGATGATCATCCCCAAAGGCGGGATGAGAGTATTCAAGTTACGTATCACACTCCCAACACGTCTTGTCATCTTGTGCAACGTGCAGCCTCCAGGTGTCCACTGTCTTCACGTGGCATCGCACTTTTATGCTCCACATTAACCTATGGTTTAATTCACCTATGATGTAGTTGGGATTTGATGCTGCTGCAGTTTTAGGGATTATTAGTTGAGTGAACTATGAGAGAAGAATAGAAATTAGGATATACTTGGCCATTCAAGAAGTACCGATGTAGAACCATTATAATAGAAAATGTAAAATTGGTTTTCAAATAATTTAAGCAGTGGTTCCATATGGAATCTTGAGATTTGTGTTACTTGAAAAGCTATTGTTTCCCTTTGTCTATAAAAAAAATGAATCTTTCTGATAATCCAGTTGTAGTTTTGAGTTTCGACTTGTCAATTTTTATATGTGGATGTGTTTTTTGGGTGAGAGTTATTGACTGGGTTGCTAATCAGTGTTTGGGTACGAGTTATTTACAGATTTGTGGTGTGCTTGATGTTGGATCTTTGGATCTTAAACATGTGCAATCAATTCATGCCAAAGTTTTCAGGCAATAGTGTTTCTCTAACTCTAGGTCATGCTCATTGTGGAAACCTCTCCTTATCTGCAACCCACCAACATTTTCTCCCTAACCAAAACATTCAGCTAGGAAGAATAGTCGAAAAGAGAGAACCAAATGACTTTGGATCCATTCACAGTTCCACGCCTCACTTTGCAGCATGAGGACATGGAAATGTTGGAAAATACGCACTCACGGAAACGTTATAAAAACAAAGAACGCACATAGGAGTAATCGATCAGATAACAACTTTCAAAAATTTCTTATTAATTATGATCAACATGCATAATCTATGACTAAATTAATTGTGTAAAGATTATGTACCTTGAGATCTCTCTGGATTGATCTCTAACAAAATATTGAAGGATGGAGCAAGCTAGTTTGATATTATGATCAAACTTGCGGATCTTCCACCGTATAAACCAATTGCCAAACTTGGATTTTAAGAGTGTGGACTCCCTACACTAAGAACCTGAAAATCAAAAATCAAAACTGTGGAGAAAATTAGAGAGTCGAGTACAACTGATGTCTCAACGTTAGGAAACAAAACACACTAGTGTGTGTTTACATGAGCTACAGTGGGGACTAACAAGGAAAAATAATCATGGGCTTCCTACGGATTTAATTATCAGCCCAAGCACACGAGCATAATTAAAATACCTAAACTATAATATATTTCACTAAAATATTGTAGTTGCACTCTCTGTTTTATCTCAAATTAAATCTGATCCTTTCGTTATAATCGTTCATTAAAATCCTCACGTTATGTTACAGATACCCATCAATTAAATAAGTCACTGACATATAATATTTAATTGACATCTTTAAATATTCTTTGATCTTACTACTTAACTTATTTGAATGTGTCGGATTATTAAAATCCACATGCATGGTTTTGACACAATCTCAAATCCTATAAGCATTCTCGAGAGGATATCATCAATCCAAAATTAGATGTGAATTTTATTAGCAGATTATTTTCCATCGTACATCTAATGCGGTTACCCAATTCACTCAGTGTATGTCAGCCTGTACAAAAAAGATCTCACCTTTTGGTAAATCAAAATCTCATACATTAAATTCACATGTACCAATAATCTTTAATAAATTAAGATTATGAACAATGTCATAACATCAGTGTGAGTGTACAATTTTTCATATAGTGAGGCTGAGAAATTGACTCACACGCAATCTTAATCAATAAATTCTAAGTGTACTAGTATAGTAAGTTCAAGCTTTACCACTTTCCGTAACCAAGATAGTCATACTGAAATACTATAGCTCTGTCAATGGTTTTTCCAATTCCGTCGAAGCGGTGATCGTTTGCTTATATTCAATAGGAACTTATGAATTGATCTTCTGTGTGTAAGCTAAACTCTACACACCAATTCATATATCATATAGAATAAAAGACGCTTATGCCAATATGTCCTTTTTTTATATGCTAAACATATTTTATTCTAAATAAATAAACTGAGTTTGAATATATATAAAATAATAGCTTTTAGCATATTATCCCTATCAGGAAATGCAGAACAAAAAGAGGTTTATAGCTTAATTGTTGCCAGACTTTGTGGCCTAACAAATAAGTAAGGCAATGAATAAGTGAAGGACGTATCCATTGCTAGTAAAATGCTTTGTAGTGTAAAGAAAAAAAGAGATTTACATAGCATAGGTTTATACGTTGCACAAAACAATTTAAGATTATAGATGGAATAGGATTTGACAAAATATGATTGACAATTGTATATTTTTTTTGAAGTTTTGAAAATGGGAGAAATGCAAGTCACAATATACAATTAAATACTAAATACATCTACGAACTGCGAAAAGGCACGACTCGGCACGACTCTTCAAGACCCCAGATTCCAGTTCAAATGGATCAAAAGGATTGCTTCGAGGATGGGAACTTTTTTGAAGTTCTAATCATTGTTCTTACCAATAACCTGCAGACAATTTTAGTTTTAGTTGTTCTGCACAAATTTTTAAGTTTCAAGTAATGCTGAAGAGTTCTATATTTATGCAAGACAAACAAGGCTCATTTTTGGTTTCTTTTAATTTGGTTCTGTTGTTGTCAATAGCGTGTGTAGTGTTAAAGTTTGAAACTTTGATCACACTATTGCTAGTCATGTGATCCAAAAAATCTCAAAGCTAGTCAAGCTACTGGTGTCTCAACCAAGGTCACGACGTAGACCGACGCTTTTGGGAAAAAGGTGTAAGAAAATGTAAGAGCCGTCACCAATTGATTATAGTGAAATTGGACACTGAAATGTTAGGTTTGCGAACCAGAAAAAATGGGTAAGGGGATATATAGAGTGTGGAGAAGGTGTTAGACACTCCACAACTCTCTAATCGGTTGCTTTTTTTTTTATTATTCATGTTTTTTTCCTAAAAATATTTTTGTATGTCCCAATTTGTTTTAATGATTTTTTTATATGCCTGAAAAATTATTTTTTGTCAAAGGATGGAAGAAATTCCATTAATTTTGAATACATGATAAAACCAATTTATTCAAGTAATCATAAATAAAACGTTTTGGACGGAGCTGAATACTTTCAAGTCCTCCTCCTAGTCGGTTTTAAAATACAATATCTAAATAAATCAAATCTTTGCCATTTGTTCATTTTATTTTAAAATTATTTTTAGATGGAATTTAATCCCTAAAATATAACGTCTCGAGAAATCAATGCTCTAAAATTCTTTAAAGCCTATTTGAAGAGTTTAAACTCCTTTTTTTGAAAGGAATGTTTCGAGAAACCAATACTTTGAATTCTCTAACATGATTGGATGTTTGACGGGTTGGTTATGCAAACTTTATCAACCGTGTAATTTGATTCTTTTTGAAAACTCTAAAACATACACACTAAAGTAATTTTGGAATTTAATCCTAGGCTTGCATACTAACTTAACTAATATTTACATTACTATCCATTATTTTGTATGACACTATTCTATTAATTGGGCCAAATATCAAAAAAGAAAATGCAACCCAAATATTATAAATACTTAAAACTACCCAAAAGTCCAATTATAAATTTAATTTGAAAACATATGCCTCATAAATTATCCAAAAGCCCCAATACGATGACATTAATCTGGACCAATAACATACAAACAAACAAAAAAAAAACTAATCTAAGAACTTAAAAGCAACAGGCCCATTACATCAAAATCCAAAGGAAAGCCCAAAACACAAACTAAATCCCAACAATTTAACAAAACAAAACCTAGCAGCCCAAAACCAAAACCAACTTAAACCCAGCTCAAAACAGCAAACCTGGGCCTGGCCCAACAATACAAAACCAGCACAAAACCCATAACAATACAAAACCGGCCCAAAACTATACAAAATACAAAGAGCCCAACAAATCTATTACCATTAGAAGGCCCAACACAGATTTTCAACCGGGCCCATTACTGTCAATCCCCTTCCTCTGGCAGCAACCAGTGTCCACCTCTTCACCGTCCGGTGGACCTGTAAACAAAATTGAAGAACAAGGCAAGCAAGCACACCAGATCCAACCCAACAAAATCTAATAGAGAAGTAGCAATCTATATCCTGAATTGAATAATATGATTAACATACATGATTTGGCACAAACCTCTATCCCAGAGAAGTAGCAATCTAGGTTCACACAAAAGTCCAGCAAAATATCCAAATGAAATAGATGGGAAGAACAAACATATTATCAGGCATCGAACAAACCTCTGGATCTTCTTAGTCAATCTTTTCCTCCAAAAGAAAACTCTCTTCTCCTTTAAAATATTTGGATTTTCTTCTCCAAAAGTCCCTCCTTTTTTCTGGATTTTTCTGTTAAGGATACCGGGTCAATATGACACAAACAACGAAAATCAAAACGAAAGAAATACACAAAGATATACGTGGTTTAGTCACTAATGACCTACATTCACGGGAGAGAGAACACTCTTATTTAGAGATAATACAGGAGGAGGAGAACACAAACTCAACTCACACTCACTCATCGGTGCCTCTACCTGCACCAGAACTCTCTCACAAAAACACTCTATTTTTGTTTTCTTTTCTTTCTAACTCACTGCACCACATATCTTTACCACCTTACCTCACCCTTTATATAGGGATATTACATAGGTATGAACAAACTAAACTAAGTCATAGAAGGAGATGTAGTTGTTGACAAACAAAGCTTGGACAATGTCAAACTTTGACAAAAGATGGAGACTTAGTTGGGTAGTTGGTGAGTGGTGGCTGGGTGGTGGCACACCATTGTTGATGTGCTTGGTTTGGTGATTGCATGTTGCATGCATGACTTTTATGGGTATGAACCCATCAATTCTCCCCCTTCAAACCCATAGAAGGAGAATGCGACTTGTCTGTCTTCAGTTGCTATCCATTCTAGCTATGTCCTGACATAGCTCAAGCTTTTCGCGAGTAACCACCTTTGTTAATATGTCTGCTAGATTTTCATCAGTGTGAAACTTCACAAGTTTCAACAACTGTTCTTCAATCACTTTGTGTATCCAGTGATAGAGCCCAATATGCTTTGTACGGGAATGGTAAATGAAGTTCTTGCTCAGGTCTAGAGCACTCTGTCTGTCACAATGTACCCTGTATTCCTCTTGATTAATACCCAGTTCCTAGAGAAACCGCTTCAACCACAACATTTATTTACCAGCTTCTGCTGTATCAATATACTTTTCTTCTGTTGTAGATAAAGCAACACATTTCTGTAGTTTGGACTGTCATGAAACAGCTCCCCCTGCAAAAGTGAAAACATACCTGAAGTAGATTTCCTACTGTCAAGATCACCGACCATATTTGAATCAGTATAGCCATCTGGAACTGGATCTGCTCCCCCAAAGCACAAGCATAGCTTCGACGTACCCTTTAGGTACCTGAGAATCCATTTAACAGCCTCCCAATGTTCTTCCCCTAGATTGGAAAAGAATCTACTCACAACACCAACAACGTGAGCAATATCTGATCTTGTACACACCATTGCGTACATCAGACTACCGACTGCTGAAGAGTAAGAGACTGCTTCCATCTCTTCAACCTCCTTCTTTGAGGAGGGACAAGATTTCTTGCTCAGCTGGAAATAGTTACCTTGTGGAGTGGTAATCGACTTCGCATCCTTCATGTTAAACCTTTCAAGCACCCGTTTAACATACGTTTCCTGTGACACCCACAATTTCTTGGCTTTCCTGTCATGAACAATCTTCATACCTAGTATTTGGTGAGCTGGAACTGAGTCCTTAATGTCGAAGAACTGAAATAGCTGGGCTTTCAAACTGTGAATCATGGCTACATCCTTGCCAACAATTAACATGTCATCCACATAAAATAGTAATATCACAAAATTACCGTTTGAGAACTTTTGGACATAAACACACTGGTCTGCTGCAGTCCTTTTGTAACCTGACCCATCATGAATGAGTCAAACTTTATGTACAATTGTCTCGATGCCTGCTTAAGGCCGTAGAGACTTTTCTGTAGTTTACAGACTAAGTGCTTCTTCTTAGGATCTTCGAAGCCTTCTGGCTGCGCCATGTAAATTTCTTCGTCCAAATCACCATGGAGAAATGTTGTCTTTACATCCATTTGCTCAAGCTCCAGATTCATACTTGCTACTAACCCAAGTATGACTCGGATGGATGTCATCTTCACCAGCGGTGAGAAAATCTCATCAAAGTCAACTCCTTTCTTCTGTTGAAATCCTTTGACGACCAATCGAGCTTTGTACTTCACAAGCTTTCCGCTACCATCTTTCTTCAGGTTCAACACCCATTTTTTCTGCAGCGCTTTCTTCCCTTTAAGAAGTTTCTCATAAGTTTGGTTTTTCTGCAAGGAACTCATTACTTCTTGCATAGCTTGCATCCACTCACTACTTTCAGCATGAGTGTGAGCTTCTTGAAAGCTCTTTGGCTCCCCCTCATCAGTAAGCATAGTATAGTCTGAATCTGAATATCTTCTTGACGAAATCAGAGTATGACCCCTCATAGATCTTTCTGGCTGAGGTGTATCAACTAGAGAAGGTTGTGCTGGTTCTACCACTTCGAGTGGTGTAACGCCCCAATTTCGAGAACGTTACGTGGTGCTCACCGCACCGTCCTAGGTTATCAATGTGATTCACAACACGAGGATTTAACTCTAGTTCGTCTAACTAAGTTAAATCTTCCAACAAAAATCCGGCAGCATCTCCCCGTAATTCGGGTAATGCCCACCTGATTAAACGCAACATAACATCATATAATCACATCCCAACCTAGCAAGTCCTCCGACCATCTAACAACCGGAAAATTCACAACCTATGGCCATCTAGCAGCATGCACAAACTGAATTTATGATTCATACATCACAATGATTTCACACAACCAATAAACAGGACTAAATGTCCACACCCGGTTCAGAAGTCCCACATCAATGAAATAACCTTCTAACCGTCCATAATCCACACCTTACGGTGTTACGCAGTCAAAAATATCACACATGGAGTCATTTCATACAAATATTTCAACAAAAAGGTTTAAGACTCTAATCCCAAACCTACACCCTCTCCAAGAGCCATCCATGCCACAACATCGTCTCTACTGATCCGCACCTCTGGCACTAGTACCTATTTCACCTGTAGGGAGGAAGAAAAATAAAGGGTGAGCTAGAAGCTCAGTAGGGGTAAAGAGTAAAACGAGCAACATGGCGGTTATTAAAGAAAAGATAATGCATCAATATGTTCTCTTCTATGCACATGTCACATAACACAACCAATAGTCCGGGTATTCCCTTTGGGGTAAAACACATTCATCAATCCACTAGTCTTCAACTATGGATTGACCAAACGTCAAATGCACTACATGGTTCCCAACCATCATGAATGAGAGCGCAATCATCATTCACATTACACCCGCAAAGGTTCTACCTGGTTGTGTAAACCCCATCACACCCACACCTTAAGTGTGTTACCTCACATGGAGTCATATGATCCGTGCCCATGCCTTGACACGCAACCATCCTCCCATGTGACTTTCAAGTAACCTATGGTATCCCGAGTCCATACCCGAGCATCGCATGCAAGCTCTACTGCTTTCATGCTCGTGCCATGCCAAATACACACACATATATATATCAACCTATATATATATACAACTACTAATGATGCATGACAAGATTCAAAACATGCTCAATGGATGATTGAACATGTAATTGGGCAATGCAATCTACATTTAGAAGAATATATAAATAAACCCTAGGTTCGTTCTTCCTTAGGCACGATAAGGCAAGAACACAAACAAAGAGAGCAATGAGAATTCGAACCGAAATTTTTGAATCAATGAACGATATTAAATTAAGAAAGGTCAAGAAATCCCCTACCTCAAGTTGAGCACAACACACAATTCCAAATTCCAAGAATTAGGGTTTAAATCCCCCTTTCACCAACCTAACCATATTTCATCATTCCAATCCATATATACATGTTAATAACACACATTTATCATAACAATAACAATTCCAATACAAAATCCAAGAGAGACTAACCTTCTCTCTCTAGAATTCCCAAATTCCTCCAAATTTGTCCAATAATCGAACTCAACCTAAACCAAGGATTGAAACCTATGAAACAACCTTAAATTACCCTAAGAACAACATATGTAAACCCTACAATCAAACTCTAAAAGAATCATGATAGGTCTAAAGAAAACCTAGAATTTCAAAACTTGGAAAAAACTCACCTTTGGCCCTCTATAATTCGAACAATAGGTTAGACTAAAGAACTCCTCTTCGTCCAAGTGATCTTTCAATTTCCATACTCCACATGGATATATGCATTACCAAGTTACGGTCATTCCATCTAAGAGTTTACTTCATTTCATAATCATATAGGTAAACAACTTCCATTGTCATGCCTAGATCACACATTATCTATCCACAAGTCCATACCATAATATTTAAGTATTCTTACCTGTACATTCCATACATTCATACACACATTCATGTTACAAACCTTAGTCGATTACATAATTTTTTTAACAACACCAAAGCTCGATACATTGCCCTACTAAAAGGTCTTACACTTAATGTCAAAGGTTTCTTACTCTTAGTTCCCATATCTCACACACTTAAACTCATATTTGCTCTATGAGCATTATTCTTATACATAACCTAGACCACATGCAACTATTCTCAGGTTATACAGTGTTTGTCCTCAAACACTGGTTCTTCCTCTGATTCCTCTTCAGAATCTTCCTCATGCTCCTCCGATTCTTTGACTTGACTTGCAAGAACTTCATTCTCATACCACAGTCCTCGGTTCTCCTCCCTAAGACGTACAACCTCCCATCGAAGTCTTCTAGTTTCCTATTGTTGGATCGCCAGATTGCTGCTTTCCCCATAGTTGTAGCCTGGTATCTGTATACCCAAATCATTTCTTAGCTTATAAAGCATAAGTCGAGCACATTCTTCCTGAACTTCCAGTTCACCACCATTGAACGTGGTCCATGCTTTAATCACGCATCCCAAGGCACCCAACTCAACATCAGGGTTTCGTAGGGTAACCATTGTTCTAACACATGAGGGTTCCCTTATGGTTTTGTATCGTGGAAGAGGCATCCCACGGTTGGAAGTGAACTCCTCTAACACCTTTACCGAACAAGCTTGGCCGCGTCCTTCACTTGCCATTTTTTTTTCCAAGTTGTATAACTTGTGTAATGAGAGAAATACTACTTGGTTTGTGTCACTTACCTCTTGGTTCCCCTTCTTAAATACAACTTGAATTCAATCATGTTACTTTCAACTCTTACTACCCTAGGTAACCTTGCATAGGACGTGTAACCCCCTAAAGGACCCCAATAAACTAGCCTTTTTCAGCTACTCCATAACGTGTCACCCTTAGTTGTGGTGTTCTAAAACATCCGTATAATTTCGCTTCACCCGAGTCCTCTTTAGTTGTACTCCAAGATCTCCATTATCTCTGAAAGAATCCCAAAGAATCCGTCCGTCTTTCCCGAATCTTCAGTGTCAATAATAATTTCTACTTTGCTACTATTAACTCACATGACAGCTAGTCTATACCAACGTTACTACTTTGTCACTATTAGTTCTCGAAAGCCTTCGTAAATTCCATTAACTTCTAGAGATACTCTCTCTCTTTCACCATCCACAATTATTATCATTCAATTTACTAAGTAAATTTCTAGAATTTCCAATCTATTCCTCAAATAGTTATAGACTATTCACCTTTAGCTCTAGAGCACACATCAATCACTGTCATATCTTATGCATTTAAATAAAATTTATCACTTGATATTCAAGTACCCTTAGTGTCCAAACTTTTTACCAAGAATTTCATACTCAACCTTATAAATTCTCATTTGCGTACCATTTAGTGTTATTAAATAGAGTCACAACATCTAGTACTTCCATCATTCTAAATACAATATCATTTAATTATTTGTAAACAAATCATTATCCTTTTGATACACACCTTCCCTTTAAGTAAACTTTATTTCCCCAAATTTAACACACTTTTATCATCTCCTTGCAAATTTTCTTATGGATACTAATCTTATTTCCAAGGTTCCTTTCTTAATGGATTCTAACCAGCGAGTTCATCATTCCACTAGCCAGTTAACTCTCAACTATAATCTTTCGTCATGAAGTTTCCAAGACTCTAGATGTGACGCCCCTACCCGAAATTCACGCACTGAGCCGGGAGCGCCACTTTAGGCGTATGCCCCGTCACTAAGGACCTCACCACACCCCAACCTAACCCCGGATTCTAACAGAAATTCGACAGCACCTCCCCGTATATCGGAGGGTGCCAACCTGGAGTCACATCTCACTTAACACGTGAAATATAATCAATAATAATTAGAGAAGTTTCGCAGCCTAACAGGGCCTCTAGCCATCTATCCACATTCACACACTAGGTAGGGCCTCAGGCCTCCTAATCACATGCAATCAATAAGCAAAACATAATCATACCAATAATATCATCAAAGACTATCAAGTCTATCAATCCGGACCCAAGGTCTACTATCCAGGTACGGGAGTCCCGATCACACGGCATACCTCCCGACCATCCATCCAACATACCGAAAAGGTATTTAAGCAACATAATAGTCAACCAATTAAAGTACTATATGTACTTAATTCATAACCAAGGTTCTCAAACAATCAAATACAAATCCTAGTGCTCCTAGGGTGGCCTTCCATGTCACGCCGCCTCCTACTGATCCGCAGCCTGGTTCTCAGCACCAGTCTCACCTGAAGGATACAGAAAATGAATCGGGTGAGCAGGAGGCTCAGTAGGGAAATAAAATGAATCATAAAGAATGTAAAGGCTGAATATTGAAACAAGCTCAATGCAGCAACATGACATCCTAAAATGTCACAACAATGCATAACCTCGGGCTACACCCTACAGCGCCTGGCACCAGGCAACGAATATTCCGAAAAATCATCGAAACCCTTGCACTTTGCCCCGGAATGACTATAGGTGCACCTACATAATGGAAATCCCGATTCCGGCAACAATGTGCCCATTCGGTATCCAACATCATCACAAAAGTATAACCTAAGGATACTACGAGTCCATACTCGTAGACCCAATGCATCTATAATTCATGTCCAATAATGTCATGCAAAAAAAGCTCGTATATATAACAATCCTATATATATATATATACATAACTACATGATGCATGAACGAGGTTTATCATGCCTAATAGATGATTAAGCATTCAAAGGGTATGCAAATTCATCAATAATCAACAAGAAGGTTCGTTCTTCCTAAGGAACAATTTAGGCAAGAACACAAATAATAAAGACCAATGAAGAATTTCAACCGCTCTTTAGAGAAAAACAATACAATAGAAAATGGGTTAAGAATCCCTACCTCAATTCCAAGCTATCACAAGCTACAAGTTTTTCCCAAATACTAGGGTTTGAGTTTCCGAACCTACCATATAGCAAATTCATCACCCAATCCCATAAATTAATCCCTCATAACCATAATCAACATAAATCAAACCAACAACTCAAGAGAAAATTACCTTTCTCTCTCTAGAACCAAGCCTTCAATCCACCAAATCTTCAAACAACCTAGTATATATCACCATATATAGACTTGAATCAACCTCTATAGTCATTCTAAAACACCCATTCGAAGTTCCATTTTTAATTACAAAAACCCTAGGTTTTATGGAAAACTAGGAACTTACCTCAAATCCCTCCAACTTTGTGAAACTCTTCTTGAATCTTCTTCTATCCTTCAATCCAACTTCAATCCTTGAAATCTCTCAAGAATCTCTCTTTATCTCTCTATTTTTCTCACTCTCTCACTCTAAAATTCGGAACTTCCACCAAGGATTCAAGTTCTGGTCACGTCACTGCCACTTAAAGCCTCGGGTTGCGCCTAGACGCCCTAAAGTGCGCCTAGGTGCCCAAGTAATGAATTCCTCCACAAGCCCGCTGCTCTGGGCACTATCCTGGGCATGCACAGAAAGTGCGCCTAGGTGGAGTGTGCCTAGGCGCCCATGCACCTATTCTATCTCTGTTGCCCCCATAGACTGGGCGCTCTTTTTGTACATGCCTAGGCGGACCGCCTAGGCGTGTGGCCTTATATTTTCAGCTCCGTCTTTGTCTTAGCTTCGATTTGATATATTATGGACCCCAAACGGACATATGTGCTAAAGGTTATGACCGATTTACCGAACCTAGTTCAAAAACTATCCTTTAGGGTCTTATGCACTTCCAATGGTCCGTTATCTCTTCGAACCCATTTTTCAATAAATTATTACTTAAAATTTAACCAAATATAATATTTTTGGGTCGGGATCTCACAGTAGACCTAACTCATCATCACATTCAACTTCTTTATGTAAGTGTCCACCCGGACACCATCTCTTATCTACTCACATCATCTAGACATCCCCTTTCATATAATATTACTACTCAAACAACTATTTTCATAGTTATTCATGAACTCTAGGTACGAGTAATATGCCACCATCGAGCCTTAGATGCTTCGATGCAAACTAATGTCTGTTTCTCTCTTAAACCTCCACGTTTTCTATTATCACAATCTCACTCTAATTTTTCCCGAGTCAACAATACTCTCGCTCAACTATTAGAGATAGGAAATATACCTCCGATGAAATTTAACTGTTCCAGAGATTCCTCATATCCCAAAGCAAATGCTCGAGTCTGAATCGTAGTCGACTGCTGTTTCTGAATCTGTTGTGGTGGTCTACCACCTCGTCCTCTCCCTCCTGCTGGAACTATAGAAGGTAGAGCTGGAACTGGTGCCGGAGGTGGTAATCCCAGTGCCTGAGACTGTGCCTGCTGTGTAGTACCACCACCCTGCTTATGCCCCTCTTTACCACATCGAAAACATGTGATCTTCCCACCATGTTGCCTAGGCCCCTTGCCTCGGTCCTCTTTCTGTGAGTAGGAATCGGTCTTCTGACGCTTGTTACTACGTCCACCACCACCACTATTACCCCCGGAAGTTAGTATACTCCGCTGAGCTTCTTCCTTCTGACTTTGCTCAAACTCTAATGCCATCTCCACCGTCTAGGCATACCTCTTCACCCTAGTAGCCAACACCATCCTACCAAGGCTCGAAAGTAGCCCTCTATGATATCTCATAGCCTTACTCTCATTGGTCGAGACAAACTGCTTCCCAAACTGATAGAGCATCTCAAACTGTTTGGTGCACTGTGCCATCGTCATCTCCCGTGTCTGTATCAGCTCTAGGAACTTCTTGGACCTCTCCGTCTGAAAAGGCCTTGGAACAAAATTATGCATGAACAAGTCTTCAAATGATGCCCATGAGAGGTCATTCTTCCCCTCATCAAGTGCACTCCACCATTCATGTGCTGACCCACTCAGATAGAAGTAGACCAGCCTCACCCTTCTACTGTCGGGTATCTCCAACGTATGTAATCTAGCACTCATTTGCTTCACCCATTCTTTAGCTTCTGTCCCCTCTCCATCTCCGGAGAACGTGGGAGGAGTAGTTCTCCTCAACTGATCACCCACTACTAATGTAGGAGGAGGTGTAGGTGTAATCTCCTCTGTACGAACCTCTGCAGCTCTAACCACTTGTGTCTAAACCACTTGAACCAGGTTCATCACAATTCTCGTGAGCTCCTGTAAAGTCATCGATGGTACCACTGCGGTATTATCGGCAGTCACTATAACTCCCTCAGTCCCCACTACCTGTCCCAGTGGAACCTCTGGGGTCCTCTCTCTAGCCTCCTCAGGTACAGATTCCTGAGTACCCGTTGCACGCCTAGGAGCACGCATCATACCAACACTACGTCCCCTACCCGGCCTCTCTGGGTAGTAGCACGCCCACCCCCACCCCTAGGTGTCTCATCGGTAGGCATAGACCTTACAGTCCTACGAGTATTCATCTGCATGGCACATAGATAATACTATCAACAAATAGCTCAATTGAGGATTTACAAGTGAAAAAGAAACATACCGGATCAGTAGAGCTCGTGGCATGGCTTGGAGACAACACTAACATAACCCCCTCACATCCCAGACCCATATCTAGGTCTTTAATCTAATCTCGCCTCTGATACCAAATTGTAACGCCCCAATTTTGGGAACGTTACGTGGTGCTCACCGCACCGTCCTCGGTTATCAATGTGATTCACAACACGAGGATTTAACTCTAGTTCGTCTAACTAAGTTAAATCTTCCAACAAAAATCCAGCAGCATCTCCCCGTAATTCGGGTAACGCCCACCTGATTAAACGCAACATAACATCATATAATCACATCCCAACCTAGCAAGGCCTCCGGCCATCTAACAGCCGGCAAATTCACAACCTATGGCCTCAGGCCATCTAGCAGCATGCACAAACTGAATTTGTGATTCATACATCACAATGATTCCACACAATCAATAAACAGGACTAAATGTCCACACCCGGTTCAGAAGTCCCACATCAATGAAATAACCTTCTAACCATCCATAATCCACACCATACGTTGTCACGCAGTCAAAAATATCACACATGGAGTCATTTCATACAAATATTTCAACAAAAAGGTTTAAGACTCTAATACCAAACCTACACCCTCTCCAAGAGCCATCCATGCCACAACGTCGTCTCTACTGATCTGCACCTCTAGCACTAGTACCTGTCTCACCTGTAGGGAGGAAGAAAAATAAAGGGTGAGCTAGAAGCTCAGTAGGGGTAAAGAGTAAAACAAGCAACATGGCGGTTATTAAAGAAAAGATAATGCATCAATATGTTCTCTTCTATGCACATGTCACATAACACAACCAATAGTCCGGGTATTCCCTTCGGGGTAAAACACATTCATCAATCCACTAGTCTTCAACTATGGATTGACCAAACCTCAAATGCACTACATGGTTCCCAATCATCATGAATGAGAGCGCAATCATCATTCATATTACACCCACAAAGGTTCTACCCGGTTGTATGAACCCCGTCACACCTACACCTTAAGTGTGTTGCCTCACGTGGAGTCATATGATCCGTGCCCTTGCCTTGACACGCAACCATCCTCCCATGTGACTTTCAAGTAACCTATGGTATCCCGAGTCCATACCCGAGCATCCCATGCAAGCTATAATGCTTTCATGCTCGTGCCATGCCAAATACACACATATATATATATATCAACCTATATATATATACAACTACTAATGATGCATGATAAGATTCAAAACATGCTCAATGGATGATTGAACATGTAATTGGGCAATGCAATCTACATTTAGAAGAATATATAAATAAACCCTAGGTTCGTTCTTCATTAGGCACGATAAGGCAAGAACACAAACAAAAAGAGCAATGAGAATTCGAAATTTTTTTGAATCAATGAACGATATTGAATTAAGAAAGGTCAAGAAATCTTCTACCTCAAGTTGAGCACAACACACAATTCCAAATTCCAAGAATTAGGGTTTAAATCCCCCTTTCACCAACCTAACCATATTTCATCATTCCAATCCATATATACATGTTAATAACACAAATTTATCATAAAAATAACAATTCCAATACAAAATCCAAGAGAGACTAACCTTCTCTCTCTAGAATTCCCAAATTCCTCCAAATTTGTCCAATAATCGAACTCAACCTAAACCAAGGATTGAAACCTATGAAACAACCTTAAATTACCCTAAGAACAACATATGTATACTCTACAATAAAACTCTAAAAGAATCATGATAGATCTAAAGAAAACCTAGAATTTCAAAACTTGGAAAATACTCACCTTTGATCTTAAAATCCCTTGGAATGTTGCTTGAATCTTCAACCCAAGCTCCAAATCTTCAATAATCTCTGAAAACCTCACTTTCTCTCTCTAATTCTCTCTCTCACTAGAACCAAGCCTCACCAAGCAAAATACCATTTCTGGTCGCATAAGGGTTCTTAACAGATCGGGGAGCGCCTAGGAGCTCAAAATTGCGCCTAGGCGCCTAAGCGTGTGGCCTTACATTTTTAGCTCCGTCTCGGTCTTAGCTTCAATTTGATATATTATGGGCCCGAAACGGACATCTGTGCTAAAAGTTATGACCCATTTAATGAACCAAGCTCAAAAACGATTCTTTACAGTCTTAGACAACTCGAATGTAGCGTTACCTCTTCTACTCCATTCTCAATAACTTATTACTTAATATTTAACCAACTTAGTATTTTTGGGTTGGGGTTTCACAAGTGGAGGAGGTTGTGGCTCCCCCTGCTCAACATCTTTTGTGTGATCTTCTTCTAGATCTTCCTCATGCAATTCATCATTATCTGTAGGAATCATTGGTGCAAGGTCTGAGATAGTGTTTTAAACACTAGGAGCAGTGAACTTGGTGGATTTGTCCAAGTCTTCAAACACTTCATTCTCATGGAACACAACATCCCTCATTCTGATAACCTTCTTATCAATTAGTTTTCACAGTCTGTATCTAAATTCGTCATCTCTATATCTGATGAAAATGCAAGGAGTGGATCTGCTGTCAAGCTTCTGTCTCTACTCCTTGGATACATGTGCAAAAGCTTTGCACCCAAATACTCTCAAGTGAGAGTAAGAAATATTTCTTGCAGACCACACCTTCTCTGAAATTTCAAAATTTGGAGCTGCTAACGGTTATCTGTTGATCAGGTAATGGGCTACACGAACTGCTTCTCCCTAGAATGACTTTGGTAGCTTTGCCATACTTAGCATACATCTTGCTCATTCCATAATAGTCTGATTCATCCTCTCGGCTACACCATTATGTTGTGGGGTACGTGGGACTGTCTTCCCATGTCGAATACCGCGTTCAACACAATATGTTTCAAACTCCCTAGAAACATACTCACCTCCATTGTCTGATCGGAGGCACTTCAACTTCTTTTTGGTCTCCCTTTCCACCATAGCGTGGAAATTCTTGAAATTCTCGAACGCTTGATCCTTGGTTTTGAGAAAATATACCCACACCTTGAAGCATCATCAATAAAGGTCAAGAAATATCTGTTATCTCCCAAAGACTCTTCTTCTAGAGGACCACAGACATCGGAGTGTACCAAACTCAACAACTCTGACCTCTCGTGGCAAGGGTATTGAATGAGGCTCTGTGCTGCTTCCCGAATAAGCAATGATCACATGGGTTCAGCGGAATATCTTTAGACACTGTGATGAGTTCCTCCTTTGACGTGGTGGACAACCCCTTTTCTCCCATGTGATCGAGTCTCTTGTACTAGAGATTTGGAGAAGTTTCTTCCTCCACAGCATTAATGTTTTATGAACATATTTTGGCTTGTGTTCTGTACAATGTGCGACAAATATGTCCTGTGGCATAAGTCAAATCACCTTTCGTCAACTTCCAAGTGTCATTGCCAAAATGATTGTGATAGCCCTGTTTATCAAGAGCATTCACAGCAATAAGGTTGAACAGGAGTTCTGGGACGTGTCGAACGTCCTTCAACACCATAGCGCATCAAAGATTCATTTTGACATGCACATCACCAATGGCCACAATCTTGGCAAAACTATCGTTGCCCATATTCACTGTACCAAAATCACCGATTTTGTACGAAGTGAAGAAATCAATTTCTGAAGTGGCGTGGTGTGATGCAGTAGTGTCGATCACCCACTTAGGATCGTGGCTTGCTGCATGTAAACACATATCTTCATTGCAAGAGAGTAGTGCTACATCCTCCGAAATGGTGACCAAAGTTTCACCATTTGCATTGTTACATTCTGAGCTACTTTTACCTTGCTCCCGTTGTAACTTCCGGCAATTCTTCTTTACGTGGACTTCAATGCCACAGTGGTAACATTTGTACTTGTGTTTTTGCTGTCTCTTGCTGTCGGTGGACTTTTCATGATCCTGGTTTTGTCTTTGGCTTTTACTTCTGCCTCTACTATTGCCTCTTCTTTGAGGTCGTCCTCTGCTTTAGTAACAGGGCATGAGACTAATCTATGCCCAATTCCTTCCTTCAAGACTCCTCGTTGAATAAAGCATCGGAGAGCATTTCCATGGTAAGTTTGCCTCTGGGTGTCGAGTTACTGAGGGAGACCACCAGCGTCTCCCAACTGTCTAGTAAGGAACTAAGAAGTAGTAGGGCTTGTTCTTCATCATTAAGAATGAACTTGACAGCTACAAGCTGATTCACTAAGTTCTGGAACTCATTGATGTGCTCAGCTAAAGAACTACCATTTTTCAACTGCAAATTGACAAGGCGTCTAACCAAAAGAGCTTTATTCCAAGTAGTCTTGGCTTGGTACATGTTCTCCAGCTTCTTCCAGAGATCATATGAACTTGTCTCCTGTGCAACATGGTGAAAAACATGGTGATCGATCCAATTTCTAATTTGACCGATCGTTTCTTGTTTTTCTTCATGCATTCTGTATCTTTAATTTCATCCGGCTTCTTTCCTTCATTCTCCAAGGGATATGCCAGATCTATACAATTCAGGAAATCCTCCATCCGAGGTTTCCATAGTGCATAAGTTGCAGGAGTCAACTTCATCATGGCTCCTGATGACTCTGATGTAGAAGCTTCCATTGAAAAAGTTTCGTTTTCAAGCTCAACCGAGTAACACCAAAATTTTGGAGTGGAATCTCGCAAAACCGATAGCACCGTTGCGTCCAAAATGATCAAAAACCTTGGGAACCAATCTGACCTTTCTGCAACTTGAACCGGATTTAACTGTTGACTGACAATCAACTGACAGACAACTAACACCGTTTGATGATGTGACACAACTGCTGAGGTGGCAGTGCTGACGTGTCCATTCACATGGTGCAATGATTTTTCAGATTTGTTAACATGGCGCTGGCTTGGCTTCGTCTTCAACCTCTAGATACGTGAATAGTACCTCAAAACTTTAGAGGGAGAGTGTGGCTCACCACGAAGTCCGTTTGCGATGATTTTTGAACCAAGAGACTCATATGGTAATATGGAGAACACTCAGATGGTTCAAAATTGGATTTTGTTGAAGTCAATAAATTGACCCGAGAGCAAAAGTTGCTCTTTTTTTGTCCGAGAAGATTTTCAGTGGCTGAAAATCCGAACCTCTAGCTTTGATACCACTTGTTGAGGATACCGGTCAATATGACACAAACAATGAAAACCAAAATGAAAGAAATACATAAAGATATAAGTGGTTCGGTCACTAACAATCTACGTCCACGAGAGAGAGAACACTATTATTTAAAGATAATATAGGAGGAGGAGAACACAAACTCAACTCACATTCATTCATTGGTGCCTTTACCTACACCAGAACTCTCTCACAAAAATACTCTATTTTTGTTTTCTTTTCTTTCTAACTCACTGCACCACATATCTCTACCACCCTACCTCACCTTTTATATAGGGATATTACATAGGTATGGACAAACTAAACTAAGTCATAAAAGGAGATGTAGTTGTTGACAAACAAAGCTTGGACGGTGTCAAACTTTGACAAAACATGGAGACTTAGTTGGGTAGTTGGTGAGTGGTGGGTGGTGAGTGGTTGGTGGCACACCATTGTTGAAGTGCTTGGTTTGCTCATTGCATGTTGCATGCACGACTTTTATGGGTATGAACCCATCATTTTCTCCTCAAGAAGCCTCACCAAGCTTCCATATTTTCTCCTCCTCTTCTCTCAACTCTCTCCATTCTTTCCTTTTCTTCTTTCTTTTTGTCTTTTTTCCTTCTCTTTTCTTGGTTCGCTCTCTTTCTTTTGACCTAGATCTTCTCTCCCCTTTTTATTTCATTTGTCTTTTTTTTATTCCTCCCTTTTTTGTTTCTTTCTTTTATTCGTTTCTTTTCTCATTTTCTCATTTTCTTATTTTCTTATTTTTTTATTTCTTTCTCATCCCCTTAACCACTCTCCAACTTTTCCTCTTTTTTTTTTTTTTTTTTTTTGTTTTTCTTCATTTACCCCAACCACTCATGTCCCCTCCTTTTTTTTTGTTGCCTCCACTTTCAGTGGTTAATCATTCCACCGAAAGTTGAGGCATATACATATATTACACACACCCACACACACAAAGATATATATATATATATATATATATGAATGTCATCATAATATATATGTCTCTATGGTATCAGAGCCAAGTTTTTGTCAAAAATGAAGGAATAAATTTTTGCCAAATAAAGAAGTATGAATGTCATCATGATCTACTTGAAATGGTTTGATGAGATCAAGAAATGGTGTTCCTAAGATAACATATTTTGTGATATTTTTAACACCAAGAAAACTTGTATTAAATGTGATATCATAAATTTTAATTGTAACATTCGATAATTTGTAAAGAATTTGAAGGTGTTCATCAGTTGCAGATTTTATACCTTCAATTGTTTTTTCCAAAAAATAATAGGGAACTAAATCAAATCGCAGACAATTTAAGTATGCACCAGAATCTACTAAAGAAATTGTATCAAAGGAATAAGAATCTTGAATGACAATTGTAATTATGATGAACCATTTTTGACTAGTGACTTGAGATAATAATCCAAATAAAGGTTGGTCATTTTTATAAGAACTCTCAACTAAAATTTCTTTTGTTTCTAATTTATTAATTTTTTCAATGTCATCTAATTCACTAGGTGTTTCAGATATAATTATTCCTTTTCTTTTGTCAATGATTGAGACTAATTCATTTATCTTCCATCGATCATTCCTTTATTGATTCCTAAGAGTTTTGAGTTCTATTCTTATCGCAGAAATTTCCATTTGAAGGTGTTGAAGATCAGGAGTCTGAGAGGGTCCTATATTTTGATCATGTTTAGATAAAATTTCCTTCAAATTATAGGTTGCTTTTGGTGGTGCAACCTTATTATCAGAATTAAATAAATTTTGTTTTAATTTTTCCAAATAAACTAGTTTCACCATGGAATCAATAATCAATGTGATTGACAACTTCTAAAAAGAATTCTCGATCCCTAGAAAGCATGTTTATTTCAGGGTCAGAAGATGAAGAGGGGATATCATCATATTGGCGTTCATTGTTAGAAGGAGATAGTGATGATTCGTCATCAGTATCTATAAGAATTGAATATAATTGTGCAATAATATTTTCATCAAATTCTAACTCATTGATTCGATTGCAAAACTCTACAATATTTTGCATAATGACCTGGTGTATTACATTTGAAACAAACCACTTGGTTAGTTTTGTTTTCCTTAGGATTGGACTTTGTTTTTGTATTTTCTATTCGTGTATTAGATAATTTCGAAGTATAAGATTTCTTATAAAACCCAGATAAAAATTGAGTAGGTTTAATACTTTTTAGTATAATTGTTTTTCTTAGTACAATTTTTTTCATAACCAAATTGTTTACAGAATGATTCCAATTCATTCTTGGACTTAGTTTGTTCATATTTTAATTTTTTTTGTAACTTCAAATCAGAACATAATTGTAATCCTACCTTTTTGGATGTGGTTAACTAAAGCACCATAAGTTAATTGATCATAAGGAATTTGATTATTGTTCATGGATTCAATCTTTTCCCTAACTTTATCTCCTAATAATATAGGAAGACCTGCTAATAATTTTTCTTTCCAAAAAGCTTGATTATTATCATGCCGCATCATAACTCTAGTTAAAAAGGTATCTTTGTATTGTCGAAAATCATGAAGATTTGCTAAAAGTTCTGAAGATCTATCTCTAATGCTAGAAGAATCTCCTAGAAAATGTTTTGTTATTGAAAAGATTAGTGTAGCAACAACATCTTGGATTTCTTCATCAAATTCTATTTTGATAAATGTGCCATCAGAAGCAATCCTAACAACATTAAGAATTTCATTTTGTTGGGCATATGTAAGATGGTAATCCCACCATCCTTTTATTTGACCTGTAAAGCCAACAACAATTAAGTTTGCAATAGCCTGATCAGTCGTATCCATTTTTGTTTTGTAAGCATTGCTTATCATAGTCATTTGTTGTAATTGATTAAGAATATTATAATCCAACATACCATCTATATTCCATTCATAAATGGTATCAGCATTATATTTCATTTGATTCATTTGTTTTTCTTTTAACAGAGGATCTGGTGGAGTAGTTTTAGAATAATAAAGTTTTTGAGGGGATTTTCATTTCAAAGTCAGAATTATCTGGAGTACTTCTAGTTTTGTCAAGTTTATGAATTGCTAGTTTTCTAGAAGCCTCGTTCCTATAATTTTTTATCTATTGCTATCAAGAAATCAGAATCTTTTGGAGCTAGTATTTTGGCTAATTTGGGGGGGGGGGGGTATCTCGTAAGGTTTGAATACCGGTTCGTCTTAAGTACTTGTAATGGTTGGTTTTTGAACATAATCTTCTATTCGATTTAATTGTCGACCAATTTTGGATAAGTGTTGATTTGTAAAATTATTTTGTTGAACAATATTTTTTAATTCCTCGGCTTTGGAGACTGAATCACTTAAAGAAACTGTAAATTAGGCTATGATATCATAGACGACAATTCCTAGAACCATTTAGTGGAATGAAATAACCTTACCCAAAACTTGGGAGTTGCAAGGGGCTGTACCTCCTAAAAAAGTAGAAAATACAAACATAGAGTATATTACTCAATCCAGTGATGGGAATGTAGAAATTACTTTTAGTTCCGGTCGACATTCAATTGATTTACAAAATCTTCATCTTGGTTCGTCTTTTAAACCAGAGATTGGAATTCCACCTCAAAATTCTTTTTCTAATGCACCAAGTACCTCTTAGAAAACAAAAAATCAATTTTCATCTGCTCCAAGCACTTATTATCGATCTGATTTACGTGGAGTTGATAACTCTAGTTAAATTCCAAAACCTTTTTATAATGTTCAACAACCAGAATCCAATACCAGTTCCAATCCAAAACAAAAATATTATTCACCAATGTCACAAACCTATTCTCAAATGGTAGATGATAAGACCCTGAACAAAAATATTATTCACCAATGTCAGAATATTATCCTTTTCTCAAAGAAATCCAAAAACAAGTATTGTTTTTTGACTACTTTGAGTTATCCCTTGATGACCCTATTATTGACTGGGCAACCTATATGTTTTCTTCAAAAACAATCAATGCTACTACTAGGGTTTAGACATAGTATAATGACACTCAAAAAAAAAATTAAGTCTGATCATCCACCCTTGATCCAGCCCAAAGTAGAGTATAAAAATTATATTAAAAAGGATACAAAAAATAATGACTTTATAAATGAAATAAATAAAAGATTACAACAACTTCTTACTAAGACAATCCAATCTCCTACTGGCCAACAAGTCTCAAATACTCCAGAGTCTTTATACATACCAACAATTCATAATCTTGACAAAACTACTAAGAATCCAGACAGTATTGATAAACTTGAAATCCAAACCAAAGACGACAAATCTCAAACCAAACAAGTTGTTTGTTTTAGATGTAATACACCGAGTGACATTACGAAATATTTTCGTGTTCACAAACGTATTAAAAACTCCTGAATACCCAAGTAATGACAGCCTTTATACAACTTCTAATACAAAACAAATATACAAACTCTAAATAATCTTAAAACTCTTCAAGAAGATCTTGCCAAGATTAAATAAAAAATCTTAAAAGAAATACCAAAAATGGTGATCTCAAAGAAATTTCACAAAAACTTGATCAACCTTTTCTTTGATTATTATCTAAAGTTATCAGCCAAAAATGGTTTATCAAAATTACAATTATTATCCAAAACTCATTTTCTTTTGATACAATTGCTTTAGTTGATTCTGGTGCTGATTTAAATTGTCTTCGTTCTTATTTAGTCCCTCGTTGTTTTTGGAAAAAACAACTAAAGGCATAAAATATGCAACCTAGTCCCTTGTCATTTCTTTTGAATTGCTGGTTTTGTAGAAGCCTCAGGAGTGTCAAGAATTTTTGAAGAAGGAAACTGAGTAAGATCAGCTCGAAGTTCCTATAATTTTTTTATCTATTGCTATCATGAAATCAGAATCTTTTGGAGCTAATGTTTTGGCTAATTGGGGTGGTATCTCATGAGGTTTGAATACTGGTTTTTCTAAAATACTTGTAATGGTTGGTTTTGAACATAATCTTCTATTCAATTTAACTGTTGACCAATTGTGGGTCAGTGTTGATTTGAAAATTATTTTTTTTAACTATATTTTTGAATTCCTCGGCTTTGGAGACTTTAAATGGTGTGGCAATAACAGAAAAATTCTTGTAATCTAGCTTAAGTTGGGTCAAAATCAATAATTGTTTTTTTGGGTATTATCATACCATGTTTGGACCCTGGTAGTGGCTTTGATTGTTTTTGAAAAAATGGATAGGTAGCCCAGTCAATATTGGGGTCATCGAGGGATAACTCAAAGTAGTCAAAAAATAATACTTGTTTTTGGATTTCTTCGAGAGAAAGATAATATTCTATTTGAATAGACTATCGTTCTTCACCTGTATAATGATTAAGGAACCATTCTCTTTTGACAGTATTATTAGGGATGACATCGGATCGGATATGGATTGAATTTCTCAAAATCCATATTCAATCCTAAATAAAAATAATGTATCCATATCTATATCCATATACTGCAGATAAAAAATCTAAATTCATATCCTATCCATAGGATTTCAGATATTCTCCACGGATATCGGATTTATCCATGCGAGTATGCGACACATATTTTGCTAGTCTATGACACTAATTACAATTTCATGATTATGAATCTAGGAACATGAAATCAAATTCTAAAGTGTGTGTATATATATATATATATTTGTGTGTGTGTGTAGAAATGATATATATTATTAATAAATTGAAATATATAACTTTTATTAGTTATATAAGAATTCGGTTCGATTAGGGGTTAGAGATTAGAATTTGTGGTGTTACATTAGGTTTTATGGTGTTAGTATGTTAGATTATAGTTTTTAGTGTTAGAGTTCAAATTTAATAGTGTTAGGTATTCGGATTTGTGGTGTTAGATTAGGGTTTATACTTGATGGTGTTAGGGTTAGGGTTTATGGTGTTTGATTAGAGTTTCTAATGTTATAGTTAAAATTTACAATATCAGGGATTATAATTTTTGGTGTTAGATTAAGGTTTACAATGTTAGAGTTATGGTTTGTGATGTTTGATTAAAGTTTTTAGTGTTATAATTAAAGTTTACAATATTAGGTATTAGAATTTGTGGTGTTAGATTAGGGTTAGGGACTTAGGGTTTGTGTTGTTATAGGTTTAGAGTTTATGGTGTTAAGGGGTTAGGGTTTGTAGTGTTAGCATGTTACGTTAGGGTTTATAAATTACAATCAGGACTAGATTTATAATGTATAATGTTATTTTTAGGTTTAGGGTTTACAATATTGTGTTTTTAGAATTTAGTATTCATTACTAACTTTACTAATTAGGGTTTTAAAAATATTTTTCAATTAAATATTTTAATTGGTGGTATGAGATCATATCACATTATATAGTGTCATTACAAATTACAATTAATTCATATTAAATAAAAAAGAAACATACATATGTTGACAATTATAATGTATATAAATATATTAATGATATTAATTTTCAATAGCATAATTGTATATGGACTATATTATATATAAATGTGTGTGTGTGTCGGGTAGCATCGGATCAGATCAGATATCCACATGTTCGGGTCGGATCGGATACGGATTTCGGATCAAATATGAATATATCCATATCATTCAAAATATTCATATTTTATCCATATCCATATCCAATATCCAATCAACGGATTTTTCTACTGTTTAACCGGATCAGATCGGATCGAAAATCCATGGATACTGACACATTTGCCATCTCTAAGTATTATAAGTAGAGTAAAAATATTGTTGTAATGATTTTTTGTCAATAACAAAATCATCTTTGATTAAAACATTTAATTCAGGATCATTATTATCTACCATTTGAGAATAGGTTGGTGACATTGGTAGAGAATCCTTTTGTTATGGATTGGAACTGGTATTGGATTCTGGTTGTTAAACATTGTAAAGGGGTTTTGGAATTAAATTAGAGTGATCAACTCCACATAAATCAGATCGATAAGAAGTGATTGGAGCAGATGAAAATTGATTTATTTTTTTATAAGAGGTACTTGGTGCAGTAGAGAAAGAATTTCGAGGTGGAATTCCTACCTCTGGTTTAAAAGACGAACCAAGATTAAGATTTTGTAATTCAATTGAATGTGGACGAGAACTAAAATTCCATCAGTAGCTTGAGTAATATACTCTATGTTTGTATTTTCTACTTTATTACGAGGTACAGCCCCTTGCAACTCCCAAGTTTTGGGTAAGGTTATTTCATTCCACTTAATTGTTCTAGGAATTGTCATATTGGATCTAGCAATGTCTGTTTGTATTAATACAGTTTCTCCATTTGGAGATTTGCGTAAAGCTTTTGAACCAAAGGCAGAAGACGTAGCTTTATAATGAATTCTATAAATTATGGAGATTGGAAGAGATCCAGAAGCTATCTTGTAATTGTGAGTTTTGATGTTTAAAGTGAGTGTATCAAAGAGATTTTGATCACTTAAAGAAACTGTAAAATTAGGATAACAATCAAAATAGATAGGACCATTACAGAGGCCAGTTTCCACTGTGTCAAAGAGTGAATCATTGAATTCTAACATCCTACAATCACGTAAACATACGAGAATTGAAGTATCTAAACCTTCACGGGTTAAAGGCTTAATACCTATTTGGACTAATCCCATGTGAAGATAATTATATTTTTTATGTTTTTCAACTGATTGTTTTGTAAGAAGCTTAATTGTTTCATAAGATTTAAAGATTTTAATATCTCTTTCTTTGGTTTTAATTATATAATCATTACGACTTAGGAGATTAAATTTGAATTCCCTTTTATATATCTTGTTTATTTCTAATCAGGGAATATCCCAATTATCAACATCTCTAACTAAATTCACAAGATTAATTTCTTCTTGATTGACGATTCTATCGTCAGATATTGAACTAGAAGTAGAGGTTCATCTAAAAAGAGAACTCATGTTTGAAAATTGCTTGCAGAACAGTGCTTATTACTTAAGAAACTGTAAATTAATATATATGTATATATATATATATATTTGTGTGTGTATATATAACAGTATTTTCAAGACTTCCTATAAGCTTCCTTAGATAGGTTAAGGCATGTAGTGAGAATGATTCTTAAATTTGAGCTTCAGGTGGCATACCTTTTATTTTTTTCCATTTTTATAATTTTTTTAACAAAAATTAAATCCAGACAAAAATGGGTTATTACAACTGGAAATAACATTTATTTCCATATTTACAAAAAAATAAAAAATTCATTGCTATTTCTCAAATTAATTATTTGAATAATGATATTTTGAAGGAAAAAAGCTCGGTCAATCATTTACAAATTGCAAGTACTAATTTTTTCTATGAATGGCAAGAGAAAGACCTTCAAAATATTCTATTTATGGTACTATCAGTCACAATAAAGAGTGCCAATTGTCGATGCTAGATTTGCAGCGAATGTATTTAATGCTTAAAGAAGTACAATTTCCTAAGGAAGTAAAATTGCTTAAGGAAAAGGCACGGGAATGTACATTTTTCGACAACTTACCTGATATTTTTATTAAGTACTCAAGCAATTCATGTTACAAATGTGGATTTAGTAGGCTTTTATAGGCTTGAGAAGTTAACCGTCTCTGGTAACTCCCGTGATAACTGCTCTTGGCAGTTGTTACTTTTTCCAGATAATCCCCTCTGGATAAGACCTATTAATTGCATGTCTTCAAAATATATGGATTGTAGCTTTTCGTTAGATAAGGAGCGTAGTTCTTGTCTGGATACTGAAGGTACCTTCCTTAGCCGCATGTTCTATTCCACAAATACCCCCAGCCTTTTTATTTACCCTAAAGTAATTTAGAGTAGAAAAAATGTTTTTCAGGTTTATTGGAAACAATTTGTTTCCTAGTAGGATTAGAACTCCTCAAACCCTTTATATATAGCTTCACTTTGAAGTTAAAAAATTCTTTTGCTACTCATATGCTTCGAAAATCTTCTCTCTTTTGCTCTTCAAGAGGTAATTCTCTTCTTTCACCCTTTCCTGAATATTTTATTTTATTTTATTTATATATATATAAATATATTTTATCTTATTGTCAGGACCCATGGGGTACGGTGCTCCCCCTTGGGGAGCATGACATGACCGAACCCTAAGGGGTTCGATTTTCTTCTTCCGGACCCCCATGGGGTGCAACATTGTTTTTGCCAGGCCTTCTTTGGTTTGGCTGAACCCCAATGGGGTTCGGTATTCCTTTCCCGGACCCCCTTGGGGTATTGCATTCACTACACCAAGCTCCCTTAGAGGGCCTGGTTTGGCCGAACCCCCAAGGGGGTTCGACAGCCTTTCTGTCGGATCTCAAGGGGATCAGGCCATTGTTGTGCCAAGCCCCCTTGGGGGGCCTGGTTTGGCCAAATCCCCAAGGGGGTTCGGCAGTCATCTTGCTAGATCCTTTTGGGATCTGGCCACTGCTGCACCAGGCCCCAATTGGGGGGCCTGGTTTGGCCGAACTCCCAAGGGGGTTTTGTAGTCTTCTTGCCAGACCCCCATGGGGTCCAGATCTTTGATCAATTTTTTTTAATTGACTAATCTTTGTACCTTTAATTTTGTAGGATTTAGCATGGGAAGCTCAAAGAATTTATTTCCTCTCCAAGGAAGATATTTGCTTTCAAATCTGTACACTTGATCGAGCCGCCTTATCATATTTCTGCTCCAATAAATGATAACTTAGATTATGGACGTAATTGTATCAAGGTTCCATATTCATACTGTCTGGGTGCAGAATTTGTCTTCCATTTCCATCACTTCTTCAAAAATTCTTCATGTTCACAGACCTCAGTCCCTAGGAACTGGCTTTGAATGCATATCGTATTCTTGTGGGTGTGGTGCAGATGAATACATTCTTGAAGAAAACTCTCACCGCTACTGGTGTTCTTTGCTGCTACTCTATCCTAAAAAATAAGGGCTCGGGTGAAAAATATTTTCCCTCACCGATGTTTGACTCTGCATTGATTCACTGTCTCCCAACTTTGAATAAGGATGTGGATTATATGATTGTCTCTAGGTACTGGAGAGCCTACACCTGCCGAAAAGAAGAACCTTTAGGTATGTCACTTTTCTTTCTGTTTCTCTTTTGGTGTACTCATTAACTGATTTTTGATGTTATTTTCATGTCATCTCCAAGCGGTTTCGGAGGACCTTAGTGACGCTGTGGAGGAGGTTCCTGATGATGGGTATGCTTCCTCGAGACCTGGTGGGAAGTTTTGGAGATCTGCTCCAATGCTTTTTGGCTGCAAGCCATCTTATTGTGGCTTTGCTCCCTTCCCTCCCAGCACAACTATTGATGAAGCGTGTAGGCATTTTAATGTACCTGCAGACAAGTCTCCGCAGATGCATAAGCAGAAGCATGATTATTCAGTGACTAATGCTCCTCCTACCAAAACTTCCACTCCTGTAGTAGTTGAGACAGATTCAGAGGGAGAAACTGAGGAGGATGTGGATGGCGATTTTTGGGACACTTCCAGCGAGCAGTCTGTGCGAGCTTTTTCTTCTGCTATTTAATGTATGTTCATGTTGACACAAATTACAAAGTTATGTTTATTTTTCATGTTTGTAGATGTGTTTCCTAGGGTTAAGTCTCTTATATCCTTGGGGAACTTATCCATTCCTGATCTTCCTAAAGCAAGATTTGACTTTAGAAGTGCCTTTGGAGCTTTTGGATCCTGCTGAACTTTTGGTGGCTGCCCCGCTTCATTGGTTCATCCCTCTTCAACCGAAGAAACCTTGTCTTGTTCTGTGCTGAGGACCCATTCTGATCCTCCTGACTCTAATAATGTTGAAATCGTATCCATTCCTTCTGCATCCGGTGGTTATAACACTCATCCTTCTTCCCTGGATGTTGTCGAGAAACATGAATTGATTCCTTGCAAGTGTCGCTCAGATAGTATGTTTAAGGGTTACTTCAATGAGCCCTCTTTACGCCTATTTATTGAGCATGTGCCATCCTCCACTGAGGTGTTGGGTTCTTCTATTTTAGACGAGGACAAGGTGTTCTTCAATCTACTTCCTGAGGGCCATACCTTTGGTTTGCAGATGCTCCTTGCGGTATGCTTCTGACTCTCTATTGCAATCAATGTTTTAATAATTTACATACCTACATATTTATTTATACTTAAATTTTATTTTTAGGGGTCACAAATGCTTTCCCACTCCCACTACATGGGAGACTTGAAGCACCAATTGCATGAATCTCAACAAAAGCTAGCCGAATCAAAAGATGAGTTGGACATAACAAAGAAGGAGCTGACGGAGTCAAAGACCAATTGTGGCAAACTACTAGAGGAAAAGTCTATTGCTGAATAGAAACTTGCAGAAGAGATTAAGAACCCTCAAGACCACATGTTAAGAGCCTAGGCAGAAAAAATGAAGGCAATCGAAGTCGGCATAACTCAATGTTGCAACTAGTACACAAAAACCCTTGCTGTCGTGTCTAACCAGAACTTTGGTCTTGACAGTGCTTTCACCCCGATGGCATTAGATATTCCAACTGATCATGATGCTTGGAGAGATGACTTCTTCCAATGGCCTGCTCCCGACCATCCCCATCCAAAGCTCAGTGGCATTTGTGAGGAGTGCGCCAGGTCAAATTCCAAGACTCCTGGAGAAACGTCCACCATAGAGTCTCGGGGACAGTGGGAACATTTTTGTTTATTTTCCTCTTTAGCATATAGTACTAGTTTTTGTTTACTAGTTACAAGAATAAGGCCCTTATTTGGCCAAGACTCTTAGTCATTTTTTTTTATAAAGTCTCTTTGGTTGTAGCCTTTTTCTTGGAATAATGCCTCTATGTCTGCATGTTTTTCTTGAAACAAAGCCTTTTTGGCTATATGTTTTCTTGGAATTAAGCCTCTTTGGCTAAGATATTAAATAAGACATATATTTCATAAATACTTCATTAATATAGCATTAGGAACATATTACATAAGGAAAATATGACATAAGGTAAAAAGCTGACTAGTTACATTTTAGACGGCCCGCATAGCTAAAGCTTCCCTAACCTTTTCCATAACTGACATAGCTCGGGAAGGGATGTCCATAAGGGAAAGCCGCAGCCTCTGTGGATCCTGAGCCATTGCAGGCACCCATGCTGCATCACAAATTTGGGTAACCGAACGCTCAAGAGTTTGCTCCTTCGTGTTGCTTGTCACAAAGGATTCAACAACTCTCATTTCTTCTTCATCGTCTTCCACATTGATCATTTCCTTAGCCTTAGTATCTATTGGCCCCTCAAGAATCATTAAGTCTTCATCTTCATAATCAACCTTGGCCTTCTACTTCTGTGAGGCTTCAGCATGATATGGATGAGTAACTTGAATGTAATTAGCTTCCTCTGCCTGAGCCTTTGTTTTTGTAGGGAGATTTATCGGAGTTGAAGAACTCATTTTTAACACCCATCATTCTGAATTTTGGTGGCAATTGAAAAGAAGTGGGTCCCTTTTTAACTGCTTTGTCATGAAAATTGTTCATTTAACAATTCTGATCCATACCTCACTTAAGACTAACTTAGTCCTTTTTTCCTAAAGATGAGATTTCCACCATAAGTTCAATAAGTCCTTGAGAAATTGGATCTTGGACTAAGTGATTGATTAATCTATTAAGTACAAAGCATTGAATTCAAACGAAAATGGAGAATGAACAAATGAAAAAGTTGAATGAAGAAAGATTTATTCTTTTATTGATGGTGATAAGATTCTGAAGGCATAATATGGCCAAATTCGGTATTACACATAGAACTTCCTTAGGTTGGAAACATTCCAAGTCCCATGGACACTTCTACCATCTTGCCTAACTAACATGTAGGCTCCTTGTCCGACCTTTGCTGTGACTTGGAATGGCCATTCCCAGTTTGGACCTAGTTTCCCGTCTATTGGATCCTTGGTTTTTGATAAGACCTTCCCTAAGACGAAATCGCCCACTTCAAAGCTCCTTGCCTTGACATTCTTATCCTAGGATCGGGAAAGAACTTGTTGGTAGGCAGCCAGTCGTACCATAGCTTGATCTCTTTTTTCTTACAGTAGGTCCAAGTTTCTCTCCAATGCAAGGTTATTATTGCCTTTTTCAAACACTTGTGTTATGAGGGTTGGTAGACCTATTTCCAATGGAATGATAGCCTTAGCTCCGTAGGCCAAAGAAAAGCGAGATTCCTCCGTGGATCGGTGTGGCGTGGTTTGATATGCCAATAAAACGGATGGGAGCTCATCTACCCATCTTCCCTTGGATTATTCCAACCTCTTTTTGATTCCATTCAAGATGATTTTATTGGATGCCTCTGCCTGGTCATTACATTGCGGGTAGGCTGGAGTAGAGTAAAGATTTTTTTTTATCCCGTAGCTGCCAAAAAATTCTTCGAATTTGGCACTGGAGAATAATATTTTTCCAAACCTAGTTATAATATTTTTCTAGATGAACTTTCTCGTTTTAACATTACGGATTGCTTCTAAAGGTTTAGCCTCAATCCATTTCATGAAATAATTCATAGCAGTAACCAGGAATCTTCTATTGCCTATAGCTCAAGGTAATGGTTCAACAATGTCCAACCCCCATTGGGCAAAAGGCCATGGACTTGTGACAGGACAAAGGTCTCCTGTAGGTTGGTGAGGAATTGGTGCAAACCTCTGACATTTCTCACATACTGGAAAGCGTCCTTCTACATGTATGGCAACCAAAAGCCTTGGGTGATCGCTTTGAATGGAAGCGATCGACCTGCTGCATGCGCTCTACAAGAACCTTCATAAATCTCATACAACAAGTCGTCCACCCGACTTGGATGAACACATAACAGATAAGGACCTGAGAAAGACTTCTTATAGAGTTTATGGTCAAGAGATAACAAAAAATACTTTGCTTTAATTGTCAACTTTTTGGCTTCCTTCTTGTCTTCAAGAAGAATACCATTCTTTAAATAAACGATGATCGGATCCATCCAACTTGGTGTATATTCTTCTGCGCAGCGTATCACTTCCAATGGTTCTTCTATGCTTGGTCGCTCTAGGACTTATACCTGGATAATCCTCTTCACCCCCAATTAGTCGGCTGAGGCAAAAGTAGCTAAAGCGTCAGCATGTTCATTATGCTCCCGTGAAATCTGAATTTTCTTATAATCTTGAAATTGACCGAGCAACTCCTTAATGTTCTCCATGTAAGTTTCCATAGTTTCCATTTTTGTGGTGTAAAGTCCAATTAGTTGATTCACCACAAGCTGAGAATCTGAATTAATCACCAACTCTTTTGCCCCAAGCAGTAAGCAATTTGAACTCTTTGAAACAAAGCTTCATACTCTGGTTCATTATTAGTTGCTGGGAATCCTAATCTTACAGCCATTTCCAGTACTTTGCCTTCTGGTGTCGTAAGCACAATTCCCGCTCCAGACCCTCGTCCTGTTGAAGATCCGTCGACCTGAAATTACCAAGGATGCACAGGAGTTATCTATACCTTCCATGTCTGGTTAGAGTGCTCAAGTTGATGCTCTGTGCCAACTCAACAGACCATTTGGCAACTCTTTCGAATATGTCTGCTTTCCCCAATGAAGTTTTCAATGGATAGTCGGTCAGCACTTCGACTGGAAATGCTTGGAAATAGTGGTTCAACTTTCGTGAAGCCATCACTAATGCTAAAAGAAGTTTCTCCAGTGGCGAGTATCTTGTCTTTCCATCCAGCATTGTCTTGCTAACGTAATAAATTGGATACTGAATCTTCTGCTCCTCTCTTAGGATCGCGACACTTACAACATGATTTGATACTGCTAAGTACAACTGAAGCATGTCCCCACTCTTGGGTATAGATAACAGTTGTGGCCTCTGCAGGTATTTCATAAAATCTAGAAATGCTGCCTTGTAGTCCTCATCTAATTGGAAAGCTTTGCCAAACTTTAGCAGCTTCAAAAAGGGCCTGAATCGATCTGAGGATCTGTTAATGAACCTATTTAATGTCGCAGCCATCTTAGTTAACTTTTGTATCTCCTTGACCTTCATTGGCGAAGCACTGGATTGCCTTAATTTGTGCTGGATCAGCTTCAATTCCTCGCTGAGTGACAAGATGGCATATGAATTTTCCCGTACTTACTCCAAGGGTGCACTTGCTAGCATTCAACTTAAGATTGTTTTTTCATAAAACATCGAATACTTCTTGAAGATGCATTAGGTGATCCTGCTGGTGTATGCTCTTCACTACCATATCATATATATAAACCTCCATTGTTTTTCCAATGAGAGGTCCAAAGAGTTTTGTGACCATCCTCTAGAATGTGGCTCCCGCATTCTTTAAGCCAAAAGGTATTACCTGGTAGCAAAAATCTCATTCGTGCCATTCCGGATGTCGAATAGACCAATTGATCAATTATTGGAAGTGGAGGCAAATCCTTCGGACAAGCTTAGTTTAAATCTGTGAAGTCAACGCAGACTCTCCACTTGCCATCTTTCTTTTGAATCACTATCGTATTAGAGAGCCATTCAGGATATTGAACCTCTTTTATGGCTTTTGCTTCCGGAAAATTCTCCACCTCCTTTACCACAACTTTAGTGTGTTGGATAGTTGACCTCCTTCACTTTTGAATTACCAACTTGTAACCTGCTATATCATTCAACCTGTGGGCTACCAGCTATGGATCTACTCATGTCATCTCATAGGGAGTCCATGCAAACACCCACAAATTTCTTCTCAACATTCCAATTAAGGAGTTTTTATCTGGTTCAGTCAGGCTAGTTCCTACCATAAAGTATTTGTCTGGCTCTTCTGGTGTGATTAACGTCTTTTCTAGATCCTTCACCGATTTGGTTGCCTGTTCTTTTCCAACTTCTTCCAAGACTGCAGCTTCCTCCTCCATCATCATTATTCTTCCTTCCTATTATTGCATTATATGTTGATGGTAGATTGATAACCAGGAAATCCACTTCAATAGTTTTAAGACCTGCCATTACCAACATTCTTATCCTTTCCAGGGGCCTGATTGGGATGGTATTTTGCATATTTTTGTGGAGTTTTGAAAGCAAAAGGTTGAGTTTCAATGCTTAAAAACCACATTTTAGGTTTGAGTTGCCGAAATCCATGTTAATGAGCCAATGCATAATTCAACACTTTGACATAGTCATTTTAAGTGTTTTCTAGTAGTTCAAGTTGGTTTGGTAGCTTAGAGATATGAAATCCAAGTTTTGGGCATAATGGTTAGAAGTTGTGGAAATGCTATCTCTTAAACATTTGAGTTTTAATATGCCGAATTTTGTTCTATCAACCTAAAAATGGTTTTGACACTTGTTTAAGTATGTTTCAGTCATTTATGACTTGTTTGAACGGGTTTTGTAGGCTCCGGATTGATCGGGGTTGAATATGGAAGAAAAGATGCAAAGGAGCTGAAAATTTGGGTTTTGCTGTCAACCGTCCGGACACTTATCAGAAACCGTCCGGACGGTTCAAGAAGAAAGATGGACAGATTGATTTTCAAGCATATCCGTCCGGACGGTTGAAGAAGAAAGACGGGCAGTGCTGTTTTCAAGCATATCTGTCCGGACAGCACTGCGCAATAATGTTCGGGTCAACTTTTGAAGGTGTAAATGATAGAATTTGAAGAAACGTTCATCTAAAACGTTGAAGTAGACATCCAGATATTTCCAACGAGTGCTCATACGCATAAATCCAATGGGAAGTGAAGTCTATGGAATTAAAACAAGATGCTGCCTTGAATAGTTCCAGTAATTTCGGGTTTTATGATTTTTACTCAATTCTTGAAGGTCAAACTTGTATAATTACTTTATTTGACCAATGGGACTTATTTGTAATAGGTTAGGATGGTCTTTTAAGAGAGTTATTAGGGTTTTTAGGGGGTAGAGACCCCATTCTAGAAACAACACTCATTTTGGCCGAAAATACATTATTCTCTAAGGTTTTTGTTCTCTTACCTTGTTCTTCATCTTTGATTCTTGCTTGGGGTTCGAAAATAAGTCTATTGAAGATTGCTAGGAGTTTTGGAGACCCAACCAACTAGAAGAAGAAGTTCTTCCTCCTTGTAGAGCTTGAGAAGAGCCCAAGTTGGATTACCCTTAACTTCTATTTGTAGATTGGAAGGCCGATTCAACTCAACATTCGACATTGGATTTGATCTCTAAACTCCTCTTCCTTATTGTTATTTCATTTTATTATCGCATTTGGATTCATAGTTCTAGTTTAATCTACTTGAATATTTCCATTCCGATTTAGTTTGTGCTTGAACGTTTTATCTTATGTTTTACATTTTATTATGTTGTGCTTATTTCCATTTTGATTTTCCGCAGTAGTTTAGTATTTAATTCTCATCTCGTATATTAGGGTTTTGTTCAATCAATCACCCCAAGAGGGAAAACCAAATCTAACCAATGGTTAGTGCAATTTTGCCACACTTAACATTTTGAATACCATAATTAATTAAGTAATTAGGTTAATAATCCATAGACCCAAGCCGAAACCAAAAGTCTTTGTGAGACGATTTGGGATTCACTCCTATTATTACTTTGACAACCCTACACTTGGGAAAGCGTTAATCCACTTACCTATTTTGGGCGAGTCAAGTTTTTTGGCGCCGTTGCCGGGGACTTTTGTCGTTCGGTTCGGGTCTTCCTCTATTTTATTTTATTTTTATTGTGTTCTTAAATTTCTACTCCACTTTGTGATTGCTTGATGTTGCATGTCTTGGGTTAGAGATGATCATAATAGGTTGCGTAGGACATCTAGCAATACAAGTAGCATTGTTAGTCTTGAAACTGATTTTGCATCTGTGACTTCTGAAAGTGATTCTGAGCTTGGTTTGCCTATTTTATTTGACGAAGAAGTTTGTGAAAACATGGCTAATCCTGCATCACGTACTCTTAAGGATTTTATTCAGCCCACTCGCACTACTACTCCTTCATGCATCATATTACCTGAAAATGCACCTCCATTTTCTGTTAAGCATGGCATGATGTCAGTGATACCTCAGTTCCATGGCATGGAATCTGAGAGCCCTTACCAGCATCTTACTGATTTTGAGTTAGCTTGCACTACTTTCATTAATAGGGCTAACATTGATGAGTATGTTAGATTGCGTTTGTTTCCTTTCTCTTTGAAGGATAAGGCTAAGTTGTGGTTTAACCAATTGAGAGCTAACTCTATTACTAGTTGGGTTGATATGCAACGTGAGTTCTTACAAAAATTCTTTCCATTTCAGAGAACTCAAATGATTCAAGAGAAGATAGTTCAATTCACTCAGAAGCATGATGAGACTTTCCAAGCTAGTTGGGACCGCTTCAAGGAGTTGTTGAATATTTGTCCACATCATGGCTATGAGTCTTGGAGAGTTGACAACTACTTCTATACGGGTCTGACGCCGGAGTGCAAACAATTTATGCAAACTATGTACAATGGAGAATTCTTTGATAAAGAGCCAGACGCCGCATTGGATTTCTTTGATTATCTTGGAGAGAGTGCTAGGCAGTGGAATACAAGAACTAACAGAATTGCTATAGCTGCTCAACCTTTGAGAACCATCCCGAGTGGTGGTAAATATGAGTTGAAGGAAGATGTGGATGTTCAAGCTAAGCTAGCTACTTTGTCTAGAAGACTAGAGATTATGGAGTTAGAAAAAGTCAAGGCAGTGAAAATGGTGGAACCATGTAACTTATGTGCTGATTCTAGCCATAAGACTCAAGATTGCCCTATCATGCCTATGATGGAGAATGGAATGGACCAATTGCAAGCTGGAAATTGGGTCAACAAGATGAACAATCCTTATTCCAACACATACAATCCGGGGTGGAGGAACCATCCTAACTTTTCATGGAGGAATGATCAACCTGGACAGTCTTCACAGAGTTATCCACAGCAGATGGCTCCTCCACAGCAGTTTCTGCATACTCAGAGTTATCCTTCAATGGCAACTCCTGGTTTTCCTCTTCAACAACCAGTCGCTCCACCCAAGAAGTCTCTAGATGATACCATAGCACAGATGGCTACTAGTTTTCAGCAGTTCATGCAGGTTCAGGCTACTACAAACAATCAGAACACACAAGCCATCAATGACTTGCGAGGAACAATTCAGAAAATGAATACCACTTTGAGCACTCTTGAGAAGGGAAAGTTTCCAGCTCAGCCTCAACCAAATCCTACGGTCTATAAACAACAGTCTCAACAGCATGTTCATAATGTTTCTAGAGATGGTTTTGAGACGACCAAAGCAGTTACCACTTTGAGGAGTGGGAAGTAGGTTTCTAGACCTGAGGCCCCTATTGATTCTCAGCACTCTAGTCATGCTCTTGTGGGTGCACCTGAGGTGGTTAAGGTAGGAAAGGAAGTAGAGGGAGAGAAAGATAAAGAAAACTCCGAATTGAAGACTCCATCTGTGGTAGAGAAAGAAAATGAGAGGATTTATCGACCTACTGTTCCTTATCCACATAGATTGAGAGTTGGGAAGATGAACAAGCATCATACTGAGATTCAGGAGATTTTCAAGCAAGTGAAGCTCAACATTTCACTTTTAGATGCTATTCAGCAAATCCCTTCCTATGCTAAGTTCTTGAAGGACTTATGTACTGCAAAGAGGAAGGTGAATGTGACCAAGAAGTCTTTTCTAGTTGAAGAAGTTGGAGCTTTGATCATGAGTGATACTCCTCAGAACTGCGTGATCCTGGATCACCTACTATCTCTATTGTGATTGGTGAAAAAATGCTTGAAAATGCCTTACTTGATTTGGGGAGTAGTGTGAATTTGTTGCCATTATGGGTTTATGAACAACTCGATATTGGAGAATTGAAGCAGACACCCATGCTTTTGTAGATGGCAGATAGAACAGTCAAGAAACCCAAGGGAATTGTGGAAGATGTCTTAGTGCAAGTGAATAAATTTTACTATCCTGTGGACTTTGTAGTCCTAGAGATGCCACATCCTACTTCACTTCTTGCTAGTGCTCCTATCATTCTTGGGCGTCCTTTCCTTGCTACTACAAATGCTTTGATCAATTGCAAGAGTGGAATGCTCAATATCACTTTTGGCAATATGACATTTGAGACGAATGTCTTCACTGCTTGTAAGATGCGTAGTGACTGTGATGATTCAGAGTTGTAAACAATAGATTGGGTTCAGAGTTTTAGCCCATCAGTTTTATATTCTGTTCTTGATTCTGAGAGCGTATATGAGGATGCATATCCTAAGCAATCTAGCCAAATTGATGATATAGAAGATGATGTGGATGATCTTGATCCTATCATATTGGATGAGCCTTGTGATATTGATGATTCAGCTAAGTTGGAGGATGTGAGCCACATTGGTAGATGGCGGGGACCAAACTTTGAGATTCTTGATCCACCAGAGGAAATGAAGCCATCCACTGTGCAGACTCCCACTCTTGAGCTGAAAAAGCTTCCTGAAGATTTGAAATATATTTTCCTTGGTCCAGAAGAGGGTACATTCCCTGTTGTCATTTCATCTCAGCTCACTCCTGAGCAAGAAACCAGCTTGGTAGCGGTTTTACAAAAGCATAAGGGAGCTATTGGCTGGACCATTGCAGACATCAAGGGTATTGACCCTAATATTTGTACTCACAACATTTTTTTGGAGGGAGATCCTACACCAGTGAGAGATGCACAGAGGAGACTCAACCCTGCCATGAAAGAAGTTGTGAAGAAGGAGGTTTTGAAGCTGTTAGCAGTTGGAATCATTTATCCTATCTCCGACAGTAAGTGGGTGAGTCCCACACAGGTAGTTTCTAAGAAATCTGGTTTAACTGTCATTGAAAACGCTTTGGGTGATTTAATTCCTATTAAGAAAGTGACTGGATGGCGCATGTGCATAGACTACCGAAAACTGAATTCGGTTAGTCGCAAAGACCATTTCCCATTGCCCTTTCTTGACCAAATTTTGGAAAAAGTTGCTGGAAATGAGTTTTATTGCTTTTTAGATGGTTTTTCTGGTTATTATCAAAATTGTCATATCTCTAGAGGACCAAGAAAAAACCACCTTCACTTGCCCTTTTGGCACATTTGGCTTTAGGAGGATGCCATTTGGTTTATGCAATGCCCCTGCCACATTCCAACGTTGCATGATGAGCATTTTTTCTGACATGCTTGAGGACATGTGTGAAGTTTTTATGGATGATTTTTCTGTGTTTGGATGCTCCTTTGATGTATGCTTGAAAAATTTAAATGCTGTGTTGACTAGATGTGAAGAAAAGAATTTGTTGCTTAATTGGGAAAAATGTCAGTTTATGGTGACTAGTGGGTTGGTACTTGGACATTTAGTGTCAAAACGTGGTATAGAGGTTGATAGGGCTAAGATAGAATTGATTTCTCAATTGCCTATTCCTAGGACTGTGAAGGATATTCACTCTTTTCTTGGTCATGCCAGCTTCTACCGACGTTTTATTCAAGGCTTTAGTGCTATCACCAAACCATTGTGTGCCTTACTGCAAAATGATACAGAATTTGTTTGGTCTAATGAATGTCACTCTGCTTTTGAGACTCTAAAGAAACACTTGACAGTTGCTCCTATCATGCAATCTCCTAGGTGGGATTTACCATTTGAACTTATGACCGATGCTAGTGATTTTGCTCTAGGTGCTGTTTTAGGTCAAAGAATTGATGGTAAACCTTCCGTGATTTATTATGCAAGTAAAACATTGAATGATGCACAGAAGAATTACACCACCACTGAAAAGGAATTGCTTGCTGTTGTGTTTGCTTTAGATAAATTCCGTTCTTATATCATTGGTTCTCCTATCACCATCTTTACTGACCACTCTGCTTTGAAGTATTTGTTGCAAAAGAAAGTTGCTAAACCCAGGTTGATACGCCGGATTTTATTGCTTCAAGAGTTTGACATCACTATCAAGGATAAGAAAGGTGTCGAGAATGTTGTAGCTGACCATTTGTCTAGATTGCAGCTACCCGAGTCTCATACTTCTCCAACTTTGCATGATGATTTTCCGGATGAGCATCTCTTTGCTGTGTCGCGTGCACCTTGGTTTGCGGATATTGTGAATTACCTTGTCTCTGAGCAATTACCTTCTCATTGGAATGTTCAAAACAAGCGTAGGTTCCTTTCTGAGGTTCGATTCTATTACTTTGACTCACCTTATCTTTTTAAATATTGTGCTGATCAGTTGGTGAGACGTTGTATTCCTAATGATGAGTTTGCTTCTGTGTTTGAGTTTTGTCATTCTGGGGCTTGTGGTGGTCACTTTGCAGCCCAGAAAACTGTTGCAAAAATTTTACAAAGTGGACTTTATTGGCCTACCATGTTTAAAGATGTTGTGTTGTGGTGTAAAGCGTGTGAATCTTGTCAAAAACTTGGAAAAATCATAGCTAGGAACATGATGCCTCTTTCTCCCATATTGACCCTTGAGATATTTGATTGTTGGGGAATTGACTTTATGGGGCCTTTTCCTGTTTCTAATGGCTATATGTATATCTTGCTTGCTGTTGATTATGTTTCCAAGTGGGTAGAAGTTATACCATGTAGAACCAATGATCATAAGGTTGTGCTTAAATTTTTAAAAGACTTGTTTGCACGTTTTGGCATGCCCAAGGCCATAATTAGTGATGGGAATTCTCATTTTTGTAACAAACCTTTTCAAAATCTCATGAAGAAATATGGAGTGACTCACAAGGTCTGTACTCCATATCACCCCCAAACTAATGGCCAAGCTGAGTTGGCTAATAGAGAGATCAAGGTCATTCTTGAAAAGACAGTTCATCCTAATAGGAAGGATTGGTCTGATAAATTACTTGATGCTCTTTGGGCTTATAGAACTGCATTCAAAACCACTCTTGGCATGTCACCTTATCGTTTGGTTTATGGTCGTGCTTGTCATTTACCTTTTGAGATTCAACATCATGCTTTCTGGGCTATTAAAAAGATTAATTCTTCACTTGATGATGCCCAAGGCTTGAGAAAGTTGCAGATTTCAGAGCTAGAAGAAGCAAGAAGGGAGGCCTATGACAATGTCAAACTGTCTAAGGAGAGGATGAAAGCCTTGCATGACAAGAAGATCTTGGACAAGAAATTCTTCCCTGAGCAAGAGGTGCTTCTCTACAATTTTCGGCTCCATATTTTTCCAGGAAAGTTGAAGAGTCGTTGGAGTGGCCCTTACATTGTCAAGAAGGTTCATTCCCATGGTGCTGTGGATATTTCCAATCCAAAGAATGGGACCACCTTCACTGTGAATGGACAAAGACTCAAGCCATTCCTTGCTCCCTATGCACCAGAGGATGAGACACTCCTTCTATAGGATGTCCAGGGAGTACTCTCAACTTCTCCTGCTGTTATTTGATTATCCATATACCTAGTCATGGGGGTGCTGGTGCCGTGACATTACTCCGTTTGTTTGTGGTACTTTGGGAGTATTGTAGTCTTAGAACCACTTAGTGTTTTGCATTTGCATTGAATAATTACTTACTGTGCACCATTTTGTTCGTTCCATTCATGGAGAACATGTCTTACTCTAGTTGGGGGTGGGAGGTGCCCAGTTTGTGTTTGGTTTAGTTTTTCTTCAAAAATAAAAGTTTTTTTTGGTTTTAAAAAAAGAAAAATCCTTGGAACTGTGTGTTGTGAAAAGCTTTGTGTTGTTGTGATTCCTTGATTGCCTACGATGAAAAATATGAACTATGACTTGTAATGGAAGGCATATAAGATCCCTTGGATTGTGCTTGACTTTTTAGTTTGTCTTGTTTTGAAGTTCGGACTATTTCTCTCTTCCCTTGAGCACATGACCATGAGGTTTTGAAGTGTTGAACATTTAGAGAAGTTTTGCTTAGTGTTAGTCTTTTGAATCTCACAAGCACTAGAACTCACTTGATAAACTCTTGAGGCGAAATCCTAGTCCACACTTTGACTGATGAGATGACATAAGGACTTCTTTGGTCGTTTGAGCTTAATTTCTAGCCTACCATACTTTAAATTTATCCCTAGTTGTCCCCTCCTAGCCAAATGTTATCCTTTTTCCTTAAGCACCTACATATGTACCTAGCTAGAACAAAATTTTCCCCATGCATCACCCACGCAATTGGATATACATGTTTTTTTGTAGGATGCTTGTGCATATCATCATGCATATGGGTTGAGTGATGAGTTTTTGTGATGGTGCATTTTGTAAGTGTTGCTCTCTTCAAAAAAAAAAGTGAAAACAGAAAAGAAAAAAAATAGCAAAAGAAGGCAACAACTTAGTTCATTGAATGGAAATATCCAAGTTTGGGATATATGTATAGAGTAAGAAGGTTGCATGCCATCAATAAAGTCAATGTGGCACATATATACAAGAAAAAAAAAGAAAAAAAGAGAACAGAGAAAGAAAAGGTGAAGTGAGTGTGAAAATGGTGAGTTGGGACTACTTTGGGGAATATGTGCATGCATGCATATGTATGACTATTGTTACATTGACATGTATATTTGAGTTGTGGTTTAAGCCTAAAATTTCCATTTTGACATACCCATAGCCTCAACCTACGTTACATGTTTTAAAAGTCCTATTGGATCACTGGTTTTGTGTTGGGCTACATTAGTGGAGAGAAGTTTTGAAAAGTGAGCATATGGCGGCTTGCACTTTATGATTGAGATTTATTTGATGAATCACTCTTGCATTTTCTAATCTAAATTGATGGCAAGGATGTTCCAAGTGGTCACGCACACACACACACGAGAATGGTTTGGTTTCAAAATGAAGCAACCTTTTTAGTTAAAATCAAGACTTGGTTGAGATTTGTGTTTTCTTGCATCTTTGTCATGTGTTCATTCTGAGGGTTAAACATTTAGGGAACAACTTGTCAATGCATGCTTACACTCACACACGTTCTAGAAAAATTGGTTCAAAAGAAAATTTTCTCCCCGGAATTCATCCCAATTTATTTTCACTATTTTGCTTGAGGACTAGCAAAAAGCTAGTTAGGGGTTGTGATTGGGATGGTATTTTGCATATTTTTGTGGAGTTTTGAAAGCAAAAGGTTGAGTTTCAATGCTTAAAAACCACATTTTAGGTTTGAGTTGCCGAATTCCATGTTAATGAGCCAATGCATAATTCAACACTTTGACATAGTCATTTTAAGTGTTTTCTAGTGGTTCAAGTTGGTTTGGTAGCTTAGAGATATGAAATACAAGTTTTGGGCATAATGGTTAGAAGTTGTGGAAATGCTATCTCTTAAGCATTTGAGTTTTAATATGCCGAATTTTGTTCTATCAACCTAAAAATGGTTTTGACACTTGTTTAAGTATGTTTCAGTCATTTATGACTTGTTTGAATGAGTTTTGTAGGCTCTGGATTGATCGGGTTGAATATGGAAGAAAAGACACAAAGGAGCTGAAAAATTGGGTTTTGCTGTCAACCGTCCGGACACTTATCAGAAACCGTCCGAACGGTTCAAGAAGAAAGATGGACAAATTGATTTTCAAGCATATCCGTCCGGACGGTACTGAAAGTCGTTGCACTCACCAAGATCGTTAGTCAATGAATAATGGAAACAAAAATTTGCGGAAAATAAATAAAAAACGACACCAAGATTTTAACGAGGAAAACCCAACTTGGGAAAAACCTCGAGTCTATAAGCGACTAACCTTGAGGAACAATTCACTAAAACGAATCAAGAGTTACAACCTTATCTTTGAACTAAAGACCTTGCTCATAGCTCCCATTCAGCAAATTGCTTCAACCTCTTCTCAACCTAACCAAGGTAGAGTCTACTCTCGAATCCCTCAAGAGTAACACACAAGAAACTCTCAAATATTAATCTCCAACACAAATGTCCTCACTACAAATCACTCAAATAAACACTCAAGAACACACATGAAAAGGAAGTGATTTGCTTCTCCAGAAACCTAACACAATGCTCAAGTTTCTCACCAACATAATTTTGGGTAACCAGCAACTTAACGTGTGTGGAATACATATATGTCCAGCTTGTCTTGACAACGAAGACTCCTTCTCCCACCAGAACTCTGAGCATCCTATCTCCTGAAGAGATAAATCACACATCCAATACTGGAATTGATAATATAGAAAATAAGCAAAGATAATCCATCGTAGTTACATGTTTAACTCACAATATAACTCTTATATGGTTATCCATATATGGTTATCCATACATGAATAGACTTCCTATCTTATCTATATAAGACATTCCATTAACAATAGAACACTGCACGTCATTAAAATAAAAAGCCCACGCATTAAAATCTCTAAGCCCGTGCAGATGAAGTAACTTACTCCACATACCGGAGTAACTTACTTCACTGCACTGCATCTTCCAAATGACATACCTTCGAAGTAACTTACTCCACATACCGGAATAACTTACATCACTGCTCAGCATCACCCAATTGTCATACCTGTATCAAATATAGACCAACAAACTCCCCCTTGACAATTGGGGGATCAAAACACCATCTAGATTGAAAACCTTCAATGTAAATCAGGTGACAAATAGCCAAAGAATCATACATTCATCAAAATATTGAAGGAGCAAGCATAAGCATCATAAACAGAACAAGATACCAAAAACAAATACCAAGTAAAATAAACAAAGTACCAACTACAACCAAATAAACCAGAACAAACATCCGAACATAGTGTGTAACAAAAAATGTTTATGTCAATGCTCCCCCTAAACAGCTAAGTTCAAAACTCCCCCTAAACTGGCTACTAAACTAAACTGCTACTCCCCCTGTTTTATCCCACAATATGTCACAGATGAGCACGTTTGCGAATCAACTGCAGAATATCAGTAGCTTCATCCTGATTGCGCTTGAGAGCAATAAGACGATCCTGCAAATCAGACAAGGAAATGTTGTGCAAATGAAAACTATGATCCACCTTGGATGCAATGTAGTCCACAGCCAAAGCTAACTCCACACGAGCTGATGTGAGACTCTGGAGAGCTGGAAGAATAGCAAGCTGAAAACCATCCAAAGTACTATGTAGGGAAGTAACCTGCTCAGTAAGCGAAGTAACCTGCTGTGATAAACCCTGCACCAAGGCAGTTAACTCAGAAGAGGAGACAGAGGCGATAGGAGGCACAGTAGGAGGTGCTGAAGTAGGTTGCACCAGGGGAGGACTAGGTGTAACATTGTCAGCAACTAAAACAGCAGGATGAACAGGTGGAGAAAGATAGGTACTACGCTGCACAGTTTTGAAGGAAATAGGAGGCCTTAATGGGATCAAATCTGGAAGCAAAACGACACCCTCAGATTGTAAATATTTAGAAAGAGGGACTCCATAGGGCAGTTTGATAGTCTTGCGAGCTTGATGCTCCTTGACATACAAAATATGTTTGAAAATCAAAGATGGAAGACAAATGGTTTTACCAGACAAGATAGCATGGAGCAAAAGACAGAATCTCTCAGTCAAATCCCCATGGTGCTCAGTAGGCAAAATAGTAGAACAAATGAACAGATGGAGCATCTTATGACTGGGTCTAAGAAACCTATGAGGAAGATTAGCCCCAAACAATCCTCCCCCATCCTTCCTCAGATAAACATGCAAATCCGTGAGCGACGGGTGGTCAGGCAGATCAAAAACATCAAACTCAGCCTCAGCCACTCTGGGTATCCCAAGCACTTCACTTAACTTGTCAATAGAAAAATCAAAACTTACACCCCTAACAAAACAAGTAGTTTTATCTCCATCTCCATCCTCTAAAGCAGTCAGATTGGCATAAAATTCTCCAATCAGAGAAACAGAGGCCATGCCAGTCAATGAAGCAAGCGGAGTCCAAGCCCGAGATAGAAACACATGGTTCAAATCTGGATCCTCTAGAGACTCAAACTTGAAATTCCTCTTTGTATTCAAAACCCGATCAGCAAAATAAGCATCAAAACATGCTTTTGTGTCTTTAGAGAGAAACCTAGAGACACTCCAGGGTTTCTTGATTTTCTTTGACGGTGGTGTCCTCTTCACAGTCTTGCCCTTCGCCATTGATGATGTACTCGCAGCCCCTTGTTTTCATTTTGCCATGGATGATCCAAATTTAAGAGATAGTGAAGAAGAGGGTAGAAGAATTTGATTAGACCTCAACTGTTGGGCACGGTAGTAGAGATGAAGTAAAAGAGAAGAACCAGAGGTGAGGAAGGAAAATGAAAAGACGTTGCGCGGCTTTTTAGGAGAATTAAATTCTAGAAAAAGACAAAACTCACCTCTTGGTCAAAGAAGTCACACGCTTTAAAGAGGACAAAATGGTCAAAATAGCAACAAATTCTGAATCTCAAGAATTTTTGAAAACCGTGTCTCATATTGATGGAGGGAAAGATGACTGACACACGTAACCAAGCATAATCTTTCCACTAGCAATCAATTTATAAGATAAGTCAGAAAGTTACCTCACGACTCATGTAGGCAACCAACTAGATAAACTTCAGGGACTTGCAACTGAAACAAACACTAAAAATATCATCCATATATATTAAATTCGAAAACAAATATGACTACCTGGATGGAATCTAGAAATTGATCAGCTTTGAACAACAACAGATGGGAATGAAGCACTTCAAGTAATATTTGAAAAACATTGGATTTACTATACCTTGCACCATGTATGTGAAATCTGAAGCATGTTATAAGATCTGTGACATGGTGTGTGATTTCAAGAACTTGATAATCCCAATACTTAACATAATACATGAAATCAATGTGCACTAGGTTATCAAATCAATCACTCTTGAACATTTTATTCTACATGAAACATTATACACTACCCTTTTTATTTCAAAAGGAGAAGGTATGCTACCCATGGCAGCTTTCACAGTTATGTTGAAGTGGCTCACTTTATTTCAAGAGATACACACTTTTTTTTTCTTTTTTTTCATAACGTAGCCCTTTCCATAGGTTTCCTAAATAATGGCATTGATCAAGAGTGATGTTCAAGAGACCTATGCAAAAATTATCATGCATTATGCAAGCATGACATTACAAGGAGAAATATGTGCAATACAACTTGTCCAATAACACATTCTTTTCACATCCATGAGCGGATTACCAATGAAGAACCAATATGCACAAGAAAGTGATTTCATCACAACTGTGTTTTTCATAGAACAACTCATATCCCACACTCATGATGTCATAATGAACATAGAATTTAATTAATAGATGTCACCCCTAGTGCTTTTCTCAAAAAATCAAACCTGTGCCTATCTAGAGGTTTTGTAAAAATATCAGCCAATTAATTGTCAGTGGAAATATATTCAAGAGTTATGAGATTATTTTCAACAAGATCACGAATAAAATGATATCGAATCTCTATATGCTTTGTCCTAGAATGCTGAACAGGATTTTTTGATATGTTAATGGCACTTATGTTATCGCAAAAGACAGTGATACTTTCCTGATTCAATCCATAGTCGCAGACCATTTGTTTCATCCACAGTAATTGAGTACAACAGCTGCCCGCAGCTATGTATTCAGCTTCTGCTGTTGATAAAGAAACAGAATTTTGCTTCTTACTGTGCCAAGACACAAGGTTAGTCCCAATGTAGAAGCATCCACCTGAAGTACTCTTTCTATCGTCACTACATCCTGCCCAATCTGCATCTGAATATCCCGCAAGAGAAACATTAGTGTCATGGGAATAATACAAACCATAATCCAATGTACCATTGATGTACTTTAGAATCCTTTTTGCAGCTCTCAAATGAGATTCTTTTGGATCAGCTTGATACCTAGCACACACACACACTAAATGCAATATCAGGCCTACTTGCAGTTAGATAAAGTAGGCTACCAATGATACTCCTGTACACAGTTTGATCAACAGGCTTTCCTAATTTATCCTTGCGTAGCTTGACACTAGGACTCATAGGAGTTGGTGCAGGCTTACTTGAACTTACTTCAAATTTTTTCACCAAATTTCGAGCATATTTCGATTGAGATGTGAAAATACCATCGTCTAGTTGTTTCACCTAAAACCCTAGAAAATAAGTTAGTTCACCCATCATGCTCATTTCAAATTCAGATCTCATTAATTCACCAAAATCACGTGCAAGTTTGATAGAAGTGGATCCAAAGATTATATCATCAACATATATTTGAGAAATATAAACATGCTCATGATCTTTCTTGACAAATAAAGTTTTATCCACTGTTCCTCTTATAAATCCTGCATTCAAAAGAAAAATGGTGAGTCTTTCATACCAAGCACGTGGTGCTTGTTTGAGACCATATAATGCTCTATTGAGTTTATAGACATGAGATGTATGCTTTGGATCCTCAAAACCTTGTGGTTGCTTAACATATACCTCCTCATGTAATAATCCATTCAGAAATGCACTCTTTACATCCATTTAAAATAATTTAAACTTCAGTAAGCATGCCATGGATAGTAGAATGCGTATGGATTCTAAACGTGCAACAGGAGCAAATGTTTCATCAAAATCTATGCCTTCAACCTGTGTATATCCTTGTGCCACCAACCTGGCTTTGTTTCTTGTAATATTTCCATTTTCATCAGTTTTATTCTTGAAAATCCATTTTGTACCAATAATGTTGACATTATCTGGTCTAGGTACAAGTGTCCAAACATCATTCCTAGTGAATTGATTTAATTCCTCATGCATTGCATTTATCCATTTTTCATCATTCAAAGCCTCTTTAACATTCTTAGGCTCTATATGAGACACATAGCATTTGTAACTTACCTCATTGTGGAGTTGCTTACCTGTTTTCATTGGAGCATTCACTTCACCAATAATCAAATCTTGAGGATGATTATTTTTAACTCGTTGTGAAGGATTCAATGTTTCTGAAGTAGGTTTGCTGCAAGCTACGTCCTTTTTTCTTGGTTGCTGATGATCTGAAGTAGGCTTGTTGCAAGTTACTTCACGTGAAACAGATTGCTTCTGCCTTGGTGAAGTAGGTTCGCTGCATGCTACTTCAGTTTCATCTGTTTGCTGCTGTCTGGATGAAGTAGGTTGCTTGGAGGTTACTTCAACTGGATCTGCATTTGCACTTTCGGCTTCATCCTCGTTTCCTTCAAGATTTGTAACTGGATCCAGAAATGAGCAGTCAGTTACATCTTTATCATCTGAACTGTCATCATGAACAATCACATTACATGACTCCATGATGATTCTAGTTCTATTATTGAACACACGATATGCATGACTGTTCATTGAGTATCCCATAAATATTCCTTCATCACTACGAGTATCAAACTTACTAATGTTTTCTCTATCTGGTAGAATAAAACATTTAGTTCCAAACACCCGAAAATGCTTTACCGTGGGTTTCTTACCTTCCCAAAGCTCATAAGATGTAAATTTTGTACCCGTTCTAACATGCACTCGATTGGAGATGTAGCATGAAGTATTGATTGCTTCAGCCCAATATTTTTGCGCAACTTCTTTAACATGCATCATCATTCTTGCCATCTCTTGAAGCACTCAATTTTTCCTTTCAACTATACCATTCTGTTGTGGTGTTTTAGGAGCTGAATATTCATGTTTGATTCCAAATTGACTGCAAAACAAATCAAAATTGGTATTTTCAAATTTCGTACCATGATCAGTTCGAATTTTACACAAATGTAAATCATCATCCTTTTTAAAATTTGCCAACATCAAAAAGAGATCATAGAAGACATCAAAAGTTTCAGATTTTTCACGTAAAAACCTTACCCATGTATACCTTGAAAAATCATCAACAATGACAAGAATGTACTTCTTACCTCCAACGCTTTCAGTTTGAGTTGGTCCCATTAGATCGATATGAAGATTTTCAAATGGTCTTGTAGTACTAATAATACTCACCTTTTTATGATTTGCTTTGACTTGCTTACCTAGTTGACAAGGTCCACATAATTCCTTTCTAGAACCAATCTTTGGTAATCTACGAACAATCTCTGAATTTGATATTTTCTGGAGATCATAAAAGTTTAGATGCCCTAACCTTTCATGTCATAATCTATCAGAAGAATCAATCATAGAATTACACAAAATTTTTGGAGTCACAGGAATTGTATAGCAATTGTCACTTGATCTTTCTCCTTGCAAAACACAAACTTGATTAGTATCCAAAATCTTGCATTGATTCTTATTAAACACAGCAGTATAATTTGAATCGCATAAATGACTAATACTGATCAAGTTTGCTTTCAAACCTTCAACATACAAGACATCTTTTAGAATGCACTCACTGGATGTTTTGACAGTACCTTTTCTTGTAATTGAAGCCAAACTGCCATCACCAAATGTAACTTTTCCACCACCATATTCTTCAAATGATGAGAATAATGATTTGATTCCACTCATGTGACGTGAACAACCGCTGTCTAGATACCAAGAATCTTCCTTGAACGCATTCAAAGCAGTATGAACTACTGCACATCTCAAGTCTGATTTCTTGATCCAAACTTTCTTGTATTTGGGAATTACTGACAGTTAACTTTTGGCTTGAAAATGATTTGGTAAATGTCTTGTTTCTTGAGAAAGAATGTCAAACCTGTTTTTAAGAAAAATCTTTTGAAACAAATTTGAGTTAGTTTTTCCTAGAAGATAAGATTTTGGAAAACCATACAATTTATGACAATATGGACGTATATGACCTTTAATGCCACAGTGATGACACACGGGAATGAAATGAAACTTACGTCGAAACTTACCTTGATAAACATTTTGTTTGTGATCAAGATTTCCCTTAAAGAAAGGCTGAGCTGTCCTACCAAATATGTATGAAACATCATTATTTTGACAAAAAGATGTTTGATTTCTTACCTTGATAGGGATGGTAGAATTCTTCTCTTCTTGTTCTAACGTTTTGGAAGATGAAGGTACAAATTGCAGAAATTTCTTAGGAATTTCAGATTTTGAGCACTCTTCTTTTTCATATCGTAAACCACATGTTTCCTTGCTTGACCTTTGTACCTCCAAAATATCCTGCAATTTGTTAGATCCAGATTTAAATTTGTCAATATCTGAACATACCTTTTTGAGCATAAGTTATCTTTTGTTTTCTGCTTCAGTGAAGTAAGTTACATCGGAGGTTACTTCATCTGGACAGAGTATTTCAAGATCTCGAATTTCCTCTTGTAATTCTTTAATTTTTTCTCTTGCTTCATTCAGATCTTGAGTAAACATTCCATTTTCTTTGACAAGCTTTGCTCTCTCTTTCTTACTCTTGATACATTCATCAAAAAGATTGTTATAAGCTACTTGTAGCTCACACATATCTATTTCAGAATCACTGTCATCTGTAGCAAATCCGCTTGTCTTTTGAGATATCACAGCTGGAAATGCAACTGAACTTTTTTGCTTTTCATCTTCTTGTTCAGAATCTGAATCTTCCTCTGTGACATCATTTGTGTAACAGATATACGCCTTTTGTTTCCTTTTCTTATTTGCACATTCTTGTGCAAAATGACCAAAACCTTGACATTCATAGCACTTTATTTTCTTAGGATCCTTACCTGATTTTTCTTCTTTCCTTGAGTTACTTGATGATTCATCCTTCTTGAACTCTTGAGAATTCCTGTTCTTCAATAATTTCTTGAAATTTTTCGTTAGTAACGCAAATTCATCAAGTAAATCATCAGAATTATTAACCAATTTAAGAGCAATACATTTTGACTTGTGTTGAGATAAAAAATTTATCTCATAAGTTTGCAAATATCGCACTAGTTCTTCAACTTTGATGGAATTAAGATCTTTGCTCTCTTCAATGGCTGCAACTTTCATCATGAACCTTTCTGGAAGAGATCTTAAGATTTTTCTAACTATTTTACTTTGAGAAATAGGTTCTCCAAGAGTGAATGATGAATTAGAAAGATCACTCAATTTTGCATAAAATTCATCAAACCTTTCATTTTCTTCCATTCTAAGATTCTCAAATAAAGTAGTTATACGTTGCAATTTAGCATTTTTAACAGTAGTTGTTCCTTCATGTGTGATCTCCAACAAATCCCAAGCTTCCTTAGCAATTTCACAATGAGAAATTCTACGAAATTCATCAATTGTTAAAGCCAATAATAAAGCATTGATTGCTTTACTATTCCAACCTGCATTATCATAATCAAGTTTTACCCAAGTATTAACAGGCTTATGAATCTCCTTACCTTCTAGATCTGTACTTGTTGGTGACACATATCCATGAACAACTGATAGCCAAACTCGTTCATCAAAACACTTCAGATAAGCTCTCATGGGAGCTTTCCAGTATGAATAGTTTGAACCATCAAAATGCGGTATTTGATTCGTTCGAGTTTCCATGTTGACACTTGCTCTGATACCACTTGAAAGTCGTTGCACTCACCAAGACCGTTAGTCAACGAATAATGGAAACAAAAATTTGCGGAAAATAAATAAAAAACGACACCAAGATTTTAATGAGGAAAACCCAACTTGGGAAAAACCTCGAGTCTATAAGCAACTAACCTTGAGGAACAATTCACTAAAACGAATCAAGAGTTACAACCTTATCTTTGAACTAAAGACCTTGCCCATAGCTCCCATTTAGCAAATTGCTTCAACCTCTTCTCAACCTAACCAAGGTAGAGTCTACCCTCGAATCCCTCAAGAGTAACACACAAGAAACTCTCAAATATTAATCTCCAACACAAATGTCCTCAATACAAATCACTCAAATAAACACTCAAGAACACACATGAAAAGGAAGTGATTTGCTTCTCCAAAAACCTAACACAACGCTTAAGTTTCTCACCAAGATAATTTTCGGTAACCAACAACTTAATGTGTGTGGAATACATATATGTCCAGCTTGTCTTGACAATGTAGACTCCTTCTCCCACCAGAACTCTGAGCATCCTATCTCCTGAAGAGATAAATCACACATCCAATACTGGAATTGATAATATAGAAAATAAGCAAAGATAATCCATCGTAGTTACATGTTTAACTCACAATATAACTCTTATATGGTTATCCATACATGAATAGACTTCCTATCTTATCTATATAAGACATTCCATTAACAATAGAACACTGCACGTCATTAAAATAAAAAGCCCACGCGTTAAAATCTCTAAGCCCGTGCAGATGAAGTAACTTACTCCACATACCGCAGTAACTTACTTCACTGCACTGCATCTTCCAAATGACATACCTGCGAAGTAACTTACTCCACATACCGGAATAACTTACATCACTGCTCAGCATCACCCAATTGTCATACATGTATCAAATATAGACCAAAAAGTACTGTTCACCGTCCGGACGGTTGAAGAAGAAAGACGGACAGTGCTGTTTTCAAGCATATCTGTCCGGACGGCACTGCGCAATAATGTTCGGGTCCATTTTTGAAGGTGTAAATGATCAAATTTGAAGAAACTGTCTTCTACAAAGTTGAAGTAGACATCCAGATATTTCGAACGAGTGCTCATACGCATAAATCCATTGAGAATTGAAGTCTATGGAATTAAAACAAGATGCTGCCTTGAACAGTTCCAGTAATTTCGAGTTTTATGATTTTTAGTCAATTCTTGAAGGTCGAACTTGTCTAATTACTTTATTTCACCAATGGGACTTATTTGTAATAGGTTAGGATGGTCTTTTAAGAGAGGTATTTGGGTTTTTAGGGGGTAGAGACCCCATTCTAGAAACAACACTCATTTTGGCCGAAAATACATTATTCTCTAAGGTTTTTGTTCTCTTACCTTGTTCTTCATCTTTGATTCTTGCTTGGGGTTCGAAAATAAGTCTATTGAAGATTGCTAGGAGTTTTGGAGACCCAACCAACTAGAAGAAGAAGTTCTTCCTCCTTGTAGAGCTTGAGAAGAGCCCAAGTTGGATTACCCTCAACTTCTATTTGTAGATTGGAAGGCCGATTCAACTCAACATTCGACATTGGATTTGATCTCTAAACTCCTCTTCCTTATTGTTATTTCATTTTATTATCGCATTTGGATTCATAGTTCTAGTTTAATCTACTTGAATATTTCCATTCCGATTTAGTTTGTGCTTGAACGTTTTATCTTATGTTTTACATTTTATTATGTTGTGCTTATTTCCATTTTGATTTTCCGCAGTAGTTTAGTATTTAATTCTCATCTCGTATATTAGGGTTTTGTTCAATCAATCACCCCAAGAGGGAAAACCGAATCTAACCAATGGTTAGTGCAATTTTGCCACACTTAACATTGTGAATACCATATTTAATTAAGTAATTAGGTTAATAATCCATAGACCCAAGCCAAAACCAAAAGTCTTTGTGAGACGATTTGGGATTCACTCCTATTATTACTTTGACAAACCTACACTTGGAAAAGCGTTAATCCACTTACCTATTTTGGGCGAGTCAAGTTTTTGGCGCCGTTGCCGGGGACTTTTGTCCTTCGGTTCGGGTCTTCCTCTATTTTATTTTATTTTTATTGTGTTCTTAAATTTCTACTCTACTTTGTGATTGCTTGATGTTGCATGTCTTGGGTTAGAGACGATCATAATAGGTTGCGTAGGACATCTAGCAATACAAGTAGCATTGCTAGTCTTGAAACTGATTTTGCATCTGTGACTTCTGAAAGTGATTCTGAGCTTGGTTTGCCTATTTTATTTGACGAAGAAGTTTGTGAAAACATGGCTAATCCTGCACCACGTACTCTTAAGGATTTTATTCAACCCACTCGCACTACTACTCCTTCATGCATCATATTACCTGAAAATGCACCTCCATTTTCTGTTAAGCATGGCATGATGTCAGTGATACCTCAGTTCCATGGCATGGAATCTGAGAGCCCTTACCAGCATCTTACTGATTTTGAGTTAGCTTGCACTACTTTCATTAATAGGGCTAACACTGATGAGTATGTTAGATTGCGTTTGTTTCCTTTCTCTTTGAAGGATAAGTCTAAGTTGTGGTTTAACCAATTGAGAGCTAACTCTATTACTAGTTGGGTTGATATGCAACGTGAGTTCTTACAAAAATTCTTTCCTTTTCAGAGAACTTAAATGATTTAAGAGAAGATAGCTCAATTCACTCAGAAGCATGATGAGACTTTCCAAGCTAGTTGGGACCGCTTCAAGGAGTTGTTGAATATTTGTCCACATCATGGCTATGAGTCTTGGAGAGTTGACAACTACTTCTATACGGGTCTGACGCCGGAGTGCAAACAGAATTGCTATAGCTGCTCAACCTTTGAGAACCATCCCGAGTGGTGGTAAATATGAGTTGAAGGAAGATGTGGATGTTCAAGCTAAGCTAGCTACTTTGTCTAGAAGACTAGAGATTATAGAGTTGGAAAAAGTCAAGGCAGTGAAAACGGTGGAACCATGTAACTTATGTGCTGATTCTAGCCATAAGACTCAAGATTGCCCTATCATGCCTATGATGGAGAATGGAATGGACCAATTGCAAGCTGAAAATTGGGTCAACAAGATGAACAATCCTTATTCCAACACATACAATCCGGGGTGGAGGAACCATCCTAACTTTTCATGGAGGAATGATCAACCTGGACAGTCTTCACAGAGTTATCCACAGTAGATGGCTCCTCCACAGCAGTTTCAGCATACTCAGAGTTATCCTTCAATGGCACCTCCTGGTTTTCCTCTTCAACAACCAGTCGCTCCACCCAAGAAGTCTCTAGATGATACCATAGCACAGATGGCTACTACTTTTTAGCAGTTCATGCAGGTTCAGGCTACTACAAACAATCAGAACACACAAGCCATCAATGACTTGCGAGGAACAATTCAGAAAATGAATACCACTTTGAGCACTCTTGCGAAGGGAAAGTTTCCAGCTCAGCCTCAACCAAATCCTATGGTCTATAAACAACAGTCTCAACAGCATGTTCATAATGTTTCTGGAGATGGTTTTGAGACGACCAAAGCAGTTACCACTTTGAGGAGTGGGAAGCAGGTTTCTAGACTTGAGGCCCCTATTGATTCTCATCACTCTAGTCATGCTCTTGTGGGTGCACCTGAGGTGGTTGAGGTAGGAAAGGAAGTAGAGGGAGAGAAAGAAAATGAGAGGATTTATCGACCTATTGTTCCTTATCCACATAGATTGAGAGTTGGGCAGATGAACAAGCATCATACTGAGATTCAGGAGATTTTCAAGCAAGTGAAGCTCAACATTCCACTTTTAGATGCTATTCAGCAAATCCCTTCCTATGCTAAGTTCTTGAAGGACTAATGTACTGCAAAGAGGAAGGTGAATGTGACCAAGAAGTCTTTTCTAGTTGAAGAAGTTGGAGCTTTGATCATGAGTGATACTCCTCAGAAGCTGCGTGATCCTGGATCACCTACTATCTCTATTGTGATTGGTGAAAAAAGGCTTGAAAATGCCTTACTTGATTTGGGGAGTAGTGTGAATTTGTTGCCATTATGGGTTTATGAACAACTCGATATTGGAGAATTGAAGCAGACACCCATGCTTTTGCAGATGGCAGATAGAACAGTCAAGAAACCCAAGGGAATTGTAGAAGATGTCTTAGTGCAAGTGAATAAATTTTGCTATCCTGTGGACTTTGTAGTCCTAGAGATGCCACATCCTACTTCACTTCTTGCTAGTGCTCCTATCATTCTTGGGCGTCCTTTCCTTGCTACTACAAATGCTTTGATCAATTGCAAGAGTGGAATGCTAAAGATCACTATTGGAAATATGACATTTAAGACGAATGTCTTCACTGCTTGCAAGATGCCTAGTGACTGTGATGATTCAGAGTTGCAAACAATAGATTGGGTTCAGAGTTTTAGCCCATCAGTTTTATATTCTGTTCTTGATTCTGAGAGCGTATATGAGGATGCATTTCCTAAGCAATCTAGCCAAATTGATGATATAGAAGATGATTTGGATGATCTTGATGCTATCATATTGGATGGGCCTTGTGATATTGATGATTCAGCTAAGTTGGAGGATGTGAGCCACATCGGTAGATGGCGGGGACCAAACTTTGAGATTCTTGATCCACCCGAGGAAATGAAGCCATCCATTGTGCAGACTCCCACTCTTGAGCGGAAAAAGCTTCCTGAAGATTTGAAATATATTTTCCTTGGTCCAGAAGAGGGTACATTCCCTGTTGTCATTTCATCTCAGCTCACTCCTGAGCAAGAAACCAGCTTGGTAGCGGTTTTACAAAAGCATAAGGGAGCTATTGGCTGGACCATTGCAGACATCAAGGGTATTGACCATAATATTTGTACTCACAGCATTTTTTTGGAGGGAGATCCTACAGCAGTGAGAGATGCACAGAGGAGACTCAACCCTGCCATGAAAGAAGTTGTGAAGAAGGAGGTTTTGAAGCTGTTAGCAGTTGGAATCATTTATCCTATCTCCGACAGTAAGTGGGTGAGTCCCACACAGGTAGTCCCTAAGAAATCTGGTTTAACTGTCATTGAAAATGCTTTGGGTGATTCAATTCCTACTAGGAAAGTGACTGGATGGCGCATGTGCATAGACTACCGAAAACTGAATTCGGTTAGTCGCAAAGACCATTTCCCATTGCCCTTTCTTGACCAAATTTTGGAAAACGTTGCTGGAAATGAGTTTTATTGCTTTTTAGATGGTTTTTCTGGTTATTATCAAATTGCGATATCTCTAGAGGACCAAGAAAAAACCACCTTCACTTCCCATTTGGCACATTTGCCTTTAGGAGGATGCCATTTGGTTTATGCAATGCCCCTGCCACATTCCAACGTTGCATGATGAGCATTTTTTCTGACATGCTTGAGGACATGTGTGAAGTTTTTATGGATGATTTTTCTGTGTTTGGATGCTCCTTTGATGTATGCTTGAAAAACTTAAATGTTGTGTTGACTAGATGTGAAGAAAAGAATTTGTTGCTTAATTGGGAAAAATGTTAGTTTATGGTGACTAGTGGGTTGGTACTTGGACATTTAGTGTCAAAACGTGGTATAAAGGTTGATAGGGCTAAGATAGAATTGATTTCTCAATTGCCTATTCCTAGGACTGTGAAGGATATTCGCTCTTTTCTTGGTCATGCCGGCTTCTACCGACGTTTTATTCAAGGCTTTAGTGCTATCACCAAACCATTGTGTGCCTTATTGCAAAATGATACAGAATTTGTTTGGTCTGATTAATGTCAATCTGCTTTTGAGACTCTAAAGAAACACTTGACAGTTGCTCCTATCATGCAATCTCCTAGGTGGGATTTACCATTTGAACTTATGACCGATGCTAGTGATTTTGCTCTAGGTGCTGTTTTAGGTCAAAGAATTGATGGTAAACCTTCCGTGATTTATTATGCAAGTAAAACATTGAATGATGCACAGAAGAATTACACCACCACTGAAAAGGAATTGCTTGCTGTTGTGTTTGCTTTAGATAAATTCCGTTCTTATATCATTGGTTCTCCTATCACCATCTTTACTGACCACTCTGCTTTGAAGTATTTGTTGCAAAAGAAAGTTGCTAAACCCAGGTTGATACGCCGGATTTTATTGCTTCAAGAGTTTGACATCACTATCAAGGATAAGAAAGGTGTCGAGAATGTTGTAGCTGACCATTTGTCTAGATTGCAGCTACCCGAGTCTCATACTTCTCCAACTTTGCATGATGATTTTCCGGATGAGCATCTCTTTGCTGTGTCGCGTGCACCTTGGTTTGCGGATATTGTGAATTACCTTGTCTCTGAGCAATTACCTTCTCATTGGAATGTTCAAAACAAGCGTAGGTTCCTTTCTGAGGTTCGATTCTATTACTTTGACTCACCTTATCTTTTTAAATATTGTGCTGATCAGTTGGTGAGACGTTGTATTCCTAATGATGAGTTTGCTTCTGTGTTTGAGTTTTGTCATTCTGGGGCTTGTGTTGGTCACTTTGCAGCCCAGAAAACTGTTGCAAAAATTTTACAAAGTGGACTTTATTGGCCTACCATGTTTAAAGATGTTGTGTTGTGGTGTAAAGCGTGTGAATCTTGTCAAAAACTTGGAAAAATCATAGCTAGGAACATGATGCCTCTTTCTCCCATATTGACCCTTGAGATATTTGATTGTTGGGGAATTGACTTTATGGGGCCTTTTCCTGTTTCTAATGGCTATATGTATATCTTGCTTGCTGTTGATTATGTTTCCAAGTGGGTAGAAGTTATACCATGTAGAACCAATGATCATAAGGTTGTGCTTAAATTTTTAAAAGACTTGTTTGCACGTTTTGGCATGCCCAAGGCCATAATTAGTGATGGGAATTCTCATTTTTGTAACAAACCTTTTCAAAATCTCATGAAGAAATATGGAGTGACTCACAAGGTCTGTACTCCATATCACCCCCAAACTAATGGCCAAGCTGAGTTGGCTAATAGAGAGATCAAGGTCATTCTTGAAAAGACAGTTCATCCTAATAGGAAGGATTGGTCTGATAAATTACTTGATGCTCTTTGGGCTTATAGAACTGCATTCAAAACCACTCTTGGCATGTCACCTTATCGTTTGGTTTATGGTCGTGCTTGTCATTTACCTTTTGAGATTCAACATCATGCTTTCTGGGCTATTAAAAAGATTAATTCTTCACTTGATGATGCCCAAGGCTTGAGAAAGTTGCAGATTTCAGAGCTAGAAGAAGCAAGAAGGGAGGCCTATGACAATGTCAAACTGTCTAAGGAGAGGATGAAAGCCTTGCATGACAAGAAGATCTTGGACAAGAAATTCTTCCCTGAGCAAGAGGTGCTTCTCTACAATTCGCGGCTCCATATTTTTCTAGGAAAGTTGAAGAGTCGTTGGAGTGGCCCTTACATTGTCAAGAAGGTTCATTCCCATGGTGCTGTGGATATTTCCAATCCAAAGAATGGGACCACCTTCACTGTGAATGGACAAAGGCTCAAGCCATTCCTTGCTCCCTATGCACCAGAGGATGAGACACTCCTTCTACAGGATGTCCAGGGAGTACTCTCAACTTCTCCTGCTGTTATTTGATTATCCATATACCTAGTCATGGGGGTGCTGGTGCCGTGACATTTCTCCGTTTGTTTGTGGTACTTTGGGAGTATTGTAGTCTTAGAACCAGTTAGTGTTTTGCATTTGCATTGAATAATTACTTACTGTGCACCATTTTGTTCGTTCCATTCATGGAGAACATGTCTTACTCTAGTTGGGGGTGGGAGGTGCCCAGTTTGTGTTTGGTTTAGTTTATCTTCAAAAATAAAAGTTTTTTTTGGTTTTTAAAAAAGAAAAATCCTTGGAACTGTGTGTTGTGAAAAGCTTTGTGTTGTTGTGATTCCTTGATTGCCTATGATGAAAAATATGAACTATGACTTGTAATGGAAGGCATATAAGATCCCTTGGATTGTGCTTGACTTTTTAGTTTGTCTTGTTTTGAAATTCGGACTATTTCTCTCTTCCCTTGAGCACATGACCATGAGGTTTTGAAGTGTTGGACATTTAGAGAAGTTTTGCTTAGTGTTAGTCTTTTGAATCTCACAAGCACTAGAATCTCACAAATCCTAGTCCACACTTTGACTGATGAGATGACATAAGGCCTTCTTTGGTCGTTTGAGCTTAATTTCTAGCCTACCATACTTTAAATTTATCCCTAGTTGTCCCCTCCTAGCCAAATGTTAACCTTTTTCCTTAAGCACCTACATATGTACCTAGCTAGAACAAAATTTTCCCCATGCATCACCCACGCAATTGGATATACATGTTTTTTTGTAGGATGCTTGTGCATATCATCATGCATATGGGTTGAGTGATGAGTTTTTGTGATGGTGCATTTTGTAAGGTGTTGCTCTCTTCAAAAAAAAAGTGAAAACAGAAAAGAAAAAAAAATAGCAAAAGAAGGCAACAACTTAGTTCATTGAATGGAAATATCCAAGTTTGGGATATATGTATAGAGTAAGAAGGTTGCATGCCATCAATAAAGTCAATGTGGCACATATATAAAAGAAAAAAAAAGAAAGAAAAAAAAGAGGACAGAGAAAGAAAAGGTGAAGTGAGTGTGAAAATGGTGAGTTGGGACTACTTTGGGGAATATGTGCATGCATGCATATGTATGACTATTGTTACATTGACATGTATATTTGAGTTGTGGTTTAAGCCTAAAATTTCCATTTTGACATACCCATAGCCTCAACCTACGTTACATGTTTTAAAAGTCCTATTGGATCATTGGTTTTATGTTGGGCTACATTAGTGGAGAGAAGTTTTGAAAAGTGAGCATATGGCGGCTTGCACTTTATGATTGAGATTTATTTGATGAATCACTCTTGCATTTTCTAATCTAAATTGATGGCAAGGATGTTCCAAGTGGTCACGCACACACACACACGAGAATGGTTTGGTTTCAAAGTGAAGCAACCATTTTAGTTAAAATCAAGACTTGGTTGAGATTTGTGTTTTCTTGCATCTTTGTCATGTGTTCATTCTGAGGGTTAAACATTTAGGGAAGAACTTGTCAATGCATGCTTACACTCACACACGTTCTAGAAAAATTGGTTCAAAAGAAATTTTTCTCCCCGGAATTGATCCCAATTTATTTTCACTATTTTTCTTGAGGACTAGCAAAAAGCTAGTTAGGGGTTGTGATTGGGATGGTATTTTGCATATTTTTGTGGAGTTTTGAAAGCAAAAGGTTGAGTTTCAATGCTTAAAAACCACATTTTAGGTTTGAGTTGCCGAAATCCATGTTAATGAGCCAATGCATAATTCAACACTTTGACATAGTCATTTTAAGTGTTTTCTAGTGGTTCAAGTTGGTTTGGTAGCTTAGAGATATGAAAACCAAGTTTTGGGCATAATGGTTAGAAGTTGTGGAAATGCTATCTCTTAAGCGTTTGAGTTTTAATATGCCGAATTTTGTTCTATCAACCTAAAAATGGTTTTGACACTTGTTTAAGTATGTTTCAGTCATTTATGACTTGTTTGAATGAGTTTTGTAGGCTCCGGATTGATCGGGGTTGAATATGGAAGAAAAGACACAAAGGAGCTGAAAAATTGGGTTTTGCTGTCAACCGTCCGGACACTTATCAGAAACCGTCCGGATGATTCAAGAAGAAAGATGGACAGATTGATTTTAAGCATATCCGTCCGGACGGTACTGTTCACCGTCCGGACGGTTGAAGAAGAAAGACGGACAGTGCTGTTTTCAAGCATATCTGTCCGGACGGCACTGCACAATAATGTTCGGGTCAACCTTTGAAGGTGTAAATGATTGAATTTGAAGAAATGTTCTTCTACAAAGTTGAAGTAGACATCCAGAGCTTTCCAACGAGTGCTCATACGCATATATCCATTGAGAATTGAAGTCTATGGAATTAAAACAAGATGCTGCCTTGAACAGTTCCACTAATTTCGGGTTTTATGATTTTTACTCAATTCTTGAAGGTCAAACTTGTCTAATTACTTTATTTGACCAATTGGACTTATTTGTAATAGGTTAGGATGGTCTTTTAAGAGAGGTATTAGGGTTTTTAGGGGGTAGAGACCCCATTCTAGAAACAACACTCATTTTGGCCGAAAATACATTATTCTCTAAGGTTTTTGTTCTCTTACCTTGTTCTTCATCTTTGATTCTTGCTTGGGGTTCGAAAATAAGTCTATTGAAGATTGCTAGGAGTTTTGGAGACCCAACCAACTAGAAGAAGAAGTTTTTCCTCCTTGTAGAGCTTGAGAAGAGCCCAAGTTGGATTACCCTAAACTTCTATTTGTAGATTGGAAGGCCGATTCAACTCAACATTCGACATTGGATTTGATCTCTAAACTCCTCTTCCTTATTTTTATTTCATTTTATTATCGCATTTGGATTCATAGTTCTAGTTTAATCTACTTGATTATTTCCATTCCGATTTAGTTTGTGCTTGAATGTTTTATCTTATGTTTTACATTTTATTATGTTGTGCTTATTTCCATTTTGATTTTCCGCAGTAGTTTAGTATTTAATTCTCATCTCGTATATTAGGGTTTTGTTCAATCAATCACCCCAACAAGAAAAACCGAATCTAACCAATGGTTAGTGCAATTTTGCCACACTTAACATTGTGAATACCATATTTAATTAAGTAATTAGGTTAATAATCCATAGACCCAAGCCGAAACCAAAAGTCTTTGTGAGACGATTTGGGATTCACTCCTATTATTACTTTGACAAACCTACACTTGGGAAAGCGTTAATCCACTTACCTATTTTGGGCGAGTCAGGGCCAAACTAGGGTTGCATTGAGCCCTATCAGATTTGTTGGGACAGGAATTAGATTTGCATGAGTCTTCCTTAACTTCTGGAAGAGTGAATAGTACAGGATCTCTGCAGAGCTTCCTTGGTCCACCATTATTCGCTTGACTGTCGCCACTCCTATTTGCAGAGAGATAACCAGAGCATCATTATGTGGAAAGACTACGATTGTTGCATCTTCATTAGTAAAAGCTATCGTGGTTGCCTCCCTTGACTTCTTAGTTCCCAACTTAGGATTAAAATCCATTCGCATTACTTCTTGCTGGTGTCAAGACCTACTATACTCTGCCCGCCTCATATCATCAATGAGTTGAACATCCGCCACCAACGCGTCAATGAAGTTGACTCATAATGTGAAGGCTCTCCTTGCTCTTTTGGTCGGGGTTCGGCGTTAATTTTTGCAGCAGTCTTCTTATTATCAATAAATTCCTTAAGATGTCCCTGACGTACAAAGTCTTCCAGATGTTGTTTTAATTCCTTGCAATCTTCCGTCCTGTGACTTTTTTCCCTGTGATAGGAGCACCACTTAGATTGGTTCCGCGTGGACGGATCTCCTGACATCTTATGTAGACGCCAGAAGTATGGTTTGTCCGTAATCTAGGGCAAAATACGGAAGATTGGATCCTTGAATATTGTTTTCATCGCTTTATATGAATTGGGCTCTGAATGCATCTTTGAGTCCTTCTCCATCCCACTTTTCTTTTCAAACTTCTTATGTTCTTTTTTCTGGGTCTTCTCTTGGGGGCAAGCTGTCGATCCCCTTGCTTGTCTTCTTCCAACATAACATATTGCTTGATTTTATCCTGGAGTGCAGCCATACTCTTTGGTGGGGCCATCGTCAAACTCTCTCGCAACTTATGCTCCCAAGGGAGTCCAATCTGAAAGGTAGCCACTGCAGTTTTTTCATCGTAGTCCTCGATATCTGCATAAGTATCCAAATACCTGGCTGCCTACTCCTGGAGTGATTCTGACTTTCTTAACTGTAAAGCAAATAACTTATCCAAGGTTGCTGGATCTCTACTATTTGCTATGAATCTTGTAACGAAAATCTACGCAAGATCCTTCCGAGATGAAACTGAATTCTCCGAGAGCTAATGGAACCACTTCATGAATGTCGTCCCTAGGCTTGATGGAAACATCTTGCACATGAGTCCATCCCGTCCTCCCCACAATGCAATCTTGTGGGTGTAAGCTGAAATGTGCGCTATAGAACCAGTCTTTCCATCACAGATGATGAACGTCGGGGGCAAGAATTGGCTTGGTGGGTCTTCCAATCGTAAAGCCCGTACGAAAGGTGTGAAAGTCAATTTCCTAAGGCTTTGTTCTGCTTTTTTCTGAGCGCCCCATAAGACCTTCTGGTCTCTGTCTTTGTCTAACCCTTGGGGAAGGGCTTTGACGCCTAGTAATTCTTATTGGGAGCGGGAATTTGTTCCTCACTTCCCTCGGGGATGGTTTATGCATTCTCCTCTCAGTGGCTGCTCCTCTTCCCCGGTGTGACCTCCCAGTGTTATCACTTTCTTTCTCCCGAAAATGCCTTAGGTCTGTATCCTTTGCATTCGGGACTACGCTTTGGATTTCACTTGCCAAACGTTTGCCTTAGGGCTTGGGCATGCTCTTGCCTCTCTTGTAAGTGTTCCTCCGCCTTGAGGAGGCCTTCTTCCAATTCGGTTTCCTTAGGAATTTGTTCTTGAATCCTATCTTCCTTTAAGTGTAGAGAAATTTTCCGCCTCACCACTTCCGAAATTTATGACATGACTTTGAATTGAAACTCTTCCTTTCCCACAGATGGCGCCGATTGTCGATGCTAGATTTGCATCGAATGTAATTTAATTTTTAAAGAAGTACAATTGCTTATGGAAGTAAAATTGCTTAAGGAAGAGACACTGGAATGTGCGTGGTTTGGCAATTTGCCTACGTCCACGGAGATCTGATATTTTATTAAGTACTCAAGAAATTTATGTTACAAATGTGGATTCAGTAGGCTTTTATAGGCCTGAGAAGTTAACCGTCTCTGGTAACTCCTGTGATAACTACTCTTGGCAGTTGTAACTTTCTCTTGGCAGTTGTTAATTCTTCCACACCAAGTAGGGAACTCTATCATAGATTTTGAAAGAAAATTATGAGTCAATTTTGTTGTGGAAAAGTTAGGGTTGGAGACTTTTCAAAGTCTTTTTGATTTTGCTTGCATGCTAAGAGCATCTCCACTCTCCAACCATTTTAGGTTATCTCTAATACGCCCCATTAAGGTTTATGTATGTATGAACTTATAAACCGTTCATTACATCTTTATTTTAGCGTACAGGGCAAGGAATTCTAGCATGAACAATGCTAGACTCTAGTTTAAGACCGTCAATTTATACCACATCGATGTGACATCTGACATATATAGTCATGGATTATAGACACTGATGTAGACCTTATTAATATCCAACACTTCAATGAATTAAGAGTAAAGTAAGGATCATAAATTGAGGGTTTCATGCATTTTCTTCTGGCATATACTTGGTTAAAGAAATTGTCAGCAACAAACATAAAGAACATATACTATATGTGTACATAATAAACTAGAAATCTGACATAATTTATTCAACAAAACACACACAATGAGAATGCAAATCTTGAACAAAGCCTTCTCACTCTGTCTCGCTCTTAATCGACCACACTTATCATCTTTTTTTGTAGCTGAAGATGACAAATCAATGCTCTGAAATTTTCATGGTAGAGTGAAAGTCTGCATTATTGTCCATATGCAAGATGCATGTTAAAGGAAATTCCACAATTCATTCGAACTTTATAGTAGGGTAAGTCTCCATTGTTGTCCATATTCAGGATGCAAGAGACTTGCTTGACTAGGAAACATATAAATCTCGGCTTGATCAAGCAACTTCTAAGGCCTATAATCATCAAGTATTGGAGGCAGGGCATTCATTTTCAAGTATTGATTTTTTTTCAAAAATATAAATATATTTCTCTAGATTATTTAAAAATGATTTTAATCCCAAAAGACATGACGTCATTTTAACATCTCATAGGAAAATTCTCATATATATATATTGTTTGTTTTCTTGTTTTTTCTTTCTTTTAAATGAGAAGCCAAAGTCTTTATTGGTTTTTAATTGCGGTGGACCTGGTGTTCAAACGTCCATCAATTTTGGAGTAAAGAATGGCCCAAATGAGTGGACACACGCCGGTGCTAGCTCAGGTGATTACCATTCGTGGTGTATATATGTTTTGAGTGGAGTTCGAATCTAATGTGCTGCAATTTATGTACCTTTATATGAGTGTATGGGTGTGAGTGTGTGTTCTATGTGACCGGAAAAAAATGGCCCAAATAAAAACTAGAGTAAGAGGCTGGCTGTCTACAATTTGAAAAGGCCTATAAATTATCTAGTATTGGATACAGGAGTATAAAATCAACACAGACCATTCATTTTCAAGTACTGTTTTTTCCACGCAAGGCAAGACCAAGACTCTAAGGATAATTACGAGTCAATTCTGGTGTGGAAAAGTTAGGGTTGGAGACCATTCTTTGGGCCATTTAAGTAACTTGACTCATTCGTATCTCAACAAGAATACACTTTCAGGGAAAATTCCCTTAGTAATTGACATCTTGACTGATCTCGAGGTTGTTTACTTATATGGAAATCAACTTCATGGCTCCATTCCTCGAGAAATAGGAAATCTTGTGCTACAATCAACTCATTGGTCAAATTCCAGCATCATTGGGGGAATCTAAGCAACTTGGAAACACTTTCCTTGTTCAACAACTTTCTGAATGGAGCCATTCCACCTTCTTTGGGCCATTTGAGTAACTTGACTCATCTGTATCTCCACAATAATACACTTTCAAGGCAAATTCCTTCAGCAATTGGCATGTTGAATGATCTCGAGCTTGTTTACTTATATGGAAATCAACTTCATGGCTCCATTCGTCGAGAAATTGGAAATCTGAAGTGAGTTTATGATCTAGACTTGCGCTACAATCAACTCAGTAGTCAAATTCCAGCATCATTGTGGAATCTAAGCAACTTGGAAAAACTTTTCTTATCCAACAACTCTCTGAGTGGAGCCATTCCAACTTCTTTGGGCCAGTTGAGTAGCTTGATTGATTTGTCTCTCTACAATAATATACTTTCAGGCCAAATTCCATTAACAATTGGCATGTTACTTGAGTAAAAATCAGCTTCATGGCTTCATTCCTCGAGAAATAGGAAATCTGAAGTCAGTTTATTATCTAGAAATGGGTTCCAATCAACTCAGTTGCCTGAAACTATTTGTAGTAGTAGATTACTCCAGCGATTTGCCGTATCCCAAAACCATTTGGTAGGCTCAATACCCAAAGACATTAGAAACTGCACATGTTTGAGAAGAGTCCGCCTTGAAGGAAACCAACTAAAAGGATAGATGCAGACTTTGGAGTCTATCCAAACTTGAAGTTTATTGATATAAGGTACAACCAATTTTATGGAGAAATCTCGCCCAAGTGGGGTAAATGCTCACAATTGGGCACTTTATGGATTGCTGGGAATAACTTAACTGGTAGGATACCACCCGAGATTGGAAATTGGACCCAGTTTTATGACCTTGATTTTTCTTTCAATCATATCGTTGGACGGATCCCAAGCGAGCTTGGAAAGTTGACAAATTTGTTCAATTTGAGATTGCACGGAAATAATGTTTCTGGTGGTATTCCTCTTGAAGGCAAATCACTTACCAATCTCCAAGTTCTCGACTTATCAGGGAACAGATTGAGCGCCATGTCAAACAGTATTGGAGCCTTGTTGAGTCTTCATTACTTGAATTTGAGCTACAACAAATTCAACCAAGGAATTCCAATTCAAATTGCTGAATTAGATCATCTATCTGATCTTGATCTGAGTTACAACTTTGTTATGTCGTTAGTAACAATTTAAAATAACCTACAAATGTACAATTAATATATATAGTGAATAAGTAAGAGTCGATCCCACAAGGAGTGATGCTAATAGATATACAATCTTACACCTGAATATAATTGATACAAGGGGGTTAAGTCTTGCAATAGATAAAAATTAAGACAAAGAAATTGACGTTGAGAACAAGAATAATAATTGATATTAATGAAAACAATAGCTAAGACTCACAATCCACCACAAAACATTCAAACAATTTATAAGAAATAATAGACTAACAATTTTAACAAGCATATGATGACAACATTCACAACAAGGTTATGGCCAAACTCAAGTTGTATGATTCTCTCTTAATTGCATGTAAAGTGTATGACGTCTACCTCATTACGTGTATTCTTAATCGAAATCTAGCATGGCGTCTGCATCAATCAACAATCAAGAATTCAATAAGAGCAAAGAGAATATGAATGTCACAAGAATCCTAATACATGGTATTTGTACTTAGGTATTCAAGAATTGATTTTTCATAATTCATTTTCAACTGAATTATATGTTGCAAGAAAGAACATATTCAACAAGGCAATTGACTATGTTCTACAACAATTAATTCTAATACATGCTTCAAAGTTAGCTAATCAAAGAAACACAATACTAGAACTCACATAACATGGAAAAATCAAAATCATCATGCTTGTAGAAATTGAAATCCACACAACTTATAAAATTGAAAGCATGCTTAGGGCTTCAAGACAAGCCCTAACTAATAAGAGTTTAGTTATACATAACCAAATAAGACATGAAACATAAAAACATAATTACAAATACAAGCCTTGTTTTCTTCTTTTCCTTCTCCTCTTTTTGCTTCCAATCCTTCTCCTTCTTTCCTTCTTGTCTCCAAGCTCTCCCTCCTAGCTCCTACTCCTCTCTATTTATAGAGAAAATGAGCACATAGTGGAGGAGTTAGTGCCATCTTTTGGTGGTGGATTGTCCATCAAATTGGTGTGGTGGATTGTTCACTCTTTGAATGGAAATGGTATCATCAATGACATCAACATCCAATTACACACTAATCTTGTAACTACATTCTGGGCCTAAACGAAGCCTATTATGAACTCAAACCCTTCATCAATAATGTAGATACAAATGTGTAGATAATTATGGGCTTTTGAATCACTCAATTTGGATATCATAAGCTCAAGTTATGGGCTTCTAAAGGTCTGGTCTGCAAACAGAAATTCTGCTCCGGATATAACTTCCAAACTTGACTTTGAGGCAACCTTTAGAGGCCCAAATGAACTCTGATTTTTGTGAACCAGCACTTCCTGCAAAGCTTGAAGTGTCCTCTTAACATTTTCTGAAGATCAAATCTCATTCCAATAGCTCTTACTAGCTCTTAACCTGCAAAACATCCAAGAAGATCTTAAGTACAATAATCTTGAAAATTCAGCTTTTAAGCACAATTTCTTGGCATTGCTTTGGTAGTATTTTATCACTTTAAGAACGTACATTCTGGCACTTATCACAACCCCCAACCAGCTTATTACTAGTCCCTAGTAATTCAAGCGTAAAAATGTTATGAGAAATGAGTGAAAGTAACAATACTAGAACAAAAGGTAAGAGATCACAATTCCTATCCAGATTAGTATAGTCACAACTTCCAACACTTGTGTGTGTGTGCTAAGCCAAAACCTTCATAGCACAATCCATAATGCATATAACCTCAAACAAATTATCCAAGTAAAAGCCTCAACTCCATATTCTCACAGGGTATAGAAGGATTTTTGGGCTATGAATTTCTCTCATGGAGTTGGAAAATAGATATGCACTCAGAAGAAAAGTCAATTTAAGGACAAACAAATAAACAAACATTGATCAAATGATAGGTATATTAGCTGTCAAGAACTTCCACCAGTCTTACCACAAACCTGCTTTGGAATTCTATTGATCAACATTTTCCAATTGACAAACTAATAGAGCCTTATCACTGATAAATGACGAATACACATAACAATTTTTTCTCTTTTTTTCCTTTTCTTCTTTCTCTTTTTTTTTTCCTTTTCTTTTTTTTATGTCTCGAATTCATAATATAGAACATCTCAAACAAAGGCCCAGCAAAATTACAACATTGTTCTAAAACATTGATCAATATCATCCTCAGCATCCATCCAATCATTCCACAAACCATGTAATGGTGCTCATTGACAGCAATTATCCATTTCAAGAGATCAATGCAAGTTCATAAGTTGTTTACTCATTTCTCTCCACTCATTTGTGCTTTAACCAGAAAATATTCTTAGTCATATGCATTATCATCCATCTTACCACAAGGCTTAGTATTTGTGGACAAAAGTGTGTTAAAAGTTGCTTTCTAATAATCCAGATAGAAAAATTGACTCAAACTAATTGTACCAGTACCAAAACATCAAAGTGCATGAATATGCCACCACCCCCAACCTAAACCAAACATTGTCCGCAATGTGAAAATTCGCAATGTGAAAATGACGAAGTATGGAAAAGCAATGCAATGCAAAGAAACAGAAGATAGAAAAATACAACCTGAGGTGGAAGATGCTCGGACAATGGTGGAAGGAGAAGATGGTTAGCGCCGCACCATGTCCATGAGGACATTCAGCATGTGTTCCAGCCGCTGTTGGCCAACCTCCAACCTATGCAAGCGGGCTAAGATGTCGTGAATGTGGTCAGTCGAAGGTAGTGCAGCAGCAGAAGAGTCAGACGCTTCCAGTGGTAAAGCAACTGGACGTCGCGGTGTACGTTGTCTGCGAGCACTGGAAAGCATGTGGCTAGTACTCTGACGCCAGGTAGAGTTCTCCAAAACAGTCACTGGATAATTGGAAGTTGTCTGACTGGGAGGTGGGAGAATGCCCATACTAAAAAGCAACCGTGTGATGAGTCTCGGGAAAAATAATCTCCCAACCTTGGTTTTTTGTCTCTCCACGAGGGTCTTCGCCTTAAGAATGCTCTCAAGGTAAATCCGGCCAATATCAAACCAGGCTCCACGATACATGTAATATAGGACAGAGAGTATGTTACCCTGTCGTTGTTGACTGTGTCCAATGGGGCAAAGGTTACTTCGGATGGCATCATCAAGCATCCACATCGTGGACGGCAAATAAGAGCGGCGTGTAGAAGCAGCGTTATTCGGATCGTGTCGCCCTTGACACAGATCATCAATCATCTCTTGATGGGAAATAGAGATCGGCGCTTGAAAACCTTCAGCGACGTCAGCGGTAGGTGGATAACCTAAACATTTGCAAATATCCGCTGAAGTGAATTGAAGCCGAAGACCAGGGATGTCAACCTGATATACTGGTTGAGTGCCAGAAGAGTGGGGTAACTTGAGAAGAGTATGGTAAAAGGAGCGAACGATGTGAGGATACACCGGTAAGTCGTCTTTTGGATCAGGATCAACCAAGAACAGCAGAGAATGGTCACGGAGGTAGCTCATGGCCCATCGGTTGGCAGAATCGTTCAGGATTTTTGAATCAATTCGACGTTTTGGCAGGATCGTAGCTCTGGCGAACAAGTCTACCGTCGCAACGGTATCACGAGGGCTGCGCGACATACTGTGACGGAGGCAGAGAGATGATCTAAAAAGGGAAAGTTGAAAATCAGGAATAAACAGAGTGTGAGAAGAAAACAATTAGGGTTTCGTTTTTTTTTTTTTTTTTTTTTTGTAGATCATTGGTGTAGAAGATATAAACAATTATATCACTAATTACACCAGGGAAATTCCCAGGAAAGATTGGAGGGACACAGTGGTCCACTTAAATAGCAAACTCCTTAGACAGAATTTCCCTAGACATGCAATTAGTAGCATAATATATCATACTATCTTACCCGATCAAAATATATTTTGCGTAAGCAATCCCAAATATATAAATATATATACTTTTTTTTTTCAACCAATGCACATGCACAAGTAAGGTAACAGAGGCTCATTCCAGTGACTTCTGTGCTAATGCCATCGAGTGTTTTCCTTCGGCCTATCAGGAGACCACAGCTTTTGTCCAAAGGATCAAAATGTAAACCTTCAGGTCTTATACTAATGACAATACCGTCATGAGATGCTCTCCCTCCCAGCTGCCCTATAAGTAAACATTTGAAGATCCAAACCACATTAAGCTGGTGGAGAAAGCTCACACCGTAGACATATGGGCGCAATCAGGCCCCACGCACACAAAAGTGTACAGTGACCATCTCAAGGTGAAACTAAAAGTGAATATGCTAATAAAATGTGCAACTGGACTAAATGCTTGATTGAACACACAAAGATAATGAGAAAGAAATATGGGTTGCCTCCCATAAGCGCTAAATTTAGCGTCGTCAGCCAGACGGAACAGCGTATCAAGTGAGTGGAACAGGATCAGAGAGCCTTAAATTCTCATCAAAATGTTCTGTTGCTGGCTCTAAATAGTGCTTGAGACGATGACCATTCACTTTAAAAATATTTCCCGTCTGTGGGTGTTGAAGATTCACTGCACTATGTGAAAAAACATGAGTAATAAGGAATGGACCATACCATCGTGAACGGAGCTTACCTGGGAATAGTCGGAGGCGTGAGTTATATAATAAGACTTTCTGCCCAGGTTCAAAATGTTTTCTCAAAATGGTCTTATCATGATAGGCCTTGGTCTTCTCCTTGTATATTTTAGAGCTCTCATAGGCTTCATTTCGGAGTTCTTCCAACTCACTCAACTGCAACTTTCGTTGCTCTCCTGCAGCCTTCATCTCGAAATTGTACTGTTTGATAGCCCAATATGCTTTATGCTCTAATTCGACTGGTAAGTGGCAGGGTTTGCCAAAAACCAACCTGTATGGTGACATTCCAATCGGAGTTTTGTAGGCTGTACGATAAGCCCATAGAGCATCCATGAGACGATCAGACCAATCCTTGCGTGAGGAGCTCACAGTCTTCTCCAATATCTGCTTAATTTCCCTATTACAGATTTCAGCTTGTCCGCTTGTCTGTGGATGATATGGCGTGGACACCTTATGTTTGACTCCGTACTTTTGCAATAGTGCTGCAAAAAGTTTATTATTGAAATGGGACCCTCCATCACTAATGATCGCCCTGGGTGTTCCAAATCTTGCAAATATATTTTCTTTAAGGAATCTGAGAACAACTCGAGAATCATTAGTCTTTGATGGAACTGCTTCCACCCATTTTGAAACATAATCCACAGCAAGTAAGATATATAAATAACCTTTAGATGAAGGAAAAGGTCCCATGAAATCAATACCCCAAACATCAAAAATTTCAACTATTAGAATAGGTGATAAAGGCATCTGATTCCTAGATGAAAGATTACCTAACCGCTGACACCTATCACAAGTAGAGCAAAAAGTATATGCATCTTTGAACAAACTCGGCCAATGAAATCCACATTGCAAGACTTTCAAAGCTGTCTTCTTTGGACCAGAATGTCCTCCACAAGCATATGAGTGACAAAACGTGAGTATGGATTGAAATTCTGATTCTGGCACACACCGTCTGATGATTTGGTCAGAACACCATTTGAAAAGGTATGGATCATCCCATATGTAATACTTTGATGTTGTCACGAGCTTATCCTTGTAAGTTCTTGGCACATTTCCTGGAAGATCACCTGTAACAAGGTAATTGACAATGTCAGCATACCATGGTGTAGAAATAGATAAAGATAATAATTGCTCATCAGGAAAATTCTCATTTAGAGGCAAAGAGTCTTCTTTGGTCACTGAATTGTTCACCAAACGGCTGAGGTGATCGGCCACTACATTCTCGGATCCATTTTTGTCCTTAATCTCCAGATCGAACTCTTGAAGTAGTAGAATCCATCTAATCAAGCGAGGCTTTGCATCCTTCTTTTGAAGAAGGTACCTAAGAGCTGCATGGTCAGAAAATACAATTACTTTAGTACCAATCAAATATGCACGAAATTTTTCTAAAGCAAAAATAACAGAAAGGAGCTCCTTCTCTGTAGTGGAGTAGTTTAATTGGGCATCATTGAGTGTTCTACTGGCATAGTAGATAACATGAGGTACTTTATTTACTCGTTGTCCCAAAACTGCTCCTACAGCATAATCAGAAGCATCACACATTAGTTCAAAAGGGAGGCTCCAATTGGGAGGCATCATGATCGGTGCTGACGTAAGAAGGAGTTTAAGCTTGTTAAAAGCTGTCAAACATGTCTCATCAAACTCAAATGTCACATCCTTGGATAGTAAGTTACACAATGGCTTAGCTATCTTGGAGAAATCCTTGATGAACCTCCTGTAGAAACCTGCATGTCAAAGGAAAGATCTTATTTCCTTAACTGTAGATGGAGGTGGAAGATTACTTACCAGATCCACTTTTGCTTTGTCAACTTCTATTCCCTTGCTAGAGATGATATGACCAAGCACAATTCCTTGTTGTACCATAAAATGACATTTTTCCCAGTTTAAAACTAGATTGCATTCTTGGCATCTTTCTAAGACCAAAGCGAGGTTATGAAGGCATTTATCAAAAGATGAACCAAATACACTAAAATCATCCATAAATACCTCAATAATTTGCTCCACCATATCTGAAAATATGCTCATCATACACCTTTGAAAAGTACCTGGAGCATTGCAAAGACCAAAAGGCATGCGCCTGTAGGCAAATGTACCATATGGACAAGTAAATGTCGTCTTGTCTTGATCTTCTGGTGCTATTGCAATCTGATTGTAGCCCGAATATCCATCAAGAAAACAATAATGGCTATGACCTGCAAGACGTTCCAACATTTGATCAATAAAAGGTAGTGGAAAATGATCTTTTCTAGTACCTGAATTAAGCTTTCTGTAGTCAATGCAAACACGCCATCCTGTTTGAACTCGCGTGGGAACCAACTCATTATCTTCATTAAGGACTACTGTAACTCCAGATTTTTTAGGAACCACTTGTACCGGACTAACCCATTTACTATCAGAGATAGGGTAAATGATGCCAACATCTAGCAATTTGAGTACTTCTTTTAGCACCACCTCCTTCATTATTGGGTTAAGTCTGCGTTGGGCATCTCTTGTTGGTTTTGTTCCCTCCTCTAGTAGTATTCGATGCATACATCTAGAGGGACTGATTCCTCTGATATCAGCAATACTCCATCCGATTGATGTTTTATGCTCTTTTAGTACCCTCAACAATTTCTCTTCTTCTTCAACGCTGAGGTCAGACGCAATGATTACTGGCAATGTACTTTCTTCACCCACATACGCGTACTTCAAATGCTTTGGTAGTTCCTTCAACTCCAATTGAGGTGCCTGCACAACAGATGGTACAAGTTTTGTCTTAGGCACTGGTAAAGGCTCAAAGGCAGAAATAGACATACCTAAAGAAGGTAAAGCTTCAAGGCGAGCTAAGACTTTGCTAGCTTGTTTATCCTCATCGATGGTTCCAAAGTCATGAATTAAAACTTTGTCCACAATATCTCGACCACAACTGTCATTGAACACTTGTTGACAAATTGTATCTAACGCATCTAAGTGAAAACAGTAATGTTCATCACTTGGTAATTTGAGTGCTCCAAATACCTTGTACTCAATCGTTTGTCCCTGCACATTCATAGTTAGTGTACCCTTTTGAACATCAATTTTAGTACCTGCTGTGGCCATGAATGGACGACCAAGAATTAAGGTTAACTTTACTTCTGACAAAGGAATCGGTTCCATCTCCAATACTAGAAAATCAGCAGGTAAGATTAATCCGTCAACTTTGACTAATACATCTTCTAGAATACCCCTAGGGTATTTGATCGATCTATCTGCCAGCTGGATGCTCACAGAGGTCGCCTTTAGTTCCCCTATATTCAAAGATTCAAAAACAAAAAAAGGCATTAGATTGACAGATGCACCTAAGTCAAGAAGAGCTTTCTCAAACCTGTGACCCCCAATGATACAAGGGATAGTAAAACTGCCCGGATCTTTTAGCTTGGGAGGGAGTTTGCTTTGTAGAACAGCTGAAACTTCCTCAGAAACCTTAATCGTTTCAAACTCTTTGAACTTCCTCTTATTTGTGCACAAATCCTTGAGGAATTTTGCATATTTTGGCATTTGTTTGATGGCATCTAAAAGAGGAATGTTAATCTCCACCTTCTTGAAAGTATCCAAGATTCCTTGCATTGGATCTTCTTTCTTTGATTTCTGCAATCTGCTAGGAAAAGGAGCATGTGAAGAAATAGAATTTGGAAGGTTAGAGTTAACCTGAAGGTTTGGCGTTTCCTGGAAAGGAGTAGCACTGCTACTAGAATTTGGATCTAGAACGTCTGGATTGATCATATTGTCAGAGTCAAGGTTCTTCTCTTCTTCTGGCACGCTCATTTTTCCAATTGTTTTCCCTCCCCTCAGAGTGATTGCTTTAGCATGTTCATTAATCTTAGGGTTGACAACAACTTGGCCAGGAAGCTTTCCAGGTTCTCTTTGATTTAATGCAGTGGCTAACTGTCCCATTTGTTGTTCCAAATTTGCAATGGCGTTATCAGTTTTCTGCATGAATGCTTGAGTGCTCTGTGCCATAGATGTAACCATATCTTCAAGTGATGGTTTCGGAGGCTCCACTTGAACCCGATGTTGTGGTAATTGAGCAAAAGGTTGTTGCATTGGTTGATTATTACTCCACCTAAAATTTGGATGATTCCTCCATCCTGGATTGTAGGTAGGAGCAAATGGATCATTCCTTGGCCTTTGCATTTGGTTTTGATTCTGATTTGGATAAGTACCGAATGCATTTATTTGAGCATCCAAGACCGCAACTTCATTTTGTGGACAACTTTCCATAGCATGTCCAGGTGTACTGCACACAGCACACACTTGAGAGCCTGGAACGATTAACTGCTTCACCATATTTGTCAAGTTTGCAATTTGGGCTTCCATGTTTGAACTTGATTGTGCTTCGTAGATTCCAGCCCTTTTCTGAGGTTCTCTCACTCTGTTGTAGCTCCATTGTTGAGAATTAGTTGACAGAGTTTCGAACATCTCCCTGGCTTGTCCGGCATTGTTATTCATCAATCCACCACCAGATGTGGCGTCCACCATTTTGCGATCTGAATCCAGCATCCCTTCATAAAAATATTGCATTAGTAGCCATTCTTGAATATTATGATGAGGACAAGAGCTTAAGAGCCTCTTGTATCTCTCCCAATATTCGTGGAATGCTTCTCCATCATTTTGTTGGATGCTCACTATCTCTTTCCTTATTTTATTTGTCTTTTGAGCTGGAAAGAATTTCGTCAAGAACTTGTTTGCCAAATCTGTCCATGTTCTAATTGAAGCTCTTGGTAAAGAGTGAAGCCATGTCTTTGCTTGTTCCTTCAGACTAAATGGAAACAATCGCAGATGAACCTGCTCATCAGTTAAACCTCTTATTTTAATTGTGGAACAGACATCAGAGAATTCTTTAAGATGCATGTGAGGATCTTCTCCAGCATGGCCTAAGAACGTAGGCAACAAATGAATCATTCCTGACTTTAGTTCAAAGTTGTCTACAGTAGTCTGAGGGTAGACAATGCATGAAGCTTGATCTGCTGCTTGAGGCACAGAGAAATCCTTGAGTGGCTTGTTCATGTTATCTGGTTCTTCTTCCATTTGAACTGGGGCTGGGGGACTTGTAGTTGGTGATGACAAAGGTGATCTCTCTGGAGTGCGATGCTCTCTTTGACAAAATAAACGGATATCCGCTAATTTTGTGCTTAACGAAATGTTGTCACTCGATAAGTTCCCGAGATTTGAGCTGGACATTCATGTATCTACAAAATAGGAAAAATAACAATATAAATGAACTACTTAGGTGGCGAGGCCAACCATGAACATAAATTAATATAGAGAAAATTTGGTGGATGGCAATGCCAATCACAACCAGAGGATTAAAGAAGTTAGTTGACAATATATAAAAAGTTAGTATACAGAAGAAATAAAATGGGGCAGAAAAGGCCAACCATGAAAAAAATTGATGTTAGTAAATATTAAGGCATATTAATAGGCGGTAGAACCAGCCATTAATATTAATAGATATATACATATATCAACAATAGTAGGTTGTAGAACCAACCATTAATATTAATAGATATATACATATATTAAGAATAGTAGGCGGTTTGAACCAGCCATTAATAGAAAACAAAATGGGGCTTTAAGCCAACCACGTTAAATAATGACATGTAATGTAAAACCTTCCATGTAGGAGGTGCTAACAACAAAAATAAATAAATAAATTATATACAAGAGTTAGATGACATTATATTAGATAATCACATCCCCGGCAACGGCGCCAAAAATTGTTATGTCGTTAGTAACAATTTAAAATAACCTACAAATGTACAATTAATATATATAGTGAATAAGTAATAGTCGATCCCACAAGGAGTGATGCTAATAGATATACAATCTTACACCTGAATATAATTGATACAAGGGGGGTTAAGTCTTGCAATAGATAAAAATTAAGACAAAGAAATTGACGTTGAGAACAAGAATAATAATTGATATTAATGAAAACAATAGCTAAGACTCACAATCCACCACAAAACATTCAAACAATTTATAAGAAATAATAGACTAACAATTTTAACAAGCATATGATGACAACATTCACAACAAGGTTATGGCCAAACTCAAGTTGTATGACTCTCTCTTAATTGCATGTAAAGTGTATGGCGTCTACCTCATTACGTGTATTCTTAATCGAAATCTAGCATGGCGTCTGCATCAATCAACAATCAAGAATTCAATAAGAGCAAAGAGAATATGAATGTCACAAGAATCCTAATACATGGTATTTGTACTTAGGTATTCAAGAATTGATTTTTCATAATTCATTTTCAACTGAATTATATGTTGCAAGAAAGAACATATTCAACAAGGCAATTGACTATGTTCTACAACAATTAATTCTAATACATGCTTCAAAGTTAGCTAATCAAAGAAACACAATACTAGAACTCACATAACATGGAAAAATCAAAATCATCATGCTTGTAGAAATTGAAATCCACACAACTTATAAAATTGAAAGCATGCTTAGGGCTTCAAGACAAGCCCTAACTAATAAGAGTTTAGTTATACATAACCAAATAAGACATGAAACATAAAAACATAATTACAAATACAAGCCTTGTTTTCTTCTTTTCCTTCTCCTCTTTTTGCTTCCAATCCTTCTCCTTCTTTCCTTCTTGTCTCCAAGCTCTCCCTCCTAGCTCCTACTCCTCTCTATTTATAGAGAAAATGAGCACATAGTGGAGGAGTTAGTGCCATCTTTTGGTGGTGGATTGTCCATCAAATTGGTGTGGTGGATTGTCCACTCTTTGAATGGAAATGGTATCATCAATGACATCAACATCCAATTACACACTAATCTTGTAACTACATTCTGGGCCTAAACTAAGCCTATTATGAACTCAAACCCTTCATCAATAATGTAGATACAAATGGGTAGATAATTATGGGCTTTTGAATCACTCAATTTGGATATCAGAAGCTCAAGTTATGGGCTTCTAAAGGTCTGGTCTGCAAACAGAAATTCTGCTCCGGATATAACTTCCAAACTTGACTTTGAGGCAACCTTTAGAGGCCCAAATGAACTCTGATTTTTGTGAACCAGCACTTCCTGCAAAGCTTGAAGTGTCCTCTTAACATTTTCTGAAGATCAAATCTCATTCCAATAGCTCTTACTAGCTCTTAACCTGCAAAACATCCAAGAAGATCTTAAGTACAATAATCTTGAAAATTCAGCTTTTAAGCACAATTTCTTGGCATTGCTTTGGTAGTATTTTATCACTTTAAGAACGTACATTCTGGCACTTATCAAACTTGCTTAGTGGAGAAATACCAAAAGAATTCACGAAGTTGCAAGACCTAGTGACCATAAATCTCTCCTTAAATCATCTTTGGGGTCCAATTCCTAATAGCAAATAATTTCAAGATTCTCCTGGAGAAGCATTCTTAGGAAACAAGGGATTGTGTGGCAATGTGAGTGGATTGCGAACATGTGAGCAGCCACTGGAGTTCCATAAACATGGTCCAACAATGATCCTGAAGATTATGTTTATAGTTGTGTTTTCTCTATTAGGAGCGCTTGTCATATCCTCTGCGATAAGTCTTGTGTTTTGTAATTTCCACAGACGAAGGAAGGGAGACTCTGGGAATGGCAAGCAATCACTTTCATTATCAATTTTTGTGACTGCAGTAAAATTTGAAGACATTGTGAAAGTAACCAAGAACTTTGATGTCATGTATTGCATTGGGGAAGGGGGTCATGGAAGTTTGTATAAAGCTAACCTTCCATCGGGTGATATTGAAGCTGTCAAGAGACTCCACCCTTCATATGATATTATTAACAATTCAGCAAATTAAAAGAAGTTTTTCAACGAGGTCAATGCCTTAATAGAGATAAAGCATCGAAATATTGTCAAACTCAATGGCTTCTGCACACATTCAAAATTCAAACTCTTAGTCTATAAGTATCTTGAAAGGTAGCCTAGCAAAAATTCTATGTAACGACGAGGAAGCAAAAGAATTGGATTGGTGTAGAAGGGTGAACGTCATCAAGGGTGTCTCCCATGCATTGTCTTACATGCACCATGATTTGTCACCTCCAATAGTTAATCAAGACATATCGAAGCTCATGTTTTGGACTTTGGCACTGCTAAGCTTCTCAAGCAAAACTCATCTAGCCGGTCTGAACTAGGTGGCACACTTGGATACATAGCGCCAGGTAAATATATAGGATTTTTATATTGAAAATCAAATTGCAATCATATTCACCATTTCTTATAATCTACAGAACTCACTTACACGATAAAGGTGACTGAAAAGTGCGACGTGTATAGTTTTCGAGTGTTTGCACTAGAAGTTATTAAAGGGAATCATCCTGGTGATATCATGTCGAGTGCATCATCTTCAACAGCTACTTTCCAAGTTAAACTCGATGATTTGGCAGACCAGTGCCTTTCACCTCCTCGTCGAATAAAGGTTCTCGACAAACTGAATCTCATTGTGAAGGTGGCTATTTCTTGCTTAGATGTCAATCCACAAAGTAGGCCGACCATGCGGATTGTTTCTCAATTATTATCCGATTGATGTTTTATTTTCAAGTCATGTGTCTATGCTATTTTGGAATTTTGATTACTAAAGTTAGAATTCTATCCTCTTCACTTAGTCTTGCTTCCTCTAGCATGTAATTGTTTGTTGTGATAATTAATATAAGAGGTATATTCAGCGATGTTCCTATTGTCTGTCTAATTGTTAATGTTCTTGTGCGGTTGTCCTGCACGAAAATGTCTCTAATCTAACCGATGCCCATGAATTCATGCAGCAAATTGGGAGAGAAAGGGACGGTACTATAAAGAGAAACAAAAAAGAAAACTATAAAAAAAACACACCCGCTTTCCAACGAGTATATTTTCAGATTTTGCTAATTAATCTATGATTTGTTATGATTTTTCAAAGTTGGATGCACAAAACTGGGTTTATTATTCTTGATATTCTGAATTTTTGAGTTTATTGATCAGTTTCAGTCTTGAATTAGTATGTGTGTGTGACCCAAACCACATATTTAAAGACTCAATAATGATAAAAAAAATCGCAAACATAATATAATTTTTTTTATAAGACTGGTCAAAAAGAAAACGGCAAGGCGGCGAGTGAGTCTCACACGCCAGGCGAAGCACTCATGCGTTCTCACTAGTCAATCGGGTTAGGTATGACCCGGTGAGGGACCACGTGTCAGGTTTGACTCGCGGCTTTTTATTTCAGAAAAGAAATTGTTTGACCACGAGTGTTTTTGACTGTGTTTGAGGTACATGAGCCGCACTCATTGGCCGAAATGTTTTCAACGCGTGTGACCTTAGTTTTTTTCCCAGATTAATTAGTAATTATTTTTCTAATTATTTATTATTTTTCTGGAATTTTTTGAGTTATTTAAAAATAAATAAATGTTATAATTAATTAATTAAATGATTAATTATTAATGTATTTTTTGTGTTTGTAGTGGCTATAGGAGCACAAATAATACATTTATTGTCATATAAGAAGAATGCATCTTCCATGAGTTCTTCATCAAGCAACAAATAGAGATTGTGTTTAATGCTCTACCAGATGAATGAGACTTAGTTCACCGAGCCTTGAAGCAAAGATTGAGTTCTTTGGACTTTAACACTCTTGCTGAGGACATACTACTTGAGAGGGAAAATCGGTTAAAGTTTTTGGGCATCCGTCGGACTAGACGAAGCGCAAGGTGTTTGAAGCATGCTACTCGATTCGTTTCATGGTATGAGGAGTATGAGCTTAGTGGACACAGTGATGAGGATATAGATGACATGATTGATGATCCTAATTATGTGTCTAGCATGTGATTTATATTTTTCTTTCAGTATCACATTTTACATATTTCTAGTACATTTGCTTATGTATGTACATATTTATGCTCTTGATATACATATTAAACGTTTTTCATTAAAGTCACGTTTCTTTTATGTAATTTTTTATTTAATTACATTGACTAAGCATGAATGAAATTTTTTTTATTTTATAGTGGGAGGTTTTTAGGTTGATAGATCTATCTCACCTAATAACCAATATATATTTTGCGCGTGTTTAAATTAACTAATAATAGTTGGACTATTCTAACAAAAATTGATTGAATGTATAACATTACTTTCATTACTGTTGCATGTGTTAGATTATTATTAATTAATTTAGGACATTGTAGCAAAATTTTGTTAATTGAATTGTACAAGAATTCTAATTTAAGCAATTTTCTCTATATAGTTATAATGGCTGCAACAAAAAGCATAAGGTGACTTGAACCATGGAGACAAGTTGAATGAGATGAATTACGATATTTGGCTTCGTAAGATTTAGTATCTCCTAGAGGAGCAAGACATTGAAAACTATTAAACAACCAATGGCTGAACCTTAGCAAGGTAATACTGTTAAACATAGGTGAGACATGGAAGCCTATCAAACCTACAAATGTAAAGATCGTGTTGCTCGCATTTTGATATTGAACAACATGAAAAATGATTTAATACTACAATTTGAAAGGCGCTGTTCAGCTCAAGCAATTTGGGATGCTTACCCAATCTCCAAAAGATTACAACTAGCCCAATCCCCAAAAGATTACATGCAGAGCATCTTTAATGGAACACTTGATAACGATATTGAAAATTCCGGAGTATGTAGAGAGAGTGATTTGAAAACGTTGTATTGGAAGATGTGTAGAATGGTAGAAAAAAATAAAAAATAGTAGAAAAATATGAGAGATATGGTGTTGATACTTGATATTTAAAGTGTTTGTAAATGAAAAGTGAAAAAAAGTTGTACATGGAAAGTGAAAAAAGTTGTATTGAAATATGTGTTGTTGATATGACTATATTGGGAGTCGTGTTTTGCTATAATATGGGACCGCACTAAAAAATTTGGAGTTCTTGAAACACACTCGCCATTACATGCAATTACCATGGCTCACACACAAGCCACGCTGCAATGCAATTAAACAGAAACAAAGCATTAATAAAATTCCTAAGACAATAAGGTTTAAAATGTTTCTACCTCGAGTGTAAGACATTTACTAATAGTTTGAAGAGTTTAAGACATTTAAATTCCTACATTCAACGTTATGCATGGTTGGTTTTGGCATTTTGGGTAAATATTTGCTTCATTTTCTGTCAAAACATTCATAAACATGTGCACATTTGGTTGGGCCTCATAGAAGTGATGCTGGTGGATGGGTCGAGCCTGATACTCAAGTGGGTTGAGATGGCCGGGCTTGAGATTTAGCCCAACTGTGATTAAACCAAACCCATTGATTTTGCATTCATTGTTACTTTCACAAATGGAATAAATGATTATTTCTACATAAATATTCTTGTTATAAGAAATTTGGAGATGATGTCCTTTCTTGCATTGCAATTCTTAGCTACTTATAGTCAATATCTAAGCTCTAATAATTTATAAAGGGATCAAGCCCATGCCCCTCCCGAAGAATTTGAAATTGGCATTTGGGATGTTCAGCTGATAACTTTTCTGGATATGAGCTATCCTTACTAGAAAATGACAAAGGTCAGCAAGCTTGACGGTTGGCGGTTAGCCACATATGCTCCGGTGCTCAAATCCTTTTTTGAATCAAATAAATGTTAATCGTCACAAAGTATTGCTTCAAAAATTACCTCAAATTCTCCCTTTTTTTATAATGAGGGAATAAAATGTCAATCTACAAAAAAACGATCGATCTCTTGCAATTCCCTATCAACGTGTCTGAGAGTGACAGAAAATACGTACTCGCAAAAAATATTTTAAAAAAATAAGGAACGCATAGAAATAACCGATGGGAAAATAACTTTCAAAAATTTCTCGTTAATTATGATTAACATAGATAATCTATAATTAATCTAATTGTGTATAAATTATTTTCCATAAGATCTCTATAGATTCATCTATAATAATTTATATCGAAGGATGGAGTCAGTTGGATTGATTCAAAGCTCAATCCAGCAGATGTTCCACAATATCTGCCAACTCCCAAACTTGGATTCAAGTGTGTGGACTCCTTTCACCAAGAACCTGAAGAAAATAGAAAAACCAAACTGTGAAAACAATTTGGGAATCAAGAGGCCAACCTGGCATCTAATGTGAAACCCCGATCCAAAAATTTAGTTTTGAGTCGAAATACGGATGATCCGTGAAGTACGGAATCATGGGAAAATAGTTTTGAGATTGGTTCGGTAAATGGGTCATAACTTTTACTATACATGTCCCTTTCAGGCCCATAATATATCAAATCGAAGCTTAGACCGAGCCGGAAAATAAATTTGAGAGAAAACTGGGTTTTGTGAATAGTAATTCATCCGGACAGATATGCATAGAGTGAGGGCAGTGAGTTCTGTGAATAGTAATCCGTCCGGATGGATAATTGGGCGTCCAGACGGATAATTGGGTGTGCGGACGGATATGCCTAGATTCAAGGCAGTGGGTTACGGGAACAGTAATTCGTCCGGATGGATACTTTGGGCGTCCGGACGGCTATCAGGAAATCAGTTTTTAAAGAACAGAATTAGACATTTCTCACTTCACCACTTTGGGAGAGCCCGACTAGAGAGAGAAAGAGAGAGAGAAGAAGAGAGAGAAGGAGGTTTTAGCAAGAGTTTGGCTTGGGGATTGTGGATTGGTGACTCTTGAAGTTTATCAAGGAAGATTCAAGGTGGATTTTGGAGTTTTGGTAAGTTTCCCATAGTTTTTGAAATTCTAGCTTTTTGTTAGATTCGTTTGATTCTTAGGGAGATGAGCTCTATGCTTTAGATATGTTGATTTTGGATGTTCATGTAGATTGGTTTGTGTTTTGGAGTTGAGTTGAGCTTGGATTGAGTTTGGAGGACTTTGGAAGGAATTTCTAGAGAGAGAAGTAAGTGATTTCGAATTTATTGATTTAATTGATGTTTATATGAGTTGTGGTTGATATATTGATGCGTGTGAGGGTTCGATTTCGCCACATTGTAGGTTTGGGCAAACCGAAACCCTACGAACGAAATTTGGGGATTTGTGGAAAATTGCTCGACACGAGGTAGAGGATTTCCATCCTTTCTTTCTATCGTTTATTCTCGATATTCTAAAGAGCGTTTTGACTCTTCATTGGTCGTTTATTTGTGTTTCCGCCTTAATTGCTTCTAAGGGGAAACGAGCCTTCTTGTGAAATGTTGTTAATTCTTGATATTGCATGACCGAATATGTGTGTTCCATCACCTATGGGCACGACGTGATTTTTTGTTCATGCATCATGGTAGTTATGTGTGTATATATATATGTAGGTTGTTCATATATATATCTTTTCGACATGTCATGGCATTAATGCATTAGAGTTGCATGGGGGACCGGGTATGGACTCGGGGCTCCTTAGAATTCTTGAAAGCTACTTGGAGGGATGACGAGGTGATGAGAGTTACCACCGAGTCAAGTGAACTCCAAGTAGGATAAGGTACTAGAGGTATGGTTCATGAGTGACCTTGCTTGGAGTGGTGCGGGCATGGTAGGATCACGCAACCGGGTAATCCAAGAGCGTTTGATGTTGGGGAGCTTGCTCCTGTTCAATAGTCATGGTTAGTGACCATGATATTGATGAGTTGATTTGGTGAGCTTTGCTCACGTTCGATATTACATGGAACGAGCCATGGTATCGATGATGTTTGCTCATTGAGGGGATTGCTCGGGTTGATGTTCTATGCAATTGTTGAGTATACGTGCATGTGGTAGGTTTCATATTGTTGCATAGCCTATTGTTTCAGATTCGGCCTTATACTCATGTCACTCATAACCCTACTGAACTTCTTGCCCACCCTCTACTTTCATTCCTTCCCACAGGTGATACTGGTACAGGTACAGGTACTAGTGGAGCGGATTAGTGAGAGCAGGATGTGACATGGATGGCCCTGGGTAGGATGTGGGTGCTAGAGAGGTATTCTAAGCACGTATTTTGTATATGATGTATTGATGTTTATTCATAATAATCTTATAACCACTTGGCACCAGAGGGTGTATGCATGATGTATGCTGAGTTGATTTTATGGTTATATGATATTATGAAATTTATGATTTGATTTTTACTATCAGTTTGTGCATGCTGGTAGTGGATGGCCTGAGGCCCCTAAGATCAGGATTGCATGTGATTGAGGCCTGGCTAGGTTGCTAGTGTGATAGATTGTATATTTATTGCTGCGCATTTTCTGCTGCAGGCGGGGACTCTTCGATATACAGGTAGAAGCCGCCAGATTTCCTGTCCGCCGGATGATCGCACTAGCGGCCTAGGACGGTGCCGGAGGGCACCCGTGGCGTGCCCGGACCGGACGCCACAATTTGGTATCAGAGGGAGGTTTGTTTGTTTATATGTAGGATCGGGGATGGGTCCTAGATGTATGGTAGTGTAATCCAGGCCATGTCACAACCGCTGCTGATTCGGTATGTTTTCTAGTCCCTAATAAATCCTCTGTTGAGTTGTGTGTAAATGGTATTGTCTGTTTGCCATGCAGATGAATACCCATAAAACTACCAGGTCCGAGAGTGGGACTGAGGTACCTCGTTGCAGAGGCTGACGGGGAGTTGGTAGGGGCCAAGGTAGAGGCCGTAGCGTTGGGGTAGAACGTGTTACTAGAGGCACACCTAGCACTGAGGATTCAGTTCCGAATGTGGATCCGGAGTTGAGAGAGGAGGAGATAGATCCTGAGGGACTACCGACTGAGAGTGCTTATCAGCGGGCACCACCTGTAGGACCTGTTGCTCCTGTTATCACAGGGGGCAACCGGTGAAGATGGAGGTGCTAGCTAGCTTCATGATGACTATGGTGCAGACACAGGCACAGACGATAGCACAAGCAGTGGCTCAGGCGATAGGTGCAACTGGCACTCGTGCTGAAGGAGTGGTACCCAAGGCTACTACTGAGGTAGCTATAGCACAGAGAGCTGGAAGGGGTATGTATGAGGTGGATCGGCTGAGGAGGACTTCTCCTCCAACCTTTTCTGGAGATGGAACGGGTGTGGGGGATGAGGAGTGGTTCAATCAGTTGAGCATGAGGATGGACACATTGGAGATACCTGATGAGCGGCGGGTGAAGTTTGTGTTCTATTATCTGAGTGGAGTGGCCTATGAATGGTGGATGTCCATGGGTTAGAGACGAAATGAGTTGACTTGTACCTCTTTTGAGCAGTTGTTCATGCAGAAGTTTGTGCCGAGACCTCTGCAGACTGAGAAGGCCAAGCAGTTTCTAGATTTGTTGTGGACATCAGAGATGACGGTGTCTCAGTACATCAAGCAGTTTGAGGAGTTGTATCGGTTTGGGAGAGAGTTTGCTCCTACCGATGCAAAGAAGACGGCAAGGTACCGAGATGGGTTGCTACCCAGTCTTAGGAGGATGGTGATGGCCACTATGGTGGTATCATTTGAGGACATAGTTGAGATGGCATTGGAATTTAAGTTGAGTGAGCGGAATAAGGCTCAGAGAAAGCGTCCAGTGACTGAGGGTAGTAGTGGTGGTGGTAGTAGCCACAAGAAGCAGAAGACTGATTCTCGTCATCAGAGAGGGGACTGAGGCAGGGGTCCAAGGCCTCAAGGGGGCAAGGTGACGTGCTACAAGTGTGGGAAAGAGGGACACATGAAGAATGAGTACAGATCTTCTGGATTTAAGTGCTATGGTTGTGGCAAGATGGGCCACAAGAAGAGTGAGTGTCCGCAGGGTAACCAGGGAGGACAACATCAGCCTCAGATACCGGGGGTACCACCTCCAACTCTTCCTTCCACTGTTCCATCGGGAGGGAGAGGGCGGGGTGGAGGGAGACAGCCTTAGCAGCAGTAGTATGCCCTGACGGATGGTCGTGTCTTTGCTATGGGACATCAGGAGGCACAGGAGCATCCCAACTTCATTGGAGGTACATTTTTGATTTTGAATTGTTGGGCAAGAGTCTTGTTTGATTCTGGAGCTACCTCATCATTTATTACTAGTTAGCGAACGCACTAGCGATGGAGATTTCGCCGATTAGAAGAATATTTATGGTGTCCTCACCATTCGGGCACTTTACCACGTTGGAGGGGGTAGTGTTTGGATGTGAGTGTCAGTTTGGAGAAATATCTCTACAAGCTGATTTGTATGTGTTAGATTTCAAAGACTTCGATGTGATACTCGGGGTTGATTGGTTGACAAAGCACCAAGGAGTGCTTGACTTTTGGCAATGGAGGATCACTCTTACAGTACCAGAGGGTGGGGTGATTCATTTACAGGGATCGAAGGGGATGCCATGCCCTCATTTCATGGATAACCCTTCGTATCAAGATTGTAGGGTCGCAAGTTTGGTGACTTCGGCTCCTAAGGGAGATGTAGCTACTATGATTCGGGTAGTGGAAGAGTTTATGGATGTATTTCCAGAAGAGTTGCTGAGATTACCTCCGAAGAGGGAGATTGACTTTGCTATTGAGCTGCATCCGAATGTCAAGCCGATTTCGATTCCGCCGTATCGGATGGCTCCAGCAGAGTTGAAGGAGTTGAGTTCTCAATTAAAGGAGTTGCTAGACTTGGGGTTCATTAGACCGAGTGTGTCCCCGTAGGGAGCACCAGTGTTGTTCGTCAAGAAGAAAGACGAAAGTTTGAGGATGTGTAATGATTATAGGCAGCTGAATAAGGTTACAGCGAGGAATAAGTATCCATTGCCTAGGATCAATGATTTGTTTGACCAATTGAGAGGTGCTAGGCATTTCTCTAAGATTGATTTGAGGTCGGGTTATCATCAGTTGAGGATTAAGGATGAGAATATCCAGAAAACAGCGTTTAGAACTCGTTATGGGCATTATGAGTTTCTTGTGATGTCGTTTGGGTTGACAAATGCCCCAGCGGTGTTCATGGACCTAATGCAAAGGTTTCTTAGACCATTTTTGGATAACTTTGTGGTGGTGTTTATAGATGATATATTGATTTATTCTCCTACAGAGGAAGAGCATGAGGAACACTTGAGGGTAGTGTTACAGACGTTGAGGGAGAATCAATTGTATGCTAAATTGAGTAAGTGTGAATTTTCGGCCACGAAAGTAAAGTTCCTAGGCCATGTGATCACTCAAGAAGGCGTAGCGGTTGACTACTCCAAGGTTGAGTCGGTTTTGAATTGGGAGAGACCAAAGAATGTGACAGAGATACGGAGTTTTCTAGGATTGGCGGGTTACTACCGGAGATTTATTGAGGATTTTTCGAGAGTTGCTTCGCCAATGACGTAGCTTACAAAGAAGGGCACACCGTTTGTGTGGATAGACGAGTGTGAAGCCGCATTTGAGGAGTTGAAGAAGAGGTTGACAACACCTCCAGTGTTAGTGGTTCCAGAAAGGAATGTAGGCTACCAGGTGTATTGTGATGCATCTGGAGTCAGTTTAGGTTGCGTGTTGATGCAACGGGGTCGAGTGATAGAGTATAGTTCAAGGTTGCTCAAGGCACATGAGAGAAATTATCCGGTGCATGATTTGGAGTTAGCGGCAGTGGTGTTTGCACTTAAGCAATGGAGGTATTACCTTTACGGGGAGAGATTTGAAGTGTTTTCGGATCACAAGAGCCTCAAGTATCTATTCAGCCAAAGAGAATTGAATTTTCGTCAAAGGAGGTGGATGAAATACTTGGAGGACTTTGACTTCAATTTGCAATACCATCCCGGTAAAGCAAATGTAGTCGCGGATGCGTTGAGTAGGAAGAAGAAGATTTCTCGCTTATTCATGCATGAGTGGGAAATTATGGAAACAATCAATGAGTTTGGATTGGAGTTGAGGAGTCAAGAGGAAAAGACCTACTTGTGTTCTATAACTTCGAGACCTATAATGGTTCAGAAGGTTATAGATGCACAGAATGGGGATCATACATTTGATTTGATTGATGAGAGTCTTGGATGGGTTCGAGGGATTGATGGTGGAGTACGATATGTGGGAAGGTTAGTAGTTCCCGAAGATGATGAGTTGAGACAAGAGATTCTAAAGGAAGCACATCATTCTGGGTTTGTTATGCATCCCGGGGGTACGAAGATGTATCGAGACTTGAAGTCGAGTTTCTGGTGGAGGGGTATGAAGGCCGATGTTGCTAGATTTGTGACGAAGTGTCTTACTTGTCAACAAGTGAAGACAGAGCATCAGAGACCAGCTGGATTGTTGCAACCCTTACCGGTAGCACAATGGAAGTGGGAGAAGATCATGATGGACTTTGTGACGGCGTTGCCAATGACTCAGAGATGGCATGACACAGTTTGGGTGATAGTGGACAGATTGACCAAGTCTGCACACTTCTTACCCATGAACAAGACGGATTCGTTGGAGACCTTGAGTACGATGTATGTCAAGGAGATTATGAGACTTCATGGAATTCCATTATCTATTGTGTCGGACCGAGACCCGCGGTTCACAGGTAGATTCTGGATTAGTTTACAGGAGGCATTGGGAACGAAGTTGGATTTCTCTACAGCTTATCATCCTCAGAGTGATGGGCAGAGTGAGAGAACCATACAAGTTTTGAAGGATATGCTACGGGCATGTGTAGTTGATTTTAGAGGAAGTTGAGATTGGTACTTACATTTGGCGAAGTTCGTGTATAACAACTCTTTCCAGAGTAGTATCGGAATGGCACCTTACGAGGAACTCTACGGGAGGCCTTGTAGGTCACCTTTGTATTGGGCAGAGGTTGGTGAGAAAGTTGTTTAAGGACCAGAGATGGTCAAAGAAGCTCGAGAGAGAGTTGATGAGATCCGGAAGCGGTTGATCACCGCGCAGAGCCGACAGAAGTCTTATGCTGACCGTAGGAGGAGACCTTTCGAGTTCGCTGTAGGCGATAAGGTTCGGTGGCGTACCGTTTGGCACTTCCACCGAAGCTTGAGAAGGTTCACAATGTATTCCATGTATCAATGGTTCGGAAATATGAGCCGGATCCGTCGCATGTGATAGATTGGACTACGTTGGAAGTTGAAGAAGATGAGAGTTACACTCTTCAACCGGTAAAAATTCTAGACCAACAGAACAAGGTCACGAGGTTGAGTGTGATTCCATTAGTAAAAGTGATGTGGATGTATCACGGAGTTGAAGAAGCAACTTGGGAATTGAAATCCAGAATGAAGGAGAAGTACCCGGAGTTGTTCGGAGATTCAGGTACATGTGTAGTTAAATTTCGGGAAGAAATTTTATTAAGGGGGGAGGATGTGAACCCCGACCCAAAAATTTAGTTTTGAGTTGAAATACGGATGATCCGTGAAGTACGGAATCATGGAAAAATAGTTTTGAGATTGGTTTGGTAAATAGGTCATAACTTTTAGTATAAATGTCCGTTTCGGGCCCATAATGTATCAAATCGAAGCTTAGACCGAGCCGGAAAATAAATTTGAGAAAAACTGGGTTTTGTGAACAGTAATTCATCCGGACGGATAAATTAGCCGTCCGGACGGATATGCCTAGAGTGAGGGCAGTGAGTTCTGTGAACAATAATCCGTCCGGACGGATAATTTGGCGTCCGGATGGATATGCCTAGATTCAAGGCAATGGGTTACGGGAACAGTAATCCGTCCCGATGGATACTTTGGGCGTCCGGACGGCTATCGGGAAATCAATTTTTAAAGAACAGAATTAGACATTTCTCACTTCACCACTTTGGGAGAGCCCGACTAGAGAGAGAAAGAGAGAGAGAAGAAGAGAGAGAAGGAGGTTTTAGCAAGAGTTTGGCTTGGGGATTGTGGATTGGTGACTCTTGAAGGTGGATTTTGGAGTTTTGGTAAGTTTCCCATAGTTTTTGAAATTCTAGGTTTTTGTTAGATTCGTTTGATTCTTAGGGAGATGAGCTCTATTCTTTAGATATGTTGATTATAGGTTGATTTTGGATGTTTATGTAGATTGGTTTGTGTTTTGGAGTTGAGTTGAGCTTGGATTGAGTTTGAAGGATTTTGGAAGGAATTTCTAGAGAGAGAAGTAAGTGATTTCGAATTTATTGATTTAATTGATGTTTATATGAGTTGTGGTTGATATATTGATGTGTGTGAGGGTTCGGTTTCGCCACATTGTAGGTTTGGGCAAACCGAAACCCTAGGAACGGAATTTGGGGGTTTGTGGTAAATTGCTCGACACGAGGTAAGGGATTTCAAACCTTTCTTTCTATCATTTATTCTCGATATTCTAAAGAGCGTTTCGATTCTTCATTGGTCGTTTATTTGTGTTTCCTCCTTAATTGCTTCTAAGGGGAAACGAGCCTTCTTGTGAAATGTCGTTAATTCATGATATTGCATGACCGAATATGTGTGTTCCATCACCTATGGGCACGACGTGATTTTTCGTTCATGCATCATGGTAGTTATGTGTGTATATATATATATATGTAAGTTGTTCATATATATATCTTTTCGGCATGTCATGGCATTAATGCATTAGAGTTGCATGGGGGACCAGGTATGGACTCGGGGCTCCTTAGAATTCTTGAAAGCTACTTGGAGGGATGACGAGGTGATGAGAGTTACCACCGAGTCAAGTGAACTCCAAGTAGGATAACGCACTAGAGGTATGGTTCATGAGTGACCTTGCCTGGAGTGGTGCGGGCGTGGTAGGATCACGCAACCGGGTAATCCAAGAGCGTTTCATGTTGGGGAGCTTGCTCCTGTTCAATAGTCATGTTAGCGACCATGATATTGATGAGTTGATTTGGTGAGCTTTGCTCACGTTCGATATTACATGGAACGAGCCATGGTATCGATGATGTTTGCTCATTGAAGGGATTGCCCGGGTTGATGTTCTATGCGATTGTTGAGTATACGTGCATGTGGTAGGTTTCATATTGTTGCATAGCCTATTGTTTCAGATTCGGCCTTATACTCATGTCACTCATAACCCTACTGAGCTTCTTGCTCACCCTCTACTTTCATTCCTTCGCACAGGTGATAATGGTACAGGTACAGGTACTAGTGGAGCGGATCAGTGAGAGCAGGATGTGACATGGATGGCCCTGGGTAGGATGTGGGTGCTAGAGAGATACTCTAAGCACGTATTTTGTATATGATGTATTGATGTTTATTCATAATAATCTTATAACCATTTGGCACCAGAGGGTGTATGCATAATGTATGCTGAGTTGATTTTATGGTTATATTATATTATGAAATTGATGATTTGATTTTTACTATTAGTTTGTGCATGCTGGTAGTGGATGGCCTGAGGCCCCTAGGATCAGGATTGCATGTGATTGAGGCCTGAGGCCTGGCTAAGTTGCTAGTGTGATGGATTGTATATTTATTGCTGTGCATTTTTTGATGCAGGCGAGGACTCTCCGATATACGGGGAGATGCCGCCGGATTTCCGGTCCGCCGGATGATCGCACTAGCGGCCTAGGACGGTGCCGGAGGGCACCCGTGGCGTGCCGGACCGGGCACCACATCTCAATACTTGGGAAACAAAATACACACATAGTGTGTATTTATATAGGGTTGGCCACCCCTGGGGTTTTGTCTCTAGGTGGGCCGGCCCCCTGTTCTCAATCCCATACATTTGAACTTCCGTTAGGTTTTCCCGACTCATTTTGTATTGGGGGGTTTTCATGGGTTAAGGTGGGGACCAACTAGGGAAAATAAAACATGGGCTTCCTACAGATTTAATTATCAGCTCAAACCTATGAGCATAATTAAAATCCGTAAACTATAATATATTCTACTAAAATATTATAGTTTCACTCCCCATTTTATATCAAATTAAATCCGAGTCTTTTTTTTATAATTGTTCATTAAAATTCCCATGTTAAGTAACAAACACTTGTCAATTAAATATGTTACTGAAATATAATATTTAATTGACATCTTTAAATATTCCTTGAGCTTACCGCTTAACATATTTGAATGTGTCAGATTAATTAAAATCCATTTGTAGGGTTTTGACAAAATCTCAAATCCTATAACTATTCTCAAGAGGGTATCATCAATCCATGATTCAACGTGAATTTTTTAATATATTATTTTTCATCGTACATTTAGTGCGGTAACCTGATTCACCTAGTGTATATTGGTCTGTCCAAAAAGACCTCACACTTTAGTAAATCAAAGTCTCATACATTAAATGCACATGTACCAATAATATTTAGTAAATTCATATTATGAACAATTCCATAATGTCAGTGTGAATGTACAATCTTCCATACAGTCGGACTTGAAAATTGACTCACACGTAGTTCTAATCAATACACTCCAAGTGTACAAGTATAGTAATTTAAGGTTTACCTCTTTTTGTAACCAAGATAGACATACTAAAATACTATACCACAACCATACCGATGGTTCATCTAATTTTGTCTTAGCTATGATTGTTTACTTATATTCAATATGAACTTATGAATTGATCTTCCGTGTGTAAGCTAAACTTTACACACCAATTTTTATACCATATAGAATAAAAGACGCTTATCCCAATATGTCATTATCATATAACATGCTAAACATATTTTATGCCAAATAAATAAATCGAGTTTGGATATTACATAAAATAATGGCCTTTAGCATACTATTCTTATCAATCTCCCACTTTTCCTCATGGTCATACACATCTTTTTGCTAGGCCTCTAATGCACATCTATATACCCTACGAGAATAAGTTCATCAGCCTTTTAAACCAACATATAATCTCTTGTTCTCCTTAGATACTTGAGTATATGTTTTACTGTAATTCAGTGTTCTTTCCTGGGTTTAAGTGATATCTTCTAACTAGAACAATTATATAACATATATCTGGTATAGTACACATCATGGCATACATGAGGCTCTCCTCTACCAAGGCATAGTACTTGACTTATTTTCTTTATCTTATCAACATCTTTAGGGCACTAATCTTGTGATAAATTCATTCGATATCTCTAAGGATGAAATACTTTCTTGGAAACTTGCACGCCAAAATCGAGGATGATGTTAATGTAGACTCATTGAGACAAGCCCTACATTTTTTGTTTATGATCTCCTAGAAATTTGATCTCAAGAATGTGACTAGCTTCTCCCAAGTCTTTCATTTCAAACTAATTACTCAGCCATACTTTAACTGAGAATAATATAGCTACATTATTTTCAATAAGTAATATATCATCTACATAAAGTACAACACCACCACACTTCCACTACTCATCCGATAGACACAAGGTTCATTAGGACATTGCTCAAATCAGTAGGATCTTATGGCATGATCAAATCTAATATTTAAAGACCTAGATGTTTGCTTAAGCATATAAATGGATCTCTTAAGCTTGCACAATAAGTGCTCTTGTTACATCATATAAATATTTTCGTCAAGACTTCTATTTAGGAATGCTGGCTTGATATCCATTTTCCATATTTCATAATCGTAATATACTATGATAGATAAGACTATTCGAACAGACTTAAGCTAAGATACCAGTGAAAAAGTTTTCTTATAATTGATCCCTTTTTTCTAAGTATAACCTTTAGCAACAAGCCTTGCTTTGAAGGTTGAAACCTTTGCGTTCACCCCTCTCTTTCTCTTGTAGATCCACTTTCAAACTTTGGGTTTTCTACCACTTGGTGGTTCTACAAGTTCTCAGACTTGATTAGAATATATAGACTTCATCTCAGATTTCATAGCTTTCTTTCATAATTCTACTTCTTTAACTTGGAGTGCTTCAATGTAGTTATTGGGATAAGTATCTGTAACAGCCTGACCCAAAATTATAGTGGAAATTCCAAGGAATTAGATTTACATATTTCATCAGGAAATTAGGACAAAATTAGAACAGATTTAGAGGAAACCGAAATAGAGTCAAAACATTTTTAATAAATCCATAAGCGCAAAGATAGTTCGAAGAGGGGTTGAAATGAGGTTGTTATGACTTTTAGAAGTTAAATAAGAAAATATAATAATAAATAGGATAATGGCAAGATGGCAATTAAGTATAGATATTTAGTGTAATTAAAAGGAAAGATCAAGGGTATAAGAGTAACAGATTAATTAAAGAATTAAAAAATATAAATATTGTTGGAATTGCACGGAACCCGAGGTTGAAAACCTAAAAAGCAGGATACCAAAACCAGTGGAGGCGGCGACGAAACGCGATTTTTCGGCAACGGAGAGTAATCGGGAATCTGACACCACTGGAAGGAAGAGCACGACAGCAGCAACTCAACTGCACTATTTTTGAATTGAACAGAGGCCTGGACGACCGCCAATGGGGAGGGTGCATTCGCGGTGACAAAAACTTCGATGCGACGATTCCTCTTCTTCCGGTCATCCCACAGGTAGTAGCTGCCGCCATTACAGTCACCGGATCGTCTTCGGCTCAAATACGCCAGTCGTGGGTTCCACGACTGGGCTAACGGCGGTGACCCGACATTGATTTCCAAACGGGTCTGTGTAACCCGTGTTGTGGGAGGGAAGGGGGTCAAACGGGTTGAGTCAACCCGGTTGACTATGTTGACCCGATCCAAAGGTTTAATTAAAATGAATTGTTGAAATAAATTAAGATAATTATTTTAAATAATATTAATAGATATGAGCTTTATTATTAATTTCAGGAACAATATTTTACAGTTGAAATGATCGGATTTACAAAAGCGTGCAGGTAAGTAATACTCAACTGTATTACGAAACTATGTGATCTGTGAATTATATGTGTTATTGTATGTGTAATTGTTTTGATTATTGATATGTATTTGATCGGAATTATATGACGAGTTATATGAGAATTGTGATATGAATGATGATTTTTATTATAATTGAATTGAATGTGATTTTTGGTTACCGTGATTGAACGACATAGCTGTTATTGTATTGCTCTATAGTATGCAATGTGTATTGTTATATGTTTGGACTGAATATGGTGATGAAACTGATATGACGACTGTTTTGATGTTCTTGAAAGTGAGGTGTTACGTACAATTTACTGATGCAATAAATATTATTCATAAGCACGATGCATTGCATTACATGAAAAGGAAAGGTTTAGTTAAGGAAAACGTGTTTTACGAACCAGGTATTACTGCTACAGGGAGGGTGTACTGGAAAAAGAAAGGTTTACGAGACTGTTAAATAGAAGAAAATGAAAAAAAAATTTGGATCTTAACTGGAGGTGCTCTATGGTAGGGCAGTATGTGAAAATCCCGACCGGTTGCTCTGTAGCAGTTTATCTAGGTTAAGGGCCCGAGTACTGAAAAAAGGTTTTAACTGACTGACTGTTTCCTATTAATAACGGTCAAGTGCATTCATGCAATCATGCATAAGTATTACTTGCTGGGCCTTGCCTCACTATGTTTCGTAATGTAGGATATGATGTTTCTACTGAATATGCTGATTGGGCTGTTGATGGTGATGTCGTGGATCCACAGTGAGGATGCTCATGTAACAGAAAAAGTAAATTGATGTTTTCAGTAAATGGTTGTGTAATTTATTTTATGCGAGGTAGATAGAAACGTTGCAATTCTTATACAAGCAATTACTACAAAATTAGACCGAGTGACATTAGTTGTAAGAGGTATTTTTTATTGTGACGGTAGGGTTGTGGAAATGGTAATACTATACGCTATTCGGTATGATTAATAGTAGATTATTAATTGAGGTCGATTAGTTAATCATTTTTATTACTCGTTTAATAAAATTTATATCTAGGCATGAATTGTTAATAATTAGCGGTATGTGTAATAATTGGCTTAACGTGGACACAAGCGGGATATTGGGAGTAGCATTCTGGTCTACGAGCTCGTGAATTAGGGTTTCGTGGGTCGGGGCGTTACAGTATCTTGTTCAATTGGGATCATTTCATACACTTACCCAATAGATCATGCCAACTAGGTAATCTAGTTACCCTCCCACTACAACGAGCCATGGTCTGTATGTTTAGAGTATTTTGGTGTGATGATTTTGTTATGATTGTATTAGGTTATACATGCTAATCTGGTTGATTTTACAAGATGTCTTGATCATCTCTTTGAACATAATCATTTTGGGATTCTTCAATCCTTCCATTGTTAAGTGTTTCTAGATTGTTATCATAAATTCTAGATTGTTATCCTAAATTGGTGTTTCTTAAGGAATTCAATTTTCTTGTGTTTCTCCTATTAGTACTTCAAGAACAATGTTACTTTTGGGTTTGTGGTTCACCATATAGTCTTCTTATAAGAATTGAGCATTGGTGATAACAATGAATTTCTGATCCTTAGGACTATAAAACAAACCACATATGGTACCTCTAGGATATCCTACAAAAAAAATACTTCGTTTGATCTGCTTAGGATAAGGATTTTTGAATAGGGGCCTATCGACCTTGTTTTCCCTAAGTCCGAACATTTGTTCTACCAATCCTATAACGTGTTTTAGAGTCATTGCATGGTTTTGATTGAACCGTGGCTAGTTTATAGCCATTTGTGCTCGATAAGCTCCATTACTTAGGGTGGTAAACTACTCCCCAATGTTGTTTGTTGGAGGTCTAGACCAACTATTGTTATTTATGGTTGGATTCAATCTTCCCAAGAAGGCATTGTTTGGAGTATGTGAAGTACTTGGGGCCATATGTATTGATAGGCTGGCTCCCACCAAAAGTCCTATTATTCACCGGGATAGCATGAATATTTTGACTCTTGTCGATGCCTATACTGGTAGGAACATCGACTCCATATCTAGAAGAATAAGCATTGGGTTGGGTCATAAGATTAGTGGTAGAATACCTAACCCTAAAATCTCTTGGAGGATACCCAATAGGGATCTTTCAATTGCTCAAGAAATGTCCATTTTAATCAGTATTTCCATGAAACCCTGGTGGTCAATGAGTATGAAAACCATTATGTTTGTTTGGGGCTCTCACCTTGGTCTCGATAGGGGAAACTAATCTTCTTACTTCATCAATCAACTGCCAACTCACAGGGTGTTGCCTATTGACGATGGGCTCGAGTTAGACTATAACTGCTTTGGTTGTTTGTCTAGCCAAAGGGCTAGTTAATTTGTTGAGTGTGCGGTTAACATCACAAACAACTCGATCTGCTTATGAGTGGTAACACACATTTTCAAACGTCCCGACATGATTAGTCACTCATTATATTTGTTCAGTGTTTTATTTCTGGATTTTAATCACTTGTGCAGTGCATATAGCCATACTTTCTCTGATGCGAGCGCTATTTGTCTCCACTATACTTTCATGGTCCTAAAAGTGTAGTTTGAGAATTTCAACCAACTCATAAAACATCTTAGGAAAATCTCTTCCAACCGACCGTAGTCTCAAAGAGATTCTTTCTGAACGTTGATGGATTGGCTTTCCACATTTTCATTCAGGCGTTCTTCACCTTCAATGTCATCCTTTGTAACGGTGTTCATGACGCCATACACTACATTAGTGCATCTAGAAATGCTTTTAGACATGTGGCCTCCCATTATTGTCGCCAAATTTGTTCCTGGTAAAAAAATCCTTTGAGTAGAAAGATTTGAAATGTGTGAATGAGTTCACTAGATGCGTGCGGATATCAATCGATGGAACTAAATGATGAAAAGGTGTGTGTGGTTCTGACCTTGCTCGAACAAAGAAGAATTTGATACAGAGATCTAACTAGAAATCTATCTGACTAAAGCATAAATAACTATAACTAATTCTAAGGAATTGAACTTAACTATAATGAAAGAAATGCAAGATAAAGGGCTACTTTGATTAGCTTCTAAATAAGGGACTTACGCTAAATCAAAAACAGGCACAAAGAATCTACGAAGAAGTTTTAAAAGTACGAACTTGTGGTTCTTGACCCTTTTCTTCATTCTTCTCGAGTCCTTTTATAGCGTCCTTGAAGCCTTTGTGATTGGTTAATTTGCTTTAGCCATTTGTAACTGCCTGTTCTATGTGAACTAGGCTGTCGATTGGGCTTTTGCTTGTACTGGCCCCTTTATTTGCTCCTTTTATTGGGCCGACTTCTGGGCCTGTAAATTTATGATGGCAACAAATTTTTCCCTTACCACTAGCAAGAGATTTTATTTGAATTACATCAACTAATGAATTCCTATGATCAAAGTTCTTATTTTGAATATTTTTGACGTTGCCAATACATTGTGCAAAGATTGATGCAATTCAAATATTATTTCAAACAAATTTAGAAAATGCTCAAGCAGTTGAATAAATTGATATTATTCAAATCACACAAGAAGCTAGTAAGCCTATATACATTGGTTGATGAAAACATCGAAGAGGAAGACCTTGGCAATTTTGTATGGAATATATTTCGAGCTGGAGAATCAGAGAAAAATAATGATGTGAGGGTATCATGAAGAAATTAGCAAACAACATGACGAGATTGAGATTGTTGATAGCATTCTTGAAAATCATATTCCTATGACTAAATAGTTTGAGAACTTTTTAATCGGGATCTAATTTGAACATCAGCTCTTCAATGTTACAAATTATCATTGGGACTTTGCAATCAATACAGAGTTGTCTAGTGAGCATGTCAAAGTGGCCTCTATTTTATACCAAATATCTCTTTCTTTGGAGTGGAAGACTACAAATTTTAACAAATGGGTCGAAGGGTTCACAATATCATTTCTGCAAGAGTTTCTTTTCCATTATAAATTTTTTCATCCAAATCGTAACTCCAGGGCAAGTTATTTTGTTGAGGAGACTGGCATAGGACAAGATTTGTTTTAATTTATTTACTTAACTATTAGGACTTTATATTTCAATCAGGATGAAGTTGATACATAGCCAATATATGTTCCCAGATGAATTTAGAGTACATCTAGTAAGGAGAATGAAAACTTATTAATGATGGAGGAAGGTTTATGAATGTGTATCAACATCCACAGTTGAGTGTCTCTAGCTATTGAAGAAGCTACCGAAATATTACGGTATACTATAGATAAGCAATGGAAGCATACCTTTCTATTTGTTTGATCAAATCTGGTTAATCTCAGATTGTATGGAGATCTTATGCCGTCCATAGAATCACACCAAGGTACTTGAAAAAGTTTCCCCAAAAGGAAAATTTTCCTTTTAATTCTAAAAACCAAAAGTTGTGTTGTGTTCTTGATGTGTGTTACGTTACACACAAATATAAAAGGTGAAAAGAAGTGTCGGCAACCACATTTTGTCAGCATCCACTTCTCAAATCAAATATTGTTATACATTAATTAAATCATGGACTCACACTATTAATGAAGACCCAATGTGCTAGCAGTGTCTTTTAATGAATTGGATCCAGTCTGATTTACAATAAATCTTCATTCAATTAATAATTTCAATATTATCACCTCACGTAAAATATTGAGTTCACATAATTTCCTTTCAAACCTTAGCTAAAACAAATTTTCCTGATTCTTTTAAGTCTGACCTTTTAGATTCATTACCGATTAGCAATAAGAATAATATCGGACTTTTCATATTAATATTAAAAAACATTTTCAGCATTTCTTATGAAACACAAGTGATGTCTAGCAGCATATCGTAACTATCCAATGAATGATAATACTTTCATATGAACCTTTCATTATGATTGTCACGTAATTAAATCCTTCCACTATCCAATATCTCAATTGAGCATGAGACCACACCAAGTTCTGTTACAAACTTCTTCATCCAAATCGCTTCCTTTGAGGCATCTAATGTAGCAATGTGTTTAGCCTCTGTGGTAAAATTTGCAGTAGTGCTTTGCTTGGAAGTCTCCACCACATTGCTCCATCATTACATATGAAAACTAATCCAGAAATAGACTTTCTATCATCAACATTTGTTTGGAAATTAGAATCTATAAATCCATCAATTCTCAAATCACCTCCTCCATATGTTAAAATCAATTATTTGGTCTTTCTCAAGTCTTAAGAATATTCTTAATAGCCACCCAGTGCTTTTCAACAGGATTTGACTGAAACCTGCTTGTAACACTTATAGTATGTTCTATGTCAGGTCTAGTACATAACATAGCTACAACAAACTTCCAATTTTAGATGCATATGGAATCTTGTTCATTTGTTCTCTTTCCTCACGTGTCTTTGGTGACATTTCTTTGGAAAGCTGAATGTCATGTCTAATAGGTAACAAAATCCTCTTTTAAACTCTTGTACGTTGAACCGTTTCAACACCTTTTCTATATAGAAAGCTTGAGAAAACCTTAGAATTCTTTTAGATCTCTATCTCTATAGATTATAATTCTCAGAATATAGGCTGATTCTCCCAAATCATTCCTAGAGAAAGTTTTTGACAACAAGACTTTAACTGAAGTCATCATTCCAAAAAAGGAGAATGTCATCGACATACAAGACTAGGAAAGTGTTAGCACTCCACTAATCTTCTTGTAAACACATGGTTCATCCATATTTTTATTGAAACCAAACGATTTGCTAACTTTATCAAAACGAATGTTCTAACTCCTGGAAGCTTGCTTAAGACCATAAATGGATCTCTTAAGCTTGCACACCCTTTGTTTTCCACCTTTGGATTCAAAACCCTTCGGTTGTTCCAAATATATATTCCCTAATGTTTCCAGTCAGGAATGTAGTTTTGACATCCAAGTCTCATATCTCATAATCATATTGTGCAGCTATTTCTAATAAAATCCTAATGGACTTTAACATTGCAATTGGTGAAAAGGTTTCCTCATAGTCAACTCCTATCTTTGAGTGTATCCTTTTGCAACAAGTATTCCTTTGAAGGTCTCCACGTTTCCATCCAAGCCAATTTTCCTCTTATAAACCCATTTACATCCTATAGGTAGAATACCTTCAAGAGAGTCCACAAGATCCCAAACTTGGTTTAAATACATTGAGTTCATTTTAGATTTCATAGCTTCAAACTATTTTGAAGAGTCAATATCGGATATTACTTTCTCATAACTAGTAGGATCATCAACATGATCTACATCTCCATGAATAAACAACTCTTGTGTACCATGGAGTAAGTTATACCATTGTTAAGGACATATAACTATACCAGATTTTCTAGGCGTTTGTGTGATGACAATACTTGCATCATTGGATTTTTGAATTTGATCTTGATCATTTAGTAGGCCATCAAATACTTCCTCAATTTGTATCTTTTTCCTAATACCTCCAATCTTAATAAAATATTTTTCCATAAATATGACATCTCTATTGATCACTTTCGGGTGGTATTTGGGAATATAGAAATAATATCCCAAATTTATTTTGGATATCCTACAAATCTACCTCGTTCAGATCTTACCTCTAATTTATCTGTTAGTAGCTTTTTGATGTAAGTTGGACAACCCCAAATCCTAACATGTTTAAGACGTGGAGCCCTACCAAACCATATCTCATATGGTGTTTTAGGAACAAATTTAGACAAAATTCTATTCTGCAGATAAATTGCAGTCAGAAGGCAATAACCACATAGTGTAATCGGTAAATTAGTATAACTCATCATGGAACATACCATGTCTAACAAAGTACAAATTTTCCTTTCAGATGCATCATTCAACTATGTGTTCCTAAAGGAATTAATTGTGAGACAAAGCCATCTTCCTTAGGGAACCTATCAAACTCACGACTCAAGTATTCACCTCATTGATCTTATTGAAGAGCTTCAATACTTTTGCAAATTTGATTTTCTACTTCAGCCTTGAATTCTTTGAACTTTTCAAAAGATGCATGCTTATACTTCATTAAGTATACATACCATAGCATGAATGATCATTAGTAAAAATAATGAAGTAGAAATAACCACCTCGATCCATTTGATTGAAATGTTTACATACATTTGAATGTATTAAGTCTAAAATATCTGTGGATCATTAACTTTATCCAACAAAAGGTAATCTAGTCATTTTACCTTGAATACAAGACTCACAAGTAGAATAGGATTCTAAATCCGAGAATTGGATGAAACTGTAACGCCCCAAACCGGGAGTGCTACCGATGACATCATTAGTCTCCTAAAGACTTCCTCTCACGTCAACCTAACACGGATTCTACCAAAAATCCGGCAACATCTCCCCGTAAATCGGAGAATGCCAACCTGAGCAACAATCAACACCAAATATATATATATATATATATATATATCATAAATGAATCTCATTCCGCAACGTAGCAGGGCCTCAGGCCAGCTAACCACATTCACACTCTAGGCAGGGCCTCAGGCTACCTAATCACATGCAAGGTACAATAAAGAAGTCATCCATCACATGACCAGCATATAGTTCAACATCCGAAACATAGTTCCATAATCTCGGTACGAGAGTCCCGATTTAACGATGCAGCTCTCGACCGTCCATCATCCTCCCCATAAAGTAAAAGAAAGATAAATGCTTAATCCATTAAACCAATCTAAGTACTAAATGCACTAGATAAACAAGAGTTTACACATATCAAGAACCTAAGCTCCAAGGTGGCCTTTCGATGTCACGTCACCACCTACTGATCCGTCGACTGGACATTCGTACCAGACGCACCTGAAGGTCATAGAAGAGAAGTAGGGTGAGCAGAAGGCTTAGTAGGGAAATAAAGATTAAACGAGATATTCAGGCTGAATTTGAAAACAAAGCATAATGCAGCAACATGGCATCAATTATGAGCATATCAATAAATAAACAACTTCATCACCATACGGTCCCCTTGGGCATTTTTCAACGGGTAACCGGAATATCATCGGAACCCTTGACACTGCCCCCAGACCACGTAGGTGTCACTTCATGGAACATCCAACACGGTTAAATGACCAAACTCTTATTTAGCTTTCCGGCCATAAGACGTTGGTCTCGTCCCGCCCTAGGACTCCCACATCCACACGTAACACTTATAGAACTACGAGCCCGTGCTCACAACTGCAAATGCATCTATTAAGCATGTTCAATATGCAAGAATAAGTATATATAAAAAAATTCTATATACATACGTAACTACGTGATGCATGTTTGAGAATAAATTATGCTTGATAGATGATCAAACATATATTCGGTTATGAAATAAATTCAATAACAATATTCATGGCTCGTTCTTCCTAAGAAGCAATCTAGGCAAGAACCCAAACGTAAGGCCAATGAAGAATTTAAACCGCATTTTAGATAAATAAAAGAACGAGATAAATATTGGGGTAATAATCCCTACCTCGATTCCAAGCAAAGCTATAATTCAAACTTTTTCCAAAAATCTAGGGTTTTCGGCCCCTTTCTCCAACCTATTTATTTTAACCAAATCAATCTCATTCCATAATCAATATAGCTTTAATATCTTATAACACATGTATTTAATCAATAATCTAAGAGAACTCACCTTTTTCTCACAAGAATGTCCCCAAATCAACAATCCAAGCTCTCAAGTTTGAGTTCTAACCAAATCAACTCCAATCTACTAAATACAGATTCATATGAGTCTAAATCATCATATATAAACTCTATCATTAACTAGAAATCAGGATTCAACCATAACCCCAAAAACCCACAATAACCCTAACCATAGAATTCTCTAAAAACTCTTACCTTCTTCTTTAAATCTTCTTGAATCCTTCAATCCAAGCCTAGATGAGCAAGAATCCACCAAAACCCAAACCAAAATCACCTCTTTCTCTCCTTTCTCCCTTCCTTCTTCTCCTTTCTTCTTCTGTGTCTGTCGGCGTCATTTCTTTAAAAGGGAAATGTCGCTGCACAACTGTGCAGCAACATTTCATTAGTTATTTTTTAAAATAAAATACTCAACAAATGGGCCACCGCCCATTTGTCAAGCATTTTGGCCACTTTCGATGGCCCAGCTCATGGCCACCGAAAGTGGCATTTGATATATATATATATTTTTATAATTCATATATATATATAATATATTTTTGTACACTCATATATATATATATATTTATATATACATATATATATATTATTAGTTAGTCAACCATTTACTCAACTTTAGTTACATTAAACCCAATATTTATTTTCCCTATTTATTATTATTGTTATTATCTTATTTTATTTTTCTGATATTTTTGGGTTGGGGTTTTACATCCTTTCCCCCTTAAAGGAGTTTCGTCCCTGAAATTCAAAACATACTCAATTCCGTGAACAAATGTGGATACTTCTCCTTCGTACCACAAATTCTTAAAGTTTGACCTTCTATGATTCGAACTATAGATTAGACTTGCATAAAAACATATCCGTCAATTTGATAATCCACTAAGAACTCATCGTCCTCTAAATGATCTTTCATTCTCCATTTTCCTCATAGATTTACGCATTACCATGATATGGTCATTGCATCTAAGAGTTTACTTAATATCATAATCATATATATAAGTAACTTACATTATCATGCCTAGATCACACGTTATCTAGGCACCAGTCCATAACATAAATTTGAAGGATTCTTACCTCTCCAATCAATACATTCGTACACACATTTGTATTACAAACCTTAGTCACTTACATAACTTTATCCACACCCAAGCTCGATACGTTTTCCTACTAATAGGTCTTACACCTAATATCAAAGGTTTCTTACTCTCAGTTCCCATATTTCACACACTCAGACTCACATTTGCTCTATGAGCTTTATTCTTATACAAAACTTAGACCACATGCAACTATTCTCAGGTTATACAGTGTTTGTCCTCAAACACTGGTTCTTCCTCTGATTCCTCTTCAACATCTTCCTCAAGCTCCTCCGATTCTCTGACTTGACTTGCAAGAACTTCATTCTTGTACCGCAGTCCCCGATTCTCCTCCCTAAGATGTACAACTTCACGTCGGAGTCTTCTAGTCTCCTGTTGTTGGATCGCCAGATTGTTGCTTTCTCCATAATTGTAGCCTGGTATTTGTATACCAAAATCGTTTCTTAGCTTATGAAGCATAAGTCGAGCACATTCTTCTTGAACTTCCAGTTTACCATAACTGAACATGCTTTATTCATGCATCCAAGAGCACCCAACTCAATATCTGGGTTTCGTAGGGTAACCGTTGTTCTAACACATGAGGGTTCCCTTATGGTTTTTTATCGTGGAAGAGGCATCCCACCGTTGGAAGTGAACTCCTTTAGCACCCTTACTGAACAGGCTTGGCTGCATCCTTCACTTGCCATTTTTTTTCTTTCCAAGTTGTATAACTTGAGTAGAGAGAGAAATACTACTTGGTTTATGTCACTTACCTTGGTTCCCCTTCTTAAATACAACCCGAATTCAATCATGTTGCTTTCAACTCTTACCACCCTATGTAACCTTGCATGAGACGTGTAACCCCTAAAGGTCCCCAATAGACTAGCCTTTTTCAGCTACTCTATGACGTGTCACCCTTAGTTGTGGTGTTCTGAAATATTCGTATAATTTTGCTTCACCGGAATCCTCGTTAGTTGTACTCCAAGATCTCCATTATCTCTGAAAGAATCTAAAAGAATCCGTCTATCTTCCCCAAATCTTCAGTGTCAGTAATAATTTCTGCTTTGTTACTATTAACTCACATGACAAGTTAGTCTATGCTCCTGTTACTACTTTGTCACCATTAGCTCTCGACAGCCTCGGTAAATTTCATTAACTTCTAGAGATACTCTCTCTCTTTCACCATCCATAATTTTTATCATTCAATTTACTAAGTAAATTTCCTACATTTCCTATCTATCCTCCAAATAGTTATAGACTATTCACCTTTAGCTCTAGAGCATTCATCAATGACTGTCATATCTTATGCATTTAGATAAAATTTATCACTTTGATATTCAAGTACCCTTAGTGTCCAAACTTCTTACCAAAAATTTCATACTCAACCTTATAAATTCTCATTTGTGTACCATTTAGTGTTATTAAATAAAGTCACAACATCTAGTACTTCCATCATTCCAAATACAATATCATTCAATTATTTGTAAACAAATCCTTATCCTTTTGATACATGTCTTCCCTCTTAAGGAAACTTTATTTCCCCAAATTTAACACACTTTTATCATCCCCATACAAAAATGTATATATATATATATATATATATATATATATATATTTTTCTAAGGATACTAATCCAGTTCCCAAAGTCCATTCCTTAATGGATTCTAACCAACGAGTTCATCATTCCACTAGCTAGATAGCTCTCAACTATAATCTTTCATCAAGAAGTTTCATGACTGTAGACCTAACTCCTCATGACCTTCATTTCCTTTATGCAAGTGTCCACCCGGATGCCATCTCCTACCTACTCACATCAGACATCCTCTTTCATATAATATAACTACCCGAACAATTATTTATCGTAGTTATTCACAAACTTTAGGTAGGAGTAACACACTACCATCGAGCCTTAAATGCTTCGATGCAAACTAATGTCCATTTCCCGCCTATACCTCTTGTGTATATGCATATATATATATATATATATATATATATCCCCGTTTATCATTTCCACAATTTGACTCCAATTATGCGGAGTCAACAATACTCTCGCTCAACTATTGGAGATAAGAAATATACCTCCAATGAAATTTAGCTGCTCCGCAGCTTCCTCATATCCCAAAGCAAATGCTCGTGTCCGAACCGCAGTCGGCTGCTGTTGTTTTATCTGCTGTGGTGGTCTACCCCCTCGCCCTCTCCCTTCTACTAGAACTGTAGAAGGTAGAGCTGGAACTAGTGCTGGAGGTGGTAATCTCGGTGACGGAGTCTGTGTCTGCTGTGTAATACCACCACCTTGTGGACATTCATTACTCTTGTGCCCTATAAGATTACACCCATAACATTTCGGACCCGTGGTCCTACACTCAATCTTTCTGTGCCCCTCCTTGCCACATCGATAACATGTGATCTTGCCACCTTGTGGCCTAAACCCTTTGCCTCAGTCCCCCTTCTGAGGATGGGAGTCCGATTTTTGTTTCTTTTCACTACCTCCACCTGTGGATGAAGAGGTCCGTCCTTTCTGGGCATCCCAATACTGTCGGGAGTTTCTCTTCTTCTGTTCAAACCTCAATGCCATATTCACTATCTCAGCATATGTCTAGACTCTAGTAGCAAGCACTATCTCACTTAGACTTATAATCAATCTATCACAATACCTTTCTGCTTCACTTCCCTCATCTGGAGCATTCCTACCATACTTGTACAGTTCCTCATACCTCTTGGTATACTGTGACACTATCATGTCTGGTGTCTGAACAAACTTCAAATATTGTTTGGCCTGATCGGTCTGGAAAGTATGTGGAACAAACCGCTCCTTAAACAATAATTCGAAAGAAACCCATATCAGTTCATACTTCCTCGAGCCTAAAGAATTACTCCAATCATAGGCATCACCTCTCAAATAATAAAACACCAGCTTCACTCTCCGGTCATCCGGTATGGTGGAATCGAAATTAGTTTTACATGTGGATGTAACTCTATGGAAAAGTCTATTTTTCCTCTTCGGAGGTAAACTAGGTAATTCCTCTGGAAACACATCCATAAATTCCTTCACCACAGAAATTTGTTTAGCCACCTCGCCTTTAGGCACCGAAGTTGTCAAACTCGCCACGCAACCCTCTTCGTGTGCCACGTTATCCAAAAAGAAATGAGGATACGGAACTCCTTTTGATCCATGCAATTGGATCACTCCTCCATCGGATCCTGAGGGTGACCCTTCTCTCCCAAAAGTTTATCAAACCATTGTGTGCAGTCAACCAATCCACCCCGAGGATTACATCGAAGTCCTTAAAGTCTAAGACATAAAGATCGGCTTTTAACATCACATTCCCAAACCGACACTCACAACCAAAAGCTATCCCTTCCAACGGAGTAAAGTGCCCAAATGGCGTGTCTATGGTAAACATTGTCCTTATTGGGGAAATCTCTAAATTTAGTGTTCGTGCAAACGTGCTAGCAATAAATGAAGCAGTAGCTTCCAATGTCACTGGTTGACCTCCCAAGATGGTAGGAGCAACCTGCACCGCCGGAGGTGACTCCACATGCACTGGAGCAACTCCTGGAGCTCTCTACTGTTCTCCAGTTTGAATGTCATCAGTCAACTGTTACTCTTCTAAGACGGTATCCTACTCCCTGATCTCCGTACCCAACCCCGATAATGATCCCTGTGTGCTAGGAGTGCGCCTAGTAGTACGCGTTACTCTCCTCCCATGACTTTGCACTTGGCCCCGAGGTCTATCACCTCTTCCCCCATCAGTAGGGGTCTCAGTCGTAGCTCTCGACGCTCGCGTTGTCCTACAAGTGTCCATCCGTGCCACCACAGATCACACTATTTAATACAAAATGGATAATGAGGATTTAAGGGAAAGAATACGTACCGGATCAGCAGAGGTCGTGACATGGCTTGGAGACTTACAACACATAACTAGGACCCAACCCCATATCCTACGTAAATTCGAAACCTCGCTCCGATACCAAACTGTAACGCCCCAAACCGGGAGCGCTACTGATGACATCATTAGTCTCCTAAAGACTTCCTCTCACGTAACCTAACACGGATTCTACCAAAAATCCGGTAGCATCTCCCAGTAAATCGGAGAATGCCAACCAGAGCAATAATCAACACCAAATATATATATCATAAATGAATCTCATTCCGCAACCTAACAGGGCCTCAGGCCAGCTAATCACATTCACACTCTAGGCAGGGCCTCAAGCCACCTAATCACATGCAAGGTACAATAAAGAAGTCATCCATCACATGACCAGCATATAGTTCAGCATCCGGAACATAGTTCCATAATCACGGTACGAGAGTCCCGGTTTAACGGCGCAGCTCTCGACCGTCCATCATCCTCCTCATAAGGTAAAAGAAAGATAAATACTTAATCCATTAAACCAATCTAAGTACTAAATGTACTAGATAAACAAGAGTTTACACATTATCAAGAATCTAAGCTCCAAGGTGGCCTTTCGATGTCACGTCACCACCTACTGATCTGTCGATTGGACATTCGTACTAGACGCACTTGAAGATCATAGAAGAGAAGTAGGGTGAGCAGAAGGCTCAGTAGGGAAATAAAGATTAAACGAGATATTCAGGCTGAATTGGAAAAACAAAGCATAATGCAGCAACATGGCATCAATTATGAGCATATCAATAAATAAACAACTTCATCACCATACGGTCCCCTTTGGCATTTTTCAAGGGGTAACCGGAATATCATCGGAACCCTTGACACTGCCCTCAGACCACTTAGTTGTCACTTCATGGAACATCCAACACGGTTAAATGACCAAACTCTTATTTAGCTCTCTGGCCACAAGACGTTGGTCTCGTCCCGCCCTCGGACTCCCACATCCACACGTAACTCTTATAGGAACTACAAGCCCGTGCCCGCAACTCTGAATGCACCTAATGAGCATGTTCAATATGCAAGAATATGCATATATAAAAAAAATCCTATATACATACGTAACAACGTGATGCATGTTTGAGAATAAATTATGCTTAATAGATGATCAAACATATATTCGGTTATGCAATAAATTCAATAACAACATTCATGGCTCGTTCTTCCTAGGAAGCAATCTAGGTAAGAACACAAATGTAAGACCAATGAAGAATTTAAACCGCTTTTTAGATAAAGAAAAGAACGAGATAAATATTGGGGTAAGAATCCCTACCTCGATTCCGAGCAAAGCTATAATTCAAACTTTTTTCAAAAATCTAGGGTTTTCGGCCCCTTTCTCCAGCCTATTTATTTTAACCAAATCAATCACATTCCATAATCAATATAACTTTAATATCTTATAAAACATGTATTTAATCAATAATCTAAGAGAACTCACATTTTTCTCACTAGAATGTCCCCAAATCACCAATCCAAGCTCTCAAGTTTGAGTTCTAACCAAATCAACTCCAATCTACTAAATATACATACATATGAGTCTAAATCATCATATATAAACTCTATCATTAACTAGAAATCAGGATTCAACCATAACCCCAAAAACCCACAATAACCCTAACCATAGAATTCTCTAAAAACTCTTACCTTCTTCTTTAAATCTTCTTGAATCCTTCAATCCAAGCCTAGATGAGCAAGAATCCACCAAAACCCAAACCAAAATCACCTCTTTCTCTCCTTTCTCCCTTCCTTCTTCTCCCTTCTTCTTCTGTGTCTGTCGGCGTCATTTCTTTAAAAGGGAAATGTCGCTGCACAACTGTGCAGCGACATTTCATTAGTTATTTTTTAAAATAAAATACTCAACAAGTGGGCCACCGCCCAATTGTCAAGCATTTTGGCCACTTTCACTGGCCCAGCTCATGGGCACCGAAAGTGGCATTTGATATATATATATATATTTTTATAATTCATATATATATATATAATATATTTTTGTACACTCATATATATATATTTATATATACATATATATATATATATATTATTAGTTAGTCAACCATTTACTCAACTTTAGTTACATTAAACCCAATATTTGTTTTCTCCATTTATTATTATTGTTATTATTTTATTTTATTTTTCTGATATTTTTTGGTCGGGGTTTTACAGAAACCCATTTTATCAACTTGTTAACTCTTTTTTTCTGCAATATGACATACTCTAAGATGCCACAAATATTTAGAATTATTTCCTTGTGATATGTCGGCATTCTCATTCACATCATGAGTTAGGAGCTTACCATCATTCATATTTAAATAATACAAATCATTTATCAAATTAGCCATGCCAATACATTCATTCCTAAGATGAATATAACAAACATTATTCATATAACTGAATTCATAATTCTTATGTACCAAAAGTCCCATAGAGATGATGTTATTGAAAGCATATGAAATTAACAAATAGTTATCCAATTTTAATATACGAGGAGAAAGTAATCCAATATAAGCAATCCCTATAGCAGTGGCAGCAACACTTGCCCCATTTCCTACTTTTATGACCACTTCTCTTGCTCCCAGACTCCTACTTCTTTTTCGATCCTGCAAAGACACACATATGTGTGAAGATGCACTAATATTAATGATCCAAGAAGTAGAACATGAGTAAATAAACACAATAGTCTCAAGTTTACAAAAGTTAGACATACCTTCTGAAGGTGTCTCTTTCCCTTGACTTTTAAGGCCTTGAGATAGTTAGAACAATTCATTTCCCTGTGCCCATCCTTCTCATAGAAAAACACTCCCTTTTATTTGCTGCTGGCTTGTCCTTACACTTATTCTTGAACATTTTCCTAGAAGGATCTAGAAGCCTTCTTATTTTTCTTCTTCTTGTTAGATGAAGAAACCACAAGAGCTTTCTCAACAGTCTTTCTGTTCGTGTTCCCTTGAGCCACCACACCTAGCATATTTAGGAGTTCTGTCAAAGTGTACTCAACACCGTTCATGTGAAAATTCACAATGAACTGTGAGTAGGAATCTGGCAAGGACTACAGAATCAAGTCAATCTGAAGAGTGTTGTTGTCCATCATAAAATCCAAATCCTCAAGATGTTCAATCAAATTGATCATCTTGAGAGCATGATCTTGAACACCTACACCTTCAGTCATACTTATTATGAGCAATTCCTTAGATATCTCATATCTTGCAGCCCTACTTTGCTCTCCGTCGTATAATTCTTCTAGATGAAGAATCATATTAGCAACATCAATATAATTTTCATGCTACTTCTAGAGCTCATTTGACATTGAAGTTAGAATATAACTCATAGCTATCAAGTAATCTTATTGTCACTTCTCATAAGTAGCATTTTCCTCCTCAGATGATCCTTCTGGTAAGGATGTTGAAACACAATTTTCCAATACATAACCCACCTTTTCAAAATTGAGAACAATTCTCAAATTTCTCAGCTAGTCAACAAAGTTTGGCCCCGTAAGTCAATTTGTATTCAATATGCATGCAAGTGAGTTGAATTGAGTCATACTCGTATGCTGCAGAAAGTAAACAGAGATTATCAATAATAGTCTATATTATCCAAATCAATTTTGGTCTTTAAAAGGATTTGGCACCTCTGAATAATTTTTTGTAACTCATACATCCCTATTTGAGTGACAGAAATCATTGTTAGAAAGTGAGTGATTGAGTTTGTACTAATTTTCACTATACCTCGCATTTATTCGTTTCATGGAATACTTAAATTAATAAGTGAACAACTCTTGTCCAATATATGTCATACATGATTCAATCATTTTACTTTGGCTTCTAGTATGCAACACCTCACATTTTCTTGTTTCTTGGCCAATTATACATAGTTAAGTTATGTCCACTATCAAATAAATAAATAAAAATTTGAAACTTTGAATATTAGTATCCTCAACTTTATTGGTTTCTTGGATGCCAATATATTTTTATATTTATAACATCTCATATTTAATAAAGTATTGAAAACGTCTCTTATGACATAGTGCATTATCCCCATGATTTCTTTATGATCGATTATACACAATCAAAAAAAAAATTCACTACTTTATATAGTGGACAGCAACAATATAATTTCATAAATTATACCATTTATCAACTTAATATTTAAAGGGATGTTAAATAGGTTTCATCTTAAATTACATACATGCATCACAAAATTTATTCAAAGAATATATCACATATATCCATGAAAAACAATTCAATTAACCATGTATCAGTATTTATTCTAAACATATATCAAATATAGACTCTAGCATAAATAATATGTAACTTAAATAAATCATTCATCCATAATTAAACAAATAAATTATATTATGCATTCCAATTTTAAAAAATTGTCATTCAACAATTGATTTATTATTTTTTAGCTTCATTTAATCATTGGGCCAAAAATATAACAATTATATAAGCCCAACTCAATTCAAACAATAAAGACCCATTAACTATTAATGGGCCTATATATGCCCAAACATTTTGGCCTAGTTTGTAATTAGATTTCTTGATTTTGGCCCAAACAAATCAAAATTTAAGGCCCAAAATGAGTAACTGATGTCCAGGCCAATAGAGTTGATCCATGCAGCCATGGGCTTGAGAGACTGTAGGGAATCTAGCCCAGCCCAGAACTCTTTTAGATTGTCTAGCCTAATCCATTGAAGCTGGTCCAAACAAAAGTCAAAACATGTTTCGGCACATAACTTGCCTGTTCAGAAGCCCACAAAAAAAACCTGGCCCATTCTTGGCCTTGACTCGAGTTGCACCCATACCCGGATAGAATCGTAGGACCCGTCTCTGCTACCTGAAACCTGCAATTAATTATTGGTTTCTGTCATCGAAATCAGTTGCCTTTTCTGCAATTTTGTTGGCGTAAGGCTGGTCGTTGTCAACCCATGACTCTAGTAGCGTCAAGGGATTTGGCTGCCCAAGTCAAGAGATGGAGACTTTTAAGTTTCAAAAACTTTCGGCCTTCTTTATCTCCCTCATGTGGGCTCAACCCGCGTAACCTGAAATTTTACAAATGACAACTGTTGCAAATCGATGCTGTTTCTGGCAATTTCAAGTGGTGGAGATCATGAGGTATCAACTCTTGAATCCGAAGACCTCATATGTCACTCTTTCGCCGAAAAAGTTAGATTGGGCATATGAGTTCTGAAGGAAGCTTTTTCAGGTTTTTTTCTTCCTGGTTTCACTTGATTCACTCAAAACCAGGTTAGATATTCAAGAATGAACAAAAATGATTACATAGATCATGTTGGTTTCGTTCTCAAGATGCACAATGATACTCATATCGTTTTTTCACAAAACAAATCAAGAATAATATGAACAATATCATATACATATCAAAGTAGCATCATATAACAAAATCTAAGTCAAGTACATATCCGATCCAGATCAAACTAAATTGTAAACGATTTCACAAATCAACATCAAAGTTTTCAAAAATCTGGGTTTACTCCAAACAAAATTTTATTACATATACCAAGTCTAATTTGCTCCGATACCACTGAAATATTGCGGCATAATATAGATGTGATGCAGTTGAAGCATACCTTTGTATCGTGGTTAAGCAAGTCCGGTCAATCTCCGATCATAAGGAGGTCCTAGGCTGTCCACAAAATCTCACCAAGGTACTTGAAAAAGTTTTCAAAAAATCAAATTTTCCTTCTCTTCGTTATTAATTAAAACACCTTTTAACTATTTTTAATAAATATAGAGTGATGTTTAACAGCATATCGTGACTAACTTATCAATGATGAATACTTTCATATGAACCTTGAATTATGATTAAATTATGATTACCGTGTAATTAAATCCTTCCACTATGCAATATCTCAATTTGGCGAGAATCGTGAACATCCGTCAAATCCACTAACTCAATCATATTTATAAATTCGATAATTTATTGACAAAAAATAATTAATGAAAACATATTTTCATTAATTATTTAACCTTGGCCAAGGATTTTTGGTGTCATTAAATATCCGGATCACATAAGATATGATGGTGTCCAACAATGTGAGTATATAATGTTTCTATTTTCGTCTCAAGAAAAATCTATCCATGTACACTTAATATTTTTCATTCGATATTGAATTTTTTGCAGGTTATCAATGTGTACGCCGAACATCTCACTAATATTCAAGGCAGTGTCGATCGGGACTTCATTATTTGGACCCAAACTGGTAGGTCTTTTGTGGTGACAGCTTCTTCGATGACGTTGCTACAGATGAATCGATGGGATTTGATGCAAAAACATATGACGGATAAGTTGCGTTGTAGTGTGGGAAAATTCAGGTACACCATATTTCCTATCTTTTGCGCAGGAAATCGTAGAACTGCCAACCACTAGACCCTCCTATTTTGGACTGCAAGGAAAAATTCTGGCTTGATTACAATTCCATGCTGTCAATAAACAAAAGGAGCAAATAGCCGTATTAGAAAGATGCGGAGAAAATGGTAAATATTTGTCAACATTAACTATGTGTTTGAACCAAACACTACACACTGACTATTTTTTGACGTGAACTTGTTTTGAAGGTTGATTATTGTGATGAAATCTTCCATACACTCGATCAAAGTCAAGCCTAGAACCCAAAAAATCAGAAAGCAATCTGACACATGGTTTGTGTTATTTTGCACAGTGGCTTATTACATTGTACCTTTTATCAAGTACATTGTTCTTCTATTTTGTAACTATGTTGCAGCACAAAAATACATACATATACGTATTTCTTAATTGCAGTGTCGATTGTGAAATTATATGTATGTACATCATGGACAGTCTCTTCAACCATAAAAAATACCAAACAAACTCCTCCTAGATGAGTTATTCAAGTTTCACGCGTGTTTAATCCATGATTTCATCAACGATCCTAAACATGGTTGGCACATAAGGAAATGAAATGACTCCAGCTTGCTATATTTTGTAGTCTATTAACATCATGTATGATGGTATTTTGATATGGACATCTATGGTAGTATTTATTATGTGTAGAACATATGAATGACATTTCGTATGAATATTTGCTCTGTACAAATATGGTATTAATCGCAATAGTTTTAGTTACCTATAAAACTATTTTACTTGTTTCATACTAAAAAATTGGTGTAAATCACTTGATAAGCATGCCCCCATTAACACGCTAAAATAAATTAACAAGGTAACAAGTACAACTGGAAAATGTAATTTGTAAAAATCTCATTATTCTTAAGACACCAACATCTGTAATTATCGTTAATGGAGAATGTATTTGCATTATTGAATAATGTAATTGATATAGAAGATAATGTAATTATGAACTTAACAATGTAATAATAACCTTAACAGAAACAACATGTACGTATTACCATAACAATCACAATGCCATTTAACCTAGTCCACAATCAACATTAAAATTAGTCCATAAACAAGAACATAAAGGAAAAAAAGTTTGACAACTACAACATCCCGCCTCATAGAATACATTAAGGATAAACAACATCCAATCAAAACACCCAAATTAATGAATTTCCACATCCTTGTTTGATCGAGATGTTACACCTGCGATGCTACAACTGTGACGTTTCCTTCCCTAAATCTTCTTCTTCATGACACTTCGCTGACTTCCTTTACCTCTCTTAACTACTGGATCATTTGAATTCGACGTCCCTTGGAACGAAGGTGTACGTGTGACCAATGTCAAACTGTTTGAAGACTCATCAATCCATTTCAAGACATTGGTGTAACAAGCCTCATTTTTAGCAGCCAAGTCAGCAAAACCATGAAAGGATTTGCACATAACATTAGGGTTTTGTGCAAATGGGTCACTAAAATATGGCCCAAATTGCAATTAGGTGACTCACCGAAATTTGGTATTGGAGATGATGTATTAATATATTTTGTGAAATACTTGAAGTTGGATTGTCTATATAAGTGACCAAATTGTTTACTAAGACAACATTGAGTGACCTATTTGTGAATAAACATCAACTGTAATGTCCACATCAAAATTTCAGCCCTAATGCTCAAATGTCACTTCAATCAAAATGACACGTGAGAATGTCCATATCATCAACATCGTTGCATATCAGCTATGGTAATCGGAATATTGGACCGAAGTGACCCAATTGCTTACAATTGGAACATTTAGTGATGAAAATTGAAGTACTTTCCGGTGAGTTACCTAATTGCAATTTGGGCTATCTTCAGTGACCTATTTGCACAATACCACATAACATTATAATGTTGCTGCTCAATAGTTTAGGTCCATCCAACATAGCCGACCTTCACCCATGAGTAATTGATGATAAAAGATCTATAATACATTGTCATTTTGTAAGGCAGAAACCTATATAATGAAGCTCAAACCTCCAGCTATAGTGGTCCGTACCAAACATACCAGCAGTACACACAATTTCTTTACTTTCTCCAGAAAATGAAATTGAAACAAATAAAAGATCTCATAACCTCTCTATCTTGAATTCATACGAAACCCAGATCCACATTATTAACAACATATGGAATTAACAAAAACCGAAATGATTAAGAAAATAAAAAGATCTAAATGTTTATATCGCCACTGGAAGCTTGAAACATATGAAAAACACACCATCGAAACCTAAAAAAAATCTTTGTCTTTGTATTACCTTAATGATTGCGATGGCGATGACACTGCCTTCACTCCGGATTCTTTTATTTCTCATAAAAAAAACTTTAGATTGAACTAGGTGAGAGCTAGACTAAAGCAAGCCATGTCCAACCATGGTAAAAAGCTTTAGTTAACATAAAAAGAGCGAGAAGTGGGAATTGCTAGAATTAGGTTTTTCTTACAAAACAATTACTTTGACTTTTTTTTACAAATTTATGTGGCATGATGACTTGTCATGCCACATAAATTATATACACTTATGGAAGCTTAGTTTAGGGATGAATATCATTTTTCTTTTTTATTTGTTTCTTATTTTTCAATGAGTTGGCTTAATTCATGAATTTTTTGTAATTATTGTAATTTTTCCATTTGTGAAAATAATGATATTGGATTCTTTTTTTATGGAGACCTTCTTTGATATCATGGGAGCGCGTGCAAGTAGCAATGACCTCATACACTTGTTCCTTAAAAAAAATTGTCAATTGTCAATAGATAGCCTTAAATCGTGAATTTATTGTAATTATAAGTACTCATTCCGTCCTATTTTAATTGTCCCCTTCACTTTTTCACACAGTTTAAGAAAGTATTTAATTTCCTTTCAATTTGACGTTTATACCCTTATCTATAATGACAAATACTTTCGCATCATAAAAAGTTAATTAATGTGCATGTTTATTGAGTCAATTGTCGAGCTTTTCAAGTTAAAGGTAAAATGAGAAAAAATAGAAAAAAATAGCTTTCATTGATTGAAATGGACATGCATTTTGGGACATCCCAAAAAGGAATAAATGAGAATTAAAATGGGACAAAGGGAGTACATTTTTTCATTTATGAAATTGATGTCATTAAATTCATTTAATTTTCTATTGCAAAAGCTTCTTGGAAGAGCGTGGAAGTTGGGTTGGTTAAAAACATTAATTTATTGGAATTGTTAACAATTTTTCTATTTATGAATTTAATGACATTAATGCCATTTATTTTTTCTATAGGTAATCTTCTTTGATATCATGGGAAGGCATGCGGATTGGGATTACAACACACACTTTTTTCCTTTTTTTGGTGCTAGTTTAAATCATGATTTATTATTAATTATTAGAATTTTCCATTTTTGAAACTTGACGACATTAAATACAACTTTTTTTAAGAAAAAAAAAATTGTTTCTAGTATCATGAGAGCCCGTTCTAATCATATTGACTTGATACACATACACTTGTTCCTTTAATTATTTATTTTTTAAATTTAATTAATTAAGAATTCCACATGACAATCATAATATGAGCATGATTACTGACTGATGTGGCATATCTAACATTTCAGTATACTTTTTCTAGGGACGTGTTATGGTCACATCTACCATTTGGGCGATATTATAAACCGCCTCGATGAAGCGCTTTCGTTGGTCCACGTATTGTGGGACTACCTCTAACAATTAAACATGTGGACATTTAAAAAAAATGCTTTACTGTTATGCCAAAAGACCAAGACTAACGATGGATTAAAATTACTAACAGCATTATTAGTATGATACATATTTTCAACTTCCATTTCTTCTCAGAGAAGTTGTTCTCTTCGTGATCGTTCTCCATTCCTTTGGTTGAAAAATCGAACATGAAGATGGCACCGGTGTCGTCCAGGTTAGGTTTTTCCTCTTCTGCCTAACATTTTTAGTGAGGATGTACAATACAAAAACATCTCATTTTATTGCATGTAGATTAAAATATTTAAAATGAGTCATCTTAATACATTGTCGATAACTTGGTGTCGATGCTAAATTTTCCCCGAATGTATTTTAATGCTCAAAGAAGTAAAAATGCTTAAGGAAATAATGCAAATATACATGGTTCATAAACTTATCTACATCCACAGGATGGTCTGATATTTTATTAAGTAATCAACTGTGTTACAAATCAGAGATTGATAGGTTTTTATAGGCTTGGGGAAGTTAACCGTCTCTGGTAACTCCTGTGATAACTGCTCCTGGCAGTTGTAATTTCTAGATAATTTCTTTTAGCTAAGAACCTTTAACCTTTGAATTATTCACTCCACAAATACCCCTAGCCGTTTTATTTAACCTAAAATAATTTAGAATAAATATAAAGACCTTTTAGGTTTTTTCAACAAATTGTTTCCCAATAGGATTCTTCACATGTCCTATAAATAGCTACACATTTCAGCAAAAAACTTTTTGCTCCCCATATGCTTCAAAATAATCTCCCTTATCCTCTTCAAGAGGTAATCTTTTTTCTCTGTTATTTCTTTTTTATAATATTTTTATTTTTTAAAGTAATTGGCTAGACCCCCCAAGGTGGTTTGACACTGCCCAGCTCCAGGTTATAGTGGGGGACTGGTTTGGCCGGACCTACTTGGGGGTCCAGCACTGACAGCACAAGGCCCCTGAGGGGCCTAGTCATGCCAGACCCCCCAAAGGGGTCCAACACTACCCGACACCAGGTCCCCATAGGAGCCTAGTCTTGTTGAACCCCCTAACAGGTCCGACACTGCCTAGCACCAACCCTCGTGGGAGGCCTGGCTCTAGTCGGACCCTCTAGGGGTCCGACGCTGACACATTGGCGGAACCTGACATTTTTGGGCTTTTCTTTCTAATGGAATCACTAATCTGATTCTTACATCGTTGATCCTGTAGGATTTGGCATGGGTAAGCTTAAAGACCTATTATTTTCTCAGGAAAAAATAGCCGCTTTTAAAGTTGTGCATCATATTTTGCTTCCTTACATATTCCGGCTCCATTTAATGATGATAGAGATTCTAGTTGCAATGGTTGCAATTGAGTTATGGTTTTAGTATTCATACTATTGGAGTCCAAAATTTGTATTCCATTCCCGCCTTTTCTCTATGAATTCTTTATTTCACAGACCTTCATCATTTGGAGTTGGCTCTGAATGCTTATCGGATCCTTGGAGGTGAGGTGCATATGAAAACATTTTTTAAGAGAGTTTGCATAGTGATAGATGTTCTTTGTTGCTACTCAATCCTGAAAGACAAACTCAAATGGAAAGTATTATCTCTCCCCAAAGTGTGAGTATGCATTGATTCACTATCTTTTTTCTTCAAATAAAGACGTGGATTATATGCTCGTCTCTGGGCACTGGAGCAACTACACCTCTCGCAAAGTGGAGCCTTTAGGTATGACACCTTTCCTTCCTTTTTGCTTTCTTGTGGTGCGCTTACTTACTAAATTTTTAATTTGTTATTATCCACAGGTAGTCTTCCCGCGCTTTTGGAGGATCTTAGTGAGGTCGTGCAAGAGGTTCCTGATGATTCTTGTGCTTCCTTGATACCTGCTAGAAAGTTTTGGAGATCTGCTCCAGTACTATTTTGCAGCAAGCCATCTTATCGTGGCTTTGCTCGTCTTCTTCTTGGCACAACTATCGATGAAGCAAGTAGGCATTTTAAAGTACCCTCAGTCAATCCTAGGCAAAAGCACAAGTGGAAACGTCATTCTTTATCAACTATCATTCCTCCTATCATTTCTTCTCCTCCTAAAGTAGTGGAGACAATGTTTGAGGGCAAAACTAAGGAAGATATGGATGGTAATTTTCAGGACATTTCTAGCGAGCAATCTGTGTGAGGTTCATTTTTCTTTGTTTAATACGTTTTCATGTTGATGAAGCTTATATACTTGTAATCTTATTTTTTATGGTTGTAGAGGTTTTACCCATGGTTAGATCCGATGGATCGTTGCGGAACCTACCCATCCCTGATCTTACTTAGGCCAAGTTTGACTGGAAGAGCGCCTTTGGATATTCTCAAACTATTGGATGATCTCTGACTTCATTGATATGTCCCTCTTCAACTGAGGCACCTTTGCCTTTTTCTGCCCCGGGGATCTGCCCCAGACTTTCTCTCTTTGGAGCATCTAGATGTATTTCTAACTCCGAAAATATTGGCACCATTTCATACCCTCTTTATCCGGTGGAGGCAATACTCATTCTCCCTCTGTGGATGGTAGCGAATGCGGGGACCATCCTTCTTCTATGGGTTGCTTGAAGAGTATGTTTAAGGGTTATTTAGATGACCCCTCATTAGGCCTACTCATTGAGCATTCACCATCCTGCATTGATGTGTTGGGTTTTGCTACCTCAGATGAGGATAAAGAGTTCTTCAACTCACTTCTTGAAGACCTTGACTTCAGTCTACAAATGCTTTTTAGGGTATTTTTCCTTATGTATTGCATTTATTATTATTCAATATTTGTGTATATATGCATTAATTTACATTTACTCTTTTTCATTAGGGGTCCTAAATGCTTTTCTATTATATGAGAGACTTGACGCGCCAATTGCTTGAATCTCAAAAAAGAGCTGGCTGAATCAAAGAACAACTGTGAAAAACTTGTTGTAGAGATTGAAAATACATAAGATCATTTGTCCAAAGTTGAGGTGGAGAAGTTTAAGCCAGTTGAAGCCGGCATAGCTCGTATCAAGTCTCATCAACTAGTCATTAGAGTAAGGCCCTTTTTGGACAAGACTCTTTTAGACTTGTTTTTCTTTAAGTAAGACTCTTCGGCTAAAAGTTGTTTGACATATTTATCTCACAAAGACATCATTTTTATTTCATGATGGAAATCATTACAAAATGGAGAACTAGAAGAAATTTTGCATAAGGGAATACATAGTGAAAAAAACGCATAAGGGAAAATAATACAAACGTGTTACTTTCTAAACGGTCCATATGGTTATAGTTTCCCTTACCTTATCCATTGTAGCTTTGGCTTGGGCAGAGAGGTTCGTGAGGGAAATTCAGAGCCTCCGGGGATCATGAGACATTGTAGCTATCCATGCTACATCACAAATTTGGGTAACCGAATGCTCAAGAGTTTGCAGAGCACTCGAAAGCCCCACACAGAGGTTGTGAACACTCTAGAATTCTCTTCCCAAAAACTCATTCTCTTCCATCAAGTCCTCCACCTGTTCCTTTGCATTTCTTGCCAGAAAGGACTCAACAACCCTCATTCCATCATCTTCATCTTCTACCTCGATTACTTCCTTGGGTGCATTATTTGTTGGCTGCTAAAGAACTATTAAGTCCTCGTCCTCATAATGAAGCTTTAGCATGATGTCCACGAGTGTTTTGAACTTCATTAATTCCCTCTGCCTAAGACTTTCTCTTGGAAGGGAGATTCACGGGATTTGAAGAAGAACTCATTTTTTAGCACCCTTTTTTCCTTTACCTAAGACCTATTTATAGGTGTAGGAAATCCGACAATTAAGTCATTCTAGGAAACTCTCGATACGTGACTAATAACTATAGGAATGGTTATATGGCAGTTCATATATAATGTCCCCTAGCTGAGGAGAAGTGGGAATTTAAAGTTGCTCCCTTTTCAACTGTCCCTGAGTAAAGGTTGCATTATTAACAATCTGATTCATTCCTCAACCAAGACTAACTTAGTCTTGTTTTCCTAGAGTTGAGATTCTCTAGCAGAAGCTCATTAGACCTTTGATAAGTTGGCTTAAGCCTGAATAAGTGATCAATCTGCTAAGTATAAAGGTATTCAATTGAAAATGGATGACAAGTAAACTACATAGTTAAATGAAGAAAGACTTATTCTTTTATTGATGGTGATAAGATGCTAATGGCTTAATATAGCCATAATCGGTATTACACATAGAATTTCCTTAAGTTGGAAACATTCCAAGTCTCATGGAAACTTCTCCATCTTGTATGACTAACCTGTAGGCTCCTTGCCTTGACATTTTTATTGTAAGATCGATAAAGCACTTGTTGATAAGCTACTAGATGTACCATAGCCTAATCCCTTTTTCCTACAGTAAGTCTATGTTCCACTCCATTGCAAGGTTATTATTTACCTTTTTCAAACACTAGCGTTCTGAGGATCGAAAGACCTACTTCCAAAGGAATGATAACCTCAGCTCCGTAGGCCAAAGAAAATGGGGACTCCTCCGTGGATCTATAAGGTGTGGTCTAATATGCCTATAAAACGGATGAAAGCTCATCCTCCTATCTTCCCTTGGACGATTCCAACCTTTTTTTGGTTCCATCCAGGATGATCTTGTTGGATGCCTCTGCCTAGCCATTACACTGCAGGTAGGTTGGAGTAGAGTAAAGATTCTTTATCCTATAGCCTCCATAAAATTCTTTCAATTTGGGGCTGGAGAATTGAGTTCCATTATCACTTATCAAGGCATTGGAATTTTTAACCTAGTTATAATATTTTCCCAAATGAACTTTATGGTTTCAGCATCTCAGATTGTTACCAAGCGCTTTGTCTCGATCCAGTTTGTGAAGTAATCAGTGGCAGTAATCAGGAATCTTCTATTGCCGGTAGTTTGAGTGAATGGTCCAACAATGTCCAACCCCACTAGGAAATTGTAAGAGGACAAAGGTCTCTAGCTGGTTGGTAGGGAATTAGTGCAAACTTCTGGCATTTTTCACATCTTCTCATTTACTGCAAAGTGTCCTTCTGCATGTATAGCCACTAGAAGGCTTAGGTGATTTCATTAAATTCAAGTGATCATCCTACTGCATGTGCTCCACAAGAACCTTTATGAATCTCATACAATAAGTCCTACACTCTACTTGGATGAACATATAACAGGTAAGGACCTGAAAAGACCTCTTAGAGAGTTTATAGTTAGGAGATACCCAAAAAATGTGCTACTTTAAATGTCAACTTTATGGCTTTCTTCTTATCTTCAGGAATAATGTCTTCTTGTAAATAAGTGATGATAAAATCCATCCAACTCGATGCCTCCTCTTCCGCATACCATATCACTTCCAATGGTTCTTCGATGCTTGGTCACTCTAGCACTTGTACCTCAATAATCCTCTTCACCCCCAGTTGATCGACTGAGGCAAGAGTAGCTAAGGTGTCAGGATGTTCATTATGATCTCTTGGAATTTGAAATATCTTATAATCGTGAAATTAGCTGAGTAACTCCTTAATGCTTTCCTTGTATGCTACCATAGTTACCGTTTTGCAGTGTAGATTCTGGTTAGTTGATTGACTTCCAATTGAGAATCTAAATAAATCACCAACTCTTTTGCCCCGAGCTTTGGAGCATTTGGTACTCCTTGAAACAAAGCCTCATATTCTACTTCATTGTTTGTTGTTGGGAACCTTAATTGTATAGTCATCTTCAGCACTTTGCCTTCTGGTGTTGTAAGCACAATTCCCATTTCAGAGCCTCATCTTGTTGTAGAACCACCAACCTGTAATTCCCAAGGATAAGTAGTAGTTCTTGTACCTTCCACGCATTTGGTTACCTTTCTCAGGTTGCTACTCCATGCTAAATTCTGCAACAAAATATGCTACCACTTGAGCTTTAATGGTGGTCCTCGGGACAAAATGTAGATCATATTGTGCCAACTCAACTTACCACTTGGCAACTTTTCTGAACATGTATGCTTTACTTAACAATGTCTTCAATGGATATTCAGTCACCATCTCTACTGGATATGCTTGGAAATCATGGTTTAATTTTCTAGAAGCCATCACTAATGCTAAGAGAAGTTTCTCTAGAGGCGAGTATCTTGTCTCGGAATCCAACGTTGTTTTTCTTACATATTAGACTAGATACTAGATCTTTTGCTCCTATCTTAGGATCATGTGCTAACAGCATGGTTTGATACTGCAAAGTATAACTGAAGTGTGACTCTAGGCTTGGGTATGGACAACAATTGTGGCTTTTGCAAATAATTTTTAAAATCAAGAAATGCTACCTCACAATCTTCATGCCATTGGAAAGCTCCGACAGACTTAAATAGCCTGAAGAAATGACTAAATATATCTGAGGACCTACTAATGAACCTGTTTAATACCGCAACAGTCCTAGTTAGTTTTTGTATCTCCTTCACCTTGGTAGGCTACTCCAAACATTGAATTACCTTAATCTATGTTGGGTCAGTCTCAATTCCTCGTTGAGTGACAAAATGGCCTACGAATTTCCCCGTGCCAACTCCAAAGGGTCATTGACTAGCAATTAATTTAAGATTGTTTTCCCTTAAGACATCGAACACCTCCTAAAGATGCATCAGGTGGTCCTACAAGACTTTCTCTTCAATACCATGACATCTTTATAAATAGGGGTGGAAGAAACCGGACCGAACCGTAATCCGAACCGTAAACCGAACCGTAAATCAAAGTTCGGTTCGGTTTTCGGTTTAACGGTTCGGTTTCGGTTTCGATTTTTTGATAATTACGGTTTTCGGTTCGGTTTCGGTTTTCTGAAATTATTTTCGGTTTTAAACCGAAAACCGAATTTATTTTATATGTTTTAAATATATATGTATTTAATTAGTTAATCTGTTTATCTCAAATCTTTATTACTTTATTACTTTGTCTTTATGACTTTATTACTTTGTCATATTTGAAATAATATGAAGTATTTCAGTATCAAGTGACATGTATTCCATAAAATCGGTTTAAACCGAAAAACCGAAAACCAAACCGTTTCAAATATTTCGGTTCGGTTTGGTTTCTCTTGCTATTCGGTTCGGTTCGGTTTTATATAATAGACTAAGTTCGGTTTTCGGTTTTTTCGGTTTCGGTCTCAAACCGAACCGAAAAACCAAACTTCCACCCCTATTTATAAACGTCCATTGTTTTTCCAATGATAGGTCCAAAGAGCTTTGTCAGCATCCTCTAGATTGTGGCACCTGCATGCTTTAATCCAAAATAAATTACTTGGTAGCAGAATATTCCTTCAGGTGTAATAATAAAGTCTTCTCCTAATCTAACAGATGCACTGGGATTTGTTGATATCCTCTGATATGCGTCGAAAAAGCTCATTCGTGCCATTCTAAATGTTGAATCAACTAACTGATTGATTTTCTAAAGTAGAAACAAATCCTTCGAACATGCCTAGTTTTAAATCAATGAAGTCGAAACACACTCTCCACTTCCCATCTTTCTTTCGAACTACTATCATATTGGAGAGCCACTCAGGATAGTGAACCTCTCTTATGGCTTTTGCTTCCAGAAAATTCTCCACCTCCTTAGCCATAACTTTTGTGTGCTGAACTACTAACCTACTACCTTTTTGAATCACTAGCTTAAAGCCTGCCTTGACATTCAGCCTCTAGATTGCCAATTTTGTATCCAACCCTGGCATCTCATAAGGGGTCTATGTGAACTTTACCAAATTCTTCCTCAACATCCCAATTAGGGACTCCTTATCTAGTATAGGGAGATTATTTGATACTATAAAGTATCTATTTAGAGTTTCTCCTGTGATTAGTACTCTTTCTAGATCCTTTATATACTTAGTGGAAGATTCTTTTCTGATTTCCTACAAGACTGGAGCTTCGTCCTCCATCATCGTTATTCTTCCTATCGATTTTGCTTTCGCCATGAAATAGTCCTTTGAAGTAGCCCAATCCCCTCTTATTTCTACCATTTTTCCCAGCAAGGGAATTTGAGCATCTGATGGTAAGAGGAAGGTACAACTTCAATAAAGTGAAGCCAAGTCCTTCATATGATTGCATTATATGTTGAGAGAAGATCAATGACAAGGAAATCTACTTCAACTGTTTTAAGACCTGCTGTAACTAGCATTCATTTCCTCTTGAGTGGCCAAAAAAGGATTGCACTAAGCCTAATCAGATGTGTTGGGACAGAAATTAAATCTTTATGAGTCTTTCTTAACTTCTAGAAGAGTGAATAATACATGATCTCTACGGAGCTACCTTGGTCTACCATTATTCTCTTCGCTGTTGCCACTCCTACTTACAAAAAAATAACAAAAGCATCATTATATGGGAAAACTACATTTGCTGCATCTTCCTTAGTAAATGCTATTGTGGTTACCTCCCATTCGCCTCTTTGTTCCCAACTTAGGATTAAAGTCCATTTGCATAACTTATTGTTGATGTCGAGCCCTCCTATATTCTGGCCTCATCATTCTCTATAGTGAGTTGAACGTCTGGCACCAACATGTCAATGAAGTTAACTACATAATGTGAAAATTATCCTTGCTTTTTTGGCCTACGTTCGGCCTTCATTTCTACAGTATACTTCTCTTTATCAACGAATTCCTTAAGATGCCCCTGACGTACCAAGTCTTTTAGGTGCCGTTTGAACTCCCTACAGTCTTCCGTCCTGTGGCCCTCATCCTCATGATAGGAACACTACTTAGATTGGTTTCATGTGGATGGATCCCTCGACATATTATTTGGACGTCGCGAGAATGGCTTGTCTGAAATATGAAGCAAAATTTGAAAGATTGGGTCGTTGAATATTGTCTTCACCACTTCATACAAACTGGGCTTCGGTGTAACACATCGAACATTTGGATAACCTATTGTGGTAAGGTAGGTGATGTCATGTGTAAGATAGGTGACATCATATATGACCTAAATTGGATCAGAACATTTTTCAAAAAATTTATAGGAGAAATAAAAATTACAGGCGTAAGTGGAGTTGGAATCATGGTTAAAACAAAATAAATATAAATTTTAGTTGTGAAGGTTTAATCGATAAAGTAAGGGCAGGATTGTAAAAATTAGATGGCTTTCAGGTAATTTTAGAAAAAGGGCAGAGACAGAACTATAAAAGAAAAATTACTAAAATAATGGATAAAATAATATAAATGCATGTAAACCGAGGCCGAAGGAAACCCTAGAACCAGAGAAAAGACGTGAAAGAGACGACAGCTAGGAAGTGACTTGATATCAGAGACTGCGACCAAAGTGACACCGAAATGATGAGCTTGAAGAGAGGAGTCCAACCGCACCATTTTTGAACGAAAAGGAGTTGACGATGGTTGTCAACGGAGGGGAAGAAGCGCGTGGTGCTGCCACCTTAAGGACGTCGATCTGTCATATTCTGGCCACCGTTCAGGTATATACTACCATCGCTAGACTCGTCGTCGCACCGTCTACCTAATTCTGACCACCGTGAGGTCCACCGCCCCTTAATCGGCGATGACCCCTAATTGCCAGGAACCGGGTCTGCTAGACTCGCGAGCAGGGACAACCAGGTTGAGCTGACCCGATTGGATTTTTATTTAATTTATTAATAGTTAATGTAATTAGTTGTTTCAAGTTAATTATATTAAGATAATGGTATTAATAAATAAGTTGAATAAAAGACAATGATATTAATAAATGAATTAAAAACAGTAGGATTAACAAATTATTATGCATGTTGTATGGATATTTTAGACCAGTTAAGAGTGACCACTGGGTCGAGCTGTCCTTGTTAGATATTATTTTGATTAATTTATTCTTATAAGTTAATTATATTAAGTTAATGATAATAATAAAATAAATTAATTAAAAGATAATAGTATTGATAAATGAATTAAAGATTGTGGGATTAATAAATAATTATGGGTTTCAAGAACTTATCTTTGTAATTAAATTATCAGGATTACGGGAGCACATTGTAGTAAGTAATACTCAATTGTATTACGAAACAATGCAATTTATAGATTGTATGTGCTATTGTATGTGTAATTTGTTTGGATATTGATACGTATTTGATTAGAATTCTATGATGAGTTATATGTGAATTGTGATATGAATAATTCATTTATGTCATAATAGTATTGAAGGTGCTGTTTGGTTACTGTGATTAGACGACTGAACTGTTAATGTATTTTTGTGTAGAGTGTAATGTGTACTGTTATGTGCTTGAACTGAATATGGTGATGAAACTGATAGGATGACGATTTTGATGTTCATAAAATTGATTTGTTACATCTAATTTACTGATGTATTAAACATCGTCCATAAGCACGATACATTGTATTACATGAAAATGAAAAGTGCAGTTTAAGGAAAAAATATTTTTATGAACCAGGTATTACTGATACAGAGAGGGTGTACTAGAAAAAGAAAGGTTTATGAGCTACTGTTAAATGAAAATAAAATGAAAAGAAAAATGAACAAAGGATACAAATGTTAACTGGATGTGCTCTATGATAGGGCATTAGATAGAAATCCCGACCGGTTGCTTTATGGTAGTTTACCTTGGTTAAGGGCCCAAGTACTGAAAGAATGATTTTAAATGGTTGACTGTTTTTGTCTAATGATGATGTTCACATGCATTCGTGCATAAGTATTACTTGTTGGGCCTCAACTCACTATGTTCTGTGATACAGGTACTAAATCCTTTGATGATTATGCTAACTTAGGAGTTGATGGCGCCAGGGATCCATGAGAAGGATGTTCATGTGGGGAAGTTAGGTTTTGATAGTCCATGACAAGAATATTAATTTTTATTTGAGCTTTGGAGTTGTTGCTAGTATTTCAGATTGTCGTGATTAAACAAAAGTTCATAAAACGAGGTTGTCGCAACCGGTTTTGCGAGAGGGAAGTTTTAAAAGAGAGTCGCCATCAATTGTAATAGGTGCAATTGGTCACCGATTAAAAATAATTTGGTCTGCGAAAATCCAGAGAAAATGGGTAAGTGAGTTTGTTACGTGTAGGGAAGGTGTTAGACACCCCACAACGTCTGTTTTGAAACAGTTGCCAATTTAACTTTTATTATCTCATTAAATGATTTTTTAAGAAAAAATAATTATGACAGGAATCATATATTGAGTAACAAAAATATATTGAAATAAGATAAAAATAAGTTTGATAAAAACTATGTTAAAATTGAATAAAATAATTTTAGGAAACATAAAAATTATATTAAAAGTCTAATGTTGAGGTTCACAAAATTTTTCCATCCAATGGTCCAATTTCATAGAAACATTCTCACCTCAAGAATTTTTCCGAGGGTGCATCCGATGCATTCCCCGAATCCATTCCATCGTAGGTAAAGACTTTCGATATAATTTTTATATACCAAAAAAATATACAATATAAATATTAGAAAATAAAATTGAAATAAAAATAAAATTAAAAGATAAAATAAAAATAAAAATGATAATAAAAATAAAACGAAAATGGAATAAAAATAGAATTATAATGAATAAAATAAGAATAAAAGATAAAATAAAAATGAAAATAAAATAAAATTGAAATAAAAATAAAAGTTCAAAATAAATTTAATTAAAATGTTGGGAACCGAGTTTCGAGGATTATACGATATGAATTATCGCAAATCCCGACTCAAATGTACTAACACTTATCACATAACACGTAAATCAAATAACACCGTTAAATTAATCACATAATTCACATAACATGAAAAACACACCTTGAATAAAACACATCATCAATTATATAGTAAAAAAACACGCATGAGAGGGACTCGGTTCCCGTTTTTATTTAGGTAATTCATCATTTCAACCATACTATTAAATTAGTATGATTGAAAATAATAATTTATTACCGAGGGTCGGTTATTGTATTGAAGGCTCCGCACTTCATGAAATCCTTTTCCATCCAATGGTAGGGATTCCATCATTTCATTTCCTCAAGAATCCTCTCGGGATAGCATCCAATGCTTTCCCATTTTGGCTCCGTCATCGGATCAATTAATCAATAATTTATATACAATAAATTATAAACCAAAAACACACTCTAAGCCCCCTTAAAAATCAAATCCTAGGCATTATATGTAATATTCGGCCCAACCCTTAATTAAAAGAAAACTCAATTCAGCCCATTTCATTTAACCTTTGAATCTACTTGTCCAATTTACAAGCCCAACCCAATTTCTTCAATTAAAACATGCTTCATTATTTATATCAGGAACCGAACTGTAAACAAGCATTTATGAAGAATCGAACAAGCCAACAAGAAGATTCATGTTATTGATTGTGTAATGCAATTATCACCTCCTAGTTGTAACATTGATTTGTATCAAATGAAGAATGTTCTGGATTTTCTCATGATGTGGAGCATGATTTGTGCTCCTTTCCCAAATGGAAACAAACTAGCCTAATCCAACGGTGATTTTATTGTTTTTGATAGAACGTTCCTTTGAATCATGCGAATTTAAACCTGTGTATGAATCCACCTTGATGCTAACTCAGACCAATATTTCAAGAGAAACACAGCAACTATAAATCTAGTATTACCAATTCATTATCTCGGAACCATAACTAGCCCTATCCCTAATTTTAACACCTAATATCCGAGACTTCCCTATCAGGCATCCTCATTCATACGTATATGCATATATATAGACAAGTATATATATGCAGCATCCAAACCCATCATGTTTTTATCACAACCAGATTTTCAAAGAGGGCAAACTGGATTTTATATCAAACATCATTAGCAATCACAATCAGATTTTCAAAGATCATCAAATGGACTTTATTTCAAACACAATTATGATTCATCCTTAGTGTACCTGCTTTGCTCGAATTAATGCATACAGCTTGCTTTCATTCACAAAATAACAAATCATGTACCACATGTAATTGACAGATCAAACACAAGGTGCACTAAACATCCATGGATTCAATGAACAAAATATCACATGCTTTCCTAAAGATCAATCAAGAACAATAATCAAGTAAAACAGATGACTCAAGAGCCCCCAGACAGTGAACAAAATTTACAAAACATATAATGCAACCCAGAATTATAGGAATCAAAGTCGGCATCTATCTTTTATGGCAATATTTGTTCATTCTCATAACCCTACAACAATCAAGAACACAGCCAGAGGAATTCAATCCGCGATTCTATTGAGGCTGAAACGCATAGCCAACAACAGTTTCTGTCAATCTAACGTTTGATGTTTACAGAGCAAACACAGAAGCACGAAGAGACTAATACTTCCCTCCCTGATCTTATCCTTTCATAACCGAAGCATTGGAACATCAAAATTTTAATAACACATCATAGCAAGGAAATACAAACAGTCCAGTTATGAATCTTTCTCAATATGGTGATACAAACAAATCAATGAGATATGCAGGCATCAAGGGGCAGAACACTAAGGAATCCGAGATAAACCCAATTTAAAATAATCAAATTATTTATCAGTACTCAAAGCCCTCGAATCAACTATACACTGGAGACTTCCTTAACACAAAATCTACGACTTCAAATTCGGGCAATTGATTCAAGAGAGAAAGAAAAATAAAAAATTAAAATATACCTCTGATTGTCAAAGTGATGAACGCCCAAATGAGAATAGCAGGTATGAGATAATCCCAGAAACAAGGAAAAACCAGAGAATTCAAGAGATTCAAACAATACCCTACTCCAGTGAAACCGAACCAACTCTTTATTCTTCTTAATTCCCCATAGAGGTTCCCTCCAGAAGACGAAGAAAGAAATCCCGAATGTTACACGTGATCATGTAACAGTCTGTGAGCTGACAGTGGGGCACGTAACCTGTTGCATGAATTGAGTTATTTGTATTTAATGTGTTTTAGGTTTAATTACGTGGTTTAGTCAAACGGTGCTGTTTTGGGTTATGATTCCTTGTGTTTTGGAACAGTAGCCACGTAGATGGTAGAAACTAGGTCATCTTCATGTTAGGGTATATGAAGAGGGCGGCGGCAAGAGAGAAGCTTATGTGAAGAAAAAAGACGAAACCAGTTGTATTTCTCTCTTCCTTCCTTATTCTGTATTTTGGAGAAGTCCATCTCTAACCGGACCTTATCATCTTTCTCCTTTTGATCTCCGTGTTGATTACTCTGTTTAGTGGAATATTGGCAAGAGTTGTTACTGGAAGTTAATATAAACTCTGTTTTCTTCATTCCAGTGTGTGGTGTTTCTTTGTTTCATACGGTTGTGTAACAAATTGGTATCAGAGGGAGGTTGTCACACCTTCTATGGTTGTAACACGATCGATGGCTGACCCTGCAGAAGTGAATACCCAACAAAGAGCTATTGATGATCTCAACCTGAAGTTCTCTAACATGGAGACTCTTATGCAATCTATGGTGCAGGCTTTAAAGGGAAAAACAGGGGTGGAAGAACCACCTGGGAGCAGCTCACGTCGAGAGGATGATAATCGAGCACGATATGGTGATTCAACCTATCGAGGACCCAGATTTGATTTCCCTCATTTTTCTGGGGAAGAACCAGTTGCTTGGATCAACAAGGCCAACCAATATTTCGTTTTTTACAAGACTCCAGGTCATCAAAAGGTGATGATAGCCTCCTATTATTTTGATGGCACGGCTTACTCCTGGTTCATTGAACTAGAAGCATCAGGAGGGGTTACTAATTGGGAGGAATTAACAGCAGCTCTAATGATACGCTTTGGTCCTAGCTTGTTCGAGGATCCGATTGAGGAATTGTTCAAACTTAAACACACGGGCACAGTGGAGGAGTTGAAGAGGAGGTTTGAAGTTCTCATTGTAAGAGTTAAGGATTTCACTGAAGCTCATAAAATCAGCTGTTTCTTTGCTCTGCTAAAAGAGGAAGTAAGAATGCCGGTCAAGATGATGAAACCCAGTTCTCTAAATGAAGCTTATGGTATGGCGAAGATGCAAGAGGAAAGTCTTTTAGCTACCAAAAAAATTCCTAAACACACAACCACCAGCCAAACTCTAATGGAATATAAACCAGCCTTGTTGCCTACACCCAATATACCTACCCGAACCTTTCCTTCTTCAACCAATCCGACTCCCTTACAAATTACCTACCCTCAGTCCCAAAACAAACCATTCCAGAAATTAACTGAGAAGGAGATGATGGATAGAAGAGCTCAAGGTTTATGCTACTTCTGTGACGCGAAATGGAAACCAGGTCACAAGTGTGCCAAACCTAAGCTGTTCTTGATAGAATGTGGAGTTGAAGATGATGATGAAATGGAGTAAAGGATGAGGAAGTTGGTGACCAGGTTATGAACCTTGAGGGAGGTAAAGTAGTAATGCCAGTGGATGAAGAAACTCATGAAATCACTTTCCATGCAATAGCTGGGGCAAAAGGGTCGGGCACTATGAGGGTTCTGGGTACATTGATGGGTCAATCAGTTGTGATCCTCATCGACTCAGGGTCAACGCACAACTTTGTTGATCCAGCGATTCCTACAAAAGCTGGAATTAATTTTTCAGAAGGTGGTCTGGCTTCCGTGAAGTTGGCTAACGGTGATGAGTTATGGTGCAAGGGGAAATATACTGAAGTATAGATATACAGGGTGGTGCATTTGTCATCGAATTATTGGCTTTAACCTTAGGAGGGTGTGATGTGGTGTTAGGGGTGAAGTGGTTACAGACTCTGGGCAAATTGAAGTGGGATTTTTCAGACTTATTGATGGAGTTTATCTGGGAAGGTAAACCCTGTCTCTTGCAGGGGTTGAAGAAAAGAGGGAAGTTCTTGATTGAAGATAAGGAACCCACAAAGCTTACTGTGAATGAGAGGCAGGGGCTGTTACTTCAAATGGTTGAGGTGGGAATTTCAGAATCCAGTACAACCAGTTGTCTCAATGCAGAGGTGCAGACAGTTGTAGACAAATTCTCTCAGGTGTTCAATATGCCTTCGGGCTTACCTCCTTTTAGACATTGTGACCACAGGATTACTTTGAAAGATGGAGTTGATCCAGTTAATGTCAAACCATATAGGTACCCATACTGCCAGAAGGAGGAGATTGAGAAGATCGTGCATGAACTCTTAGACAGTGGAATGATACGAAGAAGTTCGAGCCCTTTTTCTTCACCTGTGATTTTAGTGAGAAAAGCAGATGGAACCTGGAGAATGTGTGTCGATTATAGGGCACTCAACAAGAACACTGTCAAAGACCGATTCCCTATCCCAGTGATTGAAGAGTTACTTGATGAGTTGGCAGGAGCAAAAATATTTACCAAACTCGATTTAAGGTCGGGTTACCACCAGATTAGGGTGAATGTGGAGGATGTTCACAAGACGGCTTTTAGAACTCACGAGGGTCACTACGAGTTCCTAGTTATGCCTTTCGGTTTAACTAATGCGCCGAGTACATTTCAAAGTTTGATGAACGAAGTGTTTAAACCATTTTTGAGAAGATTCGTTTTAGTTTTTTTTGATGATATTCTCATATATAGTCCAGACATGCAGTCTCATTTGCAACATCTAGAGTTGGTGCTGCAGAAGCTCCAAGACAACCAATTATTTGCTAAGCTGAGTAAATGTTCTTTTGGTGTCAAAGAAGTGGGGTACCTGGGGCATGTAATAGGTGAAGATGGGGTGAGAACCGATGCAGGGAAAATCGATGCAGTCAAAGATTGGCCAATTCCTAAGACCATCAAAGCTTTGAGAGGATTTCTTGGTTTAACGGGGTATTACAGAAGGTTTATAAAAGGCTATGGAGGACTGGCAGCGCCTTTAACCAACCTCTTAAAAAAAGATAATTTTTTATGGGATGAACCAGCTCAAAGGGCCTTTCAGGAGTTAAAAACAGCAGTGTCGAATCCTCCTGTTCTTGCGTTACCTGATTTTACAGCCCGATTCCTCATTGAATGTGATGCTGCAGGATGTGGCATAGGAGCAGTGCTTATGCAAAAAGGACACCCTGTGGCCTATTTCAGTTCGGCATTGAAAGGCAGGCTACTTCGAATGTCGACGTATGAGAAAGAACTTTATGCTTTGGTGTCAGCAATCCAGAAGTGGAGACCCTATCTACTTGGCAGCATTTTTATCATTAAGACTGATCACTGTAGTCTTAAATATCTGTTGGAACAAAAAGTGGGAACACTGATGCAACAACAGTGGTTAAGTAAGCTTTTGGGCTTTGAATTTACAGTGGAGTACAAGAAGGGGGTAGAAAATGTGGCCGCGGATGCCTTATCAAGAAGAGAGGAAGTGTGTCCTGGAGCAGACTTGTCAAGCATTATTCTGGATGGTAAGCAACTATTTACTCTCTCAGTTCCTTCCCTCGACATTACTTCTCAAATTATCCAATCATATGTGGGAGATGAGGTGGTAGAAAAATTATTACAAGAATGTAAGTCTAACAACAATCTTTCGGGAAAATATGAGGTGAGGAATGGCTTGTTATTTTACAAGGGAAGGGTGGTCATTGGTCATTGTGATGAACTGAAGAAGAAGATTTTAGAGCTGGTACATAGTGCGCCAACGGCCGGTCATAGAGGTTATGACAAGACTTTGCACAATGCCCATAGGGATTTCTTTTGGCCAGGAATGAAAAAATCTGTCAAGAAATTTGTGAGGGAATGTGTTGTGTGTCAAACCACCAAACATACAAACCATTTGCCTTATGGGTTACTACAGCCCCTTCCAATCCCTACAAAGGTTTGGTCTGATGTTAGTATGGACTTCATAGAGGGGTTACCAAATTCTCAGGGAAGGAGTGTTATATACGTTGTGGTGGATAGGTTATCCAAATATGCCCACTTCATGGGAACTCAACACCCCTATACAGCTGAAAATATAGCTCAATTGTATCTAGATACTGTTTATAAATTGCATGGGGTACCCGAGAAGCTTCTTTCAGATAGAGATACTATATTTACTAGCAAGTTTTGGAAGGAGTTGTGGCGGTTGCAAGGAGTTAAGGTTAATTTGACTACAGCCTATCATCCGGAGGGAGATGGACAAACAGAGGCCATTAACAAGATTTTGGAGCAGTATCTCAGGTGTTTTTGTGGAGATCATCCTAAGGGATGGCTCAAATGGTTACCTCTTGCTGAATTTTGTTACAACACCTCCCACCATTCTAGCACTAAAATCTCTCCTTTTGAAGTAGTTTATGGGAGACCACCACCACGAATCTGTGATTATGTACCAGGTACAGCAAGTATTGACAGTGTTGATGTTTACCTCAAAGACCGTCAAGAGATTATGAAGATGGTTCAAGAGAACTTGCATAAAAGTCAACAGAGAATGAAGAAGGGAGCTGATTCTAAGCGGCTACACCATGAGTTTGCTGTAGGAGACCAAGTATATCTGAAACTTCAGCCTTATAGGCAGCTGTCTGTTGCTCAAAGAAGAAACATGAAATTGGCACCTCGTTTCTATGGACCTTTTGAAGTGCTTAAGCGAGTTGGATCCGTAGCTTATGAGCTGAAACTTCCTTCTGGATCTTTGATTCATCCAACTTTCCATATTTCCCAGCTCAAGAAACATGCGGGAGAAAAAATATTTGTGTCATCTCGGCTCCCTGTGACAAATGCTAATGGGCAGATTCTGGCAGCACCTGAGAGAATTTTGGAGAGAAGGTTAGTGAAGCAAGGGAATCATCCTGCTGTGGAGCTGTTGGTTCAATGGGAGGGGCAACCTAGTGACTCTGCCACTTGGGTTTCCTATGCTCGGCTGGTTTCTCAATATCCTGATCTTGTGGGCAAGATCCTTTGAAGGGGAAGGCTTTGTAACAGTCTGTGAGCTGACAGTGGGGCACGTAACCTGTTGCATGAATTGAGTTATTTGTATTTAATGTGTTTTAGGTTTAATTACGTGGTTTAGTCAAACGGTGCTGTTTTGGGTTATGATTCCTTGTGTTTTGGAACAGTAGCCACGTAGATGGTAGAAACTAGGTCATCTTCATGTTAGGGTATATGAAGAGGGCGGCGGCAAGAGAGAAGCTTATGTGAAGAAAAAAGACGAAACCAGTTGTATTTCTCTCTTCCTTCCTTATTCTGTATTTTGGAGAAGTCCATCTCTAACCGGACCTTATCATCTTTCTCCTTTTGATCTCCGTGTTGATTACTCTGTTTAGTGGAATATTGGCAAGAGTTGTTACTGGAAGTTAATATAAACTCTGTTTTCTTCATTCCAGTGTGTGGTGTTTCTTTGTTTCATACGGTTGTGTAACAGATCAAGAAAACCCAAAAAAGAAACAATCAAAAATTCCCCAGAAACCGAAATAACAGAGGAGAACAAAAAAACAAGTCTGAATCCCAGACAACCCTAGCTCTCCCAGATCATTCAAAACCCCGAAAAACCTCCCCCTAAACCGATTTCTCCGCCTCTTTTTATACCCATGGCACCGAATCCTCAATCACCCAAAATCAACAACATCCGGCTTCGGTTTTGTCAACCCGAATCCCCTTTTACTTGCTTTCCAGATTGGTCGTTGAATTACGCCCTTCTCTTTCCGTTTTTCAACACCTCCGGCGCCTCTTTTTCTTCTTCCCGTTTCCCTTTTGTCGGGCGGCGTTTCTTTCTTCCGTTTCATTCATTCATTTCTTCCTCTTTCCATGCTTCTAGAATTAGGGCTTAAACCACGTGGGCCGGGCCTCTACCATTTAGGCCAAGTAAAACACTAAAGCTTTGGGCCGGGCCTCTATCATTTTAAACCCACTAAAACACTAACGTTTTGGGCCAGGCCGAGCTTCGTATTTTTAAAACTTTCGGGCCTAAATTGGGTTATATATGACAAACGGGTCTGCTCGCTTCGTAAACCTTTGGGCTTTTGTAACGGGCTAGGAAATATTTAGGCCTATTGGGTCAACACATGAGTCTTTAAATTGTTTGTTAAATTTCCTTTTAATTTTGGACCCAAGTTTAACTCTTAATTCAACCTATATTTCGAGCTTTATTATTATTTGTATTTTTGGATTTTCTTGGTTAATTTTAAACCCAAAATTGGGGTACAACAGCTGCCCCCCTTTGCATGATTTTACATAGTAAAAGTCATGTAAAGGCATAGTATCCCAATTTTGATCATGTGAATTTTTAAAAACCAATCCAAAATACTTTAAACCACAACTTTAATCCACCAATCATTTCAATCCTGCGCTGAATGCATCTTCGATTTCCCAAGATACAAGAGTCACTCCTAACTTGATCAACCATTAGATTTTTTTATTATTTTAATTGTTATTATTATTTTCTAATCCTTTATTTTATAAAGCTGCTCGGGATCACTATAGCCATTCCCGGTTTGGCGAATCTTAAAAGTACTCTGGATCACTAGGGCCATTCCCGGCTTGGCGAATCATTGGAAATGATTTTACTTTTTTATAAAATGCTCGAGATCACTAGGGCCATTCCCGGCTTGGCAAATCTTATTATTATTTTATAAAATGCTCGGGATCACTAAGACCATTCCCGACTTGGCGAATTTTAAGAGTGCTCGGGATCACTAGGGCCATTCCCGGCTTGGCTCATTAATAAAAATAATTTTTAGAGAAATGCTCGGGATCACTAGGGCCATTCCCGGCTTGGCAAATCTTAAAAGTGCTCGGGATCACTAGGGCCATTCCCGGCTTGGCTCATTAATAAAAATAATTTTTAGAGAAATGCTCGGGATCACTAGGGCCATTCCCGGCTTGGCAAATCTTAAAAGTGCTCGGGATCACTAGGGCCATTCCCGGCTTGGCTCTCAATTTTAATAGGTTTAATCCGTCATGAAAGCATAATAACTTTAATCTGTCCCGAAAGACCCTTTCAATCCACAAATACTTTTAATGCACAACTTTAATCGAAATAATGACTTTAATTCGTCATAAAAACATAATAACTTTAATATGGCATGAAAGTCCATTTTAATCCACAAATAAATTTAATCTGAATCTTGATGATGAAAAGTGTTTTTTTAATCCGAGAAATATTTTAATTAAAAATATACCTGAAACTTAATCTCAAGAGTTTAAAAAGCTTTTTAATATGAAAACATGTTAATTGAAATAACGAAATTGGATCGGTGAAAATCTCAAAATGATTGATGCATGTGTATAAGAATGCAATGATAAAGTCTGGCGCCACCCTATACACTTGTGCAATCGCTAATCGTACTTGACTGTATCACTTTCTGCTCAGTTTCATGCCCAATGTACCGCTTTCACATTTTCCTCTAAACTTTGTTTAAATAAGCTTAGTAATACGGCTATGCATAAGAATGATGAGAGAATATGAAGAGGGATAAGTAATAAGCTCCAAAACGGAATATTTCAGAAATTTTGTTAGGCTAATGCCCGAATGAGAGTAATTTTGAAGATGAATGTCTGAATATTGAAAACGAAATAGCTTACGTCCTGTGCTAAAAACTGCCCCAGTTTTTTTTTTTTTTTTTACGCATCATATCAATATGTCACTTTCTTTCATTATGCGTAATATCTTTTAACAGCATCCGCATTTACTGGATGAGACAAGTCATCTCCATCCATCGTGGACAATCGCAAGGCTCCACCGGAGAACGCCTTCTTCACAACATAAGGTCCCTCATAACTTGGTGTCCACTTTCCTCGATGATCTTTGCGAGGAGGTAGTATCATTTTCAATACCAAATCTCCTTCTTTGAAACCACGAGGATGAATCTTCTTATTGTGTGCTCTCATCATACGTCTTTGGTATAATTGCCCATTACAGATTGCCCTTAATCGCCGCTCTTCAATCAAATTTAGATGTTCATATCTAGTTTGAATCCATTCTGCTTCTTCTAATTCTGCTTCCAAGCAAACCCGAAGAGAAGGGATTTCTACTTCGATCGGTAAAATCGCTTCCGTTCCGTAAACCAATGAAAATGGGGTTTCACCAGTAGAGGTGCGTACCGATGTCCTGTATCCATATAAGGCAAAAGGGAGTTTCTCATGCCAATCCTTGTAATTGACCGTCATCTTTCCTATAATCTTCTTAATATTCTTATTGGCGGCTTCCACTGCTCCATTCATTTTTGGGCGATATGGTGTTGAATTATGGTGTCTAATTTTGAACTGCTCACAAAAGTCCTTCACTATCTTGCTATTGAAATTCGTTCCATTATCAGTAATAATTCTTTCGGGAACTCCATATCGGCACACAATTTCTTTTCTCAAAAATTGAACAACAACTCTACTAGTCACATCGGTATAAGAAGAAGCTTCTACCCATTTCGTAAAGTAATCGATAGCCACCAAGATAAACCGATGCCCGTTGGAAGCCTTAGGCTCAATTGGTCCAATGACATCTAATTCCCACATTGAAAAAGGCCATGGTGAAGTTAGGACATGTTATGGATTAACCGGGACGTGTGTCCGGTCTGCGTAAACTTGACACTTATGGCACTTCATTGCATATCCAATACAGTCTTTCTCCATTGTCAACCAGTAATATCCTGCTCTAATTATCCGTTTTGCCATTGCATACCCACTGGAATGAGTTCCACACAACCCTTCATGAATTTCTGTCATAATCTGCTTTGATTCTAGCTCATCAACACAACGTAGCAAAACCATCCCATGATTCCTTTTGTATAATACGTCCTCATTTAGGAAGAACGTCCCTGATAGTCTTCTAAGAGTACGCTTGTCATTTTCTGATACTCCTTCTGGGTATGTCCTTTCCTTGAGATACATCTGGATATCATGATACCAAGGTTTGCCATCGTATTCTCCTTCTACGTTCGAGCAATAGCCTTGTATCTCCCGTTTCTCAATCTTAATCACTGGGGGTTCTCCTTTTGGGTCTATGTCAAACATGGACGCTAAGGTAGCTAAAGCATCTGCAATCTGATTTTCTTCTCTCGGAATATGGTCGAACTCAATCCAATCGAAAGTCTTTGTTAATTTTTTAATGTGCTGATGATAAGGAATAAGCTTTCCGTCTTTCGTCTCCCATTCATCACTCAACTGTTTGACCACTAACTGTGAGTCACCATAAACCTGCAATTTCTTTATGTTGATGTCTACAGCAGCTTGAATCCCTATTGCACACGCTTCATATTCCGCTACATTATTTGTGCATGTGAAATATAATTTGGCGGTAAAAGGAGTGATATCTCCCTCTGGTGATATTAACAGTGCTCCAATCCCATATCCTACCGCATTCGAGGCCCCGTCAAAACACATCGTCCACTTATTCTGTTCAATTGGATTTTCGTCCTCTTTTAATATAGTTAAAATTTCGGCGTCTGGAAAGCCATGATTCATTGGCCTAAAATCATCAATCGCTCTATCTGCTAGATAATCTGCTATGGCACTACGTTTTACAGCCTTTTGAGTGATGTACTGAATATCATACTCTGATAGAAGCATCTGCCACTTTGCAATTCTTCCCGATAGTGATGGTTTTTCAAAGATATATTTTATCGGGTCCATTCTAGAAATCAACCACGTAGTATGGTACAACATGTATTGTCTAAGCCTGTGTGCTGCCCATGCTAGTGAACAACAACTCTTCTCTAACATGGAATAATTTGCTTCACAACTTGTAAACTTCTTGCTAAGATAGTATATAGCGTGCTCTATCTTTCCTGCCGAATCATGTTGTCCTAGTACACACCCCATTGAACTTTCTGAGACAGTCAAGTATAGAATCAAAGGTCTTTCTGCCACAGGGGGAATCAATACAGGAGGATTCTGCAGATATTGTTTAATCTTTTCAAAAGCAATCTGACAATCTTCATTCCATTCTTTCGGGTTATTTTTGCACAATAACTTGAAGATGGGCTCACAAGTGGAAGTTAATTGGGAAATAAATCTGGCGATGTAATTCAATTTTCCCAAAAACCCTCTAACCTCTTTTTCTGTACGGGGGGGGGGGGGGTGGCATTTCTAAAATTGCTTTCACTTTATCCGGATCCACTTCAATACCTTTTCTACTTACGATAAATCCGAGTAACTTCCCGGAAGTTGCCCCAAAGGTGCACTTTGTTGGATTAAGCTTTAACCGATGCCTCCTTAGACGTTCAAATAACTTCTGAAGATTCTCCACATGATTTTCTCCTTCTTTTGATTTGGCTATCATGTCATCCACATATACCTCAATTTCTCGGTGCATCATGTCATGAAATAGGGTAACCATGGCTCGTTGATAAGTTGCCCCCGCATTTTTTAGTCCGAATGGCATAACTTTGTAACAAAATGTTCCCCAAAGAGTGACAAAAGTGGTCTTCTCACGATCCACCTGTGCCATCTTAATTTGATTATAACCTGAGAACCCATCCATAAATGAAAATGTTGAATGTTGGGCTGTGTTATCCACTAGAATATCAATATGAGGGAGAGGAAAATTGTCCTTTGGACTTGCTCTGTTCAAATTTCTATAATCCACACACATCCTTACTTTACCATCTTTTTTAGGTACTGGCACAATATTAGCTACCCACTCTGGATAATGTGCTACTTCAAGGAAACCGGCATCAAATTGTTTCTTCACCTCATCTCTTATTTTTAGCAACATATCAGGCTTCAACCTCCTTAATTTTTGTTTTACTGGAGCGCACCCCGGTGTTAATGGCAACTTATGTTCCACAATATTTTCGTCAAGTCCAGGCATATCTTGATATGACCATGCGAAAACATCTTGATATTTATGTAGGAGATCCTTTAAGTGTTTTCTATCTTCTCCTACGAGAGCTTCTCCCATTCTGACTTCCTTTTTCTCCAACTCCGTGCCTAAATTAATTATTTCCGTAACCTCCTGATGTAGTTGGATTATTTTTTCCTCTTGGTTGACTTGTCTTTCCATTTCGGGTGGGATATCAACCTCTCCTTCACTCTCACCTTCGGATTCGGCATTGTTAATGAGTGCATCAAAATCTGGTTCATTAATTTTGTCTTCTTTGATGACATTTTTTCCAAGCCTGTTAATGAGATGAGATTGGTATTGGAATCGAAATATGGAGAATTTAACTAATGAAAGAAGTATGGCATATAAAAACTAGACTTTATTTCATGATTGAATACTTTTGAAAAGGGAAACATGTGTTAGCCACGTTAACATAAGCCTTATCAAGCGGGAAGAAATGTGCTTTGAAAATAAAAATTTTATTCTAGTTGCTCCAGGATTTACTCTTGTGAGGCTTGGGAGGGCACAGGCATCTCTAGGCTGGTCCAATTGTTGAGTGTGAAACCCAGGGGACGAGTAATGACAAAATTAGGCCTCACTGTTGATCCTTCTCCTTCTTCTGCCACAGCAATCTCACATGCCCCAAATTGGCCACACATCTGCTGGAAAGCAAACCTCATCTTGGAAGTTTCTGATTTTTCTGGCAGTTTATCACAATAAACTGCCCCAATATCAAGTGTACAATCCTTATCCACAAAACCACCAGACGTAAAGCTATGATAGAGCCAGGGAATCCGCTTCCCCTGGTATTCTGGTTCAATCTCCTCCGCGCAGGCTAACTTTTTCATCTGCCTCTCTTTCCAAGCTCGATTTTTGTCATTCCAGCTTGGCTTATAACCCAGACCCCATCGTTCAGCCTGTTTCTTTATCTGTATGGGCTGAGTAATCCCCTGGTTATTTTTCCCTAAGCCTTTTCCCGGAAGAAAACCGTTTTGCAGCATCTTGGTCACTACTGATATGGTAACCCTTGATACTCCTAATTTTTTAACCAACTCTCCTTCCTTGACCAGATTTGCCGCAGCAATCTCAAATGATTGGAAAGAACTTTCAACTCCATCTACGGGCGCATCGACATGGTCAGACAGGTTAGCAACCATCCATTCTGTCTGTCCTTTGACAATGTACATTCTACCTTCATGTGTGAATTTCAGCAGTTGGTGAAGTGAAGATGGTACAGCTCCCGCAGAATGAATCCACGGTCGCCCCAACAAGCAACTATAAGTAGGTAGAATGTCCATGATTATAAAAGGAACGTTGAACGTTACATTGGCAATTTCCAATGGCACTTCGATCTCTCCCAAAGCTCCTCTCCGAGTGCCATCAAATGCTCTTACTATGATCGTTGCTTGCCTCATGCGTGATCGGTCTATTGGAATCCTGTCAAGTGTCTCTTTTGGCATGATATTCAATGATGAGCCGTTGTCTACCAAGATGCTTGCTATTTCTTGTCCCCGGCACATGGCTGAGATGTGTAAAGCCTTGTTGTGTTCTATTCCCTCTGCTGGGATTTCCTCTTCCGTAAATGATATCAAGTGGGTGGCTAACACATTCCCTATAATTCCATCAAATGAGTCTACAGGGATCTTTTCTGTTACATAGGCTTGATTGAGCATCCTCAACAAGACTTGCCGATGCGGCTCTGAACTTAAGATTAACTCTAAAATGGATATTTTTGCTGGAGTCTTTTTTAGCTGATCTATTATCGTGTACTCACTTTGCCGTACTATCTTCAAGAATTCTTGAATCTCATCCTCTGTAACTGCTTTTTTCGTCTCATCTGGGCAAACTATTAGATATTCTTTCATACCCACGTCATTTGCCCCTATTATTGCCTTCCTTTTTCTCTTTTTATCTGCCTCTATCTCCGTAAGGTCAGTCCGAGCAAAAATTCTGCCTGTCCTGGTGACTCCACTCATCCCGGAGATATTATCCACAGACACCTCAACTTTCCCTTTCCCATAATTCCAGGGAACCTCTCTATTATTGGTGTATGCCAGCTGTGGCAATTGGTCCTTCTTCCTTAGATCATCTTCTACATAATACTGCAGAACAATTGACTTTGGGAGTCCTTCTTTTTTCGGACCTTGATAAAATCCTTCATTAATCATATTCACCTCTCTCTGTTCTTTGTGGCTTTTTCCTACCACAATTTTCTTACCGTCCATCAACAATTGTACCTTCTTCTTAAAATTGAAACATCTTTCAATTGAGTGACCTCGCGCTCCCTTGTGAAATTCACAATATTCCTCTTCTTGATACCCCTCGTAACTAAAGCTAAACTCAAACCCTTCGGTTTGGATGAGCCCATCTTTTAAGAGAACTTCCAACAACACCCGCATGGGCGTCATGACCCGTCCAACATCCCTTATTATAATATCATCTTCATCCACGGCGTTAACCCCATCCGTATGGTTAGGAAGTGGGTTATCATTTACGCTAGGCTTCTCGATAGCATCAAAATTTAGCCAATTGGCCTCCACCATTCCCTGCACTATTCGTTTCAGTGGAAAGCAATCCTCTGTTGAATGCCCTGGCATACCTCCATGATATAAACAAGTAGTATCTGGCTTGTACCAAGGTGGATAGGGTAGTGAATAAACTCTCCCCGGAATAGGCGTGATAGCTCCCTGCTCCTGTAGTTTATTGAAACATTCAGTGTAAGTTATAGGGATAGGGTCAAACTGCTCTCTGGTCCTATTAGGCGGGGAGTTTTGATAACGTGGACGTTGGCTTGGTGAATTTGGTGGGAAATAATTACTTCGTGGCGACTGGTTATATTGATTGGAAGCTGGGTAATGTGATGCCCTCGGCGTGTTGCTTCGAGGTCGATAATCAGACACAGGAGAATTATAAGATGGTTGATTATAACTCATGTTGATATTGTGCACCTCACTCTCTTTCTTTTTCCCTTTTCCCCCTTTCGACATATCAAGCTTGTCGAAATTGATGATGATACTTCCTTTTCTTATGCCTCGCTCTACCCGCTCTCCGGCATGGATGGCTTCTAATATCCCTGTGTAACCTCCTCCAACCATCTTTGATGAGTATGGCTCTTGAAGCGCGTCCAAAAATGCATCTACCAAATCTCTTTCCGACAATGGTGGGGTTATCTGACTAGCCAAATCTCTCCATCGGTATGCATAGTCTCTAAAACTTTCTCCCTCCCCCATCACTGTATTCTGAAGATCAAATAGGGTTGGGATCTTTGCAACATTATGCTTGTACTGCTTGGTGAATAGTTCAACTAAATCCTTCCATGTTGCGACCATCGAAGGATTTAAACTATTGAACCACCGTTCAGCAGCACCTGTCAGACTATCTTGAAAGAAATGTATCAGCATTTTATCGTCCCTGATGTACAGATGCATCCTTCTACAGTACATGGTTAAATGATCCAGAGGCACCCCTGAACCATTGAAGGTGGAAAATGTCGGAAGCTTGAAATCTGTCGGAATGTGTAAATCTTTTACCAAACATAAACTTCCTGAACTTAAAGTCCCTGGGGCCTCAAACCCCCTTTCTGACCTCATCCAGTGCTTCATTTTCTTGAGGCGTGCAATATTGTCTTCTTCAATTTGTTTCTTCGGAGTAACATTCCCTACCTTTAACACTTCAACCTTAGAAGGAGAAGAATCAACATTAGGGGGATCCTTTTTAGTTCGATATTCTGATCCTTTACTGTCCCCTGGAGAATTCTCTTCCATCTTCCCTTTGTCAGCCATCTGTTTCATTAGCATACTGAGTTGTTCTTTTAGTTCCGCTATCTCTAGATTCAGTTGTTGTTCACGTTCTGTTGGCTCTGTCATTGTAGTGAATCGCGATTGCGAGCGAGTGTTATAGGGATGGCCTCGACTTTTCGTTGGTGCAATTTTGTTTGATTTAAGAAAAACCCTCTACATGCAAATGAAAAATTTATAAGAACCAAGATATGCAAAATATGATAGTTTAATATGCATGATGATAGAAATCTCGAACAATATCAGACTTCAAGAAATTATTCATTATTCATAATACTTCCAAATTTATAATTTTTTGAGTACATCGTGTCAGTTTCGACGATTATAAGCAAAGTACATAAACTCCTCTTGGATCCTCCATAATGTGTCCAGCAAACTATATGCTGTCACTTTCTTATTCTGGTACGCATTTGTTAAGGTATTGATCTCTTCAATCTGTTCCGCCGCTTTGTCTTGATAATACCGAAATCTCACACGAGCTTGATCCACTTGTTGATGTATCTGCTCTATCTCTTCCTCTAGACCGGCATGTCTTTTTCGTGCCTCCATGTATGCTTCTGCCATTCTATCAAAATCTGCCTCCTTCTGCATTAACTTTCGGTGACGATGGGTCCAAGCTTGTACTTCTAGCCTTAGAGACTCCCCTTCTTCCAATAAGTGTCTCTGTTCAACTTCAAAGGCTGTTCTTTGGGTAAGATTCACCTCCCTTTGTCTGGTTAATTCTTTCTCTAGCCATTGAATTTTATGGTCCCTTGCAGTGATTCCTTGCGTTTGATTTTCTTCTTCCCGTTCAAACACCATTTTTTCCATCTTCCTAGCCCTTTGATTGGCTTTTTCTTTTTGAAGCTCCAGTATCGAATATGCCTCTCGTAGTTTATTATATTCTCTGTCGTGCTTAGCTTTTGTTGCTTCAACTGAAGTTCGATACTTCAAGATCTCTTCTTCTCTCAGTCTTGTCATTTGACTCTGCTTAGCAATTTCTAATTTTTCCATTCTCCTTTCAGCCTGCTGTGCTTTCTTCTCTCCTCTGGACGCTTTTATTACCAACTCTCTTTTTTCCGCTTCCCATTTCTCCCCCTGTATGTGCAGATCACCAGAGGCATTTTTTTTTTCTTCCAATCGTGCTCTTAGCAAGGCATTCTCTTGGCGGATTTTTACGTTTTCTGACTCATATCTTGCCTGAGCTTCAACCATGTAATCTACGGGTTCATCGAAGGTGTGTACTGGAAATGTAAAACTTTGGATTACTGGTGTAATGCATCCTTTCTTCCTGTTTGCTTGCCATACCTGGTATCCTTCACTGGTATTCCCTCGATAAATTCCTCTTTTAACTTGCTGAACCTGCTTCCATGATTCCAAAATTTTCCTGATCTCTTCCATTCTTCCACTTTCATAATCGAAAGCAAACTCTGCCAACTCATGAGTCATAGGGATAAATTATTTATGTGTCAACTGCCTCAATGCCAATGCAGGAGCATATGCAATGGCTCCCCATAACCCCAATAGGGGAACCCATGGATAACTCCCACATCGATAGATGGCTGCTCCGGTACCCATCCACGGTGCTTGCCATATAACATCATCTAATGTCAATAAGAACTCCTTCCACTTTTCTGTGCCGGGTGATCTTTTAGGCCATTCAGCAGCTGCGAATTCTGCAATAGGACTACTATACCTCATGTATGCTCTCGAAAATTTTATTGTGGGATAGCCGAATTGAGGAAGTGCTGGAAGATGCCCCATTATCCAAATTGTCAACAACGCTGCACAGGCTCTGAATTGTCCCTTGCCCTGTTCTCTACAGTATTTCAATACTCGAAAAGTCTCAGCCAATATAGATGGAATTGGATCGGCACCGTTCAAGTATTGCTCAAAGAAAATGATCACCTGTCCATCCACGTAGCCTTTTACCTTTGGAAAAATGACAGTCCCATATATCAATAGGGCTAGAGCAGGAAAGATCTTATCGTCTTCCAAATGGGCCCGAATATGCTGAATAAGAAAGTTGCAAGATATACACTCACTACTTTTTGCCCCTTTTTCTTTTATCTCTTTTTCAAACTCAGACTTGTGAATTCCCAGAATTTTAGACAATGTGCTTTTAACCCCTGCTTTACGCCCTGGATTATAAATGCCCTTGAGGCCCTCTTTTGGAATTTTTAGCAACTCTTCATACTCCTCCAAAGTGGGGGTTAGGTCATAGATCCCTAAAGTAAAGCAGTGATATGATGGATCATAAAAACTCAACATTGCTTCAAGTAGAGGCACATCGACAGCTACAACACAAAGATACGCAATGTGACCAAATCTCCCATTGAACACATGATGTCTTTCCACTGAAATACTATTCCACAGATCCCTGATTTCCTTGAGATCGCATCGGTCAAACTCTATACTTTTCACACGAGGTAATTGTACATTTTCACTAGAGTGAAGGCCATCTCCATGCTGTTTTTGTCCCCACTGTGATTCTCTGATTACTTCTTCAATATCTAGCATCCCACGCTCCATCATCTCAACTGACACGGTGCTGCTTTGCAAGCTTTATGAATTCTGAATAATGTCTCGATTTCAATAATGTCCAAGATTCCTATATGCAATGCAAGTTGAAAACGATGAAAAAAGGTGATCAAGATCAAGAATGTGCATATGTACAGAGCAGAATCATATATATATATATCAACAAAGTAGAAACATGTATGTACAAGCACAACAATATGTACCACAAATTAAGGTTAGAAGTAGTTTCCTGTGTCTTATAACTCTATGGTCATCGGTTATGGACAATCTAGGCTCCCGACTTATTCCCCCGCCAGTGTCCATTGCTGGAATAGCCTGGGTCCCTCTTAATAGAGGAGTGGGTCGAGTGAGGATTTTTTGCGAGCCTGCACGGGGATTGAAATCCCTCGAAGGTCTCGTTTACTTCATCCTCTCCTAAGGGTTTTGAGCCCGAGTTGTTGGACTCATGAAAAGGTGTCGTGCACAATGTGTGAGGACAATAATATAAAAAACTCAAAAACATATCAACATTCAACACATTTTTTAGAAAAAGAAAGAAAAAAAAAGTAAATAAATAAAAAAATAATAATAAGAACATATCAATCAAAATAAAAAACCAAATATATGTAATTGAAAACAACGGAATCAAATAATGGGATAAGAAAAATTAAATTTAATTGGCCCAACTCACTAGTTTGTTTTTAGAAAAATATATATACATTTTAAAAACTAGTCTTCCCCATCAGAGTCGCCAGCTGTCGCAACCGGTTTTGCGAGAGGGAAGTTTTAAAAGAGAGTCGCCACCAATTGTAATAGGTGCAATTGGTCACCGATTAAAAATAATTTGGTCTGAGAAAATCTAGAGAAAATGAGTAAGTGAGTTTGTTACGTGTAGGGAAGGTGTTAGGCACCCCACAACGTCTGTTTTGAAACAGAATTATTATGAATAAAATAAGAATAAAAGATAAAATAAAAATGAAAATAAAATAAAATTGAAATAAAAATAAAAGTTCAAAATAAATTTAATTAAAATGTTGGGAACCGAGTTTCGAGGATTATACGATATGAATTATCGCAAATCCCGACTCAAATGTACTAACACTTATCACATAACACGTAAATCAAATAACACCGTTAAATTAATCACATAATTCACATAACATGAAAAACACACCTTGAATAAAACACATCATCAATTATATAGTAAAAAAACACGCATGAGAAGGACTCGGTTCCCGTTTTTATTTAGGTAATTCATCATTTCAACCATACTATTAAATTAGTATGATTGAAAATAATAATTTATTACCGAGGGTCGGTTATTGTATTGAAGGCTCCGCACTTCATGAAATCCTTTTCCATCCAATGGTAGGGATTCCATCATTTCATTTCCTCAAGAATCCTCTCGGGATAGCATCCAATGCTTTCCCATTTTGGCTCCGTCATCGGATCAATTAATCAATAATTTATATACAATAAATTATAAACCAAAAACACACTCTAAGCCCCCTTAAAAATCAAATCCTAGGCATTATATGTAATATTCGGCCCAACCCTTAATTAAAAGAAAACTCAATTCAGCCCATTTCATTTAACCTTTGAATCTACTTGTCCAATTTACAAGCCCAACCCAATTTCTTCAATTAAAACATGCTTCATTATTTATATCAGGAACCGAACTGTAAACAAGCATTTATGAAGAATCGAACAAGCCAACAAGAAGATTCATGTTATTGATTGTGTAATGCAATTATCACCTCCTAGTTGTAACATTGATTTGTATCAAATGAAGAATGTTCTGGATTTTCTCATGATGTGGAGCATGATTTGTGCTCCTTTCCCAAATGGAAACAAACTAGCCTAATCCAACGGTGATTTTATTGTTTTTGATAGAACGTTCCTTTGAATCATGCGAATTTAAACCTGTGTATGAATCCACCTTGATGCTAACTCAGACCAATATTTCAAGAGAAACACAGCAGCTATAAATCTAGTATTACCAATTCATTATCTCGGAACCATAACTAGCCCTATCCCTAATTTTAACACCTAATATCCGAGACTTCCCTATCAGGCATCCTCATTCATACGTATATGCATATATATAGACAAGTATATATATGCAGCATCCAAACCCATCATGTTTTTATCACAACCAGATTTTCAAAGAGGGCAAACTGGATTTTATATCAAACATCATTAGCAATCACAATCAGATTTTCAAAGATCATCAAATGGACTTTATTTCAAACACAATTATGATTCATCCTTAGTGTACCTGCTTTGCTCGAATTAATGCATACAGCTTGCTTTCATTCACAAAATAACAAATCATGTACCACATGTAATTGACAGATCAAACACAAGGTGCACTAAACATCCATGGATTCAATGAACAAAATGTCACATGCTTTCCTAAAGATCAATCAAGAACAATAATCAAGTAAAACAGATGACTCAAGAGCCCCCAGACAGTGAACAAAATTTACAAAACATATAATGCAACCCAGAATTATAGGAATCAAAGTTCGCATCTATCTTGTATGGCAATATTTGTTCATGCTCATAACCCTACAACAATCAAGAACACAGCCAGAGGAATTCAATCCGCGATTCTATTGAGGCTGAAACGCATAGCCAACAACAGTTTCTGTCAATCTAACGTTTGATGTTTACAGAGCAAACACAGAAGCACGAAGAGACTAATACTTCCCTCCCTGATCTTATCCTTTCATAACCGAAGCATTGGAACATCAAAATTTTAATAACACATCATAGCAAGGAAATACAAACAGTCCAGTTATGAATCTTTCTCAATATGGTGATACAAACAAATCAATGAGATATGCAGGCATCAAGGGGCAGAACACTAAGGAATCCGAGATAAACCCAATTCAAAATAATCAAATTATTTATCAGTACTCAAAGCCCTCGAATCAACTATACACTGGAGACTTCCTTAACACAAAATCTGCGACTTCAAATTCGGGCAATTGATTCAAGAGAGAAAGAAAAATAAAAAATTAAAATATACCTCTGATTGTCAAAGTGATGAACGCCCAAATGAGAATAGCAGGTATGAGATAATCCCAGAAACAAGGAAAAAACAGAGAATTCAAGAGATTCAAACAATACCCTACTCCAGTGAAACCGAACCAACTCTTTATTCTTCTTAATTCCCCATAGAGGTTCCCTCCAGAAGACGAAGAAAGAAATCCCGAATGTTACACGTGATCAAGAAAACCCAAAAAAGAAACAATCAAAAATTCCCCAGAAACCGAAATAACTGGTGAAATTTGTGGATTTGACCCATTTTGAAAACCGTTTTAGCTATGTAACCCTCATTTTAGAATTTTTAAAATCTAATCCTTTTAGCTAAGGAAATGTCATTCATGCCCCCAAAACTCATTTCCCTTCAAAACATCAAATAATATTATTAAAAACAAATAAAACAAAAATATCTAACATAAAAAAACGTAAAAGTATCTTGCATAGTTTCCAAACTTATTATCTCCCATCTTCTTCTTCTCTCTCTTGAAATTTATTCTTTCTTTCATGTTCTTCTTCTCTCTCTTGAACCTTCTTCTTTCTTCTGTGTTTTTCTTCTTCTCTCTTGAACCTTCTTCTTTTCTTCCATCCTCTTCTTTTCGTCATTTCTTGTTTTTCACTTCAACATTCTTCTTCCCCAAAAGAGCACGAACAGTTCAAATAGTGGATTATAATCAAGAAATGATCAAGATGCAACCACAATCGACTGAAAAATTTATTTCAAGCAGCGACTGTTGTTCATCATTTATGCTATATAAGGTCGGTTCTTGTTTGATCTTTTCTCTTTGAAAATGCATGTCCACTTTACTAGTTTACGTTTTAAGGTTTGGAGTGTGGGTGGGGATTAACATCGATTTAATATGGCGTTTGATTGTGTTCTGAACAACAGTTACGTTTTTAGGCAGAGGATTTAGAAAAGTGTTTGGTTATGTTCTGTTTAGGTTTTTAAGCCAAGGGATGGACATTGTTTAGGTTTATGTTTTGGATATTTACGATAATTACATGGTGGGTTTAGAATAGTTATAACTATTCGGTTTAGAATAGTTTAATAGTGGGTTTAGAAATATTTCAGTTTTTATGTTTTAGGTTTAGAATAATTATATTTCAGTTTAAAATGGTGACATTATGGGTTTATAATAGTTACATATTAGGTTTAGAATGATTTAATTGTTGAAGAATTAAGATAATGTTTTGTATTGCAGGATACAATCAAAATCAAATACAAAATTGAAGCTGCACACAGAATGCTCGCTAAAATTGCATTCTTTTGCAGAGTATCATAGTGTTTAAAACAATGTTACTTTTAGTTTAGAATAACGCTATTAATGTTTATAGCAATGTTACTCTTAGTTAGATTACAGTTACTTTGATATAAAATCATGTTTAGTCACGAACATTGTATTATTTTGTCAACATCGTAATTAATTAATTTGGTTTAGAATAATATCATTTTGTGTTTAGAACTATTATCGTAATATAGTTTAGAACAATATCATATTGGTTTAGAAGAATTTTGCTTAGTTATAAGCTATTATCAAATAAGATTAAAGACATAAAAATAGCATATTGTTTAGAACAAATGAATATTGTCTGGTATATTTGAATTGCATTCATGCATTTCTTTAGTCAAATCCTAGCCCCAGAATTTACTGATTTCATTACTTGCTTAGTAAGACAAAAATAAATTCATGTGAGAACAAACAAGCTATGATTTAGAATAGACATATTAGCATTGAGAATAGATGAAAAAACAATTGGGAACAGAAGAAACATCAGTTGAGATCAATTTTCTTATTGATTGGGCGCTATAGCGTTGGCTCTTTGTATGTTTGTCTATTTTATCCATTAATTGAACATAAGAAATATATTTCGAAACTATGATACTCTTACTTTTTCACCTTTAGCGAATAATTACACTGACTTTAGTCATACCTATAAAAATGTATATTTTATTCTCAACAAGATGACATGAACAATGTCTACCTATGGTTCAAGTATGCCTCAATAAATATCATGCATTTATATTAATGGAAAATTAAATTCAAAATAGATATAACAATAAATACATAATTCTAAACCGAACATAAAAACTATATAATTTTAAACATAAATTAACATCGTTCTAAACCTAAAAATATCATTCTAAACCAATTAAGCACCATTCTAAATAAAAAAAATTAAGAATATTCTAAACCACGGACATATTACTTTTGAAAATAACAATTAATTATATACTAGACAAAATAATATTCTAAACATAAAGTAACAATATTCTAAACATAAATTAACATCAATTGGGCGAGTTGTAACACGCACGACTTATTCTTGTCAATCCACTTACATTGCCACGTGTCGCTGGGGAGTTTTTACTTTTGAAGATAATGAAAAAAAGACTCTGTATTGTTTTAGAACATATTTATGTGCAATTAAAAATCTGTATATAATGTTATATATGTTTTGAACTGTTATATTATGTTTTAGAATCGTACAATATAAGGTTTAGAATGAGTGTAGAACTGGTTTATAATAGTTTTATGTTCAGTTTAGAATTGTGTATTTACTATTTATATAAGTTTTGAACTATATTTTATATAATTTTAACTTTTAAGTTATTTATTCAATCACACATGAATCACAGGTGGACCTTGTTCCAAACCTCTTTAAGCATTCTATTATTGTATTGCATGATATTTTTAAGTAAATCTTCGTTGTGTTGGGGTTTTGGAACTTGATGTGTCCTTCTTGTTTGGTTCCACATTTGCCGAAAACTTGTTTAGAAACAATAAGATAATATGTTGAAAATATATAATCGTTTTATATTGCGTTCTAGTTTAAAACATAGTATATTTTGATTGACCTTATAGTTAATTAAATATTTTTCGGTCTAGAACAGTGTTAATTTATGTTTAGAATAGTGTAAAATTATGTTTAGAATAATGTTCTTTTCAGTTTAGAATATTTTTTTATCTGATAAAATACTGATTGCTATTTTTAAAGGTAATATCCTTGTGGTTTATAATAGTTTTAATTTTGGTTTAGAATGGTGTTTAATAGGTTTAGAATGATGTTTTTCGGTATAGAACAATTATAATTTCTGTTGAGAATTATATAATTTTTGTTTACAATATTATTTATTTCTATTTATAACTGAATCATTTTTGAACACAATATACATTTTTGTAGGTATGACTGAGGTCGGGATAATTATTCGCTATTTTGGGGGGCCGAAAAAGTATGACATGAACTACATATTCCAAAGTGATGGACCTCCGCAATCCAAGGTGTTAAGATTCAAATAGGTTAACTATTTTTGGCAACAAAGTGCCACTGCATGTTAATTTCTAATGGCAAGAAATAAAAAAATCTAAAAAATGTTTTTGATAAGAAAATTATTACACTCATCATGAGAGTTTTAATCAACCTTGTCTTGATTGCTTGTAACATATGAAAGAATATTAGTCACTTCTAAACCAAAATTTTTGATTTTATAAACTTCATTTTGTTTATGTTCTCAACCATTTTCACTTTTGTTGGCTTAAACACTGATAATGACATGTTTGCACTCATCAACTTCATAAATTTGATAGTTAATACCCCACAAAAACTATATAATTCTGCACATAAATTTTCATCGTTCTAAACCTACAAAAACATCATTCTAAACCAATTAAGCACGATTCTCAACCAAAATTAAAACTATTCTAAACCACGAACATATTACTTTTGAAAATAATAATCAGTATTGTACCATACAAAATACTCCATTAACTATAAGATTTAATAGTTTTTCAATCAAAATAAACCTATTTTCTAAATCAGAACACAACATAGAATGCTTATATAGTGCTCAACAAATTAATTTACTGTTTTCCATGACTAGGATTTGACTAAAGAAATGCATGAATGCAATTCAAATATATCAGACAATATTCATTTGTTCTAAACAATATGCTACTTTTATGTCTTTAATCTTATTTGATAATAGCTTATAACTAAGCAAAATTCTTCTAAACCAATATGATATTGTTCTAAACTATATTACGATAATAGTTCTAAACACAAAATGATATTATTCTAAACCAAATTAATTAATTACGATGTTGACAAAATAATACAATGTTCGTGACTAAACATGATTTTATATCAAAATAACTGTAATCTAACCAAGAGTAACATTGCTATAAACATCAATAGCGTTATTCTAAACTGAAAGTAACACTGTTTTAAACACTATGATACTCTGCAAAAGAATGCAATTTTAGCGAGAATTCTGTGTGCAGCTTCAATTTTGTACTTGATTTTCATTGTATCCTGCAATACAAAACATTATCTTAATTCTTCAACAATTAAATCATTCTAAACCTAATATGTAACTATTATAAACCCATAATGTCACCATTTTAAACTGAAATATAATTATTCTAAACCTAAAACATAAAAACTGAAATATTTCTAAACCCACTATTAAACTATTCTAAACCGAATAGTTATAACTATTATAAACCCACCATGTAATTATCGTAAATATCCAAAACATAAACCTAAACAATGTCCATCCCTTGGCTTAAAAACCTAAACAGAACATAAGCAAACACTTTTCTAAACTCTTTGCCTAAAAACCTAACTGTTGTTCAGAACACAATCAAACGCCATATTAAATCGATGCTAATCCCCACCCACACTCCAAACCTTAAAACGTAAACTAGTAAAGTGGACATGCATTTTCAAAGAGAAAAGATTGAACAAGAACCGACCTTATATAGCATAAATGATGAACAACAGTCGCTGCTTGAAATAAATTTTCCAGTCGATTGCGGTTGCATCTTGATCATTTCTTGATTATAATCTACTATTTGAACTGTTCGTGCTCTTTTGGGGAAGAAGAAGGTTGAAGTGAAAAACAAGAAATGGCGAAAAGAAGAGGATGGAAGAAACGAAGAAGGTTCAAGAAAGAAGAAGAAAAACACAGAAGAAAGAAGAAGGTTCAAGAGAGAGAAGAAGAACATGAAAGAAAGAATAAATTTCAAGAGAGAGAAGAAGAAGATGGGAGATAATGAGTTTGGAAACTGTGTAAGATACTTTTACGTTTTTTTATGTTAGATATTTTTGTTTTTAATAATATTATTTGATGTTTTGGAGGGAAATGAGTTTTGGGGGCATGAATGACATTTCCTTAGCTAAAAGGGTTAGATTTTAAAAATTCTAAAATGAGGGTTACATAGCTAAAATGGTTTTCAAAATGGGTTAAATCCACAAATTTCCCAAATAACTGAGGAGAACAAAAAAACAAGTCTGAATCCCAGACAACCCTAGCTCTCCCAGATCATTCAAAACCCCGAAAAACCTCCCCCTAAACCGATTTCTCCGCCTCTTTTTATACCCATGGCACCGAATCCTCAATCACCCAAAATCAACAACATCCGGCTTCGGTTTTGTCAATCCGAATCCCCTTTTACTTGCTTTCCAGATTGGTCGTTGAATTACGCCCTTCTCTTTCCGTTTTTCAACACCTCCGGCGCCTCTTTTTCTTCTTCCCGTGGGCCGGGCCTCTACCATTTAGGCCAAGTAAAACACTAAAGCTTTGGGCCGGGCCTCTATCATTTTAAACCCACTAAAACACTAACGTTTTGGGCCAGGCCGAGCTTCGTATTTTTAAAACTTTCGGGCCTAAATTGGGTTATATCTGACAAATGGGTCTGCTCGCTTCGTAAACCTTTGGGCTTTTGTAACGGGCTAGGAAATATTTAGGCCTATTGGGTCAACACATGAGTCTTTAAATTGTTTGTTGAATTTCCTTTTAATTTTGGACCCAAGTTTAACTCTTAATTCAACCTATATTTCGAGCTTTATTATTATTTGTATTTTTGGATTTTCTTGGTTAATTTTAAACCCAAAATTGGGGTACAACAGAGGTCAAGAAATATGTATTGTACATTAATGATTTAATTACCATTGTGAGATTATAATTGTTAAATGCTCATCGGTATTATAGCATTAATTGGATTCTCCTTATCTATAGAATTAGGTAGTAGTGATGGATTGGGATGTAATACAAGTAGCGTTCTGTACTACGAGCTCGAAAATTAAAGTTTCATGGGATAAGGCATTACATTCGGGCTCATCTTTGAATCCTTCTCTCCAAGTCTTATTCTTAAACCTTGAATTTTCCTTTTCCTAGGTCCCCTCCTAGGAGCCAAACTACCGATCCCCTTGTTTGTCTTCTTCCAGCTTGACATACTGCATAATTTTGCCCGAAAGCGCAGACATGCTCTTTGGTAGGGCCATCATCAAACTTGAAATCACTAGGCTAACACAAGAGGGGGGGGGGGGGGGGTGAATTGTGTTTCCAAAAAACTAAGTATAACCCCAAATGCTAACACAACCCCTAAACTCAAAAAATGATTAAAACTAGACTTGTAAATGCACCTAAAATGGAAGTCTTGACCTCACTAAGAAATTCAATGCCAATGTCTAATTTTAATTGATCCAATGAATGAATGATAATTTATATGATATTAGATGATCCGATGGAGCACTTAATCACCAAAACAAGTCAAGTAGCACAATGTAATGTCAATAATACAAATCTGTGTACTAGTCGGGTAAATGCTATTTGACCTAGGCAAGCAGCTCGGAATGTAACGAAATTTGGTATGCAATATGAAAAAACCTTAATGAACATAATATCAAAAATTCAGATCAAAATTCGAACTCTAGCTATATGAACAGTAGACAGACAGATTGATATTCCAGAAAATTAACAATCAAAAATATACCTAGAATCCACTAATCACAAGTTGTTCAATCACAAGCAATATCCCAACAAAAAATGGCAGCAAGCAACACCATAATATCAATTTCTAAAGTACACAAACAAGCAAATATAATCAATATCAATTCAAATCAACTCAAGACAGCAAGTATTAATTCAAAACACACCAAGTAACAAATATAGCAATCAAAGCAAGTAAAGCGTGTGCACAAGGATATATAGTGGTTCGGTGAGCACACCTACATCCACTACCTAAGCCCTCAAGCTTAGGATTTCCACAATCCACTAAAGGATGTTGGTTTTGCAAGTTCACCAACCAACTTAGGGTTTTCAAGAACACCCCAAACTTCTCACAACCAAGGTTTGAAGAACACCTTGAACTAGGGTTTCACAAGTTCTACCCCAAACTTCACATAGCTTCTCAAAAGTAATGCCCAAAAAGGGAACTTTTACAAGTGTTTGGTTCAAGGTTCTCACTAGATTAGCTCAAGGCTAGAGGGTTGAGAACTCACAAGAACAAAAGTAGTAACTCACGGGTAGGATGAAATTTTGGCTCAATATGTGGCTATCTCTCTCCTAAAATTTCACACAAAACTCCGAAGATATGTAGATGAAGAATGGACAAGCTTTGTTGAAGAAGATGAACTTGAACACCCAAATATGACTCCACGGGTTCTCTTTAAAGATGGTGTTCAAGAATTTGTTTTGATCTCTTGAAATGATGAAAGTAGACTTGAATGCTTGTACACACAATAGCTCAAAGAGATCTTGAGGAAGAAGGCTTGAATCAAGAAGATGAAGTTGAGAGCAAGTAGGCTTGAATAGTTAGTCAAACTTTTGCAAAAGCTTCTTCCACACACTAGACGTTGCTACCACCTATTTTTCATTCCAAACAAAACACAAACTTAGCCATTGGATCAACACCTCTTCAAATCTTGGCCTTTCATTTCCTATAAAATCTGGACCCTTCATTAATTCAACCACTCTAATCCTAGCCTTTCTTTAATTCAACCACTCCAAACCAATCCTTCAAAAATAGTGTCGTTGGCATCATTTTGTCAAGAGTTCTCATTTTGAGTTGCACCTTGTTTGGATCAATCAAATGAGTCTTCTTCATGAAGCAACTCTCTCTCAAGGAATGCCAAACAAGTCCATCTTAGATTCTGGAAAATATAATAACTTTATGTCATCTTGTCCCTCCCTTGTCTCCATAGTCAAGTGTTAGGCACAATACCAACCAAGTATTTCAAACTTGTATTCCCACTTCTTTCTTGACTCCAAGAAAAAATTAGAAGACTTGTGCAAGCTCTTGAAATAATTCTCCAGCAATAATAACACTAAGCACATGGCTGGAACCATTTCTTGCACACAAAGTATTAACCTTGACTCAAATAGGGTTGACCATGACAAAGCCTGTCCAAATGAGCTTCAAATCATGATGCACGAATTTCCTCAATTAAATAAGCTTAATAATAATTTAAATCAGCTCATAATGATCAATTGATTAAACCTACAAAAAGAATAGATGACAAAGCATCCCATTTTTTGCTTGTAAGCTCAAAGAGCTTCAATGCTTGCACTTGAGTTAACCAATATGATATAAGCTCAATAAATTCTAGTAAGCACATGATAAATCAATTTATCCATATAAGAATCTGCATACAAAATTTCACTTATAATTGAGGTCGTTTGGTCATTCAATTTGATCATGCAAATCTCAACTAGGCTAGTTTCACAACTACACTAGTGAATTAATTTCAACTGACAAATTAAATATGATAGATTTAAAATTGACCTGAAAATATTTCAAAATGAAAAATTTCAGTGTGTATTAAATAATTTTCAAAACAAAAATCAAGTCAATCAGAGATCATATGAATAAGTTATGACAATTCAACCAACGTGTGCACAGTGTGATGTTTGAACAATTTTTGTACTGCGAAAATGAAAAAGTCTAAAATCATCAAATTCAAATCAAATATGATCAAAAATGATTCCAAAGATATATAATGAAGCTTAAACTATTAGATAAAATACATTTCATGATTTATCCAAATTCATCTAAAGTTAAGCACAATCAAATAGTCCAATACGTATTTTTGTATCAAAACACAAATGTAGGACATATGGTCCAACAAAACTCTCTCGCAGGTTATGCTCCCAAGGGGGTCCAAGCTGAAAAGTATTCACTACACTTTTTCATCGCAATCATTGATATCTGCTTAAGTATCAAAATACCTGGCTGCATAAGCCCGAAGCGATTTCAACTTTTTTAGATGTAAAGTAAACAGTCTATCTGTAATATCCTGAACCCAATTTTTGGAAAAATAATTTTTAAAATTAAATATTTTTAATAAATACTACATGATTTTAAAAGAATATTGGCGCAAGAATCACTTATATCGGAGTTGAATTTGAATTATTATGAATTTTGGAAGTTTAAGTAATTATTATAGAAACAAGGGGCAAAAAGGTAATTTCACTTGAAAATAAACTCATATCTTCTTCTTCGTCAGCCACCGAAAAATGGGTTTTTGTGATTTCTTCACCAATTGAGGTGTGTGAGTTATCAAAACAAAGATTGTAGAGAGTTGAACAAAACTCAAGTGGTATTGTAGTCAACGGAGCACCTTAGGCGGCAAAATCAGGAAGCGAAAGTTGCATTTTTTGTGACTTTCGAGCTCAATCACATCTTCAATTTGATGTGTGGTTCGCCGGCTAACGTTCACCGAAATCGTCAGTTTCAACGGCGGCAGTGGTTCTACCACTGTTGACCCGAGTTGACTGGGTTTTACTTTTGACCCGATTTGACTGTTTTTGATTGGATTGACCAGTTTTGACTATTTAAGTTGACTTTTATGGATTTTAACTATGTCGGGTATACGTACCTGTATTTCGATGCAGGAGACTGATTTGGGGATTTTGGGTTCGGATTTTGGTGAGTTGGGTACGTACCTGGAGATCGGAATGAGGTGGGTACATCCTAGGGGATGCTCTTCGATGTAGGCGATGCTATCGAGTACCTTATATAGCCTCGATCCTCATCTATTATGGGGACTACCTGGACTAGGAGACACCTTGCGGGGATCAGGGTGGGTCCAAGGGAGGATTTACTAATGTTATATGGATTTGAGTTTGATTATGATTGAGTACTGATTTGAGAGTTGTACTTGAAGATGGTAGTGGTGGAGCCTACTCGGTGTCTACCCTGCAGATTGATGATTTTGATGATGTTTATGATGGATCGATTTTTCGGAGATTTTATATCCTATCAGTATATCATTTCATGATTTCCTTTATACTTTCTATATCTTACAGGTTTTCTTACTTTATATCTGATTTATTGGAGTTCGGTAGTACTGGTGTGAAATCCCGACCCAAAATTTTTAGTTTTGGTTGAAATACGGATGATCCGAGAAGTACGGAATCATGGAAAAAATAGTTTTGGAGCTTGGTTCGGTAAATGGGGCATAACTTTTAGTATACATGTCCGTTTCGGGTACATAATATATCAAATCGAAGCTTGAACCGAGCCGAAAAATAAAATTTAAGAAAACTGGGTTTCTGAAAAACAGAGACCGTCCGGACACCCAAAACAGCCGTCCGGACGGTTTGTGCAGGAACTGAGGCAGAGAAATTTTTAGAGGAAGTTTTGGTGCTGTGAACAGTAGACCGTCTGGACACCTTAACGAGGCGTCCGGACGGTTGTCGGGAAATCAGTTTTTAAACTTTGTTTTAGACATTTCTGGGCATTTCACAACCTTGGGAGCCCGACTAGAGAGAGAAAGTGAGAGAGAAGAAGAGAGAGAAGGAGATTTTGGCAAGAGATTGACTTGGAGATTGTGGATTGATGATCCTTGAAGCTAAGTAAGGAAGATTCAAGGTTGATTCAAGTGATTTGGTAAGTGTTTCATAGTTTTTGTAATTCTAGGTTTTTCTAGATTTGCTAGATTCTTGAAGAGTTGAGTGCTATGCTTTAGATATATTGTTTATAGGTTGATTTTGGATGTTTATGTAGATTGGTTTGTGATTTGGAGTAGAGTTGAGCTTGGGTTGAGTTTGGAGGATTTTGGAGAAATTTCTAGAGAGAGAAGGTGAGTAATTTCGAAATTATGGATATAATTGATGTTTATATGAGTTGTTGGTTGTTTATTGATGCTTGTGAGGGTTGGGTTATGCCACATTGTAGGTTTGGGCAAACCGGAACCCTAGGAACGGAATTTGGGAAATTGTGGTAATTTACTCGAGACGAGGTAGGGGGTTTCCAACCATACTTTCTATCGTTCGTTTTCGATATGTAAAGAGCTTTTCGATTCCTCATTGGTCGTCCTATTTGTGTTTCCGTCTTAATTGCTCCTAAGGGGAAACGAACCCTAATTGTGATTCTTGTTGATTCTTGATGTTGCATGACCCGAGTGTGTGTGTTCCATCTCCTATGGACACGATGTGATTTCCGTTCATGTATCATGGTAGTTATGTATATATATATATGTAGGTTGTTCATATATATATCTATTCAGCATGTCATGACATAATGCATTAGTGTTGCATGGGGGACCGGGTATGGACTCGGGAACCTTTAGGTTTCTTGAAAGCTACTTGGAGGGATGACGAGGTGATGAGAGTTATCACTGAGTCATGTGAACTCCAAGTAGGGTAACGCACTAGGGGTAAGGTCAAGAGTGACTTGCCTTGTGGGGTGCGGGCGTGATAGGTTCACGCAACCGGATGATCCTAGGAGTGGTTGGTTGTGGTGAGCTTGCTCCCGTGCAATATTTCATTGAGTTGCAATGATATTGTGGTTGTTATGCTTCGAAAGGGTTGTCCGGGTAAATGTTGATGTGAATTTGTTGAGTATACGTTCATGTGGTAGTTACATATTGATGCATTACTTCCTTTTGGTTCTATCTATATTGATGTTTACTTCATACCCTACTGAGCTTCTAGCTCACTCCTTTACTTTCTTCCTTCCACAGGAGACACTGGTACAGGTACTGGTGCTGCGGATCGGTGAGCAGGTCGTGTCATGGATGGCCCTGGATAGAATAGGGTGCTAGAGATATACTCTATGCATGTAGGTGTACGTAGTATATCTATGTTGAGAGAATATAACCATTTGGCACGGTGGTGCTTGTATGTGGAAGTAGATGTTGATTTATGATTATATTTGATGTTTTATAAATCTGTGTGTTGATTTATATGTGATGCCATCAGTTTGTGCATGCTGGTAGTGGATGGCCTGAGGCCTAGGGTCAGGATTGCATGTGGTTGAGGCCCGAGGCCTATGTTTGCTAGGTTGCTAGTGTGATGTTGTTGTTGTTGCGTTTCTGATGCAGGTGGGCACTCTCCGATATACGGGGAGGTGCCGTCGGATTTTCGGTTGATCCCGGATGTTCACACTAGTGACCTAGGAAGGGTGCAAAGAGAGCACCCAGTTGCGCCTCCGAAAACGGGGCGTGACAACTGGAGGGTATCACCATTTGAGTTTCTATTCATTCTACTTATACTTCTTGAGTTCTTCATTATGTTTATTCCTATGATTGATATTTCTCCATATAACTACTGAGCTTTGTGGCTCATCCCTTTCATTCACATTTTTTGTAGATGAGATAACCGGAGTGGATGATCAGCGTAGAGATGCATGATACGTGATGGGTAGCTGCTATGTGGATATTTGTGTATGTTTAGTATATATTTTCCATTTCTATGATGTTTTGGATTTGTCGCTGTTGACTCCGATTTGCATGTCACAGTATGTTAGGATTTCCATTGGGATTTATCTATATATGTGTGGGTACTTATGTAGACAGATTGATGATTCATAGTAGCTTGAATAGATATTTGGTTTAAATCCGGTTCGGGGAACGGAGGGGTTCCCTGCCTGTCACGCCTCTGGGATTCATGGGTGCTCATCTGCACCTATGTGGGAGAGGGGCGTGAAAGTTTGGTATCAGAGCAAGGTTATTTAGCTTTTGTGAGGTTTATTTAGCTTTGGTAAGGTTTATTTAGCTTTTGGGAAGTTGTGCATTTTCTTTAGTTTTTCCCCAGCTACACATCATGCGCTTCTCGGCTGATCTGGTGAGTTATCCCGTCTTTTACGTTTGGGGGCATTAGATTTATGTAGTTGTACGTTTATTTTTTAGACATGTGGACACACGTAGTACATGTACTCGGGTTGAGTGTGCTACCCGCGGACGTGGGCAGGGTAGAGGTGAGCTTTCGGATATCATTGATAAGGTCAAGTTGCCGATACCTCAGGAGGTTTCGGTCGTGCAAGGTCGAGATCGACGGGGTCACGACCGTGTTGTTCATGATCAAGTAGTGGAGCAGTTACCGACTCAGGCAGCACTTATAGGTGTAGAGGGTGTAATAAAGACTTATGAGCAGCAGTATCAAGACATGACAGGTATGATACAGACCATAGGTCAGGCGGTAGCAGCTTTAGCTTCACAGATTGAACCGCAACTTATTATCGACGCTCAGGGGCTAGCTCTTCCAGTGGCTACACCAGATTTTGTTTGTGCACCTATTCAGTTATCACTTATCATTTAGTCAGGAGTAGGTTAGATGGTTCCAGTGCAGACAGCACCACTAGCAGTTGACCCTTGCATCACTGAGTTAGCTTAGTTGATGAAGCCGATATCCCTAGTGTATCGGGGAGTTGTAGATCCTAAGACGACCAAGGAGTAGTAGATCCTAAGGTGTTCAAGGATTTGTTGCGATAGTTGAGGAGACAGATGGTGACGCTTAGGATTCCGGATGAGAAGAGAGTTGTATTGGCTTCAGCATTTTTAGAGGATGATGCTTATGTCTGGTGGGAGAGTATGACTATTGGTAGAGAGTGTATGGAGATGCCATGGCAAGAGTTTGAGACCCAGTTCCTAACATAGTATGTTCCCCAAGCCGTTCGCGTTGCGAAGGCCAAAGAGTTTTATAGTTGATTCAAGGGAAGGATATGACGGTGTCACAGTATCAGGCACGATTTGAGGAGCTTGGTCGGTATAGAGAGGAGTACATTTTCGCTGAGAAGAAGAAGATACTGAGGTTTCAGCGCGGGCTGAAACCCTGCATTGTAGAGTGTTTAGCTGGGATGATGGTTCGCACCTATCGGGAGTGCATTGACAAAGCACTTGATATAGAGAGGAGCATGGTTGATTCGTTAGATTATTGGGAGTAGTAGTAGTAGACAACGGACTGATGGTCAAAGATAGAGGCCGAGACAGAATTAGGGGTAGAGATTCCATGACAGGAGGGTCGATCGTTGGAGTCAGGGTCAGCAACAGAGTTCTTAGAGGCAAGGACAATAGGGTCCACGACAAGGATAGCAGGGGTCCGTGATAGGGACAACAGGGTCCATGACAGGAACAGGGGTCCATATTAGGACTATATTGTTATGTGTGTGGTCATACTTGACATATGAGATTGGACTGTCCTATTGTGTTTCTATTGTGGACTACCAGGACATATCCAGATGGATTGTCCGAGGAGACGTGCAGCACCATTAGGTAGAGGGCAGAGAGCCCCAACACCAGCAGTACCAGCACCTAGAGCTCTAATAGGCAGAGGGGCCAGACCTCCAACACCACCTATGAGACAGTAGTAGCAGCAGCAGAGACAGGGCCAGCGAGCCGGAGTTCATGCAGTTACACCCAAGCCAGCACCAGACCGTGATTTCATTGGAGGTAGAGTTCTACTTTTCAGTTCTTAGGCTCGTGTTATATTTGATACTGGTGTCACACATTCGTTTATTTCTACAAGTTTTGTTGAGGTATTGGAGTTAGAGATTTCGGGTTTGGATAGGAGATTAGTAGTAGATTCTCTTTTAGGATCAAGTATCGTAGTGAGGGGCATCTGTAGAGGTTGTATCTTTCGATTCGCTGGCCATGAGTTTCGAGCAGACTTATATGTCATGGAGTTCACTGACTATGATGTGGTACATGGATTGGACTGGTTGACCGACCATGATGTTTTTCATAGATTGTATAAAGTGTAGGCTCATGCTGACATCACCATCTGGGCGAGTTAGTTTTTATGGGTAACGGGTTATTACGTGTTCACACTTTTTCAACTACCCAAGATATTCTGACTACCTAGTGGCAAGCTTGACTTCTACATCGGATATTGAGGTTAGCACAGCTGTGCCAGTGGTAGAGGAGTACTTGGACGTGTTTCCTGAAGAGTTACTAGGGTTACCACCGTAACGAGAGAGTGACTTTGTGATTGAGTTATATCTGGGTACAAACTCTATTTCTATTCCAAGGTATAGGATGGCTCCAGCAGAGTTCAGGGAGTTGGATAGGCGGTTGCGGGAGTTGTAGGGTCTAGGATTTATCAGACCCAGTACTTCACCATGGGGTGCTCCAGTCCTCTTCGTGAAGAAGAAAGACAAACCGATGCGGATGTGTGTAGGCAATTGAATAGGGTAACTGTGAAAAACAAGTACCCGTTGCCAAGGATAAATGATATGTTTGATCAATTGAGAGGTAGTCACTATTACTACAAGATTGATCTCATGTCAGATTATCACTAGCTTAGGATTCGGGAGGAGGCATATCGAAGACAACATTTCGTACTTGGTATGGCCATTATGAGTTCTTGGTCATGCCGTTTGGGCTAACCAATGCCCCAGCAACTTTTATGGATTTGATGCATAGGGTGTTTAGACAGTATCTTTACCAGTTTGTGATAGTATTCATCAATGACATATTAGTGTATTCGGCCACAAAGGAGAAGCATATGAGGGATTTGGAGATTGTATTGCTGACACTCAAGGAGCATCAGTTGTATGCCAAGCATAGTAAGTGTGAGTTTTTTGGCTACTCAGGTGAGATTCTTGGGGCATGTGATATCTAGAGATAGAGTGGCGGTGGATCCTGTCAAGGTGGAGGCCGTGTTGGATTGGAGGACTCCGAAGACAGTGGAGAGTTTCGTAGTTTCCTAGGATTAGTAGGTTATTACAGGAGATTTATAGAGGGATTTTCATGGATTACTTCACCAATGACTGAGTTGATGTGGAAGGGTGTTCCTTTCGCGTGGACTGATAGAAGTGAACAGACTTTTCATGAGCTAAAGACCCGACTCACATCCCCTCCAGCTCTGACCATTTCAGACAGCGGTATAGGTTACCATGTATATTGTGATGCTTCAAGGATTGGATTAGGTTGCATACTCATGCAGCGGGAGAGGATGGTTGATATGCTTCACGACTATTGAAGCCACATGAGAGGAATTATCTCGTACATGTTTTGAAGTTGGCTGCTATAGTGTTCGCACTTAAGTAGTGGAGGCATTACCTTTATGGGGAGTAGTTTGAGGTGTATTTAGATCATAGGAGTTTACGACACTTATTCACACAGAAGGATCTGAATCAGAGGCAGCGAAGATGGATGAAGTATATTGGAGATTATGATTTCTCATTACAGTATCATCCATGAAAGGCTAATGTGGTGGGGGACGCCTTGAGTAGGAGGTTGGCAGTGGCATGATTGTCACGACGGGAGTTTGATTTGGTTGACACCATTGGGAAGTACCATTTAGATGTTGATGAAAGGGGTGATAGATGCTTCTTGAGGAGTTTGGTGAGCCGTCCAACACTAGTACATAAAGTGTAACACCCTGAACCTTCGAATAACCTGTAGTGGTAGATGTGATAAGAGAGGTGATGTCATGTGTGACCTAAATTGAATTGCAATATCTTTCATAAATTCTATAATGAAATTTAAGATTAGGGATGAAAGAATAATTATAATCGGAGTTAAAATGAATGTAGTATGAATTATGGAAGTTAAATAAAAAGGATATTATAATAGATATTATGGTGGCAAGGCCGTAAATATAGATAGATATATGGTGTAATTAAGTAGTAAGGCAGGGGTAGGATCGTAAAACAGAAATATAAATTTAAATAAAAATAAAATGACAGCACGGAAATCGAGACAGGAGGAAAAGCCCTAGGATCACTGTTCCCTTAGGAGACGGCGGAGACGGAAGGTGCCTTGACGGAAACGGGGGAGATCCTCGACGCTTCTGACACCGGAAGGAAGGTCGTGGCGGGGGGAGCTCAGAGACATCAATTTCGGATGGAACGGTGCAGTGGTTACCGAGCAACTACTGGGAGAATGCACGGCGTTGCCGCCCGTTCTTTGCCAGAATCCCTCCGTTTGCGGCCACGCCTCAGGTAAACGGTTACATCGATGGACTCGTGGAGGCATGACCGGTTGGTTGGTTCCAGACGTGGACACCACCGAACCGTCAAAGGTGGAGACCCGGCGTTCCTAGATACCGGGCCTGTTAGACCCGGTAGTGTGAGGAGGAAGGGACAACCGGGTCAAATTGACCCGGTTGAATATTAAACTAATTAATTAATATAAACAATAATAATAGGATAAATTGATTAAAAGTGATAGTGTTAATAAAGGTTAATAGTGGTGAATATTGTTATGGATTACAGGAACCAAATTTTATAATTGAAATAATTGTGGATGTTGTATGGATTTCAGGTACTAATCTTTATAATTATATTATCGGGAATGTTGGGAGCAAATCACTGTAAGTAGTACTCAACTGTATTACGAAACTTTGTGACTGTGAATTTTATGCGCTGTTATTTGTATTGATGGTGCTATTATTGTATTGACTGTGATGTCTCTTTGAGTGTATATGATAATGATTGTACTGATTGGATGTTTTCATGAGACTGAGTTTTTGATGATTTGAGTATTCGTGAACTGTGAGGTGACATGCGATGCTGTATAGAAGTAACATTTTATGGTTGTACTGTATGAGGCATAGCATATCATGGCATACATGACATACACATTAAGGGAAAACGTTTTTACGAACTGGGTACAACTGTTACAGAGGGGGTGTACGGAAATGTTGAAGGTTGAGGTTATTATTGAAAGGGTATCTTTGAGATACAAAAGAGGAAAAATCCCGATCGGTTGCTCTGTAGCAGTTTACCTAGGTTAAAGGCCCGAGTACTGGAAAAAGGATTTAAATGGCTGACTGTTTTTCTAAAGATGAGGTTCATGTGCATTCATGCATAAGTACTACTTGCTGGGCCTCGGCTCACTATGTTCCGTGATGCAAGTATTAATTTCTTAGACGATCATGCTGACTAGGAGTTGATGGTGTCGCCGTAGATCCATGATAAAGATGCTCATGTGACGGAAGCTAATTTTCACAGAAGAATAATCAAATAAGCTTTTCATTTATTTATGCACTTATAATTAATAGCTTTGATGTATAGTAATAAATGTAGATTCGGAGAATCCGAATGAGAAGTATAGGATTTACGGTAGTATTCTTAGAGGATATTAAATTGGAGGTTATTGCTTATTTAAAATATATAAGATGACGTCTTAAATTCAGGTTAGGTTAGTATTAACTTGGTGGAATTGTTTCTTGCAGTGGATCTACGTAAATATAATGGTAAGGTTATACTGAAAAAATAAGTAGCGTTCTGGACTACAAGCCCGGTAATTAGGGTTTCGTGGGACGGGGCGTTACATAAAGTGTTGGATGCACAACTCGGCGATGTGACTTTTGATGATATCGAGGATATGGATGGTTGGATTCGAGGTGCTGGTGGAGGAGTTCATTTTAGAGGCCGACTGGTGGTTCCGGACGATGCTGAATTGAGAGGTGAGATACTTAGAGAGGCACACTATTCTCAGTTCGCGATACATCCTGGTGCTATTAGGATGTATTGAGATTTACGGAGACAATATTGGTGGAGCGAACTGAAGAGAGATATGGCCCAGACTGTGATGAGATGCCTTACCTATCAGCAGGTGATGGTAAAGCATAGGAGACCTCCTGGATTGTTACAGCCATTTCCATTTCCCCAGTGGAAGTGGGAGCATGTGTGTATGGATTTTGTGATGGCTTTACCAAGGACTGTGAGGAGACATGATGCCGTGTGGGTCGTTGTTGATAGATTGAAGAAGACTGCTCACTTTTTACTGATTCAGCAGACTAGCTTGGTGGACGTACTTACTAGACTTTACATTCGAGAGGTCGTACGACTTCATGGGGTATCCGTGTCCATTATATTCGATAGGAATCCTCATTTCACTTCTCGCTTTTGGAGCAGCTTTTAGTACACTTAGGGGACGATGTTGAGTTTCAGTATAGTGTTTCACCCATAGACTGAAGGGTAGAGTGAGAGGACTATGAAAATCTTGGAGGACAAGCTACGATCATGTGTTTTGGATTTCAGGGCTGATTGGGAGACGCCCATTCCACTGGTAGAGTTTGTTTATAACAACTCCTATCAGAGTAGTATTCAGATGGCACCATTTGAGGCACTTTATGGTAGACCATGCAGGTCACCACTATGTTGGTCAAAGGTTGGGGATAGACCTTTGTTGGGACCGGATTTAATTCGACAGACCACTGAGGTGGTATCAGTTATTAATCAGCGACTTCTGATGACCCAGTCACGTCAGAAGAGTTATGTAGATAGGAGGCGGAGGCCTTTAGAGTTTTAGGTGGGTGACCACGTATTCCTCAAGGTTAGTCCAATGCGAGGAATACAGCGTTTTGATAGATCGGGGAAGTTAGGCCCTAGGTTTATTGGACCTTTTGAAATCCTGGAGAAACTGGGGAGTTTGGCATATAGGTTGGCATTGCCACCACATTTATCCAGTGTTCACAGTGTGTTTCACGTTTCGGAATTGAGAAAGCTTATAAATTTATGGAACAATTCAGTAGAGTGTGTATCAGGTGAATTTGAAACAGTCTTAGCATGCTCATATCTACGTGACTTTACCAACTTAGAGCAATGAGGTTTTAATATGTCCTTTAACACCACACAAATGAAAGATAGACACGAATCCAAAATGATTATAATGCATGTGTCATGTATCCTGTAGGTAGCCTACGTGAACTGGTGGATGCATGCTGCATGTAAGTTACATGAGCTTTTGATGCATTTATAGGCTGAGATGATGAAATAACAAGAGCTTTAACTTTATGTACCTGTTTGGAACTAATACCTATGTCTTCATCTTCAAGATTTTTTCCTTGAACAAACGATTTGAAATCTTTTCCAACCTATTGTGGCTCACCGATATATCTAAGTCCATTCCTAATTCTAGCTTGCCTCATCAAACCAAACAAGCTATCCAAATTACTTGTTCTTACCTGCAAAGTTTGAAACATAAAATATTTTGATAATTCACTTTGCAAGTTAGAAATTGTACCTTGTAATTGTTGTATTTTTGCTTGATCATGATCCTGGTGCTTTTGCATCTCCTCAAGATTAGTGAGTAATTCAGCTTCACGAACCAATCATTCTTGCAGATTGGTTTGTAGTTGTAGTTTGGACTTATGAATTTTTTTTAAAAAGCTATGACTAGTTTATTATAAGCATCTTGAAGATCAACAATATCATCATTCAAATCTTCACTCAATTCACCATCGGACTCAGAATTCAGTTCCACATGGATTGACCCAGTGAATTCAACTAGTGTGCTATTGTCATCATCAGACTTGCCTTCTTCATTGTTACTTTCACTCTCACTAAATGTTGCCTTCATGGACATATTATTCTTCTTTTTGTTTGCACACTCATGCGACATATGCCCAAAATTGTGACATTCATAACATTAAAAAGTGGCTATGGATTACTTAGCTTTCGTCTCAAATTTTGATTTCAAATTAGCCTTGTTTGGAAGACTAGTCTTCCCCTTTTGCAGCTTGATATATTTTTTGAAATTTTTGGCTAATAAGACCAAACTCTCCTTGTCATCATCTGAGTCTTCTTGAATACACTTCAAAGCAACTCCTTTCAGCTTTTTAGGAATCCGAAAATTTGCTTCATATGTTTGTAAGGACCCCATAAGTTCTTCTACCTTGAGTATGTCAACATCCTTGCTTTCTTCAATGGTAGCCACCTTAGCTTGAAATCGGACTAGCAAGGAACGTAGAATTTTCTGAACTATTTTGGAGGGTGAGAGTTGTTCACGAAGTGCAAACATGAAATTCACTATATCATTCAACTTGGCATAAAATGATCAAAAGTCTCCTCTTCCTCCATCTGTAACATCTCAAAAGAAGGTCTTAATTTCTGTAATTTTGAAATTTTCACAGCTGGTGTACCTTCATGTGTAACTTCCAGAATATCTCATGCTTCTTTTGTTGTCTCATAATTTGCAATTCGTCTAAATTTCTCAAGACATACACGAGTGAACATAGCATTAAGTGCCGGATTGTTCCAGCCAACACTATCATATTCAGTAGTAGTCCAAGATGTTGTTGGTTTAAGAATGATCTTCTCTTCATCCTCTATAGTCGGTGGTGTCCATCCATGAAAATCTGATACCAATTGAAAATCTGAGTACGAAAAGTAAATAAAGTGAGACACGCAATATTTATGAGGCAAACCCAATCCAAGGGAAAACCTGCGGTGTCTGTAACCACCAATCTTTGAAACAATCCACTATAACAAACGGGTTACAAGAATGTCCCTAGAGCAAGGATCCACATCACCTACACTAGTTTCTAGCTCGAATCACTTGACACACCCAACCACAAGTAGATCCACCACAACGATGCTCTAGAGTCCCATTGAAGTCTTCAAGCTCCGAGAACACACAATAATACCCTCAAAGTGTAATGCAAGAATGCATGAATTTTATCAAAATAAAAACTCGCTCAAAAAGACATGAAACTGTTTAGAATATGTGAGTTAAAAAACTTAGGGTTATTTGGTTAGCAAATGCAATATATATGACATGTGTAGGAACCAAGAAAACCCTAATTGATGGCCTAAAGGATATGTATAATATTGACCCACGAAAATAGGAAAAGATTGTGTCCTAATCTTTGGAATCAAGGCCACAAAAGATAAGGAAAGACTTCCTTAGAGTGAGGAGATGATTATCTCTAAAAATACGAAAGAGATAAATCTAAATAAGAAGAGATAATCATTCCTAAACAAACTTGATTTTATACCAATCAATCAATCTATCCAAATCAATTAATGAAATAAAATCAGTTAGCATTATCCAAATAAAAACATATCATGTAATTCTAGATGCACATTTTCAAAAGACTTTATGTTCATGTATGCTACATCAAAGTTACCTGAAATCGCAGTAAGCTCATGTAAGCTACATGCAGGTTATCTGAAATGGCAATCAGCTCATGTAAGCTCCATGCAGGTTATCTGACATCTTCATTTGACCTTTAGTTCACACGTAACTCTCATTCTATCCTACTGTGGATCCAAGCTATCCTAAACTAGGAAATCACATTGTTCAAGCATAGTGTCACATACATATTCCTAACATGCTGTATCTTGGTGTGTTGCCAATGATATTTGTGGCCCGTTTGAGCAATGGTGTGCTTTAGTGAAGAAGGGAGCTTTGCAAAGGAAAGCATGGAAGTTATTGTTTTTTGTAGCTGTCTGGTCAATTCGGAAAGCCCATAATGTGCTAATCTTCATAGATAAGCAAGTGATTTAGAAAGAGGTCACATCTCTTATCTTTCATCGATTTCAGGAACAGTCTCAGGTATTTCTTCCCTCAACATTTCACATAATATCACCTCTGGAATTCTCGACAATCTCTATTGATTCATTATCAAATAGGAGATCATCCAGGCACCACAATGGTTGGCAATCACCAAATATGGGGTTTCTTAAGTGGAATGTCGATGTGTCTAGCAATGGTAAACCTAGGTGAGCAGGTAAGAGGGGGCTGTTAAGAAATGAATCGAGGCAAGTCTTATACTATTTTAGCTATAATGCAGGAATTTGTGACTCCAATCAAGCTGAGTTCATGGCCATTCCGAAGGCATTGGAGCTATCTACTTCTTCTCCCATTGTTAGGCAAACTAACATTATTCTGGAATATGATTCTTTGAATGTATGCGGCTTGGTTTACTCTAAGGGGAAGGTACCTTGGAAACTAAATTTTATTCATAACGCAGTTGTTAACTCAATGCTTTATCTCTAATCAATTTGTTTCACGCATATCCCATGGGAAATAAATGATGAGGCTGACATCCTGGCTTTAGAAAGAATTCTTTTGTTGGAAGATAAGATTCGATGGTTCTGAGTTACGGTTTTAGGGCAGCAAGCATTATTGAAGTTTCATAGGGATGTTTTTCTTTTATTTCATGTTTATGCTATGTAATTTTTGTTTGTTCCTGTTCTTGTTTCAGCCTTCTTCTGGAAGGCTTAACTATATGTTAGGTTTTCCTCTGCCTTGTGAGGGTGTTTATTTATATTAATCTTGAGGCTAAGCCTATTCTATAAAATAAAAAAACACATTTTACTTGTGTGAGTTCTTTAGTTAATAGTTCTGTTGTCGTTGAAAGTACCGTGCTCCGTTACGTCTTATCTTTTTTACATCTAGTATGAGTGACTAAGGTGTGTTCTAATCCTTTCATATGAGTTAATTGTCAAGTTTGGCCCAGCGTTTCTAAACAGCATTTGCCGTTTGAGTCAAACGCAACGTACTAGCTCGTGTTTGGAGAACCACATTCCTACGCATTTCGGCTAGCTTTAGACAAAATGCAGTTCAGCATCAAAAGAGGGACTAGGGTGTACATCAGTTCAGACCTTCATGCGAATCGACTCGAAGAAGGTCGACCAGTCTTCTCCGTCTGTGGAAAGGTACTGATCTGCCTCCCCATCTCTCTTTCTCCCTCTAGTCGTCTCTCAACTTCTCTCTTAACTCGTCTTTGTATCGATTTCGACAGTGTTCATGGATGAATAGACGAACTGCCGCTCCTCCACCTGATGCAAACAGGACAGGTACAAATCTGCTGCCTTCGTCTCCCTCGTATACCACTTGCAATTATTTGTTTGATTTGCTTGTATTATTGGATAATTTTTTCATCTAAGACATGGATGAATGCCTAGGTTTTTGGACAGTGTGATTTCTTGCTCCATATAGGAGAAATCGTTGCTCTTGTGCTTTTTCTTTCTTTGCCGGATTTGGAAACTAGTCAAATTTTAGTTTCTCTTTATAGCTGCATCGTTTAGTGATAGAGAAACCTGTATGAGTATCTGAGTATCATTAGCACTATAATTTGCTTAAAGCATCTTTGTCTAGTCAAAATCACCATGCGAGACCATTACTCCTTCCCAGTGGCCTTTGAAATTTGATTTCTAGTATTTTTTTCTGTGACTGATGGATTACCTTCTCTTTTGCATATTATTCTTTCTTTCATTTTATGATAAAAATGTGCAGGGGAGTGGTCTTTTTCTAACGTATTGATGAGAAATCTCTCATGAGGTCAAAGTCTTGCGCTTTGTATGAGCTACATTGCATGTACATTTCACTTATGTTTCAATCTTCATTTCGATAATGTCCCTGATAGTTTGCTTGCCTCATTATGTCATATATATCATTAGATTCATAAAACCGATCAAATAAAAACATAATTTTTTCAAAATTTTTTAAAAATGTCTTGTACCCCAAAAGCTTAGATCCTTATTTTAAGTTCTTATTTTAGGTCCTTATAAGAGAATTCCCCTATATATATATATATTTGGGTTCTTGGTGGGTAATCGAATAAATAAATTTACTATCAAGTTAACATTTATGTAGATCTCTTTTTTTAAGGATAACATGAATGTAGTCTAGCCACGCTTAGATTAGTTTGTAGTTCAAAACTATTGCTCAACTTTATTATTAATTGTTTGTGCCTTGCTAATGTTCCAATTAATTGGTTGCTACTATTCTAATGTTGAGGACATCCAGAAAATGTATTGAGTCCATGAGCTGTTTAATGGGGGTCCTATATCATAAAGTGGCATTCTCGTTGCTATTTTTCTATGCCCATAGTTGAGGGTTTCTTGTTCTTAGGCTTTTTTTTCACAGTATTAAATGTTTTGATTCTATCGTTAGGCCTACATTTGTTCACTTACTGTTTATGATTGTATGGATGTTATTAGTATGAGTACCCCCCCCCCCCACGCCTTCCTACACAATCAAGTTCGGAAAAGTCAAACTGGGACTCTGCTCAGACTAGAATTTATGTGAATCTCTGTGTTTAATAAGTGAGGGTAGGGAGGAGGCCAGACTCTCATTTCAACAAGAAAGGTTAGCAGAAAATCGTAGCCGATTTTGCCGAGAAAATCGGTAAGCGCTACGATCAACCCCAGATGAAAAATCAATGGGACAATCTCAAAAAAGAGTACAAGTTGTGGCAAAAGTAAGGACCCGAGAACTTGGAACAATTGGAGCTACTATTTGGTCGTCTTTGTCCGACCAGTGAATTTACTTACATACCTGGGTCATCACCTAGGCGAGGGGACGATGTAGAGCATCAACCAAGGACTAGCATTGGCGACAATATTCAGGTTAATTCCGTTGGCACCAGAGAGTCCACTGACACAGATTATGACAACACCAATGATGTTGAGGTTGAAATAAATAGCCCGTCAATTACGCCAGTTCGACAGAGGTGAAGGTCGCTCACCCCTACATCTCGGTGCAAGAAGAAGCATAAGGCAGCTGATGTACATGCTGACATCAGTGCGTCACTAGACAAGTTAGTTTCTGTTGTCAACAGCAAAACAAATTCAATTGCAAGTGTACCTGAGGGAGGGAATAAGGCTGAGATTGTTGATTGCTTGCAGATTCTTGAGGACATTCTAGAGGTGGCAAGTGGGGGACCCTTGTTGGATTTCGTTTTGTTGCTTTTTCAGAATAAGGTGAAGAGTGAGTACTTCGCCAGTATCTACCGCAAGGATTGGAGGTTCAACTGGCTACTTGCTGAGTTCAAGAAAGAGGGGGTGGTGCTACTAACAACTGAAAGCGGACATGAAGAGTTTGTTTTACATTTACTACTTACCTTGAACTTTACAGTTTACTGGACTTTGTTGAGGGACTTTATTTACTTCTTTTATCAGCTTTTTATTGGGATTTTTTAAGCTTTGTTTGTACTGGACTTTTTTTAATCACTTTGGACAGTTTTGTATGGACTTATTAAGCTTTGTTTTTACTGGAGTTCGTTTAATTATGAGTTTTTTATTGAAATGAAAGAGCTATTTTTGCTAGACATGTGCAGGTTATGAGCTATTTTTACTAGACTTTCTATATTTGTGAAAGGAATTGTTTAGGAAGCGTGAGCTGTTATTGCTATGTTTGGGATTTTTTAAGCTTTGTATTGTGAATTGCCTTCTGGATCTTTATTTTTAATATGGCTTACAGTGTTGCTTATGGACTTGGGGTATGCATTTGTTTTGGTATTTCTGTTGATAGGAACATATAAGTTAATTTTGAATTGTAGCTAACCGAAAATTATTTTATCAGGTTATCGATAATAATGCTGATGAAAATGACCCGTATAATTTGGTTGACTTTGCGATTATCGGGGTGGCGATGGCTGCTGCAAGTGAGTCTTTAGGTTCGGTAACGCGAGGACCTTCTCGGACATTGGCCCAAACATGGCGTAAGTATATAACTAAAGTGCCTTGATTAAGGTCCATTCTACCATGGTTCTGGTATTTCGTTGGTTCAATCGGTCATAATGATTTCCCTACTCTTCTTCACATACTGTGTCAGCCACTTTAGGTTGGGAATTAGGGATAATTGGCGCATGGAACCACTTATGTGATGAACCATTTGGGACACTATCCAGTCTTAGTTATGAATTAATCTTAGAATTGAACTTAGTTTGAGTTTAGGCTCTCAATTGCAACTTACATCCCTCTGCACTTCGTCACATGCAACTAACAATGAGTGGGATATCTTAGTTGCGCATTTAATTTAATAGTTTCATTATATGTAGACCAAATTAGAGAAAATCAATACAGATTATAGGTTAGTAAAGTGGGTGGTTTATTTGAGTGGTGAGGCATGTATATTTTGCATACAGTTAACCAAATCAACCAACTACCATGAGCAATTGATTTGACACAAGAAATGAGCATGCAAATAAAATAAAAATTGATTTGTCTTTTGCATTAGACCAAAAGGGGCCCATGCAAAATATGTGTTTTGTAACTTTAATTTTTTTCTTTTTTATAGTATTAGATTATTAGAAAAACTTTTAAAAAAACTGGTAAAAACTCTCCATTCAAATTCTTTTTAAACTTTTACTGTGGCTGTAAAAACAATTTCATTATTAGAGAATATTTCATGCTAAAGAATATATTCCTCGGCAGAGAATATCAATAATTATCTATGTCAAATTTGGTCTTTTCTTATTGGTGCTTATTTATTGAGGGTTCCCATTTTTTGAGTGTATGGTGAGCCTGAACGCAATTCATAAGTCTTTCTTGGTTTCACGTGTTGTTGTTTTAGCAGCCTATTTCTTTTATCACCTCTAATGCACTTTAAAATTTTCAAGCCCATTGGCGAAGTTGTTTGATCATGGTGAGTTCATTGTTCTTTTATTTCCTCTTCCAATGTACTACGACATTATAAAGTTTATTATAATGGTGGTTTGCCAAAATATTGCAGGATGTGATACCCATGCATGTGCGGTGTGTGCTATTATTTCTTTCACTTGTTGTTGACTACGACTGGTAAGTACATTTTCTTTAACATTTGTTTTTCATCCTTACAGTTTGAAAGCTCGACTTTTGCAAGCAACGCCTTGCATGGAGGATATATTTTTTATGTTGGTCTACACCCATTTACTATTTACATGCATTTTGTTGGAAGAATCATATCATTTTGTTCCATTGTTCCAGCTAAATTTTCTGTACCGGCTGCTATTATCCCCTGTGGATACAAAGTCAAACAAATGGACTATATATTTGACTTTTACTTGCCAACCGTTTCAATCGAGAAGGTTAGTACATATATTAGCGGTTTATTTTTTAGAAGGTAATTTCCCTATGTTAGCGATTGCGTGCGCACTAAAGTTAAATTATATTGTTCTCATGATGACTTCATCACAAGCGAAACGAAGCAAGAAGACAATCTTATGGTTGAATCCGAGGAGAATATTGCAGATTATGTTAGAAGCGAATTTGAAAGCGATATGGTAAGATGTTTAATTCAAATAACATATGAATTTTTTTGTGTTAAGTTCAAATAAATATTCATTAATTTCTAATAGCATTTAATACATTTACAGGTGTTCAAATTACGCCAATCATTGATCGATTGGGTTCAACAAACCTGACGCAATTTGGCATATATCATCATTGTCAAAAGATCAGATATTGGTGGATTCGATAAAAAATACAGATTACAATTCAAATTTGATCATGGTGGCAACTACCAAAGCGAAAAACTCTCAACAAACGTCTGATCGGAGTATCTTGATTTTTTAGCTAGTCTGATTCTCCATGACTTTCTTCCAACTCACAAACGTCTCTAGGAATTCATCTTTACATCTCATGGTGTAAACCTATAACCACCTAGAATATTCATCAACAAAAGTCACAAAATAGCGTTTCCCTCTAAATGATGCATTCTTTGAAGGACCCCAAGCATTTGTGTGCACATAATCCAGTATCCCATTAGTCTTATGGATAATTGTCCCAAATGTAGCTCTTTTTTGTTTGCCCATAACACAATGCTCACAGAAATCTAACTTGATGGCAGCAACACCTTTCAATAAACCTTGTTGAACAAGATCATGCAAAGATTTTTTACCTGTATGTGCCAACCGCATATGCCATAATTTGGTAGTCAACTTGGCTGTAGAATCTATAGCCTCGGTAGTAGCTGCTACTAAGCCTGTAATTGTATTCCCTTTCAAGTAATACAAGTCACTCTCACGAGTGCCTTTCATTAAAACCATTGCTCCAAAAATTACCTTTAAAATGCCATCTTGAATAGCAATCCGATAACCTTTGCTTTCCAACTGATCGATGGAGATGAGGTTCTTCGTCATCCCTAGGACATACCTGACATCCTTTAACTCTCTAACCACTCCATCATGTAACTTCAAATGGATGCTACCAATCCCCATAATCTGACAAGGTTGAGAATTTCCCATCAGAACAACACCATTCTCCAACTTATCAATGCTAGAGAACTAGTCCCTATTGGGACACATGGAACGTAGCCCCAATATCTAAAATCCACTCACTAGAAGTTGCGGAATAAACAATTGATGAAATGATCATTGAGTAGTTCGAACCCTCATCTTCATCCTTTTTCTAAGCAATATTAATTGACGAAGAAGTGGAGTTATCCTTCTTCTTTGCCACCTTTGGAAAATCTTTCTTCCAGCGCCCTCTCTCATGGCAAAAAGCACACTCATCCTTAGCAAGCTTTCGTCCTCCTCTTGATTTGGACCGACCCGAGAGGAACCACCATCAGATTTCTTTCTATCTCTCGACCTCCCATCTATTGCCATAGTGCCTTTGATTGTGAATCACGCGATGCCTCTTTATCCTTCTTTCTGAACTCAAAATTCAACAATGTAGTAGACACTTCTTCTAAATTTTCCAAGTTAGCAAGCAATTTAGTGAACTCATTCAAGTGCTCACTTATAGATGCACCCCTTCTCATAGTGAAGCGATAAAGCTTCTTCAACAAATGGAGACGCTTCTCGATGCTCTTTTTCATGTACTTATCCTCCAAAATCTGTCACATCTCCCTAAAAAATCTCACATCAAGTACTAGATACTTCAAATCCCTCACTGAGCAATTTTGGATAGTACCACATGCACGCTTGTTCATATGTGCCCACTCTTTATCATCAATGTCATATGGCTTGTCTTCCAGCACTTCATCAGGATATTGATGCGCTAGGGCATCCATCACCTTGACATGCCATAGACCGAAATTGTTTGACCCATCAAACTTCTCCACATCCAAAGGCTCCTTTGAAACAATTCTAGATTGCCTACCCAAAGCCTTCCCACATTTGCCTTTAGTAGACTCAACCTTCTCATCATTAGACAACCTTAATCAAATTTGATTTCAGCACAAACAAGACAAGAATCCCAATTATAGATAACAATCTCAACAAAAAGTCAAGGCAATAGCAACCCAAAATCAACACAAAATTCTCACAGGAATTTTATCAAATACCTTGTGGGCACCAACCTCTCAAATTCTCCACCCAAGTATAAATCTATTTAGAATCAACCAAAGAGAACCCCAAGATTACAAACCTTAAGCTTTGATATCAATTGTTACAATTAGAAGCCCAATATGCAATGGAATTGGCTCAATCGACGAAACCCTTGTTTGTCCAAACCAAAACAAGAACCACTCTAGTATGAGTAATCAAATATGTAGAGAAAGTAAAACAGTTATAAAGACAAATGAAGAACACAAGAATTACATGGTTCAGCGTTACCCTACGTCCACGAGGAGAAAATGGGGTGTTTATCACATTAGGTTTGAGAGAGAAGTGTCAAAAGTTACAAAATAAAACCCCGGGTCCCGACTTTTTAACCCAGATAATTGCGTGTGTGCCTAGGCGCTACACTAACCCGCCTATGAGCTACAGTAATGCTTCTAGGGCAGATTTTTCACAAATCAACATTGAACAAATTTTTTTTAAAATTGTGTTCAATACCTGGTTAGTATTACATTCTTTCATTTTCCTAGATTGTCTTTTGCCCATTGATTTTTATATTGTAATTATGCCTCCTACTTGAATGTAATGTTCTGCAGTTAAATTCCATTACATTGATTCTTGCCTGTTTAGAGTTATCCAACTCATATCCTACACAAACCCTAACTGACCCAATATACTAAACAAACTCTAACTTGTCTAATACCTTTCTTGTTCCTGTGAGGGTGAAGTGAAAGTTGAGAGAGTTAATAAAAAGGGAGTTGTTGGATGCAAAAGTGGGAGGGACATTTTTGTCATGAGAGTGTCTTTATTTATCAAAAAAAAGTTATTACTTCTTTGTCTTATTTTATATTACGTACATTATGCTCTCAAATGGGTTTAGGACTTGCTGTTGTTTTTGGGTAATGTTTTGTAATCACTTGAACAAATATCTTTTTGGTAGACACATTTAGGGTCTGCTTGGGAGAGGTATTGGGAAGGGTTGGATTCGCGAACCCCTTTTTTCAACCCCTCAAAATGGGGGATTGGGAGGTGTTCACTCACAAAAACACCTCCCAGCCTTTCTCAATACCAAATAAGGGTTCACTTTTATGAACCATTCCCAACTCAACACCTCCCAAACCCACCTCTGCAACCCCTCCCAACACTCATGCCAAACATAGCCTTAGAGTCTAGTAGTTAATTATTCAATAAATATGGAACATGAATAAAGAAAAGAAGAACTAAGGTAGTAAGATCTTGTTGTGGTACAAATTGGTGTATCAAGGCTCTAATGTGTTGGTTTTATATTTTTAAGCAAATTGGTTTCCAGGGTAGTTACACTTGTAGTTTTGAAGTTTGATTGAAAGATATGGATGTTTTAAGCATGTTATTTTTGAATTGAGAAAACTCACTTCACCTAAGTAGACTTTTCAAATAGTTACAAATTTCATGTTGAATTATCAATGTTGTTTTACGGTTAGTTAGAGTGTATTAAAGTGAAGTTTTGAATATGTTAACTGTCTATTAGGCTATGCTTGGATTGAGGGTCAAGAGAGTTATGTGAGGGAGAGTAAACAAATTACTTGGATTAAGAATAGGGTTTTAGGGGGGGAGATGATAAAGGGTTAAGTGAAGGGAAAATTTCATATTTTTTATATATTTCTTTCCCTCCCAAATTGACGTGTTAAGGACAGGAAGAGATACATATTTTTTAAAAAACTTAAAATACCCGTGAGAAATCTTTAGAGATACTCGCTTTTGCACTTTTATTTAAAGGTATTTTAGTAACTATAATATTTTTATCCCTCCCCCTCACTCAAAACTCTCAATCCAAGCAAAGAGTATAATGAACACACCCCCGATTTATCTCCCCTCAATCCAAGCAAAGTTATGTATAAAATTTTTCCTTCCCCTCACTTAACTCTAATTAATTCTCCATATTTTTTTGTCCCTCAATCGAAGCAGAGCCTTAATCTCTCCATCTTTGTTTCTTCTAAATTTGAGGAAGTTAATTCGATTGGGATAATTTTCACACTTGAGGATCAAATTTTTTTTTATTGTTTTTATTTATACTTACTAGCCGTCTAATTGGTGTCAAACTTTATCCTACACTACACCTATTATACGCGTGACTGAAGCAGACGAAAATTCAGACATGAGGATTTTTTGAAGATTGAAAACGTGTCTGAGAGTGCAATAGGACCAATACTGCATCGAGATAGGTATCTTTTGGCTTTAAACCTTCCCTAGTGAAAGTCTATCAGACTTACTTAACTTGTTAGTGGACTGACGCCTTATACTGTCAAATGTTTATATAAGCTCAGACAATAAACCTCACACAAGAATGATCCAATTCATAATTAGTTCTCGATTGTGTTCATTGTTTCGGCCGTGAACATCTTGGGTTTAGTGAGTGCTTTAGAAAATATCGCCTTTTAAATATTTTCATAGAGTCGGCCTTGCTCCACTCACATATGTGATATCCTATAAAGAGTCCCAATACTCCACTTGTATGTTACAACATATAGGAATAGTTAAAGCTTCATGCTGCTCACACTTGAGTTATTCTCAAATTATGTTTTCCTATTGAACATAGTCCTTGGGATCTCCAAATGCTAGGTCATGTTTCCATTAGGATAACTTATTGAGTTAAGGCTTTTAAGCCCATCCCCCTCGATGCACAGTCCGTCACCTCTCTACTCAAACCTTTAGTCAACATATCCGCTAGGTTTTCTTTAAAGTTCACAAAGTCTAAGGAAATTATTCTAGTAAAGAGTAACTGTCTTACGGTATTCTACTCCCATTTAATAAATTAAATAAACTTTCTTATTCTATAACCACAAAATGTTTTTAGGAATAACCACATGACACAAATTATATGATCAAACTATTACTTTTGATAATTATGATCTTAATGTAGCTGCAACCCCTACATTATTACATTCTAAAATGTTTATCACACTAATCATATTTCCTTAAATATTTGATACAACGCTCGCTATCAAGCTCATTCGCAACAAGAACATATCTAAATCTCAAAATTCTAGAGGTTGAGGACTTCCAAAACCAATAAGTAGACGCACAATTTTCTCTCTTCTAATAAAAACTACATTTTTCATTCATGCTCCAAAAAACCTGATGTAGGAATCAAATTTTGAACAACAGTTACTAGTTGCTGATATCAAAAAAGGAAGAATGGGGCCAGTCGAGCTCACCACACACTCAACAAAAAATTACAAGCATAAAGTTCAATGCAAAATTTGTAAAAAAGAAGAAGAAATACAATTGTGAGATTGTGATAATAAACATAGATATCTTTCAAGGATGGTGGTACAACGTATGTGCAAAATGCAAAAGTAAAATATCAACTTGTAATGGAGTACTGTCATGTAGGACGTGTGGGCGAATTTCAAACGTGCCCATAGCATGGTAAATTCATTTGTGTATCAAAATAATAAAGTGTATTACAACAACAATTAGTTTTGGAATATAACTTTGGCTGATTAATTTTTTGCATGAGTTACAAAGTAACCGTGATTGTGAAAAATGTATCAAAATACTAAATCTCATTGAAAACTCAAGTTCAATGCGAAATTTGGAAAAACAGAACAAGAAGTTGTGAGGCAATGATATAACACATGTGCAAAATGCAAAAGTGTAGTATCAACTTATAATGGAGTACTGTTATGGAGGGCGTGTGGGTCAATTTCAAACTTTCCCATAACATGGTAAATTCTTTATGCATCAAAATACTAAAGTGTACTACAACAACAATTAGTTTTGGAATATATTTTTGGCAGATTAATTTTTTCTTTTAGGTACAAAGTACGTGTAGTTATGACAAATTCCAAGCAATGATAAAATTTCTCATGTTGGGCAAGCTTGTGAAAAATCTCATCAAGATATTAGCATCCAATTTGTCTGAGCTCCCAAGTTCAAAAAAAGATGCTATCTCACCAGCAATGGAACAACTAAGAGGGAAAATATGCAACTTCATCAATTCAATCAACGACCGAGATTCAAATCGTACAGAGTTGACATAATGTCTCAAATGTACATCTACACGATATGTCTCTTGAGATTTGAGGCCAACCATCGATTACAAACAATATTGATAATGTCTCTCAGTATGCTGGTTAAGACTCACCAGCTATTTATATAGGAAAAGATGCAGCTATGGTGGACAATAGAGGAAAAAAGAAAAATGCTGATGATAATTATAAGAGCAAAAGGCCAAGGTTAGAATATACATTCGAACTACAAGAGCCTGTTAGATACATTGTTAATTGAAAGAAAAAATATTATAACATGTGAATAACACCCTACCAACTACAGTCTCACAACAAATGTTTATTACTATAGACACTCAAATGCATAACTCGATGACGCAAATGTGGTCAAGATGAACAACAAAAGGTAATTGGGAAAGAAACTAGTTGAAGACTAGGGTAATGATGATACCTATGTTTAAATATTGCCCTTAACTTACATTGATGTTGCTAATAGAAAAGCCGACTTATGATGGATGGAGTAGTTGTACAGATGGGCATCTAGAAGATTAATTTTGTGCACATTTGAATATTCATGGAACAATGTGAAATATTGGGATTTATATGAAATTAGGCAAACAAGAGGATAATCAAAACACTCTATTGTATTGTATGTAAATAAAACTGTTTATAATAAACTGTTCCCTCTCTCATTTAAGTTTCTATTTAGGATAAAAAATAATAACTACAGATAGTTTAGATGATAATGACTCTAGAATAAATTAGTTTGTAAAAGGTTCATTGATGGTTGTTCATAAACTCTTGATTGTTCAACGAATGATCAACCTAGACTAGACAGTGTTTAAATGGTTCTTTAATACACATACATGAGCTAGATTCTCACTTTAAGAAACTAATTACATATTAATTAATTGTATACATGAAATTTAGGCGGATCTATACTGCACTTATGGAACAACACTTCTTTAATTGATTATGAGAATTGAATCTTCTAACAACTGCTTAACTCTCATAAAATCTCTTCAAACAGTTGTAATGATGAATCATAATACGAAGCTTGAAAACAAATTCCAAAATATTTAGCCACTCAATCATGCAAAAGCAAACATCTACATGCAAGGATTTTATAGTTTAACAAGTACCTCATCGTTCAAAATGCTTTAACTGTGGCATTAGAATCATATCTCAAAACACGCCTAATGATTATGCATTCAACGGATTACAAGCCATACATCATGACAACAAACATGTTAGCAACAACTCTGGAAAAAAAACTAGATGCAAATATTATCATTGGCAGAGGAGATGAAAACATCTTGAAAGGTTTGTACTAGTTAGCCACCCACCTAGAAGACTCGGTCACAAGAGCAAAAAATCTAAGCTGGTACATTTTGTCTACAATGCTGAGATAATAGTCAAGTAAAAGGACGCACTGGAAAGAGCTATCGACTGGAAATTGCAAAGTTTTCTAAATTAGTAAACCTAACCATAGATGAAAACCCAAGGAACATAAGAAGAAAACAAACAAACTGATGAGAAAGATTATCCCGTTGCACATTGCAATAATACAAGATTTTATCCAAGAGAGGAAAGAAGGCTACATAGCATACATCAAAGACCTATGCAAAGCAACTTAAGACATATATGGCATTGTGTATGCAGGTTTGATAGTTGTGGATAACAATCACCCATATAATAATCCAACAAATGAGTCAGATAACATAGTCAGCACACTTGACTAGTATGCATTTCAACTCTATACCTTGTCTTTAGATGCTCTGCAACTATTCAAGAAAAATCCCAGCACTAGCACAGGTATGCAAAAGTTTGTGAATGACAATGAAACCTTCAACTACAATATATTCGCTATGAAAGAAATAGTTAACTCAATGGAAGAGAAGATGGTTGTGCAAGAAAGTAACGCAAGGTATATAGTTTACATATTATGGAGCTTGTATTTTGAAAGCATCTCATGTTGTTAATAGTATAGATTGATATCAAACCCCCTATTATAAAGGGATATGCACATATATGATAGGATATCAGTGGATCCTTTATTTTGGTTATGAATTACCTAGTTTGAGATTTAGACGAAACCTAGCAAGTCTATAAGTGGAGTCATTTTTTGTTCATGGTGGCTATGTAAAGGTTAAGCTATAGCACCCTCGATGTAAATATAATTAAAGTATGTTATTATCTTAAAATTATTCATCAATTCCGCACTAACTAATAGAAACATTTATCATTTTACATAAAGCACATAACAGTGTAATTATCAGTTAACACTGTAGTACTTCTATTCATGATAATATTCTATTTCAAGTTAATAAATATCAAAAAAATTACCAAAAAAATACCAGAACAAAGACCCCAACCACAAAACATCGACAAGAAAATTGTAGCAAAGTCCGAGCTTCAAACTAGTGTATATATATATATAATGTATACATATATAGTTTAGTGGTAAGAAATCAAGGGAGAGGGAATAATGTATGAGAATGTGGATGTATTAAGAGATGTGTTTTGCTGATGTAGCTAAGTATGTGACTTGGCTTTTAGGTAATAAAGGTGAGACTCAATATCAATTTTAGCGGGAAAATGATGGAAGAATAGAATGTTAGTAGCTTGAATTTTGGAAAATGAAAAAAAAATTATTGGAAGATGAATTTTACTGATGTGGCTGTATTGAGAGACATGTTTGCTAATGTGGATAACTATATATGTGGGACAAATTTTATTTAATATGGGTGAGACTCAAATGAAAAGTTAATGGGAACATTTGTATTTCCCCATTGCAGTTTATAGTTTAGGGTTTAGGTCCTTTGGAAGTTTTAAGGTTTAATTGTTCATATTATTTCATCATCCTCTAAAGTGTACTGTTAGACTTTAAGAGAGTTCCAAAGATGATATGACTCATCTACTATAAATAGGCTGACAATCTCTGTAACAAAGGACACTAAAAATATCAAGAATATAGGTGTGTGTTGAGAGATCAGTAAGGGGCTCTTGAAGGGTGAAATTCATGGTGTTATCCTTTTGATTAGCATCCATCGACCTTTGCATTGTGAGATTTTTCCGTTCAGAAATCCTAATCAAGGAAGTATAATTGTATATATATATATATATAATTCCTACATTGGTATCAGAGGTTGAGGTTAGTATTAGTCACCATGCTAGGTGTTTCGTTCATAGGAAGCATGCTTTCTTTTCATAAAGTATGCTTGTTTTTTCAATTTTGTGAAAACTATGATGAATCATATGTTTTTTTGGATGAAATTTTTCATGAAAATACTTATATGTATGTTAAATGTATGCTTAAAATTTTGGACCTAAACACATAGTGTAAAGAGAGAAAATCGTAACCCTAACTGAATGTACCCGAAACTTTGTATGCTATATGCTTTTGAACCAAAAGGTTTTTTGTCAAAAATTTTGCATGGTTGGAATCCTCTTGTCAAAATCTTTCAAACGGTATATTCTATGCTTAATTTGGATAATTGGTTGTAAAGATATGTAACATTGAAATTTTGAATCGGATCAAAATGTTTCTTTAAAAATTTTGGGTTTTGTGTTCTTGAAGAACACTGTTCTTCACGATTCTCACTCTCAAATGGTGGAGAGTGCTCTACACGTGTCATACAGATCAACTCCGATAGATGATTGGATGCTACAGTCATGATCATGATGGCGGAACAAATCAAGTTTCAAAAATTGATCCAAAAAAAAGGCTGGAAAGGCAACATTTGTGTTACACGCGCCTGGGTTGCCGTTACTCGCTCATTTGGACCGTGCATCTAGGTCGAATACCCGACCCACGGACCTAATTTAGTTGCGTCATGATTTTGGGTTCAAGCCAGATTGGTTTTTTAAGCCCAATTTTATTATTTGAATTTCAGAAAATAGAATTCTAATTTTTTTGGGCTGGGCTGAGAGTATTTGGGCACGTGTGGGCTCTAAAAAATTCCAAAAATTACAGAAAGGATTTAAAATTCCTAAGATTTAATTTCCTAATTTTTGTAATTTTTCTATGCTTGAAAAAATATTTTGCTCAATTTATTGACACTTAAATTCAAACATAACCCTTCGAATAATTTATTCAGCTAGCTATTTCCCTGAACGAGCCACCATGACATGAGCGCCTCACTGGGGATCCACGCCATTACCATCATCAGCAATTTCAGCATACTCATCATCACCTACGTCACGGAACGTTATGAGCCAAAGCTCAGCAAGTAACATTTTATGCATGGATGCACATGAGCTTCTTTATTAAGAAATGTAGCCAATTTAAAACATTTATCCAGTATTACGGCCCCTAACTCTAGTAAACTGCTACAGGGCAACCGGTCCGGATTTCCTCTTTATATCCTTCCTTAGAACATTCTCCTGTATCTGAATTATATCATTTTCTTTTCCTTCCAATCATATGAACAATTACCAATAACCTTAACAGTACACCCTCCCTGTAGCAGTTATACTAGGTTTATAAAACCATTTAATCCATCACATAAACCTTGCAGTATGAAATGCCATGCAATGCATAATTGCAAAAACCGATAACTAACAGTAGATCTTCAATATAAACACATTCTCATATATCCACATTAATCATCAAACCATCGGTCATAATCACTCAATGCATATATAACATTTAAAACAATTCAATCAGTAATATAGAATTAATAACACAGTTCCGTGACACAGTTGAAACGTTACTTACCTTGGCACCCTTTCGTTATCTCACTAATTCAATTATAATGAAATGGTTCCTGCATATTATAATACATAAATATTCACCATCAAATCCATTAAAATTTAAACACCCAATTAATCAATTAATTAATCTGGTCAATCACCTAGGGTCAACCGGGTTCTCACCCTGACCGGGTCGGGTCGAATCGATGCGATAAAGGTGCGGCGGCCGTGTACTTCTTCCTGCCGTATCTCGGCGCTGCCTCCTTCTTTCCGTACGAAAAAGCTACCACCGCATTGCCCTCGACGTCCTCTTTCCAATGATACCAGATTCGCCGGAAACCGTCACCCCTTCGCCGGTCTGGAGTTTCCGTCACCGCTGTTACCTCTCTCTCCCTCTCGCCCGTTAATTTTCTGTTTCTCTCGAGATACGTGCTTTTTATAGTATTTTAATTAGGGTTTGTTTTGACCCTTTTTACCCTCACCTCCTCTACCCCTTTCCATTATACCTTTTATTGGTACATTGTTTTACATTTCCTAAATCCTAATTTATTTATTTATTATTATTTATTTATGCTTTTTTTATTATTTTAAATTAATAGCCAACTACGAATTCGAGGTGTTACAGTCTTCCCCCGTTATAAAAATTTTGTCCTCAAAATTGGTTACCTGAATAATTCTGGATATTTGGCCTTCATGTCATCTTCTCTTTCCCAAGTAGCTTCTTCCACTTTTTGATTCCTCCAAAGAACCTTCACAAGTGCGATGTCCTTATTTCTGAGTTGCTTCACCTCCTTTGCCAAAATCTCCACCGGCTTTTCTTCATAGGACAAATCTGGAGTAAGCTCCAAGGGTTCGTAGCTCAGTATATGGTTCGGTTCTTCGATATATTTCCGTATCATCGATATATGAAATACATTATGTGCACCCAACAAGGATGGGGGTAAGGCTAATCGATATGCTCTAACTCCCACCTTATCAAGAATTTTGAACAACCCTATATATCTTGGACTTAACTTTCCTTTCCTTCCAAACCTCATCACTCCCTTCATAGGTGCTATTTTTAGGAACACATGATCTCCAATCTTGAATTCTAACTCCTTCCTGCTCCTATCTGCATAGCTCTTCTGTCGGCTCTGCGCTATTTTGATTCTGGCCCGAACCTTCTCTATAACATCCTTAGTCTCTTGTATTACTCTAGTCCAATTTGTTGCCCTTCTAAGAATCTCCTCTCGCCCACTTCGTCCCAATGTACTGGTGACCTACATTTTCGTCCATATAATGCCTCGTATGGAGCCATGCCAATGCTTGTCTGATAGCTGTTGTTGTACGAAAACTCAACTAGAGGTAGATATCGTTCCCACTTTGCCGACCAGTCCATCACACATGCTCTTAACATATCCTCAATTATCTGTATCACCTTCTCGGATTGCCCATCACTCTCTGGATGAAAAGCTGTTCCAAATTCCAGCTTGGTGCCCATTGCCCCATGGAAACTGTTCTAGAATTTCGAAGTAAACTTGGGGTCACGGTCTGACACTATGGAAACTGGAATCCCATGTAGTTTTACTATTTCCCTCATGTACAAATCCGCATACTGGTTCATGCTAAATGTAGTCTTCACCCCTAGAAAGTGAGCCGTCTTGGTAAGCCGATCCATAATCACCCATATTGCATTATTTCCTTTTTCAGACCTCGGTAGTCCCGACACGAAGTCCATTGTAATGTGCTCCCACTTCCACCTAGGAATTTCCAAAGGTAATAACATGCCTGACGACCTTTGATGCTCTGCCTTGATCTGCTGACACGTCAAACACTTAGCTACAAACTCCGCCACCTGTCTCTTCATTCCCGGCCACCAATAATGTAATTTCAAATTCCGGTACATTTTTGTACTTCTAGGGTGGATAGAATACGGGGTATTGTGAGCTTCTGTTAAAATGTCTTTCCTTATCTCCGCATCATCCGGTACACATAATCTTCCTCTGTACCTCATCACACCCACGTCATCTATCGTAAATTCTATTGTCTTGCCCGTTTATATCTTCCCCTTCTGTTTAACCAACCACTCGTCACTTAATTGTTTCTCCTTAATTCGATTCATTAATGTTGGCTGCACCCTCATCATCACTAGACTGCTCACCTGCCCCTTTGGAACTATCTCCACACTCAACTTTTGTAGATCCCGTAATATCATTGGTTGTACTCCATGCGAGGCTAGTGATATCTTCCTGCTAAGCGGGTCCGCTACCACATTTGCCTTTCCCGGATGATAATTGATCACACAATCATAATCCTTCACCAATTCCAGCCATCGTCGCTGCCTCATATTCAACTCCTTCTGTGTAAATAAATACTTAAGACTTTTATGATCCGTGTATATCTCACATTTCACCCCATACAAATAATGCCTCCATATCTTCAATGCAAAAACTACTGCTGCTAGTTCTAAATCGTGGGTGGGGTAATTCTTCCCATAGTCTTTCCATTGTCTCGATGCGTACGCGACTACCCTCCCATTCTGTATCAACACACAACCCAGTCCATTCTCGGAGGCATCACTGTACACCACAAATCCACTTTTTCCATCTGGCACTGTCAGTACAGGAGCAGTTACTAACCTCTCCTTTAACTCCCGAAAACTCTCTTCACATTTCTCATCCCATAAAAATCTAGTGTTCTTTTTCGTTAAAGCGGTTAAGGGTGTTGCTAGTCTGGCAAAGTTCTTCACAAAACTTCTGTAATAACCTGCTATCCCTAAGAAACTTTGAACTTCAGTGACATTCCTTGGCGTTGGCCAATCCACCACTGCTTCTATCTTATTGGGATCTACCAATATTCCTTCTTCTGACACCACATGCCTCAAAAACCCCACCTGCATCATCCAAAAATCACATTTCTTGAGTTTCGCGTGAAGTAGATTGTCCTTTAACACTTGTAAGGTCATCCGCAAGTGTCCTTCATGCTCCTCCAGATTTTGTGAGTAAATTAGGATATCGTCAATAAAGAAAATAATAAAGCGATCAATGTATTCCTTGAATACTCTATTCATTGGGTCCATAAATGCAGCAGGAGCATTTTTTAATCCAAATGGCATTACTAAAAACTCATAGTGACCATAACGCGTTTTGAAAGCAGTTTTCTTCACATCCTTCATACTGACTCTCAATTGGTGATACGCTGATTGTAAATCAATTTTTGAAAAGACTGTAGCTCCTTGTAACTGATCAAACAGGTCTTCAATTCGTGGTAGTGGATACTTGTTCTTGATTGTTACCTTATTCAATTCCCTATAATCAATGCAAAGTCTAAGGGATCCATCCTTCTTTTTCACAAATAACACCGGTGCTCCCCACGGTGAATAACTGGGTCGAAAAAACCCTTTCTCTAATAATTCCTCCAATTGTTCCTTCAATTCTTTTAGTTCTGCCGGTGCCATCCGGTAGGGCGCCCTTGATATGGGAGTTATACCCGGCTCTATTTCAATCTCAAAACTAATCTCCCTTTCTAGTGGTAAAGTTGTTAGATTATCAGGAAATACCTCTGGAAAGTCTCTTACCACCACAATGTCCTTCACTCTTGCTATTGGTTCCTTCTTAGTTACCACCACACTAGCTAGATAGGCATTGCACCCCCCCTCACAAGTTTCCTAGCCTTCATCATTGAGATTAACGACATATGCTTCATTCTTGAATCAGCCTTAAATTCTAGCAATTCTCCTGATGTTGGCTTTACAGTTACCTTTTTATTTCGATAATAGATGGTGGCACCATATTTCGCAAGCCAATCCATCCCCAATATTACTTCAAATTCCTCCAGGTTCAGTACCACTAACGCCGCAGTTAAAGTTTTATTCGCTATTTGAATGGGGCATTCCCGTACTATTTGATTGGACTCTATTACATCACCAGAAGGCAGGGTGACTAAATACCCCATGTCTATACTTTCTGGTATCACACCTAGTTTCTTAACAAGTGTACGTGCTATGAATGAATGTGTAGCACCAGAGTCAATCAATGTATATGTGATAAGTCCATGGATAGAGATGTTACTACTTATTGCTATTGCATCCTCTCGACTCGCCTGCTCCTAAGTCATCGCAAAAACCCTAGCTGGCACCTTCTTCTGATCCGATGACCGCTTTGGACACTCCCGAGCATAATGCCCCTTTTCCTTGCACCAGTAACACGTACTGGATCCCACCAAACATTTTCCAGCGTGTGCCTTGTTGCATTTGGAACATAATGGCCTACCCTCCGTCTTGGATTTTGCCGCATTGCTAGTTGTTGTTCCAGTCACCATCTTTGGCTTCTTGTTGTTCCCTTGAGTAGTATTTCGCTCCAGATCATTCCATGGCCTTGTTGCCTTAGTGGGGACTCCCGTCCTGACACTTTGTCTCTGCCTCTGGATATCTTTTACGATGTCCTTCTTATCCTCTCCAGCCATCATTGCCTTGTCCACCATATCCTCATACGTTGTTGTTGTTGCCATCCTCACCATACTCCTGATTCTGGGATTCAGTGCTCCCAAGAAATGATCCTTCTTTAATTCAGAGCTCTCAGCGAGGAATGGGACGAACCTGCACCCTTGTTCGAATTTTCGAACCAATTCCACTACTGTCATGCCTCCCTGCTTGAGTTCTAGAAACTCTTTGACCTTTCTGTCCTTCACGTCTTTGGGAAAATACTTGGTGTCGAACATCTCCTTAAATTTCTCCCATGTGACATTGGCTATATCCACGGCAAGCTATGCCCCATCCCACTAGTCTCGAGCATTCAGAGTCATCATGAAAGTGGCACAGTGTACTTTCTCCGTATCCTCCAATCGCAAATGCTCAAATATGGTCTCAAGTGCTCTGATCCATTCCTCCGCCACCAAGGGATCGGTACCCCCTGAAAATTCCTTTGGGTTTAGCTTTCAGAACCTCTCAATGACATCCATCCTCTGAGGAGGACGTTGTTGCACCTCGATTAGCCTCCACATCTGTTCAGCATGTTGTTGCTGCTGCCGTTGCATCATATCTAACATGCGAGCCATAATCTCCGAATTCTCGAACTCATTGCCTCTCGATGCTGCAACCCCACCTCGTGCCTCATTCGCCACTCCACGTTCATCACCAGTCCATTCTTGCTCATCGCCATTTCTTCTAACAAACCCGCTGCGGTTCATGTTGTTGTCTACATGCATTCCATGTAACATTCATTCAATACATAAGAGTTTGCTACCTCTTACACATCCATATTATACCACACCTTTAACATTGCACATCATATAAACACACTACTTACTCATGATAACATAAATAATAGAATGGAACAAGAATACCAAATAAATAAAATAGATAGATAAGTAAAGGTAATAATAAATCCCTAAGAAATTTTATTCAAAAATTAAATCCCCAATAGAAGTTATCATAAAAAGAAAATCATCAAACAACTCAATAACTAATAAATCATCTCTCTCCACTTTATTCTCTCCATAATAAAATCAATACCAACGGCCTACTAACTCCTTTACTAACTTCATATGCCTGACACTATGTCACGCCCCTCTCCCAGATAGGTGCAGATGAGCACCCATGAATCCCAGAGACGTGACCGGCAGGGAACTCATCTGTTCCCCGAACCGGATTTACACCCCAAACTACCCAAACACTACATAAGTAATCTCACATATATATATATATAAATCTCAACCATAATCCCAAATACTCCAAACATAATGTAATCTGCAATCCAGAGTCTACAGCGGAAAAATCCAAATATCATAAATACGAAAAAAAACAAATACTGAAAACAGACAAATCATCCCCACACCAGCTACATCACGCCTCACGCATCCCTGCGCTGATCATCCACTCCGGCTATCTCACCTGAAATCATGTGAATGAAAGGGATGAGCTACAAAGCTCAGTAGGGATATAGAGGAATATCAATCATCAGAATAAACGGAAAGTAAAAGCTCAAGAGGTAAGTGAAATGAATAGGAAACTCAAATAGTGATACCCTCCCGTATCACCGAACTCCAGTAAATCAGAGATAAAGTAAGAAAGTCTGTATGATATAGAATACATACAGAGAAACCATAAGTGATACACATCACATCTCATCACAATCAGTCAATCCGTAGGATAGATACCGAGTAGTTTCCACCACTACCATCCTCAAGTACAACTCTCAAATCAGTACTCAATCATAATCCAACTCAAATCCATATCAACTCAAATCCGTATCAACACAAATCCGTATCAACTCATATCCACATAACAACAGAAAATCCTCCCCTGGACCCACCCTGATCCCCGCAAGGTGTCTCCCAGTCCAGGTACTCCCCAGATTGGATGAGGATCGAGCCTACATCAGGTACTCGATAGCATCGCCTACATCGAAGAGCGTCCCCTAGGATGTACCTCACCTCAATCCGGTCTCCAGGTACGTACCCGATCAAAACCATCGATAAATCATCCAATAAGCTGGGTTGCCCGATGTGGGTCCCACGCTCTACAAATCATCCCTCCATAATCTCACAAATCATAGAAGATCATCATAATGGAATCCTATCCGGACTCTCGATGATAAAACCAGACATCAGGAGGTGGGCCCCGCCAATGGATGTGGGCCCCACAAAAGGATAAGTGGGCCGCACCAGGATAGTGGACCCCACGAGAGGATAGGTGGGCCCCACAAGGATAGTGGGCCCGCAAGAGACACAAAAATACTGCCAGTCGTACATATACCTCCAAACCAACCACATATAATCATAACATATTGCAACCTCCGGGAATTTCACACCACTAGACAAATAGGAGTCCGTCGAATACGGAACCCCAAATAAGAACTAGGGCAGAATCCCTACCTGGAATGTCGACTAAGCTAATCCGTAATACGTCTGAAAACTCCAAATCAACCTCCTGCATCAAAATACGGATACGTATACACGACAGTCAAAATACGAAAAAGTCAACCAAAAGTCAACCTAAAAGTCAACGGTCAAAGTCAACTCGGGTAACCCGGTCAACTCGGGTCAAATAGTCAAACCGGGTCAAATAGTCCACGGTCAAACCGGGTCAAATAGTCAAACCGGGTCAACCCAGTCAAAACGGGTCAAACCCGAGTCAACGGGTCAACTCGGTCAAACACGAGTCAACTCGCCGGAGCTGAGTTAACTCGGTCGGCCGGTCGCCGGAAAAATGGATTCCGGCGAATTTTCCGGTCACTCCTACATCAAAACGAAGCCCACAACAACAGAAATCTAATGGTACCTGTCTCGTTCCAAAATTCCTACTGAATCGACCGGGATCGAGCTTTGAAATTTCGAAAAACCGAAACTTCTCCGGCCGATTCCGCCGTCTACGGTGGTCCGATGGCGGTGATTCCACTTGGGTTTTGCTCCTCTCACCACGAGCTTCGATTTGACACCTTACTTGCTCCGATCGGACGTCAAACGAACAAAACCCCCTTCTCTCTCTCTCCCCCCTTCTCTCTCTCTCCCCCCTTCTCTCTCTCTCTCTCGGCTGCTACTGAAACCAGAGAAATCTGGTTTAAACCAGATTTCTGAAAAATGACGGTTTTGCCCCTCGTCTTTCCCTATATTTACTTAAACTTCTATAATCCATAACAAATCCAATTCAACTCCGATTTAACTGATTCTTGCGTCAATATTTTTCTAAAAATATGTAGTATTTATTAAAAATATTAAATTTGAAAAATTATTATATTTTTTAAAATTTTGGGTTCGGGATATTACACACTACTACTTGTTGAGACTTTTGTTGATAGTAGGCCTTATACATGCACACTAGTGCACTAACCAGATCAATATTCCCTTGTGGTTGCTTTTTAAGGCTTTTCCACATAAACTTTAGAATGATGCCTTCCCCTAAAGTCAGTTTGCTTAGTAGTAGCCTCACTTTAGTCTTCGAAGGTAATATGTAGTCACCCTCAAGGGATGACAACACTCCTGCTAAGTATCCCACATAATGTTCAGTTGACCATAGTGGCTCTCTTTTCAATTGATAATACTTCTTTGGTCCCTGCTGCATGCACCTACCTCTCATTACCTTTCGTGTCTTCCTTATATTCTCCATCTCTACCTGAACCATACGCAATCGACACTACCATCAATTATCCCATCAAACCCTTTACTAGACCCTAACAAGAAAGTACATAAACCAGACAATTACTTACACCCTTAAATAAAACGCTAACATAAACGAAACAAAAAGGAAAGAACTTTACATCTTAGCACGTTTACCTGTCGATGGTCGCGTCGATCCCCAGTGCTCATGTACTTTTACTTCCAACTAACCCTCCCTAGTATTATACTGTATCGTGAAGGATTTTTTCCTCTGATACCAACTGTAACACCTCAATCCAAGATAGTTAATTTATTACCCCCAACATATAGCGTTACTCTTCAGACTATTTAAATTCTCAAAAAAATTTAAAGTTACTCTAACAGATATCTGTAAATAAAATAGTCTCTTAAATATTAAGTACTTAGCCTCCATTCTCAAAACATCATTCCACACTAAGCATCTCCACATAATCCCTTGGTAAATACTCGGTATTAAATCCGCAATAAACTACTTATTGATAAATTCTAAATTCAAACATAACCCTTCAAATCATTTATTCAGCTAGCTATTTCCCTAAACGAGCCACCATGACATGAGCGCCTCACTGGGGATCCACGCCATCACATCATCAGCAATTTCAGCATACTCATCATCACCTGCGTCACGGAACGTTATGAGCCAAAGCTCAGCAAGTAACATTTTATGCATGGATGCACATGAGCTTCTTTATTAAGAAATGTAGCCAATTTTAAACATTTATCCAGTATTAGGGCCCCTAACTCTAGTAAACTGCTATAGGGCAACCGCTCGGGATTTCCTCTTTATATCCTTCCTTAGAACATTCTCCTGTATCTGAATTATATCCTTTTCTTTTCCTTCCAATCATATGAACAATTACCAATAACCTTAACAGTACACCCTCCCTGTAGCAGTTATACTAGGTTTATAAAACCATTTAATCCATCACATAAACCTTGTAGTATGAAATGCCATGCAATGCATAATTGCAAAAACTGATAACTAACAGTAGATCTTCAATATAAACACATTCTCATATATCCATATTAATCATCAAACCATCGGTCATAATCACTCAATGCATATATAACATTTAAAATAATTCAATCAGTAATATAGAATTAATAACACAGTTCTGTGACACAGTTGAAACGTTACTTACCTTGGCACCCTTTCGTTATCTCACTAATTCAATTATAATGAAATGGTTCCTGCATATTATAATACATAAATGTTCACCATCAATTCCATTAAATTTTAAACACCCAATTAATCAATTAATTAATCTGGTCAACCACCTAGGGTGAACCGGGTTCTCACCCTGACCGGGTCGGGTCGACCCGGTTGACCTCCCCCTCCCCAGCGTGGTCAGCAGACCCGTTCACCAGAAAATGGGTCGCCGCCATTCCGAAGGCGGTAGCGCCCACGGCGACCTCCACTTGTAGCCCATGATCCGGTGAACTCCATGGGGCGATGGTTACCTGATCGGTGACCGGTGTTGGCCGAATCGATGCGATAAAGGTGCGGCGGCCGTGTACTTCTTCCTGCCGTATCTCGGCGCTGCCTCCTTCTTTCTGTACAAAAAAGCTACCACCGCATTGCCCTCGACGTCCTCTTTCCAATGATACCAGATTCGCCGGAAACCGTCGCCCCTTCGCCGGTCTGGAGTTTCCGTCACCGCTGCTACCTCTCTCTCCCTCTCGCCTGTTGATTTTCTATTTCTCTCGAGATACGTGCTTTTATATTATTTTAATTAGGGTTTTTTTTTACCCTTTTTACCCTCATCTCCTCTACCCTTTTCCATTATACCTTCTATTGGTACATTGTTTTACATTTCCTAAATCCTAATTAATTTATTTATTATTATTTATTTATGCTTTTTTTATTATTTTAAATTAATAGCCAACTACGAATTCGGGGTGTTACAATATCAAAGGACAATATTATTGTCATACTATATGATGCCTAAGGAAAAATGCCTAAAATAAATTATATTTGTTGGTTGTAGCAATGGTAAGAACAAATATGGGAGTTGTTCCTAGTTCTGGAGGGACTACTTGGAAGCCCAGTCTAGTAGAGAATGGACATTCCAATTCAGATTCAAGTGATGATGAGTGGTCTAGCAATGATGATATGCTAGATGGGTCTCAAAAGGACGTTGAGTCAAATTTTGAGGAATATCATTTGCCTGAAATCGCTATCTTAATAGACTCTAATACCATTAAACTTCTTTGCTTGCTCTGATACCATAGACGATGATCAAGTAAGCAAATAACAATTTAAGCAAGCAATATTTAATTAGGCAGTTGAAAATTGTTATATTCATAGAGTCTCAATAAACAATCTGATATAAAGAGAAAGTATAATAATAAAGTAACTGTTTAATTTTTGTTGTATCCTATTTTTGTCCAAAGCTCCAAATATAATTTTGAATAAAGTTAGGATTGTGCTCAATTCCAATTAGAGTTCAAAAGAGTAATTCTTAATTTAAGTTCTAGCCAAAATGAGGAGTTGGAATCCAAGTAAAAAATCCAAATAAAAATAAGTAATTTTGGGCTCCATATTTAATTTAAGCCCAAATGAATAAGGGAAAAATCAGGCCCGTTTGTCACACTTTTTCAATTGCAGCCTAGTCTAACTCAAACCTAAAGACTATCCCAATCTAATCTTAAGCCCAAAGGAATGGCCCGTTAAGAAAAAATGTCATATGAAGCTCATCACCTAAAGCCCAAAGATTGAAGTGAGGAGATAGCGCGGCCCAAGCTTTCTTCAACCCTAGAAGGAAAGTCGAGATACTGAAGGAAGAAAAGGGCAGTGCTGGAAGGGAAAAGTAGAGAGAGAGAGAGAATAGGGGGCCATCCTAGGGTTCACACTGAGGAGGGATTTGGAGCCTTAGATGTAGAGGATTTCGTGATTTATTAGAGGAAGGTGATCGATTTTATGTATTATTTTAGGAATAAAAGAAATCCTTGAGGAATTAGGGGAGAGTTAATTGAGAAATCGAAATGGAAACAGAATCATTAGAAGAAGCAGATATCGGGGTTGATAGGTTATAAATAGAAGCTCCTAAGGAAGAAGAGGGGGATCGAAGCTTTTGTTCTGAAAAAATAGCTCAAATCCTTTGTACCACCAGAAGTCTTTAGTCGAGCCAAACCTCTAGCCCAAGTTAGTTGCCACTCACAAGCATCAGTGGCCTAGTCCCCCTTCCAGGCACTTTCAATCCCCATGTCATCCCAAAATCGGCCATTATCCAATCACCCAAAGCCATCGAGTCACCATCTTCAAATATCTCAATTTCTATTCTTTCCGGTCCATTCCCAATTTATGTGGATTGTTTTTTCCCTTGTTGCACTCTGGAAGATTTGGTGTTCAATTGCTTAGGTATAATGCAGTTTTGATCTTACCTTGTTTACTAGATCACTTGTGTACTTGGTTTGCATCGTTCTTTGTTATGTATGATGTTACGTTGCCTAGAATATTGACAGTATATTTGGACTGTATGGGTTTCAAATTTTGACTTTTTGGTTCACTGATTTTACTTCATTCTCATGTACTTGATATCCCAGTTTTTTGATTATTGAAAGTATGTTCTGATCTAGCATGAGTTGGTTTACTAAACTTTGTAATTGGTTTCATGAAGTTATTATTTTTCAATTTCCTAGATGCTCTACTATTATTTGTTTGCCAGAAATCTTGTTTATAATAGCACAACTAGTTTATATAATTTTTGTTGTGATCTTGATTCCCTAATGAATTATGTGCTGAAGGATGAATTGTTTTTATTGCCCTGTATTTAGAGAATATCCATGAATGTTTTTGATGTATTGAACATGGATTCATATATGTTGAGTGGCTTTGTATGATATTGTGAGAATTATTTTGATGCTGTGTCTTTGAAGGTTGATGTCTCTATGTCACTAAGGTTCATCGGTCTCCCAAAATTGTGGTAGTTTACTGATGGATGATTCATGTCATTATTTCAATTCACTGTGAAAGATAGAACTACGGCTTGTTATTGTGTGTCAATCTTGGATGAATCCATTGGATATCTTATGATGTGTTTAAGATTACATGTATTGGTTTGCTTGGTGTAAGTTATGGGCCATGAGGTTAGGTTTGAATGAGCGGATCTTAATTTAATGATAATTGGGCCGAATAGAAAAATTTCATAGGTTTTGGGCCTTGTGATTTATATGTTTGGGTTTGTTTGATTATTTGAATTGAATTTGAGTATAGGTTTAATGGAGTTGGGTCAAGGGATTATATGAAGTATTTGGGCTTTGGTTTTGTGTTCATTAGGATTTGAAAAATATTGCATTGTAACAAAATTGTTCATGGGTATTCTGTAAGCTAATTTCATAAAAGCAATTGATTATAAATTTTCAGTCATGTTAATTTAATAGCATGATTGAAATAATTGATTGCTAATAAAGAAAGGGAACCGAGGTCCCATAAATTATGCTTGTCGGTAGCTCAATATGATGTTAATATGTTATTTATTTGAAGCATGCTTTTTTCATGATATTTCCTCTAATGTTTCTTCTGTGGCTGATTTTAGGCCCATTTTGTGTTGCAATGTTATTCACAGGAGTTAATGGGGCTGAGGAGTTCGATATTTCCTCTCAATAAAAATTGACTTCAAAAAGACTTTTGACTCTATGCAATGGAAGTTTATTAGGAATATTTTCCTTTTGTTTGCTTTCCCTTATAGTTTGTGCATTGGGTGATGATATGTGTAGAAACTACTGCCTTCTTTATAGGAGTTAATGGGGACCTATTTGGGTTCTTCAAATTTAAGTGTGGGGTTCGACAAGGAGATCCATTATATCCCTATCTCTTCATTATGTGCATGGAGTTCTTTTATAGGTAGTTGAATCTTGCTTCTGCCAATCCGAGCTTTGGCTTCCATCCCAAGTGTCACTCATTAAGAATATCTCACTTAGCTTTTGCTGATGATGTTGTTCTTTTATCTCGTGGAGATCTTTCCTCTATGCAGATTCTTTATGATGAGCTCATGGAATTTAGCAAGGTCTCTGGATTATCCATTAATGCTATGAAATCTTCTATTTTCTTTGGAGGGGTAAATCAGATTATTAGAGCTAGTATTCTTCGACTACTGGTTTTTCTATGGGCTTCTTTCCCTTTACCTATCTTGGAGTGTCTTTGAGTCCTCATAGACTTCTTACTAGCCAATTCAGTCCTCTAGCTTAGAAGGTTGAGTCAACGATCCAGCTTTGGAAGGGGAAAATTTTATCTTATGCTGAAAGGTTGGAGCTTATTGGTTGTGAAATCCCAATTTTTCTATGGGTTTAAAAATATATATATATTTTATTTTTTTATTTTTTTTTGATAAACCACTGTTGGTGGAGACGCCTCCACCGACAACAAAAAGTTTGAAAAACCACATGGTGGAGACCATGTGGTTGGAAGATAAGATCATAATTATTTAAAATATATATAATAAAAAAAATTAATTGGTTTGCAAACTTTCGGTGGAGAAAGGTCACCAATAGTGGAGCTAATAATACATGGTACGACCTTCGTTTGGCATTTAAGCACAACTAAAATTAAATAAAAGAGACCATGTGATGTGTCTCCATTTAAGTAGATAAAAATGGGACATATATGGGGACAATAAATTATAGTGTGGGACGATAAATTATGGGAAGGTTTGATCAAATAAATAGAACACAATGTATAGAAACACAATGTACAGATAAATTCCATCTGTATACCATTTTTGTTACATAAGAGTTTCTGGAGTTGGAGATCAAGATCAGTAGTTTTAAGTTCGGGTTAAGATCATTGGTGAGCGTATAAAAGGTGGAAAGTGTTGAATTATGATGTGGCTCATTATAATGAAGAACTGAATGTGAACGTCCAAAGGTAAAGTTGAAGGCTTTGGGAGAGACGAGGAGCCCAAAGGGCTCTGAGTCTCCAATCGCAAAGCCTTTGGGATAGAAATAAATTCAACTGCAGTTGCAGGGGTGCGGATATCTAATCGAGAGCACAATATTGACACCAAACAAATTAGGCACTACATGATTAGTTGACAAAGTAATACAAATAAATATTATAAACTTGATAAAGGTGATAGTAAGTGTGAGGTTATAAAAGCAGTTGTATGCATAAATGAATTATGATTAATAAAATTGTATGATATTTTCTTTAGGTGACAAGAAATAGGTTTCCGCGGTATGTGTAAATAAATTAAGTATTAAATATGCTTATCCAGATATGAATATTAGTTTCAGATTCCAATAAAGGTAAAGTCATGGTTGAGACAAAAAAAAACTAATGCTTAACGATGATATTTACTGTGAACGTTGATCCGTCGTTCTAGTTAATTAATTCTACATAGGGAATTATAATTAGGTTGAGGTTACTGAAGTAGTTTTGTATTAAATGAATATTCCCCTATTCGTGGTTGCTCAGCGGTAGGATAAGTATATATAATGTAATGTGAGTGGAGCTCCGGTTTATAGGCCTAGTGGTTCCAGTAATTGTTTTACTTTATATTATACCTTGATATTGTCACATTGTGGATCTAATTGTGTATATGTGCATGTAAATATCTTTACGTCGAAGTTTTGTGAATAGATTGTTTGCACTATATTATAAAGTTATATATATATATACACTTATTTATTTAGGTATATAAAGTCATTCTAAACTCATGATACTTAATTTTGAACATAAAGTGATATTAAATAGTATGAGAATGATCTAAGATAAGTGAGGAAATAGTACGAAAATGAAGTATGGTAAATTTAGATGCTGGAGATATAAACTAATATTCGCAGCTTATTCTAATTAATAGAATTGATAAATCTTTTCTATCTATGAGTTTGAGGATATTTCTATAGATGGGTTGGTGGTTTATTAAAAGAATGACCAAGGTAGTGATGATAGTTATAAGTTAGAGTTTCTGATGATTATCGGTGTAGGTAACATGACATAGTATTTAAGGATAAATCAAACAATGTATCTTTGTAGTGTAAGTGGGAAAGGTGATGGCATTGTTATTGGAGCGATAGTAATTATATATATAACATATGGTAGGACTCAGTATTATGTGCATGACAGGTATGACTCTGTCATGCTATAAGGAATGTGGCTTTATGGTGTGTTAAAATTAATTTCAGTTGAGTAATCGTTGTCTTATATAAGATCGATATGCACGCAATCCTAGGGAAGCAACCATAACTGCTGCGAAAACCGGGCGTGAGGCGGCGACAGAATGGGCTCTTGGTGTCTCCTGCAAAGGTGGGCAGCAACACCGGTACGGAAATTACGATCTCGAGGCGAGGAAGCTAACGCCCTCAGTTTCGTACGGAAAGGAACCGTTTTTGGTGGTCAACGATGGAAGAAAGAGGATACGAGAGGAGGACTTCAAAGCCGAAAATCTCCCAACTCCGGCTACCGCACGGTTAAAGGATCACGGAGATGAGTTCCTTGCACCATGATCGACCGAATCATACCAACGGTGAGGCTCACCGTGCTCTAAATGGTGGCGCCCGATAGGGATGCCCACGGGTCAGTTGGACCCGAATAGGGGAAAGGGGATCCGGGTTATGAGAAGGCCTGCCGCGAGAATTCACAGCAGTTTCGGATATTATCTTTCCAAGGGAAAAGTATGATCCCTTTCTATTTATTCTCCGTGGGATTACGTTCAAGTTGTTGAAATTAAACAAGAGTCTCAAAATCTTACTTTTAGGAAGCCAAGATCGAACTCCTCAGCCTCATCTGTTGAGGGAAGGGAATTGGTTTGGGCCCAGTTGACCCGAACCCAATTTAAATCAAATAAAAAAAATACATATAAATAAATAGTTAAGATAATTAATATTAATGGTTAGTGTATTGTTCTGTATTTCAGGAGCATATACTAGTAACTGAAACTAACGAGGTTAAGTGGAACGCATAACTGTATGTAGTACTCAACTGTATTACAGAACTTTGTGATTTGTGAATTTTATGTGCTATTATTTGTACTGATTGTGATGTCTATTTGACTGTGTATGATGATAGTTTGTACTGATTGAATGTTTTCATGAGATCGAATTTGTGATGATTTGAATAAATGTGAACTGTGATAAAAATGATTTATTTATGTTATAGCTATATGTGCTGTTTCGTTACCATGATTGGATGACAAAACTGTTATGGTATTCTCTGTAGAATGTGATGTGTACGGCTATATGCTTGAATTGAATATGCTGATGAGACTGATGTGATGATGGTTTTGGTGTTCTTAAAGGTGATGTGTTGCATATAATTTGCTGATATATTAATTTTTGTTCATAAGCACGATGCATTACATGAAAATGAAAAGTTCAGTTTAAGGAAAAAAGGTGTTTTTACGAACCATGTATTACTGCTACAGAGAGGGTGTACTGAAAGGTTAAGGTTGAGGTTTACTGGAAATGAAAATGAAAATAGAAACGATTTTTGACTGGAAAGTGTTCTTTGGTAGAACACCTAATTAAAGAAAAATCCCGACCGGTTGCTCTGTAGCAGTTTACCTAGGTTAAGGGCCCGAGTACTGGAAAGATGATTTTAAAGGCTGACTGTTTTCCTAAAGATGAGGTTCATGTGCATTCATGCATAACTACTACTTGCTAGGCCTCGGCTAACTATGTTCCGTGATGCAGGTACTAATTTCTTAGATGATCATGTTGACAAGGAGTTGATGTGTCGCCGTAGATTCATAAAGGAGATGCTCATATGACGGAAGCTAATTTTCATAGAAGATTGATAAATTAAGTATCACATTTATTTATGCTCTTACAGTTATTAACTATGATGTATGGTGATAAGTGTAGATTCGGAAATGAGGATGAAAGGTATAAGTGTCACAGTAGTATACTTAGAGGGTATTGAATGAATGTTACTGTATATTTGAAATATATAAGAAGACACTTTTAATTCAGATTAGATTATACTAAACTATTTATTGGGTTTGTTAAAAAAGTGGATTTCTATTGGTTATAGGTTCTTATGTTTAGGGTTGCTAAGTTGTAAAGCGTGTTTATAATGAAATGTGAGTAGCGTTCCGACCTATGGATCTATTGGTTAGGGTTTCGTGGGACGGGGCGTTATAGCCCATCTAAGGCTTGCGAGCCCTGGTCAGCCTTGTAAGCCCGTACGACCTAAAAGTTTGTAGGTCCATCTAAGGCTTGTCAGTCCCCGTCATACTTATGAGTCCGTATGAAAATTAAGTCCTGTTGGCTCCATTTAGCTCCACATGACATACATGGATAATTAGAGCCCATCAGGCCCTGTAAAGCCCAAAGGTTGGGCTTCAATACAAAATAAGACTTAATTGTGTTTGACAAGGGCCCAATGGCCCAATACAAGTTTAATTGTTGACAGCGTGTGCAACTCACATGCCAAACATGTGAGCTATAACACTATAAATATGAGTAGTCCAAGCCTCTTGAATCTCTCTCTAAAAGTCTATTCACTTCTCTCACTATAAATTCCCCCTCCGTCATTGGACTCGATCGTATGAGACCACCCCGGTGATGATCACTCGTTCGTTCGACCTAATGTATATTCGCAGGTTGTCGAAGGCCTCAATCGACTTTTCATTGATTGTAGATTTTTTGATCTACAATTTGGCGCCCACCGTGGGACCTCGACAATCATTTTGTGCTTAGGTTACACTAGTTCAGACTACGCTACAATGGCTTCGGACCGGCACGAACGACCTTGTTGCTTGGCTAACAATTCTCATTGAGCAAATATAGGAGAGAGCCACTCAGTCAAAAGTTGTTGCGGGAGAATGTCGAGCGTATCATGCTCCAATTCGATCGACGCACGGAATGTTGAGAGCACTCCATAACAGGTTAATTTTATAATTGTTATAATTATTTGGGTTTTATTTGATAGGTATGCAAATGCACAACGATGATGCTACAATGGTCGACCGAGAAGATATCCGTCCAATAATATAGTTGTCGACCGGATAATAATCCTACTCTAAACTTGACGTCAAGTCTCAATAAACGATAATAGGTACCCTACCATCAAAGTGTCAATTTCTCCATCTATCAACTGTAGATGCATCAAAGATTGGAAACCTTGCTAGAGTTAATATACATGGCAAGAGACCAAATGTGTCGAGTGACACTTGAAAGAAGCTGAAACAATGACGCGCAAGACACAAAAGATTAACTGTGTTTTCATATTGGCTCTATAAACAAAGGTCAGGATGTCGACCGAAGATCACATGGTCACTTGAAAGTATAAATAATCTTTTTAGCATGTATTGCTCCTTCTAACATCTTCAGGAAACAAAAGTTAACCCATCTCGGTCTAGATGAGATCAACTCCAACTTCGGTCTATCAACAATCACATTGTCGATCGAGGAGCGCGAAATTCCTTGATGGTGCTACCTTTCAAAATAATTCAGAGTTTACACTTCAAACTACTCTCAAAACTCAAGCAACTTAACTGCAAAAGTCGGGGACAAACTAGCAAGTTGCACATCAACATTCAAAGCGCGATCGGCACTAGTTAAGATACACCAAAAGGGGTATGTAGAGTAAAAGATGCTTTGGTAGCACAAGAAGGGATACAATGGATATGAACACTGTCTCGTTCAACCAATAATACAAGAAAATCTTGTTGTAGTATTGTCTCCGTTCGACTAACATCAAAGAAGTGCCATCAAAAATAAGTGTGACTCCTCCGCTCGAGAAAGATATAAAGAAGGTGCTTAGAGAATTGGGAATCCTTCGTTCAACCAACATATGAAAAGGTTTTGTCTCCGTTCGAAAGATGCATGAAGAATAGGCGTGGCGAATGATTGCATTGCCTTAGTTCGACAAAGAATTGATAAAAATTATTTTAAGTTCAAAATTACCTTTTAAAATCTTCGCTCAACCAAACATCAATTGTTTGAAGTACAATTGTAAAAAAAAAATGCAGCATGGTCATCCGAACAATATAAAGCACGGGAAGTCATCATATCCAATTGTGGAGTCACCAAAGATTCAAGTCAAGATGAGTCGTCGTTCGATCAAGGTATCACACGAATGTCTAACTGTTTCTCTCAATATAATATTGTTTCGTTCGACAGGTGTTACAGATGGGAACGACCAAGTAAGCTCAGACATAAAAGTAGAGCCTTAAATGAAAAAATCATCTCGATCGACCAAGGTATCAAACCCATACTTCATTCTTCTTCTACTATAAATGTTTCGGTTGACAGATGGGAACGACCAAGTAAGCTCAGACATAAAAGTAGAGCCTTAAATGAAAAAATCATCTCGATCGACCAAGGTATCAAACCCATACTTCATTCTTCTTCTACTATAAATGTTTCGGTTGACAAATCCTTAAAATGAAAATTTATGTCGTTCGACATGCATTTAAAAAAATAAAAGAGTCTCTATTCGACCAAAATTTATAGAAGAGAAAAGCCTTGTTTGATCGGAATATACAGTCATGTTCGCGTGATTATTTCATGTTGCACAACCAAAATTGTTTCCTTTTCCCAAGATAATTGTCCTTGCACTAGTACAATTGCTTCAGTCATGCATACACTACAACCATGCACATAATTGCTTCAATTTTCTGCTTCATACAACCAAGTTACGTCGCACGAACTTTTCATATTTAATAATAATTTTATTCCTAATATTCACCTATTTTTCCTAAGCATCGTGATCGACCAAGGCTATCTTTGCAATATGGAGCTAATCAAGTATATATAAGCATTTTGTTGGGATTGACTTCCATATTTATTGGCATGAGATTGATTCATATATTGTATTAACTATTTGTCTACTACACAAACCGGCAAGTGATATCAATCCTTCACATGTCACTTGCCCAATCGGTTATGTTAGGGGATTCAAGACACTTAAAATACTTGTATTTATTTTTTCATTCAGTTCACATAGTGACACAAATTAATTAATATTAACATTGCCTTGTCGTCCAAGCTAGGCAACCTGACTTTGTAGAACTATCAATCGACATAAAATGCGCGAAGTCACCACGAAGTCGCTCGACCAAAGCCACCACGAAGTCGCTCGACCTAGTCACTATAGTCGTGTGAATCATGAATTGAAAGTGGTACATAAGTGTCTGTGGCTTTGAGAATCATCATCAATAATGGAGCACCTCGAATACTGCACGACATTGGGAGCTACAAAGTGGGTATTCCATTCGTAGGAAATATTTTTAATTCTCTCTCTAATCTTATTTTCATACGACAGGTTGACCATGGATGAAAACTATTCACTACTCTTAAAGCCAAGGAACTTGACTTCAAGATTGGGGGACAAACTATATGTGCAAAAAACCGTCCTATGACTTAGAACTCCTTAGGACACACATTTTTCGTTTGACATAAACACTAGCAAGCATCGATTAGGCTTGTGAGCCCGTACGACCTAAAGGCATGTTTGCCCATCTAAGGCTTGTGAGCCCCGATCAGGTTTGTAAGCCCGTACGACCTAAAGTCCTGTTGGACCATCTAAAGCTTGTAAGCCCTGATCAGGTTTCTGAACCCGTACGACCTAAAGGCTTGTTGGCTCATCTAAGGCATGTGAGCCCCGGTCAGGCTTGTGAACTCGTACAACCTAAAGGCCTGTAGGTCCATCTAAGGCTTGTAAGTCCTCGCCATACTTGTGAGTCTATACGACGATTAAGGCCTATTGTTCCATGGAAGGCTTGTGAGCCCGTTAGACTTATGAGTCCGTATGACAATTAAAGCATGTTGGCTCCATTTAGCTCCATATGACATACATGGACAATTAGAGCCCATCAGGCCCTATAAAGCCCAAAGGTTGGGCTTCAATACAAAATAAGACTTAATTGTGTTTGACAAGGGCCCAATGGCCCAATACAAGTTTAATTGTTGACAGCATGTGCAACTCACGTGCCAAACATGTGAGCTATAACACTATAAATATGAGTAGTCCAAGCCTCTTGAATCTCTCTGGTCATTCTCCTGGTTCCACTTCTCTCTCTAAAAGTCTATTCACTTCTCTCACTATAAATTCCCCCTCCGTCATTGGACTCGATCGTATGAGACCACCCCGGTGATCATCACTCGTTCGTTCGACCTGGTGTATATTCATGGGTTGTCGAAGGCCTCAATCGACTTTTCATTGATTGTAGATTTTTGGGTCTACAATTTTAAAAATTGACTCTTTATGGATTCAATGGTTTCATCAATAGTTTTTGTTCGATCAATCCATCTGGGCAGCTACTGACATAAATCAACTTTGCCAATGTGGAAATACATTGTTTATCTTAAGGATTATATGCTTCAATGTTTTGGAGGTATGGCCAGGCTATTCTTCAGATCCAAGAGTGGCATGGTACCTTTTCTCTATCTCAAAATGCCTATGAATTTTTCAGGATTAAAAGAGATAAGGTGGCCTGGAAAAGAGTCGTTTGGGAAGCTTGGTCTCTACCTAAGTTCTCTTTCATTTTGTGATTGGTAGTCAGGGGTCGCTAAAAACTAAGGATAGGCTACGGTTCATTCTGATTAATACCTATTGTAGTTTTTGCTAAAGGGAAGAGGAAACTCATAGGCTTTGTATGTGCCCTTGGGTTGATTCATTTTGGAAGAAAGTAAGGGCATGGATCAAAGTCCAAAAGTGCTCATAAAATGCTTCCTAGAGCTTTCAGAGGGTTGCATGATAATACAAAAGGTGTTACCACGAGAATGAAAAAGGCTTCTCTAAGTATTATGGTCTATCTTATTTGGCAAGAGCGGAACAAGAGGGTCTTTAAGAAAGCCTCCCAAGATATTGACGTTATTGTGCATAAATTTCAGATAATATTTTGTTCTATTCTTTACTTCAATGTTAAGATCCTAATGTTGCTTCAGAATGGATTCATAAACTCATGGGTCAGCGATCTTATTGCCTTTTATAGCTTATGGCTGGCTTTGTGGATGGATCTTTGGATTGACTGCATGATTTGGTTTTATTATTATGCTTTGTTTGTTGATCGTACCGATTTGAGTTGTGATGTTGCTCAGCATTTTGGTGGGACACTAGTTGCTGCTATGGGATGGTTGAATTTGACATCTATGGAGGTTAATGGTTCATACAGTCTGAGTTCCTTTCAAATGTGGATCAATATGCCTACCTCTTTTTCTGAATTATTTCTGATTCTGTTCTTGTGAGGACGAGAGTCAAACATGAGTGAGACTGTGTGGGACAAATGATGTTAGTAAAAGGGAAACACGAGTGTTTGAGGGGACTTGTGTGAACCATATGAAATTCAGGGTTGGATGGTAATGTTCTATTTTCAAACTAATTCATTTTTTGTTTTGCAGGGTTTTAAATGGAGGCTTACTTTAAGGAACTGGATGCTCAAACAAATTTTGCACACTGTGTGTAATACCCCAAGTGTTTAGGCATGTTAAATATTAGGATTGGTTAGATTGAAGGTGCATATGTGAAATGGAATTAAATAAAATCAAAATATGTTTCATAAATTCTATATGAGAAATAAAATTTATGAGCGAAAGAATTATTTAAATCGGAGGTAAGACGAAATTACCGTGAATTTTAGAAGTGGGAAAAGGGATAATACAAATGAAGATATTCGTAATGGCAAGTTGGTAAATAATGGTGGTTGGTACGTGTAATTAAACTAGAAAGTGGGACCATAAAGGTCAAAGGGGCTGGAAAACCAAATAACATAAAATAAAATAAAAATTTATTGGCACGGAAATCAAGAACCCTAACATGGAAATTTGGGGAACGGCGGCGATGGAGAGGCAGTACGGCAATTCCGCAACGGATTGAGACAAGTCCGGTGTCGAAAGAAGGATAATGGTGAGGCGAGTTCAATGAAGCCTGTTTCGGATTAAACGGAGGAGATTCAAGCCGGCAACGAAGAGGGAGACGCCACGGCTACCGAGATCTTTAAAGCCAAAATTTCTCGATCTCTGATCACAAAACAAGTAACTAACACCGGCACTGGTCTTCCCGGAAATGAACCCACACGTGTCTGCTAGACCCGTGTGAGGGAGAAACAACACTGGGTTGACCTGACCCGATTGGGTTGGGCAGACCTAGTTCAGAATAAAAATAAATTTAAATTTAAATAATGGAATTAGTAATAATAAAATGTGATGTTATTTTCGAATTTTAGGAACGAATTCTTCAAAAGTTTAAAAGAGGTTTATTATTGGAAAAGCATGCGATGGTAAGTAATACTCACCTATGTCATGGAATTGCATGCTGAAGGATTATTAATTTTATAATTCCTGTAATTGTATGTATAAGTATGTGTGTGTGTGTGTGTGTGTGGGTGTATATATGTTAGTATGATTGAGTTGCTATAATGAGATTGATATTGTTATAATAATAGTTGTATGAACTCTGTTGATTATAGACATCAAGTTGATGTGGTTATGAACTGTCATGTAATTATATATATATATATATGTAAGACCAAATTTATGAAGATGTGTTATCTGTATAGTAATATATACGTTAATTGTGTTGTGTTTATGAGACTGAATTAGTGATGATGAGTTATCTGTGGATGGTGAACTGCTATGTGATGATGTATAGAGGTTACAGTTAATGGTCACACTGCATGAATCATAGCATATCATGGCATACATGACATACACATTAAGGGAAAATATTTTCACGAACTAGGTATTACTGCTATAGGTATGATGTACTGGAAAGAGAAAGGTTTATAAGGTACTGTTAAATGAAAAGGAAAAGGAAAAAGGAAAATGAGTAAGGGGTACAGATGTTGATTGAATGTGCTCTATGGTAGAGTATTAGATAGAAAATCTTGACTGGTTGCTCTGTAGCAGTTTACCTAGGTTAAGGGTCTGAGTACTGAAAAAATGATTTAAATGGCTGACTATTTTCTAATGATGATGTTCATGTGCATTCATGCATAAGTATTACTTGCTGGTCCTCGACTCACTAAGTTCCGTGTCACAGGTACGGAGTTCGTTGATGATTTTGCTGACATAGGAGTTGATGCTGCCGCGAATCCATGAAAAAGGATGCTCATGTGCGAAAGTTAGGTTTTGATAGTCCATGACAAGAATATTAACTTTTATTTAAGCTTTAAGGTTGTTGCTAGTATTTCAGGTTATCGTGACTAAACAAAAGTTCGCAAAATGAGGCCAAGAAATATATATTGGACGTTACTGATTTAATTACCATTATGAGGTTATGATTGTTAAATGCTCATCGAAATTAGGATGCTTGATTTGAGTTATTTAAGGAGTTTAGTTAATTAGAGATAGATGATGCTTAGCTATATTTATTCTAGCATTAATTGGGTTCTTCTTATATATAGAAGAACTGGTAGAGTATGATCTTTAAATGCTAGAATGTCGTGATAGGTGTATTCATGATTAATTTATCATTAAGGGAATTGGAGAATACATTTTTATTTATGCTTGGGTGATTCATTAAATGAATGATCAATGGTGCGATCATAGTTTAAGTTAGGATTTCTGATGATTATCGGTGTAAGTAGCCTGTCATAGTATTTAAGGATTTATCCTTAGCATTGTAAATGGGAAATGTGATTGCATTCTCATTGGAGCTATTGTAATGATATATGATGGTATATACATGATATCATGTTAGTATTGACATGATAGATAGTAAGTATTTAATAGAGATGAATAACTAAAGATCCGTGTATCGGAGAATATGATTGGACTTATGGAATGTTAGTATCATGACAATTTAAATTAGCTTGGGATAATAAGGTAGCGATAAGTGGGATACTGGATCATTACTTAATAATTTGTTTGGATCACTATGGTATTGAAGAAGGATAGATCGTAAGGTTATAGAACATAATAATCTAATACTGGTAGTGATATTCACCGGCCCGGGGAAGTTAAAACCCTTTGGTATCACATATATTAAAAATAATTAAATTACTAGAAGTAATTTTACTAGTAATTATTTTACTAGGAATGCAAAAATATTTGTCCCTATAGGTGTTCTTGTACAATGGAATATATGAGTACTTAAGTAAGATGTTTGTGTGGATGATTACTTGAAAATGTGCATTGGAATGAAGTGAAATACGGTTTATTATGTTTTACAGTGAATACAGTACATATTTGGGATTTTGCCTGGATGTTTGTAAATACATATTAAAGGAGATATAATAAATAGATTGTGTGACTTACAAGATGTAGTTATCGAAATCAATAGCAATTAAATTGTTATTTCGAGTTTGGGAGAATACCAAGTATTGGGTTAAACTAGACTACGAATGGATTAGTAATTAATAAAATTAAATAAGTAAATTTTATTAATTAACTTAAAAAAAACAATAAGTGTCCACTTTCGGTGGGCATGTAATTGCCCACCGAAGGTGGGCAATTATGGGCCACAAATTGGTCACGTGAGTTGGCCAATTTGTGGCCAAGTCCAAGTAGTTTATTTAAATAAAAAAATATAGAATGAAATGAAAGAAATAGAGCATGCGATGCCGAGAGAGAGATAAGGGGAAAGAAGGAGTTAGGAAGGATTAAAGTTGGGTTTTGAAGAATATATGGAGCTTAGCATGTTTCAAGAAGGATTAAAGGAGGATTTGTGATTTTAAGGTAAGTTTTCTATAGATTTTCATAGTTAGGTTTTTATGAGTTTTGTAGATTAGAGCTTGAATTTTGATTATTTGAGATAATGAGGTTTAAATAGGTTGATTTATACTTAATTGTGTATGTATTTGTTAGATTTTGAGTTGATTGGAAGATTTTCAAGCTTGAGAGCTTTGGGTGGAAATTCTAGAGAGAGAAAGGTAGGATTCTTTGAAATTATGGTTTAATTTACATTTGTATATGTTATTGGAGAGTTATAAATTGTAAAATGGGTTGTGAATTTGCCATATATTAGGTTGGGGGTTCAAACCCTAGAATTTGGAAATTTCTGATTTTTGTGAAATTACGTGGATTCGAGGTAGGGGATTCTAGCCCATTCTATTCGTTCTCGTTTTAATATTTTAATTGCGGATTCTCTCTTTATTGGTCTTTATATTTGTGTTCTATCCTTACTTGCTTCCTAAGGAAGAACGAACCTAGGATTGTTCTCGTGCTTCATAAGATGTTAGATTGCATTCCCGATTGATTGTTTGGTCTTATACCAAGCATGTATGGTTCATGTTCATGCATCATGAGTAGTTATCTATATAACTAAGATATGTTTATATCTTTATTGATTCCATGGCACGACATTGTTGCATTAGAGCCACATGGAAGTAATAGTATGGATTCATGACTTCCGTAGGTTGTTTGAACGTCATATGGATGGAAGGTTGTGGAACCCTGGCTTGGTTGCAACCGGATGACATCCTTATGAGGCAACGTACTGGAGTCCCGAGGGATCGGTTCAAGGAACCCGAGTCAGTATGGACAAGGCTGGCGCCTTGTAATTGGTCATATTTTCCTTATGAGTTGTAAGGTGGCGGTGTTCACCGAAGTCGATGTGTTGGGATGGATGTCGAGGCATCATCCTAGCAGTACTCACTGGGAGGAAACGGGACTGCTAATTTTGAGTATTTGATATGATGGTTCATAGTCTTTAGCATGCTGCTGCATTGACTTCTTTAAAAATTCAGCTTATATATTATGCTATCTTGTTTTACCCCTACTGAGCCATTGCTCACCCTTTACTTCTTTCCTTCCCACACAGGTGAGACTGGTAATGATACCGGCGCTACGGATCTGTAGGAGGCGGGATGACATGGTGCCACCTGGAGACACTAGGTTGGGAATAGGTTAAAGGATTGACCTCCTTTATTTTGTTAATTAATATATTTGTGGGTTGACGATGTGTATTCGAATTATATATGTGAACACCTTGTCAGTGTGTGGTGGTGCGGTTAGGAGGGTGCCTTGTGTTAGGACTCCTACACCTCGATGTGAACTTTACGGTTAATTGCATGTTGATACATAAACGGATGTTGTGCTTAATTATGTTTTACGAATGCATGCTGTAGATGGCCTGAGGCCCTGCCTAGGATTGTGAATGCATGTGATGTGACGGCTGGAGGCCTTATATGGTTGGATAAATTTGTGCTGCGTTTCAGGTGGGCATTCTCCGATATATGGGGAGATGCTGCCGGATTTTCGGTAGAAATGGGTAGATTAAATATCATTTTGATAATGTGAGGATTATACATTTTTCGTATAATAGTTGGGTTCAAACAGTAGCGCCTAAAAGGTCAGGGTGTTACAAAATATGTGAAATGGAATTGAATAAAATCAAAATATGTTTCATAAATTCTATATGAGAAATAAAATTTATGAGCGAAAGAATTATTGAAATCGGAGGTAAGATGAAATTACCGTAAATTTTAGAAGTGGGAAACGGGATAATTCAAGTGAAGATATTGGTAATGGCAAGTTGGTAAATAATAGTGGTTGGTAGTGTAATTAAACTAGAAAGCGGGGGCATAATGGTAAAATGGGCAGGAAAACCAAATAACATAAAATAAAATAAAAAGATATTGGCATAGAAATTGAGAACCCTAAACTAGAAATTTTGGGAATGGGTGAACGGCGGCGACAGAGAGGCGGTACGGCGATTCCGCAACGGATTGAGACAAGTCCAGTGTCAAAAGAAAGATAATGGTGAGGGGAGTTCAGTGAAGCCTGTTTTCGGATTCAATGGAGGATATTAAAGCCGACAACGAAGGGGGAGATGCATGGCTATCGAGATCTTTGAAGTCGGAATTCTTCGATCTCCGATCAAGAAACAGGTAACTAACACCGGCGCTGGTCTTCCCGTGTCACTATCCATCGTTTGGATCCTGCCGTGTGTCCCACCACGCTGTCACCGATGACTAATCAGAAATGAACTCGTACGGGTTTGCTAGACCCGCGTGAGGGAGAGACAATACCGGGTTGACCCGACCCAATTGAGTTGGGGCAGACCCAGTTCAGAATAAAAGTAAATTTAAATTTAAATAATGGAATTAGTAATAATAAATTGTGATGTTATTTTGGAATTTCAGGAACGAATTCTTCAAAAGTTTAAAAGAGGTTTATTATTGGAAAAGCATACGACGGTAAATAATATTCACCTGTGTCACAAAATTGCATGCTGAAAGAATATTAATTTTATAATTCCTGTAATTGTATGTATAAGTATGTGTGTGTGTGTGTGTGTGTGTGTATATATGTTAGTGTGATTGAGTTGCTATAGTGAGATTGATATTGCTATAATAATAGTTGTATGGAACTATGGACTCTGTTGTTTATAGACATCAACTTGATGTGGTTGTGAACTGTCATGTAATGAAATATATATATATATATTATATATAGTGTTTTGATCCAGCTCGGTATCCCGGACTTATCTTTCTATCCGGGAAACCATTAATTGCCGTTGGATTAATCCAACGGCAATGGCCAGTCAAACATTTTAAAATTTTATATAATATTTTAATATTTTATGTTTCTACTTTACTTTCAATCTCTCACTCTCCTCCTCTCTCTGGTTCCGTCTAGGGGAATCGCGACTCCGCAACGGATTGGATCTTCGATGTTGCGACCCAGATTGACCCGAAAGAAACTTAGGCTTTCTAAAGAACAATCTGCTTTTGTAACACCCCGAACATTTTGATAAACTGTTACGATAAATGTGGTAAGATCAGTGATGTCATGTGTCAAATAGGTGACGTCAAGTGTGGCTTAAATTGGATCGAAATATTTTTCATCAATACTATATGAGAAATAAATTAAAGGGCTCAAAAATAACGGAAAGCGGAGTTGAAATGAATGTGTTAAGAATTATAGAAGTTAAAACAAAAAAATATATAGTAAGTAAAAATAATGGCAACACTGTAAATACATATAGGTATTTGATGTAATTAAAGGAAGAAAGCAAGGGCAAAACGGTAAACGACTAATTAAATGTTTAATTATATATATATATAATTTGAACATGCACGGAATCCGAGAAAACCCTAAGAACCAGAAGAATGGGACGACGGCGACGGAAATGGTGGCTGGCGATTCCGGTCACTAACGGCTAGGATTTCGGTGTCAAGTTGAAGAGGACGGCGAGGGGAGTTGATCTGTGCTATTTTCGGATGAAACGGAGGAGAGATCATCGCGTGATGGAGGAAGAAACCGCACGGACAGCCGCTGCGCTCATCTCCTCGATTCTTCCTTTTCCGAACACCGTTTAGGTAACGGACACCACCATTGGAGTCTCCTGAACCAGGGCTACACATACCTATCCACCGTGGGTTCCACCGTCCGCACCACCAGCGGTGACCCGACCTTGGTAAGAAATGGGTCTGATGACCCGCATATAGGGAAGAGTCGAAGTCAACCCGACCCGACCCAGTTGCATAGGGCAGACCCGGTTGAATGCTTAATTAATTAATTACTTAGTTAATTAATGTTAGTTTTTTTAAAGTTAGTAGGGTTAATAAACTAAATTGGTTAAGAAATAATGATATGAATAAATTAATTAAAAATGGTAGGATTAACAAATGATTGAGATGTTGTATGGGTTTCAGGAACCAACTTGCGTAATTAAATTAGCGGGATTTACGGAAGCGTGTCACGGTAAGTAGTACTCAACTGTATTACGGAACTTTGTGATTGTGAATTTTATGCGCTATTATTTGTATTGATGGTGTTAATATTGTATTGACTGTGATGTCTATTTGGGAGTATATGATAATGATGGTACTGATTGGATGTTTTCATGAGACATAAATTGTGATGATTGGGATATACGTGAATTATGAACTGTCATGTGATGCAATGTACATGTATATTAATATGACGCTGAACTGACGATGATGGATTATCTGTGAATGGTGAACTGTTATGTGATGATTATTTAGATACAACAGTTAATAGTTGTATTGCATGTGGCATAACATATCATGACATACATGACACATGTATTCAAGGAAAAAGAAAGGAAAATGTTTTTACGAACCGGGTATTACTGCTACAGGGAGGGTACATGGAAAAGTTAACGTTGAGGTTTATTGGAAATGAAATTGGTACCGGAAATGAAATGGAAATGTACTATGACCGAAAAGTGTTCTTTGGTAGAATACTTAACATAAAGAAAATCCCGACCGGTTGCCTTGTAGCAGTTTACCTAGGTTAAGGGCCCGAGTACTGGAAAAAAAATGATTTAAACGACTGACTGTTTTTCTAAAGATGAGGTTCATGTGCATTCATGCATAAGTATTACTTGCTGGGCCCCGGCTCACTATGTTCCGTGATGCAGGTATTGATTTCTTGGATAATCACGTTGACTTAGGAGTTGATGGTGTCGCCGTAGATCCATGAAGAAGATGCTCATGTGACGAAAGCTAGTGTACATGGGAGATTGATCAATTAAGTTTTACATTTGTTTATTCACTTATAGTTAATAGCTCTGAAGTATGGTAATAAGTGTAGAATCGGGAACGATGATGAAAAATATAAGATTTGCAGTGGTACACTTAGAGGAAATTAATTGGATGTTACAGTTTATTCGAAATATATAAGGTGATGTTTTAATTTCATATTAGCCTTAATAATTTATTCGGTGGAATTTCTACAGGGAAGGGTTCTATATTAAATGTAATGTAAGTTCATAATGTAATATGAGTAGCGTTCTGCACTACAAGCCCGGGAATTAGGGTTTCGTGGGACGGGGCGTTACAGCTTTTCTCGAAGAAAGCTTCAAAGAACACGTACAATACCCTGAAACCCGTAAGTGATTTATCTGGGTTTTCCTTTTCTTTTCTCCCTCATAAACTCTTCTTATAAATATTAAGGTTTGATCGGTCTAAATTAATGGCAGAAGCAAAAGCTTGGTTTGGCAAAACAAGTCTTCGTCCTTGACAAGTGGAAGTTTGGTTTCAGAACAGAAGAGCCAAGTCCTTGATTTTATTTTTTCTACATCTATTAATAATTTAGATTTTGAAATATTTGTTATTTATTTATTTATTGATTTTGGGTTTGCAGGATAAAGTTGAAGAAAACAAAGGTAGACTATGAGATACAGTATTGTGCTCCCAAATCGTTTGATAATTCCATTTTTATAAATATTTTTTGTAGGTGTGGGTTTTTGGGACATGAATATTTGTTTAATCTTTGTGTCTTCTCGCCAATGGATCGTTCATTAGGTCACAAGGATCCAAAGAGTGATGATGATGATAATGATACATTAATTGGTCGACCGATGAGGATCCAAATTTTGGAAATTATAAATGAAAATTGTTTTTGTTTTATTTCATTAAATCTGTTGTGATCTATTTATAAATGAGAATTGTAATGTGTGTTGCTCTGGCTCTGTATCATTTGAGAGGTTGGGAAGAATGTATCATTTGGGAGGTTGGGAAGAATGTATATTGAGTATTACACTTGTATATTGAGTTTGTAGATTGTTCTTGAATCCAATTGAGTTTGGCTGGGTCCATTTACAGCATACATACAAACAATTGCAGCATCTATTATGGTGCAACCATTAATATCAGCAACAAATGACATACAAATCAACAACAACATCTCTTACTCATATATATAGTGTAGATACATCAACAAAAAATAACATACAAACATTACCAAGAGGTCCATAACAATAACACAATATTAGCCTCAAACATTAGCAAAATGGACACTCCAATAGCAGCAGTAGCATACATACAAACTCAAGAATTGTTCAATGCTAGACAATTTCGTTTGTCATGTGATTGCCCTAACAATCCTCACCCATTACATCGTCTATTTTTTTTATGGCTATTTCTTTCCCACCTATCAATCTCTTCCCGCAACCTTTCGCCCTAACTTGCTCCGGTTCATAATAGGTAGGTTCTGAAACACAAACACTAGGTTGAGATTGAGTTCCATCTTTTGAAGTCATGACCAAGACCTTTAGTCTCTCATTGGGAGACTCAAATGTCTCCTTCACTAACTCAAATGTGTCCTGATTCAGACAAGCATTATCAAGTATATTTGATGCAAGTCCTCTTATCAGGATCCTGGTCAGTGATAATCATTTTGGGTGCTCCAGCTGGCATGGCTATCAAAAATTATTGTAGAAGCCATGAAAATGTATATGCTGTCTCGTCACCTAAGAAAGCACACCCGAATAGAGTAGTTTGGCCATGATGATTCACGCCGACAAATGGAGCAAATATCATGTCATAGTGATTTGTGTTATAAGTAGTGTCAAATACAATAAGTCTTCCCGTTTTGCGATACGAACCTCCACTAACCGGGCTAGGGGCTTTGGTGATAAGGGCCGCCCAGGAGGGTCAGGAGGTGGCCGACCAGGCAATGATAAGAGATCAGGAAGGGAGGATAGTAGGCGAGAAGAACAATCTTCTAGGAAGTCTCAAACTGGCCCACCAACTAGCTTTAGTAACTATACCCCACTAAATGCTCCCTTAAGAAAGGTATTGAACAAGATTGTTGCCCAAAATCTAGTCAGATGGTCAAAGGAGATGAAGACTCCTCTAGAGAAGAGGAAGTTTACAGATAAGTATTATAGGTTTCATAAGGACCACGGTCATGATACTGACGATTGCAGGCAGTTAAAAGATGAAATTGAGGAGTTGATAAGAAGAGGACACCTCAAGAAGTACACTGCAAATCGAGAGGAAAAGTGAAGAAGAGATAATAAAGAAGATGATGACCATAGAAGGCCCCGAAGAAGGGAAGACTCTCCTCCGCATGAGAGAGGCACTGCAGGAACAATTGATTTATGTGGTGTCATTATTGGAGGTTTAGCAGTAGGTGGAGAAAGTACATCGACTGGGAGAGCATATGCTCGCCTTACTGAGCAGCCAACCAAGGAAAAAAGGATCAAAAGGGATGAGGAGGTTATTACATTCTCAAAGAAGAATGAAGAAGGTATTCAAGTCCCTCACGATGACGCCTTGGTAGTTGAGGCAGTGATCGCCAACTTCAACGTCTTGAAAATCTTGGTTGATAACGGGAGCGCAGCAGACATCCTGTTCTACCATACCTTCAAAGTTATGAAGCTTTCGGAGGAAAGGCTAAAGCCAACTTCAGTACCCTTGTATGGGTTCACAGGAGAGTCAGTCATACAAAAAGGAATGATAACTCTTCCAGTCACACTGGGAACACAACCCAAGACAGTGATGCATATGGTGGATATGTTGGTAGTTGATGTGAAAGCTTCACACAATGCCATCATAGGAAGACCACTACTTAACAGGGTGAGAGCTGTGGTCTCAACCTATTGTTTAAAGATGAAGTTCCCCACCTCGAAGGGAGTTGGTGAAGTTAAGGGGAATCAGAAGGCTTCCTGCAGTACCTACTTCACTAAACTCAAAGAGAGGAAAAAGAAGAAGGTCTCGGTAGGCAGCCTGGATATGAGGGCAGAAGAGCAGGTGTTTAAAACTCCAGTGAAGGAATTGAGGAACGTCGAGATCCTTGTTGGCTTAGAAAGGAAATTCTATATTGGATCTCAACTTGGAGAAGGATTGACCAAGGAGATCACTGAACTGCTCTTTAGGAGTGTAGGTACTTTTGCATGGAGTGCTAATGAGATGCCTGGTATAAGTCCTGATGTGATAACACATCGACTGAGCATTATACCTAATGCTAGACCAGTTAAGCGGAAGAGAAGAAACCTTGCTTCTGATCGCCAATAAGCGATAAAGGAAGATGTGAGGAAGCTGATAGATGCCGATTTCATCAGATAAGTCCAATACCCTGAATGGCTGGCCAATGTTGTCATGGTGAGGAAAACCAATGGGAAATGGAGGATGTGTGTGTTGATTTCACTGATCTAAACAAATCTTGTCCTAAAGATAGCTATTCATTACCAAAGATTGATCAGCTGGTAGACGCTACCTCAGGACATCAACTCCTCAGCTTTTTGGATGCCTATTCGGGGTACCATCAGATAAAGATGCATCCCGAAGACCAAGAAGGAACATCATTCATCACCCCTGAGGGGACATATTGCTATAAGGTAATGCCATGGAGGCTTATGTGGATGATATGGTGGTAAAGAGCAAAAAAGCTGAAGACCACCCTACTGACCTGCATAAGGTCTTTGATACACTTGATCGGTTTGGAATGAAACTTAACCCATAAAAGTGTGCCTTTGGAGTGGCATCTGGGAAGTTTCTTGGCTTTTTGGTAACAAGCAGGGGGATTGAGATGAATCCCAAAAAGGTGCAAGCAATCCTTCAGATGGAACCACCAAAGAATGCCAAGGACGTTCAAAAGCTGACCGGCCGAGCAGCATCACTAGGAAGGTTTCTTGCTCGGTCCGGAGACAAATGCAAACCATTCTTCCAGGGCATTAAAAAAGGCCAAGGAATTTGAATGGACACCTGAATGTCAACTTGCCTTTGAAAATCTTAAAGACTATCTAGGCCAGCCTCCACTCTTGACTTGTCCAAAGGAAGGTGAAATTTTGTACCTCTACCTAGCAGTATCACAACATGCGGTCAGCGCAGTGCTAGTGAGTGAGGTAGACGAAGTGCAAAGACCGGTGTATTATATTAGCAAGGTTATGATCAATGTAGAGACAAGGTATTCCTATGCTGAGAAGCTAGTTCTGTCATTAATGGTAGCAGCAAGGAAGCTAAGACCTTACTTCCAAGCACATACAATAATTGTCTTGACTGACCAGCCACTAAAACATGTCCTCCAAAAGTCAGATGCTTCAGAAAGATTAGTGAAGTGAGTTATTGAATTGGGAGAGTTTGACATCAAGTTTAAGCCGAGGAAAACTATTAAGGCATAAGCCTTAGCTGATTTTATCATTGAATGTTACAGAGAGACCAACCAGGACAATGCCGAAACTGTCCCAGAACAATGGCAATTATTTGTGGATGGATCATCCAACCAGAAAGGCAGTAGTGCTGGCATTCTCCTGCTTGGCCAGGCGGGCATGACCATGGCACATTTCTCGCGATTCAACTTCAAGGCCTCAAACAATAAGACAGAATATGAGGCGTTATTGGGAGGACTACGCCTTTCTGAGCAGCTGGAAGTTAAAAATTTGATCGTTCATAGTGACTCACAGTTGGTCACTGAGAAAATCAAAGGAGAATATGAAGCAAAAGGACCAAGTATGATCAAGTACTTGGCGAAAGTACAGGAACTGATGGAGAGGATACCAAAGGTAGAGGTTAGGCAGATACCCAAAGGGGAAAACTCAAGAGCTGACATGTTAGCCCGATTGGCATCTGCCTCCTCAGTATAGGTACCCACTTCAGTCCAAGTGGAGATACTACCATAAAATAGCATGGAAGTGCAAACACTGATGGAAAATGTTGATGATGATCATGAGCCAAGTTGGATAAATCCAATCAGAAAATTCTTAGAGGATGGAAGTCTACCTGAAGATCGCAACCAGGCCAAAAGGCGCTGAAAAAGAGCAGCTCTATATACCCTGATTCATGGAGAGTTGTACCGGAGATCATTCACTCTCCCTTATTTGAAGTGCCTAGCACCCAGGGAGGCGGACTACGCACATCGTTAGGTGCATGAAGGGATATGTGGAAGCCACATAGGTGCCAGGACCTTAAGTCATAAGGTGCTAAGATGCGGGTACTATTGGCCTAGTATGATGAAGGATGCCAAGAAATTCGTGCAAAAGTGTGATAAGTGTCAAAGACACTCGAACGTGCCACGAGTACCTTCCTCTGACATTATTCCCATGCAAAACCCCTGCCCATTTGCACAATGGGGCATGGATCTCCTTGGACCATTCGTCCAAATAGCCGGACAGAGGAGAAACCTTATTGTGGCTGTTGATTACTTCACTAAATGGATAGAAGTAGAGCCATTGGTGTCAATCTCAGAACTGAAAGTGATGGACTTTATATGGAGAACTATTGTCTTTAGGTATGGCTTGCCACAGGCCCTAGTGTTAGACAATGAAAGACAGTTTGTTAGTAAAAAAATGCACAAGTTCTGTGAAGACCTTAGCATCGACCTAAGGATTACTTCTGTGGCATATCCTCAGGCTAATGGTCAGGCAGAGGTTACAAACCGGACCATCCTGGAGGGTTTGGAAACAAGGCTGGATAGAGCAAAAGGGAGATGGGTTGAAGAGTTACCTAGTATGCTGTGGTCATACCGTACTACACCCCGGACATCGACAGGTGAAACTCCATTCTCCCTCTCATTTGAACCGAGGCAGTTATCCCGGTCGAGATTGGGTTCCCTTTATTGAGGATCGCCAATTTTGAAGAATCAATGAATGATGAGCTACTGCTCAATAACCTTGATCTCCTAGAAGAGACAAGGGAAAATGCCAGGATCCAGACTGCTACGTACAAACAGAGAACAGCCCAATACTACAATAGACGAGTGAGGAAGAGAAAGTTCTCTGTAGGAGACCTTGTATTGAGAAAGGTAGCTGCTACAAGAAAACACCCAGGTAAGTTGGTTGAAACCTGGGAAGGGCCCTACCTAGTAGTGAAGATTTTGAAGGATGGCACATACAAGATCGAAGACCCAACGAGGCCCGGGGATATGAGACCCTGGAATGTGTGAATGAATAAAAGCTAAGGTCTCTTTCCCAAAATAAAGCATCTACATGCATGAGAAGACTTGACACGGACAACATGCAAACTTGGCCAAAAAATTGGCTAAGTATAAATCCCTTACCGACCAGCATCACAAGATGTCAAGACTTAAAGCAAATTTTCCCAAAAAGAGGAAATGAAGATACTATAAGCCTGGTCGCCCTACTGACCAGGATGGTATCTAGGCAACTATGAATACTTGAGTCCTCAATATAATGGGTCCCAGAACCCCAGTCGAACTACCGACCGGGATGGTACCTCAGTTGAAGAAAGCTATTTAATTTCTTTTTAAGACTCATGAAAGTCTTAAAACATAAACTGGATGGTCGGTCTACCGACCAGGTGAATATACATGAATGAGTCTGAATTGCCGAGTAACAAAAAGGCATATTTCATTAATGATAAAAAAAAGAGTTCATTACAAGCAAGGAGAAAAACAAAAAGGACAAAGCCCATACAAAAAATAATTTAAACATCTGTAGGAGGGATGCCAGAGCCAGACTCCACGGCAAAAAGCACATTTGCTGGCAAAACTGAAGGAGCCTTCTCGGTTGTATCAGCAATGGGGAAAAGGAACTTAGTTTTTTCCATCCAGGTCAGCCTCCAAGATCTCCTCTTCCACTACCTCCACCTCCTCATCAGATGCTTCCTCCTCAGAAAAATCCATCTCGGCAAGCCCCCTCTTCTTTCTCTGCTCAGCCTTCCTAAAGGCCTCAAGGATCTCCTCCTTAGACTCCTCAAGCTGATCCCTCCCCATGAGAGAAGGGCACAGAGGAGTCAAGATGGAAGAGTCTAGGCCAGGCTTGACAAGCAGCTTCCTGGACTCCTTGACCCCTCCACGGAAGCCATAAAAGCCTTCCTCCCTCAAGGCAGCCTTGAACTTCTCAGGGTCCTTGAACTTCTGGATAGTTTACTGCTTGGCATCACCGGGGAGTCGCTGATACGTCTCCTCAGCATTCTTCAGTTTGCGCTCTATGGAGACGGTCCTCTCCTTTAGCTCTCTTCGTTTTCGAGAAGCCTTCTCCATCTGAGCAGAGTGAGACTGCTGCATCTATTCCATCTCGGCCTTCAACGAATTGAGCTCGTTCTTAGCCTTGGTAGCCCTCTCCTCAGCAGTATTAGCTCTCTCCAACTGAACTGTCTTCTCGTAAGCAAACCAAGCAATGCTGGAGGGAATGGCAGAAAGGTGCACATAAGTTTGGAAAGAAAGGAAAAATGAGTAAGTAAAAATATTTTAACCAAAGAAGTAAAGATACAGAGCTCAGGAGCAAAAACTCATACCTGCATGAAGAAGGAGTTTATCTGTGTTAGATGTTTCATGTCAGTCAGACTAGACACCCTGTCATAGTCTGCAGGGGTAGGCAAATGCTTCAGCATTTTGATAGCCACTTTTGGATTGACCACCCTGTCAGTCTCACTGACATTCCATTGGGGAGCATGCCGAGCAAATTCCTCATCGATAATTGGTCCCAAAGGAGGATCATTTACCTGGCGAGGGATTTGAGGAACCCCAAGCTGAGGAGTACCCAGCCGAGGAGACAGGGCGCTCCGAGTCACGGTAGTGACCGAGGTAGTGGCTCCAGTAAGGGCTATTTTAGAAGCCCTGGTCTCCCCGTGGGGCCCACACGAGGCCTCTTGGTCTCCTTGCCCTTGTTTGTTTTCTTCCTCTTTTGTTATCGAGAAGACGATCAGTTGGTCAGACCTGCAGTCATGCACAGATACCAGGGTGAAGATCCTTCCAAGAAGCCGACCAGCCAGGCAAGGCAGTCCTGGTTGACCAGCCTAGTGGTCTGTCAGCTTACCAGCTAGGCAGCCAGGCAGCTTACCAGCTAGGCAGTCAGGCAGCTTACCAGCCAGGCAAGATTTCTAAACATGTAGGCCCTTCCAAAGAACCGACCAGCCAGACAGTCCTGCAACTGAGCACAATGAACAAAGATGAGCTAAAGGCTGCACCAGAGGTAGTCCTCTGGCGTTGGCGCTCTGACGCTCAAGTCAGCTCGTATTCCAAAATTAGGCAAGCACCTTGGACTAGAACTCTCTCTTAGCCAAATTTCAAATTGTGATTAGGAAGATAATACCTGACTTTGAGAGTTTTATATAGGATTTAGAGCCATTATTAACCAGGGTCCCTTAATTATTGTTGGGGGTTGCACTTAAATACTTTTCACCTTGGTAGGTCCAGGTCAGTAGACCGTCCTCAGATCAACGGCCAGAAACATATGGCCAATAAGCCGTGCAAATATGGACCGTTGATCAAAATGTCTGGGCTGTCATCTCCCCATTAATGGCATGGCATAATTACTCCTCTGATAGAAATCCTTGGGACACACATTTTCCGTTCGACATAAACACTAGCAAGCATTGGTAGTGTTTACCAATGCTTGCTAGTGTTTATGGCCTATTGGCCAATCTAAGGCTTTCAAGCCCCGGTCAGGCTTGTGAGCCCGTCAGACTTATGAGTCCTTTAGGTCGTACGGGACACGCATTTTCCGTATGACCTAAAGGCCTGTTGGCCAATCTAAGGCTTGTAAGCCCCGGTCATGCTTGTGAGGCCGTACGACCTAAAGGCCTGTTGGCCCATCTAAGGCTTGTGAGCCCCGGTCAGGCTTATGAGCCCGTACGAGCTAAAGACTTGTAGGTCCATCTAAGGCTTGTAAGTCCTCGTCAGACTTGTGAGTCCGTACGACGATTAAGGCCTATCGGTCCATGTAAGGCTTGTGAGCCCGTCAGACTTATGAATCCGTAAGACAATTAAAGCATGTTGGCTCCATTTAGCTCCATATGACATACATGGACAATTAGAGCCCGTCAGGCCTTGTAAAGCCCAAAGGTTGGGCTTTAATACAAAATAAGACTTAATTGTGTTTGACAAGAGCCTAACGGCCCAATACAAGTTTAATTATTGACAGCGTGAGCAACTCATGTGCCAAACATGTGAGCTATAATACTATAAATATGTGTAGTCCAAGCCTCTTGAATCTCTCTAGTCATTCTCCTGGTTCCACTTCTCTCTATAAAAATCTATTCACTTCTCTCACTATAAATTCCCCCTCCATCATTGGAATCGATCGTATGAGACCACCCCGGTGATCATCACTCATTCATTCGACCTAGTGTATATTCGCAGGTTGTCGAAGGCCTCAATCGACTTTTCATTGGTTGTAGATTTTTGGGTCTACAATTTCAAAAATTGATTCTTTATGGATTCAATGGTTTCATCAATAGTTTTTTCTTGATCAATCCATCTGGGCAGCTACTGCACATAAATCAACTTTACCACTGTGGAAATACATTATTTATCTTAAGGATATATGCTTCAATGTTTTGGAGGTGTGGCCAAGGTTTTCTTCAGATCCAAGAGTGGCATGGTACCTTTTCTCTATCTCGAAATGCCTATGAATTTTTCAGGATTAAAAGAGATAAGGTGGCCTTGAAGAGAGTAGTTTGGGAAGCTTGGTCTCTACCTAAGTTCTCTTTCATTTTGTGATTGGCAGTCAGGGGCCGCTAAAAACTAAGGATAGGCTACGGTTCATTTTGATTAATACCTATTGTAGTTTTTGCTAGAGGGAAGAGGAAACTCGTAGGATTTGTTCTTTATGTGCCCTTGGGTTGATTCATTTTGGAAGAAAGTAAGGGCATGGATCAAAGTCCAAAAGTGCTCATAAAATGCTTTGTAGTGCTTTCAGAGGGTTGCATGGTAATACAAAAGGTGTTACCACAAGAATGAAAAAGGCTTCTCTAAGTATTATGGTCTATCTTATTTGGCAAGAGTAGAACAAGAGGGCCTTTAAGAAAGCCTCCCAAGATATTGAGGTTATGGTGCATAAATTTCATATAATATTTTGTTCTATTCTTTACTTCAATGTTGCTTCAGAATGGATTCATAAACTCATGGGTCAGTGATCTTATTGGCTTTCATAGCTTATGGCCGGCTTTGTGGATGGATCTTTGGATTGACTGGATGATTTGGTTTTATTATTATGCTTTGTTTGTTGATCGTACCGATTTGAGTTGTGCTGTTGCTCAGCATTTTGGTGGGACACTAGTTGCTGCTATAGGATGGCTGAATTTGACATCTTTGGAGGTTAACGGTTCATACAGTCTGAGTTCCTTTCAAATATGGATCTATATGCCTACCTCTTTTTCTGAATTATTTCTAGTTCTATTCTTATGGGGACGAGAGTCAAACATGAGTGAGAGTGTGTGGGACAAATGATGTTAGTAAAAGGGAAACACAAGTGTTTGAGGGGACTTGTGTGAACCATATAAAATTCAGGGTGGCATGGTAAGGTTCTATTTTCAAACTAATTCTCTTTTTGTTTTGCAGGGTTTTAAATGGAGGCTTACTTTAAGGAACTAGATGCTCAAACAAATTTTGCACACTGTGTGTAATACTCCAAGTCTTTAGGCATGTTAAATAACAGGATTGGTTAGATTGAAGGTGAATAAGTGAAATGGAATTAGATAAAATCAAAATATGTTTCATAAATTCTATATGAGAAATAAAATTTATGAGCGAAAGAATTATTTAAATCGGAGGTAAGATGGTATTACTGTGAATTTTAGAAGTGAGAAATGGGATAATACAAATGAAGATATTCGTAATGGCAAGTTGGTAAATAATGGTGGTTGGTACTTGTAATTAAACTAGAAAGCGGGGGCATAAAGGTAAAAGGGGCTGGAAAACCAAATAACATAAAATAAAATAAAAAGATATTGGCACGGAAATCAAGAACCCTAATCTAGAAATTTGGGGAACGACGGCGATCGAGAGGCAGTACGGCAATTCCACAACGGATTGAGACAAGTCTGATGTCGAAAGACAGATAATGGTGAGGCGAGTTCAATGAAGCCTGTTTCGAATTAAACGGAGGAGATTCAAGCAGGCAACGAATGTGGATTTTTAGGTTCATATATTTTCCCTAAACTTCTTCAATATTGTTCCTCCATTGTATGAAAATAGGTCTTTCAAAAGATCACGCAATTCTGGAAGTTTAATTCGGCCCTTCCCAAATCATAGGCAATATACTGGTGTTTGAGAACCAAGGTTTTTTAATCGTTCTTCGTACAATAAGATCGCCCCACAATATTGACATGTGTATATTGGCAAGCCAAGATTAAATTCATGGTTATCACTACCAGGCTTTCACTCCCTGGTATTTTAATATTTTTTACACACATAACTTTTAGAGTACCGATCTACGTGTTCTAAAAATCATATTATTTCTCATCTGACTCAAGCGTTGGAGTGCCAACGCTAAAGAACAACAATCTCTGACCTGGCTCCTAACTAATGTGTTCTCATCTCAGCAGGACCATTGGCTACCGAAGAAGAAGAACTTTGTTGAGAAGACCTAGTTTGAACGAGCTAATACATGTCAAAACACGACTGGTTTTGTACATCATCAGATCGTCTGTGGGAAATGTTGGTTTCCTCTAACAACAAATCATAGTTCGAACTAGGAGCAATAGAGGCGAACAACACGCTGAGCCTACTGCCGTTGGAGGGAATGCTCGGACCGACCAACTAGGCCAGCAGCAGCTTCAGGATCAACTCGCCCAGCTTATGAGAAAAATGACCAAGCTTGTTCAGAGGATGGATTGGATTCATGGGCAAAATATTGCACCACCACCTCGAGAGTGTACTCCTCAGGAATCTAAAGAGCGAAATTCTCAGACTGGAGAATCCGATAATCACCACCGAGAAAGGTCTTTGATTGGTACCAGCCAACGAACTCATCCTACTCGTACATGAGGGGATAGTAAGTTCACTAAGGACGTGGTTGATCAGAAAATCACTGCCATGCAAGAGCGCCCACTCCTTGACACCATGGATTGGGATAGGAATCTTATTCCTCTGGCGCCATAGATACAAAGTGCTCGAATATCGAAGAACTTCAAGGTGGCTAACGTCAAAAAGTACAGGGGCAAAGGAGATCCTTTAGATCACGTCATAGGCTTCCAAACTATGATGGAGTTTCAATAAGCCTCCCCCGAGGCATGTTGCAAAAGTTTCCCTGTTTGTTTAGTGGGAGTGGAAAGGAGATGGTTTAAAGCTCTCTCTCATAGAAGCATACACAGTTTTGATGACCTCATTAATAGGTTCATGGCACACTTTGCAAGTTCTCAGCTTGTGAAGAAGATCGACGCCACACTTGTCACTATTAGCCAGAAGCCTAACGAAAGTCTTCGAGAATTTGTCACTAGGTTTAACAGTGACTGTTTGGAGATCCCTGACCTCCAACCAATCCTTGCCATCACCGCCTTTACTACAGGAGTTCGGCATACAACGCTGAAATACATAATTGTTGACGAGATGATGGCAGCACCACATGCCATTGACAAGTCCCTGACAGATCCCCCTCAAGGAAGAGGAATAGCACTAACCGATTGATAGGGGATAAGAAGCATAATGAAGGTGGTAAATCCTCTTCTCACCAAGATAACTGATCAAAGCCAATACGGTACGAATATTACACTCCTTTCAACACCTCCCTAATGAAGGTTTTAAATGAAATAAAAGACCGAGATGTTGTTATTTGGCCTCCAAAGTTGAAGCTCACTCCCAGAAGAAAAGAGAGTGACAAGTACTACAAGTTTCATCGAGGGCCAGGCCATGACACTGATGAATGTCGTCAGCTGAAGGACGAGATAGAGAATCTCATCTAAAGGGGCTATTTCAAGAATTTTACTAACACAGTAGGAGAGAAAAGGGGACGAGATGACAAAAAGGATATAAGAGATGACCAACGTGAATATAAAGTTGATGATAGACGATAGAGAAGGCGACGAGATAACTTTCCTTGGGGTAGAAACCGAGGAACTGCTGGAACCATTAGAATGATAGTTGGTGGACTTGCATCTGAAGGAGAAACATCTTCTTGAAGATAAGCATATGCTAGAGCAGTTCATCAAGTGTTTTACCAAAGGATGAGGATGCAAACCGACGATGAGAAGATTGTGTTCTCAAACAAATATGGGGATGGACTTCATCAACCTTATGATGACACTCTCGTCATCAATGCTATCATAGCCAATTATACAGTGAAGAAAATTGTTGTTGATAACGAGAGCGCTGCAGATGTCCTCTTCTATCACGCGTATAAGCAGATAAATCTTCTGATAAAATTTTGAAGAAGTTCTTGTCCCCACTATACGATTTTACGAAAGAACAAGTCATTCCCACTGGAATGGTTACTCGACCCATAACCTTAGGGACACATCTGAGAACAAAATTTTTAATGGTGGAGTTTTTGGTCGTAGATGTTAAAACCCCATATAATGCCCTCATTGGTCGACTATTGCTTTATCAAGCTTGGGCTGTTGTTTCCACATACCATCTCAAAATGAAGCTCGCTACTCGCAAGGGGATTGGCGAGGTGAGAGGTGACCAAAAACTTGCCCGCCAAATGTACCACACTGAATGAAAGGATAAGAAGAAGCCAGTTTCAACTCTGGAACTATTGGATGTCTGAGATACCATTATTCAAAAGCCCACAGTTGTCGAAAAAGCTCATTCCCATCATAGTTAAACAGGGCACATAAAATAAAACTCTACCATGGATCCGAGCTAACTAGATACCTGAGTGCAAACATAACACGTTTGCCTTTTCAGAATATTGACACATTTGCATGGAATCTAGATGAGATGCCGGCCATACGTGTGGATGTCATCACACATCACCTTAGTATAAAACCTTGTAGCCAACCTATAAAGTAAAAGAAGAGAAACTTTGCCTTAGACAGGCAAGAAGCCATTAGAACCGAGGTGGGTAAAGTTCTCGATGCCAGATTCATACGTGACGTACAATACCCAGAGTGGCTTGCTAACGTAGTGATGATGGCGAAACCCAATGGCAAGTGGCGCATGTGTGTAGATTTCACCGACCTAAACCAAGCTTGCCCCAAGGATCGTTACCCCTTCCCAAGATTGATCAATTGGTGGACGCTACCTCAGGAAAAGGCCTCCTCAGTTTTCTCGAAGCATACTCAAGATACCACCAATTCAAATGAACAAAGGTGATGAAGAGCATACTTCATTCATCACTTCTGAAGGTACATATTGCTACCAAGTGATGCTTTTTGGGCTGAAAAATGTTTGGGCCACCTATCAGTGGTTAGTCAATAAAATATTTGTACTGCTGCTAGGAAACACTGTAGAAGCATATGTGGACGACATAGTGGTAAAGAGTAAAGAAGAAAAGGATCATACATTTGACTTAAAAAGTGTTTTCGAAATTCTAAAAAAATATGGAATGAAGTTAAATCTCGAAAAGTGTGCTTTTGGAGTCTCTTCGGAAAAATTCCTTGATTTTCTCATATCTAAACGAGGAATCCAGGTAAATCCTGAAAAAGTTGAGGCTATAATCAACATGCAAGATCCAATGAACAAGAAGGAAGTTCAACAGCTGACTGGCCGAATAGCAGCTCTTAGTCGCTTCCTTGCCCGTTCAGGAGACTGGTGCAGGCACTTTTTCAATGCTCTTAAGAAAATTGACGTTTTTCAATTAAGTGATGAATGTAAGATATCATTTGAAGAATTGAAATCTTACCTCAGTCAACCACCGCTGCTTACCTCTCCCATCAACGGGGAGCTATTATTTCTATACCTCGCCACCACTGACCATACTATAAGTGTTGTATTAGTACGGGAAGAATAGAAGATTCAAAAGCCAGTCTATTACACCAGCAAGGTCTTGGTAGGAGTATAAATCATATATAGTCGAGCAGAGAAGTTCCCCTTAGCTTTGGTAACTGCTGCAAGGAAGTTAATAGCGTATTTTCAAGCCCACATTGTCATGGTTCTTATCGACGAACCATTGAAAGACATACTAAAGAAGTCGGACACTTCTGGTAGACTAATAAAATGGTGGATGGAGCTTAGAAAGGTCGACATCCACTTCGAACCCCGGAAAGCCATCAAAGCCCAGGCGCTTGCAGATTTTATCACTGAGTGTGAGCCTCCACTCAAGGATGAAGATAAGAAACCATGGGAGCTATTTGTTGATGGATCCTCAAATCAAGAAGGAAGTGGGGTAGAAATCCTACTTCTTGGATCAGGAGGCATACGTACTGAACACGCTCTTTGGTTCCAGTTTAAATCCTCAAACAACAAGGTAGAATATGAAACCCTCATTATAGGTCTTAAACTAGCAATAGAACTTGAGTAAAATACCTGATCATTAACAGTGACTCGCAGCTCGTGACCGAGCAAGTGAAAGACGAATATGTGGCGAAGGGTTCTAACATGATCATATATCTCTCCAAGGCTAAGGAGCAGATGGGCAAAATAGCAAAAGTAGAAATAATGAGAGGGCGCCGAGAGAAGAATCAGCAGGCCGATGTACTGGTTCGGTTAGCCTGGGTTACAAATTAAGAAGAAGCAACTTCGCTAAGGATCGAAATCCTACCAAAATGGAGCATAGCGATGAAAGCCATCACCAAAATCAATTCAGGACGGTCTTCGATGGACCCCATAAAGCTTTCCTCAGTGAGGGAAATTTCTTAGAGGACAAAAATGAGGCAAGGAGTCTCTGAGCAAGAAGCGCGAAATACTCCATCATACAAGGTGATTTTTACAGACGATTTTACACCCATCTGTATCTCGAGTGTCTTGCTCCTCGAGAATCCGATTATGCTCTCTAGGAAGTCCATGAAGGATGCCCAAAATTATGTCAAAAGATGTGATAAGTGCCAACGTCAAGCTAACACACTCCGTTTACCTCTAGTCGAACTAAAGAGTACACAAAATCCATGTCCATTTGCACAATGAAGACTCGATTTTTTGGGAACTTTTCCTCGAGCAATAGGACAAAGGACAATCCTTGTTGTGCCTGTGGATTACTTCACAAAGTAGGTAGAAGCTGATCCACTAGCAACCATCACCGAACACAAAGTCAAGGACTTCATCTGGAAGATGATCATATGCTGATATGGGATACCTCGGGTAATCATCACTTACAATGGATGATAGTTTGCCGGTAATTCCATTCGAGAGTTTTACAAAGATCTTGGAATTACTCTTATGATTACTGTTGTCGCCCACCATAGGTTAATGGACAAGTAGAGGTCACAAACCGAATAATCCTACAAGGCCTTAAAGCTCGTCGAGACCAAGCAAAAGGAGAGTGGACCGAGCAGCTACACAACATCCTATGGCTTATAGAATGACACCAAGAACCTCAACTGGATAAATGCCTTTCTCACTTACATATGGAATTGAAGCAGTCATTCCTATTGAAATCGGTGTTACTAATCCTCGGGTTGAAGGGTTTGTTGAGAACGAGAACAATGAGTTACTCTTTAACAATCTTGACTTGAGGAAACTCATGAAGAAGCTGGGATCTGAATAGTGGCTTACAAGTAGTGAATAGTTTGGTACTTCAACAAATGAGTCCGAATAAGGAAATTTTCAGAAGGAGATTGGGTCTTGAGGAAGGCTATAGTAGCTGGCAAACACCTAGGCAAGCTCGGGGAGACATAGGAAGGACCATATCGAGTTATTAGAGTCACGCTCGATGGAACTTACAAGCTTGAGGATCTCGATAAACCAAGGTAGATGAGACCTTGGAACGCAAAAAACCTCCGCCGATATTATATTTAAGTTTTGTTTCCTAGTATTTGTTTAGCTCTAAATGTTTACTTTCAACCATAGAGCATATCCCTTGCATGGGACCTATAATTTCTTTTAAATAAACTCGACATGTTTACGATCGAAAATTCCTGATCGGAGCTTATCGTAATACTGGGTCCAAGGAATTAAATCAATTGGCATTACAGCTTGGATTGCTAAGCTACAATGCTCAGCTCGTCGATTTTACTTTTAATCACAGCTAAGCAATTGTCGGCTATGATGACCGAGCAAACAAGTACATCACAACTTAAAATAACTAAGTTACAGTGGTTTCCTCGGATGACTGTTACAACCCCTTATATGGTTTACAATGGTTAAGTTAAACAAAATCTACGATTCTAAGGCGCAATGCTACTACAGATTAATCGGGAATAAATATGGTGGTTGTTAGAGTAAGAAAGAAAATTATACTACAACAATATGAGCATAGCAATGATAATATTATCGATTAATAATATTAAATAAAGTAATGGAATTTTCATTACAATGCGAGGAAGAATTTAAAAGAAAAAAAGCGGGGGGGGGGGGGGGGGGGCGGGATTCTTTAAGCTTTTTCTTGAGGAGATCGGAGAGGAGAGCTCTACTTCTTAGCTTCATGACCCTTCTTTGGGGAGCGATTAGCAGAAGGAGATGTGGTTGTAGGAGCAAGGGTAGAAGGATCACCTTCAATATCGACATAGGCATCTATGCCCTTTTCATAGGCATCCTAACTAACCTCTTACAGTTCCTGATATTGCCTGTAAGCATCTTGATGATCCACGCCCACTTCATACTTCCAACCAGGTAGGGACATATCTCCTCCAAGGCATCCGAACTCGTTCTGGAGAAGACACCCGAGAATATTTGATGGCCACTTGGTAGCAGAAGAAGCCTTCCCGCTGAAGAAGGGATTGAAATTCCTTTGAATCTTGAAACTCTTTAAAACTGAGCTGATGACCCTCCTCGAAATCCCATGCTCATTCGGACTTAGCAATGGAAGAGAGTCTGCTGATCTTCTCTTCGGTCGAGGACAGTGATGTTAGTAGTCTCCTCGGCCTCCTTGGAGTTCTGCAACTCTTGCCGACACAAATTTATAACTTTCTCGGTGCGGTCTAGGGCATCTTTGACAAGGAACATATCCCGGTCATGGCTGTTAAACCTGACGGTCGTGTCCTTGATGTCCAAGGTAAGACCGCCGTAGAGGGAAGTCAGCCGTGTTCATAAAATTGAGAATAAGGTTAGTTATCCTAGACCGATCAAAATGATAAAGGAAAAATACAACTAAAAACTCAAACGAGCACCAACCTCAGCCAGTTTCGTCATCGCTCCGTATACCCTCTCCTCAACAGATAGCTCCGAGATGCGCTGTCAGTCAGAAGGAGGGGCAAATTTTTCAACCATTTCAAGTGCCACCCCCGAATTGGTGACATTTTCAGATACCCTAACATCCCATTGAGGGTTATGGATGTCACCCATGATTAGTGGAGAGGACGCAGACCGAGTAGTCATAGCTTGGGTAGGAGGAGGAGAGACTTGGACAAACCTGGGGTAGGCAATACCGAAGGAGGACCAATAGCCAAGCCCTTGCCCCTGCCATGAGAGGGAGTAGGTTTCCTTGGTCTCTTTGAAGCCTCAGCAGCAACATCCTTACCTTTCTTCTTTTTGGTGAGGAGGTCGATCTTTTTCTACATATTGGCATAAGCCTGAACAGCTGACATATCTACATCAAACCGAGGAGAAACTCAATAAAACAACATTGAATCGAAAAGACCCAGAATAAAATGAGACCCCCACCTTGCTTGGCTTCTTGGACCGAGCTGCTATGGTAAAATCCTTGACAGAGCAAACAAATACATTACTAGTGGGAGAGAATATGTCCTTAAGAGAGGTATACCAGTCAAACTCCTCTATCGACAGCTCGGGTGTTTGACGAAATTTACTATACTTGGGGAACACCCAGTGGATTGGAAAGGGAAAGTCCTCGTCCTCGGCTACAGGACCATTGATTATTGGAAGAGGAATAGTTGGGGGCACACAAACCTTTCTTAAACTTAAAATAACAAAGACCAAGATTTGCGGGAAATAAAAACATTCATAATCAAGTGAACTAAGAAACCCATGTTTTTTTAGCGTTAATTATTTACATTTCCATGAACAATAGTTTAGAAGGCATGAATGGTTCAACTATATGCCTCGTAAAAGAAATTCAAGAAGAGCAATTAATAATAGAGTGAGAATTGCATCTTTCGAAAGAATTTATGAGTAAACGAAATTACAAAGACAAAATACCCAAAATTAAGGACACTTAATAGCAAATATACTGGAAAATATGATGAAATTGTTGTGAGTTATTTTTAGAAAACTGCTTGAGAGGAAGTGCATGATGTAAACTGTGAATGTCTCTACATGATAATAATCATAAGTTTTAAAGGCATTAAAGTGATAAATGCCTATATAAGGTTTAAAGCAGATAGTGTTCCATTAGAAATCTGATTAAGAGGCAAAGAACAGCAATAGAAATTGACCTATAAAAAATACAAATTGGGCACATAATATTATACAGCGAAAAAAACTTTAATTATAGAGTGATGCATACCTTACTTGCGGGTTACAAACTCTTCCTGATATGTTTGATCTACTGTGGTTTGTTAACTTAAATATTAATTGTACATGACATGCATGTTAAATACATAATACAATAACTTAAAAACGATTAAAAAAATAATATGTACGATTAATTAATAAGCAGATCTACCAATGCTTTAGGAGGTAAGAATAAGAAAAAAGTATTAGATCTAATAATCAAAATGCAGCTGAATATATCAGAGATCCACAATCGCGATTGTAGAGTTAAATAACTCCATGGCAATTCATAAAAGTGCTATTGCCTTCTACATTCACATAACAGCTAGGACATACTGGTAAAAGAACAAGTTTGTACATTGCAAGTACATTTGAACTGACCTACATTTCTTATGAACAGCCGAACAGCTGTATTGACGAGGTAGAAGCCAGATATGGTGTTCCCTACCCATACCAACTTGTGGGTAAGGATGAGTCTCTTTTTCACCCTAATCGAGGTGAGTTTTCTATCTCACTTAGATCACTTCAAGCAGGTGCTAGGATTCCCTTCCCATCAGCCATTACAAGCCTCCTTCGTCGGTTCAATCTCTTTCCATCCATCTTGGCACCAAATTCATGGTACTTCCTTGGCAACATTCTTTGTCTCTCCTATAGGCATCATCTCGGTATCTCCACATGGGTAATCCAACACCTCACTACACTGTGCCACCTCCTTAACTCTCCAGGTTTGTTTTACCTCAGGCATAAGCCAGGGCTAAGATCTCCACTATATAACCAACCACTAAAAGTGGAAAAACTCATACGTTATAGGTCCCTCTTCCTCATGGAGAGGAACTTCCTTTCCGTACCACCTAGTCGGTTCTCCTTACCGATTGGTTTAACCACAATCCCCAATTGAAAGAGAAAAAACATAAACTTTATGAGGCCTAGAAAGAACTCCTCGTCGTTGGGGCTGATACCAACATGAAGTTAAGCTTGCAGGACTTCTCGATCTCTAATATTTGCTATGGGTCTCATCAAGGTTTGTTTTATGTTGTTTTTCAATTTTCAGTTAGCATCACTAATCAGTCTATATTTGACTTGCTGTGATGCTCTACATTTATTGTTGACTTGTCAGAGTACATGGCAATGAATGCAGCTCCTACTCCTTGGCAACCAAAGAGGAAGAAACCAACCAAGGCAAGGAGCCCAAGAGACCACATGTTAGGGCTACGGGGGAGACTATGGATGCTGAGATAGCCTTTACTGGCGCCACCACCTCAGTCACCACTGTGACTCACAATCCTCCTCCTCCTCGGTTAGCAACTTGTTAACCAGGGGTTACGATCCTTGCTTATCAAGTGAACGATCCCCGTGTAGGGCCAATTACCGAATAGGACTTTGCTCGGCATGCTCCTTATTGTGGCGTCAATCAAACTAACCGAGTGGCTACCAAGATGCTAAAGCACCTTGCCACCCCTACTGACTATGACAGGGTGTCTGGCCTTACAGCCATGGAATATCTTACTCAAATGAACTCCCTCTTCATGCAGGTATCACCTTATACCTAAGCTCCGTATATGAATTTTTAGCCAAAATATTTCTAACTTTTTTTCTCTTTTTCTTGCAAACTATCGTGCACCTCTCTGCTCTCCCTTCCAGCATTGCTCGGTTTGCTTATGAGGAGACCATGCAAAGAGAGAGGCCTAATGCGGTTGAGGAACGGGCCACCAAGTCAAAGAATGAGCTGAACTTGGTGAAGCCCGAGATGGAGAAGTTGCTACAAGCTCATGCTGCACAAGCTAAGAAGGCTCCTCAACATAAGAGGAAGCTGAGAGAGAAGGTGGGCTCCATCGAGCATAATTTGAAGAACACAGAGGAGACTTACCAATGGCTTCTCTATGATGTCGAGCAGCAAACCATCCACAGGTTCAAAGACTCTGAGGAGTCCAAGGTTGCCTAAAGGGAAGAAGGCTTCTATGGCTTCCATGGAGGTGCCAAAGAGTCCAGGAAGCTTATCTCCAAGGCTGGTCTGGACTCCTCTATCCTAGCTCCCTTATGCCCCTCTTTCTTGGGGAAGGACCACCTTGAAGTGTCCAAGGAGGAGATCCTTGAAGCCTCTAGAAAAGTAGAGTGGAGAAGGAAAATGGGGCTGGCTGAGGAGGATGTGTATGATAAGGAGGTAGAAGTAGTGGAGGAGGAGATGGTGCATATTGAGGATGAAGCACTGGTGGACCCAACCCCTCTTCTTTTATTTTAGCCTACTAAGGAAGCAACCCTGCCCGATCCAAGCAACGCCCTCCTACTTGGAGAGTCAAGCTCTAGGCTCCCCCAAGAAGGCCTTCAAATTATTATTATTTTTTGTACTAATAATTTTTATTTTTATTTTTGCAACTTTTATAAGTTTTGGTAATATAGAGGTGTCATCCTTGTCAGTAGGCCGACCAGGATCCCCGGAACCCATTTTCCACAAGACATTTTCAAGAATAATATTTTACAAGTCTTGATAAACTAGGATGCCATCCTTGTCGGTACGCTGATCAGGCTCTCTAGTAACTCTTTTTTCACAAGACTTTCAGAAGTCTTTGATATTGTACAATTCTTGAGAGGACTTGGAAGCCATCCTAGTCGGTTGGCCGACCAGGCTCTCCTGTCCACCTTTTTGCACAAGATTTTCACAAATGTTGATATTATACAAGTCTTAAGAGGAGTGGGATGCCATCCTAATTGTTAGGACGACTAGGCTCGTCGATCTCTATCTTTTTCCTTAAGGCATTTACAGGTCTTGATCAAACTGTTGTGCCATCCCGGACCCTTTGGTGTTCATCGATTTAGCACTTACACTCGTCCAAGGTGGACCTTACCGTGCAATGCTTTATTTTTGAAAAGAAATCTCAGTCTTTATTCATTCTCCTGTCATCCAATCTATAGGAAAAATACTAAAAATGGAAAATCCTATTTGTGAAAATAAAGTACTACTGCTACATAAATAGGTCTATTTCAAGCATAGTATCTGCGGAGATTATCCACATTCCAGGGCCTCATGTCCCCGGGCTTCTCTGGATCTTCAATCTTGTAGATGCGTTCCTTCAGTATCTTCACAACTCGGTAGGGCCCTTTCCAGGTTTCACCTAGCTTGTCTAAATATTTTCCTATGGCCACTACCTTCCTCAATACTAGGTCTCCCACAGAGAACTTTCTCTCTGTTACCCATCTGTTGTAGTACTGAGTAGTTCTTTATTTTTACGTAGTAGTCCGAATCCTGGCACTCTCCCTTGTCTGTTATAGGAGATCAAGGTTATTGAGTAGTAGCTCGCCATTCCATGATTCGTGAAATATGGTGGTCCTTAGTGAAGGGACCCCAATCTATCTCAATTCCAAATGAAAGGGAGAATAGAGTTTGTCTTGTTAATGTCCGAGGTGTAGTGCGGTATGACCACAACACACTTGGTAGCTCTTCAACCAATTTTCCCTTGGCTCTATCAAGCCTTCCAGGATGGTCCAATTTGTCACCTCAGCCTACCCATTAGCTTGTGGATGTGCTATCGAGGTGATCATTAGGTCAATGCTAAGGTCTTCATATAATTTGTGCATCTTCCTACTGACGAACTATCTTCCATTGTTTACCACCAGGGCCTGTGGTAACCCATACCTACAGACAATGATTATTCATACATACGAAGTCCATTACTTTTTGTTTCGAGATAGCTGCTAATGGCTCCATATTGATCCATTTTGTGAAGTAGTCGACCACTACAATGAGATTCCTCCTCTGTCTAGCTATTTGGACAAATGCTCCAAGGAGGTCCATGCCCCATTGTGCAAATGGGTAGGTACTACCTCGTATTCTGCTTCATTATTTGAGGCCTTGAAGTTGAACCATAATGTATGTTCCATAGTCATGCCGCTTGGATCGAGTAGAGGAATACCGGCGACACTACCTTCCTGGTTGGATGACCCATCCATAAATAATTGCCATTGCTCGAGTTCAGCCATGATATTATCCTAGTCGGTCTCTTTGTAGCACTCAACTATAAAATCAGCCAAAACTTGTGCCTTAATGGCCTGCCTTGGTTGAAACTTGATGTCAAACTCTCCCTATTGAATAGCCCATTTCACCAACCTCCCTGAAGTGTCCCACTTTTGCAGTACATTCTTGAGTGGCTGGTCGGTTAAGACGATGATTGTATGTGCTTCGAAGTAAGGCCTTAACTTCCTAACTACCACTATTAGTGAAAGAGCAAGTTTCTTAGCTTTGGTGTACCTTATCTCTACATTTATCATAACCTTGCTGACGTGATACACTAGTCTTTGCACCTTGTCTTCTTTATTTACTAGCACTACATTGACCGTATGTTGTGATATTGCTGAGTAAAGAAACAAAACGTCTCCCTATTTTGGAAATCTCGGCAGCTCGCAAGTCGCAAACTTGCCAGTACTACCTCGTATTTTGCTTCATTATTTGAGGCCTTGAAGTTGAAGTGTAATGCATGTTCCACAGTCATGCCTCTCTGACCGAGTAGCAGAATACCAGCGACACTGTCTTTCTGGTTGGACCATAGGTCCTAAATTTGTGTTTTGATGCAAAAATACTAAATGCGCTATTTGAATGAATTTGGATAAAGAATGAAATGATCGTGATAATTGATTTTAAGTATATCATTATATATAATTTGGAATCATTTTTTATCATATTTTATATGAATTGAATGAATTTGAACTTGTTCATTTTCGGATTACAAAAACTGCTCAAACATCACACTGTGTATATGTCGTTTGAATAGTCACAACTTATTCATACGATCTCCAAATGACTTTATTATTGTTCTAAAATATTATTAATACATATGGAAACATTATTGTTTTGAGATTATGAATCAATTTTGAGTGAAAGATGTTCAATTTCTCTGTTGAAGTTAGTATAATTGTGCAGACATTATATAACACTGTTTGAGATTACTTGCTGAAATTGAGTGACAAATTGAACTCCAATGGCTGTGAAATTTTTTGTGCATATTTAAATATATGTAAAATGATATATTATGTGCTTATTTGAATTTTATTGAGCATATATCATATTGATTGACCTATGTCCAAGCGTTGAAGCTCCTTGAGCTTACAAGCAACAATGAGGTGCCTTGTCACCTATTTCTTTGTAGGTGAAATTAATTAAGTATCATGAGCTTATTTGAAGCATTATAAATCTGTTTTTATTGGGAAAAATTCGTACATTCATTTCTTGAAGCTTAATTGGTCAAGTTTGAGCATTGTCAACTCCATTTGAGAAAAAGTTTGACTTCTCATGAGCAAGCCTTGGTACCAAACGTATGAACTGAATATTATTGCTGTAGAATTCATTATTTGAGCTTCTATAAGTCCTCCTATGTGCTTTGTGCCATGATATCAAATTTAATTTGATTGGTCAACATTGAGGCAACATTTACTTTTTGGGGGACAAAGGAGGGAGAAATGGCTGGAAATTTTTTCCTTGTTCATAATCTAGAAAGGGTTGTTTGGCTTTGTTTGTGCAAGACTTTCATCATCAAGAAGGAATTATTGGTGCAACCAAACAAGCCCAAGCCAAATGAGATATTTTTACAAAATGATTTCTAAGGGCTCTATAATGAATGGTGGAGATTTATTTGGTTTGAATTAATGAAGGGTCAAGATTAAAAGAAGAAGGGAGGGCCAAGATCAAGACTTAATTTTTATCCAATGGCCAAGATTATTTTGTCTTGAAAAGAAGAGAGGGGTTTGGCTTGTGTTGGAAGTTGGAAGAACATTTGTAAAAATTGGCTGAGTCTTTGAACTTCAAATCCTCTCAACTTCAAATCTGGATTCAAGCTTCTTCCTAGAGATCTCTTGCGAAAAATCTGATTATCATCAACCTATCATCTTCCTATTTCAAAAGAGAGATCCAAAAACCATCAAGAACCCATTATTTCTCATTCCACCCGTGGATATTCCTTTTGGTGTTCTTGAGTGGTTTTTCAACAAAGCTTCCCCTAATCTCATCTATATCTTATTGAGAGCTTTTTGTGAATTTGTCGTAGAGTGATTGCCACATCTTGAGCCTATTCTTAACCATATTCGTGAGCATCATCTCTTGTCTTTGTGATAGTTCCTCAACCAAAATAGCTTTGAGCTAATCTTGAGAGAACCTTGTGCCTAAACACTTGTAAAGTCCTTTTGTGGACAAAACCTTGTTAGGTTGTGAGATAAGTTTGGGGTACTACTTGAAAACCCTTGTTCTTGGTTATCTTGAAACCTTGGTTGTAAGAGTTTGGGGTTAGCTTACCTAAAACCCTAAGTTGTTGGTGAACTTGGAAAAACATCATTCATTAGTTGATTTAGATAGAAATGAATATGATCATATTTCGGCATGTACTAATGCACAAGAAATTTGGAACATGTTAGAGTTAAAGCATGAAGGAACAAGTCAAGTTAAAGATTCTAAAATTGACATGTTTGTGCATCAATTTGAATTGTTTAAAATGCTTGATGGTGAATGCATTAGTGACATTTTTGCTAGATTGACAAAAATATGCAATGAATTGAATTCTCTTTGAAAGCCTTATGCTAATGTAGATAAAATGCAAAAGATCCTAAGAAGCCTTCCAAGATCATGGAGTGAAAAGGTCACCGCAATCAAGGAAGCAAAGGATTTGAGAACCTTGAAGATGGAGGAGCTCATTGGAAGCCTAATGACTTATGAATTGGAAGTGATCAATAGAGTTGATGAAGATGCTCCCATGAAGAAAAATATTGCATTGGCCGTGACTTCCAAGCCCAAATCCAAGGAGTCCATGGATTATTCCAAGGAAGAGAAGGTTTCATCAAGTAGTGAGAGTGAAGATAGTGATGATGAGATGGCTATGATGGTCAAGAACTTCAAGAAGTTTGTGAAGAACAAAAGAGGTGGTTTCAAAAATAGAAAGTTCAAGAGTAAGGAGAAAGAGAAAGAGAAAGCTACTTGCTTCAATTGTGGCAAAGTAGGATACTTCATTGCTGATTGCCCCAAAGCATCCAAGAAACATCACAAAGTGAAAGGCAAGGAGAAGAAAAAGGCATTGAAAGCAACATGAGATGATTCATCATCAAGCTCTTGAAGCGAGGATAAGATTGAGCATAAGGCACACTTTCACCTCATGTAAAAAGGGGAGAAAGTTGACTCATATTCTCAAGATGAGATGGTAAAAGAATCTTCTCTTTTAACCTGTGATGAATGATATGCTAATTATGATGACTTATGTGATTCTCATGGTATGTTTCTTAGAAAGTGTAAGCATCTCAAAAAGGAAAATGCTAGACTTATGAATCTTGATGAAATGCATGCTAATAAGCTTTAAGTGGTTACTGCTAAGTATGATGTTCTTTGTGTTAAGTTTGATAATATGACTATTGAGCATGATGCTTTGATTGATGCAAATAAATGCTTAAAAGGAAAAATGCCTATCATTTATCAAAATGCTTGTATGACCGAATACACTATTTTGAATATGCATGATTATGATTATCTTAAAGCTAGGGTGCTTGAACTAGAAGAAGAATTGAAATCATGGGATGATCACAAGTGCATTATGCTTTCTAACACTAAATCCTTGGAGGATGAACTTGATTTGATGAAAGAAAAGAATAGGATGTTAGAAATACAATTAGCTAAGTTTGTCATGAGTTCACTAAAACTTGATGAAATGTTAGCTTCTCGAAGGCATTATCTTGATAGAAGTGGACTTGGTTATGATTCTTTGTCTCTTGATGGAACTAAACATGAGAGTCAAAACTCAATTAAGTTGGTGAAACCTATTTATGGTTCAACCAATACATATATGACCATAGGAGACTCGGCTAAGCCTTCAAAAGCTAAGGCCAATGATGCACACCCCTCAGGTGGAGCATCATCATCTAGGGCATCATATCCTAGAGTGAGGAAAACAAGGATCAAGAAAGTTTGGGTGCCTAAATATATGAAATATGATGACAGACTTGATTATGCAAAGGTTGCTTAGATTGAATGTTTATGCTATTGTGGCTAACCCTCAAGGATCCAAAGTTTGGATACCTAAAGTATCTTGAACAACATTGGTTAGGTGTGCTTAAAGTCTTCTTCTAAGCCATACCAATGGTTCTTGGTTAGTGGTTGTTCAAGGCATATGACTGGTGATCGATCCTTATTCACATCTTACAAGGAGAAGAAGGATGGTGGATATGTCACTTTTGGAGACAATTTCAAAGGAAAGATCCTAGACATAGGATCAGTTGGTAATGAAATTTCAGGTATTGGAAGCATTGATCTTTCAAAGTATAATGATCCTAATGCTAGCCGTGAGCTAGATATTGATATGGATGAAGCACCATTGGTGGAAGGCCTTAAGGAGATGAAAATTACCAATGATTCTACACCAAATGTACAAGATGAGGAGCATCCCATGATTATTAATGTTGATCAAGTTGCTCAAAATAATAATATGGAGCAATCAAGTACTACTCAATCTCAAGGCAATAGGATTCAAGGTGAAGGTCAAGCACAGACATCCTAAGGAGCTTATTATTGGAGATCCAAACAAGGGCATTCAAACAAGATCAAAGTTGAATTCGATGGTCAATTCTAATCCCTTAAACTTATATGCTATGATTTCTATAATAGAACCTAAATGTGTTAAAAATGTATTTTTAGATGAAGATTGGATTTTTGCTATGCAAGAAGAACTTGAACAATTTGAAAGAAGCAAGGTTTGGGCACCTTTTCCAAAACCTAAAGACCATAAGAACAAAATGGGTGTTTAGAAATAATGTGAATGAGAATGATGAAGTGACTGGAAACAATGCTAGATTAGTGACTCAAGGGTATTGCCAAGAAGAAGACATAGATTATGATGAAACCTTTGCACCGGTTGCAAGGTTAGAGGATATTAGACTTTTTTTAGCTTTTGCATGCTATAAAGGTTTTAAACTTTTTCAAATGGATGTTAGGAGTGCTTTCTTAAATGGTGTGATAAATGAAGAAGTGTATGTTAAACAACCACCCGGTTTTAAATCTAAAGAATTTCCTAATCATGTTTACAAATTAGATAAAGCATTGTATGGCTTGTAGCAAGCACCTAGGGCTTGGTATGAAAGACTTAGTAAATTCTTGTTAGAAAATGAATTTTCTTGTGGAAGTATTGATAATACTTTGTTTATTAAGTGTAAAGGTGATGACATGTTGATTGTGCAAATCTATGTTAATGACATTATATTTGGTGCTACATTGGAATCAACGTGTGATGAATTTGCTATGTGCATGAAAAGTGAATTTGAAATGTCTATGATGGGTGAGTTGACATATTTCCTAGGATTGCAAATTAGACAAACCACACATAACATTCATATAAGTCAAACTAAATACACTTATGACTTGCTTAAAAGGTTTGGTATGGACTTGTCTAAAGAATGTTCTACACCAATGGGGGTGACCTCCAAATTAGAAGTCGACCTTAAAGGCAAAGAGGTGGATCAAAAGATGTATAGCTCTATGATTGGTGGCTTACTTTATTTGACCGCTTCTAGACCGGATATCATGTTTAGTGTGTGTATGTGTGCTAGATGTCAATCTAATCCTAGATAATCACACCTCATAGTAGTTAAAAGAATATTAAGATATTTGAAAGATACACCAACTCTATAGTTATGGTATGATAGAAAATCTTCATTTGACTTACATGCTTTTAGTGATTCCGATTATGGAGGTTGTAGAATTGATAGGAAGAGTACAAGTGGTACATGTCAATATCTTGGGAATATGCTTATATCTTGGTTTTCAAAGAAATAAACGTGTGTTGCTCTAAGTACAACCGAAACAAACATGGCTAAGTCTTTGAGCTTTAAAGCCTCTCAACTTCAAATCTGGATTCAAGCTTCTTCCTAGATATCTCTTGCTAAAAATCTGATTATCATCAAGCTATCATCTTCCTATTTCAAAGAGAGATCCAAAAATCCATCAAGAACCCATTATTTCTCATTCCACACGTGGGTATCCTTTTTGGTTTTCTTGAGTGATTTTTCAACAAAGCTTCTCCTAATATCATCTATATCTTCTTGAGAGATTTGTGTGAATTTGTCATAGAGTGATTGCCACATCTTTAGCCTATTCTTAACCATATTCGTGAGCATCATCTCTAGTCTTTGTGAGAGTTCCTCAACCAAAATAGCTTTGAGCTAATCCTGAGAGAATCTTGTGCCTAAACACTTGTAAAGTCCTTTTGTGGACAAAACCTTGTGAAGTTGTGAGATACGTTTGGGGTACAACTTGAAAACCCTTGTTCTTGGTTATCTTGAAACCTTGGTTGTAAGAGTTTGGGGTTAGCTTGCCTAAAACTCTAAGTTGTTGGTGAACTTGGAAAAACATCATCCATTAGTGGATTTGGAAATCCTAAGCTTGCAGGCTTAGATCGTAGATGTAGGATGAAGGACTCTCCGAACCACTATATATCCTTGAGCACTTTATTATTTCTTTCTTTAATTGATTTTGTGTGTTGATCATTTTCTTGAGGTTGTTAATTGCATTAGAGGAGGTTTCTCTAAACTATTAGGACACACTTTTAATTGTTAATTATTTTGGAACATCAATCTTTCCGTGCATAGTTCATATAGCTAGACTTCGATCTGAATTTTTGATATAGTGTTCACTAAGGGGTTTACATACTTCATACCAATTTTCGTTACATTTTGACTTGAATTGATAGGTCAAATAGTTTTTATCATTTCGGTGTGCATATTTGATTTGAACACTAATTTGTTCGTGTACTGTTCATATAGCTAGACCTTGAATTTTGATCTAAATTTTTGATATAGTATTCATTAAGGTGTTTTTATATTGCACATCAACTTTCGCTACATTCCAACTTGAATTGCTACGTTAAATTGCTTTTATCAATTCGGTGTGTAGATTTGTGTTTATTGACATTACATTGTGAGTTTTGTGCATTTGTTAGGTAAAAATTCATTATATATTATATCACATATTTTAGTTGACTTAAATTTGCGTAGGATAATCATAAGATGCCAATATTGCATGTTCTGTGATATTTGATAATCAATTGTTAAATTATAAAAAAAGGGGATTGCCTTTGCAATTTGGGAACACAATTCACACCCCCCCCCCCCCTCTCTTGTGTTTACCTAGATTTTTCACAATTGCCATTGCTTGAGTTCAGGCACGGAAGTAAGGCCTCAACTTCCTAGCTGCCACTATTAGTGAAAGAGCAAGTTTCTCAACTTGGGTGTACCATATCGCTGCATCTATCATAACCTTGCTAACGTAATACACCGGTCTCTGCACCTTGTCTTCCTTATTTACTAGCACTACACTGACCGTATGTTGTGATATTGCTATGTAAAGATACAAAACTTATCTCAATTTTGGAAAAGTCAAGAATGGAGACTGACCAAGGTAGTCTTTTCAAAGGCCTTTTGGCACTCATCTGTCCACTTGAATTCCTTGTCCTTCTTTAATGCCTAAAAGAATGGTCTGCACTTGTCTCCTGACCGGGCTCGGACTTCCTGAGGATTGGTCACCTCGCTTCCAGTTCTTCCTTCTTGATTTCTTATCACTGCTTGGTTGGCCGCCTCTCGACCCTTGTAGGCGGCCCTTGTCACTTAAGCCCTTTGCTCGGTCAGGGGAGTAGTGGCCTTGATATACTTCTTAGTCCTAGCAAGAAGTTCGTCCATAGTCTGGGGTGCATTAGGCGAATCGTCCAAATCACAGCTGCATTTGCCACAGCAATCTGAACATTAGGGATCTCCAAGCACATCTCGTTGAACCTCCCTATAAAGTCTTGAAATGACTCCCCTCTTTTGTGTTTAATTACCATCAAATATTGGTTATAGGTCTTTGGCTTCCTGGCACTTGTGAATTGGAGATTGAACTTCCATGAGAGGTCTTGAAAGCTATAGATACTGTGCCTTGGATGTTCAATGAACAAATTCCAAGCTGGTCTAATAAGTGTGGAGGGAAATGCCTTGTATAAAATTACATCCGAGGCTCCCCGACATTCCATTATAGACTTGTATCCCTTGACGTGGTCATAGGGAGCCTAAATTCATGAGGTATCTCATTCTTAAGAATGTCCCTAGACAAAGGAGTCATGGAACTATCTCACATCTCATTACTGATATTTCATCCTTGCAGGGCTGCCAACTTGCGGTCTACCTCTTGAAGATGTTTGTTTACATCCGCATTGATGTTGGAGTGATGCGTGTTTGTTCTAGTGCTAGTGTTGGAGTTCCCGTCTCGGTTCTCATCCCTTATCTTACTTCTGGAGTCTTAGAGCGAGAGTTTCTATCATCTTCGTTCCTTTGAGTCCCGTGAGGTGGGACTAGTTGATTAGTCGTCATCATCTCAGTGAGCAGATGTACTTGTTGCTAGAGCTGATTAAACTGTTCAGCATTAATAGGAGGATCAGCTGCCTCCTATGTTCGTGCCCGTGGGTTTCTCCATCTTAGACTTGGGGTGCTCCCAAGGGTGCATTCTGTCTTTTGATGTTCTCCAAATTTGGGAATTGTTACTCAGTCTCATCCGCCGGATGTTGAGCATGAGAAGGTCTTAGGATCATTCACTTTGGTTCTCCTAGGTCTAACCATTGTGAGTTAGGAAATTAGAGTTTCCCACAGATGGCGCCAAAGTTATGATATCAAAAAGGTGTCAGTTCCAAGAAGACGATTAGTCGATTAGACCTATTTCCTTGTACGACAACCGTGGACGAAGATCCTTCCTGCGTAATAAGCAAACGTGAGCTAAAGGCCGCACCAGAAGTTGTCCTCTAGCGTTGGCGCTCCGACTCTTAAGTCAGTTTGTACTCTAAAGCAAGGAGAGCTGGCTAGACCAGAGCTCTCTATAAGCAAAAGTACAGATTGTGATTAGATTTTTCATACCTAACTTTGAGAGCCATATATAGAAGTTGAGGAATCTAAATTTGACTAATATTATGACTCTCTCTTATTTGCATCCACACCGTTGATCTCTATATGGAGTTTGAGCCTTAACAGGACTCTTCTCTCAGTAGGATTTAGAATCATCTTCAAGGTTGATCTCCTAATCATGGTAGGAAACTATGCTCTGTTGATTTCTTCCTCGGTAGGCCGAGGTGCTATCCTTGGTAGGACATTGATCGGCATTCTCTCATACTGCGGTGCTCACCTTGGTAGGGCGTTGTGGCTTATTAGCCTTCCCTACCGAGGTGACCTCCTTGGTTAGGCAAGGTTGCCTCTTGAGCCTATCCATCCTAGTTCTTATGGGACACATGTCAAAACGTTATTGGTAGGAATATTTGGGTAATATGAGAGAGTTAAATAAATCCGTGAAAATTCATGCAAGTGCTATTGCCTTTTCGCATTCACATAACATATCACACTGGTAAAAGAATCAAGTTTACATACTGCAAGGATAGTACGCACTTTGGTAAATGGCAGCATTATTAAAGTTTACTTTCATGGATGTGAAAAAGATGAGCATTATTAAAGTTTACTTTCATGGATGTGAAAAAGATCTTAACAGTTGCATTCATACAATTTTCGCTATGGTAAATGACAAATTTTATCAAGTTTTCTGACATGTATAACAGACTTATGCAAATGAAACAAATAATATACATGCCGTGTAAGTTTTTCCTCATTGGACACACCAATTGATGACTAATAAACCAAGTAACCCAAGTAACGAAAGCTGAAAACAATTACGGTACACATCAGGGATGAAAGCTTACAGATTCGATATGTAAACAACGTATTTATTTGTTCCTAATGATTTTGTTTATTTTTTTTACCGACAGATTATCAATGGATTTAAAAAAAAAATTAACTTTTTTATCAACGGAAAATTAACGACGGATTAAAATCTGTCGGTAAATCCGTCGTTAATTTACTAATGAAAATAAATTTCGTCGGTATTTGATTAGCGACGAGCATTTTACTAACGGAACAAAATCCATTGGCAATCAATATTAGCGACGAAATTCTTAGATTACCGACGGAAAAATCCGTCGATAATCTGCGAAATTCTTGTAGTAAACAAAGAACGAACATCAATCATGAAAAACGAACGTAAGCAAAAATGTCCAATCAAAATTAGAGAATTGCAAAAATCTATACAGTCAAGATCCGTTGAAAAATGGAAATATGAAAATTCAAACTATAAGCATACATGATGTAGGGAAAATAGAAGACCTGTACAATTTTTATTTTATTATAAGAAGTTGGTAAAATGTAATGCAGAGAAGATAAATTACATGGTCTGTCAATGCATTTAGAGGTAAAAACGAGAATAGGACAATGGATTTTAGAATCGGAATGATGCTGAATCGTTAACAAATCCCCTATTATAATTGCAGAGTTAAATAAATTCATCAAAATTCATGCGAGTGATGTCACCAACGGTATAAAAATCGAGCTTGTATACTGCAAGGATGATGAACACTATGGTAAATGACAGCATTTATAAAATCTTCTTTCATGGATGTGTATCCCAACATGGGCAAGAAGAGAAGCCCACCGCAAGAGAATGTTTTATTGTACTAAAAGGAAGTTTTAAAAACCCACTGCAAGATAAAATTTTACTATGCTAAAAGGCAGTGTTTATAAACTTTAGTATGTATCTCAAAATGAATAAAAACAGAAAATAGTTGGAGTCAGAATTCAAAGAAACAGAAAAATTAAAAAGGGCAATTAGTACTATTCAACAGGAAAAATAACATATTTGTGCAATCGCTTTGAGACATTAAAACAGTCCAAAAGAATAGCAAATGTGCAGGATTCACATCTCTTGATATTAAGCGAGCTTCGTAAAAGAAAAAACATCTCGTATGATGGCACTTGATCAAAAACTTGATTGAACCCAAACTATATATGTTGGCTTCTACTGAATTAATACATATGGGAACTTTGCAAGAACCTGTCACAGGAGTTATTCTTCGGCTCATAACTGCAAGTCCCAAGAGACTAAGAAAGCTATCACCTTCACGGTGTTGGGCATCTCTGGTGAAGCTAATAGTCCATGAAAGCCCAAAATGGGTAGTAGAGAAATTGTCACTTACTCTTTTAGTTGTTTCCTACTTTTAATTTTTTGATCCAACAAACTACCACCCTAATAACTCTACTCTGCGCATGCCCAAATCATCTTACGCCTACCCTAGATCAAATACTGTTATTTCTTATCCTTTCCTTACTTGTGTTGCTACAAGACCAATTCAACATTGTCATTTACTAATCTATGCCGTACATAATGAAGACAGAAGAGAATACGCACTGTTTAAGCAACGATAGCACAATAATCAGCTACGTAAAAACAAAATAAAACTAAAACCACATAATGAAGTTGAAAGAGGGTAAACACAGTTTGAGCAAAGTTAGTACGACAAACAGTAACGGGTAAACCAAAAAAAAAAGCAGAGAAAAAGAACGCAAAGGTAGTAACCACTGCAAATGAATTTGTTGGACTTGGGCTGGGTCGCCCATGTGGGCTAGACTCAGCCCAGCCCATTTATTTAGGGAGTTGAGGTAGTTGTCTTGGAGACAACTGCTCCCAACTGCCAATATACGTTTAACGTATATTGGCAAGGAGAAACAGACGCTCTGGTGGCTCCCAATCTATTCTCTCCAGTTCCTAAAATAAGAAATCAAGGGTGTTCGTACTTTGGAATCTATCTCGATTCTTGTAATTGGAGTTACGAGTTGAAGCATTGGAACCTACTACGATCCTGTCAAATTTGTCGTACCGATCAAGAAACAAGTGAGTGTTTCTTCTTCCTATCGAATCAACAATGGTATTGGAGCCGAGGTTTATAGTATGTTTCATGCTCGATTGCGTGTTTTTGTATGGTTAAATCAGATGAGAATACGTTATATACCATGATTTTCAATATGAAAACCGAAACTTTGTTCTGCATTTGAGCATTATTATTTCATGTTTTGGTTTCGTATATGGTATGGTTGGAAAGCTCTCTGAACAAGCTTTCCAATGACTATTTATGCACATTTTTCTGATTGGTGTGTGATTTATTATGATTTTTCGAAGTTGATTGATCGAAACTGCCTCAAAGTTTGATTTTCTGGGCACAAATTTCTGGAAAATTATGTTCTTGAACAGTTACAGTCACATAGAGACTGTGTGATGATCAAACATCATAATTAAAAACAAACAAAAATTTCAGAAAATGATAAAAAGATCTGAATATTTTTTCGGCCAGGATCGAAAAAATTTGACCGGACAACGCAAGTAGAAGGCGGCGCGTGAGGCTTACGCGCTAGGCGGAGCACTCACGCGCCCAGCCAGAGTCAACCGGGTCAAGGACCCGATTTTGACCTGGTACGGAACCGCGGCAAATTATTTAAAAAAAAATTATTAGCGCGCGTTGACCGCGCATGTAGTACACTGCGGACTCTGATCGGCTTCCTGTTTTTTGGCTCGTGTGGGCGCGTGCAACGTGAGAAAATTATTATTATTTTTTAGGTGAATTATTTATTTATTTTTTAATTATTTATGATTTTTCGGGAATTTTTTGAATTTCTGAAAAATTTAGTACATGTTATAATTAACTAATTACTAAGTTAATTATTGTTTAATTGATTATTTGTGTATGTAGTGACTACACGAGCACAAATAATTCATTTATTGGCATACAAGAAGAATGCATAGCATACGATTGCTGAGCATATAGATTATATGTTTTATTGGATTCACAATTTGTGGCATCGTGATGTTCATGAGTTCTTTCTTGAGCAACAACTTGAGATTGTGCTCAATGCTCTACCGGATGAATGGGAGTTTTTTCGTCAGGCGTTGAAACCACGGTTGAGTTTTATTAACTTCAACACTCTCGCTGATGAGATACTGCTTGAGAGGGAGTGCCAGTATACCATTATGGGTATACGTCGAACAGGACGAAGCGCAAGGTCTCTGGAGCCTACTGCTCGTTTTGTTCCATGGTATGAGGTAATGAGCTTGGTGGACACAGTGATGATGACACGGATGATGTGATAGCTGATCCTGATTATATGCCTAGGATGTGATATGTAGTCTTTCTATTACAGTATCACATTGTACATATTTCTAGTACGTTTGCTTATTTGCTTATGGATGTACATATTTGATGTTTTATTTAATTTAAAGCATGTTTCTTTTGTGTAATTTATTATTTAGTTACATTAAATAAGCATGTATGGAAATATTTAAGATAGTGGGAGGTTTTAGGTTGGTAGATTTATGAAATAAATCTTACCTAATAACCAAAATGTTGCGCATGTTTAAATTAAATAATAATAATTGGACTATGCTAACAGAAATTGATTGAATGTGTAAAATTACTTTCGTTGTTGTTACATGTGTTAGATTATTATTAATTAATTTAGAAATTTATGGCAAAACATTGTTTAAATAATTTGAATTGTACAAGATCCTAATTCAAGTAATTGTCTCTAGATATAGTTGAAATGGCTGCAACAAAAAGTATTGTCGCTGATTTGAACCACGGAGACAAACTGAATGAGAATAATTACGATGTCTGGCATCGTAAGATTCAGTATCTCCTGGAAGAGCAAGACATGCTGGAATTAGTAACACAACCCATGACTGAACCTGAACAAGGCAACACTGCTCAACATAGGCGTGATATGGAAGCATATCAGGCCTATAAGCGCAAAGATCGTGTGGCTCGCATTTTGATGTTGAGCAGCATGAAGAATGATATGATGCTGTGATTTGAGAGGCATCGTTCAGCTCAAGCAGTTTGGCATGCTGTGAAGCTCCAGTATGGTGGAACTTCAACAACAAGGCTGCGTCAGTTAACCCTCAAGTTTGATGGTTATAAGAAGCGCCAAGATCAGACCATGAGGCAGCATCTGACGGTCATGTCTAACATGATCAGTGAACTGAGGGCTGCTGGGCATGAAATGACTGATGAGCAGCAAGTTCAAGCTATGATTCGCTCTTTGCCAAGAAATTGGGAACACATGCGTGTTAACCTTATCCATAAAGACAACATCAAAACATTTGATGAAGTCGCTCGTCATGTTGAGCTTGAGCAAGATCATCTTCTCTCTGAGAAGCCTGATAATGAAGCTTACTTGACTTAGTCAAAATCGCGAGGAGCACAAGGCTCTGGACGCAAAAAGTGGAAGGGTAAAGGAAAGGCTTTCCATAAAGGCAAAGTAGGAAATGAAGCTAGTACTAGTGGACACAAGCGCAAGCGTGGGAAACGCGGCGGCAAGAAAGGCAGAAACAACAATTGTTTCAATTGTGACAAACCTGGTCACTTTGCTCGTGATTGCACTGAGCCAAAGGTATTGTTTGCACAAATTTGTCCCTCTTAGTAGTTGTTTAATGCTTGCTAAGACTGTTCCTTATTGGACTGTAGACTCAGGAGCAACCGACCACATAACAAGGGACCGAACAAACTTTGTGGAATTTTGTCGAATTCCTAAAGGAAGTAGGAGTATTTACATGGAGAACAATGCTTCCGCTGATGTGCTTGGGATCGGTACCTGCAAGCAAGAGTTGCGGGGTGGTCGCACACTTTACCTTCATGATGTGCTCTACGCTCCTGAAGTTTGACGAAATCTTGTTTCTGTTATTGTCTTATTAGAACTAGGTTTTGAGCTTCAATTTGCTAAAGGTTGTGTAAAAGTATTTCTAGACAACGTCTATTATGGTTCTGGCTATGTTTTAGATAGATTTATGGTGATGGACACCACTAATTTTGTTCTTAAAGACAATTCGTCTATCTATGTTATTGGTAATCCAAGTTTTGTTCCTAATACTGCAAGTGTTTTATGGCATGCTCGATTAGGACACATTGGGCAAGATCGATTAAATAGATTGGCATGAGCAGGTCTCTTGGGATCACTCGCCAAAATAGAATTGCCCACATGTGAGCATTGCCTAGCTGGCAAAGCAACTAGATTACCATTTGGCAAAGCCAAAAGAGCCATTAGTCCATTACAGCTTATTGATTCATACATTTGTGGACCACTGAATGTGAGGGCTAGGCATGGTGCCGACTATTTCATCACTTTTATAGATGATTTCACACGTTTTGGTCACGTTTATTTGTTTTCTCATAAGTCTGACGCATTGGATTGCTTCAAACGATATACTAATATGGTAGAGAATCAATTAACCATGAAGATCAAAACTTTAAGGACCGATCGAGGTCGTGAATATCTATCTGATCAATTTAAAAGTTTTTGTGATGAAAAGGGTATAGCTCGACAGCTAACTATTCCTTATACTCCGCAACAAAATGGAGTTGCAGAAAGGAGGAATAGGACCCTATTAGACATGGTTAGGTCGATGATGGCGCAAGCTAATTTACCTATTTCCTTTTGGGGAGATGTGTTATTAACTGCTGCATACGTACTTAATCGTGTTCCCTTTAAATCTGTCTCATCCATCCCATATGAATTATGGAATGGCAATAAACATAATTTAGGAAATTTGCATCCTTGGGGGTGTGCAGCTTACATTCATAATAATTCTCATCAATATGGGAAACTTGGTCCTAGGGCGAAGAAGTGTATTTTTATTAGATACTCTGAAACCTTCAAAGGATTTGTTTTCATTGGTGAAAAAGCTGATGGGAGCGTGACAGAACTTGAGTCCCGTGATGTCATTTTCTTAGAAGAGGATTTTCCTATGAGAGGTGAGGTTAATAAAGATTTTCAATTTTATGAAAATCAAGAAAATGGCGCCCCAACCGCAGTCGAGGGATTAGAGAACACTCTTAATCCTCCCGTGGAACGTGGGAGCGACATGGTGCTTGATCCGAGTCTTATGGAGCAAGATCATGAGCAATCTCAACCTCGTCGTAGCATCCGTGAACGTATCCCACGTCGTCGATTTGAGATTGACGGGGAAGCATTCATGATTGCCCCACAGGATGATGAAGAGCCACAATTGGTAAAAGAGGCTCTATCTGGTCCTAAGGCTAAGGAATGGAGTAAAGCTATGGAAGAAGAAATGGAGTCAATGAATGCTAATCATGTCTGGGACTTGGTTGATCTACCTCCTGGGCGAAAATCCATTGGTAATAAATGGATTCTCAAAATTAAACGTAAGGCGGATGGGTCCATAGAAAGATATAAGGCTCGACTAGTAGCAAAAGGCTACACACAAGAAGAGGGAATTAACTATGAAGATATGTTCTCACCTGTTGTGAGAATTACTTCTGTTTGCCTCGTTCTAGCTATAGTTGCTTATATGGACTTAGAATTATTCCAAATGGACGTAAAAACTGCTTCTCTCAATGGAGAACTAGATGAAGAAATCTATATGGATCAACCATATGCCAGTGCTGTCGAGAGTCTGATGTATGCAATGATGTGCACACGTCCTGACATATGTTATGCTGTTGGTTTGGTTAGCCGATATCAATCAAATCCTGGTCAAAAGCACTGGATGGCAGTCAAGAGGATTTTGCGGTATCTGAAAGGAACTTCAGACTATATGCTATGTTATCAAGGGAAGAAGGATTTGCGCTTGATAGGTTACTCCGATGCTGATTGTGGAGGAGACGTTGATCAGTGCAAATCAACTTCAGGATTTACTTTCTTTCTAAATGATAGTGCAATACTATGGAGTAGCAAAAAGCAATCTTGTGTAGCCTTATCCACTATGGAGGCTGAATACGTAGCTTGTTTCGCAGCAACTCAAGATGCTGTTTGGTTAAAGAGTTTCCTACAGCACTTAGAAATTGTCAAATCAGCATCAGAACCTGTGACAATTTTCTGTGATAACACTGCTGCATTGGCTGTTGCCAAGGATCCTAAATATCATGGAAAGACCAAACACATAAAGAAAAGATATCACTATATTAGAGATGCAATTACTGATAAGGACGTGGTCCTAAAATACATTTCTACAAATGACATGGTGGCAGACCCACTCACCAAGTCTATAGCAAGGGATGTATTTATGAAACATGTAAAAAAATCCCTAGGCATGTGTAGAATGTAATATGCGATTAGGATGCTTGCAGTTTGTTGAATAAATTAAATGTTTTCTACATATTATTCAACGTTTATTTTACGGTATATACTGTAAGAGTATAGTTGTACAATTCAATAAGGTATGTTGATAGACAAAGATTGGCTCACTCACACAAGCAATCGCCTCTAGCGCTTGTCAAGCGAGTAGAGATGAGACTATTTGAGTTATAGCGCTCGATTAGCGACTTGAGCGCAGTGGGAGCGAATTTAATTCAAAGTCATCAATTTGGAGTCGCCTTGGTTAGGACCAAGATGAGATTCTTAAATAAGAGAATCGACATGAATGAATCCCCGCCATTCATGAGTCTATATGATAAAAGCTGAGTGTGAAGTTAGTCATTTGACACTTTAGAAGTGAGTAGATGAGAAGTTCAAGTTTGGCGCCTGTGATTTGGTGACAAGACTAAGACTCGTATGGTATATTACCTCTAAAAAGGAGAGCAATGACATACATTCTTTGTCTTAAGAAAAGAAAAGAGAAGCTCTGCCATAGCATGCATTTCATACTGCATGTGCTAGTCGACCTATTTGGAAGTGAAAGAATGGATCCCTACTTCTTCACTGTGTGAGTCCTAGAGAGATCTAGACATAGATCTCAATACTTTACCCTTTGCAACTTTTGACTATATCATGATGTGATGTATTAATGTTTGCTACCTTTAGGGTGTATCCTATGGTCATGGAATGATTCGACATAAAGGTGTACTCCTAGGAAAGCGAATTAATTCAGATCTAATTGATATGAGGGCAAAAGAAAGAACATTTTTGGCTTTACACCTATTCCTTGCATTCACCGGCCGGGATCATCTCACTCAAAGGAGTTTGATATGATTTAGAATACTTGTAATTGTTGTGATGGATTGAGTATAGAATTCCTGAGGGATTGAATAATACTCAATTATGTGTGATTCAAAATGTTTGGGGTATATAAACTTTCGGGAATAATTATATTTTGAGGTTGATGTCTCTAATATGGCCTGTATGAGGTTTCTATATTAGAGCTCCCAATATCTGTGTGCTTCAGGTCGCACAGTCCGTTCACCTGTATGAATGATTTCTTATGCAACTATAGAGTACAACCCATCATGGGCGAGTGGGAGATGTTGGACTTAGGCTGGGTCGCCCATGTGGGCTAGACTCAGCCCAGCCCATTTATTTAGGGAGTTGAGGCAGTTGTCTTGGAGACAACTGCTCTCAACTGCCAATATACGTTAAACGTATATTGGCAAGGAGAAACAGACGCTCTGGTGGCTCCCAATCTATTTTCTCCAGTTCCTGAAACAAGAAATCAAGGGTGTTCGTACTGTGGAATCTATCTCGATTCTAGTAATTGGAGTTATGAGTTGAAGCATTGGAACCTACTACGATCCTGTCAAATTTGTCATACCGATCAAGAAACAAGTAACTGTTTCTTCTTCCTATCGAATCAACAGAATTACATGTTGGAATTGAAGCAAAACGAACATACTGAAAGCCAGAAATGATCACATAACAGCAAGCTTAGCCTTACCAATTGCAGGTAGAATAAGCTCGAGAATAGAGAGGCTGTGCAGTGCAGTTGTAGCAACATAGTTGACAAAGTTAAAGCCTAACGAAAACCAATTCGCACGGAGGAACTCCAATCAAGAGATGTGACTTGATGGTTGACTAGATTTGTCACGCCCCGTTTCCGGAGACGCGATTGGGTGCTCTCTCCGCACCCTTCCTAGGTCACTAGTGTGAACATCCGGGATCAACCGGAAATCCGGCGGCACCTCCCCGTATATCGGAGAGCGCCACCTGCATCCGAAACGCAGCAACAACAACATCACACTAGCAACCTAGCAACATAGGCCTCGGGCCTCAACCACATGCAATCCTGACCCTAGGCCTCAGGCCATCCACTACAAGCATGCACAAACTGATGGCATCACATATAAATCAACACACAGATTTATAACACATCAAATATAACCATATATCAACATCTACATCTACATACAAGCACCACCGTGCCAAATGGTTATATTCTCTCAACATAGATATACTACATACACCCACATGCATAGAGTATATCTCTAGCACCCTATTCTATCCAGGGCCATCCATGTCATGACCTGCTCACCGATCCACAGCACCAGTACCCGTACCAGTGTCTCCTGTGGAAGGAAGAAAGTAAAGGAGTGAGCTAGAAGCTCAGTAGGGTATGAAGTAAACATCAATATAAGCTGAACCAAAAGGAAGCAATGCATCAATATGTAACTACCACATGAACGTATACTCAACAAGTTCACATCAACATTTACCCGGATAACCCTTTCGGAGCATAACAACCACAATATCATTGCAACTCAATGAAAAATTGCACTGGAGCAAGCTCACCACAACCAACCACTCCTAGGATCATCCGGTTGCGTGAACCTATCACGCCCGCACCCCACAAGGCAAGTCACTCTTGACCTTACCCCTAGTGCGTTATCCTACTTAGAATTCACATGACTCAGTGGTAACTCTCATCACCTCGTCATCCCCCCAAGTAGCTTTCAAGAAACCTAAAGGTTCCCTAGTCCATACCCGATCCCCCATGCAACTCTAATGCATTATATCATGACATGCTGAATAGATATATATATGAACAACCTACATATATATATACATAACTACCATGATGCATGAACGGAAATCACATCGTGTCCATAGGAGATGGAACACACACACTCGGGTCATGCAACATCAAGAATCAACAAGAATCACAATTAGGGTTCGTTTCCCCTTAGGAGCAATTAAGGCGGAAACACAAATGGAACGACCAATGAGGAATCGAAAAGCTCTTTACATATCGAAAATGAACGATAGAAAGTATGGTTGGAAATCCCCTACCTCGTGTCGAGCAATTTACCACAATTTCCCAAATTTCGTTCCTAGGGTTTCGGTTTGCCCAAACCTACAATGTGGCATAAGCAAACCCTCACAAGCATCAATAAACAACCAACAACTAATATAAACATCAATTCAATCCATAAATTCAAAATTACTCACCTTCTCTCTCTAGAAATTTCTCCAAAATCCTCCAAACTCAACCCAAGCTCAACTCTACTCCAAATCACAAACCAATCTACATAAACATCCAAAATCAACCTATAAACAATATATCTAAAGCATAGTACTCAACTCTTCAAGAATCTAGCAAATCTAGAAAAACCTAGAATTTACAAAAACTATGAAAAACTTACCAAATCACTTGAATCAACCTTGAATCTTCCTTACTTAGCTTCAATGGTCATCAATCCTTAATCTCCAAGTCAATCTCTTGCCAAAATCTCCTTCTCTCTCTTCTTCTCTCCCACTTTCTCTCTCTAGACGGGCTCCCAAGGTTGGAAATGCCCAGAAATGTCTAAAACTAAGCTTAAAAACTGATTTCCCGATAACCATCCGGACGCCCCAAGTGACCGTCCGGACGCTTCACTGTTCTCTCAACACTCTGCCCACCTCGTAGGCTTAACCGTCCGGACGCCTCGTTAGACCGTCCGGACGGTCTACTGTTCACAGCACCAAAATTTTCTCTAAAAATGAATCTGCCCCAGTTCCTTCACAAACCGTCCGGACGGCTGTTTTAACCGTCCGGACGGTTCCTGTTTTCCAGAAACCCAGCTTTTCTCAATTTTATTTTTCGGCTCGGGTCAAGCTTCGATTTGATATATTACGGGCCCGAAACGGACATGTATACTAAAAGTTATGCCCCATTTACCGAACCAAGCTCCAAAACTATTTTTCTATGATTCCGTACCTCACGGATCATCCGTATTTCGACTCAAAACTAAAATTTTTGGGTCGGGGTTTCACATGAATACCACAACAGATTTTTGGTGCACTCGCGTTAATAAAAAGGTTGCCGCAAACTCGCGGATATCGTCGCATAGAAAAACAGCTGACCACGCACGTTTCTCTCAGAGAAAAAAGTATACGCCATGATACAAACAAACAGGCGTATGCGACCCAGACAATGACGTGGAAAACCACCAAGTATATATATATGAATGAACTGTTACAAACCTATGACATGCTCTATTTTTGCATCATTATGTAACATTTTATATTTTAGGTTACAGTTTTTTATTATATGTTTTAAAAAAATAGCTTAAATTTGTTTTATAATCATTTTTTATTATTTAATTTTTTAACAAATATTTATTGGTTGTTATGCATGTTGATTAATCAAAACTACTTCCAAATCAAAAATATCTTTCATTATTGTGGTAGGCAAGAAAATTATTTTAAGATTTTTAAATAGAGGGTTATAGTCCCCTTTATTTTCAACCACTCTAAAATTTGTGACTTGATATATCACTCCCTCTTTTAATGTTGATTTGAACACTTCAATATGATTCTTGCAGATCAGAGCATGCATCATCATATGATGCACAATTATATGTGTTATATATTAGTTGTTAGTAAAGCACAAACATTATAAATCTCATATGTCAAATTATTTGCATACCTTTTCATCTAGGAGAATAATGTTTGTGCTTATAAACTCTTTGATCTTGATATTCATAGAATCCCATAGCCTAATAAGCCTGACGTATATATTCCAGTTGATCTTGGTTTGATCAATTTCACATAAGTTGTTTTTTCGTGATTTTTTATCAAATGATTTGTATAGAAGTTGTTTGTGTGTGGGATGTGTGGATGATCCAATTGTATGGTGTATTTATAGGGTTGTATTGAATAAAATTTTATATAAGGTGTTTAATGTTTGTTGACCAAGTTAATTGTTTTCATTTTGAGTTTACTATTTGATGAATGAATGTACAATATGAAGTGTACGTGGGGCAAGTGATTTGTGAATGGGTTGACTAAATTCATGGATTTATTGAATTTATAAACATTGTTCTATTGATGAAATTCATGGTATTAAATTTAGTTAATTTTCTTATGGAAAATCTACTTTGATATCATAGGAGGTCGTGAAAGTTGGATTGACCACATTCAAGTTTTTTTTTTTTCGATAGTACTAGGTATACAAAGAAGATATACCCCAAATGATACATAATCTACGTGGTTTGCAACATAGACATGCTGATTCATTGGTTTTAAAATTTACAATGTCAAAAAGTATGTGACTTGCTGGATCAATTTTGACCGCAAAAAGCATTAACTACACCACCTTTTAACCACAATTACGTTGGTTACCATAATAACGTTTCCTGAGGTAAGCTGAAACCCATTTGATCAAAAGCTTTTTCGAATCATCCCAGCTTCTCTCTTGCTTCTAAAGCAGTGTGCAATGATTTTCAGAGAAGAAGTATCGCATCTTGCCGTGAAGTAATCTCAACAGCTTCAGTCCATTAAAAGGTACAAAAATCACTATTTTTACAGTATTTGGTGCAATTTTTTGAGCTTTTCTTTTTCATTGTTATATAAGTGGAACTTCATAACTCCATAATCTAAAACCCCAATGTTTTAAATCGATTGCATGTCATATTCGAAGAAAGATTGATTGGTGATCATGAAGATAGTTATAGAGGCTTTCCTCGTTCTTAGACTGATTATGATTGACTTTTACGATCATTACATTGGTTGCCTATCAATGTTTTACTTGTTTTATTTGTTTTTTGTCGAAAAAATTTCATATAGGAACTTTGTGATTGATGAAGTTCAACTGTAACTGAATGGACAATGGGATTGCTATGCTTATGTATAAACATATTCAATACAAAACCCCTTTGATTTTTATGTTTGTGTGTGTAATGTATTTACCCTTATTACATTGACGAGGTTATGTATTAGTTGCCTCCTATTAGATTTATTTATAAACTGGACAATGGGATTGACATGCTTATGGCATTATATAATCTGGACAATATGGACTTACAAATGTAATTGATATGCTCATGACATTGTAATTTAGGAATTTATGACATTGTATAAACAAGATTCAATATATTTAAACTTATTACCTAGGCATAGTTAGCTCACTCATATTACATTAGTTCATAGAAATATTGCATTGTAACTACTTCATTGTTATTTAGATTGCCAAAGATAGTTTGTCACAAAAGAAAAAACTTGCAAAGGCATCTGTCAATATTAAATCTTCTTCAGTGAAGAAAGTTTGGAAAATGTAGTTCAAGTCTAATATTGGTGCAGTAAGAACACTACTCAGAAGCCTCAAATTAAAGAACAAGCATTTGACTTTCCTCAAGAAGACTCCTTTCTGTTTTTTGTTCAAGAAACTAATGCATCAAGATCACCAAGATTTGAAGTTAAAAAATAATGAGAGCATAATGTGTGACATTATCAGATCGTACGACAAAAGCAGAGGTTGCTTCAGAATCGGAACCAAAAACCTACAATTGAATGACACCGAGGTCACACTAATATTTGGTGTTGTTTCCGTTTCCAGGAATATGAAAATCAAGAGAAAGGCAAAACCAACGATGAATGTTTTTGTCAATAAAAGATTTGACGAAATTCCCACCATGAAGTCAACAAACATCAAGCCAACACTAGAATTAGCAGTTTTTGGTGAATCAGATACAGATGCTAAGGATGTAGCTCAATTGCTTATGCTCTACGCTAGTCTGAGACTATTTTTCTCTACCAGAGCTGACCACATCCCATGGGCCTTCATCAACTATGTTCAAGAATTGGATGATGCCAAACGATACAACTGGACGAAAGCCATTTCAGATCATTTCCTTGAGTCGATCAAAAAGAATCACACTCAACCGCAAAAGGTTATAGGATTGTATCTTTGTTGTCGGTGAGCAACTTTTTCCAGACTTATAAAGTAAATAGTATATAGTAAACACATTTTTCAATATTATTATATGAACTAACCAATTGTCTTACACTTCTTTGTAGTATTCGAAGGAACAAAGGTTTTCCCCTAGTCAATGCTAAGTTTTTTCCTCATTTCCTGAAGTGGGACATAAGTGTACAACTTGAAGGGGAAGAAGGTAAAGTCATTTTTATTTCCATATACTACATGTAAATATTTTGACATCGAATGCTGGTTGTCAAAATATGAGACAATTTCATTGCACTGAGGGTGATAATGCAATATTAACATTATTATGACATTGTAGTTCGCTATTATTGCATTGTATAATTACTGTTAACATAATATTTATCACCAAATCACTTTTCTCTGATGATCGTAGGTAGCACATGTAATTGATGAGGAGTTGGTGATGACTGAAAAGGAAACCGAAGCGATAAATGCTCAACAAGCAATTTCAATATCCGAATGCGAGGGACGAACACCATGTATTAGTTCAGACGAAATCATTGACGGAACCACTGGTTCAAGAACTCCATCATCACATTACTGTTATGTCGTTAGTAACAATTCAAAATATACTTACAAATATACAATTAATATATAGTGAACAAGTAAGAGTCGATCCCACAAAGAGTGATGCTAATAGATATATAATCTAACACTTGAATATAATTGATACAATTATAAAAGGGGGGAAAAAAGGGTTAAATCTTGTAATAGATAAAAATTAAGACAAAGAAATTGACGTTGAGAACAAGAATGAGAATTGATATTAATGAAAACAATAGCTAAGACTCACTATCCACCACAAGACATTCAAACAATTTATAAGAAATAATAGACTAACAATTTAAACAAGCATATGATGACAACATTCACAACAAGGTCATGACCAAACTCAAGTTGTATGATTCTCTCTTAATTGCATGTAAAGTGTATGGCGTCTACCTAATTACGTGTTTTCTTAATCGAAATCTAGCATGGCGTCTGTATCAATCAACAATCAAGAATCCAATAAGAGCAAAGAGAATATGAATGTCACAAGAATCCTAATACATGGTATTTGTACTTAGGTATTCAAGAATTGATTTTTCATAATTCATTTTCAACTGAATTATATGTTGCAAGAAAGAACATATTCAACAAGGCAATTGACCATGTTCTACAACAATTAATTCTAATACATGCTTCAAAGTTAGCTAATCAAAGAAACATAATACTAGAACTCACATAACATGGAAAAATCAAAATCATCATGCTTGTAGAAATTGAAATTCACACAACTTATAAAATTGAAAGCATGCTTGGGGCTTCAAGACAAGCCCTAACTAACAAGAGTTTAGTTATACATAACCAAATAAAACATGAAACATAAAAACATAATTACAAACACAAGCCTTGTTTTCTTCTTCTCCTTCTCCTCTTTTTGCTTCCACTCCTTCTCCAGGCTCTCCCTCCTAGCTCTCCTACTCCTCTCTATTTATAGAGAAAATGAGCACATAGTGGAGGAGTTAGTGCCATCTTTTTGTGGTGGATTGTCCATCAAATTGGTGTGGTGGATTGTCCACTCTTTGAATGGAAATGGTATCATCAATGACATCAACTTCCAATTACACACTAATCTTGTAACTGCATTCTGAGCCTAAATGAAGCCTATTATGAACTCAAACCCTTCATCAATATTGTAGATACAAATGTTTAGATAATTATGGGCTTTTGAATCACTCAATTGGGACATCAGACGCTCAATTTATGGGCTTCTAAAGGTCTGGTCTGCAAACAGAAATTCTGCTTCGGATATAACTTCCAAACTTGACTTCGAGGCAACCTTTAGAGGCCCAAACGAACTCTGATTTTTGTGAACCAGCATTTCCTGCAAAGATTTAAGTGTCCTCTAAAATTTTTGTGAAGATCAAATCTCATTCTGACAGCTCTTACTACCTCTTAACCTGCAAAACATCCAAGAAGATCTTAAGTACAATAATCTTGAAAATTCAGCTTTTAAGCACAATTTCTTGGCATTGCTTTGATAGTATTTTATCACTTTAAAAATGTATATTATGGCACTTATCACAACCCCCAACCAGCTTATTGCTAGTCCCTAGTAATTTAAGCGTAAAAATGTTATGAGAAATGATTGAAAGTAACAATACGAGAACAAAAGGTAAGAGATCACAATTCCTATCCAGATTAGTATAGTCACAACTTCCAACACTTGTGTGTGTGTGCTAAGCCAAAACCTTCATACCATAATCCATAATGCATATAACCTCAAAATATTATCCAAGTAAAAGCCTCAACTCCATATTCTCACAGGGTAGAGAAGGATTTTTGTGCTATGAATTTCTCTCATGGAGTTGGAAAATAGATATGCACTCAGAAGAAAAGTCAATTTAAGGACAAACAAATAAACAAACATTGATCAAATGATATGTATATTAGCTGTCTAGAACTTCCACCAGTCTTACCACAAACCTGCTTTGGAATTATATTGATCAAAATTTGTTCAATTGACAAACTAATAGGAAAACTTATCTACTGATAAATGACGAATACACATAACAATTTTTTTTTTGTCTCGAATTCATAATATAGAACATCTAAAACAAAGGCCAAGTAAAATTACAACATTGTTCTCAAACATTGATCAATATCATCCTCAACATTCATCCAATCATTCCACAAACCATGTAATGGTGTTCATTGATAGTAATTATCCATTTCAAGAGATGAATGCAAGTTCATAAGTTGTTTAGTCATTTCTCTCCACTCATTTGTGCTTTAACCAGAAAATATTCTTAGTCATATGCATTATCATCCATCTTACCACAAGGCTTAGTATTTGTGGACAAAAGTGTGTTAAAAGTTGCTTTCTAATCCAAATAGAAAAATTGACTCAAACTAATTGTACCAGTACCAAAATATCAAAGTGCATGAATATAAAAAAAATGTGAAAAAAATGCTAGATTGTTGTACGGATAAAAGAAAAGGAAAAAACGCAGCTTGACATGGAGAAAATGAGTTACGAAGTGTTTTAAAATTATGTGAAACCCAAAGAGATGCAACTAAAGTCCGTTATCATCAACTATTTAACACCTAAGGACATGACCACACTCCAGTTCATTTCAAAGCAGAGGTAAGTGCTCATACACTTATCCTATTTGACAAAGTAATTGTAATTACACTGTCTCATTTTACTATGACATTGTGGATACTGTGACAGTGTTTTGGTTTGGTATGGGGAAAACTACTTGTTGTGGAGTGACAATGTATGTCTAGTCAATTGTGAGATGGTGTCCAACAATGTGAGTATATAATGTTTCTATTTTCGTCTCAAGAAAAATCTGTCCATGTACACTTAATATTTTTCATTCGATATTGAATTTTTTCCAAGTCATCATCAATGTGTACGCCGAACATCTCACTAATATTCAAGGTAGTGTCGATCTGGACTTCATTATTTGCACCCAAACTGGTAAGTCTTTTGTGGTGACAGCTTCTTCGATGACGTTGCTACAGATGAATCGATGGGATTTGATGCAAAAACATATGACGGATAAGTTGCGCTGTAGTGTTGGAAAATTCAGGTACACCATATTTCCTATCTTTTGAGTAGGAAATCGTAGAACTGCCAACCACTAGACCCTCCTATTTTGGACTGCAAGGAAAAAGTCTGGCTTCATTACAATTCCATGCTGTCAATAAACAAAAGGAGCAAAGAGCCGTATTAGAAAGACGCGGAGAAAATGGTAAATATTTGTCAACATTAACTATGTGTTTGAACCAAACACTACACACTGACTATTTTTGGACGTGAACTTGTTTTTAAGGTTGATTATTGTGATGGAATCTTCCATACACTCAATCAAAGTCAAGCCTAGAACCCAAAAAAATCAGAAAGCAATCTGACACATGGTTTGTCTTATTTTGCACAGTGGCTTATTACATTGTACCTTTTATCAAGTACATTGTTCTTCTATTTTGTAACTATGTTGCAGCACAAAAATACATACATATACGTATTTCTTAATTGCAGTGTCGATTGTGAAATTATATGTATGTACATCATGGACAGTCCCTTCAACCATAAAAAATACTGTTATGTCGTTAGTAACAATTTAAAATAACCTACAAATGTACAATTAATATATATAGTGAACAAGTAAGAGTCGATCCCACAAGGAGTGATGCTAATAGATATACAATCTTACACCTGAATATAATTGATACAAGGGGGGGTTAAGTCTTGAAATAGATAAAAATGAAGACGAAGAAATTGATGTTAAGAACAAGAATGAGAATTGATATTAATGAAAATAATAGCTAAGACTCACTATCCACCACAAGACATTCAAACAATTTATAAGAAATAATAGAGTAACAATTTAAACAAGCATATCATGACAACATTCACAACAAGGTCATGGTCAAACTCAAGTTGTATGATTCTCTCTTAATTGCATGTAAAGTGTATGGCATCTACCTCATTACGTGTATTCTTAATTGAAATCTAGCATGACATTTGCATCAATCAACAATCAAGAATCCAATAAGAGTAAAGAGAATATGAATGTCACAAGAATCCTAATACATTGTATTTGTACTTAGGTATTCAAGAATTGATTTTTCATAATTCATTTTCAACTGAATTATATGTTGCAAGAAAGAACATATTCAACAAGGCAATTGACCATGTTCTACAACAATTAATTCTAATACATGCTTCAAAGTTAGCTACTCAAAGAAACACAATATTAGAACTCACATAACATGGGAAAATCAAAATCATCATGCTTGTAGAAATTGAAATCCACACAACTTATAAAATTGAAATCATGCTTAGGGCTTCAAGACAAGCCCTAACTAACAAGAGTTTAGTTATACATAACCAAATAAACCATGAAACATAAAAACATAATTACAAATACAAGCCTTGTTTTCTTCTTTTCCTTCTCCTCTTTTTGCCTCTAATCCTTCTCCTTCTTTCCTTCTTGTCTCCAAGCTCCCCCTCCTAGCTCCTACTCCTCTCTATTTATAGAGAAAATGAGCACATAGTGGAGGAGTTAGTGCGATATTTTGGTGGTGGATTGTCCATCAAATTGGTGTGGTGGATTGTCCACTCTTTGAATGGAAATGGTATCATCAATGACATCAACATCCAATTACACACTAATCTTGTAACTACATTCTGGGCCTAAACGAAGCCTATTATGAACTCAAACCCTTCATCACTAATGTAGATACAAATGTGTAGATAATTATGGGCTTTTGAATCACTCAATTTGGATATCAGAAGCTCAAGTTATGGGCTTCTAAAGGTCTGGTCTGCAAGCAGAAATTGTGCTTCGGATATAACTTCCAAACTTGACTTCAAGGCAACCCTTAGAGGCCCAAATGAACTCAGATTTTTGTGAACCAATACTTCCTGAAAAGCTTGAAATGTCCTCTAAACATTTACTGAAGATCAAATCTCATTCCGATAGCTCTTACTGCCTCTTAACCTGCAAAACATCCAAGAAGATCTTAAGTACAATAATCTTGAAAATTCAGCTTTTAAACACAATTTCTTGGCATTGCATGGTAGTATTTTATCACTTTAAAAACGTATATTCTGGCACTTATCACAACCCCCAACCAGCTTATTGCTAGTCCCTAGTAATTCAAGCGTAAAAATGTTATGAGAAATGATTAAAAGTAACAATACTAGAACAAAAGGTAAGAGATCACAATTCCTATCCAGATTAGTATACTCACAACTTCCAACACTTGTGTGTGTGTGCTAAGCCAAAACCTTCAAACCACAATCCATAATGCATATAACCTCAAAATATTATCCAAGTAAAAGCCTCAACTCCATATTCTCACAGGGTATAGAAGGATTTTTGGGCTATGAATTTCTCTCATAGAGTTAGAAAATAGATATGCACTCAGAAGAAAAGTCAATTTAAGGACAATCAAATAAACAAACATTGACCAAATGATAGGTATATTAGCTGTCAAGAACTTCCATCAGTCTTACCACAATCTTGCTTTGGAATTCTATTGATCAACATTTTCCAATTGACAAACTAACAGAGCCTTATCACAGAAAAACTTATCTACTGACAAATGACGAATGCACATAACAATTTTTATCTTTTTTCTTTCTTTTTTTCTTTTTTTTTTCTTTTTCATCATTGTTTCTTTTTTTTCTTTTTTTTATGTCTCGAATTCATAATATAGAACATTTCAAACAAAGGCCCAGCAAAATTACAACATTGTTCTCAAACATTGATCAATGTTTGAAAAGGTATGGATCATCCCATATGTAATACTTTGATGTTGTCACGAGCTTATCCTTGTAAGTTCTTGGCACATTTCCTGGAAGATCACCTGTAACAAGGTAATTGACAATGTCAGCATACCATGGTGTAGAAATAGATAAAGATAATAATTGCTCATCAGGAAAATTCTCATTTAGAGGCAAAAAGTCTTCTTCGGTCACTGAATTGTTCACCAAACGGCTGAGGTGATCGGCCACTACATTCTCGGATCCTTTTTTGTCCTTAATCTCCAGATCGAACTCTCGAAGTAATAGAATCCATCTAATCAAGCGAGGCTTTGCATCCTTCTTTTGAAGAAGGTACCTAAGAGCTGCATGGTCAGAAAATACAATTACTTTAGTGCCAATCAAATATGCACGAAATTTTTCTAAAGCAAAAATAACAGAAAGGAGCTCCTTCTCTGTAGTGGAGTAGTTTAATTGGGCATCATTGAGTGTTCTACTGGCATAGTAGATAACATGATACTTTATTTACTCGTTGTCCCAAAACTGCTCCTACAACATAATCTGAAGCATCGCACATTAGTTCAAAAGGGAGGCTCCAATTGGGAGGCATCATGATCGGTGCTGACGTAAGAAGGAGTTTAAGCTTGTTAAAAGCTATCAAACATGTCTCATCAAACTCAAATGTCACATCCTTGGATAGTAAGTTACACAATGGCTTAGCTATCTTGGAGAAATCCTTGATGAACCTCCTGTAGAAACCTGCATGTCCAAGGAAAGATCTTATTCCCTTAACTGTCGATGGAGGTGGAAGATTACTTACCGGATCCACTTTTGCTTTGTCAACTTCTATTCCCTTGCTAGAGATGATATGACCAAGTACAATTCCTTGTTGTACCATAAAATGACATTTTTCCCAGTTTAAAACTAGATTGCATTCTTGGCATCTTTCTAAGACCAAAGCGAGGTTATGAAGGCATTTATCAAAAGATGAACCAAATACACTAAAATCATCCATAAATACCTCAATAATGTGCTCCACCATATCTGAAAATATGCTCATCATACACCTTTGAAAAGTACCTGGAGCATTGCAAAGACCAAAAGGCATGCGCCTGTAGGCGAATGTACCATATGGACAAGTAAATGTCGTCTTGTCTTGATCTTCTGGTGCTATTGCAATCTGATTGTAGCCCGAATATCCATCAAGAAAACAATAATGGCTATGACCTACAAGACGTTCCAACATTTGATCAATAAAACGTAGTGGAAAATGATCTTTTCTAGTACCTGAATTAAGCTTTCTGTAGTCAATGCAAACACGCCATCCTGTTTGAACTCGCGTGGGAACCAACTCATTATCTTCATTAAGGACTACTATAACTCCAGATTTTTTAGGAACCACTTGTACCGGACTAACCCATTTGCTATCAGAGATAGGGTAAATGATGCCAACATCTAGCAATTTGAGTACTTCTTTTAGCACCACCTCCTTCATTATTGGGTTAAGTCTGCGTTGGGCATCTCTTGTTGGTTTTGTTCCCTCCTCTAGTAGTATTCGATGCATACATCTAGAGGGACTGATTCCTCTAATATCAGCAATACTCCATCCGATTGATGTTTTATGCTCTTTTGGTACCCTCAACAATTTCTCTTCTTCTTCAATGCTGAGATCAGACGCAATGATTACTGGCAATGTACTTTCTTCGCCCACATACGCGTACTTCAAATGCTTTGGTAGTTCCTTCAACTCCAATTGAGGTGCCTGCATAACAGATGGTACAAGTTTTGTCTTAGGCACTGGTAAAGGCTCAAAGGCAGAAATATACATACCTAAAGAAGGTAAGACTTCAAGGCGAGCTAAGACTTTGCTAGCTTGTTTATCCTCATCGATGGTTCCAAAGTCATGAATTAAAACTTTGTCCACAATATCTCGACCACAACTTTCATTGAACACCTGTTGACAAATTGTATCTAACGCATCTAAGTGAAAACAGTAATGTTCATCACTTGGTAGTTTGAGTGCTCCAAATACCTTGTACTCAATCGTTTGTCCCTGCACATTCATAGTTAGTGTACCCTTTTGAACATCAATTTTGGTACCTGCTGTGGCCATGAATGGACGACCAAGAATTAAGGTTAAATTTACTTCTGACAAAGGAATCGGCTCCATCTCCAATACTAGAAAATCAGCAGGTAAGATTAATCCGTCAACTTTGACTAAGACATCTTCGAGAATACCCCTAGGGTATTTGATTGATCTATCTGCCAACTGGATGCTCACAGAGGTCGCCTTTAGTTCGCCTATATTCAAAGATTCAAAAATAGAAAAAGGCATTAGATTGACAGATGCACCTAAGTCAAGAAGAGCTTTCTCAAACCTGTGACCCCCAATGATACAAGGGATAGTAAAACTGCCCGGATCTTTTAGCTTGGGAGGGAGTTTGCTTTGTAGAACAGCTGAAACTTCCTCAGAAACCTTAATCGTTTCAAACTCTTTGAACTTCCTCTTATTTGTGCACAAATCCTTGAGGAATTTTGCATATTTTGGCATTTGTTTGATGGCATCTAAAAGAGGAATGTTAATCTCCACCTTCTTGAAAGTATCCAAGATTCCTTGCATTGGATCTTCTTTCTTTGATTTCTGCAATCTGCTAGGAAAAGGAGCATGTGAAGAAATATAATTTGGAAGGTTAGAGTTAACCTGAAGGTTTGGCGTTTCCTGGAAAGGAGTAGCACTGCTGCTAGAATTTGGATCTAGAACGTCTGGATTGATCGTATTGTCAGAGTCAAGGTTCTTCTCTTCTTCTGGCACGCTCATTTTTCCAATTGTTTTCCCTCCCCTCAGAGTGACTGCTTTAGCATGTTCATTAATCTTAGGGTTGACAACAACTTGGCCAGGAAGCTTTCCAGGTTCTCTTTGATTTAATGCAGTGGCTAACTGTCCCATTTGTTGTTCCAAATTTGCAATGGCGTTATCAGTTTTCTGCATGAATGCTTGAGTGCTCTGTGCCATAGATGTAACCATATCTTCAAGTGATGGTTTCGGAGGCTCCACTTGAACCCGATGTTGTGGTAATTGAGCAAAAGGTTGTTGCATTGGTTGATTATTACTCCACCTAAAATTTGGATGATTACTCCATCCTGGATTGTAGGTAGGAGCAAATGGATCATTCCTTGGCCTTTGCATTTGGTTTTGATTCTGATTTGGATAAGTACCGAATGCATTTATTTGAGCATCCAAGACCGCAACTTCATTTTGTGGACAATTTTTCATAGCATGTCCAGGTGTACTGCACACAGCACACACTTGAGAGCTTGGAACGATTAATTGCTTCACCATATTTGTCAAGTTTGCAATTTGGGCTTCCATGTTTGAACTTGATTGTGCTTCGTAGATTCCAACCCTTTTCTGAGGTTCTCTCACTCTATTGTAGCTCCATTGTTGAGAATTAGTTGACAGAGTTTCGAACATCTCCCTGGCTTGTCCGGCATTGTTATTCATCAATCCACCACCAGATGTGGCGTCCACCATTTTGCGATCTGAATCTAGCATCCCTTCATAAAAATATTGCATTAGTAGCCATTCTTGAATATTATGATGAGGACAAGAGCTTAAGAGCCTCTTGTATCTCTCCCAATATTCGTGGAATGCTTCTCCATCATTTTGTTGGATGCTCACTATCTCTTTCCTTATTTTATTTGTCTTTTGAGCTGGAAAGAATTTCGTCAAGAACTTGTTTGCCAAATCTGTCCATGTTCTAATTGAAGCTCTTGGTAAAGAGTGAAGCCATGTCTTTGCTTGTTCCTTCAGACTAAATGGAAACAATCGCAGATGAACCTGCTCATCAGTTAAACCTCTTATTTTAATTGTGGAACAGACATCAGAGAATTCTTTAAGATGCATGTGAGGATCTTCTCCAGCATGGCCTAAGAACGTAGGCAACAAATGAATCATTCCTGACTTTAGTTCAAAGTTGTCTACAGTAGTCTGGGGGTAGACAATGCATGAAGCTTGATCTGCTGCTTGAGGCACAGAGAAATCCTTAACTGGCTTGTTCATGTTATCTGGTTCTTCTTCCATTTGAACTGGGGCTGTGGGACTTGTAGTTGGTGATGACAAAGGTGATCTCTCCGGAGTGCGATGCTCTCTTTGACAAAATAAACAGATATCCGCTAATTTTGTGCTTAACGAAATGTTGTCACTCGATAAGTTCCCGAGATTTGAGCTGGACATTCATGTATCTGGAAAATAGGAAAAATAACAATATAAATGAACTACTTAGGTGGTGAGGCCAACCATGAACATAAATTAATATAGAGAAAATTTGGTGGATGGCAGTGCCAATCACAACCAGAGGATTAAAGAAGTTAGTTGACAATATATAAAAAGTTAGTATACAGAAGAAATAAAATGGGGCAGAAAAGGCCAACCATGAAAAAAAATGATGTTAGTAAATATTAAGACATATTAATAGGCGGTAGAACCAGCCATTAATATTAATAGATATATACATAGATCAACAATAGTAGGTGGTAGAACCAACCATTAATATTAATAGATATATACATATATTAAGAATAGTAGGCGGTTTGAACCAGCCATTAATAGAAAACAAAATGGGGCTTTAAGCCAACCACGTTAAATAATGACATGTAATGTAAAACCTTCCATGTAGGAGGTGCTAACAACAAAAATAAATAAATAAATTATATACAAGAGTTAGATGACATTATATTAGGTAATCACATCCCCGGCAACGGCGCCAAAAATTGTTATGTCGTTAGTAACAATTTAAAATAACCTACAAATGTACAATTAATATATATAGTGAACAAGTAAGAGTCGATCCCACAAGGAGTGATGCTAATAGATATACAATCTTACACCTGAATATAATTGATACAAGGGGGGGTTAAGTCTTGAAATAGATAAAAATGAAGACGAAGAAATTGATGTTAAGAACAAGAATGAGAATTGATATTAATGAAAATAATAGCTAAGACTCACTATCCACCACAAGACATTCAAACAATTTATAAGAAATAATAGAGTAACAATTTAAACAAGCATATCATGACAACATTCACAACAAGGTCATGGTCAAACTCAAGTTGTATGATTCTCTCTTAATTGCATGTAAAGTGTATGGCATCTACCTCATTACGTGTATTCTTAATTGAAATCTAGCATGACATTTGCATCAATCAACAATCAAGAATCCAATAAGAGTAAAGAGAATATGAATGTCACAAGAATCCTAATACATGGTATTTGTACTTAGGTATTCAAGAATTGATTTTTCATAATTCATTTTCAACTGAATTATATGTTGCAAGAAAGAACATATTCAACAAGGCAATTGACCATGTTCTACAACAATTAATTCTAATACATGCTTCAAAGTTAGCTACTCAAAGAAACACAATATTAGAACTCACATAACATGGGAAAATCAAAATCATCATGCTTGTAGAAATTGAAATCCACACAACTTATAAAATTGAAAGCATGCTTAGGGCTTCAAGACAAGCCCTAACTAACAAGAGTTTAGTTATACATAACCAAATAAACCATGAAACATAAAAAAATAATTACAAATACAAGCCTTGTTTTCTTCTTTTCCTTCTCCTCTTTTTGCCTCCAATCCTTCTCCTTCTTTCCTTCTTGTCTCCAAGCTCCCCCTCCTAGCTCCTACTCCTCTCTATTTATAGAGAAAATGAGCACATAGTGGAGGAGTTAGTGCCATATTTTGGTGGTGGATTGTCCATCAAATTGGTGTGGTGGATTGTCCACTCTTTGAATGGAAATGGTATCATCAATGACATCAACATCCAATTACACACTAATCTTGTAACTACATTCTGGGCCTAAACGAAGCCTATTATGAACTCAAACCCTTCATCAATAATTTAGATACAAATGTGTAGATAATTATGGGCTTTTGAATCACTCAATTTGTATATCAGAAGCTCAAGTTATGGGCTTCTAAAGGTCTGGTCTGCAAGCAGAAATTCTGCTTCGGATATAACTTCCAAACTTGACTTCAAGGCAACCCTTAGAGGCCCAAATGAACTCAGATTTTTGTGAACCAATACTTCCTGAAAAGCTTGAAATGTCCTCTAAACATTTGCTGAAGATCAAATCTCATTCCGACAGCTCTTACTGCCTCTTAACCTGCAAAACATCCAAGAAGATCTTAAGTACAATAATCTTGAAAATTCAGCTTTTAAGCACAATTTCTTGTCATCTCAGACGGTCAAGAAACGTCTGGGGGGTTATATTCAATTTTTCATAATTTGAGGGTTTTTTTTCAATTAGGCCATACTTTAGGGGGCTCTGTACCCTTTACCATATTTATTATGTGTAGAACATATGAATGACATTTCGTATAAATATTTGCTCTGTACAAATATGGTATTAATCGCAATAGTTTTAGTTACCTATAATACTATTTTACTTGTTTCATACTAAAAAATTGGTGTAAATCACTTGATAAGCATGCCCCCATTAACACGCTAAAATAAATTAACAAGGTAACAAGTACAACTGGAAAATGTAATTTGTAAAAATCTCATTATTCTTAAGACACCAACATCTGTAATTATCGTTAATGGAGAATGTATTTGCATTATTGAATAATGTAATTGATATAGAAGATAATGTAATTATGAACTTAACAATGTAATAATAACCTTAACAGAAACAACATGTACGTATTACCATAACAATCACAATGCCATTTAACCTAGTCCACAATCAACATTAAAATTAGTCCATAAACAAGAACATAAAGGAAAAAAAGTTTGACAACTACAACATTCCGCCTCATAGAATACATTAAGGATAAACAACATCCAATCAAAACACCCAAATTAATGAATTTCCACATCCTTGTTTGATCGAGATGTTACACCTGCGATGCTACAACTTCCCTGGTGACGTTTTCTTCCCTAAATCTTCTTCTTCATGACACTTCGCTGACTTCCTTTACCTCTCTTAACTACTGGATCATTTGAATTCGACGTCCCTTGGAACGAAGGTGTACGTGTGACCAATGTCAAACTGTTTGAAGACTCATCAATCCATTTCAAGACATTGGTGTAACAAGCCCCGTTTTCAGCAGCCAAGTCAGCAAAAACATGAAAGGATTTGCACATAACATTAGGGTTTTGTGCAAATAGGTCACTAAAAGATGGCCCAAATTGCAATTAGGTCACTCACCAAAATTTGGTATTGGAGATGATGTAATAATATATTTTGTGAAATACTTGAAGTTTGATTGTCTATATAAGTGACCAAATTGTTTACTAAGACAACATTGAGTGACCTATTTGTGAATAAACATCAACTGTAATGTCCACGTCAAAATTTCAGCCCTAATGCTCAAATGCCACTTCAATCAAAATGACACGTGAGAATGTCCATATCATCAACATCGTTGCATATCAGCTATGGTAATCGGAATATTGGACCGAAGTGACCCAATTGCTTACAATTGGAAAATTTAGTGATGAAAATTGAAGTACTTTCCGGTGAGTTACCTAATTGCAATTTGGGCTATCTTCAGTGACCTATTTGCACAATACCACATAACATTATAATGTTGCTGCTCAATAGTTTAGGTCCATCCAACATAGCCGACCTTCACCCATGAGTAATTGATGATAAAAGATCTATAATACATTGTCATTTTGTAAGGCAGAAAGCTATATAATGAAGCTCAAACCTCCAGCTATAGTGGTCCGTACCAAACATACCAGCAGTACACACAATTTCTTTACTTTCTCCAGAAAATGAAATTGAAACAAATAAAAGATCTCATAACCTCTCTATCTTGAATTCATACGAAACCCAGATCCACATTATTAACAACATATGGAAATAACAAAAACCAAAATGATTAAGAAAATAAAAAGATCTAAATGTTTACATCGCCACTGGAAGCTTGAAACATATGAAAAACACACCATGGAAACCCAAAAAAAATCTTTGTCTTTGTATTACCTTAATGATTGCGATGGCGATGACACTGCCTTCACTCCGGATTCTTTTATTTCTCATAAAAAAAACTTTAGATCGAACTAGGTGAGAGCTAGACTAAAGCAAGCTTCCAACCATGGTAAAAAGCTTTAGTTAACATAAAAAGAGCGAGAAGTGGGAATTGCTAGAATTAGGTTTTTCTTACAAAACAATTACTTTGACTTTTTTTTTACAAATTTATGTGGCATGATGACTTGTCATGCCACATAAATTATATACACTTATGGAAGCTTAGTTTAGGGATGAATATCATTTTTCTTTTTTATTTGTTTCTTATTTTTCAATGAGTTGTCTTAATTCATGAATTTTTTGTAATTATTGTAATTTTTCCATTTGTGAAAATAATGATATTGGATTCTTTTTTTTATGGAGACCTTCTTTGATATCATGGGAGCGCGTGCAAGTAGCAATGACCTCATACACTTGTTCCTTAAAAAAAAATTGTCAATTGTCAATAGATAGCCTTAAATCGTGAATTTATTGTAATTATAAGTACTCATTCCGTCCTATTTTAATTGTCCCCTTCACTTTTTCACACAGTTTAAGAAAGTATTTAATTTCCTTTCAATTTGACGTTTATACCCTTATCTATAATGACAAATACTTTCGCATCATAAAAAGTTAATTAATGTGCATGCTTATTGAGTCAATTGTTGAGCTTTTCAAGTTAAAGGTAAAATGAGAAAAAATAGAAAAAAATAACTTTCATTGATTGGAATGGACATGCATTTTGGGACATCCCAAAAAGAAATAAATGAGAATTAAAATGGGATAGAGGGAGTACATTTTTTCATTTATGAAATTGATGTCATTAAATTCATTTAATTTTCTAATGCAAAAGCTTCTTGGAACAGCGTGGAAGTTGGGTTGGTTAAAAACATTAATTTATTGGAATTGTTAACAATTTTTCTATTTATGAATTTAATGACATTAATGCCATTTATTTTTTCTATGGGTAATCTTCTTTGATATCATGGGAAGGCATGCGGATTGGGATTACAACACACACTTTTTTCCTTTTTTTGGTGCTAGTTTAAATCATGATTTATTATTAATTATTAGAATTTTCCATTTTTGAAACTTGACAACATTAAATACAACTTTTTTTTAAGAAAAAAAAATCGTTTCTGGTATCATGAGAGTCCGTTCTAATCATATTGACTTGATACACATACACTTGTTCCTTTAATTATTTATTTTTTAAATTTAATTAATTAAGAATTCCACATGACAATCATAATATGAGCATGATTACTGACTGATGTGGCATATCTAACATTTCAGTATACTTTTTCTAGGGACGTGTTATGGTCACATCTACCATTTGGGCGATATTATAAACCGCCTCGATGAAGCGCTTTCGTTGGTCCACGTATTGTGGGACTACCTCTAACAATTAAACATGTGGACATTTAAAAAAAAATGCTTTACTGTTATGCCAAAAGACCAGGACTAACGATGGATTAAAATTACTAACAGCATTATTAGTGTGTAATTACCAAAATGGGCTAGGATTTTACCCTATTTATAATATCATTTCATGGTTCTCTCCTTCGAGAATTGATCGACTATGATACATATTTTCAACTTCCATTTCTTCTCAGAGAAGTTTTTCTCTTCGTGATCGTTCTCCATTCCTTTGGTTGAAAAATCGAACAAGAAGATGGCACCGGTGTTGTCCAGGTTCGGGTTTTCCTCTTCTGCCTAACATTTTTAGTGAGGATGTACAATACAAAAACATCTCATTTTATTGCATGTAGATTAAAATATTTAAAATGAGTCATCTTAATACATTGTCGATAACTTGGTGTCGATGCTAAATTTTCCCCGAATGTATTTTAATGCTCAAAGAAGTAAAAATGCTTAAGGAAATAATGCAAATATACATGGTTCAAAAACTTATCTACATCCACGGGATGGTCTGATATTTTATTAAGTAATCAACTGTGTTACAAATCAGAGATTGATAGGTTTTTATAGGCTTGGGGGAGTTAACCGTCTCTGGTAACTCCTGTGATAACTGCTCCTGGCAGTTGTAATTTCTAGATAATTTCTTTTAGCTAAGAACCTTTAACCTTTGAATTATTCACTCCACAAATACCCCTAGCCGTTTTATTTAACCTAAAATAATTTAGAATAAATATAAAGACCTTTTAGGTTTTTTCAACAAATTGTTTCCCAATAGGATTCTTCACATGTCCTATAAATAACTACACATTTCAGCAAAAAACGTTTTGCTCCCCATATGCTTCAAAATCATCTCCCTTATCCTCTTCAAGAGGTAATATTTTTTCTCTGTTATTTCTTTTTTATAATATTTTTATTTTTTTAAAGTAATTGGCTAGACCCCCCAAGGTGGTTTGACACTGCCCAGCTCCAGGTTATCGCGGGGGACTGGTTTGGCCGGACCTACTTGGGGGTCCAACACTGACAGCACAAGGCCCCTGAGGGGCCTAGTCATGCCAGACCCCCCAAAGGGGTCCAACACTACCCGACACTGGGTCCCCATAGGAGCCTAGTCTTGTTGAACCCCCTAACAGGTCCGACACTGCCTAGCACCAACCCTCGTGGGATGCCTGGCTCTAGTCGGACCCTCTAGGGGTTCAACGCTGACACATTGGCGGAACATGACACTTTTGGGCTTTTCTTTCTAATGGAATCACTAATCTAGTTCTTACATCGTTGATCCTGTAGGATTTGGCATGGGTAAGCTTAAAGACCTGTTATTTTCTCAGGAAAAAATAGCCGCTTTTAAAGTTGTGCATCATATTTTGCTTCCTTACATATTCCGGCTCCATTTAATGATGATAGAGATTCTAGTTGCAATGGTTGCAATTGAGTTATGGTTTCAGTATTCATACTATTGGAGTCCAAAATTTGTATTCGATTCCCGCCTCTTCTCTATGAATTCTTTATTTCACAGACCTTCATCATTTGGAGTTGGCTCTGAATGCTTATCGGATCCTTGGAGGTGAGGTGCATATGAAAACATTTTTTAAGAGAGTTTGCATAGTGATAGATGTTCTTTGTTGCTACTCAATCCTGAAAGACAAGCTCAAATGGAAAGTATTATCTCTCCCCAAAGTGTGAGTATGCATTGATTCACTATCTTTTTTCTTCAAATAAAGACGTGGATTATATGCTCGTCTCTGGGCACTGGAGCAGCTACACCTCTCGCAAAGTGGAGCCTTTAGGTATGACACCTTTCCTTCTTTTTTGCTTTTTTGTGGTGCGCTTACTTACTAAATTTTTAATTTGTTATTATCCACAGGTAGTCTTCCCGCGCTTTTGGAGGATCTTAGTGAGGTCGTGCAAGAGGTTCCTGATGATTCTTATGCTTCCTTGATACCTGCTAGAAAGTTTTGGAGATCTGCTCCAGTACTATTTTGCAGCAAGCCATCTTATCGTGGCTTTGCTCGTCTTTTTCTTGGCACAACTATCGATGAAGCAAGTAGGCATTTTAAAGTACCCTCAGTCAATCCTAGGCAAAAGCACAAGTGGAAACGTCATTCTTCATCAACTATCATTCCTCCTATCATTTCTTCTCCTCCTAAAGTAGTGGAGACAAAGTTTGAGGGCAAAACTAAGGAAGATATGGATGGTAATTTTCATGACATTTCTAGCGAGCAATCCGTGTGAGGTTCATTTTTCTTTGTTTAATACGTTTTCATGTTGATGAAGCTTATATACTTGTAATCTTATTTTTTATGGTTGCAGAGGTTTTACCCATGGTTAGATTCGATGGATCGTTGCGGAACCTACCCATCCCTGATCTTACTTAGGCCAAGTTTGACTGGAAGAGCGCCTTTGGATATTCTCAAACTATTGGATGATCTCTGACTTCATTGATATGTCCCTCTTCAACTGAGGCACCTTTGCCTTTTTCTGCCCCGGGGATCTGCCCCAGACTTTCTCTCTTTGGAGCATCTAGATGTATTTCTAACTCCGAAAATATTGGCACCATTTCATACCCTCTTTATCCGGTGGAGGCAATACTCATTCTCCCTCTGTGGATGGTAGCGAATGCAGGGACCATCATTCTTCTATGGTTGCTTGAAGAGTATGTTTAAGGGTTATTTAGATGACCCTCCTTAGGCATACTCATTGAGCATTCACCATCCTGCATTGATGTGTTGGGTTTTGCTACCTCAGATGAGGATAAAGAGTTCTTCAACTCACTTCTTGAAGACCCTGAATTCAGTCTACAAATGCTTTTTAGGGTATTTTTCCTTATGTATTGCATTTATTATTATTCAATATTTGTGTATATATGCATTAATTTACATTTACTCTTTTTCATTAGGGGTCCTAAATGCTTTTCTATTATATGAGAGACTTGACGCGCCAATTGCTTGAATCTAAAAAAACAGCTGGCTGAATCAAAGAACAACTGTGAAAAACTTGTTGTAGAGATTGAAAAGACATAAGATCATTTGTCCAAAGTTGAGGTGGAGAAGTTTAAGCCAGTTGAAGCCGGCATAGCTCGTATCAAGTCTCATCAACTAGTCATTAGAGTAAGGCCCTTTTTGGACAAGACTCTTTTAGACTTGTTTTTCTTTAAGTAAGCCTCTTCGGCTAAAAGTTGTTTGACACATTTATCTCACAAAGACATCATTTTTATTTCATGATGGAAATCATTACAAAATGGAGAACTAGAAGAAATTTTGCATAAGGGAATACATAGTGAAAAAAAATGCATAAGGGAAAATAATACAAACGTGTTACATTCTAAACGGTCCATATGGTTATAGTTTCCCTTACCTTATCCATTGTAGCTTTGGCTTGGGCAGAGAGGTTCATGAGGGAAATTCGGAGCCTCTGGGGATCATGAGACATTGTAGCTATCCATGCTACATGACAAATTTGGGTAACCGAATGCTCAAGAGTTTGCAGAGCACTTGAAAGCCCCACACAGAGGTTGTGAACACTCTAGAATTCTCTTCCCAAAAACTCATGCTCTTCCATCAAGTCCTCCACCTGTTCCTTTGCATTTCTTGCCAGAAAGGACTCAACAACCCTCATTCCATCATCTTCATCTTCTACCTCGATTACTTCCTTGGGTGCATTATTTGTTGGCTGCTCAAGAACTATTAAGTCCTCGTCCTCATAATGAAGCTTTAGCATGATGTCCACGAGTGTTTTGAACTTCATTAATTCCCTCTGCCTAAGACTTTCTCTTGGAAGGGAGATTCACGGGATTTGAAGAACAACTCATTTTTTAGCACCCTTTTTCCCTTTACCTAAGACCTATTTATAGGTGTAGGAAATCCGACAATTAAGTCATTCTAGGAAACTCTCGATACGTGACTAATAACTATAGGAACGGTTATATGGCAGTTCATATATAATGTCCCCTAGTTGAGGAAAAGTGGGAATTTAAAGTTGCTCCCTTTTCAACTGTCCCTGAGTAAAGGTTGCATTATTAACAATCTGATTCATACCTCAACCAAGACTAACTTAGTCTTGTTTTCCTAGAGCTGAGATTCTCTAGCAGAAGCTCATTAGACCTTTGATAAGTTGGCTTAAGCCTGAATAAGTGATCAATCTGCTAAGTATAAAGGTATTTGATTGAAAATGGATGACAAGTAAACTACATAGTTAAATGAAGAAAGACTTATTCTTTTATTGATGGTGATAAGATGCCAATGGCTTAATATAGCCATAATTGGTATTACACATAGAATTTCCTTAAGTTGGAAACATTCCAAGTCTCATGGAAACTTCTCCATCTTGTATGACTAACCTGTAGGCTCCTTGCCTTGACATTTTTATTGTAAGATCGATAAAGCACTTGTTGATAAGCTGCTAGATGTACCATAGCCTAATCCCTTTTTCCTACAGTAAGTCTATGTTCCACTCCATTGCAAGGTTATTATTTACCTTCTTCAAACACTAGCGTTCTGAGGATCGAAAGACCTACTTCCAAAGGAATGATAACCTCAGCTCCGTAGGCCAAAGAAAATGGGGACTCCTCCGTGGATCTATAAGGTGTGGTCTAATATGCCTATAAAACGGATGAAAGCTCATCCTTCTATCTTCCCTTGGACGATTCCAACCTTTTTTTTGTTCCATCCAGGATGATCTTGTTGGATGCCTCTGCCTAGCCATTACACTGCGGGTAGGTTGGAGTAGAGTAAAGATTCTTTATCCTATAGCCTCCATAAAATTCTTTCAATTTGGGGCTCGAGAATTGAGTTCCATTATCACTTATCAAGGCATTGGAATTTTTAACCTAGTTATAATATTTTCCCAAATGAACTTTATGGTTTCAGCATCTCGGATTGTTACCAAGGGCTTTGTCTCGATCCAGTTTGTGAAGTAATCAGTGGTAGTAATCAGGAATCTTCTATTGTCGGTAGTTTGAGTGAATGGTCCAACAATGTCCAACCCCCACTAGGAAATTGTAAGAGGACAAAGGTCTCTAGCTGGTTGGTAGGGAATTAGTGCAAACGTCTGGCATTTTTCATATCTTCTCATTTACTGCAAAATGTCCTTCTGCATGTATAGCCACTTGAAGGCTTAGGTGATTTCATTAAATTCAAGTGATCATCCTACTGCATGTGCTCCACAAGAACCTTTATGAATCTCATATAGTAAGTCCTACACTCTACTTGGATGAACATATAACAGGTAAGGACCTGAAAAGACCTCTTAGAGAGTTTATAGTTAGGAGATACCCAAAAAATGTGCTACTTTAAATGTCAACTTTATGGCTTTCTTCTTATCTTCAGGAATAATGTCTTCTTGTAAATAAGTGATGATAAAATCCATCCAACTCGATGCCTCCTTTTCGGCATACCATATCACTTCCAACGGTTCTTCAATGCTTGGTCACTCTAGCATTTGTACCTCAATAATCCTCTTCACCCCCAATTGATCGACTGAGGCAAGAGTAGCTAAGGTGTCAGGATGTTCATTATGATCTCTTGGAATTTGAAATATCTTATAATCGTGAAATTAGCCGAGTAACTCCTTAATGCTTTCCATGTATGCTACCATAGTTACCGTTTTGCAGTGTAGATTCTGGTTAGTTGATTGACTTCCAATTGAGAATCTAAATAAATCACCAACTCTTTTGCCCCAAGCTTTGGAGCATTTGGTACTCCTTGAAACAAAGCCTCATATTCTACTTCATTGTTTGTTGTTGGGAAACTTAATTGTATAGTCATCTTCAGCACTTTGCCTTCTGGTGCTGTAAGCACAATTCCCATTTCAGAGCCTCATCTTGTTGTAGAACCACCAACCTGTAATTCCCAAGGATGAGTAGTAGTTCTTGTACCTTCCACGCATTTGGTTACCTTTCTCAGGTTGCTACTCCATGCTAAATTTTGCAACAAAATATGCTGCCACTTGAGCTTTAATGGTGGTCCTCGGGACAAAATGTAGATCATATTGTGCCAACTCAACTTACCACTTGGCAACTTTTCTGGACATGTATGCTTTACTTAACAATGTCTTCAATGGATATTCAGTCACCATCTCTACTGGATATGCTTGGAAATCATGGTTTAGTTTTCTAGAAGCCATCACTAATGCTAAGAGAAGTTTCTCTAGAGGCGAGTATCTTGTCTCGGAATCCAACATTGTTTTTCTTACATATTAGACTAGATACTAGATCTTTTGCTCCTATCTTAGGATCATGTGCTAACAGCATGGTTTGATACTGCAAAGTATAACTGAAGTGTGACTCTAGGCTTGGGTATGGACAACAATTGTGGCTTTTGCAAGTAATTTTTAAAATCAAGAAATGCTACCTCACAATCTTCATGCCATTGGAAAGCTCCGACAGACTTAAATAGCCTGAAGAAATGACTAAATATATCTGAGGACCTACTAATGAACCTGTTTAATACCGCAACAGTCCTAGTTAGTTTTTGTATCTCCTTCACCTTGGTAGGCTACTCCAAACATTGAATTACCTTAATCTATGTTGGGTCAGTCTCAATTCCTCGTTGAGTGACAAAATGGCCTACGAATTTCCCCGTGCAAACTCCAAAGGGTCATTGGCTAGCAATTAATTTAAGATTGTTTTCCCTTAAGACATCGGACACCTCCTAAAGATGCATCAGGTGGTCCTACAGGACTTTCTCTTCAATACCATGACATCTTTATAAACGTCCATTGTTTTTCCAATGATAGGTCCAAAGAGCTTTGTCAGCATCCTCTAGATTGTGGCACCTGCATGCTTTAATCCAAAATGAATTACTTGGTAGCAGAATATTCCTTCAGGTGTAATAATAAAGTCTTCTCCTGATCTAACAGATGCACTGGGATTTGTTGATATCCTCTGATATGCGTCGAAAAAGCTCATTCGTGCCATTCTAAATGTTGAATCAACTAACTGATTGATTTTCTAAAGTAGAAACAAATCCTTCGAACATGCTTGGTTTTAAATCAATGAAGTCAAAACACACTATCCACTTCCCGTCTTTCTTTCGAACTACTATCATATTGGAGAGCCACTCAGGATAGTGAACCTCCCTTATGGCTTTTGCTTCCAAAAAATTCTCCACCTCCTTAGCCATAACTTTTGTGTGCTGAACTACTAACCTACTACCTTTTTGAATCACTAGCTTAAAGCCTGCCTTGACATTCAGCCTCTAGATTGCCAATTTTGTATCCAACCCTGGCATCTCATAAGGGGTCTATGTGAACTTTACCAAATTCTTCCTCAACATCCCAATTAGGGACTCCTTATCTAGTATATGGAGATTATTCGATACTATAAAGTATCTATTTAGAGTTTCTCTTATGATTAGTACTCTTTCTAGATCCTTTATATACTTAGTGGAAGATTCTTTTCTGATTTCCTACAAGACTGGAGCTTCGTCCTCCATCATCGTTATTCTTCCTATCGATTTTGCTTTCGCCATGAAATAGTCCTTTGAAGTAGCCCGATCCCCTCTTATTTCTACCATTTTTCCCAGCAAGGGAATTTGAGCATCTGATGGTAAGAGGAAGGTACAACTTCAATAAAGTGAAGCCAAGTCCTTCCTATGATTGCATTATATGTTGAGAGAAGATCAATGACGAGGAAATCTACTTCAACTGTTTTAAGACCAGCTGTAACTAGCATTCATTTCCTCTTGAGTAGCCAAAAAAGGATTGCACTAAGCCTAATCAGATGTGTTAGGACATAAATTAAATCTTTATGAGTCTTTCTTAACTTCTAGAAGAGTGAATAATACATGATCTCTACGGAGCTACCTTGGTCTACCACTATTCTCTTCGCTGTTGCCACTCCTACTTACAAAAAAATAACAAAAGCATCATTATATGGGAAAACTACATTTGCTGCATCTTCCTTAGTAAATGCTATTGTGGTTACCTCCCATTCGCCTCTTTGTTCCCAACTTAGGATTAAAGTCCATTTGCATAACTTATTGTTGATGTCGATCCCTCCTATATTCTGGCCTCATCATTCTCTATAGTGAGTTGAATGTCTGGCACCAACATGTCAATGAAGTTAACTACATAATGTGAAAATTATCCTTGCTTTTTTGGCCTACGTTCGGCCTTCGTTTCTACAATATACTTCTCTTTATCAACGAATTCCTTAAGATGCCCCTGACGTACCAGGTCTTTTAGGTGCCGTTTGAACTCCCTACAGTCTTCCGTCCTGTGGCCCTCATCCTCATGACAGGAACACTACTTAGATTGGTTTCATGTGGATGGATCCCTCGACATATTATTTGGACGTCGCGAGAATGGCTTGTCTGAAATATGAAGCAAAATTTGAAAGATTGGGTCGTTGAATATTGTCTTCACTACTTCATACAAACTGGGCTTCGGTGTAACACATCGAACCTTTGGATAACCTATTGTGGTAAGGTAGGTGATGTCATGTGTAAGATAGGTGACATCATATATGACCTAAATTGGTTCAGAACATTTTTAAAAAAATTTATAGGAGAAACAAAAATTACAGGCGTAAGTGGAGTTGGAATCATGGTTAAAACGAAATTAATATAAATTTTAGTTGTGAAGGTTTAATCGATAAAGTAAGGGCAGGATTGTAAAAATTAGATGGCTTTCAGGTAATTTTAGAATAAGGACAGAGACGGAACTATAAAAGAAAAATTACTAAAATAATGGATAAAATAATATAAATGCATGTAAACCGAGGCCGAAGGAAACCCTAGAACCAGAGAAAAGACGTGAAAGAGACGACAGCTAGGAAGTGACTTGATATCAGAGACGGCGACCAAAGTGACACCGAAATGATGAGCTTGAAGAGAGGAGTCCAACCGCACCATTTTTGAATGAAAAGGAGTTGACGATGGCTGTCAATGGAGGGGAAGAAGCGCGTGGTGCCGCCACCTTAAGGACGTCGATCTGTCGTATTCTGGCCACCGTTCAGGTATATACTACCATCGCTAGACTCGTCGTCGCACCGTCTACCTAATTCTGACCACCGTCAGGTCCACCGCCCCTTAATCGGCGATGACCCGTAATTACCAGGAACCGGGTCTGCTAGACTCGCGAGCAGGGACAACCAGGTTGAGCTGACCCGATTGGATTTTTATTTAATTTATTAATAGTTAATGTAATTAGTTGTTTCAAGTTAATTATATTAAGATAATGGTATTAATAAATAAGTTGAATAAAAGACAATGATATTAATAAACGAGTTAAAAACAGTAGGATTAACAAATTATTATGTATGTTGTATGGATATTTTAGACCAGTTAAGAGTGACCACTAGGTCGAGCTGTCCTTGTTAGATATTATTTTGATTAATTTATTTTTATAAGTTAATTATATTAAGTTAATGATAATAATAAAATAAATTGATTAAAAGATAATAGTATTGATAAATGAATTAAAGATTGTAGGATTAATAAATAATTATGGGTTTCAAGAACTTATCTTTGTAATTAAATTATCAGGATTACGGGAGCACATTGTAGTAAGTAATACTCAATTGTATTACGAAACAATGCAATTTATAGATTGTATGTGCTATTGTATGTGTAATTTGTTTGGATATTGATACGTATTTGATTGGAATTCTATGATGAGTTATATGTGAATTGTGATATGAATAATTCATTTATGTCATAATAGTATTGAAGGTGCTGTTTGGTTACCGTGATTAGACGACTGAACTGTTAATGTATTTTTGTGTAGAGTGTAATGTGTACTGTTATGTGCTTGAACTGAATATGGTGATGAAACTGATAGGATGACGATTTTGATGTTCATAAAAGTGATTTGTTACATCTAATTTACTGATGTATTAAACATCGTCCATAAGCACGATACATTGTATTACATGAAAAGGAAAAGTTCAGTTTAAGGAAAAAATATTTTTATGAACCAGGTATTACTGATACAGAGAGGGTGTACTAGAAAAAGAAAGGTTTATGAGCTACTGTTAAATGAAAATAAAATGAAAAGAAAAATGAACAAAGGATACAAATGTTAACTGGATGTGCTCTATGATAGGGCATTAGATAGAAATCCCGACCGGTTGCTTTATGGTAGTTTACCTCGGTTAAGGGCCCAAGTACTGAAAGAATGATTTTAAATGGTTGACTGTTTTTGTCTAATGATGATGTTCACATGTATTCGTGCATAAGTATTACTTGTTGGGCCTCAACTCACTATGTTCTGTGATACAGGTACTAAATCCTTTGATGATTATGCTAACTTAGGAGTTGATGGCGCCAGGGATCCATGAGAAGGATGTTCATGTGGGGAAGTTAGGTTTTGATAGTCCATGACAAGAATATTAATTTTTATTTGAGCTTTAGAGTTTTTGCTAGTATTTCAGATTGTCGTGATTAAACAAAAGTTCATAAAACGAGGTCAAGAAATATGTATTGTACATTAATGATTTAATTACCATTGTGAGATTATAATTGTTAAATGCTCATCGGTATTAAGATGATTGATTTGAGTTATTTAATGAGTTTAGTTAATTAGAGGTAGATTATGCTCGGCAAAAATTATTATAGGATTAATTGGATTCTCCTTATCTATAGAATTAGGTAGTAGTGATGGATTGGGATGTAATACAGGTAGCGTTCTGTACTACGAGCTCAAAAATTAAAGTTTCATGGGACAAGGCATTACATTCGGGCTCATCTTTGAATCCTTCTCTCCAAGTCTTATTCTTAAACCTTGAATTTTCCTTTTCCTAGGTCCCCTGCTAGGAGCCAAACTACTGATCCCCTTGCTTGTCTTCTTCCAGCTTGACATACTGCATAATTTTGCCCGAAAGCGCAAACATGCTCTTTGGTAGGGCCATCATCAAACTTGAAATCACTAGGCTAACACAAGAGCGAGGGGGGGGGGGGGGGTGAATTGTGTTTCCAAAAAACTAAGTATAACCCCAAATGCTAACACAAACCCTAAACTCAAAAAATGATTAAAACTAGACTTGTAAATGCACCTAAAATGGAAGTCTTGACCTCACTAAGAAATTCAATGCCAATGTCTAATTTTAATTGATCCAATGAATGAATGATAATTTATATGATATTAGATGATCCGATGGAGCACTTAATCACCAAAACAAGTCAAGTAGCACAATGTAATGTCAATAATACAAATCTGCGTACTAGTCGGGTAAATGCTATTTGACCTAGGCAAGCAGCTCGGAATGTAACGAAATTTGGTATGCAATATCACAAAACCTTAATGAACATAATATCAAAAATTCAGATCAAAATTCGAACTCTAGCTATATGAACAGTAGACGGACAGATTGGTATTCCATAAATATACCTAGAATTCACTAATCACAAGTTGTTCAATTTCAAGCAATATCCCAACAAACAATGGCAGCAAGCAACACCCTAATATCAATTTCTAAAGCACACAAACAAGAAAATATAATCAATATCAATTCAAATCAACTCAAGACAGCAAGTATTAATTCAAAACACACCAAGTAACAAATATAGCAATCAAAGCAAGTAAAGAGTGTGCACAAGGATATATAGTGGTTCGGTGAGCACACCTACATCCACTACCTAAGCCCTCAAGCTTAGGATTTCCACAATCCACTAAAGGATGTTGGTTTTGCAAGTTCACCAACCAACTTAGGGTTTTCAAGAACACCCCAAACTTCTCACAACCAAGGTTTGAAGAACACCTTGAACTAGGGTTTCACAAGTTCTACCCCAAACTTCACATAGCCTCTCAAAAGTAATGCCCAAAAAGGGAACTTTTACAAGTGTTTGGTTCAAGGTTCTCACTAGATTAGCTCAAGGCTAGAGGGTTGAGAACTCACAAGAAAAAAAGTAGTAACTCACGGGTAGGATGAAATTTTGGCTCAATATGTGGCTATCTCTCTCCTAAAATTTCACACAAAACTCCGAAGATATGTAGATGAAGAATGGAGAAGCTTTGTTGAAGAAGATGAACTTGAACACCCAAATATGACTCCACGGGTTCTCTTTAAAGATGGTGTTCAAGAATTTGTTTTGATCTCTTGAAATGATGAAAGTAGACTTGAATGCTTGTACACACAATAGCTCAAAGAGATCTTGAGGAAGAAGGCTTGAATCAAGAAGATGAAGTTGAGAGCAAGTAGGCTTGAATAGTTAGTCAAACTTTTGCAAAAAATTCTTCCACACACTAGACGTTGCTGCCCCCTATTTTTCATTCCAAACAAAACACAAACTTAGCCATTGGATCAACACCTCTTCAAATCTTGGCCTTTCATTTTCTATAAAATCTGGACCCTTCATTAATTCAACCACTCTAATCCTAGCCTTCCTTTAATTCAACCACTCCAAACCAATCCTTCAAAAATAGTGTCGTTGGCATCATTTTGTCAAGAGTTCTCATTTTGCGTTGCACCTTGTTTGGATCAATCAAATGAGTCTTCTTCATGAAGCAACTCTCTCTCAAGGAATGCCAAACAAGTCCATCTTAGATTCTGGAAAATATAATAACTTTATGTCATCTTGTCCCTCCCTTGTCTCCATAGTCAAGTGTTAGGCACAATACCAACCAAGTATTTCAAACTTGTATTCCCACTTCTTTCTTGACTCCAAGAAAAAATGAGAAGACTTGTGGAAGCTCTTGAAATAATTCTCCAGCAATAATAACACTAAGCACATGGCTGGAACCATTTCTTGCACACAAAGTATTAACCTTGACTCAAATAGGGTTGACCATGACAAAGCTTGTCCAAATGAGCTTCAAATCATGATGCACGAATTTCCTCAATTAAATAAGCTTAATAATAATTTAAATCAGCTCATAATGATCAATTGATTAAACCTACAAAAATAATAGATGACAAAGCATCCCATTTTTTGCTTGTAAGCTCAAAGAGCTTCAATGCTTGCACTTGGGTTAACCAATATGATATAAGCTCAATAAAATTCTAGTAAGCACATGATAAATCAATTTATCCATACAAGAATCTGCATACAAAATTTGACTTATAATTGAGGTCGTTTGGTCATTCAATTTGATCATGCAAATCTCAACTAGGCTAGTTTCACAACTACACTAGTGAATTAATTTCAACTGACAAATTAAATATGATAGATTTAAAATTGACCTGAAAATATTTCAAAATGAAAAATTCCAAAGTGTATTAAATAATTTTCAAAACAAGAATCAAGTCAATCAGAGATCATATGAATAAGTTATGACAATTCAACCAACGTGTGCACAGTGTGATGTTTGAACAATTTTTGTACTGCGAAAATGAAAAAGTCTAAAATCATCAAATTCATATCAAATATGATCAAACATGATTCCAAAGATATATAATGAAGCTTAAACTATTAGATAAAATATATTTCATGATTTATCCAAATTCATCTAAAGTTAAGCACAATCAAATAGTCCAATACGTATTTTTGTATCAAAACACAAATGTAGGACATATGGTCCAACAAAACTCTCTCGCAGGTTATGCTCCCAAGGGAGTCCAAGCCGAAAAGTATTCACTACACTTTTTCATCGCAATCATCGATATCTGCTTAAGTATCCAAATACCTGGCTGCATAAGCCCGAAGCGATTTCAACTTTTTTAGATGTAAAGTAATTAGTCTATCTGTAATATCCTGAACCCAATTTTTGGAAAAATAATTTTTAAAATTAAATATTTTTAATAAATACTACATGATTTTAAAAGAATATTGGCGCAAGAATCACTTATATCGGAGTTGAATTTGAATTATTATGAATTTTGGAAGTTTAAGTAATTATTATAGAAACGAGGGGCAAAAAGGTAATTTCACTTGAAAATAAACCCATATCTTCTTCTTCGTCAGCCATCACCCGTGAGTTGTGAAAGGTTTGAGGGAAAAATGGGTTTTTGTGATTTCTTCACCAATTGAGGTGTGTGAGGTATCAAAACAAAGATTGTAGAGAGTTGAACAAAACTCAAGTGGTATTGTAGTCAACGGAGCACCGTAGGCGGCAAAATCAGGAAGCGAAAGTTGCATTTTTTGTGACTTTCGAGCTCAATCACATCTTCAATTTGATGTGTGGTTCGCCGGCTAACGTTCACCGAAATCGTCGGTTTCAACGGTGGCAGTGGTTGTACCACTGTTGACCCGAGTTGACTGGGTTTGACTTTTGATCCAATTTGACTGTTTTTGATTGGATTGACCAATTTTGACTATTTAAGTTGACTTTTATGTATTTTAACTATGTCGGGTATACGTACCTGTATTTCGATGCAGGAGACTGATTTGGGGATTTTGGGTTCGGATTTCGGTGAGTTAGGTACGTACCTGGAGATCGGAATGAGGTGGGTACATCCTAGGGGACGCTCTTCGATGTAGGCGATGCTATCGAGTACCTTATATAGCCTCGATCCTCATCTATTATGGGGACTACCTGGACTAGGAGACACCTTGCGGGGATCAGGGTGGGTCCAAGGGAGGATTTACTAATGTTATATGGATTTGAGTTTGATTATGATTGAGTACTGATTTGAGAGTTGTACTTGAAGATTGTAGTGGTGGAGCCTACTCGGTGTCTACCCTGCAGATTGATGATTTTGATGATGTTTATGATGGATCGATTTTTCGGAGATTTTATATCCTATCAGTCTATCACTTCATGATTTCCTTTATACTTTCTATATCTTACAGGTTTTCTTACTTTATCTCTGATTTATTGGAGTTCGGTAGTACTGGAGGGTATCACCATTTGAGTTTCTATTCATTCTACTTATACTTCTTGAGTTCTTCATTATGTTTATTCCGATGATTGATATTTCTCCATATCACTACTGAGCTTTGTGGCTCATCCCTTTCATTCACATTTTTTGTAGGTGAGATAACCGGAGTGGATGATCAGCGTAGAGATGCATGATACGTGATGGGTAGCTGCTATGTGGATATTTGTGTATCTTTAGTATATATTTTCCATTTCTATGATGTTTTGGATTTGTCGCTGTTGACTCCGATTTGCATGTCACAGTATGTTAGGATTTCCATTGGGATTTATCTATATATGTGTGGGTACTTATGTAGACAAATTGATGATTCATAGTAGCTTGGATAGATATTTGGTTTAAATCCGGTTCAGGGAACGGAGGGGTTCCCTGCCTATCACGCCTCTGGGATTCATGGGTGCTCATCCGCACCTATGTGGGAGAGGGGCGTGAAAGTTTGGTATCAGAGCAAGGTTATTTAACTTTTGTGAGGTTTATTTAGCTTTGGTAAGGTTTATTTAGCTTTTGGGATGTTGTGCATTTTCTTTAGTTTTCCCCAGCTACACATCATGCGCTTCTCGGCTGATCTGGTGAGTTATTCCTTCTTTTACGTTTGGGGGCATTCGATTTATGTAGTTGTACGTTTATTTTTTAGACATGTAGACACACGTAGTACATGTACTCGGGTTGAGTGTGCTACCCGCGGACGTGGGCAGGGTAGAGGTGAGCTTCCGGATATCGTTGATGAGGTCAAGTTGCCGATACCTCAGGAGGTTTCGGTCGTGCAAGGTCGAGATCGACGGGGTCACGGCCGTGTTGTTCATGATCAAGTAGTGGAACATGTACCGACTCAGGCAGCACTTATAGGTGTAGAGGGTGTAATAAAGACTTATGAGCAGCAGTATGAAGACATGACAGGTATGATACAGACCATAGGTCAGGCGGTAGCAGCTTTAGCTTCACAGATTGAAACGCAACTTATTATCGACGCTCAGGGGCTACTCTTCCAGTGGCTACACCAGATTTTGTTTGTGCACCTGTTCAGTTACCACTTATCATTTAGTCAGGAGTAGGTTAGATGGTTCCAGTGCAGACAGCACCACTAGCAGTTGACCCTTCCATCACTGAGTTAGCTTAGTTGATGAAGATGAGATCCCTAGTGTATCGGGGAGTTGTAGATCCTAAGACGACCAAGGAGTTGTAGATCCTAAGGTGTTCAAGGATTTGTTGCGATAGTTGAGGAGACAGATGGTGACGCTTAGGATACCGGATGAGAAGAGAGTTGTATTGGCTTCAGCATTTTTAGAGGATGATGCTTATGTCTGGTGGGAGAGTATGACTATTGGTAGAAAGTGTATGGAGATGCCATGGCAAGAGTTTGAGACTCAGTTCCTAGCGTAGTATGTTCTCCAAGCCATTCGCATTGCGAAGGCCAAGGAGTTTTATAGTTGATTCAGGGGAAGGATATGACGGTGTCACAGTATCAGGCATGATTTGAGGAGCTTGGTCGGTATAGAGAGGAGTACATTTCCGCTGAGAAGAAGAAGATACTGAGGTTTCAGCGCGGGCTGAAACCCTGCATTGTAGAGTGTTTAGCTGGGATGATGGTTCGCACCTATCGGGAGTGCATTGACAAAGCACTTGATATAGAGAAGAGCATGGTTGATTCGTTAGATTATTGGGAGTAGTAGTAGTAGACAACGGACTGATGGTCAAAGATAGAGGCCCAAACAGAATTAGGGGTAGAGATTCCATGACAGGAGGGTCGACCGTTGGAGTCAGGGTCAGCAGCAGAGTTCTCAGAGGCAAGGACAATAGGGTCCACGACAAGGATAGCAGGGGTCCGTGATAGGGACAACAGGGTCCACGACAGGGACAGGGGTCCATATTAGGACTATATTGTTATGTGTGTGGTCATACTTGACATATGAGATCGGACTGTCCTATTGTGTTTCTATTGTGGACTACCAGGACATATCCAGATGGATTGTCTGAGGAGACGTGCAGCACCATTAGGTAGAGGGCAGAGAGCCCCAACACCAGCAGTACCAGCACCTAGAGCTCTAATAGGCAGAGGGGCCAGACCTCCAACACCACCTATGAGACAGCAGTAGCAGCAGCAGAGATAGGGCCAGGGAGCCGGAGTTCATGCAGTTGCACCCAAGCCAGCACCAGACCGTGATTTCATTGGAGGTAGAGTTCTACTTTTCAGTTCTTAGGCTCGTGTTTTATTTGATACCGGTGTCACACCTTCGTTTATTTCTACAAGTTTTGTTGAGGTATTGGAGTTAGAGATTTCGGGTTTGGATAGGAGAATAGTAGTAGATTCTCTTTTGGGATCAGGTATCGTAGTGAGGGGCATCTGTAGAGGTTGTATCTTTCAATTCGCTGGCCATGAGTTTCGAGCAGACTTATATGTCATGGAGTTCACTAACTATGATGTGGTACATGGATTGGACTGGTTGACCGACCATGATGTTGTCATAGATTGTATAAAGCGTAGGGTCATGCTGACATCACCATCTGGGGGAGTTAGTTTTTATGGGTCACGGGTTATTACGTGTTCACACTTTTTCAACTACCCAAGATATTCTGACTACCTAGTGGCAAGCTTGACTTCTATATCGGATATTGAGGTTAGCACAGCTGTGCCAGTGGTAGAGGAGTACTTGGACGTGTTTCCTGAAGAGTTACCAAGGTTACCATCGTAACGAGAGAGTGACTTTGTGATTGAGTTATATCTGGGTACAAACTCTATTTCTATTCCAAGGTATAGGATGGCTCCAGCAGAGTTCAGGGAGTTGGATAGGCAGTTGCGGGAGTTGTAGGGTCTAGGATTTATCAGACCCAGTACTTCACCATGGGGTGCTCCAGTCCTCTTCGTGAAGAGGAAAGACAAACCGATGCGGATGTGTGTAGGCAATTGAATAGGGTAACTGGGAAAAACAAGTACCCGTTGCCAATGATAAATGATATGTTTGATCAATTGAGAGGTAGTCACTATTACTACAAGATTGATCTCATGTCAGGTTATCACTAGCTTAGATTCGGGAGGAGGACATATCGAAGACAACATTCCGTACTTGGTATGGCCATTATGAGTTTTTGGTCATGCCGTTTGGGCTAACCAATGCCCCAACAACTTTTATGGATTTGATGCATAGGGTGTTTAGACAGTATCTTTACCAGTTTTTGATAGTATTCATCAATGACATATTAGTGTATTCGGCCACAAAGGAGAAGCATATGAGGGATTTGGAGATTGTATTGCTGACACTCAAGGAGCATCAGCTGTATGCCAAGTTGAGTAAGTGTGAGTTTTTTGGCTACTCAGGTGAGATTCTTGGGGCATGTGATATCCAGAGATAGAGTGGCGGTGGATCTTGTCAAGGTGGAGGCCGTGTTGGATTGGAGGACTCCGAAGACAGTGGAGAGTTCCATAGTTTCCTAGGATTAGCAGGTTATTACAGGAGGTTTATAGAGGGATTTTCATGGATTGTTGCACCAATGACTGAGTTGATGTGGAAGGGTGTTCCTTTTGCATGGACTGATAGAAGTGAACAGACTTTTCATGAGCTAAAGACCCGACTCACATCCCCTCCAGCTCTGACCATTTCAGACAGCGGTATAGGTTACCATGTATATTGTGATGCTTCAAGGATTGGATTAGGTTGCGTACTCATGCAGCAGGAGAGGATGGTTGATATGCTTCACGACTATTGAAGCCACATGAGAGGAATTATCTCGTACATGTTTTGAAGTTGGCTGCTATAGTGTTCACACTTAAGTAGTGGAGGCATTACCTTTATGGGGAGTAGTTTGAGGTGTATTTAGATCATAGGAGTTTACGACACTTATTCACACAGAAGGATCTGAATCAGAGGCAGCGAACATGGATGAAGTATATTGGAGATTATGATTTCTCATTACAGTATCATCCATGAAAGGCTAATGTGGTGGGGGACGCCTTGAGTAGGAGGTTGGCAGTGGCATGATTGTCACGACGGGAGTTTGATTTGGTTGACACCATTGGCAAGTACCATTTAGATGTTGATGAAAGGGGTGATAGATGCTTCTTGAGGAGTTTGGTGAGCCGTCCAACACTAGTACATAAAGTGTTGGATGCACAACTCGGCGATGTGACTTTTGATGATATCGAGGATATGGATGGTTGGATTCGAGGTGCTGGTGGAGGAGTTCATTTTAGAGGCCGACTGGTGGTTCCGGACGATGCTGAATTGAGACGTGAGATACTTAGAGAGGCACACTATTCTCAGTTCGCGATACATCCTGGTGCTATTAGGATGTATTGAGATTTACGGAGACAATATTGGTGGATCGAACTGAAGAGAGATATGGCCCAGACTGTGATGAGATGCCTTACCTATCAGCAGGTGATGGTAAAGCATAGGAGACCTCCTGGATTGTTACAGCCATTTTCATTTCCCGAGTGGAAGTGGGAGCATATGTGTATGGAATTTGTGATGGCTTTACCAAGGACTGTGAGGAGACATGATGCCGTGTGGGTCGTTGTTGATAGATTGAAGAAGACTGCTCACTTTTTACTGATTCAGCTGACTAGCTTGGTGGACGTACTTACTAGACTTTACATTCGAGAGGTCGTATGACTACATGGGGTATCCGTGTCCATTATATTCGATAGGAATCCTCATTTCACTTCTCGCTTTTGGAGCAGCTTTTAGTACACTTAGGGGACGATGTTGAGTTTCAGTATAGTGTTTAACCCATAGACTGAAGGGTAGAGTGAGAGGACTATGAAAATCTTGGAGGACAAGCTACGATCATGTGTTTTGGATTTCAGGGCTGATTGGGAGACGCCCATTCCACTGGTAGAGTTTGTTTATAACAACTCCTATCAGAGTAGTATTCAGATGGCACCATTTGAGGCACTTTATGGTAGACCATGCAGGTCACCACTCTGTTGGTCAGAGGTTGGGGATAGACCTTTGTTGGGACCGGATTTAATTCGACAGACCACTGAGGTGGTATCAGTTATTAGGCAGCGACTTCTGATGACCCAGTCACGTCAGAAGAGTTATGTAGATAGGAGGCGGAGGCCTTTAGAGTTTTAGGTGGGTGACCACGTATTCCTCAAGGTTAGTCCGATGTGAGGAATACAGCATTTTGATAGATCGGGGAAGTTAGGCCCTAGGTTTATTGGACCTTTTGAAATCCCGGAGAAACTGAGGAGTTTGGCATATAGGTTGGCATTGCCACCACATTTATCCAGAGTTCACAGTGTGTTTCACGTTTCGAAATTGAGAAAGCTTATAAATTTATGGAACAATTCAGTAGAGTGTGTATCAGGTGAATTTGAAACAGTCTTAGCATGCTCACATCTACGTGACTTTAATAACTTAGAGCAATGAGGTTTTAATATGTCCTTTAACACCACACAAATGAAAGATAGACACGAATCCAAAATAATTATAATGCATGTGTCATGTAGCCTGTAGGTAGCCTACGTGAACTGGTGGATGCATGCTGCATGTAAGTTACAAGAGCTTTTGATGCATTTATAGGCTGAGATGATGAAATAACAGGAGCTTTACCTTTATGTACCTGTTTGGAACTAATACCTATGTCTTCATCTTCAAGATTTTTTCCTTGAACAAACGATTTGAAATCTTTTCCAACCTATTGTGACTCACCGATATATCTAAGTCCATTCCTAATTCCAACTTATCTCATCAAACCAAACAAGCTATCCAAATTACTGGTTCCTACCTGCAAAGTTTGAAACATAAAATATTTTGATAATTCACTTTGCAAGTTAGAAATTGTACCTTGTAATTGTTGTATTTTTGCTTGATCATGATCCTGGTGCTTTTGCATCTCCTCAAGATTAGTGAGTAATTCAACTTCACGAACCAATCATTCTTGCAGATTGGTTTGTAGTTGTAGTTTGGACTTATGAATTTTTTTCAAAAGCTATCACTAGTTTATTATAAGCATCTTGAAGATCAACAATATCATCATTCAAATCTTCACTCAATTCACCATCAGACTCAGAATTCAGTTCCACATGGATTGACCCAGTGAATTCAACCAGTGTGCTATTGTCATCATCAGACTTGCCTTCTTCATTGTTACTTTCACTCTCACTAAATGTTGCCTTCATGGACATATTATTCTTCTTTTTGTTTGCACACTCATGCGATATATGCCAAAAATTGTGACATTCATAACATTGAAAAGTGGCTATGGATTACTTAGCTTTCGTCTCAAATTTTGATTTCAAATTAGCCTTGTCTGGAAGACTAGTCTTCCCCTTTTGCAGCTTGATATATTTTTTGAAATTTTTGGCTAATAAGACCAAACTCTCCTTGTCATCATCTGAGTCTTCTTGAATACACTTCAAAGCAACTCCTTTCAGCTTTTTAGGAATCCGAAAATGTGCTTCATATGTTTGTAAGGACCCCATAAGTTCTTCTACCTTGAGTATGTCAACATCCTTGCTTTCTTCAATGGTAGCCACCTTAGCTTGAAATCGGACTGGCAAGGAACGTAGAATTTTCTAAACTATTTTGGAGGGTGAGAGTTGTTCATGAAGTGCAAACATGAAATTCACTATATCATTCAACTTGGCATAAAATGATCAAAAGTCTCCTCTTCCTCCATCTGTAACATCTCAAAAGAAGGTCTTAATTTCTGTAATTTTGAAATTTTCACAGCTGGTGTACCTTCATGTGTAACTTCCAGAATATCGCATGCTTCTTTTGTTGTCTCATAATTTGCAATTCGTCTAAATTTCTCAAGACATACACGAGTGAACATAGCATTAAGTGCCTGATTGTTCCAGCCAACACTATCATATTCAGTAGTAGTCCAAGATGTTGTTGGTTTAAGAATGATCTTCTCTTCATCCTCTATAGTCGGTGGTGTCCATCCATGAATTACCAAAAATCAAACACGCTCATCTAGCATATTCTAGCCTTCTAGAAGGCATAGTGCTCACCATTGAAAAATGGAGCTTTGTTTCCATCACGATTAGTATCCATTATGAATAAGGATCTTCACCCAACACATAGAATGACCTCTTCTGATACCAATTGAAAATCTGAGTACTAAAAGTAAATAAAGTGAGACACGCAATATTGATGAGGCAAACCCAATCCAAGGGAAAACCTGCGGTGTCTGTAACCACCAATCTTTGAAACAATCCACTATAACAAACGGGTTACAAGAATGTCCCTAGAGCAAGGATCCACATCACCTACACTAGTTTCTAGCTCGAATCACTTGACACACCCAGCCACAAGTAGATCCACCACAAGTAGATCCACCACAACGATGCTCTAGAGTCGCATTGAAGTCTTCAAGCTCCGAGAACACACAATAATACCCTCAAAGTGTAATGCAAGAATGCATGAATTTTATCAAAATAAAAACTCGCTCAAAAAGACATGAAACTGTTTAGAATATGTGAGTTAAAAAACTTAGGGTTATTTGGTTAGCAAATGCAATATATATGACATGTGTAGGAACCAAGAAAACCCTAATTGATGGCCTAAAGGATATGTATAATATTGACCCACGAAAATAGGAAAAGATTGTGTCCTAATCTTTGGAATCAAGGCCACAAAAGATAAGGAAAGACTTCCTTAGAGTGAGGAGATGATTATCTCTAAAAGTACGAAAGAGATAAATCTAAATAAGAAGAGATAATCATTCCTAAAAACAACTTGATTTTATACCAATCAATCAATCTATCCAAATCAATTAATGAAATAAAATCAGTTAGCATTATCCAAATAAAAACATATCATGTAATTCTAGATGCACATTTTCAAAAGACTTTATGTTCATGTATGCTACATCAAAGTTACCTGAAATCGCAGTCAGCTCATGTAAGCTACATGCAGGTTATCTAAAATGGAAATCAGTTCATGTAAGCTCCATGCAGGTTATCTGACATGTTCATTTGACCTTTAGTTCACACGTAACTCTCATTCTATCCTACTGTGGATCCAAGCTATCCTAAACTAGGAAATCACATTGTTCAAGCATAGTGTCACATACATATTGCTAACAGGCTGTATCTTGGTGTGCTGCCAATGATATTTGTGGCCCGTTTGAGCAATGGTGTGCTTTAGTGAAGAAGGGAGCTTTGCAAAGGAAAGCATGGAAGTTATTGTTTTATGTAGTTGTCTAGTCAATTCGGAAAGCCTATAATGTGCTAATCTTCAGAGATAAGCAAGTGATTTAGAAAGAGGTCACATCCCTTATCTTTCATCGATTTCAGGAACGGTCTCAGGTATTTCTTCCCTCAACATTTCACATAATATCACCTCTGGAATTCTCGACAATCTCTATTGATTCATTATCAAATAGGAGATCATCCAGGCACCACAATGGTTGGCAATCACCAAATATGGGGTTTCTTAAGTGGAATGTCGATGGGTCTAGTAATGGTAAACCTAGGCGAGCAGGTAAGAGGGGGCTGTTAAGAAATGAATCGAGGCAAGTCTTATACTATTTTAGCTATAATGCAGGAATTTGTGACTCCAATCAAGCTGAGTTCATGGCCATTCCGAAGGCATTGGAGCTATCTACTTCTTCTCCCATTGTTAGGCAAACTAACATTATTCTGGAATATGATTCTTTGAATGTATGCGGCTTGGTTAACTCTAAGGGGAAGGTACCTTGGAAACTAAATTTAATTCATAACGCAGTTGGTAACTCAATGCTTTATCTCTAATCAATTTGGTTCACGCATATCCCATGGGAAATAAATGATGAGGCTGACATCCTGGCTTTAGAAAGAGTTCTTTTGTTGGAAGATAAGATTCGATGGTTCTGAGTTACGGTTTTAGGGCAGCAAGCATTATTGAAGTTTCATAGGGATGCTTTTCTTTTATTTCATGTTTATGCTATGTAATTTTTGTTTGTTCCTGTTCTTGTTTCAGCCTTCTTCTGGAAGGCTTAACTATATGTTAGGTTTTCCTCCGCCGTGTGAGGGTGTTTATTTATATTAATCTTGAGGCTAAGCCTATTCTATAAAATAAAAAAACACATTTTACTTGTGTGAGTTCTTTAGTTAATAGTTCTGTTGTCGTTGAAATTACCGTGCTCCGTTACGTCTTATGTTTTTTACATCTAGTATGAGTGACTAAGGTGTGTTTTAATCCTTTCATATGAGTTAATTGTCAAGTTTGGCCCAGCGTTTCTAAACAACATTTGTCGTTCGAGTCAAACGCAACGTACTAGCTCGTGTTTGGAGAACCACATTCCTACGCATTTCGGCTAGCTTTAGACAAAATACAGTTCAGCATCAAAAGAGGGACTAGGGTGTACATCAGTTCAGACCTTCACGCGAATCGACTCGAAGAAGGTCGACCAGTCTTCTCCGTCTGCGGAAAGGTACTGATCTGCCTCCCCATCTCTCTTCCTCTCTCTTTCTCCCTCTAGTCATCTCTCAACTTCTCTCTTAACTCGTCTTTGTATCGATTTCGACAGTGTTCATGGACAAATAGACGAACTGCCGCTCCTCCACCTGATGCGAACAGGACAGGTACAAATCTGCTGCCTTCGTCTCCCTCGTATACCACTTGTAATTATTTGTTTGATTTTCTTGTATTACTGGATAATTTTTTCATCTAAGACATGGATGAATGCTTAGGTTTCTGGACAGTGTGATTTCTTGCTCCATATAGGAGAAATCGTTGCTCTTGTGTTTTTTCTTTCTTTGCCGAATTTGGAAACTAGTCAAATTTTAGTTTCTCTTTATAGCTGCATCGTTTAGTGATAGAGAAACCTGTATGTGTATCTGAGTATCATTAGCACTATAATTTGCTTAAAGCATCTTTGACTAGTCAAAATCACTATGCGAGACCATTACTCCTTCCCAGTGGCCTTTGAAATTTGATTTCTAGTATTTTTTTCTGTGACTGATGGATTACCTTCTCTTTTGCATATTATTCTTTCTTTCATTTTATGATAAAAATGTGCAGGGGAGTGGTCTTTTTCTAACGTATTGATGAGAAATCTCTCGTGAGGTCAAAGTCTTGCGCTTTGTATGAGCTACATTGCATGTACATTTCACTTATGTTTCAATCTTCATTTCGATAATGTCCCTGATAGGTTGCTTGCCTCATTATGTCATATATATCATTAGATTCGTAAAACCGATCAAATATAAACATAATTTTTTCAATTTTTTTTAAAAATGTCTTGTACCCCAAAAGCTTAGATCCTTATTTTAAGTTCTTATTTTAGGTTCTCATAAGAGAATTCCCCTATATATATATTTGGGTTCTTGGTGGGTAATCGAATAAATAAATTTACTATCAAGTTAACATTTATGTAGATCTCTTTTTTTAAGGATAACATGAATGTAGTCTAGCCACGCATAGATTAGTTTGTAGTTCAAAACTATTTCTCAGCTTTATTATTAATTGTTTGTGCCTTGCTAATGTTCCAATTAATTGGTTGCTACTATTCTAATGCTGAGGAGATCCAGAAAATGTATTGAGTCCATGAGCTGTTTAATGGGGGTGCTATATCATAAAGTGGCATTGTCGTTGCTATTTTTCTATGCCCATAGTTGAGGGTTTCTTGTTCTTAGGCAATGGGACAATCTCAAAAAAGAGTACAAGTTGTGGCAAAAGTAAGGACCCGAGAACTTGGAACAATTGGAGCTACTATTTGGTGGTCTTTGTCCGACCAGTGAATTTACTTACATACCTGGGTCATCATCTAGGCGAGGGGACGATGTAGAGCATCAACCGAGGACTAGCATTGGCGACAATATTCAGGTTAATTCCGTTGGCACCAGAGAGTCCACTGACACAGATTATGACAACACCAATGATGTTGAGGTTGAAATAAATAGCCCCTTAATTACGCCAGTTCGACAGAGGTGAAGGTTGCTCACACCTACATCTCGCTGCAAGAAGAAGTATAAGGCAGCTGATGTACGTGCTGACATCAGTGCGTCACTAGACAAGTTAGTTTCTGTTGTCAACAGCAAAACAAATTCAATTGCAAGTGTACCTGAGGGAGGGAATAAGGCTGAGATTGTTGATTGCTTGCGGATTCTTGAGGACATTCTAGAGGTGGCAAGTGGGGGACCCTTGTTGGATTTCATTTTGTTGCTTTTTCAGAATAAGGTGAAGAGTGAGTACTTCACCAATATCTACCGCAAGGATTGGAGGTTCAACTGGCTGCTTGCTGAGTTCAAGAAAGAGGGGGTGGTGCTACTAAAAACTGAAAGCGGACATGAAGAGTTTGTTTTACATTTACTACTTACCTTGAGCTTTACAATTTACTGGACTTTGTTGAGGGACTTTATTTACTTCTTTTATTAGCTTTTTATTGGGATTTTTTAAGCTTTGTTTGTACTGGATTTTTTTAATCACTATGGACAGTTTTGTATGGACTTATTAAGCTTTGTTTTTATTGGAGTTCGTTTAATTATGAGTTTTGTATTGAAATTAAAGAGCTATTTTTGCTAGACAAGTGCAGGTTATGAGCTATTTTTACTAGACTTTCTATATTTGTGAAAGGAATTGTTTAGAAAGCGTGAGCTGTTATTGCTATGTTTGGGATTTTTTAAGCTTTGTATTGTGAATTGCCTTCTGGATCTTTATTTTTAATATGGCTTACAGTGTTGCTTATGGACTTGGGGTATGCATTTGTTTTGGTATTTCTGTTGATAGGAACATATAAGTTAATTTTGAATTGTAGCTAACCGAAAATTATTTTATCAGGTTATGGCTAATAATGCTGATGAAAATGACCCGTATAATTTGGTTGACTTTGTGATTATCGGGGTGGCGATGGCTGCTGCAAGTGAGTCTTTAGGTTCGGTAACGCGAGGACCTTCTCAGAGATTGGCCCAAACATGGCGTAAGTATATAACTAAAGTACCTTGATTAAGGTCCATTCTACCATGGTTCTGGTATTCCGTTGGTTTACTCGGTCATAATGATTTCCCTACTCTTCTTCACATACTGTGTCAGCCACTTTAGGTTGGGAATTAGGGATAATGGGCGCATGGAACCACTTATGTGATGAACCATTTGGGACACTATCCAGTCTTAGTTATGAATTAATCTTAGAATTGAACTTAGTTTGAGTTTAGGCTCTCAATTGCAACTTACATCCCTCTGCACTTCGTCACATGCAACTAACAATGAGTGGGATATCTTAGTTGCGCATTTAATTTAATAGTTTCATTATATGTAGACCAAATTAGAGAAAATCAATACAGATTATAGGTTAGTAAAGTGGGTGGTTTATTTGAGTGGTGAGGCATGTATATTTTGCATACAGTTAACCAAATCAACCAACTACCATGAGCAATTGATTTGACACAAGAAATGAGCATGCAAATAAAATAAAAATTGATTTGTCTTTTGCATTAGACCAAAAGGGACCCATGCAAAATATGTGTTTTGTAACTTTAATTTTTTTCTTTTTTATAGTATTAGATTATTACAAAAACTTTTAAAAAAACTGGTCAAAACTCTCCATTCAAATTCTTTTTAAACTTTTACTGTGGCTGTAAAAACAATTTCATTATTAGAGAATATTTCATGCTAAAGAATATATTCCTCGGTAGAGAATATCAATAATTATCTATGTCAAATTTGGTCTTTTCTTATTGGTGCTTATTTATTGAGGGTGCCCATTTTTTGAGTGTATGGTGAGCCTGAACGCAATTCATAAGTCTTTCTTGGTTTCACGTGTTGTTGTTTTAGCAGCCTATTTCTTTTATCACCTCTAATGCACTTTAAAATTTTCAAGCCCATTGGCGAAGTTGTTTGATCATGGTGAGTTCATTGTTCTTTTATTTCCTCTTCCAATGTACTACGAAATTATAAAGTTTATTATAATGGTGGTTTGCCAAAATATTGCAGGATGTGATACCCTTGCATGTGCGGTGTGTGCTATTATTTCTTTCACTTGTTGTTGACTACGACGGGTAGGTACATTTTCTTTGACATTTTTTTTTCATCATTACAGTTTGAAAGCTCGACTTTTGCAAGCAACGCCTTGCATGGAAGATATATTTTTCATGTTGGTCTACACCCATTTACTATTTACATGCATTTTGTTGGAAGAATCATATCATTTTGTTCCATTGTTCCAGCTAAATTTTTTGTACCGGCTGCTATTATCCCCTGTGGATACAAAGTCAAACAAATGGACTATATATTTGACTTTCACTTGCTAACCGTTTCAATCGAGAAGGTTAGTACAGATATTAGCGGTTTATTTTTTAGAAGGTAATTTCCCTATGTTAGTGATTGCGTGCGCACTAAAGTTAAATTATATTGTTCTCATGATGACTTCATCACAAGCGAAACGAAGCAAGAAGACAATCTTATGGTTGAATCCGAGGAGAATATCGCAGATTATGTTAGAAGCGAATTTGAAAGCGATATGGTAAGATGTTTAATTCAAATAACATATGAATTTTTTTGTGTTAGGTTCAAATAAATATTCATTAATTTCTAATAGCATTTAATACATTTACAGGTGTTCAAATTACGCCAATCATTGATCGATTGGGTTCAACAAACCTGACGCAATTTGGCATATATCTTCATTGTCAAAAGATCAGATATTGGTGGATTCGATAAAAAATACAGATTACAATTCAAATTTGATCATTGTGGCAACTACCAAAGCGAAAAACTCTCAACAAACGTCTGATCGGAGTATCTTGATTTTTTAGCTAGTCTGATTCTCCATGACTTTCTTCCAACTCACAAACATCTCTAGGACTTCATCTTTACATCTCATGGTGTAAACCTATAACCACCTAGAATATTCATCAACAAAAGTCACAAAATAGTGTTTCCCTCTAAATAATGCATTCTTGGAAGGACCCCAAGCATTTGTGTGCACATAATCCAGTATCCCATTAGACTTGTGGATAATTGTCCCAAATGTAGCTCTTTTTTGCTTGCCCATAACACAATGCTCACAGAAATCTAACTTGAAGGCAGCAACACCTTTCAATAAACCTTGTTGAACAAGATCATGCAAAGATTTTTTACCTGTATGTGCCAACCGCATATGCCATAATTTGGTAGTCAACTTGGCTGCAGAATCTATAGCCTCGGTAGTAGCTGCTACTAAGCCTGTAATTGTATTCCCTTTCAAGTAATACAAGTCACTCTCACGAGTGCCTTTCATTAAAACCATTGCTCCAAAAATTACCTTTAAAATGCCATCTTGAATAGCAATCCGATAACCTTTGCTTTCCAACTGATCGATGGAGATGAGGTTCTTCGTCATCCCTAGGACATACCTGACATCCTTTAACTCTCTGACCACTCCATCATGTAACTTCAAATGGATGCTACCAATCCCCATAATCTGACAAGGTTGAGAATTCCCCATCAGAACAACACCATTCTCCAACTTATCAATGCTAGAGAACTAGTCCCTATTGGGACACATGGAACGTGTTGGTGTATGCTCTAGGAGCCAATCATGGGATGATTGTATTAGCATACATTTATTATGTTATATTGAGGTATTTTATTTGTTATGAATTATTTATCTGCACTATATAAATGATTATGATAAATATCCCTAGAATAGTTGGTTCGATGCTATGAGACTTCAAGTGTGTGACTTGAACGTGAGATCTTCATAGATGTATATAGAACACTATTCCTAAATGTCCCTAATCGAGTATTATTGTTAAATGGGATAACATTAATACGTTGAGACTAGTATGTACGTTGATTGATGAATAAATCTTGCGAGTCATGGATATGAGATATCAAATCAATACATAGGTACTTGTTAGAGAACGGGAAGTACTGGACAGACCCAACATGAGAATACTGCATGGATTGTTATATGAATGTCATAAGCTATTCTCATAGTGACAATGATATATGTTTTCCTTTAACCTGAAATCACTACGGTTCCCAACATGAGGAGTTATACACTTTGATACTGTCTAACGTCACTTGTAAAAGGGTTGGCTATAAAGTCAGTGATTGGGTATATCATGAATCATGTGGAGGGATGTGAGTGACCTAAATGGTATTTGTCCCTTCTATATAACAGTTGTGATATCTGTGGGCCCCTTGATTGAGTGAGACTTAGAAATGCATGGCCGTGCTCAAATGAATCAATATGTGATATTGATTTCGTTTGTTTTTTAATAGTCTACTCGGAATCAAGAAACACATAGATTAACATATACGAGGATGACACATTCCATGCCTCAATGTTAATCAAGATATTAAGGACAAAGAGACTACATATAAATTGGTCATAAATAAAGGTTATGTCGAATCATTGATATTCTCGTTATTTGGGTAACAATGATGTGTTGCTAGATACCTCTCATTGTTTGTGATGCTAGAATATGATTTTAGTTTCACTACTAACATAACGAGAAACTATAGGGTCACATACATAGAATAAGTCAAAGATTATGTTATTTAAGAATAACATATTACGTTTGGGCTTAGGGCTCTATGTAAGGTCCATTACCGGTTTAATTAATAAGATTAATTGAACATGGTCAAGAGCCCAAAAATGTGGGCTTCTTTCTTCAAGGAGATTTGGGCCTTTTCGATTTTACTTGACTCACGGAATATCTAGGGTTAGAGGAACCCTAGGAGACAACACAACTCTTGGTGTGCCGCATTTCTTGGTGAGTTGAGAGGAAAAACGGATTGGAGCTTCTTCTCCTCGTTACTAGCATAACGTGAAGAGGCGATCTTTGGCTTGTTCGTGTGGATACCATAGAGGCGTGCTGTTCGGTTGGATAGCGCGGATTGATTCGGATCATTCAAGCCAAGCAATCGGTTGTTTTCTACACTTCAAGAGGTAACTTCTCATCACCGATTTATGCCCTTTCACATGGATTCTCTGGAGGGTTTCAATAAAATTTTAAACTTCCGCTGTGTATGAGATATTGAAACCCAACAGTGGTATCGGAGCCGCTTGTGAAACCATAAATCGGTTATGTTTGCCTTGTGAATAGATCTGTGTTAATATGATTACAAACGGAATGACATGTTTGATAAGATCAAAAACAGATTCGGGTTTCTTGGTGAGTATGTTTCATACGGATTCAGTTTTGATGTGATCAGAATGATGATTTGTTACTTGCCTATGATGAGTTGATTTAATGTGATTAAACGAAACAAAACAGAAACATGATTGATGTTGGTTATGTTGATCGGCTTCTCACTAGGGTTTGCGTCGGCTGTGTATGTCAAGTGTTGATGTATTACAAGTGTAAACCGACGGTTGGTGAGCATGAATTAGGGTTTCCTAATTGAATCGGTTTCAATTGTTGTGACTTTCCAAATTAATAGTGAGGGCTATTAATTGAAGAAAAAATAGCAGGAGTTACATTTATTTAAAAACCTTATTAAATGTGAATAGCATGACATTTACTTTGCATATTTCTATTGTAGATTTCCATGGCATCAAACACTTCAAACAACCTAACACTACGATCTGTCCTTGAGAAGGACAAGCTGACTGGGACAAATTTCCTAGACTGGTATCGAAATTTGAGGATTGTCCTCAAACATGAGCGAAAGCAGTACGTCCTAGAGCAAGCTATTCCTGAGCAACTAGCTGCTAATGCTTCAAGGGCTGAAAAGGATGCTTACAAGAAGCATCAAGATGACGCCTTGGATGTTGGATGCATCATGCTAGCCACCATGGACTCTGAGCTTCAGAAGCAACATGAGAACGTGGATGCCTACGATATGATCGGGCACCTTAAGAAACTTTATCAAGGTCAGGCTCGGCAAGAAAGGTATGATGTTTCTAAAACATTATTTCAGTGAAAATTAGCGGAAGGAAGTCCTGTTGAACCTCACGTACTCAAAATGATTGGGTACGTTGAAAGTCTTGAGAGGTTGGGATTTCCTATGGGCCAAGAGTTGGCCATTGATTTAGTTCTGCAATCGTTGCCTCCGAGCTATGGTCAATTTGTCGTGAACTACAACATGAACAAAATTGACAAATCACCGCCAGAACTGTTAGCTATGTTAAGAACTGCTGAACAGAACATGCCAAAAGGCTCTAGTTCCATAATGATGGTTCAAAAGGGCAAAGGCAAGGGCAAGGGCAAGGGTAAGGGCAACTATAAGAAGAAAATGGATAATGGATCCAACAATCAGCCCAAACCCAAGTCTAAAGCACTGAAACCTAAAGGTGGAGTTGCTAAGGAAGGGACATGTTTCCACTGTGGTGTCGCTGGACACTGGAAGAGGAATTGCCAAGTTTACCTGGAAGAGCTCAAAAAGAAGAAAGGGAGTATGACTTCCACTTCAGGTATTTTTGTTATAGAAGTCAATTTATCTGCTTCTTCTACTTGGGTATTAGATACCGGTTGTGGTTCTCACATATGTAATGATGTGCAGGAACTCAAAAGGAGTAGAACTTTGACTAAAAGCGAGGTGGACCTACGAGTAGGCAATGGAGCAAGAGTTGCTGCACTATCTGTAGGAACTTATTATTTAACTTTGCCTTCAGGGCTAGTATTGGAATTAGAGGACTGTTACTTTGTGCCTGCTATTAGTAGGAATCTTATTTCTATTTCTTGTTTGGACAAGAAGGGTTTTTCATTTTTAATAAAGGACAAATGTTGTTCATTTTATTTTAATGAAATATTTTATGGTAGTGCACAATTGTTTAATGGACTCTATATTCTAGATCGCGAAACATCTGTCTATAACATTAATACTAAGAGGTTCAAATCGAATGATTCGAACCCCACTTATCTCTGGCATTGTCGCTTGGGCCATATAAATGAGAAACGTATATCCAAACTTCATAAAGATGGATTCTTGGACTCATTTGATTTTGAATCATATGAGGTATGCGAATCCTGTTTATTAGGCAAGATGACTAAAGCCCCTTTCACTGGGCATAGTGAGAGGGCTAATGATTTGTTGGGTCTTATACATAGTGATGTATGTGGGCCTATTAACTCATTAGCCAGAGGTGGATTTTATTACTTCATTACATTTACTGATGACTTCAGTAGATATGGCTATGTGTACCTTATGAAACACAAGTCAGAATCTTTTCAAAAGTTCAAGGATTTCAAGAATGAAGTACAAAACCAACTTGGCAAAAGTATCAAAGTACTTCGATCGGATCGAGGTGGAGAATACCTAAGCCATGAGTTTAATGATCATCTGAAAGAGTGTGGTATAGTATCACAACTCACTCCTCCTGGAACACCACAATGGAATAGTGTTTCCGAGAGGAGAAATCGCACCCTGTTAGACATGGTACGATCTATGATGAGTCATGCAGATCTTCCAATTTCCTTTTGGGGACATGCTTTAGAGACAGCCGCTTTTACTCTCAATCGCGTTCCTTCAAAATCGGTTCAAAAGACACCATATGAATTATGGACTAGGAAACGTCCTAGTATGTCTTTCTTGAAAATTTGGGGTTGTGAAGCCTACGTAAGACGTCAAGCCACTGACAAACTTGGACCCAAATCGGATAAGTGTTATTTTGTGGGGTATCCTAAAGAAACTAAGGGGTACTATTTCTATAATCCTACCGAGAGCAAAGTGTTTGTTGCACGGACTGGTATTTTTCTAGAAAGAGAATTCATCTCTAGAGGAATCAGTGGGAGTAAAATAGAACTCAAAGAAGTTCGAGACACACAAAAGAACACTGAACCTATGACGGAACATGAGCACGCACCACAAGTTGTTGTGGAACAAGAATCTGCTCAAGTAACACAAGGCCCACATAAGTCTGGTAGGCAACGTCATGAGCCTAAGAGATATGGATTTCTGGTGTCTCAACATGGTGATGTATTGCTCGTAGATCAAAATGAGCCAACAACCTACCAAGAGGCTATTACGGGTCCAGAGTCTGAGAAATGGCTAGAGGCCACGAGATCTGAGATGGAATCCATGTATGTCAACAAGGTATGGACCTTGGTTGACCCACCTGAAGGGGTAAAACCCATTGGGTGCAAGTGGGTTTTCAAAAAGAAAACTAACATGGATGGGGAGGTACATACCTTTAAGGGGCGATTGGTTGCAAAGGGTTTCAAGCAAATTCATGGTATAGACTATGATGAGACTTTTTCTCCAGTTGCCATGATTAAATCCATCAGGATCTTGCTTGCTATTGCAGCATTCTATGATTATGAAATCTGGCAAATGGATGTCAAGACTGCATTCCTTAATGGGAATTTAATCAAGGATATGTACATGACACAGCCTGAGGGTTTTGTCACTCCAGAGAATGCTGGCAAAGTATGCAAATTGCAGCGATCCATTTATGGATTAAAGCAAGCTTCTCAAAGCTGGAATCTACGTTTTGATGAAACAATCAAAGAGTTTGGTTTCATACAAAATGAGGATGAACCTTGTGTCTATCAAAGGGTTAGTGGGAGCACAAAAGTCTTTCTGGTATTGTATGTGGATGGCATACTACTTATTGGGAATGACATTCCTACCTTACAGTCTGTCAAGACTTGGTTAGGGAAATGATTTTCCATGAAAGACTTAGGCTAAGCTGCCTATATATTAGGTATCAAGATCTATAGGGATAGATCAAGAAAACTACTTGGTCTAAGTCAAAGTACATACATTGATAAAGTGCTGCAACGGTTCAGCATGCAAGAATCTAAGAGGGGATTTCTACCCATGTCACATGGGATGAGTCTCTCTAAAGATCAATGCCCTATATCTCAGGATGAAAGGGATCGCATGAGTAAGATTCCATATGCTTCTGCAATTGGATCTATCATCTATGCCATGATATGTACGCGCCCTGATGTGTCATATGCTTTAAGCATGACAAGTAGATATCAGTCAGATCCTAGTGAAGGTCACTGGATAGCTGTCAAGAATATCCTTAAGTACTTGAGAAGAACTAAGGATTCATTCTTGGTTTATGGAAGTGATGATGAACTGGTCGTAAATGGTTACACTGATGCCAGTTTTCAGTCCGATAAGGACGACTCCAAATCTCAGTCAGGTTTTGTGTTTTGCCTAAATGGAGGTGCTGTGAGCTGGAAAAGTTCGAAGCAAGAGACAGTAGCCGATTCTACTACAGAGGCTGAGTATATTGCCGCCTCTGATGCTTCAAAGGAGGCTGTTTGGATCAGAAAGTTCATTACTGGACTTGGCGTGGTTCCTAGCATTGCAAACCCATTGGACATCTATTGTGATAACAATGGGGCCATTGCACAGGCTAAGGAGCCCAGATCTCACCAAAAGTCCAAACATATACTCCGGCGCTTCCATCTCATACGTGAAATTGTTGACAGAGGAGATGTGAAGATATGTAGAGTACCGACAGACGATAATATCGCCGACCCACTGACCAAGCCTCTGGTGCAGCGGAAGCATGATGGTCACACTCGATCTATTGGTATTAGATACATGAGTGATTGGCTCTAGAGCAAGTGGGAGATTGTTGGTGTATGCACTAGGAGCCAATCATGGGATGATTGTATTAGCATTCATTTATTATGTTATATTGAGGTATTTTATTTGCTATGAATTATTTATCTGCACTATATAAATGATTATGATAAATATCCCTAGAATAGTTGGTTCGATGCTATGAGACTTCAAGTGTGTGACTTGAACGTGAGATCTTCATAGATGTATATAGAACACTATTCCTAAATGTCCCTAGTCGAGTATTATTGTTAAATGGGATAACATTAATACGTTGAGACTAGTATGTACGTTGATTGATGACTAAATCTTGCGAGTCATGGATATGAGATATCAAATCAATACATAGGTACTTGTTAGAGAACGGGAAGTACTGGACAGACCCAACATGAGAATACTGCATGGATGACTATATGAATGTCATAAGCTATTCTCATAGTGACAATGATATATGTTTTCCTTTAAGCTGAAATCACTACGGTTCCCAACATGAGGAGTTATACACTTTGATATTGTCTAACGTCACTTGTAAAAGGGTTGGCTATAAAGTCAGTGATTGGGTATATCACGAATCTTGTGGAGGGATGTGAGTGACCTAGATGGTATTTGTCCCTTCTATATAACAGTTGTGATATCTGTGGGCCCCTTGATTGAGTGAGACTTAGAAATGCATGGCCGTGCTCAAATGAATCAATATGTGATACTGATTTCGTTTGTTTTTTAATAGTCTACTCGGAATCAAGAAACACATAGATTAACATATACGAGGATGACACATTCCATGCCTCGATGTTAATCAAGATATTAAGGACAAAAGGACTACATAGAAATTGGTCATAAATAAAGGTTATGTCGAATCATTGACATTCTCGTTATTTGGGTAACAATGATGTGTTGCTAGATACCTCTCATTGTTTGTGATGCTAGAATATGATTTCAGTTTCACTGCTAACATAACGAGAACCTATAGGGTCACACACATAGAATAAGTCAAAGATTATGTTATTTAAGAATAAGATATTACGTTTGGGCTTAGGACTTTATGTAAGGTCCATTACCGGTTTAATTAATAAGATTAATTGAACATGATCAAGAACCCAAAAACGTGGGCTTCTTTCTTCAAGGAGATTTGGGCCTTTTCGGTTTTACTTGACTCACGGAATATCTAGGGTTAGAGGAACCCTAGGAGACAACACAACTCTTGGTGTGCCGCATTTCTTGGTGAGTTGAGAGGAAAAACGGATTGGAGCTTCTTCTCCTCGTTACTAGCATAACGTGAAGAGGCGATCTTTGGCTTGTTCGTGCGGATACCATAGAGGCGTGCTGTTCGGTTGGATAGCGCGGATTGATTCGGATCATTCAAGCCAAGCAATCGGTTGTTTTCTGCACTTCAAGAGGTAACTTCTCGTCACCGATGTATGCCCTTTCACATGGATTCTCTGGAGGGTTTCAATAAAATTTTAAACTTCCGCTGTGTATGAGATATTGAAACCCAGCAGAACGTAGCCCCAATATCTAAAATCCACTCACTAGAAGTTGCGGATTAAACAATTGATGAAATGATCATTGAGTAGTTCGAACCCTCATCTTCATCCTTTTTCTAAGCAACATTAATTGACGAAGAAGTGGAGTTATCCTTCTTCTTTGCCACCTTTGGAAAATCTTTCTTCCAGCGCCCTCTCTCATAGAAAAAAGCACACTCATCCTTAGCAAGCTGTCGTCCTCCTCTTGATTTGGACCGACCCGAGAGGAACCACCACCAGATTTCTTTCTATCTCTCGACCTCCCATCTATTGCCAATAATGCCTTTGATTGTGAATCACGCGATGCCTCTTTATCCTTCTTTCTGAACTCAAAATTCAACAATGTAGTAGACACTTCATTTTAGTTCAGTTCTGTCTTCCCATATATCAAAGTGTTGAAAACAATTCTCAAACTCCTCAGGAAGTGAATTCAACAACAATAAGGTTTTCACCTCATCCTTGAAAATTTCTTCTAAATTTTCCAAGTTAGCAAGCAATTTAGTGAACTCATTCAAGTGCTCACTTATAGATGCACCCCTTTTCATAGTGAAGCGATAAAGCTTCTTCAACAAATGGAGACGATTCTCGATGCTCTTTTTCATGTACTTATCCTCCAAAATCTGTCACATCTCCCTAAAAACACTCACATCAAGTACTAGATACTTCAAATCCCTCACTGAGCAATTTTGGATAGTACCACATGCACGCTTATTCATATGTGCCCACTCTTTATCATCAATGTCATATGGCTTGTCTTCCAGCACTTCATCAGGATATTGATGCGCTAGGGCATCCATCACCTTGACATGCCATAGACCGAAATTGTTTGACCAATCAAACTTCTCCACATCCAAAGGCTCCTTTGAAACAATCCTAGATTGCCTACCCAAAGCCTTCCCACCTTTGCCTTTAGTAGACTCAACCTTCTCATCACTAGACAACCTTAATCAAATTTGATTTCAGCACAAACAAGACAAGAATCCCAATTATAGATAACAATCTCAACAAAAAGTCAAGGCAATAGCAACCCAAAATCAACACAAAATTCTCACAGGAATTTTATCAAATACCTTGTGGGCACCAACCTCTCAAATTCTCCACCCAAGTATAAATCTATTTAGAATCAACCAAAGAGAACCCCAAGATTACAAACCTTAAGCTCTTATACCAATTGTTAAAATTAGAAGCCCAATATGCAATGGAATTGGCTCAATCGACGAAACACTTGTTTGTCCAAACCAAAACAAGAACCACTCTAGTATGAGTAATCAAATATGTAGAGAAACTAAAACAATTATAAAGACAAATGAAGAACACAAGAATTACATGGTTCAACGTTTCCCTACGTCCACGAGGAGAAAATGGGGTGTTTATCACATTAGGTTTGAGAGAGAAGTGTCAAAAGTTACAAAATAAAACCCCGGGTCCCGACTTTTTAACCCAGATAATTGCGTGTGTGCCTAGACGCTACACTAACCCGCCTATGAGCTACAATAACGCTTCTAGGGCAGATTTTTCACAAATCAACATTGAACAACTTTTTTTTTAAATTGTGTTCAATACCTGGTTAGTATTACATTCTTTCATTTTCCTAGATTGTCTTTTGCCCATTGATTTTTATATTGCAATTATGCCTCCTACTTGAATGTAATGTTCTGCAGTTAAATTCCATTACACTGATTCTTGCCTGTTTAGAGTTATCCAACTCATATCCTAGACAAACCCTAACTGACCCAATATACTAAACAAACTCTAACTTGCCTAATACCTTTCTTGTTCCTGTGAGGGTGAAGTGAAAGTTGAGAGAGTTAATAAAAAGGGAGTTGTTGGATGCAAAAGTGAGAGGGACATTTTTGTCATGAGAGTGTCTTTATTTATCAAAAAAAGTTATTACTTCTTTGTCTTATTTTATATTACGTACATTATGCTCTCAAATGGGTTTAGGACTTGCTGTTGTTTTTGGGTAATGTTTTGTAATAACTTGCACAAATATCTTTTTGGTAGACACATTTAGGGTCTGCTTGGGAGAGGTGTTGGGAAGGGTTGGATTCGCGAACCCCTTTTTTCAACCCCTCAAAATGGGGGATTGGGAGGTGTTCACTCACAAAAACACCTCCCAACCTTTCTCAATACCAAATAAGGGTTCACTTTTATGAACCATTCCCAACTCAACACCTCCCAAACACACCTCTGCAACCCCCAACCCCTCCCAACACTCATGCCAAGCATAGCCTTAGAGTCTAGTAGTTAATTATTCAATAAATATGGAACATGAATAAAGAAAAGAAGAACTAAGGTAGTAAGATCTTGTTGCGGTACAAATTGGTGTATCAAGGCTCTAATGTGTTGGTTTTATATTTTTAAGCAAATTGGTTTCCAGGGTAGTTACACTTGTAGTTTTGAAGTTTGATTGAAAGATATGGATGTTTTAAGCATGTTATTTTTGAATTGAGAAAACTCACTTCACCTAAGTAGACTTTTCAAATAGTTACAAATTTCATGTTGAATTATCAATGTTGTTTTACGGTTAGTTAGAGTGTATTAAAGTGAAGTTTTGAATATGTTAACTGTCTATTAGGCTATGCTTGGATTGAGGGTCAAGAGAGTTAAGTGAGGGAGAGTAAACAAATTACTTGGATTAAGAATAGGGTTTTAGGGGGGGAGATGATAAAGGGTTAAGTGAAGGGAAAATTTCATATTTTTTGTATATTTCTTTCCCTCCCAAATTGGCGTGTTAAGGACAGGAAGAGATACATATTTTTAAAAAACTTAAAATACCCTTGAGAAATCTTTAGAGATACTTGCTTTGCACTTTTATTTAAAGGTATTTTAGTAACTATAATATTTTTATCCCTCCCCCTCACTCAAAACTCTCAATCCAAGCAAAGAGTATAATGAACACACCCCTGATTTATCTCCCCTCAATCCAAGCAAAGTTATGTATAAAATTTTTCCTTCCCCTCACTTAACTCTAATTAATTCTCCGTATTTTTTTGTCCCTCAATCGAAGCAGAGCCTTAATCTCTCCATCTTTGTTTCTTCTAAATTTGAGGAAGTTAATTCGATTGGGATAATTTTCACACTTGAGGATCAACAAATTTTTTATTGTTTTTATTTATACTTACTAGCCGTCTAATTGGTGTCAAACTTTATCCTACACTACACCTATTATACGCGTGACTGAAGCAGACGACAATTCAGACATGAGGATTTTTTGAAGATTGAAAACTTGTCTGAGAGTGCAATAGGACCAATACTGCATCGAGATAGGTATCTTTTGGCTTTAAACCTTCCCTAGTGAAAGTCTATCAGACTTACTTAACTTGTTAGTGGACTGACGCCTTATACTGTCAAATGTTTATGTAAGCTCAGACAATAAACCTCACACAAGAATGATCCAATTCATAATTAGTTCTCGATTGTGTTGATTGTTTCGGCCGTGAACATCTTGGGTTTAGTGAGTGCTTTAGAAAATATCACCTTTTAAATATTTTCATAGAGTCGGCCTTGCTCCACTCACATATGTGATATCCTATAAAGAGTCCCAATACTCCACTTGTATGTTACAACATATAGAAATAGTTAAAGCTTCATGCTGCTCACACTTGAGTTATTCTCAAATTATGTTTTCCTATTGAACATAGTCCTTGGGATCTCCAATTGCTAGGTCATGTTTCCATTAGGGTAACTTATTGAGTTAAGGCTTTTGAGCCCATCCCCCTCGATGCACAGTCTGTCACCTCTCTACTCAAACCTTTAGTCAACATATCCGCTAGGTTTTCTTTAGAGTTCACAAAGTCTAAGGAAATTATTCTAGTAGAGAGTAACTGTCTTACGGTATTATGTCTATGACAAATGTGTCTAGACTTATCGTTATATATCAAATTCTATGATCTAGCAATTACAGCTTGATTGTCACAATGAATGAAAATTGTAAGCACAGGTTTTGGTCATATTGGAATGTCCTCCAAAAAGTGACGAAGTTAATCTGCTTCTTCGCCGACTTTATCCAAAGCTATGAATTCTAATTCCATCATAGATCTTGATATGCACATTTTCTTTGAGGACTTTCGCGAAACAACTGCCCCCTCCTAGAAGAAATAGATACCCACTTGTGGATTTTGATTCCTCTAAATCTGCAATCCAATTTGCATCACTGTATCCGTCTAAAACAGTCGGGTACTTACCATAGTTCAAAACATTGGTTTTTGTTTTGTTGAAGTACCCCCAATACTCTCAATAGAGCTTTCTAATACTCATGTCCAAGATTACTTGTGTATCTGCTTAGTTTGCTAATATAGTATGCAATATCTGGCCTCATGTAGTTCATGATGTACATTACACTACCTATAATTTGAGAGTATTCCAATTGTTGAATACTATCTCCAGTATTCTTATGTAAGCCCAGATGAGGAAGAAATGGACTATTAGCATCTTTGATACCATGTTATTTAAACCTTTCAATCACTTTCTCGATATAGTCTGATTGAGATAATGTTGGGCCTTCCGATGTTCTGCAAATTTTAATGCCCAGTATTACATCCGCTTCACTCATGTCTTTCATGTCAAAGTTCTTTGATAGCATTTTCTTGGTTTTGTTGATGATCTCAACATTTAGACCAAGAATTAGCATATCATTGACATATAGACAAATGATTACACAATCATTGTTTACCATTTTTGTGTAGACAAATTTTTCACACTCGTTGATTCAAAATCCATCTTGAATCATTACTTGGTCAAATTTCTCATGCCATTGTTTTGGAGCTTACTTTAGTTCATACAGTGACTTGACAACTTTACACACCTTCGGTTCTTGTCCTTTGATCTTGAACCCTTCGGGTTGTTCCATATAGATTTCCTCATCGAGTTTACCATTTAAGAATATGGTTTTAACATTCATTTGGTGAATCATCAATTCATATAGCGAGGCTATATAAATTAACATCTGAATAGATGTAATTCTCATGACTGGTGAATAAGTATCAAAGTACTCTACACCCTTGTTTTGTCTAAACCCTTTGGTTACAAGCCTTGCTTTGTAGTATCTATGGATCCGTCAGCTTTAAGTTTTTGTTTTTGAAGATCCATTTACATCCAATTGGCTTATTCCCGGGTGGGAGATCAACCAATTCCCAAGTATGGTTACTTAGGATAGATTCTATTTCTACAACTTCTTTCCATAATGGAGCATCCGGTGTTGACATTGCTTCCTTGAATGTGTGAGTCTCTGTTTCCAGATATATGTTAAAAATTCAGGACCAAAGGAATTTAGACTTTTGGTCTCTTACTCCTTCTTGGTTTATCAACCTCTTGTTCACCGTTTTGTTCGTTCTTAGAATCGGAATCTCTATTCATTTTCTGAGAAGTTTCAATTCGTTTGCAAGGAAATATTTTGTCAAAGAATTTCACATCTCTCGTTTCCATGATAGTATTTACATCGATATCATCTATCTTAGATTTGTGTACCAAAAATCTAAATGTACTACTATTTTGAGCATACCCAAAAGATATGCAATCCATAGTTTTAGGTTCGAGTTTGACTTTCTTAGGTGGAGGTACTGCCACCTTAGCTAGGCACCCCTACACTTTCAAGTATTTGAAAGGGGTGGTCTCTTATTCCACATCTCATATGGAATACTACCTTTTTTCTTGTGGGGCATTTTGTTAAAATTTTTATTAGCAATTAGCACTGCTTCCCCCCACAAGTTTTGTGGTAGTCCAGAACTTATTAACATGGAATTAACCATTTATTTTAAAGTTTTATTCTTTCTTTCAACAATTCTATTTGGCTGAGGTGTATAAGGTGTTGTTGTTTGGTGAATAATTTCAAACCCAGTACATAACTCATCAAAGAGAGCAGAATAATATTCTCCTCCCCTATCCGAACTTAGTGCCTTAATCTTTTTGCCAAGTTGATTCTCAACTTCATTTTTATACTTGATATTGCTTCATTTTTGCTAGTTAACAAATAAACATAGAAATAACGTGTATAATCATCGATGAATGTAATGAAGTACTTCTTCTACCCCTACTTTGAACAAATTTCAAGTCGCATAAAGATTAGTGCTAGAGGCTCAATACTTCTTCCAATTGTGTGAAAAGGTTTCTTGGCAAATTTACTTCAACACATGTTTCACATTTATGGTTGACATCCAAATTAAATTTGGGGATTAAACCTGTGTTTGCCAACTTCTTCATTGTACCATATTTTACACGTCCTAATCTACCACGCCATAAGTATGGAGAGACAACAATGTAAATTGAAGATTCCTCATTATTCATAACAGTTTTTATGGGTACAGAAATTTCCTGTTTTATCAATTACAGCAATGTTGGCCTTAAAAAACCTATCTTGTATACCCCTTCCCCACATAAGTTCCATCCTTGGAAACTACAAATTTATCGGATTCAAATACAATTTTTGAATCCCTTGCTTATCATCACAGGCACAGATATCAGATTCTTACAAATCTCTGGGACATGTAGTGGATCTCCCAATGCGAGCTTTCTACCTTAGGTGAACATCAAAATAAGCTCTCCAGTTCCTTCAATAGTGGCTTGAGCAGAGTTAGCCACGTAAATCTTCTCTCCATAATCCTTCTTCTCATAAGATGTGAAGACGTCCTTATCGATGCAGATGTGTTTGGTTGTATCACTGTCTACCCAACAGTCTTTGGTGTTAGTCACCAAGTTTACTTGGGTGAATACAGCAGCAAGAATTTCTTCATTGTCACTCTATTCAACTAGGTGAGCTTGCTTCATAGATTTTCCCTTGCCTTTAGCCTTGGCCTTGCTTCTATGGTTGTTCCTTCCACTTTTCCTTAGCTTGGTACTCCCTCTTAGTTTCCCATCAGTCTTGGGTTTGAAAGTTTCCACTAGGTTGGCCTTGGGTGCTTTAGGAGGTGTCATCTTCTTCTGATTGTCTTCCTCAATTCGGAGACGGACTATTAAATCCTCCATTTTAATTTTTTTGTGCTTGTGCTTCAAGTAACTCTTAAAATCCAGCCAACCAGGGGGCAACTTCTCAACGAGTACTGCCACTTGGAAAGACTCACTTAGAGTCATCACTTCTGCTAGTACGTCATGCAGAATCAGTTGGTAGTCTTCAGCCTGGCTGACAACAAACTTGCCATCCACCATCTTGAAGTCTAGAAATTTGGCCACCAAAAATTGCTTGGTTCCAGCATCTTCAGTCTTGTATTTCTTTTCCAAAGAACTCCATAGCTCCTTGGCTGAAGGTATGCCACAATATACATTATACAGGTCGTCAGCTAGTCCTCCAAGGACTAATTTCTACATATGTATTCTCCATCTTTCTAGGCATGCACTGTTGCCATAGTCGTTGAGTCCGACTCACCCTCCATCTTTCGTTATGTATCTAGCATGATTCAAGGTAGTGTTAGGTGCAAAATGCACCTATATTTTATAGTCTTAAATGTCTAAATTGGTGAATTTATAAGTTCAAAGTACTGCCCAAGCATATGTTTATATGTCAGGTGTTGCTGTTTGTGAAATAGCTATTCTGGAAGGATTTGTGACCTTTCTGCGGCTGCAAATCTGGGCAGGAGAATGACGACCAATTTAACTGCTTACGTGGCAAGGAGGGGCTTATATGTCTTTGTGAGATCTTTTCCAAGAAACAAAAAGTAAACTTACTAAAATTAGAAAAGTGAAAGAGAAGAAAGATAGAAAAGAGGTAGAAGACATTTTAAGAAGACACACGACAGAGGAGAAAAGACAGTGAAGAAAGAGAGCTGGGCGATTGAAGGGGAAAGACACGAAGATCAAGTGGACTCCTCTCTACAACTGGTTAGAATCAAGAGAGCCGGACCAAGGTCTCTTGATTGACGTCATTAATTCTTTAAATTGTGTGATTGCAATTGGAATTTTGTAACTAAGTGATAGTACAAGAACGAGACTAACCCAAGCTAAGCTTTCCCGCATTAATTTACATCCATTTCAGCCACTTTTATTCAGCATTTCCAGATCTGATTTTTCATTGCATTTTAGTTTAATTATTGCTTTATAGTTTGTTCGGTAGTTGAGCAGTCTCTGTGGATACGATCTCATTCGTTTTTATACTATTTACGACACGTACACTTGCGGACAGGGTAAGACCCGTCTTTATTTGATATTGCAAGGTTAACTTGTGATATTTTATATCGACCAAGTTTTTGGCGCCGTTGTCGGGGACTGTTAAGTCCATTACCGGTCAAGCGTTTAGCAATAAGTTTTATTTATGTATTTATTTACTGGTTAGTTTAGTGTTTCAAAGCCTTACATTGTATTTTTATTTTGCAGGGGGGTTCTCTTTTGTTCCTTGAAAGTGCATGGTCAATACACGTTCTCAAGACAAGAAGTTAGAAGAGTTAGATCCTGAAATAGAGAGAAGGACCAGAGCCTTTAGAAGGAAGAATATGGCTGAGAATAATCCCATTGTTGATGTAGAAGATGCGGGTAATGAAAGGGTTCCTATGATGAACCGTTACATTCCACGAAATGTTGCCCAACCATCTTGCATTGCATATCAGCCCAATAGATCAGCCACATTCAGCTTGGCACCTCAGTTGCTGAATTCAGTGCCTCACTATGAGAGGCGGTTTGACGAAGATCCCCACCAACACTTGAAAGATTTTACCGATCTTTGTCGAACACAAAACATGACGGGCATCACGGCTGATAATTTGAAGCTCTTGTTGTTTCCCTTCACGCTAAGAGGAGGAGCCAAGATGTGGTACAACACGATTGAAGCGGGTTCCATTACTACATGGGAGAAAATGGCTACAAAGTTCTTGAGAGAATTTTTTCCAGCTCATAGGACCAAGCAACTTGTAAGGGAGATCCAAAATTTCCAACAAAAAGATGGTGATCTCTTCTATGAAGCTTGGAAAGAATTCAAGGTTCGCCTAGCTCGCTGCCCAACCAACAACTTGCACAAAGATGACATTGTTTTGCACTTCTATGAAGGGTTGAATGAGGTCAATAGGATGAAGGTTGATTCAGCATGTAATGGGGTGTTGATGAGGAAGAGTAGTGAAGAGGCAATGGAGTTGTTTGAGGAATTAAGTGAAGATTCCCAACAATTTTCCACAAGAAGTAAGGGTTCCTCTAAGAGACAATGTGTGTATGAGGTAAGTTCATATACTATGGTGCAAGCTGAAATTGGGAATCTGAATCGAAAAATAGATCTCTTGGTTGATTCTCTGAAGGGGATGAACTTGGCTAATGCATCTACTTCATCACGATCCGCTGTGGTATGTGCTATTTGCTCACATCAAGAACATGCTACTGAGGCATGTCTATTGACTACTACGACAGAGCAAGAGGAGGCCAACTATATGGGCCAAATGAATTTTAATCAAAGGAACCAGCAGTATCCTTGGAGAAGCCATCCTAATTTTTCTTGGAAGAATGACCAGCCTGCTGCCAATGTTCCAGCTTCAGTTGTTCAACCAGCAAAGAAGAGTGACCTGGAGGTATCCATGATGCAGTTTATGCAACAAACAACTCAAGCCATTCAGAAATTAGAGACACAAATGGGGCAAATGGCTAAGGAGATGAGTGAGAGGAAAAAGGGAGAGCTTCCAGCTCAGGTCGTTAATAATCCAGCTAGTTTGGAACATGCAAAGGCTGTTACAACACTGAGGAGTGGCAAAATCGTTGACAACAAGGTTGAAAGGCCTCTACTGGAAGAAGAAAACTGCACTGGTCCAGTCGCAAAAAGGGTGCAACAAGGGTGCAGTTCTGCACCAGTGGCTCCAAAAGACTGGGGAAGAGATCCTCCACCTTTCCCGCAAAGGTTTGCTAAAAAGAAACTTGACTCTAAAGCTCTAGATATTCTTGAAAATTTGCGTAAGGTTGAGATTAATATTCCATTGCTTGATGCTATTAAGCAAATTCCTTCTTATGCTAAATTTTTGAAAGATTGTTGTACAAATAAGAGAAAATTTGTTGAGCATGAGAAAGTTGCTTTGACAGAAGAGGTGAGTGCTGTTTTATTACACAAGCTTACACAAGCTTCCTCCTAAGCTTAAGGATCCTGGTAGCTTCACCATCCCTTGCAAAGTGGGGAATCAATTTTTCGAAAAGGCTTTGTTAGACCTTGGTGCTAGTATTAACTTGCTTCCTTTTTCTGTGTATGAGAAGCTTGGTCTAGGAGAACTTCAGCCCACTTCCATAACATTACAATTGGCTGACCGAACTGTTAAAAGACCTAGGGGCATTTTAGAGGATGTTTTAGTATCTGTGCAAGGTCTGATTTTACCAGCTGATTTTGTTGTGTTAGATATGGAAGATAGATATCCTTCTGTCGCGGCCTCCTTCAAGCTGCTGAGCAATTTGTCGACGTTGATAGAGTGAAGAACCGAAAATGGTCCAAAGACTTACATATCGCAAGAGGCATAGCTACGCAACCAAGTCCAACCAGCACCGGGTCGTCAAAACCCCTGGTGGGAAATTGGTTTATCAGAGCACGAAGAAGAGAGCGAGTGGGCCAAAATGTCCTGTCACTGGCAAGAGAATTCAAGGAATTCCTCACTTGCGACCTACTGAATACAAGAGGTCTAGATTGTGTAGGAACCGCAGGACTGTGAATCGTGCTTATGGTGGTGTTTTATCTGGCAGTGCTGTCAGGGAGAGGATAATTCGAGCCTTCTTGGTGGAAGAGCAAAAGATTGTGAAGAAGGTATTGAAGATTCAGAAAACAAAGGAAAAGCTAGCCTCAAAGAGCTGAAATATGATTTAGGGAACGGTGCTGTTTTACTTGAATTTTGTTTGTGGTTGTGATGAAATTAGAAAATGGAATTGAAATGCTTCGGAAATTAGCTCCGTTGAACTTCAGCACTTGTTTTTTTTTGCCCCTCAGGGTGCAATTTGTTGAGTATTTTGTTTTATGATGGATGACTCTTTGCTTGTTGAGGTAAATTATGTCATTGAATTTTTTCTAATAGCCTAGTCGGTGTTCTATTTTTTTTTTTTTTTAAAAAAAAAAAAAAAAGATATGGAAGATAGTCCAACGTCGTCATCTTTACCTATTATTCTTGGTCGCCCTTTTATGATTACTGCTGACATGAATATTTGTGTGAAAAAAGGGACTATAACCATGAAAGTTAATGACCAAGAGTTAGAATTTTGTGTGTTTGCTGCTATAAAAACTCATGATGATCATAGTGATTGCCTTCGTGTGGATACTATACATGATCTAGTGAGTAAGGTTTTTAAGGTGTCTTGTGGAGATCCTTTGAAGACTGTGGTGGCTCAAGGCTTGGATGATAAATCATTGAATGGAAGTACTATAGAACATGGAGGCTGCATACAGGAGGCTATTCAGGCACTTCAATCGGATAGGCCATATGTGGGTAAGGGTTTTCCTCATTTTGAGCAACTAACACCTACTTCTTCCTCTCTTGTTCCATCTACAGTTAAGGCACCAAAGTTAGAATTAAAGCAGCTGCCCAGCCATCTCAAATACATTTATTTGGGGGACAATGACACTCTACCGGTTATAGTGGCTGCAAGCTTGAGTTTGGGGGAGGAGGACAAGTTGAGCCACATTTTAAGAAGACATAAAACAGCTATTGGATGGACAATTGCTGACATTCGAGGAATCAGTCCAGCAAAATGTATGCACCAAATTCTGTTGGAGGATGATGCTAAACCTTCTCGGGAGGCTCAGAGGCGTCTCAATCCTCACATGAAGGAAGTTGTCAAAGCTGAAATTCTCAAGTTGTTGGATGTGGGGGTGATTTATTCGATTTCAGATAGCAAGTGGGTGAGTCCCATTCATGTGGTGCCAAAGAAGAGTGGAATAACAGTGATCCAGAATGAACACAATGAGTTAATACCAACTAGGATGACCACGGGTTGGCGAGTTTGTATTGATTATCAGAAGCTCAATACTGCGACACGGAAAGATCATTTTCCCTTGTCATTCAATGACCAGAGGATCAAGCCAAGACTACATTTACATGTCCTTATGGCACATTTGCCTACCGAAGGATGCCATTTGGGCTTTGTAATGCTCCAGCCACATTTCAGCGTTGTATGCTCAGTATTTTTTCTGATATGGCTGAGAAATTCATTGAAGTTTTCATGGATGACTTCAGTTTATTTGGGTCTGATTTTGATGAATGTCTTGAGCACTTACGGCTGGTTTTGGAACGGTGCGAGGAGACCAACCTAGTCTTGAACTGGGAGAAATGCCATTTTATGGTAAATGAAGGTATTGTGTTGGGTCATCTCATCTCGAGTAGAGGCATTAAAGTTGACAAGGCCAAGATTGAGATTATTTCCAAATTACCAAGTCCAATAACTGTTAAAGGGGTGCGAATTTTTCTTGGGCATGCGGGGTTTTATAGGCAGTTCATTAAAGATTTTTCAAAGATTTCTAAGCCCTTGTGTGCCTTATTAATGAAAGATGCTGAGTTTGTGTGGACTATGGAGTGTCGAGTAGCATTTGAGAGACTTAAGGAAGCTCTTACTTCAGCTCCTATCATGCGCGCACCTGACTGGGAGTTTCCGTTTGAATTGATGTGCAATGCAAGTGATTACTCTTTGGGGGCTGTTTTGGGGCAACGGAAGGCCAAGATACCATATGCAATTTACTATGCATCCTGCACTTTGAATGATGCTCAGCTGAATTATTCCACAACGGAGAAAGAGCTCTTGGCAGTTATATTTGCTCTTGAAAAATTCAGATCTTATTTGGTTGGGTCTCGAGTGATTGTCTACACTGATCACGCTGCCTTGAGATATTTGATGACAAAGAAAGATGCCAAGCCATGACTCATACGTTGGGTACTTCTTTACAAGAGTTCGACTTGGAAATCAAGGATAAAAAAGGAGTGGAAAATGTAGTGGCTGATCACTTATCTCGATTGATTTCTGACAGTGCACATGATGAGCTTCCATTAGGCGAATCTTTTCCGGACAAACAACTTCTTGTTGTTGTTACTGAAGTTCCTTGGTATGCTGACATAGTAAACTATCTTGTGACTAAATCTTTTCCATCTGATCTTTCTTATCAGGATAGGAAGCGGATCATGTCAAGAGCAAGGGATTATCTCTGGGATGATCCTTATTTATTCAAAATTTGCCCGGATCAAATTATTCGCAAGTATGTTCCTCCAACTGAGCAGCTGGACATCCTCAAGCATTGCCACTCTTACGCTTGTGGCGGCCACTTTGGACCCAAGAAAACAGCCCTTAAGGTATTTCATTCCGGTTTTTATTGGCCCACGATCTTTAAAGATGCTTTGCTCTTTTGTAGGAGTTGTGATCGGTGCCAACGGACTGGAAACATATCAGCCCATGACCAAATGCCATTGACTAATATTCAAGTCATTGAGCTTTTCGACGTATGGGGTATTGACTTTATGGGTCCTTTCCCTTCATCTTTTGGCTTTGAATATATATTGGTGGGGGTTGATTATGTGTCAAAATGGGTCGAGGTTGTCCCCTCTCATACTAATGATCATCGAGTTGTTGTGAAGTTTCTGCAGGATCATATATTTGCCCATTTTGGGACTCCGAGAGCTATCATAAGTGATGGGGGCAGCCACTTCAACAACAATCCTTTTGCCGCTTTGATGAAAAAGTATGGTATTACCCACCGGGTGGGAACACCTTACCATCCACAGACTAGTGGGCAGGTGGAAGTGAGTAATAGAGAAATCAAAGCTATCTTGGAGAAGACGGTTAATCCTACACGCAAGGACTGGTCATTGCGTCTTAATGATGCATTATGGGCATACCGCACAGCTTTCAAAACACCCATTGGGATGTCTCCATTCAGATTGGTGTATGGAAAGCAATGTCACTTACCTGTGGAGCTGGAGCACCGGGCTTACTGGGCTATAAAAAAGTTCAACTTCGATATGAAAGTAGCTGGTGATCATCGCCGTATGCAGTTGAATGAATTAGAGGAGATGCGGCATGAAGCTTATGAAAATGCAAAGTTGTACAAGGAGCGTTCAAAGAAATACCATGATCGCCACCTGCTACGGAAAGAGTTTTCTCCTGGCCAAAAAGTTCTTGTTTACAACTCGAGATTGCGATTGTTTCCAAGAAAGCTGAAATCCCGTTGGCATGGTCCATATTTGGTGACAAATGTGTATTCTCATGGTGCTCTGGAACTTCAAAGCCTTGACACTGGTCAAATATTTAAAATTAATGGGCATAGGGTGAAGCTGTATTGGGAATCTGCACCTATCAATCTGGATGAGGATCTTCGCCTTGATGTGCCCTCTCTATAGCCTTTTTCATGGCTAAGTCCAGCTGAGGACATTAAAACCAGCACAATCTGGGATGGAGCATTTATCTTCTTGTACTTCATCAGTTAAGTTTCCTCCCTAATGTTTTTGTTGTCATGAATTTTGTTGTCTTTCATGCCTTGCATTTATTTTCTCCATTGAGGACAATGTCAATATCAGTTTGGGGGAGGGTTTATTTTTATTTCATTTTATTTAAAAAAAACAAAAAAAAACTCTTTGGCAAGCTGGTTGTTGTTTATCTTGAATATGAAAGACTGAAATTGTAACTTGCTGTGAGGTGATTTGTGTGAAGCTTTTGCTTTCTTGTGCATGTCACTTATGCATTCAAACATTTGGTGAGATGCCTGCAGATTTGTGTGTTATAAGTCCATTACTCTGATTGCTAGAACTTGCATTATATCAGCTGAGTAATATGCCATGATTTGTTATACTAAGATGATGAAGAGCTGCAAATGTTTATTCTCTGAGATTCTCTGTTTATCGTAAACCTTTCTTTGCTAAAGAAACCAATTTTATCCAGTTGTTTTTACCCTAGCTTCTACCCCCCCCCCCTCTCCCTTTTTGGAGTTTGTTTTGAGACAATCATGTGTTTAAAAGGTGAAACTACTTAGCCAACATGATGCTTGAGTTGGGTTGTGAGGTTGAAGTAAAGTCAGTAGAGTGATAATATTTAGTGGGGTTTAGATGTATCAGTTCTGGGCCATGGTATGAATTTGCAGCTACTAGATGTGCAAAGTGTAGGAAAGTTGTGACTTGTTTGCGACCGCATAAAGAAGGTGGTCATTTCAGTGTGCAGCAGGAAAAAGCAAGAAACGGTGTCGTAAAAAAAAAAACATTTGCAACCTTTGTGCGGTTGCCGATCTGGAATAGTATATAAGTTCAGGTAAGGGACCACTTAAACCCTAGCCGCCACATAAGTCTCATTTCTCTCTTTGAGCGGCAGTCGCTTTCTCTCCAAATTAATGAAATTACAAGGTCAGCTATCATGGCACCAAGAAATTCCAAGCAGAAGAGCGAGCTTTGAAAGGGAAAACACCCATTGTTGAAGATTCAGATTCGCAGCAGCAAGAGGAGGCAGCCATTGAACGATTTATCATGCCTAAGGTAGCTGAGGAGTATGAGGCAATCTGGAAGAAGAGAGGTCTGCACATTGAGCGCCATGTGGTGATGAAGGACTTTGAACAGGTGTGTTGGTATGGTATATTTGAAGAGCAGGGGTGGGTTTCAATAGGTAGTGTTTTAGGTGTTGCCAACACAAATATTGTGCACGAATTCTATGCAAATTTGATAGTCAATGATAATCATTGTGAAGCCTATGTGCGGGGACAGAAATTCTTTTTCAACCCTAGGCGTGTGTGTCTAGCATTGTCTCTTCCACCCCCTGTTCGCAAACCTGAGTATAGGTTTTGTGAATTTGGGTCTGCTGAATCTGAGATTGTGTGGCCAGCTTGGTCTACCGTTGTAATTAGTCTTACTGATGGGAGCATGACTGATTTTGATAAGAATGTGATAGCCTACGCTGATTTGCTACAGCCTTATAGGTTGTTAGCTCAGATAGTGACTCGTAATGTTATTCGAGTCACCCACTTATCGACTGTAAATGCCAAGACCTGCTATCTGTTGTATGCAATTGCATGTCGACTGAATTTTTGTATGGGAAGCACTATTTATGACCGCATTGTTAAAGTGAAAGAAGGAAAGCTAAGTGGCCAGGTGTTACCATTTGGTGTGCTGATAACTAAGATATGCTTAGAAGAGGGAGTTGTAGCAAAAGTGGGTGATGAGACGATGAAGAAAGTAGCTCATTTGACCAAGTCCTGGTGGGATAGGAGTGAGGCCCAGCTGGTTAGGTTGCAGCAAAAAGCTACAGCAGGTTCACAGAATCTAGAAGTTGAGATTGAGGATGAGAGTGAAATCAGCAGGCTTGAGGCATTAGAGGAGAAAGTTGTTGATTTTGGTTTCGAAATTGAGCATATGAGAACAGTGCAAGAGGAAATGGTTGATCGAATGGGAAAAATTGAGGCAGTTCAAGAGAGAGTGGTGTCTTACTTAGTTAGGATGGAAGCTACTTTAGAAGCTGTCCAGCAAAATATTGCAGCCCATTTGCGAGCAGTTCAAGATGGTCCTACAGGTGTGGTGTCTCCAAGAGTTTCTAGCAGGCAAAGATGATTTGCTTCATGAATGTATGCATTTTGGGGTGTAAATGGAAATGAGTAGTGTGCTTAGCATTGGATATGCCTAGGTAGTGAAGGTTAGGGAATTAGGATTATGCTGACTGTTGGTTTTGTATTTTGTTCCTTTTTGCACATGGTGTCTCTTCTACCATGTCCTATTCTCTATTTTTGTTAACCTTCTCATGACTCATAACTGTGTTCATTTCACTCTTTGTTCATGCTGTTTAAACCTAAATATTGTGTAGTTCTTTTGATTTGTTGAGCATTGTTTGGCTAAATGAGGCTTGATTGACATGCAAGCTATGGTAACAAGTATGGACTTATAAGAGTGTAAACATTACCCAATAAACACATGAGTGACAAACACTTTTATGAGTGAACCATGGTGAGGTTGTGTGGATGTGGCTTGTGTTGTGGGTGTTTGTGGATTACATTCCCTTAGGCAAGTTATGATTAAAGATGTTGGGTGTTTGTGGATTCTGTTGATACTCTACTTCCAGTTCTGCCAAAAACTTATGTGCAATCATTGTTCTACTGGATTGTCATATAAATGTCATTTTTACTCTGTTTAGTACAACTTGCTTGAGGACAAGCTAGAGTTAAGTTTGGGGGATTTTGTTAGGTGCAAAATGCACCTATATTTTCTAGTCTTAAATGTCTAAATTGGTGAATTTATAAGTTCAAAGTACTGCCCAAGCATAGGTTTATATGTCAGGTGTTGCTGTTTGTGAAATAGCTATTCTGGAAGGATTTGCGACCTTTCTGCGGCTGCAAATCTGGGCAGGAGAATGACGACCAATTTAACTGCTTACGTGGCAAGGAGGGGCTTATATGTCTTTGTGAGATCTTTTCCAGGGAACAAAAAGTAAACTTACTAAAATTAGAAAAGTGAAAGAGAAGAAAGATAGAAAAGAGGCAGAAGACATTTTAAGAAGACACACGACAGAGGAGAAAAGACAGTGAAGAAAGAGAGCTAGGCGATTGAAGGGGAAAAACACGAAGATCAAGTGGACTCCTCTCTACAACTGGTTTTGGTTTTTCATTTCTGTATTTTGAATATGTATATGTGTAACTAAGAAACTTATTAGCTTGGGTTTGGTTAGTTCTTGTATTTGATCTTGGTTGAACAATTCTATGGTTGACTACACTAGGATTAATTTATGAATCTCTGAATTAATTGATGATTTCTTGTTATTGTGAATGTCGAATCAACTTCATGATGTTGGGGAACTGTTAGTTAGGCACATTCGGCTGACCAATACCCTGTGTCTAACAAGTGACAAAAATCTGATTAAGGTCTAGATTTGGGATTTATGAACACAATTTATTAGGTAATACACCATTGCTTAAGGTTGTGTGATTGCCGACTTTCTTGTTCTTATGCTTATCTTACAAAATCCTTAGGGTACACTAACCAAGATTCCTGTGATAAGAAACGATTTTGGGCTGGACCAAAGCCAAGATCATTGCTTAGGAAAGTTAGTATCAAGAGAGCCGGACCAAGGTCTCTTGATTGACGTCATTAATTCTTTAAATTGTGTGATTGCAATTGGAATTTTGTAACTAAGTGATAGTACAAGAATGAGACTAACCCAAGCTAAGCTTTCCCGCATTAATTTACATCCATTTCAGCCACTTTTATTCAGCATTTTCAGATCTGATTTTTCTTTGCATTTTAGTTTAATTATTGCTTTATAGTTTGTTCGGTAGTTGAGCAGTCTCTGTGGATACGATCTCATTCGCTTTTACACGTACACTTGTGGACAGGGTAAGACCCGTCTTTATTTGATATTGCAAGGTTAACTTGTGATATTTTATATTGACCAGGTAGTCAAGTAAAAGTGCATATTTTGTTATCACCTTTTGAAATCAATGCCCTTGAACTTTTCCGGCTTTTCAGAGGGAATTATAGGAACCACCTTGTTTTTCATAGGAACATTGTTCCTGATTCCAATGGTTGCAGCAGCAACAGGCATGCCTCCAACAGGAGCAGCCATAGGCATACTTCCATTAGGAGCAGCCACGCCACCTAGGTTCACAACCCCAGGAGCATTCTCATCACCTCCACTAGGGATGGTGGGTAACTCATTGTAGGCTTGTTGAATTTTTCCATCTTTCATTGCAATACAAATACTGGAGTGAGTAATCAAATTATAATAAAATCACAACAAACATTATGAAAGCTATTAAACCACCTTAAGGTATATACCATGTCAAATAAATTTGTGACTTAGAAAATTAGCAACTAGGTTGGGTTCCCAGGAAAGAGGGGGCCTTCCAAATAATAGGGAGCGCAATTAGGTAACCTCTTTCCTAGACAAAACTTTACAAGATACCATAATTCTAAATCACAAATAAAATGTGACAAGTTATGTACCAACATATATAGTTAAAAATAATAATTAATTCAATAACTTAATATAGCAAATTTGTATGGTTTGTAGACATACACGTGTGAATTGTTCTAACATGCAAAGTCAAGTTGAATAACAATTATCTTTTATAAGCAATGTTATCATAAAAGCACGAAATGCATAGTAGCATGCATATACAGTATTTGAAATATATTTGTACTTTTAAAGTAATGCATGCATATGAGTCAATAAATGTGCACTAGTAATCAATTGTCAGTTTGAAAATTGAATAGTATCTTTAGTTTTTAACGCATGTAATGATACTCAATTAAAGGATATATATAAATTAAACAATTATCAATATAATTAAAAACAAACTGTTTATTTCATGAATAATCAAATATAAGACGATGAACAATATATCATATATAGAATTCAAAGAGAACTGAAGTTACCAAAGACCATATTGGAACGAAAGCACGATATTGACGTGAGGTATGCGACCCACAAATCTCCTTCAGGTGAAATGCCCTAGCCATTGGTGTCAATGGTAAAGCAAACAAACAAATCCCAAGATACAACACTTCCTTGCACCGGTAGATAACACAAATATACCGGCAAGCTCGTTCGAGCCAATAATTGAATGCCCTCTCAAAATCAGAAATTCGGCTGGGAAGAAGGAAGAAGAAAAGAGTTTCGACGGAAAGAAATTTTCCTAGACTTGTCTTTTTTTCTCTATTCCTAGGCTACTATTTATAGTAGAACCTAGTTAGAAAACCGACCATAAAAATCAGGGATAGCCAAATAAATTATGTGACAGACTAGTAATAAAAAAAATTTAAAATTGTAATAGCTAATTTGAATAAGCCTCATGCCCACATTCAACGAACTTGGATAGTGGGCTAGTGAAAAAGATTAAGTTCAGATAGGTTACGTAAGCAAGAGCCCGAGCTTGTGCCCGACCGAGTGGGGCGGGGCGGGAGTGTGTGTTTTAGTGAGCCCCAGCCCATGATGTAGAGTCTCTCTCCCTCACAAAAGCTTGGTTGTCGTTGGGCCCAAGTCTTACATCCAACACTTCAATTTATAAGCGCAAGTCACACAACACAATTCTTCAATGTGGGATTTCAACATTTCTATTATTTTGCACTTAATATATCATGTCTAACATGACCATTTTGGAGTCAATTTCCATTCAACCAAAAAATGGTTTTGGACAACTTTCAACTCCAATATCTAGTCTTCATATTGATGATTAGAACCCATTAAATTATATTCAATTAATACTCAATTAGTTACAATTAATTATTGGTAAAATAGTGGTTCACCACCATTTTTTTGAACAAATATCACTAGAATTGGTACATAGACTATAGTGAGATAATTGGATGACCCAGCTGCAACAATTCCATTTTCCTGCTTCAACTTCATAGATGAAGAAATGTTGGACTCAAGAATACACGTTGATGTTTTCCTTACAAGTATAATGGTACTACTAATAAAAACAAAACTAGAAGAATTTTAGAAATCTTTCGTTCATCAATGTTATTTGTTTTTTAGATTTCCTTAGCTATTTGATGTCTATTAGAGAGCTAAAGGATACATATGTCAATGGGAGATCATCCCTTTATAGAATCTGGAATTACAAAGAACAAGGTAACACACACAACAAAGAATCATTAAAAAAATAATTTGCAAATAATGTAACTTATTTTGGCTTAAGGTTCATTATGTGGGGTTATAGCCAAAGGATTTACAAAACAAGAATTTCAAAAGCAACCAAAAGACAAACCAGTCATCGCAATATTATCATCTTTGACTTTGATGGCATATAAAGGTTTTGTTCTACTCCCATTTAATAAATTAAATAAACTTTCTTATTCTATAACCACAAAATGTTTTTAGGAATAACCACATGACACAAATTATATGATCAAACTATTACTTTTGTTAATTATGATCTTAATGTAGCTGCAACCCCTACATTATTACATTCTAAAATGTTTATCACACTAATCATATTTCCTTAAATATTTGATACAACGCTCGCTATCAAGCTCATTCGCAACAAGAACATATCTAAATCTCAAAATTCCAGAGGTTGAGGACTTCCAAAACCAATAAGTAAACGCACAGTTTTCTCTCTTCTAATAAAAACTACATTTTTCATTCATGCTCCAAAAAATCCTGATGTAGGAATCAAATTTTGAACAACAGTTACTAGTTGCTGATATCACAAAAGGAAGAATGGGGCCAGTCGAGCTCACCACACACTCAACAAAAAATTACAAGCATAAAGTTCAATGCAAAATTTGTAAAAAAGAAGAAGAAATACAGTTGTGAGATTGTGATAATAAACATAGATATATCTCAAGGATGGTGGTACAACGTATGTGCAAAATGCAAAAGTAAAATATCAACTTGTAATGGAGTACTGTCATGTAGGACGTGTGGGCGAATTTCAAACGTGCCCATAGCATGGTAAATTCATTTGTGTATCAAAATAATAAAGTGTATTACAACAACAATTAGTTTTGGAATATAACTTTGGCTGATTAATTTTTTGCATGAGTTACAAAGTAACCGTGATTGTGAAAAATGTATCAAAATACTAAACCTCATTGAAAACTCAAGTTCGATGCGAAATTTGGAAAAACAGAACAAGAAGTTGTGAGGCAATGATATAACACATGTGCAAAATGCAAAAGTGTAGTATCAACTTATAATGGAGTACTGTTATGGAGGGCGTGTGGGTCAATTTCAAACCTGCCCATAACATGGTAAATTCTTTATGCATCAAAATACTAAAGTGTACTACAACAACAATTAGTTTTGGAATATATTTTTGGCAGATTACTTTTTTCTTTTAGGTACAAAGTACGTGTAGTTATGACAAATTCCAAGCAATGATAAAATTTCTCATGTTGGGCAAGCTTGTGAAAAATCTCATCAAGATATTAGCATCCAATTTGTCTGAGCTCCCAAGTTCAAAAAAAGATGCTATCTCACCAGCAATGGAACAACTAAGAGGGAAAAGATGCAACTTCATCAATTCAATCAACGACCGAGATTCGAATCGTATAGAGTTGACATAATGTCTCAAATGTACATCTACACGATATGTCTCTTGAGATTTGAGGCCAACCATCGATTACAAACAATATTGATAATGTCTCTCAGTATGCTGGTTAAGACTCACCAGCTATTTATATAGGAAAAGATGCAGCTATGGTGGACAATAGAGGAAAAAAGAAAAATGCTGATGATAATTATAAGAGCAAAAGGCCAAGGTTAGAATATACATTCGAACTACAAGAGCCTGTTAGATACATTGTTAATTGAAAGAAAAAAATATTATAACATGTGAATAACACCCTACCAACTACAGTCTCACAACAAATGTTTATTACTACAGACACTCAAATGCATAACTCGATGACGCAAATGTGGTCAAGATGAACAACGAAAGGTAATTGGGAAAGAAACTAGTTGAAGACTAGGGTAATGATGATACCTATGTTTAAATATTGCCCTTAACTTACATTGATGTTGCTAATAGAAAAGCCGACTTATGATGGATGTAGTAGTTGTACAGATGGGCATCTAGAAGATTAATTTTGTGCACATTTGAATATTCATGGAACAATGTGAAATATTGGGATTTATATGAAGTTAGGCAAACAAGAGGATAATCTAAACACTCTATTGTATTGTTTGTAAATAAAACTGTTTATAATAAACTGTTCCCTCTCTCATTTAAGTTTCTATTTAGGATAAAAAATAATAATTACAGATAGTTTAGATGATAATGACTCTAGAATAAATTAGTTTGTAAAAGGTTCATTGATGGTTGTTCATAAACTCTTGATTGTTCGACGAATGATCAACCTAGACTAGACAGTCTTTAAATGGTTCTTTAATACACATACATGAGCTAGATTCTCACTTTAAGAAACTAATTACATATTAATTAATTGTATACATGGAATTTAGGCGGATCTATACTGCACTTATGGAACAACACTTCTTTAATTGATTATGAGAATTGAATCTTCTAACAACTGCTTAACTCTCATAAAATCTGTTCAAACAGTTGTAATGATGAATCATAATACGAAGCTTGGAAACAAATTCCAAAATATTTAGCCACTCAATCATGCAAAAGCAAACATCTACATGCAAGGATTTTATAGTTTAACAAGTACCTCATCGTTCAAAATGCTTTAACTGTGGCATTAGAATCATATCTCAAAACACGCCTAATGATTATGCATTCAACGGATTACAAGCCATACATCATGACAACAAACATGTTAGCAACAACTCTGGAAAAAAAACTAGATGCAAATATTATCATTGGCAGAGGAGATGAAAACATCTTGAAAGGTTTGTACTAGTTAGCTACCCACCTAGAAGACGCGGTCACAAGAGCAACAAATCTGAGCTGGTACATTTTGTCAACAATGCTGAGATAATAGTCAAGTAAAAGGACGCACTGGAAAGAGCTATCGACTGGAAATTGCAAAGTTTTCTAAATTAGTAAACCTAACCATAGACGAAAACCTAAGGAATATAAGAAGAAAACAAACAAACTGATGAGAAAGATTATCCTGTTGCACATTGCAATAATACAAGATTTTATCCAAGAGAGGAAAGATGGCTACATAGCATACATCAAAGACCTATACAAAGCAACTTAAGACATATATGGCATTGTGTATGCAGGTTTGATAGTTGTGGATAACAATCACCCATATAATAATCCAACAAATGAGTCAGATAACATAGTCAGCACACTTGACTAGTATGCATTTCAACTCCATACCTTGTCTTTAGATGCTCTGCAACTATTCAAGAAAAATCCCAGCACTAGCACAGGTATGCAAAAGTTTGAGAATGACAATGAAACCTTCAACTACAATATATTCGCTATGAAAGAAATAGTTAACTCAATGGAAGAGAAGATGGTTGTGCAAGAAAGTAACGCAAGGTATATAGTTTACATATTATGGAGCTTGTATTTTGAAAGCATCTCATGTTGTTAATAGTATAGATTGATATCAAACCCCCTATTATAAAGGGCTATGCACATATAGGATAGGATATCAGTGGATCCTTTATTTTGGTTATGAATTACCTAGTTTGAGATTTAGACGAAACCTAGCAAGTCTATAAGTGGAGCCATTTTTTGTTCATGGTGGCTATGTAAAGGTTAAGCTATAGCACCCTCGATGTAAATATAATTAAAGTAAGTTATTATCTTAAAATTATTCATCAATTCCGCACTAACTAATAGAAACATTTATCATTTAACATAAAGCACACAACAGTGTAATTATCAGTTAACAATGTAGTACTTCTATTCATGATAATATTCTATTTCAAGTTAATAAATATCAAAAAAATTACCAAAAAAATACCAGAACAAAGACCCAAACCACAAAACATCGACAAGAAAATTGTAGCAAAGTCCAAGCTTCAAACTAGTGTATATATATATAATGTATACATATAGAGTTTAGTGGTAAGAAATCAAGGGAGAGGGAATAATGTATGAGAATGTGGATGTATTAAGAGATGTGTTTTGCTGATGTAGCTGAGTATGTGGCTTGGCTTTTAGGTAATAAAGGTGAGACTCAATATCAATTTTAGTGGGAAAATGATGGAAGAATAGAATGTTAGTAGCTTGAATTTTGGAAAATGAAAAAAATTGTATTGGAAGATGAATTTTACTGATGTGGCTGTATTGAGAGACATGTTTGCTAATGTGGATAAGTATATATGTGGGATAACTTTTATTTAATATCGGTGAGACTCAAATGAAAAGTTAATGGGAACATTTGTATTTCCCCATTGCAGTTTATAGTTTAGGGTTTAGGTCCTTTGGAAGTTTTAAGGTTTAATTGTTCATATTATTTCATCATCCTCTAAAGTGTACTGTTAGACTTTAAGAGAGTTCCAAAGATGATATGACTCATCTACTATAAATAGGGTGACAATCTCTGTAACAAAGGACACTAAAAATATCAAGAATATAGGTGTGTGTTGAGAGATCAGTAAGTGGCTCTTGAAGGGTGAAATTCATGGTGTTATCCTTTTGATTAGCATCCCTCGACCTTTGCATTGTGAGATTTTCCCGTTCAGAAATCCTAATCAAGGAAGTATAATTGTATATATATATATATATATATATAATTCCTACATTGGTATCAGAGGTTGAGGTTAGTATTAGTCACCATGCTAGGTGTTTCGTTCATAGGAAGCATGCTTTCTTTTCATAAAGTATGCTTGTTTTTTCAATTTTGTGAAAACTATGATGAATCATATGTTTTTTTGGATGAAAGTTTGCATGAAAATACTTATATGTATGTTAAATGTATGCTTAAAATTTTGGACCTAAACACATAGTGTAAAGAGAGAAAATCGTAACCCTAACTGAATGTACCCGAAACTTTGTATGCTATATGCTTTTGAACCAAAAGGTTTTTTGTCAAAAATTTTGCATGGTTGGAATCCTCTTGTCAAAATCTTTCAAACGGTATATTCTATGCTTAATTTGGATAATTGGTTGTAAAGATATGTAACATTGAAATTTTGAATCAGATCAAAATGTTTCTTTAACATTTTTGGGTTTTGTGTTCTTGAAGAACACTGTTCTTCACGATTCTCACTCTCAAATGGTGGAGAGTGCTCTACACGTGTCATACAGATCAACTCCGATAGATGATTGGATGCTACAGTCATGATCATGATGGCAGAACAAATCAAGTTTCAAAAATTGATCCAAAAAAAAAGGCTGGAAAGGCAACATTTGTGTTACACGCGCCTGGGTTGCCGTTACTCGCTCATTTGGACCGTGCATCTAGGTCGAATACCCGACCCACGGACCTAATTTAGTTGCGTCATGATTTTGGGTTCAAGCCAGATTGGTTTTTTAAGCCCAATTTTATTATTTGAATTTCAAAAAATAGAATTCTAATTTTTTTGGGCTGGGCTGAGAGTATTTGGGCACGTGTGGGCTCTAAAAAATTCCAAAAATTACAGAAAGGGTTTAAAATTCTTAAGATTTAATTTCCTAATTTTTGTAATTTTTCTATGCTCAAAAAAATATTTTGCTCAATTTATTGACACTTAAATTCAAACATAACCCTTCAAATCATTTATTCAGCTAGCTATTTCCCTGAACGATCCACCATGACATGAGCGCCTCACTGGGGATCAACGCCATCACCATCATCAGCAATTTCAGCATACTCATCATCACCTGCGTCACGGAACGTTATGAGCCAAAGCTCAGCAAGTAACATTTTATGCATGGATGCACATGAGCTTCTTTATTAAGAAATGTAGCCAATTTAAAACATTTATCCAGTATTACGGCCCCTAACTCTAGTAAACTGCTACAGGGCAACCGGTCGGGATTTCCTCTTTATATCCTTCCTTAGAACATTCTCCTGTATCTGAATTATATCCTTTTCTTTTCCTTCGAATCATATGAACAATTACCAATAACCTTAACAGTACACCCTCCCTGTAGCAGTTATACTAGGTTTATAAAACCATTTAATCTATCACATAAACCTTGCAGTATGAAATTCCATGCAATGCATAATTGCAAAAACTGATAACTAACAGTAGATCTTCAATATAAACACATTCTCATATATCCACATTAATCATCAAACCATCAGTCATAATCACTCAATGCATATATAACATTTAAAACAATTCAATCAGTAATATAGAATTAATAACACAGTTCCGTGACACAGTTGAAACGTTACTTACCTTGGCACCCTTTCGTTATCTCATCACTCCCTTCATAGGTTCTATTTTTAGGAACACATGATCTCCAATCTCGAATTCTAACTCTTTCCTTCTCCTAACTGCATAGCTCTTCTATCAGCTCTGCGCTGTTTTGATTCTGGCTCGAACCTTCTCTATAACATCCTTAGTCTCTTGTATTACTCTGGTCCAATTTGTTGCCCTTCTAAGAATATCCTCTCACCCACTTCGTCCCAATGTACTGGTGACCTACATTTTCGTCCATATAATGCCTCGTATGGAGCCATGCCAATGCTTGCCTGATAGCTGTTGTTGTACGAAAACTTGACCAGAGGTAGATATCATTCCCACTTTGCCGACCAGTCCATCACACATGCTCTTAACATATCCTCCATTATCTGTATCACCCTCTCGGATTGCCCATCACTCTCTGGATGAAAAGCTGTTCCAAATTCCAGCTTGGTGCCCATTGCCCCATGGAAACTATTCTAGAATTTCGAAGTAAACCTGGGGTCACGGTCTGACACTATGGAAACTGGAATCCCATGTAGTTTTACTATTTCCCTCATGTACAAATCCACATACTGGTTCATGCTAAATGTAGTCTTCACCCCTAGAAAGTGAGCCGTCTTGGTAAGCCGATCCACAATCACCCATATTGCATTATTTCCTTTTTCAAACCTCGGTAGTCCCGCCACGAAGTCCATTGTAATGTGCTTCCACTTCCACCTAGGAATTTCCAAAGGTAATAACATGCCTGACGGCCTTTGATGCTCTGTCATGATCTGCTGACACGTCAAACACTTAGCTACAAACTCTGCCACCTGTCTCTTCATTCCCAGCCACCAATAATGTAATTTCAAATCCCGGTAAATTTTTGTACTTCTAGGGTGGATAGAATACGGGGTATTGTGAGCTTCTGTTAAAATGTCTTTCCTTATCTCCGCATCATCCGGTACACATAATCTTCCTCTGTACCTCATCACACCCACGTCATCTATCGTAAATTCTATTGTCTTGCCCGTTTCCATCATCCCCTTCTGTTTAACCAACCACTCGTCACTTAATTGTTTCTCCTTAATTCGATTCATTAATGTTGGCTGCACCCTCATCATCGCTAGACTGCTCACCTGCCCCTTTGGAACTATCTCCATACTCAACTTTTGTAGATCCCGTAATATCATTGGTTGTACTCCATGCGAGGCTAGTGATATCTTCCTGCTAAGCGCGTCCGCTACCACATTTGCCTTTCCCGGATGATAATTGATCACACAATCATAATCCTTCACCAATTCCAGCCATCGTCGCTGCCTCATATTCAACTCCTTCTGTGTAAATAAATACTTAAGACTTTTATGATCCGTGTATATCTCACATTTCACGCCATACAGATAATGCCTCCATATCTTCAATGCGAAAACTACTGCTGCTAGTTCTAAATCGTGGGTGGGGTAATTCTTCTCATAGTCTTTCAATTGTCTCGATGCGTACGTGACTACCCTCCCATTCTGCATCAACACACAACCCAGTCCATTCTTGGAGGCATCACTGTACGCTACAAATCCATTTTTTCCATCTGGCACTGTCAGTATAGGAGCAGTTACTAACCTCTCCTTTAACTCCCAAAAACTCTCTTCACATTTCTCATCCCACAAAAATCTAGTGTTCTTTTTCGTTAAAGCGGTTAAGGGTGTTGCTAGTCTGGCAAAGTTCTTCACAAACCTTCTATAATAACCTGCTATCCCTAAGAAACTTCGAACTTCAGTGACATTCCTTGGCGTTGGCCAATCCACCACTGCTTCTATCTTATTGGGATCTACCAATATTCCTTCTTTTGACACCACATGCCCCAAAAACCCCACCTGCATCATCCAAAAATCACATTTCTTGAGTTTTGCGTAAAGTAGATTGTCCTTTAACACTTGTAAGGTCATCCGCAAGTGTCCTTCATGCTCCTCCAGATTTCGTGAGTAAATTAGGATATCGTCAATAAAGACAATAATAAAGCGATCGATGTATTCCTTGAATACTCTATTCATTAGGTCCATAAATGCAGCAGGAGCATTTGTTAATCCAAATGGCATTACTAAAAACTCATAGTGACCATAACTCGTTTTGAAAGCAGTTTTCTTCACATCCTTCATACTGACTCTCAATTGGTGATACGCTGATTGTAAATCAATTTTTGAAAAGACTGTAGCTCCTTGTAATTGATCAAACAGGTCTTCAATTCGTGGTAGTGGATACTTGTTCTTGATTGTTACCTTATTCAATTCCCTATAATCAATGCAAAGTCTAAGGGATCCATCTTTCTTTTTCACAAATAACACCGGTGCTCCCCACGATGAATAACTGGGTCGAATAAACCTTTTCTCTAATAATTCCTCCAATTGTTCCTTCAATTCTTTTAGTTCTGTCGGTGCCATCCGGTAGGGCGCCCTTGATATGGGAGTTATACCCGGCTCTGTTTCAATCTCAAAACTAATCTCCCTTTCTGGTGGTAAAGTTGTTAGATTATGAGGAAATACCTCTGGAAAGTCTCTTACCACCACAATGTCCTCCACTCTTGCTATCGGTTCCTTCTTAGTTACCACCACACTAGCTAGATAGGCATTGCACCCCCCCCCCCCCACAAGTTTCCTAGCCTTCATCATTGAGATTAACGACATATGCTTCATTCTTGAACCAGCCTTAAATTCTAGCAATTCTCCTGATGCTGGCTTTACAGTTACCATTTTATTTCGACAATCGATGGTGGCATCATATTTCGCAAGCCAATCCATCCCCAATATTACTTCAAATTCCTCCAGGTTCAGTACCACTAACGCCGCAGTTAAAGTTTTATTCGCTATTTGAATGGGGCATTCCCGTACTATTTGATTGGACTCCATTACATCACCAGAAGGCAGGGTGACTAAATACCCCATGTCTATACTTTCTGGTATCACACCTAGTTTCTTAACAAGTGTACGTGCTATGAATGAATGTGTAGCACCAGAATCAATCAATGTATATGCGATAAGTCCATGGATAGAGATGTTACTGCTTATTGCTGTTGCATCCTCTCGACTCGCATGCTCCTGAGTCATCGCAAAAACCCTAGCTGGCACCTTCTTCTGATCCGATGACCGCTTTGGACACTCCCGAGCATAATGCCCCTTTTCCTTGCACTAGTAACACGTACTAGATCTCTCCAAACATTCTCCAGCGTGTGCCTTGTTGCATTTGGAACATAATGGCCTACCCTCCGTCTCGGATTTTTCCGCATTGCTAGTTGTTGTTCCAGTCATCATCTTTGGCTTCTTGTTGTTCCCTTGAGTAGTATTTCGCTCCAGATCATTCCATGGCCTTGTTGCCTTAGTGGGGACTCCCGTCCTGACACTTTGTCTCTGCCTCTAGATATCTTTTACGATGTCCTTCTGATCCTCTTCAGCCATCATTGCCTTGTCCACCATATCCTCATACGTTGTTGCTGTTGACATCCTCACCATACTCCTGATTCTGGGATTCAGTGCTCTCAAGAAATGATCCTTCTTTAATTCAGAGCTCTCAGCGAGGAATGGGACGAACCTACACCCTTGTTCGAATTTTCGAACCAATTCCACTACTGTCATGCCTCCCTTCTTGAGTTCTAGAAACTCTTTGACCTTTCCATCCTTCACATCTTTGGGAAAATACTTGGTGTCGAACATCTCCTTAAATTTCTCCCATGGGACATTGGCTACATCCACGGCAAGATTTGCCCCATCCCACCAGTCTCGAGCATTCAGAGTCATCATGAAAGTGGCACACTGTACTTTCTCCCTATCCTCCAATCGCAAATGCTCAAATATGGTCTCAAGTGCTCTGATCCATTCCTCCGCCACCAAGGGATCGGTACCCCCTGAAAATTCCTTTGGGTTTAGCTTTCGGAATCTCTCAATGACATCCATCCTCTGAGGAGGACGTTGCTGCACCTCGATTAGCCTCCGCATTTGTTCAGCATGTTGTTGCGGCTGCTGTTGCATCATATCTAACATGCGAGCCATCATCTCCGAATTCCCAAACTCATTGCCTCTCGGTGCCGCAACCCCACCTCGTGCCTCATTCGCCACTCCACGTTCATCACCAGTCCGTTCTTGCTCATCGCCGTTTCTTCTAACAAACCCGCTGCGGTTCATGTTGTTGTCTACATGCATTCCATGTAACATTCATTCAATACATAAGAGTTTGCTACCTCTTACACATCCATATTATACCACACCTTTAACATTGCACATCATATAAACACAACTACTTACTCATGATAACATAAATAATAGAATGGAACAAGAATACCAAATAAATAAAATAGATAGATAAGTAAAGGTAATAATAAATCCCTAAGAAATTTTATTCAAAAATTAAATCCCCAATAGAAGTTATCATAAAAAGAAAATCATCAAACAACTCAATAACTAATAAATCATCTCTCTCCACTTTATTCTCTCCATAATAAAATCAATACCAACTGCCTACTAACTCCTTTACTAACTTCATATGCCTGACACTACTACTTGTTGAGACTTTTGTTGATAGTAGGCCTTATACATGCACACTAGTGCACTAACCAGATCAATATTCCCTTGTGGTTGCTTTTTAAGGCTTTTCCACATAAACTTTAGAATGATGCCTTCCCCTAAAGTCAGTTTGCTTAGTAGTAGCCTCACTTTAGTCTCCGAAGGTAATATGTAGTCACCCTCAAGGGATGACAACACTCCTGCTAAGTATCCCACATAATGTTTAGTTGACCATAGTGGCTCTCTTTTCAATTGATAATACTTCTTTGGTCCCTGCTGCATGCACCTACCTCTCATTACCTTTCGTGTCTTCCTTATATTCTCCATCTCTACCTGAACCATACGCAATCGACACTACCATCAATTATCCCATCAAACCCTTTACTAGACCCTAACAAGAAAGTACATAAACCAGACAATTACTTGCACCCTTAAATAAAACGTTAACATAAACGAAACAAAAAGGAAAGAACTTTACATCTTAGCACGTTTACCTGTCGATGGTCGCGTCGATCCCCAGTGCTCATGTACTTTTACTTCCAACTAACCCTCCCTAGTATTATACTGTATCATGAAGGATTCTTTCCTCTGATACCAACTGTAACACCTCAATCCAAGATAGTTAATTTATTACCCCCAACAGATAGTGTTACTCTTCAGACCATTTAAATTCTCAAAAAACTTTAAAGTTACTCTAACAGATATCTGTAAAGAAAATAGTCTCTTAAATATTAAGTACTTAGCCTCCATTCTCAAAACATCATTCCACACTAAGCATCTCCACATAATCCCTTGGTAAATACTCGGTATTAAATCCGCAATAAACTACTTATTGATAAATTCTAAATTCAAACATAACCCTTCAAATCATTTATTCAGCTAGCTATTTCCCTGAACGAGCCACCATGACATGAGCGCCTCACTGGGGATCCACGCCATCAACATCATCAGCAATTTCAGCATACTCATCATCACCTGCGTCATGGAACGTTATGAGCCAAAGCTCAGCAAGTAACATTTTATGCATGGATGCACATGAGCTTCTTTATTAAGAAATGTAGCCAATTTAAAACATTTATCCAGTATTACGGCCCCTAACTCTAGTAAACTGCTACAGGGCAACCGGTCGGGATTTCCTCTTTATATCCTTCCTTAGAACATTCTCCTGTATCTGAATTATATCCTTTTCTTTTCCTTCCAATCATATGAACAATTACCAATAACCTTAACAGTACACCCTCCCTGTAGCAGTTATACTAGGTTTATAAAACCATTTAATCCATCACATAAACCTTGTAGTATGAAATGCCATGCAATGCATAATTGCAAAAACCGATAACTAACAGTAGATCTTCAATATAAACACATTCTCATATATCCACATTAATCATCAAACCATCGGTCATAATCACTCAATGAAAATATAACATTTAAAACAATTCAATCAGTAATATAGAATTAATAACACAGTTCCGTGACACAGTTGAAACGTTACTTACCTTGGCACCCTTTCGTTATCTCACTAATTCAATTATAATGAAATGGCTCCTGCATATTATAATACATAAATATTCACCATCAATTCCATTAAATTTTAAACACCCAATTAATCAATTAATTAATCTGGTCAACCACCTAGGGTGAACCGGGTTCTCACCCTGACCGAGTCGGGTCGACCCGGTTGACCTCCCCCTCCCCAGCGTGGTCAGCAGACCCGTTCACCAGAAAATGGGTCGCCGCCATTCCGAAGGCGGTAGCGCCCACGCCGACCTCCACTTGTAGCCCATGATCCGGTGAACTCCATGGCGGCGGTGGTTACCTGATCGGTGACCGGTGTTGGCCGAATCGATGCGATAAAGGTGCGGCGGCCGTGTACTTCTTCCTGCCGTATCTCGGCGCTGCCTCCTTCTTTCCGTACGAAAAAGCTACCACCGCATTTCCCTCGACGTCCTCTTTCCAATGATACTAGATTCGCCGAAAACCGTAGCCCCTTCGCCGGTCTGGAGTTTCCGTCGCCGCTGCTACCTCTCTCTCCCTCTCGCCCGTTGATTTTCCGTTTCTCTCGAGATATGTGCTTTTTATATTATTTTAATTAGGGTTTGTTTTGACCCTTTTTACCCTCACCTCCTCTACCCCTTTCCATTATACCTTCTATTGGTACATTGTTTTACATTTCCTAAATCCTAATTAATTTATTTATTATTATTTATTTATGCTTTTTTTTATTATTTTAAATTAATAGCCAACTACGAATTCGGGGTGTTACAATATCAAAGGACAATATTATTGTCATACTATATGATGCCTAAGGAAAAATGCCTAAAATAAATTATATTTGTTGGTGGTAGCAATGGTAAGAACAAATATGGGAGTTGTTCCTAGTTCTGGAGGGACTACTTGGAAACCCAGTCTAGTAGAGAATGGACATTCCAATTCAGATTCAAGTGATGATGAGTGGTCTAGCAATGATGATATTCTAGATGGGTCTCAAAAGGACGTTGAGTCAAATTTTGAGGAATATCATTTGCCTGAAATCACCATCTTAATAGACTCTAATACCATTAAACTTCTTTGCTTGCTCTGATACCATAGACGATGATCAAGTAAGCAAATAACAATTTAAGCAAGCAATATTTAATTAGGCAGTTGAAAATTGTTATATTCATAGAGTCTCAATAAACAATCTGATATAAAGAGAAAGTATAATAATAAAGTAACTGTTTAATTTTTGTTGTATCCTATTTTTGTCCAAAGCTCCAAATATAATTTTGAATAAAGTTAGGATTGTGCTCAATTCCAATTAGAGTTCAAAAGAGTAATTCTTAATTTAAGTTCTAGCCAAAATGAGGAGTTGGAATCCAAGTAAAAAATCCAAATAAAAATAAGTAATTTTGGGCTCAATATTTAATTTAAGCCCAAATGAATAAGGGAAAAATCAGGCCCGTTTGTCACACTTTTTTAATTGCAGCCTAGTCTAACTCAAACCTAAAGACTATCCCAATCTAATCTTAAGCCCAAAGGAACGGCCCGTTAAGAAAAAATGTCATATGAAGCTCATCACCTAAAGCCCAAAGATTGAAGTGAGGAGATAGCGGGGCCCAAGCTTTCTTCAACCCTAGAAGGAAAGTCGAGATTTTGAAGGAAGAAAAGGGCAGCGCTGGAAGGGAAAAGTAGAGAGAGAGAGAGAGAGAGAGAGAATAGGGGGCCATCCTAGGGTTCACACTGAGGAGGGATTTGGAGCCTTAGATGTAGAGGATTTCGTGATTTATTAGAGGAAGGTGATCGATTTTATGTGTTATTTTAGGAATAAAAGAAATCCTTGAGGAATTAGGGGAGAGATAATTGAGAAATCGGAATGGAAACAGAATCATTAGGAGAAGCAGATATCGGGGTTGATAAGTTATAAATAGAAGCTCCTAAGGAAGAAGAGGGGGATCGAAGCTTTTGTTCTGAAAAAATAGCTCAAATCCTTTGTACCACCGGAAGTCTTTAGTCGAGCTAAACCTCTAGCCCAAGTTAGTTGCCACTCACAAGCATCAGTGGCCTAGTCCCCCTTCCAGGCACTTTCAATCCCCATGTCAGTCCCAAAATTGGCCATTATCCAATCACCCAAAGCCATCGAGTCACCATCTTCAAATATCTCAATTTCTATTCTTTCCGGTCCATTCCCAATTTATGTGGATTGTTCTTTCCCTTGTTGCACTCTGGAAGATTTGGTGTTCAATTGCTTAGGTATAATGCAGTTTTGATCTTACCTTGTTTACTAGATCACTTGTGTACTTGGTTTGCATCGTTCTTTGTTATGTATGATGTTAAGTTGCCTAGAATATTGACAGTATATTTGGACTGTATGGGTTTCAAATTTTGACTTTTTGGTTCACTGATTTTACTTCATTCTCATGTACTTGATATCCCAGTTCTTTGATTATTGAAAGTATGTTCTGATCTAGCATGAGTTGGTTTACTAAACTTTATAATTGGTTTCATGAAGTTATTATTTTTCAATTTCCTAGATGCTCTACTATTATTTGTTTGCCAGAAATCTTTTTTATAATAGCACAACTAGTTTATATAATTTTTGTTGTGATCTTGATGCCCTAATGAATTATGTGCTGAAGGATGAATTATTTTATTGCCCTGTATTTAGAGAATATCGATGAATGTTTTTGATGTATTGAACATGGATTCATATATGTTGAGTGGCTTTGTATGATATTGTGAGACTTATTTTGATGTTGTGTCTTTGAAGGGTGATGTCTCTATGTCACTAAGGTTCATCGGTCCCCCAAAATTGTGGTAGTTTACTGATGGATGATTCATGTCATTATTTCAATTCATTGTGAAAGATAGAACTACGGCTTGTTATTGTGTGTCAATCTTGGATGAATCCATTGGATATCTTATGATGTGTTTAAGATTACATGTATTGGTTTGCTTGGTGTAAGTTATGGGCCATGAGGTTAGGTTTGAATGAGCGGATCTTAATTTAATGATAATTGGGCCAAATAGAAAAATTTCATAGGTTTTGGGCCTTGTGATTTATATGTTTGGGTTTGTTTGATTATTTGAATTGAATTTGAGTATAGGTTTAATGGAGTTGGGTCAAGGGATTATATGAAGTATTTGGGCTTTGGTTTTGTGTTCATTAGGATTTGAAAAATATTGCATTGTAACAAAATTGTTCATGGGTATTCTGTAAGCTAATTTCATAAAAGCAATTGATTATAAATTTTCAGTCATGTTAATTTAATAGCATGACTGAAATAATTGATTGCTAATAAAGAAAGGGAACCGAGGTCCCATAAATTATGCTTGTCGGTAGCTCAATATGATGTTAATATGTTATTTATTTGAAGCATGCATTTTTCATGATATTTCCTCTAATGTTTCTTCTGTGGCTGATTTTAGGCCCATTTTGTGTTGCAATGTTATTTACAGGAGTTAATGGGGCTGAGGAGTTCGATATTTCCTCTCAATAAAAATTGACTTCAAAAAGACTTTTGACTCTATGCAATGGAAGTTTATTAGGAATATTTTCCTTTTGTTTGCTTTCCCTTATAGTTTGTGCATTGGGTGATGATATGTGTAGAAACTACTGCCTTCTTTATAGGAGTTAATGGGGACCTGTTTGGGTTCTTCAAAGTTAAGTGTGGGGTTCGACAAGGAGATCCATTATATCCCTATCTCTTCATTATGTGCATGGAGTACTTTTATAGGTAGTTGAATCTTGCTTCTGCCAATCCGAGCTTTGGCTTCCATCCCAAGTGTCACTCATTAAGAATATCTCACTTAGCTTTTGCTGATGATGTTGTTCTTTTATCTCGTGGAGATCTTTCCTCTATGCAGACTCTTTATGATGAGCTCATGGAATTTAGCAAGGTCTCTGGATTATCCATTAATGCTATGAAATCTTCTATTTTCTTTGGAGGGGTAAATCAGATTATTAGAGCTAGTATTCTTCGGGCTACTGGTTTTTCTATGGGCTTCTTTCCCTTTACCTATCTTGGAGTGTCTTTGAGTCCTCATAGACTTCTTACTAGCCAATTCAGTCCTCTAGCTTAGAAGGTTGAGTCAACGATCCAGCTTTGGAAGGGGAAAATTTTATCTTATGCTGAAAGGTTGGAGCTTATTCGTTGTAAAATCCTAATTTTTCTATGGGTTTAAAAATATATATATATATATATTATTTTTTTTGATAAACCACTGTTGGTGGAGACGCCTCCACCGACAACAAAAAGTTTGAAAAACCACATGGTGGAGACCATGTGGTTGGAAGATAAGATCATAATTATTTAAAATATATATAATAAAAAAATTAATTGGTTTGCAAACTTTCGGTGGAGAAAGGTCAGCAATAGTGGAGCTAATAATACATGGTGCGACCTTCGTTTGGCATTTAAGCACAACTAAAATTAAATAAAAGAGACCATGTGATGTGTCTCCATTTAAGTAGATAAAAATGGGACATATATGGGGACAATAAATTATAGTGTGGGACGATAAATTATGGGAAGGTTTGATCAAATAAATAGAACACAATGTATAGAAACACAATGTACAGATAAATTCCATCTGTATACCATTTTAGTTACGTAAGAGTTTCTGGAGTTTGGAGATCAAGATCAGTAGTTTTAAGTTCGGGTTAAGATCATTGGTGAGCGTATAAAAGGTGGAAAGTGTTGAATTATGATGTGGCTCATTATAATGAAGAACTGAATGTGAACGTCCAAAGGTAAAGTTCAAGGCTTTGCGGAGAGACGAGGAGCCCAAAGGGCTCTGAATCTCCAATCGCAAAGCCTTTGGGATAGAAATAAATTCAATTGCAGTTGCAGGGGTGCGGATATCTAATCGAGAGCACAATATTGACACCAAACAAATTAGGCACTACATGATTAGTTGACAAAGTAATACAAATAAATATTATAAACTTGATAAAGGTGATAGTAAGTGTGAGGTTATAAAAGCAGTTGTATGCATAAATGAATTATGATTAATAAAATTGTATGATATTTTCTTTAGGTGACAAGAAATAGGTTTCCGCGGTATGTGTAAATAAATTAAGTATTAAATATGCTTATCCAAATATGAATATTAGTTTCAGATTCCAATAAAGGTAAAGTCATGGTTGAGACGAAAAAAAACTAATGCTTAACGATGATATTTACTGTGAACGTTGATCCGTCGTTCTAGTTAATTAATTCTACATAGGGAATTATAATTAGGTTGAAGTTACTGAAGTAGTTTTGTATTAAATGAATATTCCCCTATTCGTGGTTGCTCAGCGGTAGGATAAGTATATATAATGTAATGTGAGTGGAGCTCCGGTTTATAGGCCTAGTGGTTCCAGTAATTGTTTTACTTTATATTATACCTTGATATTGTCACATTGTGGATCTAATTGTGTATATGTGCATGTAAATATCTTTACGTCGAAGTTTTGTGAATAGATTGTTTGCACTATATTATAAAGTTATATATATATACACTTATTTATTTAGGTATATAAAGTCATTCTAAACTCATGATACTTAATTTTGAACATAAAGTGATATTAAATAGTATGAGAATGATCTAAGATAAGTGAGGAAATAGTAAGAAAATGAAGTATGGTAAATTGAGATGCTGGAGTATATAAACTGATATTCGCAGCTTATTCTAATTAATAGAATTGATAAATCTTTTCTATCTATGAGTTTGAGGATATTTCTATAGATGGGTTGGTGGTTTATTAAAAGAATGACCAAGGTAGTGATGATAGTTATAAGTTAGAGTTTCTGATGATTATCGGTGTAGGTAACATGACATAGTATTTAAGGATAAATCAAACAATGTATCTTTGTAGTGTAAGTGGGAAAGGTGATGGCATTGTTATTGGAGCGATAGTAATTATATATATAACATATGGTAGGACTCAGTATTATGTGCATGAAAGGTATGACTCTGTCACGCTATAAGGAATGTGGCTTTATGGTGTGTTAAAATTAATTTTAGTTGAGTAATCGTTGTCTTATATAAGATCGATATGTTGACGAGATTTTTGTGAAATTGGACGTAGAGCTAGGAATTGGGTATTAAGAAACGAATTAAAGATCCGAGATATATGACCATATTATATTATATTGATTTTGGCACAATAATGTATCAAATGCGTAAATAGCGACAAATGAGCTAAAGGTACGTGAATGAGAAAATGTGATTGAACTTACCAGATGTTAGAATTGGGACGATCTAAATTTGCATGAGACAATATAGGTGGCAATAGGTTGAGTACTTGAATGGTACATAATAGATAATTTTGGGTTACTATGATATCGAACAAAGATAGACCGTAAGGATATATAACGAAATGTTGGTAAATATATTTATGGCATATACAGTATTTCATACGCGGACCTGGGAAAGTATACTACTTATAGTAAAGATATTTAATTCTACGTAACGAATGAGAAATAGTAATTCTAGATTGATTGCATAAAACAAATTTCGATGATGGAATTTTATAAGGAGGGAAGACTGTAACACCCGACCTAAATTACAGTGAAAAGTTTAGGGAATTTATATTGACACATTTTATGAGGGAATTAAGAAAAACTTAGAATCGATATATAGGAATACCTTAATAGAGGCAAATTAATTTTAATAAATTATACAAAGAAAATAAAATCTAAGAGCGCATGAATCGTTCAAATCGGAGTTGGAATGAATTTACTATGAATTATGTAAGTTAAATAAAATTAAATTAAAAACAAAATATGACAATATATATGATAATGGCAAGGTGGTAAATACATATAGGTATTTAGTGTAATACAGGTGAAAAAGCAAGGGCATAATGGTAAAAGACTAGCTAAAGGATTTAAAATAAATATAAAAATATATGCATGCAATCCTAGGGAAGCAACCAGAACTGCTGTGAAGACCGGGCGTGAGGCGGCGACGGAATGGGCTCTTGGTGTCTCCTACAAAGGTGGGCAGCAACACCTGTACGGAAATTACGATCTCGAGGCGAGGAAGCTAACGCCCTCGGTTTCGTACGGAAAGGAACCGTTTTTGGTGGTCAACGATGGAAGAAAGAGGATACGAGCGGAGGACTTCAAAGTCGAAAATCTCCCAACTCCGGCTACAGCACGGTTAAAGGATCACGGAGATGAGTTCCTTGCACCATGATCGACCGAATCATACCAACGGTGAGGCTCACCGTGCTCTAAATGGTGGCGCCCGATAGGGATGCCCACGGGTCAGTTGGACCCGAATAGAGGAAAGGGGATTCGGGTTACGAGAAGGCCTGCCGCGAGAATTCACAGGAGTTTCGGATATTATCTTTCCAAGGGAAAAGTATGATCCCTTTCTATTTATTCTCCGTGGGATTATGTTCAAGTTGTTGAAATTAAACAAGAGTCTCAAAATCTTACTTTTAGGAAGCGAAGATCGAACTCCTCAGCCTCATCTGTTGAGGGAAGGGAATTGGTTTGGGCCCAGTTGACCCAAACCCAATTCGACTTGACCCGAACCCAATTTAAATCAAATAAAAAAAATACATATAAATAAATAGTTAAGATAATTAATATTAATGGTTAGTGTATTGTTCTGTATTTCAGGAGCATATACTAGTAACTGAAACTAACGAGGTTAAGTGGAACGCATAACTGTAAGTAGTACTCAACTGTATTACAGAACTTTGTGATTTGTGAATTTTATGTGCTATTATTTGTACTGATTGTGATGTCTATTTGACTGTGTATGATGATAGTTTGTACTGATTGAATGTTGTTATGAGATCGAATTTGTGATGTTTTGAATAAATATGAATTGTGATAAAAATGATTTATTTATGTTATAGCTATATGTGCTGTTTCGTTACCATGATTGGATGACAAAACTGTTATGGTATTCTCTGTAGAATGTGATGTGTACGGATATATGCTTGAATTGAATATGCTGATGAGACTGATGTGATGATGGTTTTGGTGTTCTTGAAGGTGATGTGTTGCATATAATTTGCTGATATATTAATTTTTGTTCATAAGCACGATGCATTGCATTACATCAAAATGAAAAGTTCAGTTTAAGGAAAAAATGTGTTTTTACGAACCGGGTATTACTGCTACAGGGAGGGTGTACTGAAAGGTTAAGGTTGAGGTTTACTGGAAATGAAAATGAAAATAGAAACGATTTTTGACTGGAAAGTGTTCTTTGGTAGAACACCTAATTAAAGAAAAATCCCGACCGGTTTCTCTGTAGCAGTTTACCTAGGTTAAGGGCCCGAGTACTGGAAAGACGATTTTAAAGGCTGACTGTTTTCCTAAAGATGAGGTTCATGTGCATTCATGCATAACTACTACTTGCTAGGCCTCGGCTCACTATGTTCCGTGATGCAGGTACTAATTTCTTAGATGATCATGTTGACAAGGAGTTGATGTGTCGCCGTAGATCCATAAAGAAGATGCTCATGTGACGGAAGCTAATTTTCATAGAAGATTGATAAATTAAGTATCACATTTATTTATGCTCTTACAGTTATTAACTATGATGTATGGTGATAAGTGTGGATTCGGAAATGAGGATGAAAGGTATAAGTGTCACAGTAGTATACTTAGAGGGTATTGAATGGATGTTACTGTATATTTGAAATATATAAGAAGACACTTTTAATTCATATTAGATTATACTAAACTATTTATTGGGTTTGTTAAAAAAGTGGATTTCTATTGGTTATAGGTTCTTATGTTTAGGGTTGCTAAGTTGTAAAGCGTGTTTATAATGAAATGTGAGTAGCGTTCCGACCTATGGATCTATTGGTTAGGGTTTCGTGGGACGGGGCGTTACAGCCCATCTAAGGCTTGCGAGCCCTGGTCAGCCTTGTAAGCCCGTACGACCTAAAGTTTGTAGGTCCATCTAAGGCTTGTCAGTCCCCGTCATACTTATGAGTCTGTATGAAAATTAAGGCCTGTTGGCTCCATTTAGCTCCACATGACATACATGGATAATTAGAGCCCATCAGGCCCTGTAAAGCCCAAAGGTTGGGCTTCAATACAAAATAAGACTTAATTGTGTTTGACAAGGGCCCAATGGCCCAATACAAGTTTAATTGTTTACAGCATGCGCAACTCACGTGCCAAACATGTGAGCTATAACACTATAAATATGAGTAGTCCAAGCCTCTTGAATCTCTCTGGTCATTCTCCTGGTTCCACTTCTCTCTCTAAAAGTCTATTCACTTCTCTCACTATAAATTCCCTCTCCGTCATTGGACTCGATCGTATGAGACCACCCCGGTGATGATCACTCGTTCGTTTGACGTAGTGTATATTCGCAGGTTGTCGAAGGCCTCAATCGACTTTTCATTGAATGTAGATTTTTGGATCTACAATTTGGCGCCCACCGTGGGACCTCGACAATCATTTTGTGCTTAGGTTACACTAGTTCAGACTACGCTACAATGGCTTCGGACCGGCACGAACGACCTCGTTGCTTGGCTAACAATTCTCATTGAGCAAATATAGGAGAGAGCCACTCAGTCAAAAGTTGTGGTGGGAGAATGTCGAGCGTATCATGCTCAAATTCGATCGACGCACGGAACGTCGAGAGCACTCCATGACAGGTTAATTTTATAATTGTTATAATTATTTGGGTTTTATTTGATAGGTATGCAAATGCACAACGATGATGCTACAATAGTTGACCGAAAAGATCTCCGTCTATCAATTGTAGATGCATCAAAGATTGGAAACCTTGCTAGAGTTAATATACATGGCAAGAGACCAAATGTGTCGAGCGACACTTGAAAGAAGCTGAAGCAATGACGCGCAAGACACAAAAGATTCACTGTGTTTTCATATTGGCTCTATAAACAAAGGTTAGGATGTCGACCGAAGATCACATGGTCACTTGAAAGTATAAATAATCTTTTTAGCATGTATTGCTCCTTCTAACATCTTCAGGAAACAAAAGTTAACCCATCTCGGTCTAGATGAGATCAACTCCAACTTCGGTCTATCAACAATCACATTGTCGATCGAGGAGCGCGAAATTCCTTGATGGTGCTACCTTTCAAAATAATTCAGAGTTTACACTTCAAACTACTCTCAAAACTCAAGCAACTTAACTGCAAAAGTGGGGGACAAACTAGCAAGTTGCACATCAACATTCACAGCGCGATCGGCACTAGTTAAGATACACCAAAAGGGGTATGTAGAGTAAAAGATGCTTTGGTAGCACAAGAAGGGATACAATGGCTATGAACACTGTCTCGTTCAACCAATAATACAAGAAAATCTTGTTGTAGTATTGTCTCCGTTCGACTAACATCAAAGAAGTGCCATCAAAAATAAGTGTGACTCCTCCGCTCGAGAAAGATATAAAGAAGGTGCTTAGAGAATTGGGAATCCTTCGTTCAACCAACATATTAAAAGGGTTTGTCTCCGTTCGAAAGATGCATGAAGAATAGGCATGGCGAATGATTACATTGCCTTAGTTCGACAAAGAATTGATAAAAATTATTTTAAGTTCAAAATTACCTTTTAAAATCTTCGCTCAACCAAACATCAATTGTTTGAAGTACAATTGTAAAAAAAATGCAGCATGGTCATCCGAACAATATAAAGCACGGGAAGTCATCATATCCAATTGTGGAGTCACCAAAGATTCAAGTCAAGATGAGTCGTCTTTCGATCAAGGTATCACATGAATGTCTAACTGTTTCTCTCAATATAATATTGTTTTGTTTGACAGGTGTTACAGATGGGAACGACCAAGTAAGCTCAGACATAAAAGTAGAGCCTTAAATGAAAAAAATTATCTCGATCGACTAAGGTATCAAACCCATACTTCATTCTTCTTCTACTATAAATGTTTCAGTTGAAAAATCCTTAAAATGAAAATTTATGTCGTTCGACATGCATTTAAAAAAATAAAAGAGTCTCTATTCGACCAAAATTTATAGAAGAGAAAAGCCTTGTTTGATCGGAATATACAGTCATGTTCGCATGATTATTTCATGTTGCACAACCAAAATTGTTTCCTTTTCCCAAGATAATTGTCCTTGCACTAGTACAATTGCTTCAGTCATGCATACACTACAACCATGCACATAATTGCTTCAATTTGCTGCTTCATACAACCAAGTTACGTCGCACGAACTTTTCATATTTACTAATAATTTTATTCCTAATATTCACCTATTTTTCCTAAGCATCGTGATCGACCAAGGCTATCTTTGCAATATGGAGCTAATCAAGTATATATAAGCATTTTGTTGGGATTGACTTCCATATTTATTGGCATGAGATTGATTCATATATTGTATTAACTATTTGTCTACTACACAAACCGGCAAGTGATATCAATCCTTCACATGTCACTTGCCCAATCGGTTATGTTAGGGGATTCAAGACACTTAAAATACTTGTATTTATTTTTTCATTCAGTTCACATAGTGACACAAATTAATTAATATTAACATTGTCTTGTCCTCCAAGCTAGGCAACCTGATTTTGTAGAACTATCAATCGACATAAAATGCGCGAAGTCACCACGAAGTCGCTCGACCTAGTCACTATAGTCGTGTGAATCATGAATTGAAAGTGGTACATAAGTGTCTATGGCTTTGAGAATCATCATCAATAATGGAGCACCTCGAATACTGCACGACATTAGGAGCTACAAAGTGGGTATTCCATTCGTAGGAAATATTTTTAATTCTCTCTCTAATCTTATTTTCATACGACAGGTTGACCATGGATGAAAATTATTCACTACTCTTAAAGCCAAGGAACTTGACTTCAAGACTGGGGGACAAACTGTATGTGCAAAAAACCGTCCTATGACTTAGAACTCCTTGGGACACACATTTTTCGTTCGACATAAACACTAGCAAGCATCGATTAGGCTTGTGAGCCCGTACGACCTAAAGGCATGTTTGCCCATCCAAGGCTTGTGAGCCCCGATCAGGTTTGTAAGCCCGTATGACCTAAAGTCCTGTTGGAACATCTAAGGCTTGTAAGCCCCGATCAGGTTTATGAGCCCGTACGACCTAAAGGCTTGTTGGCTCATCTAAGGCTTGTGAGCTCGTACAACCTAAAGGCCTGTAGGTCCATCTAAGGCTTGTAAGTCCTCGCCATACTTGTGAGTCTGTACGATGATTAAGGCCTATTGTTCCATGGAAGGCTTGTGAGCCCGTTAGACTTATGAGTCTGTATGACAATTAAAACATGTTGGCTCCATTTAGCTCCACATGACATACATGGACAATTAGAGCCCATCAAGCCCTATAAAGCCCAAAGGTTGGGCTTCAATACAAAATAAGACTTAATTGTGTTTGACAAGGGCCCAATGGCCCAATACAAGTTTAATTGTTGACAGCATGCGCAACTCACGTGCCAAACATGTGAGCTATAACACTATAAATATGAGTAGTCCAAGCCTCTTGAATCTCTCTGGTCATTCTCCTGGTTCCACTTCTCTCTCTAAAAGTCTATTCACTTTTCTCACTACAAATTCCCCCTCCGTCATTGGACTCGATCGTATGAGACCACCCCGGTGATCATCATTCGTTCGTTCGACCTAGTGTATATTCATAGGTTGTCGAAGGCCTCAATCGACTTTTCATTGATTGTAGATTTTTGGGTCTACAATTTTAAAAATTGACTCTTTATGGATTCAATGGTTTCATCAATAGTTTTTGTTCGATCAATCCATCTGGGCAGCTACTGCACATAAATCAACTTTACCAATGTGGAAATACATTGTTTATCTTAAGGATTATATGCTTCAATGTTTTGGAGGTATGGCCAGGCTATTCTTCATATCCAAGAGTGGCATGGTACCTTTTCTCTATCTCGAAATGCCTATGAATTTTTCAGGATTAAAAGAGATAAGGTGGCCTGGAAAAGAGTCGTTTGGGAAGCTTGGTCTCTACCTAAGTTCTCTTTCATTTTGTGATTGGTAGTCAGGGGTCGCTAAAAACTAAGGATAGGCTACGGTTCATTCTGATTAATACCTATTGTAGTTTTTGCTAGAGGGAAGAGGAAACTCATAGGCTTTGTTCTTTATGTGCCCTTGGGTTGATTCATTTTGGAAGAAAGTAAGGGCATGGATCAAAGTCCAAAAGTGCTCATAAAATGCTTCCTAGTGCTTTCAGAGGGTTGCATGATAATACAAAAGGTGTTACCACGAGAATGAAAAAGGCTTCTCTAAGTATTATGGTCTATCTTATTTGGCAAGAGCGGAACAAGAGGGTCTTTAAGAAAGCCTCCCAAGATATTGAGGTTATTGTGCATAAATTTCAGATAATATTTTGTTCTATTCTTTACTTCAATGTTAAGATCCTAATGTTGCTTCAGAATGGATTCATAAACTCATGGGTCAGCGATCTTATTGCCTTTCATAGCTTATGGCTGGCTTTGTGGATGGATCTTTGGATTGACTGCATGATTTGGTTTTATTATTATGCTTTGTTTGTTGATCGTACCGATTTGAGTTGTGATGTTGCTCAGCATTTTGGTGGGACACTAGTTGCTGCTATGGGATGGTTGAATTTGACATCTTTGGAGGTTAATGGTTCATACAGTCTGAGTTCCTTTCAAATGTGGATCTATATGCCAACTTCTTTTTCTGAATTATTTATGGTTCTATTCTTGTGAGGACGAGAGTCAAACATGAGTGAGACTGTGTGGGACGAATGATGTTAGTAAAAGGGAAACACGAGTGTTTGAGGGGACTTGTGTGAACCATATGAAATTCAGGGTTGGATGGTAATGTTCTATTTTCAAACTAATTGATTTTTTGTTTTGCAGGGTTTTAAATGGAGGCTTACTTTAAGGAACTGGATGCTCAAACAAATTTTGCACACTGTGTGTAATACCCCAAGTGTTTAGGCATGTTAAATATTAGGATTGGTTAGATTGAAGGTGCATATGTGAAATGGAATTAAATAAAATCAAAATATGTTTCATAAATTCTATATGAGAAATAAAATTTATGAGCGAAAGAATTATTTAAATCGGAGGTAAGACGAAATTACCGTGAATTTTAGAAGTGGGAAAAGGGATAATACAAATGAAGATATTCGTAATGGCAAGTTGGTAAATAATGGTGGTTGGTACGTGTAATTAAACTAGAAAGTGGGACCATAAAGGTAAAAGGGGCTGGAAAACCAAATAACATAAAATAAAATAAAAATATATTGGCACGGAAATCAAGAACCCTAATATGGAAATTTGGGGAACGGCGGCGATGGAGAGGCAGTACGGCAATTCCGCAACGGATTGAGACAAGTCCGGTGTCGAAAGAAGGATAATGGTGAGGCGAGTTCAATGAAGCCTGTTTCGGATTAAACGGAGGAGATTCAAGCCGGCAACGAAGAGGGAGACGCCACGGCTGCCGAGATCTTTAAAGCCAAAATTTCTCGATCTCTGATCACAAAACAAGTAACTAACACCGGCACTGGTCTTCCCGGAAATGAACCCACATGTGTCTGCTAGACCCGTGTGAGGGAGAAACAATACTGGGTTGACCTGACCCGATTGGGTTGGGCAGACCCAGTTCAGAATAAAAATAAATTTAAATTTTAATCACAAAACAAGTAACTAAGCCATGGCTTAGCTGGTAGCATGTGTTGCCATGGGCTGCGTGTTAAAGGGAGGTCAGGAGTTCGACTCCTGCCTTCAACAACCTATCGTATGAGTCAGTCGTGAGGGGCTGGACGCGAATAGAGGTTGGGGGTTGTGGCCCATGGGCCTGTAACGGCTGGCTGGACCTGGAGAAAAGGTCGGGTCGTTACATGTATATATGTTAGTATGATTGAGTTGCTATAATGAGATTGATATTGTTATAATAATAGTTGTATGAACTCTGTTGATTATAAACATCAAGTTGATGTGGTTATGAACTGTCATGTAATTATATATATATATATATATGTAAGACCAAATTTATGAAGATGTGTTATCTGTATAGTAATATATACGTTAATTGTGTTGTGTTTATGAGACTGAATTAGTGATGATGAGTTATCTGTGGATGGTGAACTGCTATGTGATGATGTGTAGAGGTTACAGTTAATGGTCACACTGCATGAATCATAGCATATCATGGCATACATGACATACACATTAAGGGAAAATGTTTTCACGAACTAGGTATTACTGCTACAGGTATGATGTATTGGAAAGAGAAAGGTTTATAAGGTACTGTTAAATGAAAAGGAAAAGGAAAAAGGAAAATGAGTAAGGGGTACAGATGTTGATTGAATGTGCTCTATGGTAGAGTATTAGATAGAAAATCTTGACTAGTTGCTCTATAGCAGTTTACCTAGGTTAAGGGTCTGAGTACTGAAAAAATAATTTAAATGGCTGACTATTTTCTAATGATGATGTTCATGTGCATTCATGCATAAGTATTACTTGTTGGTCCTTGACTCACTAAGTTTCGTGTCACAGGTACGGAGTTCGTTGATGATTTTGCTGACATAGGAGTTGATGCTGCCGCGAATCCATGAAAAAGGATGCTCATGTGCGAAAGTTAGGTTTTGATAGTCCATGACAAGAATATTAACTTTTATTTAAGCTTTAAGGTTGTTGCTAGTATTTCAGGTTATCGTGACTAAACAAAAGTTCGCAAAATGAGGCCAAGAAATATATATTGGACGTTACTGATTTAATTACCATTATGAGGTTATGATTGTTAAATGCTCATCGGAATTAGGATGCTTGATTTGAGTTATTTAAGGAGTTTAGTTAATTAGAGATAGATGATGCTTAGCTATATTTATTCTAGCATTAATTGGGTTCTTCTTATATATAGAATTAGGTAGTAGTGATGGATTGAGATGTAATATAGGTAGCGTTCTGTACTACGAGCTCAAAAATTAGAGTTTCGTGGAACGGGGCGTTACAGATGGTATCAGAGGGCAACGGTCCTTTAAAATAAGTTAAATAGTATGATATATATAATGAGTGAAGGTTTAGTAAAGTTACATGAGCATCATGGATCGGCACGACCATCAACAATAAGTACTTTAAATTTAATTTCTATTGTTTGGTAACCAATGTTTAATTATTTGTATATGCCTCCTAGAATATATATATGTTGAAATATATTAGTGTGATTTGAGATAATTACATTATTTATGTATGAGTAAGAAGAGGAATTGTGATAGGTCAATGTGGAGAACTGGTAGAGTATGATCTTTAAATGCTAGAATGTCGTGATAGGTGTATTCATGATTAATTTATCATTAAGGGAATTGGAGAATACATTTTTATTTATGCTTGGGTGATTCATTAAATGAATGATCAATGGTGCGATCATAGTTTAAGTTAGGATTTCTGATGATTATCGGTGTAAGTAGCCTGTCATAGTATTTAATAATTTATCCTTAGCATTGTAAATGGGAAATGTGATTGCATTCTCATTGGAGCTATTGTAATGATATATGATGGTATATACATGATATCATGTTAGTATTGACATGATATATAGTAAGTATTTAATAGAGATGAATAACTAAAGATCCGTGTATCGGAGAATATGATTGGACTTATGAAATGTTAGTATCATGACAATTTAAATTAGCATGGGATAATAAGGTAGCGATAAGTGGGATACTGGATCGTTACTTAATAATTTGTTTGGATCACTATGGTATTGAAGAAGGATAGATCGTAAGGTTATAGAACATAATAATCTAATACTGGTAGTGATATTCACCGGCCCGAGGAAGTTAAAACCCTTTGGTATCACATATATTAAAAATAATTAAATTACTAGAAGTAATTTTACTAGTAATTATTTTACTATGAATGCAAAAATATTTGTCCCTATAGGTGTTCTTGTACAATGGAATATATGAGTACTTAAGTAAGATGTTTGTGTGGATGATTACTTGAAAATGTGCATTGGAATGAAGTGAAATACGGTTTATTATGTTTTACAGTGAATACAGTACATGTTTGGGATTTTGCCTGGATGTTTGTAAATACATATTAAAGGAGATATAATAAATAGATTGTGTGAGTTACAAGATGTAGTTATCGAAATCAATAGCAATTAAATTGTTATTTCGAGTTTGGGAGAATACCAAGTATTGGGTTAAACTAGACTACGAATGGATTAGTAATTAATAAAATTAAATAAGTAAATTTTATTAATTAACTTAAAAAAACAATAAGTGTCCACTTTCGGTGGGCATGTAATTGCCCACCGAAAGTGGGCAATTATGGGCCACAAATTGGTCACGTGAGTTGGCCAATTTGTGGCCAAGTCCAAGTAGTTTATTTAAATAAAAAAAATATAGAATGAAATGAAAGAAACAGAGCATGCGATGCCGAGAGAGAGATAAGGGGAAAGAAGGAGTTAGGAAGGATTAAAGTTGGGTTTTGAAGAATTTATGGAGCTTAGCATGTTTCAAGAAGGATTAAAGGAGGATTTGTGATTTTAAGGTAAGTTTTCTATAGATTTTCATAGTTAGGTTTTTATGAGTTTTGTAGATTAGAGCTTGAATTTTGATTATTTGAGACAATGAGGTTTAAATAGGTTGATTTATACTTAATTGTGTATGTATTTGTTAGATTTGAGTTGATTGGAAGATTTTCAAGCTTGAGAGCTTTGGGTGGAAATTCTAGAGAGAGAAAGGTAGGATTCTTTGAAATTATGGTTTAATTTACATTTGTATATGTTATTGGAGAGATATAAATTGTAAAATGGGTTGTGAATTTGCCATATATTAGGTTGGGGGTTCAAATCCTAGAATTTGGAAATTTCTGATTTTTGTGAAATTACGTGGATTCGAGGTAGGGGATTCTAGCCCATTCTATTCGTTCTTGTTTTAATATTTTAATTGCGGATTCTCTCTTTATTGGTCTTTATATTTGTGTTCTATCCTTACTTGCTTCCTAAGGAAGAACGAACCTAGGATTGTTCTCGTGTTTCATAAAATGTTAGATTGCATTCCCGATTGATTGTTTGGTCTTATACCAAGCATGTATGGTTCATGTTCATGCATTATGAGTAGTTATCTATATAACTAAGATATGTTTATATCTTTATTCATTCCATGGCACGACATTGTTGCATTAGAGCCACATGGAAGTACGAGTATGGATTCATGACTTCCGTAGGTTGTTTGAACGTCATATGGGTGGAAGGTTGTGGAACCCTGGCTTGGTTGCAACCGGATGACATCCTTATGAGGCAACGTACTAGGGTCCCGAGGGATCGGTTCAAGGAACCCGAGTCAGTATGGACAAGGCTGGCGTCTTGTAATTGGTCATATTTTCCTTATGAGTTGTAAGGTGGCAGTGTTCACCGAAGTCGATGTGTTGGGATGGATGTCGAGGCATCATCCTAGCAGTACTCACTGGGAGGAAACGGGACTGCTAATTTTGAGTATTTGATATGATGGTTCATAGTCTTTAGCATGCTGCTGCATTGACTTCTTTAAAAATTCAGCATATATATTATGCTATCTAGTTTTACCCCTACTGAGCCATTGCTCACCCTTTACTTCTTTCCTTCCCACACAGGTGAGGCTGGTAATGATACCGGCGCTACGGATCTGTAGGAGGCGGGATGACATGGTGCCACCTGGAGACACTAGGTTGGGAATAGGTTAAAGGATTGACCTCCTTTATTTTGTTAATTAATATATTTGTGGGTTGACGATGTGTATTCAAATTATATATGTGAACACCTTGTCGGTGTGTGGTGGTGCGGTTAGGAGGGTGCCTTGTGTTAGGACTCCTACACCTCGATGTGAACTTTACGGTTAATTGCATGTTGATACATAAACGGATGTTGTGCTTAATTATGTTTTACGAATGCATGCTGTAGATGGCCTGAGGCCCTGCCTAGGATTGTGAATGCATGTGATATGACGGCTGGAGGCCTTATATGGTTGGATAAATTTGTGCTGCGTTTCAGGTGGGCATTCTCCGATATACGGGGAGATGCAGCCGGATTTTCGGTAGAAATGGGTAGATTAAATATCATTTTGATAATGTGAGGATTATACATTTTTCGTATAATAGTTGAGTTCAAACAGTAGCGCCTACAAGGTCAGGGTGTTACAGAATATGTGAAATGGAATTGAATAAAATCAAAATATGTTTCATAAATTCTATATGAGAAATAAAATTTATGAGCGAAAGAATTATTGAAATCGGAGGTAAGATGAAATTACCGTGAATTTTAGAAGTGGGAAACGGGATAATTCAAATGAAGATATTGGTAATGGCAAGTTGGTAAATAATTGTGGTTGGTAGTGTAATTAAACTAGAAAGCGGGGGCATAAAGGTAAAATGGGCAGGAAAACCAAATAACATAAAATAAAATAAAAAGATATTGGCACAGAAATTGAGAACCCTAAACTAGAAATTTTGGGAACGGGTGAATAGCGGCGACAGAGAGGCGGTACGGCGATTCCGCAACGGATTGAGACAAGTCCAGTGTCAAAAGAAAGATAATGGTGAGGGGAGTTCAGTGAAGCCTGTTTTCGGATTCAATGGAGGATATTAAAGCCGACAACGAAGGGGGAGATGCACGGCTATCGAGATCTTTGAAGTCGGAATTCTTCGATCTCCGATCAAGAAACATGTAACTAACACCGACGCTGGTCTTCCCGTGTCACTGTCCATCGTTTGGATCCTGCCGTGTGTCCCACCACGTTGTCACCAATGACTAATCAGAAATGAACTCGTACGGGTTTGCTAGACCCGCGTGAGGGAGAGACAATACCGGGTTGACCCGACCCAATTGAGTTGGGCAGACCCAGTTCAGAATAAAAGTAAATTTAAATTTAAATAATGGAATTAGTAATAATAAATTGTGATGTTATTTTGGAATTTCAGGAACGAATTCTTCAAAAGTTTAAAAGAGGTTTATTATTGGAAAAGCATACAACGGTAAATAATATTCACCTGCGTCACAAAATTGCATGCTGAAAGAATATTAATTTTATAATTCCTGTAATTGTATGTATAAGTATGTGTGTGTGTGTATATATGTTAGTATGATTGAGTTGCTATAGTGAGATTGATATTGCTATAATAATAGTTGTATGGAACTATGGACTCTGTTGTTTATAGACATAAACTTGATGTGGTTGTGAACTGTCATGTAATGAAATATATATATATATATATATATATATATACTTATCTTTCTGTCCGGGAAACCATTAATTGCCGTTGGATTTGTAACACCCCGCCCAAGCCCAGATCAACAGCCCAACTGGCCTCCCTGGCACTGGCCACCATCAAGTGTTACTAGGCCCATGGGCCCCACCCCCAACCCATCTCTCCCCTAATTGGGATTAAGTTGTTGCTCCTGGGAGTCGAACCCCTCAAGGCCTTTACATGGGCAACTCCCATCACCAACTAAGCCATGGAGGGTGAGTAAGAAGCTCAGTAGGGTTATGAGTAACATGAGTATAAGGCCGAATCTGAAACAATAGGCTATGCAACAATATGAAACCTACCACATGCACGTATACTCAACAATCACATAGAACATCAACCCGGGCAATCCCCTCAATGAGCAACCTCATCGATACCATGGCTCGTTCCATGTAATATCGAACGTGAGCAAGCTCACCAAATCAACTCATCAATATCATGGTCGCTAACCATGACTATTGAACAGGAGCAAGCTCCCCAACATCAAACGCTCTTGGATCACCCCGTTGCGTGACTCTACCACGCCCGCACCACTCCAGGAAAGTCCCTCAAGAACCATACCTCTAGTGTGTTATCCTACTTGGAGTTCACATGACTCAATGGTAACTCTCATCACCTCGTCATCCCTCCAAGAAGCTTTCAAGAAACCTAAGGAGCCCCGAGTCCATACCCGGTTCCCCATGCAACTCTAATGCATTATGTCATGACATGCTGAATAGATATATATATGAACAGCCTACATATATATACATAACTACCATGATGCATGAACGGAAATCACATCGTTTCCATAAGAGATGGAACACACACACTCGGGCCATGCAACATCAAGAATCAACAAGAATCACAATTAGGGTTCGTTTCCCCTTAGGAGCAATTAAGGCGGAAACACAAATGGAACGACCAATGAGGAATCGAAACGCTCTTAAAATATCGAATACGAACGATAGAAAGAATGGTTGGAAATTCCCTACCTCGTGTCGAGTAATTTACCACAAATTCCCAAATTCCGTCCCTAGGGTTTCGGTTTGCCCAAACCTACAATGTGGCGAAACCGAACCCTTACACGCATCAATATATCAACCACAACTCATATGAACATCAAGTAAAACAATAAAATCGAAATCACTTACTTCTCTCTCTAGAAATTCCTTCCAATATCCTCCAAACTCACTCCAAGTTCAACTCAACTCCAACACACAAACCAATCTACATAAACATCCAAAATCACCCTAGGATTAACATATCTAAACCATAGGAATCAACTCTAAATGAAACTAACAAGATCTACTCAAAACCCTAGAAATAGAAAAGTGAAGAAACTTACCTCCAAGGCTTGAATCTTCCTTGAATCCTTTCCAAATCTCCAAAACTAAGCTCAAATCTCCAAAAATCACCTCAAATGATCTTCTCTCTCTAGAATCGTCTCTCACACTCTCTCTAGAACTGAAACAAAACTCAGAAATCTCATAACTGGCTCGCGGAAGCCTTTTGAAGAAATCGGGTTGCGCCTAGGCGCTACCCTGGCCTCTACTTAAGGTCCTTCAGGCGCTGCCCTGGTCGCCATCCTGGGCGTGCAGGGCTTTCACGCCTAGGCGTGGTGCGCCTAGGCGCCTCTGTGCCTACTCCAATTTTTGGTCGCCCACTGGACTGGGCGCAGCGCCTAGGCGCCCTGGGATGCGCCCAGTCCGGTACCTCATTTCCTGGACTCTCTTCTTGAATGCACTTCTGCTGGATTAGGCGCCCCTGGGCGCACCATTGCACACGCCTAGGCGCACACCGCCTAGGAGTGCTGCTCGGGCGCCTAGGCGCTCCAGCACTTCAAGTTCACTTCATTTCCAGCCCTTCACTGGACTAGGCACAGCGCCTAGGCGCCCCCTGGTGCGCCTAGTCCAGTTTTTCCCCTTTGTGAAAAACTCAAAAATTCCAAAAAAAAAAAAATTTTGGGTCGGGGTTTCACAGGATTAATCCAACAGCAATGGCCAGTCAAACATTTTAAAATTTTATATAATATTTTAATATTTTATGTTTCTACTTTACTTTCAATCTCTCACTCTCCTCCTCTCTCTGGTTCCGTCTAGGGGAATTGCGACTCCGCAACGGATTGGATCTTCGATGTTGCGACCCAGATTGACCCGAAAGAAACTCAGGCTTTCTAAAGAACAATACGCTTTTCTCGAAGAAAGCCTCAAAGAACACGTACAATACTCTAAAACCCGTAAATGATTTATCTGGGTTTTCCTTTTCTTTTCTCCCTCATAAACTCTTCTTATAAATATTAAGGTTTGATCGGTCTAAATTAATGGCAGAAGCAAAAGCTTGGTTTGGCAAACCAAGTCTTCGTCCTTGACAAGTGGAAGTTTGGTTTCAGAACGGAAGAGCCAAGTCCTTGATTTTATTTTTTCTACATCTATTAATAATTTAGATTTTGAAATATTTGTTATTTATTTATTTATTGATTTTGGGTTTGCAGGATAAAGTTGAAGAAAACAAAGGTAGACTGTGAGATACAGAATTGTGCTCCCAAATCGTTTGATAATTCCATTTTTATAAATATTTTTGTAGGTGTGGGTTTTGGGGACATGAATATTTGTTTAATCTTTGTGTCTTCTCGCCAATGGATCATTCATTAGGTCACAAGGATCCAAAGAGTGATGATGATGATAATGATACATTAATTGGTCGACCGATGAGGATCCAAATTTTGGAAATTATAAATGAAAATTGTTTTTGTTTTATTTCATTAAATCTGTTGTGATTTATTTACAACATATTTATAAATGAGAATTGTAATGTGTGTTGCTCTGGCTCTGTATCATTTGAGAGGTTGGGAAGAATGTATAATTTGGGAGGTTGGGAAGAATGTATATTGAGTATTACACTTGTATATTGAGTTTGTAGATTGTTCTTGAATCCAATTGAGTTTGGCTGGGTCCATTTACAGCATACATACAAACAATTGCAGCATCTATTATGGTGCAACCATTAATATCAACAACAAATGACATACAAATCAACAACATCTCTTACTCATATGTATAGTGTAGATACATCAACAAAAAATAACATACAAACATTACCAAGAGGTCCATAACAATAACACAATATTAGCCTCAAACATTAGCAAAATGAACACTCCAATAGCAGCAGTAGCATACATACAAACTCAAGAATTGTTCAATGCTAGACAATTTCGTTTGTCATGTGATTGCCCTAACAATCCTCATCCATTACATCGTCTATTTTTTTATGGCTATTTCTTTCCCACCTTTCAATCTCTTCCCGCAACCTTTCGCCCTAACTTGCTCCGGCTCATAATAGGTAGGTTCTGAAACACAAACACTAGGTTGAGATTGAGTTCCATCTTTTGAAGTCAAGACCAAGACCTTTAGTCTCTCATTGGGAGACTCAAATGTCTCCTTCACTAACTCAAATGTGTCCTGATTCAGACAAGCATTATCAAGTATATTTGATGCAAGTCCTCTTAGCAGGATCCTGGTCAGTGATAATCATTTTGGGTGCTCCAGCTGGCATGGCTATCAAAAATTATTGTAGAAGCCATGAAAATGTATCTGCTGTCTCGTCACCTAAGAAAGCACACCCGAATAGAGTAGTTTGGCCATGATGATTCACGCCGACAAATGGAGCAAATATCATGTCATAGTGATTTGTGTTATAAGTAGTATCAAATACAATAAGTCTTCCCGTTTTTCAATACGAACCTCCCCTGACCGGGCTAGGGGCTTTGGTGATAAGGGCCGCCCAGGCGGGTCAAGAGGTGGCCGACCAGGCAATGATAAGAGATCAGGAAGGGAGGATAGTAGGCGAGAAGAACAATCTTCTTAGAAGTCTCAAACTGGCCCACCAACTAGCTTCAGTAACTATACCCCACTAAATGCTCCCTTAAGAAAGGTATTGAACAAGATTGTTGCCCAAAATCTAGTCAGATGGCCAAAGGAGATGAAGACTCCTCCAGAGAAGAGGAAGTTTACAGATAAGTATTATAGGTTTCATAAGGACCACGGTCATGATACTGACAATTGCAGGCAGTTAAAAGATGAAATTGAGGAGTTGATAAGAAGAGGACACTTCAGTACCCTTGTATGGCTTCACAGGAGAGTCAGTCATACCAAAAGGAATGATAACTCTTCCAGTCACACTGGGAACACAACCCAAGACAGTGATGCATATGGTGGATATGTTGGTAGTTGATGTGAAAGCTTCACACAATGCCATCATAGGAAGACCACTACTTAACAGGGTGAGAGCTGTGGTCTCAACCTATTGTTTAAAGATGAAGTTCTCCACCTCGAAGGGAGTTGGTGAAGTTAAGGGGAATCAGAAGGCTTCCTGCAGTACCTACTTCACTGAACTCAAAGAGAGGAAAAAGAAGAAGATCTCGGTACGCAGCCTGGATATGAGGGCAGAAGAGTAGGTGTTTAAAACTCCAGTGAAGGAATTGAGGAAAGTCGAGATCATTGTTGGCTTAGAAAGGAAATTCTATATTGGATCTCAACTTGGAGAAGGATTGACCAAGGAGATCACTGAACTGCTCCTTAGGAGTGTAGGTACTTTTGCATGGAGTGCTAATGAGATGTCTGGTATAAGTCCTGATGTGATAACACATCGACTGAGCATTATACCTAGTGCTAGACCAGTTAAGCGGAAGAGAAGAAACTTTGCTTCTGATCGCCAAGAAGCGATAAAGGAAGATGTGAGGAAGCTGATAGATGCCGATTTCATCAGAGAAGTCCAATACCTTGAATGGCTGGCCAATGTTGTCATGGTGAGGAAAGCCAATGGGAAATGGAGGATGTGTGTGTTGATTTCACTGATCTAAACAAATCTTGTCCTAAAGATAGCTATTCATTACCAAAGATTGATCAGCTGGTAGACGCTGCCTCAGGACATCAACTCCTCAGCTTCTTGGATGCCTATTCGGGGTACCATCAGATAAAGATGCATCCCGAAGACCAAGAAGGAACATCATTCATCACCCCTGAGGGGACATATTGCTATAAGGTAATGCCATGGAGGCTTATGTGGATGATATGGTGGTAAAGAGCAAAAAAATTGAAGACCACCCTACTGACCTGCATAAGGTCTTTGATACACTTGATCGGTTTGGAATGAAACTTAACCCATAAAAGTGTGCCTTTGGAGTGGCATCTGGGAAGTTTCTTGGCTTTCTGGTAACAAGCAGGGGGATTGAGATGAATCCCAAAAAGGTGCAAGCAATCCTTCAGATGGAACCACCAAAGAATGCCAAGGACGTTCAAAAGCTGACCGGCCGAGCAACATCACTAGGAAGGTTTCTTGCTCGGTCCGGAGACAAATGCAAACCATTCTTCCAGGGCATTAAAAAAGGCCAAGGAATTTGAATGGACACCTGAATGTCAACTTGCCTTTGAAAATCTTAAAGACTATCTAGGCTAGCCTCCACTCTTGACTTGTCCAAAGGAAGGTGAAATTTTGTACCTCTACCTAGCAGTATCACAGCATGCGGTCAGCGCAGTGCTAGTGAGTGAGGTAGGCGAAGTGCAAAGACCGGTGTATTATATTAGCAAGGTTATGATCAATGTAGAGCCAAGGTATTCCTATGCTGAGAAACTAGTTCTGTCATTAATGGTGGCAGCAAGGAAGCTAAGACCTTACTTCCAAGCACATACAATAATTGTCTTGACTGACCAGCCACTAAAACATGTCCTCCAAAAGTCAGATGCTTCAGGAAGATTAGTGAAGTGGGTTATTGAATTGGGAGAGTTTGACATCAAGTTTAAGCCGAGGAAAACTATTAAGGCATAAGCCTTGGCTGATTTTATCATTGAATGTTACAGAGAGACCAACCAGGACAATGCCGACACTGTCCCAGAACAATGGCAATTATTTGTGGATGGATCATCCAACCAGGAAGGCAGTAGTGCTGGCATTCTCCTGCTTGGCCCGGCGGGCATGACCATGGCACATTTCTCGCGATTCAACTTCAAGGCCTCAAATAATAAGGCAGAATATGAGGCGGTATTGGGAGGACTACGCCTTTCTGAGCAGCTGGAAGTTAAAAATTTGATCGTTCATAGTGACTCACAGTTGGTCACTGAGCAAATCAAAGGAGAATATGAAGTAAAAGGACCAAGTATGATCAAGTACTTGGCGAAAGTACAGGAACTGATGGAGAGGATACCAAAGGTAGAGGTTAGGCAGATACCCAGAGGGGAAAACTCAAGAGCTGACGTGTTAGCCCGATTGGCATCTGCCTCCTCAGTATAGGTACCCACTTCAATCCAAGTGGAGATACTACCATAAAATAGCATTGAAGTACAAACACTGATGGAAAATGTTGATGATGATCATGAGCCAAGTTGGATAAATCCAATCAGAAAATTCTTAGAGGATGGAAGTCTACCTGAAGATCGCAACCAGGCCAAAAGCCTCTGAAAAAGGGCAGCTCGATATACCCTGATTCATGGAGAGTTGTACCGGAGATCATTCACTCTCCCTTATTTGAAGTGCCTAGCACCCAGGGAGGCGGACTACGCACTTCGTTAGGTGGATGAAGGGATATATGGAAGCCACATAGGTGCCAGGACCTTAAGTCATAAGGTGCTAAGATGCGAGTACTATTGGCCTAGTATGATGAAGGATGCCAAGAAATTCGTGCAAAAGTGTGATAAGTGTCAAAGAGACTCGAACGTGCCACGAGTACCTTCCTCTGACATTATTCCCATGCAAAACCCCTGTCCATTTGCACAATGGGGTATGGATCTCCTTGGACCATTCGTCCAAATAGCCGGACAGAGGAGAAACCTTATTGTGGCTGTTGATTACTTCACTAAATGGATAGAAGTAGAGCCATTGGCATCAATCTCAGAACTGAAAGTGATGGACTTTATATGGAGAACTATTGTCTATAGGTATGGCTTGCCACAGGCCCTAGTGTTAGACAATGGAAGACAGTTTGTTAGTAAAAAAATGCACAAGTTCTGTGAAGACCTTAGCATCGACCTAAGGATTACTTCTGTGGCATATCCTCAGGCTAATGGTCAGGCAGAGGTTACAAACCGGACCATCCTGGAGGGTTTGGAAACAAGGCTGGATAGAGCAAAAGGGAGATGGGTTGAAGACCCGATCTTCACGACCTATCATTGGGTCTGCAATAATATTAGAAGTATTTAGAGAAAAGATGCTCTACCTGTTTTTCTTTATTGAGAATAAGACAATTGAGTGAATAATCATGAATAAAACTTTGTTTCAATCAATTAATATATTGTGTAACAGGGTTTTGGATAAAAGGGAAAAATAACATATTTCCTAAGATCTTAGTATGTATTCCGTCATTGTTAATTTTAAATGGTTTAATTAATTCTAAGAATATGGGGTGCCTAGAATAACGTATTTTATAATATTTTGAATACAAAGAAAACTAGTGGTAACACCAATATTATAATTTTTTATCGTAACATCAGATAATTTATAAAGAATTTTGAGATTCTCTCCGTTGGCAGATTTTATCACTTCTATCATTTTTTTCTCAAAAACGACATGTACCCAAGTCAGAACAGAGAAAAATTAAATCAGTACCAGAATCTACTAAAGCAATTGTATTAAAAGAAAACAAATTTTGAATAGCAACTGTAATTTTAATAAACCATTTTTGACCGGTAATAAGAGATAATACCCAAGAAATGGTTTATCATCTTTGTAGGAACTTTCCACTAAAATTCCCCCTGTCTTGATTTTATTTATACTTTCTATGTCATCTACTTCACTATGGGTTTTAGACGTAATTAGATCATATAAAACTTAATCTCGAATCTGAGAATAAAGAACTGTATCAAGAATATCTTTTCTTAAATCGTAAGGTAAAGCATATTGATGAAATACTCTTAAAGTTTCCATTTTAAAAAGTTCTACATTTAATAATGGATTACTCCATTCATCTTCATAACCTTCGCAATAGGATATTACGACATTTATTTTGTTTTTTTAAAGCTCGAGAGAGATTTTTTAATTTTGGTTTAATCTAAAATGATAATCAAATATCGGTGTGAAGAACCTATGTAAAATATATCCGAGAGATTTCGAAATCATAATTGGTCATTAGTATGATAACAAACTTAGTGAAAAACAGATGCTTGGACCTAGACCATTTATTTGTCTTGCGAAAATTCTCTTGTTAGAAAACTAGGTACATTGTTATCTTTACCTGCAATATGCTCAATATAAAAATCAAAAACACTAAGAATAGCTTGCCATCGGGCAAAAATTTATTTTGAGGCAATATTTTGGACATCTTTTTTGAAGAACTTCTTTTGCAAACTTACAATCAACACGAACAAGAAATTTTTGATGGTTGAGTAATTCTGTTGGGTAGGATTCCATTTTTTAGAAGGAAATGGTATTATTTCTTCTTTACCATTCTTAATATGTTTAAGTACACCCTCAAAGCCAATTTCAGAGGCGTCAATCTCGACAATTTTGAATGATGTTCTACCTGTTTTTCTTTATTGATAAGAAGACAATTGAGTGAATAATCATGAATACTCTGTTTCAATAAATTAATATCTTGTGTAACAGGTTTTGGATAAAAGGGAAAATAACCTATTTCCTAAGATCTTACGGGTCGTTTGGTTTTTAGAACGGTTTGAGTGAGAATGAGAATGGGAATGAGAATGGGAATGAGAATGGGAATGAGAATGTGAATGGGAATGAGATTTCGATTCTCACGTTTGGTATGTATAAAAACTGGGAATAAGAATGAGAATGAAATTGTGTTTTGTCCATTATGTCCTTCCTTTATAATTATGTATAATCAATATATTTTATTTGTGCATTTATAATTATATATAATTAATAAATTAAAATAAAATGGAGTCAAAATTATATAATTAATAAATTAAAATAAAATAAAATATATTAATTTATCAAAATATATAATTAATATTTACAAATTAAAGTTAACAAATTAACAAAATTAAAGTTAATAAATTATATAATTAACAAATTAAAATAAAATATATTAATTAATATTAGTTTATCAAAATATATTAATTAATATTTACTTGAGGACAAAATAGTCATTTTGTCCTCTATTCCACATGGAATGGCTCATTCCCACATAAAAATGTGGGAATGAAAATTCATGAGAGAGAGTGGAGGTCAAATTTTTTTTGCATCAAATGATGGAATGGGAATCCACATTCCATAAGCCACCTTGATTCCACCTTCATTCCACCAACCAAACATCCCCTTAGTACTTATTCCGCAATTGTAAATTTTAAATGGTTTAATTAATTCTAAGAATGGGGTGCCTAGAATAACCTATTTTGTAATATTTTGAATACCAATAAAACTAGTGGTAAAACCAATATTAGAATTTTTTATCGTAACATCAGATAATTTATAAAGAATTTTTAGATTCTCCCCAATGACATATTTGATCCATTCTATAGTTTTTTTCCAAAAATGATAAGGAACCAAGTCAGAACGGAGACAATTTAAATCAGCAACAAAATCTACTAAAGCAATTGTATCAAAAGAAAAAGAATTTTGAGTAGCAATTGTAATTTTAATAAACCATTTTTGACCGGTAATACGAGATAATAGCCTAAGAAATGGTTTATCATCTTTGTATGAACTACTTTCCACTAAAATTCTCCCTATCTCGATTTTGTTTATTCTTTCTATGTCATCTATTTCACTGGGGGTTTCATATGTAATTAATCATTTTCCTTATCTATGGTCAAAATTAATTCATTAATTTTCCAGCAATCCTGAATTTGTTTATTCTTGAGAGTTTCACAAATTTCAAATTGAAGATCTTTAAGAGTACGAGCCGTCGTTTCAGGTTGTCTATCATGTTTGGACATAATGTCTTTTAAGTTGTAGGTTGTGATTCGTGGTGCGATCTTGATGTCGGGGTTGACTATTTTTTTTTAATTTTTCTAGGTAAGCTAACTTAACTCGGGAATCATCTATATGATTAACAATATCTAAGAAGAATTCTTGGTCGCGAGAAAACATATTTATTTATGGATCGGAAGATGAAGAATAAAGGTCATCATATTGGTGTTCATTATCAGAACTACTGAAATGTGAAATCCTAACCCAAAATTTTTGAGTTTTAGTTATGTTACAGGTCTCCAATATTGCATGAGATCACAAAAACCTGTTTTTGAACAAGGTTCACTAAATGGGTCATAACTTTTAGCACACAAATTCGTTTCGAGCCCATAATCTATAAAATCGAAACTTAGACCGATCCGGAAGTGAGTTCATTGAAAAATATGGAGAAAAAAAAGAAGAAACGTTCGGACACCCTTGGAGCAGTCTGGACGGTCAAAGAAGGAGAGTGGACAGATTGTATCTTGGGAGGGTTTGAGTGCTGGAAAAATAGGGAGGCGTCTGGACGCTTAATGAAGAAAGGGGGCAGCAGAGTTTCCAGACCATGAGGCGTCCTGATGGCAACACGAGAAACTAGTTTTAAGAACCAGTTCCAGCATTCCAATTTGGGAGAAAACAAGAACACTCGAGAAGAGAGAGAAAATTAGTGAGAAAGCAAGATTTCTTGAGGATTTGGCTTGAATCTTGGTGGATTTGTGGAGCATAACAAGTTTCAAGAAGGATTCCAAGAAGATTGGGTGATTTGAGATAAGTTTTCATGATTTTTCTAAAACTAGGTTTTGGTTAGATTTGTCCAAACCTTTGATTGGTTGGTTTAGATTCTTTAGGAACTTGATTATATATATGATTGTGGTTATATATTTAGGATTGGTTGTTGATTACAAGTAGAGTTACAATTTTGGTGAAGTTTCAAGGATTTGGGAAAATCCTAGAGAGAGAAGGTAAGTTCTCTAAATTGATGATTAATATCATGTTGTTGATGTTAAATAGTGTTATTGCTTGGCGTGAGCACCACTGAGTGTTGAGTGGTGCTCACGCCAAGCAAGAGTTCGGAGGGGTTCAACACGTCTCCCATGGCAGGCGAATCCCTCTCAACCCTTTTTGAGACCTCTCCCAACCAGGCAAAATTGATAGAAGGGAAAAGAATCATTTTGACCCCTGTACTTATAAAAAAGGGCAAGTAAGCCCCTTAAGTTTAAAATGGGTTAAACAAGCCCCGTACTTTTCATGGTGGAGCAAAGAAGCTCTTTCGACTATATTCCGTCAAAACGTAAGTTATTTGTCCGTTAACAAGCTTATGTATTTTTTAAGATTATTTTCTACATTCTAAGTTTCATTTTTATTGGTTCAAAATAATCCTTTTACTTCAAGGTTTGGTCCATCGAAAATGTCATGTAGCCCATCTTTAAGTAGCCCATGGTAGCCCATATTGACTGAATCTGAGCTGGCAGTGACACATCACGGCTCAGCTGGAATTGTTGACTTATATGACTTTTTTTAGGTTTGTTTTTGAATTTTGAAAAACCCAGCATTTATGTCTCCTATTACACATCTCTTTGTCCGGCATTTATGAAATGCGAGCTCCAGGTCCGCGTCCTTATCTTTGTCTGAAATTGATATTAACTCCAAAGTTATACAGATCCGTCATCTAGCATTTACGACATTCAAGCGTCGTACACTATCGGTGACTCTGTCTGAAATCGTGTTTGATAGCTTCGTTGTCAGATCCAGATCCAGCATCTTGACAATGGCAGATGGGTATTCATGTTGTTTTAAAGATTTTATGTTTATGTTTAACGATTTTTGGTTCGAATGATGTGTAAAGAGTTTTCTGTGTGTTATCTTTGTCTATGAACTCACATGGTCATAATGATCTTGTTTTTTTTTTTTTATTTCCAGGATAGACATAATCGATTGTTGTCATGGTTTGGATTACCATAGTCCTCCTCTGGTTGTGAACTATACCGATGATGTTGTCGATGAATTTGAAGATATTACTATTGCTGTTGGAATGGTTTTTGAGAGTGAAGTTGAAATTTTTGAGTTGTACAAGAAACATGGTGAGCTCAATGGTTTTCCGGTGAAGCGCAGAACATCAAATAAGGATAAGGATGGGAACTGCAAGTTTGTGACATTTACTTGCGCAAGAGCAGGTCGGTGGAATTTTCATTTTAGAATATAATGCTAAATTCTTCTGAAAGTGTAATCCATTAGTTTTAATAAATGCGGTTAATTATTCAACTGAATATCCCAATGTAGTAAGTCATCTGTTTGAGTAGGCACCTAAAACTATAAATTCTTTTGGGATGTTTGATGTACTGTTTTTTGATTTCAGGCAAACTAATTAGCCGGTCGAAGAATGTTAGAAACCATTGTTCGTCTCAGAAAATTGGATGTTATGCTAGGGTAAGATGTCGTGCAGTTATGGGGGATAAATGGGAGATTACTATATTTGAGGACGAACACAATCATCCTTTAAGCCCTAGCAAATCTAGGTTTTTCGTTTGTAATAGGAAGATTAATGCTCATGTGCAGAGGCAGTTACTTATAAATGACATTGCTGGGATTAGGCCAAATAAGAGTCATAGTGCACAGGTTATTGCTGCAGGAGGTCATGAAAAATTAACTTTCTTGCAGAAGAAGACTCGCAATCTCGTTGCCAAAGTCAGACAGATGAGGATGGGTGTGGGTGACGCTAGTGCAATACAAAATTAAGGAGTGTTTTTTGGGCTGATCCTCGTAGCAGAGCTGCTGCCCGTGAGTTTGGTGATGTTATTACTTTTGATACTACTTATTTGACAAATAAGTATGACATGCCTTTCGCTCCTTTTGTCGGAGTAAATCATCACGGCCAATCCATATTACTTGGGTGTCGCTTGGTGTCTAATGAAACTACAGAGACATTTACTTGGTTGTTTATAACATGGCTTACGTGTATGTATGGGGTTGCTCCACATGGAATAATAACGGATCAAGATAGAGCTATGCAGAATGCAATTCAAATAGTTTTCCCTAATGCTAGACATAGGTGGTGTTTATGGCATATTTTGAAGAAGGTTCCTGAGAAGCTTGGTTCATTCAAGGAGTACAATCAAATAACTGCTGCAATGGGGAATGTTGTTTTCGATTCCCATACTATTGATGAGTTTGAAGGCGGATGGAATTTGATGGTTTCAACATATAAGCTAGAAAACAATAGTTGGTTGAACAATTTGTATTCTGATAGGGTCAAGTGGGTTCCTATATACCTGAAGAAAACTTTTTGGGCAGGTATGTTATGTCATTACATAGTTTTTTTGTATCTGAAGATTCCATTAATTTTAATCAGTGGGATTACCAATTCCGTTGGTTAAAATCAATGGAATTGTTTATTCCATTGTTTAAAACCAATGGAACTTGACTGTATACAATGTATGATCATTTATCCGGTTATGATGTTTTCAGGGATGTCAACAACTCAGAGGAGCGAGAGTATTAATGCATTTTTTGACGGGTATGTGCACTCGAAGACAACACTAAAATAATTTGTTGAGCAATACAACAACGCATTGAGGGATAAGGTTGAGAAAGAAACTCTTGCTGATTTTAATTCTTTTAACAAGCAGCTGCAATGGGTGACATCTTTCGAGATGGAAAAACAAATTCAGAAATTATATACTGAATCGAAGTTCAAGGAGTTTCAGAAAGAGCTGTGTGGGATGGTTTATTGTGGGATTTTGTCTGTTGAGCCCATTGCTCATTTTAGAGTTTTCAATGTTGAGGAAGACATTGCATATGGGGAGAATTGTAGGAAGAAAGTTGTATTTAAGGTTTTGTTTGAGGAAGCTATTTTGTCAGTCAATTGTGTGTGCTGCAATTTTGAATTCAGAGGAATGATATGTAGGCATGCCATTGTTGTGCTGGTTCGCATGGGTCATTATTTGCTTCCAGAGAAGTACGTGTTTGATAGGTGGAGGAAAGATTTGAGGAGATGTCATTCTCGAGTGAAGATTAATTACGATGGATGGATTGCGACAACGGAGCAGCGTCGATATGACGAGCTTTGTACATTATTTAGCAAGGTTGCGGACTTGGCTTCAACAACCGAATCGAAGTACAAATCAGTGAAAGCTTGGCTGGAGAGTGAATCTAAGACAGTTGCACAAGTAACAGTCGATTGCTTACTGTCAGGTTCAAATGAGAAGGATCCACTAATCAAACGTTCAAAGGGGCGTCCTCGTTGTGTTAGGAAGGAAAAAAAATTAAGCGGAAACGAGGTGGCAAAGGTCATGTAGAGGATAGCACATCAATGACAGATCAATCTATAGGCCTTGACGATATATTGGTATATATTAAATGTTATATATGTTTACGGATTAATACAATGTAATTTCATTCAACTGTATTAATTTCATATAACTATTGTTAATTATTGATCCTTTTTTTTACAGGAAGGATGATGATATGGCAATCTGTGGATGACGGACGAATTAATTCTGAACATTTCCAGAACTTTAATCGGATTATGTTATGAATTTGTATTTCCTATGGCTTATGATGTATAACAATTGATATATTTTAATCTTTTGGACAATGTGATGTTTTATATTGTTTTTATGCTTCATTGATTGGTATATGTAATGACTTTGATGAATGAGAGTATTGCATGATCCGTTAAATGGAATTCATGTACAACATTGGAATTCATTTGGTCCAGTGATTATAAACAATGGAATTAGACTATTCCACTATTTAAAATCAATGGAATCTGGAAACCCATATGCTTATGTTATTTTATTTGAAGGATTATTAATAGGATTCGTCTATTCCACTAATTAAAATCAATGGAACCTGTAATTGAAAAATCATTAAGCCATTAATCCTAAAAGCAAATGAATGGTGCAATGGAATTCGACTATGCCATTGTTTAAAATCAATGGAACCAGTGATTTTCACAGTCCTCAGGTGTTTTCCTTAAACAAAAATATATATTACGTGTTCCCCACGGATATCTCATGCCAAAATACATTTGTTTGTACTAACAAACATTACAAAATAAAGGTTTTCAAATCCAACAGTCATTTGGAACTACTTGCTAACATTGTTCTCGCCATCAAAACATTCTCGTCCCACGAACGACGCCCGTCACTCAGAAAGTCATGCAGTACATCAGATCTGAAGCTTGCAATGTCATCTGCTGATATATTCCTTGGGATAGGGAGTCTGCTGAATATGTGGTCCATGATGAACATGACAATTACCCCGCAATCCAAACTGTTCATTGATAATGAGCTACATTACACATATGTGAAACCCCGACCCAAAAATATTAGTTTTGAGTCGAAATACGGATGATCCGTGAGGTACGGAATCATAGAAAAATAGTTTTGGAGCTTGGTTTGGTAAATGGGGCATAACTTTTAGTATACATGTCCGTTTTGGGCCCGTAATATATCAAATCGAAGCTTGAACCGAGCCGGAAAATACAATTTAAGAAAACTGGGTTTCTGGAAAACAGACACCGTCCGGACGGTTAAAACAGCCGTCCGGACGGTTTGTGAAGGAACTGGGGCAGATTCATATTCAGTGAAAAATTTTGGTGCTGTGAACAGTAGACCGTCCGGACGGTCTAACGAGGCATCCGGACGGTTAAGCCTACGAAGTGGGCAGAGTGTTGAGAGAACAGTGAAGCGTCCGGACGGTCACTTGGGGCGTCCGGACGGTTATCGGGAAATCAGTTTTTAAGCCAGTTTTTAGACATTTCTTCATAGTTTCTTGGAGAAGTTCCCGACTAGAGAGAGAAAGTGAGAGAGAAGAAGAGAGAGAAGGAGATTTTGGCAAGAGATTGACATGGAGATGGTGGATTGATGATCCTTGAAGCTTAAGGAGGAAGATTCAAGCTTGGTTTTGGAGTTTTGGTAAGTTTTTCTTAGTTTTTGGAAATTCTAGGTTTTTCTAGATTTGCTAGATTCTTGAAGAGTTGGGTGCTATGCTTTAGATATGTTGTTTATAGGTTGATTTTGGATGTTTATGTAGATTGGTTTGTGTTTTGGAGTTGAGTGGAGCTTGGAGTGAGTTAGAGGATTTTTGGAAGGAATTTCTAGAGAGAGAAGTAAGTGATTTCGAATTTATTGATTTTAATTGATGTTTATATGAGTTGTTGGTTGTTTATTGATGTGTGAATGGGTTCGGTTATGCCACATTGTAGGTTTGGGCAAACCGAAACCCTAGGAACGAAATTGGGAAATTGTGGTAATTTGCTCGACACGAGGTAGGGGATTTCCAACCATTCTTTCTATCGTTCATTTTCGATATGTAAAGAGCTTTTCGATTCCTCATTGGTCGTTTCTTTTGTGTTTCCGCCTTAATTTCTCCTAAGGGGAAACGAACCCAAATTGTGATTCTTGTTGATTCTTGTTGATTCTTGATGTTGCATGACCCGAGTGTGTGTGTTCCATCTCCTATGGACACGATGTGATTTCCGTTCATGCATCATGGTAGTTATGTATATATATATGTGGGTTGTTCATATATATAACTATTCAGCATGTCATGACATAGTGCATTAGAGTTGCATGGGGGACCGGGTATGGACTCGGGAACCTTTAGGTTTCTTGAAAGCTACTTGGGGGGATGACGAGGTGATGAGAGTTACCACTGAGTCATGTGAATTCCAAGTAGGATAACGCACTAGGGGTAAGGTCAAGAGTGACTTGCCTTGTGGGGTGCGGGCGTGATAGGTTCACGCAACCGGATGATCCTAGGAGTGGTTGGTTGTGGTGAGCTTGCTCCCGTGCAATATTTCATTGAGTTGCAATGATATTGTGGTTGTTATGCTCCGAAAGGGTTATCCGGGTAAATGTTGATGTGAACTTGTTGAGTATACGTTCATGTGGTAGTTACATATTGATGCATTGCTTCCTTTTGGTTCAGCTTATATTGATGTTTACTTCATACCCTACTGAGCTTCTAGCTCACTCCTTTACTTTCTTCCTTCCACAGGAGACACTGGTACGGGTACTGGTGCTGCGGATCGGTGAGCAGGTCATGACATGGATGGCCCTGGATAGAATAGGATGCTAGAGATATACTCTATGCATATGGGTGTACGTAGTATATCTATGTTGAGAGAATATAACCATTTGGCACTGTGGTGCTTGTATGTGGTTGTAGATGTTGATTGATGGTTATATTTGATGTTTTATAAATCTGTGTGTTGATTTATATGTGATGCCATCAGTTTGTGCATGCTGGTAGTGGATGGCCTGAGGCCTAGGGTCAAGATTGCATGTGGTTGAGGCCCGAGGCCTATGTTTGCTAGGTTGCTAGTGTGATGTTGTTGTTGCTGCATTTCTGATGCAGGTGGGCGCTCTCCGATATACGGGGAGGTGCCGCCGGATTTCCGGTTGATCCCGGATGTTCACACTAGTGACCTAGGAAGGGTGCGGAGAGAGCACCCAGTCGCGTCTCCGGAAACGGGGCGTGACAACATATATATTGGTAATTATAGTTTCGTTTAATTATGCTCAGTATATTACCTTCCAGGAGCCTGTTGTGGTGACTCAAGGAATGTGATATTGCCTTTTGGTTCGCATCTGAGGTGTTCTGGCATCATGCTGTTGTAGCACTTTATCTGTAAGGAGAAGATAATTTATTAAGAGAATTGAACTCTATGAAATTTTGCCAATAACATATGGGATAGTGTTCTTACAAATTCATTGGCATCTTTTGAGTAAGGATCTCTTGCAGTTTTAATCCTTGGCAGCAATGAATTGTAATGTGTCCACAATCCATCCCGTGTGTCATGTACTAGCAATGTCCAATGATTCGCAACAAGTTTGTCACCTTTTGCATGTATGGGGAATAAGAGGTACCTGTACGTATCACGAACCTCCATCACTTTGTCTGTCACATACTTTTTGAAAAGCTCGATTTTGCCTATTCGTATGAATGCCTGCAACAAAACATATATTTCATTTGGTGTTTTTGTTATTTAATTTATTAAACCAGTGTCATGTATACCAGACTAGAACTCGTAAAAGCAATCGCTTTGCCCATTTGAAGTTCTTGGGTGTCTTGCTCTGTCTCTGCTTTGCTCATAGTCAATATCTCCGAATATGAATCGATGACCTAGATGTTGTAGCATAATAGTGTCAATAACCTATTCAAATAGTGCATAAGAATTAGTTTTCATTTAAATTAGTCACTTACATTATTCGAAATCATCTCTGTGGTACATAAGGCAACAGCTTCTGCGTACGAGACTGCGTTTGCACCGGACCAAATAACAGTGCTGCCATAAATTACCAGTTAGTATTCTATTAATTAATATCAATGGATTTATCAATGCCATTGTTTTAAAACAAAATCCACTGTTTTAAAACAATGGAATTATCAAAATCCACTGTTTTAAACAATGGAATTATCAATGCCATTGTTTTAAAACAGTACTACTGTGGAATATGATAGACACTTACTTGGTTTTTTTTAGTGGGGCAATGTATAGTTTATCAAAATCCTTTCTTGGCCATTTCTTGGAGTTCCATTTCAAGAATCTTGGGAATCTTGCCTCCTCAGTTGGTTTGAAGATTCTCGTATGCTCGCAAAACCAATACTGCAAACAAGATTATCACATCAGTTAATTATTAACTAATTAGAGTAAAGGTTCATGTATCGGTTTAAATAGTCTCATACCGTCAATAAACAAACGCAGCCTGTGACTTTGACAGGATTGGCAGCATACTTTTTAACTGATTCCATCAGATAACTAGCAATTGCGCGTGACCAATTATATTTCCTCATTTCATCCACATTGTACACATACTGGATTAAAGCCCAAGGCAATGTATCACCTCTCGTCGAGAAGAACAATGTCAAACAGATATATAGTGTCAGCAGCCTTGCCACATCAATTGCATCTGTCGTTGTTCTCCCTGCCATCGCTTCACGCAAAGCAGCTTTTATGTTCCTTGATCTGATGATTTTCTCCTTCTCAAATCTTTTATTAACAAAGTCCAGCTGCTCTGGTTTAGGTTTCCATGCCAAATTCATCAATTCATTGCCAGATGATACCCCAAAAACAAGTGCGACATCATGCTCAGATACTCGAACCTTCTTCTTTCCCAAAATAAAAGCTTCATCACGCACGTCGTACTTCTTTATGATTGCACACAGGTTGTCATCAGTTTTCCTAAGCTTCACATCTGGCACTTTTCCAATCCATTGTTTGAAGATGTGCCAGAAAGGTGTTTTCATTAGCATTTGCAAATGCTCTTTTGTAAATTCTAAGCTTGTCATCAATTTCCCAATAGCCTCTAGATTTGACTTGTACTGGAGAGGGTACACTTGCTTGACCTCCACCTTCTTCTCGTTCGCTTTTGCCTTCGTTTGCTTTCTCATGTTAAGAAGCTGTGATGTTCCATAGGATAAAAAACAGTTATTCCATTACTTTTCAACAATGGAATATCAAATCCATTAATAATAATCAATGCCATACCATATGCATCAGTCTTAACTCGCTGTCATAACTCCTAAGCAACTCCTTCCTATTCTAACTAAATTTCATATTGACTTACCTGGTTCAACCTAATTTCCATGCTCACTTTATTTCAACAAAAACAGTGGATTCAAAAAACGCTAAACAACCAAAGTTTAATAGTGACGGACACTATGATATGCAACAACTATATCAATCACAGACGGAAAAAACATCTAAAGCCTTAACGAGTTTGATCAGATGCCTACATTTTGATTTCATTATTCCATTGTCACAAACGACTTGTAAACTATCACAGTGCTTAAATCATAAATTATTTCATGTAGTATTATAAACAATGGAATACCTTTTGTGCAGAAGTGCTTGATTTAGCCACGAATTGACAGCACTGTGAAAGGGTGAAGAACGAGCTAGGGTTCCCAGTATCCGGAATCGCCTGACGGATGATGCTCTTCTTGTGATTTCTTGTCTCGTTTCGGCCACGAAAACTTGATTTAGCCTATCGCCAAACAAAGATTCTATCCGCCGTAGCTTCCGTCACAATGTAGAGGTGCAAATGAGGTGGTCTCGCTGTGTACAGTTCCAGAAGGTCGAATCCTGAGTTAGAAGAGAAAGTGAGGTCACGTTTTCCCTCCTTTCAGCTCAGTCTTGATTTACGAGCCGTTATTTTATTTTCAAAAATGCACAGTCATCAGCTGAGTCAACCGCCACTCAGCTGCCACATATACGTGGGCAACCATGGGCCATTTAACTGTGGGCTACCTAGCGCTCCCGTTGGTCCATTTAGGCCCCTAAAAGTTTTAAGTATAGGGCAAATGAACCCTTCTATTTTGACAGTGATTAGAGCATAAATAATAGCAAAACAGCATCCCTCCACCCCTTCTACATTTTCTAACATTCTCTCTAGCATTCAAAATCTCCTCATCCTCTTCATCAGATTTGTCTTCAGAAATGACTGGCTCTTCTTCTTTAGTGTTGTAATCCCTGTCAGAACTATAATCGATCTACTCCACCAATTCTTCTTCTTACAAATTGTCAGAACTAGAGCTGACTTTAAAATCCCTAAATCTCAAATCGGTTAACCTTGAACCTATTATACACAATTGCACGAAAAAGAAGACGAAGAAGAAGAACGACTAATTGGATTTGTTAACCTGAAACATTTTCTATGCAATTGCAAGAATAAGGTAAAAAGAAGACGATCCCATTTGTTAACGGCCGCGTAACTCTTGTTTTGACGGAATATAGACTGAAGGACTTTTTTTGCTTCACCATGAGAAATAAGAGAGCATGTTTAACCCATTTTAAATTTAAGGGGGTTACTTACCCTTTTTTTGATAAGTGGAAGGGCCAAAATGATTGTTTTCCCTTCATAAAATTACAAACATTAGGAAAGCGTCGCATGTGTGATCTGCTCATATGCCGATCTGTCATTGCAAGTTGAAACTTAGGTATCGTTTGATTTAGGAAATAGAGGTGGAATGAAGGGAAAATAGGGAATGAGTCATTCTATTCCTTTATTTCACATTCCCTCTCAACCTCTATTCTCATTCCACCCAAATTTGATGGAAATGATTCATTCCACATGAAATGAAATGAACCATTAAATGACTAAAATATCCTTTTATTTTTAGATTTTTTTTTCAAAATTTTATTTTTCCTAGAATAATTTTATTTTTCACAGATTTCTTTTGTTTTTTTCAGATTTTTTCCTAAATTATTTTTATAGATTTTTAAGCATATAAAATAATAATATAATAAATAAAATAAAAAACTTTTTCCGAAAATGACACACATATTAATAAAGAATAAAATGAATAAAATATATATTTCATTTTGATTTTCAAAATAATATTTATTATGTATATAAAATGTAAGAATTAAATTGTCATGACCAGTTGAACCATTTTACAGACATACGATTCCTTAGGCAAAGAAACAATGAAACCCTAGCAAGAAGGAGCCCCCTCTCAGTCTTACACTCTCGGGCCTCTCCTTAATCAGTGATTCAGTCCGTCTCTTTAGGCCTTCGGCGACTGCGAATTCTCCGACTCACCGCCACACCACCTATCACCATCACCGCGACACCGCTTCTCTGTCTATTATATGTTCAAACTTCCTTCGATTCGTCGGTAAGCTTTTCAGAGGTTCAATTTCAGTCGATTTTGATGAATTTTTGCCACCCCTCTTAACACTGTCTCAATACACGGCTTCCAGGTCCCATATCTTCCATCATCCTTCCGTTCGGAGTAATTATCGAGTTCGAGCCTGCTGCCTATGTGTTCTTAAAGAAACATTTTGTTTTGGTCTTTGGCTCTGTTAATTCAATCTCTGTTTGGGTGAGTTGTGATGATCTGTTTATGTTAATTTAATCTCTGTGAATTGGTATGTTTTATCTCTGTGAATTGGTATGTTCTGACACTCGTTTAACAAATGAACTACTTTACATGTTACATGCTTAGACACCACTACCGCATACGAATGGAATGGCATGGGCCGTAAGGATTGGGGTGTTTAATAGCTGCTATGTATATACATATATAACAATTTGGGCAACCGAAGGAAAAATTGAAACTTAAAATAATTGGAACTCCTTGATTGATTAAGAGTTAAGAAAAGCCTAGGAAAAAAAGGTGCATGTTTTTTAAGATTCTTTATTGTTTTTTTTGTGTAGGGATATGTTTTTCTTGACAGACTGCTAGAAAAGTGAAGGGAAGAACACAACAGAACCGCATATTGCTATCACAATGGCAAGGAACATTAATTTTGTCCACAAAATTCCACTCTCTCCCCTAATCAAACATCCTATCTTATTCTCCGATTGTTGCTCCTCCCAATCCCAATATCAGACAGAAGTCGTTGATGACAAATCCCTGAACTTGCTGGACCAAAAACGCCATGAACAAGTTCTCAAGCTTCGAGTTCTCCTCCAACAGGACCACACAGATACTGCACATAGGCTGCTTCTCTCCCTCATTCAGACAAAATCAGTATTTTCTTCACCCTCTGATCTCTTTTCTCTTTTCTCTTTGTCCGCACCCTCCTTGAAACCTGCTTTCTCTAGTATACTCCTCTCCGTTTGTTGTGAGGCAAAGATGCTCCCTGAAGCAACTAAAGTCTACGACTTGATCAGAAATGATGGTATGCTTCCTTATTTACCTTCTATGAAGTTGTTTCTTGAATATCTGGTGGGTTCAAAGCAGTTTCATAAAACTCTTATTCTGTTTGAGGAGATTGTGGCATCTGGGTTCGGGGCCCATAGCTTTGTGTATGGGAAAGCGGTGCAGGCTGCTGTCAAGTTAGGGGACTTGAAAAGGGCCAACGAGCTGGTTGATGACATGAAAAGGAGAGGACTTCATCCGACTGTATTTATTTACAATGTACTAATTGGTGGGTTATGCAAAGAGAGGAATATGGCAGATGCAGGGAAGAAGTTCAAGGAAATGTGTGAGAGGAAGGTAGTTGCCAACCGGGTTACTTATAATACCCTCATTGATGGGTATTGTAAAGTTGGGGATGTAGAGGAGGCATTTAAGGTGAGGGAAAGGATGAGGGAAGAGAATGTGGAGCCAAATATTGTCACCTTAAATTCCTTGCTTGGTTCTCTTTGTCGGGTGGGGAGGATGGGGGAAGCCAAAAGTGTAGTGCACGAGATGGAAGCACATGGGTTTATGCCTGATGGCTTTAACTATAGTATCCTTATGGATGGACATTCGAGATGCGGAGATAGTGAAGGTGCAATTGCCTTGTATGAGGAAGCATCTAGGAAAGGAGTTATGATTAATAATTACACAGCTAGCATTTTGCTCAGTTCCTTCTGTAAGGCAGGGAAGGTTGAAAAGGCAGAGGAAGTTTTGAAGCAACTTATGGAAAATGGGTTTGTTCCGGATGAGGTGATCTATAACACAATTGTGAATGGGTATTGTCGAAGAGGTACTATGAGCAAAGCCATTGAAACTATTGAAGCAATGGAAGTTCGAGGGTTGAAGCCCAATGGCATTACTTTCAATCCTCTGATATCCAAGTTTTGTGAAATGAGAAAGATAGATGAGGCTGAGGACTGGGCAAGGAAGATGAAAGAGAAGGGAATTGCTTGGAATGTGGAGACGTACACCATCCTGATCAGCGGTTATGGAAGGCTGTGCCGTTTTGATAAATGTTTCCAGATTCTTGAAGTTATGGAAAATAGTGGAATAAAGCCAAATGTGATAAGTTATGGTTCTTTGATTCATTCTTTGTCCAAGGATGGTAAGGTTCTTGAGGCTGAAATACTCCTCAGGGATATGGTGGGGAGAGGGATTTTGCCAGATGCTCAAATATACAATATGCTTATAGATGGTTGTTGCATGATGGGTAGATTGCAAGATGCATTTAGGTTCCTGGACGAGATGGTGGGAAGTGAAATAGATCCCACAATTGTAACTTACAATGTACTCATTCGTGGGCTCTGTAAATTGGGAAGGGTAACAGAAGCTGAAGACTTGTTTCTCCAAATTAAAAGCAGGGGTTTAATTCCTGATGTATTCACCTACAATTCCTTAATCTCAGCATATTCTAATGCAGGAATATTCCAGAAATGTCTTGATTTATATGAGACGATGAAGGAAAGAGGAATCACACCTACTCGTCACACATATCATCCTCTGATTAGTCGATTTGGGAAGGAAAGAATGGCGGTTGTGGAGAAATTAGTTGATGAAATGCTAAAGATGGGTTTGGCTCCTAATAGAGTTGTCTATAATGCTCTTATACGTTGTTATGTAGAGCATGGAGATGTTCAAAAATCATTTGCTTTGCACAAGGAGATGGTCGACCAGGGAATACATCCTGACAAGATGACCTATGACAGCCTGATCATGGGGCATCTCAAGGAAGGGAGGCTGTCTGAAGTAAGGAATATTGTGAGTGATATGAAGGCTAGAGGATTGTTTCCTAAAGCTTGTACTTACAACATACTGGTTAAAGGACATTGCGAGCTAAAAGATTTTGGTGCGGCGTATGCTTGGTATAGAGAAATGTTTGAGAATGGTTTCCTCCCAAATGTCTGCATTTGTGATGATCTTTCTGCTGGTCTTCGACACCAAGGGAAATTTCAAGAAGCTGACATTGTTTGCTTAGAAATGACTGCCAAGGGAATGAATGATTCAGTGGTAAATAAGGATTTATCTATGGTTGCCAAAATATGAGGAGGATCTACAGCAATTGGAATTCTCTCTTCAAATTGAATTAGTTTGTTATCATGGAGTCGATTTGTTTACGAGTCCTTTTAGAATATGGTATTGTTATATTATCCCAGTCTTTTAAGTTATCACCCCTAACATTTCTGTTAATTGTGAAAGCTATTATAAATTTATTGGTGAACGTCTCTCCTTCTCTGACATGCAATTCACGCTGTTTTGGAGAATTATTTTAGCTTTGTTTACATTATGAGTAAAAAACCAAGTACACGCCAGCCGCATATGCATCTCAACTAATTAATGTACACCAACTCAATTTCATATCTGCTTCTTTTTTCTCAAATTTCTCAGCAACCGAGCACAGCTCATAAATACTTTTATTTTGTTTTAATAAATTTGTAAGACTAGACTCAACGTATCAATCTATCCACAAATTAGAAATAATCTTATTGTGCATCCAAAATGACAGTCCTGAAATGATATGTAATTCATTAATCAATAAATAGAACAAACAAAATTCACAATGCAAAATCAATATATCATCCGTTCGAACATCTCAGCTTCCAAACGGTAGGAAACTCAAACCATTATATATTTAACAATGATATATAATATCAATTTAGAATGAAATTTGATTATACAATGTAATGAGTTATTATGGACTATTTAGGGCTGAACATATAATATTTTTCATTTCCATATATCATCCGTCAATCAACAAACCCCACAAATAGGAAAAATATTTCATGTCATCAAATTTCTGACAGACCAAATGGAGATTTACTAAGTTATAAGCATCATATACTTGAATACTAAAGTCGGAAGATTTGCAGCTCTCTCGTGGCGAGTCCCGCGTTTTATTTTGCGTACGCGCCCTGGCTAACGTCTACGTCGACCTCGCAGAGCCGTCCGATCTCCATGCCAACGCTCGCCCCGCCCGTCTGATCCCCCATGCACATTTATATTAAATTTTTGTTTATGATTTAGACAAATAGTAAACCGTCTATATAAATATATATGAATAAGTAGCCGTTTCACTAATAAATGTGCACTGATTATTAATTTAATAAATAAGGGAAAAACAATGCACTCAATTGTGAATTTAATCAGTCAATTTGTAGGTATCATAAAACATCCACAATTAACCATTGTCAATTTAAATCATTGATGTAACAGTTTCATGCACAGATTACACCAAAAAATTTAGCAGGCAATGGATCGAAACCTATAAACACAAAAAGCAATAGTTGCATGTATCAACAGTAGATAACCCAAGTGAATTTAAATATCAACTAGCTTTACAAGCAAAGTTAATCTTGTTATATAATATCATACAATTATATAATCGTTTATCACCTTAAGATTGTAGGAAATATTAGTTAATAATGAATTGTTTCCAAAGCGTTATAAATACATGCAACATATATAGATATCAAGAAACATCAATATATAGGCCCCCAGGGCATATGGCTCAGCGGCACCAGCTGTGGTCTCAGGTTTGGGGTAAGGCGGAGTCCCGGGTTCGAGTCGGCCAATGTGCACGCTCACCTGCTGATTTAACCTGCCCACTCAGCTGTCCCTATCGTTGTGTCGCATAACCTGCGACTTACATTCCACTGGCATTCTGAGGGCACGGGTCAGTGGATGGGCCCTTAGGTCCCGCCCCAACCTAAGAAACATCAATATATAAATCTACCGATATAAGTTACCGAATAACGAATTGAGGAGAGAGCAAGGTACGCTAGTATGCGAATCTCCTTAAGGTGATAATGCCCCAGCCACAGGTGTCTGCTTTTTCGGGCAAGAACCTCCCAAGATACAATGCTCACTTCCGATGGTAGATGACACAGGTATACAGGCAGGATCGATCGAACCAACAGTGAAAACACTCTCAGACAGAATTTCGAGAAGATGGAAAGCTATGGAAAAGTATTTCGGTAGAGTAAAAATGGTGTGTATTTTCCATACCATTTGGGCTACTATTTATAGTAGAACCCAAGGAGAATCAATTAAATTCAGTATTAAACCGAATTAATATTGTAACGGAATATTTAAATTATTACCGTAATGGAAATTTTGAATTTGAATTAAGCCTCATGTCCACATCCAACGAATCTGGCTAGTGGGCTAGTGCAAAAGATTAAGTCTAGATGGGCTTCATAAGCCTCGCCCGAGCCCGGCCCGGAGCGTGTGTATGTGTTTTAGTGAGCCCAAGCCCATGATATAGAGCCTCTCTCCCTCACAAAAGCTTGGGTGTCATTGGGCTCAAGTCTTACATCCAACACTTGGGTTTATAAACCCAAGTCACACAACACAATTATGAAATGTGGGATTCCCACATTTCTATTATTTTGCACTCAATATATCATGCTTCACATGATCACTTTGGAGTCAATTTCCATTCAACCTAAAAATGGTTTTGGACAACTTTCAACTCCAATTCTCCTCTTCATATTGAAGATTAGAAGCCACAAAATTATTGGTCAAATAGTGGTTGACCACCATTTTTTCCAACATGATCGACCGAAAAGATATCCATCTAATAATATAGCTGTACCGGATAATAATCCTACTCTACACTTGACGTCAAGTCTCAATAAACGATAATAGCTACCCTAACATTAAAGTGTCAATTTCTCCATCTATCAATTGTAGATGCATCAAAGATTGGAAACCTTGTTAGAGTTTATATACATGGCAAGAGACCAAATGTGTCGAGCGACACTTGAAAGAAGCTGAAGCAATGACATGCAAGACACAAAAGATTGACTGTGTTTTCATATTGGCTCTATAAACAAAGGTCATGATGTCGACCGAAGATCACATGGTCACTTGAAAGTATAAATAATTTGTTTAGCGTGTATTACTCCTTCTAACATCTGCAGGAAACAAAAGTTAACCCATCTCGGTCTAGATGAGATCAACTCCAACTTTGGTCTATCAACAATCACATTGTCGGTCGAGGAGCGCGAAATTCCTTGATGGTGCTACCTTTCAAAATAATTCAGAGTTTCCACTCCAAACTACTCTCAAAACTCAAGCAACTTAACTGCAAAAGTGGGGGACAAACTAGCAAGTTGCACATCAACATTCAAAGCACGATCGACACTAGTTAAGATGCACCAAAAGGGGTATGTAAAGTAAAAGATGCTTTGGTAGCACAAGAAGGGATACAATGGATATGAACACTGTCTCGTTCAACCAACAATACAAGAAAATCATGTTGTAGTACTGTCTCCGTTCGACTAACATCAGAAGAAATTCCATCAAAAATAAATGTGACTCCTCCGCTCGATCAAGATATGAAGAACGTGCATAGAGAATTGTGAATCCTTCATTCAACCAACATATGAAAAGGTTTTGTCTCCGTTTGAAAGATCCATGAAGAATAGGCGTGGCGAATGATTACATTGCCTTAGTTTGACAAAGAATTGGTAAAAATTATTTTTGGTTAAAAATTACCTTTTAAAATCTTCGTTCAACCAAACATCAATTGTTTGAAGTACAATTGTAAAAAAAAATGCAGCATGGTCACCCGAACAATATAAAGCAGGGGAAGTCATCATATCCAATTGTGGAGTCACCAAAGATTCAAGTCAAGATGAGTCTGTTTCTCTCAATATAATATTGTTTTGTTCGACAGGTGTTACAGATGGGAATGACCAGGGAAGCTCAGACATAAAAGTAGCCTTAAATAAAAAAATCATCTCAATCGACCAAGGTATCAAACCCATACTTCATTCTTCTTCTACTATAAATGTTTCGGTTGATAAATCCTTAAAATGAAAATTTATGTCGTTCGACATGCATTTAAATAAATAAAAGAGTCTCTATTCGACCAAAATTTGTAGAAGAGAAAAGCCTTGTTCGATGGGAATATACAGTCATGTTCGTGTGATTATTTCATGTTGCACAACCAAAATTGTTTCCTTTTCCCAAGATAATTGTCCTTGCACTAGTACGATTGCTTCAGTCATGCATACACTACAACCATGCACATAATTGCTTCAATTTGCTTCTTCATACAACCAAGTTACGTCATATGAACTTTTCATATTTACTAATAATTTTATTCCTAATAATATTCACCTATTTGTCCTAAGCATCTCGATCGACCAAGGCTATCTTTGCAATATGGAGCTAATCAAGTATATATAAGCATTTTGTTGGGATTGACTTCCATATTTATTGGCATGAGATTGATTCATATATTGTATTAACTGTTTGTCTACTACACAAACCGGTCAGTGATATCAATCCTTCACATGTCACTTGCCTAATCGGTTATGTTAGGGGATTCAAGGCACTTAAAATACTTGTATTTATCTTTTCATTAAGTTCGCATACTGACACAAATTAATTAATTATATATTAACATTGCCTTGTCCTCCAAGCTAGGCAACCTGACTATGTAGAACCATCGATCGACATAAAATGCAGCAGGAACGAGAATTTCTTGTTGGTTGGCATTGCCAGCTAGTCACCAGAATCAGTTCACCACCAAAGCAAAAGTCGTACGGCAACCAAAATATTAAATCTTTTATGCAACCACTACTTACTTGTGATGTTTTGATCCACAGGGTTTCTCGAAGCCAACCAATTTGACTTCGAGACTGGGCATAAATAGGGAATATGCTAACACCCAAGATCGTTCGACACCAATAGGTGAAAATTATTTACAACCTCAACAAGTCGTACATAAAGCCACATGGAGCACAACGTGAGCATAGGTTGCACTCAATTACGAGCAACACAAGTAGCAAATTGATCCATTTTTTACATAAATTGCACTACATGCGACATCCTCTAGCAGTTTTGAAATCTTTATCATAGTTGTACCACTAAAAAAATAAGGAAGCTGAATCTAGCAAGCGATCGACAACACTTGTATACCAAAGCCACCACAAAGTCACTCGACCTAGTCACTATAGTCGTGTGAATCATGAATTGAAAGTGGTACATAAGCGCCTGTGACTTTGAGAATCATTATCAATAATTGAGCACCTCGAACACTGCACGACATTGGAAGCTACAAAGTGGGTATTCCATTCGTAGGAAATATTTTTAATTCTCTCTCTAATCCTATTTTCATACGACAGGTTCCATGGATGAAAATTATTCACTACTCTTAAAACCAAGGAACTTGACTTCAAGAGTGGGGGACAAACTGTATGTGCAAAAAACCGTCCTATGACTTAGAAATCCTTGGGACACACATTTTCCGTTCGACATAAACACTAGCAAGCATTGGTAGTGTTTACCAATGCTTGCTAGTGTTTATGGCCTATTGGCCAATCTAAGGCTTTCAAGCCCCGGTCAGGCTTGTGAGCCCGTCAGACTTATGAGTCCTTTAGGTCGTACGGGACACGCATTTTCCGTACGACCTAAAGGCCTGTTGGCCAATCTAAGGCTTGTAAGCCCCGGTCATGCTTGTGAGGCCGTACGACCTAAAGGCTTGTTGGCCCATCTAAGGCTTGTGAGCCCCGGTCAGGCTTATGAGCCCGTACGAGCTAAAGACTTGTAGGTCCATCTTAGGCTTGTAAGTCCTCGTTAGACTTGTGAGTCCGTATGACGATTAAGGCCTATTGGTCCATGTAAGGCTTGTGAGCCCGTCAGACTTATGAATCCGTAAGACAATTAAAGCATGTTGGCTCCATTTAGCTCCATATGACATACATGGACAATTAGAGCCCATCAGGCCTTGTAAAGCCCAAAGGTTGGGCTTTAATACCAAATAAGACTTCATTGTGTTTGACAAGAGCCTAATGGCCCAATACAAGTTTAATTATTGACATCGTGCGCAACTCACGTGCCAAACATGTGAGCTATAATACTATAAATATGAGTAGTCCAAGCCTCTTGAATCTCTCTAGTCATTCTCCTGGTTCCACTTCTCTCTATAAAAATCTATTCACTTCTCTCACTATAAATTCCCCCTCCATCATTGGAATCGATCGTATGAGACCACCCCGGTGATCATCACTCATTCATTCGACCTAGTGTATATTCGCAGGTTGTCGAAGGCCTCAATCGACTTTTCATTGGTTGAAGATTTTTGGGTCTACAATTTCAAAAATTGATTCTTTATGGATTCAATGGTTTCATCAATACTTTTTGCTTGATCAATCCATCTGGGCAGCTACTGCACATAAATCAACTTTACCACTGTGGAAATACATTATTTATCTTAAGGATATATGCTTCAATCTTTTGGAGGTGTGGCCAAGGTTTTCTTCAGATCCAAGAGTGGCATGGTACCTTTTCTCTATCTCGAAATGCCTATGAATTTTTCAGGATTAAAAGAGATAAGGTGGCCTTGAAGAGAGTAGTTTGGGAAGCTTGGTCTCTACCTAAGTTCTCTTTCATTTTGTGATTGGCAGTCAGGGGCCGCTAAAAACTAAGGATAGGCTACGGTTCATTCAGATTAATACCTATTGTAGTTTTTGCTAGAGGGAAGAGGAAACTTGTAGGATTTGTTCTTTATGTGCCCTTGGGTTGATTCATTTTGGAAGAAAGTAAGGGCATGGATCAAAGTCCAAAAGTGCTCATAAAATGCTTCGTAGTGCTTTCAGAGGGTTGCATGGTAATACAAAAGGTGTTACCACGAGAATGAAAAAGGCTTCTCTAAGTATTATGGTCTATCTTATTTGGCAAGAGTAGAACAAGAGGGTCTTTAAGAAAGCCTCCCAAGATATTGAGGTTATGGTGCATAAATTTCATATAATATTTTGTTCTATTCTTTACTTCAATGTTGCTTCAGAATGGATTCATAAACTCATGGGTCAGTGATCTTATTGGCTTTCATAGCTTATGGCTAGCTTTGTGGATGGATCTTTGGATTGACTGGATGATTTGGTTTTATTATTATGCTTTGTTTGTTGATCGTACCGATTTGAGTTGTGCTGTTGCTCAGCATTTTGGTGGGACACTAGTTGCTGCTATAGGATGGCTGAATTTGACATCTTTGGAGGTTAACGGTTCATACAGTCTGAGTTCCTTTCAAATGTGGATCTATATGCCTACCTCTTTTTCTGAATTATTTCTAGTTCTATTCTTGTGGGGACGAGAGTCAAACATGAGTGAGAGTGTGTGGGACAAATGATGTTAGTAAAAGGGAAACACAAGTGTTTGAGGGGACTTGTGTGAACCATATAAAATTCAGGGTGGCATGGTAAGGTTCTATTTTCAAACTAATTCTCTTTTTGTTTTGCAAGGTTTTAAATGGAGGCTTACTTTAAGGAACTGGATGCTCAAACAAATTTTGCACACTGTGTGTAATACACCAAGTCTTTAGGCATGTTAAATAACAGGATTGGTTAGATTGAAGGTGAATAAGTGAAATGGAATTAGATAAAATCAAAATATGTTTCATAAATTCTATATGAGAAATAAAATTTATGAGCGAAAGAATTATTTAAATCAGAGGTAAGATGAAATTACCTTGAATTTTAGAAGTCAGAAATGGGATAATACAAATGAAGATATTCGTATTGGCAAGTTGGTAAATAATGGTGGTTGGTACGTGTAATTAAACTGGAAAGCGGGGGCATAAAGGTAAAAAGGGCTGGAAAACCAAATAACATAAAATAAAATAAAAAGATATTGGCACGGAAATCAAGAACCCTAATCTAGAAATTTGAGGAACGGCGGCGATCGAGAGGCGGTACGGCAATTCCACAACGGATTGAGACAAGTCCGATGTCGAAAGACAGATAATGGTGAGGCGAGTTCAATGAAGCCTATTTCGAATTAAACGGAGGAGATTCAAGCAGGCAACGAATGTGGATTTTTAGGTTCATATATTTTCCCTAAACTTCTTCAATATTGTTCCTCCATTGTATGAAAATAGGTCTTTCAAAAGATCACGCAATTCTGGAAGTTTAATTCGGCCCTTCCCAAATCATAGGCAATATACTGGTGTTTGAGAACCAAGGTTTTTTAATCGTTCTTCGTACAATAAGATCGCCCCCACAATATTGACATGTGTATATTGGCAAGCCAAGATTAAATTCATGGTTATCACTACCAGTCTTTCACTCTCTGGTATTTTAATATTTTTTACACACATAACTTTTAGAGTACCTACCTACGTGTTCTAAAAATCATATTATTTCTCATCTGACTCAAGCGTTGGAGTGCCAACGCCAAAGAACAACAATCTCTGACCTGGCTCCTAACTAATGTGTTCTCATCTCAGCAGGACCATTGGCTACCGAAGAAGAAGAACTTTGCTGAGAAGACCTAGTTTGAACGAGCTAATACATGTCAAAACACGACTGGTTTTGTACATCATCAGATCGTCTGTGGGAAATGTTGGTTTCCTCTAACAATAAATCATGGTTCGAACTAGGAGCAATAGAGGCGAACAACACGCTGAGCCTACTGCCATTGGAGGGAATGCTCGGACCGACCAACTAGGCCAGCAGCAGCTTCAGGATCAACTCGCCCAGCTTATGAGAAAAATGACCAAGCTTGTTCAGAGGATGGATTGGATTCATGGGCAAAATATTGCACCACCACCTCGAGAGTGTACTCCTCAGGAATCTAAAGAGCGAAATTCTCAGATTGGAGAATCCGATAATCACCACCGAGAAAGGTCTTCGATTGGTACCAGCCGACGAACTCGTCCTACTCGTACATGAAGGGATAGTAAGTTCATTAAGGACGTGGTTGATCAGAAAATCACTGCCATGCAAGAACACCCACTCCTTGACACCATGGATTGGGATAGGAATCTTATTCCTCTGGCGCCACAGATACAAAGTGCTCGAATATCGAAGAACTTCAAGGTGGCTAACGTCAAAAAGTACAGGGGCAAAGGAGATCCTTTAGATCACGTCATAGGCTTCCAAACTATGATGGAGTTTTAATAAGCCTCCCCCGAGGCATGTTGCAAAAGTTTCCCTGTTTGTTTAGTGGGAGTGGCAAGGAGATGGTTTAAAGCTCTCTCTCATAGAAGCATACACAGTTTTGATGACCTCATTAATAGGTTCGTGGCACAATTTGCAAGTTCTCAGCTTGTGAAGAAGATCGCGCCACACTTGTCACTATTCGCCAGAAGCCTAACGAAAGTCTTCGAGAATTTGTCACTAGGTTTAACATTGACTGTTTGGAGATCCCTGACCTCCAACCAATCCTTGCCATCACCGCCTTTACTACAGGAGTTCGGCATACAACGCTGAAACACTCCCTACCTAAGAAGCACCCTAGGAGCATTCCTAAGTTCTCTCCAGGGTAGAGAAATACATAATTGTTGACGAGATAATGGCAGCACCACATGCCACTGACAAGTCCCTGACAGATCCCCCTCAAGGAAGAGGAATAGCACTAACCGATTGATAGGGGATAAGAAGCATAATGAAGGTGGTAAATCCTCTTCTCACCAAGATAACTGATCAAAGCCAATATGGTATGAATCTTACACTCCTTTCAACACCTCCCTAATGAAGGTTTTAAACGAAATAAAAGACCAAGATGTTGTTATTTGGCCTCCAAAGTTGAAGCTCACTCCCAGAAGAAAAGAGAGTGACAAGTACTACAAGTTTCATCGAGGGCCAAGCCATGACACTGATGAATGTCGTCAGCTGAAGGACGAGATAGAGAATCTCATCTAAAAGGGCTATTTCAAGAATTTTACTAACACGGTAGGAGAGAAAAGGGGACGAGATGGCAAAAAGGATATAAGAGATGACCAACGTGAATATAAAGTTGATGATAGACGACAGAGAAGGCGACGAGATAACTTTCCTTGGGGTAGAAACCGAGGAACTGCTGGAACCATTAGAATGATAGTTGGTGGACTTGCATCTGAAGGAGAAACATCTTCTTGAAGATAAACATATGCTAGAGCAGTTCATCAAGTGTTTTACCAAAGGATGAGGATGCAAACCGACGATGAGAAGATTGTGTTCTCAAACAAATATGGGGATGGACTTCATCAACCTTATGATGACGCTCTCGTCATCAATGCTATCATAGCCAATTATACAGTGAAGAAAATTGTTGTTGATAACGAGAGCACTGCAGATGTCCTCTTCTATCACGCGTATAAGCAGATAAATCTTCTGATAAAATTTTGAAGAAGTTCTTGTCCCCACTATACGATTTTACGAAAGAACAAGTCATTCCCACTGGAATGGTTACTCGACCCATAACCTTAGGGACACATCTGAGAACAAAATTTTTGATGGTGGAGTTTTTGATCGTAGATGTTAAAACCCCATATAATGCCCTCATTGGTCGACTATTTCTTTATCAAGCTTGGGCAGTTGTTTCCACATACTATCTCAAAATGAAGCTCGCTACTCGCAAGGGGATTGGCGAGGTGAGAGGTGACCAAAAACTTGCCCGCCAAATGTACCACACTGAATTAAAGGATAAGAAGAAGCCAGTTTCAACTCTGGAACTATTGGATGTCTGAGATACCATTATTCAAAAGCCCACAGTTGTCGAAAAAGCTCATTCCCATCATAGTTAAACAGGGCACATAAATAAAACTCTACCACGGATCCGAGCTAACTAGATACCTGAGTGCAAACATAACACGTTTGCCTTTTCAGAATATTGACACATTTGCATGGAATCCAGATGAGATGCCGGTCATACGTGTGGATGTCATCACATATCACCTTAGTATAAAACGTTGTAGCCGACCTATAAAGTAAAAGAAGAGAAACTTTGCCTTAGACAGGCAAGAAGCCATTAGAACCGAGGTGGGTAAAGTTCTCGATGCCAGATTCATACGGGACGTACAATACCCAAAGTGGCTTGCTAACGTAGTGATGGTGGCGAAACCCAATGGCAAGTGGCGCATGTGTGTAGATTTCACCGACCTAAACCAAGCTTGCCCCAAGGATCGTTACCCCTTCCCAAGATTGATCAATTGGTGGACGCTACCTCAGGAAAAGGGCTCCTCAGTTTTCTCGAAGCATACTCAAGATACCACCAAATTCAAATGAACAAAGGTGATGAAGAGCATACTTCATTCATCACTTCTGAAGGTACATATTGCTACCAAGTGATGCTTTTTGGGCTGAAAAATGTTTGGGCCACCTATCAGTGGTTAGTCAATAAAATATTTGTACTGCTGCTCGGAAACACTGTAGAAGCATATGTGGACGACATAGTGGTAAAGAGTAAAGTAGAAAAGGATCATACATTTGACTTAAAAAGTGTTTTCGAAATTCTAAAAAAATATGGAATGAAGTTAAATCTCGAAAAATGTGCTTTTGGAGTCTCTTCGGGAAAATTCCTCGATTTTCTCATATCTAAACGAGGAATCCAGGTAAATCCTGAAAAAGTTGAGGCTATAATCAACATGCAAGATCCAATGAACAAAAAGGAAGTTCAACAGCTGACTGGCCGAATAGCAGCTCTTAGTCGCTTCCTTGCCCGTTCAGGAGACTGGTGCAGGCACTTTTTCAATGCTCTTAAGAAAATTGACGTTTTTCAATTAAGTGATGAATGTAAGATATCATTTGAAGAATTGAAATCTTACCTCAGTCAACCACCGCTGCTTACCTCTCCCATCAACGGGGAGCTATTGTTTCTATACCTCGCCACCACTGACCATACTATAAGTGTTGTATTAGTATGGGAAGAAGAGAAGATTCAAAGCCAGTCTATTACACCAGCAAGGTCTTGGTAGGAGTATAAATCATATATAGACGAGCAGAGAAGTTCCCCTTAGCTTTGGTAACTGCTGCAAGGAAGTTAATAGCGTATTTTCAAGCCCACATTGTCATGGTTCTTATCGACCAACCATTGAAAGACATACTAAAGAAGTCGGACACTTCTGGTAGACTAATAAAATGGTCGATGGAGCTTAGAAAGTTCGACATCCACTTCGAACCCCGGAAAGCCATCAAAGCCCAGGCGCTTGCAGATTTTATCACTGAGTGTGAGCCTCCACTCAAGGATGAAGATAAGAAACCATGGGAGCTATTTGTTGATGGATCCTCAAATCAAGAAGAAAGTGGGATAGAAATCCTACTTCTTGGATCAAGAGGCATACATACTGAACACGCTCTTTGGTTCCAGTTTAAATCCTCAAACAACAAGGTAGAATATGAAACCCTCATTACAGGTCTTAAACTAGCAATAGAACTTGAGTAAAATACCTGATCATTAACAGTGACTCGCAGCTCGTGACCGAGCAAGTGAAAGACGAATATGTGGCGAAGGGTTCTAACATGATCATATATCTCTCCAAGGCCAAGGAGCAGATGGGCAAAATAGCAAAAGTAGAAATAATGAGAGGGCCCCGAGAGAAGAATCAGTAGGCCGATGTATTGGTTCGGTTAGCCTTGATTACAAATTAAGAAGAAGCAACTTCGGTAAGGATCGAAATCCTACCAAAATCGAGCATAGCGATGAAAGCCATCACCGAAATCAATTTAGGACGGTCTTCGATGGACCCCATAAAGCTTTCCTCAGTGAGGGAAAGTTCTTAGAGGACAAAAATGAGGCAAGGAGTCTCTGAGCAAGAAGCGCAAAATACTGCATCATACAAGGTGATTTTTACAGACGATTTTACACCCTTCTGTATCTCGAGTGTCTTGCTCCTCGAGAATCCGATTATGCTCTCTAGGAAGTCCATGAAGGGATATGTCGGAGTCATGCGGGGGCAAGGACTCTAGCCAATAGAGTCTAACAATGCGAATATTATTAGTTGAACATTAAGAAGGATGCCCAAAATTATGTCAAAAGATGTGATAAGTGCCAACGTCAAGCTAACACACTCCGTTTACCTCTAGTCGAACTAAAGAGTACACAAAATCCATGTCCATTTGCACAATGGAGACTCGATGTTTTGGGACCTTTTCCTCGAGGAATAGGACAAAGGACATTCCTTATTGTGCCTGTGGATTACTTCACAAAGTAGGTAGAAGCTGATCCACTAGCAACCATCACCGAACACAAAGTCAAGGACTTCATCTGGAAGATGATCATATGCTGATATGGGATACCTGTTATGTCGTTAGTAACAATTTAAAATATACTTACAAATGTACAATTAATATATAGTGAACAAGTAAGAGTCGATCCCACAAGGAGTGATGCTAATAGATATAATCTAACACTTGAATGTAATTGATACAATTATAAAAGGGGGAAAAGGGGGGAGGGGGTTAAATCTTGTAATAGATAAAAATTAAGACAAAGAAATTGACGTTGAGAACAAGAATGAGAATTAATATTAATGAAAACAATAGCTAAGACTCACTATCCACCACAAAACATTCAAACAATTTATAAGAAATAATAGACTAACAATTTAAACAAGCATATGATGACAACATTCACAACAAGGTCATGGCCAAACTCAAGTTGTATGATTCTCTCTTAATTGCATGTAAAGTGTATGGCGTCTACCTCATTACGCGTATTCTTAATCGAAATCTAGCATGGCATCTGCATCAATCAACAATCAAGAATCCAATAAGAGCAAAGAGAATATGAATGTCACAAGAATCCTAATACATGGTATTTGTACTTGGGTATTCAAGAATTGATTTTTCATAATTCATTTTCAACTGAATTATATGTTGCAAGAAAGAACATATTCAACAAGGCAATTGACCATGTTCTACAACAATTAATTCTAATACATGCTTCAAAGTTAGCTACTCAAAGAAACACAATACTAGAACTCACATAACATTGAAAAATCAAAATCATCATGCTTGTAGAAATTGAAATCCACACAACTTATAAAATTGAAAGCATGCTTAGGGCTTCAAGACAAGCCCTAACTAACAAGAGTTTAGTTATACATAACCAAATAAAACATGAAACATAAAAACATAATTACAAACACAAGCCTTGTTTTCTTCTTTTTCTTCTACTCTTTTTGCCTCCAATCCTTCTCTTCTTTCCTTCTTGTCTCCAAGCTCCCCCTCCTAGCTCCTACTCCTCTCTATTTATAGAGAAAATGAGCACTTAGTGGAGGAGTTAGTGCCATATTTTGGTGGTGGATTTTCCATCAAATTGGTGTGGTGGATTGTCCACTCTTTGAATGGAAATGGTAGCATCAATGACATCAACTTCCAATTACACACTAATCTTGTAACTTCATTCTGGGCCTAAACAAAGCCTATTATGAACTCAAACCCTTCATCAATATTGTCGATACAAATGTGTAGATAATTATGGGCTTTTGAATCACTCAATTTGGATATCAGACGCTCAAGTTATGGGCTTCTAAAGGTCTGGTCTGCAAACAGAAATTATGCTTCGGATATAACTTCCAAACTTGACTTCGAGGCAACCTTTAGAGGCCCAAATGAACTCAGATTTTTGTGAACCAATACTTCCTGAAAAGCTTGAAGTGTCCTCTAAAAATTTTCTGAAGATCAAATCTCATTCCGACAGCTCTTACTGCCTCTTAACCTGCAAAACATCCAAGAAGATCTTAAGTACAATAATCTTGAAAATTCACCTTTTAAGCACAATTTCTTGGCATTGCTTTGGTAGTATTTTAGTACTTTAAGAATGTAATTCTGGCACTTATCACAACCCCCAACCAGCTTATTGCTAGTCCCTAGTAATTCAAGCGTAAAAATGTTATGAGAAATGAGTGAAAGTAACAATACTAGAACAAAAGGTAAGAGATCACAATTCTTATCCAGATTAGTATAGTCACAACTTCCAACACTTGTGTGTGTGCTAAGCCAAAACCTTCATACCACAATCTATAATGCATATAGCCTCAAACAATTTATCCAAGTAAAAGCCTCAACTCCATATTCTCACAGGATATAGAAGGATTTTTGGGCTATGAATTTCTCTCATGGAGTTGGAAAATAGATATGCACTCAGAAGAAAATTCAATTTAAGGACAAACAAATAAACAAACATTGATCAAATGATAGGTATATTAGTTGTCAAGAACTTCCACCAGTCTTACCACAAACCTGCTTTGGAATTCTATTGATCAACATTTTCCAATTGACAAACTAATAGAGCCTTATCACAGAAAAACTTATCTACTGACGAATGACGAATAGACATGACAATTTTTTCTCTTTTTTTCTCTGTCTTCTTTCTTTCTTTTTTTTTCTTTTTCATCATTGTTTTTTTTTATGTCTCGAATTCATAATATAGAACATCTCAAACAAAGTCCCAGCAAAATTACAACATTGTTCTCAAACATTGATCAATATCATCCTCAGCATCCATCCAATCATTCCACAAACCATGTAATGGTGTTCATTGACAGCAATTATCCATTTCAAGAGATCAATGCAAGTTCATAAGTTGTTTACTCATTTCTCTCCACTCATTTGTGCTTGAACCAGAAAATAGTCTTAGTCATATGCATTATCATCCATCTTACCACAAGGCTTAGTATTGGTGGAAAACAAATGTGTTAAAAGTTGCTTTCGACTAATCCAGATAAAAAAAATGACTCAAACTAATTGTACCAGTACCAAATCATGAAACTGCATAAATATGCCACCACCCCCAACCTAAACCAAACATTGTCCGCAATGTGAAAATGACGAAGTATGGAAAAGCAATGCAATGAAAAGAAACAGAAGATAGAAAAATACAACCTGAGGTGGAAGATGCTCGGACAATGGTGGAAGGAGAAGATGGTTAGCGCCGCACCATGTCCATGAGGACATTCAGCATGTGTTCCAGCCGCTGTTGTCCAACCTCCAACCTATGCAGGCGGGATAAGATGTCGTGAATGTGGTCAGTCGAAGGTAGTGCAGCAGCAGAAGAGTCCGACGCTTCCAGTGGTAAAGAAATTGGACGTCGCGGTGTTCGTTGTCGACGAGCACTGGAAAGCATGTGGCTAGTACTCTGACGCCAGGTAGAATTCTCCAAAACAGTCACCGGATAATTGGAAGTTGTCTGACTGGGAGGTGGGAGAATGCCCATACTGAAAAGCAACCGCGTGATGAGCCTCGGGAAAAATAATCTCCCGACCTTGGTTTTTTGTTTCTCCACAAGGATCTTCGCCTTAAGAATGCTCTCAAGGTAAATCCGGCCAATATCAAACCAGGCTCCGCGATACATGTAATACAGGACGGAAAGTATGTTACCCTGGCGTTGTTGACTGTGTCCAATGGGGCAAAGGTTACTTCGGATGGCATCATCAAGCATCCACATCGTGGACGGCAAATAAGAGCGGCGTGTAGAAGCAACATTATTCGGATCGTGTCGCCCTTGACACAAATCATCAATCATCTCTTGATGGGAAATAGAGATCGGCGCTTGAAAACCTACAGCGACGTCAGCGGTAGGTGGATAACCTAAACACTTGCAAATATCCGCTGACGTGAATTGAAGCCGAAGACCAGGGATGTCAACCTGATACACTGGTGGAGTGCCAGAAGAGTGGGGTAACTTGAGAAGAGTATGGTAAAAGGAGCGAACGATGTGAGGATACACCGGCCATTCGTCTTTTGGATCAGGATCGACCAAGAACAGCAGAGAATGGTCACGGAGGTAGCTCATGGCCCATCGGTTGGCAGAATCGTTGAGGATTGTGGAATCGATTCGACGTTCTGCCAGGATTGTAGCTCTGGCGAATAATTCTACCGTCGCAACGTCATCACGGGGGCTGCGCAACATACTGTGATGGAGGAAGAGAAAGATGATCTGAAAAGGGAGAGTTGAAAAACAGGAATAAACAGAGTGTTAGAAGAAAACAATTAGGGTTTCGTTTTTTTTTTTTTTAAATCATTAGTGAAGAAGATATAAACAATTATATCACTAATTACACCAGGGAAATTCCCAGGAAAGATTGGAGGGACACAGTGGTCCACTTAAATACCAAACTCCTTAGACAGAATTTCCTTAGACATGCAATTAGTAGCATAATATATCATACTATCTTATCCGATCAAAATATATTTTGCGGAAGCAATCCCAAATATATAAATATAAATAGATATACTATTTTTTTTTTTTTTTTTTTTGAAATTGCACATGCACAAGTAAGGTAACAGAGGCTCATTCCAGTGACTTCTGTGCTAACGCCATCGAGTGTTTTCCTTCGGCCTATCAGGAGACCACAGCTTTTGTCCACAGGATCAAAATGTAAACCTTCAGGTCTTATACTAATGACAATACCGTCATGAGATGCTCTCCCTCCCAGCTGCCCTATAAGTAAACATTTGAAGATCCAAACCACATTAAGCTGGTGGAGAAAGCTCACACCGTAGACATATGGGCGCAATCAAGCCCCACGCACACAAAAGTGTACAGTGACCACCTCAAGGTGAAAGTAAAAGTGAATATGCTAAGAAAATGTGCAACTGAACTAAATGCTTGATTGAACACACAAAGATAATGAGAAAGAAATATGGGTTGCCTCCCATAAGCGCTAAATTTTGTGTCGTCAGCCAGACGAAATAGCGTATCAAGTGAGTGGAACAGGATCAGAGAGCCTTAAATTCTCATCAAAATGTTCTGTTGCTGGCTCTAAATAGTGCTTGAGACGATGACCATTCACTTTAAAAATATTTCCCGTCTGTGGGTGTTGAAGATTCACTGCACCATGTGAAAAAACATGAGTAATAAGGAATGTACCATACCATCGTGAACGGAGCTTACCTGGGAATAGTCGGAGGCGTGAGTTATATAATAAGACTTTCTGCCCAGGTTCAAAATGTTTTCTCAAAATGGTCTTATCATGATAGGCCTTGGTCTTCTCCTTGTATATTTTAGAGCTCTCATAAGCTTCATTTCGGAGTTCATCCAACTCACTCATCTGCAACTTTCGTTGCTCTCCTGCAGCCTTCATCTCAAAATTGTACTATTTGATAGCCCAATATGCTTTGTGCTCTAATTCGACTGGTAAGTGGCAGGGTTTGCCAAAAACCAACCTGTATGGTGACATTCCAATCGGAGTTTTGTAGGCTGTACGATAAGCCCATAGAGCATCCATGAGACGATCAGACCAATCCTTGCGTGAGGAGCTCACAGTCTTCTCCAATATCTGCTTAATTTCCCTATTACAGATTTCAGCTTGTTCGCTTGTCTGTGGATGATATGGCGTGGACACCTTATGTTTGACTCCGTACTTTTGCAATAGTGCTGCAAAAAGTTTATTATTGAAATGGGACCCTCCATCACTAATGATCGCCCTGGGTGTTCCAAATCTTGCAAATATATTTTCTTTAAGGAATCTGAGAACAACTCGAGAATCATTAGTCTTGGATGAAACTGCTTCCACCCATTTTGAAACATAATCCACAACAAGTAAGATATATAAATAACCTTTAGATGAAGGAAAAGGTCCCATGAAATCAATACCCCAAACATCAAAAATTTCAACTATTAGAATAGGTGATAAAGGCATCTGATTCCTAGATGAAAGATTACCTAACCTTTGACACCTATCACAAGTAGAGCAGAAAGTATATGCATCTTTGAACAAACTCGGCCAATAAAATCCACATTGCAATACTTTCAAAGCTGTCTTCTTTGGACCAGAATGTCCTCCACAAGCATATGAGTGACAAAACGTGAGTATGGATTGAAATTCTGATTCTGGCACACACCGTCTGATGATTTGGTCAGAACACCATTTGAAAAGGTATGGATCATCCCAAATGTAATACTTTGATGTTGTCACGAGCTTATCCTTGTAAGTTGTTGGCACATTTCCTGGAAGATCACCTGTAACAAGATAATTGACAATGTCAGCATACCATGGTGTAGAAATAGATAAAGATAATAATTGCTCATCAGGAAAATTCTCATGTAGAGGCAAAGAGTCTTCTTCGGTCACTGAATTGTTCACCAAACGGCTGAGGTGATCGGCCACTACATTCTCAGATCCTTTTTTGTCCTTAATCTCCAGATCGAACTCTTGAAGTAATAGAATCCATCTAATCAAGCGAGGCTTTGCATCCTTCTTTTGAAGAAGGTACCTAAGAGCTGCATGGTCAGAAAATACAATTACTTTAGTGCCAATCAAATATGCACGAAATTTTTCTAAAGCAAAAATAACAGAAAGGAGCTCCTTCTCTGTAGTGGAGTAGTTTAATTGGGCATCATTGAGTGTTCTACTGGCATAGTAGATAACATGAGGTACTTTATTTACTCGTTGTCCCAAAACTGCTCCTACAGCATAATCAGAAGCATCGCACATTAGTTCAAAAGGGAGGCTCCAATTGGGAGGCATCATGATCGGTGCTGACGTAAGAAGGAGTTTAAGCTTGTTAAAAGCTATCAAACATGTCTCATCAAACTCAAATGTCACATCCTTGGATAGTAAGTTACACAATGGCTTAGCTATCTTGGAGAAATCCTTGATGAACCTCCTGTAGAAACCTGCATGTCCAAGGAAAGATCTTATTTCCTTAACTGTAGATGGGGGTGGAAGATTACTTACCAGATCCACTTTTGATTTGTCAACTTCTATTCCCTTGCCAGAGATGATATGACCAAGTACAATTCCTTGTTGTACCATAAAATGACATTTTTCCCAGTTTAAAACTAGATTGCATTCTTGGCATCTTTCTAAGACCAAAGCGAGGTTATGAAGGCATTTATCAAAAGATGAACCAAATACACTAAAATCATCCATAAATACCTCAATAATGTGCTCCACCATATCTGAAAATATGCTCATCATACACCTTTGAAAAGTACCTGGAGCATTGCAAAGACCAAAAGGCATGCGCCTGTAGGCAAATGTACCATATGGACAAGTAAATGTCGTCTTGTCTTGATCTTCTGGTGCTATTGCAATCTGATTGTAGCCCGAATATCCATCAAGAAAACAATAATGGCTATGACTTGCAAGACGTTCCAACATTTGATCAATAAAAGGTAGTGGAAAATGATCTTTTCTAGTACCTGAATTAAGCTTTCTATAGTCAATGCAAACACGCCATCCTGTTTGAACTCGCGTGGGAACCAACTCATTATCTTCATTAAGGACTACTGTAACTCCAGATTTTTTAGGAACCACTTGTACCGGACTAACCCATTTGCTATCAGAGATAGGGTAAATGATGCCAACATCTAGCAATTTGAGTACTTCTTTTAGCACCACCTCCTTCATTATTGGGTTAAGTCTGCGTTGGGCATATCTTGTTGGTTTTGTTCCCTCCTCTAGTAGTATTCGATGCATACATCTAGAGGGACTGATTCCTCTGATATCAGCAATACTCCATCCGATTGATGTTTTATGCTCTTTTAGTACCCTCAACAATTTCTCTTCTTCTTCAATGCTGAGGTCAGACGCAATGATTACTGGCAATGTACTTTCTTCGCCCACATACGCGTACTTCAAATGCTTTGGTAGTTCCTTCAACTCCAATTGAGGTGCCTGCACAACAGATGGTACAAGTTTTGTCTTAGGCACTGGTAAAGGCTCAAAGGCAGAAATATACATACCTAAAGAAGGTAAGGCTTCAAGGCGAGCTAAGACTTTGCTAGCTTGTTTATCCTCATCGATGGTTCCAAAGTCATGAATTAAAACTTTGTCCACAATATCTCGACCACAACTTTCATTGAACACCTGTTGACAAATTGTATCTAACGCATCTAAGTGAAAACAGTAATGTTCATCACTTGGTAATTTGAGTTCTCCAAATACCTTGTACTCAATCGTTTGTCTCTGCACATTCATAGTTAGTGTACCCTTTTGAACATCAATTTTGGTACCTGCTGTGGCCATGAATGGACGACCAAGAATTAAGGTTAATTTTACTTCTGACAAAGGAATTGGCTCCATCTCCAATACTAGAAAATCAGCAGGTAAGATTAATCCGTCAACTTTGACTAAGACATCTTCCAGAATACCCCTAGGGTATTTGATTGATCTATCTGCCAACTAGATGCTCACAGAGGTCGCCTTTAGTTCCCCTATATTCAAAGATTCAAAAACAGAAAAAGGCATTAGATTGGCAGATGCACCTAAGTCAAGAAGAGCTTTCTCAAACCTGTGACCCCCAATGATACAAGGGATAGTAAAACTGCCCGGATCTTTTAGCTTGGGAGGGAGTTTGCTTTGTAGAACAGCTGAAACTTCCTCAGAAACCTTAATCATTTCAAACTCTTTGAACTTCCTCTTATTTGTGCACAAATCCTTGAGGAACTTTGCATATTTTGGCATTTGTTTGATGGCATCAAAAAGAGGAATGTTAATCTCCACCTTCTTGAAAGTATCCAAGATTCCTTGCATTGGATCTTCTTTCTTTGATTTCTGCAATCTGCTAGGAAAAGGAGCATGTGAAGAAATATAATTTGGAAGGTTAGAGTTAACCTTAAGGTTTGGCGTTTCCTGGAAAGGAGTAGCACTGCTGCTAGAATTTGGATCTAGAACCTCTGGATTGATCATATTGTCAGAGTCAAGGTTCTTCTCTTCTTCTGGCATGCTCATTTTTCCAATTGTTTTCCCTCCCCTCAGAGTGATTGCTTTAGCATGTTCATTAATCTTAGGGTTGACAACAACTTGGCCAGGAAGCTTTCCAGGTTCTCTTTGATTTAATGCAGTGGCTAAGTGTCCCATTTGTTGCTCCAAATTTGCAATGGCGTTATCAGTTTTTTGCATGAATGCTTGAGTGCTCTGTGCCATAGATGTAACCATATCTTCAAGTGATGGTTTCGGAGGCTCCACTTGAACCCGATGTTGTGGTAATTGAGCAAAAGGTTGTTGCATTGGTTGATTATTACTCCACCTAAAATTTGGATGATTCCTCCATCCTGGATTGTAGGTAGGAGCAAATGGATCATTCCTTGGCCTTTGCATTTGGTTTTGATTCTGATTTGGATAAGTACCGAATGCATTTATTTGTGCATCCAAGACCGCAACTTCATTTTGTGGACAACTGTCCCTAGCATGTCCAGGTGTACTGCACACAGCACACACTTGAGAGCCTGGAATGATTAACTGCTTCACCATATTTGTCAAGTTTGCAATTTGGGCTTCCATGTTTGAACTTGATTGTGCTTCGTAGATTCTAGCCCTTTTTTGAGGTTCTCTCACTCTATTGTAGCTCCATTGTTGAGAATTAGTTGACAGAGTTTCGAACATCTCCCTGGCTTGTCCGGCATTGTTATTCATCAATCCACCACCACATGTGGCGTCCACTATTTTGCAATCTGAATCTAGCATCCCTTCATAAAAATATTGCATTAGTAGCCATTCTTGAATATTATGACGACGACAAGAGCTTAAGAGCCTCTTGTATCTCTCCCAATATTCGTGGAATGCTTCTTCACCATTTTGTTGGATGCTCACTATCTCTTTCCTTATTTTATTTGTCTTTTGAGCTGGATGGAATTTTGTCAAGAACTTGTTTGCCAAATCTGTCCATGTTCTAATTGAAGCTCTTGGTAAAGAGTAAAGCCATGTCTTTGCTTGTTCCTTCAGACTAAATGGAAACAATCGCATATGAACCTGCTCATCAGTTAAACCTCTTATTTTAATTGTGGAACAGACATCAGAGAATTCTTTAAGATGCATGTGAGGATCTTCTCCAGCATGGCCTAAGAACGTAGGCAACAAATGAATCATTCCTGACTTTAGTTCAAAGTTGTCTACAGTAGTCTGGGGGTAGACAATGCATGAAGCTTGATCTGCTGCTTGAGGCACAGAGAAATCCTTAAGTGGCTTGTTCATATTATCTGGTTCTTCTTCCATTTGAACTGGGGCTGTGGGACTTGTAGTTGGTGATGACAAAGGTGATACCTCTAGAGTGCGATGGTCTCTTTGACAAAATAAACGGATATCCGCTAATTTTGTGTTTAACGAAATGTCGTCACTCGATAAGTTCTCAAGATTTGAGCTGGACATTCATGTATTTGCAAAATAGGAAAAATAACAATATAAATGAACTACTTAGGTGGCGAGGCCAACCATGAACATAAATTAATATAGAGAAAATTTGGTGGATGGCAGTGCCAATCACAACCAGAGGATTAAAGGAGTTAGTTGACAATACATAAAGAGTTAGTATACAGAAGAAATAAAATGGGGCAGAAAAGGCCAACCATAAAAAAAATGATGTTAGTAAATATTAAGGCATATTAATAGGCGGTAGAACCAGCCATTAATATTAATAGATATATACATATATTAAGAACAGTAGGCGGTTTGAACCAGCCATTAATAGAAAACAAAATGGGGCTTTAAGCCAACCACGTTAAATAATGACATGTAATGTAAAACCTTCCATGTAGGAGGTGCTAACAATAAAAATAAATAAATAAATTATATACAAGAGTTAGATGACATTATATTAGGTAATCACATCCCCGGCAACGGCGCCAAAAATTGTTATGTCGTTAGTAACAATTTAAAATATACTTACAAATGTACAATTAATATATAGTGAACAAGTAAGAGTCGATCCCACAAGGAGTGATGCTAATAGATATATAATCTAACACTTGAATATAATTGATACAATTATAAAAGGGGGAAAAGGGGGGGGGGGGGGGGGGGGGTTAAATCTTGTAATAGATAAAAATTAAGACAAAGAAATTGACGTTGAGAACAAGAATGAGAATTAATATTAATGAAAACAATAGCTAAGACTCACTATCCACCACAAAACATTCAAACAATTTATAAGAAATAATAGACTAACAATTTAAACAAGCATATGATGACAACATTCACAACAAGGTCATGGCCAAACTCAAGTTGTATGATTCTCTCTTAATTGCATGTAAAGTGTATGGCGTCTACCTCATTACGCGTATTCTTAATCGAAATCTAGCATGGCATCTGCATCAATCAACAATCAAGAATCCAATAAGAGCAAAGAGAATATGAATGTCACAAGAATCCTAATACATGGTATTTGTACTTAGGTATTCAAGAATTGATTTTTCATAATTCATTTTCAACTGAATTATATGTTGCAAGAAAGAACATATTCAACAAGGCAATTGACCATGTTCTACAACAATTAATTCTAATACATGCTTCAAAGTTAGCTACTCAAAGAAACACAATACTAGAACTCACATAACATTGAAAAATCAAAATCATCATGCTTGTAGAAATTGAAATCCACACAACTTATAAAATTGAAAGCATGCTTAGGGCTTCAAGACAAGCCCTAACTAACAAGAGTTTAGTTATACATAACCAAATAAAACATGAAACATAAAAACATAATTACAAACACAAGCCTTGTTTTCTTCTTTTCCTTCTCCTCTTTTTGCCTCCAATCCTTCTCCTCTTTCCTTCTTGTCTCCAAGCTCCCCCTCCTAGCTCCTACTCCTCTCTATTTATAGAGAAAATGAGCACATTGTGGAGGAGTTAGTGCCATATTTTGGTGGTGGATTGTCCATCAAATTGGTGTGGTGGATTGTCCACTCTTTGAATGGAAATGGTATCATCAATGACATCAACTTCCAATTACACACTAATCTTGTAACTGCATTATGGGCCTAACCGAAGCCTATTATGAACTCAAACCCTTCATCAATATTGTAGATACAAATGTGTAGATAATTATGGGCTTTTGAATCACTCAATTTGGATATTAGACGCTCAAGTTATGGGCTTCTAAAGGTCTGGTCTGCAAACAGAAATTATGCTTCGGATATAACTTCCAAACTTGAAGTGTCCTCTAAAAATTTGCTGAAGATCAAATCTCATTCCGACAGCTCTTACTGCCTCTTAACCTGCAAAACATCCAAGAAGATCTTAAGTACAATAATCTTGAAAATTCAACTTTTAAGCACAATTTCTTGGCATTGCTTTGGTAGTATTTTAGCACTTTAAGAATGTAATTCTGGCACTTATCAATAGCTCGGGTAATCATCACTTACAATGGATGACAGTTTGTCGGTAATTCCATTCGAGAGTTTTACAAAGATCTTGGAATCACTCTTATGATTACTGTTGTCGCCCACCATAGGCTAATGGACAAGTAGAGGTCACAAACCGAATAATCCTACAAGGCCTTAAAGCTCGTCTAGACCAAGCAAAAGGAGAGTGGACCGAGCAGCTTCACAACATCCTATGGCTTATAGAATGACACCAAGAACCTCAACTGGATAAATGCCTTTCTCACTTACATATGGAATTGAAGCAGTCATTCCTATTGAAATCGGTGTTACTAATCCTCGGGTTGAAGGGTTTGTTGAGAACGAGAACAATGAGTTACTCTTTAACAATCTTGACTTGAGGAAACTCGTGAAGAAGCTCGGATCTGAATAGTGGCTTACAAGTAGTGAACAGTTCGGTACTTCAACAAATGAGTCCGAATAAGAAAATTTTCAGAAGGAGATTGGGTCTTGAGGAAGGCTATAGTAGCTGGCAAACACCTAGGCAAGCTCGGGGAGACATAGGAAGGACCATATCGAGTTATTAGAGTCACGCTCGATGGAACTTACAAGCTTGAGGATCTCGATAAACCAAGGTAGATGAGACCTTGGAACGCAAAAAACCTCCGCCGATATTATATTTAAGTTTTGTTTCCTAGTATTTGTTTAGCTCTAAATGTTTACTTTCAACCATATAGCATATCCCTTGGATGGGACCTATAATTTCTTTTAAATAAACTCGACATGTTTACGACCGAAAATTCCTGATCGGAGCTTATCGTAATACTGGGTCCAAGGAATTAAATTAATTGGCATTACAGCTTGGATTGCTAAGCTACAATGCTCAGCTCGTCGATTTTACTTTTAATCACAGCTAAGCAATTGTCGGCTATGATGACCGAGCAAACGAGTACATCACAACTTAAAATAACTAAGTTACAGTGGTTTTCTCGGATGACTGTTACAACCCCTTATATGGTTTACAATGGTTAAGTTAAACAAAATCTACGATTCTAAGGCGCAATGCTACTACAGATTAATCGGGAATAAATATGGTGGTTGTTACAGTAAGAAAGAAAATTATACTTCAACAATATGAGCATAGCAATGATAATATTATCGATTAATAATATTAAATAAAGTAATGAAATTTTCATTACAATACGAGGAAAAATTTAAAAGAAAAAGGGGGGGGGGGGGCGGGATTCTTTAAGCTTTTTCTTGAGGAGATCGGAGAGGAGAGCTCTACTTCTTAGCTTCATGACCCTTCTTTGGGGAGCGATTAGCAAAAGGAGATGTGGTTGTAGGAGCAAGGGTAGAAGGATCACCTTCAATATCGACATAGGCATCTATGCCCTTTTCATAGGCATCCTCACTAACCTCTTACAGTGTCTGATATTGCCTGTAAGCATCTTGATGATCCACGCCCACTTCATCCTTCCAACCAGGTAGGGACATATCTCCTCCAAGGCATCCGAACTCGTTCTGGAGAAGACACCCGAGAATATTTGATGGCCACTTGGTAGCAGAAGAAGCCTTCTCGCTGAAGAAGGGATTGAAATTCCTTTGAATCTTGAAACTCTTTAAAACTGAGCTGATGACCCTCCTCAAAATCCCATGCTCATTCGGACTTAGCAATGGAAGAGAGTCTGCTGATCTTCTCTCTGGTCGAGGACAGTGATGTTAGCAGTCTCCTCGGCCTCCTTGGAGTTCTGCAACTCTTGGCGACACAAATTTATAACTTTCTCGGTGCGGTCTAGGGCACCTTTGACAAGGAAAATATCCCGGTCATGGCTGTTAAACCTAACGGTCGTGTCCTTGATGTCCAAGGTAAGACCGCCGTAGAGGGAAGTCAGTCGTGTTCATAAAATTGAGAATAAGGTTAGTTATCCTAGACCGATCAAAATGATAAAGGAAAAATACAACTAAAAACTCAAACGAGCACCAATCTCAGCCAGTTTCGTCATCGCTCTGTATACCCTCTCCTCAATTGATAGCTCCGAGATGCGCTGCCAGTCAGAAGGAGGGGCAAATTTTTCAACCATTTCAAGTGCCACCCCTGAATTGGTGACATTTTCAGATACCCTAACATCCCATTGAGGGTTATGGATGTCAGCCATGATTAGTGGAGAAGACGCAGACCGAGTAGTCATAGCTTGGGCAGGAGGAGGAGAGACTTGGACAAACCTGGGGTAGGCAATACCGAAGGAGGACCAATAGCCAAGCCCTTGCCCCTGCCATGAGAGGGAGTAGGTTTCCTTGGTCTCTTTGAAGCCTCAGCAGCAACATCCTTACCTTTCTTCTTTTTGGTGAGGAGGTCGATCTTTTTCTACAGATTGGCATAAGCCTGAACAGCTGACATATCTACATCAAACCGAGGAGAAACTCAATAAAACAACATTGAATCGAAAAGACCCAGAATAAAATGAGACCCCCACCTTGCTTGGCTTCTTGGACCGAGCTACTATGGTAAAATCCTTGACAGAGCAAACAAATACATTACTAGTGGGAGAGGATATGTCCTTAAGAGAGGTATACCAGTCAAACTCCTCTATTGACAGCTCGGGTGTTTGACGAAATTTACTGTACTTGGGGAACACCCAGTGGATTGGAAAGGGAAAGTCCTCGTCGTCGGCTAGAGGACCATTGATTATTGGAAGAGGAATAGTTGGGGGCACACAAACCTTTCTTAAACTTAAAATAACAAAGACCAAGATTTGCGGGAAATAAAAACATTCATAATCAAGTGAACTAAGAAACCCATGTTTTTTTAGCGTTAATTATTTACATTTCCATGAACAATAGTTTAGAAGGCATGAATGGTTCAACTATATGCCTCGTAAAAGAAATTCAGGAAGAGCAATTAATAATAGAGTGAGAATTGCATCTTTCGAAAGAATTTATGAGTAAACGAAATTACAAAGACAAAATACCCAAAATTAAGGACACTTAATAGCAAATATACTGGAAAATATGATGAAATTGTTGTGAGTTATTTTTAGAAAACTGCTTGAGAGGAAGTGCATGATGTAAACTGTGAATGTCTCTACATGATAATAATCATAAGTTTTAAAGGCATTAAAGTGATAAATGCCTATATAAGGTTTAAAGGCAGATAGTGTTCCATTAGAAATCTGATTAAGAGGCAAAGAACAACAATAGAAATTGACCTATAAAAAATACAAATTGGGCACATAATATTATACAGTGAAAAAAACTTTAATTATAGAGTGATGCATACCTTACTTGCGGGTTACAAACTCTTCCTGATATGTTTGATCTACTGTGGTTTGTTAACTTAAATATTAATTGTACATGACATGCATGTTAAATATATAATACAATAACTTAAAAACGATTAAAAAAAATAATATGTACGATTAATTAATAAGCAGATCTACCAATGCTTTAGGAGGTAAGAATAAGAAAAAAGTATTAGATCTAATAATCAGAATGCAGCTGAATATATCAGAGATCCACAATCGCGATTGTAGAGTTAAATAACTCCATGGCAATTCATAAAAATGCTATTGCCTTCTACATTCACATAACAGCTAGGACATACTGGTAAAAGAAGCAAGTTTGTACATTGTAAGTACATCTGAACTGACCTACATTTCTTATGAACAGCCGAACAGCTGTATTGACGAGGTAGAAGCCAGGTATGGCGTTCCCTACCCATACCAACTTGTGGGTAAGGATGAGTCTCTTTTTCACCCTAATCGAGGTGAGTTTTCTATCTCACTTAGATCACTTCAAGCAGGTGCTAGGATTCCCTTCCCATCAACCATTACAAGCCTCCTTCGTCGGTTCAATCTCTTTCCAGCCATCCTGCACCAAATTCATGGTACTTCCTTGGCAACATTCTTTGTCTCTCCTATAGGCATCATCTCGGTATCTCCACGTGGGTAATCCAACACCTCACTACACTGTGCCACCTCCTTAACTCTCCAGGTTTGTTTTACCTCAAGCATAAGCCAGGGCTAAGATCTCCACTATATAACCAACCACTAAAAGTGGAAAAACTCGTACGTTACAAGTCCCTCTTCCTCATGGAGAGGAACTTCCTTTCCGTACCACCTGGTCGGTTCTCCTTACCGATTGGTTTAACCACAATCCCCAATTGAAAGAGAAAAAACAAAAACTTTATGAGGCCTAGAAAAAACTCCTCGTCGTTGGGGCTGATACCGACATGAAGTTAAGCTTGCAGGACTTCTCGGTCTCTAATATTTGCTATGGGTCTCATCAAGGTTTGTTTTATGTTGTTTTTCAATTTTCAGTTAGCATCACTAATCAGTCTATATTTGACTTGCTGTGATGCTCTACATTTATTGCTGACTTGTCAGAGTACATGGCAATGAATGCAGCTCCTACTCCTCGGCAACCAAAGAGGAAAAAACCAACCAAGGGCAAGGAGCCTAAGAGACCACATGTTAGGGCTACGAGGGAGACTAGGGATGCTGAGATAGCCTTTACTGGCGCCACCACCTCAGTCACCACTGTGACTCGCAATCCTCCTCCTCGGTTAGCAACTTGTTAACCAGGGGTTACGATCCTTGCTTATCAAGTGAACGATCCCCTTGTAGGGCCAATTACCGAATAGGACTTTGCTCGGCATGCTCCTTATTGTGGCGTCAATCAAACTAACCGAGTGGCTACCAAGATGCTAAAACACCTTGCCACCCCTACTGACTATGACAGGGTGTCTGGCCTTACTGCTATGGAATATCTTACTCATGAACTCCCTCTTCATGCAGGTATCACCTTATACCTAAGCTCCGTATATGAATTTTTAGCCAAAATATTTCTAACTTTTTTTCTCTTTTTCTTGCAAACTATCGTGCACCTCTCTGCTCTCCCTTCCAGCATTGCTCGGTTTGCTTATGAGGAGACCATGCAAAGAGAGAGGCCTAATGCGGTTGAGGAACGGGCCACCAGGTCAAAGAATGAGCTGAACTTGGTGAAGCCCGAGATGGAGAAGTTGCTACAAGCTCATGCTGCACAAGCTAAGAAGGCTCCTCAACAGAAGAGGAAGCTGAGAGAGAAGGTGGGCTCCATCGAGCATAATTTGAAGAACACAGAGGAGACTTACCAATGGCTTCTCTATGATGTCGAGCAGCAGACCATCCACAGGTTCAAAGACTCTGAGGAGTCCAAGGTTGCCTAAAGGGAAGAAGACTTCTATGGCTTCCATAGAGGTGCCAAAGAGTCTAGGAAGCTTATCTCCAAGGTTGGTCTGGACTCCTCTATCCTAGCTCGCTTATGCCCCTCTTTCATGGGGAAGGACCACCTTGAAGAGTCCAAGGAGGAGATCCTTGAAGCCTCTAGAAAAGTATAGTGGAGGAGGAAAATGGGGCTGGCTGAGGAGGATGTGTCTGATAAGGAGGTAGAAGTAGTGGAGGAGGAGATGGTGCATATTGAGGATGAAGCACTGGTGGACCCAACCCCTCTTCTTTTATTTTAGCCTACTAAGGAAGCAACCCTGCCCGATCCAAGCAACGCCCTCCTACCTGGAGAGTCAAGCTCTAGGCTCCCCCAAGAAGGCCTTCAAATTATTATTATTATTTTTTGTACTTATAATTTTTATTTTTATTTTTGCAAGTTTTATAAATTTTGGTAATATAGAGGTATCGTCCTTGTCAGTAGGCCGACCAGGATCCCCGGAACCCATTTTCCACAAGACATTTTCAAGAATAATATTTTACAAGTCTTGATAAACTAGGATGCCATCCTTGTCGGTACGCTGATCAGGCTCTCTAGTAACTCTTTTTTCACAAGACTTTCAGAACTCTTTGATATTGTACAATTCTTGAGAGGACTTGGAAGCCATCCTAGTCGATTGGCCGACCAGGCTCTCCTGTCCACCTTTTTGCACAAGATTTTCACAAATGTTGATATTATACAAGTCTTAAGAGGAGTGGGATGCCATCCTAATTGTTAGGCCGACTAGGCTCGTCGATCTCTATTTTTTTCCTTAAGGCATTTACAGGTCTTGATCGAACTGTTGTGCCATCCCGGACCCTTTGGTGTTCATCGATTTAGCACTTACACTCGTCCAAGGTGGACCTTACCGTGCAATGCTTTATTTTTGAAAAGAAATCTCAGTCTTTATTCATTCTCCTGTCATCCAATATATAGGACAAATACTAAAAATGGAAAATCCTATTTGTGAAAATAAAGTACTACTGCTACATAACTAGGTCTATTTCAAGCATAGTATCTGCGGAGATTATCCACATTCCAGGGCCTCATGTCCCCGGGCTTCTCTGGATCTTCAATCTTGTAGATGCGTTCTTTCAGTATCTTCACAACTCGGTAGGGCCCTTTCCAGGTTTCACCTAGCTTTTCTAAATATTTTCCTATGGCCACTACCTTCCTCAATACTAGGTCTCCCACAGAGAACTTTCTCTCTATTACCCATCTGTTGTAGTACTGAGTAGTTCTTTATTTTTACGCAGTAGTCCGAATCCTGGCAGTCTCCCTTGTCTCTTATAGGAGATCAAGGTTATTGAGGAGTAGTTCGCCATTCCATGATTCGTGAAATATGGTGGTCCTTAGTGAAGGGACCCCAATCTATCTCAATTCCAAATGAAAGGGAGAATAGAGTTTGTCTTGTTAATGTCCGAGGTGTAGTGCGGTATGACCACAACACACTTGGTAGCTCTTCAACCAATTTTCCCTTGGCTTCATCAAGCCTTCCAGGATGGTCCAATTTGTCACCTCAGCCTACCCATTAGCCTGTGGATGTGCTATCGAGGTGATCATTAGGTCAATGCTAAGGTCTTCATATAATTTGTGCATCTTCCTACTGACGAACTATCTTCCATTGTTTACCACCAGGGCCTGTGGTAACCCATACCTGTAGACAATGGTTATTCATACATACGAAGTCCATTACTTTTTGTTTCGAGATAGCTGCTAATGGCTCCATATCGATCCATTTTGTGAAGTAGTCGACCACTACAATGAGATTCCTCCTCTGTCTAGCTATTTGGACAAATGCTCCAAGGAGGTCCATGCCCCATTGTGCAAATGGGTAGGTACTACCTCGTATTCTACTTCATTATTTGAGGCCTTGAAGTTGAACCATAATGTATGTTCCATAGTCATGCCGCTTGGATCGAGTAGAGGAATACCGGCGACACTACCTTCCTGGTTGGATGACCCATCCATAAATAATTGCCATTGCTCGAGTTCAGCCTTGATATTATCCTAGTCGGTCTCTTTGTAGCACTCAACTATAAAATCAGCCAAAACTTGTGCCTTAATGGCCCGCCTTGGTTGAAACTTGATGTCAAACTCTCCCAATTGAATAGCCCATTTCACCAACCTCCCTAAAGTGTCCCACTTTTGCAGTACATTCTTGAGTGGCTGGTCGGTTAAGACGATGATTGTATGTGCTTGGAAGTAAGGCCTTAACTTCCTAACTACAACTATTAGTGAAAGAGCAAGTTTCTTAGCTTGGGTGTACCTTATCTCTGCATTTATCATAACCTTGCTGACGTGATACACTAGTCTTTGCACCTTGTCTTCTTTATTTACTAGCACTACATTGACCGTATGTTGTGATATTGCTGAGTAAAGAAACAAAATGTCTCCCTATTTTGGAAATCTCGGCAGCTCGCAAGTCGCAAACTTGCCAGTACTACCTCGTATTTTGCTTCATTATTTGAGGCCTTGAAGTTGAAGTGTAATGCATGTTCCACAGTCATGCCTCTCGGACCGAGTAGCAGAATACCAGCGACACTGTCTTTCTGGTTGGACCATAGGTCCTAAATTTGTGTTTTGATGCAAAAATACTAAATGTGCTATTTGAATGAATTTGGATAAAGCATGAAATGATCGTGGTAATTGATTTTAAGTATATCATTATATATAATTTGGAATCATTTTTGATCATATTTTATATGAATTGAATGAATTTGGACTTGTTCATTTTCGGATTACAAAAACTGCTTAAACATCACACTGTGTATATGTCGTTTGAATAGTCACAACTTATTCATACGATCTCCAAATGACTTTATTATTGTTCTAAAATATTATTAATACATATGGAAACATTATTGTTTTGAGATTATGAATCAATTTTGAGTGAAAGATGTTCAATTTCTCTGTTGAAGTTAGTATAATTGTGCAGATATTATATAACACTGTTTGAGATTACTTGCTGAAATTGAGTGACAAATTGAACTCCAATGGCTGTGAAATTTTTTGTGCATATTTAAATATATGTAAAATGATATATTATGTGCTTATTTGAATTTTATTGAGCATATATCATATTGATTGACCTATGTCCAAGCGTTGAAGCTCCTTGAGCTTACAAGCAACAATGAGGTGCCTTGTCACCTATTTCTTTGTAGGTGAAATTAATTAAGTATCATGAGCTTATTTGGAGCATTATAACTCTGTTTTTATTGGTAAAAATTTGTACATTCATTTCTTGAAGCTTAATTGGTCAAGTTTGAGCATTGTCAACTCCATTTGAGAAAAAGTTTGACTTCTCATGAGCAAGCCTTGGTACCAAACGTATGAACTGAATATTATTGCTGGAGAATTCATTATTTGAGCTTCTATAAGTCCTCCTATGTGCTTTGTGCCGTGAAATCAAATTTAATTTGATTGGTCAACATTGAGGCAACATTTACTTTTTGGGGGACAAAGGAGGGAGAAATGGCTGGAAATTTTTTCCTTGTTCCATAATATAGAAAGGGTTGTTTGGCTTGGTTTGTGCAAGACTTTCATCATCAAGAAGGAATTATTAGTGCAACCAAACAAGCCCAAGCCAAATGAGATATTTTTACAAAACGATTTCTAAGGGCTCTATAATGAATGGTGGAGATTTATTTGGTTTGAATTAATGAAGGGTCAAGATTAAAAGAACAAGGGAGGGCCAAGATCAAGACTTAATTTTTATCCAATGGCCAAGATTATTTTGTCTTGAAAAGAAGAGAGGGGTTTGGCTTGTGTTGGAAGTTGGAAGAACATTTGTAAACATCATCAACCTATCATCTTCCTATTTCAAAAGAGAGATCCAAAAATCCATCAAGAACCCATTATTTCTCATTCCACCCGTGGGTATTCCTTTTGGTGTTCTTGAGTGGTTTTTCAACAAAGCTTCCCCTAATCTCATCTATATCTTCTTGAGAGCTTTGTGTGAATTTGTCGTAGAGTGATTGCCACATCTTGAGCCTATTCTTAACCATATTTGTGAGCATCATCTCTAGTCTTTGTGATAGTTCCTCAACCAAAATAGCTTTGAGCTAATCTTGAGAGAACCTTGTGCCTAAACACTTGTAAAGTCCTTTTGTGGACAAAACCTTGTTAGGTTGTGAGATAAGTTTGGGGTACAACTTGAAAACCCTAGTTCTTGGTTATCTTGAAACCTTGGTTGTAAAAGTTTGGGGTTAGCTTACCTAAAACCCTAAGTTGTTGGTGAACTTGGAAAAACATCATTCATTAGTTGATTTAGATAGAAATGAATATGATCATATTTCGGCATGTACTAATGCATAAGAAATTTGGAACATGTTAGAGTTAAAGCATGAAGGAACAAGTCAAGTTAAAGATTCTAAAATTGACATGTTTGTGCATCAATTTGAATTGTTTAAAATGCTTGATGGTGAATGCATTAGTGACATTTTTCCTAGATTGACAAAAATATGCAATGAATTGAATTCTCTTGGAAAGCCTTATGCTAATGTAGATAAAATGCAAAAGATCCTAAGAAGCCTTCCAAGATCATGGAGTGAAAAGGTCACCGCAATCAAGAAAGCAAAGGAGTTGAGAACCTTGAAGATGGAGGAGCTCATTGGAAGCCTAATGACTTATGAATTGGAAGTGATCAATAGAGTTGATGAAGATGCTCCCATAAAGAAAAATATTGCATTGGCCGTGACTTCCAAGCCCAAATCCAAGGAGTCCATGGATTATTCCAAGGAAGAGAAGGTTTCATCAAGTAGTGAGAGTGAAGATAGTGATGATGAGATGGCTATGATGGTCAAGAACTTCAAGAAGTTTGTGAAGAACAAAAGAGGTGGTTTCAAAAATAGAAAGTTCAAGAGTAAGGAGAAAGAGAAAGAGAAAGCTACTTGCTTCAATTATGGCAAAGTAGGATACTTCATTGCTGATTGCCCCAAAGCATCCAAGAAACATCACAAAGTGAAAGGCAAGGAGAAGAAAAAGGCATTGAAAGCAACATGAGATGATTCATCATCAAGCTCTTCAAGGGAGGATAATATTGAGCATAAGGCACACTTTCACCTCATGTAAAAAGGGGAGAAAGTTGACTCATGTTCTCAAGATGAGATGGCAAAAGAATCTTCTCTTTTAACCTGTGATGAATGATATGCTAATTATGATGACTTATGTGATTCTCATGGTATGTTTCTTAGAAAGTGTAAGCATCTCAAAAAGGAAAATGCTAGACTTATGAATCTTGATGAAATGCATGCTAATAAGCTTTAAGTGGTTAATGCTAAGTATGATGTTCTTTGTGTTAAGTTTGATAATATGACTATTGAGCATGATGCTTTGATTGATGCAAATAAATGCTTAAAAGGAAAAATGCCAATCATTTATCAAAATGCTTGTATGACCGAATACACTATTTTGAATATGCATGATTATGATTATCTTAAAGCTAGGGTGCTTGAACTAGAAGAAGAATTGAAATCATGGGATGATCATAAGTGCATTATGCTTTCTAACACTAAATCCTTGGAGGATGAACTTGATTTGATGAAAGAAAAGAATAGGATGTTAGAAATACAATTAGCTAAGTTTGTCATGAGTTCACTAAAAGTTGATGAAATGTTAGCTTCTCGAAGGCATTATCTTGATAGAAGTGGACTTGGTTATGATTCTTTGTCTCTTGATGGAACTAAACATGAGAGTCAAAACTCAATTAAGTTGGTGAAACCTATTTATGGTTCAACCATATACATATATGACCATAGGAGACTCGGCTAAGGCTTCAAAAGCTAAGGCCAATGATGCACACCCCTCAGGTGGAGCATCATCATCTAGGGCATCATATCCTAGAGTGAGGAAAACAAGGTTGCTTAGATTGAATGTTTATGCTATTGTGGCTAACCCTCAAGGATCCAAAGTTTGGATACCTAAAGTATCTTGAACAACATTGGTTAGGTGTGCTTAAAGTCTTCTTCTAAGCCATACCAATGGTTCTTGGTTAGTGGTTGTTCAAGGCATATGACTGGTGATCGATCCTTATTCACATCTTACAAGGAGAAGAAGGATGGTGGATATGTCACTTTTGGAGACAATTTCAAAGGAAAGATCCTAGACATAGGATCAGTTGGTAATGAAATTTCAGGTATTGGAAGCATTGATGTTTCAAAGTATAATGATCCTAATGCTAGCCGTGAGCTAGATATTGATATGGATGAAGCACCATTGGTGGAAGGCCTTAAGGAGATGAAAATTACCAATGATTCTACACCAAATGTACAAGATGAGGAGCATCCCATGATTATTAATGTTGATCAAGTTGCTCAAAATAATAATATGGAGCAATCAAGTACTACTCAATCTCAAGGCAATAGGATTCAAGGTGAAGGTCAAGCACAAACATCCTAAGGAGCTTATTATTGGAGATCCAAACAAGGGCATTCAAACAAGATCAAAGTTGAATTTGATGGTCAATTCTAATCCCTTAAACTTATATGCTATGATTTCTATAATAGAACCTAAATGTGTTAAAAATGTATTTTTAGATGAAGATTGGATTTTTGCTATGCAAGAAGAACTTGAACAATTTGAAAGAAGCAAGGTTTGGGCACCTTTTCCAAAACCTAAAGACCATAAGAACAAAATGGGTGTTTAGAAATAATGTGAATGAGAATGATGAAGTGATTGGAAACAATGCTAGATTAGCTCAAGGGTATTGCCAAGAAGAAGACATAGATTATGATGAAACCTTTGCACCGGTTGCAAGGTTAGAGGATATTAGACTTTTATTAGCTTTTGCATGCTATAAAGGTTTTAAACTTTTTCAAATGGATGTTAGGAGTGCTTTCTTAAATGGTGTGATAAATGAAGAAGTGTATGTTAAACAACCACCCGGTTTTAAATCTAAAGAATTTCCTAATCATGTTTACAAATTAGATAAAGCATTGTATGGCTTGTAGCAAACACCTAGGGCTTGGTATGAAAGACTTAGTAAATTCTTGTTAGAAAATGAATTTTCTTGTGGAAGTATTGATAATACTTTGTTTATTAAGTGTAAAGGTGATGACATGTTGATTGTGCAAATCTATGTTAATGACATTATATTTGGTGCTACATTGGAATCAACGTGTGATGAATTTGCTATGTGCATGAAAAGTGAATTTGAAATGTCTATGATGGGTGAGTAGACATAGTTCCTAGGATTGCAAATTAGACAAACCACATATAACATTCATATAAGTCAAACTAAATACACTTATGACTTGCTTAAAAGGTTTGGTATGGACTTGTCTAAAGAATGTTCTACACCAATGGGGGTGACCTCCAAATTAGAAGTAGACCTTAAAGGCAAAGAGCTGGATCAAAAGATGTATAGCTCTATGATTGGTGGCTTACTTTATTTGACCGCTTCTAGACCGGATATCATGTTTAGTGTGCGTATGTGTACTAGATGTCAATCTAATCCTAGATAATCACACCTCATAGTAGTTAAAAGAATATTAAGATATTTGAAAGATACACCAACTCTATAGTTATGGTATGATAGAAAATCTTCATTTGACTTACATGCTTTTAGTGATTCCGATTATGGAGGTTGTAGAATTGATAGGAAGAGTACAAGTGGTACATGTCAATATCTTGGGAATATGCTTATATCTTAGTTTTCAAAGAAACAAACGTGTGTTGCTCTAAGTACAACCGAAACAAAAATTACTTAAGTCTTTGAGCTTTAAAGCCTGTCAACTTCAAATCTGGATTCAAGCTTCTTCCTAGAGATCTCTTGCTAAAAATCTGATTATCATCAAGCTATCATCTTCCTATTTCAAAGAGAGATCCAAAAATCCATCAAGAACCCATTATTTCTCATTCCACACGTGGGTATCCTTTTTGGTGTTCTTGAGTGATTTTTCAACAAAGCTTCTCCTAATATCATCTATATCTTCTTGAGAGATTTGTGTGAATTTTTCATAGAGTGATTGCCACATCTTCAGCCTATTCTTAACCATATTCGTGAGCATCATCTCTAGTCTTTGTGAGAGTTCCTCAACCAAAATAGCTTTGAGCTAATCCTGAGAGAATCTTGTGCCTAAACACTTGTAAAGTCCTTTTGTAGACAAAACCTTGTGAAGTTGTGAGATACGTTTGGGGTACAACTTGAAAACCCTAGTTCTTGGTTATCTTGAAACCTTGGTTGTAAGAGTTTGGGGTTAGCTTGCCTAAAACTCTAAGTTGTTGGTGAACTTGGAAAAACATCATCCATTAGTGGATTTGGAAATCCTAAGCTTGCAGGCTTAGATAGTAGATGTAGGATGAAGGACTCTCCGAACCACTATATATCCTTGAGCACTTTATTATTTCTTTCTTTAATTGATTTTGTGTGTTGATCATTTTCTTGAGGTTGTTAATTGCATTAGAGGAGGTTTCTCTAAACTATTAGGACACACTTTTAATTGTTAATTATTTTGGAACATCAATCTTTCCGTGCATAGTTCATATAGCTAGACTTCGATCTGAATTTTTGATATAGTGTTCACTAAGGGGTTTACATATTGCATACCAATTTTCGTTACATTTTGACTTGAATTGATAGGTCAAATAGTTTTTATCATTTCGGTGTGCATATTTGATTTGAACACTAATCTGTTTGTGTACTGTTCATATAGCTAGACCTTGAATTTTGATCTAAATTTTTGATATAGTATTCATTAAGGTGTTTTTATATTGCACATCAACTTTCGCTACATTCCAACTTGAATTGCTAGGTTAAATTGCTTTTGTCAATTCGGTGTGTAGATTTGTGTTTATTGACATTACATTGTGAGTTTTGTGTATTTGTTAGGTAAAAATTCATTATATATTATATCACATATTTTAGTTGACTTAAATTTGTGTAGGATAATCATAAGATGCCAATATTGCATGTTATGTGATATTTGATAATCAATTGTTAAATTATAAAAAAAGCTTGCCTTTGCAATTTGGGAACACAATTCACCCTCCCCCTCTTGTGTTTGCCTAGGTTTTTCACAATTGCCATTGCTTGAGTTCAGGCACGGTATTATCCTAGTCGGTCTCTTTGCAGCACTCAACTATAAAATCAGCCAAAGCTTGTGCCTTAATGGCCTACCTTGGTTAAAACTTGATGTCAAACTCTCCCAATTCAATAGCCCACTTCACCAACCTCCCTGAAGTGTCCGACTTTTGGAGTACATTCTTGAGTGGCTGATCTATTAAGACCATTATTGTATATGCTTGGAAGTAAGGCCTCAACTTCCTAGCTACCACTATTAGTGAAAGAGCAAGTTTCTCAACTTGGGTGTACCATATCGCTGCATCTATCATAACCTTGCTAACATAATACACCGGTCTCTGCACCTTGTCTTCGTTATTTACTAGCACTACACTGACCGTATGTTGTGATATTGCTATGTAAAGATACAAAACTTATCTCAATTTTGGAAAAGTCAAGAGTGGAGACTGACCAAGGTAGTCTTTTCAAAGGCCTTTTGGCACTCATCTGTCCACTTGAATTCCTTGTCCTTCTTTAATGCCTAAAAGAATGGTCTGCACTTGTCTCCTGACCGTGCTCGGACTTCCTGAGGATTGGTCACCTCGCTTCCAGTTCTTCCTTCTTGATTTCTTATCACTGCTTGGTCGGCTGCCTCTCAACCCTTGTAGGCGGCCCTTGTCACTTAAGCCCTTTGCTCGGTCAGGGGAGTGGTGGCCTTGATATACTTCTTAGTCCTAGCAAGAAGTTCGTCCATAGTCTGGGGTGCATTAGGCAAACCGTCCAAATCACAGCTGCATTTTCCACAGCAATCCGAACATTAGGGATCTCCAAGCACATCTCGTTGAACCTCCCTATAAAGTCTTGAAATGACTCCCCTCTTTTGTGTTTAATTACCATCAAATCTTGGTTATAGGTCTTTGGCTTCCTGGAAATTGTGAATGGGAGATTGAACTTCCATGAGAGGTCTTGAAAGCTATAGATACTGTGCCTTGGATGTTCAATGAACCAATTCCAAGCTGGTCTAATAAGTGTGGAGGGAAATGCCTTGTATAAAATTACATCCGAGGCTCCCCGACATTCCATTTTAGACTTGTATCTCTTGACGTGGTCATAGGGAGCCTAAAGTCATGAGGTATCTCATTCTTAAGAATGTCCCTAGACAAAAGAGTCATGGAACTATCCCACATCTCATTACTGATATTTCATCCTTGCAGGGCTGCCAACTTGCGGTCTACCTCTTGAAGATATTTGTTTACATCCGCATTGATGTTAGGGTGATGTGTGTTTGTTCTAGTGCTGGTGTTGGAGTTCTCGTCTCGGTTCTCATCCCTTATCTTACTTCTGGAGTCTTAGAGCGAGAGTTTCTATCATCTTCGTTCCTTTGAGTCCCGTGAGGTGGGACTAGTTGATTAGTCATCATCATCTCAGTGAGCAGATGTACTTGTTGCTAGAGCTTAAACTGTTCAGCATTAATAGGAGGATCAGCTGCCTCCTATGTTCGTGCCCATGGGTTTCTCCATCTTAGACTTGGGGTGCTCCCAAGGGTGCATTCTGTCTTTTGATGTTCTCCAAATTTGGGAATTTTTACTCAGTCTCATCCGCCGGATGTTGAGCATGAGAGGTCTTAGGATCATTCACTTTGGTTCTCCTAGGTCTAACCATTGTGAGTTAGGGAATTAGAGTTTCCCACAGATGGCGCCAAAGTTATGATATCAAAAAGGTGTCAGTTCCAAGAAGACGATTAGTCGATTAGACCTATTTCCTTGTACGACAACCGTGGGTGAAGATCCTTCCTGCGTAATAAGCAAACGTGAGCTAAAGGCCGCACCAGAAGTTGTCCTCTAGCGTTGGCGCTCCGACTCTTAAGTCAGTTTGTACTCTAAAGCAAGGAGAGCTAGCTAGACCAGAGCTCTCTATAAGCAAAAATACAGATTGTGATTAGATTTTTCATACCTAACTTTGAGAGCCATATATAGAAGTTGAGGAATCTAAATTTGACTAATATTATGACTCTCTCTTATTTGCATCCACACCGTTGATCTCTATATGGAGTTTGAGCCTTAACAGGACTCTTATCTCAGTAGGATTTAGAATCATCTTCAAGGTTGATCTCCTAATCATGGTAGGAAACTATGCTCTGTTGATTTCTTCCTCGGTAGGCCGAGGTGCTATCCTTGGTAGGACATTGATCGACATTCTCTCATACTGCGGTGCTCACCTTGGTAGGGCTTTGCGGCTTATTAGCCTTCCCTACCGAGGTGACCTCCTTGGTTAGGCAAGGTTGCCTCTTGAGCCTATCCAGCCTAGTTCTTATGGGACACGTGTCAAAACCTTATTGCTAGGAATATTTGGGTAATATGAGAGAGTTAAATAAATCCATGAAAATTCATGCAAGTGCTATTGCCTTTTCGCATTCACATAATGTATCACACTGGTAAAAGAATCAAGTTTACATACTGCAAGGATAGTAAGCACTTTGGTAAATGGCAGCATTATTGAAGTTTACTTTCATGGATGTGAAAAAGATCTTAACAGTTGCATTCATACAATTTTTGCTATGGTAAATGACAAAATTTATCAAGTTTTCTGACATGTATAACAGACTTATGCAAATGAAACAAATAATATACATGCCGAGTAAGTTTTTCCTCATTGGACACACCAATTGATGACTAATAAACCAAGTAACCCAAGTAACGAAAGCTGAAAACAATTACGGTACACATCAGGGATGAAAGCTTACAGATTCGATATGTAAGCAACGTATTTATTTGTTCCTAATGATTGTGTTTATTTTTTTACCGACAGATTATCAATGGATTTAAAAAAAAATTAACTTTTTCATCAACGGAAAAATTAGCGACGGATTAAAATCTGTCGGTAAATCCGTCATTAATTTACTAATGAAAATAAATTTCGTCGGTATTTGATTAGCGAGGAGCGCTTTACCGACGGAACAAAATCCGTTGGCAATCAATATTAGCGACGGAATTCTTAGATTACCGACGGAAAAATCCGTCGATAATCTGCGAAATTCTTGTAGTAAACGAAGAACGAACATCAATCATGAAAAACAAACGTAAGCAAAAATGTCCAATCAAAATTAGAGAATTGCAAAAATCTATACAGTCAAGATCCGTTGAAAAATGGAAATATGAAAATTCAAACTATAAGCATACATGATGTAGGGAAAATAGAAGACCTGTACAATTTTTATTTTATTATAAGAGGTTGGTAAAATGTAATGCAGAGAAGATAAATAACATGGTCTATCAATGCATTTAGAGGGAAAAACGAGAATAGGACAATGGATTTTAGAATCGGAATGATGCTGAATCGTTAACAAATCCCCTATTATAATTGCAGAGTTAAATAAATTCATCAAAATTCATTCGAGTGATGTCACCAACGGTATAAAAATCGAGCTTATATATTGCAAGGATGATGAACACTATGGTAAATGACAGCATTTATAAAATCTTCTTTCATGGATGTGTATCCCAACATGGGCAAGAAGAGAAGCCCACCGCAAGAGAATGTTTTATTGTACTAAAAGGAAGTTTTAAAAACCCACTGCAAGATAAAATTTTACTATGCTAAAAGGCAGTGTTTATAAACTTTAGTGTGTATCTCAAAATGAATAAAAACAGAAAATAGTTGGAGTGTTATAAAGTTGAATGAAGTCAGAATTCAAAGAAACAAAAAAATTAAAAAGGGCAATTAGTACTATTCAACAGGAAAAATAACATATTTTTGCAATCGCTTTGAGACATTAAAACAGTCCAAAAGAATAGCAAATGTGCAGGATTCACATCTCTTGATATTAAGCGAGCTTCGTAAAAGAAAAAACATCTCGTATGATGGCACTTGATCAAAAACTTGATTGAACCCAAACTATATATGTTGGCTTCTACTGAATTAATACATATGGGAACTTTGCAAGAACCTGTCACAGGAGTTATTCTTCGGCTCATAACTGCAAGTCCCAAGAGACTAAGAAAGCTATCACCTTCACGGTGTTGGGCATCTCTGGTGAAGCTAATAGTCCATGAAAGCCCAAAATGGGTAGTAGAGAAATTGTCACTTACTCTTTTAGTTGTTTCCTACTTTTAATTTTTTGATCCAACACACTACCACCCTAATAACTCTACGCTGCGCATGCCCAAATCATCTTACGCCTACCCTAGATCAAATACTGTTATTTCTTATCCTTTCCTTACTTGTGTTGCTACAAGACCAATTCAACATTGTCATTTACTAATCTATGTCGTACATAATGAAGACAGAAGAGAATACGCACTGTTTAAGCAACGATAGCACAATAATCAGCTACGTAAAAACAAAATAAAACTAAAACCACATAATGAAGTTGAAAGAGGGTAAACACAGTTTGAGCAAAGTTAGTACGACAAACAGTAACGGGTAAACCAAAAAAAAAAAGGAGAGAAAAATAACGCAAAGGTAGTAACCACTGCAAAGGCATTTGTTGGACTTGGGCTGGGTCGCCAATGTGGGCTAGACTCAGCCCAGCCCATTTATTTAGGGAGTTGAGGCAGTTGTCTTGGAGACAACTGCTCTCAACTGCCAATATACGTTAAACGTATGTTGGCAAGGAGAAACAGACGCTCTGGTGGCTCCCAATCTATTTTCTCCAGTTCCTGAAACAAGAAATCAAGGCTGTTCGTACTATGGAATCTCTCTCGATTCTAGTAATTGGAGTTACGAGTTGAAGCATTGGAACCTACTACGATCCTGTCAAATTTGTCGTACCGATCAAGAAACAAGTAAGTATTTCTTCTTCCTATCGAATCAACAATGGTATCGGAGCCGAGGTTTATAGTATGTTTCATGCTCGATTGCGTGTTTTTGTATGGTTAAATCGGATCAAGTCAATCAGGTCAAGGACCCGGGTTTGACTCGGTAGGGAACCGCGGGTCGGGTCTGACCCGCGACAAATTATTTAAGAAAAAAAAATTATTAGCGCTCGTTGACCGCGCGTCTAGTACACCGCGGACTCTGATTGGCTTCTTGTTTTTTGGCGCGTGGGGGCGCGTGCAACGTGAGAGAATTATTATTATTTTTCAGTGAATTATTTATTTATTTTTTAATTATTTATGATTTTTCTGGAATTTTTTGAATTTCTGAAAAATTTAGTACATGTTATAATTAACTAATTACTAAGTTAATTATTGTTTAATTGATTATTTCTGTATGTAGTGGCTACACGAGCACAAATAATTCATTTATTGGTATATAAGAAGAATGCATCACATACGATTGCTGAGCATATAGATTATATGTTTTATTGGATTCACAATTTGTGGCATCGTGATGTTCATGAGTTCCTTCTTGAGCAACAACTTGAGATTGTGCTCAATGCTCTACCGGATGAATGGGAGTTTGTTCGTCAGGCGTTGAAACCACGGTTGAGTTTTATTAACTTCAACACTCTCGCTGATGAGATACTGCTTGAGAGGGAGCGCCAGTATACCATTATGGGTATACGTCGAACAGGACGAAGCGCAAGGTCTCTGGAGCCTGCTGCTCGTTTTGTTCCATGGTATGAGGTGTATGAGCTTGGTGGAAACAGTGATGATGACACGGATGATGTGATAGCTGATCCTGATTATATGCCTAGGATGTGATATGTAGTCTTTCTATTACAGTATCACATTGTACATATTTCCAGTACGTTTGCTTATTTGCTCATGGATGTACATATTTGATGTTTTATTTAATTTAAAGCATGTTTCTTTTGTGTAATTTATTAATTTAGTTACATTAAATAAGCATGTATGGAAATATTTAAGATAGTGGGAGGTTTTAGGTTGGTAGATTTATGAAATAAATCTTACCTAATAACCAAAATGTTGCGCATGTTTAAATTAAATAATAATAATTGGACTATGCTAACAGAAATTGATTGAATGTGTAACATTACTTTCGTTGCTGTTGCATGTGTTACATTATTATTAATTAATTTAGAAATTTATGGCAAAACATTGTTTAAATAATTTGAATTGTACAAGATCCTAATTTAAGTAATTGTCTCTAGATATAGTTGAAATGGCTGCAACAAAAAGTATTGTCGCTGATTTGAACCACGGAGACAAACTGAATGAGAATAATTACGATGTCTGGCATCGTAAGATTCAGTATCTCCTGGAAGAGCAAGACATGCTGGAATTAGTAACACAACCCATGGCTGAACCTGAACAAGGCAACACTGCTCAACATAGGCGTGATATGGAAGCATATCAGGCCTATAAGCGCAAAGATCGTGTGGCTCGCATTTTGATGTTGAGCAGCATGAAGAATGATATGATGCTGCGATTTGAGAGGCATCGTTCTGCTCAAGCAGTTTGGGATGCTGTGAAGCTCCAGTATGGTGGAACTTCAACAACAAGGCTGCGTCAGTTAACCGTCAAGTTTGATGGTTATAAGAAGCGCCAAGATCAGACCATGAGGCAGCATCTGACGATCATGTCTAACATGATCAGTGAACCGAGGGCTACTAGGCATGAAATGACTGATGAGCAGCAAGTTCAAGCTGTGATTCGCTTTTTGCCAAGAAATTGGGAACACATGCGTGTTAACCTTACCCATAACGACAACATCAAAACATTTGATGAAGTCGTTCATCATGTTGAGCTTGAGGAAGATCATCTTCTCTCTGAGAAGCCTGATAATGAAGCATACTTGACTGAGTCCAAATCGCGAGGAGCACAAGGCTCTGGACGCAAAAAGTGGAAGGGTAAAGGAAAGGCTTTCCATAAAGGCAAAGAAGGAAATGAAGCTAGTACTAGTGGACACAAGCGCAAGCGTGGGAAACACGGCGGCAAGAAAGGCAGAAACAACAATTGTTTCAATTGTGGCAAACCTGGTCACTTTGTTCGTGATTGCACTGAGCCAAAGGTATTGTTTGCACAAATTTGTCCCTCTAACTTATATGTTAGTAGTTGTTTAATGCTTGCTGAGACTGTTCCTTATTGGACTGTAGACTCAGGAGCAACCGACCACATAACAAGGGACCGAACAAACTTTATGGAATTTCGTCGAATTCCTAAAGGAAGTAGGAGTATTTACATGGAGAACAATGCTTCCGCTGATGTGCTTGGGATCGGTACCTGAAAGCTAGAGTTGCGGGGTGGTCGCACACTTTACCTTCATGATGTGCTCTACGCTCCTGAAGTTCGACGAAATCTTGTTTCTGTTATTGTCTTATTAGAACTAGGTTTTGAGCTTCAGTTTGCTAAAGGTTGTGTAAAAGTATTTCTGGACAACGTCTATTATGTTTTTGGCTATGTTTTAGATAGATTTATGGTGATGGACACCACTAATATTGTTCTTAAAGACAATTCGTCTATCTATGTTATTGGTAATCCAAGTTCTGTTCCTAATACTGCAAGTGTTTTATGGCATGCTCGATTAGGACACATTGGGCAAGATCGATTAAATAGATTGGCATGAGCAGGTCTCTTGGGATCACTCGCCAAAATAGAATTGCCCATATGTGAGCATTGCCTAGCTGGCAAAGCAACTAGATTACCATTTGGCAAAGCCAAAAGAGCCATTAGTCCATTACAGCTTATTCATTCAGACATTTGTGGACCACTGAATGTGAGGGCTAGGCATGGTGCCGACTATTTCATCACTTTTATAGATGATTTCACACGTTTTGGTCACATTTATTTGATTTCTCATAAGTCTGACGCATTGGATTGCTTCAAACGATATACTAATATGGTAGAGAATCAATTAACCATGAAGATCAAAACTTTAAGGACCGATCGAGGTCGTGAATATCTATCTGATCAATTTAAAAGTTTTTGTGATGAAAAGGGTATAGCTCGACAGCTAACTATTCCTTATACTCCGCAACAAAATGGAGTTGCGGAAAGGAGGAATAGGACCCTATTAGACATGGTTAGGTCGATGGTGGCGCAAGCTAATTTACCTATTTCCTTTTGGGGAGATGCGTTATTTACTGCTGCATACGTACTTAATCGTGTTCCCTTTAAATCTGTCTCATCCACCCCATATGAATTATGGAATGGCAATAAACCTAATTTAGGAAATTTGCATCCTTGGGGGTGTCCAGCTTACATTCATAATAATTCTCATCAATATGGGAAACTTGGTCCTAGGGGGAAGAAGTGTATTTTTATTAGATACTTTGAAACCTCCAAATGATTTGTTTTCATTGGTGAAAAAGCTGATGGGAGCGTGACAGAACTTGAGTCCCGTGATGTCATTTTCTTAGAAGAGGATTTTCCTATGAGGGGTGAGGTTAATAAAGATTTTAAATTTTATGAAAATCAAGAAAATGGCGCCCCAACCGCAGTCGAGGGATTAGAGAACACTCTTAATCCTCCCGTGGAACATGGGAGCAACATGGTGCTTGATCCGACTCCTATGGAGCAAGATCATGAGCAATCTAAACCTCGTCGAAGCATCCGTGAACGTATCCCACGTCGTCGATTTGAGATTGAGGGGGAAGCATTCATGATTGCCCCACAGGATGATGAAGAGCCACAATCGGTAAAAGAGGCTCTATCTGGTCCTAAGGCTAAGGAATGGAGTAAAGCTATGGAAGAAGAAATGGAGTCAATGAACGCTAATCAAGTCTGGGACTTGGTTGATCTACCGCCTGGGCGAAAATCCATTGGTAATAAATGGATTCTCAAAATTAAACGTAAGGCGGATGGGTCCATAGAAAGATATAAGGCTCGACCAGTAGTAAAAGGCTACACACAAGAAGAGGGAATTGACTATGAAGATACGTTCTCACCTGTTGTGAGAATTACTTCTGCTCGCCTCGTTCTAGCTATAGTTGCATATATGGACTTAGAATTATTCCAAATGGACGTAAAAACTGCTTTTCTCAATGGAGAACTAGATGAAGAAATCTATATGGATCAACCTTTGGGTTTTGAATCTAAAGGACAAGAGCGCAAAGTTTCCAAGCTCAAAAGATCTATATATGGTCTCAAGCAAGCATCTAGGCAATGGAACATCAAGTTTCATCAAGAAATCCAAAAGGATGGATTTACGATGATAGAAGAGGACCATTGTGTGTATTTAAAACATTCAAGTGATGGTTTTGTAATTTTGTCCTTATATGTCGATGACATTCTAATAGCTGGAAACAACAAAGAGATGATTGATACCACTAAAAAGTGGTTATCGTCAAACTTTGAAATGAAAGACATGGGTGAGGCTAGCTACGTGCTTGGTGTGAAGATCATTAGAGATTGCGCTAAAAGGCTTTTAGGTTTATCTCAAGAGACTTACATCAAAAAGATGTTGGAGCGCTATCACATGCAAGATAGCAAGCCGATGGATACCCCTGTTGAAAAGAGTTTGAGCCTAAGTCTTGATATGTGTCCCAAGACTCCAGAAGAGATAGAAAAGATGTCCAGAGTACCTTATGCCAGTGCTGTCGGGAGTCTGATGTATGCAATGATGTGCACACGTCCTGACATATGTTATGCCGTTGGTTTGGTCAGCCGATATCAATCAAATCCTGGTCAAAAACACTGGATGGCAGTCAAGAGGATTTTGCGGTATCTGAAAGGAACTTCAGACTATATGCTATGTTATCAAAGGAAGAAGGATTTGCGCTTGATAGGTTACTCCGATGTTGATAGGGGAGGAGACGTTGATCAGTGCAAATCAACTTCAGGATTTACTTTCTTGCTAAATGATAGTGCAATACTATGGAGTAGCAAAAAGCAATCTTGTGTAGCCTTATCCACTATGGAGGCTGAATACGTAGCTTGTTCCGCAGCAACTCAAGATGCTGTTTGGTTAAAGAGTTTCCTGCAGCACTTAGAAATTGTCAAATCAGCATCAGAACCTGTGACAATTTTCTGTGATAACACTGCTGCATTGGCTGTTGCCAAGGATCCTAAATATCATGGAAAGACCAAACACATAAAGAAAAGATATCACTATATTAGAGATGTAATTACTGACAAGGACGTGGTCCTAAAATACATTTCTACAAATGACATGGTGGCAGACCCACTCACCAAGCCTATAGCAAGGGATGTATTTATGAAACATGTAAAATCCCTAGGCATGTGTAGAATGTAATATGCGATTAGGATGCTTGCAGTTTGTTGAATAAATTAAATGTTTTCTACATATTATTCAACATTTATTTTACGATATATACTGTAAGAGTATAGTTGTACAATTCAATAAGGTATGTTGATAGACAAAGATTGGCTCACTCACACGAGCAATCGCCTCTAGCGCTTGTCAAGCGAGTAGAGATGAGACTATTTGAGTTATAGCGCTTGATTAGCGACTTGAGCGCAGTGGGAGCGAATTTAATTCAAAGTCATCAATTTGGAGTCGCCTTGGTTAGGACCAAGATGAGATTCTTAAATAAGAGAATCGACATGAATGAATCCTCGCCATTCATGAGTCTATATGATAAAAGCTGAGTGTGAAGTTAGTCATCTGACACCTTACAAGTGAGTAGATGAGAAGTTCAGGTTTGGCGCCTGTGATTTGGTGACAAGACTAAGACTCGTATGGTATATTACCTCTAATAAGGAGAGCAATGACATACATTCTTTGTCTTAAGAAAAGAAAAGGGAAGCTCTGCCATAGCATGCATTTCATACTGCATGTGCTAGTCGACCTATTTGGAAGTGAAAGAATGGATCCCTACTTCTTCACTGTGTGAGTCCTAGAGAGATCTAGACATAGATCTCAATACTTTACCCTTTGCAACTTTTGACTATATCATGATGTGATGTAATAATGTTCGCTACCTTAAGGGTGTATTCTATGGTCATGGAATGATTCGACATAAAGGTGTACTCCTAGGAAAGCGAATTAATTCAGATCTAATTGATATGAGGGCAAAAGAAAGAACATTTTTGGCTTTACACCTATTGCCTGTATTCACCGGCCGGGATCATCTCACTCAAAGGAGTTTAATATGATTTAGAATACTTGTAATTGTTGTGATGGATTGAGTATATAATTCATGAGGGATTGAATAATACTCAATTATGTGTGATTCAAAATGTTTGGGGTATATAAGTACACTTTCGGGAATAATTATATTTTGAGGTTGATGTCTCTAATATGGCCTGTATGAGGTTTCTATATTAGAGCTCCCAATATCTGTGTGCTTCAGGTCGCACAGTCCGTTCACCTGTATGAATGATTTCTTATGCAACTATAGAGTACAGCCCATCATGGGCGAGTGGGAGATGTTGGACTTAGGCTGGGTCGCCCATGTGGGCTAGACTCAGCCCAACCCATTTATTTAGGGAGTTGAGGCAGTTGTCTTGGAGGCAACTGCTCTCAACTGCCAATATACGTTAAACGTATATTGGCAAGGAGAAACAGACGCTCTGGTGGCTCCCAATCTATTTTCTCCAGTTCCTGAAACAAGAAATCAAGGGTGTTCGTACTGTGGAATCTATCTCGATTCTAGTAATTGGAGTTATGAGTTGAAGCATTGGAACCTACTACGATCTTGTCAAATTTGTCATACCGATCAAGAAACAAGTAAGTGTTTCTTCTTCCTATCGAATCAACAGAATTACATGTTGGAATTGAAGCAAAACGAACATACTGAAATCCAGAAATGATCACATAACAGCAAGCTTAGCCTTACCAATTGCAGGTAGAATAAGCTCGAGAATAGAGAGGCTGTGCAGTGCAGTTGTAGCAACATAGTTGACAAAGTTAAAGCCTAACGAAAACCAATTCGCACGGAGGAACTCCAATCAAGAGATGTGACTTGATGGTTGACTAGATTCATGAACCACAACAGATTTTTGGTGCACTCGCGTTAATAAAAAGGTTGCCGCAAACTCGCGGATATCGTCGCACAGAAAAATAGCTGACCACGCACGTTTCTCTCAAAGAAAAAAGTATACGCCATGATACAAACAAACAGGCGTATGCGACCCAAACAATGACGTGGAAAACCACCAAGTATATATATATGAATGAACTGTTACAAACCTATGACGTGCTCTATTTTTGCATCATTATGTAACATTTTATATTTTAGGTTACGGTTTTTTATTATATGTTTTAAAAAAATAGCTTAAATTTGTTTTATAATCATTTTTTATTATTTAATTTTTTAACAAATATTTATTGGTTGTTATGCATGTTGATTAATCAAAACTACTTCCAAATCAAAAATATCTTTCATTATTGTGGTAGGCAAGAAAATTATTTTAGGATTTTTTGACCGCAAAAAGCATTAACTACACCACCTTTTAACCACAATTACGTTGGTTACCATAATAACGTTTCCCGAGGTAAGCTGAAACCCATTTGATCAAAAGATTTTTCGAATCATCCCAGCTTCTCTCTTGCTTCTAAAGCGGTGTGCAATGATTTTCAGAGAAGAAGTATCGCATCTTGCCGTGAAGTAATCTCAACAGCTTCAGTCCATTAAAAGGTACAAAAATCACTATTTTTACAGTATTTGGTGCAATTTTTTGAGCTTTTCTTTTTCATTGTTATATAAGTGGAACTTCATAACTCCATAATCTGAAACCCCAATGTTTTAAATCGATTGCATGTCATCTTCGAAGAAGGATTGATTGGTGATCATGAAGATAGTTATAGAGGCTTTCCTCGTTCTTAGACTGATTATGATTGACTTTTACGATCATTACATTGGTTGCCTATCAATGTTTTACTTGTTTTATTTGTTTTTTGTCGAAAAAATTTCATATAGGAACTTTGTGATTGATGAAGTTCAACTGTAACTGAATGGACAATGGGATTGCTATGCTTATGTATAAACATATTCAATACAAGACCCCTTTGATTTTTATGTTTGTGTGTGTAATGTATTTACCCTTATTACATTGACGAGGTTATGTATTAGTTGCCTCCTATTAGATTTATTTATAAACTGGACAATGGGATTGTCATGCTTATGGCATTATATAATCTGGACAATATGGACTTACAAATGTAATTGATATGCTCATGACATTGTAATTTAGGAATTTATGACATTGTATAAACAGATTCAATATATTTAAACTTATTACCTAGGCATAGTTAGCTCACTCATATTACATTAGTTCATAGAAATATTGCATTGTAACTACTTCATTGTTATTTAGATTGCCAAAGATAGTTTGTCACAAAAGAAAAAACTTGCAAAGGTATCTGTCAATATTAAATCTTCTTCAGTGAAGAAAGTTTGGAAAATGTAGTTCAAGTCTAATATTGGTGCAGTAAGAACACTACTCAGAAGCCTCAAATTAAAGAACAAGCATTTGACTTTCCTCAAGAAGACTCCTTTCCGTTTTTTGTTCAAGAAACTAATGCATCAAGATCACCAAGATTTGAAGTTTAAAAATAATGAGAGCATAATATGTGACATTATCAGATCGTACGACAAAAGCAGAGGTTGCTTCAGAATCGGAACCAAAAACCTACAATTGAATGACACCGAGGTCACACTAATATTTGGTGTTGTTTCCGTTGCCAGGAATATGAAAATCAAGAGAAAGGCAAAACCAACGATGAATGTTTTTGTCAATAAAAGATTTGACGAAATTGCCACGATGAAGTCAACAAACATCAAGCCAACACTAGAATTAGCAGTTTTTGGTGAATCAGATACAGATGCTAAGGATGTAGCTCAATTGCTTATGCTCTACGCTAGTCTGAGACTATTTTTCTCTACCAGAGCTGACCACATCCCATGGGCCTTCATCAACTATGTTCAAGATTTGGATGATGCCAAACGATACAACTGGACAATAGCCATTTCAGATCATTTCCTTGAATCGATCAAAAAGAATCACACTCAACCGCAAAAGGTTATAGGATGTGTATCTTTGTTGTCGGTGAGCAACTTTTTCCAGACTTATAAAGTAAATAGTATATAGTAAACACATTTTTCAATATTATTATATGAACTAACCAATTGTCTTACACTTCTTTGTAGTATTCGAAGGAACAAAGGTTTTCCCCTAGTCAATGCTAAGTTTTTTCCTCATTTCCTAAAGTGGGACATAAGTGTACTGTGAAAGGATTTTAAGATAAAATTCATGGACAACTTGAAGGGGAAGAAGGTAAAGGCATTTTTATTTCCATATACTACATGTAAATATTTTGACATCGAATGCTGGTTGTCAAAATATGAGACAATTTCATTGCACTGAGGGTGATAATGCAATATTAACATTATTATGACATTGTAGTTTGCTATTATTGCATTGTATAATTACTGTTAACATAATATTTATCACCAAATCACTTTTCTCTGATGATCGTAGGTAGCACATGTAATTGATGAGGAGTTGGTGATGACTGAAAAGGAAACCGAAGCGATAAATGCTCAACAAGCTATTTCAATATCCGAATGCGAGGGACGAACACCATGTATTAGTTCAGACGAAATCATTGACGGAACCACTGGTTTAAGAACTCCATCATCACATTACTGTTATGTCGTTAGTAACAATTTAAAATATACTTACAAATGTACAATTAATATATAGTGAACAAGTAAGAGTCGATCCCACAAGGAGTGATGCTAATAGATATATAATCTAACACTTGAATATAATTGATACAATTATAAAAGGGGGGGAAAAGGGTTAAATATTGTAATAGATAAAAATTAAGACAAATAAATTGACGTTGAGAACAAGAATGAGAATTGATATTAATGAAAACAATAGCTAAGACTCAATATCCACCACAAGACATTCAAACAATTTATAAGAAATAATAGACTAACAATTTAAACAAGCATATGATGACAACATTCACAACAAGGTCATGACCAAACTCAAGTTGTATGATTCTCTCTTAATTGCATGTAAAGTGTATGACGTCTACCTCATTACGTGTATTCTTAATCGAAATCTAGCATGGCATCTGCATCAATCAACAATCAAGAATCCAATAAGAGCAAAGAGAATATGAATGTCACAAGAATCCTAATACATAGTATTTGTACTTAGGTATTCAAGAATTGATTTTTCATAATTCATTTTCAACTGAATTATATGTTGCAAGAAAGAACATATTCAACAAGGCAATTGACCATGTTCTACAACAATTAATTCTAATACATGCTTCAAAGTTAGCTAATCAATGAAACACAATACTAGAACTCACATAACATGGAAAAATCAAAATCATCATGCTTGTAGAAATTGAAATTCACACAACTTATAAAATTGAAAGCATGCTTGGGGCTTCAAGACAAGCCCTAACTAACAAGAGTTTAGTTATACATAACCAAATAAAACATGAAACATAAAAACATAATTACAAACACAAGCCTTGTTTTCTTCTTCTCCTTCTCCTCTTTTTGCTTCCACTCCTTCTCCAAGCTCTCCCTCCTAGCTCTCCTACTCCTCTCTATTTATAGAGAAAATGAGCACATAGTGGAGGAGTTAGTGCCATCTTTTGGTGGTGGATTGTCCATCAAATTCGTGTGGTGGATTGTCCACTCTTTGAATGGAAATGGTATCATCAATGACATCAACTTCCAATTACACACTAATCTTGTAACTGCATTCTGGGCCTAAACGAAGCCTATTATGAACTCAAATCCTTCATCAATATTTTAGATACAACTGTTTAGATAATTATGGACTTTTGAATCACTCAATTTGGACATCAGACACTCAAGTTATGGGCTTCTAAAGGTCTGGTCTGCAAACAGAAATTCTGCTTCAGATATAACTTCCAAACTTGACTTCGAGGCAACCTTTAGAGGCCCAAACGAACTCTAATTTTTGTGAACCAGCATTTCCTGCAAAGCCTTAAGTGTCCTCTAAAATTTTTGTGAAGATCAAATCTCATTCCGACAGCGTTTACTACCTCTTAACCTGCAAAACATCCAAGAAGATCTTAAGTACAATAATCTTGAAAATTCAGCTTTTAAGCACAATTTCTTGGCATTGCTTTGATAGTATTTTATCACTTTAAAAATGTATATTATGGCACTTATCACAACCCCCAACCAGCTTATTGCTAGTCCCTAGTAATTCAAGCGTAAAAATGTTATGGGAAATGATTGAAAGTAACAATACTAGAACAAAAGGTAAGAGATCACAATTCCTATCCAGATTAGTATAGTCACAACTTCCAACACTTCTGTGTGTGTGCTAAGCCAAAACCTTCATACCATAATCCATAATGCATATAACCTCAAACTATTATCCAAGTAGAAGCCTCAACTCCATATTCTCACAGGGTAGAGAAGGATTTTTGTGCTATGAATTTCTCTCATGGAGTTGGAAAATATATATATGCACTCAGAAGAAAAGTCAATTTAAGGACAAACAAATAAACAAACATTGATCAAATGATAGGTATATTAGCTGTCTAGAACTTCCACCAGTCTTACCACAAACCTGCTTTGGAATTCTATTGATCAAAATTTGTTCAATTGACAAACTAATAGGAAAACTTATCTACTGACAAATGACGAATACACATAACAATTTTTTTTCTTTTTTTTTTGTCTCGAATTCATAATATAGAACATCTCAAACAAAGGCCCAGTAAAATTACAACATTGTTCTCAAACATTGATCAATATCATCCTCAACATTCATCCAATCATTCCACAAACCATGTAATGGTGTTCATTGACAGTAATTATCCATTTCAAGAGATCAATGCAAGTTCATAAGTTGTTTACTCATTTCTCTCCACTCATTTGTGCTTTAACCAGAAAATATTCTTAGTCATATGCATTATCATCCATCTTACCACAAGTCTTAGTATTTGTGGAAAAAAGTGTGTTAAAAGTTGCTTTCTAATCCAGATAGAAAAATTGACTCAAACTAATTGTACCAGTACCAAAACATCAAAGTGCATGAATATAAAAACTTATGTGAAACAAATGCTAGATTGTTGTACGGATAAAAGAAAAGGAAAAAACGCAGCTTGACATGGAGAAAATGTCACGCCCCGATCCGTCGGGCACGTGACGTGTGACAAACATATATTCCCGCCTATTCTTCTTTTCTAAACTCACCAAAGTTATAATAAAATCATGATCTATATACTTATCTTATAGATAATAGCAATATAAATACATAAGTAGTTTTATATACCCGGCTGAGACTCCAGCTCAGCAATCCCAACCCATTGGGTCCACTCAACCCTTACGCAACGACTCTGGTATGTACACCGACTGCCCTGTCCTGTCTGCGCTCTCAGTCTCGTCACGGTTGTTTCACCTGAAAATAAAACAATGGGAAGTAGGGGGTGAGCCGAAGCTCAGTAGGGAATATCGCATACATACACACATAATCACAGTTAAATCTCAACAACAACATATTAATTTATCAGCACTCCAATTTCATTTTCATTTTCTCTGCTTCTCGACCTTCTCGCCGGAAGCCCATTTCTCATCCTCTCCCCGACCTCGTCGTCGGAACCATTCTTCTCCGCTTACCGACCTCCTCGCCGGAAGCAATCTACGAGTAAGGAAGGTAGGTTTCCCCTTCTACCTGGACTTTCCACCCTTCGCCATGTGGCCGCATAGCGAATCCTTACTCGGATTATCACCCGCTGTACGTACAGGGCCATGTCCACATCACTCCAATCTCCACATCACAATCTTCACAATTTATATAAAACCACTTTATAAGCAAATATTCAATTACATGCATTCAGTAATAAAATATCACACACAATCCACATTCAATAGTAGGCACTTACACCGAGCATTCATTTCACATTTTATCGTACTCCAATAATTTCGATTAGTTAATCGCAAAAATCACAACAATAACATATAATTAAATATTCCCTACCTCGTGAAGCGAACCAATGTTTTCCCGTATTTTTTCCCGACATACACCATTTTGGTTCCTATACCAGTTCTACACCAAAGGCAAATACAAGTTCTCAAATACGTTCAAAATCCGCGTAAATACGTAGCATATACGATCTAGTCAAACGGGTAAATTTTACCCGAAAAGTCAACTCGGGTCAAACGGGTCAAATAGTACCCGAAATACCCCTATTCCGGTCACCGGAGATCCGGCGACCTTCACCGGAAATCACCTAGTGGGTTTGGTAGTACTCACCAAGACGAACTCAACGGTGGTTGTCTCGCGTCGATCGGAGGTCGGAGGAGGGAGAAATCGACTGTCGAAGCTTGTGGTGGCCGAAACTTCCGACGGCTTTTCCCGGTGATATACAGCTCCGATCAAGGTGATTCTTGAAGCAATTTCATACGTCTCGAAGAGACGAAGAGATTGATACCGGTCTCGTCGCCTGAAGTGGTCGGACGGCGGAGATCGGCGCCGGCGAAGTTCCGTAGGCGAAAATGTTTCTCTTTCCTTCTTTCTCTGTTTCCGTTTCTTTCTCTCGTTTTTTTTTCTGTTTTTTTTCCTTTTATTTCGGTTTCTCCCCTCTCTGGAATCTTCTCCCATTTTCTTTTTATTTTTTTATTTTTTTTTCTTTCTTTTAATTCACTTCCAATTTATATATATATATATATTTGTTTGTATTGATCTAGTTTAACCCGAATTTAATCTATTGGTTTCACTATCATTTCATTATACCCGTGTCACTATCTTATTCATTATTTATATTATTCTCTCGAGTCGGGATATCACATTCTCCTCCCCTTAAATAATTTCGTCCTCGAAATTTAAAGTCAATCCCAATCTCACAAAGTGAAACTTATTAATTCTCGACCGCAAGTTTAGCGCCTCCGTCACCCTTCCTACACGATGTGTCTACGCTTCGTACCACTAATACGCCACCATTGTAATTTATGAAGCAACTTCTATATAACGTCATTTTTTTCCTACGATAACCACTTTTCAGGATCAATTTCGCATGGCATTTCGAAACAAAAGACAACACGAGTCATATTTACATAAATTCTCACACATGGCAAATCATCTCAATTATTCTTACCCGGAATCCACCATCCCGGCCACAATATCTAATTATACTCACACAAATTTTTTTCATTAAATCGTATTATACTAAGATCGCAGTAGCCGCGCTACCGTGTCAGGACAATCTGATTATCACGGGTGCACAATCACACCATATTCCTCATCAACTCGTCTTCCCAACACTTTTCCCTTCGCGGTATAGTAATGAATAATCACCCTCTTGGTCACAACTTATTAGTGACCCCTTTCGCAAATTTGTTATAATTACACATTATATGTTCTCATGTGTGTGTCTTTCCACCAGTCTCATACCAACTCAAAGTTATATGACAATATATAAATACACACATGTGGCCCTTTCCACAATTTATCGATCGTACATCAACACAGAACCCAATCAGTTCCCCTTTCTTTATTTTATCCCATCATTTAAATGAATTCATGCATTCATTACCAGCACACCTAGTATAAGGGTTCAACACACATACCCTATTAATGTAATATATAGATATCCAGTATTAAATTTATATAATATTAGCACTAATCACATCTAAATGACCACATCATCATGAGTACCGAGTTACGAACCATAATTAACATGATCAACTGGAAGCATATTCCACACATCCCCTCACTAATCAATATCTCTGCGCAACTCAAAACTTCCCGAACTCATGCATACGAGTTTGAAACATGATAGCAAATCACTATATCAGTTTATAACTTACATTTTATTTCCCGTCTTTTTAGCATCGTTCCAACTTGTTTTTAATAGCCAGCACAAACTAGCAACGCCATGGCAAATATTCAGCACCAATTTACGATCACATAAATCATTTCATTAGACATCATTAGATTACATAACTTGACCACCATCCATAGCCCCTTAATTATTCTGTGCAACTCCGGAATTTTATTTGCTAACTGTGCAAGTTTAACACAAGGTCACATCCATTCTTTTCCTTAATGTTGCTAGTCACCCTGAGCTAACAACAACCAAAGATTCCTAACAACCACGCAACATGACAAATGGAACCTATCTGATCCATGTCACAATCATGGAAACTAAGTTCCACTAGAACTCATTAGTTACTCGATCCCACTCCGGTAGTGGCCCCTCCGAAACTGGTCCAAATAATCTAACAAGACATGCGACCAGAGTTCTTTCTATGGCACCCCCAGATAAAGTCATCGTCACATTTAAAATTCACAATCAATGAACCCGACTACCTTAGCTAGCCTTAGGATTGAATAATCTCACCAGAAATTACAAGAGAAATTTCCAAGTTAACTCTATCATGTTATCAATCCCAGCACGGTACCAACACTTCAATCATTCTCCTCGAGAATCTCGTACCTCGATGAAGGTCATGTACTACTTCCTCATCTTAGTGATTACCCTTAATAACACCATCCTTTAATATTTCCACTAACCATTTAGTTTTTTTTTTCATTCAAACAATTATCAGGCTCTATAAAACGACGACTCGAAGCTGTTCTCGGGATATGAGTCTTGCTCTTATCACCTCCCAGATAACAAAAACTGAATACTGACACATCAAATCTGGGTAGACGAGCCCGTTCTTATCCCACTGGTCTCTCTATCCACCCATAACGACACGTGTTTCTGGGATGAATAATTTCATCCTTATCCGTTTATACTCCCCTTCTATTTAAACCTCATTTTAGAGAAGTTACTACCCTTGTTTTCCTTTCCCCTACTCTAATGGATACCCACTCTCATGATAACTCTTCCCGCATACTCCACAAGTTAGAGGAGATTCAGAGACAACTACACGTCGTGGAGAGGTTATATGATCAAATCATATCCAAACTCGACTCTCTAATCCAGCTCGTAGCACCACTAGAGAATAGTCAGGATGCCACCCTGGCCACAACCACCCTAAACAACGACTCTGCTGACCTATACAACACTGGCTCCGATTACCCCCTTGGGTCGCTCCCTCATACCGAGCCATATAGTACGGAGGAATGGGCTGGATGGTTTGACCACTGCTAGGTAGTACCCATACTAGTATGCCCTCGTCTTGGTCTGTACTATTTTCCTCCATCCATGTGTCAATTGTGTTAACCATACCCATCCCTACAATCTACCTTTGTAATATCTCCACTTGTTGGCCTTGAGGTTTGCTCAAATATGCTATGTATAAAAGTCCCCTTTTGTACTGCTATCATATCATCTAATGTACTGTTGTAATATCCTCTAATGTAAAATATATAGTTTTTTTTCCCTTCCTCTTTCCCGGTACAGTTTATAACTCATATGCTTCCACAAAATCATACGTAACCACATTCGTTAACTACCAACTATGCTTACAATTCAAAACTTTAGTGCCTCTGTCACACAAGATATAGCCACTTCTATTCCCGTAATCAAACAAAGTGAATACCCCATTATTCCAACATATATCATCTAGGATTTACATGTTTAAGATTCAAATCACGAACCCACATTAACCTCACGTTTTACAAGTTGTTCAATTGAAACCGCACCTTTTACTAGTAAGTACTAATCAAAGTTTCTTCCATATTCCCATTAACCATAAATAACAAACCACCTGGCAATTTCTAGTCAAACTTTAATTTGATAACATGCTATTATATCCACCAAAATTCTAGATTTGTCACACATCACTCTATAGACAACCCGATTTCAAAATACTCAATCAGACCGCGCGCGCCCAACACCAAAATCATAACTTCTCATAGTTCGGCAACCATTTCATAATATACCATGCCACATCATGAGTTCCAACAGGATACTATTATGTCCACTCACACAAATCGGGCATCAACCATTGGTAGTAATTTCCATTATCTCCTTCGGCAACTAGTAGCAGAAAATGAACAAAACAAAACCATAAATCCCACATCAAAGTTACCCTTATTTCACAAGGAATTTGATCCTGCACCATCAAACAAAGAACAACTCAAAATCTAAACCTGTTTCATCCAATCCCGGTTATAGCACAACAAAGTATAAATTCTATCTTCCCAACTTGCTAAAGTCAGGATATTTCTTACAAGGACAATCAATTTACCCAACCATCAAATTCTTTTACCACAAGAATCTTCACTCCTCCCACTAACAATTTCATCCCACCTTGGAGATCCCTTTTTTTATAACTATGAGTGTCTCCTCGACCCGCTAAAAGGTCCTCCACTAGATTACAGTTCACATCACATTTAATCCAAACCGTGGAAAATTCACTTAGCGTCTCAATCATTACAAGCCTTTATAATCATCAGTACTCTTGTTACCCCTACTGTACTCACTTTAATTAGTAGATCATGCAGTTCACGGCTAACCAATCACATTAGTGTTAAGTAAAAGCTCACAAGTTTAAGCGCCGCAACACCACTTCACCACCACTATAATAACCAGTGATCACATTCCTTCCCGGCTAATCTTCTCAATTACCAAAAGTAATAACTTCACATATAACCACTCAAACTCGACCTAGCACTGGTTACATACGTCGAATCTCCTACCTTTCATTATCAAGTACGTCACCCACAAATTCCACATATCCCAGGCGGAGCATTGAAACCATTTTCATTTCAATGTGTTGCAAACTTAAAGCACTTCCTACAACTCAGTAATGAACCACATCCAAGCGTCACCATTATCAAAGCATGGAACCCATATAACATCAATGCATCTCAAAGTTAAGTATGTGGGCATCTCGACCCAGATCAAGTAGGTTCCTATAATCGATCCATCAAGCATAACCGAGTATAACACATGATTCACATTCACAGCGGTTCAATATTTAATACAACACCCAGCAAATCTTTCCAAGTTGATGTTAACGCCATATATGTAAATGTAATCACTACAACTCAAATCACCGTCTCAAAAAGTCATGATATTCAAACACATGTAAAATTTCTTGAGCAACAGTTTAACAAATTTTTTTCCAATACAAATCAAAATTTCTCAAGTCTACACAGTCAAAATCGTAATTTCAAGTCATTCTCGTACTTGTTCTTGTTTTCTCCTCTTTTTTTTCTTTTTTTTCCCTTCAACCAATATATCGGTCATGTAACACCCACATGTCAGTCAATGAGTTAACAAAGAACCTCCAAAATATATCTCATCTGGTACTATTTGTACCTTCCCAATCGGTTGCGAGGCAGAAGACAGGTCCGGTGTACATACCCTCCATTCAGTCCTAACTCCAACCTACTGCTCCGATACCAACTTGTCACGCCCCGATCCGTCGGGCACGTGACGTGTGACAAACATATATTCCCGCCTATTCTTCTTTTCTAAACTCACCAAAGTTATAATAAAATCATGATCTATATACTTATCTTATAGATAATAGCAATATAAATACATAAGTAGTTTTATATACCCGGCTGAGACTCCAGCTCAGCAATCCCAACCCATTGGGTCCACTCAACCCTTACGCAACGACTCTGGTATGTACACCGACTGCCCTGTCCTGTCTGCGCTCTCAGTCTCGTCACGGTTGTTTCACCTGAAAATAAAACAATGGGAAGTAGGGGGTGAGCCGAAGCTCAGTAGGGAATATCGCATACATACACACATAATCACAGTTAAATCTCAACAACAACATATTAATTTATCAGCACTCCAATTTCATTTTCATTTTCTCTGCTTCTCGACCTTCTCGCCGGAAGCCCATTTCTCATCCTCTCCCCGACCTCGTCGTCGGAACCATTCTTCTCCGCTTACCGACCTCCTCGCCGGAAGCAATCTACGAGTAAGGAAGGTAGGTTTCCCCTTCTACCTGGACTTTCCACCCTTCGCCATGTGGCCGCATAGCGAATCCTTACTCGGATTATCACCCGCTGTACGTACAGGGCCATGTCCACATCACTCCAATCTCCACATCACAATCTTCACAATTTATATAAAACCACTTTATAAGCAAATATTCAATTACATGCATTCAGTAATAAAATATCACACACAATCCACATTCAATAGTAGGCACTTACACCGAGCATTCATTTCACATTTTATCGTACTCCAATAATTTCGATTAGTTAATCGCAAAAATCACAACAATAACATATAATTAAATATTCCCTACCTCGTGAAGCGAACCAATGTTTTCCCGTATTTTTTCCCGACATACACCATTTTGGTTCCTATACCAGTTCTACACCAAAGGCAAATACAAGTTCTCAAATACGTTCAAAATCCGCGTAAATACGTAGCATATACGATCTAGTCAAACGGGTAAATTTTACCCGAAAAGTCAACTCGGGTCAAACGGGTCAAATAGTACCCGAAATACCCCTATTCCGGTCACCGGAGATCCGGCGACCTTCACCGGAAATCACCTAGTGGGTTTGGTAGTACTCACCAAGACGAACTCAACGGTGGTTGTCTCGCGTCGATCGGAGGTCGGAGGAGGGAGAAATCGACTGTCGAAGCTTGTGGTGGCCGAAACTTCCGACGGCTTTTCCCGGTGATATACAGCTCCGATCAAGGTGATTCTTGAAGCAATTTCATACGTCTCGAAGAGACGAAGAGATTGATACCGGTCTCGTCGCCTGAGGTGGTCGGACGGCGGAGATCGGCGCCGGCGAAGTTCCGTAGGCGAAAATGTTTCTCTTTCCTTCTTTCTCTGTTTCCGTTTCTTTCTCTCGTTTTTTTTTCTGTTTTTTTTCCTTTTATTTCGGTTTCTCCCCTCTCTGGAATCTTCTCCCATTTTCTTTTTATTTTTTTATTTTTTTTTCTTTCTTTTAATTCACTTCCAATTTATATATATATATATATTTGTTTGTATTGATCTAGTTTAACCCGAATTTAATCTATTGGTTTCACTATCATTTCATTATACCCGTGTCACTATCTTATTCATTATTTATATTATTCTCTCGAGTCGGGATATCACAGAAAATGAGTTACGAAGTGTTTTAAAATTATGTGAAACCCAAAGAGATGCAACTAAAGTCCGTTCTCATCAACTATTTAACACCTAAGGACATGGCCACACTCCAGTTCATTTCAATGCAGAGGAAAGAGAGGTAAGTGCTCATACACTTATCCTATTTGACAAAGTAATTGTAATTACACTGTCTCATTTTACTATGACATTGTGGATACTGTGACAGTGTTATGGTTTGGTATGGGGAAAACTACTTGTTGTGGAGTGACAATGTATGTCTAGTCAATTGTGAGATGGTGTCCAACAATGTTAGTATATAATGTTTCTATTTTTGTCTCAAGAAAAATCTGTCCATGTACACTTAATATTTTTCATTCGATATTGAATTTTTTGCAGGTCATCAATGTGTACGCCGAACATCTCACTAATATTCAAGGCAGTGTCGATCTGGACTTCATTATTTGCACCCAAACTAGTAGGTCTTTTGTGGTGACAGCTTCTTCGATGACGTTGCTCAGATGAATCGATGGGATTTGATGCAAAAACATATGACGGATAAGTTGCGCTGTAGTGTGGGAAAATTCAGATACACCATATTTCCCATCTTTTGCGCAGGAAATCGTAGAACTGCCAACCACTAGACCCTCCTATTTTGGACTGCAAGGAAAAAGTCTGGCTTCATTACAATTCCATGCTGTCAATAAACAAAAGGAGCAAAGAGCCGTATTAGAAAGACGCGGAGAAAATGGTAAATATTTGTCAACATTAACTATGTGTTTGAACCGAGCACTACACACTGACTATTTTTTGACGTGAACTTGTTTTTAAGGTTGATTATTGTGATGGAATCTTCCATACACTCGATCAAAGTCAAGCCTAGAACCCAAAAAATCAGAAAGCAATCTGACACATGGTTTATCTTATTTTGCACAGTGGCTTATTACATTGTACCTTTTATCAAGTACATTGTTCTTCTATTTTGTAACTATGCTGCAGCACAAAAATACATACATATACGTATTTCTTAATTGTAGTGTTGATTGTGAAATTATATGTATGTACATCATGGACAGTCTCTTCAACCATAAAAAATACCAAACAAACTCCTCCTAGATGAGTTATTCAAGTTTCACGCGTGTTTAATCCATGATTTCATCAACGATCCTAAACATGGTTGGCACATAAGGAAATGAAATGACTCCAGCTTGCTATATTTTGTAGTCTATTAACATCATGTATGATGGTATTTTGATATGGACATCTATGGTAGTATTTATTATGTGTAGAACATATGAATGACATTTCGTATGAATATTTGCTCTGTACAAATATGGTATTAATCGCAATAGTTTTAGTTACCTATAATACTATTTTACTTGTTTCATACTAAAAAATTGGTGTAAATCACTTGATAAGCATGCCCCCATTAACACGCTAAAATAAATTAACAAGGTAACAAGTACAACTGGAAAATGTAATTTGTAAAAATCTCATTATTATTAAGACACCAACATCTGTAATTATCGTTAATGGAGAATGTATTTGCATTATTGAATAATGTAATTGATATAGAAGATAATGTAATTATGAACTTAACAATGTAATAATAACCTTAACAGAAACAACATGTACGTATTACCATAACAATCACAATGCCATTTAACCTAGTCCACAATCAACATTAAAATTAGTCCATAAACAAGAACATAAAGGAAAAAAAGTTTGACAACTACAACATCCCGCCTCATAGAATACATTAAGGATAAACAACATCCAATCAAAACACCCAAATTAATGAATTTCCACATCCTTGTTTGTTCGAGATGTTACACCTGCGATGCTACAACTTCCCTGGTGACGTTTTCTTCCCTAAATCTTCTTCTTCATGACACTTCGCTGACTTCCTTTACCTCTCTTAACTACTGGATCATTTGAATTCGACGTCCCTTGGAACGAAGGTGTACGTGTGACCAATGTCAAACTGTTTGAAGACTCATCAATCCATTTCAAGACATTGGTGTAACAAGCCTCGTTTTTAGCAGCCAAGTCAGCAAAACCATGAAAGTATTTGCACATAACATTAGGGTTTTGTGCAAATAGGTCACTAAAAGATGGCCCAAATTGCAATTAGGTCACTCACCAAAATTTGGTATTGGAGATGATGTATTAATATATTTTGTGAAATACTTGAAGTTGGATTGTCTATATAAGTGACCAAATTGTTTACTAAGACAACATTGAGTGACCTATTTGTGAATAAACATCAACTGTAATGTCCACGTCAAAATTTCAGCCCTAATGCTCAAATGCCACTTCAATCAAAATGACACGTGAGAATGTCCATATCATCAACATCGTTGCATATCAGCTATGGTAATCGGAAAATTGGACCGAAGTTGTGAAACCCCGACCCAAAAATTTTTGGGTAATTTTTGAGTGTTAGAACAAATGGAGAAAACTGGATTGGGCGCACCAGAGGGCGCCTAGGCACTGCGCCTAGTCCAGTGAAGGGCTGGAAATGAAGTGAACTTGAAGTGCTGGAGCGCCTAGGCGCCCGAGCAGCACGCCTAGGCGATATGCGCCTAGGCGTGTGCAAGGGTGCACCAGTGGCGCCTAATCGAGCAAAAGTGCATTCAAGAAGAGAGTCCAGGAAATGAGGTACTGGACTGGGCGCACCCCAGGGCGCCTAGACGCTGCGCCCAGTCCAATGGGCGACCAAAAATTGGAGTAGGCGCAGAGGCACCTAGGCGCACCACGCCTAGGCGTGAAAGCCCTGCACGCCCATGATGGCGCCCAGGGCAGCGCCTGAAGGACCTTAAGTAGAGACCAGGGCGCCTAGGCGCAACCCGATTTCTTCAAAAGGCTTCCGCGAGCCAGTTATGAGATTTCTGAGTTTTGTTTCAGTTCTAGAGAGAGTGTGAGAGAAGATTCTAGAGAGAAGATCATTTGAGGTGATTTTTGGAGATTTGAGCTTAGTTTTGGAGATTTGGAAAGGATTCAAGGAAGATTCAAGCCTTGGAGGTAAGTTTCTTCACTTTTCTATTTCTAGGGTTTTGAGTAGATCTTGTTAGTTTCATTTAGAGTTGATTCCTATGGTTTAGATATGTTAATCCTAGGGTGATTTTGGATGTTTATGTAGGTTGGTTTGTGTGTTGGAGTTGAGTTGAACTTGGAGTGAGTTTGGAGGATATTGGAAGGAATTTCTAGAGAGAGAAGTAAGTGATTTCGATTTCATTGATTTACTTGATGTTCATATGAGTTGTGGTTGATATATTGATGCGTGTAAGGATTCGGTTTCGCCACATTGTAGGTTTGGGCAAACCGAAACCCTAGGGACGGAATTTGGGAATTTGTGGTAAATTGCTCGACACGAGGTTGGGGATTTCCAACCTTTCTTTCTATCGTTCGTTTTTGATATGTTAAGAGCGTTTCGATTCCTCATTCGTCGTTCCATTTGTGTTTCTGCCTTAATTGCTCCTAAGGGGAAACGAACCCTAATTGTGATTCTTGTTGATTCTTGATGTTGCATGACCCGAGTGTGTGTGTTCCATCTCCTATGGACACGATGTGATTTCCGTTCATGCATCATGGTAGTTATATATATATATATGTAGGTTGTTCATATATATATCTATTCAGCATGTCATGACATAATGCATTAGAGTTGCATGGGGGACCGGGTATGGACTCGGGGCTCCTTAGATTTCTTGAAAGCTACTTGGAGGGATGACGAGTTGATGAGAGCTACCACTGAGTCATGTGAACTCCAAGTAGGATAACGCACTAGAGGTATGGTTCATGAGGGACTTGCCTGGAGTGGTGCGGGCGTGGTAGAGTGACGCAACCGGGTAATCCAAGAGCGTTTTATGTTGGGGAGCTTGCTCCTGTTCAATAGTCATGGTTAGCGACCATGATATTGATGAGTTGATTTGGTGAGCTTGCTCACGTTCGATATTACATGGAACGAGCCATGGTATCGATGAGGTTGCTCATTGAGGGGATTGCCCGGGTTGATGTTCTATGTGATTGTTGAGTTTATGTGCATGTGGTAGGTTTCATATTGTTGCATAGCCTATTATTTTCGATTCGGCCTTATACTCATGTTACTCACCCTACTGAGCTTCTTGCTCACCCTTTACTTTCATTCCTTCCCACAGGTGATACTGGTACAGGTACAGGTACTAGTGGAGCGGATCAGTGAGAGCGGGATGTGACATGGATGGCCCTGGGTAGGATGTGGGTGCTAGAGAGATACTCTAAGCACGTGTTTTGTATATGATGTGTTGATGTTTATTCATGATATTCTTATAACCATTTGGCACCAGAGGGTGTATGCATAATGTATGCTGAGTTGATTGTGTGGTTATAAGATATTATGAATATGATGATTTGATTATTACTATCAGTTTTTGCATGCTGGTAGTGGATGGCCTGAGGCCCCTAGGATCAGGATTGCATGTGATTGAGGCCTGAGGCCTAGCTAGGTTGCTAGTGTGATGGAGGATTTTATGCTGCGTGTTTCTGATGCAGGCGGGGACTCTCCGACATACGGGGAGATGTCGCCGGATTTTCGGTCTGCTGGATGATCGCACTAGTGGCCTAGGACGGTGCCGGAGGGCACCAGTGGCGTGCCCGGATCGGGGCGTCATAGAAGTGACCCAATTGCTTACAATTGGAACATTTAGTGATGAAAATTGAAGTACTTTCCGGTGAGTTACCTAATTGCAATTTGGGCTATCTTCAGTGACCTATTTGCACAATACCACATAACATTATAATGTTGCTGCTCAATAGTTTAGGTCCATCCAACATAGCCGACCTTCACCCATGAGTAATTGATGATAAAAGATCTATAATACATTGTCATTTTGTAAGGCAGAAACCTATATAATGAAGCTCAAACCTCCAGCTATAGTGGTCCGTACCAAAGATACCAGCAGTACACACAATTTCTTTACTTTCTCCAGAAAATGAAATTGAAACAAATAAAAGATCTCATAACCTCTCTATCTTGAATTCATACGAAACCCAGATCCACATTATTAACAACATATGGAATTAACAAAAACCGAAATGATTAAGAAAATAAAAAGATCTAAATGTTTATATCGCCACTGGAAGCTTGAAACATATGAAAAACACACCATCGAAACCTAAAAAAAATCTTTGTCTTTGTATTACCTTAATGATTGCGATGGCGATGACACTGCCTTCACTCCGGATTCTTTTATTTCTCATAAAAAAAACTTTAGATTGAACTAGGTGAGAGCTAGACTAAAGCAAGCCATGTCCAACCATGGTAAAAGGCTTTAGTTAACATAAAAAGAGCGAGAAGTGGGAATTGCTAGAATTAGGTTTTTCTTACAAAACAATTACTTTGACTTTTTTTTTTTACAAATTTATGTGGCATGATGACTTGTCATGCCACATAAATTATATACACTTATGGAAGCTTAGTTTAGGGATGAATATCATTTTTCTTTTTTATTTGTTTCTTATTTTTCAATGAGTTGGCTTAATTCATGAATTTTTTGTAATTATTGTAATTTTTCCATTTGTGAAAATAATGATATTGGATTCTTTTTTTTATGGAGACCGGAGCGCGTGCAAGTAGCAATGACCTCATACACTTGTTCTTTAAAAAAAAAATTGTCAATTCTCTATAGATAGCCTTAAATCGTGAATTTTTTGTAATTATAAGTACTCCTTCCGTCCTATTTTGATTGTCCCCTTCACTTTTTCACACAGTTTAAGAAAGTATTTAATTTCCTTTTAATTTGACGTTTATACCCTTATCTATAATGACAAATACTTTCGCATCATAAAAAGTTAATTAATGTGCATGCTTATTGAGTCAATTGTTGAGCTTTTCAAGTTAAGGGTAAAATGAAAAAAAAAATAGCTTTCATTGATTGAAATTGACATGTATTTTGGGACATCCCAAAAATAAATAAATGAGAATTAAAATGGGACGGAGGGAGTACATTTTTTTCATTTATGAAATTGATGTCATTAAATTCATTTAATTTTCTAATGCAAAAGCTTCTTGGAAGAGCGTGCACGTTGAGTTGGCTAAAACATTAATTTATTGGAATTGTTAACAATTTTTCTATTTATGAATTTAATGACATTAATGCCATTTATTTTTTCTATGGGTAATCTTCTTTGATATCATGGGAAGGCATGCGGATTGGGATTACAACACACACTCTTTTCCTTTTTTTGGTGCTAGCTTAAATGATGATTTATTATTAATTATTAGAATTTTCCATTTTTGAAACTTGACGACATTAAATAAAACTTTTTTTAAGAAAAAAAATCGTTTCTGGTATCATGAGAGCCCATTCTAATCATATTGACTTGATACACATACACTTGTTCCTTTAATTATTTATTTTTTAAATTTAATTAATTAAGAATTCCACATGACAATCATAATATGAGCATGATTACTGACTGATGCGGCATATCTAACATTTCAGTATACTTTTTCTAGGGACGTGTTATGGTCACATCTACCATTTGGGCGATATTATAAACTGCCTCGATGAAGCGCTTTCGTTGGTCCACGTATTGTGGGACTACCTCTAACAATTAAACATGTGCACATTTAAAAAAAATGCTTTACTGTTATGCCAAAAGACCAGGACTAACGATGGATTAAAATTACTAACAGCATCATTAGTGTGTAATTACCAAAATGGGCTAGGATTTTACCCTATTTATAATATCATTTCATGGTTCTCTCCTTCGAGAATTGATCGACTATGATACATATTTTCAACTTCCATTTCTTCTCAGAGAAGTTGTTCTCTTCGTGATCGTTCTCCATTCCTTTGGTTGAAAAATCGAACATGAAGATGGCACCGGTGTCGTCCAGGTTAGGGTTTTCCTCTTCTGCCTAACATTTTTAGCGAGGATGTACAATACAAAAACATCTCATTTTATTGCATATAGATTAAAATATTTAAAATGAGTCATCTTAATACATTGTCGATAACTTGGTGTCGATGCTAAATTTTCCCCGAATGTATTTTAATGCTCAAAGAAGTAAAAATGCTTAAGGAAATAATGCAAATATACATGGTTCAAAAACTTATCTACATCCACGGGATGGTCTGATATTTTATTAAGTAATCAACTGTGTTACAAATCAGAGATTGATAGGTTTTTATAGGCTTGGGGGAGTTAATCGTCTCTGGTAACTCCTGTGATAGCTGCTCTTGGCAGTTGCAATTTCTAGATAATTTCTTTTAGCTAAGAACCTTTAACCTTTGAATTATTCACTCCACAAATACCCCTAGCCATTTTATTTAACCTAAAATAATTTAGAATAAATATAAAGACCTTTTAGGTTTTTTCAACAAATTGTTTCCCAATAGGATTCTTCACATGTCCTATAAATAGCTACACATTTTAGCAAAAAACTTTTTGCTCCCCATATGCTTCAATATCATCTCCCTTATCCTCTTCAAGAGGTAATCTTTTTTCTCTGTTATTTCTTTTTTATAATATTTTTATTTTTTAAAGTAATTGGCTAGACCCCCCAAGGTGGTTTGACACTGCCCAGCTCCAGGTTATCGCGGGGGACTGGTTTGGCCGGACCTACTTGGGGGTCCAGCACTGGCAGCACAAGGCCCCTGAGCGGCCTAGTCATGCCAGACCCCCCAAAGGGGTTCAACACTACCCGACACCAGGCCCCCATAGGAGCCTGGTCTTGTTGAACCCCCTAACAGGTCCGACACTGCCTAGCACCAACCCTCGTGGGAGGCCTGGCTCTAGTCGAACCATCTAGGGGTCCGACGCTGACACATTGGCGGAACCTAACACTTTTGGGCTTTTCTTTCTAATGGAATCACTAATCTGATTCTTACATCGTGGATCCTGTAGGATTTGCATGGGTAAGCTTAAAGATCTGTTATTTTCTCAGAAAAAAATAGCCGCTTTTAAAGTTGTGCATCATATTTTGCTTCCTTACATATTCCGGCTCCATTTAATGATGATAGAGATTCTAGTTGCAATGGTTTCAATTGAGTTATGGTTTCAGTATTCATACTATTGGAGTCCAAAATTTGTATTCCATTCCCGCCTCTTCTCTATGAATTCTTTATTTCACAGACCTTCATCATTTGGAGTTGGCTCTGAATGCTTATCGGATCCTTGGAGGTGAGGTGCATATGAAAACATTTTTAAAGAGAGTTTGCATAGTGATAGATGTTCTTTGTTGCTACTCAATCCTGAAAGACAAGCTCAAATGGGAAGTATTATCTCTCCCCAAAGTGTGAGTATGCATCGATTCACTATCTTTTTTCTTCAAATAAAGACGTGGATTATATGTTCGTCTCTGGGCACTGGAGCAGCTACACCTCTCGCAAAGTGGAGCCTTTAGGTATGACACCTTTCCTTCTTTTTTGCTTTCTTGTGGTGCGCTTACTTACTAAATTTTTAATTTTTTATTATCCACAGGTAGTCTTCCTGCACTTCTGGAGGATCTTAGTGAGGTCGTGCAAGAGGTTCCTGATGATTCTTATGCTTCCTTGATACCTGCTAGAAAGTTTTGGAGATCTTCTCCAGTACTATTTTGCAGCAAGCCATCTTATCGTGGCTTTGCTCGTCTTCTTCTTGGCACAACTATCGATGAAGCAAGTAGGCATTTTAAAGTACCCTCAGTCAATCATAGGCAAAAGCATAAGTGGAAACGTCATTCTTCATCAACTATCATTCCTCCTATCATTTCTTCTCCTCCTAAAGTAGTGGAGACAAAGTTTGAGGCAAAACTAAGGAAGATATGGATGGTAATTTTCAGGACATTTCTAGTGAGCAATCCGTGTGAGTTTCATTTTTCTTTGTTTAATATGTTTTCATGTTGATGAAGCTTATATACTTGTAATCTTATTTTTTATGGTTGTAGAGGTTTTACCCATGGTTAGATCCGATGGATCGTTGCTGAACCTACCCATCCCTGATCTTACTTAGGCCAAGTTTGACTGGAATAGCGCCGTTGGATATTCTCAAACTATTGGATGATCCTGACTTCATTGATCTGTCCCTCTTCAACTGAGGCACCTTTGCCTTTTTCTGCCCCGGGGATCCGCCCCAGACATTCTCTCTTTGGAGCATCTAGATGTATTTCTAACTCCGAAAATATTGGCACCATGTCCATACCCTCTTTATCCGGTGGAGGCAATACTCATTCTCCCTCTGTGGATGTTAGCGAATGCAGGGACCATCCTTCTTCTATGGGTTGCTTGAGGAGTATGTTTAAGGTTTATTTAGATGACCCCTCCTTAGGCCTACTCATTAAGCATTCACCATCCTGCATTGATGTGTTGGGTTTTGCTACCTCAGATGAGGATAAAGAGTTCTTCAACTCACTTCTTGAAGACCCTTACTTCAGTCTACAAATGCTTTTTAGGGTATTTTTCCTTATGTATTGCATTTATTATTATTCAATATTTGTGTATATATGCATTAATTTATATTTACTCTTTTTCATTAGGGGTTCTAAATGCTTTTCTATTATATGAGAGACTTGACGCGCCAATTGCTTGAATCTCAAAAAAGAGCTGGCTGAATCAAAGAACAACTGTGAAAAACTTGTTGTAGAGATTGAAAAGACATAAGATCATTTGTCCAAAGCTGAGGTGGAGAAGTTTAAGCCAGTTGAAGACGGCATAGCTTGTATCAAGTCTCATCAACTAGTGATTAGAGTAAGGCCCTTTTTGGACAAGACTCTTTTAGACTTGTTTTTCTTTAAGTAAGCCTCTTCGGCTAAAAGTTATTTGACATATTTATCTCACAAAGACATCATTTTTATTTCATGATGGAAATCATTACAAAATGGAGAACCAGAAGAAATTTTGCATAAGGGAATACATAGTGAAAAAAACGCATAAGGGAAAATAATACAAACGTGTTACATTCTAAACGGTCCATATGGTTATAGTTTCCCTTACCTTATCCATTGTAGCTTTGGCTTGGGCAGAGAGGTTCATGAGGGAAATTCGGAGCCTCTAGGGATCATGAGACATTGTAGCTATTCATGCCACATCACAAATTTGGGTAACCGAATGCTCAAGAGTTTGCAGAGCACTCGAAAGCCCCACACAGAGGTTGTGAACACTCTAGAATTCTCTTCCCAAAAACTCATGCTCTTCCATCAAGTCCTCCACCTGTTCCTTTGCATTTCTTGCCAGAAAGGACTCAACAACCCTCATTCCATCATCTTCATCTTCTACCTCGATTACTTCCTTGGGTGCATTATTTGTTGGCTGCTCAAGAACTATTAAGTCCTCGTCCTCATAATGAAGCTTTAGCATGATGTCCACGAGTGTTTTGAACTTCATTAATTCCCTCTGCCTAAGACTTTCTCTTGGAAGGGAGATTCACGGGATTTGAAGAAGAACTCATTTTTTAGCAGCCTTTTTTCCTTTACCTAAGACCTATTTATAGGCATAGGAAATCCGACAATTAAGTCATTCTAGGAAACTCTCGATCCGTGAGTAATAACTATAGGAACGGTTATATGGCAGTTCATATATAATATCCCCTAGTTGAGGAGAAGTGGGAATTTAAAGTTGCTCCCTTTTCAACTATCCCTGAGTAAAGGTTGCATTATTAACAATCTGATTCATACCTCAACCAAGACTAACTTAGTCTTGTTTTCCTAGAGCTGAGATTCTCTAGCAGAAGCTCATTAGACCTTTGATAAGTTGGCTAAGCCTGAATAAGTGATCAATCTGCTAAGTATAAAGGTATTCAATTGAAAATGAATGACAAGTAAACTACATAATTAAATGAAGAAAGACTTATTCTTTTATTGATGGTGATAAGATGCCAATGGCTTAATATAGCCATAATCGGTATTACACATAGAATTTCCTTAAGTTGGAAACATTCCAAGTCTCATGGAAACTTCTCCATCTTGTATGACTAACCTGTAGGCTCCTTGCCTTGACATTTTTATTGTAAGATCGATAAAGCACTTGTTGATAAGCTGCTAGATGTACCATAGCCTAATCCCTTTTTTCCTACAGTAAGTCTATGTTCCACTCCATTGAAAGGTTATTATTTACCTTCTTCAAACACTAGCATTCTAAGGATCGAAAGACCTACTTCCAAAGGAATGATAACCTCAGCTCCGTAGGCCAAAGAAAATGGGGACTCCTCCATGGATCTATAAGGTGTGGTCTAATATGCCTATAAAACGGATGAAAGCTCATCCTCCTATCTTCCCTTGGACGATTCCAATCTTTTTTTTGTTCCATCCAGGATGATCTTGTTGGATGCCTCTGCCTAGCCATTAGACTGCGGGTAGGCTGGAGTAGAGTAAAGATTCTTTATCCTATAGCCTCCATAAAATTCTTTCAATTTGGGGCTGGAGAATTGAGTTTCATTATCACTTATCAAGGCATTGGAATTTTTAACCTAGTTATAATATTTTCCCAAATGAACTTTATGTTTTCAGCATCTCGGATTGTTACCAAGGGCTTTGTCTCGATCCATTTTGTGAAGTAATCAGTGGCAGTAATCAGGAATCTTCTATTGCCGGTAGCTTGAGTGAATGGTCCAACAATGTCCAACCCCCACTAGGAAATTGTAAGAGGACAAAGGTCTCTAGCTGGTTGGTAGGGAATTAGTGCAAACTTCTGGCATTTTTCACATCTTCTCATATACTGCAAAGTGTCCTTCTGCATGTATAGCCACTAGAAGGCTTAGGTGATTTCATTAAATTCAAGTGATCATCCTACTGCATGTGCTCCACAAGAACCTTTATGAATCTCATACAGTAAGTCCTACACTCTACTTGGATGAACATATAACAGGTAAGGACCTGAAAAGACTTCGTAGAGAGTTTATAGTTAGGAGATACCCAAAAAATGTGCTACTTTAAATGTCAGCTTTATGGCTTTCTTCTTATCTTCAGGAATAATGTCTTCTTGTAAATAAGTGATGATAAAATCCATCCAACTCAATGCCTCCTCTTCCGCATACCATATCACTTCCAATGGTTCTTCGATGCTTGGTCACTCTAGCACTTGTACCTCAATAATCCTCTTCACCCCCAGTTGATCGACTGAGGCAAGAGTAGCTAAGGTGTCAGGATGTTCATTATGATCTCTTGGAATTTGAAATATCTTATAATCGTGAAATTAGCCGAGTAACTCCTTAATGCTTTCCATGTATGCTACCATAGTTACCATTTTGCAGTGTAGATTCTGGTTAGTTGATTGGCTTCCAATTGAGAATCTAAATAAATCACCAACTCTTTTGCCCCAAGCTTTGGAGCATTTGGTACTCCTCGAAACAAAGCCTCATATTCTACTTCATTGTTTGTTGTTGGGAACCTTAATTGTATAGTCATCTTTAGCACTTTGCCTTCTGGTGCTATAAGCACAATTCCCATTTCAGAGCCATCTTGTTGTAGAACCACCAACCTGTAATTCCCAAGGATGAGTAGTAGTTCCTGTACCTTCCACACATTTGGTTACCTTTCTCAGGTTGCTACTCCATGCTAAATTCTGCAACAAAATATGCTACCACTTGAGCTTTAATGGTGGTCCTCGGGACAAAATGTAGATCATATTGTGCCAACTCAACTTACCACTTGGCAACTTTTCTGGACATGTATGCTTTACTTAACAATGTCTTCAATGGATATTCAGTCACCATCTCTACTGGATATGCTTGGAAATCATGGTTTAATTTTCTAGAAGCCATCACTAATGCTAAGAGAAGTTTTTCTAGAGGCGAGTATCTTGTCTCAGAATCCAACATTGTTTTTCTTACATATTAGACTAGATACTAGATCTTTTGCTCCTATCTTAGGATCATGTGCTAACAGCATGGTTTGATACTGCAAAGTATAACTGAAGTGTGACTCTAGGCTTGGGTATGGACAACAATTGTGGCTTTTGCAAGTAATTTTTAAAATCAAGAAATGCTACCTCACAATCTTCATGCCATTAGAAAGCTCCGACAGACTTAAATAGCCTGAAGAAATGACTAAATATATCTGAGGACCTACTAATGAACCTGTTTAATACCGCAACAGTCCTAGTTAGTTTCTGTATCTCCTTCACCTTGGTAGGCTACTCCAAACATTGAATTACCTTAATCTATGTTGGGTCAGTCTCAATTCCTCGTTGAGTGACAAAATGGCCTACGAATTTTCCCGTGGCAACTCCAAAGGCTCATTGGCTAGCAATTAATTTAAGATTTTTTTACTTTAAGACATCGAACACCTCCTAAAGGTGCATCAGGTGGTCCTACAAAACTTTCTCTTCAATACCATGACATCTTTATAAACGTCCATTGTTTTTCCAATGATAGGTCCAAAGAGCTTTGTCAGCATCCTCTGGATTGTGGCACCTGCATGCTTTAATCCAAAATGAATTACTTGGTAGCAGAATATTCCTTCAGGTGTAATAATAAAGTCTTCTCCTGATCTAACAGATGCACTGGGATTTGTTGATACCCTCCGATATGCGTCGAAAAAGCTCATTCATGCCATTCTAAATGTTGAATCAACTAACTGATTGATTTTCTAAAGTAGAAACAAATCCTTCGAACATGCCTGGTTTTAAATCAATGAAGTCGAAACACACTCTCCACTTCCCATCTTTCTTTCGAACTACTATCATATTGGAGAGCCACTCAGGATAGTGAACCTCCCTTATGGCTTTTGCTTCCAGAAAATTCTCCACCTCCTTAGCCATAAATTTTGTGTGCTGAACTACTAACCTACTACCTTTTTGAATCACTAGCTTAAAGCCTGCCTTGACATTCAGCCTCTAGATTGCCAATTTTGTATCCAACCCTGGCATCTCATAAGGGGTCTATGTGAACTTTACCAAATTCTTCCTCAACATCCCAATTAGGGACTCCTTATCTAGTATAGGGAGATTATTTGATACTATAAAGTATCTATTTAGAGTTTCTCGTGTGATTAGTACTCTTTCTAGATCCTTTATATACTTAGTGGAAGATTCTTTTCTGATTTCCTACAAGACTGGAGCTTCGTCCTCCATCATCGTTATTCTTCCAATCGATTTTGCTTTCGCCATGAAATAGTCCTTTGAAGTAACCCGATCCCCTCTTATTTCTACCATTTTTCCCAGCAAGGGAATTTGAGCATCTGATGGTAAGAGGAAGGTACAACTTTAATAAAGTGAAGCCAAGTCCTTCCTATGATTGCATTATATGTTGGAGAAGATCAATGACAAGGAAATCTACTTCAACCGTTTTAAGACCTGCTGTAACTAGCATTCATTTCCTCTTGAGTGGCCAAAAAAGGATTGCACTAAGCCTGATCAGATGTGTTAGGACAGAAATTAGATCTTTATGAGTCTTTCTTAACTTCTAGAAGAGTGAATAATACATGATCTCTACGGAGCTACCTTGGTCTACCATTATTCTCTTCGCTATTGCCACTCCTACTTGCAAAAAAATAACAAAAGCATCATTATATGGGAAAACTACATTTGCTGCATCTTCCTTAGTAAATGTTATTGTGGTTGCCTCCCATTCGCCTCTTTGTTCCCAACTTAGGATTAAAGTCCATTTGCATAACTTATTGTTGATGTCGAGCCCTCCTATATTCTGGCCTCATCATTCTCGATAGTGAGTTGAACGTCTGGCACCAACATGTCAATGAAGTTAACTACATAATGTGAAAATTATCCTTGCTTTTTTGGCCTACATTCGGCCTTCGTTTCTACAGTATACTTCTCTTTATCAAAGAATTCCTTAAGATGCTCCTGACGTACCAGGTCTTTTAGGTGCCGTTTGAACTCCCTATAGTCTTCCGTCCTGTGGCCCTCATCCTCATGATAGGAATACTACTTAGATTGTTTTCATGTGGATGGATCCCTCGACATATTATTTGGACGTCGCGAGAATGGCTTGTCTGAAATATGAAGCAAAATTTGAAAGATTGGGTCGTTGAATATTGTTTTCACTACTTCATACAAACTGGGCTTCGGTGTAACACCTCGAACCTTTGGATAACCTATTGTGGTAAGGTAGGTGATGTCATGTGTAAGATAGGTGACATCATATATGACCTAAATTGGATCATAACATTTTTCAAAAATTTTATAGGAGAAATAAAAATTACAGGCGTAAGTGGAGTTGGAATCATGGTTAAAACGAAATTAATATAATTTTTAGTTGTGAAGGTTTAATCGATAAAGTAAGGGCAAGATTGTAAAAATTAGATGGCTTTCAGGTAATTTTAGAATAAGGGCAGAGACAAAACTATAAAAGAAAAATTACTAAAATAATGGATAAAATAATATAAATGCATGTAAACCGAGGCCGGAGGAAACCCTAGAACCAGAGAAAAGACGTGAAAGAGACGACAGCTAGGAAGTGACTTGATATCAGAGACGGCGACCAAAGTGACACCGAAATGATGAGCTTGAAGAGAGGAGTCCAACCGCACCATTTTTGAACGAAAAGGAGTTGACGATGGCTGTCAACGGAGGGGAAGAAGCGCGTGGTGCCGCCACCTTAAGGACGTCCATCTATCGTATTCTGGCCACTGTTCAGGTATATACCACCATCGCTAGACTCGTCGTCGCACCGTCTACCTAATTCTGACCACCGTGAGGTCCACCGCCCCTTAATCGGCGGTGACCCATAATTGCCAGGAACCGGGTCTGCTAGACTCGCGAGCAGGGACAACCAGGTTGAGCTGACTCGATTGGTTTTAATTTAATTTATTAATAGTTAATGTAATTAGTTGTTTCAAGTTAATTATATTAAGATAATGGTATTAATAAATAAGTTGAATAAAAGACAATGATATTAATAAATGAATTAAAAACAGTAGGATTAACAAATTATTATGTATGTTGTATGGATATGTTAGACCAGTTTAAGAGTGACCACTGGGTCGAGCTGTCCTTGTTAGATATTATTTTGATTAATTTATTTTTATAATTTAATTATATTAAGCTAATGATAATAATAAAATAAATTGATTAAAAGATAATAGTATTGATAAATGAATTAAAGATTGTGGGATTAATAAATAATTATGAGTATTGTATGGGTTTCAAGAACTTATCTTTGTAATTAAATTATCAGGATTACGGGAGCACATTGTAGTAAGTAATACTCAATTGTATTACGAAACAATGCAATTTATAGATTGTATGTGATATTGTATGTGTAATTTGTTTGGATATTGATACGTATTTGATTGGAATTCTATGATGAGTTATATGTGAATTGTGATATGAATAATCCATTTATGTCATAATAGTATTGAAGGTGTTGTTTGGTTACCGTGATTAGATGACTGAACTGTTAATGTATTTTTGTGTAGAGTGTAATGTGTACTGTTATGTGCTTGAACTGAATATGGTGATGAAACTGATAGGATGACGATTTTGATGTTCATAAAAGCGATTTGTTACATCTAATTTACTGATGTATTAAACATCGTCCATAAGCACGATACATTGTATTACATGAAAAGGAAAAGTTCAGTTTAAGGAAAAAATATTTTTATGAACCAGGTATTATTGATACAGAGAGGGTGTACTAGAAAAAGAAAGGTTTATGAGCTACTGTTAAATGAAAATAAAATGAAAAGAAAAATGAACCAAGGATACAAATGTTAACTGGATGTGCTCTATGATAGGGCATTAGATAGAAATCCCGACCGGTTGCTTTATGGTAGTTTACCTCGGTTAAGGGCCCAAGTACTGAAAGAATGATTTTAAATGGTTGACTGTTTTTGTCTAATGATGATGTTCACATGCATTCGTGCATAAGTATTACTTGTTGGGCCTAAACTCACTATGTTCTGTGATACAGGTACTAAATCCTTTGATGATTATGCTAAATTAGGAGTTGATGGCGCCAGGGATCCATGAGAAGGATGTTCATGTGGGGAAGTTAGGTTTTGATAGTCCATGACAAGAATATTAATTTTTATTTGAGCTTTAGAGTTGTTGCTAGTATTTCAGATTGTCGTGATTAAACAAAAGTTCATAAAATGAGGTCAAGAAATATGTATTGTACATTAATGATTTAATTACCATTGTGAGATTATAATTGTTAAATGCTCATCGGTATTAAGATGATTGATTTGAGTTATTTAATGAGTTTAGTTAATTAGAGGTAGATGATGCTTAGCTATAGCATTAATTGGATTCTCCTTATCTATAGAATTAGGTAGTAGTGATGGATTGGGATGTAATACAAGTAGCGTTCTGTACTACGAGCTCGAAAATTAAAGTTTCATGGGACAGGGCATTACATTCGGGCTCATCTTTGAATCCTTCTCTCCAAGTCTTATTCTTAAACCTTGAATTTTCCTTTTCCTAGGTCCCCTCCTAGGAGCCAAACTACTGATCCCCTTGCTTGTCTTCTTCCAGCTTGACATACTGCATAATTTTGCCTGAAAGCGCAGACATGCTCTTTCGTAGGGCCATCATATCAAACTTGAAATCACTAGGCTAACACAAGAGGGGGAGGGGGGGTGAATTGTGTTTCCAAAAAACTAAGTATAACCCCAAATGCTAACACAAACCCTAAACTCAAAAAATGATTAAAACTAGACTTGTAAATGCACCTAAAATGGAAGTCTTGACCTCACTAAGAAATTCAATGCCAATGTCTAATTTTAATTGATTCAATGAATGAATGATAATGTATATGATATTAGATGATCCGATGGAGCACTTAATCACCAAAACAAGTCAAGTAGCACAATGTACTGTCAATAATACAAATCTGTGTACTAGACGGGTAAATGCTATTTGACCTAGGCAAGCAGCTCGGAATGTAACGAAATTTCGTATGCAATATCACAAAACCTTAATGAACACAATATCAAAAATTCAGATCAAAATTCGAACTCTAGCTATATGAACAGTAGACGGACAAATTGGTATTCCAGAAAATTAACAATAAAAAATATACCTAGAATCCACTAATCACAAGTTGTTCAATCACAAGCAATATCCCAACAAACAATGGCAGGAAACAACACCCTAATATCAATTTCTAAAGCACACACAAGAAAATATAATCAATATCAATTCAAATCAACTCAAGACAGCAAGTATTAATTCAAAACACAGCAAGTAACAAATATAGCAATCAAAGCAAGTAAAGAGTGTGCACAAGGATATATAGTGGTTCGGTGAGCACACCTACATCCACTACCTAAGCCCTCAAGCTTAGGATTTCCACAATCCACTAAAGGATGTTGGTTTTGCAGGTTCACCAACCAACTTAGGGTTTTCAAGAACACCCCAAACTTCTCACAACCAAGGTTTGAAGAACACCTTGAACTAGGGTTTCACAAGTTCTACCCCAAACTTCACATAGCCTCTCAAAAGTAATGCCCAAAAAGGGAAATTTTACAAGTTTTTGGTTCAAGGTTCTCACTAGATTAGCTCAAGGCTAGAGGGTTGAGAACTCACAAGAACAAAAGTAGTAACTCACGGGTAGGATGAAATTTTGGCTCAATATGTGGCTATCTCTCTCCTAAAATTTCACACAAAACTCCGAAGATATGTAGATGAAGAATGGAGAAGCTTTGTTGAAGAAGATGAACTTGAACACCCAAATATGACTCCACGGGTTCTCTTTAAAGATGGTGTTCAAGAATTTGTTTTGATCTCTTGAAATGATGAAAGTAGACTTGAATGCTTGTACACACAATAGCTCAAAGAGATCTTGAGGAAGAAGGCTTGAATCAAGAAGATGAAGTTGAGAGCAAGTAGTCTTGAATAGTTAGTCAAACTTTTGCAAAAGCTTCTTCCACACACTAGACGTTGCTGCCCCCTATTTTTCATTCCAAACAAAACACAAACTTAGCCATTGGATCAACACCTCTTCAAATCTTGGCCTTTCATTTTCTATAAAATTTGGACCCTTCATTAATTCAACCACTCCAATCTCAGCCTTTCTTTAATTCAACCACTCCAAACCAATCCTTCAAAAATATTGTCGTTGGCATCATTTTGTCAAGAGTTCTCATTTTGAGTTGCACCTTGTTTGGATCAATCAAATGAGTCTTCTTCATGAAGCAACTCTCTCTCAAGGAATGCCAAACAAGTCCATCTTAGATTCTGGAAAATATAATAACTTTATGTCATCTTGTCCCTCCCTTGTCTCCATAGTCAAGTGTTAGGCACAATACCAACCAAGTATTTCAAACTTGTATTCCCACTTCTTTCTTGACTCCAAGAAAAAATGAGAAGACTTGTGGAAGCTCTTGAAATAATTCTCCAGCAATAATAACACTAAGCACATGGCTGGAACCATTTCTTGCACACAAAGTATTAACCTTGACTCAAATAGGGTTGACCATGACAAAGCTTGTCCAAATGAGCTTCAAATCATGATGCACGAATTTCCTCAATTAAATAAGCTTAATAATAATTTAAATCAGCTCATAATGATCAATTGATTAAACCTACAAAAATAATAGATGACAAAGCATCCCATTTTTTGCTTGTAAGCTCAAAGAGCTTCAATGCTTGCACTTGGGTTAACCAATATGATATAAGCTCAATAAAATTCTAGTAAGCACATGATAAATCAATTTATCCATACAAGAATCTGCATACAAAATTTGACTTATAATTGAGGTCGTTTGGTCATTCAATTTGATCATGCAAATCTCAACTAGGCTAGTTTCACAACTACACTAGTGAATTAATTTCAACTGACAAATTAAATATGATAGACTTAAAATTGACCAAAAAATATTTCAAAATGAAAAATTCCAGAGTGTATCAAATAATTTTCTAAACAAGAATCAAGTCAATTAGAGATCATATGAATAAGTTATGACAATTTTTGTACTGCGAAAATGAACAAGTCTAAAATCATCAAATTCATATCAAATATGATCAAACATGATTCCAAAGATATATAATGAAGCTTAAACTATTAGATAAAATACATTTCATGATTTATCCAAATTCATTTCATGATTTATCCAAATTCATCTAAAGTTAAGCACAATCAAATAGTCCAATACGTATTTTTGTATCAAAACACAAATGTAGGACATATGGTCCAACAAAACTCTCTCGCAGGTTATGCTCCCAAGGGAGTCCAAGCCGAAACGTATTCACTACACTTTTTCATCGCAATCATCGATATCTACTTAAGTATCAAAATACCTGGCTGCATTAGCCCGAAGTGATTTCAACTTTTTTAGATGTAAAGTAAACAGTCTATCTGTAATATCCTGAACCCAATTTTTGGAAAAATGATTTTTAAAGTTAAATATTTTTAATAAATACTACATGATTTTAAAAGAATATTGGTGCAAAAATCACTTATATGGGAGTTGAATTTGAATTATTATGAATTTTAGAAGTTTAAGTAATTATTATAGAAAGGAGGGGCAAAAAGGTAATTTCACTTGAAAATAAACCCATATATCTTCTTCTTCGTCAGCCATCACCCGTGAGTTGTAAAAGGTTTGAGGGAAAAATGGGTTTTTGTGATTTCTTCACCAATTGAGGTGTGTGAGGTATCAAAACGAAGATTGTAGAGAGTTGAACAAAACTCAAGTGGTATTGTAGTCAACGGAGCACCGTAGGCGGCAAAATCAGGAAGCGAAAGTTGCATTTTTTGTGACTTTCGAGCTCAATCACATCTTCAATTTGATGTGTGGTTCGCCGGCTAACGTTCACCGAAATCGTCGGTTTCAACGGCGGCAGTGGTTGTACCACTGTTGACCCGAGTTGACTGGGTTTGACTTTTGGCCCGATTTGACTGTTTTTGACTGGATTGACCAATTTTGACTATTTAAGTTGACTTTTATGTATTTTAACTATGTCGGATATACGTACCCGTATTTCGATGCAGGAGACTGATTTAGGGATTTTGGGTTCGAATTTCGGTGATTTGGGTACGTACCTGGTGATCGAAATGAGGTGGGTACATCCTAGGGGACGCTCTTCGATGTAGGCGATGCTATCGAGTACCTTATATAGCCTTGATCCTCATCTATTATGGGGACTACCTGGACTGGGGGACACCTTGCGGGGATCAGGGTGGGTCCAAGGGAGGATTTACTAATGTTATATGGATTTGAGTTTGATTATGATTGAGTACTGATTTGAGAGTTGTACTTGAAGATGGTAGTGGTGGAGCCTACTCATTGTCTACCCTGTAGATTGATGATTTTGATGATGTTTATGATGGATCGATTTTTCGGAGATTTTATATCCTATCAGTATACCACTTCATGATTTCCTTTATACTTTCTATATCTTACATGTTTTCTTACTTTATCTCTGATTTATTGGAGTTCGGTAGTACTGGAGGGTATCACCATTTGAGTTTCTATTCATTCTACTTATACTTCTTGAGTTCTTCATTATGTTTATTTCGATGATTGATATTTCTCCATATCACTACTGAGCTTTGTGGCTCATCCCTTTCATACACATTTTTTTGTAGGTGAGATAACCGGAGTGGATGATCAGCGTAGAGATGCATGATACGTGATGGATAGCTGCTGTGTGGATATTTGTGTATGTTTAGTATATATTTTCCATTTCTATGATGTTTTGGATTTTTCGCTGTTGACTCCGATTTGCATGTCACAGTATGTTAGGATTTCCATTGGGATTTATCTATATATGTGTGGGTACTTATGTAGACAGATTGATGATTCATAGTAGCTTGGATAGATATTTGGTTTAAATCCAGTTCGGGGAACAGAGGGGTTCCCTGCATGTCACGCCTCTGGGATTCATGGGTGCTCATCCGCACCTATGTGGGAGAGGGGCGTGACAGTTTGGTATCAGAGCAAGGTTATTTAGCTTTAGTGAGGTTTATTTAGCTTTGGTAAGGTTTATTTAGCTTTTGGGAGGTTGTGGATTTTCTTTAGTTTTTCCCCAGCTACATATCATGCGCTTCTCCGCTGATCTGGTGAGTTATTCCATCTTTTACATTTGGGGGCATTCGATTTATGTAGTTGTACGTTTATTTTTTGGACATGTAGACACACGTAGTACATGTACTCGGGGTGGGTGTGCTACCCGCGGACGTGGGCAGGGTAGAGGTGAGCTTCCGGATATCGTTGATAAGGTCAAGTTGCCGATACCTCAGGAGGTTTTGGTTGTGCAAGGTCGAGATCGACGGGGTCACGGCCGTGTTGTTCATGATCAAGTAGTGGAGCAGGTACCGACTCAGGCAGCACTTATAGGTGTAGAGGGTGTAATAAAGATTATGAGCAGCAGTATAAAGACATGACATGTATGATACAGACCATAGGTCAGGCGGTAGCAGCTTTAGCTTCACAGATTGAACCGCAACTTATTATCGACGCTCAGGGGCTAGCTCTTCCAGTGGCTATACCAGATTTTTTGTGTGCACCTGTTCAGTTACCACTTATCATTTAGTCAAGAGTAGGTCAGATTATTCCAGTGCAGACAGCACCACTAGCAGTTGACCCCTCCATCACTGAGTTAGCTCAGTTGACAAAGTCGAGATCCCTAGTGTATCGGGGAGTTGTAGATCCTAAGACGACCAAGGAGTAGTAGATCCTAAGGTGTTCAAGGATTGGTTGCGATAGTTGAGGAGACAGATGGTGACGCTTAGGATACCGGATGAGAAGAGAGTTGTATTGGCATCAGCATTTTTAAAGGATGATGCTTATGTCTGGTGAGAGAGTATGACTATTGGTAGAGAGTGTATGGAGATGCCATGGCAAGAGTTTGAGACTCAGTTCCTAGCATAGTATGTTCCCCAAGCCGTTCGCGTTGCGAAGGACAAGGAGTTTTATAGTTGATTCAGGGGAAGGATATGACGGTGTCACAGTATCAGACACGGTTTGAGGAGCTTGGTCGGTATAGAGAGGAATACATTTTCGCTGAGAAGAAGACGATACTGAGGTTTCAGCGCGGGCTGAAACCCTGCATTATAGAGTGTTTAGCTGGGATGATGGTTGGCACCTATCGGGAGTGCATTGACAATGCACTTGATATAGAGAGGAGCATGGTTGATTCCTAAGATTATTGGGAGTAGTAGTAGTAGACAACGGACTGATGGTCAAAGATAGAGTCCCAGACAGAATTAGGGGTAGAGATTCCAGGACAGGAGGGTGGACCGTTGGAGTCAGGGTCAGCAGCAGAGTTCTCAGAGGCAAGGACAATAGGGTCCATGACAAGGATAGCAAGGGTCCGTGATAGGGACAACAGGGTCCGCGATAGGGACAGGGGTTCATATTAGGACTATATTGTTATGTGTGTGGTCATACTTGACATATGAGATCAGACTGTCCTATTGTGTTTCTATTGTGGACTACCAGGACATATCCAGATGGATTGTCCGACGAGACGTGCATCACCATTAGGTAGAGGGCAGAGAGCCCCAACACCAGTAGCACCAGCACCTAGAGCTCTAATAGGCAGAGGGGCCAGACCTCCAACACCACCTATGAGACAGCAGTAGCAGCAGCAGAGACAGGGCCAGGGAGCCGAAGTTCATGCAATTGCACCCAAGCCAGCACCAGACCTTGATTTCATTGGAGGTAAAGTTCTACTTTTCAGTTCTTAGGCTCGTGTTTTATTTGATACTGGTGTCACACATTCGTTTATTTCTACAAGTTTTGTTGAGGTATTGGAGTTAGAGATTTCGGGTTTGGATAGGAGATTAGTAGTAGATTCTCTTTTGGGATCAGGTACCGTAGTGAGGGGCATCTGTAGAGGTTGTATCTTTCGATTCGCTGGCCATGAGTTTCGAGCAGACTTATATGTCATGGAGTTCACTGACTATGATGTGGTACATGAATTGGACTGGTTGACCGACCATGATATTGTCATAGATTGTATAGAGCGTAGGGTCATGCTGACATCACCATCTGGGCGAGTTAGTTTTTATGGGTCGCGGGTTATTACGTGTTCACACTTTTTCAACTACCCAAGAAATTCTGACTACCTAGTGGCAAGCTTGACTTCTACATCGGATATTGAGGTTAACACAGCTGTGCCAGTGGTAGAGGAGTACTTGGACGTGTTTCCTGAAGAGTTACCAAGGTTACCACCGTAACGAGAGAGTGACTTTGTGATTGAGTTATATCTGGGTAAAAACTCTATTTCTATTCCAAGGTATAGGATGGCTCCAGCAGAGTTCAGGGAGTTGGATAGGCAGTTGCGGGAGTTGTAGGGTCTAGGATTTATTAGACCTAGTACTTCACCATGGGGTGCTCCAGTCCTCTTCGTGAAGAAGAAAGACAAACCGATGCGGATGTGTGTAGGCAATTGAATAGGGTAACTGTGAAAAACAAGTACCCGTTGCCAAGGATAATTGATATGTTTGATCAATTGAGAGGTAGTCATTATTACTACAAGATTGATCTCATGTCAGGTTATCACTAGTTTAGGATTCGGGAGGAGGACATATCGAAGACAACATTCCATACTTGGTATGGCCATTATGAGTTCTTGGTCATGCCGTTTGGGCTAACCAATGCCCCAACAACTTTTATGAATTTGATGCATATGGTGTTTAGACAGTATCTTTACCAGTTTGTGATAGTATTCATCAATGACATATTAGTGTATTCGGCCACAAAGGAGAAGCATATGAGGGATTTGGAGATTGTATTGCTGACACTCAGGGAGCATCAGCTGTATGCCAAGCTGAGTAAGTGTGAGTTTTTTGGCTACTCGGGTGAGATTCTTGGGGCATGTGATATCTAGAGATAGAGTGGCGTTGGATTAGCATGTTATTACAGGAGGTTTATAGAGGGATTTTCATGGATTGCTGTACCAATGACTGAGTTGACGTGGAAGGGTGTTCCTTTCGCGTGGACTGATAGAAGTGAATAGACTTTTCATGAGCTAAAGACCCGACTCACATCCCCTCCAGCTCTGACCATTTCAGACAGTGGTATAGGTTACCATGTATATTGTGATGCTTCAAGGATTGGATTAGGTTGCGTACTCATGCAGCAGGAGAGGGTGGTTGATATGCTTCACGACTATTGAAGCCACATGAGAGGAATTATCTCGTACATGTTTTGAAGTTGTTTGCTATAGTGTTCGCACTTAAGTAGTGGAGGCATTACCTTTATGGGGAGCAGTTTGAGGTGTATTTAGATCATAGGAGTTTACGACACTTATTCACACAGAAGCATCTGAATCAGAGGCAGCGAAGATGGATGAAATATATTGGAGATTGTGATTTCTCATTACAGTATCATCCATGAAAGGCTAATGTGGTGGGGGACGCCTTGAGTAGGAGGTTGGCAGTGGCATGATTGTCACGACGGGAGTTTGATTTGGTTGACACCATTGGGAAGTACCATTTAGATGTTGATGAAATGGGTGATAAATGCTTCTTGAGGAGTTTGGTGAGCCGTCCAACACTAGTACATAAAGTGTTGGATGCACAACTCGGCGATGTGACTTTTGATGATATCGAGGATATGGATGGTTGGATTCGAGGTGCTGATGGAGGAGTTCATTTTAGAGGCCGACTGGTGGTTCCGGACGATGCTGAATTGAGAGGTGAGATACTTAGAGAGGCACACTATTCTCAGTTCGCGATACATCCTGGTGCTATTAGGATGTATTGAGATTTACGGAGACAATATTGGTGGAGCGAACTAAAGAGAGATGTGGCCCAGACTGTGATGAAATGCCTTACCTATCAGCAGGTGATGGTAAAGCATAGGAGACCTCCTGGATTGTTACAGCCATTTCCATTTCCCGAGTGGAAGTGGGAGCATGTGTGTATGGAATTTGTGATGGCTTTACCAAGGACTGTGAGGAGACATGATGCCGTGTGGGTCGTTGTTGATAGATTGAAGAAGACTGTTCACTTTTTACTGATTCAGCAGACTAGCTTGGTGGAGGTACTTACTAGACTTTACATTCGAGAGGTCGTACGACTACATGGGGTATCCATGTCCATTATATTCGATAGGAATCCTCATTTCACTTCTCGCTTTTGGAGCAGCTTTTAGTACACTTAGGGGACGATGTTGAGTTTCAGTATAGTGTTTCACCCATAGACTGAAGGGTAGAGTGAGAGGACTATGCAAATCTTGGAGGACAAGCTACGATCATGTGTTTTAGATTTCAGGGATGATTGGGAGACGCCCATTCCACTGGTAGAGTTTGTTTATAACAACTCCTATCAGAGTAGTATTCAGATGGCACCATTTGAGGCACGTTATGGTAGACTATGCAGGTCACCACTCTGTTGGTCAGAGGTTGGGGATAGACCTTTGTTGGGACCGGATTTAATTCGACAGACCACTGAGGTGGTATCAATTATTAGGCAGCGACTTCTGATGACCCAGTCACGTCAGAAAAGTTATGTAGATAGGAGGCGGAGGCCTTTAGAGTTTTAGGTGGGTGACCACGTATTCCTCAAGGTTAGTCCGATGCGAGGAATACAGCGTTTTGATAGATCGGGGAAGTTAGGCCCTAGGTTTATTGGACCTTTTGAAATCCTGGAGAAACTGGGGAGTTTGGCATATAGGTTGGCATGGCCACCACATTTATCCAGAGTTCACAGTGTGTTTCACGTTTTGGAATTGAGAAAGCTTATAAATTTATGGAACAATTCAGTAGAGTGTGTATCAGGTGAATTTGAAACAGTCTTAGCATGCTCACATCTACGTGACTTTACCAACTTAGAGCAATGAGGTTTTAATATGTCCTTTAACACCACACAAATGAAAGATAGACACAAATCCAAAATGATTATAATGCATGTGTCATATAGCCTATAGGTAGCCTACGTGAACTGGTGGATGCATGCTGCATGTAAGTTACATGAGCTTTTGATGCATTTATAGGCTGAGATGATGAAATAACAGGAGCTTTACCTTTATGTACCTGTTTGGAACCAATACCTATGTCTTCATCTTCAAGATTTTTTCCTTGAACAAACGATTTGAAATCTTTTCCAACCTATTGTGACTCACCGATATATCTAAGTCCATTCCTAATTCCAGCTTGTCTCATCAAACCAAACAAGCTATCCAAATTACTGCTTCGTACCTGCAAAGTTTGAAACATAAAATATTTTGATAATTCACTTTGCAAGTTAGAAATTGTAACTTGTAATTGTTGTATTTTTTCTTGATCATGATCCTGGTGCTTTTGCATCTCCTCAAGATTAGTGAGTAATTCAGCTTCACGAACCAATCATTCTTGCAGATTGGTTTGTAGTTGTAGTTTGGACTTATGATTTTTTTTTCAAAAGCTATCACTAGTTTATTATAAGCATCTTGAAGATCAACAATATCATCATTCAAATCTTCACTCAATTCACCATCAGACTCGGAATTCAGTTCCACATGGATTGACCAAGTGAATTCAACCAGTGTGCTATTGTCATCATCAGACTTGCCTTCTTCATTGTTACTTTCACTCTCACTAAATGTTGCCTTCATGGACATATTATTCTTCTTTTTGTTTGCACACTCATGCGACATATGCCAAAAATTGTGACATTCATAACATTAAAAAGTGGCTATGGATTACTTAGCTTTCGTCTCAAATTTTGATTTCAAATTAGCCTTGTCTGGAAGACTAGTCTTCCCTTTTTGCAGCTTGATATATTTTTTGAAATTTTTGGCTAATAAGACCAAACTCTCCTTGTCATCATCTGTGTCTTCTTGAATACACTTCAAAGCAACTCCTTTCAGCTTTTTAGCAATCCAAAAATTTGCTTCATATGTTTGTAAGGACCCCATAAGTTCTTCTACCTTGAGTATGTCAACATCCTTGCTTTCTTCAATGGTAGCCACCTTAGCTTGAAATCGGACTGGCAAGGAACGTAGAATTTTCTGAACTATTTTGGTGGGTGAGAGTTGTTCACGAAGTGCAAACATGAAATTCACTATATCATTCAACTTGGCATAAAATGATCAAAAGTCTCATCTTCCTCCATCTGTAACATCTCAAAAGAAGGTCTTAATTTCTGTAATTTTGAAATTTTCACAGCTGGTGTACCTTCATGTGTAACTTCCATAATATCTCATGCTTCTTTTGTTGTCTCATCATTTGCAATTCGTCTAAATTCCTCAAGACATACATGAGTGAACATAGCATTAAGTGCCCGATTGTTCCAGCCAACACTATCATATTCAGTAGTAGTCCAAGATGTTGTTGGTTTAAGAATGATCTTCTCTTCATCCTCTATAGTCGGTGGTGTCCATCCATGAATTACCAAAAATCAAACACGTTCATCTAGCATATTCTAGCCTTCCAGAAGGCATAGTGCTCACCATTGAAAAATGGAGCTTTGTTTCCATCACGATTAGTATCCATTATGAATAAGGATCTCCACCCAACACATAGAATGACCTCCTCTAATACCAATTGAAAATCTGAGTACTAAAAGTAAATAAAGTGAGACACGCAATATTTATGAGGCAAACCCAATCCAAGGGAAAACCTGCGGTGTCTGTAACTACCAATCTTTGAAACAATCCACTATAACAAACGGGTTACAAGAATGTCCCTAGAGCAAGGATCCACATCACCTACACTAGTTTCTAGCTCTAATCACTTGACACACCCAACCACAAGTAGATCCACCACAACGATGCTCTAGAGTCGCATTGAAGTCTTTAAGCTCCGAGAACACACAATAATACCCTCAAAGTGTAATGCAAGAATGCATGAATTTTATCAAAATAAAAACTCGCTCAAAAAGACATGAAACTGTTTAGAATATGTGAGTTAAAAAACTTAGGGTTATTTGGTTAGCAAAGGCAATATATATGACATGTGTAGGAACCAAGAAAACCCTAATTGATGGCCTAAAGGATATGTATAATATTGAACCACGAAAATAGGAAAAGATTGTGTCCTAATCTTTGGAATCAAGGCCACAAAAGATAAGGAAAGACTTCCTTAAAGTGAGGAGATGATTATCTCTAAAAATACGAGAGAGATAAATCTAAATAAGAAGAGATAATCATTCCTAAAACAAACTTGATTTTATACCAATCAATCAATCTATCCAAATCAATTAATGAAATAAAATCAGTTAGCATTATCAAAATAAAAACATATCATGTAATTCTAGATGCACATTTTCAAAAGACTTTATGTTCATGTATGCTACATCAAAGTTACCTAAAATCGCAGTCAGCTCATGTAAGCTACATGCAGGTTATCTGAAATGGCAGTCAGCTCATGTAAGCTCCATGCAGGTTATCTGACATCTTCATTTGACCTTTAGTTCACACGTAACTCTCATTCTATCCTACTGTGGATCCAAGCTATCCTAAACTAGGAAATCACATTGTTCAAGCATAGTGTCACATACATATTGCTAACAGGCTGTATCTTGGTGTGCTGCCAATGATATTTGTGGCCCGTTTGAGCAATGGTGTGCTTTAGTGAAGAAGGGACTTTGCAAAGGAAAGCATGGAAGTTATTATTTTATGTAGCTGTCTAGTCAATTCGGAAAGCCCATAATGTGCTAATCTTCAGAGATAAGCAAGTGATTTAGAAAGAGGTCACATCCCTTATCTTTCATCGATTTCAGGAACGGTTTCAGGTATTTCTTCCCTCAACATTTCACATAATATCACCTCTGGAATTCTCAATAATCTCTATTCATTCATTATAAAATAGGAGATCATCCAGGCACCACAATGGTTGGCAATCACCAAATATGGGGTTTCTTAAGTGGAATGTCAATGGGTCTAGTAATGGTAAACCTAGGCGAGCAGGTAGGAGGGGGCTGGTAAGAAATGAATCGAGGCATGTCTTATACTATTTTAGCTATAATGTAGGAATTTGTGACTCCAATCAAGCTGAGTTCATGGCCATTCCAAAGGCATTGGAGCTATCTGCTTCTTCTCCCATTGTTAGGCAAACTAACATTATTCTGGAATATGATTCTTTAAATGTATGCGGCTTGGTTAACTCAAAGGGGAAGGTACCTTGGAAACTAAATTTTATTCATAACGCAGTTGGTAACTCAATGCTTTATCTCTAATCAATTTGTTTCACGCATATCCCATGGGAAATAAATGATGAGGCTGACATCCTGGCTTTAGAAAGAGTTCTTTTGCTGGAAGATAAGATTCGATGGTTTTGAGTTACGGTTTTAGGGCAGCAAGCATTATTGAAGTTTCATAGGGCTGTTTTTCTTTTATTTCATGTTTATGCTATGTAATTTTTGTTTGTTCTTGTTCTTGTTTCTGCCTTCTTCTGGAAGGCTTAACTATATGTTTGGTTTTCCTCCGCCTTGTGAGGGTGTTTATTTATATTAATCTTGAGGCTAAGCCTATTCTATAAAATAAAAAAACACATTTTACTTGTGTGAGTTCTTTAGTTAATAGTTCTGTTGTCGTTGAAATTACCGTGCTCCGTTACGTCTTATCTTTTTTACATCTAGTATGAGTGACTAAGGTGTGTTCTAATCCTTTCATATGAGATAATTTTCAAGTTTGGCCCAACGTTTCTAAACAGCATTTGCCGTTCGAGTCAAACACAACGTACTAGCTCGTGTTTGGAGAACCACATTCCTATGCATTTTGGCTAGCTTTAGACAAAATGCAGTTCAACATCAAAAGAGGGACTAGGGTGTACATCAGTTTAGACCTTCACGCGAATCGACTCGAAGAAGGTCGACCAGTCTTCTCCGTCTGTGGAAAGGTACTGATCTGCCTCCCCATCTCTCTTTCTCTCTCTTTCTCCCTCTAGTCGTCTCTCAACTTCTCTCTTAACTCGTCTTTGTATCGATTTTGACAGTGTTCATGGACGAATAGACGAACGGCCGCTCCTCCACCTGATGCGAACAGGACAGGTACAAATCTGCTGCCTTCTTCTCCCTCGTATACCACTTGTAATTATTTGTTTGATTTGCTTTTATTATTGGATAATTTTTTCATCTTAGACATGGATGAATGCCTAGGTTTCTGGACAGTGTGATTTCTTGCTTCATATAGGAGAAATCGTTGCTCTTGTGCTTTTTCTTTCTTTGCCGGATTTGGAAACTAGTCAAATTTTAGTTTCTCTTTATAGCTACATCGTTTAGTGATAGAGAAACCTGTATGTGTATCCGAGTATCATTAGTACTATAATTTGCTTAAAGCATCTTTGACTAGTCAAAATCACCATGCGAGACCATTACTCCTTCCCAGTGGCCTTTGAAATTTGATTTCCAGTATTTTTTTCTTTGATTGATGGATTACCTTTTGTTTTGCATATTATTCTTTCTTTCATTTTATGATAAAAATGTGTAGGGGAGTGGTCTTTTTCTAACGTATTAATGAGAAATCTCTCGTGAGGTCAAAGTCTTGCGCTTTGTATGAGCTACATTGAATGTACATTTCACTTATGTTTCAATCTTCATTTCGATAATGTCTCTGCTAGGTTGCTTGCCTCATTATGTCATATATATCATTAGATTCGTAAAACCAATCAAATATAAACATAATTTTTTCAATTTTTTTTTAAAAATGTCTTGTACCCCAAAAGCTTAGGTCCTTATTTTAAGTCCTTATAAGAGAATTCCCATATATATATATATATATATATATATTTGGGTTCTTGGTGGGTAATCGAATAAATAAATTTACTATCAAGTTAACATTTATGTAGATCTCTTTTTTTAAGGATAACATGAATGTAGTCTAGCCATGCTTAGATTAGTTTGTAGTTCAAAACTATTGCTCAACTTTATTATTAATTGTTTGTGCCTTGCTAATGTTCCAATTAATTGGTTGCCACTATTCTAATGTTGAGGACATCCAGAAAATGTATTGAGTCCATGAGCTGTTTAATGGGGGTGCTATATCATAAAGTGGCATTGTCGTTGCTATTTTTCTATGCCCATACTTGAGGGTTTCTTGTTCTTAGGCTTTTTTCACAGTATTAAATGTTTTGATTCTATCGTTAGGCCTACATTTGTTCACTTACTGTTTATGATTGTATGGATGCTATTAGTATGAGTACCCCCACCGCCCACGCCCTCCTACACAATCAAGTTCAGACAAGGCAAACTGGGACTCTGCTCAGACTAGAATTTTTGTGAATCTCTGTGTTGAACAAGTGAGGGCAGGGAGGAGGCCTGACTCTCATTTCAACAAGAAAGGTTAGCAGAAAATCGTAGCCGATTTTGCCGAGCAAATCGGTAAGCGCTACGATCAACCCCAGATGAAAAATAAATGGGACAATCTCAAGAAAGAGTACAAGTTGTGGCAAAATGAAGGACCCGAGAACTTGGAACAATTGGAGCTACTATTTGGTGGTCTTTGTCCGACCAGTGAATTTACTTACATACCTGGGTCATCATCTAGGCGAGGGGACGATGTAGAGCATCAACCAAGGACTAGCATTGGCGACAATATCCAGGTCAATTCCATTGGCACCGGAGAGTCCACTGACACAAATTATGACAACACCAATGATGTTGAGGTTGAAATAAATAGCCCCTCAATTACGCTAGTTCGACAGAGGTGAAGGTCGCTCACACCTACATCTCGCTGCAAGAAGAAGCATAAGGCAGCTGATGTACGTGCTGACATCAGTGCGTCACTAGACAAGTTAGTTTCTGTTGTCAACGGCAAAACAAATTCAATTGCAAGTGTACCTAAGGGAGGGAATAAGGCTGAGATTGTTGATTGCTTGCGGATTCTTGAGGACATTCTAGAGGTGGCAAGTGGGGGACCCTTGTTGGATTTCGTTTTGTTGCTTTTTCAGAATAAGGTGAAGAGTGAGTACTTCACCAATATCTACCGCAAGGATTGGAGGTTCAACTGGCTGCTTGCTGAGTTCAAGAAATAGGGGGTGGTGCTACTAACAACTGTAAGCGGACATGAAGAGTTTGTTTTACATTTACTACTTACCTTGAACTTTACAGTTTACTGGACTTTGTTGAGGGACTTTATTTACTTCTTTTATCAGCTTTTTATTGGGATTTTTTAAGCTTTGTTTGTACTGGACTTTTTTTAATCACTTTGGACAGTTTTGAATGGACTTATTAAGCTTTGTTTTTACTGGAGTTCGTTTAATTATGAGTTTTGTATTGAAATTAAAGAGCTATTTTTGCTAGACATGTGCAGGTTATGAGCTGTTTTTACTAGACTTTCTATATTTGTGAAAGGAATTATTTAGGAAGCGTGAGCTGTTATTGCTATGTTTGGGATTTTTTAAGCTTTGTTTATACTGGACTTTGTATTGTGAATTGCCTTCTGGATCTTTATTTTTAATATGGCTTACAGTGTTGCCTATGTACTTGGGGTATGCATTTGTTTTGGTATTTCTGTTGATAGGAACATATAAGTTAATTTTGAATTGTAGCTAACCGAAAATTATTTTATCAGGTTATGGATAATAATGCTGATGAAAATGACCCGTATAATTTGGTTGACTTTGCGATTATCGCGGTGGCGATGGCTGCTGCAAGTGAGTCTTTAGGTTCGGTAACGCGAGGACCTTCTCGGACATTGGCCCAAACATGGCGTAAGTATATAACTAAAATGCCTTGATTTAAGGTCCATTCTACCATGGTTCTAGTATTCCGTTGGTTTACTCAGTCATAATGATTTCCCTACTCTTCTTCACATACTGTGTCAGCCACTTTAGGTTGGGAATTAGGGATAATTGGTGCATGGAACCACTTATGTGATGAACCATTTGGGACACTATCCAGTCTTAGTTATGAATTAATCTTAGAATTGAACTTAGTTTGAGTTTAGGCTCTCAATTGCACCTTACATCCCTCTGCACTTCGTCACATGCAACTAAAAATGAGTGGGATATCTTAGTTGGGCATTTAATTTAATAGTTTCATTATATGTAGACCAAATTAGAGAAAATCAATACAGATTATAGGTTAGTAAAGTGGGTGGTTTATTTGAGTGGTGAGGCATGTATATTTTGCATACAGTTAACCAAATCAACCAACTACTATGAGCAATTGATTTGACACAAGAAGTGAGCATGCAAATAAAATAAAAATTGATTTGTCTTTTGCATTAGACCAAAAGGGACCCATGCAAAATATGTGTTTTGTAACTTTAATTTTTTTCTTTTTTATAGTATTAGATTATTAGAAAAACTTTAAAAAAAACTGGTCAAAACTCTCCATTCAAATTCTTTTTAAACTTTTACTGTGGCTGTAAAAACAATTTCATTATTAGAGAATATTTCATGCTAAAGAATATATTCCTCGGCAGAGAATATCAATAATTATCTATGTCAAATTTGGTCTTTTGTTATTGGTGCTTATCTATTGGGGGTTCCCATTTTTTGAGTGTAAGGTGAGCCTGAACGCAATTCATAAGTCTTTCTTGGTTTCACGTGTTGTTGTTTTAGCAGCCTATTTCTTTTATCATCTCTAATGCACTTTAAAATTTTCAAGCCCATTGGCGAAGTTGTTTGATCATGGTGAGTTCATTGTTCTTTTATTTCCTCTTGCAATGTACTACGACATTATAAAGTTTATTATAATGGTGGTTTGCCAAAATATTGCAGGATGTGATACCCTTGCATGTGCGGTGTGTGCTATTATTCCTTTCACTTGTTGTTGACTACGACGGGTAAGTACATTTTCTTTGACATTTGTTTTTCATCCTTAAAGTTTGAAAGCTCGACTTTTGCAAGCAACGCCTTGCATGGAAGATATATTTTTCATGTTGGTCTACACCCATTTACTATTTACATGCATTTTGTTGGAAGAATCATATCATTTTGTTCCATTGTTCCAGCTAAATTTTCTGTACCGGCTGGTATTATCCCCTGTGGATACAAAGTCAAACAAATGGACTATATATTTGACTTTCACTTGCCAACCGTTTCAATCGAGAAGGTTAGTACAGATATTAGCGGTTTATTTTTTAGAAGGTAATTTCCTTATGTTAGCGATTGCGTGCGCACTAAAGTTAAATTATATTGTTCTCATGATGACTTCATCACAAGCGAAACGAAGCAAGAAGACAATCTTATGGTTGAATCCGAGGAGAATATCGCAGATTATGTTAGAAGCGAATTTGAAAGCGATATGGTAAGATGTTTAATTAAAATAACATATGAATTTTTTTGGGTTAGGTTCAAATAAATATTCATTAATTTCTAATAGCATTTAATACATTTACAGGTGTTCAAATTACGCCAATCATTGATCGATTGGGTTCAACAAACCTGACACAATTTGGCATATATCATCATTGTCAAAAGATCAGATATTGGTGGATTCGATAAAAAATACAGATTACAATTAAAATTTGATCATGGTGGCAACTACCAAAGCGAAAAACTCTCAACAAACGTCTGATCGGAGTATCTTGATTTTTTAGCTAGTCTGATTCTCCTTGACTTTCTTCCAACTCACAAACACCTCTAGGACTTCATCTTTACATCTCATGGTGTAAACCTATAACCACCTAGAACATTCATCAACAAAAGTCACAAAATAGTGTTTCCCTCTAAATGATGCATTCTTGGAAGGACCCCAAGCATTTGTGCACATAATCCAGTATCCCATTAGTCTTGTGGATAATTTTCCCAAATGTAGCTCTTTTTTGCTTGCCCATAACACAATGCTCACAGAAATCTAACTTGAAGGCAGCAACACCTTTCAATAAACCTTGTTGAACAAGATCATGCAAAGATTTTTTACCTGTATGTGCCAACCGCATATGCCATAATTTGGTAGTCAACTTGGCTGCAGAATCTATAGCCTCGGTAGTAGTTGCTACTAAGCCTGTAATTGTATTCCCTTTCAAGTAATACAAGTCACTCTCACGAGTGCCTTTCATTAAAATCATTGCTCCAAAAATTACCTTCAAAATGCCATCTTGAATAGCAATCCGATAACCTTCGCTTTCCAACTGATCGATGGAGATGAGGTTCTTCGTCATCCCTAGGACATACCTGACATCCTTTAACTCTCTGACCACTCCATCATGTAACTTCAAATGGATGCTACCAATCCCCATAATCTGACAAGGTTGAGAATTCTCCCCATCAGAACAACACCATTCTCCAACTTATCAATGCTAGAGAACTAGTCCCTATTGGGAAACATGGAACGTATCCCCAATATCTAAAATCCACTCACTAGAAGTTGCGGAATAAACAATTGATGAAATGATCATTGAGTAGTTCGAACCCTCATCTTCATCCTTTTTCTGAGCAACATTAATTGACGAAGAAGTGGAGTTATCCTTCTTCTTTGCCACCTTTGGAAAATCTTTCTTCTAGCGCCCTCTCTCATGGCAAAAAGCACACTCATCCTTAGCAAGTTGTCGTCCTCCTCTTGATTTGGACCGACCCGAGAGGAACCACCACCAGATTTCTTTCTATCTCTCGACCTCCCATCTATTGCCAATAATGCCTTTGATTGTGAATCACGCGATGCCCTTTATCCTTCTTTCTGAACTCAAAATTCAACAATGTAGTAGACACTTCATTGTAGTTTAGTTCTGTCTTCCCATATATCAAAGTGTTGAAAAAAATTCTCAAACTCCTCAGGAAGTGAATTCAACAACAATAAGGTTTTCACCTCATCCTTGAAAATTTCTTCTAAATTTTCCAAGTTAGCAAGCAATTTAGTGAACTCATTCAAGTGCTCACTCATAGATGCACCCCTTCTCATAGTGAAGCGATAAAGCTTCTTCAACAAATGGAGACAATTCTCGATGCTCTTTTTCATGTATTTATCCTCCAAAATATGTCACATCTCCCTAAAAAAACTCACTTCAAGTACTAGATACTTCAAATCCCTCACTGAGCAATTTTGGATAGTACCACATGCACGCTTGTTCATATGTGCCCACTCTTTATCATGAATGTCATATGGCTTGTCTTCCAGCACTTCATCAGGATATTGATGCGCTAGGGCATCCATCACCTTGACATGCCATAGACCGAAATTGTTTGACCCATCAAACTTCTCCACATCCAAAGGCTCCTTTGAAACAATCCTAGATTGCCTACCCAAAGCCTTCCCACATTTGCCTTTAGTAGACTCAACCTTCTCATCACTAGACAACCTTAATCAAATTTGATTTCAGCACAAACAAGACAAGAATCCCAATTATAGATAACAATCTCAACAAAAAGTCAAGGCAATAGCAACCCAAAATCAACACAAAATTCTCACAGGAATTTTATCAAACACCTTGTCGCCACCAACCTCTCAAATTCTCCACCCAAGTATAAATCTATTTAGAATCAACCAAAGAGAACCCCAAGATTACAAACCTTAATCTCTGATACCAATTGTTACAATTAGAAGCCCAATATGCAATGGAATTGGCTCAATCGACGAAACCCTTGTTTGTCCAAACCAAAACAAGAACCACTCTAGTATGAGTAATCAAATATGTAGAGAAAGTAAAACAGTTATAAAGACAAGTGAAGAACACAAGAATTACATGGTTCAGCGTTACCCTACGTCCACGAGGAGAAAATGGGGTGTTTATCACATTAGGTTTGAGAGAGAAGTGTCAAAAGTTACAAAATAAAACCCTGGGTCCCGACTTTTTAACTCGGATAATTGCGTGTGTGCCTAGGCGCTACACTAACCCACCTATGAGCTACAGTAACTCTTCTAGGGCAGATTTTTCACAAATCAACATTGGACAACTTTTTTTTAAAATTGTGTTCAATACCTGGTTAGTATTACATTCTTTCATTTTCCTAGATTGTCTTTTGCCTATTGATTTTTATATTGCGATTATGCCTCCTACTTGAATGTAATGTTCTGCAGTTAAATTCCATTACACTGATTCTTGCCTATTTAGAGTTATCCAACTCATATCCTAGACAAACCCTAACTGACCCAATATACTAAACAAACTCTAACTTGCCTAATACCTTTCTTGTTCCTGTGAGGGTGAAGTGAAAGTTGAGAGAGTTAATAAAAAGGGAGTTGTTGGATGCAAAAGTGAGAGGGACATTTTTGTCATGAGAGTGTCTTTATTTATCAAAAAAAAAGTTATTACTTCTTTGTCTTATTTTATATTACGTACATTATGCTCTCAAATGGGTTTAGGACTTGCTGTTGTTTTTGGGTAATAGAACATTCAATAATGTTTTGTAATCACTTGCACAAATATCTTTTTGGTAGACACATTTAGGGTCTGCTTGGAGAGGTGTTGGGAAGGGTTGGATTCGCGAACCCCTTTTTCCAACCCCTCAAAATGGGGGATTGGGAGGTGTTCACTCACAAAAACACCTCCCAACCTTTCTCAATACCAAATAAGGGTTCACTTTTATGAACCATTCCCAACTCAACACCTCCCAAACCCACCTCTGCCAACCCAACCCCTCCCAACACTCATGCCAAGCATAGCCTTAGAGTCTAGTAGTTAATTATTCAATAAATATGGAACATGAATAAAGAAAAGAAGAACTAAGGTAGTAAGATCTTGTTGCGGTACAAATTGGTGTATCAAGGCTCTAATGTGTTGGTTTTATATTTTTAAGCAAATTGGTTTCCAGGGTAGTTACACTTGTAGTTTTGAAGTTTGATTGAAAGATATGGATGTTTTAAGCATGTTATTTTTGAATTGAGAAAACTCACTTCACCTAAGTAGACTTTTCAAATAGTTACAAATTTCATGTTGAATTATCAATGTTGTTTGACGGTTAGTTAGAGTGTATTAAAGTGAAGTTTTGAATCTGTTAACTGTCTATTAGGCTATGCTTGGATTGAGGGTCAAGAGAGTTAAGTGAGGGAGAGTAAACAAATTACTTGGATTAAGAATAGGGTTTTAGGAGGGGGATGATAAAGGGTTAAGTGAAGGGAAAATTTCATATTTTTTGTATATTTCTTCCCCTCCCAAATTGGCGTGTTAAGGACAGGAAGAGATACATATTTTTTAAAAATCTTAAAATCCCTTGAGAAATCTTTAGAGATACTTGCTTTTGCACTTTTATTTAAAGGTATTTTAGTAACTATAATATTTTTATCCCTCCCCTCACTCAAAACTCTCAATCCAAGCAAAGAGTATAATGAACACACCATCGATTTATCTCCCCTCAATCCAAGCAAAGTTATGTATAAAATTTTTCCTTCCCCTCACTTAACTCTAATTAATTCTCCGTATTTTTTTGTCCCTCAATCGAAGCAGAGCCTTAATCTCTCCATCTTTGTTTCTTCTAAATTTGAGGAAGTTAATTCGATTGGGATAATTTTCACACTTGAGGATCAACAAATTTTTTATTGTTTTTATTTATACTTACTAGCCGTCTAATTGGTGTCAAACTTTATCCTACACTACACCTATTATACGCGTGACTAAAGCATACAACAATTCAGACATGAGGATTTTTTTGAAGATTGAAAACTTGTCTGAGAGTGCAATAGGACCAATACTGCATCGAGATAGGTATCTTTTGGCTTTAAACCTTCCCTAGTGAAAGTCTATCAGACTTACTTAACTTGTTAGTGGACTGACGCCTTATACTGTCAAATGTTTATGTAAGCTCAGACAATAAACCTCACACAAGAATGATCCACTTCATAATTAGTTCTCGATTGTGTTCATTGTTTCGGCCGTGAACATCTTGGGTTTAGTGAGTGCTTTAGAAAATATTGCCTTTTAAATATTTTCATAGAGTCGGCCTTGCTTCACTCACATATGTGATATCCTATAAAGAGTCCCAATACTCCATTTGTATGTTACAACATATAGGAATAGTTAAAGCTTCATGCTGCTCACACTTGAGTTATTCTCAAATTATGTTTTCCTATTGAACATATAGTCCTTGGGATCTCCAATTGCTAGGTCATGTTTCCATTAGGGTAACTTATTGAGTTAAGTCTTTTAAGTCCATCCCCCTCGATGCACAGTCCGTCACCTCTCTACTCAAACCTTTAGTCAACATATCCGCTAGGTTTTCTTTAGAGTTCACAAAGTCTAAGGAAGTTATTCTAGTAGAGAGTAACTGTCTTACGGTATTATGTCTATGACAAATGTGTCTAGACTTATCGTTATATATCAAATTCTATGCTCTAGCAATTACAGCTTGATTGTCACAATGAATGAAAATTGTAAGCACAGGTTTTGGCCATATTGGAATATCCTCCAAAAAGTGACGAAGTTAATCTGCTTCTTCGCCGACTTTATCCAAAGCTATGAATTCTAATTCCATCATAGATCATGATATGCGCATTTGCTTTGAGGACTTCCGTGAAACAACCGCCCCCTCCTAGAAGAAATAGATACTCACTTGTGGATTTTGATTCCTCTAAATCTGCAATCCAATTTGCATCACTGTATCCATCTAAAACAGTCGGGTACTTACCATAGTTCAAAACATTGGTTTTTGTTTTGTTCAAGTACCCCCAATACTCTCAATAGTGCTTTCTAATACTCATGTCCAAGATTACTTGTGTATCTGCTTAGTTTGCTAATATACTATGCAATATCTGGCCTCATGTAGTTAATGATGTACATTACACTACCTATAATTTGAGAGTATTCTAATTCTTGAATACTATCTCCAGTATTCTTATGTAAGCCCAGATGAGGAAGAAATGGACTATTAGCATATTTGATACCATGTTATTTAAACCTTTCAATCACTTTCTCGATATAGTCTGATTGAGATAATGTTGGGTCTTCCGATGTTCTGCAAATTTTAATGCCCAGTATTACATCCGCTTCACTCATGTCTTTCATGTCAAAGTTCTTTGATAGCATTTTCTTGGTTTTGTTGATGATCTCAACATTTAGACCAAGAATTAGCATATCATTGACATATAGACAAATGATTACACAATCATTGTTTACCATTTTTGTGTAGACAAATTTTTCACACTGGTTGATTCAAAATCCATCTTGAATCATTACTTGGTCAAATTTCTCATGCCATTGTTTTGGAGCTTACTTTAGTCCATACAGTGACTTGACAAGTTTACACACCTTGTGTTCTTGTCCTTTGATCTTGAACCCTTCGGGTTGTTCCGTATAGATTTCCTCATCGAGTTTACCATTTAAGAATATGGTTTTAACATTCATTTGGTGAATCATCAATTCATATAGCGAGGCTATATAAATTAACATCTGAATAGATGTAATTCTCGTGACTGGTGAATAAGTATCAAAGTACTCTACACCCTTGTTTTGTCTAAACCCTTTGGTTACAAGCCTTTCTTTGTAGTATCTATGGATCCGTCAGCTTTAAGTTTTTTTTCTTCTGAAGATCCATTTACATCCAATTGGCTTATTCCCGGGTGGGAGATCAACCAATTCCCAAGTACGGTTACTTAGGATAGATTCTATTTCTACAACTTCTTTCCATAATGGAGCATCCGGTGTTGACATTGCTTCCTTGAATGTGTGAGTCTCTGTTTCCAGATATATGTTAAAAATTCAGGACCAAAGGAATTTTAGACTTTTGGTCTCTTACTCCTTCTTGGTTCATCAACCTCTTGTTCACCGTTTTGTTCGTTCTTAGAATCGGAATCTCTATTCCTTTTTTGAGAAGTTTCAATTCGTTTGCAAGGAAATATTTCGTCAAAGATTTCACATCTCTCGTTTCCATGATAGTATTTACATCAATATCATCTATCTTAGATTTGTGTACCAAAAATCTAAATGTAATCCATAGTTTTAGGTTCAAGTTTGACTTTCTTAGGTGGAGGTACTGCCACCTTAGCTAGGCACCCCTACACTTTCAAGTATTTGAAAGGGGTGGTCTCTTATTCCACATCTCATATGGAATACTACCTTTTTTCTTGTGGGGCATTTTGTTAAAATTTTTATTAGCAATTAGCACTGCTTCCCCCCACAAGTTTTGTGGTAGTCCAGAACTTATTAACATGGAATTAACCATTTATTTTAAAGTTTTATTCTTTCTTTCAACAATTCTATTTGGCTGAGGTGTATAAGGTGTTGTTGTTTGGTGAATAATTTCAAACTCAGTACATAACTCATCAAAGAGAGCAGAATAATATTCTCCTCCCCTATCGGAACTTAGTGCCTTAATCTTTTTGCCAAGTTGATTCTCAACTTCATTTTTATACTTCATATTGCTTCATTTTTGCTAGTTAACAAATAAACATAGAAATATCGTGTACAATCATCGATGAATATAATGAAGTACTTCTTTCTACCCCTACTTTGAACAAATTTCAAGTCGCATAAAGATTAATGCTAGAGGCTCAATACTTCTTCCAATTGTGTGAAAAGGTTTCTTGGCAAATTTACTTCAACGCATGTTTCACATTTATTGTTGACATCCAAATTAAATTTGGGGATTAAACCTGTGTTTGCCAACTTCTTCATTGTACCATAGTTTACACGTCCTAATCTACCATGCCATAAGTATGGAGAGACAACAATGTAAATTGAAGATTCCTCATTATTCATAACAGTTTTTATGGGTACAGAAATTTCCTGTTTTATCAATTACAGCAATGTTGGCCTTAAAAAACCCATCTTGTATACCCCTTCCCCACATAAGTTCCATCCTTGGAAACTAAAAATTTATCGAATTCAAATACAATTTTTGAATCCCTTGCTTATCATCACAGGCACAGATATCAGATTCTTACAAATCTCTAGGACATGTAGTGCATCTCCCAATGCGAGCTTTCTACCTGAGGTGAACATCAAAATAACCTCTCTAGTTCCTTTAATAGTGGCTTGAGCAGAGTTAGCCACGTAAATCTTCTCTCCATAATCCTTCTTCTCATAAGATGTGAAGAGGTCCTTATCGATGCAGATGTGTTTGGTCGTATCACTGTCTACCCAACAGTCTTTGGTGTTAGTCACCAAGTTTACTTGGGTGACTACAGCAACCAGAATTTCTTCATCGTTACTCTATTCAACTAGGTGAGCTTGCTTGGTAGATTTTCTCTTGCCTTTAGCCTTGGCCTTGTCCTTGTCCTTGTCCTTCTTCTTGTTAGGAAATTTTCTATAATCCTTTGCTCGATGTCTAAGTTTGTCACAGATAAAGCAAGTACCCTAGAACTTCTATGGTTGTTCCTTCCACTTTTCCTTAGCTTGGTACTCCCTCTTCGTTTCCCATCAGTCTTGGGTTTGAAAGTTTCCACTAGGTTGGCCTTGGGTTCTTTAGGAGGTGTCATTTTCTTCTGATTGTCTTCCTCAATTCGAAGACGGACTATTAAATCCTCCATTTTAATTTCTTTGCGCTTGTGCTTCAAGTAACTCTTAAAATCCAGCCAACCAGGGGGTAACTTCTCAACGAGTACTGCCACGTGGAAAGACTCACTTAGAGTCATCACTTCTGCTAGTACGTCATGCAGAATCAGTTGGTAGTCTTCAGCCTGGCTGACAACAAACTTGCCATCCACCATCTTGAAGTCTAGAAATTTGGCCACCAAAAATTTCTTCGTTCCAGCATCTTCAGTCTTGTATTTCTTTTCCAAAAAACTCCATAGCTCCTTGGCTGAAGGTATGTCACAATATACATTATACAGGTCGTCAGCTAGTCCTCCAAGGACTAATTTCTACATATGTATTCTCCATCTTTCTAGGCATGCACTGTTGCCATAGTCGTTGAGTCCGACTCACCCTCCAGAAGGGTAGGACACTTTTTCGTTATGTATCTAGCATGATTCAAGGTAGTCAAGTAAAAGTGAATATTTTGTTATCACCTTTTGAAAGCAATGCCCTTGAAATTTTCCTGCTTTTCAGAGGGAATTATAGTAACCACCTTGTTTTTCATAGGAACATTGTTCCTGATTCCAATGGTTGCACCAGCAACAGGCATGCCTCCAATAGGAGCAGCCATAGGCATACTTCCATTAGGAGCAGCCACGCCACCTAGGTTCACAACCCCAGGAGCATTCTCATCACCTCCACTAGGGATGGTGGGTAACTCATTGTAGGCTTGTTGAATTTTTCCATCTTTCACTGCAATACAAATACTGGAGTGAGTAATCAAATTATAAAAAAATCACGACAAACATTATGGAAGCTATTAAACCACCTTAAGGTATATACCATGTCAAATAAATTTGTGACTTAGAAAATTAGCAACTAGGTTGGGTTCCCAGGAAAGAGGGGGCCTTCCAAATAATAGGGAGCGCAATTAGGTAACCTCTTTCCTAGACAAAACTTTCCAAGATACCATAATTCTAAATCACAAATAAAATGTGACAAGTTATGTACCAACATATATAGTTAAAAATAATAATTAATTCAATAACTTAATATAACAAATTTGTATGGTTTGTAGACATACAACAAATTTGTATGGTTTGTAGACATACACGTGTGAATTGTTCTAACATGCAAAGTCAAGTTGAATAACAATTATCTTTTATAAGCAACTATATATTATGTCGTGTATATATAAAAGCAATGTTATCATAAAAGCACGAAATGCATAGTAGCATGCATATACAGTATTTGAAATATATTTGTACTTTTAAAGTAATACATGCATATGAGTCAATAAATGTGCACTAGTAATCAATTGTCAGTTTGAAAATTGAATAGTATCTTTAGTTTTTAACGCATGTAATGATACTTAATTAAAGGATATAGATAAATTAAACAATTATCAATATAATTAGCAAGTATTCAAACGTGTCAAATAATATGATTGAACATTTCATGTAATCACAAATAGTTGATTTCACCTTAAGATTGTTGGAAACTAAACAATCTATACATATAAAACACAAGAAAAACAAACTATTTATTTCATGAATAATCAAATATAAGACGATGAACAATATATCATATATAGAATTCAAAGAGAACTAAAGTTACCAAAGACCATATTGGAACGAAAACACGATATTGAAGTGAGGTATGCGACCCACAAATCTCCTTAAGGTGAAATGCCCTAGCCATTGGTGTCAATGCTAAAGCAAACAAACAAATCCCAAGATACAACACTTCCTTGCACCGGTAGATAACACAAATATACCTGCAAGCTCGTTCGAGCCAATAATTGAATGCCCTCTCAAAATTAGAAATTCGGCTGGGAAGAAGGAAGAAGAAAAGAGTTTCGACGGGAAGAAATTTTCCTAGACTTGTCTTTTTTCTCTACTCCTAGGCTACTATTTATAGTAGAACCTAGTTAGAAAATTGACCATAAAAATCAGGGATAGCCAAATAAATTATGTAACAGACTAGTAATAAAAAAATTTAAAATTGTAATAGCTAATTTGAATAAGCCTCATGCCCACATTCAACGAACTTGGATAGTGGGCTAGTGAAAAAGATTAAGTTCAGATAGGTTACGTAAGCAAGAGCCCGAGCTTGTGCCCGACCAGGTGGGGCGGGGCAGGGCAGCGCGCGAGTGTGTGTTTTAGTGAGCCCCAGCCAATGATGCAGAGTCTCTCTCTCTCACAAAAGCTTGGTTGTCGTTGGGCCCAAGTCTTACATCCAACACTTCAATTTATAAGCGCAAGTCACACAACACATGTGAAACCCCGACCCAAAAATCCAGTGGAATTTTTGATGTTAGAAAAAATGGAGAAAACTGGACTAGGCGCACCAGGGGGAGCCTAGGCACTGCGCCTAGTCCAGTGAGTGGCTGGAAAGAAAGAGCACCAGATGAAGCTAGAGCGCCTAGGCGCCCCGAGTAGCACGCCTATGCGGTGTGCGCCTAGGCGTGTGAAAAGATGCGCCCAGGATGGCGCCTAGTCTAGTGAGTGCAGGAAAGGAAGAAGACCAGAAGAAAAAGGTACTGGACTACGCGCACCTTAGAGCGCCCACTTCAGCAGATGACGGAAGTGGAGTAGGCGCCTAGGCAGCCGCCTAGGCGCACCTCGCCTAGGCGTGAAAGCCCTACACGCCCAGGGCAGCGCCTGAAGGACCTTAAGTAGAGGCCAGAGCGCCTAGGCGCCCGAGTTTGTCAAATAGGTTCCAGCGAGCCATTTTTGAGTTTTCTGGTTTTGTTTCAGTTCTAGAGAGAGATAGAGAGACGATTCTAGAGAGAGAAGATCATTTGAGGTGATTCTTGGAGATTTAAACTTGGTTTTGGAGATTTAGAGGGGATTCAAGGAAGATTCAAGCCTTGGAGGTAAGTTTCTTCATTATTTCATTTCTAGGGTTTTTGAGTAGATCTTGTTAGTTTTGTTTAGAGTTGATTTCCATGGTTTAGATTTGTTAATCCTAGGTCATATGTGGTTGTATATGTAAGTTTGATTCTGGTTTGGAGTTGAATTTCATAAGGTTGAATTTGGGGGTTGAGAGGAACCCTAGAGAGAGAAAGTAAGTTTTCTCAATTTAATGGTTTAATGCATATTAGTTATGATATGTTGAGTTGTTTGGATGATCTTTTGTGTTCGATTGGGTGGAAATTGTTAGGTGGAGAAACGGGGGTTTAAACCCTAATTTTGGGAATTGCTCGACACGAGGTAGGGGATTTCCAACCTTTCTTTCTATCATTTATTCTCGATATTCTAAAGAGCGTTTCGATTCTTCATTGGTCGTTTATTTGTGTTTCCTCCTTAATCACTTCTAAGGGGAAACGAGCCTTCTTGTGAAATGTTGTTAATTCTTGATATTGCATGACCGACTATGTGTGTTCCATCACCTATGGGCATAATGTGATTTTTCCGTTCATGTATCATGGTAGTTATGTATATATATATGTTGGATGTTCATATATATAAATATATCTTTTCGGCATGACATGGCATTAATGCATTATAGTTGCATGGGGGACCGGGTACGGACTCGCGTCTCCTTAGGATTCTTGAAAGCTACTTGGAGGGATGACGAGGTGATGAGAGTTACCACCGAGTCAAGTGAACTCCAAGTAGGATAACGCACTAGAGGCATGGTTCATGAGTGACCTTGCCTAGAGTGGTGCGGGCGTGGTATGATCACGCAACCGGGTAATCCAAGAGCTTTGATGTTGGGGAGCTTGCTCCTGTTCAATAGTCATGGTTAGCGACCATGATATTGATGAGTTGATTTGGTGAGCTTTGCTCACGTTCGATATTACATGGAACGAGCCATGGTATCGATGAGGTTTGCTCATTGAGTGGATTGCTCGGGTTGATGTTCTATGTGATTATTGAGTATACGTGCATATAGTAGGTTTCATATTGTTGCATAGCCTATTGTTTCAGATTCGGCCTTCTACTCATGTTACTCATAACCCTACTAAGCTTCTTGCTCACCCTCTATTTTCATTCCTTCCCACAGTTGATACTGGTACAGGTACAGGTACTAGTGGAGCGGATCAGTGAGAGCGGGATGTGACATGGATGGCCCTGGGTAGGATGTGGGTGCTCGAGAGATATCTAAGCACGTATTTTGTATATGATGTGTTCATGTTTATTCATAATAATCTTATAACCATTTGGCAGCAGAGGGTGTATGCATGATGTATGCTGAGTTGATTTTATGGTTATATGATATTATGCAATTGATGATTTGATTTTTACTATCAGTTTGTGCATGCTGGTAGTGGATGGCCTGAGGCCCCTAGGATCAGGATTGCATGTGATTGAGGCCTGAGGCCTGGCTAGGTTGCTAGTGTGATGGATTGATGATTTTCTGCTGCGAGTTTCTGATGCAGTCGCGGATGCGCTGAGTAGGAAGAAGAAGATTTCTAGCCTATTCATGCAGGAGTGGGAAATTGTGGAGACAATCAATGAGTTTGGATTAGAGTTGAAAAGTCAAGAGGAAAAGATGCATTTGTGTTCTATAACTTTGAGACCTAAGACGGTTCAGAAGGTTATAGATGCACAGAATGGAGATCATACATTTGATGTAATTGATGAGAGTTTTGGATGGGTTCGAGGGAATGATGGTGGAGTACGATATGCGGGAAGGTTAGTGGTTCCCGAAGATGATGAGTTGAGACAAGAGATTCTAAAGGAAGCACATCAGTCTTGGTTTGCTATGCATCCAGGGGGTACGAAGATGTACAGAGACTTGAGGCAGAGTTTCTGGTAGAAGGGAATGAAGGCCGATGTTGCTAGATTTGTGACGAAGTGTCTGACTTGTCAACAAGTGAAGGTAGAGCATCAGAGACCAGCTGGATTGTTGCAACCCTTACCGGTAGCACAATGGAAGTGGGAGAAGATCACTATGGACTTTGTGACGACGTTGCCAATGACTGAGAGATGGCATGACACGGTTTGGGTGATAGTGGACAGATTGACCAAGTCTGCACACTTCTTACCCATGAACAAGACGGATTCATTGGAGACCTTGAGTACTATGTATGTCAAGGAGATTGTGAGACTTCACGGAATTCCATTATCTATTGTGTCGGACCGAGACCCACGGTTCACAGGTAGATTCTGGAGTAGTTTACAGGAGGCATTGGGAACAAAGTTGGATTTCTCTACAGCTTATCATCCTCAGAGTGATGGGCAGAGTGAGAGAACCATACAGGTTTTGGAGGATATGCTGCGGGCATGTGTTGTGGACTTTGGAGGAAGTTGGGATCGATACTTACATCTGGCGGAGTTTGTATATAACAACTCTTTTTCAGAGTAGTATCGGAATGGCACCTTACGAGGCGCTCTATGGGAGGCCTTGTAGGTCGCCTTTGTGTTGGGCAGAGGTTGGTGAGAAAGTTCTTTCAGGACCAGAGATGGTCAAAGAAGCACGAGAAAGAGTGGATGAGATCCAGGAGCGGTTGATCACCGCGCAGAGCCGACAAAAGTCTTATGCTGACCGGAGGAGGAGACCTTTGGAGTTCGCCGTAGGCGATAAGGTTTTCTTGAATGTTAGTCCGAGACGGGGGATTAAGAGATATAGTAAGCATGGGAAGTTGGCACCACGGTTTATGGGGCCATTTGAGATTTTGGAGACAGTTGGACCGGTGGCGTACCGTTTGGCACTTCCACCGAAGTTTGAGAAGGTTCACAATGTATTCCATGTATCAATGCTTTGGAAATATGAGTCGGATCCGTCGCATGTGATAGATTGGACTACGTTGGAAGTGGAGGAAGATGGGAGTTACACTCTTCAACCAGTGAGGATTTTAGATCGACATAACAAGGTCACGAGGTCGAGTGTGATTCCATTAGTAAAAGTGATGTGGATGTACCACGGAGTTGAAGAAGTAACATGGGAGTTGGAGTCTTGAATGAAATAGAAGTACCCGGAATTGTTCAGAGATTCAGGTACGTATGTAGTTAAATTTTGGGACGAAATTTTGTTAAGGGGGGAAGGATGTGAAACCCCGACCCAAAAATCTAGTGGAATTTTTGATGTTAGAACAAATGGAGAAAACTGGACTAGGCGCACCAGGGGGCGCATAGGCGCTGTGCCTAGTCCAGTGAGTGGCTGGAAAGAAAGAGCACCAGAGGAAGCTGGAGCGCCTAGGCGCCCAGAGTAGCACGCCTAGGCGGTGTGCTCCTAGGCGTGTGAAAAAGATGCGCCCAGGATGGCGCCTAGTCCAGTGAGTGCAGGAAAGGAAGAAGACCAGAAGAAAAAGGTACTGGACTGGGCGCACCTTAGGGCGCCTAGGCGCAGCGCCCGGTCCAGCAGGTGACGAAAGTGGAGTAGGCGCAGGAGGCGCCTAGGCGGCCGCCTAGGCGTGAAAGCCCTACACGCCCAGGGTGGCGCCCAGGGCAGCGCCTGAAGGACCTTAAATAGAGGCCAGAGCGCCTAGGCGCCCAGGGTAGCGCCTAGCCGCAACCCGAGTTTGTCAAATAGGTTCCAGCGAGCCATTTTTGAGTTTTCTGGTTTTGTTTCAGTTCTAGAGAGAGAGAGAAGATTCTAGAGAGAGAAGATCATTTGAGGTGATTCTTGGGGATTTAAACTTGGTTTTGGAGATTTAGAGGGGATTCAAGGAAGATTCAAGCCTTGGAGGTAAGTTTCTTCATTATTTCATTTCTAGGGTTTTTGAGTAGATCTTGTTAGTTTTGTTTAGGGTTGATTTCTATGGTTTAGATATGTTAATCCTAGGTCATATGTGTTTGTATATGTAGGTTTGATTCTGGTTTGGAGTTGAATTTCATAAGGTTGAATTTGGGGGTTGAGAGGAACCCTAGAGAGAGAAAGTAAGTTTTCTCAATTTAATGGTTTAATGCATATTAGTTATGATATGTTGAGTTGTTTGGATGATCGTTTGAGTTCGATTGGGTGGAAATTGTTAGGTGGAGAAACGGGGGTTTAAACCCTAATTTTGGGAATTGCTCGACACGATGTAGGGGATTTCCAACCTTTCTTTCTATCGTTTAATCTTGATATTCTAAAGAGCGCTTCGATTCTTCATTGGTCGTTTATTTGTGTTTCCTTCTTAATCGCTTCTAAGGGGAAACGAGCCTTCTTGTGAAATGTTGTTAATTCTTGATATTGCATGACCGACTATGTGTGTTCCATCACCTATGGGCATAATGTGATTTTTCCGTTCATGCATCATGGTAGTTATGTATATATATATGTTGGATGTTCATATATATATATCTTTTCGGCATGACATGGCATTAATGCATTATAGTTGCATGGGGGACCGGGTATGGACTCGTGTCTCCTTAGGATTCTTGAAAGCTACATGGAGGGATGACGAGGTGATGAGAGTTACCACCGCGTCAAGTGAACTCCAAGTAGGATAACGCACTAGAGGCATGGTTCATGAGTGACCTTGCCTGGAGTGGTGCGGGCGTGGTATGATCACGCAACCGGGTAATCCAAGAGCGTTGATGTTGGGGAGCTTGCTCCTATTCAATAGTCATGGTTAGCGACCATGATATTGATGAGTTGATTTGGTGAGCTTTGCTCACGTTCGATATTACATGGAACGAGCCATGGTATCGATGAGGTTTGCTCATTGAGTGGATTGCCCGGGTTGATGTTCTATGTGATTGTTGAGTATACGTGCATATAGTAGGTTTCATATTGTTGCATAGCCTATTGTTTCAGATTCGGCCTTATACTCATGTTACTCATAACCCTACTGAGCTTCTTGCTCACCCTCTATTTTCATTCCTTCCCACAGGTGATACTGGTACAGGTACAGGTACTAGTGGAGCGGATCAGTGAGAGTGGGATGTGACATGGATGGCCCTGGGTAGGATGTGGGTGCTAGAGAGATACTCTAAGCACGTATTTTGTATATGATGTGTTGATGTTTATTCATAATAATCTTATAACCATTTGGCACCAGAGGGTGTATGCATGATGTATGCTGAGTTGATCTTATGGTTATATGATATTATGCAATTGATGATTTGATTTTTACTATCAGTTTGTGCATGCTGGTAGTGGATGGCCTGAGGCCCCTAGGATCAGGATTGCATGTGATTGAGGCCTGAGGCCTGGCTAGGTTGCTAGTGTGATGGATTGATGATTTTCTGCTGCGAGTTTCTGATGCAGGCGGGGACTCTCCGATATACGGGGAGATGCCCCGGATTTTTGGTCTGCCGGATGATCGCAGTAGCGGCCTAGGACGGTGCCGGGGGGCACCTGTGGCGTGCCCGGACCGGGGCGTCACAACAAAATTCTTCAATGTGGGATTTCAACATTTCTATTATTTTGCACTTAATATATCATATCTAACATGACAATTTTGGAGTCAATTTCCATTCAACCAAAAAATGGTTTTGGGTAACTTTTAACTCCAATATCTAGTCTTCATATTGATGATTAGAACCCATTAAATTACATTCAATTAATACTCAATTAGTTACAATTAATTATTGGTAAAATAGTGGTTCACCACCATTTTTTCGAACAAATATCACTAGAATTGGTACATAGACTATAGTGAGATAATTGGATGACCCAGCTGCAACAATTCCATTTTTCTGCTTCAACTTTATAGATGAAGAAATGTTGGACTCAAGAATACACATTGATGTTTTCCTTACAAGTATAATGGTTCTACTAATAAAAACAAAACTAGAAGAATTTTAGAAATCTTTCGTTCATCAATGTTATTTGTTTTTTAGATTTCCTTAGCTATTTGATGTCTATTAGAGAGCTAAAGGATACATATGTCAATGAGAGATCATCCCTTTACAGAATCTAGAATTACAAAGAACAAGGTAACACACACAACAAAGAATCATTAAAAAAATAATTTGCAAATAATGTAACTTATTTTGGCTTAAGGTTCATTATGTGGGGTGATAGCCAAAGGATTTACAAAACAAGAATTTCAAAAGCAACCAAAAGACAAACCAGTCATCGCAATATTATCATCTTTGACTTTGATGGCATATAAAGGTTTTGTTCTACTCCCATTTAATAAATTAAATAAACTTTCTTATTCTATAACCACAAAATGTTTTTAGGAATAACCACATGACACAAATTATATGATCAAACTATTACTTTTGATAATTATGATCTTAATGTAGCTGCAACCCCTACATTATTACATTCTAAAATGTTTATCACACTAATCATATTTCCTTAAATATTTAATACAACGCTCTCTATCAAGCTCATTCGCAACAAGAACATATCTAAATCTCAAAATTCCAGAGGTTGAGGACTTCCAAAACCAATAAGTAGACGCACAATTTTCTCTCTTCTAATAAAAACTACATTTTTCATTCATGCTCCAAAAACTCCTGATGTAGGAATCAAATTTTGAACAACAGTTACTAGTTGCTGATATCACAAAAGGAAGAATGGGGCCAGTCGAGCTCACCACACACTCAACAAAAAATTACAAGCATAAAGTTCAATGCAAAATTTGTAAAAAGAAGAAGAAATACAATTGTGAGATTGTGATAATAAACATAGATATCTCTCAAGGATGGTGGTACAACGTATGTGCAAAATGCAAAAGTAAAATATCAACTTGTAATGGAGTACTGTCATGTAGGACGTGTGGGCGAATTTCAAACGTGCCCATAGCATGGTAAATTCATTTGTGTATCAAAATAATAAAGTGTATTACAACAACAATTAGTTTTGGAATATAACTTTGGCTGATTAATTTTTTGCATGAGTTACAAAGTAACCGTGATTGTGAAAAATGTATCAAAATACTAAACCTCATTGAAAACTCAAGTTCAATGCGAAATTTGGAAAAACAGAACAAGAAGTTGTGAGGCAATGATATAACACATGTGCAAAATGCAAAAGTGTAGCATCAACTTATAATGGAGTACTGTTATGGAGGGCGTGTGGGTCATTTTCAAACTTGCCCATAACATGGTAAATTCTTTATGCATCAAAATACTAAAGTGTACTACAACAACAATTAGTTTTGGACCATATTTTTGGCAGATTAATTTTTTCTTTTAGGTACAAAGTACGTGTAGTTATGACAAATTCCAAGCAATGATAAAATTTCTCATGTTGGGCAAGGTTGTGAAAAATCTCATCAAGATATTAGCATCCAATTTGTCTGAGCTCCCAAGTTCAAAAAAAGATGCTATCTCACCAGCAATGGAACAACTAAGAGGGAAAAGATGCAACTTCATCATTTCAATCAACGACCGAGATTCGAATCGTACAGAGTTGACATAATGTCTCAAATGTACATCTACACGATATGTCTCTTGAGATTTGAGGCCAACCATCGATTACAAACAATATTGATAATGTCTCTCAGTATGCTGGTTAAGACTCATCGGCTATTTATATAGGAAAAGATACAGCTATGGTGGACAATAGAGGAAAAAAGAAAAATGCTGATGATAATCATAAGAGCGAAAGGCCAAGGTTAGAATATACATTCGAACTACAAGAGCCTGTTAGATACATTGTTAATTGAAAGAAAAAAATATTATAACATGTGAATAACACCCTACCAACTACAGTCTCACAACAAATGTTTATTACTACAGACACTCAAATGCATAACTCGATGACGCAAATGTGGTCAAGATGAACAACGAAAGGTAATTGGGAAAGAAACTAGTTGAAGACTAGGGTAATGATGATACCTATGTTTAAATATTGCCCTTAACTTACATTGATGTTGCTGATAGAAAAGCCGACTTATGATGGATGTAGTAGTTGTACAGATGGGCATCTAGAAGATTAATTTTGTGCACATTTGAATATTCATGGAACAATGTGAAATATTGGGATTTATATGAAGTTAGGCAAACAAGAGGATAATCTAAACACTCTATTGTATTGTATGTAAATAAAACTGTTTATAATAAACTGTTCCCTCTCTCATTTAAGTTTCTATTTAGGATAAAAAATAATAACTACAGATAGTTTAGATGATAATGACTCTAGATTCTCACTTTAAGAAACTAATTACATATTAATTAATTGTATACATGGAATTTAGGCGGATCTATACTGCACTTATGGAACAACACTTCTTTAATTGATTATGAGAATTGAATCTTCTAACAACTGCTTAACTCTCATAAAATCTATTCAAACAGTTGTAATGATGAATCATAATATGAAGCTTGAAAACAAATTCCAAAATATTTAGCCACTCAATCATGCAAAAGCAAACATCTACATGCAAGGATTTTATAGTTTAACAAGCACCTCATCGTTCAAAATGCTTTAACTGTGGCATTAGAATCATATCTCAAAACACGCCTAATGATTATGCATTCAACGGATTACAAGCCATACATGTTAGCAACAACTCTGGAAAAAAAACTAGATGCAAATATTATCATTGGCAGAGGATGAAAGGTTTGTACTAGTTAGCTACCCACCTAGAAGACGCGGTCACAAGAGCAACAAATCTGAGCTGGTACATTTTGTCAACAATGTTGAGATAATAGTCAAGTAAAAGGACGCACTGGAAAGAGCTATCGACTGGAAATTGCAAAGTTGTCTAAATTAGTAAACCTAACCATAGACGAAAACCCAAGGAACATAAGAAGAAAACAAACAAACTGATGAGAAAGATTATCCTATTGCACACTGCAATAATACAAGATTTTATCCAAGAGAGGAAAGAAGGCTACATAGCATATATCAAAGACCTATACAAAGCAACTTAAGACATATATGGCATTGTGTATGCAGGTTTGACAGTTGTGGATAACAATCACCCATATAACAATCCAACAAATGAGTCAGATAACATAGTCAGCACACTTGACTAGTATGCATTTCAACTCCATACCTTGTCTTTAGATGCTCTGCAACTATTCAAGAAAAATCCCAGCACTAGCACAGGTATGCAAAAGTTTGAGAATGACAATGAAACCTTCATCTACAATATATTCGCTATGAAAGAAATAGTTAACTCAATGGAAGAGAAGATGGTTGTGCAAGAAAGTAATGCAAGGTATATAGTTTACATATTATGGAGCTTGTATTTTGAAAGCATCTCATGTTGTTAATAGTATAGATTGATATCAAACCCCCTATTATAAAGGGATATGCACATATAGGATAGGATATCAGTGGATCCTTTATTTTGGTTATGAATTACCTAGTTTGAGATTTAGACGAAACCTAGCAAGTCTATAAGTGGAGCCATTTTTTGTTCATGGTGGCTATGTAAAGGTTAAGCTATAGCACCCTCGATGTAAATATAATTAAAGTATGTTATTATCTTAAAATTATTCATCAATTCCGCACTAACTAATAGAAACATTTATCATTTAACATAAAGCACATAACAGTGTAATTATCAGTTAACAATGTAGTACTTCTATTCATGATAATATTCTATTTCAAGCTAATAAATATCAAAAAAATTACCAAAAAATATACCAAAACAAAGACCCAAACCACAAAACATCGACAAGAAAATTGTAGCAAAGTCCGAGCTTCAAACTAGTGTATATATTTATAATCTATACATATATAGTTTAGTGGTAAGAAATCAAGGGAGAGGGAATAATGTATGAGAATGTGGATGTATTAAGAGATGTGTTTTGCTGATGTAGCTGAGTATGTGACTTGGCTTTTAGGTAATAAAGGTGAGACTCAATATCAATTTTAGCGGGAAAATGATGGAAGAATAGAATGTTATTAGCTTGAATTTTGGAAAATGAAAAAAATTGTATTGGAAGATGAATTTTACTGATGTGGCTATATTGAGAGACATGTTTGCTAATGTGGATAAGTATATATGTGGGACAACTTTTATTTAATATGGGTGAGACTCAAATGAAAAGTTAATGGGAACATTTGTATTTCCTCATTGCAGTTTATAGTTTAGGGTTTAGGTCCTTTGGAAGTTTTAAGGTTTAATTGTTCATATTATTTCATCATCCTCTAAAGTGTACTGTTAGACTTTAAGAGATTTCCAAAGATGATATGACTCATCTACTATAAATAGGGTGACAATCTCTGTAACAAAGGACACTAAAAATATCAAGAATACAAGTGTGTGTTGAGAGATCAATAAGGGGCTCTTGAAGGGTGAAATTCATGGTGTTATCCTTTTGATTAGCATCCATCGACCTTTGCATTGTGAGATTTTTCCCTTCAGAAATCCTAATCAAGGAAGTATAATTGTGTATATATATATATATAATTCCTACATTGGTATCAGAGGCTGAGGTTAGTATTAGTCACCATGCTAGGTGTTTCGTTCATAGGAAACATGCTTTCTTTTGATAAAGTATGCTTGTTTTTTCAATTTTGTGAAAACTATGATGAATCATATGTTTTTCTGGATGAAATTTTGCATGAAAATACTTATATGCATGTTAAATGTATGCTGAAAATTTTGGACCTAAACACATAGTGTAAAGAGAGAAAATCGTAACCCTAACTGAATGTACCCGAAACTTTGTATGCTATATGCTTTTGAACCAAAAGGTTTTTTGTCAAAAATTTTGCATGGTTGGAATCCTCTTGTCAAAATCTTTCAAATGGTATATTATATGCTTAATTTGGATAATTGGTTGTAAAGATATGTAACATTGAAATTTTGAATCGGATCAAAATGTTTCTTTAAAATTTTTGGGTTTTGTGTTCTTGAAGAACACTGTTCTTCACGATTCTCACTCTCAAATGGTGGAGAGTGCTCTACACCTGTCATACATATCAACTCCGATAGATGATTGGATGCTACAGTCATGATCATGATGGCGGAACAAATCAAGTTTCAAAAATTGATCCAAAAAAAAGGCTGGAAAGGCAACATTTGTGTTACACGCGCCTGGGTTGCCGTTACTCGCTCATTTGGACCGTGCATCTAGGTCGAATACCCGACCCACAGACTTAATTTAGTTGCGTCATGATTTTGGGTTCAAGCCAGATTGGTTTTTTAAGCCCAATTTTATTATTTGAATTTCAGAAAATAGAATTCTAATTTTTTTGGGCTGGGCTGAGAGTATTTGGGCATGTGTGGGCTCTAAAAAATTCCAAAAATTACAGAAAGGATTTAAAATTCTTAAGATTTAATTTACTAATTTTTGTAATTTTTCTATGCTCGAAAAAATATTTTGCTCAATTTATTGATAGTTAAACATATTTATTTTTTGTTAAAATATGATGAACTTTGAAGCCAACAATATGAGAATTCCATCTAGGAAAAAAAGTTATTTAATTGTGCACCGAATTATTCGGAAGCCCCCATTTTCCTGGGAACAACTCGAGTTGCTAGTTTTGGTTCCCATATTTTTATAAAGTAAATATGTATTTTTTTCATTAAAATTGATTGATACATTAAAGTGACGATTTTAAGTTTTTGGGTTATTTTATGCTTTAAATAACATTTTTTTTCTCTCTTACGAGAAAATATCAAAAGACGATATTATTGTCATACTATATGATGCCTAAGGAAAAATGCCTAAAATAAATTATATTTGTAGGTTGTAGCAATGGTAAGAACAAATATGGGAGTTGTTCCTAGTTCTGGAGGGACTACTTGGAAGCCCAGTCTAGTAGAGAATGGACATTCCAATTCAGATTCAAGTGATGATGAGTGGTCTAGCAATGATGATATGCTAGATGGGTCTCAAAAGGACGTTGAGTCAAATTTTGAGGAATATCATTTGCCTGACCATCTTAATAGACTCTAATACCATTAAACTTCTTTGCTTGCTCTAATACCATAGACGATGATCAAGTAAGCAAATAAGAATTTAAGCAAGCAATATTTAATTAGGCAGTTGAAAATTGTTATTTCATAGAGTCTCAATAAACAATCTGATATAAAGAGAAAGTATAATAATAAAGTAACTGTTTAATTTTTGTTGTATCCTATTTTTGTCCAAAGCTCCAAATATAATTTTGAATAAAGTTAGGATTGGGCCCAATTCCAATTAGAGTTCAAAAGAGTAATTCTTAATTTAAGTTCTAGCCAAAATGAGGAGTTGGAATCCAAGTAAAAAATCCAAATAAAAATAAGTAATTTTGGGCTCAATATTTAATTTAAGCCCAAATGAATAAGGGAAAAATCAGGCCCGTTTGTCACACTTTTTCAATTGCAGCCTAGTCTAACTCAAACCTAAAGACTATCCCAATCTAATCTTAAGCCCAAAGGAATGGCCCGTTAAGAAAAAATGTCATATGAAGCTCATCACCTAAAGCCCAAAGATTGAAGTGAGGAGATAGCGCGGCCCAAGCTTTCTTCAACCCTAGAAGGAAAGTCGAGATACTGAAGGAAGAAAAGGGCGGCGCTGGAAGGGAAAATTAGAGAGAGAGAGAGAATAGGGGCCATCCTAGGGTTCACATTGAGGAGAGATTTGGAGCCTTAGATGTAGAGGATTTCGTGATTTATTAGAGGAAAGTGATCGATTTTATGTGTTATTTTAGGAATAAAAGAAATCCTTGAGGAATTAGGGGAGAGATAATTGAGAAATCGGAAAGGAAACAGAATCATTAGGAGAAGCAAATATCGGGGTTGATAGGTTATAAATAGAAGATCCTAAGGAAGAAGAGGGGGATCAAAGCTTTTGTTCTGAAAAAATAGCTCAAATCCTTTGTACCACCGGAAGTCTTTAGTCGAGCCAAACCTCTAGCCCAAGTTAGTTGCCACTCACAAGCATCAGTGGCCTAGTCCCCCTTCCAGGCACTTTCAATCCCCATGTCAGTCCCAAAATCGGCCATTATCCAATCACCCAAAGCCATCGAGTCACCATCTTCAAATATCTCAATTTCTATTCTTTCCGGTCCATTCCCAATTTATGTGGATTGTTCTTTCCTTTGTTGCACTTTGGAAGATTTGGTGTTCAATTGCTTAGGTATAATGCAGTTTTGATCTTACCTTGTTTACTAGATCACTTGTGTACTTGGTTTGCATCGTTCTTTGTTATGTATGATGTTAAGTTGCCTAGAATATTGATAGTATATTTGGACTGTATGGGTTTCAAATTTTGACTTTTTGGTTCACTGATTTTACTTCATTCTCATGTACTTGATATCCCAGTTCTTTGATTATTGAAAGTATGTTCTGATCTAGCATGAGTTGGTTTACTAAACTTTGTAATTGGTTTCATGAAGTTATTATTTTTCAATTTCCTAGATGCTCTACTATTATTTATTTGCCAGAAATCTTGTTTATAATAGCACAACTAGTTTATATAATTTTTGTTGTGATCTTGATGCCCTAATGAATTATGTGTTGAAGGAAGAATTGTTTTTATTGCCCTGTATTTAGAGAATATCCATGAATGTTTTTGATGTATTGAACATGGATTCATATATGTTGAGTGGCTTTTTATGATATTGTGAGAATTATTTTGATGCTCTGTCTTTGAAGGGTGATGTCTCTATGTCACTAAGGTTCATCGGTCTCCCAAAATTGTGGTAGTTTACTGATGGATGATTCATGTCATTATTTCAATTCACTGTGAAAGATAGAACTACGGCTTGTTATTGTGTGTCAATCTTGGATGAATCCATTGGATATCTTATGATGTGTTTAAGATTACATGTATTGGTTTGCTTGGTGTAAGTTATGGGCCATGAGGTTAGGTTTGAATGAGCGGATCTTAATTTAATGATAATTAGGCCGAATAGAAAAATTTCATAGGTTTTGGGCTTTGTGATTTATATGTTTGGGTTTGTTTGATTATTTGAATTGAATTTGAGTATAGGTTTAATGGAGTTGGGTCAAGGGATTATATGAAGTATTTGGGCTTTGGTTTTGTGTTCATTAGGATTTGAAAAATATTGCATTGTAACAAAATTGTTCATGGGTATTCTGTAAGCTAATTTCATAAAAGCAATTGATTATAAATTTTCAGTCATGTTAATTTAATAGCATGACTGAAATAATTGATTGCTAATAAAGAAAGGGAACCGAGGTCCCATAAATTATGCTTGTCGGTAGCTCAATATGATGTTAATATGTTATTTATTTGAAGCATGCTTTTTTCATGATATTTCCTCTAATGTTTCTTCTGCGGCTGATTTTAGGCCCATTTTGTGTTGCAATGTTATTTACAAAGGAATTGTTGAACCTACTCAGAATGCCTTCTTAGGAGGTAGAAATATGGCTGACAATATCCATCTTGTTCAATAGTTGTTGCGGCATTATGAAAGAAAGACAGCCTCTTCCAGATACTCAATAAAAATTGACTTCAAAAAGACTTTTGACTCTATGCAATGGAAGTTTATTAGGAATATTTTCCTTTCGTTTGGCTTTCCCTTATAGTTTGTGCATTGGGTGATGATATGTGTAGAAACTACTGCCTTCTTTATAGGAGTTAATGGGGACCTGTTTGGGTTCTTCAAAGTTAAGTGTGGGGTTTGACAAGGAGATCCATTATATCCCTATCTCTTCATTATGTGCATGGAGTACTTTTATAGGTAGTTGAATCTTGCTTCTGCCAATCCGAGCTTTGGCTTCCATCCCAAGTGTCACTCATTAAGAATATCTCACTTAGCTTTTGCTGATGATGTTGTTCTTTTATCTCGTGGAGATCTTTCCTCTATGCAGACTCTTTATGATGAGCTCATGGAATTTAGCAAGGTCTCTGGATTATCCATTAATGCTATGAAATCTTCTATTTTCTTTGGAGGGGTAAATCAGATTATTAGAGCTAGTATTCTTCGGGCTACTGGTTTTTCTATGGGCTTCTTTCCCTTTACCTATCTTGGAGTGTCTTTGAGTCCTCATAGACTTCTTACTAGCCAATTCAGTCCTCTAGTTTAGAAGGTTGAGTCAACGATCCAGCTTTGGAAGGGTAAAATTTTATCTTATGCTGAAAGGTTGGAGCTTGTTCGTTGTGAAATCCCAATTTTTCTATGGGTTTAAAAAAAATAAAAATAAAAAATATTTTGATAAACCACTGTTGTTGGAGACACCTCCACCGACAACAAAAAGTTGGAAAAACCACATGGTGGAGACCATGTGGTTGGAAGATAAGATCATAATTCTTTAAAATATATATAATAAAAAAAACTAATTGGTTTGCAAACTTTCGGTGGAGAAAGGTCACCAATAGTGGAGCTAATATTACATGGCGCGACCTTGGTTTGGCATTTAAGCACAACTAAAATTAAATAAAAGAGACTATGTGATGTGTCTCCATTTAAGTAGATAAAAATGGGACAATAAATTATAGTGTGGGACGATAAATTATGGGAAGGTTTGATCAAATAAATAGAACCCAATGTATAGAAACGCAATATTAACAAAGATAAGCTGCAAGTGTGTTTACAAATAAACTCCATCTGTATACCATTTTAGTTACGTAAGAGTTTCTGGAGTTGGAGATCAAGATCAGTAGTTTTAAGTTCGGGTTGAGATCATTGGTGAGCATATAGAAGGTCGGAAGCTGTTGTCGAAGGTGAGGAGAACACTCAAGATGAGAATTTCTCTCTTGTTGGCAGGGGCCTTCATTGTAGAATTTTGTAAATTAGATCACCGTATAAGAGGTCATGCAGCGTCACAGTGACAACAATACAACTTAAAATAAAGGCACTTGTATATATTACATATGTGTGTTCAATCCATGCTACTTATATAAATACAAGAATTGGAGACAACCGTAAATCTTATTGTTAACATAAATTTACGTTGCTTCGGTAGATATGAGTTGATGATTACGAAAAATTAATAAAACCAAAAAGATTTTGATTGATCACCCTTTTTCTAATTATAATATATATATACATAATATATATTATTAAGTATGAAATGGTTTACCATTTATTAAACTTTGCCCAATCGTATTGGATTGTGCGGTTGACGTTGGATTACCAAAATATAGTCATAGTAATCACGGCAATGATAGGGTCAACCATAAGATCGCCATACCGTTTGGGGCTTGTAGGGTGGTTGTGCTAGCTACACACCACCAAGATGTCATGACTGTCTGAGGATTGATACCCATTTATTTATGGATGTAACTGCATGATGGATCCGGGGTACTTTGGTGCCATAGAGTCTGATGTGGATTCCGGACTTCTGTGTGCTATGGTTGGCTATATACATGTATATACGATAAAAACACGTATACATATGCATGATGATTGAGTGTGTTGCAGCACGAGCATTATCATATCATTTTTCTCTTGCACTTTTATATTCAAGTTTGCTTTATGGCAATCTTTCCGATTGATATATATATATATATATATCATTATGGTTGATCCAGATTTTTGAGTTGAGCTTACTCGACTCGGTTATCTCACTTAGGTAACTGAGTTCTAGTTGGGTACTTACCCCTACTGAGCTTTTATGCTCATTCCCCTATTTTTCACATTTTTTTCAGGTGAGCACGATGTTGTGGATCAGCAACCTGGAGTGTAACCGCGAGGTGGGCTGAATACTTGGATTGGAGGGTTGTGGGCTAGGGTTTACTTTCGAACATTTATGTACTATTACATATTATTCCGTGTGTGGTTTGACTTGATATGGTTTCGGTTTAGAATGTAAGGATTGTTTCCTATTGTTGTGTGTCATAATTCAATAATGTTTGATGGATTTATATTTGAGATAATTTATGTAATTTTAGATGACCCTTGGTTGGGACGGGGCGTCGCATTCATTTTATCCTTCAGGGGGTTGATCAATTCTGGCTTGGCATCTTCCCAGTTTCAGCATAAGGTGGCCTGGAAGAGAGTCGTTTGGGAAGCTTGGTCTCTACCTAAGTTCTCTTTCATTTTGTGATTGGTAGTCAGGGGTCGCTAAAAAATAAGGATAGGCTACGGTTCATTCTGATTAATACCTATTGTATTTTGCTAGAGGTAAGAGGAAACTCATAGGCTTTGTTCTTTAGTGCCCTTGGGTTGATTCATTTTGGAAGAAAGTAAGGGCATGGATCAAAGTCCAAAAGTGCTCATAAAATGCTTCCTAGTGCTTTCAGAGGGTTGCATGATAATACAAAAGGTGTTACCACGAGAATGAAAAAGGCTTCTCTAAGTATTATGGTCTATCTTATTTGGCAAGAGCGGAACAAGAGGGTCTTTAAGAAAGCCTCCCAAGATATTGAGGTTATTGTGCATAAATTTCAGATAATATTTTGTTTTATTCTTTACTTCAGTGTTAAAGATCCTAATGTTGCTTCAGAATGGATTCATAAACTCATGGGTCAGTGATCTTATTGCCTTTCATAGCTTATGGCTGGCTTTTTGGATGGATCTTTGGATTGACTGCATGATTTGGTTTTATTATTATGCTTTGTTTGTTGATCGTACCAATTTGAGTTGTGATGGTGCTCAGCATTTTGGTGGGACACTAGTTGCTGCTATGGGATGGTTGAATTTGACATCTTTGGAGGTTAATGGGTCATACAGTCTGAGTTCCTTTCAAATGTGGATCTATATGCCTACCTCTTTTTCTGAATTATTTTTGGTTATGTTGTTGTGATGACGAGAGTCAAACATGAGTGAGAGTGTGTGGGACAAATGATGTTAGTAAAAGGGAAACACGAGTGTTCGAGGGGACTTGTGTGAACCATATGAAATTCAGGGTTCGATGGTAATGTTATATTTTCAAACTAATTCTCTTTTTGTTTTGCAGGGTTTTAAATAGAGGCTTACTTTAAGGAACTGGATGCTCAAACAAATTTTGCACACTGTGTGTAATAGCCCAAGTGTTTAGGCATGTTAAATATTAGGATTGGTTAGATTGAAGGTGAATATGTGAAATGGAATTAAATAAAATCAAAATATGTTTCATAAATTCTTTATGAGAAATAAAATTTATGAGCGAAAGAATTATTTAGATCGGAGGTAAGATGAAATTACCGTGAAATTTAGAAGTGGGAAAAGGGATAATACAAATGAAGATATTCGTAATGGCAAGTTGGTAAATAATGGTGGTTTAAACTAGAAAGCGGGAGCATAAAGGTAAAAGGGGCTGGAAAACCAAATAACATAAAATAAAATAAAAATCTATTGGCACGGAAATCAAGAACCCTAATCTGGAAATTTGGGGAACGGCGGCGATGGAGAGGCGGTACGGCAATTCCGGAACGGATTGAGACAAGTCCGGTGTCGAAAGAAGGATAATGGTGAGGCGAGTTCAATGAAGCCTGTTTCGGATTAAACGGAGGAGATTCAAGCCGGCAACGAAGAGGGAGACACCACGACTGCCGAGATCTTTAAAGCCGAAATTTCTCGATCTCTGATCACAAAACAAGTAACTAACACCGGCACTGGTCTTCCCAAAAATGAACCCACACGTGTCTGCTAGACCCATGTGAGGGAGAAACAACACTGGGTTGACCTGACCCGATTGGGTTGGGCAGACCCAGTTCAGAATAAAAATAAATTTAATTTTAAATAATGGAATTAGTAATAATAAAATGTGATGTTATTTTGGAATTTTAGGAACGAATTCTTCAAAAGTTTAAAAGAGGTTTATTATTGAAAAAGCATGCGATGGTAAGTGATACTCACCTATGTCACGGAATTGCATGCTGAAGGATTATTAATTTTATAATTCCTGTAATTGTATGTATAAGTATGTGTGTGTGTGTGTATATATATATATATGTTAGTATGATTGAGTTACTATAATGAGATTGATATTGTTATAATAATAGTTGTATGAACTCTGTTGATTATAGACATCAAGTTGATGTGGTTATGAACTGTCATGTAATTATATATATATATATGTAAGACCAAATTTATGAAGATGTGTTATCTGTATAGTAATATATACGTTAATTGTGTTGTGTTTATGAGACTGAATTAGTGATGATGAGTTATCTGTGGATGGTGAACTGCTATATGATGATGTATAGAGGTTACAGTTAATGGTCACACTGCATGAATCATAGCATATCATGACATACATGACATACACATTAAGGGAAAATGTTTTCACGAACTAGGTATTACTGCTGCAGGTATGGTGTACTGGAAAGAGAAAGGTTTATAAGGTACTGTTAAATGAAAAGGAAAAGGAAAAAGGAAAATGTGTAAGGGGTTCAGATGTTGATTGAATGTGCTCTATGGTAGAGTATTAGATAGAAAATCTTGACTGGTTGCTCTGTAGCAGTTTACCTAGGTTAAGGGTCTGAGTACTGAAAAAATGATTTAAATGGCTGACTATTTTCTAATGATGATGTTCATGTGCATTCATGCATAAGTATTACTTGCTGGTCCTCGAATCACTAAGTTCCGTGTCACAGGTACGGAGTTCTCTGATAATTTTGCTGACATAGGAGTTGATGCTGCCGCGAATCCATGAAAAAGGATGCTCATGTGGGAAAGTTAGGTTTTGATAGTCCATGACAAGAATATTAACTTTTATTTAAGCTTTAAGGTTGTTGCTAGTATTTCAGGTTATCGTGATTAAACAAAAGTTCGCAAAACGAGGCCAAGAAATATATATTGGACGTTACTGATTTAATTACCATTATGAGGTTATGATTGTTAAATGCTCATCGGAATTAGGATACTTGATTTGAGTTATTTAAGGAGTTTAGTTAATTAGAGATAGATGATGCTTAGCTATATTTATTGTAGCATTAATTGGGTTCTTCTTATATATAGAATTAGGTAGTAGTGATGGACTGATATGTAATATAGGTAGCGTTCTATACTACGAGCTCGAAAATTAGAGTTTCGTGGAACGGGGCGTTACAGATGGTATCAGAGGGCAATGGTCCTTTAAAATAAGTTAAATAGTATGATATATATAATGAGTGAAGGTTTGGTAAAGTTACATGAGCATCATGGATCAGCACGACCATCAACAATTAAGTACTTTAAATTTAATTTCTATTGTTCTGTAATCAATGTTTAATTATTTGTATATGCCTCCTAGAATGTATATGTGTTGAAATATATTAGTGTGATTTGAGATAATTACATTATTTATGTATGAGTAAGAAGAGGAATTGTGATAGGTCAATGTGGAGAACTGGTAGAGTATGATATTTAAATGCTAGAATGTCGTGATAGGTGTATTCATGATTAATTTATCATTAAGGGAATTGGAGAATACATTTTTAATTATGCTTGGGTGATTCATTAAATGAATGATCAATGGTGCGATCATAGTTTAAGTTAGGATTTCTGATGATTATCAGTGTAAGTAGCCTGACATAGTATTTAAGGATTTATCCTTAGCATTGTAATTGGGAAATGTGATTGCATTCTCATTGGAGCTATTGTAATGATATATGATGGTATATACATGATATCATGTTAGTTTTGACACGATAGATAATAAGTATTTAATTGAGATGAATAACTAAAGATCCGTGTATCGGAGAATATGATTGGACTTATGGAATGTTAGTATCATGAGAATTTAAATTAGCATGAGATAATAAGGTAGTGATAAGTGGGATACTGGATCGTTACTTAATAATTTGTTTGGATCACTATGGTATTGAAGAATGATAGATCGTAAGGTTATAGAACATAATAATCTAATACTTGTAGTGATATTCACCGGCCCGGGGAAGTTAAAACCCTTTGGTATCACATATATTAAAAATAATTAAATTAATAGAAGTAATTTTACTAGTAATTATTTTACTAGGAATGCAAAAATATTTGTCCCTATAGGTGTTCTTGTACAATGGAATATATGAGTACTTAAGTAAGATGTTTGTGTGGATGATTGTGACGCCCCGATCCGGGCGCCCCACTGGCGCCCTTTGTCGCCGTCCTAGGCCGCTAGTGCGATCATCCAGCGGACCGAAAACTCCGGCGGCATCTCCCCGTATATCGGAAAGTCCCCGCCTGTATCAGAACAAGCAACAAATATTTATTCCATCACACTAGCAACCTAGCTAGACCTCAGGCCTCAAACACATGCAATCTTGATCCTAGGGCCTCAGGCCATGTGAAACCCCGACCCAAAATTCTTGGGATTTTTGAGTTTTGCACACTAGACTAGGCGCACCAGGGGGCGCCTAGTCCAGTAGAGAGGCTGGCGAGGAAGAACACATGAGGAGCTGGCGCGCCTAGGCGCCCAAGCAGCACGCCTAGGTGGTGTGCGCCTAGGCGTGTGCAATGGTGCGCCCAGGGGCGCCTAATCCAGTGGGGAAATAAATGGAGCAGGCGCTGGAGCGCCTAGGTGCCCAGGGTGGCACGCCTAGGCGGTCTGCGCCCAGGCACGCATGATGATGCGCCGAGAGGGCGCCCAGTCCGGAGGTTGGCGAGCAGAGTAGGCGCACCTCGCCTAGGCGTGAAAGCGCTGCATGCCTAAGCGCCCGGAGCAGCGCGTTGGGATGTTACTTAAGGCTAGGGCTCCTTGGGTAGCGCCTAGGCGCGACCCGCGTTTTTCAAAAGGCTCCAGCGAGCCAGTTTAGACCCATTTCTTGTATGTTTCAGTTCTAAAGAGAGAGAGAGAGCGACGATTCTAGAGAGAGAAGAGTATATTGAGGTGATTCTTTGTGTTTGAAGCTTGGTTTTGGAGATTTAGAGAGATTTCAAGGAAGATTCAAGCCTTGGAGGTAAGTTTCTTCGTTTTTCCATTTCTAGGGTTTTCGAGTAGATCTTGTTAGTTTTGGTTGGAGTTGATATCTAGGGTTTAGATATGTTGATATAGACTTGTGTGTGGACCTATGTGTAGGTTTAGTTGCGAGTTTGGAGTAAGATTTGGATTGGGCTTTGGAACAAGCTTTTGAAAGAGAATTCTAGAGAGAGAAGGTAAGTATTTCGATTTTTATTGATTGATTGTTGTTAGTAGGAATAATGTGGTATGTTTTAGTTGATATTGTGAGTTCGATTATGTGAATCGATAGGTTCGGGAGAAACGAGGGTTCGAAACCCTAATTTGGTATTTGAGGTGATTGTGCTCGATTGAGGTAGGGATTCTTAACCGATTCTTTTCTATCGTCCGTTCTCCTTTCTAAATAGCGTTTCGATTCTTCATTGATCCTTTTGTTTGTGTTTCCACCTTAATTGCTTCTAAGGGGAAACAAGCCAATGTGTGGTTAATTGTTGATTGTGGATTGTATGCATGACCCGATTTGCGTGTGTTCCGTCTCATACGGGCACGAGTTGAATTCCGTTCATACATCACAGTAGTTATATATGTATATATGTAGGATGTTCATATATATATCTATTCGGCATGACATTGCATCATTAGAGATGCATGGGGGACTCGAGTATGGACTCGGGGACTCTTAGGTTCCTTGAAAGCCTCATGGAGAGATGACAGGTGAAGAGAGTTGCCACCGGGTCACGTGAACTCTATGATGGGGTAATGCGCTTGGGCGAAGGTTGGAGAGCGACCTAGCTGGCTATGTGCGGGCGTGATAGGTTCACGCAACCAGGTAATCCTAGGAGCGTTGTTGTGGTTGAGCTTGCTCCCTGTTGGATGCTACATGTATGAGACATGGTAGTATTGTTGATTGCTCAGGGTGAGGGGATTACTTGGATTGATGTTATATGTGCTTGTTGAGTATATGTGCATGTTGTAGATACATGTTGGTGCATTGTCCTTTTGATTGGTTCGGCCTTACTTCTTATATACTCTTGTACCCTACTGAGCTTCTAGCTCACTCCCCTACTTTCTGTCTTCTACAGGTGAGACTGGTACGAGTACCGGTGGTACGGATCAGTGAGGGCGGGATGTGACATGGATGGCCCTGGGTAGGAGTGGGATGCACGAGACATACTCTACGCATGTTGTTGTTATATTTTGTATGTCTGAGTAGTGTATATAACCATGTGGCATGGACAGTGCTTGTATGATTATGATGTTTGATGATGATGGTTATATGCTTGAGATATATAGATCTGTGTGATGATTTATATTTAAAGCTATCAGTTTGTGCATGCTGGTAGTGGAGGGCCTGAGGCTCTAGGATCAGGATTGTTTGTGATTGAGGCCTGAGGCCTGGATGCTAGGTTGCTAGTGTGATGATTGTCGCTGCGTTTCTTATGTAGATGGGCACTCCTCGATATACGGGGAGGTGCTGCCGGAATTCCGGTTCATCCCGAATGTTCACACTAGTGACCCAGGACGGTGTCAGAGAGGGCACCTGGCGTCCCGGGGATCGGGGCGTCACAGACCATCCACTACCAGCATGCACAAACTGATAGTAATAATCATAACAACAAATTCATAATATCATATAACCAAAATAAATACTCAGCATACATCATGCATACACCCTCTGGTGCCAACCGGTTATAACAATATTATGAATAACATTCATACATCAAAATCAAAATATGTGCTAGAGTATATCTCTAACACCCACATCCTACCCAAGGCCATCCATGTCACATCCCGCCTCACTGATCCGCTCCACCGGTATCTGTACCAGTATCTCCAGTGAGAAGGAATAAAAAATAGGGAGTGAGCAAGAAGCTCTGTAGGGTTAAGAGTATAAACGTTTAAAGGCCGAATCCAAACAATAGGTTATGCAACGATATGAAATCTACTACATGCACGTATACTCAACAATCACATATAGCATTAATCCGGGTAATCCCCTCAATGAGCAAACCTCATCGATACCATGGCTCGTTCCATGTAATATCGAACGTGAGCAAGCTCACCACATCAACTCATCAATATCATAGACGCTATCCATGCATATTGAACAGGAGCAAGCTCCCCAACATCAAACGCTCTTGGATTACCCGGTTGAATGAACCTATCACGCCCGCACCCTTCCAGGCAAGGTCCCTCATTAACCGTACCTCTAGTGTGTTATCCTACTTGGAGATCACATGACTTGGTGGTCGCTCTTATCACCTCGTCATCCCTCCATGTAGCTTTCAAGAATCCTAAGGAGCCCCGAGTCCATACCCGGTCCCCAATGCAATTCTAATGCATTTATGCCATGACATGCTGAAAAGTATATACATATGAACATCCTACATATATATATACGTAACTACTATGATGCATGAACGAAAAATCACACCGTGCCCATAGGAGATGGGACACTCACAAAGGGTCATGCAACATCAAGAATAAATTAGGTTTCATTTCCCATTAGAAACAATTAAGGCGGAAACAAAAACAAACGACCAATGAGGAATCAAAAAACTCTTTAAGTAATGAGAACGAACGATAGAAAGAAAGGTTGGAAATCCCCTACCTCGTGTCGAGCAATTCACCACAAAATCACAATTACGTTCCTAGGGTTTCCGGTTTTCCCAACCTAACAATGTGGCGAAACCGAACCCATTCACACATCAATTTACAACCAGTAACGCGTAATAACATCAATTTAAATCACTATATTTAGAAAACTTACTTTCTCTCTCTAGGATTTCTTTCAAAAATCTCCAATCTCAACCCAAGCTCAAATCCACTCTAAATCATAAACCAATCTACATAAACATCCAAAATCAACCTATAATCAACATATCTAAAGCATAGAACCCAATTCCAAAAGAATCTACCAAGATCTACAAAAACCTAATTTTTACCAAAAGTGAGAAAACTTACCAAAACTCTTGAATCATTCTTGAATCCTCTCTAAATCTCCAAAACCAAGCTTCAATCTTCCAAGAATCACCTCTAAGTCATTATCTCTCTAGAATCATCTCTCTCTCTCTAAAAGTCGGACTCCCAGAAGAAATGAAGGAACAACCCGTGTTTGATCATATGAAACACGAGTGGCGCCTAGGCGCTCTGGCCTTATAACTTCCCTAAGCGCGCTGCTCTGGGCGCCTAGGCGTCCAGCGTTTTCATGCCCAGGCGAGGTGCGCCTCGGCGCCCTAGCACCTGATCAGCTCTCCAGCTCCCTGGTCTGGGCGCCATCCTGGGCGTGCTGCATTTCACGCCCAGGCGAGGTGCGCCTAGGCACCCTAGCGCCTGAACAGCTTTCCAGCTCCCTAGACTAGGCGCCTTCCTGGGCGTGTTGATTATTCACGCCCAGGCGAGGTGCGCCTAGGCGCCCTCAGCGCCCACTCCACTTCCTCTCGTCCACTGAACTGGGCACAGCGCCTAGGCGCCCTGAAGTGCGCCCGGTCCAGTGTCCCTTCTCCTTCTGCCTTCTAGCATGCCACCAACTAGACTAGGTGCCGCGCCTAGTCGCCCAGAAGGTGCGCCTAGTCCAGTTCTGAATTCTAGAATAAGACACAAAAATTCCACCGAAATTTGGGTCGGGGTTTCACAATGATTACTTGAAAATGTTATTGGAATGAAGTGAAATACGGTTTATTATGTTTTACAGTGAATACAGTACATATTTGGGATTTTTCCTGGATTTTTGTAAATACATATTAAAGGAGTTATAATAAATAGATTGTGTGAGTTACAAGATGTAGTTATCGAAATCAATAGGATATCTAATTGAATCATATTGGTGAACTGGAATGGTTGAAAACCATACACATTGTCTCCAATGTGGTATTTATAATGAAGTATTTATATGATTAATTGAGATTTTTGTATGAACCCTGTACAGTATCGTAAATTGGATGCATAATATTGTGGTATTTAGCTTGGATTAAGTAAGTGCTTCATTGTGAGTATTAATTAATTGATTATTATATGAATTTTTTCCATTGAGCTTTCATGAATTCTTATGCATGTCTAGACCAATAAGATGGCTAGAATGTTGATAGGAACATCCAACCTAGACCAATAAGATGGCTAGTGATTGATAAGAGGGAAATTGGCTTGAGTGTGCTAAAACCGACTTAGGTACGGATTCGTTATGCCCGGATTGATAAATGTGTGAGTGAATTGGTTGTGTTTGCACATCATTGACCCTTGGTGGATTCCGAAGTCTTGGTGCTTCATTCTTCTACTTGAATTCATTGCATTAGTATAACTTGCCTAGTGATAAATTGCATTAGCATTTGCATTCTTCAATATAAAAATTCCAAAAACACTTTACTTTTCTTGTTTGCATTCTTATTAAATTGTAAACCCAATCAACTTGAGCGGAACTTTAATTTCTTGCATTGTCCATAAATATATACAAATAAACATTTGGATCAATTATAACTCTGTCTCTGTGGATACGATCTCTACTGACTACTTGTGCTATCCTTTCGACTAGTGCACTTGCTAGTAGGGTATTTTAAACCCAACAAGTTTATGGCGCCGTTGCCGGGGACGGTAGCTTATACTTGATCCATTGTTTTGTTTGCATAGATACTTGCTTACATAGCGTGGTCAAACTCGATAATTATTTGACTCACATTATTCTCTTACTCTTTGTAGTTCATGCAAGGACGGCGTTCGCAAGATACATAAATTCTTCCAATTGATTTAGACTTGGGCCGTCTACGCCGCAACAAGAGAGACAAGCAAATTCTTGGGGAGCAATCTCCCACCCGTTCTAGTTCTCCTACATCTAGTTCATCTAGTGAGAGCTCTTGTGGCGACAAACCGGAACGAGTAAAAATGGCAGAAAATCTTGAAGGAGTTGAAGACAATGGCAACAACCCCAATGCTCCACGCACTATACAAGATTTCTCTATGCCTCAATTTACAACTCGTCAATCGTGCATTGTTTTTCCTACTATTGCACCTACTTTGTCATATGAGATTAAAGGTTATATGATTAATTTACTTCCTTCTTTTTCAGGAGAAGAAAATCAGGATGCTAGCGATCATATCAATAATTTCTTGGATATTTGTGGCACACAACAGATTCAAGGAATATCAGCAGAATTAATCGCCTCAAACTTTTTCCTTTCTCTCTTAAGGGAGAAGCGAAGAACTGGTTCAAGACCTTGCCAGCAAATTCTATCACCTCTTGGGACCAATTGTCTGCAAAATTTATTCAAAAATTCTATACTCAATCGAAGACACAACGGTTGAGAGACCAAATCTTTCATTTTAGACAGAATAAGGGAGAGCCACTTTATCAAGCTTGGGGGAGATACAAAACCCTGCTTATAAACTGTCCATATCACCAATTCTTACCATGGCAGATTATGCTATACTTTTATCAGAACTTATCAGATGAATGTCGCCATCGGTTAGATGCAGCTGCTGGAGGAAATATTATGGCAAAGGAACCCAATGAGGCTACTGTGATTATTGAGAATGTGGTAGCCAATTCCTCACAGTGGGATAGTAGAGATGTGACTGGTTCCAGAGCAACTATCTATGAAACCAGTACTCCAAATACTGAAATGACAGCCATGGCTAGAAAATTGGATGTTGTTGTGAATTTATTGAGCAGAAATATAGAACCTTGTGGTATTTGCGCGGGCACAAACCATCCCACTCATACTTGTCCTAGAGGGGGCACTTTTCCTGAAGCAGAGGTGAATACAGTGCAAAATTTTCATCGGCAGCAAAATGACCCGTTTTCTCATACATACAATCCAGGCTGGAAGAACCATCCGAACCTCTCCTATGGCTCTTCTCAGAACTACAACCATGGTTCTAGACCTTGGCAAGCCCACCCTCAACCACCACCTCCGGAGCAAAAACGGCCTTCTATGGATGACCTAATTACTCAACTGGCTCAGTCCCAAGTGCAGATGCAGAACTCGCAAGCAGAAATGAGCAATTCTATGGCTCAGTTGCAGCAAACAGTTGCTAGTAATACACAGTAAATTTATAAGCTCGAGATGCAAGTGGGCCAACTTGCGAATGCTCTGAGTGAGAGACAATTGGGGAAGCTCCCAAGCCAACCAGAGGTGAATCCCACAAAACATGAAGATGCAAAGGCTTTCACCGTATTGAGAAGTGGGAAAAAGGTGGACAACAAAATTGAGTTTCAGAAGCAAGAAGATGAGAATGAAAATGAACAAGAGGTAGTGGAACCAATTGCATCTCCACTACCTCAAGTTAAAGAAGACAAGCAAATTGTGGAAGAATATATTCCACCAATCCCGTTCCCATCTCGACTTGCGCCTAAGAAGAAGAACAAGTACAATCGGGATATATTTGAAGTTCTGAAGAAGGTTGAAATCAATATTCCACTTATAGATGCTATCAAATCTATCCCTGCTTATGCCAAATTCTTGAAGGAGTTATGCACCAATACGAGGAAAATCAGTGAACATGAAGAAGTTTTCCTGTCTGAGGAGACTAGTGCAGTATTACAAAAGAAACTGCCACCCAAGTTGAAAGATTCGGGCAGTTTTACAATTTCCTGCATTATTGGAGAAAAGCATATTGAGAAAGCATTGATGGATCTTGAAGCCAGTGTTAATATCATGCCTTATTCTGTGTATTGCACTTTGAAAATTGGAGGGCTGAAACCAACTACAGTCACTCTACAGTTAGCTGATCGCTCTCTTGTTCATCCTTTTGGGCTTGTTGAAGATGTCTTAGTGAAAGTTGGAGAGTTTGTTGTTCCAGTGGATTTTTTAATTCTGGACATGGAAGGTGAACCAATTCCTGGGAAAGACCTACCTCTTATCTTCGGCAGGGGTTTTATGGCTACTACCAATACCATCATTGATGTCAAATTAGGTGTTCTCTCAATGACAATTTTCGATAAAACTGTTAAGTTTCGGCTCTCAGAAGCAATGCGACATTCTGATGACGAAAAAACCTAATTTTGGATAGATGTAGCTGATAGAAGAATTGATATGGAGGTTTCTCGGAGTAATAAAATCACTACATTGGAGTCTTTTCCTGTGGGTGACTCCAAACACTTATTGACTGAGGTAGTTGAAGAAATATACAATATGTTTGCAGCTTCACCTCCACATCAACATAAGTGGAGACCTGTTTTTGAAAATCTAAGGACTCTTCCAAATTCTAAAAAGTTAGTACCATCAATAGAGAGCCCACCGGAGCTAGAGTTGAAGCCCCTTCCTCCACATCTTCAGTATGCTTACTTGGATATCATGGGAATCAGTCCATCTATGTGCATGCATCGAATTTTATTAGATGATGGAGCAAAGCCTAGTAGAGAGGGTCAGAGGCGTTTAAATCCGAATGCGAAAGAGGTGGTTCGGGCTGAAATTCTGAAATTGCTTGATCTATGTCTGGCTGAAGACCCTAAACTTAGCGCGGCTTGGGAGGCAACCCGAGATGTGATATCCATTTTGTATCATTGTGTGCTTCATTGTTCCATCTCTTTAGAAGAATTTAATGTGTTTCTAAATTTTCTGGAATTTTCTGGGTTGTATGTGGGAGTTTGTGGAGTTGGATACCTGATACAGAGGAGCACGCTGTCCCAGGCGTGTTTTATACACGCCTAGGCGCTAGTAATTAGCGCCCAAAAAAAAAAACTCACCTAGGCGTCGGTACTACACGCCTAGGCAGATGCAGGCACAGACGAAGCAGACTCGGGCCATGCTCGACATATTGGCGGAGCTACGACGCGACCGCTATCTCACATTTGCTCGTCGTGGACCCTCTGGCGATCCTTCCTCCTGACTCCACCTCCAGGTTGTGTTTTTCTTGGCTTGTCCTGCATTTTATTCATATACCTGTTTCACGCTTTGAGGGCAAAGCTTATTTTATAGTGGGGGGTGGGTAGTACTTTATTTTGTATGTATTGCGCATTTTGGATATTGTCTGATCTGAATTTGACCACTGATACTTATTATATTTGTTTCTGATCAGAGCTGTTTAATCCCGTCTTTACCCCCTATCGTTTGAGCTGGAATAGCCAAGCCGTATAAACCTAGGCTTGATTAGGAATCTTGAAGGATTTTTGCACTTTTCAGCAAAGCCTCCAACTATTAACGAATTTAATATTTTCTTTACCACCTACCGTTTGAGGTGGAATAGCCAAGTCATGACTGAGCTTGATTAGGTTTCTTCATCCAAAAGATCATCGGAATTAAAACTCCTTCTAGATTTTTTTATCAAAATTTTTGGTAGATGATTTCACCAAATATTGACTCGTATGATCTTTCAACTCGGAAAGTATTTTTTGTAAGAGTTGAGCTAATTCCTCTTCCGATGTTGCAGAAATAAACTTGGAACTAATAAATGATTTCAGACCAAGGAAATTTTGGTGAGTTTTTTCAAGAGTTTTAGATTGAGATGGTTTGGAGGAAAGCCAAGATAGGACATTTTGTGGGTAGGCTTTTTCGACATTAAATTTGTCTCACCATTTGCATCGGAATTTTTGAATCAACTATGATAGTGTATTGGGATCAGTATGAAAACCATATGCCTAATTAGATATCCAAGAAATTGCAAACGTGGAGAAGAAATACAACATTGGTGGAAAGGACATGTTTTTTTATCTGAAATCACGAGCGAAATACATCATATCCTTCATTGAAAAGTGGTGGGGGGATTTGTGGAATAGGTCCAAAATACCACCACCATTCGTTAAACTAGTATGGAAAATTCTATGTTTGATTAAATTTGAAATAAAAAAAAAACCATGAATGTTTTTGTTCATTATTTGGGAAAAAAATGCTTTTATCCAAGCCTCTTGGTAATCCCAATAATTATATCTAACAAGATCAAAATGTTGACAAAACCATTTTGATTTGTTTAAATCTTGTCCCCCACATGGAATCAGTTAAAATTTGTAAAATTTGGACAATACAATGTGATTATGATTGCATTAGGTGAATAATAATATTTCTTCAAAGATATTGAATCAAAATCAACAAGTATAAACTCATAAAATCTCTAGTTTTGCACAAATCATTTGGCATATAATGTCAATTAGGAGGAAAGATTTTTTAAAACCACCTGTTTTGGATCCTCACTCATGTATTCTCTTTCCATAAGAAGAACCTTTTGGAAGATTAGTTTATCAAAATATTTTGAAATTTTTTGAAAGCTTTGAGATCTATTTTGGGCTAGGGAAATATGAGCAGCAGTTTTTAAAACAATGCCAGAAGGCTGCTTTTGTGACTCCATTGTCAAACTTGTTTATGTAGTTTTTATAAAGAAGATATCCATGCTAATAATGATGGATTATTTAACAATTTTGGATTATTTAATAATTATTAAGGAATCTTAGAACCAGTTTTACAGGGATTGAAAGATACTACATATTTACCATTATTAATTTCTCCAGTTGCATGCTTTTCAGCTGCAATTTTTTGATCTTCTTCATAGGCTATATCTCCTTGAGATTTTTTTGGTAGAATTGCATTTTCTTGTAAAGCATAAGATTCCTTGGATAATTTTTGAGTTTGGGATCTTGTTGTAGATGTGGATCCCTTACCTCGTCCCTGATCTTCGCGACCTATCATTGGGTCTGCAATAATATTAGAAGTATTTAGAGAAAAGATGCTTTACCTGCTTTTCTTTATTGACAATAAGACAATTGAGTGAATAATCATGAATAAAACTTTGTTTCAATCAATTAATGTCTTGTGTAACAGGGTTTTGGATAAAAGGGAAAAATAGCATATTTCCTAAGATCTTAGTATGTATTCTGTCATTGTTAATTTTAAATGGTTTAATTAATTCTAAGAATATGGGGTGCCTAGAATAACGTATTTTATAATATTTTGAATACAAAGAAAACTAGTGGTAACACCAATATTAGAATTTTTTATCGTAACATCAGATAATTTATAAAGAATTTTGAGATTCTCTCCGTTAGCAAATTTTATCTCTTCTATCATTTTTTTCCTAAAATCAACAAGTAACCAAGTCAGAACAGAGACAAATTAAATCAGTACCAGAATCTACTAAAGCAATTGTATTAAAAGAAAACAAATTTTGAATAGCAACTGTAATTTTAATAAACCGTTTTTGACCGGTAATAGGAGATAATACCCAAGAAATGGTTTATAATCTTTGTAGGAACTTTCCACTAAAATTCCCTCTGTCTTGATTTTATTTATACTTTCTATGTCATCTACTTCACTATGGGTTTCAGACATAATTAGATCATATAAAACTTAATCTCGAATCTGAGAATAAAGAACTGTATCAAGAATATCTTTTCTTAAATCGTGAGGTAAAACATATTGATGAAATACTATTAAAGTTTCCATTTTAAAAAGTTCTACATTTAATAATGGATTACTCCATTCATCTTCATAACCTTCGCAATAGGATATTATGACATTTATTTTGTTTTTTTCAAGCTCGAGAGAGATTTTTTAATTTTGGTTTAATCTAAATTGATAATCAAATATCGGTGTGGAGAACCTATGTAAAATATATCCGAGAGATTTAGAAATCATAATTAGTCATTAGTATGATAACAAACTTAGTGAAAAACAGATGCTTGGACCTAGACCATTTATTTGTCTTGCGAAAATTCTCTTGTTAGAAAACTAGGTACATTGTTATCTTTACCTGCAATATGCTAAATATAAAAATCAAAAACACTAAGAATAGCTTGCCATCGGGCAAAAATTTATTTTGAGGCAATATTTTGGACATCTTTTTTGAAGAACTTCTTTTGCAAACTTACAATCAACACGAACAAGGAATTTTTGATGGTTGAGTAATTCTGTTGGGTAGGATTCCATTTTTTAGAAGTAAATGGTATTATTTCTTTTTTACCATTCATAATATGTTTAAGTACACCCTCAAAGCCAATTTCAGAGGCGTCAGTCTCGACAATTTTGAAAGATGTTCTACCTGTTTTTCTTTATTGATAAGAAGACAGTTGAGTGAATAATCATGAATACTCTGTTTCAATAAATTAATATCTTGTGTAACATGTTTTGGTCTGAATGGAACTAGACACTACATACTTATCAAAAGTTGTTGGAGACAGTAAACATGCGGAGAATTTCTTGAAAGCTTCACAAGAAAGAAAAAGGTCATCCAAGTGGCCTTATAATTTTCAGATTCAGTATGTGTATAGATTTTTTTTGGTAGTTTTGTGATAAATTTGTGGCATCTCTTTCTGTTTTACTGATGCTATGTTTTTTCACAGGAAAGTGTTACCATTTTTCAATATTTTGATTCGAAGAGGAAAGCATGAACTTGAAGAATAAGATGGATGAAGAGGAGGCAAGCATTCCCTCAAAGTTGGAAAGAACACAATCTACTGCCTTTTATTAAGTTTCTCATCATAAAATAATACTTCTCTTGATTATTTTTTTTGTCTCTTGCATTCAGGGGAAAGTTCTGAGAGAGCAAAAGTAAGAAGGGTGACTGCTACACGGAACCTTAGGCAGACCTGTTATGTAAGAATTTTTCTATGCTGAATGTTGATACATTACTGAGCAGTGAGCCAATGAGTACACTACTGAGTCCACTAAATTTGCTTTGCTAAACTTTGCAGCTTGAGACTTTGGTTTGTAACTTGGTTGAAGACTTTTGAGACTTTGATATCATATTTTTGATTTTAAACTTTGGAATTTGAATCATGGATGAATTTTGATTCTTGACTTTGGATTCTTAAATTAACTCGCAGGTAGATCTTTGTGCACTTCTTGGAGGGATCTTGGACTGTTGAGTTCAATGGCTTCCTTCTCTACAAAGAGTTCAGCAGTAGGCCCCAAGGTCTGGTTTCGTATAGTTCTCAGGTTTTTTTATAATATTTAGCTTTTCTTTTGATTTTGAAATTTGAAATCAAAAGGTTAATTGTGTTTTCATCATCCTCCTTTTTTAGGATTGTGGGAAAGTTGGAATTCAGTATTCATAATTTAATTAGTCTTAACAATGTCTGCTTCTTATGATGCATCACTATAAAAAATTCTCAACCTGGGACAAATCATTTTATTAACAACCTTGCCTCTCTTAAATGTATATATTTTTTGTTGGAGAGTATACCTTTTTATGGTATAAAATCTGTGCATAACTGAAGACCATTTAAACCATAAAAATATACATGTTTGTCCATATACATTTAAAAAAAAATAAATGTACATGGAAAAACAGACACCAAAGTCATATACAGTGGACGTGCACGGTCTGAACACCAACCCACCATCATTCCCCTAAACATTTTATCCAGTAAAAAATATATTCCCCTACAATAGCAAGTCGGTGACTTCGACGACATTAACAAAAATATCTAACCAAAACAAGTTAACTATTATATTACACCAAAAAAACAAACCATAAAATATTAAAAAAATAACACAAAAGTAGTGTCTGGTCAAAACAATACACAGAAGTCAAACGGTGCTAAAAATAAAACAATAAACTCCACCGGCTCATTTGTACAATACACAAAAGTCAAACGGTGCTAAAAATAAAACAATAAACTCCATCGGCTCATTTGTCTGCATTTATAAGCATATAATTCTTTTTTGTCTGTCAAACAAAGCTCAAAAACAATTACCTAAACAAAGAAACGACCTTCAATCACTTACCAACACCAAATTCTTTACAGCCATCTTCCAATTCCAAACAATACACGAAAGCAACAGTTGACGTAAGTTCATCTAAACCTTTACACCTCCGCCTCTTCATGGCCGATTCCTTAATGATTAGAGAGCTCTGTCTATGTTTTCGTCCTTCAAAATCTTTTTTCTTCATTACTTATATAATCCGCTGTTGCAGTTCGGATTTTACATATCGACTGTATGTTAATTACATAGCTAATTCTTTGAGAGTACTGATGGATCATGATAGAACATTCATGTCACCCTCTGAAAGAAATGGAATTTAAAAAGCTATCATTCTACTATATATAACTAACAAACCGAAGTATATATTGCATGTTTATTTATAATACATGGAGTACACACCAGTGTCGCAGCTTCATAACGCCCAACGAGGATGTAAAATAAGAGGAAGGCTTGCCAGAATTTGGAATTCAACTAACTTTAAGATGAATGATGAATTGATAAGTGTGGATTTTGTTCTCGTAGATGCTGAGGTAATCTCATACATTGAATCATATGTATGATACAAAAAAAAACCCTTACTTACAATAATAAATTGTTTCAAATATAGAACACAGCAATACAGGGGTCTATGAGAAAAGAAGATGCGCAGAGGATACAGGAGACGTTCAAGCAAGGAAAAGTATACACATTAGCAAACTTTATGGTCGTGGCTGCTAGGAAAAACTTCAGAGTTACTGCCAATGAAAATATGCTGAGGATAGGGACATGGACAATCATAAAGGAAGAACATGATCTCGAACTATCATTCCCATTTGACAGCTTCTTCTTCGTTAGAGATGATCAAATAGACGATCGAATGCACAATGACACACAACTGACAAGTAATTATTATATCATCAAAAACACATATAACTACAAATTATAATGTCTTAAAGAACTAATTTATTACACATCCATGGTTGGCAGATTTCATAGGCCATCTAACATTTGTTGGAAGAACAAGCAAATTATATGCCAATGACAGACATGTATCAAAGAAGAACTTAACAATCCAAAGCTTAAAGTAAGTTACAAAGCCAGTTAGATTATTGATAATTTACTAAACTATAATAACTGCTTATAGAAAATCCCATCAATTAATGTGCAGGATCAAGAGCCTACCAGTCACTTTATGGGGTTCAACTGCAGAACAATTTGACGAGGAATATGTCAGGCAAATATCAAAAAAAGAACCTCTAATCATCATCCTAACTGGAATGACGGTGAGATCATACAAAGGTAAATAAAATAATTTGTTATATATATTATTTATACATTTACCATATATAACACATGTAAGAATGACTTCAAAAACAGCGGAAACCACATTGTCAAGCTCATCGGCAACACATATTTACCTGAATCTAGAGACAACAGAGGTAGCAACTTTTCGTGAAAGGTAAAAATGCCAATTATTTAAGTATTTACTCTGTATACTATCATCAACTGTATTTCAAACATTATTCTAATACAGACTTGAGTATCCAAATGAGGTGACATATATTGAAGACAAAATTGGAGATCCATCAATTCTCACGGAGGATGCATCAACAAGGAAAAAAGTGATTTCACAGCTCTTAAAACTAGATCCACTCTCTGATATGGTAAACTTAATCAAGTTACAATAACTACATTACAAATAAATCTTGCATTAAATAACCATGTATTAAACAATATTGCAGGAGAAAAGTTTTTGGACCCAAGGAACAATTTCAAAGATAGATGTATCAAATGGGTGGTGGTACAATGCCTGCCCTAAGTGCAAACTTGGCATCAAAAACATTGATGGAAAGCTTGATTGCCTACAGTGTGGTCCATTGGGGAAACTACCTCTGCCATGGTATTTTACAAACAAAATATGGCACTTTATATTTATTTATACAATGTCATTCAGCAGAAAATATTAACTCATTGGCTTTTATATTGTAGGTATAAATTATCACTCGAAGTTGCAGACGACACTGGATCCACAGTGTTCCTTGCATTTCGAGTACACATAGAAAGATCATTAAAAATGACGGCTAGCCAACTTTGTGAGCTACCAAACTCCAACAGGGCCATCGCACCTCCAATCATGCAGCAACTAGAGGGACAAAGCTTCATTTTCAAGGTTGCTATCAATCCAAGAGATAAGAACAAAGAAGTTTTATCCTTCATTATATCAAGCATTGTCGATGAGCATTTGATGGAAGGGACGCATCAAACAGACTATGAAAAGATGTTGTCGAATCCAGATAGAAGCTACAATAAAGATTTTGATCACAGCAAAGACCAAAATAAAAGAAGGTATACAAGAACTAAAATCCCAGATTCTATAATATATTCATATATTATATAACCATAAACATTATTTGATATTGTTGGTCATTATTATGACACATTGATGACATGCACAACAAGAAAAAGCTTTTTTAGTGACGGAAATTTTTTCCGTCACTAATATATTTTAACGTCGGAAAATTTAAAATTTTCCGTCACAAAAAAATTTGAAAAAATTTTGACTTTTAGCGACGGAAATTTCCGTCCCTAAGTCATTCCGACACAAATTTTAATAATTTCGTCACTAAATTTTTGACTTTTTGACTTTTTAGTGACGGAAAATGTTTCCGTAGCTAATTCTGTGACTAATTAGTGACGAAAATCTTTCCGTAACTAATTCCGTGACTAATTAGTGACGGAACATATTTTCGTGACTAATTAGTGACGGAAATCTTTCCGTAGCTAATTCCGTCACTAATTCGTGACGGGAATATTTGCGTGACTAATTCCGTCGCTAATTAGACCTAAGCGTACAATTTAGAATTTTCATAAAATTGACCAACAAGTTCAAAATTTGTTGAAAGTTCCTTCACAAAATATTCTTATAACAACTAAATTTAGGTACCTGTCAATTTTCAGCTCATTTGGTATTCTTTTGATCGATCACGCCATCAAAATTAGATATTTAACTTTGAACATGATACTTAAGTGTATAATTTAAGTTTTTCAAACAATTGACCTACTAAATTTCAAAATTGGTCAAAGGTTCCTTCACCCAATATGTTTAGAATGGCCAAAAGTATCTACATGTAAATTTTCAGCTCATTCGGAGTTTATTTTATCAATCACTTGATCAAAACAAAAAGATTTAACTTCAAACTGTATACTTTAAGTGTACAATTTAGGTTTTTCTAAAGATTCACCTATTGAAGCTCATAATTGATTAAAGGTTACTTCAAAAAATATTTTTAGAATGACTAAATGTAGCTACATGTCAAGTTTCATCCCATTTGGAGTTCGTTTGATCGATCACGCCATTAAAACGAGATATTTAACTTCGAACAATTATAATTTAGGTTTTTTGAAAAATGTACCTACTAAATTTCAAAATTGGTAAAAGGTTCATTCACAAAATATGTTTATAATGACTAAAAGTAGCTACATGTCAAGTTTGATCTCATTCGGAGTTCTTTTGATCAATCATGAGATCAAAACAAAGGGTTTAACTTCGAATGAGATATCTAAGTGTACAATTTAGATTTTTTGAGAGATTAACCTATTAAATTTCAAAATTGGTCGAAGGTTCCATCACAAAATATGTTTCGAATGACTAATATTAGCTATATGTCAAGTTTCAGCTCATTTGGAGTTCGTTTGATTGATCACACCATCAAAATGAGATATTTAACTTCGAACGAGATACCTAAGTGTATAATTTATATTTTTCGAAAAATTGACCTACTGAATTTCAAAATTGGTCAAATATTCTTTCACAAAATATGTTTAGAATGATTAAAAGTAGCTACATGTCAAGTTTCATCTCATTTGGAGTTCGTTTTGATCGATCACGCAATCAAAATAAAAGGATTTAAATTCGAACGAGACATCTAAATATATAGTTTAGGTTTATGAAAGATTAACCTATTGAAGTTCAAAATTGGTCGAATGTTCCTTCACAAAATATGCTTAGAATAATTAAATGTAACTACATGTCAAGTTTCATCTCATTCTGAGTTCATTTGATTGATCACGCCATCAAAACAAAAGATTTAACCTCGAACGAAATAACTAAATGTACAATTTAGGTTTTTCGAAAAATTAACGGATGAGAGTTTGTTTGATTAATCACACGATCAAAAAAAATTAATTTAATATATTACTAAATTAGGAACTTACATTTGTCTGATAATATATGATATTATAAGTTAATTAATTTACTAAACTTACCTTATAATCAAATAAATTTATCTTATGTCATATTCATGAAGGTATTCTACTTGTCTTATAATTAAATATATAATAAGATAATCAATCTATTAAACTTATTTAATTAATTATAAAAAAATTTACTCCAAAATTCTCAAACACAGGCGCGTATTTACTCCAAAATTCTTAAACTCTGGCGCCTAAACCGAGACATTCTACCTCTTCCTCCAAAATTCACTCACCCGCTCGCTTCTTCATTTCATTTGAAATCAGAAACCCTAGAGTCCGACGAAACTTACTCTCCTCTAAACTCTATTGCGTCCTCTAGCCCCAAACTCGCCTCTAAACTCCGACGAATCTTCTTCTCGCCTCAAACCCCCAAAGCCTCCTCTCTTTATCTCACCAGATCGAGTCTCAAAATGGTCTCTTTCTCCAGACCGAACTCTCCTCCATATCAGAATCAGGTATGGTCTTTCTGATATCCAGTGCTACACTGGCTCGTTGGTGGTTTTCCTTATGTTTTCCTCCGCTTGTCTTTACTGGCTTGGTTTCGATTTCGGTGAAGATTATGTTTCGGTGACCAATTTTACTGGCTCGGTTTTCCGTTTGTTTCGATTTTCGATGGAGATTATGATTCAATTATTAGGTTTGCTCCGACCTCATCCTCTGGCGGCCACTCTGCTTTTGTTGGCATCGTTCGCTTCTCCCATTCCGACATCACCTCCTCCTATTATTGTCCTTCTGTCAAAACTTCCCTTGTTTTAGTAAGTCTCCCACACATACATATATTCGTTCACATACATGATTATTGGCTTATTGTAAGGGATTGATGACAACGCTTCCATGCCGTTCAATTACACAGCTAATGCTTTGACTACATTGCCCAGGTTAACTAGTGTTTTTTTTGTTTGGTGAACAACCAGCGTTTCGTTGGCAGAAAACCTGAGACATTCCAATTATTTATGATCATAATCTTGTTCGTTTTTAATGTATTGTGCCACATTTTGAGGTTTGTTTACGTAGGAGGAGCTGTCAACAGCACCTACAGACACTTGGGGAGGTGAGATGCCTCTATTAGTGCCAGACTTTCTTTTGGAGTGCATTGTCTTTATGGGTTCTGTAGATGCGGAGACACAAGCTTCCAGTGTTCAATTAATGAAACTTTTAGGTGCTCAGGTACTCTTCCTTCGCTTATTTTCCCTTGTAATTGCACTAACGATGTTCGGTAACTGACTTTAATCCTTATGTACAATAACTATTATATGCATGTTATATTAGTTGAAGGCAATTTTAAGGATGCAAGTTCACAAGCCATAAGAGACTGGGTGGGAAACTTGGAGAGCACAGGTATTATTCGACTGGAACGGTCATGGAGCCTCATTGATGTCCTAGCATGCTACGAGAATCCAGCCGGCGATAGCAAGTTAGACAAGTGAACAAGCAATGGACAAATGAGGCAGGAAACAAACCAGATATCCTACTAGCATGGGTAGCAATGTACCTTTATGGCTAGCATGATTAGATGGAGTGATTTTTGTTTGTATTGATAAAATTTGTAAAATTAATATTTGAAAATTTGGTTGTAAATACTTTTTAATTTGAATTTTAATTCTATTATAATATTTTAATTGTGTTTATATTCATAACTAAAAAATACGTAATGTTTAAAATATTATTAAAAATTTAGAACTTTGTATTTTATAAATTAATTAAATTAAAATATTAATGACAGAAAATTAAATTAAATTAAAATATTAATGACACAAAATATGTTTTGTGCAACAGGTAAAGATTACTCCGAAAAAAGTTGAGGGTTATACAAAAAGTTGATGAAATCAGCATGAAAATTGCCTAAAAAATAGACAAATCTTCTGGTCTTGCTATATCAAATAAAATACAGAAGATATACAATGCCTTAAATTACTCCAGACCCATACAAAAAAATTATTGGAACCAAAACACGTAGCAAATACTTTCTTCACCAGACTTATCTAGCAGCTTGGCCTGTGCATGTTAAAGAAAAAATTATATAGTTACATATTTTGAGAATGTCGGTGGTAGGAATTAGCTTTTCCCTAATTTGAGGCTGTAGGTTTTGTTGAGGCGGTGCTATGTACCCAAACAAAATACCCCTGTCATTAATTTCCTATATCACAAATTTCCAATCTACCTAATGCTTAGCTGAATCATTTGACACATATAGGTATGCATATGTTAAAGTAAAAAACTGCAAGAATCACCTTTAAAATAATTGACTTCTTCATTAGGAAAAAAAACGTCCCTTAAGATTTGATAGGAACTGAGATAATAACCGCACAAAAATACCTTCCGGCGCAAGAAATTCAAGCTCTGCATTTAATGTATCAAAAGTAGCACACAATTGTGTACAAACGTGCACATATAGAAGCCTTTTACCCAATGGAAATCCAACATAGGCTACCACCCTATGCTATATACACTGCACAAAATATCTTTAGTAGTCTGTTAACTTGGTTTTATCTTATTACTCAGATAGAGTATTAAAGACACGTAACAACATGGGCCAGTTATCACACAAATGGTAAACAAAAGTCGAAGACATCAAGTATCCTCACAAAATATCTTCATAAACCCTGTAAATTAATATCTGGTAGAGAATGAAACACGACATCAACCACATTTAATAAACCTTTTATATTCAACTATAAATACAACCTCAAAGTGGAAGAAACCCATGCAAAATAACACGATACATAAACCCCCAATCAAATTGAAAAAAGGAAGAACGAAGCACTCTTTCCAATCTCACAGGTGAGTATCTGTCACAACTCCAACAGATTATTACCATCTTAAAGCCAACTATTACCCAGGTTGGACAATACTAGGACGGATACTATATCAAATGTAACTACATAGAATTCAGTTTTGTTTGTTTTCCCTGTTATGCATGATAATGGCAGGATTATTCAAACAAGTTATGAAACATAAGCTACATGACCACAATCTATATGGGCCAAAACACGCAGATGCTATCAGAGATATGTGGTGGCTAATAAACCAGTTGGAGAATGCAGCGTCAATGAAAAATGATTTAACAGGCCCAGAATTGTGCATCTTCGTTGATTCGTCAGAGTCTTTGCATCATAACTTCAACCTACTGAAGATGAGTTATGAATGGAAAAATCAAGGTGTAGATGAAGATAGCATCATCAACTTGGCTACAACAGAGACTAACATGTGAGTATCTAAGGAGGAAATCGAAGTTCACACGATCATGAAATCAACAATCCTGCTTCATGTGTCCATATTGACATCGACTCAAACCACTCGGAATCGAAGGCAAAACTACACCAAGATCCATCAGTTGTATGAGAGAGCTCGAAATATGTATGAACAACTTAATCAAAAGAAACACTTGCAAGTACAAAATAGGAGCTCACCCACACTCACAGAAGCTTGCAAAATCATGAAACAAGACAGAAACGCACAACAGTTGCACGTAACAACCAGGAGGATGGACTGGTGCAGGATTCAAATGGAAGAATTAGCCAATGCTGCTATACAACAACTCAAAGATGACCTCAAATGCAGCCAAACAAACTGGGAGGGCTCTTCAATACAGGCATATGATAAAATTGGCTTTTTGAAAGAACAAGATTATCTAAAGGCAGCCTCTAATGAGAAAAGGTATTTTGTTAATCAAATCTCTGGAATTTTAGATATAAAGAATGAGATAGATTTGATAGCAGATACAATATGGAGTCTTACAAATGCAACACATATGTAGAATACTCTAACTATATTTAGTTTAATAGGGATAATTAGGTATATGATAATAATATGACTGCGTGTAGTTAAGGAGGAATATGCCCACTACAAAGTATGCATTGAAGCAAAGAAGAAATTCCTTCTACGCAACAGACCGTAAAGATGTCGGCAATTTTGAAGTCAGTCACAGAAAGATAGAAGAAGATAAAAGATTTTGTTTTCATTGTCGAATCCTTTTGATAGGCTGTGTGTAACGAAATTTTGTTAAATGTTTTCATAGATCAGTTTTAGAATATCAGAAACCCCTACAACAACACCATAATTGTAATTTTGCCTTGTAAAATATATATATATATATATATACATTACAGGTTTATAGAGTTTATTATTGGAAGTTTACAGCACTTTCATGCTACCACCACACATGTCCATCTAATGATCTATAGCTTCTTCAATTGCTGCTTTTGTACAATTGTTGCCACCATATCTCTAACTTCGAATCTCCATCAAAACTCAAATACCATCGCCTATCAATAAACTCTGTCAAATTAGTGCAAAGCAAAACCGCAAATGGGATTCACTGGATAATTGAATTTAGAATAACTCATCCTTTTACATAAAAACCCATTGCACCAATAGCCCAAATAAATAATGGAGCAAATGTAATATAGAGATACTCCTTTGACAAAAACATGAGGATCAATAACATAAACATGAGGATCAATAACATAACTACAGCAGATCCCGATTGTTAAATCATGCATAGATGATTTTGTTTCCTTCGATCCCTAATATTAGAGAAGAGGCTCTTGGAATTGAATTTTTTCATTCCAAGCGACATCTCCAAAACCCCACAATAACTACAATTTTCACTGTAGAGAAGTACAAATATATGAATTAACCGAATTCAACGATTGATTATTTTAAAAAATATATTTTTTTAATTGAACTGATCGATCGATAATTGAAATAACTATCAATAATCGACCGCTTGATCTGTCACTTACATTAATATAAAAAATTGACAGTAACAAAATGTTGATACTCAGATTGTACTTGCACGCTTTGAGAGTGCTATGCCTATGCTATAATAAGGGCCGGACATGGGCAAAGCCGGAGCAACTAATATGTATTTGAGCCTAAAACTTACTACACAATTAGCTATATCATGTCAATCGCAAGTAATTACTATACAATTTGCAATCATAAGTAACATAAAACTTTCACTTTATATAAAACCTGAGTCCAGATAAGCACACTTGAGTCCAGATAAGCTCACATGCATGCATATATATATATATATATATATATATACATGATAGGTTTGGGAAAATATTTTGGTTACTGCTTGCACTTGTCGTGATATATCAGTAAAGCACCAGCAGATGTGCCCCCAGTTATGATGATCTTCAAGCTAGAAACTTGCAAGTACTGAACCTCAATCAAAGTTTGTTAAAGATGGAATACAGTAATCGATAATTGATCCATCATAGTAGAGCCAAGCTAAACAAACCATAAAATTAAAATAACAACAAAACCAAATCAAAAATACTTAACACCCCAGACAAACAAAACTATTGACTATTAACTATTACTATATCGCAGGCATAATATAACCCCGGGCATTCCCTCCTAGTATATATATATATATATATAAAGTTCAAGTTCATGGATTTCTCGCTTTCTGCTGGCGAGTTCAAAGTTGTTATGATACTTGCGAAAGTGGTTTTTGCTGGCAAAGCGAATTCAGCGAGCAAAACGACGTTGTTTCCTACGTATCAAGGACGAACCGTCGTCGTTTCTTCCCTCTGCGCTGCGAGAACGCCAACAATCTAGCTTGAGCTTGGTGCATGAATCTGTGATGTCATCCATCAAATCGCCATCAAATCGCAGCTGTGCATGTCATCGATTGCGAGATCAACCATACCATATCAGCTGATGAATCTCAGTAAATCCAATAATCGAAGCGAGAGACTGAGTTTGCTCCAGCTGGTGCATGTACTGACAGGGGAGTAAAGGCGGTTTGTGGTAAATCAGGGCTCTAGCTGGCCATGTAATGACAGCGGAGTAAAGACAGAGGAAAGCTTGCGAGTTCCTCCTATTTTGTTTACTGTTGCGTCTGATTGGTGTTGCCCGCATGGACCATGCTCTCAAAACGACGTCGTTTGGAGCTTTAATTTTTTCTTCTTTTCCCTCCCCAGTGTGAGACGCCGGCAAACATCAGTGCCACATTTCCCCTGGTTCATGCATCTACTCTGGCTACCTCGCTCCTCTGCCCCGGGTGTTGTGCCCATGCGTGTGGGTTCTCTCTTGTGTGTTTCTACTGTTATTTAAGTGGAGAACTGCCATTAATTGAAACTAATTGGGGTTTTGTGATTTTTTTTTTCTGATTGTTGCGCCCAAGTTCTCTCTTTGTTTCGATTCTTACCTCCAGGTTCGTATTTCTTTTTAGTTATGATTGCTCCTCGGCTTTTGTGATTCCTATGTTCAGTTAATGGTTCTGGTTGTTGGGTTCTTATTTCTGTTCCGTTTGGATTCTTATGTGTACGTTCTAGCGTTGGGTTATCTCTATTTTGATTCTGACGGTCAGGTTCGCATTTCACCTCAGTTTCTTTTTTTTCCCACAATTTCGGTTCTTCTGCCCTCGTTTTTATTACTTCTTCTGTTGGGTTTCTTCGATTTCATTCTTTTTTTTAGTTCACAGGTTCTCATTCTGACGGCCAGGTTCGCATTTAATATTTGCTGCTATTTTTTTAACAATTTCAATTCTTCTGGTCTTGTATTAATTGCTTCTTCTGTTTGGGTTTGTTGTGCTGCACGAATATTGAATATTGATCTAGGCATTAAAGTACCCACAAATGTGGAACCACCACCACCACTACTTGCACTTCCACCATTGTTAGACCCATTAGTATCAGCACTTGGAACCCCATCTTGGAACCCACTAAAACTAATGATTTTGAGCTCACATCTTGAGTTGCTCAATATCACTTCACGGGTCATTGGGTTTAGGAACTCACTGCTACGATTAGATCTTGGGCTGCAAGTTGGCGGGTTCTCCTGTACCTTGTTTCCATGAATAACATCTTTGAGATTTCCATTAGACCTTGAACAGCCAGACCTTCCTGCATTCCTTGTCAAGATTGTGCTCAATTTTGTCCTTGATTTTGGGTCATGAACATCTGATGGTTTTGATTTGCAGTGTAGAGATCTCTTTAAGGACAACGACACTGTTGGCATACTTCTCTTTTTTCTGATTTTGGGGCTTCGAAACTGGATTTAAAGTTCCCAACCCTTCGCTTCACTCACTCTAGCTTTTATTTCCAATCTCTCTTTCAAAAGCTAATCCATTTTCTTCACTTTTGAACCATGAAATCTGAAAAAGAAGAATCCTTTTAGCCTCTCATACACGAACTTTCTTGTTTTTGGTTCAAATTTTCCTTTCCCTGCAATTTCCTTTCCATTTTGAGAAACTAAGCAATGCAATGAGCTATATTCTACTCATTGGAGTATATAAATTCTATAAGAAATTCAAGTGACCATTATGTTTTGTACAGTACATTTAAGATAGTTTTTGAGTAGAATTTATATTATGTTTTGTAAATGGTCACTTGAATTTCTTATAGAATTATGTTATGTTTTGTAAATGGTCCATAAGAAAGAGATTGAGCTCTGTTTGTCCATTTGTTATTTGTTTTTTTGTTTGCCAAGTGAAACTAATTTGTAAACCAAAATATGGTGTCATACTTTTCATTGAGCTCTTTTTGTTTGCCAAGTAACTTATGTAAAACGTACTCCCTTATGCTCACGCTTCTAACTTTTGACCTATTTATTGCTATAAAATCTTTGTGAAAAAACAGCTTTCGCAAGATGTAACTTCCAAGTACTCACATATTCTTCAGTATTTAATTTATGTACTTATTTATTGACAGTTGTCAAATCTTTGGTTAGCTGGGCAGATGTAAAATTTATGTAGATATCACTACGAGGGTTATTGCTTTTGTTCATGTAAAATTGTGTTTCAGCTGCTCAGACACACACACTCTTGAATGAATACACACACTCTTTAATGGATACAAAGTTGCTATTAACGAACAATTTTAGCATAATGGTTGAGTTAGGTTACTGCCTTTAATTGAAACTAATTGGGTCGATTTTTGTTTGCCAAGTGAAATTGATTTCTACTTTTTTTAAAAAAAGTTGTTAGGTTATGTTGTTTGCTTCCATATACTCCAGTTATGCGTAAACATTTGATAAACATTCTGAATAAAGATTTAAACCAGATGAAAAGCGGTCCTCAAATACCATGGAAAAACTCATGAATGTCCTTTTTATTTGGGTAGACTTGCTTAGAAGCCATGTTGTCTATTGGGATTAAGAAATCATTTATCTTCCATCTCCTGCAGTCTTTTCTGCACATCTGCAGGCTGAAAAGTCCAATCATGATGTTGCTTCCAATATATTATATCATTTCCATCCATCTTAACAAACATATGTAGATTATATAAAGAAAAGATTGTGCATGCCTTAATTTCAATGTGTAAAATATCTCTTTTAATTGGTTATGTTGAATTTATTTTTATCCATTTGTTAGGCATTGTATAATCGAGCACACAAATATATAAGGGATGTCAATATTTGTAGTTCTAAAATGTCTCGATAAACCTGCAAAAGTGCAGAACATTGCATTATTACATGGACATACTTTTGTTAAACATTATGAGATTTTATTATTTATTGACAAATTATTTTTTGGGTACAGCAAAAAAAAAACTTATGGAGTACACTCCTTTGTCACAACTGGAGGTTGGCCAACGTGGCTACAAAATTCTTTGTCGTTTGGCAAGGTTATGGAACTCCACAAATCCACTGCTGCAAGACCAGCTTATCACCCTAGATCTACTGCTGGTTGACAAAGAGGTAATGTATGATATGATCTATTTCCCAGTTAAAACTACAGTAACATAATTGATAAACATCTCAATTATTTCACAGGGAACTTCTATCCAAGCATCCATCAGGAAAAAGGACGCTGTGAAAATGCAAGAAATGCTTGTGGAGCAAAAGATATATGTGATTGCAAATTTCATGGTTGGAAACCCAAGGAAGAACTTCAGAGTGTGCAATCACAAAAACGTACTTCGGCTTGGAACATGGACAATCATCAAGGAGATTGAAGATGAAGATTTAAAAATCCCAATCAATGCATTTGAGCTCGCTGATAAAGACATGTTGGAAAAAAGGATATATAACGACATCTTCTTGACGGGTGAGAATTATACTTCCAACATTTTGACATTGAAGAATTTATCCTATTAGTCATACAACTAATTTGTTAATGATTTTCTAACAGATGTGATACGTCAGTTGGTGAAAGTGGGTGCACTTGAGGAATCGTTAACCAATGAAAGGATGGTTGGTAGAAGGAGTATCATCATACAATCATCGGAGTATGAGTAGAATTAAGTTCATTTTTTGAAGTTGATACTATGATTTATATTCACATTCATTACTGATATGCAAATTTGTAAATATGTCAATTACCCTATGGGGTGCTGTTGCGAAGACTTTTTCTAAACAAATGTGGTTGTCTTGCACACGAAAGACCCAGTTGTCGCCGTATTTGCAGCTATGACCGTTCGTTCATTTAAAGGTTAGCAAAAACAACTATTTATAATCTGTGTATATCATGTGGAATAAAACTTTTTGAATTATAATGTTCTTCATTTTTTGTATTTTGAAGCGGAAACGACTCTATCAAGTACATCAGCAACTAAGATATATCTTAATTTGCCCATTCCTGAGGTAGAGTCTTTTCGCAAAAGGTTGGTAATCTTTTATGTTTTTCCACATTCATGTTCTGCAAAAAAGAGAATATATGACATATATGACGTGTTTGTAATTGTTTATTTAGGATAATTATTCCAGCTGAAGTCTCTCTTGAAAACACTAATGAGGAGCTGGCAGTGGAGGTGCAAGATGATAGACAAATTATTGAGAAGACAATAGTAGATCTGTTGTCTCAAAATCCATTTCTTCACGGGGTAACAAATCATTATATTAAATTTTTGTGAATGGATCGCATTTTATGAATTACTCATGTTTTTATTAAATTGAACATGCAAGAATACAAAAGGTATCTGTCGCTCAAAAATCACTGCTATAGACATTCAAAAGGATGGTGGTATAATGCATGTGCAAAATGCAAGACAAGCGTCAGTAGTGAAAACGATGTGATGAACTGTAAGAGATGTGGTCCAATTTCAACTATGCCAATCCCTTGGTATAATTTATACTCTCGAATTTAACAAGGGATGAATATTTTATTTATCCTTGCACCCCATTCCACAACAACTAAAATTATTTTTTAACAGGTACAAAGTCAATGTTGAAGTTGCAGACGATACAGGCATTGCTAATTTCATGATGTTTGGGAAAGATGTTGAGCGACTGATCAAAGTACCAGCAAGTACAGTCTACAATCTTCCTGGTTCTGACAAGTTTAAAATCCCCGAAATAATGAACGAAATAATGGGCAAGACTTTCAAATTCATTGTTTTAAGAGGGGAAAGAGATTATGATTCAAATACCAGCACCTTTAAAGTATTCAGTGTTTCCATTGATGATGAAGAACACTCTGATCAGACTGAGTATTACGAGTCCAAAAAGAAGTTGATAATGCAAATCCCGCATATTAAATTTCCAGAGAACAATAATCTAAAAGAAAAATTGGGCATGGATGTTGAAGTTTTATCTGATGATGAACCTCTGTCAAATCTTTCAAAGAAAAAGAAAAGGGTTGAACGTTATTCCTTGAAGTATTAGAAATATTAGCGTCCTTTTATAAGGTTTTTATTACTGAAACTTTAATTCCTAGACGTCTTATAATTATTTCATCTTATTTATACACTGCGGTTTTAGAGTGCACATTTTTACCTCGACTGAGTTTGTGGAAAAAAGTTTGCGTAAACTCTCTTCATATATCTCTCATGTTATCAGTTTTACAATATGAAAAAAAAATTATCGACCTCTTCAAATATGGTGAATATATGATAATAACTAATTTTTAAAAACAATGGGACTCAAGATGTGGCTGGACAACGCAGTATGATGAAAAACCCAGTGTGTAACATCAAAGACAAAAGCGCTATAGGTAAAAAAATTATTTGCAGATTAAGTCCATGAGAATATTTTACGCATTTGAAGTTGTAATTTTTTGTGAAAATTCCTGTCATTTTTCATAATGTAACAGATGTCAAGACTGACAGTTCTTCAGTAGTTACTACCCCAGATTTGAACAAGGGAGAGAAATCAACCCGTAAATACGTTCAGGAACACTCCGATGATGAACTGCTTTCAACATTTACATGTAAGAAAAAGAGGTACAACATGTTTTATTTTGCTCAACAATAATCTTTATTAAAAATCTATTCTTTTATATATGTATATCTTTGGAATTTACTTACTCTGGAACATTTTTCCCATTTTGGCTTTCTCTGTTCAAAAGATTAAACAAACTCTATACATTTTTTAAGACTACGAAATCTAATATCTTTAATGTTAATTGTAGAAAATCCGCTGCTGTTTCCACAAGTGACAAAAGGAAGAAATTAGGAGGGAATGGCTGCTGTTTCAGCACCAGACACAAAGAAGAAATTGGCAGGTAAACAAAAGGGAAAGGCAACAGATAAAATCCTTAAAAATTGATTATGAAGTCGTTCTACAAGAATTGTATATAACTATGCTTTTGCAGTAGATAGCCTAGGTGAGAAGGATATGTTATGAATATCAAAATCACATACGCATGTTGTAGATAAGTATGTTTTTTTTTGTTCGAGGAGCACTAGGTACGTTTTGTTGCACTGCTGATATCATTTTGTACAAGTTCAACATTTTGTTTCACTGCTGATATCATTTTGCCCTTCCCTCGCTCCGTTTCTTGAGAAGAACATTTATGAATACATTGCTTTTGGTGTTTATTCTGCCTTGATAAACATGACTTCACTATTCTAGAAATTTGTAATGGTTATCTTCCATAGTAATCTCTGGTTGTTTCTCTTAGATTAGCTGATATATCTCCAGCTAGCATACTGACATCATTACATGGCAGCGTAAGGTTTTGCAACCTATATGATTCTTTCTACGAGGAAATTCTAGACCTTTCAACTGATTGTATCATTGCATGAGTCAAAAAAATTCTAGATCGTAAACCCGCAAAGCGTTTCCGCGATGTGTAAGTACTAATAATACGTGTCGTGTTAACAGTGGCTATCTCAGATGATTGTCCTGATGTGGTCCGTTTATCAGGCGAAGCACCTGGTGCTGGTGCAACTGAAGCATCATTGGGTATATCATTACAATCTAAATCTTCTATAAGCATATCACGAGTTTCTTTACCAATTTGTGCGAGGTCTTTCAACCCGGTTTCCTGAAAAATTCAACACATTTAATAATCCATCTTCAAAAGCACCTTCATCGCCAATATTAACAATCAGGGATTCCTTCTCCTCCGTAAATGCTTCCATTCAGCAGCATTGCAGAATGTTTTGAACGATACAAAGGCATTTGAAAAACACAAACTAACTATCGATCTCAATATTAGCGGATAAAAATGAATGAACTAAAGCCAGAAAATCCAAATAGATATTCAAAATAATCTTCAGAAAATTAATAAGGTTTTTTAGGAAAAGACACCGCAAAAGAAAAAGAAACATGAAACGGAGTAAACAAAAATAGGAAAAGAAAACCATAGTGATAAACAACCCAAGTTATCGAAATTAATAGCAGTAAGCAAACGAAAGATCGGCCCAAATCAGTGGCGTTTAACCATCAGTGAAGGCAAAAATTGGAGTTCGAAGCACGAAAAGTGCATGAGACAGATACAAAATCAACTAATACCGTAATTAAGATTGATCAAGAAAAGATAATCAATGATACTAATATAACACCATATTTTTGCGTTTTCTTCTTCGCAGTTCAATGATGAAAGCTTTATTTAATTTGTTGTTTGTCATAGCTGAGTAGAAAAAAAGCCACAAACTAGACTAATCCAAATAATGCAAAGAAAAAAACTCAACCATCCCTCCCCACAATGTGGTGACTACAATATGTGAAAAATCATGATGATATATGTTTTACATGAACGAACTATATCTCACCCTGTTCAGTATACTCCATTGTTTGGCAATTAATAATTTAAGATCAATTGTATCACAATCAATTATGACATCATGCATCTGCCCCGTCATTAAATTGAGTTTTTACACCATAAAAATAATTCCCACAAACTAGACTTAACCAGAGTTTTGTCAATCTTTCTGTATGTCAATAATTTGTCAGTCGGCTTGATAGCAATAACAATAGCGATAGCAATATTAAGTCCTTGACCCAAGATAATTTTGGTCTAAGTAACACTAATTATCCAAGATTGACAACATAATGTAAATTGATAATCACAAATAAGCAAGTTATGACAAGTTCTGCTGCTACCTGATGATGAACAATGACCTACTTGGATTCCACTGTTTTATTATTTGCTCAACTCAAATTTAATTTTATGAAACAAACATATTATAAATTTCAAATGAAAAGCTTTATATACAACCAAGTAACATGTACAAAACAGTCGTAGAATAGTTATACCATCTAAGACTTACACTTTCATAGAAGTAAAAACAACTTTTATATACAATACTTCAGGTAACAAACTAGAAGTTCAAAAAAGTCTTAGAATACCTATAACCCTTAAGACTTACAGTTTCATAGAACTATTAACAACTTTGATAAACAAAAGTCCATTAACCATAACACACAAAATCTGATAACTTCTAGAGTAACCAACAACTACACTGTTTTAAATAAAAGGACGCTGGCCGATAACAAAATTCTTTGACGTAGCAGTTGAGCTAGATGGTCCATCATCATTCCTCTTCACATTCATACCAGCAATCCTTGCAGAACTTCTATGAATACAATTTTCCAACAACTGACATAAAAAAATATATAATAAAGATAAAGCAAATCATAATATGCATAAACTAAATGAACAAATTTTATGAAAAAAAACACAAAACCTTAATTTCCTCTTTAAGTGGGGGACGAAAGCTAGAATCATTGCTGATGTCATGGTCAGACGATAACGATGAGGTGTCATCCATAATATTATCATTAGATTCATCAACAGCTTCAATACCACTTAAATCAGCAATGGACAAAGAGCTATATGTTTCCTCGCTCGGATCTTCTTCAGATGAAGAGCTATCAATATTGATTATAAGGTAAACAACAACTAATTTAACATAGCCTTCAATATAACCACTAATAGCCATTTTCAAGAAATCATCAGCTCCATTGATTAAGAGCAAACCATTGGGAAAGATAGAGGATGTGCTAAGGAATTTCAGAGTCACAGCATTAATGGAAACACCAATGCGATTTTCCAGGTAGCTAACAAACACATTTGTGTTCCAAGAACAAATATTAACATCCTGTACCCTAAGCACTTGACCACAGCGTAGTAACCATCATTGTTGACCAAGCAGCCTCCTTTTAAAATATAGATTGAAAACCTCCCCAGAGAATCCATGCTAAAAACACACAAGTAAAACGAAAAGACAAAAAATACATGAGAAAAAAAAACGTTTTATAAGTATGAGCATCTAATGTATGAAAGAAAATAAACAAATAAAAACCTGAGTCAAGAAACTCTTGGAAGAGCAGTTGAGTATTTCAAGCAAACGAACCCTCCTTAATTACACTATCTCTACTAATTTATGAGCTGTTTAAGAAAGGTCCAAAATAGGAATGGAAATGAGAGATACAAAGCCGATGTTAAATAGAAGCACTCAACAGAGGTAAAATAATACCAAAGCCGTGAAAATATAAAATAAAGGAAACGGCAGGTTCATGCATATTTTCTAACCTAACCAAAGGCAGAATTGATAGATGGATAAACCAAGTAATGGCGATTATAGACAGAGAAAACAAAACAAACTTACAGCAAATCCACTCATACAGGACAAAACACATAAATAAATACAGATTAACTGAGTTAAATATAAATAGTTAACACAACAAAATTAATATACAAATATCTGGAAATAAAATCAATTGAAATGATAGCTAGATCAACCAGATTAACCTGCAAAAATGCAGATGTTGTCCATGCATGAACAATGTTAGACGGCAATAATAAAAAGCCAAGAAAAGCAAATCTCCCAGAAAAAAATTCAACCAGGAAACAACCCATCAAAATCAGAGCTCAGAGATGAAAAACCCATTAGAGAACAAGGTGACGTCGTCGACCGCTATATATAATTAAAGATATAACGAATACTAGAAATTTCTAACGAAAAAAACAGGATAGAAACAATGTTATGGGCCGTGGCTCAAACTGTAGATTGAAGCAATATCAAAAAGTTTTGGGCTCAACAACAAAAGATATACAGTCCAAGTACAAAAGATTTACTACATAAAACTTACAGCGTCGCGAAGCTGGAGACTGAGCTCTCGAATGACGAGAGCGAAGCTCCTAAAGACTTTAAGAAGCATAGCGTAGCAGAAGCCCAGTGAGGCTGAAAATAAAAAAAAAATCAACAAAACTAAAACATTGAAAAAAACATGTTTTTTAGGCATATGAACTCTCACACTTTGAATTTTTATAATGCTAAAATTCTACGCAAAATTGCATATAATATTTGACATGATTTTAAAATAAACTGTCACAATTCAAATCAACCTAATAATTTTCACAAAACAAAAATGAAAAAAAATTACACAGACTAATAATGCTCTGTGCGTTGGGTGTGGTTGAAACCAGACCTACAAATCAGAAACCAGTTTGATTCAAACAGTTATTAGGAGCAATATAAAAAAAACCAGCTATGAATCCACAGTGCCACGTATTACTTTCCATGTCTACATTCTTGAAGAAAATAGCGCCATTGACAAGAGTCAACGAGAATTAAAATATCCTATTAAACCACACGAATGGGGAAAAGAAGATTCCTATCTTAAACAACCTCAGGAAAGACAAATTCTTCTCATCTTTGATCAAAACCTTGAATCATCATACTAGCATGTCCGTTCTATTATTATAAGCTCAGCCTCAACTGATTCAATACAGAAGATACAGACGGTGTCCTGGGTAATAATTGATTTTCTTCCATATTTTTAATAACAATCATTAATTCCATGAATATGCGTCAATCTGTTCGGTTATTTTTCGTTTGGAAATTGGGTTAGTACCTATCTTCTCCAATTTAGCCGTTCATGGGTTTCAAGCTCGTACAAGTTCTTTTGCAGCTACAACCGAGCGTGCAATGGTTTCCTACCTTTGATTAATACTTTATTGTGTTTAACTATGGCAGATTGCACAGAGAATTTTAGTCGGATTGGGTTGGTTTTTGAATATTTGTTCTTCCGTAGATCGGTTAGTTATTTACTCCCTCTACCATTTAATTTAACATTATAATCCCTTTCCTTTTAACTCAAAGTTATTTCCCGATTTTTAGGTTGTTCTTTTTCTCATCCCCCTTCTCTCATTTTTTGTAAACATTAATTATTTTTCTTTTCCATTTTTGTTTTTAATTCATGCCTTTTCGATTAATTTTAATTCTTCAGAGGTTCCCATGATCTATTCTCCAGTAATGGTTAGCTGAGCATTTAGTTTGGAAGGCTTTGGATGAGAATTCTGGGATTTGCAATTCCATGAGAATTCTATTCTGTCATTTGGGGTTTTTGATATTAGTGGCGCTGTGAAAATGCGAAGTTTCTCGATTGTGGATTTTATATAATTGGGAGCCGGAGGACCTATTCAATTTTTTCTCACACCTTCAATTCGTTTTCTTCTCCGGTGTGTTTTCAGTCCTCTTCTTCTGCCAATTGCCCCAAGAGATGAGATTGGTGCCATGTTGTTCTATTCTTTTTCTATATGGATTGCTTTCTGAGCATTTGGTTGGCCTCATTGGTTTGACTGTTTCTTTTTTCTATTCTCTTGCTCTATTTTGGATTTTTTTTCATATTTGGGGCATGATATTTTTTTATTTGCACTTTTTCATTTCATTTTGAAGAACTTGTTTTTCAACACCTTCGCAAATTGATTTCCCTTTGTTATTTCGATTTCTAAGCATGTCAAACTAATTTCTATTACTACACAATATTTATCATGCCCCATAATAATTACTTCATCATTGTGCATCAGCGTGGAAAAAAACGAATCAAGTAAAACAAATCGAATGCTGCGTAAACAGTTGATGGCAGAGCGTGCCAGAGCATGTACTAATCAGATTTGTTCCCAGCCGAAAACCAAGAGAAGATGCATTGCACAGCAGCAACCACTTTGTCTTGGTAAAGATATTACAAGTGTTAATCATGCCGCACTTAACTTTGGAATGCCCACATATGCTTGTTGCCATTGTGGAGCAATATTCTGGTTTGAAGAACGTGTTAAGTATCTTGGGTCACGACAGCCAATCCATTCTCTTTGCTGTAGACAAGGTCGAGTAAAGCTCCCAAAACTGCGCGAACCACCAGATTTGTTAAAACAGCTTTTTGACTATGGTGGTGGTAGCATCGACAAACTTTTTCGTGCAAACATTCGATTATATAACTCCATGTTTGCATTCACTTCTATAGGTGGAAAAGTTGACAAAGAGATTAATAAAGGTCAAGGACCATATGTATTCAAGTTGAATGGCCAAAATCATCATCTTATAGGATCGTTGCTACCAACAGAAAGACAAAAGCGTTAATTCGCACAGCTATATATCTATGATACTGAGAATGAGGTGGATAACAGAATTACAGCAGTTTCAAAGTCTGGTATGGATGATCGTGTTGATCAAAATTTGGTTTTGCAGTTAATTCAAATGTTTGATCAATCAAATGAGCTAGCGAAAGTATTCCGTATGGCTCGTGACTGTTTTAAAAAAGATAAGACTCTATCTATCTCTTTAATGTTGACTGCAAAACGTTATACTGATGGTTTGCAATACAACTCACCATCTGCTCAAGAGATGGCAGGTTTGATAGTTGGTGATATTGGTATCACTGATCGAGGTCGGGATATCATAGTTGAACATCAAAGTAAAGGTTTAAAACGGATAGATGATTTGCATCTATCATTTATGGCTATGCAATACCCTTTACTGTTTCGATACGGGGAAGACAGATATAGACTAAACATTGCTTACCACGCTGCTCCAGGTGTTCCTAAAATTAAAAGATCTCATGTCACAAGACGGGAGTACTATTCCTACATGATACAACAAAGAGAATGCGGAGGTGGATTGTGATGCCCCGGTCCAAGCACTCCACGGGTGCCCTCTGGCACCGTTCTAGGCCGCTACTGCGATCATCCGGCGGACCAGAAATCCGGCGGCATCTCCCCGTATATTGGAGAGTCCCTGACTGCATCAGAAACGCGCAGCAATATGTATACAATCCATCACACTAGCAACCTAGCCAGGCCTCAGGCCTCAATCACATGCAATCCTGATCCTAGGGCCTCAGGCCATCCACTAGCAGCATGCACAAACTTATAGTATAAACACATCATCAAATTCATAATATCATATAACCATAATCAATACTCAGCATACATCATGCATACACCCTCTGGTGCCAAATGGTTATAAGAATATTATGGATAAACATCAATGCATCATATATAAAATATGTGCTTAGAGTATTTCTCTAGCACCCACATCCTACCCAGGGCCATCCATGTCACACCCCGCTCTCACTGATCCGCTCCACTAGTACCTGTACCTGTACCAGTATCACCTGTGGGAAGGAATGAAAGTAGAGGGTGAGTAAGAAGCTCAGTAGGGTATGAGTAACATGAGTATAAGGCCAAATCTGAAACAATAGGCTATGCAACAATATGAAACCTACCACATGCACGTATACTCAACAATCACATAGAACATAAGCCCGGGCAATCCCCTCAATGAGCAAACCTCATCGATACCATGGCTCGTTCCATGTAATATCGAACGTGAGAAAGCTCACCAAACCAACTCATCAATATCATGGTCGCTAACTATGACTATTGAACAGAAGCAAGCTCCCCAACATCAAACGCTCTTGGATTACCTGGTTGCGTGATCCTATCACGCTCGCACCACTCCAGGCAAGGTCTCTCATGAACCATACCTCTAGTGCGTTATCCTACTTGGAGTTCACTTGACTCGGTGGTAACTCTCATCACCTCGTCATCCCTCCAAATAGCTTTCAAGAATCCTAAGGAGCCCGAGTCCATACCCGGTCCCCCATGCAATTCTAATGCATTAATGCCACGACATGCCGAAAAGATATATATATATATATATATATATATATGCCCATAGGTGATGGAACACACATATTCGGTCATGCAATATCAACAATTAACAACATTTCACAAGAAGGCTCGTTTCCCCTTAGAAGCAATTAAGGTGGAAACACAAAATAGAACGACCAATGGGGAATCGAAAAGCTCTTAACATATCGAAAACGAACGATAGAAAGAATGGTTGGAAATCCCCTACCTCGTGTCGAGCAATTTATCACAAAATCCACAATTGCGTTCCTAGGGTTCCGATTTTCCAAACCTAACAATGTGGCAAAACCGAACCCATTCACACATCTATAAACAACCAACAACTCATATAAATATCGATTAAATCAATAAATTCGAAATTACTCATCTTCTCTCTCTAGAATTTTTCCAAAATCCTCCAAACTCAACCAAAGTCAACTCTACTCCAAATCACAAACCAATCTACATATACATCCAAAATCAACCTAGAATTAACATATCTAAACCATAGGAATCAACTCTGAACCAAACTAACAAGGTCTACTCAAAACCCTAGAAATGGAAAATGAAGAAACTTACCTCCAAGGTTTGAATCTTCCTTGAATCCTTTTTAAATCTCCACAATCGAGCTTCAATCACCAAGTATCACCTCAATCTACTCTTCTCTCTCTAGAATCGTCGCTCTCTCTCTCTAGAACTGAAACATACCAGAAATTCCCTAAAATGGCTCGCTGGAGCCTTTTGAAAACTCGGGCTGCGCCTACGCGCTACCCTGGGCGCCTAGGCGCCCTGACCTTAACTAAAAATCCCCCAGCACGCTGTTCTGGGCGGCATCCTGGGCGTGCAGGATTTCCACGCCCAGGCGAGGTGCGCCTAGGCGGGCGCCTAGGCGCCCCTGCGCCCACTCCTCATCCGCTTACCCATTGGACTGGGCGCAGCTCCTAGGCGCCCTGAGCTGCGCCCAGTCCAGTGACTCCCCTTCTAGACTTCCTTCTTCCCTGCGCTCACTGGATTAGGCGCCATCCTGAGCGCACCTTTGCACATGCCTTGGCACACACCGTCTAGGCGTGTACCTCGGGCGCCTAGGGGCTCCAGCTTCCTCTGGTCATCTTCCTTTCCTGCACTCACTGGACTAGGCGCAGCGCCTAGGCGCCCTGAGGTGCGCCTAGTCCAGTTCCTCCCTTTTGTCTAAAACTCAAAAATTTCCAAAAATTTTGGGTCGTGGTTTCACATGGATTATTACTCAAAGGGGGTAAACTATTTCAACAATACGTAGTAGATGCATTTATAACAATTGAAGATGAAAGACTGCGTTACATACGATACAAGCATCAGCAAGATCACTATCGATCTGAAATATACAAAGGTATGCAAGATGCATTTTTGAGGGGAGACATGGCTGGACAATCAGTGGGAAAACGAGTTATACTGCCTTCTAGCTTTACTGGAAGCCCACGATATATGATTCAAAATTACCATGATGCAATGAAAATTTGTAGATCACTTGGTAATCCAGATCTTTTCATTACTTTTACTTGCAACATACAATGGCCAGAAATTCAAGAAACTTTGGCACTCATACCAGGCCAAAAAAGTTGTGGATCGACCAGATATCATTGCAAGGGTTTTCAATATGAAGCTAAATGATTTTATAGCTAAAATAAAGAAAGGGACTTATTTTGGTAAAGTTATCGGTGCCATTTACACAGTGGAATTCCAAAAAAGACGATTGCCCCATGTGCATCTAATAGTTTGGTTGCATCAGGAGACAAAATATCCCACACCTGGCGATATAGATCGTATAATAACTGCTGAAATTCCAGATGCCGAAACAGATCATATAATAACTACTCAAACTTTATGATGCATGGACCATGCGGTCTGGCAAATCCAAGAGCAACTTGCATGAAAAAAGCAAATGCATTAAGCACTTTCCCAGAAAAAACTGCAATAAAACAATCATTGGGGAGGATGGTTTTGCAATTTACCAAAGGCGTGATAACAATAAAGCAGTTGTGAAAAGTGGTGTTAGTCTTGACAACAGATTTGTCGTGCCTTATAACAAGGCTTTACTACTCAGATATGAGGCACATGTGAATGTTGAATGGTGCAATCAATCAAAGGCTATCAAATATTTGTTTAAATAAGTTAATAAAGGCTCTAACATAACAAGGGCATTCCTCTATGAAAACAAGAACAACGAAACTGATGTTTCCATAACAGATAGCGAAGTTATTGACGAAATACGGATATACTTTGACTGTAGGTAAACTTCTTATGAGTCTGCATGGCGGATTTTTGAGTTTCATATTCACTACAAAGATCCTTCTGTTGAAAACCTATGCATACACATGCCTCTAGAAAACAATATTTTGTTTAAAGGAGATGCAAGCATTAACACAGTACTTCAGCAGCCAGGCATAGAGAAGACAATGTTTATAGAAGGGATGTTCACAAATTCAACATTTCCAGATGCTAGACAGCTTACTTACTCTGAATTCCCCACATATTGGATATGGGATGGTGGGAAAAAATTATGGTTTCGACGAAAGAAAGGACATTGCATTGGACGTATATCATATGTTCATCCATCATCTGGTGAATTATATTACCTTCGAATGCTTCTTAACCATGTTAAAGGGCCTAAAACTTTTACTGATATTAGAACAGTAAATGGTAATGTCCACACTTCATTCAGAGAAGCATGTGATGTAATGGGTTTTGATGAGGATAATTATCCTCCGCAATGACAGTGTGACACGTAACCACAACTGTTGTAAAGCCAGAAGATCCACTATGCAATTCCATGCTCGGTTCCGAGAATAGGAATTTACATTTCTCGGCAATGATCCTTGGAGTGGTAAAAAGCTGTCATTAAAACAGTAACTTCTTCAACAGGAATCACCTTCACTATATAAAGAGGCAAAATGCGCAGGTAAAAAGGGCTGGACTCTTTAAAAAACACATACCCTTCCCTGATTTCATGAACACCGAGCAGAGCTCTCTATAGAGTTCCTTTGTGCTAGCATCTGACTTAAGCGTCGGAGCGCCAACGCCAGAGAACACTCTCTGGTGGACCTCTAGCTTACGTTTGTTCTTCATCACAGGAGAAGTTTCTTGTCGGAGGAGGAGCTAAACCGAGGAATAACATCATCGGAAGAGAAAGGTTTTGTCCAGATCTATCTGGATACGTCTTGGACCAATTTAAGACGTCATCAGATTGGCGTCGTCTGTGGGAACGACTTTCCATAAAATAAGTTATGGTTCGGGCTAGAGCTTTAATAGAGTAAGGGCAGCAAGCTGCGGCAGCCAGTGCAAATGCCGAGCATCAGCCTCAACCCCTAGTACAAGAACAGATTGCCGAGTTGGTGCAACAGATGAACGTCTTCGCACAATGCTTGGACATGATCCAGGAGCGGGCGCAAGGACACCAACCTATCCAAAACGAGAGCATCTCTCATGGGACGAGAAGTGAGCATTCTTATACGAATGAATCGAGAAACCCCGACCTTCCAGGAACCTCGGTGACAATTGCTCGGAGAACTCAACCCACTCATACATTCGAGGGTGATAGCAAGTTCATCGAGGGAGTAGTGGATCGCAAAATAGCTGCATTGCAAGGCCGCCCCTTCCTGGATACAATGGATTGGGATAGGAACTTTACTCCATTGGCGTCCGAGGTGCAACAAGCTCGGGTGTCAGCAGGTTTTAAGGTCTCCAGTGTGGAAAAATACAACGGGACAGGAGACCCGCTAGACCATGTGATCGGTTTTCAGACCATGATGGAGTTCCAGCGAGCTTCTCAGGAAGCTTGTTGCAAAATTTTCCCAGTCTCGCTTGTCGGTGTGGCAAGACGTTGGTTTAGAGCTCTGCCACAAGGTAGCATTCACAGTTTTGACGACCTCACTAACAGGTTCATCGCTCATTTTGCGAGCTCCAGACCAGTAAAAAAGACCAATGCCACACTAGTCACAATCAGACAGGGACCTCATGAAAGTTTAAGAGAATTCGTAACCCGATTTAATAGCGATTGCCATGAGATACCCGACCTCCAGCCGATTATAGCAATAACAGCCTTCACGACTGGGGTGCGGCATATGACGTTGAAGCATTCCTTGTCAAAAAAGAATCCAAAAAACATTCCCGAATTGCTCTCTTGAGTTGAAAAGTACATCACTGCTGATGAAATCATGGCAGAACCACATGTGACTGAGCCATCTCAAGAGAAGTCTCCCCCGAGGCGGAGAACAGATGCTGGTCGGTTGACGGAGAGGAAGAGTAATCGGTCTGATAGGTCATTCACCAGAGGAGATGAGCGAGCCAGGCCCGAAAGATTTGATTCTTACACTCCACTTAATACTTCTTTGAAAAGAGTGTTGAATGAGATACAAGATCGCAACATCGTCAAGTGGCCGCCAAAGATGAAGCTAACCCCGGGGAGGAGAGCTAGCGACAAGTATTGTAAATTTCATCGGGGTCCCGATCACGATACCGATGAATGTCGCCACCTGAAAGATGAGATAGAAAACCTAATCCAGAGAGGATACCTTAAGCGTTTTACTAGCTCGGCCGGAGATAAGCGAGAAAGAGAAGGAAGAAAAGAAAATTCAAGGGATGAGAGAGAGGACACAGAGAGACAACAGAGGAGACGTCGAGAAGAATCACCTCGTCGTCACAATCGTGGAACAGCTGGTACCATCGGTATGATAGTTGGCGGATTAGCTTCAGGAGGAGAGAGTTCATCTGGGAGGAGAGCATATGCTAGGATCGTGCATCAAGTCTTTGATAAGTCGAAAAGGAAGAGAACAGGGGAAGAGAAGATAACGTTTTCAGAAAGAGATGGGGATGGTTTACACCAGCCCCATGACGATGCATTGGTCATTGAGGCTGTTATCGCTAATTATACGGTCAAGAAGATCTTGATTGACAATGGGAGCGCAGCAGATGTTATTTTCTATCATGCCTTCAAACAAATGAACCTCCCGAGAGAGAGCTTGAAGAAGTTTTCTTCACCACTATACGGTTTTACGGGAGAGCAAGTTATTCCTGTTGGGATAATCAGTCTACCCATAACCTTGGGTGAATATCCAAGGTCAAAATTGTTTATGGTGGAGCTTCTGGTCGTAGATGTAAAGACTCCTTACAATGCGCTGATCGGCCGACCACTGCTTCACAAAGCCCGAGCAGTTGTCTCCACTTATTATTTGAAGATGAAATTCCCCACTGATCGAGGAGTAGTTGAAGTTCAGGGTGACCAAAAGCTCGCTCGACAGATGTATGTTACAGACCTTAAAGACAAAAGAAAGCCAGTGTCAATCATAGAACTGATGGATCACCACAATAACCAAATTTCGAAGCCCTCTCACGGTGAACAGCTCATTGGCATTCCTGTGGAGCAAGAAACGGAGAGGAGATTGTATTACGGTTCCGAGCTTAATAAAGACTTAAGCGAAAGCTTGACAAGTCTTCTCCTTGAAAACATCGGCACATTCGCATGCAGCGCTGATGAGATGCCTGGTATCAGTACTGATGTTATTACTCATCATCTGAGTATAAAACCTGGGAGCCGACCAGTAAAGCAGAAGAAGAGGAATTTTGCACAAGACAGACAGGAAGCCATCAAAACGGAGGTTAAGAAGCTTTTGGATGCTGATTTTATCCGAGAGGTGCAATACCCAGATTGGCTATCTAATGTTGTTATGGTAGCAAAGCAGAATGGTAAATGGCATATGTGTGTTGATTTCACCCATTTAAACAAGGCCTGTCCGAAGGATAGCTACCCATTGCCGAAAATAGATCAATTAGTAGATGCAACCTCGGGAAAGGGTCTCCTCAGTTTCCTTGATGCCTATTCAAGATATCATCAGATTCAAATGCATCAAGCGGATGAGGAACACACCTCATTTGTTACTCCTGAAGGTACGTATTGCTATCAAGTTATGCCTTTTGGGCTGAAGAATGTAGAGGCCACCTACCAACGAATAGTCAACAAAATATTCTCCCCTATGCTCGGAAAGACAGTCGAGGCGTATGTGGATGATATAGTTGTTAAGAGCAAGAAACCCGAGGACCAACCCCGAGAAATGTCCATTTGGTGTTTCATCGGGAAAATTCCTCGGGTTCCTCATCTCCAAATGAGGAATAGAGGTAAATCCTGAAAAAGTATTGGAAATAATTAATATGCAAGCCTCGAGGAACAAGAAGGAGGTTCAGCAACTCACGGGCCGAGCCGCAGCTTTGAGCCGCTTTCTTGCCAGATCAGGGGATCGGTGCAAACACTTCTTCAATGCGCTCAAGCAAACGACAAATTTCCAATGGAATGAACAGTGTCAAGAAGCTTTTGAGGAGCTAAAGTCTTATTTGAGTCAGCCTCCTCTGCTCACTGCTCCAAAAGAGGGAGAACCGTTATTCCTTTACCTAGCTGCAACTGAGCACGCGGTGAGCTCCGTGCTCATAAGCGAGGAAGAGGATAAAGTTCAGAGGCCAATATATTATACCAGCAAGGTCCTCACTGCAATCGAGAAGAGGTACACCAAGGCCGAGAGACTGGCCTTGGCGCTGGTAACTACGGCCAGGAAGTTGCGACCGTATTTTCAAGCCCATACCATTACAGTGTTGACCGATCAACCGCTCAAGAGCATATTGCAAAAACCAAACACATCCGGAAGACTTATAAAGTGGTCGATCGAACTTGGAGAGTTTGACATCTACTTTGAGCCGAGGAAAGCCATAAAAGCGCAAGCCTTGGCGGATTTCATTACTGAGTGCCAACATCCATTGGAAGAAGAAGTACCACCGGAGCAATGGGAACTCTTCGTTGATGGATCGTCCAATAAGGATGGTAGTGGCGCAGGGATTCTGCTTCTCGGACCCGGGGGCATGACCACTGAATACGCTCTTCGCTTTCAATTTAAAGCTTCCAACAACGAGGCTGAATACGAAGCACTGCTTGCAGGATTGAAATTTGCAATTGAGCTAGAGATTCGCAATTTGGCAATTCATAGCGACTCTCAGCTCGTTACCGAGCAGGTTCATGGAGAGTATGAGGCGAGAGGCTCCAATATGATCAAATATTTGACGAAAGCTAAGGAACTGATGAGCCAGATTCCAAATGTGGAAATCCGGAGAGTGCCCCGAGAAGAGAATCAACAAGCCGACGTGTTAGCTCGTCTTGCGTCGACCTCTAAGAAAGACCATGCCGCCTCAGTGCGGATAGAAATGTTGCCTAAACCGAGTATCTTTGTCAGAGCTATAGTTGAGATAACTACTGAACAATCTTGGATGGAACCAATAAGAGCCTTTCTCACTGAGGGGCAATTGCTTGAGGAAAGAAACGAAGCTAAGAGTCTCCGAGCAAGAGCTGCGAGGTATTCAATCATTCAAGGAACCCTTTATAGACGATCTTATACGCTCCCATACCTTAAGTGTCTTGCTCCACGAGAATCTGATTATGTCCTCCGAGAAGTTCACGGCGGAATATGTGGCAGTCACTCTGGCGCGAGGACCTTAGCTAACAAGGTGTTGCGCTGCAGATACTACTGGCCGACAATGAGAAAAGATGCTAAAGAGTTGGTGAGGAGGTGTGACAAGTGCCAGAGGCATGCCAATGTACCACACCTCCCAGCCTCCGAGATTACAGTGATGGAAAACCCTTGCCTGTTTGCACAATGGGGGCTAGACCTGTTAGGATCTTTTCCCCAGGCAACAGCTCAAAGGAAGTTTCTCATAGTAGCAGTCGATTATTTTACGAAGTGGATTGAAGCCGAGCCCCTTGCCACGATCACTGACCGTAAGGTGAAGGACTTCATTTGGAAAACTATCGTTTGTAGATATGGCATTCCTCGGATCCTTATTACCGATAATGGTCGACAGTTTGTGAGTGCCAATATACGGCAATTCTGTGAGAAATTTGGCATCAACCTCAGGGTTACTGCCGTAGCTCACCCTCAAGCTAATGGGCAAGTGGAAGTCATCAACCGAATCATACTACAAGCACTTAAAGCTCATTTAGACCAAGCTAAAGGACTTTGGACTGAACAACTCCATAGCGTCCTCTGGTCTTATCGGACTACACCTAGGACATCTACGGGAGAGACACCTTTTTCCCTAGTGTTCGGATCAGAGGCTGTCATCCCGGTGGAAATTGGAGTTCCTACTCCTCGGGTAGGTGAGTTTGAAGAGTCGAGAAACAATTACTTGTTGCTTAACAACCTTGATTTCCTTGAAGAAGCTAGAGAGACTGCTCGGATCAGAATTGCTGCTTACAAGCAAAGAACCGCCCGATATTACAACAAAACGGTCCGAACAAGGAAGTTTTTGGAAGGAGACTGGGTTCTAAGGAAGGCCACTTCGGCAGGAAAACATCCAGGCAAACTTGGTGAGACTTGGGAGGGACCTTTCCGAGTTATCAAAGTTCTGCTTGATGGAACATACAAACTGGAAAATCCCGAGAAGCCTGGAGAGATGCGACCTTGGAATGCTGAAAATCTACGAAGATATTATGTTTAATTTTATTCTGTTGCCATGTACCTAAGCATCATTTCCATTTAAAAACTCGTTCCTTGCACGAGCCCTAGGATTTGCTGATTCAATGAAAGTAGTTTGTTCTCCTATGAAGATCCTCGAAAGGATATGTTGCTCGGTCCATTGAAATTATAATGGTCGAGCATTACATCAAGGTCTCTAAGGCCACAGAGGCCGAAGAAAGACTTGGTCCCGTTACAACTCAGTTAAGCTGAGCTACAACGGCCAAATGAAAGAAAAATAGCTACGACCCAAGTAAGATTGGGCCACAGCATTATTTGTCCCTGAATCAGTTAAAATAAACAAAGTATAATATCCAATCAAAGTACAATTTCATTAATCTCATAGATGTTACTTACAAAAACTGAGTACAAAGTTAATAAAAGGAGAACAAGAATGACGAGCAGTCAGCTTTCGATGTCCACGAGCTCCTCGGCTGCCGGTTCTTTCTCGCCTTCGATGGGAGGAGCGGGCTCGTTGGGTTCTACATTCTTTGGAGGACTTGGGGGAGCATCAATTTCCGTGTACGTATCGATGTCTTCCTCGTCGTCCCCTTCCCGAGAAGCGAAGTCAGCTGCGACGAAAAAATAATAATAATTGAAAGTGTTGAGCAAACCGAAGTGAAAGTCGTACTAAAACGTTTTGGCATGTATGTACCTCCATTAGCCTGACGGCAGAAGCTTCCATCTTTTCCTCGGTCTCCATCTCCTCGGCTCGCTTCTGGTCCGAGGGAAGAGACAGCTTCTCGAGCATTTCCAGGGCCACCCGAGAGTTGGCCACTGTATCAGAGAGATGAACATTCCATTGAGGAATGTCAACATCTCCCATTCTGTGGGGAGGAGAAGAAGAGGGGATGCCCGAGGTGTGTGGCGGTGATCCAACCGTCCGAAAGCCCGGGGTCGAAATGAAGATCCCACGACCGCGACCTAGATCTTTTCCTCGACCTGGTTTGATTTGGACACCCACTGCAGGAGTAATCTTCTTCCTCTTGCTCGACTCAGCAGCCCCAGTGGGCTTCCTCTTCTGGCCCAGGTTGGCCGTCTTCTTCTGCATCCTCAAGTAGTCAGCAGCCGACGACATATCTGAGAAATAACAGAGATCAATAAGACAATAGCGTGACTTGGGGACATAAGATTATAAACAATACCGAGCAAGAGCAGGTCACCATCTTGCAACGCTTGCTCGGATCTATGAGCTCTTGTAAAATCTATAGCTCGGCAGATGATAGGCACAGAAGGTTTGGTAAAGGGTCCTTTGAGAGTGAGGTACCAATCAAGCTCCTCAGAAGAAAACTGGGGGAGTCGTTTGAACTTGCTGAATTTCGGAATGGTCCACGAGGTCCTAAAGGGAAGATCCTCGTCCTCGCCCAAAGGCATCCGGACAAAGAAATAACTCGACTTCCAATGATGATTGGAAGAAGAATAATTGGGAGCAACTAAACCCTTCTTGAACTTTAGATAACAAAGTCTAGAGTTTCTCGGGGCTCTACAGAGAGAGAAAATATGCTGAAGAACGTTAGAGGAAAAGGGGACACGAAGCTCGGCACAATAATGGAGAATTGTGCCGAGAAAGACCCAAGAGTTGGGAGCAAGACAAGTTGGGCAGATGTCAAACCGATCAAAGAAAGAACATATAGCTGGAGCTATCGGTATCCGACAACCATAGGACAGAGCAGTCGTAGAAATGGCAAACTCCCCGTGCTGAGGGTCGAATGGAGATACCCCCTCAGGCACTGGCCTGCAAGGGTAGGGAATATCGAACAACTTACGTTGGGCTTCTACCTCAGAGGCTGAGAGGCTACAACTAAGGTTTCTAGGTTCCCTAGAACCATCACCTGCTACTCGGGCTTCCTGAAGTGGAGCCTCGAACCCAGGTGGGGCGGAGAAAAGACGCTCTGCTAGTGGCAGCTTAATGCTCATCCTAACAGGAGGGGAAGTGGAGGTCGAAGGAGAAGTTCCTAAGTCGGCTTCCTCTAAAACATTAATATTACTATCCGAGGAAGGGGAAGACATTTCTCGTACCTGATAAGACGAAAAAAATATTGTATTTGCTTGGGGCAAGGGAATAAACTCAATGCTTGGGTCTCTCAATTCTAATAGCAAGTGAATTCGAAAGCAACGTTCTCACAATTTATAGTCGAAGACTGTACTGGTCAACGGACCCGATGACGAGACCTATGGCATTCTCTCATCTATGCTGCTCAACTTCAGCACACCAAATAGCCACTGGATCAAGATTGATTAAATCTGAACCGTTCATCAGCTCTTATTCAATGTTACCCACGGACAAGCATTATGATAACCGGTCTTGTCATGAATGCTACCCTCGGGAATCCAAACGTCTGCTAACACAGACCTATCATTGGTAATACACGATAACCAATCACAGGTCTGAAGGGGCAAGTGATGAGGATAATTATCCTCCGCAATGACAGTGTGACACGTAACCACAACTGTTGTAAAGCCAGAAGATCCACTATGCAATTCCATGCTCGGTTCCGAGAATAGGAATATACATTTCTCGGTAATGATCCCTGGAGTGGTAAAAAGCTGTCATTAAAACAGTAACTTCTTCAACAGGAATCACCTTCACTATATAAAGAGGCAAAATACGCAGGTAAAAGGGGCTGGACTCTTTAAAAAACACATACCCTTCCCTGATTTCATGAACACCGAGCAGAGCTCTCTATAGAGTTCCTTTGTGCTAGCATCTGACTTAAGCGTCGGAGCGCCAACGCCAGAGAACACTCTCTGGCGGGCCTCTAGCTTACGTTTGTTCTTCATCACAGGAGAAGTTTCTTGTCGGGGGAGGAGCTAAACCAAGGAATAACATCATCGGAAGAGAAAGCTTTTGTCCGGATCTATCTGGATACGTCTTGGACCAATTTAAGATGTCATGAGATTTAATTGGAAATGATATAGAATGGCTTGAAGCTATGAATGAAGCTATTGGTTGGGCTACATCATATGAACTGCGAAATTTATTTGTTACAATGATTCTCTTTTGTGAGATTGTAGATCCCAACAAATTATTCGAAGTCAGTTTTCAGCATATGAAAGATGATATTATATATAAGCTTAATCGTGTACTTAAAATACCTCTACACAGTATCTCTGACTTAGAAATCAGGAACCAAGTTTTGGCTGACATTCAAAGGCTCCTGAGAAGAAATGGTTCATCTCTGACAGAACATGGTTTGCCAGAACCCACACAAATACAGCAACAAGATCTTGGAAACTCCATTTTGAGAGAGGAGTTAGCTTATAACACATTTGAACTTGCCGAAGAAAGCCACTTTTTCACCCAACGGCTAAATGAAAATCAAAGAAAAATTTACGATGCTGTGCTGCAAGCTGTTTATTATCAAAGTGGTGGGTTATTTTTCCTTCATGGTCATGGAGGCACTGGTAAAACATATGTCTATAAATGTATTATCAATCACCTCCGATCAAAAGGGAAAATAGTTTTGGCAGTGGCATCATCAGGTATTGTATCCTTATTATTATCGAGAGGGAGAACAGCTCATTCAAGATTTAAAATACCAATTGATATCCATGATGACTCAACATGTCATATTAAAAAGGGTACCCAGCTTTCTAAACTTATCAAGAATTCCACACTTATTGTCTGGGATGAGGCTCCAATGGCACATCGAAATTGTTTTGAAGCTTTGCATAAATCACTCCAAGATATTCTAGCCACTGATGAAAATGAGGATTTGCCATTTGGTGGTAAAACCGTGTTATTAGGTGGTGATTTCAGACAAATATTACCAGTGGTCATCAAAGGTTCAAAGCAAGACACTATAGATGCGTCTATCACCAGTTCACATCTATGGCATTGGTGTAAAATATTCCATTTAATTGAGAATATGAGATTGTCAGCAGCAGGGTTAGACGATCAAGTTAAAGAAGAATTTCAAAATTTCTCAAAGTGGCTCTTAGATATTGGTGAGGGTAAAGCCGCGGTTTCAAAGCTAAATATTGATGAGGAGGTTCCAACTTGGATTGAAATTCCTCAATATCTACTGGTGAAAAAGGAAAAAGGAGATGTGGAAGACATAGCATCTGAAATATACAGCAATTTAATACCAAATTGTGCTAATACAAAATACCTGAAGGAACATGCAATTATTACAACGACAAATGAGACTGTCGATTTAATAAATGCTCATATTTTGTCGTTAATTCCTTGCGAAGAAAAGACGTACCACAATTTTGATTCCATATATAAGATTGCAGGTCCAATTGATGATGATGATATTCTTTATCCTCCAGAATTTTTGAATTCTTTAATATTTAACGGTCTCCCAAATCACAAACTCCATCTGAAAATAAACGTACCAGTGATGCTACTCCGAAATATCAATCAGAGCAATGGTCTATGTAATGGAACAAGATTGCTGCTGACAAAGTTGGGGGACAAAGTCATTGAAGCAACAATTATGACTGGAAGCAATGTGGGAGACAAAATATACATTCCACGAATAATAATGTCTGCAACTGAGAAGAAATGACCTTTCACATTGAGACGACGACAATTTCCTTTGAGGCTATGTTATGCTATGACGATAAATAAAAGCCAAGGTCAAACACTTACAAAAGTTGGCCTTTACCTACCAAGACCTATTTTCTCTCATGGCCAGCTCTACGTTGCTGTCTCCAGAGTTACAACAGCTAAGGATCTTAGAATTCTCATAGGAGGAGAGAGCAATGAAACGCAGACACAAAATATAGTTTTCCAAGAGATATTCGAATTGCTCGAAGAAGGTTAATTATGTATTTTCTTAAGTAATTTTTTTTGTTCTTCTTATCATTCGTTTACCATTACATCTCACACACAGAATTTTGCTTATCAAAACATACTTCAAATGCTAAACCTAAACCCTAAACCCTAAACATGTTAAAAGGTTTTTTCTCAAATATAAAATCGCACAGATGTTATGTTTTGCGTACTTAGTATATAATTTGGAAGAAAATTTTTACACACTGAATTAATTACATGCAGATATTTTAAAAAATATTATCAAATTTTGTTATCTAATTAATGATTGTTTTCTGGCATACAGGAAAAAAATCCTAAATTATGCTCTATGCTGCTTTCTAACTATTGGATGTTCGCCAACATGGGTATCTACTCAATGAGAAGGTAATGAGTTCAAACTCACAAACAAAATCAATGACTATGAAAACTATCTTTGTTTAATAAATACCAATCTCAATTATTTGAAAAGCTTTACGAAAGAGGATGACATTTGTTTGTAAAATTTTTGTAGATTTCTTTACGATGCGTACTTGATTTTGTTCACAGAATATCAATCAGTTATTTTTCCTTTAATTAATCTTAGTTTTCTTGAGGGATTTTTACGCTGTTTCCTTTCTTTGTCTCGACTTTCAAATGAGGAAAATTTTTCTTTTTGTAATTTTTAATAGCGGTCAAAACTTTATTGATAAGACATGTTTACAGTGTCTATGCGTGTCCATTCTCTCATATGCGTGTTCTACAAACTTTATTAGTAACCTCATGTCTGGTGCCACAAGCTTAGTTCAGCGTAGGTGCTGAGTGACAGTCCTATACGATTGTGCTTCAATTGTTGTTTGCAATGCGAAACTGATTACATTTGTTTTTTGTCCATTGCATTTCTGTGTGATATATATGGGCTGCACTCTTTGGAATTTATAATAGACAGGGTTTTCCAATATGCAGTTGCTTGAGAAGGTTTGAACCCAAAAGTACCATGAAATGGAGGAGTGGAAACTGCACTGGTGGATGTGTAGCGAATCGACCGCTGCAATGTGAAACAATAAGCAGTGGGTTTCGAGAGGACAAAGAATGTGATTTTTTTAAGCTTTAGTATGTGAGACAGCCAAACTTTCCACAGTGGTCATCTAACCTAGAAAACAACTACAAGCAGCAATACTAAAAATTTTGATTTTTTGAATCTGAGATTTGATCTTTTGTTATATATATATATGGGCTGAGATATTTGATTTGCTATCAGCACAAGTCAGCAATTGTGTTGTTTCAATTCCCTATTTTGTAGGCCTTTCTCTCTATCTTTGTTCTTCTATCGTCAAGCCAATCCCAGGCTTTTCTTGAGGCTTCGAGTGCAAACAAAATTCAGTCGTTCTGGTAATCTTTTTCTTGAGTGCTATTTCTTTGTTTAGTCATAAGCTTGACAAATTTGTTGGTCATTATGGGCTTCTTCTTCCTCCTTTTTGCTTGATCTTTCCTTTAGTGGATTGCTTATTCGTGGATGGCATAATATTTTTGTGGTGGAGGCAGAGAAGATGAAGGATTAGATCGCAGAGTGTGCCCATGGCTTTTATTTTGTAGTTTTTCTTGAAGCAAAACATTGATGGAAGGAAGATATGGTATTCTGAACCACACCTGAAGTATACTTTCTAGATTCTAAAATACTATGACTGATTTATGTTGGCTGATGTATTTGCTTCTATCATCAACGTTTTACTACCAACTACATATACTAGCTTTGCATTTATTAAGGATACTCTTTTGGTAGAGTCTAACTTAATCTTTGACAGTATCAGATCTTCTACCCTTTCCCTCTGAAAAACAGAGCCAGACTTTCCACAGTGGTCATCTAACCTAGAAAACAAATGCAAACAGCAATACTTAAAAAATTGCCAACTTACAAGGTTCTGCTCTAGCCAAGTTAATCACAAGATTGTTTCATGGCAGCAGAATAACAAAGGTCAGCCCATATACAATTTTTTAATATGAGTTTAACTGCTCATCTTTATAAGCAGTTACAATCATAAATTTGCCTCTGCTTGCACAGACCTCAACTTTCACCTTCAGAGCGCTTCCATAGTACACCAAATCATTTAATTTTATAACCATAAGGATCTCTCCAACTATGGACAGTCTGTTGTTCCTCAATTCCATAGTGGCCAAAGTCATCTCTTATATCTGAATTATATTGCTTTTTTTTATACTAAATTAATGGTTAGGCTTCGTGGTTAACTCTGTACTTCTGTTGTACTCTCTGCCACAACATTGAGTTTTTCTTTTTCTTTTTCTTTTTCAAGATGTCAATCTCATTTAGCTTCTTCTCGAAAAAAAGGATATATAACCACATCTTCTTAACGGGTGCAATTATACTTCCAACATCTTTGTGATATTGAACAATTTATGCTATTAATCTTACAACTAATTTGTTAATGATTTACTAACAGATGTGTATGTATCACATCTGTTAGTAAACCCAGATAAGTAATTGAAAAAAAAATTGACCTGTATAAACCCATATTGCAAGAGTACCTCAAAGCAACAAACTTGAGCAGAGGAGTCGCAGACGATGACAGACACCACAGGGAATAGATTGACTGGGGACACGGAAAAATCAGGGGCATGCCTAATGCAAAACAACTTGAAACTCCATCGATGTCCATAGAATATTAACAAATGGAAGGACGATTGTTAGAAGGAGTATCATAATACTATCATCAGAGTATGAGTAGAATTAAGTTCATTTGTTCAAAGATAATACTAGCATTTATATTCACGTTCATTGATGATATGCAGCTTTGTATAGATGCTAATAACCCTATGCAGTGCTGTTGCGGAAAGTATTTCTACAACAAATGGGGCTGCCTTGCAAACAAACCACCCAATTGTTGACATATTTGCATCAGAGATGACTCTATCAAGAACATCAGCAACTAAGATACACTTTAATTTGGCCATTCCTGAGGTAAAGTGTTTCCGCAAAAAGTTAAGTGATTTTTTAATGTTTTTTCACATTCACATCCTGCAAAAAACAGGATATAAGACATGTGTTTGTAATTGTTTATAAGCATAATTATTCCAGCTGAAATCTTTCTTGAAACACAAAACACCCAATTATCACCATGTTTGCAGCTATGACCGTTCGTTCATTTAGAGGTTAACAAGAACAACTATTTATAATCTGTGTATATGATGTGGAATACAACTTCTTTGACTTATAATGTTCATCATTTTTTGTATGTTGAAGCAGAAACGACTCTATCAAGTACATCAGCAACTAAGATATATCTTAATTTGCCGTCTCCTTAGGTAGACTCTTTCCGCAAAAGGTTGGTAATCTTTTATGTTTTTTCACATTCATGTTCTGCGAAAAAGATAATAAATGACGTATATGAAATGTGTTTGTAATTGTTTATCTAGGATAATTATTCCAGCTGAAATCTTTCTTGAAAACACTAATGGGGACCTGGCAATGGAGGTGCAAGATGATGGATAAATTATTGAGTAGACAATAGTACATCTCCTGTCTCAAGTTTTTATTTGATGAAATAGCAGAATCATGGTATAAGGGAGATGTGATGGCGGTAATTGATGATGCACTTGCAACTGGAGGAAGCCCTAATGTTTCTGATGCATTCACCATCAATGGTGAACCAGGAGGTTTATATCCATGCTCCTCTTATGAGGACTCTTTTTTTATTATTAAAGTCTGCTCCGAGCCTCTCAAGATTCAGGTACTTCACTGCCACTCATATTAATAAATTATCTTTGAGTTATCCAATTCGCGTGAATAAATTAATCGCACTCATATGGTTTCATTCTTCCTACACCATCTTACTTAAAGATACTTGAATTAAAAAAAGACATTGTCAATCGGTAGGGACAAGAATTCTATCATGAACTCACTCACTGTGAGATACTTTGACAATTACAGATATAAATTATTGGGGGAAAATGTTTCTTCTATTGAGGAGTTGCCTTTGTGTTTAGACATATTAATGTCTTTACAAATTGCATTTAGCTTCCAAAAAGTTGTTCCCCTAATTGAAGCACATAGTGCGTGCTCAGGTGTTCTATTATCTTTTTAGGCAAACAACTATAAGCCATGGGTCTAAGATTTCTACAGACAAAACAAAAGTAACTCCCCAAGTGCCTCAGCTCAAGCTTCCCAGGAACATATTGGAGGATTTGTATGAGCAGATATGTACACCATTTTTCTATTGCTCTTTTGATTTTCATCAGTAGAAACTAATAAGAAAGTTAAATTTGACTAAGATATTTCTTAGTTTTATAGAATTGTATATAGCTTTCTTCCATATGATGTCTTTGTTTGTTGTTTGCTTTTAGTAATTTGGGAGATGAAGTGTGCGTACTCTACAACAGTTATTCTATGTTTCTTCATATGTAAAGGGCTTGAATTCTAAGTTTTCACTGAGCTTTTGATAATCTGCTTCATAGTATTTTTCTTTTCCTTATTCTGCCTTTTTGAGTAAGAACTCTGCTCCGTCATCACTTTTCTTCATTTTTTTTGACAATTGGATAAATATATTGTATTTATTAATTTTATTTGTGTGGATTTGCTATGAATTTCTCTTTCTTTGTACCCTTATGAACTTTGCAGATTGTGTTAGAAATGATTGAACTTCGTGAGTTGGATACAACACGTGCAAATTTCTAAGATTGCATACAGTTTTGACAACTGTGATTTCTACCGCAACCTTTTCACCCCGCAACTACACTCCAACATTTGTTAGTTTTTCATTATAATTAATGTGAAAATTACTGCCATACAATACTTAATCATACAAGTTAGTGAAATGCCAGTCATGCTTACTTCAAATTCTGGTATCCTTCTAGGTTTTATATATTCTTCTTCACTATAACATCTATTAATGACCAAAAGAATCGTCTTTAACTTCACATTTCGTCTATTCGAAGTTCTTACGAGTTCTTTTGCAGCTACGACAGAGCTCCCAACAATTTGATTCCTTTGATTAATACTTTCTTGTATTTAATTTTCTAGATTTACATAGCAAATTTTAGTCCAATTGAATTCCACGACTAAACAACTCAGTAAAAGCAATGACTGTAATCAATGTTTATTACAAATTTTATTTTCTTGCTCATTAATTAACGCCATTACCTACCATTCAAAAACTTCTATAATGAACAGGTGTCAAATGAATGGAATGCACTTTGCACATCAAATCATACAACTCCAACATCAAATCAGCAATTAACAAAAAATGTCAACTTACAGAAGCTTCAAAATTGATAGTGATAAAAAAATCTCACGAATAACAATCTTTCACTTCCCAAGATATATATAAGTTTTATATTCAAGTATCTAGCAAACAAAGAAACATTGAGTAGAGTGCAAAATCAGACTTCAAAACCATCAGTCATTCAATAATCATCACTAAAAAACAAAGCTTCAATAACATTAAACATGAACACGTTTTAAACTCACATAAAAAGATGTTGTTCATCAAATAACAATCACATGAAAAGTCAAACTAATAGTCCCATATGAACTACAAAAGATAATAATAACCAAGTTACAAATAATATAAATCTGATCAACGAGAATATATATTTTAAAAAAATAAGCTATACCCAAAGAATATCACCTCCATTATATATACACATAAAGACAGATATGTTGGTGAAACAGCAGAAAGATACGCCACATATATCAAAGAAACACAGCTTAGTAACAAAAATGGAAACTCCACAAGTAAAAACAACAGGAACATCAGAATACCAGAGAATTTCACTGATACTTGCTCTACAGTTCTTAGTAAAACTCTCCTTCAAGCAATTTTCACATGAAATTCCTGTCTTTTCTCAGAGACAACCAAACATGTTTGCTGCTGCACTATCAGAGAAGATAAACATGGCTAACCTCACCCAAAAAAAACACTGGGACATCATTAGTGATATACGATGGCTGTTAAACAAACTGGAAGAAGCTACAACATACCCTAAAAATCTGCCAGAGGAAAGGCTTTATGTCTCATTAACGCCTCAGAAGAACTCCTTGCAGAAAATGCGAAGCTGAAATCAAAATACAAAGAGGAATATGGCACTTGGTCCCTCACGATGAATATCATGATGGATGAACGAAGGAAAACTGACAAGTTGATGACTGATATTTTAATCATCAATGTAGAGATTTTGGAGAAATCAAATGCGTGCAGACCAGCTGAGGAAATCCTACTTGAAATCAAGAATATGTATAACACAGCTCAGATTTTGTATCTCTCTCTCAACCAGGCAGTAGAAATGCAAGAAGATGGCATTGGAAAAGATAATAAATCAGGCAAGAAAAAAGTCACAAACGAAGACGAAGGAATATACGAAATAATTACGACTATCAACAACCTGGACTAGTGTAGATACCAGTTAAAAATCTCACCTTCAGTGTATTAAACAAGCCAAAGGAAATTCTCCGCTTCTCCCATGTTGAATCGATAGGAAGAAGAAACACTTACTTGTTTCTTGATCGGTACGACAAATTTGACAGGATCGTAGTAGGTTCCAATGCTTCAACTCGTAACTCCGATTACTAGAACTGAGATAGATTCCACAGTACGAACACCATTGATTTCTTGTTTCAGGAACTGGAGAAGTAGTTTTTGGAAGAACCAGTGCCTATGTTTCTTCTTGCCAATATACGTTTAACGTATATTGGCAGTTGAGAGCCGTTTCCTCAAAGACAACTGCCTCAACTCCCAAGTAAATGGGTTGGGCTGAGTCTAGCCCACATGGGCGACCCAGCCCAAGTCCAACATCTCCCACTCGCCCATGATGGGCCGGACTCTCTACTTGCATAAGAAATCATTCATATAGGTGAACGGACTGTGCGACCTGAAGCACACAGATATTGGGAGCTCTAATATAGAAACCTCATACAGGCCATATTAGAGACATCAACCTCAAAATATAATTATTCTCGAAGTGTACTTATATACCCCAAACATTTTGAATCACACATAATTGAGTATTATTCAATCCCTCAAGAATTCTATACTCAATTCTTGTCACAGAAAATTATCAAACATCAAGGAACTTCAGACTTGATTTCTTCTTCCATAGCTTTACTTCAAAAAATTGTCACAATTTTTTGTTTGATTTTGCGGTATCTGAAAGGAACTTCAGACTATATGCTATGTTATCAAGGGAAGAAGGATTTGCGCTTGATAGGTTACTCCGATGCTGATTGGGGAGGAGATGTTGATCAGTGCAAATCAACTTCAGGATTTACTTTCTTGCTAAATGATAGTGCAATACTATGGAGTAGCAAAAAGCAATCTTGTGTAGCCTTATCCACTATGGAGGCTGAATACGTAGCTTGTTCCGCAGCAACTCAAGATGCTGTTTGGCTAAAGAGTTTCCTGCAGCACTTAGAAATTGTCAAATCAGCATCAGCACTTAGTTGTCTTGGAGACAACTGCTCTCAACTGCCAATATACGTTAAACGTATATTGGCAAGGAGAAACAGAGGCACAATTTTTTTCCAAAAAAATCTTCTTCTCCAGTTCCTGAAACAAGAAATCAAAGGTGTTCGTCCTGTGATAATTGTGTTTCTAGTTCTCGTAATTAGAATCGGATTGAAGCATTGTGAAACATACTGTGATCCTCAAAAGTTTCCCAAACCGATCAGGATAACAGTGAGTATTCTTGATCCTTCTAAAACTACATTGGTATCGGAGCGATTGTATGTATGTTTTCATGCTTGATTGTGATGTTTTTATGAGTAGAAACAGAATAGAATGCATGATATACCATGAATTTTCATATGAAAACCGAAACTTGTTTCTCTTTTTCAAGTTAGATTCTTTCATGTTTTGATTATGAATTTGGTATGGTTAGAAAGCTCTCTGAATAAGCTTTCCAACGAGTATTTATGCACATTTTTCTGATTGATGTGTGATTTATTATGATTTTTCGAAGTTGATTGATCGAAACTGCCTCAAAGTTTGATTTTCTGGGCACAAATTTCTGGAAAATTATGTTCTTGAACAGTTACAGTGGCGTAGAGACTGTGTGATGATCAAACATCATAATTAAAAACAAACAAAAATTGCGGAAAATGATAAAAAAATCTGGATAGTTTTTGGGCCATGATCGGGAAAAATTTGACCGGAAAACGCAAGTAGAAGGCGGCGCATGAGGCTCACGCGCCCAGCCCAAGTCAATCGGGTCAAGGACCCGGGTTTGACCCGGTACGGAACCGCGGGTCGTGTCTGACCCGCGGCAAATTATTTTAAAAAAAAATTATTAGCGCGCTTTGACCGCGCGTGTAGTACACCGTTGGCTCTGATTGGCTGCCTGTTTTTGGCTCGTGTGGGCGCGTGCAACGTGAGAAAATTATTATTTTTTTCCGTGAGAAAATTATTATTTTTTTCCAGATGTATTATTTATTTATTTTCTAATTATTTATGATTTTTCTGGAATTTTTTGAATTTCTGAAAAATTTAGTATATGTTCTAATTAACTAATTAAATGGTTAATTGTGAAAATAATTTGTTATTTGCGATTGTAGTGGCTACAAGGGAACAAATTATACGATTATTGGCATATAAGAAGAGTGAATCGCATACGATTGCTGAGCATATAGATTATATGTTTTATTGGATTCACAATTTGTGGCATCGTGATGTTCATGAGTTCTTTCTTGAGCAACAACTTGAAATTGTGCTCAATGCTCTACCGGATGAATGGGAATTTGTTCGTCAGGCGTTGAAACCACGGTTGAGTTTTATTAACTTCAACACTCTCGCTGATGAGATACTGCTTGAGAGGGAGCGCCGGTATACCATTATGGGTATACGTCGAACAGGACAAAACACAAGGTCTCTGGAGCCTGCTGCTCGTTTTGTTCCATGGTATAAGGTGTATGAGCTTGGTGAACACAGTGATGATGACACGGATGATGTGATAGCTGATCCTGATTATATGCCTAGGATGTGATATGTAGTCTTTCTATTTACAATATCACATTGTACATATTTCCAGTACATTTGCTTATTTGCTTATGGATATACATATTTGATGCTTTATTTAATTAAAAGCATGCTTCTTTTATGTAATTTATTAATTTAGTTACATTAAATAAGCATGTATGTAAATATTTAAGATAGTGAGAGGTTTTAGGTTGGTAGATTTATGAAATAAATCTTAGCTAATAACCAAAATGTTGCGCATGTTTAAATTAAATAATAATAATTGGACTATGCTAATAGAAATTGATTGAATGTGTAACATTACTTTCGTTGCTGTTGCATGTGTTAGATTATTATTAATTAATTTAGAAATTTATGGCGAAACATTGTTTAAATAATTTGAATTGTACAAGATCCTAATTTAAGTAATTGAATCTATATATAGTTGAAATGGTTGCAACAAAAAGCATTGTCGCTGATTTAAACCACGGAGACAAACTGAATGAGAAGAATTACGATGTCTGGCATCGTAAGATTCAGTATCTCCTGGAGGAGCAAGACATGCTGGAATTAATTACACAACCCATGGCTGAACCTGAACAAAGCAACACTGCTCAACATAGGCGTGATATGGAAGCATATCAGGCCTATAAGCGCAAAGATCGTGTGGCTCGCATTTTGATGTTGAGCAGCATGAAGAATGATATGATGCTGCGATTTGAAAGGCATCGTTCAGCTCAAGCAGTTTGGGATGCTGTGAAGCTCCAGTATGGTGGAACTTCAACAACAAGGCTGCGTCAGTTAACCCTCAAGTTTGATGGTTATAAGAAGCGCCAAGATCAGACCATGAGGCAGCATCTGACGGTCATGTCTAACATGATCAGTGAACTGAGGCCTGCTGGGCATGAAATGACTGATGAGCAGCAAGTTCAAGCTGTGATTCGCTCTTTGCCAAGAAATTGGGAACTCATGCGTGTTAACCTTACCCATAACGACAACATCAAGACATTTGATGAAGTCGCTCGTCATGTTGAGCTTGAGGAAGATCGTCTTCTCTCTGAGAAGCTTGATAATGAAGCTTACTTGACTGAGTCCAAATCGCGAGGAGCACAAGGCTCTGGACGCAGCAACTCAAGATGCTCTTTGGTTAAAGAGTTTCCTGCAGCACATAGAAATTGTCAAATCGGCATCAGAACCTGTGACAGTTTTCTGTGATAACACTGCTGCATTGGCTGTTGCCAGGGATCCTAAATATCATGGAAAGACCAAACACATCAAGAAAAGATATCACTATATTATAGATGCAATTATTGAGAAGGACGTGGTCCTAAAATACATTTCTATAAATGACATGGTGGCAGACCCACTCACCAAGCCTATAGCAAGGGATGTATTTATGAAACATGTAAAATCCCTAGGCATGTGTAGAATGTAATATGCGATTAGGATGCTTGCAGTTTGTTGAATAAATTAAATGTTTTCTACATATTATTCAACGTTTATTTTACGGTATATACTGTAAGAGTATAGTTGTACAATTCAATAAGGTATGTTGATAGACAAAGATTGGCTCACTCACACGAGCAATCGCCTCTAGCGCTTGTCAAGCGAGTAGACATGAGACTATTTGAGTTATAGCGCTCGATTAGCGACTTGAGCGCAGTGGGAGCGAATTTAATTCAAAGTCATCAATTTGGAGTCGCCTTGGTTAGGACCAAGATGAGATTCTTAAATAAGAGAATCGACATGAATGAATCCCCGCCATTCATGAGTCTATATGATAAAAGCCGAGTGTGAAGTTAGTCATCTGACACTTTAGAAGTGAGTAGATGAGAAGTTCAGGTTTGGCGCCTGTGATTTGGTGACAAGACTAAGATTCGTATGGTATATTACCTCTAATGTGGAGAGCAATGACATACATTCTTTGTCTTAAGAAAAGAAAAGAGAAGCTCTGCCATAGCATGCATTTCATACTGCATGTGCTAGTCGACCTATTTGGAAGTGAAAGAATGGATCCCTACTTCTTCACTGTGTGAGTCCTAGAGAGATCTAGACATAGATCTCAATACTTTATCCTTTGCAACATTTGACTATATCATGATGTGATGTATTAATGTTTGCTACCTTAAGGGTGTATCCTATGGTCATGGAATAATTCGACATAAAGGTGCACTCCTAGGAAAGCGAGTTAATTCAGATTTAATTGATATGAGAGCAAAAGAAAGTACATTTTTGGCTTTACACCTATTGCTTGTATTCACCGGTCGGGATTATCTCACTCAAAAGAGTTTGATATGATTTAGAATACTTGTAATTGCTGTGATGGATTGAGTATAGAATTCTTGAGGGATTGAATAATACTCAATTATGTGTGATTCAAAATGTTTGGGGTATATAAGTACACTTTCGGGAATAATTATATTTTGAGGTTCATGTCTCTAATATGGCCTGTATGAGGTTTCTATATTAGAGCTCCCAATATCTGTGTGCTTCAGGTCGCACATTCCGTTCACCTGTATGAATGATTTCTTATGCAAGTATAGAGTCCAGCCCATCATGGGCGAGTGGGAGATCTTGGACTTGGGCTGGGTCGCCTATGTGGGCTAGACTCAGCCCAACCCATTTACTTGGGAGTTGAGGCAGTTGTCTTGGAAACAACTGCTCTCAACTGCCAATATACGTTAAACGTATATTGGCAAGGAGAAACAGATGAATAGATTCTTCCAAAAAATATCTTCTTCTCCAGTTCCTGAAACAAGAAATCAAGGGTGTTCGTACTATGGAATCTAACTCGGTTCTAGTAATTGGAGTTATGAGTTGAAGCATTGGAACCTGCTACGATCCTATCAAATTTGTCGTACCGATCAAGAAACAAGTAAGTGTTTCTTCTTCCTATCGAATCAACATTGGTATCGGAGCCGAGGATTATAGTATGTATATTGGCAGTTGAGAGCAGTTGTCTCCAAGACAACTGCCTCAACTCCCAAGCAAATGGGTTGGGCTGAGTCTAGCCCACATGGGCGACCCAGCCCAAGTCCAACATCCCAAACAGTCATTGAGGAAGTATCTTTGAATCCTTCTGATGAAACTATTCCACTGCAAGATGACAAACCTGAGGGAAGTTCTACTTCAGAAGCCAAACAACAACAGCAGCTCTGTAACAACTTGCTCGAAGACATCTTAGAAGCCAGCTATACAGTTCAACATATGGCAAATGACTTGAAGAAACAAACATCCATCGCAACAAACAAAGGTATGTATACAGACACAGAGCTGGAAAACTAGAAGAAAAGCTTCAAGAAAAAACAAAGTTGATGATTTCCTTGGGGTAAATGAATGCTCATGCTAATGCTAATGCTAGCATAGTATAACCTAAAAGACCCGTTGTGCATCGGCGCTAAGAAGAAAAACAGACTGGCATAGCCTATTTTGTCCTCACCTGTCATGACAACAGTTAAACAACAATATTAATATCTTGGCGTCGATAGACATGTTTTGTAATGTACAGCATAAGTAGATGTGTGTAATATGTATCCTTATTAGACTAATTTTGCTGAACTTTTACTTGAGCATGGATCACAACTCTAATGCCCATGAAAGATATTAGCAGGTCAAATTCAAGTTGAAGTACAATGTCCCTAGAACATCTAAAACTACGTAAATGTTTTTATCAAATTTAAGTTGTTTTCTATCTCTTTTCTGTAGATATCATTAAGAGGGTTAATGTTTTTATTCATGTGAAATTGTGATTTCAATGCTTTTGTTCATGTAAATTGTGTTTGAGCTACTCAGACACACACACTCTTCAATGGAAACACACACTCTTTAATGGATATAAACTTGGTATTAATGAACAATTTTAGAATAACGGTTGAGTCAGGTTACTACCGTTAATTGAAACTAACTGGGTCGATTTGTGTTTGCCAAGTGAAACTGATTTACATTTTTTTTAAAAACATTGTTAGACTATATTTTTTTTTAAAAACATTGTTAGACTATATTTTTTTAAAAAAATTGTTAGGTGATGTTGTTTCTTTCAATATACTCCACTTATGCGTAAACATTTAAAAAATATATTTAAACCATAGATAATATAACCGCGCACCTATACTTAGAAAAATAATACAACCACACGGTTATACTAAGAATTAATACACCATATGCACTATAAATATTACCTCTTAGAACATGTATCCTCGCCTTTTTACCCACAAAAGCCCATACATCAGAAACCCAACTATAATATCAACACAAAAGCCCATACATCAGAAACCCAACTATAATATCAACATATTACACCATTAAGTATCATTTGAAAGAAAAATTAGTCACATAAAAAAAATTCTCATCATCTAAACTACATAAAAAAATTCTATTTTCAACAAAATGACAAATAAACCAGTAGCCATTGTAACTACCAATCACAAACCCCACATAAAAAACGAATTCAATACCTATTCTCCAACCGAACAACGGAAGAAATTTATCGAAATGGATCACTTTTTCCTCCATGTTCACAAAACATAAGTTCACAACACGGACAAATACCGCTTACCTAAAATTTAAAAAATTATTATTACAAAAAACCAAGCGTTTACAAGGCCAATTTCTTATTAAAAAAATTATATATAAAAAAACTAATTTTTTGGGTTCATTAACCAATTCAACATGAAAAAAAGATCCTGAAACCAAACCGATAATTATCTGCAATTTATCAAAAAATACTTCTTACATTTATAAATACAAAAAATAAAACATGTTAAAACATGTCAATGGTTATGTTGCACTTCCCACACTGGAAAATGCTTGGACAATCAAAGCATACTACAAGACTCAAGTAGCAATTAATGGATGAAATATCAACACCGACACTTCGATACCCATAGTGTAATGCCATGAATAACTTGCACTTTAAGCAACCCCACCGACACAAATATTTTAAAGTTTATATATTGCAAAATTGTTATATCAGAATCAGCATGATAATATCACTGTTCGACATCTGAGGATAAATTGTTTTTAGCATTCTTCTGGCGTTGAACTTCTACCCGAGGCAACACCTGAGTACGTGCACATCATTAGTTCCAAATTCATCTCGACACGACCACACACTGCATACCAAAACAACGTCGTCATCAATTGTTATTACTTCATTGTTTGCGGTTGTTGGTTTTCTTTTTGTTCACTATCATCGTTATAACATATTTAGTATCCTTCTACGTTTGTGGTTTGCTGTTTTCAAGTTTTACAACAGCTAGAGAAGCAAGTCGACAACAGGAGGAAACCTGTGGAATAGAAACACTAGAAATAATTACTGAAATAAACTCATTGATTAAGGCGATTAAAACACGTTTATTTGCAATGAATGTACCTACTCTTTTGAAATAAAGTCACCGCTATAAATGGCACAGCTGCATGTACAGCAGCAAACAAAGAATTTTTCAGTCTACACAAGCAACGTGCATTAGTTCAAACATAATTTTTTTATTTCGTTTCATAGATTCAGCTCCCGCTGGAAAATGCAGCTGGAATTGAATCAACTGTTGGCGAAAACATAAATGCCACAGAAAGAATAGCAAGTTTGTATGTGGAACAAAATATGGTTAATCGAATTCTATGTATCAGTAGTTTCACACTTTGGCTGTAACATGTTTTTGTATCATCATAAATTATTTATTCTCCTATATCTTACAGACTCCCAAAAGAGGTGGGATGGCTTGAATTGTTATCATAGCTGAGTTATCACGACCCGGGAAAACTACTGAGCTACTTCTTTAAATTTTTTAACATAAACATGATTATCATAAGATATATAACATAAACGTCTACAATGTGATTGAAACATCCTATAGTTCCAATCTTCATATAATCGACATCACTTCCCACTCTAAAAAACAAAAAACTAAAACCAAAAAATATAAAACCATAACAAATACACACCAAGCCATATTTAATATCTAAAAAAACCATAAAAAAAATCAAAAACATCCCAACACAGACAATAAATACTAAGATCACTCGCTCGCCGCAACGCACGGGTTTATCCCTAGTTGATTATATAATCCTCAATGAACCCATATTTATGCATGCTTACACATAATGTCGCGCGTTAATTATCATTCGGGAAAAAAATGAAATCCATGTTGCAGGCGTGCCTCCAAGAAAAGACAATAACATGCTCAGTTGCTCTCATTGTTTCTGAGATATGCCAATGGTATCGCGAAATGCATCCAGTCTGCTGTGTAGGTAGCAGAACATGTGTAGGGACAAAGCTAATAATTAAGCTGAGGACTGTAAGCGTTTTCAACTGCAAAAACAGAAGGAACATCAACACAACTCGTCAATAGTTTCCTATCTTTTATTAGTTGGAAAGGACAGAGTGTATAAAAGCTTCCACCCAATTCGCAATCAAATATTTTTCAACACGACAACAGAACTTCATGTCTATACACCTCTTAAAACACTAATTGGTGATGTACCAAACTCGTTAAGGGTAAAGACCAACTTGATCGTAGATTTCATTCTCTTTATCTCCGCAGGAAAAATCCTCCTCGGCTTCAACATTTGTACGGAGATGGGCAGAAGAGAAATCCTTCTTTGACTTGTCTAGAACATAAGATTTATTTATGTTCCACAATGAGTCATGCCTACAACTTAATTTCTTCTTTTTTTGCATGTTTGCAAATGCTTGCACCTAGCATATAGGAATAGCTAGTGTTATGCGGAAACTAACACGGGGCCACTTAAAGAACACTCTTTAAGAATTTTGTTTCACAACTAAAGTACAAAATGCAGGCAAGGGCTTGTAGACAATAACTCAAGTACAAAATGCCGGGGAAGGTTGTGCTTCATTCCCACAGAAACTGCCGACATTTGGATCCGTAAAAGGTTGACTATGCAAGACTTGCTTGCACTACCAAGAACTAACATTTACAAGCACTAGGATCCGAGTTTGAGCATGTATACCATACGAGTTTGGCCAGCAACATTCAATGGCTCAACATCTAGCCGGTTAGATAATCTTATCATTAAGGAATAGGTTTTCACTTCCCGGTGTTCATGACCAATATCTCCAGAACTAGAATTTCTATTCTCTATTATTCCTCTTTTAATCTAATGGTATGCACCCCCAAAAAAATGCAGATGAGATGAAATGATATCATCCTTTAATTGCAATGTTTCATATCCCAAAAGTAGCATGCATATACTTTGTTTAGAGATATATTGGTATCTTAAAGACCATGCACATTTATATTAAATTTTTGTTTATGATTTAGACAAATAGTAAACCGTCTATATAAATATATATGAATAAGTAGCCGTTTCACTAATAAATGTGCACTGATTATTAATTTAATAAATAAGTGAAAAACAATGCACTCAATTGTGAATTTAATCAGTCAATTTGTAGGTATCATAAAGCATCCACAATTAACCATTGTCAATTTAAATCATTGATGTAACAGTTTCATGCACAGATTACACCAAAAAATTTAGTAGGCAATGGATCGAAACCTATAAACAGAAAAAGCAATAGTTGCATGTATCAACAGTAGATAACCCAAGTGAATTTAAATATCAACTAGCTTTACAAGTAAAGTTAATCTTGTTTTAAATTGGAATAGATAGCGTGCGAGATCGAACAATTCATACAATTATATAATCGTTTATCACCTTAAGATTGTAGAAAATATTAGTTAATAATGAATTGTTTCCAAAGCGTTATGAATACATGCAACATATATAGATATCAAGAAACATCAATATATAAATCTACCATTATAAGTTACCGAATAACGAATTGAGGAGATAGCAAGGTACGCTAGTATGCGAATCTCCTTAACGTGATAATGCCCCAGCCAAAGGTGTTTGCTTTTTCGGGCAAGAACCTCCCAAGATACAATGCTCACTTCCAATGGTAAATGACACAGGTATACAGGCAGGATAGATCGAACCAACAGTCAAAACACTCTCAGACAAAATTTCGAGAAGATGGAAAGCTATGGAGAAGTATTTCGGTAGAGTAAAAATGGTGTGTATTTTCCATACCATTTGGGCCACTATTTATAGTAGAACCCAAGGAGAATCAATTAAATTCAGTATTAAACCGAATTAATATTGTAACAGAATATTTAAATTAATACCGTAACGGAAATTTTGAATTTGAATTAAGCCTCATGTCCACATTCAACGAATCTGGCTAGTGGGCTAATGCAAAAGATTAAGTCTAGATGGGCTTCATAAGCCTCGCCCGAGCCTGGCCCGGAGCGTGTGTATGTGTTTTAGTGAGTCCAAGCCCATGATATAGAGCCTCTCTCCCTCACAAAAGCTTGGGTGTCATTGGGCCCAAGTCTTACATCCAACACTTGGGTTTATAAACCCAAGTCACACAACACAATTATGAAATGTGGGATTCCCACATTTCTATTATTTTGCACTCAATATATCATGCTTCACATGATCACTTTGGAGTCAATTTCCATTCAACCAAAAAATGGTTTTGGACAACTTTCAACTCCAATTCTCCTCTTCATATTGAAGATTAGAACCCACAAAATTATTGGTCAAATAGTGGTTGACCACCATTTTTTCCAACATGGTCGACCGAAAAGATATCCATCCAATAATATAGCTGTACCGGATAATAATCCTACTCTACACTTGACGTCAAGTCTCAATAAACGATAATAGCTACCCTACCATTAAAGTTTCGATTTCTCTGTCTATCAACTGTAGATGCATCAAAGATTGGAAACTTTGTTAGAGTTAATATACATGGCAAGAGACCAAATGTGTCGAGCGACACTTGAAAGAAGCTGAAGCAATGACACGCAAGACACAAAAGATTTACTGTGTTTTCATATTGGCTCTATAAACAAAGGTCATGATGTCGACCGAAGATCACATGGTCACTTGAAAGTATAAATAATCTGTTTAGCGTGTATTGCTCCTTCTAACATCTGCAGGAAACAAAAGTTAACCCATCTCGGTCTAAATGAGATCAACTCCAACTTCGGTCTATCAACAATCACATTGTCGGTCGAGGAGCGCGAAATTCCTTGATGGTGCTACCATTCAAAATAACTAAGAGTTTCCACTCCAAACTACTCTCAAAACTCAAGAAATTTAACTGCAAAGGTGGGGGACAAACTAGCAAGTTGCACATCAACATTCAAAGCGCGATCGGCACTAGTTAAGATGCACCAAAAGGGGTATGTAGAGTAAAAGATGCTTTGGTAGCACAAGAAGGGATACAATGGATATGAACACTGTCTCGTTCAACCAACAATACAAGAAAATCATGTTGTATTATTGTCTCCGTTCGACTAACATCAGAAGAAATGCCATCAAAAATAAATGTGACTCCTCCGCTCGATCAAGATATGAAGAAGGTGCATAGAGAATTGTGAATCCTTCGTTCAACCAACATATGAAAAGGTTTTGTCTCCGTTTGAAAGATCCATGACGAATAGGCGTGGCGAATGATTACATTGCCTTAGTTCGACAAAGAATTGATAAAAATTATTTTAGGTTAAAAATTACCTTTTAAAATATTTGTTCAACCAAACATCAATTGTTTGAAGTACAATTGTAAAAAAAAAATGCAGCATGGTCATCCGAACAATATAAAGCAGGGGAAGTCATCATATCCAATTGTGGAGTCACCAAAGATTCAAGTCAAGATGAGTCTGTTTCTCTCAATCTAATATTGTTTTGTTCGACAGGTGTTACAGATGAGAATGACCAGGGAAGCTCAGACATAAAAGTAGCCTTAAATAAAAAAAATCATCTCAGTCGACCAAGGTATCAAACCCATACTTCATCATTCTTCTTCTATAAATGTTTCGGTTGATAAATCCTTAAAATGAAAATTTATGTCGTTTGACATGCATTTAAAAAAAATAAAAGAGTCTCTATTCGACCAAAATTTGTAGGAGAGAAAAGCCTTGTTCGATCGGAATATACAGTCATGTTCGTGTGATTATTTCATGTTGCACAACCAAAATTGTTTCCTTTTCCCAAGATAATTGTCCTTGCACTAGTACGATTGCTTCAGTCATGCATACACTACAACCATGCACATAATTGCTTCAATTTGCTTCTTCATACAACCAAGTTACGTCGTATGAACTTTTCATATTTACTAATAATTTTATTCCTAATAATATTCACCTATTTGTCCTAAGCATCTCGATCGACCAAGGCTATCTTTGCAATATGGGGCTAATCAAGTATATATAAGCATTTTGTTGGGATTGACTTCCATATTTATTGGCATGAGATTGATTCATATATTGTATTAACTGTTTGTCTACTACACAAACCGGTCAGTGATATCAATCCTTCACATGTCACTTGCCTAATCGGTTATGTTAGGGGATTCAAGGCACTTAAAATACTTGTATTTATTTTTTCATTAAGTTCGCATGCTGACACAAATTAATTAATTATATATTAACATTGCCTTGTCCTCCAAGCTAGGCAACCTGACTTTGTAGAACCATCGATCGACATAAAATGCAGTAGGAACGAGAATTTCTTGTTGGTTGGCATTGCCAGCTAGTCACCAGAATCAGTTCACCACCAAAGCAAAAGTCGTACGGCAACCAAAATATTAAATCTTTTATGCAACCACTACTTACTTGTGATGTTTTGATCCACAGGGTTTCTCCAAGCCAACCAATTTGACTTCGAGACCGGGGATAAATAGGGAATACGCTAACACCCAAGATCGTTCGACACCAATAGGTGAAAATTATTTACAACCTCAACAAGTCGTACATAAAGCCACATGGAGCACAACGTGAGCATAGGTTGCACTCAATTACGAGCAACACAAGTAGCAAATTGATCCATTTTTTACATAAATTGCACTACGTGCGACATCCTCTAGCAGTTTTGAAATCTTTATCATAGTTGTACCACTAAAAAAACAAGGAAGCTGAATCTAGCAAGCGATCGACAAAACTTGTATACCAAAGCCAACACAAAGTCACTCGACCTAGTCACTATAGTCGTGTGAATCATGAATTGAAAGTGGTACATAAGCGCCTGTGACTTTGAGAATCATTATCAATAATGGAGCACCTCGAACACTGCACGACATTGGAAGCTACAAAGTAGGTATTCCATTCGTAGGAAATATATTTAATTCTCTCTCTAATCCTATTTTCATACGACAGGTTGACCATGGATGAAAATTATTCACTACTCTTAAAACCAAGGAACTTGACTTCAAGAGTGGGGGACAAACTGTATGTGCAAAAAATCGTCCTATGACTTAGAAATCCTTGGGACACACATTTTCCGTTCGACATAAACACTAGCAAGCATTGGTAGTGTTTACCAATGCTTGCTAGTGTTTATGGCCTATTGGCCAATCTAAGGCTTTCAAGCCCCGGTCAGGCTTGTGAGCCCGTCAGACTTATGAGTCCTTTAGGTCGTATAGGACACACATTTTCCATACGACCTAAAGGCCTGTTGGCCTATCTAAGGCTTGTAAGCCCCGGTCATGCTTGTGAGGCCGTACGACCTAAAGGCCTGTTGGCCCATCTAAGGCTTGTGAGCCCCGGTCAGGCTTATGAGCCCGTACGAGCTAAAGACTTGTAGGTCCATCTAAGGCTTGTAAGTCCTCGTCAGACTTGTGAGTCCGTACGACGATTAAGGCCTATTGGTCCATGTAAGGCTTGTGAGCCCGTCAGACTTATAAATCCGTAAGACAATTAAAACATGTTGGCTCCATTTAGCTCCATATGACATAAATGGACAATTAGAGCCCATCAGGCCTTGTAAAGCCCAAAGGTTGGGCTTTAATATAAAATAAGACTTAATTGTGTTTGACAAGAGCCTAACGGCCCAATACAAGTTTAATTATTGACAGCGTGCGCAACTCACGTGCCAAACATGTGAGCTATAATACTATAAATATGAGTAGTCCAAGCCTCTTGAATCTCTCTAGTTATTCTCCTGGTTCCACTTCTCTCTATAAAAATCTATTCACTTCTCTCACTATAAATTCCCCTTCCATCATTGGAATCGATTGTATGAGACCACCCCGGTGATCATCACTCATTCATTCGACCTAGTGTATATTCGCAGGTTGTCGAAGGCCTCAATCGACTTTTCATTGGTTGTAGATTTTTGGGTCTACAATTTCAAAAATTGATTCTTTATGGATTCAATGGTTTCATCAATACTTTTTGCTTGATCAATCCATCTAGGCAGCTACTGCACATAAATAAACTTTACCACTGTGGAAATACATTATTTATCTTAAGGATATATGCTTCAATGTTTTGGAGGTGTGGCCAAGGTTTTCTTCAGATCCAATAGTGGCATGGTACCTTTTCTCTATCTCAAAATGCCTATGAATTTTTCAGGATTAAAAGAGATAAGGTGGCCTTGAAGAGAGTAGTTTGGGAAGCTTGGTCTCTACCTAAGTTCTCTTTCATTTTGTGATTGGCAGTCAGGGGCCGCTAAAAACTAAGGATAGGCTACAGTTCATTCTGATTAATACCTATTGTAGTTTTTGATAGAGGGAAGAGGAAACTCATAGGATTTGTTCTTTATGTGCCCTTGGGTTGATTCATTTTGGAAGAAAGTAAGGGCATGGATCAAAGTCCAAAAGTGCTCATAAAATGCTTCGTAGTGCTTTCAGAGGGTTGCATGGTAATACAAAAGGTGTTACCACGAGAATGAAAAAGGCTTCTCTAAGTATTATGGTCTATCTTATTTGGCAATAGTAGAACAAGAGGGTCTTTAAGAAAGCCTCCCAAGATATTGAGGTTATGGTGCATAAATTTCATATAATATTTTGTTCTATTCTTTACTTCAATGTTGCTTCAGAATGGATTCATAAACTCATGGGTCAGTGATCTTATTGGCTTTCATAGCTTATGGCTGGCTTTGTGGATGGATCTTTGGATTGACTGGATGATTTGGTTTTATTATTATGCTTTGTTTGTTGATCGTACCGATTTGAGTTGTGCTGTTGCTCAGCATTTTGGCGGGACACTAGTTGCTGCTATAGGATGGCTGAATTTGACATCTTTGGAGGTTAACGGTTCATACAGTCTGAGTTCCTTTCAAATGTGGATCTATATGCCTACCTCTTTTTCTGAATTATTTCTAGTTCTATTCTTGTGGGGACGAGAGTCAAACATGAGTGAGAGTGTGTGGGACAAATGATGTTAGTAAAAGGGAAACACAAGTGTTTGAGGGGACTTGTGTGAACCATATAAAATTCAGGCAGGTGGCATGGTAAGGTTCTATTTTCAAACTAATTCTCTTTTTGTTTTGCAAGGTTTTAAATGGAGGCTTACTTTAAGGAACTGGATGCTCAAACAAATTTTGCACACTGTGTGTAATACTCCAAGTATTTAGGCATGTTAAATAACAGGATTGGTTAGATTGAAGGTGAATAAGTGAAATGGAATTAGATAAAATCAAAATATGTTTCATAAATTCTATATGAGAAATAAAATTTATGAGCGAAAGAATTATTTAAATCGGAGGTAAGATGAAATTACCGTGAATTTTAGAAGTGAGAAATGGGATAATACAAATGAAGATATTCGTAATGGCAAGTTGGTAAATAATGGTGGTTGGTACGTGTAATTAAACTAGAAAGCGGGGGCATAAAGGTAAAAGGGGTTGGAAAACCAAATAACATAAAATAAAATAAAAAGATATTGGCACGGAAATCAAGAACCCTAATCTGGAAATTTGGGGAACGGCGGCGATCGAGAGGCGGTACAGCAATTCCACAACGGATTGAGACAAGTTCGATGTCGAAAGACAGATAATGGTGAGGCGAGTTCAATGAAGCCTGTTTCGAATTAAACGGAGGAGATTCAAGCAGGCAACGAATGTGGATTTTTAGGTTCATATATTTTCCCTAAACTTCTTCAATATTGTTCCTCCATTGTATGAAAATAGGTCTTTCAAAAGATCACGCAATTCTGGAAGTTTAATTCGGCCCTTCCCAAATCATAGGCAATATACTGGTGTTTGAGAACCAAGGTTTTTTAATCGTTCTTCGTACAATAAGATCGCCCCACAATATTGACATGTGTATATTGGCAAGCCAAGATTAAATTCATGGTTATCACTACCAGGCTTTCACTCTCTGGTGTATTTTAATATTTTTTACACACATAACTTTTAGAGTACCGACCTACGTGTTCTAAAAATCATATTATTTCTCATCTGACTCAAGCGTTGGAGTGCCAACGCCAAAGAACAATAATCTCTGACCTGGCTCCTAACTAATGTGTTCTCATCTCAGCAGGACCATTGGCTACCGAAGAAGAAGAACTTTGCTGAGAAGACCTAGTTTGAACGAGCTAATACATGTCAAAACACGACTGGTTTTGTACATCATCAGATCGTCTATGGGAAATGTTGGTTTCCTCTAACAACAAATCATGGTTCGAACTAGGAGCAATAGAGGCGAACAACACGCTGAGCCTACTGCCGCTGGTGGGAATGCTCGGACCGACTAACTAGGCCAGCAGCAGCTTCAGGATCAACTCGCCCAGCTTATGAGAAAAATGACCAAGCTTGTTCAGAGGATGGATTGGATTCATGGGCAAAATATTGCACCACCACCTCGAGAGTGTACTCATCAGGAATCTAAATAGCGAAATTCTCAGACTGGAGAATCCGATAATCACCACCGAGAAAGGTCTTCGATTGGTACCAGTCGACGAACTCGTCCTACTCGTACATGAGGGGATAGTAAGTTCATTAAGGACGTGGTTGATCAGAAAATCACTGCCATGCAAGAGCGCCCACTCCTTGACACCATGGATTGGGATAGGAATCTTATTCCTCTGGCGCCACAGATACAAAGTGCTCGAATATCGAAGAACTTCAAGGTGGCTAACGTCAAAAATTACAGGGGCAAAGGAGATCCTTTAGATCACGTCATAGGCTTCCAAACTATGATGGAGTTTCAATAAGCCTCCCCGAGGCATGTTGCAAAAGTTTCCCTGTTTGTTTAGTGGGAGTGGCAAGGAGATGGTTTAAAGCTCTCTCTCATAGAAGCATACACAGTTTAGATGACCTCATTAATAGGTTCGTGGCACACTTTGCAAGTTCTCAGCTTGTGAAGAAGACTGACGCCACACTTGTCACTATTCGCCAGAAGCCTAACGAAAGTCTTCGAGAATTTGTCACTAGGTTTAACAGTGACTGTTTGGAGATCCCTGACCTCCAACCAATCCTTGCCATCACCGCCTTTACTACAGGAGTTCGGCATACAACGCTAAAACACTCCCTATCTAAGAAGCACCCTAGGAGCATTCCTGAGTTCTCTCCAGGGCACCACATGCCACTGACAAGTCCCTGGCAGATCCCCCTCAAGGAAGAGGAATAACACTAACCGATCGATAGGGGATAAGAAGCATAATGAAGGTGGTAAATCCTCTTCTCACCAAGATAAGTGATCAAAGCCAATACGGTACGAATCTTACACTCCTTTCAACACCTCCCTAAAGAAGGTTTTAAACGAAATAAAAGACCGAGATGTTGTTATTTGGCCTCCAAAGTTGAAGCTCACTCCCAGAAGAAAAGAGAGTGACAAGTACTACAAGTTTCATCGAGGGCCAGACCATGACACTGATGAATGTCGTCAGCTGAAGGACGAGATAGAGAATCTCATCTAAAGGGGCTATTTCAATAATTTTTACTAACACGGTAGAAGAGAAAAGGGGACGAGATGACAAAAAGGATATAAGAGATGACCAACGTGAATATAAAGTTGATGATAGACGACAGAGAAGGCGACGAGATAACTTTCCTTGGGGTAGAAACCGAGGAATTGCTGGAACCATTAGAATGATAGTTGGTGGACTTGCATCTGAAGGAGAAACATCTTCTTGAAGATAAGCATATGCTAGAGCAGTTCATCAAGTGTTTTACCAAAGGATGAGGATGCAAACCGACGATGAAAAGATTGTGTTCTCAAACAAATATGGGGATGGACTTCATCAACCTTATGATGACGCTCTCGTCATCAATGCTATCATAGCCAATTATACAGTGAAGAAAATCGTTGTTGATAACGAGAGCGCTACAGATGTCCTCTTCTATCACGCGTAAAAGCAGATAAATCTTCTAATAAAATTTTGAAGAAGTTCTTGTCCCCACTATACGATTTTACGAAAGAACAATTCATTCCCACTGGAATGGTTACTCAACCCATAACCTTAGGGACACATCTGAAAACAAAATTTTTGATGGTGGAGTTTTTGGTCATAGATGTTAAAACCCCATATAATGCCCTCATTGGTCGACTATTGCTTTATCAAGCTTGGGCTGTTGTTTCCACATACCATCTCAAAATGAAGCTCGCTACTCGCAAGGGGATTGGCGAGGTGAGAGGTGACCAAAAACTTGCCCGCCAAATGTACCACACTGAATTAAAGGATAAGAAGAAGCCAGTTTCAACTCTGGAACTATTGGATGTCTGAGATACCATTATTCAAAAGCTCACAGTTGTCGAAAAAGATCATTCCCATCATAGTTAAACAGGGCACAAAAATAAAACTCTACCACGGATCCGAGCTAACTAGATACCTGAGTATAAACATAACATGTTTGCCTTTTCAGAATATTGACACATTTGCATGGAATCCAGATGAGATTCCGGTCATACGTGTGGATGTCATCACACATCACCTTAGTATAAAACCTGGTAGCCGACCTATAAAGTAAAAGAAGAGAAACTTTGCCTTAGACAGGCAAGAAGCCATTAGAACCGAGGTGGGTAAAGTTCTCGATGCCAGATTCATACGTGACGTACAATACCTAGAGTGGCTTGCTAATGTAGTGATGGTGGCGAAACCCAATGGCAAGTAGCACATATGTGTAGATTTCACCGACCTAAACCAAGCTTCCCCCAAGGATCGTTACCCCTTCCCAAGATTGATCAATTGGTGGACGCTACCTCAGGAAAAGGTCTCCTCAGTTTTCTCGAAGCATACTCAAGATACCACCATATTCAAATGAACAAAGGTGATGAAGAGCATACTTCATTCATCACTTCTGAAGATACATATTGCTACCAAGTGATGCTTTTTGGGCTGAAAAATGTTTGGGCCGCCTATCAGTGGTTAGTCAATAAAATATTTATACTGCTGCTCGGAAACACTGTAGAAGCATATGTGGACGACATAGTGGTAAAGAGTAAAGAAGAAAAGGATCATACATTTGACTTAAAAAGTGTTTTGGAAATTCTAAAAAAATATGGAATGAAGTTAAATCTCAAAAAGTGTGCTTTTGGAGTCTCTTCGGGAAAATTCCTCGTTTTTCTCATATGTAAACGAGGAATCCAGGTAAATCCTGAAAAAGTTGAGGCTATAATCAACATGCAAGATCCAATGAACAAAAAGGAAGTTCAACAGCTGACTGGCCGAATAGCAGCTCTTAGTCGCTTCCTTGCCCGTTCAGGAGACTGTAGCAGGCACTTTTTCAATGCTCTTAAGAAAACTGACGATTTTCAATTAAGTGATAAATGTAAGATATCATTTGAAGAATTGAAATCTTACCTCAGTCAACCACCGCTGCTTACCTCTCCCATCAACGGGGAGCTATTGTTTCTATACCTCGCCACCACTGACCATACTATAAGTGTTGTATTAGTACGGGAAGAAGAGAAGATTCAAAAGCCAGTCTATTACACCAGCAATGTAACGCCCCAATTTCGGGAACGTTAAGTGGTGCTCACCGCACCTTCTTAGGTCATCAATGTGATCCACTACCTTAGTCATTAACCCTAGTTCACTCAACCAGGACAACCTAGCAGGGCCTCTGGCCATCTACCAGCATGCAAATTCCAACCTAGCAAGGCCTCAGGCCATCTAGCAGCATGCACAAACTGATTCTCACACAAGTATCCCATTTCACATAATAGAAATAATTCTAAACATCATTTAATAGGACTCGGAGTCCACCCCCGGTTCAGAAGGTGCAATCACATAAATTACCTTCTAACCGTACCAAAACGCACCCACCGGTGCCCACAGTAGATAAGTCATATATTATCTAATACAACAAGAGTGGAAATAAACAAAGTTCAATGCACTCACTATTCCAAAATCCTAACCCTACTCCAAGTGCCATCCATACCATAACTCCGTCTCTACTGATCCGCAACACCGGCACTAGTACCAGTCTCACCTGTAGAAAGGAAGGAAACAAAAGGGTGAGCTAGAAGCTCAGTAGGGTAAAGAGCGAACAATCATTATAGGCTGAATCCAACAAAAAGGCAATGCAACAATATGATATCCCAAATGCGCATGTCACATAACACAACAATAACACTCGAGTGACCTTTATGGGGAAAACCAATCATAATTCCATAATTCCAACTATGAATCATCAACAACAATCAAGACCATGATCATCCCAATCATATCTTGATCACCACATCGGACACTCATCCTGGTTCTCCCAACCATCAATGGATGCAAGCCGACTCATCACATTTCCTCATTCATTTCTGGTTCTCCCAACCATTTATGAATTAACCATACCATCCCCAGAAAGTCACCCGGTTGTGTGAGTCCCATCACACCCACACCTCAAGTGTGTTGCCTCACATGAAGTCATTTGGTTGATGCCATGCCCAACACTCAACCATCCTCCCATGTGATATTCAAGTAGTTCCTAGGGTATACCTGAGTCCATACTCAAGCATCCAATGCAATTTCCAATGTACTCATGCTTCCTGCCCTCAATTAATATATATATATATATATACTTCTCCTATATATATTTAAAGCTACTCATGATGCATGAATGATCAATCATTGCTCAATAAGCAATTGAACATGAACAAGGTTTAATGCAATCTACATTTCAAGAGAAAAACAAGAATAAATCCTAAGTTCATTCTTCCTTAGAAAAAATAAGGCAAGAACACAAACGCAAGGACCAATGAGAATACGAACCGCAATTTAAAGAGAAAAAGAATGATATGAGAGTGAATTGGTCAAGAAATCCCCTACCTCAAGTTGAGCACAACACACAATTCCAAATTCCAAGAATTAGGGTTTAAACCCCCTTTCACCAACCTAACCATATTTCATCATTACAATCCATATATACATGTTAATAACACATATTTATCATAACAATAACGAATTACACAACCGATCAAGAGAAACTTACTTCTCTCTCTAGAATTCTTCCCCTAGAATCATCAATCTTAGCCCAGTCAAACCCTTGCTCCAAAATCACAAACAAACCTAGATGTATGTACAAAATCAGGCCTAAATCAACATATCTAACAAGATCTACAAAAACTTAACTTTTACCAAAAGTGAGAAAACTTACCAAATCTCTTGAATCAAGCTTGAATCTTCACTAACTCACTTCAATGATCATAAATCCTCAAGAATCAATCCAAGTTCTTGTCGAAATCACCTTATCTCTCTTCCATTTTCTCTCTCTCTCTCCAGACGGGAAGAAACCAGAAAATTCTGGTGAAATCTTCAATTTTCGGGTATTAAAATTGCTGGACAGATTCGAGCGCACTTCCAGCGCTCGAGCGCTGGAAGGGTGTTTGACTCTGCCATTTTATTTTTTCTGTTTTTCCTGCATAATTAATTCCGGCTCGGTCTAAGCTTCGATTTGATATATTATGGGCCCGAACGGATATGTGTGCTAAAAGTTATGGCCCAATTAGTGAACCTTGCTCAAAACAATTCTTCGCGGTCTTATACAACTCGAATGGTCCGTAACCTCTTCGAATCCATTCTCCATAACTTATTACTCAAAATTTAACCAAACCTAATATTTTTGGGTCGGGGTTTCACATCCCTTCCCCCTTAAACAAATTTCGTCCCCGAAATTTATTAACTTGCCTAAATCTCTAAGTTTGCACAACACATTGAACCTGCGTGTTGACGCACCCTCAATCCAACATCCATGTGGAATTCATTCTCTCCAAGGGATAATTTGACCCTTATTGTTCACATACATACATACTCTGCTAATCATATAGTTATTTCCCTCAATAATGTATATACTCCTCATAAAGATACACAAACATATGCATATGTATATATTTCACACACAAGCTCGAAATACATTAACACACTACAAGGTTATACATAAAATACCAAGGGTTCTTACTCCTAAAACCCATATTTTCATACACCCAAACTTCCCGTTGCTCTACGAGCTTTATTCTTACACATAATCTAGACCACATGCAACTAGTCTTATATGATACAATGCTTATCTTCAAACACTAGTTCTTCCTCAGATTCCTCTTCAGGATCTTCCTCAAACCTCTCTGAATCCCTGACTTGACTTGCTAGGACTTCGTTCTCATATCTTAACCCTCTATTCACATCCCTAAGACGTATAACTTCACGTCGGAGTCTTCGAGTCTCATGTTGTTGAATCTCCAGATTGCTGCTTTCCCCATAGTTGTAACCCACTATTTCCACATAGTGATCATTCCTCAACGTATGAAGCATAAGTCGAACACATTCTTCCTTGACATGTTGTTCCCCACCATTAAACGTGGTCCATGCTCTAATCACGCATCATAAGGCACCCAACTCAACTTTTGGGTTTCGCAATGTGACTGTCGTTCTAACACATGAAGGTTATGTCACTGTTTTATAACGTGGAGAAGGCATTCCACGACTGGAAGCAAACTCCTCTAGCACTCGCACTGAACAACCCTGGGTGTTTTCTCCACTCGCCATTCTTCTGGATGATATGGCCATTCACTTCGATTTCCCTTACATATATATAGTCCAAATTCCTAACACGTTTCTTGTACCCCCTATAACCCTAGGTAACCTTGCACAAACACGCAACCTCTTAAAGGACCTTAGCCTTTTCCAGCTACTCCATGACGTGTCACTATTTGCTTATGGTGTTCTAAAACATCCGTGCAAAATTTTTTTTTTTGCTTCTCCCATGTCCTTTTTAATTATAGTTCCAAATCTCCATTATCTCTGAAAGATTCCTAGCGAATCCATATACCTTTCCCGAATCTTCAATGTTAGTAATAATTCCACCTTTTCACTATTTGTTCACAAGACAAACTAGCCTATGCTAGTGTGTTCCCTGAGGCCTCAATAATCTCCATTTACTTTTAGAGGTAATCAGTCCCTTTCCCATTTTCCACGATTATTTATTTCTGATTCCTTAATAAATTCCTGAATATAGTACTCAGTTTCACAAGGTTATGGTTTATTCGCCCTTAGTTCTCGACCACCCATCCTCTTTCCATTGTCACTATCATATTGACATTCAATGTAAGCACCCAATGCCTACACTTCCTACCAAGAATTTTCTATTCAACACCATGGTTTCCATTCACTTACCCTTTTATATTAGCAAATGAAATCATCAACACATTACTAAACATCTAATACTTTTCCCAAATTTGGATCGACTTCTTCATATCCCTATGTGAAGTCGTTTCGCCCCATCATTTGTACACTTTATCCCTCACACCCTTTGCTACATAATTTCCTCTTTACATTTACCTAAAATAAAGTACTTTATAGTCCGACACATATTTTATCGCCCATTAACCAAAGCTAAGTGTTACTAGTAATTATCCATAACATTCTCACCCCAAGTTCTTTCCAGCCATACACACAAAAGACTCAATATGTCCAAATCGCACGACATATTATACAACTAGAAACATGAGAAATACCTACAATGTAATTCGGATGCTCTAATGCCTCTTGGTGTCCCAAAGCAAATACCCTTGTCTGAGTATGAGTTGTCTGCTGCTGCTGTTGCCCATAGTTACCTCGCCCCCTTCCCCCTGCTGGAACAGTAGCTGGAAGAGTTTGTGTCGGTTTTGGGGCCGGTAGCCCTGATATCTGGGACTGCTATGCTCCCCGGCCACCTTGGGGACACTCATTCTTCGTGTGGCCCAACTTGCCACACCCAAAACACTTGTAGCCCTCAGCTCTACACTGATCATGTTTGTGACCCTCCTTTCCACACTTGAAGCAAGTTAACTTGCCCTTGTGTGGCCTAGGACCCCTACTTTGGTCCTCTCTCTACTGGTAGGAATCGATTCTCTGCCTCTTGTTACTACTTCCACCACCACTAGTGCTATCCCCAAAAGTTAGTAAACTTCTCTGAGCCTCATCCTTTTCACTCTGCTCAAACACGAAAGCCACCACTACCATCTCATCATAATCCTTCACCCTAGTAGCCATCACCATTCTACCACGGCTCGGAAGTAACCCATCTTTATATCTCATTGCCTTGCTCTCATCGGATGGAGCAAACTGTCTCCCAAACCGATAGAGCATATCAAACTATTTGGTATATTGTGCCACCGTCATCTCCCGAGTTTGTCTCAACTCTAAAAACTTTCTGGCCCTTTCAGTTTGGAAAGGCCTTGGAACAAATTTCTGCATGAACAAGTCCTCAAATGATGACCATGTGAGGTCATTCTTCTTCTCATCGAGTGCACTCCACCACTCATGAGCCGATCCACTAAGATAGAAGTAGACCAACCTCACCCTTCTATGATCTGGTATTTCCAATGTCTCCAGTCGAACACTCATTTGTTTGAGCCACTCTTCAGCTTCGTTTCCCTCCCCATTTCCAGAGAACACAGGAGGATTGGTCCTCCTTAACTGATCCACCTCATAAATACCTATACTTGGCCTTTGTAACGCTTCTACCTCAGCTCCCACCCCCAATGTTGGAGTAAGATTAGGTGCAGGTGTAACCACTTCCGTATTTACTTCTGGAGCTCTAATTTCTGTAGTTCTGGCCACCTGTGACTGAACCACCTGCACTAGGTTCATCACAATCCCTGTTAGTTCCTGTAGCGTCATCTGTGGTACCCCCACTGTAGTATCCGGAGTCGCTGCCGCTCCCCCACCCCTTACCACTTGCTCTGGTGGAACCTCTGGGGTCTTCTCTCTAGTCTCCGTATCAGGTGCGGAGTCCTGAGTACTCGGTGCGCGTCTAGGAGTCCTAGTCGCACCTATACTACGACCTCTACCTCGGCCTCTCCGTACCGTGGTAGCTCTACCTCCACCCCTAGGGGTCTCATCAGTAGTTGTGGACCTAATAGTCCTACGAGTATTCATCTGCATGGTAAACAGATAATACTTTTAACAAATAGCTCAATCGAGGATTTACAAGGGAAAGAATACATACCGGATCAGTAGAGCTTGTGGCATGGCTTGGAGATTCACTAACACACTACCATAACATGCCGAACCATACACAGATCTTTAATCTAACCTGCCTCCGATATCAAATTGTAACGCCCCAATTTCGGGAACGTTACGTGGTGCTCACCGCACCTTCCTAGGTCATCAATGTGATCCACTTCCTTAGTCATTAACCCTAGTTCACTCAACCAGAACAACAACCCCAGTCAAAAATCCGGCAGCATCTCCCCGTATATCGGAGAATGCCTACCTGTAATAAATGAAGCAATAATCACAATAATCACATTATAACCTAGTAGGGCCTCTGGCCATCTACCAGCATGCAAATTCCAACCTAGCAAGGCCTCAGGCCATCTAGCAGCATGCACAAACTGATTCTCACACAAGTATCCCATTTCACATAATAGAAATAATTCCAAACATCATTTAACAGCACTCGGAGTCCACCCCCGGTTCAGAAGGTGCAATCACATAAATTACCTTCTAACCGTACCAAAACACACCCACCGGTGCCCACAGTAGATAAATCATATATTATCTAATACAACAAGCGTGGAAATAAACAAAGTGCAACGCACTCACTATTCCAAAATCCTAACCCTACTCCAAGTGCCATCCATACCACAACTCCGTCTCTACTGATCCGCAACACCGGCACTAGTACCAGTCTCACCTGTAGGAAGGAAGGAAACAAAAGGGTGAGCTAGAAGCTCAGTAGGGTAAAGAGCGAACAATCATTATAGGCTGAATCCAACAAAAAGGCAATGCAACAATATGATATCCCAAATGCGCATGTCACATAACACAACAATAACACTCGAGTGACCTTTCTGGGGAAAACCAATCATAATTCCATAATTCCAACTATGAATCATCAACAACAATCAAGACCATGATCATCCCAATCATGTCTTGATCACCACATCGGACACTCATTCTGGTTCTCCCAACCATCAATGGATGCAAGCCGACTCATCACATTTCCTCATTCATTTCTGGTTCTCCCAACCATTTGTGAATTAACCATACCATCCCCAAAAATTCACCAGGTTGTGTGAGTCCCATCACACCCACACCTCAAGTGTGTTGCCTCACATGAAGTCATTTGGTTGATGCCAAGCCCAACACTCAACCATCCTCCCATGTGACGTTCAAGTAGTTCCTAGGGTATACCCGAGTCCATACTCGAGCATCCCATGCAATTTCTAATGTACTCATGCTTCATGCCCTCAATTAATATATATATATACTTCTCCTATATATATTTAAAGCTAATCATGATGCATGAATGATCAATCATTGCTCAATAAGCAATTGAACATGAACAAGGTTTAATGCAATCTACATTTCAAGAGAAAAACAAGAATAAATCCTAAGTTCGTTCTTCCTTAGAAACAATAAGGCAAGAACACAAACGCAAGGACCAATGAGGATACGAACCGCAATTTAAAGAGAAAAAGAATGATATGAAAGTGAATTGGTCAAGAAATCCCCTACCTCAAGTTGAGCACAACACACAATTCCAAATTCCAAGAATTAGGGTTTAAACCCCCTTTCACCAACCTAACCATATTTCATCATTACAATCCATATATACATGTTAATAACACATATTTATCATAACAATAACGAATTACACAACCAATCAAGAGAAACTTACTTCTCTCTCTAGAATTCTTCCCCTAGAATCTTCAATCTTAGCCCAGTCAAACCCTTGCTCCAAAATCACAAACAAACCTAGATATATGTACAAAATCAAGCCTAAATCAACATATCTAAACCATAGAAACCAATTCCAAAAGAATCTAACAAGATCTACAAAAACCTAACTTTTACCAAAAGTGAGAAAACTTACCAAATCTCTTGAATCAAGCTTGAATCTTCACTAACTCACTTCAATGATCGTAAATCCTCAAGAATCAAGCCATGTTCTTGTCGAAATCACCTTATCTCTCTTCCATTTTTTTTCTCTCTCTCTCTAGACGGGAAGAAACCAGAAAATTCTGGTGAAATCTTCTATTTTCGGGTATTAAAATTGCTGGACAGATTCAAGCGCACTTCCAGTGATCGAGCGCTGGAAGGGCGTTTGACTCTGCCATTTTATTTTTTTCTGTTTTTCCTGCATAATTAATTCCAGCTCGGTCTAAGCTTCGATTTGATATATTATGGGCCTGAAACGGATATGTGTGCTAAAAGTTATGGCCCAATTAGTGAACCTTGCTCAAAACAATTCTTCGCGGTCTTATACAACTCGAATGGTCCGTAACCTCTTCGAATCCATTCTCCATAACTTATTACTCAAAATTTAACCAAACCTAATATTTTTGGGTTGGGGTTTCACAAGCAAGGTCTTGGTAGGAGTATAAATCATATATAGTCGAGCAGAGAAGTTCCCCTTAGCTTTGGTAACTGCTGCAAAGAAGTTAATAGCGTATTTTCAAGCCCACATTGTCATGGTTCTTATCGACCAACCATTGAAAGACATACTAAAGAAGTCGGACAGTTCTGGTAGACTAATAAAATTGTCGATGGAGCTTAGAAAGTTCGACATCCCCTTCGAACCCCGAAAAGCCATCAAAGCCTAGGCGCTTGCAGATTTTATCACTGAGTGTGAGCCTCCACTCAAGGATGAAGATAAGAAACCATGGGAGCTATTTGTTGATGGATCCTCAAATCAAGAAGGAAGTGAGGTAGAAATCCTACTTCTTGGATCAGGAGGCATACGTATTGAACACGCTCTTTGGTTCCAGTTTAAATCCTCAAACAACAAGGTAGAATATGAAACCCTCATTACAGGTCTTAAACTAGCAATAGAACTTGAGTAAAATACTTGATCATTAACAGTGACTCGCAACTCGTGACCGAGCAAGTGAAAGACGAATATGTGGCGAAGGGTTCTAACATGATCATATATCTCTCCAAGGCTAAGGCGCAGATGGGCAAAATAGCAAAAGTAGAAATAATGAGAGTGCCCCGAGAGAAGAATCAGCAGGCCGATGTACTGGTTCGGTTAGCCTCGGTTACAAATTAAGAAGAAGCAACTTCGGTAAGGATCGAAATCCTACCAAAATCGAGCATAGCGATGAAACCCATCACCGAAATCAATTCAGGACGGTCTTCGATGGACCCCATAAAGCTTTCCTCAGTGAGGGAAAGTTGTTAGAGGACAAAAATGAGGCAAGGAGTCTCTGAGCAAGAAGCGCGAAATACTCCATCATACAAGGTGATTTTTACAGACGATTTTACACCCTTCTATAGCTCGAGTGTCTTGTTCCTCGAGAATCCGATTATGCTCTCTAGGAAGTCCATGAAGGGATATGTGGGAGTCATGCGGGGGCAATGACTCTAGCCAATAGAGTCTAACAATGCGAATATTATTAGTTGACCATTAAGAAGGATGCCCAAAATTATGTCAAAATATGTGATAAGTGCCAACGTCAAGCTAACACACTCCGTTTACCTCTAGTCGAACTAAAGAGTACACAAAATCCATGTCCATTTGCACAATGGAGACTCGATTTTTTGGGACCTTTTCCTTGAGCAATAGGACAAAGGACATTCCTTATTGTGCCTGTGGATTACTTCACAAAGTAGGTAGAAGTTGATCCACTAGCAACCATCACCGAACACAAAGTCAAGGACTACATCTGGAATATGATCATATGCTGATATGGGATACCTCGGGTAATCATCACTTACAATGGATGACAGTTTGTCGATAATTCCATTCGAGAGTTTTACAAAGATCTTGGAATCACTCTTATGATTACTGTTGTCGCCCACTATAGGCTAATGGACAAGTAGAGGTCACAAATCGAATAATCCTACAAGGCCTTAAAGCTCGTCTAGACCAAGCAAAAGGAGAGTGGACCGAGCAGCTACACAACATCCTATGGCTTATAGAATGACACCAAGAACCTCAACTGGATAAATGCCTGTCTCACTTACATATGGAATTGAAGCAGTCATTCCTATTGAAATCAGTGTTACTAATCCTCGGGTTGAAGGGTTTTTTGAGAACGAGAACAATGAGTTACTCTTTAACAATCTTGACTTGAGGAAACTCGTGAAGAAGCTCGGATCTGAATAGTGGCTTACACGTAGTGAACAGTTCGGTACTTCAACAAATGAGTCCGAATAAGAAAATTTTCAAAAGGAGATTGGGTCTTGAGGAAGGCTATAGTAGCTGGCAAACACCTAGGCAAGCTCGGGGAGACATAGGAAGGACCATATCGAATTATTATAGTCACGCTCGATGGAACTTACAAGCTTGAGGATCTCGATAAACCAAGGGAGATGAGTCCTTGGAACATAAAAAACCTCCGCCGATATTATATTTTAAGTTTTGTTTCCTAGTATTTGTTTAGCTCTAAATGTTTACTTTCAACAATATAGCATATCCCTTGCATGGGACCTATAATTTCTTTTAAATAAACTCGACATGTTTACGACCGAAAATTCCTGCTCGGAGCTTATCGTAATACTGGGTCCAAGGAATTAAATCAATTGGCATTACAGCTTGGATTGCTAAGCTACAATGCTCAGCTCGTCAATTTTACTTTTAATCACAGCTAAGCAATTGTCGGCTATGATGACCGAGCAAACGAGTACATCACAACTTAAAATAACTAAGTTACAGTGGTTTTCTCGGATGACTGTTACAACGCCTTATATGGTTTACAATGGTTAAGTTAAACAAAATCTACGATTCTAAGGTGCAATGCTACTACAGATTAATCGGGAATAAATATGGTGGTTGTTACAGTAAGAAAGAAAATTATACTACAACAATATGAGCATAGCAATGATAATATTATCGATTAATAATATTAAATAAAGTAATGAAATTTCCATTACAATGCGAGGAAAAACTTAAAAGAAAAAAAGGGGGGGCGGGATTCTTTAAGCTTCTTCTTGAGGAGATCGGAGAGGAGAGCTCTACTTCTTAGCTTCATGACCCTTCTTTGGGGAGCGATTAGCAGAAGGAGATGTGGTTGTAGGAGCAAGGGTAGAAGGATCACCTTCAATATCGACATAGGCATCTATGCCCTTTTCATAGGCATCCTCACTAACCTCTTACAGTTCCTGATATTGCCTGTAAGCATCTTGATGATCCACGCCCACTTCATCCTTCCAACCAGGTAGGGACATATCTCCTCCAAGGCATCCGAACTCGTTTTGGAGAAGACACCCGAGAATATTTGATGGCCATTTGGTAGCAGAAGAAGCCTTCCCGCTGAAGAAGGGATTGAAATTCCTTTGAATCTTGAAACTCTTTAAAACTGTGCTGATGACCCTCCTCGAAATCCCATGCTCATTCGGACTTAGCAATGGAAGAGAGTCTGCTGATCTTCTCTTCGGTCGAGGACAGTGATGTTAGCAGTCTCCTCGGCCTCCTTGGAGTTCTGCAACTCTTGCCGACACAAATTTATAACTCTCTCGGTGCGGTCTAGGGCACCTTTGACAAGGAACATATCTCGGTCATGGCTGTTCAACCTGACGGTCGTGTCCTTGATGTCCAAGGTAAGACCGCCGTAGAGGGAAGTCAGCCGTGTTCATAAAATTGAGAATAAGGTTAGTTATCCTAGACCGATCAAAATGATAAAGGAAAAATACAACTAAAACCTCAAACGAGCACCAACCTCAGCCAGTTTCGTCATCGCTCAATATACCCTCTCCTCAATTGATAGCTCCGAGATGCGCTGTCAGTCAGAAGGTGGGGCAAAATTTTCAACCATTTCAAGTGCCACCCCCGAATTGGTGACATTTTCAGATACCCTAACATCCCATTGAGGGTTATGGATGTCAGCCATGATTAGTGGAGAGGACGCAGACCGAGTAGTCATAGCTTGGGCAGGAGGAGGAGAGACTTGGACAAACCTGCGGTAGGCAATACCGAAGGAGGACCAATAGCAAAGCCCTTGCCCCTGCCATGAGGGGGAGTAGGTTTCCTTGGTCTATTTGAAGCCTCAGCAGCAACATCCTTACCTTTCTTCTTTTTGGTGAGGAGGTCGATCTTTTTCTACAGATTGGCATAAGCCTGAACAGCTGACATATCTACATCAAACCGAGGAGAAACTCAATAAAACAACATTGAATCGAAAAGACCCAGAATAAAGTGAGACCCCCACCTTGCTTGGCTTCTTGGACCGAGCTGCTATGGTAAAATACTTGACAGAGCAAACAAATACATTACTAGTGGAAGAGAATATGTCCTTAAGAGAGGTATACCATTCAAACTCCTCTATCGACAGCCCGGGTGTTTGACGAAATTTACTATACTTGGGGAACACCCAGTGGATTGGAAAGGGAAAGTCCTCGGCTAGAGGACCATTGATTATTGGAAGAGGAATAGTTGGGGGCACACAAACCTTTCTTAAACTTAAAATAACAAAGACCAAGATTTGCGGGAAATAAAAACATTCATAATCAAGTGAACTAAGAAACCCATGTTTTTTTAGCGTTAATTATTTACATTTCCATGAACAATAGTTTAGAAGGCATGAATGGTTCAACTATATGCCTCATAAAAGAAATTCAGGAAGAGCAATTAATAATAGAGTGAGAATTGCATCTTTCGAAAGAATTTATGAATAAACGAAATTACAAAGACAAAATACCCAAAATTAAGGACAATTAATAGCAAATATACTAGAAAATATGATGAAATTGCTGTGAGTTATTTTTAGAAAACTGCTTGAGAGGAAGTGCATGATGTAAACTGTGAATGTCTCTACATGATAATAATGATAAGTTTTAAAGGCATTAAAGTGATAAATGCCTATATAAGGTTTAAAGGCAGATAGTGTTCCATTAGAAATCTGATTAAGAGGCAAAGAACAACAATAGAAATTGACCTATAAAAAATACAACTTGGGCACATAATATTATACAGCGAAAAAAACTTTAATTACAGAGTGATGCATACCTTACTTGTGGGTTACAAACTCTTCCTGATATGTTTGATCTACTGTGGTTTGTTAACTTAAATATTAATTGTACATGACATGCATGTTAAATACATAATACAATAAATTAAAAATGATTAAAAAAATAATATGTACGATTAATTAATAAGCAGATCTACCAATGCTTTAGGAGGTAAGAATAAGAAAAAAGTATTAGATCTAATAATCAGAATGCAGCTGAATATATCAGAGATCCACAATCGCGATTGTAGAGTTAAATAACTCCATGACAATTCATAAAAGTGCTATTGCCTTCTACATTCACATAACAGCTAGGACATACTGGTAAAAGAAGCAAGTTTGTACATTGCAAGTACATCTGAACTGACCTACATTTCTTATGAACAACCAAACAGGATGGTCCAATTTGTCACCTCAGCGTACCCATTAGCCTGTGGATGTGCTATCGAGGTGATCCTTAGGTCAATGCTAAGGTCTTCATATAATTTGTGCATCTTCCTACTGACGAACTATCTTCCATTGTTTACCACCAGGGCCTGTGGTAACCCATACCTGCAGAAAAAAGTTATTCATACATACGAAGTCCATTACTTTTTGTTTTGAGATAGCTGCTAATGGCTCCATATCGATCCATTTTGTGAAGTAGTCGACCACTACAATGAGATTCCTCCTCTGTCTAGCTATTTGGACAAATGCTCCAAGGAGGTCCATGCCCCATTGTGCAAATGGGTAGGTACTACCTCGTATTCTGCTTCATTATTTGAGGCCTTGAAGTTGAACCATAATGTATGTTCCATAGTCATGCCGCTTGGATCGAGTAGAGAAATACCGGCGACACTACCATCCTGGTTGTATGACCTATCCATAAATAATTGCCATTGCTCGAGTTCAGCCATGATATTATCCTAGTCGGTCTCTTTGTAGCACTCAACTATAAAATCAGCCAAAACTTGTGCCTTAATGGCCTGCCTTCGTTGAAACTTGATGGCAAACTCTCCCAATTGAATAGCCCATTTCACCAACCTCCCTGAAGTGTCCCACTTTTGCAATACATTCTTGAGTGGCTGGTCGGTTAAGACGATGATTGTATGTGCTTGGAAGTAAGGCCATAACTTCCTAACTACCACTATTAGTGAAAGAGCAAGTTTCTTAGCTTGGGTGTACCTTATCTCTGCATCTATCATAACCTTGCTGACATGATACACTAGTCTTTGCACCTTGTCTTCTTTATTTACTAGCACTACATTGACCGTATGTTGTGATATTGCTGAGTAAAGAAACAAAACGTCTCCCTATTTTGGAAATCTTGGCAGCTCGCAAGTCGCAAACTTGCCAGTACTACCTCGTATTTTACTTCATTATTTGAGGCCTTGAAGTTGAAGTGTAATGCATGTTCCACAGTCATGCCTCTCAGACCGAGTAGCAGAATACCAGTGACACTGTCTTCCTGGTTGGACCATAGGTCCTAAATTTGTGTTTTGATGCAAAAATACTAAATGTGCTATTTGAATGAATTTGGATAAAGAATGAAATGATCGTGATAATTGATTTTAAGTATATCATTATATATAATTTGGAATAATTTTTGATCATATTTTATATGAATTGAATAAATTTGGACTTGTTCATTTTCGGATTACAAAAACTGCTCAAACATCAAACTGTGTATATGTCGTTTGAATAGTCACAACTTATTCATACAATCTCCAAATGACTTTATTCTTGTTCTAAAATATTATTAATACATATGGAAACATTATTTTTTTGATATTATGAATCAATTTTGAGTGAAAGATGTTCAATTTCTCTGTTGAAGTTAGTATAATTGTGTAGACATTATATAACACTGTTTGAGATTACTTGCTGAAATTGAGTGACAAATTGAACTCCAATGGCTGTGAAATTTTTTGTGCATATTTAAATATATGTAAAATGATATATTATATGCTTATTTGAATTTTATTGAGCATATATGATATTGATTGACCTATGTCCAAGCGTTGAAGCTCCTTGAGCTTACAAGCAACAATGAGGTGCCTTGTCACCTATTTCTTTGTAGGTGAAATTAATTAAGTATCATGAGCTTATTTGGAGCATTATAAATCTGTTTTTATTGGGAAAAATTCGTACATTCATTTCTTGAAGCTTAATTGGTCAAGTTTGAGCATTGTCAACTCCATTTGAGAAAAAGTTTGACTTCTCATGAGCAAGCCTTGGTACCAAACGTATGAACTGAATATTATTGCTGGAGAATTCATTATTTGAGCTTCTATAAGTCCTCCTATGTGCTTTGTACCATGAAATCAAATTTAATTTGATTGGTCAACATTGAGGCAACATTTACTTTTTGGGGGACAAAGGAGGGAGAAATGGCTGGAAATTTTTTCCTTGTTCCATAATCTAGAAAGGGTTGTTTGGCTTGGTTTTTGCAAGACTTTCATCATCAAGAAGGAATTATTGGTGCAACCAAACAAGCCCAAGCCAAATGAGATATTTTTACAAAACAATTTCTAAGGGCTCTATAATGAATGGTGGAGATTTATTTGGTTTGAATTAATGAAGGGTCAAGATTAAAAGAAGAAGGGAGGGCCAAGATCAAGACTTAATTTTCATCCAATGGCCAAGATTATTTTGTCTTGAAAAGAAGAGAGGGGTTTGGCTTGTGTTGGAAGTTGGAAGAACATTTGTAAAAATTGGTTGAGTCTTTGAACTTCAAATCCTCTCAACTTCAAATCTGGATTCAAGCTTCTTCCTAGAGATCTCTTGCGAAAAATCTGATTATCATCTTCCTATTTCAAAAGAGAGATCCAAAAATCCATCAAGAACCCATTATTTCTCATTCCACCCATGGGTATTCCTTTTGGTGTTCTTGAGTGGTTTTTCAACAAAGCTTCCCCTAATCTCATCTATATCTTCTTGAGAGCTTTGTGTGAATTTGTCGTAGAGTGATTGCCACATCTTGAGCCTATTCTTAACCATATTCGTGAGCATCATCTCTAGTCTTTGTGATAGTTCCTCAACCAAAACAGCTTTGAGCTAATCTTGACAGAACCTTGTGCCTAAACACTTGTAAAGTCCTTTTGTGGAAAAAACCTTGTTAGGTTGTGAGATAAGTTTGGGGTATAACTTGAAAACCCTAGTTCTTGGTTATCTTGAAACCTTGGTTGTAAGAGTTTGGGGTTAGCTTACCTAAAACCCTAAGTTGTTGGTGAACTTGGAAAAACATCATTCATTAGTTGATTTAGATAGAAATGAATATGATCATATTTCGGCATGTACTAATGCACAAGAAATTTGGAACATGTTAGAGTTAAAGCATGAAGGAACAAGTCTAGTTAAAGATTCTAAAATTGACATGTTTGTGCATCAATTTGAATTGTTTAAATGCTTGATGGTGAATGCATTAGTGACATTTTTGCTAGATTGACAAAAATATGCAATGAATTGAATTCTCTTGGAAAGCCTTATGCTAATGTAGATAAAATGCAAAAGATCCTAAGAAGCCTTCCAAGATCATGGAGTGAAAAGGTCACCGTAATCAAGGAAGCAAAGGATTTGAGAACCTTGAAGATGGAGGAGCTCATTGGAAGCCTAATGACTTATGAATTGGAAGTGATCAATAGAGTTGATGAAGATGCTCCCATGAAGAAAAATATTGCATTGGCCGTGACTTCCAAGCCCAAATCCAAGGAGTCCATGGATTATTCCAAGGAAGAGAAGGTTTCATCAAGTAGTGAGAGTGAAGATAGTGATGATGAGATGGCTATGATGGTCAAGAACTTCAAGAAGTTTGTGAAGAACAAAAGAGGTGGTTTCAAAAATAGAAAGTTCAAGAGTAAGGAGAAAGAGAAAGAGAAACCTACTTGCTTCAATTGTGGCAAAGTAGGATACTTCATTACTGATTGCCCCAAAGCATCCAAGAAACATCACAAAGTGAAAGGCAAGGAGAAGAAAAAGGCATTGAAAGCAACATGAGATGATTCATCATCAAGCTCTTCAAGCGAGGATAAGATTGAGCATAAGGCACACTTTCACCTCATGTAAAAGGGGAGAAAGTTGACTCATGTTCTCAAGATGAGATGGTAAAAGAATCTTCTCTTTTAACCTGTGATGAATGATATGCTAATTATGATGACTTATGTGATTCTCATGGTATGTTTCTTAGAAAGTGTAAGCATCTCAAAAAGGAAAATGCTAGACTTATGAATCTTGATGAAATGCATGCTAATAAGCTTTAAGTGGTTAATGCTAAGTATGATGTTCTTTGTGTTAAGTTTGATAATATGACTATTGAGCATGATGCTTTGATTGATGCAAATAAATGCTTAAAAGGAAAAATGCCTATCATTTATCAAAATGCTTGTATGACCGAATACACTATTTTGAATATGCATGATTATGATCTTAAAGCTAGGGTGCTTGAACTAGAAGAAGAATTGAAATCATGGGATGATCATAAGTGCATTATGCTTTCTAACACTAAATCCTTGGAGGATGAATTTGATTTGATGAAAGAAAAGAATAGGATGTTAGAAATACAATTAGCTAAGTTTGTCATGAGTTCACTAAAACTTGATGAAATGTTAGCTTCTCGAAGGCATTATCTTGATAGAAGTGGACTTGGTTATGATTCTTTGTCACTTGATGGAACTAAACATGAGAGTCAAAACTCAATTAAGTTGGTGAAACCTATTTATGGTTCAACCAATACATATATGACCATAGGAGACTCAGCTAAGGCTTCAAAAGCTAAGGCCAATGATGCAAACCCCTCAGGTGGAGCATCATCATCTAGGGCATCATATCCTAGAGTGAGGAAAACAAGGATCAAGAAAGTTTGGGTGCCTAAATATATGAAATATGATGACAGACTTGATTATGCAAAGGTTGCTTAGATTGAATGTTTATGCTATTGTGGCTAACCCTCAAGGATCTAATGTTTGGATACCTAAAGTATCTTGAACAACATTGGTTAGGTGTGCTTAAAGTCTTCTTCTAAGCCATACCAATGGTTCTTGGTTAGTGGTTGTTCAAGGCATATGACTGGTGATCGATCCTTATTCACATCTTACAACGAGAAGAAGGATGGTGGATATGTCACTTTTGGAGACAATTTCAAAGGAAATATCCTAGGCATAGGATCGGTTGGTAATGAAATTTCAGGTATTGTAAGCATTGATGTTTCAAAGTATAATGATCCTAATGCTAGCCGTGAGCTAGATATTGATATGGATGAAGCACCATTGGTGGAAGGCCTTAAGGAGATGAAAATTACCAATGATTCTACACCAAATGTGCAAGATGAGGAGCATCCCATGATTATTAATGTTGATGAAGTTGCTCAAAATAATAATATGGAGCAATCAAGTACTACTCAATCTCAAGGCAATAGGATTCAAGGTGAAGGTCAAGCACAAACATCCTAAGGAGCTTATTATTGGAGATCCAAACAAGGGCATTCAAACAAGGTCAAAGTTGAATTCGATGGTCAATTCTAATCCCTTAAAATTATATGCTATGATTTCTATAATAGAACCTAAATGTGTTAAAAATGTATTTTTAGATGAAGATTGGATTTTTGCTATGCAAGAAGAACTTGAACAATTTGAAAGAAGCAAGGTTTGGGCACCTTTTCCAAAACCTAAAGACCATAAGAACAAAATGGGTGTTTAGAAATAATGTGAATGAGAATGATGAAGTGACTGGAAACAATGCTAGATTAGTGGCTCAAGGGTATTGCCAAGAAGAAGACATAGATTATGATGAAACCTTTGCACCGGTTGCAAGGTTAGAGGATATTAGACTTTTATTAGCTTTTGCATGCTATAAAGGTTTTAAACTTTTTCAAATGGATGTTAGGAGTGCTTTCTTAAATGGTGTGATAAATGAAGAAGTGTATGTTAAACAACCACCCGGTTTTAAATCTAAAGAATTTCCTAATCATGTTTACAAATTAGATAAAGCATTGTATGGCTTGAAGCAAGCACCTAGGGCTTGGTATGAAAGACTTAGTAAATTCTTGTTAGAAAATGAATTTTCTTGTGGAAGTATTGATAATACTTTGTTTATTAAGTGTAAAGGTGATGACATGTTGATTGTGCAAATCTATGTTAATGACATTATATTTGGTGCTACATTGGAATCAACGTGCGATGAATTTACTATGTGCATGAAAAGTGAATTTGAAATGTCTATGATGGGTGAGTTGCATATTTCCTAGGATTGCAAATTAGACAAACCACACATAACATTCATATAAGTCAAACTAAATACACTTATGACTTGCTTAAAAGGTTTGGTATGGACTTGTCTAAAGAATGTTCTACACCAATGGGGGTGACCTCCAAATTAGAAGTCGACCTTAAAGGCAAAGAGGTGGATCAAAAGATGTATAGCTCTATGTTGGTGGCTTACTTTATTTGACCGCTTCTAGACCGGATATCATGTTTAGTGTGCGTATGTGTGCTAGATGTCAATCTAATCCTAGATAATCACACCTCATAGTAGTTAAAAGAATATTAAGATATTTGAAAGATACACCAACTCTATAGTTATGGTATGATAGAAAATCTTCATTTGACTTACATGCTTTTAGTGATTCCGATTATGGAGGTTGTAGAATTGATAGGAAGAGTACAAGTGGTACATGTCAATATCTTGGGAATATGCTTATATCTTGGTTTTCAAAGAAACAAACATGTGTTGCTCTAAGTACAACCAAAACAAACATGGCTAAGTTTTTGAGCTTTAAAGCCTCTCAACTTCAAATCTGGATTCAAGCTTCTTCCTAGAGATCTCTTGCTAAAAATTTGATTATCATCAAGCTATCATCTTCCTATTTCAAAGAGAGATCCAAAAATCCATCAAGAACCCATTATTTCTCATTCCACACGTGGGTATCCTTTTTGGTTTTCTTGAGTGATTTTTCAACAAAGCTTCTCCTAATATCATCTATATCTTCTTGAGAGATTTGTGTGAATTTGTCATAGAGTGATTGCCACATCTTCAGCCTATTCTTAACCATATTCGTGAGCATCATCTCTAGTCTTTGTGAGAGTTCCTCAACCAAAATAGCTTTGAGCTAATCCTGAGAGAATCTTGTGCCTAAACACTTGTAAAGTCCTTTTGTGGACAAAACCTTGTGAAGTTGTGAGATACGTTTGGGGTACAACTTGAAAACCCTAGTTCTTGGTTATCTTGAAACCTTGGTTGTAAGAGTTTGGGGTTAGCTTGCCTAAAACTCTAAGTTGTTGGTGAACTTGGAAAAACATCATCCATTAGTGGATTTGGAAATCCTAAGCTTGCAGGCTTAGATAGTAGATGTAGGATGAAGGACTCTCCGAACCACTATATATCCTTGAGCACTTTATTATTTCTTTCTTTAATTGATTTTGTGTGTTGATCATTTTCTTGAGGTTGTTAATTGCATTAGAGGAGGTTTCTCTAAACTATTAGGACACACTTTTAATTGTTAATTATTTTGGAACATCAATCTTTCCGTGCATAGTTCATATAGCTAGACTTCGATCTGAATTTTTGATATAGTGTTCACTAAGGTGTTTACATATTGCATACCAATTTTCGTTACATTTTGACTTGAATTGATAGGTCAAATAGTTTTTATCATTTCGGTGTGCATATTTGATTTGAACACTAATCTGTTTGTGTGCTGTTCATACAGCTAGACCTTGAATTTTGATCTAAATTTTTGATCTAGTATTCATTAAGGTGTTTTTATATTGCACATCAACTTTCGCTACATTCCAACTTGAATTGCTAGGTTAAATTGCTTTTATCAATTCGGTGTGTAGATTTGTGTTTATTGACATTACATTGTGAGTTTTGTGCATTTGTTAGGTAAAAATTCATTATATATTATATCACATATTTTAGTTGACTTAAATTTGCGTAGGATAATCATAAGATGCCAATATTGCATGTTATGTGATATTTGATAATCAATTGTTAAATTATAAAAAAGGGGGATTGCCTTTGCAATTTGGGAACACAATTCACACACCCTCTTGTGTGTGCCTGGGTTTTTCACAATTGCCATTGCTTGAGTTCAGGCACGGTATTATCCTAGTCGGTCTCTTTGTAGCACTCAACTATAAAATCAGCCAAAGCTTGTGCCTTAATGGCCTACCTTGGTTAAAACTTGATGTCAAACTCTCCCAATTCAATAGCCCACTTCACCAACCTCCCTGAAGTGTCCGAATTTTGGAGTACATTCTTGAGTGGCTGATCTGTTAAGACGATTATTGTATATACTTGGAAGTAAGGCCTCAACTTCCTAGCTGCCACTATTAGTGAAAGAGCAAGTTTCTCAACTTGGGTGTACCATATCGCTGCATCTATCATAACCTTGCTAACGCAATACACCGGTCTCTGCACCTTGTCTTCCTTATTTACTAGCACTACACTGACCGTATGTTGTGATATTGCTATGGAAAGATACAAAACTTATCTCAATTTTGGAAAAGTCAAGAGTGGAGACTGACCAAGGTAGTCTTTTCAAAGGCCTTTTGGCACTCATCTGTCCACTTGAATTCCTTATCCTTCTTTAATGCCTAAAAGAATGGTCGGCACTTGTCTCCTGACCGGTCTCGGACTTCCTGAGGATTGGTCACCTCGCTTCCAGTTCTTCCTTCTTGATTTCTTATCACTGCTTGGTCGGCCGCCTCTCGACCTTTGTAGGCGGCCCTTGTCACTTCAGCCCTTTCCTCGATCAGGGGAGTAGTGGCCTTGATATACTTCTTAGTCCTAGCAAGAAGTTCGTCCATAGTCTGGGTGCATTAGGCGAACCGTCCAAATCACAACTGCATTTGCCACAGCAATCTGAACATTAGGGATCTCCAAGCACATCTCGTTGAACCTCCCTATAAAGTCTTGAAATGACTCCCTTCTTTTGTGTTTAATTACCATCAAATGTTGGTTATAGGTCTTTGGCTTCCTGGCACTTGTGAATTGGAGATTGAACTTCCATGAGAGGTCTTGAAAGCTATAGATAATGTGCCTTGGATGTTCAATGAACCAATTCCAAGCTGGTCTAATAAGTGTGGAGGGAAATTCCTTGTATAAAATTACATCCGAGGCTCCCCGACATTCCATTATAGACTTGTATCCCTTGACGTGGTCATAGGGAGCCTAAAGTCATGAGGTATCTCAGTCTTAAGAATGTCCCTAGACAAAGGAGTCATGAAACTATCCTACATCTCATTACTAATATTTCATCCTTGTAGGGCTGCCAACTTGCGGTCTACCTCTTGAAGATGTTTGTTTACATCCGCATTGATGTTGGAGTGATGCGTGTTCGTTCTAGTGCTGGTGTTGGAGTTCCCGTCTCAGTTCTCATCCCTTATCTTACTTCTAGAGTCTTAGAGCGAGAGTTTCTATCATCTTCGTTCCTTTGAGTCCCGTGAGGTGGGACTAGTTGATTAGTCGTCATCATCTCAGTGAGCAGATGTACTTGTTGCTAGAGCTGATTAAACTGTTCAGCATTAATAGGAGGATCAGTTGCCTCCTACGTTCGTGCCCGTGGGTTTCTCCATCTTAGACTTGGGGTGCTCCCAAGGGTGCATTCTGTCTTTTGATGTTCTCCAAATTTGGGAATTGTTACTCAGTCTCATCCGCCAAATGTTGAGCATGAGAGGTCTTAGGATCATTCACTTTGGTTCTCCTAGGTCTAACCATTGTGAGTTAGGGAATTAGATTTTCCCACAGATGGCGCCAAAGTTATGATATCAAAAAGGTGTCAGTTCCAAGAAGACGATTAGTCGATTAGACCTATTTCCTTGTACGACAACCGTGGGTGAAGATCCTTCCTGCGTAATAAGCAAACGTGAGCTAAAGGCCGCACCAGAAGTTGTCCTCTAGCGTTGGTGCTCCGACTGTTAAGTCAGTTTGTACTCTAAAGCAAGGAGAGCTGGCTAGACCAGAGCTCTCTATAAGCAAAAGTACAGATTGTGATTAGATTTTTCATACCTAACTTTGAGAGCCATATATAGAAGTTGAGGAATCTAAATTTGACTAATATTATGACTCTCTCTTATTTGCATCCACACCGTTGATCTCTATATGGAGTTTGAGCCTTAACAGGACTCTTCTCTCAGTAGGATTTAGAATCAATCTTCAAGGTTGATCTCCTAATCATGGTAGGAAACTATGCTCTGTTGATTTCTTCCTCGGTAGGCCGAGGTGCTATCCTTTGTAGGACATTGATCGGCATTCTCTCATACTGCGGTGCTCACCTTGGTAGGGCATTATGGCTTATTAGCCTTCCTTACCGAGGTGACCTCCTTGGTTAGGCAAGGTTGCCTCTTGAGCCTATCCAGCCCAGTTCTTATGGGACACGTGTCAAAACCTTATTGGTAGGAACATTTGGGTAATATGAGAGAGTTAAATAAATCCGTGAAAATTCATGCAAGTGCTATTGCCTTTTCGCATTCACATAACGTATCACACTGGTAAAAGAATCAAGTTTACATACTGCAAGGATAGTAAGCACTTTGGTAAATGGCAGCATTATTGAAGTTTACTTTCATGGATGTGAAAAAGATCTTAACAGTTGCATTCATACAATTTTTGCTATGGTAAATGGCAAAATTTATCAAGTTTTCTGACATGTATAACAGACTTGTGCAAATGAAACAAATAATATACATGCCGTGTAAGTTTTTCCTCATTGGACACACCAATTGATGACCAATAAACCAAGTAACGAAAGCTGAAAACAATTACGGTACACATTAGGGATGAAAACTTACAGATTCGATATGTAAACAACGTATTTATTTGTTCCTAATGATTTTGTTTATTTTTTTTACCGACAGATTATCAATGGATTTAAAAAGAAAATTAACTTTTTTATCAACGGAAAAATTAGCGACGGATTAAAATCTGTCGGTAAATCCGTCGTTAATTTACTAATGAAAATAAATTTCGTCGGTATTTGATTAGCGACGAGCGTTTTACCGACGGAACAAAATCCGTTGGCAATCAATATTAGCGACGGAATTCTTAGATTACCGATGGAAAAATCCGTCGATAATCTGCGAAATTCTTGTAGTGAACGGAGAACGAACATCAATCATAAAAAACGAACGTAAGCAAAAATGTCCAATCAAAATTAGAGAATTGCAAAAATCTATACAGTCAAGATCCGTTGAAAAATGGAAATATGAAAATTCAAACTATAAGCATACATGATGTAGGGAAAATAGAAGACTTGTACAATTTTTATTTTATTATAAGAGGTTGGTAAAATGTAATGCAGAGAAGATAAATAACATGTTCTGTCAATGCATTTAGAGGTAAAAACGAGAATAGGACAATGGATTTTAGAATCGGAATGATGCTGAATCGTTAACAAATCCCATGCGAGTGATGTCACCATCGGTATAAAAATCGAGCTTATATACTGCAAGAATGATGAACACTACTGTAATATCCCGAACCCAAAATTTTAAAAAAATATAATAATTTTTCAAATTTAATATTTTTTATAAATACTACATATTTTTAGAAAAATATTGACGCAAGAATCAGCTAAATCGGAGTTGAATTGGATTTGTTATGGATTATAGAAGTTTAAGTAAATATAGGGAAAGACGAGGGGCAAAACCGTCATTTTTCAGAAATCTGGTTTAAACCAGATTTCTCTGGTTTCAGTAGCAGCCGAGAGAGAGAGAGAGAAGGGGGGAGAGAGAGAGAAGGGGGTTTTGTTCGTTTAACGTCCGATCGGAGCAAGTAAGGTGTCAAATCGAAGCTCGTGGTGAGAGGAGCAAAACCCAAGTGGAATCACCGCCATCGGACCACCGTAGACGGCGGAATCGGCCGGAGAAGTTTCGGTTTTTCGAAATTTCAAAGCTCGATCCCGGTCGATTCAGTAGGAATTTTGGAACGAGACAGGTACCATTAGATTTCTGTTGTTGTGGGCTTCGTTTTGATGTAGGAGTGACCGGAAAATTCGCCGGAAAAATGGATTCCGGCGACCGGCCGGCCGAGTTGACTCAGCTCCGGCGAGTTGACTCGGGTTTGACTGAGTTGACCCGTTGACTCGGGTTTGACCCGTTTTGACTGGGTTGACCCGGTTTGACTATTTGACCCGGTTTGACCGTGGACTATTTGACCCGAATTGACTTTTGACCGTTGACTTTTAGGTTGACTTTTGGTTGACTTTTCCGTATTTTGACTGTCGTGTATACGTATCCGTATTTTGATGCAGGAGGTTGATTTGGAGTTTTCAGACGTATTACAGATTAGCTTAGTCGACATTCCAGGTAGGGATTCTGCCCTAGTTCTTATTTGGGGTTCCGGGGGTTCCGTATTCGACGGACTCCTATTTGTCTATTGGTGTGAAATTCCCGGAGGTTGGGAATTTCTCTGTTTATACTCTTATCTGATTTATTTCCGCAATTGCAATATGTTATGATTATATGTGGTTTGTTTGGAGGTATATGTACGACAGACAGTATTTTTGTGCATCGTGTCTCCTGTGGGGCCCACTATCCTGGTGGGGCCCACCTATTCTCTCGTGGGGTCCACTATCCTTGTGGGGCCCACTTATCCTTTTGTGGGGCCCACATCCATTGGTGGGGCCCACCTCCTGATGTCTGGTTTTATCCTCGAGAGTCCGGATAGGATTCCATTATGATGATCTTCTATGATTTGTGAGATTATGGAGGGATGATTTGTAGAGCGTGGGACCCACATCGGGCAACCCAGCTTACTGGATGATTTATCGATGGTTTTGATCGGGTACGTACCTGGAGACCGGATTGAGGTGAGGTACATCCTGGGGGACGCTCTTCGATGTAGGCGATGCTATCGAGTACCTGATGTAGGCTCGATCCTCATCCAATCTGGGGAGTACCTGGACTGGGAGACACCTTGCGGGGATCAGGGTGGGTCCAGGGGAGGATTTTCTGTTGTTATGTGGATATGAGTTGATACGGATTTGTGTTGATACGGATTTGAGTTGATATGGATTTGAGTTGGATTATGATTGAGTACTGATTTGAGAGTTGTACTTGAGGATGGTAGTGGTGGAGCCTACTCGGTATCTACCCTACGGATTGACTGATTGTGATGAGTTGTGATGTGTATCACTTATGGTTTCTCTGTATGTATTCTATATCTTACAGGCTTTCTTACTTTATCTCTGATTTACTGGAGTTCGGTGATACGGGAGTGTATCACTATTTGAGTTTCCTGTTCATTTCACTTACCTCTTGAGCTTTTACTTTCCGTTTATTCTGATGATTGATATTCCTCTACATCCCTACTGAGCTTTGTAGCTCATCCCTTTCATTCACATGACTTCAGGTGAGATAGCCGGAGTGGATGATCAGCGCAGGGATGCGTGAGGCGTGATGTAGCTGGTGTGGGGATGATTTGTCTGTTTTCAGTATCTGTTTTTTCGTATTTATGATATTTGGATTTTTCCGCTGTAGACTCTGGATTGCATATTACATTATGTTTGGAGTATTTGGGATTATGGTTGAGATTTATATATATATATATATATATATATGTGAGATTACTTATGTAGTGTTTGGGTAGTTTGGGGTGTAAATCCGGTTCGGGGAACGGAGGAGTTCCCTGCCGGTCACGTCTCTGGGATTCATGGGTGCTCATCTGCACCTATCTGGGAGAGGGGCGTGACAGTTTGGTATCAGAGGTGGTCAGTTAGTTTTTGGAGTGGTTATTCAGTTTCTTTTGTTTTTCCACCAGCTACACATCACGCGCTTCCCGGCTGATCTGGTGAGTTATTCTTTCTTTTACGTTTGGGGTATTTGATTTATATAGTTACACGTTTACGTTTCGGATATGGTAGACACACGTAGATGGTGACGCTCAGGATACCTGATCAGAGGAGAGCTCTATTGGCTTCAGCATTTTTAGAGGATGATGCTTATGTTTGGTGGGAGTATGACTGTTGGTAGAGAGAGTATGGAGATGCTATGGTCGGAGTTTGGGACACTGTTTCTAGCACAGTATGTTCCCCAGGCCATTCGCGTTGCGAAGGCTAATGAGTTTCTGAAGTTGATTCAGGGTAAAGATATGACGGTGTCACAGTATCAGGCACGGTTTGAGAAGCTCTGTAGATATGGAGAGGAGTACATTGCCACTGAGGAGAAGAAGATACTGAGATTTCAGCGCGGGCTGAAACCCCGCATTTCCGAGCGTTTAGCAGGGATGATGGTTCGTACTTATCGGGAGTCCATTGATAGGGCACTTGATATAGAGAGGAGCATGGTTGATTCACAGGATTATTGGGAGCTTCATAAGAGGAAGTACGGAGATACTTCTTCTGCCTCAGGGAGCAGTAGTAGACAGAGGACTGAGGGTCAGAGACAGAGACCCAGACAGGATCAGGGGCAGAGATTCCAGGACAGGAGACAGGACCGTCCGAGTCAGGAGCAGAGTTCTCAGAGACAGGGACAGCAGGGTCCGCAGCAGCGACAGCAGGGTCCACGACAGGGACAGGGGTCCATATCTGGATTGTATTGTTATGCGTGTGGTCATACTGGGCACATGATATTGGACTGTCCCAGGGCGGATAGCCCATTGTGTTTCTCTTGTGGACTACCAGGACATGTTCAGAGGTATTGCCCGAGGAGTCGTACAGCACCATCAGGCAGAGGACAGGGAGCCCCAGCACTTGCAGCACCAGCACCTAGAGCTCCAGCAGGCAGAGGGGCCAGACCTCCAGCACCACCAGTGAGACAGCAGCAGAGGCAGGGCCAGAGAGCTGGAGTTTATGCAGTTGCACCTGAGCCAGCACCAGAGCGTGATTTTATTGGAGGTAGAGTTTTACTTTTTAGTTTTTGGGCTCGTGTTCTATTTGATACCGGTGCCACGCATTCGTTTATTTCCACCTCTTTTGTTGAGGCATTGGGGTTAGAGATTTCGGATTTGGATAGGAGATTGGTAGTGGATTCTCCGTTGGGGTCAGGTACTGTGGTGAGGAGCATTTGTAGGGGTTGTATTTTTCGATTTGCTGATCACGAGTTTCGAGCAGATTTATATGTTATGGATTTCACTGACTATGATGTGATACCTGGATTGGACTGGTTGACTGACTATGATGTTGTGATAGATTGTACAGAGCGTAGGGTCACGCTGACATCACCATCTGGGCGAGTTAGTTTTTGTGGGTCGCGGGTTGTTACATGTTCACACTTTCTTGACAACCCACGATATACTGACTGTCTAGTGGCGAGCTTGATTTCTACATCGGAGATTGAGGCTAGTACGGCTGTGCCAGTGGTAGAGGAGTATTTGGATGTATTTCCTGATGAGTTACCAGGATTATCACCACAGCGGGAGATTGATTTTGTGATTGAGTTATATCCGGGTACAGACCCGATTTCTATTCCACCGTATAGGATGGCTTCAGCAGAGTTGAGGGAGTTGGATAGGCAGTTGCGGGAGTTGCAGGGTCTAGGATTTATCAGACCCAGTACTTCACCATGGGGTGCTCCAGTCCTCTTCGTGAAGAAGAAGGACGGATCGATGAGGATGTGTGTGGACTACAGGAAGTTGAATAGGGTGACTGTGAAGAATAAGTACCCGTTACCGAGGATAAATGATTTGTTTGATCAGTTGAGGGGTAGTCACTATTACTCCAAGATTGATCTCAGGTCAGGTTATCACCAGTTGAGGATTCGAGAGGAGGACATATCGAAGACGGCATTTCGTACTCGATATGGTCATTATGAGTTTCTGGTCATGCCGTTTGGGCTGACCAATGCCCCAGCAGCTTTTATGGATTTGATGCATAGAGTGTTCAGACAGTATCTTGACCAGTTTGTGATAGTCTTCATCGATGATATATTGGTGTATTCGGCCACAGAGGAGGAGCATAGGGGGCATTTGGAGATTGTTCTGCAGACACTCAGAGAGCATCAGTTGTATGCCAAGCTGAGTAAGTGCGAGTTTTGGGCAACTCAGTTGAAATTCTTGGGGCATGTGATATCCAGAGATGGAGTGGCAGTGGATCCTGCCAAGGTGGAGGCTGTGTTGGATTGGAGGACTCCGAGGACAGTGGGAGAGATTCGTAGTTTCCTGGGATTAGCAGGTTACTACAGGAGGTTTATAGAGGGATTTTCACGGATTGCTTCACCGATGACTGAGTTGACGCGGAAGGGTGTTCCTTTCGTGTGGACTGATAGATGTGAGCAGGCTTTTCGGGAGCTGAAGACCCGACTCACATCACCTCCAGTCCTGACTATTCCAGATAGTGGTATTGGTTATCATGTATATTGTGATGCTTCAGGGATTGGTTTAGGTTGTGTGCTTATGCAGCAGGATAGGGTGGTGGAGTATGCTTCACGACTGTTGAAGCCACATGAGAGGAATTATCCTGTACATGATTTGGAGTTGGCTGCTATAGTGTTTGCACTTAAGCAGTGGAGACATTACCTTTATGGGGAGCAGTTTGAGGTGTTTTCAGATCACAGGAGTTTACGACACTTATTTACACAGAAGGATCTGAATCAGAGGCAGCGGAGATGGATGGAGTACCTTGGAGATTATGATTTCTCATTGCAGTATCATCCAGGCAAGGCCAATGTGGTGGCTGACGCCTTGAGTAGGAAGTTGGCAGTGGCACGACTGTCACTGCGGGAGTTTGAGTTGGTGGACATCATTGGGCAGTACCGACTAGATGTTAGTGACAGGGGTGATAGATGTTCCCTGAGCAGTTTGGTGAGTCGTCCAGCACTAGTACAGAAAGTGTTGGATGCACAGCTTGGTGATGCGATTTTTGATGATATTGAGGATATGGATGGTTGGATTCGAGGTACTGATGGAGGAGTTCGTTTTAGAGGTCGATTAGTGGTTCCAGTAGATGTTGAGTTGAGAGATGAGATACTTAGAGAGGCACACTATTCTCAGTTCGCGATACATCCTGGTGCTACTAAGATGTATCGAGATGTACGGAGACAGTATTGGTGGAGCGGACTGAAGATAGATGTGGCCCAGACTGTGTTGAGATGTCTTACCTGTCAGCAGGTGAAGGCAGAGCATAGGAGACCTCCTGGATTGTTACAGCCGCTTCCATTGCCTGAGTGGAAGTGGGAGCATGTGTGTATGGATTTTGTGATGGGTTTACCGAGGACTGTGAGGAGACATGATACTGTGTGGGTTGTTGTTGATAGATTGACGAAGACTGCTCACTTTTTACCGATTCAGCAGACTGACTCGGTGGAGACACTTACTAGACTTTACATTCGAGAGGTCGTACGGCTACATGGGGTACCCGTGTCTATTGTATCTGACAGGGATCCTCGTTTCACTTCTCGCTTTTGGAGCAGTTTTCAGGACACTCTGGGGACGATGTTGAGTTTTAGTACAGCGTTTCACCCACAGACTGACGGTCAGAGTGAGAGGACTATACAGATTTTGGAGGACATGCTTCGGTCGTGTGTTATGGATTTCAGGGGTGATTGGGAGACGCATATTCCACTGGTAGAGTTTGTGTATAACAACTCTTATTAGAGTAGTATTCAGATGGCACCATTTGAGGCACTTTATGGTAGACCATGTAGGTCACCACTTTGTTGGTCGGAGGTTGGGGACAGACCCCTGTTGGGACCAGATTTGATTCAGCAGACCACTGAGGCTGTGGCAGTTATCAGACAGCGACTTCTGACGGCTCAGTCACGTCAGAAGAGTTATGCAGATCGTAGGCGGAGACCTCTAGAGTTCCAGGTGGGTGATCATGTATTCCTCAAGGTCAGTCCGAAGCGAGGGATACAGCGTTTTGGTAGATCTGGGAAGTTGACTCCTAGGTTTATTGGACCATTTGAGATCTTGGAGAGAGTAGGGAGTTTGGCTTATAGGTTGGCATTGCCACCACAGTTGTCCGGAGTTCATGGTGTATTTCATGTTTCTATGTTACGGAGGTATCATCGGGATCCCTCCCATATTATTGATTGGTCGACTCTGGAGATTGGAGAGGATGCTACCTATGAGGTACGTCCGGTTCAGATTTTGGATAGCCAGATACGGAGATTACGTTCGAAGACCATACCCTTAGTTAAGGTGTTATGGCAGCATTATGGAGTTCAGGAGGCTACCTGGGAGGTAGAGTCAGATATGCGGGAGCGCTATCCAGACTTGTTTACGACCTAGGTATTTTTCGTATTTTATACTAATTATTTTACCTTTGTGTACTTAATAATTACCCTTTAGGTAATTTCGAGGACGAAATTGTTTTCTAAGGGGGGGAGGATGTAATATCCCGAACCCAAAATTTTAAAAAAATATAATAATTTTTCAAATTTAATATTTTTAATAAATACTACATATTTTTAGAAAAATATTGACGCAAGAATCAGCTAAATCGGAGTTGAATTGGATTTGTTATGGATTATAGAAGTTTAAGTAAATATAGGGAAAGACGAGGGGCAAAACCGTCATTTTTCAGAAATCTGGTTTAAACCAGATTTCTCTGGTTTCAGTAGCAGCCGAGAGAGAGAGAGAGAAGGGGGGAGAGAGAGAGAAGGGGGTTTTGTTCGTTTAACGTCCGATCGGAGCAAGTAAGGTGTCAAATCGAAGCTCGTGGTGAGAGGAGCAAAACCCAAGTGGAATCACCGCCATCGGACCACCGTAGACGGCGGAATCGGCCGGAGAAGTTTCGGTTTTTCGAAATTTCAAAGCTCGATCCCGGTCGATTCAGTAGGAATTTTGGAACGAGACAGGTACCATTAGATTTCTGTTGTTGTGGGCTTCGTTTTGATGTAGGAGTGACCGGAAAATTCGCCGGAAAAATGGATTCCGGCGACCGGCCGGCCGAGTTGACTCAGCTCCGGCGAGTTGACTCGGGTTTGACTGAGTTGACCCGTTGACTCGGGTTTGACCCGTTTTGACTGGGTTGACCCGGTTTGACTATTTGACCCGGTTTGACCGTGGACTATTTGACCCGAATTGACTTTTGACCGTTGACTTTTAGGTTGACTTTTGGTTGACTTTTCCGTATTTTGACTGTCGTGTATACGTATCCGTATTTTGATGCAGGAGGTTGATTTGGAGTTTTCAGACGTATTACAGATTAGCTTAGTCGACATTCCAGGTAGGGATTCTGCCCTAGTTCTTATTTGGGGTTCCGGGGGTTCCGTATTCGACGGACTCCTATTTGTCTATTGGTGTGAAATTCCCGGAGGTTGGGAATTTCTCTGTTTATACTCTTATCTGATTTATTTCCGCAATTGCAATATGTTATGATTATATGTGGTTTGTTTGGAGGTATATGTACGACAGACAGTATTTTTGTGCATCGTGTCTCCTGTGGGGCCCACTATCCTGGTGGGGCCCACCTATTCTCTCGTGGGGTCCACTATCCTTGTGGGGCCCACTTATCCTTTTGTGGGGCCCACATCCATTGGTGGGGCCCACCTCCTGATGTCTGGTTTTATCCTCGAGAGTCCGGATAGGATTCCATTATGATGATCTTCTATGATTTGTGAGATTATGGAGGGATGATTTGTAGAGCGTGGGACCCACATCGGGCAACCCAGCTTACTGGATGATTTATCGATGGTTTTGATCGGGTACGTACCTGGAGACCGGATTGAGGTGAGGTACATCCTGGGGGACGCTCTTCGATGTAGGCGATGCTATCGAGTACCTGATGTAGGCTCGATCCTCATCCAATCTGGGGAGTACCTGGACTGGGAGACACCTTGCGGGGATCAGGGTGGGTCCAGGGGAGGATTTTCTGTTGTTATGTGGATATGAGTTGATACGGATTTGTGTTGATACGGATTTGAGTTGATATGGATTTGAGTTGGATTATGATTGAGTACTGATTTGAGAGTTGTACTTGAGGATGGTAGTGGTGGAGCCTACTCGGTATCTACCCTACGGATTGACTGATTGTGATGAGTTGTGATGTGTATCACTTATGGTTTCTCTGTATGTATTCTATATCTTACAGGCTTTCTTACTTTATCTCTGATTTACTGGAGTTCGGTGATACGGGAGTGTATCACTATTTGAGTTTCCTGTTCATTTCACTTACCTCTTGAGCTTTTACTTTCCGTTTATTCTGATGATTGATATTCCTCTACATCCCTACTGAGCTTTGTAGCTCATCCCTTTCATTCACATGACTTCAGGTGAGATAGCCGGAGTGGATGATCAGCGCAGGGATGCGTGAGGCGTGATGTAGCTGGTGTGGGGATGATTTGTCTGTTTTCAGTATCTGTTTTTTCGTATTTATGATATTTGGATTTTTCCGCTGTAGACTCTGGATTGCATATTACATTATGTTTGGAGTATTTGGGATTATGGTTGAGATTTATATATATATATATATATATATATATATATGTGAGATTACTTATGTAGTGTTTGGGTAGTTTGGGGTGTAAATCCGGTTCGGGGAACGGAGGAGTTCCCTGCCGGTCACGTCTCTGGGATTCATGGGTGCTCATCTGCACCTATCTGGGAGAGGGGCGTGACAACTACGGTAAATGACAGCATTTATAAAATCTTCTTTCATGGATGTGTATCCCAACATGGGCAAGAAGAGAAGCCCACCGCAAGAGAATGTTTTATTGTACTAAAAGAAAGTTTTAAAAACCCACTGCAAGATAAAATTTTACTATGCTAAAAGGCAGTGTTTATAAACTTTAGTGTGTATCTCAAAATGAATAAAAACAGAAAATAGTTGGAGTGTTATAAAGTTGAATGAAGTCAGAATTCAAAGAAACAGAAAAATTAAAAAGGGCAATTTGTACTATTCAACAGAAAAAAAATAACATATTTGTGCAATCGCTTTGGGACATTAAAACAGTCCAAAAGAATAGCAAATGTGCAGGATTCACATCTCTTGATATTAAGCAAGCTTCGTAAAAGAAAAAACCTCACGAATGGCAGGAATATCAATCTCCTATTCTTAAAATAGCTGTAAAGAATATCCTTTGGGGTTGAATAATAACTGGTGGAAAAGGGTAAAAGAAAAGGTCCAAACAGCTTCGTACAGAGGAAGATCTAGGCATTGTTATGGGATAAGTGATATTACGTATTATAGGTAAAAGTTGAGTTTGATGACATGTTAGAAATGATAGTGTTCGGTGTGCTAAGTGGTCTCGTATGATGGCACTTGATCAAAAACTTGATTGAACCCAAACTATGTTGGCTTCTACTGAATTAATACATATGGGAACTTTGCAAGAACCTGTCACAAGAGTTATTCTTCAGCTCATAATTGCATGTCTCAAGAGACTAAGAAAGCTATCACCTTCACGGTGTTGGGCATCTCTGGTGAAGCTAATAGTCCATGAAAGCCCAAAATGGGTAGTAGAGAAATTGTCACTTACTCTTTTAGTTGTTTCCTACTTTTAATTTTTTGATCCAACACACTACCACCCTAATAACTCTACTCTGCACATGCCCAAATCATCTTACGCTTACCCTAGATCAAATACTGTTATTTCTTATCCTTTCCTTACTTGTGTTGCTACAAGACCAATTCAACATTGTCATTTACTAATCTATGCCGTACATAATGAAGACAGAAGAGAATACGCACTATTTAAGCAATGATAGAACAATAATCAGCTACGTAAAAACAAAATAAAACTAAAACCACATAATGAAGTTGAAAGAGGGTAAACACAGTTTGAGCAAAGTTAGTATGACAAACAATAACGGGTAAACCAAAAAAAAAGGAGAGAAAAAGAACGCAAAGGTAGTAACCACTGCAAAGGAATTACATGTTGGAATTGAAGCAAAACGAACATACTGAAAGCCAGAAATGATCACATAAAAGCAAGCTTAACCTTTACCAATTGCAGGTAGAATAAGCTCGAGAATAGAGAGGCTGTGTAGTGCAGTTGTAGCAACATAGTTGACAAAGTTAAAGCCTAACGAAAACCAATTCGCACGGAGGAACTCCAATCAAGAGATGTGACTTGATGGTTGACTAGATTCATGAACCACAACAGATTTTTGGTGCACTCGTGTTAATAAAAAGGTTTCCGCAAACTTGCGGATATCGTCGGACAGAAAAATAGCTAACCACGCAAGTTTCTCTCAGAGAAAAAAAGTATACGCCATGATACAAACAAACAGGCGTATGCAACCCAGACAAACCACTGACGGAAGTACGAAATTGACAATGAACTCGCCGACAGAAGCGTGGAAAACCACCAAGTATATATATATACTAGGTATAAGGCCCTCGCGTTGCAACGGGTCATGCTGATGCCCTCCACCCCTTTCTCCAACTCTTCCACAACGCCCATCAATACTCTTGAACGAACTGCTCGTCTCCCTGATCCGTTGGTTGTGATATAGGACTGCCAAGATAGTCCATTTCTGCTTCGAGTTAATGAATAGTTTTGTTTATGAAGGATAAGATGTTTGGTATCAGGGCCCTAATTACAGAGTCCAGGTGCTGAAACCAAGGTCACATAATCAAATTAATAATCCAGAAAAATTGAAACCCTCAATAGTTCGTAGTTCGCAATGTACTGGAAATAGAACCTATGAAAGAAGTTTAGCAAGATACTCCGAACCCATTATACTGGCCAACTGTCCATAACAAAGGGATCAAAAAATTGTGAAGTCACGATCAAATTATAACAGTGATAGATCCCAAAATTGAAGAGCCGCGCCTATTTAATGTCCAATGTTTTGTAAATTACAATTTGCGTTTGATTGTAATCATCGTCTATTTGTGCAGCATCATCAATTATTAGGTCTAACACCACACGACCATATCACTTGAATTATCACACCCAAGTTAACGTTCAATTCAATTGCTTTGAATAAGATGCAATGTTTCAACTTCTCATAATCAAGATTTGATTACTCTATTGGTTTGTCTTTGCCAAGGAACCATATCACTCAGTATAAAAACTCAGCACCCTACAGGCTAAAACCAATGATCCAAAGAAAAGAACAGTGGCTAATCATATAACTTTTACTCGAAATGAACATCTAAGAATTAGCTTACCTGATCAGGGCACTCTCTCCTTACATCAACGGTTACATTGGAGGTTTATAGGCCACAACAATTTTTTAGGGAAAATGGGATATATTGGACTAAAACCAGAAGCTGACAAAGCATATTCAGACTTCAACACTATATAATAGCCATTATATTTATTCCTTTTTTTAATAAATGATCATTGCATAAATAGATGATCATTGCCTGGAAGCCATACCTAGTTTGTATAATTTTATTGACTCATAGCAATTTATCAAGTATCAACCTCTATTAAAGTAGTGAGGTAGCAGTATCATAAAAATAGTACCAAAAATAATTTTTCAGCTAAGCAACAACAGAGGATTAACCAAATCATTAAAAAATGGGGGAAGGCTACAAGAGGGTGATAATGACCACTGTGAGGCCAAACTGCCATTTAAACAATAGCAGAAAATTTCATCCAAAGACCATGTAAATATCTAGAAATCTTTCAAAGCAACAGAAACAAAAAAAATGTAATGTTTATAGCCATGCCTTAAGAATACCATTTCCAACAACTAATCTTAGTGTTTTTGTCCCAACATCATCAATTCCAATGATGAAGGAATTGGAGGCGAGAGGCCATCAGTGACTCTAAAGAGCCCCCTCACCAACTTTAGAACATGTCCCAAGTATTTTTGAATCAATCCACTACCACCAAAATCCAAAAATGTTGCAGATGTCGAATTCCCCTTTGACTGCAGTAAACAATACAAAATAGTCAGCTTATGAACAATGGTCAGCTAAGGAAGTCATAATTATTTTCAGGCCAAGCATTTCTATAGTAAATAATAAAAAAACCGAAAAGGAAAACCGAAACCGCATATTCAGGAAAAAAACAGTAAGATTGAGAAACATAATAAAGTATTAGTATGGTAGATGGTATCACTAATCATTTAATATATAAATAAGACATAAAAATTCAATTTTCCGGTTTCAAACTGAAATGTTATTAAAAAAAATGAAATGTTCTTCTCCCAAACTGATCCGAAATTTACAAACTGTAAAAGCCAAGACCCCACGGAAATCACCAAATGGAACATAGTTAAACTTTTGGTTCGATTTTCGGTGTAGATTTTGTTTTGGAAAAGCCCTAGATTTCATAACAATTAGTCCACAATCACGTGGGGGGAATTACAAATACTTCATAATTAGGGGGCGGGGATTGCACACAACAAAGTTATAACAACTCGTCACTTAATGATGTAATATAAACAATTTATTCTTACTGTTGTACAGAAAAGCAGCAGACCTTGTTTTACCAAGGCATGATTGGGTCAAGTGAATTTATAAATGGAAATAGACCTGCAAATAGAGGTCAGAATCCTTTAGATCAAGTTGATCAACAGGGATAAAAATACAAAGCAATACATAAGAATTTACTATAGAATGCAAGCTTAGGTTCTCACATCACTTCTTCTTTCTCTCCCTCCATCAAATTGAAAGACTTGAACCATGGAAAGCAACTTACCATAAGTTCATCAGCTAGCTCTGAAATTGAGCTTGAGTTCTTTCTTGGCAACCATCCTTCCATTTGTATATGTGATTTTTCTATTTTCGACCTTTATTACATGGCGTATGTCATCTTTTGAACAAATAAAAGGAAATCATTATATAAGTAATATAAGAAATATCTCCATAATTAATACTTATATTGTCAACTTATTTAGAATAAAGAAGTTGGATTACTTGTTAGAATGACATATTGGTAAACTACAGCTATTCATGGGGATATTGAGTTCTTCCTCTGGCAGCTCCCTGATTATAGTCCATGACCAAAAATATGATTGAATAGAGGGTTGTCAGTTAAACTCAAGCAACATTTATAAAAATTTAGAACAGTTTTATGTTTTTACTAGTAAAATAAAGTGTACCATCTAATCATCAACCAGCAGGCCATTGAGGCTCATCATTTGATGTTGAAGAGAAGGGTTTGTTGAATCCCAGATGCTTTGAAGTCCGCATCCTTTCTTACAGCTGCGTCGTCCAATTGTGAGGTATGATAAATAAGTGTATTCCATCTTCAACTTCTATGTCACTGCGATATTTTAAAATTTAATGTTTAAATTGCAGATACACATCTAGCATTTTTTATTGTTTAAAAAGTGCAGTAAGCAAAAGCACACATGTACTATAGTGTTAATGAAGAAAGTATAGTTAACCTTTATTTATTTCCTCAAATATTTCAGGGTAGACTATATTTTTTTTGTATGTTTGATCCTCCTCCGCATCTCGACCTATTAGTATACGAAGTCCAGTAGAGGCTGTCACCCTTGATGCTGCAACATATAGCTGGCCATGCGAGAATACTGGTCTAGGAAGGTATAAACCCACCTTTGCTAGTGTTTGGCCTTGAATTTTATTAATTTTCATTGCATAACAAAGCCTAAGTGGGAATTGCCTACGTCTCATGGTAAATGGCCACTTCGTTTCTGTTGCGGACATGATTATCCTTGGTATGCAAACTTGATCTCCAACATGACTACCACTTATTATTGTTGGTTGAACCACTCTGTCACCCAATCTTGTAACTAATAATCTTGTCCCGTTACACAAACCGTTGCTTTGATCGATGTTCCTCAGCAGCATCACTGGGGTGTTTTCTTTCAAATGTAGGTTATGATTTGGGACTCCATTGAAAGTCAATGAATTTAAAAATTCAGCAGGATACAATAGGTCATCATCATTTGAGCCCCACTGATTTTATAGATTGAGTCAAAGCTGTGATATATTTTCTCATTTGTTGGCACCATAGACAATACATGTGAGTTAATGATGTCAACAGTTTCATTAGTTGCAGTGATAATCGCTCTTTCCTTTAGGTAATCTAGATCGTTGTACATTGCTTTGAAATTACTGTAGATTTCTGAAGTGATGTCCTCGATATCTCCTTTTGCTGCTTGCACGAGCAATTTCTCAGGTATTTTAATCCAAGTAGGATATTCCTCATCATCATGCATTTTAACAATTTCTGCTTTGCCCTCCCCTATGTCTAGGAGCCATTGTGCAAACTGATATAGTTCTTTTATTTGCTGTTTATTGAGGGCAGTTTCAGATAGTCTCATATTCTCTGTTAGATAGAATAGCTTGCATTTAGGCCACAGATGAGACTGAGTTATGCATGCTCTTATGGTATCTTGTCTTGACCCTTTCACAACCACTGGAAGAATCTGCCTAAAGTCACCACCAAGTAACACAGTTTTCCTGCCAAATGGGTAAACTTCATCCTGCTCATGATCAGATGCAACGATATCTATTATAGTCCTGTCTAAAGCCTCGAAACAATAACGGTGAGCCATTGGCACTTCATCCCAAACAATAAGACTTGCACTCTCAATTAATTTTGTCAGATGCGTCCCCTTTTTAATACTGCATGTTGATTCCTCATTAATATCAATTGGAATCTTAAATCTTGAGTGCGCAGTTCTGCCTCCTGGCAATAGCAACGAAGCAATTTCAGAGGATGCCACAGCAAGTACAATTTTACCTTCGGACCTCAAACGATTGATTAGCGCTTTATAGACAAAAGTCTTACCTGTTCCACCATAACCATATAGAAAGAAAAGCCCTCCAGAATTAGTGTATACAGCATCCAAATTGGAGTAAAATATTTTCTTCTGCCCCTCATTCATTTTGTTGGAATATTGGATGTTTTTTTCTTGTAGGTCAGATATATTATAAGCCATCTCTTCTCGCAAAGTTGTATTCCCAACTTCCTGTTCCCTCCCCCTTGTTGGTTCTGGGAGTCTATTCTGACTCAGTGAGGAGCCACCTTTTTTCAAGAGCTTTTCAAGTTCAAATAGTAGTCTGTTCTTCACCTCTTCATCTGAAATATGAAGGTCTGGTATTCCAAGTGACTGTCTAAGTCGAAATACAATATCTTCTTGCATATGTATCAAATTTGACTCAAATAGCTTTAATGCATCAACGACTTCACAGTGAAGCACCAATGTGACATATAAATTCGAAGTTGTCTGGAAGTTGCCCAACCAGCAGCCTGCTCCATTGCTTGCTGCCACTCTTGATCATTCCCAATCAAACCCATCGCTTCACAGGCCTCTTTAAATGTGATGTGAATAATCCCATTAATTGTTCTCACATCAATAAAATTTTTAGGCCCTTTGACATGTGAAAGAAGTATCCTAAGGTAATATGTTTCACCCGCGGAGGGGTGGACATAGTTGATTCTACCAATACATTCACCTCTTTGCCTCCTAAACCAAAATTTATTGGGGCCATCCCATCGCCAGAATGTAGGAAATTCTGCACAAGTAAGTTGTCTTACATCATCAAAATTATTGTTTGTGAACAACCATTCCGTCAACATGGTTTTTTCTATTCCTGGTTGATGCAAAACTGTGTCGACATCTAATTCCCCATCGAAGACTATGTTGTTCATCAAAGGAAGGTGTATAGATAATGTTTCTACACTTGGGTATTTGAAATGAATGTGAAACTCAAATATTCTCCATACAGATTCAGGAGGGGAGACATACCTGCAATCAATATAGCTTTTAACCTCATCGACTACTTTTGGCTGTGAACTTGAAGTTGATGTATGATTTGAACCACCGAAATCTTCCTGTAATAATGCTCTTGTTCTATCAGGTCCTTTGTTGATATATTTAAACAAATATTTAATTGCCCTGGAACGATTACACCATTCAACATTTATATGAGCATCATATCTTAGGAGCAAACCTCTGTTGTATGGGACAACAAATATATTGTCCAGTTCTATGCCAGACTTGACGACCACCATCTTTGTATCACGACGCCTATAAACTGCGAATCCATCTTCACCTATAACTGTCTCCGAGTTTTATTTCTTTGGAAAATGTTTAATGCATTTAACTTTTTTCATGCATGGTGCTTTAGCATTTGCGAAACCATAAGGACCGTGTACCATAAATTTGGTTACTATACTGTACAAAACTGGATCTGTGTCTTTGTTCAGGATTTCTGCAGAGATTATCCTGTCAATATCTGTGGATGTTGGGTATTTATCTTCCGCCTGTAACCAAACTATTATATGAACATGTGGCAGCCCTCTTTTTTGGAACTCAATTGTGTAAATTATAGCGACAACTTTCCCAAAATAGTCCCCCTTTTTGATGTCACAAATCAGTTCTTGTAGTTTCATGTGAAAGACGCGAGTGACAATGTCAGGTCTATCCTCTACTCTTTGTCCTGGTATAATAGCCAAAGCGCTCATAATCTCTGCCCACTTTACATTACATGTGAATGTGATAAATAAATCTGGATTACCTCGAGAACGACAAATTGCCATTGCATCATGGTAATTCTTTATCATATAACGGGGACTTCCGGTAAAGCTAGATGGTAATATAACACGTTGGCCCACAGAACTTCCCGCAACATCGCCCCTTAGAAAAGCATCTTGTACACCACTTAAAATTTCACATCTATAGTGTTCTTTCTGGTGTTTGAATCGTATATATCGCAGCCTTTCATCTTCTATTGATGTAAATGCATCAACAATGTATTGTTGATACAATCGTCCCCCTCTGATCAACAAACAATTGGAACAGTCTCTCTGTTGGAGCATATAACAGTAGAATTCTAGTCTAGTGACATGTCCTCTTTTCAATCGAGGGCCTGCCAAAGTTGTTTGATAAGGAATATCCAACCTATACCCATCTTCACCATATGGAAACAATAATGGGTATTGCATTGCCATGTACAACGGATGCAAATCACTTATACGCTTAAGCCCACCGCCTTGTTGATCAACAATGATGTCACGACCATGGTCTGTGATCCCGATATCACTAACTATCAACGCAGCCATTTCAGGTGCTGATGGTGTGTTGTATTGCAATCCATCAGTGGATCGATTGGCAGATAATTTCAAACAAACTTTACGTGTCTCACCCTCTGTAAAACGATCCCTTGCCATCCGAAATGCTTTGACCAATGGGTTAATTTCGTTGAACATATCAATTAGTTGCTGCACAACTGTCTGGTCAATATGTTTGTCCATCCCAAGTCCAGTAAGCGCAGAAATTCTATTTGATGCCTCATTTTCTGTGTCATAAATATAGAGTTGAGCGAAATGAGGGCTTTGGCCGTCAATAGGAAGAAGAGAACCAATCAAATGATGGTTTTGCCCATTTAATTTAAACACGTACAGCCCTTGACCACTGTTTATATCCCTGTCAATTTTCCCGCCAATTGAGGTGAAGGCAAACATTGAGTTGTACAACCTTATATTCTGGCGGAATATGAATGAAGCTCTGGGACCATCATAAGCCAGTAGAGACATCAAAAGGGGCGGGGTGTGTGAAAACTTGGTAATCCAACACGACCTTGTCTGCAACAGAGAGAAAATATTGGAGCACGACTGCTCATTGACTTCAGACGCTCAGCAAACCAAAATGTAGCACCGCAATGCTGACAATTATAGTTCGGCAACCCAAGATCCAGCGCGAAAGGATTGCTAGCAGCTGGGGGCATAACTACTAAAGATTGTGGTTGATCAACAGATATGACACAGTGACTGGAGCCTTGTTCAGACTCCAGCAGAACTCCAGAGGTTGAAGGACACGACCCAAATCCACTTTCACATTCTATAAGGTGTTGTTCAGATACTCTTCTGCGCTCTTGAATTATTTGTCTCCTCACTGTCCTATGTCCCCTGCTCGATTCCCCCCTTTCCATCCTAAAACAGTCAGTTATTTTTCAATCAAATGTTAACTAATGCATTATTGAAACGCAAACATATAGATGCACCAACTTATATACCAAATAAATTATGATGTTTATTAAAGATTTCTCCTCCAGACATGAATTAGAATAATAAGCTAAAGCAACTGATTGTGAATATAAGAGGACAAATAATTTTTAGAAGAAATAAATTCTCAGGTAGTTAAACAGAGGATTTTAAACAGCTGAAAATAAAAAACAGAAACCATTTTTTTCTTGTGTCATAACTCATAGGAATAGTTTTTGTAAATTATCACTATATGTAGTTAAATAAAAACACATTCGCCCTACCAATTAGAAGAGTTTTCTTTCGCAGTACAGCGGGCGGATTTTTATCAGAATGTACATACAATCAAATGATACAGTATATAGTAGTTTAATGCATTTGGTTAAAAATAATTGAGTTGGATTGAAAGAAAGTGGCAGTAACGAAATTAATATCGTAGAAGAAATATATTGAGTGCAAATTTGTTGGGCAATGATAATAAACAAAAGAACTCAATAAAGGAAATATTACTTAGACAGAGAAATAAATGATCATAAAATATGAGAAATTAGAGCAAGTCGGAGGTGTAATTCATCCACTTATACGCTGATTATTGAGTGTTGTGGCATTTTCTAAATTCAAACATAATCTCAAGTAGAAGAACAATATAAATAATATAAGCAAATATGAAATATTGAAGCATGTACAATGTCTAATGGCATCCCAATCAACATATATGCATAACAAATCAAAAGGAAGACAACGAAATGAGTAGTCGTTGAAGTTAAAAATGACTTTGAAGGTTGTGGAGTAAAGTGAGGGTTAACTAACCTGTGTAGCAGCAAGATATTCGAAAGCACAAGGGTATTGTCACAAAGGTTGGTAAAACAGTGCAGAGTTGTAACTGAAAAGTAATATCCTGGAAACCAAAAAAAGAATCGCGTAAGGCGAGTGGAGATTTAGAGAGATTTTGATTCATATCCCACCAGGTCATCATGCAGTAATTAGAGAGGTTATATGTGATATGATTCACATTCCATAATCACAATGGAAGACTTCAAAAACCCCAATCACCAGCAACCCATTTAGAACAAAGTGAATGCAAAATAATAGACACCTTAGCTAGTTTAGTTAGTCAAAATCCAAAGAGAAGCAAAATAAGGGGAAAATAAGTCCTAAGTAGTTGAATCACAAACAAATTTTTTTTGCTTCAGTCTATATCACGAACAAAATAAGTACACCTTAGGCACCTCTAATTGATTAAATCTAATTGAGCATTTAGTCATAGCCTTACGTTTCAAAGACTACTCAGTTAGGCTATGACTGTCTTATAAGGCGTGTGAAGTGAGCCTCAAGGTGTTACAACCTCGACTAAATGCTCTACTCTTGTATTGACTATTATTTGAAATCACTAGGCTAACACAAGAGGGGGGGTGAATTGTGTTTTAAAAAATTAAGTATAAACCCCAAGTACAAAACCACAACCTAAAAACTCACAAATGATTAAGGCAATGTCAAGAATGCAAATCTGTGCACTAATCGTGTAAATGCAATTTGACCTAGCAATTCAACTCGGAATGTAACGAAATTTGATATGAAATATTACAACACCTCAATGAACACTATATCAAAAATTCAGCTCAAAATTTGAAGTCTAGCTATATGAACAATTCACGGACAGATTGGTATTCTAGAAAATTAACAATCAAAAGTATACCTAGAATTCAATAATCACAAGTTGTTCAACCACAAGCAATATCCCAACAAGCAATGGCAGCAAGCAACACCCTAATATCAACTTCTAAGGCACACAAATCACCAATAACACCAATAGAATGATAATAAAAAACAAGTCACTACAAGGCAAAAAGTTTAACACACAAACAAGCAAGGAAATCAAAATAGTGTGCACAAGGATATATAGTGGTTCGGTGCTCACACCTACATCCACTACCTAAGCCCTCAAACTTAGGATTTCCCAATTCACTAAAGGATATATGTGGTTTTGCAAGTTCACCAAAAACTTAGGGTTTCCAAGAACACCCCAAACTTGTACACCAACAAGGTTTGAAGCTAACCTTAAACTTTCACACACCTCTCAAAGGTAATGCCCTCAAAAGGGACTTTTACAAGTATTTGGATTTTGGTTCTCTCAAGATTAGCTCTAGGCTATATATGATTGGAGAACACTCAAATTCACAAGATGTTGCTCAAATGGGTTTGGATTCAAATGTGTAGCAAACACTCTTGTAATCTCACACAAAGCTCACACTAGATCAAGAATAGGTTTAGGTGAAGCTTTGTTGAAGAACTCTCAAGAACACACCAAGAGTACCCACGAGTCGAAAGATTTTGGGGTGGTTCAAGGAGTTTTTGGATCTCTCTTTCAAATAGGAAGATGATGGCTTGAATGTAATCAAAGTGGTAGCAAGAGATCGCAAAGAAGAAGCTTGAATCAAGAAGATGAAGTTGAGAGCAAGTAGGCTTGAATAGTTAGTCAATCTTTTGCAAAAGCTTCTTCCCCCACCTAGACGTTGCTGCCCCCTATTGTTCATTCCAAACAAAACACAAACTTAGCCATTGGATCAACACCTCTTCAAATCTTGGCCTTCCATTTTCTGTAAAATTTGGACCCTTCTGTAATTCAACCACTCTAATCCCATCCTTCAAAAATAGTGCCGTTGGCATCATTTTGTCAAGAGTTGTCATTTTGAGTTGCACCTTGTTTGGATCAATCATATGAGTCTTCTTCATGAAGCAACTCTCTCTCAAGGAATGCCAAACAAGTCCATCTTAAATTCTGAAAAATATTATAAATTTATGTCATCTTGTCTCTTCCTTGTCTCCATAGTGCAAGTGTTAGGCACACTAACAACCAAGTATTTCAAACTTGTATTCCCTCTACTTTGTTGACTCCAAAACAAATAATAAAGCTTCTAGAAGTTCTTGAGTTAATTCTCCAGCAATAATAACACAAGGCACACGGCTGGAACCACTTCTTGCACACAAAATGTCAAACTTGAACCAAATAGGGTTGACCATGTCCAAACTTGTCTAAATGAGCTTCAAATCATGATGCACAAATTTTCTCAATAGAATCAGGTTCATGATACTTCAAATAGGCTCATGATGATCAGTTGATTAAGCCTACAAAAAGAATAGATGACAAAACATCCCATTTTTGCTTGTAAGCTCAAAGAGCTTCAATGCTAGCATTTAGGTTAATCAACATGTTATAAGCTTAATAAAATACAAGTAAGCACATGATAAATCATTTCATATATAATTGAATGTGCATACAAAATTTCACTTATAACTGAGGTCATTTGGTCATTCAATTTGATCATGCAAATCTCAACTAGCCCAGTTTAATGACTGCACAGCTGAATTAATTTCAACAGACAAATTGAACCTGATAAACTTAAAATTGACCTGACAATATTTAACAATGAAAAATTCCAGAGTGTCTTAAATAATTTTCAGAACAAGAATCAAGTCAATCAGAGCTCATGTGAATAAGTTATGATTGTTCAACCAACATGTGCGCAGTGTGATGTTGTGACAGATTTTAGCATCGAAAAATAAGTCAGTCCAGATTCATCCAATTTATATCAAACATGATCAAACATGATTCCAAAGATATATAATGAAGCTTAAATCAGTAGATATAATTCATTTCATGATTTATCCAAATTTATCCAAAGTTAAGCACAATCAAATAGTCCAATATGTATTTTTGCATCAAAACACAAATGTAGGACCTATGGTCCAACATTATTATCCTCTTGTATTGAAGATTATTATCCCTCAAAGAAAGTATGCATGTTTACTGATCTTTTTAGACTCATCGTATAGTTGAAAAGTATGGCTGATGGATTTCATGCTTCAAAAATGGAAATATTGTAAATTACAGTACATTTTGTCCAACACAAGGATAACGTAACTGTCCTTGTTGACTCATGATAATATGAATTTAGGGGTAAAAGGAGTGGGAGATTGCTTTCCCTTTCGTTCAACTCTTGCTTGACTCCATATTAACATTGTTATTCCTGTTGTTAATGGTTTCCTCACATCACATATATGATAATTCATGACCAGACAACCTTTTTTAAATATTTTATACACTTTGCAAAGCTAAAACTAAAAAAAAAATACTTTTCTTATGGTATTAGTGTTTGTATATCTGTCCCAGACTGGATCAGGGGCAAATTGGGTTGAAGAAAAATGTCCTTGTACTGATATGGTATCATGTTTTTTTTTTAAGTCTAAAATTAGTATAAATGCTCATCATGAAGGCATCATTTTTGTCTTTGGGTCATCACCGTAACAGATGAAAAGTAAAGAAAGGCATACACTACAAGTAATTGTGAAGGGGCCTTAAAAAATTATTAATATGAACTAAATATGGGCATTTAGCACAGGTACATTTGCAAGTAGAGTTTTAAAAAATGGAAGGAAAAATTTAGATGGAATCTAAAGATGGCCAACCTGGTTAAAAAATGACCATTGCTAATATCCGGAGCAACAAATCCAACACGCTATTGAACGGGATACAAAGCAACTCTTAACTGAAGGGAAAAAAAACCCCACAACAAAAACACTCAGAAGCTGCTGATCAATATATACATATCAAGAAAACAAACATAGTGAATGCATTCCCATAACCATAAGAACAGCAAAATAAGGAAGTACGAACACCAAGATTTGACCAGTGCATTTTATAAGTAATAGAAGCAGTGAGAAAGAAGCAAAAATAAAATGTATGAATCAAAACTAATAAGACACCATGAGCATATGCGCAAGAAATGACAAATACATCTAGACATATCCAATTATTTGAATCACGTTCCTTTAATTAGTTGCGCACAAACATGGAAAGCAAAAAGCCTCTTAAACCTGATGAACCTCTCCTTTTTAACATACTACAGTCATAGCCGCCATTCTCAAAGAAACAAAATTTTCCAAAAGTTAAATCTATAGTTCTTTCTTAACCCACATCAAAACTATCAAAAGAAACCTCGCCAAAATAATCTCACCTGAATGCGAACAAATCAAAACTAAAATTGACAGGAAAAAGCACCAATTCAACCAATGAAACCATATGAGATGAAAGGAAAGCTCACAGGAAACCCGAAGTCAATGACGAAGCAAAAACAACTCATTGGCCTGATGGAGACCAACTTTCCCAGAAGATGCCAACAAATTGCCCCAACCCACGCAGTCGAAGCTGAAGAGACACAACCAAGCATTAATCAAACAACTCAACGGGAAGAGAAGACGAAGATGTTGTGGGGATTGATTGAACCGACGCCATTAAAAAATATAGAAACTGACATGATCGCGACAGACACGAAGGCAATGGAGACTGAGAAAGAAAGGGCTTACCTGGAACAACCGAAGACGCGAGGAAATGTCAACCAACACAACTACTCTACGCAGCTGAAAATGAGCAAAGGGGCAAAAGATCAGCAACAACGAAGCACAAACCAAAGAAAGACGAAGAAGAAGCTCAGGATGTACTCACAAAAGCGGAAAGATAGGGGAAAAGCAAAGACGAAGTCACAGCGAACAAATCCAATTAGCATGTGAAAACTGATCAGACAGATACATGCAGTTGGAGTGCGAAGGTAAGAACCGCACAGAATTTGGGCAAAATTAGACCCTTAATAACTAGGGTTTAGCCAATGATCAAGAAAAGCCAACAAAGTAAAGCAGAGTACAAACCTGGAAGTCGGAGAATGTGTGAAGAAGAATCCGATTGACTGGAACAATGTGGCGACCAATGCGAAAATCGACCCCTTTCACCAGCGTTTCACTGCAGATGAACACGGGATTTAAAGTTCGTTAGGACTGAAGGTGCATGAACATAGCATAGGCTGATATCCTCGGCCTTGCCTTAACAAAAGTAAACATTTTCACCAAAAGTAAGAACGGAGGAAGGTATTTAAGCAACTGAAGATACTAACTCACCAGAGATTCGGATGTAGCATCCAAATACTCTATTGCAGCATCCACATCCAACACACAACTAGGAGCATGGGAGCGACTAATAGTGTACATCAACCATCCAGATTCAGAAAGAGAGTCCGTATTGCTGCTACCAGTATCCTTAACGATTCATATTAGGTTTTTTGCCTTTTTCACAATCGTGAGGGATGAGAGACGAAGGAAGGGTGTCTTTTCTTTTTGTGTGACAATCGTGAGGGACGAAGCGAGGCGGATCATTGAAACAATGTCGTTTTGAGTGGCTGGGAGTACCTAACGATGTCGTTTTCCGTGGATGGGCGAAGACAACGCGCACGGTGGAGATGAACAGTAGGGACTCGCTGTGTAGATGCGGGGAATCCTGCAAGATTATATATATATATATATATATATATATATATATATATATGAACTGTTACAAACCTATGCCATGCTCTATTTTTGCATCATTATGTAACACATTTTATATTTTAGGTTACGGTTTTTTATTATATGTTTTAAAAAAATAGCTTAAATTTGTTTTATAATCATTTTTTATTATTTAATTTTTTAACAAATATTTATTGATTGTTATGCATGTTGATTAATCAAAACTACTTCCAAATCAAAAATCTCTTTCATTATTGTGGTAGGCAAGAAAATTATTTTAAGATTTTTAAATAGAGGATTATAGTCCCCTTTATTTTCAACCACTCTAAAATTTGTGGCTTGATATATCACTCCCTCTTTTAATGTTGATTTGAACACTTCAATATGATTCTTGCAGGTCAGAGCATGCATCATCATATGATGCACAATTATATTTGTTATATATTAGTTGTTAGTAAAGCACAAACATTATAAATCTCATATGTCGAATTATTTGCATACCTTTTCATCTAGGAGAATAATGTTTGTGCTTATAAACTCTTTGATCTTGATATTTCATAGAATCCCATAGCCTAATAAGCCTGACGTATATATTCCAGTTGATCTTGGTTTGATCAATTTTACATAAGTTGTTTTTTCGTGATTTTTTATCAAATGATTTGTATAGAAGTTGTTTGTGTGTGGGATGTGTGGATGATCCAATTGTATGGTGTATTTATAGGGTTGTATTGAATAAAATTTTATATAACGTGTTTAATGTTTGTTGACCAAGTTAATTGTTTTCATTTTGAGTTTACTATTTGATGAATGAATGTACAATATGAAGTGTACGTGGGGCAAGTGATTTGTGAATGGATTGACTAAATTCATGGATTTATTGAATTTATAAACATTGTTCTATTGAACAAATTCATGGTATTAAATTTAGTTAATTTTCTTATGGGAAATCTACTTTGATATCATAGGAGGTCGTGAAAGTTGGATTGACCACATTCACTTTTTTTTTTTCCGATAGTACTAGGTATACAAAGAAGATATACCCCTAATGATACATAATCTACGTGGTTTGCAACATAGACATGCTGATTCATTGGTTTTAAAATTTACAATGTCAAAAAGGATGTGACTTGTTGGATCAATTTTGACCGCAAAAAGCATAAACTACACCACCTTTTAACCACAGTTACGTTGGTTACCATAATAACGTTTCCCGAGGTAAGCTGAAACCCATTTGATCAAAAGCTTTTTCGAATCATCCCAGCTTCTCTCTTGCTTCTAAAGCGGTGTGCAATGATTTTCAGAGAAGAAGTATCGCATCTTGCCGCGAAGTAATCTGAACAGCTTCAGTCCATTAAAAGGTACAAAAATCACTATTTTTACAGTATTTGGTGCAATTTTTTGAGCTTTTCTTTTTCATTGTTATATAAGTGGAACTTCATAACTCCATAATCTAAAACCCCAATATTTTAAATCGATTGCATGTCATATTCGAAGAAAGATTGATTGGTGATCATGAAGATAGTTATAGAGGCTTTCCTCGTTCTTAGACTGATTATGATTGACTTTTACGATCATTACATTGGTTGTCTATCAGTGTTTTACTTGTTTTATTTGTTTTCTGTCGAAAAAATTTCATATAGGAACTTTGTGATTGATGAAGTTCAACTGTAACTGAATGGACAATGGGATTGCTATGCTTATGTATAAACATATTCAATACAAGACCCCTTTGATTTTTATGTTTGTGTGTGTAATGTATTTACCCTTATTACATTGACGAGGTTATGTATTAGTTTCCTCCTATTAGATTTATTTATAAACTGGACAATATGGACTTACAAATGTAACTGATATGCTCATGACATTGTAATTTAAGAATTTATGACATTGTATAAACAGATTCAATATATTTAAACTTATTACCTAGGCATAGTTAGCTCACTCATATTACATTAGTTCATAGAAAGATTGCATTGTAACTACTTCATTGTTATTGAGATTGCCAAAGATAGTTTGTCACAAAAGAAAAAACTTGCAAAGGCATCTGTCAATATTAAATCTTCTTCAGTGAAGAAAGTTTGGAAAATGTAGTTCAAGTCTAATATTGGTGCAGTAAGAACACTACTCAGAAGCCTCAAATTAAAGAACAAGCATTTGACTTTCCTCAAGAAGACACCTTTCTGTTTTTTGTTCAAGAAACTAATGCATCAAGATCACCAAGATTTGAAGTTTAAAAATAATGAGAGCGTAATATGTGACATTATCATATCGTACGGCAAAAGCAGAGGTTGCTTCAGAATTGGAACCAAAAACCTACAATTGAATGACACCGACGTCACACTAATATTTGGTGTTGTTTCCGTTGCCAGGAATATGAAAATCAAGAGAATGGCAAAACCAACGATGAATGTTTTTGTCAATAAAAGATTTGACGAAATTCCCACCATGAAGTCAACAAACATCAAGGCAACACTAGAATTAGCAGTTTTTGGTGAATCGGATACAGATGCTAAGGATGTAGCTCAATTGCTTATGCTCTATGCTAGTCTGAGACTATTTTTCTCTACCAGAGCTGACCACATCCCATGGGCCTTCATCAACTATGTTCAAGATTTGGATGATGCCAAACGTTACAACTGGACGAAAGCCATTTCAGATCATTTCCTTGAGTCGATCAAAAAGAATCACACTCAAACTCAAAAGGTTATAGGATGTGTATCTTTGTTGTCGGTGAGCAACTTTTTCCAGACTTATAAAGTATATAGTATATAGTAAGCACATTTTTCAATATTATTATATGAACTAACCAATTATCTTACACTTCTTTGTAGTATTCGAAGGAACAAAGGTTTTCCCCTAGTCAATGCTAAGTTTTTTCCTCATTTCCTAAAGTGGGACATAAGTGTACTGTGAAAGGATTTTAAGATAAAATTCATGGACAACTTGAAGGGGAAGAAGGTAAAGGCATTTTTATTTCCATATACTACATGTAAATATTTTGACATCGAATGATGGTTGTCAAAATATGAGACAATTTGATTGCACTGAGGGTGATAATGCAATATTAACATTATTATGACATTGTAGTTCGCTATTATTGCATTGTATAATTACTGTTAACATAATATTTATCACCAAATCACTTTTCTTTGATGATCTTAGGTAGCACATGTAATTGATGAGGAGTTGGTGATGACTGAAAAGGAAACTGAAACGATAAATGCTCAACAAGCAATTTGAATATCCGAATGCGAGGGACGAACACCATGTATTAGTTTAGACGAAATCATTGACGGAACCACTGGTTCAAGAACTCCATCATCACATTACCATAGAGAACAACAATTTGATAGTGACAGCACCCCAATTATTGGGCACCACACGCTATTTGATGTTGAAATTGGTGCGACATCTAATCTCAATGTAGAAAAAAATCCAAAAGAAACACCCAACAAAACAAACACTAGTCTAAGCGATACATTGTTGAAAATGCAAGCCATAGAGCAAGAGAAGAACGTGGCAAACAAAGAGAACAAACAAATGCATATTGAGATTGTTGTACAGATAAAAGAAAAAGGAAAAAACGCAGCTTGACATGCAGAAAATGAGTTACGAAGTGTTTTAAAATTATGTGAAACCCAAAGAGATACAACTAAAGTCCGTTATCATCAACTATTTAACACCTAAGGACATGGCCACACTCCAGTTCATTTCAAAGCAGAGGAAAGAGAGGTAAGTGCTCATATACTTACACTATTTGACAAAGTAATTGTAATTACACTGTCTCATTTTACTATGACCTTGTGGATACTGCGACAGTGTTATGGTTTGGTATGGGGAAAACTACTTGTTTTGGAGTGACAATGTATGTCTAGTCAATTGTGAGATGGTGTCCAACAATGTGAGTATATAATGTTTCTATTTTCGTCTCAAGAAAAATCTGTCCATGTACACTTAATATTTTTCATTCGATATTGAATTTTTTGTAGGTCATCAATGTGTACGCCGAACATCTCACTATTATTCAAGGCAGTGTCGATCTGGACTTCATTATTTGCACCCAAACTGGTAGGTCTCTTGTGGTGACAGGTTCTTCGATGACGTTGCTACAGATGAATCGATGGGATTTGATGCAAAAACATATGACGGATAAGTTGCGCTGTAGTGTGGGAAAATTCAGGTACACCATATTTCCTATCTTTTGCGCAGGAAATCGTAGAACTGCCAACCACTAGACCCTCCTATTTTGGACTGCAAGGAAAAATTCTGGCTTCATTACAATTCCATGCTGTTAATAAACAAAAGGAGCAAAGAGCCATATTAGAAAGACGCGGAGAAAATGGTAAATATTTGTCAACATTAACTATGTGTTTGAACCAAACACTACATACTGACTATTTTTTGAAATGAACTTGTTTTTAAGGTTGATTATTGTGATGGAATCTTCCATACACTCGATCAAAGTCAAGCCTAGAACCCAAAAAATCAGACAGCAATCTGACACATGGTTTGTCTCTATTTTGTAACTATGTTGCAGCACAAAAATACATACATATACGTATTTCTTAATTGCAGTGTCGATTGTGAAATTATATGTATGTACACCATGGACAGTCTCTTCAACCATAAAAAAATACCAAACAAACTCCTCCCAGATGAGTTACTCAAGTTTCGCACGTGTTTAATCCATGATTTCATCAACGATCCTAAACATGGTTGGCACATAAGGAAATGAAATGACTCCAGCTTGCTGTATTTTGTAGTCTATTAACATCATGTATGATGGTATTTTGATATGGACATCTATGGTAGTATTTATTATGTGTAGAACATATGAATGACATTTCGTATGAGTATTTGCTCTGTACAAATATGGTATTAATCGCACTAGTTTTAGTTACCTATAATACTATTTTACTTGTTTCATACTAAAAAATTGGTGTAAATCACTTGATAAGCATGCCCCATTAACATGCTAAAATAAATTAACAAGGTAACAAGTACAACTGGAAAATGTAATTTGTAAAAATCTCATTATTATTAAGACACCAACATCTGTAATTATCATTAATGGAGAATGTATTTGCATTATTGAAGAATGTAATTGGTATAGAAGATAATGTAATTATGAACTTAACAATGTAATAATAACCTTAACAGAAACAACATGTATTACCATAACAATCACAATGCCATTTAACCTAGTCCACAATCAACATTAAAATTAGTCCACAAACAAGAACATAAAGGAAAAAAGTTTGACAACTACAACATCCCACCTCACAGAATACATTAAGGATAAACAACATTCAATCAAAACACCCAAATTAAAGAATTTCCACATCCTCGTTTGATCGAGATGTTACACCTACGATGCTACAACTTCCCAGGTGACATTTTCTTCCCTAAATCTTCTTTTTCATGACACTTCGCGGACTTCCTTTATCTCTCTTAGCTACTGGATCATTTGAATTCGACGTCCCTTGGAACGAACATGTACGTGTGACCAATGTCAAAATGTTTGAAGACTCATCAATCCATTTCAAGACATTGGTGTAACAAGCCTCGTTTTCAGCGGCCAAGTCAGCAAAACCATGAAAGGATTTGCACATAACATTAGGGTTTTGTGCAAATAGGTCACTAAAAGATTGCCCAAATTGCAATTAGGTCACTCACCGGAATCTGGTATTGGAGATGATGTATTAATATATTTTTGAAATACTTGAAGTTGTATTGTCTATATAAGTGACCAGATTGTTTACTAAGAAAACATTGAGTGACCTATTTGTGAATAAACATTAACTGCAATGTCCACGTCAAAATTTCAGCCATAATGCTCAAATGCCAATTCAATCAAAATGACACGTGAGAATGTCCATATCATCATCATCGTTCCACGCCAGCTCTGGTAATCAGAAAATTGGACCGAAGTGAACCAATTGCTTACAATTGGAACATTTAGTGATGAAAATTGAAGTATTTTTCGGTGAGTCACCTAATTGCAATTTGGGCCATCTTTCAGTGACCTATTTGCACAATACCCCATAACATTATAATGTTGCTGCTCAATAGTTTAGGTCCATCCAACATAGCTGACCTTCACCCATGAGTTACATCTCCTCACATCCTTCCTCCCTCCATTGCCTAGAAATATACATCGAAGGCAACAAGTACTCACAATACCTTTGAACTAAAAGTTTAAACAGCAACCACTCACTTCAAGGCCATCATACAAAAACCTGGAATATTACCTTCTTCTTGCCACCTTTCCCATATACCACATCTTCATTAACGTAATACCGCTCATGATATGGAAGCTTATTTGTGGATCTAATATTACAGTACATCATTGCAATGAACTCTTTCTAAATTTAAATGAACTTTCATGTTGTATATAGATTTTGAATTTGCTTCTTCATATCATAAATTGAAGAACAAGAAATCTACTTATTTAACGACTCAAAATTGGCAAGCTTCTCCTTCTCAATCTTCTTACATAATCCACTATCATACTGCTCCACAAATTGTTTAAAAGTTTTCTTTGAGTTCATTTAACCATCGAATAATGCATTCATACTCACTCCGACTAGTTGTCAACATTCTAGCCAAAAAATGTCTCTTAATAAATATTGGAACCCACAATTCCTTCTTAGAATACAATTGAGACAGCCATTCATTTCCCTCCAAACATATATGCACATCAACATTCTCCACGTCACTGATGAACAATAAGAATACAAAAAATTAGAACATAATTTCAAGATAATGTAGCTTTATTACTTTGGTTAACTTCTAACTACAATGTTCATGTCTAAGTGCAATTATGTAAATAACAATGTAATTAAAACATTGCCAAAAATAAAAACCAATTATCATTACCTTCAAAATCATCAACACTTTGTGAATCATAGGCAACAGCGCCTAACAAGAGAGTGATGCCTTCATATTGATTATGAGAACACAATTTCTCAGACACCTTTTTCATTATATGCCACAAACACCATCTATGTCTTGAGTTAGGGAAAATAATGTCAATCCCATTCTTCACTGCCCTATCTTGGTCAGGATAATGCCCTATGGAGGAACACCACCCATGCAAGCCAACCAGGTACTGAATAGCTAAACAAATGTGTTTGTGTCTTCACTTGATATGAGTTCACAACCAAGTAATATGGAATGACCATGGTGATTAACATCAACAAAGGGGCAAATGGCATATCATACTTGCTTGTGAGATACATGGTATCAAATGTAATAACATCACAATTTTTTTGATATGCAGCTCTGCTACGAGGATCTGCCCAAAACACATTCCGCAATCTACCATCATCATCCCAGTCAATAAGAGAGAAGAAATCATCATTATTAGACTACATTCTTAGAAAAATATCATTGCATCGCCAACACCGAGTTGAATTCATCTTGCTCTAGCAATGACGTTCCGAGTATCGGTATCCCTCTCTAAGAAAGGCAATCCCTCATGCCCATCAGCATCAATAACAAATGAATTATGGCTCTTATTCAGTCTAATACCAGAGATGTCATTAATCTCCAACTACCTCTTTATGTGTGGGCTTATCTCTCTATTACATTTGAAGAATCTTGATTGACTCATACTCAATACGTGGTTATGATCATCATCAAACATAGTAATCTCCTATTTTCCATTAGCAGCCAATCAAGCAATCAATCTGGTCTTACACTCACTCTTATAATGAGCACGATGATTAATCAATATCTTAGAATACGACTAAAATATTTATCCAACCGCTCGCAAGTAAATGTCAAATACCTATGAATTTCGTTAACATCCTTATAAATATACCTTTTCTTCATCAAAAACCCATTTGCAACACCATAGTCATGATAAAACTTGAACATGTCATCAATGGAGTCAAACAACATCTCTGGCATCGGCACATTAGCTCCCACAGGCTCGACAAGCTCATATACACTCTCAACTGGCTCTATCATATTAAGAATCATACCATTGCATGTATAACAAAAATGAATCATCAACATGTGTTATAGATTACATCATCGCCACAGGAAAAACAACAAAAAATGTTATTATTAATTAATTATATCATTTCCACACATGCCATGTGTTTATAACATTGCAACTTATAATGCATTTAAGGGAAACAAAACATAGAGCCTAAAAACCATAAGCAATGACATTATTACAATGTCGACACTATTTATTACCACATTTCCACACATGCCAGGTGTCTATTACATTGTCGGCAACCCACTAAATGAAACTAAGACACAAAACCAAAGAACCATGACCAATGGTATTATTACAATGTTGACACCATTTATTACAACATTTTAACTCACTCATATCTATAATACATTGTCATTTTCTAAGGCAGCAACCTATATAATGAAACTCAAACCTCCAGCTATAGTGGTCCGTACCATACATACCAGCAGTACACACAATTTCTTCACTTTCTCCAGAAAATGAAATTGAAACAAATAAAAGATCTATATATTGTCATAACCTCTCTATCTTGAATTCATACGAAACCCAGATCCACATTATTAACAACATATGGAATTAACAAAAACAGAAATGATTAAGAAAATAAAAAGATCTAAATGTTTACATCGCCACTGGAAGCTTGAAACATATGAAAAACACACCATGGAAACCCAAAAAAAATCTGTCTTTGTATTACCTTAATGATTGCAATGGCGATGACACTACTTTCACTCCGGATTCTTTTATTTCTCATAAAAAAAACTTTAGATCGAACTAGGTGAGAGCTAGACTAAAGCAAGCCATGTCCAACTATGGTAAAAAGCTTTAGTTAACATAAAAAGAACGAGAAGTGGGAATTGCAGAACCCGAGGCTAGAATTAGGTTTTTCTTACAAAACAATTACTTTGACTTTTTTTTTTACAAATTTTTGTGGCATGATGACTTGTCATGCCACATAAATTATATACACTTATGGAAGCTTAGTTTAGGGATGAATATCATTTTTCTTTTTTATTTGTTTCTTATTTTTCAATGAGTTGGCATAATTCATGAATTTTTTGTAATTATTGTAATTTTTCATTTGTGAAAATAATGATATTGGATTCTTTTTTTATGAAGACCTTCTTTGATATCATGGGAGCGCGTGCAAGTAGCAATGACCTCATACAGTTGTTCTTAAAAAAAATTGTCAATTCTCAATAGATAGCCTTAAATCGTGAATTTATTGTAATTATAAGTACTCATTCTGTCCTATTTTGATTGTCCTCTTCACTTTTTCACACAGTTTAAGAAAGTATTTAATTTCCTTTCAATTTGACGTTTATACCCTTATCTATAATGACAAATACTTTCGCATCATAAAAAGTTAATTAATGTGCATGCTTATTGAGTCAATTGTTGAGCTTTTCAAGTTAAGGGTAAAATGAAAAAAAATAGTTTTCATTGATTGAAATGGACATGTATTTTGGGACATCCCAAAAAGAAATAAATGAGAATTAAAATGGGACGGAGGGAGTACATTTTTTTTCCATTTATGAAATTGATGTCATTAAATTCATTTAATTTTTTAATGCAAAAGCTTCTTGGAAGAGCGTGCAAGTTGGGTTGGCTAAAAACATTAATTTATTGGAATTGTTAACAATTTTTCTATTTATGAATTTAATGACATTAATGTTTTCTATGGGTAGTCTTCTTTGATATCATGGGAAGGCATGCGGATTGGGATTACAACACACACTTTTTTTTCTTTTTTTGGTGCTAGCTTAAATCATGATTTATTACTAATTATTAGAATTTTCCATTTTTGAAACTTGACGACATTAAATACAACTTTTTTTTAAAAAAAAATTAATCATTTCTGGTATCATGAGAGCCCGTTCTAATCATATTGACTTGATACACATACACTTGTTCCTTTAATTATTTATTTTTTAAATTTAATTAATTAAAAATTCCACATGACAATCATAATATGAGCATGATTACTAACTGATGTGGCATATCTAACATTTCACTATACTTTTTCTGGGGACGTGTTATGGTCACATCTACCATTTGGCGATATTATAAACCGCCTCGATGAAGCACTTTCGTTGGTCCACGTATTGTGGGACTACCTCTAACAATTAAACATGTGAACATTTTTTTAAAAAAAAATGCTTTACTGTTATGCCAAAAGACCAGGACTAACGATGGATTAAAATTACTAACAGCATCGTTAGTGTGTAATTACGAAAATGGGCTAGGATTTTACCCTATTTATAATATCATTTCATGGTTCTCTCCTTCGAGAATTGATCGACTGTGATACATATTTTCAACTTCCATTTCTTCTCAGAGAAGTTGTTCTCTTCGTGATCGTTCTCCATTCCTTTGGTTGAAAAATCGAACATGAAGATGGCACCGGTGTCGTCTAGGTTAGGGTTTTCCTCTTCTGCCTAACATTTTTAGCAAGGATGTACGATAAAAAAAATCTCATTTTATTGCATGTAGATTAAAATATTTAAAATGAGTCATCTTAATACATTGTCGATAACTTGGTGTCGATGCTAAATTTTCCCCGAATGTATTTTAATGCTCAAAGAAGTAAAAATGCTTAAGGAAATAATGTAAATATATGTGGTTCAAAAACTTATCTACATCCACGGGATGGTCTGATATTTTATTAAGTAATCAACTGTGTTACAAATCAGAGATTGATAGGTTTTTATAGGCTTGGGGGAGTTAACCGTCTCTGGTAACTCCTGTGATAACTGCTCTTGACAGTTGTAATTTCTAGATAATTTCTTTTAGCTAAGAACCTTTAACCTTTGAATTATTCACTCCACAAATACCCCCTAATCGTTTTATTTAACCTAAAATAATTTAGAATAAATATAAAGACTTTTTAGATTTTTTCAACAAATTGTTTCCCAATAGGATTCTTCACATGTCCTATAAATAGCTACACATTTCAGCAAAAAACTTTTTTGCTCCCCATATGCTTCAAAATCATCTCCCTTATCCTCTTCAAGAGGTAATCTTTTTTCTCTGTTATTTCTTTTTTATAATATTTTTATTTTTTAAAGTAATTGGCTAGACCCCCCAAGGTGGTTTGACACTACCCAGCTCCAGGTTATCGCGGGGGACTGGTTTGGCCGGACCTACTTGAGGGTCCAGCGCTGGCAGCACAAGGCCCCTAAGGGGCCTAGTCATGCCAGACCCCCCAAAGGGGTCCAACACTACCCGACACCAGGTCCCCATAGGAGCCTGGTCTTGTTGAACCCCCTAACAGGTCCGACACTGCCTAGCACCAACCCTCGTTGGAAGCCTGGCTCTGGTCAGACCCTCTAGGGGTCCGACGCTGACACATTGGCGGAACCTAACACTTTTGGGCTTTTCTTTCTAATGGTATCACTAATCTGATACTTACATCGTTGATCCTGTAGGATTTGGCATGGGTAAGCTTAAAGACCTGTTATTTTCTCAGGAAAAAATAGCCGCTTTTAAAGTTGTGCATCATATTTTGCTTCCTTACATATTCCAGCTCCATTTAATGATGATAGAGATTCTAGTTGCAATGGTTGCAATTGAGTTATGGTTTCAGTATTCATACTATTGGAGTCCAAAATTTGTATTCCATTCCCGCCTCTTCTCTATGAATTCTTTATTTCACAGAACTTCATCATTTGGAGTTGGCTCTGAATGCTTATCGAATCCTTGGAGGTGAGGTGCATAGGAAAACATTTTTTAAGAGAGTTTGCATAGTGATAGAAGCTCTTTGTTGCTACTCAATCCTGAAAGACAAGCTCAAATGGAAAGTATTAAACTTCTTTGCTTGCTATGATATCATAGACGATGATCAAGTAAGCAAATAAGAATTTAAGCAAGCAATATTTAATTAGGTAGTTGATAATTGTTATATTCATAGAGTCTCAATAAACAATCTGATATAAAGAGAAAGTATAATAATAAAGTAACTATTTAATTTTTGTTGTATCCTATTTTTGTCCAAAGCTCCAAATATAATTTTGAATAAAATTAGGATTAGGCCCAATTCCAATTAGAGTTCAAAAGAGTAATTCTTAATTTAAGTTCTAGCCCAAATGAGGAGTTGGAATCCAAGTAAAAAATCCAAATAAAAATAAATAATTTTGGGCTCAATATTTAATTTAAGCTCAAATGAATAAGGGAAAAATCAGGCCCGTTTGTCACACTTTTTCAATTGCAGCCTGGTCTAACTCAAACCTAAAGACTATCCCAATCTAACCTTAAGCCCAAAGGAATGGCCCGTTAAAAAAATGTCATATGAAGCTCATTACCTAACTTAAGCCCAAAGATTGAAGTGAGGAGATAGCGGGGCCCAAGATTTCTTCAACCCTAGAAGGAAAGTCGGGATACTAACACACTGTTTGTTTTGGAAGGAAAATGAAGGGACAGGAAAGATTGGGGGTAAAAATGATGGAATATGAAAATAGAGGGTGTTTGGTTGAGAGAGGTAAAATTTTGAAGAAATTTTTGGGAGCAAAAAAGGCGTGGGGCCGGCAACTTTTTTCTCTCCAAAAATGAGGGTAAACCGGGTGAAAAGCATAATTGACAGTGGGTCCCACGTTAGATTTATAACTCTACCTTCCACTCAACTTTTATTTTGCGTTTTTGTTTTGACAAGCGGGTCCCACTTATATTATATATAAATTATATATTATATAATATTTATATAATATATAAATGTATTTATATATTATATAATATTTATATAATATATAAATGTATAAATATATTATATATAAATAAATATATATATATATAATAATGTATATATAAATTTATATCAAGGGTAAAATAGTAAATGTATATCAATCTTACAAATCATAAAAACACACTTTTTCACTTTTCCTTCTCCTACTTTTTGAATATCCAAACAATATGAGGTAAAATTAACTTGACATCTCCTCCCCTCCCATCCATTTTCCATTCCTCTCAACTTTTTCTTCCCCTCCCTTCTCACAATCCAAACATAGGCTAAAGGAAGAAAAGGGCGGCGCTGGAAGGGAAAAGTAGAGAGAGAGAGAATAGGGTCATCCTAGGGTTCACACTGAGGAGGGGTTTGGAGCCTTAGATGTAGAGGATTTTGTGATTTATTAGAGGAAGGTGATCAATTTTAGGTATTATTTTAGGAATAAAAGAAATCCTTGAGGAATTAGGGGAGAGATAATTGAGAAATCGGAATGGAAACAGAATCATTAGGAGAAGAAGATATCGGGGTTGACAGGTTATAAATAGAAAATCCTAAGGAAGAGGAGGGGGATAGAAGCTTTTGTTCTGAAAAATAGCTCAAATCCTCTGTACCACCGGAAGCCTTTAGTCGAGCCAAACCTCTAGCCCAAGTTAGTTGCCACTCACAAGAATCAACGACCTAGTCCCCTTCCAGGCACTTTCAATCCTCATGTCAGTCCCAAAATCGGCCATTATCCAATCACCCAAAGCCATTGAGTCGCCATCTTCAAATATCTCAATTTCTATTCTTTCCGATCCATTTCCCAATTTATGTGGATTGTTCTTTCCCTTGTTGCACTCTGGAAGATTTGGTGTTCAATTGCTTAGGTATAATGCAGTTTTGATCTTACCTTGTTTACTGGATCACTTGTGTACTTGGTTTTCATCGTGCTTTGTTATGTATGATGTTAAGTTGCCTAGAATATTGACAATATATTTAGACTGTATGGGTTTCAAATTTTGACTTTTTGGTTCACTGATTTTACTTCATTCTCATGCACTTGATATCCCAGTTCTTTGATTATTGAAAGTATGTTCTAATCTAGCATGAGTTGGTTTACTAAACTGTGTAATTGGTTTCATAAAGTTATTATTTTTCAATTTCCTTGATGCTCTACTGTTATTTGTTTGCCAGATATCTTGTTTATAATAGCACAACTGGTTTATATAATTTTTGTTGTGATCTTGATGCCCTAATGAATTATGTGCTGAAGGAAGAATAGTTTTTATTGCCCTGTATTTAGAGAATATTCATGAATTTTTTTGATGTACTGAACATGGATTCATATACGTTGAGTGGCTTTGTATGATACTGTGAGAATTATTTTGATGCTCTGTCTTTGAAGGGTGATGTCTCTATGTCACTAAGGTTCATCGGTCTCCCAAAATTGTGGTAGTTTACTGATGGATGATTCATGTCATTATTTCAATTCACTGTGAAAGATAGAACTACGGCTTGTTATTATGTGTCAATCTTGGATGAATCCATTGGATATCTTATGATGTGTTTAAGATTACATGTATTGGTTTGCTTGGTGTAATTTATGGGTCATGAGGTTAGGTTTGAATGAGCGGATATCAATTTAATGATAATTGGACCGAATAGAAAATTTTCATAGGTTTTGGGCTTTGTCATTTATATGTTTGGGTTTGTTTGATTATTTGAATTGAATTTGAGTAGAGGTTTAATGGAGTCGGGCCAAGGGATTATATGAAGTATTTGGGCTTTGGTTTTGTGTTCATTAGGATTTGAAAATGCATTGTAACAAAATTTTACATGGGTATTCTTCTGTAAGCTAATTTCATAAAAGTAATTGATTATAAATTTTCAGTCATGTTAATTTAATAGCATGACTGAAATAATTGATTGCTAATAAAGAAAGAGAATCGAGGTCCCATCCATTATGCTTGTCAGTAGCTCAATATGATGTTAATATGTTATTTATTTGAAGCATGCTTTTTTCATGATGTTTCCTCTAATGTTTCTTCTGTGGCTGATTTTAGGCCTATTTTGTGTTGCAATGTTAATTACAAAGGAATTGTTGGCCCTACTCAGAATGCCTTCTTAGGAGGTAGAAATATGGCTGACAATATCCATCTTGTTCAATAGTTGTTGCGGCATTATGAAAGAAAGAGAGCCTCTCCCATATACTCAATAAAAATTGACTTCAAAAAGGCTTTTGACTATATGCAATGGAAGTTTATTGGGGATATTTTCCTTTTGTTTGGCTTTCCCTTACAATTTGTGCATTGGGTGATGATATGTGTAGAAACTACTGCCTTCTTTATAGGAGTTAATGGGGACCTGTTTGGGTTCTTCAAAGTTAAGTGTGGGGTTCGACAAGGAGATCCATTATATCCCTATCTCTTCATTATGTGCATGGAGTACTTTTATAGGTAGTTGAATCTTGCTTCTGCCAATCCGAGCTTTATCTTCCATCCCAAGTGTCACTCATTAAGAATATCTCATTTAGCTTTTGCTGATGATGTTGTTCTTTTATCTCGTGGAGATCTTTCCTCTATTCAGACTCTTTATGATGAGCTCATGGAATTTAGCAGGGTCTCTGGTTTATCCATTAATGCTATGAAATCTTCTATTTTATTTGGAGGGGTAAATCAGATTATTAGAGCTTCAGGCTACTGGTTTTTCTATGGGCTCCTTTCCCTTTACCTATCTTGGAGTGTCTTTGAGTCCTCATAGGCTTGTTGCTAGCCAATTCAGTCCTCTAGTTTAGAAGGTTGAGTCAACGATCCAGCTTTGGAAGGGTAAAATTTTATCTTATGCTGGAAGGTTGGAGCTTGTTCGTTGTGAAATCCCAATTTTTCTATGGGTTTAAAAAAAATAAAAATAAAAAATATTTTGATAAACCACTGTTGTTGGAGACACCTCCACCGACAACAAAAAGTTGGAAAAACCACATGGTGGAGACCATGTGGTTGGAAGATAAGATCATAATTCTTTAAAATATATATAATAGAAAAAACTAATTGGTTTGCAAACTTTCGGTGGAGAAAGGTCACCAATAGTGGAGCTAATATTACATAGCGTGACCTTGGTTTGGCATTTAAGCACAACTAAAATTAAATAAAAGAGACTATGTGATGTGTCTCCATTTAAGTAGATAAAAATGGGACAATAAATTATAGTGTGGGACGATAAATTATGGGAAGGTTTGATCAAATAAATAGAACCCAATGTATAGAAACGCAATATTAACAAAGATAAGCTGCAAGTGTGTTTACAGATAAACTCCATCTGTATACCATTTTAGTTACGTAAGAGTTTCTGGAGTTGGAGATCAAGATCAGTAGTTTTAAGTTCGGGTTGAGATCATTGGTGAGCATATAGAAGGTCGGAAGCTGTTGTCGAAGGTGAGGAGAACACTCAAGGTGAGAATTTCTCTCTTGTTGGCAGGGGCCTTCATGGTAGAATTTTGTAAATTAGATCACCGTATAAGAGGTCATGCAGCGTCACAGTGACAACAATACAACTTAAAATAAAGGCACTTGTATATATTACATATGTGTGTTCAATCCATGCTACTTATATAAATATAAGAATTGGAGACAACCGTAAATCTTATTGTTAACATAAATTTACGTTGCTTCGGTAGATATGAATTGATGATTACGAAAAATTAATAAAACCAAAAAGATTTTGATTGATCACCCTTTTTCTAATTATAATATATATATATATATACATAATATATATTATTAAGTATGAAATGGTTTACCATTTATTAAACTTTGCCCAATCGTATTGGATTATGCGGTTGACGTTGGATTGCCAAAATATAGTCATAGTAATCACGGCAATGATAGGGTCACAACCATAAGATGGCCATATCGTTTGGGGCTTGCAGGGTGGTTGTGCTAGCTACACACCACCAAGACGTCATGACTGTCTGATGATTGATACCCATTTATTTATGGATGTACCTACATGATGGATCTGGGGTACTTTGGTGCCACAGAGTCTGATGTGGATTCCGGACTACTGTGTGCTATGGTTGGCTATATATATGTATATACGATAAAAACACGTATACATATACATGATGATTGAGTGTGTTGCAGCACGAGCATTATCATATCATTTTTCTCTTGCACTTTTATATTCAAGTTTGCTTTATGGCAATCTTTTCGATTGATATATATATATATATTATACATATATATATCATTATGGTTGATCCAGATTTTTGAGTTGAGCTTACTCGACTCGGTTATCTCACTTAGGTAACTGAGTTCTAGTTGGGTACTTACCCCTACTGAGCTTTTGTGCTCATTCTCCTATTTTTCACATTCTTTTCAGGTGAGCACGATGTTGTGGATCAGCAACCTGGAGTGTAACCGCGAGGTGGGCTGAATACTTGGATTGGAGGGTTGTGGGCTAGGGTTTACTTTCGAACATTTATGTACTATTACATATTATTCTGTGTGTGGTTTGACTTGATATGGTTTCGATTTAGAATGTAAGGATTGTTTCCTATTGTTGTGTGTCATAATTCAATAATGTTTGATGGATTTATATTTGAGATAATTTATGTAATTTTAGATGACCCCTGGTTGGGATGGGGCGTCGCATTCATTTTATCCTTCAGGGGGTTGATCAATTCTAGCTTGGCATCTTCCCAGTTTCAGCATAAGTAATTCATCAACTCACTAGCCTCTGCAGAAATTTCCTTTGGAGTGGGGACATGCACAGATCTAATACGGCTTTGGTTTCTTGGAAAGATCTTCTTCCTAAACAAGAGGGAGGTTTGGGTTTGCTTGATCTTGAAGTTAAAAACAAAAGCTTGTTTATGAAGGTCAGGCTTGTGAGCCCGTACGACCTAAAGGCCTATTGGCCCATCTAAGGCTTGTGAGCCCGTACGACCTAAAGGCCTATAGGTCCATCTAAGGTTTGTCAGTCCCCGTCAGACTTATGAGTCCGTATGACAATTAAAGCATGTTGGCTCCATTTAGCTCCACATGACATTTATGGACAATTAGAGCCCATCAGGCCGTTGGGCTTCAATACAAAATAAGACTTAATTGTGTTTGACAATGGCCCAATAAAAGTTTAATTGTTGACAGCGTGCGCAACTTACGTGCCAAACATGTGAGCTATAACACTATAAATATGAGTAGTCCAAGCCTCTTGAATCTCTCTGGTCATTCTCCTGGTTCCACTTCTCTCTCTAAAAGTCTATTCATTTCTCTCACTACAAATTCCCCCTCCGTCATTGGACTCGATCGTATGAGACCACCCCAGTGATCATCACTCATTCGTTCGACCTAGTGTATATTCGCAGGTTGTCGAAGGCCTCAATCGACTTTTCATTGATTGAAGATTTTTGGGTCTACAATTTCAAAAATTGACTCTTTATGGATTCAATGGTTTCATCAATAGTTTTTGTTCGATCAATCCATCTGGGCAGCTACTGCACATAAATCAACTTTACCAATGTGGAAATACATTGTTTATCTTAAGGATTATATGTTTCAATGTTCTGGAGCTGTGGCCAAGCTATTCTTCAGATCCAAGAGTGGCATGGTACCTTTTCTCTATCTCGAAATGCCTATGAATTTTTTAGGATTAAAAGAGATAATGTGGCCTGGAAGAGAGTCGTTTGGGAAGCTTGGTCTCTACTTAAGTTCTCTTTCATTTTGTGATTGGTAGTCAGGGGTCGCTAAAAACTAAGGATAGGCTACGGTTCATTCTGATTAATACCTATTGTATTTTTTGCTAGAGGGAAGAGGAAACTCATAGGCTTTGTTCTTTATGTGCCCTTGGGTTGATTCATTTTGGAAGAAAGTAAGGGCATGGATCAAAGTCCAAAAGTGCTCATAAAATGCTTCCTAGTGCTTTCAGAGGGTTGCATGATAATACAAAAGGTGTTACCACGAGAATGAAAAAGGCTTCTCTAAGTATTATGGTCTATCTTATTTGGCAAGAACGGAACAAGAGGGTCTTTAAGAAAGCCTCCCAAGATATTGAGGTTATTGTGCATAAATTTCAGATAATATTTTGTTCTATTCTTTACTTCAATGTCAAAGATCCTAATATTTCTTCAGAATGGATTCATAAACTCATAGGTCAGTGATCTTATTGCCTTTCATAGCTTATGGCTGGCTTTGTGGATGGATCTTTGGATTGACTGCATGATTTGGTTTTATTATTATGCTTTGTTTGTTGATCGTACCAATTTGAGTTATGATGTTGCTCAACATTTTGGTGGGACACTAGTTGTGATGTTGCTCAACATTTAGGCATGTTAAATATTAGGATTGGTTAGATTGAAGGTGAATATGTGAAATGGAATTAAATAAAATCAAAATATGTTTCATAAATTCTATATGAGAAATAAAATTTATGAGCGAAAGAATTATTTAAATCGGAAGTAAGATGAAATTACCGTGAATTTTAGAAGTGGGAAAAGTAATAATACAAATGAAGATATTCGTAATGGCAAGTTGGTAAATAATGGTGGTTGGTACGTGTAATTAAACTAGAAAGCCGGAGCATAAAGGTAAAAGGGGCTGGAAAACCAAATAACATAAAATAAAATAAAAATCTATTGGCACGGAAATCAAGAACCCTAATATGAAAATTTGGGGAACAGCGGCGATGGAGAGGCGGTACGACAATTCCGCAACGGATTGAGACAAGTCCGGTGTCAAAAAAAGGATAATGGTGAGGCGAGTTCAATGAAGCCTGTTTCGGATTAAACGGAGGAGATTCAAGCCGGCAACGAAGAGGGAGACGCAACGGCTGCCGAGATCTTTAAAGTCGAAATTTCTCAATCTCTGATCACAAAACAAGTAACTAACACCGGCACTGGTCTTCCCAAAAATGAACCCACACGTGTCTGCTAGACCCGTGTGAGGGAGAAACAACACTGGGTTGACCTGACCTGATTGGGTTGGGCAGACCCAGTTCAGAATAAAAATAAATTTAATTTTAAATAATGGAATTAGTAATAATAAAATGTGATGTTATTTTGGAATTTTAGGAACGAATTTTTCAAAAGTTTAAAAGAAGTTTATTATTGGAAAAGCATGAGACGGTAAGTGATACTCACCTATGTCACGGAATTGCATGCTGAAGGATTATTAATTTTATAGATCCTGTAATTGTATGTATAAGTATGTGTGTGTGTGTGTGTGTGTATATATATATGTGTGTTAGTATGATTGAGTTGCTATAATGAGATTGATATTGTTATAATAATAGTTGTATGAACTCTGTTGATTATAGACATCAAGTTGATGTGGTTATGAACTGTCATGTAATTATATATATATATATATATATATATATATATATATATATATGTAAGACCAAATTTATGAAGATGTGTTATCTGTATAGTAATATATACGTTAATTGTGTTGTGTTTATGAGACTGAATTAGTGATGATGAGTTATCTGTGGATGGTGAACTGCTATGTGATGATGTATAGAGGTTACAGTTAATGGTCACACTGCATGAATCATAGCATATCATGGCATACATGACATACACATTAAGGGAAAATGTTTTCACGAACTAGGTATTACTGCTACAGGTATGGTGTACTGGAAAGAGAAAGGTTTATAAGATACTGTTAAATGAAAAGGAAAAGGAAAAAGGAAAATGTGTAAGGGGTACAAATGTTGATTGAATGTGCTCTATGGTAGAGTATTAGATAGAAAATCTTGACTGGTTGCTCTATAGCAGTTTACCTAGGTTAAGGGTCTGAGTACTGAAAAAATGATTTAAATGGCTGACTATTTTCTAATGATGATGTTCATGTGCATTCATGCATAAGTATTACTTGCTGGTTGACTCGCCCAAAATAGGTAAGTGGATTTACGCTTTCCCAAGTGCAGGTTTGTCAAAGTAATAATAGGAGTGAATCCCAAATCGTCTCACAAAAACTTTTGGTTTCGGCTCGGGTCTATGAATTATTAACCTAATTACGAATTAAATATGGTATTCACAATGTTAAGTGTGGCAAAATTGCACTAACCATTGGTTAGATTCGGTTTTCCCTCTTGGGGTGATTGATTGAACTAAACCCTAATATGCGAAATGAGAATTAAATACTAAACTATTGCGGGAAATCAAAATGGAAATAATCACAACATAATAAAATGTAAAACATAACATGAAGATTAAACTAAATCGGAATGGAAAATATTCAATATATTAAACTAGAACTATGAATCCAAATGCGATAATAAAATGAAATAACAATAAGTAAGAGGAGTTTAGAAATCAAATCCAATGTCGAATGTTGAGATGAATCGGCCTTCCAATCTACAAATAGAAGTTGAGGATAATCCAACTTGGGCTCTTCTCAAGCTCTACAAGGAGGAAGAACTTCTTCTTCTAGTTGGTTGGCTCTCCAAGACTCCTAGCAATCTTCAATAGACTTATTTTCGAACCCCAAGCAAGAATCAAAGATGGAGAACAAGGTAAGAGAACAAAAACCTTAGAGAAAAAATGTATTTTCGGCCAAAATGAGTATATCTTTAAGAATGGGGTCTCTACCCCCTAAAAACCCTGAAACTTCTCTTAAAAGACCATCCTAACCTATTACAAATAAGTCCCATTGGTCAAATAAAGTAATTAGACAAGTTTGCCCTTCAAGAATTGAGTAAAAATCATAAAACCCGAAATTACTGGAACTGTTCGAGGCAGCATCTTGTTTTAATTTCACAGACTTCATTTCTCAATGGATTTATGCGTATAAGCACTCGTTGGAAAGATCTGGATGTCTACTTCAACTTTGTAGAAGAACGTTTCTTCAAATTCGATCATTTTCACCTTCAAAAGTTGACCCAAAAATTATTGCGCAGTGCCGTCCAGACAGATATGCTTGAAAACAGCACTGTCCGTCTTTCTTCTTCAACCGTCCGGACGGTGAACAGTACCGTCCGGACGGATATGCTTAAAAATCAATCTGTCCATGTTTCTTCTTGAACCTTCCGGACTGTTTCTGATAAGTGTCCGAACGGTTGACAGCAAAATCCAATTTTTCAGCTCCTTTGTGTCTTTTCTTCCATATTCAACCCCGATCAATCCGGAGCCTACAAAACCCATTCAAACAAGTCATAAATGACTAAAACATACTTAAACAAGTGTCAAAACCATTTTTAGGTTGATAGAACAAAAATACGGCATATTAAAACTCAAATGCTTAAGAGATAGCATTTCCACAACTTCTAACCATTATGCCCAAAACTTGGATTTCATATCTCTAAGCTACCAAACCAACTTGAACCACTAGAAAACACTTAAAATGACTATTTCAAAGTGTTGAATTAAGCATTGGCTCATTAACATGGATTTCCGCAACTCAAACCTAAAATGTGGTTTTTAAGCATTGAAACTCAACCTTTTGCTTTCAAAACTCCACAAAAATATGCAAAATACCATCCCAATCACTGGTCCTTGACTCACTAAGTTCCGTGTCACAGGTACAGAGTTCTCTGATGATTTTGCTGACATAGGAGTTGATGCTGCCGTGAATCCATGAAAAAGGATGCTCATGTGCAAAAGTTAGGTTTTGATAGTCCATGACAAGAATATTAACTTTTATTTAAGCTTTAAGGTTGTTGCTAGTATTTCAGGTTATCGTGATTAAACAAAAGTTTGCAAAACGAGGTCAAGAAATATATATTGGACGTTACTGATTTAATTACCATTATGAGGTTATGATTGTTAAATGCTCATCGGAATTAGGATGCTTGATTTGAGTTATTTAAGGAGTTTAGTTTATTAGAGATAGATGATGCTTAGCTATATTTATTCTAGCATTAATTGGGTTCTTCTTATATATAGAATTAGGTAGTAGTGATGGACTGAGATGTAATATAGGTAGCGTTTTGTACTACTAGCTCGAAAATTAGAGTTTCATGGTGAATATGTAAATAACAGGATTAGTTAGATTGAAGGTGAATATGTGAAATGGAATTGAATAAAATCAAAATATGTTTCATAAATTCTATATGAGAAATAAAATTTATGAGCGAAAGAATTATTGAAATCGGAGGTAAGATGAAATTACCGTGAATTTTAGAAGTGGGAAATGGGATAATACAAATGAAGATATTGGTAATGGCAAGTTGGTAAATAATAGTGGTTGGTACCTATAATTAAACTGGAAAGCGGGGGCATAAAGGTAAAAGGGACTGGAAAACCAAATAACATAAAATAAAATAAAAAGATATTGGCACAAAAATTGAGAACCCTAATCTGGAAACTTGGGGAACGGGCGAACGACGGTGACGGAGAGGCGGTACGGAGATTCTGCAACGGATTGAGACAAGTTTGGTGTCAAAAGAAAGATAATGGTGAGGCGAGTTCAATGAAGCCTGTTTCGGATTAAATGGAGGAGATTAAAGCCGGAAACGAAGGGGGAGACGCACGGCTGTCGAGATCTTTGAAGTCAGAATTCGTCGATCTCTGATCACGGAACAGGTAACTAACATCGATGCTGGTCTTCCCATGTCACTATCCACCGTTTGGATCTTGTCGTGCGTCCCACCGCGCTGTCACCAATGACTAATCGGAAATGAACTCGCACGGGTTTGCTAGACCCGTGTGAGGGAGAGACAATACCGGGTTTACCTGACTCGATTGAGTTGGGCAGACCCGGTTAAGAATAAAAGTAAATTTAAATTTAAATAATGGAATTAATTAGTAATAATAAATTGTGATGTTATTTTGGAATTTCAGGAACAAATTCTTCAAAAGTTTAAAAGAGGTTTATTATTGGAAAAGCATACGGTAAATAATACTCACCTGTGTCACAGAATTGCATGCGAAAAAAATATTAATTTTATAATTCCTGTAATTGTATGTATAAGTATATGTGTGTATATATATGTGTGTTAGTATGATTGAGTTGCTATAATGAGATTGATATTGTTCAACTTGATGTGGTTATGAACTGTCATGTAATGAAATATATATATATATATATATATAATATATATATATAAAAGACCAAATTTATGAAGATGTGTTATCTATATAGTAATATATGTGTTAATTGTGTTGTGTTTATGAGACTGAATTAGTGACGATGAGTTATCTGTGGATGGTGAACTGCTATGTGATGATGTATAGAGATTACAGTTAATGGTCACACTGCATTAAACATAGCATATCATGGCATACATGACATACACATAAAGGGAAAATGTTTTTACGAACCAGGTATTACTGCTACAGGGAGGGTATACTGGAAAGAGAAAGGTTTATGAAGTACTATTAAATAAAAATAAAAAGGAAAAATGAAAATGAATAAGGGGTATAGTTGTTGATTGAATGTGCTCTATAGTACAGTATTAGATAGAAAATCCTGACCGGTTGCTCTATAGCAGTTTACCTAGGTTAAGGGCCCGAGTACAGAAAAAATGATTTAAATGGCTGACTGTTTTCTAATGATGATGTTCATGTGCATTCATGCATAAGTATTACTTGCTGGGCCTCAGCTCACCATGTTCTGTAATACAGGTACGGAGTTCTTTGATGATTTTGCTGACATAGGAGTTGATGGTGCCGCAGATCCATAAAAAGGATGCTCATGTGCGAAAGTTAGGTTTTGATGATCCATGAAAAGAATATTAACTTTTATTTAAGCTTTAAGGTTGTTGCTAGTATTTCAGATTATCGTGATTAAACAAAAGTTCACAAAATGAGGCCAAGAAATATGTATTGCACGTTATTGATTTAATTACCATTATGAGGTTATGATTGTTAAATGCTCATCGGAATTAGGATGCTTGATTTGAGTTATTTAAGGAGTTTAGTTAATTAGAGATAGATGATGCTTAGCCATATTTATTCTAGCATTAATTGGGTTCTTCTTATATATAGAATTAGGTAGTAGTGATGGACTGAGATGTAATATAGGTAGCGTTCTGTAGTACGAGCTCGAAAATTAGAGTTTCATGGAACGGGGCGTTACACTGTGACTACAATATGTTAGGAAGAGAGGCAAGCACGAGTGAGAGTGAACTATATTTATGGGAGGGAAACACGAGAGTATGGATTATATGGGAATTAAAGGGAAATACAGGGAAAGGGTGGGAGGCCAATTTTTAGTAACTTCTTATTTTACCTGTAGGTTTATTTGGTGTTGATGGTTCAACTTCTCATGTTGTTGATGAAGTCTCTTGCTCTGTGTTTTATTTTTATGATCAAAGAAGCTGTTGGTTGCTTGTTTCATTTGCTGTTAGCTGCCCTGCATGCCTATGCTTATGTCTTGATTATGGATCAAACAAGCATTACCCTGTGGGGGAGGTGGATTATTTTATGGGTTCCTTTCATCTTGCATTGGTTTTTCAAAGGTTGCAGTGTTTGAAGACCACTGTTCACGACACTGTTAAAGGATATAAGATATTTGTTTGCTACTGTCAGCATCTTTATGATTTAATCTACATAGCTGATGATAATGATACTATGGCTGGCATGGTTTGTTGGAAAGAATGGACAAGTATTTGCTTAATTGGGGGAAGCGCTCGTTAGAGTTTAGATCATATGAAAATTGTTTGGCCTAAGCTCGAGTATCTCAATACCTACTATTTCAGATTATGCTCCCCTTTGGTGCCTAGCTTGATGACTAATGGAGGTGTTGCTGGGTTACTTCAGTTAGCTAGAATACACTTCTTAGTATGCCCTTGGGGAGCTACTAGTGGAGTCCTCATTGTTGTTAAGATCGTTTGTATACTAGTCCTGTCAGTAACTCTCATTGATTGTTGTTGGATGTCGACTCTTACAATGTGCAGGTCTCAAGTGACGTCTAGGTCTTCCAACCTCAATCCAAATGGGATGTCTATCATCTTCCTCATAATCTTTATCGACTGGATATGGAAAATGGTACGGATGGCTTCAGATATTTTGTGCTATACTCCTACTGTTCATGCAGTAGATTTAACTAGTTTTTTTAATTTCTTGGGACACATGCTGGAATCCCTACCCCGGTTTTGTTATGAAAGTTTATTTATGATAAAAAAATTCTGACTAGTCTATGCAATAGAAAAGATTTACATGCTATGATGATTTTAAACGAAAATTGCCTTACCAGTAACTTTGCTGGCTTTGGGGCCCTGCTGGTGGGGTTACTTTTTTGCTCTGGTCTCTGGTTTGCTGGTATGGTGAGCCATTCTTGCTATTTGCTGTTGATTAGAAATGAAGGATGTACTAATGTTGCTATTCTGAAATTTCTGTATATGCTCATTAGTCGTGTGGTTTTGTTAACCTATCTTCAAATGGGATGTACTTTGCCCTGCTTTGACTTGTGGAACACTCTGGTGCTATCTGTCCAAGGTCTTCAGTCATTGGAATAATCTTTACAGCTGGATACATTGCAAGAATTATGGATGAGAAAGTTGTCTATGTTGTTCTCCTTGTTAGATAGAATCCGGATGGAGTATCTTTATTTTGAGTCCTACTTTGTTCTTGATATGGCTTGTTGGTTAAGGATTGAGCTATTGGTTGTTGATTATTCATATAATTTTCTATTGCATTATGCAGTTTTTAGCTAGTTAGTGTGCTGGGGTTGTTTTCTGCCCCCTTCTTTTGCCTTGGCTTCTCTGCCCCTTTGCTTTGTTTTTCTCCTCTGACTTTGCCAATTTTGTGACTTTTTTTCTCAGTTTAATATTCTCACATCTTTGATAAATAAATAAAAATATACCACAAAGGTATGTTTGGTTTTTTTAGCAAAACCTTCAGGTGTAAATGGATTTGACAATTCTTTACCACCTACCGTTTGAGCTGGAATAGCCAAGCCGTATAAACCTAGGCTTGATTAGGAATCTTGAAGGATTTTTGCACTTTTTAGCAAAGCCTCCAACTATTAACGAATTTAATATTTTCTTTACCACCTACCGTTTGAGATGGAATAGCCAAGGCATGACTGGGCTTGATTAGGTTTCTTCATCCAAAAGATCATCTGAATTAAAACTTTTTCTAGAGTTTTTATCAAAATTTGTGGTAGATGATTTCACCAAATATTGACTTGTATGATCGTTCAACTCGAAAAGTATTTTTTGTAAGAGTTGAGCTAATTCCTCTTCCGATGTTGCAGAAACAAACTTGGAACTAATAAATGATTTCAAGCCAAGGAAGTTTTGCTGAGTTTTTTCAAGAGTTTTAGATTGAGATGGTTTGGAGGAAAGCTAAGATAGGACATTTTGTGGGTAGGCTTTTTCGACATTAAATTTGTCCCACCATTTGCATCGGAATTTTCAAATCAACTATGATAGTGTATTGGGATCAGTATGAAAACCATATGCCTAATTAGATATCCAAGAAATTGCAAACGTGGAGAAGAAATACAACATTGGTGGAAAGGAGATGTTTTTTGGCTGAAATCACGAGCGAAATACATCATATCCTTCATTGAAAAGAAGTGGGGGGATTTGTGGAACAAGTCCAAAATACCACCACCATTCGTTAAACCAATATGGAAAATTCTATATTTGATTAAATTTGAAATTAAAAAACCATGAATGTTTTTGTTCATTATTTGGGAAAAGAAATGCTTTTATTCAAGCCTCTTGGTAATGCCAATCATTATATCTAACAATATCAAAATGTTTACAAAACCGTTTTGATTTGTTTAAGTCTTGTCCCCCACATAGAATGAGTTAAAATTTGTAAAATTTGGACTATACAATGTGATTATGGTTGGATTAGGTGAATAATAACATTTCTTCAAAGATATTGAATCAAAGTCAACAAGTATAAACTCATAAAATCTCTAGGTTTTGCAAAAATCGTTTGGCATAAAATGTCAATTAGGAGGAAAGATTTTTTAAAACCACCTGTTTTAGATCCTCACTCATGTATTCTCTTTCCATAAGAAGAACCTTTTGGAAGATTGGTTTATCAAAAATTTTTGAAATTTTTTGAAAGCTTTGAGATCTATTTTGGGCTAGGGAAATATGAGCAGCAGTTTTTAAAACAATGCCAGAAGGTTGCCTTTGTGACTCTATTGCCAAACCTGTTTATGGAGTTTTTTATAAAGAAGAGAGATCCGTGCTAATAATGATGGATTATTTAACAATTTTGGATTATTTAATAATTATTAAGGAATCTTTGAACCAGTTTTACAAGGATTGAAAGATACTACCTATTTACCATTATTAATTTGTTCAGTTGTATGCTTTTCAGTTGCAATTTTTTGATCTTCTTCATTGGCTATATCTTCCCAAGATTTTTTTTGGTAGAATGGCATTTTCTTATAAAGCATTAGATTCTTTGGATAATTTTTGAGTTTGGGATCTTGTTGTAGATGTGGATCCCTTACCTCGTCCCCGGTCTTCTCGACCTATCATTGGGTCTGCAATAATATTAGAAGTATTTAGAGAAAAGATGCTCTACCTATTTTTCTTTATTGACAATAAGACAATTGAGTGAATAATCATGAATAAAACTTTGTTTCAATAAATTAATATCTTGCGCAACAGGGTTTTGGATAAAAGGGAAAAATAACATATTTCCTAAGATCTTAGTTTGTATTCCGTCATTGTTAATTTTAAATGGTTTAATTAATTCTAAGAATATGGGGTGCCTAGAATAGCATATTTTATAATATTTTGAATACAAAGAAAACTAGTGGTAACACCAATATTAGAATTTTTTACGTAACATCAGATAATTTATAAAGAATTTTGAGATTCTCTCCGTTGGCAGATTTTATCACTTCTATCATTTTTTTTCCCAAAAACGACAAGTAACCAAGTCAGAACACAAACAAATTAAATCAGTACCGAAATCTACTAAAGTAATTGTATTAAAAGAAAACAAATTTTGAATAGCAACTGTAATTTTAATAAACCGTTTTTGACCGGTAATAAGAGATAATACCCAAGAAATGGTTTATCATCTTTATAGGAACTTTCCACTAAAATTCCCCCTGTCTTGATTTTATTTATACTTTCTATGTCATCTACTTCACTATGGGTTTCAGACGTAATTAGATCATATAAAACTTAATCTCGAATATGAGAATAAAGAATTGTCTCAAGAATATCTTTTCTTAAATCGTAAGGTAAATCATATTGATGAAATACTCTTAAAGTTTCCATTTTAAAAAGTTCTAGATTTAATAATGGATTACTCCATTCATCTTCATAACCTTCGCAATATGATATTACAACATTTATTTTGTTTTTTTCAAGCTCGAGAGAGATTTTTTAATTTTGGTTTAATCTAAAATGATAATCAAATATTGGTGTGGAGAACCTATGTAAAATATATCCGAGAGATTTTGAAATCATAATTAGTAACTATGATAACAAACTTTGTGAAAAACAGATGTTTGGACCTAGACCATTTATTTGTCTTGCAAAAATTCTCTTGTTAGAAAACTAGGTACATTGTTATCTTTACCTGCAATATGCTCAATATAAAAATCAAAAACACTAAGAATAGCTTGTCATCGGGCAAAAATTTATTTTGAGGCAATATTTTGGACATCTTTTTTGAAGAACTTCTTTTGCAAACTTACAATCAACACGAACAAGAAATTTTTGATGGTTGAGTAATTCTGTTGGGTAGGATTCCATTTTTTAGAAGTAAATGGTATTATTTCTTCTTTACCATTCTTAATATGTTTAAGTACACCCTCAAAGCCAATTTCAGAGGCATCAGTCTCGACAATTTTGAAAGATGTTCTACCTATTTTTCTTTATTGATAAGAAGACAATTGAGTGAATAATCATGAATACTCTGTTTCAATAAATTAATATCTTGTGTAACAGGTTTTTGGATGAAAGGGAAAATAACCTATTTCCTAAGATCTTAGTACTTATTCCGCAATTGTAAATTTTAAATGGTTTAATTAATTCTAAGAATAGGGTGCCTAGAATAACGTATTTTGTAATATTTTGAATATCAAGAAAACTAGTGGTAAAATCAATATTATAATTTTTGATCGTAACATCAGATAATTTATAAAGAATTTTGAGATTCTCCCCAATGGCAGATTTGATCCATTCTATAGTTTTTCTCCCAAAACGATGAGGAACCAAGTTAGAACGGAGACAATTTAAATCAGCAACAAAATCTACTAAAGCAATTGTATCAAAAGAAAAAGAATTTTGAGTAGCAACTGTAATTTTAATAAACCATTTTTGACAGGTAATACGAGATAATAGCCTAAGAAATGGTTTATCATCTTTGTATGAACTACTATCCACTAAAATTCCCCCTATCTTGATTTTGTTTATTCTTTCTATGTCATCTATTTCACTGGGGGTTTCAGATGTAATTAATCATTTTCCTTATCTATGGTCGAAATTAATTCATTAATTTTCCAGCAATCTTGAATTTGTTTATTCCTGAGAGTTTCGATTTCCGTTTTAATTTCAAAAATTTCAAATTGAAGATCTTGAAGAGTATGAGCTGTCGTTTCAGGTTGTCTATCATGTTTGGACATAATCTCTTTTAAGTTGTAAGTTGTGATTGGTGGTGCGATCTTGATGTCGGGGTTGATTATTTTTTATTTTAATTTTTCTAGGTAAGCTAATTAATTGGGAATCATCTATATGATTAACAATATCTAAGAAGAATTCTTGGTCGCGAGAAAACATATTTATTTCTTGATCGGAAGATGAAGAATAAAGGTCATCATATTGGTGTTCATTATCAGAACTACTTAAATGTGAAATCCTAACCCAAATTTTTTGAGTTTTAGTTATGTTACAGGTCTCCAATATTGCATGAGATCACAAAAACTGTTTTTGAACAAGGTTTACTAAATGGGTCATAATTTTGAGCACACAAATTCGTTTCGAGCCCATAATCTATAAAATCGAAGCTTAGACCGATCCGGAAGTGAATTCACTGAAAAATATGGAGAAAAAGAAGAAGAAGAAACGTTCGAACACCCTTGGAGCAGTCTGGACGGTCAAAGAAGGAGAGTGGACATATTGTATCTTGGGAGGGTTTGAGTGCTGGAAAAATATGGAGGCGTCTGGACGCTTAATGAAGAAAGGGAGCAGCAGAGTTTCCAGACCATGAGGCGTTCTGATGGCAACACGAGAAACTAGTTTTAAGAACCAGTTCTAGCATTTCAATTTGGGAGAAAACAAGAACACTCGAGAAGAGACAGTAATTGAGATGATATTTTGCATATTTTTGTGGAGTTTTGAAAGTAAAAAAGTTGAGTTTCAATGCTTAAAAACCACATTTTAGGTTTGAGTTGCCGAAATGCATGTTAATGAGCCAATGCATATTTCAACACTTTGACATAGTCATTTTAAGTGTTTTCTAGTGGTTCAAGTTGGTTTGGTAGCTTAGAGATATGAAATCCAAGTTTTGGGCATAATAGTTAGAAGTTATGAAAATGTTATCTCTTAAGCATTTGAGTTTTAATATGCCGAATTTTGTTCTATCAACCTAAAAATGATTTTGACACATGTTTAAGTATGTTTCAGTCATTTATGACTTGTTTGAATGGGTTTTGTAGGCTCCGGATTGATCGGGGTTGAATATGGAAGAAAAGACACAAAGGAGCTGAAAAATTGGATTTTGCTGTCAACCGTCCGGACACTTATCAGAAACTGTCCGGACGGTCCAAGAAGAAAGATGGACAGATTGATTTTTAATCATATCCGTCCGGAAGGTACTGTTCACCGTCCGGACGGTTGAAGAAAGACGGACAGTGCTGTTTTCAAGCATATCTGTCCGAACGGCACTGTGCAATAATTTTCGGACCAACTTTTGAAGGTTCAAATGATCGAATTTGAAGAAACTTTCTTCTAAAACATTGAAGTATACATCCAGATCTTTCCAACGAGTACTCATACAAATAAATCCACTGAGAAATGAATTCTGTGAAATTAAAATAAGATGCTGCCTCGAACAGTTCCAGTAATTTCGGGTTTTATGATTTTTACTCAATTCTTGAAGGGCAAACTTGTCTAATTACTTTATTTGACCGATGGGACTTATTTGTAATAGGTTGGGATGGTCTTTTAAGACAGGTATGAGGGTTTTATGGGTCGATAGACCCCATTCTTTGAACAAAACTACTTTTGGCCGAATTTGATACACTCTCTCTAGGTTTTTTCTCTCTTGCCTTGTTCTTCATTTTGATTCTTGCTTGGGGTTTGAAAATCAGTCTCTTGAAGATTGCTAGGAGTCTTGGAGACCCAACCAACTAGAAGAAGAAGTTCTTAATCCTTGTAGAGCTTGAGAAGAGCCCAAGTTGGATTACCCTCAACTTCTATTTGTAGATTGGAAGGCCGATTCACCTCAACATTCGACATTGGATTTGATCTCTAAACTCCTCTTCCTTACTGTTATTTCATTTTATTATCGCATTTGGATTCATAGTTCTAGTTTAATCTACTTGAATATTTCCATTCTGATTTAGTTTGTGCTTGAACGTTTTATGTTATGTTTTACATTTTATTATGTTGTGCTTATTTCCATTTTGATTTTCTGCAGTAGTTTAGTATTTAACTCTCATTTTATATATTAGGGTTTAGTTCAATCAATCACCCCAAGGCGGAAAACCGAATCTAACCAATGGTTAGTGCAATTTTGCCACACTTAACATTGTGAATACCATATTTAATTAAGTAATTAGGTTAATAATCCATAGACCCAAGCCGAAACCAAAAGTCTTTGTGAGACGATTTGTGATTCACTCCTATTATTACTTTGACAAACCTACACTTGGGAAAACGTTAATCCACTTACCTATTTTGGGCGAGTCAAGTTTTTGGCGCCGTTGCCGGGGACTTTTGTCCTTCGGTTCGAGTCTTCCTTTATTTTTATTTTTTTTATTGAGTTCTTAAATTTCTACTCTACTTTGTGATTGCTTGATGTTGCATGTCTTGGGTTAGAGACAATCATAATAGGTTGCGTAGGACATCTAGCAATACAAGTAGCACTGTTACTCTTGAAACTAATTTTGCATCTATGACTTCTGAAAGTGATTCTGAGCTTAGTTTGCCTATTTTATTTGATGAAGAAGTTTGTGAAAACATGGCTAATCGTGCACCACGTACTCTTAAGGATTTTATTCAGCCCACTCGCACTACTACTCCTTCATGCATCATATTACCTGAAAATGCACCTCAATTTTCTGTTAAGCATGGCATGATGTCAGTGATACCTCAGTTCCATGGCATGGATTCTGAGAGCCCTTACCAGCATCTTACTGATTTTGAGTTGGCTTGCACTACTTTCATTAATAGGGCTAACACTGATGAGTATGTTAGATTGCATTTGTTTCCTTTCTCTTTGAAGGATAAGGCTAAGTTGTGGTTTAATCAATTGAGAGCTAATTTTATTACTAGTTGGGTTGATATGCAACGTGAGTTCTTACAAAAATTGTTTCCATTTCAGAGAACTCAAATGATTTAAGAGAAAATAGCTCAATTCACTCAGAAGCATTGTCACGCCCCTCTCCCAGATAGGTGCAGATGAGCACCCATGAATCCCAGAGACGTGACCGGCAGGGAACTCCTCCGTTCCCCGAACCGGATTTACACCCCAAGCTACCCAAACACTACATAAGTAATCTCACATATATATGTCTCAACCAAATCCCAAATACTGCCATAATGGAATGTAACATACAAACCAGAGTCTACAGCGGAATATCACATAGATACGGAATACCGTACAAAACACAGATACTACAGACAGACAAACCATTTCCACCAGCTACATCACGCCTCACGCATCCCTGTGCTGATCATCCACTCCGGCTATCTCACCTGAAAACATGTGAATGAAAGGGATGAGCTACAAAGCTCAGTAGGGATATAGAGGAATATCAATCATCAGAATAAACGGAAAGTAAAAGCTCAAGATGTATGTGAAATGAACAAGAAACTCAAATAGTGATACACTCCCGTATCACCGAACTCCAGTAAATCAGAGATAAAGTAAGAAAGCATGTAAGATATAGAATACATACAGAGAAATCATAAGTGGTACACATCACAACTCATCACAATCAATCAATCCGTAGGGTAGATGCCGAGTAGGCTCCACCACTACCATCCTCAAGTACAACTCTCAAATCAGTACTCAACCATAATCAAACTCAAATCCGTATCAACACAAATCCGTATCAACTCATATCCAAATAACAACAGAAAATCCTCCCCTGGACCCACCCTGATCCCCGCAAGGTGTCTCCCAGTCCAGGTACTCCCCAGATTGGATGAGGATCGAGCCTACATCAGGTACTCGATAGCATCGCCTACATCGAAGAGCGTCCCCTAGGATGTACCTCACCTCAATCCGGTCTCCAGGTACGTACCCGATCAAAACCATCGATAAATCATCCAGTAAGCTGGGTTGCCCGATGTGGGTCCCACGCTCTACAAATCATCCCACCATAATCTCACAAATCATAGAAGATCATCATAATGGAATCCTATCCGGACTCTCGAGGGTAAAACCAGACATCAGGAGGTGGACCCCACCAATGGCTGTGGGCCCCACAAAAGGATAAGTGGGCCCACCAGGATAGTGGGCCCCACGAGAGTATAGGTGGGCCCCACGAGAGTATAGGTGGGCCCCACCAGGATAGTGGGCCCCACAGGAGACACAAAAATACTGTCAGTCGTACATATACCTCCAAAACAACCACATATAATCATAACATATTGCAATTGCGGAAATAAATCAGATAAGAGTATAAACAGAGAAATTCCCAACCTCCGGGAATTTCACACCAATAGACAAATAGGAGTCCGTCGAATACGGAACCCCCGGAACCCCAAATAAGAACTAGGGCAGAATCCCTACCTGAAATGTCGACTAAGCTAATCCGTAATACGTCTGAAAACTCCAAATCAACCTCCTGCATCAAAATACGGATACGTATACACGACAGTCAAAATACGTAAAAGTCAACCAAAAGTCAACGGTCAAACCGGGTCAAATAGTCCACGGTCAAACCGGGTCAAATAGTCAAACCGGGTCAACCCAATCAAAACGGGTCAAACCCGAGTCAACTCGCCGGAGCTAAGTCAACTCGGCCGGCCGGTCGCCGAAATCCACTTTTCCGGCGAAAGTTTCCGGTCACTCCTACATCAAAATGAAGCCCACAACAACAGAAATCTAATGGTACCTGCCTCGTTCCAAAATTCCTACTGAATCGACCGGGATCGAGCTTTGAAATTTTGAAAAACCGAAACTTCGCCGCCTGATTCCGCCGTCTACGGTGGTCCGATGACGACGATTCCGGTTGGGTTTTGCTCCTCTCTCCACAAGCTTCAATTTGATACCTCACTTGCCCCAATCGGACCACAAACACGAAAAACCCATTCAAAATTCTCCCATCTCTCTCTCTTACGTTGCTACTGCCGGAAACCCACTGGAAAATCTGGTATATGCCAGATTTTCTGGTAAATTACCATTTTGCCCTTCGTCTTTCCCTATATTTACTTAAACTTCCATAATTCGTAACAAATCAAATTCAACTCCGATTTCAGTGATTCTTGCGCCTATATTTTTCTAATAATATGTAGTATTTATTAAAAATATTAAATTTGAAAAATTATTATATTTTTTAAAATTTTGGGTTCGGGATATTACATCCTCCCCCCCTTAGAAAACAATTTCGTCCTCGAAATTACCTAAAGGGTAATTATTAAGTACTCAAAGGTAAAATAATTAGTATAAAATACGAAAAATACCTAGGTCGTAAACAAGTCTGAATAGCGCTCCCGCATATCTGACTCTACCTCCCAGGTAGCCTCCTGAACTTCATAATGCTGCCATAACACCTTAACTAAGGGTATGGTCTTCGAACGTAATCTCCGTATCTGGCTATCCAAAATCTGAACCGGACGTACCTCATAGGTAGCATCCTCTCCAATCTCCAGAGTCGACCAATCAATAATATGGGAGGGATCCCGATGATACCTCCGTAACATAGAAACATGAAATACACCATGAACTCCGGACAACTGTGGTGGCAATGCCAACCTATAAGCCAAACTCCCTACTCTCTCCAAGATCTCAAATGGTCCAATAAACCTAGGAGTCAACTTCCCAGATCTACCAAAACGCTGTATCCCTCGCTTCTTACTGACCTTGAGGAATATATGATCACCCACCTGGAACTCTAGAGGTCTCCGCCTACGATCTGCATAACTCTTCTGACGTGACTGAGCCGTCAGAAGTCGCTGTCTGATAACTGCCACAGCCTCAGTGGTCTGCTGAATCAAATCTGGTCCCAACAGGGGTCTGTCCCCAACCTCCGACCAACAAAGTGGTGACCTACATGGTCTACCATAAAGTGCCTCAAATGGTGCCATCTGAATACTACTCTGATAAGAGTTGTTATACACAAACTCTACCAGTGGAATATGCGTCTCCCAATCACCCCTGAAATCCATAACACACGACCGAAGCATGTCCTCCAAAATCTGTATAGTCCTCTCACTCTGACCGTCAGTCTGTGGGTGAAACGCTGTACTAAAACTCAACATCGTCCCCAGGGTGTCCTGAAAACTGCTCCAAAAGCGAGAAGTGAAACAAGGATCCCTGTCAGATACAATAGACACGGGTACCCCATGTAGCCGTACGACCTCTCGAATGTAAAGTCTAGTAAGTGTCTCCACCGAGTCAGTCTGCTGAATCGGTAAAAAGTGAGCAGTCTTCGTCAATCTATCAACAACAACCCACACAGTATCATGTCTCCTCACAGTCCTCGGTAAACCCATCACAAAATCCATGCACACATGCTCCCACTTCCACTCAGGCAATGGAAGCGGCTGTAACAATCCAGGAGGTCTCCTATGCTCTGCCTTCACCTGCTGACAGGTAAGACATCTCAACACAGTCTGGGCCACATCTCTCTTCAGTCCGCTCCACCAATACTGTCTCCGTACATCTCGATACATCTTAGTAGCACCAGGATGTATCGCGAACTGAGAATAATGTGCCTCTCTAAGTATCTCATCTCTCAACTCAACATCTTCTGGAACCACCAATCGGCTTCTAAAACGAACTCCTCCATCAACACCTCGAATCCAACCATCCATATCCTCAATATCATCAAACATCGCATCACCAAGCTGTGCATCCAACACCTTCTGTACTAGTGCTGGACGACTCACCAAACTGCTCAGGGAACATCTATCACCCCTGTCACTAACATCTAGTCGGTACTGCCCAATGATGTCCACCAACTCAAACTCCCGCAGTGACAGTCGTGCCACTGCCAACTTCCTACTCAATGCGTCAGCCACCACATTGGCCTTGCCTGGATGATACTGCAATGAGAAATCATAATCTCCAAGGTACTCCATCCATCTCCGCTGCCTCTGATTCAGATCCTTCTGTGTAAATAAGTGTCGTAAACTCCTGTGATCTGAAAACACCTCAAACTGCTCCCCATAAAGGTAATGTCTCCACTGCTTAAGTGCGAACACTATAGCAGCCAACTCCAAATCATGTACAGGATAATTCCTCTCATGTGGCTTCAACAGTCGTGAAGCATACTCCACCACCCTATCCTGCTGCATAAGCACACAACCTAAACCAATCCCTGAAGCATCACAATATACATGATAACCAATACCACTATCTGGAATAGTCAGGACTGGAGGTGATGTGAGTCGGGTCTTCAGCTCCCGAAAAGCCTGCTCACATCTATCAGTCCACACGAAAGGAACACCCTTCCGTGTCAACTCAGTCATCGGTGAAGCAATCCGTGAAAATTCCTCTATAAACCTCCTGTAGTAACCTGCTAATCCCAGGAAACTACGAATCTCTCCCACTGTCCTCGGAGTCCTCCAATCCAACACAGCCTCCACCTTGGCAGGATCCACTGCCACTCCATCTCTGGATATCACATGCCCCAAGAATTTCACCTGAGTTGCCCAAAACTCGCACTTACTCAGCTTGGCATACAACTGATGCTCTCTGAGTGTCTGCAGAACAATCTCCAAATGCCCCCTATGCTCCTCCTCTGTGGTCGAATACACCAATATATCATCGATGAAGACTATCACAAACTGGTCAAGATACTGTCTGAACACTCTATGCATCAAATCCATAAAAGCTGCTGGGGCATTGGTCAGCCCAAACGACATGACCAGAAACTCATAATGACCATATCGAGTACGAAATGCCGTCTTCGATATGTCCTCCTCTCGAATCCTCAACTGGTGATAACCTGACCTGAGATCAATCTTGGAGTAATAGTGACTACCCCTCAACTGATCAAACAAATCATTTATCCTCGGTAACGGGTACTTATTCTTCACAGTCACCCTATTCAACTTCTTGTAGTCCACACACATCCTCATCGATCCGTCCTTCTTCTTCACGAAGAGGACTGGAGCACCCCATGGTGAAGTACTGGGTCTGATAAATCCTAGACCCTGCAACTCCCGCAACTGCCTATCCAACTCCCTCAACTCTGCTGGAGCCATCCTATACGGTGGAATAGAAATCGGGTCTGTACCCGGATATAACTCAATCACAAAATCAATCTCTCGCTGTGGTGATAATCCTGGTAACTCATCAGGAAATACATCCAAATACTCCTCTACCACTGGCACAGCCGTACTAGCCTCAATCTCCGATGTAGAAGTCAAGCTCGCCACTAGACAGTCAGTATATCGTGGGTTGTCAAGAAAGTGAGAACATGTAACAACCCGCGACCCACAAAAACTAACTCGCCCAGATGGTGATGTCAGCGTGACCCTACGCTCTGTACAATCTATCACAGCATCATAGTCAGTCAACCAGTCCAATCCAAGTATCACATCATAGTCAGTGAAATCCATAACATATAAATCTGCTCGAAACTCGTGAACAGCAAATCGAAAAATACAACCCCTACAAATGCTCCTCACCACAGTACCTGAACCCAACGGAGAATCCACTACCAATCTCCTATCCAAATCCGAAATCTCTAACCCCAATGCCTCAACGAACGATGTAGAAATAAACGAATGTGTGGCACCGGTATCAAATAAAACACGAGCCCAAGAACTGAAAAGTAAAACTCTACCTCCAATAAAATCACGATCTGGTGCTGGCTCGGGTGCAACTGCATAAACTCCAGCTCTCTGGCCCTGCCTCTGCTGCTGCTGCTGCTGTCTCACTGGTGGTGCTGGAGGTCTGGCCCCTCTGCCTGCTGGAGCTCTAGGTGATGGTGCTGCAAGTGCTGGGGCTCCCTGTCCTCTGCCTGATGGTGCTGTACGACTCCTCGGGCAATACCTCTGAACATGTCCTGGTAGTCCACAAGAGAAACACAATAGGCTATCCGCCCTGGGACAGTCCGATATCATGTGCCCAGTATGACCACACGCATAACAATACAATCCAGATATGGACCCCTGTCCCTGTCGTGGACCCTGCTGTCGCTGCTGCGGACCCTGCTGTCTCTGTCTCTGAGAACTCTGCTGCTGACTCGGACGGTCCTGCCTCCTGTCCTGGAATCTCTACCCCTGATCCTGTCTGGGTCTCTGTCTCTGACCCTCAGTCCTCTGTCTACTACTGCTCCCTGAGGCAGAAGAAGTATCTCCGTACTTCCTCTTATGAAGCTCCCAATAATCCTGTGAATCAACCATGCTCCTCTCTATATCAAGTGCCCTGTCAATGGACTCCCGATAAGTACGAACCATCATCCCTGTTAAACGCTCTGAAATGCGAGGTTTCAGCCCGCGCTGAAATCTCAATATCTTCTTCTCCTCAGTGGCAATGTACTCCTCTCCATATCGACCAAGCTCCTCAAACCGTGCCTGATACTGTGACACTGTCATATCTCTACTCTGAATCAGCTCCAAAAACTCCTTGGCCTTCGCAACGCGAATGGCTTGGGGAACATATTGTGCAAGAAACAGAGTCTCAAACTCCGTCCATGGCATCTCCATACTCTCCTTACCAATAGTCATACTCTCCCACCAGACATAAGCATCATCCTCTAAAAATGCTGAAGCCAATAGAGCTCTCCTCTCAAACGGTATCCTGAGTGTCACCATCTGTATCCTCAACTGTCGCAACCAATCCTCAACTGCTTAGGATCTATCACTCCTCGATACACTGGAGGTCTCGTCTTCCTCAGGTATCGATAACTCAACCTCCTCAATCAGATCAGGAATCTCGCCTCTACCACGACCACGTCCACCCCGAACACGGGTACTACGTGTATCTACCATGTCTAAAATAAACGTACCACTACATAAATCAAATACCCCAAAGCGTAAAAGAAAGAATAACTCACCAGATCAGCCGGGAAGCGCGTGATGTGTAGCTGGAGAAAAATAAAATAAACCGAATACCCACTCCAAAACTAACTAACCTCCCTCTGATACCAAACTGTCACGCCCCTCTCCCAGATAGGTGCAGATGAGCACCCATGAATCCCAGAGACGTGACCGGCAGGGAACTCCTCCGTTCCCCGAACCGGATTTACACCCCAAGCTACCCAAACACTACATAAGTAATCTCACATATATATGTCTCAACCAAATCCCAAATACTGCCATAATGGAATGTAACATACAAACCAGAGTCTACAGCGGAATATCACATAGATACGGAATACCGTACAAAACACAGATACTACAGACAGACAAACCATTTCCACCAGCTACATCACGCCTCACGCATCCCTGCGCTGATCATCCACTCCGGCTATCTCACCTGAAAACATGTGGGATATAGAGGAATATCAATCATCAGAATAAACGGAAAGTAAAAGCTCAAGATGTATGTGAAATGAACAAGAAACTCAAATAGTGATACACTCCCGTATCACCGAACTCCAGTAAATCAGAGATAAAGTAAGAAAGCATGTAAGATATAGAATACATACAGAGAAATCATAAGTGGTACACATCACAACTCATCACAATCAATCAATCCGTAGGGTAGATGCCGAGTAGGCTCCACCACTACCATCCTCAAGTACAACTCTCAAATCAGTACTCAACCATAATCAAACTCAAATCCGTATCAACACAAATCCGTATCAACTCATATCCAAATAACAACAGAAAATCCTCCCCTGGACCCACCCTGATCCCCGCAAGGTGTCTCCCAGTCCAGGTACTCCCCAGATTGGATGAGGATCGAGCCTACATCAGGTACTCGATAGCATCGCCTACATCGAAGAGCGTCCCCTAGGATGTACCTCACCTCAATCCGGTCTCCAGGTACGTACCCGATCAAAACCATCGATAAATCATCCAGTAAGCTGGGTTGCCCGATGTGGGTCCCACGCTCTACAAATCATCCCGCCATAATCTCACAAATCATAGAAGATCATCATAATGGAATCCTATCCGGACTCTCGAGGGTAAAACCAGACATCAGGAGGTGGACCCCACCAATGGCTGTGGGCCCCACAAAAGGATAAGTGGGCCCACCAGGATAGTGGGCCCCACGAGAGTATAGGTGGGCCCCACCAGGATAGTGGGCCCCACGAGAGTATAGGTGGGCCCCACCAGGATAGTGGGCCCCACAGGAGACACAAAAATACTGTCAGTCGTACATATACCTCCAAAACAACCACATATAATCATAACATATTGCAATTGCGGAAATAAATCAGATAAGAGTATAAACAGAGAAATTCCCAACCTCCGGGAATTTCACACCAATAGACAAATAGGAGTCCGTCGAATACGGAACCCCCGGAACCCCAAATAAGAACTAGGGCAGAATCCCTACCTGAAATGTCGACTAAGCTAATCCGTAATACGTCTGAAAACTCCAAATCAACCTCCTGCATCAAAATACGGATACGTATACACGACAGTCAAAATACGTAAAAGTCAACCAAAAGTCAACGGTCAAACCGGGTCAAATAGTCCACGGTCAAACCGGGTCAAATAGTCAAACCGGGTCAACCCAATCAAAACGGGTCAAACCCGAGTCAACGGGTCAACTCGGTCAAACCCGAGTCAACTCGCCGGAGCTAAGTCAACTCGGCCGGCCGGTCGCCGGAATCCACTTTTCCGGCGAAAGTTTCCGGTCACTCCTACATCAAAATGAAGCCCACAACAACAGAAATCTAATGGTACCTGCCTCGTTCCAAAATTCCTACTGAATCGACCGGGATCGAGCTTTGAAATTTTGAAAAACCGAAACTTCGCCGCCTGATTCCGCCGTCTACGGTGGTCCGATGACGACGATTCCGGTTGGGTTTTGCTCCTCTCTCCACAAGCTTCAATTTGATACCTCACTTGCCCCAATCGGACCACAAACACGAAAAACCCATTCAAAATTCTCCCATCTCTCTCTCTTACGTTGCTACTGCCGGAAACCCACTGGAAAATCTGGTATATGCCAGATTTTCTGGTAAATTACCATTTTGCCCTTCGTCTTTCCCTATATTTACTTAAACTTCCATAATTCGTAACAAATCCAATTCAACTCCGATTTCAGTGATTCTTGCGCCTATATTTTTCTAATAATATGTAGTATTTATTAAAAATATTAAATTTGAAAAATTATTATATTTTTTAAAATTTTGGGTTCGGGATATTACAAGCATGATGAGACTTTCCAAGCTAGTTGGGACCGCTTCAAGGAGTTGTTGAATATTTGTCCACATCATGGCTATGAGTCTTGGAGAGTTGTCAACTACTTCTATACGGGTCTGACTCTAGAGTGCAAGAAATTTGTGCAAACTATGTGCAATGGAGAATTCTTTGATAAAGAGCCAGACGCCGCATTGGATTTCTTTGATTATCTTGGAGAGAGTGCTAGCCAGTGGAATACAAGAACTGACAGAATTGCTATAGCTGTTCAACCTTTGAGAACCATCTCGAGTGGTGGTAAATATGAGTTGAAGGAAGATGTGGATGATCAAGCTAAGCAAGCTACTTTGTCTAGAAGACTAGAGATTATGGAGTTGGAAAAAGTCAAGGCAGTGAAAACGGTGGAACCATGTAACTTATGTGCTGATTCTAGCCATAAGACTCAAGATTGCCCTATCATACCTATGATGGAGAATGAAATGGACCAATTGCAAGCTGCAAATTGGGTCAACAAGATGAACAATCCTTATTCCAACGCATACAATCCGGGGTGGAGGAACCATCCTAACTTTTCATGGAGGAATGATCAACCAGGACAGTCTTCACAGAGTTATCCACAAGAGATGGCTCCTCCACAGCAGTTTCAGCATACTCAGAGTCATCTTCCTCCAATAGCACCTCTTGGTTTTCCTCTTCAACAACCAGTTGCTCCACCCAAGAAATCTCTAGATGATACCATAGCACAGATGGCTACTGCTTTTCAGCAGTTCATGCAGGTTCAGGCTACTACAAACAATCAGAATACACAAGCCATCAATGACTTGCGAGGAACAATTCAAAAAATGAATACCACTTTGAGCACTCTTGAGAAGGGAAAGTTTCCAGCTCAACCTCAACCAAATCCTACGGTCTATAAACAACAGTCTCAAAAGCATGTTCATAATGTTTTTGGAGATGGTTTTGAGACGACCAAAGCAGTTACCACTTTGAGGAGTGGGAAGCAGGTTTCTAGACCTGAGGCCCCTATTGATTCTCAGCACTCTAGTCATGCTTCTGTGGGTGCATCTGAGGTTGTTGAGGTAGAAAAGGAAGTAGAGGGAGAGAAAGATAAAGAAAATTCAGAATTGAAGACTCCATCTGTGGTAGAGAAAGAAAATGAGAGGATTTATCGACCTACTGTTCCTTATCCACATAGATTGAGAGTTGGGCAGATGAACAAGCATCATACTGAGATTCAGGAGATTTTCAAGCAAGTGAAACTTAACATTCCACTTTTAGATGCTATTCAGCAAATCCCTTCCTATGTAAGTTCTTGAAGGACTTATGTACTGCAAAAAGGAAGGTGAATGTGACCAAGAAGTCTTTTCTAGTTGAAGAAGTTGGAGCTTTGATCATGAGTGATACTCCTCAGAAGCTGCGTGATCCTGGATCACGTACCATCTCTATTGTGATTGGTGAAAAAAGGCTTGAAAATGCCTTACTTGATTTGGGGAGTAGTGTGAATTTGTAGCCATTATGGGTTTATGAACAACTTGATATTGGAGAATTGAAGCAAACACCCATGCTTTTGCAGATGGCAAACAGAACAGTCAAGAAACCCAAAGGAATTGTGGAAGATGTCTTAGCACAAGTGAACAAATTTTACTATCCTGTGGACTTTGTAGTACTAGAGATGCCACATCCTACTTCAGTTCTTGCTAGTGCTCCTATCATTCTTGGGCTTCCTTTCCTTGCTACTACAAATGCTTTAATCAATTGCAAGAGTGGAATGCTCAAGATCACTTTTGGCAATATGACATTTGAGACGAATGTCTTCACTACTTGCAAGATGCCTAGTGATTGTGATGATTCAGAGCTGCAAGCAATAGATTGGGTTCAGAATTTTAAGCCGTCAGATTTATATTCTGTTATTGATTCTGAAAGCATATATGAGGATGCATATCTTAAGAAATCTAGCCAAATTGACGATTTAGAAGATGATTTGGATGATCTTGATCCTATCATATCGGATGAGCCTCGTGATATTGATGATTCAGCTAAGTTGGAGGATGTGAGCCACATTGGTAGATGGCGGGGACTGAACTTTGAGATTCTTGATCCACCCGAGGAAATGAAACCATCCATTGAGGAGACTCCAACTCTTGAGTTGAAAAAGCTTCCTGAAGATTTGAAGTATATTTTTCTTGGTCCAGAAAAGGGTATATTCCCTGTTGTCATTTCATCTCAGCTCACTCCTGAGCAAAAAACCAGCTTGGTAGCGGTTTTATAAAAGCACAAGGGAGCTATTGGCTGGACCATTGCAGACATCAAGGGTATTGACCCTAATATTTGTACTCACAGCATTTTTTTGGGGGGAGATCCTACACCAGTGAGAGATGCACAGAGGAGACTCAACCCTGCCATGAAGAAACTTGTGAAGAAGGAGGTTCTGAAGCTGCTAGCAGTTGGAATCATTTATCCTATCTCCGACAGTAAGTGGGTGAGTCCCACACAGGTAGTCCCTAAGAAATCTGGTTTAACTGTCATTGAAAATGCTTTGGGTGATTTAATTCCTACTAGGAAAGTGACTGGATGGCGCATGTGCATAGACTACCTAAAACTGAATTCGGTTAGTCGAAAAGACCATTTCTCATTGCCCTTTCTTGACCAAATTTTGTAAAAAGTTGCTGGAAATGAGTTTTATTCCTTTTTAGATGGTTTTTCTGGTTATTATCAAATTGCCATATCTCTAGAGGACCAAGAAAAAACCACATTCACTTGCCCTTTTGGCACATTTGCCTTTAGGAGGATGCCATTTGGTTTATGCAATGCCCCTGCCACATTCCAATGTTGCATGATGAGCATTTTTTCTGACATGCTTGAGGACATGTGTGAAGTTTTTATGGATGATTTTTCTGTGTTTGGATGCTCTTTTGATCTGTGCTTGAAAAATTTAAATGTTGTGTTGACTAGATGTGAAGAAAAGAATTTGTTGCTTAATTGGGAAAAATGTCAGTTTATGGTGACTAGTGGGTTGGTACCTGGACATTTAGTGTCAAAACGTGGTCTAGAGGTTGATAGGGCTAAGATAGAATTGATTTCTCAATTGCCTATTCCTAGGACTGTGAAGGATATTCGCTCTTTTCTTGGTCATGCCGGCTTCTACCGACGTTTTATTCAAGGCTTTAGTGCTATCACCAAACCATTGTGTGCTTTATTGCAAAATGATACTGAATTTGTTTGGTCTGATGAATGTCAATATGCTTTTGAGACTCTAAAGAAACACTTGACAGTTGCCCCTATCATGCAATCTCCTAGGTGGGATTTACCATTTGAGCTTATGACCAATGCTAGTGATTTTGCTCTAGGTGTTGTTTTAGGTCAAAGAATTGATGGTAAACCTTCTGTGATTTATTATGCAAGTAAGACATTGAATGATGCACAGAAGAATTACATCACAACTGAAAAGGAATCGCTTGCTGTTGTATTTGCTTTAGATAAATTCTGTTCTTATATCATTGGTTCTCCTATCACCATCTTTACTGACCACTCTGCCTTGAAGTATTTGTTGCAAAAGAAAGATGCTAAACCCAGGTTGATACGCTGGATTTTATTGCTTCAAGAGTTTGACATCATTATTAAGGATAAAAAAGGTGTCGAGAATGTGGTAGCTGACCATTTGTCTAGATTGTAGCTACCAGAGTCTCATACTTCTCCACCTCTGCATGATGATTTTTCGGATGAGCATCTCTTTGCTGTGTCGCGTGCACCTTGGTTTGCGGATATTGTGAATTACCTTGTCTCTGAGCAATTACCTTCTCATTGGAATATTCAAGACAAGCGTAGGTTCCTTTTTGAGGTTCGATTCTATTACTTTGACTCACCTTATCTTTTAAAATATTGTGCCGATCAGTTGGTGAGACGTTGTATTCCTAATGATGAGTTTGCTTCTGTGTTTGAGTTTTGTCATTCTGGGGCTTGTGGTGGTCACTTTGCAGCCCAGAAAACTGTTGGAAAAATTTTACAAAGTGGACTTTATTGGCCTACCATGTTTAAAGATGTTGTGTTGTGGTGTAAAACATGTGAATCTTGTCAAAAACTTGGAAAAATCACAGCTAGGAACATGATGCCTCTTTCTCCCATATTGACCCTTGAGATATTTGATTGTTGGGGAATTGACTTTATGGGGCCTTTTCCTGTTTCTAATGGCTATATGTATATCTTGCTTGCTGTTGATTATGTTTCCAAGCGGGTAGAAGCTATACCATGTAGAACCAATGATCATAAGGTTGTGCTTAAATTTTTAAAAGACTTGTTTGCACGTTTTGGAATGCCAAAGGCCATAATTAGTGATGGGGGTTCGCATTTTTGTAACAAACCTTTTCAAAATCTCATGAAAAAATATGGAGTGACTCACAAGGTCTCTACTCCATATCACCCCCAAACTAATGGCCAAGCTGAGTTGGCTAATAGAGAGATCAATGTCATTCTTGAAAAGACAGTTCATCCTAATAGGAAGGATTGGTCTGATAAATTACTTGATGCTCTTTGGGCTTATAGAACTGCATTCAAAACCACTCTTGGCATGTCACCTTATCGTTTGGTTTATGGTCGTGCTTGTCATTTACCTGTTGAGATTCAACATAATGCTTTATGGGCTATAAAAAAGATTAATTCTTCACTTGATAATGCTTTATGGGCTATAAAAAAGATTAATTCTTCACTTGATGATGCCCAAGGCTTGAGAAAGTTGCAGATTTCAGAGCTGGAAGAAGCAAGAAGGGAGGCCTATGACAATGCCAAACTATCCAAGGAGAGGATGAAAGCCTTGCATGACAAGAAGATCTTGGACAAGAAGTTCTTCCCTGAGCAAGAGGTGTTTCTCTACAATTCTAGGCTCCATATTTTTCCAAGAAAGTTGAAGACTCGTTGGAGTGGCCCCTACATTATCAAGAAGGTTCATTCCCATGGTGCTGTGGATATTCCCAATCCGAAGAATGGGACGACCTTCACTGTAAATGGACAAAGGCTCAAGCCATTCGTTGCTCCCTATGCACCAGAGGATGAGACATTCCTTCTACAGGATATCCAGGGAGTGCTCTCAACTTCTCCTGCTGTTATTTGATTATGCATATACCTAGTTATGGGGGTGCTGGTGCCGCGACATTACTCTGTTTGTTTGTGGTACTTTGGGAGTATTGTAGTCTTAGAACTACTTAGTGTTTTTCATTTGCATTGAATAATTACTTACTGTGCACCATTTTGTTCGTTCCATCCATGGAGACCATGTCTTACTCTAGTTGGGGGTGGGAGGTGCCTAGTTTGTGTTTGGTTTAGTTTTTCTTCAAAAAAAAAGGTTTTTTTGAAAGGAAGAAAAATTCTGGGAACTGTGTGTTGTGAAAAGTTTTGTGTTATTGTGATTCCTTGATTGCCTATGATGAAAAATATGAACTATGACTTGTAATGGGGGGGCATATAAGATCCCTTGCATTGTGCTTGACTTTTTAGTTTGTCTTGTTTTGAAGTTTGGACTATTTCTCTTTTCCCTTGACCACACGACCATGAGGTTTTGAAGTGTTGGACATTTAGAGAAGTTTTACTTAGTGTTAGTCTTTTGAATCTCACAAGCACTAGAACTCACTTGATAAACTCTTGAGGCGAAATCCTAGTCCACACTTTGACTGATGAGATGACATAAGGCCTTCTTTGGTCGTTTGAGCTTAATTTCTAGCCTACCATACTTTAAATTTATCCCTAGTTGTCCCCTCCTAGCCAAATGTTAACCCTTTTCTTTAAGCACCTGCATATGTACCTAGCTAGAACAAAATTTTCCCCATGCATCACCCACGCAATTGGATATACATGTTTTTTGTAGGATGCTTGTGCATATCATCATGCATATGGGTTGAGTGATGAGTTTTTGTGATGGTGCACTTTGTAAGGTGTTGCTCGCTTTAAAAAAAAAAGCAAAAGAAGGTAACAACTTAGTTCATTGAATGGAAATATCCAAGTTTGGGATATATGTATAGAGTAAGAAGGTTGCATGCCATCAATAAATTCAATGTGGCACATATATACAAGAAAAAAAAAGAGAACAGAGAAAGAAAAGGAGAAGTGAGTCTGAAAATGGTGAGTTGGGACTACTTTGGGGAATATGTGCATGCATGCATATGTATGACCATTGTTACATTGACATGTATATCTGAGTTGTGGTTTAAGCCTAAAATTTCCATTTTGACATACCCATAGCCTTAACCTACGTTACATGCTTTAAAAGTCTTATTGGATTATTGGTTTTGTGTTGGGCTACATTAGTGGAGAGAAGTTTTGAAAAGTGAGCATATGGCGGCATGCACTTTATGATTGAGATTCATTTGATGAATCACTCTTGCATTTTCTAATCTAAATTGATGGCAAGGATGTTCCAAGTGGTCATGCACACACACACACGAGAATGGTTTGGTTTCAAAATGAAGCAACCTTTTTAGTTAAAATCAAGACTTGGTTGAGATTTGTATTTTCTTGCATTTTTGTCATGTGTTCATTCTGAGGGTTAAACACTTAGGGAAGAACTTGTCAATGCATGCTTACACTCACACACGTTCTAGAAAATTGGTTCAAAAGAAATTTTTCTCCCCGAAATTCATCCCAATTTATTTTCACTATTTTGCTTGAGGACTAGCAAAAAGCTAGTTGGGGGTTGTGATTGGGATGATATTTTGCATATTTTTGTGGAGTTTTGAAAGTAAAAAAGTTGAGTTTCAATGCTTAAAAACCACATTGTAGATTGGAAGGCCGATTCACCTCAACATTCGACATTGGATTTGATCTCTAAACTCCTCTTCCTTATTGTTATTTCATTTTATTATCGCATTTGGATTCATAGTTCTAGTTTAATCTACTTGAATATTTCCATTCCGATTTAGTTTGTGCTTGAACGTTTTATGTTATGATTTACATTTTATTATGTTGTGCTTATTTCCATTTTGATTTTCTGCAGTAGTTTAGTATTTAACTCTCTTTTCGTATATTAGGGTTTAGTTCAATCAATCACCCCAAGAGGGAAAACCGAATCTAACCAATGGTTAGTGCAATTTTGCCACACTTAACATTGTGAATACCATATTTAATTAAGTAATTAGGTTAATAATCCATAGACCCAAGCCGAAACCAAAAGTCTTTGTGAGACGATTTGGGATTCACTCCTATTATTACTTTGACAAACCTACACTTGGGAAAGCGTTAATCCACTTACCTATTTTGGACGAGTAAGAGAGAAAGAGAGAGAAAATTAGTGAGAATGCGATATTTCTTGAGGATTTGGCTTGAATCTTGGTGGATTTGTAGAGCATAACAAGTTTCAAGAAGGATTCCTAGAAGATTGGGTGATTTGAGGTAAGTTTTCATGATTTTTCTAAAACTAGGTTTTGGTTAGATTTGTCCAAACCTTTGATTTGTTGGTTTAGATTCTTTAGGAACTTGATTAGATATATGATTGTGGTTATATATTTAGGTTTGGTTGTTGATTACAAATAGAGTTACAATTTTGGTGAAGTTTCAAGGATTTGGGAAAATCCTAGAGAGAGAAGGTAAGTTCTCTAAATTGATGATTAATATCATGTTGTTGATGTTAAATAGTGTTATTGCTATAGTTATATGGGTTTGGAATGTTGAATAATTGATAGGTTGGTGAAAGGAGTTGAAACACTAGTTTTGGGAATTTGGATTGTTGTGTGGTGCTTAATCAAGGTAGGGGAATTCTTGACCCAATTCTCTTTCGTATTGTTTCTTTGCTCCTAAAATATGGTTTATTCCATCATTGGTCCTCTTGCCTTGTGTTCTTGCGTTATTGTTCCTAAGGAAGAGTGGACTTAGGGCTTATTCATATTTCTCTTCCAAAATGTATATTACATTAACCCATTTACATACTTAATCAATTATTAAGCATGGTTGATCGTTCATGCATCACAAATAGTTATATATATATATATGTAGGTTGAGTACATATATACTAATTGACATGGCATGGAGCATGAATGCCTGAGTATGGACTTGGGTATTACCTAGGAATTATTTGAAAGGCACATGAGAGGATGGTTGTGTGTCAGGGCATGGGCACCAACTATATGACTTCATGTGAGGCAACACACATAAGGTGTGGGTGAGATGGTGATCTCACAACCAGGTGACTCTGCGGGGTGTTTTGTGGGTGTTTAGCCAACATACATTCGATAAGGTTAGGGAACTAGAATGTGTGTTCAAGGTTGTGATCAAACCATGGTTGGGTAGTCGAGTCTATGAGATTGATGAATGTTTGCCCCAGAAAGAACACTCGGATATTATTATTGTGATATATGACATGAGAATATGGGATATCATTTTGTTGCATGGCCTGTTATTCGGATTCGACCTAATTGTTATTTATTCTATTTACCCCTACTGAGCTTCTAGCTCACTCCTTTACCCTTTCCTCCTTATAGGTGAGACTAGTACAGATATTACTAGTGCGGGTTAGTAGAGGCGATGCTGTGGTATGGATGACACTTGGAGGAGGGTAGATTTGGGAATGAGAGACCTCAGTTTTAATTATTATCACGTTGTTTGTATTTGATAACTTATGTCTTATTGACTGTTGGCACCAGTGGGTGTGCTTTGTATACGGTTAGAAGGTAATATCTATGATTGTGTCTTCTGAACCAGGGGTGGACTCTGAGTACCGCTTGTGTGATGATTGGGATTGCTTATGATGTTTGATTTGTGGAATCAGTTTATGCATGTTGTTAGATAGCCTGAGGCCCTGCTAGGTTGGGAATTGCATGCTAATAGATGGTCAGATGCCTTGCTAGGTTATGATGTGTTTGTTGTTATTGCTGCGTGTATTAGGGTGGCATCCTCCGATTTACAGGGAGATGCTATTGGATTTTTAATTGATGGATTTTCCCTAGTTGGGTGAACTAGTGTTCGATCCTTAGATGTGAATTACATTGGTAACCTAGGAAGGTGTAGTAAGCACCATCTGAAGTTGTCAAATTGAGGCGTCACAGAAAGGTGAATTTGTACTATCATCAGTATCTATGAGAAGTAACTCTAATTTTGCAAGAACATTATGAAATAATTCTAATTCATTAATACGTTTGCGGAGTCAGAAATATTTTGCTATATGTCCTGGTGTATTACACCTATAACAAACAACATGTTTACTTTTAGATTTTTCTTCTTTGGGATTTGGTTTGGGTTTTGTATGACTCTGGTTTCTATTAAACGGTTTTTGGGTATAGGATTTCCTATAAAATCTAGATATATACTGAGTGGGTGTATGTTTGTGGTGTTTATTAAACCTTTTTTTTTTGTTTTGAGCAATTTTCTTCATAGCCAAATTGTTTACAGAAAGAGCCTACTTCATTTTTAGATTTATTTGTTCCCATTTTAAAATTTTCTTTAACTTAATGTTAGAACATAATTGTGAGCCTATTTTTTTAATATAGTTAACTAAATTGCCATAAGTTAGCTGATCATATGGTATTTGATTATTATGTATAGATTTAATTTTTTCTCTAACCTTGCCACCTAATAAGATGGGAAGACCAGCCAAGAATTTCTCCTTCTAGATTGCCCATCACTCTCTGGATGAAATGCTGTACTAAATTCCAGTTTGGTACCCATCGCTCCATGAAAGCTGCCCCAAAATCTGGAGGTGAATATGGAATCACGAGCTGGCACAATAGAAATCGGAATTCCATGCAATCTTACTATCTCTTTCACATACAGATCTGCATATTGATTCATACTATATGTGGTCTTCACTCCCAAGAAGTGGGCCGACTTAGTAAGTCGATCCACGATCACCCAAATCAAGTTATTCTCTTTCTCGAACTTTGGTAAACCCGACACGAAATCCATCGTTATATGTTCCCACTTCCATCGAAGAATTTCCAGGGGTTGTAGCGTGCCTGAGGGCCTCAGATGTTCCGCTTTGATTTGCTGGCACGTCAAACATTTCGCGACAAATTCCGCCACATGCCGCTTCATACCCAGCCACCAGTAATGCAATTTCAAATCCTTATACATCTTTGTACTTCCAGGGTGTATGGAATAAGGAGTGTGGTGGGCTTCTGTTAAAATCTTCTCTCTTATCTCAATGTCATTTGGAACACATACTCATCCCCTATACTTCATTCCACCTATTTCATTTATTGTAAATTCCGTAGTCTTGCCTGCCTCTATCTTCTCTTTCTGTTTAATTAACCCTTCGTCACATAATTGTTTCTCCTTAATTCTTTCCATCAATGTCGGTTGCACACTTATCGCTGCCAAACTACTTGCTTGTCCCTTTGGCACTATTTCCACTTCCAGCTTTTGCAGGTCCCTTAATATTGTGGGTTGTACCACTTGCAAAGCTAGCGTTGCCTTTCTACTTAAGGCGTCTGCTACAACATTTGCCTTTCTAGGATGATAATTGATCACACAATCATAATCCTTGACCAATTCTAGCCATCTTCGTTGCCTCATATTCAATTCCTTCTAAGTGAAAAGATATTTGAGGCTTTTATGATCCGTATATATTTCGCATTTCTCCCCGTACAAATAATGTCTCCCTATTTTTAGTGCAAAGACTACCGCGGCTAATTCCAGGTCATGGGTAGGATAGTTCTTCTCATATTCTTTCAATTGTCTCGATGCGTAGGCAATTACCTTTCCATTCTGCATCAGTACACAACCTAACCCATGCTTGGAGGCATCACTGTACACCACAAACCCACTTTTTCCATCCGGTACGGTCAACACCGGAGCTGTTACCAACCTCTTCTTCAACTCCTGGAAACTTTCTTCACACCTCTCATCCCACAAAAAATTTGTGTTTTTCTTTGTCAAAGACGTTAGGGGTGTTGCTATTTTGGCGAAGTTCTTCACGAATCTTCTATAATAACCTGCTATTCCTAGAAAACTTCGAACTTCGGTAACATTTCTTTGTGTTGGCCAATCCACGACAGCATCTATCTTGTTGGGATCGACTAGTATCCCTTCTTCCGAAACCACATGTCCCAAAAATGCTACCTGCCTCATCCAAAAATCACATTTCTTAAGCTTGGCATAAAGTTGATTGTCCTTCAACACTTTCAAGGTGATCCGTAAATACTCCTCATGCTCTCCCACATTCTTCGAGTAGATCAGTATGTCATCAATGAATACGATAATGAATCGATCTATATACTCCTTAAACACTCTACCCATTAAATCCATAAATGCTGCTGGGGCATTAGTTAATCCAAATGGCATCACCAAAAACTCATAATGTCCATAGCGCATTCTAAAAGCGGTTTTCTTCACGTCTTCTGCCTTGACTCTCAATTGATGATATCCAGATTGTAAGTCAATTTTTGAAAACACTGTGGCACCTTGTAACTGGTCAAACAGATCGTCAATGCGTGGTAGTAGGTATTTGTTGTTGATCGTCACCCTATTCAATTCTCTATAATCAATACAAAGCCTAAGAGATCCATCCTTCTTCTTCACAAACAACACTGGTGCTCCCCACGGTGAACAACTAGGTCGGATAAACCCTTTTTCTAGCAAGTCCTCAAGTTGATCTTTCAACTCTTTTAACTCTGTCGGTGCCATCCTATAAGGTGCCCTTGATATAGGATTTATACCTTGCTCCGTTTCAATCTCAAAACTAATCTCTCTATCAGGTGGTAAGGTGCTTAAATTATCTGGAAACACTTCCGGAAAGTCCCTTACTACTGCAATATCTTCTACTTTTGAGACTGATTCATTCTTAATTACAACTACACCATCCAAATACCCAATACAACCTCCATTCATAAATTTCTTGGCCTCCATTGCTGAAATCATAGGGGTACGCCTCACTCTTGAATTAGCCTTAAACTCCAATGGTTCTCCATCTGCAAGCTTCACAGTTACTTTCTTACCTTTGCAATCGATGGTGGTGTCATACCTTACAAGCCAATCCATTCCCAGTATTACTTCAAACTCCTGTAGACCTAGAACTACTAGCTCTGCTGGCAAGGTCTTTTCATCTATTTGGACAGGGCAATCCCGTACTATTTGACTAGACTCCATTATATCACCAGAAGGTAAAGCGACTGAATACCCTATAGTTATGTTTTCTGGTATCATGCCTAATTTTTTAACTATTGATCGTGCTATAAATGAATGAGTAGCACCAGAATCAATCAAAGTATATGCGATAAGTCCATGGATAGAGGTGTTACCACTTATTGCTGTAGCATCTTCCTGATCAGCCTATTCTTGCATCATTGCGAAGACTCTAGCTGGCACCTTCTTCTGGTCTGTCTGGCTTTTTGGACACTCCCTAGCATAATGCCCCTTTTCTTTGCACCAGTAGCACGTATTGGAACCCTCCAAGCATTCTCCAGTGTGGGCCTTGTTGCACTTAGGACACATTGGCCTACCATCCGTTTTAGACTTCACCCCATTAGTAGTTGTTGCCCCCGCCACAATTTTTGGTCTCTTACTGCTCTCTGGGTTGGTGCTTCGCTCAGTAGAATTCCATGGTCTAGTCGACTTACTAAGAGTTCTTGTCTTTACCGTCTACCTCTGTCTCTGAATATCCTTCACAATATCCCTCTGATCCTCCTCAGTCATCATTGCCTTATCCACAATACCTTCATACGTGGTTGCAGTAGACATCCTTACCCTACTCCTAATTCTGGGATTCAGTGCCCTGAGGAAATGATCCTTTTTAAGCTCAGAGCTCTTGGCGAGAAACGGAACAAACCTGCACCCTTGCTCAAACTTTCAAACCAGTTCCACCACCATCAGGCCTCCTTGCTTAAGTTCCAGAAACTCCTTAACCTTCCTGTCTTTCACATCCTTAGGAAAGTACTTGGCGTCAAACATTCCCTTGAACCTTTCCCATGAAATGTTAGCCACAGGTACGACAAGCTTGGCCCCGTCCCACCAGTCGCGAGCATGCAACGTCATCATAAAAGTAGCGCATTGTATCTTCTCAGCATCTTCCAACTTCAAATGTTCAAATATGGTCTCCAGAGAGCGAATCCATTCCTCTTCCACTAAGGGATCGGTGCCCCCTGAAAATTCTTTTGGGTTGAGCTTACGGAACCTTTCAATGACATCCATCCTTTGGGACGGACGATGTTGCACTTCTGTCAACCTTCGCATTTGTTCAGCATGTTGTTGTTGTTGTTGTTGCTGCATCATATCCAGCATGCGAGAGCCATCACATCTGGATTCCCAAATTCATTGTTTCTTGGTGCTGCAACCCCTCGTTGTTCTTCATTCGCCACTCCACGTTCGTCACCGTTCCTTTCTTGTTCCTCGCCATTTCTCCTAACAAACCCACTGCGATTCATGTTGTTGTTCACATGCATTCCATGTAACATTCATTCAATACATCGGTGTTTGCTACCACTTACACATCCACATTATACCCTACTTTTAGCATCACACATCATATTAGCACAACTATTTAATCCGTTCATTTGTATTCATACTAATTGAGCGAATAACAAAAAAAATAAAATAATAGAATAGAATAGAATAAATAAAAAATAGATAATTAAATAAAGGTAACAATAAATCTATAAGTAATTTTATTCAAAGATTAAATTCTCAATAGATATTATCAATAAGAATTACACAACTCAATAATTCATCACTCCTCCATCTCTACTTTATTTTCTCCCTAATAAAACCAATGGTGACTCCCTAATTAACTCCCTTACTAATTTCATATGCCTGACATCACTACTTGTTGCGACTTCTGTTGATAGTAGGCCTTATACATGCACACTAGTGCACTAACCAGATCAATATTTCCTTGTGATTGCTTCTTAAGGATTTTCCATGTAAACTTCAGAATGATGCCCTCTCCTATGGTCAGTTTGCTTAATAGTAGCCTCACTTTAGTCTCCGATGGTAATACGTAGTCACCCTCAAGAGATGACAACACTCCTGCTAAGTATCCCACATAACGCTCAGTTGACCATCGTGGTTCTCTCTCCAATTCGTAGAACTTCTTTGGTCCCTTCTGCATGCACTTACCTCTCATTACTTTCCGTATTTTCCTTATATTCTCCATCTCTACCTGAACCATACGCAATTGATACTACCATCAATTTTCCACCGAACCTCTCACTAAACCTTAACAATAAAATACATAAACCAAGAACAAGGTATACAAATATATCTTATCTACATTCATGCACACTTACATGCTTAAATAAAACATTAACATACTCATCAAGAAAGCACTTTACATATTAATATATTTACCTGTTGATGGTCGTGTCGATCCTCGATGCTCATGTAACTTTCATACCCTGTATATATATACTTTTACTTATCTACCTATTATGTTACTTGTTATGAAGAATCGCGACCTCTGATACCAACTGTAACACCCCATCCTAAATAAACAATCTCACAACCTTACCATCCAGCGTTATCACAAAAACTGACCAATTACAATTATAACCTTAAATAAATATCTAGTACAAACCCCACCCAACAATTCAAGATGTTGATAATAAAAGTAAAATAATCCTTCAATAGTTTTAAATAAAATAAAACCCCAACATGTCATTCATGCACCAAGTTCAAGCCAATTAAAAGTTCTAATTCTTTGCAGTACTAGTCTCGCAGTCAACTGCTTATTTAGGAAATTTAGGAATTTCTAGTCTTTAATCATAACATACTTGGCATAATCACACAAAATCAACTACCCATCAATGCCTCCTTCGTTACATGAGCACCTTCACTGAGGATCCCCAACATCACCATCAACAATCAAATCAGCATATTCATCATCACCTGCATCACGGAACGTAATGAGCCAAGGCCCAGCAAGTAACATTTTTATGCATGAATGCACATGATTTCTTTAGGGTATAAAACTTCAACCATTAAAACCTTTAACTAGTACTAGGGCCCTCTAACTCTAGCAAACTACTACAGAGCAACCGATCGGGATTTTCTTTCAGTATCCTACCATAGAACACTTTCCTGTAATGGTACTTTATTCCTTTCTTTCCTTTCCAATTTCGTGAGCCTTAACCATAACATTTCATGTGCACCCTCCCTGTAGCAGTTATACTAGGTTTATAAAACATTTTTTTTCTCCATTTCATGAACCTTACAGTATGAAATGCCATGTCATGCACAATTCTCGATATATAATCAATAATCATACAATAAATATCAACACCTATACATTCCCATATAATCACGTTCATCAGCAATTTATCAATTTCAGTCATCCAATACATGCATGGCATCAAAACAATTCAAATAGCATGTAAGTTCCGTAATACAGTTGAAACGCTACTTACCTGTTGCGCTTTCCTAAATCCCAATACAGTCAACTATGCAACCTAACCCTGAAATCCATGATCAACTTATTTATATTAACATTTTATACAACTAATAATACTTAATTCTATCAAATTTTGCTTTGGTCAAATCTGGACAGACCGGTCAACGGGTCTGTCCGACCCGGTTGTGTTTTCTCCTTCACTGAAACGGCTGGCAGACCCGTCCGGGTTGAAACCGGGTCGTCCGCTCCCAGGAAGCGGTGGCATTCACCACCGGTTCAAGATGGTGGAGAAAGGTCGGACAATGTCAGCGCCACCATCTATTACCTGATTGGAGGTCGGACATTGGCGAAAATCCCTCTAGAAACTCAAGGAAACCGCCCCTTCTCTCCTCCGATCGACAATCCTAGACAACTCCGTTGGATCCGAAACTGCCACCGATGGGTTCCTCTCCCCGCGCTCAACCTTCCTGTACAAGTTTCGTCGCCACTCGTCGCCTCTTCCGGAAGACCACGTTTCGTCGTCGCGCCTCCCTCCTCGCCTAGCTCTGGTTTAGCTCTAGGGTTTGCCTCGGTTCGCGTGTTGTTGTTATTATTTATTTTGTAATTAACTCATTTCACAATTCTACCCCCTTTAAATTGTATATTTATTCCCATAAGTCCCCCCGTATTTACAGCACTGCCATTTTTCCATTAAATCTTAACGATTCCTATTAACTTTCTGAAACTCCAATTTAATTGCATTCCCGGTCTCTCAATCTCGTGGATATTTACGCCCATAATATTTATAAAATATTTTCGTATAACTATAAAAATACACATTAATTACTACCTCCATTAATCGACATTCACATGCACGTTAATTACGAACTCCATGTGTTACACTTTTTTTATAAGTAGAAATGCCAAAATGATTGTTTTCCCTTCATAAAATTACAAACATTAGGAAAGCGTCGCATGTGCGATCTGCTCATCTGTCGATCTGCCATTGCAAGTTGAAACTTAGGTATTGTTTGATTTAGGAAATAGAGAGGGAATGAAGGGAGAATAGAGAATGAGTCATTCTATTCTTTTATTTCACATTCCCTCTCAACCTCTATTCTTATTCCACCTAAATTTGGTGGGAATGATCCATTAAATGACTAAAATGTCCCTTTATTTTTAGATTTTTTTTCAAAATTTTATTTTTCCTAGAATAATTTTTTTTCACAGATTTTTTTTTCAGATTTTTTCCTATGTTTTTTGGTAGATTTTTAAGCATATAAAATAATAATATGATAAGTGAAAAAAAAACTTTTTCCCAGAAATGACACTGACATATATTAATAAAAAATAAAATGAATAAAACACTTCATTCTGATTTTCAAAACAATTTTTATGTATAAGAAATGTACGAATTAAATTATCATTCCCAGTTTAACCATTTTACAGACATACGATTCCTTAGGCAAAGAAACAATGAAACCCTAGCAAGAAGGAGCCCCCTCTCAGTCTTACACTCTCGGGCCTCTCCTTCATCAGTGATTCAGTCCGTCTCTTCAGGCCTTCGGCGACTGCGAATTCTCCGACTCACCGCCACACCACCTATCACCATCACCGCGACACCTCTTCTCTGTCTCTATTATATGTTCAAACTTCCTTCGATTCGTCGGTAAGCTTTTCAGAGGTTCAATTTCAGTCGATTTTGATGAATTTTTGCCACCCCTCTTAACACTGTCTCAATACACGGCTTCCAGGTCCCATATCTTCCATCATCCTTCCGTTCGGAGTAATTATCGAGTTCGAGCCTTCTGCCTTCAGGTATGTGTTCTTAAAGAAACATTTTGTTTTGGTCTTTGGCTCTGTTAATTCAATCTCTGTTTGGGTGAGTTGTGATGATCTGTTTATGTTAATTTAATCTCTGTGAATTGGTATGTTTTATCTTTGATCTGAATTGTAGGCTGAGCTTTAGGTTATGAGATCTTTTGTATTTCATTACTGTTGAAATTTTACTTCTAATTTGTATTATTATCATTTGGAAACTGAGGTTTTTCTTCTGGGCTTGTTTTGTGGCTTTAGGTATGTGTGCTTCTAATTTGCATTGCTGCTGTAATTATGATTTTCAGCTTTTCTGCTTCTGGGACTCTGGGTATGCTTCTGCTTGGAGTGAATTAATATGCAGTTTTGGAGTGAATTAACCTGCGGCTTGTTGCCTTTGTTCTTATATGCACTCATTTAATTTAATTTTATTATAATTAATCTGCTGCAGGCAGCGTTTTAAACTACTGCATTTCTCATTTTCTTGTATTTAATATTTTATTTTGCTGCCCTCTGTAGAGTAGTAGAACTGAATTAGTGAATTTTATTGTTGCTGGACTTATGTGGGCTTTTAAGCCTTCTATTTAGACTGCTGGACTACATTGTAAGTTTATTTTAATTTGACTCTTTAAAGCCCAATAAAAAAGGCCCAGGCCAATCGGCCAGACTGACCAAACCAAAGGGTTGGTTTTCAATATGTATAGAAATGTGTTGGTTGGTTTTCCAGGAGTTAAAAAAAACCCGAACATTTCGGCTGGGACAAAAAACGCAAAATAAATGACTATTCACAGCCCTAGCTGATTTTTGTGGGATATCAGTTGTCTTTCAAGTTGTTTACAGGTAATTCTATATCTCCGATCAAATATAATAAAATATGTGGTTCAAATTAACAACTTGTTGCCCAAAGTGAATTAGCTATTGTGTGATTATCGACTTGTGCATTATGCCCAAAGTGGTTTGTGTCTCTGTAATTACATCATTGATTTAGAATTTTTTTTGTTCCAAGAGTTTATCTCTTAGCTCGTGTGATTATCTTTACATCTATTTACATAAATTCCTTTTTAACCTACTGCACAGTGCACCTAAGTCCAAGAGTTTCTTCTTCCCTTATGTACCCCATGGTACTTTATTTTTTATTGGCATTTTGGACAGTTCATGTATAGCACTTTCCTGTCTTTTAGACATGGGTGAATGTCATTGTATCATCATCTTAGCTTCTTTTCCCGCTTGAAAAATGGTAAAATTTTGCATTGTGTCTAGTGTTTCATCTTCATGATGTATCTATCTAGTCTCTAAATTTCTTTCAGGCAAGTCTTCCTATTTGCATTTTAGTAAAGACATGCATTTAATTAATTACATGTCATGGGTATAGGCAACCAATCAAACTATGGATAAGAGTTAGATTACTAAGAATCTAGCGAGTCGTGAATATTCACAAGGGATTGCAAAGTTTCTTGAATTCACTTCGATGAATGGTAGCAATAGTGATGGAAGTATTATATTATTTTGTGTCCTTGTGTTAAGTGTGACAATTCTTTTTGGGTTGATCTTCAAATGGTTGAGGATCATTTGCTTTTCCATGGATGTACAGTTTATGACTCTGGTGCTTTTTTGTGATGATTATTATGTACATGCCTTATATATAGTTATATACTAGTGCTTGGCTGGGAAGTCTATGTTGGCAGGTATACTAGTGCTTCATTGGATATTCTTGTGATGAGTTGTGAGCTGAGAAATATGTGTTTCATTTGCTAGAAATTGATACTAGTGCTTGGCTGGAGAGATAATATGGTGGCAGGGAGTCAAATGTTAGTGATATTAGACTTTCCTTTTGAGTTTGGTTTGGGTTGGATATATATGCTTCATTGGGTATTCTTGTGACATGATTTAGGTACATTCCTCAGCTATTACTGATCCACATGTGTCAAACACGTCAGAGTCTCTTCTACGCTCTTCCACTTCAATCCAGGAGCCTGCTATTTCTCATGAGTCATGACTGACGTAAGAATCAAAGATGCACAGTTTGCTAATTATTATTATATAATTTTAATTAATTAGAAATTTTAATTTAAACTGATATTGAATTTTAATTCAAATTTAGCCACGGTTTTTTAAACGATGTAACAAATTGATAGCTTCTGCCATCTGCGGATATATATATATATTTGATGTAGCCGCGGTTTTAAAACCATGGTATACTTTACCAGTGGTCTGAAAACCGCAGAATCATTAAAACTTAGAGCTGTGTTCAAATGATAATATTCCCAGGCTTTTTAGAACCGTGACAATAGATTGTCACTCAGCAGCGGTCACGTTTTATTGTACCAGCGGCCACTTAAACCGTAGGTATGAGCTTCTGACACTCGTTTAACAAATGAACTACTTTACATGTTACATGCTTAGACACCACTACCACGTACGAATGGAATGGCATGGGCCGTAAGGATTGGGGTGTTTAATAGCTGCTATGTATATACATATATAACAATTTGGGCAACCGAAGGAAAAATTGAAACTTAAAATACTTGGAACTCCTTGATTGATTAAGAGTTAAGAAAAGCCTAGGAAAAAAAGGTGCATGTTTTTTAAGATTCTTTATTGTTGTTTTTTTTTGAAGGGATGTGTTTTTCTTGACAGACTGCTAGAAAAGTGAAGGGAAGAACACAACAGAACCGCATATTGCTATCACAATGGCAAGGAACATTAATTTTGTCCACAAAATTCCACTCTCTCCCCTAATCAAACATCCTATCTTATTCTCCTATAGTTGCTCTTCCCGATCCCAATATCGGACAGAAGTCGTTGATGACAAATCACTGAACTTGCTGGACCAAGAACGCCATGAACAAGTTCTCAAGCTCCGAGTTCTCCTCCAACAGGGCCGCACAGATACTGCACATCGGCTGCTTCTCTCCCTCATTCAGACAAAATCAGTATTTTCTTCACCCTCTGATCTCTTTTCTCTTTTCTCTTTGTCCGCACCCTCCTTGAAACCTGCTTTCTCTAGTATACTCCTCTCCGTTTGTTGTGAGGCAAAGATGCTCCCTGAAGCAACTAAAGTCTACGACTTGATCAGAAATGATGGTATGCTTCCTTCTTTACCTTCTATGAAGTTGTTTCTTGAATATCTGGTGGGTTCAAAGCAGTTTCATAAAACTCTTAATCTGTTTGAGGAGATTGTGGCATCTGGGTTCGGGGCCCATAGCTTTGTGTATGGGAAAGCGGTGCAGGCTGCTGTCAAGTTAGGGGACATGAAAAGGGACAACGAGCTGGTTGATGACATGAAAAGGAGAGGACTTAGTCCGACTGTATTTATTTACAATGTACTAATTGGTGGGTTATGCAAAGAGAGGAATATGAGAGATGCAGGGAAGAAGTTCAAGGAAATGTGTGAGAGGAAGGTAGTTGCCAACCTGGTTACTTACAATACCCTCATTGATGGGTATTGTAAAGTTGGGGATGTAGAGGAGGCATTTAAGGTGAGGGAAAGGATGAGGGAAGAGAATGTGGAGCCAAATATTGTCACCTTAAATTCCTTGCTTGGTTCTCTTTGTCGGGTGGGGAGGATGGGGGAAGCCAAAAGTGTAGTGCACGAGATGGAAGCACATGGGTTTATGCCTGATGGCTTTACCTATAGTATCCTTTTGGATGGACATTTGAGATGCGGAGATAGTGAAGGTGCAATTGCCTTGTATGAGGAAGCATCTAGGAAAGGAGTTATGATTAATAATTACACAGCTAGCATTTTGCTCAGTTCCTTTTGTAAGGCAGGGAAGGTTGAAAAGGCAGAGGAAGTTTTGAAGCAACTTATGGAAAATGGGTTTGTTCCGGATGAGGTGATCTATAACATAATTGTGAATGGGTATTGTCGAAGAGGTACTATGAGCAAAGCCATTGAAACTATTGAAGCAATGGAAGTTCGAGGGTTGAAGCCCAATGGCATTACTTTCAATCCTCTGATCTCCAAGTTTTGTGAAATGAGAAAGATAGATGAGGCTGAGGACTGGGCAAGGAAGATAAAAGAGAAGGGAATTGCTTGGAATGTGGAGACGTACAACATCCTGATCAGCGGTTATGGAAGGCTGTGCCGTTTTGATAAATGTTTCCAGATTCTTGAAGTTATGGAAAATAGTGGAATAAAGCCAAATGTGATAAGTTATGGTTCTTTGATTCATTCTTTGTCCAAGGATGGTAAGGTTCTTGAGGCTGAAATACTCCTCAGGGATATGGTGGGGAGAGGGATTTTGCCAAATGCTCAAATATATATTATGCTTATAGATGGTTGTTGCATGATGGGTAGATTGCAAGATGCATTTAGGTTCCTGGACGAGATGGTGGGAAGTGAAATAGATCCCACAATTGTAACTTACAATGTACTCATTCGTGGGCTCTGTAAATTGGGAAGGGTAACAGAAGCTGAAGACTTGTTTCTCCAAATTAAAAGCAGGGGTTTAATTCCTGATGTATTCACGTACAATTCCTTAATCTCAGCATATTCTAATGCAGGAATATTCCAGAAATGTCTTGATTTATATGAGACGATGAAGGAAAAAGGAATCACGCCTACTGTTCACACATATCATCCTCTGATTAATCGATTTGGGAAGGAAGGAATGGCGGTTGTGGAGAAATTAGTTGATGAAATGCTAAAGATGGGTTTGGCTCCTGATAGAGTTGTCTATAATGCTCTTATACGTTGTTATGTAGAGCATGGAGATGTTCAAAAATCATTTGCTTTGCACGAGGAGATGGTCGACCAGGGAATACATCCTGACAAGATGACCTGTGACAGCCTGATCATGGGGCATCTCAAGGAAGGGAGGCTGTCTGAAGTAAGGAATATTGTGAGTGATATGAAGGCTAGAGGATTGTTTCCTAAAGCTAATACTTACAACATACTGGTTAAGGGACATTGCGAGCTAAAAGATTTTGGTGCGGCGTATGCTTGGTATAGAGAAATGTTTGAGAATGGTTTCCTCCCAAATGTCTGCATTTGTGATGATCTTTCTGCTGGTCTTCGACACCAAGGGAAATTTCAAGAAGCTGACATTGTTTGCTTAGAAATGACTGCCAAGGGAATGAATGATTCAGTGGTAAATAAGGATTTATCTATGAGGAGGATCTACAGCAATTGGAATTCTCTCTCTTCAAATTGAATTAGTTTGTTATCATGGAGTCGATTTGTTTACGAGTCCCTTTAGAATATGGTATTGTTATATTATCCCAGTCTTTTAAGTTATCATCCCTAACATTTCTGTTAATTGTGAAAGCTATTATAAATTTATTGGTGAACGTCTCTCCTTCTCTGACATGTAATTCACGCTCTTTTGGAGAATTATTTTAGCTTTGTTTACATTGTGAGTAAAAAACCGAGTACACGCCAGCCGCATATGCATCTCAACTAATTAATGTACACCAACTCAATTTCATATCGGCTTCTTTTTCCTCAAATTTCTCAGCAACCGAGCACAGCTCATAAATACTTTTATTTTATTTTAATAAATTTGTAAGACTAGACTCAACGTATCAACCTATTCACAAAATAGAAATAATCTTACTGATCATCCAAAATGACAGTGCCGAAACGATATGTAATCCATTAATCAACAAATAGAACAAAGAAAGGAACATCAACACAACTCATCAATAGTTATTACTTGGAAAGGACAGAGTGTATAAAAGCTTCCACCCAATTCGCAATCAAATATTTTTCAACACGACAATAGAACTTCATGTCTATACACCTCTTAAAACACTAATTGGTAATGTACCAAACTTGTTAAGGGTAAAGACCAACTTGATCGTAGATTTCATTCTCTTTATCTCCGCAGGAAAAATCCTCCTCGGCTTCAATATTTGTACGGAGATGAGCAGAAGAGAAATCCTTCTTTGACTTGTCCAGAACATAAGAAATTATTTATGTTCCACAATGAGTCATGCCTACAACTTAATTTCTTCTTTTTTTGCAGGCAAGGGCTTGTAGACAATAACTCAAGTACAAAATGTCGGGGAAGGTTGTGCTTAATTCCCACAGAAACTGCCGACATTTGGATCCGTAAAAGGTTGACTATGCAAGACTTGCTTGCACTACCAAGAACTAACATTTACAAGCACTAGGATCCGAGTTTGAGCATGTATACCATACGAGTTTGGCCAGCAACATTCAATGGCTCAACATCTAGCCGATTAGATAATCTTATCATTAAGGAATAGGTTTTCACTTCCCGGTGTTCATGACCAATATCTCCAGAACTAGAATTTCTATTCTCTATTATTCCTCTTTTAATCTAATAGTATGCACCCCAAAAAAATGCAGATGAAATGAAATGATATCATCCTTTAATTGCAATGTAAAAAATAAAATTCTCCACCATAGTCCGACAGGATTCATTGCCCATTTTTAGGGATGGCATTTTTCACCCGACCCGCCCCGAAGTGCCCCGCCCCGCCCCGAGCGGGTTTTCCCCGACTCGACAGTGGGACGGGGCGACAAACTTTAACCCGCATGCGGGGCGGGGCGGGGACGGGTCAGTCCATCAACCCGCCCCGCAACCCGCCCCGCCCCGCAACCCGCCCCGCCCCGCCAATAACCCGATAGTAGCTAATAACTTATATATAAGTAGTTATATATATATATAAGTAGCTAAATTCGATTGAATTGATGTTGCTAATTAAAATATACACCCTAACTCTTGGCTATGGAGTGAAATAAAAGGAGGTATGTAAAAGTAATGCTTAAATTAATTACAAATTATTTAGTTAAGGTTATCTTTTTTGTAATACATTTTTGGTGCTAGGTTGTTCATCAAAGATAGATTCAAAGGATTGCGGCACAATTCAAAATATTCTAGATGATGTTGATGACGATGAAGGAGGAGAAGAAAGTGATGTGACTATGCTTGAATGATGTGATTTTATTATTGTTGTTAATTTTTGGATAATTGTATTAAAACTTATTTATTTAGAATGTTGTGTTTGAGTTATGTTGTCTGCTCATTATGGGATTCTTTGTAATTGTCTTAGCCAACCCAATATGAGCATGAGTTATTTTAGAATGGTTTATGATTTTACTAATCTTTTAGGGGCGGGGCGGGCCGCCCGCGGGGCCCCGTGGGTAACGCGGGGCGGGGATGGGGCAAAGATTTTGCCCCGAAGAGCGGGGCGGGGCGGGGGTATGGAAGTGCGGGGCGGGGACGGGGTGAGCATGATCCGGCCCCGCCCCGCCCCATTGCCATCCCTACCCATTTTTGACGAGTCCGTGCTTCCTAGAGAATGGCTAATGAGGAATGAAACTTTTTTATCAGTTTCTACAAGAATGAAATTTCTCCAATGCATCTTATTGATGATTCTACAGTATGACAAAATCACTACCTTCAACGGAGCTTTTTGAATCTCAGCAATTCACCACTCTCAAAGAAAAATGCTAAATCTAGGTTCTGATTAAAGAGAGCAGATCCAACAAAATCTTCACCTGCAAGGGCGAAACCACTGAAGCAAATTGAATAACCTCCGGTTATTCCTTGACCACAAAGATTATTGCCAAAATCAATCTAGTCTTTCATGTCAAAAATCCAAGTTCAAGCATCTTTGCTCTTTCTACTCATCTAGCTGAAACATATGCAACCTTGCACAGATAAAGCTTAATCCAATACTTCATTCTGTAACACCCTAGGTAGCACGGACACGGATACGGGACACGACACGACACGGACACGCGGATACGTAATTTTTCAAAAAATTAGGATACGGATACGTTAGAGGACACGTTGAATATTTATTATAATATATATATATGTTTATATGTTTCATTTCAATTTTACAATACAATCAACATAACATATATAAAATTAACAACCCAAGGAAAGACGAACCAGCAGAAACCCAAGCGAAGAAGAAAGCAGCAGCAAGAAGTGGGGAACCCAAACCAGCAGCAATCTAGGCGAACCCAAACCAGCAACCCAGTAGCCCAAGCAATGTCGCGAACCAAAGAAGAAACCAGCAGCGAAGAAGCAGAGGCACTCAAAGAAGAAACCAGCAGCGAAGAAGCAGCAGCAGCGAAGAAGCAGCGGCGAAGAAGAAAATAGCAGAGAGGCACGCGAAGAAACAGAGGCACTTGTCACTCGAAGAAGAAACCAGAAGCGAAGAAGCAGCAGCAGCGAAGAAGAAACAGCAGAGAGGCACGCGTAAGGCAAGGTGTTTCACTGTTTCTAGGTCAAAATTTCATTTTCATATAAATTAATTTAATTAAATAATAAAATATCTTTTAAAAAAGGGAATTACTAAGGGACACGCATGTCATTTGCGTGTCCCTAACGTGTCCAATTTAAAAAAAATAAAAAAAAATTCGGATACTCAAATTTGCGTATCCCACACGTGTCCGGAGCGTGTCGGAGCGTGTCCGTGTCCGAAGAGTGTCGAACACGGACACTCTCGCCTAAATAGAGTGTCGGTGCTTCACAGGTAACACCATACTTTACCTAAAACATCAAGAATCATAAGGTTGCTTATGTTCACAGACTATAAGGGAATCTATTGAAACTCCGCGAACACATGTTCTGAAACCCAAAATCAGGAGAAATGCACAAGACTATGTTGGAAAAGAAGAAACCAAAAGACATTAATCGAGGTTCTTAACAATGAGCTACATCCTCTCTTTTATCAAGCTAAATAGACAAAGGCATTGTGATCCCAAAATCAGGAGAAATGCACAAGAATATGTTGGAAAAGAAGAAACCAAGACATTAATCGAGGTTCTTAACAATGAGCTACATCCTCTCTTTTATCAAGCTAAATAGACAAAGGCATTGTGATCGATGATCTACACATTCAGGGCCTCCCAAAATATTTAAAACCCAACATTATTTTAAAAGATTATAACATTAAAACTGCCATGTATAGATTTAGTGAAATTATTGTCCATGACAGCAAAGTAGAGCCTCAAAATGATCTAGACATTCAGATTCTTTCAAAATATCTAAAACCCAATATATTATTCTTAAAGATTAGAATGTTTAAAAGAACTGATTATGAGAGGTTATCCACACCACAATCTTCTCCTATCAGCATAACTATCAAAAGCATAAATAAAAGCAGCTGGAAAGAAGTTCCAACTGCTGCCGTTACATGACAACATTACCAGTGATCGCTTTAGCCAACTTTCATAAAACATCTAAGCTATAATCTTTTGAATGGTAACTCAATTTTCAGATGCTTACGAGTTAGTAGCATAATGTCTCTTTATTTTTTGAAAAGAAAAGCATACTCTCAGAAGGTTGAAGTCCCAGCTTTAACTTTAGTCTCAACCACGCATAACCATAAAGCTTGTCTATCTCAACGTTTAAAATAATTGGCCTAACTTTGTCGCATCATAAAATTCTTTGAGCATCAGAGGTATGGAAAGTTGGCCTAATTGCATCTAAGAGGATAACGAATTAGCAGAGTAGCAACTAGCAAGGGATCAATGCAAAAAGGAAAGTGAAAATTAATAGTCAAATCAGTGACTGGTACAGGGATCAACTGAAGTTCTTCCATTCATAATCCAAAAAAAGTATCTGTCGAGTTGCTTGATACAACAACCAAGGATGCACCAGTTTTCCCAGGATTTCAAAAGGGTACACTCACTTAGAACACCATAGGAGTTAAATGAAAGAAGTCCCCTTTCACCCTTGCTGAGGTCTATCCTAAAGTCCTAGAAGACAAGTAAGCCGTACCCATACCATCTAAACACCAATCTTTATTGGTACTAACAAGGTAACTGTATCATGCTATCATTGGATAAGTTCTTCACTAACCGAAACAAGAGTGCATGATTTTAAGGAATAGATTTTCACTTCCCGGTGTTCATGACCAATATCTCCAGAACTAGAATTTCTATTCTCTATTATTCCTCTTTTAATCTAATGGTATGCACCCCCAAAAAAATGCAGATGAAATGAAATAATATCCTCCTTTAATTGCAATGTTTCATATCCCAAAAGTAGCATGCATATACTTTGTTTAGAGATATATTGGTATCTTAAAGGCCATGCACATTTATATTAAATTTTAGTTTATGATTTAGACAGATAGTAAACCGTCTATATAAATATATATGGATAAGTAGCCGTTTCACTAATAAATGTGCACTGATTATTAATTTAATAAATAAGGGAAAAACAATGCACTCAATTGTGAATTTAATCAGTCAATTTGTAGGTATCATAAAGCATCCACAACTAACCATTGTCAATTTAAATCATTGATGTAACAGTTTCATGCACAGATTACACCAAAAAATTTAGCAGGCAATGGATCGAAACCTATAAACACAAAAAACAATAGTTGCATGTATCAACAGTAGATAAACCAAGTGAATTTAAATATCAACTAGCTTTACAAGCAAAGTTAATCTTGTTTTAAATTGGAATAGATAGCGTGCAAGATCGAACAATTCATACAATTATATAATCGTTTATCACCTTAAGATTTTAGGAAATATTAGTTAATAATGAATTGTTTCCAAAGTGTTATGAATACATGCAACATATATAGATATCAAGAAACATCAATATATAAATCTACCTATATAAGTTACCGAATAACGAATTGAGGAGAGAGAGCAAGGTACGCTAGTATGCGAATCTCCTTACGGTGATAATGCCCCAGCCACAGGTGTCTGCTTTTTCGGGCAAGAACCTCCCAAGATACAATGCCCACTTCCAACGGTAGATGACACAGGTATACCGGCAGGATCGATCGAACCAACAGTGAAAACACTCTCAAATAGAATTTCGAGAAGATGGAAAGCTATGGAGAAGTATTTCGGTAGAGTAAAAATGGTGTGTATTTTCCATACCATTTGGGCTACTATTTATAGTAGAACCCAAGGAGAATCAATTAAATTCAGTATTAAACCGAATTCATATTGTAACGGAATATTTAAATTAATACCGTAACGAAAATTTTAAATTTGAATTAAGCCTCATGTCCACATTCAACGAATCTGGCTAGTGGACTAGTGCAAAAGATTAAGTCCAGATGGGCTTCATAAGCCTCGCCCGAGCTCGGCCCGGAGCGCGTGTATGTGTTTTAGTGAGCCCAAACCCATGATATAGAGCCTCTCTCCCTCACAAAAGCTTGGGTGCCATTGGGCCCAAGTCTTACATCCAACACTTGGGTTTATAAACCCAAGTCACACAACACAATTATGAAATGTGGGAATCCCACATTTCTATTATTTTGTACTCAATATATCATGGTTCACATGATCACTTTGGAGTCAATCTCCGTTCAACCAAAAAATGGTTTTGGACAACTTTCAACTCCAATTCTCCTCTTCATATTGAAGATTAGAACCCACAAAATTATTGGTCAAATAGTGGTTGACCACCATTTTTTCCAACATGGTCGACCGAAAAGATATCCATCCAATAATATAGTTGTACCGGATAATAATCCTACTCTACACTTGACGTCAAGTCTCAATAAATGATAATAGCTACCCTACCATTAAAGTGTCGATTTCTCCGTCTATCAACTGTAGATGCATCAAAGATTGGAAACCTTGTTAGAGTTTATATACATGGCAAGAGACCAAATGTGTCGAGCGACATTTGAAAGAAGCTGAAGCAATGACACGCAAGACACAAAAGATTTACTGTGTTTTCATATTGGCTCTATAAACAAAGGTCATGATGTCGACCGAAGATCACATGGTCACTTGAAAGTATAAATAATTTGTTTAGCGTGTATTGCTCCTTCTAACATCTGCAGGAAACAAAAGTTAACCCATATCGGTCTAGATGAGATCAACTCCAACTTTGGTCTATCAACAATCACATTTTCGGTCGAGGAGCGCGAAATTCCTTGATGGTGCTACCTTTCAAAATAATTCAGAGTTTCCACTCCAAACTACTCTCAAAACTCAAGCAATTTAACTGCAAAAGTGGGGGACAAACTAGCAAGTTGCACATCAACATTCAAAGCGCGATCGACACTAGTTAAGATGCACCAAAAGGGATATGTAGAGTAAAAGATGCTTTGGTAGCACAAGTAGGGATACAATGGATATGAACATTGTCTCGTTCAACCAACAATACAAGAAAATCATGTTGTAGTATTGTCTCCATTCGACTAACATCAGAAGAAAAACCATCAAAAATAAATGTGACTCCTTCGCTCGATCAAGATATGAAGAAGGTGCATAGAGAATTGTGAATCCTTCGTTCAACCAACATATGAAAAGATTTTGTCTCCGTTTGAAAGATGCATGAAGAATAGGTGTGGCGAATGATTACATTGCCTTAGTTCGACAAAGAATTGATAAAAATTATTTTAGGTTAAAAATTACCTTTTAAAATCCTCGTTCAACCAAACATCAATTGTTTGAAGTACAAGTGTAAAAAAAAATGCAGCATGGTCATCCGAAAAATATAAAGCACGGGAAGTCATCATATCCAATTGTGGAGTCACCAAAGATTCAAGTCAAGATGAGCCTGTTTCTCTCAATATAATATTGTTTTGTTCGACAGGTGTTACAAATGGGAACGACCAGGGAAGCTCGGACATAAAAGTAGCCTTAAATAAAAAAAACATCTCAATCGACCAAGGTATCAAACCCATTCTTCATTCTTCTTCTACTATAAATGTTTCGGTTGACAAATCCTTAAAATGAAAATTTATGTCGTTCGACATGCATTTAAAAAATAAAAGAGTCTCTATTCGACCAAAATTTGTAGAAGAGAAAAGCCTTGTTCGATCGGAATATACAGTCATGTTCGTGTGATTATTTCATGTTGCACAACTAAAATTGTTTCCTTTTCCCAAGATAATTGTCCTTGCACTAGTATGATTGCTTCAGTCATGCATACACTACAACCATGCACATAATTGCTTCAATTTGCTTCTTCATACAACCAAGTTACGTCGCACGAACTTTTCATATTTACTAATAATTTTATTCCTAATAATATTCACCTATTTGTCCTAAGCATCTCGATCGACTAAGGCTATCTTTGCAATATGGAGCTAATCAAATATATATAAGCATTTTGTTGGGATTGACTTCCATATTTATTGGCATGAGATTGATTCATATATTGTATTAACTGTTTGTCTACTACACAAACCGGTGAGTGATATCAATCCTTCACATGTCACTTGCCCAATCGGTTATGTTAGGGGATTCAAGGCACTTAAAATACTTGTATTTATTTTTTCATTCAGTTCGCATACTGACACAAATTAATTAATTATTTATTAACTGTGAAACCCCGACCCAAAAATATTAAGTATGGCTAAATTTTGGGTTATAAGTTTTTAGAAATGGATTCGAAGAAGTTATGGACCACTTGAGTGGTATAAGACCGTAAAGAATCGTTTAGGAACTAGGTTCGGTAAGTTGGTCATAACTTTTAGCACAGATGTCTGTTTCGGGCCCATAATATATCAAATCGAAGCTAAGAACGAGACGGAGCTAAACAAAATGTAAGGTCACACGCCTAGGAGGTCTCCTAGGCGTGTACAAAAGTTGCACGGGCCAGAACTTAATCGTTGTGAAAAATTCCGACTTTAGAGAGAGAGAGAGAGAAATAGAGAGATAAAGAGAGATTCTTGAGAGATTTCAAGGATTGAAGCTTGGATTGAAGGATAGATGAAGATTAAAGAAGAGTTTGACAAAGTTGGAGGGATTTGAGGTAAGTTTCTAGTTTTCCATAAAACCTAGGGTTTTTGTAATTTCGAATGGAACTTTGAATGGCTGTTTTAGAATGACTATAGAGGTTGATTTAAGTCTATATATGTTGATATATACTAGGTTGTTTGAAGATTTGGTGGACTGAAGGTTTGAAGGCTTGAACCTAGCATATTTGGGTTCTAGAGAGAGAAAGGTAATTTTCTCTTAAGTTGTTGGTTTGATTTATGTTGATTATGGTTATGGGGGATTAATTTGTGGGATTGGGTGATGAATTTGCTATATGATAGGTTCGAAAACTCAAACCCTAGAATTTGGGAAAAACTTGTAGCTTGTGATAGCTTGGAATTGAGGTAGGGATTCTTAACCCATTTTCTATCGTATTGTTTTTTCTCTAAAGAGCGGTTGAAATTCTTCATTGGTCTTTATTATTTGTGTTCTTGCCTAAATTGTTCCTTAGGAAGAACGAACCTTCTTGTTGATTATTGATGAACTTACATACCCTTTGAATGCTTAATCATCTATTGGGCATGATAAACCTCGTTCATGCATCATGTAGTTATGTATTTATATAGGATTATTATATATACGAACTTCTTCTGCATGACATTATTGGGCATGAATTATAGATGCATTGGGTCTACGAGTATGGACTCGTAGTACCCTTAGGTTATACTTTTGTGATGATGTTGGATACTGAATGGGCACATTGTTGCCGGAATCAGGATTTCTATTATGTAGGTGCACCTATAGTCGTTCCGGGGCAAAGTGCAAGGGTTCCGATGATTTTCTGGAATATTCGTTGCCTTGTGCTAGGCGCTGTAGGGTGTAGCCCAAGGTTATACATTGTTGTGACATTTTAGGATGTCATGTTGCTGCATTGAGCTTGTTTCAATATTCAGCCTATACATCTTTTATGATTCATATTATTTTCCCTACTGAGCCTCCTGCTCACCCTATTCATTTTCTGTATCCTTCAGGTGAGACTGGTGCTGAGAACCAGGCTGCGGATCAGTAGGAGGCGGCGTGACATGGAAGGCCACCCTAGGAGCACTAGGATTTGTATTCGTTGGTTTGAGAACCTTGGTTATGAATTAAGTACATATAGTACTTTATTTGGTTGATTATTATGTTGTTTAAATACCTTTTCGGTATGTTGGATGGATGGTTGGGAGGTATGCTGGACCTTGGGTCCGGATTGATAGACTTTGATAGTCTTCGATGATATTATTGATATGAATATGTTTTGCTTATTGATTGCATGTGATTAGGAGGCCTGAGGCCCTGCCTAGTGTGTGAATGTGGATAGATGGCTAGAGGCCCTGTTAGGCTGCGGAATTTCTCTGATTATTATTGATTGTCTTTCGCGTGCTAAGTGAGATGTGATTCCAGGTTTGCACTCTCCGATATACGGGGAGGTGCTGTCGGATTTCTGTTAGAATCTGGGGTTAGGTTGGCATGTGGTGAGGTCCTTAGTGATGGGGCACACGCCTAAAGTGGCGCTCCCGGCTCTGTGCTTGGAATTTGGGTCGGGGCGTCACAGTTTGGTATCAGGGCGAGGTTAGCTCTATGTAGGATCTGGGGTTGGGTCCTAGATGTAAGTTAGTAAGTCTCCAGGCCATGTCACGACCTCTGCTGATCCGGTACGTTTTCTTATCCCTTAAATCCTCAATAGAAATTATGTATTTAGTAGTGTTATCTTTTGTGGCACAGATGGACACTCGTAGGGTGACAAGGTCATCACGTGCTGTAGAGATCCCTATTGTTGAGGGCAGACGAGGAAGGCCTAATGGCCGTGGTAGAGGTCGTGGTAGAAGTACAATGTGCACTACTAGGCACACTCATACTACACAGGAGTCAGTGCTTGATCCAAGCATAGGGCTAGACGAGGAAATGATTGTTCAAGATGGGATAGCCATTGGTAAAGGCGTTCGATTGGAACAACATGAGCGGGCTTTGGAGATTCCTCCAGTACAGGTGCAGGGACAACCAGAGGTACAAGTTGCTCCCATCAGTAATATGGGGCAACCCGTGACATTGCAAGACCTGGCAAGTATCGTAATGAGTTTGGCTCAGGTGGTCCAAGCGCAGATAATTGGAACACAGATGGGTCATATGGCTTCAGCAGCTAGTGGCAGTGGTGTAGGCAACCTGAAGAGACAGAGGATTGCGTCTCAAGCTGAGAAGGGTCAAAGAGGTGATCGTGAAAAAAGATCAAGGCCACGTGGTTGCAAGCTTATTTGTTATAAGTGCGGTGAAGAAGGTCATAAGAGGGACTAGTGTACGAGTGCAGAACTGAGGTGCTTTAGGTGTGGCATGATCGGCCACAAGAACAGGGAATGTCCACAAAAAAGTGGAGGGTTACAACAGGCGCAGACACTAGGCTTACAATCGCTACAACAACTGGCATTGACAAAGGAGAGTGATCATGTATTGGAACCTCGAGAGACTTCTGAAAACCTCAAAGTGGTTAGAGGTAATTTCTTGATTTAAAGTTATTGGTTGGGAGTGTCGTTTGGAATAGGACGTTTAAATTTCCTTCTATATCCGTAGATGAAAGTTTAGGTTTTAGAGTGCTAGGGATATTTACCACTAACACTTAAATTTATTTAGAGGTGACAAGTTAGATGTAAACTCATAGAATATTTCATTTAGGATAATGTTAGTAGAGCTATAAGTTGTGATCGATGACTTTGACGGTATTATGACGGGTGATACTCTACATCGGCGTGTTCTGTAATGCCTTTTAGGTGTGACACGTAGTGTAGGAGTTGCAAGTGTGATACGGAGCATCTTTGTGAATGTTGAGTTTGGTTGATTTGGGTCAAAGTAAACTGTTGACCTACTACGTGGGGCACGAGTTACAGACTGCGATATTTTATATGCGTGTATTGTTAGGCCCCCTGTGGCTATGACGCGTGGTGCAAGGAGTACAGAATGTGATACTCTGTATTAGTGTGGATACTGGAGCTTGATTGACAAGGGTAACGCAGGCTGTCGAGCGGTTACATGGTGTATGAGTTGCAAATCGAAATATGGTTTAGCTAAGAAATGATGAAGTGAAGTACTACATTAGTGCGGATGTACCTCGATTAATGGGCAAGTATCTTGTCCATGAGCAGACAATTGGGTTGTTGGTTAAGTTTTCGGGTACGGTTGTAGCGGTGAATGTATTGAAATCAAATGAGAGTGAATGTATGTGAAAAAAAAAGAGATCGAATTTATGTTGGAAAATTTAAATAGAATGCGAGGTGTGGTTGAGTTACATCGAGAGCTATGGTGCAAATTGTGCACATGAGCGGATATTGATAAGTTGGTGGTTTGGGATTGGAAATGGATCGGTGATTTATAGTTGATAGTAAACTATGAAATGGTATTGGAAGTCAATGTAATTTAGGTGGTAATTGACTTGTGTCAATTGAAATGATATTTGTGGAAATGAATAAATGTCGAGAAAACCCTAATGGGTATAAGAGGTATAAATGATAGATGGATATTAGAACACATCGAAGCATCCGAGGGATATCTAGGATGTTGTTGAATTGTTATAGTAAATATTTGTTCGAAGCCTAGCAACAACCTCTCAGTCACTTGAAATACTAGTGGGCTGGGGACGGGTTGGGGGTAGTGGCCCATGAGCTTGTGTAAAATCAGTGACCACCGGTGGTGTCAATAAATCCGGGTTGGGCTATCACGAAAAAAAAAATTGCCTTTTTATAAGTTTCGGCCCTTACCACTCATAAGGCACCCAACCGTCCAGTCAGTTCGAGGCGTAACATTACTCGAAGGGGAGATTGTTGGGGTGGTGTGTGTAAGCTAGGAGATGGAGTCTTGGTGACCCTCGTATAAAATGATGAAAAAAAAAATGAATGTGATGGTGAGTTTAGTGTAGAGTCATGGAAACTTCATGACGAATGGTTGTAGCTAAGAGTTATCTTGTTCCATGATAAACTTATTATTTAGAGTCCATTGAGAGGGACTTGGAAATAGGATTAGCATCCTTGAGGAAGATAATCCTGAAGATTATAAAAGTAAGTAAAATTTGGGGAAAACAAAATTCCTTAAGATATGGATGTAGAAAGGGAATAAATGTTTATTTAGGAACAAATGAATAACATTTGTGTACAGAATGATGGGGCGAAAATAATCCGCTCGAGAATAAGATAAATGGTCTCAAATTGTGAGAGGTACTAAATGTTTGGTAGTTGTTGATGTGTTTTATTACTAACACTAAATAGTAAAGAAATGGAGATTAATGGTGTTGATTAGGACATCGTTGGTGAAGAGTTTAGACATTGGGTGTTTACTTCGAATGTCAATAGGATAAATATTCTCTACTAAATGGAATATGATGGCGAAGCATGAATGCTTTAGAACTAAATGTGAGTAACTGCTAGCTATTTACAGAAGAGATTGGATATTTAGAGAATGCATTTATTAAATTCGATAATAGTAATGGTGGACAGAGTGGGAGGGACCGAATAATCCCAGAGTAATATGAAGTTTTATCGAGGCTTTGGAGTATACACTAGCATAGACTAGTTGTCCTGTGAACAAATAGTAGCAAGATGAAATTATTACCGACATTGAAGATTCGGGGAAGGCAAATGGATTCGCTAGGAATCTTTCAGAGATAATAGAGATTTTGTGGTACAATTAAAGAGGATTTGGGTGAAACAAAATCTGCACGGATGTTTTGGAGCACCACAAGAAATAGTGACACGATATGGAGTAGCTGAAAAGGCTAGGGTCGTTTATGGGGTTGCACGTTGGTGCAAGGTTACCTAAGGTTGTAGGTGTTACAAGAAACGTGTTAGGCATTTAGACTATATATATATGGAGGGGAAACAAGGTGAATGACCATATCATTTAGGAAAATGGCGAGTGGAGAAAACACCCAGGATTGTTCAGTGAGGGTGCTAGAGGGGTTTGCTTCCAGTCATGGAATGCCTCCTCCATGTTATAAAACGGTGAGGGAACCTTCATGTGTTAGAACAACAGTCACTTTGCAAAACCCAGATGTTGAGTTGGGTGCTTTGGGATGCGTGATTAGAGCATGGACCACGTTTAATGGTGGGAAACAGGATGTCAAGGAAGAATGTGCTCGACTTATGCTTCATAAGTTGAGAAATGATCATTATGTGGAAATAGCGGGTTACAACTACGGGGAAAGCAGCAGTCTAGAGATTCAACAACATGAGACTCGAAGACTCCGACGTGAAATTATGCGTCTTAGGGATGAGAACAGAGAGTTACGAAATGAGAATGAAGTCCTGGCAAGTCAGGTCAGGGATTCAGAGAGTTTTGAGGAAGATTCTGAAGAAGAATCTGAGGAGGAATTAGTGTTTGAAGACAAGCATTGTATCACATAAGGTTAGTTGCACGTGGTCTAGGTTATGTGTAAGAATAAAGCTCATGGAGCAACTGGAAGTTTGTGTGTATGAACTATGGGTCTTAAGAGTAAGAACCCTTGATATTGGATGTATAACCTTATAGTGTGGTAATGTATTCCGAGTTTGTGTGCGAAATATATATATATGTATGTATGTATATCCATATGATGGGTATATACATAGTGAGTGAAATAACTTAATGATTAGCGGAGTATGTATTTATGTGAACCATGATAGTCAATATATCTCTTGAAGAGCATGAGTTCCATGTGGATTTTAAGATTTAGGATGGGTCAACACGCACATCAAATGTGTTGTGCAAACTTAAAGATTTAGCCAAGTTTGTTAAATTTCGGGGACGAAATTTGTTTAAGGGGGAAGGGATGTGAAACCCCGACCCAAAAATATTAAGTATGGCTAAATTTTGGGTTATAAGTTTTTAGAAATGGATTCGAAGAAGTTACGGACCACTTGAGTGGTATAAGACCGTAAAGAATCGTTTAGGCACTAGGTTCGGTAAATCGGTCATAACTTTTAGCAAAGATGTCCGTTTTGGGCCCATAATATATCAAATCGAAGCTAAGAACGAGACAGAGCTAAAAAGAAAGTAAGGTCACACGCCTAGGAGGTCGCCTAGGCGTGTACAAAAGTGGCACGGGACAGTGGGTTAAAAATTTAAAATTAAGGTCAATGCGCCTAGGCGCAAATTCCGAGCGCCTAGCGGTCCCCGAGCTGTTAAAAGCCAGTGCGCGACCAAAACTTAATCGTTGTGAAAAATTCCGACTTTAGAGAGAGAGAGAGAAATAGAGAGATAAAGAGAGATTCTTGAGAGATTTCAAGGATTGAAGCTTGGATTGAAGGATAGATGAAGATTAAAGAAGAGTTTGACAAAGTTGGAGGGATTCGAGGTAAGTTTCTAGTTTTCCATAAAACCTAGGGTTTTTGTAATTTCGAATGGAACTTTGAATGGCTGTTTTAGAATGACTATAGAGGTTGATTTAAGTCTATATATGTTGATATATACTAGGTTGTTTGAAGATTTGGTGGATTGAAGGTTTGAAGGCTTGAACCTAGCATATTTGGGTTCTAGAGAGAGAAAGGTAATTTTCTCTTAAGTTGTTGGTTTGATTTATGTTGATTATGGTTATGGGGGATTAATTTGTGGGATTGGGTGATGAATTTGCTATATGGTAGGTTCGGAAACTCAAACCCTAGAATTTGGGAAAAACTTGTAGCTTGTGATAGCTTGGAATTGAGGTAGGGATTCTTAACGCATTTTCTATCGTATTGTTTTTTCTCTAAAGAGCGGTTGAAATTCTTCATTGGTCTTTATTATTTGTGTTCTTGCCTAAATTGTTCCTTAGGAAGAACGAACCTTCTTGTTGATTATTGATGAACTTGCATACCCTTTGAATGCTTAATCATCTATTGGGCATGATAAACCTCGTTCATGCATCATGTAGTTATGTATTTATATAGGATTATTATATATACGAACTTCTTCTGCATGACATTATTGGGCATGAATTATAGATGCATTGGGTCTACGAGTATGGACTCGTAGTACCCTTATGTTATACTTTTGTGATGATGTTGGATACCGAATGGGCACATTGTTGCCGGAATCGGGATTTCCATTATGTAGGTGCACCTATAGTCGTTCCGGGGCAAAGTGCAAGGGTTCCGATGATTTTCCGAAATATTCGTTGCCTTGTGCCAGGCGCTGTCGGGTGTAGCCCGAGGTTATGCATTGTTGTGACATTTTAGGATGTCATGTTGCTGCATTGAGCTTGTTTCAATATTCAGCCTATACATCTTTTTTGATTCATATTATTTTCCCTACTGAGCCTCCTGCTCACCCTATTCCTTTTCTGTATCCTTCAGGTGAGACTGGTGCTGAGAACCAGGCTGCGGATTAGTAGGAGGCGGCGTGACATGGAAGGCCACCCTAGGAGCATTAGGATTTGTATTTGATGGTTTGAGAACCTTGGTTATGAATTAAGTACATATAGTACTTTTTTAATTGGTTGATTATTATGTTGTTTAAATACCTTTTCGGTATGTTGGATGGATGGTCGGGAGGTATGCTGTGAAATCGATGATATTATTGATATGAATATGTTTTGCTTATTGATTGCATGTGATTAGGAGGCCTGAGGCCCTGCCTAGTGTGTGAATGTGGATAGATGGCCAGAGGCCCTGTTAGGCTGCGGAATTTCTCTGATTATTATTGATTGTCTTTCGCGTGCTAAGTGAGATGTGATTCCAGGTTTGCACCCTCCGATATAGGGGGAGGTGCTGTCGGATTTCTGTTAGAATCCGGGGTTAGGTTGGCGTGTGGTGAGGTCCTTAGTGATGGGGCACACGCCTAAAGTGGCGCTCCCGGCTCTGTGCTTGGAATTTGGGTCGGGGCGTCACATTAACATTTCCTTGTCCTCCAAGCTAGGCAACCTAACTTTGTAGAACCATCGATCGACATAAATTGCAACAGGTAAGAGAATTTGTTTGTTGGTTGGCATTGCTAGCTAGTCACCAGAATCAGTTCACCACCAAAGCAAAAGTCGTACGACAACCAAAATATTAAATCTTTTACGCAACCACTACTTACTTGTGATGTTTTGATCCACAGGGTTTCTCCAAGCCAACCAATTTGACTTCGAGACTGGGGATAAATAGGGAATACGCTAACACCCAAGATCGTTTGACACCAATAGGTGAAAATTATTTACAACCTCACCAAATCGCACATAAAGCCACTTGGAGCACAACATGAGCATAGGTTGCACTCAATTACGAGCAACACAAGTAGCAAATTGATCCATTTTTTACATAAATTGCACTACGTGCGGCATCCTCTAGCAGTTTCGAAATCTTTATCATAGTTGTACCACTAAAAAAACAAGGAAGCTGAATCTAGCAAGCGATCGACAAAACTTGTATACCAAAGCCACCACGAAGTCACTCGACCTAGTCACTATAGTCGTGTGAATCATGAATTGATAGTGGTACGTAAGCGCCTGCGGCTTTGAGAATCATTATCAATAATGGAGCACCTCAAATACTGCATGACATTGGAAGCTACAAAGTGGGTATTCCATTCGTAGGAAATTTTTTAATTCTCTCTCTAATCATATTTTCATACGACAGGTTGACCATGGATGAAATTATTCATTACTCTTAAAACCAAGGAACTTGACTTCAAGAGTGGGGGACAAACTGTATGTGCAAAAAACCGTCCTATGACTTAGAAATCCTTGGGACACACATTTTTCGCTCAACATAAACACTAGCAAGCATTGGTAGTGTTTACCAATGCTTGCTAGTGTTTATGGCCTGTTGGCCAATCTAAGACTTTCAGGCCCTAGTCATGCTTGTGAGCCCGTCAGACTTATGAGTCCTTTAGGTCATACGGGACACACATTTCTCGTACGACCTAAAGGTCTATTGGCCAATCTAAGGCTTGTAAGCCTCGGTCAGGCTTGTGAGTCCGTACGACCTAAAGGCATGTTGGCCCATCTAAGGCTTGTGAGCCCCGGTTAGGTTTGTGAGCCCGTATGAGCTTTACTTGTAGGTCCATCTAAGGCTTGTAAGTCCTCGTCAGACTTGTGAGTCCGTACGACGATTAAGGGCTATTGGTCCATGTAAGGCTTGTGAGCCCGTGAGACTTATGAGTTCGTACGAAAATTAAAGCATGTTGGCTCTATTCAGCTCCATATGACATACATGGACAATTAGAGCCCATCAGGCCCTGTAAAGCCCAAAGGTTGGGCTTTAATACAAAATAAGACTTAATTGTGTTTGACAAGAGCCTAACGGCCCAATACAAGTTTAATTATTGACAGCGTGCGCAACTCACGTGCCAAACATGTGAGCTATAATACTATAAATATGAGTAGTCCAAGCCTCTTGAATTTCTCTGGTCATTCTCCTGGTTCCACTTCTCTCTCTAAAAGTCTATTCACTTCTCTCATTATAAATTCCCCCTCCATAATTGGAATCGATCGTATGAGACCACCTCGGTTATCATCACTCATTCGTTCGACCTAGTGTATATTCGCAGGTTGTCGAAAGCCTCAATCGACTTTTCATTGATTGTAGATTTTTGGGTCTACAATTTCAAAAATTGACTCTATGGATTCAACTTTACCACTGTGGAAATACATTGTTTATCTTAAGGATTATATGCTTCAATGTTCTGGAGATGTGGCCAAGGTATTCTTCAGATCCAAGAGTGGCATGGTACCTTTTCTCTATCTCGAGATGCCTATGAATTTTTCAGGATTAAAAGAGATAAGGTGGCCTGGAAGAGAGTAGTTTGGGAAGCTTGGTCTCTACCTAAGTTCTCTTTCATTTTGTGATTGGCAGTCAGGGGTGGCTAAAAACTAAGGATAGGCTACGGTTCATTCTGATTAATGCCTATTGTAGTTTTTGCTAGAGGGAAGAGGAAACTCGTAGGATTTGTTCTTTATGTGCCCTTGGGTTGATTCATTTTGGAAGAAAGTAAGGGCATGGATCAAAGTCCAAAAGTGCTCATAAAATGCTTCCTAGTGCTTTCAGAGGGTTGCATGGTAATACAAAAGGTGTTACCACGAGAATGAAAAAGGCTTCTCTAAGTATTATGGTCTATCTTATTTGGCAAGAGCAGAACAAGAGGGTCTTTAAGAAAGCCTCCCAAGATATTGAGGTTATGGTGCATAAATTTCATATAATATTTTGTTCTATTCTTTACTTCAATGTTAAAAATCCTAATGTTGCTTCAGAATGGATTCATAAACTCATGGGTCAGTGATCTTATTGGCTTTCATAGCTTATGGCTGGCTTTATGGATGGATCTTTGGATTGACTGGATGATTTGGTTTTATTATTATGCTTTGTTTGTTTATCGTACCGATTTGAGTTGTGCTGTTGCACAGCATTTTGGTGGGACACTAGTTGCTGCTATAGGATGGCTGAATTTGACATCTTTAGAGATTAACGGTTCATACAGTCTGAGTTCCTTTCAAATGTGGATCTATATGCCTACCTCTTTTTCTGAATTATTTCTAGTTCTATTCTTGTGGGGACGAGAGTCAAACATGAGTGAGAGTGTGTGGGACAAATGATGTTAGTAAAAGGAAAACATAAGTGTTTGAGGGGACCTGTGTGAACCATATAAAATTCAGGGTGGCATGGTAAGGTTCTATTTTCAAACTAATTCTCTTTTTGTTTTGCAAGGTTTTAAATGGAGGCTTACTTTAAGGAACTGGATGCTCAAACAAATTTTGCACACTGTGTGTAATACCCCAAGTCCTTAGGCATGTTAAATAACAGGATTGGTTAGATTGAAGGTGAATATGTGAAATGGAATTAGATAAAATCAAAATATGTTTCATAAATTCTATATGAGAAATAAAATTTATGAGCGAAAGAATTATTTCAATCGAAGGTAAGATGAAATTACCGTGAATTTTAGAAGTGGAAAATGGGATAATACAAATGAAGATATTCGTAATGGCAAGTTGGTAAATAATGGTGGTTAGTACGTGTAATTAAACTAGAAAGCGAGGGCATAAAGGTAAAAGGGGCTGGAAAACCAAATAACATAAAATAAAATAAAAAGATATTGGCACAGAAATCAAGAACCCTAATCTAGAAATTTGGGGAATGGCGGCGATGGATAGGCGGTACGAAAATTCCACAACAGATTGAGACAAGTCCGATGTCGAAAGAAAGATAATGGTGAGGCGAGTTCAATGAAGCCTGTTTTGGATTAAACGGAGGAGATTCAAGCCGACAACGAAGGGGGAGACGCCACGGCTGCCGAGATCTTTGAAACCAAAATTTCTCGATCGATCTTCGATCACAAAACAAGTAACTAACACCTACACTGGTCTTCCAGGAAATGAACCCACACGGGTCTACTAGACCCGTGTGAGGGAGAGACAATACCGGGTTGACCCAACCCGATTGGGTTGGGCAAACCCAGTTCAGAATAAAAGTAAATTTAAATTTAAATAATGGAATTAGTAATAATAAAATGTGATGTTATTTTGCAATTTCAGGAAGAATTCTTCAAAAGTTTAAAAGAGGTTTATTATTGGAAAAGCATGCGACGGTAAGTAATACTCACCTGTGTCACGGAATTGCATGCTGAAGATTATTAATTTTATAATTCTTGTAATTGTATGTATAAGAATATATGTGTGTGTGTGTATATATATATATATTAGTATGATTGAGTTGCTATAATGAGATTGATATTGTTATTATAATAGTTGTATGAACTCTGTCGATTATAGACATCAACTTGATGTGGTTGTGAACTGTCACGTAATGAAATAAATATATATATATATATATATATATATATGTAAGACCAAATTTATGAAGATGTGTTATCTGTGTAGTAATATATACGTTAATTGTGTTATGTTTATGAGACTGAATTAGTGATGATGAGTTATCTCTGGATGGTGAACTGCTATGTGATGATGTATAGAGGTTACAGTTTATGGTCACACTACATGAATCATAGCATATCATGGCATACATGAAATACACATTAAGGGAAAATGTTTTCACGAACTAGGTATTACTGCTACAGGGAGGGTGTACTGGAAAGAGAAAGGTCTATAAGGTGATGTTAAATGAAAAGAAAAAGGAAAAAGGAAAATGAGTAAGGGGTACAGATGTTGATTGAATGTGCTCTATGGTAGAGTATTAGATAGAAAATCTCAACTGATTTCTCTGTAGCAGTTTACCTAGGTTAAGGGTCTGAGTACTGGAAAAATGATTTAAATGGCTGATTGTTTTCTAATGATGATGTTCATGTGCATTCATGCATAAGTATTACTTGCTGGTCCTCGACTCACTAAGTTCCGTGATACAGGTACGGAGTTTTTTGATGATTTTGCTGACATAGGAGTTGATGGTGCCGCGGATCCATGAAAAAGGATGCTCATGTGCGAAAGTTAGGTTTTGATAGTCCATGACAAGAATATTAACTTTTATTTAAGCTTTAAGGTTGTTGCTAATATTTTAGGTTATTGTGATTAAACAAAATTTTGCAAAACGAAGCCAATAAATATGTATTGCGCGTTACTGATTTAATTACTACTATGAGGTTACGATTGTTAAATGCTTATCGAAATTAGGATGCTTGATTTGAGTTATTTAAGGAGTTTAGTTAATTAGAGATAAATGATGCTTAGCTATATTTATTCTAGCATTAATTGGGTTCTTCTTAAATATAGAATTAGGTAGTAGTGATGGACTGAGATGTAATATAGGTAACGTTCTGTACTACGAGCTCGAAAATTAGAGTTTCGTGGAACGGGGCGTTACAGATGGTATCAGAGGGTAACGGTCCTTTAAAATAAGTTAAATAGTATGATATATATAATGAGTGAAGGTTTAGTAAAGTTACATGAGCATCATGGATCGGCATGACCATCAAAAATTAAGTACTTTAAATTTAAAGTCTATTGTTCGGTAATCAATGTTTAATTATTTGTATATGCCTCCTAGAATGTATATGTGTTGAAATATATTAGTGTGATTTGAGATAATTACAATATTTATGTATTAGTAAGAAGAGGAATTGCGATATGTCAATGTGGAGAACTGGTAGATTATGATATTTAAATGCTAGAATATCGTGATAGGTGTATTCATGATTAAGTTATCATTAAGGGAATTGGAGAATACATTTTTATATATGCTTGGGTGATTCATTAAATGAATGATCAATGGTGAGATCATAGTTTAAGTTAGGATTTCTGATGATTATCGATGTAAGTAGCCTGACATAGTATTTAAGGATTCATCCTTAGCATTGTAAGTGGGAAATGTGATTGCATTATCATTGGAGCTACTGTAATGATATATGATGGTATATACGTGATATCATGTTAGTATTGACACGATAGATAGTAAGTATTTAATAGAGATGAATAACTAAAGATCTTTGTATTGGAGAATATGATTGGACTTACGGAATGTTAGTATTAGGATGATTTAAATTAGCATGAGATAATAAGGTGGCAATAAGTGGGATACTTGATCGTTACATAATAATTTGTTTGGATCACTATGGTATTGAAGAAGGATAGATCGCAAGGTTATAGAACATAAAAATCCAATACTAGTAGAGATATTTATGACGTCAACGGTATTTCATACACCAGCCCGGGGAAGTTAAAACCCTTTGGTATCACATATATTAAAAATAATTAAATTAATCGAAGTAAATTTACTAGTAATTATTTTACTAGGAATGCAAAAATATTTGACCCTATAGGTGTTCTTGTACAATGGAATATAAGAGTACTTAAGTAAGATGTTTGTGTAGATGATTACTTGAAAATGTGCATTGGAATGAAGTGAAATACGATTTATTATGTTTTACAGTGAATATAGTACATATTCGGAATTTTGTCTGGATGTTTGTAAATACATATTAAAGGAGTTATAATAAATGGATTGTGTGAGTTACAAGATGTAGTTATCGAAATCAATAGGATATCTAATTGAAGCATATTGGTGAACTGAAATGGTTGAAAACCATGCACATTGTCTCCAATGTGGTATTTATAATGAAGTATTTATATGATTAATTGAGATTTTTGTATGAACCCTCTATAGTATTGTAAATTGGATGCATAATATTGTGGTATTTAGCTTGGATTAAGTAAGCGCTTCATTGTGAGTATTAATTGATCCATTATTATATGAATTTGTTATATTCATATTTGTATCGTAAAACATAATTAGATGAGTATGCAAAATTATTTAAATATCAGATAAATGTGCCAAAATTTATCTGTATATACATGCATATTGGAAATAAGTTAACCAACCGTAAATAATTGCATAAGGAGCCATTAGTACATACTGTATAATAGTAATATAAAAAAGAAAAAAAACTAAGCTATACGTGGGATACTCAATCGAGAGCACAACAATGACACCAAACAAAGTAGGAAATATATTTAGTGGGTTGATAGTACAAATAAATAATATGGACTTGATTAATGTGATAATAAGTGCTTCGTTATACAAGTAGTTTATTTATGAACGAATTATGATTAATAAAATCGAATGATATATTTTCTTTATGTGACAAGGGATAGGTTCCCGTTGCATTAGTAAATAAATTAAGTATTTAGTATGATTGTCTGGATATGGACACTAGTTCAGGTGAAAGTAAAGTCATGGTTGAGATATATTAACTGATGTTTAATCATCCTATTTACTGCGAATGTTAATCTTTCGTTTTAGTTATTTCATTCTACCTAAAGATTTATAATTGGGTTAAAATTTTTGAAGTAATTATGTATTAATTGAATGTTCATGTATCTGTGGCCGCCGCTTAGCTGTAGGGTAAGTATTTAATGTAATGCGAGTATCATACCGGCATTTGGCCTAGTGGTTGGAGTGAGTATTTTACTGTACGTGATACATTGATATTGCCATGACATTGATCCAATTGCACATATGTACATGTAAATATATGTACATAGATGTTATATGAATAAATTGCTTGTACTATAAGATAAGGTTAAATGTACAAAGTTATTGTGGACTCATAACACTCAATTTGAGTATAAGGTGATGTTAAATAATTGAGAAGTGATTTAAGTTAGTTGAGACGATAGTAAGAAATGTAGGGTGAATTCAGGTGTTGAAATATAGTTAAAGTGATATTCACAGTTTTATTATAATTGATGGAATTGAGAAATCTTTTCTATTTATGACCTTGAGGTTAACGAAAGTCATAGTTTGTTCGTTACTAATGGAAGTAACCTCAAACAGGTTTGCTTTGAGGTTGATAGGTTAGATAATTCTATAAAGGGTTTATATTGGGATGGGTTAGTGTACAATAGGAAAAGAGTTAAGATTTGAATATAACTAATTGAATCACATAAACTACATGAAGTATTGATAATCTAAAACTATAAAATGTAGGATGAACTATTTGATATGTATAGAGCTCCACTGACAATACACGTTCTATTGCTTGGATTGAAATGGATTTGAATAATTTAAAGTTAAAATAGAATATTGGTGTAGCATTGTATTGGTCATAAGGAGATCTAAATACTGAAATAGAACAATGATACTGTGATAGGTTACTTAGGAACTAATAAAATTAAACATAAGATAATTGATTGTAACTTAAGAGTCAAAATAAATTATTTAGAGTATGGAGATTAATATCTAATTAGAGTATTTAAGTTGAAAAGGAAGTTATCATGAACAAACATGCAATAAAGAAAATATATCTATAGTCGATATAAAGTAGTAGCCGTTAGGTTGGACGGGTGATCTAAATCAAATGAGTGATTATAAAGCTAAGTTCATGCCAATCCCCATTATTGAATACTAAATTTCTTGAAACATAGATGAATTAATTGACGCTATAAAGGAAAAATGTTTTTACGAATCAGGTATTACTGCTAGAGGGAGGGTATACTGAAAAGAGAAAGGTTTATGAAGTACTATTAAATGAAAATAAAAAGGAAAAAGAATAAGGGGTACAGAGTACATGAAAAAATGATTTAAATGACTGACTGTTTTCTAATGATGATGTTCATGTGCATTCATGCATAAGTATTACTTGCTGGACCTCGGCTCACTATGTTCTGTGATACAGGTACGGAGTTCTTTGATGATTTTGCTGACATAGGAGTTGATGGTGCCGCGGATCCATAAAAAGGATGCTCATGTGTGAAAGTTAGGTTTTGATAGTCCATGACAAGAATATTAACTTTTATTTAAGCTTTAAGGTTGTTGCTAGTATTTCAGATTATCGTGATTAAACAAAAGTTCGCAAAACGAGGCCAAGAAATATGTATTGCACGTTATTGATTTAATTACCATTATGATGTTATGATTGTTAAATGCTCATCGGAATTAGGATGCTTGATTTGAGTTATTTAAGGAGTTTAGTTAATTAGAGATAGATGATTCTTGGCCATATTTATTCTAGCATTAATTGAGTTCTTCTTATATATAGAATTAGGTAGTAGTGATGGACTGAGATGTAATATAGATAGCGTTCTGTACTACGAGCTCGAAAATTAGAGTTTCGTGGAACGGGGCGTTACACTGTGACTACAATATGTGAGGAAGAGAGGCAAGCACGAGTGAGAGTGAACTATATTTATGGGAGGGAAACACGAGATTATGGATTATATGGGAATTAAAGTGAAATACAGGGAAAGGGTGAGAGGCCAATTTTTACTAACTTCTTATTTTACCTGTAGGTTTATTTGGTGTTGATGGTTCACCTTCTCATGCTGTTGATGAAGTCTCTTGCTTTGTGTTTTATTTTTATGATCAAAGAAGCTGTTGGTTGCTTGTTTCATTTGCTGTTAGCTGCCCTGCATGTCTATGCTTATGTCTTGATTATGCATCAAACAAGCATTACCATGTGGGGGAGGTGGATTATTTTATGGGTTCTTTTCATCTTGCATTGGTTTTTCAAAGGATGTAGTGTTTGAAGACCACTGTTAATGGGTATAAAATATTTTTTTGCTACTGTCAGCATCTTTATGATTTAATCTACATAGCTGATGATAATGATACTATGGCTGGCATGGTTTGTTGGAAAGAATGGACAAGTATTTGCTTAATTGGGGTAGTGCTCGTTAGAGTTTAGATCATATGAAAATTGTTTGGCCTAAGCTCGAGTATCTCAATACCTACTGTTTCAGATTATGCTCCCCTTTGGTGCCTAGCTTGATGACTAATGGAGGTATTGCTGGGTTACTTCAGTTAGCTAGAATACACTTCTTAGTATGCCCTTGGGGAGCTACTAGTGGAGTCCTCGTTGCTGTTAAGATCGTTTGTATACTAGTCTTGTCACTAACTCTCATTGATTGTTGTTGGATGCCGACTCTTACAATGTGCAGGTCTCAAGTGAGGTTCAAGTCTGCCAACCTCAATTCAAATGGGATGTCTATCATCTTGCTCATAATCTTTGGCGACTGGATATGGAAAATGGTACGATGGCTTCGGATATTTTGTGCTATACTCCTACTGTTCATGCAGTAGATTTAACTAGTTTTTTTAATTTCTTGGGACACATGCTGGAATCCCTACCCTGGTTTTGTTATGAAAGTTTATTTATGGGAAAAAAATTCTGACTAGTCTATGCAATAAAAAAGATTTACATGCTATGATGCTTTTAAACGAAAATTACCTTACCAGTAACCTTGCTGGCTTTGGGGCCCTGCTGGTGGGGTTACTTTTTTGCTCTGGTCTCCGGTTTGCTGGTATGGTGAGCCATTCTTGCTATTTGCTGTTGACTAGAAATGATGGAGGAACTAATGTTGCTATTCTGAAATTGCTGTATATGCTCATTAGTCGTGTGGTTTTGTTAACCTATCTTCAAATGGGATGTACTTTGCCCTGCTTTGACTAGTGGAACACTCTAGTGCTATTTGTCCAAGGTCTTCAATTATTGGAATCATCTTTACAGTTGGATACATTGCAAGAATTATGGATGAGAAAGTTGCCTATGTTGTTCTCCTTGTTAGATAGAATCCGGATGGAGTATCTTTATTTTGAGTCCTACTTTGTTCTTGATATGGCTTGCTCGTTAAGGATTGAGCTATTGGTTGTTGATTATTCATATAATTTTCTATTGCATTATGCAGTTTTTAGCTAGTTAGTGTGCTGGGGTTGTATTCTGCCCCTTCTTTTGCCTTGGCTTCTCTGGCCCTTGGCTTTGTTGTTCTCCTCTGACTTTGCCAATTTTGTGACTTTTTTTTCTTAGTTTAATATACTCACATCTTTGATAAATAAATAAAAATATACCACAAAGGTATGTTTGGTTTTTTAGCAAAACCTTCAGTTGTAAATGGATTTGAAAATTCTTTACCACCTACCGTTTGAGCTAGAATAGCCAAGCCTTATAAACCTAGGCTCGATTAGGAATCTTGAAGGATTTTTGCACTTTTTAGCAAAGCCTCCAACTATTAACGAATTTAATATTTTCTTTACCACCTACCGTTTGAGATGGAATAGCCAAGTCATGACTGGGCTTGATTAGGTTTCTTCATCCAAAAGATCATCGGAATTAAAACTCTTTCAAGAGTTTTTATCAAAATTTGTGGTAGATAATTTCACCAAATATTGACTCGTATGATCTTTCAACTCGAAAAGTATTTTTTGTAAGAGTTGAGCTAATTCCTCTTCCGATGTTGCAGAAACAAACTTGGAACTAATAAATGATTTCAAGCCAAGGAAATTTTGGTGAGTTTTTTCGAGAGTTTTAGATTGAGATAGTTTGGAGGAAAGCCAAGATAGGACATTTTTTGGGTAGGCTTTTTTGACATTAAATTTGTCCCACCATTTGCATTGGAATTTTCAAATCAACTATGTAGTGTATTGGGATCAGTATGAAAACCATATGCCTAATTACATATCCAAGAAATTGCAAACGTGGAGAAGAAATACAACATTGGTGGAAAGGACATGTTTTTTGGCTGAAATCACGAGCGAAATACATCATATCCTTCATTGAAAATGGGTGGGGGGATTTGTGGAACAGGTCCAAAATACCACCACCATTCGTTAAACCAGTATGGAAAATTCTATATTTGATTAAATTTGAAATAAAAAAACCATGAATGTTTTTGTTCATTATTTGGGAAAAGAAATGCTTTTATTCAAGCCTCTTGGTAATCCCAATAATTATATCTAACAAGATCAAAATGTTGACAAAACCGTTTTGATTTGTTTAAATCTTGTCCCCCACATAGAATGAGTTAAAATTTGTAAAATTTGGACAATACAATGTGATTATGGTTGGATTAGGTGAATAATAACATTTCTTCAAAGATATTGAATCAAAATCAACAAGTATAAACTCATAAAATCTCTAGGTTTTGCACAAATCATTTGGCATATAATGTCAATTAGGAGGAAATATTTTTTAAAACCACCTGTTTTGGATCCTCACTCATGTATTCTCTTTCCATAAGAAGAACCTTTTGGAAGATTGGTTTATCAAAATATTTTGAAATTTTTTGAAAGCTTTGAGATCTATTTTGGGCTAGGGAAATATGAGCAGCAGTTTTTAAAACAATGCCAGAAGGTTGCCTTTGTGACTCTATTGCCAAACTTGTTTATGGAGTTTTTTTATAAAGAAGAGAGATCCATGCTAATAATGATGGATTATTTAACAATTTTGGATTATTTAATAATTATTAAGGAATCTTAGAACCAGTTTTACAAGGATTGAAAGATACTACCTATTTACCATTACTAATTTGTTCAGTTGCATGCTTTTCAGTTGCAATTTTTTGATCTTCTTCATTGGCTATATCTCCCCAAGATTTTTTTGGTAGAATTGCATTTTCTTGTAAAGCATAAGATTCCTTGGATAATTTTTGAGTTTGGGATCTTGTTGTAGATGTGGATCCCTTACCTCGTCCCCGATCTTCGCGACCTATCATTGGGTCTGCAATAATATTAGAAGTATTTAGAGAAAAGATGTTCTACCTATTTTTCTTTATTGACAATAAGACAATTGAGTGAATAATCATGAATAAAACTTTGTTTCAATAAATTAATATCTTGTGTAACAGGGTTTTGGATAAAAGGGAAAAATAACATATTTCCTAAGATCTTAGTATGTATGATAAGTGCCAGAATATACATTCTTAAAGTGATAAATACTACCAAAGCAATGCCAAGAAATTGTGCTTAAAAGCTGAATTTTCAAGATTATTGTACTTAAGATCTTCTTGGATGTTTTGCAAGTTAAGAGGTAGTAAGAGCTGTCAAAATGAGATTTGATCTTCAGAGAATCTTTAGAGGACACTTCAAGCTTTGCATTAAGTGCTGGTTCACAAAAATCGGAGTTCATTTGGGACTCTAAAGGTTGCCTCGAAGTCAAGTTTGGAAGTTATATCCGAAGCAGAATTTCTGTTTGCAGACCAGACCTTAAGAAGCCCATAACTTGAGCGTCCGATGTCCAAATGGAGTGATTCAAAAGCCCATAATTATCTACACATTTGTATCTACAATATTTATGAAGGGTTTGAGTTCATAATAGGCTTCTATTAGGCCCAGAATTCAGTTACAAGATTAGTGTGTAATTGGAAGTTGATGTCATTGATGATACCATTTCCATTCAAAGAGTGGACAATCCACCACACGAATTTGATGGACAATCCACCACCAAAAGATGGCACTAACTCCTACACTATGTGCTCATTTTCTCTATAAATAGAGAGGAGTAGGAGCTAGGAGGGAGGGTTTGAAGAAGGAAAGAAGGAGAAGGATTGGAGGCAAAAAGAGGAGAAGGAAAAGAAGAAAACAAGGCTTGTGTTTGTACTTATTTTTGTAATTATGTTTTTATGTTTCATGTTTTATTTGGTTATGTATAACTGAACTATTATTAGTTAGGGCTTGTCTTGAAGCCCTAAGCATGCTTTCAATTTTATAAGTTATGTGAATTTCAATTTCTACAAGCATGATGATTTTGATTTTTCCATGTTATGTGAGTTCTAGTATTTTGTTTCTTTGATTAGCTAACTTTGAAGCATGTATTAGAATTAATTGTTGTAGAACATGATCAATTGCCTTGTTGAATATGTTCTTTCTTGCAACATATAATTCAGTTGAAAATGAATTATGAAAAATCAATTCTTGAATACCGAATTACAAATACCATGTATTAGGATTCTTGTGACATTCATATTCTCTTTACTCTTATTGGATTCTTGATTGTTGATTGATGCAGATGCCATGCTAGATTTCAATTAAGAATACACGTAATGAGGTAGACGCCATACACTTTACATGCAATTAAGAGAGAATCGTACAACTTGAGTTTGGCCATGACCTTGTTGTGAATGTTGTCATCATATGCTTGTTTAAATTGTTAGTTGATAGGTGTAGAATGCACCTATAATTCTGGGCTTTAATTGTGGTAATTGGTATGATTTCAAGATCGAAATACTGCCCAAACATATGTTTATGTGTCAGGTATTGCTGTTTGTGAAATAGCTGTTCTGGAAGGAATTTGCGGCCTTTCTGCGGCTGCAAATCTAGGCAGGAGAATGACGTCAATTAAATTGCTTACGTGGCAAGAAGGGCTCATATGTCTTTGTGAGATCTTTTCCAGGGAACAAAAAGAGAACTTACTAAAAATAGAAATTGGACAGCACAAAAGCAGAGAAGAAAGATAGAAAGAAAAAGGAGACATTTTCCAGAAGGGATACACGGCAGTGAAGAGAGAGCTGGGCGATTGAAGGGAATAGGCACAAAGATCAAGTGGACTCTTCTCTACAACTGGTTTTGGGTTTTCATTTCTGTATTTGAATATGTATATGTGTAGCTAAAAAACTTATTAGCTTGGGTTTGGTTAGTTCTTGTATTTGATCTTGGTTGAACAATTCTATGGTTGATTACACTAGGATTAATTTATGAATCTCTGAATTAATTGATGATTTCTTGTTATTGTGAATGTCTGATCAATTTCATGATGTTGGGAAACTGTTAGTTAGGCACATTCGTCTGGCCAATACCCGGTGTCTAACAAGTGACAAAAATCTGATTAAGGTCTAGATTTGGGATTTGTGAACACAATTTATTAGGCAATACACCATTGTTTAAGGTTGTGTGATTGTCGACTTTCTAGTTCGTATGCTTATTTTAGGAAACTCTTAGGGTACGCCAACCAAGACTCCTAAGATAAGAAAAGATTCTTTAAATTGTGTGATTGCAATTCGAATTTTGTAACTGAGTGATAGTACAAGAACGAGACTAACCCAAGCTAAGCTTTCCCGTATTAATTTATATTCGTTTCAGCCGCTTTTATTCAGCATTTTCAGATCTGATTTTTCTGCATTTTAGTTTAATTATTGCTTTATAGTTTGTTCGGTAGTTGAGCAGTCTCTGTGGATACGATCCCATTCGCTTTTATACTATTTACGACACGTACACTTGCGGATAGGGTAAGACCCGTCTTTATTTGATATTGCAAGATTAACTTGCGATATTTTATATCCACCAAGTTTTTGGCGCCGTTGCCGGGGACTGTTAAGTCCATTACCGGTCAAGCGTTTAGCAATATGTTTTATTTATGTATTTATTTACTGGTTAGTTTAGTGTTTCAAATCCTTACATTTTATTTTTATTTTACAGGGGTGTTCTCTTTTGTTCCTTGAAAGTGCATGGTCAATACACGTTCTCAAGACAAGAAGTTAGAAGAGTTAGATCCTGAAATAGAGAGAACGGCCAGAGCACTTAGAAGGAAGAATATGGCTGAGAATAATCCAATTGTTAATGCAAAAGATGCGGGTAATGAAAGGGTTCCTATGATGAACCGATACATTCCACAAAATGTTGCCCAACCATCTTGCATTGCATATCAGCCCAATAGAGCAGCCACATTCAGTCTGGCACCTCAGTTGTTGAATTCAGTGCCTCACTATGAGGGGCGGTTTGATGAAGATCCCCACCAACACTTGAAAGATTTTACCGATCTTTGGCGAACACAAAACATGACGGGCATCACGGCTGATAATTTGAAGCTCATGTTGTTTCCCTTCACGCTAAGAGAAGGAGCCAAGATGTGGTACAACACGATTGAAGCAGGTTCCATTACTACATGGGAGCAAATGGCTACAAAGTTCTTGAGAGAATTTTTTCCAGCTCATAGGACCAAGCAACTTGTAAGGCAGATCCAAAATTTCCAACAAAAAGATGGTGATATCTTCTACGAAGCTTGGAAAGATTTCAAGGTTCGCCTAGCTCGCTGCCCAACCAACAACTTGCACAATGATGACATTGTTTTGCACTTCTATGAAGGGTTGAATGAGGTCAACAGGATGAAGGTTGATTCAACATGTAATGGGGTGTTGATGAGGAAGAGTAGTGAAGAGGCAATGGAGTTGTTTGAGGAATTGAGTGAAGATTCCCAACAATTTTCCACAAGAAGTAAGGGTTCCTCTAAGAGACAAGGTGTGTACGAGGTGAGTTTAGATACTATGGTGCAAGCTGAAATTGGGAATCTGAATCGGAAAATGGATCTCTTAGTTGATTCTCCGAAAGGGATGAACTTGGCAAATGCATCTACTTCAACACCATCCGCTGTGGTATGTGCTATTTGCTCACATCAAGAACATGCTACTGAGGCATGTCCATTGACTGCTATGACAGAGCAAGAGGAGGCCAACTATATGGGCCAAATGAATTTTAATCAAAGGAACCAGCAGTATCCTTGGAGAAGCCATCCTTATTTTTCTTGGAAGAATGACCAGCCTGCTGCTAATGTTCCAGCTTCAGTTGTTCAACCAGCAAAGAAGAGTGACCTGGAGGTATCCATGATGCAGTTTATGCAACAAACAACTCAAGCCATTCAGAAATTAGAGACACAAATGGGGCAAATGGCTAAGGAGATGAGTGAGAGGAAAAAGGGAGAGCTTCCAGCTCAGGTTGTTAATAATCCAGCTGGTTTGGAACATGCAAAGGCTGTTACAACACTAAGGAGTGGCAAAGTTGTTGACAACAATGTTGAAAGGCCTCCACTGGAAGAAAAAAACTGCACTGGTCCAGTCGCAGAAAGGGTGCAACAAGGGTGCAGTTCTGCACCAGTGGCTCCAAAAGACTGGGGAAGAGATCTTCCACCTTTCCCGCAAAGGTTTGCTAAAAAGAAACTTGACTCTAAAGCTCTAGATATCTTTGAAAATTTGCGTAAGGTTGAGATTAATATTCCATTGCTTGATGCTATTAAGCAAATTCCTTCTTATGCTAAATTTTTGAAAGATTGTTGTACAAATAAGAGAAAATTTGTTGAGCATGAGAAAGTTGCTTTGACAGAAGAGGTGAGTGCTGTTTTATTACACAAGCTTCCTCCTAAGCTTAAGGATCCTGGTAGCTTCACCATCCCTTGCAAAGTGGGGAATCAACTTTTCGAAAAGGCTTTGTTAGACCTTGGTGCTAGTATTAACTTGCTTCCTTTTTCTGTGTATGAGAAGCTTGGTCTAGGAGAACTTCAGCCCACTTCCATAACATTGCAATTGGCTGACCGAACTGTTAAGAGACCTAGGGGCATTTTAGAGGATGTTTTAGTATCTGTGCAAGGTCTGATTTTACCAGCTGATTTCGTTGTGTTAGATATGGAAGATAGTCCAACGTCTTCATCTTTACCTATTATTCTTGGTCGCCCTTTTATGATTACTGCTGACATGAATATTTGTGTGAAAAAGGGGACTATAACCATGAAGGTTAATGACCAAGAGTTAGAATTTTGTGTGTTTGCTGCTATCAAAACTCATGATGATCATAGTGATTGCTTCCGTGTGGATATTATACATGATCTTGTGAGTCAGGTTTTTCAGGTGTCTTGTGGAGATCCTTTGGAGACTGTGGTGGCTCAAGGCTTGGATGATAAGTCATTGAATGGAAGTACTATAGAACATGGTGGCTGCATACAGGAGGCTATGCAGGAACTTCAATTGGATAGGCCATATGTGGGTAAGGGTTTTCCTCCTTTTGAGCAACTAACACCTACTTCTTCCTCTCTTGTTCCATCTACAGTTAAGGCACCAAAGTTGGAATTAAAGCAGCTGCCCAGCCATCTCAAATACATTTATTTGGGGGACAATGACACTCTACCGGTTATAGTGGCGGCAAGCTTGAGTTTGGGGGAAGAGAAAAAGTTGAGCCACATTTTAAGAAGACATAAAACAGCTATTGGGTGGACAATTGCTGACATTCGAGGAATCAGTCCAGCAAAATGTATGCACCAAATTCTGTTGGAGGAGGATGCTAAACCTTCTCGGGAGGCTCAAAGGCATCTCAATCCTCACATGAAGGAAGTTGTCAAAGCTGAAATTCTCAAGTTGTTGGATGTGGGGGTGATTTATCCGATTGCATATAGCAAGTGGGTCAGTCCCATTCATGTGGTGCCAAAGAAGAGTGGCATAACGGTGATCCAGAATGAACACAATGAGTTGATACCAACTAGGATGACCACGGGTTGGCGAGTTTGTATCGATTACCGGAAGCTCAATACTGCTACACGGAAAGATCATTTTCCCTTGCCCTTCATTGACCAGATGTTGGAGCGACTCGCTGGACATAGTCATTATTGTTTCTTGGATGGGTACAGTGGCTACAATCAGATTGCTATCGCACCAGAGGATCAAGCTAAGACTACATTTACATGTCCCTATGGCACATTTGCTTACCGAAGGATGCCATTTGGGCTTTCTAATGCTCCAGTCACATTTCAGCGTTGTATGCTCAGTATTTTTTCTGATATAGCTGAGAAATTCATTGAAGTTTTCATGGATGACTTCAGTTTGTTTGGGTTTGATTTTGATGAATGTCTTGAGCACTTACGACTGGTTTTGGAATGGTGCGAGGAGACCAACCTTGTCTTGAACTGGGAGAAATGCCATTTTATGGTAAATGAAAGTATTGTGTTGGGTCATCTCATCTCGAGCAGAGGCATTGAAGTTGACAAGGCCAAGATTGAGATTATTTCCAAACTACCGAGTCCAATAACTGTTAAAGGGGTGCGAAGTTTTCTTGGGCATGCGGGGTTTTATCTGCGGGGTTTCAAAGATTTCTAAGCCCTTGTGTGCCTTATTGATGAAAGATGCTGAGTTTGTGTGGACTAGGGAGTGTCAGGTAGCTTTTGAGAGTCTCAAAGGAGTTCTTATTTCTGCATCCATTATGCGCACGCCAGATTGGGCACTGCCCTTTGAATTGATGTGCGATGCAAGTGATTATCTTTGGGGGCTGTTTTGCGCCAACGAAAAGAGAAGATACCTTATGCTATTTATTATGCATCACGCACTTTAAATGACGCTCAGCTGAATTATTCCACGACAGAGAAGGAGCTCTTGGCGGTCATATTTGCCCTTGAAAAATTCAGATCTTATTTGGTTGGGTCTCGAGTGATTTTCTACACTGTTCACGCTGCCTTGAGATATTTGATGACAAAGAAATACGCCAAGCCAAGACTCATACGTTGGGTACTTATTTTACAAGAGTTTGACTTGGAAATCAAGGATAAAAAAGGAGTGGAAAATGTAGTGGCTGATCATTTATCTCGGCTGATTTCTGACAGTGTACATGATGAGCTTCCATTGCGTGAATCTTTTCCGGACGAACAACGTTTTGTTGTTGTTACTGAAATTCCTTGGTATGCTGACATAGTAAACTATCTTGTGACTATATCTTTTCCATCTGATCTTTCTTATCAGGATAGGAAGCGGATTATGTCACGAGCAAGGGATTATATCTGGGATGACCCCTTATTTATTCAAAATTTGCCCGGATCAAATACAATTTATTAGGCAATACACCATTGTTTAAGGTTGTGTGATTGTCGACTTTCTAGTTCGTATGCTTATTTTAGGAAACTCTTAGGGTACGCCAACCAAGACTCCTAAGATAAGAAAAGATTTTTAGGCTGGACTAAAGCCAAGGGTCGTTGTTTAGGAAAGTCAGAGTTAAGAGAGCCGGACCAAGGTCTCTTGATTGACATCATTAATTCTTTAAATTGTGTGATTGCAATTGGAATTTTGTAACTGAGTGATAGTACAAGAACGAGACTAACCCAAGCTAAGCTTTCCCTCATTAATTTACATCCGTTTCTGCCACTTTTATTCAGCATTTTCAGATCTGATTTTTCTGCATTTTAGTTTAATTATTGCTTTATAGTTTGTTCGGTAGTTGAGCAGTCTCTGTGGATACGATCCCATTCACTTTTATACTATTTATGACACGTACACTTGCGGATAGGGTAAGACCCGTCTTTATTTGATATTACAAGATTAACTTGCGATATTTTATATCGACCATTAGTCTATTATTTCTTGTAAATTGTTTGAATGTCTTGTGGTGGATAGTGAGTCTTAGCTATTGTTTTCATTAATATCAATTCTCATTCTTGCTCTCAACGTCAATTTCTTTGTCTTAATTTTTATCTATTACAAGATTTAACCCCTCCCCCCCCCCCCCTTTTATAATTGTATCAATTATATTCAAGTGTTAGATTATATATCTATTAGCATCACTCCTTGTGAGATCGACTCTTACTTGTTCACTATATATTAAATGTACATTTGTAAGTATATTTTAAATTGTTACTAACGACATAACAATGTATTCCGTCATTGTTAATTTTAAATGGTTTAATTAAGGGATAAGTATCAAAAACACGCCTCAAGTTATGTTTTTGGGGCAATTTGGCCCCTGAACTTTTTTTCAGGCCAAATCAACCCTCCATCTTTCCAATTTGGGTCACGTTAATCCTTTTTGTCAATTTCAGTCAAAAAATGCTGACCCATCCGTTAGTGTGATGACGTGTTATTACTAACATGGTTTTGACAAATAAAATAACATGTGTTCTGATTTTATATTTGATTTTTAAAAATCTAAAAATAATGATTAAAAATTGAACCTTCTTCTCCGAGAGAACAGGACAACGGGAAGATCTCTGGTTGCCATCCTGCATGCGCCGATCATCCATTTTTGCTCTCGCATTTTCATACCAAAACTACCATGGAATCAATCAATTTGTTCAAAGAATGATATGACAAAGTCATAAATCTAAAATCCACAACTCAACTGAATATTAAGTGCACAAATCTGAAATCTAGATATGAAATTCAGAGATCTTTGAAGGAGATCATACTCCCCTCTCCTCGGTGCCCATGTCGGCTCAATCTCTCTGTATAGGCATGCTCGAAACAATTTGTCTGGTAGAGTGCTATTTGAAGTTTAACATTAGGATTGTTTTGAAATCTAGGCGTGGTTTACTTGCTTTGGGAGTTTGATTAAATAGTCGTAGGACATGATTCGGTTCATTAAATTGTGTATTAGTTGACCAAGATTTTGATATTGCTCTGGCAGGATCCTTACCAACTTCAGCTCCAAGACGGCCAGAGCCATCAAATCCCCGCAGTGTAAGCATCAACATCCTCTTAGCTAGTGGGACCCTAAATAGCCAAGAACTTGAAGGCCACATCCTTGACAGTGTTGTTCAATTTTTAAGGAACCTTTTTCCTGCTGGTTATTTTGTAAGTGTTGTCGGAGAAGATGAAATTTTTGTGGACTCTGTAAGAAGTAGAACCAAACAGCGGTGGAGAGAGAAGCGGAGGAATCCATGTGGATTTTATTTTGTTTTTTAACAAGTCCACATAGGCATACTAACAGCCACATCACCACTATTTGACGGAATGTGTAATGAAGGGTTAATGTGGTCCATTTGTGAAAGATGGAGGGTCGATTTGGCCTGAAAAAAAAGTTCAGGAGCCAAATTGGCCCAAAAACGTAACTTTAGGAGTGTTTTTGATACTTATCCCTTTAATTAATTCTAAGAATATGGGGTGCCTAGAATAAAGTATTTTATAATATTTTGAATACAAAGAAAACTAATGGTAACACCAATATTAGAATTTTTTATCGTAACATCAGATAATTTATAAAGAATTTTGAGATTCTCTCCGTTGGCAGATTTTATCACTTCTATCATTTTTTTCGCAAAAACGACAAGTAGCCAAGTCAGAACAGAGACAAATTAAATAAGTACCAGAATCTACTAAATTAATTGTATTAAAAGAAAACAAATTTTGAATAGCAACTGTAATTTTAATAAACCGTTTTTGACTGGTAATAAGAGATAATACCCAAGAAATGGTTTATCATCTTTTTAGGAACTTTCCACTAAAATTCCCCCTGTCTTGATTTTATTTATACTTTCTATGTCATCTACTTCACTATGGGTTTCAGACGTAATTAGATCATATAAAACTTAATCTCGAATATGAGAATAAAGAACTGTCTCAAGAATATCTTTTCTTAAATCGTAAGGTAAATCATATTGATGAAATACACTTAAAGTTTTCATTTTAAAAAGTTCTAGATTTAATAATGGATTACTCCATTCATCTTCATAACCTTCGCAATAGGATATTAAGACATTTATTTTGTTTTTTTCAAGTTCGAGAGAGATTTTTTTAATTTTGGTTTAATCTAAAATGATAATCAAATATTGGTGTGGAGAACCTATGTTAAATATATCCAAGAGATTTTGAAATCATAATTAGTAAGTATGATAACAAACTTAGTGAAAAACAGATGTTTGGACCTAGACCATTTATTTGTCTTGCAAAAATTCTCTTGTTAGAAAACTAGGTACATTGTTATCTTTACCTGCAATATGCTCAATATAAAAATAAAAAACACTAAGAATAGCTTGCCATCGGGCAAAAATTTATTTTGAGTCAATATTTTGGACATCTTTTTTGAAGAACTTCTTTTGCAAACTTACAATCAACACGAACAAGAAATTTTTGATGGTTGAGTAATTTTGTTGGGTAGGATTCCATTTTTTAGAAGTAAATGGTATTATTTCTTCTTTACCATTCTTAATATGTTTAAGTACACCCTCAAAGCAAATTTCAGAGGCATCAGTCTCGACAATTTTGAAAGATGTTCTACCTGTTTTTCTTTATTGATAAGAAGACAATTGAGTGAATAATCATGAATACTCTGTTTCAATAAATTAATATCTTGTGTAACAGGTTTTTGGATAAAAGGAAAAATAACCTATTTCCTAAGATCTTAGTACTTATTCCGCAATTGTAAATTTTAAATGGTTTAATTAATTCTAAGAATGGGGTGCCTAGTGGTAAAATCAATAGTAGAATTTTTGATCGTAACATCAGATAATTTATAAAGAATTTTGAGATTCTCCCCAATGGCAGATTTGATCCATTCTATAGTTTTTTTCCAAAAACGACGAGGAACCAAGTCAGAACGGAGACAATTTAAATCAACAACAAAATCTACTAAAACAATTGTATCAAAAGAAAAAGAATTTTGAGTAGCAACTATAATTTTCATAAACCATTTTTGACCGGTAATACGAGATAATAGCCTAAGAAATGGTTTATCATCTTTGTATGAACTACTTTCCACTAAAATTCCCCCTATCTTGATTTTGTTTATTCTTTCTATGTCATCTATTTCACTGGGGGTTTCAGATGTAATTAATCATTGTCCTTATCTATGGTCGAAATTAATTCATTAATTTTTCAGCAGTCTTGAATTTGTTTATTCCTGAGAGTTTCGATTTCCGTTTTAATTTCAAAAATTTCAAATTGAAGATCTTGAAGAGTATGAGCCGTCGTTTCAGGTTGTCTATCATGTTTGGACATAATGTCTTTTAAGTTGTAGGTTGTGATTGGTGGTGGGATCTTGATGTCGGGGCTGACTATTTTTTATTTTAATTTTTCTAGGTAAGCTAAATTAACTTGGGAATCATTTATATGATTAACAATATCTAAGAAGAATTCCTGGTCACGAGAAAACATATTTATTTCTGGATCGGAAGATGAAGAATAAAGGTCATCATATTGGTGTTCATTATCAGAACTACTTAAATGTGAAATCCTAACCCAAAATTTTTGAGTTTTAGTTATGTTACGGGTCTCCAATATTGCATGAGATCACAAAGACCTGTTTTTGAAGAAGGTTCACTAAATGGGTCATAACTTTGAGCACACAAATTCGTTTCGAGCCCATAATCTATAAAATCGAAGCTTAGACCGATCCGGAAGTGAATTCACTGAAAAATATGGAGAAAAAAGAAGGAGAAGAAACGTTCAGACACCCTTGGAGCAGTCTGGACGGTCAAAGAAGGAGAGTGGACAAATTGTATCTTGGGAGGGTTTGAGTGCTGGAAAAACAAGAGGCGTCTGGGCGCTTAATGAAGAAAGGGGGCAGCAGAGTTTCCAGACCATGAGGCGTTCTGATGGCAACACGAGAAACTAGTTTTAAGAACCAGTTCCAGGATTTCAATTTGGCAGAAAACAAGAACACTCGAGAAGAGAGAGAAAGAGAGAGAAAATTAGTGAGAAAGTGATATTTCTTGAGGATTTGGCTTGAATCTTGGTGGATTTGTAGAGCATAACAAGTTTCAAGAAGGATTCCAAGAAGATTGGGTGAATTGAGGTAAGTTTTCATGATTTTTCTAAAACTAGGTTTTGCTTAGATTTGTCCAAACCTTTGATTGGTTGGTTTAGATTCTTTAGGAACTTGATTATATATATAATTGTGGTTATATATTTAGGTTTCGTTGTTGATTACAAGTAGAGTTACAATTTTGGTGAAGTTTCAAGGATTTGGGAAAATCCTAGAGAGAGGAGCTAAGTTCTCTAAATTGATGATTGATATCATGTTGTTGATGTTAAATAGTGTTATTGCTATATTTATATAGGTTTGGAATGTTGAATAATTGATAGGTTGGTGAAAGGAGTTGAAATGCTAGTTTTGGGAATTTGGATTGTTGTGTGGTGCTTAATCAAGGTAGGGGAATTCTTGACCCAATTCTCTTTCGTATTGTTTCTTTGCTCCTAAAATACGGTTTATTCCATCATTGGTCCTCTTCCCTTGTGTTCTTGCCTTATTGTTCCTAAGGAATAATGGACTTAGGGTTTATTCATATTTCTCTTCCAAAATGTATATTACATTAACCCATTTACATACTTAATCAATTATTAAGCATGGTTGATCGTTCATGCATCACGAATAGTTATATATATATATATGTAGGTTGAGTACATATATACTAATTGACATGGCATGGAGCATGAATGCCCGAGCATGGACTTGGGTATTCTTTAGGAATTATTTGAAAGGCACATGAAAGGATGGTTTGTGTCAGGGCATGGGCACCAACCATATGACTTCATGTGAGGCAACACACATAAGGTGTGGGTGTGATGGTGATCTCACAACCAGGTGACTCTTCGGGGTGTTTTGTGGGTGTTTAGCCAACGTACATTCGATAAGGTTAGGGAACTAGAATGTGTGTTCAAGGTTGTGATCAAACCATGGTTGGGTAGTCGAGTCTATGAGATTGGTGAGTGTTTGCTCCATAAAGAACACTCGGATATTATTATTGTGATATATGACATGAGCATATGGGATATCATTTTGTGGCATGGCCTTTTATTCGGATTCGACCTAATTGTTATTTATTCTATTTACCCCTACTGAGCTTCTAGCTCACTCATTTACCCTTTCCTCCTTATAGGTGACACTAGTACAGATATTAGTGGTGCGGGTTAGTAGAGGCGATGCTATGGTATGGATGACACTTGGAGGAGGGTAGATTTGGGAATGAAAGACCTGAGTTTTAATTATTATCATGTTGTTTGTATTTGATAACTTATGTCTTATTGACTGTTCCCACCAATGGGTGTGCTTTGTATACGGTTAGAAGGTAATATCTATGATTGTGTCTTTTGAACCAGGGGTGGACTCTGAGTACTTCTTGTGTGATGATTGGGATTTCTTATGATGTTTGATTTGTGGAATCAATTTGTGCATGCTATTAGATAGCCTGAGGCCCTGCTAGGTTGGGAATTGCATGCTGATAGATAGTCAGATGCCTTGCTAGGTTATGATGTGTTTGTTGTAATTGCTGCGTGTATTCGGGTGGCATCATCCGATTTACGGGGAGATGCTGATGGATTTTTAATTGATGGATTTTCCCTAGTTGGGTGAACTAGTGTTCGATCCTTAGATGTGAATCACATTGATAACCTAGGAAGGTGTAGTAAGCACCATGTGACGTTGTCGAATTGAGGCGTCACAGAAAGGTGAATTTGTATTATCATCAGTATCTATGAGAAGTAACTCTAATTTTGCATGAACATTATGATCTAATTCTAATTCATTAATACGTTTGTGGACTCATAAATATTTTGCTATATGTCCTGGTGTATTACACCTATAACAAACAACATGTTTACTTTTAGATTTTTCTTCTTTGGGATTTGGTTTGGGTTTTGTATGGCTCTGGTTTCTATTAAACGGTTTTTGGGTATAGGATTTCCTATAAAATCTAGATATATACTGAGTGGGTGTATGTTTGTGGTGTTTATTAAACCTTTTTTTGTTTTGAGCAATTTTCTTCATAGCCAAATTGTTTACAGAAAGAGCCTACTTCATTTTTAGATTTATTTGTTCCCATTTTAAATTTTTCTTTAACTTAATGTCAGAACATAGTTGTGAGCCTATTTTTTTTAATATAGTTAACTAAATTGCCATAAGTTAGCTTATCATATGGTATTTGATTATTATGTATAGATTTAATTTTTTCTCTAACCTTGTCACCTAATAAGATGGGAAGACCAGCCAAGAATTTCTCCTTCTAGAAGGATTGGTTGTTATTAGGATTCATCATAACTTGAGTTAAGAAGGTATCTTTATTTTGACGAAAATCATGTAGTTTCTTACATCGTAAATTTTCTAAGAGTTCTGAAGACCTATCCCTAATACTAGAAGGGTCTCCTAAGAAATGTTTTGAAATAGAAAAATTAAAGAGGCAACATCATCTTGGATTTATTCATCAAATTCTGTTTTGATTATCGTACCACCAGAAATAGTTTTAACAGCATTAAGAATTTCATGTTGTTGGGCTGTCGTAAGATGGTAATCCCACCATCCTTTTAGTTGATTGGTAAATTCAGCGACAATTAAATTTGCAATGGCAAGGTTGGTAGTATCCATTTTTGTTTTTAAAGCATTGCTTACCACTGTCTTTTGTTGTAATTGATTAAAAATAGTGTAATCATACATGTCATCTATATTCCGTTCATAAATAGTATTTGCATTATATTTCATTTGATTAGTTTGTTTTTCTTCTAATAGAATATCAGGTGGAGTAGTTTTGGAATAATACAATTTTTGAGGAGATTGCCATTTCGTTTTGTTGACTTCAAAGTCAGAATTGTCTGATGCACTATCAATTTTGTCAAGATTGTGTAATGACAATTTCGACGAAGACTCAGAGGTGTCAAGAATTTGTAAAGAGGTAAATTGAGTTATATCAATACGAAGTTGTTGTAATTTTTTTTTTATCTAATTCAGTCATGAAGTCATTATCCTCAAGAGCTAGTGTTTTTACTAATTTGGATGATATTTCATATGGTTTGAAGATAGGATTGTCTAAGCTATTGGAAATAGTTGGCTTCTACACATAGACAATTGTTGAGAGGTGCTACTTTTTAAAAATTGTTTGTTTAACAAGGTTTTTGAATTCTTCAGTTTTATATATTTGAAATGGTGTAGCAGTTATAGAATAATTTTTATATTCTAGTTTAAGTTGAGTGAGAGGTGGATGCGCAGACACAATTATGATTTTTTATGTCATGTCATACCATGTTTGTACTCTAGTGGTAGTATTGATGGAGTTTGAAGAAAAAAGGATAATTATTACCTGTGTTAGGTAGAGTCATTTCAAACTGATCAAAAAATAATAATTGTATTTTGTATTTGTTTAGAAATTCATAATATTCTTTTTGAACAAATTCACACTTTTGTCATGTATAATGATGAAGGAATCATTCTCTTTTATGAAGATTATAAGATGAATAAAAATCCTTTTGTAGATATTCTTTATTAATGATGTAGTCATTAACTAGAATATTTAATTCGGGAACATCAAGGTTATCAACCATTTGAGAATAAGTGGGTGACATTGGAGGAGAATCTTTTGGCTCAGGATTTGAACTGGTATGAGATTCTGGATGTTGGAAATTGTAGAATGGTTTTGAGATAGAACTACAGTTGTCAACTCCATGTAAGTCAAATCGATAAGAAGTATTTGTAGCAGAAGGACAAGGATGTTGAGTTTTGTAAAAAGTATTTGGTGCAGTAGAGAAAGAATTACAAGGTAGAATTTGTAATTCTGGTCTAAAAGAATAACCAAAATGAAGATTTTGTAAATCAATTGAAGATGTCAAGAACTAAAAATTATCACTACTTTTTTGCCAATAGCTTGAGTAATATACTGAATATTAGTATTTTTCAATTTTCTTAGCTGGTACAGCCCTTGTAACTCCCAAGTTTTGTGTAAGGAGATTTCATTCAATTTAATGGTTCTAGGGATTGTCATATTGGACCTGGCAATATCTGTTTGGATTAATAGTGTTTCTCCTCTTGGTGATTTATGTAAAGCTCTGGTCCCAAAAGTTAATGAAATGGCTTTATAATGAATCCTATAAATCAAAGAAATAGGAAGAGATCCAGTGACCATTTTGTAATTGTGGGTTTTGATGTTTAAGGTGAGTGTATCCAAAAGATTTTGATCACTTAAAGAAACTAAAAAATTGGAGTAACAATCAAAATAAATTGGTTCACTGATGTTGGTTGCTGAAATTAATTTTAGAACATGCGGAAGCGTTTTATGGATCGTTCTTAGCATAGGTACAAATCGAAAATTTAATCGGAAGCCAAACAACCCTAGATTGCTACACGCCTATCAAGTGTTATCCTAGATCCAATTAATTTTGTAATTAATCCTAGCATGCTTCTAGTATTAATTTCATACAAAATAATTCTTAGATCTAAAATTACAATCATGTCATGAAGAAGGTTAGAAGAAGAATACCAACCTCTTTACTATCGAGGTCCAACGTGCTATCCGTCTTGATCACGAACTCAACACTTAATCACGATCTAGACTCCTTGATCACGAACTCAACACTTGATCACAATCTAGACTCCTTGATCACGAACCACTGATTTGTAGAGCAACGAACGGATCACCAAGAACGGCCTGTGTCGTTTCCTAGGAATTCCCTTCAATCTCCTTGCGAACGAGCAAAGCAAATCACCAATTGGTAGTGAACCACAAAATAACACACCCGGCAGCCCCTTTTTTAGTGTTAAAAAAGACCCCTTTATGAGAGAGATAAGTCATGTATTTATATCCAAAGTTAACAAGTCTCCTTTTTGGCTTTGTTTTCCTAATCCATAAGGAACTAGGAAAAGACCAAACGTTGGTCATTCTTTTTATTGGGCCAGCCGTGCCTTGCTTTTGCAAAGCATGATTTGGGCCTAGTTTGGCCCAAAGCAAAAATCCATAGAATCCGATCCAATCTCATTAGACCTCTAGGTTTTCCTTCGGCCCAATACTTCAAGAATTCAAGGCTCAAATATTATTTGTTCCTTGGTCTATTCTTGGTTTTAATTTTGATTATGTAAAATATTTATTTTACAATCTAAATCAAAATTTTGAGACTTATTAATTTTCATAAATACTCTTACAAGAATTTTGTATATCTCAACAAAAATAATTTTATCTTAGGGTTATCATTGGAAAACCAAAACCCAATAAAATTATATCTATTCGTTACACAAATAGTATTCTTGTAACTTTCCCAATAACCGTTGTGATATGGTGAATTTTGCCGATCTTCCTTAAATAGGACAGAGATTATTAAGGCTATCAAGGGGACTCTGCAGGACATACATATTGTGGCTCCTGAAATATTATTCTTTACCGTCAAGCCCTATGACTAGGAATAATATATCAATCCAATGTTCGTCTGACACTACCTGAACTTTGGATGCACTCCCCAATATGTACGATTCTTACATCGAGACTTTTCCGTAATTAGAAACCTGTCCCTGACCTATGGGAAATGTACTTGCATATCCTCCATGCAACACCCGGTAAGATGGAGTGAATCCATTCGTACTATCGAACACTCCAAAATCCATATTTTCTCTGAGCTCCAGATTCCTTTATATCTATCCTCTAAGCGTATTAAATTGACCCGTCGATCAATTTAATTCACAACGCTTGATTCGTTAGAATCACTATGCATAGTTTCTAGATAGATTAATTTGAACCTCTCAGATGGGTGCTTACACTTCCATAACTGAAAGTACATGAATGACTATATTGTAGGTATGCGCTTATACCCTAGTGGCATACATCCAAGTCATCAAGATTTTGACAATAGTGTGTGTCTCACTTATTGATGAATCAAAATGCACACGCAGTATAAACGTATTGACCTACTCAATCTTGAGATATACCGTACTCCCACAGCTATAGGATGAACAACTCTTTGATAGCACATTTATGGTTGTTCATTCCTATGTAAGTCCGTCAATATATATGTCCACATATACACTAGTGCACCAATCCGAGAATCCTCTCAAACGGTTAAGACAAACCATTCCCCTAATTGGAGATATCCATGCACTACAACCTATATCAACAAAGTGTCTAGCTTTGTTAATCTGGTTGTGACTAATGATTTAGAATGTAATTATGAATCCTGTGTCAATCTATACTCACACTTCAAGTGTATCTGAGTATCCAAGATTCACATATCTAACATCCTTAGACCTTGATAGAACATTCACATATAAATGAAATATTTAAAATAAAACATTTAAAACACAAATACAATCATAAAATGTTTATTCTTGAATTTCAGAATTGTCTTTACATGATATTTTTTTAGGACATCATCCCAACAACTGCATAAACTAGTTTCAACAATTTCTGAAAGTGAGTCAACCCCTTAACTTAAACCCTTTGTGTGGGATAGGAGTATTTTCTCAAATCTCAGTTCTCACCTTCTCCAAGTTGACAATAACTACTGTCGTCTACCACAACCAGCAAAGACAACTTTTTCAATCTCTTATCTATTGTCCCTTGCGTGCGTCTAGATGTCTCAGCGTCTCCATGAGGAATATGACTCCATCAATCTTTGGTACTGCACTACTGCCGTAGTACGTACCAGTACGCGCTTAAGCAATTAACTTAAGTAGATTTATAACTTCTAAGTTATAACGTTTACTTTTGAGACTTCTAGTTTATTATTAGTGATTATTTTTGTTCTATATAAACAATATAAAAAAGGAAAACAACATTTAAACCCACTCATTTTAGTAAACACACCTCCCAATTTTTAAATAATTGAATTGCTTCTTAATTAGTGTATATATTACTATTATTTTTTATCTAAATACTTATGATACCCTTATGAGTTAGTATTCTTACCCCTATCTCACATGTCACTCATCATTACAATGAAAATTAATTTTTTATCATTATTTAAAATAAGTTTTTCTTTTACTTTTTATTATGAAATTATTAATAAATTTAAAGAATATATTTGGTAATATTATTTTTTTATTCTATATTAATTTTAATCCCCTTAAATAAAGGGGAAATTAGACTTAGGTCCAAATTTACTAACTCTTAAGAGCAAAAGGACAACTTAAATTTTTTTGTTAGTTAAAGTCCAGCTGATTTTTAAATTTATTGAATTAAGGACAAAACTTGAAATTGCAGATTTTTCATTTTTATTCCAATCAAATATGATTGAAAACTTATTTTTCTCGCTGCGGATGCTTTCAACTTTGGATTGAGGAGAGGCTAGTGGCGTTGGAATCGTGTTGCTGAGACGAATCCAACTCCATTGGCCTTGCCAAGATTCGACATCAAAAACTGTCGATTCGAGGCAAAACGTTTATAACACGTTTTGCCTTGATCCGATCGTTTCTGGTGTCGGATCGAGGTGAGATCAGTGGCGTTAGAATCTTTAGGTCAAGAAATCCAACGCCACTAGCCTTGTCGAGATCCGACGTTGGAAACTTTCAAATCAAGGCAAAATAGTCGACACCAATCAGAACTTATTTTACCTCGATCTAGCCGTTTCTAGAGATGGATCGAGACAAGACCGATGACTGAATTCATCTTCGTTAGGCAATTCCAACGCCATTGGCCTCGCCTCAATCCATCATTGGAAAGCGATTACCTGGTCAAAAAACATTTTCGAAGGTTCTACAGAGAAAAATTATTTTCTACAGAGAAAATTAGCATGGTATATTTTATGATGATATTATTGGCCCATTATCTAGGTCTTGCTTTAAGTGCTTCCAATGATAAGAATTTGTTGGATTTAGTGAATCCAAACTTTATAATTCATCACTTGGGACATAGGTTTTTAATAGCGAATTTGGGTTTTGATCTGTCGAATAGAGGAAAATAGTTCTATAGGAAAAAAAAGTTCTAACCAATTTTGGAAATTTGAACCCCGGTGTTTAGGGTACCCGAGCCCTTTAGGGTTTAGTAGTTAAGACCCTAGGGTTTAGCACTTGTGACATTTAATATTTTAGCAGTGAATCCGTTCTTTGAGCCTGTTAGGGTTTAATGAATCCGAGCCTTGAGGTTCATCACTTGGGACATAAATGTTTAGTAGTGAATATGTGCTTTGGATTTATCGAATAGAGAAAAAAATTACATAGAAAAAAGAATTGTATAGAGAAATAAAGATTCTACAAGGAAATATAGGTTATAAAGAGAACAAGAGTTATGCACTAACAGTAGAACAAAAAATGTGATTTCATATTTTTTGGCTTGACTTTTATGTTGGAACCTCGGGTTCATCACTTTGGGCCTATTGTATAGAGAAAAAGATATTTTACGAAGAAAAATTTGATTCTCAAGATAAATAAATAAAGGTTTTACAGAAAAATATAGGTTCTATAGAGAAAAAGAGTTCTACAGAAAAATAAAAATTGTACAGAGAAATATAAGTTATAAAGAGGAAAAGAGTTATGCGCTAGCAGTATAGCGAAAACTGTGATTTCATATTTTTTGGCATGACTTTTATGTCTGAACCTTGGGACATAGGGTTTTAGTATTGAATCCGAGCTTTGGGTCTATTGTATAGAGAAAACGTGATTCTAAAGATAAATAAAGATTATACGGAGAAATATATGTTCTATAGAGAAAAATAGTTGTACAAAGAAATAAAGATTCTATAGAGAAATATAGGTTTTAAAGAGAGAAAAAAGTTATGCACAAGCAAATGAACGAAAATTATGATTTCATATTTTTTGGCCTGACTTTATGTTTGATCCTTAGATTCATCACTTGGAACATAGGGTTTTAGTATTTAATACGAGCTTTGAGTCTATTGTATAGAGAAAAATATATTTTACAGAGAAAAAGTGATTTTAAAAATAAATAAAGATTCTACAGAGAAATATAGGTTATACAGAGAAAATTTTTTTAAAACAATGATTTCATGTTTTTTAGCCTAACTTTTTTGTCCGACCACCAAAATGATCATCGTTGGTCTCAAAAGAAGCGAAACTATGAGAGGAATAAAGCCCAACCTATGGCAGTCAGAACAGAGGTCCACAGCAGCCAAAAAGCCACCGCGAAACTCCAACGACGCCCCAAAATTTCTTTTCATTTTTGTAGCTGTTTTCGAAGTCGAATCGAGATAAGACTGGTGGCGTTGGAATTGTTTGGCCGATACGAATCCAACGCCACCAGTATCGCTTCAATCCGATGTCAGAAACGTCCAAATCAAGGCAACATGTGTTTCGGACGTTTTGCCTCGATCCGGCCTTTTCCGGCGGCGGATTGAGGATAGACCACCGTCGTTGGACTCCTCTTGACGATACGATTTCAACAACAATAATCTCCCTTCGATCAGATGTCTTGAATAGGAGATATGATTGTCAAAGATGAAGACCATGTATAATGGGTGAGACGGATAGTTTGGGTAGTTTAATAATTTTGTCCTTATTTTTAATTTTTTAAATGGATTGGACCTCCTCCTAAAATTGAACATGATTATGTCCTTTTATCTAATTTGTCGTTAAATAAATTACTTTAAAGTTATTATTATTAAAAAATTTCAAAATTTTTGCTGTAATTATTGAAAAAATAAATGAATACGAAAATTACAAACAAAAGTTATTCAAAAACTTTACATAAATGTTTGGCAACAAACAAATGAATAAGCAGGAATGATTGGAAGAAAAAAAATGCTTACGGGAAAACAATGAAAATATCATATCAATAGTGCAATAATTGAATATAAACAAATATTTAGAAACGAAAAAATATCAAACATTTTTATAAATTAAAAAATATTTATTAGGCACTTAATCGGTGTTCTTAATAAAATTAAAAGTTAAAATTTAAAATAATAAAGAACTTCATACATAATAAAATATTACCAAATATATTCTTTAAAGTTATTAATAAATTCATAATAAAAAGTAAAAAAACAAAACTTACACTAAATAATAATAATAAAAATCAATTTTCATTGTAATGATGAGTGACATGTGAGATAAAGAGTAAGAAAACTAAATTAGGGGGTAAGAATTACCCCCTAATACTAATCTATAAGGGCATAATACTTATTTAGATAAAAATAAATTTTTATTTATAAAATAATAGTAATACACTGATTAAGATACAATAAAATTATTAAAAAAATTTGGGGATGTAGTTATCAAAATGGGTGGATTTAAATACCGTTTCCTTATAATAAAAAAAATTAGGAGGCTCTACCCCTGAAATCTCATTATTCAATTGTACTTCCGATGAATTTGAATCACATCTCCGCCACTAATATTGTTGATACTAGTTGGCCAGGACAAAAAAAATTCCTTGCTTCTCCTATATATAAGTCATAAAATAAATCTCGGCGATTGATATACAGAAGTGTCTTTACTTTTTTCATTTTCTTAATTTTTGTGATTAATTTCAATTATGTGTAATTCTCAAACCTTTAACTTGTTAAAAGCGTTAGATATTTTGGGTCAAATGAAATGCTATCGGGATTTATTCCCTATTTAAAAGAAAAAAAAATCAATTGCCATATTTTAGGAATTAAAAAAAACTTAAGGCTATGTTTGACATGTGGGTTGAAAGGGATTCATAAAAGTGAACCCTTGTTTGCTATTGAGAGAGTTGGAAAGTGTTTTTGTGAATGAACACTGAGTGTTGAGTGGTGCTCATGCCAAGCAAGAGTTCGGAGGGGTTCAACACGTCTCCCATGGCAGGCGAATCCCTCTCAACCCTTTCTGACACCTCTCCCAACCAGGTGAAATTGATAAAAGGGAAAAGTAAGTCTCTTAAGTTTAAAATGGGTTAAACAAGCCCTCGTACTTTTCATGGTGGAGCAAAGAAGCCAATTCGTCTATATTCCGTCAAAACGTAAGTTATTTGTCCGTTAACAAGCTTATGTGTTTTTTAAGATTATTTTATACATTCTAAGTTTCATTTTTATTGGTTCAAAGTAATCCTTGTACTTCAAGGTTTGATCCATTTAAGCCTCTAAAAGTTTTACGTATAGGGCAAATGAACCCTTCTATTTTGACAGTGATTAGAGTATAAATAATAGCAAAACAGCATCCCTCCACCCCTTCTACATTTTCTAACCTTCTCTCTAGCATTCAAAATCTCCTCATCCTCTTCATCAGATTTGTCTTCAGAAATGACTGGCTCTTCTTCTTTAGTGTTGTAATCCCTGTCAGAACCATAATTAATCTACTCCACCATTTCTTCTTCTTGCAAATTGTTAGAACTAGAGCTGACTTTAAAATCCCTAAATCTCAAATCGGTTAACCTTGAACATATTCTACACAATTGCACGAAGAAGAAGAATGACTAATTGGATTTGTTAACCTGGAACCTATTCTATGCAATTGCAAGAAGAAGGCAAAAAGAAGACGATCTCATTTGTTAACGGCCACGTAACTCTTGTTTTGACGGAATATAGACGGAAAGACTTTTTTGCTCCACCATGAGAAATACGAGAGCATCTTTAACCCATTTTAAACTTAAGGGGCTTACTTACCATTTTTTTATAAGTAGAAAAGCCAAAATGATTGTTTTCCCTTCATAAAATTACAAACATTAGGAAAGCGTCGCATGTGCGATCTGCTCATCTGCCGATCTGTCATTTCAAGTTGAAACTTAGGTATCGTTTGATTTAGGGAATAGAGAGGGAATGAAGGGAGAATAGAGAATGAGTCATTCTATTCTTTTATTTCACATTCCTTCTCAACCTCTATTCTCATTCCACCTAAATTTGGTGGAAATGATCCATTAAATGACTAAAATGTCCCTTTATTTTTAGATTTTTTTTCAGAATTTTATTTTTCGTAGAATAATTTTTTTTCACAGATTTTTTTTTTGCAGATTTTTCCTAATTTTTTTTGATAGATTTTTAAGCATATAAAATAATAATATAATAAGTAAAAAAAACATTTTCCCATAAATGACACTGAGATATATTAATAAAGAATAAAATCAATAAAATACATATTTTATTCTGATTTTCAAAATAATTTTTATGTATAAGAAATGTAAGAATTAAATTATCATTCCCAATTTAACCATTTTAAAGACATACGATTCCTTAGGCAAAGAAACAATGAAACCCTAGCAAGAAGGAGCCCCCTCTTAGTCTTACACTCTCGGGCATTCATCAGTGATTCAGTCCGTCTCTTCAGGCCTTAGGCGACTGCAAATTCTCCGACACTGCTTCTCTGTCTCCATTATATGTTCAAACTTCCTTCGCAGTGGCGGAGCCACCCTTGGGCTAGGGTGGGCTCTAGCCCGAGGTAACTTTGTGACGCCCCGGTCCGGGCACGCCACGGGTGCCCTCCGGCACCGTCCTAGGCCACTAGTGCGATCATCCGGCGAACCGAAAATCCGGCGGCATCTTCCCGTATGTCGGAGAGTCCCCGCCTGCATCAGAAAACGCGCAGCAAATATACAATCCATCACACTAGCAACCTAGCTAGGCCTCAGGCCTCAATCACATGCAATCCTGATCCTAGGGGCCTCAGGCCATCCACTATCAGCATGCACAAACTGATAGTAATAATCAAATCATCAGATTCATAATATCATATAACCACACAATCAACTCAGCATACATCATGCATACACTCTCTGGTGCCAAATGGTTATAAGAATATCATGAATAAACATCAACACATCATATACAAAATACGTGCTTAGAGTATCTCTCTAGCACCCACTTCCTACCCAGGGCCATCCATGTCACATCCCGCTCTCACTGATCCGCTCCACTAGTACATGTACCTGTACCAGTATCACCTGTGGGAAGGAATGAAAGTAAAGGGTGAGCAAGAAGCTCAGTAGGGTATGAGTAACATGAGTATAAGGCCGAATCAGAAACAATAGGCTATGCAACAATATGAAACCTACCACATGCACATAACCAACAAACACATAGAACATCAACCCGGGCAATCCCCTCAATGAGCAACCTCATCGATACCATGGCTCGTTCCATGTAATATCGAACGTGAGCAAGCTCACCAAATCAACTCATCAATATCATGGTCGCTAACCATGACTATTGAACAGGAGCAAGCTCCCCAACATCAAACGCTCTTGGATTACCCGGTTGCGTGACTCTACCACGCCCACACCACTCCAGGCAAGTCCCTCATGAACCATACCTCTAGTGCGTTATCCTACTTGGAGTTCACATGACTCAGTGATAACTCTCATCACCTCGTCATCCCTCCAAGTAGCTTTCAAGAATTCTAAGGAGCCCCGAGTCCATACCCGGTCCCCCATGCAACTCTAATGCATTATGTCATGACATGCTGAATAGATATATATATATGAACAACCTATATATATATACACAACTACCATGATGCATGAACGGAAATCACATCGTGTCCATAGGAGATGGAACACACACACTCGAGTCATGCAACATCAAGAATCAACAAGAATCACAATTAGGGTTCGTTTCCCCTTAGGAGCAATTAAGGCGGAAACACAAATGGAACGACCGATGAGGAATCAAAACGCTCTTAACATATCAAAAACGAACGATAGAAAGAATGGTTGGAAATCCCCTACCTCGTGCCGAGCAAATTACTACAATTTCCCAAATTTTCGTTCCTAGGGTTCCGGTTTGCCCAAACCTACAATGTGGCATAACCGAACCCTCACATGCATCAATATATCAACCACAACTCATATAAACATCAATTAAACTCAATAAATTTGAAATCACTTACTTCTCTCTCTAGAAATTCCTTCCAAAATCCTCCAAACTCACTCCAAGCTCAACTCAACTCCAAAACACAAACTAATCTACATAAACATCTAAAATCAACCTATAAACAACATATCTAAAGCATAGCACCCAACTCTTCAAGAATCTAGCAAATCTAGAAAAAACCTAGAATTTCCAAAAACTAAGAAAAACTTACCAAATCACTTGAATCAACCTTGAATCTTTCTTGCTTAGCTTCAAGGATCATCAATACACAATCTCCAAGTCAATCTCTTGCCAAAATCTCCTTCTCTCTCTTCTTCTCTCTCACTTTCTCTCTCTAGTCGGGCTCCCAAGGTGGTGAAATGCCCAGAAATGTCTAAAACTAAGCTTAAAAACTGATTTCCCGATAATCGTCCGGACGCTTACCCCTTTCTCCACCCTCTGTCCACTCCGTAGGCTTAACCGTCCGGACGCCTCAGTAGGGTGTCCGGACGCTCTACTGTTCACAGCACCAAAAAAATTTTCCCAAAAGTTCTCTGCCTCACTTCCAGCACAAACCGTCCGGACGACTGTTTAAGGCGTCCGGAAGGTTCCTGTTTTCCAGAAACCCAGTTTTTCTCAATTTTATTTTCCGGCTCGGTTCAAGCTTCGATTTGATATATTATGGGCTCGAAACGGACATGTATACTAAAAGTTATGCCCCATTTACCGAACCAAGCTCCAAAACTATTTTTCCATGATTCCGTACTTCTCGGATCATCCGTATTTCAACTCAAAACTAAAATTTCTGGGTCGGGGTTTCACAAACGTTTTGAAATTTTTTTAGTATATATACTTATATATACCCTAATAAACATATGGCTCTACTAACATATTTATTGATTTGGAAATTTAAGCTTAATAGCTCAGTACAGACTTCAACTCATCACTGAGATGTGTCGCGGATTAGTTGAGACGAATAAATTTTAGTATTATAATTTGATTGACAATGATAGATTATACTTCAATAACCTAGCCCAGTGAAGCAGTGAAAGCCGCTTGATAGTGTTTGTAATATATCTGCAAATTTTGTTCTTTAACAGTTTTTTATTCTCATGTGAGTTTTGTTATGTTTAACTTTTCATTCCCATGTGTAAGTACATTGTTGATTACTTCACAATCCAATTTTGATAAATAATACTAAAAAAAAAATCGGCGGAATTGCCCCGAACCCCACCAACCTATCGGCTCCCGAGTATAAGCTCTTAGCTCTGTCCCTGGTATGTATTGTTGCCACTTGATAGCCCAGGGTAGAAAAAAATCCTGGCTCCGCCCTTGTTCCTTCGATTCGTCGGTAAGCTTTTCAGAGGTTCAATTTCAGTCGATTTTGATGAATTTTTGCCACCCCTCTTAACACTGTCTCAATACACGGCTTCCAGGTCCCATATCTTCCATCATCCTTCCGTTCGGAGTAATTATCGAGTTCGAGCCTTCTGCCTTCAGGTATGTGTTCTTAAAGAAACATTTTGTTTTGGTCTTTGGCTCTGTTAATTCAATCTTATGTTAATTTAATCTCTGTGAATTGGTATGTTTTATCTTTGATCTGAATTGTAGGCTGAGCTTTAGGTTATGAGATCTTTTGTATTTCATTAGTATTGAAATTTTACTTCTAATTTGTATTATTATCATTTGGAAACTGAGGTTTTTCTTCTGGGCTTGTTTTGTGGCTTTAGGTATGTGTGCTTCTAATTTGCATTGCTGCTGTAATTATGATTTTCAGCTTTTCTGCTTCTGGGACTCTGGATATGCTTCTGCTTGGAGTGAATTAATATGCAGTTTTAAAGTGAATTAACCTGCGGCTTGTTGCCTTTGTTCTTATATGCACTCATTTTATTTTATTTTATTATAATTAATTGCTGCAGGCAGCGTTTTAAACTACTGCATTTCTCATTTTCTTGTATTTAATATTTTATTTTGCTGCCCTCTGTAGAGTAGTAGAACTGAATTAGTGAATTTTATTGTTGCTGGACTGATGTGGGCTTTTAAGCCTTCTATTTAGACTGCATTGGACTGCTGGACTACATTGTAAGTTTATTTTAATTTGACTCTTTAAAGCCCAATAAAAAAGGCCCACTCCAATCGGCCAAACTGTCCAAACCGAAGGGTTGGTTTTCAATATGTATAGAAATGTGTTGGTTGGTTTTCCAGGAGTTTAAAAAAAACCCGAACATTTCGGCTGGGACAAAAAACGCAAAATAACCGACCATTCACGGCCCTAGCTGATTTTTGTGGGATATCAGTAGTCTTTCAAGTTGTTTAAAGGTAATTCTATATCTCCGATCAAATATAATAAAATATGTGGTTCAAATTAACAACTTGTTGCCCAAAGTGAATTGTGCTACTGTGTGATTATCGATTTGTGCATTATGCCCAAAGTGGTTTGTGTCTCTGTAATTACTGCTGGGTTTCAATGAATCATACACAGCGGAAATTAAAATTTTCATTGAAACCCTCCAGAGAATCCATGTGAAAGGGCATAAATCGGTGTAAAGAATTTACCTGTTGTAGCGTAAAAATCAAACGATTACTTGAACTTGATGAATCCGAATCAACCAGCACTATCCGAACGAACAACACCTCTATGGTAGCAACTAGGGAGAAGGGGTCCTCCAACTCGTTTTTTGGTCGATATAAAATATCGCAAGTAAACATGCAATACTAAATACTGACGGTCTTACCCAATCGCAAGTGTACGTGTCGAAGGACAGTATAAAAGAGAGCGGGGTCGAATCCACAGAGACTGTATCATTCACCAAACAAACAAAATAGCAATAATAATGCAGAAAATTCAGATTGCAACAAACAAGTAAAATAAGCTAAAATTGGATAAATAAATATGGATGAGATCTAGCTTGGGTTGGTGTTGTTCTTCCACTGTCACTTAATCACACAACTCAATACGCAATCACACAATTTAAAGATTTACCGTTGTCAATTAGAAGACCTTGGTCCGGCTCTCCTAATTCTGACTTTCCTAAGCAACGACTTTGGCTTTGGTCCAGCCAAAAATCTTTTCTTACCGTAGGGGTCTTGGTTGGTGTACCCTAAGATTTCCCAAAGACAAGCATATGAACGAGAAAGTCGACAATCGCACAACCCTAAGTGTTGGTGTACCACCTAGTCAATTGTGTTCACAATTCCCAAATCTGGATCATATGCAGATTCTTGTTACTTCGTCAAACACCGGGTATGGGTCAGCCGAATGTATTCAACTAACAATTCCTATCATCATGATGTTGATTAGGCAAACACAATAATAAGAAATCAACATTAAATTCAGAGAATCAATGAATTAAACCTGGTGTAATCGTCAATCAAATTGTGCAACAAGTTGTAGTAGAAGAAACTAACCAAACCAAACTAAATAAGAATTTAGTTACACATGTTCATGATTGAATCACAAAATAAAACCAGAATTTCAATTGGGGAAGAAGGAGATGCTTGAATGTGTCGAAATCCTCTTCCTGGCGTCTTCTCTCTCTGGTCCTAAAGTGCAGCGGCGTCCTCCCTGAGTTCTAGGTCGAGTTTGTTATATATTAAAACCCTACTTGCCACATCAGCACTTTAAATTACGTCACTGGCCCGCTAAAATCCGTGGCCGCAAACAGGTCGCACTTTGGCTGCAGTTAGGTTGCAAAATTTGCCCAGAAAACTCTTAATTCCACACAATTCCAGCCAGCTCCCACCTGCTCAATAAAACAACAATTGAGTAGTAATTTCATCTTGAAAACATACAAATTGAGACTTTTAAAGATTGGAAATATAGGTGCATTTTGCGCCTAACATTTTTCCTCTACCTACTTTATAGCGGCTGCCTCCTTTTTTGTTTTAAGAAAAATCCACACTAGGGTTAGCAATTTTAACCCTATATATAGCAAGCCAAGTAAAACGAAAAGCCCACATCCCCTTAAAGAAAAAGGAGCCCACATTTTGGACACTTAACCATGTTCAATCAATCCCATTAATTAAATCGGTCATGGACCTTACATAAAGCCCTAAGCCCAAAACGTAATTGTTATTCTCTAGTAACATAATCTTTGTCTTATTCTATGTGTGCGACCCTATAGGTTCTCATTACGTTGGCAGTGAAACTAAAATCATATTCTAGCATCACAAACAATGAGAGGTATCTAGCAACACATCATTGCTACCCAAGTAACGAGAATGTCAATGATTCGACATAACCTTTATTCATGACCAATTTAACATTCAGTCCCTTTGTCCTTAATATCTTGATTAACATCGAGGCATGAAATGTGTCATCCTCATATAGGCTAATCTATGTGTTTCTTGATTCCGAGTAGACTATGAAAACAAACGAAATCAATATCACATATTGATTTATTTGAGCACGGCCATGCATTTCTCAGTCTCACTCAATCAAGGGGCCAACGGATATTACTCTTGTTATATAGAAGGGACAAATACCATCTAGGTCACTCACATCCCTCTACACAATTCGTGATACACCCAATCACTGACTTTATAGCCAACCCTTTTACAAGTGACGTTAGACAGTATCAAAATGTATAACTCCTCATGTCAGGAACCGTAGTGATTTCAGGTTAAAGGACAACATATATTATTGTCACTATGAGAAAGCTTATGACATTCTGATAACGTCTCAAACTTGAAAGTACAAAAACGTATCAGTATAGGTCCGAACAATGGCTTCCTCGGATTGGTGGTCTTCCTCTTCCTCGGATGGACAGTCTTCTCGGTGGGGGTTGTCCTGTAAAAATGAGCAAACGTAAGCTAGAAGCCCGCAAGAGAGTATTTTCTGGCGTTGGCATTCCGATGCTTAAGTAAGATGCTTGCACAGAGAGTCTCTCCAAAGAACACAGCTCGGTGTTCTAGGGAAATGTGTAAAGAGTGTTTTTTGTAATCAAAATCCAGTTCCTTTTACCTGTGGGGTAACCCCTTTATATAGTGAAGGTGGTTTCCACTAATAGAACTCGAGTGGTGGTGAATAATACCTTGCCAAATGGAGGAATTACTGTTTTACTATGCGATTGTTACTGTAACGAAGGTACATAGCCGAGAAGGGCATCCCTATTGCTCGGTATCGAGAACCTCCAAACGAGAAAGGTGGTGTCTTCTGTTGACAGTTGTTGCCACGTGTCTTCTGTTGATCAGCTTGGTGGTAGTGTCTCCTTCCCGCTTACATGAGGTCAAGGGTTCGATCCGTACCTCATACAAGTGCACGGGGAAGCATGGAGGCGGCTTCGCGCTGCAATAAATCCGTGCGGGCCCCGGCTCAGAGCGGACAATTCCTTTGGGTTGGGCTCAAGGTTTGCCGTAGCAGGCCTCCAACCCAAAAGGCACCTTTTATGATGATGTAGAATTGTGTAATTCGTACACATCATTGAGAGGTCCTTCATGCCCCTCCCGTTTTCTTGTATGAGGTAGGGATCGAACGCCTTACCTCATGTAAGTGGGAAGGAGACACTACCACCAAGCCGATCAGTTTGGGAAGAAGTAATCTATTAACTTTATTGGTGAATGTCTCTCCTTCTCTGACATGAAATTCACGCTCTTTTGGAGAATTATTTTACCTTTGTTTACATTATGAGTAAAAAGCCAAGTACACACCAGCCGCATATGCATCTCAACTAATTAATGTACACCAACTCAATTTCGTATCGGCTTCTTTTTCCTCAAATTTCTCAGCAACCGAGCGCAGCTCATAAATACTTTTATTTTGTTTTAATAAATTTGTAAGACTAGACTCAACGTATCAACCTAACCACAAAATAGAAATAATCTTATTGAGCATCCAAAATGACAGTGCCGAAAGGATATGTAATCCATTAATCAACAAATAGAAGAAACAAAATTCACAATGCAAAATCAATATATCATCCGTTCGAACATCTCAGCTTCCAAACGCTAGGAAACTCAAACCATTATATATTTAACAATGAAATATGATATCAATTTAGAATGAAATTTGATTATACAATGGAATGAGTTATTATGGACTATTTAGGGCTGAACATATAATATTTTTCATTTCCATATATCATCTGTCAATCAACAAACCCCACAAATAGAAAAAATATTTCATGTTATCAAATTTCTGACATACCAAATGGAGATTTACTAAAGTTATAAGCATCTATTCTATATTCTATTCTAGATGAAGTTGTAAATTTGTTATATATATTGATTTGGTCAATACCAAGACTGGGTGGCCCTCGATCATGACAACTAATTCATTTCCTCCCGCTCTCTCTCTCACAAATATCATTTTCGTACCTACTGCGTTTGTGAATTTGTTTGCATTTGTGTTTGTTTATTCCAATAAACTCTTCACCTTTATGTTAATCATTAAAATATCATGAGACGATGACTTTAATTTAGCACGCCAATCTAGATGAAGTTGCAAATTTGTTATATATATTGATTTGGTCAATACCAAGACTGCGTGGCCCTCGATCATGACAACTAATTCATTTGCTCCCGCTCTCTCTCTCACAAATATCATTTTCGTACCTACTGCGTTTGTGAATTTGTTTGCGTTTGTGTTTGCTAACATGTGTTTGTTTGCATGTAGAGAAGCATGTAATGCTATTGGATTAACTGGAAATGAGAAAGAATGGCATGATACCCTTGATGAAGCTGCGAATTGGGCTTTGGGATCTTAAGGCTTTGGGATTCTACAAATCCATCAATGCAAGATGAGATAATGTCAACAGATTTACTGCTACTAGATGCAGAGGTAAAAAAATCTCAATTATAATTTAGTTGTGCCTTCTCCAAACTTTTAACCCATAACATTCAAATCATGAACACCATATTGGATGATATGCCATGTTATTAAAATTATATAACGTTGTTTAGGAAACTGCTGTTCAAGCGACGATAAAGAAAGAAGATGGACCAAGAATGAAAGAATTACTAAAAGTTTGCCAGATTTATGCTTTTACCAACTTTATAGTAATTGCTCCAAGAAACAAATTCCGTGTCTGTGACAACAAATGTATGGTACGCATTAGACCTTGGACGGCTATAAAAGAAATGGCTGCAACTGAAATATCTATTCCAATCCACAAATTTTTCTTCGTTGATGAACAGACAATGGAATCACGGCTTGACAATGATCTCCTACTAACAGGTCAAGATAACACTTTATTAAATATTGTGATTACATGATATTCCGCTAATAACTTTCACATTACTATTGCTAACTAATTATTTGTCACATATATCATTGGTCATCTTGCAAAAATTGAAAAATTACGATACCAATTCTTGAATGGCAGAGATGTTCCCATAAGAGATTTGATCATCCAAACGTCAAGGTAATCCATATAAACATCATAGCACAACGTACATACTTATGCACACATTATTGCACTATAGTTTTCTAAATTGAATTCTCTGCAGTGCAAGACGCATAACTATTACTCTTTGGGGGAAAAAAGCTGACACTTTTAGTCAAGATAACTCAATGCAAAAAATGATGACAGTTCCAATATCATCATCATAACATCATTGACTGTGAGAAGTTACCGAGGTATGCAACAAAAATCATTTAATTATTACTAATGTACAAGTCTTTAATCCTTTATACGCTGAAAATATGCAAATTTCCAGGAGAGATAAAACTATCAAGTAATTCAGCGAGTCACATATACCTAAACCTGAATAATGAACAAGTACACGCTTATGAAGCTGAGTAAGTATTTATTCACCAAGACTTATACATATATATATTTATACTTTGTATGTCGAGTCTAAAAAATAACCCAAGTATTTATTTTATCTCCTCTTTTTTTCAATCAGCCACCCCTTCTCTATCTCATATCTCCTTATTTATAGGGGATCCGGTACATAGTAATTATATCTCCCATCTATGAGACTGGGCCCACCTATAACTGTATTAATTCTTCATTTATTAAAGAGAGATCGGCTATCTCCCCATGTGTACAAGGAAATGAGCCAATGTTTCCCTAATGAAGGGTTCGGCCAAATGGCATATGGCCGAACTCTAAAGTATATGAGTTCGGCCAACTTCATCTCTCAGAACCTTTCCTCCCTCCTTCTTCTGAAGTTCATTTAAGCTCTGATTGGGCTGTGTCTCATCAGTTTAATGCGGAGAGAGAACAACTTTTTCCTCCTATAAATAGGACCTTGGATATTCCTTTCCTCCCTTGTCACGAGAGCGACCTGTCGTCTGAGCCGTGGTTTGAAGCCGATCTTCGTGCGGAGCTCCATTCCCTGTGCCGATCTATTTGTGGTGAGTTTTATTGACTAAATCTGTTATTTTGCATCGACTGTTACTATCGATCAGTTCTTTCTGCTGTCTTTTCGTCCTGGTTCCGTTTTATGGGGAAGTACAAGAAAATCTCGAGGGATTCTAATGAACTCCGAGAATGGGGCAGGAAATTTGGTTTTCCACCATAATGTGAATTGAGTGTTGCCTCTGAAGCTGATCCCACTGAAGGCCGAGCTAAATTCCCAATGGTTGCCGTCGTGGAGGGAGGGCTCAGATTTCCCTTATCTGAGTTCTTTAAGGAATGCCTTGCTATGTTCGGCCTTGCGCCTCATCAGTGGAACTCAAACTTTTAACGGATTGTCAACGGCGTAGATATTTTAAATAAGTTTTACAGGTTCGGCATTAGACCAAGGGACTTGGAACACAGCTTCTATCCCAAAAAGTGTGGTCAACAGAACAAGTTTCATCTATTTCCTAGGGACGGAAAGAAACCTCTGATTCATTGCTTGCCTTCTTCCTCCAAGCACGATGAAATCAAATTCTTTCTAATAGGTGGGTCAGGATGGGAGTTCGGCCCTCAAATGGGCGAACGAGGTATTTCGATCCGGTGAAGATCCGGTGCCCTCACCCCGTTCCCTAACTCGACTTATTGACCATCTCGGACCTCCTGGTATTCACCCATTCGGCCGATCTGCTCCCTATCTGTTGGGGTATTCCCCATCTGTGGCTCCCAGTACTCATCTTCCTCCGAACACTTCTGTGGAGAGGGTGATGATTTTCTTTCGTCAGTTCAACCCAGCCCATGGACTAATAAATTAGATTCCAACTCTAGACCCCTTAGTTGAGCCGAACTCTTCTTCTACAAGCTCAATAAGATCCTTTGGGAATCTATCCTTGCCTTCAGACACAGAAGGTTGGATGGAAAACATGGATGTTTCCGCTGATATGCTAACAGCGTTTGATTTGGAAGGACTCCAAACACCCTGTACGTCTGCCCGATGTTCAGCCAGCTGCATTTTCTTGCATTTCTTTTTCCTCTTGCGTTTTCTTATTCACATCATCATTTTCTGATCTTGAATCAGTAACTGAGACTGATCGGCCTATACATATTATTTATTTATATATTTATTTATTTATTTTTAAGATTTTCCTTCTCAAGTTGAAGAGGCGATGGCAAGACGTCCCCTTGCTCCATTGTTCGGCCCAGGCAGTCAAACAACAATCAGTTCGTCCGCTCGCCAAAGGCCGGACAGTAGCGCACCAACACGACTCCAATCACTCCCTCCTCCTCCGCCTCCTCGTCAAGGGAAAAGGTTACTTTCGGAGACTGAGGAAGGTCGGCCTCGCAAGAAGGCCAATCTGGTAAGAAGCTCTCGAAGTTCGGCCTCTCCGAGCCGCCGATCCGAAGAAGGGTCGTTGACCTTTTCACCAACACTTGATGGCCAGCATTTTTCAAGAGTTTGTTCAGTTATGGATCGAGGGGTCGGCATCTCCCTTCGAGTTGTGGCATCTGTACCAGCTGACTCAGGAAGATGGAGGGACTGCCCTGATGCCGAGCTCCGTGACTACCTTGGCCGTTTTATGATGCAAGTATGTTTTTTTTATTTTTTTTTGTTTTTTTATTCTATTGGAGACTTACATAAATATCTAGATTTATATATCTATTATTATCATTATTACTTTTTGGTTAAGCATGTCAGGTCCAAAATGAGCTAGAAGAGAGGGACAGCCGTGAGAGGGAGGATCACATCCGCCTCGTTCAGGCACAAGATAGGTTGAAATCTCAGCTTGCAGGAGTAAAGGCCGAACTCAGGGATTCACAGTCCGAGGCATCTGCTAAGAACTTTGAGCTTGAGCATTGTAAGGCCGATCTCTCTCTGGCCAAAGATAAAATCAAGAAATTGGAAGCTGATCTGAAGGACACCCTTTCATCAGTTTCGGCCAGAGAAAAGAAGGCGGCCGATCTTGCTATGGAAAGGGCAAATGACGAAGCTTTTGAGGAGTACACTGGCTACCTCAAAGAGCAAGGCAATATGGCCTATCTCATGGGGAGGGGTGATCTTCTGAAGGAGATGGAGATCCCTAAAGAGTCCCCTTTTTGGGCTCAGGATAAAATCAAGTTCCCTTCGTTGGAAGCACCCCAGCCGAGCATTCTTGATATTTTCTTTCCCCCCTCCGCCGATCCCAACATTGATACTTCCGCATCCGCTCAATTGGTTGATGCCGATACAACGACGGTTGTGCTTGATGATCGGGTCACTTTAGATCATGGGACGGAGAATGTTGATGGGGGTGAGGGCGTAGCCGATCATGGGAAGGAAGACGATATTTCTGTGAATTTAGGTCTAGCCAGTTAGCCTAGGTCTTACTTTCTTCCTTTTCTATTTTTGTCACATGTATCAGACCTATCTTTTGAATTCCAATGTTTGTTTGCCCGTTTTGAATTATTTCCATCATTTTTTTTTTAACCCTTTGGCGGGGAAGTCACTAGGACTTTTTTAGGTCCGCAGCCTGAAGGCTGATCTGACGACCCAAACCTCATTTTTTGAGGAAAACGCTGAAGGTTTTTTAGTAAACCCCTTGCAGGGAAGTCGCTAGGAATTTTTTAGGTCCGCAGCCTGAAGGCTGATCTGACGACCCAAACCTCATTTTTTGAGGAAAACGCTGAAGGTTTTTTTGTAAACCTCTTGCAGGGAAGTCACTAGGACTTTTTTTTATATTATTTTTTTTATAAGGAAAATTTGTTGACTTGCTTTATTGATCTCTCAAGTGGAGTAGGATGGGGTTAGTGCTCATATAGGCGTCCCCAATTTATTACAGCAAAAGTCTAGGTAAACAAAGAACTTCCTCAAGTTTGTTGCATTCCAAGGCCTCTGGATCATTTTTCCGGACATATCCTCGATCTTGTATGCCCCATGGCCGACTACAGCATTGACTTTGTATGGGCCTTCCCAATTTGCTCCCAATTTTCCGTCCTACGGGTTCTTGGTGTTAAGAAGTACTTTCCTAAGTACCAAGTCTCCGGGTTGGAATCTCCTCATTCGAACGTGTTTTTCATGAAGATTTTTTAAAGTGTGCTGGTAGGAAGACAATTTTAGAGCGGAAAGTTCCCTTTTTTCCTCACTGAGATCCAGGTGCAGTGCTACAGATTCATCATTTTCACCCATTTCGAAGGCAGTAGTCCTGATGGTCGGGAGACCGATCTCCAACGGGATAACAGCCTCCATTCCATAAGTGAGGAAGAAAGGTGTATGTCCGGTGGACCTTCTTAGGGTAGTTCTCTGAGTCCAGAGTACGCTCGGTAGTTCATCAACCCATCTTCCTTTTGCTTGTTCTAGACGTTTCTTTAGTCCGTCAAGAATGACTTTGTTCGAGGCCTCAGCTTGGCCATTACCTTGAGGGTAGGCCGGTGTTGAATATTTGTTCTTTATCCCATACCCTGAACAAAAATCTTGGAATGCCCTGCTATCGAACTGGGTTGCATTGTCAGTAACCAGCGCGTATGGAATACCGTATCTTGTTATGATGTATTCCCATACGAATTTTCTTGTCTCTGTGTCTGTAATTTTTGCTAATGGCTTTGCCTCGATCCATTTCGTGAAGTAATCAGTAGCTGTTATCAAATACCTCCTATCCCCCATCGCCCTTGGTAACGGACCTATGAGGTCTAATCCCTATTGGGAGAAGGGCCATGGACTTGTCAAAGTGCTTAAGCTCATTGCTGGCTGTCGTGGGATGTTTGCAAATTTTTGGCATCGTTCACAACTTTTTGCGTACGCCCTCGAATCTTCCTGCATCCGTGGCCACCAATACCCCTGTGTGATAGCTCGCTGAGCCATTGATCGCCCTCCCGTATGGGCTCCGCAGCTTCCCTCATGTATTTCATACAAGAGTTGATCTTTTTTCTCTGGATGGACACATAATAGGTAGGGCCCTGAAAATGACCTTTTATACAACTTCCCTTCTGGGGAGAGCCAAAATCTTGAGGACTTCATCGTGATTTTTCGTGCCTCCTTCCTATCATCCGGGAGTTCCCCTCTTTCGAGGTATTGAATCAAGGGATCCATCCGACTGGGCATCAATTCTGTTTGTTCAATTTCTAGTCCTTCTGTGAATATGCTTGGTTCTTCTAAAATGTCTACGGTTATCGTCCGCCTTACGACATCCTGTTCAACAGAAGCTAGAGTAGCCAGAGCGTCAGCATGAGTGTTTTGTCCTCGGGGAATTTGCTCGATCTCAAAGTCTTCGAGTTTCTCCAACATTCTCTTGGCTTCGGCTAAATACGCAATCATGGATTTTGTTTTTGCGGAGTACTGTCCGGTCAATTGGTTGACTATCAATTGCGAATCCGAATTAATTTTCAACTTTTTTACCCCAAGTTTGAGTGCACTTCGAAGTCCACACAAAAGTGCTTCATACTCCGACTCATTGTTTGTTGTTTTGAAGCCCAGCCTTATGGCCTGCTCAATGGTGAGCCCCTTTGGAGAAGTCAGCACTATTCCTGCACCAGAGCCTTTCCTGTTTGAAGATCCATCTACCATCAGCTCCCAAGTATTGGCTGGAAGGACTTCTAGTGCCCAAAGGACTTCTCGTTCCTCTGCGGGCGGAATGGTGAATTCCGCTAGGAAGTCCGCCATCACCTGTCCTTTAATGGCTGTCCTGGGGACGAACCGTAACTCGTATTGTCCCAATTCTAAAGCCCACTTTGCTATTCTTCCCGTTATGTCAGCTCTAGACAGGACACTCCTCAGCGAGTATGCGGTGACCACTTCCACTGGGTGGCTTTGAAAGTACTGATTCAACTTTCTTGAGGAAATCACCAAACTATACAACAACTTTTCGAGAGGAGTGTATCTCGTCTCAGCGTCAAGCAATGTCTTGCTTACGTAATAAATTGGTTGTTCTTTCCTCTCCTCTTCTCTTAAAAGGACTGCACTGATAGCTATTTCGAAAATGGCGAGGTACATTCTCAACTTCTCTCCGACTTTCGGGGTCGCAAGGAGTGGAGCCGTTTGGAGATAACGTTTTAAATCGTCAAGCGCCAAGTCACATTTTTCATCCCATTCAAACCGCTTAGCACCTCTAAGGAGTTTGAAAAATGGGTGACACCTGTCAGAAGATCGACTGATGAATCTATTGAGAGCAGCTGCCATACCTGTCAGTCTTTGGACCTCCTTGATAGTGTTCGGCCTCCTCAGGTTTTTTATGGCGACAATCTGGTCTGGATCTGCTTCTATCCCTCTTCTTGTCACAAGATGGCCAAGGAACTTTCCTGAGCTGACCCCAAAAGCACATTTTGAAGCGTTCAGCTTCAGTCTGTAAGATTTTAACACATCAAAAACCGATTGAAGATCGGAAAGATGATCCTCCTCTCGTATTGACTTAACCGCCATATCATCGATGTACACCTCAACCGTTCGTCCTATCATCTATTCAAACATTTTTGTGACTAGTCGCTGGTAGGTTGCCCCCGCGTTCTTCAGTCTGAAGGGCATGACCCTGTAACAGTATGTTCCCCTCGGAGTGATGAATGAAGTTTTCTCTTGATCTTCGATCCTCATTGGTATTTGATGGTATCCCCTATAAGCATCCAAGAAGCTCATTCTCTGGCTCCCCGATGTGGCGTCCACAAGCTGGTCAATTTTCGGGAGAGGGAACAAATCTTTTGGGCATGCCTTATTTAAGTCGGTGAAGTCTACACAAACCCTCCAAGTTCCATTCTTCTTCTTGACCACAACTGTGTTTGACAGCCATTCTGGGTATTCTACTTCTTGAATAGCGTCCGCCTCCACGAGCTTTTGTACTTCTTTCACAACGGCCTCCGCATGTGCCAAGGCCGACCTCCTAGCCTTTTGGATAACAGGTTTAAATTGTGGTCGAACGCTCAAATGATGACTTGCCACCAAGTAATCAATCCCTGGCATCTCCTGTGGAGACCAGGCGAATGCTCATACATTCCTTTTTAACAACCCAATCAAGGATTCTCTCTCATCGGTGGGAAGATTGGCTTCTATCAGGAAGTATCTCTCCTCGTCTTTTCCATCAATCCTAATCTTCTCCAGCTTCTCCATGGATTTTTTCTCCGGATCGGTTCCTGGCTCGGGCTCGACCTCTGACTCCCCGACCATGGTACTAACCTAGTGGGTTTCTCTCGTCGCACCGGACGTTTGATTCGGCCTATCCCCCTTGACCTCGTGCATCTTCCTATTGCACGGAAAACGAATCATCTGATGGAAGTCGAGGGGACGGCCTCCATCCCGTGTAGCCATGGTCTGCCCAAAATTGCGTTGTTAGCTGTTCTACCCTGGACTACCAAGAACTCCGTTGATATGATTTTTGGGCCAACACGCACATCTGTTATTACCTTTCCTACCGGGTAAACCTGGTGACCATTGAATCCAACCAAGCAGGCTGATTCCGGCATAAAATCACTTTGGGTAAGACCCAACTTTTCAAACACCGGGTAGTACAACACATTTACTGCACTACCTTGATCCACTAATACACGCTTCACATCTCGTCCGCACACTCGCACTATCAAACGAAGGGCATCATTATGGGTCGGATCTATTCCAATTAAGTCCCTGTACCCAAATATAATGTCTATCCCCGTTTTTCTTGCTCTTTTAATTGTTGGCTCTTCATATGGGTTTGGCTGTTGTCGAGCCACCGCGCTATTCACGTCAGCGTTCGGACTTGGCCTAACGAGGTTAATTACCTCTATTGTCTCAATTGGGTCATCATATATCTTCTCCGTCAGGGCTACACCTTTATCATTGGCACGTGGGTTCTCTGCTTCATTATTTCTTAGAAACTTTGATAACTTCCCCTGTTTGGCCAACTCTTCTAAATGGCTCTGAAGATTACGACACTCCCCTGTTTTGTGGCCATGGTCTTTGTGGAATGCACAAAGTTTCTTGGCATCTCTTGTTTTTGGATTGCTGAAAAGTTTTGGTGGTCTGATAACGTACGGCTCATCCTTGATCTCGGCAAAGATCCGATGGATGGGGGTATTAAATTCCACAGAATTGACCTGCCCCCTATCCGGTCTTCTTTGATATGATTGGTATCCATATGATCGGCTGTCACTTCCCGTTCTTTCTTGCTGCATTTTGCACTCGTCCCTTTTTGGGGAGAGTAGTTTCTTCCCCTTCCCAACTTCCTCCTTTGCTTCTACTTTAGAGTATCTTCTCACCCGATCCTGCAGGGTCTCGACCGAGTTTGGCTCATACAGAGTCAGTGATTCTTTCAGTCTACTTCCGCTTGGCAATCCCAATTTGAAAGAGGATGTTGTCATATGATCATCACACCCCTCTACATCGGCGCAGAGTTCCAGATATCTGGCTAGGTAGTCAGTCATAGACTCTCCACTATCTGGCTTCATTGTGAGGAGGTTGCTCAGGGTCTTCGGCTCATGACTCCCCGCAATAAACCGATTTATAAATTGCTTGGCCAAACCCCTCCGGGTTGACACTGAGTTCGGTGCCAAATGATGGAACCATCGGGCGGCAACAGGCCCCAAGGATGAGGGGAAGACCTTGCACAGGACGGCCTCCTCCCCGACCCATAGGATCATTTTCCTCATGTAATGGTCCAAATGGACAACTGGATCCGTTCGGCCATTGTAATGTTCGAAGGCTAGTACCACCAGCCTTCTCTGAACTTCACTTTTTCTAATTTCTCTGGTGAATGGGGATGAAGTCATTTCATCTAATGCCTTCATGGCTCACTCCTGAGCTCCATAGATAAGATCAGCTCTTCGTGCGTCAGGCTCCTCGTTCGTTTTTTGGTACTTCACTTCTCTAGGCCTTTGATGACTGTCTACACGATTCAAATAATGGTCATCCTCCAAGTATCGTCCTCGTTCACATTTTTCATACTCCTTCCTGGTGGTGGAGTGTCGATCTGGAGAGTACCTCCTCTCCATCCGTGGAGCTACCATCTCCATCCCTATGGATCTTTTTGGAGGACTGCCCATGGGGCGTTTCCCCTTCTGGTTGACGACCGCCAAATCTCGTTTCAACGTCTCGAGGTAGCGGGTTGTCCTTTGAATCTCATCCTCCACTTCTTCGGCAGCGGGGCGAATCGCAACATTTTCTAGCTCGTCCCGAGGTATTTCCTCCTCCTAAAGGAGGTTTCGGGAATCATTTTGCCCCGCTGCTTCTGACCTAATCGCCGCCATTCTTCCTTCGTAACGTGGATTTGCTATCGCCTCCCACTGTGGTCGCCAAATGTCGAGTCTAAAAAATAACCCAAGTATTTATTTTATCTCCTCTTTTTTTCAATCAGCCACCCCTTCTCTATCTCATATCTCCTTATTTATAGGGGATCCGGTACATAGTAATTATATCTCCTATCTATGAGACTGGGCCCACCTATAACTGTATTAATTCTTCATTTATTAAAGAGAGATCGGCTATCTCCCCATGTGTACAAGGAAATGAGCCAATGTTTCCCTAATGAAGGGTTTGGCCAAATGGCATATGGCCGAACTCTAAAGTATATGAGTTCGGCCAACTTCATCTCTCAGAACCTTTCCTCCCTCCTTCTTCTGAAGTTCATTTTCGCCTCATCTTCCTTTTGCCACGTGGACCTCTGATATATGGCCCCACATCGTATATAACTAAGAACGAATATTTCAATGAAAGGAGAGGATATCCAGTAAAGCTTGCAACATCAATAGAAGAAGAAGAAATAGAAATCACAGCTTCAGATATGTCACAGACACCTATAAAGACAATCAATGAATTGCTTCAACTTCCACTACAAGATAGCCTGGTATGAATTCATAACTTTTACTACTTTCAATATGTGTATATATATATATATGGATTTGATACCCTTCATGATGGACATTTCTTGCCTCCAGCATCATTAATTTAGGTACTATTTACCATACTTGCACTTAAAAGTATTCTTTGTTGTCTAACAGTAAAATTTAATTTGACAATGACATTTAGTTGATTCCTCATTATTTGAGCTTCCATTTATCAATTTGCCAATTAAATAATGATTTAGCTCCACCAATATTCAATTCTTCACAATTCCAACCCTAATCTCTGTTACTGTCGACGTTGCACTTTTCTCTTACTATTATAAGTGCTCTAGACATATGGGTGGCGCCACAAACCTTGGACCCAACTACTTTTTTCCCAATTTAATATAACATGTCTCTTTGAAAGTTTCTCCCTTTTTTTGATGTCTATAGGTACTATAATGGAACTTATCAAAAATATATATCACAATATCCTATAAATATCAAGCAACCGTTAATAGAAATAAAACAAGTTTGACAACATAAAATGTTTATTACACATAAAATGTTTTTGTTTAACAATGATATGTAGGGAAAAAGATTTCAATGTGATGCAATGTTGATGGATATCGATTCAACTAGAGGATGGTGGTATAATGCATGCCCAAAATGTAAAGCTGGGGTGAATGACAAAGAAGGAAGATTATCTTGCAGGAGCTGTGGATAATTACAAACCTTGCCAATCATATGGTAATTAATTTTATACCCAACTTCCAAAAAAAATACTATTCTAACATATCAACTATTCTTTAAAGGAATTTGCTATTTCAGGTACAAGTTAAACTGCATTGTCTCAGATGAAACAGGGCGGACAAATTTCTTCATTTTCAGAAACCAAGCTGAAAAAATAGTGAAAATTCCAGCACATCAACTCACAAATCTGTCCTCTACTAATCGATGTGAAACACCACATGTCATACAACAAATTAGTGGTAAGAGCTATAAATTCACAGTGTATCTTAATGAACGAGCTCTAACATCCGGAGACATCATCTTTAATGTCTCACAAATAAGGCCAATTAACAATAGAGGTTAGTGAAACCTATATATGAACATGTCCACGAAAATGATGTTTTATCAACTAAACCATGATCTTCACATATCTTATGAATAATGAATGTTTAGGTACTGAAAATCTCTCTGACATCAGCATCATTGAAGACCACAGTACAAGAAAAATAAAGAGGTTAGTCTATCTATAAAACAAAGATACCTAATAATAATTATATGTATAAAAATCACAATACAAAGCCAATAATTGCATTAATATAAAATAAACTGTTTAACAAACACAATTGTAACAACTCATTTTGTGGGTTACTTCTTGATGCAGGGAAATAGCAATGGATGATAATGAGCCAACCAAGAAAGAGATCACCCCAAAAATAGAGAAAGAATAATATCTTAACAGAAAAAAATCTGAACAGCTAATACCAACACTTAGCAATGTACATAAGTCAGCTGAGAAGAATGCAAGTACTTGAAGGCATTTCTTTTATTAAGAGTTAGATTGTACATAGAAGCCTTAGTTAGTGCCAGTAGTAGACGGAATTTCTATTGTAACAGTTAATCCACATGTAATCATATGTAAATAAAATAAATATCATATTACTGTTGCTTGATTGAATTTTATTCTCCTGGCAAGTTTCCTGTTGTTGCTTTTGAATTTGTGATAGTAATTGACCATTTAAATATGGTTCATCTTCTGTCAAATTTTGTGCTAATTGTGTTTATAACCAAGTAAAATTTTGATTTATTGATTGCAAATTATTGATTGTCAAATTTTCTGTTTCTCAGAGGAAAAGTCACCTACTGCTAACATCGCGGATTCGATAGGTTCACTCATCTGTAAACTATGCCAATCAATAAATTTCTCTTCAAAAACAACTTCCCAGGAGATTTATGGTTGATTCCATGACAACGGATGTCGTCTTTGCAGGTTCCGTAACAAAGATCCACAGTTGTGCTGCATATGCGCATATCCTAAATTCTGATTATTGTCAGGTATTGTAACTACAAAACATCTAATACCATTCAAATCACCAATAAAAATTATAATCCTTCTAAATTACCATAAGGAAGAACATTCTTCAATCTCCAAAACAAATGGATTTTTCAAACATAAAATACAGAAAAAACTCTCACTTTCTAATCCAGTGCAAAAAAAAAACACCCAATACCAGCTTCTGAAACGTCATAATCAACAACAATTCTCTATGAGTCTTCTACTCTTGGCTCTCTATTGTTTTTATTTATTCCCCATGCCTCCATCACAAACATACACATACTCCTGATAAAAATATAAAAAAAAGTAATCATTCACAACCAACGATACAATACATACAAAAGATGAGACACCAAAATGGTAAACTAAATAAAACTCTTTCTATAAAACCTGATTGTATTTACCACATAAAAAAAATAAACACTTTCAAAACTGAAAAAAATGTTGCAAAACCCACCTCCAGTTTCTTAATAAGTTCTTTGGCATTTGATGCCAAGACAAAGATGTTCCGCTCAGAAGGCTTAATAAACCCATTATCAACAGCACTGTCGATAAAAGTGACCAGAGAGTCGTAATAACCATTCACATTGAGCAAACCCACCTAGATGACAATTAGAAAATTCAACTCCATAAATTTTCATAAAAAGACATCTGAAATGATATCAGAATTTGCATATACTTACAGGCTTGTCATGGATTCCCAATTGAGCCCAGGTAATCACTTCGAACAACTCCTCCAGAGTACCATACCCACCTGAAATCCAAGTTAGTATAATCAAAAACTAAACAACATAAATTCTGTACAAAACCCATAAAAATTGGGAAAAAACTGGTTGCAAAAATGAAAAGCACAAAAAACCTGGTAAAGCAATGAAACAATCAGAATGGCGAACCATCTCAGACTTTCTTTGGTGCATATCAGCAACTGGCCTGACCTCCCCAACTGTTTCTCCAGTTAACTAGCCTCAACAAAAAAAATGATAAAAAATGCAATCTTAAACATATAAAAAAGCTTCCAAAAAGTACATCAACTATATGCTTTACCTCTTTCGACATCAAAAATCTGGGTATAATCCTATAACAAAAACCCAACAAAAACCATTAAGTAAAATATTCATCAACAAACGGAAATAAAAGCAGTACACACCCAAGAACACCTCCTCCAGCTCCATGAACAGCTTCAGAAATAAAACCCATCAAACCAATACTCCCACCTCCATAAACAACATCAAGCCTCCGAGACACCTTCATGAACAACAATGAAAAATCCACTCAACGAATATTAAACTCAAACCTAACAGTTTAAAAACACAACAACAAACAACAATACCAGCTCTTGAGCTAAATAAATGGCAGCATCTTTGTAACAATCCCTCTTCCCAGTACTGCTACCACATAAAACACAAACACTCTTAACTCTAGACTCTTTCACAAGATTCCCTTCCATTTCCAACTAAAGAAAAGTTTTGACTAACAAAAATTCTTTCAGTAGAAGAAAACATAAACAACAATACATCAACAAATCATGAAGATGATGAAAAATTCTTATTCAAAAACAAAAATGGAAAAAACAAAACAAAACAGACAAAACACTGAATAAAAGTGACAAAATAGTCAAAAAGAAGTTGAAAAGCTGAGCAACTGCTTAATTATGTTTTTCACAATGAAATCATTTATCACTTCAGATATTCTAAAGATTCAAGATATCTAGGATATAGATTACATTTTTCAATGAAAACAACTGTAAAATTATCAAAACTAAAATTAACAATAAAAAAATTACACAAAATACTCGACCACAAAAAGGAATACAAATTGAAATCAATAAAATATAAATTAAGCTTAAATAGATGTACAGATAAGGACCAAAACTGAGAAAGAGAAACAACTCGCCGCGTAGCGCGGGTTGTGACTCTAGTATATATAAAAAGTTCATGGATTTCTCGCTTTCTGCTGGCGAGTTCAAAGTTGTTATGATACTTGCGCAAGTGGTTTTTGCTGGCAAAGCAAATTCAGCGAGCAAAACGACGTTGTTTCCTACGTATCAAGGACGACCCGTCGTCGTTTCTTCCCTCTGCGCTGCGAGAACGCCAACAATCCAGCTTGAGCTTGGTGCATGAATCTGTGATGTCATCCATCAAATCGCCATCAAATCGCAGTTGTACATGTCATCGATTGCGAGATCAACCAGACCATATCAGCTGATGAATCTCAGTAAATCCAATAATCGAAGCGAGAGACTGAGTTTGCTCCAGCTGGTGCATGTACTGACAGGGGAGTAAAGGCGGTTTGTGGTAAAGCAGGGCTCCAGCTGGCCATGTAATGACAGCGGAGTAAAGATAGAAGAAAGCTTGCGAGTTCCTCCTGTTTTGTTTACTATTGCGTTTGATTGGTGTTGCCCGCATGGACCATGCTCTCAAAACGACGTCGTTTGGAGCTTTAATTTTTTCTTGTTTTCCCTCCCCAGTGTGAGACGCCGGCAAACATCAGTGCCACATTTCCCCTGGTTCATGCATCTACTCTGGCTACCTCGCTCCTCTGCCCCGGGTGTTGTGCCCATGCGTGTGGGTTCTCTCTTGTGTGTTTCTACTGTTATTTAAGTGGAGAACTGCCATTAATTGAAACTAATTGGGTTTTTGTGATTTTTTGTTTCTGATTGTTGCGCTCGGGTTCTCTCTTTGTTTCTATTCTTACCTCCAGGTTCGTATTTCTCTTTAGTTATGATTGCTCCTCGGCTTTTGTGATTCCTATGTTCAGTTAATGGTTCTGGTTGCTGGGTTCTTATTTCTATTCAGTTTGGATTCTTATGTGTTCTAGCATTGGGTTATCTCTATTTCGATTCTGATAGTCAGGTTCGCATTTCACCTCAGTTTGTTTTTTTTCCACAATTTCGGTTCTTCTGCCCCCGTTTTTATTACTTCTTCTGTTGGGTTTCTTCGATTTCATTCTTTTTTTTAGTTCACAGGTTCTCATTTATGCGCAGTTTGAATTCCTTTTGATTTTGACGGCCAGGTTCGCATTTAATATTTGCTGCTATTTTTTTAACAATTTCAATTCTTCTGGTCTTGTATTAATTGCTTCTTCTGTTTGGGTTTGTTGTGCTGCACGAATATTGAATATTGATCTAGGCATTAAAGTACCCACAAATGTGGAACCACCACCACCACTACTTGCACTTCCACCATTGTTAGACCCATTAGTATCAGCACTTGGAACCTCATCTTGGAACCCACTAAAACCAATGATTTTGATCTCATATCTTGAGTTGCTCAATATCACTTCACGGGTCATTGGGTTTAGGAACTCACTGCTATGATTAGATCTTGGGCTGCAAGTTGGCGGGTTCTCCTGTCCCTTGTTTCCATGAATAACATCTTTGAGATTTCCATTAGACCTTGAACAGCCAGACCTTCCTGCATTCCTTGTCAAGATTGTGCTCAATTTTGTCCTTGATTTTGGGTTATGAACATCTGATGGTTCTGATTTGCAGTGTAGAGATCTCTTTAAGGACAACCACACTGTTGGCATACTTCTTTTTTTTCTGATTTTGGGGCTACAAAACTGGATTTAAAGTTCCCGACCCTTCGCTTCACTCACTCTAGCTTTTATTTCCAATCTCTCTTTCAAAAGCTAATCCATTTTCTTCACTTTTGAACCATGAAATCTGAAAAAGAAGAATCCTTTTAGCCTCTCATACACAACTTTCTTATTTTTGGTTCAAATTTTCCTTTCCCTGCAATTTCCTTTCCATTTTGAGAAACTAAGCAATGCAATGAGCTATATTCTACTCATTGGAGTATATAAATTCTATAAGAAATTCAAGTGACCATTCTGTTTTGTATAGTACATTTAAGATAGTTTTTGAAGTCAGAGAGAGAGAGAGAGAGAGAAAGAGAGTAAGCTCTTATTGCTAGGATTACCATGTTCTGTTAAGGAAATGGCCATTTACAACTTAGCTGAGATCAGAAACAGAGTGAGCTCTGTTTGTCCATTCGTTATTTGTTTTTTTGTTTGCCAAGTGAAACTAATTTGTAAACCAAAATATGGTGTCATACTTTTCATTGAGCTCTTTTTGTTTGCCAAGTAACTTATGTAAAACGTACTCCCTTATGCTCACACTTCTAACTTCTGACCTATTTATTGCTATAAAATCTTTGTGAAAAAACAGCTTTCGCAAGATGTAACTTCCAAGTACTCACATATTCTTCAGTATTTAATTTAATTACTTATTTATTGACAGTTGTCAAATCTTTGGTTAGCTGGGCAGATGTAAAATTTCTGTAGATATCATTACGAGGGTTATTGCTTTTGTTCATGTAAAATTGTGCGTCAGCTGCTCAGACACACGCACTCTTGAATGAATACACACACTCTTTAATGGATACAAAGTTGCTATTAACGAACAATTTTAGCATAATGGTTGAGTTAGGTTACTGCCTTTAATTGAAACTAATTGGGTCGATTTTTGTTTGCCAAGTGAAATTGATTTCTACTTTTTAAAAAAAAAAGTTGTTAGGTTATGTTGTTTGCTTCCATATACTCCAGTTATGTGTAAACATTTGATAAACATTCTGAATAAAGATTTAAACCAGATGAAAAGCGGTCCTCAAATACCATGGAAAAACTCATGAATGTCCTTTTTATTTGGGTAGACTTGCTTTGAAGCCATGTTGTCTATTGGGATTAAGAAATCATTTATCTTCCATCTCCTGCAGTCTTTTCTGCACATCTGCAGGCTGAAAAGTCCAATCATGATGTTGCTTCCAATATATTATATCATTTCCATCCATCTTAACAAACATATGTAGATTATATAAAGAAAAGATTGTGCATGCCTTAATTTCAATGTGTAAAATATCTCTTTTAATTGGTTATGTTGAATTTATTTTTATCCATTTGTTAGGCATTGTATAATCGAGCACACAAATATATAAGGGATGTCAATATTTGTAGTTCTAAAATGTCTCGATAAACCTGCAAAAGTGCAAAACATTGCATTATTACATGGACATACTTTTGTTAAACATTATGAGATTTTATTATTTATTGACAAATTATTTTTTGGGTACAGCAAAAAAAAAAACTTATGGAGTACACTCCTTTGTCACAACTGGAGGTTGGCCAACGTGGCTACAAAATTCTTTGTCGTTTGGCAAGGTTATGGAACTCCACAAATCCACTGCTGCAAGACCAGCTTATCACCCTAGATCTATTGCTGGTTGACAAAGAGGTAATGTATGATATGATCTATTTCCCAGTTAAAACTACAGTAACATAATTGATAAACATCTCAATTATTTCACAGGGAACTTCTATCCAAGCATCCATCAGGAAAGAGGACACTGTGAAAATGCAAGAAATGCTTGTGGAGCAAAAGATATATGTGATTGCAAATTTCATGGTTGGAAACCCAAGGATGAACTTCAGAGTGTGAAATCACAAAAACGTACTTTGGCTTGGAACATGGAGAATCATCAAGGAGATTGAAGATGAAGATTTAAAAATCCCAATCAATGCATTTGAGCTCGCTGATAAAGACATGTTGGAAAAAAGGATATATAACGACATCTTCTTGACGGGTGAGAATTATACTTCCAACATTTTGACATTGAAGAATTTATCCTATTAGTCATACAACTAATTTTTTAATGATTTTCTAACAGACGTGATAGGTCAGTTGGTGAAAGTGGGTGCGCTTGAGGAATCGTTAACCAATGGAAGGATGGTTGGTAGAAGGAGTATCATCATACAATCATCGGAGTATGAGTAGAATTAAGTTCATTTTTTGAAGTTGATACTATCGTTTATATTCACATTCATTACTGATATGCAGATTTGTAAATATGTCAATTACCCTATGGGGTGCTGTTGTGGAGACTTTTTCTAAAACAAATGTGGTTGTCTTGCACACGAAAGACCCAGTTGTCGCCGTATTTGCAGCTATGACCGTTCGTTCATTTAAAGGTTAGCAAAAACAACTATTTATAATCTGTGTATATCATGTGCAATAAAACTTTTTGAATTATAATGTTCTTCATTTTTTGTATTTTGAAGCAGAAACGACTCTATCAAGTACATCAACAACTAAGATATATCTTAATTTGCCCATTCCTAAGGTAGAGTCTTTTCGCAAAAGGTTGGTAATCTTTTATGTTTTTCCACATTCATGTTCTGCAAAAAAGAGAATATATGACATATATGACGTGTTTGTAATTGTTTATTTAGGATAATTATTCCAGCTGAAGTCTCTCTTGAAAACACTAATGAGGAGCTGACAGTGGAGGTGCAAGATGATAGACAAATTATTGAGAAGACAATAGTAGATCTGCTGTCTCAAAATCCATTTCTTCACGGGGTAACAAATCATTATATTAAATTTTTGTGAATGGATCGCATTTTATGAATTACTCATGTTTTTATTAAATTGAACATGCAAGAATACAAAAAGTATCTGTCGCTCAAAAATCACTTCTATAGACAGTTGAAAAGGATGGTGGTATAATGCATGTGCAAAATGCAAGACAAGCGTCAGTAGTGAAAACGATGTGATGAACTGTAAGAGATTTGGTCCAATTTCATCTATGCCAATCCCTTGGTATAATTTATACTCTCGAATTTAACAAGGGATGAATATTTTATTTATCCTTGCACCCCATTCCACAACAACTAAAATTATTTTTTAACAGGTACAAAGTCAATGTTGAAGTTGCAGATGATACAGGCATTGCTGATTTCATGATGTTTGGGAAAGATGTTGAGCGACTGATCAAAGTACCAGCAAGTACAGTCTGCAATCTTCCTGGTTCTGACAAGTTTAAAATCCCCGAAATAATGAACGAAATAATGGGCAAGACTTTCAAATTCATTGTTTCAAGAGGGGAAAGAGATTATGATTCAAATACCAGCACCTTTAAAGTATTCAGTGTTTCCATTGATGATGAAGAACACTCTGATCAGACTGAGTATTACGAGTCCAAAAAGAAGTTGATAATGCAGATCCCGCATATTAAATTTCCAGAGAATAATAATCTAAAAGAAAAATTGGGCATGGATGTTGAAGTTTTATCTGATGATGAACCTCTGTCAAATCTTTCGAAGAAAAAGAAAAGGGTTGAACGTTATTCCTTGAAGTATTAGAAATATTAGCGTCCTTTTATAAGGTTTTTATTACTGAAACTTTAATACCTAGACGTCTTATAATTATTTCATCTTATTTATACACTGCGGTTTTTAGAGTGCACATTTTTACCTCGACTGAGTTTGTGGAAAAAAGTTTGCGTAAACTCTCTTCATATATCTCTCATGTTATCAGTTTTACAATATGAAAAAAAAATTATCGACCTCTTCAAATATGGTGAATATATGATAATAACTAATTTTTAAAAACAATGGGACTCAAGATGTGGCTGGACAACGCAGTATGATGAAAAACCCAGTGTGTAACATCAAAGACAAAAGCGCTATAGGTAAAAAAATTATTTGCAGATTAAGTCCATGAGAATATTTTACGCATTTGAAGTTGTAATTTTTTGTGAAAATTCCTGTCATTTTTCATAATGTAACAGATGTCAAGACTGACAGTTCTTCAGTAGTTACTACCCCAGATTTGAACAAGGGAGAGAAATCAACCCGTAAATACGTTCAGGAACACTCCGATGATGAACTGCTTTCAACATTTACATGTAAGAAAAAGAGGTACAACATGTTTTATTTTGCTCAACAATAATCTTTATTAAAAATCTATTCTTTTATATATGTATATCTTTGGAATTTACTTACTCTGGAACATTTTTCCCATTTTGGCTTTCTCTGTTCAAAAGATTAAACAAACTCTATACATTTTTTAAGACTACGAAATCTAATATCTTTAATGTTAATTGTAGAAAATCCGCTGCTGTTTCCACAAGTGACAAAAGGAAGAAATTAGGAGGGAATGGCTGCTGTTTCAGCACCAGACACAAAGAAGAAATTGGCAGGTAAACAAAAGGGAAAGGCAACAGATAAAATCCTTAAAAATTGATTATGAAGTCGTTCTACAAGAATTGTATATAACTATGCTTTTGCAGTAGATAGCCTAGGTGAGAAGGATATGTTATGAATATCAAAATCACATACGCATGTTGTAGATAAGTATGTTTTTTTTTGTTCGAGGAGCACTAGGTACGTTTTGTTGCACTGCTGATATCATTTTGTACAAGTTCAACATTTTGTTTCACTGCTGATATCATTTTGCCCTTCCCTCGCTCCGTTTCTTGAGAAGAACATTTATGAATACATTGCTTTTGGTGTTTATTCTGCCTTGATAAACATGACTTCACTATTCTAGAAATTTGTAATGGTTATCTTCCATAGTAATCTCTGGTTGTTTCTCTTAGATTAGCTGATATATCTCCAGCTAGCATACTGACATCATTACATGGCAGCGTAAGGTTTTGCAACCTATATGATTCTTTCTACGAGGAAATTCTAGACCTTTCAACTGATTGTATCATTGCATGAGTCAAAAAAATTCTAGATCGTAAACCCGCAAAGCGTTTCCGCGATGTGTAAGTACTAATAATACGTGTCGTGTTAACAGTGGCTATCTCAGATGATTGTCCTGATGTGGTCCGTTTATCAGGCGAAGCACCTGGTGCTGGTGCAACTGAAGCATCATTGGGTATATCATTACAATCTAAATCTTCTATAAGCATATCACGAGTTTCTTTACCAATTTGTGCGAGGTCTTTCAACCCGGTTTCCTGAAAAATTCAACACATTTAATAATCCATCTTCAAAAGCACCTTCATCGCCAATATTAACAATCAGGGATTCCTTCTCCTCCGTAAATGCTTCCATTCAGCAGCATTGCAGAATGTTTTGAACGATACAAAGGCATTTGAAAAACACAAACTAACTATCGATCTCAATATTAGCGGATAAAAATGAATGAACTAAAGCCAGAAAATCCAAATAGATATTCAAAATAATCTTCAGAAAATTAATAAGGTTTTTTAGGAAAAGACACCGCAAAAGAAAAAGAAACATGAAACGGAGTAAACAAAAATAGGAAAAGAAAACCATAGTGATAAACAGCCCAAGTTATCGAAATTAATAGCAGTAAGCAAACGAAAGATCGGCCCAAATCAGTGGCGTTTAACCATCAGTGAAGGCAAAAATTGGAGTTCGCAAGCATGGAAAGTGCATGAGAAAGATACAAAATCAACGTCTAATACCGTAATTAAGATTGATCAAGAAAAGATAATCAATGATACTAATATAACACCATATTTTTGCGTTTTCTTCTTCGCAATTCAATGATGAAAGCTTTACTTAATTTGTTGTTTGTCATAGCTGAGTAGAAAAAAACCCACAAACTAGACTAATCCAAATAATGCAAAGAAAAAAACTCAACCATCCCTCCCCACAATGTGGTGACTACAATATGTGAAAAATCATGATGATATATGTTTTACATGAACGAACTATATCTCACCCTGTTCAGTATACTCCATTGTTTGGCAATTAATAATTTAAGATCAATTGTATCACAATCAATTATGACATCATGCATCTGCCCCGTCATTAAATTGAGTTTTTACACCATAAAAATAATTCCCACAAACTAGACTTAACCAGAGTTTTGTCAATCTTTCTGTATGTCAATAATTTGTCAGTCGGCTTGATAGCAATAACAATAGCGATAGCAATATTAAGTCCTTGACCCAAGATAATTTTGGTCTAAGTAACACTAATTATCCAAGATTGACAACATAATGTAAATTGATAATCACAAATAAGCAAGTTATGACAAGTTCTGCTGCTACCTGATGATGAACAATGACCTACTTGGATTCCACTGTTTTATTATTTGCTCAACTCAAATTTAATTTTATGAAACAAACATATTATAAATTTCAAATGAAAAGCTTTATATACAACCAAGTAACATGTACAAAACAGTCGTAGAATAGTTATACCATCTAAGACTTACACTTTCATAGAAGTAAAAACAACTTTTATATACAATACTTCAGGTAACAAACTAGAAGTTCAAAAAAGTCTTAGAATACCTATAACCCTTAAGACTTACAGTTTCATAGAACTATTAACAACTTTGATAAACAAAAGTCCATTAACCATAACACACAAAATCTGATAACACACAAAATCTGATAACTTCTAGAGTAACCAACAACTACACTGTTTTAAATAAAAGGACGTTGGCCGATAACAAAATTCTTTGACGTAGCAGTTGAGCTAGATGGTCCATCATCATTCCTCTTCACATTCATACCAGCAATCCTTGCAGAACTTCTATGAATACAATTTTCCAACAACTGACATAAAAAAATATATAATAAAGATAAAGCAAATCATAATATGCATAAACTAAATGAACAAATTTTATGAAAAAAAACACAAAACCTTAATTTCCTCTTTAAGTGGGGGACGAAAGCTAGAATCATTGCTGATGTCATGGTCAGACGATAACAATGAGGTGTCATCCATAACTAAATTCATCAACAGCTTCAATACCACTTAAATCAGCAATGGACAAAGAGCTATATGTTTCCTCGCTCGGATCTTCTTCAGATGAAGAGCTATCAATATTGATTATAAGATAAACAACAACTAATTTAACATAGCCTTCAATATAACCACTAATAGCCATTTTCAAGAAATCATCAGCTCCATTGATTAAGAGCAAACCATTGGGAAAGATAGAGGATGTGCTAAGGAATTTCAGAGTCACAGCATTAATGGAAACACCAATGCGATTTTCCAGGTAGCTAACAAACACATTTGTGTTCCAAGAACAAATATTAACATCCTGTACCCTAAGCACTTGACCACCAGCGCAGTAACCATCATTGTTGACCAAGCAGCCTCCTTTTAAAATAGAGATTGAAAACCTCCCCAGAGAATCCATGCTATAAACACACAAGTAAAACGAAAAGACAAAAAATACATGAGAAAAAAAATAAGAAAAACAAATGTTTTATAAGTATGAGCATCTAATGTATGAAAGAAAATAAACAAATAAAAACCTGAGTCAAGAAACTCTTGGAAGAGCAGTTGAGTATTTCAAGCAAACGAACCCTCCTTAATTAAACTATCTCTACTAATTTATGAGCTGTATAAGAAAGGTCCAAAATAGGAATGGAAATGAGAGATACAAAGCCGGTGTTAAATAGAAGAACTCAATAGAGGTAAAATAATACCAAAGCTGTGAAAATATAAAATAAAGGAAACGGCAGGTTCATGCATATTTTCTAACCTGACCAAAGGCAGAATTGATATATGGATAAACCAAGTAATGGCGATTATAGACAGAGAAAAGAAAACAAACTTACAGCAAATCCACTCATACAGGACAAAACACATAAATAAATAGAGATTAACTGAGTTAAATATAAATAGTTAACACAACAAAATTAATATACAAATATCTGGAAATAAAATCAATTGAAATGACAGCTAGATCAACCAGATTAACCTGCAAAAATGCAGATGTTGTCCATGCATGAACAATGTTAGACGACAATAATAAAAAGCCAAGAAAAGCAAATCTCCCAGAAAAAAATTCAACCAGGAAACAACCCATCAAAATCAGAGCTCAAAGATGAAAAACCCATTAGAGAACAAGGTGACATCGTCGACCGCTATATATAATTAAAGAATCCAGAACAATCCTACAAATACTAGAAATTTCTAACGAAAAAAACAGGATAGAAACAATGTTATGGGCCGTGGCTCAAACTGTAGATTGAAGCAATATCAAAAAGTTTTGGGCTCAACAACAAAAGATATACAGTCCAAGTACAAAAGATTTACTACATAAAACTTACAGCGTCGCGAAGCTGGAGACTGAGCTCTCGAATGACGAGAGCGAAGCTCCTAAAGACTTTAAGAAGCATAGCGTAGCAGAAGCCCAGTGAGGCTGAAAATAAAAAAAAAATCAACAAAACTAAAACATTGAAAAAAACATGTTTTTTAGGCATATGAACTCTCACACTTTGAATTTTTATAATGCTAAAATTCTACGCAAAATTGCATATAATATTTGACATGATTTTAAAATAAACTGTCACAATTCAAATCAACCTAATAATTTTCACAAAACAAAAATGAAAAAAAATTACACAGACTAATAATGCTCTGTGCGTTGGGTGTGGTTGAAACCAGACCTACAAATCAGAAACCAGTTTGATTCAAACAGTTATTAGGAGCAATATAAAAAAAACCAGCTATGAATCCACAGTGCCACGTATTACTTTCCATGTCTACATTCTTGAAGAAAATAGCGCCATTGACAAGAGTCAACGAGAATTAAAATATCCTATTAAACCACACGAATGGGGAAAAGAAGATTCCTATCTTAAACAACCTCAGGAAAGACAAATTCTTCTCATCTTTGATCAAAACCTTGAATCATCATACTAGCATGTCCGTTCTATTATTATAAGCTCAGCCTCAACTGATTCAATACAGAAGATACAGACGGTGTCCTGGGTAATAATTGATTTTCTTCCATATTTTTAATAACAATCATTAATTCCATGAATAACTCAAAAAAATTTGCATGTCGTCTCTGTTCCTTCCCTATGCTGTCGACTAATGACAACAACGACTTATATGCGTCAATCTGTTCGATTATCTTTCGTTTGGAAATTGGGTTAGTACCTATCTTCTCCAATTTAGCCATTCATGGGTTTCAAGCTCTTACAAGTTCTTTTGCAGCTACAACCGAGCGTGCAATGGTTTCCTACCTTTGATTAATACTTTATTGTGTTTAACTATGGCAGATTGCACAGAGAATTTTAGTCGGATTGGGTTGGTTTTTGAATATTTGTTCTTCCGTAGATCGGTTAGTTATTTACTCCCTCTACCATTTAATTTAACATTATAATCCCTCTCCTTTTAACTCAAAGTTATTTCCCGATTTTTAGGTTGTTCTTTTTCTCATCCCCCTTCTCTCATTTTTTGTAAACATTAATTATTTTTCTTTTCCATTTTTGTTTTTAATTCATGCCTTTTCGATTAATTTTAATTCTTCAGAGGTTCCCATGATCTATTCTCCAGTAATGGTTAGCTGAGCATTTAGTTTGGAAGGCTTTGGATGAGAATTCTGGGATTTGCAATTCCATGAGAATTCTATTCTGTCATTTGGGGTTTTTGATATTAGTGGCGCTGTGAAAATGCGAAGTTTCTCGATTGTGGATTTTATATAATTGGGAGCCGGAGGACCTATTCAATTTTTTCTCACACCTTCAATTCGTTTTCTTCTCCGGTGTGTTTTCAGTCCTCTTCTTCTGCCAATTGCCCCAAGAGATGAGATTGGTGCCATGTTGTTCTATTCTTTTTCTATATGGATTGCTTTCTGAGCATTTGGTTGGCTTCATTGGTTTGACTGTTTCTTTTTTTATTCTCTTGCTCTATTTTGGATTTTTTTCATATTTGGGGCATGATATTTTTTTTTATTTGCACTTTTTCATTTCATTTTGAAGAACTTGTTTTTCAACACCTTCGCAAATTGATTTCCCTTTGTTATTTCGATTTCTAAGCATGTCAAACTAATTTCTATTACTACACAATATTTATCATGCCCCATAATAATTACTTCATCATTGTGCATCAGCGTGGAAAAAAACGAATCAAGTAAAACAAATCGAATGCTGCGTAAACAGTTGATGGCAGAGCGTGCCAGAGCATGTACTAATCAGTTTTGTTCCCAGCCGAAAACCAAGAGAAGATGCATTGCACAGCAGCAACCACTTTGTCTTGGTAAAGTTATTACAAGTGTTAATCATGCCGCACTTAACTTTGGAATGCCCTCATATGCTTGTAGCCATTGTGGAGCAATATTCTGGTTTGAAGAACGTGTTAAGTATCTTGGGTCACGAAAGCCAATCCATTCTCTTTGCTGTAGACAACGTCGAGTAAAGCTCCCAAAACTGCGCGAACCACCAGATTTGTTTAAACAGCTTTTTGACTATGGTGGTGGTAGCATTGGCAAACTTTTTCTTGCAAACATTCGATTATATAACTCCATGTTTGCATTCACTTCTATAGGTGGAAAAGTTGACAAAGAGATTAATAAAGGTCAAGGACCATATGTATTCAAGTTGAATGGCCAAAATCATCATCTTATAGGATTGTTGCTACCAACAGAAGGACAAAAGCCTCAATTCGCACAGCTATATATCTATGATACTGAGAATGAGGTGGATAACAGAATTACAGCAGTTTCAAAGTCTGGTATGGATGATTGTGTTGATCAAAATTTGGTTTTGCAGTTAATTCAAATGTTTGATCAATCAAATGAGCTAGCGAAAGTATTCCGTATGGCTCGTGACTGTTTTCAAAAAGATAAGACTCTATCTATCTCTTTAACGTTGACTGCAAAACGTTATACTGATGGTTTGCCATACAACTCACCATCTGCTCAAGAGATGGCAGGTTTGATAGTTGGTGATATTGGTATCACTGATCCAGGTCGAGATATCATAGTTGAACATCAAAGTAAAGGTTTAAAACGGATAGATGATTTGCATCCATCATTTATGGCTATGCAATACCCTTTACTGTTTCCATACGGGGAAGACAGATATAGACTAAACATTGCTTACCACGCTGCTCCAGGTGTTCCTAAAATTAAAAGATCTCATGTCACAAGACGGGAGTACTATTCCTACATGATACAACAAAGAGAATGCGGAGGTGGATTGTGACGCCCCGGTCCGGGCACGCCACGGGTGCCCTCCGGCACCGTTCTAGGCCGCTAGTGCGATCATCCGGCGGACCAGAAATCCGGCGGCATCTCCCCGTATATTGGAGAGTCCCCGCCTGCATCAGAAATGCGCAGCAATATGTATACAATCTATCACACTAGCAACCTAGCCAGGCCTCAGGCCTCAATCACATGCAATCCTGATCCTAGGGCCTCAGGCCATCCACTACCAGTATGCACAAACTGATAGTATAAACACATCATCAAATTCATAATATCATATAACCATAATCAATACTCAGCATACATCATGCATACACCCTCTGGTGCCAAATGGTTATAAGAATATTATGGATAAAGATCAATGCATCATATATAAAATATGTGCTTAGAGTATTTCTCCAGCACCCACATCCTACCCAGGGCCATCCATGTCACACCCCGCTCTCACTGATCCGCTGCACTAGTACCTGTACCTGTACCAGTATCACCTGTGGGAAGGAATGAAAGTAGAGGGTGAGCAAGAAGCTCAGTAGGGTATGAGTAACATGAGTATAAGGCCGAATCTGAAACAATAGGCTATGCAACAATATGAAACCTACCACATGCACGTATACTCAACAATCACATAGAACATAAACCCAGGCAATCCCCTCAATGAGCAAACCTCATCGATACCATGGCTCGTTCCATGTAATATCGAACGTGAGCAAGCTCACCAAATCAACTCATCAATATCATGGTCGCTAACCATGACTATTGAACAGGAGCAAGCTCCCCAACATCAAACGCTCTTGGATTACCCGGTTGCGTGATCCTATCACGCCCGCACCACTCCAGGCAAGGTCCCTCATGAACCATACCTCTAGTGCGTTATCCTACTTGGAGTTCACTTGACTCGGTGGTAACTCTCATCACCTCGTCATCCCTCCAAGTAGCTTTCAAGAATCCTAAGGAGCCCGAGTCCATACCCAGTCCCCCATGCAATTCTAATGCATTAATGCCATGACATGCCGAAAAGATATATATATATATATATATATATATATATATATGAACAACCTACATATATATATATATACATAACTACCATGATGCATGAACGGAAATCACACCGTGCCCATAGGTGATGGAACACACATATTCGGTCATGCAATATCAACAATTAACAACATTTCACAAGAAGGCTTGTTTCCCCTTAGAAGCAATTAAGGTGGAAACACAAAATAGAACGACCAATGAGGAATCGAAAAGCTCTTAACATATCGAAAACGAACGATAGAAAGAATGGTTGGAAATCCCCTACCTCGTGTCGAGCAATTTACCACAAAATCCACAATTGCGTTCCTAGGGTTCCGATTTCCCAAACCTAACAATGTGGCGAAACTGAACCCATTCACACATCTATAAACAACCAACAACTCATATAAACATCGATTAAATCAATAAATTCGAAATTACTCACCTTCTCTCTCTAGAATTTCTCCAAAATCCTCCAAACTCAACCCAAGCTCAACTCTACTCCAAATCACAAACCAATCTACATATACATCCAAAATCAACCTACAATTAACATATCTAAACCATAGGAATCAACTCTGAACCAAACTAACAAGATCTACTCAAAACCCTAGAAATGGAAAATGAAGAAACTTACCTCCAAGGCTTGAATCTTCCTTGAATCCTTTTTAAATCTCCACAATCGAGCTTCAATCACCAAGAATCACCTCAATATACTCTTCTCTCTCTAGAATCGTTGCTCTCTCTCTCTAGAACTGAAACATACCAAAAATTCCCTAAAATGGCTCGCTGGAGCCTTTTGAAAACTCGGGCTGCGCCTAGGCGCTACCCTGGGCGCCTAGGCTCCCTGGCCTTAACTAAAAATCCCCCAGCATGCTGTTCTGGGCGGCATCCTGGGCGTGCAGGATTTCCACGCCCAGGCGAGGTGCGCCTAGGCGCCCCTGCGCCCACTCCTCATCCGCTCACCCATTGGACTGGGCGCAGCTCCTAGGCGCCCTGAGCTGCGCCCAGTCCAGTGACTCCCCTCTGGACTTCCTTCTTCCCTGCGCTCACTGGATTAGGCGCCATCCTGGGCGCACCTTTGCACACGCCTAGGCGCACACCGCCTAGGCGTGTACCTCGGGCGCCTTGGCACTCCAGCTTCCTCTGGTCATCTTCCTTTCCTGCACTCACTGGACTAGGCGCAACGCCTAGGCGCCCTGAGGTGCGCCTAGTCCAGTTCCTCCCTTTTGTCTAAAACTCAAAAATTTCCAAAAATTTTGGGTCGGGGTTTCACATGGATTATTACTCAAAGGGGGTAAACTATTTCAACAATACGTAGTAGACGCATTTACAACAATTGAAGATGAAAGACTGCATTACATACGATACAAGCATCAGCAAGATCACTATCGATCTGAAATATACAAAGGTATGCAAGATGCATTTTTGAGGGGAGACATGGCTGGACAATCAGTGGGAAAACGAGTTATACTGCCTTGTAGCTTTACTGGAAGCCCACGATATATGATTCAAAATTACCATGATGCAATGAAAATTTGTAGATCACTTGGTAATCCAGATCTTTTCATTGCTTTTACTTGCAACATACAATGGCTAGAAATTCAAGAGACTTTGGCACTCATACCAGGCCAAAAAGTTGTGGATCGACCAGATATCAATGCAAGGGTTTTCAATATGAAGCTAAATGATTTTATAGCTAAAATCAAGAAAGGGACATATTTTGGTAAAGTTATCGGTGCCATTTACACAGTGGAATTCCAAAAAAGACGATTGCCTCATGTGCATCTAATAGTTTGGTTGCATCAGGAGACAAAATATCCCACACCTGGCGATATAGATCGTATAATAACTGCTGAAATTCCAGATGCCAAAACAGATCGTATAATAACTACTCAAACTTTATGATGCATGGACCATACGGTCTGGCAAATCCAAGAGCACCTTGCATGAAAAAAGGCAAATGCATTAAGCACTTTCCCAAAAAAAACTGCAATAAAACAATCATTGGGGAGGATGGTTTTGCAATTTACCAAAGGCGTGATAACAATAAAGCAGTTGTGAAAAGTGGTGTTAGTCTTGACAACAGATTTGTCGTGCCTTATAACAAGGCTTTACTACTCAGATATGAGGCACATGTGAATGTTGAATGGTGCAATCAATCAAAGGCTATCAAATATTTGTTTAAATACGTTAATAAAGGCTCTAACACGACAAGGGCATTCCTCTATGAAAACAAGAACAACGAAACTGATGTTTCCATAACAGATAGTGAAGTTGTTCACGATATACGAATATACTTTGACTGTAGGTATGTAACTTCTTATGAGTCTGCATGGCGGATTTTTGAGTTTCATATTCACTACAAAGATCCTTCTGTTGAAAACCTACGCATACACATGCCTCTAGAAAACAATATTTTGTTTAAAGGAGATGCAAGCATTAACGCAGTACTTCAGCAGCCAGGCATAGAGAAGACAATGTTTACATAATGGAAGTTCACAAATTCAACATTTCCAGATGCAGACAGCTTACTTACTCTGAATTCCCCACATATTGGATATGGGATGGTGGGAAAAAATTATGGTTTCAACGAAAGAAAGGACATTGCATTGGACGTATATCATATGTTCATCCATCATCTGGTGAATTATATTACCTTCGAATGCTTCTTAACCATGTTAAAGGGCCTAAAACTTTTACTGATATTAGAACAGTAAATGGTAATGTCCACACTTCATTCAGAGAAGTATGTGATGCAATGGGTTTAATTGGAAATGATATAGAATGGCTTGAAGCTATGAATGAAGCTATTGGTTGGGCCACATCATATGAACTGCGAAATTTATTTGTTACAATGATTCTCTTTTGTGAGATTGTAGATCCCAACAAATTATTCGAAGTCAGTTTTCAGCATATGAAAGATGATATTATATATAAGCTGAATCATGTACTTGAAATACCTCTACACAGTATCTCTGACTTAGAAATCAGGAACCAAGTTTTGGCTGACATTCAAAGGCTCCTGAGAAGAAATGGTTCATCTCTGACAGAACATGGTTTGCCAGAACCCACACAAATACAGCAACAAGATCTTGGAAACTCCATTTTGAGAGAGGAGTTAGCTTATAACACATTTGAACTTGCCGAAGAAAGCCACTTTTTCACCCAACGACTAAATGAAAATCAAAGAAAAATTTACGATGTTGTGCTGCAAGCTGTTTATTATCAAAGTGGTGGGTTATTTTTCCTTCATGGTCATGGAGGCACTGGTAAAACATATGTCTATAAATGTATTATCAATCACCTCCGATCAAAAGGGAAAATAGTTTTGGCAGTGGCATCATCAGGTATTGTATCCTTATTATTACCGGGAGGGAGAACAGCTCATTCAAGATTTAAAATACCAATTGATATCCATGATGACTCAACATGTCATATTAAAAAGGGTACCCAGCTTGCTGAACTTATCAAGAATTCCACACTTATTGTCTGGGATGAGGCTCCAATGGCACATCGAAATTGTTTTGAAGCTTTGCATAAATCACTGCAAGATATTCTATCCACTGATGAAAATGAGGATTTGCCATTTGGTGGTAAAATCGTGTTATTAGGTGGTGATTTCAGACAAATATTACCAGTGGTCATCAAAGGTTCAAAGCAAGACACTATAGATGCGTCTATCACCAGTTCACATCTATGGGATTGGTGTAAAATATTCCATTTAACTGAGAATATGAGATTATCAGCAGTAGGGTTAGACGATCAAGCTAAAGAAGAATTTCAAAAATTCTCAAAGTGGCTCTTAGATATTGGTGAGGGTAAAGCCGCGGTTTCAAAGCTAAATATTGATGAGGAGGTTCCAACTTGGATTGAAATTCCTCAATATTTACTGGTGAAAAAGGAAAAAGGAGATGTGGAAGGCATAGCATCTGAAATATACAGCAATTTAATACCAAATTGTGCTGAAACAGAATACCTGAAGGAACATGCAATTATTACAATGACAAATGAGACTGTCGATTTAATAAATGCTCATATTTTCTCGTTAATTCCTTACGAAGAAAAGACGTACCACAGTTTTGATTCCATATATAAGATTGGAGGTCCAAGTGATGATGATGATATTCTTTATCCTCCAGAATTTTTGAATTCTTTAATATTTAACAGTCTCCCAAATCACAAACTCCATCTGAAAATAAACGCACCAGTGATGCTACTCTGAAATATCAATTAGAGCAATGGTCTATGTAATGGAACAAGATTGCTGCTGACAAAGTTGGGGGACAAAGTCATTGAACCAACAATTATGACTGGAAGCAATGTGGGAGACAAAATATACATTCCACGAATAATAATGTCTGCAACTGAAAAGAAATGACCTTTCACATTGAGACGACGACAATTTCCTTTGAGGCTATGTTATGCTATGACGATAAATAAAAGCCAAGGTCAAACACTTAAAAAAGTTGGCCTTTACCTACCAAGACCTGTTTTCTCTCATGGCCAGCTCTATGTTGCTGTCTCCAGAGTTACAACAGCTAAATAAAAGCCAAGGTCAAACACTTAAAAAAGTTGGCCTTTACCTACCAAGACCTGTTTTCTCTCATGGCCAGCTCTACGTTGCTGTCTCCAGAGTTACAACAGCTAAGGGTCTTAGAATTCTCATAGGAGGAGAGAGCAATGAAACGCAGACACAAAATATAGTTTTCCAAGAGATATTCGAATTGCTCGAAGAAGGTTAATTATGTATTTTCTTATGTAATTTTTTTTGTTCTTCTTATCATTCGTTTACCATTACATCCCACACACATAATTTTGCTTATCAAAACATACTTCAAATGCTAAACCTAAACCCTAAACCCTAAACATGTTAAAAGGTTTTTTCTCAAATATAAAATCGTACAGATGTTATGTTTTGCGTACTTAGTATATAATTTGGAAGAAAATTTTTACACACTGAATTAATTACATGCAGATATTTTAAAAAAGATTATCAAATTTTGTTATCTAATTAATGATTGTTTTCTGGCATACAGGAAAAAAATCCTAAATTATGCTCTATGCTACTTTCTAACTATTGGATGTTTCGCCAACATGGGTATCTACTCAATGAGAAGGTAATGAGTTCAAACTCACAAACAAAATCAATGACTATGAAAACTATCTTTGTTTAATAAATACCAATCTCAATTATTTGAAAAGCTTTACGAAAGAGGATGACATTTGTTTGTAAAATTTTTGTAGATTTCTTTACGATGCGTACTTGATTTTGTTCACAGCATATCAATCAGTTATTTTTCCTTTAATTAATCTTAGTTTTCCTGAGGGATTTTTACGCTGTTTCCTTTCTTTGTCTCGACTTTCAAATGAGGAAAAATTTTCTTTTTGTAATTTTTAATAGCGGTCAAAACTTTATTGATAAGACATGTTTACAGTGTCTATGCGTGTCAATTCTCTCATATGCGTGTTCTACAAACTTTATTAGTAACCTCATGTCTGGTGCCACAAGCTTAGTTCAGCGTAGGTGCTGAGTGACAGTCCTATAAGATTGTGCTTCAATTGTTGTTTGCAATGCGAAACTAATTACATTTGTTTTTTGTCCATTGCATTTCTGTGTGATATATATGGGCTGCACTCTTTGGAATTTATAATAGACAGGGTTTTCCAATGTGACGCCCCGGTCCGGGCACGCCACGGGTGCCCTCTGGCACCGTCCTAGGCCACTAGTGCGATCATCCGGCAGACCGAAAATCCGGCGGCATCTCCCCGTATATCGGAGAGTCCCCGCCTGCATCAGAAACACACAGCATAAATCGTCCGTCACACTAGCAACCTAGCTTGGCCTCAGGCCTCAATCACATGCAATCCTGATCCTAGGGGCCTCAAGCCATCCACTACCAGCATGCACAAACTGATAGTATAAACACATCATCAAATTCATAATATCATATAACCAAAAAAAACAACTCCGCATACATCATGCATGCACCCTCTGGTGCCAAAGGGTTATAAGAATATCATGAATAAACATCACTACATCATATACAAAATACGTGCTTAGAGTATCTCTCTAGCACCCACATCCTACCCAGGGCCATCCATGTCACATCCCCCTCTCACTGATCCGCTCCACTAGTACCTGTACCAGTATCACCTGTGGGGAGGAATGAAAGTAAAGGGTGAGCATGAAGCTCAGTAGGGTTTAGAGTATGTAGAGTATAATGGCTGAATCCAAAACAGTAGGTTATGCAACAATATGATAACTACCACATGCACGTATACTCAACAATCATGTAAACATCAATCCGGGCAATCCCCTCATGAGCAAACCTCATCGATACCATGGCTCGTTCCATGTAATATCGAACGTGAGCGAACTCACCAAATCAACTCATCAATATCATGGTCGCTAACCATGACTATTGAATAGGGGCAAGCTCCCCAACAACAAACGCTCTTGGATTACCCGGTTGCGTGATCCTATCACACCCGCACCACTCCAGGCAAGGTCCCCCATGAACCATACCTCTAGTGCGTTATCCTACTTGGAGTTCACTTGACCCGGTGGTAACTCTCTTCACCTCGTCATCCCTCCAAGTACCTTTCAAGAATCCTAAGGAGTCCCAAGTCCATACCCGGTCCCCAATGCAACACTAATGCATTAATGCCATGACATGCCGAAAGGATATATATATATGAACATCCTACATATATATATACATAACTATCATGATGCATGAACAGAAGTCACATCGCGCCCATAGATGATGGAACACACACAATCGGTCATGCAACATCAAGGATTAACAATAAGTCAAAATTAGGGTTCGTTTCCCCTTAGAAGCAATTAAGGCGGAAACACAAATAAACGACCAATGAGGAAATCGAAACGCCTTTAGAATATCGAAACGCACGATAGAAAGAATGGTTGGAAATCCCCTACCTCGTGTCGAGCAATTTATCACAAAATCCAAAAGTTCCGTTCCTAGGGTTTCGATTTGCCCAAACCTACAATGTGGCAAAAACTGAACCCTTACACGCATCAATATATCAACCACAACTCATATGAACATCAAGTAAATCAATAAAGTCGAAATCACTTATTTCTCTCTCTAGAAATTCCCTCCAATATCCTCAAAACTCACTCCAAGTTCAACTCAACTCCAACACACAACCAATCTACATAAACATCCAAAATCACCCTAGGATTAACATATCTAAACCATAGGAATCAACTCCAAATGAAACTAACAAGATCTACTCAAAACCCTAGAAATAGAAAAGTGAAGAAACTTACCTCCAAGGCTTGAATCTTCCTTGAATCCTTTCCAAATCTCCAAACTAAGCTCAAATCTCCAAAAATCACCTCAAATGATCTTCTCTCTCTAGAATCATCTCTCACTCTCTCTCTAGGACTGAAACGGAACCAGAAAAATGTATAAAACTCTCGCTGGAAGGTATTTCAAAAACGCGGTTCGCGCCGAGGCGCTACCCTGGGCGCCCTAGCCTCAACTAAAACCCCTCAGGCGCTGCACTGGGCAGAATCCTGGGCGTGCAGGTTTTCACGCCCAGGCGGGGTGCGCCTAGGCGCCTCTGCGCCTACTCCATTTTCCGTCACCCACTGGACTAGGCGCAGCGCCTAGGCACCTCCCTGTGCGCCTAGTCTAGTGCCTCACTTTCCGGACCTTCATTCTTTTCCTGTGGTCGCTGGATTAGGCGCCATTGGGCGCACCTCTGCACACGCCTAGGCGCACACCGCCTAGGCGTGCTGCTCGGGCGCCTAGGCGCCCCAGCTTCTTCTGGTGCCCTTCGTTTCCAGCCTCCCACTGGACTAGGCGCAGCGCCTAGGCGCCCCCTCGTGCGCCTAGTCTAGTTTTTCCCCTTTGTGAAAAACTCAAAAATTCCAAAAGTTTTTGGTTCGGGGTTTCACATCCTCCCCCCCTTAATAAAATTTCATCCCGAAATTTAAATACACACGTACCTGAATCACTGAACAACTCCGGGTACTTCTCCTTCATTCGAGACTCCAACTCCCAAGTTGCTTCTTCAACTCTGTGGTACATCCACATCACTTTTACTAATGGTATCACACTCGACCTCGTGACCTTATTCTGTTGGTCTAGAATCTTCACTGGGTGAAGAGTGTAACTTCTATCTTCCTCAACTTCCAACGTAGTCCAATCTATTACATGCGACGGATCCGGTTCATATTTCTGAAGCATTGATACATGGAATACATTGTGAACCTTCTCAAGCTTCGGTGGAAGTGCCAAACGGTACGCCACCGGTCCAACTGTCTCCAAAATCTCAAATGGCCCCACAAATCTCGGTGCCAACTTCCCATGCTTACTATATCTCTGAATCCCTCGTCTCGGACTAACCTTCAAGAAGACCTTATCGCCTACTGCGAACTCCAACGGTCTCCTCCTCCGGTCAGCATAAGACTTTTGTCGGCTCTGCGCGGTGATCAACCGCTTCCGGATCTCATCAACTCTCTCTCGAGCTTCTTTGACCATCTCCGGTCCTGAAACAACCTTCTCACCAACCTTCGCCCAACACAAAGGCGACCTACAAGGCCTCCCGTAGAGCACCTCGTAAGGTGCCATCCCGATACTACTTTGGAAAGAGTTGTTATACACAAACTCCGCCAAATGTAAGTACCGATCCCAACTCGCTCCAAAATCAACTACACATGCCCGTAGCATATCCTCCAGAACCTGTATGGTTCTCTCACTCTGTCCATCACTCTGAGGATGATAAGCTGTAGAGAACTCTAACTTCGTTCCAATTGCCTCCTGTAAACTACTCCAGAATCTACATGTGAACCGCGGGTCTCGGTCCGACACGATAGATAATGGAATTCCATGAAGTCTCATAATCTCCTTGACATACATCGTACTCAAGGTCTCCAATGAATCCGTCTTGTTCATAGGTAAGAAGTGTGCAGACTTGGTCAATCTGTCCACTATCACCCAAACCGTGTCATGCCTCCTCTGAGTCATTGGCAACGCCGTCACAAAGTCCATCGTGATTTTCTCCCACTTCCATTGTGCCACCAGTAAGGGTTGCAACAATCCAGCTGGTCTCTGATGCTCTGCCTTCACCTGTTGACAAGTGAGACACTTCGTCACAAATCTAGCAACATCGGCTTTCATGCCGTTCCACCAGAAACTTTGCCTCAAATCTCTGTACATCTTCGTACCCCCTGGATGCATGGCAAACCAAGAATGATGTGCTTCCTTTAGAATCTCTTGTCTCAACTCATCATCTTCGGGAACTACTAACCTTCCCGCATATCGCACTCCACCATCATTCCCTCGAACCCATCCAAGACTCTCATCAATCACATCAAATGTATGATCCCCATTCTGTGCATCTATAACCTTCTGAACCATCACAGGTCTCGAAGTTATAGAACACAAATAGGTCTTTTCCTCTTGACTCCTCAACTCCAATCCAAACTCATTGATTGTCTCCACAATTCCCCACTCATGCATGAATAGACTAGAAATCTTCTTCTTCCTACTCAATGCATCCGCGACTACATTTGCCTTACCGAGATGGTATTGCAAATCGAAGTCAAAGTCCTCTAAGTATTCCATCCACCTACTTTGACGTAAGTTCAACTCTCTTTGGGTGAATAGATACTTGAGGCTCTTGTGATTCGAAAACACTTCAAATCTCTCCCCGTAAAGATAATACCTTCATTGCTTAAGTGCGAACACCACTGCCGCTAACTCCAAATCGTGCACCGGATAATTCCTCTCATGTGTCTTGAGCAACCTTGAACCATACTTTATCACTCGGCCCTGCTGCATCAACACACAACCCAACCCGACTCCAGATGCATCGCAATACACCTGATAGCCCACATTCCTCTCCGGAACTACTAACACTGGAGGTGTTGTCAACCTCTTCTTCAACTCTTCAAATGCGGCCTCACATTCGTCTGTCCACACAAACGGTGTACCCTTCTTCGTGAGCTGCGTCATCGGCGAAGCAACTCTTGAAAAGTCCTCAATAAACCTCCGGCAATAACCTGCCAACCCTAGGAAACTCCGAATCTCAGTCACATTCTTCGGTCTCTCCCAATTCAAAACCGACTCAACTTTGGAGTAGTCAACCGCTATGCCTTCTTGAGTGATCACATGGCCTAGGAACTTCACTTCTGTGGCCCAAAATTCACACTTACTCAATTTAGCATACAGTTGATTTTCCCTCAAAGTCTGTAACACTACCCTCAAGTGTTCTTCATGTTCTTCCTCCGTAGGAGAATAAATCAATATATCATCAATAAACACAACTACAAACTTGTCCAAAAACGGTCGAAGAACCCTTTGCATTAGGTCCATGAATACCGCCGGGGCATTTGTCAACCCAAACAGCATCACAAGGAACTCATAATGCTCATAACGAGTTCTAAACGCTGTTTTCTGGATATCCTCATCCTTAATCCTCAACTGATGATAACCCGACCTCAAGTCAATCTTAGAGAAGTGCCTAGCACCTCTCAATTGGTCAAACAAATCATTGATCCTAGGCAATGGATACTTATTCCTCACTGTAACCTTATTCAACTATCTATAATCAATACACATCCTCAAACTTCCGTCTTTCTTCTTGACGAATAACACCGGTGCTCCCCACGGGGACACACTCGGTCTAATGAATCCCAAGTCTAACAACTCCTCTAATTGAGAACTCAACTCCTTCAACTCTGCTGGAGCCATCCGATACGGTGGAATCGAAATCGGCTTGACGTTCGGATGCAACTCAATAGCAAAGTCAATCTCCCTCTTCGGAGGTAATCCCGGCAACTCTTCCGGAAATACATCCATAAACCCTTCCACTACCCGAATCATAGTAGCTACATCTCCCTTAGGAGCCGAAGTCACCAAACTTGCGACTCTACAATCCAAATACGAAAGGTTATCCATGAAATGAGGGCATGGCATCCCCTTCGATCCCTGTAGATGAATCACCCCACCCTTCGGTACTCTAAGAGTGATCCTCCTTTGCCAAAAGTCAAGCACTCCTTGGTGCTTTGTCAACCAATCCACTCCGAGTATCACATCGAAGTCCTTGAAATCCAACACATACAAATCGGCTTGTAGAGATATCTCTCCAAACCGACACTCACAACCGACCACTACCCCCTCCAACGTGGTAAAGTGCCCGAATGGTGAGGACACCGTAAACATTCTCCTAATCGGCGAAATCTCCACCGCTAGTGCGTTCGCTAACGAACTAGTAATAAATGACGAGGTAGCTCCAGAATCAAACAAGACTCTTGCCCAACAATTCGAAATAAAAAATGTACCTCCAATGAAGTTGGGATGCTCCTGTGCCTCATGATGTCCCATAGAAAAGACACGACCATCGGTCAGGGCATACTGCTGCTGCTGAGACTGTCTACCTCCACCTCGCCCTCTCCCTCCCGATGGAACAGTGGAAGAAAGAGTTGGAGGTGGTACCCCCGGTATGCTCTGTTGCTGTGCTCTCTGGTTGCTCTCCGGACATTCACTCTTTCTGTGACCCAACTTGCAACACCCAAAGCACTTAAATCCAGAAGATATGCACTCATTCTTCATGTGTCCCTCTTTCCCGCACTTGTAGCACGTCACCTTGCCTCCTTGAAGCCTTGGACCCTTGCCTCGGTCCCCTCTCTGATGACGAAAATCAGTCACTGGACGCTTCCTCTGAGCCTCATTCCGCTCACTCAACTCAAAGTCCAACGCCATCTCAACTGTATCATCATACGATACCACCCTAGTGGCCATCACCATCCTCCCAAGACTGGGTAGCAACCCATCTCGGTACCTTGCCGCCTTCTTTGCATCGGTAGGAGCAAACTCTCTCCAAAACCAATACAACTCCTCAAACTGCTTTGTGTACTGAGACACCATCATCTCTGATGTCTGCAACAAATTAAGAAATTGCTTGGCCTTCTCAGTCTGCAGAGGTCTCGACACAAACTTCTGCATGAACAACTGTTCAAAAGAAGTCCAAGTCAGCTCGTTCCTCCTCTGACCCATGGACACCCACCATTCATAGGCCACTCCACTCAGATAGTAGAAAACAAACTTCACCCTTCGTTCATCGGGTATCTCTAATGTGTCCATCCTCATGCTCAACTGATTGAACCACTCCTCCGCCCCCACACCCGTTCCATCTCCGGAAAAGGTTGGAGGAGAAGTCCTCCTCAGCTGATCCACCTCATACATACCCCTTCCAGCTCTCGGTGTTGTATCTACCTCAGTAGTAGCCTCGGGTACCACTCCCTCAGTACGAGTGCCAGTTGCACCTATCGCCTGAGCCACTGCTTGTGCTATAGTCTGTGTCTGTGTCTGCACCATACTCATCATGAAACTGGCTAGCCCCTCCATCATCACCGGTTGCCCCCCTGCGGTAACAGGAGCAACAGGTCCTGCAGGTGGTGCCTGCTGATCAGTACTCTCAGTCGATAGTCCCTCAAGAAATATCTCCTCCTCTTTCAACTCCGGATCCATATTCGGAATCGAATCCTCAGTGCTAGGTGTGCCTCTAGTAACACGCTCCACCCCAACACTATGGCCTCTACCTCGGCCCCTACCAACTCCCAGTCGGCCTCTGCCACGAGGTACCTCAGTCCCACTCTCGGACCTGGTAGTTCTACGGGTATTCATCTGCATGGCAAACAGACAATACCATTTAACGCACAACTCAACAGAGGATTTATTAGGGATAGAAAAACATACCGGATCAGCAGCGGTTGTGACATGGCCTGGATTACACTACTATACATCTAGGACCCATCCTCGATCCTACATATAAACAAACAAACCTCGCTCTGATACCAAATTATGACGCCCCCGTCCGGGCACGCCACGGGTGCCCTCCGGCACCGTCCTAGGCCACTAGTGCGATCATCCGGCAGATCAAAAATCCGACGGCATCTCCCCGTATATCGAAGAGTCCCCGCCTGCATCAGAAACACGCAGCATAAATCGTCCATCACACTAGCAACCTAGCTAGGCCTCAGGCCTCAATCACATGCAATCCTGATCCTAGGGGCCTCAGGCCATCCACTACCAGCATGCACAAACTGATAGTATAAACACATCATCAAATTCATAATATCATATAACCAAAAAAAACAACTCCGCATACATCATGCATGCACCCTCTGGTGCCAAAGGGTTATAAGAATATCATGAATAAACATCACTACATCATATACAAAATACGTGCTTAGAGTATCTCTCTAGCACCCACATCCTACCCAGGGCCATCCATGTCACATCCCGCTCTCACTGATCCGCTCCACTAGTACCTGTACCTGTACCTATACCTGTACCAGTATCACCTGTGGGGAGGAATGAAAGTAAAGGGTGAGCAAGAAGCTCAGTAGGGTTTAGAGTATGTAGAGTATAATGGCTGAATCCAAAACAGTAGGTTATGCAATAATATGATGACTACCACATGCACGTATACTCAACAATCACGTAAACATCAATCCGGGCAATCCCCTCATGAGCAAACCTCATCGATACCATGGCTCGTTCCATGTAATATCGAACGTGAGCGAACTCACCAAATTAACTCATCAATATCATGGTCGCTAACCATGACTATTGAATAGGAGCAAGCTCCCCAAAAACAAACGCTATTGGATTACCCGGTTGCGTGATCCTATCAACCACAACTCATATGAACATCAAGTAAATCAATAAAGTCGAAATCACTTACTTCTCTCTCTAGAAATTCCCTCCAATATCCTCAAAACTCACTCCAAGTTCAACTCAACTCCAACACATAACCAATCTACATAAACATCCAAAATCATCCTAGGATTAACATATCTAAACCATAGGAATCGACTCTAAATGAAACTAACAAGATCTACTCAAAACCCTAGAAATAGAAAAGTGAAGAAACTTACCTCCAAGGCTTGAATCTTTCTTGAATCCTTTCCAAATCTCCAAACTAAGCTCAAATCTCCAAAAATCACCTCAAATAATCTTCTCTCTCTAGAATCGTCTCTCACTCTCTCTCTAGGATTGAAACGGAACCAGAAAAATTTATAAAACTCTCGCTGGAAGGTATTTGAAAATCGCGGTTCGCGCCTAGACGCCCTGGCCTCAACTAAAACCCCTCAGGCGCTGCACTGGGTGGAATCCTGGGCGTGCAGGTTTTCACGCCCAGGCAGGGTGCGCCTAGGCGCCTCTGCGCCTACTCCATTTTCCGTCACCCACTGGACTAGGCGCCTCCCTGTGCGCCTAGTCCAGTGCCTCACTTTCCGGACCTTCATGCTTTTCCTGTGGTTGGTGGATTAGGCGCCATTGGGCGCACCTCTGCACACGCCTAGGCGCACACCGCCTAGGCGCCCCAGCTTCTTCTGGTGCCCTTCGTTTCCAGCCTCCCACTGGACTAGGCGCCCCCTGGTGCGCCTAGTCCAGTTTTTCCCCTTTGTGAAAAACTCAAAAATTCCAAAAGTTTTTGGTTCGGGGTTTCACATCCAATATGCAGTTGCTTGAGAAGGTTTGAACCCAAAATTACCATGAAATGGAGGAGTGGAAACTGCACTGGTGGATGTGTAGCGAATCGACCGCTGCAATGTGAAACAATAAGCAGTGGGTTTCGAGAGGACAAAGAACGTGATTTTTTGAAGCTTTAGTATGTGAGACAGCCAGACTTTCCACAGTGGTCATCTAACCTAGAAAACAACTACAAGCAGCAATACTAAAAATTTTGATTTTTTGAATCTGAGATTTGATCTTTTGTTATATATATATATGGGCTGAGATATTTGATTTGCTATCAGCACAAGTCAGCAATTGTGGTTTTTCAATTCCCTATTTTGTAGGCCTTTCTCTCTATCTTTGTTCTTCTATTGTCAAGCCAATCCTAGGCTTTTCTTGAGGCTTCGAGTGCAAACAAAATTCAGTCGTTCTGGTAATCTTTTTCTTGAGTGCTATTTCTTTGTTTAGTCATAAGCTTGACAAATTTGTTGGTCATTATGGGCTTCTTCTTCCTCCTTTTTGCTTGATCTTTCCTTTAGTGGATTGCTTATTCGTGGATGGCATAATATTTTTGTGGTGGAGGCAGAGAAGATGAAGGATTAGATCGCAGAGTGTGCCCATGGCTTTTATTTTGTAGTTTTTCTTGAAGCAAAACATTGATGGAAGGAAGATATGTTACTATGAACCACACCTGAAGTATACTTTCTAGATTCTAAAATACTATGACTGATTTATGTTGGCTGATGTATTTGCTTCTATCATCAACATTTTCCTACCAACTACATATACTAGCTTTGCATTTATTAAGGATACTCTTTTGGTAGGGTCTAACTTAATCTTTGACAGTATCAGATCTTCTACCCTTTCCCTCTGAAAAACAGAGCCAGACTTTCCACAGTGGTCATCTAACCTAGAAAACAACTGCAAACAGCAATACTTAAAAAATTGCCAACTTACAAGGTTCTGCTCTAGCCAAGTTAATCACAAGATTGTTTCACGGCAGCAGAATAACAAAGGTCAGCCCATATATAATTTTTTTAATATGAGTTTAACTGCTCGTCTTTATAAGCAGTTACAATCATAAATTTGCCTCTGCTTGCACAGACGTCAACTTTCACCTTCAGAGCGCTTCAATAGTACACCAAATCATTTAATTTTATAACCATAAGGATCTCTCCAACTATGGACAGTCTGTTGTTCCTCAATTCCATAGTGGCCAAAGTCATCTCTTATATATGAATTATATTGCTTTTTTTTATTCTACTAAATTAATGGTTAGGCTTCGTGGTTAACCCTGTACTTCTATTGTACTCTCTGCCACAACATTGAAGTTTTTCTTTTTCTTTTTGTTTTTCAGGATGTAAATCTCATTTAGCTTCTTCTCGAAAAAAAGGAAATATAACCACATCTTCTTAACGGGTGCAATTATACTTCCAACATCTTTGTGATATTGAACAATTTATGCTATTAATCTTACAACTAATTTGTTAATGATTTACTAACAGATGTGATACATACACATCTGTTAGAAAACCCAGATAAGTAATTGAAAAAAAAACTGACCTGTATAAACCCAGATTGCAAGAGTACCTCAAAGCAACAAACCTGAGCAGAGGAGTCGCAGACGATGACAGACACCACAGAGAAGAGATTGACTGGGGACACGGAAAAATCAGGGGCATCCCTAATGCAAAACAACTTGAAACTCCATCGATGTCCATAGAATATTAACAAATGGAAGGACGATTGTTAGAAGGAGTATCATAATACTATCATCAGAGTATGAGTAGAATTAAGTTCATTTGTTCAAAGATAATACTAGCATTTATATTCACATTCATTGATGATATGCAGCTTTGTATAGATGCTAATAACCCTATGCGGTGCTATTGCGGAAAGTATTTCTACAACAAATGGGGCTGCCTTGCAAACAAACCACCCAATTGTTGACATATTTGCATCAGAGATGACTCTATCAAGTACATCAGCAACTAAGATACACTTTAATTTGGCCATTCCTGAGGTAAAGTGTTTCCGCAAAAAGTTAAGTGATTTTTTTATGTTTTTTCACATTCACATCCTGCAAAAAACAGGATATAAGACATGTGTTTGTAATTGTTTATAAGCATAATTATTCCAGCTGAAATCTTTCTTGAAACACAAGACACCCAATTATCACCATGTTTGCAGCTATGACCGTTCGTTCATTTAGAGGTTAGCAAGAACAACTATTTATAATCTGTGTATATGATGTGGAATACAAATTCTTTGACTTATAATGTTCATCATTTTTTGTATGTTGAAGCAGAAACGACTCTATCAAGTACATTGGCAACTAAGATATATCTTAATTTGCCGTCTCCTGAGGTAGACTCTTTCCGCAAAAGGTTGGTAATCTTTTATGTTTTTTCACATTCATGTTCTGCGAAAAAGATAATAAATGACGTATATGAAATGTGTTTGTAATTGTTTATCTAGGATAATTATTCCAGCTGAAATCTTTCTTGAAAACACTAATGGGGACCTGGCAATGGAGGTGCAAGATGATGGATAAATTATTGAGTAGACAATAGTACATCTCCTGTCTCAAGTTTTTATTTGATGAAATAGCAGGATCATGGTATAAGGGAGATGTGATGGCGGTAATTGATGATGCACTTGCAATTGGAGGAAACCCTAATGTTTCTGATGCATTCACCATCAATGGTGAACCAGGAGGTTTGTATCCATGCTCCTCTTATGAGGACTCTTTTTTATTATTAAAGTCTGCTCCGAGCCTCTCAAGATTCGGGTACTTCACTGCCACTCATATTAATAAATTATCTTTGAGTTATCCAATTCGCGTGAATAAGTTAATCGCACTCATATGGTTTCATTCTTCCTACACCATCTTACTTAAAGATACTTGAATTAAAAAAAGACATTGTCAATCGGTAGGGACAAGAATTCTACCATGAACTCACTCACTGTGAGATACTTTGACAATTACAGATATAAATTATTGGGGGAAAATGTTTCTTCTATTGAGGAGTTGCCTTTGTGTTTAGACATATTAATGTCTTTACAAATTGCATTTAGCTTCCAAAAAGTTGTTCCCCTAATTGAAGCACATAGTGCGTGCTCAGGTGTTCTATTATCTTTTTAGGCAAACAACTATAAGCCATGGGTCTAAGAGTTCTACAGACAAAACAAAAGTAACTCCCCAAGTGCCTCAGCTCAAGCTTCCCAGGAACATATTGGAGGATTTGTATGAGCAGGTATGTACACCATTTTTCTATTGCTATTTTGATTTTCATCAGTAGAAACTAATAAGAAAGTTAAATTTGACTAAGATATTTCTTAGTTTTATAGAATTGTATATAGCTTTCTTCCATATGATGTCTTTGTTTGTTGTTTGCTTTTAGTAATTTGGGAGATGAAGTGTGCGTACTCTACAGCAGTTATTCTATGTCTATTCATATGTAAAGGGCTTGAATTCTAAGTTTTCACTGAGCTTTCAATAATCTACTTCATAGTATTTTTCTTTTCCTTATTCTGCCTTTTTGAATAAGAACTCTGCTCCGTCATCACTTTTCTTCATTTCTTTTGACAATTGGATAAATATATTGTATTTATTAATTTTATTTGTGTGGATTTGCTATGAATTTCTCTTTCTTTGTACGCTTATGAACTTTGCAGATTGTGTTAGAAATGATTGAACTTCGTGAGTTGGACACAGCACGTGCAATTTTAAGGCAAACTCAGGTGATGGGTGTCCAGAAGTTGCGCCTATTATTTCAGTTCACCGCTCCTCTAAGCCATGCTTTTAAACCACATAAGATTCTTATTTCTTTGTCTGCCACTATATCTATGTTTATATTTCTCTTCCATTGTCAACAAATTTCTAAGATTGCATACAGTTTTGAGAACTGTGATTTCTACTGCAACCTTTTCAGCCCGCACCTACACTCCAACATTTGTTCGTTTTTCATTATAATTAATGTGAAAATTACTGCCATACAATACTTAATCATACAAGTTAGTGAAATGCCAGTCATGCTTACTTCAAATTCTAGTATCCTTCTAGGTTTTATATATTCTTCTTCACTATAACATCTATTAATGACCAAAAGAATCGTCTTTAACTTCAAATTTCGTCTATTCGAAGTTCTTACGAGTTCTTTTGCAGCTACAACAGAGCTCCCAACAATTTGGTTCCTTTGATTAATACTTTCTTGTATTTAATTTTCCAGATTTACATAGCAAATTTTAGTCCAATTGAATTCCACGACTAAACAACTCAGTAAAAGCAATGACTGTAATCAATGTTTATTACAAATTTTATTTTCTTGCTCATTAATTAACGCAATTACCTACCATTCAAAAACTTCTATAATGAACAGGTGTCAAATGAATGAAATGCACTTTGCACATCAAATCATACAACTCCAACATCAAATCAGCAATTAACAAAAAATGTCAACTTACAGAAGCTTCAAAATTGATAGTGATAAAAAAATCTCACGAATAACAATCTTTCACTTCCCAAGATATATATAAGTTTTATATTCAAGTATCTAGCAAACAAAGAAACATTGAGTAGAGTGCAAAATCAGACTTCAAAACCATCAGTCATTCAATAATCATCACTAAAAAACAAAGCTTCAATAACATTAAACATGAACACGTTTTAAACTCACATAAAAAGATGTTGTTCATCAAATAACAATCACATGAAAAGTCAAACTAATAGTCCCATATGAACTACAAAAGATAATAATAACCAAGTTACAAATAATATAAATCTGATCAGCGAGAATATATATTTTAAAAAATAAGCTATACCTAGAGAATATCACCTCCATTATATATACACATAAAGACAGATATGTTGGTGAAACAGCAGAAAGATACGCCACATATATCAAAGAAACACAGCTTAGTAACAAAAATGGAAACTCCACAAGTAAAAACAACAGGAACATCAGAATACCAGGGAATTTCACTGATACTTGCTCTACAGTTCTTAGTAAAACTCTCCTTCAAGCCATTTTCACATGAAATTCCTCTCTTTTCTCAGAGACAACCAAACATGTTTGCTGCTGCACTATCAGAGAAGATAAACATGGCTAACCTCACCAAAAAAAACACTGGGACATCATTAGGGATATACGATGGCTGTTAAACAAACTGGAAGAAGCTGCAACATACACAAAAATCTGTCAGAGGAAAGGCTTATATGTCTCATTAACGCCTCAGAAGAACTCCTTGCAGAAAATGCGAAGCTGAAATCAAAATACAAAGAGGAATATGGCACTTGGTCCCTCACGATGAATATCATGATGGCTGAACGAAGGAAAACTGACAAGTTGATGACTGATATTTTAATCATCAATGTAGAGATTTTGGAGAAATCAAATGCGTGCAGACCAGCTGAGGAAATCCTACTTGAAATTAAGAATATGTATAACACAGCTCAGTTTCTGTATCTCTCTCTCAACTAGGCAGTAGAAATGCAAGAAGATGGCATTGGAAAAGATAATAAATCAGGCAAGAAAAAAGTCACAAACGAAGACGAAGGAATATACGAAATAATTACGACAATCAACAACCTGGACTGGTGTAGATACCAGTTAAAAATCTCACCTTCAGTGTATTAAACAAGCCAAAGGAAATTCTCCGCTTCTCCCAAACAGTCATTGAGGAAGTATCTTTGAATCCTTCTGATGAAACTATTCCACTGCAAGATGACAAACCTGAGGGAAGTTCTACTTCAGAAGCCAAACAACAACAGCAGCTCTGTAACAACTTGCTCGAAGACATCTCAGAAGCCAGCTATACAGTTCAACATATGGCAAATGACTTGAAGAAACAAACATCCATCGCAACAAACAAAGGTATGTATACAGACACAGAGCTGGAAAACTAGAAGAAAAGCTTCAAGAAAAAACAAAGTTGATGATTTCCTTGGGGTAAATGAATGCTCATGTTTTGTATATACTGTAAATATATGTAGAAAAGCTCCAAAACCATGCTAATGCTAGCATAGTATAACCTAAAAGACCCGTTGTGCATCGGCGCTAAGAAGAAAAACAGACTGGCATAGCCTATTTTGTCCTCACCTGTCATGACAACAGTTAAACAACAATATTAATCTCTTGGCGTCGATAGACATGTTTTGTAATGTACAGCATAAGTAGATGTGTGTAATATGTATCCTTATTAGACTAATTTTGCTGAACTTTTACTACAACTCTAATGCCCATGAAAGATATTAGCAGGTCAAATTCAAGTTGAAGTACAATGTCCCTAGAACATCTAAAACTACGTAAATGTTTTTATCAAATTTAAGTTGTTTTCTATCTCTTTTCTGTAGATATCATTAAGAGGGTTAATGCTTTTATTCATTTGAAATTGTGATTTCAATGCTTTTGTTCATGTAAATTGTGTTTGAGCTACTCAGACACACACACTCTTCAATGGAAACACACACTCTTTAATGGATATAAACTTGGTATTAACGAACAATTTTAGAATAACGGTTGAGTTAGGTTACTACCGTTAATTGAAACTAACTGGGTCGATTTGTGTTTGCCAAGTGAAACTGATTTATATGTTTTTTTTAAAAACATTGTTAGACTATATTTTTTTTAAAAATTGTTAGGTGATGTTGTTTCTTTCAATATACTCCACTTATGCGTAAACATTTTAAAAAAATATTTAAACCGTAGATAATATAACCGCGCACCTATACTTAGAAAAATAATACAACCACATGGTTATACTAAGAATTAATACACCATATGCACTATAAATATTACCTCTTAGAACATGTATCCTCACCTTTTTACCCACAAAAGCCCATACATCAGAAACCCAACTATAATATCAACATATTACACCATTAAGTATCATTTGAAAGAAAAATTAGTCACATAAAAAAAATTCTCATCATCTAAACTACATAAAAAAATTCCATTTTCAACAAAATGACAAATAAACCAGTAGCCATTGTAACTACCAATCACAAACCCCACATAAAAAACAAATTCAATACCTATTTTCCTCCATGTTCACAAAACATAAGTTCACAACACGGACAAATACCGCTTACCTAAAATTTAAAAAATTATTATTACAAAAAACCAAGCGTTTACAAGGCCAATTTCTTATTAAAAAAATTATATATAAAAAAATTAATTTTTTGTGTTCATTAACCAAATCAACATGAAAAAAAGATCCTGAAACCAAACCGATAATTATCTGCAATTTATCAAAAAATATTTCTTACATTTATAAATACAAAAAATAAAACATGTTAAAACATGTCAATGGTTATGTTGCACTTCCCACACTGGAAAATGCTTGGACAATCAAAGCATACTACAAGACTCAAGTAGCAATTAATGGATGAAATATCAACACCGACACTTCGATACCCATAGTGTAATGCCACGAATAACTTTCACTTTAAGCAACCCCACCGACACAAATATTTTAAAGTTTATATATAGCAAAATTGTTATATCAGAATCAGCATGATAATATCACTGTTCGACATCTGAGGATAAATTGTTTTTAGCATTCTTCTGGCGTTGAACTTCTACCCGAGGCAACACCCGAGTACGTGCACATCATCAGTTCCAAATTCATCTCGACACGACCACACACTGCATACCAAAACAACGTCGTCATCAATTGTTATTACTTCATTGTTTGCGGTTGTTGGTTTTCTTTTTGTTCACTATCATCGTTATAACATATTTAGTATCCTTCTACGTTTGTGGTGTGCTGTTTTCAAGTTTTACAACAGCTAGAGAAGCAAGTCGACAACAGGAGGAAACCTGTGGAATAGAAACACTAGAAATAATTACTGAAATAAACTCATTGATTAAGGCGATTAAAACACGTTTATTTGCAATGAATGTACCTACTCTTTTGAAATAAAGTCATCGCTATAAATGGCACAGCTGCATGTACAGCAGCAAACAAAGAATTTTTCACTCTACACAAGCAACGTGCATTAGTTCAAACATAATTTTTTTATTTCGTTTCATAGATTCAGCTCCCGCTGGAAAATGCAGCTGGAATTGAATCAACTGTTGGCGAAAACATAAATGCCACAGAAAGAATAGCAAGTTTGTATGTGGAACAAAATATGGTTAATCGAATTCTATGTATCAGTAGTTTCACACTTTGGCTGTAACATGTTTTTGTATCATCATAAATTATTTATTCTCCTATATCTTACAGACTCCCAAAAGAGGTGGGATGGCTTGAATTGTTATCATAGCTGAGTTATCACGACCCGGGAAAACTACTGAGCTACTTCTTTAAATTTTTTAACATAAACATGATTATCATAAGATATATAACATAAACGTCTACAATGTGATTGAAACATCCTATAGTTCCAATCTTCATATAATCGACATCACTTCCCACTCTAAAAAACAAAAAACTAAAACCAAAAAATATAAAACCATAACAAATACACACCAAGCCATATTTAATATCTAAAAAAACCATCAAAAAAATATCAAAAACATCCCAACACAGACAATAAATACTAAGATCACTCGCCCCCCGCAACGCGCGGGTTTATCCCTAGTTGATTATATAATCCTCAATGAACTCATATTTATGCATGCTTACACATAATGTCACGCGTTAATTATCATTCGGGAAAAAAAATGAAATCCATGTTGCAGGCGTGCCTCCAAGAAAAGACAATAACATGCTCAGTTGCTCTCATTGTTTCTGAGATATGCCAATGGTATCGCGAAATGCCTCCAGTCTGCTGTGTAGGTAGCAGAACATGTGTAGGGACAAAGCTAATAATTAAGCTGAGGACTGTAAGCGTTTTCAACTGCAAAAACAGAAGGAACATCAACACAACTCGTCAATAGTTTCCTATCTTTTATTACTTGGAAAGGACAGAGTGTATAAAAGCTTCCACCCAATTCGCAATCACATATTTTTCAACATGACAACAGAACTTCATGTCTATAGACCTCTTAAAACACTAATTGGTAATGTACCAAACTCGTTAAGGGTAAAGACCAACTTGATCATAGATTTCATTCTCTTTATCTCCGTAGGAAAAATCCTCCTCGGCTTCAACATTTGTACGGAGATGAGCAGAAGAGAAATCATTCTTTGACTTGTCCAGAACATAAGATTTATTTATGTTCCACAATGAGTCATGCCTACAACTTAATTTCTTCTTTTTTTGCATGTTTGCAAATGCTTGCACCTAGCATATAGGAATAGCTAGTGTTATGCGGAAACTAACACGGGGCCACTTAAAGAACACTCTTTAAGAATTTTGTTTCACAACTAAAGTACAAAATGCAGGCAAGGGCTTGTAGACAATAACTCAAGTACAAAATGCCGGGGAAGGTTGTGCTTAATTCCCACATAAACTGCCGACATTTGGATCCGTAAAAGGTTGACTATGCAAGACTTGCTTGCACTACCAAGAACTAACATTTACAAGCACTAGGATCCGAGTTTAAGCATGTATAACATACGAGTTTGGCCAGCAACATTCAATGGCTCAATACCTAGCCGGTTAGATGATCTTATCATTAAGGAATAGGTTTTCACTTCCTGGTGTTCATGACCAATATCTCCAGAACTAGAATTTCTATTCTCTATTATTCCTCTTTTAATCTAATGGTATGCACCCCCAAAAAAATGCAGATGAAATGAAATGATATCATCTTTTAATTGCAATGTTTCATATCCCAAAAGTAGCATGCATATACTTTGTTTAGAGATATATTGGTATCTTAAAGACCATGCACATTTATATTAAATTTTAGTTTATGATTTAGACAAATAGTAAACCGTCTATATAAATATATATGAATAAGTAGCTGTTTCACTAATAAATGTTCACTGATTATTAATTTAATAAATAAGGGAAAAACAATACACTCAATTGTGAATTTAATCAGTCAATTTGTAGGTATCATAAAGCATCCACAATTAACCATTGTCAATTTAAATCATTGATGTAACAGTTTCATGCACATATTACACCAAAAAATTTAGCAGGCAATGGATCAAAACCTATAAACACAAAAAGCAATAGTTGCATGTATCAACAGTAGATAACCCAAGTGAATTTAAATATCAACTAGCTTTACAAGCAAAGTTAATCTTGTTTTAAATTGGAATAGATAGCGTGCGAGATCGAACAATTCGTACAATTATATAATCGTTTATCACCTTAAGATTGTAGGAAATATTAGTTAATAATGAATTGTTTCCAAAGCATTATGAATACATGCAACATATATAGATATCAAGAAACATCAATATATAAATCTACCGATATAAGTTATCGAATAACGAATTGAGGAGAGAGACAAGTAACCAAGTCAGAACAGAGACAAATTAAATCAGTACCAGAATCTACTAAAGCAATTGTATTAAAAGAAAACAAATTTTGAATAGCAATTGTAATTTTAATAAACCGTTTTTGACTTGTAATAAGAGATAATACCCAAGAAATGGTTTATCATCTTTGTAGGAACTTTCCACTAAAATTCCCCCTGTCTTGATTTTATTTATACTTTCTATGTCATCTACTTCACCATGGGTTTCAGACGTAATTAGATCATATAAAACTTAATCTCGAATCTGAGAATAAAGAACTGTATCAAGAATATCTTTTCTTAAATTGTAAGGTAAAGCATATTGATGAAATACTCTTAAAGTTTCCATTTTAAAAAGTTCTACATTTAATAATGGATTACTCCATTCATCTTCATAACCTTCGCAATAGGATATTACGACATTTATTTTGTTTTTTTCAAGGTCGAGAGAGATTTTTTTAATTTTGGTTTAATATAAAATGATAATCAAATATCGGTGTGGAGAACCTATGTAAAATATATCCGAGAGATTTCAAAATCATAATTACTGTAAAATATATCCGAAAGATTTCGAAATCATAATTAATCATTGGTATGATAACAAACTTAGTGAAAAATAGATGCTTGGACCTAGACCATTTATTTGTCTTGCAAAAATTCTCTTGTTAGAAAACTAGGTACATTGTTATCTTTACCTGCAATATGCTCAATATAAAAATCAAAAGCACTAAGAATAGCTTGCCATCAGGCAAAAATTTATTTTGAGGCAATATTTTGGACATCTTTTTTGAAGAACTTCTTTTGCAAACTTACAATCAACACGAACAAGAAATTTTTGATGGTTGAGTAATTCTATTGGGTAGGATTCCATTTTTTAGAAGTAAATGGTATTATTTCTTCTTTACCATTCTTAATATGTTTAAGTACACCCTCAAAGCCAATTTCAGAGGCGTCAATCTCGACAATTTTGAAAGATGTTCTACCTGTTTTTCTTTATTGATAAGAAGACAATTGAGTGAATAATCATGAATACTCTGTTTCAATAAATTAATATCTTGTGTAACAGGTTTTTGGATAAAAGGGAAAATAACATATTTCCTAACATCTTAGTACTTATTCCGCAATTGTAAATTTTAAATGGTTTAATTAATTCTAAGAATGGGGTGCCTAGAATAACGTATTTTGTAATATTTTGAATACCAAGAAAACTAGTGGTAAAACCAATATTAGAATTATTTTTGATTGTAACATCAGATAATTTATAAAGAATTTTGAGCTTCTCCCCAATGACATATTTGATCCATTATATAGTTTTTTTCCAAAAATGATGAGGAACCAAGTCAGAACGGAGACAATTTAAATCAGCAACAAAATCTACTAAAGCAATTGTATCAAAAGAAAAAGAATTTTGAGTAGCAATTGTAATTTTAATAAACCGTTTTTGACCGGTAATATGAGATAATAGCCTAAGAAATGGTTTATCGCCTTTGTATGAACTACTTTCCACTAAAATTCTCCCTATCTCGATTTTGTTTATTCTTTCTATGTCATCTATTTCACTGGGGGTTTCATATGTAATTAATCATTTTCCTTATCTATGGTCAAAATTAATTCATTAATTTTCCAGCAATCTTGAATTTGTTTATTCTTGAGAGTTTCGATTTCCGTTTTAATTTCACAAATTTCAAATTGAAGATCTTTAAGAGTATGAGCCGTCGTTTCAGGTTGTCTATCATGTTTGGACATAATGTCTTTTAAGTTGTAGGTTGTGATTCATGGTGCGATCTTGATGTCAGGGTTGACTATTTTTTTAAAATTTTTCTAGGTAAGCTAACTTAACTTGGGAATCATCTATATGATTAACAATATCTAAGAAGAATTCTTGGTCGCGAGAAAACATATTTATTTATGGATCGGAAGATGAAGAATAAAGGTCATCATATTGGTGTTCATTATCAGAACTATTGAAATGTGAAATCCTAACCCAAAGGTTTTGAGTTTTAGTTATGTTACAGGTCTCCAATATTGCATGAGATCACAAAGACCTATTTTTGAACAAGGTTCACTAAATGGGTCATAACTTTTAGCACACAAATTCGTTTCGAGCCCATAATCTATAAAATCGAAACTTAGACCGATCCAAAAGTGAGTTCATTGAAAAATATGGAGAAAAAAAGAAGAAGAAACGTTCGGACACCCTTGGAGCAGTCTGGATGTTCAAAGAAGGAGAGTGGACAGATTGTATCTTGGGAGGGTTTGAGTGCTGGAAAAACAGGGAGGCGTATGGACGCTTAATGAAGAAAGGAGGCAGCAGAGTTTCCAGACCATGAGGTGTCCTGATGGCAACACGAGAAACTAGTTTTAAGAACCAGTTCCAGCATTCCAATTTGGGAGAAAACAAGAACACTCAAGAAGAGAGAGAAAGAGAGAGAAAATTAGTGAGAAAGCTAGATTTCTTGAGGATTTGGCTTGAATCTTGGTGGATTTGTGGAGCATAACAAGTTTCAAGAAGGATTCCAAGAAGATTGGGTGATTTGAGGTAAGTTTTCGTGATTTTTCTAAAACTAGGTTTTGTTAGATTTGTCCAAACCTTTGATTGGTTGGTTTAGATTCTTTAGGAACTTGATTATATATATGATTGTGATTATATATTTAGGTTTGGTTGTTGATTACAAGTAGAGTTACAATTTTGGTGAAGTTTCAAGGATTTGGGAAAATCCTAGAGAGAGAAGGTAAGTTGTCTAAATTGATGATTAATATCATGTTGTTGATGTTAAATAGTGTTATTGCTATAGTTATATGGGTTTGGAATGTTGAATAATTGATAGGTTGGTGAAAGGAGTTGAAACGCTAGTTTTGAGAATTTGGATTGTTGTGTGGTGCTTAATCGAGGTAGGGGAATTCTTGACCCAATTCTCTTTCGTATTGTTTCTTTGCTCCTAAAATATGGTTTATTCCATCATTGGCCCTCTTGCCTTGTGTTCTTACCTTATTGTTCCTAAGGAAGAATGGACTTAGGGTTTATTCATATTTCTCTTCCAAAATGTATATTACATTAACCCATTTACATACTTAATCACTTATTAAGCATGGTTGATCGTTCATGCATCACGAATAGTTATATATATATATAGGTTGAGTACGTATATACTAATTGACATGGCATGGAGCATGAATGCCTGAGTATGGACTTGGGTATTCCCTAGGAATTATTTGAAAGGCACATGAGAGGATGGTTGTGTGTCAAGGCATGGGCACCAACCATATGACTTCATGTGAGGCAACACACATAAGGTGTGGGTGAGATGGTGATCTCACAACTGGGTGACTCTCCGGGGTGTTTTGTGGGTGTTTAGCCAACATACATTTGATAAGGTTAGGGAACTAGAATGTGTGTTCAAGGTTGTGATCAAACCATGGTTGGGTAGTTGAGTCTATGAGATTGATGAATGTTTGCCCCAGAAAGAACACTCGGATATTATTATTGTGATATATGACATGAGCATATGGGATATCATTTTGCTGCATGGCCTTTTATTCGGATTCGACATAATTGTTATTTACCCTATTTACCCCTACTGAGCTTCTAGCTCACTCATTTACCCTTTCCTCCCTATAGGTGAGACTAGTACAAATATTAGTAGTGCAGGTTAGTAGAGACGATGCTGTGGTATGGATGACACTTGGAGGAGGGTAGATTTGGGAATGAGAGAGCTGAGTTTTAATTATTATCACGTTGTTTGTATTTGATAACTTATGTCTTATTGACTGTTGCCACCAGTGGGTGTGCTTTGTGTACAGTTAGAAGGTAATATCTATGATTGTGTCTTCTGAACCAGGGGTGGACTCTTAGTACTGGTTGTGTGATGATTGGGATTGCTTATGATGTTTGATTTGTGAAATCAGTTTGTGCATGCTGTTAGATAGCCTGAGGCCCTACTAGGTTGGGAATTGCATGCTGATAAATGGTTAGATGCCTTGCTAGGTTATGATGTGTTTGTTGTTATTGCTGCGTGTATTCGGGTGGCATCCTCTAATTTACGGGGAGATGCTGATGGACTTTTAATTGATGGATTTTCCCTAGTTGGGTGAACTAGTGTTCGATCCTTAGATGTGAATCACATTGGTAACCTAGGAAGGTGTAGTAAGCACCATGTGACGTTGTTGAATTGAGGCGTCACAGAAAGGTGAATTTGTATCATCATCAGTATCTATGAGAGGTAACTCTAATTTTGCAAGAACATTATGATCTAATTCTAATTCATTAATACATTTATGAACTCGGAAATATTTTGCTATATGTACTAGTGTATTACAACTATAACAAACATGTTTACTTTTAGATTTTTCTTCTTTGGGATTTGGTTTCGGTTTTGTATGGCTCTGGTTTCTATTAAACGGTTTTTGGGTATAGGATTTCCTATAAAATCTAGATATATACTGAGTGGGTGTATGTTTGTGGTGTTTATTAAACCTTTTTTTGTGTTGAGCAATTTTCTTTATAGCCAAATTGTTTACAAAAAGAGCCTACTTCATTTTTAGATTTATTTGTTCCCCTTTTAATTTTTTCTTTTACTTAATGTTACTAGTTGCCCATGACAAAAAAAATTCCTTGTCTCTCATATATATACGTCATAAAATAAATCTCGATGATTGATATACAGAAGTGTTTTTAGTTTTTTCATTTTCTTAATTTTTGTGATTAATTTCAATTATGTGTAATTCTCAAACCTTTAACTTGTTAAAAGCATTAGGTATTTTGGGTGAAATGAAATGCTATCGGGATTTATTCCGAATTTAAAAGAAAAAGATATCGATGGCCATATTTTGGGAATTAAAAAAACTTAAAGCTATGTTTGACATGTGGGTTAAAAGGGATTTATAAAAGTGAACCCTTGTTCGATATTGAGAGAGTTGGGAAGTGTTTTTGTAAGTGAACACTGAGTGTTGAGTGGTGCTCACGCCAAGCAAGAGTTCGGAGGGGTTCAACATGTCTCCCATGGCAGACGAATCCCTCTCAACCCTTTTTGACACCTCTCCCAAAGATAGGTATAAAATGCACCTATAATTCTGGGCTTTAATTGTTGTATTTGGTATGATTTCAAGATCGAAATACTGCCCAAACATATGTTTATGTGTCAGGTATTGTTGTTTGTAAAATTGCTGTTCTGGAAGGAATTTGCGACCTTTCTGCGGCTGCAAATCTGGGCAGGAGAATGACGTCAATTAAATTGCTTACGTGGCAAGAAGGGTTCATATGTCTTTGTGAGATCTTTTCCAGGGAACAAAAAGTAAACTTACTAAAATTAGAAAAGTGGAGGACAAAAAAGGAGAAAAAAAGGCATTCCAGAAAAAACAGACGGCAGACACGACAGAGGAGAAAAGGAAGGAAGAAGAGAAGGGCAATTAGCAAGGGGATTCAGACAAATCAGATTCTATTCCTTCCTTCAATCTGGTTTTGTATTAGGTTTTAATTTCTGGATTTAGATATGTATATACTAAACTTCTTACTTAGCTTGGGATTGGATGAGTTCTTTTGCTTAAAGCTTTGTTGTAAGATTCCATGGATGATTACACTAGGTTAATTCATGAATCTCTGAATTTATTGTTTAAATCTTATTAATGTGAATGTGTGATCAGCTTCATGTTATATAGGAATTGTTAGTTAGGCATATTCGGCTGACCATAACCCAGTGCTTAACAAGCAACGAATCTCTGAATTAAATCCAGATTTGAGGTTTGTGAACACAATTAGTTGGGTAATACACCATTACTTGAGGTTGTGTGTTTCTCAACTTTCTTGTTCTTATGCTTATCTTAGGAAATCCTTAGGGTACACTAACCAGGATTCCTGTGATAAGAAACGATTTTGGGCTGGACCAAAGCCAAGATCATTGCTTAGGAAAGTTAGAATCAAGAGAGCCGGAGCAAGGTCTCTTGATTGACAACATTAATCCTTTAAAGTGTGTGATTGCATGTTGGAATTTGATAACAAAGTGGTAGTAGAGAACAAATCCAGCCCAAGTTAAGCTTATCTTTCGTCTTAAATATAAGTTAAGTTCTTTAAACTTTTCCAATTACAATCTAATTCTTTTCTGTTTTCTTTTAAGTTAATTATTGCTTTATAGTTTGTTTGGTGATTGAGCAGTCTCTGTGGATACGATCCCATTCACTTTTATACTATTTACGACACGTACACTTGCGGATAGGGTAAGACCCATCTTTATTTGATATTGCAAGGTTAACTTGTGATATTTTATATCGACCAAGTTTTTGGCGTCGTTGCCAGGGACTGTTAAGTCCATTACCGGTCAAGCGTTTAGCAATAAGTTTTATTTATGTATTTATTTACTGGTTAGTTTAGTGTTTCAAAGCCTTACATTGTATTTTTATTTTGCAGGGGGTTCTCTTTTGTTCCTTGAAAGTGCATGGTCAATACACGCTCTCAAGACAAGAAGTTAGAAGAGTTAGATCCTGAAATAGAGAGAACGGCCAGAGCACTTAGAAGCAAGAATATGGCTGAGAATAATCCCATTGTTGATACAGAAGATGCGGGTAGTGAAAGGGTTCCTATGATGAACCGATACATTCCACGAAATGTTGCCCAACCATCTTGCATTGCATTTCAGCCCAATAGAGCAGCCACATTCAGCCTGGCAACTCAGTTGCTGAATTCAGTGCCTCACTATGAGGGGCGGTTTGACGAAGATCCCCACCAACACTTGAAAGATTTTACCGATCTTTGTCGAACACAAAACATGACGGGCATCACGGCTGATAATTTGAAGCTCATGTTGTTTCCCTTCACGCTAAGAGGAGGAGCCAAGATGTGGTACAACACGATTGAAGCGGGTTCCATTACTACATGGGAGCAAATGGCTACAAAGTTCTTGAGAGAATTTTTTCCAGCTCATAGGACCAAGCAACTTGTAAGGGAGATCCAAATTTTCCAACAAAAAGATGGCGATCTCTTCTATGAAGCTTGGAAAGATTTCAAGGTTCGCCTAGCTCGCTGCCCAACCAACAACTTGCACAAAGATGACATTGTTTTGCACTTCTATGAAGGGTTGAATGAGGTCAACAGGATGAAGGTTGATTCAGCATGTAATGGGGTGTTGATGAGGAAGAGTAGTGAAGAGGCAATGGAGTTGTTTGAGGAATTGAGTGAAGATTCCCAACAATTTTCCACAAGAAGTAAGGGTTCCTCTAAGAGACAAGGTGTGTACGAGGTGAGTTCAGATACTATGGTGCAAGCTGAAATTGGGAATCTGAACCGGAAAATGGATCTCTTAGTTGATTCTCTGAAAGGGATGAACTTGGCTAATGCATCTACTTCATCACGATCCGCTGTGGTATGTGCTATTTGCTCACATCAAGAACATGCTACTGAGGCATGTCCATTGACTGCTATGACAGAGCAAGAGGAGGCCAATTATATGGGCCAAATGAATTTTAATCAAAGCAACCAGCAGTATCTTTGGAGAAGCCATCCTAATTTTTCTTGGAAGAATGACCAGCCTGCTGCTAATGTTCCAGCTTCAGTTGTTCAACCAGCAAAGAAGAGTTACTTGGAGGTATCCATGATGCAGTTTATGCAACAAACAACTCAAGCCATTCAGAAATTAGAGACACAAATGGGGCAAATGGCTAAGGAGATGAGTGAGAGGAAAAAGGGAGAGCTTCCAGCTCAGGTCGTTAATAATCCAGCTGGTTTGGAACATGCAAAGGCTATTACAACACTGAGGAGTGGCAAAGCTGTGGACAACAAGGTTGAAAGACCTCCACTGGAAGAAAAAAACTGCACTGGTTCAGTCGCAGAAAGGGTGCAACAAGGGTGCAGTTCTGCACCAGTGGCTCCAAAAGACTGGGGAAGAGATCCTCCACCTTTCCCGCAAAGGTTTGCTAAAAAGAAACTTGACTCTAAAGCTCTAGATATCTTTGAAAATTTGCGTAAGGTTGAGATTAATATTCCATTGCTTGATGCTATTAAGCAAATTCCTTCTTATGCTAAATTTTTGAAAGATTGTTGTACAAATAAGAGAAAATGTATTGAGCATGAGAAAGTTGCTTTGACTGAAGAGGTGAGTGCTGTTTTATTACATAAGCTTCCTCCTAAGCTTAAGGATCCTGGTAGCTTCACCATCCCTTGCAAAGTGGGGAATCAATTTTTTGAAAAGGCTTTGTTAGACCTTGGTGCTAGTATTAACTTGCTTCCTTTTTCTGTGTATGAGAAGCTTGGTCTAGGAGAACTTCAGCCCACTTCCATAACATTGCAATTGGCTGATCGAACTATTAAGAGACCTAGGGGCATTTTAGAGGATGTTTTAGTATCCGTGCAAGGTCTGATTTTACCAGCTGATTTTGTTGTGTTAGATATGGAAGATAGTCTAATGTCTTCATCTCTACCTATTATTCTTGGTCGCCCTTTTATGATTACTGCTGACATTAATATTTGTGTGAAAAAGGGCACTATCACCAAGAAGATAAATGATCAAGAGCTAGAATTTCGTGTGTTTGAAGCTCTTAAGTCTCATGATGATCATAGAGATTGTTTTAATGTTGATACTATAAATGATCTTGCGAGTAAGGTTTTTCAGGTATCTTGTGGAGACCGTTTGGAGAAGGTGGTGGCCCAAGGCTTGGATGATAAAACATTGATTACAAGTACCATAGAGCATGGCTGTTGCATAGAAGAGGCTATTCAGGCAGTCCAGTTGGATAAACCATATGTTGTGAAAGCACCAAAGTTGGAGCTGAAGCAGCTGCCTAGTCATTTGAAATACATCTATTTGGGAGAGGACAACACTTTACCCATTATTGTGGCTGCAACTCTAAGTTTGGGGGAGGAAGCTAAGCATTCTAGAAAGGCACAAAGGCGGTTGAACCCATACATGGAAGAAATCTATGAGAATGCAAAGTTGTACAAGAAGCGCTTAAAGAAATACCATGATAGGAAGCTTACGCGAAAAAAAAAATTCAAAGGGCAAAAGTTTCTTGTTTACAACTTGCGTTTGCACCTATTCCCAAGCAAGCTGAAATCAAGATGGCGTGGTCCCTCCTTAGTGAAGACAATTTATCCTTATGGAGCACTTGATTTGCAGTACCTCACCTCCAATCAGACTTTTAAAGTTCATAGGCATCGTGTGAAGCCTTATTGGGATTCAGTCCCTATCACTCTGGAGGAAAACTTCCATTTTGATCCACCTTAGTCCTAGCCACAATGTGGTTATGTCTGGCTGAAGACAATAAATTTAGCACTTCATGGGAGGTAACCCATGTGGAGGAGCATTGTACTCAACATTTTTAACCAGCTAAGTCTCCTTTTTGTTTTCTTTCATTGCACTTTAATTTTCGTCATCGCAAATTTAATTTTTGGTCTTTCTTCTCTACCATTGAGGACAATGTCAAATTTAATTTTGGGGGAGGGTTTTGCTCTTTTTATAAAACTTTGGCAAGCTGGTTTTTGTTTGTCTTGAATGTGTAGGGCTGAAATTATATCTTGTTGTGAGGTGATTTGTGTGAAGCTTTTGCTTGAATAAGCATGTTAGTGAAGCATCTAAGCATTTAGTGAGCAGCCTGCAAATTATGTGTGTTATAATTCCATTACTTTGCTTGCTAGAACTTGCATTATATCAACTGAGTAAAATGCCTGGTTTTGTTGTGCTGAGATGATGAAGTGCTGCACATATTTGTCTGACCCTATGCTGTACAATTATTTTTCTGAGACTCTCAGCCTATGCTAAATTTCAATCATCTGATTCTTGCCATGTAAACAAAAGCCTTTCTTTGTGAGCCAAAAGCCAATCCAACTTCTATCCTTTTTCCTTGCTTTCAAGGATAATCATGTGCTTAAAGGTGTTTGATATGGTGTTTTAGTTTGGGGTATGAATGTTGGGGAAAGAGTTTGCAGAGAGGTTGTAGTAGGGTGATATTCAAGGAGGAAGGAGAGTTGTCAGTTCTGGTGCAGGGTGATACTTTTTGCAGTCTCTTTGTGACTAAGGTGTAGGAAATTTGCAGCCTGTTTGCAGCCTCATAATTAAGGTGGTGGTTTCAGTATGCAGGGTGATGCGATGCCGTTTGATTATTGCCATAAAAAAATGTGAAAAAACAAAGAAAAAAAAAGAGAAAAAAAAATGAAAAAAGAGAAAAAAAAGAAAAAAAAAAGAAAAAAAATGAAGAAAACCAAGGAAGTAGACTTGAGGCTTTAGAAGAGAAAATTGTGGATTTTGGATTTTAAATGGAGCAAATGCGATCAGTGCAAAGGCAGGTCGTTGATCGAATGAGAAGAATTGAAGCTGTGCAAGAGAGGGTGGTGTCTTACTTAGTGCGAATGGAGGCTACTCTGGAAAATGTGCAGCAGAATATTGCAGGCCATTTGCAGGCTACCAAGGATGGGCCAGATGATGTGGCATCTCCAAGAAGCACTGGAAGGCACAGATGATTTGCTTACTGTGTGGATTTTGTTCTGGATGTAGAGGAGTAGGGTTAGTGTGTTTAAAAGTGGAGTTTCAATAGGCAGAAGGGATTTAGCTTTATTGAGTTGATAGTTGGATATGTGTGTTACACCTTTTTGCACATGGTGTTTTCCTTCCTATACCCTATTCCCTCTTTTTGTGAACTTTCTTCTGTACCAAAACTTTGTTTTTATTGCTATTTGATCTTGTGTGGAAATGCCTGATTGCTTTGTAGTTCTTTTGATTGGTGGCGCATTGCTTTGGCATAATGAGGTTTGATTGATGTGCAAGCATATGGCAGTTGGTATGGAATTATAGGAGTGTAAACACAACCCAATAAACACATGAGTGACAAATACTTTTATGAGTGTATTCTAGTGAGGTTGTGTGGATGTGCATGTGTTTAGGGTAATTGTGGATCACATTCCCTAAGGCAAGCTTGATTTGGGATGTCCGGGACACTTTGTTGATAATATAATTCTTGTCTTGCCATTGTTTTTCTCTAGTCCACATCTCTACTGGTTATCATGAAAAATTCATCTTTACCATGTTTTTAAACTCTTGCTTGAGGACAAGCAAGATGTAAGTTTGGGGGATTTTGATAGGTGTAGAATGCACCTATAATTCTGGGCTTTAATTGTTGTATTTGGTATGATTTCAAGATCGAAATACTGCCCAAACATATGTTTATGTGTCAGGTATTGTTGTTTGTAAAATTGTTGTTCTGGAAGGAATTTGCGACCTTTCTGCGGCTGCAAATCTGGGCAGGAGAATGACGTCAATTAAATTGCTTACGTGGCAAGAAGGGTTCATATGTCTTTGTGAGATCTTTTCCAGGGAACAAAAAGTAAACTTACTAAAATTAGAAAAGTGGAGGACAAAAAAGGAGAAAAAGAGGCATTCCAGAAAAAGCAGACGGCAGACACGACAGAGGAGAAAAGGAAGGAAGAAGAGAAGGGCAATTAGCAAGGGGATTCAGACAAATCAGATTCTATTCCTTCCTTCAATCTGGTTTTGTATTGGGTTTTAATTTCTGGATTTAGATATGTATATGTGTAACTAAACTTCTTACTTAGCTTGGGATTGGATGAGTTCTTTTGCTTAAAGCTTTGTTGTAAGATTCCATGGATGATTACACTAGGTTAATTCATGAATCTCTGAATTTATTGTTTAAATCTTATTAATGTGAATGTGTGATCAGCTTCATGTTATATAGGAATTGTTAGTTAGGCATATTCGGCTGACCATAACCCGGTGCTTAACAAGCAACGAATCTCTGAATTAAATCCAGATTTGAGGTTTGTGAACACAATTAGTTGGGTAATACACCATTACTTGAGGTTGTGTGTTTCTCAACTTTCTTGTTCTTATGCTTATCTTAGGAAATCCTTAGAGTACACTAACCAAGATTCCTGTGATAAGAAACGATTTTGGGCTGGACCAAAGCCAAGATCATTGCTTAGGAATGTTAGAATCAAGGGAGCCTGACCAAGGTCTCTTGATTGACAACATTAATCCTTTAAAGTGTGTTATTGCATGTTGGAATTTGATAACAAAGTGGTAGTAGAGAACAAATCCAGCCCAAGTTAAGCTTATCTTTCGTCTTAAATATAAGTTAAGTTCTTTAAACTTTTCCAATTACAATCTAATTCTTTTCTGTTTTCTTTTAAGTTAATTATTGCTTTATAGTTTGTTTGGTGATTGAGCAGTCTCTGTGGATACGATCCCATTCGCTTTTATACTATTTACGACACGTACACTTGCGGATAGGGTAAGACCCATCTTTATTTGATATTGCAAGGTTAACTTGTGATATTTTATATCGACCACCCAACCAGGCAAAATTGATAGAAGGGAAAAGAATCAATTTGACCCCTGTACTTATAAAAAAGGGCAAGTAAGCCCCTTAAGTTTAAAATGGATTATATAAGCCCTCGTACTTTTCATGGTGGAGCAAAGAAGCTCTTTCGTCTATATTCCGTCAAAAAGTAAGTTATTTGTCCGTTAACAAGCTTATGTGTTTTTTAAGATTATTTTATACATTCTAAGTTTCATTTTTATTGGTTCAAAGTAATCCTTGTACTTCAAGGTTTGGTCCATTTAAGCCCCTAAAAGTTTTAAGTATAGGGCAAATGAACCCTTCTATTTTTAGAGTGATTAGAGCATAAATAATAGCAAAACAGCATCCCTCCACCCCTTATACATTTTCTAACCTTCTCTCTAGCATTCAAAATCTCCTCATCCTCTTCATCAGATTTGTCTTCAGAAATGACTGGCTCTTCTTCTTTAGTGTTGTAATCCCTGTCAGAACTATAATCGATCTACTCCACCATTTCTTCTTCTTGCAAATTGTCAGAACTAGAGCTGACTTTAAAATCGCTAAATCTCAAATCGGTTAACTTTGAACCTATTCTACACAATTACACGAAGAAGAAGACGAAAAAGAAGAACGACTAATTGGATTTGTTAACCTGAAACGTATTTTATGCAATTGCAAGAATAAGGCAAAAAGAAGACGATCCCATTTGTTAACGGCCACGTAACTCTTGTTTTGACGGAATATAGACGGAAAGACTTTTTTTGCTTCACCATGAGAAATACGAGAGCATGTTTAACCCATTTTAAATTTAAGGGGCTTACTTACCCATTTTTTGATAAGTAGAAGGGCCAAAATGATTGTTTTCCCTTCATAAAATTACAAACATTAGGAAAGCGTCGCATGTGCGATCTGCTCATCTGCCGATCTGCCATTGCAAGTTGAAACTTAGGTATCGTTTGATTTAGGGAATAGAGATAGAATGAAGGGAAAATAGGGAATGAGTCATTCTATTCCTTTATTTCACATTCCCTCTCAACCTCTATTCTCATTCCACCTAAATTTGGTGGAAATGATCCATTCCACATGAAATGAACTATTAAATGACTAAAATGTCCTTTTATTTTAAGATTTTTTTTTCAAAATTTTATTTTTCACAAATTTTTTTTTTCCAGATTTTTTCCTAAATTATTTTTACAGATTTTTAAACATATAAAATAATAATATAATAAATAAAATAAAAAACTTTTTCCGAAAATGACACTGACATATCTATTATCTATTATCTATTATCTATTTATTATCTATTACTTATTACTTATCTATAAATCTGGAAGAAGCGCGCTCTCTGGCGGCGAGTCGCCGTTCTTTCCGGAATCGGGCGACTGCTTCTTCCCAACAACGTTTCGTACACCAAAATGACGTCGTCCAATCCTCGCTTGATTCAAACGTCGTCGACGTCATTGCCAACGTTGCCATTTCCAAATCCATCTCGAATTTTTTATATACCCACAACGACGCCGTTCAACTCTCCCTTCATTCACACCTTTCCGACATCGTGAACCCTCATTTCCATGTGTGTTATGCTCTCTCCTTCATCCCCTGATTTTTGCTCCAGCGAAATCATTGAAGCTTAACTGTGTCCTTCGACATCTTCTCTGAAAGGTTAGTTTTGCGATTCGGGTTGTCTTTTCTTCGCCACGACAAATAGCTTACCAGTGTTTTGATTTATTCCTCAGCTCTGTCTGCCATATGTTCGTTGTTGTGTTTAGTCGCCTCCGCTTGGGAATCTTTACCTGATCGGCGCTCTTTTTCATCTTCAATGTTCGTTGGGTCTTCTTGTTGTGTTGTGCTTCCAGCATCGGTTCCAATGTTCGTTGGGGCTTCTTGCTGTGTTTTGCTTCTAGCATCGGTTCCTTCTCTTGGCTTTTCTTAAATGAGTCAATAGTTGGTTACTAATAAATAAACCTGGAATAAGAGTGCCCTCTGGCGGCGAGGTTGCTTTTATTTTCGAACTTCGAGACTCTGCCCCCATGTCCTGTTCATGCACCCAGTCCTGCCTATCTTTCTCATTCTCTGGGCTTTCATCATGGGTGAACAGCAGAGGCACGACTTGGTCATTGCAGTTTGTGGAGGTGAGTGGGTACTTCTCTGCGCCATTAATGTTTTAGTTCTTTTATTCGTTACTACTTTTGACCTATATCCGTTTTTGATTTTGTGGCTTCTGTCAGCAGTTGGGTGTATGTCGAAGAGTTTTCGGAAAGAAAGAACATTAGGAGGCGGAGGATTGTGTAGAGTTGATGATGATAGAGGATGAAACCAATTCATGGAGAGTTATGTTCTCGCTTTTGAAGATCACAGGTACTAATTGCAATAACAACCCATCTATCGTTGGGTTCTTCTTTGCAATTGAGGTGTTTTGGGCTTCTCCTTTCTTTCTTTTCAGTGGGTCATATCGTCTGCTTTTTTCTCTTTTCTTCTGTTGTGATTTTAGTTTGGCTTTGCTCTTCTTCTCCCAAGCTATTCCTTTTTTGTTGTGTTGTTGTATGTTTCTTTTGATGTTTGATTTGGTTGTGCTTTCCTGTCGTTATGTTGGTCTGCTTTCTTCTTTCAATTGCGTTAATTTGTTGGTTTTTCAATTCATAGAGGAAGCTCACCTTTTCATCTCTTATATATATATATATATATTTGATGCTTGGTTATTTTACGAAGAGAGGCCATTTTGGAATTTTTTATGTGACGATTCTTTGACTTTTGGACTTGCACAGGCACCCTTTTCTTTTTGGATTTAAAGATAAAGTCTTTGCACAAGCCACTCACATGGTTTGTTTCTTGAGCTATCACCATATACGCAACTTTTTAACCAAAGAAATTTCAATGGGTCTATGTTTGTGGATCGAAAGATGATGATGATTAGAATTTGTTGGGACCAAACCCTTTGTTCTTTCTTTCCCTCCCTCTTTCTTATTATCAATTATTACAAATCCCAGCTCTTGATATGCTTCCTTCCAAAGCACATGTCAATTGATTCATGATCATTTACAGAAGAAGCTTAGCATTTTACTGTTAAAAGAGCACGCCTTTTGTTATCTTTATTAGTTTTAGACATGACTCCGAGAAGGACATTTTAATTGTTTAATAGCGTAATTCAATCTGATTAACATATCATTTTATTGTTTAATGTTTGCCTGCTTTTATTTCCTTCCATTTAGGTGATTGGGGATTAGAATTTGGAAATCTTTTGTTGGACTATCAGGTATCATACTGTATTTTTTGAAGATAAAAAACCACTTGCTCTGTTATCAACCTTTTTCAGGCTATATTTATTTGTTCCTCTTCCTGCAGGGTGTTTTAGTTGCACTTCATCTACTTTACTCTGCTTCTTTTTTGTGTGACCTTCTACGGTGCCTAAATATTTTCAGGTGAAGTACTCCATGTTTTTTGAGTCCTTTGGCACAAATATTAATTTTTATGCTTCACAATTTGTTCTCATTATATCCCATATTTTTTATTTCTTGCTGCAATAGTTGTCACATTTTCAACAATACTATCTGTAGACGGTGAAATTGTTGTGGTAGTAGCGGAGTTACAACCTTCAGGTAAATTAGTACCACAATACCCTCTATATGTGACACAACTTCTTTCGAATGTCTAAAATTCGATGATTCTAAATGCATTTATTCTTGCAAAAAATTGCACGATTTTATGGTTTAATCTACAGTTATTCGAATTATATCATGTTCGCTTCAAGTTGAGGAGTGCAATTTGGATTGAATTTTGTAGATTGTGGTTTATGGCACTTGACTATTCTTTTAAGACTGCAAATCTGCTCTACAATTTTACTTTGTTGAATTGATGGGACAATTTTCCCAAATAAAGACGTAGTTGATGTTTTTATACATGTAGGCGTGCTGTCCTTGCTCTATTGGATGCCCTTTAGCTCTTCACACCTTCAATGTTTTAAGCTAACATGTGCAATCATCAAAAGGTCAGTTGCTGTGTTTCCTCCCTTTTCAGTAGTCTCGATAATTTTTCGGCCACCTCTCTCATATGTCATCTATCAGTTAGATAAATGGTATCATGTTAAGGAAAAAATATGAAGAAGGTTTTTGGTGGTCATTCTTTTATTTTTGTACTGTACACTTAGCATATATACTGATGTGGAAAACAAATGTTTGGATCTTTATTATTTTCCCCTCTAAAAGGTTTAGTATACATAGTTCATTGCCTTTTGTTGTGCTATATAGATCTTCCAGACCACAGTTTTAGTTCAACCTGCAAATTTGTGCTATACGGAGGAATCGCACCCTTAGAATTCTAGTTGCAGGCATCTTTATAGACTGATTTATCTCATAAAACAAGGTCTGCTGTTTATTTGTTCATAAGTTTCTTTTGGTTTTCTCCCCCAAACTGCTTAATATGCATCAATATGTTGAGTGTCTACCAAATTTTCACATATTTGTACACTGAATTTTCATCATTGTCTTAGAATAATTGAAATGATTTATTTTTCGTCACTCAATAATTTAGCTTGAAAAATATGCCTATTATGCAAATAATAATTGAAGGGTTTTGTAGCCTATATTACACAATGAATATGACTATGAGGCTCTTTTAACTTTGTTGGGCTTCAGATTGTCCAAGTGCAAATTATTTTACATTGAGTAATCTTTGGATTTTGGGTTTTGCAGGTTGAAGATATAGTTGTTGGCATGGCGGACAAGAGAGCTTATTACATATTTGTCCCAATGTCTGGAACTGCCTAAAACACACATCACTGTCCAGCTACCTTTTGAATCCAGGTTTGTCCTACATGGCTGATCTCCTGCATTCCTTTAAATGCATCTCCTGTGACATATAAGCTATATAGTTTATGCAAAAAAAAAATTATGTGGACAATTATTTGTTTTCCCAGGTGTCCTGGATCTCTAAATTAAGTACTATGTTTTACAAGTTGAGGAATGTACTGTCATTTTCATTGATCCAAAACTCCATAGTTTAAGTTTTTTTTGTAATTTTTTTTATCTCTGCAGACTGAGTCAGACCTTTGCTTCTCTTTTATTGAGAAATACTCTATTCTAGATACAATTATAGAGGATTGATGTCGAGAGAGACAAATTTGAGTTTTCTTCTTTTCAATCCTGTATATATGATTTCTTTGCCACTTTTTCACCTTGATAGCAAAACCATCAAGGTTATTGAAGCAATTTTGTGATAGTTCAAGTTCCTTTCTTGATGTTTTGGTTTCATAATCAAACGGTTGATAAAGAGATCAAAATTCAAAAATCACAACCAAGCAATGATGGGTCAAGGAGAAGTAGTTAAGAGTAGAAGCAAAACTCAAGTTGAGGTTCAAGCATCTCTTTCTTGATGATTGTATTTCAATTACATATTGATTTGAAGTATGTGAATCAAATTTGGGTAATTATGGGAAGGAGGATAGATATTACTGTTAAAGGCCAAAAGTTAGGAGAGAAGAAGCACATAGAGCAGAGTATGTGCAGAGGCTGCTGTACATTGTTCTGCAGTCGGAGTCCGATGAGAAGCCTGTGGAGGAGAAGCAAGAGTCACACTCTGGCAAAGGAGGATCAAAAAAAGGGGGAATGGGTCTGCCAAGAAAGTGAGTGAAGGTGGACATGGTAGTCAGGTTAGTAGTAATCAGTCAGCCAATTGTAGTTTTCTTTATTGTTGCCCTAATGATGGAACTCCGAATATTTTTATTTATTACTTTCCCTAAGAAAGCTTGGAAAATTGTTTACTGGAAGTTGATGATTAAAAGTTATTGAAGCCCAACATTGTTCGTTGTGATGTTGTGCTTTCTTGAAGAAAGTATAGTAATTATTAGCTTCAGATTTCTACAACTTTTGACTTGGAATTATGTCATTTATATCCTTTGATACATTATTGAAAAGCATTTTAGACAAAACAATTATGTTCATTCTTTCACCAAAGCCATCTACCATGAACTGGATTCCATTAACTACGGATATCAGGTCAGCGCTTTGACATTCAAGCGATTCCACAACTATAGATTCTCCTCAATTTTTATGTTCACAGCTATAGATTCTCACTTTTTTCCCCTTTTATTCGCTGGTAAAAAAAATGATAACCTTACTAGATTTGTGTAGTATCCTATTCTGAAACATTTGCTCATCAAGTCAGTTCTATTTTGTAGGATACCTTGATATTTCATTTTTAATTAATTACATGGACTTTTGGTGAATAATGAAATGTGAACTGTAATTTTTTATTATTATAATAATAAGTCTTTCATTATATATTATCTATATTCTATACTTCAATTCTAGCAGAGTTTACCCCATAAAATGCTTCAATAATAAAATGCCTACCCCACAGCAACGCGCGGTAAGACCTAGCACTGAAAAGCAACACGAGAAGACATGGCTTTATGTTCTTGGTAGCTGTAAATTCAAGGTGGAATGATTAGTGTACATGTTTTTCTGTAATATACAGATGGCTATGTTCAATCAAGGTTATCTATCATTGGTAGTTAGTAACTTCAAAACTAAGATCCCCAAATATCTGCAATTTGTTGTGTAGGATCACTTCAAAAAAAATGACAATAATATCAAGAAAGTTTTCGATTTCGTTGACTCTTTTTGTTATTGGGAATTGGAATTTTGACAGCAACGGTTTCTTCAGCAATACCCTTTTCTACATATCTCACCTCTTGATCTTTGAAAATCAATTGAAGATAATACTTTTTCTACATCAAGGAATTCGTTTAAAATGTGTGTACTTTAGGATTCTTCTCATGGCCATTTAGGTTGTTGCTATATATCACTACACATGGTTGCCTATTGAAAGGAATTAATGTATAGTACCCATTATGTAATTAGCCATTTGGTTAATATTTGTCATCCTTATGGCTTTTTAGGTCTTACAGTGACTATCAAGCAAAGTATATTCTTCTTGAGTTATCTATCATTTGAGCTTAGTTCTAATTCTCTTTGTTTGTTGCATGACTTTTTAAATGCTGCATTATGAAGTCAAAATAAGTCCATGCAAGTCTGGTATTATAAGCTAGCTAACTACCTATCATTTGTTAATGATTTAGTTTTCTGATGACCTTGGTTGTTTGTTTGTGCCCTTAAATCTCATGAAATTATGACTTTCTAACGAAACTCTGAAGTTTATGTGGCTAATAGTATATTGTCCTTACAGAATAGGCTCGACTTATGTCCTGTGACAATTTGTTTGCTATTTTTGGCCTAGGCTAGCTTCGGTAAATTGGTAGTTGCTATGAATTGTTACCACTGGCATGACTCGCCAGTTGTTTGATTGGTAACAGTGAATATTCATGCCAAACACTTGCACCAAAATAAGAGTCAACAGTAAACATCGCACAAAAATTCAACACTACCGAGTCTACACTTCGGACCCACCGCAAAGCGTAGGCCCCACCCTAATATTAATAAAGAGTAAAATGAATAAAATATATATTTTATTCTCATTTTCAAAATAATATTTATGTATATGAAATCTAAGAATTAAATTGTCATTACCAGTTGAACCATTTTAGAGACATACGATTCCTTAGGCAAAGAAACAATGAAACCCTAGCAAGAAGGAGCCCCCTCTCAGTCTTACACTCTCGGGCCTCTCCTTCATCAGTGATTCAGTCCGTCTCTTCAGGCCTTCGGCGACTGCGAATTCTCCGACTCACCGCCACACCACCTATCACCATCACTATCACCATCACCGCGACACCGCTTCTCTGTCTCTATTATACGTTCAAACTTCCTTCGATTCGTCGGTAAGCTTTTCAGAGGTTCAATTTCAGTCGATTTTGATGAATTTTTGCCACCCCTCTTAACACTATCTCAATACACGGCTTCCAGGTCCCATATCTTCCATCATCCTTCCGTTTGGAGTAATTATCGAGTTCGAGCCTTCTGCCTTCAGGTATGTGTTCTTAAAGAAACATTTTGTTTTGGTCTTTGGCTCTGTTAATTCAATCTCTGTTTGGGTGAGTTGTGATGATCTGTTTATGTTAATTTAATCTTTGTGAATTGGTATGTTTTATCTTTGATCTGAATTGTAGGCTGAGCTTTAGGTTATGAGATCTTTTGTATTTCATTATTACTGTTGAAATTTTACTTCTAATTTGTATTATTATCATTTGGAAACTAAGGTTTTTCTTCTGTGCTTGTTTTGTGGCTTTAGGTATGTGTGCTTCTAATTTGCATTGCTGCCGTAATTATGATTTTCAGCTTTTCTGCTTCTGGGACTCTGGGTATGCTTCTGTAATTAGTGAATTTTATTGTTGCTGGACTGATGTGGGCTTTTAAGCCTTCTATTTAGACTGCTGGACTACATTGTAAGTTTATTTTAATTTGACTCTTTAAAGCCCAATAAAAAAGGCCCAGGCCAATCGGCCAGACTGACCAAACCAAAGGGTTGGTTTTCAATATGTATAGAAATGTGTTGGTTGATTTTCCAGGAGTTAAAAAAAACCTGAACATTTCGGCTGGGACAAAAAACGCAAAATAAATGACTATTCACAGCCCTAGCTGATTTTTGTGGGATATCAGTTGTCTTTCAAGTTGTTTACAGGTAATTCTATATCTCCAATCAAATATAATAAAATATGTGGTTCAAATTAACAACTTCTTGCCCAAAGTGAATTGTGCTACTGTGTGATTATCGATTTGTGCATTATGCCCAAAGTGGCTTGTGTCTCTGTAATTACTGCTGGGTTTCAATGAATCATACACAGCGGAAATTAAAATTTTCATTGAAACGAAAAGCCCACATCCCCTTAAAGAAAAAGGAGCCCACATTTTGGACACTTAACCATGTTCAATCAATCCCATTAATTAAATCGGTCATGGACCTTACATAAAGCCCTAAGCCCAAAACGTAATTGTTATTCTCTAGTAACATAATCTTTGTCTTATTCTATGTGTGCGACCCTATAGGTTCTCATTACGTTGACAGCGAAACTAAAATCATATTCTAGCATCACAAACAATGAGAGGTATCTAGCAACACATCATTGCTACCCAAGTAAAGAGAATGTCAATGATTCGACATAACCTTTATTCATGACCAATTTAACATGCAATCCCTTTGTCCTTAATATCTTGATTAACATCGAGGCATGAAATGTGTCATTCTCATATAGGCTAATCTATGTGTTTCTTGATTCCGAGTAGACTATGAAAACAAACGAAATCAATATCACATATTGATTCATTTGAGCACGGCCATGTATTTCTCAGTCTCACTCAATCAAGGGGCCCACGGATATTACTCTTGTTATATAGAAGGGACAAATACCATCTAGATCACTCACATCCCTCTACACAATTCGTGATACACCCAATCACTGACTTTATAGCCAATCATTTTACAAGTGACGTTAGACAGTATCAAAATGTATAACTCCTCATGTCGGAAACCGTAGTGATTTCAGGTTAAAGGACAACATATATTATTGTCACTATGAGAATAGCTTATGACATTCATATAACAATCCATGCAGTATTCTCATGTTGGGTCTGTCCAGTAGTTCTGTTCTCTAACAAGTACCCATGCATTGATTTGATATCTCATATCCATGACCCGTAAGATTTGGTCATCAATCAACCTACGTACTAGTCTCAACGTATTAATGTTATCCCATTTAACAATAATACTCGACTAGTGACGTTTAAGAATAGTGTTCTATATGCATCTATGATGATCTCACTTTCAAGTCACACACTTGAAGTCTCATGGCATCGAACCAACTATTCTAGGAATATTTATCATAATCATTTATATAGCGCAGATAAACAAATCATAATAAATAAAATACCTCAATATAACATAATAAATGTATGCTAATACAATCATCCCACGATTGGCTCCTAGAGCATACACCAACAATTACATCATTGATTTAGATTTTTTTTTTTGTTCCAAGAGTTTATCTCTCAACTCGTGTGATTATCTTTACATGTATTTACAAAAATTCTTTTTTAACCTACTGCACAGTGCACACAAGTCCAAGAATTTCCTCTTCCCTTATGTACCCCATTGTACTTTATTTTTTATTGGCATTTTGGACAGCTCATGTATAGCACTTTCCTGTCTTTTAGACATGGGTGAATGTCATTATATCATCATCTTAGTTTCTTGTCCCGCTTGAAAAATGGTAAAATTTTGCATTGTGTCTTGTGTTTCATCTTCATGATGTATCTATCTAGTCTCTAAATTTCTTTCACGCAGGTCTTCCTATTTGCATTTTAGTAAAGACATGCATTTAATTAATTACATGTCATGGGTATAGGCAACCAATCAAACTATGGATAAGAGTTAGATTACTAAGAATCTAGCGAGTCTTGAATATTCACAAGGGATTGCAAAGTTTCTTGAATTCACTTCGATGAATGGTAGCAATAGTGATGGAAGTATTATATTATTATGTGACCTTGTGTTAAGTGTGACAATTCATTTTGGGTTGATCTTCAAATGGTTGAGGATCATTTGCTTTTCCATGGATGTACAGTTTATGACTCTGGTGCTTTTTTGTGATGATTATTATGTACATGCCTTATATATACTAGTGCTTGGCTGGGAAGTCTATGTTGGCAGGTATACTAGTGCTTCATTGGATATTCTTGTGATGAATTGTGAGCTGAGAAATATGTGTTTCATTTGCTAGAAATTGATACTAGTGCTTGGCTGAAGATAATATGGTGGCAGGGAGTCAAATGTTAGTGATATTAGACTTTCCTTTTGAGTTTGGTTTGGGTTGGATATATATGCTTCATTGGGTATTCTTGTGACATGATTTAGGTACATTCCTCAGCTATTACTGATCCACATGTGTCAAACACGTCAGAGCCTCTTCTACGCTCTTCCACTTCAATCCAGGAGCCTGCTATTTCTCGTGACTGACGTAAGAATCAAAGATGCACAGTTTGCTAATTATTATTATATAATTTTAATTAATTAGAAATTTTAATTTAAACTGATATTGAATTTTAATTCAAATTTAGCCGCGGTTTTTTAAACGATGTAACAAATTGATAGCTTCCGCACATCTGGGGATATATATATATATATATATATATATTTGATGTAGCCGCGGTTTTAAAACCACGGTATACTTTACCAGTGGTCTGAAAACCGCAGAATCATTAAAACTTAGAGCTGTGTTCAAATGATAATGCACATGTTTGGTACAGCGTTTAAGTTAGCTTATACTCTGCCAGACATACTCTCAGACACTCTCAGCTTTTACGTTTTACGATAGCTTATACTCTATCACACATAATCTCTACCAAATATTCCCAGGCTTTTTAGAACCGTGACAGTAGATTGTCACTCAGCAGCGGTCACGTTTTATTGTACCAGCGGCCACTAAAACCGCAGGTATGAGCTTCTGACACTCGTTTAACAAATGAACTACTTTACATGTTACATGCTTAGACACCACTACCACATACGAATGGAACGGCATGGGCCCTAAGGATTGGGGTGTTTAATAGCTGCTATGTATATACATATATAACAATTTGGGCAACTGAAGGAAAAATTGAAACTTAAAATAATTGGAACTCCTTGATTGATTAAGAGTTAAAAAAAAAGCCTACGAAAAAAAGGTGCATGTTTTTTAAGATTCTTTATTGTTGTTTTTCTTGTAGGGATATGTTTTTCTTGACAGACTGCTAGAAAAGTGAAGGGAAGAACACAACAGAGTCGCATATTGCAATCACAATGGCAAGGAACATTAATTTTGTCCACAAAATTCCACTCTCTCCCCTAATCAAACATCATATCTTATTCTCCTATAGTTGCTCCTCCCGATCCCAATATCGGACAGAAGTCGTTGATGACAAATCCCTGAACTTGCTGGACCAAGAACGCCATGAACAAGTTCTCAAGCTTCGAGTTCTCCTCCAACAGGACCGCACAGATACTGCACATAGGCTGCTTCTCTCCCTCATTCAGACAAAATCAGTATTTTCTTCAGCCTCTGATCTCTTTTCTCTTTTCTCTTTGTCCACACCCTCCTTGAAACCAGCTTTCTCTAGTATACTCCTCTCCGTTTGTTGTGAGGCAAAGATGCTCCCTGAAGCAACTAAAGTCTACGACTTGATCAGAAATGATGGTATGCTTCCTTCTTTACCTTCTATGAAGTTGTTTCTTGAATATCTGGTGGGTTCAAAGCAGTTTCATAAAACTCTTAATCTGTTTGAGGAGATTGTGGCATCTGGGTTCGGGGCCCATAGCTTTGTGTATGGGAAAGCGGTGCAGGCTGCTGCCAAGTTAGGGGACTTGAAAAGGGCCAACGAGCTGGTTGATGACATGAAAAGGAGAGGACTTAGTCCGACTATATTTATTTACAATGTACTAATTGGTGGGTTATGCAAAGAGAGGAATATGAGAGATGCAGGGAAGAAGTTCAAGGAAATGTGTGAGAGGAAGGTAGTTGCCAACCGGGTTACTTATAATACCCTCATTGATGGGTATTGTAAAGTTGGGGATGTAGAGGAGGCATTTAAGGTGACGAAAAGGATGAGGGAAGAGAATGTGGAGCCAAATATTGTCACCTTAAATTCCTTGCTTGGTTCTCTTTGTCGGGTGGGGAGGATGGGGGAAGCCAAAAGTGTAGTGCACGAGATGGAAGCACATGGGTTTATGCCTGATGGCTTTACCTATAGTATCCTTTTGGAAGGACATTCGAGATGCGGAGATAGTGAAGGTGCAATTGCCTTGTATGAGGAAGCATCTAGGAAAGGAGTTATGATTAATAATTACACAGCTAGCATTTTGCTCAGTTCCTTCTGTAAGGCAGGGAAGGTTGAAAAGGCAGAGGAAGTTTTGAAGCAACTTATGGAAAATGGGTTTGTTCCGGATGAGGTGATCTATAACACAATTGTGAATGGGTATTGTCGAAGAGCCATTCACAATTGTCTCATATAAATCAAGACATTTCTGGAATATTCCTGATGTATTCACGTACAATTCCTTAATCTCAGCATATTCTAATGCAGGAATATTCCAGAAATGTCTTGATTTATATGAGACGATGAAGGAAAAAGGAATCACACCTACTCTTCACACATATCATCCTCTGATTAGTCGATTTGGGAAGGAAGGAATGGCGGTTGTGGAGAAAGTAGTTGATGAAATGCTAAAGATGGTTTTGGCTCCTGATAGAGTTGTCTATAATGCTCTTATACGTTATTATGTAGAGCATGGAGATGTTCAAAAATCATTTGCTTTGCACAAGGAGATGGTCGACCAGGGAATACATCCTGACAAGATGACCTATGACAGCCTGATCATGGGGCATCTCAAGGAAGGGAGGCTGTCTGAAGTAAGGAATATTGTGAGTGATATGAAGGCTAGAGGATTGTTTCCTAAAGCTGATACTTACAACATACTGGTTAAGGGACATTGCGAGCTAAAAGATTTTGGTGCGGCGTATGCTTGGTATAGAGAAATGTTTGAGAATGGTTTCCTCCCAAATGTCTGCATTTGTGATGATCTTTCTGCTGGTCTTCGACACCAAGGGAAATTTCAAGAAGCTGACATTGTTTGCTTAGAAATGACTGCCAAGGGAATGAATGATTCAGTGGTAAATAAGGATTTATCTTAGGTTGCCAAAATATGAGGATCTACAGCAATTGGAATTCTCTCTCTTCAAATTGAATTAGTTTCTTATCATGGAGTCAATTTGTTTACGAGTCCCTTTAGAATATGGTATTGTTATATTATCCCAGTCTTTTAAGTTATCACCTACATTTATGGGTGGTAGTCTCACCCTAACATTTCTGTTAATTGTGAAAGTTATTATAAATTGTAACTTTATTGGTGAACGTCTCTCCTTCTTTGACATGCAATTCACGCTCTTTTGGAGAATTATTTTACCTTTGTTTACATTATGAGTAAAAAGCCAAGTACACACAAACCCCACAAATAATATTATTTAGGGCTGAACATATAATATTTTTCATTTCCATATATCATCCGTCAATCAACAAATGGAGATTTATTAAGTTATAAGCATTGATTATATAATCCTCAATGAACTCATATTTATGCATGCTTACACATAATGTCACGCGTTAATTATCATTCGGGAAAAAAAATGAAATCCATGTTGCAGGCGTGCCTCCAAGGAAAAGACAATAACGTGCTCAGTTGCTCTCATTGTTTCTGAGATATGCCAATGGTATCGCAAAATGCCTCCAGTCTGTTGTGTAGGTAGCAGAACATGTGTAGGCACAAAGCTAATAATTAAGCTGAGGACTGTAAGCGTTTTCAACTGCAAAAACAGAAGGAACATCAACACAACTCGTCAATAGTTTCCTATCTTTTATTACTTGGAAAGGACAGAGTGTATAAAAGCTTCCACCCAATTCGCAATCAAATATTTTTCAACATGACAACAGAACTTCATGTCTATAGACCTCTTAAAACACTAATTGGTAATGTACCAAACTCGTTAAGGGTAAAGACCAACTTGATCGTAGATTTCATTCTCTTTATCTCCGCAGGAAAAATCCTCCTCGGCTTCAACATTTGTACGGAGATGAGCAGAAGAGAAATCCTTCTTTGACTTGTCGAGAACATAAGAAATTATTTATGTTCCACAATGAGTCATGCCTACAACTCAATTTCTTCTTTTTTTGCATGTTTGCAAATGCTTGCACCTAGCATATATGAATAGCTAGTGTTATGCGGAAACTAAAACGGGGCCACTTAAAGAACACTCTTTAAGAATTTTGTTTCACAACTAAAGTACAAAATGCAGGAAAGGGCTTGTAGACAATAACTCAAGTACAAAATGCTGGGGAAGGTTGTGCTTAATTCCTACAGAAACTGCCGACATTTGGATCGGTAAAAGGTTGACTATGCAAGACTTGCTTGCACTACCAAGAACTAACATTTACAAGCACAAGGATTCGAGTTTGAGCATGTATACCATACGAGTTTGGCCAGCAACATTCAATGGCTCAATATCTAGCCGGTTAGATGATCTTATCATTAAGGAATAGGTTTTCACTTCCCGGTGTTCATGACAAATATCTCCAGGACTAGAATTTCTATTCTCTATTATTCCTCTTTTAATCTAATTGTATGCACCCCCAAAAAAATACAGATGAAATGAAATGATATCATCCTTTAATTGCAATGTTTCATATCCCAAAAGTAGCATGCATATACTTTGTTTAGGGATATATTGGTATCTTAAAGACCATGCACATTTATATTAAATTTTAGTTTATGATTTAGACAAATAGTAAACCGTCTATATAAATATATATATGAATAAGTAGCCGTTTCACTAATAAATGTGTACTGATTATTAATTTAATAAATAAGGGAAAAATAATGCACTCAATTGTGAATTTAATCAGTCAATTTGTAGGTATCATAAAACATCCACAATTAACCATTGTCAATTTAAATGATTGATGTAATAGTTTCATGCACAGATTACACCAAAAAATTTAGCAGGCAATGGATCGAAACCTATAAACACAAAAAGCAATAGTTGCATGTATCAACAGTAGATAACCCAAGTGAATTTAAATATCAACTAGCTTTACAAGCAAAGTTAATCTTGTTTTAAATTGGAATAGATAGCGTGCCAGATCGAACAATTCATACAATTATATAATCGTTTATCACCTTAAGATTGTAGGAAATATTAGTTAATAATGAATTGTTTCCAAAGCGTTATGAATACATGCAACATATATAGATATCAAGAAACATCAATATATAAATCTACTGATATAAGTTACTGAATAACGAATTGAGGAGAGAGCAAGGTACGCTAGTATGCGAATCTCCTTAAGGTGATAATGCCCCAGCCACAGGTGTCTGCTTTTCCGGGCAAGAACCTCCCAAGATACAATGCTCACTTCCGACGGTAGATGACATAGGTATACCGGCAGGATCGATCGAACCAACAGTGAAAACACTCTCAGAAAGAATTTCGAGAAGATGGAAAGCTATGGAGAAGTATTTCGGTAGAGTAAAAATGGTGTGTATATTCCATACCATTTGGGCTACTATTTATAGTAGAACCCAAGGAGAATCAATTAAATTCAGTATTAAATCGAATTAATATTGTAACGGAATATTTAAATTAATACCGTAACGGAAATTTTAAATTTGAATTAAGCCTCATGTCCACATTCAATGAATCTGGCTAGTGGACTGGTGCAAAAGATTAAGTCCAGATGGGCTTCATAACCCTGCCCGAGCCCAGCCCGAAGCGCATGTATGTGTTTTAGTGAGCCCAAGCCCATGATATAGAGCCTCTCTCCCTCACAAAAGCTTGGGTGCCATTGGGCCCAAGTCTTACATCAAATACTTGGGTTTCTAAACCCAAGTCACACAACACAATTATGAAATGTGGGATTCCCACATTTCTATTATTTTGCACTCAATCTATCATGTTTCACATGATCATTTTGGAGTCAATTTTCATTCAACCAAAAAATGGTTTTGGACAACTTTCAACTCAAATTCTCCTCTTCATATTGAAGATTAGAACCCACAAAATTATTGGTCAAATAGTGGTTGACCACCATTTTTTCCAACATGGTCGACCGAAAAGATATCCATCTTATAATATAGCTGTACCGGATAATAATCCTACTCTACACTTGACGTCAAGTCTCAATAAACGATAATAGCTACCCTAACATTAAAGTGTCAATTTCTCCATCTATCAACTGCAGATGCATCAAAGATTGGAAACCTTGTTAGAGTTTATATACATGGCAAGAGACCAAATGTGTCGAGCGACACTTGAAAGAAGCTGAAGCAATGACACGCAAGACACAAAAGATTGACTGTGTTTTCATATTGGCTCTATAAACAAAGGTCATGATGTCGACCGAAGGTCACATGGTCACTTGAAAGTATAAATAATTTGTTTAGCGTGTATTACTCCTTCTAACATCTACAGGAAACAAAAGTTAACCCATCTCGGTCTAGATGAGATCAACTCCAACTTTGGTCTATCAACAATCACATTGTCGGTCGAGGAGCGCGAAATTCCTTGATGGTGCTACCTTTCAAAATAATTCAGAGTTTCCACTCCAAACTACTCTCAAAACTCAAGCAATTTAACTGCAAAAGTGGGGGACAAACTAGCAAGTTGCACATCAACATTCAAAGCACGATCGGCACTATTTAAGATGCACCAAAAGGGGTATGTAGAGTAAAAGATGCTTTGGTAGCACAAGAAGGGATACAATGGATATGAACACTGTCTCGTTCAACCAACAATACAAGAAAATCATGTTGTAGTACTGTCTCCGTTCGACTAACATCAGAAGAAATTCCATCAAAAATAAATGTGACTCCTCCGCTCGATCAAGATATGAAGAACGTGCATAGAGAATTGTGAATCCTTCATTCAACCAACATATGAAAAGTTCTTGTCTCCGTTTGAAAGATCCATGAAGAATAGGCGTGGCGAATGATTACATTGCCTTAGTTTGACAAAGAATTGATAAAAATTATTTTAGGTTAAAAATTACCTTTTAAAATCTTCGTTCAACCAAACATCAATTGTTTGAAGTACAATTGTAAAAAGAAATGCAGCATGGTCGTCCGAACAATATAAAGCAGGGGAAGTCGTCATATCCAATTGTGGAGTCACCAAAGATTCAAGTCAAGATGAGTCTGTTTCTCTCAATATAATATTGTTTTGTTCGACAGGTGTTACAGATGGGAATGACCAGGGAAGCTCAGACATAAAAGTAGCCTTAAATAAAAAAATCATCTCAATCGACCAAGGTATCAAACCCATACTTCATTCTTCTTCTACTATAAATGTTTCGGTTGATAAACCCTTGTTCGATGGGAATATACAGTCATGTTCGTGTGATTATTTCATGTTGCACAACCAAAATTGTTTCCTTTTCCCAAGATAATTGTCCTTGCACTAGTACGATTGCTTCAGTCATGCATACACTACAACCATGCACATAATTGCTTCAATTTGCTTCTTCATACAACCAAGTTACGTCGTATGAACTTTTCATATTTACTAATAATTTTATTCCTAATAATATTCACCTATTTGTCCTAAGCATCTCGATCGACCAAGGCTATCTTTGCAATATGCAGCTAAGCAAGTATATATAAGCATTTTGTTGGGATTGACTTCCATATTTATTGGCATGAGATTGATTCATATATTGTATTAACTGTTTGTCTACTACACAAACCGGTCAGTGATATCAATCCTTCACATGTCACTTGCCTAATCGGTTATGTTAGGGGATTCAAGGCACTTAAAATACTTGTATTTATTTTTTCATTAAGTTCGCATACTGACACAAATTAATTAATTATATATTAACATTGCCTTGTCCTCCAAGCTAGGCAACCTGACTTTGTAGAACCATCGATCGACATAAAATGCAGCAGGAACGAGAATTTCTTGTTGGTTGGCATTGCCAGCTAGTCACCAGAATCAGTTCACCACCAAAGCAAAAGTCGTACGGCAACCAAAATATTAAATCTTTTATGCAACCACTACTTACTTGTGATGTTTTGATCCACAGGGTTTCTCCAAGCCAACCAATTTGACTTCGAGACTGGGGATAAATAGGGAATACACTAACACCCAAGATCGTTCGACACCAATAGGTGAAAATTATTTACAACCTCAACAAGTCGTACATAAAGCCACATGGAGCACAACGTGAGCATTGGTTGCACTCAATTACGAGCAACACAAGTAGCAAATTGATCCATTTTTTACATAAATTGCACTACATGCGGCATCCTCTAGCAGTTTTGAAATCTTTATCATAGTTGTATCACTTAAAAAATAAGGAAGCTGAATCTAGCAAGCGATCGACAAAACTTGTATACCAAAGCCACCACGAAGTCACTCGACCTAGTCACTATAGTCGTGTGAATCATGAATTGAAAGTGGTACATAAGCACCTGTGACTTTGAGAATCATTATCAATAATGGAGCACCTCGAACACTGCACGACATTGGAAGCTACAAAGTGGGTATTCCATTCGTAGGAAATATTTTTAATTCTCTCTCTAATCCTATTTTCATACGACAGGTTGACCATGGATGAAAATTATTCACTACTCTTAAAACCAAGGAACTTGACTTCAAGAGTGGGGGACAAACTGTATGTGCAAAAAACCGTCCTATGACTTAGAAATCCTTGGGACACACATTTTCCATTCGACATAAACACTAGCAAGCATTGGTAGTGTTTACCAATGCTTGCTAGTGTTTATGGCCTATTGGCCAATCTAAGGCTTTCAAGCCCCGGTCAGGCTTGTGAGCCCGTCAGACTTATGAGTCCTTTAGGTCGTATGGGACACGCATTTTCCGTACGACCTAAAGGCCTGTTGGCCAATCTAAGGCTTGTAAGCCCCGATCATGCTTGTGAGGCAGTACGACCTAAGGGCCTGTTGGCCCATCTAAGGCTTGTGAGGCCCGGTCAGGCTTATGAGCCCGTACGAGCTAAAGACTTGTAGGTCCATCTAAGGCTTGTAAGTCCTCGTCAGACTTGTGAGTCCGTACGACGATTAAGGCCTATTGGTCCATGTAAGGCTTGTGAGCCCGTCAGACTTATGAATCCGTAAGACAATTAAAGCATGTTGGCTCCATTTAGCTCCATATGACATACATGGACAATTAGAGCCCATCAAGCCTTGTAAAGCCCAAAGGTTGGGCTTTAATACAAAATAAGACTTAATTGTGTTTGACAAGAGCCTAATGGCCCAATACAAGTTTAATTATTGACAGCGTGCGCAACTCACGTGCCAAACATGTGAGCTATAATACTATAAATATGAGTAGTCCAAGCCTCTTGAATCTCTCTAGTCATTCTCCTGGTTCCACTTCTCTCTATAAAAATCTATTCACTTCTCTCACTATAAATTCCCCCTCCATCATTGGAATCGATCGTATGAGACCACCCCGGTGATCATCACTCATTCATTCGACCTAGTGTATATTCGCAGGTTGTCGAAGGTCTCAATCGACTTTTCCTTGGTTGTAGATTTTTGGGTCTACAATTTCAAAAATTGATTCTTTATGGATTCAATGGTTTCATCAATACTTTTTGCTTGATCAATCCATCTGGGCAGCTACTGCACATAAATCAACTTTACCACTGTGGAAATACATTATTTATCTTAAGGATATATGCTTCAATGTTTTGGAGGTGTGGCCAAGGTTTTCTTCAGATCCAAGAGTGGCATGGTACCTTTTCTCTATCTCGAAATGCCTATGAATTTTTCAGGATTAAAAGAGATAAGGTGGCCTTGAAGAGAGTAGTTTGGGAAGCTTGGTCTCTACCTAAGTTCTCTTTCATTTTGTGACTGGCAGTCAGGGGCCGCTAAAAACTAAGGATAGGCTACGGTTCATTCTGATTAATACCTATTGTAGTTTTTGCTAGAGGGAAGAGGAAACTCGTAGGATTTTTCTTTATGTGCCCTTGGGTTGATTCATTTTGGAAGAAATTAAGGGCATCGATCAAAGTCCAAAAGTGCTCATAAAATGCTTCGTAGTGCTTTCAGAGGGTTGCATGGTAATACAAAAGGTGTTACCACGAGAATGAAAAAGGCTTCTCTAAGTATTATGGTCTATCTTATTTGGCAAGAGTAGAACAAGAGGGTCTTTAAGAAAGCCTCCCAAGATATTGAGGTTATGGTGCATAAATTTCATATAATATTTTGTTCTATTCTTTACTTCAATGTTGCTTCAGAATGGATTCATAAACTCATGGGTCAGTGATCTTATTGGCTTTCATAGCTTATGGCTGGCTTCGTGGATGGATCTTTGGATTGACTGGATGATTTGGTTTTATTATTATGCTTTTTTTGTTGATCGTACCGATTTGAGTTGTGTTGTTGCTCAGCATTTTGGTGGGACACTAGTTGCTGCTATAGGATGGCTGAATTTGACATCTTTGGAGGTTAACGGTTCATACAGTCTGAGTTCCTTTCAAATGTGGATCTATATGCCTACCTCTTTTTCTGAATTATTTCTAGTTCTATTCTTGTGGGGACGAGAGTCAAACATGAGTGAGAGTGTGTGGGACAAATGATGTTAGTAAAAAGGAAACACAAGTGTTTGAGGGGACTTGTGCGAACCATATAAAATTCAGGGTGGCATGGTAAGGTTCTATTTTCAAACTAATTCTCTTTTTGTTTTGCAAGGTTTTAAATGGAGGCTTACTTTAAGGAACTGGATGCTCAAACAAATTTTGCACACCGTGTGTAATACTCCAAGTCTTTAGGCATGTTAAATAACAGGATTGGTTAGATTGAAGGTGAATAAGTGAAATGGAATTAGATAAAATCAAAATATGTTTCATAAATTCTATATGAGAAATAAAATTTATGAGCGAAAGAATTATTTAAATCGAAGGTAAGATGAAATTACCGTGAATTTTAGAAGTGAGAAATGGGATAATACAAATGAAGATATTCGTAATGGCAAGTTGGTAAATAATGGTGGTTGGTACGTGTAATTAAACTAGAAAGCGGGGGCATAAAGGTAAAAGGGGCTGGAAAACCAAATAACATAAAATAAAATAAAAAGATATTGGCACGAAAATCAAGAACCCTAATCTAGAAATTTGGGGAACGGCGGCGATCGAGAGGCGGTACGGAAATTCCACAACGGATTGAGACAAGTCCGATGTTGAAAGACAGATAATGGTGAGGCGAGTTCAATGAAGCCTGTTTCGAATTAAACGGAGGAGATTCAAGCAGGCAACGAATGTGGATTTTTAGGTTCATATATTTTCCCTAAACTTCTTCAATATTGTTCCTCCATTGTATGAAAATAGGTCTTTCAAAAGATCACGCAATTCTGGAAGTTTAATTCGGCCCTTCCCAAATCATAGGCAATATACTGGTGTTTGAGAACCAAGGTTTTTTAATCGTTCTTCGTACAATAAGATCGCCCCACAATATTGACATGTGTATATTGGCAAGCCAAGATTAAATTCATGGTTATCACTACCAGGCTTTCACTCTCTGGTATTTTAATATTTTTTACACACATAACTTTTAGAGTACCGACCTACGTGTTCTAAAAATCATATTATTTCTCATCTGACTCAAGCGTTAAATTCAACGCCAAAAAACAACAATCTCTGACCTGGCTCCTAACTAATGTGTTCTCATCTCAGCAGGACCATTGGCTACCGAAGAAGAAGAACTTTGCTGACAAGACCTAGTTTGAACGAGCTAATACATGTCAAAACACGACTGGTTTTGTACATGATCAGATCGTCTGTGGGAAATGTTGATTTCCTCTAACAACAAATCATGGTTCGAACTAGGAGCAATAGAGGCGAACAACACGCTGAGCCTACTGCCGTTGGAGGGAATGCTCGTACCGACCAACTAGGCCAGCAGCAGCTTCAGAATCAACTCGCCCAGCTTATGAGAAAAATGACCAAGCTTGTTCAGAGGATGTATTGGATTCATGGGCAAAATATTGCACCACCACCTCGAGAGTGTACTCCTCAGGAATCTAAAGAGCGAAATTCTCAGACTGGAGAATCCGATAATCACCACCGAGAAAGGTCTTCAATTGGTACCAGCCGACGAACTCGTCCTACTCGTACATGAGGGGATAGTAAGTTCATTAAGGACGTGGTTGATCAGAAAATCACTGCCATGCAAGAGCGCCCACTCTTTGACACCATGGATTGGGATAGGAATCTTATTTCTCTGGCGCCACAGATACAAAGTGCTCGAATATCGAAGAACTTCAAGGTGGCTAACGTCAAAAAGTACAGGGGCAAAGGAGATCCTTTAGATCACGTCATAGGCTTCCAAACTATGATGGAGTTTCAATAAGCCTCCCCCGAGGCATGTTGCAAAAGTTTCCCTGTTTGTTTAGTGGGAGTGGCAAGAAGATGGTTTAAAGCTCTCTCTCATAGAAGCATACACAGTTTTGATGACCTCATTAATAGGTTCGTGGCACACTTTGCAAGTTCTCAGCTTGTGAAGAAGATCGACGCCACACTTGTCACTATTCGCCAGAAGCCTAACGAAAGTCTTCGAGAATTTGTCACTAGGTTTAACAGTGACTGTTTGGAGATCCCTGACCTCCAACCAATCCTTGCCATCACCTCCTTTACTACAGGAGTTCGGCATACAACGCTGAAACAGTCCCTACCTAAGAAGCACCCTAGGAACATTCCTGAGTTCTCTCCAGGGTAGAGAAATACATAATTGTTGACGAGATGATGGCAGCACCACATGCCACTGACAAGTCCCTGACAGATCCCCCTCAAGGAAGAGGAATAGCACTAACCGATTGATAGGGGATAAGAAGCATAATGAAGGTGGTAAATCCTCTTCTCACCAAGATAACTGATCAAAGCCAATACGGTACGAATCTTCCACTCCTTTCAACACCTCCCTAATGAAGGTTTTAAACGAAATAAAAGACCGAGATGTTGTTATTTGGCCTCCAAAGTTGAAGCTCACTCCCAGAAGAAAAGAGAGTGACAAGTACTATAAGTTTCATCGAGGGCCAGGCCATGACACTGATGAATGTCGTCAGCTGAAGGACGAGATAGAGAATCTCATCTAAAGGGGCTATTTCAAGAATTTTACTAACACGGTAGGAGAGAAAAGGGGACGAGATGAAAAAAAGGATATAAGAGATGACCAACGTGAATATAAAGTTGATGATAGACGACAGAGAAGGCGACGAGATAACTTTCCTTGGGGTAGAAATCGAGGAACTGCTGGAACCATTAGAATGATAGTTGGTGGACTTGCATCTGAAGGAGAAACATCTTCTTGAAGATAATCATATGCTAGAGCAGTTCATCAAGTGTTTTACCAAAGGATGAGGATGCAAACCGACGATGAGAAGATTGTGTTCTCAAACAAATATGGGGATGGACTTCATCAACCTTATGATGACGCTCTCGTCATCAATGCTATCATAGCCAATTATACAGTGAAGAAAATCGTTGTTGATAACGAGAGCGCTGCAGATGTCCTCTTCTATCACGCGTATAAGCAGATAAATCTTCTGATAAAATTTTGAAGAAGTTCTTGTCCCCACTATACGATTTTACGAAAGAACAAGTCATTCCCACTGGAATGGTTACTCGACCCATAACCTTAGGGACACATCTGAGAACAAAATTTTTGATGGTGGAGTTTTTGGTCGTAGATGTTAAAACCCCATATAATGCCCTCATTGGTCGACTATTGCTTTATCAAGCTTGGGTTGTTGTTTCCACATACCATCTCAAAATGAAGCTCGCTACTCGCAAGGGGATTGGCGAGGTGAGAGGTGACCAAAAACTTGCCCGCCAAATGTACCACACTGAATTAAAGGATAAGAAGAAGCCAGTTTCAACTCTGGAACTATTCGATGTCTGAGATACCATTATTCAAAAGCCCACAGTTGTCGAAAAAGCTCATTCCCATCATAGTTAAACAGGGCACAGAAATAAAACTCTACCATGGATCCGAGCTAACTAGATACCTGAGTGCAAACATAACACGTTTGCCTTTTCAGAATATTGACACATTTGCATGGAATCCAGATGAGATGCCGGTCATACGTGTGGATGTCATCACACATCACCTTAGTATAAAACCTTGTAGCCGACCTATAAAGTAAAAGAAGAGAAACTTTGCCTTAGACAGGCAAGAAGCCATTAGAACCGAGGTGGGTAAAGTTCTCGATGCCAGATTCATACGTGACGTACAATACCCAGAGTGGCTTGCTAACGTAGTGATGGTGGCGAAACCCAATGGCAAGTGGCGCATGTGTGTAGATTTCACCGACCTAAACCAAGCTTGCCCCAAGGATCGTTACCCCTTCCCAAGATTGATCAATTGGTGGACGCTACCTCAGGAAAAGGGCTCCTCAGTTCTCGAAGCATACTCAAGATACCACCAAATTCAAATGAACAAAGGTGATGAAGAGCATTTTTCATTCATCACTTCTAAAGGTACATATTGCTACCAAGTGATGCTTTTTGGGCTGAAAAATGTTTGGGCCACCTATCAGTGGTTAGTCAATAAAATATTTGTACTGCTGCTCGGAAACACTGTAGAAGCATATGTGGACAACATAGTGGTAAAGAGTAAAGAAGAAAAGGATCATACATTTGACTTAAAAAGTGTTTTCAAAATTCTAAAAAAAATATGGAATGAAGTTAAATCTCGAAAAGTGTGCTTTTGGAGTCTCTTCGGGAAAATTCCTCGATTTTCTCATATCTAAACAAGGAATCCAGGTAAATCCTGAAAAAGTTGAGGCTATAATCAACATGCAAGATCCAATGAACAAAAAGGAAGTTCAACAGCTGACTAGCCGAATAGCAGCTCTTAGTCGCTTCCTTGCCCGTTCAGGAGATATCTGTTGCAGGCACTTTTTCAATGCTCTTAAGAAAACTGACGATTTTCAATTAAGTGATGAATGTAAGATATCATTTGAAGAATTGAAATCTTACCTCAGTCAACCACCGCTGCTTACCTCTCCCATCAACGGGGAGCTATTGTTTCTATACCTCGTCACCACTGACCATACTATAAGTGTTTTATTAGTACGGGAAGAAGAGAAGATTCAAAAGCCAGTCTATTACACCAGCAAGGTCTTGGTAGGAGTATAAATCATATATAGTCGAGCAGAGAAGTTCCCCTTAGCTTTGGTAACTGCTGCAAGGAAGTTAATAGCGTATTTTCAAGCCCACATTGTCATGGTTCTTATCGACCAACCATTGAAAGACATACCAAAGAAGTCGGACACTTCTGGTAGACTAATAAAATGGTCGATGGAGTTTAGAAAGTTCGACATCTACTTCGAACCCCGAAAAGCCATCAAAGCCCAGGCGCTTGCAGATTTTATCACTGAGTGTGAGCCTCCACTCAAGGATGAAGATAAGAAACCATGGGAGCTATTTGTTGATGGATCCTCAAATCAAGAAGGAAGTGGGGTAGAAATCCTACTTCTTGGATCAAGAGTCATACGTACTGAACACGCTCTTTGGTTCCAGTTTAAATCCTCAAACAACAAGGTAGAATATGAAACCCTCATTACAGGTCTTAAACTAGCAATAGAACTTGAGTAAAATACCTGATCATTAACAGTGACTCGCAGCTCGTGACCGAGCAAGTGAAAGACGAATATGTGGCGAAGGGTTCTAACATGATCATATATCTCTCCAAGGCTAAGGAGCAGATGGGCAAAATAGCAAAAGTATAAATAATGAGAGTGCCCCGAGAGAAGAATCAGCAGGCCGATGTACTGGTTCGGTTAGCCTCGATTACAAATTAAGAAGAAGCAACTTCAGTAAGGATCGAAATCCTACCAAAATTGAGCATGGCGATGAAAGCCATCACCGAAATCAATTCAGGACGGTCTTCGATGGACCCCATAAAGCTTTCCTCAGTGAGGGAAAGTTCTTAGAGGACAAAAATGAGGCAAGGAGTCTCTGAGCAAGAAGCGCAAAATACTCCATCATACAAGGTGATTTTTACAGACGATTTTACACCCTTCTGTATCTCGAGTGTCTTGCTCCTCGAGAATCCGATTATGCTCTCTAGGAAGTCCATGAAGGGATATGTGGGAGTCATGCGGGGGCAAGGACTCTAGCCAATAGAGTCTAACAATGCGAATATTATTAGTTGACCATTAAGAAGGATGCCCAAAATTATGTCAAAAGATGTGATAAGTGCCAACGTCAAGCTAACACACTCCGTTTACCTCTAGTCGAACTAAAGAGTACACAAAATCCATGTCCATTTGCACAATGGAGACTCGATTTTTTGGGACCTTTTCCTCGAGCAATAGGACAAAGGACATTCCTTATTGTGCCTGTGGATTACTTCACAAAGTAGGTAGAAGTTGATCCACTAGCAACCATCATCGAACACAAAGTCAAGGACTTCATCTGGAAGATGATCATATGCTGATATGGGATACCTCGGGTAATCATCACTTACAATGGATGACAGTTTGTCGGTAATTCCATTCGAGAGTTTTACAAAGATCTTGGAATCACTCTTATGATTACTGTTGTCGCCCACCATAGGCTAATGGACAAGTAGAGGTCACAAACCGAATAATCCTACAAGGCCTTAAAGCTCGTCTAGACCAAGCAAAAGGAGAGTGGACCGAGCAGCTACACAACATCCTATGGCTTATAGAATGACACCAAGAACCTCAACTGGATAAATGCCTTTCTCACTTACATATGGAATTGAAGCAGTCATTCCTATTGAAATTGGTGTTACTAATCCTCGGGTTGAAGGGTTTGTTGAGAACGAGAACAATGAGTTACTCTTTAACAATCTTGACTTGAGGAAGCTCGTGAAGAAGCTCAGATCTGAATAGTGGCTTACAAGTAGTGAACAGTTCGGTACTTCAACAAATGAGTCCGAATAAGAAAATTTTCAGAAGGAGATTGGGTCTTGAGGAAGGCTATAGTAGTTGGCAAACACCTAGGCAAGCTCGGGGAGACATAGGAAGGACCATATCGAGTTATTAGAGTCACGCTCGATGGAACTTACAAGCTTGGGGATCTAGATAAACCAAGGGAGATGAGACCTTGGAACGCAAAAAACCTCCGCCGATATTATATTTAAGTTTTGTTTCCTAGTATTTGTTTAGCTCTAAATGTTTACTTTCAACAATATAGCATATCCCTTGCATGGGACCTATAATTTCTTTTAAATAAACTCGACATGTTTACGACCGAAAATTCCTGATCGGAGCTTATCGTAATACTGGGTCCAAGGAATTAAATCAATTGGCATTACAGCTTGGATTGCTAAGCTACAATGCTCAGCTCATCAATTTTACTTTTAATCACAGCTAAGCAATTGTCGGCTATGATGACCGAGCAAACGAGTACATCACAACTTAAAATAACTAAGTTACAGTGGTTTTCCCGGATGACTGTTACAACCCCTTATATGGTTTACAATGGTTAAGTTAAACAAAATCTACGATTCTAAGGCGCAATGCTACTACAGATTAATCGGGAATAAATATGGTGGTTGTTACAGTAAGAAAGAAAATTATACTACAACAATATGAGCATAGCAATGATAATATTATCGATTAATAATATTAAATAAAGTAATGAAATTGTTATTACAATGCGAGGAAAAATTTAAAAGAAAAAAAGGGGGGGATTCTTTAAGCTTTTTCTTGAGGAGATCGGAGAGGAGAGCTCTAATTCTTAGCTTCATGACCCTTCTTTGGGGAGCGATTAGCAGAAGGAGATGTGGTTGTAGGAGCAAGGGTAGAAGGATCACCTTCAATATCGACATAGGCATCTATGCCCTTTTCATAGGCATCCTCACTAACCTCTTACAGTTCTTGATATTGCCTGTAAGCATCTTGATGATCCACGCCCACTTCATCCTTCCAACCAGGTAGGGACATATCTCCTCCAAGGCATCCGAACTCGTTCTGGAGAAGACACCCGAGAATATTTGATGGCCACTTGGTAGCAGAAGAAGCCTTCCCGCTGAAGAAGGGATTGAAATTCCTTTGAATCTTGAAACTCTTTAAAACTGAGCTGATGACCCTCCTCAAAATCTCATGCTCATTCGGACTTAGCAATGGAAGAGAGTCTGCTGATCTTCTCTTCGGTCGAGGACAGTGATGTTAGCAGTCTCCTCGGCCTCCTTGGAGTTCTGCAACTCTTGCCGACACAAATTTATAACTTTCTCGGTGCAGTCTAGGGCACCTTTGACAAGGAACATATCCCGGTCATGGCTGTTAAACCTGATGGTCGTGTCCTTGATGTCCAAGGTAAGACCGCCGTAGAGGGAAGTCAGCCGTGTTCATAAAATTGAGAATAAGGTTAGTTATCCTAGACCGATCAAAATGATAAAGGAAAAATACAACTAAAAACTCAAACGAGCACCAACCTCAGCTAGTTTCGTCATCGTTCCGTATACCCTCTCCTCAATTGATAGCTCCGAGATGCGCTGTCAGTCAGAAGGAGGGGAAAAGTTTTCAACCATTTCAAGTGCCACCCCCGAATTGGTGACATTTTCAGATACCCTAACATCCCATTGAGGGTTATGGATGTCAGCCATGATTAGTGGAGAGGACGCAGACCGAGTAGTCATAGCTTGGGCAGGAGGAGGAGAGACTTGGACAAACCTGGGGTAGGCAATACCGAAGGAGGGAGAAATGGCTGGAAATTTTTTCCTTGTTCCATAATCTAGAAAGGGTTGTTTGGCTTGGTTTGTGCAAGACTTTCATCATCAAGAAGGAATTATTGGTGCAACCAAACAAGCCCAAGCCAAATGAGATATTTTTACAAAACGATTTCTAAGGGCTCTATAATGAATGGTGGAGATTTATTTGGTTTGAATTAATGAAGGGTCAAGATTAAAAGAAGAAGGGAGGGCCAAGATCAAGACTTAATTTTTATCCAATGGCCAAGATTATTTTGTCTTGAAAAGAAGAAGAGAGGGGTTTGGCTTGTGTTGGAAGTTGGAAGAACATTTGTAAAAATTGGCTGAGTCTTTGAACTTCAAATCCTCTCAACTTCAAATCTGGATTCAAGCTTCTTCCTAGAGATCTCTTGCGAAAAATCTGATTATCATCAACCTATCATCTTCCTATTTCAAAAGAGAGATCCAAAAATCTATCAAGAACCCATTATTTCTCATTCCACCCGTGGGTATTCCTTTTGGTGTTCTTGAGTGGTTTTTCAACTAAGCTTCCCCTAATCTCATCTATATCTTCTTGAGAGCTTTGTGTGAATTTGTCGTAGAGTGATTGCCACATCTTGAGCCTATTCTTAACCATATTCGTGAGCATCATCTCTAGTCTTTGTGATAGTTCCTCAACCAAAATAGCTTTGAGCTAATCTTGAGAGAACCTTGTGCCTAAACACTTGTAAAGTCCTTTTGTGGACAAAACCTTGTTAGGTTGTGAGATAAGTTTGGGGTACAACTTGAAAACCCTAGTTCTTGGTTATCTTGAAACATTAGTTGTAAGAGTTTGGGGTTAGCTTACCTAAAACCCTAAGTTGTTGGTGAACTTGGAAAAACATCATTCATTAGTTGATTTAGATAGAAATGAATATGATCATATTTCGGCATGTACTAATGCACAAGAAATTTGGAACATGTTAGAGTTAAAGCATGAAGGAACAAGTCAAGTTAAATATTCTAAAATTGACATGTTTGTGCATCAATTTGAATTGTTTAAAATGCTTGATGGTGAATGCATTAGTGACATTTTTGCTAGATTGACAAAAATATGCAATGAATTGAATTCTCTTGGAAAGCCTTATGCTAATGTAGATAAAATGTAAAAGATCCTAAGAAGCCTTCCAAGATCATGGAGTGAAAAGGTCACCGAAATCAAGGAAGCAAAGGATTTGAGAACCTTGAAGATGGAGAAGCTCATTGGAAGCCTAATGACTTATGAATTGGAAGTGATCAATAGAGTTGATGAAGATGCTCCCATGAAGAAAAATATTGCATTGGCCGTGACTTCCAAGCCCAAATCCAAGGAGTCCATCGATTATTCCAAGGAAGAGAAGGTTTCATCAAGTAGTGAGAGTGAAGATAGTGATGATGAGATGGCTATGATGGTCAAGAACTTCAAGAAGTTTGTGAAGAACAAAAGAGGTGGTTTCAAAAATAGAAAGTTCAAGAGTAAGGAGAAAGAGAAAGAGAAACCTACTTGCTTCAATTGTGGCAAAGTAGGATACTTCATTGCTGATTGCCCCAAAGCATCCAAGAAACATCACAAAGTGAAAGGCAAGGAGAAGAAAATGGCATTGAAAGCAACATGAGATGATTCATCATCAAGCTCTTCAAGCGAGGATAAGATTGAGCATAAGGCACATTTTCACCTCATGTAAAAAGGGGAGAAAGTTGACTCATGTTCTCAGGATGAGATGGTAAAAGAATCTTCTCTTTTAACCTGTGATGAATGATATGCTAATTATGATGAATTATGTGATTCTCATGGTATGTTTCTTAGAAAGTGTAAGCATCTCAAAAAGGAAAATGCTAGACTTATGAATCTTGATGAAATGCATGCTAATAAGCTTTAAGTGGTTAATGCTAAGTATGATGTTCTTTGTGTTAAGTTTGATAATATGACTATTGAGCATGATGCTTTGATTGATGCAAATAAATGCTTAAAAGGAAAAATGCCTATCATTTATCAAAATGCTTGTATGACCGAATACACTATTTTGAATATGCATGATTATGATTATCTTAAAGCTAGGGTGCTTGAACTAGAAGAAGAATTGAAATCATGGGATGATCATAAGTGCATTATGCTTTCTAACACTAAATCCTTGGAGGATGAACTTGATTTGATGAAAGAAAAGAATAGGATGTTAGAAATACAATTAGCTAAGTTTGTCATGAGTTCACTAAAACTTGATGAAAAGTTAGCTTCTTGAAGGCATTATCTTGATAGAAGTGGACTTGGTTATGATTCTTTGTCTCTTGATGGAACTAAACATGAGATTCAAAACTCAATTAAGTTGGTGAAACCTATTTATGGTTCAACCAATACATATATGACCATAGGAGACTCAGCTAAGGCTTCAAAAGCTAAGGCCAATGATGCACACCCCTCAGGTGGAGCATCATCATCTAGGGCATCATATCCTAGAGTGAGGAAAACAAGGATCAAGAAAGTTTGGGTGCCTAAATATATGAAATATGATGACAGACTTGATTATGCAAAGGTTGCTTAGATTGAATGTTTATGCTATTGTGGCTAACCCTCAAGGATCCAAAGTTTGGATACCTAAAGTATCTTGAACAACATTGGTTAGGTGTGCTTAAAGTCTTCTTCTAAGCCATACCAATGGTTTTTGGTTAGTGGTTGTTCAAGGCATATGACTGGTGATCGATCCTTATTCACATCTTACAAGGAGAAGAAGGATGGTGGATATGTCACTTTTGGAGACAATTTCAAAGGAAAGATCCTAGGCATAGGATCGGTTGGTAATGAAATTTCAGGTATTGGAAGCATTGATGTTTCAAAGTATAATGATCCTAATGCTAGCCGTGAGCTAGATATTGATATGGATGAAGCACCATTGGTGGAAGGCCTTAAGGAGATGAAAATTACCAATGATTCTACACCAAATGTACAAGATGAGGAGCATCCCATGATTATTAATGTTGATCAAGTTGCTCAAAATAATAATATGGAGCAATCAAGTACTACTCAATCTCAAGGCAATAGGATTCAAGGTGAAGGTCAAGCACAAACATCCTAAGGAGCTTATTATTGGAGATCCAAACAAGGGCATTCAAACAAGATCAAAGTTGAATTCGATGGTCAATTCTAATCTCTTAAACTTATATGCTATGATTTCTATAATAGAACCTAAATGTGTTAAAAATGTATTTTTAGATGAAGATTGGATTTTTGCTATGCAAGAAGAACTTGAACAATTTGAAAGAAGCAAGGTTTGGGCACCTTTTCCAAAACCTAAAGACCATAAGAACAAAATGGGTGTTTAGAAATAATCTGAATGAGAATGATGAAGTGACTGGAAACAATGCTAGATTAGTGGCTCAAGGGTATTGCCAAGAAGAAGACATAGATTATGATGAAACCTTTGCACCGGTTGCAAGGTTAGAAGATATTAGACTTTTATTAGCTTTTGCATGCTATAAAGGTTTTAAAAATTTTCAAATGGATGTTAGGAGTGCTTTCTTAAATGGTGTGATAAATGAAGAAGTGTATGTTAAACAACCACCCTGTTTTAAATCTAAAGAATTTCCTAATCATGTTTACAAATTAGATAAAGCATTGTATGGCTTGTAGCAAGCATCTAGGGCTTGGTATGAAAGACTTAGTAAATTCTTGTTAGAAAATGAATTTTCTTGTGGAAGTATTGATAATACTTTGTTTATTAAGTGTAAAGGTGATGACATGTTGATTGTGCAAATCTATGTTAATGACATTATATTTGGTGCTACATTGGAATCAACGTGTGATGAATTTTCTATGTGCATGAAAAGTAAATTTGAAATGTCTATGATGGGTGAGTTGACATATTTCCTAGGATTGCAAATTAGACAAACCACACATAACATTCATATAAGTCAAACTAAATACACTTATGACTTGCTTAAAAGGTTTGGTATGGACTTGTCTAAAGAATGTTCTACACCAATGGGGGTGACCTCCAAATTAGAAGTCGACCTTAAAGGCAAAGAGGTGGATCAAAAGATGTATAGCTCTATGATTGGTGGCTTACTTTATTTGACCGCTTCTAGACCGGATATCATGTTTAGTGTGCGTATGTGTGGTAGATGTCAATCTAATCCTAGATAATCACACCTCATAGTAGTTAAAAGAATATTAAGATATTTGAAAGATACACCAACTCTATAGTTATGGTATGATAGAAAATCTTCATTTGACTTACATGCTTTTAGTGATTCCGATTATGGAGGTTGTAGAATTGATAGGAAGAGTACAAGTGGTACATGTCAATATCTTGGGAATATGCTTATATCTTGGTTTTCAAAGAAACAAACATGTGTTGCTCTAAGTACAACCGAAACAAACATGGCTAAGTCTTTGAGCTTTAAAGCCTCTCTACTTCAAATCTGGATTCAAGCTTCTTTCTAGAGATCTCTTGCTAAAAATCTGATTATCATCAAGCTATCATCTTCCTATTTCAAAGAGAGATCCAAAAATCCATCAAGAACCCATTATTTCTCATTCCACACGTGGGTATCCTTTTTGGTGTTCTTGAGTGATTTTTCAACAAAGCTTCTCCTAATATCATCTATATCTTCTTGAGAGATTTGTGTGAATTTGTCATAGAGTGATTGCCACATCTTCAGCCTATTCTTAACCATATTCGTGAGCATCATCTCTAGTCTTTGTGAGAGTTCCTCAACCAAAATAGCTTTGAGCTAATCCTGAGAGAATCTTGTGCCTAAACACTTGTAAAGTCCTTTTGTGGACAAAACCTTGTGAAGTTGTGAGATACGTTTGGGGTACAAATTGAAAACCCTAGTTCTTGGTTATCTTGAAACCTTGGTTGTAAGAGTTTGGGGTTAGCTTGCCTAAAACTCTAAGTTGTTGGTGAACTTGGAAAAACATCATCCATTAGTGGATTTGGAAATCCTAAGCTTGCAGGCTTAGATATTAGATGTAGGATGAAGGACTCTCCGAACCACTATATATCCTTGAGCACTTTATTATTTCTTTCTTTAATTGATTTTGTGTGTTGATCATTTTCTTGAGGTTGTTAATTGCATTAGAGGAGGTTTCTCTAAACTATTAGGACACACTTTTAATTGTTAATTATTTTGGAACATCAATCTTTCCGTGCATAGTTCATATAGCTAGACTTCGATCTGAATTTTTGATATAGTGTTCACTAAGGGGTTTACATATTGCATACCAATTTTCGTTACATTTTGACTTGAATTGATAGGTCAAATAGTTTTTATCATTTTGGTGTGCATATTTGATTTGAACACTAATCTGTTCATGTACTGTTCATATAGCTAGACCTTGAATTTTGATCTAAATTTTTGATATAGTATTCATTAAGGTGTTTTTATATTGCACATCAACTTTCGCTACATTCCAACTTGAATTGCTAGGTTAAATTGCTTTTATCAATTCGGTGTGTAGATTTGTGTTTATTGACATTACATTGTGAGTTTTGTGCATTTGTTAGGTAAAAATTCATTATATATTATATCACATATTTTAGTTGACTTAAATTTGTGTAGGATAATCATAAGATGCCAATATTGCATGTTATGTGATATTTGATAATCAATTGTTAAATTATAAAAAGGGGATTGCCTTTGCAATTTGGGAACACAATTCACACCCCCCCCCCCCCCTCTTGTGTTTGCCTAGGTTTTTCACAATTTCCATTGCTTGACTTCAGGCACGGTATTATCCTAGTCGGTCTCTTTGTAGCACTCAACTATAAAATCAGCCAAAGCTTGTGCCTTAATGGCCTACCTTGGTTAAAATTTGATGTCAAACTCTCCCAATTTAATAGCCCACTTCACCAACCTCCCTGAAGTGTCCGACTTTTGGAGTACATTCTTGAGTGGCTGATCTGTTAAGACGATTATTGTATATGCTTGGAAGTAAGGCCTCAACTTCCTAGCTGCCACTATTAGTGAAAGAGTAAGTTTCTCAACTTGGGTGTACCATATCGCTGCATCTATCATAACCTTGCTAACGTAATACACCGGTCTCTGCACCTTGTCTTCCTTATTTACTAGCACTACACTGACCGTATGTTGTGATATTGCTATGTAAAGATACAAAACTTATCTCAATTTTGGAAAAGTCAAGAGTGGAGACTGACCAAGGTAGTCTTTTCAAAGGCCTTTTGGCACTCATCTGTCCACTTGAATTCCTTGTCCTTCTTTAATGCCTAAAAGAATGGTCGGCACTTGTCTCCTGACCGGTCTCGGACTTCCTGAGGATTGGTCACCTCGCTTCCAGTTCTTCCTTCTTGATTTCTTATCACTGCTTGGTCGGCCGCCTCTCGACCCTTGTAGGCAGCCCTTGTCACTTAAGCCCTTTGCTCGGTCAGGGGAGTGGCCTTGATATACTTCTTAGTCCTAGCAAGAAGTTCGTCCATAGTCTGGGGTGCATTAGGGATCTCCAAGCATATCTCGTTGAACCTCCCTATAAAGTCTTGAAATGACTCCTTTCTTTTGTGTTTAATTACCATCAAATCTTGGTTATAGGTCTTTGGCTTCCTGGCACTTGTGAATTGGAGATTGAACTTCCATGAGAGGTCTTGAAAGCTATAGATACTGTGCCTTGGATGTTCAATGAACCAATTCCAAGCTGGTCTAATAAGTGTGGAGGGAAATGCCTTGTATAAAATTACATCCGAGGCTCCCCGACATTCCATTATAGACTTGTATCCCTTGACGTGGTCATAGGGAGCCTAAAGTCATGAGGTATCTCATTCTTAAGAATGTCCCTAGACAAAGGAGTCATGGAACTATCCCACATCTCATTACTGATATTTCACCCTTGCAGGGCTGCCAACTTGCGGTCTACCTCTTGAAGATATTTGTTTACATCCGCATTGATGTTGGAGTGATGCGTGTTCGTTCTAGTGCTGGTGTTGGAGTTCCCGTCTCGGTTCTCATCCCTTATCTTACTTCTGGAGTCTTAGAGCGAGAGTTTCTATCATCTTCGTTCCTTTGAGTCCCGTGAGGTGGGACTCGTTGATTAGTCGTCATCATCTCAGTGACCAGATGTACTTGTTGCTAGAGCTGATTAAAATGTTCAGCATTAATAGGAGGATCAGCTGCCTCCTATGTTCGTGCCTGTGGGTTTCTCTACCTTTGACTTGGGGTGCTCCCAAGGGTGCATTCTGTCTTTTGATGTTCTCCAAATTTGGGAATTGTTACTCAGTCTCATCCGCTGGATGTTGAGCATGAGAGGTCTTAGGATTATTCACTTTGGTTCTCCTAGGTCTAACCATTGTGAGTTAGGGAATTAGAGTTTCCCACAGATGGCGCCAAAGTTATGATATCAAAAAGGTGTCAGTTCCAAGAAGACGATTAGTCGATTAGACCTATTTCCTTGTACGACAACCGTGGGTGAAGATCCTTCCTGCGTAATAAGCAAACGTGAGCTAAAGGCCGCACCAGAAGTTGTCCTCTAGCATTGGCGCTCCGACTCTTAAGTCAGTTTGTACTCTAAAGCAAGGAGAGCTGGCTAGACCAGAGCTCTCTATAAGCAAAAGTACAGATTGTGATTAGATTTTTCATACCTAACTTTGAGAGCCATATATAGAAGTTGAGGAATCTAAATTTGACTAATATTATGACTCTCTCTTATTTGCATCCACACCGTTGATCTCTATATGGAGTTTGAGCCTTAACAGGACTCTTCTCTCAGTAGGATTTAGAATCATCTTCAAGGTTGATCTCCTAATCATGGTAGGAAACTATGCTCTGTTGATTTCTTCCTCGGTAGGCCGAGGTGCTATCCTTGGTAGGACATTGATCGGCATTCTCTCATACTACGGTGCTCACCTTGGTAGGGCGTTGTGGCTTATTAGCCTTCCCTACCGAGGTGACCTTCTTGGTTAGGCAAGGTTGCCTCTTGAGCCTATCCAGCCTAGTTCTTATGGGACACGTGTCAAAACCTTATTGGTAGGAATATTTGGGTAATATGAGAGAGTTAAATAAATCCGTGAAAATTCATGCAAGTGCTATTGCCTTTTCGCATTCACATAACGTATCACACTGGTAAAAGAATCAAGTTTACATACTGCAAGGATAGTAAGCACTTTGGTAAATGGCAGCATTATTGAAGTTTACTTTCATGGATGTGAAAAAGATCTTAACAGTTGCATTCATACAATTTTTGCTATGGTAAATGACAAAATTTATCAAGTTTTCTGACATGTATAACAGAATTATGCAAATGAAACAAATAATATACATGCCGTGTAAGTTTTTCCTCATTGGACACACCAATTGATGACTAATAAACCAAGTAACCCAAGTAACAAAAGCTGAAAACAATTACGGTACACATCAGGGATGAAAGCTTACAGATTCGATATGTAAACAACGTATTTATTTGTTCCTAATGATTTTGTTTATTTTGTTTACCGACAGATTATCAATGGATTTAAAAAAAAATTAACTTTTTTATCAACGGAAAAATTAGCGACGGATTAAAATCTGTCGGTAAATCCGTCGTTAATTTACTAATGAAAATAAATTTCGTCAGTGTTTGATTAGCGACGTGCGTTTTACCGACGGAACAAAATCCGTTGGCAATCAATATTAGCGTCGGTAATCTGCGAAATTCTTGTAGTAAACGAAGAACGAACATCAATCATGAAAAACGAACGTAAGCAAAAATGTCCAATCAAAATTAGAGAATTGCAAAAATCTATATAGTCAAGATCCGTTGAAAAATGGAAATATGAAAATTCAAACTATAAGCATACATGATGTAGGGAAAATAGAAGGCCTGTACAATTTTTATTTTATTATAAGAGGATGGTAAAATGTAATGCAGAGAAGATAAATAACATGGTCTGTCAATGCATTTAGAGGTAAAAACGAGAATAGGACAATGGATTTTAGAATCGGAATGATGCTGAATCGTTAACAAATCCACTATTATAATTGCAGAGTTAAATAAATTCATCAAAATTCATGCGAGTGATGTCACCATTGGTATAAAAATCGAGCTTATATACTGCAAGGATGATGAACACTATGGTAAATGACAACATTTATAAAATCTTCTTTCATGGATGTGTATCCCAACATGGGCCAGAAGAGAAGCCCACCGCAAGAGAATGTTTTATTGTACTAAAAGGAAGTTTTAAAAACCCACTGCAAGATAAAATTTTACTATGCTAAAAGGCAGTGTTTATAAACTTTAGTGTGTATCTCAAAATGAATAAAAACAGAAAATAGTTGGAGTGTATAAAGTTGAATGAAGTCAGAATTCAAAGAAATAGAAAAATTAAAAAGAGCAATTAGTACTGTTCAACAGAAAAAATAACATATTTGTGCAATCGCTTTGAGACATTAAAACAGTCCAAAAGAATAGCAAATGTGCAGGATTCACATCTCTTGATATTAAGCGAGCTTCGTAAAAGAAAAAACCTCACGAATGGCAGGAATATCAATCTCCTATTCTTAAAATAGCTGTAAAGAATATCCTTTGGGGTTGAATAATAACTGGTGGAAAAGGGTAAAAGAAAAGGTCCAAACAGCTTCGTACAGAGGAAGATCTAGGCATTGTTATGGGATAAGTGATAGTACGTATTATAGGTAAAAGTTGAGTTTGATGACATGTTAGAAATGATAGTGTTCGGTGTGCTAAGTGGTCTCGTATGATGGCACTTGATCAAAAACTTGATTGAACCCAAACTATGTTGGCTTCTACTGAATTAATACATATGGGAACTTTGCAAGAACCTGTCACAGGAGTTATTCTTCGGCTCATAACTGCAAGTCCCAAGAGACTAAGAAAGCTATCACCTTCACGATGTTGGGCATCTCTGGTGAAGCTAATAGTCCATGAAAGCCCAAAATGGGTAGTAGAGAAATTATCACTTACTCTTTTAGTTGTTTCCTACTTTTAATTTTTTGATCCAACACACTACCACCCTAATAACTCTACTCTACGCATGCCCAAATCATCTTACGCCTACCCTAGATCAAATACTGTTATTTCTTATCCTTTCCTTACTTGTGTTGCTACAAGACCAATTCAACATTGTCATTTACTAATCTATGCCGTACATAATGAAGACATAAAAGAATACGCACTGTTTAAGCAACGATAGCACTATAATCAGCTACGTAAAAACAAAATAAAACTAAAACCACATAATGAAGTTGAAAGAGGGTAAACACAGTTTGAGCAAAGTTAGTACGACAAACAGTAACGGGTAAACCGAAAAAAAAGGAGAGAAAAAGAACGCAAAGGTAGTACCACTGCAAAGGAATTACATGTTGGAATTGAAGCAAAACGAACATACTGAAAGCTAGAAATGATCACATAATAGCAAGCTTAGCCTTACCAATTACAGGTAGAATAAGCTCGAGAATAGAGAGGCTGTGCAGTGCAGTTGTAGCAACATAGTTGACAAAGTTAAAGCCTAACGAAAACCAATTCACACGGAGGAAGTCCAATCAAGAGATGTGACTTGATGGTTGACTAGATTCATGAACCACAACAGATTTTTGGTGCACGTATTAATAAAAAGGTTGCTGCAAACTCGCGGATATCGTCGCATAGAAAAACAGCTAACCACGCACGTTTCTCTCAGAGAAAAAAGTATACGCCATGATACAAACAAACAGGCGTATGCGACCCAGACAATGACGTGTATCTTCGAAGTAGACGACGTCAATTTGCTTCAACGATTCTTGTGTCCAAACTAACCACTGACGGAAGTACGAAATTGACAATGAACTCGCCGGCAGAAGCGTGGAAAACCACCAAGTATATATATATATGATATGATATGATGATATGATGATATGATGATATGAACTGTTACAAACCTATGCCATGCTCTATTTTTGCATCATTATGTAACATTTTATATTTTAGGTTACGGTTTTTTATTATATGTTTTAAAAAAATAGCTTAAATTTGTTTTATAATCATTTTTTATTATTTAATTTTTTAACAAATATTTATTGGTTGTTATGCATGTTGATTAATCAAAACTACTTCCAAATCAAAAATATCTTTCATTATTGTGGTAGGCAAGAAAATTATTTTAAGATTTTTAAATAAAGGATTATAGTCCCCTTTATTTTCAACCACCCTAAAATTTGTGGCTTGATATATCACTCCCTCTTTTAATGTTGATTTGAACACTTCAATATGATTCTTGCAGGTCAGAGCATGCATCATCATATGATGCACAATTATATGTGTTATATATTAGTTGTTAGTAAAGCACAAACATTATAAATCTCATATGTCGAATTATTTGCATACCTTTTCATCTAGGAGAATAATGTTTGTGCTTATAAACTCTTTGATCTTGATATTTCATAGAATCCCATAGCCTAATAAGCCTGACGTATATATTTCAGTTGATCTTGGTTTGATCAATTTCACATAAGTTGTTTTTTCGTGTTTTTTTATCAAATGATTTGTATAATAGAAGTTGTTTGTGTGTGGGATGTGTGGATGATCCAATTGTAAGGTGTATTTATAGGGTTGTATTGAATAAAATTTTATATAACGTGTTTAATGTTTGTTGACCAAGTTAATTGTTTTCATTTTGAGTTTACTATTTGATGAATGAATGTACAATATGAAGTGTACGTGGGGCAAGTGATTTGTGAATGGGTTGACTAAATTCATGGATTTATTGAATTTATAAACATTGTTCTATTGATGAAATTCATGGTATTAAATTTAGTTAATTTTCTTATGGGAAATCTACTTTGATATCATAGGAGGTCGTGAAAGTTGGATTGACCACATTCACTTTTTTTTTTCCGATAGTACTAGGTATACAAAGAAGATATACCCCTAATGATACATAATCTACGTGGTTTGCAACATAGACATGCTGATTCATTGGTTTTAAAATTTACAATGTCAAAAAGGATGTGACTTGCTGGATCAATTTTGACCGCAAAAAGCATAAACTACACCACCTTTTAACCACAGTTACGTTGGTTACCATAATAACGTTTCCCGAGATAAGCTGAAACCCATTTGATCAAAAGCTTTTTCGAATCATCCCAGCTTCTCTCTTGCTTCTAAAGCGGTGTGCAATGATTTTCAGAGAAGAAGTATCGCATCTTGCCGTGAAGTAATCTGAACAGCTTCAGTCCATTAAAAGGTACAAAAATCACTATTTTTACAGTATTTGGTGCAATTTTTTGAGCTTTTCTTTTTCATTGTTATGTAAGTGGAACTTCATAACTCCATAATCTAAAACCCCAATGTTTTAAATCAATTGCATGTCATATTCGAAGAAAGATTGATTGGTGATCATGAAGATAGTTATAAAGGCTTTCCTCGTTCTTAGACTGATTATGATTGACTTTTACGATCATTACATTGGTTGCCTATCAGTTTATACTTGTTTTATTTGTTTTTTGTCGAAAAAATTTCATATAGGAACTTTGTGATTGATGAAGTTCAATTGTAACTGAATGGACAATGAGATTGCTATGCTTATGTATAAACATATTCAATACAAGACCCCTTTGATTTTTATGTTTGTGTGTGTAATGTATTTACCCTTATTACATTGACGAGGTTATGTATTAGTTGCCTCCTATTAGATTTATTTATAAACTGGACAATGGGATTGGCATGCTTATGGCATTATATAATCTGGACAATATGGACTTACAAATGTAATTGATATGCTCATGACATTGTAATTTAGGAATTTATGACATTGTATAAACATATTCAATATATTTAAACTTATTACCTAGGCATAGTTAGCTCACTCATATTACATTAGTTCATAGAAATATTGCATTGTAACTACTTCATTGTTATTTAGATTGCCAAAGATAGTTTGTCACAAAAGAAAAAACTTGCAAAGGCATCTGTCAATATTAAATCTTCTTCAGTGAAGAAAGTTTGGAAAATGTAGTTCAAGTCTAATATTGGTGCAGTAAGAACACTACTCAGAAGCCTCAAATTAAAGAACAAGCATTTGACTTTCCTCAAGAAGACTCATTTCTGTTTTTTGTTCAAGAAACTAATGCATCAAGATCACCACGATTTGAAGTTTAAAAATAATGAGAGCATAATATGTGACATTATCAGATCGTACGACAAAAGCAGAGGTTGCTTCAGAATCAGAACAAAAAACCTACAATTGAATGACACCGACGTCACACTAATATTTGGTGTTGTTTCCATTGCCAGGAATATGAAAATCAAGAGAAAGGCAAAACCAACGATGAATGTTTTTGTCAATAAAAGATTTGACGAAATTCCCACCATGAAGTCAACAAACATCAAGCCAACACTAGAATTAGCAGTTTTTGGTGAATCAGATACATCTGCTAAGGATGTAGCTCAATTGCTTATGCTCTACGCTAGTCTGAGACTATTTTTCTCTACCAGAGCTGACCACATCCCATGGGCCTTCATCAACTATGTTCAAGATTTGGATGATGCCAAACGATACAACTGGACGAAAGCCATTTCAGATCTTTTCCTTGAGTCGATCAAAAAGAATCACACTCAACCGCAAAAGGTTATAGGATGTGTATCTTTGTTGTCGGTGAGCAACTTTTTCCAGACTTATAAAGTATATAGTATATAGTAAACACATTTTTCAATATTATTATATGAACTAACCAATTGTCTTACACTTCTTTGTAGTATTCGAAGGAACAAAGGTTTTCCCCTAGTCAATGCTAAGTTTTTTCCTCATTTCCTAAAGTGGGACATAAGTGTACTGTGAAAGGATTTTAAGATAAAATTCATGGACAACTTGAAGGGGAAGAAGGTAAAGGCATTTTTATTTCCATATACTACATGTAAATATTTTGACATCGAATGCTGGTTGTCAAAATATGAGACAATTTCATTGCACTGAGGGTGATAATGCAATATTAACATTATTATGACATTGTAGTTCGCTATTATTGCATTGTATAATTACTGTTAACATAATATTTATCACCAAATCACTTTTCTCTGATGATCGTAGGTAGCACATGTAATTGATGAGGAGTTGGTGATGACTGAAAAGGAAACCGAAGCGATAAATGCTCAACAAGCAATTTCAATATCCGAATACGAGGGACGAACACCATGTATTAGTTCAGACGAAATCATTGACGGGACCACTGGTTCAAGAACTCCATCATCACATTACCATAGGGAACAACAATTTGATAGTGACAGCACCCCCAATTATTGGGCACCACACGCTATTTGATGTTGAAATTGGTGCGACATGTAACCTCAATGTAGAAAAAAATCCAAAAGAAACACCCAGCGAAACAAACACTAGTCTAAGCGATGCATTGTTGAAAATGCAAGCCATAGACCAAGAGAAGAATGTGGCAAACAAAGAGAACAAACAAATGGATATTGAGATTGTTGTACAGATAAAAGAAAAGGAAAAAACGCAGCTTGACATGGAGAAAATGAGTTACGAAGTGTTTTAAAATTATGTGAAACCCAAAGAGATGCAACTAAAGTCCGTTATCATCAACTATTTAACACCTAAGGACATGGCCACACTCCAGTTCATTTCAAAGCAGAGGAAAGAGAGGTAAGTGCTCATACACTTATACTATTTGACAAAGTAATTGTAATTACACTGTCTCATTTTACTATGACATTGTGGATACTGTGACAGTGTTATGGTTTGGTATGGGGAAAACTACTTGTTGTGGAGTGACAATGTATGTCTAGTCAATTGTGAGATGGTGTCCAACAATGTGAGTATATAATGTTTCTATTTTCGTCTCAAGAAAAATCTGTCCATGTACACTTAATATTTTTCATTCGATATTGAATTTTTTGTAGGTCATCAATGTGTACGCCGAACATCTCACTAATATTCAAGGCAGTGTCGATCTGGACTTCATTATTTGCACCCAAACTCGTAGGTCTTTTGTGGTGACAGCTTCTTCGATGACGTTGCTACAGATGAATCGATGGGATTTGATGCAAAAACATATGACGGATAAGTTGCGCTGTAGTGTGGGAAAATTCAGGTACACCATATTTCCTATCTTTTGCGCAGGAAATCGTAGAATTGCCAACCACTAGACCCTCCTATTTTGGACTGCAAGGAAAAAGTCTGGCTTCATTACAATTCCATGCCGTCAATAAACAAAAGGAGCAAAGAGCCGTATTAGAAAGACGCGAACAAAATGTTAAATATTTGTCGACATTAACTATGTGTTTGAACCAAACACTACACACTGACTGTTTTTTGACGTGAACTTGTTTTTAAGGTTGATTATTGTGATGGAATCTTCCAACACTCGATCAAAGTCAAGCCTAGAACCCAAAAAATCAGACAGCAATCTGACACATGGTTTGTCTTATTTTGCACAGTGGCTTATTACATTGTACCTTTTATCAAGTACATTGTTCTTCTATTTTGTAACTATGTTGCAGCACAAAAATACATACATATATGTATTTCTTAATTGCAGTGTCGATTGTGAAATTATATGTATGTACATCATGGACAGTCTCTTCAACCATAAAAAATACCAAACAAACTCCTCCTAGATGAGTTATTCAAGTTTCACGAGTGTTTAATCCATGATTTCATCAACGATCCTAAACATGGTTGGCACATAAGGAAATGAAATGACTCCAGCTTGCTATATTTTGTAGTCTATTAACATCATGTATGATGGTATTTTGATATGGACATCTATGGTAGTATTTATTATGTGTAGAACATGTGAATGACATTTCGTATGAATATTTGCTCTGTACAAATATGGTATTAATTGTAATAGTTTTAGTTACCTATAATACTATTTTACTTGTTTCATACAAAAAATTGGTGTAAATCACTTGATAAGCATGCCCCCATTAACACTCTAAAATAAATAAACAAGGTAACAAGTATAACTGGAAAATGTAATTTGTAAAAATCTCATTATTATTAAGACACCAACATCTGTAATTATCGTTAATGGAGAATGTATTTGCATTATTGAATAATGTAATTGATATAGAAGATAATGTAATTATGAACTTAACAATGTAATAATAACCTTAACAGAAACAACATGTACGTATTACCATAACAACCACAATGCCATTTAACCTAGTCCACAATCAACATTAAAATTAGTCCATAAACAAGAACATAAAGGAAAAAAAGTTTGACAACTACAACATCCCGCCTCATAGAATACATTAAGGATAAACAACATCCAATCAAAACACCCAAATTAATGAATTTCCACATCCTTGTTTGATCGAGATGTTACACCTGCGATGCTACAACTTCCCTGGTGACGTTTTCTTCCCTAAATCTTCTTCTTCATGACACTTCGCTGACTTCATTTACCTCTCTTAACTACTGGATCATTTGAATTCGACGTCCCTTGGAACGAAGGTGTACGTGTGACCAATGTCAAATTGTTTGAAGACTCATCAATCCATTTCAAGACATTGGTGTAACAAGCCTCGTTTTCAGCAGCCAAGTCAGCAAAACCATGAAAGGATTTGCACATAACATTAGGGTTTTGTGCAAATAGGTCACTAAAAGATGGCCCAAATTGCAATTAGGTCACTCACCGAAATTTGGTAGTGGAGATGATGATTAATATATTTTGTGAAATACTTGAAGTTGGATTGTCTATATAAGTGACCAAATTGTTTACTAAGACAACATTGAGTGACCTATTTGTGAATAAACATCAACTGTAATGTCCACGTCAAAATTTCAGCCATAATGCTCAAATGCCACTTCAATCAAAATGACACGTGAGAATGTCCATATCATCAACATCGTTGCATATCAGCTATGGTAATCGGAAAATTTGACCGAAGTGACCCAATTGCTTACAATTGGAACATTTAGTGATGAAAATTGAAGTACTTTCCGGTGAGTGACCTAATTGCAATTTGGGCTGTCTTCAGTGACCTATTTGCACAATACCCCATAACATTATAATGTTGCTGCTCAATAGTTTAGGTCCATCCAACATAGCCGACCTTCACCCATGAGTAATTGATGATAAAAGATCTATAATACATTGTCATTTTGTAAGGCAGAAACCTATATAATGAAGCTCAAACCTCCAGCTATAGTGGTCCGTACCAAACATACCAGCAGTACACACAATTTCTTTACTTTCTCCAGAAAATGAAATTGAAACAAATAGAAGATCTATATATTGTCATAACCTCTCTATCTTGAATTCATACGAAACCCAGATCCACATTATTAACAACATATGGAATTAACAAAAACCGAAATGATTAAAAAAATAAAAAGATCTAAATGTTTACATCGCCACTGGAAGCTTGAAACATATGAAAAACACACCATGGAAACCCAAAAAAAATCTTTGTCTTTGTATTACCTTAATGATTGCGATGGCGATGACACTGTCTTCACTCTGGATTCTTTTATTTCTCATAAAAAAAAACTTTAGATCGAACTAGGTGAGAGCTAGACTAAAGCAAGCCATGTCCAGCCATGGTAAAAAGCTTTAGTTAACATAAAAAGAGCGAGAAGTGGGAATTGCAGAACCCGAGGCTAGAATTAGGTTTTTCTTACAAAACAATTACTTTGACTTTTTTTTTACAAATTTATGTGGCATGATGACTTGTCATGCCACATAAATTATATACACTTATGGAAGCTTAGTTTAGGGATGAATATCATCTTTTTATTTGTTTCCTATTTTTCAATGAGTTGGCTTAATTCATGAATTTTTTGTAATTATTGTAATTTTTCCATTTGTGAAAATAATGATATTGGATTCTTTTTTTTTATGGAGATCTTCTTTGATATCATGGGAGCGCGTGCAAGTAGCAATGACCTAATACACTTGTTCCTTAAAAGAAAAAATTGTCAATTGTCAATAGATAGCCTTAAATCGTGAATTTATTGTAATTATAAGTACTCCTTCCGTCCTATTTTAATTGTCTCCTTCTCTTTTTTCACACATTTTAAGACAGTATTTAATTTCCTTTCAATTTAACGTTTATACCCTTATCTATAATGACAAATACTTTCGCATCATAAAAAGTTAATTAATGTGCATGCTTATTGAGTCAATTGTTGAGCTTTTCAAGTTAAAGGTAAAATGAGAAAAAATGGAAAAAAATAGCTTTCATTGATTGAAATGGACATGCATTTTAGGACATCCTAAAAAGGAATAAATGAGAATTAAAATGGGACAGAGAGAGTACATTTTTTTTATTTATGAAATTGATGTCATTAAATTCATTTAATTTTCTAATGCAAAAGCTTCTTGGAAGAGCGTGCAAGTTGGGTTGGCTAAAAACATTAATTTATTGGAATTGTTAACAATTTTTCTATTTATGAATTTAATGACATTAATGCCATTTATTTTTTCTATGGGTAATCTTCTTTGATATCATGGGAAGGCATGCGGATTGGGATTACAACACACACTTTTTTCCTTTTTTTGGTGCTAGCTTAAATCATGATTTATTATTAATTAGTGTTTAACCCGTGGCTACGCCACGGGAAATGATTGATTGTATGTATATCCATATTAACATTTGTGATTTTTCAAAAATGACTTTTAAGAAATTGGTTTTTTTGGAGAATTGTCATTATAAGATGTTTTTGAAGAAAACATCGTGCGTATTAAATTATGTATTTAAATAGAGTTTACCCGAGGTGCAAACGATTGTTTTTATCTACAATGGGGAAAACAAATTACAGCTACACACAGACTTATGTTCAATTGCTTGGAAGCATATATACATTTTTTTGCATTTTGGTGCGTGTATCGTGTAACTCGTTATTTAGTCGCAAGCAAAACATTTTATGAATTAAATCCCGAACCAATCCAATTTGTAAATAAGAAAGTAAAGCAATGGAGAGTTATAGAGGCATCAATCTTTATAAGAGTTTATGATTAGAGTATTTTTCGCTAGAGATTTATTACGGTTAACATTTGTTCTCATGCTCATGAACATTTTTTGCAATAATCTTAACCTTTAGTTTTCAATTTGTTCACTTTGCGCTTTATATCTTTGCAATGAACGACATACATAGCCTAGGCTGAATTAGCTTCTTTTTCTTCGCCTTATTAATCTGGGTATGACATTGTGCGCTTGACTAAAATGTATTTTTTTTTATTATTGCTAGTGTCATGTGATATCACTTTTTCCTTTTCTCCTTTTGACTTAGTTAATTGCTATACAGGACTGGTCACCTTTTAAACACTACGCCAAAGAGGGGCTTTTACAGCTATTGGTATAGGGAAAGCACAAAGATTGCAATAAGGCCCTAGATTCTAACTACTGAACATTTCTTCCCTAATATCCTTTGGCTCCCATAGCCAAATCTGAATTTTGCTCCTTCTTCAGTAATTATTGGAAGAAAGATGGGTCGGTGAGTGAGAAGTTGTTCTCGTATTACACTCCTTTTCTGAAAGTAAAATATGTGTTTTCCAATGGTGGCACCAGCATAATCTTCAATCTCCTTGATTGAACTTGTTGGCAAGAAAACGATTGTGTTTTTTTCCTTAGCGGGGTTTAAAGGCACCTTCATTTTCCAGGACTTTCAAAATTTTGTGTCCTATAAATGACACCCTCCTTGATCTTATTACGGAAAGTGGCAGCTAGACGTTTCCAGATCTTAGCATGCACTTGAGTTCCCTGTTTTGTGGAAATTAAAAGGATGCATGATTTAGGATCAAAATCTGTGAATATAACACTTTTTTACCTAAAAATTATTAAGGATGGACAATATACTAATCATTCAATACAATCAAATTGATGTATCAATACCTCTTCATCCACAAGAAGCATGTCGGTACTCATGAATTCATTGTTATTTTTAACATTTGTCAAATCTCATATTGAAGTTATTCGAGCAACAACCTCTCACGATATCTGCGAACTATTTACATACTTGAGTGTGACTGCCATTATGGGATTGAAAAATAAGAGTTTGAAATGTTCCAAGGATAGCCAACAATTGGTAGAGGTGTGTTTATTTATATGGGTTTTATCATGTTCAAATGCATGCATATTTATGAGACCCTGAATCTAAGCAATGCTTCTTTTTATTAATGAGTAAAAGGGTAAATTTATCTAGGAAATGAAAACATTTAATAAAACCATCCACTAAAAAGTTGCAGAGACATTGAAAATGGAAACCATTATTATTATATTATATATAAATGAAAAGGCTATACATTAAATTTATACTATGTAGACATGTGCTAAGTTAATACCTGTAAATAAATTGTACCGGTAAATGAAGGGTCAAAACAAATTTCATTTCGGCTAGTGCATTCATCCTCTCTAGATGCTCAAACATCTGCAAAATAATACACATATAAGGGAATTCCCTTCGCAGCTTGTTTCGAATTGTTGTTGATTTCATGCATTAAATTTGGCTAGGAAATCCAACATTAGAGAGGTTTTTTACGTCAAAACAAACAGAGCCTGAGAAGATGAATAGATCTAAAAAGTCAACAACAATGAAATTATGCAATTTAAAAGGCTAATGAATCCCAAAACTTAAAAATAGTGTGAATAAATATTTGTGCACAAAATGCTAAGCCTACAGAACAAAGAGTGTGAAATTTAGAGTCATTGATAATAATGGGATTCAATGGCCACTTGGTGCAATATTTAAAGTTGTGGTGAAAAATGAAAGTATAGCAACATTGAAGGGTTTAAAGTTGAACCTGTTTACCCCAAAGCAGAGACTTGAGAATATATTCCAGCTTATTCAAATTCAAACTCAAACTTATTTTGACTCTTAGTTACTGCTCTTTAAACATTCCTTGGTCTTGCTTGGCTGTTTATCAATTGTAGTAAGCATTACAGTAACTAAGATATATCATTTGTCAATGTAGAAACTTTGTTACTCACGAAAACAATGAGGTCTACCGTAAACATGTTCAAAAAGTTACTGTGAATATCTGTGCATATCAAATAATGGCTATTGTGAGTTTAGATACACTATTTGATAATGCTTGAATAAGGCAGCTGCTTAGTTTTCAAAAATGATATAAGTATACAACTAATGACTTAAAAACTTCCATACTTCATCCCTAAGCCCAAGAATGTACAAAAAAAGCATGAACAAACACACCAAAGTCAGAGCTCATGTAGACCACAATCAGACACGGTTTTCCTCCTCACATCAAAGGCTGCACTGGAAGCTTCCAGGCCACAACTCTTTTTTAGGGAAAAAATGGATATCTTGGACTAAAACCAGAACCTCACAAACCATCTTCAGATTTCGGCACTATATAACAGCCATTATATTTATTCCTTTTTTTAATAAATGATGATTACATAAATAGATGATCATTGCCTAGAAGCCATACCTAGTTTGTATAATTTTGTTGACTCATAGCAATTTATCAAACTCTATTAAAGTAGTAAGGTATCAGTATTATAAAAATAGTACCCAAGATAATATACCAGCTAATTAACAACAGAGGATTGAGCAAATCATTAAAAATGGAGGAAGACCACGAGAATGCGATAATGGCCATTGTGAGGCCAAACTGCCATTTCAACAATAGCAGAAAATTCCATCCAACTATGTCAATATCTAAAGACTTTTAAAAGCAATAGGAACTAATAAAAAAATGCAAATTATGTTTATAGCCATACCTTAAGAATGTCATTTCCAGCAACAAATCTTACTTTTTTGTGCCGACATCATCAATTCCAATGATGAAGCAATTGAAGGCGAGAGGCCATCGACAACTCTAAAGAGCTCCCTCACCAACTTTGGACCATCTCCAAAGTATTTTATAATCAATCCACTACCACCAACACCCAAGCATACATGAAAAAAATGCAAATGTGATACACAACTATTTTAGCTCTATTCTTATGCCAGAATTTCATAGAAAAAGATGCATTTACTTTGCATAAAGGCTTGGTCTTTTTTTTAATGAAAACTAACACTATCCAGTTGGTGGAAAATCTTAGATATGAAAGGGCAATTTTTTTGTAATCCAAATAATTAGGCAATAAGAAGCACAAAACACTTGCCTACCAACCAATTTAAACGATGTTAAGAGCATTGCCAAGTGATTCTTAAGAAGCTTGAACTACAAACACAGACATCTAGATAACTATATTAAGCACCTAAGATTGAAAGAGATACAAATTAGAAATTTCATGAAGAAAACTAATTGATTTACAAACTAATAAAACAATTACAAAATAATGGCATCTATATAATACAATCCTCCTCATTTTCAAGTCCATAAGATTGACAGATAAATAATGAGTTGGGAGAGTTGAGAGGCAATGGCATAACCTTCTTGAGTAAGCAAAATGTTGAGGAGAAAGTAAAAAACTAATGGAGAAGCAAGGCACAACTGGACCAATCTTTTATAACAGGAAAATCAAGGGTCAACGCATCAGTTGTGGATCAAAATCGTCAAATGATTTAACATGCCTTTGTATTAATCACAGCCAAACTGGAACTACAATACAATTTCAATTTTCAACCATTACATCATCAAAAAATAAACTGTCAAAGTAAGTTTCACAAAGATGAAACAATCAATTAATCATGGCCAAACTGGAACTGCAATACAATTCCAATATTAAACCATGACCTAAGTCACTTGAAATTAACACAATTGAAATTTCATCCACTGATTATGATAATGGATGAAAATTCTTTTTTAAAGTTTCTCACGATAATAGAAGTCCTAGAAATTCCAACAACGGAGTCAATTTAAAAAGCAGAGGTCCTCACTCTTATTAATCAATGGTGTCTAACACACTGTTTGTTTTGGGAGGAAAATGAAGGGACAGGAAAGATTGGGGGTAAAAAGGATGGAATATGAAAATAGAGAGTGTTTGGTTGAGAGAGGTAAAATTTTGAAGACATTTTTGGAGCAAAAATAGCGTGGGGCCCGCAACTTTTTTCTCTCCAAAAATGAGGATAAACCGGGTGAAAAACATAATTGACAATGGGTCCCACGTTAGATTTACAACTCTACCCTCCACTTAACTCTTATTTTGCGTTTTTGTTATGACAAGCGGGTCCCACTTATATTATATATAAATTATAAATTATATAATATTTATATAATAAATAATTTGTGAAATCCCGACCCAAAAATAGTATGTTTGGTTAAATTTTAAGTAATAAGTTATTAAAAAATGGGTTCGAAGGGATAACGGACCATTGGAAGTGTATAAGATCCTAAATGATAGTTTTCGAACTAGGTTCAGTAAATCGGTCATAACTTTTAGCACAGATGTCCGTTTGGGGTCCATAATATATTAAATCGAAGCTAAGACCGAGACGGAACTGAAAAATAAGGCCACACGCCTAGGCGGTTCCCTAGGCGTGTACAAAAATCGCCCAGTCCAGTGGCAACCAAGATGGAAATGGTGCATGGGCGCCTAGGCGCACTTTCTGTGCACGCCCAGGATAGCGCCCAGAGCAGCGGGCTTGTGGAAGAATTCCTGACTTGGGCACCTAGGCGCAACCCGAGGCTTAAAGAGGGTGTTACGCGACCAGAACTTAATCTTTGTGGAAGTTCCGACTTTTAGAGAGAGAGAGAGAGAAATAGAGAGATTCTTGAGAGATTTCAAGGATTGAAGCTTGGATTGAAGGATAGAAGAAGATTAAAGAGGAGTTTGACAAAGTTGGAAGGATTTGAGGTAAGTTTCTAGTTTTCCATAAAACCTAGGGTTTTTGTAATTTCGAATGGAACTTCGAATGGGTGTTTTAGAATGAATATAGAGGTTGATTTAAGTCTATATATGTTGATATATACTAGGTTGTTTGAAGATTTGAAGGCTTGAAGGCTTGAAGGCTTGAACTTAGCATATTTGGGTTCTAGAGAGAGGAAGGTAATTTTCTCTTGAGTTGTTGGTTTGATTTATGTTGATTATGGTTATGGGGAATTAATTTGTAGGATTGAGTGATGAATTTTCTATATGGTAGGTTCGGAAACTCAAACCCTAATATTTGGGAAAAACTTGTAACTTGTGATAACTTGGAATTGAGGTAGGGATTCTTACCCCCATTTTCTATCGTATTCTTCTTCTCTAAAGAGCGGTTGAAATTCTTCATTGGTCTTTATTATTTGTGTTCTTTCCTAAATTGTTCCTTAGGAAGAACGAACCTTCTTGTTGATTATTGATGAATTTGCATACCCTTTGAATGCTTAATCATCTATTGGGCATGATAAACCTCGTTCATGCATCATGTAGTTATGTATATATATAGGATTATTATATAAATACGAGTTTCTTTTGCATGACATTATTGGGCATGAATTACAGATGCATTGGGTCTACGAGTATGGACTCGTAGTATCCTTAGGTTATACTTTTGTGATGATCTTGGATACCGAATGGGCACATTGTTGCCGGAATCGGGATTTCCATTACGTAGGTGCACCTATAGTCGTTCCGGGGCAAAGTACAAGGGTTCCGATGATTTTCCGGAATATTCGTTGCCTGGTGCCAGGCGCTGTAGGGTGTAGCCCGAGGTTATGCATTATTGTGACATTTTAGGATGTCATGTTGCTGCATTGAGCTTGTTTCAATATTCAGCCTTTACATTCTTGATGATTCATCTTATTTTCTCTACTGAGCCTCCTGCTCACCCTATCCCTTTTTCTGTATCCTTCAGGTGAGACTGGTGCTGAGAACCAGGCTGCGGATCAGTAGGAGGCGGCGTGACATGGAAGGCCACCCTGGGAGCACTAGGATATGTACTTGGTTGTTTGAGAACCTTGGTTATGAATTAAGTACATATAGTACTTGTATTGGTTGACTATTATGTTGCTTAAATACCTTTTCGGTATGTTGGATGGATGGTCGGGAGGTATGCCGTGTGATCGGGACTCCCGTACCTGGACAGTGGACCTTGGGTCCGAATTGATAGACTTTGATAGTCTTTGATGATATTATTGATGATTATGTTTGCTTATTGATTGCATGTGATTAGGAGGCCTGAGGCCCTGCCTAGTGTGTGAATGTGGATAGATGGTCAGAGGCCCTGTTAGGCTGCGGAACTTCTCTGATAGTTATTAATTATCTTTTATGTGCTAAGTGAGGTGTGACTCTAGGTTGGCACCCCCCGATATACGGGGAGGTGCTGTCGGATTTCTGTTAGAATCTGGGGTTAGGTTGACGTGTGGTGAGGTCCTTAGTGACGGGGCACACGCCTAAAGTGGCGCTCCGGGCTCAGTGCTTGAATTTCGGGTCAGGGCGTCACATAATTTATATATAAATGTATAAATATATTATATATAAATAAATAGATGTATACTAATGTATATATAAATTTATATCAAGGATAAAATGGTAAATCTATATCAATCTTACAAATCATAAAAACACACTTTTTCACTTTTCCTTCTCCTACGTTTTGAATAGCCAAACAATATGAGGTAAAATTAACTTGACATCTCCTCCCTTCCCATCCATTTTCCATTCCTCTCAACTTTTTCTTCCCCTCCCTTCTCACAATCCAAACATAGGCTAAAGATATCAAATACAATTTTGATTAATACATTATTAATTCAGTCAGAACATAAGGAAAAGAAGTAGATGATGTAGTAGGACATATATTTCAAATAACTATTCAAGATTAAGAAAGTGCAGCATTAGCACACTGGAATTTCATAGAATTAATCATTGATAAAACGGCCGCTTCAATGGGGAAACGATTGTTTTTATCTACAATGGGGAAAACAAATTACAGCTATAGACAAAATTATGTTCAATTGCTTGGAAGCATATATACATGTTTTTTGCATTTTGGTGCGTGTTTGTCGAAAAATAACTTTTAAGATTTTTTCTTAAAAATTATCGGTATGACATGTTTTTGCAGTGAAATTTGTTTATGTTATATCATGTAACTAAATGAATTGAAAATGTGGTTAAAACAATTGTTTTTATTTATAATCGGGAAAAGGAATTTCAGTTACATGCATATTTTATTTAAATTGGTTGAAAATATATATACATGTTTTTTTGCGATTCATGTATTATTTGAGTTGTTGGTTTGTCGCAAGTAGAAATTATTAACCTGCTAAATCCCGATATAATACAACTTGTAATTCAGATAGTAAGACAGTGGAGAGCTTTAGAGGCATCATAATTGTTTTTAGAGTTAATGATTATAGATTTTTTTTAAGGAGAGTTTATTATAGTAAAACTTTTTTATACTCTTTTTTTTTTTGCAATACTAATGAACTTTAGTTTTCAATTTGTTCACTTTGCGTTTTATATATTTACAATGATTTGTTGTGGTATTAATTGTTAATTAAGCATTGAAATAAATATTATCCTTCTCAATTTATAAATTCAATTTGTTTTATTTTATAACTCATTATAATTTAAATTTAAATTATTTAATTAGATTTAATTTTAGTTTTTGATCAAATTTAATATATTTATTTTAATTAAACTATTTTTTAACATATATATTTTGTCTTATGTGCATTTAAAATGTGCATCTAATTTTAAAAGTTTCAACAAAAAATTAATGCTATATAATTAAATTTATGTTTAGTTGATTTTATTGATATATATGTATTTTTTTGTTATAAAAATAGAACAAAAATAAATTTGAAAGTGTATGAAATAATTTTAATCAAGTTTTATTACTTGAGATTCCCAAATCCAAAGAAGTCATCTAAAGCTAATCTTAATAATTAGAGACACATTTATAGATTTCAAATATTTTTATGTTTGTGTTTAAAAAAATCTTATTAATGTCAATGATAAATAAGTAAATTAAAGGTAGGTGTTCCGCAATTCCTTATCACATCCTCATTTAAAACGGAATAAAAGGTGTCTTCGATCATTTACATTACAAATCCGATTAAAACCCTAAGAGACTGAAACACCTTATGATTGTAGAAAAGTTGGCGTCCTCGCGCGAATGTGTCTGTGGATTGAGAGAAATCGAAGTTCGATTTATTCGATTTATCAAAGAATAGGAGAAGAGCGTATTTGTGTACACGATGGATTTTCAAATTCCTATTCCATGGCACAAGGAGTTGCGTCCGATCCACGACGAATTGGACGGCAAATGAGCTGTAATATGAGTTGTTGAATCGAAAAAAGAAATTGAAGATTTGAATATTCCAAGCGGGCAGAGACCTAAATTTCCATTAGATTGATTCCTAAGCTTGATTTGTTACAGTAAGATGATGAGTCGGAGAAGGCTAGAGAGAAGGGAAAGCGTTAAGGACCTCTATCACAGGTGGGTTTGTTTGCTTTTTGTTTTTATGATGTTTCATTGTTCATCTCCCTCATGGAATCTTCTACGATTTCTTTTGAACAGTTTTTATGGGTAGTGTTTCTGGTGATAAATCTTGGTGTATCAATTTTCATTTGAGATAAGCCCCATTTTTTTAAGACTACTGTTATATTTTATATATAAATTTTTATCGACGTTTGCTTTAATTGTCTTCTTTAATTTTTCTTCATTTTTTGGTTCGGTTATTTTCATGTTTTTGATTGTTTATAACACAGCTAGCTGGGTATGAATTTTACAGGCACAATTTTGGAGCTTGAGATGTTTATTCATGGTGCTATCTTCTTGAGCTATGTTCTATTTTTTAGTGGTAGACTTTTCATAGGATGATGTTGATTAGTAGATTGGATTTTGGTTTCATTGTCATGACAGGCCCTGTTTCTTGATTGGTTTTTCATTTTCTTCTTGTACAGTATTATTAAATATTATTTGCATACTTTGTATAGGAGTTTATGAAGGTTTAAATTCTTACAATTTGGTATAAGCCAACCTCTTTTTTTAAAGATATGAATTGTTGATTTTCTTTAAGTTTTGTACAATGTTTAGTTAGTGTCTTTAGATAATATTATATGTGCGCTTATAGTTGTGTTATGAATTACTGTTTTTTTAAAAGTTTTATGTCACTTGTTTTAAGTGTCTCTGTATTATATGTGTGTTTCTAGTGGCATCTTTGATGTTTGTTCTTATCTTTTATTTTTTTTTGTTTCCTTCGTTTTACCTTGGGCTCCTATTTTAATATTTGTACGCCACGAAGGTTGATATCTATTTCTGTTGGATGCTTGATTTGAACCCTGTTAGGTGTATGTTCTGCTACTTCTATTTTTTTAGGCTCCTTTGACCTAGAAATTGCTACTGCAGGCATATGTTTATCGCTGAGGTTTCATCTAAATTGTATATGTAAATTACAAAATGCAAATAAATATGTCTATCATTTAGAGGGTAAAATAGAGAAGGTTAAAGAGGTTATTAAGGGTAGTGTTTCTGGTGATCAATTTTATGTACCAATTTTCAATTGAGATAAGCTTCATTTTTTTAAGACCACTGTTGTATTTTCTACATAAATTTTTATCGACGTTTGGTGTAAATGTCTTATTTAATTTTTCTTCATTTTTTGGTTCGGTTATTCTCATGTTTTTGATTTCTTGATAACACAGTTAGCTGGGTATGATTTTTACAGATAAAATTTTGGAACTTGAGATGTTTATTCATGTTGCCATGTTCCTGAGCTATGTTTTATTTTTTAGTGGTAGACATTTCATAGGATGATGTTGATTAATGGATTGGATATTGGTTTCATTGTCACGACAGGCCCTGTTTCTTGATTGGTTTTTCTTTTTCTTCATTGACAGTATTATTAAATATTATTTGCATACTTTGGACAGGAGTTAATGAATTTTTTCCAAATTGTATTAAAGGGAGGTTTAAATTGTTACAATTTGGTATAAGATAACCTCTTCTTTTTTAAGATATGATTTGTTGATTTCATTTAAGTTGTGTACCATGCTTAGTGAGTGTCTTTAGATAATATCATGCGTGCGCTTATAGTTGTGATATGAATTACTGTTTTTTAAAAAGTTTTATGCCACCTGTTTTTAGTGTCTCTGTATTATATTTGTGTTTCTGGTGGCATGTTCAATGTTTGTTCTTATCTTTTTGATTTTTGGTTTCCTTGTTTTACTTTGGGCTCCTATTTTAATATTTGCACGTCACGAAGGTTGCTATATATTTCTGGTTGATGCTTGATTCCAACCCGGTTAGGTGTATGTTTTGCTACCTCAAATTTTTTAGGCTCCTTTGACCTAGAAATTGTTAGTGCATACATATGTTGATCGCTGAGGTTTAATCTAAATTATATATGTAAATTACAAAATGCAAATAAACATGTGCATTATTTAGAGGGTAAAATAGAGAAGGTTAAAGAGGTCATTATATAACAATTTTTTTATTCATCTTTTCTAGGTTTAATTGCCTCAGTATATAAGTGTTGTTCAAATTTCCTTTTGATTTTAAGTTTTTTTAATGTGTTCTGATTCAGAATTTTAAAATTCTGACTTATAAATAAGCCATTACAAATCGGGTAGCTGTTATTGGAGTTTAGTGATGTTTAAGGTGAAATACTTTTTTTAAATATCATTCCATTCTCTTCCATTCCATTCTTTTTTTAAATGATTAAATGTGGCGCCCCGACCCGGAATTCACGCACTGAACCGGGAGCGCCACTTTAGGCGTGTGCCCCGTCACTAAGGACCTTACCACACCCCATCCTAACCCCGGATTCTAATAGAAATCCGACAGCACCTCCCCGTATATCGGAGGGTGCCAACCTGGAGTCACATCTCATTCAATACGTGAAAGAAAAACAATAATAATCAGAGAAGTTCCGCAGCCTATCAGGGTCTCTGGCCATCTATCCACATTCACACACTAGGCAGGGCCTCAGGCCTCCTAATCACATGCAATCAATAAGCAATGGATATTCATATCAATAATATCATCAAAGACTATCAAAGTCTATCAATCCGGACCCAAGGTCCAGTATCCAGGTACGGAAGTCCCGATCACACGGCATACCTCCCGACCATCCATCCAACATACCAAAAAGGTATTTAAGCAATATAATAGTCAACCAAATAAAGTACTACATGTACTTAATTCATAACCAAGGTTCTCAAACAACCAAATACTTATCCTAGTGCTCCTAGGGTGGCCTTCCATGTCACGCCGCCTCCTACTGATCCGCAGCCTGGTTCTCAGCACCAGTCTCACCTGAAGGATACAGAAAGGAAATAGGGTGAGCAGGAGGCTCAGTAGGGAAAATAAAATGAATCATAAGAACGTAAAGGCTGAATATTGAAACAAGCTCAGTGCAGCAACATGACATCCTAAAATGTCACAACAATGTATAACCTCGGGCTACACCCTATAACGCCTGGCACTAGGCAACGAATATTCCGGAAAACCATCGGAACCCTTGCACTTTGCCCCGGAACGACTATAGGTGCACCTACACAATGGAAATCCCGATTCCGGCAACGACGTGCCCCTTCGGTATCCAACATCATCGCAAAAGTATAACCTAAGGATACTACGAGTCCATACTCATAGACCCGATGCATCTAAAATTCATGTCCAATGATGCCATGCAAAAGAAGATCATATATATACAATCCTACATATATATAAATAACTACGTGATTCATGATCGAGGATTATCATACCCAATAGATGATTGAGCATTCAAAGGTTATGCACTTCATCAATAATCAACAATAAGGTTCGTTCTTCCTAAGGAACAATTTAGGCAAGAACACAAATAATAAAGACCAATGAAGAATTTCAACCGCTCTTTAGAGAAGAACAATACGATAGAAAATGGGGTAAGAATCCCTACCTCTTGTTGAGCAATTTTCCACAAAATCCACAATTACGTTCCTAGGGTTCCGATTTCCCAAACCTAACAATGTGGCGAAACCGAACCCATTCATACACCAATAAACAACCAACAACTTATATAAACATCAATTAAATCAATAAATTCGAAATTACTCACCTTCTCTCTCTAGAAATTTCTCCAAAATCCTTGAAACTCAACCCAAGCTCAACTCTACTCCAAATCACAAACCAATCTACATATACATCCAAAATCAACCTATAATCAACATATCTAAGCCTTACCTTCCATCTATTAAAGAATCAAACAAATCTAGGAAAAACCCTAGAATTCCAAAACTATGAAAACTCACCTCAAACCTTCAAATCTTCCTTGATTCCACCTTGATTCTTGACATGCTTCATGAATCCATGGAAAACCAAGCAAAAACCTCAACAAATCTCCTTCTCTCTCTAAGTTTCTCACTCTTTCTCTCTCTTCTCGGGCTCTCCAAGTGAAATTATGCAGAAATGTCTAAAAACTGAGCTTAAAAACTAATTTCCCGATAACCGTCCGGACGCCCCAAGTGACCGTCCGGACGCTTCACTGTTCTCTCAACACTCTGCCCACCTCGTAGGCTTAACCGTCCGGACGCCTCGTTAGACCGTCCGGACGGTCTACTGTTCACAGCACCCAAATTTTCTCTAAAAATGTCTCTGCCCCAGTTCCTGTACAAACCGTCCGGACGGTCTCTGTTTTCCAGAAACCCAGTTTTCCTAAATTTTATTTTCCGGCTCGGTTCAAGCTTCGATTCGATATATTACGGGCCCGAAACGGACATGTATACACAAAGTTATGGCCCATTTACCGAACCTAACTCAAAACCATTTTTCTATGATTCCGTACCTCACGGATCATCCGTATTTCGACTCAAAACTAAAATTTTTGGGTCTTATACACTTCCAATGGTCCGTTATGTCTTCGAACTCATTTTTCAATAACTTATTACTTAAAATTTAACCAAACATAATATTTTTGGGTCGGGATCTCACATCCCTTCCCCCTTAAACAAATTTCGTCCCGAAATTTAGTTATGTACCTGGATTTTTGAACAAAGCCGGGTACTTGTCCATCATACGAGACTCTAACTCCCAAGTTGCTTCTTCCGTACCATGGTACATCCACTTCACCTTTACCAAAGGAATTATACTCGTTCTCGTGACCTTATTTTGACGGTCCAAGATTTTAACCGGTTGAAGAGTATAGCTCCCATCTTCTTCAACCTCCAAGGTGGTCCAATCCAATACATGTGTAGGGTCCGGCTCATACTTCCGGAGCATAGAGACATGAAATACATTATGAACCCTTTCTAGCTTAGGTGGCAGAGCCAACCGATATGCTACCGGTCCCACCATTTCTAGAATTTCAAATGGTCCCACAAACCTTGGTGCTAACTTTCCCTGTTTACTATACCGTTGAACACCGTGTCTCGGACTAACCTTAAGGAATACCTTATCTCCCACCGCAAACTCCAACAGTCTTCTTCTATTATCAGTATATGACTTTTGACGACTCTGTGCGGTGACAAGCCGCCTCCTAACCTCCTCAACTCGCTCTTGAGCCTCTTTGACCAATTCCGATCCCGAAATCACCTTTTCCCCGACCTCAGCCCAACACAAGGGTGATCTGCAAGGTCTCCCATATAGCGCCTCAAATGGAGCCATACCGATACTACGTTGGAATGAGTTGTTGTACACAAACTCTGCCAAATATATGTATCGGTCCCAACTCTTTCCAAAATCTACCACACATGCTCTAAGCATGTCCTCCAGTATCTGGATAGTTCTCTCACTTTGCCCATCACTCTGAGGATGGTATGCCGTACTAAAGTCTAACTTTGTACCCAAAGCTTTTTGCAAACTACTCCAGAATCTACCAGTGAACCGTGGATCCTGGTCTGACACGATAGATAATGGCACTCCATGCAACTTCACAATCTCTCTCACATAATAGCTACTCAAGGATTCCAATGAATCTGTCTTGTTCATTGGTAGAAAGTGTGCCGACTTGGTCAATCGATCCACTATCACCCACACCGTGTCATATTTCTTCTGAGTCATTGGAAGCCCCGTCACAAAGTCCATAGTGATCATCTCCCATTTCCATTGCGCTATCGGTAGTGGTTGTAACAACCCCGCCGGCTTTTGATGTTCACCTTTCACCTGTTGGCAAGTCAGACACCTCGCCACATACCTGGCCACATCGGCCTTCATCCCCTTCCACCAAAAGTTCCTTTTGAAATCTTGATACATTTTTGTAACCCCAGGATGCATGGCAAACCATGAATGGTGTGCCTCCTTCAAGATCTCTAGCTGTAGTTCCTCATCATCGGGAACTATCAACCTCCCAACATATCTCACTCCACCGTCAATCCCACGAACCCATCCTGAACTCTCATCAATCACATCAAAGAAGGGATCGCCGTTCTGCGCATCCATAACCTTCTGAACCATCTGTGGTCTCGAAGTTATACTACCCAAATATACTTTTTCTTCCTCACTCCTCAATTCCAACCCAAATTGGTTGATTGTCTCAACCATCTCCCATTCGTGCAACGCCAAACTAGCCAACCCAAGTTTCCGGCTCAACGCATCCGCCACTACATTTGCTTTACCGGGATGGTATTGCAAATTAAAGTCGAAATCCTCCAAGTATTCCATCCACCGCCTTTGTCGCAAGTTCAACTCCTTTTGAGTGAATAAGTACTTGGGGCTTTTATGATTTGAAAAGACTTCAAATCTCTCTCCGTAGAGATAATACCGCCATTGCTTCAAAGCAAATACTACTGCTGCAAGTTCTAAGTCATGAACTGGATAATTCTTCTCATGTGTCTTCAGCAATCTAGAGCCATACTCCACAACTCTCCCACATTGCATCAACACACATCCCAATCCCACTCCAGATGCATCACAATACACCTGGTAGCCTACATCTCTCTCTGGAACCACTAATACAGGAGGTGTTGTCAACCTTTTCTTCAACTCTTCAAATGCCGCCTCACACTCGTCTGTCCAAACAAACGGTGTACTTTTCTTAGTCAATTGTGTCATGGGTGCAGCCACTCTCGAAAAGTCCTCAATGAACCTTCGGTAGTAGCCTGCCAACCCTAGGAAACTTCTTATCTCTGTCACATTCTTCGGTCTCATCCAATTCAAAACGGATTCAACCTTAGAATAATCAACTGCTATGCCCTCCTGTGTAATAACATGACCAAGAAATTTCACTTCTGTGGCCCAAAACTCACATTTACTAAGTTTAGCATACAACTTATTCTCTCTCAGAGTTGACAGAACCACTCTTAAGTGTTCACCATGCTCTTCCTCCGTTGTAGAGTAAATCAAGATATCATCTATGAATACCACTACAAACTTATCCAAAAACGGTTTAAGAACCCGCTGCATCAAATCCATGAATACCGCTGGGGCATTAGTCAACCCAAATGGCATTACCAAGAACTCATAATGTCCATATCGAGTCCTAAACGCTGTCTTCTGAATATCTTCATCCCTTATTCGCAATTGATGATATCCTGACCTCAAGTCAATCTTGGAGAAATGCTTGGCACCTCTCAACTGATCAAATAAATCATTGATCCGTGGTAATGGATATTTATTCTTCACTGTAGCTCTATTTAGCTGCCGATAGTCAATACACATTCTCAACGATCCATCTTTCTTCTTTACAAACAATACCGGTGCACCCCATGGAGATACACTCGGCCTAATAAACCCCAAATCTTGCAACTCTTCCAGTTGCATCATCAATTCTTTCAACTCCGCCGGAGCCATCCGATAAGGAGAAATCGAAATTGGTTTCACGTTCGGATGCAACTCGATGGCAAAATCTATTTCTCTCTTTGGAGGCAGTCCGGGTAACTCTTCCGGAAACACATCCATAAACTCTTCGACTACCCGAATCGGTGTTGTGACATCACCCCTAGGTGCTGATGTCACCAAACTCGCCATCCCACAATCCTGGTATAAAGGATTTTCTAAGAAATGAGGATAAGGAATCCCCTTCGATCCCTTCAACCGAATCACCCCACCCTCGGGTACTCTAAGAGTAATTTTCCTCTCCCAAAAATCTAGCAACCCATGGTGCTTTGTCAACCAATCTGCTCCAAGGATTACATCGAAATCCTTGAAGTCCATCACATAAAAATCAGCCTTCAAGACCACTTCCCCAAATCGACACTCACACCCAAATGCTACCCCTTCTAAAGGAGTAAAATACCCAAATGGTGAAGACACTGTAAACATACGCCTTATCGGCGAGATTTCCAACCCTAAGGAATGTGCCAGGGCACTAGTAATGAATGAAGCTGTAGCTCCCGAATCAAACAACACCCAAGCCCAACAGTTTGAAATAAGGAAAGTACCTCCAATGAAGTTGGGATGTTCAGGAGCCTCCTGATGTCCCAATGCAAATGCCCGGGTTTTCATCCGGGTCGACTGTGGCTGCGGAGTCTGCCTAGATCCGCCTCGTCCTCTTCCCCCTGATGGAACAGTGGAGGGAAGAGCTGGAGTAATTGCAGAAGATGGTTCTCCGGGTATTTGATATTGATATGAAGTTCTGCCACCCTGAGGACATTCATTCCTCTTATGGCCGCCGCACCACACCCAAAGCACACAATCCCCTTCACCGGACACTGATCTTTCTTGTGCCCTTCCTTTCTGCACTTGAAACATGCAAATCTGCCACCCCGTGGCCTTTGTCCCTGGTCGCTAGCACCTCTCTGGCCTCCCTGAGTCTGAGGTTCTATCTTCTGCCTCTTCTGACTACTACTGCTTCCTCCACTAGAAGCTGGGGTCTTTCGACCCTTCTGAATGTCCCAGTACTGACGGGAGTTGCGCTCTCCCCGCTCTATCTTAAGAGCCATGTCCACTGCCTTGTCATATGACATCACTCCTGAAGGTATCATCAACTTCCCAATAGTAGGAATCAACCCATCTCGGTATCTCTCTGTCTTGCTCCAATCATCTAGAGCAAACTTCTTTCCAAACCTATAGAGTTCCTCATACCTCTTGGTATATTGCGTCACCGTCATATCAGGAGTTTGCACCAACTCCATGTACTGCCTGGCCTTGTCAGATTGGAAGCTATCTGGCACAAATCGTTGCATGAACAACATTTCAAATGATGTCCAAGTCAAATCATTCTTCCTCTGGTCTAGTGAATCCCACCAGTCATGTGCTGCTCCTTTTAGGTAATAAAAGATCAGCTTCATCCTTCGGTCATCTGGTAGAGCTAGAGATTCAAATCTCTTGCTCATTTGCCTTAGCCATTCACCGGCTTCGTACCCTTCTCCCTCGCCATCGAACACTGGAGGACTAGTCCTCCTCAACTGATCGACCTCATAAATCTCTCGTCCAGGTCTAACACCATCTCCGGTACTAGCCCCGGAACCCTGTCCCTCACTTCGGACCTCTGGTGCTCTCACCACTTGCGCCTGAGTCTGCGCCTGTATAACTTGAACTAAGTTCATCACGATTCCTGTCAAAGCTTCTAAGGTCACAGGCTGCCCTATAGTACTGGTAGGAGCAACCTGTACCTCCGGTAATACTGGCTCTAAAGTCCTTCCTGGACCTTCCACCTCAACTCTTTCCTCCACTCCCTTGTTGGTGTCATTCACCGGCACCGAGTTCTGAGTGTTAGGAGTGCGCCTAGTAGTATGCGCCACTCCTCTACCTTGGCCTCTACCACGGCCCCTAGGTCGTCCTCGCCTGCCCCCATCTCCCGGGGTTACCGCAGCGTGAGTAGATCGAGTCTCTCTACGAGTATCCATCTGCGCCACAACAGATAAGACACTTAACATAATTCAATTAATAGAGGATTTAAGGGATAAGAAAACGTACCGGATCAGTAGAGGTCGTGACATGGCCTGGAGACTTACTAACACATATCTAGGACCCAACCCAAGATCCTACGTAGAGCTAACCTCCCTCTGATACCAAACTGTGGCGCCCCGACCCGGAATTCACGCACTGAGCCGGGAGCGCCACTTTAGGCGTGTGCCCCGTCACTAAGGACCTTATCACACGCCATCCTAACCCCGGATTCTAACAGAAATCCGACAGCACCTCCCCGTATATCGGAGGGTGCCAACCTGGAGTCACATCTCATTCAATACGTGAAAGAAAAACAATAATAATCAGAGAAGTTCCGCAGCCTATCAGGGCCTCTGGCCATCTATCCACATTCACACACTAGGCAAGGCCTCAGGCCTCCTAATCACATGCAATCAATAAGCAATGGATATTCATATCAATAATATCATCAAAGACTATCAAAGTCTATCAATCCGGACCCAAGGTCCAATATCCAGGTACGGAAGTCCCGATCACACGGCATACCTCCCGACCATCCATCCAACATACCGAAAAGGTATTTAAGCAACATAATAGTCAACCAAATAAAGTACTACATGTACTTAATTCATAACCAAGGTTCTCAAACAACCAAATACATATCCTAGTGCTCCTAGGGTGGCCTTCCATGTCACGCCGCCTCCTACTGATCCGCAGCCTGGTTCTCAGCACCAGTCTCACCTGAAGGATACAGAAAGGAAATAGGGTGAGCAGGAGGCTCAGTAGGGAAAATAAAATGAATCATAAGAACGTAAAGGCTGAATATTGAAACAAGCTCAGTGCAGCAACATGACATCCTAAAATGTCACAACAATGTATAACCTCGGGCTACACCCTATAACGCCTGGCACTAGGCAACGAATATTCCGGAAAACCATCGGAACCCTTGCACTTTGCCCCGGAACGACTATAGGTGCACCTACACAATGGAAATCCCGATTCCGGCAACGACGTGCCCCTTCGGTATCCAACATCATCGCAAAAGTATAACCTAAGGATACTACGAGTCCATACTCATAGACCCGATGCATCTAAAATTCATGTCCAATGATGCCATGCAAAAGAAGATCATATATATACAATCCTACATATATATAAATAACTACGTGATGCATGATCGAGGATTATCATACCCAATAGATGATTGAGCATTCAAAGGTTATGCACTTCATCAATAATCAACAATAAGGTTCGTTCTTCCTAAGGAACAATTTAGGCAAGAACACAAATAATAAAGACCAATGAAGAATTTCAACCGATCTTTAGAGAAGAACAATACGATAGAAAATGGGGTAAGAATCCCTACCTCTTGTTGAGCAATTTTCCACAAAATCCACAATTACATTCCTAGGGTTCCGATTTCCCAAACCTAACAATGTGGCGAAACCGAACCCATTCATACACCAATAAACAACCAACAACTTATATAAACATCAATTAAATCAATAAATTCGAAATTACTCACCTTCTCTCTCTAGAAATTTCTCCAAAATCCTTGAAACTCAACCCAAGCTCAACTCTACTCCAAATCACAAACCAATCTACATATACATCCAAAATCAACCTATAATCAATATATCTAAGCCTTACCTTCCATCTATTAAAGAATCAAACAAATCTAGGAAAAACCCTAGAATTCCAAAACTATGAAAACTCACCTCAAACCTTCAAATCTTCCTTGATTCCACCTTGATTCTTGACATGCTTCATGAATCCATGGAAAACCAAGCAAAAACCTCAACAAATCTCCTTATCTCTCTAAGTTTCTTACTCTTTCTCTCTCTTCTCGGGCTCTCCAAGTGAAATTATGCAGAAATGTCTAAAAATTGAGCTTAAAAACTGATTTCCCGATAACCGTCCGGACGCCCCAAGTGACCGTCCGGACGCTTCACTGTTCTCTCAACACTCTGCCCACCTCGTAGGCTTAACCGTCCGGACGCCTCGTTAGACCGTCCGGACTGTCTACTGTTCACAGCACCCAAATTTTCTCTAAAAATGTCTCTGCCCCAGTTCCTGCACAAACCGTCCGGACGGCTGTTTTAACCGTCCGGACGGTCTCTGTTTTCCAAAAACCCAGTTTTCCTAAATTTTATTTTCCGGCTCGGTTCAAGCTTCGATTCGATATATTACGGGCCCGAAACGGACATGTATACACAAAGTTATGGCCCATTTACCGAACCTAACTCAAAACCATTTTTCTATGATTCCGTACCTGACGGATCATCCGTATTTCGACTCAAAACTAAAATTTTTGGGTCTTATACACTTTCAATGGTCCGTTATCTCTTCGAACTCATTTTTCAATAACTTATTACTTAAAATTTAACCAAACATAATATTTTTGGGTCGGGATCTCACATTAAAACTTATTTTTTGCATCAATATTGTAAGACATTCAAGCAATATACATACGGGCAACAATTATATTGACGTAAATTGTAATTGAAACAATGTTTGAAAGTTTGTATAATTTTCTTACCTCATTCGTAGGGAGAAAAAAGTTGAAACTTCTTCTACTGATCTTTCAAGAATTTTGACAACCAAATCCAGTGGGAGCCTCTCAAAATGGTTCATCTCACTGTTATCATTTGCCATTGTAAATTTATCTTGTGTGTCTTTTGATATTGATTTGTTAAGTTATATATACTGTAGATATTAAAGTAATTTGAGTACATCGTAGTTATCTAAAACAACGCTTCGTGGATCTATGCAAACATTTACTAATTCTTATCATTACATGTTCAATCTTTATTGAGTGTATCTTCCTAGTTTTCTGTTCTTGCCAACCGACTGTTATCATGTTTTTCTTCTTTTAATGCTTTGACAATATGGTTAGTTTACTTAAATTCTGTTGGTATCATAATTTGGTGATTGATGTAGTCCTACGCTGATGGAAAGACCACCGTGTCCATCTATGAGAGGAAAGCAACCATTAAAGAGATGACTAAATCCACAATATTCAAGCCTTATAAATTGATGCAATAAAAGTAAGATTAAATGATAAGGAAATGCAATAAAAATAAGATAAGATGATAAAGGAAAAACTAACAAATTTAAATGCACTATACAGAAGAAAGTCTTTTTAACTTACCAGTGTTTATCTCTTTTTTAATTTTCTATAATAATTATCAATTATGCCAGTGATTTTTTAAGTTCACAATAGTTAAATTAAGGTATTTAAGTATAAATTTTTACATTTTCTTTATATGTTATCTACAAAATAAAATATCAATGTAATTATGTTCATTTGAACCTGAGATCCCATTAAACTACTTTGATTTTTAGTTTACAATATATGAAATAATAGAAATATAAGTTAATTATTGTCCATCATTCGTGTATAATTCTTCAATAGTTCTCTGATGGGTTTTTTACCCTCAGGATAGAGTAAATATTATTTTATGTTATTGTTTTGAATTTATATTAAATTGTTTTTTAAAAACAATTATAAAAAAACAATGATAACAACTCCAATAATTAAGGAGGTGGTCAAAAGAAACAATTTAATAAGTTTGACATGACTTTTCTAAATGAGTTAATTCTAAGGGTTTATCGTGTTTTTCTTTAAAAAAAAACGGAGCTTCGAAGACTTGCGATATAAAATACATACAAATTATTATTTTTTTTGAAAAAAATAGCAATTGTGTTGGGTTTAATTTTATCTTGTATGTTATAAGAATCTCAAATTATATTAATTTAACAGGAATACAATATGGGATTTCAGTACGTTGTTCTTTAAATGTTATATTGGTAACTTTATTATCAACTTTTTAGTTCTATTAGATAGATAATTGTTTTTTCATGTTTTAAATATGAGTTTCGTTAATGCACAAAATAATTTTGGCTAAGTAAATCATGTGCATCCTAAAATTATGATTTTTTTACAGGGGGCTGAGAGGGGGGGAAAATAAAGTTCGATTTTTGATTTAGTGGAATCTAGTATTTTGTTAGTTCACAAATTTAATGTGATATTTGGAATAGCTATATCTATAATGAACTTGAGTTGGCGTACATTGTACTGTCCAGAATATTAATTGTCTTATGAGGAGCAAATGATAATTTTAAAAGAGAATGAGATAGCACTAATTGTTTTGAGTTTTATTGAAAATAGGAATGATAATAGTATTCAAAATAAGGATACCCTAATCATTATCAACATTTGGATTATTTTTCTTGTATCCCTTGGTGTTGAATTTATTCTCCATATCACTAAGCTTTGACATTCCTGCAATAGTGCTAGTTGTTTGAGTGCCTTGTTTTATGGAAATTAAAAAGATACATCAGTTAGTAACAAAATCTGTCAATCCGTTACTTGCCTAGCAAATGATTGAGGTTGGGAAATAAAATAATCAGTTAACACATTCAGATTGATGTATGAATACCTCTTCATCCAGAAGCAGCATGTCGATGCTCATGAATTCATTGTTATTTTTAACATTTGTTGATTCCCAGATTCGAGTTATTCGGGCAACAACCTCCCATGAAATCTTTGAACTGTTGACATTCTTGAGAGTGACTGCCATTTTGGGATAGCAAAATAAGAGTTTGGAATGTTCAGGTATAACCAACAACTGGTAGATGTGTGATATTTATATTGTTTTTATCATGTTGAAATGCATGCATCTCAATTAATTAGACACTAAAATCTAAGCAATAGTTGTTTTTATTAATGAGTGGAAGTCTAAATTTTTCTTAGGAAATGTAAGCATCTAATAAAAGCATCCACTAAAGACTTCCAGAGAGATTGGAAATGGGGGAAATTATTATAATATTACATTATAGACGAGTTATCAGATTAAGTATGAATTCATTGTAAAGTTCTTAAAAAATAAGGGCTCTGCATTTGAAAACGTGTATAGCATAACCTATGAGAGGACAAAATTTCACTCGTCCAAGTGGCTTTCCTTTTGAGTTCTCTATATTAACTTGTAAAATTTTAAAAGGGTAAATCTTAAAAGCTATAGCTATAATTTGAAAGGGTAAAGAAGGAGATTTACAATTTGGTTTCACACTGTCATTCCATACTATTGCTCTATCAAAGCTTCAGGTGGACGCTCACAATGAAACGCAAAGGCAAATAACATAACACAGGTTTAAAAAATGGTAAAAAAGAAAAGGAAAACAACAAATAAATCCAAGGCATCTTAAGATTTTAACAAACCTTCAAGTATGTACCTTTTTTTTACCAAAGCTAAGAGAAGCGTGACGTGCTACAGCAGGTGGTAAAAATTAAGAAATTATCATTCCAAATCTGAACATGTAAGATCTATCAAAATCTCCAAATTTCAAATCAACCAAAGATAAGCTCACTAAAATGGAGTTCTAATAACAAAATTCATATTTCTTAAAACTCGTTTGTTAGACATGCCAATGGAAATAAAAGGACCTGGGTACATGGAAACAATGACTACAGTGAGCAACCACCGAGATACTGTGTTCAATTTCTCAACCTTGAAGATGTGTAATTTTCCAGGGGAAAAAGAAAGAGAGAAAGACACATACCAGTATAGTACTAAATAGATCTCTTCGAATGTCCACATCGCACCTGTTAATGCTTTCAATAATCAAGCATCTCGATCTATACGATGCCGAGTCGGTCTTTGAATCGAATTACGTAATCGACATCTATGAAGAGAATGAACACTCATCAAACGCCCACACAACCCTGATTTACTCAAAATCAATGCCAATTAGATGATTAGATGATTACAGATTCATGATTAATGATTCCGTCGCTTACAGCTCGGGGGGAACGCGAGAGGTATAAAATTAGATGCAGGAGAGAACGAATAGATTCCAGCGGGATACTCAGAGAAGAGATGAAACTGGAAGACGAAATCGGGATACTGGCCGGAAAGTTATTTTCGGAGAAGAGATGAGACTGGAAGACGAAATCGACCAATATCTATACACTATACAGGTGTATTGCTCAGGTTTGACCATTTTCGGAGAAGAAATTAAACTGGAAGACGAAATTGGGATACTGGCCGGAACGTGAAGAGATTAGACTGGAAGACGAAATCGACCAATATCTATACACTATACCGGTGTCTTGCTCAGATTTGACCATTTTCAGAGAAGAGATGAAAATGGAATACGTAATCGGGATACTGGCCGGAACGTTATTTTCAGATAAGAGATAAGAGATGAAACTGGCAGACGAAATCGACCGGCAATATCTATACACTATACAGGTGTCTTGCTCAGATTTGACCAATATCAGTACAGATGGCATGCTTAGGTTGATCCTACGTGTCAAAATAATGCTCAAAGAAAGACTTGTTTCAGGAATTATAGATATTATAGATAGATAGATTATTAGAATTTTCCATTTTTGAAACTTGACGACATATAAATACAACTTTTTTTTAAGAAAAAAAAAATCGTTTCTGGTATCATGAGAGCCCGTTCTAATCATATTGACTTGATACACATACACTTGTTCCTTTAATTATTTATTTTTTAAATTTAATTAATTAAGAATTCCACATGACAATCATAATATGAGCATGATTACTGACTGATGTGGCATATCTAACATTTCAGTATACTTTTTCTAGGGACGTGTTATGGTCACATCTACCATTTGGGCGATATTATAAACCGCCTCGATGAAGCGCTTTCGTTGGTCCACGTATTGTGGGACTACCTCTAACAATTAAACATGTGAACATTAAAAAAAAATGCTTTACTGTTATGCCAAAAGACCAGGACTAACGATGGATTAAAATTACTAACAGCATCATTAGTGTGTAATTACTAAAATGGGCTAGGATTTTACCCTATTTATAATATCATTTCATGGTTCTCTCCTTCGAGAATTGATCGACTATGATACATATTTTCAACTTCCATTTCTTCTCAGAGAAGTTGTTCTATTCGTGATCGTTCTCCATTCCTTTGGTTGAAAAATCGAACATGAAGATGGCACAGGTGTCGTCCAGGTTAGGGTTTTCCTCTTCTGCCTAACATTTTTAGCGAGGATGTACAATACAAAAACATCTCATTTTATTGCATGTAGATTAAAATATTTAAAATGAGTCATCTTAATACATTGTCGATAACTTGGTGTCGATGCTAAATTTTCCCCGAATGTATTTTAATGCTCAAAGAAGTAAAAATGCTTAAGGAAATAATGCAAATATACATGGTTCAAAAACTTATCTACATCCACGGGATGGTTTGATATTTTATTAAGTAATCAACTGTGTTACAAATCAGAGATTGATAGGTTTTTATAGGCTTGGCGGAGTTAACCGTCTCTGGTAACTCCTGTGATAACTGCTCTTGGCAGTTGTAATTTTTAGCCAACGCAATATGGAAACCACAAGAATCAAAATCACAAAAACAACACCACAAAATAACGAGGAAACCCTAACTGGGAAAAACCTCGAGTCTATCAAGCGACCAACCTTTGTAGCAATCCACTATATGAGAAAAAGCTTACAACCCATCGTTACCTACGACTCGATTATACAACTCGACTCAGCGTATGCTCCAAACCAAATCTACACACCAATGAAGATTTGAAATGCTCTTGACTCCTTCAAGAGACTTTGCTGTGGATGTAGGATCCAAGTAACCTTCAGGTAACCAAGACAGGTTACACCAGACGTGCACACCTTTGTTCCTCTTCTTCCTCAACAGGATCAATCTTGAGAAGGATGAACGAACAGCAATCAATCACTCAACACTCATTCTCACTTGTGAAGTACATGACACGTTCACAAATCACTCAAGGAGAATGAAACAAAAGATAACACGAAGCTTCTCACAAAACAAAAATAACTCTCACAATCATAAACTCTCTCAAAGCTTCGATCCTTCTCTCAATGGAATGTCTCTGTATATATAGGCGTCCAGCTCCCATCTGGATATAGACAGCAGATAATGACGATCTTCAGATAATGACCCCTGCAAAAGATTTAAGATAAAACAAACAAATAGTTATCCAAGATAAATGGTTAGTTTATTTTTATCTCTCATCTTATCTCCAAGTCTTATCTCCAAGTACTCATTTATCCAAGCTATAATACTCTAAATAATTCTTATCAAGTGGAGACGTTCATCTTAATCCAGACAGTCCCAAAAGAACTCAACAACATCACTAAGACTTACTCTCGTATCCAACAACCATTCCATAAAGAGTCCAATCCCATGTCAACTACTTAAGTAGTTTCTAATCTCACAGACCAATTCAAACACTACCACCTGAGAGTTATCTTATGACAGATATGACCACCAGACCAGTTTATTTCACAAAAAACGTGAGCTAGAGTCCTTGTGCTCATAGACTCCTACATATGATCAAAGTCTAACCTGTCAGGTAACCTAAAGCCTACATGAGTAGCTTACATGAGGTTACATATCACACAAGTATCACTAAGATTAGGATGTGTATCCTAACAATCTCCCCCTTGATACTTGCGTGATCAAAAACACATCCATCAACCAATCATTTCAAGAACCTAGAGTGTTCTGAAAAAATGCTCCCCCTCACTCAGAGCATAACCTTTTCAGTAGTAACTCCCCCTCAAGCAAAAATCTCCTCCATTCACACAAATGTTCCACCGTGAACATATAAATATGCATGCCACACACAATCAACAAATAGAGCATGAATGCAATAACATCACAGAAAAATAGTAGCATGCATAATAACCTGCAGTTTCACAATTCAGAACATTAACAGTTCAAACCATCCTAAACAAAAGGCAAAATGCAAAACATTATTGAAACACCAATTCCAGAAGCCAGACACCAGCAGCCCAGCAGCAATCTTCTCCCCCTTATTTTTGACCAAACAAGTATCAACGAGGACGAGGACGAGCACTAGCCTTGAACCCATTCAGAATTTCTTGACACTCAATGACACCCCGCTGCATTGTCTCCAGCCTGTGACGAGTATCCACATGATGAAGACCTTCTCTCTCAATGCCATGATCCACACGCTCCATACAGTAGTCTAGATTAGAGGCAAGGAGATGCTTGGCTTTAGTCAGATCCGCCAGTTGAGTATTTACACGCACATGGACCTCTTCAACTAATGTAGCCATAACACTCAGAACTTGAGTAGGAAGAGTCTCCAGAAGACTAGTGAGCTTAATCACTTGGTCGGATAATGTAGCAACTTGAGTGGTCAGAGCAGTAAGCTGGAGATTGTCATTAGCAAGTTCTGTGGGGGATAGGAAAGGTGAAGATGAAGAGACCGTGGATGATGTAGGCACCTTAGATGAACCAGCCTTGGACTTTAACTCAGTCAAGGGAACATCATCATCAGAAAGGTCCACAGCCTTGGCTATCTGAGATAGACTACGCACGCCAGTTTGGGCAGTAATAGGAAGCCTAAGTGACTGACAGTCAGGAGGAATGAAAATTCCTTGGGAAGCAAAGATAGAGGTCAGGATGACACCATAGGGCAACTTGAAAGGTCGGTTCTTGTAAGTCTTGACAGACATGATGTGATTGAAAATCAGTGATGGCAGACACATGGACTTGTCAGTCACAATAGCATGAAGCAAACGACAATACCGTTCAGTTAACTCCCCGTGATGTTCAGTAGGAAGCACGGTAGAACAAATAAACATGTTCAGAAGCCTATGAGTCGAACTAAGGTATTTGTGAGGCAGTTTGTCATTAACAAGGCTAAAATCATCATGACACAGATAGTGGTGAATATCGGACAAAGGGGGTTCAGTAGGCAGATCAAAAATATCAAAATCAGGGTCAGACACTAAGGGAATATTTAGACTTTCAGAAATCAGGGCTTTTGAAAATACAACTTCTACCCCTCGAACAAACCCAGTTATAACCCCCAATTCCTCATCCTCAATCTCTCGGACAGACAGATTTGCATAGAATTCACGAACAAGGGTAGGGCAAGCAGTACCTGACAGAGACGCTATGGACGACCATGAACGAGACAGAAACACATGAGAGAGGTCAGGATCTCACAACTCAAGAAACATAAACTTCCTTTCGGTACTCAAAGCCCTGGACACAAAATTACTTCGATAAGTCGCCTCAGCCTCAGCATTGACGAATCGAGCCACTGGCTTAGCCGTTTGAACTGATTTCTTCGCCTTCTTCGCCCCAGAGCCAGAACTCTGTGATGATCGCTTCCTTGACGCCATGGTAGTCAGTTGCAGATGCGAATGACGAAACATGAAACACGGAGGGACGCTTCGTGATTATAAGCAGAAGAAAGTGGGAAAGTGTAGAAGTCTGGGGAAGAGAAGAATTCTAATAGTGTTGGTTTTCAACTTTCCATGAACTCCCTCGAAAAGTCGCGCCACAATTAATTCTGACATGAAGTGACAGTACCAAAAATGCCCTCGAATTAGAGCGATGTAGGCCTGCAAAGCTACACAGTAGGGAATAATTGAAGCTACATAACTCCTTACTTCTCTCTTGGCTTATGTCATATGTTAAAACGGTACTCCCTAGATCATAAATATATCATCCCAGAGACATAGACCATAGATCTCACACATAGAATATGTAATCAAGCAACAATTAGTATCACGGATGGAATTTTTGAGATTTATCATCCCCAATTTTATGAGATAATCACTTAGAGAGAGAGAGTTACCATAAGATGTGATCAAGAATTGGACTTACTACTCCCTTATCATTGCCTTGAAATCTGACTCATGTTATTCTTCACGTGCAGCTGTGTGTGAATCTGCAATCTTGTTTAGATCAAGCTATAACATAATACAAAAGATCTTATTTTGTTCATAGGTTGTCAAGACTTTATTCTTTGGTACTTTTATGTACATGCAAGCAAGATATGAGATTACCTCCTTTATTTCAAGAAGAGAAATCATGCCTTCATGGTGGCTTTCACAGTCAAGATGTAGTTCCCTTTATTGCGAGAGATACTTACCACTTATACTTAGGTAGCTCCCTTTATTTCAAGAGATACATACCATTTTTTTTCTTTTTCTTTGACGTAGCCCTTTCCATTTGTATAGCTTGCATCAAGTTTCACAAAGAATTTGTTCAATAGACCTATCAAGACAAATCTTAAGCATTATGTCAAGCATGCTTCACAAGAAGAGATAAAATAATACATGACTAATAACATGGTCTTTTCAAATTCATGAATGGATTAGCCAATTACCCAATACGCACATGCAGAGGTAACATCTATCAAACAATGCTTTACACATACATCAAGATTGTAAATCTTACATCCCACACACATGTTACCTCAAGCTACTCGAAAACCTATTCCATTGTGATCACCCCTAGTGCTTGTCTTAGGAACAAAAATCGTTGCTTGTCTAGGGGTTTTGTAAAAATGTCCGCCAATTGATTTTCAGTAGCTATGTACTCAAGTTTCACAGTGTTGCTTTCAACAAGATCACGAATGAAATGATGACGAATGTCAATATGCTTAGTTCTAGAATGTTGGACAGGATTTTTAGAAATGTTGATAGCACTCATATTATCACAAAATATGGTCATACTTTCCTATACCAGTCCATAGTCACTCAGCATTTGTTTCATCCAAAGCAGTTGTGTACAACAACTTCCTGCTGCAATGTATTCAGCTTCAGCCGTGGAGAGAGAGATAGAATTCTGCTTCTTGCTATGCCATGCAACCAAATTTGTTCCTATGTAGAAACACCCACCTGAGGTGCTCTTTCTATCATCACAACACCCTGCCCAATCAGCATCCGAGTACCCTGCCAAAGATGAGTTAGTGTTGTTAGAATAGAATATTCCATAGTCTAGTGTACCACTGATATATTTCAAGATCCTTTTCACAGCCGTCAAGTGTGATTCCTTAGGATTGGCTTGGTACCTAGCACACACACAAACACTGAAAGCAATGTCAGGTCTACTCGCAGTTAAGTATAGCAAGCTTCCAATAATACTCCTATATAAAGTCTGATCCACAGATTTTCCACTATTATCCTTGTTTAGCTTTGTGCTTGGACTCATAGGAGTTGAAGCTGCCTTACATGAAGCTACACCAAACTTTTTCACCAAGTTACCTGCATACTTGGTTTGAGAAACAAATATTCCTTCTTGAGATTGCTTTACCTGAAATCCTAGGAAAAATGTTAATTCCCCCATCATACTCATTTCAAATTCAGATTTCATTAACTCACCAAATTCTTGAGACAAAGAAACAGATGTTGACCCAAAAATAATATCATCAACATATATTTGTGCAACAAAATATGTTTATGATTCTTTTTAACAAAGAGTGTTTTGTCAACTGTTCCTCTAGCAAACCCTGTACTCAAAAGAAAGGTTGTGAGTCTTTCATACCAAGCTCGAGGAGCTTGTTTCAAACCATACAAAGCACGGTTCAGCTTGTACACATGGGAAGGTTTGATTGGATCTTCAAAACCTTGTGGTTGCTTCACATAAACTTCTTCGTTCAATAATCCATTCAAGAATGCGCTTTTCACATCCATCTGAAATAGCTTAAAACCAAGTAAGCTAGCAATGGATAAAAGAATACGAATAGATTCTAACCGAGCAACAGGAGCAAAAGTTTCATCAAAATCCACACCTTCCACTTGTGTGTATCCTTGTGCAACCAACCTGGCTTTGTTTCTAGTGATCATGCCATGTTCATCAGCCTTATTTTTGAAAATCCATTTTGTTCCAATGATGTTAACATTATCAGGCTTAGGCACTAGTACCCAAACATCATTGCGAGCAAATTGATTCAGCTCTTCATCCATTGCATTTATCCATGATTCATCACTAAGAGCATCCTTCACATTTTTTGGCTCATACTGAGACACATAACACAAATAACTTACCTCATTTTGAAGTTGCCTCCTTGTCTTCATAGGAGCAGTTATTTCACCAATCACTTGATTTTGAGGATGATTATTCCTCACACGTTTAGAAGGCTCAAGAAGATCTGGAGTAGATTGCTTTGAATGATTTACACTCTCTTGTGCCAGTGTAGACTCCTGCGAGGATACATCAGTTGCTTCTATAGTTTGTGATGTACCTTCCTGTGTGGTTACACTGGAACTTTCAGAATCTTTTTCAACTCTTGTCTCCTTACCGATCTCTTGAGAAATTTCAACCTGTTCAACAACCCTAGCAGACACATCATCATGAATTGCAACATTAGCTGATTCCATCATAGTCTTAATCCTAATATTGAACACACGATAAGCTCGACTATTAATAGAATAGCCCATGAAAATACCTTCATCACTCCTAGCATCGAACTTACCAATGTTTTCTCTATCTCGAAGAATAAAACACTTACTTCCAAACACTTTGAAATGTTTCACCGTAGGCTTCTTTTCTTCCCAAAGTTCATAACTTGTGAGCTTTGTTCCAGGCCTTAGATGAACTCGATTTGAGATATAACAAGAAGTGTTTATTGCTTCTGCCCAAAACCTTTGAGCAACATTCATTGCATGCATCATGGTTCTTGCCATTTCTTGAAGAACCCGATTCTTTCTCTCCACCACTCCATTCTGTTGTGGTGTCTTTGGAGCTGAAAATTCATGTTTAATTCCAAGGTTCCTGCAAAAAATATTGAATTTATCATTTTGAAATTCAGTCCCATGATCTGTTCTAATCTTTCTTAAATGAAATCCATCATCCTTCTTCTCGTTTTCCAAAAACACATATAGATCATAAAAAACCTCAAATGTTTCTGACTTATCATGTAAAAATCTTACCCATGAATATCTTGAAAAATCATCCACAACAACAAGAATGTATTTCTTACCTCCAAGACTTTCAACTTGAGTAGGACCCATAAGATCCATATGAAGCAATTCAAATGGTCTTGAGGTGTTGTCATTGTTTACCTTTTTATGTGATACCTTGGTCTGCTTACCTTTCTGACATGGACCACACTCACCCTTCTTTGAATCAATCTTAGGCATTCCTCGAACTATCTCCTTATTAGATAAAACTTTTAAGTCTTGATAGTTGCGATGACCTAGTCTTTCATGCCATAACTTATCTGAATTTGACAAAATTTGACGAATTGCATGACAGATTGAATTCCGTTGGGATGGTATAACAGTTGTCTGAAGATCTCTTTCCTTTTAGAATACATGTTTGATTTTCATCATAGATCCTGCAAAACCGTTTAGTAAACAAAGCTGAGAATTTTGCATCACACAAATGACTTATACTTATCAAATTAGCTTTGAGACCTTCCACATAAAGAACATTTTTCAATACACACTCATCAGAAGCTTTAACCATACCTCTACCTTTTACCTCAGCTCTACTACCATCTCCAAAAGTTACCTTACCACCATCATATGATTCGAATGATGTAAACAAGGCTTTGTTTCCACTCATATGTCGAGAACAGCCACTGTCCAGATACCATGAATTTGTACTGAATGCTGCAAGAGCAGTTTGTACAAACATACACTTATGTCCAGACTTTTTAACCCATTGTTTTCTTACCTGATGCACTGGTATATGCTGTCCTTGAAATGTCTGTGTAGGCTGTTTGGTATCATGTAACTTACCATGTAACCTAGACAGATTGTAACTTTCTTCAAGAGGTTGGAACCTGTTTTGTATCATCTTACTCTTCTGCACAAAATCATTAGTCCTTCTAGATAATATGTAAGATGCAGGCATTCCAAACAATTTATGACAGTATGGACGAATGTGACCTTTAATTCCACAATAATGACATACATGAGTAAACTTACCTTGATCATACCTTTGTGGATATTGCTTCTTGTATGATACTTGAGTATGAAAAGGTTGAGCAGTACGACCAAATCGATAGGCATTCTCATATTTTGACTGAGAAGTTCTACCATTTTTAGTATCTATCACATTATGCAACTTGGATTTTTGTACTTCCTTTTCCAAAGTTCGTGAGGTGGATGGAACAAATTTTATAAATCCATGATTGCCACGTTGTGCTCCCATTTGTGAACTTTCACCCTTTTGATATCCAAGCCCGAATGTCTCCTTGCTAGATCTATGCATATCAAGAATATTTTGCAACTGATTAGAACCAGATTCAAACTTGTTAATATTAGAACAAACCTTTTTCAACATGGTCTCTCTTTTTTCTTGAGCTTCATTGACGTAGACAAGATCAGAGGCTACATCAGGTTTCCTCAGCGCTTCAAGTTCAGCTATCTCATCTTTGAGTTCCTTGATCTCCTTTCTAGCTTCGAATAACTCTTGAGCTAAGAGCTCTTTTTCCTTGACAACTGTATGCTTTTCCTTTTTGGATTTGATGCATTCTTCAACCATGTCCTCATATGCAATACGTAGTCCATTCATATCAACAAGTTCATCATCATCGTCGGAGCTTGTCACTGATTTAGTGTCAAAAGTCACTGGAAACGCTACTGGGGTATTTCTTTTCTCATCTTCAGATTCAAGATCTGACTCCTCTTCAGTATTGTCACTCCATGTAGTCTGATAAGCTTTAGACTTCTTTTTTCGATTTGCACATTCTTGGGCAAAGTGACCAAACCCTTTGCACTCAAAACATTGAGTGTTTTTTGAATCCTTGCTTTTCTTCTCACTTTTGAACGACGATGACTCCTCTTTTTTGAGCTCCTTGGGATTCCTGTTCTTCATGAACTTCTTGAAATTCTTAGTTAATAACAACAACTCATCAGCAGCATTATCAATCCCATCATTAGAGTAAAGAGCAACACCTTTGGATTTCTTTGATTTAAGAAAGTTTACCTCAAATGTTTGTAGAGATCCAACAAGTTCTTCTACCTTGATTAAGTCAATATCCTTACTCTCCTCAATTGCTGCCACTTTTATCATGAATCGGTCTGGTAAAGATCGAAGAATCTTGCGTATCACTTTGCTAGGTTCGATTGGTTCACCAAGAGTGAATGATGCATTGACAATATCACTTAACCTTGCATAGAAATCGTCAAATACTTCATTCTCTTCCATCTTCAAACTTTCAAAACTAGAGGCAAGCTGTTGTAGTTTTGATCGTTTAACCAGATTTTTCCCTTCATGCGTCACTTCTAATAAATCCCAAGCATCTTTTGCTTTGTCACAATTTGATATCCTGCGAAACTCAGAAATACTCAAAGCAGAAAACAAAGCATTCATAGCTTTACTATTCCAACCTGCACTTTCAAGATCACCTTTCGTCCATGATTCAGACGGTTTAGTAATTTTATTACCTTCGTCATCAATAGTTTCAGGTGCGGAATACCTTTTTTCTATTGATATCCAAACACGTTCGTCAATGGACTTCAAGTAGGCTCTCATTCGTGCCTTCCAATAAGAATAGTTGGAACCATCGAATTGTCGTATATGATTATTTGATCTCGTCTCCATTGTTGGCACTCCCTCTGATACCAATTGACAATATGAAAGACCTTTGCCAATACGTTAGCCAACGCAATATGGAAACCACAAGAATCAAAATCACAAAAACAACACCACAAAATAACGAGGAAACCCTAACTGGGAAAAACCTCGAGTCTATCAAGCGACCAACCTTTGAAGCAATCCACTATATGAGAAAAAGCTTACAACCCATCGTTACCTACGACTCGATTATACAACTCGACTCAGCGTATGCTCCAAACCAAATCTACACACCAATGAAGATTTGAAATGCTCTTGACTCCTTCAAGAGACTTTGCTGTGGATGTAGGATCCAAGTAACCTTCAGGTAACCAAGACAGGTTACACCAGACGTGCACACCTTTGTTCCTCTTCTTCCTCAACAGGATCAATCTTGAGAAGGATGAACGAACAACAATCAATCACTCAACACTCATTCTCACTTGTGAAGTACATGACACGTTCACAAATCACTCAAGGAGAATGAAACAAAAGATAACACGAAGCTTCTCACAAAACAAAAATAACTCTCACAATCATAAACTCTCTCAAAGCTTCGATCCTTCTCTCAATGGAATGTCTCTGTATATATAGGCGTCCAGCTCCCATCTGGATATAGACAGCAGATAATGACGATCTTCAGATAATGACCCCTGCAAAAGATTTAAGATAAAACAAACAAATAGTTATCCAAGATAAATGGTTAGTTTATTTTTATCTCTCATCTTATCTCCAAGTCTTATCTCCAAGTACTCATTTATCCAAGCTATAATACTCTAAATAATTCTTATCAAGTGGAGACGTTCATCTTAATCCAGACAGTCCCAAAAGAACTCAACAACATCACTAAGACTTACTCTCGTATCCAACAACCATTCCATAAAGAGTCCAATCCCATGTCAACTACTTAAGTAGTTTCTAATCTCACAGACCAATTCAAACACTACCACCTGAGAGTTATCTTATAACAGATATGACCACCAGACCAGTTTATTTCACAAAAAATGTGAGCTAGAGTCCTTGTGCTCATAGACTCCTACATATGATCAAAGTCTAACCTGTCAGGTAACCTAAAGCCTACATGAGTAGCTTACATGAGGTTACATATCACACAAGTATCACTAAGATTTGGATGTGTATCCTGACACATGGTTTTTTTATAAGAGGAAAAATTTATCTAGTAAAAGACAGAGAAACATTATTTTAAATTTTTCGCTTACCTGTTAAGTAAGTGTTATTGGAAAGCCTTTCTCGTATCACACTTATTTTTTGGAAATAGAACTTGTGTTCCCCAATTATCACACCAGTATAATCTTCAATCTCCTTCACTGAACTTGTTGGCAAGAAAATGATAGTGTTTTTTTCCTCAACAGGTTTATAGGCAGCTTCATTTTCTAAGACTCGGAAATTTTGTATTCTATAAATGGCACCCTCCTTTATCTTAGTACGGAAATTGGCAGCTAGACGTTTCCAGATCTTAGCATGCAATTGAGTGCCCTGTTTTATGGAAATTAAAAAGATACATCAGTTAGGAACAAAATCTGTCAATCCGTTACTTGCCTAGCAAATGATTGATGTTGGGAAATAGAATAATCAGTTAACACATTCAGATTGATGTATGAATACCTCTTCATCCAGAAGCAGCATGTCGATGCTCATGAATTCATTGTATTAACATTTCTTGATTCCTAGATTCGAGTTATTCGGGCAACAACCTCCCATGAAATCTTTGAACTGTTGACATTCTTGAGAGTGACTGCCATTTTGGGATAGCAAAATAAGAGTTTGGAATGTTCAGGTATAACCAACAACTGGTAGATGTGTGATATTTATATTGTTTTTATCATGTTGAAATGCATGCATCTCAATTAATTAGACACTAAAATCTAAGCAATAGTTGTTTTTATTAATGAGTGGAAGTCTAAATTTTTCTTAGGAAATGTAAGCATCTAATAAAAGCATCCACTAAAGACTTCCAGAGAGATTGGAAATGGGGGAAATTATTATAATATTACATTATAGATGAGTTATCAGATTAAGTATGAATTCATTGTAAAGTTCTTAAAAAATAAGGGCTCTGCATTTGAAAACGTGTATAGCATAACCTATGAGAGGACAAAATTTCACTCGTCCAAGTGGCTTTCCTTTTGAGTTCTCTATATTAACTTGTAAAATTTTAAAAGGGTAAATCTTAAAAGCTATAGCTATAATTTGAAAGGGTAAAGAAGGAGATTTACAATTTGGTTTCACACTGTCATTCCATACTATTGCTCTATCAAAGCTTCAGGTGGACGCTCACAATGAAACGCAAAGGCAAATAACATAACACAGGTTTAAAAAATGGTAAAAAAGAAAAGGAAAACAACATATAAATCCAAGGCATCTTAAGATTTTAACAAACCTTCAAGTATGTACCTTTTTTTTACCAAAGCTAAGAGAAGCGTGAAGTGCTACAGCAGGTGGTAAAAATTAAGAAATTATCATTCCAAATCTGAACATGTAAGATCTATCAAAATCTCCAAATTTCAAATCAACCAAAGATAAGCTCACTAAAATGGAGTTCTAATAACAAAATTCATATTTCTTAAAACTCGTTTGTTAGACATGCCAATGGAAATAAAAGGACCTGGGTACATGGAAACAATGACTACAGTGAGCAACCACCGAGATACTGTGTTCAATTTCTCAACCTTGAAGATGTGTAATTTTCCAGGGGAAAAAGAAAGAGAGAAAGACACATACCAGTATACTACTAAATAGATCTCTTCGAATATCCACATCGCACCTGTTAATGCTTTCAATAATCAAGCATCTCGATCTATACGATGCCGAGTCGATCTTTGAATCGAATTACGTAATCGACATCTATGAAGAGAATGAACACTCATCAAACGCCCACACAGCCCTGATTTACTCAAAATCAATGCCAATTAGATGATTAGATGATTACAGATTCATGATTAATGATTCCGTCGCTTACAGCTCGGGGGGAATCCGAGAGGTATAAAATTAGATGCAGGAGAGAACGAATAGATTCCAGCGGGATACTCAGAGAAGAGATGAAACTGGAAGACGAAATCGGGATACTGGCCGGAACGTTATTTTCGGAGAAGAGATGAGACTTGAAGACGAAATCGACCAATATCTATACACTATACAGGTGTATTGCTCAGGTTTGACCATTTTCGGAGAAGAAATTAAACTGGAAGACGAAATTGGGATACTGGCAGGAACGTGAAGAGATTAGACTGGAAGACGAAATCGACCAATATCTATACACTATACCGGTGTCTTGCTCAGATTTGACCATTTTCAGAGAAGAGATGAAAATGGAATACGTAATCGGGATACTGGCCGGAACGTTATTTTCAGATAAGAGATAAGAGATGAAACTGGCAGACGAAATCGACCGACAATATCTATACACTATACAGGTGTCTTGCTCAGATTTGACCAATATCAGTACAGATGGCATGCTTAGGTTGATCCTACGTGTCAAAATAATGCTCAAAGAAAGACTTGTTCAGGAATTATAGATATTATAGATAGATAGATTATTAGAATTTTCCATTTTTGAAACTTGACGACATATAAATATAACTTTTTTTTTAAGAAAAAAAAAATCGTTTCTGGTATCATGAGAGCCCGTTCTAATCATATTGACTTGATACACATACACTTGTTCCTTTAATTATTTATTTTTTAAATTTAATTAATTAAGAATTCCACATGACAATCATAATATGAGCATGATTACTGACTGATGTGGCATATCTAACATTTCAGTATACTTTTTCTAGGGACGTGTTATGGTCACATCTACCATTTGGGCGATATTATAAACCGCCTCGATGAAGCGCTTTCGTTGGTCCACGTATTGTGGGACTACCTCTAACAATTAAACATGTGAACATTAAAAAAAAAATGCTTTACTGTTATGCCAAAAGACCAGGACTAACGATGGATTAAAATTACTAACAGCATCATTAGTGTGTAATTACTAAAATGGGCTAGGATTTTACCCTATTTATAATATCATTTCATGGTTCTCTCCTTCGAGAATTGATCGACTATGATACATATTTTCAACTTCCATTTCTTCTCAGAGAAGTTGTTCTATTCGTGATCGTTCTCCATTCCTTTGGTTGAAAAATCGAACATGAAGATGGCACAGGTGTCATCCAGGTTAGGGTTTTCCTCTTCTGTCTAACATTTTTAGCGAGGATGTACAATACAAAAACATCTCATTTTATTGCATGTAGATTAAAATATTTAAAATCAGTCATCTTAATACATTGTCGATAACTTGGTGTCGATGCTAAATTTTCCCCGAATGTATTTTAATGCTCAAAGAAGTAAAAATGCTTAAGGAAATAATGCAAATATACATGGTTCAAAAACTTATCTACATCCACGGGATGGTCTGATATTTTATTAAGTCATCAACTGTGTTACAAATCAGAGATTGATAGGTTTTTATAGGCTTGGGGGAGTTAACCGTCTCTGGTAACTCCTGTGATAACTGCTCTTGGCAGTTGTAATTTTTAGATAATTTCTTTTAGCTAAGAACCTTTAACCTTTGAATTATTCACTCCACAAATACCCCTAGCCGTTTTATTTAACATAAAATAATTTAGAATAAATATAAAGACCTTTTAGGTTTTTTCAACAAATTGTTTCCCAATAGAATTCTTCACATGTCCTATAAATAGCTACACATTTCAACAAAAAACTTTTTGCTCCCCATATGCATCAAAATCATCTCCCTTATCCTCTTCAAGAGGTAATCTTTTTTCTCTGTTATTTCTTTTTTATAATATTTTTATTTTTTAAAGTAATTGGCTAGACCCCCCATGGTGGTTTGACACTGCCCAGCTCCAGGTTATCGCGGGGGACTGGTTTGGCCGGACCTACTTGGGGGTCCAGCACTGGCAGCACAAGGCCCCTGAGGGGCCTAGTCATGCCAGACCCCCCAAAGGGGTCCAACACTACCCGACACCAGGTCCCCATAGGAGCCTAGTCTTGTTGAACCCCCTAACAGGTCCGACACTGCCTAGCACCAACCCTCGTGGGAGGCCTGGCTCTAGTCGGACCCTCTAGGGGTCCGACGCTGACACATTGGCGGAACCAAACACTTTTGGGCTTTTCTTTCTAATGGAATCACTAATCTGATTCTTACATCGTTGATCCTGTAGGATTTGGCACGGGTAAGCTTAAAGACCTGTTATTTTCTCAGGAAAAAATAGCCTCTTTTAAAGTTGTGCATCATATTTTGCTTCCTTACATATTCCGGCTCCATTTAATGATGATAGAGATTCTAGTTGCAATGGTTGCAATTGAGTTACGGTTTCAGTATTCATACTATTGGAGTCCAAAATTTGTATTCCATTCCCGCCTCTTCTCTATGAATTCTTTATTTCACAGACCTTCATCATTTGGAGTTGGCTCTGAATGCTTATCGGATCCTTGGATGTGTGGTGCATATGAAAACATTTTTTAAGAGAGTTTGCATAGTGATAGATGTTCTTTGTTGCTACTCAATCCTGAAAGACAAGCTCAAATGGGAAGTATTATCTCTCCCCAAAGTGTGAGTATGCATTGATTCACTATCTTTTTTCTTCAAATAAAGACGTGGATTATATGCTCGTCTCTGGGCACTGGAGCAGCTACACCTCTCGCAAAGTGGAGCCTTTAGGTATGACACCTTTCCTTCTTTTTTGCTTTCTTGTGGTGCGCTTACTTACTAAATTTTTAATTTGTTATTATCCACAGGTAGTCTTCCCGCGCTTTTGGAGGATCTTAGTGAGGTCGTGCAAGAGGTTCCTAATGATTCTTATGCTTCCTTGATACCTGCTAGAAAGTTTTGGAGATCTGCTCCAGTACTATTTTGCAGCAAGCCATCTTATCGTGGCTTTGCTCGTCTTCTTCTTGGCACAACTATCGATGAAGCAAGTAGGCATTTTAAAGTACCCTCAGTCAATCCTAGGCAAAAGCACAAGTGGAAACGTCATTCTTCATCAACTATCATTCCTCCTATCATTTCTTCTCCTCCTAAAGTAGTGGAGACAAAGTTTGAGGGCAAAACTAAGGAAGATATGGATGGTAATTTTCAAGACATTTCTAGCGAGCAATCCGTGTGAGGTTCATTTTTCTTTGTTTAATACGTTTTCATGTTGATGAGGCTTATATACTTGTAATCTTATTTTTTATGGTTGCAGAGGTTTTACCCATGGTTAGATCCGATGGATCGTTGCGGAACCTACCCATCCCTGATCTTACTTAGGCCAAGTTTGACTGGAAGAGCGCCATTGGATATTCTCAAACTATTGGATGATCTCTGACTTCATTGATCTGTCCCTCTTCAACTGAGGCAACTTTGCCTTTTTCTGCCCCGGGGATCCGCCCCAGACTTTCTCTCTTTGGAGCATCTAGATGTATTTCTAACTCCGAAAATATTGGCACCATGTCCATACCCTCTTTATCCAGTGGAGGCAATACTCATTCTCCCTCTGTGGATGGTAGCGAATGCAGGGACCATCCTTCTTCTATGGGTTGCTTGAAGAGTATGTTTAAGGGTTATTTAGATGACCCCTCCTTAGGCCTACTCATTGAGAATTCACCATCCTACATTGATGTGTTGGGTTTTGCTACCTCAGATGAGGATAAAGAGTTCTTCAACTCACTTCTTGAAGACCCTTACTTCAGTCTACAAATGCTTTTTAGGGTATTTTTCCTTATGTATTGCATTTATTATTATTCAATATTTGTGTATATATGCATTAATTTACATTTACTCTTTTTCATTAGGGCTCCTAAATGCTTTTCTATTATATGAGAGACTTGACGCGCCAATTGCTTGAATCTCAAAAAAGAGCTGGCTGAATCAAAGAACAACTGTGAAAACTTGTTGTAGAGATTGAAAAGACATAAGATCATTTGTCCAAAGCTGAGGTGGAGAAGTTTAAGCCAGTTGAAGACGGCATAGCTCGTATCAAGTCTCATCAACTAGTCATTAGAGTAAGGCCCTTTTTGGACAAGACTCTTTTAGACTTGTTTTTCTTTAAGTAAGCCTCTTCGGCTAAAAGTTGTTTGACATATTTATCTCACAAAGACATCATTTTTATTTCATGATGGAAATCATTACAAAATGGAGAACTAGAAGAAATTTTGCATAAGGGAATACATAGTGAAAAAAACGCATAAGGGAAAATAATACAAACGTGTTACATTCTAAACGGTCCATATGGTTATAGTTTCCCTTACCTTATCCATTGTAGCTTTGACTTGGGCAGAGAGGTTCATGAGGGAAATTCGGAGCCTCTGGGGATCATGAGACATTGTAGCTATCCATGCCATATCACAAATTTGGGTAATCGAATGCTCAAGAGTTTGCAGAGCACTCGAAAGCCCCTCACAGATGTTGTGAACACTCTAGAATTCTCTTCCCAAAAACTCATGCTCTTCCATCAAGTCCTCCACCTATTCCTTTGCATTTCTTGCCAGAAAGGACTCAACAACCCTCATTCCATCATCTTCATCTTCTACCTCGATTACTTCCTTGGGTGCATTATTTGTTGGCTGCTCAAGAACTATTAATTCCTCGTCCTCATAATGAAGCTTTAGCATGATGTCCATGAGTGTTTTGAACTTCATTAATTCCCTCTGCCTAAGACTTTCTCTTGGAAGGGAGATTCACGGGATTTGAAGAAGAACTCATTTTTGAGCACCCTTTTTTCCTTTACCTAAGACCTATTTATAGGTGTAGGAAATCCGAAAATTAAGTCATTCTAGGAAACTCTCGATACGTGAGTAATAACTATAGGAACGGTTATATGGCAGTTCATAGATAATGTCCCCTAGTTAAGGAGAAGTGGGAATTTAAAGTTGCTCCCTTTTCAACTATCCCTGAGTAAAGGTTGCATTATTAACAATCTGATTCATACCTCAACCAAGACTAACTTAGTCTTGTTTTCCTAGAGCTGAGATTCTCTAGCAGAAGCTCATTAGACCTTTGATAAGTTGGCTTAAGCCTGAATAAGTGATCAATCTGCTAAGTATAAAGTTATTCAATTGAAAATGGATGACAAGTAAACTACATAGTTAAATGAAGAAAGACTTATTCTTTTATTGATGGTGATAAGATGCCAATGGCTTAATATAGCCATAATCGGTATTACACATAGAATTTCCTTAAGTTGGAAACATTCCAAGTCTCATGGAAACTTCTCCATCTTGTATGACTAACCTGTAGGCTCCTTGCCTTGACATTTTTATTGTAAGATCGATAAAGCACTTGTTGATAAGCTGCTAGATGTACCATAGCCTAATCCCTTTTTTCCTACAGTAAGTCTATGTTCCACTCCATTGAAAGGTTATTATTTACCTTCTTCAAACACTAGCGTTCTGAGGATCGAAAGACCTACTTCCAAAGGAATGATAACATCAGCTCCGTAGGCCAAATAAAATGGGGACTCCTCCGTGGATCTATAAGGTGTGGTCTAATATGCCTATAAAACGGATGAAAGCTCATCCTCCTATCTTCCCTTGGACGATTCCAACCTTTTTTTTGTTCCATCCAGGATGATCTTGTTGGATGCCTCTGCCTAGCCATTACACTGCGGGTAGGTTTGAATTGAGTAAAGATTCTTTATCATATAGCCTCCATAAAATTCTTTCAATTTGGTGCTGGAGAATTGAGTTCCATTATCACTTATCAAGGCATTGGAATTTTTAATCTAGTTATAATATTTTCCCAAATGAACTTTATGGTTTCAGCATCTCGGATTGTTACCAAGGGCTTTGTCTCGATCCATTTTGTGAAGTAATCAGTGGCAGTAATCAGGAATCTTCTATTGTCGGTAGCTTGAGTGAATGGTCCAACAATGTCCAACCCCCACTAGGAAATTGTAAGAGGACAAAGGTATCTAGCTGGTTGGTAGGGAATTAGTGCAAACTTCTGGCATTTTTCACATCTTCTCATATATTGCAAAGTGTCATTCTGCATGTATAGCCACTAGAAGGCTTAGGTGGTTTCATTAAATTCAAGTGATCATCCTACTGCATGTGCTCCACAAGAACCTTTATGAATCTCATACAGTAAGTCCTACACTCTACTTGGATGAACATATAACAGGTAAGGACCTGAAAAGACCTCTTAGAGAGTTTATAGTTAGGAGATACCCAAAAAATGTGCTACTTTAAATGTCAACTTTATGGCTTTCTTCTTATCTTCAAGAATAATGTCTTCTTGTAAATAAGTGATGATAAAATCCATCCAACTCGATGCCTCCTCTTCCGCATACCATATCACTTCCAATGGTTCTTCGATGCTTGGTCACTCTAGCACTTGTACCTCAATAATCCTCTTCACCCCCAGTTGATCGACTGAGGCAAGAGTAGCTAAGGTGTCAGGATGTTCATTATGATCTCTTGGAATTTGAAATATCTTATAATCGTGAAATTAGCTGAGTAACTCCTTAATGCTTTCCATGTATGCTACCATAGTTACCGTTTTGCAGTGTAGATTCTGGTTAGTTGATTGACTTCCAATTGAGAATCTAAATAAATCACCAACTCTTTTGCCCCGAGCTTTGGAGCATTTGGTACTCCTTGAAACAAAGCCTCATATTCTACTTCATTGTTTGTTGTTGGGAACCTTAATTGTATAGTAATCTTCAGCACTTTGCCTTCTGGTGCTGTAAGCACAATTCCCATTTCAGAGCCTCATCTTGTTGTAGAACCACCAACCTGTAATTCCCAAGGATGAGTAGTAGTTCCTGTACCTTCCACACATTTGGTTACCTTTCTCAGGTTGCTACTCCATGCTAAATTCTGAAACAAAATATGCTACCACTAAAGCTTTAATGGTGGTCCTCGGGACAAAATGTAGATCATATTGTGCCAACTCAACTTACCACTTGGCAACTTTTCTGGACATGTATGCTTTACTTAACAATGTCTTCAATGGATATTCAGTCACCATCTCTACTGGATATGCTTGGAAATCATGGTTTAATTTTCTAGAAGCCATCACTAATGCTAAGAGAAGTTTCTCTAGAGGCGAGTATCTTGTCTCGAAATCCAACATTGTTTTTCTTACATATTAGACTAGATACTAGATCTTTTCCTCCTATCTTAGGATCACGTGCTAACAGCATGGTTTGATACTGCAAAGTATAACTGAAATGTGACTCTAGGCTTGGGTATGGACAACAATTGTGGCTTTTGCAAGTAATTTTTAAAATCAAGAAATGCTACCTCACAATCTTCATGCCATTGGAAAGATCCGACAGACTTAAATAGCCTGAAGAAATGACTAAATATATCTGAGGACCTAATAATGAACCTGTTTAATACCGCAACAGTCCTAGTTAGTTTCTGTATCTCCTTCACCCTGGTAGGCTACTCCAAACATTGAATTACCTTAATCTATGTTGGGTCAGTCTCAATTCCTCGTTGAGTGACAAAATGGCCTACGAATTTTCCCGTGCCAACTCCAAAGGCTCATTGGCTAGCAATTAATTTAAGATTTTTTCCCTTAAGACATCGAACACCTCCTAAAGGTGCATCAGGTGGTCCTACATGACTTTCTCTTCAATACCATGACATCTTTATAAACGTCCATTGTTTTTCCAATGATAGGTCCAAAGAGCTTTGTCAGCATCCTCTGGATTATGGCACCTGCATGCTTTAATCCAAAATGAATTACTTGGTAGCAGAATATTCCTTCAGGTGTAATAATAAAGTCTTCTCCTGATCTAACAAATGCACTGGGATTTGTTGATACCCTCCGATATGCGTCGAAAAAGCTCATTCGTGCCATTCTAAATGTTGAATCAACTAACTGATTGATTTTCTAAAGTAGAAACAAATCCTTCGAACATGCCTGGTTTTAAATCAATGAAGTCGAAACACACTCTCCACTTCCCACCTTTCTTTCGAACTACTATCATATTGGAGAGCCACTCAGGATAGTGAATCTCCCTTATGGCTTTTGCTTCCAGAAAATTCTCCACCTCCTTAGCCATAACTTTTGTGTGCTGAAATACTAACCTACTACCTTTTTGAATCACTAGCTTAAAGCCTGCCTTGACATTCAGCCTCTAGATTGCCAATTTTGTATCCAACCCTGGCATCTCATAAGGGGTCTATGTGAACTTTACCAAATTCTTCCTCAACATCCCAATTAGGGACTCCTTATCTAGTATAGGGAGATTATTCGATACTATAAAGTATCTATTTAGAGTTTCTTGTGTGATTAGTACTCTTTCTAGATCCTTTATATACTTAGTGGAAGATTCTTTTCTGATTTCCTACAAGACTGGAGCTTCGTCCTCCATCATCGTTATTCTTCCTATCGATTTTGCTTTCGCCATGAAATAGTCCTTTGAAGTAACCCGATCCCCTCTTATTTCAACCATTTTTCCCAGCAAGGGAATTTGAGCATCTGATGGTAAGAGGAAGGTACAACTTCAATAAAGTGAAGCCAAGTACTTCCTATGATTGCATTATATGTTGAGAGAAGATCAATGAAAAGGAAATCTACTTCAACTGTTTTAAGACCTATTGTAACTAGCATTCATTTCCTCTCGAGTGGCCAAAAAAGGATTGCACTAAGCCTAATCAGATGTCTTAAGACAGAAATTAGATCTTTATGAGTCTTTCTTAACTTCTAGAAGAGTGAATAATACATGATCTCTACGGAGCTACCTTGGTCTACCATTATTCTCTTCGCTGTTGCCACTCCTACTTGCAAAAAAATAACAAAAGCATCATTATATGGGAAAACTACATTTGCTGCATCTTCCTTAGTAAATGCTATTATGGTTGCCTCCCATTCGCCTCTTTGTTCCCAACTTAGGATTAAAGTCCATTTGCATAACTTATTGTTGATGTCGAGCCCTCCTATATTCTGGCCTCATCATTCTCTATAGTGAGTTGAACGTCTGGCACCAACATGTCAATGAAGTTAAGTACATAATGTGAAAATTATCCTTGCTTTCTTGGCCTACGTTCGGCCTTCGTTTCTACAGTATACTTCTCTTTATCAACGAATTCCTTAAGATGCCCCTGACGTACCAGGTCTTTTAGGTGCCGTTTGAACTCCCTACAGTCTTCCGTCCTGTGGCCCTCATCCTCATGATAGGAACACTACTTAGATTGGTTTCATGTGGATGGATTCCTCGACATATTATTTGGACGTCGCGAGAATGGCTTGTCTGAAATATGAAGCAAAATTTGAAAGATTGGGTCGTTGAATATTGTCTTCACTACTTCATACAAACTGGGCTTCGGTGTAACACCTCGAATCTTTGGATAACCTATTGTGGTAAGGTAGGTGATGTCATGTGTAAGATATGTGACATCATATATGACCTAAATTGGATCAGAACATTTTTCAAAAATTTATAGGAGAAATAAAAATTACAGGCGTAAGTGGAGTTGGAATCATGGTTAAAACGAAATTAATATAAATTGTAGTTGTGAAGGTTTAATCGATAAAGTAAGGGCAGGATTGTAAAAATTAGATGGCTTTCACGTAATTTTAGAATAAGGGCAGAGACAGAACTATAAAAGAAAAATTACTAAAATAATGGATAAAATAATATAAATGCATGTAAACCGAGGCCGGAGGAAACCCTAGAACCAGAGAAAAGACGTGAAAGAGACGATAGCTAGGAAGTGACTTGATATCAGAGACGGCGACCAAAGTGACACCGAAATGATGAGCTTGAAGAGAGGAGTCCAACCGCAGCATTTTTGAACGAAAAGGAGTTGACGATGGCTGTCAACGGAGGGGAAGAAGCGCGTGGTGCCGCCACCTTAAGGACGTCGATCTGTCGTATTCGGGCCACCGTTCAGGTATATACCACCATCGCTAGACTCGTCGTCGCACCGTCTACCTAATTCTGACCACCGTGAGGTCCACCGCCCCTTAATCGACGGTGACCCATAATTGCCAGGAACCGGGTCTGCTAGACTTGCGAGCAGGGACAACCAGGTTGAGCTGACCCGATTGGATTTTAATTTAATTTATTAATAGTTAATGTAATTAGTTGTTTCAAGTTAATTATATTAAGATAATGGTATTAATAAATAAGTTGAATAAAAGACAATGATATTAATAAATGAATTAAAAACAGTAGGATTAACAAATTACTATGTATGTTGTATGGATATGTTAGACCAGTTAAGAGTGACCACTGGGTCGAGCTGTCCTTGTTAGATATTATTTTGATTAATTTATTTTTATAAGTTAATTATATTAAGTTAATGATAATAATAAAATAAATTGATTAAAAGATAATAGTATTGATAAATGAATTAAAGATTGTGGGATTAATAAATAATTATGGGTATTGTATGGGTTTCAAGAACTTATCTTTGTAATTAAATTATCAGGATTACGGGAGCACATTGTAGTAAGTAATACTCAATTGTATTACGAAACAATGCAATTTATAGATTGTATGTGCTATTGTATGTGTAATTTGTTTGGATATTGATACATATTTGATTGGAATTCTATGATGAGTTATATGTGAATTGTGATATGAATAATTCATTTATGTCATAATAGTATTGAAGGTGCTGTTTGGTTACCGTGATTAGACGACTGAACTGTTAATGTATTTTTGTGTAGAGTGTAATGTGTACTGTTATGTGCTTGAACTGAATATGGTGATGAAACTGATAGGATGACGATTTTGATGTTCATAAAAGTGATTTGTGACATCTAATTTACTGATGTATTAAACATCGTCCATAAGCACGATACATTGTATTACATGAAAAGGAAAAGTTCAGTTTAAGGAAAAAATATTTTTATGAACCAGGTATTATTGATACAGAGAGGGTGTACTAGAAAAAGAAAGGTTTATGAGCTATTGTTAAATGAAAATAAAATGAAAAGAAAAATGAACCAAGGATACAAATGTTAACTGGATGTGCTCTATGATAGCGCATTACATAGAAATCCCGACCGGTTGCTTTATGGTAGTTTACCTCGGTTAAGGGCCCAAGTACTGAAAGAATGATTTTAAATGGTTGACTATTTTTGTCTAATGATGATGTTCACATGCATTCGTGCATAAGTATTACTTGTTGGGCCTCAACTCACTATGTTTTGTGATACAGGTACTAAATCCTTTGATGATTATGCTAACTTAGGAGTTGATGGCGCCAGGGATCCATGAGAAGGATGTTCATGTGGGGAAGTTAGGTTTTGATAGTCCATGACAAGAATATTAATTTTTATTTGAGCTTTAGAGTTGTTGCTAGTATTTCAGATTGTCGTGATTAAACAAAAGTTCATAAAACGAGGTCAAGAAATATGTATTGTACATTAATGATTTAATTACCATTGTGAGATTATAATTGTTAAATGCTCATCGGTATTAAGATGATTGATTTGAGTTATTTAATGAGTTTAGTTAATTAGAGGTAGATGATGCTTAGCTATAGCATTAATTGGATTCTCCTTATCTATAGAATTAGGTAGTAGTGATGGATTGGGATGTAATACAGGTAGCGTTCTGTACTACGAGCTCGAAAATTAAAGTTTCATGGGACAGGGCATTACATTCGGGCTCATCTTTGAATCCTTCTCTCCAAGTCTTATTCTTAAACCTTGAATTTTCCTTTTCCTAGGTCCCCTCCTAGAGCCAAACTACTGATCCCCTTGCTTGTCTTCTTCCAGCTTGACATACTGCATAATTTTGCCCGAAAGCGCAGACATGCTCTTTGGTAGGGCCATCATCAAACTTGAAATCACTAGGCTAACACAAGAGGGGGGGGGGGGGGGTGAATTGTGTTTCCAAAAAGCTAAGTATAACCCCAAATGCTAACACAAACCCTAAACTCAAAAAATGATTAAAACTAGACTTGTAAATGCACCTAAAATGGAAGTCTTGACCTCACTAAGAAATTCAATGCCAATGTCTAATTTTAATTGATCCAATGAATGAATGATAATGTATATGATATTAGATGATCCGATGGAGCACTTAATCACCAAAACAAGTCAAGTAGCACAATGTAATGTCAATAATACAAATCTGCGTACTAGTCGGGTAAATGCTATTTGACCTAGGCAAGAAGCTCGGAATGTAACGAAATTTGGTATGCAATATCACAAAACCTTAATGAACACGATATCAAAAATTCAGATCAAAATTCGAACTCTAGCTATATGAACAGTAGACATACAGATTGGTATTCCAGAAAATTAACAATAAAAAATATACCTAGAATTCACTAATCACAAGTTGTTCAATCACAAGCAATATCCCAACAAACAATGGCAGCAAGCAACACCCTAATATCAATTTCTAAAGCACACAAACAAGCAAATATAATCAATATCAATTCAAATCAACTCAAGACAGCAAGTATTAATTCAAAACACACCAAGTAACAAATATAGCAATCAAAGCAAGTAAAGAGTGTGCACAAGGATATATAGTGGTTCGGTGAGCACACCTACATCCACTACCTATGCCCTCAAGCTTAGGATTTCCACAATCCACTAAAGGATGTTGGTTTTGCAAGTTCACCAACCAACTTAGGGTTTTCAAGAACACCCCAAACTTCTCACAACCAAGGTTTGAAGAACACCTTGAACTAGGGTTTCACAAGTTCTACCCCAAACTTCACATAGCCTCTCAAAAGTAATGCCCAAAAAGGGAACTCACAAGAACAAAAGTAGTAACTCACGGGTAGGATGAAATTTTGGCTCAATATGTGGCTATCTCTCTCCTAAAATTTCACACAAAACTCCGAAGATATGTAGATGAAGAATGGAGAAGCTTTGTTGAAGAAGATGAACTTGAACACCCAAATATGACTCCACGGGTTCTCTTTAAAGATGGTGTTCAAGAATTTGTTTTGATCTCTTGAAATGATGAAAGTAGACTTGAATGCTTGTACACACAATAGCTCAAAGAGATCTTGAGGAAGAAGGCTTGAATCAAGAAGATGAAGTTGAGAGCAAGTAGGCTTGAATAGTTAGTCAAACTTTTGCAAAAGCTTCTTCCACACACTAGACGTTGCTGCCCCCTATTTTTCATTCCAAACAAAACATAAACTTAGCCATTGGATCAACACCTCTTCAAATCTTGGCCTTTCATTTTCTATAAAATATGGACCCTTCATTAATTCAACCACTCTAATCCCAGCCTTTCTTTAATTCAACCACTCCAAACCAATCCTTCAAAAATAGTGTCGTTGGCATCATTTTGTCAAGAGTTCTCATTTTGAGTTGCACCTTGTTTGGATCAATCAAATGAGTCTTCTTCATGAAGCAGCTCTCTCTCAAGGAATGCCAAATAAGTCCATCTTAGATTCTGGAAAATATAATAACTTTATATCATCTTGTCCCTCCCTTGTCTCCATAGTCAAGTGTTAGGCACAATACCAACCAAGTATTTCAAACTTGTATTCCCACTTCTTTCTTGACTCCAAGAAAAAATTAGAAGACTTGTGGAAGCTCTTGAAATAATTCTCCAGCAATAATAACACTAAGCACATGGCTGGAACCATTTCTTGCACACAAAGTATTAACCTTGACTCAAATAGGGTTGACCATGACAAAGCTTGTCCAAATGAGCTTCAAATCATGATGCACGAATTTCCTCAATTAAATAAGCTTAATAATAATTTAAATCAGCTCATAATGATCAATTGATTAAACCTATAAAAAGAATAGATGACAAAGCATCCCATTTTTTTGCTTGTAAGCTCAAAGAGCTTCAATGCTTGCACTTGGGTTAACCAATATGATATAAGCTCAATAAAATTCTAGTAAGCACATGATAAATCAATTTATCCATACAAGAATCTGCATACAAAATTTGACTTATAATTGAGGTCGTTTGGTCATTCAATTTGATCATGCAAATCTCAACTAGGCTAGTTTCACAACTACACTAGTGAATTAATTTCAACTGACAAATTAAATATGATAGACTTAAAATTGACCTGAAAATATTTCAAAATGAAAAATTACAGAGTGTATCAAATAATTTTCAAAACAAGAATCAAGTCAATCAGAGATCATATGAATAAGTTATGACAATTCAACCAACGTGTGCACAATGTGATGTTTGAACAATTTTTGTATTGCGAAAATGAACAAGTCTAAAATCATCAAATTTATATCAAATATGATCAAACATGATTCCAAAGATATATAATGAAGCTTAAACTATTAGATAAAATACATTTCATGATTTATCCAAATTCATCTAAAGTTAAGCACAATCAAATAGTCCAATACGTATTTTTGTATCAAAACACAAATGTAGGACATATGGTCCAACAAAACTCTCTCGCAGGTTATGCTCCCAAGGGAGTCCAAGCCGAAACGTATTCACTACACTTTTTCATCGTAATCATCGATATCTGCTTAAGTATCAAAATACCTGGCTGCATAAGCCCGAGGCGATTTTGACTTTTTTAGATGTAAAGTAAACAGTCTATCTGTAATATCCTGAACCCAATTTTTGGAAAAATGATTTTTAAAATTAAATATTTTTAATAAATACTACATGATTTTAAAAGAATATTGGCGCAAGAATCACTTATATCGGAGTTGAATTTGAATTATTATGAATTTTGGAAGTTTAAGTAATTATTATAGAAACGAGGGGCAAAAAGGTAATTTCACTTGAAAATAAACCCATATCTTCTTCTTCGTCAGCCATCACCCGTGAGTTGTAAAAGGTTTGAGGGAAAAATAGGTTTTTGTGATTTCTTCACCAATTGAGGTGTGTGAGGTATCAAAACGAAGATTGTAGAGAGTTGAACAAAACTCAAGTGGTATTGTAGTCAATGGAGCACCGTAGGTGGCAAAATCAGGAAGCGAAAGTTGCATTTTTTGTGACTTTCGAGCTCACTTTCGAGCTCAATCACATCTTCAATTTGATGTGTGGTTCGCCGACTAACGTTCACCAAAATCGTCGGTTTCAACGGCGGCAGTGGTTGTACCACTGTTGACCCGAGTTGACTGGGTTTGACTTTTGGCCCGATTTGACTGTTTTTGACTGGATTGACCAGTTTTGACTATTTAAGTTGACTTTTATGGATTTTAACTATGTCGGGTATACGTACCCGTATTTCGATGCAGGAGACTGATTTGGGGATTTTGGGTTCGAATTTCGGTGAGTTGGGTACGTACCTGGAGATCGAAATGAGGTGGGTACATCCTAGGGGACGCTCTTCGATGTAGGCGATGCTATCGAGTACCTTATATAGTCTCGATCCTCATCTATTATGGGGACTACCTGGACTAGGAGACACCTTGCGGGGATCAGGGTGGGTCCAAGGGAGGATTTACTAATGTTATATGGATTTGAGTTTGATTATGATTGAGTACTGATTTGAGAGTTGTACTTGAAGATGGTAGTGGTGGAGCCTACTCGGTGTCTACCCTGCAGATTGATGATTTTGATGATGTTTATGATGGATCGATTTTTCGGAGATTTTATATCCTATCAGTATATCACTTCATGATTTCCTTTATACTTTCTATATCTTACAGGTTTTCTTACTTTATCTCTGATTTATTGGAGTTCGGTAGTACTGGAGGGTATCACCATTTGAGTTTCTATTCATTCTACTTATACTTCTTGAGTTCTTCATTATGTTTATTTCGATGATTGATATTTCTCCATATCACTACTGAGCTTTGTGGCTCATCCCTTTCATTCACATTTTTTGTAGGTGAGATAACCGGAGTGGATAATCAGCGTAGAGATGCATGATACGTGATGGGTAGCTGCTATGTGGATATTTGTGTATGTTTAGTATATATTTTCCATTTCTATGATGTTTTGGATTTTTCGCTGTTGACTCCGATTTGCATGTCACAGTATGTTAGGATTTCCATTGGGATTTATCTATATATGTGTCGGTACTTATGTAGACAGATTGATGATTCATAGTAGCTTGGATAGATATTTGGTTTAAATCTGGTTCGGGGAACGGAGGGGTTCCCTGCCTATCACGCCTCTGGGATTCATGGGTGCTCATCCGCACCTATGTGGGAGAGGGGCGTGACAGTTTGGTATCAGAGCAAAGTTATTTAGCTTTTGTGAGGTTTATTTAGCTTTGGTAAGGTTTATTTAGCTTTTGGGAGGATGTGCATTTTCTTTAGGTTTTCTCCAGCTACATATCATGCGCTTCTCGGCTGATCTGGTGAGTTATTCCTTCTTTTACGTTTGGGGGTATTCGATTTATGTAGTTGTACGTTTATTTTTTGGACATGTAGACACACGTAGTACATGTACTCGGGGTGGGTGTGCTACCCGCGGACGTGGGCAGGGTAGAGGTGAGCTTCCGGATATCGTTGATGAGGTCAAGTTGCGGATACCTCAGCAGGTTTCGGTCGTGCAAGGTCGATATCGACAGGGTCACGACCATGTTGTTCATGATCAAGTAGTGGAGCAGGTACCGACTCAGGCAGCACTTATAGGTGTAGAGGGTGTAATAAAGACTTATGAGCAGCACTATAAAGACATGACAGGTATGATACGGACCATAGGTCAGGCGGTAGCAGCTTTAGCTTCACAGATTGAACCGCAACTTATTATCGACGCTCAGGGGCTAGCTCTTCCAGTGGCTACACCAGATTTTGTTTGTGCACCTCTTCAGTTACCACTTATCATTTAGTCAGGAGTAGGTCAGATGGTTCCCGTGCAGAAAGCACCACTAGCAGTTGACCCCTCCATCAGTGGGTTAGCTCAGTTGACGAACACGGGATCCCTAGTGTATCGAGGAGTTGTAGATCCTAAGACGACCAAGGAGTAGTAGATCCTAAGGTGTTCAAGGATTGGTTGCGATAGTTGAGGAGACAGATGGTGACGCTTAGGATACCGGATGAGAAGAGAGTTGTATTGGTTTCAGCATTTTTAGAGGATGATGCTTATGTCTGGTGGGAGAGTATGACTATTGGTAGAGAGTGTATGGAGATGCCATGGGAAGAGTTTGAGACTCAGTTCCTAGCATAGTATGTTCCCCAAGCCGTTCGCGTTGCGAAGGCCAAGGAGTTTTATAGTTGATTCAGGGGAAGGATATGACGGTGTCACAATATCAGGCACGGTTTTAGGAGCTTGGTCGGTATAGAGAGGAGTACATTTTCGCTGAGAAGAAGAAGATACTGAGGTTTCAGCGCGGGCTGAAACCCTGCATTGTAGAGTGTTTAGCTGGGATGATGGTTCGCACCTATCGGGAGTGCATTGACAAAGCACTTGATATAGAGAGGAGCATGGTTGATTCGTAAGATTATTGGGAGTAGTAGTAGTAGACAACGGACTGATGGTCAAAGATAGAGGCCCAGACAGAATTAGGGGTAGAGATTCCAGTACAGGAGGGTGGACCGTTGGAGTCAGGGTCAGCAGCAGAGTTCTCAAAGGCAAGGACAATAGGGTCCATGACAAGGATAGCAGGGGTCCGTGATAGGGACAACAGGGTCCACGACAGGGACAGGGGTCCATATTAGGACTATATTATTATGTGTGTGGTCATACTTGACATATGAGATCAGACTGTCCTATTGTGTTTCTATTGTGGACTACCAGGACATATCCAGATGGATTGTCCGAGGAGACGTGCAACACCATTAGGTATAGGGCAGAGAGCCCCAACACCAGTAGTACCAGCACCTAGAGCTCTAATAGGCAGAGGGGCCAGACCTCCAACACCACCTATGAGACAGCAGTAGCAGCAGCAGAGATAGGGCTAGGGAGCCGGAGTTCATGCAGTTGCACCCAAGCCAGCACCAGACCGTGATTTAATTGGAGGTAGAGTTCTACTTTTCAATTCTTAGGCTCATGTTTTATTTGATACTGGTGTCACACATTCGTTTATTTCTACAAGTTTTGTTGAGGTATTGGAGTTAGAGATTTCGGGTTTGGATAGGAGATTAGTAGTAGATTCTCTTTTGGGATCAGGTACCGTAGTGACGGGCATCTGTAGAGGTTGTATCTTTCGATTCGCTAGCCATGAGTTTCGAGCAGACTTATATGTCATGGAGTTCACTGACTATGATGTGGTACATGGATTGGACTGGTTGACCAACCATGATGTTGTCATAGATTGTATAGAGCGTAGGGTCATGCTGACATCACCATCTGGGCGAGTTAGTTTTTATGGGTCGCGAGTTATTACGTGTTCACACTTTTTTAACTACCCAAGATATTCTGACTACCTAGTGGCAAGCTTGACTTCTACATCGGATATTGAGGTTAGCACAGCTATGCCAGTGGTAGAGGAGTACTTGGATGTGTTTCCTGAAGAGTTACCAGGGTTACCACCGTAACGAGAGTGACTTTGTGATTGAGTTATATCTAGGTAAAAACTCTATTTCTATTCCAAGGTATAGGATGGATCCAGCAGAGTTCAGGGAGTTGGATAGGCAGTTGCGGGAGTTGTAGGGTCTAGGATTTATCAGACCCAGTACTTCACCATGGGGTGCTCTAGTCCTCTTCGTGAAGAAGAAAGACAAACCGATGCGGATATGTGTAGGCAATTGAATAGGGTAACTGTGAAAAACAAGTACCCGTTGCCAAGGATAATTGATATGTTTGATCAATTGAGAGGTAGTCACTATTACTACAAGATTGATCTCATGTCAGGTTATCACTAGCTTAGGATTCGGGAGGAGGACATATCGAAGACAACATTCCGTACTTGGTATGGCCATTATGAGTTCTTGGTCATGCCGTTTGGGCTAACCAATGCCCCAGCAACTTTTATGGATTTGATGCATAGGGTGTTTAGACAGTATCTTTACCAATTTGTGATAGTATTCATCAATGACATATTAGTGTATTCGGCCACAAAGGAGAAGCATATGAGGGATTTGGAGATTGTATTACTGACACTCAGGGAGCATCAGCTGTATGCCAAGCTGAGTAACAGTGAGTTTTTTGGCTACTCAGGTGAGATTCTTGGGGCATGTGATATCCAGAGATAGAGTGGCGGTGGATCCTGTCAAGGTGGAGGCCGTGTTGGATTGGAGGACTCCAAAGACAGTGGAGAGTTTCGTAGTTTCCTAGGATTAGCAGGTTATTACAGGAGGTTTATAGAGGGATTTTCATGGATTGCTGCACCAATGATTGAGTTGACGTGGAAGGGTGTTCCTTTCGCGTGGACTGATAGAAGTGAACAGACTTTTCGTGAGCTAAAGACCCGACTCACATCCCCTCCAGCTCTGACCATTTCAGACAGTGGTATAGGTCACCATGTATATTGTGATGCTTCAAGGATTGGATTAGGTTGCGTACTCATGCAGCAGGAGAGGGTGGTTGATATGCTTCACGACTATTGAAGCCACATGAGAGGAATTATCTCGTGCATGTTTTGAAGTTGGCTGCTATAGTGTTCACACTTAAGTAGTGGAGGCATTACCTTTATGGGGAGCAGTTTGAGGTGTATTTAGATCATAGGAGTTTACGACACTTATTCACACAGAAGGATCTGAATCAGAGGTAGCGAAGATGGATGAAATATATTGGAGATTATGATTTCTCATTACAGTATCATCCATGAAAGGCTAATGTGGTGGGGGATGCCTTGAGTAGGAGGTTGGCAGTGGCATGATTGTCACGACGGGAGTTTGATTTGGTTGACACCATTGGGAAGTACCATTTAGATGTTGATGAAAGGGGTGATAGATGCTTCTTGAGGAGTTTGGTGAGCCGTCCAACACTAGTACATAAAGTGTTGGATGCACAACTCGGCGATGTGACTTTTGATGATATCGAGGATATGGATGGTTGGATTCGAGGTGCTGATGGAGGAGTTCATTTTAGAGGCCGACTGGTGGTTCTGGACGATGTTGAATTGAGAGGTGAGATACTTAGAGAGGCATACTATTCTCAGTTCGCGATACATCCTGGTGCTATTAGGATGTATTGAGATTTATGGAGACAATATTGGTGGAGCGAACTGAAGAGAGATGTGGCCCAGACTGTGATGAGATGCCTTACCTATCCGCAGGTGATGGTAAAGCATAGGAGACCTCCTGGATTGTTACAGCCATTTCCATTTCCCGAGTGGAAGTGGGAGCATGTGTGTATGGAATTTGTGATGGCTTTACCAAGGACTGCGAGGAGACATGATGCCGTGTGGGTCGTTGTTGATAGATTGAAGAAGACTGCTCACTTTTTACTGATTCAGTAGACTAGCTTGGTGGAGGTACTTACTAGACTTTACATTCGAGAGGTCGTCCGACTACATGGGGTATCCGTGTCCATTATATTCGATAGGAATCCTCATTTCACTTCTCGATTTTGGAGCAGCTTTTAGTACACTTAGGGGACGATGTTGAGTTTCAGTATAGTGTTTCACCCATAGACTGAAGGGTAGAGTGAGAGGACTATGCAAATCTTGGAGGACAAGCTACGATCATGTGTTTTAGATTTCAGAGCTGATTGGGAGATGCCCATTCCACTGGTAGAGTTTGTTTATAACAACTCCTATCAGAGTAGTATTCAGATGGCACCATTTGAGGCACTTTATGGTAGACCATGCAGGTCACCTCTGTTGGTCAGAGGTTGGGGATAGACCTTTGTTGGGTCCGGATTTAATTCGACAGACCACTGAGGTGGTATCAGTTATTTGGCAGCGACTTCTAATGACCGAGTCACGTCAGAAGAGTTATGTAGATAGGAGGCGGAGGCCTTTAAAGTTTTAGGTGGGTGACCACGTATTCCTCAAGGTTAGTCCGATGCGAGGAATACAGCGTTTTGATAGATCGGGGAAGTTAGGCCCTAGGTTTATTAGACCTTTTGAAATCCTGGAGAAACTGGGGAGTTTGGCATATAGGTTGGCATTGCCACCACATTTATCCAGAGTTCACAGTGTATTTCACGTTTCGGAATTGAGAAAGCTTATAAATTTATGGAACAATTCAGTAGAGTGTGTATCAGGTGAATTTGAAACAGTCTTAGCATGCTCAGATCTACGTGAATTTACCAACTTAGAACAATGAGGTTTTAATATGTTCTTTAACACCACACAAATGAAAGATAGACACAAATCCAAAATGATTATAATGCATGTGTCATGTAGCCTGTAGGTAGTCTACGTGAACTGGTGGATGCATGCTGCATGTAAGTTACATGAGCTTTTGATGCATTTATAGGCTGAGATGATGAAATAACAGGAGCTTTACCTTTATGTACCTGTTTGGAACCAATACCTATGTCTTCATCTTCAAGATTTTTTCCTTGAACAAACAATTTGAAATCTTTTCCAACCTATTGTGACTCACCGATATATCTAAGTCCATTCCTAATTCCAGCTTGTCTCATCAAACCAAACAAGCTATCCAAATTACTGGTTCCTACCTGCAAAGTTTGAAACATAAAATATTTTGATAATTCACTTTGCAAGTTAGAAATTGTACCTTGTAATTGTTGTATTTTTGCTTGATCATGATCCTGGTGCTTTTGCATCTCCTCAAGATTAGTGAGTAATTCAGCTTCACGAACCAATCATTCTTGCAGATTGGTTTGTAGTTGTAGTTTGGACTTATGAATTTTTTTCAAAAGCTATCACTAGTTTATTATAAGCATCTTGAAGATCAACAATATCATCATTCAAATCTTCACTCAATTCACCATCAGACTCAGAATTCAGTTCCACATGGATTGACCCAGTGAATTCAACCAGGGTGCTATTGTCATCATCAGACTTGCCTTCTTCATTGTTACTTTCACTCTCACTAAATGTTGCCTTCATGGACATATTATTCTTCTTTTTGTTTGCACACTAATGCGACATATGCCCAAAATTGTGACATTCATAACATTAAAAAGTGGCTAAGGATTACTTAGCTTTCATCTCAAATTTTGATTTCAAATTAGCCTTGTTTGGAAGACTAGTCTTCCCCTTTTGCAGCTTGATATATTTTTTGAAATTTTTGGCTAATAAGACCAAACTCTCCTTGTCATCATCTGAGTCTTCTTGAATACACTTCAAAGCAACTCCTTTCAGCTTTTGAGGAATTCGAAAATTTGCTTCATATGTTTGTAAGGACCCCATAAGTTCTTCTACCTTGAGTATGTCAACATCCTTGCTGTCTTCAATGGTAGCCACCTTAGCTTGAAATCAGACTGGCAAGGAACGTAGAATTTTCTGAACTATTTTGGAGGGTGAGAGTTGTTCACGAAGTGCAAACATGAAATTCACTATATCATTCAACTTGGCATAAAATGATCAAAAGTCTCCTCTTCCTCCATCTGTAACATCTCAAAAGAAGGTCTTAATTTTAGTAATTTTGAAATTTTCACAGCTGGTGTACCTTCATGTGTAACTTCCAGAATATCTCATGCTTATTTTGTTGTCTCATAATTTGCAATTCGTCTAAATTCCTCAAGACATACACGAGTGAACATAGCATTAAGTGCCTGATTGTTCCAGCCAACACTATCATATTCAGTAGTAGTCTAAGATGTTGTTGGTTTAAGAATGATCTTGTCTTCATCCTCTATAGTTGGTGGTGTCCATCCATGAGTTACCAAAAATCAAACACGCTCATCTTGCATATTCTAGCCTTCCAGAAGGCATAGTGCTCACCATTGAAAAATGGAGCTTTGTTTCCATCACGATTAGTATCCATTATGAATAAGGATCTTCACCCAACACATAGAATGACCTCCTCTGATACCAATTGAAAATCTGAGTACTAAAAGTAAATAAAGTGAGACACGTAATATTTATGAGGCAAACCCAATCCAAGGGAAAACCTGCGGTGTCTGTAACCACCAATCTTTGAAACAATCCACTATAACAAACGAGTTACAAGAATGTCCCTAGAGCAAGGATCCACATCACCTACACTAGTTTCTAGCTCGAATCACTTGACACACCCAACCACAAGTAGATCCACCACAACGATGCTCTAGAGTCACATTGAAGTCTTCAAGCTCCGAGAACACACAATAATACCCTCAAAGTGTAATGCAAGAATGCATGAATTTTATCAAAATAAAAACTCGCTCAAAAAGACATGAAACTGTTTAGAATATGTGAGTTAAAAAACTTAGGGTTATTTGGTTAGCAAAGGCAATATATATGACATGTGTAGGAACCAAAAAAACCCTAATTGATGGCCTAAAGGATATGTATAATATTGAACCACGAAAATAGGAAAAGATTGTGTCCTAATCTTTGGAATCAAGGCCACAAAAGATAAGGAAAGACTTCCTTAAAGTGAGGAGATGATTATCTCTAAAAATACGAAAGAGATAAATCTAAATAAGAAGAGATAATCATTCCTAAAACAAACTTGATTTTATACCAATCAATCAATCTATCCAAATCAATTAATGAAATAAAATCAGTTAGCATTATCCAAATAAAAACATATCATGTAATTCTAGATGCACATTTTCAAAAGACTTTATGTTCATGTATGCTACATCAAAGTTACCTGAAATCGCAGTCAGCTCATGTAAGCTACATGCAGGTTATCTGAAATGGCAGTCAGCTCATGTAAGCTCCATGCAGGTTATCTAACATCTTCATTTGACCTTTAGTTCACACGTAACTCTCATTCTATCCTACTGTGGATCCAAGCTATCCTAAACTAGGAAATCACATTGTTCAAGCATAGTGTCACATACATATTGCTAACAGGCTGTATCTTGGTGTGCTCCCAATGATATTTGTGGCCCGTTTGAGCAATGGTGTGCTTTAGTGAAGAAGGGAGCTTTGCAAAGGAAAGCATGGAAGTTATTATTTTATGTAGCTGTCTGGTCAATTTGGAAAGCCCATAATGTGCTAATCTTCAGAGATAAGCAAGTGATTTAGAAAGACATCACATCCCTTATCTTTCATCGAATTCAGGAACGGTCTCAGGTATTTCTTCCCTCAAGATTTCACATAATATCACCTCTGGAATTCTCGACAATCTCTATTCATTCATTATCAAATAGAAGATCATCCAGGCACCACAATGGTTGGCAATCACCAAATATGGGGTTTCTTAAGTGGAATGTCGATGGGTCTAGTAATGGTAAACCTAGGCGAGCAGGTAAGAGGGGGCTGTTAAGAAATGAATCGAGGCAAGTGTTATACTATTTTAGCTATAATGCAGGAATTTGTGACTCCAATCAAGCTGAGTTCATGGCCATTCCGAAGGCATTGGAGCTATCTGCTTCTTCTCCCATTGTTAGGCAAACTAACATTATTCTGGAATATGATTCTTTGAATGTATGCGGCTTGGTTAACTCTAAGGGGAAGGTACCTTGGAAACTAAATTTTATTCATAACGCAGTTGGTAACTCAATGCTTTATCTCTAATCAATTTGTTTCACGCATATCCCATGGGAAATAAATGATGAGGCTGACATCCTGGCTTTAGAAAGAGTTCTTTTGCTGAAAGATAAGATTCGATGGTTCTGAGTTACGGTTTTAGGGCAGCAAGCATTATTGAAGTTTCATAGGGATGTTTTTCTTTTATTTCATGTTTATGCTATGTAATTTTTGTTTGTTCCTGTTCTTGTTTCAGCCTTCTTCTGGAAGGCTTAACTATATGTTTGGTTTTCCTCCGTCTTGTGAGGGTGTTTATTTATATTAATCTTGAGGCTAAGCCTATTCTATAAAATAAAAAAACACATTTTACTTGTGTGAGTTCTTTAGTTAATAGTTATGTTGTCGTTGAAATTACCGTGCTTCGTTACATCATCTTTTTTACATCTAGTATGAGTGACTAAGGTGTGTTCGAATACTTTCATATGAGATAATTGTCAAGTTTGGCCCAACGTTTCTAAACAGCATTTGTCGTTCGAGTCAAACACAACGTACTAGCTCGTGTTTGGAGAACCACATTCCTATGCATTTCGGCTAGCTTTAGACAAAATGCAGTTCAGCATCAAAAGAAGGACTAGGGTGTACATCAGTTCAGACCTTCACGAGAATCGACTCGAAGAAGGTCGACCAGTCTTCTCCGTCTGCGGAAAGGTACTGATCTGCCTCCCCATCTCTCTTTCTCTCTCTTTCTCCCTCTAGTCGTCTCTCAACTTCTCTCTTAACTCGTCTTTGTATCGATTTTGACAATGTTCATGGACGAATAGATGAATGGCCGCTCCTCCACCTGATGCGAACAGGACAGGTACAAATCCGCTGCCTTCGTCTCCCTCGTATACCACTTGTAATTATTTGTTTGATTTTCTTGTATTATTGGATAATATTTTCATCTAAGACATGGATGAATGCCTAGGTTTCTGGACAGTGTGATTTCTTGCTCCATATAGGAGAAATCGTTGCTCTTGTGCTTTTTCTTTCTTTGCCGGATTTGGAAAATAGTCAAATTTTAGTTTCTCTTTATAGCTGCATCGTTTAGTGACAGAGAAACCTGTATGTGTATCTGAGTATCATTAGTACTATAATTTGCTTAAAGCATCTTTGACTAGTCAAAATCACCATGCGAGACCATTACTCCTTCCCAGTGGCCCTTGAAATTTGATTTCCAGTCTTTTTTTTCTATGACTGATGGATTATGTTCTCTTTTGCATATTATTCTTTCTTTCATTTTATGATAAAAATGTACAGGGGAGCGGTCTTTTTCTAACATATTGATGAGAAATCTCTCGTGAGGTCAAAGTCTTGCGCTTTGTATGAGCTACATTGCATGTACATTTCACTTATGTTTCAATCTTCATTTCGATAATGTCCCTGCTAGGTTGCTTGCCTCATTATGTCATATATATCATTAGATTCGTAAAACCGATCAAATATAAACATAATTTTTTCAAATGTTTTTAAAAATGTCTTGTACCCCAAAAGCTTAGGTCCTTATTTTAAGTTCTTATTTTAAGTCCTTATAAGAGAATTCCCCTATATATATTTATATATATATATATATATTTGGGTTCTTGGTGGGTAATCGAATAAATAAATTTACTATCAAGTTAACATTTATGTAGATCTCTTTTTTTAAGGATAACATGAATGTAGTCTAGCCACGCTTAGATTAGTTTGTAGTTCAAAACTATTGCTCAGCTTTATTATTAATTGTTTGTGCCTTGCTAATATTCCAATTAATTGGTTGCTACTATTCTAATGTTGAGGACATCCAGAAAATGTATTGAGTCCATGAGCTGTTTAATGGGGGTGCTATATCATAAAGTGGCATTGTCGTTGCTATTTTTCTATGCCCATACTTGAGGGTTTCTTGTTCTTAGGCTCTTTTTTTCACAGTATTAAATGTTTTGATTCTATCGTTAGGCCTACATTTGTTCACTTACTATTTATGATTGTATGGATGCTATTAGTATGAGTACCCCCCCCCCCACGCCCTCCTACACAATCAAGTTCGGACAAGGCAAACTGGGACTCTGCTCAGACTAGAATTTTTGTGAATCTCTGTGTTGAACAAGTGAGGGCAGGGAGGAGGCCTAACTCTCATTTCAACTAGAAAGGTTAGCAGAAAATCGTAGCCGATTTTGCCGAGCAAATCGGTAAGCGCTACGATCAACCCCATATGAAAAATAAATGGGACAATCTAAAAAAAGAGTACAAGTTGTGGCAAAATTAAGGACCCGAGAACTTGGAACAATTGGAGCTACTATTTGGTGGTCTTTGTCCGACCAGTGAATTTACTTACATACCTGGGTCATCATCTAGGCGGGGGGGGCGATGTAGAGCATCAACCGAGGACTAGCATTGGCAACAATATTTAGGTCAATTCCGTTGGCACCGGAGAGTCCACTGACACAGATTATGACAACACCAATGATGTTGATGTTGAAATAAATAGCCCCTCAATTACGCCAGTTCGACAGAGATGAAGGTCGCTCACACCTACATCTCGCTGCAAGAAGAAGCATAAGGCAGCTGATGTACGTGCTGACATCAGTGCGTCACTAGACAAGTTAGTTTCTGTTGTCAACAGCAAAACAAATTCAATTGCAAGTGTACCTGAGGGAGGGAATAAGGCTGAGATTGTTGATTGCTTGCGGATTCTTGAGGACATTCTAGAGGTGGCAAGTGGGGGACCCTTGTTGGATTTCGTTTTGTTGCTTTTTCAGAATAAAGTGAAGAGTGAGTACTTCACCAGTATCTACCTCAAGGATTGGAGGTTCAACTGGTTGCTTGCTGAGTTCAAGAAATAGGGGGTGGTGCTACTAAGAACTGAAAGCAGACATGAAGAGTTTGTTTTACATTTACTACTTACCTTGAACTTTATAGTTTGCTGGACTTTGTTGAGGGACTTTATTTACTTCTTTTATCAGCTTTTTATTGGGATTTTTTAAGCTTTGTTTGTACTGGACTTTTTTTAATCACTTTGGACAGTTTTGTTATGGACTTATTAAGCTTTGTTTTTACTGGAGTTCGTTTAATTATGAGTTTTGTATTGAAATTACAGAGCTATTTTTGCTAGACATGTGCAGGTTATGAGCTGTTTTTACTAGACCTTCTATATTTGTGAAAGCAATTGTTCAGGAAGCGTGAGCTGTTACTGCTATGTTTGGGATTTTTTAAGCTTTGTTCGTACTGGACTTTGTATTGTGAATTGCCTTCTGGATCTTTATTTTTAGTATGGCTTATAGTGTTGCTTATGGACTTGGGGTATGCATTTGTTTTGGTATTTCTGTTGATAGGAACATATAAGTTAATTTTGAATTGTAGTTAACCGAAAATTATTTTATCGGGTTATGGATAATAATGCTGATGAAAATGACCCGTATAATTTGGTTGACTTTGCGATTATCGCGGTGGCGATGGCTGCTGCAAGTGAGTCTTTAGGTTCGGTAACGCGACGACCTTCTCGGACATTGGCCCAAACATGGCGTAAGTATATAACTAAAGTGCCTTGATTTAAGGTCCATTCTACCATGGTTATGGTATTCCGTTGGTTTACTCGGTCATAATGATTTCCCTACTCTTCTTCACATACTGTGTCAGCCACTTTAGGTTGGGAATTAGGGATAATTGGCGCATGGAACCACTTATATGATGAACCATTTGGGACACTATCCAGTCTTAGTTATGAATTAATCTTAGAATTGAACTTAGTTTGAGTTTAGGCTCTCAATTGCAACTTACATCCCTCTGCACTTCGTCACATGCAACTAACAATGAGTGGGATATCTTAGTTGGGCATTTAATTTAATAGTTTCATTATATGTAGACCAAATTAGAGAAAATCAATACAGATTATAGGTTAGTAAAGTGGGTGGTTTATTTGAGTGGTGAGGCATATATATTTTGCATCAGTTAACCAAATCAACCAACTACCATGAGCAATTGATTTGACACAAGAAGTGAGCATGCAAATAAAATAAAAATTGATTTTTCTTTTGCATTCGAAAAAGAAACCCATGCCAAATATGTGTTTTGTAACTTTAATTTTTTTATTTTTTATAGTATTAGATTATTAGAAAAACTTTAAAAAAAACTGGTCAAAACTCTCCATTCAAATTCTTTTTAAACTTTTACTGTGGCTGTAAAAACAATTTCATTATTAGAGAATATTTCATGCTAAAGAATATATTCCTCGGCAGAGAATATCAATAATTATCTATGTCAAATTTGGTCTTTTGTTATTGGTGCTTATTTATTGAGGGTTCCCATTTTTTGAGTGTAAGGTGAGCCTGAACGCAATTCATAAGTCTTTCTTGGTTTCACGTGTTGTTGTTTTAGCAGCCTATTTCTTTTATCACCTCTAATGCACTTTAAAATTTTCAAGCCCATTGGCGAAGTTGTTTGATCATGGTGAGTTCATTGTTCTTTTATTTCCTCTTCCAATGTACTACGACATTATAAAGTTTATTATAATGGTGGTTTGCCAAAATATTGCAGGATGTGATACCCTTGCATGTGCGGTGTGTGCTATTATTTCTTTCACTTGTTGTTGACTACGACTGGTAAGTACATTTTCTTTGACATTTGTTTTTCATCCTTAAAGTTTGAAAGCTCGACTTTTGCAAACAACGCCTTGCATGGAAGATATATTTTTCATGTTGGTCTACACCCATTTACTATTTACATGCATTTTGTTGGAAGAATCATATCATTTTGTTCCATTGTTTCAGCTAAATTTTCTGTACCGGCTGCTATTATCCCCTGTGGATACAAAGTCAAACAAATGGACTATATATTTGACTTTCACTTGTCAACCGTTTCAATCGAGAAGGTTAGTACAGATATTAGCGGTTTATTTTTTGGAAGGTAATTTCCCTATGTTAGCGATTGCGTGCGCACTAAAGTTAAATTATATTGTTCTCATGATGACTTCATCACAAGCGAAACGAAGCAAGAAGACAATCTTATGGTTGAATCCGAGGAGAATATCGCAGATTATGTTAGAAGCGAATTTGAAAGCGATATGGTAAGATGTTTAATTCAAATAACATATGAATTTTTTTGTGTAAGGTTCAAATAAATATTCATTAATTTCTAATAGCATTTAATACATTTACAGGTGTTCAAATTACGCCAATAATTGATCGATTGGGTTCAACAAACCTGACGTAATTTGGCATAAATCATCATTGTCAAAAGATCAGATATTGGTGGATTCGATAAAAAAATACATATTACAATTCAAATTTGATCATGGTGGCAACTACCAAAGCGAAAAACTCTCAACAAACGTCTGATCGGAGTATCTTGATTTTTTAGCTAGTCTGATTCTCCATGACTTTCTTCCAACTCACAAACATCTCTAGGACTTCATCTTTACATCTCATGGTGTAAACCTATAACCACCTAGAATATTCATCAACAAAAGTCACAAAATAATGTTCCCCTCTAAATGATGCATTCTTGGAAGGACCCCAAGCATTTGTGTGCACATAGTCCAGTATCCCAGTAGTCTTGTGGATAATTGTCCCAAATGTAGCTCTTTTTTGCTTGCCCATAACACAATGCTCACAGAAATCTAACTTGAAGGCAGCAACACCTTTCAATAAACCTTGTTGAACAAGATCATGCAAAGAATTTTTACCTGTATGTGCCAACCGCATATGCCATAATTTGGTAGTCAACTTGGCTGCAGAATCTATAGCCTCAGTAGTAGCTGCTACTAAGCCTGTAATTGTATTCCCTTTCAAGTAATACAAGTCACTCTCACGAGTGCCTTTCGTTAAAACCATTGCTCCAAAAATTACCTTCAAAATGCCATCTTGAATAGCAATCCGATAACCTTCGCTTTCCAACTGATCGATGGAGATGAGGTTCCTCGTCATCCCTAGGACATACCTGACATCCTTTAACTCTCTGACCACTCCATCATGTAACTTCAAATGGATGCTACCAATCCCCATAATCTGACAAGGTTGAGAATTCCCCATCAGAACAACACCATTCTCCAACTTATCAATGCTAGAGAACTAGTCCCTATTGGGAAACATGGAACGTAGCCCCAATATCTAAAATCCACTCACTAGAAGTTGCAGAATAAACAATTGATGAAATGATCATTGAGTAGTTCGAACCCTCATCTTCATCCTTTTTCTGAGCAACATTAATTGACGAAGAAGTGGAGTTATCCTTCTTCTTTGCCACCTTTGGAAAATCTTTCTTCCGGCGCCCTCTCTCATGGCAAAAAGCACACTCATCCTTAACAAGCTGTCGTCCTCCTCTTGATTTGGACCGACCCGAGAGGAACCACCACCAGATTTCTTTCTATCTCTCGACCTCCCATCTATTGCCAATAATACCTTTGATTGTGAATCTCGCGATGCCCTTTATCCTTCTTTCTGAACTCAAAATTCAACAATGTAGTAGACACTTCATTGTAGTTTAGTTCTGTCTTCCCATATATCAAAGTGTTGAAAAAAATTCTCAAACTCCTCAGGAAGTGAATTCAACAACAATAAGGTTTTCACCTCATCCTTGAAAATTTCTTCTAAATTTTCCAAGTTAGCAAGCAATTTAGTGAACTCATTCAAGTGCTCACTCATAGATGCACCCCTTCTCATAGTGAAGCGATAAAGCTTCTTCAACAAATGGAGACGATTCTCGATGCTCTTTTTCATGTACTTATCCTCCAAAATATGTCACATCTCCCTAAAAAAACTCACATCAAGTACCAGATACTTCAAATCCCTCACTGAGCAATTTTGGATAGTACCACATGCACGCTTGTTCATATGTGCCCACTCTTTATCATCAATGTCATATGGCTTGTCTTCCAGCACTTCATCAGGATATTGATGCGCTAGGGCATCCATCACCTTGACATGCGATAGACCGAAATTGTTTGACCCATCAAACTTCTCCACATCCAAAGGCTCCTTTGAAACAATCCTAGATTGCCTACCTAAAGCCTTCCCACCTTTGGCTTTAGTAGACTCAACCTTCTCATCACTAGACAACCTTAATCAAATTTGATTTCCGCACAAACAAGACAAGAATCCCAATTATAGATAACAATCTCAACAAAAAGTCAAGGCAATAGCAACCCAAAATCAACACAAAATTCTCACAGGAATTTTATCAAACACCTTGTGGGCACCAACGTCTCAAATTCTCCACCCAAGTATAAATCTATTTAGAATCAACCAAAGAGAACCCCAAGATTACAAACCTTAAGCTGCGATACCAATTGTTACAATTAGAAGCCCAATATGCAATGGAATTGGCTCAATCGACGAAACCCTTGTTTGTCCAAACCAAAACAAGAACCACTCTAGTATGAGTAATCAAATATGTAGAGAAAGTAAAACAGTTATAAAGACAAGTGAAGAACACAAGAATTACATGGTTCAACGTTACCCTACGTCCACGAGGAGAAAATGGGGTGTTTATCACATTAGGTTTGAGAGAGAAGTGTCAAAAGTTACAAAATAAAACCCTGGGTCCCGACTTTTTAACCCAGATAATTGCGTGTGTGCCTAGGCGCTACACTAACCCGCCTATGAGCTACAATAACGCTTCTAGGGTAGATTTTTCACAAATCAACATTGGACAACTTTTTTTTTAAATTGTGTTCAATACCTGGTTAGTATTACATTCTTTCATTTTCCTAGATTGTCTTTTGCCCATTGATTTTTATAGTGCGATTATGCCTCCTACTTGAATGTAATGTTCTGCAGTTAAATTCCATTACACTGATTCTTGCCTGTTTAGAGTTATCCAACTCATATCCTAGACAAACCCTAACTGACCCAATATACTAAACAAACTCTAACTTGCCTAATACCTTTCTTGTTCCTATGAGGGTGAAGTAAAAGTTAAGAGAGTTAATAAAAAGGGAGTTGTTGGATGCAAAAGTGAGAGGGACATTTTTGTCATGAGAGTGTCTTTATTTATCAAAAAAAAAAAGTTATTACTTCTTTGTCTTATTTTATAGTACGTACATTATGCTCTCAAATGGGTTTAGGACTTGCTATTGTTTTTGGGTAATATAACATTCAATAATGTTTTGTAATCACTTGCACAAATATCTTTTTGGTAGACACATTTAGGGTCTGCTTGGGAGAGGTGTTGGGAAGGGTTGGATTCGCGAACCCCTTTTTCCAACCCCTCAAAATGGGGGATTGGGAGGTGTTCACTCACAAAAACACCTCCCAACTATTCTCAATACCAAATAAGGGTTCACTTTTATGAACCATTCCCAACTCAACACCTCCCAAACCCACCTCTGCCAACCCAACCCCTCCCAACACTCATGCCAAGCATAGCCTTAGAGTCTAGTAGTTAATTATTCAATAAATATGGAACATGAATAAAGAAAAGAAGAACTAAGGTAGTAAGATCTTGTTGCGGTACAAATTGGTGTATCAAGGCTCTAATGTGTTGGTTTTATATTTTTAAGCAAATTGGTTTCCAGGGTAGTTACACTTGTAGTTTGGAAGTTTGATTGAAAGATATGGATGTTCTAAGCATGTTATTTTTGAATTGAGAAAACTCACTTCACCTAAGTAGACTTTTCAAATAGTTACAAGTTTCATGTTGAATTATCAATGTTGTTTTACGGTTAGTTAGAGTGTATTAAAGTGAAGTTTTGAATCTGTTAACTGTCTATTAGGCTATGCTTGGATTGAGGGTCAAGAGAGTTAAGTGAGGGAGAGTAAAAAAATTACTTGGATTAAGAATAGGGTTTTAGGAGGGGGATGATAAAGGATTAAGTGAAGGTAAAATATTTTTTGTATATTTCTTCCCCTCCCAAATTGGCGTGTTAAGGACAGGAAGAGATACATATTTTTTAAAAAACTTAAAATACCCTTGAGAAATCTTTAGAGATACTTGCTTTTGCACTTTTATTTAAAGGTATTTTAGTAACTATAATATTTTTATCCCTCCCCCTCACTCAAAACTCTCAATCCAAGCAAAGAGTATAATGAACACACCCCCGATTTATCTCCCCTCAATCCAACCAAAGTTATGTATAAAATTTTTCCTTCCCCTCACTTAACTCTAATTAATTCTCTGTATTTTTTTTGTCCCTCAATCGAAGCAAAGCCTTAATCTCTCCATCTTTGTTTCTTCTAAAATTGAGGAATTTAATTCGATTGGGATAATTTTCACACTTGAGGATCAACAAATTTTTTATTGTTTTTATTTATACTTACTAGCCGTCTAATTGGTGTCAAACTTCATCCTACACTACACCTATTATACGCGTGACTGAAGTAGACTTACTTAACTTGTTAGTGGACTGACGCCTTACACTTGTCTGAGAGTGCAATAGGACCAATACTGCATCGAGATAGGTATCTTTTGGCTTTAAACCTTCCCTAGTGAAAGTCTATCAAACTTACTTAACTTGTTAGTGGATTGACGCCTTATACTGTCAAATGTTTATGTAAGCTCAGACAATAAACCTCACACAAGAATGATCCAATTCATAATTAGTTCTCGATTGTGTTCATTGTTTCGGCCGTGAACATCTTGGGTTTAGTGAGTGCTTTAGAAAATATCGCCTTTTAAATATTTTCATAGAGTCGGCCTTGCTTCACTCACATATGTGATATCCTATAAAGAGTCCCAATACTCCACTTGTATGTTACAACATATAGGAATAGTTAAAGCTTCATGCTGCTCACACTTGAGTTATTCTCAAATTATGTTTTCCTATTGAACATATAGGAATAGTTATTCTCACACTTGAGTGCTGCCACTTGGAAAGACTCACTTAGAGTCATCACTTCTGCTAGTACGTCATGCAGAATCAGTTGGTAGTCTTCAGCCTGGCTGACAACAAACTTGCCATCCACCATCTTAAAGTCTAGAAATTTGGCCACCAAAAATTTCTTGGTTCCAGCATCTTCAGTCTTGTATTTCTTTTCCAAAAAACTCCATAGCTCCTTGGCTGAAGGTATGCCACAATATACATTATACAGGTCGTCAGCTAGTCCTCCAAGGACTAATTTCTACATATGTATTCTCCATCTTTCTAGGCATGCACTGTTGCCATAGTCGTTGAGTCCGACTCACCCTCCAGAAGGGTAGGACACTTTTTCGTTATGTATCTAGCATGATTCAAGGTAGTCAAGTAAAAGTGCATATTTTGTTATCACCTTTTGAAATCAATGCCCTTGAACTTTTCCTGCTTTTCAGAGGGAATTATAGGAACCACTTTGTTTTTCATAGGAACATTGTTCCTGATTCCAATGGTTGCAGCAGCAACAGGCATTCCTCCAACAGGAGCAGCCATAGGCATACTTCCATTAGGAGCAGCCACGCCACCTAGGTTCACAACCCCAAGAGCATTCTCATCACCTCCACTAGGGATGGTGGGTAACTCATTGTAGGCTTGTTGAATTTTTCCATCTTTCACTGCAATACAAATACTGGAGTGAGTAATCAAATTATAATAAAATCACGACAAACATTATGGAAGCTATTAAACCACCTTAAGGTATATACCATGTCAAATAAATTTGTGACTTAGAAAATTAGCAACTAGGTTGGGTTCCTAGGAAAGAGGGGGCCTTCCAAATAATAGGGAGCGCAATTAGGTAACCTCTTTCCTAGACAAAACTTTCCAAGATACCATAATTCTAAATCACAAATAAAATGTGACAAGTTATGTACCAACATATATAGTTAAAAATAATAATTAATTCAATAACTTAATATAACAAATTTGTATGGTTTGTAGACATACACGTGTGAATTGTTCTAACATGCAAAGTCAAGTTGAATAACAATTATCTTTTATAAGCAACTAAACAATCTATACATATAAAACACAAGAAAAACAAACTGTTTATTTCATGAATAATCAAATATAAGACGATGAACAATATATCATATATAGAATTCAAAGAGAACTAAAGTTACCAAAGACCATATTGGAACGAAAACACGATATTGAAGTGAGGTATGCGACCCACAAATCTCCTTAAGGTGAAATGCCCTAGCCATTGGTGTCAATGCTAAAGCAAACAAAAAAATCCCAAGATACAACACTTCCTTGCACCGGTAGATAACACAAATATACCGGCAAGCTCGTTCGAGCCAATAATTGAATGCCCTCTCAAAATCAGAAATTCGGCTGGGAAGAAGGAAGAAGAATAGAGTTTCGACGGGAAGAAATTTTCCTAGACTTGTCTTTTTTTCTCTATTCCTAGGCTACTATTTATAGTAGAACCTAGTTAGAAAATCGACCATAAAAATCAGGGATAGCCAAATAAATTATGTAACAGACTAGTAATAAAAAAATTTTAAAATTGTAATAGCTAATTTGAATAAGCCTCATGCCCACATTCAACGAACTTGGATAGTGGGCTAGTGAAAAAGATTAAGTTCAGATAGGTTACGTAAGCAAGAGCCCGAGCTTGTGCCCGACCAGGTGGGGCGGGGCGGGGCAACGCGCGAGTGTGTGTTTTAGTGAGCCCCAGCCCATGATGTAGAGTCTCTCTCCCTCACAAAAGCTTGGTTGTCGTTGGGGCCAAGTCTTACATCCAACACTTCAAGTTATAAGCGCAAGTCACACAACACAATTCTTCAATGTGGGATTTCAACATTTCTATTATTTTGCACTTAATATATCATGTCTAACATGACCATTTTGGAGTCAATTTCCATTCAACCAAAAAATGGTTTTGGACAACTTTCAACTCCAATATCTAGTCCTCATATTGATGATTAGAACCCATTAAATTACATTCAATTAATACTCAATTAGTTACAATTAATTATCGGTAAAATAGTGGTTCACCACCATTTTTTCGAACAAATATCACTAGAATTGGTACATAGACTATAGTGAGATAATTGGATGACCCAGCTGCAACAATTCCATTTTCCTGCTTCAACTTTATAGATGAAGAAATGTTGGACTCAAGAATACACATTGATGTTTTCCTTACAAGTATAATGGTTCTACTAATAAAAACAAAACTAGAAGAATTTTAGAAATCTTTCGTTCATCAATGTTATTTGTTTTTTAGATTTCCTTAGCTATTTGATGTCTATTAGAGAGCTAAAGGATACATATGTCAATGAGAGATCATCCCTTTACAGAATTTGGAATTACAAAGAACAAGGTAACACACACAACAAAGAATCATTAAAAAAATAATTTGCAAATAATGTAACTTATTTTGGCTTAAGGTTCATTATTTGGGGTGATAGCCAAAGGATTTAGAAAACAAGAATTTCAAAAGCAACCAAAAGACAAACCAGTCATCGCAATATTATCATCTTTGACTTTGATGGCATATAAAGGTTTTGTTCTACTCCCATTTAATAAATTAAATAAACTTTCTTATTCTATAACCACAAAATATTTTTAGGAATAACCACATGACACAAATTATATGATCAAACTATTACTTTTGATAATTATGATCTTAATGTAGCTGCAACCCCTACATTATTACACTCTAAAATGTTTATCACACTAATCATATTTCCTTAAATATTTGATACAACGCTCGCTATCAAGCTCATTCGCAACAAGAACATATATAAATCTCAAAATTCCAGAGGCTGAGGACTTCCAAAACCAATAAGTAGACACACAGTTTTTTCTCTTCTAATAAAAACTACATTTTTCATTCATGCTCCAAAAAATCATGATGTAGGAATCAAATTTTGAACAACAGTTACTAGTTGCTGATATCACAAACGGAAGAATGGGGCCAGTCGAGCTCACCACACACTCAACAAAAAATTACAAGCATAAAGTTCAATGCAAAATTTATAAAAAAGAAGAAGAAATACAGTTGTGAGATGGTGATAATAAACATAGATATCTCCCAAGGATGGTGGTACAACGTATGTGCAAAATGCAAAAGTAAAATATCAACTTGTAATGGAGTACTGTCATGTAGGACGTGTGGGCCAATTTCAAACGTGCCCATAGCATGGTAAATTCATTTGTGTATCAAAATAATAAAGTGTATTGCAACAACAATTAGTTTTGGAATATAACTTTGGCTGATTAATTTTTTGCATGAGTTACAAAGTAACCGTGATTGTGAAAAATGTATCAAAATACTAAACCTCATTGAAAACTCAAGTTCAATGCGAAATTTGGAAAAACAGAACAAGAAGTTATGAGGCAATGATATAACACATGTGCAAAATGCAAAAGTGTAGCATCAACTTATAATGGAGTACTGTTATGGAGGGCGTGTGGGTCATTTTCAAACCTGCCCATAACATGGTAAATTCTTTATGCATCAAAATACTAGAGTGTACTACAACAACAATTAGTTTTGAAATATATTTTTGGCAGATTAATTTTTTTCTTTTAGGTACAAAGTACGTGTAGTTATGACAAATTCCAAGCAATGATAAAATTTCTCATGTTGGGCAAGCTTGTGAAAAATCTCATCAAGATATTAGCATCCAATTTGTCTGAGCTCCCAAGTTCAAAAAAAGATGCTATCTCACCAGCAATGGAACAACTAAGAGGGAAAAGATGCAACTTCATCATTTCAATCAACGACCGAGATTCGAATCGTACAGAGTTGACATAATGTCTCAAATGTACATCTACACGATATGTCTCTTGAGATTTGAGGCCAACCATCGATTAAAAACAATATTGATAATGTCTCTCAGTATGCTGGTTAAGACTCACCAGCTATTTATATAGGAAAAGATACAGCTATGGTGGACAATAGAGGAAAAAAGAAAAATGCTGATGATAATCATAAGAGCAAAAGGCCAAGGTTAGAATATACATTCGAACTACAAGAGCCTGTTAGATACATTGTCAATTGAAAGAAAAAAATATTATAACATGTGAATAACACCCTACCAACTACAGTCTCACAACAAATGTTTATTACTACAGACACTCAAATGCATAACTCGATGACGCAAATGTGGTCAAGATGAACAACGAAAGGTAATTGGGAAAGAAACTAGTTGAAGACTAGGGTAATGATGATACCTATATTTAAATATTGCCCTTAACTTACATTGATATTGCTGATAGAAAAGCCGACTTATGATGGATGTAGTAGTTATGACAAATTCCAAGCAATGATAAAATTTCAAATTGAGAATTTTGATATGCAAGAAAGTCCATAATCTATCCTGAGCACTCCTATGACACACAAAGAGTCAGAGGCACTAAACTTCTTCAGATCGACATTCCCCAAGTAAGACAGCTTCATCTCCCACTTGAATCTTCTAACAACTGCTTAACTCTCATAAAATCTGTTCAAACAGTTGTAATGATGAATCATAATACGAAGCTTGAAAACAAATTCCAAAATATTTAGCCACTCAATCATGCAAAAGCAAACATCTACATGCAAGGATTGTATAGTTTAACAAGCACCTCATCGTTCAAAATGCTTTAACTGTGGCATTAGAATCATATCTCAAAACATGCCTAATGATTATGCATTCAACGGATTACAAGCCATACATCATGACAACAAACATGTTAGCAACAACTCTAGAAAAAAAACTAGATGCAAATATTATCATTGGCAGAGGAGATAAAAACATCTTGAAAGGTTTGTACTAGTTAGCTACCCACCTAGAAGACGCGGTCACAAGAGCAACAAATCTAAGCTGGTACATTTTGTCAACAATGCTGAGATAATAGTCAAGTAAAAGGACGCACTGGAAAGAGCTGTCGACTGGAAATTGCAAAGTTGTCTAAATTAGTAAACCTAACCATAGACGAAAACCCAAGGAACATAAGAAGAAAACAAACAAACTGATGAGAAAGATTATCTTGTTGCACACTGCAATAATACAAGATTTTATCCAAGAGAGGAAAGAAGGGTACATAGCATACATCAAAGACCTATACAAAGCAACTTAAGACATATATGGCATTGTGTATGCAGGTTTGATAGTTGTGGATAACAATCACCCATATAATAATCCAACAAATGAGTCAGATAACATAGTCAGCACACTTGACTAGTATGCATTTCAACTCCATACCTTGTCTTTAGATGCTCTGCAACTATTCAAGAAAAATCCCAGCACTAGCACAGGTATGCAAAAGTTTGAGAATGACAATGAAACCTTCATCTACAATATATTCGCTATGAAAGAAATAGTTAACTCAATGGAAGAGAAGATGGTTGTGCAAGAAAGTAACGCAAGGTATATAGTTTACATATTATGGAGCTTGTATTTTGAAAGCATCTCATGTTGTTAATAATATAGATTGATATCAAACCCCCTATTATAAAGGGATATGCACATATAGGATAGGATATCAGTGGATCCTTTATTTTGGTTATGAATTACCTAGTTTGAGATTTAGACGAAACCTAGCAAGTCTATAAGTGGAGCCATTTTTTGTTCATGGTGGTTATGTAAAGGTTAAGCTATAGCACCCTCGATGTAAATATAATTAAAGTATGTTACTATCTTAAAATTATTCATCAATTCCGCACTAACTAATAGAAACATTTATCATTTAACATAAAGCACATAACAGTGTAATTATCAGTTAACAATGTAGTACTTCTATTCATGATAATATTCTATTTCAAGTTAATAAATATCAAAGAAATTACCAAAAAAATACCAGAACAAAGACCCAAACCACAAAACATCGACAAGAAAATTGTAGCAAAGTCCGAGCTTCAATTTATACATAATCTATACATATATAGTTTAGTGGTAAGAAATCAAGGGAGAGGGAATAATGTATGAGAATGTGGATGTATTAAGAGATGTGTTTTGCTGATGTAGCTGAGTATGTGACTTGGCTTTTAGGTAATAAAGGTGAGACTCAATATCAATTTTAGCGGGAAAATGATGGAAGAATAGAATGTTAGTAGCTTGAATTTTGGAAAATGAAAAAAATTGTATTGGAAGATGAATTTTACTGATGTGGCTGTATTGAGAGACATGTTTGCTAATGTGGATAAGTATATATGTGGGAAAACTTTTATTTAATATGGGTGAGACTCAAATGAAAAGTTAATGGGAACATTTGTATTTCCCCATTGCAGTTTATAGTTTAGGGTTTAGGTCCTTTGGAAGTTTTAAGGTTTAATTGTTCATATTATTTCATCATCCTCTAAAGTGTACTGTTAGACTTTAAGAGAGTTCCAAAGATGATATGACTCATCTACTATAAATAGCGTGACAATCTCTGTAACAAAGGACACTAAAAATATCTAGAATATAGGTGTGTGTTGAGAGATCAGTAAGGGGCTCTTGAAGGGTGAAATTCATGGTGTTATCCTTTTGATTAGCATCCATCGACCTTTGCATTGTGAGATTTTTCCGTTCAGAAATCCTAATCAAGGAAGTATAATTGTGTATATATATATATATATATATAATTCCTACATTGGTATCAGAGGCTGAGGTTAGTATTAGTCACCATGCTAGGTGTTTCGTTCATAGGAAGCATGCTTTCTTTTGATAAAGTATGCTTGTTTTTTCAATTTTGTGAAAACTATGATGAATCATATGTTTTCTGGATGAAATTTTGCATGAAAATACTTATATGTATGTTAAATGTATGCTGAAAATTTTGGACCTAAACACATAGTGTAAAGAGAGAAAATCGTAACCCTAACTGAATGTACCCGAAACTTTGTATGCTATATGCTTTTGAACCAAAAGGTTTTTTGTCAAAAATTTTGCATGGTTGGAATCCTCTTGTCAAAATCTTTCAAACGGTATATTATATGCTTAATTTGGATAATTGGTTGTAAAGATATGTAACATTGAAATTTTGAATCGGATCAAAATGTTTCTTTAAAAATTTTGGGTTTTGTGTTCTTGAAGAACACTGTTCTTCACGATTCTCACTCTCAAATGGTGGAGAGTGCTGTACACGTGTCATACAGATCAACTCCGATAGATGATTGGATGCTAGATTCATGATCATGATGGAGGAACAAATCAAGTTTCAAAAATTGATCCAAAAAAAAGGCTGGAAAGGCAACATTTGTGTTACACGCGCCTGGGTTGCCGTTACTCGCTCATTTGGACCGTGCATCTAGGTCGAATACCCGACCCACAGACCTAATTTAGTTGCGTCATGATTTTGGGTTCAAGCTAGATTGGTTTTTTAAGCCCAATTTTATTATTTGAATTTTAGAAAATAGAATTCTAATTTTTTTGGGCTGGGCTGAGAGTATTTGGGCACGTGTGGGCTCTAAAAAATTCCAAAAATTACAGAAAGGATTTAAAATTCTTAAGATTTAATTTCCTAATTTTTGTAATTTTTCTATGCTCGAAAAAATATTTTGCTCAATTTATTGACACTTAAAAAAAAGTTATTTAATTATGCACCGAATTATTCGGAAGCCCCCATTTTTCTGGGAACAACTTGAGTTGTTTGTTTTGGTTCCCAGATTTTTATAAACTAAATATGTATTTTTTTTTCATTAAAATTGATTGGTACATTAAAGTGACGATTTTAAGTTTTTGGGTTATTTTATGCTTTAAATAACATTTTTTTTCTCTCTTACGAGAAAATATCAAAGGACAATATTATTGTCATACTATATGACGCCTAAGGAAAAATGCTTAAAATAAATTATATTTGTTGGTTGTAGCAATGGTAAGAACAAATATGGGAGTTGTTCCTAGTTCTGGAGGGACTACTTGGAAGCCCAGTCTAGTAGAGAATGGACATTCCAATTCAGATTCAAGTGATGATGAGTGGTCTAGCAATGATGATATGCTAGATGGGTCTCAAAAGGACGTTGAGTCAAATTTTGAGGAATATCATTTGCCTGAAATCGCCATCTTAATAGACTCTAATACCATTAAACTTCTTTGCTTGCTCTGATACCATAGACGATGATCAAGTAAGCAAATAAGAATTTAAGCAAGCAATATTTAATTAGGCAGTTGAAAATTGTTATATTCATAGAGTCTCAATAAACAATCTGATATAAAGAGAAAGTATAATAATAAAATAACTGTTTAATTTTTGTTGTATTCTATTTTTGTCCAAAGCTCCAAATATAATTTTGAATAAAGTTAGGATTGGGCCCAATTCCAATTAGAGTTCAAAAGAGTAATTCTTAATTTAAGTTCTAGCCAAAATGAGGAGTTCGAATCCAAGTAAAAAATCCAAATAAAAATAAGTAATTTTGGGCTCAATATTTAATTTAAGCCCAAATGAATAAGGGAAAAATCAGGCCCGTTTGTCACACTTTTTCAATTGCAGCGTAGTCTAACTCAAACCTAAAGACTATCCCAATCTAATCTTAAGCCCAAAGGAATGGCCCGTTAAGAAAAAATGTCATATGAAGCTCATCACCTAAAGCCCAAAGATTGAAGTGAGGAGATAGCACGGCCCAAGCTTTCTTCAACCCTAGAAGGAAAGTCGAGATACTGAAGGAAGAAAAGGGCGCCGCTAGAAGGGAAAAGTATAGCGAGAGAGAGAGAGAGAGAGAGAGAGAGAATAGGGGGCCATCCTAGGGTTCACACTGAGGAGAGATTTGGAGCCTTAGATGTAGAGGATTTCGTGATTTATTAGAGGAAGGTGATCGATTTTATGTGTTATTTTAGGAATAAAAGAAATCCTTGAGGAATTAGGGGAGAGATAATTGAGAAATCGGAATGGAAACAGAATCATTAGGAGAAGCAGATATCGGGGTTGATAGGTTATAAATAGAAGATCCTAAGGAAGAAGAGGGGGATCGAAGCTTTTGTTCTGAAAAAATAGCTCAAATCCTTTGTACCACCGGAAGTCTTTAGTCGAGCCAAACCTCTAGCCCAAGTTAGTAGCCACTCACAAGCATCAGTGGCCAAGTCCCCCTTGTGACGCCCCGATCCCCGGGACGCCAGGTGCCCTCTCTGACACCGTCCTAGATCACTAGTGTGAACATCCGGGATGAACCGGAAATCCAGCGGCACCTCCCCGTATATCGAGGAGTGCCCACCTACATCAGAAACGCAGCGATAATCATCACACTAACAACCTAGCATTCAGGCCTCAGGCCTCAATCACAAGCAATCCTGATCCTAGAGCCTCAGGCCCTCCACTACCAGCATGCACAAACTGATAGCTTTAAATATAAATCATCACACAGATCTATATATCTCAAGCATATAACCATCATCATCAAACATCATAATCATGCAAGCACTATCCGTGCCACAGGGTTATATACACTACTCAGACATACAAAATATAACAACAACATGCATAGAGTATGTCTCGTGCATCCGAATCCTACCCAGGGCCATCCATGTCACATTCCGCCCTCACTGATCCGTACCACCGGTACTCGTACCAGTCTCAACTGTAGAAGACATAAAGTAGGGGAGTGAGCTAGAAGCTCAGTAGGGTACAAGAGTATATAAGAAGTAAGGCTGAACCAATAAAAAGGACAATGCACCAACATGTATCTACAACATGCACGTATACTCAACAAGCATTTATAACATCAATCCAAGTAATCCCCTCACCCTGAGCAACCAACGATACTACCATGTCTCATACATGTAGCATCCCACTGGGAGCAAGCTCAACCACAACAACGCTCCCGGGATTACCTGGTTGCGTGAATCTATCACGCCCGCACATAGCCAGCTAGGTCGCTCTCCAACCTTTGCCCAAGTGCGTTATCCCATCATAGAGTTCACGTGACCCGGTGGTAACTCTCTTCACCTGTCATCCCTCCATGAGGCTTTCAAGGAACCTAAAAGTCCCCGAGTCCATACTCGAGTCCCCCATGCATCTCTAATGCATTTATGCAATGTCATGCCGAATAGATATATATATGAACATCCTACATATATACATATATAACTATCGTGATGCATGAACGGAATTCAACTCGTGCCCGTATGAGACGGAACACACAAATCGGGTCATGCATACAATCCACAATAAACAATTAACCACACATTGGCTCGTTTCCCCTTAGAAGCAATTAAGGTGGAAACACAACAAAGGACCAATGAAGAATCGAAATGCTATTTAGAAAGGAGAACGGACGATAGAAAAGAATCGGTTAGGAATTCCTACATCAATCGAGCACAATCACCTCAAATACCAAATTAGGGTTTCGGACCCTCATTTCTCCCAAACCTATCGATTCACATAATCGAACTCACAATATCAACCAAAACATACCACATTATCCCTACTAATATCAATCAATCAACAAAAATCGAAATACTTACCTTCTCTCTCTAGAATTCTCTTTCAAAAGCTTGTTCCAAAGCCCAATCCAAATCTTACTCCAAATTCCCAACTAAACCTACACATAGGTCCATAAACAAGTCTAAATCAACATATCTAAACCCTAGATATCAATTCCAAGCGGAACTAACCAAATCTAAAGAAAACCCTAGAAATGGAAAAATGAAGAAACTTACATCAAACCTTGAAATCTTCCTTGAATCTTCTCCAAGTCTCCAATCTAAGCTTAGACTCTCAAAGAATCTCCCCAATATACTCTCTCTCTCTAGAATCGTCGCTCCCTCTCTCTCTAGAACTGAACCATCCCAGAAAAATGTCTCGCTGGAGGTATTTGAAAAACGCGGGTCGCGCCTAGGCGCCCTAGTATTAACTAAATTTCTTCAGGCGCTGCACTGAACGAAATCCTGGGCGTGCAGGATATTCCGCCCAGGCAGGGTGCGCCTAGGCGCCCCTGCGCCTACTCCCAGTCTTCTCGCCACTAGATTAGGCGCCCCTGGGCGCACCATTGAACACGCCTAGGCGCACACCGCCTAGGCGTGCTGCTTGGGCGCCTAGGCGCGCTAGCTCCTCCTTTCTTCGTCGCCAACCTCTATGCTGGACTAGGCGCAGCGCCTAGGCGCCCCCTGGTGCTCCTAGTCCAGTGTGCAAAACTCAAACATTCTAAGAATTTTGGGTCGGGGTTTCACATCCTTCCCCCCTTAATAAAATTTCATCCCAAAATTTACAGCACACGTACCTGAATCTCTGAACAATTCCGGGTATTTCTCCTTCATTCTGGATTCTAACTCCCAAGTTGCTTCTTCAACCCCGTGATACATCCACGTCACCTTTACCAATGGAATCACACTCGACCTCGTGACCTTGTTCTGTCGGTCTAGAATCTTCACCGGTTGTAGAGTGTAACTTCCATCTTCCTCAACTTCCAACGTAGTCCAATCTATCACATGCGATGGATCCGGCTCATATTTCTGAAGCATTGATACATGGAATACATTTTGAACCTTCTCAAGCTTCGGTGGAAGTGCCAAACGGTACGCCACCGGTCCAACTGTCTCCAAAATCTCAAATGGCCCCACAAACCTCGGTGCCAACTTCCCATGCTTGCTATATCTCTGAATCCCCCGTCTCGGACTAACCTTCAATAAAATCTTATCGCCTACGGCGAACTCCAAAGGTCTCCTCCTCCGGTCAGCATAAGACTTCTGTCGGCTCTGTGCGGTGATTAACCGCTTCCGGATCTCATCCACTCTCTCTCGAGCTTCTTTGACCATCTCCGGTCCTGAAACAACTTTCTCACCAACCTCTGCCCAACACAAGGGCGACCTGCAAGGCCTCCCGTAGAGCACCTCGTAAGGTGCCATATCGATACTACTTTGAAAAGAGTTGTTATACACAAACTCCGCCAAATGTAAGTATCGATCCCAACTTCCTCCAAAATCAACTACACATGCCCGTAGCATATCCTCCAAAATTTGTATGGTTCTCTCACTTTGTCCATCACTCTGAGGATGATAAGCTGTAGAGAAATCCAACTTCGTTCCCAATGCCTCCTGTAAACTACTCCAGAATCTACCTGTGAACCTCGGGTCTCGGTCCGACACAATAGATAATGGAATTCCGTGAAGTCTCACAATCTCCTTGACATACATAGTACTCAAGGTCTCCAACGAATCCGTCTTGTTCATGGGTAAAAAGTGTGCAGACTTGGTCAATCTGTCCACTATCACCCACACCGTCTCATGCCTCCTCTGAGTCATTGGCAACGCCGTCACAAAGTCCATAGTGATCTTCTCCCACTTCCATTCCGCTACTAGTAATGGTTGCAACAATCCGGCTGGTCTCTGATGCTCTGCCTTCACTTGTTGACAAGTAAGACACTTCATCACAAATCTAGCAACATTGGCCTTCATGCCCTTCCACCAGAAACTCTGCCTCAAGTCTCTGTACATCTTCGTACCCCCTGGATGCATAGCAAACCAAGAATGATGTGCCTCCTTCAGAATCTCTTGCCTCAACTCATCATCATCGGGAACCACTAACCTTCCCGCATATCGTACTCCACCATCATTTCCTCGAACCCATCCAAGACTCTCATCAATCACATCAAATGTATGCTCTCCATTATGTGCATCTATAACCTTCTGAACCATCGTAGGTCTCGAAGTCATAGAACACAAATGCATCTTTTCCTCTTGACTCTTCAACTCTAATCCAAACTCATTGATTGTCTCCACAATTATCCACTCATGCATGAATAGACTAGCCATCCTTTGCTTCCTACTCAATGCATCCGCGACTACATTTGCCTTACCGGGATGGTATTGCAAATCGAAGTTGAAGTCCTCCAAGTATTCCATCCACCTTCTTTGTCGCAAGTTCAACTCTTTCTGGGTGAACAAATACTTGAGCCTCTTGTGATCCGAGTACACCTCAAATCTCTCTCCATAGAGATAGTACCTCCATTGCTTCAGAGCAAATACTACTGCCGCCAAATCTAAATCATGCACCGGATACTTCTTCTCATGTACCTTGAGCAATCTCGAGCCATATTCTATCACTCGGCCCTGCTGCATCAACACACAATCCAATCCGACTCCAGATGCATCGCAATACACTTGGTAGCCAACATTCCTCTCCGGAACAACTAACACAGGAGGTGTTGTCAACCTCTTCTTCAACTCTCCAAATGCGGCCTCACACTCGTCTGTCCAAACAAATGGTGTACCCTTTTTCGTAAGCTGCGTCATTGGCGAAGCAACTCTCGAAAAGTCCTCGATAAATCTCCGGTAGTAACCTGCTAATCCTAGGAAACTCTGAATCTCAGTCACGTTCTTCGGTCTTTCCCAATTCAAAACCGACTCAACCTTGAAGTAGTCAACTGCTATGCTTTCTTGAGTGATGACATGGCCTAAGAACTTCACTTCTATAGCCCAAAATTCACACTTACTCAATTTAGCATACAGTTGATTCTCCCTCAACGTCTGTAGCACCACCCTCAAGTGCTCCTTATGCTCTTCCTTTGTAGAAGAATAAATTAGAATGTCATCTATGAAGACCACCACAAACCTATCCAAAAACGGTCGAAGAACCCTCTGCATTAGGTCCATGAATACTGCTGCGGCATTCGTCAACCCAAACGGCATCACAAGGAACTCATAATGCCCATAACGAGTTCTAAACGCTGTTTTCTGGATATCCTCATCCTTAATCCTCAACTGATGATAACCCGACCTCAAGTCAATCTTAGAGAAATGCCTAGCACCTCTCAATTGGTCAAACAAATCATTGATTCTAGGCAACGGATACTTGTTCCTTACAGTAACCTTATTCAACTGCCTATAGTCGATACACATCCTCAAGCTTCCGTCTTTCTTCTTGACGAACAACACCGGTGGTCCCCACGGGGACACACTCGGCCTTATAAATCCCAACTCTATCAACTCTTCCAACTGGTCACTCAACTCTTTCAACTCTGCTGGAGCCATCCGATACGGCGAAATCGATATCGGCTTGACGTTCGGATGCAACTCAATAGCAAAGTCAATTTCCCTCTTCGGAGGTAATCCCGACAACTCTTCCGGAAATACATCCATAAATTCTTTCACCACTCTAATCTCCGTAGCTACATCTCCCTTAGGAGCTGAAGTCCTCAAACTTGCTACTCTACAATCTTGGTACAAAGGGTTATCCATGAAATATGGGCATGGCATCCCCTTCGAACCCTGCAATTGGATCACCCCACCCTCCGGTACTCTAAGAGTGATCCTCCTTTGCCAAAAATCAAGCAACCCTTGGTGCTTAGTCAACCAATCAACTCTGAGTATCACATCGAAGTCTTTGAAATCCAATACATACAAATCGGCTTTCAGAGACACCTCTCCAAACCGACACTCACATCCGAACACCACCCCCTCCAACATGGTAAAGTGTCCGAATGGTGAGGACACCGTAAACATGCGCCTAATCGGCGAAATCTCCATCGATAGTGCGTTTGCTAACGAACTAGTAATAAAAGATGAAGTTGCTCCAGAGTCAAACAGGACTCCTGCCCAACAATTAGAAATCAAGAAGGTACCTCCAATGAAATTTGGATGCTCCTGCGCCTCCTGATGACCCAATGCAAAGACACGTCCCTCTACCAGCGCATTCTGCTGCTGTCTGCCTCCACCTCGCCCTCTCCCTCCCGATGGAACAGTGGAAGGAAGAGCTGGAAGTGGTACCCCCGGTATAGCCGGCTGCTGTGCTCTCTGGTTGCCCTCTGGACAATCTCTCTTCTGGTGGCCCGGCTTGCCACAACTATAGCATCTATTCTCAGGGACTCTACACTCCCTTGCCTTATGCCCCTCCTTCCCACACTTGAAGCATGCTGTCTTACTCCAGGGAAGCTTAGAACCCTTGTTTCGATCCCATCTCTGCTGACGAAAGTCAGTCTTCCGCCTCTTGTGACTAGAACCACTGCCACCACCACTCTCAACAACTGGACGCTTCCTCTGAGCTTCACTCTTTTCACTCAACTCAAAGTCCAGCGCCATTTCCACCGTATCATCATATGATACCACCCTAGTGGCCATCACCATCCTACCAAGACTGGGAAGCAACCCATCTCGGTATCTCACCGCCTTCTTCGCATCGGTTGGAGCAAACTCCCTTCCATACCGATACAATTCTTCAAACTGCTTAGTATAATCGGACACCGTCATCTCTGATGTCTGCAAAAACTCTAGAAACTGCCCGGCCTTCTCAGTCTGCATCGGCCTGGGCACAAACTTCTGCATGAAAAGCTGCTCGAACGAAGTCCAAGTCAGCTCATTCCGTCTCTGACCCATGGATATCCACCACTCATAGGCCACCCCACTCAAGTAGTAAAACACATACTTCACCCGCCTCTCATCGGGTATCTCCAGTGTGTCCATCCTCATGCTCAACTGATTGAGCCACTCCTCCGCCCCCACACCCGTTCCATCTCCAGAAAAGGTGGGAGGAGCTGTCCTCCTCAACTGATCTACCTCGTACATGCCTCTCCCGGCTCTCGGTACCACAACACCCTCAGTAGAAGCTCCCGATATTCATCCCTCGGTACGAACCCCCGCAACTCCCATAGCCTGTGCCACAGCTTGTGCTATGGTCTGTGCTTTTGTCTGCGCCATCGTCATCATGAAACTGGCAAGACCCTCCATGGTCACTGGTTGCCCCCTGTAGCGACAGGAGCTCAGTAGGGTACAAGAGTATATAAGAAGTAAGGCTGAACCAATAAAAAGGACAATGCACCAACATGTATGTACAACATGCACGTATACTCAACAAGCATTTATAACATCAATCCAACTAATCCCCTCACCCTGAGCAACCAACGATACTACCATGTCTCATACATGTAGCACCCACTGGGAGCAAGCTCAACCACAACAACGCTCCCGGGATTACCTGGTTGCGTGAACCTATCACGCCCGCACATAGCCAGCTAGGTCGCTCTCCAACCTTCGCCCAAGTGCGTTATCCCAACATAGAGTTCACGTGACCCTGTGGCAACTCTCTTCACCTGTCATCCCTCCATGAGGCTTTCAAGGAACCTAAAAGTCCCCGAGTCCATACTCGAGTCCCCCATGCATCTCTAATGCATTTATGCAATGTCATGCCGAATAGATATATATATGAACATCCTACATATATACATATATAACTACCGTGATGCATGAACGGAATTCAACTCGTGCCCGTATGAGACGGAACACACAAATCGGGTCATGCATACAATCCACAATCAACAATTAACCACACATTGGCTCGTTTCCCCTTAGAAGCAATTAAGGTGGAAACACAATAAAGGACCAATGAAGAATCGAAACGCTATTTAGAAAGGAGAACGGATGATAGAAAAGAATCGGTTAGAAATCCCTACCTCAATCGAGCACAATCACCTCAAATACCAAATTAGGGTTTCGGACCCTCGTTTCTCCCAAACCTATCGATTCACATAATCAAACTCACAATATCAACCAAAACATACCACATTATCGCTACTAATATCAATCAATCAACAAAAATCAAAATACTTACCTTCTCTCTCTAGAATTCTCTTTCAAAAGCTTGTTCCAAAGCCCAATCCAAATCTTACACCAAATTCCCAACTAAACCTACACATAGGTCCATAAACAAGTCTAAATCAACATATCTAAACCCTAGATATCAATTCCAAACGGAACTAACCAAATCTAAAGAAAACCCTAGAAATGGAAAAACGAAGAAACTTACCTCAAACCTTGAAATCTTCCTTGAATCTTCTCCAAGTCTCCAATCCAAGCTTAGACTCTCAAAGAATTACCCCAATATACTCTCTCTCTCTCTAGAATCGTCGCTCCCTCTCTCTCTAGAACTGAACCATCCCAGAAAAATGTCTAAAATGTCTCGCTGGAGGTATTTGAAAAACGCGGGTCGCGCCTAGGCGCCCTAGTATTAACTAAATTTCTTCAGGCGCTATACTGGGCGTGCACGATATTCTGCCCAGGCGGGGTGTGCCTAGGCGGGCGCCTAGGCGCCCCTGCGCCTACTCCCAGTCTTCTCGCCACTGGATTAGGTGCCCCTGGGCGCACCATTGAACACGCCTAGGCGCACACCGCCTAGGCGTGCTGCTTGGGCGCCTAGGCGCGCCAGCTCCTCCTTTCTTCGTCGCCAACCTCTATGCTGGACTAGGCGCAGCGCCTAGGCGCCCCCTGGTGCGCCTAGTCCAGTGTGCAAAATCAAACATTCTAAGAATTTTGGGTCGGGGTTTCACACCCCTTCCAAGCACTTTCAATCCCCATGTCAGTCCCAAAATCGGCCATTATCCAATCACCCAAAGCCATCGAGTCACCATCTTCAAATATCTCAATTTCTATTCTTTCCGGTCCATTCCCAATTTATGTGGATTGTTCTTTCCGTTGTTCCACTCTGGAAGATTTGGTGTTCAATTTCTTAGGTATAATGCAGTTTTGATCTTACCTTGTTTACTAGATCACTTGTGTACTTGGTTTGCATCGTTCTTTGTTATGTATGATGTTAAGTTGCCTAGAATATTGACAGTATATTTGGACTGTATGGGTTTCAAATTTTGACTTTTTGGTTCACTGATTTTACTTCATTCTCATGTACTTGATATCCCAGTTCTTTGATTATTGAAAGTATGTTCTGATCTAGCATGAGTTGGTTTATTGAACTTTGTAATTGGTTTCATGAAGTTATTATTTTTCAATTTTCTAGATGCTCTACTATTATTTGTTTGCCAGAAATCTTGTTTATAATAGCACAACTAGTTTATATAATTTTTGTTGTGATCTTGATGCCCTAATGAATTATGTGCTGAAGGAAGAATTGTTTTTATTGCCCTGTATTTAGAGAATATCCATGAATGTTTTTGATGTATTGAACATGGATTCATATATGTTGAGTGGCTTTGTATGATATTGTGAGAATTATTTTGATGCTCTGTCTTTGAAGGGTGATGTCTCTATGTCACTTAAGGTTCATCGGTCTCCCAAAATTGTGGTAGTTTACTGATGGATGATTCATGTCATTATTTCAATTCACTGTGAAAGATAGAACTACGGCTTGTTATTGTGTGTCAATCTTGGATGAATCCATTGGATATCTTATGATGTGTTTAAGATTACATGTATTGGTTTGCTTGGGTTAAGTTATGGGCCATGAGGTTAGGTTTGAATGAGCGGATCTTAATTTAATGATAATTGGGCCGAATAGAATAATTTCATATGTTTTGGGCCTTGTGATTTATATGTTTGGGTTTGTTTGATTATTTGAATTGAATTTGAGTATAGGTTTAATGGAGTTGGGTCAAGGGATTATATGAAGTATTTGGGCTTTGTTTTTGTGTTCATTAGGATTTGAAAAATATTGCATTGTAACAAAATTGTTCATGGGTATTCTGTAAGCTAATTTCATAAAAGCAATTTATTATAAATTTTCAATCATGTTAATTTAATAGCATGACTGAAATAATTGATTGCTAATAAAGAAAGGGAACCGAGGTCCCATAAATTATGCTTGTCGGTAGCTCAATATGATGTTAATATGTTATTTATTTGAAGCATGCTTTTTTCATGATATTTCCTCTAATGTTTCTTCTGTGGCTGATTTTAGGCCCATTTTGTGTTGCAATGTTATTTACAAAGGAATTGTTGGCTCTACTCAGAATGCCTTCTTAGGAGGTAGAAATATGGCTGACAATATCCATTTTGTTCAATAGTTGTTGCGGCATTATGAAACAAAGACAGCCTCTCCCAGATACTCAATAAAAATTGACTTCAAAAAGACTTTTGACTCTATGCAATGGAAGTTTATTAGGAATATTTTCCTTTTGTTTGCTTTCCCTTATAGTTTGTGCATTGGGTGATGATATGTGTAGAAACTACTGCCTTCTTTATAGGAGCTAATGGGGACCTGTTTGGGTTCTTCAAAGTTAAGTGTGGGGTTCGACAAGGAGATCCATTATATCCCTATCTCTTCATTATGTGCATGGAGTACTTTTATAGGTAGTTGAATCTTGCTTCTGCCAATCCGAGCTTTGGCTTCCATCCCAAGTGTCACTCATTAAGAATATCTCACTTAGCTTTTGCTGATGATGTTGTTCTTTTATCTCGTGGAGATCTTTCCTCTATGCAGACTCTTTATGATGAGCTCATGGAATTTAGCAAGGTCTCTGGATTATCCATTAATGCTATGAAATCTTCTATTTTCTTTGGAGGGGTAAATCAGATTATTAGAGCTAGTATTCTTCGGGCTACTGGTTTTTCTATGGGCTTCTTTCCCTTTACCTATCTTGGAGTGTCTTTGAGTCCTCATAGACTTCTTACTAGCCAATTCAGTCCTCTAGTTTAGAAGGTTGAGTCAACGATCCAGCTTTGGAAGGGGAAAATTTTATCTTATGCTAAAAGGTTGGAGCTTATTCGTTGTGAAATCCCAATTTTTCTATGGGTTTATATATATATATATATTTTTTGATAAACCACTGTTGGTGGAGACGCCTCCACCGACAACAAAAAGTTTGAAAAACCACATGGTGGAGACCATGTGGTTGGAAGATAAGATCATAATTATTTAAAATATATATAATAAAAAAAATAATTGGTTTGCAAACTTTCGGTGGAGAAAGGTCACCAATAGTGGAGCTAATAATACATGGTGCGACCTTCGTTTGGCATTTAAGCACAACTAAAATTAAATAAAAGAGACCATGTGATGTGTCTCCATTTAAGTAGATAAAAATGGGACATATATGGGGACAATAAATTATAGTGTGGGACGATAAATTATGGGAAGGTTTGATCAAATAAATAGAACACAATGTATAGAAACACAATGTACAGATAAATTCCATATGTATACCATTTTAGTTACGTAAGAGTTTCTGGAGTTGGAGATCAAGATCAGTAGTTTTAAGTTCGGGTTAAGATCATTGGCGAGCGTATAAAAGGTGGGAAGTGTTGAATTATGATGTGGCTCATTATAATGAAGAACTGAATATGAACGTCCAAAGGTAAAGTTGAAGGCACTACATGATTAGTTGACAAAGTAATACAAATAAATATTATAAACTTGATAAAGGTGATAGTAAGTGTGAGGTTATAAAAGCAGTTGTATGCACAAATGAATTATGATTAATAAAATTGTATGATATTTTCTTTAGGTGACAAGAAATAGGTTTCCGCGGTATGTGTAAATAAATTAAGTATTAAATATGCTTATCCAGATATGAATATTAGTTTCAGATTCCAATAAAGGTAAAGTCATGGCTGAGACAAAAAAAAACTAATGCTTAACGATGATATTTACTGTGAACGTTGATCCGTCGTTCTAGTTAATTAATTCTACATAGGGAATTATAATTAGGTTGAAGTTATTGAAGTAGTTTTGTATTAAATGAATATTCCCCTATTCGTGGTTGCTCAACGGTAGGATAAGTATATATAATGTAATGTGAGTGGATCTCCGGTTTACAGGCCTAGTGGTTACAGTAATTGTTTTACTTTATATTATACCTTGATATTGTCACATTGTGGATCTAATTGTGTATATGTGCATGTAAATATCTTTACGTCGAAGTTTTGTGAATAGATTGTTTGCACTATATTATAAAGTTATATATATATATACACTTATTTATTTAGGTATATAAAGTCATTCTAAACTCATGATACTTAATTTTGAACATAAAGTGATATTAAATAGTATGAGAATGATCTAAGATAAGTGAGGAAATAGTACGAAAATGAAGTATGGTAAATTTAGATGTTGTAGTATATAAACTGATATTCGCAGCTTATTCTAATTAATAGAATTGATAAATCTTTTCTATCTATGAGTTTGAGGATATTTCTATAGATGGGTTGGTGGTTTATTAAAAGAATGACCAAGGTAGTGATGATAGTTATAAGTTAGAGTTTCTGATGATTATCGGTGTAGGTAACATGACATAGTATTTAAGGATAAATCAAACAATGTATCTTTGTAGTGTAAGTGGGAAAGGTGATGGTATTGTTATTGGAGCGATAGTAATTATATATATAACATATGGTAGGACTCAGTATTATGTGCATGAAAGGTATGACTCTGTCATGCTATAAGGAATGTGGCTTTATGGTGTGTTAAAATTAATTTAAGTTGAGTAATCGTTGTCATATATAAGATCGATATGTTGACGAGATTTTTGTGAAATTGGACGTAGAGCTAGGAATTGGGTATTAAGAAACGAATTAAAGATCCGAGATATATGACCATATTATATTATATTGATTTTGGCACAATAATGTATCAAATGCGTAAATGGAGACAAATGAGCTAAAGGTACGTGAATGAGAAAATGTGATTGAACTTACCAGATGTTAGAATTGGGACGATCTAAATTTGCATGAGACAATATAGGTGGCAATAGGTTGAGTACTTGAATGGTACATAATAGATAATTTTGGGTTATTATGATATCGAACAAAGATAGACCGTAAGGATATATAACGAAATGTTGGTAAAGATATTTATGGCATATACAGTATTTCATACGCGGACCTGGGAAAGTATACTACTTATAGTAAAGATATTTAATTCTAAGTAACGAATGAGAAATAGTAATTCTAGATTGATTGCATAAAACAAATTTCGATGATGGAATTTTATAAGGAGGGAAGACTGTAACACTCGACCTAAATTACAGTGAAAAGTTTAGGGAATTTATATTGACACATTTTATGAGGGAATTAAGAAAAACTTACAATCGATATATAGGAATACCTTAATAGAGTCAAATTAATTTTAATAAATTATACAAAGAAAATAAAATCTAAGAGCGCATGAATCGTTCGAATCGGAGTTGGAATGAATTTACTATGAATTATGTAAGTTAAATAAAATTAAATTAAAAACAAAATATGACAATATATACGATAATGGCAAGGTGGTAAATACATATAAGTATTTAGTGTAATACAGGTGAAAAAGCAAGGGCATAATGGTAAAAGACTAGCTAAAGGATTTAAAATAAATATAAAAATATATGCACGCAATCCTAGGGAAGCAACCAGAACTGCCGTGAAGACCGGGCGTGAGGTGATTGGGATGAGATTTTGTATATTTTTGTGGAGTTTGGAAGAAGAAAAGTTTAGTTTTAATGCTTAAAAGCCACATTTTAGGTTTGAGTTGCCGAAATCCGTGTTAATGAGCCAATGCATAATTTAACACTTTGAAATAGTCATTTTAGGTGTTTTGTAGTGGTTCAAGTTGGTTTGGTAGCTTAGAGATTTGAAATCTAAGTTTTGGCCATAATGGTTAAAAGTTATGGAAATGCTATCTCTTAAGCATTTGGGTTTTAATGTGCCGGATTCGGTTCTATCAACCTAAACTAGAAATTTGGGGAACGGGTGAACGGCGGCGACGGAGAGGCGGTACGGCGATTCCGCAATGGATTGAGACAAGTCCAGTGTCGAAAGAAAGATAATGGTGAGGCGAGTTCAGTGAAGCCTTTTTTCGGATTAAATGGAGGATATTAAAGCCGACAACGAAGGGGGAGACGCACGGCTATCGAGATCTTTGAAGTCAGAATTCTTCGATCTCCGATCACGAAACAGGTAACTAACACCGGCGCTGGTCTTCCCGTGTCACTGTCCACCGTTTGGATCCTGCCGTGTGTCCCACCACGCTGTCACCGATGACTAATCCGAAATGAACCCGTACGGGTTTGCTAGACCCGCGTGAGGGAGAGACAATACCGGGTCTAGCAAAAATTGTTGTAGAAGCCATGAAAATGTATCTGCTGTCTCGTCACCTAAGAAAGCACACCCGAATAGAGTAGTTTGGCCATGATGATTCACGCCGACAAATGGAGCAAATATCATGTCATAGTGATTTGTGTTATAAGTAGTGTCAAATACAATAACATCACCAAATGCATCATAAGCTCTCCTACATTCAGCATCAGCCCAAAAATAATGATTGACTCTGTTTTCTATATCCATCTCAAATGTGAAAAAAAAATCCAGAATTTTTTTTCCTTTTCAACCTCAAAATATTCATGCAACAACTGAGCATCATGTCCTGCATACTGCTTCATCTCATCCCTTCGAGCATTGTAAAAATCTCTTTCAATGCATCTTATGTTCTCCATACCTCCAGCTTGAAGCTCAAATATACTAATTTACTGATGAATAGGAACATTGGCCGCTGAAAATTATTATGACAACACCTTCTTTGCACTCGAAATAGAACGATGAGATCTCAACATATGCACTTTCCTTGATGTTGCAAATACATGATTGTGAACTTCATTAAACTGTGAAACAACAAAGCATTGCTTGGAACTAGATTTTACAACCGTGAATTTGGCATTACAACCTCCTCTAGTTTGTGACCTTTTCCTTGCACCAGTAGCTGTGGATTTCTCATACTTTCGAAGCCCTTCTTTGTAGCAAACAAATTCCTTTCGAATGATTTCATCTGACTTATTTTTCTTTGAAGAATTGCTCCGAATACTAAAACCAGCGAACCTAGCATAATCATTGTAAAACATTTGAGCTTCCTGAACCGATGCAAATTTCTGTCCCAATCTTGGAATTTTTTCGAGAGCTACTTGAGGCACAAACTCTTGAATCGGATTTGATGAGGAACCTGCATCACCTTGTTGAACAAAATTCATTTGATTATCCATAATCAAAAACAATTCAAATACCCTATAAAAAACAAGTCGGTTATAAATTTAATTCAAGTCATTGCATACACATATAGTAAAATAATTCCAATACCCTGTAAAAAAAATTCCAAACTAAATTTAATTCAAGCCATTGCATACACAAACAGAGTAAAACAATACCAATACCTTGCAAAAAACATGTTCAAAATAAATGTTATTCAAGCCATTCCATATGACTATAAAATACCCCTTTCACCAAGTTCAATTTCAAAGAAAGCAACCACACATGCACGCAAAGCACAAAATAGAAACAAATGTGATTTAATATTTTTTAAAGTAAATTTTTTAATTTGGCAGCGTGGCCCAGCAATGTCAGATGGAGACATGGAGTTTCAAAACTAGCAGATGTGAAACCAGAAGATGCGAAACCAACAAAGTAGAGACACATGACTAATCACTACAAATGGAAGGGGAAGCCTCTGCAAACAACTAAACTTACATCTTGCAAGCGAGACTGGAGCCCGAAATAGTAGATGGATTCGGAATAGTAGATGGAAGATGGAGTTGTAGATGCCAAACCAGCAAACCAGCAGATGCGAAACTAGAAACTAGAAGATGTGAAATCGACAAAACAACAGATGTAGCCGCGACGGAGATGAGGAGCTGGTCGGCAGTGCGATTCCCCTAGACGGAACCAGAGAGATGAGAGAGGAGGAGAGTGAGAGATTAAAAGTAAAGTAGAAACATAAAATATTAAAATACTATATAAAATTTTAAAATGTTTGACTGGCCATTGCCATTGGATTAATCCAACGACAATTAATGGTTTGCCGGACAGAAAGATAAGTTCGGGATACCGGGCTGGATCAAAACACTATATATATAAGACCAAATTTATGAAGGTGTGTTATCTGTATAGTAATATATTCGTTAATTGTGTTATGTTTATGAGACTGAATTAGTGATGATGAGTTATCTGTGGATGGTGAACTGTTATGTGATGATGTATAGAGATTACAGTTAATGGTCACACTGCATTAAGCATAGCATATCATGGCATACATGACATACAAATTAAGGGAAAATGTTTTTACAAACCAGGTATTACTGCTACAGGGAGGGTATACTGGAAAGAGAAAGGTTTATGAAGTACTGTTAAATGAAAAGAAAAAGGAGAAAGGAAAATGAATAAGGGGTACAAATGTTGATTGAATGTGCTCTATAGTAAAGTATTAGATATAAAATCCCGACCAGTTGCTCTGTAGCAGTTTACCTAGGTTAAGGGCTCGAGTACTGAAAAAATGATTTAAATGGCTAACTGTTTTCTAATGATGATGTTCATGTGCATTCATGCATAAGTATTACTTGCTGGGCCTCAGCTCACTATGTTCCGTGATACAAGTACGTAGTTCTTTGATGATTTTCCTGACATAGGAGTTGATGGCGCCGCGGATCCATTAAAAGGATGCTGATGTGCGAAAGTTAGGTTTTGATAGTCCATGACAAGAATATTAACTGTTATTTAAGCTTTAAGGTTGTTGCTAGTATTTCAGATTATCGTGATTAAACAAAAGTTCGCAAAATGAGGCCAAGAAATATGTATTGCACGTTATTGATTTAATACCATTATGAGGTTATGATTGTTAAATGTTCATTGGAATTAGGATGCTTGATTTGAGTTATTTAAGGAGTTCAGTTAATTAGAGATAGATGTTGCTTAGCTATATTTATTCTAGCATTAATTGGGTTCTTCTTAGATATAGAATTAGGTAGTAGTGATAGACTGAGATGTAATATAGGTAGCGTTATGTACTACGAGCTCGAAAATTAGAGTTTTGTGGAACGGGGCATTACACTGTGACTACAATATGTGAGGAAGAGAGGCAAGCATGAGTGAGAGTGAACTATATTTATGGGAGAGAAACACGAGAGTATGGATTATGTGGGAATCAAAGGGAAATACAGGGAAAGGGGGGGAGGCCAATTTTTACTAACTTTTTATTTTACCTATAGGTTTATTTGGTGTTGATGGTTCAATTTCTCATGCTGTTGATTAAGTCTCTTGCTCAGTGTTTTATTTTCACGATCAAAGAAGCTGTTGGTTGCTTGTTTCATTTATTGTTAGCTGCCCTGCATGCCTATGCTTATGTCTTGATTATGGATCAAACAAGCATTACCCTATGGGGGAGGTGGATTATTTTACGGGTTCCTTTCATCTTGCATTGGGTTTTCAAAGGTTGCAGTGTTTGAAGACATTTTTTTGCTACTTTCAGCATCTTTATGATTTAATCTACATAGCTGATGATAATGATACTATGGCTGGCATGGTTTGTCGGAAAGAATGGACAAGTATTTGCTTAATTGGGGGCAGTGCTTGTTAGAGTTTAGATCATATGAAAATTGTTTGGCCTAAGCTCGAGTATCTCAATATCTACTTGATATTACAAAAATACACCTACCAATTATATGTGGACACGTGTCATTTGAGTCTCAGCAGAGCCACCCTAGCTTACCAAGAAGTCATCTCAGTAAGAAGAGAAGCCAAGCAGTTGGGCAATAATATCCTACCGAGGTTACTTCCTCGGTATAGTGAAACACCTGGACCTACCAAGGTGAAAAGCATTTAAGTGCAACCCCCAACAATAATCAGGGGACCCAGGTTAATAATGGCTCTAAATCCTATATAAAGCTCTAAAAGTCAGGTATTATCTACAATTTGAACTTTGGCTAAGAGAGAGCTCTAGTCCAAGGAGCTTGCCTGATTTTGGAATAGGAGTTGACTTGAGCATCGGAACGCCAACGCTAGAGGACTACCTCTGGTGCGGCCTTTAGCTCATCTTTGTTCATTGCTCTCAGTTGCAAGACTCCCTAGCTGGTCGGTTCCTTGGAAGGACCTACATGTTTAGAAATCTTGCCTGGCTGGTAAGCTGCCTGACTGGTAAGCTGACAGACCACCAGGCTGGTCAACCAGGACTACCTTGCCTGGCTGGTCGGCTTCTTGGAAGGATCTTCATCCTTGGTATCTGTGCATGACTGTAGGTCTAACCAACTGATTGTCTTCTCGGTAGTGACACCTTTTTGACGTCATTAGTTTGGCGCCGTCTGTGGAAAAGCTAAGTTCCCTTACTTATAATGGTTAGACCTGGAAGAACCACCAATGTGAATGATCATGAGACATCACATGCCTATCATCTGGCAGATGATACCCAGCAACAATACCAAGATTATGAAAATATTGCAAGGCATGAGGTACCCTTGGACGCACCTTAGGTCCAAGAAGGAGGAAACGTCCAGGTAGCACCACAGGAGGCTGCAGGTCCTCCCATTAGTGTTGTACGGTTTAATCAGCTTTGTCAACAAATGCAGCTCCTCACTGAAATGATGATGGCTAACTAGCAAGCCCCACCTTGGTCTACTGAGAGGGACGAGCATGATAGAAACTCTGGTTCTCTGGATTCCAGGAGCAATAGAAGGGATCAGAACCGAGAAGGAAACTCCAATACCAACAGGAACACTTATTACTCCCACATCAATGATGATGTCAATAAGCACCTTCAAGAGGTAGACCGCAAGCTAGCAGCCCTGCAGGGATGCAATGTCATTGATGAAATGTGGGACAGTTCCGTGACTCCCCTGTCTAGGGATATTCTTGAAACAGACATACCTCATCACTTCAGGCTCCCCAACCTTGAGCAGTATGATGGGAAGAAGGACCCGTAGGACCATGTCATGGGATACAAGTCCATGATGGAGTGCCGAGGAGCCTCAGATGCTGTTTTGTGCAAGGCTTTTCCCTCTACACTTATTGGACCTGCTCAGACTTGGTTCATCAACCTTCATATGCATAGCATTTACAGCTTCCAGGACCTATCCAGGAAGTTCAGCCTTCAATTTGCAAGTGCTAGGAAGCCCAAAACCACCAACCAAGACTTGATGGTGATTGAACACGAGAAGGGAGAATCATTTCGTGACTTTATAGGGAGAATCAACCATGTGCCTGGAGATCCCAGATGTACAAATTGCTATGGAAAATGCTGCTCTGATCAGGACCGTGCGTCATGAGCAGTTCTGCAATTCATTATGCACTGATGCACCTCAGTCCGTGGATGAATTCCTGGCAAGGACTGAGAAATATATCAAGGCAACGGATTCATTGAAGTCTTCCCATTTTGCAATACGAACCTCCCCTGACCGGGCTAGGGGCTTTGGTGATAAGGTCCACCCAGGAGGGTCAGGAGGTGGCCGATCAGGCAATTATAAGAGATCAGGAAGGGAGGATAGCAGGCGAGAAGAACAATCTTCTAGGAAGTCTCAAACTGGCCCACCAACTACCTTCAGTAACTATACCCCACTAAATGCTCCCTTAAGAAAGGTATTGAACGAGATTGTTGCCCAAAATCTAGTCAGATGGCCAAAGGAGATGAAGACTCCTCCAGAGAAGAGGAAGTTTACAGATAAGTATTATAGGTTTCATAAGGATCACGGTCATGGTACTGACGATTGCAGGCAGTTAAAAGATGAAATTGAGGAGTTGATAAGAAGAGGACACCTCAAGAAGTACACTACAAATCAAGAGGAAAAGTGAAGGAGAGATAATAAAGAAGATGATGACCATAGAAGGCCCCGAAGAAGGGAAGAATCTCCTCCGCATGAGAGAGGCACTGCAGGAACAATTGATTTCTGTGGTGTCATTATTGGAGGTTTAGCAGCAGGTGGAGAAAGTACATCGACTGGGAGAGCATATGCTCGCCTTACTGAGCAGCCAACCAAGGAAAAAAGGATCAAAAGGGATGAGGAGGTTATTACATTCTCAAAGAAGAATGAAGAAGGTATTCAAGTCCCTCACGATGACGCCTTGGTAGTTGAGGCAGTGATCGCCAACTTCAACGTCTTGAAAATCTTGGTTGATAACGGGAGCGCAGCAGACATCCTGTTCTACCACACCTTCAAAGCTATGAAGCTTTCGGAGGAAAGGCTAAAGCCAACTTTAGTACCCTTGTATGGGTTCACAGGAGAGTCAGTCATACCAAAATGAATGATAACTCTTCCAGTCACACTGGGAACACATCCCAAGACAGTGATGCATATGGTGGATATGTTGGTAGTTGATGTGAAAGCATCACACAATGCCATCATAGGAAGACCACTACTTCACAGGGTGAGAGCTGTGGTCTCAACCTATTATTTAAAGATGAAGTTCCCCACCTCGAAGGGAGTTGGTGAAGTTAAAGGGAATCAGAAGGCTTCCCGCAGTACCTACTTCATTGAACTTAAAGAGAGGAAAAAGAAGAAGGTCTCGGTAGGCAGCCTGGATATGAGGGCAGAAGAGCAGGTGTTTAAAACTCCAGTGAAGGAATTGAGGAAAGTCGAGATCATTGTTGGCTTAGAAAGGAAATTCTATATTGGATCTCAACTTGGAGAAGGATTGACCAAGGAGATCACTGAACTGCTCCTTAGGAGTGTAGGTACTTTTGCATGGAGTGCTGATGAGATGCCTGGTATAAGTCCTGATGTGATAACACATCGACTGAGCATTATACCTGGTGCTAGACCAGTTAAGCGGAAGAGAAGAAACTTTGCTTCTGATCGCCAAGAAGCGATAAAGGAAGATGTGAGGAAGCTGATAGATGCCGATTTCATCAGAGAAGTCCAATACCCTGAATGACTGGCCAATGTTGTCATGGTGAGGAAAGCCAATGGGAAATGGAGGATGTGTGTGTTGATTTCACTGATCTAAACAAATCTTGTCCTAAAGATAGCTATTCATTACCAAAGATTGATCAGCTGGTAGACGCTACCTCAGGACATCAACTCCTCAGCTTCTTGGATGCCTATTCGGGGTACCATCAGATAAAGATGCATCCCGAAGACCAAGAAGGAACATCATTCATCACCCCTGAGGGGACATATTGCTATAAGGTAATGTCATGGAGGCTTATGTGGATGATATGGTGGAAAAGAGCAAAAAAGCTGAAGACCACCCTACTGACTTGCATAAGGTCTTTGATACACTTGATCGGTTTGGAATGAAACTTAACCCATAAAAGTGTGCCTTTGGAGTGGCATCTGGGAAGTTTCTTGGCTTTCTGGTAACAAGCAGGGGGATTGAGATAAATCCCAAAAAGGTGCAAGCAATCCTTCAGATGGAACCACCAAAGAATGCCAAGGACATTCAAAAGCTGACCGGCCGAGCAGCATCACTAGGGAGGTTTCTTGCTCGGTCCGGAGACAAATGCAAACCATTCTTCCAGGGCATTAAAAAAGGCCAAGGAATTTGAATGGACACCAGAATGTCAACTTGCCTTTGAAAATCTTAAAGACTATCTAGGCCAGCCTCCACTCTTGACTTGTCCAAAGGAAGGTGAAATTTTGTACCTCTACCTAGCAGTATCACAACATGCGGTCAACGCAGTGCTAGTGAGTGAGGTAGACGAAGTGCAAAGACCGGTGTATTATATTAGCAAGGTTATGATCAATGTAGAGACAAGGTATTCCTATGCTGAGAAGCTAGTTCTGTCATTAATGGTGGCAGCAAGGAAGCTAAGACCTTACTTCCAAGCACATACAATAATTTTTTTGACTGACCAGCCACTAAAACATGTCCTCCAAAAGTCAGATGCTTCAGGAAGATTAGTGAAGTGGGTTATTGAATTGGGAGAGTTTGACATCAAGTTTAAGCCGAGGAAAGCTATTAAGGCACAAGCCTTGGCTGATTTTATCATTGAATGTTACAGAGAGACCAACCAGGACAATGCCGACACTGTCCCAGAACAATGGCAATTATTTATGGATGGATCATCCAACCAGGAAGGCAGTAGTGCTGGCATTATCCTGCTTGGCCCGGGGGGCATGACCATGGCACATTTCCTGCGATTCAACTTCAAGGCCTCAAACAATGAGGCAGAATATGAGGCGGTATTGGGAGGACTACGCCTTTCTGAGCAGCTGGAAGTTAAAAATTTGATCGTTCATAGTGACTCACAGTTGGTCACTGAACAAATCAAAGGAGAATATGAAGCAAAAGGACCAAGTATGATCAAGTACTTGGCGAAAGTACAGGAACTGATGGAGAGGATACCAAAGGTAGAGGTTAGGCAGATACCCAGAGGGGAAAACTCAAGAGCTGACGTGTTAGCCCGATTGGCATCTGCCTCCTCAGTACAAGTACCCACTTCAGTCCAAGTGGAGATACTACCATAAAATAGCATTGAAGTGCAAACACTGATGGAAAATGTTGATGATGATCATGAGCCAAGTTGGATAAATCCAATCAGAAAATTCTTAGAGGATGGAAGTCTACCTGAAGATCACAACCAGGCCAAAAGCCTCCGAAAAAGAGCAGCTCGATATACCCTGATTCATGGAGAGTTGTACCGGAGATCATTCACTCTCCCTTATTTGAAGTGCCTAGCACCCAGGGAGGCGGACTACGCACTTCGTTAAATGCATGAAAGGATATGTGGAAGCCACATAGGTGTCAGGACCTTAAGTCATAAGGTGCTAAGATGCGGGTACTATTGGCCTACTATGATGAAGGATGCCAAGAAATTCGTGCAAAAGTGTGATAAGTGTCAAAGACACTCGAACGTGCCACAAGTACCTTCCTCTGACATTATTCCCATGCAAAACCCCTGTCCCATTTGCACAATGGGGCATGGATCTCCTTGGACCATTCGTCCAAATAGCCGGACAGAGGAGAAACCTTATTATGGTTGTTGATTACTTCACTAAATGGATAGAAGTAGATCCATTGGCGTCAATCTCAGAATTGAAAGTGATGGACTTTATATGGAGAACTATTGTCTATAGGTATGGCTTGCCACAGGCCCTAGTGTTAGACAATGGAAGACAGTTTGTTAGTAAAAAAATGCACAAGTTTTGTGAAGACCTTAGCATCGACCTAAGGATTACTTCTGTGGCATATCCTCAGGTTAATGGTCAGGCAGAGGTTACAAACCGGACCATCCTGGAGGGTTTGGAAACAAGGCTGGATAGAGCAAAAGGGAGATGGGTTGAAGAGTTACCTAGTGTGTTGTGGTCATACCGTACTACACCCCAGACATCGACAGGTGAAACTCCATTCTCCCTCTCATTTGAACCGAGGCAGTTATCCCAGTCGAGATTGGTGTCCCTTCATTAAGGATGGCCAATTTTGAAGAATCAATGAATGATGAGCTACTTCTCAATAACCTTGATCTCCTAGAAGAGACAAAGGAAAATGCCAGGATCCGGACTGCTACGTACAAACAGAGAACAGCCCAATACTACAATAGACGAGTGAGGAAGAGAAAGTTCTCTGTAGGAGACCTTGTATTGAGAAAGGTAGCTGCTACAAGAAACACCCAGGTAAGTTGGTTGAAACCTGGGAAGGGCCCTACCTAGTAGTGAAGATTTTGAAGGATGGCACATACAAGATCGAAGACCCAACGAGGCCCGGGGATATGAGACCCTGGAATGTGGACAATCTTCGAAGATATTATGTGTAGGGATTTATTATAATAAATGATGTTTCTATTTAACGCATTTGTTTTTCAGCTTGGAACATGCGTGAATGAATAAAAGCTAAGGTCTCTTTCCCAAAATAAAGCATCTACATGCATGAGAAGACTTGACACGGACAGCATGCAAACTTGGCCAAAAAATTTGCTAAGTATAAATCCCTTACCGACCAGCATCACAAGATATCAAGACTTAAGCAAATTTTCCCAAAAAGAGGAAATGAAGATACTATAAGCCTGGTCGGCCTACTGACCAGGATGGTATCTAGGCAACTATGAATACTTGAGTCCTCAATATAATGGGTCCCAGAACCCCAGTCGGACTACCGACCGGGATGGTACCTCAGTTGAAGAAAGCTATTTAATTTCTTTTTAAGACTCATGAAAGTCTTAAAACATAAACTGGATGGCCGGTCTACCGACCAGGTGAATATACATGAATGAGTCTGAATTGCCGAGTAACAAAAAGGCATATTTCATTAATGATAAAAAAGAGTTCATTACAAGCAAGGAGAAAAACAAAAAGGACAAAGCCCATACAAAAAAGAATTTAAACATCTGTAGGAGGGATGCCAGAGCCAGACTCCTCGGCAAAAGGCACATTTGCTGGCAAAGCTGAAGGAGCCTCCTCGGTTGTCTCAGCAATGGGGAAAAGGAGCTTAGTTTTGTCCATCCAGGTCAGCCTCCAAGATCTCCTCTTCCACTACCTCCACCTCCTCATCAGATGCTTCCTCCTCAGAAAAATCCATCTCGGCAAGCCCCCTCCTCCTTCTCTACTCAGCCTTCCTAAAGGCCTCAAGGATCTCCTCCTTAGACTCCTCAAGCTGATCCCTCCCCATGAGAGAAGGGCACAGAGGAGTCAAGATGGAAGAGTCTAGGCCAGCCTTGACGAGCAGCTTCCTGGACTCCTTGACCCCTCCACGGAAGCCATAAAAGCCTCCCTCCCTCAGGGAAGCCTTGAACTCCTTAGAGTCCTTGAACTTCTGGATAGTTTACTGCTCGGCATCACCGAGGAGTCGCTGATACGTCTCCTCAGCATTCTTCAGTTTGCGCTCTATGGAGACGGTCCTCTCCTTTAGCTCTCTTCGTTGCCGAGAAGCCTTCTTCATCTGAGCAGAGTGACACTGCTGCATCTCTTCCATCCCGACCTTCATCGAATTGAGCTCGTTCTTAGCCTTGGTAGCCCTCTTCTCAGCAGCATCAGCTCTCTCCAACTGAACTTTCTCCTCGTAAGCAAACCGAGCAATGCTGGAGGGAATGGCAGAAAGGTGCACATCAGTCTGGAAAGAAAGGAAAAAGGAGTAAGTAAAAATATTTTAACCAAAGAAGTAAAGATACCGAGCTCAGGAGCAAAAACTCATACCTGCATGAAGAGGGAGTTTATCTGTGTTGGATGCTTCATGTCAGTTAGACTAGACACCCTGTCATAGTCTGCAGGGGTAGGCAAATGCTTCAGCATTTTGGTAGCCACTTTTGGATTGACCACCCTGTCAGTCTCACTGACATTCCATTGGGGAGCATGCCGAGCAAAGTCCTCCTTGATAATTGGTCCCAAAGGAGGATCATTTACCTGGAGAGGGATTTGAGGAACCCCAAGCTGAGGAGTACTCAGCCGAGGAGACGGGGCGCTCCGAGTCACGATAGTGACCGAGGTAGTGGCTCCAGTAAGCGCTATTTCAGAAGCCCTGGTCTCCCCCGTGGGGCCCACACGAGGCCTCTTGGTCTCCTTGCCCTTGTTTGTTTTCTTCCTTTTTTGTTACCGAGAAGACGATCAGTTGGTCGGACCTGCAGTCATGCACAGATACCAAGGGTGAAGATCCTTCTAAGAAGCCGACCAGCCAGGCAAGGCATTCCTGGTTGACCAGCCTGGTGGTCTGTGAGCTTACCAGCTAGGCAGCCAGACAGCTTACCAGCTAGGCAGTCAGACAACTTACAAGCCAGGCAAGATTTCTAAACATCTAGGCCCTTCCAAAGAACCGACCAGCCAGGCAGTCCTGCAACTGAGCACAATGAACAAAGATGAGCTAAAGGCCGCACCAGAGGTAGTCCTCTGGCGTTGGCACTCTGACGCTCAAGTCAGCTCGTATTCCAAAATTAGGCAAGCTCCTTGGACTAGAACTCTCTCTTAGCCAAAGTTCAAATTGTGATTAGGAAGATAATACCTGACTTTGAGAGCTTTATATAGGATTTAGAGCCATTATTAACCAGGGTCCCTTAATTATTGTTGGGGGTTGCACTTAAATGCTTTTCACCTTGGTAGGTCCTGGTCAGTAGACCATCCTCAGATCAACGGCCAGAAACATATGGCCAATAAGCCGTGCAAATATGGACCGTTGATCAAAATGTCTAGGCTGTCATCTCCCCATTAATGGCATGGAATAATTACTCCTCTCATCGATCTGCGTAGAACGGCGCCTCGATAAGGGAGTTGGGGGCAACTGATATTACAAAAATACCCCTACCAATTATATGTGGACACATGTCATTTGAGTCTCAGCAGAGCCACCCTGCCTCACCAAGAAGTCATCTCGGTAAGAAGAGAAGCCAAGCAGTTGGGCAAGAATATCCTACCGAGGTTATTTCCTCGGTATAGTGACACACCTGTTTGACTTCATCACTACTATTTCAAATTATGCTCCCCTTTGGTGCCTAGCTTGATGACTAATGGAGGTGTTGCTGGGTTACTTCACTTAGCTAGAATACACTTCTTAGTATGCCCTTGGGGAGCTACTAGTGGAGTCCTCGTTGCTGTTAAGATCGTTTGTATGCTGGTCCTGTCAGTAACTCTCATTGATTGTTGTTGGATGCTGACTCTTACAATGTGCAGGTCTCAAGTGAGGTCTAGGTCTGCCAACCACAATTTAAATGGGATGTCTATCATCTTCCTCATAATCTTTGGTGACTGGGTATGGAAAATGGTACGGATGGCTTCGAATATTTTGTGCTATACTCCTACTGTTCATGTAGTAGATTTAACTGGTTTTTTAATTTCTTGGGACACATGTTGGAATCCTTACCCTGGTTTTGTTATGAAAGTTTATTTATGGGAAAAAAGTTCTGACTAGTCTATGCAATAAAAAAGATTTACATGCTATGATGCTTTTAAACAAAAATTACCTTACCAGTAACCTTGCTGGCTTTGGGGCCCTGCTGGTGGGGTTACTTTTTTTGCTCTGGTCTTTGGTTTGTTGGTATGGTGAGCCATTCTTGCTATTTGCTGTTGATTAGAAATGATGGAGGTACTGATGTTGCTATTCTAAAATTGCTGTATATGCTCATTAGTTGTGTGGTTTTGCTAACATCTCTTCAAATGGGATGTACTTTGCCCTGCTTTGACTTGTGGAACACTCTGGTGCTATCTGTCCAAGGTATTCAGTTATTGGAATCATCTTTACAGCTGGATACATTGCAAGAATTATGGATGAAAAAGTTACCTATGTTGTTTTCCTTGTTAGATAGAATCCGGATGGAGTATCTTTATTTTGAGTCCTACTTTGTTCTTGATATGGCTTGCTGCTTAAGGATTGAGCTATTGGTTGTTGATTATTCATATAATTTTCTATTGCATTATGCAGCTTTTAGCTAGTTAGTGTGCTGGGGTTGTATTTTGCCCCCCTTCTTTTGCCTTGGCTTCTCTAGCCCTTGGCTTTGTTGTTCTCCTTTGACTTTGTCAATTTTGTGACTTTTTTTTCTCAGTTTAATATACTCACATCTTTGATAAAAAAAATTATACCACAAAGGTATGTTTGGTTTTTTAGCAAAACCTTCGGTTGTAAATGGATTTGACAATTCTTTACCCCCTATCATTTGAGCTGGAATAGCCAAGCCGTGTAAACCTAGGCTTGATTAGGAATCTTGAAGGATTTTTGCACTTTTCAGCAAAGCCTCCAACTATTAACGAATTTAATATTTTCTTTACCACCTACCATTTGAGGTGGAATAGCCAAGTCATGGTTGGGCTTGATTAGGTTTCTTCATCCAAAAGATCATCGGAATTAAAACTCCTTCTAGATTTTTATCAAAATTTGTGGTATATGATTTCACCAAATATTGACGCGTATGATCTTTCAACTCGGAAAGTATTTTTTGTGAGAGTTGAGCTAATTCCTCTTCCAATGTTGCAGAAACAAACTTGGAACTAATAAATGATTTCAGGCCAAGGAAATTTTGGTGAGTTTTTTCAAGAGTTTTAGATTGAGATGGTTTGGAGGAAAGAAAAGATAGGACATTTTGTGGGTAGGCTTTTTCGACTTTAAATTTGTCCCACCATTTGCATCGGATTTTTCGAATCAACTATGATAGTGTATTGGGATCAGTATGAAAACCATATGCCTAATTAGATATCCAAGAAATTGCAAACGTGGAGAAGAAATACAACATTTGTGGAAAGGACATGTTTTTTGGCTGAAATCACGAGCTAAATACATCATATCGTTCATTGAAAAGGGGTGGGGGGATTTGTGGAACAGGTCCAAAATACCACCACCATTCGTTAAACTAGTATGGAAAATTCTATGTTTAATTAAATTTGAAATAAAAAAAACCATGAATGTTTTTGTTCATTATTTAGGGTTTTAGGGATTGAAAGATACTACCTATTTACCATTATTAATTTGTCCAGTTCCATGCTTTTCAGCTGCAATTTTTTTATCTTCTTCATAGGCTATATCTCCCCGAGACTTTTTTGGTAGAATTGCATTTTCTTGTAAAGCATAAGATTCCTTGGATAATTTTTGAGTTTGGGATCTTGTTGTAGATGTGGATCCCTTACCTCGTCCCCGATCTTCGCGACCTATCATTGGGTCTGCAGTAATATTAGAAGTATTTAGAGAAAAGATGCTCAACCTGTTTTTCTTTATTGAGAATAAGACAATTGAGTGAATAATCATGAATAAAACTTTCTTTCAATCAATTAATATCTTGTGTAACAGGGTTTACAATCAACACGAACAAGAAATTTTTGATGGTTGAGTAATTCTGTTGGGTAGGATTCCATTTTTTAGAAGTATATGATATTATTTCTTCTTTACCATTCTTAATATGTTTAAGTACACCCTCAAAGCCAATTTCAGAGGCGTCAAACTCGACAATTTTGAACGATTTTCTACCTGTTTTTCTTTATTGATAAGAAGACAATTGAGTGAATAATCATGAATACTCTGTTTCAATAAATTAATATCTTGTGTAACAGGTTTTTGGATAAAAGGGAAAATAACCTATTTCCTAAGATCTTCGTACTTATTCCGCAATTGTAAATTTTAAATGGTTTAATTAATTCTAAGAATGGGGTGCCTAGAATAACGTATTTTGTAATATTTTGAATACCAAGAAAACTAGTGGTAAAACCAATATTAGAATTTTTGATCGTAACATCAGATAATTTATAAAGAATTTTGAGATTCTCGCCAATGACATATTTGATCCATTCTATAGTTTGTTTCCAAAAATGATAAGGAACCAAGTCAGAAGGAGACAATTTAAATCAGCAACAAAATCTACTAAAGCAATTGTATCAAAAGAAAAAGAATTTTGAGTAGCAATTGTAATTTTAATAAACCGTTTTTGACCGGTAATACGAGATAATAGCCTAAGAAATGGTTTATCATCTTTGTATGAACTACATTCCACTAAAATTCTCCCTATCTCGATTTTGTTTATTCTTTCTATGTCATCTATTTCACTGGGGGTTTCATATGTAATTAATCATTTTCCTTATCTATGGTCAAAATTAATTCATTAATTTTCCAGCAATCCTGAATTTGTTTATTCTTGAGAGTTTCGATTTCCGTTTTAATTTCACAAATTTCAAATTGAAGATCTTTAAGAGTACGAGCCGTCGTTTCAGGTTGTCTATCATGTTTGGACATAATGTCTTTTAAGTTGTAGGTTGTGATTCGTGGTGCGATCTTGATGTCGGGGTTGACTATCTTTTTTTTAATTTTTCTAGGTAAGCTAACTTAACTCGGGAATCATCTATATTTACTTATGGATCGGAAGATGAAGAATAAAGGTCATCATATTGGTGTTCATTATCAGAACTACTGAAATGTGAAATCCTAACCCAAAATTTTTGAGTTTTAGTTATGTTACAGGTCTCCAATATTGCATGAGATCACAAAGACCTGTTTTTGAACAAGGTTCACTAAATGGGTCATAACTTTTAGCACACAAATTCGTTTCGAGCCCATAATCTATAAAATCGAAACTTAGGAGAAAAAAAAAGAAGAAACGTTCGGACACCCTTGGAGCAGTCTGGACGGTCAAAGAAGGAGAGTGGACAGATTGTATCTTGGGAGGGTTTGAGTGCTTGAAAAACAGGGAGGCGTTTGGACGCTTAATGAAGAAAGGGGGCAGCAGAGTTTCCAGACCATGAGGCGTCCTGATGGCAACACGAGAAACTAGTTTTAAGAACCAGTTCCAGCATTCCAATTTGGGAGAAAACAAGAACACTCGAGAAGAGAGAGAAAATTAGTGAGAAAGCGAGATTTCTTGAGGATTTGGCTTGAATCTTGGTGGATTTGTGGAGCATAACAAGTTTCAAGAAGGATTCCAAGAAGATTGGGTGATTTGAGGTAAGTTTTCATGATTTTTCTAAAACTAGGTTTTGGTTAGATTTGTCCAAACCTTTGATTGTTTGGTTTAGATTCTTTAGGAACTTGATTATATATATGATTGTGGTTATATATTTAGGTTTGGTTGTTAATTACAAGTAGAGTTACAATTTTGGTGAAGTTTCAAGGATTTGGAAAAATCCCAGATAGAGAAGGTAAGTTCTCTAAATTGATGATTAATATCATGTTGTTGATGTTAAATAGTGTTATTGCTTGGCGTGAGCACCACTGAGTGTTGAGTGGTGCTCACGCCAAGCAAGAGTTCGGAGGGGTTCAACACGTCTCCCATGGCAGGCGAATCCCTCTCAACCCTTTTTGACACCTCTCCGAACCAGGCAAAATTGATAGAAGGGAAAAGAATCATTTTGACCCCTGTACTTATAAAAAAATGGCAAGTAAGCCCCTTAAGTTTAAAATGGGTTAAACAAGCCCTCGTACTTTTCATGGTGGAGCAAAGAAGCTCTTTCGTCTATATTCCGTCAAAACGTAAGTTATTTGTCCGTTAACAAGCTTATGTATTTTTTAAGATTATTTTATACATTCTAAGTTTCATTTTTATTGGTTCAAAGTAATCCTTGTACTTCAAGGTTTGGTCCATTTAAGCCCCTAAAAGTTTTAAGTATATGGCAAATGAACCCTTCTATTTTGAGAGTGATTAGAGCATAAATAATAGCAAAACAGCATCCCTTCACCCCTTCTACATTTTCTAACATTCTCTCTAGCATTCAAAATCTCCTCGTCCTCTTCATCAGATTTGTCTTCAGAAATGACTGACTCTTCTTCTTTAGTGTGGTAATCCCTGTCAGAACTATAATCGATCTACTCCACCATTTCTTCTTCTTGCAAATTGTCAGAGCTAGAGCTGACTTTAAAATCCCTAAATCTCAAATCGGTTAACCTTGAACCTATTCTACACAATTGCACGAAGAAGAAGACGAAGAAGAAGAACGACTAATTGGATTTGTTAACCTGAAACTTATTCTATGCAATTGCAAGAATAAGGCAAAAAAAAAAACGATCCCAATTTGTTAACGGCCACGTAACTCTTGTTTTGACGGAATATAGACGAAAAGACTTTTTTTGCTTCACCATGAGAAATACGAGAGCATGTTTAACCCATTTTAAATTTAAGGGGCTTACTTACCCTTTTTTTGATAAGTGGAAGGGCCAAAATAATTGTTTTCCCTTCATAAAATTACAAACATTAGGAAAGTGTCGCATGTGCGATCTGCTCATCTGCCGATCTGCCATTGCAAGTTGAAACTTAGGTATCGTTTGATTTAGGAAATAGAGGTGGAATGAAGGGAAAATAGGGAATGAGTCATTATATTCCTTTATTTAACATTCCCTCTCAACCTCTATTCTCATTCCACCCAAATTTGATGGAAATGATTTATTCCACATGAAATGAACCATTAAATGACTAAAATGTCCTTTTATTTTTAGATTTTTTTTTTCAAATTTTTTTTCCTAGAATAATTTTATTTCTCACAGATTTCTTTTGTTTTTTTTCAGATTTTTTCCTAAATTATTTTTGTAGATTTTTAAGCATATAAAATAATAATATAATAAATAAAATAAAAAACTTTTTCCGAAAATGACACACATATATTAATAAAGAATAAAATAAATAAAATATATATTTCATTCTCATTTTTAAAATAATATTTATGTATATGAAATGTAAGAATTAAATTGTCATGACCAGTTGAACCATTTTACAGACATACGATTCCTTAGGCAAAGAAACAATGAAACCCTAGCAAGAAGGAGCCCCCTCTCAGTCTTACACTCTCGGGCCTCTCCTTAATCAGTGATTCAGTCCGTCTCTTCAGGCCTTCGGCGACTGCGAATTCTCCGACTCACCGCCACACCACCTATCACCATCACTATCACCATCACCGCGACACCGCTTCTCTGTCTCTATTATATGTTCAAACTTCCTTCGATTCGTCGGTAAGCTTTTCAGAGGTTCAATTTCAGTCGATTTTGATGAATTTTTGCCACCCCTCTTAACACTGTCTCAATACACGGCTTCCAGGTCCCATATCTTCCATCATCCTTCCGTTCGGAGTAATTATCGAGTTCGAGCCTGCTGCCTTCAGGTATGTGTTCTTAAAGAGACATTTTGTTTTGGTCTTTGGCTCTGTTAATTCAATCTCTGTTTGGGTGAGTTGTGATGATATGTTTATGTTAATTTAATCTCTGTGAATTGGTATGTTTTATCTCTGTGAATTGGTATGTTCTGACACTCGTTTAACAAATGAACTACTTTACATGTTACATGCTTAGACACCACTACCACATACGAATGGAATGGCATGGGCCGTAAGGATTGGGTTGTTTAATAGCTGCTATGTATATACATATATAACAATTTGGGCAACCGAAGGAAAAATTGAAACTTAAAATAATTGGAACTCCTTGATTGATTAAGAGTTAAGAAAAGCCTAGGAAAAAAAGGTGCATGTTTTTTAAGATTCTTTATTGTTTTTTTTTTTGTAGGGATATGCTTTTCTTGACAGGCTGCTAGAAAAGTGAAGGGAAGAACACAACAGAACCGCATATTGCTATCACAATGGCAAGGAACATTAATTTTGTCCACAAAATTCCACTCTCTCCCCTAATCAAACATCCTATCTTATTCTCCTATAGTTGCTCCTCCCGATCCCAATATCGGACAGAAGCCGTTGATGACAAATCCCTGAACTTGCTGGACCAAGAACGCCATGAACACTTTCTCAAGCTTCGAGTTCTCCTCCAACAGGACCGCACAGATACTGCACATAGGCTGCTTCTCTCCATCATTCAGACAAAATCAGTATTTTCTTCACCCTCTGATCTCTTTTCTCTTTTCTCTTTGTCCGCACCCTCCTTGAAACCTGCTTTCTCTAGTATACTCCTCTCCGTTTGTTGTGAGGCAAAGATGCTCCCTGAAGCAACTAAAGTCTACGACTTGATCAGAAATGATGGTATGCTTCCTTCTTTACCTTCTATGAAGTTGTTTCTTGAATATCTGGTGGGTTCAAAGCAGTTTCATAAAACTCTTAATCTGTTTGAGGAGATTGTGGCATCTGGGTTCGGGGCCCATAGCTTTGTGTATGAGAAAGCGGTACAGGCTGCTGTCAAGTTAGGGGACTTGAAAAGGGCCAACGAGCTGGTTGATGACATGAAAAGGAGAGGACTTAGTCCGACTGTATTTGTTTACAATGTACTAATTGGTGGGTTATGCAAAGAGAGGAATATGAGAGATGCAGGGAAGAAGTTCAAGGAAATGTGTGAGAGGAAGGTAGTTGCCAACCGGGTTACTTATAATACCCTCATTGATGGGTATTGTAAAGTTGGGGATGTAGAGGAGGCATTCAAGGTGAGGGAAAGGATGAGGGAAGGGAATGTGGAGCCAAATATTGTCACCTTAAATTCCTTGCTTGGTTCTCTTTGTCGGGTGGGGAGGATGGGGGAAGCCAAAAGTGTAGTGCACGAGATGGAAGCACATGGGTTTATGCCTGATGGCTTTACCTATAGTATCCTTATGGATGGACATTCGAGATGCGGAGATAGTGAGGTGCAATTGCCTTGTATGAGGAAGCATCTAGGAAAGGAGTTATGATTAATAATTACACAGCTAGCATTTTGCTCAGTTCCTTCTGTAAGGCAGGGAAGGTTGAAAAGGCAGAGGAAGTTTTGAAGCAACTTATGGAAAATGGGTTTGTTCCGGATGAGGTGATCTATAACACAATTGTGAATGGGTATTGTCAAAGAGGTACTATGAGCAAAGCCATTGAAACTATTGAAGCAATGGAAGTTCGAGGGTTGAAGCCCAATGGCATTACTTTCAATCCTCTGATATCCAAGTTTTGTGAAATGAGAAAGATAGATGAGGCTGAGGACTAGGCAAGGAAGATGAAAGAGAAGGGAATTGCTTGGAATGTGGAGACGTACAACATCCTGATCAGCGGTTATGGAAGGCTGTGCCGTTTTGATAAATGTTTCCAGATTCTTGAAGTTATGGAAAATAGTGGAATAAAGCCAAATGTGATAAGTTATGGTTCTTTGATTCATTCTTTGTCCAAGGATGGTAAGGTTCTTGAGGCTGAAATACTCCTCAGGGATATGGTGGGGAGAGGGATTTTGCCAGATGCTCAAATATACAATATGCTTATAGATGGTTGTTGCATGATGGGTAGATTGCAAGATGCATTTAGGTTCCTGGACGAGATGGTGGGAAGTGAAATAGATCCCACAATTGTAACTTACAATGTACTCATTTGTGGGCTCTGTAAATTGGGAAGGGTAACAGAAGCTGAAGACTTGTTTCTCCAAATTAAAAGCAGGGGTTTAATTCCTGATGTAGTCACGTACAATTCCTTAATCTCAGCATATTCTAATGCAGGAATATTCCAGAAATGTCTTGATTTATATGAGACGATGAAGGAAAAAGGAATCACACCTACTCGTCACACATATCATCCTCTGATTAGTCGATTTGGGAAGGAAAGAATGGCAGTTGTGGAGAAATTAGTTGATGAAATGCTAAAGATGGGTTTGGCTCCTAATAGAGTTGTCTATAATGCTCTTATACGTTGTTATGTAGAGCATGGAGATGTTCAAAAATCATTTGCTTTGCACAAGGAGATGGTCGACCAGGGAATACATCCTGACAAGATGACCTATGACAGCCTGATCATGGGGCATCTCAAGGAAGGGAGGCTGTCTGAAGTAAGGAATATTGTGAGTGATATGAAGGCTAGAGGATTGTTTCCTAAAGCTTATACTTACAACATACTGGTTAAAGGACATTGCGAGCTAAAAGATTTTGGTGCGGCGTATGCTTGGTATAGAGAAATGTTTGAGAATGGTTTCCTCCCAAATGTCTGCATTTGTGATGATCTTTCTGCTGGTCTTCGACACCAAGGGAAATTTCAAGAAGCTGACATTGTTTGCTTAGAAATGACTGCCAAGGGAATGAATGATTCAGTGGTAAATAAGGATTTATCTATGGTTGCCAAAATATGAGGATCTACAACAATTGGAATTCTCTCTCTTCAAATTGAATTAGTTTGTTATCATGGAGTCGATTTGTTTACGAGTCCTTTTAGAATATGGTATTGTTATATTATCCCAGTCTTTTAAGTTATCACCCCTAACATTTCTGTTAATTGTGAAAGCTATTATAAATTTATTGGTGAACGTCTCTCCTTTTCTGACATGCAATTCACGCTGTTTTGGAGAATTATTTTAGCTTTGTTTACATTATGAGTAAAAAACCAAGTACACGCCAGCCGCATATGCATCTCAACTAATTAATGTACACCAACTCAATTTCATATCGGCTTCTTTTTCCTCAAATTTCTCAGCAACCGAGCACAGCTCATAAATACTTTTATTTTGTTTTAATAAATTTGTAAGACTAGACTCAACGTATCAATCTATCCACAAATTAGAAATAATCTTATTGAGCATCGAAAATGACAGTCCTGAAATGATATGTAATCCATTAATCAACAAATAGAACAAACAAAATTCACAATGCAAAATCAATATATCATCCGTTCGAACATCTCAGCTTCCAAACGGTAGGAAACTCAAACCATTATATATTTAACAATGATATATAATATCAATTTAGAATGAAATTTGATTATACAATGGAATGAGTTATTATGGACTATTTAGGGCTGAACATATAATATTTTTCATTTCCATATATCATCCGTCAATCAACAAACCCCACAAATAGGAAAAATATTTCATGTCATCAAATTTCTGACAGACCAAATGGAGATTTACTAAGTTATAAGCATCATATACTTGAATACTAAAGTCGGAAGATTTGCAGCTCTCTCGTGGCGAGTCCCGCGTTTTATTTTGCGTACGCGCCCTGGCTAACGTCTACGTCAACCTTCCAGAGCCGTCCGATCTCCATGCCAACGCTCGCCCCGCCCGTTCGATCCCCATGCACATTTATATTAAATTTTTGTTTATGATTTAGACAAATAGTAAACCGTCTATATAAATATATATGAATAAGTAGCCGTTTCACTAATAAATGTGCACTGATTATTAATTTGATAAATAAGGGAAAAACAATGCACTCAATTGTGAATTTAATCAGTCAATTTGTATGTATCATAAAACATCCACAATTAACCATTGTCAATTTAAATCATTGATGTAACAGTTTCATGCACAGATTACACCAAAAAATTTAGCAGGCAATGGATCGAAACCTATAAACACAAAAGGCAATAGTTGCATGTATCAACATTAGATAACCCAAGCGAATTTAAATATCAACTAGCTTTACAAGCAAAGTTAATCTTGTTATATAATATCATACAATTATATAATCGTTTATCACCTTAAGATTGTAGGAAATATTAGTTAATAATGAATTGTTTCCAAAGCGTTATAAATACATGCAACATATATAGATATCAAGAAACATCAATATATAGGCCCCCAGGGCATATGGCTCAGCGGCACCAGCTGTGGTCTCAGGTTTGGGGTAAGGCGGAGTCCCGGGTTCGAGTCGGCCAATGTGCACGCTCACCTGGTGATTTAACCTGCCCACTCAGCTGTCCCTATCGTTGTGTCGCATAACCTGCGACTTACATTTCACTGGCATTCTGAGGGCACGGGTCAGTGGACGGGCCCTTAGGTCCCGCCCCAACCTAAGAAACATCAATATATAAATCTACCGATATAAGTTACCGAATAACGAATTGAGGAGAAAGCAAGGTACGCTAGTATGCGAATCTCCTTAAGGTGATAATGCCCCAGCCACAGGTGTCTGCTTTTTCGGGCAAGAACCTCCCAAGATACAATGCTCACTTCCGATGGTAGATGACACAGGTATACAGGCAGGATCGATCGAACCAACAGTGAAAACACTCTCAGACAGAATTTCGAGAAGATGGAAAGCTATGGAAAAGTATTTCGGTAGAGTAAAAATGGTGTGTATTTTCCATACCATTTGGGCTACTATTTATAGTAGAACCCAAGGAGAATCAATTAAATTCAGTATTAAACCGAATTAATATTGTAACGGAATATTTAAATTATTACCGTAATGGAAATTTTGAATTTGAATTAAGCCTCATGTCCACATTCAACGAATCTGGCTAGTGGGCTAGTGCAAAAGATTAAGTCTAGATGGGCTTCATAAGCCTCGCCCGAGCCCGGCCCGGAGCGTGTGTATATGTTTTAGTGAGCCCAAGCCCATGATATAGAGCCTCTCTCCCTCACAAAAGCTTGGGTGTCATTGGGCCCAAGTCTTACATCTAACACTTGGGTTTATAAACCCAAGTCACACAACACAATTATGAAATGTGGGATTCCCACATTTCTATTATTTTGCACTCAATATATCATGCTTCACATGATCACTTTGGAGTCAATTTCCATTCAACCAAAAAATGGTTTTGGACAACTTTCAACTCCAATTCTCCTCTTCATATTGAAGATTAGAAGCCACAAAATTATTGGTCAAATAGTGGTTGACCACCATTTTTTCCAACATGATCGACCGAAAAGATATCCATCCAATAATATAGCTGTACCGGATAATAATCCTACTCTACACTTGATGTCAAGTCTCCATAAACGATAATAGCTACCCTAACATTAAAGTGTCAATTTCTCCATCTATCAACTGTAGATGCATCAAAGATTGGAAACCTTGTTAGAGTTTATATACATGGCAAGAGACCAAATGTGTCGAGCGACACTTGAAAGAAGCTGAAGCAATGACACACAAGACACAAAAGATTGACTGTGTTTTCATATTGGCTCTATAAACAAAGGTCATGATGTCGACCGAAGATCACATGGTCACTTGAAAGTATAAATAATTTGTTTAGCGTGTATTACTCCTTCTAACATCTGCAGGAAACAAAAGTTAACCCATCTCGGTCTAGATGAGATCAACTCCAACTTTGGTCTATCAACAATCACATTGTCGGTCGAGGAGCGCGAAATTCCTTGATGGTGCTACCTTTCAAAATAATTCAGAGTTTCCACTCCAAACTACTCTCAAAACTCAAGCAACTTAACTGCAAAAGTGGGGGACAAACTAGCAAGTTGCACATCAACATTCAAAGCACGATCGACACTAGTTAAGATGCACCAAAAGGGGTATGTAAAGTAAAAGATGCTTTGGTAGCACAAGAAGGGATACAATGGATATGAACACTGTCTCGTTCAACCAACAATACAAGAAAATCATGTTGTAGTACTGTCTCCGTTCGACTAACATCAGAAGAAATTCCATCAAAAATAAATGTGACTCCTCCGCTCGATCAAGATATGAAGAACGTGCATAGAGAATTGTGAATCCTTCATTCAACCAACATATGAAAAGGTTTTGTCTCCGTTTGAAAGATCCATGAAGAATAGGCGTGGCGAATGATTACATTGCCTTAGTTTGACAAAGAATTGGTAAAAATTATTTTAGGTTAAAAATTACCTTTCAAAATCTTCGTTCAACCAAACATCAATTGTTTGAAGTACAATTGTAAAAAAAAAATGCAGCATGGTCACCCGAACAATATAAAGCAGGGGAAGTCATCATATCCAATTGTAGAGTCACCAAAGATTCAAGTCAAGATGAGTCTGTTTCTCTCAATATAATATTGTTTTGTTCGACAGGTGTTATAGATGGGAATGACCAGGGAAGCTCAGACATAAAAGTAGCCTTAAATAAAAAAATCATCTCAATCGACCAAGGTATCAAACCCATACTTCATTCTTCTTCTACTATAAATGTTTCGGTTGATAAATCCTTAAAATGAAAATTTATGTCGTTCGACATGCATTTAAAAAAATAAAAGAGTCTCTATTCGACCAAAATTTGTAGAAGAGAAAAGCCTTGTTCGATGGGAATATACAGTCATGTTCGTGTGATTATTTCATGTTGCACAACCAAAATTGTTTCCTTTTCCCAAGATAATTGTCCTTGCACTAGTACAATTGCTTCAGTCATGCATACACTACAACCATGCACATAATTGCTTCAATTTGCTTCTTCATACAACCAAGTTACGTCGTATGAACTTTTCATATTTACTAATAATTTTATTCCTAATAATATTCACCTATTTGTCCTAAGCATCTCGATCGACCAAGGCTATCTTTGCAATATGGAGCTAATCAAGTATATATAAGCATTTTGTTGGGATTGACTTCCATATTTATTGGCATGAGATTGATTCATATATTGTATTAACTGTTTGTCTACTACACAAATCGGTCAGTGATATCAATCCTTCACATGTCACTTGCCTAATCGGTTATGTTAGGGGATTCAAGGCACTTAAAATACTTGTATTTATCTTTTCATTAAGTTCGCATACTGACACAAATTAATTAATTATATATTAACATTGCCTTGTCCTCCAAGCTAGGCAACCTGACTATGTAGAACCATCGATCGACATAAAATGCAGCAGGAACGAGAATTTCTTGTTGGTTGGCATTGCCAGCTAGTCACCAGAATCAGTTCACCACCAAAGCAAAAGTCGTACGGCAACCAAAATATTAAATCTTTTATGCAACCACTACTTACTTGTGATGTTTTGATCCACAGGGTTTCTCCAAGCCAACCAATTTGACTTCGAGACTGGGGATAAATAGGGAATATGCTAACACCCAAGATCGTTCGACACCAATAGGTGAAAATTATTTACAACCTCAACAAGTCGTACATAAAACTACATGGAGCACAACGTGAGCATAGGTTGCACTCAATTACGAGCAACACAAGTAGCAAATTGATCCATTTTTTACATAAATTGCACTACATGCGAAATCCTCTAGCAGTTTTGAAATCTTTATCATAGTTGTACCACTAAAAAAATAAGGAAGCTGAATCTAGCAAGCGATCGACAAAACTTGTATACCAAAGCCACCACGAAGTCACTCGACCTAGTCACTATAGTCGTGTGAATCATGAATTGAAAGTGGTACATAAGCGCCTGTGACTTTGAGAATCATTATCAATAATTGAGCACCTCGAACACTGCACGACATTGGAAGCTACAAAGTGGGTATTCCATTCGTAGGAAATATTTTTAATTCTCTCTCTAATCCTATTTTCATACGACAGGTTCCATGGATGAAATTTATTCACTAGTCTTAAAACCAAGGAACTTGACTTCAAGAGTGGGGGACAAACTGTATGTGCAAAAAACCGTCCTATGACTTAGAAATCCTTGGGACACACATTTTCCGTTCGACATAAACACTAGCAAGCATTGGTAGTGTTTACCAATGCTTGCTAGTGTTTATGGCCTATTGGCCAATCTAAGGCTTTCAAGCCCCGGTCAGGCTTGTGAGCCCGTCAGACTTATGAGTCCTTTAGGTCATACAGGACACGCATTTTCCGTACGACCTAAAGGCCTGTTGGCCAATCTAAGGCTTGTAAGCCCCGGTCATGCTTGTGAGGCCGTACGACCTAAAGGCTTGTTGGCCCATCTAAGGCTTGTGAGCCCCGATCAGGCTTATGAGCCCGTACGAGCTAAAGACTTGTAGGTCCATCTTAGGCTTGTAAGTCCTCGTCAGACTTGTGAGTCCGTACGACGATTAAGGCCTATTGGTCCATGTAAGGCTTGTGAGCCCGTCAGACTTATGAATCCGTAAGACAATTAAAGCATGTTGGCTCCATTTAGCTCCATATGACATACATGGACAATTAGAGCCCATCAGGCCTTGTAAAGCCCAAAGGTTGGGCTTTAATACAAAATAAGACTTAATTGTGTTTGACAAGAGCCTAACGGCCCAATACAAGTTTAATTATTGACAGCGTGCGCAACTCATGTGCCAAACATGTGAGCTATAATACTATAAATATGAGTAGTCCAAGCCTCTTGAATCTCTCTAGTCATTCTCCTGGTTCCACTTCTCTCTATAAAAATCTATTCACTTCTCTCACTATAAATTCCCCCTCCATCATTGGAATCGATCGTATGAGACCACCCCGGTGATCATCACTCATTCATTCGACCTAGTGTATATTCGCAGGTTGTCGAAGGCCTCAATCGACTTTTCATTGGTTGAAGATTTTTGGGTCTACAATTTCAAAAATTGATTCTTTATGGATTCAATGGTTTCATCAATACTTTTTGCTTGATCAATCCATCTGGGCAGCTACTGCACATAAATCAACTTTACCACTGTGGAAATACATTATTTATCTTAAGGATATATGCTTCAATGTTTTGGAGGTGTGGCCAAGGTTTTCTTCAGATCCAAGAGTGGCATGGTACCTTTTCTCTATCTCGAAATGCCCATGAATTTTTCAGGATTAAAAGAGATGAGGTGGCCTTGAAGAGAGTAGTTTGGGAAGCTTGGTCTCTACCTAAGTTCTCTTTCATTTTGTGATTAGCAGTCAGGGGCCGCTAAAAACTAAGGATAGGCTACGGTTCATTCTGATTAATACCTATTGTAGTTTTTGCTAGAGGGAAGAGGAAACTCGTAGGATTTGTTCTTTATGTGCCCTTGGGTTGATTCATTTTGGAAGAAAGTAAGGGCATGGATCAAAGTCCAAAAGTGCTCATAAAATGCTTCGTAGTGCTTTCAGAGGGTTGCATGGTAATACAAAAGGTGTTACCACGAGAATGAAAAAGGCTTCTCTAAGTATTATGGTCTATCTTATTTGGCAAGAGTAGAACAAGAGGGTCTTTAAGAAAGCCTCCCAAGATATTGAGGTTATGGTGCATAAATTTCATATAATATGTTGTTCTATTCTTTACTTCAATGTTGCTTCAGAATGGATTCATAAACTCATGGATCAGTGATCTTATTGGCTTTCATAGCTTATGGCTGGCTTTGTGGATGGATCTTTGGATTGACTGGATGATTTGGTTTTATTATTATGCTTTGTTTGTTGATCGTACCGATTTGAGTTGTGCTGTTGCTCAGCATTTTGGCGGGGCACTAGTTGCTGCTATAGGATGGCTGAATTTGACATTTTTGGAGGTTAACGGTTCATACAGTCTGAGTTCCTTTCAAATGTGGATCTATATGCCTACCTCTTTTTCTGAATTATTTCTAGTTCTATTCTTGTGGGGACGAGAGTCAAACATGAGTGAGAGTGTGTGGGACAAATGATGTTAGTAAAAGGGAAACACAAGTGTTTGAGGGGACTTGTGTGAACCATATAAAATTCAGGGTGGCATGGTAAGGTTCTATTTTCAAACTAATTCTCTTTTTATTTTGCAAGGTTTTAAATGGAGGCTTACTTTAAGGAACTGGATGCTCAAACAAATTTTGCACACTGTGTGTAATACTCCAAGTCTTTAGGCATGTTAAATAACAGGATTGGTTAGATTGAAGGTGAATAAATGAAATGGAATTAGATAAAATCAAAATATGTTTCATAAATTCTATATGAGAAATAAAATTTATGAGCGAAAGAATAATTTAAATCGGAGGTAAGATGAAATTACCTTGAATTTTAGAAGTGAGAAATGGGATAATACAAATTAAGATATTCGTAATGGCAAGTTGGTAAATAATGGTGGTTGGTACGTGTAATTAAACTAGAAAGCGGGGGCATAAAGGTAAACAGGGCTAGAAAACCAAATAACATAAAATAAAATAAAAAGATATTGGCATGGAAATCAAGAACCCTAATCTAGAAATTTGGGGAACAGCGGCGATCGAGAGGCGGTACGGCAATTCCACAACGGATTGAGACAAGTCCGATGTCGAAAGACAGATAATGGTGAGGCGAGTTCAATGAAGCCTGTTTCGAATTAAACGGAGGAGATTCAAGCAGGCAACGAATGTGGATTTTTAGGTTCATATATTTTCCCTAAACTTCTTCAATATTGTTCCTCCATTGTATGAAAATAGGTCTTTCAAAAGATCACGCAATTCTGGAAGTTTAATTCGGCCCTTCCCAAATCATAGGCAATATACTGGTGTTTGAGAACCAAGGTTTTTTAATCGTTCTTCGTACAATAAGATCGCCCCACAATATTGACATGTGTATATTGGCAAGCCAAGATTAAATTCATGGTTATCACTACCAGTCTTTCACTCTCTGGTATTTTAATATTTTTTACACACATAACTTTTAGAGTACCTACCTACGTGTTCTAAAAATCATATTATTTCTCATCTGACTCAAGCGTTGGAGTGCCAACGCCAAAGAACAACAATCTCTGACCTGGCTCCTAACTAATGTGTTCTCATCTCAGCAGGACCATTGGCTACCGAAGAAGAAGAACTTTGCTGAGAAGACCTAGTTTGAATGAGTTAATACATGTCAAAACACGACTGGTTTTGTACATCATCAGATCGTCTGTGGGAAATGTTGGTTTCCTCTAACAACAAATCATGGTTCGAACTAGGAGCAATAGAGGCGAACAACACGCTGAGCCTACTGCCATTAGAGGGAATGCTCGGATCGACCAACTAGGCCAGCAGCAGCTTCAGGATCAACTCGCCCAGCTTATGAGAAAAATGACCAAGCTTGTTCAGAGGATGGATTGGATTAATGGGCAAAATATTGCACCACCACCTCGAGAGTATACTCCTCAGGAATCTAAAGAGCGAAATTCTCAGATTGGAGAATCCGATAATCACCACCGAGAAAGGTCTTCGATTGGTACCAGCCGACGAACTCGTCCTACTCGTACATGAGGGGATAGTAAGTTCATTAAGGACGTGGTTAATCAGAAAATCACTGCCATGCAAGAACACCCACTCCTTGACACCATGGATTGGGATAGGAATCTTATTCCTCTGGCGCCACAGATACAAAGTGCTCGAATATCGAAGAACTTCAAGGTGGCTAACGTCAAAAAGTACAGGGGCAAAGGAGATCCTTTAGATCACGTCATAGGCTTCCAAACTATGATGGAGTTTTAATAAGCCTCCCCCGAGGCATGTTGCAAAAGTTTCCTTGTTTGTTTAGTGGGAGTGGCAAGGAGATGGTTTAAAGCTCTCTCACATAGAAGCATACACAGTTTTGATGACCTCATTAATAGGTTCGTGGCACACTTTGCAAGTTCTCAGCTTGTGAAGAAGATCGATGCCACACTTGTCACTATTCGCCAGAAGCCTAACGAAAGTCTTCGAGAATTTGTCACTAGGTTTAACAGTGACTGTTTGGAGATCCCTGACCTCCAACCAATCCTTGCCATCACCGCTCCTTTACTACAGGAGTTCGGCATACAACGCTGAAACAGTCCCTACCTAAGAAGCACCCTAGGAGCATTCCTAAGTTCTCTCCAGGGTAGAGAAATACATAATTGTTGACGAGATAATGGCAGCACCACATGCCACTGACAAGTCCCTGACAGATCCCCCTCAAGGAAGAGGAATAGCACTAACTGATTGATAGGGGATAAGAAGCATAATGAAGGTGGTAAATCCTCTTCTCACCAAGATAACTGATCAAAGCCAATACGGTACGAATCTTACACTCCTTTCAACACCTCCCTAATGAAGGTTTTAAACGAAATAAAAGACCAAGATGTTGTTATTTGGCCTCCAAAGTTGAAGCTCACTCCCAGAAGAAAAGAGAGTGACAAGTACTACAAGTTTCATCGAGGGCCAGGCCATGACACTGATGAATGTCGTCAGCTGAAGGACGAGATAGAGAATCTCATCTAAAGGGGCTATTTCAAGAATTTTACTAACACGGTAGGAGAGAAAAGGGGACGAGATGGCAAAAAGGATATAAGAGATGACCAACGTGAATATAAAGTTGATGATAGACGACAGAGAAGGCGACGAGATAACTTTCCTTGGGGTAGAAACTGAGGAACTGCTGGAACCATTAGAATGATAGTTGGTGGACTTGCATCTGAAGGAGAAACATCTTCTTGAAGATAAGCATATGCTAGAGCAGTTCATCAAGTGTTTTACCAAAGGATGAGGATGCAAACCGATGATGAGAAGATTGTGTTCTCAAACAAATATGGGGATGGACTTCATCAACCTTATGATGACGCTCTCGTCATCAATGCTATCATAGCCAATTATACAGTGAAGAAAATTGTTGTTGATAACGAGAGCACTGCAGATGTCCTCTTCTATCACGCGTATAAGCAGATAAATCTTCTGATAAAATTTTGAAGAAGTTCTTGTTCCCACTATACGATTTTACGAAAGAACAAGTCATTCCCACTGGAATGGTTACTCGACCCATAACCTTAGGGACACATCTGAGAACAAAATTTTTGATGGTGGAGTTTTTGATCGTAGATGTTAAAACCCCATATAATGCCCTCATTGGTCGACTATTGCTTTATCAAGCTTGGGCAGTTGTTTCCACATACCATCTCAAAATGAAGCTCGCTACTCGCAAGGGGATTGGCGAGGTGAGAGGTGACCAAAAACTTGCCCGCCAAATGTACCACACTGAATTAAAGGATAAGAAGAAGCCAGTTTCAACTATGGAACTATTGGATGTCTGAGATACCATTATTCAAAAGCCCACAGTTGTCGAAAAAGCTCATTCCCATCATAGTTAAACAGGGCACAGAAATAAAACTCTACCACGGATCCGAGCTAACTAGATACCTGAGTGCAAACATAACACGTTTGCCTTTTCAGAATATTGACACATTTGCATGGAATCCAGATGAGATGCCGGTCATACGTGTGGATGTCATCACACATCACCTTAGTATAAAATGTTGTAGCCGACCTATAAAGTAAAATAAGAGAAACTTTGCCTTAGACAGGCAAGAAGCCATTAGAACCGAGGTGGGTAAAGTTCTCGATGCCAGATTCATACGGGACGTACAATACCCAGAGTGGCTTGCTAACGTAGTGATGGTGGGAAACCCAATGGCAAGTGGCGCATGTGTGTAGATTTCACCGACCTAAACCAAGCTTGCCCCAAGGATCGTTACCCCTTCCCAAGATTGATCAATTGGTGGACGCTACCTCAGGAAAAGGTCTCCTCAGTTTTCTCGAAGCATACTCAAGATACCACCAAATTCAAATGAACAAAGGTGATGAAGAGCATACTTCATTCATCACTTCTGAAGGTACATATTGCTACCAAGTGATGCTTTTTGGGCTGAAAAATGTTTGGGCCACCTATCAGTGGTTAGTCAATAAAATATTTGTACTGCTGCTCGGAAACACTGTAGAAGCATATGTGGACGACATAGTGGTAAAGAGTAAAGAAGAAAAGGATCATACATTTGACTTAAAAAGTGTTTTCGAAATTCTAAAAAAATATGGAATGAAGTTAAATCTCGAAAAATGTGCTTTTGGAGTCTCTTCGGGAAAATTCCTCGATTTTCTCATGTCTAAACGAGGAATCCAGGTAAATCTTGAAAAAGTTGAGGCTATAATCAACATGCAAGATCCAATGAACAAAAAGGAAGTTCAACAGCTGATTGGCCGAATAGCAGCTCTTAGTCGCTTCATTGCCCGTTCAGAAGACTGGTGCAGGCACTTTTTCAATGCTCTTAAGAAAATTGACGTTTTTCAATTAAGTGATGAATGTAAGATATCACTTGAAGAATTGAAATCTTACCTTAGTCAACCACCGTTGCTTACCTCTCCCATCAACGGGGAGCTATTGTTTCTATACCTCGCCACCACTGACCATACTATAAGTGTTGTATTAGTATGGGAAGAAGAGAAGATTCAAAAGCCAGTCTATTACACCAGCAAGGTCTTGGTAGGAGTATAAATCATATATAGTCGAGCAGAGAAGTTCCCCTTAGCTTTGGTAACTGCTGCAAGGAAGTTAATAGCGTATTTTCAAGCCCACATTGTCATGGTTCTTATCGACCAACCATTGAAAGACATACTAAAGAAGTCGGACACTTCTGGTAGACTAATAAAATGGTCGATGGAGCTTAGAAAGTTCGACATCCACTTTGAACCCCGGAAAGCCATCAAAGCCCAGGCGCTTGCAGATTTTATCACTGAGTGTGAGCCTCCACTCAAGGATGAAGATAAGAAACCATGGGAGCTATTTGTTGATGGATCCTCAAATCAAGAAGAAAGTGGGGTAGAAATCCTACTTCTTGGATCAAGAGGCATACATACTGAACACGCTCTTTGGTTCCAGTTTAAATCCTCAAACAACAAGGTAGAATATGAAACCCTCATTACAGGTCTTAAACTAGCAATAGAACTTGAGTAAAATACCTGATCATTAACAGTGACTCGCAGCTCGTGACCGAGCAAGTGAAAGACGAATATGTGGCGAAGGGTTCTAACATGATCATATATCTCTCCAAGGCTAAGGAGCAGATGGGCAAAATAGCAAAAGTAGAAATAATGAGAGGGCCCCGAGAGAAGAATCAGCAGGCCGATGTACTGGTTCGGTTAGCCTCGATTACAAATTAAGAAGAAGCAACTTCGGTAAGGATCGAAATCCTACCAAAATCGAGCATAGCGATGAAAGCCATCACCGAAATCAATTCAGGACGGTCTTCGATGGACCCCATAAAGCATTCCTCAGTGAGGGAAAGTTCTTAGAGGACAAAAATGAGGCAAGGAGTCTCTGAGCAAGAAGCGCAAAATACTCCATCATACAAGGTGATTTTTACAGACGATTTTACACCCTTCTGTATCTCGAGTGTCTTGCTCCTCGAGAATCCGATTATGCTCTCTAGGAAGTCCATGAAGGGATATGTGGGAGTCATGCGGGGACAAGGACTCTAGCCAATAGAGTCTAACAATGCGAATATTATTAGTTGACCATTAAGAAGGATGCCCAAATTATGTCAAAAGATGTGATAAGTGCCAACGTCAAGCTAACACACTCCGTTTACCTCTAGTCGAACTAAAGAGTACACAAAATCCATGTCCATTTGCACAATGGAGACTCGATTTTTTGGGACCTTTTCCTCGGGCAATAGGACAAAGGACATTCCTTATTGTGCCTGTGGATTACTTCACAAAGTAGGTAGAAGCTGATCCACTAGCAACCATCACCAAACACAAAGTCAAGGACTTCATCTGGAAGATGATCATATGCTGATATGGGATACCTCGGGTAATCATCACTTACAATGGATGACAGTTTGTCGGTAATTCCATTCGAGAGTTTTACAAAGATCTTGGAATCACTCTTATGATTACTGTTGTCGCCCACCATAGGCTAATGGACAAGTAGAGGTCACAAACCGAATAATCCTACAAGGCCTTAAAGCTCGTCTAGACCAAGCAAAAGGAGAGTGGACCGAGCAGCTACACAACATCCTATGGCTTATAGAATGACACTAAGAACCTCAACTGGATAAATGCCTTTCTCACTTACATATGGAATTGAAGCAGTCATTCCTATTGAAATTGGTGTTACTAATCCTCGGGTTGAAGGGTTTGTTGAGAACGAGAACAATGAGTTACTCTTTAACAATCTTGAATTAAGGAAACTCGTGAAGAAGCTCGGATCTGAATAGTGGCTTACAAGTAGTGAACAGTTTGGTACTTCAACAAATGAGTCCGAATAAGAAAATTTTCAGAAGGAGATTGGGTCTTGAGGAAGGCTATAGTAGCTGGCAAACACCTAGGCAAGCTCGGGGAGACATAGGAAGGACCATATCGAGTTATTAGAGTCACGCTCGATGGAACTTACAAGCTTGAGGATCTCGATAAACCAAGGGAGATGAGACCTTGGAACGCAAAAAACCTCCGCCGATATTATATTTAAGTTTTGTTTCCTAGTATTTGTTTAGCTCTAAATGTTTACTTTCAACCATATAGCATATCCCTTGCATGGGACCTATAATTTCTTTTAAATAAACTCGACATGTTTACGACCGAAAATTCCTGATCGGAGCTTATCGTAATACTGGGTCCAAGGAATTAAATCAATTGGCATTACAGCTTGGATTGCTAAGCTACAATGCTCAGCTAGTCGATTTTACTTTTAATCACAGCTAAGCAATTGTCGGCTATGATGACCAAGCAAACGAGTACATCACAACTTAAAATAACTAAGTTACAGTGGTTTTCTCGGATGACTGTTACAACCCCTTATATGGTTTACAATGGTTAAGTTAAACAAAATCTACGATTCTAAGGCGCAATGCTACTATAGATTAATCGGGAATAAATATGGTGGTTGTTACAGTAAGAAAGAAAATTATACTACAACAATATGAGCATAGCAATGATAATATTATCGATTAATAATATTAAATAAAGTAATGAAATTTTCATTACAATGCGAGGAAAAATTTAAAAGAAAAAAAGGGGGGGGGATTCTTTAAGCTTTTTCTTGAGGAGATCGGAGAGGAGAGCTCTACTTCTTAGCTTCAAGACCCTTCTTTGGGGAGCGATTAGCAGAAGGAGATGTGGTTGTAGGAGCAAGGGTAGAAGGATCACCTTCAATATCGACATAGGCATCTATGCCCTTTTCATAGGCATCCTCACTAACCTCTTACAGTTCCTGATATTGCCTGTAAGCATCTTGATGATCCACGCCCACTTCATCCTTCCAACCAGGTAGGGACATATCTCCTCCAAGGCATCCGAACTCGTTCTGGAGAAGACACCCGAGAATATTTGATGGCCACTTGGTAGCAGAAGAAGCCTTCCCGCTGAAGAAGGGATTGAAATTCCTTTGAATCTTGAAACTCTTTAAAACTGAGCTGATGACCCTCCTCAAAATCCCATGCTCATTCGGACTTAGCAATGGAAGAGAGTCTGCTGATCTTCTCTTCGGTCGAGGACAGTGATGTTAGCAGTCTCCTCGGTCTCCTTGGAGTTCTGCAACTCTTGCCGACACAAATTTATAACTTTCTCGGTGCGGTCTAGGGAACCTTTGACAAGGAACATATCCCGGTCATGGCTGTTAAACCTGACGGTCGTGTCCTTGATGTCCAAGGTAAGACCGCCGTAGAGGGAAGTCAGCCGTGTTCATAAAATTGAGAATAAGGTTAGTTATCCTAGACCGATCAAAATGATAAAGGAAAAATACAACTAAAAACTCAAAAGAGCACCAACCTCAGCCAGTTTCGTCATTGCTCAGTATACCCTCTCCTCAATTGATAGCTCCGAGATGCGCTGTCAGTCAGAAGGAGGGGCAAATTTTTCAACCATTTCAAGTTCCACCCCCGAATTGGTGACATTTTCAGATACCCTAACATCCCATTGAGGGTTATGGATGTCAGCCATGATTAGTGGAGAGGACGCAGACCGAGTAGTCATAGCTTGGGCAGGAGGAGGAGAGACTTGGACAAACTTGGGGTAGGCAATACCGAAGGAGGACCTATAGCCAAGCCCTTGCCCCTGCCATGAGGGGGAGTAGGTTTCCTTGGTCTCTTTGAAGCCTCAGCAGCAACATCCTTACCTTTCTTCTTTTTGGTGAGGAGGTCGATCTTTTTCTACAGATTGGCATAAGCCTGAACAGCTAACATATCTACATCAAACCGAGGAGAAACTCAATAAAACAACATTGAATCGAAAAGACCCAGAATAAAATGAGAACCCTACCTTGCTTGGCTTCTTGGACCGAGCTGCTATGGTAAAATCCTTGACAGAGCAAACAAATACATTACTAGTGGGAGAGAATATGTCCTTAAGGGAGGTATACCAGTCAAACTCCTCTATCGACAGCTCGGGTGTTTGACGAAATTTACTATACTTGGGGAACACCCAGTGGATTGGAAAGGGAAAGTCCTCGTCCTCGGCTAGAGGACCATTGATTATTGGAAGAGGAATAGTTGGGGGCACACAAACCTTTCTTAAACTTAAAATAACAAAGACCAAGATTTGCGGGAAATAAAAACATTCATAATCAAGTGAACTAAGAAACCCATGTTTTTTTAGCGTTAATTATTTACATTTCCATGAACAATAGTTTAGAAGGCAAGAATGGTTCGACTATATGCCTCGTAAAAGAAATTCAGGAAGAGCAATTAATAATAGAGTGAGAATTGCATCTTTCGAAAGAATTTATGAGTAAACGAAATTACAAAGAAAAAATACCCAAAATTAAGGACACTTAATAGCAAATATACTGGAAAATATGATGAAATTGTTGTGAGTTATTTTTAGAAAACTGCTTGAGAGGAAGTGCATGATGTAAACTGTGAATGTCTCTACATGATAATAATGATAAGTTTTAAAGGCATTAAAGTGATAAATGCCTATATAAGGTTTAAAGGCAGATAGTGTTCCATTAGAAATCTGATTAGGAGGCAAAGAACAACAATAGAAATTGACCTATAAAAAATACAAATTGGGCACATAATATTATACAGCGAAAAAACTTTAATTATAGAGTGATGCATACCTTACTTGCGGGTTACAAACTCTTCCTGATATGTTTGATCTACTGTGGTTTGTTAACTTAAATATTAATTGTACATGACATGCATGTTAAATACATAATACAATAACTTAAAACGATTAAAAAAATAATATGTATGATTAATTAATAAGCAGATCTACCAATGCTTTAGGAGGTAAGAATAAGAAAAAAGTATTAGATCTAATAATCAGAATGCAGCTGAATATATCAGAGATCCACAATCGCGATTGTAGAGTTAAATAACTCCATGGCAATTCATAAAAGTGCTATTGCCTTCTACATTCACATAACAGCTAGGACATACTGGTAAAAGAAGCAAGTTTGTACATTGCAAGTACATCTGAACTGACCTACATTTCTTATGAACAGCCGAACAGCTGTATTGACGAGGTAGAAGCCAGGTATGGTGTTCCCTACCCATACCAACTTGTGGGTAAGGATGAGTCTCTTTTTCACCCTAATCGAGGTGAGTTTTCTATCTCACTTAGATCACTTCAAGCAGGTGCTAGGATTCCCTTCCCATCAACCATTACAAGCCTCCTTCGTCGGTTCAATCTCTTTCCACCCATCCTGCACCAAATTCATGGTACTTCCTTGGCAACATTCTTTGTCTCTCCTATAGGCATCATCTCGGTATCTCCACGTGGGTAATCCAACACCTCACTACACTGTGCCACCTCCTTAACTCTCCAGGTTTGTTTTACCTCAAGCATAAGCCAAGGCTAAGATCTCCACTATATAACCAACCACTAAAAGTGGAAAAACTCGTACATTACAGGTCCCTCTTCCTCATGGAGAGAAACTTCCTTTCCATACCACCTGGTCGGTTCTCCTTACCGATTGGTTTAACCACAATTCCCAATTGAAAGAGAAAAAACATAAACTTTATGAGGCCTAGAAAGAACTCCTCGTCGTTGGGGCTGATACCGACATGAAGTTAAGCTTGCAGGACTTCTCGGTCTCTAATATATGCTATGGGTCTCATCAAGGTTTGTTTTATGTTGTTTTTCAATTTTCAGTTAGCATCACTAATCAGTCTATATTTGACTTGCTGTGATGCTCTACATTTATTGCTGACTTGTCAGAGTACATGGCAATGAATGCAGCTCCTACTCCTCGGCAACCAAAGAGGAAGAAACCAACCAAGGGCAAGGAGCCCAAGAGACCACATGTTAGGGCTACGGGGGAGACTAGGGATGCTGAGATAGCCTTTACTGGCGCCACCACCTCAGTCACCACTGTGACTCGCAATCCTCCTCCTCCTCGGTTAGCAACTTGTTAACCAGGGGTTACGATCCTTGCTTATCAAGTGAATGATCCCCTTGTAGGGCCAATTACCGAATAGGACTTTGCTCAACATGCTCCTTATTGTGGCGTCAATCAAACTAACCGAGTGGCTACCAAGATGCTAAAGCACCTTGCCACCCCTACTGACTATGACAGGGTGTCTGGCCTTACTGCCATGGAATATCTTACTCAAATGAACTCCCTCTTCATGCAGGTATCACCTTATACCTAAGCTCCGTATATGAATTTTTAGCCAAAATATTTCTAATTTTTTTTGTCTTTTTCTTGCAAACTATCGTGCACCTCTCTGCTCTCCCTTCCAGCATTGCTCGGTTTGCTTATGAGGAGACCATGCAAAGAGAGAGGCCTAATGCGATTGAGGAACGGGCCACCAAGTCAAAGAATGAGCTAAACTTGGTGAAGCCCGAGATGGAGAAGTTGCTACAAGCTCATGTTGCACAAGCTAAGAAGGCTCCTCAACAGAAGAGGAAGCTAAGAGAGAAGGTGGGCTCCATCGAGCATAATTTGAAGAACACAGAGGAGACTTACCAATGGCTTCTCTATGATGTCGAGAAGCAAACCATCCACAGGTTCAAATACTCTGAGGAGTCCAAGGTTGACTAAAGGGAAGAAGGCTTCTATGGCTTCCATGGAGGTGCCAAAGAGTCTAGGAAGCTTATCTCCAAGGTTGGTCTGGACTCCTCTATCCTAGCTCGCTTATGCCCCTCTTTCATGGGGAAGGACCACCTTGAAGAGTCCAAGGAGGAGATCCTTGAAGCCTCTAGAAAAGTATAGTGGAGGAGGAAAATGGGGCTGGCTGAGGAGGATGTGTCTGATAAGGAGGTAGAAGTAGTGGAAGAGGAGATAGTGCATATTGAGGATGAAGCACTGGTGGACCCAACCCCTCTTCTTTTATTTTAGCCTACTAAGGAAGCAACCCTGCCCGATCCAAGCAACGCCCTCCTACCTGGAGAGTCAAGCTATAGGCTCCCCCAAGAAGGCCTTCAAATTATTATTATTTTTTGTACTTATAATTTTTATTTTTATTTTTGCAACTTTTATAAGTTTTGGTAATGTAGAGGTGTCATCCTTGTCAGTAGGCCGACCAGGATCCCCGGAACCCATTTTCCACAAGACATTTTCAAGAATAATATTTTACAAGTCTTGATAAACTAGGATGCCATCCTTGTCGGTACGCTGATCAGGCTCTCTAGTAACTCTTTTTTCACAAGACTTTCAGAAGTCTTTGATATTGTACAATTCTTGAGAGGACTTGGAAGCCATCCTAGTCGGTTGGCCGACCAGGCTCTCCTGTCCACCTTTTTGCACAAGATTTTCACAAATGTTGATATTATACAAGTCTTAAGAGGAGTGGGATGCCATCCTAATTGTTAGGCCCACTAGGCTCGTCGATCTCTATCTTTTTCCTTAAGGCATTTACAGGTCTTGATCGAACTGTTGTGCCATCCTGGACCCTTTGGTGTTCATCGATTTAGCACTTACACTCGTCCAAGGTGGACCTTACCGTGCAATGCTTTATTTTTGAAAAGAAATCTCAGTCTTTATTCATTCTCCTGTCATCCAATCTATAGGACAAATACTAAAAATGGAAAATCCTATTTGTGAAAATAAAGTACTACTGCTACATAACTAGGTCTATTTCAAGCATAGTATCTGCGGAGATTATCCACATTTCAGGGCCTCATGTCCCCGGGCTTCTCTAGATCTTCAATCTTGTAGATGCGTTCTTTCAGTATCTTCACAACTCGGTAGGGCCCTTTCTAGGTTTCACCTAGCTTGTCTAAATATTTTCCTATGGCCACTACCTTCCTCAATACTCGGTCTCCCACAAAGAACTTTCTCTCTGTTTCCCATTTGTTGTAGTACTGAGTAGTTCTTTATTTTTACGCAGTAGTCCGAATCCTGGCACTCTCCCTTGTCTCTTATAGGAGATCAAGGTTATTGAGGAGTAGCTCGCCATTCCATGATTCGTGAAATATGGTGGTCCTTAGTGAAGGGACCCCAATCTATCTCAATTCCAAATGAAAGGGAGAATAGAGTTTGTCTTGTTAATGTCCGAGGTGTAGTGCGGTATGACCACAACACACTTGGTAGCTCTTCAACCAATTTTCCCTTGGCTCCATCAAGCCTTCCAGGATGGTCCAATTTGTCACCTCAGCCTACCCATTAGCCTGTGGATGTGCTATCGAGGTGATCATTAGGTCAATGTTAAGGTCTTCATATAATTTGTGCATCTTCCTACTGACGAACTATCTTCCATTGTTTACCACCAGGGCCTGTGGTAACCCATACCTGTAGACAATGGTTATTCATACATACAAAGTCCATTACTTTTTGTTTTGAGATAGCTGCTAATGGCTCCATATCGATCCATTTTGTGAAGTAGTCGACCACTACAATGAGATTCCTCCTCTGTCTAGCTATTTGGACAAATGCTCCAAGGAGGTCCATGCCCCATTGTGCAAATTGGTAGGTACTACCTCGTATTCTGCTTCATTATTTGAGGCCTTGAAGTTGAACCATAATGTATGTTCCATAGTCATGCCGCTTGGATCGAGTAGAGGAATACCGGCGACACTACCTTCCTGGTTGGATGACCCATCCATAAATAATTGCCATTGCTCGAGTTCAGCCTTGATATTATCCTAGTCGGTCTCTTTGTAGCACTCAACTATAAAATCAGCCAAAACTTGTGCCTTAATGGCCTGCCTTGGTTGAAACTTGATGTCAAACTCTCCCAATTGAATATCCCATTTCACTAACCTCCCTGAAGTGTCCCACTTTTGTAGTACATTCTTGAGTGGCTGGTCGGTTAAGACGATGATTGTATGTGCTTGGAAGTAAGGCCTTAACTTCCTAACTACCACTATTAGTGAAAGAGCAAGTTTCTTAGCTTGGGTGTACCTTATCTCTGCATTTATCATAACCTTGCTGACGTGATACACTAGTCTTTGCACCTTGTCTTCTTTATTTACTAGCACTACATTGACCGTATGTTGTGATATTGCTGAGTAAAGAAACAAAATGTCTCCCTATTTTGGAAATCTCGGCAGCTCGCAAGTCGCAAACTTGCCAGTACTACCTCGTATTTTGCTTCATTATTTGAGGCCTTGAAGTTGAAGTGTAATGAATGTTCCACAGTCATGCCTCTCGGACCGAGTAGCAGAATACCAGCGACACTGTCTTTCTGGTTGGACCATAGGTCCTAAATTTGTGTTTTGATGCAAAAATACTAAATGTGCTATTTGAATGAATTTGGATAAAGAATGAAATGATCGTGATAATTGATTTTAAGTATATCATTATATATAATTTGGAATCATTTTTGATCATATTTTATATGAATTGAATGAATTTGGACTTGTTCATTTTCGGATTACAAAAACTGCTCAAACATCACACTGTGTATATGTCGTTTGAATAGTCACAACTTATTCATACGATCTCCAAATGACTTTATTCTTGTTCTAAAATATTATTAATACATATGGAAACATTATTGTTTTGAGATTATGAATCAATTTTGAGTGAAAGATGTTCAATTTCTCTGTTGAAGTTAGTATAATTGTGCAGACATTATATAACACTGTTTGAGATTACTTGCTGAAATTGAGTGACAAATTGAACTCCAATGGCTGTGAAATTTTTTGTGCATATTTAAATATATGTAAAATGATATATTATGTGCTTATTTGAATTTTATTGAGCATATATCATATTGATTGACCTATGTCCAAGCGTTGAAGCTCCTTGAGCTTACAAGCAACAATGAGGTGCCTTGTCACCTATTTCTTTGTAGGTGAAATTAATTAAGTATCATGAGCTTATTTGGAGCATTATAACTCTGTTTTTATTGGGAAAATTTTGTACATTCATTTCTTGAAGCTTAATTGGTCAAGTTTGAGCATTGTCAACTCCATTTGAGAAAAAGTTTGACTTCTCATGAGCAAGCCTTGGTACCAAACGTATGAACTGAATATTATTGCTGGAGAATTCATTATTTGAGCTTCTATAAGTCCTCCTATGTGCTTTGTGCCATGAAATCAAATTTAATTAGGCAACATTTACTTTTTGGGGGACAAAGGAGGGAGAAATGGCTGGAAATTTTTTCCTTGTTCCATAATCTAGAAAGGGTTGTTTGGCTTGGTTTGTGCAAGACTTTCATCATCAAGAAGGAATTATTGGTGCAACCAAACAAGCCCAAGCCAGATGAGATATTTTTACAAAACGATTTCTAAGGGCTCTATAATGAATGGTGGAGATTTATTTGGTTTGAATTAATGAAGGGTCAAGATTAAAAGAACAAGGGAGGGCCAAGATCAAGACTTAATTTTTATCCAATGGCCAAGATTATTTTGTCTTGAAAAGAAGAGAGGGGTTTGGCTTGTGTTGGAAGTTGGAAGAACATTTGTAAAAATTGGCTGAGTCTTTGAACTTCAAATCCTCTCAACTTCAAATCTGGATTCAAGCTTCTTCCTAGAGATCTCTTGCGAAAAATCTGATTATCATCAACCTATCATCTTCCTATTTCAAAAGAGAGATCCAAAAATCCATCAAGTACCCATTATTTCTCATTCCACCAGTGGGTATTCCTTTTGGTGTTCTTGAGTGGTTTTTCAACAAAGCTTCCCCTAATCTCATCTATATCTTCTTGAGAGCTTTGTGTGAATTTTTCGTAGAGTGATTGCCACATCTTGAGCCTATTCTTAACCATATTCGTGAGCATCATCTCTAGTCTTTGTGATAGTTCCTCAACCAAAATAGCTTTGAGCTAATCTTGAGAGAACCTTGTGCCTAAACACTTGTAAAGTCCTTTTGTGGACAAAACCTTGTTAGGTTGTGAGATAAGTTTGGGGTACAACTTGAAAACCCTAGTTCTTGGTTATCTTGAAACCTTGGTTGTAAAAGTTTGGGGTTAGCTTACCTAAAACCCAAGTTGTTGGTGAACTTGGAAAAACATCATTCATTAGTTGATTTAGATAGAAATGAATATGATCATATTTCGGCATGTACTAATGCACAAGAAATTTGGAACATGTTAGAGTTAAAGCATGAAGGAACAAGTCAAGTTAAAGATTCTAAAATTGACATGTTTGTGCATCAATTTGAATTGTTTAAAATGCTTGATGGTGAATGCATTAGTGACATTTTTGCTAGATTGACAAAAATATGCAATGAATTGAATTCTCTTGGAAAGCCTTATGCTAATGTAGATAAAATGCAAAAGATCCTAAGAAGCCTTCCAAGATCATGGAGTGAAAAGGTCACCGCAATCAAGGAAGCAAAGGATTTGAGAACCTTGAAGATGGAGGAGCTCATTGGAAGCCTAATGACTTATGAATTGGAAGTGATCAATAGAGTTGATGAAGATGCTCCCATGAAGAAAAATATTGCATTGGCCGTGACTTCCAAGCCCAAATCCAAGGAGTCCATGGATTATTCCAAGGAAGAGAAGGTTTCATCAAGTAGTGAGAGTGAAGATAGTGATGATGAGATGGCTATGATGGTCAAGAACTTCAAGAAGTTTGTGAAGAACAAAAGAGGTGGTTTCAAAAATAGAAAGTTCAAGAGTAAGGAGAAAGAGAAAGAGAAACCTACTTGCTTCAATTGTGACAAAGTAGGATACTTCATTGCTGATTGCCCCAAAGCATCCAAGAAACATCACAAAGTGAAAGGCAAGGAGAAGAAAAAGGCATTGAAAGCAACATGAGATGATTCATCATCAAGCTCTTCAAGCGAGGATAAGATTGAGCATAAGGCACACTTTCACCTCATGTAAAAAGAGGAGAAAGTTGACTCATGTTCTCAAGATGAGATGGTAAAAGAATCTTCTCTTTTAACCTGTGATGAATGATATGCTAATTATGATGACTTATGTGATTCTCATGGTATGTTTCTTAGAAAGTGTAAGCATCTCAAAAAGGAAAATGCTAGACTTATGAATCTTGATGAAATGCATGCTAATAAGCTTTAAGTGGTTAATGCTAAGTATGATGTTCTTTGTGTTAAGTTTGATAATATGACTATTGAGCATGATGCTTTGATTGATGCAAATAAATGCTTAAAAGGAAAAATGCCAATCATTTATCAAAATGCTTGTATGACCGAATACACTATTTTGAATATGCATGATTATGATTATCTTAAAGCTAGGGTGCTTGAACTATAAGAAGAATTGAAATCATGGGATGATCATAAGTGCATTATGCTTTCTAACACTAAATCCTTGGAGGATGAACTTGATTTGATGAAAGAAAAGAATAGGATGTTAGAAATACAATTAGCTAAGTTTGTCATGAGTTCACTAAAACTTGATGAAATGTTAGCTTCTCAAAGGCATTATCTTGATAGAAGTGGACTTGGTTATGATTCTTTGTCTCTTGATGGAACTAAACATGAGAGTCAAAACTCAATTAAGTTAGTGAAACCTATTTATGGTTCAACCAATACATATATGACCATAGGAGACTCGGCTAAGGCTTCAAAAGCTAAGGCCAATGATGCACACCCCTCAGGTGGAGCATCATCATCTAGGGCATCATATCCTAGAGTGAGGAAAACAAGGTTGCTTAGATTGAATGTTTATGCTATTGTGGCTAACCCTCAAGGATCCAAAGTTTGGATACCTAAAGTATCTTGAACAACATTGGTTAGGTGTGCTTAAAGTCTTCTTCTAAGCCATACCAATGGTTCTTGGTTAGTGGTTGTTCAAGGCATATGACTGGTGATCGATCCTTATTCACATCTTACAAGGAGAAGAAGGATGGTGGATATGTCACTTTTGGAGACAATTTCAAAGGAAAGATCCTATACATAGGATCGATTGGTAATGAAATTTCAGGTATTGGAAGCATTGATGTTTCAAAGTATAATGATCCTAATGCTAGCCGTGAGCCAGATATTGATATGGATGAAGCACCATTGGTGGAAGGCCTTAAGGAGATGAAAATTACCAATGATTCTACACCAAATGTACAAGATGAGGAGCATCCCATGATTATTAATGTTGATCAAGTTGCTCAAAATAATAATATGGAGCAATCAAGTACTACTCAATCTCAAGGCAATAGGATTCAAGGTGAAGGTCAAGCACAAACATCCTAAGGAGCTTATTATTGGAGATCCAAACAAGGGCATTCAAACAAGATCAAAGTTGAATTTGATGGTCAATTCTAATCCCTTAAACTTATATGCTATGATTTCTATAATAGAACCTAAATGTGTTAAAAATGTATTTTTAGATGAAGATTGGATTTTTGCTATGCAAGAAGAACTTGAACAATTTGAAAGAAGCAAGGTTTGGGCACCTTTTCCAAAACCTAAAGACCATAAGAACAAAATGGGTGTTTAGAAATAATGTGAATGAGAATGATGAAGTGACTGGAAACAATGCTAGATTAGTGGCTCAAGGGTATTGCCAAGAAGAAGACATAGATTATGATGAAACCTTTGCACCGGTTGCAAGGTTAGAGGATATTAGACTTTTATTAGCTTTTGCATGCTATAAAGGTTTTAAACTTTTTCAAATGGATGTTAGGAGTGCTTTCTTAAATGGTGTGATAAATGAAGAAGTGTATGTTAAACAACCACCCGGTTTTAAATCTAAAGAATTTCCTAATCATGTTTACAAATTAGATAAAGCATTGTATGGCTTGTAGCAAACACCTAGGGCTTGGTATGAAAGACTTAGTAAATTCTTGTTAGAAAATGAATTTTCTTGTGGAAGTATTGATAATACTTTGTTTATTAAGTGTAAAGGTGATGACATGTTGATTGTGCAAATCTATGTTAATGACATTATATTTGGTGCTACATTGGAATCAACGTGTGATGAATTTGCTATGTGCATGAAAAGTGAATTTGAAATGTCTATGATGGGTGAGTTGACATATTTCCTAGGATTGCAAATTAGACAAACCACACATAACATTCATATAAGTCAAACTAAATACACTTATGACTTGCTTAAAAGGTTTGGTATGGACTTGTCTAAAGAATGTTCTACACCAATGGGGGTGACCTCCAAATTAGAAGTCGACCTTAAAGGCAAAGAGGTGGATCAAAAGATGTATAGCTCTATGATTGGTGGCTTACTTTATTTGACCGCTTCTAGACCGGATATCATGTTTAGTGTGCGTATGTGTGCTAGATGTCAATCTAATCCTAGATAATCACACCTCATAGTAGTTAAAAGAATATTAAGATATTTGAAAGATACACCAACTCTATAGTTATGGTATGATAGAAAATCTTCATTTGACTTACATGCTTTTAGTGATTTTGATTATGGAGGTTGTAGAATTGATAGGAAGAGTACAAGTGGTACATGTCAATATCTTGGGAATATGCTTATATCTTAGTTTTCAAAGAAACAAACGTGTGTTGCTCTAAGTACAACCGAAACAAAAAAGACTAAGTCTTTGAGCTTTAAAGCCTCTCAACTTCAAATCTAGATTCAAGCTTCTTCCTAGAGATCTCTTGCTAAAAATATGATTATCATCAAGCTATCATCTTCCTATTTCAAAGAGAGATCCAAAAATCCATGAAGAACCCATTATTTCTCATTCCACACGTGGGTATCCTTTTTGGTGTTCTTGAGTGATTTTTCAACAAAGCTTCTCCTAATATCATCTATATCTTCTTGAGAGATTTGTGTGAATTTGTCATAGAGTGATTGCCACATCTTCAGCCTATTCTTAACCATATTCGTGAGCATCATCTCTAGTCTTTGTGAGAGTTCCTCAACCAAAATAGCTTTGAGCTAATCCTGAGAGAATCTTGTGCCTAAACACTTGTAAAGTCCTTTTGTGGACAAAACCTTGTGAAGTTGTGAGATACGTTTGGGGTACAACTTGAAAACCCTAGTTCTTGGTTATCTTGAAACCTTGGTTGTAAGAGTTTGGGGTTAGCTTGCCTAAAACTCTAAGTTGTTGGTGAACTTGGAAAAACATCATCCATTAGTGGATTTGGAAATCCTAAGCTTGCAGGCTTAGATAGTAGATGTAGGATGAAGGACTCTCCAAACCACTATATATCCTTGAGCACTTTATTATTTCTTTCTTTAATTGATTTTGTGTGTTGATCATTTTCTTGAGGTTGTTAATTGCATTAGAGGAGGTTTCCCTAAACTATTAGGACACACTTTTAATTGTTAATTATTTTGGAATATCAATCTTTCCGTTCATAGTTCATATAGCTAGACTTCGATATGAATTTTTGATATAGTGTTCACTAAGGGGTTTACATATTGCATAACAATTTTTGTTACATTTTGACTTGAATTGATAGGTCAAATAGTTTTTATCATTTCGGTGTGCATATTTGATTTGAACACTAATCTGTTCGTGTACTGTTCATATAGATAGACCTTGAATTTTGATCTAAATTTTTGATATAGTATTCATTAAGGTGTTTTTATATTGCACGTCAACTTTCGCTACATTCCAACTTGAATTGCTAGGTTAAATTGCTTTTATCAATTCGGTGTGTAGATTTGTGTTTATTGACATTACATTGTGAGTTTTGTGCATTTGTTAGGTAAAAATTCATTATATATTATATCACATATTTTAGTTGACTTAAATTTGCGTAGGATAATCATAAGATGCCAATATTGCATGTTATGTGATATATATTTGATAATCAATTGTTAAATTATAAAAAAAAAAGGGATTGCCTTTGCAATTTGGGAACACAATTCACCCCCCCCCCCCCTCTTGTGTTTGCCTAGGTTTTTCACAATTGCCATTGCTTGAGTTCAGGCACGGTATTATCCTAGTCGGTCTCTTTGCAGCACTCAACTATAAAATCAGCCAAAGCTTGCGCCTTAATGGCCTACCAAGGTTAAAACTTGATGTCAAACTCTCCCAATTCAATAGCCCACTTCACCAACCTCCCTGAAGTGTCCAACTTTTGGAGTACATTCTTTAGTGGCTGATCTATTAAGACGATTATTGTATATGCTTGGAAGTAAGGCCTCAACTTCCTAGCTGCCACTATTAGTGAAAGAGCAAGTTTCTCAACTTGGGTGTACCATATCGCTGCATCTATCATAACCTTGCTAACGTAATACACCGGTCTCTGCACCTTGTCTTCCTTATTTACTAGCACTACACTGACCGTATGTTGTGATATTGCTATGTAAAGATACAAAACTTATCTCAATTTTGGAAAAGTCAAGAGTGGAGACTGACCAAGGTAGTCTTTTCAAAGGCCTTTTGGCACTCATCTGTCCACTTGAATTCCTTGTCCTTCTTTAATGCCTAAAAGAATGGTCTGCACTTGTCTCCTGACCGGGCTCGGACTTCCTGAGGATTGGTCACCTCGCTTCCAGTTCTTCCTTCTTGATTTTTTATCACTGCTTGGTCGGCCGCCTCTCGACCCTTGTAGGCGGCCCTTGTCACTTAAGCCCTTTGCTCGGTCAGGGGAGTAGTGGCCTTGATATACTTCTTAGTCCTAGCAAGAAGTTTGTCCATAGTCTGGGGTGCATTAGGCAAACCGTCCAAATCACAGCTGCATTTGCCACAGCAATCCAAACATTAGGGATCTCCAAGCACATCTCGTTGAACCTCCCTATAAAGTCTTGAAATGACTCCCCTCTTTTGTGTTTAATTACCATCAAATCTTGGTTATAGGTCTTTGGCTTCCTGGCACTTGTGAATTGGAGATTGAACTTCCATGAGAGGTCTTGAAAGCTATAGATACTGTGCCTTGGATGTTCAATGAACCAATTCCAAGCTGGTCTAATAAGTGTGGAGGGAAATGCCTTGTATAAAATTACATCCGAGGCTCCCCGACATTCCATTATAGACTTGTATCCCTTGACGTGGTCATAGGGAGCCTAAAGTCATGAGGTATCTCATTCTTAAGAATGTCCCTAGACAAAAGAGCCATGGAACTATCCCACATCTCATTACTGATATTTCATCCTTGTAGGGCTGCCAACTTGCGGTCTACCTCTTGAAGATGTTTGTTTACATCCGCATTGATGTTGGGGTGATGCGTGTTCGTTCTAGTGCTGGTGTTGGAGTTCTTGTCTCGGTTCTCATCCCTTATCTTACTTCTGGAGTCTTAGAGCGAGAGTTTCTATCATATTCGTTCCTTTGAGTCCCGTGAGGTGGGACTAGTTGATTAGTCGTACATCATCTCAGTGAGCAGATGTACTTGTTCCTATGTTCGTGCCCGTGGGTTTCTCCATCTTAGACTTGGGGTGCTCCCAAGGGTGCATTATGTCTTTTGATGTTCTCCAAATTTGGGAATTTTTACTCAGTCTCATCCGCCGGATGTTGAGCATGAGAGGTCTTAGGATCATTCACTTTGGTTCTCCTAGGTCTAACCATTGTGAGTTAGGGAATTAGAGTTTCCCACAGATGGCGCCAAAGTTATGATATCAAAAAGGTGTCAGTTCCAAGAAGACGATTAGTCGATTAGACCTATTTCCTTGTACGACAACCGTGGGTGAAGATCCTTCCTGCGTAATAAGCAAACGTGAGCTAAAGGCCGCACCATAAGTTGTCCTCTAGCGTTGGCGCTCCGACTCTTAAGTCAGTTTGTACTCTAAAGCAAGGAGAGCTAGCTAGACTAGAGCTCTCTATAAGCAAAAGTACAGATTGTGATTAGATTTTTCATACCTAACTTTGAGAGCCATATATAGAAGTTGAGGAATCTAAATTTGACTAATATTATGACTCTCTCTTATTTGCATCCACACCGTTGATCTCTATATGGAGTTTGAGCCTTAACAGGACTCTTCTCTCAGTAGGATTTAGAATCATCTTCAAGGTTGATCTCCTAATCATGGTAGGAAACTATGCTATGCTGATTTCTTCCTCGGTAGGCCGAGGTGCTATCCTTGGTAGGACATTGATCGGTATTCTCTCATACTGCGGTGCTCACCTTGGTAGGGCGTTGCGGCTTATTAGCCTTCCCTACTGAGCTGACCTCCTTGGTTAGGCAAGGTTGCCTCTTGAGCCTATCCAGCCTAGTTCTTATGGGACACGTGTCAAAACCTTATTGCTAGGAATATTTGGGTAATATGAGAGAGTTAAATAAATCCGTGAAAATTCATGCAAGTGCTATTGCCTTTTCGCATTCACATAACGTATCACACTGGTAAAAGAATCAAGTTTACATACTGCAAGGATAGTAAGCACTTTGGTAAATGGCAGCATTATTGAAGTTTACTTTCATGGATGTGAAAAAGATCTTAACAGTTGCATTCATACAATTTTTGCTATGGTAAATGACAAAATTTATCAAGTTTTCTGACATGTATAACAGACTTATGCAAATGAAACAAATAATATACATGCCGTGTAAGTTTTTCCTCATTGGACACACCAATTGATGACTAATAAACCAAGTAACCCAAGTAACGAAAGCTGAAAACAATTACGGTACACATCAGGGATGAAAGCTTACAGATTCAATATGTAAACAACGTATTTATTTGTTCCTAATGATTTTGTTTATTTTTTTTTACCGACAGATTATCAATGGATTTAAAAGAAAAAATTTAACTTTTTCATCAACGGAAAAATTAGCGACGGATTAAAATCTGTCGGTAAATCCGTCGTTAATTTACTAATGAAAATAAATTTCGTCGGTATTTGATTAGCCATGAGCGTTTTACCGACGGAACAAAATCCGTTGGCAATCAATATTAGCGACGGAATTCTTAGATTACCGACGGAAAAATTCGTCGATAATTTGTGAAATTCTTGTAGTAAACGAAGAACGAACATCAATCATGAAAAACGAACGTAAGCAAAAATGTCCAATCAAAATTAGAGAATTTCAAAAATCTATACAGTCAAGATCCGTTGAAAAATGGAAATATGAAAATTCAAACTATAAGCATACATGATGTAGGGAAAATAGAAGACCTGTACAATTTTTATTTTATTATAAGAGGTTTGTAAAATGTAATGCAGAGAAGATAAATAACATGGTCTGTCAATGCATTTAGAGGTAAAAACGAGAATAGGACAATGGATTTTAGAATCGGAATGATGCTGAATCGTTAACAAATCCCCTATTATAATTGCAGAGTTAAATAAATTCATCAAAATTCATGCGAGTGATGTCACCAACGGTATAAAAATCGAGCTTATATACTGCAAGGATGATGAACACTATGGTAAATGATAGCATTTATAAAATCTTCTTTCATGGATGTGTATCCCAACATGGGCAAGAAGAGAAGCCCACCGCAAGAGAATGTTTTATTGTACTAAAAGGAAGTTTTAAAAACCCACTGCAAGATAAAATTTTACTATGCTAAAAGGCAGTGTTTATAAACTTTAGTGTGTATCTCAAAATGAATAAAAACAGAAAATAGTTGGAGTGTTATAAAGTTGAATGAAGTCAGAATTCAAAGAAACAAAAAAATTAAAAAGGGCAATTAGTACTATTCAACAGGAAAAATAACATATTTGTGCAATCGCTTTGAGACATTAAAACAGTCCAAAAGAATAGCAAATGTGCAGGATTCACATCTCTTGATATTAAGCGAGCTTCGTAAAAGAAAAAACATCTCGTATGATGGCACTTGATCAAAAACTTGATTGAACCCAAACTATATATGTTGGCTTCTACTGAATTAATACATATGGGAACTTTGCAAGAACCTGTCACAGGAGTTATTCTTCGGCTCATAACTGCAAGTCCCAAGAGACTAAGAAAGCTATCACCTTCATGGTGTTGGGCATCTCTGGTGAAGCTAATAGTCCATGAAAGCCCAAAATGGGTAGTAGAGAAATTGTCACTTACTCTTTTAGTTGTTTCCTACTTTTAATTTTTTGATCCAACACACTACCACCCTAATAACTCTACTCTGCGCATGCCCAAATCATCTTACGCCTACCCTAGATCAAATACTGTTATTTCTTATCCTTTCCTTACTTGTGTTGCTACAAGACCAATTCAACATTGTCATTTACTAATCTATGCCGTACATAATGAAGACAGAAGAGAATATGCACTGTTTAAGCAACGATAGCACAATAATCAGCTACGTAAAAACAAAATAAAAATAAAACCATATAATGAAGTTGAAAGAGGGTAAACACAGTTTGAGCAAAGTTAGTACGACAAACAGTAACGGGTAAACCAAAAAAAAAGGAGAGAAAAATAACGCAAAGGTAGTAACCACTGCAAAGGAATTTGTTGGACTTGGGCTGGGTCGCCAATGTGGGCTAGACTCAGCCCAGCCCATTTATTTAGGGAGTTGAGGCAGTTGTCTTGAAGACAACTGCTCTCAACTGCCAATATACGTTAAACGTATATTGGCAAGGAGAAACAGACGCTCTGGTGGCTCCCAATCTATTTTCTCCAGTTCCTGAAATAAGAAATCAAGGGTGTTCGTACTGTGGAATCTCCTCGATTCTAGTAATTGGAGTTACGAGTTGAAGCATTGGAACCTACTACGATCCTGTCAAATTTGTCGTACCGATCAAGAAACAAGTAAGTGTTTCTTCTTCCTATCGAATCAACAATGGTATCGGAGCCGAGGTTTATAGTATGTTTCATGCTCGATTGCGTGTTTTTGTATGGTTAAATCGGATGAGAATACGTTATATACCATGATTTTCAATATGAAAACCGAAACTTTGTTCTGCATTTTGAGCATTGTTGTTTCATGTTTTGGTTTCGTATATGGTATGGTTGGAAAGCTCTCTGAACAAGCTTTCCAACGACTATTTATGCACATTTTTCTGATTGGTGTGTGATTTATTATGATTTTTCGAAGTTGATTGATCGAAACTGCCTCAAAGTTTGATTTTCTGGGCACAAATTTTTGGAAAATTATGTTCTTGAACAGTTACAGTCGCGTAGAGACTGTGTGATGATCAAACATCATAATTAAAAACAAACAAAAATTTCGAAAAATGATAAAAAGATCTGGATATTTTTTCGGCCAGGATCGGAAAAAATTTGACCGGACAACGCAAGTAGAAGGCGGCGCGTGAGACTCACGCGCCAGGCGGAGCACTCACCCGCCCAGACCAAGTCAATCGGGTCAAGGACCCGGGTTTGATCCGGTACGGAACCGCGGGTCGGGTCTGACCCGCGGCAAATTATTTAAAAAAAAAAATTATTAGCGCGCGTTGACCGCGCGTGTAGTACACCGCGGACTCTGATTGGCTTCCTGTTTTTTGGCGCGTGTGGGCGCGTGCAACGTGAGAAAATTATTATTATTTTTTCGGTGAATTATTTATTTATTTTTCAATTATTTATGATTTTTCTGGAATTTTTTGAATTTCTGAAAAATTTAGTACATGTTATAATTAACTAATTACTAAGTTAATTATTGTTTAATTGATTATTTGTGTATGTAGTGGCTACACGAGCACAAATAATTCATTTATTGGCATATAAGAAGAATGCATCGCATACGATTGCTGAGCATATAGATTATATGTTTTATTGGATTCACAATTTGTGGCATCGTGATGTTCATGAGTTCTTTCTTGAGCAATAACTTGAGATTGTGCTCAATGCTCTACCGGATGAATGGGAGTTTGTTCGTCAGGCGTTGAAACCACGGTTGAGTTTTATTAACTTCAACACTCTCGCTGATGAGATACTGCTTGAGAGGGAGCGCCAGTATACCATTATGGGTATACGTCGAACAGGACGAAGCGCAAGGTCTCTGGAGCCTGCTGCTCGTTTTGTTCCATGGTATGAGGTGTATGAGCTTGGTGGAAACAGTGATGATGACATGGATGATGTGATAGCTGATCCTGATTATATGCCTAGGATGTGATATGTAGTCTTTCTATTACAGTATCACATTGTACATATTTCCAGTACGTTTGCTTATTTGCTTATGGATGTACATATTTGATGTTTTATTTAATTTAAAGCATGTTTCTTTTGTGTAATTTATTAATTTAGTTACATTAAATAAGCATGTATGGAAATATTTAAGATAGTGGGAGGTTTTAGGTTGGTAGATTTATGAAATAAATCTTACCTAATAACCAAAATGTTGCGCATGTTTAAATTAAATAATAATAATTGGACTATGCTAACAGAAATTGATTGAATGTGTAACATTACTTTCGTTGCTGTTGCATGTGTTAGATTATTATTAATTAATTTAGAAATTTATGGCAAAACATTGTTTAAATAATTTGAATTGTACAAGATCCTAATTTAAGTAATTGTCTCTAGATATAGTTGAAATGGCTGCAACAAAAAGTATTGTCGCTGATTTGAACCACGGAGACAAACTGAATGAGAATAATTACGATGTCTGGCATCGTAAGATTCAGTATCTCTTGGAAGAGCAAGACATGCTGGAATTAGTAACACAACCCATGGCTGAACCTGAACAAGGCAACACTACTCAACATAGGCGTGATATGGAAGCATATCAGGCCTATAAGCGCAAAGATCGTGTGGCTCGCATTTTGATGTTGAGCAGCATGAAGAATGATATGATGCTGCGATTTGAGAGGCATCGTTCTGCTCAAGCAGTTTGGGATGCTGTGAAGCTCCAGTATGGTGGAACTTCAACAACAAGGCTGCGTCAGTTAACCCTCAAGTTTGATGGTTATAAGAAGCGCCAAGATCAGACCATGAGGCAGCATCTGACGATCATGTCTAACATGATCAGTGAACTGAGGGCTGCTGGGCATGAAATGACTGATGAGCAGCAAGTTCAAGCTGTGATTCGCTCTTTGCCAAGAAATTGGGAACACATGCGTGTTAATATTACCCATAACGACAACATCAAAACATTTGATGAAGTCGTTCGTCATGTTGAGCTTGAGGAAGATCGTCTTCTCTCTGGGAAGCCTGATAATGAAGCTTACTTGACTGAGTCCAAATCGCGAGGAGCACAAGGCTCTGGACGCAAAAAGTGGAAGGGTAAAGGAAAGGCTTTCCATAAAGGCAAAGCAGGAAATGAAGCTAGTACTAGTGGACACAAGCGCAAGCGTGGGAAATGCGGCGGCAAGAAAGGCAGAAACAACAATTGTTTCAATTGTGGCAAACCTGGTCACTTTGCTTGTGATTGCACTGAGCCAAAGGTATTGTTTGCACAAATTTGTCCCTCTAACTTATATGTTAGTAGTTGTTTAATGCTTGCTGAGATTGTTCCTTATTGGACTGTAGACTCAGGAGCAATCGACCACATAACAAGGGACCGAACAAACTTTGTGGAATTTCGTCGAATTCCTAGAGGAAGTAGGAGTATTTACATGGAGAACAATGCTTTCGCTGATGTGCTTGGGATCGGTACCTGCAAGCTAGAGTTGCGGGGTGGTCGCACACTTTACCTTCATGATGTGCTCTACGCTCCTGAAGTTCGACGAAATCTTGTTTATGTTATTGTCTTATTAGAACTAGGTTTTGAGCTTCAGTTTGCTAAAGGTTGTGTAAAAGTATTTCTGGACAACGTCTATTATGTTTTTGGCTATGTTTTAGATAGATTTATGGTGATGGACACCACTAATATTGTTCTTAAAGACAATTCGTCTATCTATGTTATTGGTAATCCAAGTTCTGTTCCTAATACTGCAAGTGTTTTATGGCATGCTCGATTAGGACACATTGGGCAAGATCGATTAAATAGATTGGCACGAGCAGGTCTCTTGGGATCACTCGCCAAAATAGAATTGCCCATATGTGAGCATTGCCTAGCTGGCAAAGCAACTAGATTACCATTTGGCAAAGCCAAAAGAGCCATTAGTCCATTACAACTTATTCATTCAGACATTTGTGGACCACTGAATGTGAGGGCTAGGCATGGTGCCGACTATTTCATCACTTTTATAGATGATTTCACACATTTTGGTCACATTTATTTGATTTCTCATAAGTCTGACGCATTGGATTGCTTCAAACGATATACTAATATGGTAGAGAATCAATTAACCATGAAGATCAAAACTTTAAGGACCGATCGAGGTCGTGAATATTTATCTGATCAATTTAAAAGTTTTTGTGATGAAATGGGTATAGCTCGACAGCTAATTATTCCTTATACTCCGCAACAAAATGGAGTTGCGGAAAGGAGGAATAGGACCCTATTAGACATGGTTAGGTCGATGATGGCGCAAGCTAATTTACCTATTTTCTTTTGGGGAGATGCGTTATTTACTGCTGCATACGTACTTAATCGTGTTCCCTTTAAATCTGTCTCATCCATCCCATATGAATTATGGAATGGCAATAAACCTAATTTAGGAAATTTGCATCCTTGGGGGTGTGCAGCTTACATTCATAATAATTCTCATCAATATGGGAAACTTGGTCCTAGGGGGAAGAAGTGTATTTTTATTAGATACTCTGAAACCTCCAAAGGATTTGTTTTCATTGGTGAAAAAGCTGATGGGAGCGTGACAGAACTTGAGTCCCGTGATGTCATTTTCTTAGAAGAGGATTTTCCTATGAGAGGTGAGGTTAATAAAGATTTTAAATTTTATGAAAATCAAGAAAATGGCTCCCCAACTGCAGTCGAGGGATTAGAGAACACTCTTAATCCTCCCGTGGAACGTGGGAGCGACATGGTGCTTGATCCGACTCCTATGGAGCAAGATCATGAGCAATCTCAACCTCGTCGAAGCATCCGTGAACGTATCCCACGTCGTCGATTTGAGATTGAGGGGGAAGCATTCATGATTGCCCCACAGGATGATGAAGAGCCACAATCGGTAAAAGAGGCTCTATCTGGTCCTAAGGCTAAGGAATGGAGTAAAGCTATGGAAAAAGAAATGGAGTCAATGAACGCTAATCAAGTCTGGGACTTGGTTGATCTATCGCCTGGGCGAAAATCCATTGGTAATAAATGGATTCTCAAAATTAAACGTAAGCCGGATGGGTCCATAGAAAGATATAAGGCTCGACTAGTAGCAAAAGGCTACACACAAGAAGAGGGAATTGACTATGAAGATACGTTTTCACCTGTTGTGAGAATTACTTCTGTTCGCCTCGTTCTAGCTATAGTTGCATATATGGACTTAGAATTATTCCCAATGGACGTAAAAACTGTTTTTCTCAATGGAGAACTAGATGAAGAAATCTATATGGATCAACCTTTGGGTTTTGAATCTAAAGGACATGAGCGCAAAGTTTCCAAGCTCAAAAGATCTATATATGGTCTCAAGCAAGCACCTAGGCAATGGAACATCAAGTTTCATCAAGCAATCCAAAAGGATGGATTTACGATGATGGAAGAGGACCATTGTGTGTATTTAAAACGTTCAAGTGATGGTTTTGTAATTTTGTCCTTATATGTCGATGACATTCTAATAGCTGGAAACAACAAAGAGATGATTGATACCACTAAAAAGTGGTTATCGTCAAACTTTGAAATGAAAGACATGGGTGAGGCTAGCTACGTGCTTGGTGTGAAGATCATTAGAGATTGCGCTAAAAGGCTTTTGGGTTTATCTCAAGAGACTTACATCAAAAAGATGTTGGAGCGCTATCATATGCAAGATAGCAAGCCGATGGATACCCCTGTTGAAAAGAGTTTGAGCCTAAGTCTTGATATGTGTCCCAAGACTCCAGAAGAGATAGAAAAGATGTCCAGAGTACCTTATGCCAGTGCTGTCGGGAGTCTGATGTATGCAATGATGTGCACACGTCCTGACATATGTTATGCTGTTGGTTTGGTCAGCCGATATCAATCAAATCCTGGTCAAAAACACTGGATGGCAGTCAAGAGGATTTTGCGGTATCTGAAAGGAACTTCAGACTATATGCTATGTTATCAAGGGAAGAAGGATTTGCGCTTGATAGGTTACTCCAATGCTGATTGGGGAGGAGAAGTTGATCAGTGCAAATCAACTTCAGGATTTACTTTCTTGCTAAATGATAGTGCAATACTATGGAGTAGAAAAAACCAATCTTGTGTAGCCTTATCCACTATGGAGGCTGAATACGTAGCTTATTCCGCAGCAACTCAAGATGCTGTTTGGTTAAAGAGTTTCCTGCAGCACTTAGAAATTGTCAAATCAGCATCAGAACCTGTGACAATTTTCTGTGATAACATTGCTGCATTGGCTGTTGCCAAGGATCCTAAATATCATGGAAAGACCAAACACATAAAGAAAAGATATCACTATATTAGAGATGCAATTACTGACAAGGACGTGGTCCTAAAATACATTTCTACAAATGACATGGTGGCAGACCCACTCACCAAGCCTATAGCAAGGGATGTATTTTTGAAACATGTAAAATCCCTAGGCATGTGTAGAATGTAATATGCGATTAGGATGCTTGCAGTTTATTGAATAAATTAAATGTTTTCTACATATTATTCAACGTTTATTTTACGGTATATACGGTAAGAGTACAGTTGTACAATTCAATAAGGTATGTTGATAGACAAAGATTGGCTCACTCACACGAGCAATCGCCTCTAGCGCTTGTCAAGCGAGTAGAGATGAGACTATTTGAGTTATAGCGCTTGATTGGCGACTTGAGCGCAGTGGGAGCGAATTTAATTCAAAGTCATCAATTTGGAGTCGCCTTGGTTAGGACCAAGATGAGATTCTTAAATAAGAGAATCGACATGAATGAATCCTCGCCATTCATGAGTCTATATGATAAAAGCTGAGTGTGAAGTTAGTCATCTGACACTTTAGAAGTGAGTAGATGAGAAGTTCAGGTTTGGCGCCTGTGATTTGGTGACAAGACTAAGACTCGTATGGTATATTACCTCTAATAAGGAGAGCAATGACATACATTCTTTGTCTTAAGAAAAGAAAAGGGAAGCTCTGTCATAGCATGCATTTCATACTGCATGTGCTAGTCGACCTATTTGGAAGTGAAAGAATGGATCCCTACTTCTTCACTGTGTGAGTCCTAGAGAGATCTAGACATAGATCTCAATACTTTACCCTTTGCAACTTTTGACTATATCATGATGTGATGTAATAATGTTCGCTACCTTAAGGGTGTATCCTATGGTCATGGAATGATTCGACATAAAGGTGTACTCCTAGGAAAGCGAATTAATTCAGATCTAATTGATATGAGGGCAAAAGAAAGAACATTTTTGGCTTTACACCTATTGCTTGTATTCACCGGCCGGGATCATCTCACTCAAAGGAGTTTGATATGATTTAGAATACTTGTAATTGTTGTGATGGATTGAGTATAGAATTCTTGAGGGATTGAATAATACTCAATTATGTGTGATTCAAAATGTTTGGGGTATATAAGTACACTTTCGGGAATAATTATATTTTGAGGTTGATGTCTCTAATATGGCCTGTATGAGGTTTCTATATTAGAGCTCCCAATGTCTGTGTGCTTCAGGTCGCACGGTCTGTTCACCTGTATGAATGATTTCTTATGCAACTATAGAGTACAGCCCATCATGGGCGAGTGGGAGATGTTGGACTTAGGCTGGGTCGCCCATGTGGGCTAGACTCAGCCCAGCCCATTTATTTAGGGAGTTGAGGCAGTTGTCTTGGAGACAACTGCTCTCAACTGTCAATATACGTTAAACGTATATTGGCAAGGAGAAACAGACGCTCTGGTGGTTCCCAATCTATTTTCTCCAGTTCCTGAAATAAGAAATCAAGGGTGTTCGTACTGTGGAATCTATCTCGATTCTAGTAATTGGAGTTATGAGTTGAAGCATTGGAACCTACTACGATCCTGTCAAATTTGTCATACCGATCAAGAAACAAGTAAGTGTTTCTTCTTCCTATCGAATCAACAGAATTACATGTTGGAATTGAAGCAAAACGAACATACTGAAAGCCAGAAATGATCACATAACAACAAGCTTAGCCTTACCAATTGCAGGTAGAATAAGCTCGAGAATAGAGAGGCTGTGCAGTGCAGTTGTAGCAACATAGTTGACAAAGTTAAAGCCTAACGAAAACCAATTCGCACGGAGGAACTCCAATCAAGAGATGTGACTTGATGGTTGACTAGATTCATGAACCACAACAGATTTTTGGTGCACTCGCGTTAATAAAAAGGTTGCCGCAAACTCGCGGATATCGTCGCACAGAAAAACAGCTGACCACGCACGTTTCTCTCAAAGAAAAAAGTATACGCCATGATACAAACAAACAGGCGTATGCGACCCAGACAATGACGTGGAAAACCACCAAGTATATATATATGAATGAACTGTTACAAACCTATGACATGCTCTATTTTTGCATCATTATGTAACATTTTATATTTTAGGTTACGGTTTTTTATTATATGTTTTAAAAAAATAGCTTAAATTTGTTTTATAATCATTTTTTATTATTTAATTTTTTAACAAATATTTATTGGTTGTTATGCATGTTGATTAATCAAAACTACTTCCAAATCAAAAATATCTTTCATTATTGTGGTAGGCAAGAAAATTATTTTAAGATTTTTAAATAGAGGGTTATAGTCCCCTTTATTTTCAACCACTCTAAAATTTGTGACTTGATATATCACTCCCTCTTTTAATGTTGATTTGAACACTTCAATATGATTCTTGCAGATCAGAGCATGCATCATCATATGATGCACAATTATATGTGTTATATATTAGTTGTTAGTAAAGCACAAACATTATAAATCTCATATGTCGAATTATTTTTATACCTTTTCATCTAGGAGAATAATGTTTGTGCTTATAAACTCTTTGATCTTGATATTCATAGAATCCCATAGCCTAATAAGCCTGACGTATATATTCCAGTTGATCTTGGTTTGATCAATTCACATAAGTTGTTTTTTCGTGATTTTTTATCAAATGATTTGTATAGAAGTTGTTTGTGTGTGGGATGTGTGGATGATCCAATTGTATTGTGTATTTATAGGGTTGTATTGAATAAAATTTTATATAAGGTGTTTAATGTTTGTTGACCAAGTTAATTGTTTTCATTTTGAGTTTACTATTTGATGAATGAATGTACAATATGAAGTGTACGTGGGGCAAGTGATTTGTGAATGGGTTGACTAAATTCATGGATTTATTGAATTTATAAACATTGTTCTATTGATGAAATTCATGGTATTAAATTTAGTTAATTTTCTTATGGGAAATCTACTTTGATATCATAGGAGGTCATGCAAGTTGGATTGACCACATTCACTTTTTGTTTTCTTTCTTTTCGATAGTACTAGGTATACAAAGAAGATATACCCCTAATGATACATAATCTACGTGGTTTGCAACATAGACATGCTGATTCATTGGTTTTAAAATTTACAATGTCAAAAAGTATGTGACTTGCTGGATCAATTTTGACCGCAAAAAGCATTAACTACACCACCTTTTAACCACAATTACGTTGGTTACCATAATAATGTTTCCCGAGGTAAGCTGAAACCCATTTGATCAAAAGATTTTTCGAATCATCCCAGCTTCTCTCTTGCTTCTAAAGCGGTGTGCAATGATTTTCAGAGAAGAAGTATCACATCTTGCCGTGAAGTAATCTCAACAGCTTCAGTCCATTAAAAGGTACAAAAATCACTATTTTTACAGTATTTGGTGCAATTTTTTGAACTTTTCTTTTTCATTGTTATATAAGTGGAACTTCATAACTCCATAATCTAAAACCCCAATGTTTTAAATCGATTGCATGTCATATTCGAAGAAAGATTGATTGGTGATCATGAAGATAGTTATAGAGGCTTTCCTCGTTCTTAGACTGATTATGATTGACTTTTACGATCATTACATTGGTTGCCTATCAATGTTTTACTTGTTTTATTTGTTTTTTGTCGAAAAAATTTCATATAGGAACTTTGTGATTGATGAAGTTCAACTGTAACTGAATGGACAATGGGATTGCTATGCTTATGTATAAACATATTCAATACAAGACCCCTTTGATTTTTATGTTTGTGTGTGTAATGTATTTACCCTTATTACATTGACGAGGTTATGTATTAGTTGCCTCCTATTAGATTTATTTATAAACTGGACAATGGGATTGGCATGCTTATGGCATTATATAATCTGGACAATATGGACTTACAAATGTAATTGATATGCTCATGACATTGTAATTTAGGAATTTATGACATTGTATAAACATATTCAATATATTTAAACTTATTACCTAGGCATAGTTAGCTCACTCATATTACATTAGTTCATAGAAATATTGCATTGTAACTACTTCATTGTTATTTAGATTGCCAAAGATAGTTTGTCACAAGAGAAAAAACTTGCAAAGGTATCTGTCAATATTAAATCTTCTTCAGTGAAGAAAGTTTGGAAAATGTAGTTCAAGTCTAATATTGGTGCAGTAAGAACACTACTCAGAAGCCTCAAATTAAAGAACAAGCATTTGACTTTCCTCAAGAAGAATCCTTTCTGTTTTTTGTTCAAGAAACTAATGCATCAAGATCACCAAGATTTGAAGTTTAAAAATAATGAGAGCATAATATGTGACATTATCAGATCGTATGACAAAAGCAGAGGTTGCTTCAGAATCGGAACCAAAAACCTACAATTGAATGACACCGAGGTCACACTATATTTTGGTGTTGTTTCCGTTGCCAGGAATATGAAAATCAAGAGAAAGGCAAAACCAACGATGAATGTTTTTGTCAATAAAAGATTTGACGAAATTCCCACGATGAAGTCAACAAACATCAAGCCAACACTAGAATTAGCAGTTTTTGGTGAATCAGATACAGATGCTAAGGATGTAGCTCAATTGCTTATGCTCTACGCTAGTCTGAGACTATTTTTCTCTACCAGAGCTGACCACATCCCATGGGCCTTCATCAACTATGTTCAAGATTTGGATGATGCCAAACGATACAACTGGACGAAAGCCATTTCAGATCATTTCCTTGAGTCGATCAAAAAGAATCACACTCAACTGCAAAAGGTTATAGGATGTGTATCTTTGTTGTCGGTGAGCAACTTTTTCCAGACTTATAAACTAAATAGTATATAGTAAACACATTTTTCAATATTATTATATGAACTAACCAATTGTCTTACACTTCTTTGTAGTATTCGAAGGAACAAAGGTTTTCCCCTAGTCAATGCTAAGTTTTTTCCTCATTTCCTAAAGTGGGACATAAGTGTACTGTGAAAGGATTTTAAGATAAAATTCATGGACAACTTGAAGGGGAAGAAGGTAAAGGCATTTTTATTTCCATATACTACATGTAAATATTTTGACATTGTCAAAATATGAGACAATTTCATTGCATTGAGGGTGATAATGCAATATTAACATTATTATGACATTGTAGTTTGCTATTATTGCATTGTATAATTACTGTTAACATAATATTTATCACCAAATCACTTTTCTTTGATGATCGTAGGTAGCACATGTAATTGATGAGGAGTTGGTGATGACTGAAAAGGAAACCGAAGCGATAAATGCTCAACAAGCAATTTCAATATCCGAATGCGAGGGACGAACACCATGTATTAGTTCAGACGAAATCATTGACGGAACCACTGGTTCAAGAACTCCATCATCACATTACTGTTATGTCGTTAGTAACAATTTAAAATATACTTACAAATGTACAATTAATATATAGTGAACAAGTAAGAGTCGACCCCACAAGGAGTGATGCTAATAGATATATAATCTAACACTTGAATATAATTGATACAATTATAAAAGGGGGGAAAAAGGGTTAAATCTTGTAATAGATAAAAATTAAGACAAAGAAATTGACGTTGAGAACAAGAATGAGAATTGATATTAATGAAAATAATAGCTAAGACTCACTATCCACCACAAGACATTCAAACAATTTATAAGAAATAATAGACTAACAATTTAAACAAGCATATGATGACAACATTCACAACAAGGTCATGACCAAACTCAAGTTGTATGATTCTCTCTTAATTGCATGTAAAGTGTATGACGTCTACCTCATTACGTGTATTCTTAATCGAAATCTAGCATGGCGTCTGCATCAATCAACAATCAAGAATCCAATAAGAGCAAAGAGAATATGAATGTCACAAGAATCCTAATACATGGTATTTGTACTTAGGTATTCAAGAATTGATTTTTCATAATTCATTTTCAACTGAATTATATGTTGCAAGAAAGAACATATTCAACAAGGCAATTGACCATGTTATACAATAATTAATTCTAATACATGCTTCAAAGTTAGCTAATCAAATAAACACAATACTACAACTCACATAACATGGAAAAATCAAAATCATCATGCTTGTAGAAATTGAAATTCACACAACTTACAAAATTGAAAGCATGCTTGGGGCTTCAAGACAAGCCCTAACTAACAAGAGTTTAGTTATACATAACCAAATAAAACATGAAACATAAAAACATAATTACAAACACAAGCCTTGTTTTCTTCTTCTCCTTCTCCTCTTTTTGCTTCCACTCCTTCTCCAAGCTCTCCCTCCTAGCTCTCCTACTCCTCTCTATTTATAGAGAAAATGAGCACATAGTGGAGGAGTTAGTGCCATCTTTTGGTGGTGGATTGTCCATCAAATTCGTGTGGTGGATTGTCCACTCTTTGAATGGAAATGGTATCATCAATGACATCAACTTCCAATTACACACTAATATTGTAACTGCATTCTGGGCCTAAACGAAGCCTATTATGAACTCAAACCCTTCATAAATATTGTATATACAACTGTTTAGATAATTATGGGCTTTTGAATCACTCAATTTGGACATCAGACGCTCAAGTTATGGGCTTCTAAAGGTCTGGTCTGCAAACAGAAATTCTGCTTCGGATATAATTTCCAAACTTGACTTCGAGGCAACCTTTAGAGGCCCAAACGAACTCTGATTTTTGTGAACCAGCATTTCCTACAAAGCCTTAAGTGTCCTCTAAAATTTTTGTGAAGATCAAAACTCATTCCGACAGCTCTTACTACCTCTTAACCTGCAAAACATCCAAGAAGATCTTAAGTACAATAATCTTGAAAATTCAGCTTTTAAGCACAATTTATTGGCATTGCTTTGATAATATTTTATCACTTTAAAAATGTATATTATGACACTTATCACAACCCCCAACCAGCTTATTGCTAGTCCCTAGTAATTCAAGCGTAAAAATGTTATGAGAAATGATTGAAAGTAACAATACTAGAACAAAAGGTAAGAGATCACAATTCCTATCCAGATTAGTATAGTCACAACTTCCAACACTTGTGTGTGTGTGCTAAGCCAAAACCTTCATACCATAATCCATAATGCATATAACCTCAAAATATTATCCAAGTAAAAGCCTCAACTCCATATTCTCACAGGGTAGAGAAGGATTTTTGTGCTATGAATTTCTCTCATGGAGTTGGAAAATATATATGCACTCAGAAGAAAAGTCAATTTAAGGACAAACAAATAAACAAACATTGATCAAATGATAGGTATATTAGCTGTCTAGAACTTCCACCAGTCTTACCACAAACCTGCTTTGGAATTCTATTGATCAAAATTTGTTCAATTGACAAACTAATAGAAAAACTTATCTACTGACAAATGACGAATACACATAACAATTTTTTTTCTTTTTTTTTTTGTCTCGAATTCATAATATAGAACATCTCAAACAAAGGCCCAGTAAAATTACAACATTGTTCTCAAACATTGATCAATATCATCCTCAGCATTCATCCAATCATTCCACAAACCATGTAATGGTGTTCATTGACAGTAATTATCCATTTCAAGAGATCAATGCAAGTTCATCAGTTGTTTACTCATTTCTCTCCACTCATTTGTGCTTTAACCAGAAAATATTCTTAGTCATATGCATTATCATCCATCTTACCACAAGTCTTAGTATTTGTGGAAAAAAGTGTGTTAAAAGTTGCTTTCTAATCCAGATAGAAAAATTGACTCAAACTAATTGTACCAGTACCAAAACATCAAAGTGCATGAATATAAAAACTTATGTGATACAAATGCTAGATTGTTGTACGGATAAAAGAAAAGGAAAAAACGCAGCTTGACATGGAGAAAATGAGTTACGAAGTGTGTTAAAATTATGTGAAACCCAAAGAGATGCAACTAAAGTCCGTTATCATCAACTATTTAACACCTAAGGACATGGCCACACTCCAGTTCATTTCAAAGTAGAGGAAAGAGAGGTAAGTGCTCATACACTTATCCTATTTGACAAAGTAATTGTAATTACACTGTCTCATTTTACTATGACATTGTGGATACTGTGACAGTGTTATGGTTTGGTATGGGGAAAACTACTTGTTGTGGAGTGACAATGTATGTCTAGTCAATTGTGAGATGGTGTCCAACAATGTGAGTATATAATGTTTCTATTTTCGTCTCAAGAAAAATCTGTCCATGTACACTTAATATTTTTCATTCGATATTGAATTTTTTGCAGGTCATCAATGTGTACGCCGAACATCTCACTAATATTCAAGGCAGTGTCGATCTGGACTTCATTATTTGCACCCAAACTAGTAGGTCTTTTATGGTGACAGCTTCTTCGATGACGTTGCTACAGATGAATCGATGGGATTTGATGCAAAAACATATGACGGATAAGTTGCGCTGTAGTGTGGGAAAATTCAGGTACACCATATTTCCCATCTTTTGCGCAGGAAATCGTAGAACTGCCAACCACTAGACCCTCCTATTTTGGACTGCAAGGAAAAAGTCTGGCTTCATTACAATTCCATGCTGTCAATAAACAAAAGGAGCAAAGAGCCGTATTAGAAAGACGCGGAGAAAATGGTAAATATTTGTCAACATTAACTATGTGTTTGAACCAAACACTACACACTGACTATTTTTTGACGTGAACTTGTTTTTAAGGTTGATTATTGTGATGGAATCTTCCATACACTCGATCAAAGTGAAGCCTAGAACCCAAAAAATCAGAAAGCAATCTGACACATGGTTTGTCTTATTTTGCACAGTGGCTTATTACATTGTACCTTTTATCAAGTACATTGTTCTTCTATTTTGTAACTATGTTGCAGCACAAAAATACATACAGATACGTATTTCTTAATTGCAGTGTTGATTGTGAAATTATATGTATGTACATCATGGACAGTCTCTTCAACCATAAAAAATACCAAACAAACTCCTCCTAGATGAGTTATTCAAGTTTCACGCGTGTTTAATCCATGATTTCATCAACGATCCTAAACATGGTTGGCACATAAGGAAATGAAATGACTCCAGCTTGCTATATTTTGTAGTCTATTAACATCATGTATGATGGTATTTTGATATGGACATCTATGGTAGTATTTATTATGTGTAGAACATATGAATGACATTTCGTATGAATATTTGCTCTGTACAAATATGGTATTAATCGCAATAGTTTTAGTTACCTATAATACTATTTTACTTGTTTCATACTAAAAAATTGGTGTAAATCACTTGATAAGCATGCCCCCATTAACACGCTAAAATAAATTAACAAGGTAACAAGTACAACTGGAAAATGTAATTTGTAAAAATCTCATTATTATTAAGACACCAACATCTGTAATTATCGTTAATGGAGAATGTATTTGCATTATTGAATAATGTAATTGATATAGAAGATAATGTAATTATAAACTTAACAATGTAATAATAACCTTAACAGAAACAACATGTACGTATTACCATAACAATCACAATGCCATTTAACCTAGTCCACAATCAACATTAAAATTAGTCCATAAACAAGAACATAAAGGAAAAAAAGTTTGACAACTACAACATCCCGCCTCATAGAATACATTAAGGATAAACAACATCCAATCAAAACACCCAAATTAATGAATTTCCACATCCTTGTTTGATCGAGATGTTACACCTGCGATGCTACAACTTCCCTGGTGACGTTTTCTTCCCTAAATCTTCTTCTTCATGACACTTCGCTGACTTCCTTTACCTCTCTTAACTACTGGATCATTTGAATTCGACGTCCCTTGGAACGAAGGTGTACGTGTGACCAATGTCAAACTGTTTGAAGACTCATCAATCCATTTCAAGACATTGGTGTAACAAGCCTCGTTTTTAGCAGCCAAGTCAGCAAAACCATGAAAGGATTTGCACATAACATTAGGGTTTTGTGCAAATAGGTCACTAAAAGATGGCCCAAATTTCAATTAGGTCACTCACCGAAATTTGGTATTGGAGATGATGTATTAATATATTTTGTGAAATACTTGAAGTTGGATTGTCTATATAAGTGACCAAATTATTTACTAAGACAACATTGAGTGACCTATTTGTGAATAAACATCAACTGTAATGTCCACGTCAAAATTTCAGCCCTAATGCTCAAATGCCACTTCAATCAAAATGACACGTGAGAATGTCCATATCATCAACATCATTGCATATCAGCTATGGTAATCGGAAAATTGGACCGAAGTGACACAATTGCTTACGATTGGAACATTTAGTGATGAAAATTGAAGTACTTTCTGGTGAGTTACCTAATTGCAATTTGGGCTATCTTCAGTGACCTATTTGCACAATACCACATAACATTATAATGTTGCTGCTTAATAGTTTAGGTCCATCCAACATAGCCGACCTTCACCCATGAGTAATTGATGATAAAAGATCTATAATACATTGTCATTTTGTAAGGCAGAAACCTATATAATGAATCTCAAACCTCCAGCTATAGTGGTCCGTACCAAACATACCAGCAGTACACACAATTTCTTTACTTTCTCCAGAAAATGAAATTGAAACAAATAAAAGATCTCATAACCTCTCTATCTTGAATTCATACGAAACCCAGATCCACATTATTAACAACATATGGAATTAACAAAAACCGAAATGATTAAGAAAATAAAAAGATCTAAATGTTTATATCGCCACTGGAAGCTTGAAACATATGAAAAACACACCATCGAAACCTAAAAAAATCTTTGTCTTTGTATTACCTTAATGATTGCGATGGCGATGACACTGCCTTCACTCCGGATTCTTTTATTTCTCATAAAAAAAAAACTTTAGATTGAACTAGGTGAGAGCTAGACTAAAGCAACCCATGTCCAACCATGGTAAAAAGCTTTAGTTAACATAAAAAGAGCGAGAAGTGGGAATTGCTAGAATTAGGTTTTTCTTACAAAACAATTACTTTGACTTTTTTTTTACAAATTTATGTGGCATGATGACTTGTCATGCCACATAAATTATATACACTTATGGAAGCTTAGTTTAGGGATGAATATCATTTTTCTTTTTTATTTGTTTCTTATTTTTCAATGAGTTGGCTTAATTCTGAATTTTTTGTAATTATTGTAATTTTTCCATTTGTGAAAATAATGATATTGGATTCTTTTTTTTATGGAGACCTTCTTTGATATCATGGGAGCGCGTGCAAGTAGCAATGACCTCATACACTTGTTCTTTAAAAAAAAATTGTCAATTCTCAATAGATAGCCTTAAATCGTGAATTTATTGTAATTATAAGTACTCCTTCCGTCCTATTTTGATTGTCCCCTTCACTTTTTCACACAGTTTAAGAAAGTATTTAGTTTCCTTTTAATTTGACGTTTATACCCTTATCTATAATGACAAATACTTTCGCATCATAAAAAGTTAATTAATGTGCATGCTTATTGAGTCAATTGTTGAGCTTTTCAAGTTAAGGGTAAAATGAAAAAAAAATTAGCTTTCATTGATTGAAATTGACATGTATTTTGGGACATCCCAAAAAGAAATAAATGAGAATTAAAATGGGACGGAGGGAGTACATTTTTTTCATTTATGAAATTGATGTCATTAAATTCATTTAATTTTCTAATGCAAAAGCTTCTTGGTAGAGCGTGCAAGTTGAGTTGGCTAAAACATTAATTTATTGGAATTGTTAACAATTTTTCTATTTATGAATTTAATGAAATTAATGCCATTTATTTTTTCTATGGGTAATCTTCTTTGATATCATGGGAAGGCATGCGGATTGGGATTACAACACACACTTGTTTCCTTTTTTTGGTGCTAGCTTAAATCACGATTTATTATTAATTATTAGAATTTTCCATTTTTGAAACTTGACGACATTAAATACAACTTTTTTTAAGAAAAACAAATCGTTTCTGGTATCATGAGAGCCCGTTCTAATCATATTGACTTGATACACATACACTTGTTCCTTTAATTATTTATTTTTTAAATTTAATTAATTAAGAATTCCACATGACAATCATAATATGAGCATGATTACTGACTGATGCGGCATATCTAACATTTCAGTATACTTTTTCTAGGGACGTGTTATGGTCACATCTACCATTTGGGCGATATTATAAACCGCCTCGATGAAGCGCTTTCGTTGGTCCACGTATTGTGGGACTACCTCTAACAATTAAACATGTAAACATTTAAAAAAAATGCTTTACTGTTATGCCAAAAGACCAGGACTAACGATGGATTAAAATTACTAACAGCATCATTAGTGTGTAATTACCAAAATGGGCTAGGATTTTACCCTATTTATAATATCATTTCATGGTTCTCTCCTTCGAGAATTGATCGACTATGATACATATTTTCAACTTCCATTTCTTCTCAGAGAAGTTGTTCTCTTCGTGATCGTTCTCCATTCCTTTGGTTGAAAATTCGAACATGAAGATGGCACCAGTGTCGTCCAGGTTAGGGTTTTCCTCTTCTGCCTAACATTTTTAGCGAGGATGTACAATACAAAAACATCTCATTTTATTGCATATAGATTAAAATATTTAAAATGAGTCATCTTAATACATTGTCGATAACTTGGTGTCAATGCTAAATTTTCCCCGAATGTATTTTAATGCTCAAATAAGTAAAAATGCTTAAGGAAATAATGCAAATATACATGGTTCAAAAACTTATCTACATCCACGGGATGGTCTGATATTTTATTAAGTAATCAACTGTGTTACAAATCAGAGATTGATAGGTTTTTATAGGCTTGGGGGAGTTAACCGTCTTTGGTAACTCCTGTGATAGCTGCTCCTGGAAGTTGCAATTTCTAGATAATTTCTTTTAGCTAAGAACCTTTAACCTTTGAATTATTCACTCCACAAATACCCCTAGCCATTTTATTTAACCTAAAATAATTTAGAATAAATATAAAGACCTTTTAGGTTTTTTCAACAAATTGTTTCCCAATAGGATTCTTCACATGTCCTATAAATAGCTACACATTTTAGCAAAAAACTTTTTTCTCCCCATATGCTTCAAAATCATCTCCCTTATCCTCTTCAAGAGGTAATCTTTTTTCTCTGTTATTTCTTTTTTATAATATTTTTATTTTTTAAAGTAATTGGCTAGACCCCCCAAGGTGGTTTGACACTGCCCAGCTCCAGGTTATCGCGGGGGACTGGTTTGGCCGGACCTACTTGGGGGTCCAGCATTGGCAACACAAGGCCCCTGAGCGGCCTAGTCATGCCAGACCCCCCAAAAGGGTCCAACACTACCCGATACCAGGTCCCCATAGGAGCCTGGTCTTGTTGAACCCCCTAACAGGTCCGACACTGCCTAGCACCAACCCTCGTGGGAGGCCTGGCTCTAGTTTGACCATCTAGGGGTCCGACGCTGACACATTGGCGGAACCTAACACTTTTGGGCTTTTCTTTCTAATGGAATCACTAATCTGATTCTTACATCGTTGATCCTGTAGGATTTGGCATGGGTAAGCTTAAAGACCTGTTATTTTCTCAGGAAAAAATAGCCGCTTTTAAAGTTGTGCATCATATTTTGCTTCCTTACATATTCCGGCTCCATTTAATGATGATAGAGATTCTAGTTGCAATGGTTGCAATTGAGTTATGGTTTCAGTATTCATACTATTGGAGTCCAAAATTTGTATTCCATTCCCGCCTCTTCTCTATGAATTCTTTATTTCACAGACCTTCATCATTTGGAGTTGGCTCTGAATGCTTATCGGATCCTTGGAGGTGAGGTGCATATGAAAACATTTTTTAAGAGAGTTTGCATAGTGATAGGTGTTCTTTGTTGCTACTCAATCCTGAAAGACAAGCTCAAATGGGAAGTATTATCTCTCCCCAAAGTGTGAGTATGCATTGATTCACTATCTTTTTTCTTCAAATAAAGACGTGGATTATATGCTCGTCTCTAGGCACTGGAGCAGCTACACCTCTCGCAAAGTGGAGCCTTTAGGTATGACACCTTTCCTTCTTTTTTGCTTTCTTGTGGTGCGCTTACTTACTAAATTTTTAATTTGTTATTATCCACAGGTAGTCTTCCCACGCTTTTGGAGGATCTTAGTGAGGTCGTGCAAGAGGTTCCTGATGATTCTTATGCTTCCTTGATACCTGCTAGAAAGTTTTGGAGATCTGCTCCAGTACTATTTTGCAGCAAGCCATCTTATCGTGGCTTTGCTTGTCTTCTTCTTGGCACAACTATCGATGAAGCAAGTAGGCATTTTAAAGTACCCTCAGTCAATCATAGGCAAAAGCACAAGTGGAAACGTCATTCTTCATCAACTATCATTCCTCCTATCATGATGTCCACGAGTGTTTTGAACTTCATTAATTCCCTCTGCCTAAGACTTTCTCTTGGAAGGGAGATTCACGGGATTTGAAGAAGAACTCATTTTTTAGCACCCTTTTTTCCTTTACCTAAGACCTATTTATAGGCATAGGAAATCCGACAATTAAGTCATTCTAGGAAACTCTCGATACGTGAGTAATAACTATAGGAACGGTTATATGGCAGTTCATATATAATGTCCCCTAGTTGAGGAGAAGTGGGAATTTAAAGTTGCTCCCTTTTCAACTATCCCTGAGTAAAGGTTGCATTATTAACAATTTGATTCATACCTCAACCAAGACTAACTTAGTCTTGTTTTCCTAGAGCTGAGATTCTCTAGCAGAAGCTCATTAGACCTTTGATAAGTTGGCTTAAGCCTGAATAAGTGATCAATCTGCTAAGTATAAAGGTATTCAATTGAAAATGGATGACAAGTAAACTACATAGTTAAATGAAGAAAGACTTATTCTTTTATTGATGGTGATAAGATGCCAATGGCTTAATATAGCCATAATCGGTATTACACATAGAATTTCCTTAAGTTGGAAACATTCCAAGTCTCATGGAAACTTCTCCATCTTGTATGACTAACCTGTAGGCTCCTTGCCTTGACATTTTTATTGTAAGATCGATAAAGCACTTGTTGATAAGCTGCTAGATGTACCATAGCCTAATCCCTTTTTTCCTACAGTAAGTCTATGTTGCACTCCATTGAAAGGTTATTATTTACCTTCTTCAAACACTAGCATTCTGAGGATCGAAAGACCTACTTCCAAAGGAATGATAACCTCAGCTCCGTAGGCCAAAGAAAATGGGGACTCCTCCGTGGATCTATAAGGTGTGGTCTAATATGCCTATAAAACGGATGAAAGCTCATCCTCCTATCTTCCCTTGGACGATTCCAATCTTTTTTTTGTTCCATCTAGGATGATCTTGTTGGATGCCTCTGCCTAGCCATTAGACTGCGGGTAGGTTGGAGTAGAGTAAAGATTCTTTATCCTATAGCCTCCATAAAATTCTTTCAATTTGGGGCTGGAGAATTGAGTTCCATTATCACTTATCAAGGCATTGGAATTTTTAACCTAGTTATAATATTTTCCCAAATGAACTTTATGTTTTCAGCATCTCGGATTGTTACCAAGGGCTTTGTCTCGATCCATTTTGTGAAGTAATCAGTGGCAGTAATCAGGAATCTTCTATTGCCGGTAGCTTGAGTGAATGGTCCAACAATGTCCAACCCCCACTAGGAAATTGTAAGAGGACAAAGGTCTCTAGCTGGTTGGTAGGGAATTAGTGCAAACTTCTGGCATTTTTCACATCTTCTCATATACTGCAAAGTGTCCTTCTGCATGTATAGCCACTAGAAGGCTTAGGTGATTTCATTAAATTCAAGTGATCATCCTACTGCATGTGCTCCACAAGAACCTTTATGAATCTCATACAGTAAGTCCTACACTCTACTTGGATGAACATATAACAGGTAAGGACCTGAAAAGACCTCTTAGAGAGTTTATAGTTAGGAGATACCCAAAAAATGTGCTACTTTAAATGTCAGCTTTATGGCTTTCTTCTTATCTTCAGGAATAATGTCTTCTTGTAAATAAGTGATGATAAAATCCATCCAACTCAATGCCTCCTCTTCCGCATACCATATCACTTCCAGTGGTTCTTCAATGCTTGGTCACTCTAGCACTTGTACCTCAATAATCCTCTTCACCCCCAGTTGATCGACTGAGGCAAGAGTAGCTAAGGTGTCAGGATGTTCATTATGATCTCTTGGAATTTGAAATATCTTATATTCGTGAAATTAGCCGAGTAACTCCTTAATGCTTTCCATGTATGCTACCATAGTTACCATTTTGCAGTGTAGGTTCTGGTTAGTTGATTGACTTCCAATTGAGAATCTAAATAAATCACCAACTCTTTTGCCCCAAGCTTTGGAGCATTTGGTACTCCTTGAAACAAAGCCTCATATTCTACTTCATTGTTTGTTGTTGGGAACCTTAATTGTATAGTCATCTTCAGCACTTTGCCTTCTGGTGCTATAAGCACAATTCCCATTTCAGAGCCATCTTGTTGTAGAACCACCAACCTGTAATTCCCAAGGATGAGTAGTAGTTCCTGTACCTTCCACACATTTGGTTACCTTTCTCAGGTTGCTACTCCATGCTAAATTCTGAAACAAAATATGCTACCACTACAGCTTTAATGGTGGTCCTCGGGACAAAATGTAGATCATATTGTGCCAACTCAACTTACCACTTGGCAACTTTTCTGGACATGTATGCTTTACTTAACAATGTCTTCAATGGATATTCAGTCACCATCTCTACTGGATATGCTTGGAAATCATGGTTTAATTTTCTAGAAGCCATCACTAATGCTAAGAGAAGTTTCTCTAGAGGCGAGTATCTTGTCTCGAAATCCAACATTGTTTTTCTTACATATTAGACTAGATACTAGATCTTTTCCTCCTATCTTAGGATCACGTGCTAACAGCATGGTTTGATACTGCAAAGTATAACTGAAATGTGACTCTAGGCTTGGGTATGGACAACAATTGTGGCTTTTGCAAGTAATTTTTAAAATCAAGAAATGCTACCTCACAATCTTCATGCCATTGGAAAGATCCGACAGACTTAAATAGCCTGAAGAAATGACTAAATATATCTGAGGACCTAATAATGAACCTGTTTAATACCGCAACAGTCCTAGTTAGTTTCTGTATCTCCTTCACCCTGGTAGGCTACTCCAAACATTGAATTACCTTAATCTATGTTGGGTCAGTCTCAATTCCTCGTTGAGTGACAAAATGGCCTACGAATTTTCCCGTGCCAACTCCAAAGGCTCATTGGCTAGCAATTAATTTAAGATTTTTTCCCTTAAGACATCGAACACCTCCTAAAGGTGCATCAGGTGGTCCTACATGACTTTCTCTTCAATACCATGACATCTTTATAAACGTCCATTGTTTTTCCAATGATAGGTCCAAAGAGCTTTGTCAGCATCCTCTGGATTATGGCACCTGCATGCTTTAATCCAAAATGAATTACTTGGTAGCAGAATATTCCTTCAGGTGTAATAATAAAGTCTTCTCCTGATCTAACAAATGCACTGGGATTTGTTGATACCCTCCGATATGCGTCGAAAAAGCTCATTCGTGCCATTCTAAATGTTGAATCAACTAACTGATTGATTTTCTAAAGTAGAAACAAATCCTTCGAACATGCCTGGTTTTAAATCAATGAAGTCGAAACACACTCTCCACTTCCCATCTTTCTTTCGAACTACTATCATATTGGAGAGCCACTCAGGATAGTGAACCTCCCTTATGGCTTTTGCTTCCAGAAAATTCTCCACCTCCTTAGCCATAACTTTTGTGTGCTGAACTACTAACCTACTACCTTTTTGAATCACTAGCTTAAAGCCTGCCTTGACATTCAGCCTCTAGATTGCCAATTTTGTATCCAACCCTGGCATCTCATAAGGGGTCTATATGAACTTTACCAAATTCTTCCTCAACATCCCAATTAGGGACTCCTTATCTAGTATAGGGAGATTATTTGATACTATAAAGTATCTATTTAGAGTTTCTCGTGTGATTAGTACTCTTTCTAGATCCTTTATATACTTAGTGGAAGATTCTTTTCTGATTTCCTACAAGACTGGAGCTTCGTCCTCCATCATCGTTATTCTTCCAATCGATTTTGCTTTTGCCATGAAATAGTCCTTTGAAGTAACCCGATCCCCTCTTATTTCTACCATTTTTCCCAGCAAGGGAATTTGAGCATCTGATGGTAAGAGGAAGGTACAACTTTAATAAAGTGAAGCCAAGTCCTTCCTATGATTGCATTATATGTTGGAGAAGATCAATGACAAGGAAATCTACTTCAACTATTTTAAGACCTGCTGTAACTAGCATTCATTTCCTCTTGAGTGGCCATAAAAGGATTGCACTAAGCCTGATCAGATGTGTTAGGACAGAAATTAGATCTTTATGAGTCTTTCTTAACTTCTAGAAGAGTGAATAATACATGATCTCTACGGAGCTACCTTGGTCTACCATTATTCTCTTCGCTGTTGCCACTCTAACTTGCAAAAAAATAACAAAAGCATCATTATATGGGAAAACTACATTTGCTGCATCTTCCTTAGTAAATGCTATTGTGGTTGCCTCCCATTCGCCTCTTTGTTCCCAACTTAGGATTAAAGTCCATTTGCATAACTTATTGTTGATGTCGAGCCCTCCTATATTCTGGCCTCATCATTCTCTATAATGAGTTGAACGTCTGGCACCAACATGTCAATGAAGTTAACTACATAATGTGAAAATTATCCTTGCTTTTTTGGCCTACATTCGGCCTTCGTTTCTACAGTATACTTCTCTTTATCAAAGAATTCCTTAAGATGCTCCTGACGTACCAGGTCTTTTAGGTGCCGTTTGAACTCCCTATAGTCTTCCATCCTGTGGCCCTCATCCTCATGATAGGAACACTACTTAGATTGTTTTCATGTGGATGGATCCCTCGACATATTATTTGGACATCGCGAGAATGGCTTGTCTGAAATATGAAGCAAAATTTGAAAGATTGGGTCGTTGAATATTGTCTTCACTACTTCATACAAACTGGGCTTCGGTGTAACACCTCGAACCTTTGGATAACCTATTGTGGTAAGGTAGGTGATGTCATGTGTAAGATAGGTGACATCATATATGACTTAATTGGATCAGAACATTTTTCAAAAATTTTATAGGAGAAATAAAAATTACAGGCGTAAGTGGAGTTGGAATCATGGTTAAAATGAAATTAATATAATTTTTAGTTGTGAAGGTTTAATCGATAAAGTAAGGGCAAGATTGTAAAAATTAGATGGCTTTCAGGTAATTTTAGAATAAGGGCAGAGACAAAACTATAAAAGAAAAATTACTAAAATAATGGATAAAATAATATAAATGCATGTAAATCGAGGCCGGAGGAAACCCTAGAACCAGAGAAAAGACATGAAAGAGACGACAACTAGGAAGTGACTTGATATCAGAGACAGCGACCAAAGTGACACCGAAATGATGAGCTTGAAGAGAGGAGTCCAACCGCACCATTTTTGAACGAAAAGGAGTTGACGATGGCTGTCAACGGAGGGGAAGAAGCGCGTGGTGCCGCCACCTTAAGGACGTCGATCTGTCGTATTCTGGCCACCGTTCAGGTATATACCACCATCGCTAGACTCGTCGTCGCACCGTTTACCTAATTCTGAACACCGTGAGGTCCACCGCCCCTTAATCGGCGGTGACCCATAATTGCCAGGAACCGGGTCTGCTAGACTCGCGAGCAGGGACAACCAGGTTGAGCTGACCCGATTGGTTTTAATTTAATTTATTAATAGTTAATGTAATTAGTTGTTTCAAGTTAATTATATTAAGATAATGGTATTAATAAATAAGTTAAATAAAAGACAATGATATTAATAAATGAATTAAAAACAGTAGGATTAACAAATTATTATGTATGTTGTATGGATATGTTAGACCAGTTAAGAGTGACCACTGGGTCGAGCTGTCCTTGTTAGATATTATTTTGATTAATTTATTTTTATAAGTTAATTATATTAAGTTAATGATAATAATAAAATAAATTGATTAAAAGATAATAGTATTGATAAATGAATTAAAGATTGTGGGATTAATAAATAATTATGAGTATTGTATGGGTTTCAAGAACTTATCTTTGTAATTAAATTATCAGGATTACGGGAGCACATTGTAGTAAGTAATACTCAATTGTATTACGAAACAATGCAATTTATAGATTGTATGTGCTATTGTATGTGTAATTTGTTTGGATATTGATATGTATTTGATTGGAATTCTATGATGAGTTATATGTGAATTGTGATATGAATAATTCATTTATGTCATAATAGTATTGAAGGTGTTGTTTGGTGACCGTGATTAGATGACTGAACTGTTAATGTATTTTTGTGTAGAGTGTAATGTGTACTGTTATGTGCTTGAACTGAATATGGTGATGAAACTGATAGGATGACGATTTTGATGTTCATAAAAGTGATTTGTTACATCTAATTTACTGATGTATTAAACATCGTCCATAAGCACGATACATTGTATTACATGAAAAGGAAAAGTTCAGTTTAAGGAAAAAATATTTTTATGAACCAGGTATTACTGATACAGAGAGGGTGTACTAGAAAAAGAAAGGTTTATGAGCTACTGTTAAATGAAAATAAAATGAAAAGAAAAATGAACCAAGGATACAAATGTTAACTGGATGTGCTCTATGATAGGGCATTAGATACAAATCCCGACCGGTTGCTTTATGGTAGTTTACCTCGGTTAAGGGCCCAAGTACTGAAAGAATGATTTTAAATGGTTGACTATTTTTGTCTAATGATGATGTTCACATGCATTGGTGCATAAGTATTACTTGTTGGGCCTAAACTCACTATGTTCTGTGATACAAGTACTAAATCCTTTGATGATTATTCTAACTTAGGAGTTGATGGCGCCAGGGATCCATGAGAAGGATGTTCATGTGGGGAAGTTAGGTTTTGATAGTCCATGACAAGAATATTAATTTTTATTTGAGCTTTAGAGTTGTTGCTAGTATTTCAGATTGTCGTGATTAAACAAAAGTTCATAAAACGAGGTCAAGAAATATGTATTGTACATTAATGATTTAATTACCATTGTGAGATTATAATTGTTAAATGCTCATCGGTATTAAGATGATTGATTTGAGTTATTTAATGAGTTTAGTTAATTAGAGGTAGATGATGCTTAGCTATAGCATTAATTGGATTCTCCTTATCTATAGAATTAGGTAGTAGTGATGGATTGGGATGTAATACAAGTAGCGTTCTGTACTACGAGCTCGAAAATTAAAGTTTCATGGGACAGGGCATTACATTCGGGCTCATCTTTGAATCCTTCTCTCCAAGTCTTATTCTTAAACCTTGAATTTTCCTTTTCCTAGGTCCCCTCCTAGGAGCGAAACTACTGATCCCCTTGCTTGTCTTCTTCCAGCTTGACATACTGCATAATTTTGCCTGAAAGTGCAGACATGCTCTTTGGTAGGGCCATCATCAAACTTGAAATCACTAGGCTAACACAAGAGGGGGGGAGGGGGTGAATTGTGTTTCCAAAAAACTAAGTATAACCCCAAATGCTAACACAAACCCTAAACTCAAAAAATGATTAAAACTTGACTTGTAAATGCACCTAAAATGGAAGTCTTGACCTCACTAAGAAATTCAATGCCAATGTCTAATTTTAATTGATTCAATGAATGAATGATAATGTATATGATATTAGATGATCCGATGGAGCACTTAATCACCAAAACAAGTCAAGTACCACAATGTAATGTCAATAATACAAATCTGTGTACTAGTCGGGTAAATGCTATTTGACCTAGGCAAGCAGCTCGGAATGTAACGAAATTTCGTATGCAATATCAAAAACTTTAATGAACACAATATCAAAAATTCAGATCAAAATTCGAACTCTAGCTATATGAACAGGAGACGGAAAAATTGGTATTCCAGAAAATTAACAATAAAAAATATACCTAGAATCCACTAATCACAAGTTGTTCAATCACAAGCAATATCCCAACAAACAATGGCAGGAAGCAACACCCTAATATCAATTTCTAAAGCACACACAAGCAAATATAATCAATATCAATTCAAATCAACTCAAGACAGCAAGTATTAATTCAAAACACAGCAAGTAACAAATATAGCAATCAAAGCAAGTAAAGAGTGTGCACAAGGATATATAGTGGTTCGGTGAGCACACCTACATCCACTACCTAAGCCCTCAAGCTTAGGATTTCCACAATCCACTAAAGGATGTTGGTTTTGCAAGTTCACCAACCAACTTAGGGTTTTCAAGAACACCCCAAACTTCTCACAACCAAGGTTTGAAGAACACCTTGAACTAGGGTTTCGCAAGTTCTACCCCAAACTTCACATAGCCTCTCAAAAGTAATGCCCAAAAAGGGAACTTTTACAAGTGTTTGGTTCAAGGTTCTCACTAGATTAGCTCAAGGCTAGAGGGTTGAGAACTCACAAGAACAAAAGTAGTAACTCACGGGTAGGATGAAATTTTGGCTCAATATGTGGCTATCTCTCTCCTAAAATTTCACACAAAACTCCGAAGATATGTAGATGAAGAATGGAGAAGCTTTGTTGAAGAAGATGAACTTGAACACCCAAATCTGACTCCACGGGGTTCTCTTTAAAGATGGTGTTCAAGAATTTGTTTTGATCTCTTGAAATGATGAAAGTTGACTTGAATGCTTGTACACACAATAGCTCAAAGAGATCTTGAGGAAGAAGGCTTGAATCAAGAAGATGAAGTTGAGAGCAAGTAGTCTTGAATAGTTAGTCAAACTTTTGCAAAAGCTTCTTCCACACACTAGACGTTGCTGCCCCCTATTTTTCATTCCAAACAAAACACAAACTTAGCCATTGGATCAACACCTCTTCAAATCTTGGCCTTTCATTTTCTATAAAATCTGGACCCTTCATTAATTCAACCACTCTAATCTCAGCCTTTCTTTAATTCAACCACTCCAAACCAATCCTTCAAAAATATTGTCATTGGCATCATTTTGTCAAGAGTTCTCATTTTGAGTTGCACCTTGTTTGGATCAATCAAATGAGTCTTCTTCATGAAGCAACTCTTTCTCAAGGAATGCCAAACAAGTCCATCTTAGATTCTGGAAAATATAATAACTTTATGTCATCTTGTCCCTCCCTTGTCTCCATAGTCAAGTGTTAGGCACAATACCAACCAAGTATTTCAAACTTGTATTCCCACTTCTTTCTTGACTCCAAGAAAAAATGAGAAGACTTGTGGAAGCTCTTGAAATAATTCTCCAGCAATAATAACACTAAGCACATGGCTGGAACTATTTCTTGCACACAAAGTATTAACCTTGACTCAAATAGGGTTGACCATGACAAAGCTTGTCCAAATGAGCTTCAAATCATGATGCACGAATTTCCTCAATTAAATAAGCTTAATAATAATTTAAATCGGCTCATAATGATCAATTGATTAAACCTACAAAAAGAATAGATGACAAAGCATCCCATTTTTTGCTTGTAAGCTCAAAGAGCTTCAATGCTTGCACTTGGGTTAACCAATATGATATAAGCTCAATAAAATTCTAGTAAGCACATGATAAATCAATTTATCCATACAAGAATCTGCATACAAAATTTGACTTATAATTGAGGTCGTTTGGTCATTCAATTTGATCATGCAAATCTCAACTAGGCTAGTTTCACAACTACACTAGTGAATTAATTTCAACTGACAAATTAAATATGATAGACTTAAAATTGACCTGAAAATATTTCAAAATGAAAAATTCCAGAGTGTATCAAATAATTTTCTAAACAAGAATCAAGTCAATCAGAGATCATATGAATAAGTTATGACAATTTTTGTACTGCGAAAATGAACAAGTCTAAAATCATCAAATTCATATCAAATATGATCAAACATAATTCCAAAGATATATAATGAAGCTTAAACTATTAGATAAAATACATTTCATGATTTATCCAAATTCATCTAAAGTTAAGCACAATCAAATAGTCCAATACATATTTTTGTATCAAAACACAAATGTAGGACATATGGTCCAACAAAACTCTCTCGCAGGTTATGCTCCCATGGGAGTCCAAGCCGAAACGTATTCACTACACTTTTTCATCGCAATCATCGATATCTACTTAAGTATCAAAATACCTGGCTGCATAAGCCCGAAGCGATTTCAACTTTTTTAGATGTAAAGTAAACAGTCTATCTGTAATATCCTGAACCCAATTTTTGGAAAAATGATTTTTAAAATTTAATATTTTTAATAAATACTACATGATTTTAAAAGAATATTGGCGCAAAAATCACTTATATGGGAGTTGAATTTGAATTATTATGAATTTTGGAAGTTTAAGTAATTATTATAGAAACGAGGGGCAAAAAGGTAATTTCACTTGAAAATAAACCCATATATCTTCTTCTTCGTCAGCCATCACCCGTGAGTTGTAAAAGGTTTGAGGGAAAAATGGGTTTTTATGATTTCTTCACCAATTGAGGTGTGTGAGGTATCAAAACGAAGATTGTAGAGAGTTGAACAAAACTCAAGTGGTATTGTAGTCAACGGAGCACCGTAGGCGGCAAAATCAGGAAGCGAAAGTTGCATTTTTTTGTGACTTTCGAGCTCAATCACATCTTCAATTTGATGTGTGGTTCGCCAGCTAATGTTCACCGAAATCGTCGGTTTCAACGGCGGCAGTGGTTGTACCACTGTTGACCCGAGTTGACTGGGTTTGACTTTTGGCCCGATTTGACTATTTTTGACTGGATTGACCAATTTTGACTATTTAAGTTGACTTTTATGTATTTTAACTATGTCGGGTATACGTACCCATATTTCGATGTAGGAGACTGATTTAGGGATTTTGGGTTCGGATTTCGGTGAGTTGGGTACGTACCTGGAGATCGGAATGAGGTGGGTACATCCTAGGGGACGCTCTTCGATGTAGGCGATGCTATCGAGTACCTTATATAGCCTTGATCCTCATCTATTATGGGGACTACCTAGACTAGGAGACACCTTGCGGGGATCAGGGTGGGTCCAAGGGAGGATTTACTAATGTTATATGGATTTGAGTTTGATTATGATTGAGTACTGATTTGAGAGATGTACTTGAAGATGGTAGTGGTAGAGCCTACTCGGTGTCTACCCTGTAGATTGATGATTTTGATGATGTTTATGATGGATCGATTTTTCGGAGATTTTATATCCTATCAGTATACCACTTCATGATTTCCTTTATACTTTCTATATCTTACATGTTTTCTTACTTTATCTCTGATTTATTGGAGTTCGGTAGTACTGGAGGGTATCACCATTTGAGTTTCTATTCATTCTACTTATACTTCTTGAGTTCTTCATTATGTTTATTTCGATGATTGATATTTCTCCATATCACTACTGAGCTTTGTGGCTCATCCCTTTCATTCACATTTTTTTGTAGGTGAGATAACCGGAGTGGATGATCAGCATAGAGATGCATGATACGTGATGGGTAGCTGCTATGTGGATATTTGTGTATGTTTAGTATATATTTTCCATTTCTATGATGTTTTGGATTTTTCACTATTGACTCCGATTTGCATGTCACAGTATGTTAGGATTTCCATTGGGATTTATCTATATATGTGTGGGTACTTATGTAGACAGATTGATGATTCATAGTAGCTTGGATAGATATTTGGTTTAAATTCGGTTCGGGGAACGGAGGGGTTCCCTGCCTGTCACGCCTCTAGGATTCATGGGTGCTCATCCGCACCTATGTGGGAGAGGGGCGTGACAGTTTGGTATCAGAGCAAGGTTATTTAGCTTTTGTGAGATTTATTTAGCTTTGGTAAGGTTTATTTAGCTTTTGGGAGGTTGTGCATTTTCTTTAGTTTTTCCCCAGCTACATATCATGCGCTTCTCGGCTGATCTGGTGAGGTCAAGTTGCCGATAACTCAGGAGGTTTTGGTCGTGCAAGGTCGAGATCGACGGGGTCACGGCCGTGTTGTTCATGATCAAGTAGTGGAGCAGGTACCGACTCAGGCAGCACTTATAGGTGTAGAGGGTGTAATAAAGACTTATGAGCAGCAGTATAAAGACATGACATGTATGATACAGACCATAGGTCAGGCGGTAGCAGCTTTAGCTTCACAGATTGAACCGCAACTTATTATCGACGCTCAGGGGCTAGCTCTTCCAGTGGCTATACCAGATTTTGTTTGTGCACCTGTTCAGTTACCACTTATCATTTAGTCAGGAGTAGGTCAGATCGTTCCACTGCAGACAGCACCACTAGCAGTTGACCCCTCCATCACTGAGTTAGCTCAGTTGACAAAGTCGAGATCCCTAGTGTATCGGGGAGTTGTAGATCCTAAGATGACCAAGGAGTAGTAGATCCTAAGGTGTTCAAGGATTGGTTGTGATAGTTGAGGAGACAGATGGTGACGCTTAGGATACAGGATGAGAAGAGAGTTGTATTGTCTTCAGCATTTTTAGAGGATGATGCTTATGTCTGGTGGGAGAGTATGACTATTGGTAGAGAGTGTATGGAGATGCCATGGCAAGAGTTTGAGACTCAATTCCTAGCATAGTATGTTCCCCAAGCCGTTCGCGTTGCAAAGGCCAAGGAGTTTTATAGTTGATTCAGGGGAAGGATATGACGGTGTCACAGTATCAGGCACGGTTTGAGGAGCTTGGTCGGTATAGAGAGGAGTACATTTTCGCTGAGAAGAAGACGATACTGAGGTTTCAGCGCGGGCTGAAACCCTGCATTGTAGAGTGTTTAGCTGGGATGATGGTTGGCACCTATCGGGAGTGCATTGACAAAGCACTTGATATAGAGAGGAGCATGGTTGATTCGTAAGATTATTGGGAGTAGTAGTAGTAGACAACGGACTGATGGTCAAAGATAGAGTCCCAAACAGAATTAGGAGTAGAGATTCCAGGACAGGAGGGTGGACCGTTGGAGTCAGGGTCAGCAGCAGAGTTCTCAGAGGCAAGGACAATAGGGTCCATGACAAGGATAGCAGGGGTCCGTGATAGGGACAACAGGGTCCGCGATAGGGACAAGGGTCCATATTAGGACTATATTGTTATGTGTGTGGTCATACTTGACATATGAGATCAGACTGTCCTATTGTGTTTCTATTGTGGACTACCAGGACATATCCAGATGGATTGTCCGAGGAGACGTGCATCACCATTAGGTAGAGGGCAGAGAGCCCCAACACCAGTAGCACCAGCACCTAGAGCTCTAATAGGCAGAGGGGCCAGACCTCCAACACCACCTATGAGACAGCAGTAGCAGCAGCAGAGATAGGGCCAGGGAGCCGGAGTTCATGCAATTGCACCCAAGCCAGCACCAGACTGTGATTTCATTGGAGGTAAAGTTCTACTTTTCAGTTCTTAGGCTCGTGTTTTATTTGATACTGGTGTCACACATTCGTTTATTTCTACAAGTTTTGTTGAGGTATTGGAGTTAGAGATTTCGGGTTTGGATAGGAGATTAGTAGTAGATTCTCTTTTGGGATCAGGTACCGTAGTGAGGGGCATCTGTAGAGGTTGTATCTTTCGATTCGCTGGCCATGAGTTTCGAGCAGACTTATATGTCATGGAGTTCACTGACTATGATGCGGTACATGGATTGGACTGGTTGACCGACCATGATATTGTCATAGATTGTATAGAGCGTAGGGTCATGCTGACATCACCATCTGGGCGAGTTAGTTTTTATGGGTCGCGGGTTATTACGTGTTCACACTTTTTCAACTACCCAAGATATTCTGACTACCTAGTGGCAAGCTTGACTTCTACATCGGATATTGAGGTTAGCACAGCTGTGCCAGTGGTAGAGGAGTACTTGGACGTGTTTCCTGAAGAGTTACCAGGGTTACCACCGTAACGAGAGAGTGACTTTGTGATTGAGTTATATCTGGGTAAAAACTCTATTTCTATTCCAAGGTATAGGATGGCTCCAGCAGAGTTCAGGGAGTTGGATAGGCAGTTGCGGGAGTTGTAGGGTCTAGGATTTATTAGACCCAGTACTTCACCATGGGGTGCTCCAGTCCTCTTCGTGAAGAAGAAAGACAAACCGATGCGGATGTGTGTAGGCAATTGAATAGGGTAACTATGAAAAACAAGTACCCGTTGCCAAGGATAATTGATATGTTTGATCAATTGAGAGGTAGTCATTATTACTACAAGATTGATCTCATGTCAGGTTATCACTAGCTTAGGATTCGGGAGGAGGACATATCGAAGACAACATTCCGTACTTGGTATGGCCATTATGAGTTCTTGGTCATGCCGTTTGGGCTAACCAATGCCCCAACAACTTTTATGAATTTGATGCATATGGTGTTTAGACAGTATCTTTACCAGTTTGTGATAGTATTCATCAATGACATATTAGTGTATTCGGCCACAAAGGAGAAGCATATGAGGGATTTGGAGATTGTATTGCTGACACTCAGGGAGCATCAGCTGTATGCCAAGCTGAGTAAGTGTGAGTTTTTTGGCTACTCAGGTGAGATTCTTGGGGCATGTGATATCCAGAGATAGAGTGGCGGTGGATTAGCATGTTATTACAGGAGGTTTATAGAGGGATTTTCATGGATTGCTGCACCAATGACTGAGTTGACGTGGAAGGGTGTTCCTTTCGCGTGGACTGATAGAAGTGAATAGACTTTTCATGAGCTAAAGACCCGACTCACATCCCCTCCAGCTCTGAGCATTTCAGACAGTGGTATAGGTTACCATGTATATTGTGATGCTTCAAGGATTGGATTAGGTTGCGTACTCATGCAGCAGGAGAGGGTGGTTGATATGCTTCACGACTATTGAAGCCACATGAGAGGAATTATCTCGTACATGTTTTGAAGTTGGCTGCTATAGTGTTCGCACTTAAGTAGTGGAGGCATTACCTTTATGGGGAGCAGTTTGAGGTGTATTTAGATCATAGGAGTTTACAACACTTATTCACACAGAAGCATCTGAATAAGAGGCAGCGAAGATGGATGAAATATATTAGAGATTATGATTTCTCATTACAGTATCATCCATGAAAGGCTAATATGGTGGGGGACGCCTTGAGTAGGAGGTTGGCAGTGGCATGATTGTCACGACGGGAGTTTGATTTGGTTGACACCATTGGGAAGTACCATTTAGATGTCGATGAAAGGGGTGATAGATGCTTCTTGAGGAGTTTGGTGAGCCGTCCAACACTAGTACATAAAGTGTTGGACGCACAACTCGGCGATGTGACTTTTGATGATATCGAGGATATGGATGGTTGGATTCGAGGTGCTGATGGAGGAGTTCATTTTAGAGGCCGACTGGTGGTTCCGGACGATGCTGAATTGAGAGGTGAGATACTTAGAGAGGCACACTATTCTCAGTTCGCGATACATCCTGGTGCTATTAGGATGTATTGAGATTTACGGAGACAATATTGGTGGAGCGAACTAAAGAGAGATGTGGCCCAGACTGTGATGAAATGCCATACCTATCAGCAGGTGATGGTAAAGCATAGGAGACCTCCTGGATTGTTACAGCCATTTCCATTTCCCGAGTGGAAGTGGGAGCATGTGTGTATGGAATTTGTGATGGCTTTACCAAGGACTGTGAGGAGACATGATGCCGTGTGGGTCGTTGTTGATAGATTGAAGAAGACTGTTCACTTTTTACTGATTCAGCAGACTAGCTTGGTGGAGGTACTTACTAGACTTTACATTCGAGAGGTCGTACGACTACATGGGGTATCCATGTCCATTATATTCGATAGGAATCCTCATTTCACTTCTCGCTTTTGGAGCAGCTTTTAGTACACTTAGGGGACGATGTTGAGTTTCAGTATAATGTTTCACCCATAGACTGAAGGGTAGAGTGAGAGGACTATGCAAATCTTGGAGGACAAGCTACGATCATGTGTTTTAGATTTCAGGGATGATTGGGAGACGCCCATTCCACTGGTAGAGTTTGTTTATAACAACTCCTATCAGAGTAGTATTCAGATGGCACCATTTGAGGCACGTTATGGTAGACCATGCAGGTCACCACTCTGTTGGTCAGAGGTTGGGGATAGACCTTTGTTGGGACCGGATTTAATTCGACAGACCACTGAGGTGGTATCAATTATTAGGCAGCGACTTCTGATGACCCGGTCACGTCAGAAGAGTTATGTAGATAGGAGGCGGAGGCCTTTAGAGTTTTAGGTGGGTGACCATGTATTCCTCAAGGTTAGTCCGATGCGAGGAATACAGCGTTTTGATAGATCGGGGAAGTTAGGCCCTCGGTTTATTGGACCTTTTGAAATCCTGGAGAAACTGGGGAGTTTGGCATATAGGTTGGCATTGCCACCACATTTATCAAGAGTTCACAGTGTGTTTCACGTTTTGGAATTGAGAAAGCTTATAAATTTATGGAACAATTCAGTAGAGTGTGTATCAGGTGAATTTGAAACAGTCTTAGCATGCTCACATCTACGTGACTTTACCAACTTAGAGCAATGAGGTTTTAATATGTCCTTTAACACCACACAAATGAAAGATAGACACAAATCCAAAATGATTATAATGCATGTGTCATATAGCCTGTAGGTAGCCTACGTGAACTGGTGGATGCATGCTACATGTAAGTTACATGAGCTTTTGATGCATTTATAGGCTGAGATGATGAAATAACAGGAGCTTTACCTTTATGTACCTGTTTGGAACCAATACCTATGTCTTCATCTTCAAGATTTTTTCCTTGAACAAACGATTTGAAATCTTTTCCAACTATTGTGACTCACCGATATATCTAAGTCCATTCCTAATTCCAGCTTGTCTCATCAAACCAAACAAGCTATCCAAATTACTGGTTCGTACCTGCAAAGTTTGAAACATAAAATATTTTGATAATTCACTTTGCAAGTTAGAAATTATACCTTGTAATTGTTGTATTTTTGCTTGATCATGATCCTGGTGCTTTTGCATCTCCTCAAGATTAGTGAGTAATTCAACTTCACGAACCAATCATTCTTGCAGATTGGTTTGTAATTGTAGTTTGGACTTATGAATTTTTTTTCAAAAGCTATCACTAGTTTATTATAAGCATCTTGAAGATCAACAATATCATCATTCAAATCTTCACTCAATTCACCATCAGACTCAGAATTCAGTTCCACATGGATTGACCCAGTGAATTCAACCAGTGTGCTATTGTCATCATCAGACTTGCCTTCTTCATTGTTACTTTCACTCTCACTAAATGTTGCCTTCATGGACACATTATTCTTCTTTTTGTTTGCACACTCATGCGACATATGCCCAAAATTGTGACATTCATAACATTAAAAAGTGGCTATGGATTACTTAGCTTTCGTCTCAAATTTTGATTTCAAATTAGCCTTGTCTGGAAGACTAGTCTTCCCCTTTTGCAGCTTGATATATTTTTTGAAATTTTTGGCTAATAAGACCAAACTCTCCTTGTCATCATCTGTGTCTTCTTGAATACACTTCAAAGCAACTCCTTTCAGCTTTTTAGTAATCCGAAAATTTGCTTCATATGTTTGTAAGGACCCCATAAGTTCTTCTACCTTGAGTATGTCAACATCCTTGCTTTCTTCAATGGTAGCCACCTTAGCTTGAAATCGGACTGGCAAGGAACGTAGAATTTTCTGAACTATTTTGGTGGGTGAGAGTTGTTCACGAAGTGCAAACATGAAATTCACTATATCATTCAACTTGGCATAAAATGATCAAAAGTCTCCTCTTCCTCCATTTGTAACATCTCAAAAGAAGGTCTTAATTTCTGTAATTTTGAAATTTTCACAGCTGGTGTACCTTCATGTGTAACTTCCAGAATATCTCATGCTTCTTTTGTTGTCTCATAATTTGCAATTCGTCTAAATTCCTCAAGACATACATGAGTGAACATAGCATTAAGTGCCCGATTGTTCCAGCCAACACTATCATATTCAGTAGTAGTCCAAGATGTTGTTGGTTTAAGAATGATCTTCTCTTCATCCTCTATAGTCGGTGGTGTCCATCCATGAATTACCAAAAATCAAACACGCTCATCTAGCATATTCTAGCCTTCTAGAAGGCATAGTGCTCACCATTGAAAAATGGAGCTTTGTTTCCATCACGATTAGTATCCATTATGAATAAGGATCTTCACCCAACACATAGAATGACCTCCTCTGATACCAATTGAAAATCTGAGTACTAACAGTAAATAAAGTGAGACACGCAATATTTATGAGGCAAACCCAATCCAAGGGAAAACCTGTGGTGTCTGTAACCACCAATCTTTGAAACAATCCACTATAACAAACGGGTTACAAGAATGTCCCTAGAGCAAGGATCCACATCACCTACACTAGTTTCTAGCTCGAATCACTTGACACACCCAACCACAAGTAGATCCACCACAACGATGCTCTAGAGTCGCATTGAAGTCTTTAAGCTCCGAGAACACACAATAATACCCTCAAAGTGTAATGCAAGAATGCATGAATTTTATCAAAATAAAAACTCGCTCAAAAAGACATGAAACTGTTTAGAATATGTGAGTTAAAAAACTTAGGGTTATTTGGTTAGCAAAGGCAATATATATGACATGTGTAGGAACCAAGAAAACCCTAATTGATGGCCTAAAGGATATGTATAATATTGAACCACGAAAATAGGAAAAGATTGTGTCCTAATCTTTGGAATCAAGGCCACAAAAGATAAGGAAAGACTTCCTTAAAGTGAGGAGATGATTATCTCTAAAAATACGAAAGAGATAAATCTAAATAAGAAGAGATAATCATTCCTAAAACAAACTTGATTTTATACCAATCAATCAATCTATCCAAATCAATTAATGAAATAAAATCAGTTAGCATTATCCAAATAAAAACATATCATGTAATTCTAGATGCACATTTTCAAAAGACTTTATGTTCATGTATGCTACATCAAAGTTACCTGAAATCGCAGTCAGCTCATGTAAGCTACATGTAGGTTATCTGAAATGGCAGTCAGCTCATGTAAGCTCCATACAGGTTATCTGACATCTTCATTTGACCTTTAGTTCACACGTAACTCTCATTCTATCCTACTGTGGATCCAAGCTATCCTAAACTAGGAAATCACATTGTTCAAGCATAGTGTCACATACATATTGCTAACAGGCTGTATCTTGGTGTGCTGCCAACGATATTTGTGGCCCGTTTGAGCAATGGTGTGCTTTAGTGAAGAAGGGAGCTTTGCAAAGGAAAGCATGGAAGTTATTATTTTATGTAGCTGTCTGGTCAATTCGGAAAGCCCATAATGTGCTAATCTTCAGAGATAAGCAAGTGATTTAGAAAGAGGTCACATCCCTTATCTTTCATCGATTTCAGGAACGGTCTCAGGTATTTCTTCCCTCAACATTTCACATAATATCACCTCTGGAATTCTCGATAATCTCTATTCACTCATTATAAAATAGGAGATCATCCAGGCACCACAATGGTTGGCAATCACCAAATATGGGGTTTCTTAAGTGGAATGTCGATGGGTCTAGTAATGGTAAAACTAGGCGAGCAGGTAAGAGGGGGCTGTTAAGAAATGAATCGAGGCAAGTCTTATACTATTTTAGCTATAATGTAGGAATTTGTGACTCCAATCAAGCTGAGTTCATGGCCATTCCAAAGGCATTGGAGCTATCTGCTTCTTCTCCCATTGTTAGGCAAACTAACATTATTCTGGAATATGATTCTTTGAATGTATGCGGCTTGGTTAATTCAAAGGGGAAGGTACCTTGGAAACTAAATTTTATTCATAACGCAGTTGGTAACTCAATGCTTTATCTCTAATCAATTTGTTTCACGCATATCCCATGGGAAATAAATGATGAGGCTGACATCCTGGCTTTAGAAAGAGTTCTTTTGCTGGAAGATAAGATTCGATGGTTCTGAGTTACGGTTTTAGGGCAGCAAGCATTATTGAAGTTTCATAGGGATGTTTTTCTTTTATTTCATGTTTATGATATGTAATTTTTTTTTTCCTGTTCTTGTTTCAGCCTTCTTCTGGAAGGCTTAACTATATGTTTGGTTTTCCTCCGCCTTGTGAGGGTGTTTATTTATATTAATCTTGAGGCTAAGCCTATTCTATAAAATAAAAAAACACATTTTACTTGTGTGAGTTCTTTAGTTAATAGTTCTGTTGTCGTTGAAATTACCGTGCTCCGTTACGTCTTATCTTTTTTACATCTAGTATGAGTGACTAAGGTGTGTTCTAATCCTTTCATATGAGATAATTGTCAAGTTTGGCCAAACGTTTCTAAACAGCATTTGCCGTTCGAGTCAAACACAACGTACTAGCTCGTGTTTGGAGAACCACATTCCTATGCATTTCGGCTAGCTTTAGACAAAATGCAGTTCAGCATCAAAAGAGGGACTAGGGTGTACATCAGTTCAGACCTTCACGCGAATCGACTCGAAGAAGGTCGACCAGTCTTCTCCGTCTGTGGAAAGGTACTGATTTGCCTCCCCATCTCTCTTTCTCTCTCTTTCTCCCTCTAGTCGTCTCTCAACTTCTCTCTTAACTCGTCTTTGTATCGATTTTGACAGTGTTCATGGATGAATAGACGAACGGCCGCTCCTCCACCTAATGCGAACAGGACAGGTACAAATCTGCTGCCTTCGTCTCCCTCGTATACCACTTGTAATTATTTGTTTGATTTGCTTGTATTATTGGATAATTTTTTCATCTAAGACATGGATGAATGTCTACGTTTCTGGACAGTGTGATTTCATGCTTCATATAGGAGAAATCGTTGCTCTTGTGCTTTTTCTTTCTTTGCCGGATTTGGAAACTAGTCAAATTTTAGTTTCTCTTTATAGCTGCATCGTTTAGTGACAGAGAAACCTGTATGTGTATCTGAGTATCATTAGTACTATAATTTGCTTAAAGCATCTTTGACTAGTCAAAATCACCATGCGAGACCATTACTCCTTCCCAGTGGCCTTTGAAATTTGATTTCCAGTATTTTTCTTTGATTGATGGATTACGTTCTGTTTTGCATATTATTCTTTCTTTCATTTTATGATAAAAATGTGCAGGGGAGTGGTCTTTTTCTAACGTATTGATGAGAAATCTCTCGTGAGGTCAAAGTCTTGCGCTTTGTATGAGCTACATTGAATGTACATTTCACTTATGTTTCAATCTTCATTTCGATAATGTCTCTGCTAGGTTGCTTGCCTCATTATGTCATATATATCATTAGATTCGTAAAACCAATCAAATATAAACATAATTTTTTCAATTTTGTTTAAAAATGTCTTGTACCCCAAAAGCTTAGGTCCTTATTTTAAGTCCTTATAAGAGAATTCCCATATATATATATATATATATTTGGGTTCTTGGTGGGTAATCGAATAAATAAATTTACTATCAAGTTAACATTTATGTAGATCTCTTTTTTTAAGGATAACATGAATGTAGTCTAGCCACGCTTAGATTAGTTTGTAGTTCAAAACTATTGCTCAACTTTATTATTAATTGTTTGTGCCTTGCTAATGTTCCAATTAATTGGTTGATACTATTCTAATGTTGAGGACATCCAGAAAATGTATTGAGTCCATGAGCTGTTTAATGGGGGTGCTATATCATAAAGTGGCATTGTCGTTGCTATTTTTCTATGCCCATACTTGAGGGTTTCTTGTTCTTAGGCTTTTTTTTCACAGTATTAAATGTTTTGATTCTATCGTTAGGCCTACATTTGTTCACTTACTGTTTATGATTGTATGGATGCTATTAGTATGAGTACCCCCACCCCCCACGCCCTCCTACACAATCAAGTTCGGACAAGGCAAACTGGGACTCTGCTCAGACTAGAATTTTTGTGAATCTCTGTGTTGAACAAGTGAGGGCAAGGAGGAGGCCTGACTCTCATTTCAACAAGAAAGGTTAGCAGAAAATCGTAGCCGATTTTGCCGAGCAAATTGGTAAGCGCTATGATCAACCCCAGATGAAAAATAAATGGGACAATCTCAAGAAAGAGTACAAGTTGTGGAAAAATGAAGGACCCGAGAACTTGGAACAATTGGAGCTACTATTTGGTGGTCTTTGTCCGACCAGTGAATTTACTTACATACCTGGGTCATCATCTAGGCGAGGGGACGATGTAGAGCATCAACCGAGGACTAGCATTGGCGACAATATTCAGGTCAATTCCATTGACACCGGAGAGTCCACTTACACAAATTATGACAACACCAATGATGTTGAGGTTGAAATAAATAGCCCCTCAATTACGCCAGTTCGACAGAGGTGAAGGTCGCTCACACCTACGTCTCGCTGCAAGAAGAAGCATAAGGCAGCTGATGTACGTGCTGACATCAGTGCGTCACTAGACAAGTTAGTTTCTGTTGTCAACAGCAAAACAAATTCAATTGCAAGTGTACCTGAGGGAGGGAATAAGGCTGAGATTGTTGATTGCTTGCGGATTCTTGAGGACATTCTAGAGGTGGCAAGTGGGGGACCCTTGTTGGATTTCGTTTTGTTGCTTTTTCAGAATAAGGTGAAGAGTGAGTACTTCACCATTATCTACCGCAAGGATTGGAGGTTCAACTGGCTGCTTGCTGAGTTCAAGAAATAGGGGGTGGTGCTACTAACAACTGAAAGCGGACATGAAGAGTTTTTTTTACATTTACTACTTACCTTGAACTTTACAGTTTACTGGACTTTGTTGAGGGACTTTATTTACTTCTTTTATCAGCTTTTTATTGGGATTTTTTAAGCTTTGTTTGTACTGGACTTTTTTTAATCACTTTGGACAGTTTTGTATGGACTTATTAAGCTTTGTTTTTACTGGAGTTCGTTTAATTATGAGTTTTGTATTGAAATTAAAGAGCTATTTTTGCTAGACATGTGCAGGTTATGAGCTGTTTTTACTAGACTTTCTATATTTGTGAAAGGAATTGTTTAGGAAGCGTGAGCTGTTATTGCTATGTTTGGGATTTTTTAAGCTTTGTTTATACTGGACTTTGTATTGTGAATTGCCTTCTGGATCTTTATTTTTAATATGGCTTACAGTGTTGCCTATGTACTTGGGGTATGCATTTGTTTTGGTATTTCTGTTGATAGGAACATATAAGTTAATTTTGAATTGTAGCTAACCGAAAATTATTTTATCAAGTTATGGATAATAATGCTGATGAAAATGACCCGTATAATTTGGTTGACTTTGCGATTATCACGGTGGCGATGGCTGCTGCAAGTGAGTCTTTAGGTTCGGTAACGCGAGGACCTTCTCGGACATTGGCCCAAACATGGCGTAAGTATATAACTAAAGTGCCTTGATTTAAGGTCCATTCTACCATGGTTCTAGTATTCCGTTGGTTTACTCGGTCATAATGATTTCCCTACTCTTCTTCACATACTGTGTCAGCCACTTTAGGTTGGGAATTAGGGATAATTGGCGCATGGAACCACTTATATGATGAACCATTTGGGACACTATCCAGTCTTAGTTATGAATTAATCTTAGAATTGAACTTAGTTTGAGTTTAGGCTCTCAATTGCAACTTACATCCCTCTGCACTTCGTCACATGCAACTAACAATGAGTGGGATATCTTAGTTGGGCATTTAATTTAATAGTTTCATTATATGTAGACCAAATTAGAGAAAATCAATACAGATTATAGGTTAGTAAAGTGGGTGGTTTATTTGAGTGGTCAGGCATATATATTTTGCATCAGTTAACCAAATCAACCAACTACCATGAGCAATTGATTTGACACAAGAAGTGAGCATGCAAATAAAATAAAAATTGATTTGTCTTTTGCATTAGACCAAAAGGGACCCATGCAAAATATGTGTTTTGTAACTTTAATTTTTTTTCTTTTTTATAGTATTAGATTATTAGAAAAACTTTAAAAAAAACTGGTCAAAACTCTCCATTCAAATTCTTTTTAAACTTTTACTGTGGCTGTAAAAACAATTTCATTATTAGAGAATATTTCATGCTAAAGAATATATTCCTCGGCAGAGAATATCAATAATTATCTATGTCAAATTTGGTCTTTTGTTATTGGTGCTTATCTATTGAGGGTTCCCATTTTTTGAGTGTAAGGTGAGCCTGAACGCAATTCATAAGTCTTTCTTGGTTTCACGTGTTGTTGTTTTAGCAGCCTATTTCTTTTATCATCTCTAATGCACTTTAAAATTTTCAAGCCCATTGGCGAAGTTGTTTGATCATGGTGAGTTCATTGTTCTTTTATTTCCTCTTCCAATGTACTACGACATTATAAAGTTTATTATAATGGTGGTTTGCCAAAATATTGCAGGATGTGATACCCTTGCATGTGCGGTGTGTGCTATTATTTCTTTCACTTGTTGTTGACTACGACTGGTAAGTACATTTTCTTTGACATTTGTTTTTCATCCTTAAAGTTTGAAAGCTCGACTTTTGCAAGCAACGCCTTGCATGGAAGATATATTTTTCATGTTGGTCTACACCCATTTACTATTTACATGCATTTTGTTGGAAGAATCATATCATTCCATTGTTCCAGCTAAATTTTCTGTACCGGCTGCTATTATCCCCTGTGGATACAAAGTCAAACAAATGGACTATATATTTGACTTTCACTTGCCAACCGTTTCAATCGAGAAGGTTAGTACAGATATTAGCGGTTTATTTTTTAGAAGGTAATTTCCCTATGTTAGCGATTGCGTGCGCACTAAAGTTAAATTATATTGTTCTCATGATGACTTCATCACAAGCGAAACGAAGCAAGAAGACAATCTTATGGTTGAATCCGAGGAGAATATCGCAGATTATGTTAGAAGCGAATTTGAAAGCGATATGGTAAGATGTTTAATTCAAATAACATATGAATTTTTTTGTGTTAGGTTCAAATAAATATTCATTAATTTCTAATAGCATTTAATACATTTACAGGTGTTCAAATTACGCCAATCATTGATCGATTGGGTTCAACAAACCTGACACAATTTGGCATATATCATCATTGTCAAAAGATCAGATATTGGTGGATTCGATAAAAAATACAGATTACAATTCAAATTTGATCATGGTGGCAACTATCAAAGCGAAAAACTCTCAACAAACGTCTGATCGGAGTATCTTGATTTTTTAGCTAGTCTGATTCTCCATGACTTTCTTCCAACTCACAAACGTCTCTAGGACTTCATCTTTACATCTCATGGTGTAAACCTATAACCACCTAGAACATTCATCAACAAAAGTCACAAAATAGTGTTTCCCTCTAAATGATGCATTCTTGGAAGGACCCCAAGCATTTGTGTGCACATAATCCAGTATCCCATTAGTCTTGTGGATAATTTTCCCAAATATAGCTCTTTTTTGCTTGCCCATAACACAATGCTCACAGAAATCTAACTTGAAGGCAGCAACACCTTTCAATAAACCTTGTTGAACAAGATCATGCAAAGATTTTTTACCTGTATGTGCCAACCGCATATGCCATAATTTGGTAGTCAACTTGGCTGCAGAATCTATAGCCTCGGTAGTAGTTGCTACGAAGCCTGTAATTGTATTCCCTTTCAAGTAATACAAGTCACTCTCACGAGTGCCTTTCATTAAAATCATTGCTCCAAAAATTACCTTCAAAATGCCATCTTGAATAGCAATCCGATAACCTTTGCTTTCCAACTGATCGATGGAGATGAGGTTCTTCGTCATCCCTAGGACATACCTGACATCCTTTAACTCTCTGACCACTCCATCATGTAACTTCAAATGGATGCTACCAATCCCCATAATCTGACAAGGTTGAGAATTCCCCATCAGAACAACACCATTCTCCAACTTATCAATGCTAGAGAACTAGTCCCTATTGGGAAACATGGAACGTATCCCCAATATCTAAAATCCACTCACTAGAAGTTGCGAAATAAACAATTGATAAAATGATCATTGAGTAGTTCGAACCCTCATCTTCATCCTTTTTCTGAGCAACATTAATTGACAAAGAAGTGGAGTTATCCTTCTTCTTTGCCACCTTTGGAAAATCTTTCTTCCAGCGCCCTCTCTCATGGAAAAAAGCACACTCATCCTTAGCAAGCTGTCGTCCTCCTCTTGATTTGGACCGACCCGAGAGGAACCACCACCAGATTTCTTTCTATCTCTCGACCTCCCATCTATTGCCAATAATGCCTTTGATTGTGAATCACGCGATGCCCTTTATCCTTCTTTCTGAACTCAAAATTCAACAATGTAGTAGACACTTCATTGTAGTTTAGTTCTGTCTTCCCATATATCAAAGTGCTGAAAAAAATTCTCAAACTCCTCAGGAAGTGAATTCAACAACAATAAGGTTTTCACCTCATCCTTCAAAATTTCTTCTAAATTTTCCAAGTTAGCAAGCAATTTAGTGAACTCATTCAAGTGCTCACTCATAGATGCACCCCTTCTCATAGTGAAGCGATAAAGCTTCTTCAACAAATGGAGACGATTCTCGATGCTCTTTTTCATGTATTTATCCTCCAAAATATGTCACATCTCCCTAAAAAAACTCACTTCAAGTACTAGATACTTCAAATCCCTCATTGAGCAATTTTGGATAGTACCACATGCACGCTTGTTCATATGTGCCCACTCTTTATCATCAATGTCATATGGCTTGTCTTCCAGCACTTCATCAGGATATTGATGCGCTAGGGCATCCATCACCTTGACATGCCATAGACCGAAATTGTTTGACCCATCAAACTTCTCCACATCCAAAGGCTCCTTTGAAACAATCCTAGATTGCCTACCCAAAGCCTTCCCACATTTGCCTTTAGTAGACTCAACCTTCTCATCACTAGACAACCTTAATCAAATTTGATTTTAGCACAAACAAGACAAGAATCCCAATTATAGATAACAATCTCAACAAAAAGTCAAGGCAATAGCAACCCAAAATCAACACAAAATTCTCACAGGAATTTTATCAAACACCTTGTGGCCACCAACCTCTCAAATTCTCCACCCAAGTATAAATCTATTTAGAATCAACCAAAGAGAACCCCAAGATTACAAACCTTAAGCTCTGATACCAATTGTTACAATTAGAAGCCCAATATGCAATGGAATTGGCTCAATCGACGAAACCCTTGTTTGTCCAAACCAAAACAAGAACCACTCTAGTACGAGTAATCAAATATGTAGAGAAAGTAAAACAGTTATAAAGACAAGTGAAGAACACAAGAATTACATGGTTCAGCGTTACCCTACGTCCATGAGGAGAAAATGGGGTGTTTATCACATTAGGTTTGAGAGAGAAGTGTCAAAAGTTACAAAATAAAACCCCGGGTCCCGACTTTTTAACCCGGATAATTGCGTGTGTGCCTAGGCGCTACACTAACCCACCTATGAGCTACAGTAAAGCTTCTAGGGCAGATTTTTCACAAATCAACATTGGACAACTTTTTTTTAAAATTGTGTTCAATACCTGGTTAGTATTACATTCTTTAATTTTCCTAGATTGTCTTTTGCCTATTGATTTTTATATTGCGATTATGCCTCCTACTTGAATGTAATGTTCTGCAGTTAAATTCCATTACACTGATTCTTGCCTATTTAGAGTTATCCAACTCATATCCTAGACAAACCCTAACTGACCCAATATACTAAACAAACTCTAACTTGCCTAATACCTTTCTTGTTCCTGTGAGGGTGAAGTGAAAGTTGAGAGAGTTAATAAAAAGGGAGTTGTTGGATGCAAAAGTGAGAGGGACATTTTTGTCATGAGAGTGTCTTTATTTATCAAAAAAAAATTTATTACTTCTTTGTCTTATTTTATATTACGTACATTATGCTCTCAAATGGGTTTAGGACTTGCTGTTGTTTTTGGGTAATAGAACATTCAATAATGTTTTGTAATCACTTGCACAAATATCTTTTTGGTAGACACATTTAGGGTCTGCTTGGGAGAGGTGTTGGGAAGGGTTGGATTCGCGAACCCCTTTTTCCAACCCCTCAAAATGGGGATTGGGAGGTTTTCACTCACAAAAACACCTCCCAACCTTTCTCAATACCAAATAAGGGTTCACTTTTATGAACCATTCCCAACTCAACACCTCCCAAACCCACCTCTGCCAACCCAACCCCTCCCAACACTCATGCCAAGCATAGCCTTAGAGTCTAGTAGTTAATTATTCAATAAATATGGAACATGAATAAAGAAAAGAAGAACTAAGGTAGTAAGATCTTGTTGCGGTACAAATTGGTGTATCAAGGCTCTAATGTGTTGGTTTTATATTTTTAAGCAAATTAGTTTCCAGGGTAGTTACACTTGTAGTTTTGAAGTTTGATTGAAAGATATGGATGTTTTAAGCATGTTATTTTTGAATTGAGAAAACTCACTTCACCTAAGTAGACTTTTCAAATAGTTACAAATTTCATGTTGAATTATCAATGTTGTTTGACGGTTAGTTAGAGTGTATTAAAGTGAAGTTTTGAATCTGTTAATTGTCTATTAGGCTATGCTTGGATTGAGGGTCAAGAGAGTTAAGTGAGGGAGAGTAAACAAATTACTTGGATTAAGAATAGGGTTTTAGGAGGGGGATGATAAAGGGTTAAGTGAAGGGAAAATTTCATATTTTTTGTATATTTCTTCCCCTCCCAAATTGGCGTGTTAAGGACAGGAAGAGATACATATTTTTTAAAAAACTTAAAATCCCTTGAGAAATCTTTAGAGATACTTGCTTTTGCACTTTTATTTAAAGGTATTTTAGTAACTATAATATTTTTATCCCTCCCCCTCACTCAAAACTCTCAATCCAAGCAAAGAGTATAATGAACACACCCCCGATTTATCTCCCCTCAATCCAAGCAAAGTTATGTATAAAATTTTTCCTTCCCCTCACTTAACTCTAATTAATTCTCCGTATTTTTTTGTCCCTCAATCGAAGTAGAGCCTTAATCTCTCCATCTTTGTTTCTTCTAAATTTGAGGAAGTTAATTCAATTGGGATAATTTTCACACTTGAGGATCAACAAATTTTTTATTGTTTTTATTTATACTTACTAGCCGTCTAATTGGTGTCAAACTTTATCCTACACTACACCTATTATACGCGTGACTGAAGCATATGACAATTCAGACATGAGGATTTTTTAAAGATTGAAAACTTGTCTGAGAGTGCAATAGGACCAATACTGCATCGAGATAGGTATCTTTTGGCTTTAAACCTTCCCTAGTGAAAGTCTATCAGACTTACTTAACTTGTTAGTGGACTGACGCCTTATACTGTCAATTGTTTATGTAAGCTCAGACAATAAACCTGACACAAGAATGATCCACTTCATAATTAGTTCTCGATTGTGTTCATTGTTTCGGCCGTGAACATCTTGGGTTTAGTGAGTGCTTTAGAAAATATCGCCTTTTAAATATTTTCATAGAGTCGGCCTTGCTTCACTCACATATGTGATATCCTATAAAGAGTCCCAATACTCCACTTGTATGTTACAACATATAGGAATAGTTAAAGCTTCATGCTGCTCACACTTGAGTTATTCTCAAATTATGTTTTCCTATTGAACATATAGTCCTTGGGATCTCCAATTGCTAGGTCATGTTTCCATTAGGGTAACTTATTGAGTTAAGGCTTTTAAGTCCATCCCCCTCGATGCACAGTCCGTCACCTCTCTACTCAAACCTTTAGTCAACATATCCGCTAGGTTTTCTTTAGAGTTCACAAAGTCTAAGAAAATTATTTTAGTAGAGAGTAACTGTCTTACGGTATTATATCTATGACAAATGTGTCTAGACTTATCGTTATATATCAAATTCTATGCTCTAGCAATTACAGCTTGATTGTCACAATGAATGAAAATTGTAAGCACAGGTTTTGGCCATATTGGAATATCCTCCAAAAAGTGACGAAGTTATTCTGCTTCTTCGCCGACTTTATCCAAAGCTATGAATTCTAATTCCATCATAGATCATGATATGCGCATTTGCTTTGAGGACTTCCGTGAAACAACCGCCCCCTCCTAGAAGAAATAGATACCCACTTGTGGATTTTGATTCCTCTAAATCTGCAATCCAATTTGCATCACTGTATCCGTCTAAAATAGTCGGGTACTTACCATAGTTCAAAACATTGGTTTTTGTTTTGTTCAAGTACCCCCAATACTCTCAATAGAGCTTTCTAATACTCATGTCCAAGATTACTTGTGTATCTACTTAGTTTGCTAATATACTATGCAATATCTGGCCTCATGTAGTTAATGATGTACATTACACTACCTATAATTTGAGAGTATTCCAATTGTTGAATACTATCTCCAGTATTCTTATGTAAGCCCAGACGAGGAAGAAATGGACTATTAGCATATTTGATACCATGTTATTTAAACCTTTCAATCACTTTCTCGATATAGTCTGATTGAGATAATGTTGGGCCTTCCGATGTTCTGCAAATTTTAATGCCCAGTATTACATCCGCTTCACTCATGTCTTTCATGTCAAAGTTCTTTGATAGCATTTTCTTGTTTTGTTGATGATCTCAACATTTAGACCAAGAATTAGCATATCATTGACATATAGACAAATGATTACACAATCATTGTTTACCATTTTTGTGTAGACAAATTTTTCACACTCGTTGATTCAAAATCCATCTTGAATCATTACTTGGTCAAATTTTTCATGCCATTATTTTGGAGCTTACTTTAGTCCATACAGTGACTTGACAAGTTTACACACCTTGTGTTCTTGTCCTTTGATCTTGAACCCTTCGGGTTGTTCCGTATAGATTTCGTCATCGAGTTTACCATTTAAGAATATGGTTTCAACATTCATTTGGTGAATCATCAATTCATATAGCGAGGCTATATAAATTGACATCTGAATAGATGTAATTCTCGTGACTGGTGAATAAGTATCAAAGTACTCTACACCCTTGTTTTGTCTAAACCCTTTGGTTACAAGCCTTGATTTGTAGTATCTATGGATCCGTCAGCTTTAAGTTTTTTTTTTCTGAAGATCCATTTACATCCAATTGGCTTATTCCCGGGTGGGAGATCAACCAATTCCCAAGTACGGTTACTTAGGATAGATTATATTTCTACAACTTCTTTCCATAATGGAGCATCCGGTGTTGACATTGCTTCCTTGAATGTGTGAGTCTCTGTTTCCAGATATATGTTAAAAATTCAGGACCAAAGGAATTTTAGACTTTTGGTCTCTTACTCCTTCTTGGTTCATCAACCTCTTGTTCACCGTTTTGTTCGTTCTTAGAATTGGAATCTCTATTCCTTTTCTGAGAAGTTTCAATTCGTTTGCAAGGAAATATTTCGTCAAAGAATTTCACATCTCTCGTTTCCATGATAGTATTTACATCAATATCATCTATCTTAGATTTGTGTACCAAAAATCTAAATGTACTACTATTTTGAGCATACCCAAACGATATGCAATCCATAGTTTTAGGTTCAAGTTTGACTTTCTTAGGTGGAGGTACTGCCACCTTAGCTAGGCACCCCCACACTTTCAAGTATTTGAAAGGGGTGGTCTCTTATTCCACATCTCATATGGAATACTACCTTTTTTCTTGTGGGGCATTTTGTTAAAATTTTTATTTTTATTAGCACTGCTTCCCCCCACAAGTTTTGTGGTAGTCCAGAACTTATTAACATGGAATTAACCATTTATTTTAAAGTTTTATTCTTTCTTTCAACAATTCTATTTGGCTGAGGTGTATAAGGTGTTTTTGTTTGGTGAATAATTTCAAACTCAGTACATAACTCACCAAAGAGAGCAGAATAATATTCTCCTCCCCTATCCGAACTGAGTGCCTTAATCTTTTTGCCAAGTTGATTCTCAACTTCATTTTTATACTTCATATTGCTTCATTTTTGCTAGTTAACAAATAAACATAGAAATATAGTGTACAATCATCGATGAATATAATGAAGTACTTCTTTCTACCCCTACTTTGAACAAATTTCAAGTCGCATAAAGATTAATGCTAGAGGCTCAATACTTCTTCCAATTGTGTGAAAAGGTTTCTTGGCAAATTTACTTCAACGCATGTTTCACATTTATTGTTGACATCCAAATTAAATTTGGGGATTAAACCTGTGTTTGCCAACTTCTTCATTGTACCATAGTTTACACGTCCTAATCTACCATGCCATAAGTATGGAGAGACAACAATGTAAATTGAAGATTCCCCATTATTCATAACAGTTTTTATGGGTACAGAAATTTCCTGTTTTATCAATTACAGCAATGTTGGCCTTAAAAAACCCATCTTGTATACCCCTTCCCCACATAAGTTCCATCCTTGGAAACTAAAAATTTATCGGATTCAAATACAATTTTTGAATCCCTTGCTTATCATCACAGGCACAGATATCAGATTTTTACAAATCTCTGGGACATGTAGTGCATCTCCCAATGCGAGCTTTCTACCTGAGGTGAACATCAAAATAACCTCTCTAGTTCCTTCAATAGTGGCTTGAGCAGAGTTAGCCACGTAAATCTTCTCTCCATAATCCTTCTTCTCATAAGATGTGAAGAGGTCCTTATCGATGCAGATGTGTTTGGTTGTATCACTGTCTACCCAACAGTCTTTGGTGTTAGTCACCAAGTTTACTTGGGTGACTACAGCAACCAGAATTTCTTCATCGTCACTCTATTCAACTAGGTGAGCTTGCTTGGTAGATTTTCCCTTGCCTTTAGCCTTGGCCTTGTCCTTATTCTTGTTAGGAAATTTTCTATAATCCTTTGCTCGATGTCTAAGTTTGTCACAGATAAAGCAAGTACCCTAGAACTTCTATGGTTGTTCCTTCCACTTTTCCTTAGCTTGGTACTCCCTATTCGTTTCCCATCAGTCTTGGGTTTGAAAGTTTCCACTAGGTTGTCCTTGGGTGCTTTAGGAGGTGTCATCTTCTTCTGATTGTCTTCCTCAATTCGAAGACGGACTATTAAATCCTCCATTTTAATTTCTTTGCGCTTGTGCTTCAAGTAACTCTTAAAATCCAGCCAACCAGGGGGTAACTTCTCAACGAGTACTGCCACTTGGAAAGACTCACTTAGAGTCATCACTTCTGCTAGTACATCATGCAGAATCAGTTGGTAGTCTTCAGCCTGGCTGACAACAAACTTGCCATCCACCATCTTGAAGTCTAGAAATTTGGCCACCAAAAATTTCTTCGTTCCAGCATCTTCAGTCTTGTATTTCTTTTCCAAAAAACTCCATAGCTCCTTGGCTGAAGGTATGCCACAATATACATTATACAGGTCGTCAGCTAGTCCTCCAAGGACTAATTTCTACATATGTATTCTCCATCTTTCTAGGCATGCACTATTGCAATAGTCGTTGAGTCCAACTCACCCTCCAGAAGGGTAGGACACTTTTTCGTTATGTATCTAGCATGATTCAAGGTAGTCAAGTAAAAGTGAATATTTTGTTATCACCTTTTGAAATCAATGCCCTTGAACTTTTTCTGCTTTTCAGAGGGAATTATAGTAACCACCTTGTTTTTCATAGGAACATTGTTCCTGATTCCAATGGTTGCAGCAGCAATAGGCATGCCTCCAATAGGAGCAGCCATAGGCATACTTCCATTAGGAGCAGCCACGCCACCTAGGTTCACAACCCCAGGAGCATTCTCATCACCTCCACTAGGGATGGTGGGTAACTCATTGTAGGCTTGTTGAATTTTTCCATCTTTCACTGCAATACAAATACTGGAGTGAGTAATCAAATTATAATAAAATCACGACAAACATTATGGAAGCTATTAAACCACCTTAAGGTATATACCATGTCAAATAAATTTGTGACTTAGAAAATTAGCAACTAGGTTGGGTTCCCAGGAAAGAGGGGGCCTTCCAAATAATAGGGATCACAATTAGGTAACCTCTTTCCTAGACAAAACTTTCCAAGATACCATAATTCTAAATCACAAATAAAATGTGACAACTTACGTACCAACATATATAGTTAAAAATAATAATTAATTCAATAACTTAATATAACAAATTTGTATAGTTTGTAGACATACACGTGTGAATTGTTCTAACATGCAAAGTCAAGTTGAATAACAATTATCTTTTATAAGCAACTATATATTATGTCGTGTATATATAAAACCAATGTTATCATAAAAGCACGAAATGCATAGTAGCATGCATATACAGTATTTGAAATATATTTATACTTTTAAAGTAATACATGCATATGAGTCAATAAATGTGCACTAGTAATCAATTGTCAGTTTGAAAATTGAATAGTATCTTTAGTTTTTAACGCATGTAATGATACTCAATTAAAGGATATAGATAAATTAAACAATTATCAATATAATTAGCAAGTATTCAAACGTGTCAAATAATATGATTGAACATTTCATGTAATCACAAATAGTTGATTTCACCTTAAGATTGTTGGAAACTAAACAATCTATACATATAAAACACAAGAAAAACAAACTGTTTATTTCATGAATAATCAAATATAAGACGATGAACAATATATCATATATAGAATTCAAAGAGAACTAAAGTTACCAAAGACCATATTGGAACGAAAACACGATATTGAAGTGAGGTATGCGACCCACAAATCTCCTTAAGGTGAAATGCCCTAGCCATTGGTGTCAATGCTAAAGCAAACAAACAAATCCCAAGATACAACACTTCCTTGCACCGGTAGATAACACAAATATACCGGCAAGCTCGTTCGAGCCAATAATTGAATGCCCTCTCAAAATTAGAAATTCGGCTGGGAAGAAGGAAGAAGAAAAGAGTTTCGACGGGAAGAAATTTTCCTAGACTTGTCTTTTTTTCTCTACTCCTAGGCTACTATTTATAGTAGAACCTAGTTAGAAAATTGACCATAAAAATCAGGGATAGCCAAATAAATTATGTAACAGACTAGTAATAAAAAAAAATTAAAATTGTAATAACTAATTTGAATAAGCCTCATGCCCACATTCAACGAACTTGGATAGTGGGCTAGTGAAAAAGATTAAGTTCAGATAGGTTACGTAAGCAAGAGCCCGAGCTTGTGCCCGACCAGGTGGGGCGGGGCAGGGCAGCGCCCGAGTGTGTGTTTTAGTGAGCCCCAGCCCATGATGTAGAGTCTCTCTCCCTCACAAAAGCTTGGTTGTCGTTGGGCCCAAGTCTTACATCCAACACTTCAATTTATAAGCGCAAGTCACACAACACATGTGAAACCCCGACCCAAAAATCTAGTGGAATTTTTGATGTTAGAAAAAATGGAGAAAACTGGACTAGGCGCACCAGGGGGCGCCTAGGCGCTGCGCCTAGTCCAGTGAGTGGCTGGAAAGAAAGAGCACCAGAGGAAGCTAGAGCGCCTAGGCGCCCCGAGTAGCACGCCTAGGCGGTGTGCGCCTAGGCGTGTGAAAAGATGCGCCCAGGATGGCGCCTAGTCTAGTGAGTGTAGGAAAGGAAGAAGACCAGAAGAAAAAGGTACTGGACTGGGCACACCTTAGAGCACCTAGGCGCAGCGCCCAGTCCAGTAGGTGACGGAAGTGGAGTAGGCGCAGGGGGCGCCTAGGCGGCCGCCTAGGCGCACCTCGCCTAGGCGTGAAAGCCCTACACGCCCAGGGTGGCGCCCAGGGCAGCGCCTGAAGGACCTTAAGTAGAGGCCAGAGCGCCTAGGCGCCCGAGTTTGTCAAATAGGTTCCAGCGAGCCATTTTTGAGTTTTCTGGTTTTGTTTCAGTTCTAGAGAGAGATAGAGAGACGATTCTGGAGAGAGAAGATCATTTGAGGTGATTCTTGGAGATTTAAACTTGGTTTTGGAGATTTAGAGGGGATTCAAGGAAGATTCAAGCCTTCGAGGTAAGTTTCTTCATTATTTCATTTCTAGGATTTTTGAGTAGATCTTGTTAGTTTTGTTTAGAGTTGATTTCTATGGTTTAGATATGTTAATCCTAGGTCATATGTGGTTGTATATGTAGGTTTGATTCTGGTTTGGAGTTGAATTTCATAAGGTTGAATTTGGGGGTTGAGAGGAACCCTAGAGAGAGAAAGTAAGTTTTCTCAATTTAATGGTTTAATGCATATTAGTTATGATATGTTGAATTGTTTGGATGATCTTTTGAGTTCGATTGGGTGGAAATTGTTAGGTGGAGAAACGGGGGTTTAAACCCTAATTTTGGGAATTGCTCGACACGAGGTAGGGGATTTCCAACATTTCTTTCTATCGTTTATTCTCGATATTCTAAAGAGCGTTTCGATTCTTCATTGGTCGTTTATTTGTGTTTCCTCCTTAATCGCTTCTAAGAGGAAACGAGCCTTCTTGTGAAATGTTGTTAATTCTTGATATTGCATGACCGACTATATGTGTTCCATCACCTATGGGCATAATGTGATTTTTCCGTTCATGCATCATGGTAGTTATGTATATATATATGTAGGATTTTCATATATATATCTTTTCGGCATGACATGGCATTAATGCATTATAGTTGCATGGGGGACCGGGTATGGACTCGCGTCTCCTTAGGATTCTTGAAAGCTACTTGGAGGGATGACGAGGTGATGAGAGTTACCACCGAGTCAAGTGAATTACAAGTAGGATAACGCACTAGAGGCATGGTTCATGAGTGACCTTGCCTAGAGTGGTGCGGGCTTGGTATGATCACGCAACCGGGTAATCCAAGAGCTTTGATGTTGGGGAGCTTGCTCCTGTTCAATAGTCATGGTTAGCGACCATGATATTGATGAGTTGATTTGGTGAGCTTTGCTCACGTTCGATATTACATGGAACGAGCCATGGTATCGATGAGGTTTGCTCATTGAGTGGATTGCCCGGGTTGATGTTCTATGTGATTGTTGAGTATACGTGCATATAGTAGGTTTCATATTATTGCATAGCCTATTGTTTCAGATTCGGCCCTATACTCATGTTACTCATAACCCTACTGAGCTTCTTGCTCACCCTCTATTTTCATTCCTTCCCATAGTTGATACTGGTACAGGTACAAGTACTAGTGGAGTGGATCAGTGAGAGCGGGATGTGACATGGATGGCCCTGGGTAGGATGTGGGTGCTAGAGAGATATCTAAGCACGTATTTTGTATATGATGTGTTGATGTGTATTCATAATAATCTTATAACCATTTGGCACCAGAGGGTGTATGCATGATGTATGCTGAGTTGATTTTAGGGTTATATGATATTATGCAATTGATGATTTGATTTTTACTATCAGTTTGTGCATGCTGGTAGTGGATGGCCTGAGGCCCCTAGGATCAGGATTGCATGTGATTGAGGCCTGACTAGGTTGCTAGTGTGATGGATTGATGATTTTCTTCTGCGATTTTCTGATGCAGGCGGGGACTCTCTGATATACGGGGAGATGCCGCCAGATTTTCGGTCTACCGGATGATCGCACTAGCGGCCTAGGAAGGTGTCGGAGGCCACCCGTGGCGTGCCCGGACCGGGGCGTCACAATTTGGTATCGGAGCCAAGTTTGTTTGTTTATATATAGAATCAGGGATGGGTCCTAGATGTATGGTAGTGTATTCCAGGCCATGTCACAACCGCTGCTGATCCGGTATGTTTTCTAGTCCCTAATAAATCCTCTGTTGAGTTGTGTGTAAATGGTATTGTCTGTTGCCCCGCAGATGAATACCCGTAGAACTACCAGGTCCGAGAGTGGGACTGAGGTACCTGGTGGCAGAGGCCGACGGGGAGTTGGTAGGGGCCGAGGTAGAGGCCATAGTGTTGGGGTGGAACGTGTTACTAGAGGCACACCTAGCACTGAGGATTCGGTTCTGAATGTGGATCCGGAGTTAAGAGAGGAGGAGATAGATCCTGAGGGACTACCGACTGAGATTGTTGATCTGCAGGCACCACCTGCAGGACCTGTTGCTCCTGTTACCACAGGGGGGCAACCGGTGACGATGGAGGGGTTAGCTAGTTTCATGATGAGTATGGTGCAGACACAGGCACAGACGATAGCACAAGCAGTGGCTCAGGCGATACGTGCAACTGGCATGCGGCATGAGGGAGTGGTACCCGAGGCTACTACTGAGGTAGCTACAGCACCGAGAGCTGGAAGGGGTATGTATGAGGTGGATCAGCTGAGGAGGACTTCTCCTCCAACCTTTTCTGGAGATGGAACGGGTGTGGGGGTGGAGGAGTGGTTTAATCAGTTGAGCATGAGGATGGACACGTTAGAGATACCCGATGAGCGGCGGGTGAAGTTTGTCTTCTATTATTTGAGTGGAGTGGCCTATGAATGGTGGATGTCCATGGGTCAGAGGCGGAATGAACTAACTTGGACTTCTTTTGAGCAGTTGTTCATGCAGAAATTTGTACCGAGGCCTCTGCAGACGGAGAAGGCCAAACAGTTTCTAGATTTGTTGTAGACATCAGAGATGACAGTGTCTCAATACACCAAGTAGTTTGAAGAGTTGTATCGGTTTGGGAGAGAGTTTGCTCCTACCGATGCAAAGAAGGCGGCAAGGTACCGAGATGGGTTGCTACCTAGTCTTGGGATGATGGTGATGGCCACTAGGGTGGTATCATACAAGGACACAGTAGAGATGGCACTGGACTTTGAGCTGAGTGAGCGGAATGAGGCTCAGAGGAAGCGTCCGGTGACTGAGGGTAGTAGTGGTGGTGGGGGTTGCCACAAGAAGCAGAAGACTGATTTTCGTCATCAAAAAGGGGACCGAGGCAAGGGTCCAAGATTTCAAGGGGGAAAGGTGACGTGTTTCAAATGTGGGAAAGAGGGGCACATGAGGAATGAGTGCAGAGTTTCTGGGTTTAGGTGCTTTGGTTGTGGCAAGATGGGCCACAAGAAGAGTGAGTGTCTGCAGGGCAACCAGGGAGGACAGCATCAGCCACAGATACCGGGAGTACCGCCTCCAACTCTTCCTTCTACTGTTCCTTCGGGAGGGAGAGGGCGAGGTGGAGGCAGACAGTCTCAGCGGCAGCAGTATGCACTAACGGATGGTCGTGTCTTTGCTATGGGAAATCAGGAGGCACAAGAGCATCCCAACTTCATTGGAGGTACATTTTTGATTTCGAATTGTTGGGCAAGAGTCTTATTTGATTCTGGAGCTACCTCATCATTTATTACTAGTTCGTTAGCGAACGCACTAGCGGTGGAGATTTCGCCGATTAGGAGAATGTTTACGGTGTCTTCACCATTGGGGCACTTTACCACGTTGGAGGGGGTAGTGTTCGGATGTGAGTGTCGGTTTGGAGAAATATCTCTACAAGCTGATCTATATGTGTTAGATTTTAAAGACTTCGATGTGATACTAGGAGTAGATTGGTTGACAAAGCACCAAGGAGTGCTTGACTTTTGGCAAAGGAGGATCACTATTAGAGTACCGGAGGATGGGGTGATTCACTTGCAGGGATCGAAGGGGATGCCATGTCCTCATTTCATGGATAACCCTTCGTATCTGGATTGTAGAGTCGCAAGTTTGGTGACTTCGGCTCCTAAGGGAGATGTAGCTACTATGATTCAGGTAGTGGAAGAGTTTATGGATGTATTTCCGGAAGAGTTGCCGGGATTACCTCCGAAGAGGGAGATTGACTTTGCTATTGAGTTGCATCCGAACGTCAAGTCGATTTCGATTCCGCCGTATCGGATGGCTCCAGCAGAGTTGAAGGAATTGAGTTCTCAATTAGAGGAGTTGCTAGACTTGGGATTCATTAGACCGAGTGTGTCCCTGTGGGGAGCACCGGTGTTGTTCGTCAAGAAGAAGGACGGAAGTTTGAGGATGTGTATTGATTATAGGCAGTTGAATAAGGTTACAGTGAGGAATAAGTATCCGTTGCCTAGGATCAATGATTTGTTTGACCAATTGAGAGGTGCTAGGCATTTCTCTAAGATTGATTTGAGGTCGGGTTATCATCAGTTGAGGATTAAGGATGAGGATATCCTGAAAACAGCGTTTAGAACTCGTTATGGGCATTATAAGTTCCTTGTGATGCCGTTTGGGTTGACAAATGCCCCAGCAGTGTTCATGGACCTAATGCAAAGGGTTCTTAGACCGTTTTTGGATAAGTTTGTGGTGGTATTTATAGATGATATATTGATTTATTCTCCTACGAAGAAGGAGCATGAGGTACACTTGAGAGTAGAGTTACAGACATTGAGGGAGAATCAACTGTATGCTAAATTGAGTAAGTGTGAATTTTTGGCCACGAAAGTAAAGTTCCTAGGCCATGTGATCACTCAAGAAGGCATAGCGGTTGACTACTCCAAAGTTGAGTCGGTTTTAAATTGGGAGAGACTGAAGAATGTGACTGAGATCCGGAGTTTTCTAGGATTGGCGGGTTACTATCGGAGATTTATTGAGGATTTTTTGAGAGTTGCTTCACCGATGACGCAGCTTACAAAGAAGGGCACACCATTGGTGTGGACAGACGAGTGTGAAGCTGCATTTGAGGAGTTGAAGAAGAGATTGACAACACCTCCAGTGTTAGTGGTTTCGGAAAGGAATGTAGGCTATCAGGTGTATTGCGATGCATCTGGAGTTGGTTTAGTGTGTGTTGATGCAACGGGGCCGAGTGATAGAGTATGGTTCAAGGTTGCTCAAGAAACATGAGAGGAATTATCCGGTGCATGATTTGGATTTAGCGGCAGTGGTGTTTGCACTTAAGCAATGGAGGTATTACCTTTACGGGGAGAGATTTGAAGTGTTTTCGGATCACAAGAGCCTCAAGTATCTATTCACCCAAAGAGAATTGAATTTGATTCAAAGGAGGTGGATGGAATACTTGGAGGACTTCGACTTCAATTTGCAATACCATCCCGGTAAAGCAAATGTAGTCGCGGATGCGCTGAGTAGGAAGAAGAAGATTTCTAGCCTATTCATGCATGAGTGGGGAATTGTGGAGACAATCAATGAGTTTGGATTAGAGTTGAAAAGTCAAGAGGAAAAGATGCATTTGTGTTCTATAACTTCGAGACCTAAGATGGTTCAGAAGGTTATAGATGCACAGAATGGAGATCATACATTTGATGTAATTGATGAGAGTTTTGGATGGGTTCGAGGGAATGATGGTGGAGTACGATATGCGGGAAGGTTAGTGGTTCCCGAAGATGATGAGTTGAGACAAGAGATTCTAAAGGAAGCACATCAGTCTTGGTTTGCTATGCATCCAGGGGGTACAAAGATGTACAGAGACTTGAGGCAGAGTTTCTGGTGGAAGGGAATGAAGGCCGATGTTGCTAGATTTGTGACGAAGTGTCTAACTTGTCAACAAGTGAAGGCAGAGCATCAGAGACCAGCTGGATTTTTGCAACCCTTACCGGTAGCACAATGGAAGTGGGAGAAGATCACTATGGACTTTGTGACGGCGTTGCCAATGACTCAGAGACGGCATGACACGGTTTGGGTGATAGTGGACAGATTGACCAAGTCTGCACACTTCTTACCCATGAACAAGACGGATTCGTTGGAGACCTTGAGTACTATGTATGTCAAGGAGATTGTGAGACTTCACGGAATTCCATTATCTATTGTGTCGGATCGAGACCCACGGTTCACAGGTAGATTCTGGAGTAGTTTACAGGAGGCATTGGGAACAAAGTTGGATTTCTCTACAGCTTATCATCCTCAGAGTGATGGGCAGAGTGAGAGAACCATACAGGTTTTGGAGGATATGCTGCGGGCATGTGTTGTGGACTTTGGAGGAAGTTGGGATCGATACTTACATCTGGCGGAGTTTGTATATAACAACTCTTTTTAGAGTAGTATCGGAATGGCACCTTACGAGGCGCTCTACGGGAGGCCTTGTAGGTCGCCTTTGTGTTGGGCAGAGGTTGGTGAGAAAGTTGTTTCAGGACCAGAGATGGTCAAAGAAGCACGAGAAAGAGTGGATGAGATCCAGAAGCGGTTGATCACCGCGCAGAGCCGACAAAAGTCTTATGCTGACCGGAGGAGGAGACCTTTGGAGTTCGCCGTAGGCGATAAGGTTTTCTTGAATGTTAGTTCGAGACGGGGAATTCAGAGATATAGTAAGCATGGGAAGTTGGCACCGCGGTTTGTGGGGCCATTTGAGATTTTGGAGACAGTTGGACCGGTGGCGTACCGTTTGGCACTTCCACCGAAGTTTGAGAAGGTTCACAATGTATTCCATGTATCAATGCTTCGGAAATATGAGCCAGATCCGTCGCATGTGATAGATTGGACTACGTTGGAAGTGGAGGAAGATGGGAGTGAAACTGTTCAACCAGTGAGGATTTTAGATCGACATAACAAGGTCACGAGGTCGAGTGTGATTCCATTAGTAAAAGTGATGTGGATGTACCACGGAGTTGAAGAAGCAACATGGGAGTTGGAGTCTCGAATGAAATAGAAGTACCCGGAATTGTTCAGAGATTAAGGTACGTATGTAGTTAAATTTCGGGACGAAATTTTGTTAAGGGGGGAAGGATGTGAAACCCCGACCCAAAAATCTAGTGGAATTTTTGATGTTAGAACAAATGGAGAAAACTGGACTAGGCGCACCAGGAGGCGCATAGGCGCTGTGCCTAGTCCAGTGAGTGGCTGGAAAGAAAGAGCACCAGAGGAAGCTGGAGCGCCTAGGCGCCCCGAGTAGCACGCCTAGGCGTGTGAAAAGATGCGCCCAGGATGGCACCTAGTCCAGTGAGTGCAGGAAAGGAAGAAGACCAGAAGAAAAAGGTACTGGACTGGGCGCACCTTAGGGCGCCTAGGCGCAGCGCCCGGTCCAGCAGGTGATGGAAGTGGAGTAGGCGTAGGGGGCGCCTAGGCGTGAAACCCCTACACGCCCAAGGTGGCGCCCAGGGCAGCGCCTGAAGGAACTTAAGTAGAGGCCAGAGCGCCTAGCCGTCCAGGGTAGCGCCTAGGCGCAACCCGAGTTTGTCAAATAGGTTCCAGCGAGCCATTTTTGAGTTTTCTGGTTTTGTTTCAGTTCTAGAGAGAGAGAGAAGATTCTAGAGAGAGAAGATCATTTGAGGTGATTCTTGGGGATTTAAACTTGGTTTTGGAGATTTAGAGGGGATTCAAGGAAGATTCAAGCCTTGGAGGTAAGTTTCTTCATTATTTCATTTCTAGGGTTTTTGAGTAGAACTTATTAGTTTTGTTTAGAGTTGATTTCTATGGTTTAGATATGTTAATCCTAGGTCATATGTGGTTGTATATGCAGGTTTGATTCTGGTTTGGAGTTGAATTTCATAAGGTTGAATTTGGGGGTTGAGAGGAACCCTAGAGAGAGAAAGTAAGTTTTCTCAATTTAATGGTTTAATGCATATTAGTTATGATATGTTGAGTTGTTTGGATGATCGTTTGAGTTCGATTGGGTGGAAATTGTTAGGTGGAGAAACGGGGGTTTAAACCCTAATTTTGGGAATTGCTCGACACGAGGTAGGGGATTTCCAACCTTTCTTTCTATCGTTTATTCTCGATATTCTAAGGAGCGCTTCGATTCTTCATTGGTCGTTTATTTGTGTTTCCTTCTTAATCGCTTCTAAGGGGAAACGAGCCTTCTTGTGAAATGTTGGTAATTCTTGATATTGCATGACCGACTATGTGTGTTCCATCACCTATGGGCATAATGTGATTTTTCCGTTCATGCATCAAGGTAGTTATGTATATATATATGTAGGATGTTCATATATATATCTTTTTGGCATGACATGGCATTAATGCATTATAGTTGCATGGGGGACCGGGTATGGACTCGCGTCTCCTTAGGATTCTTGAAAGCTACTTGGAGGGATGACGAGGTGATGAGAGTTACCACCGAGTCAAGTGAACTCCAAGTAGGATAACGCACTAGAGGCATGGTTCATGAGTGACCTTGCCTAGAGTGGTGCGGGCGTGGTATGATCACGCAACCGGGTAATCCAAGAGCGTTGATGTTGGGGAGCTTGCTCCTGTTCAATAGTCATGGTTAGCGACCATGATATTGATGAGTTGATTTGGTGAGCTTTGCTCACGTTCGATATTACATGGAACGAGCCATGGTATCGATGAGGTTTGCTCATTGAGTGGATTGCCCGGGTTGATGTTCTATGTGATTGTTGAGTATACGTGCATATAGTAGGTTTCATATTGTTGCATAGCCTATTGTTTCAGATTCGGTCTTATACTCATGTTACTCATAACCCTACTGAGCTTCTTGCTCACCCTCTATTTTCATTCCTTCCCACAGGTGATACTGGTACAGGTACAGGTACTAGTGGAGCGGATCAGTGAGAGCGGGATGTGACATGGATGGCCCTGGGTAGGATGTGGGTGCTAGAGAGATACTCTAAGCACGTATTTTGTATATGATGTGTTGATGTTTATTCAGAATAATCTTATAACCATTTGGCACCAGAGGGTGTATGCATGATGTATGCTGAGTTGATTTTATGGTTATATGATATTATGCAATTGATGATTTGATTTTTACTATCAGTTTGTGCATGCTGGTAGTGGATGGCCTGAGGCCCCTAGGATCAGGATTGCATGTGATTGAGGCCTGAGGCTTGGCTAGGTTGCTAGTGTGATGGATTGATGATTTTCTGCTGCGAGTTTCTGATGCAGGCAGGGACTCTCCGATATACGGGGAGATGCCCCGGATTTTTGGTCTGCCGGATGATCGCACTAGCGGCCTAGGACGGTGCCGGAGGGCACCCGTGGCTTGCCCAGACCGGGGCGTCACAACACAATTCTTCAATGTGGGATTTCAACATTTCTATTATTTTGCACTTAATATATCATGTCTAACATGACAATTTTGGAGCAATTTCCATTCAACCAAAAAATGGTTTTGGACAACTTTCAACTCCAATATCTAGTCTTCATATTGATTATTAGAACCCATTAAATTATATTCAATTAATACTCAATTAGTTACAATTAATTATTGGTAAAATAGTGGTTCACCACCATTTTTTCGAACAAATATACTAGAATTGGTACATAGACTATAGTGAGATAATTGGATGACCCAGCTACAACAATTCCATTTTCCTGCTTCAACTTTATAGATGAAGAAATGTTGGACTCAAGAATACACATTGATGTTTTCCTTACAAGTATAATGGTTCTACTAATAAAAACAAAACTAGAAGAATTTTAGAAATCTTTCGTTCATCAATGTTATTTGTTTTTTAGATTTCCTTAGCTATTTGATGTCTATTAGAGAGCTAAAGGATACATATGTCAATGAGAGATCATCCCTTTACAGAATCTGGAATTACAAAGAACAAGGTAACACACACAACAAAGAATCATTAAAAAAATAATTTGCAAATAATGTAACTTATTTTGGCTTAAGGTTCATTATGTGGGGTGATAGCCAAAGGATTTACAAAACAAGAATTTCAAAAGCAACCAAAAGACAAACCAGTCATCGCAATATTATCATCTTTGACTTTGATGGCATATAAAGGTTTTGTTCTACTCCCATTTAATAAATTAAATAAACTTTCTTATTCTATAACCACAAAATGTTTTTAGGAATAACCACATGACACAAATTATATGATCAAACTATTACTTTTGATAATTATGATCTTAATGTAGCTGCAACCCCTACATTATTACATTCTAAAATGTTTATCACACTAATCATATTTCCTTAAATATTTAATACAACGCTCGCTATCAAGCTCATTCGCAACAAGAACATATCTAAATCTCAAAATTCCAGAGGTTGAGGACTTCCAAAACCAATAAGTAGACGCACAGTTTTCTCTCTTCTAATAAAAACTACATTTTTCATTCATGCTCCAAAAACTCCTGATGTAGGAATTAAAATTTTGAACAACAGTTACTAGTTGCTGATATCACAAAAGGAAGAATGGGGCCAGTCGAGCTCACCACACACTCAACAAAAAATTACAAGCATAAAGTTCAATGCAAATTTTGTAAAAAGAAGAAAAAATACAGTTGTGAGATTGTGATAATAAACATAGATATCTCTCAAGGATGGTGGTACAACGTATGTGCAAAATGCAAAAGTAAAATATCAACTTGTAATGGAGTACTATCATGTAGGACGTGTGGGCGAATTTCAAACGTGCCCATAGCATGGTAAATTCATTTGTGTATCAAAATAATAAAGTGTATTACAACAACAATTAGTTTTGGAATATAACTTTGGCTGATTAATTTTTTGCATGAGTTACAAAGTAACCGTGATTGTGAAAAATGTATCAAAATACTAAACCTCATTGAAAACTCAAGTTCAATGCGAAATTTGGAAAAACAGAACAAGAAGTTGTGAGGCAATGATATAACACATGTGCAAAATGCAAAAGTGTAGCATCAACTTATAATGGAGTACTGTTATGGAGGGCGTGTGGGTCATTTTCAAACCTGCCCATAACATGGTAAATTCTTTATGCATCAAAATACTAAAGTGTACTACAACAACAATTAGTTTTGGAATATATTTTTGGCAGATTAATTTTTTCTTTTAGGTACAAAGTACGTGTAGTTATGAAAAATTCCAAGCAATGATAAAATTTCTCATGTTGGGCAAGCTTGTGAAAAATCTCATCAAGATATTAGCATCCAATTTGTCTGAGCTCCCAAGTTCAAAAAAAGATGCTATCTCACCAGCAATGGAACAACTAAGAGGGAAAAGATGCAACTTCATCATTTCAATCAACGACCGAGATTCGAATCGTACAGAGTTGACATAATGTCTCAAATGTACATCTACACGATATGTCTCTTGAGATTTGAGGCCAACCATCGATTACAAACAATATTGATAATGTCTCTCAGTATGCTGGTTAAGACTCACCAGCTATTTATATAGGAAAAGATACAGCTATGGTGGACAATAGAGGAAAAAAGAAAAATGCTGATGATAATCATAAGAGCAAAAGGCCAAGGTTAGAATATACATTCGAACTACAAGAGCCTGTTAGATACATTGTTAATTGAAAGAAAAAAATATTATAACATGTGAATAACACCCTACCAACTAGAGTCTCACAACAAATGTTTATTACTACAGACACTCAAATGCATAACTCGATGACGCAAATGTGGTCAAGATGAACAACGAAAGGTAATTGGGAAAGAAACTAGTTGAAGACTAGGGTAATGATGATACCTATGTTTAAATATTGCCCTTAACTTACATTGATGTTGCTGATAGAAAAGCCGACTTATGTTGGATGTAGTAGTTGTACAGATGGGCATCTAGAAGATTAATTTTGTGCACATTTGAATATTCATGGAACAATGTGAAATATTGGGATTTATATGAAGTTAGGCAAACAAGAGGATAATCTAAACACTCTATTGTATTGTATGTAAATAAAACTGTTTATAATAAACTGTTCCCTCTCTCATTTAAGTTTCTATTTAGGATAAAAAATAATAACTACAGATAGTTTAGATGATAATGACTCTAGATTCTCACTTTAAGAAACTAATTACATATTAATTAATTGTATACATGGAATTTAGGCGGATCTATACTGCACTTATGGAACAACACTTCTTTAATTGATTATGAGAACTGAATCTTCTAACAACTGCTTAACTCTCATAAAATCTGTTCAAACAGTTGTAATGATGAATCATAATACGAAGCTTGAAAACAAATTCCAAAATATTTAGCCACTCAATCATGCAAAAGCAAACATCTACATGCAAGGATTTTATAGTTTAACAAGCACCTCATCGTTCAAAATGCTTTAACTGTGGCATTAGAATCATATCTCAAAACACGCCTAATGATTATGCATTCAACGGATTACAAGCCATACATGTTAGCAACAACTCTGGAAAAAAAACTAGATGCAAATATTATCATTGGCAGAGGATGAAAGGTTTGTACTAGTTAGCTACCCACCTAGAAGACGCGGTCACAAGAGCAACAAATCTGAGCTGGTACATTTTGTCAACAATGCTGAGATAATAGTCAAGTAAAAGGACGCACTGGAAAGAGCTATCGACTGGAAATTGCAAAGTTGTCTAAATTAGTAAACCTAACCATAGACGAAAACCCAAGGAACATAAGAAGAAAACAAACAAACTGATGAGAAAGATTATCCTATTGCACACTGCAATAATACAAGATTTTATCCAAGAGAGGAAAGAAGGCTACATAGCATACATCAAAGACCTATACAAAGCAACTTAAGACATATATGGCATTGTGTATGCAGGTTTGACAGTTGTGGATAACAATCACCCATATAATAATCCAACAAATGAGTCAGATAACATAGTCAGCACACTTGACTAGTATGCATTTCAACTCCATACCTTGTCTTTAGATGCTCTGCAACTATTCAAGAAAAATCCCAGCACTAGCACAGGTATGCAAAAGTTTGAGAATGACAATGAAACCTTCATCTACAATATATTCGCTATGAAAGAAATAGTTAACTCAATGGAAGAGAAGATGGTTGTGCAAGAAAGTAATGCAAGGTATATAGTTTACATATTATGGAGCTTGTATTTTGAAAGCATCTTATGTTGTTAATAGTATAGATTGATATCAAACCCCCTATTATAAAGGGATATGCACATATAGGATAGGATATCAGTGGATCCTTTATTTTGGTTATGAATTACCTAGTTTGAGATTTAGACGAAACCTAGCAAGTCTATAAGTGGAGCCATTTTTTGTTCATGGTGGCTATGTAAAGGTTAAGCTATAGCACCCTCGATGTAAATATAATTAAAGTATGTTATTATCTTAAAATTATTCATCAATTCCGCACTAACTAATAGAAACATTTATCATTTAACATAAAGCACATAACAGTGTAATTATCAGTTAACAATGTAGTACTTCTATTCATGATAATATTCTATTTCAAGTTAATAAATATCAAAAAAATTACCAAAAAATATACCAAAACAAAGACCCAAACCACAAAACATCGACAAGAAAATTGTAGCAAAGTCCGAGCTTCAAACTAGTGTATATATATATATAATCTATACATATATAGTTTAGTGGTAAGAAATCAAGGGAGAGGGAATAATGTATGAGAATGTGGATGTATTAAGAGATGTGTTTTGCTGATGTAGCTGAGTATGTGACTTGGCTTTTAGGTAATAAAGGTGAGACTCAATATCAATTTTAGCGGGAAAATGATGGAAGAATAGAATGTTAGTAGCTTGAATTTTGGAAAATGAAAAAAATTGTATTGGAAGATGAATTTTACTGATGTGACTGTATTGAGAGACATGTTTGCTAATGTGGATAAGTATATATGTGGGACAACTTTTATTTAATATGGGTGAGACTCAAATGAAAAGTTAATGGGAACATTTGTATTTCCCCATTGCAGTTTATAGTTTAGGGTTTAGGTCCTTCGGAAGTTTTAAGGTTTAATTGTTCATATTATTTCATCATCCTCTAAAGTGTACTGTTATACTTTAAGAGATTTCCAAAGATGATATGACTCATCTACTATAAATAGGGTGACAATCTCTGTAACAAAGGACACTAAAAATATCAAGAATACAGGTGTGTGTTGAGAGATCAGTAAGGGGCTCTTGAAGGGTGAAATTCATGGTGTTATCCTTTTGATTAGCATCCATCGACCTTTGCATTGTGAGATTTTTCCATTCAGAAATCCTAATCAAGGAAGTATAATTGTGTATATATATATAATTCCTACATTGGTATCAGAGGCTGAGGTTAGTATTAGTCACCATGCTAGGTGTTTCGTTCATAGGAAGCATGCTTTCTTTTGATAAAGTATGCTTGTTTTTTCAATTTTGTGAAAACTATGATGAATCATATGTTTTTCTGAATGAAATTTTGCATGAAAATACTTATATGTATGTTAAGTGTATGCTGAAAATTTTGGACCTAAACACATAGTGTAAAGAGAGAAAATTGTAACCCTAACTGAATGTACCCGAAACTTTGTATGCTATATGCTTTTGAACCAAAAGGTTTCTTGTCAAAAATTTTGCATGGTTGGAATCCTCTTGTCAAAATCTTTCAAACGGTATATTATATGCTTAATTTGGATAATTGGTTGTAAAGATATGTAACATTGAAATTTTGAATCGGATCAAAATGTTTCTTTAAAAATTTTGGATTTTGTGTTCTTGAAGAACACTGTTCTTCACGATTCTCACTCTCAAATGGTGGAGAGTGCTCTACACGTGTCATACAGATCAACTCCGATAGATGATTAGATGCTACAGTCATGATCATGATGGCGGAACAAAGCAAGTTTCAAAAATTGATCCAAAAAAAAGGCTGGAAAGGCAACATTTGTGTTACATGCGCCTGGGTTGCCGTTACTCGCTCATTTGGACCGTGCATCTAGGTCGAATACCCGACCCACGGACTTAATTTAGTTGCGTCATGATTTTGGGTTCAAGCCAGATTGGTTTTTTAAGCCCAATTTTATTATTTGAATTTCAGAAAATAGAATTCTAATTTTTTTGGGCTGGGCTGAGAGTATTTGGGCACGTGTGGGCTCTAAAAAATTCCAAAAATTACAAAAAGGATTTAAAATTCTTAAGATTTAATTTCCTAATTTTTGTAATTTTTCTATGCTCGAAAAAATATTTTGCTCAATTTATTGACACTTAAACATATTTATTTTTTGTTAAAATATGATGAACTTTGAAGCCAACAATATGAGAATTCTATCTAGGAAAAAAAGTTATTTAATTGTGCACCGAATTATTCGGAAGCCCCCATTTTCCTGGGAACAACTCGAGTTGCTAGTTTTGGTTCCCATATTTTTATAAACTAAATATGTATTTTTTTTTCATTAAAATTGATTGGTACATTAAAGTGACGATTTTAAGTTTTTGGGTTATTTTATGCTTTAAATAACATTTTTTTCTCTCTTACGAGAAAATATCAAAAGACGATATTAGTGTCATACTATATGATGCCTAAGGAAAAATGCCTAAAATAAATTATATTTGTAGGTTGTAGCAATGGTAAGAACAAATATGGGAGTTGTTCCTAGTTTTGGAGGGACTACTTGGAAGCCCAGTCTAGTAGAGAATGGACATTCCAATTCAGATTCAAGTGATGATGAGTGGTCTAGCAATGATGATATGCTAGATGGGTCTCAAAAGGACGTTGAGTCAAATTTTGAGGAATATCATTTGCCTGACCATCTTAATAGACTCTAATACCATTAAACTTCTTTGCTTGCTCTAATACCATAGACGATGATCAAGTAAGCAAATAAGAATTTAAGCAAGCAATATTTAATTAGACAGTTGAAAATTGTTATATTCATAGAGTCTCAATAAACAATCTGATATAAAGAGAAAGTATAATAATAAAGTAACTGTTTAATTTTTGTTGTATCCTATTTTTGTCCAAAGCTCCAAATATAATTTTGAATAAAGTTAGGATTGGGCCCAATTCCAATTAGAGTTCAAAAGAGTAATTCTTAATTTAAGTTCTAGCCAAAATGAGGAGTTGGAATCCAAGTAAAAAATCCAAATAAAAATAAGTAATTTTGGGCTCAATATTTAATTTAAGCCCAAATGAATAAGGGAAAAATCAGGCCCGTTTGTCACACTTTTTCAATTGCAGCCTAGTCTAACTCAAACCTAAAGACTATCCCAATCTAATCTTAAGCCCAAAGGAATGGCCCGTTAAGAAAAAATGTCATATGAAGCTCATCACCTAAAGCCCAAAGATTGAAGTGAGGAGATAGCGCGGCCCAAGCTTTCTTCAACCCTAGAAGGAAAGTCGAGATACTGAAGGAAGAAAAGGGCAGCGCTGGAAGGGAAAATTAGAGAGAGAGAGAGAGAGAGAGAGAGATAGAGAGAGAGAGAGAGAGAGAGAGAGAATAGGGGCCATCCTAGGGTTCACATTGAGGAGGGATTTTGAGCCTTAGATGTAGAGGATTTCGTGATTTATTAGAGGAAGGTGATCGATTTTATGTGTTATTTTAGGAATAAAAGAAATCCTTGAGGAATTAGGGGAGAGATAATTGAGAAATCGGAATGGAAACAGAATCATTAGGAGAAGCAAATATCGGGGTTGATAGGTTATAAATAGAAGATCCTAAGGAAGAAGAGGGGGATCGAAGCTTTTGTTCTGAAAAAATAGCTCAAATCCTTTGTAACACCGGAAGTCTTTAGTCGAGCCAAACCTCTAGCCCAAGTTAGTTGCCACTCACAAGCATCAGTGGCCTAGTCCCCCTTCCAGACACTTTCAATCCCCATGTCAGTCCCAAAATCGACCATTATCCAATCACCCAAAGCCATCGAGTCACCATCTTCAAATATCTCAATTTCTATTCTTTTCGGTCCATTCCCAATTTATGTGGATTGTTCTTTCCCTTGTTGCACTTTGGAAGATTTGGTGTTTAATTCCTTAGGTATAAGGCAGTTTTGATCTTACCTTGTTTACTAGATCACTTGTGTACTTGGTTTGCATCGTTCTTTGTTATGTATGATGTTAAGTTGCCTAGAATATTGACAGTATATTTGGACTGTATGGGTTTCAAATTTTGACTTTTTGGTTCACTGATTTTACTTCATTCTCATGTACTTGATATCCCAGTTCTTTGATTATTGAAAGTATGTTCTGATCTAGCATGAGTTGGTTTACTAAACTTTGTAATTGGTCTCATGAAGTTATTATTTTTCAATTTCCTAGATGCTCTACTATTATTTATTTTCCAGAAATCTTGTTTATAATAGCACAACTAGTTTATATAATTTTTGTTGTGATCTTGATGCCCTAATGAATTATGTGCTGAAGGAAGAATTGTTTTTATTGCCCTGTATTTAGAGAATATCCATGAATGTGTTTGATGTATTGAACATGGATTCATATATGTTGAGTGGCTTTGTATGATATTGTGAGAATTATTTTGATGCTCTGTCTTTGAAGGGTGATGTCTCTATGTCACTAAGGTTCATCGGTCTCCCAAAATTTTGGTAGTTTACTGATGGATGATTCATGTCATTATTTCAATTCACTGTGAAAGATAGAACTACGGCTTGTTATTGTGTGTCAATCTTGGATGAATCCATTGGATATCTTATGATGTGTTTAAGATTACATGTATTGGTTTGCTTGGTGTAAGTTATGGGCCATGAGGTTAGGTTTGAATGACCGGATCTTAATTTAATGATAATTGGGCCGAATAGAAAAATTTCATAGGTTTTGGGCTTTGTGATTTATATGTTTGGGTTTGTTTGATTATTTGAATTGAATTTGAGTATAGGTTTAATGGAGTTGGGTCAAGGGATTATATGAAGTATTTGGGCTTTGGTTTTGTGTTCATTAGGATTTGAAAAATATTGCATTGTAACAAAATTGTTCATGGGTATTCTGTAAGCTAATTTCATAAAAGCAATTGATTATAAATTTTCAGTCATGTTAATTTAATAGCATGACTGAAGTAATTGATTGCTAATAAAGAAAGGGAACCGAGGTCCCATAAATTATGCTTGTCGGTAGCTCAATATGATGTTAATATGTTATTTATTTGAAGCATGCTTTTTTCATGATATTTCCTCTAATGTTTCTTTTGTGGCTGATTTTAGGCCCATTTTGTGTTGCAATGTTATTTACAAAGGAATTGTTGGCCCTACTCAGAATGCCTTCTTAGGAGGTAGAAATATGGCTGACAATATCCATCTTGTTCAATAGTTATTGCGGCATTATGAAGGAAAGACAGCCTCTTCCAGATACTCAATAAAAATTGACTTCAAAAAGACTTTTGACTCTATGCAATGGAAGTTTATTAGGAATATTTTCCTTTCGTTTGGCTTTCCCTTATAGTTTGTGCATTGGGTGATGATATGTGTAGAAACTACTGCCTTCTTTATAGGAGTTAATGGGGACCTGTTTGGGTTCTTCAAAGTTAAGTGTGGGGTTCGACAAGGAGATCCATTATATCCCTATCTCTTCATTATGTGCATGGAGTACTTTTATAGGTAGTTGAATCTTGCTTCTGCCAATCCGAGCTTTGGCTTCCATCCCAAGTGTCACTCATTAAGAATATCTCACTTAGCTTTTGCTGATGATGTTGTTCTTTTATCTCGTGGAGATCTTTCCTCTATGCAGACTCTTTATGATGAGCTCATGGAATTTAGCAAGGTCTCTGGATTATCCATTAATGCTATGAAATCTTCTATTTTCTTTGGAGGGGTAAATCAGATTATTAGAGCTAGTATTCTTCGGGCTACTGGTTTTTCTATGGGCTTCTTTCCCTTTACCTATCTTGGAGTGTCTTTGAGTCCTCATAGACTTCTTACTAGCCAATTCAGTCCTCTAGTTTAGAAGGTTGAGTCAACGATCCAGCTTTGGAAGGGTAAAATTTTATCTTATGCTGAAAGGTTGGAGCTTGTTCGTTGTGAAATCCCAATTTTTCTATGGGTTTAAAAAAATAAAAATAAAAAATATTTTGATAAACCACTGTTGTTGGAGACACCTCCACCGACAACAAAAAGTTGGAAAAACCACATGGTGGAGACCATGTGGTTGGAAGATAAGATCATAATTCTTTAAAATATATATAATAAAAAAAACTAATTGGTTTGCAAACTTTCGGTGGAGAAAGGTCACCAATAGTGGAGCTAATATTACATGGCGCGACCTTGGTTTGGCATTTAAGCACAACTAAAATTAAATAAAAGAGACTATGTGATGTGTCTCCATTTAAGTAGATAAAAATGGGACAATAAATTATAGAACCCAATGTATAGAAATGCAATATTAACAAAGATAAGGTGCAAGTATGTTTACAAATAAACTCCATCTGTATACCATTTTAGTTACGTAAGAGTTTCTGGAGTTGGAGATCAAGATCAGTAGTTTTAAGTTCGGGTTGAGATCATTGGTGAGCATATAGAAGGTCGGAAGCTGTTGTCGAAGGTGAGGAGAACACTCAAGGTGAGAATTTCTCTCTTGTTGGCAGGGGCCTTCATGGTAGAATTTTGTAAATTAGATCACCGTATAAGAGGTCATGCAGCGTCACAGTGACAACAATACAACTTAAAATAAAGGCACTTGTATATATTACATATGTGTGTTCAATCCATGCTACTTATATAAATACAAGAATTGGAGACAACCGTAAATCTTATTGTTAACATAAATTTACGTTGCTTCGGTAGATATGAATTGATGATTACGAAAAATTAATAAAACCAAAAAAATTTTGATTGATCACCCTTTTTCTAATTATAATATATATATATACATAATATATATTATTAAGTATGAAATGGTTTACCATTTATTAAACTTTGCCCAATCGTATTGGATTGTGCGGTTGACGTTGGATTGCCAAAATATAGTCATAGTAATCATGGCAATGATAGGGTCACAACCATAAGATCGCCATACCGTTTGGGGCTTGCAGGGTGGTTGTGCTAGCTACACACCACCAAGACGTTATGACTGTCTGAGGATTGATACCCATTTATTTATGGATGTACCTACATGATGGATCCGGGGTACTTTGGTGCCATAGAGTCTGATGTGGATTCCGGACTACTGTGTGCTATGGTTGGCTATATATATGTATATACGATAAAAATACGTATACATATACATGATGATTGAGTGTGTTGCAGCACGAGCATTATCATATCATTTTTCTCTTGCACTTTTATATTCAAGTTTGCTTTATGGCAATCTTTCCGATTGATATATATATATATATATTATACATATATATATATATCATTATGGTTGATCCAGATTTTTGAGTTGAGCTTACTCGACTCGGTTATCTCACTTAGGTAACTGAGTTCTAGTTGGGTACTTACCCCTACTGAGCTTTTGTGCTCATTCCCCTACTTTTCACATTCTTTTCAGGTGAGCACGATGTTGTGGATCAGCAACCTGGAGTTTAACCGCGAGGTGGGCTGAATACTTGGATTGGAGGGTTGTGGGCTAGGGTTTACTTTCGAACATTTATGTACAATTACATATTATTCTGTGTGTGGTTTGACTTGATATGGTTTCGATTTAGAATGTAAGGATTGTTTCCTATTGTTGTGTGTCATAATTCAATAATGTTTGATGGATTTATATTTGAGATAATTTATGTAATTTTAGATGACCCCTGGTTGGGACGGGGCATCGCATTCATTTTATCCTTCAGGGGGTTGATCAATTCTGGCTTGGCATCTTCCCAGTTTCAGCATAAGTAATTCATAAACTCACTAGCCTCTGCAGAAATTTCCTTTGGAGTGGGGACATGCACAGATCCAATACGGCTTTGGTTTCTTGGAAAGATCTTCTTCCTAAACAAGAGGGAGGTTTGGGTTTGCTTGATCTTGAAGTTAAAAACAAAAGCTTGTTTATGAAGGTCAGGCTTGTGAGCCCGTACGACCTAAGGGCCTATTGGCCCATCTAAGGCTTGTGAGCCCGTACGACCTAAAGGCCTGTAGGTCCATCTAAGGCTTGTCAGTCCCCGTCAGACTTATGAGTCCGTATGACAATTAAAGCATGTTGGCTCCATTTAGCTCCACATGACATATATGGACAATTAGAGCCCATCAGGCCGTTGGGCTTCAATACAAAATAAGACTTAATTGTGTTTGACAATGGCCCAATAAAAGTTTAATTGTTGACAGCGTGCGCAACTTACGTGCCAAACATGTGAGCTATAACACTATAAATATGAGTAGTCCAAGCCTCTTGAATCTCTCTGGTCATTCTCCTGGTTCCACTTCTCTCTCTAAAAGTCTATTCATGTCTCTCACTACAAATTCCCCCTCCGTCATTGGACTCGATCGTATGAGACCACCCCGGTGATCATCACTCGTTCGTTCGACCTAGTGTATATTCGCAGGTTGTCGAAGGCCTCAATCAACTTTTCATTGATTGAAGATTTTTGGGTCTACAATTTCAAAAATTGACTCTTTATGGATTCAATGGTTTCATCAATAGTTTTTGTTCGATCAATCCATCTGTTCAGCTACTGCACATAAATCAACTTTACCAATGTGGAAATACATTGTTTATCTTAAGGATTATATGCTTCAATGTTCTGGAGGTGTGGCCAAGCTATTCTTCATATCCAAGAGTGGCATGGTACCTTTTCTCTATCTCGAAATGCCTATGAATTTTTTAGGATTAAAAGAGATAATGTGGCCTGGAAGAGAGTCGTTTGGGAAGCTTGGTCTCTACCTAAGTTCTCTTTCATTTTATGATTGGTAGTCAGGGGTTGCTAAAAACTAAGAATAGGCTACGGTTCATTCTGATTAATACCTATTGTATTTTTTGCTAGAGGGAAGAGGAAACTCATAGGCTTTGTTCTTTATGTGCCCTTGGGTGGATTCATTTTGGAAGAAAGTAAGGGCATGGATCAAAGTCCAAAAGTGCTCATAAAATGCTTCCTAGTGCTTTCAGAGGGTTGCATGATAATACAAAAGGTGTTACCATGAGAATGAAAAAGGCTTCTCTAAGTATTATGGTCTATCTTATTTGGCAAGAGCGGAACAAGAGGGACTTAAGAAAGCCTCCCAAGATATTGAGGTTATTGTGCATAAATTTCAGATAATATTTTGTTCTATTCTTTACTTCAATGTTAAAGATCCTAATATTGCTTCAGAATGGATTCATAAACTCATGGGTCAGTGATCTTATTGCCTTTCATAGCTTATGGCTGGCTTTGTGGATGGATCTTTGGATTGACTGCATGATTTGGTTTTATTATTATGCTTTGTTTGTTGATCGTACCAATTTGAGTTGTGATGTTGCTCAGCATTTTGGTGGGACACTAGTTGCTGCTATGGGATGGTTGAATTTGACATCTTTGGAGGTTAATGGTTCATACAGTCTGAGTTCCTTTCAAATGTGGATCTATATTCCTACCTCTTTTTCTGAATTATTTCTAGTTCTGTTCTTGTGAGGACGAGAGTCAAACATGAGTGAGAGTGTGTGGGAAAAATGATGTTAGTAAAAGGGAAACACGAGTGTTTGAGGTGACTTGTGGATGGTAATGTTCTATTTTCAAACTAATTCTCTTTTTGTTTTGCAGGGTTTTAAATGGAGGCTTACTTTAAGGAACTGGATGCTCAAACAAATTTTCCACACTATGTGTAATACCCCAAGTGTTTAGGCATGTTAAATATTAGGATTGGTTAGATTGAAGGTGAATATGTGAAATGGAATTAAATAAAATCAAAATATGTTTCATAAATTCTATATGAGAAATAAAATTTATGAGCGAAAGAATTATTTAAATCGGAGGTAAGATGAAATTACCGTGAATTTTAGAAGTGGGAAAAGGGATAATACAAATGAAGATATTCGTAATGGCAAGTTGGTAAATAATGGTGGTTGGTACGTGTAATTAAACTAGAAAGCGGGAGCATAAAGGTAAAAGGGGCTGGAAAACCAAATAACATAAAATAAAATAAAAATCTATTGGCACGGAAATCAAGAACCCTAATATGGAAATTTGGGGAACGGCGGCGATGGAGAGGCAGTACGGCAATTTCGCAACGGATTGAGACAAGTCCTGTGTCGAAAAAAGGATAATGGTGAGGCGAGTTCAATGAAGCCTGTTTTGGATTAAACGGAGGAGATTCAAGCTGGCAACCAAGAGGGAGACGCCACGGCTGCCGAGATCTTTAAAGCCGAAATTTTTCGATCTCTGATCACAAAACAAGTAACTAACACCGGCACTGGTCTTCCCAAAAATGAACCCACACGTGTCTGCTAGACCCGTGTGAGGGAGAAACAACACTAGGTTGACCTGACCTGATTGGGTTGGGCAGACCCAGTTCAGAATAAAAATAAATTTAATTTTAAATAATGGAATTAGTAATAATAAAATGTGATGTTATTTTGGAATTTTAGGAACGAATTCTTCAAAAGTTTAAAAGAGGTTTATTATTGGAAAAGCATGCGACGGTAAGTGATACTCACCTATGTCACGGAATTGCATGCTGAAGGATTATTAATTTTATAATTCCTGTAATTGTATGTATAAGTATGTGTGTGTGTGTATATATATATATGTTAGTATGATTGAGTTGCTATAATGAGATTGATATTGTTATAATAATAGTTGTATGAACTCTGTTGATTATAGACATCAAGTTGATGTGGTTATGAACTGTCATGTAATTATATATATATATATGTATATATATATGTATATATATATGTGTGTGTGTGTGTAAGACCAAATTTATGAAGATGTATTATCTGTATAGTAATATATACGTTAATTGTGTTGTGTTTATGAGACTGAATTAGTGATGATGAGTTATCTGTGGATGGTGAACTGCTATGTGATGATGTATAGAGGTTACAGTTAATGGTCACACTGCACGAATCATAGCATATCATGGCATACATGCCATACATGACATACACATTAAGGGAAAATGTTTTCACGAACTAGGTATTACTGCTACAGGTATGGTGTACTGGAAAGAGAAAGGTTTATAAGGTACTGTTAAATGAAAAGGAAAAGGAACAAGGAAAATGTGTGAGTGGTACAGATGTTGATTGAATGTGCTCTATGGTAGAGTATTAGATAGAAAATCTTGACTGGTTGCTCTGTAGCAGTTTACCTAGGTTAAGGGTCTGAGTATTGAAAAAATGATTTAAATGGCTGACTATTTTCTAATGATGATGTTCATGTGCATTCATGCATAAGTATTACTTGCTGGTCCTCGACTCACTAAGTTCCGTGTCACAGGTACGGAGTTCTCTGATGATTTTGCTGACATAGGAGTTGATGCTGCCGCGAATCCATGAAAAAGGATGCTCATGTGCGAAAGTTAGGTTTTGATAGTCCATGACAAGAATATTAACTTTTATTTAAGCTTTAAGGTTATTGCTAGTATTTCAGGTTATCGTGATTAAACAAAAGTTCGCAAAACGAGGTCAAGAAATATATATTGGACGTTACTGATTTAATTACCATTATGAGGTTATGATTGTTAAATGCTCATCGGAATTAGGATGCTTGATTTGAGTTATTTAAGGAGTTTAGTTAATTAGAGATAGATGATGCTTAGCTATATTTATTCTAGCATTAATTGGGTTCTTCTTATATATAGAATTAGGTAGTAGTGATGGACTGAGATATAATATAGGTAGCGTTTTGTACTACGAGCTCGAAAATTAGAGTTTCGTGGAACGGGGCGTTACAGATGGTATCAGAGGGCGACGATCCTTTAAAATAAGTTAAATAGTATGATATATATAATGAGTGAAGGTTTGGTAAAGTTACATGAGCATCATGGATCGGCACGACCATCAACAATTAAGTACTTTAAATTTAATTTCTATTGTTCGGTAATCAATGTTTAATTATTTGTATATGCCTCCTAGAATGTACATGTGTTGAAATATATTAGTGTGATTTGAGATAATTACATTATTTATGTATGAGTAAGAAGAGGAATTGTGATAGGTCAATGTGGAGAACTGGTAGAGTATGATATTTAAATGCTAGAATGTCGTGATAGGTGTATTCATGATTAATTTATCATTAAGGGAATTGGAGAATACATTTTTATTTATGCTTGGGTGATTCATTAAATGAATGATCAATGGTGCGATCATAGTTTAAGTTAGGATTTCTGATGATTATCGGTGTAAGTAGCCTGACATAGTATTTAAGGATTTATCCTTAGCATTGTAAATGGGAAATGTGATTGCATTCTCATTGGAGCTACTGTAATGATATATGATGGTATATACATGATATCATGTTAGTATTGACACGATAGATAGTAAGTATTTAATAGAGATGAATAACTAAAGATCCGTGTATCGGAGAATATGATTGGACTTATGGAATGTTAGTATCATGACAATTTAAATTAGCGTGAGATAATAAGGTAGCGATAAGTGGGATACTGGATCGTTACTTAATAATTTAATTGGATCACTATGGTATTGAAGAAGGATAGATCGTAAGGTTATAGAACATAATAATCTAATACTGGTAGTGATATTCACCGGCCCGGGGAAGTTAAAACCCTTTGGTATCACATATATTAAAAATAATTAAATTAATAGAAGTAATTTTACTAGTAATTATTTTACTAGGAATGCAAAAATATTTGTCCCTATAGGTGTTCTTGTACAATGGAATATATGAGTACTTAAGTAAGATGTTTGTGTGGATGATTGTGACGCCCCGATCCGGGCGCCCCACTGGCGCCCTTTGGAAAGTCCCCTCCTGTATCAGAACACGCAGCAAATATTTATTCCATCACACTAGCAACCTAGCTAGGCCTCAGGCCTCAAACACATGCAATCCTGATCCTAGGGTCTCAGGCCATCCACTACCAGCATGCACAAACTGATAGTAATAATCATAACAACAAATTCATAATATCATATAACCAAAAACAATACTCAGCATACATCCAGCATACACCCTCTGGTGCCAACCGGTTATAACAATATTATGAATAACATTCATACATCAAAATTAAAATATATGCTAGAGTATATCTCTAACATCCACATCCTACCCAGGGCCATCCATGTCACATCCCGCCTCACTGATCCGCTCCACCGGTACTTGTACCAATATCTCCTGTGGGAAGGAATAAAAAATAGGGAGTGAGCAAGAAGCTCTGTAGGGTTAAGAGTATAAACGTTTAAAGGCCGAATCCAAACAATAGGTTATGCAATGATATGAAATTTACTACATGCACATATATTTAACAATCACATATAGCATTAATCCGGGCAATCCCCTCAATGAGCAAACCTCATCGATACCATGGCTCGTTCCATGTAATATCGAACGTGAGCAAGTTCACTACATCAACTCATCAATATCATGGACGCTATCCATGCATATCGAACAGGAGCAAGCTCCCCAACATCAAACGCTCTTGGATTACCCGGTTGCGTGAGCCTATCACGCCCGCACCATTCCAGGCAAAGTCCCTCATTAACCATACATCTAGTGCGTTATCCTACTTGGAGATCACATGACTTGGTGGTAGCTCTCATCACCTCGTCATCCCTCCATGTAGCTTTCAAGAATCCTAAGGAACCCCGAGTCCATACCCGGTCCCCAATGCAATTCTAATGCATTTATGCCATGACATGCCGAAAAGTATATACATATGAACATCCTACATATATATACGTAACTACTATGATGCATGAACGGAAAATCACACTGTGCCCATAGGTGATGGGACACTGACAAAGGGTCATGCAACATAAAGAATAAATTAGGGTTCATTTCCCCTTAGAAACAATTAAGGCGGAAACACAAACAAACGACCAATGAGGAATCAAAACGCTCTTTAAGTAATGAGAACGAACGATAGAAAGAAAGGTTGGAAATCCTCTACCTCGTGTCGAGCAATTCACCACAAAATCACAATTACGTTCCTAGGGTTTCCGGTTTTCCCAACCTAATAATGTGGCGAAACCGAACTCATTCACACATCAATTTACAACCAGTAACGCGTAATAACATCAATTTAAATCACTAAATTTAGAAAACTTACTTTCTCTCTCTAGGGTTTCTTCCAAAAATCTCCAATCTCAACCCAAGCTCAAATCCACTCTAAATCATAAACCAATCTACATAAACATCCAAAATCAACATATCTAAAGCATAGAACCCAATTCCAAAAGAATCTAACAAGATCTACAAATACCTAATTTTTACCAAAAGTGAGAAAACTTACCAAAACTATTGAATCTTCCTTAAATCCTCTCTAAATCTCCAAAACCAAGCTTCAATCTTCCATGAATCACCTCTAATTCACTTCTCTCTCTAGAATCGTCTCTATCTCTCTCTCTAAAAGTCAGACTCCCAGAAGAAATGAAGAAACAACCCGTGTTTCATCATATGAAACACGAGTGGCGCCTAGGCGCTCTGGCCTTATAACTTCCCCAGGCGCGCTGCTCTGGGTGCCTAGGCGTGCAGCGTTTTCACGCCCAGGCAAGGTGCGCCTAGGCGCCCTAGCGCCTGATCAGCTCTCCATCTCCCTGGTCTGGGCGCCATCCTGGGCGTGCTGCTTTTCACGCCCAGGCGAGGTGCGCCTTGGCGCTCTAGCGCCTAAGCAGCTTCCCAGCTCCCTCGGCTGGGCGCCTTCCTGGGCATGCTGATTATTCACAGCCAGGCGAGGTGCGCCTTGGCGCTCTAGCGCCTAAGCAGCTTCTCAGCTCCCTCGGCTGGGCGCCTTCCTGGGCGTGCTGATTATTCACACCCAGGCGAGGTGCGCCTAGGCGCCCTCAGCGCCCACTCCACTTCCTCTCGTCCACTGGACTGGGCGCAGCGCCTAGGCGCCCTGAAGTGCGTCCGGTCCAGTGTCCCTTCTCCTTCTCCCTTCTGGCATGCCACCTACTAGACTAGGCGCCCAGAAGGTGCGCCTAGTCCAGTTCTGAATTCTGGAATAAGACACAAAAATTCCACACAAATTTGGGTCGGGGTTTCACAATGATTACTTGAAAATGTGCATTGGAATGAAGTGAAATACGGTTTATTATGTTTTACAGTGAATACAGTACATATTTGGGATTTTTCCTGGATGTTTGTAAATACATATTAAAGGAGTTATAATAAATAGATTGTGTGAGTTACAAGATGTAGTTATCGAAATCAATAGGATATCTAATTGAAGCATATTGGTGAACTGGAATGGTTGAAAACCATACACATTGTCTCCAATGTGGTATTTATAATGAAGTATTTATATGATTAATTGAGATTTTTGTATGAACCCTGTACAGTATCGTAAATTGGATGCATAATATTGTGGTATTTAGCTTGGATTAAGTAAGTGCTTCATTGTGAGTATTAATTAATTGATTATTATATGAATTTTTTATATTCATATTCGTATCGTAAAACATAATTAGATGGGTATGCAAAATTATTTAAATATCATATAAATGTGCCAAAAATTTTCTGTATATACATGCATATTGGAAATAAGTTAACCAACCGTAAATAATTGCATAAGGGCCATCAGTACGTACTGTATAATAGGAATATAAAAAAAAAACTAAGCTATACGTGGGATACTCAATCGAGAGCACAACAATGACACCAAACAAAGTAGGAACTATATATTTAGTGGGTTGATAGTACAAATAAATCATATGGACTTGATTAATGTGATAATAAGTGCTTCGTTATACAAGTAGTTTATTTATGAACGAATTATGATTAATAAAACCGAATGATATATTTTCTTTATGTGACAAGGGATAGGTTCCCGTTGCATTAGTAAATAAATTAAGTATTTAGTATGGTTGCCTGGATATGGACACTAGTTCGGGTGAAAGTAAAGTCATGGTTGAGATATAATAACTGATGTTTAATCATCGTATTTACTGCGAATGTTGATCTTTCATTTTAGTTATTTCATTCTACCTAAAGATTTATAATTGGGTTAAAATTTTTGAAGTAATAATGTATTAATTGAATGTTCTGTATCTGTGGCCGCTTAGCTGTATGGTAAGTATTTAATGTAATGTGAGTATCATGCCGACATTTGGCCGGAGTGAGTATTTTACTATACGTGATACATTGATATTGCCATGGCATTGATCCAATTGCACATATGTGCATGTAAATATATGTACATCGATGTTATATGAATAAATTTATTGTACTATAAGATAAGGTTAAATGTACAAAGTTATTGTAGACTCATAACACTCAATTTGAGTATAAGGTGATGTTATATAATTGAGAAACGATTTAAGTTAGTTGAGACGATAGTAAGAAATGTAGGGTGAATTCAGGTGTTGGAATATAGTTAAAGTGATATTCATAGTTTTATTATAATTGATGGAATTGAGAAATCGTTTCTATTTATGACCTTGAGGTTAAGTAAAGTTATAGTTTGTTCGTTACTGATGGAAGTAACCTCAGACAAGTTTGCTTTGAGGTTGATAGGTTAGATAATTCTATAAAGGGTTTATATTGGGATGGGTTAGTGTACAATAGGAAAAGAGTTAGGATTTGAATATAACTAATTGAATCACATAAACTACATCAAGTATTGATAATTTAAAACGATAAAATGTAGGATGAACTATTTGATATGTATAGAGCTCCACTGAAAATACACATTCTATTGCTTGGATTGAAATGGATTTGAATAATTTAAAGTTAAAATAGAATATTGGTGTAGCATTGTATCGCATCTATAGATAAGTGATTAATAAAATGTGCAATATATGGTAAGTGTGTGTGTGTGTGTATATATATATATTGTGATGGGTTTTAACTAAATTGAAGATTGTAGTTATTATCATTATAATTGCTAGTGAATATTAGCATTGTATTTTTTTCAGTCCTAGCATAGTTGATATGATTTCAAGGTTGATACAAAGACTCAAATAAATGTCTCATGATAGGATCAATTACATAAGTTAATAGATAAGTGGCACTTAATTGGTCATAAGGAGATCTAAAGACTGAAATAGAACAATGATACTGTGATAGGTTACTTAGGAACTAATAAAATTAAATTAAATTAAAAAAAATGAACCCATAAAATTAAACATAAGATAATTCATTGTAACTTAAGAGTCAAAATAAATTATTTAGAGTATGGAGATTAATAACTAATTAGAGTATTTAAGTTGAAAAGGAAGTTATCATGAACAAACATGCAATAAAGGAAATATATCTATAGTCGATATAAAGTAGTAGCCGTTAGGTTGGACGGGTGATCTAAATCAAACGAGTGATTACAAAGCTAAGTTCATGCCAATCCCCAATATTGAATACTAAATTCCTTGAAACATAGATGAATTAATTGACACTATAAAGGAATCTAAGATAAAAGAAATATTAGTAAAAGTACATAATAGTGCTAGAGTATAACAATATTGTTACAGTAAGTACATAACTCCTAAATGGAAAAACTGAATTATTTTGGTAAGATGTATGAGTCAATACTTTGGGTGGTGATATTTTAACATAAACGCAAAGTGGGTACGTCGTGATATGAAATAATAAATTACTATATGAAATTTTGAGGGTATATTTGTACTTGAATGATCATCTAAATAGGAATGCAAATTAGTTACAAAGGCACCTATATGTGTGTTTCGAATAGATGTATACACAGATACATAGGAAATAAGTGACACTAGCATAAAGTAAATGTGCATGGAGTAGTTTGGAAAAAAAATACTCAAAACTGTTCATGTAATAGAATGAATTTCGGGGACGAAATTTTTATAGGGGGAGACTGTAATACTCCAAGTCTTTAGGCATGTTAAATAACAGGATTGGTTAGATTGAAGGTGAATATGTGAAATGGAATTGAATAAAATCAAAATATGTTTCATAAATTCTATATGAGAAATAAAATTTATGAGCGAAAGAATTATTGAAATCGGAGGTAAGATGAAATTACCGTGAATTTTAGAACTGAAAAACGGGATAATACAAATGAAGATATTGGTAATGGCAAGTTGGTAAATAATAGTGGTTGGTAGTGTAATTAAACTAGAAAGCGGGGGCATAAAGGTAAAATGGGCAGGAAAAGCAAATAACATAAAATAAAATAAAAAGATATTGGCACAGAAATTGAGAACCCTAAACTAGAAATTTGGGGAACGGGCAAACGGCGGCGACGGAGAGGCGGTACGGCGATTTCGCAACGGATTGAGACAAGTTCGCTGTCGAAAGAAAGATAATGGTGAGGGAGTTCAATGAAGCCTATTTTCGGATTAAATGGAGGAGATTAAAGCCGGCAACGAAGGGGGAGACGCACGGCTATCGAGATCTTTGAAGTCGGAATTCGTCGATCTCCGATCACGAAATAGGTAACTAACACCGACGCTGGTCTTCCCGTGTCACTCTCCACCGTTTGGATCCTGCCGTGTGTCCCACCATGCTAACACCGATGACTAATCAGAAATGAACCCGTACGGGTTTGCTAGACCCGCGTGAGGGAGAGACAATACCTGGTTGACCCGACCCAATTGAGTTGGGCAGACCCAGTTCAAAATAAAAGTAAATTTAAATTTAAATAATGGAATTAGTAATAATAAATTGTGATGGTATTTTGGAATTTCAGGAACGAATTGTTCAAAAGTTTAAAAGAGGTTTATTATTGGAAAAGCATACGACGGTAAATAATATTCACCTGTGTCACAAAATTGCATGCTGAAAGAATATTAATTTTATAATTCCTGTAATTGTATGTATAAGTATATGTGTGTGTGTGTGTATATATATATATATGTTAGTATGATTGAGTTGCTATAGTGAGATGGATATTGCTATAATAATAGTTGTATGGAATTATGGACTTTGTTGTTTATAGACATCAACTTGATGTGGTTGTGAACTGTCATGTAATGAAATATATATATATATATATATATATATATATATATATAGTGTTTTGATCCAGCCCGGTATCCCGGACTTATCTTTCTGTCCGAGAAACCATTAATTGTCGTTGGATTAATCCAACGGCAATGACCAGTCAAACATTTTAAAATTTTATATAATATTTTAATATTTTATGTTTCTACTTTACTTTCAATCTCTCACTCTCCTCCTCTCTCATCTCTCTGGTTCCGTATAGGGGAATCGCGACTCCACAACGGATTGGATCTTCGATGTTGCGACCCAGATTGACCCGAAAGAAACTCAGGCTTTCTAAAGAACAATCTGCTTTTCTCGAAGAAAGCTTCAAAGAACACAATACTCTGAAACCCGTAAGTGATTTATCTGGGTTTTTCTTTTATTTTCTCCCTCATAAACTCTTCTTATAAATATTAAGGTTTGATTGGTCTAAATTAATGGCAGAAGCAAAAGCTTGGTTTGGCAAAGCAAGTCTTCGTCCTCGACAAGTGGAAGTTTGGTTCCAGAACAGAAGAGCCAAGTCCTTGATTTTATTTTTTCTACATCTATTAATAATTTAGATTTTGAAATATTTGTTATTTATTTATTTATTTATTTTGGGTTTGCAGGATAAAGTTGAAGAAAACAAAGGTAGACTGTGAGATACAGTATTGTGCTCCCAAATCGTTTGATAATTCCATTTTTATAAATATTTTGTAGGTGTGGGTTTTTGGGACATGAATATTTGTTTAATCTTTGTGTCCTCTTGCCAATGGATCGTTCATTAGGTCACAAGGATCCAAAGAGTGATGATGATGATAATGATACATTAATTGGTCGACTGATGAGGATCCAAATTTTGGAAATTTTAAATGAGAATTGCTTTTGTTTTATTTCATTAAATCTGTTGTGACTTATTTACAACCGTATTTATAAATGAGAATTGTAATGTGTGTTGCTCTGGCTCTGTATCATTTGAGAGGTTGGGAAGAATGTATCATTTGGGAGGTTGGGAAGAATGTATATTGAGTATTACACTTGTATATTGAGTTTGCAGATTGTTCTTGAATCCAATTGAGTTTGGCTGGGTCCATTTACAGCATACATACAAACAATTGCATCATCTATTATGGTGCAACCATTAATATCAACAACAAATGACATACAAATCAACAACAACATCTCTTACTCATATATATAGTGCAGATACATCAACAAAAAATAACATACAAACATTACCAAGAGGTCCATAACAATAACACAATATTAGCCTCAAACATTAGCAAAATGAACACTCCAAATAGCATGCAGTAGCATACATACAAACTCAAGAATTGTTCAATGCTGGACAATTTCGTTTGTCATGTGATTGCCCCATCAATCCGCACCCATTACATCGTCTTTTTTTTTTTGGCTATTTCTTTCCCACCTTTCAATCTCTTCCCGCAACCTTTCGCCCTAACTTGCTCCAGCTCATAATAGGTAGGTTCTGAAACACAAACACTAGGTTGAGATTGAGTTCCATCTTTTGAAGTCAAGACCAAGACCTTTAGTCTCTCATTGAGAGACTCAAATGTCTCCTTCACTAACTCAAATGTGTCCTGATTCAGACAAACATTATCAAGTATATTTGATGCAAGTCCTATTAGTAGGATCATGGTCAGTGATAATCATTTTGGGTGCTCCAGCTGGCATGGCTATCAAAAATTGTTGTAGAAGCCATGAAAATGTATCTGCTGTCTCGTCACCTAAGAAAGCACACTCGAATAGAGTAGTTTGGCCATGATGATTCACGCCGACAAATGGAGCAAATATCATGCCATAGCGATTTGTGTTATAAGTAGTGTCAAATACAATAACATCACCAAATACATCATAAGCTCTCCTACATTCAGCATCAGCCCAAAAATAATGTTTGACTCTGTTTTCTATATCCATCTCGAATGTGAAAAAAAATCCAGAATTTTTTTTCCTTTTCAGCCTCAAAATATTCATGCAACAACTGAGCATCATGTCCTGCATACTGCTTCATCTCATCCCTTTGAGCATTGTAAAAATCTCTTTCAATGCATCTTATGTTCTCCATACCTCCAGCTTGAAGCTCAAATATACTAATTTGCTGATGAATAGGAACATTGGCCGCTGAAAATTATCATGACAACACCTTCTTTGCACTCGAAATAGAACGATGAGATCTCAACATATGCACTTTCCTTGGTGTTGCAAATACATGATTGTGAACTTCATTAAACTGTGAAACAACAAAGCATTGCTTGGAACTAGATTTTACAACCGTGAATTTGACATTACAACCTCCTCTAGTTTTTGACCTTTTCCTTGCACCAGTAGCTGTGGATTTCTCATACTTTCGAAGCCCTTCTTTGTAGCAAACAAATTCCTTTCGAATGATATTTGCAATATCAAATAAAGATGAGTCTTACCCTATCCGCAAGTGTACGTGTCGTAAATAGTATAAAAGCGAATGAGATCGTATCCACAGAGACTGCTCAATTACCGAACAAACTACAAAGCAATAATTAAACTAAAATGCAGAAAAATCAGATCTGAAAATGCTGAATAAAAGTGGCTGGAAAGGATGTAAATTAATGCGGTAAGGCTTAGCTTGGGTTAGTCTCGTTCTTGTATTATCACTCAGTTACAAAATTCCAATTGCAATCACACAATTTAAAGAATTAATGACGTCAATCAAGAGACCTTGGTCCGACTCTCTTAACTCTGACTTTCCTAAACAACGACCCTTGGCTTTAGTCCAGCCTAAAAATCTTTTCTTATCTTAGGAGTCTTGGTTGGCGTACCCTAAGAGTTTCCTAAAATAGGCATATGAACTAGAAAGTCGACAATCACACAACCTTAAGCAATGGTGTATTACCTAATAAATTGTGTTTACAAATCCCAAATCTAGACCTTAATCAGATTTTTGTCACTTGTTAGACACCGGGTATTGGCCAGCCGAATGTGCCTAACTAACAGTTCCCCTACATCATAAAGTTGATCAGACATTCACAATAACAAGAAATCATCAATTAATTCAGAGATTCATAAATTAATCCTAGTGTAATCAACCATAGAATTGTTCAACCAAGATCAAATACAAAAACTAACCGAACCCAAGCTAATAAGTAATTTAGTTACACATATACATATTCAAATACAGAAATGAAAACCCAAAACCAGTTGTAGAGAAGAGTCCACTTGATCTTCGTGTCTTTCCCCTTTAATCCCCAGCTCATCTCTTCACTGCCGTGTATCTCTTATGGAATGAATATTTCTATTCTATCTTTCTTCTTTTCTTTTGTTATGTCCAATTTCCATTTTTAGTAATTCCTTCATACTACACCATTTTGACCACTAAAATTTGTGGATGGAATTTGGTCAACTCCCTTTAGTCCAACTTGCCACACTACATAACAAAGTGACACCATTTTTATTTTCCCGCTGGAATTCTGTGGCCGCAAACAGGCTGCACTTTTCCTCCAGAACCAGCTTGCATTTCCATCTTTGCATTCATCCATACCTAACAAGAAAACATGTATTTTGGGCAGTATTTCGATCTTGAAATCATACCAATTACAACAATTAAAGCCCAGAATTATAGGTGCATTCTATACCTATCAATTACAATTAATGGTCACACTGCATTAAGCATAGCATATCATGGCATACATGATATACACATTAAGGGAAAATGTTTTTATGAACCAATCATTACTGCTACAGGGAGGGTATACTGGAAAGATAAAGGTTTATGAAGTACTGTTAAATGAAAAGAAAAAGGAAAAAGGAAAATGAATAAGGGTTACAGATGTTGATTGAATGTGCTATATAGTAAAGTATTAGATATAAAATCCCGACCGGTTGCTCTGTAGCAGTTTACCTAGGTTAAGGGCTCGAGTACTGAAAAAATGATTTAAATGGCTAACTATTTTCTACTGATGATGTTCATATGCATTCATGCATAAGTATTACTTGCTAGGCCTCGGCTCACTATGTTCCGTGATACAAGTACGGAGTTCTTTGATGATTTTGCTGACATAAGAGTTGATGGCGCCGCGGATCCATTAAAGGGATGCTCATGTGCAAAAGTTAGGTTTTGATAGTCCATGACAAGAATATTAACTGTTATTTAAGCTTTAAGGTTGTTGCTAGTATTTCAGATTATCGTGATTAAAAAAAAGTTCGCAAAACGAGGCCAAGAAATATGTATTGCACGTTATTGATTTAATTACCATTATGAGGTTATGATTGTTAAATGCTCATCAGAATTAGGATGCTTGATTTGAGTTATTTAAGGAGTTTAGTTAATTAGAGATAGATGTTGCTTAGCTATATTTATTCTAGCATTAATTGGGTTCTTCTTATAGATAGAATTAGGTAGTAGTGATAGACTAAGATGTAATATAGGTAGCTTTCTGTACTACGAGCTCGAAAATTAGAGTTTCGTGGAACGGGGCATTACATTGTGACTACAATATGTGAGGAAGAGAGGCAAGCATGAGTGAGAGTGAACTATATTTATGGGAGAGAAACATGAGAGTATGGATTATATGGGAATCAAAGGGAAATACAGGGAAAGGGTGGGAGGCCAATTTTTACTAACTTCTTATTTTACCTGTAGGTTTATTTGGTGTTGATGGTTCAACTTCTCATGCTGTTGATTAAGTCTCTTGCTCAGTGTTTTATTTTCATGATCAAAGAAGTTGTTGGTTGCTTGTTTCATTTGCTGTTAGCTGCCATGCATGCCTATGCTTATGTCTTGATTATGGATCAAACAAGCATTACCCTATGGGGGAGGTGGATTATTTTACGGGTTCCTTTCATCTTGCATTGGGTTTTCAAAGGCTGCGGTGTTTGAAGACCACTGTTCACGGCACTGTTAAAGGATGTAAGATATTTTTTTGCTACTGTCAGTATCTTTATGATTTAATCTACGTAGCTGATGATAATGATACTATGGCTGGCATGGTTTGTTGGAAAGAATGGACAAGTATTTGCTTAATTGGGGGCAGTGCTTGTTAGAGTTTAGATCATATGAAAATTGTTTGGCCTAAGCTTGAGTATCTCAATACCTACTTGATATTACAAAAATACCCCGACCACTTATATGTGGACACATGTCATTTGAGTCTCAGCAGAGCCACCCTGCCTCACTAATAAGTCATCTTGGTAAGAAGAGAAGCCAAGAAGTTGGGCAAGAATATCCTACCGAGGTTACTTCCTCGGTATAGTGAAACACCTGGACCTACCAAGGTGAAAAGCATTTATGTGCAACCCCCAACAATAACTAGGGGACCCAGGTTAATAATGGCTCTAAATCCTATATAAAGCTCTAAAAGTCAGGTATTATCTTCCTAATCACAATTTGAACTTTGGCTAAGAGAGAGCTCTAGTCCAAGGAGCTTGCCTGATTTTGGAATACGAGCTGACTTGAGCATCGGAGCGCCAACGCTAGAAGACAACCTCTGGTGCAGCCTTTAGCTCATCTTTGTTCATTGTCCTCAGTTGCAGAACTGCCTGGCTGGTCGATTCCTTGGAAGGACCTACATGTTTAGAAATCTTGCCTGGCTGGTAAGCTGTCTGACTGCCTGGCTGGTCGGTTCCTTGGAAGGACCTACATGTTTAGAAATCTTGCCTGTCTAGTAAGCTGTCTGACTGCCTGGCTGGTAAGCTGCCTAGCTGGTAAGCTGACAAACCACCAGGCTGGTCAACCAGGACTGCCTTGCCTGGCTGGTCGGCTTCTTGGAAGGATCTTCATCCTTGGTATCTGTGCATGACTGCAGGTCTAACGAACTGATCGTCTTCTCGATAGTGACACCTTTTTGACGTCATCAGTTTGGCGCCGTCTGTGGGAGAGTTAAGTTTCCTTACTTATAATGGTTAGACCTAGAAGAACCACCAATGTGAATGATCCTTAGACATCACATGCCCATCATCTGGCAGATGATACCCAACAACAATACCAAGATTATGAAAATATTGCAAGGCATGAGGTACCCTTGGACGCACCTCAGGTCCAAGAAGAAGGAAACGTCCAGGTAGCACGACAGGAGGCAGCTGGTTCTCCCATCAGTGCTGCACGATTTAATCAGCTTTGTCAACAAATGTAGCTCTTCACTGAAATGATGATGGCTAACCACCAAGCCCCACCTTGGTCTATTGAGAGGGACGAGAATGATAGAAACTCTAGTTCTCTGGATTCTAGGAGCAAGAGAAGGGATGAGAACCGAGAAGGAAACTCCAATACCAACAGGAACACTTATTACTCCCACATCAATGATGATGTCAATAAGCACCTTCAAGAGGTAGACCGCAAGCTAGCAGCCCTGTAGGGACGCAATATCATTGATGAAATATGGCATAGTTCCATGACTCCCCTGTCTATGGATATTCTTGAAACAGACATACCTCATGACTTTAGGCTCCCCAACCTTGAGCAGTATGATGGGAAGAAGGACCCCTATGACCATGTCATGGGATACAAGTCCATGATGGAGTGCCGAGGAGCCTCAGATGCTGTTTTGTGCAAGGCTTTTCCCTCTACACTTATTGGACCTGCACGGACTTGGTTCATCAACCTTCCTAGGCACAGCATTTACAGCTTCTAGGACCTATCCAGAAAGTTCAGCCTTTGATTTGCAAGTGCTAGGAAGCCCAAAACCACCAACCAATACTTGATGGTGATTGAACACGAGAGGGGAGAATCATTTCATGACTTTACAGGGAGATTCAACCAGATGTGCCTGGAGATCCCAGATGTACAAATTGCTGTGGCAAATGCCGCTCTGATCAGGACCGTGCGTCATGAGCAGTTCTGCAATTCGTTATGCACTGATGCACCTCAGTCCGTGGATGAATTCCTAGCAAGGACTGAGAAATATATCAAGGCAACAGATTCATTGAAGTCTTCCCATTTTGCAATACGAACCTTCCCTGACCGGGCTAGGGGCTTTGGTGATAAAGCCCGCCTAGGAGGGTCGGGAGGTGGCCGACCAGGCAATGATAAGAGATCAGGAAGGGAGGATAACAAGCGAGGAGAACAATTTTCTAGGAAGTCTCAAACTGGTCCACCAACTCACTTCAGTAACTATACCCCACTAAATGCTCCCTTAAGAAAGGTATTGAACGAGATTGTTGCCCAAAATCTAGTCAGATGGCCAAAGGAGATGAGGACTCCTCCAGAGAAGATGAAGTTTACAGATAAGTATTGTAGGTTTCATAAGGACCACGGTGATGATACTGACGATTGCAGACAGTTAAAAGATGAAATTGAGGAGTTGATAAGAAGAGGACACCTCAAGAAGTACACTGCAAATCGAGAGGAAAAGTGAAGGAGAGATAATAAAGAAGATGATAACCATATAAGGCCACGAAAAAGGGAAGACTCTCCTCCGCATGAGAGAGGCACCACAGGAACAATTGATTTCTGTGGTGTCATTATTGGAGGTTTAGCAGCAGGTGGAGAAAGTACATCGGCTGGGAGAGCATATGCTCGCCTTACTGAGCAGCCTACCAAGGAAAAAAGGATCAAAAGGGATGAGGAGGTTATTACATTCTCAGAGAAGGATGAAGAAGGTATTCAAGTCCCTCACGATGACGCCTTGGTAGTTGAGGCAGTGATCGCCAACTTCAATGTCTTGAAAATCTTGGTTGATAATGGGAGCGCAGCAGACATCCTGTTCTACCACACCTTCAAAGCTATGAAGCTTTCGGAGGAAAGGCTATAGCCAACTTCAGTACCCTTGTATGGGTTCACAGGAGAGTCAGTCATACCAAAAGGAATGATAACTCTTCCAGTCACACTGGGAACACATCCCAAGACAGTGATGCATATGGTGGATATGTTGGTAGTTGATGTGAAAGCTTCACACAATGCCATCATAGGAAGACCACTACTTCACAGGGTGAGAGCTGTGGTCTCAACCTATTGTTTAAAGATGAAGTTCCCCACCTTGAAGGGAGTTGGTGAAGTTAAAGAGAATCAGAAGACTTCCTGCAGTACCTACTTCACTGAACTCAAAGAGAGGAAAAATGAGAAGGTCTCGGTAGGCAGCCTGGATATGAGGGCAGAAGACCAGGTGTTTAAAACTACTCCAGTGGAGGAATTGAGGAAAGTCGAGATCATGGTTGGCTTAGAAAGGAAATTCTATATTGGATCTCAACTTGGAGAAGGATTGACCAAGGAGATCACTGAACTGCTCCTTAGGAGTATAGGTACTTTTGCATGGAGTGCTGTTGAGATGCCTGGTATAAGTCCTAATGTGATAACACATTGACTGAGCATTATACCTGGTGCTAGACCAGTTAAGCAGAAAAGAAGAAACTTTGCTTTTGATCGCCAAGAAGCGATAAAGGAAGAGGTGAGGAAGTTGATAGATGTCGATTTCATCAGAGAAGTCCAATACCCTGAATGGCTGGCCAATGTTGTCATGGTGAGGAAAGCCAATGGGAAATGGAGGATGTGTGTTGATTTCACTGATTTAAACAAATCTTGTCCTAAAGATAGCTATCCATTACCAAAGATTGATCAGCTGGTAGACGCTACCTCAGGACATCAACTCCTCATAGTCTTGGATGCCTATTTGGGGTACCATCAGATAAATATGCATCCCGAAGACCAAGAAAGAACATTATTCATCACCCTTGAGGGGACATATTGCTATAAGGTAATGCCATTCGGATTAAAGAATGCTGGAGCCACATACCAAAGGTTGGTGAATCATATTTTTAAATATCAGATATGAAAGTCCTTGGAGGCTTATGTGGATGATATGGTGGTAAAGAGCAAAAAAGCTGAAGACCACCCTACTGACCTGCGCAAGGTCTTTGATACACTTGATCGGTTTGGAATGAAACTTAACCCAAAAAAGTGTGCCTTTGGAGTGGCATCTAGGAAGTTTCTTGGCTTTCTAGTAACAAGCAGGGGGATTGAGATGAATCCCAAAAAGGTGCAAGCAATCCTTCAGATAGAACCACCAAAGAATGCCAAGGACGTTCAAAAGCTGACCGGCCGAGCAGCATCACTAGGGAGGTTTCTTGCTCGGTCCGAAAACAAATGCAGACCATTCTTCCAGGCATTAAAAAAAGCCAAGGAATTTGAATGGACACCTGAATGTCAACTTGCCTTTCAAAATCTTAAAGACTATCTAGGCCAGCCTTCACTCTTGACTTGTCCAAAGGAAGGTGAAATTTTGTACCTCTACCTAGCAGTATCACAACATGCGGTCAGCGCAGTGCTTGTGAGTGAGGTAGATGAAGTGAAAAGACCGGTGTATTACATTAGCAAGGTTATGATCAGTGTAGAGACAAGGTATTCCTATGCTGAGAAGCTAGCTCTGTCATTAATGGTGGCAGCAAGGAAGCTAAGACCTTACTTCCAAGCACATACAATAATTGTCTTGATTGACTAGCCACTAAAGCATGTCCTCCAAAGGTCAGATGCTTCAGGAAGATTAGTGAAGTGGGCTATTGAATTGGGAGAGTTTGACATCAAGTTTAAGCCGAGGAAAGCTCTTAAGGCACAAGTCTTGGCTGATTTTATCATTGAATGTTACAGAGAGACCAACCAGGACAATGCCGACATTGTCTCAGAACAATGGCAATTATTTATGGTTGGATCATCCAACCAGGAAGGCAGTGGTGCTGGCATTCTCCTGCTTGGCTCGGGGGGCATGATCATGGCACATTTCTTGCGATTCAACTTCAAGGCCTCAAATAATGAGGCAAAATATGAGGCGGTATTGGGAGGACTACGCCTTGTTGAGCAGCTGGAAGTTAAAAATTTGATCATTCATAGTGACTCACAGTTGGTCACTGAGCAAATCAAAGGAGAATATGAAGCAAAAGGACCAAGTATGATCAAGTACTTGGCAAAAGTACAGGAACGGATGGAGAGGATACCAAAGGTAGAGGTTAGGCAGATACCCAGAGGGCAAAACTCAAGAGCTGACTTGTTAGCCCGATTGGCATCTGCCTCCTCAGTACAGGTACCCACTTCAGTCCAAGTGGAGATACTACCATAAAAGAGCATTGAAGTGCAAACACTGATGGAAAATGTTGATGATGATCATGAGCCAAGTTGGATAAATCCAATCAGAAAATTCTTAGAGGATGGAAGTCTGCCTGAAGATCGCAACCAGGCCAAAAGCCTCCGAAAAAGAGCATCTCGATATACCCTGATTCATGGAGAGTTATACCGGAGATCATTCACTCTCCCTTATTTGAAGTGCCTAGTACCCAAGGAGGTGGACTACACACTCCGTTAGGTGCATGAAGGGATATGTGGAAGCCACATAGGTGCCAGGACCTTAAGTCATAAGGTGCTGAGATATGGGTACTATTGGCCTACTATGATGAAGGATGCCAAGAAATTCGTGCAAAAGTGTGATAAGTGTCAAAGACACTCGAACGTGCCACGAGTACCTTCCTCTGACATTATTCCCATGCAAAACCCCTGCCCATTTGCACAATGGGGCATGGATCTCCTTGGACCATTCGTCCAAACAGTCGGACAGAGGAGAAACCTTATTGTGGCTGTTGATTACTTCACTAAATGGATAGAAGTAGAGCCATTGGCGTCAATCTCAGAACTGAAAGTGATGGACTTTATATGGAGAACTATTTTCTGTAGGTATTGCTTGCCACAGGCCCTAGTGGTAAACAATGGAAGACAGTTTGTTAGTAAAAAAAATGCACAAGTTCTGTGAAGACCTTAGCATCGACCTAAGGATTACTTCTGTGGCACATCCTCAGGCTAATGGTCAGGCAGAGGTTACAAACCGGACCATCTTGGTGGGTTTGAAAACAAGGCTGGATGGAGCAAAAGGGAGATGGGTTGAAGAGTTACCTAGTGTGCTGTGGTCATACCGTACTACACCCCGGACATCGACAGGTGAAACTCCATTCTCCCTCTCATTTGAACCAAGGCAGTTATCCTGGTCGAGATTGGGGTCCATTCATTGAGGACCGCCAATTTTGAAGAATCAGTGAATGATGAGCTATTGCTCAATAACCTTGATCTCCTAGAAGAGACAAGGGAAAATGCCAGGATCTGAACTACTACGTACAAACAGAGAACAGCCCAATACTACAATAGACGAGTGAGGAAGAGAAAGTTCTCTATAGGAGACCTTGTATTGAGAAAGGTAGCTGCTACAGGAAAACACCCAGGTAAGTTGGGTGAAACTTGGGAAGGGCCCTACCTAGTAGTGAAGATTTTGAAGGATGGCACATACAAGATCGAAGACCCAACGAGGCACGGGGATATGAGACCCTGGAATGTGGACAATCTTCGAAGATACTATGTGTAGGGCTTTATTATAATAAATGATGTTTCTATTTAACGTATTTGTTTTTCAGCTTGGAACATGCGTGAATGAATAAAAGCTAAGGTCTCTTTCCCAAAATAAAACATCTACATGCATGAGAATACTTGACACGGGCAACATGCAAACTTGGCCAAAAAATTGGCTAAGTGTAAATGCCTTACCGACCAACAACACAAGATGTCAAGACTTAAGCAAATTTTCCCAAAAAGAGGAAATGAAGATACTATAAACCTGGTCGGCCTACTGACGAGGATGGTATCTAGGCAACTATGAATACTTGAGTCCTCAATATAATGGGTCCCAGAACCCCAGTCGGACTACCAACCGGGATGGTACCTCAGTTGAAGAAAGCTATTTAATTTCTTTTTAAGACTCATGAAAGTCTTAAAACATAAACTGGATGGTCGGTCTACCGACCAGGTGAATATACATGAATGAGTCTGAATTGCCGAGTAACAAAAAGGCATATTTCATTAATGATAAAAAAAAAAGAGTTCATTACAAGCAAGGAGAAAAACAAAAAGGGCAAAGCCCATGCAAAAAAGAATTTAAACATCTGTAGGAGAGATGCCAGAGCCAGACTCTTCGGCAAAAGGCACATTTGCTGGCAAAGCTGAAGGAGCCTCCTCGGTTGTCTCAGCAATGGGGAAAGGAGCTTGGTTTTGTCCATCCAGGTCAGCCTCCAGGATCTCCTCTTCCACTACCTCCACCTCCTCATCAGATGCTTCCTCCTCAGAAAAATCCATCTCGGCAAGCCCCCTTTTCCTTCTCTTCTCAGCCTTCCTAAAGGCCTCAAGGATCTCCTCCTTAAACTCCTCAAGCTGATCCCTCCCCATGAGAGAAGGGCACAGAGGAGTCAAGATGGAAGAGTCTAGGCCAGCCTTGACGAGCAGCTTCCTAGACTCCTTGACCCCTCCACGGAAACCATAAAAGCCTTCCTCCCTCAGGGCAGCCTTGAACTCCTCAAAGTCCTTGAACTTCTGGATAGTTTACTGCTCGACATCTCCGAGGAGTCACTTATATGTCTCTTCAACATTCTTCAATTTGCGCTCTATGGAGACGATCCTCTCCTTTAGCTCTCTTCGTTGCCGAGCAGCCTTCTCCATCTGAGCAGAGTGAGACTGCTGCATCTCTTCCATCTCGGCCTTCATCGAATTGAGCTCGTTCTTGGGCTTGGTAGCCCTCTCCTCAGCAGCATCAGCTCTCTTTCGCTGAACTGTCTCCTCATAAGCAAATCGAGCAATGCTGGAGGGAATGGCAGAAAGGTGCACAGCAGTCTGGAAAGAAAGGAAAAAAGAGTAAGTAAAAATATTTTAACCAAAGAAGTAAAGATACCGAGCTCATAAGCAAAAACTCATACCTGCATGAAGAGGAAGTTTATCTGTGTTAGATGCTCCATGTCAGTCAGACTAGACACCCTGTCATAGTCTGTAGGGGTAGGCAAATGCTTCAGCATTTCGGTAGCCACTTTTGGATTGACCACCATGTCAGTCTCACTGACATTCCATTGGGGAGCATGCCGAGCAAAGTCCTCCTCGATAATTGGTCCCAAAGGAGGATCATTTACCTGGCGAGGGATTTGAGGAACCCCAAGCCGAGGAGTACCCAGCCGAGGAGACAGGGCGCTCCGAGTCACGGTAGTGACCGAGGTAGTGGCTCCAGTAAGGGCTATTTCAGAAGCCCTAGTCTCCCCCATGGGGCCCACACAAGGCCTCTTGGTCTCCTTGCCCTTGCTTATTTTCTTCCTCTTCTGTTACTGAGAAGACAATCAGTTGGTCAGACCTGCAGTCATGCACAGATACCAAGGATGAAGATCCTTCCAAGAAGTCGACCAGCCAGGCAAGGCAGTCCTAGTTGACCAGCCTGGTGGTCTGTCAGCTTACCAGCCAGGCAAGATTTCTAAACATGTAGGTCCTTCCAAAGAACCGACCAACCAGGCAGTCCTGCAATTGAGCACAATGAACAAAGATGAGCGAAAGGCCGCATCAGAGGTAGTCCTCTAGCGTAGGCGCTCCGACGCTCAAGTCAGCTCGTGTTCCAAAATCAGGCAAGCTCCTTGGACTAGAGCTCTCTCTTAGCCAAAGTTCAAATTGTGATTAGGAAGATAATACCTGACTTTGAGAGCTTTATATAGGATTTAGAGCCATTATTAACCTGGGTCCCGTAATTATTGTTGGGGCATTGTACTTAAATGCTTTTCTCTCCGTTGGCAGATTTTATCACTTCTATCATTTTTTTTCCCAAAAATGACAAGTGACCAAATCAGAACAGAGACAAATTAAATCAGTACCAGAATCTACTAAAGCAATTGTATTAAAAGAAAACAAATTTTGAATAGCAACTGTAATTTTAATAAAACGTTTTTGATTGGTAATAAGAGATAATACCCAAGAAATGGTTTATCATCTTTGTAGGAACTTTCCACTACAATTCCCCCTGTCTTGATTTTATTTATACTTTCTATGTCATCTACTTCACTATGGGTTTCAGACGTAATTAGATCATATAAAACTTAATCTCGAATCTGAGAATAAAGAACTGTATCAAGAATATCTTTTCTTAAATCGTAAGGTAAAGCATATTGATGAAATACTCTTAAAGTTTCCATTTTAAAAAGTTCTACATTTAATAATGGATTACTCCATTCATCTTCATAACCTTCGCAATAGGATATTACGACATTTATTTTGTTTTTTTCAAGCTCGAGAGAGATTTTTTAATTTTGGTTTAATCTAAAATGATAATCAAATATCGGTGTGGAGAACCTATGTAAAATATATCCGAGAGATTTTGAAATCATAATTAGTCATTAATATGATAACAAACTTAGTGAAAAACAGATGCTTGGACCTAGACCATTTATTTGTCTTGCGAAAATTCTCTTGTTAGAAAACTAGGTACATTGTTATCTTTACCTGCAATATGCTAAATATAAAAATCAAAAACACTAAGAATAGCTTGCCATCGGGCAAAAATTTATTTTAAGGCAATATTTTGGACATCTTTTTTGAAGAACTTCTTTTGCAAACTTATAATCAACACGAACAAGAAATTTTTGATGGTTGAGTAATTCTGTTGGGTAGGATTCCATGTTTTAGAAGTAAATGGTATTATTTCTTTTTTACCATTCTTAATATGTTTAAGTACACCCTCAAAGCCAATTTCAGAGGCGTCAGTCTCGACAGTTTTGAAAGATGTTCTACCTGTTTTTCTTTATTGATAAGAAGACAATTGAGTGAATAATCATGAATACTCTGTTTCAATAAATTAATATCTTGTGTAACAGGTTTTTGGATAAAAGGGAAAATAACCTATTTCCTAAGATCTTAGTACTTATTCCGCAATTATAAATTTTAAATGGTTTAATTAATTCTAAGAATGGGGTGCCTAGAATAACGTATTTTGTAATATTTTGAATACCAAGAAAACTAGTGGTAAAACCAATATTAGAATTTTTGATCGTAACATCAGATAATTTATAAAGAATTTTGAGATTCTCCCCAATGACATATTTGATCCATTCTATAGTTTTTTTTTCCAAAAATGATGAGGAACCAAGTCAGAACGGAGACAATTTAAATCAGCAAAAAAATCTACTAAAGCAATTGTATCAAAAGAAAAAGAATTTTGAGTAGCAATTGTAATTTTAATAAACCGTTTTTGACCGGTAATACGAGATAATAGCCTAAGAAATGGTTTATCATCTTTGTATGAACTACTTTCCACTAAAATTCTCCCTATCTCAATTTTGTTTATTCTTTCTATGTCATCTATTTCACTGGGGGTTTCATATGTAATTAATCATTTTCCTTATCTATGGTCAAAATTAATTCATTAATTTTCCAGCAATCCTGAATTTGTTTATTCTTGAGAGTTTCGATTTCCGTTTTAATTTCACAAATTTCAAATTGAAGATCTTTAAGAGTACGAGCCGTCGTTTCAGGTTGTCTATGATGTTTGGACATAATGTCTTTTAAGTTGTAGGTTGTGATTCGTGGTGTGATCTTGATGTCGGGGTTGACTTTTTTTTTTTAATTTTTCTAGGTAAGCTAACTTAACTTGGGAATCATCTATATGATTAACAATATCTAAGAAGAATTCTTGGTCGCGAGAAAACATATTTATTTATGGATATGAAGATGAAGAATAAAGGTCATCATATTGGTGTTCATTATCAGAACTACTGAAATGTGAAATCCTAACTCAAAATTTTGAGTTTTAGTTATGTTACAGGTCTCCAATACTGCATGAGATCACAAATACCTGTTTTTGAACAAGGTTCACTAAATGGGTCATAACTTTTAGCACACAAATTCGTTTCGAGCCCATAATCTATAAAATCAAAACATAGACCGATCCGGAAGTGAGTTCATTGAAAAATATGGAGAAAAAAAAAGAAACGTTCGGACACCCTTGGAGCAGTCTAGACGGTCAAAGAAGGAGAGTGGACAAATTGTATCTTGGGAGGGTTTGAGTGCTGGAAAAACAGGGAGGCGTCTGGACGCTTAATGAAGAAAGGAGGCAGCAGAGTTTCCAGACCATGAGGCATCCTGATGGCAACACGAGAAACTAGTTTTAAGAACCAGTTCGAGCATTCCAATTTGGGAGAAAACAAGAACACTCGAGAAGAGAGAGAAAGAGAGAGAAAATTAGTGAGAAAGCGAGATTTCTTGAGGATTTGGCTTGAATCTTGGTGGATTTGTGGAGCATAACAAGTTTCAAGAAGGATTCCAAGAAGATTGGGTGATTTGAGGTAAGTTTTCATGATTTTTCTAAAACTAGGTTTTGGTTATATTTGTCCAACCCTTTGATTGGTTGGTTTAGATTCTTTAGGAACTTGATTATATATATGATTGTGGTTATATATTTAGGTTTGGTTGTTGATTACAAGTAGAGTTACAATTTTGGTGAAGTTTCAAGGATTTGGGAAAATCCTAGAGAGAGAAGGTAAGTTCTCTAAATTGATTATTAATATCATGTTGTTGATGTTAAATAGTGTTATTGCTATAGTTATATGGGTTTGGAATGTTGAATAATTGATAGGTTGGTGAAAGGAGTTGAAACGCTAGTTTTGAGAATTGGATTGTTGTGTGGTGCTTAATCGAGGTAGGGGAATTCTTGTCCCAATTCTCTTTCATATTGTTTCTTTGCTCCTAAAATATGGTTTATTCCATCATTGGTCTTCTTGCCTTGTGTTCTTACCTTATTGTTCCTAAGGAAGAATGGACTTAGGGTTTATTCATATTTCTCTTCCAAAATGTATATTACATTAACCCATTTACATACTTAATCACTTATTAAACATGGTTGATCGTTCATGCATCACGAATAGTTATATATATATATAGGTTGAGTACATATATACTAATTGACATGGCATGGAGCATGAATGCCCGAGTATGGACTTGGGTATTCCCTAGGAATTATTTGAAAGGCACATGAGAGGATGGTTGTGTGTCAGGGCATGGGCACCAACCATATGACTTCATGTGAGGCAACACACATAAGGTGTGGGTGAGATGGTGATCTCACAACTGGGCGACTCTCCAAGGTGTTTTGTGGGTGTTTTGCCAACATACATTTGATAAGGTTAGGGAACTAGAATGTGTGTTCAAGGTTGTGATCAAACCATGGTTGGGTAGTCGAGCCTATGAGATTGATGAATGTTTGCCCCAGAAAGAACACTCGGATATTATTATTGTGATATATGACATGAGCATATGGGATATCATTTTGCTGCATGGCCTTTTATTCGGATTCGACCTAATTGTTATTTACCCTATTTACCCCTACTGAGCTTCTAGCTCACTCCTTTACCCTTTCCTCCCTATAGGTGAGACTAGTACAAATATTAGTGGTGCAGGTTAGTAGAGACGATGTTGTGGTATGGATGACACTTGGAGGAGGGTAGATTTGGGAATGAGAAACCTGAGTTTTAATTATTATCACGTTGTTTGTATTTGATAACTTATGTTTTATTGACTGTTGGCACCAGTGGGTGTGCTTTGTGTACAGTTAGATGATAATATCTATGATTGTGTCTTCTGAACCAGGGGTAGACTCTGAGTATTGCTTTTGTGATGATTGGGATTGCTTATGATGTTTGATTTGTGGAATCAGTTTGTGCATGCTGTTAGATAGCTTGAGGCCCTGCTAGGTTGGGAATTGCATGCTGATAGATGGTCAGATGCCTTGCTAGGCTATGATGTGTTTGTTGTTATTGCTGCGCGTATTCAGGTGGCATCCTCCGATTTACGGGGAGATGTTGATGGAATTTTAATTGATGGATTTTCCCTAGTTGGGTGAACTAGTGTTCGATCCTTAGATGTGAATCACATTGGTAACCTAGGAAGGTGTAGTAAGCACCATGTGACGTTGGCGAATTGAGGCGTCACAGAAAGGTGAATTTGTATCATCATCAGTATCTATGAGAAGTAACTCTAATTTTGCAAGAACATTATGATCTAATTCTAATTCATTAATACATTTGTGGACTCAAAAATATTTTGCTATATGTACTGGTGTATTACACCTATAACAAACATGTTTACTTTTAGATTTTTCTTCTTTGGGATTTGGTTTGGGTTTTGTATGGCTCTAGTTTCTATTAAACGGTTTTTGGGTATAGGATTTCCTATAAAATCTAGATATATACTGAGTGGGTGTATGTTTGTGGTGTTTATTAAACCTTTTTTTGTTTTGAGCAATTTTCTTTATAGCCAAATTGTTTACAAAAAGAGCCTACTTCATTTTTAGATTTATTTGTTCCCATTTTAATTTTTTCTTTAACTTAATGTCACTAGTTGCCCAGGACAAAAAAAAATTCCTTGCCTCTCCTATATATAAGTCATAAAATAAATCTCGATGATTGTTATACAGAAGTGTCATTACTTTTTTCATTTTCTTAATTTTTGTGATTAATTTCAATTATGTGTAATTCTCAAACCTTTAACTTGTTAAAAGCATTAGATATTTTGGGTGAAATGAAATGCTATCGGGATTTATTCCCTATTTAAAAGAAAAAGAAATTGATGGCCATATTTTAGGAATTAAAAAAACTTAAGGCTATGTTTGACATGTGGGTTGAAAGGGATTTATAAAAGTGAACCCTTGTTTGATATTGAGAGAGTTGGGAAGTGTTTTTGTAAGTGAACACTGAGTGTTGAGTGGTGCTCACGCCAAGCAAGAGTTCGGAGGGGTTCAACAGGTCTCCCATGGCAGGCGAATCCCTCTCAACCCTTTTTGACACCTCTCCCAACCAGGCAAAATTGATAGAAGGGAAAAGAATCATTTTGACCCCTGTACTTAATAAAAAGGGCAAGTAAGCCCCTTAAGTTTAAAATGGGTTAAACAAGCCCTCGTACTTTTCATGGTGGAGCAAAAAAGCTCTTTCGCCTATATTCCATCAAAACGTAAGTTATTTGTCCGTTATCAAGCTTATGTGTTTTTTAAGATTATTTTATACATTCTAAGTTTCATTTTTATTGGTTCAAAGTAATCCTTGTACTTCAAGGTTTGATCCATTTAAGCCCCTAAAAGTTTTAAGTATAGGGCAAATGAACCCTTCTATTTTGACAGTGATTAGAGCATAAATAATAGCAAAACAGCATCCATCCACCCCTTCTACATTTTCTAACCTTCTCTCTAGCATTCAAAATCTCCTCATCCTCTTCATCAGATTTGTCTTCAGAAATGACTGGCTCTTCTTCTTTAGTGTTGTAATCCCTGTCAGAACTATAATCGATCTACTCCACCATTTCTTCTTCTTGCAAATTGTCAGAACTAGAGTTGACTTTAAAATCGCTAAATCTCAAATCGGTTAACTTTGAACCTATTCTACACAATTGCACGAAGAATAAGACGAAGAAGAAGAACGATTAATTGGATTTGTTAACCTGAAACCTATTCTATGCAATTGCAAGAATAAGGCAAAAAGAAGACGATCCCATTTGTTAACGGCCACGTAACTCTTGTTTTGATGGAATATAGACGGAAAGACTTTTTTGCTTCACCACGAGAAATACGAGAGCATGTATAACCCATTTTAAATTTAAGGGGCTTACTTACCCTTTTTTTGATAAGTAGAAGGGCCAAAATGATTGTTTTCCCTTCATAAAATTACAAACATTAGGAAAGCGTCGCATGTGCGATCTGCTCATCTGCCGATCTACCATTGCAAGTTGAAACTTAGGTATCGTTTGATTTAGGGAACATAGATGGAATGAAGGGAAAATAGGGAATGAGTCATTCTATTCTTTTATTTCACATTCCCTCTCAACCTCTAAATTTGGTGGAAATGATCCATTCCACGTGAAATGAATCATTAAATGACTAAAATGTCCTTTTATTTTTGGATTTTTTTTTTCAATTTTTTTTTCCTAGAATAATTTGTTTTCACAGATTTTTTTTTCCTGCAGATTTTTTTCTAAATTATTTTTGCGGATTTTTAAGCATATAAAATAATAATATAATAAATAAAATAAAAAACTTTTTCTGAAAATGACACTGACAAATATTAATAAAGAGTAAAATAAATAAAACATATATTTCATTCTCATTTTCAAAATAATATTTATATATACGAAATATAATAATTAAATTGCCATTACCAGTTGAACCATTTTACAGACATACGATTCCTTAGGCAAAGAAACAATGAAACCTTAGCAAGAAGGAGCCCCCCTTAGTCTTACACTCTCGGGCTCTCCTTCATCAGTGATTCAGTCCGTCTCTTCAGGCCTTCGGCGACTGCGAATTCTCCGACTCACCGCCACACCACCTATCACCATCACTATCACCATCACCGCGACACCGCTTCTCTGTCTCTATTATACGTTCAAACTTCCTTCGATTCGTCGGTAAGCTTTTCAGAGGTTCAATTTCAGTCGATTTTGATGAATTTTTGCCGCCCCTCTTAACACTGTCTCAATACACGGCTTCCAGGTCCCATATCTTCCATCATCCTTCGTTCGGAGTAATTATCGAGTTCGAGCCTTCTGCCTTTAGGTATGTGTTCTTAAAGAAACATTTTGTTTTGGTCTTTGGCTCTGTTAATTCGATCTCTGTTTGGGTGAGTTGTGATGATCTGTTTATGTTAATTTAATCTCTGTGAATTGGTATGTTTTATCTTTGATCTGTGATGAGGATATTTATCCTCTCCAATCAGAGCAAGACACGTGGCAACAGCTGTCAACAGAAAACACCACCTTTCTCGTTTGGAGGTCCTCGGTACCGAGCAATAGGGAGCCCTTCTCATCTCTGTACCTTCGTTACAGTCATAAGCGCACGGTAAAACAATAATTCCTTCATTCGGCATGATATTATTCACCACCGTCCGAGTTCTATTAATGGAAACCACTTCCACTATATAAAGGGGTTACCCCACAGGTAAAAGGGGACTGAACCTAATTACTTAAACACTCTTTATACATTTCCCTAGAACACCGAGCTGTGTTCTTCGGAGAGATTCTCTGTGCAGGCATCTGACTTAAGCGTTGGAGCGCCAACGCCAGAGAACATTCTCTGGCGGGCCTCTAGCTTACGTTTGCTCATTCTTGCAGGACAACCACCACCGAGGAGACTGCTCACATGAAGAGAAACACAACCAAGCCGAGAAAGCCGTTGTTCGGACCTATACTGATACGTTTTATACTTCACAAGTTTGAGACGTCATCAGATTGGCGCCGTCTGTGGGACCGACATTTCCATAACAAAAGAAATATGGTTCGAACTAGGACTTTGAGAGGAGAAGGCCAGCAGGCCCCAACTGCCAGTGTCAACGCCGAGCAACATCCCCAACCACTGGTGCAGGATCAGATAGCCCAGTTGTTACAACAGATGAATGTCTTCGCGCACCGTTTGGACATGATTCAGGGGGCACAGGGCAATCAACCCGTCCAAAATGAGAACATTTCTCAGGAAATGAGAAATGAGCATTCTCAAGCTGACGAGTCAAGAAATCCCGATCTTCCGGGAACCTCGGTGACCACTACTCGGAGAACTCAACCCACTCATATCTACGAGGGGGATAGCAAGTTCATCGAAGGAGTAGTGGACCGAAAGATAGCTGCTTTGCAAGGCCGCCCTTTTCTGGACACAATGGATTAGGACAGGAACTTAACTCCATTGACAGCCGAGGTGCAGCGTGCTCGGGTACCGGCAAGTTTTAAGGTCTCTAGTGTCGAAAAGTACAACGGGACGGGAGATCCCCTGGACCATGTCATTGGTTTCCAAACCATGATGGAGTTCTAGCGAGCATCTCAGGAAGCCTGCTGTAAGATCTTCCCGGTCTCTCTGGTCGGGGTAGCAAGAATATGGTTTAGAGCTCTCCCACAGGGTTCTATTCGTAGCTTTGACGACCTCACCAACAGGTTCGTCGCTCATTTTGCTAGCTCAAGACCAGTCAAAAAGACCAATGCTACACTGGTGACTATCCGCCAAAAGCCTCGTGAAAGCTTGAGAGACTTTGTGACCCGATTCAACAGCAATTGTTTGGAGATACCAGACCTCCAACCGATCATAGCCATCACAGCATTCACGACTGGAGTTCGTCATATGACACTGAAGCACTTCTTGTCTAAAAAGCACCCGAAGAGCATTCCTGAGTTGCTCTCGAGGGTTGAAAAGTACATTACGGCGGACGAAATCATGGCAGAACCACACATGACCGAACAATCTCCCGACAGATCCCCTCCGAGAAGGAGAAACGATTCTGGTCGGCCAAATGAGAAACTAGCAGAGGGAAAAAGGTCATCCTCCCAAAGAGAAGAACGGACGAAACCTATCCGATATGATTCCTACACTCCTCTCAACGTCTCATTGAAGAGAGTAATGAATGAGATATAGGATCGCGACATCGTCAAATGGCCTCCAAGGACTAAGTCAACTCCTGGGACGAAGGGGAGTGAAAAGTATTGCAAATTCCATCGTGGTCCTGGACATGACACCGACGAATGTCGTAATTTGAAAAACGAGGTAGAGAATCTAATTCAGAGGGGATACCTCAAAAATTTCACCAGCTCGACAGGTGATAAACGAGAAAGAGAAGGAAGAAGAGACAGCAGGAAAGATGACAGAGAGGATGACAGACGACAGAGGAGACGTCGAGATGAGTCTTCTCATCACCGAAACCAAGGAACAACGGGCACCATAGGCATGATAGTCAGGGGTTTAGCCTCAGGAGGAGAAAGTTCGTCGGGCAGGAGGGCTTACGCTCGAACCGTCCACCAGCTGTCGGAGAGGTCGAAAAAAGCCAAAACCGACGACGAGAAGATAGTCTTTTCGGAACGGGATGGAGATGGTTTACATCAGCCCCCTGATGATGCCTTAGTCATTGAGGCAGTCATAGCTAATTATACAGTGAAGAAGATTCTAGTCGACAATGGGAGCACGGCGGATGTCCTATTTTATCATGCCTTCAAGCAGATGAACCTCCCAAGAGAGAGCCTGAAGAAGTTTTCCTCTCCCCTTTATGGTTTCACGGGAGAACAGGTCATTCCCGTCGGGATGGTCAGCCTACCCATAACCTTAGGGGATTTCCGAGATCCAAGCTGTTTATGGTGGAACTTCTAGTCGTTGACGTCAAAACCCCCTACAATGCTCTGATTGGCCGACCATTGCTTCATAAAGCTCGGGCAGTTGTCTCCACATATTATTTGAAAATGAAATTCCCAACCGACCGAGGAATAGGCGAGATCCAAGGCGATCAGAAATTGGCTCGGCAGATGTATGTGACAGACCTGAAGGACAAGAAAAAACCAGTCTCAGTCCTGGAATTACTTGATGGCCACAATGTCCACAACCCGAAGCCAACTCCAGGCGAGCAGCTCATAACCGTTCACATCGAACATGGGACAGAGAGAAAATTATACCACGGATCCGAGCTCTCAAAAGACTTCAGCGAGAGCTTGACTCGTCTCCTCATGAAAAACATCGGCACTTTCGCCTGGAGCGCAGACGAGATGCCCGGCATAAGCGCTGATGTTATCACTCATCATCTCAGCATAAGGCCTGGCAGCCGCCCGGTCAAACAAAAGAAGAGAAATTTCGCACAAAACAGGCAGGAGGCCATCAAATCCGAAGTTGGCAAGCTTCTGGATGCTGAATTCGTCCGAGAAGTCCAATACCCGGATTGGCTTTCTAACGTTGTTATGGTGCTGAAACAGAATGGTAAGTGGCGTATGTGTGTCGACTTCAGCGACCTGAACAAGGCTTGCCCAAAGGACAGCTACCCCCTGCCTAAGATAGACCAACTGGTTGACGCTACGTCGGGAAAGGGCCTCCTCAGCTTCCTCGATGCTTATTCTGGATATCATCAAATCCAAATGCATCAAGCTGACGAGGAGCACTTGAAGGAACGTACTGCTACCAAGTTATGCCTTTTGGGCTGAAGAACGCTGGGGCCACCTACCAAAGACTTGTCAACAAAATATTCTCCCCTATGCTCGGCAAGACAGTCGAGGCTTATGTGGATGACATAGTTGTCAAAAGCCAAAAACACGAGGACCACTTGAAGGACTTGCAAGAAGTATTCAGCGTCTTGAATGAATTCGGAATGAAGCTCAACTCGGAGAAATGTGCGTTTGGCGTTTCCTCAGGAAAGTTCCTCGGATTCCTTATCTCCGAACGAGGAATAGAGGTCAACCCCGAAAAGGTATCAGCCATACTCAACATGGAGGCCCCAAGGAAGAAGAAAGATATTCAGCAGCTGACAGGAAGAACAGCAGCATTAAGCCGTTTTCTCTCCCGGTCAAGGGATCGGTGCAAACATTTCTTCAATGAGCTCAAGCAAACGATGAATTTTCAATGGAACGAGGATTGTCAGCGAGCCTTTGAAGAAATAAAGTCTTACCTAAGTCATCCACCTCTACTTACTTCTCCGAAAGATGAAGAACCTTTATTCCTTTACCTGGCCAATACCGAGCACGCAGTGAGTGCTGTGCTAATTAGTGATGAAGACAGGGTCCAAAAGCCAATATATTACACCAGTAAAGTCCTCACCGAGACTGAGAAGAGATACACCAGGGCAGAGAAATTGGCTCTAGCGCTGGTAACAGCTGCTAGGAAGTTGAGACCTTACTTTCAAGCTCATACAATTACAGTATTGACCGACCAACCACTGAAAAGCATACTGCAGAAAACCGGACACCTATGGACGACTCATTAAGTGGTCAATCGAACTTGGTGAGTTTGATATCCACTATGAGCCAAAGAAAGCAATCAAAGCCCAAGCTCTGGCAGATTTCATCACAGAATGCCAATATCCTCTTGAAGAAGAAGAACAGCATGACCTATGGGAGCTCTTTGTAAACGGCTCCTCGAACAAGGAGGGAAGTGGAGCGGGGATTCTACTTCTCGGGCCAGGGGGCATGACCACTGAATACGCTCTGCGATTTCAATTCAAAGCTTCTAACAACGAGGCTGAATACGAAGCGGTCCTAGCTGGTTTAAAGTTGGCAATTGAGCTAGAGGTGCACAATTTAGTGGTCAACAGCGACTCGCAGCTTGTAACCGAACAGGTTCGTGGCGAATATGAGGCGAGAGGTTCCATTATGATCAAGTATTTGGAAAAAGCGAAAGAGCTGTTCAGTAAAATCCCGAGTGTCGAAATATGGAGAGTGCCCCGAGAAGAGAATCAGCAAGCCGATGTGCTAGCTCGCCTTGCGTCTGCCTCTAAGAAAGATGAACCCTCATCAGTACGAATAGAGATGTTGCCCAAACCGAGCATCTTCGTCAGGGCTATCATCGAGATTAACACTAAACGATCTTGGATGGATCCTATACGGACCTTCCTTACAGATGGAGTGTTACCTGAGGATAGGAATGAGGCCAGGAGTCTTCGAGCAAGGGCAGCGAGGTATTCGATCATTCAAGGAGCGCTCTACCGAAGATCTTTTATGCTCCCTTACCTTAAGTGCCTTTCTCCACGAGAGTCTGAGTACGCTCTCCGAGAAGTGCACGAAGGGGTTTGTGGCAGCCATGCAGGAGCAAGGACCTTAGCTAACAAGGTCTTGCGCTGTGGCTATTACTGGCCGAGCATGAGGAAAGATGCAGAAGATTTGGTGCGTAAGTGCGACAAATGCCAGAGACATGCTAACGTACCTCACCTTCCACCATCCGAGATGACGGTTATTGAGAACCCTTGTCCCTTTGCTCAATGGGGCCTAAACCTGCTGGGACCCTTCCCCCAGGCGACAGCTCAGAGGAAGTTTCTCATAGTGGCGGTGGATTACTTCACAAAGTGGGTGGAAGCCGAGCCTCTTGCAACCATCACCGACCACAAGGTAAAAGAATTCATCTGGAAAACCATTATCTGTAGGTATGGCGTTCCTCGGATCCTCATCACGGATAATGGTCGGCAGTTTGTAAGCGCGAACATCCGAGAATTTTGTGAAGAGCTGGGCATCAACCTAAGAATTACTCCTGTAGCACATCCTCAAGCCAATGGCCAGGTGGAAGTAACCAACTGGATCATTCTCCAGGGACTGAAAACTCGTCTTGACCAAGCAAAGGGGCTTTGGACCGAGCAACTCCACAGCGTCCTTTGGTCATACAGGACCACGCCAAGAACATCAAAAGGAGAAACGCCTTTCTCCCTAATGTTTGGATCAGAAGCCGTCATTCCAGTAGAGATCGGGGTCCCCACCCCCCGGATTGTTAACTTCAACGAGTCAGAAAACAATGACTTGCTACTTAACAATCTGGATCTCTTGGAAGAAGCTCGGGAGACTGCTCGGATCAAGACTGTAGCTTACAAGCAAAGGACAGCACATTATCACAACAAGAGAGTCCGAACAAGGGGATTCTCTGAGGGAGATTGGGTACTCAGAAAAGCTACCGCAGTAGGAAAGCATCCTGGCAAGCTCGGTGAGACATGGGAAGGCCCTTTTCGGGTTATCAGGGTCATGCTGGATGGAACCTACAAGTTGGAGAATCCCTAGAAACCGGGAGAGATGCGTCCTTGGAATGCTGCAAACCTCAGGAAATATTACATTTAACTTTCTCTTATCGGCATGTATTTAAGTACTCCTTTTTGTCCTCGTTCCTTACACGAGGACCTTTCTTCATTTCAATGAAAGTAGCTCGTTCTCTTACAAGGTTTCGCAGCACACATCACTGGTTCATTACAACTTATTTTAATTAAGTTACAATGACCGAGCATGGATCCATATTTCCCAAATCAGAGTGGCTGAAGAACGACTTGGCATGTTACAACTCGAACCAACCGAGTTACAGCTACTAAGAAGAATCTAGGCCACAGCAACTGTGGTATGCTCGGATCTATTACAGTTTAAAACGATTTAAATTACAATATCCGAGCATAAACAAAGGCAAATCAGAGAGATCACAGAGGGCAACAAGCGAAGAAACTTCATTAATAATAAATCATTCACAAACAAAACAGAGTGTTCATAAACTACAACTAAACTAGTGGAAACAAGCTAGTTTTCTACATCTACATCAGCAGACTCCTCGGTAGTCAGGTGCTTCTCGGTCTTCTCACCATGGTCGGGTTCCGTGGGAGCGTTGTCTTTGGCAGGAGCGTGAGAAGCATCAGTATCCATATACGATTCGATGTCGTCCTCGTCGTCCCCTTCCTCCTGAAGAAGGCGGAACTGCTCGTACGCCTCCTCCTTGACAACGTCCACATCGTCCTTCCCGGCGAGCCCGGGGCACAGCTCGTCCATGATTTCTGAGCTCTGACCCTAGCTAGCAAGAAACCTTCGAGCTTCCTTGACAGCAGAAGAAGCCCTCTTGCTTAAGGATGAACTGGAATTCCGTGGAGTCCCTGAACTCCTGAAGACCAGATTGGCGGCCATTCTCGAACATCCGGGCCCCCTAGGCTTCAGATGCCGACCTCTGCTTCTTCAGATCTTCCTCGGTCTCCTTCAGCTTGGTGGCCAGAAGAGCCCCAAACTCCTGGGCCTTCTCGAGATCTCTCCGAGAAAGCTGCGGACATCGACAGATAGCTTCACGAGAAGAGAGGCCAGCTGAAAGTGACAACAAAACAAAATTATAAAAGAAAACCGAAAAAGAAGATTGCCAAAGTTAGGAAAGGGCAATACCTCCAAGTACTTGACAGCCGAGGCCTCCATTGTTTCCTCGGCGGACATTCCCTCGGCTCGCCGCTTATCCGAGGGGAGGGAGAGTTTCTCAAGCATTTCCATGGCCACTTGCGAGTTGGCCACCGTATCCGAAAGGCGAATATTCCACTGAGGAGCATGAATATCCCCCATTCGATGAGGTGGAGACGAGGAGCGCTCCTCCGATGGACGAGAAGAAGAACCAGTGGGTCGGAAAGCTGGCTTGCCAATAAACGCACCGCGTCCCCAACCTAGGTCCTTTCCTCGGCCGGGTTTCAGTCTAATTCCCCTAGCAGGAACTTTCTTCTTTGTGCTCGGCCCAGCCTCAGTAGATGGTCTCCTCTTCTGGCCTAAAGCTGCCGCCTTCTTCTGCATCTTCAAGTACTCTGCAGCCGAAGACATATCTGAAAGATACAGCAACAAGTTAACAAGCAAATTAAGAGACAAAGCAACTACATGGATAAACCGAGCAAGAGCAAGTCCCCACCTTGCATAGCTCGCTCGGACCTATGTGCCCTTGTAAAGTCTACAGCTTGGCACATGATAGGTATAGAAGTTTTGGTGAAAGGTTGTTTGAGGGTCATATACCAGTCAAGCTCCTCGTGAGAAAGCTGAGGCAAACGCTGGAACTTGCTAAACTTGGGGAGCGACCACGAGGTCCTAAAAGGAAGAACCTCGTTCTCAGCCAAAGGCATCCGAACAAAAAAATAGCTAGACTTCCAATGATGGTTGGAAGAGGAATATTTAGGAGCCACTAGGCCTTTCTTAAATTTCAGATAGCATAGTCCAGGGTTCCTCGGGGCTCGGCATGATGAAAAGATGTGCTGGAAAACATTTGAAGAGAAAGGAACACGGAGCTCGTCACAATAATGAAGTATCATGCCGAGGAACACCCAAGAATTAGGGGCTAAACAAGTAGGGCAGATATTGAATCGAGAAAAGAATGAACATATTTCCAGAGCCAGAGGAATCCGACAACCATATGAAAGGGCGGTTGTGGAAATGGCGAATTCCCCGTGCTGAGGATTGAAGGGAGACACCCCCTCAGGCACAGGCCTGCAAGGGTAAGGAATACTGAACAGTTTACGTTGGGCATCCACCTCAGAGGCGGTAAGGCTACAACTCAGGTTTCTCGGTTCCCTAGTACCATCACCTGCTGCTCGGGCTTCCTGTAGGGGAGCCTCTAACCCAGGAGGAGCGAAGAAGGGGCGTTCGACGAGTGGAAGCCTAAGGCTCATCCTAACAGGAGGAGAAGTAGAGGTAGACGGAGAAGAACCTAAGCCGGCATCCTCTAACAAATTACCTACACTATCCGAGAAAGGAGAAGACATTTTCTCGTACCTGAAAGCAGAGACAAGGACTAGGGGGAAATGACGATTGCTCGGTCTAAGAAGAACTATTTGCTCGGTAATCTCTAAGCTCGGGTCTCTCAAATTTGGCAGCAAGTGGCTTTGAAAGCAATGTCTTCGATATTTATAGTGGAAGACCGCCCCGGTCAACGGACCCGATGAAGAGACCTTCAGCCTCCCCTCATCTGGACCGTTCAGCCTCTGCTCATCGAAAGACCGTTGGATCCCCTCAGATCTCATCATGACCGTTCAAAGTTCCCTCATCAATGCCACCCTCGGGCGAATCAAAATGACAGCTAATACAGGCCTATCATTGGTCGTCCACAGCTACCAATCATAGGCCTGGGGGGCAAATGATGAGGATATTTATCCTCTCCAATCAGAGCAAGACACGTGGCAACAGCTGTCAACAGAAAACACCACCTTTCTCGTTTGGAGGTCCTCGTTACCGAGCAATAGGGAGCCCTTCTCAGCTCTGTACCTTCGTTACAGTCATAAGTGCATGGTAAAACAGTAATTCCTTCATTCGGCATGATATTATTCACCACCGTTCGAGTTCTATTAATGGAAACCACTTCCACTATATAAAGGGGTTACCCCACAGGTAAAAGGGGACTGAACCTAATTACTTAAAAACTCTTTATACATTTCCCTAGAACACCGAGTTGTGTTCTTCGGAGAGATTCTTTGTGCAGGCATCTGACTTAAGCATCGGAGCGCCAACGCCAGAGAACACTCTCTGGCGGGCCTCTAGCTTACGTTTGCTCATTCTTGCAGGACAACCACCACCGAGGAGACTGCTCACACGAAGAGAAACACAACCAAGCCGAGAAAGCCATTGTTCGGACCTATACTGATACGTTTTATACTTCACAAGTTTGAGACGTCATCAATCTGAATTGTAGGCTGAGCTTTAGGTTATGAGATCTTTTGTATTTCATTATTACTGTTGAAATTTTACTTCTAATTTGTATTATTATCATTTGGAAACTGAGGTTTTTCTTCTGGGCTTGTTTTGTGGCTTTAGGTATGTGTGCTTCTAATTTGCATTGCTGCTGTAATTATGATTTTCAGCTTTTCTGCTTCTGGGACTCTGGGTATGCTTCTGCTTGGAGTGAATTAATATGCAGTTTTGGAGTGAATTAACCTGCGGCTTGTTGCCTTTGTTCTTATATGCACTCATTTAATTTAATTTTATTATAATTAATCTGCTGCAGGCAGCGTTTTAAACTACTGCATTTATCATTTTCTTGTATTTAATATTTTATTTTGCTGCCCTCTGTAGAGTAGTAGAACTGAATTAGTGAATTTTATTGTTGCTGGACTTATGTGGGCTTTTAAGCCTTCTATTTAGACTGCTGGACTACATTGTAAGTTTGTTTTAATTTGACTCTTTAAAGCCCAAAAAAAAAGGCCCAGGCCAATCGGCCAGACTGACCAAACCAAAGGGTTGGTTTTCAATATGTATAGAAATGTGTTGGTTGGTTTTCCAGGAGTTAAAAAAAAACCGAACATTTCGGCTGGGACAAAAAACGCAAAATAAATGACTATTCACAGCCCTAGCTGATTTTTGTGGGATATCAGTTGTCTTTCAAGTTGTTTACAGGTAATTCTATATCTTCGATCAAATATAATAAAATATGTGGTTCAAATTAACAACTTGTTGCCCAAAGTGAATTGTGCTACTGTGTGATTATCGACTTGTGCATTATGCCCAAAGTGGTTTGTGTCTCTGTAATTACATCATTGATTTAGAATTGTTTTTGTTCCAAGAGTTTATCTCTTAGCTCGTGTGATTATCTTTACATGTATTTACATAAATTCCTTTGTAACCTACTGCACAATGCACCTAAGTCCAAGAGTTTCTTCTTCCCTTATGTACCCTATTGTACTTTATTTTTTATTGGCATTTTGGACAGCTCATGTATAGCACTTTCCTGTCTTTTAGACATGGGTGAATGTCATTGTATCATCATCTTAGCTTCTTTTCCCGCTTGAAAAATGGTAAAATTTTGCATTGTGTCTAGTGTTTCATCTTCATGATGTATCTATCTAGTCTCTAAATTTCTTTCACGCACGTCTTCCTATTTGCATTTTAGTAAAGACATGCATTTAATTAATTACATGTCATGGGTATAGGCAACCAATCAAACTATGGATAAGAGTTAGATTACTAAGAATCTAGCGAGTCTTGAATATTCACAAGGGATTGCAAAGTTTCTTGAATTCACTTTATTGTTGAACGTCTCTCCTTCTCTGACATGCAATTCACGCTCTTTTGGAGAATTATTTTACCTTTGTTTACATTATGAGTAAAAAAACCAAGTACACACCAGCCGCATCTCAACTAATTAATGTACACCAACTCAATTTCATATCGGCTTCTTTTTCCTCAAATTTCTCAGTAACCAAGCACAGCTCATAAATACTTTTATTTTGTTTTAATAAATTTGTAAGACTAGACTCAACGTATCAATCTATCCACAAAATAGAAATAATCTTATTGAGCATCCAAAATGACAGTGCCGAAAGGATATGTAATTCATTAATCAACAAATAGAACAAACAAAATTCACAATGCAAAATCAATATATCATCCGTTCGAACATCTCAGCTTCCAAACGCTAGGGAACTCAAACCATTATATATTTAACAATGAAATATGATATCAATTTAGAATGAACTCATATTTATGCATGCTTACACATAATGTCGCACGTTAATTATCATTCGGGAAAAAAAATGAAATCCATGTTGCAGGCGTGCCTCCAAGAAAAGACAATAACATGCTCAGTTGCTCTCATTGTTTCTGAGATATGCCAATGGTATCGCGAAATTCCTCCAGTCTGCTGTGTAGGTAGCAGAACATGTGTAGGGACAAAGCTAATAATTAAGCTGAGGACTGTAAGCGTTTTCAACTGCAAAAACAAAAGGAACATCAACACAACTCGTCAATAGTTTCCTATCTTTTATTACTTGGAAAGGACAGAGTGTATAAAAGCTTCCATCCAATTCGCAATCAAATATTTTTCAACACGACAACAGAACTTCATGTCTATACACCTCTTAAAACACTAATTGGTAATGTACCAAACTTGTTAAGGGTAAAGACCAACTTGATCGTAGATTTCATTCTCTTTATCTCCGCAGGAAAAATCTTCCTCGGCTTCAACATTTGTACGGAGATGAGCAGAAGAGAAATCCTTCTTTGACTTGTCCAGACCATAAGAAATTATTTATGTTCCACAATGAGTCATGCCTACAACTTAATTCCCACAGAAATTGCCGACATTTGGATCTGTAAAAGGTTGACTATGCAAGACTTGCTTGCACTACCAAGAACTAACATTTACAAGCACTAGGATCCGAGTTTGAGCATGTATACCATACGAGTTGGGCCAGCAACATTCAATGGCTCAACATCTAGCCGGTTAGATAATCTTATCATTAAGGAATAGGTTTTCACTTCCCGGTGTTCATGACCAATATCTCCAGAACTAGAACTTCTATTCTCTATTATTCCTCTTTTAATCTAATGGTATGCACCCCCAAAAAAATGCAGATGAAATGAAATAATATCATCCTTTAATTGCAATGTTTCATATCCCAAAAGTAGCATGCATATACTTTGTTTAGAGATATATTGGTATCTTAAAGACCATGCACATTTATATTAAATTTTAGTTTATGATTTAGACAAATAGTAAACCATCTATATAAATATATATGAATAAGTAGCCGTTTCACTAATAAATGTGCACTGATTATTAATTTAATAAATAAGGGAAAAACAATGCACTCAATTGTGAATTTAATCAGTCAATTTGTAGGTATCATAAAACATCCACAATTAACCATTGTCAATTTAAATCATTGATGTAACAGTTTCATGCACATATTACACCAAAAAATTTAGCAGGCAATGGATCGAAACCTATAAACACAAAAAGCAATAGTTGAATGTATCAACAGTAGATAACCCAAGTGAATTTAAATATCAACTAGCTTTACAAGCAAAGTTAATCTTGTTTTAAATTGAAATAGATAGCGTGCGAGATCGAACAATTCATACATTATATAATCATTTATCACCTTAAGATTGTAGGAAATATTAGTTAATAATGAATTGTTTCCAAAGCGTTATGAATACATGCAACATATATAGATATCAAGAAACATCAATATATAAATCTACCGATATAAGTTACCGAATAACGAATTGAGGAGAGAGCAAGGTACGCTAGTATGCGAATCTCCTTAAGGTGATAAGGCCCCAGCCACAGGTGTCTGCTTTTTCGGGCAAGAACCTCCCAAGATACAATGCTCACTTCCGACAGTAGATGACACAGGTATACCAGCAGGATCGATCGAATCAACAGTGAAACATTCTCAGACAGAATTTCGAGAAGATGGAAAGTTATGGAGAAGTATTTCGGTAGAGTAAAAATGGTATGTATTTTCCATACCATTTGGGCTACTATTTATAGTAGAACCCAAAGAGAATCAATTAAATTCAGTATTAAACCGAATTAATATTGTAACGGAATATTTAAATTAATACCGTAACGGAAATTTTGAATTTGAATTAAGCCTCATGTCCACATTCAACGAATCTGGCTTGCGGGCTAGTGCAAAAGATTAAGTCCAAATGGGCTTCATAAGCCCCGCCCGGAGCGCGTGTATGTGTTTTAGTGAGCCCAAGCCCATGATATAGAGCCTCTCTCCCTCACAAAAGCTTGGGTGTCATTGGGCCCAAGTCTTACATCCAACACTTGGGTTTATAAACCCAAGTCACACAACACAATTATGAAATGTGGGATTCCTACATTTCTATTATTTTGCACTCAATATATCATGCTTCACATGATCACTTTGGAGTCAATTTCCATTCAACCAAAAAATGGTTTTGGACAACTTTCAACTTCAATTCTCCTCTTCATATTGAAGATTAGAACTCACAAAATTATTGGTCAAATAGTGGTTGACCACCATTTTTTCCAACGTGGTTGACCACCATTAAAGTGTCGATTTCTCCGTCTATCAACTGTAGATGCATCAAAGATTGGAAACCTTGTTAGAGTTAATATACATGGCAAGAGACCAAATGTGTCGAGCGACACTTAAAAGAAGCTGAAGCAATGACACGCAAGCAGTGGCGGAGCCACGTGGGTGTTTTAGGGGGCAATTGCCCCCTCAAAAAAAAATTAATGTAATAATATACTTAAATTATATTTTTGCCCCCTTAAGTTTTTTTAAAATACTTATTCAGTAATTAATTAATTATTTTGTTAGTATGTTACTTTTGTCTTTTGTAACAAAAGATAGTTTTGTACCAAAACATCAAATATGAAATTGATTTCTCGATCTCTATTCTCCGAATTTGTATTCTCGTTCCAGGCTTATACATTAAAGATGACTAGCAATTTCCTGATGTTGGTAGTATTTTTTGGAGTAGTTTCATGTGTTGTAGTTGTTTCTTAAGTTGTGTACTTGTTACTTATACATGACTTATATTTATATAGATGATGATTTTTTGGCCTAGAAATTAGATAATTTTTCTGTAAATATCACTAACAAAAAATTTCGGGGGCGTTGCCCCCGAACCCCCACCAAACTATCTACCCCTATACAAAAAAAATAAAGATATCTTATTTTCTTAAATTTTGCCTCCCCCAACTAAAATTTGCTGCCTCCGCCACTGCACGCAAGACACAAAAGATTTACTGTGTTTTCATATTGGCTCTATAAACAAAGGTCATGATGTCGGCCGAAGATCACATGGTCACTTGAAAGTATAAATAATCTGTTTAGCGTGTATTGCTCCTTATAACATGCACATAATTGCTTCAATTTGCTTCTTAATACAACCAAGTTACGTCGTACGAATTTTTCATATTTACTAATAATTTTATTCCTAATAATATTCACCTATTTGTCCTAAGCATCTCGATCGACCAAGCCTATCTTTGCAATATGGAGCTAATCAAGTATATATAAGCATTTTGTTGGGATTGACTTCCATATTTATTGGCATGAGATTGATTCATATATTGTATTAACTGTTTGTCTACTACACAAACTGGTGAGTGATATCAATCCTTCACATGTCACTTGCCCAATCGGTTATGTTAGGGGATTCAAGACACTTAAAATACTTGTATTTATTTTTCATTCAATTCGCATACTGACACAAATTAATTAATTATATATTAACATTGCCTTGTCCTCCAAGCTAGGCAACCTGACTTTGTAGAACCATCGATCGACATAAAATGCAGCAGGCACAAGAATTTCTTGTTGGTTGGCATTGCCAACTAGTCACCAGAATCAGTCCACCACCAAAGCAAAAGTCGTACGGCAACCAAAATAAATCTTTTATGCAACCACTACTTACTTGTGATGTTTTGATCCACATGGTTTCTCCAAGCCAATCAATTTGACTTCGAGTTTGGGGATAAATAGGGAATACGCTAACACCCAAGATCGTTCGACACCAATAGTTGAAAATTATTTACAACCTCACCAAGTCGTACATAAAGCCACATGGAGCATAACATGAGCATAGGTTGCACTCAATTACGAGTAACACAAGTAGCAAATTGATCCATTTTTTACATAGATTGCACTACGTGCAGCATCCTCTGGTAGTTTCTAAATCTTTATCATAGTTGTACCACTAAAAAAAACAAGGAAGCTAAATCTAGCAAGCGATCAACAAAACTTGTATACCAAAGCCACCACGAAGTCGCTCGACCTAGTCACTATAGTCGTGTGAATCATGAATTGAAAGTGGTACATAAGCGCCTGTGGCTTTGAGAATCATCATCAATAATGGAGCACCTCGAATACTGCACAACATTGGGAGATACAAAGTGGGTATTCCATTTGTAGAAAATATTTTTAATTCTCTCTCTAATCATAGTTTCATACGACAGGTTGACCATGGATGAAAATTATTCACTACTCTTAAAGCCAAGGAACTTGACTTCAAGACTGGGGGACAAACTCTATGTGCAAAAAACCGTCCTATGACTTAGAACTCCTTGGGACACACATTTTTCGTTCGACATAAACACTAGCAAGCATCGGTTAGGCTTGTGAGCCCGTACGACCTAAAGGATGTTTGCCCATCTAAGGCTTGTGAGCCCCGATCAGGTTTGTGAGCCCGTACGACCTAAAGGCCTGTTGGACCATCTCAAGCTTGTAAGCCCCGATCAGGTTTATGAGCTCGTACAACCTAAAGGCTTGTTGGCCCATCTAAGGCTTGTGAGCCCGTCCGACCTAAAGGCCTGTAGGTCCATCTAAGGCTTGTAAGTCCTCGCCAGACTTGTGAGTCTGTACGACGATTAAGGCATATTGGTCCATGTAAGGCTTGTGAGCCCGTCAGGCTTATCAGTCCGTATGACAATTAAAGCATGTTGGCTCCATTTAGCTCCACATGACATACATGGACAATTAGAGCCCATCAGGCCCTGTAAAGCCCAAAGGTTGGGCTTCAATACAAAATAAGACTTAATTGTGTTTGACAATGCCCCAATGGCCCAATAAAAGTTTACTTGTTGACAGCGTGCGCAACTTACGTGCCAAACATGTGAGCTATAACACTATAAATATGAGTAGTCCAAGCCTCTTGAATCTCTCTGGTCATTCTCCTAGTTTCACTTCTCTCTCTAAAAGTCTATTCACTTCTCTCACTACAAATTCCCCCTCCGTCATTGGACTCGATCATATGAGACCACCCCGGTGATCATCACTCATTCGTTCGACCTAGTGTATATTCGCAGGTTGTCGAAGGCCTCAATCGACTTTTCATTGATTGTAGATTTTTGGGTCTACAATTTCAAAAATTGACACTTTATGGATTCAATGGTTTCATCAATAGTTTTTGTTCGATCAATCCATATGAGCAGCTACTGAACATAAATCAACTTTACCAATGTGGAAATACATTGTTTATCTTAAGGATTATATGCTTCAATGTTCTGGAGGTGTGGCCAAGCTATTCTTCAGATCCAAGAGTGGCATGGTACCTTTTCTCTATCTCAAAATGCCTATGAATTTTTCAGGATTAAAAGAGATAAGGTGGTCTGGAAGAGAGTCGTTTGGGAAGCTTGGTCTCTACCTAAGTTCTCTTTCATTTTGTGATTGGTAGTCAGGGGTTGCTAAAAACTAAGGATAGGCTACGATTCATTCTGATTAATACCTATTGTAGTTTTTGCTAGAGGGAAGAGGAAACTCATAGGCTTTGTTCTTTATGTGCCTTTGGGTTGATTCATTTCGGAAGAAAGTAAGGGCATGGATCAAAGTCCAAAAGTGCTCATAAAATGCTTCCTAGTGCTTTCAGAGGGTTGCATGATAATACAAAAGGTGTTACCACGAGAATGAAAAAGGCTTCTCTAAGTATTATGGTCTATCTTATTTGGCAAGAGCGGAACAAGAGGGTCTTTAAGAAAGCCTCCCAAGATATTGAGGTTATTGTGCATAAATTTCAGATAATATTTTGTTCTATTCTTTACTTCAATGTTAAAGATCCTAATATTGCTTCAGAATGGATTCATAAACTCATGGGTCAGTGATCTTATTGCCTTTCATAGCTTATGGCTGGCTTTGTGGATGGATCTTTGGATTGACTGCATGATTTGGTTTTATTATTATGCTTTGTTTGTTGATTGTACCGATTTGAGTTGTGATATTGCTCAGCATTTTGGTGGGACACTAGTTGCTTCTATGGGATGGTTGAATTTGACATCTTTGGAGGTTAATGGTTCATACAGTATGAGTTCCTTTCAAATGTGGATCTATATGTCTACCTCTTTTTCTGAATTATTTCTGGTTCTGTTCTTGTGAGGACGAGAGTCAAACATGAGTGAGAGTGTGTGGGACAAATGATGTTAGTAAAAGGGAAACACGAGTGTTTGAGGGGACTTGTGTGAACCATATGAAATTCAGGGTTCGATGGTAATGTTCTATTTTCAAACTAATTCTCTTTTTGTTTTGTAGGGTTTTAAATGGAGGCTTACTTTAAGGAACTGGATGCTCAAACAAATTTTGCACACTGTGTGTAATACCCCAAGTGTTTAGGCATGTTAAATATTAGGATTGGTTAGATTGAAGGTGAATATGTGAAATGGAATTAAATAAAATCAAAATATGTTTCATAAATTCTATATGAGAAATAAAATTTATGAGCGAAAGAATTATTTAAATCGGAGGTAAGATGAAATTACCGTGAATTTTAGAAGTGGGAAAAGAGATAATACAAATGAAGATATTCGTAATGGCAAGTTGGTAAAAATGGTGGTTGGTACGTGTAATTAAACTAGAAAGAGGGAGGAGCATAAAGGTAAAAGGGGCTGGAAAACCAAATAACATAAAAAAAAATAAAAATATATTGGCATGGAAATCTAAAACCCTAATCTGGAAATTTGGGGAACGGCGGCGATGGAGAGGCGGTACGGCAATTCTGCAACGGATTGAAACAAGTCTGGTGTCGAAAGAAGGATAATGGTGAGGCGAGTTCAATGAGGTTATTGTGATTAAACAAAAGTTCGCAAAACGAGGCCAAGAAATATATATTGGACGTTACTGATTTAATTACCATTATGAGGTTATGATTGTTAAATGCTCATCGAAATTAGGATGCTTGATTTGAGTTATTTAAGGAGTTTAGTTAATTAGAGATAGATGATGCTTAGTTATATTTATTCTAGCATTAATTAGGTTCTTCTTATATATAGAATTAGGTAGTAGTGATGGACTGAGATGTAATATAGGTAGCGTTCTGTACTTCGAGCTCGAAAATTAGAGTTTCGTGGAACGGGGCGTTACAGATGGTATCAGAGGGCAACGGTCCTTTAAAATAAGTTAAATAATATGATATATATAATGAGTGAAGGTTTAGTAAAGTTACACGAGCATCATGGATCGACACGACCATCAACAATTAAGTACTTTAAATTTAATTTCTATTGTTCGGTAATCAATGTTTAATTATTTGTATATGCCTCCTAGAATGTATATGTGTTGAAATATATTAGTGTGATTTGAGATAATTACATTATTTATGTATGAGTAAGAAGAGGAATTGTGATAGGTCAATGTGGAGAACTGGTAGAGTATGATATTTAAATGCTAGAATGTCGTGATAGGTGTATTCATGATTAATTTATCATTAAGGGAATTGGAGAATACATTTTTATTTATGCTTGGGTGATTCATTAAATGAATGATCAATGGTGCGATCATAGTTTAAGTTAGGATTTCTGATGATTATCGATGTAAGTAGCCTGACATAGTATTTAAGGATTTATCCTTAGCATTGTAAATGGGAAATGTGATTGCATTCTCATTGGAGCTACCGTAATGATATATGATGGTATCTACATGATATCATGTTAGTATTGACACGATAGATAGTAAGTATTTAATAGAGATGAATAACTAAAGATCCGTGTATCGGAGAATATGATTGGACTTATGGAATGTTAGTATCATGACAATTTAAATTAGCATGAGATAATAAGGTAGCGATAAGTGGGATACTGGATCGTTACTTAATAATTTTTTTGGATCAATATGGTATTGAAGAAGGATAGATCGTAAGGTTATAGAACATAATAATCTAATACTGGTAGTGATATTCACAGGTCCGGGGAAGTTAAAACCCTTTGGTATCACATATATTAAAAATAATTAAATTAATAGAAGTAATTTTACTAGTAATTATTTTACTAGGAATGCAAAAATATTTGTCCCTATAGGTGTTCTTGTACAATGGAGTATATGAGTACTTAAGTAAGATGTTTGTGTGGATGATTACTTGAAAATGTGCATTGGAATGAAGTGAAATACGGTTTATTATGTTTTACAGTGAATACAGTACATATTTGGGATTTTGCCTGGATGTTTGTAAATACATATTAAAGGAGTTATAATAAATAGATTGTGTGAGTTACAAGATGTAGTTATCGAAATCAATAGGATATCTAATTGAAGCATATTGGTGAACTGGAATGGTTGAAAACCATACACATTGTCTCCAATGTGGTATTTATAATGAAGTATTTATATGATTAATTGAGATTTTTGTATGAACCCTGTACAGTATCGTAAATTGGATGCATAATATTGTGGTATTTAGCTTGGATTAAGTAAGTGCTTCATTGCGAGTATTAATTAATTGATTATTATATGAATTTTTTATATTCATATTCGTATCGTAAAACATAATTAGATGGGTATGCAAAATTATTTAAATATCATATAAATGTGCCAAAAATTTTCTGTATATACATGCATATTGGAAATAAGTTAACCAACCGTAAATAATTGCATAAGGAGCCGTTAGTACGTACTGTATAATAGGAATATTAAAAAAAACTAAGCTATACGTGGGATACTCAATCGAGAGCACAACAATGACACCAAACAAAGTAGGAACTATATATTTAGTGGGTTGATAGTACAAATAAATCATATGGACTTGATTAATGTGATAATAAGTGCTTCGTTATACAAGTAATTTATTTATGAACGAATTATGATTAATAAAATCGAATGATATATTTTCTTTATGTGACAAGGGATAGGTTCCCGTTGCATTAGTAAATAAATTAAGTATTTAGTATGATTGCCTGGATATGGACACTAGTTCGGGTGAAAGTAAAGTCATGGTTGAGATATAATAACTGACGTTTAATCATCGTATTTACTACGATTGTTGATCTTTCGTTTTGGTTATTTCATTCTACCTAAAGATTTATAATTGGGTTAAAATTTTTGAAGTAAATGTTCTGTATCTGTGGCCGCTTAGCTATATGGTAAGTATTTAATGTAATGTGAGTATCATGCTGGCATTTGGCCTAGTGGTTGGAGTGAGTATTTTACTATACGTGATACATTGATATTGCCATGGCATTGATCCAATTGCACATATGTGCATGTAAATATATGTACATCGATGTTATATGAATAAATTGCTTGTACTATAAGATAAGGTTAAATGGACAAAGTTATTGTAGACTCATAACACTCAATTTTGAGTATAAGGTGATGTTATATAATTGAGAAACGATTTAAGTTAGTTGAGACGATAGTAAGAAATGTAGGGTGAATTCAGGTGTTGGAATATAGTTAAAGTGATATTCACAGTTTTATTATAATTGATGGAATTGAGAAATCTTTTCTATTTATGACCTTGAGGTTAAGTAAAGTTATAGTTTGTTCGTTACTGATGGAAGTAACCTCAGACAGGTTTGCTTTGAGGTTGATAGGTTAGATAATTCTATAAAGGGTTTATATTGGGATGGGTTAGTGTACAATAGGAAAACAGTTAGGATTTGAATATAACTAATTGAATCACATAAACTACATGAAGTATTGATAATCTAAAACGATAAAATGTAGGATGAACTATTTGATATGTATAGAGCTCCAATGACAATACATGTTCTATTGCTTGGATTGAAATGGATTTGGATAATTTAAAGTTAAAATAGAATATTGGTGTAGCATTGTATCGCATCTATAGATAAGTGATTAATAAAATGTGCAATATATGGTAAGTGTGTGTGTGTGTATATATATATATATTGTGATGGGTTTTAACTAAATTGAAGATTGTAGTTATTATCAATATAATTGCTAGTGAATATTAGCATTGTATTTTTTTCGGTCCTAGCATAGTTGATATGATTTCAAGGTTGATACGAAGACTCAAATAAATGTCTCATGATAGGATCAATTACATAAGTTAATAGATAAGTGGCACTTAATTGGTCATAAGGAGATCTAAAGACTGAAATAGAACAATGATACTATGATAGGTTACTTAGGAACTAATAAAATTAAATTAAATTAAAAAAAAAGAACCCATAAAATTAAACATAAGATAATTCATTGTAACTTAAGAGTCAAAATAAATTATTTAGAGTATGGAGATTAATATCTAATTAGAGTATTTAAGTTGAAAAGGAAGTTATCATGAACAAACATGCAATAAAGGAAATATATCTATAGTCGATATAAAGTAGTATCCGTTAGGTTGGACGGGTGATCTAAATCAAACGAGTGATTACAAAGCTAAGTTCATGCCAATCCCCAATATTGAATACTAAATTCCTTGAAACATAGATGAATTAATTGACGCTATAAAGGAATCTAAGATAAAAGAACTATTAGTAAAAGTACATAATAGTGCTAGAGTATAACAATATTGTTACAGTAAGTACATAACTCCTAAATGGAAAAACTGAATTATTTTGGTAAGATGTATGAGTCAATACTTTGGGTGGTGATATTTTAACAAAAACGCAAAGTGGGTATGTTGTGATATGAATTAATAAATTACTATATGAAATTTTGAGGGTATATTTGTACTTGAATGATCATCTAAATAGGAATGCAAAATAGTTGCAAAGGCACCTATATGTGTGTTTCGAATAGATGTATATACAGATACATAGGAAATAAGTGGCACTAGCATAAAGTAAATGTGCATGGAGTAGTTTGGAAAAAAAATACTCAAAACTGTTCATGTAATAGAATGAATTTCAGGGACGAAATTTTTATAGGGGGAGACTGTAATACTCCAAGTCTTTAGGCATGTTAAATAACAGGATTGGTTAGATTGAAGGTGAATATGTGAAATGGAATTGAATAAAATCAAAATATGTTTCATAAATTCTATATGAGAAATAAAATTTATGAGCGAAAGAATTATTGAAATCGGAGGTAAGATGAAATTACCATGAATTTTAGAAGTGGGAAACGGGATAATACAAATGAAGATATTGGTAATGGCAAGTTGGTAAATAATAGTGGTTGGTAGTGTAATTAAACTAGAAAGCGGGGGCATAAAGGTAAAACGGACAGGAAAACCAAATAACATAAAATAAAATAAAAAGATATTGGCACAGAAATTGAGAACCCTAAACTAGAAATTTGCGGAACGGGCGAACGGCGGCGACGGAGAGGCGGTACGGCGATTCCGCAACGGATTGAGACAAGTCCAGTGTCGAAAGAAAGATAATGGTGAGGCGAGTTCAATGAAGCCTGTTTTCGGATTAAATGGAGGAGATTAAAGCCGGCAACGAAGGGGGAGACGCACGGCTATCGAGATCTTTGAAGTCGGAATTCGTCGATCTCCGATCACGAAACAGGTAACTAACACCGGCGCTGGTCTTCCCGTGTCACTTTCCACCGTTTGGATCCTGCCGTGTGTCCCACCACGCTGTCACCGATGACTAATCAGAAATGAACCCGTACGGGTTTGCTAGACCCGCGTGAGGGAGAGACAATATCGGGTTGACTCGACCCAATTGAGTTGGGCAGACCCAGTTCAGAATAAAAGTAAATTTAAATTTAAATAATGGAATTAGTAATAATAAATTGTGATGTTATTTTGGAATTTTTCTTCAAATGTTTAAAAGAGGTTTATTATTGGAAAAGCATACGACGGTAAATAATATTCACCTGTGTCACAAAATTGCATGCTGAAAGAATATTAATTTTATAATTCCTGTAATTGTATGTATAAGTATATGTGTGTGTGTGTGTATATATATATATATATGTTAGTATGATTGAGTTGCTATAGTGAGATTGATATTGCTATAATAATTGTTGTATGGAACTATGGACTATGTTGTTTATAGACATCAACTTGATGTGGTTGTGAACTGTCATGTAATGAAATATATATATATATAGTGTTTTGATCCAGCCTGGTATCCCGGACTTATCTTTCTGTCCGGGAAACCATTAATTGCCATTGGATTAATCCAATGGCAATGGCTAGTCAAACATTTTAAAATTTTATAAAATATTTTAATATTTTATGTTTCTACTTTACTTTCAATCTCTCACTCTCCTCCTCTCTCATCTCTCTGGTTCCGTCTAGGGGAATCGCGATTCCGCAACGGATTGGATCTTCGATGTTGCGACCCATATTGACCCGAAAGAAACTCAGGCTTTCTAAAGAACAATATGCTTTTCTCGAAGAAAGCTTCAAAGAACACAATACTCTGAAACCCGTAAGTGATTTATCTGGGTTTTTCTTTTATTTTCTCCCGCATAAACTCTTCTTATAAATATTAAGGTTTGATCGGTCTAAATTAATGGCAGAAGCAAAAGCTTGGTTTGGCAAAACAAGTCTTCGTCCTCGACAAGTGGAAGTTTGGTTCCAGGACAGAAGAGCCAAGTCCTTGATTTTATTTTTTCTACATCTATTAATAATTTAGATTTTGAAATATTTGTTATTTATTTATTTATTGATTTTGGGTTTGCAGGATAAAGTTGAAGAAAACAAAGGTAGACTGTGAGATACAGTATTGTGCTCCCAAATCGTTTGATAATTCCATTTTTATAAATATTTTTGTAGGTGTGGGTTTTTGGCACATGAATATTTGTTTAGTCTTTGTGTCTTTTCGCCAATGGATCGTTCATTAGGTCACAAGGATCCAAAGAGTGATGATGATGATAATGATACATTAATTGGTCGACTGACGAGGATCCAAATTTTGGAAATTATAAATGAGAATTATTTTTGTTTTATTTCATTAAATCTGTTGTGATTTATTTACAACCGTATTTATAAATGAGAATTGTAATGTGTGTTGCTCTGGCTCTGTATCATTTGAGAGGTTGGGAAGAATGTATCATTTGGGAGGTTGGGAAGAATGTATATTGAGTATTACACTTGTATATTGAGTTTGCAGATTGTTCTTGAATCCAATTGAGTTTGGCTGGGTCCATTTACAGCATACATACATACAAACAATTGCAGCATCTATTATGGTGCAACCATTAATATCAACAACAAATGACATACAAATCAACAAAAACATCTCTTACTCATATATATAGTGCAGATACATCAACAAAAAATAACATACAAACATTACCAAGAGGTCCATAACAATAACACAATATTAGCCTCAAACATTAGCAAAATGAACACTCCAAATAGCATGCAGTAGCATACATACAAACTCAAGAATTGTTCAATGCTGGACAATTTCGTTTGTCATGTGATTGCCCCATCAATCCGCACCCATTACATCGTCTATTTTTTTGTGTGGCTATTTCTTTCCTACCTTTCAATCTCTTCCCGCAACCTTTCGCCCTTACTTGCTCCGGCTCATAATAGGTAGGTTCTGAAACACAAACACTAGGTTGAGATTGAGTTCCATCTTTTGAAGTCAAGACCAAGACCTTTAGTCTCTCATTGAGAGACTCAAATGTCTCCTTCACTAACTCAAATGTGTCCTGATTCAGACAAGCATTATCAAGTATATTTGATGCAAGTCCTCTTAGCAGGATCCTGGTCAGTGATAATCATTTTGGGTGCTCCAGCTGGCATGGCTATCAAAAATTGTTCTAGAAGCCATGAAAATGTATCTGCTGTCTCGTCACCTAAGAAAGCACACCCGAATAGAGTAGTTTGGCCATGATGATTCACGCCGACAAATGGAGCAAATATCATGCCATAGCGATTTGTGTTATAAGTAGTGTCAAATACAATAACATCACCAAATGCATCATAAGCTCTCCTACATTCAACATCAGCCCAAAAATAATGGTTGACTCTGTTTTCTATATCCATCTTGAATGTGAAAAAAAATCGAGAATTTTTTTCCTTTTCAGCCTCAAAATATTCATGCAACAACTGAGCATCATGTCCTGCATATTGCTTCATCTAATCTCTTCGAGCATTGTAAAAATCTCTTTCAATGCATCTTATGTTCTCCATACCGCGAGCTTGAAGCTCAAATATACTAATTTGCTGATGAATAGGAACATTGGCCGCTGAAAATTATTATGACAACACCTTCTTTGCACTCGAAATAGAACGATGAGATCTCAACATATGCACTTTCCTTGGTGATGCAAATACATGATTGTGAACTTCATTAAACTGTGAAACAACAAAAGATTGCTTGGAACTAGATTTTACAACCATGAATTTGGCATTACAACCTCCTCTAGTTTCTGACCTTTTCCTTGCACCAGTAGCTGTGGATTTCTCATACTTTTGAAGCCCTTCTTTGTAGCAAACAAATTCCTTTCGAATGATTTCATTTGACTAATTCTTCTTTGAAGAATTGCTCTGAATACTAAAACCAGCGAACCTAGCATAATCATTGTAAAACATTTGAGCTTCCTGAACCGATGCAAATTTTTGTCCCAATCTTGGAATTTTTTCGAGAGCTACTTGAGGCACAAACTCTTGAATCGGATTTGATGAGGAACCCACATCACCTTGTTGAACAAAATTCATTTGATTATCCATAATCAAAAACAATTCCAATACCCTGTAAAAACAAGTTGGAAATAAATTTAATTCAAGCCATTGCATACACATAGAGTAAAACAATTCCAATACCCTGTATAAAAATTCCAAACTAAATTTAATTCAAGCCATTGCATACACAGACAGAGTAAAACAATACCAATACCCTGCAAAAAAACATGTTCAAAATAAATGTTATTCAAGCCATTCCATATGACTATAAAATACCCCTTTCACCAAGTTCAATTTAAAAGAAAGCAACCACACACGCACGCAAAGCACAAAATAAAAACAAATGTGATTTAATATTTTTTAAAGTAAATTTTTTAATTTGGCAGCATGGCCCAGCAATGTCAGATGGAGACATGGAGTTTCAAAACCAGCAGATGCGAAACCAGAAGATGCGAAACCAACAAAGTAGAGACACATGACTAATCACTACAAACGGAAGGGGAAGCCTTTGCAAACAACTAAACTTACCTCTTGCAAGCGAGACTGGAGCTCGGAATAGTAGACGGATCCGGAATAGTTGATGGAAGATGGAGTTGTAGATACCAAACCAGCAGATGCGAAACTAGAAACTAGAAGATGTGAAACCGACAAAACAACAGATGTAGCCGTGACGGAGATAAGGAGCTGGTCGGCGGTCGCGATTCCTCTAGACGGAACCAGAGAGATGAGAGAGGAGGAGAGTGAGAGATTAAAAGTAAAGTAGAAACATAAAATTTTAAAATATTATATAAAATTTTAAAATGTTTGACTGGCCATTGTCGTTGGATTAATCCAACGACAATTAATGGTTTCCCGGACAGAAAGATAAGTTCGGGATACCGGGCTGGATCAAAACACTATATATATATAAGACCAAATTTATGAAGCTGCGTTATCTGTATTGTAATATATTCGTTAATTGTGTTGTGTTTATGAGACTGAATTAGTTATGATGAGTTATCTGTGGATGGTGAACTGTTATGTGATGATGTATAAAGATTACAGTTAATGTTCACACTGCATTAAGCATAGCATATCATGGCATACATGATATACACATTAAGGGAAAAAAATTTTACGAACCAAGTATTACTGCTACATGGAGGGTATACTGGAAAGAGAAAGGTTTATGAAGTACTGTTAAATGAAAAGAAAAAGGAAAAAGAAAAATGAATAAGGGGTACAGTTGTTGATTGAATGTGCTCTATAGTAAAAAAATCCCGACCGATTGCTCTGTAGTAGTTTACCTATGTTAAGGGCTCGAGTACTGAAAAAATGATTTAAATGGCTAACTATTTTCTAATGATGATGTTCATGTGCATTCATGCATAGGTATTACTTGCTGGGTCTCGGCTAAGAGAGAGCTATAGTCCAAGGAGCTTGCCTGATTTTGGAATACGAGCTGACTTAAGCATTGGAACGCCAACGCCAGATGACTACCTCTGATGTGGCCTTTAGCTCATCTTTGTTCATTGTGCTCAGTTGCAAGACTGTCTGGCTGGTCGGTTCCTTGGAAGGACCTACATGTTTAGAAATCTTGCCTGGCTGGTAAGCTGCCTGGCTGCCTTGCTGGTAAGCTGACAGACCACCAGGCTGGTCAACTAGGACTTCCTTGCCTGGCTGGTCAGCTTCTTGGAAGGATCTTCATCCTTGGTATCTGTGCATGACTGCAGATCTGACCAACTGATCGTCTTTTCGGTAGTGACACCTTTTTGACGTCATCAGTTTGGCGTCGTCTATGGGAAAGCTAAGTTCCCTTACTTATAATGGTTAGACCTAGAAGAACCACCAATGTGAATGATCCTGAGACATCACATGCCCATCATCTGGCAGATGATACCCAGCAACAATACCAAGATTATGAAAATATTGCAAGGCATGAGGTACCCTTGGAAGCACCTCAGGTCCAAGAAGGAGGAAACGTCCAGGTAGCACCACAGGAGGCAGCTGGTCCTCCCATCAGTGCTGCACGATTTAATCAGCTTTGTCAACAAATGCATCTCCTCACTGAAATGATGATGGCTAACCAGCAAGCCCAACCTTGGTCTACTGAGAGGGACGAGAATGACAGAAACTCTAATTCTTTGGATTCCAGGAGCAAGAGAAGGGATGAGAATCGAGAAGGAAACTCCAATACCAACAGGAACACTTATTACTCCCACATCAATGATGATGTCAATAAGCACCTTCAAGAGGTAGACCGCAAGCTAGCAGCCCTGCAGGGACGCAATATTATTGATGAAATGTGGGACAGTTCCATGACTCCCCTGTCTAGGGATATTCTTAAAACAGACATACCTCGTGACTTCAGGCTCCCCAACCTTGAGCTGTATGATGGGAAGAAGGACCCCTATGACCATGTCATGGGATACAAGTCCATGATGGAGTGCCGAGGAGCCTCAGATGCTGTTTTGTGCAAGGCTTTTCCCTCTACACTTATTGGACCTGCTCGGACTTGGTTCATCAACCTTCCTAGGCACAGTATTTACAGCTTCCATGTGTTATCCAAAAAGTTCAACCTTCGATTTGCAAGTGCTAGGAAGCCCAAAACCACCAACCAAGACTTGATGGTGATTGAACACGAGAAGGGAGAATCATTTCATGACTTTACAGAGAGATTCAACCAGATGTGCCTAGAGATCCCAGATGTACAAATTGTTGTGGCAAATGCTGCTCTGATCAGGACTGTGCGTCATGAGCAGTTCTGCAATTCATTATGCACTAATGCACCTCAGTCTGTGGATGAATTCCTGGCAAAGACTGAGAAATATATCAAGGCAACAGATTTATTGAAGTCTTCCCATTTTACAATACGAACCTCCCCTGACCGGGCTAGGGGCTTTGGTGATAAAGGCCGCCCAGGAGGGTCAGGAGGTGGCCGACCAGGCAATGATAAGAGATCAGGAAGGGAGGATAGCAGGCGAGGAGAACAATCTTCTAGGAAGTCTCAAACTGGCCCACCAACTCACTTCAGTAACTATACCCCACTAAATGCTCCCTTAAGAAAGGTATTGAACGAGATTGTTGCCCAAAATCTGGTCAGATGGCCAAAGGAGATGAGGACTCCTCCAGAGAAGAGGAAGTTTACAGATAAGTATTGTAGGTTTCATAAGGACCACGGTCATGATACTGACGATTGCAGGCAGTTAAAAGATGAAATTGAGGAGTTGATAAGAAGAGGACACCTCAAGAAGTACACTGCAAATTGAGAGGAAAAGTGAAGGAGAGATAATAAAGAAGATGATGACCATAGAAGGCCACGAAGAAGGGAAGACTCTCCTCCGCATGAGAGAGGCACTGCAGGAACAATTGATTTATGTGGTTTCATTATTGGAGGTTTAGCAGCAGGTGGAGAAAGTACATCGGCTGGGAGAGCATATGCTCGCCTTACTGAGCAGCCAACCAAGGAAAAAAGGATCAAAAGGGATGAGCAGGTTATTACATTCTCAGAGAAGGATGAAGAAGGTATTCAAGTCCCTCGCGATGACGCCTCTGTAGTTGAGGCAGTGATCATCAACTTCAACGTCTTGAAAATCTTGGTTGATAACGGGAGTGCAGCAGACATCCTGTTCTACCACACCTTCAAAGCTATGAAGCTTTCAGAGGAAAGGCTAAAGCCAACTTCAGTACCTTTGTATGGGTTCACAAGAGAGTCAGTCATACCAAAAGGAATGATAACTCTTCCAGTCACACTGGGAACACATCTCATGACAGTGATGCATATGGTGGATATGTTGGTAGTTTATGTGAAAGCTTCACACAATGCCATCATAGGAAGACCACTACTTCACAGGGTGAGAGCTGTGGTCTCAACATATTGTTTAAAGATGAAGTTCCCCACCTCGAAGAGAGTTGGTGAAGTTAAGGGGAATCAGAAGGTTTCCCATAGTACCTACTTCACTGAACCCAAAGAGAGGAAAAAAGAGAAGGTCTCGATAGGCAGCCTGGATATGAGGGCAGAAGAGCAGGTGTTTAAACCTACTCTAGTGGAGGAATTGAGGAAAGTCGAGATCATGGTTGGCTTAGAAAGGAAATTCTATATTGGATCTCAACTTGGAGAAGGATTGACCAAGGAGATCACTGAACTGCTCCTTAGAAGTGTAGGTACTTTTGCATGGAGTGCTGATGAGATGCCTGGTATAAGTCCTGATGAAATAACACATCGACTGAGCATTATACCTGGTGCTAGACTAGTTAAGCAGAAGAGAAGAAACTTTGCTTTTGATCGCCAAGAAGCGATAAAGGAAGAGGTGAGGAAGCTAATAGATGCCGATTTCATCAGAGAAGTCCAATACCTTGAATGGCTGGCCAATGTTGTCATGGTGAGGAAAGCCAAAGGGAAATGGAGGATGTGTGTTGATTTCACTGATTTAAACAAATCTTTTCCTAAAGATAGCCATCCATTACCAAAGATTGATCAGCTGGTAGACGCTACCTTAGGACATCAACTCCTCAGCTTCTTGGATGCCTATTTGGGGTACCATCAGATAAAGATGCATCCCGAAGACCAAGAAGGAACATCATTCATCACCCCTGAGGGGACATATTGCTATAAGGTAATGCCATTCGGATTAAAAAATGCTGGAGCCACCTACAAAAGGTTGGTGAACCATATTTTTAAAGATCAGATAGGAAAGTCCTTGGAGGCTTATGTGGATGATATGGTGGTAAAGAGCAAAAAAAGCTGAAGACCACCCTACTGACCTGCGCAACGTCTTTGATACACTTGATCGGTTTGGAATGAAACTTAACCCAGAAAAATGTGCTTTTGGAGTGGCATCTGGGAAGTTTCTTGGCTTTCTGGTAACAAGCAAGGGGATTGAGATGAATCCCAAAAAGGTGCAAGCAATCCTTCAGATGGAACCACCATAGAATGCCAAGGACGTTCTAAAGCTGACCGGCCGAGCAGCATCACTAGGGAGGTTTCTTGCTCGGTCCAGAGACAAATGCAGACCATTCCTCCAGGCATTAAAAAGGGCCAAGGAATTTGAATGGACACCTGAATGTCAACTTGCCTTTAAAAATCTTAAAGACTATCTAGGCCAGCCTCCACTCTTAACTTGTCCAAAGGAAGGTGAAATTTTGTACCTCTACCTAGCAGTATCACAATATGCGGTCAGCGCAGTGCTAGTGAGTGAGGTAGACGAAGTGCAAAGACCGGTGTATTACATTAGCAAGGTTATGATCAGTGTAGAGACAATTTATTCTTATGTTGAGAAGCTAGCTCTGTCATTAATGGTGGCAGCAAGGAAGCTAAGACCTTACTTCCAAGCACATACAATAATTGTCTTGATTGACCAGCCACTAAAACATGTCCTCCAAAAGTCAGATGCTTTAGGAAGATTAGTGAAGTGGGCTATTGAATTGGGAGAGTTTGACATCAAGTTTAAGCAGAGGAAAGCTATTAAGGCACAAGCCTTTGCTGATTTTATCATTGAATGTTACAGAGAGACCAACCAGGACAATGCCGACATTGTCCCAAAACAATGGCAATTATTTGTGGATGGATCATCCAACGAGGAAGGCAGTGGTGTTGGCATTCTCCTGCTTGGCCCGGGGGGCATGACCATGGCACATTTCTTGCGATTCAACTTCAAGGCCTCAAACAATGAGGCAGAATATGAGGCGGTATTAGGAGGACTACGCCTTGCTGAGCAGCTGGAAGTTAAAAATTTGATCGTTCATAGTGACTCATAATTGGTCACAGAGCAAATCAGAGGAGAATATGAAGCAAAAGGACCAAGTATGATCAAATACTTGGCGAAAGTATAGGAACTGATGGAGAGGATACCAAAGGTAGAGGTTAGGCAGATACCTAAAGGGGAAAACTCAAGAGCTGACGTGTTAGCCTGATTGGCATCTGCCTCCTCAGTATAGGTACCCACTTCAGTCCAAGTGGAGATACTACCATAAAAGAGCATTGAAGTGAAAACACTGATGGCAAATGTTGATGATGATCATGAGCCAAGTCGGATAAATCCAATCAGAAAATTCTTAGAGGATGGAAGTATGCCTGAAGATCGCAACCAGGCCAAAAGCCTCCGAAAAAGAGCAGCTTGATATACCCTGATTCATGGAGAGTTGTATCGGAGATCATTCACTCTCCCTTATTTGAAGTGCCTAGCACCTAGGGAGGCGGACTAAGCACTCTGTTAGGTGCATGAAGGGATATGTGGAAGCCACATAGATGCCAGGACCTTAAGTCATAAGGTGCTGAGATGCGGGTACTATTGGCCTACTATGATGAAGGATGCCAAGAAATTCGTGCAAAAGTGTGATAAGTGTCAAAGACACTCGAACGTGCCATGAGTACCTTCCTCTGACATTATTCTCATGCAAAACCTCTGCCCATTTGCACAATGGGGCATGGATCTCCTTGGACCATTCGTCCAAACAGCCGGACAGAGGAGAAACCTTATTGTGGTTGTCGATTACTTCACTAAATGGATAGAAAGAGCCATTGGCGTCAATCTCAGAACTAAAAGTGATGGACTTTATATGGAGAACTATTATCTGTAGGTATGGCTTGCCACAGACCCTAGTGGTAGACAATGGAAGACAGTTTGTTAGTAAAAAAATGCACAAGTTCTATGAAGACCTTAGCATCGACCTAAGGATTACTTCTATGGCACATCCTCAGGCTAATAGTCAGGCAGAGGTTACAAACCGAACCATCTTGGAGGGTTTGAAAACAAGGCTGGATGGAGCAAAAGGGAGACGGGTTGAAGAGTTACCTAGTGTGCTGTGGTCATACCGTACTACACCCCGGACATCGACATGTGAAACTCCATTCTCCCTCTCATTTGAACCGAGGCAGTTATCCCGGTCGAGATTGGGGTCCCTTCATTGAGGACCGCCAATTTTGAAGAATCAATGAATGATGAGCTACTTCTCAATAACCTTGATCTCCTAGAAGAGACAAGGGAAAATGCCAGGATCCGGACTGCTACGTACAAACAGAGAAGAGCCCAATACTACAAAAGACGAGTGAGGAAGAGAAAGTTCTCTATAGGAGACCTTGTATTGAGAAAGATAGCTGCTACAGGAAATCACCCAGGTAAGTTGGGTGAAACTTGGGAAAGGCCCTACCTAGTAGTGAAGATTTTCAAGGATAGCACATACAAGATCGAAGACCCAACGAGGCCCAGGGATATGAGACCCTAGAATGTGGACAATCTTCGAATATACTATGTGTAGGGCTTTATTATAATAAATGATGTTTCTATTTAAAGCATTTGTTTGTCCAGCTTGGAACATGCGTGAATGAATAAAAGCTAAGGTCTCTTTCCCAAAATAAAGCATCTACATGCATGAGAAGACTTGACACGGATAGCATGCAAACTTGGCCAAAAAATTGGCTAAGTATAAATGCCTTACCGACCAGCATCACAAGATGTCAAGACTTAAGCAAATTTTCCCAAAAAGAGGAAATGAAGATACTATAAGCCTGGTCGGCCTACTGACCAGGATGGTATCTAGGCAACTATGAATACTTGAGTCCTCAATATAATGGGTCCCAAAACCCCAGTTGAACTATCGACCGGGATGGTACCTCAGTTGAAGAAAGCTATTTAATTTCTTTTTAAGACTCATGAAAGTCTTAAAACATAAACTGGATGGTCGGTCTACCGACCAGGTGAATATACATGAATGAGTCTGAATTGCCGAGTAACAAAAAGGCATATTTCATTAATGATAAAAAAAAAGAGTTCATTACAAGCAAGGAGAAAAAAAAAAAAGGGCAAAGCCCATACAAAAAAGAATTTAAACATCTGTAGGAGGGATGCCAGAGCCAGACTCCTCGGAAAAAGGCACATTTGCTAGCAAAGCTAAAGGAGCCTCCTCGGTTGTCTCAGCAATGGGGAAAGGTCAGCCTCCAGGATCTTCTCTTCCACTACCTCCACCTCCTCATCAGATGCTTACTCCTCAGAAAAATCCATCTCGGCAAGCCCCCGTTTCCTTATCTGCTCAGCCTTCCTAAAGGCCTCAATGATCTCCTCCTTAGACTCCTCAAGCTAATCCCTCCCCATGAGAGAAGGGCACAGAGGAGTAAAGATGGAAGAGTCTAGGCCAGCCTTGACGAGCAGCTTCCTGGACTCCTTGACCCCTCCACGAAAACCATAAAAGCCTTCCTCCCTCAGGGCAACCATGAACCCCTCAGAGTCCTTGAACTTCTGGATAGTTTACTGCTCGGTATCACCGAGGAGTCGTTGATACATCTCCTCAGCATTCTTCAATTTGCGCTCTATGGAGACGGTCCTCTCCTCTAGCTCTCTTTGTTGCCGAGCAGCCTTCTCCATCTGAGCAGAGTGAGACTGCTGCATCTCTTCCATCTCGGCCTTCATCGAATTGAGCTCGTTCTTAGCCATGGTAGCCCTCTCCTCAGTAGCATCAGAGCTCTCTCGCTGAACTGTCTCCTCGTAAGCAAACCGAGCAATGCTGGAGGGAAGAGCAGAAAGGTGCACAGCAGTCTGGAAAGAAAGGAAAAAGGAATAAGTAAAAATATTTTAACCAAAGAAGTAAAGATACCGAGCTCAGGAGCAAAAACTCATACCTGCATGAAGAGGGAGTTTACTATGTTACATGCTCCATGTCAGTCAGACTAGACACCCTGTCATAGTCTGTAGGGGTAAGCAAATGCTTCAGCATTTCAATAGTCACTTTTGGATTGACCACCCTGTCAGTCTCACTAACATTCCATTGGGGAGCATGCCGCGCAAAGTCCTCCTCGATAATTGGTCCCAAAGGAGGATCATTTACCTGGCGAAGGATTTGAGGAATCCCAAGCCGAGGAGTACCCAGCCGAGGAGACGGGGCGCTCCGAGTCACGGTAGTGACCGAGGTAGTGGCTCCAATAAGGGCTATTTCAAAAGCCTTGGTCTCCCCCGTGGGGCCCACACGAGGCCTCTTGGTCTCCTTGCCCTTGCCTGTTTTCTTCCTCTTCTGTTACCGAGAAGACGATCAGTTGGTCAGACCTGCAGTCATGCACAGATACCAAGGATGAAGATCCTTCCAAGAAGCTGACCAGCCAGGCAAGGCAGTCCTAGTTGACTAGCCTGGTGGTCTGTCAGCTTACCAGCTAGGCAGCTTACCAGCCAGGCAGTCAGGTAGCTTACCAGCCAGGCAAGATTTCTAAACATGTAGGTCCTTCCAAAGAACCGACCAGCCAGGCAGTCCTGCAACTGAGCACAATGAACAAAGATGAGCTAAAGGCCGCACCAGAGGTAGTCCTCTGGCGTTGGCGCTCCGACGCTCAAGTCAGCTCGTGTTCCAAAATCAGGCAAGCTCCTTGGACTAGAGCTCCCTCTTAGCCAAAGTTCAAATTGTGATTAGGAAGATAATACCTAACTTTGAGAGCTTTATATAGGATTTAGAGCCATTATTAACTTGGGTCCCCTAATTATTGTTGGGGGTTGCACTTAAATGCTTTTCACCTTGGTAGGTCCAGGTAAGTAGACCATCCTCAGATCAACGGCCAGAAACAGATGGCCAATAAGCCGTGCAAATATGGACCGTTGATCAAAAGGTCTGGGCTGTCATCTCCCCATTAATGGCATGGCATAATTACTCCTCTCATCGATCTGCACAGAACGGCGCCTCGATAAGGGAGTTGGGGAGCAATTGATATTACAAAAATACCCCTACCAATTATATGTGGACACATGTCATTTGAGTCTCAGCAGAGCCACCCTGCCTCACCAAGAAGTCATCTCGGTAAGAAGAGAAGCCAAGCAGTTGGGCAAGAATATCCTACCGAGGTTACTTCCTCGGTATAGTGAAACACCTGGACCTACCAAGGTGAAAAGCATTTAAGTGCAACCCCCAACAATAATTAGGGGACCCAGGTTAATAATGGCTCTAAATCCTATATAAAGCTCTCAAAGTCAGGTATTATCTTCCTAATCACAATTTGAACTTTGGCTAAGAGAGAGCTTCCAAGGAGCTTGCCTGATTTTGGAATACGAGCTGACTTGAGCGTCGGAGCGCCAACGCCAGAGGAGTACCTCTGGTGCGGCCTTTAGCTCATCTTTGTTCATTGTGCTCAGTTGCAGGACTGCCTGGCTGGTCGGTTCCTTAGAAGGACCTACATGTTTAGAAATCTTGCCTGGCTGGTAAGCTGCCTGACTGTCTGGCTGGTAAGCTGCCTGACTGCCTGGCTGCCTAGCTGGTAAGCTGACAGACCACCAGGCTGGTCAACCAGGACTGCCTTGCCTGGCTGGTCGGCTTCTTGGAAGGATCTTCATCCTTGGTATCTGTGCATGACTGCAGGTCTGACCAACTGATCATCTTCTCGATGGTGACACCTTTTTGACATCATCACTACTGTTTCAAATTATGCTCCCCTTTGGTGCCTAGCTTGATGACTAATGGAGGTGTTGCTGGGTTACTTCACATAGCTAGAATACACTTCTTAGTATGCCCTTGGGGAGCTACTAGTGGAGTCCTCGTTGCTATTAAGATCGTTTGTATGCTGGTCCTATCAGTAACTCTCATTGATTGTTGTTGGATGCTGACTCTTACAATGTGCAGGTCTCAAGTGAGGTCTAGGTCTGCCAACCTCAATTTAAATGGGATGTCTATCATCTTCCTTATAATCTTTGGTGACTAGATATGGAAAATGGTACGGATGGCTTCGAATATTTTGTGCTATACTCCTACTGTTAATGCAGTAGATTTAACTGGTTTTTTAATTTTCTAGGGACACATGTTGGAATCCCTACCCTAGTTTTGTTATGAAAGTTTATTTATGGGAAAAAAGTTCTTACTAGTCTATGCAATAAAAAAGATTTACATGCTATGATGCTTTTAAACGAAAATTACCTTACCAGTAACCTTGCTGGCTTTGGGGCCCTGCTAGTGGGGTTACTTTTTTTGCTCTGGTCTTTGGTTTGCTGGTATGGTGAGCCATTCTTGCTATTTGTTGTTGATTAGAAATGATGGAGGTACTGATGTTGCTATTATGAAATTGTTGTATATGCTCATTAGTTGTGTGGTTTTGCTAACCTCTCTTCAAATGGGATGTACTTTGCCCTGCTTTGACTTGTGGAACACTCTGGTGCTATCTGTCCAAGGTATTCAGTTATTGGAATCATCTTTACAGCTGGATACATTGCAAGAATTATGGATGAAAAAGTTACCTATGTTGTTTTCCTTGTTAGATAGAATCCGGATGGAGTATCTTTATTTTGAGTCCTACTTTGTTCTTGATATGGCTTGCTACTTAAGGATTGAGCTATTGGTTGTTGATTATTCATATAATTTTCTATTGCATTATGCAGTTTTTAGCTAGTTAGTGTGCTGGGGTTGTATTTTGCCCCCTTTCTTTTGCCTTGGCTTCTCTAGCCCTTGGCTTTGTTGTTCTCCTCTGACTTTGCCAATTTTGTGACTTTTTTTCTCAGTTTAATATACTCACATCTTTGATAAAAAAAAATTATACCACAAAGGTATGTTTGGTTTTTTAGCAAAACCTTCAGCTCTAAATGGATTTGACAATTCTTTACCCCCTATCCTTTGAGCTGGAATAGCCAAGCCGTATAAACCTAGGCTTGATTAGGAATCTTGAAGGATTTTTGCACTTTTCAGCAAAGCCTCCAACTATTAACGAATTTAATATTTTCTTTACCACCTACCGTTTGAGGTGGAATAGCCAAGTCATGACTGGGCTTGATTAGGTTTCTTCATCCAAAAGATCATCGGAATTAAAACCCCTTCTAGATATTTTATCAAAATTTGTGGTAGATGATTTCACCAAATATTGACTCGTATGATCTTTCAACTCGAAAAGTATTTTTTGTAAGAGTTGAGCTAATTCCTCTTCCGATGTTGCAGAAACAAACTTGGAACTAATAAATGATTTCAGGCCAAGGAAATTTTGGTGAGTTTTTTCAAGAGTTTTAGATTGAGATGGTTTGGAGGAAAGCCAAGATAGCACATTTTGTGGGTAGGCTTTTTCGACATTAAATTTGTCCCACCATTTGCATCGGAATTTTCGAATCAACTATGATAGTGTATTGGGATCAGTATGAAAACCATATGCCTAATTAGATATCCAAGAAATTGTAAACGTGGAGAAGAAATACAACATTGGTGGAAAGGACATGTTTTTTGGCTGAAATCACAACCGAAATACATCATATCCTTCATTGAAAAGTGCTGGCGGGATTTGTGGAACAGGTCCAAAATACCACCACCATTCGTTAAACCAGTATGGAAAATTCTATGTTTGATTAAATTTGAAATAAAAAAAACCATGAATGTTTTTGTTCATTATTTGGGAAAAGAAATGCTTTTATCTAAGCCTCTTGGTAATCCCAATAATTATATCTAACAAGATCAAAATGTTGACAAAACCGTTTTGATTTGTTTAAATCTTGTCCCCCACATAGAATGAGTTAAAATTTGTAAAATTTGGACAATACAATGTGATTATGGTTGGATTAGGTGAATAATAATATTTCTTCAAAGATATTGAATCAAAATCAACAAGTATAAACTCATAAAATCTCCAGGTTTTGCACAAATCATTTGGCATATAATGTCAATTAGGAGGAAAGATTTTTTAAAACCACCTGTTTTGGATCCTCACTCATGTATTCTCTTTCCATAAGAAGAACCTTTTGGAAGATTAGTTTATCAAAATATTTTGAAATTTTTTGAAAGCTTTGAGATCTATTTTGGGCTAGGGAAATATGAGCAGCAGTTTTTAAAACAATGCCAGAAGGCTGCTTTTGTGACTCTATTGTCAAACCTGTTTATGTAGTTTTTTATAAAGAAGATATCCATGCTAATAATGATGGATTATTTAACAATTTTGGATTATTTAATAATTATTAAGGAATCTTAGAACCAGTTTTACAGGGATTGAAAGATACTACATATTTACCATTATTAATTTGTCCAGTTGCATGCTTTTCAGCTGCAATTTTTTGATCTTCTTCATAGACTATATCTCCCTGAGATTTTTTTGGTAGAATTGCATTTTCTTGTAAAGCATAAGATTCCTTGGATAATTTTTTAGTTTGGGATCTTGTTGTAGATGTGGATCCCTTACCTCGTCCCCGATCTTCGGGACCTATCATTGGGTCTGCAATAATATTAGAAGTATTTAGAGAAAAGATGCTCTACCTGCTTTTCTTTATTGACAATAAGACAATTGAGTGAATAATTATGAATAAAACTTTGTTTCAATCAATTAATATCTTGTGTAACAGGGTTTTGGATAAAAGGGAAAAATAACATATTCCCTAAGATCTTAGTATGTATTCCGTCATTGTTAATTTTAAATGGTTTAATTAATTCTAAGAATATGGGGTGCCTAGAATAACGTATTTTATAATATTTTGAATACAAAGAAAACTAGTGGTAACACCAATATTAGAATTTTTTTATCGTAACATCAGATAATTTATAAAGAATTTTGAGATTCTCTCCGTTGGCAGATTTAATCACTTCAATCATTTTTTTTCCCAAAAACGACAAGTAACCAAGTCAAAACAGAGACAAATTAAATCAGTACCAAAATCTACTAAAGCAATTGTATTAAAAGAAAACAAATTTTGAATAGCAACTGTAATTTTAATAAACCGCTTTTGACCGGTAATAAGAGATAATACCCAAGAAATGGTTTATTATCTTTGTAGGAACTTTCCACTAAAATTCCCCCTGTCTTGATTTTATTTATACTTTCTATGTCATCTACTTCACCATGGGTTTCAGACGTAATTAGATCATATAAAACTTAATCTCGAATCTGAGAATAAAGAACTGTATCAAGAATATCTTTTCTTAAATCGTAAGGTAAAGCATATTTATGAAATACTCTTAAAGTTTCCATCTTAAAAAGTTCTACATTTAATAATGGATTACTCCATTCATCTTCATAACCTTCGCAATAGGATATTACGACATTTATTTTGTTTTTTTAAAGCTCGAGAGAGATTTTTTAATTTTAGTTTAATCTAAAATGATAATCAAATATAGGTGTGGAGAAACTATGTAAAATATATCCGAGAGATTTCGAAATCATAATTAGTCATTAGTATGATAACAAACTTAGTGAAAAACAGATGCTTGGACCTAGACCATTTATTTGTCTTGCGAAAATTGTCTTGTTAGAAAACTAGGTACATTGTTATCTTTACCTACAATATGCTCAATATAAAAATAAAAAACACTAAGAATAGCTTGCCATCGGGCAAAAATTTATTTTGAGGCAATATTTTGGACATCTTTTTTGAAGAACTTCTTTTGCAAACTTACAATAAACACAAACAAGAAATTTTTGATGGTTGAGTAATTCTGTTGGGTAGGATTCCATTTTTTAGAAGTAAATGGTATTATTTCTTCTTTACCATTCTTAATATGTTTAAGTACACCCTCAAAGCCAATTTCAGAGGCGTCAGTCTCGACAATTTTGAAAGATGTTCTACCTGTTTTTCTTTATTGATAAGAAAACAATTGAGTGAATAATCATGAATAATCTGTTTCAATAAATTAATATCTTGTGTAACAGGTTTTTGGATAAAAGGAAAAATAACATATTTCCTAAGATCTTAGTACTTATTCCGCAATTGTAAATTTTAAATGGTTTAATTAACTCTAAGAATGGGGTGCCTAGAATAACATATTTTGTAATATTTTGAATACCAAGAAAACTAGTGGTAAAACCAATATTAGAATTTTTGATCGTAACATCAGATAATTTATAAAAAAATTTGAGATTCTCCCCAATGACATATTTGATCCATTCTATAGTTTTTTTTCCAAAAATGATGAGGAACCAAGTCAGAACGGAGACAATTTAAATCAGCAACAAAATCTACTAAAGCAATTGTATCAAAAGAAAAACAATTTTGAGTAGCAATTGTAATTTTAATAAACCGTTTTTGACCGGTAATACGAGATAATAGCCTAAGAAATGGTTTATCATTTTTGTATGAACTACTTTCCACTAAAATTCTCCCTATCTCGATTTTGTTTATTCTTTCTATGTCATCTATTTCACTCGGGGTTTCATATGTAATTAATCATTTTTCTTATCTATGGTCAATATTAATTCATTAATTTTCCAGCAATCCTAAATTTGTTTATTCTTGAGAGTTTAGATTTCCGTTTTAATTTCACAAATTTCAAATTGAAGATCTTTAATAGTATGAGCCGTCGTTTCAGGTTGTCTATCATGTTTGGACATAATGTCTTTTAAGTTGTAGGTTGTGATTCGTGGTGCGATCTTGATGTCGGGGTTGACTATTTTTTTAAAAAAATTTCTAGGTAAGCTAACTTAACTTGGGAATCATGTATATGATTAACAATATCTAAGAAGAATTCTTGGTCACGAGAAAACATATTTATTTATGGATCGGAAGATGAAGAATAAAGGTCATCATATTGGTGTTCATTATCAGAACTACTGAAATGTGAAATCCTAACCCAAAATTTTTGAGTTTTAGTTATGTTACAGGTCTCCAATATTGCATGAGATCGCAAAGACCTATTTTTGAACAAGGTTCACTAAATGGGTCATAACTTTTCGCACACAAATTCGTTTTGAGCCCATAATCTATAAAATCGAAACTTAGACCAATCCCGAAGTGAGTTCATTGAAAAATATGGAGAAAAAAAGAAGAAGAAACGTTCGGACACCCTTGGAGCAGTCTGGACGGTCAAAGAAGGAGAGTGGACAGATTATATCTTTGGAGGGTTTGAGTGCTGGAAAAACAGGAAGGCGTCTGGACGCTTAATGAAGAAAGGAGGCAGCAGAGTTTCCAGACCATGAGGCGTCCTGATGGCAACACGAGAAACTAGTTTTAAGAACCAGTTCCAGCATTCCAATTTGGGAGAAAACGAGAACACTCGAGAAGAGAGAAAATTAGTGAGAAAGCAAGATTTCTTGAGGATTTGGCTTGAATCTTGGTGGATTTGTGGAGCATAACAAGTTTCAAGAAGGATTCCAAGAAGATTGGGTGATTTGAGGTAAGTTTTCATGATTTTTCTAAAACTAGGTTTTGGTTAGATTTGTCCAAACCTTTGATTGGTTGGTTTAGATTCTTTAGGAACTTGATTATATATATGATTGTGGTTATATATTTAGGTTTGGTTGTTGATTACAAGTAGAGTTACAATTTTGGTGAAGTTTCAAGGATTTGGGAAAATCCTAGAGAGAGAAGGTAAGTTCTCTAAATTGATGATTAATATCATGTTGTTGATGTTAAATAGTGTTATTGCTATAGTTATATGGGTTTGGAATGTTGAATAATTGATAGGTTGGTGAAAGGAGTTGAAACGCTAGTTTTGAGAATTTGGATTGTTGTGTGGTGCTTAATCGAGGTAGGGGAATTCTTGACCCAATTCTCTTTCGCATTGTTTCTTTGCTCCTAAAATATGGTTTATTCCATCATTGGTCTTCTTGCCTTGTGTTCTTACCTTATTGTTCCTAAGGAAGAATGGACTTAGGGTTTATTCATATTTCTCTTCCAAAATGTATATTACATTAACCCATTTACATACTTAATCACTTATTAAACATGGTTGATCGTTCATGCATCACGAATAGTTATATATATATATATATAGGTTGAGTACATATATACTAATTGACATGGCATGGAGCATGAATGCCCGAGTATGGACTTAGGTATCCCTAGGAATTATTTGAAAGGCACATGAGAGGATGGTTGTGTGTCAGGGCATGGGCACCAACCATATGACTTCATGTGAGGCAACACACATAAGGTGTGGGTGAGATGGTGATCTCACAACTGGGTGACTATCCGGGGTGTTTTGTGGGTGTTTAGCCAACATACATTTGATAAGGTTAGGGAACTAGAATGTGTGTTCAAGGTTGTGATCAAACCATGGTTGGGTAGTCGAGTCTATGAGATTGATGAATGTTTGCCCCAAAAAGAACACTTTGATATTATTATTGTGATATATGACACGAGCATATGGGATATCATTTTGATTCATGGCCTTTTATTCGGATTCGACCTAATTGTTATTTACCCTATTTACCCCTACTGAGCTTCTAGCTCACTCCTTTACCCTTTCCTCCCTATAGGTGAGACTAGTACAAATATTAGTGGTGCAGGTTAGTAGAGACGATGTTGTGGTATGGATGACACTTGGAGGAGGGTAGATTTGGGAATGAGAGACCTGAGTTTTAATTATTATCACGTTGTTTGTATTTGACAACTTATGTCTTATTGACTGTTGGCACCAGTGGGTGTGCTTTGTGTACAGTTAGAAGGTAATATCTATGATTGTGTCTTCTGAACCAGGGGTGGACTCTGAGTACTGCTTGTGTGATGATTGGGATTGCTTATGATGTTTGATTTGTGGAATCAGTTTGTGCATGCTGTTAGATAGCCTGAGGCCCTGCTAGGTTGGGAATTGCATGCTGATAGATGGTCAGATGCCTTTCTAGGTTATGATGTGTTTGTTGTTATTGCTGCGTGTATTCGGGTGGCATCATCCGATTTACGGGGAGATGCTGATGGACTTTTAATTGATGGATTTTCCCTAGTTGGGTGAACTAGTGTTCGATCCTTAGATGTGAATCACATTGGTAACCTAGGAAGGTGTAGTAAGCACCATGTGACGTTGTCGAATTGAGGCGTCACAGAAAGGTGAATTTGTATCATCATCAGTATCTATGAGAAAAAACTCTAATTTTGCAAGAACATTATGATCTAATTCTAATTCATTAATACATTTGTGGACTCAGAAATATTTTGCTCTATGTTCTGGTGTATTACACCTATAACAAACATGTTTACTTTTAGATTTTTCTTCTTTGGGATTTGGTTTGGGTTTTGTATGGCTCTGGTTTCTATTAAATGGTTTTTGGGTATAGGATTTCCTATAAAATCTAGATATATACTGAGTGGGTGTATGTTTGTGTTGTTTATTAAACCTTTTTTTTGTTTTGAGCAATTTTCTTTATAGCCAAATTGTTTATAAAAAGAGCCTACTTCATTTTTAGATTTATTTGTTCCCATTTTAATTTTTTCTTTAACTTAATGTCACTAGTTGCCCAGAACAAAAAAAATTCCTTGCCTCTCCTATATATAAGTCATAAAATAAATCTCGATGATTGATATACAGAAGTGTCTTTACTTTTTTCATTTCCTTAATTTTTGTGATTAATTTCAATTATGTGTAATTCTCAAACCTTTAACTTGTTAAAAGCATTAGGTATTTTGGGTGAAATGAAATGCTATTGGGATTTATTCCCTATTTAAAAGAAAAAGAAATCGATGGCCATATTTTAGGAATTAAAAAAACTTAAGGCTATGTTTGACATGTGGGTTGAAAGGGATTTATAAAAGTGAACCCTTGTTTGATATTGAGAGAGTTGGGAAGTGTTTTTGTAAGTGAACACTGAGTGTTGAGTGGTGCTCACGCCAAGCAAGAGTTCGGAGGGGTTCAACACGTCTCCCATGGCAGGCGAATCCCTCTCAACCCTTTTTGACACCTCTTCCAACCAAGCAAAATTGATAGAAGGGAAAAGAATCATTTTGACCCCTGTACTTATAAAAAAGGGCAAGTAAGCCCCTTAAATTTAAAATGGGTTAAACAAGCCCTCGTACTTTTCATGGTGGAGCAAAGAAGCTCTTTCGTCTATATTCCGTCAAAAAGTAAGTTATTTGTCCGTTAACAAGCTTTTGTGTTTTTTAAGATTATTTTATACATTCTAAGTTTCATTTTTATTGGTTCAAAGTAATCCTTGTACTTCAAGGTTTGGTCCATTTAAGCCCCTAAAAGTTTTAAGTATAGGGCAAATGAACCCTTCTATTTTGACAGTGATTAGAGCATAAATAATAGCAAAACAGCATCCCTCCACCCCTTCTATATTTTCTAACCTTCTCTCTAGCATTCAAAATCTCCTCATCCTCTTCATCAGATTTGTCTTCAGAAATGACTGGCTCTTCTTCTTTAGTGTTGTAATCCCTGTCAGAACTATAATCGATCTACTCCACCATTTCTTCTTCTTGCAAATTGTCAGAACTAGAGCTAACTTTAAAATCCCTAAATCTCAAATCTGTTAACTTTGAACCTATGCCACACAATTGCACGAAGAAGAACGACTAATTGGATTTGTTAACCTGAAACCTATTCTATGCAATTGCAAGAATAAGGCAAAAAGAAGACGATCCATTTGTTAACGGCCACGTAACTCTTGTTTTGACGGAATATAGACAGAAAGACTTTTTTGCTTCACCATGAGAAATACGAGAGCATGTTTAACCCATTTTAAATTTAAGGCGCCACTTACCTTTTTTTTGATAAGTAGAAGGGCCAAAATGATTGTTTTCCCTTCATAAAATTACAAACATTAGGAAAGCGTCGCATGTGCGATCTGCTCATCTGCCGATCTGCCATTGCAAGTTGAAACTTAGGTATCGTTTGATTTAGGGAATAGAGATGGAATGAAGGGAAAATAGGGAATGAGTCATTCTATTCCTTTATTTCACATTCCCTCTCAACCTCTATTCTCATTTCATCTAAATTTGGTGAAAATGAACCATTAAATGACTAAAATGTCCTTTTATTTTTAGATTTTTTTTTAAAATTTTATTTTTCCTAGAATAATTTTTTTTCACAGAGTTTTTTTTTTGCAAATTTTTTCTGCAAATTTTTAAGCATATAAAATAATAATATAATAAATAATATAAAAAACTTTTTCCGAAAATAACACTGACATATATTAATAAAGAGTAAAATGAATAAAATATATACTTTATTCTCATTTTCAAAATAATATTTATGTATATGAAATCTAAAAATTAAATTGTCATTACCAGTTGAACCATTTTACAGACATACGATTCCTTAGGCAAAGAAACAATGAAACCCTAGCAAGAAGGAGCCCCCTCTCAGTCTTACACTCTCGGGCCTCTCCTTCATCAGTGATTCAGTCCGTCTCTTCAGGCCTTCGGCGACTGCGAATTCTCCGACTCACCGCCACACCACCTATCACCATCACTATCACCATCACCATCACCATCACCGCGACACCGCTTCTCTGTCTCCATTATATGTTCAAACTTCCTTCGATTAGTCGGTAAGCTTTTCAGAGGTTCAATTTCAGTCGATTTTGATGAATTTTTGCCACCCCTCTTAACACTGTCTCAATACAGGGCTTCCAGGTCCCATATCTTCCATCATCCTTCCGTTCGGAGTAATTATCGAGTTCGAGCCTTCTGCCTTCAGGTATCTGTTCTTAAAGAAACATTTTGTTTTGGTCTTTGGCTCTGTTAATTCAATCTCTGTTTGGGTGAGTTGTGATGATCTGTTTATGTTAATTTAATCTCTGTGAATTGGTATGTTTTATCTTTGATCTGAATTGTAGGCTGAGCTTTAGGTTATGAGATCTTTTGTATTTCATTACTGTTGAAATTTTACTTCTAATTTGTATTATTATCATTTGGAAACTGAGGTTTTTCTTCTGGGCTTGTTTTGTGGCTTTAGGTATGTGTGCTTCTAATTTGCATTGCTGCTGTAATTATGATTTTCAGCTTTTCTGCTTCTGGGACTCTGGGTATGCTTCTGCTTGGAGTGAATTAATATGCAGTTTTGGAGTGAATTAACCTGCGGCTTGTTGCCTTTGTTCTTATATGCACTCATTTTATTTTATTATAATTAATCTGCTGCAGGCAGCGTTTTAAACTACTGCATTTCTCATTTTCTTGTATTTAATATTTTATTTTGCTGCCCTCTGTAGAGTAGTAGAACTGAATTAGTGAATTTTATTGTTGCTGGACTGCTTTTAAGCCTTCTATTTAGACTGCTGGACTACATTGTAAGTTTATTTTAATTTGACTCTTTAAAGCCCAATAAAAAAAGGCCCAGGCCAATCGGCCAAACTGACCAAACCGAAGGGTTGGTTTTCAATATGTATAGAAATGTGTTGGTTGGTTTTCCAGGAGTTAAAAAAAACCCGAACATTTCGGCTGGGACAAAAAACGCAAAATAAATGACTATTCACAGCCCTAGCTGATTTTTGTGGGATATCAGTTGTCTTTCAAGTTGTTTACATGTAATTCTATATCTCCGATAAAATATAATAAAATATGTGGTTCAAATTAACAACTTGTTGCCCAAAGTGAATTAGCTACTGTGTGATTATCGACTTGTGCATTATGCCCAAAGTGGTTTGTGTCTCTGTAATTACATCATTGATTTAGAATTTTTTTTGTTCCAAGAGTTTATCTCTTAGCTCGTGTGATTATCTTTACATGTATTTACATAAATTCCTTTTTAACCTACTGCACAGTGCACCTAAGTCCAAGAGTTTCTTCTTCCCTTATGTACCCCATGGTACTTTATTTTTTATTGGCATTTTGGACAGTTCATGTATAGCACTTTCCTGTCTTTTAGACATGGGTGAATGTCATTGTATCATCATCTTAGCTTCTTTTCCCGCTTGAAAAATGGTAAAATTTTGCATTGTGTCTAGTGTTTCATCTTCATGATGTATCTATCTAGTCTCTAAATTTCTTTCACGCACGTCTTCCTATTTGCATTTTAGTAAAGACATGCATTTAATTAATTACATGTCATGGGTATAGGCAACCAATCAAACTATGGATAAGAGTTAGATTACTAAGAATCTAGCGAGTCTTGAATATTCACTAGGGATTGCAAAGTTTCTTGAATTCACTTCGATGAATGGTAGCAATAGTGATGGAAGTATTATATTATTTTGTGTCCTTGTGTTAAGTGTGACAATTCTTTTTGGGTTGATCTTCAAATGGTTGAGGATCATTTGCTTTTCCATGGATGTACAGTTTTATGACTCTGGTGCTTTTTTGTGATGATTATTATGTACATGCCTTATATATACTAGTGCTTGGCTGGGAAGTCTATGTTGGCAGGTATACTAGTGCTTCATTGGATATTCTTGTGATGAATTGTGAGCTGAGAAATATGTGTTTCATTTGCTAGAAATTGATACTAGTGCTTGGCTGGAGAGATAATATGGTGGCAGGGAGTCAAATGTTAGTGATATTAGACTTTCCTTTTGAGTTTGGTTTGGGTTGGATATATATGCTTCATTGGGTATTCTTGTGACATGATTTAGGTACATTCCTCAGCTATTACTGATCCACATGTGTCAAACACGTCAGAGCCTCTTCTACGCTCTTCCACTTCAATCCAGGAGCCTGCTATTTCTCATGACTGACGTAAGAATCAAAGATGCACAGTTTGCTAATTATTATTATATAATTTTAATTAATTAGAAATTTTAATTTAAACTGATATTGAATTTTAATTCAAATTTAGCCACGGTTTTTTAAACGATGTAACAAATTGATAGCTTCTGCCATCTGCGGATATATATATATATATTTGATGTAGCCGCGGTTTTAAAACCATGGTATACTTTACCAGTGGTCTGAAAACCGCAGAATCATTAAAACTTAGAGCTGTGTTCAAATGATAATATTCCCAGGCTTTTTAGAACCGTGACAATAGATTGTCACTCAGCAGCGGTCACGTTTTATTGTACCAGCAGCCACTAAAACCGTAGCTATGAGCTTCTGACACTCGTTTAACAAATGAACTACTTTACATGTTACATGCTTAGACACCACTACCACATACGAATGGAATGGCATGGGCCGTAAGGATTGGGGTGTTTAATAGCTGCTATGTATATACATATATAACAATTTGGGCAACCGAAGGAAAAATTGGAACTTAAAATACTTGGAACTCCTTGATTGATTAAGAGTTAAGAAAAGCCTAGGAAAAAAAGGTGCATGTTTTTTAAGATTCTTTATTGTTGTTTTTTTTTGTAGGGATATGTTTTTCTTTACAGACTGCTAGAAAAGTGAAGGGAAGAACACAACAGAACCGCATATTGCTATCACAATGGCAAGGAACATTAATTTTGTCCACAAAATTCCACTCTCTCCCCTAATCAAACATCCTATCTTATTCTCCTATAGGTGCTCTTCCCGATCCCAATATCGGACAGAAGTCGTTGATGACAAATCACTGAACTTGCTGGACCAAGAACGCCATGAACAAGTTCTCAAGCTCCGAGTTCTCCTCCAACAGGACCGCACAGATACTGCACATCGGCTGCTTCTCTCCCTCATTCAGACAAAATCAGTATTTTCTTCACCCTCTGATCTCTTTTCTCTTTGTCCGCACCCTCCTTGAAACCTGCTTTCTCTAGTATACTCCTCTCCGTTTGTTGTGAGGCAAAGATGCTCCCTGAAGCAACTAAAGTCTACGACTTGATCAGAAATGATGGTATGCTTCCTTCTTTACCTTCTATGAAGTTGTTTCTTGAATATCTGGTGGGTTCAAAGCAGTTTCATAAAACTCTTAATCTGTTTGAGGAGATTGTGGCATCTGGGTTCGGGGCCCATAGCTTTGTGTATGGGAAAGCGGTGCAGGCTGCTGTCAAGTTAGGGGACATGAAAAGGGCCAACGAGCTGGTTGATGACATGAAAAGGAGAGGACTTAGTCCGACTGTATTTATTTACAATGTACTAATTGGTGGGTTATGCAAAGAGAGGAATATGAGAGATGCAGGGAAGAAGTTCAAGGAAATGTGTGAGAGGAAGGTAGTTGCCAACCTGGTTACTTACAATACCCTCATTGATGGGTATTGTAAAGTTGGGGATGTAGAGGAGGCATTTAAGGTGAGGGAAAGGATGAGGGAAGAGAATGTGGAGCCAAATATTGTCACCTTAAATTCCTTGCTTGGTTCTGTTTGTCGGGTGGGGAGGATGGGGGAAGCCAAAAGTGTAGTGCACGAGATGGAAGCACATGGGTTTATGCCTGATGGCTTTACCTATAGTATCCTTTTAGAAGGACATTCGAGATGCGGAGATAGTGAAGGTGCAATTGCCTTGTATGAGGAAGCATCTAGGAAAGGAGTTATGATTAATAATTACACAGCTAGCATTTTGCTCAGTTCCTTCTGTAAGGCAGGGAAGGTTGAAAAGGCAGAGGAAGTTTTGAAGCAACTTATGGAAAATGGGTTTGTTCCAGATGAGGTGATCTATAACACAATTGTGAATGGGTATTGTCGAAGAGCCATTCACAATTGTCTCATATAAATCAAGACATTTCTGGAATATTCCTGATGTATTCACGTACAATTCCTTAATCTCAGCATATTCTAATGCAGGAATATTCCAGAAATGTCTTGATTTATATGAGACGATGAAGGAAAAAGGAATCACACCTACTCTTCACACATATCATCCTCTGATTAGTCGATTTGGGAAGGAAGGAATGGCGGTTGTGGAGAAATTAGTTGATGAAATGCTAAAGATGGGTTTGGCTCCTGATAGAGTTGTCTATAATGCTCTTATACGTTGTTATGTAGAGCATGGAGATGTTCAAAAATCATTTGCTTTGCACAAGGAGATGGTCGACCAGGGAATACATCCTGACAAGATGACCTATGACAGCCTGATCATGGGGCATCTCAAGGAAGGGAGGCTGTCTGAAGTAAGGAATATTGTGAGTGATATGAAGGCTAGAGGATTGTTTCCTAAAGCTGATACTTGCAACATACTGGTTAAGGGACATTGCGAGCTAAAAGATTTTGGTGCGGCGTATGCTTGGTATAGAGAAATGATTGAGAATGGTTTCCTCCCAAATGTCTGCATTTGTGATGATCTTTCTGCTGGTCTTCGACACCAAGGGAAATTTCAAGAAGCTGACATTGTTTGCTTAGAAATGACTGCCAAGGGAATGAATGATTCAGTGGTAAATAAGGATTTATCTATGGTTGCCAAAATATGAGGAGGATCTACAGCAATTGGAATTCTCTCTCTTCAAATTGAATTAGTTTGTTATCATGGAGTCGATTTGTTTACGAGTCCTTTTAGAATATGGTATTGTTATATTATCCCAGTCTTTTAAGTTATCACCCCTAACATTTCTGTTAATTGTGAAAGCTATTATAAATTTATTGGTGAACATCTCTCCTTCTCTGACATGCAATTCACGCTGTTTTGGAGAATTATTTTAGCTTTGTTTACATTATGAGTAAAAAATCAAGTACACGCCAGCCGCATATGCATCTCAACTAATTAATGTACACCAACTCAATTTCATATCGGCTTCTTTTTCCTCAAATTTCTCAACAACCGAGCACAGCTAATAAGTACTTTTATTTTGTTTTAATAAATTTGTAAGACTAGACTCAACGTATCAACCTATTCACAAATTAGAAATAATCTTATTGAGCATCCAAAATGACAGTGCCGAAAAGATATGTAATCCATTAATCAACAAATAGAACAAACAAAATTCACAATGCAAAATCAATATATCATCCGTTCGAACATCTCAGCTTCCAAACGTTAGGAAACTCAAATCATTATATATTTAACAATGAAATATTATATCAATTTAGAATGAAATTTGATTATACAATGGAATGAGTTATTATGAACTATTTAGGGCTGAACATATAATATTTTTCATTTCCATGTATCATCCGTCAATCAACAAACCCCACAAATAGAAAAAATATTTCATGTTATCAAATTTCTGACAAACCAAATGGAGATTTACTAAGTTATAAGCATCTATTCTATATTCTATTATATTCTATATATCTATATATATATATATATATTAGCTCTTGTCATGGCGAGTTGAAAATTTTTCTCCAATCGCGCGATTGTCGTTGAATTCCTATCGTCGATTGCCTACCGCTAGCGCTATATCCACCATCCAAATCCCCTTTTTCGTAGTGCCAAACTCGATAGTTGTTCCATTGTAGAGCAAGGACTGGGTATTTAGTAGAGGAAGAAGTCATTGGATAAATTTTGCAGATCCCTGTTGTTACTGGATAATATATTTTCTAGTACTCTTTGGAATTTCAATTTCGAATAACACTTGCTAATTCCATTTGTTGTTGCAGGTGTACATAGGTTTGTCGCCCAATTTTTTCGTTATACATGGTCACTGTTAGCCGAACTCTATTGTATTGTGAGGTGAGTTTACTTTCAATCGTTACTTTAATTCTGAAATTATATCCAGTGCTTTTATTGAATGCTTAAGTTTGTGCTTTTTTTTGTTGATAGTATATATAATCACCTCCCAAGTTTTACACAGTTGACAAAGCTTATGTGTCCCTGTTTGAGATTGAGCTTGGATCCTAGCTATTTTGTCGATTTTGTTTGTTATTCAGTTTTTTTCCCGGGGACCCATCAACTAAAGTTACTAACACAAATTATCTCACCTAGAAAAAGATTTTATTCAAAGAAATTTTATAGTAGGTTATTCAAGAAACCTCGTATTCAACGGATATTTGGTTACAAAATGACCAATAATTGCTGCCCATGATCAAAAAATTTACCAATTTTTTTGGTCAAAGTTCAAGGGACGTCACCTCAAACTCTGTCAAATCGGAAACTTCATAAATATTTCTTGCTATCTATGCTAGCTTGATAGCAAGACAGCGGTTCGATATTGTTCAGAACCCTCTCTTCTGTATTGGGAGACTACTGCTTTAAGGAACCAATCCGATACGATTTACCCCAGATTTGGACGAATCACACCTACAGAGATTCAACTTGGTTGCAAGCCACCTCCTCGATATTGCGAGACGATTGGTTTCAGGTCCCAAACACCCACAGGTAGACTGGTTTCCATATGTGTTACACTGATTTCCTGTTTATCAATTTTTTGTGTCTGCAAAAATGCACTTCTCACTGATTTCTCCTTCTCTCCTCTGTTTGCGCTTTCATATTGTTCTTATGCCCGGGTTAACGGCGTAGGTTACAATAGCGGCGTAGGTTACAATAGCTATTGTGAAAGTGCAATTGTGGGTACTTGTATATAGATCAAAACAGATATAGTCGTTATTGTTATAGCAAAGGGCCAAAGTTTAGTTTTACAACATTCATTGCCGGATTCAGAAAGTTTCAATTGACATATGGGTAGCTGAAAAAGTATTTTAAGTGTTGCTATACAAGCATCCTCATATTCATTTCCGACAACTAAGCCATCAAATCAGGCTGTTCGTTGTTGTAGTTTTGATGTTTTTTCCTATTAGATGCTTCTCTTTTAGAATTCTACCATCAGCTATACGCCCTTAAAGCAAGTGTTGTCATTGATGTTGTTCTGTAAAGCAAGTGTTGTAATCCAAACAAAACACATATGGTCTCATACATAAGAATAAAGATAGAAAGTGACCCACCTGAAATCATGACTCCACCATTTTTATCATTGTTATTGATAAGTGTCAGACATGATCCAAACAAAGCTTACAAAGCTTTAATAACTAGGCTGGGTTCAGAAGGGAAAATAGTTCTTGCAGTAGCATTGTTATCGTTTTAAAACTACTAAAAAAATAACTCTATTTATACTCGCAAGCGCACGAATCCAAGTAGCATAAATGTGGCAAAAACGAGTGTCGTACCCACAGGGACTGAAGATTAACTAACTCTAATTCTTAGAAAAACAAGTTTTTCTTTTCTTTCTCTTTTATAGTGATATTAATAACACCAAAACTAAAATTGAGAAATCAACACAAATAATAAATACTAAGGTTTTGATTTCACCACTCTATTGTATTTAAATCATATGGTTATCAATTATGAATTCATCCAAGCATGTCAAAGATCAAGTTTTCTAATTCATGTAGTAGTCATTGGCATCTAACTTACCACATCTATCCTTAATTTGCAATTATCCATGGCATCTAGACTAATTTGACAAACAAGAATGCATTAGGATCAATGTAACTTATGAAATGATCACAAAACTCCTAGCATATGGCATCTATGACTAGGTAACTTTGATAATAAATTGCAAGAAGCTATTATCAAATTGAGCATGACATCTACTACAATTTGCATCACATTAATCAAACCTAGATGGTAGCTAAACATCAAGATTTAATTTAATAAACATAGCAATTTAATACTTGACATGACATGAATAAATCACAATTAATTCAACCAAATTTATTAAACACAATAGAGTGAATCCATCATCACCTTAGTAAGAGGATTAGTTCCTCATATTAAGTTTACACAACAAATAGAAATAAATAAAATTCACAAACATAAGTAATAAAACAACTAGAAAAACCCCCTTATTATACTTGATGCAAGATCTCCTTCTCTTTTCTCCTTCTTCCTCTTGTTATTTCTCTTCTTCTTGTTTGGTGTTTGGTGTGTGTCCTTAACAAAGAATAGATCATGCCTTTATATAGGCAATGGCAAGGACAAATATTCAACCATGGCAACCTTGAATGCCAACCATTGTTGAATGCCAACCATTATTGAATGCCAACCATTGTTGAATGGCAATGAAGAAGTTGTAAGCAATGATGTCAACAAAAACCTTCCATAATCTTCACTTGGGTTGGACTCATGATTGGGCCTATAAATATGAAAATAAACACAAAGTGATTCATCCATGGTGCTTAACATTTATTTGTACAAAATCACTTCAAAAACCCCAACTTTGTGACAAATGCTAATGATAATTTACATTTAAAGTAGATGTTTTCAACATCTATCAAGCATCTTCGGGTATTGCGTCATTGCTTCTACCTGGTGGAAGAACAGTACATTCCAAGTTTAAAATTCCAATTGATATTCATGCTGAATCAACATGTTATATAAAAAAGGCCACACACGCTGCTGAACTGATAAAAATGGCAGCTCTAATAGTATGGGACGAAGCACCAATGGCGCATCAAAACTGTTTTGAAGCTCTAGATCGAACAATGAAAGATATTCTAAATGTGGAAGGAGATATCAATGACACATTAGTTATGCCCTTCGGGGGGAAAACAATCGTTCTTGGTGGCGACTTCCGACAAATACTGCCAGTCGTTATAAAGGGTTCAAGGCATGACACAGTACATGCATGCATAACAAAATCAGATCTGTGGCAGAAATGCAAGGTCTATAAACTCATGGAGAATATGAGGTTAAGTGTGGATGGCTTACAGGGAGAAGAAATATTAGAAATGTCTAAATTTGCACAATGGCTACTTCATATCGGTGAGGGTACCTTGGAGTCTATTAAGATGAGTGAAGATGAAGAAACAGCTGCTTGGATAAAAATCCCAGAAGAAATGCTGATAGTATCTGAAGATAACTCAGTTGAAGACCTGATAACCAATATTTATGATGATTTGTTGTTAATGTACAAGAATGAAGATTATCTAAAGGAGAGGGCAATCATAACAGGCACAAATGAGGTTGTGGACCAGATAAATTCAGTTGTCTTGAACAGAATTCCATCAGAGGAAAAAACATATTTAAGCTTTGATTCTATTTGCAAAGTTGTAGGTGGCTCAGATGAAGATGATATATTGTACCCACCTGAATTCCTCAACTCATTGTCATTCGCTGGGGTTCCTCATCATTCTTTAGAACTAAAGACAGAAACTCCAGTAATGTTGCTTAGGAATATAAACCCAAGCAACAGACTCTGTAATGGAACTAGATTGATGGTTAAAAGATTAGGCACAAGGGTTATAGAAGCAATCATAATTACAGGAAGTCATGTTGGGGACAAAGTTTTTATTCCAAGGATCATAATGTCAGCAACTGATAAGAGATGGCCTTTTACAATAAAAAGAAGACAATTTCCAATACGATTGTGTTATGCAATGACGATTAACAAAAGCCAAGGTCAAACACTAGCAAGAGTTGGCCTATATCTACCAAGACCTGTATTTACACATGGACAACTATATGTTGCAATATCTAGGGTGACTACATATAAAGGTCTGAGAGTGTTGCTTGGTTCTGACAATGAAACATCAATGCAGTACACTAAGAATATTGTGTATGAAGAAGTTTTTAATGATCTATAAAAAGGTAAATGATACACCTTTTCATATATGAATTCAGATTATCTATGATTTTATTTAGGTATAAGTAACTTCATTTTATAAATGTCAATAATGCAAACTTTGTAACCTGCAGAACTATTCTAGGAACAAACTAGGAACACAGGCAAGGTTACCAAAGTTTGAAGATCAAATAACCCAAAGGTGAGGAAATCACTCTTTATTAACTTTGTTTACTTCGTTCTCTTCATTTACTTCCCCCAATCAATTAGGGTTTATGCATATTTGTCACAGAACCAGCAGATGATTACTTGAGTCCCCATATACAAAAATAGGAACATTAAACTACTAATCTCAACACCTTATTTGAAAAATTAACAATCATATATCAAGCCTGCCCCTAAGTTGTTATTCATTTGTAAAATCCAAATATCTGCATATGCTGACCCTTTACTTGCATTTAATCTCATTAGTTCAAAACACTCATATTTCTCTTTTAATTGAATTTTGATGATGTTCCTGGAGTTCTTCGGTTTCATTTTGTGTTTTTTTTTTAAAAAATTGTTTCTTCTTTGCTTCTTATTTTGATGGGACATCGCCAGTCATCAATGTCCTCAAAGTACGCCCTAATGCTAAAGCCTAAAACATGGCCTTGTGTTGTAGAATATAGTTTATGTTATAGTTATCTGACTATTTATGTATTCTGCTTCTTACATTCCCTTCAACCCCCTCCTTCACAACTCACCCGCTTTTTGTTATTCCTGTATTGTCCACCACCACTGTCATCTCAGCTATGGCAGGAGACTTCATTTGTGTAGGTCTGAATGGAACTAGACACTACATACTTATCAAAAGTTGTTGGAGACAGTAAACATGCGGAGAATTTCTTGAAAGCTTCACAAGAAAGAAAAAGGTCATCCAAGTGGCCTTATAATTTTTCAGATTCAGTATGTGTATAGATTTTTTTTTGGTAGTTTTGTGATAAATTTGTGGCATCTCTTTCTGTTTTACTGATGCTATGTTTTTTCACAGGAAAGTGTTACCATTTTTCAATATTTTGATTCGAAGAGGAAAGCATGAACTTGAAGAATAAGATGGATGAAGAGGAGGCAAGCATTCCCTCAAAGTTGGAAAGAACACAATCTACTGCCTTTTATTAAGCTTCTCATCATAAAATAATACTTCTCTTGATTATTTTTTTTGTCTCTTGCATTCAGGGGAAAGTTCTGAGAGAGAAAAAGTAAGAAGGGTGACTGCTACACGGAACCTTAGGCAGACCTGTTATGTAAGAATTTTTCTATGTTGAATGTTGATACATTACTGAGCAGTGAGCCAATGAGTACACTACTGAGTCCACTAAATTTGCTTTGCTAAACTTTGCAGCTTGAGACTTTGGTTTGTAACTTGGTTGAAGACTTTTGAGACTTTGATATCATATTTTTGATTTTAAACTTTGGAATTTGAATCATGGATGAATTTTGATTCTTGACTTTGGATTCTTAAATTAACTCACAGGTAGATCTTTGTGCACTTCTTGGAGGGATCTTGGACTGTTGAGTTCAATGGCTTCCTTCTCTACAAAGAGTTCAGCAGTAGGCCCCAAGGTCTGGTTTCGTATAGTTCTCAAGTTTTTTTTATAATATTTAGCTTTTCTTTTGATTTTGAAATTTGAAATCAAAAGGTTAATTGTGTTTTCATCATCCTCCTTTTTTAGGATTGTGGGAAAGTTGGAATTCAGTATTCATAATTTAATTAGTCTTAACAATGTCTGCTTCTTATGATGCATCACTATAAAAAATTCTCAACCTGGGACAAATCATTTTATTAACAACCTTGCCTCTCTTAAATGTATATATATTTTTTGGAGAGTATACCTTTTCATGGTATAAAATCTGTGCATAACCGAAGACCATTTAAACCATAAAAATATACATGTTTGTCCATATACATTTTAAAAACAATAAAAGCACAATACCAAATAAATGTACATGGAAAAACAGACACCAAAGTCATATACAGTGGACGTGCACGGTCTGAACACCAACCCACCATCATTCCCCTAAACATTTTATCCAGTAAAAAATATATTCCCCTACAATAGCAAGTCGGTGACTTCGACCGACATTAACAAAAATATCTAACCAAAACAAGTTAACTATTATATTACACCAAAAAAACAAACCATAAAATATTAAAAAAATAACACAAAAGTAGTGTCTGGTCAAAACAATACACAGAAGTCAAACGGTGCTAAAAATAAAACAATAAACTCCACCGGCTCATTTGTCCGCATTTATAAGCATATAATTCTTTTTTGTCTGTCAAACAAAGCTCAAAAACAATTACCCAAACAAAGAAACGACCTTCAATCACTTACCAACACCAAATTCTTTACAGCCATCTTCCAATTCCAAACAATACACGAAAGTAACAGTTGACGTAAGTTCATCCAAACCTTTACACCTCCGCCTCTTCATGGCCGATTCCTTAATGATTAGAGAGCTCTGGCTATGTTTTCGTTCTTCAAAATCTCCTTTCTTCATTACTTATATAATCCGCTGTTGCAGTTCGGATTTTACATATCGACTGTATGTTAATTACATAGCTAATTCTTCGAGAGTACTGATGGATCATGATAGAACATTCATGTCACCCTCTGAAAGAAATGGAATTTGAGAAGCTATCATTCTACTATATATAACTAACAAACCGAAGTATATATTGCATGTTTATTTATAATACATGGAGTACACACCAGTGTCGCAGCTTCATAACGCCCAACGAGGATGCAAAATAAGAGGAAGGCTTGCCAGAATTTGGAATTCAACTAACCCAAAGATGAATGATGAATTGATAAGTGTGGATTTTGTTCTCGTAGATTCTGAGGTAATCTCATACATTGAATCATATGTATGATACAAAAAAAAACCCTTACTTACAATAATAAATTGTTTCAAATATAGAACACAGCAATACAGGGGTCTATGAGAAAAGAAGATGCGCAGAGGATACAGGAGACGTTCAAGCAAGGAAAAGTATACACATTAGCAAACTTTATGGTCGTGGCTGCTAGGAAAAACTTCAGAGTTACTGCCAATGAAAATATGCTGAGGATAGGGACATGGACAATCATAAAGGAAGAACATGATCTCGAACTATCATTCCCATTTGACAGCTTCTTCTTCGTTAGAGATGATCAAATAGACGATCGAATGCACAATGACACACAACTGACAGGTAATTATTATATCATCAAAAACACATATAACTACAAATTTAAAGAACTAATTTATTACACATCCATGGTTGGCAGATTTCATAGGCCATCTGACATCTGTTGGAAGAACAAGCAAATTATATGCCAATGGCAGACATGTATCAAAGAGGAACTTAACAATCCAAAGCTTAAAGTAAGTTAGAAAGCCAGTTAGATTATTGATAATTTACTAGACTATAATAACTGCTTATAGAAAATCCCATCAATTAATGTGCAGGATCAAGAGCCTACCAGTCACTTTATGGGGTTCAACTGCAGAACAATTTGATGAGGAATATGTCAGGCAAATATAAAAAAAAGAAAATCTAATCATCATCCTAACTAGAATGACGGTGAGATCATACAAAGGTAAATAAAATAATTTGTTATATATATTATTTATACATTTACCATATATAACACATGTAAGAATGACTTCAAAAACAGCGGAAACCACATTGTCAAGCTCATCGGCAACACATATTTACCTGAATCTAGAGACAACAGAGGTAGCAACTTTCCGTGAAAGGTAAAAATGCCAATTATTTAAGTATTTACTCTGTATACTATCATCAACTGTATTTCAAACATTATTCTAATACAGACTTGAGTATCCAAATGAGGTGACATATATTGAAGACAAAATTGGAGATCCATCAATTCTCACGGAGGATGCATCAACAAGGAAAAAAGTGATTTCACAGCTCTTAAAACTAGATCCACTCTCTGATATGGTAAACTTAATCAAGTTACAATAACTACATTACAAATAAATCTTGCATTAAATAACCATGTATTAAACAATATTGCAGGAGAAAAGTTTTTGGACCCAAGGAACAATTTCAAAGATAGATGTATCAAATGGGTGGTGGTACAATGCCTGCCCTAAGTGCAAACTTGGCATCAAAAACATTGATGGAAAGCTTGATTGCCTACAGTGTGGTCCATTGGGGAAACTACCTCTGCCATGGTATTTTACAAACAAAATATGGCACTTTATATTTATTTATACAATGTCATTCAGCAGAAAATATTAACTCATTGGCTTTTATATTGTAGGTATAAATTATCACTCGAAGTTGCAGACGACACTGGATCCACAGTGTTCCTTGCATTTCGAGTACACATAGAAAGATCATTAAAAATGACGGCTAGCCAACTTTGTGAGCTACCAAACTCCAACAGGGCCATCGCACCTCCAATCATGCAGCAACTAGAGGGACAAAGCTTCATTTTCAAGGTTGCTATCAATCCAAGAGATGAGAACAAAGAAGTTTTATCCTTCATTATATCAAGCATTGTCGATGAGCATTTGATGGAAGTGACGCATCAAACAGACTATGAAAAGATGTTGTCGAATCCAGATAGAAGCTACAATAAAGATTTTGATCACAGCAAAGACCAAAATAAAAGAAGGTATACAAGAACTAAAATCCCAGATTCTATAATATATTCATATATTATATAACCATAAACATTATTTGATATTGTTGGTCATTATTATGACACATTGATGACATGCACTACAAGAAAAAGCTTTTTTAGTGACGGAAATTAGTGACGGAATTTTTTTCCGTCACTAATATATTTTTAAGTCACAAAAAAATTTGAAAAAAATTTGACTTTTAGCGACGGAATTAGTGACGGAAATTTCCGTCCCTAAGTCATTCCGACACAAATTTTAATAATTTCGTCACTAAATTTTTGACTTTTTGACTTTTTAGTGACGGAAAATGTTTCCATAACTAATTCTGTGACTAATTAGTGACGAAAATCTTTCCGTAACTAATTCCGTGACTAATTAGTGACGGAACATATTTCCGTGACTAATTCCGTCGCTAATTAGTGACGGAAATCTTTCCGTAGCTAATTCCGTCACTAATTCGTGACGGGAATATTTGCGTGACTAATTCCGTCGCTAATTTGACCTAAGCGTACAATTTAGAATTTTCATAAAATTGACCAACAAGTTCAAAATTTGTTGAAAGTTCCTTCACAAAATATTCTTATAACAACTAAATTTAGGTACCTGTCAATTTTCAGCTCATTTGGTATTCTTTTGATCGATCACGCCATCAAAATTAGATATTTAACTTTGAACATGATACTTAAGTGTATAATTTAAGTTTTTCAAACAATTGACCTACTAAATTTCAAAATTGGTCAAAGGTTCCTTCACCCAATATGTTTAGAATGGCCAAAAGTATCTACATGTAAATTTTCAGCTCATTCGGAGTTTTTTTTATCAATCACTTGATCAAAACAAAAAGATTTAACTTCAAACTGTATACTTAAGTGTACAATTTAGGTTTTTCTAAAGATTAACCTATTGAAGCTCATAATTGATTAAAGGTTACTTCAAAAAATATTTTTAGAATGACTAAATGTAGCTACATGTCAAGTTTCATCCCATTTGGAGTTCGTTTGATCGATCACGCCATTAAAACGAGATATTTAACTTCGAACAATTATAATTTAGGTTTTTTGAAAAATGTACCTACTAAATTTCAAAATTGGTAAAAGTTTCATTCACAAAATATGTTTATAATGACTAAAAGTAGCTACATGTCAAGTTTGATCTCCTTCGGAGTTCTTTTGATCAATCACGAGATCAAAACAAAGGGTTTAACTTCGAACGAGATATCTAAGTGTACAATTTAGATTTTTTGAGAGATTAACCTATTAAAGTTCAAAATTGGCCGAAGGTTCCATCATAAAATATGTTTAGAATGACTAATATTAGCTATATGTCAAGTTTCAGCTCATTTGGAGTTCGTTTGATTGATCACACCATCAAAATGAGATATTTAACTTCGAACGAGATACCTAAGTGTATAATTTATATTTTTCGAAAAATTGACCTACTGAATTTCAAAATTGGTCAAATATTCTTTCACAAAATATGTTTAGAATGATTAAAAGTAGCTACATGTCAAGTTTCATCCCATTTGGAGTTCGTTTTGATCGATCACGCAATCAAAATAAAAGGATTTAAATTCGAACGAGACATCTAAATATATAGTTTAGGTTTATGAAAGATTAACCTATTGAAGTTCAAAATTGGTCGAATGTTCCTTCACAAAATATGCTTAGAATGATTAAATGTAACTACATGTCAAGTTTCATCTCATTCTGAGTTCATTTGATTGATCACGCCATCAAAACAAAAGATTTAACCTCGAACGAAATAACTAAATGTACAATTTAGATTTTTCGAAAAATTAACGGATGAGAGTTTGTTTGATTAATCACACGATCAAAAAAAATTAATTTAATATATTACTAAATTAGGAACTTACATTTGTCTGATAATATATGATATTATAAGTTAATTAATTTACTAAACTTACCTTATAATCTAATAAATTTATCTTATGTCATATTCATGAAGGTATTCTACTTGTCTTATAATTAAATATATAATAAGATAATCAATCTATTAAACTTATTTAATTAATTATAAAAAAATTTACTCCAAAATTCTCAAACACAGGCGCGTATTTACTCCAAAATTCTTAAACTCTGGCGCCTAAACTGAGACATTCTACCTCTTCCTCCAAAATTCACTCCCCCGCTCGCTTCTTCATTTCATTTGAAATCAGAAACGCTAGAGTCCGACGAAACTTACTCTCCTCTAAACTCTATTGCGTCCTCTAGCCCCAAACTTGCCTCTAAACTTCGACGAATCTTCTTCTCGCCTCAAACCCCGAAGCCTCCTCTCTTTATCTCACCAGATCGAGTCTCAAAATCGTCTCTTTCTCCAGACCGAACTCTCCTCCATATCAGAATCAGGTATGGTCTTTCTCATATCCAGTGCTACACTGGCTCGTTGGTGGTTTTCCTTATGTTTTCCTCCGCTTGTCTTTACTGGCTTGGATTCGATTTTGGTGAAGATTATGTTTCGGTGACCAATTTTACTGGCTCGGTTTTCCGTTTGTTTCGATTTTCGGTGGAGATTATGATTCAATTATTAGGTTTGCTCCGACCTCATCCTCTGGCGGCCACTCTGCTTTTGTTGGCGTCGTTCGCTTCTCCCATTCCGACATCGCCTCCTCCTATTATTGTCCTTCTGTCAAAACTTCCCTTGTTTTAGTAAGTCTCCCACACATACATATATTCGTTCACATACATGATTATTGGCTTATTGTAAGGGATTGATGACAGCGCTTCCATGCCGTTCAATTACACAGCTAATGCTTTGACTACATTGCCCAGGTTAACTAGTGTTTTTTTTGTTTGGTGAACAACCAGCGTTTCGTTGGCAGAAAACCTGAGACATTGCAATTATTTATGATCATAATTTTGTTCATTTTTAATGTATTGTGCCACATTTTGAGGTTTGTTTACGTAGGAGGAGATGTCAACAACACCTACAGACACTTGGGAGGTGAGATGCCTCTATTAGTGCCAGACTTTCTTTTGGAGTGCATTGTCTTTATGGGTTCTGCAGATGCGGAGACACAAACTTCCAGTGTTCAATTAATGAAACTTTTAGGTGCTCAGGTACTCTTCCTTCGCTTATTTTCCCTTGGAATTGCACTAACGATGTTCGGTAACTGACTTTAATCCTTATGTACAATAACTATTATATGCATGTTATATTAGTTGAAGGCAATTTTAAGGATGCAAGTTCACAAGCCATAAGAGACTGGGTGGGAAACTTGGAGAGCACAGGTATTATTCGACTGGAAAGGTCATGGAGCCTCATTGATGTCCTAGCATGCTACGAGAATCCAGCCGGCGATAGCAAGTTAGACAAGTGAACAAGCAATGGACAAATGAGGCAGGAAGCAAACCAGATATCCTAATAGCATGGGTAGCAATGTACCTTTATGGCTATCATGATTAGATGGAGTGATTTTTGTTTGTATTGATAAAATTTGTAAAATTAATATTTGAAAATTTGGTTGTAAATACTTTTTAATTTGAATTTTAATTCTATTATAATATTTTAATTGTGTTTATATTCATAACTAAAAAATACGTAATGTTTAAAATATTATTAAAAATTTAGAACTTTGTATTTTATAAATTAATTAAATTAAAATATTAATGACAGAAAATTAAATTAAAATATGTTTTGTGCAATAAATTTTAAAAAATATTAATTTTGCGACGGAATTTCCGTGACTAATATTTTGCGACGGAATTTTTTTTTGTCACAAAAGTCCGTCACTATTTTTGTGACAGTATTTTTCCGTCGCTAATATTTTTGTGACGAAATTTTTTCCGTCACTAAATTCCGTCACTAATTTTAGCGACAGCGGTTTTAGAAACGGAAAATTTTCTGTCACAAATTTCGTCACTAATTTGATTAGTGACGGAAAATTCAATGTTTGTGACGCAAATACTTTCTTCACCAGACTTATCTAGCAGCTTGGGCCTGTGCATGTTAAAGAAAAAATTATATAGTTACATATTTTGAGAATGTCGGTGGTAGGAATTAGCTTTTCCCTAATTTGAGGCTGTAGATTTTGTTGAGGCGGTGCTATGTACCCAAACAAAATACCCCTGTCATTAATTTCCTATATCACAAATTTCCAATTTACCTAATGCTTAGCTGAATCATTTGACACATATAGGTATGCATATGGTTAAAGTAAAAAACTGCAAGAATCACCTTTAAAATAATTGACTTCTCCATTAGGAAAAAAAACGTCCCTTAAGATTTGATAGGAACTGAGATAATAACCGCACAAAAATACCTTCCGGCGCAAGAAATTCAAGCTCTGCATTTAATGTATCAAAAGTAGCACACAATTGTGTACAAACGTGCACATATAGAAGCCTTTTACCCAATGGAAATCCAACACAGGCTACCACCCTATGCTATATACACTGCACAAAAAATCTTTAGTAGTCTGTTAACTTGGTTTTGTCTTATTACTCAGATAGAGTATTAAAGACACGTAACAACATGGGCCAGTTATCACACAAATGGTAAACAAAAGTCAAAGACATCAAGTATCCTCACAAAATATCTTCATAAACCCTGTAAGTTAATATCTGGTAGAGAATGAAACACGACATCAACCACATTTAATAAACCTTTTATATTCAACCATAAATACAACCTCAAAGTGGAAGAAACCCATGCAAAATAACACGATACATAAACCCCCAATCAAATTGAAAAAAGGAAGAACGAAGCACTCTTTCCAATCTCACAGGTGAGTATCTGTCACAACTCCAACAGATTATTACCATCTTAAAGCCAACTATTACCCAGGTTGGACAATACTAGGACTGATACTATATCAAATGTAACTACATAGAATTCAGTTTTGTTTGTTTTCCCTGTTATGCAGGATAATGGCAGGATTATTCAAACAAGTTATGAAACATAAGCTACATGACCACAATCTATATGGGCCAAAACACGCAGATGCTATCAGAGATATGTGGTGGCTAATAAACCAGTTGGAGAATGCAGCGTCAATGAAAAATGATTTAACAGGCCCAGAATTGTGCATCTTCGTTGATTCGTCAGAGTCTTTGCATCATAACTTCAACCTACTGAAGATGAATTATGAATGGAAAAATCAAGGTGTAGATGGAGATAGCATCATCAACTTGGCTACAACAGAGACTAACATGCGAGTATCTAAGGAGGAAATCGAAGTTGACACGATCATAAAATCAACAATCCTGCTTCATGTGTCCATATTGACATCGACTCAAACCACTCGGAATCGAAGGCAAAACTACACCAAGATCCATCAGTTGTATGAGAGAGCTCGAAATATGTATGAACAACTTAATCAAAAGAAACACTTGCAAGTACAAAATAGGAGCTCACCCACACTCACAGAAGCTTGCAAAATCATGAAACAAGACAGAAATGCACAACAGTTGCACGTAACAACCAGGAGGATGGACTGGTGCAGGATTCAAATGGAAGAATTAGCCAATGCTGCTATACAACAACTCAAAGATGACCTCGAATGCAGCCAAACAAACTGGGAGGGCTCTTCAATACAGGCATATGATAAAATTGGCTTTTTGAAAGAACAAGATTATCTAAAGGCAGCCTCTAATGAGAAAAGGTATTTTGTTAATCAAATCTCTGGAATTTTAGATATAAAGAATGAGATAGATTTGATAGCAGATACAATATGGAGTCTTACAAATGCAACACATATGTAGAATACTCTAACTATATTTAGTTTAATAGGGATAATTAGGTATATGATAATAATATGACTGCGTGTAGTTAAGGAGGAATATGCCCACTACAAAGTATGCATTGAAGCAAAGAAGAAATTCCTTCTACGCAACAGACCGTAAAGATGTCGGCAATTTTGAAGTCAGTCACAGAAAGATAGAAGAAGATGAAAGATTTTGTTTTCATTGTCGAATCCTTTTGATGGGCTGTGTGTAACGAAATTTTGTTAAATGTTTTCGTAGATCAGTTTTAGAATATCAGAAACCCCTACAACAACACCATAATTGTAATTTTGCCTTGTAAAATATATATATATATATACATTACAGGTTTATAGAGTTTATTATTGGAAGTTTACAGCACTTTCATGCTACCACTACACATGTCCATCTAATGATCTATAGCTTCTTCAATTGCTGCTTTTGTACAATTCTTGCCACCATATCTCTAACTTCGAATCTCCATCAAAACTCAAATACCATCGCCTATCAATAAACTCCGTCAAATTAGTGCAAAGCAAAACCGCAAATGGGATTCACTCGATAATTGAATTTAGAATAACTCATCCTTTTACATAAAAACCCATTGCACCAATAGCCCAAATAAATAATGGAGCAAATGTAATATAGAGATACTCCTTTGACAAAAACATGAGGATCAATAACATAAACATGAGGATCAATAACTACAGCAGATCCCGATTGTTAAATCATGCATAGATGATTTTGTTTCCTTCGATCCCTAATATTAGAGAAGAGGCTCTTGGAATTGAATTTTTTCATTCCAAGCGACATCTCCAAAACCCCACGATAACTACAATTTTCACTGTAGAGACGTAGAAATATATGAATTAACCGAATTCAACGATTGATTATTTTAAAAAAATATTTTTTTTAATTGAACTGATCGATCGATAATTGAAATAACTATCAATAATCGACCGCTTGATCCGTCACTTACATTAATATAAAAAATTGACAGTAACAAAATGTTGATACTCAGATTGTACTTGCACGCTTTGAGAGTGCTATGCCTATGCTATAATAAGGGCCGGACATGGGCAAAGCCGGAGCAACTAACATGTATTTGAGCCTAAAACTTACTACACAATTAGCTATATGATGTCAATCGCAAGTAATTACTATACAATTTGCAATCATAAGTAACATAAAACTCTCACTTTATATAAAACCTGAGTCCAGATAAACAAACCATAAAATTAAAATAACAACAAAACCAAATCAAAAACACTTAACACCCCAGACAAACAAAACTATTGACTATTAACTATTACTATATCGCAGGCATAATATAACCCCGGGCATTCCCTCCTATATCTATCTATACTATCTATATATCTATATATATAAAGTATAAAGTATATAAAATACAAACAAATAGGGCTCTTACCTGGGAAGTCCCGGCTATTCCTCCTACTCGCGCGATTTGTTCGTAACCTCGATTTCATAAAGTGCAATTGTTCTGAATCTCGGTCCGTTCATCGATCGTCATCCAAATCATCATCTACCGTCCATGTCCACCGCTTTCTCCTCTGCGCGGCTCACCGACGTGGTTGCCAGGTTCATGAACCTGCTTTCAAGCTGCTGCACCGACCCATGACCTCACAGACGTCGTCATCCTCCTACACCGCCTCAACGACAACATATATAGTTTCTCCTCTGTGCGGCTCACTGAGATCTATATATAGTATAGATAGATCTCCGTTCCTCCGGTCTTCTTCGACATCTGGTATGTACGGGTGATTGGGTATTCTCTCTAGCCCTTTGATTTTTCCTCCAGTCTCTGGTTTCTCATATATACAATCTAGGGTCCTTGTTGCTGGGGTTTTGGATTCTCTCCTGTAAGTCTATGTCTGAATATTGAACTCTGTTTGACTATTTCTTCATTGTTGCAATTAATGTAGTCAGTATGCAAACACGTTACCAAAGAAGAAAAAAAATCAATGTTATGACCGTCCAACAAAGTTGCGGTGATACTAACTGTAAGATTGGATTCTAGAAATGCAATCCCACGATTTATATTCTCACTTGCTTTGCGCGATTATATTGAATTCTTTATCAGTATTGTTTTGAACTAACTTCATGAGTATTTGCCGTTAAATAATTTCACATGCTGGTTGCAATGCTTATTGAAGGGGTTTTTGACATTTGCACATGGGGAAAGTTGAGTTAACAGAGTACTGTCGCATGATCCTTTGCGGTTTTCTTTGTTAAAGGAATCAGTTCGTTGGGCATTCAACCTTTATGTTCTTCGCGAAGAGAACGACCATGAGAAATTAATCAAAACTGTGTTAATGATTTAAATGCATATGTGGGCGTGGTCTGTAGGATTTGGTTATTATATCCAATTAGATTTTATATTTGACAGCACATGATGGAGAAATCTCAGGTGGTTGATTTGGCTGTCATACTTGTTCTGCATGTTATTCCAATGGCTAATCACATATGGAGACTTGGAATTTGATTTGCCCAATTGTGCCTGTTTCATGGAATTCTGAAGAAGAGAGCTCTTCATTACCAACATACATTACCATGACCATTTGCTAAAATCGCTCCCCTACTCGCGAGGCCCTCCGTCTTCCTTCTCCACCGTTGAACGTAACCCGGACTGCTCCAATGTATATCAGGTGTAGTTTAAACACTTGAAGGATTATGATATAAAGCACTCCTTACCCACCACTTATGAACTGAAAAAGGAAAAAAAAACCCTAATATCTTCGTTCTTTTTGGTTTATTGAAAATAATAGTGATAGGGGGAGAAAATTTGCTTGCATTATCGTTTTGCTTCATATTATAATCCTATAAGATTTTCCATTTCATTTGTCCTAGATGCTTTTTAATTATTGTTGTATTGCATAATTTGTTATTTCTACCATTCAATGGATTGGTTGCTGCTACTTCTCAAGTTTGACAGCTTTTTGCTCCTCCCATGGTTTAGAGATGCCTTTAGAACCCCTTTCATTCATCTATTCGTCTTTCCAGAGTTGTTCTTAATTCCTTTGCAACCATGGGGCTGCGTTATCATGTTTTCATTTGTTATAATCTGCTCATACTCCGTTGCATCACCCTTGATCCATCAGTTAATTCATGTTCCCCGCTGTTTTTATTTGCTTTTCCCTAAGGTTCTTATACATCTTTTATGATATTTGTTTGGAAAGGCGTCTTCACAGTGTATTATAATCCACATAAGATCTTGTTGTTTAATATCTCCTTATACAGTTCCTTTCTTAACCTCTTCTAAACCTCTCATTATTTTTTCCCTTTTCTTGCAGTTATAGGCTACCTGATAGAGTTCATCTTGTAGAGGAATAATTTACAACAAGCTTTCACTCCCAACAGTATACCCTGCTCATTACAGGTTTGTCATTTCTAATATGCAAATAATCCTATAAGATTTTTCATTTCATTTTTCCTAGATGCTTTTTAATTATTGGTGTATTGCATAATTTGTTATTTCTACCATTCAATGGATTGGTTGCAAGTACAAATAAGAGAGCGCACACAATAACAGAAGCTTGCAAAATCATGAAACAGGACAGAAACGCACAACAGCTGCACTTAATAACTAGGAGGCTGGACTGGTGCAGGATTCAGATGGAAGAATTAGCCAATGCTGCTATACAACAACTCAAAGATGACCTTGAATGCTCCCAAACAAACTGGGAGGGATCCTCGATGCAGGCATATGATAAAATTGGCTTTTTGAAAGAACAAGATAATCTCAAGGCAGCCGCTAATGAGAAAAGGTATTTTGTTAATCAAATCTCTACAATTTTAGATATAAAAAATGAGGTGGATTTGATAGCAGATACAATATGGAGTCTTACAAATGCCATACATATGTAGAATAGTCTGACTGTGTTTAGTTTAATAGGGATGTTTAGATATATGTAAAATACTATGACTGTGTGTAGTTAAGGATGAATATGCCCACTACAAAGCATGAATTGAAGCAACGAAGAAAAACCTTCTACGTAACAGACTGTAAAGATGTCGACAATTTTAAAGCCAATCAGAGAAAGATAGAACAAGATGGAAAATTTTGTTTTCATTGTGGAATCCTTTTGATGGGCTATATGTAACGAACTTTTGTTAAATGTTTTCATAGGTAACTTGTACAATATATATATTACAGGTTTATTGAGTTTATTATTGGAAGTTTACACCACTTTGATGCTTGACTACACATGTACATCTAATGATTTATAGCGTCTTCAACTGCTGCTTTTAAACAATTGTTGCCATTAGATTATTCCATGCTCCATAAGTAAAGATGTGGTAAATAAGAAAAGTACAAACAGATAGGCCAGTAGGAGCCAAACTATCTTAAAAACCATAAGTTAGACGAATCAATAAATGTGCAGGATCAATCCTGACTTGACAAAAAGAAAGATAGTGGTTTTATGAAATTCTGAAAATGGAAATATGAATTAAAATGTTGTACACATACTGGAAACGAAAACTGGAATATCCAAAGTATTAATGCAATTCAGAAATCACCAAGAGAACAAATATTGAAGTTCTTTAATTGAATGAAGAAATCATTGTTATTGGGATCCTCAACTAATGTCCATAAATCTCTCCTAATGGACTTTGATTACCATTTTTGCTGTTTTAGAGGTTTCATATAAATAATGATTAATGAACTTTTATAGGAAAGTATAAAAGTAGTTCCCTTGCCTACTTAGATGTAGATGTACCTGAACAATGTGTCCACCATATAAATTGAATCTCTACAACGGTTAAATGATTACAATAAAGGGAAGTGATGAAATAATGACATGATATACGATTGCATATATTATCATAATTACTTGAACATTACAATGTATTTGATTCCATAGTTTGCTGTGCGAATACCAGGATTGCTGCTACCACAACAATACTCACAGTTGTGTTTAGCCATAATTGCAACTGAAAGCTATTGCTATCTTACAAAAACGAACCTAGGAACACCCGGGGCGAAGCCCGGGCATTTCTTCCTAGTATATATATATATAAAGTTCAAGTTCATGGATTTCTCGCTTTCTGCTGGCGAGTTCAAAGTTGTTATGATACTTGCGAAAGTGGTTTTTGCTGGCAAAGCGAATTCAGCGAGCAAAACGACGTTGTTTCCTACGTATCAAGGACGACCCGTCGTCGTTTCTTCCCTCTGCGCTGCGAGAACGCCAACAATCTAGCTTGAGCTTGGTGCATGAATCTGTGATGTCATCCATCAAATCGCAGCTGTGCATGTCATCGATTGCGAGATCAACCAGACCATATCAGCTGATGAATCTCAATAAATCCAATAATCGAAGCGAGAGACTGAGTTTGCTCCAGCTGGTGCATGTACTGACAGGGGAGTAAAGGCGGTTTGTGGTAAAGCAGGGCTCCAGCTGGCCATGTAATGATAGCGGAGTAAAGACAGAGGAAAGCTTGCGAGTTCCTCCTGTTTTGTTTACTGTTGCGTCTGATTGGTGTTGCCCGCATGGACCATGCTCTCAAAACGACGTCGTTTGGAGCTTTAATTTTTTCTTCTTTTCCCTCCTCAGTGTGAGACGCCGACAAACATCAGTGCCACATTTCCCCTGGTTCATGCATCTACTCTGGCTACCTCGCTCCTCTGCCCCGGGTGTTGTGCCCGTGCGTGTGGGTTCTCTCTTGTGTGTTTCTACTGTTATTTAAGTGGAGAACTGCCATTAATTGAAACTAATTGGGGTTTTGTGATTTTTTGTTTCTGATTGTTGCGCCCAAGTTCTCTCTTTGTTTCGATTCTTACCTCCAGGTTCGTATTTCTTTTTAGTTATGATTGCTCCTCGGCTTTTGTGATTCCTATGTTCAGTTAATGGTTCTGGTTGCTGGGTTCTTATTTCTGTTCAATTTGGATTCTTATGTGTTCTAGCGTTGGGTTATCTCTATTTCGATTCTGACGGTCAGGTTCGCATTTCACCTCAGTTTCTTTTTTTTTTCCACAATTTTGGTTCTTCTGCCCCCGTTTTTATTACTTCTTCTGTTGGGTTTCTTCGATTTCATTCTTTTTTTAGTTCACAGGTTCTCATTTACGCGCAGTTTGAATTCCTTTTGATTTTGACGGCCAGGTTCGCATTTAATATTTGCTGCTATTTTTTTAACAATTTCAATTCTCCTGGTCTTGTATTAATTGCTTCTTCTGTTTGGGTTTGTTGTCCTACATGAATATTGAATATTGATCTAGGCATTAAAGTACCCACAAATGTGGAACCACCACCACCACTACTTGCACTTCCACCATTGTTAGACCCATTAGTACCAGCACTTAGAACCCCATCTTGGAACTCACTAAAACCAATGATTTTGAGCTCACATCTTGAGTTGCTCAATATCACTTCACGGGTCATTGGGTTTAGGAACTCACTGCTACGATTAGATCTTGGGCTGCAAGTTGGCGGGTTCTCCTGTCCCTTGTTTCCATGAATAACATCTTTGAGATTTCCATTAGACCCTGAACAGCCAGACCTTCCTGCATTCCTTGTCAAGATTGTGCTCAATTTTGTCCTTGATTTTGGGTCATGAACATCTGATGGTTCTGATTTGCAGTGTAGAGATCTCTTTAAGGACAACCACACTGTTGGCATACTTCTCTTTTTTCTGATTTTGGGGCTTCGAAACTGGATTTAAAGTTCCCGACCCTTCGCTTCACTCACTCTAGCTATTATTTCCAATCTCTTTCAAAAGCTAATCCATTTTCTTCACTTTTGAACCATGAAATCTGAAAAAGAAGAATCCTTTTAGCCTCTCATACACGAACTTTCTTGTTTTTGGTTCAAATTTTCCTTTCCCTGCAATTTCCTTTCCATTTTGAGAAACTAAGCAATGCAATGAGCTATATTCTACTCATTGGAGTATATAAATTCTATAAGAAATTCAAGTGACCATTCTGTTTTGTACAGTACATTTAAGATAGTTTTTGAAGTCACAGAGAGAGAGAGAGAGAGAGAGAGAGAGAGCTCTTATTGCTAGGATTACCATGTTCTGTTAAGGAAATGGCCATTTACAACTTAGCAGAGATGAGAAAGAGAGTGAGCTCTGTTTGTCCATTCGTTATTTGTTTTTTTGTTTGCCAAGTGAAACTAATTTGTAAACCAAAATATGGTGTCATACTTTTCATTGAGCTCTTTTTGTTTGCCAAGTAACTTATGTAAAACGTACTCCCTTATGCTCACGCTTCTAACTTCTGACCTATTTATTGCTATAAAATCTTTGTGAAAAAACAGCTTTCGCAAGATGTAACTTCCAAGTACTCACATATTCTTCAGTATTTAATTTAATTACTTATTTATTGACAGTTGTCAAATCTTTGGTTAGCTGGGCAGATGTAAAATTTTTGTAGATATCATTACGAGGGTTATTGCTTTTGTTCATGTAAAATTGTGTTTCAGCTGCTCAGACACACACACTCTTGAATGAATACACACACTCTTTAATGGAAACAAAGTTGCTATTAACGAACAATTTTAGCATAATGGTTGAGTTAGGTTACTACCTTTAATTGAAACTAATTGGATCGATTTTTGTTTGCCAAGTGAAATTGATTTTTACTTTTTTTAAAAAAAAGTTGTTAGGTTATGTTGTTTGCTTCCATATACTCCAGTTATGCGTAAACATTTGATAAACATTCTGAATAAAGATTTAAACCAGATGAAAAGCGGTCCTCAAATACCATGGAAAAACTCATGAATGTCCTTTTTATTTGGGTAGACTTGCTTTGAAGCCATGTTGTCTATTGGGATTAAGAAATCATTTATCTTCCATCTCCTGCAGTCTTTTCTGCACATCTGCAGGCTGAAAAGTCCAATCATGATGTTGCTTCCAATATATTATATCATTTCCATCCATCTTAACAAACATAGGTAGATTATATAAAGAAAAGATTGTGCATGCCTTAATTTCAATGTGTAAAATATCTCTTTTAATTGGTTATGTTGAATTTATTTTTATCCATTTGTTAGGCATTGTATAATCGAGCACACAAATATATAAGGGATGTCAATATTTGTAGTTCTAAAATGTCTCGATAAACCTGCAAAAGTGCAAAACATTGCATTATTACATGGACATACTTTTGTTAAACATTATGAGATTTTATTATTTATTGACAAATTATTTTTTGGGTACAGCAAAAAAAAAACTTATGGAGTACACTCCTTTGTCACAACTGGAGGTTGGCCAACGTGGCTACAAAATTCTTTGTCATTTGGCAAGGTTATGGAACTCCACAAATCCACTGCTGCAAGACCAGTTTATCACCCTAGATCTACTGCTGGTTGACAAAGAGGTAATGTATGATATGATCTATTTCCCAGTTAAAACTACAGTAACATAATTGATAAACATCTCAATTATTTCACAGGGAACTTCTATCCAAGCATCCATCAGGAAAGAGGACGCTGTGAAAATGCAAGAAATGCTCGTGGAGCAAAAGATATATGTGATTGCAAATTTCATGGTCGGAAACCCAAGGATGAACTTCAGAGTGTGCAATCACAAAAACGTACTTCGGCTTGGAACATGGACAATCATCAAGGAGATTGAAGATGAAGATTTAAAAATCCCAATCAATGCATTTGAGCTCGCTGATAAAGACATGTTGGAAAAAAGGATATATAACGACATCTTCTTGACGGGTGAGAATTATACTTCCAACATTTTGACATTGAAGAATTTATCCTATTAGTCATACAACTAATTTTTTAATGATTTTCTAACAGACGTGATAGGTCAGTTGGTGAAAGTGGGTGCGCTTGAGGAATCGTTAACCAATGGAAGGATGGTTGGTAGAAGGAGTATCATCATACAATCATCGGAGTATGAGTAGAATTAAGTTCATTTTTTGAAGTTGATACTATCATTTATATTCACATTCATTACTGATATGTAGATTTGTAAATATGTCAATTACCCTATGGGGTGCTGTTGCGGAGACTTTTTCTAAAACAAATGTGGTTGTCTTGCACACGAAAGACCCAGTTGTCGCAGTATTTGCAGCTATGACCGTTCGTTCATTTAAAGGTTAGCAAAAACAACTATTTATAATCTGTGTATATCATGTGGAATAAAACTTTTTGAATTATAATGTTCTTCATTTTTTGTATTTTGAAGCGGAAACGACTCTATCAAGTACATCAGCAACTAAGATATATCTTAATTTGCCCATTCCTGAGGTAGAGTCTTTTCGCAAAAGGTTGGTAATCTTTTATGTTTTTCCACATTCATGTTCTGCAAAAAAGAGAATATATGACATATATGACGTGTTTGTAATTGTTTGTTTAGGATAATTATTCCAGCTGAAGTCTCTCTTGAAAACACTAATGAGGAGCTGGCAGTGGAGGTGCAAGATGATAGACAAATTATTGAGAAGACAATAGTAGATCTGCTGTCTCAAAATCCATTTCTTCATGGGGTAACAAATCATTATATTAAATTTTTGTGAATGGATCGCATTTTATGAATTACTCATGTTTTTATTAAATTGAACATGCAAGAATACAAAAAGTATCTGTCGCTCAAAAATCACTGCTATAGACAGTTCAAAAGGATGGTGGTATAATGCATGTGCAAAATGCAAGACAAGCGTCAGTAGTGAAAACGATGTGATGAACTGTAAGAGATGTGGTCCAATTTCAACTATGCCAATCCCTTGGTATAATTTATACTCTCGAATTTAACAAGGGATGAATATTTTATTTATCCTTGCACCCCATTCCACAACAACTAAAATTATTTTTTAACAGGTACAAAGTCAATGTTGAAGTTGCAGATGATACAGGCATTGCTAATTTCATGATGTTTGGGAAAGATGTTGAGCGACTGATCAAAGTACCAGCAAGTACAGTCTGCAATCTTCCTGGTTCTAACAAGTTTAAAATCCCTGAAATAATGAACGAAATAATGGGCAAGACTTTCAAATTCTTCGTTTCAAGAGGGGAAAGAGATTATGATTCAAATACCAGCACCTTTAAAGTATTCAGTGTTTCCATTGATGATGAAGAACACTCTGATCAGACTGAGTATTACGAGTCCAAAAAGAAGTTGATAATGCAGATCCTGCATATTAAATTTCCAGAGAACAATAATCTAAAAGAAAAATTGGGCATGGGTGTTGAAGTTTTATCTGATGATGAACCTCTGTCAAATCTTTCAAAGAAAAAGAAAAGGGTTGAACGTTATTCCTTGAAGTATTAGAAATATTAGCGTCCTTTTATAAGGTTTTTATTACTGAAACTTTAATTCCTAGACGTCTTATAATTATTTCATCTTATTTATACACTGCGGTTTTTAGAGTGCACATTTTTACCTCGACTGGGTTTGTGGAAAAAAGTTTGCGTAAACTCTCTTCATATATCTCTCATGTTATCAGTTTTACAATATGAAAAAAAATTATCGACCTCTTCACATATGGTGAATATATGATAATAACTAATTTTTAAAAACAATGGGACTCAAGATGTGGCTGGACAACGCAGTATGATGAAAAACCCAGTGTGTAACATCAAAGACAAAAGCGCTATAGGTAAAAAAATTATTTGCAGATTAAGTCCATGAGAATATTTTACGCATTTGAAGTTGTAATTTTTTGTGAAAATTCCTGTCATTTTTCATAATGTAACAGATGTCAAGACTGACAGTTCTTCAGTAGTTACTACCCCAGATTTGAACAAGGGAGAGAAATCAATCCGTAAATACGTTCAGGAACACTCCGATGATGAACTGCTTTCAACATTTACATGTAAGAAAAAGAGGTACAACATGTTTTATTTTGCTCAACAATAATCTTTATTAAAAATCTATTCTTTTATATATGTATATCTTTGGAATTTACTTACTCTGGAACATTTTTCCCATTTTGGCTTTCTCTGTTCAAAAGATTAAACAAACTCTATACATTTTTTAAGACTACGAAATCTAATATCTTTAATGTTAATTGTAGAAAATTCGCTGCTGTTTCCACAAGTGACAAAAGGAAGAAATTAGGAGGGAATGGCTGCTGTTTCAGCACCAGACACAAAGAATGTAACGCCCCGACCCGGGAGGCGCTACTATTTAAACCTAATTCAATATCTATAAGATATTAAATCTCCACATTATCACAAAAGATTTAATCTTAATTTCTCCAACTAAATCCGTAAATTTCTATCGAAATTTCGGCAGCATCTCCCCGTATATCGGAGAATGCCCACCTGAAATGCGCAGCACATATTCTGAATATATAAGGCCTCCGGCCATCACATCACAAGCACTCACAATCCTAGGCAGGGCCTCAGGCCATCTACAGCATGCATCCGCAATACATAATAAATCACAACCATCATACATGTATCAACATGCAATATAACAATAAGATTCACACCCAGGTACAGGAGTCCTATCACAAGGCACCCTCCTATCCGTACCATCCACACACCGACAAGGTGTTCATAAACGTAGTCAACATACACAATCCTCAATTTGTGCATAAAATATCAAACATAATAAAGAAATTTAATTCTTTATTCTAACCCATCCTAGTGTCTCCAGGTGGCACCATGTCATCCCACCTCCTACAGATCCGCAGTGCCGATATCCGTACCAGTCTCGCCTGTGTGGAAAGGAAATAAAGGAAAGGGTGAGCAATGGCTCAGTAGGGGTAAAGAGGATAACAAAATATAATAGCTGAATAAAAAGATTAAGTCAATGCAGCAACATGCCAAGACTATGAATCACCATCACAAATACTCATCAAACCGTGGTCTCGTTTCCTACCGTGAGTCCCAATGGGACGACGCCTCGGCATCCATCCCCACACATCGATATCGGTGAACACTGCCACCATACGACTCAATAAGGAAACCATGACCAATTACAAGACACCAGTCTTGTCCATACTGACTCGGGTTCTCTGAACCGATTCCTCAAAATCTCAGTATGTTGCCTTATATAGGAGTCATTCGGTTGCAACCAAGCCGAGGTTCCACAACCCTCCTCCCATATGACGTTCACACAACCTACGGAAGTCACGAAACCATATCCGCACTTCCATGTGGCTCTAATGCAACAATGTCATGCCATGAATTTAATATAGCGATAAACAAATCCTAGTTATATATTTAACTAGCCATGATGCATGAATAAGAACCAAACATGCTTGATATAAGACCAAGCAATCAACCGGGAATGCAAACTAATATTTAGGAAAAATTCGAGAATAACCCTAGGTTCGTTTTTCCTTATGAAGCAAATAAAGAAAAACTCAAATACAAATAACAATGAAGATTAAAAACGCATTTTTAGATAACAAGAAATAATCGAAAGATCGGGCTAGAATCCGCTACCTCGAATCCACGTAATTTCACCGAAAATCGGAAATTTCCAATTTCTAGGGTTTGAACCCCCAACCTAATATATGACAAATTCACAACCTATTTCAAAATTTATATCTCTCCAATAACATATACCAATTGTAAATTTAAACCATAATTTCAAAGAATCCTACCTTTCTCTCTCTAGAATTTCCACCCAAAGCTCCCAAGCTTGAAAATCTTCCAACCAACTCAAATCTAACAAATACATACACAATTTAAGTATAAATCAACCTATTTAAACCTTATTATCTCAAATAATCAAGATTTAAGCTCTAATCTTCAAAATCCATAAAAACCTAACTATGAAAATCTATAGAAAACCTTACCTTAACCTTGAAATCTTTGACAAATTATTGTTGAATCTTGTTATGCACCTCAATCTTGCTATTTTACAAGAATGAATTTTCCCAAAACTCACTATTTTCTTCTCCCCTTTCTTCCTCTTTCTTTCTTCTTTCTTTCTCTTCTCTCTCGGCTTCACTCTGTCGCTTCCCTCTGTTGATTCACCAAAATAACGAAACAATTGGTGCTGGCTGGGCCAACACCATTTGTTGACTTAAAAAAAATCCTTTTTTTAAATGGCCAATTGGCCTTTTAGGTGGCCACTTTCGGTGGCCCAAAACATGGCCACCGAAAGTGGCCTTATACATATATAATATATAATATATTATATATATATATATGTAATTTATTTATTTATTTTTATTAAATTCATCTTTCTAATGGTAATTCATCCCTAATCAAAAAATTTCACTTATTACTTGGTATTTTAAAACCCAAACTTTCAATTTAATTATTATTATTTTTATTAGTATTATTATTACTTTTGGCATTTTCGGGTCAGGGTATTACATCCTTTCCCCCTTAAAGAGATTTCGTCCCCGAAATTTAAAACTTACCCAGTTCCGTGAACAAATGTGGATACTTCTCATTCGTACCATAAATTCTTAAAGTTTGACCTTCTATGATTCAAACTATAGATTAGACTTGCATAAAAAAAACATATCCGTCGATTCTCGTCCTCCAAATGATCTTTCATTCTGCATTTTTTTTCTCATAGATTTACGCATTACCACGCTATGGTCATTCCATCTAAGAGTTTACTTAATATCATAATCATATATATAAGTAACTTACATTATCATTCCTAGATCACACGTTATCTAGCCACAAGTTCATACCATAAATTTGAAGGATTCTTACCTCCCCATTCAACACATTGGTACACACATTTGTATTACAAACCTTAGTCACTTACATAACTTTATCCACACCCAAGCTCGATTTGTCCTACTAATAGGTCTTACACTTAATATCAAAGGTTTCTTACTCTCAGCTCCCATATTTCACACACTCAGACTCACCTTTGCTCTATGAGCTTTATTCTTATACATAACCTAGACCCCATGCAACTATTCTCAGGTTATACAGTGTTTGTCCTCAAACACTGGTTCTTCCTCTGATTCCTCTTCAGAATCTTCCTCACGCTCCTCCAATTCTTTGACCTGACTCGCAAGAACTTCGTTCTCGTACCGCAGTCCCCGGTTCTCCTCCCTCAGACGTACAACTTCACGTCGGAGTCTTGTAGTTTCCTGTTGTTGGATCGCCAGATTGCTGCTTTCCCCGTAGTTGTAGCCTGGTATCTGTATACCAAAATCATTTCTTAGCTTGTGAAGCATCAGTCGAGCACATTCTTCCTGAACTTCCAGTTCACCACCATTGAACGTGGTCCATGCTTTAATCACGCATCCCAAGGCACCCAACTCAACGTCTGGGTTTCGTAAGGTAACCGTTGTTCTAACACATGAGAGTTCCCTTACGGTTTTGTATCGTGGAAAAGGCATCCCACGGTTGGAAGTAAACTCCTCTAGCACCTTTACTGAACAAGCTTGGCCGCGTCCTTCACTTGCCATTTTTTTTTCCAAGTTGTATAACTTGAGTAGGGAGAGAAATATTACTTGGTTTGTGTCACTTACCTTGGTTCCCCTTCTTAAATACAACTCGAATTCAATCATGTTACTTTCAACTCTTTCTACCCTATGAAACCTTGCATAGGACGTGTAACCCCCTAAAAGACCCCAATAAACTAGTCTTTTTCAGCTACTCTATAACGTGTCACCCAGAGGTGTAACCCCCTAAAGGACCCAATAAACTAGCCTTTTTCAGCTACTCTATAACGTGTCACCCCTTAGTTGTGGTGTTCTAAACATCCATATAATTTCGCTTCACCCGAATCCTCTTTAGTTGTACTCCAAGATCTCCATTATCTCTGAAAGAATCCCAAAGAATCCGTCTGTCTTCCCCAAATCTTCAGTGTCAGTAATAATTCTACTTTGTTACTATTAACTCACATGACAAGCCAGTCTATGCTATCGTTACTACTTTGTCACCATTAGCTCTCGAAAGCCTAGGTAAATTCCATTAACTTCTAGAGATACTCTCTTTTTCACCATCCACAATTATTATCTTTCAATTTACTAAGTAAATTTCTTGAATTTCCAATCTATTTCCCAAATAGTTATAGACTATTCACCTTTAGCTCTAGAGCACACATCAATCATTGTCATATCTTATGCATTTAAATAAAATTTATCACTTTGATATTCAAGTACCCTTAGTGTCCAAGCTTCTTACCAAGAATTTCATACTCAACCTTATAAATTCTCATTTGCGTACCATTTAGTGTTATTAAATAGAGTCACAACATCTAGTACTTCCATCATTCTAAATACAATAACATTCAATTATTTGTAAACGAATACTTATTCTTTTGATACACACCTTCCCTTTAAGGAAACTTTATTTCCTCTAAATTTAACACACTTTTATCATCCACATGCAAATTTTCTTAAGAATACCAATCTTATTTCCAAAATTCCTTTCTTAATGGATTCTAACCAACGAGTTCATCATTCCACTAGCCAGTTAACTCTCAACTATAATCTTTCGTCATGAAGTTTCCAAGACTCTAGACCTAACTCATCATCACATTCATCTTCTTTATGCAAGTGTCCATCAAGACGCCATCTCTTATCTACTCACATCATCTAGACATTCCCTTTCATATAATATTAACTACTCAAACAACTATTTTCGTAGTTATTCACAAACTCTAGGTACGAGTAATACGCCACCATCGAGCCTTAGATGCTTCGATGCAAACTAATATCTGTTTCTCTCTTATACCTCCACTTTTTCTATTTCCACAATCTCACTCTAATTTTTTTTTCCGAGTCAAACAATACTCTCGCTCAACTATTATAGATAGGAAATATACCTCCGATGAAATTTAACTGTTCCGGAGCTTCCTCATATCCCAAAGCAAATGCTCGAGTTTGAACCGTAGTCGGCTGCTGTTGCTGAATCTGTTGTGGTGGTCTACTACCTCATCCTCTCCCTCCTCCTGAAACTGTAGAAGGCAGAGCTGGAACTGGTGCCGGATGTGATAATCCCGGTGCTTGAGACTGTGCCTGCTGTGAAGTACCACCACCTTGTGGACATTCATTCCTCTTGTGCCCTATAAGATTACACCCATAACACTTCGGACCCGTGGTCCTGCATTGATCCTGCTTATGCCCCTCTTTACCACATCGAAAACATGTGATTTTCCCACCATGTGGCCTAGGCCCCTTTCTGATTGTGAGAGTCAGTCCTCTGTTTCTTTTGACTACCTCCACCTGTGGATGAAGAGGTCTGTCCTTTCTGGGCGTCCCAATATTGTCGGGAGTTTCTCTTCTTCTGTTCAAACCTCAATGCCATATTCACTGTCTCAGCATAGATCTGAACTCTAGTAGCAAGCACTATCTCACTCAAACTTGGAATCAATCCATCACAATACCTTTCTGCCTTGCTCCCCTCATCCGGAGCAAACTTCCTACCATACTTGTATAATTCCTCATACCTCTTGGTATACTGTGACACCGTCATGTCTGGTGTCTGTACAAACTCCAAATATTGTTTGGCCTGATCGGCCTGAAAAGTACGTGGAACAAACCGCTCCGTAAACAATAATTCAAAAGAAGCCCACGTCAGTTCATACTTCCTCGAGCGTAAGGAATTCCACCATTCATAGGCATCACCTCTCAGATAATAAAACACCAGCTTCACCCTCCGATCATCTGGTATGGCTAAAGTATCAAATCTTGCTCCCAGCTGATGCACCCATTCTTCAGCTTCTCGACATTCCCCCTCTCCGGAAAAGATAGGAGGACTTTTCTTTCTCAACTGGTCAACCTCGTACATTTCCCTACCCAATCCTTGCATGGATCCTGTTTCAGTACCAGCCCCTGAAGCCTGCCCCTCAATATGAGCCTCAGGTGTTCTAGCAAGCTGGTTCGTCACCACCTGAGTTAGGTTTATCATTGCACTTGCCAATGCTTCTAAAGTCACGGGTTGACCACCCAAGATGGTAGGAGAAACCTGCACCGCCGGAGGTGCCTCCACATGCACTGGAGCAACCATGGGAGCCGTCTCATGTCCCCCGATCTGAATATCATCACCCAATTGTTGTTCTTTCAGCACTGTATCCTCCTCCCTGATCTCTGTACCCAACCCCGGTACTGATCCCTGGGTGCTAGGAGTGCGCGTTACTCCCCTCCCACGACTTCGACCTCGGCCCCGAGGTCTATCACCTCTTTCCCCATCCGTAGGGGTCTCAATTGTACCTCTCGACGCTCGCGTCGTCCTACGAGTGTCCATCTGTGCCACAACAGATAACACTATTTAACATAAAATGGATAACGAGGATTTAAGGGGAAAGAGTACGTACCGGATCTGCAGAGGTCGTGACATGGTCTGGAGACTACTATCATACAACTATGACCCAACCCCAGATCCTACGTAGAGCCGTAACCTGGCTCCGATACCAAACTGTAACGCCCCGACCCGGGAGGCGCTACTATTTAAACCTAATTCAATATCTATAAGATATTAAATCTCCACATTATCACAAAAGATTTAATCTTAATTTCTCCAACTAAATCCGTAAATTTCTATCGAAATTTCGGCAGCATCTCCCCGTATATCGGAGAATGCCCACCTGAAATGCGCAGCACATATTCTGAATATATAAGGCCTCCGGCCATCACATCACAAGCACTCACAATCCTAGGCAGGGCCTCAGGCCATCTACAGCATGCATCCGCAATACATAATAAATCACAATCATCATACATGTATCAACATGCAATATAACAATAAGATTCACACCCAGGTACAGGAGTCCTATCACAAGGCACCCTCCTATCCGTACCATCCACACACCGACAAGGTGTTCATAAACGTAGTCAACATACACAATCCTCAATTTGTGCATAAAATATCAAACATAATAAAGAAATTTAATTCTTTATTCTAACCCATCCTAGTGTCTCCAGGTGGCACCACGTCATCCCACCTCCTACAGATCCGCAGTGCCGATATCCGTACCAGTCTCGCCTGTGTGGAAAGGAAATAAAGGAAAGGGTGAGCAATGGCTCAGTGGGGTAAAGAGGATAACAAAATATAATAGCTGAATAAAAAGATTAAGTCAATGCAGCAACATGCCAAGACTATGAATCACCATCACAAATACTCATCAAACCGTGGTCTCGTTTCCTACCGTAAGTCTCAATGGGACGACGCCTCGGCATCCATCCGCACACATCGATATCGGTGAACACTGCCACCATACGACTCAATAAGGAAACCATGACCAATTACAAGACACCAGTCTTGTCCATACTGACTCGGGTTCTCTGAACCGATTCCTCGAAATCTCAGTATGTTGCCCCATATAGGAGTCATTCGGTTGCAACCAAGCCGAGGTTCCACAACCCTCCTCCCATATGACGTTCACACAACCTACGGAAGTCACGAAACCATATTCGCACTTCCATGTGGCTCTAATGCAACAATGTCATGCCATGAATTTAATATAGCGATAAACAAATCCTAGTTATATATTTAACTAGCCATGATGCATGAATAAGAACCAAACATGCTTGATATAAGACCAAGCAATCAACCGGGAATGTAAACTAATATTTAGGAAAAATTCGAGAATAACCCTAGGTTCGTTTTTCCTTATGAAGCAAATAAAGAAAAATTCAAATACAAATAACAATGAAGATTAAAAACGCATTTTTAGATAACAAGAAATAATCGAAAGATTGGGCTAGAATCCCCTACCTCGAATCCACGTAATTTCACCGAAAATCGGAAATTTCCAATTTCTAGGGTTTGAACCCCCAACCTAATATATGGCAAATTCACAACCTATTTCACAATTTATATCTCTCCAATAACATATACCAATTGTAAATTTAAACCATAATTTCAAAGAATCCTACCTTTCTCTCTCTAGAATTTTCCACCCAAAGCTCCCAAGCTTGAAAATCTTCCAACCAACTCAAATCTAACAAATACATACACAATTTAAGTATAAATCAACCTATTTAAACCTTATTATCTCAAATAATCAAGATTTAAGCTCTAATCGTCAAAATCCATAAAAACCTAACTATGAAAATCTATAGAAAACCTTACCTTAACCTTGAAATCTTTGACAAATTATTGTTGAATCTTGTTAAGCACCTCAATCTTGCTATTTTACAAGAATGAATTTTCCCAAAACTCACTATTTTCTTCTCCCCTTTCTTCCTCTTTCTTTCTTCTTTCTTTCTCTTCTCTCTCGGCTTCACTCTGTCGCTTCCCTCTGTTGATTCACCAAAATAACGAAACAATTGGTGCTGGCTGGGCGAGCACCATTTGTTGACTTAAAAAAAATCTTTTTTTTTAAATGGCCAATTGACCTTTTAGGTGGCCACTTTCGGTGGCCCAAAACATGGCCACCGAAAGTGGCCTTATACATATATAATATATAATATATAATATATATATATATATGTAATTTATTTATTTATTTTTATTAAATTCATCTTTCTAATGGTAATTCATCCCTAATCAAAAAATTTCACTTATTACTTGGTATTTTAAAACCCAAACTTTCAATTTAATTATTATTATTTTTATTAGTATTATTATTACTTTTGGCATTTTCGGGTCAGGGTATTACAAAGAAGAAATTGGCAGGTAAACAAAAGGGAAAGGCAACAGATAAAATCCTTAAAAATTGATTATGAAGTCGTTCTACAAGAATTGTATATAACTATGTTTTTGCAGTAGATAGCCTAGGTGAGAAGGATATGTTACGAATATCAAAATCACATACGCATGTTGTAGATAAGTATGTTTTTTTTGTTCGAGGAGCACTAGGTACGTTTTGTTGCACTGCTGATATCATTTTGTACAAGTTCAACATTTGGTTCCACTGCTGATATCATTTTGCCCTTCCCTCGCTCCGTTTCTTGAGAAGAACATTTATGAATACATTGCTTTTGGTGTTTATTCTGCCTTGATAAACATGACTTCACTATTCTAGAAATTTGTAATGGTTATCTTCCACAGTAATCTCTGGTTGTTTCTCTTAGATTAGCTGATATATCTCCAGCTAGCATACTGACATCATTACATGGCAGCGTAAGGTTTTGCAACCTATATGATTCTTTCTGTGAGGAAATTCTAGACCTTTCAACTGATTGTATCATTGCATGAGTCAAAAAATTTCTAGATCGTAAACCCGCAAAGCGTTTCCGCGATGTGTAAGTACTAATAATACGTGTCGTGTTAACAGTGACTATCTCAGATGATTGTCCTGATGTGGTCCGTTTATCAGGCGAAGCACCTGGTGCTGGTGCAACTGAAGCATCATTGGGTATATCATTACAATCTAAATCTTCTATAAGCATATCACGAGTTTCTTTACCAATTTGTGCGAGGTCTTTCAACCCGGTTTCCTGAAAAATTCAACACATTTAATAATCCATCTTCAAAAGCACCTTCATCGCCAATATTAACAATCAGAGATTCCTTCTCCTCCGTAAATGCTTCCATTCAGCAGCATTGCAGAATGTTTTGAACGATACAAAGGCATTTGAAAAACACAAACTAACTATCGATCTCAATATCAGCGGATAAAAATGAATGAACTAAAGCCAGAAAATCCAAATAGATATTCAAAATAATCTTCAGGAAATTAATAAGGTTTTTTAGGAAAAGACACCGCAAAAGAAAAAGAAACATGAAACGGAGTAAACAAAAATAGGACAAGAAAACCATAGTGATAAACAGCCCAAGTTATCGAAATTAATAGCAGTAAGCAAACGAAAGATCGGCCCAAATCAGTGGCGTTTAACTATCAGTGAAGGCAAAAATTGGAGTTCGCAAGCACGGAAAGTGCGTGAGACAGATACAAAATCAACGTCTAATACCGTAAATAAGATTGATCAAGAAAAGATAATCACGAATACTAATATAACGCCATATTTTTGCCTTTTCTTCTTCGCAGTTCAATGATGAAAGCTTTACTTAATTTGTTGTTTGTCATAGCTGAGTAGAAAAAAAAGCCACAAACTAGACTAATCCAAATAATGCAAAGAAAAAAAACTCAACCATCCCTCCCCACAATGTGGTGACTACAATATGTGAAAAATCATGATGATATATGTTTTACATTAACCGTATGAACGAACTATATCTCACCCTGTTCAGTATACTCCATTGTTTGGCAATTAATAATTTAAGATCAATTGTATCACAATCAATTATGACATCATGCATCTGCCCCGTCATTAAATTGAGTTTTTACACCATAAAAATACTTCCCACAAATTAGACTTAACCAGAGTTTTGTCAATCTTTCTGTATGTCAATAATTTGTCAGTCGGCTTGATAGCAATAACAATAGCGATAGCAATATTAAGTCCTTGACCCAAGATAATTTTGGTCTAAGTAACACTAATTATCCAAGATTGACAACATAATGTAAATTGATAATCACAAATAAGCAAGTTATGACAAGTTCTGCTGCTACCTGATGATGAACAATGACCTACTTGGATTCCACTGTTTTATTATTTGCTCAACTCAAATTTAATTTTATGAAACAAACATATTATAAATTTCAAATGAAAAGCTTTATATACAACCAAGTAACATGTACAAAACAGTCGTAGAATAGTTATACCACCTAAGACTTACACTTTCATAGAAGTAAAAACAACTTTTATATACAATACTTCAGGTAACAAACTAGAAGTTCAAAAAAGTCTTAGAATACCTATAACCCTTAAGACTTACAGTTTCATAGAACTATTAACAACCTTGATAAACAAAAGTCCATTAGCCATAACACACAAAATCTGATAACTTCTAGAGTAACCAACAACTACACTGTTTTAAATAAAAGGACGTTGGCCGATAACAAAATTCTTTGACGTAGAAGTTGAGCTAGATGGTCCATCATCATTCCTCTTCACATTCATACCAGCAATCCTTGCAGAACTTCTATGAATACAATTTTCCAACAACTGACATAAAAAAATATATAATAAAGATAAAGCAAATCATAATATGCATAAACTAAATGAACAAATTTTATGAAAAAAAACACAAAACCTTAATTTCCTCTTTAAGTGGGGGACGAAAGCTAGAATCATTGCTGATGTCATGGTCAGACGATAACAATGAGGTGTCATCCATAATATCATCATTAGATTCATCAACAGCTTCAATACCACTTAAATCAGCAATGGACAAAGAGCTATATGTTTCCTCGCTCGGATCTTCTTCAGATGAAGAGCTATCAATATTGATTATAAGATAAACAACAACTAATTTAACATAGCCTTCAATATAACCACTAATAGCCATTTTCAAGAAATCATCAGCTCCATTGATTAAGAGCAAACCATTGGGAAAGATAGAGGATGTGCTAAGGAATTTCAGTCACAACATTAATGGAAACACCAATGCGATTTTCCAGGTAGCTAACAAACACATTTGTGTTCCAAGAACAGATATTAACATCCTGTACCCTAAGCACTTGACCACCAGCGTAGTAACCATCATTGTTGACCAAACAGCCTCCTTTTAAAATATAGATTGAAAACCTCCCTAGAGAATCCATGCTATAAACACACAAGTAAAACGAAAAGACAAAAAATACATGAGAAAAAAAATAAGAAAAACAAACATTTTATAAGTATGAGCATCTAATGTATGAAAGAAAATAAACAAATAAAAACCTGAGTCAAGAAACTCTTGGAAGAGCAGTTGAGTATTTCAAGCAAACGAACCCTCCCTAATTACATTATCTCTACTAATTTATGAGCTGTATAAGAAAGGTCCAAAATAGGAATGAAAATGAGAGATACAAAGCCGATGTTAAATAGAAGAACTCAACAGAGGTAAAATAATACCAAAGCTGTGAAAATATAAAATAAAGGAAACGGCAGGTTCATGCATATTTTCTAACCTGACCAAAGGCAGAATTGATATATGGATAAACCAAGTAATGGCGATTGTAGACAGAGAAAACAACACAAACTTACAACAAATCCACTCATACAGGACAAAACACATAAATAAATAGAGATTAACTGAGTTAAATATAAATAGTTGACACAACAAAATTAATATACAAATATCTGGAAATAAAATCAATTGAAATGACAGCTAGATCAACCAGATTAACCTACAAAAATGCAGATGTTGTCCATGCATGAACAATGTTAGACGACAATAATAAAAAGCCAAGAAAAGCAAATCTCCCAGAAAAAAATTCAACCAGGAAACAACCCATCAAAATCAGAGCTCAAAGATGAAAAACCCATTAGAGAACAAGGTGACATCGTCGACCGCTATATATAATTAAAGAATCCAGAACAATCCTACAAATACTAGAAATTTCTAACGAAAAAAATAGGATAGAAACAATGTTATGGGTCGTGGCTCAAACTGTAGATTGAAGCAATATCAAAAAGTTTTGGGCTCAACAACAAAAGATATACAGTCCAAGTACAGAAGATTTACTACATAAAACTTACAGGGTCACGAAGCTGGGGACTGAGCTCTCGAATGACAAGAGCGAAGCTCCTAAAGACTTTAAGAAGCATAGCGTAGCAGAAGCCCCAGTGAGGCTGCTGTGGGATCTGCTTCTCCGCTTGCTTCGCCGCCATCTTCAGCTTCAATAGAGGACACACATCGTCTGGACGCTTTAACATCGTCCCTAAACTCCCCACTTCTCTGGACAAGATTCAGAACCTGAGAAATAGAAAGTCACAAATTCAAAAATCAATGGATTTCGTCGTGGTTTTTGCAAGTGAGGGGAAGGAATTGGTGGTCTCATGTGGCGTCTGTGAATCTGATTTCCAAATTCTCTGCGTTGAGAAACATCAAAATGTCGATTTTTCTTGCGTTGACAATGTAATTTAATATTAAAGAAAAATAAGGCCAGAAATTAAAATATGTAATAGTTTGAAAGACACGAGTTGCTGCGAATTGCATTGTAAAGATTATTTTAGCAATTGTATTTTCTTTCGTAAGATAAAAAAATTCGGGATTTCTTTGAAAGTGGTGACATTTATACCCTCTAATTATATTTTGGGAGAAATGTCAAAAATCAACCTCTTACTGAGCCCCTCCAACTTTTTTACGCATATTCAAGTCCTCATACTTTAACAAATGGGCTAAAGATACATCTGACCTAAACTTTGTTATAATGGTGTACGGATGGAAGTTCAATTGTGAGGAGAAAATATTTTCTTTCAAAAAAATCAATTAGAAATTCCACATGGATAAAAGAAATCTCCACGCGATAACAATGAAGATCAACCAAGATATAACAAATTAAATTTTTTTAAAAGAAATTCATGAACATTACATAATCAGAATCAAACAAAATAAAGAGGCAGAATAACATAATCGATAATACGAGCGATAAATCATACCTTTAAAGGGATCTTTAAACAGGAAAGTGATGATGCCACATGACACACGACAAACAAGAATTTTGCGTCTTGAAAAAGGATACACCGACGATCGTTTTATATTATACACTATACGTATTCACCACCTCTTACATTTATTCAAGTACAATTGTTATCTAACTTTTTTGCCTTCATTCAAGCTTCTATATGACCAACCTAAACATAAAAAAATCAACAAAACTAAAACATTGAAAAAACATGTTTTTTAGGCATATGAACTCTCACACTTTGAATTTTTATAATGCTAAAATTCTACGCAAAATTGCAGATAATATTTGAGATGATTTTAAAATAAACTGTCACAATTCAACCTAATAATTTTCACAAAACAAAAATGAAAAAAAACTAACACAGACTAATAATGCTTTGTGCGTTGGGTGTGGTTGAAACTGGACCTACAAATCAGAAACCAGTTTGATTCAAACAGTTATTAGGAGCAGTATAAAAAAAACCAGCTATGAATCCACAGTGCCACGTATTACTTTCCATGTCTACATTCTTGAAGAAAATAGCTCCATTGACAAGAGTCAACGAGAATTAAAATATCCTATTAAACCACACGAATGGGGAAAAGAAGATTCCTATCTTAAACAACCTCAGGAAAGACAAATTCTTCTCATCTTTGATCAAAACCTTGAATCATCATATTAGCATGTCCGTTCTATTATTATAAGCTCAGCCTCAACTGATTCAATACAGAAGATACAGACGGTGTCCTGGGTAATAATTGATTTTCTTCCATATTTTTAATAACAATCATTAATTCCATGAATAACTCAAAAAAATTTGCAGGTCGTCTCTGTTCCTTCCCTATGCTGTCGATTAATGACAACAACGACTTATATGCGTCAATCTGTTCGGTTATCTTTCGTTTGGAAATTGGGTTAGTACCTATCTTCTCCAATTTAGCCGTTCATGGGTTTCAAGCTCTTACAAGTTCTTTTGCAGCTACAACCGAGCGTGCAATGGTTTCCTACCTTTGATTAATACTTTATTGTGTTTAACTATGGCAGATTGCACAGAGAATTTTAGTCGGATTGGGTTGGTTTTTGAATATTTGTTCTTCCGTAGATCGGTTAGTTATTTACTCCCTCTACCATTTAATTTAACATTATAATCCCTTTCCTTTTAACTCAAAGTTATTTCCCGATTTTTAGGTTGTTCTTTTTCTCATCCCCCTTCTCTCATTTTTTGTAAACATTAATTATTTTTCTTTTCCATTTTTGTTTTTAATTCATGCCTTTTCGATTAATTTTAATTCTTCAGAGGTTCCCATGATCTATTCTCCAGTAATGGTTAGCTGAGCATTTTGTTTGGAAGGCTTTGGATGAGAATTCTGGGATTTGCAATTCCATGAGAATTCTATTCTGTCATTTGGGGTTTTCGATATTAGTGGCGCTGTGAAAATGCGAAGTTTCTCGATTGTGGATTTTATATAATTGGGAGCCGGAGGACCTATTCAATTTTTTCTCACACCTTCAATTCGTTTTCTTCTCCGGTGTGTTTTCAGTCCTCTTCTTCTGCCAATTTCCCCAAGAGATGAGGTTGGTGCCATGTTGTTCTATTCTTTTTCTATATGGATTGCTTTCTGAGCATTTGGTTGGCTTCATTGGTTTGACTGTTTCTTTTTTCATTCTCTTGCTCTATTTTGGATTTTTTTTTCATATTTGGGGCATGATATTTTTTTTATTTGCACTTTTTCATTTCATTTTGAAGAACTTGTTTTTCAACACCTTCGCAAATTGATTTCCCTTTGTTATTTCGATTTCTAAGCATGTCAAACTAATTTCTATTACTACACAATATTTATCATGCCCCATCGCAAATTGATTTCCCTTTGTTATTTCGATTTCTAAGCATGTCAAACTAATTTCTATTACTACACAATATTTATCATGCCCCATAATAATTACTTCATCATTGTGCATCAGCGTGGAAAAAAGCGAATCAAGTAAAACAAATCGAATGCTGCGTAAACAGTTGATGGCAGAGCGTGCCAGAGCATGTACTAATCAGATTTGTTCCCAGCCGAAAACCAAGAGAAGATGCATTGCACAGCAGCAACCACTTTGTCTTGGTAAAGATATTACAAGTGTTAATCATGCCGCACTTAACTTTGGAATGCCCACATATGCTTGTAGCCATTGTGGAGCAATATTCTGGTTTGAAGAACGTGTTAAGTATCTTGGGTCACGACAGCCAATCCATTCTCTTTGCTGTAGACAAGGTCGAGTAAAGCTCCCAAAACTGTGCGAACCACCAGATTTGTTAAAACAGCTTTTTGACTATGGTGGTTGTAGCATCGGCAAACTTTTTCGTGCAAACATTCGATTATATAACTCCATGTTTGCATTCACTTCTATAGGTGGAAAAGTTGACAAAGAGATTAATAAAGGTCAAGGACCATATGTATTCAAGTTGAATGGCCAAAATCATCATCTTATAGGATCGTTGCTACCAACAGAAGGACAAAAGCCTCAATTCGCACAGCTATATATCTATGATACTGAGAATGAGGTGGATAACAGAATTACAGCAGTTTCAAAGTCTAGTATGGATGATCGTGTTGATCAAAATTTGATTTTGCAGTTGATTCAAATGTTTGATCAATCAAATGAGCTAGCGAAAGTATTCCGTATGGCTCGTGATTGTTTTCAAAAAGATAAGACTCTATCTATCTCTTTAACATTGACTGCAAAACGTTATACTGATGGTTTGCAATACAACTCACCATCTGCTCAAGAGATGGCAGGTTTGATAGTTGGTGATATTGGTATCACTGATCGAGGTCGGGATATCATAGTTGAACATCAAAGTAAAGGTTTAAAACGGATAGATGATTTGCATCCATCATTTATGGCTATGCAATACCCATTACTGTTTCCATACGGGGAAGACAGATATAGACTAAACATTGCTTACCACGCTGCTCCAGGTGTTCCTAAAATTAAAAGATCTCATGTCACAAGACGGGAGTACTATTCGTACATGATACAACAAAGAGAATGCGGAGGTGGATTGTGACGCCCCGGTCCGGGCACGCCCCGGGTGCCCTCCGGCACTGTCCTAGGCCGCTAGTCTGATCATCCGGCGGCATCTCCCCATATATCGGAGAGTCCCCGCCTGCTTCAGAAACGCGCAGCAATATGTATACAATCCATCACACTAGCAACCTAGCCAGGCCTCAGGCCTCAATCACATGCAATCCTGATCCTAGGGCCTCAGGCCATCCACTACCAGCATGCACAAACTGATAGTATAAACACATCATCAAATTCATAATATCATATAACCATAATCAATACTCAGCATACATCATGCATACACCCTCTGGTGCCAAATGGTTATAAGAATATTATGGATAAATATCAATGCATCATATATAAAATATGTGCTTAGAGTATTTCTCCAGCACCCACATCCTACCCAGGGCCATCCATGTCACACCCCGCTCTCACTGATCCGCTCCACTAGTACCTGTACCTGTACCAGTATCACCTGTGGGAAGGAATGAAAGTAGAGGGTGAGCAAGAAGCTCAGTAGGGTATGAGTAACATGAGTATAAGGCCGAATCTGAAACAATAGGCTATGCAACAATATGAAACCTACCACATGCACGTATACTCAACAATCACATAGAACATAAACCCGGGCAATCCCCTCAATGAGCAAACCTCATTGATACCATGGCTCGTTCCATGTAATATCGAACGTGAGCAAGCTCACCAAACCAACTCATCAATATCATGGTCGCTAACCATGACTATTGAACAGGAGCAAGCTCCCCAGCATCAAACGCTCTTGGATTACCCGGTTGCGTGATCCTATCACGCCCGCACCACTCCAGGCAAGGTGCCTCATGAACCATACTCTAGTGCGTTATCCTACTTGGAGTTCACTTGACTCGGTGGTAACTCTCATCACCTCGTCATCCCTCCAAGTAGCTTTCAAGAATCCTAAGGAGCCCGAGTCCATACCCGGTCCCCCATGCAATTCTAATGCATTAATGCCATGACATGCCGAAAAGATATATATATATATATATATATATATATATGAACAACCTACATATATATATATATACACATAACTACCATGATGCATGAACGGAAATCACACCGTGCCCATAGGTGATGGAACACACATATTCGGTCATGCAATATCAACAATTAACAACATTTCACAAGAAGGCTCGTTTCCCCTTAGAAGCAATTAAGGTGGAAACACAAAATAGAACGACCAATGAGGAATCGAAAAGCTCTTAACATATCGAAAACGAACGATAGAAAGAATGGTTGGAAATCCCCTACCTCGTGTCGAGTAATTTATCACAAAATCCACAATTGCGTTCCTAGGGTTCCGATTTCTCAAACCTAACAATGTGGCGAAACCGAACCCATTCACACATCTATAAACAACCAACAACTCATATAAACATCGATTAAATCAATAAATTCGAAATTACTCACCTTCTCTCTCTAGAATAGAATTTCTCCAAAATCCTCCAAACTCAACCCAAGCTCAACTCTACTCCAAATCACAAACCAATCTACATATACATCCAAAATCAACCTAGAATTAACATATCTAAACCATAGGAATCAACTCTGAACCAAACTAACAAGATCTACTCAAAACCCTAGAAATGGAAAATGAAGAAACTTACCTCCAAGGCTTGAATCTTCCTTGAATCCTTTTTAAATCTCCACAATCGAGCTTCAATCACCAAGAATCACCTCAATATAATATTCTCTCTCTAGAATTGTCGCTCTCTCTCTCTCTAGAACTGAAACATACTAGAAATTCCCTAAAATGGCTCGCTGGAGCCTTTTGAAAACTCGGGCTGCGCCTAGGCGCTACCCTGGGCGCCTAGGCGCCCTGACCTTAACTAAAAATCCCACAGCACGCTGTTCTGGGCGGCTAGGCGCCCCTGCGCCCACTCGTCATCCGCTCACCCATTGGACTGGGCGCAGCTCCTAGGCGCCCTGAGCTGCGCCCAGTCCAGTGACTCCCCTTCTGGACTTCCTTCTTCCCTGCGCTCACTGGATTAGGCGCCATCTTGGGCGCACCTTTGCACACGCCTAGGCCCACGCTGCCTAGGCGTGTACCTTGGGCGCCTAGGCGCTCCAGCTTCCTCTGGTCATCTTCCTTTCATGCACTCACTGGACTAGGCGCAGCACCTAGGCGCCCTGAGGTGCGCCTAGTCCAATTCCTCCCTTTTGTCTAAAACTCAAAAATTTCCAAAAATTTTGGGTCGGGGTTTCACATGGATTATTACTCAAAGGGGGTAAACTATTTCAACAATACGTAGTAGACGCATTTACAACAATTGAAGATGAAAGACTGCGTTACATACGATACAAGCATCAGCAAGATCACTATCGATCTGAAATATACAAAGGTATGCAAGATGCATTTTTGAGGGGAGACATGGCTGGACAATCAGTGGGAAAACGAGTTATACTGCCTTGTAGCTTTACTGTAAGCCCACGATATATGATTCAAAATTACCATGATGCAATGAAAATTTGTAGATCACTTGGTAATCCAGATCTTTTCATTACTTTTACTTGCAACATACAATGGCCATAAATTCAAGAAACTTTGGCACTCATACCAGGCCAAAAAGTTGTGGATCGACCAGATATCATTGCAAGGGTTTTCAATATGAAGCTAAATGATTTTATAACTAAAATCAAGAAAGGGACGTATTTTGGTAAAGTTATCGGTGCCATTTACACAGTGGAATTCCAAAAAAGATGATTGCCTCATGTGCATCTAATAGTTTGGTTGCATCAGGAGACAAAATATCCCACACCTGGCGATATAGATCGTATAATAACTGCTGAAATTCCAGATGCCAAAACAGATCGTATAATAACTACTCAAACTTTATGATGCATGCGGTCTGGCAAATCCAAGAGCACCTTGCATGAAAAAAGGCAAATGCATTAAGCACTTTCCCAGAAAAAACTGCAATAAAACAATCATTGGGGAGGATGGTTTTGCAATTTACCAATGGCGTGATAACAATAAAGCAGTTGTGAAAAGTGGTGTTAGTCTTGACAACAGATTTGACGTGCCTTATAACAAGGCTTTACTACTCAGATATGAGGCACATGTGAATGTTGAACGGTGCAATCAATCAAAGGCTATCAAATATTTGTTTAAATACGTTAATAAAGGCTCTAACAGGACAAGGGCATTCCTCTATGAAAACAAGAACAACGAAACTGATGTTTCCATAACAGATAGCGAAGTTGTTGATGAAATATGGATATACTTTGACTGTAGGTATGTAACTTCTTATGAGTCTGCATGGCGGATTTTTGAGTTTCATATTCACTACAAAGATCCTTCTGTTGAAAACCTACGCATACACATGCCTCTAGAAAACAATATTTTGTTTAAAGGAGATGCAAGCATTAACGCAGTACTTCAGCAGCCAGGCATAGAGAAGACAAAGTTTACAGAATGGATGTTCACAAATTCAACATTTCCAGATGCTAGACAGCTTACTTACTCTGAATTCCCCACATATTGGATATGGGATGGTGGGAAAAAATTATGGTTTCGACGAAAGAAAGGACATTGCATTGGACGTATATCATATGTTCATCCATCATCTGGTGAATTATATTACCTTCGAATGCTTCTTAACCATGTTAAAGGGCCTAAAACTTTTACTGATATTAGAACATTAAATGGTAATGTCCACACTTCATTCAGAGAAGCATGTGATACAATGGGTTTAATTGGAAATGATATAGAATGGCTTGAAGCTATGAATGAAGCTATTGGTTGGGCCACATCATATGAACTGCGAAATTTATTTGTTACAATGATTCTCTTTTGTGAGATTGTAGATCCCAACAAATTATTCGAAGTCAGTTTTCAGCATATGAAAGATAATATTATATATAAGCTGAATCATGTACTTGAAATACCTTTACACAGTATCTCTGACTTAGAAATCAGGAACCAAGTTTTGACTGACATTCAAAGGCTCCTGAGAAGAAATGGTTCATCTCTGACAGAACATGGTTTGCCAGAACCCACACAAATACAGCAACAAGATCTTGGAAACTCCATTTTGAGAGAGGAGTTAGCTTATAACACATTTGAACTTGCCGAAGAAAGCCACTTTTTCACCCAACGGCTAAATGAAAATCAAAGAAAAATTTACGATGCTGTGCTGCAAGCTGTTTATTATCAAAGTGGTGGGTTATTTTTCCTTCATGGTCATGGAGGCACTGGTAAAACATATGTCTATAAATGTATTATCAATCACCTCCGATCAAAAGGGAAAATAGTTTTGGCAGTGGCATCATCAGGTATTGTATCCTTATTATTACCGGGAGGGAGAACAGCTCATTCAAGATTTAAAATACCAATTGATATCCATGATGACTCAACATGTCATATTAAAAAGGGTACCCAACTTGCTGAACTTATCAAGAATTCCACACTTATTGTCTGGGATGAGGCTCCAATGTCACATCGAAATTGTTTTGAAGCTTTGCATAAATCACTGCAAGATATTCTATCCACTGATGAAAATGAGGATTTGCCATTTGGTGGTAAAACCGTGTTATTAGGTGGTGATATAGACAAATATTACCAGTGGTCATCAAAGGTTCAAAGCAAGACACTATAGATGCGTCTATCACCAGTTCACATCTATGGCATTGGTGTAAAATATTCCATTTAACTGAGAATATGAGATTATCAGCAGTAGGGTTAGACGATCAAGCTAAAGAAGAATTTCAAAAATTCTCAAAGTGGCTCTTAGATATTGGTGAGGGTAAAGCCGCGGTTTCAAAGCTAAATATTGATGAGGAGGTTCCAACTTGGATTGAAATTCCTCAATATCTACTGGTGAAAAAGGAAAAAGGAGATGTGGAAGACATAGCATCTGAAATATACAACAATTTAATACCAAATTGTGCTGATACAGAATACCTGAAGGAACATGCAATTATTACAACGACAAATGAGACTGTCGATTTAATAAATGCTCATATTTTGTCGTTAATTCCTTACGAAGAAAAGACGTACCACAGTTTTGATTCCATATATAAGATTGGAGGTCCAAGTGATGATGATGATATTCTTTATCCTCCAGAATTTTTGAATTCTTTAATATTTAACAGTCTCCCAAATCACAAACTCCATCTGAAAATAAACGCACCAGTGATGCTACTCCGAAATATCAATCAGAGCAATGGTCTATGTAATGGAACAAGATTGCTGCTGACAAAGTTGGGGGACAAAGTCATTGAAGCAACAATTATGACTGGAAGCAATGTGGGAGACAAAATATACATTCCACGAATAATAATGTCTGCAACTGAGAAGAAATGACCTTTCACATTGAGACGACGACAATTTCCTTTGAGGCTATGTTATGCTATGACGATAAATAAAAGCCAAGGTCAAACACTTACAAAAGTTGGCCTTTACCTACCAAGACCTGTTTTCTCTCATGGCCAGCTCTACGTTGCTGTCTCCAGAGTTACAACAGCTAAGGGTCTTAGAATTCTCATAGGAGGAGAGAGCAATGAAACGCAGACACAAAATATAGTTTTCCAAGAGATATTCGAATTGCTCGAAGAAGGTTAATTATGCATTTTCTTATGTAATTTTTTTGTTCTTCTTATCATTCGTTTACCATTACATCCCACACACAGAATTTTGCTTATCAAAACATACTTCAAATGCTAAACCTAAACCCTAAACCCTAAACATGTTAAAAGGTTTTTTCTCAAATATAAAATCGCACAGATGTTATGTTTTGCGTACTTAGTATATAATTTGGAAGAAAATTTTTACACACTGAATTAATTACATGCAGATATTTTAAAAAAGATTATCATATTTTGTTATCTAATTAATGATTGTTTTCTGGCATACAGGAAAAAAAAAATCCTAAATTATGCTCTATGCTGCTTTCTAACTATTGGATGTTCGCCAACATGGGTATCTACTCAATGAGAAGGTAATGAGTTCAAACTCACAAACAAAATCAATGGCTATGAAAACTATCTTTGTTTAATAAATACCAATCTCAATTATTTGAAAAGCTTTACGAAAGAGGATGACATTTGTTTGTAAAATTTTTGTAGATTTCTTTACGATGCGTACTTGATTTTGTTCACAACATATCAATCAGTTATTTTTCCTTTAATTAATCTTAGTTTTCCTGAGGGATTTTTACGCTGTTTCCTTTCTTTGTCTCGACTTTCAAATGAGGAAAATTTTTATTTTTGTAATTTTTAATAGCGGTCAAAACTTTATTGATAAGACATGTTTACAGTGTCTATGCGTGTCAATTCTATCATATGCGTGTTCTACAAACTTTATTAGTAACCTCATGTCTGGTGCCACAAGCTTAGTTCAGCGTAGGTGCTGAGTGACAGTCCTATACGATTGTGCTTCAATTGTTGTTTGCATACGATTGTGCTTCAATTGTTGTTTGCAATGCGAAACTGATTACATTTTTTTTTTGTCCATTGCATTTCGGTGTGATATATATGGGCTGCACTCTTTGGAATTTATAATAGACAGGGATTTACAATATGCAGTTGCTTGAGAAGGTTTGAACCCAAAAGTACCATGAAATGGAGGAGTGGAAACTGCACTTGTGGATGTGTAGCGAATCGACCGCTGCAATGTGAAACAATAAGCAGTGGGTTTCGAGAGGACAAAGAACGTGATTTTTTGAAGCTTTAGTATGTGAGACAGCCAGACTTTCCACAGTGGTCATCTAACCTAGAAAACAACTACAAGCAGCAATACTAAAAATTTTGATTTTTTGAATCTGAGATTTGATCTTTTGTTATATATATATATGGGCTGAGATATTTGATTTGCTATCAGCACAAGTCAGCAATTGTGTTGTTTCAATTCCCTATTTTGTAGGCCTTTCTCTCTATCTTTGTTCTTCTATCGTCAAGCCAATCCCAGGCTTTTCTTGAGGCTTCGAGTGCAAACAAAATTCAGTCGTTCTGGTAATCTTTTTCTTGAGTGCTATTTCTTTGTTTAGTCATAAGCTTGACAAATTTGTTGGTCATTATGGGCTTCTTCTTCCTCCTTTTTGCTTGATCTTTCCTTTAGTGGATTGCTTATTCGTGGATGGCATAATATTTTTGTGGTGGAGGCAGAGAAGATGAAGGATTTGATCGCAGAGTGTCCATGGCTTTTATTTTGTAGTTTTTCTTGAAGCAAAACATTAATGGAAGGAAGATATGTTACTCTGAACCACACCTGAAGTATACTTTCTAGATTCTAAAATACTATGACTGATTTATGTTGGCTGATGTATTTGCTTCTATCATCAACATTTTCCTACCAACTACATATACTAGCTTTGCATTTATTAAGGATACTCTTTTGGTAGGGTCGAACTTAATCTTTGAAAGTATCAGATCTTCTACCCTTTCCCTCTGAAAAACAGAGCCAGACTTTCCACAGTGGTCATCTAACCTAGAAAACAACTGCAAACAGCAATACTTAAAAAATTGCCAACTTACAAGGTTCTGCTCTAGCCAAGTTAATCACAAGATTGTTTCACGGCAGCAGAATAACAAAGGTCAGCCCATATATAATTTTTTAATATGAGTTTAACTGCTCGTCTTTATAAGCAGTTACAATCATAAATTTGCCTCTGCTTGCACAGACCTCAACTTTCACCTTCAGAGCGCTTCAATAGTACACCAAATCATTTAATTTTATAACCATAAGGATCTCTCCAACTATGGACAGTCTGTTGTTCCTCAATTCCATAGTGGCCAAATTCATCTCTTATATCTGAATTATATTGCTTTTTTTTATTCTACTAAATTAATGGTTAGGCTTCGTGGTTAACTCTGTACTTTTGTTGTACTCTCTGCCACAACATTGAAGTTTTTCTTTTTCTTTTCCTTTTTCAGGATGTCAATCTCATTTAGCTTCTTCTCGAAAAAAAGGATATATAACCACATCTTTTGAACAATTTATGCTATTAATCTTACAACTAATTTGTTAATGATTTTGCTAACAGATGTGTATGTATCACATCTGTTAGTAAACCCAGATAAGTAATTGAAAAAAAAATTGACCTGTATAAACCCAGATTGCAAGAGTACCTCAAAGCAACAAACCTGAGCAGAGGAGTCGCAGACGATGACAGACACCACAGAGAAGAGATTGACTGGGGACACGGAAAAATCAGGGGCATGCCTAATGCAAAACAACTTGAAACTCCATCGATGTCCATAGAATATTAACAAATGGAAGGACGATTGTTAGAAGGAGTATCATAATACTATCATCAGAGTATGAGTAGAATTAAGTTCATTTGTTCAAAGATAATAATAGCATTTATATTCACATTCATTGATGATATGCAGCTTTGTATAGATGCTAATAACCCTATGCGGTGCTGTTGCGGAAAGTATTTCTACAACAAATGGGGCTGCCTTGCAAACAAACCACCCAATTGTTGACATATTTGCATCAGAGATGACTCTATCAAGTACATCAGCAACTAAGATACACTTTAATTTGGCCATTCTTGAGGTAAAGTGTTTCCGCAAAAAGTTAAGTGATTTTTTTATGTTTTTTCACATTCACATCCTGCAAAAAACAGGATATAAGACATGTGTTTGTAATTGTTTATAAGCATAATTATTCCAGCTGAAATCTTTCTTGAAACACAAAACACCCAATTATCACCATGTTTGCAGCTATGACCGTTCGTTCATTTAGAGGTTAACAAGAACAACTATTTATAATCTGTGTATATGATGTGGAATACAACTTCTTTGACTTATAATGTTCATCATTTTTTGTATGTTGAAGCAGAAACGACTCTATCAAGTACATCAGCAACTAAGATATATCTTAATTTGCCGTCTCCTGAGGTAGACTCTTTTCGCAAAAGGTTGGTAATCTTTTATGTTTTTTCACATTCATGTTCTGCGAAAAAGATAATAAATGACGTATATGAAATGTGTTTGTAATTGTTTATCTAGGATAATTATTCCAGCTGAAATCTTTCTTGAAAACACTAATGAGGACCTGACAATGGAGGTGCAAGATGATGGATAAATTATTGAGTAGACAATAGTACATCTCCTGTCTCAAGTTTTTATTTGATGAAATAGCAGGATCATGGTATAAGGGAGATGTGATGGCGGTAATTGATGATGCACTTGCAACTGGAGGAAGCCCTAATGTTTCTGATGCATACACCATCAATGGTGAACCAGGAGGTTTATATCCATGCTCCTCTTATGAGGACTCTTTTTTTATTATTAAAGTCTGCTCCGAGCCTCTCAAGATTCAGGTACTTCACTGCCACTCATATTAATAAATTATCTTTGAGTTATCCAATTCGCGTGAATAAATTAATCGCACTCATATGGTTTCATTCTTCCTACACCATCTTACTTAAAGATACTTGAATTAAAAAAAGACATTGTCAATCGGTAGGGACAAGAATTCTATCATGAACTCACTCACTGTGAGATACTTTGACAATTACAGATATAAATTATTGGGGGAAAATGTTTCTTCTATTGAGGAGTTGCCTTTGTGTTTAGACAAATTAATGTCGTTACAAATTGCATTTAGCTTCCAAAAAGTTGTTCCCCTAATTGAAGCACATAGTGCGTGCTCAGGTGTTCTGTTATCTTTTTAGGCAAACAACTATAAGCCATGGGTCTAAGAGTTCTACAGACAAAACAAAAGTAACTCCCCAAGTGCCTCAGCTCAAGCTTCCCAGGAACATACTGGAGGATTTGTATGGACACCATTTTTCTATTGCTATTTTGATTTTCATCAGTAGAAACTAATAAGAAAGTTAAATTTGACTAAGATATTTCTTAGTTTTATAGAATTGTATATAGCTTTCTTCCATATGATGTCTTTGTTTGTTGTTTGCTTTTAGTAATTTGGGAGATGAAGTGTGCGTACTCTACAGCAGTTATTCTATGTCTGTTCATATGTAAAGGGCTTGAATTCTAAGTTTTCACTGAGCTTTTGATAATCTGCTTCATAGTATTTTTCTTTTCCTTATTCTGCCTTTTTGAATAAGAACTCTGCTCCGTCATCACTTTTCTTCATTTTTTTTGACAATTGGATAAATATATTGTATTTATTAATTTTATTTGTGTGGATTTGCTATGAATTTCTCTTTCTTTGTACCCTTATGAACTTTGCAGATTGTGTTAGAAATGATTGAACTTCGTGAGTTGGACACAGCACGTGCAATTTTAAGGCAAACTCAGGTGATGGGTGTCCAGAAGTTGCGCCTATTATTTCAGTTCACCGCTCCTCTAAGCCATGCTTTTAAACCACATAAGATTCTTATTTCTTTGTCTGCTGCTATATCTATGTTTATATTTCTCTTCCGTTGTCGACAAATTTCTAAGATTGCATACAGTTTTGACAACTGTGATTTCTACCGCAACCTTTTCACCCCGCACCTACACTCCAACATTTGTTAGTTTTTCATTATAATTAATGTGAAAATTACTGCCATACAATACTTAATCATACAAGTTAGTGAAATGCCAGTCATGCTTACTTCAAATTCTGGTATCCTTCTAGGTTTTATATATTCTTCTTCACTATAACATCTATTAATGACCAAAAGAATCGTCTTTAACTTCAAATTTCGTCTATTCGAAGTTCTTACGAGTTCTTTTGCAGCTACAACAGAGCTCCCAACAATTTGGTTCCTTTGATTAATACTTTCTTGTATTTAATTTTCCAGATTTACATAGCAAATTTTAGTCCAATTGAATTCCACGACTAAACAACTCAGTAAAAGCAATGACTGTAATCAATGTTTATTACAAATTTTATTTTCTTGCTCATTAATTAACGCAATTACCTACCATTCAAAAACTTCTATAATGAACAGGTGTCAAATGAATGGAATGCACTTTGCACATCAAATCATACAACTCCAACATCAAATCAGCAATTAACAAAAAATGTCAACTTACAGAAGCTTCAAAATTGATAGTGATAAAAAAAATCTCACGAATAACAATCTTTCACTTCCCAAGATATATATAAGTTTTATATTCAAGTATCTAGCAAACAAAGAAACATTGAGTAGAGTGCAAAATCAGACTTCAAAACCATCAGTCATTCAATAATCATCACTAAAAAACAAAGCTTCAATAACATTAAACATGAACACGTTTTAAACTCACATAAAAAGATGTTGTTCATCAAATAACAATCACATGAAAAGTCAAACTAATAGTCCCATATGAACTACAAAAGATAATAATAACCAAGTTACAAATAATATAAATCTGATCAGCGAGAATATATATTTTTAAAAAATAAGCTATACCCAGAGAATATCACCTCCATTATATATACACATAAAGACAGATATGTTGGTGAAACAGCATAAAGATACGCCACATATATCAAAGAAACACAGCTTAGTAACAAAAATGGAAACTCCACAAGTAAAAACAACAGGAACATCAGAATACCAGGGAATTTCACTGATACTTGCTCTACAGTTCTTAGTAAAACTCTCCTTCAAGCCATTTTCACATGAAATTCCTATCTTTTCTTAGAGACAACCAAACATGTTTCCTGTTGCACTATCAGAGAAGATAAACATGGCTAACCTCACCAAAAAAAACACTGGGACATCATTAGGGATATACGATGGTTGTTAAACAAACTGGAAGAAGCTACAACATACCCTAAAAATCTATCAGAGGAAAGGCTTATATGTCTCATTAACGCCTCAGAAGAACTCCTTGCAGAAAATGCGAAGCTCAAATCAAAATACAAAGAGGAATATGGCACTTGGTCCCTCACGATGAATATCGTGATGGATGAACGAAGGAAAACTGACAAGTTGATGACTGATATTTTAATCATCAATGTAGAGATTTTGGAGAAATCAAATGCGTGCAGACCAGCTGAGGAAATCCTACTTGAAATCAAGAATATGTATAACACAACTCAGCTTTTGTATCTCTCTCTCAACCAGGCAGTAGAAATGCAAGAAGATGGCATTGGAAAAGATAATAAATCAGGCAAGAAAAAAGTCACAAACGAAGATGAAGGAATATACGAAATAATCACCTTCAGTGTATTAAACAAGCCAAAGGAAATTCTCCGCTTCTCCCATGTTGAATCGATAGGAAGAAGAAACACTTACTTGTTTCTTGATCGATACGACAAATTTGACAGGATCATAGTAGGTTCCAATGCTTCAACTCGTAACTCCGATTACTAGAACCGAGATAGATTCCACAGTACGAACACACTTGATTTCTTGTTTCAGGAACTGGAGAAGTAGTTTTTGGAAGAACCAGTGCCTATGTTTCTTCTTGCCAATATACGTTTAACGTATATTGGCAGTTGAGAGCAGTTGTCTCCAAGACAACTGCCTCAACTCCCAAGTAAATGGGTTGGGCTGAGTCTAGCCCACATGGGCGACCCAGCCCAAGTCCAACATCTCCCACTCGCCCATGATGGGCTGGACTCTATACTTGCATAAGAAATCATTCATACAGGTGAACGGACTGTGCGACCTGAAGCACACAGATATTGGGAGCTCTAATATAGAAACCTCATACAGGCCATATTAGAGACATCAACCTCAAAATATAATTATTCCCGAAAGTGTACTTATATACCCCAAACATTTTGAATCACACATAATTGAGTATTATTCAATCCCCCAAGAATTCTATACTCAATTCTTGTCACAGAAAATTATCAAACATCAAGGAACTTCAGACTTGATTTCTTCTTCCATAGCTTTACTTCAAAAAGTTTTCACAATTTTCTGTTTGATTTTGCGGTATCTGAAAGGAACTTCAGACTATATGCTATGTTATCAAGGGAAGAAGGATTTGCGCTTGATAGGTTACTCCGATGCTGATTGGGGAGGAGACGTTGATCAGTGCAAATCAACTTCAAGATTTACTTTCTTGCTAAATGATAGTGCAATACTATGGAGTAGCAAAAAGCAATCTTGTGTAGCCTTATCCACTATGGAGGCTGAATACGTAGCTTGTTCCGCAGCAACTCAAGATGCTGTTTGGTTAAAGAGTTTCCTGCAGCACTTAGAAATTGTCAAATCAACATCAGCACTTAGTTGTCTTGGAGACAACTGCTCTCAACTGCCAATATACGTTAAACGTATATTGGCAAGGAGAAACAGAGGCACGGTTTTTTTCCAAAAAAAATCTTCTTCTCCAATTCCTGAAACAAGAAATCAAAGGTGTTCGTCCTGTGATAATTGTGTTTCTAGTTCTCGTAATTAGAATCGGATTGAAGCATTGTGAAACATACTGTGATCCTCAAAAGTTCCCCAAACCGATCAGGATAACAGTGAGTATTCTTGATCCTTCTAAAACTACATTGATATCGGATCGATTGTATGTATGTTTTCATGCTTGATTGTGATGTTTTTATGAGTAGAAACACAATAGAATGCATGATATACCATGAATTTTCATATGAAATCCGAAACTTGTTTCTCTTTTTCAAGTTAGATTCTTTCATGTTTTGATTATGAATTTGGTATAGTTAGAAAGCTCTCTAAATAAGCTTTCCAACGAGTATTTATGCACATTTTTCTGATTGATGTGTGATTTATTATGATTTTTCGAAGTTGATTGATCGAAACTGCCTCAAAGTTTGATTTTCTGGGCACAAATTTCTGGAAAATTATGTTCTTGAACAGTTACAGTCGCGTAGAGACTGTGTGATGATCAAACATCATAATTAAAAACAAACAAAAATTTCAGAAAATGATAAAAAAGATTTGGATAGTTTTTGGGCCAGGATCGGAAAAAATTTGACCGGAAAACGCAAGTAGAAAGCGGCGCGTGAGGCTCACGCGACAAGCGGAGCACTCACGCGCCCAGCCCAAGTCAACCGGGTCAAGGACCCCGGTTTGACCCGGTACAGAACCGCGTGTCGGGTCTGACCCGCGGCAAAATATTTAAAAAAAAAAATTATTAGCGCGCGTGTAGTACACCGCTGGCTCTGATTGGCTGCCTGTTTTTGGCTCGTGTGGGCGCGTGCAACGTGAGAAAATTATTATTTTTTTCCAGATGTATTATTTATTTATTTTCTAATTATTTATGATTTTTCTGGAATTTTTTGAATTTCTGAAAAATTTGGTATATGTTCTAATTAACTAATTAAATGGTTAATTGTGAAAATAATTTGTTATTTGTGATTGTAGTGGCTACAAGGGAACAAATTATACGATTATTGGCATATAAGAAGAGTGAATCGCATACGATTGCTGAGCATATAGATTATATGTTTTATTGGATTCACAATTTGTGGCATCGTGATGTTCATGAGTTCTTTCTTGAGCAACAACTTGAAATTGTGCTCAATGCTCTACCGGATGAATGGGAATTTGTTCGTCAGGCGTTGAAATAACGGTTGAGTTTTATTAACTTCAACACTCTCGCTGATGAGATACTGCTTGAGAGGGAGCGCCAGTATACCATTATGGGTATACATCGAACAGGACGAAGCGCAAGGTCTCTGGAGCCTGCTGCTCGTTTTGTTCCATGGTATGAGGTGTATGAGCTTGGTGAACACGGTGATGATGACACGGATGATGTGATAGCTGATCCTGATTATATGCCTAGGATGTGATATGTAATCTTTCTATTTACAGTATCACATTGTACATATTTCCAGTACATTTGCTTATTTGCTTATGGATATACATATTTGATGTTTTATTTAATTAAAAGCATGTTTCTTTTATGTAATTTATTAATTTAGTTACATTAAATAAGCATGTATGTAAATATTTAAGATAGTGGGAGGTTTTAGGTTGGTAGATTTATGAAATAAATCTTACCTAATAATCAAAATGTTGCGCATGTTTAAATTAAATAATAATAATTGGACTATGCTAACAGAAATTGATTGAATGTGTAACATTACTTTCGTTGCTGTTGCATGTGTTAGATTATTATTAATTAATTTAGAAATTTATGGCGAAACATTGTTTAAATAATTTGAATTGTACAAGATCCTAATTTAAGTAATTGAATCTATATATAGTTGAAATGGCTGCAACAAAAAGCATTGTCGCTGATTTGAACCACGGAGACAAACTGAATGAGAAGAATTACGATGTCTGGCATCGTAAGATTCAGTATCTCCTGGAGGAGCAAGACATTCTGGAATTAATTATACAACCCATGGCTGAACCTGAACAAGGCAACACTGCTCAACATAGGCGTGATATGGAAGCATATCAGGCCTATAAGCGCAAAGATCGTGTGGCTCGCATTTTGATGTTGAGCAGCATGAAGAATGATATGATGCTGCGATTTGAAAGGCATCGTTCAGCTCAAGCAGTTTGGGATGCTGTGAAGCTCCAGTATGGTGGAACTTCAACAACAAGGCTGCGTCAGTTAACCCTCAAGTTTGATGGTTATAAGAAGCGCGAAGATCAGACCATGAGGCAGCATCTGACGGTCATGTCTAACATGATCAGTGAACTGAGGGCTGCTGGGCATGAAATGACTGATGAGCAGCAAGTTCAAGCTGTGATTCGCTATTTGCCAAGAAATTGGGAACACATGCGTGTTAACCTTACCCATAACGACAACATCAAGACATTTGATGAAGTCGCTCGTCATGTTGAGCTTGAGGAAGATCATTTTCTCTCTGAGAAGCCTGATAATGAAGCTTACTTGACTGAGTCCAAATCGCGAGGAGCACAAGGCTCTGGACGCAAAGGAGGAAATGCTTTCCATAAAGGCAAAGGAGGAAATGAAGCTAGTACTAGTGGACACAAGCGCAAGCGTGGGAAACGCGGTGGCAAGAAAGGCAGAAACAACAATTGTTTCAATTGTGGCAAACCTGGTCACTTTGCTCGTGATTGCACTGAGCCAAAGGTATTGTTTGCACAAATTTGTCCCTCTAACTTATATGTTAGTAGTTGTTTAATGCTTGCTGAGACGGTTCCTTATTGGACTGTACACTCAGGAGCAACCGACCACATAACAAGGGACCAAACAAACTTTGTGGAATTTCGTCGAATTCCTAAAGGAAGTAGGAATATTTACATGGGGAACAATGCTTCCGCTGATGTGCTTGGGATCGGTACCTGCAAGCTAGAGCTACGGGGTGGTCGCACACTTTACCTTCATGATGTGCTCTACGCTCATGAAGTTCGACGAAATCTTGTTTCTGTTATTGTCTTATTAGAACTAGGTTTTGAGCTTCAGTTTGTTAAAGGTTGTGTAAAAGTATTTCTGGACAACGTCTATTATGGTTCTGGCTATGTTTTAGATAGATTTATGGTGATGGACACCACTAATATTGTTATTAAAGACAATTCGTCTATCTATGTTATTGGTAATCCAAGTTCTGTTCCTAATACTGCAAGTGTTTTATGGCATGCTCGATTAGGACACATTGGGCAGAATCGATTAAATAGATTGGCACGAGCAGGTCTCTTGGGATCACTCGCCAAAATAGAATTGCCCACATGTGAGCATTGCCTAGCTGGCAAAGCAACTAGATTACCATTTGGCAAAGCCAAAAGAGCCATTAGTCCATTACAGCTTATTCATTCAGACATTTGTGGACCACTGAATGTGAGGGCTAGGCATGGTGCCGACTATTTCATCACTTTTATAGATGATTTCACACGTTTTGGTCACGTTTATTTGATTTCTCATAAGTCTGACGCATTGGATTGCTTCAAACGATATACTAATTTGGTAGAGAATCAATTAACCATGAAGATCAAAACTTTAAGGACCGATCGAGGTTGTGAATATCTATCTGATCAATTTAAAAGTTTTTGTGATGAAAAAGGTATAGCTTGACAGTTAACTATTCCTTATACTCCGCAACAAAATGGAGTTGCGGAAAGGAGGAATAGGACCCTATTAGACATGGTTAGGTCGATGATGGCGCAAGCTAATTTACCTATTTCCTTTTGGGGAGATGCGTTATTAACTGCTGCATACGTTCTTAATCGTGTTCCCTCTAAATCTGTCTCATCCACCCCATATGAATTATGGAATGGCAATAAACCTAATTTAGGAAATTTGCATCCTTGGAGGTGTGCAACTTACATTCATAATAATTCTCATCAATATGGGAAACTTGGTCCTAGGGGGAAGAAGTGTATTTTTATTAGATACTCTGAAACCTCCAAAGGATTTGTTTTCATTGGTGAAAAAGCTGATGGGAGCGTGACAGAACTTGAGTCCCGTGATGTCATTTTCTTAGAAGAGGATTTTCCTGTGAGAGGTGAGGTTAATAAAGATTTTCAATTTTATGAAAATCAAGAAATTGGCGCCCCAACCGCAGTCGAGGGATTAGAGAACACACTTAATCCTCCCGTGGAACGTGGGAGCGACATGGTGCTTGATCCGACTCCTATGGAGCAAGATCATGAGCAATCTCAACCTCATCGAAGCATCCGTGAACGTATCCCACGTCGTCGATTTGAGATTGAGGGGGAAGCATTCATGATTGCCCCACAGGATGATGAAGAGCCACAATCGATAAAAGAGGCTCTATCTGGTCCTAAGGCTAAGGAATGGAGTAAAGCTATGGAAGAATAAATGGAGTCAATGAACGCTAATCAAGTCTGGGACTTGGTTGATCTACCACCAGGGCGAAAATCCATTGGAAATAAATGGATTCTTAAAATTAAACGTAAGGCGGATGGGTCCATAGAAAGATATAAGGCTCGACTAGTAGCAAAAGGCTACACACAAGAAGAGGGAAATGACTATGAAGATACATTCTTACTTGTTGTGAGAATTACTTATGTTCGCCTCGTTCTAGCTATAGTTGCATATATGGACTTAGAATTATTCCAAATTGACGTAAAAACTGCTTTTCTCAATGGAGAACTAGATGAAGAAATCTATATGGATCAACCTTTGGGTTTTGAATCTAAAGGACAAGAGCGCAAAGTTTGCAAGCTCAAAAGATCTATATATGGTCTCAAGCAAGCATCTAGGCAATGGAACATCAAGTTTCATCAAGCAATCCAAAAGGATGGATTTACGATGATGGAAGATGACCATTGTGTGTATTTAAAATGTTCAAGTGATGGTTTTGTAATTTTGTCCTTATATGTCGATGACATTCTAATAGCTGGAAACAACAAAGAGATGATTGATACCACTAAAAAGTGGTTATCGTCAAACTTTGAAATGAAAGACATGGGTGAGGCTAGCTACGTGCTTGGTGTGAAGATCATTAGAGATCGCGCTAAAAGACTTTTGGGTTTATCTCAAGAGACTTACATCAAAAAGATGTTGGAGCGCTATCACATGCAAGATAGCAAGCCGATGGATACCCCTGTTGAGAAGAGTTTGAGCCTAAGTCTTGATATGTGTCCCAAGACTCTAGAAGAGATAGAAAAGATGTCCAGAGTACCTTATGCCACTGCTGTCGGGAGTCTGATGTATGCAATGATGTGCACACGTCCTGACATATGTTATGTTGTTGGTTTGGTCAGCCGATATCAATCAAATCCTGGTCAAAAGCACTGGATGGCAGTCAAGAGGATTTTGCGGTATCTGAAAGGAACTTCAGACTATATGCTATGTTATCAAGGGAAGAAGGATTTGCGCTTGATAGGTTACTCCGATGCTGATTGGGGAGGAGACGTTGATCAGTGCAAATCAACTTCAGGATTTACTTTCTTGCTAAATGATAGTGCAATACTATGGAGTAGCAAAAAGCAATCTTGTGTAGCCTTATCCACTATGGAGGCTGAATACGTAGCTTATTCCGCAGCAACTCAAGATGCTGTTTGGTTAAAGAGTTTCCTGCAGCACTTAGAAATTGTCAAATTAGCATCAGAACCTGTGACAATTTTCTGTGATAATACTGCTGCATTGGCTGTTGCCAAGGATCCTAAATATCATGGAAAAACCAAACACATCAAGAAAAGATATCACTATATTAGAGATGCAATTACTGACAAGGATGTGGTCCTAAAATACATTTCTACAAATGACATGGTGGCAGACCCACTCACCAAGCCTATAGCAAGGGATGTATTTATGAAACATGTAAAATCCCTAGGCATGTGTAGAATGTAATATGCGATTAGGATGCTTGCAGTTTGTTGAATAAATTAAATGTTTTCTACATATTATTCAAAGTTTATTTTACGGTATATACTGTAAGAGTATAGTTGTACAATTCAATAAGGTATGTTGATAGACAAAGATTGGCTCACTCACACGAGCAATCGCCTCTAGCACTTGTCAAGCGAGTAGAGATGAGACTATTTGAGTTATAACGCTCGATTATCTTACTTGAGCGCAGTGGGAGCGAATTTAATTCAAAGTCATCAATTTGGAGTCGCCTTGGTTAAGACCAAGATGGGATTCTTAAATAAGAGAATCGACATGAATGAATCCCCGCCATTCATGAGTCTATATGATAAAAGCCGAGTGTGAAGTTAGTCATCTGACACTTTAGAAGTGAGTAGATGAGAAGTTCAGGTTTGGCGGCTGTGATTTGGTTACAAGACTAAGACTCGTATGGTATATTACCTCTAATGAGGAGAGCAATGACATACATTCTTTGTCTTAAGAATAGAAAAGAGAAGCTCTGCCATAGCATGCATTTCATACTGCATGTGCTAGTCGACCTATTTGGAAGTGAAAGAATGGATCCCTACTTCTTCACTGTGTGAGTCCTAGAGAGATCTAGACATAGATCTCAATACTTTACCCTTTGCAACTTTTGACTATATCATGATGTGATGTATTAATGTTTGCTACCTTAAGGGTGTATCCTATGGTCATGGAATGATTCGACATAAAGGTGCACTCCTAGGAAAGCGAATTAATTCAGATCTAATTGATATGAGGGCAAAAGAAAGAATATTTTTGGCTTTACACCTATTGCTTGTATTCACCGGCCGGGATCATCTCACTCAAAAGAGTTTGATATGATTTAGAATACTTGTAATTGTTGTGATGGATTGAGTATAGAATTCTTGAGGGATTGAATAATACTCAATTATGTGTGATTCAAAATGTTTGGGGTACATAAGTACACTTTCGGGAATAATTATATTTTGAGGTTGATGTCTCTAATATGGCCTGTATGAGGTTTCTATATTAGAGCTCCCAATATCTGTGTGCTTCAGGTCGCACAGTCCGTTCACCTGTATGAATGATTTCTTATGCAAGTATAGAGTCCAGCCCATCATGGGCGAGTGGGAGATGTTGGACTTGGGTTGGGTCGCCCATATGGGCTAGACTCAGCCCAACCCATTTACTTGGGAGTTGAGGCAGTTGTCTTGGAGACAACTGCTCTCAACTGCCAATATACGTTAAACGTATATTGGCAAGGAGAAACAGAGGCACGATTTTTTCCCAAAAAAAATCTTCTTCTCCAGTTCCTGAAACAAGAAATCAAAGGTGTTCGTCCTGTGATAATTGTGTTTCTAGTTCTCGTAATTAGAATCGGATTGAAGCATTGTGAAACATACTGTGATCCTCAAAAGTTCCCCAAACCGATCAGGATAACAGTGAGTATTCTTGATCCTTCTAAAACTGACTGAGTCCTCTCCAATGTAGAAATCCTCAAGAAATCCTCAAGAAAGCGAGATTTCTTGAGGATTTGACTTGAATCTTGGTGGATTTGTGGAGCATAACAAGTTTCAAGAAGGATTCCAAGAAGATTGGGTGATTTGAGGTAAGTTTTCGTGATTTTTCTAAAACTAGGTTTTGTTAGATTTGTCCAAACCTTTGATTGGTTGGTTTAGATTCTTTAGGAACTTGATTATATATATGATTGTGGTTATATATTTAGGTTTGGTTGTTGATTACAAGTAGAGTTACAATTTTGGTGAAGTTTCAAGGATTTGGGAAAATCCTAGAGAGAGAAGGTAAGTTCTCTAAATTGATGATTAATATCATGTTGTTGATGTTAAATAGTGTTATTGCTATAGTTATATGGGTTTGGAATGTTGAATAATTGATAGGTTGGTGAAAGGAGTTGAAACGCTAGTTTTGAGAATTTGGATTGTTGTGTGGTGCTTAATCGAGGTAGGGAAATTCTTGACCCAATTCTCTTTCGTATTGTTTCTTTGCTCCTAAAATATGGTTTATTCCATCATTGGTCCTCTTGCCTTGTGTTCTTACCTTATTGTTCCTAAGGAAGAATGGACTTAGGGTTTATTCATATTTCTCTTCCAAAATGTATATTACATTAACCCATTTACATACTTAATCACTTATTAAGCATGGTTGATCGTTCATGCATCACGAATAGTTATATATATATATAGGTTGAGTACATATATACTGATTGACATGGCATGGAGCATGAATGCCTGAGTATGGACTTGGGTATTCCCTAGGAATTATTTGAAAGGCACATGAGAGGATGGTTGTGTGTCAGGGCATGGGCACCAACCATATGACTTCATGTGAGGCAACACACATAAGGTGTGAGTGAGATGGTGATCTCACAACTGGGTGACTCTCCGGGGTGTTTTGTGGGTGTTTAGCCAACATACATTTGATAAGGTTAGGGAACTAGAATGTGTGTTCAAGGTTGTGATCAAAACATGGTTGGGTAGTCGAGTCTATGAGATTGATGAATGTTTGCCCCAGAAAGAACACTCGGATATTATTATTGTGATATATGACATGAGCATATGGGATATCATTTTGCTGCATGTCCTTTTATTCGGATTCGACATAATTGTTATTTACCCTATTTACCCCTACTGAGCTTCTAGCTCACTCCTTTACCCTTTCCTCCCTATAGGTGAGACTAGTACAAATATTAGTAGTGCAGGTTAGTAGAGACGATGTTGTGGTATAGATGACACTTGGAGGAGGGTAGATTTGGGAATGAGAGAGCTGAGTTTTAATTATTATCACGTTGTTTGTATTTGATAACTTATGTCTTATTGACTGTTGGCACCAGTGGGTGTGCTTTGTGTACAGTTAGAAGGTAATATCTATGATTGTGTCTTTTGAACCAGGGGTGGACTCTGAGTACTGCTTGTGTGATGATTGGGATTGCTTATGATGTTTGATTTGTGAAATCAGTTTGTGCATGCTGTTAGATAGCCTGAGGCCCTACTAGGTTGGGAATTGCATGCTGATAGATGGTTAGATGCCTTGCTAGGTTATGATGTGTTTGTTGTTATTGCTGCGTGTATTCGGGTGGCATCCTCTAATTTACGGGGAGATGCTGATGGACTTTTAATTGATGGATTTTCCCTAGTTGGGTGAACTAGTGTTCGATCCTTAGATGTGAATCACATTGGTAACCTAGGAAGGTGTAGTAAGCACCATGTGACGTTGTCGAATTGAGGCGTCACAGAAAGGTGAATTTGTATCATCATCAGTATCTATGAGAAGTAACTCTAATTTTGCGAGAACATTATGATCTAATTCTAATTCATTAATACATTTATGGACTCGAAAATATTTTGCTATATGTACTGGTGTATTACAACTATAACAAACATGTTTACTTTTAGATTTTTCTTCTTTGGGATTTGGTTTCGGTTTTGTATGGCTCTGGTTTCTATTAAATGGTTTTTGGGTATAGGATTTCCTATAAAATCTAGATATATACTGAGTGGGTGTATGTTTGTGGTGTTTATTAAACCTTTTTTTTGTGTTGAGCAATTTTCTTTATAGCCAAATTGTTTACAAAAAGAGCCTACTTCATTTTTAGATTTATTTGTTCCCCTTTTAATTTTTTCTTTTACTTAATGTCACTAGTTGCCCATGACAAAAAAAATTCCTTGCCTCTCCTATATATACGTCATAAAATAAATCTCGATGATTGATATACAGAAGTGTCTTTACTTTTTTCATTTTCTTAATTTTTGGATTAATTTCAATTATGTGTAATTCTCAAACCTTTAACTTGTTAAAAGCATTAGGTATTTTGGGTGAAATGAAATGCTATCGGGATTTATTCCCTATTTAAAAGAAAAAGATATCGATGGCCATATTTTGGGAATTAAAAAAACTTAAAGCTATGTTTGACATGTGGGTTAAAAGGGATTTATAAAAGTGAACCCTTGTTCGATATTGAGAGAGTTGGGAAGTGTTTTTGTAAGTGAACACTGAGTGTTGAGTGGTGCTCACGCCAAGCAAGAGTTCGGAGGGGTTCAACATGTCTCCCATGGCAGACGAATCCCTCTCAACCCTTTTTGACACCTCTCCCAACCAGGCAAAATTGATAGAAGGGAAAAGAATCATTTTGACCCCTGTACTTATAAAAAAGGGCAAGTAAGCCCCTTAAGTTTAAAATGGATTATATAAGCCCTCGTACTTTTCATGGTGGAGCAAAGAAGCTCTTTTGTCTATATTCCGTCAAAAAGTAAGTTATTTGTCCGTTAACAAGCTTATGTGTTTTTTAAGATTATTTTATACATTCTAAGTTTCATTTTTATTGGTTCAAAGTAATCCTTGTACTTCAAGGTTTGGTCCATTTAAGCCCCTAAAAGTTTTAAGTATAGGGCAAATGAACCCTTCTATTTTGAGAGTGATTAGAGCATAAATAATAGCAAAACAACATCCCTCCACCCCTTATACATTTTCTAACCTTCTCTCTAGCATTCAAAATCTCCTCATCCTCTTCATCAGATTTGTCTTCAGAAATGACTGGCTCTTCTTCTTTAGTGTTGTAATCCCTGTCAGAACTATAATCGATCTACTCCACCATTTCTTCTTCTTGCAAATTGTCAGAACCAGAGCTGACTTTAAAATCGCTAAATCTCAAATCGGTTAACTTTGAACCTATTCTACACAATTGCACGAAGAAGAAGACGAAAAAGAAAAATGACTAATTGGATTTGTTAACCTGAAACCTATTTTATGCAATTGCAAGAATAAGGCAAAAAAAAGACGATCTCATTTGTTAACGGCCACGTAACTCTTGTTTTGACGGAATATAGACGGAAAGACTTTTTTGCTTCAGCATGAGAAATACGAGAGCATGTTTAACCCATTTTAAATTTAAGGGGCTTACTTACCCATTTTTTGATAAGTAGAAGGGCCAAAATGATTGTTTTCCCTTCATAAAATTACAAACATTAGGAAAGCGTCGCATGTGCGATCTGCTCATCTGCCGATCTGCCATTGCAAGTTGAAACTTAGGTATCGTTTGATTTAGGGAATAGAGATAGAATGAAGGGAAAATAGGGAATGAGTCATTCTATTCCTTTATTTCACGTTTCCTCTCAACCTCTATTCTCATTCCACCTAAATTTGGTGGAAATGATACATTTCACATGAAATGAACTATTAAATGACTAAAATGTCCTTTTATTTTAAGATTTTTTTTTCAAATTTTTTTTTTCCTAGAATAATTTTTTTTTCACAGATTTTTTTTTTTGCAGATTTTTTCCTAAATTATTTTTACATATTTTTGAACATATAAAATAATAATATAATAAATAAAATAAAAAACTTTTTCCGAAAATGACACTGACATATCTATTATCTATCTATTATCTATTATCTATCTATCGATTATCTATTATTATTATTACTTATCTATAAATCTGGAAGAAGCGCGCTCTCTGGCGGCGAGTCGCCGTTCTTTCTTGAATCGCGCGACTGCTTCTTCCCCGCAACGTTTCGTACACCAAAACGACGTCGTCCAATCCTCGCTATTCAAACGTCGTCGACGTCATTGCCAACGTCGCCATTTCCAAATCCATCTCGAATTTTTTATATACCCACAACGACGCCGTTCAACTCTCCCTTCATTCACACCTTTCCGACATCGTGAACCCTCATTTCGATGTGTTATGCTCTCTCCTTCATCCCCTGATTTTTGCTCCAGCGAAATCATTGAAGCTTAACTGTGTCCTTCGACATCTTCTCTGAAAGGTTAGTTTTGCGATTCGGGCTGTCTTTTCTTCGCCACGACAAATAGCTTACTAGTGTTTTGATTTATTCCTCAGCTCTGTCTGCCATATGTTCGTTGCTGTGTTTAGTCGCCTCCGCTTGGGAATCTTTACCTGATCGGCGCTCTTTTTCATCTTCAATGTTCGTTGGGTCTTCTTGTTGTGTTGTGCTTCCAGCATCGGTTCCAATGTTTGTTGGGGCTTCTTGCTGTGTTTTGCTCCAGCATCGATTCCTTCTCTTGGCTTTTCTTAAATGAGTCAATAGCTGGTTACTAATATATAAACCTGTGGCGGCGAGGGCACTCTTATTCCAGGTTTATATATTAGTAACCAGCTATTGACTCATTTAAGAAAAGCCAAGAGAAGGAACCGATGCTGGAAGCAAAACACAGCAAGAAGCCCCAATGAACATTGGAACCGATGCTGGAAGCACAACACAACAAGAAGACCCAACGAACATTGAAGATGAAAAAGAGCGCCGATCAGGTAAAGATTCCCAAGCGGAGGCGACTAAACACAGCAACGAACATATGGCAGACAGAGCTGAGGAATAAATCAAAACACTGGTAAGCTATTTGTCGTGGCGAAGAAAAGACAGCCCGAATCGCAAAACTAACCTTTCAGAGAAGATGTCGAAGGACACAGTTAAGCTTCAATGATTTCGCTAGAGCAAAAATCAGGGGATGAAGGAGAGAGCATAACACATCGAAATGAGGGTTCACGATGTCGGAAAGGTGTGAATGAAGGGAGAGTTGAACGGCGTCGTTGTGGGTATATAAAAAATTCGAGATGGATTTGGAAATGGCGACGTTGGCAATGACGTCGACGACGTTTGAATAGCGAGGATTGGACGACGTCGTTTTGGTGTACGAAACGTTGCGGGGAAGAAGCAGTCGCGCGATTCCAGAAAGAATTATGTGAGATGTGTTTGCCAAATGTGGAGATTCAAATTAATTATATGTATGCGTGATGTGTGTAATAAAATGGCTGATAGAGAACGGGGTAGACCCCCGGTGTGGAGAAGTTAAGGAATAACAATTTGGTCTGGCAAGAGGTAGCGGATTCTATAACTTTGGAATAAACTGACATTTAGTCATTTGTTACTATTGTTGACTTTGGGATATATTCGCTTGGAACGTTGATGGGTATAGTTCATGCTTAGATGGTTATTGAATTGTGGAATAAATGATTACTAAGAGGTGCTAGAAACTTGTGAATTGGGTTGTTTCATATGAAATTTATTACTGTTGCCCAAGTGAGTTATGTGATGGAATTGAGTTCCTAGTGTTGACTAGAGATGTGGCTTGGGTTTGCTTAACAATGGTTCAAGGAATTTGGGTTGGTAGCAAACTCCTTAGTATTGTGATAATTTGGAACATGAGTAGTTCTAGGAATTATGTGTTAGTAATGGTAAAAAAAAAAAAATTGGACAGAGTACTTGACTACTTAGGCATGTGATTATGTCTAATTATGTGGCATTGATATGGATGGTGTTGATATGAGGTTTCAGTTGGTTATTCATGTATTTTGCTAACATAGAAGTTGACTAGTAAGTTCCTGCAGAATTCAGAATTCATGAGATTGGGTGAGGAGTTGTTGGTAATACAGAATTCTTGTGCTTTCTTGTCTAATTCTAGCTAGATTGGATAATAGGTATGCCTAAACTGAATTGATTACTGAATGGACAAACCTTTTAATTAATTAGTCGGGATTTAGCAAACAAAGTGTCGAGATGAGTTAAGGAAGTAAGACCATGATTTTGATTTTTTTTTAATTATTAACTTGGAATGTGAGAGATGACACTGTGCTTCTTTATGTAATTGTAGTAGCTTTGCTTAAATGGGTTGTAACTCGTTTCCTATTGTATATGTACGGATTAGATATATACCGCACGTGTGTTGATTGGGGAGTGGGTTATTAGGTTAAGGATATAAGCAGTGTTTTTTAGTGAGTGGTTACATACCAGTTTACTTGGTGTGTCTAACCTCAAATTTAATTTCGGGTATTTTCTTAAGAACAATGGGGTGATATTTGAACTGCTGGAAGTGTTGCATGAGATTCACACATATACAGATATAGTGCTGGACTTATTGTGGTGTAGTGGGTTTCAATTGGTTGTTAATGGGAAATTGAGAACTGATGCTTTGTAATGTTAATGAGGTGTGGAAAGATGGTGACCCCGATTGCTCAGTAGCACTTCCTTGGAGATAAGGCTACTGAGAATTTGCATTGAACTGAAATACATATAAAAATGATTTGTGGGATATCTCAATTACTTGGACTTGGAATTAAGTGGTGCACACAAGTTGGTCCATGTAGCATTGATTATATGGTTTAATGAATGGTGGTAGATATGAAGATTGTTGGAGGGTATTTCATTGAAATTGACATGGTTTAGTAAGTGCGAAGTTGTGCTGGAATTACGCTTAGTTGCGAAGAGATATTAGAGAGTTTGGTGGTATTTATGGTACTGATATATGTCCGACATTTGGGATCAATGAGGAAAAGTGGGTTTAGACAATAGAGTAAAAGGAGGTGTCATATAGGCTCCTTAACGTTGTCTGGCGTGTAGACATTACGAGAAAGGATATATATTGTACAACAGATTATAATCACTACAGTAGGAGGTGCACTATTTTTTTTTACATGGCTTATTTGAGCAAACAACGAAACTAACAAGCGGAGATATTACATGAGGGGTTGTGAGGATGGATACGATTATCACAATTTGTACATGGATCATATAAACAGTACAGGTTGAACGGTGGTTAGGTTCTCTTCTTCCAATAGACATACCGTTGGCATTATTTAGCAGTGATCAAACCATCCAGCCCACTCCTCACTGCTATACGGCTCGGTACGAGGAAGTAACCCAAGATCGTAGTTAGAATCGGTGTTGGGTGGATCAAGAGAATCATGATTTCGGTTGGCTGTACCCGGAGTAACATCCTGACTATTTCCTGGTGGTGTGGTTAGCTGGATTAGGGAATCAAGTCTAGATAAGATTTGATCATAAACCCTCTCTAAGGCTTGGAGCTGCGTCCGAATTTCCGCTAACTCTTGTTGAATGTGCGAATAGTTGCGATGAGATCGAGTATCCATGGGTTGGAATGAGAGATTGGAGGAAGATCTTTTGGAGACTTGATGAGCCTCCTTAGCTTGGGTTTATATAGCTGAGAAGCTCAAATGGATAAGGATTAAATTGTTCATTTAGAAACGTGTCATTATTGGGTGGATTGATGATAAAATGGATAAGGATGGGCTTATCTACCCAGTTTTTGACGTGCCATCATATGGTTATTTTCTCGAGAAAGTGGTTAATGCCAGAGTACGTACCTCAGAAAAATAGGCAAGGAGTGTCCGAGGTTGCTTTTATTTTCGAACTTCGAGACTCTGCCCCCATGTCTTGTTCATGCACCCAGTCCTGCCTATCTTTCTCATTCTCTGGGCTTTCATCATGGGTGAACAGCAGAGGCACGACTTGGTCATTGCAGTTTGTGGAGGTGAGTGGGTACTTCTCTGCTCCATTAATGTTTTAGTTCTTTTATTCGTTACTACTTTTGACCTATATCCGTTTTTGATTTTGTGGCTTCTGTCAGCAGTTGGGTGTATGTCGAAGAGTTTTCGGAAAGAAAGAACATTAGGAGGCGGAGGATTGTGTAGAGTTGATGATGATAGAGGATGAAACCAATTCATGGAGAGTTATGTTCTCGCTTTTGAAGATCACAAGTACTAATTGCAATAACAACCCATCTATCGTTGGGTTCTTCTTTGCAATTGAGGTGTTTTTGGGCTTCTCCTTTCTTTCTTTTCAGTGGGTCATATCGTCTGCTTTTTTCTCTTTTCTTCTGTTGTGATTTTAGTTTGGCTTTGCTCTTCTTCTCCCAAGCTATTTCTTTTTTGTTGTGTTGTTGTATGTTTCTTTTGATGTTTGATTTGGTTGTGCTTTCCTGTCGTTATGTTGGTCTGCTTTCTTCTTTCAATTGCGTTAATTTGTTGGTTTTTCAATTCATAGAGGAAGCTCACCTTTTCATCTCTTATATATATATATATATATATATATATATATTTGATGCTTGGTTATTTTACGAAGAGAGACCATTTTGGAATTTTTTATTTGACGATTCTTTGACTTTTGGACTTGCACAGGCACCCTTCTCTTTTTGGATTTAAAGATAAAGTCTCTGCACAAGCCACTCACATGGTTTGTTTCTTGAGCTATCACCATATACGCAACTTTTTAACCAAAGAAATTTCAATGGGTCTATGTTTGTGGATCGAAAGATGATGATGATTAGAATTTGTTGGGACCAAACCCTTTGTTCTTTCTTTCCCTCCCTCTTTCTTATTATCAATTATTACAAATCCCAGCTCTTGATATGCTTCCTTCCAAAGCACATGTCAATTGATTCATGATCATTTACAGAAGAAGCTTAGCATTTTACTGTTAAAAGAGCACGCCTTTTGTTATCTTTATTAGTTTTAGACATGACTCCGAGAAGGACATTTTAATTGTTTAATAGCGGAATTCAATCTGATTAACATATCATTTTATTGTTTAATGTTTGCCTGCTTTTATTTCCTTCCATTTAGGTGATTGGGGATTGGAATTTGGAAATCTTCTGTTGGACTATCAGGTATCATACTGTATTTTTTGAAGATAAAAAACCACTTGCTCTGTTATCAACCTTTTTCAGGCTATATTTATTTGTTCCTCTTCCTGCAGGGTGTTTTAGTTGCACTTCATCTACTTTACTCTGCTTCTTTTTTGTGTGACCTTCTACGGTGCCTAAATATTTTTCAGGTGAAGTACTCCAAGTTTTTTGAGTCCTTTGGCGCAAATATTAATTTTTATGCTTCACAATTTGTTCTCATTATATCCCATATTTTTTATTTCTTGCTGCAATAGTTGTCACATTTTCAACAATACTATCTGTAAACGGTGAAATTGTTGTGGTAGTAGCGGAGTTACAACCTTCAGGTAAATTAGTACCACAATACCCTCTATATGTGACACAACTTCTTTCGAATGTCTAAAATTCGATGATTCTAAATGCATTTATTCTTGCAAAAAATTGCACGATTTTATGGTTTAATCTACAGTTATTTGAATTATATCATGTTCGCTTCAAGTTGAGGACTGCAATTTGGATTGAATTTTGTAGATTGTGGTTTATGGCACTTGACTATTCTTTTAAGCACTGCAAATCTGCTCTACAATTTTACTTTGTTGAATTGATGGGACAATTTTCCCAAATAAAGACGTAGTTGATGTTTTTATACATGTAGGCGTGCTGTCCTTGCTCTATTGGATGCCCTTTAGCTCTTCACACCTTCAATGTTTTAAGCTAACATGTGCAATCATCAAAAGGTCAGTTGCTGTGTTTCCTCCCTTTTCAGTAGTCTCGATAATTTTTCGGCCACCTCTCTCATATGTCATCTATCAGTTAGATAAATGGTATCATGTTAAGGAAAAAATATGAAGAAGGTTTTTGGAGGTCTTTCTTTTATTTTTGTACTGTACACTTAGCATATATACTGATGTGGAAAACAAATGTTTGGATCTTTATTATTTTCCCCTCTAAAAGGTTTAGTATACATAGTTCATTGCCTTTTGTTGTGCTATATAGATCTTCCAGACCACAGTTTTAGTTCAACCTGCAAATTTGTGCTATACGGAGGAATCGCACCCTTAGAATTCCAGTTGCAGGCATCTTTATAGACTGATTTATCTCATAAAACAAGGTCTGCTGTTTATTTGTTCATAAGTTTCTTTTGGTTTTCTCCCCCAAACTGCTTAATATGCATCAATATGTCGAGTGTCTACCAAATTTTCACATATTTGTACACTGAATTTTCATCATTGTCTTAGAATAATTGAAATGATTTATTTTTCGTCACTCAATAATTTGGCTTGAAAAATATGCCTATTATGCAAATAATAATTGAAGGGTTTTGTAGCCTATATTACACAATGAATATGACTATGAGGCTCTTTTAACTTTGTTGGGCTTCAGATTGTCCAAGTGCAAATTATTTTACATTGAGTAATCTTTGGATTTTGGGTTTTGCAGGTTGAAGATATAGTTGTTGGCATGGCGGACAAGAGAGCTTATTACATATTTGTCCCAATGTCTGGAACTGCCTAAAACACACATCACTGTCCTAGCTACCTTTTGAATCCAGGTTTGTCCTACATGGCTGATCTCCTGCATTCCTTTAAATGCATCTCCTGTGACATATAAGCTATACAGTTTATGCAAAAAAAATAAATTATGTGGACAATTATTTGTTTTCCCAGGTGTCCTGGATCTCTAAATTAAGTACTATGTTTTACAAGTTGAGGAATGTACTGTCATTTTCATTGATCCAAAACTCCATAGTTTAAGTTTTTTTTTGTAATTTTTTTTATCTCTGCAGACTGAGTCAGACCTTTGCTTCTCTTTTATTGAGAAATTCTCTATTCTAGATACAATTATAGAGGATTGATGTCGAGAGAGACAAATTTGAGTTTTCTTCTTTTCAATCCTGTATATATGATTTCTTTGCCACTTTTTCACCTTGATAGCAAAACCATCAAGGTTATTGAAGCAATTTTGTGATAGTTCAAGTTCCTTTCTTGATGTTTTGGTTTCATAATCAAACGGTTGATAAAGAGATCAAAATTCAAAAATCACAACCAACTAACCAAGCAATGATGGGTCAAGGAGAAGTAGTTAAGAGTAGAAGCAAAACTCAAGTTGAGGTTCAAGCATCTCTTTCTCGATGATTGTATTTCAATTACATATTGATTTGAAGTATGTGAATCAAATTTGGGTAATTATGGGAAGGAGGATAGATATTACTGTTAAAGGCCAAAAGTTAGGAGAGAAGAAGCACACAGAGCAGAGTATGTGCAGAGGCTGCTGTACATTATTCTGCAGTCGGAGTCCGATGAGAAGCCTGTGGAGGAGAAGCAAGAGTCACACTCTGGCAAAGGAGGATCAAAAAAAGGGGGAATGGGTCTGCCAAGAAAGTGAGTGAAGGTGGACATGGTAGTTAGGTTAGTAGTAATCAGTCAGTCAATTGTAGTTTTCTCTATTGCTGCCCTAATGATGGAACTCCGAATATTTTTATTTATTACTTTCCCTAAGAAAGCTTGGAAAATTGTTTACTGGAAGTTGATGATTGAAAGTTATTGAAGCCCAACATTGTTCGTTGTGATGTTGTGCTTTCTTGAAGAAAGTATAGTAATTATTAGCTTCAGATTTCTACAACTTTCGACTTGGAATTATGTCATTTATATCCTTTGATACATTATTGAAAAGCATTTTAGACAAAACAATTATGTTCATTCTTTCACCAAAGCCATCTACCATGAACTGGATTCCATTAACTACTGATATCAGGTCAGCGCTTTGACATTCAATCGATTCCACAACTATAGATTCTCCTCAATTTTTATGTTCACAGCTATAGATTCTCCCCTTTTTCCCCTTTTATTCACTGGTAAAAAAAATGATAACCTTACTAGATTTGTGTAGTATCCTATTCTGAAACATTTGCTCATCAAGTCAGTTCTATTTTGTAGGATACCTTGATATTTCATTTTTAATTAATTACATGGACTTTTGGTGAATAATGAGATGTGAACTGTAATTTTTTATTATTATAATAATAAGTCTTTCATTATATATTATCTATATTCTATACTTCAATTCTAGCAGAGTTTACCCCATAAAATGCTTCAATAATAAAATGCCTACCCCACAGCAACGCGCGGTAAGACCTAGCACTGAAAAGCAACACGAGAAGACATGGCTTTATGTTCTTGGTAGCTGTAAATTCAAGGTGGAATGATTAGTGTACATGTTTTTCTGTAATATACAGATGGCTATGTTCAATCAAGGTTATCTATCATTGGTAGTTAGTAACTTCAAAACTAAGATCCCCAAATATCTGCAATTTGTTGTGTAGGATCACTTCAAAAAAAATGACAATAATATCAAGAAAGTTTTCGATTTCGTTGGCTCTTTTTGTTATTGGGAATTGGAATTTTGACAGCAACGGTTTCTTCAGCAATACCCTTTTCTACATATCTCACCTCTTGATCTTTGAAAATCAATTGAAGATAATACTTTTTCTACATCAAGGAATTCGTTTAAAATGTGTGTACTTTAGGATTCTTCTCATGACCATTTAGGTTGTTGCTATATATCACTACACATGGTTGCCTATTGAAAGGAATTAATGTATAGTAACCATTATGTAATTAGCCATTTGGTTAATATTTGTCATCCTTGATGGCTTTTTAGGTCTTACAGTGACTATCAAGCAAAGTATATTCTTCTTGAGTTATCTATCATTTGAGCTTAGTTCTAATTCTCTTTGTTTGTTGCATGACTTTTTAAATGCTGCATTATGAAATCAAAATAAGTCCATGCAAGTCTGGTATTATAAGCTAGCTAACTACCTATCATTTGTTAATGATTTAGTTTTCTGATGACCTTGGCTGTTTGTTTGTGCCCTTAAATCTCATGAAATTATGACTTTCTAACGAAACTCTGAAGTTTATGTGGCTAATAGTATATTGTCCTTATAGAATAGGCTCGACTTATGTCCTGTGACAATTTGTTTGCTATTTTTGGCCTAGGCTAGCTTCGATAAATTGGTAGTTGCTATGAATTGTTACCACTGGCATGACTCGCCAGTTGTTTGATTGGTAAGAGTGAATATTCATGCCAAACACTTGCGCCAAAATAAAAGTCAACAGTAAACATCGCACAAAAATTCAACACTATCGAGTTTACACTTTGGACCCACCGCAAAGCGTGGGCCCCACCCTAATATTAATAAAGAATAAAATGAATAAAATATATATTTTATTCTCATTTTCAAAATTATATTTATGTATATGAAATGTAAGAATTAAATTGTCATTACCAGTTGAACCATTTTACAGAGATACGATTCCTTAGCCAAAGAAACAATGAAACCCTAGCAAGAAGGAGCCTCCTCTCAGTCTTACACTCTCGGGCCTCTCCTTCATCAGTGATTCAGTCCGTCTCTTCAGGCCTTCGGCGACTGCGAATTCTCCGACTCACCGCCACACCACCTATCACCATCACTATCACCATCACCGCTACACCGCTTCTCTGTCTCTATTATACGTTCAAACTTCCTTCGATTCGTCGGTAAGCTTTTCAGAGGTTCAATTTCAGTCGATTTTGATGAATTTTTGCCACCCCTCTTAACACTGTCTCAATACACGGCTTCTAGGTCCCATATCTTCCATCATCCTTCCGTTCGGAGTAATTATCGAGTTCGAGCCTTCTGCCTTCAGGTATGTGTTCTTAAAGAAACATTTTGTTTTGGTCTTTGGCTCTGTTAATTCAATCTCTGTTTGGGTGAGTTGTGAGAAATATGTGTTTCATTTGCTAGAAATTGATACTAGTGCTTGGCTGGAGATAATATGGTGGCAGGGAGTCAAATGTTAGTGATATTAGACTTTCCTTTTGAGTTTGGTTTGAGTTGGATATATATGCTTCATTGGGTATTCTTTTGACATGATTTAGGTACATTCCTCAGCTATTACTGATTCACATGTGTCAAACACGTCAGAGCCTCTTCTACACTCTTCCACTTCAATCCAGGAGCCTGCTATTTCTCGTGACTGACGTAAGAATCAAAGATGCACGGTTTGCTAATTATTATTATATAATTTTAATTAATTAGAAATTTTAATTTAAACTGATATTGACTTTTAATTCAAATTTAGCCACGGTTTTTTAAACAATGTAACAAATTGATAGCTTCCGCCATCTGCGGATATATATATATATATATATATTTGATGTAGTCGCGGTTATAGAGCCACGGTATACTTTACCAGTGGTCTGAAAACCGCAGAATCATTAAAACTTAGAGCTGTGGTCAAATGATAATATTCCCAGGCTTTTTAGAACCGTGACAATAGATTGTCACTCAGCAGCGGTCACGTTTTATTGTACCAGCGGCCACTAAAACCGCAGGTATGAGCTTCTGACACTCGTTTAACAAATGAACTACTTTACATGTTACATGCTTAGACACCACTACCACATACGAATGGAACGGCATGGGCCCTAAGGATTGGGGTGTTTAATAGCTGCTATGTATATACATATATAACAATTTGGGCAACTGAAGGAAAAATTGAAACTTAAAATAATTGGAACTCCTTGATTGATTAAGAGTTAAAAAAAAGCCTACGAAAAAAAGGTGCATGTTTTTTAAGATTCTTTATTGTTTTTTTTTTTGTAGGGATATGTTTTTCTTGACAGACTGCTAGAAAAGTGAAGGGAAGAACACAACAGAGTCGCATATTGCAATCACAATGGCAAGGAACATTAATTTTGTCCACAAAATTCCACTCTCTCCCCTAATCAAACATCCTATCTTATTCTCCTATAGTTGCTCCTCCCGATCCCAATATCGGACAGAAGTCGTTGATGACAAATCCCTGAACTTGCTGGACCAAGAACGCCATGAACAAGTTCTCAAGCTTCGAGTTCTCCTCCAACAGGACCGCACAGATACTGCACATAGGCTGCTTCTCTCCCTCATTCAGACAAAATCAGTATTTTCTTCACCCTCTGATCTCTTCTCTCTTTTCTCTTTGTCCGCACCCTCCTTGAAACCTGCTTTCTCTAGTATGGTCCTCTCCGTTTGTTGTGAGGCAAAGATGCTCCCTGAAGCAACTAAAGTCTACGACTTGATCAGAAATGATGGTATGCTTCCTTCTTTACCTTCTATGAAGTTGTTTCTTGAATATCTGGTGGATTCAAAGCAGTTTCATAAAACTCTTAATCTGTTTGAGGAGATTGTGGCATCTGGGTTCGGGGCCCATAGCTTTGTGTATGGGAAAGCGGCGCAGGCTGCTGTCAAGTTAGGGGACTTGAAAAGGGCCAACGAGCTGGTTGATGACATGAAAAGGAGAGGACTTAGTCCGACTGTATTTATTTACAATGTACTAATTGGTGGGTTATGCAAAGAGAGGAATATGAGAGATGCAGGGAAGAAGTTCAAGGAAATGTGTGAGAGGAAGGTAGTTGCCAACCGGGTTACTTATAATACCCTCATTGATGGGTATTGTAAAGTTGGGGATGTAGAGGAGGCATTTAAGGTGAGGGAAAGGATGAGGGAAGAGAATGTGGAGCCAAATATTGTCACCTTAAATTCCTTGCTTGGTTCTCTTTGTCGGGTGGGGAGGATGGGGGAAGCCAAAAGTGTAGTGCACGAGATGGAAGCACATGGGTTTATGCCTGATGGCTTTACCTATAGTATCCTTTTGGATGGACATTCGAGATGCAGAGATAGTGAAGGTGCAATTGCCTTGTATGAGGAAGCATCTAGGAAAGGAGTTATGATTAATAATTACACAGCTAGCATTTTGCTCAGTTCCTTCTGTAAGGCAGGGAAGGTTGAAAAGGCAGAGGAAGTTTTGAAGCAACTTATGGAAAATGGGTTTGTTCCGGATGAGGTGATCTATAGCATAATTGTGAATGGGTATTGTCGAAGAGGTACTATGAGCAAAGCCATTGAAACTATTGAAGCAATGGAAGTTCGAGGGTTGAAGCCCAATGGCATTACTTTCAATCCTCTGATCTCCAAGTTTTGTGAAATGAGAAAGATAGATGAGGCTGAGGACTGGGCAAGGAAGATGAAAGAGAAGGGAATTGCTTGGAATGTGGAGACGTACAACATCCTGATCAGCGGTTATGGAAGGCTGTGCTGTTTTGATAAATGTTTCCAGATTCTTGAAGTTATGGAAAATAGTGGAATAAAGCCAAATGTGATAAGTTATGGTTCTTTGATTCATTCTTTGTCCAAGGATGGTAAGGTTCTTGAGGCTGAAATACTCCTCAGGGATATGGTGGGGAGAGGGATTTTTCCAAATGCTCAAATATATAATATGCTTATAGATGGTTTTTGCATGATGGGTAGATTGCAAGATGCATTTAGGTTCCTGGACGAGATGGTGGGAAGTGAAATAGATCCCACAATTGTAACTTACAATGTACTCATTCGTGGGCTCTGTAAATTGGGAAGGGTAACAGAAGCTGAAGACTTGTTTCTCCAAATTAAAAGCAGGGGTTTAATTCCTGATGTATTCACGTACAATTCCTTAATCTCAGCATATTCTAATGCAGGAATATTCCAGAAATGTCTTGATTTATATGAGACGATGAAGGAAAAAGGAATCACACCTACTCTTCACACATATCATCCTCTGATTAGTCGATTTGGGAAGGAAAGAATGGCGGTTGTGGAGAAATTAGTTGATGAAATGCTAAAGATGGGTTTGGCTCCTAATAGAGTTGTCTATAATGCTCTTATAAGTTGTTATGTAGAGCATGGAGATGTTCAAAAATCATTTGCTTTGCACAAGGAGATGGTCGACCAGGGAATACATCCTGACAAGATGACCTATGACAGCCTGATCATGGGGCATCTCAAGGAAGGGAGGCTGTCTGAAGTAAGGAATATTGTGAGTGATATGAAGGCTAGAGGATTGTTTCCTAAAGCTGATACTTACAACATACTGGTTAAGGGACATTGCGAGCTAAAAGATTTTGGTGCGGCGTATGCTTGGTATAGAGAAATGTTTGAGAATGGTTTCCTCCCAAATGTCTGCATTTGTGATGATCTTTCTGCTGGTCTTCGACACCAAGGGAAATTTCAAGAAGCTGACATTGTTTGCTTAGAAATGACTGCCAAGGGAATGAATGATTCAGTGGTAAATAAGGATTTATCTTAGGTTGCCAAAATATGACAGCAATTGGAATTCTCTCCTCAAATTGAATTAGTTTGTTATCATGGAGTCGATTTGTTTACGAGTTCCTTTAGAATATGGTATTGTTATATTATCCCAGTCTTTTAAGTTATCACCTACATTTATGGGTGGTAGTCTCACCCTAACATTTCTGTTAATTGTGAAAGTTATTATAAATTGTAACTTTATTGGTGAACGTCTCTCCTTCTCTGACATGCAAGTGACGCTCTTTTGGAGAATTATTTTTACCTTTGTTTACATTATGAGTAAAAAGCCAAGTACACACAAACCCCACAAATAATATTATTTAGGGCTGAACATATAATATTTTTCATTTCCATATATCATCCGTCAATCAACAAACCCCACAAATAGGAAAAATATTTCATGTCATCAAATTTCTAACAGACCAAATGGAGATTTACTAAGTTATAAGCATTGATTATATAATCCTCAATGAACTCATATTTATGCATGCTTACACATAATGTCACGCGTTAATTATCATTCGGAAAAAAAATGAAATCCATGTTGCAGGCGTGCCTCCAAGGAAAAGACAATAACATGCTCAGTTGCTCTCATTGTTTCTGAGATATGCCAATGGTATCGCGAAATGCCTCCAGTCTGCTGTGTAGGTAGCAGAACATGTGTAGGGACAAAGCTAATAATTAAGCTGAGGACTGTAAGCGTTTTCAACTGCAAAAACAAAAGGAACATCAACACAGCTCGTCAATAGTTTCCTATCTTTTATTACTTGGAAAGGACAGAGTGTATAAAAGCTTCCACCCAATTCGCAATCAAATATTTTTCAACACGACAACAGAACTTCATGTCTATACACCTCTTAAAACACTAATTGGTAATGTACCAAACTTGTTAAGGGTAAAGACCAACTTGATCGTAGATTTCATTCTCTTTATCTCTGCAGGAAAAATCCTCCTCGGCTTCAACATTTGTACGGAGATGAGCAGAAGAGAAATCCTTCTTTGACTTGTCCAGAACATAAGAAATTATTTATGTTCCACAATGAGTCATGCCTACAACTTAATTTCTTCTTTTTTTTGCATGTTTGCAAATGCTTGCACCTAGCATATAGGAATAGCTAGTATTATGTGGAAACTAACACGGGGCCACTTAAAGAACACTCTTTAAGAATTTTGTTTCACAATTAAAGTACAAAATGCAGGAAAGGACTTGTAGACAATAACTCAAGTACAAAATGCTGGGAAAGGTTGTGCTTAATTCCTACAGAAACTGCCGACATTTGGATCGGTAAAAGGTTGACTATGCAAGACTTGCTTGCACTACCAAGAACTAACATTTACAAGCACAAGGATTCGAGTTTGAGCATGTATACCATACGAGTTTGGCCAGCAACATTCAATGGCTCAACATCTAGGCGGTTAGACTAGGCAGTTAGACAATCTTATCATTAAGGAATAGGTTTGCACTTCTCGGTGTTCATGACCAATATCTCCAGAACTAGAATTTCTATTCTCTATTATTCATCTTTTAATCTAATCGTATGCACCCCAAAAAAACGCAGATGAAATGAAATGATATCATCCTATAGTTGCAATGTAAAAAATAAAATTCTCCACCATAGTTCGACACGGATTCATTGCCCATTTTGACGAGTCCGTGCTTCCTAGAGAATGGCTAATGAGGAAGGAAATTTTTTTATCAGTTTCTGCAAGAATAAAAATTCTCCAATGCATCTTATTGATGACTCTACAGTATGACAAAATCACTAACTTCAACGGAGCTTTTTGAATCTCAGCAATTCACCCTCTCAAAGACAAATGCTAAATCTAGGTTCTGATTAAAGAGAGCAGATCCAACAAAATCTTCACCTGCAAGGGCAAAACCACTGAAGCAAATTGAATAACCTCCTGTTATTCCATGACCACAAAGATTATTGCCAAAATCAATCTAGTCTTTCATGTCAAAAATCTAAGTTCAAGCATCTTTGCTCTTTCTACTTCTCATCTAGCTGAAACATATGCAACCTTGAACAGATAGAGCTTAATCCAATACTTCATTTTGTAACACCATACTTTACCTAAAACATCATCATAAGGTTGCTTGTGTTCACAGACTATAAGGGAATCTATTGAAACTCCCTGAACCCATGTTCTGAAACCCAAAATCAGGAGAAATGCACAAGACTGTGTTGGAAAAGAAGAAACCAAAAGACGTTAATCGAGGTTCTTAACAAAGAGCTACATCCTCTCTTTTATCAAGCTAAATAGACAAAGGCATTGTGATCGATGATCTACACATTCAGAGCCTCTCAAAATTTCTAAAAGCCAACATTATTCTAAAAGATTATAATATTAAAACTGCCATGTGTATTGATTTAGTGTAATTATTGTCCATGACAGCGACGTAGAGCCTCAAAATGATCTACAAATTCAGATTCTTTCAAAATATCTAAAACCTAATATATTATTCTTAAAGATTAGAATGTTAAAAGAACTGATTATGAGAGGTTATCCAACACCACAATCTTCTCCTATCAGCATAACTATCAAAAGCATAAATAAAAGCAGCTGGAAAGAAGAAGTTCCAACTGCTGCCGTTACATGACAACATAACCAGTGATCGCTGTCGCCAACTTTAATAAAACATATAAGCTATAATCTTTTGAATGGTAACTCAATTTTCAGATGCTTACAAGTTAGTAGCATACTGTCTCTTTATTTTTTGAAAAGAAAAGCATACTCTCAGAAGGTTGAAGTCACAGCTTTAACTTTGGTCTCAACCACGCATAACCATAAAGCTTGTCTATCTCAACGTTTAAAATAATTGTTTGTTTATTGACAAGCCTGTTGCATCACAAAATTCTTTGAGCATCAGAGGTATGGAAAGTTGGCCTAATTGCACCCAAGAGGATAACGAATTAGCAGAGTAGCAACTAGCAAGGGATCAATGCAAAAAGGAAAGTGAAAATTAATAGTAAAATCAGTGGCTGGTACAGAGGAAAGTAATAGGATCAAATGAAGTTCTTCCATTCATAATCCAAAAAAAGTATCTGTCGAGTTGCTTGATACAACAACCAAGGATGCACCAGTTTTCCCAGGATTTCAAAAGGGTACACTTAGAACACCATAAGAGTTAAATGAAAGAAGTCCCCTTTCACCCTTGCTGAGGTCTATCCTAAAATCCTAGAAGACAAGTTAGCCGTACCCATACCATCTAAACACCAATCTTTATTGGTACTAACAAGGTAACTGTATCATGCTATCATTGGATAAGTTCTTCACTAACCGAAACAAGAGTATATGATTTTACAGATATGTGTAATTCAAAGCCACACCACACTACCAACTCATTTTGACTGTGAGAGGTTATACAATACCACTTTACAAACAAATATCAACCAGCAGTTCATGGTAATTGGTAAATAACAAAAGATTAACATCTTGGTTTGCTTACTAGTTAGCCACAGGTACAGAGCTTATATCTCTAGAGTCAAGACCACTTAAAACACTATATAGTAGTTTACCTAATCTAGTAAAGGGTAAGACCTAGTGTCAAGACATGTGTTAAAGACTCAGGTTAACAATGTTGTCGTTCTAGAGGTTTCTTAGTTCTTTGATCTTTGACATCTGTACGGCTGTGATCATTGTATTATTAGGGTTCTCTAGATTGTGTATTTAAACCCTGCTGTATTGCACTTGTAAATAATTATTATACAAAATACTACTTTGTCGCCGCATCTCTTTGTTTTAACTTGGTATCGGAGCGAATGGCCACCGACTCTACCGGAGCTGCTGTTAGCGCTACAGGTACGGCCTCAAGGAACGATCAAACGCAGATCAGTGCCCCACTCGTGCTTACAAGCACAGATGCACCAATATATCCTTTTCTGAGCAAAAGCCTCTCAGGTTCCTCTCTTGGAAACCACTGTTCCGTGAAACTCACTCATGAGAACTATCTTCTATGGAAGAGCATGATTCTTCCAGTCATCAAGGGCAATCGCCTAGAAGGCTTTATTACTGGCACCAAGATCTGCCCACCAAAGCATCTTACTACCACTGCCACTGGTGAGTCCTCGTCGTCTACTACCTTGAACCCAGATTATGAAAACTGGGTTGCCCAAGATCAGCTTCTCTTGGGTTGGCTCTATAATTCCCTTGATACTGAAATTGCCTCTGAAGTTCTGGGCCATGATACTTCCCAGAGCTTGTGGGAAGCATTGCAATCCTTATTTGGCGTTCAAACCCGGTCTAATATTATTTTCTTCAAGAAGGAGCTTCGGCACATGCAAAAAGGGGGCTTAACAATGAGTGAATATCTTAAGGTCATGAAACGATTAGCTGATAATTTGGCACTAGCAGGTGCACCGGTGGACCATAATGATTTGGTCTCACAAGTTCTAGCCGGTTTGGATTCAATGGAGTATAACCCAGTTGTGTGTCAATTGCTTGAGAAAGATCAAGTGAGCTGGATTGAACTGCAATCAACTCTCCTCAGTTACGAGAAGAGACTTGAGCAACTCAATGGAGGCAATAATCAACGTGGTCGTGGTGGCCGATATGGTCGACGAGGAGGACGAAATGGTAACAACAATAGACCCACTTGTCAACTCTGTGGTAAAACAGGCCATACTGCTGCTGTTTGCTATTTTCGTTTTGACAACAAATACATGGGTAATCCTCCAGAGCAAGGACAGTTAAGGAGTGGTCCAGACCAGCAATCCAGAAATTCACAACATTCTGCCTTCATTACCTCTCCTGACATTACCACAGACCCAGCTTGGATTGCGGATAGTGGTGCTAGTAGCCATGTTACAGGTGACTCAAATTCTCTTACTCAACGAACTGAGTTTCAAGGTGAGGAAAAACTTATTGTTGGTAATGGCACTGCACTGCCTATTGCTCATGTTGGTTCTACTAATTTGGTTACTGCCAATAATCATGTTCTGAAGCTGCATAACATACTGCATGTTCCAGACATTAAGAAAAATTTGTTAAGTATTTCTCAGCTTACATCTCATAATAATGTAGTTGTGATTTTTACTTCTCTTGGTTGTTTTGTTAAGGATCTACTCACGGGGGTGACACTGCTCCATGGGAAACTTAAGGACGGACTCTATCACCTTGACATGCCCGCTGTCCTCAATCACTGCACAACCAAAAATGCCTCCAACTCATCCCAAGTTCAAGACTATCTTTGTAATCTTGTGTCCTTTAATTCCAAGAAAACTGAGTCTGCGAACTCAATTCCTTTTTTAGAGGTTTGGCATAGGAGATTAGGCCATCCCTCTCAGAAAACTTTATCCTTTGTTCTGAAAAACTGTAATGAGAAATCTGACCCTCGTTTGAAATCTGACCCTAGTTTACATCCTTTTTTTTGTGATGCCTGTCAACTTGGGAAGTCTCATTCACTTCCATATCCAATATCACATTCTCGGGCTGCCAATGTTCTCGATCTTATTCATACAGACTTATGGGGCCCCGCTCCTGTCCCATCCACCTCTGGCTATCGCTATTACATACTTTTTCTAGATGATTATAGTCGATTCACATGGGTTTATCCCTTAAAGTTCAAATCTGAGGCACTAAATACTTTCATTCATTTTAAACACTTAGTTGAAAAACAGTTTGACAGGTCCATCAAATGTATTCAATCTGATATGGGTGGGGAATTTACAAGTTTTTCTACCTTTGTCACTAACCATGGGATAGCTGTTAGATACTCTTGTCCTCATACTTCTGCCCAGAATGGTCGGGCAGAACGTAAACATCGCCATATCACCGAAACTGGTTTAACCTTGTTAGCTCAAGCACATCTGCCACAAAAATACTGGTGGGACTCTTTCCAAACAGCAACCTTTCTTATTAACCGTCTTCCAACTTTGGTCTTAAACAATTCCACTCCCCTGACTCAATTATCTGGTAAACTTCCCAATTATCAAGCTCTTAAAATTTTTGGATGTGCTTGTTTTCCTTGTCTTAGGCCTTATCAATCTCATAAGTTTAGTTTCCATTCCATCAAATGTGTTTTTCTAGGATACAGTGAGTCTCATAAGGGTTATAAATGTCTCAGTCCCAATGGAAGGATATACATTTCTCGTCATGTGGACTTTAATGAGAATGATTTTCCTTTTCACAGTGGTGTTTTTCACACCAAAAAGATCTCATCTGAGACTCTTATTTCTCCATCCGATTGGTGTCTCTCATCAACACCACCTCCCATCACCTCACTTTCCGTTACACCTTCTCATTCTCGGGTGTCAAGTTTGGATGGGTCTCCTCAACAATCTCATGGTGCTCTGCACACTCCTGTGAGTCCCTTGTCAACTCAACCACGTGAAGAAAAATTCACTACGTGCACTCCTGATAAGTCCCAAGCTGTCAGCGATTCCACTACGTGTACTCCTGATAAGTCCCAAGCTGCCAGCGATTCCTCTACTCCTACTGATGATATTACATCTTCTGCGCCAACCCCGATTCCCAGTTCTTCTCATGATCCTCTTATCTGTGATCAACATGATCTGGATCCCAAGGACAATACTGGCACTAAACCACGTACTCGAGCTCAGAGTGGGATTCATAAACCCAAACAGTATTCTTCTGATTATCATCTTTATCATGTCTCAGCAGGTGAAATTATTCCAGTTGAGCCAGCAAATGTCAAAGAAGCTCTTCAATCCAAGCTATGGAAAACAGCCATGGAAGATGAGTTCAAAGCTCTCCAAAATAACAACACCTGGGAGCTGGTCCCATATTCTTCTGCTTACAATATTGTTGGAAATAGATGGGTTTATAAGGTCAAATTAAATGCTGATGGCAGCTTTCAATGTTGTAAGGCAAGACTTGTTGCCAAGGGGTTTCATCAAACCCCCGGAGTTGACTACGTCGAGACTTTTAGTCCTGTTGTTAAGGCTTCCACAATCCGAATTATTCTTACAATTGCTGTATCCAAGAACTGGACTGTGCGACAACTTGATGTGAACAATACGTTTCTCAATGGGACACTTCAAGAAACAGTATATATGGCTCAACCTCCACGTTTTGTGGATACTCGACGACCCACCTATGTTTGCCGACTCAAGAAGGCACTATACGGTCTCAAGCAAGCTCCTCGAGCTTGGTATGAGAAACTAAAACACGTTCTACTTGGCTGGGGTTTTAGGAATTCAAAGTGTGACTTGTCTCTCTTTTTCTTCAAGAAGGGTCTTCTGATCATATTCGTCCTTATCTATGTTGATGACATGATTGTGACAGGGAACCAGTCACCAGCCTTACAAAAATTTATTCACAAATTGAATGCTCAGTTTGCTCTCAAAGATATGGGTGCTCTTCATCACTTTCTTGGTATAGAAGTTAAGAGGGATGTGACTGGCATGTATTTGACACAGTCTAAATATATTGCAGATCTTTTGTGCAAGACAGGTATGAATAATCTGAAGCCGTGTATTACTCCTGCTGCTATTGGTAAACATTTCTTGTCCACCGATGGAGAGCTCATGAGAAATCCCACTCTATATCGCAGCACTTTGGGGGCTCTTCAATACTTAGTTAATACTCGTCCTGACATTGCTTATGTGGTAAATAAATTGAGCCAGTTTATGCAGCATCCTACTATCATTCATTGGCAAGGTGTCAAGCGTGTTCTCAGATATTTAATGGGAACACAAGATATGGGGCTTCATATCAAGCCGTGTGAAAGACTTGCTTTATTTGGTTTTTCTGATGCAGATTGGGCGTGTTCTCCTGAGGATCGGAAATCAGTTGCTGGTTACTGTATTTACCTTGGAGACACACTGGTTTCATGGTCTTCTAAAAAGCAGTCAGTTGTGGCTCGATCCAGTACTGAATCAGAATATAGAGCTCTTGCCAATGTGGCATGTGAACTTCAATGGATCAAATTTTTGTTGCAGGAGATTGGTTTTCCCCTTCCAGGAATACCAATTACTTGGTGTGATAATATAAGTGCTGGAGCTCTTGCGGCTAATCCTGTTTTTCATGCAAGAACTAAACACGTCTCTATAGATGTTCACTTTGTCAGAGATCAAGTTCTATCTAAGTCACTTCAAGTTCGTTATATTCCATCTCATGATCAAACAGCAGATTGTCTCACCAAGCCTTTGTCACATTCTCGTTTCAGTTTTCTTCGCGACAAACTTGGTGTTGTTTCTCGACCTTCTCCAACCCCAAGTTTGAGGGGGGCTGTCAAGACATGTGTTAAAGACTCAGGTTAACAATGTTGTCGTTCTAGAGGTTTCTTAGTTCTTTGATCTTTGACATCTGTACGGCTGTGATCATTGTATTATTAGGGTTCTCTAGATTGTGTATTTAAACCCTGCTGTATTGCACTTGTAAATAATTATTATACAAAATACTACTTTGTCGCCGCATCTCTTTGTTTAACTCCTAGTCGTTAGTCGACCTTATTCTCATTAAAAACTGAGGGAAAAAGTTTCGTCTTGGTTTCAATATTTGAACGAGGCCAACTATTATCTTTGTTCTATATGACATTTACAAAACTTAAAATTCATTTATGTTCCATCAATTACAACGCCGATCTGTGTTTTCAACATTGGCCAAAGACTTGGCTATATCGGTAGAACCCATTTATTTTGTTAGGTTACAAATTCACATTATTCTAATTATCTCAACTCTTATCACCGTTGCCGCTTAAAGAAGCATGCACACTGGAAATGTGTACTTGTTTCTCCATTTCCTTTGGCATGCTGCACGAATTGAACTTTGAGTGTGTATGTGTGTGTGTGTGTTTTTTTTTTTTTTGCATGTTTGTAAATTCTTGCAAGTTCCAAATGTCCTTCAACATGATAACCTCTACCCATGACATAAATTATCAGCTACTGTTGTGTGGACTTTTTGGGCTCAAACTTGGATAGTCAATGGATAGCTGGAAACTAACATGGGACCTGTAACGAACATTCTACAAGTTCTCACCTTGACAACGGCATTGAGCTTTTTACACAATAACTAATGGATGGGAGAGATATTATGGACAGGCATATATAGTGCTCAGTATAAGATCACATATCAGATACCGCAAGTCTTGAATGTACCTGGATGGTGGTTGCCCGGTCGTTTGAGGGGCAATGAATGAATAATGTCCTTGTCTAGCCATATGCGGAGGTCCAAATGGCTGTTGCCCTTGAAAACGAGGAGCCCCTGATTGTGTCTGCCCTCCCATTTGAAGAGTCCTTGATGATCCCCTCCTATTGGGATCCAAAAGATTCTGAATCTCTTGTAATCGCCCCACTTTCCCAAAAGCATCACACACAAATGCCTCCAGTGCAGGAGTAACACCAACATTCTGCTTCATAGCCTGATCCAGAACATCCCGGGCAATGTCAAAAGCATCCTCATCACAAAGACCCCTAACCACAACATCATATATTAGAGCGTCAGGTTTTGGATCTTGCTCTCCCATTTTCAACAGAACATGGGCGGAGTCCACAGATTTTCCATTTTTTATCAACGCACCAAATACCCTAGTCCCAAAACCCACAACTACCCTCAACCTAGCCTCCACCATCCTATTTAACATCTGCAAAGCATCATCTATCCTCTCCATCTTAAGATAGGTATCAATCAATTTCTATAACTCGTCGCATCAGGGCTCAGTGATTTGGAACACAATTCATTGAAAAACCTCTCTGCCTCAGTTAGTATCTCATTCTCACAAAATCTCACAATGATATTACTATACCCTGCAACATCCATGGCAAAAGGCTTTGACTTAGGCTTCGTCCCTACCTTCTTAAAGGTATCAACCGCTTCAGCAAACTTTCCAAGTTTGAAACACTCATTCACCATTATGTTAAAAGTATCTGAATTCACTGCCTGAAAATTTGGTGGAGTGTGATCGTCCAGCATCTGCTCAAACAAGAAGCTTCTGCCTTTTTACCGTGCTTAAGGAACGTCTCCAGGAGCACATTTCGAGTAACGGGTACCATCTTGAATTCACGGTCCATCAAGGACTTATACGACTCCATAGCCTCCTTATCCCTACCTTGCCTGAAGAACCAGTCCATATAGGTTGCATTAACAACCCCATCATACACCAAACACCTCTCCTTCAACTCGTCAAACAATTCATTAGCCTTGTTCAAGTTTCCCATCTCCAAAAACCCACTAATGAGATTATTGTACACCAAGGAATCAGCCCCATGACCCTTGTTCAACATCTCGCGTAAGAGATCGACGGCCTCACCAATCCGGTTAGACTCAATCAAGCCTTTCGTAAGATGTCGGTAAGTGACATGCGAAGGGCTGAACGGTGCATTGGCAATGATGTGGCGGTAAACTTGGAGAGCAGTGTCCACTTCGGACTTGTCACTGCAATGAACCTGACAAGTTCACTTCCTTCCTCAACAATGAAAACAAACCAAATAGGGAAATACCACTTTTATAACAGCAAAATAGGACTACAAGCGCAGCAAGCGGAAAACAGGATTTCAGAGAGGAAGAGTTCCTCGAGAGACCACAGTTCCTTATCACAAGACTAAGCAATAAAGCTTACACACAGATACAAGAGTTTTTCGATAACCTCCCCCACAACAGACCCAGCTAATAAAAGACAGCCAGAAAGATAAAATCTAGATCATCCAATATTCAACGGACCAGATACAACACCCAAAACGCTGCGCAGCAATAACATTACACAACCACCCGCCAAGGCAGGCCAAAATAAAGACCAGGAACATGACAAGGCCTTCCCCTTAAAAGACCTTGCCCACAAGGTCAGCATAACTGGATAATAAATCAGAATACGACACCCATGTAGAATCAACAGCACTCTGACCCTCCCACCTGATGAGTAATTCAGCCGCAGCCTGATTGCCCTTCTTGACCAACCTTCTATCTAGCACTTCTGCAGGTATGGGAAGCATTTCACCCTCATCGGAGAGAGCGGGTAAAGCAGTACCCACCGAAACTTTGGCTCCCAAGTGTTTCTTAAGTTGTGATACATGGAAAACTGAGTGTATTCGGGATGTTGGAGGAAGTTGCAACTTGTAAGCCACACTGCCAATTTTTCCCACGACTTGGTATGGTCCATAGTACCTCGGTGCCAGCTTGAGATTCCTCCGTTGCACCACCGACATTTGTCGATACGGCTGTAACTTGAGATATATCCACTCTCCGACATCAAATGTCATGTGTTGCCGCTTCTTGTCAGCAAACTTTTTCTGAGAATTCTGACTTTTCTTTAATTGATGGCGAAGCGTTAACAACACTTCCTCCCTTGCTTGTAAATGTGTATCCACACTGCCTACCATAGTGGTCCCAGGAACATAACTAAGCAAAGTAGGTGGTGAAACCCCATACACAACTTGAAAGGGAGATAAATTGGTACTGCTATGGTTACTAGTATTGTAACAATACTCTGCCAATGTCAACCATTTATACCAACTTTTTGGGTCCCCTCCAGCATAGCACCTAAGAAATTGTTCAACACATTTATTTACCACCTCTGTCTGGCCGTCAGATTGGGGATGATAGGCTGTCGACATACACAAATCTGCACCCTGCAGTTTCCAGAGAGTCTTCCAAAATGTGCTTGTGAAAATGGGGTCCCTATCTGATACAATTTTTTTTGGCACCCCATGTAATTTAAAAACATGATCGAAATAGGCTTGGGCAACTGTGGCAGCTGTGTAAGGGTGGCTCAGGCCAATGAAATGCCCATACTTAGACAATCGATCAACAACCACCATGATAATGGATTTTCCAAAAGAGTGAGGCAAACCCTCAATAAAATCCATGCTTACTTCCTCCCAAATTACATGTGGAATAGATAATGGCTGAAGAAGGCCTTGGGGCTGAGTATTCAAATACTTAGTTTGCTAGCAAATAAGGCACTCTCTGACATATTTTTTTACCGCAGATTTCATCCCCTTCCAATAAAAATCTCTCTTAACCCGATGATAAGTCTTGGAAAATCCCATATGGCCTGCTGTAGGAGAGTCATGGACATGATAAAGTAGTGCAGCAATTAATGCTGAATCCTCGCCAACACAAATCCGCTTTTGCTTATAATACAACAATCCATCCAACAAAGAATAGTGGCCATACTTTTGTGCTCCCAACGTGAACTGACTCATTATTTTTTTGATTTCAACATCAGAATTATAAGAAGCCTTCATCTTATGAAGGAAATCAGTGGTGGGAATTGACAATGCCATATAAGCCACCTTAGCAGTACCCTCCTCTGGCTTGACTGGTTCAGCAGCAAAATTCCCATTTATTTGACTCCCTAACTGGTCCACAGCCATACCATCTTCATGTTGTCTGGACAAAGCATCAGCCACCGTATTAGTAGACCCCCTTTTGTATTCAATGGAGAAGTCATATCCCAGTAACTTCACCAACCATTTCTGCTGGAATAGCGTACCCACCTGCTGCTCCATTAAATACTTCAGGCTAAAATGATCGGTCTTCACTACAAAATGCTGACCAAGGAGATAAGGCCTCCACTTCTGAACAGCTTGAACAAGGGCGAAAAATTCCTTCTCATACGCTGAAAAATGGATGATCTTTCCTTTTAAAATTGCACTGAAAAATGCTATGGGATGTCCTGATTGAAGCAATACTGCTCCCACACCAACACCAGATGCGTCACATTCGATTGTGAAGGAAGCCTCAAAATCCGGTAATGAGAGCACAGGAGGGCTGGTAACAACCTGTTTCATCTTCTGGAAGGCAAGATCCGCTGCCTCATCCCACTTAAACCCATTCTTTTGTAGTAAACGATTTAGAGGAGCAGCTAAGTGAGCATAATTCTTCACAAATTTTCGGTAATACCCCGTTAACCCCAAGAATCCTCTCAACCCTTTAATTGAAGTAGGTCTAGGCCAATTCATCATAGCTTCCAATTTTTTTTGGGTCCGCCTTCACCCCTTCTGCAGAAACAACATGTCCCAAGTAAACTACTTCAGCCACGGAAAAACTGCATTTGGAATATTTCGCATAAAGTTGGTGCTGCTGCAACACACCTAAGGTTAATTGCAGGTGCTTCACATGGTCAGCCATGGTCTTGCTATAAACTAAAATGTCATCAAAAAATACCAATATAAACCTCCGCAAATACGGCATAAAATTTTTATTCATCAAGCTCTGAAACGTCGATGGAGCATTGGTCAATCCAAAAGGCATGTCCAAAAATTCGTAATGCCCTTGATGAGTTCTGAACGCCGTCTTCTCGACATCATTTTCAGCCATTCGAATCTGGTGATAACCAGAGCGTAAATCCAACTTGGAAAATATAGCTGCCCCAAATAATTCATCTAAGAGTTCGTCAATAACAAGAATAGGAAACTTATTCTTCACCGTGGCCTTATTCAGGGCTCTGTAATCGATGCACATTCGCCATGACGCATCGGACTTCCTGACTAGCAAAACAGGGCTCGAAAATGGACTAACACTAGGCCTAATCACTCCAGACTCTAGCAACTCTTTCACTATTTTTTCTATCTCAGCCTTTTGGAAATGGGGGTATCTATAAGGCCTAAGATTGACAGGGTTAGTACCTTCTCGCAATAGAATGTTGTGCTCATGAGATCTGACTGGTGGCAATCCCTTCGGTTCAACAAAAACATTTGAAAAACTGTCCAAAACCAGCTGAATAACCTTTGGACAAGGATATTTTTCAAGTCCAAATCCCTCACTCTCTTGAAGCATCTGGAACCACCGATCCTGATTCATCCCACATCTGCCACTCTCAATGGACTCAACTGACAACATAGCTTTCTGCTGACTGGTGACACCCTTCAGATCATAAGACTTCCCTTGCCATGAAAAACTCATCTTCAACTCCTTGAAATTCCAATTGATATCCCCCAATTTCTGCAGCCAGTCTATGCCCAAAACCAAATCACACCCCCTAACTCAATGACATAACAAGAGGTAGGAAAATCTATGCTTTGGCAGTGCAACATTAATTTTTCCACCATTCCAACACTCTGCAGCTTGTCACCATTTGCGACCTTCACTGGTGTGGCTTTGATCCGCTTCACCGGCACTTGCAGAAGATTTGCCACAGTGGCATCAACAAAATTGTGAGTCGCTCCCGTATCAACCAAAATAGTGAGAGGAGTTTTGCCCACATAACCAACCAGCCGCATCGTTTCAGGTCCATTGTCACCGGTTATAGCATTGAAAGAAACAATAGGTTCAGGAGAGCTCTCCAACAAGCCAGTCTCAGAATTGGTCACCTCAACTTCTGGAACAACAGTTCCCGGTGAAAGAGGTGAATCCTCCTCTCCGGTGTTCCCCATCTCGATAAAAAATAACTTAGGACTAGCACATTTATGGCCTACCACCCATTTCTGATCACAATGATAACAAAGTCCTTTTTCCCTTTTTTCCTTCATCTGTTGGGGAGTAATCTTTTGGATCGGCAATGAGGAAGAGTAGTGGTGGCCCCCACTCTTTCGCCCCATTCCACCCACCGTGGCCTCAGCCACACTCAGTTGTTGCCCACCCGTAGCTGATTTTAGAGAAGCGCTGCCATGGACAACCGGCTTAGATGGCTTCAGGGCTGCGACTATCTCTTGTTGCATTCTCGCGAGCTCATAGACTTCCACTAAGGATTGAGGTTTGAGTATTTGCACCGAAAGTCGAATCTCCTCCTTCAGTCCACCAAGGAAACAATTGAGTTTATGGGCCTCGGAAAGATCACGTAACTTCATAATAATTTCCTCAAACTTCTCCTTGTATTCTTCCACAGTATGTTCTTGTCGGAGTCGCATCAAGTCAACCATCGGATTCACTAACGGGGTAGTACCAAATCGGGACTTCACTGCTGCCACTAAACTATCAAACGATGGAATTTGACCTGCCTGCTCGAGCTCCCTGAACCAAACTAGAGCCTTTCCCTCTATGTAAAACTTCGCTGTAGAAATCTGGTTGTGCTCGGAAATCTGGTAGTGCTCAAAATAGTGTTGAGATTTATAAATCCAGGTGTCTGGGTCAGCTCCCGAAAATTTTGGAAAATCTAGACGCGGGGGACGCGGCTTATCTTCCCAGCTGGGTGGCCGACTTGGCGCTACACTCTCTGCAGTAGAATGGGCTACAGGTGAATCTCTCAGATCCAACCTGCTCAGAATCTCGGCCAAAGTCTGCTGGTGTCGTAAATCACGCTCCTGTAGTTGGGCCGCTTGGTCATCATACTTAGTTTGTAGGGCATGCAACTGAAGCTCTAACTGAGCGTTGTTCACCATCGTCGTGGAACAAAATGGGGAGAAGGATGTGCCTCTGATACCACTTGCAATGAACCTGACAAGTTCACTTCCTTCCTCAACAATGAAAACAAACCAAATAGGGAAATACCACTTTTATAACAGCAAAATAGGACTACAAGCGCAGCAAGCGGAAAATAGGATTTCAGAGAGGAAGAGTTCCTCGAGAGACCACAGTTCCTTATCACAAGACTAAGCAATAAAGCTTACACATAGATACAAGAGTTTTTCGATAACCTCCCCCACAACAGACCCAGCTAATAAAAGACAGCCAGAAAGATAAAATCTAGATCATCCAATATTCAACGGACCAGATACAACACCCAAAATGCTGCGCAGCAATAACATTACACAACCACCCGCCAAGGCATGCCAAAATAAAGACCAGGAACATGACAGTCACAGTGGGCGTTGATGAGATTATTGTAAGATACCACGTTGGGTATAATGTTGGACTGGTTGAAAAAGTAGTGGAAGAGGGCGATGGCACCGTCATAGTGCTTGGCACGATACATGGCTGCGATGATGGCGTTGCAGGTAAATACTGTGGGTCGTACGTTGGAGAAAACAGACCGGCGGGCAAGAAGAGCGGCAGCATCCAAATTAGAGGCGCGGATGAGTGACTGCACGCGGTTGTGGAGATTAAGCCGGGGGCCAACGAGTGCGGAGGTTGAATCCGGAAGAGCAGGGCAGGGAGGACCAGAATTCGGGGGCGAATTGGAATGCTGCGGGCGGAGAGCGTGGAGAGGAGGCTCTATCCTAAGACGGCGCTTCCTCCTGCGGCGTTCAGCGACGGCTTCTTCGGCAGAAGAGAAGGCGAAGGAACGACGGGCTTCTTCTTGTTGTGCTGGGGTGATAGAGAAATCGGAACCGGCATTAGGGAGGAGGCGATGGATGAAAAAGAATGACAAGGGCTGGGTGGAGGTAAAATGTTGGCGGCGGTGATGGAGGGTGCGGAGGAGGAGGCGGTAGAGGGACATGGCCTTAAACCCTAGTGGCCACTGGACAAACTATTCGACTATGTCGAGAGTGGTGGCTGACTTCATTTTTATTATGCGTATACATTTGTTATTTTTTACTTTTTGGATTGGGGAAATTTGCTATTTTGACTCTTTTAAAAATCAATTTAAGTTTTTAATTCACTTTTTAAATTTTTAAAAATTTAACATTTTGATTAAATGAAAAATATATATGTCCTTTTGCACAATTTTCATCATTTTTTAAATATATTAAATTAAAAGGAGAGACTTACATTTTTCATAAAATCAACATGAGGTTATTTTATTTGTTTATCTTTTTCTTCTATCTCATCAACCTCCTCCACCTCCGTCTTCTTTTCTTTCATCATCTCCTTCTCACTCACTTTTTTCTCTTCAACTTCTTCTTCTCCAAATCTTGTTTCACTTCACTCTTCTTTTCTTCATTTTATTCACCTCTTACGAGGTTTGCAAAAGTTATCGACATTTCTCTAAATTGAGATATGAAGCTTGAATAAGTTATTGATTATTGTAATGCATGGTATTTTTATAATTTATTGTATTGGATGTATCATGGGTCACCTTTTATTTGTTTTCAAGATCTATTATATGATGCATGGATTTTTTTTTAAGTAGATCTTTTGTTGTGTTTGGGTCTCAAATTTGATGTGTCTATGTAGTTTAGTTACGAATTTGCCGGAAACTTTTTTAAAAACAATAAGACAATACGTTGACAATAATAGAATATCTTGCAAGAGGTGAAGAAAAGAAGAATGAAGTGAAGAAAGGTTTGGAGAAGAAGAAGGTTAAAGAGAAAAAATGGGAGAGAATAAGATGATGGAAGAGTCAAAGAAAATCGAAGAAAGAGAAAAAAAAAAAAAAAGATGGAAGAGACTTGTACGAAACACTTTTAGTGGGCATAAAAGACTTTTCCATACGAAAGAGGGTTAGATTTTTAAAAACTTGAAATAAGGGTTAAATTGTTAAAATGATTTTGAAATTGGAACAAATTTCTCTTGTATTAGTCAATAATAATATTTTAGGGTGTGTTTGGTAAAAGGGTAATACGGGGTAATAGTTATAACGGTAATCAAATTTGAAGTTTACTTATGTTATACCAATATATTTTTTACTCTTGTAATAAATTCTAGTAATGGGCTTTACATATTACATACAAATTTTACAAGTGAGGAGACCTGGATAATAAAAAGTAAAAGAAGTTTATTACCCTCCTAATTAAAAAAAATTGAAAATCCCCGTAAGAAGCCCTAGAACTTCTCCATTTCTGGAGCACGTCTTGGTTCTCCCTCTCACAAGCCTAGAAGCTCAAGACAATTCCGTTTTCTCCTCCTTCATAAGCTTTACCCATTGTTTTAGATTTACTTGAAGGTGCGTCTTTCCTTTATTTCTATGGTTGAACTCTTCCTTTGATTTGTAGTTTGTTCTGTTACAATCACGAGTCCTAGATTACACAATTTCACGAGTCGTATACCTTTCCCAAACCACATCACGAGTCCTAGATTTCAGTTTCAGATTCTTATAGTGTTGATTTTAGTCCGCATACTTGTGCGTTTCTCTTGTTTTTTTTTAACCAGAACCACAATTAGATGAATCGGTCGCTTGTAATTAGCTTATGATTGCTGGAATTGATGGTATACTAGTTTGAAATGATTAATTGCTCAATTCATTGAAGTTTTTAGTTTTTGAATGTGGATATTAATTGAAGCTAGTGCTTAATGCTAAAATTTTGTTTATTTGAATTCCTACTTTTGATTTCTTAAGTCAGTCGCTTATAATTAGCTTATGATTGCTTGAGTTGATGGTTAATTGCTCAGTTCATTGATTTATTTTCAAATTCATATGGAGTTATATATGTTGGTTTAATTGATTTCCTTTGGCTTTAATTCAATGAGAAGCTAATCAAATGATCAAACCCACAAAACAATTTTAAGTCAGTGGACAATTGAACCCAGCTACAATTGGCTTTGTTAAACGAGTGGGCTACTTGGAGGGATCAACTTGCAAATGAGATGTTCAATACTTGGAGAGCTAATAGAGTGTAACATTGGAAGATTTTGGTGAAGTTGAATTGTATCAATGTAATGTATGCAACATTCTAGTAGTGGATGTTATTTTACTTATTTCAGACTTAAAACTTGTGTTGATGTTAGGTGAATTATATAATTATAGTGTATTTCGATGACTAGTGAGTTTATATAATAAATTAACCCCCTCTTGGTGTATTGGCTTTGTGTTGTGGTTGGTTTGCACATGACCATCTGTTTTGATGTCATAGTTAAATTGTGGTCACAATTGAGATTCCAGTATAATAAATGAGGAAAGGTCACATGCATGAGAAAGCATGATCCATGTCACATAGATAAGATAATTTTGTATTATGTCTTCTTATGTTTCAAAGTCAAGCTACTTCTATTGGGGAGACAGTGTATGAATTCCTTTGATGAAACTATATTAATTGTTTTATTGATTTTATGAAGAGCTCATGTGCTTGGTTTCTATCCATTTTTATTCTTTTTATATATTTTTTTCTTTTGTCCTCAAAGCATGGCCATCGAGAGTGCGGAAAAAGGACAAAAGAAAAGATGGAATTCAGTAGAGGATCAATGTTCTACTAATGCATTGATCACCATGCATCGACAAAACAAGTTCAAAGGGGAAGGCGGGTTCAAGAATGAGTATGTAGCTTACTTGCTACAAGAGATGAGGAAAAAAATTCATGAAATTGATGTTACAGAGAAGAACATTGATTCTAAACTAGGCTTCTTAAAAAGACAATTTACTGCTATACATGATATCAAGGAAAAGGGAAGTGGCTTTGGGTGGTGTAGTACCCTATTTTTGTCCGGGTTTAGTTCAATATTTTTATTTTGGGAGGCTCGATAATATTTGTTTTGGATGACTTTTGGGCACAATTACTCACCCACCATCTTCACCCACTCCTCCATCACTATCACCCACCAACCACTCAACAACCATTCCTACCTACTAATCTACCCACCCCCACCTAATCTTCACCTACACTAACCACTACCACCACCTCTTCTCTTCTTATACCAAAAAATATCACTCAAGAAAGGGAGGAAAGACCCTTATTCTCTAGAATCCAGCAGCCCTAACCCTCTCTTCTCCCAACTTAAGCCACCACCACCATAATTCTTCTCCTCCCCCATTACACTAAAAACCATAACATCACCACACAAGCCACCACCCTGACTGCCACCATACGTTCACCTTCTGAAACTTCAAATCCAAATCCGACCGTTAAAAATCAAGATCACGCCTTCCTCTAATCACTGTCCAAAAATCAGCCAAATCCAACCACAGAAAGCCCTCCATCCGCCACTATTCCCGAACTCCATTTTTAGAAATATTCCTAGACAAATCAGTTTTGAAACTGGTTTCGAAATTGACCTTCTAAAACTTCAAATCATAATCCAACCGTTCAAAACCAAGACCCCATCGTGCCCTAACTACTGTCCAAAAATCAGCTAAATCCAACCACGGATAGCCCTCCATCAGTCATAATTCCAGAAACTCCATTTTGAGAAATATCCCTACAAAAATCAATTTGGAAAACAGTTTTGAAACTGACCTTCTGGAGCTTCAAATCACAATCCCACTGTTCAGAATCAAGCAATGACTTTCCTCTAAGCACTGTCAAAAAAACCAGCCAAATCGAACCATGGATAATTCCCAAGAGGTACTATTCCTGAAACTGTATTTTTGAGCATTTCTCTTTAGTGTTTTAATTTTTTTGATCTTTGAATGTTATATGTGGGCTTAAAATTGTATTTAGGGTTTTTTTAGGAATTTGGACCAGAAACATATGGTGTAAGGGTTGGGCCTGATTTAGAAATTTATGGGTTCCTTGATTTTGTTAAATGGACTGGATGTTACATGTCTATATGTGGGGTTTTAATTCTTTTGGGCTTTGTTGTATTTTGGTTTTTAGATTTAGGTTGGGGCTTTGAGTAATAATTTGGGTTTGTAAATATGTATTTGGGCCTAAGGCCATGTAAATAGTGAAAACAAAAATAATAAAAATTGCATACATGATTTTAGGATGCTAGAAGCATGTAGCGGTTGATCCGACGATGGAACCAAACGGAGAAGCATTGGATGCTATCCCAAAAGGATTCTTGAGGATAAAATTTTATGAAATTCTCATCCATTGGATGGAGAGGATTTTCTTTTAGCATTCATATTGTATATCAAAATTATATTGAAAGCATCAACCGACGATGAAATTAATTTGGGGAATGCATTGGATGCACCTTCAGACAAAATTCTTGAGGTGAGAGTGTTTCATGGATATTTGACCATTGGATGGAAGAGTTTTATGAACTTCAATATTATACTCTCAATATAACTTTTATATGCTGTAAATATTTATCACGTATATATTTTTGTTAAAATACCACGTTTAATTTTCTTAATCATATAATGGGATAATAAAAGTTAAATTGGCAACTGTTTTTAAAACAGACGTTGTGGGGTGCCTCACACCTTCCCCATACGTAACAAACTCACTTACCCATTTTTCTGGATTTTCGCAGACCAAATTATTTTTAATTGGTGACCAATTGCACCTATTACAATTGGTGGCGACTCTCTTTTAAAATTTCCTTTCGCAAAACCGGTTGCGACAACTGGCGACTCTGCTGGGGAAAACTAATTTTTAAATGTATATATATTTCTAAAAAAAGACTAGTGAGTTGGGCCTTCTAAATTTAACTTTTCTTATCCCATTATTTGATTTTGTTTGTTTAAATATATTTGGTGCTTTGTTTCTCTAGTTTTTATTGATATTCTCTTACTATTTTTTTAAAAAAATGTTGTGTTTTGTGAGCTTTTTCATTTATTTATTTTATTATTGTCCTCACACATTGTGCACGATACCTTTTCATGAGTCCAACAACTCGGGCTCAAAACCCTTAGGAGAGGATGAAGTAAACGAGACCTTCGAGGGATTTCAATCCCCGTGCAGGCTCGCGAAAAATCCTCACTCGACCCACTCCTCTATTAAGGGGGACCCAGGCTATTCCAGCAATGGACACTGGCGGGGGAATAAGTCGGGAGCCTAGATTGTCCATAACCAATTACCATAGTCATAGGACACAGGAAACTATTTCTAAAGTTATGTTTTTATGGTGTTGTATATATCATTTTGTTGTATATATCATTGTTGTGTTTGCCGTATATAATGTTTTGTTTTGATTTGTACATATATCGTTTTGATTGTACATAAAGGTTTCACGTACTTATCTTGCATAAAAAGTTATGCCCATGTATATACCCCTCTTTCACTCATACATGTCTGTATATACATTTCCTGTATTATTTTGCATATATTAGTTAGGTTTTATCCATGTATATATGTGGCATTCATTACCATCACATGTACAATAGTTCCTTTGTTTATAGGATGTACATAAATTCACAATCATGCATGCATTAATAAAGTTGGTATAAAAAAATGACAAAAAAATACAAATAAAAATCATTGGCAAATGACAATATTGGGGCATTGACGTTGAATCTTCATGTTGCTGTTAAATAAATAAGTCAACTCTACTACTAATCATTTCTCGCCCATTGGTTTTTGAGCTTAGTAACTGGATCAGTTTGGAAATTTTCAGTATCTTATCAATGGCCTCAAGGAGTAATCTCTAAATGCACAACCATTTGTGGTCAAGCTCATGACCACTTATTGGATTTTGTAATGAGCATGTCTTTACGTTGTCCTTGATGAAGTTTTAATACGGCTGTTGCATGTTGCATCATTTCATCTTTTCTATATTATCACCATGAATAAAGCTCTTCGTTCAAAATTCTCAAAATCATTCTCTTTCATTTTTCCATAATTTCCAAATCTCACACATTCTACCATTTCATTCACCAAGATTGAAATTGATGATAAAGAAAAAGATGAACCTAATGAAACAGTTTTTGGGTGCACTCAATAAATAATGTTGAATCATTCTCTGACATTGAGAATGAATTTGAAATATCATCAGATGATTTTTGCCACCCGGACAGGGATGTTAGATTTGAATCCTCAGGTACAGTGAGGGAAAAGAATATTGGTCAAATGACTCAGAAAATGACAAGGAAACCAAACAGATTACGGAGGAAATTCAGAAAAGAATATGTGGCTCCCATACAAGTGGATAGTGCAATAAATACTTTTGTTATGTGACCACGTGCTGATTGATAATGGTGGCAATGGTGAGGATAGTGTGCATTGACTTTGAGATTAAGACTGATGGTTTTAATATGGCTAAGGTGACTTGAATTGATACCATCAATAATGAGCATAGTTGAGGAGCAGCTATGCGCAGGTTACGATGTTGACCATGTGAGGACAATTTCTATGTTAAATGAGTGATTTTCTTGTCTGCGGATCTTTTGGTTGCCAAGTGAAATATTTCACAATCACTCACCATCTCTATCGCTAATTCAGGCATGCATTCCAATATTCCTCTATTGTCTCATTCTTTTGCCAATTATTCAACTCTTCTTTAATGATTTTTTGTCTCTCAAGCCATCTTGAGTTGTATTTCTTTGTAATCTCTTCCACCTACTCAACCGTGAATCCTGACTTTTTCTCTCATCTCCCTCTTTCATGACATTTTATTCAAACCCTTCTTCAATGTTGTCTCTATCTTCTGGCCAATTTCGTCTTCTTTCTCTTTGAGTCACCTCTTCACCGTCAACTCAGCTTTACTAGCAGGCCATCTGTCAAATTTCTTCCCTTTTCTTACACCGCCAAAACTTCTTGTTCAAAATCCTTCGTGATCTTCCCCCACTTCACGGGTTGATTTCAAACCACCTCAGTTAGCTCATCTCTATGGCTACCAAAAGACCATTCGAGCAATCCCCTCAAATGGCTGATCAAAATCGCTTTATCTGTCTGGAAGCGGTTAGGAAATATCAACAATCAATAAGGAGGAGAAAAATAATTTCAGAGAGAGGTTTGCAAACTTCTTTAACAGCGGAGCCTGCAATTGCAAAAATTATTGTTGAACGGGGTTGGGAGGATTTTGTTGCACAGCCAAAACCCGCAGTTGTCCCGGTGGTCAGGGAATTTTATGCAAATGCAGTTGTAGGGTATGAACATGTATATGTTCGGGGTATGATGGTCCCATTTGATAGCAAAACCATCAATGCAGTCTACAATCGACAAGATATCGTCAATGACGATTTCTCGGCCTTGCTGGAGTCTGATACTATTTTGGATGAAGTGATTCGTACGTTGTGTAAGCCAGGAGCCGTCTGGAAGAAATTTAATGGGGTGGGAGTCTCATTTCCCACATCTGCTATGACAAAAAATAGCAGGACTTGGATGCGATTTATCTGGGCGAAACTCATGCCAAGCAGTCATTCAATAGATATCCGCAAAAATAGAGCAATTTTGCTTTATTGTATTCTACATGGAAAATCAATTGATATTGGCAAAGTTTTACACAATTCCATTGTGCACAGTTGTCATAATACAACAACCATAGGGCTTTGTTTGCCCTCTCTGATTTGCACATTGTGCATGAGAGCTGGAGTTCTTTGGGCACCGCATGAGGAGGTGCAGTATCCGAAATGTGCTATTGATCGCAGAATGATTGGAAGATATAAGGATGATGATATTGCAGAGACTCCTACTGTGGCTGAATCCCCCACCATTCATCGTTCTCAGTCATCCAGAACCATTGACGTAGTTGAAAGGTTAACGCATATTGAGGAACGTCTGGATCACTAGTCCAAAAGTATTGATCTGTTAGTGACATATATTGCAGGCAACCATGGAACCATGACACACATGCCTAATCAGTCGTCTAGTGATTTTGGAAGGCATACCATGCAGTTTTCTACTATACAAGCCCAACCACAAAATTGTTATCCTTCTGAAAAGCATGAAGACCCGGGATTACAGTCAGGGAATTTTTATTTTTCATCATTTCAGTAATTGTGGAACATTGCAGATGTGGTGTTGTTTATCTTTTTGGAAAGTTAGTTTCCGATGAATAAATTGAGTTACTGTCTTCAATAGAGACATTTGCATAATTATGACAAAAGTAAAAAAAAAAACCCGCTAGAGTGAAAACCTGAAAGGGCGCTCTAGGCAAAAATTAGGGACAAAAAAAAAGAACAAGAAAAAAAAGCAGCACAAAAAATGGGCAAAAATACAAACAATGAAGAAAAATGAAAATGAAAGAAGAAAAACAAAGAGGAGAAAAAAATGCATGCAATTCAAATTGGAATTTCAGAAGAACAGTTCAGACATGGACTTGTTGGACTTTGGACAGTGTCATGATTGGTGATCAATTTGATTTGTGGTGATATGGGTGAAGGTACATAATTGGTTTCTTAGACAAGCACCAAAACTGGGGCAGTTTTTGGTGCGATCATTACATCAAAAGAAGAATTTTGTTGCCAAAAATGAAGGGTTCAGATATAATCTGATGCAAATTGAATTTAATCATTGTTAATTGAGGGCACACCAAAACTGGGGCAGTTTTGGTGTAATCTTTGAATTGTCACAATTTTTATCTTGGAAAAACTCAATCTATTTCTCATTTCTTTGACATCACCTCTTCCCCTCCAAAATAAAGCTTCCTATCGTCACTCATCATTTTCGATTAAATTTTATCGAAGTGTTCATTTCTCTGACTTTGCTCATCCATTTTCACATCTCACTCATCTTCCAAGAAGTTTTCCATTTGACATGAATAATCGTATTGTTAAATTCATCATTGACAAAGTTTTGATAGAAAGTGTGATAAGTGCATATGAATATTACTTTTTGTCAGAACATTGATGGATGTTGGTGCCCCACATTGAAAAAGGGATGAAAAAAACCTTATGGTCGAGATATGTATTATTAGCAGAGGAATGATTCGAAACATAAAAATGGAAAAAGTTGTAATTAAGAAATGTGGGCATATATGATTTTTGAAGAAAATTGGTCAAAAAAAATGAAAAAAAAAACAAAAAAAGAGGGAAAAATGAAACACTTGAGAGTATTGCATTCATTCCAAGTGAGATATTCATAATTGTGCAATTTATGTCATTGCATGCATCATCATTGCATGTTGCTTATCATTTGCAGGTTTGTTCAAACAGTACAAATTCAGACAATCTTCATGAATAAGGTATGCATCTCTTTCTTCAAATATTTTATGATTGGCCAAGCCGGGAATGGCCCTAGTGATCCCGTGCATTTTTCCAAAAAAAAATAATAAAAAAAATAATTTTCAATGACTCGCCAAGCAGGGAATGGCCTTAGTGATCCCGAGCATTTTTCAAACAAACGGAAAAAAATTCTTCTTCACTGTTGAGTCACACTGTCTTCACCATCTCTATCGTGCCTCTTCCCCATCACTGTCACAATTCAGGCATGCACGACTTTCGTCATTCTTGACTTTCGTCTTTCTTGTCGTTTTCATGGCATGTGTTTTTTAAAATATTTTGTATCTTTTGGCCATATTCTTTTTCCTGTCTCTATCGGTTTTCCTCCCCATCTCCATCATGTCTCTTCCCCATCCCTGTCATAGCTCAGGCATATGACTTTCTTTATTTTTTTCATTTTCTTTCGGCCATCTGTCTCTTCTCATCTCTATCGTGTCTCCATCACCAGCTTAGACACGTATCCCCACATTTCTCCTCTCTCTTCCTTTCTGGCCAAGTTTTGTCTCATCTGATGGATTTCTTCAAGTGACATGTTTTCACCGTATCATCCGTGATGTCGACTTTTCAACTACTTTTGAAATTTTACGTTCATTCTTTATTGTTTTGTCGCTTGTGGTCGAGTTTTTCTCTTCTTCTCGAAGTCACGTGTCTTTACCATATATATCATCTGTATCATCTCATCATCTCGTCTCTTTCAGATTTTCTTTCACTTCCACTGATCGTCGGTCATCGTTTTACTCTAATCTCATCATTTTTATTCCTTCCATTACTAACACGATTACTCACTTTCAGTGATTTTCGTTCATTGTTTCACCTCTTCTTCCACTACATCTCACCTTCATCAAGTGAAAATCCTCACCCATCTTTCATCTCGTTTAATGGATGGGACTCTGTCACCCCGCTTACAAGCAATCACGTTGTTTGCTAAAGCGAAAATTATTCCTGAGAGACGATTCGACCTTCACATTCTTAGAGATGTCAACGCTCGTTGGGCTGTGAACTACCTCCAAGATCACTCTATGTTATTTTTGGTTGATCCAGATCCTACAGGTAATTTATCGGTGTACCCTCGTATAGTTCGTGATTTCTACGAGACTCTTGAAATGTTACCACCGAGTACGAGAACAGGACCACATCCGATTTACCAGGTGAAGGTAATTGGTATAAAATTCCAGTTCACCACAGCAGACATATGCGAGTGTTTAGGGTATCCCTCTTCTTATGATGTAGCTACGGGTTTCGAAGCGCCTGTATCTGTTTCTAAGAAGGAGATAATTGACAACATGTGTCGAGGTCAGAGCGATAAGAAAGTAAACGTTACACGCCGCTCATATTTGCCACCGAAGATGTGGTTGCTGGATGACGCTCTCCGGCACAATCTTTGCCCCATCGGCCATCACCACCCGAGACGGGGTAAGATTCTTTATGCCCTATACTATATGTATCAGGGAGTATGGTTTGATATTGGAGAATTCTTTATGACCACTATTCTAATGACACAGAGCTTCGTGGAGAATAGACCATCGAAGGTTGGAAAATTATATTTCCCACGACTTGTTACTCGACTGGTCTTTAGCAAAGGCATTCGTCCTCCTATAAGCCAAATCTCCCCATTTTATCCAGTAAACATTGTGCAGAAAAATAACTGGTGGAAAGGCATTAACCAAATGACCACTGCTGCCAAGAGGCGAAAAGCATCACGGACAGAAGTTGTATTACTGGGGGAAACATCTCGGTCTGCTACTAGACCATCATCACCTCGCCGTATTCAAGAAACACCAGCTCATGAGCATCAGCCGGAGGCCAGGCGACAAAAGTGGGAGCAACTGTTGAATGTGGTCGCGAATATGGAGAGGCCCAACTAAAAATTCTACAGTGTCAGCTCATGTATCTTTACCAAAATCCAGCCCATGTCACAGATAAGCCCAGGGATGACTACAGTGATCCCAGGCATTTTTATGTTTAAGGAAAAATCAATCATCATTTTCGGGCAAGTTGTGAATGGCTCTAGTGATCCCAAGCATTTTTACTATAAAAAAAATCGTTTTCGATGATTAGCCAAGCCGGGAATGGCTCTAGTGATCCCGTGCATTTTTCAAAAGAAATCATCATTTTCGATGATTAGCCAAGCCGGGAATGGCCCTAGTGATCCCGAACATTTTTCTCAAAAAAAAAAGAAAAAAATCATTTTCAAAGATTAGCCAAGCCGGGGATGGCACTAGTGATCCCGTGCATTTTTCAAAAAAAATCATTTCCAATGATTAGCCAAGCCGGGAATGGCCCTAGTGCTCCCGTGCGTTTTTCAAAAAAATCATTTTCCATGATTCGCCAAACTGGGAATGGCCCTCGTGATTCCAAGCATTTCTCAAAAATCATTTCCAATGATTAGCCAAGTCGGGAATGCCTTTAGTGATTCCGCGCATTTTTCAAAAAAAAAAAAACAAAAGAAAAGAAAAAGTAAATTTTCATTTTATTTTTGATCGCCAAGCCGGGAATGGCTCTAGTGATCCCGTGCATCTTTCAAAAAATCATTTTCAATGTTTAGCCAAGCCGGGAATGGCTGTAGTGATCCCGTGCATTTTCGTGAAATTTGACTAAAAATAGGTTTACTACTCCTTTGCGCGACATTACTATGTAAAGATCACACAAAGGGGGGCAGCTGTAGTACCCTATTTTTGTCCGGGTTCGGTTCAATATTTTTATTTTGGGAGGCTCGATAATATTTGTTTTGGATGACTTTTGGGCACAATTCCTCACCCACCATCTTCACCCACTCCTCCATCACTATCACCCACCAGCCACTCAACAACCATTCCTACATACTAATCTACCCACCCCCACCTAATCTTCACCTACCCTAACCACTACCACCACCTCTCCTCTTCTTATACCAAAAAATATCACTCAAGAAAGGGAGGAAATACCCTTATTCTTTAGAATCCAGCAGCCCTAACCCTCTCTTCTCCCAACTTAAGCCACCACCACCATAATTCTTCTCCTCCCCCATTACACTAAAAACCATAACATCACCACACAAGCCACCACCCTGACTGCCACCATACGTTCACCTTATGAAACTTCAAATCCAAATCCGACCGTTAAAAATGAAGATCACTCCTTTCTCTAATCACTGTCCAAAAATCAGCCAAATCCAACCACAGAAAGCCCTCCATCCACCACTATTCCCGAACTCCATTTTTAGAAATATTCCTAGACAAATCAGTTTTGAAACTGGTTTCGAAATTGACCTTCTAAAACTTCAAATCATAATCCAACTGTTCAAAACCAAGACCCCATCGTCCCCTAACTACTGTCCAAAAATCAGCCAAATCCAACCACGGATAGCCCTCCATCAGTCATAATTCCCGAAACTCCATTTTGAGAAATATCCCTACAAAAATCAGTTTGGAAACCAGTTTTGAAACTGACCTTCTGGAGCTTCAAATCACAATCCCACCGTTCCGAATCAAGCAATGACTTTCCTCTAAGCACTGTCAAAAAACCATCCAAATCGAACCATGGATAATTGCCCAAGAGGTACTATTCCCGAAATTGTATTTTTGAGCATTTCTCCTTAGTGTTTTAGTTTTTTGGATCTTTGAATGTTATATGTGGGCTTAAAATTGTATTTAGGGTTTTTTAGGAATTTGGGCCAGAAACATATGGTGTAAGGGTTGGGCCCGATTTAGAAATTTATGGGTTCCTTGATTTTGTTAAATGGACCGGATGTTACATGTCTATATGTGGGGTTTTAATTCTTTTGGGCTTTGTTGTATTTTGGTTTTTAGATTTAGGTTGGGGCTTTGAGTAATAATTTGGGTTTGTAAATATGTATTTGGGCCTAAGGCCATGTAAATAGTGAAAACAAAAATAATAAAAATTGCATACATGATTTTAGGATGCTAGAAGCATGTAGCGGTTGATCCGACGATGGAACCAAACGGAGAAGCATTGGATGCTATCCCAAAAGGATTCTTGAGGATAAAATTTTATGAAATTCTCATCCATTGGATGGAGAGGATTTTCTTTTATCATTCATATTGTATATCAAAATTATATTGAAAGCATCAACCGACGATGGAATTAATTTGGGGAATGCATTGGATGCACCTTCAGACAAAATTCTTGAGGTGAGAGTGTGTCATGGATATTTGACCATTGGATGGAAGAGTCTCATGAACCTCAATATTATATTCTCAATATAACTTTTATATGCTGTAAATATTTATCACGTATATATTTTTGTTAAAATACCACGTTTAATTTTCTTAATCATATAATGGGATACTAAAAGTTAAATTGACAACTGTTTTTAAAACAGACGTTGTGGGGTGCCTCACACCTTCCCCATATGTAACAAACTCACTTACCCATTTTTCTGAATTTTTGCAGACCAAATTATTTTTAATTGGTGACCAATTGCACCTATTACAATTGATGGCGACTCTCTTTTAAAATTTCCTTTCGCAAAACCGGTTGCGACAGGTGGGATGATGAAAGAAAGATGGTGACCGGTGATAAAACCGTTTTTGATGAATGGGTTAAGGTACTACCTTGGCTTGCTTTGATTGATTTATTCAATTCAATTATTATTACTAATCTTTATTGTAATTTTGTTTTTTGTAGAGTCATCTTTTTGCAAAAGGGTTGTATATGAAATCATGGCCATTGTATGATAAGTAACACACATACATCCAAACCAAATGGGTGGCAATAATCAACAAGTAACACACATACATCAAATATAAATAAGTAGCGTGTCATGAGTATAACTATAGCGCATACTCTTAACCTAGTCATTGTAGGAGCCATCCATGTCACACCCACCTTAACTGATCCGCATCACTAGTACCTGCACCAGTCTCACCTATGGGTTAAAAAGAAAAAAGAAAGGGTGAGCTAGAACCCAGTAGGTTGAAATGAGTAATAATTAACATTAGGCTGAATCAAAGGAAATGTAAATGCAATGGTATGCCATCAATAACATCATCATGTACTCAAGAGAATTACATAAGAGATCAAACAATCAAGTATTCCCTCCGACCTTTCCACTCATCAATAACATGGCTCCCACCATGACAACATGTAGATGCAACCATGTATATATAACCAATCCTATATATATATAGCTAATACACGATGTATGTTCATGCAGTAACTACACATACCGATAGGTGATCTAACATGTTAAAAGGGCATGCAATCAATATCGAAACAACCAAGAATCACAATCATGGGCTCAAACTTCCTTAGGAGCAATTAAGGCAATAACACAAATTTAATGACCAATGAAGAAAACCAACTGCTCTTTAGAAAGAGCAATGATGACATGAAAGAATTGGTTAAGAATTTCCTAACTCGTTATCCTAGCAAAGCAAAATCAAAGAAAATTAACTCTGGGGTTCCAATTTCCCAAACCTATCCATATGGCCAAATCGAACCCATTCACTCATCAATAACCCATATAAATATGACTTGAATACAAAATTATGAAACAAATTCACTCTCTCTTAGATTTCTTCCCAAAATTTTGAATCTTAGCCCAATCAATCATTTACTCAAAAATAACAACCAAACCTAGATATACATCCATAATCATGTATAGATTCAACTTCTATAAGCATTTAAACCAATAGAAAGATTTCTTACAAATCTAAACAAAACCTAACTTTTCAAAAACTTAGAAAAACTTACCAAAACTCACAAATCTTCATTGAATCCTTCTTCAATCTTGTTGGACATCCACAATCCACCTTAATCCAAGCTTGATCTTCTCAAAATCACTCTCTCTTAAAATCACTCTCTCTTTCTCTCTCCTCTAGGGTTAGCTATGTTTGTAAACTCTAAAAAATGGCCTAAAATCTTTTATTTAGAACTAGAAGATCATGTCAGGTGCCACTGCTCTGGAACAATGACACCCAACTTCCTCACCAGCATCTTGGGTGTCGTAATCGGGTGTCGCAATGCCAAGAAGATGCCACAAAACCATTAACAAAAGCGACATGGGTGTTGTTGCGCTAGAGAGATGACACAAAAAATAAAGGATCTAGCAACATGGGTGTCATAGTGTTGTGATTGCCCGTTGTAGCGCCAGGGTCCTTCTTTGTCTCCTCTATACATGTTCAAACACCTCCCATTTCTAGCCAAAAATTTCCCAACACTTATCGAAATTCAAATGTTTTGGGTTAGAGTTTCATATTACAGCTGAAAAATCTTAAATGAGTGGGACTCAATGTATGATTATGGTGGCCTCAAAATATGCAATTACTTATTTTCCCCTAGGCGAAAGATGAGCTCTCAACCTAGTCTTAAATTCATTCTTTGTAACATATATGTAAATGTCACGTATTTAAAGATACCATGTTCATCCCTGCTAATTATTCTTTGCTTCATAGAGAACTCATTGAGTTCTCCATGCTTCTAACAAAATTCAAAAATTTCAGAATCATTGTTGAACAATATTCCTTATGTCAGTACTGATATGTTCTTAAATTCAATTATTTTAATATATAAAGAATACTTGGTTTTTGTAGGAGAATTATGTTGGAAACGATGAACATGTGGAAGTGTGTAAAGAAACATAGTTATAAACGATGGGAAAACAACTTTCAAAAAATTAGTTATCAATTATGGTTACCATGACATGATTTATACAATTTAACAATTTCTTAACTATCGTACCTTGAGATTCTGCTGGATTGATCTCTAATTAATTAGAACAAGGAGTTAGTCGGCCCGATTGACTCAAGTCTCAATCTGGCAGATCTTCGACGATATGCAGGAATTCCCATACTTAGATTAAGTGTGTGGACTCCTTACTCTAAAAACCTGAAGAAATCAAGAAACCACAACTATGAAAATGGTTAGGAAATCAAGAGCCCAACTGGTGTCTCAAAAACTTGGGGAATAAAACACACACTTAGTGTGCATTTATAGGGGTCGGCCACCCCTAGGATTTTTCCCTAGGGTGATGGGCCCCCTTCTTCTAAATCCCATATGTTTCCAACTTCGATTAGGTTTTCCTGTTACTTCTAATATTGGGTTTCACGGGTTATAGTAGGGACCAACAAGAAAAAAAATGAACATGTGCTTCATATAAATTTAATTATCAGCCCAAACATATGAGCATAATTGAAACCATAAACTATAATATATTCAACTAAAATATTTTAGCTGCACTTCTCATTTGATCTCAAATAAAATCTGAGCCTTTCGTTATAATTGTTCATTTAAATCCTTACATTAAGTTACGAATATCTGTCAATTAAGTATGTCACTGACATATAATATTTAATTGACATTTTTAAATATATTCCTTGAGCTTACCATTTAACTTATTTGAATATGTCAGATTAATTAAATTCTTTCTACAAGGTTTTGACACAATCTCAAATCTTATAAGCATTCTCAAAAGGGGTTTTTATTGGAGAAACCAATTGCATTTGGTGGAATGACATTTGCTAATCTATTGAATAGGATGGAAAACATAGATAGGTCTACTTCCTCATATTGAACTGGATGTAGAACCTTATATCATTGGAAAAATACTCTTTTCAAAATTTTCATGAACTAATGTTCATAAATAATTTTTAAATTTTTTGATGATGTTGGTTGTTAATTCAATATTTAGTCAACATGGGTAATTGTGATAAGAAATATGCAACTAAATGTGGTAAAAAATACAAACATCAAATACCCCACACTTATTCATTTCTCTTCCTTGAGTAAAGCAACAAAAAAAACAAAACATAGGTTTTAAACCTTCATTATTTGTAAAAATTTAAGCCTCAAGATCGCAACCATAAATAATCCACTATGAACCTATAAAAGAGGCTTTAATTATAAATGGAATCAACAAATCAGCACATCCATCCCAAAGTGCATTACTATTCAAACATCGCATAGCTCTTAGCTTCAACTTCAAAGCTCACGAGAATGTCACTAAAAAAGAATCACTCTCGAAGTTGGCGATAATATTTCATGTGTATGTCGGTGGAAGAATATGGATGGAAGTGTTGAAGGTCCACAAATAACAATTATCAACTAAACTAAAAAGGTCCATTTTTGTCGATAAACACGATGGTACTTAGCATATATCACAAGACTTTAAACCCCTAGATGTCCCTAGTATGAGTTATAGTATCGTGAGGGTTTGCCAAAACATTACCCATAGACATTCAAAGAGTTTTTCAGTTTTCAATACATACACCCCCACATGTTATACATTGTAATGTCTTCAGTGTAATAAGATCAAGAAAATCTAAGTAAAGAGGACACAACTTGGGAGTGTCGCCCAGCGGGAGGTGAAGGTCCATAATATATCAAATCGAAGCTTAGACCGAGCCGGATATGAAAATTCTGGAAAAAACTGGGAAGGAATAAAAGAGGTTTCTAGACGCCCTTGGGAGCCATCCGGACACTTAATGAAGAAACTGGGACAATAGAGTTTCTAGGCATGATCCTTTCGGACAACCACTTAGGGTGTCCGAACGGCTGTCGGGATTCCAGCTTTTAAAACCCAAAAATGATCATTTGTGATAGAAAATTTGAGATACACGAGAGAGAGAGAGAGAGAGAGAGAGAGAGAGAGAGAGAGAGAGAGAGAGAGAGAGAGAGAGAGAGAGAGAGAGAGAGAGAGAGATATTTTGGGAAGGGAATGCTTTGATTCTTGAAGATTCATGGTCATTGGAGTGTGACATTAAAGATTCAAGCTTGATTTTGAGGTTGTGTTAAGTGTTTCCTACTTTGGTGAATTATAGGGTTTTTGTAGATCTTGATATGTTTCTTAAGATTTTTATTCTAGGGTTATAATATGTTGATTAGAGACTTATTTGTGGTAGTACTTGATAGATTTGTACACATTTGAGGGAATGGGGGTCGATTGAGCGTGGGGAAGGTGTTAGGCACCCCACGACTCCTGTTTAGAACAGTCACTAAATTTTTAAATAATTGACTATTTTCTAAAAACTTGTTGTTTGCAAGATTGGGTCATTTGGAAGGATTAATGGTTTGATATTTGGATCATACCAACTTATGACAGTGGAAAGATTGGATTTTGAAAACACCAACTTGTGGTGTTGTATTTAAAGGTGTGCCAAGTCATGGCCTCAAAGAGAATCAAATTTTGTGAACTCCAACTTATGGTGTTGTGTTTAAATGTAATGATTGGATTGGAATTATGAGGAGGTCGAATTAGGAATTCCAACTTATGGAACCGGAATGAATGCATTGGGTTTGAAAAGGATTTAGAAATACCAACTTATGGTATTTTGTTTGAAAAGATGGAGATGGTATTTATGAAAAGTGGTAATTGAAGATACCAACTTATGGTAGAAAATACTTAAATTTAAGATACCAACTTATGGTATTTAAATACAAGTTTGGATTTAGGATACCAACTTATGGTATTTTATTTAAAAGTGTGCCAACTTATGGCATTAAAAAGAATCAAATTTGTAAACACCAACTTATTGTCTTTATTTTAAAAAGATGGAGGGGGATACCAACTTATGTTATTTTATTTGAAAAAATTACCAATTATGGTAGTAAATTATTTTTATTTAGTGAGACGGCTTGGATAAATTATTCTCGCGTTGCGCCGTTTTTAATAAAATAAAATCTTTAAAACAAAAAAGTAAATTAAAATTTACAAGCAATAAAATCCCTAAATGCCTACATGCTTCTAACAACCTAAAATAACATGCATGCATTTTCACTATTTGTATTTCTATTTACACATTACATGGCTGAGGGCCCAAAAACATCAAAAACAAAAGTAAAAAGTAAAAACCCCAAAATGGCCAAATACAATTTAAAAGGCCCGATATCATGTACAAGTCATGTAACACCCCAACCCAGAGAGGTCAATTTATTACCTCCTACGAGTGGTGCTACTCCTCATATCAAAAACTCAATTATTGATCTGATTAGAGTCCCGACAAATCACTGTAAATATAGTAGTCTTTTAAATCCTTAAGCACATAATATCCAATAACAATATGTCATCACGCACATAGAACACCATTAAATAACTCCATAATAATTAATCAACATCAAACCCGTGGTAAACCACTTATTATTAGGAACATAAACCCTAAACACCAAATGCGACACTTAAAATAATTTATTTGACTAACTATCCCTCGAGTATGCCACCTCTACATGAGCATCTTACTGAGGATCCGCCCCATCACCATCCACAGAAAATTCCACATATTCATCATCACCTGTGTCACGGGACACAATGAGCCAAGGCCCAGCAAGTAACATTTTTATGCATGGATGCACGTGAGCTTCGTTATTTCAAAACCATAGTCCATTTAAACATATAATCAGTACTAGGGCCCCTAACTCTAGTAAACTGCTACAAGGCAACCGGTCGTGATTTTCTTTCAGTATTCTTCCTTAGAGCATTTTCCTGTATTTGGCCTTTATTCTTTTCTTTTCTTTACAATTCCATAAACCTTATCATTAACCTTATCAGTACACCCTCGCTGTAGCAATTATACTAGGTTTATAAAAACAGTTTCTCCGTTACATAACCTTACAGTATGAAATGCCATGTCATGTATGAGTCTCGTAATTAAATAAACAATAGTAAATTCCAGCACAGAGACTTTTCCATATATTTACATCAATTCGTAAATCATCAATTATAAACATCCAATACACACATAGAATCAAAACAACTCAATTAATATACGGGTTCCGTGACACAGTTGAAATATTACTTACCTTGGCACCCTTTCGTAATTTCCCTAATTCAGTTATAACAGAACAGTTCGTGATCGGTGGCCGGAGTAGACCGAATCGAGTCCAAAACAATACGGCCGCCGTGCACTTCTTTCAATCGTATCTCAGTGGCTCCTCCTCCGTTTGATACGAAAACGGCACAATTCAGTTCCTCTCGTCGCCCTCTTCACCCTGACACCAAGATCGCCGGAATCCGTCAAGCCCTCCGCCGATTCTGATTCCGTCGTCGTCCGTCACCCGTGCACGGTCTCTCTCTCCTGTTAATGCGTCTAGGGTTTTTCCCGTCTCGATTTTCGTGCATTTATGTTATTTTATTACCCTATTGTTTGACCCCTTTACCCTTATCTTCGTTACCCTTTTCTTTATAGAGTTTGTGTTGCTAATCAATCGTTTTCTCTACTAATGTTTCATTTTTTTTATAGATTATTAAACCATCTATTTCAACTCTAATTTTTCACCGGTGTTATTTTACGCAATTCATATTGAATTATCACCTAATCTTACCTTACTCTTATATATGAGCTATACATGATTCCGGGTTATTACAAGTCAAATGGAGGCCTAATGATCTAAACAAATTTAAAAGCCCAATTTATGATGAGGATTAGGAAGATGAAGAACAGTGGAGAGTGTGGTGGTTCAATAGGGATGTTTGGAGAAGGTTAGGGTTTTTTGAAGATCTGGGCTTCCGATCAAGTCTCTCAATAATGAAGATAAATCAGGTCATGGGGTTCCAGTTGAGCTTGCGAGATGGAAGAGGCTCAAGTAAGAATGAGGGGAGTAAAAGTAATGGTGATGTTGTGATTTCCGTGAGGGTTGTGATGAGGTTACTTCTGGTAGAGGGGTGAGTTCTGATCGAGTGATCCAGCAGATGAAGACAGGTGACAGTAGAGGTTTTTTGGTGATTTTGGGATTGTTTCCCCAATCCCCAATGGATGGTTGTGGTGTTGATGATCAAATGATGGGGAGACAATGGCTGTGAGAGGAGATATTTTTTTGATGAACTGGTCCTCTGGTGGGTGCTTGGTGACGATGAGGAGGATTCCTGGTGATGAGATTCTGGCTGTTGGGTGGGTAGAGATGGAGATGATTGATTTTGTTTTGAGTTTGAGTAAACTGGGATGATGTTCCAGTGATGGTTGTGAAAGGTTGTCTCCCTCGGTGAGTGCTTGAGATTTTTTTTTAGGTGAATTGGCTCTCCCCCCCAGGTCTTACTGGTTTCTTTCGGATATATCCGATCGAAATGTTAGGTCAATTGGTTATCTATTAATTCCAGTAACCACGATGTAATGAAAGAAGTTTAAGTTGTGTGCCAAGTTATGGCAGTGAGTGATGGTGAGCAGAGATTGAAGAGTGGTGTAGCTGAGAGGTGTGACAGGGTGAGTGAATGTGGGGTTTTAATTTGGGATTTATTTGGGTTAATGAATTGGGATTGGGCCATCTCAATTGGGTATTTTGGGTTCAATTGGCTTTTTGAATTGGGATCAGTAGTCGTGACATGAGAGGCTACGTTGGAGCTTAGGGTCTAGTTATAATGTAGACTCTTTTTGTGTATACTTAGTACATGTATTACTTTGATTCGGTTGATGATGTGGGTAATGTTTACCTGATGTGATGGATGATGGATGGTTGAGAGCTTGCACCGTGAAATCGGGACTCTCGTACCGTGTGTGGGACTTCGTTTCGGATGTTTGAAACCATGTGATGGCTTGAGGCCCTATTAAGCTACAGAATTTTAGATTAATTACTATGATGAATATGAATGTGATGTGATTTCTAGGTTAGTAATCCCCGATATACAGAGAGGTGCTGTCGGATTTTTGGTAGAATTAGTAACGCTTCAGATTCGGGGTGTGATTTTCGGGTCGGGGCATTACAATGCCCCTGAGGAATCAATATTTTTGTTGATGATCGTGTCAAAAAGTCATGTTTAATGGTGCAAGTGCACATAGCGGACAAAACTAAACCCTTGAAAAGCTTCACATGCAAGTCCCAGGAAATGGTGTTGGTAATTGGTTTAAAAAGCTTCTGAAGTCCATTGCTTTCTTAGAATGTAGATGGGTACTCCAAACAGGCAGGAGCAAATGTCGATAGTGGTTAAATGAAGAACAGATGCTGGATGGTATCGTCGTCCATCTTGGTCTGCTGGTGAGTCAGAAGCATAATCCTCATGTGACTCCTTTTCAATTGTGTGATAGAAGACCCGCACTACAGTTGAAAAAAAAAGTTAGTAGGATTAGGACTATGAGAAACGAGAATGAGTGGCTTCTAAGGTAGGATACCACTCTATGATGTTTAGAAAGGAGGAGAACCTCAACTTCCACTTGTGTTTCCAGTTCAATTTCAATAGTGTCAAAAACATCACTTGTCGAGCGGATGGCTCTATGGTTTGGTGGCATTATTTCTACAAAAGTGTGAAACACCCTTTAGTGTGTGTAAGGAACAAGAAAAACAAATGAAAGGCCTATAATGTGACGCCCCGATCCGGCGACATCTCCCCGTTTATCGGAGAGTCCCCACCTGCATCAGAAACACGCAGCATAAATTCAATCTACCACACTAGCAACCTAGCTGGGCCTCAGGCCTCAAACACATGCAATCCTGATCCTAGGGGCCTCAGGCCATCCACTACCAGCATGCACAAACTGATAGTAATAATCACAACATCAAGTTCATAATATCATATAACCAAAAATCAATACTCAGCATACATCATGCATACACCCTCTGGTGCCAATCGGTTATAACAATATTATGAACAAACATCAATACATCGTAAACAAAATACGTGCTAGAGTACATCTCTAACACCCACATCCTACCCAGGGCCATCCATGTCACATCCCGCCCTCACTGATCCGCTCCATCGGTACCTGTACCAGTATCTCCCGTGGGAAGGAATAGAAAGTAGAGAGTGAGCAAGAAGCTCAGTAGGGTTAAGAGTATAAAACGTTTAAAGGCCGAATCAGAACAATAGGTTATGCAACAATATGAAATCTACTACATGCACATATACTCAACAATCACATAGAACATCAATCCGGGAAATCCCCTCAATGAGCAAACCTCATCGATACCATGGCTCATCCCATGTAATATCGAACGTGAGCAAGCTCACTGTTGGACCATATGCCCTACATTTATGTTTTGATGCAAAATACGTATTGGACTATTTGATTGTGCTTATCTTTGGATGAATTTGGATGAATCATGAAATGTATTTTCTCTACTAATTTAAGCTTCATTATATATCTTTGGAATCATGTTTGATCATATTTGATATGAATTTGATGATTTTGGACTTGTTCATTTTCGCACTACAAAAATTGTTCAAACGTCACACTGTGCACACGTTGGTTGAATTGTCATAACTTATTCATATGATCTCTGATTGACTTGATTCTTGTTTTGAAAATTATTTAAGACACTCTGGAATTTTTCATTGTGAAATATTGTCAGGTCAATTTTAAGTTTATCATGTTCAATTTGTCAGTTGAAATTAATTCACTAGTGTAGTTATGAAACTAGTCTAGTTGAGATTTACATGATCAAATTGAATGACCAAACGACCTCAATTATAAGTGAAATTTTGTATGCATATTCTTATATAGATAAATTGATTTATCATGTGCTTACTTGAATTTTATTAAGCTTATATCATATTGGTTAACCCAAGTGCAAGCATTGAAGCTCTTTGAGCTTACAAGCAAAATTGGAGTGTTCTATCACTCATTTCTTTGTAGGTACAAATCATACACTTATTTGGGACATTAATTGAGGATATGAAATGGTCGTGGAGTATTGAGGTTTCATTGTTTAGGCACTTAGAACCCGAAATCCCCTAGGAAACCCTATTTGGGAGCAATTGAGATTATGTGAGCTACATTGAAGGATTTATTTAGGAAATAGTCTAAGAAATATTTATTGAGAAATTTGACCGAATTTGGAGTGAAGAATACTTAAATTGGTGCAACCCATTCTTATCCAAAATAACCTAAATTCCTCAAATTGACCTTCCATGGGTTAGACTAAGTTGAATTAATGTTGGATGATTTATTTGAAGTAGGGGCTCGGTCATGACCCTTCTAGAAAGCCTTAGGAGGCTTTGGAGGGAGTTTGAGAAGCCTTGGATTCATTTGAAATCAAATGAAAAAGATTGGAGCCAAAACACTTGGAGGAAAATTGTCCACATCACCATGTACTATTATGTTCTTGTTTCAAGTATTTTGGGGGGAATTTCGTGTGTGCCTTGCAAGGGTTGTTTGGTTGATTGTTGAAGCCTTTATAAGCATGAAAAAGAGTTTAACAAGAAGCACAAAAAATCCAAACAAACCTTGGAGCCAAGATTTGAAATTTGAATCAAAGGTTGACCAAAAGTCAATAACGGCTAGCCTTTCAATGGTGTTGATTGATTTCATTTTTGAAGATGAAGGGCAGAGATTATAAGTTGATTGAGGGCTGAGATTTAAGATTAACAAGATCCAATGGCCAAGATTAAATGGAGACAAATGAAGAGGAAAGTCATGCTTCATTCCACACTTGGAAAAACTTATGAGCAAAAATTACCAAGAGAGCTTTTGTTCTTGATTCTACAACTTTTGAGTGATCTTCTCTTGATCTTTTGATCATCATTTTCTGAGATTATTATCATCATCTTCCCTTCATCAACCTCAAGCTAAGACACACTTTCAAGCCAAAATTATTAAGGTATTTCTTTGAGTGTTCTTGAGCTACTTTCCACAAAGCTTCTCCTAAACTTATTTCCATCTTTGTGAGACTTTGTGTGAACCTTTGGTTGAGTGAAAGCCACGAATTTGAGCCAAATTTATATCCTACCAGTGAGCTTTACATTGAGAGATTAAGTGTTCCTCATCCAAATAGCTTAGAGCTAATCTTGAGAGAACCAAAAACCAAATCACTTGTAAAAGTCCCTTTTGAGGGCATTACCTTTGAGAGGTGTGTGAAAGTTTAAGGTTAGCTTCAAACCTTGGTGGTGTACAAGTTTGGGGTGTGCTTGAAAACCCTAAGTTTGTGGTGAACTTACAAAACCACTTATATCCTTTAGTGGATTTGGAAATCTTAAGCTTGAGAGTTTAGGTAGTGGATGTAGGTGTGAGCACCGAACCACTATATATCCTTGTGCACTCTAATTTTTTATGTCCTTTCTTGTTTGGTGTTATTAGTGATTTGTGTGCCTTATAAATTGATATTTGGATGTTGCTTGCTGCCATTGCTTGCGGTTGAACAACTTGTGATTAGTGGATTCTAGGTATACTTTTGATAGTTAATTTTCTGGAATAGCAATCCGTCCGTGCACTGTTCATATAGCTAGACTTCGAATTTTGATCTGAATTTTTGATATAGTATTAATTAAGGTATTGTGATATTCCATACCAAATGTAGTTGCATTTGGACTTGAATTGCTAGGTCAAATAATATCTACTTGGTTGATTGACAGATTTGTACTATAAACACTGTTTTGATCATTTTTATGTTTTTAGATTGTAGTTTTTGCATTTGGGGTTTATACTTAGTTTTTGGAGACACAATTCACCCCCCTCTTGTGTTAGCCTAGTGATTTCACTCACCACATCAACTCATCAATATCATGGCCAGTTATCCATGTAATATTGAATAGGAGCAAACTCCCCAACATCAAACGCTCTTGGATTACCCGGTTGCGTGAACCTATCACGCCCGCACCATTCCAGGCAAGGTCCCTCATTAACCGTACCTCTAGTGCGTTACCCTACATGGAGTTTACATGACTTGGTGGTAACTCTCATCACCTCGTCATCCCTCCAAATAGCTTTTAAGAATCCTAAGGAGCCCCACGTCCATACCCAGTCCCCAATGCAACTCTAATGCACTTATGCCATGACATGCCGAAAAGGTATATATATGAACATCCTACATATATATATATACATAACTACCATAATGCATGAACGGAAATCACATCGTGCCCATAGGTGATGGAACACACACAATCGGGTCATGCAACATCAATAATCAACAATATTCCACAAGCAAGGTTCGTTTCCCTTTAGAAGCAACTAAGGCGGAAACACAAATAAAATGACCAATGAGGAATCGAAATGCTCTTTAAAATATTGAGAACGAACGATAGAAAGAATGGTTGGAAATCCCCTACCTCGTGTCGAGCAATTCACCAAAATCCCACAATTAGGGTTTTAAACCCCGTTTCACCAACCTAACAATTTCACACAATCGAACTCTAATGATCATCCAAAACAACTCAACATATCATAACCAATATGAATTAAACAACTAAATTGAGAAAACTTACTTTCTCTCTCTAGGGTTCCTCTCAAACCCCCAAACCTCAACCTTATGGAACTCAAATCCAAAACGAGAATCAAACCTACATATACAACCACATATGACCTAAGATCAACATATCTAAACCATAGGAATCAACTCCAAACAAAACTAACAAGATCTACTCGAAACGCTAGAAATGGAAAATCAAGAAATCTTACCTCCAAAGCTTGAATCTTCCTTGAATCCTCTCTAAATCTCCAAAACCAAGCTTCAATCTCCAAGAATCACCTCAAATACTCTTCTCTCTCTAGAATCGTCTCTCTCTCTCTAGGACTGAAACAATCCGGAATAATAACCTATTGGTTCGCTGGAACCATTTTTGAAGACTCGGGTTGTGCCTAGGCGCTACTCTGGGCGCCATCCTGGGCGTGTAGAGTTTTCATGCCCAGGCGAGGTGCGCCTAGGCGGCCGCCTAGGCGCCTCTGCGCCTTCTCCGCCTCCCCTCTCCCACTGGACTGGGGACAGCGCCAAGGCGCCCTGAAGTGCACCCGATCCAGTTTAAATTTCCAATCATTCGCGCCCATCTACTGCTTGCTGGACTGGGCGCTGCGCCTAGGCGCCCTGAGGTGCGCCCAGTCCAGTTCCTCTTCTTCTGGTCTTCCTCCTTGCCTGCCACTCACTGGACTAGGCGCAGCGCCTAGGCGCCCACCTTGTGCGCCTAGTCCAGTTTTCACCTCTTTGTTTAAACATAAAAAATTCACAAAATTTTGTGTCGGGGTTTCACATCCTCCTCCCCTTAATCAAATTTCGTCCCGAAATTTAACTACACACGTACCTGAATCTCTGAACAACTCCGGGTACTTCTCCTTCATACGTGTAACACACCGAGTTCGTAATTAGCATGCATGTGAACATTAATTAATGGAGGTAGTAATTAATATGTATTTTTACAGTTATATAAAAAGATTTTTCTTAAAAAAATAAAATAAAAAAATAAAATTATTAATTAAAATTTCGGGTGTAAATATCCTCAAGATCGAGAGACCGGGAATGCGATAAATACGGTGTGCTTATGGGGATAAATATACAACCTAATGGGGGTAGAATTGTAAATTGGATAAATTACAAAAAAATAATATAAAGACAACACGCAAACCGAGACAAACCCTAGAACTAAACCATAGTTAGGCGAGGGAGAGGGGCGGCGACGGAGCATGGTGTTTCGAAAGAGGCGACGAATGGCGATGAGACCAGTACCGGAAGGTCGAGCGCGCAGAGAGGAATCCATCTGTGGCAGTTTCGGATCCATCAGAGTGGTGTAGGACCGTCGATCGAAGGGGAGAACAAGCAGCTGCCGTGAGGTTTGAGAGCTGATTCTGCCGGCCTCCGATCACCAATAAGGTAAATGGAAGCGGCAATTGGATCGTCTGGCTGTGCTCTATCGTTTTGGGCCGGTGGTGAGGACCACCGCCCGCTGGCAGGGGATGACCCAGTTTTGTCTTCTAACGGGTTAGGCTGACCCGGTTGATCCTGGACAGACCCGTTGACCAGTCTGTCCAGAGTTGACAGGATTTAAAAAAAAAGAAAAAAGAAAAAAGAAGTTAATTATTAGATAATGTTGATGCTTGTTTAAATATTAACGTAAATAAGTATGATTATGAATTTCAGGAATTAGGTTTGCTTAATTGATTTTATCGGGAGTTAGGAAAGCGCAACCAGGTAAGTAACATCCTAACTGTGTTACGGAACTTGTGTGATAATTGAATTGTTTCAATGCTATGTGTGTATGGGATGACTGTGAATGATAATTTATGGATAATTGTGATTATATGAGAATGTATATGTGCTGATAATTATTGTTTTGATTATATGATTATCGAGAATTGTGCATGGCATTCCATTCTGTAAGGTTCATGAAATGAGGAAAATGTTTTATAAACCTAGTATAACTGCTACAGGGAGGGTGTACAGAAAGGTTATTGTTAAGGTTTACTGAATGGGAAAGAAAAGAAAGGAATAAAGTACAATCACAGGAAAGTGTCCTATGGTAAGATACCGAAAGGAAAAATTCCGACCGGTTGTCCTGTAGCAGTTTGCTAGGGTTAGAGGGCCCTAGTACTGCATAAAAGTTTTAACTGATGAAGTTTTTATTATTTAAAGAATTCATGTGCATTCATGCATCAAATGTTACTTGCTGGGCTCTGGCTCATTACGTTTCGTAATGCAGGTGACTATGAGTATGCAGATTTGACTATTGATGGTGATGTCGGGGCTCCTCAGTGAAGATGCTCATGTAACGCAAGAGAGACTACTAGTAGTTGATTTCTGGAAATTATGAAAGTTTCTTTATGATTAAAGACGAATAGGTTTCTAAATATTAAAATAAGCAGTTGACTGCAAGATTGCTATAGAAAGGGGTTAGCATTCTTAATTGGCTTGGTACTTCGTGCAGGAATAACTTGTTGGAGATTTGTTTTATTTAATTTATTCGAGAACTATGGAATTTTATTATTATCATTATTATTGTCTTTAATTTGTTGGGCGGAGTTGGTATTAAATGTTTAATTAAGATCATAATTGCATTTGTTAGATTCTCGTGGTGATATTCACTTTCAAGGTGGTGAGGTTAGTAGCTTGGGAAGGGGTGTTACAATACGAGACTCCAACTCCCAAGTTGCTTCTTCAACTCTGTGATACATCCACATCACTTTTACTAATGGAATCACACTCGACCTTGTGACCTTGTTCTGTCGGTGTACAATCTTCACCGGTTTAAGAGTGTAGCTCCCATCTTCCTCAACTTCCAACGTAGTCCAATCTATCACATGTGATGGATCTGGCTCATATTTCCGAAGCACATGAAATACATTGTGAACCTTCTCAAGCTTCGGTGGAAGTGCCAAACGGTACGCCACTGGTCCAACTGTCTCTAAAATCTCAAATGGCCCCACAAATCTCGGTGCCAACTTCCCCTGCTTGCTATACCTTTGAATACCCCGTCTCAGACTAACCTTCAAGAAAACCTTATCGCCTACAGCGAACTCCAAAGGTCTCCTCATTCGGTCAGCATAAGACTTCTGTCGGCTCTGCGCGGTGATCAACCGCCTTCGGATCTCATCAACTCTCCCTCGAGCTTCTTTGACCATCTCCGGTCCTGAAACAACTTTCTCACCAACCTCCGCCCAACACAAAGGCGACCTACAAGGCCTCCCATAGAGCGCCTCGTAAGATGCCATTCCGATACTACTCTGGAAAGAGTTGTTATACACAAACTCTGCCAGATGTAAGTACCGATCCCAACTTCCTCCAAAGTCAACTACACATGCCTGTAGCATATCTTCTAAAATCAGTATGGTTCTCTCACTCTACCCATCACTCTGAGGATGATAAGCTGTAGAGAAATCCAACTTCGTTCCCAATGCTTCCTGTAAATTACTCCAGAATCTACCTGTGAACTGCGGGTCTCTATCCGACACAATAGATAATGGAATTCCGTGAAGTCTCACAATCTTCTTGACATACATCGTGCTCAAGGTCTCCAACGAATCCGTCTTGTTCATGGGTAAAAAGTGTGCAGACTTGGTCAATCTGTCCACTATTACCCAAACCGTGTCATGCCGTCTCTGAGTCATTGGCAACGCCGTCACAAAGTCCATCGTGATCCTCTCCCACTTCCATTGTGCTACAGGTAAGGGTTGCAACAATCCAGCTGGTCTCTGATGCTCTGCCTTCACTTGCTGACAAGTAAGACACTTCGTCACAAATCTAGCAACATCGGCCTTCATGCCCCTCCACCAGAAACTCTGCTTCAAATCTCGGTACATCTTCGTACCCCCGGGATGCATGGCAAACCAAGAATGGTGTGCCTCTTTCAGAATTTCTTGTCTCAACTCATCACCTTCGGGAACCACTAACCTTCCCACATATCATACTCCACCATCATTCCCTCAAACCCATCCAAGACTCTCATCAATCACATCAAAGGTATGATCTCCATTTTGTGCATCTATAACCTTCTGAACCATCTTTGGTCTCGAAGTTATAGAACACAAATACATCTTTTCCTCTCTTCAACTCTAATCCAAACTCATTGATTGTATCCAAAATTCCCCACTCATGCATGAATAGACTAGCAATCTTCTTCTTCTTCATACTCAACGCATCCGCGACTACATTTGCTTTACCAGGATGATATTGCAAATTGAAGTCGAAGTCCTCCAAGTATTCCATCCACCTCCTTTGACGCAAATTCAATTCTCTTTGGGTGAATAGATACTTGAGGCTCTTGTGATCCGTGAACACTTCAAATCTCTCTCCGTAAAGATAATACCTCCATTGCTTATGTGCAAGCACCACTGCCGCTAACTCTAAATCATGCACCGGATAATTCCTCTCATGCGTCTTGAGCAACCTTGAACCATACTCTATCACTCGGCCCCGTTGCATCAACACACAACCTAAACCGACTCCAGACGCATCACAATATACCTGGTAGCCTACATTCCTTTCCGGAACCACTAACACTGGAGGTGTTGTCAACCTCTTCTTCAACTCCTCAAATGCAGCCTCACACTCGTCTGTCCACACAAACGGTGTGCCCTTCTTCATAAGTTGCGTCATCGGTGAAGCAACTCTCGAAAAATCCTCAATAAATCTCCAGTAGTAACCTGCCAATCCTAGGAAACTTCGGATCTTAGTCACATTCTTCGGTCTCTCCCAATTCAAAACCGACTCAACTTTGGAGTAGTCAACCGCTATGCCTTCTTGAGTTATGACATGACCTAGGAACTTCACTTCCGTGGCTCAAAATTCACACTTACTCAATTTAGCATACAGTTGATTTTCCCTCAACGTCTGTAACACCACTCTCAAGTGTTCCTCATGCACTTCCTCTGTAGGAGAATAAATCAGAATGTCATCAATAAACACCACCACAAAATTATTCAAAAACGGTCTAAGAACCCTTTGCATTAGGTCCATGAACACCGCTGGGGCATTTGTCAACCCAAACGGCATCACAAGGAACTCATAATGCCCATATTGAGTTCTAAACGCCGTCTTCCGAATATCCTCGTTCTTAATCCTCAACTAATGATAACCCGACCTCAAGTCAATCTTAGAGAAATGCCTAGCACCTCTCAATTGGTCAAACAAATCATTGATCCTAGGCAACAGATATTTATTTCTCACAGTAACCTTATTCAATTGCCTATAATCAATACACATCCTCAAACTTCCGTCTTTCTTCTTGACGAACAACACCGGTGCTCCCCACGGGGACACACTCGGTCTAATGAAACCCAAGTCTAGCAACTCCTCTAATTGAGAACTCAACTCCTTCAACTCTGCTGGAACCATCCGATACGGCAAAATCCAAAATCGGCTTGACATTCGGATGCAACTCGATAGCAAAGTCAATCTCTCTCTTCGGAGGTAATCCCGGCAACTCTTCCAGAAATACATCCATAAATTCTTCCACTACCCGAATCAGAGTAACGACATCTCCCTTAGGAGCCGAAGTCACCAAACTTGCTACTCTACAATCCTGATACGAAGGGTTATCCATGAAATGAGGGCATGGCATCCCCTTCGATCCTTGTAAATGAATCACCCCACCCTCTGGTACTCTAAGTGTGACTCTCCTTTGCCAAAAGTCAAGCACTCCTTCGTGCTTTGTCAACCAATCAACCCCGAGTATCACATCTAAGTCTTTCAAATCTAATACATACAAATCGGCTTGCAGATATTTCTCCAAACCGACACTCACATCCGAAAACCACCCCCTCTAACATGGTAAAGTGTCCAAATGGTGAGGACACCATAAACATTCTCCTAATCGACGAAATCTCCACCGCTAGTGCGTTCGCTAACGAACTAGTAATAAATGATGAAGTAGCTCCAGAATCAAACAAGACTCTTGCCCAACAATTCGAAATCAAAAATATACGTCCAATGAAGTTGGGATGCTTTTGTGCCTCCTGATGTCCCATAGCAAAGACACGACCATCCGTCAGTGCATACTGCTGCTGCTGAGATTGTCTGCTGCACCTCGTCCTCTCCCTCCCGATGGTACAGTGGAAGGAAGAGTTGGAGGTGGTACCCCTGGTATCTGAGGCTGATACTGTCCTGCCTGGTTACCCTGCGGACACTCACCCTTCTTGTGGCCCAACTTGCCACAACCATAGCATCTAAATCCAGAAGATTTGCGCTCATTCTTCATGTGCCCGTCTTTCTCACACTTGAAACACGTCACCTTGCCCCCTTGAGGCCTTGGACCCTTGCCTCGGTCCCCTTTATGATGATGAAGATCAGTCTTATACTTCTTGTGGCTACCACCACCACTACTATTACCCTCAGTCACTGGATGCTTCCTCTGAGCCTCATTCCGCTCACTCAACTGAAAGTCCAATGCCATCTCAACTGTGTCCTCGTACGATACCACCCTAGTGGTCATCACCATCCTCCGAAGACTGGGTAGCAACCCATCTCAGTACCTTGCCGCCTTCTTTGCATCGGTAGGAGCAAACTCTCTCCCAAACTGATACAACTCCTCAAACTGCTTTGTGTATTGAGACACTGTCATCTCTGATGTCTACAATAAATCTAGAAACTGTTTGGCCTTCTCAGTCTGTAGAGGCCTCGGTACAAACTTCTGCATGAACAACTGCTCAAAAGAAGTCCAAGTCAGCTTATTTCGCCTCTGACCCACGGACATCCACCATTCATAGGCCACTCCACTCAAATAATAGAAGACAAACTTCACCCGTCGCTCATCGGGTATCTCTAGCGTATCCATCCTCATGCTCAACTGATTGAACCACTCCTCTGCTCCCACACCCGTTCCATCTCTAGAAAAATTTGGAGGAGCAGTCCTCCTCAATTGATCTACCTCATACATACCCCTTCCAGCTCTCGGTACTGTAGCCACCTCAATAGTAGCCTCGGGTACCACTCCCTCAGTACGAGTGCTGGTTGCTTGGTTGCACCTATTGCCTGTGCTACTACTTGTGATATCGTCTGTGCTTGTGTCTGCACCATACTCATCATAAAGCTAGCAAGCCCCTCCATCGTCACTAGTTGCCCTCCTATAGCAACAGGAGCAACAGGTCTTGCAAGTGCTGCTTGCTGACCTTCACCCTCGGTATGTAGTTCCTCCTGAACAATCTCCTCAACTCTCAACTCCGGATCCACATTCAGAATTGATCCCTCCGTGCTAGGAGTGCCTCTAAACCATCAGTAACTGTAGCACTACGGCCTCTACCTCGGCCCCTACCAACTCCCCATCGGCCTCTGCCACGAGGTACCTCAGTCCTACTCTCGGACCTGGTAGTTCTACGGGTATTCATCTGCATGGCAAACAGACAATACCATTTAACACACAACTCAACAGAGGATTTACTAGGGATAAGGAAACATACCGGATCAGCAGCGGTTGTGACATGGCCTGGATTACACTATCATACATCTAGGACCCATCCCTGATCCTACATATAAAGCAAACCAAACCAAACCAAACCTCGCTCTGATACCAAATTGTGACGCCCCGATTCGGGCACGCCAAGGGTGCCTTCCGGCACCGTCCTAGTCCATTAGTGCGATCATCCGGCAGATCGAAAATCCGACAGCATCTCCCCGTATATGGGAGAGTCCCTGCCTGCATCAGAAACACGCAGCATAAATTCAATCCATCACACTAGCAACCTATCTAGGCCTCAAGCCTCAAACACATGCAATCATGATCCTAGGGGCCTCAGGCCATCCACTACCAGCATGCACAAACTGATAGTAATAATCACAACATCAAGTTCATAATATCATATAACCAAAAATCAATACTCAGCATACATCATGCATATACCCTCTGGTGCCAATCGGTTATAACAATATTATGAACAAACATCAATACATCGTAAACAAAATACGTGCTAGAGTACATCTCTAACACCCACATCCTACCCAGGGCCATCCTTGTCATATCCCGCCCTCACTGATCCGCTCCACCGGTACTTGTACCAGTATCTCTTGTGGGAAGGAATAGAAAGTAGAGAGTGAGCAAGAAGCTCAGTAGGGTTAAGAGTATAAAATGTTTAAAGGCTGAATCCGAACAATAGGTTATGCAACAATATGAAATCTACTACATGCACATATACTCAACAATCACATAGAACATCAATCCGGACAATCACCTCAATGAGCAAACCTCATCAATACCATGGCTCATCCCATGTAATATTGAACGTGAGCAAGCTCACCACATCAACTCATCAATATCATGGCCAGCTATCCATGTAATATTGAATAGGAGCAAGCTCCCCAACATCAAACGCTCTTGGATTACCCGGTTGCGTGAACCTATCACGCTCGCACCATTCCAGGCAAGGTCCCTCATTAACCGTACCTCTATTGCATTACCCTACATGGAGTTCACATGAATTGGTGGTAACTCTCATCACCTCGTCATCCCTCCAAGTAGCTTTCAAGAATCCTAGGGAGCCTCGAGTCCATACCCGGTCCTCAATGTAACTCTAATGCACTTATGCCATGACATGCCGAAAAGGTATATATATGAACATCCTACATATATATATATACTTAACTACCATGATGCATGAACGGAAATCACATCGTGCCCATAGGTGATGGAACACACACAATCGGGTCATGCAACATCAAGAATCAACAATATTCCACAAGCAAGGTTCGTTTCCCCTTAGAAGCAATTAAGGCGGAAACACAAATAAAATGACCAATGAGGAATCGAAATGCACTTTAAAATATTGAGAATGAACGATAGAAATAATGGTTGGAAATCCCCAAACTCGTGTCGAGCAATTCACCAAAATCCCACAATTAGGGTTTTAAACCCCGTTTCACCAACCTAACAATTTCACACAATCAAACTCTAATGATCATCCAAAACAACTCAACATATCATAACCAATATGAATTAAACAACTAAATTGAGAAAACTTTCTCTCTCTAGGGTTCCTCTCAAACCCCCAAACCTCAACCTTATGGAACTCAAATCCAAAACGAGAATCAAACCTACATATGACCTAAGATCAACATATCTAAACAATAGGAATCAACTCCAAACAAAACTAACAAGATCTACTCGAAACGCTAGAAATGGAAAATCAAGAAATCTTACCTCCAAAGCTTGAATCTTCCTTGAATCCTTTCTAAATCTCCAAAACAAAGCTTCAATCTCCAAGGGTCACCTTAAATACTCTTCTCTCTCTAGAATCGTCTCTCTCTCTCTAGGACTGAAACAATCTGGAATAATAACCTATTGGTTCGCTGGAACCATTTTTGAAGACTCGGGTTGCGCCTAGGCGTTACTCTGGGCGCCTAGGCGCTCTGGCCTTACTTAAGGTCCCTGAGGCGCTTCTCTGGGCGCCATCCTGGGCGTGTAGGGTTTTCACGCACAGGCGAGGTGCGCCTACTCCACTTCCCGTCTCCCACTGGACTGGGCGCAGCGGCTAGGAGCCTTGAAGTGCGCCCAGTCCAGTTTAAATTCCCAATCATTCGCGCCCATCTACTGCTTGTTGGTCTCCCTCCTTGCCTGCCACTCACTGGACTAGGTGCCCACCTTGTGCGCCTAGTCCAGTTTTCACCCCTTTGTTTAAACATAAAAAATTCACAAAAATTTGGGTCGGGGTTTCGCATATAATAACTACGCAATGCTAATGTAAGATGCACGCAACTCACATAAGTGTAGGGAATAAAATTGCAATAGAGAGTCATAACATTAAAGCGAAAGTAATTCGTTTAGGTAGTTCATCAAAAATGTTATGGGCACTTAGTTTGTAGTTCAAACAATGTATATGGATAGTAGTGGAACCATATTTATGCAATGAGTAAGCACACAAATAACCCACAATCCTAAAACTAAACAACACTCACTAGGATTCAACATATCCCGATTGATTCATTCAATCAAATCATGCCAAAAATTGACCCAAAATCTTAAAAATTGATGGAAACCATAGGTATTCCATGTGCATGCATCAAAGAATCATTTTATAAGTATAATTAACTAATCTCAACAAGAATCCATCAGCGGAATAAATTGTTCTATGAAATTTGGAGTTGTAGAGAAGAAAAAAGCATACCTTAGAGAGAGAGAGAGAAAGAATGAGCTTAGGGAAGAGAGAGAGAGAGAGGGGAGGGAAGAAGAAGAACATACATTGAGTTTGAAAGCACGATTGATCATAGAGACGAGCATTATGATTATCTGGAAGTATGCTCGACCCTTTAAAACCAGTGCTCTCCTCAAAAGAAGACGGACAACCAAGACACCTATAGATGTCGAAAATGGAGAACTGACAAATTGTTCCTCCTATGGATGCCTGAAAATAACGATGATCAGTATGAACATCATCCTCCTCCGATTCATCCCCTTGTGAGGTCTCCAAAGTAAGAGTTCGATAGAAAGCCCGAACTACATCAGGATAGATGGCCCATTCATTATGAGGATCGGGATCCATAAGGAAGATGAGAGAATGGGTCTACAAATAAGTGAAGGCAAATTGATTTGCCAGTAACATGGGAACCATAGGGGAAGAATGAGTCTCAGGTTCAATAGGTGTCTCCTCAAAAGCATCAGCCGCACGGAGAATGGTAGGAGGACGAATAGCACGACGCTTAGGAGCCATGTGACCTACAAAAGTGAAACATGCCCATTAGCAGAGGGAAACCATTCAACATACACAAAAGACACTAAAGAAAATGTTGCACAACTCATAGATGTTCAAAGAAGGATCAACAAAACAAAATGACGATATCAATTCATGGTATAGGAACACCAACAGTTCATTGAAGCATTTCATCAAACACATTGTGGGCATTATATAATGGTTCAAACATGTGGAAACACCCCATAGAAATATCAAAATCAAGCATATAATCCATAATCATACTCTAGTCATCACCAAAGGGAGATTCAACCCATATCTCAACAATAACATCCAAATACAGTCATAGAAGATAATTCAACACTCAAAAATTTAAAACCAAAAATTCGAGTTGTGGGAAGCATGGTAGCATGGAGCATATCTCAATCAGAGATTAGAGTTCTCAAGAGAATAAAAATCATTCACCCAAGATGTATTGTGCATTGAAGATAAGGAATGAGAAAGGGTGAAGAACATACCATAGAAAAAGGCAGGTATGGGAATTTAGAGAGAGATGGGGGGAGAAAGGATGCACGAGAGATGCGGGATCGGTGAGGAGCGGTTCCTGTACGAGTGAAGGAAGAAAATAGGGGCTGGGCATTTTAACTTAAATGCAACAACACAAACACCACGTAGAGCGCTGCCTCCCAAGCGATCACGGGCTGGTCACGCGTTACTCATTGCTAGAGGTTTTTTTTGAACAATTGAATTGACATATGAAGAATGAAAAATACATACCTTTGTCTGTTTGTTTGCCTCCCAACAAGCACCTTTGTTTCATGTTGGCTCGACTACAGGCGATAATCATGGTGTGCGAGTATTAATTGAATCCACATCCTCACCAATTTCCACGTCTGTTGATGTGAACTCCAAGAAAGGTTTCAAACGCTGACCATTTACCTTGAATGAGCTCTCATTCTTGGGATTCTTAATCTCAACCGCACCATAAGGGAACACCTGGACCACTTCAAAAGGGCCTCCATCTTGAGTTCAATTTTTCTGGAAACAAATAGAGACCTGAGTTATATAAAAGCACATGCATACCTTCTATAAATTCCTTTTGGCGGATCAACTTGTCATGCGATGCTTTTGTGCACTCCTTGTATATCTTACTATTTTCATATGCCTCCATGCGAAACTCCTCCAATTCATTAAATTGGGGTTTTCTGTGCTCACATGCAGTATTCATGTCAAAATTCAATTTTTTAATAGCCCAATAAGCACGATGTTCAAGTTCCATGGGGAGTTCACAAGTCTTTCCAAATACAAGGCAATACAGACTCATTCCTATGGGTGTTTTAAACGCTGTCCTATATACCCACAAAGCATCATTAAGCTTGATCGCCAAATCCTTCATAGTAGTTTTGACTGTCTTTTCCAAAATTTGTTTAATTTCTCGGTTACTTACCTCTACTTGACTTGAAGTTTGGGAATGGTATGGAATGGCTACCCGATGAGTGATGTTATACTTGGCCAATAAAGTTTCAAAAGGTTTATTGCGAAAATGACTCTCCCCATCACTGATAATTGGCCTAGGTGTTCCAAACCTAGTGAATAAATATCACATCTTTGAGGAATGAAAACACTACCCTATGGTCATTGGTCTTTCTAACAATGGCTTCCACCCACTTGGATACATAGTCAACTACTACAAGAATGTATAAATAACCAAAGGAAAGGGGAAATGGTACCATAAAGTTAGTACCCCACATATCAAACATCTCAACAACAAGAATTCCATTCAGAGTGATTTCATTTCTTCTTCCAATATTATCGGTTTTCTGACAAAGCTCACACCTGGAACAAAAGTGAATAGAGTCCTTAAAAAGAGTAGGCTACAAAAAACCTAATTGGAGAAATTTAAGAGCTGTTTTCTTAGCTCCAAAATGGCTGCCACATGCAAGCTGATGAGCATGGCGAAGGAAACTTTCTTGTTCGTCTTCAGGCACACAACGACGAATGATTTGAAAAAATTACCATGCTTGAACAAGTAAGGATAATTGACAAAGTCAGCATACCAGGGTATTTGCACCTTGAGAGCAAATAGTTGTTCTTCCGGAAAAGTTTCATTGATTTGTCCGTCAACTCCTTGATGTAACCTTGGCAGATGATCAACAACAACATTCTCACTACCCTTATTGTCCTTGATCTATAAGTCAAATTCTTGTAAAAGGAGAAATCCATCGGATCAATTTGGGTTTGGTATCTTTTTTAGACAACAAATATTTGAGCGCCGCATGATCTATATACACAACAACTTTGGATCCAACAAGGTAAGCATGAAATTTTTCCAAAGAAAAATAACTATCACAATCTCTTTTTTAGTGGTGGAATAATTTAATTGAGCCGCATTTAAAGTGCGACTAGCATAATAGATAACATGAGAGGCTTTACCTTCCTTTTGACCAAGCACCGCACCAACCGCATAAACAGAAGCATCACACATTAACTCAAATAGTAATGACCAATTAGAAGTAGAGATAATGGGAGTAGTGGTTAATGCATGTTTCAAAACAGTAAATGCATCTAGAAATGCGCTGTCAAATCGAAATTCAAAATCTTTAGCTAATAAGTTACTAAGAGGTTGTGAGATTTTGGAAAAATCCTTAATAAACCATTTATAGAAACCTGCACGTTCCAAAAAGCTCCTAATATATTTGACACTTATGGGTGGTGGAAAATTATTAATCAAATCAATCTTGGTCTTATCAACCTCAATTCCATCACTTGTCACTATGTGACCCAAAACAATTCCACGTCTGACCATGAAGTGACATTTTTCCCAATTCAAAATTAAGTTGGTTTCTTGGCATCGTTTAAGAATAAGAGTCAAATTTTCCAAACATGCATCAAATGATGACCCAAAAACTGAAAAATCATCCATGAATACCTCAATAATTCGTTTCACCATGTTGGAAAAGATTGCCATTATGCAACGTTGGAATGTTGCGGGAGCATTGCATAGACCAAAGGGCATCCTTTGGTATGCGAATGTACCAAATGGGCATGTAAAGGTTGTCTTTTCTTGATCATCCGGAGCAATTGAAATTTGGTTTTATCCTAAAAAACGTAAAGAAAACAATAGTGAGAATGGCCTACTAAACGTTCAAGCATTTGATCAATAAAAGGTAAAGAAAAATGATCCTTGCGAGTGGCGGCATTTAGCTTGTGATAATTGATGCACACTCGCCAATCAGTAGTCATCCTTATAGCGATGAGCTCATTGCCCTCATTCTTCACCACAGTGATTTTGGACTTCTTTGGTACCACTTGCACTGGACTGACCCACTTGCTATCCGATATTGGGTAGATCATCCCTACATCAAGCAGTTTAAGGATCTCGATGCGCACAACTTCTTTTATGTGACGATTGAGCCTTCGTTGAGATTTACATGAAGGTTTCACCTCATCTTCCATCAAGATCTTATGTGTGCACATAGTTGAGCTAAGACCTTTTATATCAGCTATTGTCCATCCTAAAGCAGTTTTGTGATGAAATAACACCTCTATTAGACTGGTTTCCTCATCTGATTTCAGTTCAGCAGAAATAATCATTGGAAGTGTCTCGTCACTGCCTAAGAAGACATACTTGAGGTGTTGAGGAAAAGTCTTAAGCTCAAGCTTTGGAGGTGTGATGCTGGAAGCTTCAAGCTTGGTTTTGTTCATTTTCAATGGTTCGATAGGCAATGTATAACGTGGTTGATAAGGACATGAAGGACCATGAACTAGTGCACACTTTCACTATCAAATCATCATCATGAGTTTGCAATAAAACTCGGTCAAGCTGTTGACAAAAATTTTTCTGTAAGAACAAAGAAGAAATCAGTGTATCAATTGTATCAATAGAGCAACATGTATCAAAAGAAGAAAAGGGTAAATTAAAAGCATCAGACACTCGGAGTTCAATTGTTTGGCCAAAAACATTCATTGTTAGTGTCCCTTATTTCACTTTGATTATTGTGTCTGTTGTAGCCATGAATGGCCTACCAAGGAGAATTGGTGCCACTTGATCATTTAGACCACCCTCTTTGGTATCTAAGATGAAAAATCTACATGAAGAATAAGCTTGTCAACTTGAACCAAAATGTCTTCTACCATACCTTTCAGGTAGCGCACTGAACGATTTGCATGTTCAAAATGAACTATGGTAGGTTTCATTCCTATGATTCCAAGCTCTTTGTAAATAGTGTAGGGCATCATGTTAATACTCACTCCAAGGTCTAGCATGGCGTGACTGAGTCACTTGTTGTTGATAGTGATTGGTATGTCAAAACTACTAGGATCCGGGAGTTTGGGTGGAAGACCTGTTTGGTAGAGAGCACTTACATTCTTGTTGAGTCGAACTCCCTCATTTGGTGCAAAAGTCAGCTTGTAAGTCCTTAAATTCTTCAAAAATTTTCCATAAGCTGGAATATGTTCAATCACATCAAGCAACGACAAATTTTTGTGAACTTTACTCAAAAAATCATAAATTTCCTCAAAATGCTTATCTTGTTTGGTGTTATGAAGTCGGCTTGGAAACAGAATGGGAGAAGCGTAAGGATTTTCGACATGATAACGGTCAACAAGATCTAAGTCACCAGTGCTAGGCGCTCTTATAGCGCTGTAAGGGCGTTTTGTTTTGTCCCGTTTCTATATCTTGAAAGCATTTTCCTCTGCCAATTCATTTGAAACCTCAATTTTCTCACTGTTTCCTGCATCAACAGTCTCGTTAGCAATATCTAAATCATTTTTGATGAGTTTACCTCTCCAAAGTTGAATGACTTTGGCATGCTCGTTGTTTCTTGGATTGTTGATGGTTTGGCTCGGGAACTTTCCATCCTCCCTGTTGCTTAACGCTTTAGAAATTTGACCCACTTGTAGCTCCAATTTTTGTTGACTATTGGCCATTTGGTGGACCATATCTTCCAAGGAAGTAGAAGTTGATGCTTATGTGGAATTGTTTAATGCTTGAGGATTCTGAATATTCTAAGTGTTCCTCCAAGAAAAAATTGGATGGGACCGTTGGTTAGGATGATAAAAATTAGGATTATGATCATACCTAGGATTTTGGTTGAATGCATTCATCACATTGGCTTGTTCTTGCACAAATTCTAGAAAGTCCACCCCTTGAGGGCAAGCAATAGTTAGATGGCTTGGAACTGCACATATGGCGCAAAGCTCTTGTGGTGAAACATGCCCATTCATGGGTAGTAGCATATCCAATTTGTTTGAAAGAGCAGCAACCTGAGAATTTTGTGGTACAATATCAGAATTTGAAATCTCAAAAGCATAGTGTCTTTTACCTCCTACTTCAGTGTGTTGAGTTTCAATCGCTAAATTGTCAAACAAAGTGTGACATTCTGTTGGAGTTTTATAGAATATATGCATCAACACTATGATAGGTAAAGAGTGATGAGGGCATTGAGTTAGAAGACTATTAAACCTATCCCATTCCTCTGAAAATAATTCATCAGGTTGTTGTTCAAAGTTCATGCTTTTGTCTCTCAAAGCATCAGTTTTTTGCGTAGAAATTTCTCCAAAATTTTATTTTGAATTTCAGTGTATGAGTTAAGCGAACCTGACCTTAAATTTTTCAACCATGACTTTGCTTTATCCTTCAATGTGTAAGGGAAGATCTTCATCTTTAAGTGCTCCTCAATAACTCCTACAGTCAAAGGCATGCTAGAAACCATATTAAAAAGTTCACGAATATGATTTAAAGAGGATTGTGGAACGGTGGGGATATGAAGATCACCCATTATTTCAGCTAGAACGATTTCCGCCATTGCTCCAATGTTTGGAAACTTTTCATAGTCGCTTTTGGTACCTTACTTCTTGTGCTTTAAGATTCTTTCAATGTTGTCGATGTAAGGTAGTGAATCCTCTTTCAAAGATCGTCTACCTTGCATACAATTTGAAATCAAAAGAAAGAAAATTTATCACAAATTTAGACTTAAACAAGTCCTCCGAAATGGCGCCAAAAAATTGATATTAAAATACTCGCAAGTGCACAAGTATACTATCGTAGCACAAAAGGTGTAAGTACAAGGTCGATCCCATAGAGACGAGTTCAGTCGAAAGATGTACTTAATATAATAAATGATTTAAAGTAAAGAGAACACACTTAATTCATAAAGAGGCAAGCAAACAAGAATCAACGATGATAAAAAGCCTAGGGCACAACCTTACCAAGCAATCCTATTACGAGCTATAAGGGTCAAGCATTCAATACCAATTCCAATTCTAGGGTTGATTCCGCACTCAATTATGTTGATCCATTGATCGTGGCAATAACACATTATTAGTACCAAATTAATCCTGTTTGATGACAGTCTTTAACTTAGTAAAAATAACTCATTACGAATAGAATAACTATAGCAACCAATTAATCCCCTAAACCCGGATCAGAGCATTTGACAATTAATCTTCTTAATTTTGATTCCAGCGAAAGAAAAAAATATGAATCATTTACGTGATTTAGCTAGATGAATATAATTAACAACCTAATTGGTGATCAAACAATTATACAGAAATCAAATTTTGAAGCATGACAATTAAGAACAAGAATTGGGAATTGAATTGAAAACTTGTAATAAAAATCAACTCATAATATTCATTCATGGATAGGTCAAACCCTAGATATGAGTTTAGTTACAACCCATGAAAATGAATATAAAAGCAAGGGAAGAAGGAACCATGAATTGATACACAAAAGTGGAGGAAGGAGGAAGAAGAGTCGCTTCACGAATAAGAGCAATTCTAACCTATGCAAAGTTTTGTAACCATTCCCCCTATTTGTCCAGCCTATTTATACTTGATACACTCCTCCTAGGAGTCCCCAATTAGGTTTACACATTTAAGAACACAAAAACCTAATAAAACTAGGTTTCTCGATATGCTGGAAAAATCACATCAGGTCCGGGCGCCCTTCTTGCGCTAGATCGCTGAAAGGGCACTCGGATCTACCAATTGCTGTCTTTTGTAGTGCTGGAGCACCCGAAGGGCGCTGCAAGGGTGTTTTTTGCTGATTATTGTCCAAATGTGCTCTTATTCAGCTACAACTTTGAACCCACCCTCCTGCATATAAAACATATAAAATCCCAAAGTATCAACTCAATCTTGATTCAAAATAATGTACTTGTGTATCAAAATATGCTTGTAAATATGGTATAAAATGCACACAGCAAATACAAAAACTTGATGTTAAAATACTCGCAAGTGCACAAGTGTACTATCATAGTACAAAAGTGTAAGTACGAGGTTGATCCCATAGAGATGAGTTTAGTCAAAAGATTTATTTTTTTCAAAATTCACTAGTATAGGCTCTATGTATTTTTTTTCGTAGTTAAATGATACCAAAGAAACATATTTTGTTCCAAATTGGGCAAAACCTTTAAAATTTTGTCCATGGAGAGAGTTGAGTAATTCTGGACCATCAAAGTTGATCGGTAAACACTTTTTATTTTTATTTTATGTCTAAAGTTACTTGTATCGGCACTTAGATTTTTTTCATAGCCAAGTGATATCAAAAGAAAATATTTCATTCCAAATAGAATAAAACCTTTAAAAGTTCGTCCATGAAGAGAGTTGACCAATTTGAAATGTTCAAAGTTGATCGTTGTACATTTTTCATTATTATTTTATGTCTAAATTTACTATTATAGAATCCATAGAATGTTTGGTAGTCAAGTGATGCCAAAGGAACATCTTTCATTCGAAATTAGACAAAACCATTAAAAGTTCCTCCTTGGCTCTAGTTGAGCAATTCCGAACAATCGAAGTTGATTGATATTAACTTTTTTTATTTGATATCTAAACTTATTAGTATAGGCAACATAAATTGTTTTCTAGCCTAGTAGTGCCAAAGGAACATTTTTTTTATTCCAAATTGTATAAAACCTTTGAAAGTTTATCCTTAGATCTAGTTGAGCAATTTCAAACATTCAGAGTTCAGTATTTATTATAGGTTTTGTAGATTAATTCGTAGTCAAGTGATGCCAAAGAAACATCTTTCATTCCAAAATGGCCAAAATCTTGAAAAGTTTGTCCATGGAGAGAATTGAGCAACTTCGAACCATCAAAGTTGATTAGTGGACACTTTTATTTTGTTATTTTAAGTTTAAATTTACTAGTATACACTCGGTAGATTTTTTCGATGCCAATTGATACCAAAGAAACATCTTTTGTTCCAAATTGCACAAAACCTATTAAAGTTCGTCCATGGAGATAGTCAAGAAATTTTGAAGCATCAAAGTTGATCGGTGTACATTTTTATTGTTATTTTATGTCTAAATTTGTTATTATAGTGACCGTAGATTGTTTCGTAGCCAATTGACGCCAAAGGAACATCTTTCACTCCAAATTTGACAAAAACTTTAAAAGTATTTCCTTGACTCTAGTTGCGCAAACCCAAACCATCAAAGTTGACTATTTAGTGTTATTTTATTTCTAAATTTACTAGTATAGGATCCATATATTCTTTAATAGCCAAGTGATGCGGAAGAAACATCTTTCGTTCCAAGTTGGACAAAACTTTTAAAAGATTCTCCATGGAGAGAGTTGAGTAGTTCCGAAGCATACTGTTATTTAATGTCTAAACTGACTAGTATATTGTTTTGTAACAAAGTGATGCCCAAGGAATATATTTGTTCCAAATTGGAAAAAAACCTTTCAAAATTTGTTTATGAAGAGTTGAGCAATTCTGAATCATCAAAGATGATAAGTGTACACTTTTATTGTTATTTTATTTCTAAATTTACTATTATAGGCTCTGTATATTTTTCTGTAACAAAGTAATGCTAAGAAAACATCTTTCATTTTAAATTGAAAACAATCATTAAAAGTTCATCCATGGAGAGGGTTGAGTAATTCCAAACCATCAAAATTTATTGGCGTGCACTTTTTATTGTTATTTTATGTCCAAATTTAATATTATTGATATCGTAGATTGTTTCTTAACAAAGCAATGAAAAGGTTACGTCTTTTGTTTCAAATTGGAAAACACATTTAAAAGTTTGTCCATGGAGAGAGTTGAGCAATTCTGAGCCATTAAAGTTGATCGGTGTACATTTTATTGTTATTTTATGTTTAAATTTAATAGTATAGGCCTCGTAGATTGTTTCATTGTAATGAGCCATCCCATGAAATTCTAATTCCCGAGCTCATAATCTTGAAAGCTAGCTATATTACATCCAAATCCATCACTACTACCTAATTCTACGTTGAAGGAGAAACTCAATTAATGCTAGGATAAAATTAGATAAGCATCATGTCCTTTTCCATATCACAAATCATTTATCTACTACATTTGAAATATTCAAATTGCTATACCCAATCTAGAAACAATATGCACATATCGTAGAGACATCTCTACAATTACAAATAATTTTAACAAACATTTCAATCAAAAATATAATATTAAAAGACACCAAACACAAATGGAATAAACCAATACACATTGATGACCAAATCCTTAATTTGTTCATTGGGATGGCACTATAAGTCACGCAAAGAACATATCCTTCAATTCTATTAACCCTCGTTCATTCATGAATATAACTGCATATATAAGCTAGCACTTACTATCACCTCCATCGAGTTTATAATATTTATTTGTACTAGTTTATCAACTAATTATGTAGTTCCTAATTTATTTGGTGTCACTATTGTTCTCTTCATTAAGTATCCTATGTATAGTTTAATTTCTTCAATATTTTGTCTACATAGTACATACTAAATGCTCCTTATGCAATTATTTATGATCGGTTAACTTATTTTCAATATGCATGTATATACCGCTATATTTTAGGCATACGTATATGACAACTGAATAATTTTGCATGTCTATTTAATTAAGCTTTATGATATAACTATAAACACAATGGATTCAAATAATATTTAATTAACTAATACCCATAATGAAGAGCTTACTTTTAATCCATACTAAAATATCACCTATTGAAGTATTGTCTCATGTACCTTACAAAAGAGCTAAAGTGCTCCATTACACTAATATTATCCACTAGTGTTTACCAGTAATAACAGTTATAATATTGGACTCAATTAAACATGGCTCACAGGTTTACACATACACACTAAAAAAACATATGCTAAAATAAAGAATATCTATGTATAAAATTTAACACTTATATTCACTTGATTTAAATCTAAATGTCCATCTGCCATCTTGTATAATTTCTATTGGTGTACTATATTTTCAATGCTATTTCCTTTAACACCATAATATAGTACATGCAACTTATTTACTGACAAAAATTAAAATAATTCAGTTCATATACCCGTTCCAAACAAGTTTACGCATATCACAAAACTATGCATACAATTTAAGATAATTTTTATGAGTCACACAAAAATCTCAATTAAACATTCCACTATAAATAACACACTGGAGATAAGTTATGTGGTTCTCAACCATTCCACTTTACTAATATACTTTAATTACATATGATATTACCTCCACTAAATACATTTTGTAACTCACACAATCAATTCATTATATATATACACACACACACATCTACAAACAACTAAGCATAATCAAAATAAATAGTATAAGAACACTCATATAGATATCCATATATTCCATTGCATAAGAACACTCATATAGATAAATAATTTTGCATTCATGGTAAGATAATTAATAATAAAATTACTTCTATTAATTTAAATATTTTTAATATATGTGATACTGATGGAGTTTAACTTCCTTCAAGCCGGTGTATGAAATATCATTCATGCAATAACTATTTCTGCCAGTATTAGGTTCAATAACCTTACGGTCTATCCTTCTTCAATACCATAGTGACCCATAATAATTTATTATGTATCAGTCTAACATTTCGCTTACTGCTAGCTTATTATCTCATGCTAATTTAAATCGTCTTAATAGTAACATTCTGTAAGTCTAATCACATTTTCTCATCCAGAGAGCTTTAGTTATTCATCTCTATGTAAACACTTACTACCTATCCTGTCCATGTCGATATAATATATTGTGATCCTGTATCTCGGGTATTCATTTTCTTTCTTCTTCTTTTTTAATACTCAATTCCTAGCTCTATCACCAATTTCACAAAAATTCCATCAATATATTGATCTTATATAAGGTATTGATTACTCAACTGAAATTAAATTCAATACATTGTAAAGCCATATTTCTTCCGGCATAAACAGTGTCACACCTTTCATGCACTGTAATACCCCGACCTGAAAATACTAGAGTAAACAATAATAATATTAAATTTCAAATTTGGGTTTGAAAGAATCAATTATATAAATATATATACATAATAATTAAAAAAAACCATATACATAATATCTATATATATATATATATATATATATACACAAAGCCACATTCAGTGGCCATAAATGGGCAATTGACCAAGATGTTTTAATAAAAAATTAATTAACTAATGAAATGGCACTGGCCCGAAAGTAGCCAGCAGCATTTTATCTCTTTTGCTGAGAAAGAGAGTGATAGAAGGAAGAAAAATCGAGAGAGAGAGAGAGAGAAAAAATAGAAAGTGAGAGGGAGAGATTTCGGCAGACTAAAGCTTGGGTTTCTTTGTGAATTGAATATACCAAACAACATTCAAGAAGAATCAAGGAAGAAATTGGGGATTTTGGTAAGTTTATAGTTTTTCTCAAAATCTAGGTTTTTGGTAGATTTGTAGGATGTGTTGATTTTAGGCATAGATGCTTAATGAGTTGATTAGATATGTGTTTGCGTATATATATTAGGATTTATTTGATGTATTTGGATGAAAGTTTGATTTAGGAAGATTTTCAAGTTTGTGAAGAACTTCAAGAGAGAGAGAGAGGTTTGTTTTTGGTATTTATGGATTTGATTCAAGTTTATATATGATATTGATTGTATATTGATGAGATTTAGGGTTTTATTGTGACCACATGCTAGATCGGGATGAAAACCCTAGAATTGGGAATTTTGTGATTTTGTGAATTTACGTGGATTTGAGGTAGGGTTTTCTAGCCCAATCTATTTCGTTTCAATTTCGACATTTAAAATGCGGTATTTATATTCATTGGTCTTCCATATTTTGTGTTCTTTCCTTAATTGCTCCTTGATGAAGAATGGACCTAGGGTATTCTCGAAATCTCTAAATTGTTAGATGCATTCTCGATTGGTTGCTTGATTTTATATCAAACACGTATGGTTCTTGTTCACGCACCATGAATAGTTAATTTATATGTATGACTCGTATATATGTATTTTCCTTGGCATGCCATTTGTTGTGCATTAGAGCTACATGGGCAAATCAAGTATATGATCGTAATTCCTGTAGATTGATTGAACGTCATGTGGGAGGAGGGTTGTGGATCCTAAGATTGGTTCCAACCGAATGAGACCCATATGAAGAAACATACTGGGATGATGGATTTAATTGAGCCATACTTAGTGTGGGTAAGACCGGAGTCTTACATTTGGTATTATTCCTCATGGGAAGTATATGGTGGCAATGTTCATCGCTTGATGGAATGGATACTGGGTGAATCATTCTCGATACCTTATGAGAAAGAGACACGATCTCGGAATAGTTAATATTATTGATGTGGTTCACGGTGTTAGCATATTATTGGATTGTCTTATCTTAAATTTCATCTTTTCTATTTTTTTATTATTTTTCTTTATCCTTACTGAGCCATTGCTCACCCTTCCATTCATTTTCTTATCTCAAGTGAGTTCGATTCTGGTACCGGAGAGGCAGGTATGTAGGTGCATCGACAACGTGGTTGCCACCTGGAGTTGTTAGGGTATTTTGGGAAGGGTTTAAATTGGACTATGTTATTATTGATTAGTACTTGTATGTGTATTAAGATGACATACGCTTTCTGAAGCACCTAATCGGTATGATGGCTGGATTGGCCGAGACGGTGTGCCGTGTGATCTAGACTCTTGGGCCGATTGTGGACCTTATGTCACATTTGAATTTTATACATGGATACTTGAATGATGTGTTGCATGCTTGTTAATTTGATGAAACTATTTTATGCTAGATGGATTGAGACCCTGTTAGGTTATGGAATTCCATGTTGTAGATGGCTTGAGGCCCTGCCTAGGTTTGCGAATGCATGTGATTTAGTGGCCACAGGAGTTTTGTGGATTTGATGTGATTATTTGGATTATTTATGTGTGTATCCAAGTTGGCACGCCGATTTACGGAGAGGTGTTGCCAGATTTTTTGAAGAATTATGATTGGCTTAGCTAAAATAAGACTATGTATTGATCGAATGGTACTAAAGTAGCTCCTCTTGGGTCAGGGCGTTATAATTTGGTATCAGAACTAGGTTTGGTAAACTAGGATCTATTTATGGGTCCTAGGTGTGAGTATTGTGTGATAGTCTCTATGCCATGTCGTGAACTCTACAGACTCATATGATTTCTTTTCCCTTTAAATCATTGTTATCCATTACGTAATAAATAGTGTATCTATAGCATAGATGGACACTCATAGTACTACTAGAACAACGAGAGCTCCGATGACCCCGGATGATAGGGGTAGACGTGGGAGGCCCAGGGGCCAAGGCCATGGTAGAGGAGTGGCACATACTACTAGGCGCACTATTAGTACTCAAGGATCAGTGTCGGGATTCGACATAGAGATCATGGAGGAGGGCATAGCTAAGGAGGAACAACAAATCGATTTTGAGATTCGAGTGGAGGGACATGGAAGGACTTCTGGGGTTCCTCTAGCAAATGTACAGGCACCCCTGGTCGTGCAGGTTGCTTCTACCATCTTTGGAGGACAAAAAGTGACGTTGGAAGCTTTAGCTAGTGCGATGATCAACTTGACTCAAGTGGTGATGACTCAACTCACTATGGCACCTAAGGTCATATTGAGGAGTAGGCTTCAGATGCTAGTACGGGTTTGTGCAGAGATAAGGCAGGGAGATGTATGAGGTGGATCAACTGAGAAAGACTAATCCCCTTATCCTTTCTGAAGAGGGGGTGGGGTATGAAGATGGAGAGTGGGTACATTAGCTCGGCGTGAGACTCAATTTTTTGGGCATACCCAAAGACAAGAGAGTGAAGCTAGTCTTTTACTACCTTAGAGGAGTGGCATATGATTGGTGGAACTCATTAGGACAGAGAAAAGAATGAGCTGATATGGACTTCATTTGAGTTGTTGTTCATGCAACAGTTTGTTCTGAAGACTTTTCAGAATGATCAAGCAAAGCAGTATTTGGAGCTCGTACAGACTCCAGAGATGACTGCGGCACAGGACACAAAGCAATATAAAGAATTGTACAAGTTTGGAAACAAGTTTGCTCCTATTGATGAGAGCAAAGTAGAGAGGCATGTTGATGGATTGATTCCAAGTCTTGGTGAGATGGTGCTTGCTACTAAAGCACAGACCTATGATGAGAAGATGGATATGGCATTGAAGTTCGAGCAAAAGAAATGAAACTCCCGATAGTATTGCGATATAAAGAAGGATCACACCTCTTCATCCATAGGTGAAGGTGGTCAAAAGAAGTAGATGACGGACTCCACACTCAGAAGAGGGATCAGGGCAAAGGTCAGAGGTCATAGAGTGGCAAGATTACATGTTTCCAGTGTGGTAAGGAGGGCCACAAGAAAATTCAATACAAGACTACGAAGCTGAAATGTTATGGTTGCGGTTTTCTTGGCCACAAGAGGAATGAATGTCCACAAGGTAGTAGTGGAACACAGTAGACAAAGGCCCCGGGACTACTACCTCAAGCACCTACTCCCGCTCTTCCTTCCACAGTTCACCTAGAAGAAGATACTCTACAGTCAAACATGTAATTTATTACACACCAACCAATCTAAATGCTACCAGTAAATATCACTGGCACTCCCACCCAATTGTTTTTCATCTATACTCATAAAAAGAACGCATATGTCTAAAACGCATGATACACTCTACAACTAGGAATACGAGGAATACCTACAATGGAGTCAAGGTTCTCTGTAATCTTCTGAGATTCCATTGTATGATCCCTCCCATCAGTCAACGGTAGCTGTTGCAGCGGTTGGAAACCCGATGTCTGTGCTTTCTGTAATTTCTAGTAGCTCTGTGGACACTCCCTCTTCATGTGGCTAATCATGTCACCCTTGAAACACTTGTATCTTGTAGCTATATACTGATTGTGCTTATGGCCTTCTTCACTGCACTTGTAACAACTCACCGTGCCACCTCGTGGCTTGGATCACTCGCCATGATCGCCGTTCTGACCCCTCTAAGTATGGGACTGAGTCCTTTGTCTCTTCCAATTGCCTCCTCTACTATCACTAGCTGCCAAACTCGTATAAACCATTTGTGCTTCAATTATCTAAACCTGAACCACCTGAGCCAAGATCATTATGATGTTGGCCAGGCCTTGCAATGTAATGGGTTGCCTCTTAGTAGTGGTAGGAGCAACCTGTTCCTTTGGTGGTGCTTACATCTGTTCTTGTGGAATTCTCAAAGTCCTCTACTATTGTTCCAATTGAACTATGTCCTCAGCGTGTGTCCAATCCCGAATGATCATTTCCTCCTATGGCCCCTATGCTTGGATCAAGCACCTGCTCTTGCGTACTATGGGTGTGCTTCATACCTCCCCCTCTCAGTCTCCCTCACCTACCCCTGTCATATGAGGTCAGGTCGACACAAGAAGACCTAGTAATCCTACGAGTATTTATCTACATGGCAAACATATAATACTATAAATAAATAACTTAAACGACGATTTACAAGGGAAATAAAACGTACCAGATCAGTAGAACTTGTGGCATGACTTGGAGACTCACTGACACACCCTACTAACATCCCGAACCCATACAAAAATCTTTAATCTAACCTCACTCTGATACCAAATTATAACGTCCTATTTTTGGAACGTCATAAGGTGCTACTTGCACCTTTCTACGTCATCAATGTGATTCACACCCAAATGATTTAACCCTAGCTCACCAACTAAGTCAAATCTAACAAATGAAAATTTAGTAGCATCACCCCGTAAATCAGGAGAATGCCCACCTAAAACAATGCAGCAAAATAGACAATCACATCAAAACCTAGCAAGACTTCCAACCATCCATTAGCATGCAAATCCTAACCTAGTAGGGCCCCAAGCCATCTAGTAGCATTCACAAATTGATTCACATTAAAATATCAAAATCCACACAACATAAGCAATCTCAATCACCATTCAATAGGATTTAGAGTCCACCCCAGTTCAGAAGATACAATCATAGAAATTACCTTCTAACCATACACAAAACACACACGCCGTTGCCAACAATCGATAAAACATAAGTTATCAAATATAATAAGAATGTATAACAAGTGGTTCAAGTCTACCAACCCAAACCTAAACCTAACTTCGAATGCCATCTATGCCACATCATTGTCTTTATTGATCCGCATCACCAGCACTCATACTAGTGTCACCTGCAGGAAAAAAGAAAGTAAAGGGGTGAGCTAGAAGCTCAGTAGGTGTAAAAAATAGTAAATAACACATAGGCCGAATTAGAATAAAAAGCAGTGCATCAAAATGATATCCCCTATGCTCATGTCATATAACACAACAATAATATATGAGTGTCCTTTCCGGGGCAAAACATTCATCAATCCCATAGTCCTCAACTATGGATTGAAAAACCAAAAATCAATACCCACAACCATCCGAACCATGGTTTGATCACAACCTCGAACGCACATCCTAGTTTCCTAACATTATCGAATGCACACTAGCTAAACACCCACAATACATCCCGGATAGTCACCTGATTTTGTGAGTCCCATCACACCCACAATTAAAGTATCTTACCTCACATGAATTCATATGGTTGGTGCCATGCCCCGACACACAAACATCCTCCCATATGAAATTCAAGTAATTCCTAGGGAATACCTGAGTCCATACTCGAGCATCCCATGCAATCTCTAATGCATTGATGCTTCATGCCATGTCAACAAGCATATATATATACACAACCTATATATATATAACTACTTATGATGCATGAACGATCAACCATGCCCAATAAGTGATTGAATATGTAGAGGGGTTAGTGCAATCTACATTTAAGAGAAATCAAGAATTAATCCTAGTCTCGTTCTTCCTTAGGATCAATAAGGTAAGAACACAAAGTAAGATGAACAATGATGAAATAAACCACATTTAAAGACCAAGGGAACGATACGAAAGAGAATTGGGTCAAGAATTCCCCTACCTCGATTAAGCACAACTTACAATCCAAATTTCCAAAGTTAGGGTTTCTACCCTCTTTCACCAACCTATTGATTTCCAACATTCTGAATCCATATAATTATATCAATAACACCAATTATCCAATAAAATGATTTTCAATCACTAATCAAGAGAACTTACCTTTTCTCTCTAGGATTTTCCCCAAATCCTTGAAATTTGTCCAATATCAAACCTCAACCTAAAACAATGATTAAAAATAACTAAACAACCATAAATAACCCTAGAAACAAAATATCTAAACCCTACAATCTGTCTCTTAAAGAATCAAAGTAGATCTACAAAAAATCCTAGAATTCCAAAACTAGAAAAACTTACTTGAATCTTGGAAACCTTCTTCAAATCTTGCTAGAATCCTTAATCTAAGTTTGAATCTTCAATAATCTCTCAAGAATATCACTTTTCTCTCTACTTTTCTCTCTCTCTAAAATCGAGCTTCACCAAGTAAAATATAATCTATGGCCATGTAACCCATTTAACAACTCGGTGTACGCCTAGGTGCACTTGGTCTAACCTCCAACCTGCTACAATCTGTACTTGGCAGACTTTTGTACACACCTAGGCGCACCTCACCTAGGAGTGTGGCCTTATCTTTTTCCATATTTTTCTCGGTCTTAGCTTCGATTTGATATATTATGAGCCCAAAACAGACGTCTGTGCTAAAAGTTATGACCCATTTAGTGAATCTTGTTCAAAAACAGCTCTTTGTGATCCTATGCAATATGGATGATCCGTAACCTCTTTGAATACATTTTTTTTGTACTCCATTTTTGCCCGAACTCCTTAAACATAGATTATTAACTCATGCCCAATATAAACCTAAATTAATAAAGGTTTAAGTTCAATTAAAAACCCAAAAGAAGCCTGGCCCCATTTGCTCATTAACTGGCCCAACCCATTCTTCTTCTTCTTCACTTGCAAACCATAGCTTGCTCAGGGAAAGGAAAGAATCGAGGTGGCTAAAATAGAAATGAAACCAATAAAGAGGAGATGCCAAGATGGGAGGGGAGGATCAAGTCAATTGAGGATAATCGGTAAAATGAAGGTAAGAATCAATTAGAAGGAGATTTTTGTTTAATTTTGAGCAAGAATGAAAGAAGGAAATTAGAGATTTTTGGAAGAATTTATGGGGCTGATTTCGGGTAGAGATTAGGCAAGAAACGAAAGAGATGATTCTTCAAGGAGCTATGATTTGATTTGGCAGATATAAAGAGGAGGGGAAGTCGACACAGAGAGGGGGGATTTTTCACTTCTTTTTGGAGGTCTCTCCTGGAGTTCTCTTGTATTCCTTCTTCTTACTTCCGAAATTTTCTGAGATTTTCCTTCCTCTTTTGCGATCAAATTTTGGGGAGGTCCTTTCTTTCTTTTGGCTTTGGGGATGCTTTCTTCTTCATGTAGATTTTTCTGAGTAGGATCGATTCTTTAGGGGGGAATTCTTTCTTCTTTCTTTTCTTTTGACCGATTTTTGCTAAGGGAAAAATTTCGAAAGAGGAGAGTTAGGGGGATTATTTTTGCGGAGACCCATCTCTATTTCTATGAATTCTGATGACGTCAAAAAGGTGTCACTACCGAGAAGACGTCCAGTGGGTCAGACCTGCAGAGATGCACAGACGAAAATCCTTCCAGGGAGCTAATCAGCCGAGCAAGGCTGCCTTAGTTGACCAGCTAGGTAAGGCAATCCAGGTTGATCAGCTAAGCAGTCTAGGAGCTGAGCACAACAAACAAATGTGAGCTAAAGGCCGCACCAGAGGGTATCCTCTGGCGTTGGCGCTCCGACGCTCAAGTCAGTAGGTATTCAATCGGACAAGCTCCTCGGACTAGAGCTTTCTCTTAGCGAAAGTTTAGATTGTGATTCAGTTGGATAATACCTGACTTGCTGAGCCTTATATAGAGCTAGAGACCACTGTTGAAGTGGGTCTTCCCATTATGATTGTGGACCTCATCCAGCTGTTTTTCACCTGGGTAGGTCCAGCTGGTGCACTCTTACCGAGGAGACTGCCTAGTAGGCCTGAAGAACCTTTGATCCACATATGACGTGGCGGAGCACCATTGGTGGGGGTATTTTTGTAATATCAGTTGCCCCCCAACTCCCTTATCGAGGCATCGTTTTGCGCAGATCGATGAGAGGAGTAATTATGCCACCCCATTAATGAGGAGATGACAGCCCAGACCCCTGGATCAACGGTCAATTTCTGCGCGGCTCATTGGCCATCTGTTTTTGGCCGTTGATCTGAGGCTGTTCTTTTGCTATAAAAGGACTCGAGGGCCTCATCATTCCATACTTTCATAAGATTTGAGAGCGATTACCGAGCAGTGGAACATACCGAGCAACTTTCATACTGATCAATAGTCAATCCTCAAATTCCTGACTTACCGAGCAATATTCTAGGTAAGCCATGTCCTCCTCTAATTTGAGTACTTCTTCAATATCCGGGCTCTCAACTTCTACCTCTGGTAGTGACCGAGCAACTACCTCTACCGATGAGGTGGTTATAACTCAAATCAATCCTCAAGACTTCTCGGTTTCAAATTTTTGTTATGGATCTCGGCAAGGTTTGCTTGCTTTTATTTCTTCCATATTTTTGGTTATCATCACTGATCGGTATTTATTTGACTTGTGGTGATGCTTTGCAGATATGGCTGACTTGCCTGAGTACATGGCAATGAATGCTGCTCCACTTCCTCAGCAACAGAAGAGGAATAAATCAAGCAAGGGCAAGGACCCCAAAAGACCTCGTGTGGGGGCCACTGGGGAGACAATGGCGTCTGAGATAGCCCTAACTGGAGCTACCACCTCGGTCACTACGGTGACACGAATTGTCCCTTCCTCTCGGCTAGGGACTCCTCGGTCAGGTCCTACTCAGGTCCCTCGGCAGGTAAACGATCCCCCATTGGGACCAATTGCCGAGGAAGACTTTGCTCGGCATGCTCCGCAATGGGATGTCAGCCAGACAGACCGGGAAGTCAACCCAAGAGTTGCTACCGAGATGCTGAAGCACTTATCGACCCCTGCAGACTATGACAGGGCGTCCAGCCTGACTGCCATGGAGCATCTGACTCAAATGAATTCCCTTTTCATGCAGGTATTGGTCGGTTTCAAGAGCTCGGTCTCTCCATTTTTTGGTTCAAATTTTTACTAACTTTTTTTTTAGACTGCTGTTCACCTTTCTGCACTTCCTTCTAGTATTGCTCAGTTTGCTTATGAGGAAACCGTTCAGAGGGAGAAAGCTGATGCTGCCGAGGAGCGAGCTACGAAGGCCAAGAACGAGCTCAATCTGATGAAGGCAGGCATGGAAGAGATGCAGCAGTCCCATGCTGCTCAGAAAGAGAAGTCTGCTCGGCAAAGGAAGGAGCTGAAGAAGAGGGTTGTCTTCTTGGAGCGCAAACTCAAGAATGCTGAGGAGACTTACCAGCGTCTCCTCGGTGATGCCGAGCAGGAGACAATCCAGAAGTTCAAGGACTCTGAGGAGTTTAAGGCTGCACTGAGGGAGGAAGGCTTCTATGGCTTCCGAGGAGGGGTCAAAGAGTCCAGGAAGCTACTTGTTAAGGCTGGCCTGGATTCTTCAATCCTGACACCCTTGTGTCCTTCCCTCATAGGAAGAGACCACCTTGAAGAGTCCAAGGAGGAGATCCTTGATGCCTTTAGGAAGGCCGAGCAGAGGAGGAAGAGGGGCCTTGCCGAGGATGACTTCTCTGAGGAGGAGGCTTCTGATGAGGAAGTTGAAGTGGTGGAAGAGGAACAGATGGTAGCTGTCGATCAGGGATCACTGCCAGACCAATCTCATCATCCACCAGCTTTGACTACCGAGGAGGTACCTTCGTCGGTTCCTGGAGATATGCTTCCTGCCGAGGAGCCGGTCTGAGAAGTTCCATCTTTAGATGTTTAGGTCTTTTTTTGTATGGGCTTACCCTCTTTTTTTTTTCCTCTGCTCTAAGCTTGTAATGAACCTGTTTGAATTTTAATGAAATCAGAATTCGTGATTGCTCGGTAGATTATATACTTGTATTTTTTTTTTTTATATTTGATTGTCATCATGCTTTTGTGGTCGGTAAGCCGACCAGCCTTCTTGCATTTTTTGGACTTTTAAGTCTCAAATTTGCTTAAGTATTTCAGAGGATAAGGATACTTCCCTGGTCGGTAGGCCTCCCAGGGTCTTTGTGTCTTTGCTTTCATGGAAGCTTTTTATTCCTTTTAGGAATATTGGAATGCCATCTTCGTCGGTAGGACGACAGTGGCGCCTTTCTTTCCTTTTAGGAATGTGTTGAATTTGGGATGCCATCTTGGTCGGTAGGCCGACTGTGGCTCTTGGACCCTCTTTATTGGGGTCTTAAGTCTTCATTGTTGAGTAGATACTATCCTGGTTGGTAGGCCGACCAGGCTTATAGTGTCTTCATTTCCTCTTTTTGGGAAATTTGATTTAGCCTGGTCATCTTGTGACGCTGGTAGGTATGGCATTGATACTTAGCCAATTTTTTTTGGCTAAGTTTGCATGTTGTCCAGGTCAAAGCCTTCTACTGCATTGCGATGCTTTATTTTGGGAAAGAGACCTGAACTTTTATTCATTCCTGCATGTTCAAAACTGAAAAGCAGATATACACAAAAATAGAAACTATCATGTGTTACAATGAAGCATTACACATAGTATCTTCGAAGATTATCCACATTCCAGGGTCTCATATCCCCGGGCCTCTTTGGATCTTCAATTTTGTATGTGCCTTCTTTCAATATTTTCACAACTAGGTAGGGTCCTTCCCAAGTTTCACCTAGCTTACCTTGATGTTTTCCTGTAGCAGCTACCTTTCTCAGCACAAGGTCTCCAACAGAGAAACTTCTCCTCTTTACTCGCCTGTTGTGGTACTGAGCTGTTTTCTGTTTATAGGCAGCAGTCCGGATCCTTGCATTTTCCCTGGTCTCTTCTAAGAGATCAAGGTTGTTCAGCAGTAACTCATCATTCGTTGATTGTTCGAAGTTGGTGACCCTTAATGATGGGACTCCAATTTCGACCGGGATGACTGCCTCGGTCCCGAAAGAGAGGGAGAATGGAGTTTCACCTGTTGATGTCCGAGGTGTAGTGCGGTACGACCAGAGCACACTAGGTAGTTCTTCAACCCATCTCCCCTTTGCTCCATCCAGCCTCATTTTCAGTCCTTCAAGGATGGTCCGGTTTGTCACTTCTGCCTGCCCATTTTCCTGGGGATGTGCCACAGAGGTAATCCTTAGGTCAATGCTAAGGTCTTCACAAAACTTGTGCATCTTTCTGCTAACAAATTGTCTTCCATTGTCCACCACTAGGGCTTGTGGCAAGCCATACCTGCAGACAATGGTTCTCCATATGAAGTCCATTACCTTATGTTCTGAGATGGCTGCCAATGGCTCTACCTCTATCCATTTAGTGAAGTAATCAACGGAAATAATAAGGTTTCTCCTCTGCCCCAATGTCTGGACGAATGGTCCAAGGAGATCCATGCCCCATTGTGCAAATGGACAGGGATTTTGTATGGGGATGATGTCTGAGGAAGGTACTCTTGGCATGCTTGAGTGCCTTTGACATTTATCGCACTTCTATACGAGCTTCTTAGCATCCTTCATCATGGTTGGCCAATAGTATCCGCATCTCAGCACCTTGTGACTTAAGGTCCTGGATCCTATGTGGCTTCCACATATCCCCTTATGCACTTCTCGGAGTGCATAGTCCGCATCTCTGGGTGCTAGGCATTTCAGATATGGAAGAGTGAAGGATCTTCGATACACCTCTCCCTGGATCAAGGTATATCTAGCTGCTCTCTTTCGGAGGCTTTTTGCTTGGTTGCGATCTTGAGGCAAACTTCCATCCTCCAAGTATTTCTCGATCGGATCCTTCCAACTCGGCTCATGACCAACATCAATATCCGCCATCAAAGTTTGTACTTCGATGCTCTTTTGCGGGAGTATCTCCACTTGAACTGAAGTAGGTACCTGTACTGAGGATGCAGACGCCAATCGTGCTAACACGTCAGCCCTTGAGTTCTCCCCTCTAGGTATTTGTCTGACCTCCACCTTCGGTATCCTTTCCATCAGTTCCTGTACTTTCGCCAAGTACCTAATCATACTTGGTCCTCTTGCTTCATATTCTCCTTTGATCTGCTCAGTGACCAGCTGTGAGTCACTATGAACGATCAAATTTTTAACTTCCAGCTGCTCTGCAAGGCGTAGTCCAGACAGTACAGCCTCATACTCTGCCTCGTTGTTCGAGGCTTTAAAATTGAATCGCAAGGAATGTGCTATGGCCATGCCCCCCGAGCCAAGCAGGAGAATGCCAGCACCACTGCCTTCTTGGTTGGATGACCCATCCACAAACAATTGCCATTGTTGAGATGCAGTGGAGGCAATGTCCTGGTTGGGCTCTCTATAGCATTCAATTATAAAATCAGCTAAGGCCTGGGCCTTCATAGCCTTCCTTGGCTGCTACTGAATGTCAAACTCTCCCAATTCAATAGCCCACTTCACTAATCTTCCTGAAGTGTCTGGCTTTTGGAGGACTTGTTTTAGTGGCTGGTCAGTCAGGACAATTATCGAGTGTGCTTGGAAGTAAGGTCTCAGCTTCCTTGCTGCCACTATCAGTGACAGAGCAAGCTTCTCAGCATGGGAGTACCTTGTCCCTGCACTAACCATCATCCTGCTGATGTAATACACAGGTCTTTGCACCTTGTCTTGCTCACTTACTAGCACTGCGCTTACCGCGTGTTGTGATACTGCTAGGTAGAGGTACAAGACTTCACCTTCTCTTGGACAAGTCAGTAGAGGAGGCTGGCCTAGATAATCTTTAAGATTTTCAAAGGCAATTTGACACTCAGGTGTCCATACGAATTCCTTGGCCTTTTTTAATGCCTGGAAAAATGGTCTACATTTGTCACCAGACCGAGCAAGGAACCTTCCTAGTGATGCTGCTCGCCCGGTCAGCCTTTGAACTTCCTTGGCATTTGTGGGTGGCTCCATCTGCAGGATTGCTTCCACCTTTTCAGGATTCATCTCAATACCCATGCTGGTTACCAAGAAGCCAAGAAACTTCCCGGATGCCACTCCGAAGGCACACTTGTCCGGGTTAAGCTTCATTCCAAACCGATCAAGTGTATGAAAGACCTTGCGTAGGTCAGCAGGGTGGTCCTCAGCTTTCTTGCTCTTTACCACCATATCATCCACATAGGCCTCCAAGGACTTTCCTATCTGATCTCTGAAGATATGGTTCACCAACCTCTGGTAGGTGGCTCCAGCATTCTTCAATCCGAATGGCATCACCTTATAGCAATATGTCCCCTCAGGAGTGATGAATGAGGTGCCTTCTTGGTCTTCGGGATGCATTCTTATCTGATGGTACCCCGAATAAGCATCCAAGAAGCTGAGGAGCCGATGTCCTGAGGTGGCGTCTACCAGCTGATCAATCTTTGGTAGTGGATAGCTATCCTTAGGACACGATTTATTCAAGTCGGTGAAATCAACACACATCCTCCATTTTCCATTGGCTTTCCTCACCATGACAACATTGGCTAGCCATTAAGGATATTGGACTTCTCTGATGAAATTTGCATCTATCAGCTTCCTTACCTCTTCCTTGATCGCTTCTTGGCGATCGGGAGCAAAGTTTCTTCTCTTTTGCTTAACTGGTCGGGCACCAGGTATGATGCTCAGTCGATGTGTTATCACCTCTGCACTTATGCCGGGCATCTCATCAGCACTCCAGGCAAAAGTACCTACACTTGCTAAGAGTAGTTCAGTGATCTCCTTGGCCATTGTTTCCCCAAGTTGAGATCCGATATGGAAGTTTCTTCCTGAGCCAGCCATGACCTCAACTTTCTGGAGTTGCTCTACTGGAGTGGATTTGAACACCTGCTCCTCTTCCCTCATATGAAGGTTGCCTACTGAGATCTTCTCTTTCTTTCTCTCTTTGAGTTCAGTGAAGTAGGTGCTCTGGGAAGCCTTTTGATTTCCCTTCACTTCACCCACTCCCTTCGAGGTGGGGAATTTCATCTTCAAACAATAGGTTGAGACAACAGCTCTCACCTTGTGAAGTAGTGGTCTTCCTATGATGGCATTGTGTGAAGCCTTCACATCAACTACCAACATGTCCACCATGTGCATCACTGTCCTGGGATGTGTTCCCAATGTGACTGGGAGGGTTATCATTCCTTTTGGTATGACTGACTCTCCTGTGAACCATACAAGGGTACTGAGGTCGGCTTCAGCCTATCCTCCGAAAGCTTCATAGCCTTGAAAGTGTGGTAGAACAGGATGTCTGCTGCACTCCCATTGTCTACCAAGATTTTCAGGACATTGAAGTTGGCGATCACCGCATCAATTACCAAGGCGTCATCGTGAGGGACTCGAACACCTTCCTCATCTTTTTCTGAGAATGTGATAACATCCTCATCCCTCTTGATCCTTTTTCCTTTGGTTGGCTGTTCAGTGAGGCGAGCATATGCTCTCCCAGCTGATGTGCTTTCTCCACCTGCTGCCAACCCTCCAATAATGACACCACAGAAATCAATTGTTCCTGTCGTGCCTCTCTCATGTGGAGGAGAATCTTCCCTCCTCCGTGGCCTTCTATGGTCATCATCTTTTCTGTCATCTCCCCTTCATTTTCCTTCTCGATTTGCAGTGTATATCTTGAGGTGTCCTCTTCTTATCAACTCCTCAATCTCGTCTTTCAATTGAATGCAATCATCGGTATCATGACCACGGCCCTTATGAAACCTACAGTATTTGTCTGAAAACTTCCTCTTCTCTGCAGAGGCGGCATTCATCTCCTTTGGCCATTTGACCAAGTTCTGGGCCACTATTTCATTCAACACTGTTCTCGGGGGAGATTTCAGTGGAGTGTAGTTATTAAAACGACTAGGTGGCGGACCAGTTGGAAATTTCCTGGACGACTGGTCTCTTCGCCTGTTGTCTTCTCTTCCCGACCTCTTGTCACTGCTTGGTCGGCTACATCCCACCACTCCTGAGCGGCCCTTCTCACCATTGCCTTTCGTCCTATCAGGAGAGGTTCACATCGCAAAATGAGAAGACTTCAGTGAATCTGTTGCCTTGATGTACTTCTCAGTCCTTGCCAGGAGTTCATCCATGGACTGAGGGGTATCAGTGCATAATGAGTTGCAGAACTGCTCATGACGCACTGTCCTCATCAGAGCAGCATTTGCTACAGCAATTTGCACGTCGGGGATCTCCAGGCACATCTGGTTAAATCTTCCTATGAAGTCACGGAACGGTTCTCCCTTCTCGTGTTCAATCACCATCAAGTCCTGATTGGTGGTCTTGGGCTTCCTAGCACTTGCAAATCGAAGACTAAACTTCCTGGATAGGTCCTAGAAGCTATAAATGCTGTGCCTAGGAAGGTTGATGAACCAAGTCCGAGCAGGTCCAATAAGTGTAGAGGGGAAGGCCTTGCACAACACTGCATCTGAGGCTCCTCGACACTCCATCATGGACTTGTATCCCATGACATGGTCATAAGGATCTTTTTTTCCATCATATTGCTCCAGGTTGGGGAGTCTGAAGTCACGAGGTATGTCTGTTTCAAGGATATCCCTAGACAGGGGAGTCATGGAACTGTCCCACATTTCATCAACGATACTACGTCCCTGGAGGGCTGCTAGCTTGCGGTCTACCTCTTGAAGGTGCCTATTGACATCATCATTGATGTGGGAGTAATGGATGTTCCTATTGGTATTGGAATTTCCTTCTCGGTTCTCATCTCTCCTCTTGCTCCTGGCATCTAGAGAACCCGAGTTTCCATCATCCTCGTTCCTTTCAGTGGTCCAAGGTGGGCCTTGCTGGTTAGCCATCATCATCTCAGTGAGGAGCTGCACTTGTTGACAAAGTTGATTAAACCGTGCAACACTGATGGGAGGACCAGCTGCCTCCTGTGGTGGTGCCTGGACGTTTCCTCCTTCTTGGACTTGAGGTGCCTCCAAGGGTACCTCATGCCTTGTAGGATTCCCATAATCTTGGTGTTGATGCTCGGCATCGTGCACCAAATGATGGGCATGAGATGTCTCAGGATCATTCACGTTGGTTCTTCGAGGTCTAACCATTGTAAGAAGATGGAACTTAGTTGTTCCCACAGACGGCGCCAAACTGATGACGTCAAAAAGGTGTCACTACCGAGAAGACGTCCAGTGGGTCAGACCTGCAGAGATGCACAGACGAAAATCCTTCCAGGGAGCTAATCAGCCGAGCAAGGCAGCCTTAGTTGACCAGCTCGGTAAGGCAATCCAGGTTGATCAGCTAAGCAGTCTGGGAGCTGAGCACAACAAACAAAGGTGAGCTAAAGGCCGCACCAGAGGGTATCCTCTGGCGTTGGCGCTCCGACGCTCAAGTCAGTAGGTATTCAATCGGACAAGCTCCTCGGACTAGAGCTTTCTCTTACCCAAAGTTTAGATTGTGATTCAGTTGGATAATACCTGACTTGCTGAGCCTTATATAGGGCTAGAGACCACTATTGAAGTGGGTCTTCCTATTATGATTGTGGACCTCATCCAGCTGTTTTTCACCTGGGTAGGTCCAGCTGGTGCACTCTTACCGAGGAGACTGCCTGGTAGGCCTTAAGAACCTTTGGTCCACATATGACGTGGCGGAGCACCATTGGTGGGGGTATTTTTGTAATATCAAATTCTTTGTAATCTGAAACTTGGCTTCTCTAAAGCCACCCTCCATTCTGACGCCCACCTGCTGGCAAGACTATACCATCGCCTAAGAGCATGTAGTCATTTAGCCCCTGAATCTTCACAGTTGGTGCTGTTTCGCATGACAGAATATATACTAATTCTATAGCCTTTGGCAACAATGTAACCATTTACGGGGTTGGACTTGCACCCGGAACAAATGGAGATCAAATTGGCTTTGATCAGAATATGGTGTAGGGAAACCTCTAAATATGTAGCTATTCAATCCGGTTTGTGCTTGGGCCCTCTGCCATCAAACAGGCTTCACAAACAGCTAAAAACCTCGGTGCAGGTCTACTCCTTTCAATATGGTACATATATAAATGTTCTGTGGTGCCAATATTTTAGAATTCTTCGATGTGTTGTTGATGCTTTTGTTTATTGTGAATGGGGATTCATGTCATTTACTTGCATTCTAGAGCTGATAAATTATTTAATTTTTGTCAAGTTCGATGAGAAGTTATCCAAAACATATAACAAACAATTTGATTTAGAATTTCATTACTCTTATTTGCATCTTGGGTTTTTGCTTGCACCTAGATTTGATTTGAAGATGCAGCAACTAGAGGGGCTGGTGGCTATAAATGGTACTTTCTGGTAGAAGATGTCTTATATGGTGTAATCATGGGAATTATTGTGTTGATTTGTTGATACACAAAATAAGGGGAACATGATAGAAATTTATATTGATTTGTGTATCATGATTTATCAAAGAACTTGTCTGGAATGGGAAACGTAATAAATTGGAAAAAGGTATATTGTGCTATAAATAAAATTCATATAGTGATGACGTACGTATATACCTACTATTTGTCTTCTTTGTTATATGAATTTATATATGCTTATAGCATACATGACCTAGGGTGCTGGCTGTTTTTAGGAACTATGAAATGAATGCTTTGAATTTTGATGAATTGATTGTTCAGGATTGTGTTTATCAATTCGATATTATGGAGGAATTTGATCGTGGGTTGGTTATTTATTTGCTCAGTGCATTAGTCTTTAATTGACTTGAGTTAAATTGGAAATACTCTGTGCTACTTGGTGAAAGCCCTAATTATTATATTGAAGGTGTATCCGACGATGAAACCAACGGGGAAGCATTGGATGCTATCCCGAAAGGATTCTTGAGGAAATGATTTTACGGAACCCTTACCATTAGATGAAAAAGGGTTTCACGAAGTATAACGTGGTGCTTTTAATATAATAATCTTTTCAGTAATAAATCATATTTTTTTAATCATACTAATTTAATAGTATAGTTGAAATGATAAATTGCCCAAATAAAAACGGGAACCGAGTCCCTCTTATGTGTGCTTATTATTTTACTATATGTTTATTATGTGTTTTATTTAAGATGCATTTTTCCATGCTATGTGATTATGTGTAAATTGTATGAGTTAAAGTGTTAATATATTTGAATTGGGATTTGGGATAATTCAATATCGTATAATCCACAAAGCTCGGTTTCCAACATTTTTTATTTATTTTTTATTTATTCTATTATCTTTATTATTATTATTATTATTACTACTACTACTACTATTAGTAATATTTTATTATTATTTTTTTGTATTTTATTTTCGTTTGTTTATTTTCATTTGTTTTTTTTCTATTTTTCTATTTTTATTTATTATTTTTATTCATTATTATACTATATTTATTTTATTATTTAATTTTAGACTTACATATTGTATATTTTATTCATGTATAAAAATTATGTCGAAAGTCTTAACTTACGATGAAATTAATTTGGATAATGCATTGGATGCACCCTCAAAAAGATTCTTGAGGTGAGAGTGTTTCTTGGAAATTTGACCATTCGATGGAAGAATTCCATGAACCTCAATATTAAAGTTTCGATATAGTTTTTATAAATTTTCAAAAATTATTTTATTCTCTTTTGATATAGTTTTATATTTTCTTAAAATTATTTTATTCCATTTTTGATATAATTTATATTTTCTTAAATTATTTTATCCTATTTTGATATAGTTTTTATATTTCTTAATTATTTTATCATATTTCGATATTGTTTTTATATTTCTTAAAACTATTTTATCCTATTTCAATATAATTTTTTTATATATAATTATTTTTACGTTATATATTTATTTTGTGACAATTAATTTTCTCAAAATCGTTTAATGGGATAATAAAAGTTAAGTTGGCAACTGTTTTTTTTTTAAATATACGTTGTGGGGTGCCTCACACCTTCCTCATACTTGACAAACTCACTTACCCCTTTTCTGGATGTTCCCAGACTAAACTATTTTTATTGGTGATCAATTCCACCTATTACAATTGGTGACGACTTCTCTAAATTTTTCTTTCGCAAAACCGATTGCGATAATTTTCAATAACTTATTACCCAAAATTTAATCGAACTTAATATTTTTGGATCGAGGTTTCACATTTGTCCTAGGGGGAGCACTGATTTCGTGTGTGAAGAAGAACGATGAATCGTTGAGAATGTGTATTGATTAATGGCAATTGAACAAAGTGACAGTGAAGAACAAGTATCCATTGCCTAGGATCAATGACTTGTTCAATCAATTGAGGGGTGCTAAATTTTTTTTAAGATCATTCTACGATCAGGATATCATCAGTTGAGAATTAAGAATGACGGAATTTAGGACTTGGTACGGGCATTACGAGTTCCTGGTAATGTCGTTTGGGTTGACTAATGCCGCAACATTATTCATGGATTTAATGCAACGAATTCTTAGAACGTTTCTTGATAAATTTTTGGTAATTTACATAGACGACATACTTATTTACTCTACTATAGAAGAGGAGCATGAAGAACACTTACAGGTGCTTTTGCAGACATTTAGGGAGAATCAATTGTATGCTAAACTAAGCAAGTGTGAGTTCTAGGCCACGAAAGCAAAATTCATAGGCCATCTTATCACCCAAAAGGCATAGTGGTTGAATAAGTTTTGAATTGGGTGAGACCAAAGAATGTGACGGAGATAAGAAGTTTTAGGTTTGGCGGGCTACTAATGAAGGTTCATTCAAGACTTTTCGCAAGTGGCTGCACCTATGACACAACTGACAAAGAAGGGCACACCGTTTGTATGGACAGATGAGTGTGAGGTAGCTTTTGAAGAATTGAAGAAGAGTTTGACAACACCTCTAGTGTTAGTGGTTCTGGAGAGGGATGTAGGCTACTAGGTGTATTGCGATGCAATTGGAGTTGGTTTGGGGTGTGTGCTAATGCAGCGAGAGAGTTGTAGAGTATGGCTCACGGCTATTGAAGACACATGAAAGGAACTATCTAGTTCGCGATCTAGAACTTGCAGTGATTGTTTTTGCCTTGAAGCTATAGAGATACTATCTCTATAGAGAGAGGTTCGAGGTCTTCTGAGATAATAAGAGTCTCAAGTACCTATTTACTCATAAAGAGTTAAACTTATGGCAGATGCGGTGGATGGAGTACCTGGAAGACATTGATTTCAATTTCCAATAACATCTCGATAAAGTGAACGTAGTTGCAGATGCATTGAGTAGGAAGCACAAAGTGGCTAGTTTATTCATGCATGAGTGGGGCATTGTGGAGATGATTAACTGATTCAGGTTAGAGTTATATGGTGATAAAAAAAGTATATTAGAGTAGTTTGACTTCTAGACCAATGATGGAACAGAAAGTGATAGATGCATAGAACGGTGATCCAACATTCAACGTGATTGAGGAAGACTCTAGTTGGGTATAAGGGAATGATGGTGGTTTGACATGCATCCAGGGGGTACGAAAATTGGAGTGGGAGAGGATCACAATGGATTTTGTGACAACATTGCCGATGACTCAGAGATGACATGACACGATGTGGGTGATTATGGATAGATTGATGAAGTTCGTGCATTTCTTGCCAATGAACAATATGGATTCATTAGAATCCTTGAGTACCTTATATGTGAAGGAGATTGTGAGGCTTCACAGAGTGTCATTATCTATTGTGCCGGACCGTGATCCACGGTTTATCGGTAGATTTTGGAGCAATTTGAAAGAAACCTTGTGTACTCTATGGGACTTCTCAACGGCTTACCATCCACAGAGTGACGGGTAAAATGAGAGAACTATTCAGATTTTGGAGGACATGCTTGGAGCTTGTGTGGTGGACTTTGGAGTGAGTTGGGATCAATACTTGTACTTGGCAGAATTTGTGTCTAATAATTCATTTCAGAGCAGTATCGACATGGCACCATTTGAGGAGCTTTATGGGAGACCTTGCAGATTACCATTGTGTTTGGCAAAAGTTGGAGAAAAGGTTGTTTAGAGACCGAATATGGTCAAGGAATCGAGTAAGTGGGTGGAAGAGATCAAGAAGTGGTTACTCACCGCCCAGAGTAGACAAAAATCATATGCTGACAAAAGGAGAAGGTCATTAGAGTTTGCAATTGGTGATAAGGTATTTATGAAGGTTAGTCGAAGACGCGACATTCAACAATACAACAAGCAAGGGAAGTTGGCATCGAGGTTTGTAGGAGCATTCAAAATTCTTGAGCTTGTTGGACAGTTGGTATATCGTTTGGCACTTCCTCCAAAGCTGTCAAAGGTTCATGATGTGTTGTATGTTTCTATGCTTCGGAAGTATGAGTAAGACTCTACGCATATGTTAGATTGAACCACCTTGGAGGTCGCAGAAGATGGGAGTTACACCCTTCAACCGGTGAAGGTTGTGGATCGACGCGATAAAGTCATAAGGCCGAGTGTAATCCCACTTGTGAAAGTTATGTGGATGTATCACGGGGCGGAAGAAGCGACTTGGGAACTCGAGTCAAAGATAACGGAGAAGTATCCGCATTTGTTCACCGAACTTGGTACGTTATAATTTCGAGGACGAAATTTTTTTAAGGGGAAAGGGATGTAATACCCCGACCCAAAAATACTAAAGTAAAAAATAATATTATTAAATTCAAAATTTGGGTTCCAAAGATATCAAATATATATATATATATACACATAAATATACATAATAAATAAATAAAAAACCATATATATATACACAAAGGCACTTTCGGTGGCCACAAAAAGTGGCCGTGAATGGCCATTGTGGTCCATGTGACCATAAATGGACAATTGGCCCAGATGTTTAAAAAAAAAAAACTAATGAAATGGTGCTCGCTCAAAAATGGCTAGCAGCATTTCATCGAAAAATTGAGAGAGAGAGAGAGAGGGGGGGGGGGGGACGAGATTTCAAGAGACTAAAGCTTGGGTTTTTTGTGTGGATTGAAAATATCACCAAACAACATTTAAGAAGAATCAAGGAATAAATTGGGGATTTTGGTAAATTTTCTAGTTTTCTCAAAATCTAGGTTTTTTTTGTAGATTTGTAGGATATGTTGATTTTAGGCATATATACTTAAGGAATTGATTACATATGTTTTTGTGGATATATATTAGGATTTGTTTGATCGATTTGGACAAAAGTTTGATTTGGGAAGATTTTCATATTTGGTATGAACTTCAAGAGAGAGAGAAGTTTATTTTTTGAATTCATGGATTTGATTCAAGATTATATATGATATTGATTGTATATTTATGAGATTTAAGGTTCGATTGTGACCACATGTTCGGTTGGGTCAAAAACCCTAGAATTGGGAATTTTGCGATTTTGTGAATTTACGTGGATTTGAGGTAGGGGATTTCTAGCCCAGTCTATTTTGTTTCGATTTCGACATTTAAAATGCAGTATTTATCTTCATTGGTCTTCTATATTTTGTGTTCTTTCCTCAATTGGTCCTTGAGAAATAAATAACCTAGGGTATTCTTGGAATCTGTAAATTGTTAGATGCATTTCCAATTGATTGGTTGGTCTTATATCAAGCATGTGTGGTTCTTGTTCATGCATCATGAAAAATTAATATATATGTAGGACTCGTATATATAAATTTTCCATGGCATGCCATCTTTTGTGCATTAGAGCCGCATGAGAAGATTGAGTACGGACTCGTAATTTTTGTAGGTTGATTGAACGTCATGTAGGAGGAGCGTTGTGGATCCCGAGCTTGGTTCCAATTGAATGAGACCCATGTGAGGAAACATACTGGGATGATGGATTCAATTGAGTCATACTCAGTGTGGGTAAGACTAGAGTCTTACATTTGGTCTTACTTCTCATGGGAAGTATATGGTGGCAGTGTGCACCGATTGATGGGATGGGCGCTTCATGCATCATTCTTGATGGCCCATGAAGAAGAGACATTATCTTGAAATGGTTGATATTATTTATGTGGTACATGGTGTCATCATATTGTTCCATTAAATTATCTTAAATTTCTGCTTATGTATTTTTATTGTTCTTTTTTAACCCCAATTGAGTCATTGCTCACCCTTTCATTCATTTTCTTATCTACAGTGAGTTCGATTTTGGTATCGGAGAGGTGGGTCTGTAGGAGCGTCGATGACATGGCTGCCACTTAGAGTTGTGAGGGTATTTTGGGAATGGTTTAAATTGTACTCCGTTATTATTGATTAGTACCTGTATGTGTGTTAAAATGACATACACTTCTTGAAGCACGTAATCGGTGTGATGACTAGATTGGCTGCGAGGGTTTGCCGTGTGATCGAGACTCTCAGGCTGACTAAGAACCTTATGTTACATTTGGATTTGATGCATGAATGATGTGTTGCATGCTTGTTGATTTGATGGAACTATTTGATGATAGATGGCCTGAGGCCTTGATAGGATGTGAAATTTGCATTTTGTAGATCACTTGAGCCTCTACCTATGTTTGCGAATGCATGTGATTTGATGGTCAGAGACCTTTTGTGGATTTCATGTGATTATTTGGATTATTGATGTGTGTATCTAGGTTGGCATGCTCGATTTACGGGCCGGATTTTTCATAAAATTATGATTGGCTTAGCTAAAATAAGACTAAGTATTGATCGAATGGTACGAAAGTAGCGCCTCTCGGGTCGGGGCATTACATGCAGACAATATTGGGCATGACTATATACCATCATATATCATTACTATAGCTCCAATGATAATGAACTCACCTTTCCCACTTACACTGCTAAGATAAATTATTGTATTTCTCCGTTGTCCTTAAATATGATATCATGCTAAATCCTAAATTAGACTGTTATCACACCATTGATCATTCTTTTAATTAATCACTGAACATGCCTAAAAATAATATATATATATACATATATATATATATATCCTCCAATTCCATTAATAATAAATCAATAATGAATACACCTATCACATACATTCTAGCATTTAATTTTTTATAATTTTGTGGATCGTAAAAGTGTGAAGCCACGTGGCAACAGAGGCAGAAAACATCTGGAGGCTAGACATGGCAAGCGTGTGGGAATGTGGAACATAACCTCATCCCGCTTTAGTGTTGATCTCGATCTCCTCAGCTCTGCTTCAAAATTCAAACGAGAATTGCACACTTGATGTGAGGAGAAGTAGCAGGAGAGTGGTTATTTGACTGTTGCAACCATTTGAGAAATAAAAAAAATATAGACTCTACCCATGGATTTTGGCATTCTTGCCGAACCATGTAAATTCTTTATGTACTTTTACTTTTAATTCAGTTCCTTAGCCTGTGTACATTCAATCCAGGAAACCCTAACGTCGGTGTAGAGTTTTGCATCAACAATTGGCTCCGTTTGTGGGAAGATCATTCGGTTTCTTGAGGTTGCTACCATGGCTGAGGTTCAAGCGGAAGATTTCAGAAGGGAGGAAGTGCAGCTACCCCTAGAGGAGGTCATTGGTGAACATCAACCCGGGCAATCCCCTCAATGAGCAAACCTCATTGATACTATGGCTCGTTCCATGTAATATCGAACGTGAGCAAGCTCACCAAATCAACTCATCAATATCATGGTCGCTAACCATGACTATTGAATAGGAGCAAGCTCCCCAACATCAAACGCTCTTGGATTACCCGGTTGCGTGATCCTATCACGCCCGTACCACTCCAGGCAAAGTCCCTCATGAACCATACCTCTAGTGTGTTATCCTACTTGGAGTTCACTTGACTCAGTGGTAACGCTCTTCACCTCGTCATCCCTCCAAGTAGCTTTCAAGAATCCTAAGGAGTCCTGAGTCCATACCTGGTCCCCAATGCAACTCTAATGCATTAATGCCATGACATGCTGAAAAGATATATATATATGAACAACCTACATATATATATATATACATAACTACCATGATGCATGAACAGAAAACCACATCGTGTCCATAGGGAATGGAGCACACATATTCGGTCATGCAATATCAAGATTTAACAACATTTCACAACATTTCACAAGAAGGCTCGTTTTCCCTTAGAAGCAATTAAGGCGGAAACACAAATAGAACGACCAATGAGGAATCGAAAGCTCTTTAAACATCGAAAACTAACGATAGAAAGAATGGTTGGAAATCCCCTACCTCGTGTCGAGCAATTCACAAAATCTCACAATTAGGGTTTTAACCCCCGTTTCACCAACCTAACAATTCCACACAATGTCATACTCATTTAATCATCCAAACATCTCAATATAACGTATCAATCATGTATTAATCAACTAAATTGAGAAAACTTACTTTCTCTCTCTAGGGTTCCTCTAAAACCCTCAATCTCGACCTTATGGAACTCAACTCCAAAACAAGAATCAAACCTACATATACAACCACATATGACCCTAAATCAACATATCTAAACCATAGGAATTAACTCTAAACAAAACTAACAAGATCTACTCAAAAACCCTAGAAATGGAAAAATGAAGAAACTTACCTTCAAAGCTTGAATCTTCCTTGAATCCTATCTAAATCTCCAAAACCAAGCTTCAATCTCCGATAATCACCTCAAATACACTTCTCTCTCTAGAATCATCTCTCTCTCTCTAGAACTAAAACAAAACCAGAAATCTGTCTAAAACACTCGCTAGAACCTATTTGGAAAGCTCGGGTTGCGCCTAGGCACCCTGACCTATTTTAAGTTTCCCAGGCGCGCTGCTCTGGCGGCATCTTGGGCGTGCAGGATTTTCACGCCCAGGCGGGATGCGCCCACTCCACTTCCCATCACCCACTGGACTGGGCGCAGCGCCTAGGCGCTCAGAGGTGCGCCCAGTCCAGTGCCTCCTTTTCTGGACTTCTTTCCTTACCTACATATCTGTCACTCACTGGATTAGGCGCCATCCTGGGCGCACCTTTGCACACGCCTAGGCGCACACCGCCTAGGCGCACACCGCCTAGGCGTGTTGCTCGGGGCGCCTAGGCGCTCCAGCTTCTTCTGGTCCTCTTCCTCACCAGCCACTCACTGGACTAGGCGCCCCCTGGTGCGGCTAGTCCAGTTTTCCCCCTTTGTTCGAACATCAAAAATTCACAAAATTTTTGGGTCGGGGTTTCACATCCTTCCCCCCTTAATAAAATTTCGTCCCGAAATTTAACTACACACGTACCTGAATCTCCGAACAACTCCGAGTACTTCTCCTTCATTCTGGACTCCAACTCCCAAGTTGCTTCTTCAACTCCGTGATACATCCACATCACTTTTACTAACGGAATCACACTCGACCTCGTGACCTTGTTCTGTCGGTCTAGAATCTTCACCGGTTGAAGAGTGTAACTCCCATATTCTTCAACTTCCAACGTAGTCCAATCTATCACATGCGACGGATCTGGCTCATATTTCCGAATCATTGATACATGGAATACATTGTGAACCTTCTCGAGCTTCGGTGGAAATGCGAAACGGTACGCCACCGGTCCAACTGTCTCCAAAATTTCAAATGGCCCCACAAATCTCGGTGCCAACTTCCCATGCTTACTATATCTCTGAATTCCCCGTCTCGGACTAACCTTCAAGAAAACCTTATCGCCTACAGCGAACTCCAAAGGTCTCCTCCTCCGGTCAACATAAGACTTCTGTCGGCTCTGTGCGGTGATCAACCACCTTCGGATCTCATCAACTCTCTCTCGAGCTTCCTTGACCATCTCCGATCCTGAAACAACTTTCTCACCAACCTCTGCCCAACACAAAGGCGACCTACAAGGCCTCCCGTAGAGCGCCTCGTAAGGTGCCATTCCGATACTACTCTGAAAAGAGTTGTTATACACAAACTCTGCCAAATGTAAGTACCGATCCCAACTTCCTCCAAAGTCAACTATACATGCCCGTAGCATATCCTCCAAAATCTGTATGGTCCTCTCACTCTCCCCATCACTCTGAGGATGATAAGCTGTAGAGAAATCCAACTTTGTTCCCAATGCCTCCTGTAAATTACTCCAGAATCTACCTGTGAACCGCGGGTCTCGATCTGACACAATAGATAATGAAATTCCGTGAAGTCTCACAATCTCCTTGACATACATAGTACTCAAGGTCTCCAACGAATCCGTCTTGTTCATGGGTAAGAAGTGTGCAGACTTGGTCAATCTGTCCACTATCACCCAAACCGTGTCATGCCGTCTCTGAGTCGTTGGCAACGCTGTCACAAAGTCCATCGTGATCTTCTCCCACTTCCATTGTGCTACCGGTAAGGGTTGCAACAATCTAGCTGGTCTCTGATGCTCTGCCTTCACTTGTTGACAAGTAAGACACTTCTTCAAAAATCTAGCAACATCGGCCTTCATTCCCTTCCACCAAAAACTCTGCCTCAAGTCTTTGTACATCTTCGTACCTCCTGGATGCATAGCAAACCAAGAATGATGTGCTTTCTTAAGAATCTCTTGTCTCAACTCATCATCTTCGAGAACCACTAACCTTCCCGCATATCGTACTCCACCATCATTCCCTCGAACCCATCCAAGACTCTCATCTATTACATCAAATATATGATCTCCATTTTGTGCATCTATAACCTTCTGAACCATCATAGGTCTCGAAGTTATAGAACACAAATGCATCTTTTCCTCTTGACTCTTCAACTCTAATCCAAACTCATTGATTGTCTCCACAATTCCCCACTCATGCATGAATAGGCTAGAAATCTTCTTCTTCCTACTCAACGCATCCGCGACTACATTTCCTTTACCGGGATGATATTGCAAATCGAAGTCGAAGTCCTCCAAGTATTCCATCAACCTCCTTTGACGCAAATTCAATTCTCTTTGGGTGAATAGATACTTGAGGCTCTTGTGATCTGAAAACACTTCAAATCTCTCCCCGTAATGGTAATACCTCCATTGCTTAAGTGCAAACACCACTGTCGCTAACTCCAAATCATGCACCGGATAATTCCTCTCATGTGCCTTGAGCAACCTTGAACCATACTCTATCACTCGGCCCTGTTGCATCAACACACAACCTAAACCGACTCCAGACGCATCGCAATACACCTGGTAGCCTACATTCCTTTCTGGAACCTCTAACACTGGAGGTGTTGTCAACCTCTTCTTCAACTCCTCAAATGCGGCTTCACACTCGTCTGTCCACACAAACGGTGTGCCCTTCTTTGTAAGCTGCGTCATCGGCGAAGCAACTCTCGAAAAATCCTCAATAAATCTCCGATAATAACCTGCCAATCCTAGAAAACTCCGGATCTCTGTCACATTCTTTGGTCTCTCCCCTTCAAAACTGACTCAACCTTGGAGTAGTCAACCGCTATACCTTCTTGAGTAATCACATGGCCTAGGAACTTCACTTCCGTGGCCCAAAATTCACACTTACTCAATTTAGCATATAATTGATTCTCCCACAATGTCTATAACACTACCCTCAAGTGTTCCTCATGCTCTTCCTCCGTAGGAGAATAAATCAATATATCATCTATAAATACCACCACAAACTTATCAAAAAAGGGTCTAAGAACCCTTTGCATTAGGTCCATGAACACCGCTGGGGCATTTGTCAACCCAAACGGCATCACAAGAAACTCACAACGCTCATAACGAGTTCTAAACGCTGTTTTCTGGATATCCTCATCCTTAATCCTCAACTGATGATAACCCGACCTCAAATCAATCTTAGAGAAATGCCTAGCACCCCTCAATTGGTCAAACAAATCATTGATCCTAGGCAACAGATACTTATTCCTCACTGTAACCTTATTCAACTGCCTATAATCAATAAACATCCTCAAACTTGCGTCTTTCTTCTTGACGAATAACACCGGTGCTCCCCACGGGGACACACTCAGTCTAATGTGTGACGCCCTGACCCGGAATTCGCGCACTGAGACGGGAGCGACACTTTAAGCGTGTGCCCCGTCACTAAGGACCTCACCACACGCCAACCTAACCCCAGATTCTAACAGAAATCCGACAGCACCTCTCCGTATATCGGAGGGTGCCAACCTGGAGTCACATCTCACTTAACACGGGAAAGATAATCAATAATAATCAGAGAAGTTTCGCAGCCTAACAGGGCCTCTGGCCATCTATCCACATTCACACACTAGGCAGGGCCTCGGGCCTCGGGCCTCCTAATCACATGCAATCAATAAGCAAAACATATTCATATCAATAATATCATCAAAGACTATCAAAGTCTATCAATCCAGACCCAAGGTCCTATATCGAGGTACGGGAGTCCCGATCACACGGCATACCTCCCGACCATCCATCCAACATACCAAAAAGATATCTAAGCAACATAATAGTCAACCAATAAAAGTACTACATGTACTTAATTCATAACCAAAGTACTACCGCCTCCTACTGATCCGCAGCCTGGTTCTCAGCACCAGTCTCACCTGAAGGATACATAAAAGTAATAGGGTGAGCAGGAGGCCCAGTAGGGAAAACAAAATGAATCATAAGAACGTAAAGGCTGAATATTGAAACAAGCTCAATGCAACAACATGACATCCTAAAATGTCACAACAATGTATAACCTCGGGCTACACCCTTCAGCGCCTGGCACTAGGCAACGAATATTCCGGAAAATCATCGGAACCCTTGCACTTTGCCCCGGAATGACTATAGGTGCACCTACACCATGGAAATCCCGATTCTGACAACAATGTGCCCATTTGATATCCAACATCATCACAAAAGTATAACCTAAGGATACTACGAGTCCATACTCGTAGACCCAATGCATCTATAATTCATGTCCAATAATGTCATGCAAAAGAAGCTCGTATATATAACAATCCTATTTATATACATAACTACATGATGCATGAACGAGGTTTATCATGCCTAATAGATGATTAAGCATTCAAAGGGTATGCAAATTCATCAATAATCAAAACAAGGTTCGTTCTTCCTAAGGAACAATTTAGGCAAGAACACAACTAATAAAGACCAATGAAGAATTTCAACCGCTCTTTAGAGAAGAACAATACGATAGAAAATGGGGTAAGAATCTCTACCTCAATTCCAAGCTATCACAAGCTACAAGTTTTTTCCAAATATTAGGGTTTGAGTTTCCAAACCTACCATATAGCAAATTCATTACCCAATCCCACAAATTAATCCCACATAATCATAATCAACATAAATCAAACCAACAATTCAAGAGAAAATTACCTTTCTCTCTCTAGAACCCAAATATGTTAAGTTCAAATCTTGAAGCCTTTAATCCACCAAATCTTCAAACAACGTAGTATATATCAACATATATAGACTTAAATCAACCTCTATAGTCATTCCAAAACACCCATTCGAAGTTCCATTCGAAATTACAAAAACCCTAGGTTTTATGGAAAACTAGAAACTTACCTCAAATTCCTCTAACTTTGTCAAACTCTTCTTTAATCTTCTTCTATCCTTCAATCCAAGCTTCAATCCTCGAAATCTCTCAAGAATCACTCTTTATCTCTCTATTTCTCTCTCTCTCTCTCTAAAAGTCAGAACTTCCACAAAGGATTAAGTTCTGGTCGCGTAACACCCTCTTTAAGCCTCGGGTTGCGCCTAGGCGCCCAAGTCAGGAATTCCTCCACATGCCCGCTGCTCTGGGCGCTATCCTGGGCGTGCACAGAAAGTGCACCTAGTCGCCCATGCACCATTTCCATCTTTGTTGCCACTGGATTGGGCGGTTTTGTACACTCCTAGCCGCACCGCCTAGACGTGTGGCCTTATTTGTCAGTTCCGTCTCGGTCTTAGCTTCGATTTGATATATTATGGACCCCAAACGGACATCTGTGCTAAACGTTATGACCGATTTACCGAACCTAGTTCAAAAACTATCCTTTAGGATCTTATACACTTCCAATGGTCCGTTATCTCTTCGAACCTATTTTTCAATAACTTATTACTTAAAATTTAACCAAACATAATATTTTTGGGTCGAGATCTCACATCCCTTCCCCCTTAAACAAATTTCGTCTCGAAATTTAGTTATGTACCTGGATTTTTGAACAAAGCCGGGTACTTGTCCATCATACGAGACTCCAACTCCCAAGTTGCTTCTTCCGTGCCATGGTACATCCACATCACCTTCACCAAAGGAATTATACTCGTTCTCGTGGCCTTATTTTGACGGTCCAAGATTCTAACCGGTTGAAGAGTATAGCTCCCATCTTCTTCAAGCTCCAAAGTGGTCCAATCCAATACATGTGTAGGGTCCGGCTCATACTTCCGGAGCATAGAGACATGAAATACATTATGAACGCTTTCTAGCTTAGGTGGCAGGGCCAACCGATATGCTACCGGTCCCACCATTTCTAGAATCTCAATCAAATGGTCCCACAAACCTTGGTGCCAACTTTCCCTGTTTACTATATCGTTGAACACCACGTCTCGGACTAACTTTGAGAAATACCTTGTCTCCCACCGCAAACTCCAACGGTCTTCTTCTATTATCAGCATAAGACTTTTGACGACTCTGTGCGGCGACAAGCCGTCTCTTAATCTCCTCGACTCGCTCTTGAGCCTCTTTGACCAATTTCGGTCTCGAAATCACTTTTTCCCCGACCTCAACCCAACATAATGGTGATCTGCAAGGTCTCCCATAAAGTGCCTCAAACGGAGCCATACCGATACTACTTTGGAATGAGTTGTTGTACACAAACTCCGCCAAATATATGTATCGATCCCAGCTCTTTCCGAAGTCCACCACACATGCTCTAAGCATGTCCTCCAGAATCTGGATAGTTCTCTCACTCTGCCCATCACTCTGAGGATGGTATGCCGTACTAAAATCTAACTTCGTACCCAAAGCTTCTTGCAAACTGCTCCAGAATCTACCAGTGAACCGTGGATCCCGGTCTGACACAATAGATAATGGCACTCCATGCAACTTCACAATCTCTCTCACATAATAGCTACTCAAGGATTCCAATGAATCTGTCTTGTTCATTGGTAGAAAGTGTGCCAACTTGGTCAATCGATCCACTATCACCCACACTGTGTCATATTTCTTCTGAGTCATTGGAAGCCCCGTCACAAAGTCCATAGTGATCATCTCCCATTTCCATTGCGCTATCGGCAGTGGTTGTAACAACCCCGCCGGCTTTTGATGCTCACCTTTCACCTGTTGGCAAGTCAGACACCTCGCCACATACCTGGCCACATCGGCCTTCATGCCCTTCCACCAAAAGTTCCTTTTTAAATCTTGATACATTTTTGTAACCCCAGGATGCATGGCAAACCATGAATGGTGTGCCTCCTTCGAGATCTCTAGCCATAGTTCCTCATCATCGGGAACTATCAACCTCCCAACATATCTCACTCCACCGTCAATCCCACGAATCCATCCTGAACTCTCATCCATCACATCAAAAGAGGGATCGTCGTTTTGCGCATCCATAACCTTCTGAACCATCTGTGGTCTCGAAGTTATACAACCCAAGTATACTTTTTCTTCCTCACTCCTCAATTCCAACCCAAATTGGTTGATTGTCTCAACAATCTCCCATTCGTGCAACGCCAAACTGGCCAACCCAAGTTTCCGGCTCAACGCATCCGCCACTACATTTGCTTTACCGGGATGGTATTGCAAATTAAAGTCGAAATCCTCCAAGTATTCCATCCACCGCCTTTCTCGCAAGTTCAACTCCTTTTGAGTGAATAAGTACTTGAGGCTTTTATGATCTGAAAAGACCTCAAATCTCTCTCGGTAGAGATAATACCGCCATTGCTTCAAAGCAAATACTACTACTGCAAGTTCTAAGTCATGAACTGGATAATTCCTCTCATGTGTCTTCAGCAATCTAGAGCCATACTCCACAACTCTCCCACATTGCTCAACACACATCCCAATCCCACTCCAGATGCATCACAATACACCTGGTAGCCTATATCTCTCTCCGACACTACTAATACAGAAGGTATTGTCAATCTTTTCTTCAACTCCTCAAATGCCGCCTCACACTCGTCTGTCCAAACAAACGGTGAACCTTTCTTAGTCAATTGTGTCATGGGTGCAGCCACTCTCGAAAAGTCCTTAATGAACCTTCGGTAGTAGCCTGCCAACCCTAGGAAACTTCTTATCTCCGTCACATTCTTCGGTGTCACCCAATTCAAAACTGATTCAACCTTAGAATAATCAACTGCTATGCCCTCCTGTGTAATAACATGACCCAAAAATTTCACTTCCGTGGCCCAAAACTCACATTTACTAAGTTTAGCATACAATTGATTCTCTCTCAGCGTTGACAAAACCACTCTTAAGTGTTCACTATGCTCTTCCTCCGTTGTAGAGTAAATCAAGATATCATCTATGAATACCACTACAAACTTATCCAAAAACAGTTTAAGAACCCGCTGCATCAAATCCATGAATACCGCTGGGGCATTAGTCAACCCAAATGGCATTACCAAGAACTTATAATGCCCATATCGAGTCCTAAACGCTGTCTTCTGAATATCTTCATCCCTTATCCGCAATTGATGATATCCTGACCTCAAGTCAATCTTGGAGAAATGCTTGGCACCTCTCAACTGATCAAATAAATCATTGATCCGTGGTAACGGATATTTATTCTTCACTGTAGCTCTATTCAGCTGCCGATAGTCGATACACATTCTCAACGACCCATCTTTCTTCTTTACAAACAATACCGGTGCACCCCATGGAGATACACTCGGCCTAATAAACCCCAAATCTTGCAACTCTTCTAGTTGCATCATCAATTCTTTCAACTCCGCCGGAGCCATCCGATAAGGAGAAATCGAAATCGGTTTCACGTTCGGATGCAACTCGATGGCAAAATCTATTTCTCTCTTTGGAGGCAATCCCGGTAACTCTTCTGGAAACACATTCATAAACTCTTCGACTACCCGAATCGGTGCTGTGACATCACCCCTAGGTGCTGATGTCACCAAACTCGCCATCCCGCAATCCTGGTATAAAGGATTTTCTAAGAAATGAGGACAAGGAATCCCCTTCGATCCCTTCAACCGTATCACCCCACCCTCGGGTATTCTAAGAGTAATTTTCCTCTCCCAAAAATCTAGCAACCCATGGTGCTTTGTCAACCAATCTGCTCCAAGGATTACATCGAAATCCTTGAAGTCCATTACATAAAAATTGGCCTTCAAGACCACTTCGCCAAATCGACATTCACACCCAAATGCTATCCCCTCTAAAGGAGTAAAATACCCAAATGGTGAAGACACTGTAAACATACGCCTTATTGGCGAAATTTCCAACCCTAAGGAATGAGCTAAGGCACTAGTAATGAATGAAGCTGTAGCTCCTGAATCAAACAACACCCTTGCCCAACAATTTGAAATAAGGAAAGTACCTCCAATGAAGTGGGGATTTTCATGAGCCTCCTGATGTCCCAATGCAAATGCCCGGGTCTGCGTCTGGGTCGACTGTAGCTGCGGAGTCTGCCTAGATCTGCCTCGTCCTCTTCCCTCTGATGGAACATTGGAGGGAAGAGCTGGAGAAATTGCAGAAGATGGTACTCCGGGTGTATGATATTGATCTGAAGTTCTGCCACCCTGAGGACATTCATTCGTCTTATGGCCAGCCGCATGGTCGACAATTTATAATCGCAATAAATCTCGACAGGTTTTACCCAATCGCAAGTGTACGGTCGCAAGGCAGTAACAGTGAAAGGGATCGAATCCACAGGGACTGTTGTAAAAACCAATTGAAAGACAAACAATAGTGTAAACTAATTTGGATGCTTAAATTAATAATGGAAAAATTAACTAGTTCAAATAAAATAACTATTTCAACAATTGATGAAAAATTAGCTTGGATTTGGCTAGTTCAACTACCTCCACCTGTGCACACAAATCAATTCGCAATTAAACAAATTAAGAATTTAACGATGTCAATTGAAAGACTTTGGTCCAGCTCTAACAATTAGATTTCCCTAAACAACGACCCTGACTTTGGTCTAGCTCAAGGTCTTTTCTTATCAAAGGAGTCTTGGTTTGGTCTCTCCTAAGAATTTCCTAAGATAAGCATCAGTACGTGAAAATCGACAATGGCACAACCTAAGGCAATGGTCTATCACCCACTCAATTATGTTCAATGTTCCCAAACCTGAATCGCAAAACAAGTTTTTGTCACTTCGTCAAACACCGGGTCATGGTCAGCCGAATATGTTCAACTAACAATTCCTAAATATTATGATGATGGCCAGACATGCATAACAATAGGAAATCAACAATAAATTCAGAGAACAATGAATTAAATCTAGTCTAATCAACAATCAATCTGTGCACAAAGTTTCAGTAGAAGAAAATACCAAATCCTAGCTAAAAAGTACTTAGCTACGCATACTCATACTAAAAACCATAAAAATACTCAAGACAATTGTTCGAATCGATGGAAAGATGAAGGAATTGCCACGCTTGGAATGCCTCCTCTCTGGCTCTCTGTATTCTGGAAAATCACCCCTCGTATCTGGCGGCTAGGGTTTAGTCTTTAACCATAAAAAATTATTGTCCCCACTGCCACGTCAGCTGGGCCCGTTTCTGCAAATCCCGCAACTCGCGGCCGTGCGTAGGTCGCGCCTGGCTCACTTTTACCCATAATTCAACTTTTCCAAATAAATAGCATTCAGCTGTACCTGTCATTAAATCACACAATTGGATAGTATTTTGTGCTATAAACCTCATAAAGAGTGGGTATTTAACATTATAAACATGAGTACATTTTGCACTCACCAAAATCCCCCAAACTTAAACATTGCTTGTCCTCAAGCAAACACTCAAGAAAATAATTTCAAAGCATGACATGTCTCTTTCGAAAAACAACATCATAACTTGGCAAGCCATATACTTTCTCATCAAATCAATGCAATGATTCATCAAGTCTAATCTGCACAATTATAAATTTGCTCACTACTGCCATAGCATATATAACATCTTCACACCAACTCACTAAGATTCACACAATATTTAGAAATTTGAAGTGTTCACTCAAGTGTTTAAAGGACGGTGTTTACTCTCCTTTGAATTCACAACATGTAGCCATAGGCTTGCATGTCCACCAAACTTACTTATGCTAGAATGTTCATTCCATGAATCAAAAGGACTTTGAAAGGATTAATTTGGTTTTTGGGTAGGCTCAAAACAAGCAGGCATAGAAGTAAAGGCATCAAATGGCAGAGGTTAGGTTGAGAAGAAAATTAATCAAGAACTAGATCGTCATGGTGCATAAATCTTCTACCAATGGTTATGCTGAGCACCAAATAGCCCCAAAATTAGGCAACCAACACAAAGCCAACTACATCTAATACTAGTCAATAACACATAGCAAAATAAATCCCAACAAAGTGAGTCCAAACACGATAAATCCTCAAGCATCATTGCATAGTACAATCTTTAATTGATCAATCATCTCTTGTTGTTGCTTAAGGAAATGCCCTTGGAAATATTTCATCTGATGTAGCTGGAGTTATGTCTCTTATGCACTGCATTTTAAATAAGTAGAATTTGCGACCGCGCTTAGCTCGCAGAAGGCTTACAATTCACTTTTTTTTTTCTTCTTCTGCTCAGTCAACTAGTGACGTTGACCAGACAGTGTAAACAATTTTTTTTTTTTAGAATTCCCGACTTTTGCGGCCGCGCTTAGGTCGCACATCTCTGGTACTGTTCATCTACGGAAATAATCACCGCTTTTTGTGTGGCCGCAGGTGGTTCACACTTTTCCCAGTATTGTAGACTTGTTTTCTTACCCCAAAATTCTCTAAGGCATCGTCACTACCACCTTCCACTTTCTCATCACCCAAAATTCATCTCACCTGTCAGCCTTATGTTGGTATTCTAACGTTTGAACTCAGTGGCACATGCATAACACATCAGAGAGATCGGATAAGGCGAATGGGAAGGGAAATATGGATAATTAAGAACAAATATAGATGGGCAAGGATTAGAACGCCTTTGTCACTTTCATGGAACAAAAATTCAACAATTACTTCAGCTGGTTTAAGGCAAGTTCTAGCAATACAATGTCATGAAATTCAATGCACTCAGAATTTTTAAAGGCTTCTCACATGGCTACTTAGTGTTCAAATGACATATAAACCAAGCAGACCTTCATCACAAAAAAAATCATGCTAGGAAATACACTATCAGTTATCAAAGCATGTCATGATAATCAAGCAAAGGGTGCCAAGTTTTAAAAACTTCAAAATTTTGGCAAAACGCAAATTCCCTTCTCCCCCAAACTTGAATTCGACATTGTCCTCAATGTGAAAGAAATAGAACATAATTTAAATTTGCGACGAAGAAAATTAAATGTGCAATAAAAGAAAATGGTGAGGAGACTTAGCTGTTCAAAGATGTCGAATAAGATGCTCCTCCTCCACATGGGTTACCTCCCATGAAGTGCTAAATTTATTGTCTTCAGCTGGACACAGCTTTAGAATTCGTCAAGAATCTAAAACATTAAATCGTACGACTTCTTCCATTGTGAGTGGAACCGACTTCCAATAAGGCTTCACACGATGCCCATTAATCCATTTACTATCCGAAGGTGGGTAGATCACCCCCACATCTAACAATTTCAAAATTTCAGTTTCCACCACTTCTTTCACTTGTGGATGTAGCCGCCTCTGTGCGTCTCTAGTTGGCCTTGCATCAGTTTCAAGCAAAATCTGGTGCATGCATCTATTAGGATTGGTTCCTTTGATGTCATCACTGGACCATCCAAGGGCAGTTTTACACATTTTCAGAATTTGTACTAATTTTTCCTCTTCTCCTAAACCGAGATTTGCCGCCACTATCACTGGTAAAGTATTGTCTTCTCCCAAATAAATATATTTCAAGTGGTTGGGCAAGTGTTTCAGCTCCAAAGTAGGTGCCTTAACTGTAGAAGAAACATGAGATATATTAGTAGGTATCAATTGTTCAAACGGAGGAATACCCTTACCAACATAAGATTGGGCCCGATGCAACGGCTCTATTACTTCCTCTATTTGGTTCTCATATTTTACGTCTTCTGCTTCAACTGGATCAAGACGGGTAACCTGAAAAACCTCACTCACAAGATCATGTGTAACATCAATACCAAAACAATCACCTTTATCATCATGAAGTTCAAGAGAATCAAACACACGAAACTTCAATTTTTGATCATTCACCTGCATTGTTATAGTCCCCTTTTTCACTCTAATATTCATATCCACCGTAGTCATGAAAGGACGACCAAGAATAATAGGTATAGAGGACGAACTAGGATTATCCTCCATATCCAACACAACAAAATCAACAGGCACAATTAAGTCTTTCACAATTACCAACACGTCTTCTAAAATTCCCTTAGGTCTTTTAATACTGCGATCAGCTAACTGCAAAGTGATGGAAGTTTCTTGCAATTCCCCCAATCCTAATTTCTTATACAAAGAAAAGGGCATTAAATTGATGCTCGCTCCTACATCTAGCAATGCCTTCTCAAAGAATTGATTTCCCACCTTACAAGGTATGGTAAAACTACCAGGATCTTTAAGCTTGGGTGGAAGTTTATTCAATAGCATAGCACTCACTTCTTCATTCAAAGCAACTTTTTCATTTGCAGAAAATTTCCTCTTTTTAGTACAACAATCTTTGAGAAATTTAGCATAAGACGGAATCTGTTTAATGGCATCAAGCAATGGAATATTGATTTCTACCTTACGTAAATTTTCAAAAATATCATGCACCTTAGAATCAGTTGTCTTTTTGACTAACCTTTGTGGGAAAGGCGGAGGATCTCTTCCCCAATCTTTGACTTCTTTCTGACCAGATTTGTGACCCTCCTGCACCCTATGTGCGACCGACTTGCACCCTGCGTCAGGGGTTGGCGACAACACCTTATTGTCAATAATCTTGCCATTTCGAAGGGTGGTTATGGCTTTCAACTCTTCATGCCCAGCTGGATTATTGAGAGGTTGAGAAGGCAGCTCTCCCTTCTTTCGTTCGCTCACCTCCTTCGCTATCTGTCCCACTTGGGTTTCCAATTTTTGGATAGCCTGAGTTGTTTGTTGCATGAATTGCATCATGGTAGTCTCCAAATCAATCTTCTTTGCTGGTTGTGGTGTTGGGACTGCTGCATTCATTGTGTTTTGATCACCCTTCCAAGAAAGATTAGGGTGATTATGCCAAGGATAAGCATGGTTCCATGTGTTGTAATTTCCCAAGAAATTGACTTGCTCTTGATCATTCATTGATATCAATGGGCAAGCTTTAGTCACATGATCTTGCCTAGAGCAAACTGAACAAAGAGTCTCAGCTTGTGATGGAACCTTTATAGTCACCCCTGTCAAAGCTTCAACAAGCATGTCTATTTTTCGATTAATATTGCACATCGCTGCTTCAACTTTGACATCAGATCTCACCTCATATATGCCTTGTCGCTTTGTTGAGCTTCTACCCCTTGCAGAAAATTGTTGAGAGTCTTCACTCAATTCTTCAAATAACTCCATAGCTTCTTCGCTACTCTTTCTCATAAGAACTCCATTGCAAGCAGAATCAACTTTCATTGTATTAGCCTCGTTCAACCCTTCATAGAAATGCAAAACCACATCATCTTTGTGCAAATTATGGGTTGGGCAACGAGCTAATTTACTCTTAAAATCCTTCCATGCTTCATAGAACAAATCTCCGTCCTTTTGCTGAAAGTTCTGAATTTCTCTCACAAGTTGTTTGGTTCTATGAGCTGGAAAAATTCCCTCAAAAATTTGGTTGCCATATGTTTCCATGTACCAATAGATCCCGCTTCAATAGCATTATACCACATCTTTGCACCACCCCTTAGAGTAAAGGGAAAAAGAACCAACTTTAAATTATCGGCAGTAATTCCAGTCATGTGTTGAGTTCGGCAGAAGTCGGTAAAATCTTTCAAATGTAAGTGAGGATCTTCATCAAATCTCCCCTCATAATGGGGCACAGAATTCAACAACTACGGTGATAAACTAACATTGGCAGCCCCTGTAGGTTGATAAGTAATGCACGAAGGCTGAGCAATGTTCTGCAGAATATACCGATTCATCATTGGTACTCTGACATTAGCATCGACAGCTCCTGCAATCCCATCGACCAACTGTCTGTTGTTCTCCTCTATTTTCCTATGTCGTAATGCTCTAGTTGTTCTCTCAATCTCAGGATCAAACTCTTCCAATGGCTCTTGATGAGAACGTGTATTAACCATGCACTGCAAGGATCCAATAAGTACCTACAAACAATTTAGACGATGTAAGTTTGATGTCACAATAATTAAACCAACTAAAATTAACACTATTGCCGTTTAACAATCAAAATAAATCAAACAGTCCCCGGCAACGGCGCCAAAAACTTGGTCGACAATTTATAATCGCAATAAATCTCGACAGGTTTTACCCAATCGCAAGTGTACGGTCGCAAGGCAGTAACAGTGAAAGGGATCGAATCCACAGGGACTGTTGTAAAAACCAATTGAAAGACAAACAATAGTGTAAACTAATTTGGATGCTTAAATTAATAATGGAAAAATTAACTAGTTCAAATAAAATAACTACTTCAACAATTGATGAAAAATTAGCTTGGATTTGGCTAGTTCAACTACCTCCACCTGTGCACACAAATCAATTCGCAATTAAACAAATTAAGAATTTAACGATGTCAATTGAAAGACTTTGGTCCAGCTCTAACAATTAGATTTCCCTAAACAACGACCCTGACTTTTTTCAAGCTCAAGGTCTTTTCTTATCAAAGAAGTCTTGGTTTGGTCACTCCTAAGAATTTCCTAAGATAAGCATCAGTACGTGGAAATCGACAATCGCACAACCTAAGGCAATGGTCTATCACCCACTCAATTATGTTCAATGTTCCCAAACCTGAATCGCAAAACAAGTTTTTGTCACTTCGTCAAACACCGGGTCATGGTCAGCCGAATATGTTCAACTAACAATTCCTAAATATTATGATGATGGCCAGACATGCATAACAATAGGAAATCAACAATAAATTCAGAGAACAATGAATTAAATCCAGTCTAATCAACAATTAATCTGTGCACAAAGTTTCAGTAGAAGAAAATACCAAATCCTAGCTAAAAAGTACTTAGCTACGCATACTCATACTAAAAACCATAAAAATACTCAAGACAATTGTTCGAATCGATGGAAAGATGAAGGAATTGCCACGCTTGGAATGCCTCCTCTCTGGCTCTCTGTATTCTGGAAAATCACCCCTCGTATCTGGCGGCTAGGGTTTAGTCTTTAACCATAAAAAATTATTGTCCCCAATGCCACGTCAGCTGGGCCCGTTTCTGCAAATCCCGCAACTCGCGGCCGCGCGTAGGTCGCGCCTGGCTCACTTTTACCCAGAATTCAACTTTTCCAAATAAATAGCATCCAGCTGTATCTGTCATTAAATCACAAAATTGGATAGTATTTTGTGCTATAAACCTCATAAAGAGTGGGTATTTAACATTATAAACATGAGTACATTTTGCACTCACCACCGCACCACCCCCAAAGCACACAATCCCCTTTACCGGACACCGATCTTTCTTGTGCCCTTCCTTTCCGCACTTGAAACATGCAAATCTACCACCCCGTGGCCTTTGTCCCTGGTCCCTACCACCTCTCTGACCTCCCTGAGTCTGAGGTTCTATCTTCTGCCTCTTCTGACTACTACTGCTTCCTCCACTAGAAGCTGGGGTCTTTCGACCCTTTTGAATGTCCCAGTACTGACGGGAGTTGCGCTCTCCCCGCTCTATCTTAAGAGCCATGTCCACTGCCTTGTCATATGACATCACCCCTGAAGGTATCATCAACTTTCCAATAGTAGGAATCAACCCATCTCGGTATCTCTCTGTCTTGCTCCAATCATCTGGAGCAAACTTCGTTCCAAACCTATAGAGTTCCTCATACCTCTTGGTATATTGCGTCACCATCATATCGGGAGTTTGCACCAACTCCATGTACTGCCTGGCACTGCCAGATTGGAAGCTATCTGTCACAAATCGTTGCATGAACAACATTTCAAATGATGTCCAAGTCAAATCATTATTTCTCTGATCCAGCGAATCCCACCAGTCATGTGCTGCTCCTTTAAGATAATAAAAGATCAGCTTCATCCTCCGATCATCGGGTAGAACTAGAGATTCAAATCTCTTACTCATTTGCCTTAGCCATTCACCTGCTTCGTACCCTTCTCCCTCGCCATCAAACACTGGAGGACTAGTCCTCCTCAATTGATCAACCTCATAAATCTCCCGTCCCGGTCTGGCACCATCTCCAGTACTAGCCCCGGAACCCTGTCCCTCACTTCGGACTTCTGGTGCTCTCACCACTTGCGCCTGAGTCTGAGCTTGTATAACCTGAACTAAGTTCATCACAATTCCTGTCAAAGCCTCCAATGTCACAGGCTGTCCCACAGTACTAGTCGGAGCAATCTGCACCTCCGGCAATACTGGCTCTGAAGTCCTCCCCGGATCTTCCAGCTCAACTCTTTCCTCCACTCTTTCGTTCGTATCCTTCACCGACACCAAATTCTGAGTGCTAGGAGTGCGTCTAGTAGCACGCGTCACTCCTCTACCTTGGCCCCTACCACGGACCCTAGGTCGTCCTCGCCTGCCCCATCTTCCGGGGTTGCCGCAGCGCGAGTAGATCGGGACTCTCTACGAGTAACCATCTGCGCCACACAAATAAGATACTTAACATGATTTCATTAATCGAGGATTTAAGGGATAAGAAAACGTACCGGATCAGCAGAGGTCGTGACATGTCCTGGAGACTTACTAACATACATCTAGGACCCAACCCCAGATCCTACGTAGAGCTAACCTGGCTTCGATAACAAACTGTGACGCCCTGACCCAAAATTCGCGCACTGAGTCGGGAGCGACACTTTAGGCGTGTGTCCCGTCACTAAGGACCTCACCACACGCCAACCTAACCCCGGATTCTAACAGAAATTCGACAGCACTTCCCCATATATCGGAGGGTGCCAATCTGGAGTCACATCTCACTTAACACGGGAAAGATAATTAATAATAATCAGAGAAGTTCCGCAGCCTAACAGGGCCTCTGGCCATCTATCCACATTCACACACTAGGCAGGGCCTCAGGCCTCCTAATCACATGCAATCAATAAGCAAAACATATTCATATCAATAATATCATCAAAGACTATCAAAGTCTATCAATCCGGACCCAAGGTCCTATATCCGGGTACGGGAGTCCCGATCACACGGCATACCTCCCGACCATCCATCCAACATACCGAAAAGGTATTTAAGCAACATAATAGTCAACCAATAAAAGTACTACATGTACTTAATTCATAACCAAGGTTCTCAAACAACCAAATACATATCCTAGTGCTCCTAGGGTGGCCTTCCATGTCACGCCGCCTCCTACTGATCCGCAGGCTGGTTCTCAGCACCAGTCTCACCTGAAGGATACAGAAAAGTAATAGGGTGAGCAGGAGGCTCAGTAGAGAAAACAAAATGAATCATAAGAACGTAAAGGCTGAATATTGAAACAAGCTTAATGTAGTAACATGACATCCTAAAATGTCACAACAATGTATAACCTCGGGCTACACCCTACAGCGCCTGGCACTAAGCAATGAATATTCTGGAAAATCATCGGAACCCTTGCACTTTGCCCCTGAACGACTATAGGTGCACCTACACCGTGGAAATCCCAATTCTGGCCACAATGTGCCCATTCGGTATCCAACATCATCACAAAAGTATAACCTAAGGATACTACGAGTCCATACTCGTAGACCCAATGCATCTATAATTCATGTCCAATAATGTCATGCAAAAGAAGCTCGTATATATAACAATCCTATTTATATACATAACTACATGATGCATGAACGAGGTTTATCATGCCCAATAGATGATTAAGCATTCAAAGCGTATGCAAATTCATCAATAATCAATAACAAGGTTCGTTCTTCCTAAGGAACAATTTAGGCAAGAACACAAATAATAAAGACCAATGAAGAATTTCAACCGCTCTTTAGAGAAGAACAATACGATAGAAAATGGGGTAAGAATCCCTACCTCAATTCCAAGCTATCCCAAGCTAGAAGTTTTTTCCAAATATTAGGGTTTGAGTTTCCAAACCTACCAAATAGAAAATTCATCACCCAATCCCACAAATTAATCCCAGATGATCATAATCAACATAAATCAAACCAACAATTCAAGAGAAAATTACCTTTCTCTCTCTAGAACCCAAATATGTTAAGTTCAAATCTTGAAGCCTTTAATCCACCAAATCTTTAAACAACCTAGTATATATCAACATATATAGACTTAAATCAACCTCTATAGTCATTCTAAAACACCCATTCGAAGTTCCATTCGAAATTACAAAAACCCTAGGTTTTATGGAAAACTAGAAACTTACCTCAAATTCCTCCAACTTTGTCAAACTCTTCTTTAATCTTCTTCTATCCTTCAATCCAAGCTTCAATCCTTGAAAACTCTAAAGAATCACTCTTTATCTCTCTATTTCTCTCTCTCTCTCTCTCTCTAAAATTCAGAACTTCCACAAAGGATTAAGTTCTGGTCGCGTAACACACTCTTTAAGCCTCGGGTGCGCCTAGGCGCCCAAGTTAGGAATTCCTCCACAAGCCCGCTGCTCTGGGCACTATCCTGGGCATGCACAGAAAGTGCGCCTAGGCGGAGTGCGCCTAGGCACCCATGCACCATTTCCATCTTTGTTGCCACTGGACTGGGCGGTTTTCTACACGCCTAGGCGCACCGCCTAGACGTTTGGCCTTATGTTTCAATTCCGTCTCAGTCTTAGCTTCGATTTGATATATTATGGACCCCAAACGGACATCTGTGCTAAAAGTTATGACCGATTTACCGAACCTAGTTCAAAAACTATCCTTTAGGATTTTATACACTTCCAATGGTCCGTTATCTCTTCGAACCTATTTTTCAATAACTTATTACTTAAAATTTAACCAAACATAATATTTTTGGGTCGGGATCTCACATAATCAACCCCAAGTCTAGCAACTCCTCTAATTGAGAACTCAACTCCTTCAACTCTGCTGGAGCCATCCGATACGGCGGAATCAAAATCGGCTTGACGTTCGGATGCAACTCAATAGCAAAGTCAATCTCCCTCTTCGGAGGTAATCCCGGAAACTCTTCCGGAAATACATCCATAAATTCTTCCACTACCCGAATCGCAGTAGTCACATCTCCCTTAGGTGCCGACGTCACCAAACTTGCTACCCTACAATCCTGATACGAAGGGTTATCCATGAAATGAGGACATGGCATCCCCTTCGATCCCTGTAAGTGAATCACCCCACCCTCCGGTACTCTAAGAGTGATCCTCCTTTGCCAAAAGTCAAGCACTCCTTGGTGCTTTGTCAACCAATCCACTTCGAGTATCACATCAAAGTCTTTAAAAACTAACACATACAAATCAGGTTGTAGAGATATTTCTCCAAACCGACACTCACATCCGAACACTACCCCATCCAACGTGGTAAAGTGCCCGAATGGTGAGGACACCGTAAACATTCTCCTAATCGGCGAAATCTCCACCACTAGTGCGTTTGCTAACAAACTAGTAATAAATGATGAGGTAGCTCCAGAATCAAACAAGACTCTTGCACAACAATTCGAAATCAAGAATGTACCTCCAATGAAGTTGGGATGCTCCTGTGCCTCCTAATGTCCCATAGCAAAGACACGACCATCCATTAGGGCATACTGCTGCTGCTGAGACTATCTGCCTCCACCTCGCCCTCTCCCTCCCGATCGAACAGTGGAAGGAAGAGTTGGAGGTCGTACCCCCGGTATCTGAGGCTGATGCTGTCCTCCCTGGTTACCCTGCGGACATTCACTCTTCTTGTGGCCTATCTTGCCACAACCATAACACTTAAATCCTGAAGATCTGCACTCATTCTTCATGTGTCCCTCTTTCCCACACTTGTAGCACGTCATCTTGCCCCCTTGAGGCCTTGGACCCTTGCCTTGGTCCCCTCTCTGATGACGAAAATCAGTCTTCAGCTTCTTGTGGTTACCACCACCACCACTGCTTCCTCTGAGCCTCATTCCGCTCACTCAACTCAAAGTCCAACTCCATCTCAACTGTATCATCATATGATACCACTCTAGTGGCCATCACCATCCTCCCAAGACTGGGTAGCAACCCATCTCGGTACCTTGTCGCCTTCTTTGCATCGGTAGGAGCAAACTCTCTCCCAAACCGATACAACACCTCAAACTGCTTGGTGTACTGAGACACCGTCATCTCTGATGTCTGCAACAAATCTAGAAACTGCTTGGCCTTCTCAGTCTGTAGAGGTCTCGACACAAACTTCTGCATGAACAACTGCTCAAAAGAGGTCTAAGTCAACTCGTTCCGTCTTTGACCCTGGACATCCACCATTCATAGGCCACTCCACTCAGATAATAGAAAGCAAACTTCACCCGTCGTTCATCGGGTATCTCCAATGTGTCCATCCTCATGCTCAACTGATTGAACCACTCCTCCGCCCCCACATCCGTTTCATCTCTAGAAAAGGTTGGAGGAGAAGTCCTCCTCAGTTGATCCACCTCATACATACCCCTTCCAGCTCTCGGTGCTGTAGCCACCTCAATAGTAGCCTCGGGTACCACTCCCTCATTACAAGTGCCAGTTGCACCTATCGCCTGAGCCACTACTTGTGCTATCGTCTGTGCTTGTGTCTGCACCATACTCATCATGAAACTGGCAAGCCCTTCCATTGTCACCGATTGCCCCCCTTGTGGTAACAGGAGCAACAGGTCCTGCAGGTGGTGCCTGCTAATCAGCACTCTCAGTCGGTAGTCCCTCAGGAACTATCTCCTCCTCTCTCAACTCCGGATTCACATTCAGAACCGAATCCTTAGTGCTAGGTGAGCCTCTAGTAACACGCTCCACCCCAACACTATGGCCTCTACCTCGGCCCCTACAAACTCCCCGTCCGCCTCTGCCACGAGGTACCTCAGTCCCACTCTCGGACCTGGTAGTTCTATGGGTATTCATCTGCATGGCAAATGGACAATACCATTTAACACACAACTCAACAGAGGATTTACTAGGGATAAGAATACATACCGGGTCAGCAGCGGTTGTGACATGGCCTGGATTACACTACTCATTCATCTAGGACCCATCCCCGATCCTACATATAAACAAACAAACCTGGCTCCGATACCAAATTGTGGCGCCCCGATCCGGGCATGCCACGGGTGCCCCTCCGGCGCCGTCCTAGGCAGCTAGTGCGATCATCCGGCTGACCGGAAATCCGGCGGCATCTGCCCGTATGTCGGAGAGTCCCCGCCTGCATCAGAAACGCGTAGCATCAAGTTCAATCCATCACACTAGCAACCTAGCCAGGCCTCAGGCCTCAATCACATGCAATCCTGATCCTAGGGCCTCAGGCCATCCACTACCAGCATGCACAAACTGATAGTATAATCACATCATCAATTTCATAATATCATATAACCATAAAATCAACTCAGCATACATCATGCATACACCCTCTGGTGCCATATGGTTATAAGATTATCATGAATAAACATCAATACATCATATATAAAATACGTGCTTAGAGTATCTCTCTAGCACCCACATCCTACCCAGGGCCATCCATGTCACATCCCGCTCTCACTGATCCGCTCCACTAGTACCTGTACCTATACCAGTATCACCTGTAGGAAGGAATGAAAGTAGAGGGTGAGCAAGAAGCTCAGTAGGGTTATGAGTAACATGAGTATAAGGCCGAATCCGAAACAATAGGCTATGCAACAATATGAAACCTACCACATGCACGTATACTCAACAATCACATAGAACATCAACCCGAGCACTCCCCTCAATGAGCAAACCTCATCGATACCATGGCTCGTTCCATGTAATATCGAACGTGAGCAAGCTCACCAAATCAACTCATCAATATCATGGTCGCTAACCATGACTATTGAATAGGAGCAAGCTCCCCAACATCAAACGCTCTTGGATTACCCGGTTGCGTGATCCTATCACGCCCTCACCACTCCAGGCAAAGTCCCTCATGAACCATACCTCTAGTGTGTTATCCTACTTGGAGTTCACTTGACTCAGTGGTAACTCTCTTCACCTCGTCATCCCTCCAAGTAGTTTTCAAGAATCCTAAGGAGTACCGAGTCCATACCCGGCCCCCAATGCAACTCTAATGCATTAATGCCATGACATGCCGAAAAGATATATATATGAACAACCTACATATATATACATAACTACCATGATGCATGAACGGAAAACCACATCGTGCCCTTAGGGAATGGAGCACACATATTCGGTCATGCAATATCAAGATTTAACAACATTTCACAAGAAGGCTCGTTTCCCCTTAGAAGCAATTAAGGCGGAAACACAAATAGAACGACCAATGAAGAATCGAAAGCTCTTTAAACATTGAAAATGAAAGATAGAAAGAATGGTTGGAAATCCCCTACCTCGTGTCGAGCAATTCACAAAATCTCACAATTAGGGTTTTAACCCCCGTTTCACCAACCTAACAATTCCACACAATGTCATACTCATTTAATCATCCAAACATCTCAATATAACGTATCAATCATGTATTAATCAACTAAATTGAGAAAAACTTACTTTCTCTCTCTAGGGTTCCTCTAAAACCCTCAATCTCGACCTTATGGAACTCAACTCCAAAACAAGAATCAAACCTACATATACAACCACATATGACCCTAAATCAACATATCTAAACCATAGGAATCAACTCTAAACAAAACTAACAAGATGTACTCAAAAATCCTAGAAATGGAAAAATGAAGAAACTTACCTTCAAAGCTTGAATCTTCCTTGAATCCTCTCTAAATCTCCAAAACCAAGCTTCAATCTCTGATAATCACCTCAAATACACTTCTCTCTCTAGAATCGTCTCTCTCTCTCTAGAACTAAAAAAAAAAAAACCAGAAATCTGTCTAAAACACTCGCTGGAACCTGTTTGGAAAGCTCGGGTTGCGCCTAGGCGCTACCCTAGGCGCCTAGGCGCCCTGACCTATTTTAAGTTTCCTAGGCGCGCTGCTCTGGGCGGCATCCTGGGCGTGTAGGATTTTCACGCCCAGCCGGGATGCGCCTAGGCGCCCCTACGCCCACTCCACTTCCCGTCACTCACTGGATTGGGCGCAGCGCCTAGGCGTTCAGAGGTGCTCCCAATTCAGTGCCTCCTTTTCTGGACTTCTTTCCTTACCTACATTTCTGTCACTCACTCGATTAGGCGCCATCCTGGGCGCACCTTTGCACACGCCTAGGTGCACACCGCCTAGGCGTGCTGCTCAGGGCGCCTAGGCGCTCCAGCTTCTTCTGGTCCTCTTCCTCGCCAGCCACTCACTGGACTAGGCGCAGCGCCTAGGCACCCCCTGGTGCGCCTAGTCCAGTTTTCCCCCTTTGTTCAAACATCAAAAATTCACTAAATTTTTGGGTCGGGGTTTCACAATTATTATTTAATCTTTAAATTTACTAGTATGGTGAATTAACGAGCTTGAACAATTGAGTCGCCACCAATTGATTTAAAGTGCAATTGGACACCAAAAAATCTGCAAACCAGAAATGGGAGGGTACGGGGGTCGATTGAGCATGGGGAATGCATTAGGCACCCCACGACACCTACTTAAAACAGTTATCAAATTAATTTATTGGCTATCTTAATAAAAAAAACATGCTCTCTACAAGATATGGTTATTTTGAAAGAAATGAATCTATTTGGAAAATGCTATTAACTTATGATATTTTTTTTAGTAAAGATTTCCAATAAAGATTTAATGTTAAATTAAATAGTATACGAATTTATGGTAAACTTAATTTAAAAATGCACTAACTTATGGTATGGAAAAATGAATTTTATTTTGGAATTTGAAATGGATTTGAAAAGAAACTAAATTTGAATTCGACATACCAACTTATGGTATTTTTAGATTTAGTTTTAGGAGGTGTTTGGTAAACAATACTATCCAGCATACATGTACACTGAAACATATAAGCTACATATAAACGTTAATGTAACCAAACAAAAATTTAGCATTCAGCATAATATTCAACATTTTTTACCTCTAAAATGTCATTTTGAAAATTGCCATTTTGGGAAGCATTTCATTGACGCTTACATATGAAATGTCAAAACTACCCCTAAGCTATTTGCTATTGACCAAATTACCCCTGCATGTACGAACCACATTAGCAGTTGGCATGCCCTTCTCATCTGAACTCCTTCCCATGAAGAACGCGAACCAGAATCAACAGCCAACTCCTTTCTTCGTCGAACAGGTATTTCTCAATTCAGCCTCTCCTATTTTCTTTTTGATATTCGGTTTTACTCTCACATAAATCTTGATATGTGTTTGAAATCCCTAATTTGAAAGAAATTATCCATTACTACTGCTCTATATCGCCCCTTTTTGTCTCCCTTTATTCACCGTTTATCGCACATCTGTTTGTAACCCCAATTTTTTCATGGTTTGGTAGATTAGATTGGGACTCAATGAATATTCTAGAACTTTACTCATACAATGTCCTAATTTTTTTGTTCGAGCTGTCATTTGAAATAATGATTGAATGAACTACAGATGAATTGATATGAATACATTTTTGACATTGTCCATGTTTGACATTGTCCATTTTTTTAATATTGTTTGGAAATTTTTGCATCTTAGCTCACTATTTAGGTCACTGAAAATTTAAATTTCTAACTTGACATTGGTTTTGCTCACTACTTAAGGTATTAGTGAACTGTCAAACCTATCATTCGATGCTTCTGTGTATTGTGATGGCCTATTCACTTTTCAATGGCATTTTACCTCATTGTCTATGAAACTGTGAAGCATATGAGGTTTACATATGTTTTGATTTTTTGGATTCACATATGTATTGAATGACCTGACCTCACTGCATTACATTTGTTTGCATGCATATATAAAACTTTAACCCACTGACTGCATTTTACTAAACATAACTGCCTTTGTTTTAACTTGCTTCTGGATTCATTTTTAACTTGCTTATGCTCTTACCCGACTGAACTACATTTGTAGACTTAACTACCTTTTGTTTGGTTCTCATTTTTAAGTTTTCTGGAATGATTTATTTTTCTAAATTGCTCTATGTGTAGGAAGCTTACCTCACTGTAGCTTATAGTTACATTTTTTGGAATGATCTATTTTTTTTTATCTTAGCTCACTACTTAGGTTATGCGACATTTGATGGGAACTGGCTATCATTTTGCTCACTACTTAGGGTATTAACCCACTATTCATGTATTCACCCTTCTTTTTCTAAATTTCTCAAATTGTTTTGTGCATTGCTTGTCAATTTCTTTAGTTTCCCTTTATTCATATGAGTTTATTCATGCTCTTCTGCCCTTGGTTGTCAAATTTGTCTATTTTTTGGAATAATTCCAGATTTGAACTTATTATCACACTGCATTGCATCTATCAAACTGACACAGTGAATGCATTTATCAATATGACTGTTATGCATTCTTTATCAATATGTTTTGTTTGAGCTGATTTGTGTTAATGAAATTGCTTGATTGGTCCTCAATTTTTACTAAACTTACCTCACTGTTTTGGTATTTAGCAAACAGTAAAAACAGTGAGTTCATTTATCATTCTATTTTTTTAAGTTATGGATTATTCTTGGATTCATATGATGGCCTTATGCCACTGCTATGCATTTATCAATCTATTTTGATTGAGCTAATATGTGTTAATGAAATTGCTTGATTGGTCCTCTTTTTTTTGCTGAGCTTACCTCACTATTTTGGTATTTAGCAAACAGTAAAAACAGTGAGTTCATTTATAATTTTGTTTTATGTGTTCTGAATAATTCCTGGATTCATATGATGGCCTTATATCACTGCTATGCATTTATCAATCCTTTTTTATTGAGCTGATTTGTGTTAATGAAATTGCTGATTGGCCCTCATTTTTTGCATCTTACCTCACTATTTTGGTATTTAGCAAACAGTAAAAACAGATTTTTGAATTTAATGCCATCCTTTTATAACTTTGCATAAAAAACTGTGTTATGCATATTTTGGCACTGTCATTCTTTTATGTTCCTCTTATAGTACCATACGATGAGTTGAAAAGGGAAAGAGGTTATGGAACATATTGAGAGTAGGCCAGTAAAATGGGATTAGCCCCTTACGATGGTGTTTTTTGATTTGCTTATTGCGTGGAAGAACAAGCATATAGGGATGATCAAGTGGGACAAAATCAATGATGAGTTCAAGCAGCTGACCGGGACTATCTTCACCTCCAATAAATTGAAGACTAAGCATGACAACATGAAATAGAACTGGCAGCTCTTCCAGTGATTGAACAACGCTGAAACCGGCTTGGGTGTTAACTCAGAGATAGGAATGGTGGATGCATCAGATGACTGGTGGGCTGCCAGAATTGTTGTAAGTCCATAACCAGTGTCAAAACTATTGGCTTATTTTTCAATTATTTGTGGCCTACATAATTGAATTGATGAACTAACTATTTTACTTTTGTACAGGAGAACCCAAGTACAAGAAGTTCCAAATTGCTGGTTTGCCTTTATGTGAGGAGCAAGACCTATTATGGGGAGGCAAGAATGCGACAGGTGAAGAATGCATTGCACCAGCCACCGCTAATGATGGGGAATAAGACTTTTTTGGGGACACATTCTACACCCCACAAGTGCCAACTCAAACTGACCTAGATGACGTGGATGATTTACACTCCACAGGTCATTCTCCTATGAAGACCACCACTCCAAGTCGGGGGTCCATGAATGCTGGGAAAAAGGCTCGTTCTGCTTGAGCTGACAGGACTGCGAAAAAGAGGGTTGTTTCTAATAATGAGAAAACTAGTGAGTCGTTCTAGAATATGGTTGGACTTGTTAGCACAAAAACTAAAGAACACCGGGCTACTTTGCCGTGAAGAATGAGTATTATGAGGCAAAAAAAAGTAAAAAGTGCATCGACCCAACATACTTTGAAGGCACTGGTGGAGCTGGATATTGTTACATCCCATCCTGGAATTTTCTACTATGGGATTGAGCTTTTCAATACCAATTCTCAAAGGCTTCTCTTCTTGGCATTGCCACCAAGTGCACGATTTGGGTCTCTTGAGAGGCTATGGAAGAAAAGTGGTGACACTGCTCCCATTGAATGAGTCTTTAGTCATAACCTAGTTATGTTTCTAATGGTTATTCATGAAATTTTCATTGTGAACTTGAAAGCATGGATGTGTTCTACTGTGCCATTGTTTTTAAATTCCTAGTACTTGGATTATGATTTGTGATGGATTTATGTTGACATAGGAATTCTTATATCGAATGATGTGTTTTCAATTTTAATATATGATGTATGTGTTATGGATTTTTAAATGTATATATTTTCATTTTTGTATTAGGATTCCTGAACCACTACTTATTCATGTGGTAACCTTAGTTTGTTATTTTGTGTAGATAAATGGATGATAGTAGCTCAAACAGGGATAGTGATGACATGTATTGTAACCAAAAGCTTATGATGTTAAGCATAACATCCTACATGAGTGAAGTATGCAACATATCAAGGAATACTATCCCTCGACAACCATGTCTAACATGTGAGCTAACTGGCATTATATGGGTGAAAGACATTCTACAAGGCCATCCCATACGGTGCTATCAAACTTTTAGGATGCCCGTAAATATTTTCAGAGCCCTATGCAGGGTCTTGAGGGATGACTATGGTTTGAAGCAAAGTAGAAGGATGAGCATCCCTGAGATGGTTGCAATTTTTGTACATACTATGGGGCATGCTCAATCTAATCGGGATCAACAAGAACGATTCCAACACTCCGGGGAGACTATCAGTCGAATAATCCATTATGTCCTTAAGACTATTCTGGCCTTGTTAGTAGATATTATCAAACCTAGGGGGAATCAACTTGATGTGATCATATTTCTACATATTTACATTCCTTTTATATGGTCAAATCATTCAATCTTGTGTGTTACGGGGTTATTTTTTTATTATATTTTATGCTTATGACCTCAGTGGAGGAATGGTAATAAAGTATGTTTAAAAGTGGAATTTCCAAGATTATTGTACTTCGAGACATTCGTGGATGCTTTGTAGGTTATGAGGTAGAAGGAGTTGATGGAATGAGATGCAATCTTCAACAAAATTTTATAGGAAATCTCAAGTTTTCTAGGAAGTTCTGGTTCACACAAATCAGCGTACGTTTGGGCCGTTAATCGTTGGTCCAAAGTCATGTCTGGAAGTCCTATCGGAAGCAGGATTCCTTTCTGCGGACCGGACCTTTAGAAGGCCATAGCTTGTGCTTCCGATGTCCAAAACGAGTGATTCAAACACCCATAGTTATCTAGACATATGGAGATACAAATTTTATGAAGGGTGACAGTCCTGAATATGCGCCGTTTAGCCCAGAATTAAGATAGAAGATCAAAACGGACTTGTGTTTCCTAAGAAGTTAAGGAAATAGAGTGATTTTGGGACTCTTTATTGGGTTGTGTCTAGGAGATGTGAGAGGAGACTGGTTCTTCAGAAGGGAGACGGTTGAGGCCAGAGGAGAGGAGGAGAGAAGCATAGGATTTTGAATAGCACGTAGGTTTTTCTTCGCACGATGGTCAGCTAGTTTATTTCTTTGGTTCAAGGGATTTGATTCCAATTCATGTGATTTTGAGACTCAACTCTTTATATTTATTCTCATTCTTGATTCGAATATCCATAGTTTTTTGCTGTTCTTGTTGATGATTGCATGGATTAATTGATTGAGGTGCATATTAATTGATTAATTTGTGTGGTTGAATGCTAGACTAAGTGCATGATAAGAAATTGTTGTGTTGCTTGGTCAGAATAGAATAGCAATTGGGCTGCGTGATTATAATCCAAGTTTTCATTGTATGCCTAAGGAAAATTACGGGATGTATTAAATTATTTTCGCTTGATAAATTATTGTTCAGCCTTAGCTTCTCCGTAGAATTGAATGTTGTTATTGATAGGAAGAGGATTGCTTAATATCAATTCGATTGATAACAAAAAATAATTGTGGATGCTGAGTTCACTTTAATAACTGATTGAAGATTATGATTTATTTGCCTTGTGGATAAATTTGGCTAAGTGTTTGATGTTGAATGTGTCTCCTGAGAGTCTATGATGAATCCATCTATTGGTTGTTCAATTTTCCTTGACCCGAAGGTTGTAACTTCGTATTTTCTCTATTTTCTTGCTCATTCTTAAATTCTAGTTGAATTAGATTGAAAACAAACAAACCCTCCATTTTTTTTCTTAGGCACGTTAATCATTTAATTTGTCACTTTGGTCTCTGAGGATCGACCCTTACTCATCACTTCTACCAGATAGATTGTAGGGTAGGCTAATTATTATTTTTGACGCGCTCGGCACGCATCACAACTCAATGAAACCTCTAGGTACATACGGGAGCATGGGAAAGTAGCTTATTATTATATTTTTCAAGATTGTATTGGGGCTTTGGATGGGACTCCTATTCCAGCTGTAATCCTCGTAGAGAAACGCGATAAATACACTGGGAGGAAAGGAATGCCTACTTAGAATGTCTTAGCCTTGTGTGACTTCGACATGTTGTACACTTACGTGTCTGTAGGCTGGCAGGGATCCGCCCATGACCAGCTTGTTTTGGCCCATTCCATACGTATGGAGAGGCTGAACTTCCCGCACCCACCACCAGGTGAACATAAATTTATGAACAAATTATTTTGGATTTATTATCATCCGTTTGACATCTTTGTTCTATCAATTTGTAGGGAAGTATTACTTGGTTGATGCAGGTTGTGCCAATAGAAATGGATACCTTGCACCGTACAAGGGGGAGATGTCACGCCCCTTTCCCAGATAGGCGTGAATGAGCACCCATGAATCCCAGAGGCGTGACCGGCAGGGAACCCCTCCGTTCCCCGAATCGGATTTAAACCCAATATCTACCCAAGCCACTATGAATCATCCTGAAAACTCCAGAAATAGCCACACATATATAAACGTGTAAATCCCAACCCAAATCCCGACATAGTGTGACATGCAAATCAGAGTATAGAGCAGAAAAATATGAGACATCATAAAAACGAAAAGTAGATACAAACAGACACAAACATCCCACAACAGCTACCCATCACGTCTCACGTATCCCTACGCTGATCATCTACTCCGGCGGCTATCTCACCTGAAAAACATGTGAATGAAAGGGATGAGCCACAAAACTCAGTAGGTATATGGAGAAACATCGATAATCAGAGTAAACAAAATATATAACTCAAGATGTAAAAATGGAAAGACAAAAACTCAAATGGTGATACTCTCCAGTACCACCGAACTCCAATAGATCCGAGATAAAGTAAGAAAATCAGTAAGATACAGAAAAAATAAGGAAATCATAAAGTGATATACTGATATGAAATAAAATCTCCGAGAAAATCGATCCATCATACACATCATCAAAATCATCAATTTGTTGGATAGACACCGAGTAGGCTCCACCACTACCATTCTCAAGTACAACTCTCAAATCAGTACTCAATCATAATCCATCTCAAATCCATATAACATCAGTAAATCCTCCCCTGGACCCACCTTGATCCCCGCAAGGTGTCTCCTAGTCTAGGTGCACCCCATATTGGATGAGGATCGAGCCTATATAGGTACTCGATAGCATCGCCTACATCGAAGAGCGTCCCCTAGGATGTACCCCACCTCAATCCGGTCTCCAGGTACGTACCCGATCATAACCATCAACAAATCATCCAGTAGGCCGGGTCGCCCGGTGTGGGTCCCACACACTACAAATCATCCATCAATAATCTCGTAGCATCATCACCGAAACTCATCAGGGTACAGTCCTATTCGGACTCTCAAAAAGACTACACAAACCAGGAGTGGGCCCCACCTATCGAGGTGGAGCGCCTGCGACTGGGGCTCGGGAAATTTTTTACAAGCCTCACGCAAGACTGCAAAATGTCATTGAGAGGACATTTGGGGTCACCAAGCAAAAGTGGAGGATATTGGGTGATATGTCATCGTACTCTCCAAAGGACCAGAGTCGTCTTGTGATTGCTTATATGACACTCCATAACTTTATCAGACTCCATGGTCAGAATGACGTAGCTTTTGATGAGTATGACTCAACTCCGGCTAGTGTCTCGAATACAAAAGTGGATATTGATCTCGATGATGAAAAAGAGACGAATGACACAGTTGCGATCAATGATACAAACATGACAGTGTTTCAAAACATGCTAGCAGGACAACTTTATAGTGCACATAGAAGCTAATTTATTTTATAAAATAACTAAATGTGAAATATTGTCAAACTAAGTAGTTGAGTATTATGTAAATATGTATTAACCTAAAAATGATAACGAACTTGTATTATTCAAAATGTAGTAAAATGTTAATATTATTAATATGTTTGTAATATTAATATGTTACTAATATTGCAATTTTTTTCAATTTTTATATAGAAATGCCACAAATATCTTTGTACTTGTATAAATATTTGTAATATTTATATAAAAAATGGACTGAGATATGTTGGTATAATTAAAAAATTTAGAAAACTTGTATAAAAATGAAACAATTTGTTAAATATTATTAAAATGTTAGAATATTATTATAGAAATATGTTAATATTATTAAAAATGTTAGAATTTTGTTATAAAATGTAAAAATATGTTGAACAGTAATAAAAAAAATTATAAAAGTTGTATAAAAAATATATAAATATTTTAATATTATTAAAAATGTTGGAATCATATTATAAAATGTAAAAATATGTTAAACATTAATAAAAAATTTGGAAAAGTTTATAAAAATATATAAATACTTTAAGATTATTTAAAATGTTAGAATTTTATTATAAAATGTAAAAATATGTTAAACATTAATAAAAAATTTAGAAAAGTTGTATAAAAAATATATACGTGCATATATATCCTACATTCTAACCCAATATCCCCATCAAATCTCAATCACAATTTCTTCTTCTGCCTTTCTAAACATAATCTTCCTCTCTACTCCATGAATAATTGAATAATTATTCCTAACTCAAACAATTGGATAATTGACAATCACATATATAAATTAAGCAAATAATCACCTATACACAAATAAACCAAGCATCTCCCATCAACAAATAATTCCAAAAAGAATCAATTTCCAGATTTTTAAAAGAAAACAATTCAAATAATATAGAAATCTACCTTTCTAACCCAAACAATTGGATAATTGAAGAAAAGATGTTGCCTATAGCTTGAGTTTTTAAGTGGTAGGTGACTTGGTGAATTCGGGATCACAGGAGACAAATTTCTCATAGATGAAAAGGGAAATTGTAGTGATGGGGCTTTCTCGATGAAATGGTGAAGCTCTTGGAGATGCTGGGTAAAGGAAAGTTTTGTGATGATGGGGAATCAGGAGGTGCAACTACTAAAAAGAAAGGAAGATGATGAAAGTGGGAGAATGATGGAATGTAAAATCCTTCCCACTATTTTCATTTTTTCTTTTCTTTATAGAAAGATTAATAATCATGAGAATGGAATGTAGAGTCACAGAAATGGTGTAGAGTCATGGGTGGAGTTGAAAAGTCACGTATATAGGAATCCGTGACTTTTTAAAAAATATAAAGATTTATATTTTCTGATCTAAAAAGTCCGCAACTTAAAATTGGAAACATCTAATAATAAAAGTGGGGAGTCAATATCACATGTCTGGCACAGACTTATCTTTGAAAAGAGATATCAACTTATGGTATGAGTTTTATCTTAATCCTAAAAATTCCAACGTATGGTATTTCTTGGATTTAACTTTTGTCACCGAATTTCATAATTGAGGGAATTGTCTCATGTAGTCATTTGTGTTATTGAAGACTTTTTTTATTTTGTAATTACTAGAGCTGATATCTTTGTTTGTCTTCCATCTTAAAGGCTAGTTGTTCGGATCATTATAGGCATCAACAATTAATTTTCTCCTTAACTTAAACCATCATTTGCTCCCTGTCCCCACACGTACACTTTCAAACAACAACTCACAGACACACAAACACTGTGTTTGTGCGGCATTGATTATTATATACATTATATTTATGTTAAATATGTGATGTAAAGTTGATATTATAAACAATACACACACATATATACATCATATCACATATTCAACATCACATATACAACACATATATATCATACACGTCACATATACAACATATTTATATACATATAGAAAAATCAACATCACACCACATATTTAATATATATATATATAATTTTTTTTGTTGAAGAAATAGGATCTCATTAATTTAGATCAAATAGCAATACATCATGGATCAAACGAGGGGGAGAACGACCCCCAAACCTCCAGGCTAGAAAAAGAATCAGCAGCCCGAGCAAGTACATGAGCAACCTGATTGGCAGGCCTTTTAACAAAACTAAAACAACAAGAATCAGTCTTTCGCCAAGACTTTACAATCATCAACAATAATGCCAAAATAAGGTGAATCCTTTATGGTACTGTGAAGAGCATTAACTAAAACTTGAGAATCCAATTCAATGATGATTCTTGGGACTCTTTTATCTTTGAGCCAACATTGCGCTTCTCTGTAAGTAAGAGCTTCTGCCATTAAAGGAAGCAAAGGACCAAACAATATAGAACTCCTAGCAGCAATAAAATCTCCACCATCTGAGCGTACTACACAACCCATACCAAGTCTTTGAGTTTGGGTGAACAAAGTTGCATCATTGTTGCACTTTAACATCCCCAAAGTTGGTTTTTGCCACCTAGTGAGCACAGTCCTAGAATGAGACGTGGCAATCACACCAGAATTACGAGTAACCTGCCATTGTGAGAGAGCAGAAGAAGAGTTGGACAAAACAAAGGCATCAGAACTCCTCCTTCGATTCCAAACCAGATTATTCCTATTGAGCCATATACCCCAGCATAATATAGCAGCCAACTCCAACTCCCTAGTACTACTAGACTGAGTCATATGAATCCACCAACCATAAAACGAATCCACATGGCCCCAAGTATCGCTAACAGAGGAGGCAGCCCACAACCGCCGAGCTTGAGGACTAGAGACCGAAGAATGAAGTGAGTCCTCCAATTCAACATTACAAACTGGGCACAAATGAGTCACATCAACATGCTTCATTTTTAGAGAAGCCATTGTTGGAAGATAGTTTGAGCAAGCTCGCCAAATCAAGTTCTTAACTTTAGCAGGCACCTATAACTTCCAAACTGGATTCCATGGAAATTGATTAGTAGTGGCAGAAGAACTTTCAACCAACTCGGTTAAAAAATGATACCCACTCTTCACTGTATAAATCCCTCTACTGTCCAAAGTCCACATCCATTGATCCCCCCTCCTGCGATTACTCAAACGAATTTTTAGGATCAAATCTCGATCCCTAGCATTGAAAATATTTGAAACAATCACCTCATTCCAGCACCTATCCTCTGACCGAATCAAAGAATTAACCTTGATGTCTTGTATTTGATGATTAAAAGAAGAAACTACATAAGGATGTTCTACATCAGGTAACCACGGATCAGCAAAAACACCAACCTGGCTTCCATCACCAATCCTCCACCTGACACCCTTCCTAATCAAATCTTGTGCCTCCCTGATACTCCTCCAAATGTAACTAGGATTGGATCCTAACTTAGCAAACAAGAAAGAACCCGAAGGATAATAACGAGCCTTGAAGATTCTTGCTGTTAAAGAAAGAGGAGAAATAAGTAAGTGCCACCCTTATTTTACGAGCATGGCTATATTAAAAGCTCGAAGCTTACGAAAGCCCATGCCTCCCTTACTTTTTTGCACACATAATCTACCCCATTTTATCCAATTAATCCTTTTTTTTGCTTCCCCATCACGACCCCACCAAAAGGAGTTCATCATCCTCTCTAACTCCTCACACAAAGAAATAGGGAGGGCAATATATACAGAACAACAACATCAATTGGAGGATAAGGAAGAAATGGGTGGAATATTTTTTTTTACATCTTTAGGTGGTGTTAAAAAATGTATGGCCCATATGTATGAATATATCAAGACAAAAGTGTCACTTTTCCACTCAATATTTCATATATACTGGATCATAGCCTCTCCTAGAGTCCTTGATTTGGGTTGGGTGTTTATTTATATTCTAAACAATCTGTGATTTGAGTGTTTCTAGTGCACAATGTCATCACTAAAATTGCTAATGATACTCATAATAAAACCACAAAAGTAACCTCATCATCCTTCTCGTTCACTCTCAACACAAAGACCCACTATTTTATTTTACCCCCTTTTTTCTCCTTTTTATTATTTGTTGAATCAAACCTGGAGAAAACCCGATTACGACAACTTCCCCCCTTTGTCTATCTTTTATGAAATAAAAGGTAGACAAAGGTGTAGTCGACCGAACTTCGTTCGAAAAAATTGAAACATGAGAAGTTTTATTTTAGAAATACTCGAGATCACTATAGCCATTCCTAGCTTGGTTGAAATTGGAAAAGAAATGAAAAATGTTCGGGATCAGTAGAGTCATTCCCGGCCTAGCTGAAATTTTGAACAAGTTTTTACTTGACTAAAATAGTAAATAAATTAGTAACCAAGTGTTACTTGAATAATTTTTAAAAGTAAACATTCCTCATGCTAAACAGTAATACACAAATTAAAATTTATTCTTGAAACTAATTCAAACTCTTTATTATTATTCATAACTACATATCGTCCACGTCGCCGAAATGGCAACAAAACACACCTTACCAAAAGTTGTCTAAACCCACAAGTTTCCAAGCGGGTGGTACACCCAACCTAGCTGCCAATAACAAAGTATCTGTAACTATAGTTTGAGGACTTACAATATTGGATATTTCATCTAATCCATGCATAGGACTCCATAAGGCCCTATTCCTACGTGTTTCCCCACCAAACTAGCCCAACTTAGGGACTTTGTTATGAGCAACTTTCCTTGTGGGTAAATTTACAGTTAAGGAACTAATGGTAGTACAGTGAGACCATCCTCGGACAATTACCCCTAAACCTCCTAAACAAACTATTGTACCATCACAAAATATAAACAACAATATTGCAATGTTTATAATACTCAAAAACAAAAATTAATAAAATGATTGGAAATACAAAGTTCCTAGTTGAAATGTTGGATTGTCTTGATTTTCTAGAGGATAAAAATCCTCTTGTTGAACCATTGAAGTAGGAACTTGCATGCTCTATGTGACGAACTACCACAAATATGAACTTAGAAATGATTAGGACTTAGAAAAATATGTATTTTGTTGTTTCAATGTGTAACAGGGGCTCCTAGGCGGAGGGAATCATGCCTAGGGGGAATTGAGGGGAAACCAGGAGGTTTGAAACTATACTGGGCGCACCATAGGCTGCCTAGTCTCAGCGCCTAGTATAATGGCAAAATAGAAGTGGAAGCAGGGCCGGACGGCTAGGCGCAAACTGCTTAGGAGCCCTTTTCTGTGCATGCCTAGGATGGAGATTTCCAGCAGGAACTCCCAAGTCCAGAGCGCCCAGGCGCAAACCAAGCTTTTAAAATATGTTACGCGAGCCAAAATAGATAGTTTTTTTGGATTTTCCAGTTCTAGAGAGAGAGTGACGAACTTAGAGAGAGAAGGAGTTTCTAGCAAAGGATTTTCCAAATTTTGTGGATTCATGATCATTGGAGTGGAACATTGAAGATTTAAGCTTGATTTGGAGATTTTGGTAAGTTTTCCTAGTTTAGTAAATTCTAGGATTTTTGTAGATCTTGTTAGATTCTTTCAGAGTTTGTTTCTATAGCTTAGATATGTTGATTTAGACTTTATTATGGATGTAAATATAGGTTTTTTGTGATTTTGGAGTAAAGCTTTGGTTGGGCTAAGGTTTAAGTCTTAGAGGAGGATTTCTAGAGAGAGCAGGTGAGTAATTCAAAATTCTTGATTTAAATCATGTTGTTATGAATGGTTGATTATATATTGATGTGTGAAAGGGTTCAATTTTTTCATAGGGATAGGTTTGGAAAATCGAAATCCTAGAATCGAATTTCATTGATTTTGGTAAATTGCTCCAAATGAGGTAGGAGATTTCTTGACCCATTCTTATTTCAGTATCCTTCTCTTGTTCTATAAATGCGGTTCGTATCCTCATTGGTCTTTATGTATGTATTCTTGTCTTATTATGCCTAAGGAAGAACGAACTTAGGATTTTTCGATATTAATCTCTAAATGTAGATTACATTGCCCGTTTACATGTTTGATCATCCATTGAGCATGCTTTGAATCTTTTCATGCATCATTGTTAGTTGTATATATATAGGATGATATATATATATATATGCACATTTGGCATGGCATATGCATGATTGCATTAGCTCTTGCATGGGATTCTCGAGTATGGACTCGGGATACCATAGCTTACTTGGAAGTCACATGGGAGGATGATTGCATGTCATGGAATTTGGCACAAGTCATATGAATCCATGTGAGGTAACGCATTTAAGGTCTGTGTGTGATGGAGATCACACAACTGGGTAAACTCTTCGTGGGTGCGATATGAATGATGATTGTACTCTCATTCATTAATGGTTGGAAACCATGGTGTACATTTGAGGATTGGTCAATCCATAGTTCAAGACTAGTGGATTTATGAATGTGTTTTGCCTCGGAGGAAATACTCGGATTATATGTTGTGAAAGGTGACACGTGCATGATATATAGCATATTGCTGCACTATCCTTCTTTGACATCTGCTTTATTGTTAATTTTACTCTTTTACCTATACTGAGCCTCTAGCCCACTCCTTTACTTTTTTTCCCCTTCAGGTGAGACTGGTACGAGTGTCGGTGATGCGAGTCAGTAAAGACGGTGATGTGGCATGGATGGCACTTGGAGAGAGGGGGTTAAGTTTAGATTGGTAGATCTAAACTACTTGTTATGCACGCTTATTTAATTTGATATTCATATGCCATGTACACTGTGTGACACCGTTTGGTGTGGATTGTGGACGGTTAGAGGGAAATCCTTCAAATTGGATCTTCTAAACCGGGGTTGGACCTTGGGTCATAATTTTCATGATGTACAAATTTATTTTAATGTTTCGTTTATGAAAACAGTTTGTGCATGCTGCTAGATGACCCGAGGCCCTTCTAGGATGTGTTTGCATGCTGATAGAGGTTGGATGCCTTGCTATGTGTGATGTGATTAGATGTTATGCTGCGTTTATTTTCAAGTGGGCATTTCTTGGTTTACAGGGAGATGCAGCCAGATTTGGAATTGAGAGATTTGACCTAGTTGAGAAATCTAGTTTTGGAATATTGGATATTAATCACATTGACAACCTAGTAAACTGCGGTAAGCATTATGTGACATTTTCGAAAATGGGGAGTTACCACTTGGTATTAGAGCGAGGTTAGATTAAAGATCTGTGTAGGCTCTTGGAAGTTAATGGGGTGTGTTAGTGAGTCTTCAGGCTATGCCACGAGCTCTACTAATTCGGTATGTTTTTCCTTTTCCTTGTAAATCATTGATTGAGCTTTTGGTTGATGGTATTATTTGTTTGCCATGCAGATGAATGAATACTCATAGGACAACTAGGTCTACGTCCATCGATGATACTCCTAGGGATAGTGATGGGAATGCTATCACCCAGAGAGGCCGGGGTAAGGGACGCAGTATGGATACAACACATGCTCCTTGGCGTGTATCGAGTACTCAAGAATCTATGCCTGAGAGGACTATAGAGAGGACCCCAGAGATTTCAGCGGGACAAGTATAGGGGATCGAGGGAGTGACGGTGACTCCTGATACTACTGCGACGGTACCACAGATGAAATTACAAGAGCTGACGGGAATTGTGATGAACCTAGTACAGGTGGTTCACTCACACGTGGTTTGAGCTCCGGAGGTTCGTATAGAGGAACTTACACCTACACCTCCTCCTACATTAGGGGCGGGTTTTGAGGTGGAGGCATATCAGAGGCCAAGGCGTCTTTGAGGTCGATCAGTTGAGGAGGACTACTCCTCCCACCTTCTTCGGAGATTTAGAGGGGACGAAAGCTGAGGAATAGTTGAAGCAGATGTGTGTCAGACTTGATACGTTAGAGATACCCGACAGTAGAAGGGTGAAGCTGATATTTTTTACCTTATTGGGATTGCACATGAGTGGTGGAGTGCCCTAGAGGAGAGGAAGAATGACCTCTCATGGTCGTCATTTGAAGACTTGTTCATGCAGAAGTTTGTTCCGAGGCCTTTTTAGACAGAGAGGGCCAATAAATTTTTAGAGCTAATACATACACGGGAAATGAGGGTGGCATAGTACACCAAACAATTTGATATGTTGTATCAGTTTGGGAAGTAGTTCGCTCCAACCGATGAGAGTAAAGCCATGAGATATCATAGTGGGTTACTTCCAAGCCTTCGTAGGATGGTATTGGCTACTAGGCTGAAGAAGTATGTCGAGACAATGGAGATGGCGCTAGAGTTCCAACAAAGTGAGAAAGAAGAAGTTCAGAGGAGTTTACTAGCTTCCGAGGGTAATAGTGGTGGTGGAGGAAGTGGTAACAAAAGGCAGAGGATCGACTCCTACCAGTAGAAAGAAGATCGGAGTAAGAGTTCAAAGACACACTAGGGCAATGAGACTTGATACAAGTGTGGAAAAGAAGGGCACAAGCAAAATCAGTGTTGATCTACTGGGATCAAGTGCTTTGGGTTTGGAAAGATTGGATACAAGAAGAGTGAGTGCACACAAAGTAGTAGGGGAGCACAACAGTCTCAGACACTTGCGTTACCAGCTCCAGCATCGGCTCCAGCTCTCCCATCTTCTGTTCCATCTAAGAGGAGGGGCCGCGGTGGCTCTAGTCAGCATTAGCAGACTCCACAGCCACAGTCAGCTATTACTCAGATGATGATATTTGCTATGGGGCAGCAGGAGACACTAGAGCATCCGAACTTCATTGGAGGTACTTTTCTAGTTTCAAATTTTTTGGCGAGAATGTTGTTTGATTTTGGGGCAAACACATTATTCATCACTAGTACTTTTGCATGATCACTTGGGTTAGAAATTTCGCCAATAAGGCGCATGTTTACGGTGACTTCACCGATGGGGTACTTTTCTCCGTTGGAAGGGATAGCTTTTGGTTGTGAGTGTCGATTTGGGGACGTGGTCTTAAAGGTAGACTTTTATGTGATGAACTTCAAGGAGTTCGATGTGATCCTTGGAGTTGATTGGTTGAAAAAGTATCATAGGCTATTAGATTTTTGGGAGAGGAAGATTACACTTAGAATACCCGAGGGAGGGTTGATACAGTTGAAGGGACCAAAAGTGATTCCTTGTCCATATTTCTTGGAAAATCGTTCATACCAAGATTGTGGGATGACGAGCTTGGTGACTTCGGCACCTAGGGTGATTTCACTATGCCTATTCGGATAGTGGAAGAGTTTATGGATGTATTTCAGGAAGAGTTATCGGGATTAACTTGAAAGAGGGAAATCGATTTTGCAATTGAGTTGAATTCGAAGGTGAAGCATATTTCGATTCCTCCGTATCGGATGGCTTTAACAGAGTTTAAAGAGTTGATGGCGCAACTAGAGGAGTTGCAAGATTTAGGGTTCATAAGGCCGAGTGTGTCCCCGTGGGGAGCACCGGTGTTCTTCGTGAAGAAGAAAGATGGGTCGTTACAGATGTGTATCAACTACTAACAGTTGAATAAGGTTACAGTGAAGAACAAGTATCCTTTGCCAAGAATTAATGATTTATTTGAACAATTGAGAGGTGTGAGACATTTCTCAAAGCTTGATTTAAGATCAAGGTATCATGAGTTGAGAATAAAGGATGAGGATATCCAGAAGACAACATTCAAGACTCGGTACGGGCATTATAATTTCTTGGTAATGCTGTTTGGGTTAACCAATGCCCCAGAGGTGTTCATGAATTTGATGCCACGGGTCCTTAGACTATTTTTGGATAAGTTTTTGGTAGTGTTTATTGATGACATCCTGATTGATTCCAAGATGGATGAGGAGCATGAAGAACACTTGAGGGTGGTTCTGCAAACACTAAGGGAGAATCAGTTGCATGCCAAATTGAGCAAATGTGAATTTTGGGCTATGAAAGTAAAATTTCTAGGACATTTGATTACTCAAGAGGCCATTGCAATTGATTAATCCAAGGTCGAGTCTGTTCTGAATTGGGTAAGACCGAAGCATGTGTTTGAGATTTGAAGCTTTCTAGGGTTAGCAGGCTACTATCGAAGGTTCATTCTAGACTTTTCGAGAGTGGTTGCACCTATGACACAGTTAACCAAGAAGGGTATATCATTTTTGTGGACAGACGAGTGTAAGCCGGCATTCAAGAAGTTGAAGATGAGATTGACAACACCTCCAATGTTAATAGTACCGGTGAGAGATGTAGGCTATCAAGTGTATTGTGATGCATCTGGAGTGAGATTGGGATGTGTGTTGATGTAGTGTGGGAAAGTTATGGAGTACGACTCTAGATTGCTGAAGACACATGAGAGGAATTATCCAGTTCATGATCTGGAACTTGCAGCTGTTGTATTTGCTCTAAAGCAATAGAGATATTATCTCTATGGGGAACGATTTGAAGTATTTTCAAACCACAAGAGCCTCAAGTATCTATTCACCCAAATGGATATGAACTTGTGACAAAGGCGGTGGATGGAGTACTTGGAGGATTTTGACTTCAATTTGCAATACCATCTGGTAAAGCAAATGTGGTGGCAGATATGATGAGTTGGAAACATGGGTTGGCTAGTTTGTGCTTACTTGAATGGGGGATTGTTGAGATAATCAACCAGTTTGGTTTGGATTTGAAGAATGAAGGAGAAAAAAGTATTCTTGAGTAGCATGACTTCGAGATCGCAGATGGTTTAGAAGGTCATGTTTGCTCAGAACGGTGATCCGACATTTGACATAATTGATGAGAGTTCCGAATGGATTCATGAAAGCGATGGAGGAGTGAGATATGTGGGAAGATTGGTAGTCCCCAATGGCGAAGAGTTACGACAAGAGATCTTGAAAGAGGCTTACCATTCGTGATTTGCCATGCATTCGATGGGTACAAAAATGTACCAAGACTTGAAGCGAAGTTTTTGGTGGAAAAGGATAAAGGCCGATGTGGCTAGGTATGTGGCGAAATGTCTGACTTGTCAACAAGTGAAGGGGGAACTCCAGAAGCTGGCGGGGTTGCTTCAACCACTACTGATAGCACAATGGAAGTGGGAAAGGATCGCTATGAATTTTATGATGGGACTTTTGGTGTCTAAAAAAAGATTCGACACGGTGTGGGTGATTGTGGACCGATTGACTAAGTCGGCACATTTCCTACTAATGAACACGACAGATTCATTAGAATACTTGAGCAATTACTACATGAGAGAGATTATTAAATTAGATGGAGTTCCATTATCTATTGTGTCAGATTGGGATCCACGGTTCACTGGTAGATTCTGGAGCAGTTTGCAAGAGGCTTTGGGGACGAAGCTAGAATTTGATACAGCTTATCATCCTCAAAGTGATGGACAGAGTGAGAGAACAATTCAAATTCTAAAGGATATGCTTAGAGCATGTGTGTTGGACTTCAAAAAGAGTTGGGATCGATACATATATTTGGTGGAGTTCATGTATAACAACTCATTCCAAAGTAGTATCGGTATGGTGCCTTTTGAGGCACTTTATAGAAGACCATGTAGATCACCATTATGTTGGATGGAGGTCTGAGAGAAAGTGGTTTCGGGACCATAATTGGTCAAAGAGGCTCAAGAACTAGTTGAGGAGATTAGGAGGCGGCTCATTACCGCACAGAGTCGCCAGAAGTCTTATGTAGATAACAAGAGGAGACTGTTGGAGTTTGCGGTGGGTAATAAGGTGTTTCTCAAAGTGAGTCCGAGATGTGGTGTTCAACGGTACAGTAAACCTAGGAAGTTGGCACCAAGGTTTGTGTGGCCATGTCTCTATGCTTCGGAAATAGGAGCTGGATACATCGAATGTGTTGGATTGGACCACATTGGAAATTGAAGAAGATGGGAGCTACAAGCTCCAACCGGTGAAGATTTTGGACCGTCAAGACAAGATCACAAGATCAAGCGTAATACCTTTGGTGAAGGTAATATGGATGTAACATGGAGTTCAGGAAGCCACTTAGGAGTTAGAATCCCGAATGAGGGAGAAGTATCCATTTTTGTTTGAAAATTCAGGTACATATTCAAATTTCAGGACAAAATTTCTTTAAGGGGGGAAGGATGTGATGACCTACCCCAAATATGAACTTAGGAATGATTGAGTGTTAGAAAAATATATATTCTGGTGTTTCAATGTGTAACAAGGGGGCCTAGGCGGAATTGAGGGGAAACCATGAGGTTTGAAACTATGCTGGGCGCACTATAGGTCGTCAAGGCGCGGCGCCTAGGCGCAACGCCCAGTACACTGGAGAAAAAAAAGTGGAAGCAGAGTTGGGCGCCTAGGTGCAAAATGCCTGGACGCACTTTTCTGTGCATGCCTAGGATGGCGCCCAGGACAGAGAGTTCCAGCAAGAACACAAGTCCAAAGGGCCAAGACACACGTCTGAACGCCTAGGCGCAAATCGAGCTTTTAAAATATGTTACGCGAGCCAGAATGGGTAGTTTTCTTGGATGTTCTGGTTCTAAAGAGAGAGAGCGACAAACTTAGAGAGAGGAGTTTCTAGCTAAGGATTTGAAAAATTCTTGTGGATTCATGATCATTGGAGTGGAACATTGAAGATTCAAGCTTGATTTGGAGATTTCGGTAATTTTTCCTACTATAGTAAATTCTAGGGTTTTTGTAGATCTTGTTAGATTCTTTTAGAGTTTGGTTCTATAGCTTAGATATGTTGACTTAGACTTGATTATGGATGTATATATAGGTTTGTTTGTGATTTTGGAGTAAAGCTTTGGTTGGGCTAAGATTCAAGTCTTAGAGGAGGATTTCTAGAGAGAGAAGGTGAGTAATTCGAAATTCTTGATTTAAATCATGTTGTTATGAATGGTTGATTATATATTGATGTGTGAAAGGGTTTGATTTTTCTATAGCGATAGGTTTGGAAAATCGAAACCGTAGAATCGTATTTCATTGATTTTGGTGAATTGCTCCAAACGAGGTAGGGGATTTCTTGACCCATTCTTATTTCAATATCCTTCTCTTGTTCTATAAATGCGGTTCGTATCCTCATTGGTCTTTATGTATGTGTTCTTGCCTTATTGTGCCTAAGGAAGAACAAACTTAGGGTTTTTTTATATTAATCTCTAAATGTAGATTGCATTGCCCATTTACATGTTCGATCATCCATTGAGCATGCTTTGAATCTTTTCATGCATCAATGGTAGTTGTATATATATTGGATGATATATATATGCGCATTTGGCATCGCATAAGCATGATTGCATTAGAGCTTGCATGGGATTCTCGAGTGTGGACTTGGGATACCATAGGTTACTTGGAAGTCACATGGGAGGATGATTGCGTGTCATGGCATTTGGCACAAGTCTAATGAATCCATGTGAGGCAACACACTTAAGGTGTGGGTGTGACGGGGATCACACAACCGGGTAAACTCTTCGTGGGTGTGGTATGAATGATGAATGCGCTCTCATTCACTGATGGTTGGAAACCATGGTGTACATTTGAGGATTGGTCAATCCATAGTTGAAGACTAGTTGATTGATGTATGTGTTTTTTTTCTCGAAGGGAATACCCGGATTATATGTTGTGTTAGGTGACACGTGCATGATAGATAGTATATTGTTGCACTATCCTTTTTTTACATCTGCTTTATTGTTGATTTTACTCTTTTACTCTTTTACCCTTAATAAGCTTCTAGCTCACTCCTTCACTTTCTTTTCCCCTTTAGGTGAGACTGGTACGAGTGTCGGTGATGCGGGTCATTAAAGACAATGATGTGGCATGGATGGCACTTGGAGAGAGGGGGTTAAGTTTAGATTGGTAGATCTAAACTACTTGTTATGCACGCTTATTTAATTTGATATTCATATGTCATGTAGACTGTGTTACACCGTTTGGTGTGGATTATGGACGGTTATAAGGAAATCCTTGAAATTGGATCTTCTGAATCGGGGTTGGACCTTGTGTCCTAATTTTCATGATGTATGAATTTATTTTAATATTTCTTTTTGAAAACGGTTTGTGCATGTTGCTAGATGGCCTGAGGCCCTACTTGGATATCTTTGCATGCTGATGGAGGCCGAGGGACTTGCTAGGTGTGATGTGATTAGATGTTATGCTGCGTTTATTTTCAGGTGGGCATTCCCCGATTTACTGGGAGATGCTGTCGGATTCGGAATTGAGGTTTTGACCTAGTTGAGAAATCTAGGGTTGGAATCTTGAATATTAATCACATTGACAACCTAGGAAGGTGCAATGCCGTGGATACTGCAATTCTTTATACGCTGCCCAATGAACTCCGGCTTTCGCGCACAATGTAAAAATCAGGGAAGGAAGACAAAGCCCTTTGGTGGATGTAGAATGAGAACTGTTGACAATAGAATTATGTAACACTTTGCCAACACCAATTGTTTTTCCAAAAAAATAGCATAAATCAAAATTGCTCTATTTCTTCGACTGTCAATTGAATGTGTACTCAACATGAGTTTTGCCCAACTAAAATGTATCCAGGCCTTTCTATTCTTGTTCATAACAGAGGCGGAGAATGACACTTCAATCTTTTTAAATTTCTTCGAAGCAGCGCTTGGTTTACATGATGCGCGAATTACTACATCGATGTCAATGTCAGACTCCAGTAAGGTAGAAAATCATCATTGGTAATATCAGGAAGATTATAGACAACATTGAAAGTCTTACTATCAAACAGTAGCATTACACCTTGAACATATACCACTTCTCTATATCCCTTTATCATATTAGCGTAAAATTCTCTTACCATTGGAACAACTGTAGGCTGTGGTGATGCAACAAGATCTTTCCAATTTCTATCTGCAATAATTTTTGCAATAGCGGTCTCTCCACTAGAGAAACATGGAAGCCTCTCTCCGGGATCATCTTTCGCCCTCCTAACGATTGCTGGTACCTTTCAAATTCCTCTTGACTCACAAAACAATTTACATTGTAGAGCTGAGGAGATAGTCTATGTCGTCTTTTGGAAACCATAATATTTTCAAAGACAAACTCAAATGAAGGAAAAAATGAATTTCGGACCGGAACAAAAAATGAGAGAAATAACAATCAAAAATCGCTTGGATAAAGAAAAATGGCAATATGATCTTAACTTTGACGATACAACCATGGATCTGATTGAAAACGTCAACCAATGAAAGGAAACATTGACCACCATAACCAATGAATAATTTATTAATAACATCGTGCTAGCAACAGAGTAAATCCAAAGATAACAATGTCTCATGGATTCCCTCTTATGTTTCAGATCCTTTCCAGCTAAGGATGCCAACATCCATCAACTTCCTATCAACAGTAATGTCCTAATGCACTAATCACATTTCCTGCCAAAACTTTGTGAATGATAAATTCTATAATACGGCTATGCATGCCAACAATTGAAAGCAAATGATAATTTTTGAATATGGAATGAGAATTGAATTGGAATATGGAAATGAAGGAAACAAGTAGCAAAGCCAAAGAAAATGAATAACTCAAGATGTTTATTGAAAGTGATGGCTGGCAAATCAAAAATTCCCTTAGAATAGGACATATACAAGAATGTAGGAATTTCAAAGGATGGGAAAACCAACTGGGCCCCTCTAGGATGAAATTGGTGATAGTGCAAAGACTACACCAAAATTTCCCCAGTTTTGATTTGCGCCCAATTAACAATGATCAAACTAACTCTGCCAAAGGTAGTCTCTAAACCTCCATTACAAAATTTTCCTTCTATTAACGGAAAGAATACTTTCCCAAGAGATCGCACAAAAATTGCCCTGGTTTTGGTGCATTTATAATTTACTGTCATTCTATCTGAATACCACGAAGTCAATTATGCACCTCCAACCATATCACTACGAGAAAAGTTAGTGGCCCATTTAGACACCATTCACTAGTTTATGAACCAAACCCTTCTTCCAATTGTCTGAAAATTAAGCCTGTGACCTGAATTGAAGTACCCCTAAGAATTTTCACTTCAATAGGATTTTTAGTTGTCCCTAATTTTGGCCTAGAGCGCCCTTTTCGGGTTTTCACACTAGAGGAAAATTTTGTTTTCTTTTAATTTTTGCCTGGAGAGCCTGTCGCAACCGGTTTTGCGAGAGGAATTTTTAAAGAAAAGTGTCGCCACCAATTGTAATAGGTGTAATTGGTCACCGATTAAAAATAATTTGGTCTGCGAAAATCCAGAGAAAATGGTTAAGTGAGTTTGTTACGTGTGGGGAAGGTGTTAGACACCCCACAACGTCTGTTTTAAAACAGTTGCCAATTTAACTTTTATTATCCCATTAAATGATTTTTTAAGAAAAATTAATTATGGCAGGAATCATATATTAAGTAAAATAATTATACAAAAATATATTGAAATAAGATAAAAATAAGTTTGATAAAAACTATATTAAAATTGAATAAAATAATTTTAGAAAACATAAAAATTATATTGAAAGTCTAGTATTGAGATTCATAGAATCTTTCCATCCAATGGTCCAATTTCTTAGAAACACTTTCACCTCAAGAATTTTTCCGAGGGTGCATCCGATGCATACCCCAAATCAATTCCATCGTAGTTAAATACTTTGGATATAATTTTTATACATCATGAAAATATACAATATAAATATTAGAAAAGCAAAAAAATAAAAAATAAAGTGAAAATGAAAAAAATAAAATTGAAATAAAGATAAAATGAAAACGAAAATAAAATTAAAAGATAAAAATAAAATAAAATAAATGATAATAAAAATAAAACGAAAATGAAATAAAAATAAAAATAAAATTAAAATGAAAATAAAATGAAAAAAATAAAATAAAAGATAAAATAAAAATGAAAATAAAATAAAAATAAAATAAAAATAAAAATAAAAATAAAACAAAAATAAAAATAAAAGTTAAAATAAAAATGACAATAAAGTAAAATAAAATTGAAATAAAAACGAAATAAAAATGAAAATAGAATGAAAAATAAAATAAAAATAAAATTTGAAATAAAAATGAAAATAAAAATAAAAGATAAAATAAAAATGATAATAAAATAAAATAAAATAAATTTAATTAAAATGTTGGGAACCGAAATTTGAGGATTATACGATATGAATTATCGCAAATCCCGACTCAAATGTACTAACACTTAAAATCACATAACACGTAAATCAAATAACACCGTTAAATTAATCACATAATTCACATAACATGGAAAAATACACCCTGAATAAAACACATCATCAATCATATAGTAAAAAAACACACATGAGAGGGACTCGGTTTCCGTTTTTATTTAGGCAATTCATCATTTCAATCATACTATTAAATTAGTATGATTGAAAATAATGATTTATTACCGAAAGTCGATCATCGCATCGAAGGCTCCGCACTTCATTAAATCCTTTTTCATCCAATGGTTGAGATTTTGTAAAATCATTTCCTCAAGAATCCTTTCGGGATAGCATCCAATGCTTTCCCGTTTTGGCTCCGTCATCGGATCAATTAATCAATCATTTATCATACAATAAATTAAACAAGATGCCCGAAGCCCATTTAAAAAATCAAGGCCCAAAAAATTCAAATAATACTTTGGCCCATTTAAACCATTCAAAGTATTGATCCGTGTTTCAAATCCTAACCCATAATATAGCATATCACACCTAGCTCTCAGTCCAATCAAGAATTGAAATTCTAACCCGTAAAGCAAATTCCCTTAATTCATGCATTTGACCCATGCATTTGACCCACCTTCCAGCAACTTCTATCACATTCTTATACTCTTATTATATTCATGAAACAACAAAGGCTTACAACATAAGAAGCAACATGTGATGCAGGAAGAGCAATTTGATACTGCACCGAGGATAACAATATTGCACAGCAGCCCATAACTCAAGGAAATAATAACAGGCATTAGGTTTATCTTTTATAACGACATTTATCCATGCTATTACCCACATATGAAACCAAATTGAAAGCATCAGAGTACATCACCATATGGCACCAAGTATACAATTTCAAAGTATCTGAACCAATTTCAAGGACATGCTCAAATATCTGCTCAAACAGCATACAAACAGAAAACATAAGAAATACCATTGCCAACCTTAGCAAACAACATTATATCACAGTGAATATATTTTCAATCAACAAAACAACAACACATGCGTTTCCTGAAATTTTCCAATCAAAGCATATACCGATTATTCAAGAAACATCCAACGAAAAAAATGGGGGATTTTAGAGGATGGGGCTGCGATAGTGATAATAACGAACTTTCAGGAGTTCTGGGTTACCAAGAAGCTGGATAGAAACGGAGAAGAAGGAACTTTGACAGTGAACAAGAAATCAAAACAGGGAATTACCCTTAAAATTTCTTCAGAAAAACCAGAAGGCTAAAAAAAGAATCCCAAGGAAAACCGAAAGCCACAAAGAAAGAAAACTTTAGAATTTTTTCCCGAATTTTCAGTAACTCAACCCAAAAGAACGAAAGTCATAAATAAAGAAAACTTCCCCTTTTCCAGAAGAAATCCCTCAATCAATCTAGAAAAATTGAAAGCCCAGCACCCTCAGAAAAATCGAAATCCAGAAAACCGAAAGCTTTCCCCCAAACTCAAAAAAACCCGAGCACCCTGGCTAACCGAAACCACCAGAGAAGCCGATCCTCCTCCGAAACTTCCCCGAACAACCGAAACCAACCCGAGCCCCCAGGCTAAACGAAACCACTAGAAAAGCAGAATTCTTTCCCCAGAAAACCAAAATCAAGAGAAGATCCGAAATCAAAAAGAAGAAACGAAAAGGAAGAAAGGAAGAAGGAACCACCGAAACTACCCAAAAACCCCCGAGGAAAATCGAAACCAACAGAAGCCAGCAACCCAGCCTCCCAACTCTCCCCAAACCCGAGCCCCCTGGCTCCCCTTTTATACAGCAAATTTCGAATCAAAATCTCCCAAAAATCAACAATATGCGGCTCCATTGTCAACTACAATCACCCTTTTGTTTGAATTTCGGTGCCTTCTTCCCGTTGGCGAACCTCTCTCCTCCGTTTCTTCTGCTCGCCAGCTCTCTTCTCTCCTTTCCGTTTTCTCTTCATTTCTTTCCGTTTCTTCCTTTGTTTTTTTTTATTTGATTAGGGCTAGACTCATGTGCCGGGCCGGGCTTCATCAACTAAGATTTGGGCTGGATTATGGTGACAAACGGGCTTGCATTATTAGGGCCTTAAGTTTAGTCTTGGGTAAATGGGCTAGTCACCAAACGGGTTTACTCCATTGGATCAATTGTTTGGGCTTAAATGACTAATCAGGGTAATATTTTAGGTTCCAATTGGGCCAGAAAATTTTAAATATTAAAGTTTAATCGGGTCAATTAATCAAATCAACTAAATTCGAATTTTAAATTCGAACCCTAATTCTTGGTCCAAGGTTAACTCCAATTCAGCACATATTTCGAGCTTTATTATTATTTGCATTTTTGGATTTTTCTTAGCTAGTTTTGAGCCAAAATTGGGGTACAACAGAGCCCTTTCGAGTTTTCACACTAGCAATATTTTTTTATGCGTAATATCGCTTGAGAACATCAGCATTCATTGGGTGAGGTAGATCATCACCGTCCATCTTCGTCAAAATTATTGCTCCCCTTGAAAATGCTTTCTTCATAAAATATGGTCCCTTATAAGTGGGAGTCCATTTTCCTCGATGATCTTTTTGAGGCGGTTGAATTATCTTCAATACAAAATCTCCCTCTCTAAAACATTGAGGTTGTATTTTCTTTTGATTTGCTCTTATCATCTGTCTTTGATAAAGTTTTGCTCTGCAAAGGGCTCCCAATCTTCTCTCCTCAATGAAATTCAAATGTCGGTACCGTGTACGGACCCACTCTATCTCCTCCAAATTGGCCTCGACTACCACTTTTAATGAAGGAATTTCCACTTCAAAGGGAAGAACTGCTTCTATCCCATATACTAGAGTGAAAAGATTTTCACTTGTGGAAGTACTTATGGAAGTTTGGTACCTATATAAAGTAAAAGAAAGCTTTTCGTGCCAATATTGATAATTCTCTGTCATCTTCTGAATGATCGTTTTGATGTTTTTATTAGCTGCTTCAATAGCTCCATTTATCTTAGGATAGTAAGGATATGAATTATGATGTTTAATCTTGAACTGCTCACAAGAATCTTTCATTGTCTTGCTATTGAAATTTTTGCTATTATCATAATAATCCTTTTAGGAACCCCATAGAAACATACAATATCCTTTCTAAAAAGTTGTACAATGACATTGCTTGTCACCATGGTGTACCATCAAGCTCTTCTGCTATATTCAGACAATGTGCCTGAACGTCATGCTTGTCAATCTTGATAACTTCAACCTCTCCCCGAGGATCTAAATCAAACTTGGCTACCAGTAAAAAAAACTTGATTAACTCCTTGATATGCTGATAGTATGGAACCAATTTGACATCCCGAGTCTTCCATTCATCACATAATTGTCTGACCACTAGTTGAGAGTCCCCATAAACTTGAAGCTTTTTAATACCAAAAACAATAGCAGCTTGAATTCCAATGGTACATGCCTCATACTCAGATACATTTTTGGTGCATTCAAAATATAGCTTAGCTGTATATGGGGTAACATTGCCTTCTAGAGAAATAAGTACGTCCCTGACTCTACTACTGGTAATATTAGAGGCACCATCAAATAACATGACCCATTGGTTTGAATTCGTTCGATTCTCTATTTCCAAAGTCAAAACTTCTCCTCCGAGAATCCATATTCATCGGCTGAAAATCATCAACTGCTTGTTCTGCCAAGTAATCTACTACTATACTTCTTTTGACAGCCTTTTGGGTAACATACAAAATATCGTATTCCAACAATAACATCTGGCATTTTACAATCCTACCTGAAAGAGATGGCTTCTCAAAAATATACTCGATCATGTCCGTTCTCGTGATCAACCAAGTAGTGTGATACAACATAAATTGTATGAGTCTATGTGCTACCCATGCCAATGAACAACAAGTCTTCTCCAACATAGAGTAGTTAGCCTCACAACTAGTAAACTTTTTACTCAAATAATAGATTGCATGCTCTATCTTCCTGAATGAATCATGTTTCCCTAGCATACACCCCATCGAATTATCTGACACAATTGAGTAGAGAATTAGTGGTCTCCGTACGGCCGGGGCATCAAAATTGGCGTGTTTTGCAAATATTGTTTGATCTTCTTAAAGGCAACATGACATTCTTCATTCCATTCAGATGGGCTATTCTTTCGAAGCAACTTAAAGATTGGCTCACATGTAGTTTTCAACTGTGAGATGAATCTGGCAATATAATCGAGTTTCCCCAAGAAACCACTTACCTCTTTCTCAGTCCGAGGAGGCGGCATTTCTAAAATTCCTTTCACCTTGTCAAGATCCACTTCAATGCCCTTTCTACTAACAATGAAACCAAACAATTTTCCTGATGTAGCCCCAAAGTGCACTTTGAAGGATTCAATTTCAACTAGTGCTTTCTTAACCTTTTGAACAACTTTTCTAGGTTAACCATGTGATCTTCATCCTTTTTAGACTTGCCAATCATATCATCTACGTATACTTTGATCTCCTTATTCATCATGTCATGGAATAGAGTGACCATGTTATGCTGATAAGTGGCTCTCGCATTTTTTAGACCAAACGACATGACTTTGTAGCAAAAGATACTCTACAAAGTAATGAAAGTGGTTCTCTCTCGATCCTCTAGGGCCATTTTGATCCGATTGTAACCGAAAAATCCATCCATGAAGGAGAATGCAAAATTTTTAGCCGTATTGTCCACCAGTATGTCAATCTGGGGCAAATGGAAGTCATCTTTTGGACTTGCTCGATTAGGATCCCTATAATCCACAGACATTCGAACTTTTCCGTCCTTCTTTGGGACTAGCACAATATTTTCTACCCACTCGGGATACTTTTCCACAGAAAGGAATCCTGCATCAAATTGCTTGTTCACCTTATCTCTAATTTTTAGAAACATGTCAGGTTTCATCCTTCTTAACTTATACTTTATCGGAGGACAATCTGGCTTTAATGTTAATCTATGGACCACTATGTACATATCGAGTCCTAGCATATCCTGATAAGACCATGCAAAAATATCCTAGTATTCATCTAATAACTCTATCAATCTTTTCTTATCTTCCCCTTCAAAGGCTGCACCTATTCTAACCTCCTTTTTTTATCATCAGTCCCCATATTAACAACCTCAGTTATTTCTTTGTGTGGTTGAATTATCTTTTCCTATTGACTAACTTGTCTCAAGGTTTCAGGTGATATTTCAAATTTATCCTCAATATCAGAGCCAGATTCTACATTATTAATGGGTGCACCAAAATTTGGTTCATTAGGTTCATCTTCTTCATTATCATCAATTTCAATCCTGTTAAATGGAATGATGGAATGTGTGAGATTTGGAATTCGGAGGTAATGGAAAAATGAAATAGATTGACTATGAGAATTCTGAATGAGTACTTTTATTCATGGTGAACATAGAGGGAAAATATATGAACAATGAAATGATGCAACATGCAACAGCCAAACTAAAAATTCATCAAAGAAAAAGTAAGGACATGCTCATTTCAAAAAGGTCTAATAAGTGACTGTGAGCTAGGCCAGTGATAGTAGTGCATATAGAGATTACTCTTGAAGGCTGTTGATAGATACTGGCATTTCCACACTAGTCTAGTTAATGAGCTCAAACCCTGGTGAACAAGAGATGATGTAATATGGATTAGCAGCAAAGCTCTAACCCTCTTCCATGATAGCAACATGGAATTCTTCGAACTGTTCACATAATTTCCCAAAAGCAACTCCAGTTTGGTCCATTTTCACTTGATCAACAGATAAATAATTTTCAAAAGTTTCCCTAGTGTTAGGTGGGTTGATCTTCTCCATAAAATTCCCAAATATAAAGCTGTCATAGAGCCAAGGGATTACTTCCTCTAAATGTTTAGCTCTCCTTACAAAAGACGAGCAAATTTCTTTGCTTGTTTTTCAACATGTGCTCATATCTTGTAAGCTCTAGTAGGCTTATACCCAAGCCCCTAATGCTCAACATGCTTCAATATGACTATTGGCTTTCTTAGCAATGAATTAAGCCACCATTGATAATTGAAGCTACACTAGAGATCGCTCCTCTTTCACAAAACTAGTTCTAGCAATCTCAAAAGACTGAAATGAGCTTTGAATCCCTTGCAAAAAAGCATCAATAGGGAGAGAATTGGAAACGCTAGCCACCATCCATTCAGTATGCCCTTTAATGATGTACATCTTTCCTTCATATGCAAACTTAAGGCTTTGATGCAATGATAATGGGACTACACCAGCTGTATGAATCCGTGGTCTTCCCAACAAACAACTATAAGTAGGTGAGATATCCATCACCATGAAAGGAATAATGAAGGTCACATTTGCAATCTCTAGAGGGACCCCGATCTCAGCCATTATTTCCTTTGTGGTTTCATCAAATTCCTTAGCTACTACGGGTACTCGCTTCAAATAAGGCTTATGATGTTAAAGTACTCGTCAGTGCACAAGTGTACTATTGAAGCACAAAATATGTAAGTACATGGTCGATCCCACAAAGAACGAGTTCAAGTCAATATTGTACTAATATTCACAATTAATGTAAATAACAATTAAATTAAAGATGAGGGTTGATGATTTATGAGTATGAATGAGTAAATAAGTAAAACGAGTAAGAAATTCAATAAGGGAAGAAACTAGGGTATGATCTCACAAAGCAATCCTATTGCAAATTTATAAAGATAACGCAACAACTACAATTTTGATTCTAAGGTTATTTTCTCTCAATTATGTTGATCCATGGATCTTGACAACAACACGTATTATTAATCTCAAACTAATCCTGTTTAATGTCAGTCTTTAAATTCAGAATCAATAACCCATTAAGAATACAAAAATCATACAACCAATTAACCCCCTAAACCCTGATCGGAGCAGTCGATAGTTAATCTTCCTAATTCTAGTTCCACCAAAAGACATAAATATAGATAGTTTATGTGATTCAGTTAGATGAGTATATATGCAAATTCAATTGTTGGACAGACAATATAAACAAACAATACACTTTAAAGCACAACTATTAGGAATTAGAACCATGAATTGAATTCAAAACTTGAAAGAATTTAATTTGCAATAACCATGCTTGGCTAAATCATACCCTAATAATGAGTTTAGTTGCTACACATAATAATAAATGCAAAAGAAACCATGAATTTATTGCTAGAACAAAGAAGGTTTGGTAGCCGTCCCACAAGCGAGAGCGACTTTAGTAAAAAAATTAAGTGTGTGTTCTCTTAGGGTTAGAGAGCTATTTATGATGAATAAAAAGCTTTAAAACTTTCTTCAATCATCCCTAAACCTTGCAAACCAATTGGAATCCAAATAGGTTTGGTTTCCCTAATTTTTAGCTTCAAAATTGTGTCCGACAGAACTGACGCTCAAGCATCAAAAGGGCATGCGAAGGGCGCCAGCTTTACTATCAAGATGGTGTCTTCTAGTGCTAGATCCATGCTCAAGTGTGGGAAGGGTGCCCAAAACATTTTCCTTATTCGAATTCCGAATGTGCTCCAATTTTTACCAACTCCTCACACAAATCTTCGTACATAAAAAGTGCAATAATTCATGTAATATCAACTCAAAATAAGAGAATTGTGATTGAAAATATATGAATAGATGTGGTACAAAAATACACACATCAGCTTATCAATTGGAAGCCGCTCAAAAGTTTCCTTTTGCAAGATGTTTAATGAAGACCCATTTTCAATCAAAATGCTAGCCACTTCAAATCCTTTACACACAGTTGAAATGTGCTGCACCTTATTTTGCCCCATCCCCACTTCTGGGATCTCTTCTTTTGTAAATGACAACAAATGAGTGGCAAGCACATTTCCATCAAAAGACTCTGTCGAGATCTTATCCGAAACATATCCTTGATTTAACATTCTTAAAAGTACCTTTCAGTGTGGTTATGAACTCATGATTAACTCCAAGATGGAAACTTTAGCAGGAGTGTTCTTCAATTTCTTTAGTATCATGTACTCACTCTAACAAATAATCTTTAGGAACTCTTGAATTTCACCTTCAGTTACTGTCTTTTTCATTTCCTCACACACAATCAAACCTTTCTCTGCATCCACTCTGTTTTCCTCTGCACCTATTACTTTTTTTCCTTTCTTCTTTTTTTTCAACTTGTGCTTTCAAGCCGAGGTTAATGCTTGATTCTCCTTGAGAATAAACACGTCGACTTCGATTCATCCCACTAACCCTAGAGATGTTATCCACAACACCCTCATACTCTTTGTTCTCATATAACCACGGGACTACTTTATCACTTGCATAAGTAGGCTTCGAAGGAGCAATTGGTGCATCTTCTAGGAAATATTGTAACACAATCAATTTTTCGCACCCACCATTCCTTGGTCTATTATAGAATTCCTTCCCAATGACATTACTCATTTTGGAATGACTAGACTTTACTCCAAACACTTTTTTTTAGTGTCAATCATATATTGCACTCTTTCCTGAAATCGAAAACAATTCTAGAGAATGCCCTTGCACACCTTTATGGAATTTGCAAGTCTTGGACCCATCAAAAGTATCATACCTCATTGTAGAGTCCAAATCCTCTTTATTAATAAATCCCTCTTTTTGTAGGATATCCAACACCATACCCAAAGGCATGATTAGCTCAACAGCTTCCATTCAAAACTCAACTAACTTTGACTCCTCGATGACATTAGTTCCTCCATTCCCATGATCAGGCAAGAGATTATTGGTCACATTGGGCTTTTCCATTCCATCAAAATCCAACCATCCAAAATTGATCATATTTTGCACAATCCTTTTAAGAGGCACACAACCTTCAATTGAATGTCCTGGAAAACCTCCGTGATAAACGCATGTCACCTCAAGATTATTTCATGGAGGATATGGTAGATTTTGGGTCCTTCTAAGAATGGGTGAAATTGGTGATTGGGCCAATAATTTAGCACAACACTGGGCATAAGTGATGGGTGTGAAACCCCGACCCAAAAATTTTAGTTTTGAGTCGAAATACGGATGATCCATGAGGTACGGAATCATAGAAAAATGGTTTTGAGTTAGGTTCGGTAAATGGGCCATAACTTTGTGTATACATATCCGTTTCGGGCCTATAATATATCAAATCGAAGCTTAGACCGAGCCGGAAAATAAATTTGAGAAAAAACTGGGTTTTGTGAACAGTAATCCGTCCGGACGGATAAATGGCCGTCCGGACGGATTTGCCTAGAGTGAGGACAGTGGGTTCTGTGAACAGTGATCCGTCCGGACGGATAAATGGCCGTCCGGACGGATTTGCCTAGAGTGAGGACAGTGGGTTACGGGAACAGTAATCCGTCCGGACGGATGATTTGGGCGTCCGGACGGCTATCGAGAAATCAGTTTTTAAGCTTATTTCAGACATTTCTGGGCATTCCAACAATTGGAAACACCCGACTAGAGAGAGAAAGTGAGAGAGAAGAAGAGAGAGAAGGAGATTTTGGCAAGAGATTGACTTGGAGATTGTGGATTGATGATCCTTGAAGCTAAGCAAGGAAGATTCAAGGTTGATTCAAGTGATTTGGTAAGTTTTTCTTAGTTTTTGGAAATTCTAGGTTTTTCTAGATTTGCTAGATTCTTGAAGAGTTGGGTGCTATGCTTTAGATATGTTGTTTATAGGTTGATTTTGGATGTTTATGTAGATTGGTTTGTGTTTTGGAGTTGAGTTGAGCTTGGAGTGAGTTGGAGGATTTTTGGAAGAAATTTCTAGAGAGAGAAGTAAGTGATTTTGAATTTATTGATTTTAATTGATGTTTATATGAGTTGTTGGTTGTTTATTGATGCTTGTGAGGGTTCGGTTATGCCATATTGTAGGTTTGGGCAAACCGGAACCCTAAGAACGGAATTTTGGAAATTGTGGTAATTTACTCGACACGAGGTAGGGGATTTCCAACCTTTCTTTCTATCATTCGTTATTGTTGCCTAAATAGCGTTTCGATTCTTCATTGGTCGCCATTATTTGAGTTTCCGCCTTAATTGCTTCTAAGGGGAAACGAGCCTTGTGTGGATCATGATTTGATGTTGAATGTTGCATGACCCGAATTAGTGCTCCGTCATTTACGGACACATTGTGAGCCTTCATTCATGCATCATGGTAGTTATGTAAAGTATATAGGGTATTTATATATACTTATCGATTCGGCATGACATGTCACAATGCATTAGAGATGCATGGGGGACTCGGGTATGGACTCGGGAACCTTTAGGTTTCTTGAAAGCTACTTGGGGGGATGACGAAGTGATGAGAGTTATCACTGAGTCATGTGAACTCCTAGTAGGATAACGCACTAGGGGTAAGGTCAAGAGTGACTTGCCTTGTGGGGTGCGGGCGTGATAGGTTCACGCAACCGGATGATCCTAGGAGTGGTTGGTTGTGGTGAGCTTGCTCCCGTGCAATATTTCATTGAGTTGCAATGATATTGTGGTTGTTATGCTCCGAAAGGGTTATCCGGGTAAATGTTGATGTGAACTTGTTGAGTATACGTTCATGTGGTAGTTACATATTGATGCATTACTTTCCTATTGGTTCTACCTATATTGATGTTTACTTCATACCCTACTGAGCTTCTAGCTCACTCCTTTACTTTCTTCCTTCCACAGGAGACACTGGTACGGGTACTGGTGTTGCGGATCGGTGAGCAGGTCATGACATGGATGGCCCTGGATAGAATAGGTTGCTAGAGATATACTCTATGCATGTGGGTGTACATAGTATATCTATGTTGAGAGAATATAACCATTTGGCACGGTGGTGCTTGTATGTGGATGTAGATGTTGATATATGGTTATATTTGATGTTTATAAATCTGTGTGTGGATTTATATGTGATGCCATCAGTTTGTGCATGCTGGTAGTGGTTGGCCTGAGGCCTAGGGTCAGGATTGCATGTGGTTGAGGCCCGAGGCCTATGTTTGCTAGGTTGCTAGTGTGATGTTGTTGTTGCTGCGTTTCTGATGCAGGTGGGCGCTCTCCGATATACGGGGAGGTGCCGCCGGATTTCCGGTTGATCCCGGATGTTCACACTAGTGACCTAGGACGGTGTTAGAGAGGGCACCTGGCGTCCCGGGGATCGGGGCGTCACAATGGGTATAGGGGTAAATTCTTCAAGTTGCCTTCGAGGCCTGAGATTGTTTTCAAAGGTTTGGTAGGTCTGGAGAGATCAAAAATTTTGGTGAGTTTGTTGATAGTTTTGCGGGGGTGGCTAAAAATTACAGGGATGTGGTTAATAATTTTGGGAAGGCGACTAGTAATTTTGGAGATGATATTGATTATATGGACCAGAAAATTTGGGAGCATTGTTGAGTGGCCTGTACTCAGAGGTTGGAAGACTATAAGTAGGATTAAAGCCATAATCAACGATATGCACCTCATTTTCTTTCCTTTTCACCTTCCCTCCCTTATGAGGTTCTAGCTTCTCAAGCACTGCGACATCCATGCTCATAGTTCCTCTTTTGGCACAACGTTCAATGAGTTCTCCAGCCCATATTATTTCTCCTAAACCTGCATGGTTCTCTCTAGTAATCTTAGATGTGTATGGTTCTTGAAGTGCATCAATGAATGCGTTAACTAGATCATCTTCTACAAGTGGTGGATGGATCTGAGACGCTAGGTCTCGCCATCGATGGGCCCAATCTCTAAAACTTTCCCCTTCCTCTATGGTAGTGTCCTGAACATCAAAAATTTTGGGGATGTTTTGCACATTTTATTTGTACTTTTTGAGAAATAGGTTAGCTAGATCCTCCTATGTCATAACAGAGGATGGATCTAAACTTGTAAACCAAGGAGTTTCAACCCTTGTTAGGCTCTCTTGGAAGAAATGGATCAACATCTTCTCATTATGAATGTACGACTGTATCCTTTGACAGTACATAGTCAAGTGGTCAAGAGGAACCCCCATACCATCAAAAAGGGTGAAGGTAGGAAGTTTAAAATTAGGAGGAATGACTAGATTCCTTCTCCAGACATAACTTCTAAGGACTTAGAGCACCAGTGGGCCCAAATCCTTCTATAGCATGCATCTTCTTCTCCATCCTCTTGAATTGTTCTATAGTGACACCTTTCTTTTTCTCCTCTGCATTTACTAGGGTACATAACACGTCATTTGTTGGGAATACAACAATAAATAACCACTATCTCGAGTCAATCCAACACTTGTTGTTGGCATATTCCCAAACAAATTCACTGTTGTATGGCAATAAGAAGGGTGCATAAGACCTTCTTTCTCTACTCACTCTTTGCAATTCTTTCATTTCTTCTTCTTGTTGTAATCTAGCTTTAGAGAGCTCTTCTTTTGTCATCTCATATTTTCGCCTGTATTTTCCTACCTCTTGAGTCATCATCTATAGCGCCTCTTATAAATTCTTAATCTTCATTGCAACTAAGTCTTTATTTTCTTCAGTGTTCGATCTTTTCGTCTTTTGGTCATTCTCTTCTATGTTTTTAGGTTTTACATCACTTTTCTCGACCAGGTTACAAAATACCCTTGTTCCCTCCCTCCATACAAGTATTTCTTTCTTGAATGTAAGCTTCTGAAATGGTTTTGCCTCTTTTGCCACGCCATTTAAAGAATATCCAATTTCCATCTGATGTATGTCTTTCCCGATTTGTAATCTTGAGACTCTTCCAAGCTTTAAGTATCTCTTGTACCCTTGGTATAATTAACTCAGGATCTTCTTTGTCTCCACAAGAAAATTCAAGGTAAAGTAACCCATGTGTGACTGGAATGCAAGGATTAGATCCCATCTGACAAAAAAACCAAAGCTAACGCATGACTGACTGCTCCACACAGGCCTAAGAGAGGAACCCAAGGAAAACGTTCATATCTGCATAAAAATACTCTAGGTAAGAACCAAAGTGCCCTTCCCTCAATGTTATATAGAATCCAATGACTATAAACCTCTTTTCATTCTTCAATACTCAAATACCCTCGCTTCCATTAAACTTCTATGAATTCTAATATTGGTCATCTTTTCGTTCGATTATGGTCTTTGAAATTAATTTTGGGAAAGTCAATATTTATGTAGTATTAGAGTTGACTCATTAACCAGATTGAAAGTAGAGCTGAGCATCCATTAAACTTCATTTTTGTGTTGCGGTGACAGAAGTTAAGGGAACAAATTGTCTCACATATGATTACAGGAACTAGATTTGTATCATGTTCTACTTGATTGAAGAGCTTGATTACTCTTCCTTACACATATCATTGTGTGCAAGGAAATAACAATGCTTCATATATCGCAAGTGCCAATGTTGACTGTCCTAACACCGTCCGAAATTTTCTCTCAACATACTTTATCAATTCATCAATTGGGAAGCACCATTTTCCCCTTTGTATAAACCCACCTTCTTCACATCTTCAATTTCACGTTCCAAAATTCTAGCAACAATCTTATCATTTGACATGTTTTCATGAAAATAATACATTTTTCAATTATGAGGCTGCAATTGCAGTATCTGAGCATACCCCTCAATTGTGGGTGAGAAATATATTTGTCCAAATGTGAAACATCTGTATGTCGGGTCCCAATAAGGAATAGCTGCATGAAGTAATGTCACTGGTGTAGCAACTTTTAACAAACTTCCAAGGAGACCATATTTTTGAGAAAATTTCGGGCCCAATTTTTGACTTTCATGCGTCCACAAACTTACTAAGCATGGCCAGGAGTACCCCTAAAATTTTGTCTTCATTACACTTGGCAATATAACATTCTCCTTCAAGCTATCTCCATGCTCAAACTGCATTTTACTCAACTCCTCTGTTACGTCATATATATCAACTTTCTCACAGGTGGAAATCTTTGATATCATTTAATTGATAGATGTGTTGAAAATATTACCAAATCAAATTGCAATGACTGTGCCTATATGGATGCAATGGAAAGAAAATTAAAAAAAAACATTAGTAGAGGATAAAAGTAAGGGAAAGAGAACTTAGCATTGAATGATAATTTCTCAAAAATTGAATACGTACATGAGGATAACCTAAATTTATAAAGATTTCAAACATGGATTAAGGGTTTGTAAGGTGCATAAATAGGTTTTTCTAACTATCTCTCGAGGTCCCAGGTCATGTTGCTTTTATATCACAATTATTAAGACAAAAGCCCTCCCTTAACTTTTAAGAGAGGTCAATCCAGTGAGGATGTTTTCCACTTTCCATGCGAAGACGGAATCTCACAAGAATAGTGTTCAACCCTTTCTAATGTTAGAGGTATGAGCCCGGGTAGGAGGCCATTTGTGTGCATGTGAATTTACGAAGATGGAAATATAAGCAAACATAAAATAAAAGAAAATAATTTTTATAAAATAAAAACAACCAACATCTTTAAAAAATTACCATAAAAGAAATAAGGATAGCCAACCAATTAATCATACAGGCTTAACCCTCTTTAGTTTTTTTTTTTAAAATCGGGGTCCCTAGCAGAGTCGCTAGCTGAATCAACTAGCTTGAAAAATAGACTCACCACCAATTGATGTAAGAGGAACATCATTCGTTCTAAATTGGCCAAAATCATTAAAAGCTCTTGAATGGAGAGAGTAGAGCAATTCCAAACCATCAAATTGGATCAGTGCACTTTTTATTGTTATTTAGAGTCTAAATATACTAGTATAGGCCATGTAGATAGTTTTGTTGATATATGATGCCAAAAGGCCATCATTCGTTCGAAATTGCACAAAACCTTTAAAAGTTACATCATAGAGGGAGTAAAACAAATTTGTACCATCTAACTTGATCGATGTACACTTTTTATTGTCATTTTAAGTCTAAACTTATTAGTATTGGCTCGATAGATCATTTTGTTACCATATATTGCAAAAAAATCATCTTTCACTACAAACTGGACAAAACCTTTTAAAGTTCCTCCATCGAGAGAGTTGATTGGTGTACATTCTTTCTTGTTATTCTATGTCTAAAAATATGGTAGTCTATGTTCTGTAAATCATTTTGTTACCATATGATGCCAAAATATCATCTTTCGTTCAAAATTGGATAAAACCTCTAAAATTTCTTCAATGGAGAGAGTTGAGCAATTCCAATCATCACAGTTAACCAGTGCACACTTTTTATTGTAATTTTATGTCAAAATATAATAATATAGGCTTGCTAGATCGTTTTGTTTCCGTATGATGCCAAACTACCAGCTTTCATTATAAATTGGACAAAACCTTTTAAAGTTCCTCAACAGAGAGAGATGAGAAACGTATGATGCCAAACTAGCAGCTTTCATTATAAATTGGACAAAACCTTTTAAAGTTCCTCAATAGAGAGAGATGAGAAATATTCAACCATCAAATTTGATCGGTGTATACTTGTTAATGTTACTTTATATCTAAATATACTAGTATAGGCTCTGTAGATTATTTCGTTTTCATAGATTGTTCCGTAGATTGGATAAAACCTTTAAAAGTTTCTTGACGGACAGAGTTGAACAATTCCAAACATCAAAATAGATTGGTGTCATTTTTCTTGTTATTTTACGTCTAAATATACTAGTGTAGGCTTCATAGATCGTTTCGTCACTATACGATCCCTAAGGAAATCTTTCGTTACGAATTAGACAACCCTTAAAAGTTCTTCCATAAAGACAGTTGCGCAATTTCAAAATATCAAATTTGATCGGTGTAAACTTTATATTATTATTCTATGCCTAATCTTACCAGTATAGGCAATGTAAATTGTTTTTTTTAATAAAGTGATGCCAAAGGAGCATCTTTCATTCCAAATTGGACAAAACTCTTAAAAGTTCCTTAATGGAGAGACTAGAGCAATTTTGAATCATCAAATTTGATCAATGTACACTTTTTATTATTATTTAAAGTCTAAATATACTATTATAGGTCACATAGATCATTCCGTTACTATATGATGACGAAAGACCATCTTTCATTTGACACTGGACAAAACCTTTAAAATTACATTCATGGAGGAACTAAAACAAATTCAAACCATCTAATTTGATCAATGTACACTTTTTATTATTATTTAATGTCTAAATTTAGCAGTATTGGCTTCGTAGATCATTTTGTTACCATATATCGCCAAAAGACCATCTTTCATTTCAAATTGGACAAAACCTTTAAAAGTTTGTCCATTGAGAGAGTTGATCGGTGTACATTTTTTCTTGTTATGTTATGTCTAAATATACTAGTCTATGCTCCGCAGATCGTTACATTAGGATATGATTCCAAACTACCATCTTTCGTTCAAAATTGAAAAAAATCTTTGAAAGTTCTGCGATGGAGATAGTAGAACAATTTCAAACCATCAAATTTGATCGGTGTACACTTTTTATTGTTATTTAAAGTATAAATACACTGTTATAGGCCTTGAAGATCATTATATTGCTATATGATTCCAAAAGACCATCTTTCATTCCAAGTTGTACAAAACCTCTAAAATTTACAACATGTAGAGAGTTGAACAATTTTGAATATCAAACTTAATTGGTGTAAAACTTTTATTTTTATTTTATGTCAAAATATACTAATATAGGTGTAACGCCCCCACCCACGAAACCCTAATCCACGAGTCCGTAGACCAGAATGCTACTCCTTCTATCCCACATGTCTACACTCCTTGAGCCCAGTCATTACAGATAAGAATAACTTCTAACAATTCATACCTAAATATAAATTATATGAAACGAAAAACAGTAATGATTAATAAAAACAATCTCAATTAATAATCTATTATTAATCATAACGAACATATAGTGTCACGCCCCTCTCCCAGATAGGTGCAGATGAGCACCCATGAATCCCAGAGACGTGACCGGCAGGGAACTCCTCCGTTCCCCGAACCGGATTTACACCCCAAACTACCCAAACACTACATAAGTAATCTCACATATATATATATATATATATAAATCTCAACCATAATCCCAAATACTCCAAACATAATGTAATATGCAATCCAGAGTCTACAGCGGAAAAATCCAAATATCATAAATACGAAAAAACAGATACTGAAAACAGACAAATCATCCCCACACCAGCTACATCACGCCTCACGCATCCCTGCGCTGATCATCCACTCCGGCTATCTCACCTGAAATCATGTGAATGAAAGGGATGAGCTACAAAGCTCAGTAGGGATGTAGAGGAATATCAATCATCAGAATAAACGGAAAGTAAAAGCTCAAGAGGTAAGTGAAATGAACAGGAAACTCAAATAGTGATACACTCCCGTATCACCGAACTCCAGTAAATCAGAGATAAAGTAAGAAAGCCTGTAAGATATAGAATACATACAGAGAAACCATAAGTGATACACATCACAACTCATCACAATCAGTCAATCCGTAGGGTAGATACCGAGTAGGCTCCACCACTACCATCCTCAAGTACAACTCTCAAATCAGTACTCAATCATAATCCAACTCAAATCCATATCAACTCAAATCCGTATCAACACAAATCCGTATCAACTCATATCCACATAACAACAGAAAATCCTCCCCTGGACCCACCCTGATCCCCGCAAGGTGTCTCCCAGTCCAGGTACTCCCCAGATTGGATGAGGATCGAGCCTACATCAGGTACTCGATAGCATCGCCTACATCGAAGAGCGTCCCCTAGGATGTACCTCACCTCAATCCGGTCTCCAGGTACGTACCCGATCAAAACCATCGATAAATCATCCAGTAAGCTGGGTTGCCCGATGTGGGTCCCACGCTCTACAAATCATCCCTCCATAATCTCACAAATCATAGAAGATCATCATAATGGAATCCTATCCGGACTCTCGAGGATAAAACCAGACATCAGGAGGTGGGCCCCACCAATGGATATGCGCCCACAAAAGGATAAGTGGGCCCCACCAGGATAGTGGGCCCCATGAGAGAATAGGTGGGCCCCACCAGGATAGTGGGCCCCACAGGAGACACGATGCACAAAAATACTGTCTGTCGTACATATACCTCCAAACAAACCACATATAATCATAACATATTGCAATTGCGGAAATAAATCAGATAAGAGTATAAACAGAGAAATTCCCAACCTCCGGGAATTTCACACCAATAGACAAATAGGAGTCCGTCGAATACGGAACCCCCGGAACCCCAAATAAGAACTAGGGCAGAATCCCTACCTGGAATGTCGACTAAGCTAATCTGTAATACGTCTGAAAACTCCAAATCAACCTCCTGTCAACGGTCAAAGTCAACGGTCAAAGTCAACGGTCAAAGTCAACTCGGGTAACCCGGTCAACTCGGGTCAAAAGTCAAACCCGGTCAAAGTCAATTCGGGTCAAATAGTCCACGGTCAAACCGGGTCAAATAGTCAAACCGGGTCAACCCAGTCAAAACGGGTCAAACCCGAGTCAACGGGTCAACTCAGTCAAACCCGAGTCAACTCGCCGGAGCTGAGTCAACTCGGCCGGCCGGTCGCCGGAATCCATTTTTCCGGCGAATTTTCCGGTCACTCCTACATCAAAACGAAGCCCACAACAACAGAAATCTAATGGTACCTGTCTCGTTCCAAAATTCCTACTGAATCAACCGGGATCGAGCTTTGAAATCTTGAAAAACCGAAACTTCGCCGCCTGATTCCGCCGTCTACGGTGGTCCGATGACGACGATTCTGGTTGGGTTTTGTTCCTCTCTCCACGAGCTTCGATTTGACACCTTACTTGCTCCGATCGGACCACAAACGAACAACTTCTTCTCTCTCTCTCTCTCCTCCCCCCTCTCTCTCTCTCCTTCGGCCAAATCTGCCGGAAAAACCAGAAAAATCTGGGTTATCCCAGATTTTTGGTGAAAATTACCGTTTTGCCCCTTATTCCCAAATAACACTTAAACTTCTATAATCCATAACAAATCCAATTCAACTCCGATTTAGCTGATTCTTGCGTCAATATTTTTCTAAAAATATGTAGTATTTATTAAAAATATTAAATTTGAAAAATTATTATATATTTTTTAAAATTTTGGGTTCGGGATATTACATCCTCCCCCCCTTGGAAAACAATTTCGTCCTCGAAATTACCTAAAGGGTAATTATTAAGTAATCAAAGGTAAAATAATTAGTATAAAATACGAAAAATACCTAGGTCGTAAACAAGTCTGGATAGCGCTCCCGCATATCTGACTCTACCTCCCAGGTAGCCTCCTGAACTCCATAATGGTGCCATAACACCTTAACTAAGGGTATGGTCTTCGAACGTAATCTCCTTATCTGGCTATCCAAAATCTGAACCGGACGTACCTCATAGGTAGCATCCTCTCCAATCTCCAGAGTCGACCAATCAATAATATGGGAGGGATCCCGATGATACCTCCGTAACATAGAAACATGAAATACACCATGAACTCCGGACAACTGTGGTGGCAATGCCAACCTATAAGCCAAACTCCCTACTCTCTCCAAGATCTCAAATGGTCCAATAAACCTAGGAGTCAACTTCCCAGATCAACCAAAACGCTGTATCCCTCGCTTCGGACTGACCTTGAGGAATACATGATCACCCACCTGGAACTCTAGAGGTCTCCGCCTACGATCTGCATAACTCTTCTGACGTGACTGAGCCGTCAGAAGTCGCTGTCTGATAACTGCCACAGCCTCAGTGGTCTGCTGAATCAAATCTGGTCCCAACAGGGGTCTGTCCCCAACCTCCGACCAACAAAGTGGTGACCTACATGGTCTACCATAAAGTGCCTCAAATGGTGCCATCTGAATACTACTCTGATAAGAGTTGTTATACACAAACTCTACCAGTGGAATATGCGTCTCCCAATCACCCCTGAAATCCATAACACACGACCGAAGCATGTCCTCCAAAATCTGTATAGTCCTCTCACTCTGACCGTCAGTCTGTGGGTGAAACGCTGTACTAAAACTCAACATCGTCCCCAGAGTGTCCTGAAAACTGCTCCAAAAGCGAGAAGTGAAACGAGGATCCCTGTCGGATACAATAGACACGGGCACCCCATGTAGCCGTACGACCTCTCGAATGTAAAGTCTAGTAAGTGTCTCCACCGAGTCAGTCTGCTGAATCGGTAAAAAGTGAGCAGTCTTCGTCAATCTATCAACAACAACCCACACAGTATCATGTCTCCTCACAGTCCTCGGTAAACCCATCACAAAATCCATACACACATGTTCCCACTTCCACTCAGGCAATGGAAGCGGCTGTAACAATCCAGGAGGTCTCCTATGCTCTGCCTTCACCTGCTGACAGGTAAGACATCTCAACACAGTCTGGGCCACATCTCTCTTCAGTCCGCTCCACCAATACTGTCTCCGTACATCTCGATACATCTTAGTAGCACCAGGATGTATCGCGAACTGAGAATAATGTGCCTCTCTAAGTATCTCATCTCTCAACTCAACATCTTCTGGAACCACCAATCGGCTTCTAAAACGAACTCCTCCATCAACACCTCGAATCCAACCATCCATATCCTCAATATCATCAAACATCGCATCACCAAGCTGTGCATCCAACACCTTCTGTACTAGTGCTGGACGACTCACCAAACTGCTCAGGGAACATCTATCACCCCTGTCACTAACATCTAGTCGGTACTGCCCAATGATGTCCACCAACTCAAACTCCCGCAGTGACAGTCGTGCCACTGCCAACTTCCTACTCAAGGCGTCAGCCACCACATTGGCCTTGCCTGGATGATACTGCAATGAGAAATCATAATCTCCAAGGTACTCCATCCATCTCCGCTGCCTCTGATTCAGATCCTTCTGTGTAAATAAGTGTCGTAAACTCCTGTGATCTGAAAACACCTCAAACTGCTCCCCATAAAGGTAATGTCTCCACTGCTTAAGTGCGAACACTATAGCAGCCAACTCCAAATCATGTACAGGATAATTCCTCTCATGTGGCTTCAACAGTCGTGAAGCATACTCCACCACCCTATCCTGCTGCATAAGCACACAACCTAAACCAATCCCTGAAGCATCACAATATACATGATAACCAATACCACTATCTGGAATAGTCAGGACTGGAGGTGATGTGAGTCGGGTCTTCAACTCCCGAAAAGCCTGCTCACATCTATCAGTCCACACGAAAGGAACACCCTTCCGCGTCAACTCAGTCATCGGTGAAGCAATCCGTGAAAATCCCTCTATAAACCTCCTGTAGTAACCTGCTAATCCCAGGAAACTACGAATCTCTCCCACTGTCCTCGGAGTCCTCCAATCCAACACAGCCTCCACCTTGGCAGGATCCACTGCCACTCCATCTCTGGATATCACATGCCCCAAGAATTTCACCTGAGTTGCCCAAAACTCGCACTTACTCAGCTTGGCATACAACTGATGCTCTCTGAGTGTCTGCAGAACAATCTCCAAATGCCCCATATGCTCCTCCTCTGTGGCCGAATACACCAATATATCATCGATGAAGACTATCACAAACTGGTCAAGATACTGTCTGAACACTCTATGCATCAAATCCATAAAAGCTGCTGGGGCATTGGTCAGCCCAAACGGCATGACCAGAAACTCATAATGACCATATCGAGTACGAAATGCCGTCTTCGATATGTCCTCCTCTCGAATCCTCAACTGGTGATAACCTGACCTGAGATCAATCTTGGAGTAATAGTGACCACCCCTCAATTGATCAAACAAATCATTTATCCTCGGTAACGGGTACTTATTCTTCACAGTCACCCTATTCAACTTCCTGTAGTCCACACACATCCTCATCGATCCGTCCTTCTTCTTCACGAAGAGGACTGGAGCACCCCATGGTGAAGTACTGGGTCTGATAAATCCTAGACCCTGCAACTCCCGCAACTGCCTATCCAACTCCCTCAACTCTGCTGGAGCCATCCTATACGGTGGAATAGAAATCGGGTCTGTACCCGGATATAACTCAATCACAAAATCAATCTCCCGCTGTGGTGATAATCCTGGTAACTCATCAGGAAATACATCCAAATACTCCTCTACCACTGGCACAGCGGTACTAGCCTCAATCTCCGATGTAGAAGTCAAGCTCGCCACTAGACAGTCAGTATATCGTGGGTTGTCAAGAAAGTGAGAACATGTAACAACCCGCGACCCACAAAAACTAACTCGCCCAGATGGTGATGTCAGCGTGACCCTACGCTCTGTACAATCTATCACAGCATCATAGTCAGTCAACCAGTCCAATCCAAGTATCACATCATAGTCAGTGAAATCCATAACGTATAAATCTGCTCGGAACTCGTGATCAGCAAATCGAAAAATACAACCCCTACAAATGCTCCTCACCACAGTACCTGAACCCAACGGAGAATCCACTACCAATCTCCTATCCAAATCCGAAATCTCTAACCCCAATGCCTCAACGAATGATGTAGAAATAAACGAATGTGTGGCACCGGTATCAAATAAAACACGAGCCCAAGAACTGAAAAGTAAAACTCTACCTCCAATAAAATCACGATCTGGTGCTGGCTCGGGTGCAACTGCATAAACTCCAGCTCTCTGGCCCTGCCTCTGCTGCTGCTGCTGCTGTCTCACTGGTGGTGCTGGAGGTCTGGCCCCTCTGCCTGCTGGAGCTCTAGGTGCTGGTGCTGCAAGTGCTGGGGCTCCCTGTCCTCTGCCTGATGGTGCTGTACGACTCCTCGGGCAATACCTCTGAACATGTCCTGGTAGTCCACAAGAGAAACACAATGGGCTATCCGCCCTGGGACAGTCCGATATCATGTGCCCAGTATGACCACACGCATAACAATACAATCCAGATATGGACCCCTGTCCCTGTCGTGGACCCTGCTGTCGCTGCTGCGGACCCTGCTGTCCCTGTCTCTGAGAACTCTGCTGCTGACTCGGACGGTCCTGTCTCCTGTCCTGGAATCTCTGCCCCTGATCCTGTCTGGGTCTCTGTCTCTGACCCTCAGTCCTCTGTCTACTACTGCTCCCTCAGGCAGAAGAAGTATCTCCGTACTTCCTCTTATGAAGCTCCTAATAATCCTGTGAATCAACCATGCTCCTCTCTATATCAAGTGCCCTATCAATGGACTCCCGATAAGTACGAACCATCATTCCTGCTAAACGCTCGGAAATGCGGGGTTTCAGCCCGCGCTGAAATCTCAGTATCTTCTTCTCCTCAGTGGCAATGTACTCCTCTCCATATCGACAAAGCTCCTCAAACCATGCCTGATATTGTGACACTGTCATATCTCTACTCTGAATCAGCTCTAGAAACTCTTTGGCCTTCGCAACGCGAATGGCCTGGGAAACATACTGTGCTAGAAACAGAGTCTCAAACTCCGTCCATTGAATAGCCATACACTCCCTACCAATAGTCATACTCTCCTACCAGACATAAGCATCATCCTCCAAAAATGCTGAAGCAAACAAAGCTCTCCTCTCAACCCCGCCCATGTCCGCGGTAGCACGCCCACCCCGAACGCGTGTTTTACGTGTGTCTACTATAACTGAAACGTAATCGTATAACTACATACATCAAATACCCCAAACGTAAAACAAAAAATAACTCACCAGATCAGCCGGGAAGCGCGTGATGTGTAGCTGGGGAAAAACAAAATAAACCGAATACCCACTCCAAAAACTAACTGACCACCTCTGATACCAAACTGTCACGCCCCTCTCCCAGATAGGTGCAGATGAGCACCCATGAATCCCAGAGACGTGACCGGCAGGGAACTCCTCCGTTCCCCGAACCGGATTTACACCCCAAACTACCCAAACACTACATAAGTAATCTCACATATATATATATATATATATAAATCTCAACCATAATCCCAAATACTCCAAACATAATGTAATATGCAATCCAGAGTCTACAGCGGAAAAATCCAAATATCATAAATACGAAAAAACAGATACTGAAAACAGACAAATCATCCCCACACCAGCTACATCACGCCTCACGCATCCCTGCGCTGATCATCCACTCCGGCTATCTCACCTGAAATCATGTGAATGAAAGGGATGAGCTACAAAGCTCAGTAGGGATGTAGAGGAATATCAATCATCAGAATAAACGGAAAGTAAAAGCTCAAGAGGTAAGTGAAATGAACAGGAAACTCAAATAGTGATACACTCCCGTATCACCGAACTCCAGTAAATCAGAGATAAAGTAAGAAAGCCTGTAAGATATAGAATACATACAGAGAAACCATAAGTGATACACATCACAACTCATCACAATCAGTCAATCCGTAGGGTAGATACCGAGTAGGCTCCACCACTACCATCCTCAAGTACAACTCTCAAATCAGTACTCAATCATAATCCAACTCAAATCCATATCAACTCAAATCCGTATCAACACAAATCCGTATCAACTCATATCCACATAACAACAGAAAATCCTCCCCTGGACCCACCCTGATCCCCGCAAGGTGTCTCCCAGTCCAGGTACTCCCCAGATTGGATGAGGATCGAGCCTACATCAGGTACTCGATAGCATCGCCTACATCGAAGAGCGTCCCCTAGGATGTACCTCACCTCAATCCGGTCTCCAGGTACGTACCCGATCAAAACCATCGATAAATCATCCAGTAAGCTGGGTTGCCCGATGTGGGTCCCACGCTCTACAAATCATCCCTCCATAATCTCACAAATCATAGAAGATCATCATAATGGAATCCTATCCGGACTCTCGAGGATAAAACCAGACATCAGGAGGTGGGCCCCACCAATGGATATGCGCCCACAAAAGGATAAGTGGGCCCCACCAGGATAGTGGGCCCCATGAGAGAATAGGTGGGCCCCACCAGGATAGTGGGCCCCACAGGAGACACGATGCACAAAAATACTGTCTGTCGTACATATACCTCCAAACAAACCACATATAATCATAACATATTGCAATTGCGGAAATAAATCAGATAAGAGTATAAACAGAGAAATTCCCAACCTCCGGGAATTTCACACCAATAGACAAATAGGAGTCCGTCGAATACGGAACCCCCGGAACCCCAAATAAGAACTAGGGCAGAATCCCTACCTGGAATGTCGACTAAGCTAATCTGTAATACGTCTGAAAACTCCAAATCAACCTCCTGTCAACGGTCAAAGTCAACGGTCAAAGTCAACGGTCAAAGTCAACTCGGGTAACCCGGTCAACTCGGGTCAAAAGTCAAACCCGGTCAAAGTCAATTCGGGTCAAATAGTCCACGGTCAAACCGGGTCAAATAGTCAAACCGGGTCAACCCAGTCAAAACGGGTCAAACCCGAGTCAACGGGTCAACTCAGTCAAACCCGAGTCAACTCGCCGGAGCTGAGTCAACTCGGCCGGCCGGTCGCCGGAATCCATTTTTCCGGCGAATTTTCCGGTCACTCCTACATCAAAACGAAGCCCACAACAACAGAAATCTAATGGTACCTGTCTCGTTCCAAAATTCCTACTGAATCAACCGGGATCGAGCTTTGAAATCTTGAAAAACCGAAACTTCGCCGCCTGATTCCGCCGTCTACGGTGGTCCGATGACGACGATTCTGGTTGGGTTTTGTTCCTCTCTCCACGAGCTTCGATTTGACACCTTACTTGCTCCGATCGGACCACAAACGAACAACTTCTTCTCTCTCTCTCTCTCCTCCCCCCCTCTCTCTCTCTCCTTCGGCCAAATCTGCCGGAAAAACCAGAAAAATCTGGGTTATCCCAGATTTTTGGTGAAAATTACCGTTTTGCCCCTTATTCCCAAATAACACTTAAACTTCTATAATCCATAACAAATCCAATTCAACTCCGATTTAGCTGATTCTTGCGTCAATATTTTTCTAAAAATATGTAGTATTTATTAAAAATATTAAATTTGAAAAATTATTATATATTTTTTAAAATTTTGGGTTCGGGATATTACATATAGTCTTACCACTTTCACAACCCTACAGTCACATCGAACTAAATCCTACAATAAATGTTTCTTGATCTAATTTTGTGGATAATTACTTATCTAAAGAACTCCAAAGCTTCTACCTACCACGCATAGCATAAATTACACAACCATTTGTTCAAGTCATCGATTTACTCCTTCTATTACATGAGCATCGTCGCTGTGGATCCACGGCATCACCATCAATAGCCAAATCAGTATAATCAGTAGAAACATCTTTTCCTGCATTACGAAACATAGTGAGCCGTGGCCCAACAAGTAATACTTATACATGAATGCACGTGAACCTCATCTTTAGAAAACAATCAGCCATTTACATCATTTTTTCAGTACTCGAGCTTTTAACCTAGGTAAACTGCTACAGAGCAACCGGTCAAGATTTTTCTTTAATTAGGTGTTCTACCAAAGAACACTTTCCAGTCAAAATCATTTCTATTTTCATTTCAATTTCTAGTAAACCTTAACCTTAACCTTTCAGTACATCCTCCTTGTAGCAGTAATACCTGGTTCATAAAAAAACACTTGTTCCTTAAACTGAACTTTTCCTTTTCAAGTAATGCAATGCATCGTGCTTATGAACAGTATTTAACACATCAGTAAATCATATGTAGCATATCACTTTCAAGAACATCAAAACCTTCAATATGTCAGTCTCATCACCATATTTAGTTCAAGCATATAATAGTACACATTACATTCTACAGAGAAATACAATAACAGTTATGTCGTTCAATCACGATAACCAAACAGCACCACGATAACCAAACAGCACCATCAACAAAGTTATAACACAAATAAATCATTCATACCACAATTCACATATAACTCATCATAGGATTCCGATCAAATACGTATCAATAATCAAACCAATTACACAGACAATAACACATACAATTCATAAATTGCATTGTTCTGTAATACAATTGAGTATTACTTACAGTAGAGTACTCCCGTAAATACCAATAATTCAATTGCACCGGTTGGTCTCTACAACCTATAGAACATCCACAATTATTTATTAATCCTATTATCTTTAACCTATTCATTATTACCTTTATCTTTTAATCAATTTATTTTATTAATACTATTATCATAATACCATTCACTTAATACTATTAACTTAAAAAAAATTAACCCAATACATTTAACCTAATAGAATTAACTTAATAGAATTATTTATCATTAATTAATTAATTTAACCATCCAATTAACCCTGCCATATTCAACCGGGTCGGCTGACCCGGTTGCTGTTCCAATTAGCGGGTCATCATACCCGTTTGGTGTCTAGGACGAGTCACCTTCGGTGGAGTCCAGAGTCGGACGAAATCAACAGCTAACAGTCTAGTGGTCATAAGGGTGGCCTCAAGTACTTGATAAGTGACCGGAAGACGGCAAATCGACGTCCTTCGCTTCTCTCCCTCCGTTGATGACCTATATGGGATTTGTTCCATATGAAAATGGTACCAGTGGATTCCTAGCATTGTGCTTCTCCTCCCCATAGCACTCTTTTCTCCGCTCGTTGTATTTGACAGAAACTGAGCTTCTGTTGTCGCCTCTGTACGTCGGAACATTAGTTCTAGTGTTCCTCCTCTTTCCTCAATTCGTGTTAAAAATTATATATATATATATATATATATATATTCTTAAATCTTTTAATTAGTCAGTTGCTGTTTTACCCCCCATCTTTCTTAAATTACTTGAAATCTCCATCTAATTTTGTAATCCTCCCACTAAATTATTTACTAAATCTTTTACTTCTAATAATTCATATTAATTTTTATTTTAACTCTGATTTCGATAATCTTTGTATCCTACACTTTTATATATCACATAAAATTCAATACAAATATTTCGATCCCTTTTAACACATATCATTGCACATGCTAAAACGCATATTAACTACCACGTACATCGCTTCGCCCTATCACGTAATCTATCCCATGACTCGGTGTGTTACAATAGGCTTCCTAAACCATTCCATTTCCATATGATACCAAAATACCATCTTTTGTTACAAATTGGACAATATCTTTTAAAGTTGCTGAAATGAGAGATTTGAGCAATTTTGAACCATCAAATTTGATCGGTGAATATTTTTTAATGCTATTTTATGTCTAAATATGCTAGTATATGCTCCATAGATTATTTTTTTGTCATATGATGTCGAAAGGCCATCTTTTGTTCAAAATTGGACAAAACCTTTAAAAGTCCCTTGATGGACAGATTTGAGCAATTCTAAACATCAAAGTTGATCGGTGCCACTTTCCCTTGTTATTTCATTTCTAAATATACTAGTATGGGTTTCGTAGATCATTTTCCTATCGTACGATGCCCAAGGAAATCTTTCGTTCCAAATTGTACAAAATCTTTAAAAGTTCATCCATGAAGACGGTAGCTATGTCAAAATATCAAAAATATCAAATTTTATCAATGTACACTTTTATTGATATTTTATGTCTAATCTTACTAGTATAGGCTTTGTAAATTGTTTTGTAATAAAGTGATGCAAAAGGTACATATTTCTTTTCAAATTGGACAAAACCTTTAAAAGTTCCTCAATGGAGAGAGTAGAAAAACTCCGAACCATCAAATTTGATCGGTGTAGACTTTTCAGTTTTTTTTAAACTATAAATATACCATTAATGGTCCCATAGGTCAATCCGTTATTATATGATGCCAAAAGATCATTCTTCATTCGACATTGGACAAAACCTTTATAATTTCCTTCATAGAAGGAGTAGAACAAATTCGAACCATCTAATTTGATCGATGTACACTTTTTATTGTTATTTAATATCTAAATTTACAAGTATTGGATCTAAAAATCATTTTGTTACCATATATTGCAAAAAAGACCATCTTTCATTTCAAATTGGACGAAACCTTTTAAAGTTTCTCCATCGAGAGAGTTTACTGGTGTATAGCTTTTATTATTATTTTATGTCAAAATATACTAATATAGGATCCCTAGATCATTCCATTTCCATATGATACCAAAGTACCATCTTTCATTACAAATTGGACAAAACATTTTAAAGTTGCTTAACGGAGAGATTTGGGCAATTTCGAACCACCAATTTGATCGCTGTATACTTTTTATTGCTAGTTTATGTCTAAATATAATAGTAAATGCTCCATAGATCATTTCATTGCCATATGATGCTGAAAGACCATCTTTTGTTCGAAATTGGACACAATCTTTAAAAGTTCCTTGATGGATAGAGTTGAGGAATTCCAAACATCAAAAAGTAGATTGGTGTCACTTTCCCATGTTATTTTATTTTTAAATATACTACTATAGGCTTCATAGATCGTTTTCATACCCTACGATGCCTAAGAAAATCTTTAGTTTTAAATTGGACAAAACCTTTAAAAGTTTATCCATGAAGACGATTGAGCTATGTCAAAATATCAAATTTTATCAATGTACACTTTTATTATTATTTTACGTCAAACCTTACTAGTATAGTCTCTAAATTTTTTTTTTGTAATAAAGTGATGCAAAAGGAACATCTTTTTTTTCCAAATTGGACAAAACCTTTAAAAGTTCCTTATTGGATAGAGTAGAGCAATTCCGAAGTAGTAAATTTGATAAGTGTACACTTTTTATTGTTATTTAAAGTCTAAATATATGATTATAGTTCCCATAGATCATTTTGCTATTATATGACGCCAAAAGATCATCATTCATTCGACATTGGACAAAACCTTTAAAATTCCTTCATGGACGGAGTAGAACAAATTCGAACCATCTAATTTGATCAATGTACACCTTATATTGTTATTTAATGTCTAAATTTACTAGTATTGGCTCCACAGATCATTTTATTACCATATATTGCCAAAAGACAATCTTTTGTTTCAAATTGGATGAAACCTTTTAAAGTTTCTCCATCGAGAGAGTTTAACGGTGTACACTTTTTCTTGTTATTTTATGTCTAAATATACTAGCCTACGCTTCATAGAATGTTTCATTAGCATTTGATGCCAAAAGATCATCTTTTGTTCTAAATTGGACAAAACCTTTAAAATTTTCTCAATGGAGAGGGTAGAGCAATTTCGAACCATCAAATTTGATCGGTGTATAATTTTTATTGTTATTTAAAGTCTAAATACATAGATATAGGCTTCATAGATCATTATATTACTATATAATTCATCTTTCGTTCCAAGTTGCACAAAACCTTTAAAAAATCACATGGAGATAGTTGAGCAATTTTGAACATTAAACTTAACCGATGTACAAATTTTATTATTATTTTATGTCAACATATACTAATTTAGGCTCCCTAAATCATTTCATTTCCATATGGTACCAAAGTACCATATTTTGTTACAAATTGGACAAAACCTTTCAAAGTTGCTCAACGGAGATATTTGAGCAATTTTGAACCATCAAATTTGGTCGTTGTATATTTTTTAATGCTATTTTATGTCTAAATATACTAGTATAGACTCCGTAGATTGTTGTGTTGCCATATGATGCCAAAAGTCCATCTTTTGTTCTAAATTGGACAAAGCTTTAAAAGTTATTGGATGGAGAGAGTTGAGCAATTTCAAATATCAAAGTTGATTGATGTCACTTTCTCTTATTATTTTATTTCTAAATATACTTGTATAGACTCCATAGATCATTTCCCTGTCGTATGACGCCTATGGAAATCTCATCAATGTACAATTTTATTGTTATTTTATGTGTAATATTAATATTATAGGCTCTGTAAATTATTTTTTAATAAAGTGATGCGAAAGGAAACAATTACTATATGATGCTAAAAGATCATCATTCGTTCAAATTTGGACAGAACCTTTAAAAGTTCTCTCATGGAGTGAGTATAATATATTCGAACCATCCAATTTGATAGATATAAAATTTTGATTGTTATTTTATGTCTAAATTTAGTAGTATTGACTCTATAGTGTAATACCAAAATACCATCTTTCATTTCAAATTTGACAAAATCTTTTAATGTTCCTCCATAGATATGGTTAATCAGTGTAGACCTTTTCTTGTTATTTTATGTTTAAATATACTAGTCTCTCCTCTGTAGAACGTTTTGTTACCATATGATGTCAAAAGACCATCTTTCGCTCCAAATTGAACAAAACCTCTAAAATTTCCTTCATGGAGAGAGTTCGGCAATTCTGAACATCAAACTTAACAGGTGTACACTTTTTATTATTTTTTAATGTCTAAATATACTCATATAGGCTCCCTAGATTGTTTCGTTGTTATATGATGCCAAATTATCATCTTTCATTACAAATTGGACAAAACCTTTTAAAGTTCCTCAGCGAAGAGAGTTGAGCAATTTTAAAAAATAAATTTTGTTCAGTGTATACTTTTTAATGTTATTTTATGTCTAAATATACTAATATAGGCTTTGTAGATCATTTCGTTGTCATATAATGCCGAAACACCAGCTTTCATTCCAAATTTGACAAAAGCTTTAAAAGTTCATGAATGGAGAGTAGAGCAATTTCAAACCATCAAATTTGATTGGTGTACACTTTTTATTGTTATTTAAAGTCTAAATATACAAGTATAGGCTCCGCATATAGGTTCTTTACCTTATGATGGCAAAGGATCATCTTTCATTTCAAATTTGTCAAATCCCTTAAATGTTCGTCCATAGAGACAGTTGAGCCATTCTGATTTGTCAAATTTATCGATGTACACTTTTTATTGTTATTTTATCCTTAAATTTATAAGCATAGGCTCTGTAAATTATTTCATAATAAAGTAATTTCAAAGGAACATCTTTCATTCCAAATTGGACAAAAACCTTTTAAAGTTCCACCATGCGGAGAGTTGAGCGATTTCGAATCATGAAATTGGGTTGGTGTACACTTTTTATTGTTATTTAGAGTCTAAATATACTAGTTTAGGCTTCGTAGATCATTTTGTTACCATATGATGCCAAAAGACTATTTTTCATTCCAAATTGGACTTCATGGAGATAGTTGAGCATTTCCAAATATTAGATGTTATTGTACACTTTTTTTTGGTCCATAGATCATTTCATTCGCATATGATGCTAAAAGATCATCTTTTGTTCCAAATTGGATAAAACCTTCAAAATTTTCTCCATGGGGAGAGTTGAGCTAATTCGAACATCAAACTTGACCAGTGTACACCTTTTATTGTTATCCTATTTCTAAATTTACCAGTATTGGCTTCGTAGAATATTTTGTTACCACATAATTCCAAAGGACCATCTTTCGTTCCAAATTGCACAAAACCTTTTGAAGTGCCTTCATAGATCATTTCGTTACCATATGATGCCAAAAGACCATCTTTCGTTCCAAATTGGACTTTATCGAGCAACTTTAGCAATTCTGAACATCAACGTTTATGGGTGTACACTTTTTCTTGTTATTTTATGTTTAAATATACTAGTATAGGGTCCGTAGATTGTTTCGTTGAAATATGATGCCAAAATACCATCTTTCTTTGAAAATTGGACAAAACCTTTTAAAGTTAGTCAATGGGGAGAGTTGAGTAATTTTGAACCATCAAATTTGATTTGTGTACACTTTTTAATGTTATTTTATGTCAAAATATACTAGTAGAGGCTCCATAGATCATTTCATTGCCATATGATGCCGAAAGGCAATCTTTTGTTCTTAATTGGATAAAACCTTTAAAAGATCCTCCAAGGAGAGATTGAGAAATTTCAAACCATTGAAGTTGATTAGTGTACATTTTTTTCTTGTTCTTATATGTCTAAATATACTAGTATAGGTTCCGCATATTATTTCATTTCTATATGATGCTAGATGAACATCGTTAATTCCAAATTTGACTAAGTCCTTAAAAGTTCAGCTATGGAGAGAGTTGAGCAATTCTAAATGTCAAAGTTGAACAGTGTATAAATTTTCCAATTATTTTATGTCTAAATATACTAGTGTATGCTTCGTAGATTGCTTCATTACCATATGATGACAAAGGATCATCTTTTGTTCCAAATTGAAGAAAAAAAACCTATAAAAGTTCCTCCATGGAGAGAGTTGAGCAACTCCGAACCATTAACGTTGATCGGTGTACATTTTATATTGTTATTTTATGTCAAAATTTACAAGTATAAGCTTCGAAGATCCTTTCGTTGGCATATAATGTCAGAGAAACATCTTTCGTTCTAAATTTGTCAAAACCACTAAAAACTCTTCAATGGAGGGAGTATAGTAATTTCAAACTATCAAATTCGATCTGTGTACACTTTTTATTATTATTTTATGTCTAATATTACTAGTATAGGCTTTGTAAATAGTTTTGTAATAAAGTGATGCGAAAGGAACATCTTTCGTTCCAAAGTAGACAAAATCTTTAAAAGTTCCTCAATAGAGAGAGTACAGTAATTTTGAACCATCTAATTTGATCGATGTATATTTTTTATTGTTATTTTATGTCTAAATTTACTAGTATTGGCTCCATAGATCGTTTTGTTACCATATATTGCAAAAGACCATCTTTTGTTACAAATTGGACATATCCTTTTAAAGTTCCTCCATCGAGAGAGTTGATCAGTTTGCATTTTTTCTTATTATTTTATGTCTAAATATTCTAGTATATGTTCCATAAATTTTTTGTTACCGTACGATGACAAAAGTTCATGTTTCATTTCAAATTGAACAAAACCTTTAAAATTTCCTTCATGGAGAAAGTTCAGCAATTTTGGACATCAAACTTAACCGGTGTACATTTTTTTTTTGAAATATACTAATATAGGCTCCCTAGATCATTTTGTTTCCATATGATGTAGAAGTACTATCTTTCATTATAAATTGGACAAAGCCTTCAAAAGTTTATCCATGGGGAGTGTTGAGCAATTCCGAACCGTGAAATTTAATCGGTGTACACTTTTCATTATTATTTTATGTCTAAATTTACTAGTATTGGCTCCATAGACTGTTTTGTTGCCACATAATGCCAAAATACCATCTTTCATTCAAAATTTGACATAACCGTTTAAAGTTTTTCCATAGAGAGAGTTGGGCAATTCCAAATCAGGAAATTTTGATTGGTGTACACTTTTTATTGTTACTTAGATTGTAAATATACTATTATAGACTTTGTAGATTGTTTTGTTATCATATGATGCCAAAAAACTATCATTCATTACAAATTACACTCCATGGAGAGAGTTGAACAATTTCTTACATCAAAGATTATCATTGTACATGTTTCATGTTATTTTATGCCCAAATATACTGGTATATGCTCTATAGATATTTAATTACCATATGATGCCAAAAGATAACATTTCATTCGAAATTGAACAAAACCTTTAAAAGTCCCTCCATGGAGAGAGTTAAGCAATTATGAACATAAAATTTGACTAGTGTACACTTTTTATTGTTATTTTATGTCTAAATATACTAATATATGCTCATAGATCATTTCGTTGCCAGATAATGCTGAAATATCTTCTTTCATTTCAAATTAGACAAAACCATCTAATGTTCCTCAATGTAGAGAGTTTCTGAAATTTTGAACCATCAAATTTGATCGATATACACTTTTTAATGTTATTTTATGTCTAAATATACTAGTATAGGCTCCATAGATTGTGTCATTACCGTATAATGCCAAAAGGCCATCTTTTGTTCTTAATTAGACAAAGCCTTTAAAAGATCATCCAAGGATAGAGTTGAGAAATTCCAAACCATCAAAGTTGATTGTTGTACATTTTTTCTTGTTATTTTATGTCTAAATATACTAGTATAGGCTCCGTATACAGTTTTGTTGCTATATGATGCCAAATGAACATCCTTCATTTCAAATTTGACTAAACCTTTGAAAGTTCCCCCACGGAGAGAGTTGAACAATTATGATATTCTAAGTTGATTGGTGTACACATTTTCCTATTATTTTATGTCAAAATATGCTTGTAAAGGCATCATAGATCATTTTGTTGCCATATGATGCCAAAGGAACATCATTCGTTCCAAATTGGACATAACCTTTATAAGTTCATTCATGGAAAGAGTTTAACAACTCTGAACCATCAACGTTAATCGGTGTACACTTTTTATAATTATTTTATGTCTAAATTTATAAGTCTAGGCTCCGATGGTCAATTCGTTACTAAATGATGTCACATGAATATTTTTCGTTCTAAATTGGCAAAAACCTTTAAAGGCTCCTCAATAGAAGAAGTATAGTAATTATAAACCATCGAATTTGATTGGTGAACACTTTTTATTGTCATTTAATGTCTAGATATACTATTATAGGCTCTATAGATCAATTCATTATCATATGATGCCAAAAGACCATCTTTCGTTCCATACTGGTCAAAACCATTAAAAATTACTCCATGGAGAGAGTTGAGCGATTCCATAACCAAAAATTTGTTTAGTGTACACTTTTTGTTGTTATTTTATGACTATATTTACTTGTATAGGCTTCATAGATGGTTTCTTAATCAAGTGTTAACAAAGGAACATCTTACGTTCCAAATTAGACAAAACCATTAAAATTTTCTCTATTGAGTTGAGCATTTTCGAACATCAAACTTGACCAGTGAAAACGTTTTCTTCTTATTTTGTGTCTAAATATACGATTACAGGCTTCGTAGAACAATACGTTGCCATATGATGCCGAAACAACATCTTTTGTTCCAATGGATTTCAAATTTCTACAACAGAGACAATTGAGCAATTGAAATAATTAAAGTTGATCGGTGTACACTTTAATGTTATTTTTTTATCTAAATATTCTAATATGGGCTCAATTGATTTTTTCAATGAAATATAATTTTGAAATACTATCTTTCGTTACAAATTGGACAAAACCTTTACAAGTTCCTCTATGGAGAGAGTTGGGCGATTTCGAATACTAAAATTTGATCGGTGTAGACTTTTTTTTTCTTTATTTAAAGTCTACATATAGTAGTATAGGCTCTGTGGATCATTTTGTTACCATATGATGCCAAAAGACCATCGTTCGTTACGAATTGGACTCCATGGAGAGAGTAGAACAATTTCGAACATCAAAGATTATCGGTGTACACTTTTTCTTGTTATTTCATGTCTATATATACCAGTACAGGCTCTGTATGTCATTTTGTTACCATATGATGCTAAAAGACCATCTTTCATTTCAAACTGGATGAAACCCTTAAAACTTCCTCCATCACGAGAGTTGAGAAAATCCAAACATCAAATCCCATTGGTGTAAATGTTTTCTTGTTATTTTATGTTTAAATATACTTGTATAGGCTCCGTAGATCATTTTGTTACCATATGATGCTAAAAGAACATCTTTCATTTCAAACTGGGCGAAACCTTTAAAAGTTCTTACATCGAGAGAGTTGAGAATGTTCGAACATCAAATGCTATTGGTGTACACTTTTTCTTGTTATTTTATGTCTAAATACACTTGTATAAGATCCGTAGATTGTTTCATTACCATATGATGCCAAAAGATCATCTTTCGTTCAAAATTGAATTAAACCTTTAAAAGTTCCTCTACGGAGAGTGTTGAGCAATTTCGAATATCAAAGAATATCGATCTACATTGTTTGTTATTATTTTATGTCAAAATACACTAATATAGGCTCTGTAGATCATTTCGTTACCACATAATGCCAAAGGACCATCTTTCGTTCCAAATAAGACAAAATCTTTTAATGTTCCTTCATAGAAAGAGTTGAGCAATTACGAATTGCGAAATTTGATAGGTTCACACTTTTTTTGTTATTTAAAGTCTAAATATACTAGTCCAAGCTCCGTCGATCATTTTTTTTACCATATGCTACCAAAAGACCATCTTTCATTCTAAATTGAACTTCATGAAAAGAGTTCAGCAATTTCAAATATCAAAGGTTATTATGAATGTACATGTTTTCTTGTTATTTTATGTATAAATACACTAGTGTAGGATCCATAGATCGTTTTGTTACCAAATGATGCTAAAAGACAATCTTTCATTCCAAATTGGATGAAACCTTTAAAAGTTCCTCCATAGAGAGAGTTGAGCAAATCCGAACATCAAAGGCTATCGATGTACACTTTTTCTTGTTATTTTATTTTTGAATATACTAGTATAAGCTCCGTAAACTATTTTGTCATCACATAATGCCAAAATACCATCTTTCATTCCAAATTGGACAAAACCTTTAAAAGTTCATACATACAGATAGTTGAGCGATTCTAAACCATCAAATTTGATCAGTGTACTATTTTTATTTTTATTTTATATTTAAATTTACAAGCGTAGGCTTTGTAAATTATTTCCAATCGGACAAAACCTTGAAAAGTTCATGAATGGAGAGAGTATAGCAATTCAGAATCATCAAATTTCATTGGTGTGTACTTTGTTTTATTATTTAATGTCTAAATATACTAGTTTAGGCTCCATAGACTGTTTCGTTACCACATAATGCCAAAAGACCATCTTTCATTTCAAATTGGACAAAACCTTTTAAAGTTCTTCCATGGAGAGAGTTGAGCAATTTCAATTCATAAAATTTGATTGGTGTACACTTTTTGTTATTTTTTAAAGTCTAAATATACTAGAATAGGCTCTGTAGATCATTTTACTACCATATGATGCCAAAAGACCATCTTTCATTCCCAATTAGAGTGCATCGAGAGAGTTGAGCAATTTCGAACATCAAAGGTTATCAGTATAAACTTTTTCTTGTTATTTTACGTGTAAATATACTATTATAGGCTTCGCAGATCTTTTTGTTATGATATGATGCCAAAAGAACATCTTTCGTTCCAAATTGGACAAAACCTTTAAATGTTTCTCCATGGAGAGAGTTAAGCAATTCTGAACATCAAAGTTGATTAGTATACACTTTTTATTGTCATTTTATATCTAAATATGCTAATATAGACTCCATAGATTTTTTGTTGCGTATTATGCTTAAAGACCATCTTTTGTTCCAAATGGGAGAAAAGCTGTAAAAGTTCTGATATAGAAAGAGTTAAGAATTTCAAAACCATCAAAGTTTATTGGTGTGCATTTTTTCTTGTTATTTTATGTGTAAATATACTAGTATAGGCTCTACAAGTCATTTCATTTCTATATGATGAAAAATGAACATCCTTCATCGTGAATTGGACTAAACCTTAAAAGTTTTCTCATGGAGAGAGTTAAGCAATTTCGAACATCTTAGTTGATCATTGTACACATTTTGCTATTATTTTATGTATAAATATACTAGTATGGGTTTCGTAGATCATTTTGTTGTCATATGATGCAAAAGTAACACCTTTCATTCCAAATTGGACAAAACCTTTAAAAGCTTCTCTAGGGAGAGACTTGAGCAACTCCAAACCATCGAATTGGTTTACACTTTTTATTGTTATTTTATGTCTAAATTTACTATTATTGGCTCCAAAGACATTTTTTCACCATATGATGTGAATGGAACATCTTTCGTTCTAAATTGACCAAAACCTTCAAAACCTCCTCAATGGAGAGAGTATAGTAATTATGAACCACCAAATTTGATCGGTGTACACTTTTTATTGTCATTTATTGTCTAGATACTATTATAAGCTCCATAGATTGTTTCGTTATCATATGATACCAAAAGACCATCTGTCATTCCAAATTGGTCAAAACTTTTAAAAGTTACTACATGCAGTAAAGCCGGGCAATTTCGAAGCATGAAATTTGATTGGTGTACACTTTTGCTCTTATTTTATGACTATATTTACTAGTATAGTCTCCATAGGGTTTCATAATCAAGTGATTCAATATTGGACAAAACCTTTAAAGTTTCCTTCATGGAGTTGAGAAATTCCAAATATCAAACATGACCAGTGTACACAATTTCTTGTTATTTTATATCTAAATATACTAGTATAGGCTCAATAGATTGTTTCATTTCCATATGATGCGGAAACCACATCTTTATTTCCAAGTTGAAAAAAACTCTTAAAAGTTGCTCAATGGAGAGAGTTGAGCAATTTCGAACCATCAAAGTTGATCGGTATACGCTTTAATGTTATTTTATATCTAAATATACTAGTATAGGTTCTTTAGATTGTTTCATTTCCATATGATGCCAAATGATCATCCGTCATTGGATATTCAACTAAACCTTTGAAAGATCCTCCATGGAGAGAGTTGGGATATTTCAAGTATCAAAGTTGATCAGTGTCCACTTTTTCTTATTGTTTTGTCTAAATATAATGTTATAGGCTCTGTAGATTGTTTCGTTGCCATATAATGCCAAAGGAACATCTTTCGTTCCAAATTGGACAAAACCTTTAATAGTTCATCTATGTAGAAAGTTTGAGTAATTCTGAACCATCAAAGTTTCTCGGCTATAAGTTTTATTGTTATTTTATGTCTAAATCATTTTGTTGCCTTATGATGCTAAATGAACATCTTAAATTACAAATTGGACTAAACCTTTAAAAGTTCATTTATGGAGAGAGTTGAGCATTTTTTAGTATCAAAATTGATTAGTGTACACTTTTTTTATGTCCAAATATACTGGTATATTCTCCGTAGATCATTTTATTGTTATACAATACCGAAGGATCATCTTTCCTTCTGATTGGGCAAAACCTTTAAAGGTTACTCTATGGAGAGAGTTAAGCAAGTCTGAACTATCAAAGTTGACCGATATACACATTTTACTATTATTTTATATCTAAATATAATTTTTTAGGCTTCGTAGATCATTTTGTTGCCATATGAAAGCAATGTAACATATTTCTTTCCAAATTAGACTAAACCTTTAAAATTTCATCAATGTGGAGAGTTGACCAATTCTTAGCATCAAAGTTTATCGATTTATGCTTTTTCTAGTTATTTTATGTCTAAATAAACTAGTATGGGCTCTATAGATCATTTTTTTTTGGAATATGATGCCGAAGAAACATCTTTCATTCCAAATTGAACAAATCCAGAAAGTTACTCCATAGAGAGAGTTAAGAAACTCCAAACCATCAAAGTTGATTGGTAAACACATTTTATTTTTATTTAATGTCTGAATTTACTAGTGTAGGCTCTCGAGATCGTTTCATTTCCATTTGATATCAATGGAACATCTTTCATTCCAAATTTTACTAAACTTTTAAAAGTTGCTATGTAACGACCTAGCCCACCAACCCATCTCGGGCAAGCCGTGGTACCTATCGAGCCTATGGGCACTACCCCCAACCCATCTGGCCCCGCAGGCACCCAAGTTACTGTTGTGAGGTTAACGGAGTTGACCTCATGACGTCCACACTCTTTAACATAGTGCCAATGACAACCTATGTCTTAGTTAGTGACTAGGTCGACGTGTGTCGATAATGTTGGTGTATGCCCTAGGAGCCAATCGTAGGATGATTGTACTAGCATACATTTATTATGTTATATTGAGGTATTTCATTTATTATATGCGCTATATAAATGATTGTGATAAATATCCCTAGAATAGTTGGTTCGATGCCATGGGACTTCAAGTGTGTGACTTGAACGTGAGATCCTCATGGATGCATATGGAACACTATTCTTAAATGTCCCTAGTCGAGTATTATTGTTAATTGGGATAACATTAATACATTGAGACTAGTATGTAGGTTGATTGATGACTAAATCTTACGGGTCATGGATATGAGGTATCAAATCAATACATGCGTACTTGTTAGAGAACAGAAGTACTGGACAGACCCAACATGAGAATACTGCATGGATTGTTATATGAATGTCATAAGCTATTCTCATAGTGACGATGATATATGTTGTCCTTTAACCTGAAATCAGTACGGTTCCCGACATGAGGAGTTATATACTTTGATATTGTCTAACATCACCTATAAAAGCGTTGGCTATAAAGTCAGTGATTGGGTGTATCATGAATCGTGCAGAGGGATGTGAGTGACCTAGATGGAATTTGTCCCTTCTATATAACAGGAGTAATATCTATGGGCCCCTTAATTGAGTGAGACTGAGAAATGCATAGCCGTGCTCAAATGAGTCAATATGTGATATTGATCTGGTTTGTTTATTATAGTCTACTCGAAATCGAGAAACACATAGATTAACCAATACGAGGATGACACATTCCATGCCTCGATGTTAATCAAGATATTAAGGACAAAGGGACTGCATGTAAAATTGGTCATGAATAAGGGTTATGTCGAATCATTGACATTCTCGTTACTTGGGTAACAATGATGTGTTGCTAGATACCTCTCATTGTTTGTGATGCTAGAATACGATTTTAGTTACGCTGCCAACATAACGAGAACCTATAGGGTCGCACACATAGAATAAGTAAAATATTATGTTATTAAAGAATAACAATTACGTTTGGGCTTAGGGCTTTATGTAGGGTTGATTCGGATGGTATTTTGCATATTTTTGTGGAGTTTTGAAAGCAAAAGGTTGAGTTTCAATGCTTGAAAACCACATTTTAGGTTTGAGTTGCCGAAATCCATGTTAATGAGCCAATGCATAATTCAACACTTTGACATAGTCATTTTAAGTGTTTTCTAGTGGTTCAAGTTGGTTTGGTAGCTTAGAGATATGAAATCCAAGTTTTGGGCATAATGGTTAGAAGTTATGGAAATGCTATCTCTTAAGCATTTGAGTTTTAATATGCCGAATTTTGTTCTATCAACCTAAAAATGGTTTTGACACTTGTTTAAGTATGTTTCAGTCATTTATGACTTGTTTGAATGGGTTTTGTAGGCTCCGGATTGATCGGGGTTGAATATGGAAGAAAAGACACAAAGGAGCTAAAAAATTGCATTTTGCTGTCAACCGTCCGGACACTTATCAGAAACCGTCCGGACGGTTCAAGAAGAAAGATGGACAGATTGATTTTCAAGCATATCCGTTCGGACAGTACTGTTCACCATCCGGACGGTTGAAGAAGAAAGCCGGACAGTGCTGTTTTCAAGCATATCTGTCCGGACAGCACTGCGCAATACGTTTCGGGTCAACGTTTGAAGGTGTAAATGATCGAATTTGAAGAAACGTTCTTCTACAAAGTTGAAGTAGACATCCAGCGCTTTCCAACGAGTGCTCATACGCATAAATGCATTGAGAATTGAAGTCTGTGGAATTAATACACGATGCTGCCTTGAACAGTTCCAGTAATTTCGGGTTTTATGATTTTTACTCAATTCTTGAAGGGAAAACTTGTCTAAGTACTTTATTTGACCAATGGGACTTATTTGTAATAGGTTAGGATGGTCTTTTAAGAGAGGTATGAGGGTTTTATGGGTCTGGAGACCCCATTCTTTGGACAACACTCATTTTGGCCGAAAATACATATTCTCTAAGGTTTTTGTTCTCTTACCTTGTTCTTCATCTTTGATTCTTGCTTGGGGTTCGAAAATAAGTCTATTGAAGATTGCTAGGAGTCTTGGAGACCCAACAAACTAGAAGAAGAAGTTCTTCCTCCTTGTAGAGCTTGAGAAGAGCCCAAGTTGGATTACCCTCAACTTCTATTTGTAGATTGGAAGGCCGATTCACCTCAACATTCGACATTGGATTTGATCTCTATACTCCTTTTCCTTATTGTTATTTCATTTTATTATCGCATTTGGATTCATAGTTCTAGTTTAATCTACTTGAATATTTCCATTCCGATTTAGTTTGTGCTTGAACGTTTTATGTTATGTTTTACATTTTATTATGTTGTGCTTATTTTCATTTTGATTTTATGCAGTAGTTTAGTATTGAATTCTCATTTCCTATATTAGAGTTTAGTTCAATCAATCACCCCAAGAGGGAAAACCGAATCTAACCAATGGTTAGTGCAATTTTGCCACACTTAACATTGTGAATACCATATTTAATTAAGTAATTAGGTTAATAATCTATAGACCCAAGCCGAAACCAAAAGTCTTTGTGAGAAGATTTGGGATTCACTCCTATTATTACTTTAACAAACCTACACTTGGGAAAGCGTTAAACCACTTACCTATTTTGGGCGAGTCAAGTTTTTGGCGCCGTTGCCGGGGACTTTTGTCCTTCGGTTCGGGTCTTCCTTTATTTTATTTTATTTTTATTGTGTTCTTAAATTTCTACTCTACTTTGTGATTGCTTGATGTTGCATGTCTTGGGTTAGAGACGATCATAATAGGTTGCGTAGGACATCTAGCAATACAAGTAGCATTGTTAGTCTTGAAACTGATTTTGCATCTGTGACTTCTGAAAGTGATTCTGAGCTTGGTTTGCCTATTTTATTTGATGAAGAAGTTTGTGAAAACATGGCTAATCCTGCACCACGTACTCTTAAGGATTTTATTCAGCCCACTCGCACTACTACTCCTTCATGCATCATATTACCTGAAAATGCACCTCAATTTTCTGTTAAGCATGGCATGAAGTTAGTGATACCTCAGTTCCATGGCATGGATTCGGAGAGCCCTTACCAGCATCTTACTGATTTTGAGTTGGCTTGCACTACTTTCATTAATAGGGCTAACACTGATGAGTATGTTAGATTGCGTTTGTTTCCTTTCTCTTTGAAGGATAAGGCTAAGTTGTGGTTTAATCAATTGAGAGCTAATTCTATTACTAGTTGGATTGATATGCAACGTGAGTTCTTACAAAAATTCTTTCCATTTCAGAGAACTCAAATGATTCAAGAGAAAATAGCTCAATTCACTCAGAAGCATGATGAGACTTTCCAAGCTAGTTGGGATCGCTTCAAGGAGTTGTTAAATATTTGTCCCCATCATGGCTATGAGTCTTGGAGAGTTGTCAACTACTTCTATACGGGTCTGACTCCAGAGTGCAAACAATTTGTTCAAACTATGTGCAATGGAGAATTCTTTGATAAAGAGCCAGACACCGCATTGGATTTCTTTGATTATCTTGGAGAGAGTGCTAGCCAGTGGAATACAAGAACTGACAGAATTGCTATAGCTGCTCAACCTTTGAGAACCATCCCGAGTGGTGGTAAATATGAGTTGAAGGAAGATGTGGATGTTCAAGCTAAGCTATCTACTTTGTCTAGAAGACTAGAGATTATGGAGTTGGAAAAAGTCAAGGCAGTGAAAACGGTGGAACCATGTAACTTATGTGCTGATTCTAGCCATAAGACTCAAGATTGCCCTATCATGCCTATGATGGAGAATGGAATGGACCAATTGCAAGCTGCAAATTGGGTCAACAAGATGAACAAAACTTTTAGGTATTAGGGTTAAGACTTGGGTTGGGCTTTGGGCTTACTTGGGTAGTCCTTTGGGTTCTTAGTTGGGTAATTATTTGGCTTGGTTTAATTAAATGATGGGCCGGAATCTAAGCTTAATTGGGTAAGGCTTTAGTGGGTATTTATTGGGTACGTTCAATCTTGGGCTTAAATTTGTATAATTGGGTTAAATTTTGGACATATTTAGGTTGCTTGCTTTTTATTTATTATTTTCTTCTTTTCAATTTTTTTATATTTTTTATTTTTAAAACAAAAATTATCCGGACAAAAATTGGGTACTACAGCTGCTCCCCTTTGTGTGACTTTACATAATAAATGACACACAAAGGAGTACTAAGCTTATTTTTGTACCTCTCGAGACGAGTAATGAAAATGCACGGAACCAATGTAGCCATCTCCGACTTGGCTCATATTTTGAAGATTTTTCTCTTTTTTTTAACAATAAATTGCACGAGATCATTGTAGCCATCCCCTGCTTGGCTGAAATTTTGAAGAATAAATATTTTTGAATTTTGTAATTACATAAAGAAATTTGCACAAGATCACGGTAGCCACTCTTGGCTTGGCTGGTATGAAAAATAAGATTGCACGGGATCACTGTAGCCATCCTCGGCTTGGCTAAAATTTGAAAGAATTGGATTCTGTTCTCTTTTTTTTCAATTTTTTATTTTTGCAAGCAATTTTATGAATTTTTATTTATTTTACATTTACACAAATATTTACAGAGAATTTTTGTAACATGGGCTGGACTTGGGCAAATAGTACAATCACTGTAAAATTCTCAATTGGGCCTGTCCACAGTAGTTTCAGCATACTCAAAGTTATCTTTATCCAATAGCACCTCCTGGTTTTCCTCTTCAACAACCAGTTGCTCCACCCAAGAAGTCTCTGGATGATACCATAGCACAGATGGCTACCACTTTTCAGCAGTTCATGTAGGTCCAGGCTACTACAAACAATCAGAATACACAAGCCATCAATGACTTACGAGGAACAATTCAAAAAATGAATACCACTTTGAGCACTTTTGAGAAGGGAAAGTTTCCAGCTCAACCTCAACCAAATCCTACGGTCTATAAACAACAGTCTCAACAGCATGTTCATAATGTTTCTGGAGATGATTTTAAGACGACCAAAGCAGTTACCACTTTGAGGAGTGGGAAGCAGGTTTCTAGACCTGAGGCCCCTATTGATTCTCAGCACTCTAGTCATGCTCTATGCTAAGTTCTTGAAGGACTTATGTATTGCAAAGAGGAAGGTGAATGTGACCAAGAAGTCTTTTCTAGTTGAAGAAGTTGGAGCTTTGATCATGAGTGATACTCCTCAGAAGCTGCGTGATCCTGAATCACCTACTATCTCTATTGTGATTGGTGAAAAAAGACTTGAAAATGTCTTACTTGATTTGGGGAGTAGTGTGAATTTGTTGCCATTATGGGTTTATGAACAGCTCGATATTGGAGAATTGAAGTAGACACCCATGCTTTTGCAGATGGCAGATAGAACAGTCAAGAAACCCAAGGGAGTTGTGGAAGATGTCTTAGTGCAAGTGAATAAATTTTACTATCTTGTGGACTTTGTAGTCCTAGAGATGCCACATCCTACTTCACTTCTTGCTAGTGCTCCTATCATTCTTGGGCGTCCTTTCCTTGCTATTACAAATGCTTTGATCAATTGCAAGAGTGGAATGCTCAAGATCACTTTTGGCAATATGACATTTGAGACGAATGTCTTTACTGCTTGCAAGATGCCTAGTGACTGTGATGATTCAGAGTTGCAAACAATAGATTGGGTTCAGAGTTTTAGCCTATCAGATTTATATTCTGTTCTTGATTCTGAGAGCATATATGAGGATGCATATCCTAAGAAATCTAGCCAAATTGATGATTTAGAATATGATTTGGATGATCTTGATCCTATCATATTGGATGAGCCTTGTGATATTGATGATTCAGCTAAGTTGGAGGATGTGAGCCACATTGGTAGATGGCGGGGACCAAACTTTGAGATTCTTGATCCACCCGAGGAAATGAAGCCATCCATTGTGGAGCCTCCCACTCTTGAGCTGAAAAAGCTTCCTGAAGATTTGAAGTATATTTTCCTTTGTCCAGAAGAGGGTACATTCCCTGTTGTCATTTCATCTCAGCTCACTCCTGAGCAAGAAACCAGCTTGGTAGCGGTTTTACAAAAGCACAAGGGAGCTATTGGCTGGACCATTGCAGACATCAAGGGTATTGACCCTAATATTTGTACTCACAGCATTTTTTTGGAGGGAGATCCTACACCAGTGAGAGATGCACAGAGGAGACTCAACCCTGCCATGAAAGAAGTTGTGAAGAAGGAGGTTTTGAAGCTGTTAGCAATTGGAATCATTTATCCTATCTCCGACAGTAAGTGGGTGAGTCCCACACAGGTAGTCCCTAAGAAATCTAGTTTAACTGTCATTGAAAATGCTTCAGGTGATTTAATTCCTACAAGAAAAGTGACTGGATGGCGCATGTGCATAGACTACCGAAAATTGAATTTGGTTAGTCGCAAAGACCATTTCCCATTGCCCTTTCTTGACCAAATTTTGGAAAAAGTTGCTGGAAATGAGTTTTATTGCTTTTTAGATGGTTTTTCTGGTTATTATCAAATTGCCATATCTCTAGAGGACCAAGAAAAAACCACTTTCACTTGCCCTTTTGGCACATTTGCCTTTAGGAGGATGCCATTTGGTTTATGCAATGCCCCTGCCACATTCCAACGTTGCATGATGAGCATTTTTTCTGACATGCTTGAGGACATGTGTGAAGTTTTTATGGATGATTTTTCTGTGTTTGGATACTCCTTTGATGTATGCTTGAAAAATTTAAATGCTGTGTTGACTAGATGTGAAGAAAAGAATTTGTTGCTTAATTGGGAAAAATGTCAGTTTATGGTGACTAGTGGGTTGGTACTTGCACATTTAGTGTCAAAACGTGGTATAGAGGTTGATTGATAGGGCTAAGATAGAATTGATTTCTCAATTGCCTATTCCTAGGACTGTGAAGGATATTCACTCTTTTCTTGGTCATGCCGGCTTCTACCGACGTTTTATTCAAGGCTTTAGTGCTATCACCAAACCATTGTGTGCTTTATTGCAAAATGATACTGAATTTGTTTGGTGTGATGAATGTCAATATGCTTTTGAGACTCTAAAGAAACACTTGACAGTTGCTTCTATCATGCAATCTCCTAGGTGGGATTTACCATTTGAACTTATGACCGATGCTAGTGATTTTGCTCTAGGTGCTATTTTAGGTCAAAGAATTGATGGTAAACCTTCTGTGATTTATTATGCAGGTAAAACATTGAATGATGCACAGAAGAATTACACCACCACTGAAAAGGAATTGCTTGCTGTTGTGTTTGCTTTAGATAAATTCCGTTCTTATATCATTGGTTCTCCTATCACCATCTTTACTGACCACTCTGCTTTGAAGTATTTGTTACAAAAGAAAGATGCTAAACCCAGGTTGATACGTTGGATTTTATTGCTTCAAGAGTTTGACATCACTATCAAGGATAAGAAAGGTGTCGAGAATGTGGTAGCTGACCATTTGTCTAGATTGCAGCAACCCGAATCTCATACTTCTCCACCTTTGCATGATGATTTTTCGGATGAGCATCTCTTTGCTGTGTCACGTGCACCTTGGTTTGCGAATATTGTGAATTACCTTGTCTCTGAGCAATTAGCTTCTCATTGGAATGTTCAAGACAAGTGTAGGTTCCTTTCTGAGGTTCGATTCTATTACTTCGACTCACCTTATCTTTTTAAATATTGTGCTGATCAGTTGGTGAGACGTTGTATTCCTAATGATGAGTTTGCTTATGTGTTTGAGTTTTGTCATTCTGGGGCTTGTGGTGGTCACTTTGCAGCCTAGAAAACTGTTGCAAAAATTTTACAAAGTGGACTTTATTGGCCTACCATGTTTAAAGATGTTGTGTTGTGGTGTAAAGCGTGTGAATCTTGTCAAAAACTTGGAAAAATCACAGCTAGGAACATGATGCCTCTTTCTCCCATATTGACCCTTGAGATATTTGATTGTTGGGGAATTGACTTTATGGGGTCTTTTCCTGTTTCTAATGGCTATATGTATATATTGCTTGTTGTTGATTATGTTTCCAAGTGGGTAGAAGCTATACCATATAGAACCAATGATCATAACGTTGTGCTTAAATTTTTAAAAGACTTGTTTGCACGTTTTGGCATGCCAAAGGCCATAATTAGTGATGGGGGTTCGCATTTTTGTAACAAACCTTTTCAAAATCTCATGAAGAAATATGGAGTGACTCACAAGGTCTCTACTCCATATCACCCCCAAACTAATGGCCAAGCTGAGTTGGCTAATAGAGAGATCAAGGTCATTCTTGAAAAGACAGTTCATCCTAATAGGAAGGATTGGTCTGATAAATTACTTGATGCTCTTTGGGCTTATAGAACTGCATTCAAAACCACTCTTGGCATGTCACCTTATCGTTTGGTTTATGGTCGTGCTTGTCATTTACCTATTGAGATTCAACATCATGCTTTCTGGGCTATTAAAAAGATTAATTCTTCACTTGATGATGCCCAAGGTTTGAGAAAGTTGCAGATTTCAGAGCTAGAAGAAGCAAGAAGGGAGGCCTATGACAATGCCAAACTATCCAAGGAGAGGATGAAAGCCTTGCATGACAAGAAGATCTTGGACAAGAAATTCTTCCCTGAGCAAGAGGTGCTTCTCTACAATTCTAGGCTCCATATTTTTCCAGGAAAGTTGAAGAGTAGTTGGAGTGGCCCTTACATTGTCAAGAAGGTTCATTCCCATGGTGCTGTGGATATTTCCAATCCAAAGAATGGGACCACCTTCACTGTGAATGGACAAAGGCTCAAGCCATTCCTTGCTCCCTATGCCCCAGAGGATGAGACACTCCTTCTACAGGATGCCCATGGAGTACTCTCAACTTCTCCTGCTGTTATTTGATTATCCATATACCTAGTCATGGGGGTGCTGGTGCCATGACATTACTCCGTTTATTTGTGGTACTTTGGGAGTATTGTAGTCTTAGAACCACTTAGTGTTTTGCATTTGTATTGAATAATTACTTACTGTGCACCATTTTGTTCGTTCCGTCCATGGAGACCATGTCTTACTCTAGTTGGGGGTGGGGGTGCCCAGTTTGTGTTTGGTTTAGTTTTTCAAAAGAAATTCAAAAATAAAAAGTTTTTATTTTAAAAAAAGGGAAGAAAAAAATATGGAACTGTGTGTTGTGAAAAGCTTTGTATTGCTGTGATTCCTGGATTGCCCATGATGAAAAATATGAACTATGACTTGTAGTGGGAGGCATATAAGATCCCTTGGATTGTGCTTGACTTTTTTGTTTGTCTTGTTTTGAAGTTTGGACTATTTCTCTTTTCCCTTGAGAACATGACCATGAGGTTTTGAAGTGTTGGACATTTAGAGAAGTTTTGCTTAGTGTTAGTCTTTTGAATCTCACAAGCACTAGAACTCACTTGATAAACTCTTGAGGCGAAATCCTAGTCCACATTTTGACTGATGAGATGACATAAGGCCTTCTTTGGTCGTTTGAGCTTAATTTCTAGCCTACCATAATTTAAATTTATCCCTAGGTGTCCCTTCCTAGCCAAATGTTAACCTTTTTATTTTAGCACCTACATATGTACCTAGCTAGAACAAAATTTCCCCCATGCATCACCCGCGCAATTGGATATACATGTTTTTGTGGGATGCTTGTGCATATCATCATGCATATGGGTTGAGTGATGCGTTTTTGTGATGGTGCATTTTGTAAGGTGTTGCTTGCTTTAAAGAGAAAAAAGTGAAAAAAAGAGAAAAAAATAGCAAAAGAAGGCAACAACTTAGTTCATTGAATGAAAATATCCAAGTTTGGGATATATGTATAGAGTAAGACGGTTGCATGCCATCAATAAAATCAATGTGGCACATATAAAAAAAAGAAAAAAAAGAGAAAATGAGAGTAGAGAAAGAAAAAGCAAAGTGAGTGTGAAAAAGGTGAGTTGGGACTACTTTGGGGTATATGTGCATGCATGCATATGTATGACCATTGTTACATTGACATGTATATTTGAGTTGTGGTTTCAGCCTAAAATTTTCATTTTGACATACCCATAGCCTCAACCTACGTTACATGCTTTAAAAGTCCTATTGGATCATTGGTTTTGTGTTGGGCTACATTAGTGGAGAGAAGTTTTGAAAAGTGAGCATATGGCAGCTTGCACTTTATGATTGAGATTCATTTGATGAATCACTCTTGCATTTTCTAATCTAAATTGATGGCAAAGATGTTCCAAGTGGCCACGCACACACACACACGAGAATGGTTTGGTTTCAAAATGAAGCAACCTTTTTAGTTAAAATCAATACTTGGTTGAGATTCATCTTTGTCATGTGTTTATTCTGAGGGTTAAACATTTAGGGAAGAACTTGTCAATGCATGCTTACACTCACACACTTTCCAGACAAATTGGTTTAAAAGTAAATTTTTCTCTCAAAATTCATCCCAATTGATTTTCGCTATTTTGCTCGAGGACTAGCAAAAAGCTAGTTAGGGGTTGTGATTGGGATGGTATTTTGCATATTTTTGTGGAGTTTTGAAAGCAAAAGGTTGAGTTTCAATGCTTAAAAATCACATTTTAGGTTTGAGTTGCCGAAATCCATGTTAATGAGCCAATGCATAATTCAACACTTTGACATAGTCATTTTAAGTGTTTTCTAGTGGTTCAAGTTGGTTTGGTAGCTTAGAGATATGAAATCCAAGTTTTGGGCATAATGGTTAGAAGTTATGGAAATGCTATCTCTTAAGCATTTGAGTTTTAATATGCCGAATTTTGTTCTATCAACCTAAAAATGGTTTTGACACTTGTTTAAGTATGTTTCAGTCATTTATGACTTGTTTGAATGGGTTTTGTAGGCTCCGGATTGATCGGGGTTGAATATAGAAGACAAGACACAAAGGAGCTGAAAAATTGCATTTTGCTGTCAACCGTCCGGACACTTATCAGAAACCGTCCGGACGGTTCAAGAAAAAAGATGAACATATTGATTTTCAAGCATATCCGTCCGGACGGTACTGTTCACCATCCGGACGGTTGAAGAAGAAAGCCGGACAGCACTGCGCAATAATTTTCGGGTCAACTTGTGAAGGTGTAAATGATCGAATTTGAAGAAACTTTCTTCTACAAAGTTGAAGTAGACATCCAGTTATTTCCAACGAGTGCTCATACGTATAAATCCATTGAGAATTGAAGTCTGTGGAATTAATACAAGATGCTGCCTTGAACAGTTCCAGTAATTTCGGGTTTTATGATTTTTACTCAATTCTTGAAGGGCAAACTTGTCTAATTACGTTATTTGACCAATGGGACTTATTTGTATTAGGTTAGGATGGTCTTTTAAGAGAGGTATGAGGGTTTTATGGGTCTGGAGACCCCATTCTTTGGACAACACTCATTTTGGCCGAAAATACATATTCTCTAAGGTTTTTGTTCTCTTACCTTGTTTTTCATCTTTGATTCTTGCTTGGGGTTCGAAAATAAGTCTATTGAAGATTTCTAGGAGTCTTGGAGACCCAACCAACTAGAAGAAGAAGTTTTTCCTCCTTGTAGAGCTTGAGAAGAGCCCAAGTTGGATTACCCTCAACTTCTATTTGTAGATTGGAAGGCCGATTCACCTCAACATTCGACATTGGATTTGATCTCTACACTCCTCTTCCTTATAGTTATTTCATTTTATTATCGCATTTGGATTCATAGTTCTAGTTTAATCTACTTGAATATTTCCATTCCGATTTAGTTTGTGCTTGAACGTTTTATGTTATGTTTTACATTTTATTATGTTGTGCTTATTTTCATTTGGATTTTATGTAGTAGTTTAGTATTTAATTCTCATTTCGTATATTATCGTTTAGTTCAATCAATCACCCCAAGAGGGAAAACCGAATCTAACCAATGGTTAGTGCAATTTTGTCACACTTAACATTGTGAATACCATATTTAATTAAGTAATTAGGTTAATAATCCATAGACCCAAGCCGAAACCAAAAGTCTTTGTGAGACGATTTGGGATTCACTCCTATTATTACTTTGACAAACCTACACTTGGGAAAGCGTTAAACCACTTACCTATTTTGGGCGAGTCAAGGGTCCATGACCGGTTTAATTAATGAGATTGATTGAACGTGGTCAAGTGTCCTAAACGTGGGCTCCTTTTCTTTAGGGGATGTGGGCTTTTCGTTTTACTTGGCTCACTATATATAGGGTTAGAGTGTATAACCCTAGGGTGGTTTTTCTTGGTAAGTGAGCCGTAATATAGAAAGTTGAGATAAAGCATTTTTGAGTCCTTCTCCCCGGTTACTAGCATAACGGTGACAATGAGATCTTTGCTTTGTTCTCGTGGATACCATAGAGGCGTTGTTCGTTCGGATAGTGCTGTTTGATTCGGATCTTTCAAGTCTAGCAACTGTTTGATTTCTGCACTACAACAGGTAATCTTTTAACACCGATTTATGCCCTTTCGTAGGGATCCTCAAGAGGTGAGCTACTCAGAGAGGCCGAGTTAGAGACCATAGTGTAGGAGTGACCTGCGTTCCTAAGCTCACATCTAGTACTCAAGAATCGATACAAGACATAGAGGCTAAAGAGAACTTCGAAGGTTCCATCGGAGTAATTGCCAGGGGTAGAAGGAGTTGAAGTGGCTCCCGAAACTAGGGCGGTAGTGCCACAAATGACATTACATGACTTGGCAAAAATTATGATGAACTTGGTGCAGATAGTTCAGGCACAAGTTGTGTGGGCTCAAGATAATCATATAGAGGTGCCCACATCTGGAGCCAGTATTGATGTTGATACGGTTCAGAGGCCAAGAATGGGTATTTATAAGGTTGATCAGCTGTGGAGGACTAATCCTCCCATGTTTTCAGGAGAATGGGAGGGCTATAAGACGGAGGAGTGACAAAGACATATGAATGTCAGGCTGGACACATTGGAAATTCAGTGCAGCAACACATAAGTGGTGGAATTTGCTGGACCAAAGACAAGATGACCTCACTTGGACATCCTTAAGGACTTGTTCATGCAGCGGTTTGTTCTATTACCCTTCAAGACTAAGAGGACCATGAAAGTTTTGGAGTTTATACAAACACGAGATGGCAGCATCATAGTATACCAAGCAATTTATCTTATTGTATCGGTTTGGGAGGCAGTTTGCTTCAACAAATGAGAGCAAGATAGTGAGGTATCGTGGTGGGCTACTTTCAAACCTTGGTAGGATAGTGATGGCTAGCAAGGTATGGACGTACGATAAGACTATGGAGAGGGCATTGGAGTTTGAGCAGAGTGATTAGAATGAGGCTAAAAGATATTGACCAATTTCTAGAGGTAGCAGTAGTGTTGCTGGTGAAAGTAGTAATAAGTGGTAGAGGACCGATTCCTACCAACAGAAAGGGGGACCATGGAAAGGGTCTGAGGACACAAGGGATCACGCTGACATATTTCAAGTGTAGAAAGGAAGGTCATGAGTAGAATCAATGCAAAGTTATGGGATTCAAGTGCTTTGGGTGTGGCAAGTTATGTCACAAGAAGAGTGAGTGATAGAGGAGCATATGAGTCTCAAGTACCGGGGCTACCTGAGACTCATATGCTCTAGTATCACCCCAACCCTTCCATCTACTGTTCCATCCGTGGGAGGGGGCGTGGAGGCTCTAGACAACAGTAGCAGTAGCAGCCATCTAGCATTAACTCATGGGTTAATATTCTCTTTGGAGCATCAAGAGGCTCCTAAGCGCCCAAGTTTTTTCGAAGGTACTTTTTTATTTCAAATTATTGGGCGTTTCTAGGAAAGGAAGATTACTCTTAAAGTACCAGAGGTGGGAGTAATATAGTTGAGGGGATTGAAAGGGATTCCATGTCCACATTTCTTGGATAACCCTTCGTATCAAGATTGTGGGATTGTGAGCATGGTGACTTCAGCACCTAAGGGTGATTTCACTACACCGATCCGAGTAGTGGAAGAATTTATGGATGTATTTCTGGAGGAGTTTCCCGGATTGACTCTAAAGAGTGAGATTGACTTTTCCACTTAGTTGCATCTTAATGTGAAATCGATTTTGATTCTGTCGTATTGGATGGCTCTGACACAGTTAAAGCAGTTGATGATGAAACTAGAAAATTTACAACAATTAAGGTTAATTAGGCCGAGTGAATCCCCGTGGAGAGCATCGATATTTTTTGTAAAGAAGAAGGGTGGGTCGTTGAGGATGTTCATCGACTATCAACAGTTGAAAAAGTCCATGGTTCAACTGTTGTGAATTAAGTATTCATTGCCACGAATCAATGATTTTTTTGCATAGTTGAGAGGTGCTAGGCATTTCTCCAATATTGACCTAAGGTTGGGTGTCATCAGTTGTGAATTAAGGATGAGGATATCCAAAAGACTGAGTTTAGGACTCGGTACGGACATTGAGTTTTTGGTAATACCATTTGGGTTGACTAATTCCACAGTGGTGTTCATGGACTTGATACAGCTGTTTCTTAGACCGTTCTTGGATAGGTTTGTGGTGGTATTTATAGATGACATATTGATTTACTCGATGATGGTGGAGGAGCATTAAGAACACTAGAGAGTGGTTCTGCAAACATTACAAGAGAATCAATTGTATGCTAAATTGAGCAAGTGTGAGTTATGGGCCACCGAAGTGAAATTCCTAGGCCATGTCGCCACTCAAGAGGGTATAGCGTTTGATTAGTCCATGGTTGAGTCGATTTTGAAGTGGGTGAGACCGAAGAATGTGATAGAGATACAAAGCTTCTTAGGGTTGACGGGCTACTATCGAAGGTTCATTCATGACTTTTCGTGAGTGGCCACACCTATGACACAGCTAATGAAGAAGAGTACACCACTTGTTGGACAGAAGAGTCTAAGGCACCATTCAAGGAATTAAAGAAGAGGTTGATAACACCTCAAGTGTTAGTGGTTCCAAAGAGGGATGTAGGCTACCAGGTGTATTGCGATACATCTGGAGTTTGTTTGGGATGTGTGCTCATACAATAAGAGAAGGTTGTTGAGTATGGCTTAAAGAGTTGAGCAATTCTGAACCATTAAAGTTGATATGTGTACACTTTTTATTGTTTTTTTACATCCAAATTTACTAATAGACACTTCGTAGAATATTTCTTTGGCAAAAGACCAACTTCCGTTCTCAATTGGACAATAGAGTTAAAAGCTCCTCTTTCGAGAGACTTGATCAATTGCGAACCATCAAAGCTTGTCAGTCTACACTTTTTATTTTTATTTTATATCAAATTTTACTTTATGTGAAATTTTACAAGTATAGTCTACGTAGATTGTTTTGATGCCAAGAGAAAAACTTTCGTTCCTAAAAAGACAAAACCTTCAAAAACTCCTACATCGAGAGAGTTGAGCAATTCTGAACCATCAAATTTGATAGATGTACACTTTTTATTGTTGCTTTACGTCCAAATTTGCTAGTACACACTTCGTACATTGTTTCATTTTTAAAAGACCAACTTTCGTTCTCATTTAGACAATAGGGTTAAAATCTGCTCTATGGAGAGAGTTGGGTAATTTGGAACCATCTAGGTTGTTCGGTGTACAATTTTGATTGTTATTATATGTCAAATTTTATGAGTATAAGCGACATATATTGTTTCTTTGTCAAAAGATTAACTTTCATTTTCAAATGAATAAAACCGTTGAAATCTCCTCCATCGAAAGAGTTGAGAAATTCTAAACCATTAAAGTTGATAGGTGTACACTTTTTACTGTTGTTTTATGTCTAAATTTAACAGTAGATGCTTCGTAGATTGTTTTGTTGCCAAAAGACCAGTTTTCGTTCCCAAATAGAAAAAACCGTTAAAAGCTCATCTATGTAGAGAGTTGAGCAATTCTGAACTGTCGTAGTTGATAGGTATGCACTTTCTATTGTTGCTTTACGTCCAAATTTACTAGTATACGCTTTGTAGATTGTTTTATTTCTAGAAGACCAACTTTCATTCTCAATTGGACAAAACCCTTAAAAGATCCCCTGTAGAGAAAGTTGGATAATTCTGAACCATCTAGGTTGTTTGGTGTACAATTTTTATTATGATTTTATGTCAAATTCTACTAGTATAGGCTACGTAGATTATTTCGATGTCAAAATACAAACTTTTGTTCCCAAATAGACAAAACATTTAAAAGCTTATCTAGAGTGAGTTGTGCAATTTTGAACCATCAAATGTTATATGTGTACAATTTTTATTGTTGCTTTACGTCCAAATTTATTAGTAGGTGCTTCCTACATTGTTTTGTTGGGAAAAGATCAAATTTCGTTCTTAATTAGACAATAGGGTTAAAACTACTCTTTTGAGAGACTTGAGCAATTGCGAACCATCAAAGCTTGTCGGTCTACATTTTTTATTCTTAATTTATGTCAAATTTTATGAGTATAGGTGTGAGATCCAGACCCAAAAATATTATGTTTAGTTAAATTTTAAGTAATAAATTATTGAAAAATGGGTTCGAAGTGATAACGGACCATTGGAAGTGTATAAGGCCTAAATGATAGTTTTTGAACTAGGTTCGGTAAATCGGTCATAACTTTTAGCACAGATGTCTGTTTCGGGCCGATAATATATCAAATCGAAGCTAAGAACGAGACGGAGCTAAAAATGTAAGGCCACACGCCTAGGAGGGCGCCTAGGCGGTCTCCTAGGCGTGTACAAAAGTTGCACGGGACAGTGGGTTCAAAATTTAAACTTAAGGTCAATACGCCTAGGCGCAAATTCTGAGCGCCTAGGCGCTCCCCGAGCTGTTAAAAGCCAGTGCGCGACCAGAACTTAATCGTTGTGAAAAATTTTGACTTTTAGAGAGAGAGAGAGAAAAGGAGATTTGTTGAGGTTTTTGCTTGGTTTTCCATGGATTCATGAAGCATGTCAAGAATCAAGGTGGAATCAAGGAAGATTTGAAGGTTTGAGGTGAGTTTTCATAGTTTTGGAATTCTAGGGTTTTTCCTAGATTTGTTTGATTCTTTAATAGATGGAAGGTAAGGCTTAGATATGTTGATTATAGGTTGATTTTGGATGTATATGTAGATTGGTTTGTGATTTGGAGTAGAGTTGAGCTTGGGTTGAGTTTCAAGGATTTTGGAGAAATTTCTAGAGAGAGAAGGTGAGTAATTTCGAATTTATTGATTTAATTGATGTTTATATGAGTTGTTGGTTGTTTATTGGTGTATGAATGGGTTTGGTTTCGCCACATTGTTAGGTTTGGGAAATCGGAACCCTAGGAAGTAATTGTGGATTTTGTGGTAAATTGCTCAACAAGAGGTAGGGATTCTTACCCCATTTTCTATCGTATTGTTCTTCTCTAAAGAGCGGTTGAAATTCTTCATTGGTCTTTATTGTTTGTGTTCTTGCCTAAATTGTTTCTTAGGAAGAACGAACCTTGTTGTTGGTTATTGAAGAATTTGCATACCCTTTGAATGCTTAATCATCTATTGGGCATGATAAACCTCGTTCATGCATCATGTAGTTATGTACATATATAGGATTGTTATATATACGAGCTTCTTTTGTATGACATTATTGGAGATGAATTATAGATGCATTGGGTCTACGAGTATGGACTCGTAGTATCCTTAGGTTATACTTTTGTGATGATGTTACCGAATGGGCACATTGTTGCCGGAAATCGGGATTTCCATGGTGTAGGTGCACCTATAGTCGTTCCGGGGCAAGTGCAAGGTTTCCGATGATTTTCCGGAATATTCGTTGACTAGTGCCAGGCGCTGTAGGGTGTAGCCCGAGGTTATACATTGTTGTGACATTTTAGGATGTCATGTTGCTGCATTGAGCTTGTTTCAATATTCAGCCTTTACGTTCTTATGATTCATTTTGTTTTCCCTATTGAGCCTCCTGCTCACCCTATTACTTTTCTGTATCCTTCAGGTGAGACTAGTGCTGAGAACCAGGCTGCGAATCAGTAGGAGGCGGCGTGACATGGAAGGCCACCCTAGGAGCACTAGGATATGTATTTGGTTGTTTGAGAACCTTGGTCATGAATTAAGTACATGTAGTACTTTTATTGGTTGACTATTATGTTGCTTAAATACCTTTTCGGTATGTTTGATGGATGGTCGGGAGGTATGCCGTGTGATCGGGACTCTCGTACCTGGATATAGGACCTTGAGTCCGGATTGATAGACTTTGATAGTCTCTGATGATATTATTGATATGAATATGTTTTGATTATTGATTGCATGTGATTAGGAGGCCTGAGGCCCTGTCTAGTGTGTGAATGTGGATAGATGGCCAGAGGCCCTGTTAGGTTGCGGAATTTCTTTGATTATTATTGATTATTTTTTTTGTGTTAAATGAGATGTGACTCCAGTTTGGCACCCTCTGATATACGGGGAGGTGCTGTCGGATTTCTGTTAGAATCCGGGGTTAGGTTGGCGTGTGGTGAGGTCCTTAGTGACGGGGCACACGCCTAAAGTGGCGCTGCCGGCTCAGTGCGTGAATTCTGGGTCAGGGCGTCACAATAGGATTCGTAGTTTTTTTGTTGGCAAAAGACCAACTTTCATTCCGAAATGTACAAAACCGTTAAATACCTATTCACGGAGAGAGTTGAGCAATTCTGAACCATCAAAATTGCTATGTGTACACTTTTTATTGTTGCTTTATGTCCAAATTTACTAGTAGACACTTTGTAGATTGTTTCTCTGCAAAAAGACTAACTTTCGTTCCCAAATGGACAAAATCGCTAAAAACTCCTTCATGGAGAGAGTTGAGCAATTCCAAACCATCAAAATTGCTAGGTGTACACTTTTTATTGTTGACTTATGTTCAAATTTACTGGTGTACGTATCAAAAATTATTTCGTTTCCAAAAGACTAACTTTCGATCACAATTGGACAAAACTCTTAAAAGTTTCTCTATGGAGATAGTTGGTAAATTCTGAACCATCTAGGTTGTTCGGTGTACACTTTTATTATTATTTGATGTCAAGTTTTATGAATATAGGCTACGTAGATTGTTTCGTTGCCAAAAGACTAACTTCCGTTCCCAAGTGGACAAAATCGTTAAAAGCTCCTCCATCAAGAGAGTTGAGCAATTCCAAACCATCAAAATTGATAGTTGTACACTTTTTACTGATGCTATACTTCCAAATTTAATCGTAGACGCTTCGTAGATTATTTCGTTGGCAAAAGACCAACTTTCGTTCTCAATTGGACAATCGGGTTAAAAGCTCCTCTTTCGAGAGACTTAAGCAATTGCGAACCATTAAAGCATGTCAATCTATATTTTTTATTGTTATTTTATGTCAAATTTTACGAGTATAGGCTTCGTAGATTATTTCATTGTCAAAGGACCAACTTTCATTCCCAAATTGGCAAAACCATTAAAAACTCTTCCAACGAGGGAGTTGTGCAATTTCGAACCGTCAAAGTTGATAGGTGTACACTCTCTATTTTTGCTTTATGTCCAAATTTAGTTGTATACATTTTGTAGGTTATTTTTTTCAAAAGACCAACTTTCATTCTCAGTTAGACAAAACCGTTAAAAGCTCTTCCATCGAGAGAGTTGAGCAATTCTGAACCATCAAAGTTGATAGGTGTGCATTTTTTATTCTTGCTTTACGTCCAAATTTACTAGTACACACTTCGTACATTATTTCATTTTTGAAAGACCAACTTTTGTTCTCAATTGGACAATAGGGTTAGAAGCTCCTCTATGAAGAGAGTTGGGTAATTCGAAACCATCTAGGTTGTTCGGTATACAATTTTTATTATTATTTTATGTCAAATTTTATGAGTATAGGCGACATAGATTGTTTTGTTGTCAAATGACCAACTTTCGTTCCCAAATGGATAAAACTATTAAAAGCTCTTCCATCAAGAGAGTTGAGCAATTCTAAACCATTAATGCTGATAGGTGTAAATTTTTTACTGTTGTTTTTTGTCCAAATTTACCAGTAGAAGCTTTGTAGATTGTTTCGTTGCCAAAAGATTTGCCTTCGTTCCCAAATAGAAAAAAACTGTTAAAAGCTCTTCTATGGAGAGAGTTGAGCAATTCCGAACTGTCGAAGTTGATAGGTTTGCACTCTCTATTGTTGCTTTACATCCAAATTTACTAGTATACGCTTCGTAGATTGTTTCATTTTTGAAAGATGAACTTTCGTTCTGAATTTGACAAAACCCTTAAAAAATCCTCTATGGAGAGAGTTGGGTAATTCCGAACCATCCAGGTTGTTTAGTGTACAATTTTTATTATGATTTTATTTCAAATTCTACGAGTATAGGCTACGTAGATTGTTTCGATGCCGAAAGACCCATCTTTTGTTCCTAAATAGACAAAACCTTTAAAAGCTCATGCACAGAGAGAGTTGTGCAATTCTGAACCATCAAAGGTTATATGTGTACAGTTTTTATTGTTTCTTAACGTCCAAATTTACTAGTAGACACTTCGTACATTGTTTCGTTCGGAAAAGACCAAATTTTGTTCGTAATTGGAGAATAGGGTTAAAAATACTCTTATGAGAGACTTGAGCAATTGTGAACCATCAAAACTTGTCGGTCTACACTTTTTATTGTTAATTTATGTCAAATTTTATGAGCATAGGCTTCGTAGATTGTTTGTTGGCAATAGATAACTTTCGTTCCCAAATGTACAAAACGTAAAAGCTCCTTCATAGAGAGAGTTGAGCAATTTAGAACCATCAAAATTGCTACGTGTATACTTTTTTTTGTTGCTTTTTGTCAAAATTTACTAGTAGACGCTTTCTAGATTGTTTCTCTACAAAAAGACTAACTTTCATTCCCAAATGGACAAAACTGCTAAAAGCTCCTCCATAGAGAGAGTTGAGCAATTCCAAACCATCAAAATTGATAGGTATAAATTTTTTATTGTTGTTTTATGTCCAACTTTACTAGTGTATGCATCGTAGATTGTTTCGTTTCCAAAAGACCGACTTTCGATCACAATTGGAAAAAAATCCTTAAAAGTTCCTCTATGGAGATAGTTGGTGAATTTGGAACCATTTAGGTTGTTCAGTGTACACTTTTTAAGTTTATTTGATGTCAAGTTTTATGAATATAGGCTACGTAGAGTGTTTAGTTGCCAAAACGCCAAATTTTGTTCCCAAGTGGACGAAATTGTTAAAAGCTACTCCATCGAGAGAGTTAAGCAATTTCGAACCATCAAAGTTGATAGCTATACACTTTTTACTGTTGCTTTACGTCCAAATTTAATAGTAGACGCTTCGTAGATTGTTTCATTGGCAAAACACCAACTTTCGTTCTCAATTGGACAACAGGGTTAAGAGCTCCTCTTGTGAGAGACTTGAGCAATTGTGAACCATCAAAGCTTTTCGGTCTACACTTTTTACTGTTATTTTATGTCAAATTTTACAGTATAGGCTTCGTAGATTATTTCATTGCCAAAAGACCAACTTTCGTTTCCAAATGGGCAAAACCAATAAAAGCTCCTCAATGGAAAGAGTTGGGTAATTCCAAACTATCAAAGTTGATAGGTGTACACTTTTTATTGTTGCTTTATGTCCAAATTTACTAGTAGGTGATTCGTAGATTGTTTTGTTGCCAAAAAACCAGCTTTCATTCTCAAATGGAAAAAACCCTTAAACGCTCCTACATGGACAGAGTTGAGCAATTCCAAACCATCAAAATTTCTAGGTGTACACATTTTATTGTTCCTTTACGCCAAAAATTACTAGTAGACACTTCGTAGATTATTTCATTGCCAAAGGACCAACTTTCGTTCCCAAATGGGCAAAACCGTTAAAAACTCTTCCAACGAGGGAGTTGTGCAATTTCGAACTGTCAAAGTTGATAGGTATACACTCTCTATTTTTGCTTTATGTCCAAATTTAGTTGTATACGTTTTGTAGGTTATTTTGTTTTTAAAAGACCAACTTTCATTCTCAATTAGACAAAACCGTTAAAAGCTCTTCCATCGAGAGAGTTGAGCAATTCTGAACCATCAAAGTTGATAGGTGTGCATTTTTTATTCTTGCTTTACGTCCAAATTTACTAGTACACACTTCGTACATTGTTTCATTTTTAAAAGACCAACTTTTGTTCTCAATTAGACAATAGGGTTAGAAGCTCCTATATGAAGAGAGTTGGGTAATTTCGAACAGTCAAAGTTGATAGGTATACACTCTCTATTTTTGCTTTATGTCCAAATTTACTTATATATGTTTTGTAGATTGTTTTCTTTTCAAAAGACCATCTCTCATTCTGAATTGGACAAAAGACTTAAAAGCTCATCTATGGAGTGAGTTGGGTAAATACGAATCACCTAGGTTGTCCGGTGTACAATTTTCATTATGATTTTATGTTGAAATTTACGATTATAGGCTACGAAGATTATTTCGATGCCAAAAGACCAACTTTCGTTTCGAAATGGACAAAACCCTTAAAAGCCAATGCAGAGAAATAGTTGAGCAATTCCAAACCATGAAAGTTGATAGGTGTACTTTTTTTATTGTTGATTTACGTCAGAATTTACTAGTAGACGCTTCGTAGATTATTTGGTTGCCAAAATACCAACTTTAGTTTCCAAATGGACAAAACATTTAAAAGCTCCTCGATCGAGATAGTTGAGCAATTCCGAACCGTCTAAGTTGATATGAGTACATTTTTTATTGTTGATTTACGTCCAAATTTACTACTAGACACTTCATAGAATGTTTCTTTGGCAAAAGACCAACTTTTGTTCTCAATTGACAATAGGGTTAAAAGCTCCTCTTTCAAGAGACTTGATCAATTGTGAACTATCAAAAGCTTGTCAGTCTACATTTTTTATTATTATTTTATGTCAAATTTTACGAGTATAGGCTTCGTAGATTATTTCATTGCCAAAAGAGCAACTTTCGTCCGCAAATGGTCAAAACCGATAAAAGCTCCTCCATCGAGGGAGTTGAGCAATTCTGAATCATCAAATTTGATAGGTGTACACTCTCTAATGTTGCTTTATGTCCAAATTTACTAGTATACGCTTCGGTGTACAATTTTTATTATGATTTTATGTCAAATTCTACGACTATAGGCTACTTAGATTGTTTCGATGCCAAAAGACCAACTTTTATTCCCAAATAGAAAAAACCTTTAAAAGCTCATCCATAGAGAGAGTTGTGCAATTCCAAACCATCAAAGGTTATATGTGTACAGTTTTTATTGTTGCTTTATATCCAAATTTATTAGTAGACGCTTCCTACATTGTTTCGTTGGGAAAAGACCAAATTTTGTTCTTAATTGGACAATAGGGTTAAAACTACACTTTTGAGAGACTTGAGCAATTGCGAACCGTCAAAACTTGTCGGTCTACACTTTTTATTGTTAATTTATGTCAAATTTTATGAGTATAGGCTTCGTAGATTGTTTGTTCTCAAAAGACCAACTTTCGTTCTGAAATGTACAAAACCATTAAAAGCCCCTGAAGGGGAGAGTTGAGCAATTCAGAACCATCAATATTGCTACGTGTACACTTTTTATTGGTTCTTTCTGTCGAAATTTACTAGTAGACGCTTTGAAGATTGTTTCTATGCAAAATAGACTAACTTTCATTCCCAAATGAACAAAACCGCTAAAAACTCCTTCATGGAGAGAGTTGAGCAATTCCAAACCATCAAAATTGTTTGGTGTACACTTTTTATTGTTGCTTTATGTCCAAAAGACCAACTTTCGATCTCAATTGGAAAAAATCCTTAATAGTTCCTCTATGGAGATAGTCGGTGAATTCAGAACCATTTAGGTTGTTCGGTGTACACTTTTTACTATTATTTGATGTCAAGTTTTATGAATATAGGCTAGGTAGAGTGTTTCGTTGCCAAAAGACTAACTTTTGTTCCCCAGTGGACAAAATTGTTAAAAGCTCCTCCATTGAGAGAGTTGAGCAATTTCAAACCATTAAAGTTGATAGTTGTACACTTTTTATTGTTGGTTTATTTCCAAATTTAATAGTAGACACTTCGTAGATTGTTTCGTTGGTGAAAGACCAACTTTCGTTCTCAATTGGACAATAAGGTTAAGAGCTCCTATTTTGAGAGATTTGAGCAATTGCGAACCATCAAAGCTTTTCGGTCTACACTTTTTACGATTATTTTATGCCAAATTCTATAGTATAGGCTTTGTAGATTATTTCGTTGCCAAAAGGCTAACTTTCATTTCCAAATGGGCAAAACCAAGAAAAGTTCCTCCATGAAAAAAGTTGAGTAATTACGAACTATGAAAGTTCATAGGTGTACACTTTTTATTGTTGCTTTATGTCCAAATTTACTAGTACATGATTCGTAGATTGTTTTGTTGCCAAAAGACCAACTTTCGTTCCCAAATGCTAAAACCCATTAAACGCTCCTCCATGGAGAGAGTTGAGCAATTCCAAACCATCAAAACTTTAGGTATACACATTTTATTGTTGATTTATGTCAGAATTTACTAGTGGACGCTTCATAGATTATTTGGTTGCCAAAATACCAACTTTAGTTTCCAAATGGACAAAACAGTTAAAAGCTCCTCGATCGAGATAGTTGAGCACTTTTTATTGTTGATTTACGTCCAAATTTACTACTAGACACTTCATAGAATGTTTCTTTGGCAAAAGACTAACTTTCATTTTCAATTTGACAATAGGGTTAAAAGCTCCTCTTTCAAGAGACTTGATCAATTGTGAACTATCAAAAGCTTGTCAGTTTACATTTTTATTGTTATTTTATGTCAAATTTTACGAATATAGGCTTCGCAGATTATTTTATTGCCAAAAGATCAACTTTCGTTCCCACATGGGCAAAACCGTTAACAGCTCTTCCATCGGGGGAGTTGTGGAATTTCGAATCGTAAAAGTTGATAGGTGTACACTCTCTATTTTTTCTTTATGTCGAAATTTACTTGTATACCATTTGTAGATTTCTTTGGTTTCAATAGACTAACTTTCATTCTCAATTGGAGAAAACACATAAAAGCTTGTCTATGGAGAGACTTAGGTAATTGCGAACCATCTAGGTTGTCTGGTGTACAATTTTTATTCTGATTTTATGTCAAATTTTACGAGTATAGTCTACGTAGATTGTTTCTGTGAAAGTCCCTCCCAAAAATTTAGGTTTGAGTCAAATTATGGATGATCCACGAGGTACGAAATCATGAAAATTAGTTTTTGAGCTACGTTCGATAAATGGGTCATAACTTTTAGCACAAATGTTCATTTCGGGCCCCATAATCTATCAAATCGAAGCTAAGACCGAGACGAAGTTGGAAAAATTGAGGCCACATGCCTAGGTGATGTGCCCTTAGGCATGTGGAAAAGTCCGCCCAGAAGAGCGCTCAGAACAACGTGTTCAACTCATAACTTAAGCCCAATGCGCGTAGGCGCTCCCCGAGCTGTTAAGTGCTCTTACGCGACCAGGAATGGTATTTTGGTCGGTGAAGCTTGATTCTAGTGTGTGTGTGTGAGAGAGAGAGAGAGAGAGAGAGAGAAAGTGAGGTTTTGAGAGATTATTGAAGATTTGGAGCTTGGGTTGAAGACTCAAGCAACATTCCAAGGGGTTTCAAGATCAAAGGTTAGTTTTTCCAAGTTTTGAAATTCTAGGTTTTCTTTAGATCTATCAAGATTCGTTAAGAGTTAAGTTTTAGGGTTTATATATGATATTTCTAGGGTTGTTTATGGTAGTTTTGTTGGTTTGATTCCTTGTTTTAGATTGAGGTTTGATTGGGTTGAGTTTGAAGGATTTTGGAGGAATTTCTTGTGACGCCACGGGTGCCCTCCGGCACCGTCCTAGGCCGCTAGTGCGATCATCCGGCAAACTGGAAATCCGGCGGCATCTCCCCATATATCGGAGAGTCCCCACTTGCATCGGAAAAACACGCAGCATAAAGTTCATAAATCCATCACACTAGCAACCTAGCTAGGCCTCAGGCCTCAATCACATGCAATCCTGATCCTAGGGGCCTCAGGCCATCCACTACCAGCATGCACAAACTGATAGTATAAACACATCATCAAATGCATAATATCATATAACCAAAAAATCAACTCAGCATACATCATGCATACACCCTCTAGTGCCAAATGGTTATAAGATTATCATAAATAAACATCAATACATCATATACAAAATACGTGCTTAGAGTATCTCTCTAGCACCCACATCCTACCCAGGGCCATCCATGTCACATCCTGCTCTCACTGATTCGCTCCACTAGTACCTGTACCTGTACCTGTACCTGTCCCAGTATCACCTGTGGGAAGGAATGAAAGTAGAGGGTGAGCAAGAAGCTCAGTAGGGTTATGAGTAACATGAGTATAAGGCCGAATCTGAAACAATAGGCTATGCAACAATATGAAACCTACCACATGCACGTATACTCAACAATCACATAGAACATCAACCCAGGCAATCCCCTCAATGAGCAAACCTCATCGATACCATGGCTCGTTCCATGTAATATCGAACGTGAGCAAGCTCACCAAATCAACTCATCAATATCATGGTCGCTAACCATGACTATTGAACAGGAGCAAGCTCCCCAACATCAAACGCTCTTGGATTACCCGGTTGCATGATCCTATCACGCCCGTACCACTCCAGGCAAGGTCCCTCATGAACCATACTTCTAGTGCGTTATCCTACTTGGAGTTCACTTGATTCGGTGGTAACTCTTATCGCCTCGTCATCCCTCCAAATAGCTTTCAAGAATCCTAAGGAGTCCCGAGTCCATACCCGGTTCCCAATGCAACTCTAATGCATTAATGCCATGACATGCCGAAAAGATATATATATATGAACATCCTACATATATATATACACATAACTATCATGATGCATGAACGGAAAATCACATCGTGCCCATAGGTGATGGAACACTCATATTCAGGTCATGCAACATCAAGAATTTACAATAATCCACAATTACGGTTCGTTTCCCCTTAGGAGCAATTAAGGCAGAAACACAAATGAAACGACCAATGAGGAATCAAAACGCTATGAAAATATCGAAAACGAACGATAGAAAGAATGGTTGGAAATCCCCTACTTCGTGTCAAGCAATTTACCACAAATCCCCAAATTCCATTCCTAGGGTTTCAGTTTGCCCAAACCTACAATGTGGCGAAACCGAACCCTTACACGCATCAATATATCAACCACAACTCATATAAACATCAATTAAATCAATAAATTCAAAATCACTTACTTCTCTCTCTAGAAATTTCTCCAAAATCCTCCAAACTCAACCCAAGCTCAACTCTACTCCAAATCACAAACCAATCTACATATACATCCAAAATCAACCTAGGATTAACATATCTAAACCATAGGAATCAACTCTAAATGAAACTAACAAGATCTGCTCAAAACCTTAGAAAAGGAAAATGAAGAAACTTACCTCCAAGGATTGAATCTTCTTTGAATCCTCTCTAAATCTCCAAACCAAGCTTCAATCTCCAATAATCACCTCAAACACACTTCTCTCCATGGAATCGTCACTCTCTCCCTCTCTAGAATTGAAACATACCAGAAAAATCCCTAAAATGGCTCGATGGAGCCTTTTGAAAAATGCGGGTTGCGCCTAGGCGCCCTAGCCTTAACTAAAAATCCCCTCACACGCTGTTCTGGGCGGCATCCTGGGCATGCAGGAATTTCACGCCCAGGCGGGGTGCGCGTACTTCGATCCGCTCACCTGCTGGACTGGGCGCTGCGCCTAGGCGCCCTGGGCTGCGCCCAGTCCAGTGCCTCCTCTTTTGGACCTCTACTCTCACCTGCAACCCCTGGATTAGGCGCCATCCTGGCCGCACCTTTGCACACACCTACGCGCACACCGCCTAGGCGTGCTGCTCGGGCGCCTAGGCGCTCCAGCTTCTTCTGGTGCTCTTTCTTTCCAGCCACTCACTGGACTAGGCGCCTCCTGGTGCGCCTAGTCCAGTTTTCCCTCTTTGTTCAAACATCAAAAAAATTCTCAAAACTTTTGGGTCATGGTTTCACATTTCTAGAGAGAGAATGTGAGTAATTTCAAAATTCTTGATTCAATTGATGTTTAAATGAGTTGTTGATCATATATTGATATGTGAATGAGTTCGATTTCGCCATATTGATAGGTTTGGGAAATCAAAACCCTAGGAACGTATTTGCTGGATTTTTGGTAAATTACTTGACACGAGGTAAAGGATTTCCAACCATTATTTCTATCGTTCGTTCTCATTGTTGAAAGAGATTTTTGATTCTTCATTGCTCGTCTATGTTTTTGTTTCCACCTTAATTGCTTCTAAGAGGAAACGAGCCTTGTGTGTGAGTTATTGATGATTCTTGATTGTTGCATGACCTAATTATGTGTTCCGTCTCTTATGGGCATGATGTGATTCCGTTCATGCATCAGGGTAGTTATGTATAATAATGCATTAATGTTGTATTGGAGACTGGGTATGGAACAAAAAATCCTTAGGATTCTTGCAAGCTACATGGAAGGATGGTGAGGTGAAGAGAGTTATCACCAAGTCATGTGAACTCCATGTGGGGTAACGCACTAGAGGTGGGCTTATTGAGGGACCTTGCTTGGAGTGGTGCGGGCGTGATAGGTTCACGCAATCGGGTGATCCAAGAGCAGTTTGATGTTGGGGAGCTTTCTCCCATTCGATATTACATGGAGAGAGAGCCATGGTATTGATGAGGTTTGCTCAAAGAGGGAATTGCCCGGGTTGATGTTTTTATGTGATCGTTGATTCGTTCTTTGTACTCCTTTACCCTACTGAGCTTTTTGCTCACTTTCTACTTTCTTTTCCTCTCCATAGGCGATACTGGTACAAGTTCCGGTGGAGCGGATCGATGAGAGCGGAATGTGACATGGATGACCCTGGGTAGGATAATGATGCTAGGGATATGCTGTAGCATGTATTTTGTTTATGTTGTTGTTAATGATTATTCATGATATTCTTATAACCATTTGGCACCAGAGGGTGTATGCATGATGTATGTTGAGGATTTATTATATGGTTATATGATGTTCTGAATTATGATGATGTGTATAATTACTATCAGTTTGTGAATTATGATGATGGCCTGAGGCCTCTAGGATCAGGATTTCATATGATTGAGGCCTGAGGCTTGAGGCTTAGCTAGGTTACTGATGTGATGGTTTGATTTATGATACATGTTCTGATATAGGTGGGCACTCTCCAATATATGGAGAAATGTCGCCGGATTTTTGGTTTGCCGGATGATCACATTAGTAACCTAGGATGGTGCCAGAGGGCAACAATGGCGTTCCCAGATTGGGGCATCGCAGCTTGTTATCAGAGCGAGGTTGATTCACGACTCTATGTAGGATCGGGGTTGGGTCCTAGATGTATGGTAGTGTAATCCAGGCTATGTCACAACCGCTGCTGATCTGGTATGTTTTTTTAACCCTAGTAAATCCTCGTTTGAGTTGTGTGTTAAATGGTATTGTCTGTATACCATGCAGATGAATACCTATAAAACTACCAGCTTCGAGAGTGGGACTGAGGTAACTCATGGCAGAGGCTGACGAGGAGTTGGTAGAGGTCGAGGTAGAGGCGATAGTGTTGGGGTGGGGCGTGCTACTGGAGGCACTCCTAGCACTGAGGATTTGGTTTCGAATGTGGATCCGAAGTTGAGGGAGGAGGAGTTAGTTCATGAAGGACTACCGACGGAGAGTGATGGTCAGCAGGCACCACCTGCGGGGCCTCTTGCTCCTATTGCTACAGGAGGCAACAAGTGACGATGGAGAGGCTTGCTAGTTTCTTGATGAGTATGGTGCAGACGCAAGCACAGACGATAGCACAAGCAATGGCACAGGCGATAGGTGCAACTGGAACTCATACTAAGGGAGTGATACCTGAGGCTACTACTAAGGTGACTACAGTATTGAGAGCTAGAAGGGGAATGTATGAGGTAGATCGACTGAGGAAGACTACTCCTCCAATCTTTTCTAGAGATGGAACGGGTGTGGGGAGGAGGAGTGGTTCAATCAGTTGAGCATGAGGATGGATACGCTGAAGATACCCAACAAGTGGCGGGTGAAGTTTGTGTTCTACTATCTGAGTGGGTGGCCTACGAATGGTGGATGTCCATGGGTCAAAGACGAAATGAGTTGACTTGGGCTTCTTTGAGTAGCTATTTATGCAGAAGTTCATACCAGTGCCTCCGTAGACTGAGAAGGCCAAGCAGTTTTTGGAGTTATTACAGACATCAGAGATGACAGTGTCTCAATACACCAAGTAGTTTGAAGAGTTTTATCGGTTTGGGAAAGAGTTTGCTCCTACCGATGCAAAGAAGGCGACAAGGTACCAAGATGGGTTGCTTCCCAGTCTTGGTAGGATGGTGATGGCCATTAGGGTGGTATCATATGAGGACACAGTGGAGATGACATTGGACTTTGAGTTGAATGAGCGGAATGAGGCTCAGAGGAAGTGTCCAGTGACAGAGGGTAATAGTGGTGGTGGCCACAAGAAGTAGAAGACTGATTTTCGTCAGCAGAAAGGGGACAGAGACAAGGGTCCAAGGCTTCAAGGGGGCAAGTTGTCATGCTTCAAGAGTGGGAAAGAGAGGCACAAGAAGAATGAGTGTAGAGCTTATGGATTTAAGTGCTTCGGGTGTGGCAAGTTGGGCCACAAGAAAAGTGAGTGTCCGTATGGTAACCAGGGAGTACGACATCAATCTTAGATACCGAGGGTACCACCTCTAGCTCTTCCTTCCACGGTGCCATCGGGAGGGAGAGGGCGAGCTGGAAGCAAACAGTCACAGCAGCAGTAGTATGCCCAGAGAGATGGACGTGTCTTTGCTATGGGACATCAGGAGGCACAAGAGCATCCCAATTTCTTGTTGGTCAAGAGTCTTGTTTGACTCTGGAGCTACCTCGTCACTTATTACTAGTTCGTTAGCGAATGCACTAGCGCATCCCAATTTCTGGTGCCGGGCGGGCCATTTGGGCTGTCGAGCTGAACGGGCCAGGGTGTTACATAAATACTACCTTTTTTGAATCAGAGTTGCGCAGCAGACTCGTGACAGGCCCATGGACCCCAAGGCAGCCCAACCCATTTCGCACGGATGCGCGGGTTGTTGCTAGACTTCGTACTCAAACTCACAACCTCCATCTAGCCTTTAACATAAGGCCTCTTCCCATTTTGCACTACCAACCTCCCCTGACCGAGCTAGGGGCTTTGGTGATAAGGGCCGCCCAAGAGGGTCAAGAGGTGGCCGACCAGGCAATGATAAGAGATCAGGAAGGGAGGATAGCAGGCGAGGAGAACAATCTTCTAGGAAGTCTCAAACTGGCCCACCAGCTCGCTTCAGTAACTATACCCCACTAAATGCTCCCTTAAGAAAGGTATTGAACGAGATTGTTGCCCAAAATCTAGTCAGATGGCCAAAGGAGATGAGGACTCCTCCAGAGAAGAGGAAGTTTACAGATAAGTACTGTAGGTTTCATAAGGACGACGGTCATGATACTGACAATTGCAGGCAGTTAAAAGATGAAATTGAGGAGTTGATAAGAAGAGGCACTGCAGGAATAATTGATTTCTGTGGTGTCATTATTGGAGGTTTAGCAGCAGGTGGAGAAAGTACATCGGCTGGGAGATCATATGCTTGCCTTACTGAGCAGCCAACCAATGAAAAAAGGATCAAAAGGGATGAGGAGGTTATGACATTCTCAGAGAAGGATGAATAAGGTATTCAAGTCCCTCACGATGGCCTACTATGATGAAGGATGCCAAGAAATTCGTGCAAAAGTGTGATAAGTGTCAAAGACACTCGAAAGTGCCACGAGTACCTTCCTCTGACATTATTCCCATGCAAAACCCCTGCCCATTTGCACAAAGGGGCATGGATCTCCTTAGACCATTCGTCCAAACAGTCGAACAGAGGAGAAACCTTATTGTGGCTGTTGATTACTTCATTAAATGGATAGAAGTAGAGCCATTGGCGTCAATCTTAGAACTAAAAGTGATGGTGTAACGCCCCGTCCCACGAAACCCTAATTCATGGGCTCGTAGTCCAGAACGCTACCTATTTTACATCCCTATCCATCAGAACCACCTAATTCTATATCCACAGAGAAACTTAATTACTGCTAGTATAAAACTATACCAGTACTAAATAAACTTAGTAATTAACTCAATTTAATCATCCTAATTTTAACAATCATTTAACCATCATAACTTCATAACGATAATTAAAGAAAAAAAACATACAATACATACTATATTTAATCTTGTTTTTCGATCTTTTGTTCATTCATGATAGTTTGTATACCAGCAATAATCAGTAAACTTAAATAGAATTATTAATCTTAGTGTGAACTAACAAAGCCTAACTCCAGCACATGAGCATCCTTCCCATGGATCTGCAGTCACTCCATCAACAACTAGGTCAGCTTAATCATCGAGGATTCCATACCTGTATCACGGAACATAGTGAGCTAAAGCTCATCAAGAAATACTTATGCATGAATGCACATGGACCTCATCTTTAGAAAATAATTAGCCCTTTAAATCATTTCTTTTCCAGTACTCGGGCCCTTAACCTAGGTAAACTGCTACAGAGCAACCGGTCGGGATTTTCCTTTATTTAAGTGTTCTACCAAAGAACACTTTCCAGTCAATAAAACATTTTCCTTTTTCCAGTGAACATAACCTCAACATATACCCCCTCTGAAGCAGTAGTACCTGGTCCGTGAAAAACATTTTTATCCTTTATGTGCATGTCGTGTATGTCATGGTATGTCATGCTTCATGCAGGGCAAACAGTAAACCTTATCTCCATAAGCATTATAATTTCACCTCACATTTCATCCAGAGATAGCATACTCAAACATATTTCACAGAATTCCATAATACAATCACATCATCATATGACACTTCACAATTCATATACAATCAATCAATGCAGCCAAACAACACATTTTACATAGTCGTAACACAAACAAAACATTTATCACAAGGTTCTGTAATACAATTGGATATTACTTACCATGACGTGCTCCCGTAATCCTGATAATTTAATTACCAATATGAGTTCCTGAAACCCATACAATATCTATAATTATTTATTAATCTCATAGTCTTTAATTCATTTATTAATATCATTATCTTTTAATCAATTTATTTTATTAATATTATTAACCTTTTTATAATTAACTTGTTACAATTAATTACTTAAAATAATATCCAATCAGGACAACTCGACTCGGTGGTTACTACTAACGGGTCGTACATGCTCAATACACATATACAATAATTTGTCAATCTTAGTGTCTTTAATTGATTCATTAGTATCATTGTCTTTTATTGAACTTAAATTATTAATACCATTATCTATGTATAATTAACTTAAACAACTAATTACACTAATTATTAATTAATTAATTTAATTAAAAATCCAAGCGGGTCTAACAGACCCGTGCGTCCTTAGACTCGGGTCACCGCCGATCCAGAGGCGGTGGAGTCCACGGTGGCTTGGATTCAGTAGAGGACAAACCGATGAGTCTATCGACGGTCATAGCTACCTGAATGGTGGTCGGAGCACCGTGAATTCCTGGTGCCAAAGCTTACGGCCGCGAACTTCTCCTCCTCCTCCGTTGACCGCCCATTAGTTCGCCATTCGATCCGAAACCACTACTGTTGAAATCGTCTTCTCCTTCTCGTCCTACTCGTGCAACCAGATTCGCCATTCGTCTCGGTCTACAGAAAAACCGTTTCTGTCGCCGCCTTCTCCACGGGCGACAGTAACTGGTTTGGAACCTAGGGTTTCTCCGTTCCCGTGCCATCCCCTTTTTATTTTATATTTATTAATTTAATCTGTTTTTCTTTCCTTAATTATTGTTACGCCCCTGCCATTAATGCTTATTTACACAAAATACCAATCTGTATTTACTGGTTTGCCATTACCATATTTATTATCATATTTTTGTAGTTAACTTTCATAATTTATAGTAATTTCATTTTACTCCCGTTTTCGATAATTCTTGTGCCCGCAACTTATAATTTCACTATAGATTTTATGAAAAATATTATAATCGAACTTAGGTCACACATGACATCACCTATCTTACCACATCTACCACCGTAGGTTATCCAGAGATTCAGGGTGTTACAGATGGACTTTATATGGAGTACTATTGTCTGTAGGTATGGCTTGCCACAGGCCCTGGTGGTTGACAATGGAAGACAGTTTGTTAGTAATAAAATGCACAAGTTCTGTGAAGACCTTAGCATCGACCTAAGGATTACTTCTGTGGCACATGCTCAGGCTAATGGTCAGGCAGGAGTTACAAATCGGACCATCCTGGGGGGTTTTAAAATAAGGCTGGATGGAGCAAAAGGGAGATGGGTTGAAGAGTTACCTAGTGTGCTGTGGTCATACCGTACTACACCCCGGACATCGACAGGTGAAACTCCATTCTCCCTCTCATTTGGAACCGAGGCAGTTATCCCGGTCGGGATTGGGTCCCCTTCATTAAGGACCGCCAATTTTGAAGAATCAATGAATGATGAGCTACTGCTGAATAACCTTGATCTCCTAGAAGAGACAAGGGAAAATGTCAGGATCCGAACTGCTGCGTACAAACAGAGAACAACCCAATACTACAATAGACGAGTGAGGAAGAGAAAGTTCTCTATAGGAGACCTTGTATTGAGAAAGGTAGCTGCTACAGGAAAACACCCAGGTAAGTTGGGTGAAACCTAGGAAAGGCCCTACCTAGTAGTGAAGATTTTGAAGGATGGCACATACAAGATCGAAGACCCAACGAGGCCCGGGGATATGAGACCCTGGAATGTGGACAATCTTTGAAGATACTATGTGTAGGGCTTTATTATAATAAATGATGTTTCTATTTAACGCATTTGTTTTTCAGCTTGGAACATGCGTGAATGAATAAAAGCTAAGGTCCCTTTCCCAAAATAAAGCATCTACATGCATGAGAAGACTTGACACGGACAGCATGCAAACTTGGCCAAAAAATTGGCTAAGTATAAATGCCTTACCGACCAGCATCACAAGATGTCAAGACTTAAGCAAATTTTCTCAAAAAGAGGAAATGAAGATACTATAAGCCTGGTCGGCCAACCGACCAGGATCGTATCTAGGCAACTATGAATACTTGAGTCCTCAATATAAGGGGCCCCAGAACCCGAGTCAGACTACCAACCGGGATGGTATCTCAGTTGAAGAAAGCTATTTAATTTCTTTTTAAGACTCCATGAAAGTCTTAAAACATAAACTGGATGGTCGGTCTACCGACCAGGTGAATATACATGAATGAGTCTGAATTGCCGAGTAACAAAAAGGCATATTTCATTAATGATAAAAAAAAGAGTTCATTACAAGCAAGGAGAAAAACAAAAAGGGCAAAGCCCATACAAAAAAGAATTTAAACATCTGTAGGACGGATGCCAGAGCCAGACTCCTCGGCAGAAGGCACATTTGCTGGCAAAGCTGAAGGAGCCTCCTCGGTTGTCTCAGCAATGGGGAAAGGAGCTTGGTTTTGGCCATCCAGGTCAGCCTCCAGGATCTCCTCTTCCACTACCTCCACCTCCTCATCAGATGCTTCCTCCTCAGAAAAATCCATCTCGGCAAGCCCCCTATTCCTTCTCTGCTCAGCCTTCCTAAAGGCCTCAAGGATCTCCTCCTTAGACTCCTCAAGCTGATCCCTCCCCATGAGAGAAGGGCACAGAGGATTCAAGATGGAAGAGTCTAGGCCAGCCTTGACGAGCAGCTTCCTAGACTCTTTGACCCCTCCACGGAAGCCATAAAAGCCTTCCTCTCTCCGGGCAGCCTTGAACTCCTCAGAGTCCTTGAACTTCTGGATAGTTTACTGCTCGGCATCACCGAGGAGTCGCTGATACGTCTCCTCAGCATTCTTCAGTTTACGCTCTATGGAAACGGTCCTCTCCTTTAGCTCTTTTCATTGCCGAGCAGCCTTCTCCATCTGAGCAGAGTGAGACTACTGCATCTCTTCCATCTCGGCCTTCATCGAATTGAGCTCGTTCTTAGCCTTGGTAGCCCTCTCCTCAGCAGCATCAGCTCTCTCCCGCTAAACTATCTCCTCGTAAGCAAACCGAGCAATGTTGGAGGGAAGGGCAGAAAGGTGCACAACAGTCTGGAAAGAAAGGAAAAAGGAGTAAGTTAAAATATTTCAACCAAAGAAGTAAAGATACCGAGCTCAGGAGCAAAAACTCATACCTGCATGAAGAGGGAGTTTATCTGTGTTAGATGCTCCATGGTAGTCAGACTAGACACCCTATCATAGTCTGCAGGGGTAGGCAAATGCTTCAGCATTTCAGTAGCCACTTTTGGATTGACCACCCTGTCAGTCTCACTGACATTCCATTAGGGAGCATGCCGAGCAAAGTCCTCCTCGATAATTGGTCCCAAAGGAGTATCATTTACTTGGCGAAGGATTTGAGGAACCCCAAGCCAAGGAGTACCCAACCGAGGAGATGGGGCGCTCCGAGTCACGGTAGTGACCGAGGTAGTGGCTCCAGTAAGGGCTATTTCAGAAGCCCTGGTCTCCCCCGTGGGGTCCACACAAGGCCTCTTGGTCTCCTTGCCCTTGCTTGTTTTCTTCCTCTTATGTTACCGAGAAGACGATCAGTTGGTCAGACCTGCAGTCATGCACATATACCAAGGATGAAGATCCTTCTAAGAAGCCGACCAGCCAGGCAAGGCAATCCTGGTTGACCAGCCTAGTGGTCTGTCAGCTTACCAGCTAAGCAGCCAGACAGCTTACGAGCTAGGCAGTCAGGCAGTTTATCAGCCAGGCAAGATTTCTAAACATGTAGGTCCTTCCAAAGAACCGACCAGCCAGGCAGTCCTGCAACTGAGCACAATGAACAAAGATGAGCTAAAGGCCGCACTAGAGGTAGTCCTCTGACATTGGCGCTCCTACGCTCAAGTCAGCTCATATTCCAAAATCAGGCAAGCTCTTTGGACTAGAGCTCTCTCTTAGCCAAAGTTCAAATTGTGATTAGGAAGATAATACCTGACTTTGAGAGCTTTATATAGGATTTAGAGCCATTATTAACCTGGGTCCCCTAATTATTGTTGGGGGTTGCACTTAAATGCTTTTCACCTTGGTAGGTCCAGGTGTTTCACTATACCGAGGAAGTAACCTCGGTAGGATATTCTTGCCCAACTGCTTGGCTTCTCTTCTTATCGAGATGACTTCTTGGTGAGGTAGGGTGGCTCTGCTGAGACTCAAATGACACATGTCCACATATAATTGGTAGGGGTATTTTTGTAATATCAGTTGCCCCCAACTCCCTTATCGAGGCGCCGTTTTGCGGCAATATTTTGGACATGTTTTTTGAAGAACTTCTTTTGCAAACTTACAATCAACACGAACAAGAAATTTTTGATGGTTGAGTAATTCTGTTGGGTAGGATTCCATTTTTTAGAAGTAAATGGTATTATTTCTTCTTTACCATTCTTAATATGTTTAAGTACACCCTCAAAGCCAGTTTCAGAGGCTTCAGTCTCGACAATTTTGAAAGATGTTCTACCTGTTTTTCTTTATTGATAAGAAGACAATTGAGTGAATAATCATGAATACTCTGTTTCGATAAATTAATATCTTGTGTAACAGGTTTTTGGATAAAAGGGAAAATAACCTATTTCCTAAGATCTTAGTACTTATTCCGCAATTGTAAATTTTAAATGGTTTAATTAATTCTAAGAATGGGGTGCCTAGAATAATAACATATTTTGTAATATTTAGAATATCAAGAAAACTAGTGGTAAAACCAATATTAGAATTTTTGATCATAACATCAGATAATTTATAAAGAATTTTGAGATTCTCCCCAATGACATATTTGATCCATTCTAGAGTTTTTTTTCCAAAAATGATGAGGAACCAAGTTAGAACGGAGACAATTTAAATCAGCAACAAAATCTACTAAAGCAATTATATCAAAAGAAAAAGAATTTTGAGTAGCAATTGTAATTTTAATAAACCGTTTTTGACCGGTAATACGAGATAATAGCGTAAGAAATGGTTTATCATCTTTGTATGAACTACTTTCCACTAAAATTCTCCCTATCTCGATTTTGTTTATTCTTTCTATGTCATCTATTTCACTGGGGGTTTCATATGTAATTAATCATTTTTCTTATCTATGGTCAAAATTAATTCCTTAATTTTCCAGCAATCCTGAATTTGTTTATTCTTGAGAGTTTCGATTTCCATTTTAATTTCACAAATTTCAAATTGAAGATCTTTAAGAGTACGAGCCGTCATTTCAGGTTGTCTATCATGTTTGGACATAATGTCTTTTAAGTTGTAGGTTGTGATTCGTGGTGCGATCTTGATGTCGGGGTTGACTATTTTTTTTTTAATTTTTCTAGGTAAGCTAACTTAACTTGGGAATCATCTATATGATTAACAATATCTAAGAAGAATTCTTGGTCGCGAGAAAACATATTTATTTATGGATCGGAAGATGAAGAATAAAGGTCATCATATTGGTGTTCATTATCAGAACTACTGAAATGTGAAATCCTAACCCAAAATTTTTGAGTTTTAGTTAAGTTACAGGTCTCCAATATTGCATGAGATCACAAAGACCTGTTTTTGAACAATGTTTACTAAATGGGTCATAACTTTTAGCACACAAATTCGTTTCGAGCCCATAATCTACAAAATCGAAACTTAGACCAATCCGAAAGTGAGTTCATTGAAAAATATGGAGAGAAAAAAAAAAGAAGAAACGTTCGGACACGCTTGGAGCAGTCTGGACGGTCAAAGAAGGAGAGTGGACAGATTGTATCTTGGGAGGGTATGAGTGATGGAAAAACAGGGAGGCATCTGGACGCTTAATGAAGAAAGGGGGCAGCAGAGTTTCCAGACCATGAGGCGTCCTGATGGCAACACGAGAAACTAGTTTTAAGAACCAGTTCCAACATTCCAATTTGGGAGAAAACAAGAACACTCGAGAAGAGAGAGAAAGAGAGAGAAAATTAGTGTGAAAGCGAGATTTCTTGAGGATTTGGCTTGAATCTTGGTGGATTTGTGGAACATAACAAGTTTCAAGAAGGATTCCAAGAAGATTGGGTGATTTGAGGTAAGTTTTCATGATTTTTCTAAAACTAGGTTTTGGTTAGATTTGTCCAAACCTTTGATTGGTTGGTTTAGATTCTTTAGGAACTTGATTATATATATGATTGTGGTTATATATTTAGGTTTGGTTGTTGATTACAAGTAGAGTTACAATTTTGGTGAAGTTTCAAGGATTTGGGAAAATCCTAGAGAGAGAAGGTAAGTTCTCTAAATTGATAATTAATATCATGTTGTTGATGTTAAATAGTGTTATTGCTATAGTTATATGGGTTTGGAATGTTGAATAATTGATAGGTTGGTGAAAGGACTTGAAACGCTAGTTTTGAGAATTTGGATTGTTGTGTGGTGCTTAATCGAGGTAGGGAAATTCTTGACCCAATTCTCTTTCGTATTATTTCTTTGCTCCTAAAATATGGTTTATTCCATCATTGGTCCTCTTGCCTTGTGTTCTTACCTTATTGTTCCTAAGGAAGAATGGACTTAGGGTTTATTCATATTTCTCTTCCAAAATGTATATTACATTAACCCATTTACATACTTAATCACTTATTAAGCATGGTTGATCGTTCATGCATCACAAATAGTTATATATATAGGTTGAGTACATATATACTAATTGACATGGCATGGAGCATGAATGCCCGAGTATGGACTTGGGTATTCCCTAGGAATTATTTGAAGGCACATGAGAGGATGGTTGTGTGTCAGGGCATGGGCACCAACCATAAGACTTCATGTGAGGCAACACACATAAGGTGTGGGTGAGATGGTGATCTCACAATCGGGTGACTCTCTGGGGTGTTTTGTGGGTGTTTAGCCAACATACATTTGATAAGGTTAGAGAACTAGAATGTGTGTTCAAGGTTGTGATCAAACCATGGTTGGGTAGTCGAGTCTATGAGATTGATGAATGTTTGCCCCAGAAAGAACACTCGGATATTATTATTGTGATATATGACATGAGCATATGAGATATCATTTTGCTGCATGGCCTTTTATTCGGATTCGACCTAATTGTTATTTACCCTATTTACCCCTACTAAGCTTCTAGCTCACTCCTTTACCCTTTCCTCCCTATAGGTGAGACTAGTACAAATATTAGTGGTGCAGGTTAGTAGAGACGATGCTGTGGTATGGATGACACTTGGAGGAGGGTAGATTTGGGAATGAGAGACCTGAGTTTTAATTATTATCACGTTGTTTGTATTTGATAACTTATGTCTTATTGACTGTTGGCATTAGTGGGTGTGCTTTGTGTACAGTTAGAAGGTAATATCTATGATTGTGTCTTCTAAACCAGGGGTGGACTCTGAGTACTGCTTGTGTGATGATTGGGATTGCTTATGATGTTTGATTTGTGGAATCAGGTTGTGCATGCTGTTAGATAGCCTGAGGCCCTGCTAGGTTGGGAATTGCATGCTGATAGATGGTCAGATGCCTTGCTAGGTTATGATGTGTTTGTTGTTATTGCTGCGTGTATTCGGGTGGCATCCTCTGATTTACGGGGAGATGCTGATGGACTTTTAATTGATGGATTTTCCCTAGTTGGGTGAACTAGTGTTCGATCCTTAGATGTGAATCACATTGGTAACCTAGGAATGTGTAGTAAGCACCATGTGACGTTGTCGAATTAAGGCATCACAGAAAGGTGAATTTGTATCATCATCAGTATCTATGAGAAGTAACTCTAATTTTGCAAGAACATTATGATCTAATTCTAATTCATTAATACGTTTGTGGACTCGGAAATATTTTTCTATATGTCCTGGTGTATTACACCTATAACAAACATGTTTACTTTTAGATTTTTCTTCTTTGGGATTTGGTTTGGGTTTTGTATGGCTCTGGTTTCTATTAAATGGTTTTTGGGTATAGGATTTCCTATAAAATCTAGATATATATTGAGTGGGTGTATGTTTGTGGTGTTTATTAAACTTTTTTTTGTTTTGAGCAATTTTCTTCATAGCCAAATTGTTTACAAAAAGAGCCTACTTCATTTTTAGATTTATTTGTTCCCATTTTAATTTTTTCTTTAACTTAATGTCACTAGTTGCCTAGGAGAAAAAAAAATTCCTTGCCTCTCCTATATATAAATCATAAAATAAATCTCGATGATTGATATACAGAAGCGTCTTTACTTTTTTTCATTTTCTTAATTTTTGTGATTAATTTCAATTATGTGTAATTCTCAAACCTTTAACTTGTTAAAAGCATTAGGTATTTTGGGTGAAATGAAATGCTATCGGGATTTATTCCCTATTTAAAAGAAAAAGAAATCGATGGCCATATTTTAGGAATTAAAAAAACTTAAGGCTATGTTTGACATGTGGGTTGAAAGAGATTTATAAAAGTGAACTCTTGTTTGATATTGAGAGAGTTGGGAAGTGTTTTTGTAAGTGAACACTGAGTGTTGAGTGGTGCTCACGCCAAGCAAGAGTTCGGAGGGGTTCAACACGTCTCCCATGGCAGGCGAATCCCTCTCAACCCTGTTTGACACCTCTCCCAACCAGGCAAAATTGATAGAAGGGAAAAGAATCATTTTGACCCCTGTACTTATAAAAAAGGGCAAGTAAGCCCCTTAAGTTTAAAATGGGTTAAACAAGCCCTCGTACTTTTCATGGTGGAGCAAAGAAGCTCTTTCGTCTATATTCCGTCAAAACGTAAGTTATTTGTCCGTTAACAAGCTTATGTGTTTTTTAAGATTATTTAATACATTCTAAGTTTCATTTTTATTGGTTCAAAGTAATCCTTGTACTTCAAGGTTTGGTCCATTTAAGCCCCTAAAAGTTTTAAGTATAGGGCAAATGAACCCTTCTATTTTGACAGTGATTAGAGCATAAATAATAGCAAAACAGCATCCCTCCACATCTTCTACATTTTCTAACATTCTCTCTAGCATTCAAAATCTCCTCATCCTCTTCATCAGATTTGTCTTCAGAAATGACTGGCTCTTCTTCTTTAGTGTTGTAATCCCTGTCAGAACTATAATCGATCTACTCCACCATTTCTTCTTCTTGCAAATTGTCAGAACTAGAGCTGACTTTAAAATCCCTAAATCTCAAATCGGTTAACCTTGAGCCTATTCTACACAATTGCACAAAGAAGAATACGAAGAAGAAGAATGACTAATTGGATTTGTTAACCTGAAACCTATTCTATGCAATTGCAAGAATAAGGCAAAAAGAAGACGATCCCATTTGTTAACGGCCACGTAACTCTTGTTTTGACGGAATATAGACGGAAAGACTTTTTTGCTTCACCATGAGAAATACGAGAGCATGTTTAACCCATTTTAAATTTAAGGGGCTTACTTACCCTTTTTTTGATAAGTAGAAGGGCCAAAATGATTGTTTTCCCTTCGTAAAATTACAAACATTAGGAAAGCGTCGCATGTGCGATATGCTCATCTGCCGATCTGCCATTGCAAGTTGAAACTTAGGTATCGTTTAATTTAGGTAATAGAGATGGAATGAAGGGAAAATAGGGAATGGGTCATTCTATTCCTTTATTTCACATTCCCTCTCAACCTCTATTCTCATTTCAACTAAATTTGGTGGAAATAATCCATTTCATATGAAATGAACAATTAAATGACTAAAATGTCCTTTTATTTTTAAATATTTTTTTTCAAAATTTTATTTTTCCTAGAATAATTTTTTTCACATATTTTTTTTTTGCAGATTTTTTCCTAAATTATTTTTGCAGATTTTTAAACATATAAAATAATAATATAATAAATAAAGTAAAAAAGTTTTTCCGAAAATGACGCTGACATATTCTAATAAAGAGTAAAATGAATAAAACATATATTTAATTGTCATTTTCAAAATAATATTTATGTATATGAAATTGAAATGTAAGAATTAAATTATCATTATTCAAAATAATATATATGTATATAAAATGTAAGAATTAAATTGTCATTACCAGTTGAACCATTTTACAGACATAAGATTCCTTAGGCAAAGAAACAATGAAACCCTAGCAAGAAGGAGCCCCCTCTCAGTCTTACACTCTCGGGCCTCTCCTTCATCAGTGATTCAGTCCGTCTCTTCAGGCCTTCGGCGACTGCGAATTCTCCGACTCACCGCCACACCACCTATCACCATCACTATCACCATCACCGCGACACCGCTTCTCTGTCTCTATTATATGTTCAAACTTCCTTCGATTCGTCGGTAAGCTTTTCAGAGGTTCAATTTCAGTCGATTTTGATGAATTTTTGCCACCCCTCTTAACACTGTCTCAATACACGGCTTCCAGGTCCCATATCTTCCATCATCCTTCCGTTCGGAGTAATTATCGAGTTCGAGCCTTCTGCCTTCAGGTATGTGTTCTTAAAGAAACATTTTGCTTTGGTCTTTGGCTCTGTTAATTCAATCTCTGTTTGGGTGAGTTTGTTAGGTTCAAACTAACATATTACTCCTGTGAACCTCTACAATCACTGAAACCAACCCTCGAAAGATTATTTGTTCGTTTACAAGCAGTCAGTAAAAGGCTACCCTTACTGTTCTTGAAGAAAAGCTACTGTAATATGAATAATGGAAATAACAGAGTTTTTTTCATTAACTTTTTCATAACCACTTCCTACCAAAAGCTGTCCTTATATCGTGGACATGATCGTTGCCAGGCCAGTACAGACACCAGCATGGCAACATATTCTTTCTTCTAGAATACTCCAACGTAACATGCAAGAAATGTTTTAACATGCAATTACTATTAACCTAATCCTTTTTAACTAAACGGTGCGTTTCTATCTTATTTAATAAGTGATTGTGGCCCAGACTTCTGCCACTGACCAGCCTTCCTAGGTCGGCCCAACTCGGTTAGAAATTATCGAAGCCCATCAACTTTCCTTCTCTTCTACCATGCACTATTTCATAAGTAACCATGACAGTGCCCTCCCCTACAAGACCTTGCCCACAAGGTCTGGGTAATCCTCCATTAATTTGGTATATGGAACCCATGTGGCATCTTCAGCCTTCTGACCAACCCATTGAACAAGAACTTCAACGATAGGGAACTTTCCACGTTGAGTAAGCCTTCGACGAAGTAATTCTTGTGGTTCCACTACCAGCTGTCCTTGGGAATTCACCGGAGGTAAGTTTATCAAGGGTTGTGTTTTCGGACCAATCACCTTTTTCAGCTGGGATATGTGAATGACAGGATGGATGAGCGAAGAAGCAGGCAATTCTAATTTATAAGCCACCTTACCAACCCTACTCAAAATTTTGTAAGGGCCATAATAGCGAGGTGCCAACTTGAGGTGTTTTCTTTGAGCCACAGATAGCTGTCTGTAAGGTTGCAGTTTCAAATAAACCAAATCACCTACCTGGAACTCGCAATAGGTTCGCCTCTTATCAGCAAAAAGTTTCATGGAAGCTTGACTCTTGAGGAGGTTTTGTCTGAGAGTAAGCAGAATATCTTCTCGGGACTTCAGCTCTTGTTCAACAGACTCTAAGGCTGCTGTCCCTGGAATGTAGGAAGTGAGCTTGGGTGGAGGAACCCCATAGACAGCTTCGAAAGGACTGGTGCCAGTACTGGAATGAGGAGTGGTATTATAACAGTATTCTGCCAGGGATAACCACTTGAGCCAATCCTTAGGGTGAGACGAAGCAAAACATCGAAGATACTGTTCCACTGATTTGTTGACCGCCTCAGACTGACCATCACTCTGGGGGTGATACGAGCTGCTGTAGTTTAATCTGGTACCCTGCAGATTAAATAACTCTTTCCAAAAATGGCTGGTGAATATGGCATCTCTATCTGTAACAATGCTAACAGGCATTCCATGGAGTTTGAACACACATTCCATATATTCTTGAGCAACCTTGGAAGCCGAGAAGGGATGTTGAAGGGGTATGAAGTGTGCACTTTTAGAGAGTCTATCCACCACAGTGAGTATCACTGACTTACCTTTTGAGCAAGGCAACCCTTCAATGAAGTCCATGCTGATCTCAGACCAAATAACCTTGGGAATTGGTAAAGGTTCCAGCAACCCTTGGGGAAGGATGTTTAAATACTTGGTAGTCTGGCATATGGTGCATCCCTTGACAAATTCCTTAACATCCTTTCTGAGCCCTTTCCAATAGAAACTCTGTTTTGCCTTCTGTAAGGTCTTAATAAAACCAGGATGTCCAGCTGTAGGAACTCCATGAGCCTCCTGTAACAGTTTTTGTTTCACTTCCCAATTATCACCCACAATGATCCTTCCCTTATAATACAAAATACCTTGTGAATATGTTACTTTTTCAGGTAAATCTCCATGCTGGTTACCTTTTGTAGTAAGTCCTGAGTCCACTTATCTTGCTTATAAGTGGGCAGAATTTCTTCAAGAATCCCACAAACTGGAGCAGTGATGGCCATGAAAGTAGCCACTGGTTCACCACCTTCCTTCCTGAACAAGGCATCTGCCACTGTGTTCTCCCTTCCCTTCTTGTATTCGATCACAAAATCATAGCCAAAAAGTTTGCTCACCCACTTTTGCTGACTGACAGTACCTAATGATTGTTCCAAGATGTATTTTAAACTGTGATGATCAGTTTTGATTACAAACTCATGGCCCATGAGGTAATGCCTCCATTTTTGTATAGCTGAAACCAATGCAAACAGTTCCTTTTCGTAGGTTGACAGCAATAAGGATCTCCCTTTTAAGGCGGCACTGTAGTAAGATATGGGATGGCCATTTTGCAATAGAACTGCTCCCACCCCAACTCCTGAGGCATCACACTCGATAACAAAGGGCTTACTGAAATCAGGTAAGGACAAGACTGGAGGATTAGCCATGGCTTCCTTCAATTTATTGAATGCTTCCTCTGTAGTTTCATCCCAACAAAAAGCCCCCTTCTGCAGTAAACGAGTGAGAGGCTTGGCAAGCTCCCCATACCTCTGAATGAACCTTCTATAATATCCTGTGAGCCCAAGAAAGCCTCTTAGGGCCTTCACATTCTGGGGTACTGGCCATTCCAGCATAGCTTGGACTTTAGTCTTATCAGTTCTTACACCTTCACAGTCAATTACATGGCCCAGATAATTGATGGTTGAACTACCAAATTGGCACTTTGATTTTTTTGCAAACAAGTGATGTGTGCTGAGAAGTTCCAGAACCATTCTCAGGTGAGTGATATGCTCTTCTACTGATTTACTATAAACCAGTATGTCATCAAAAAATACCAGGACAAACTTTCTTAAAAAAGGTTTAAAGATGGTATTCATGAGGGCTTGAAAGGTGGCAGGGGCATTTGTTAGGCCAAAAGGCATAACCATAAACTCATACAATCCTTCATGAGTCCTAAATGCTGTCTTGTAGACATCCTCCTCTTTCATCCGGATTTGGTGGTATCCAGACCTAAGATCCAGCTTGGAAAATATTACTGCCCCATATAGCTCATCTAATAGTTCATCTATCACAGGTATAGGAAACTTATTCTTCCCAGTAGATTGATTTAAAGCCCTATAATCCACACATAATCTCCAAGAGCCATCAGCCTTTTTAACTAAGATAACAGGAGAAGCAAAGGGGCTCTGACTGGGCCTTACCATACCAGAATCTAACAATTCCTTCACCATTAATTCAATTTGCAATTTCTGACTGTGAGGACATCTATAAGGCTTTTGGTTAATTGGGGTAGTGGAGGATTTTAATATAATGGCATGGTCATGGGACCTTTTAGGTGGCAACCCCATAGGAACCTGGAAGACCTGCTGAAATTCAGAAATGACCATCTCAATAGCTGGGGTTATGGCAGGAACCCTCTGTGGGAAATCAGATTCAATGGCATAATATATTGAGGAGATATGACTGTCTCCATTAGGTGCTTTATCTTTAGGGACACTTACAAAATCAGTAGTGTTCCTATAAACCCCCTGGAGTTGACAAGGATTACCTCTGTGAACAAATTGCATGGTCAAGTGCTGCAAATTCCAGCATATGTCACCTAATTCCTTGAGCCATTGGATCCCCAGAACAGCATCAAAACCCCCAAGAGGCATTATGTGGAAGTCAGTGATGAAAACTGTTCCTTGCAGAATGAAGGGAGTATAACAGTATGTACCAAGACTATGCAGTTTAGAGCCATTTGCCAACTTAATGATCATGGAATGGTTGAGGAACTCCCCCATTGCAGCCTGACAAGCAAAATAAGGATCTACAAAGTTATGAGAAGATCCTGTATCTATTAAAACCAACATAACCTTCCCATTAATGGTACCATGCAATGACATGGTCTGTTGAGGGCAAAATCCAGAGATGGCATTTAAGGAGATGGTAGGGAAGTTTTCATCTTTGAAGGCAGGTGGAAGTTGGGTGGCAAACCCCTCACCTGTCTCAGTGCTAACCGTGAGGTCAATAGAGGTCAAAGTGTTTTCTGCTTCACATTCCCCTTCGTGGGTATTGAGCAGGTATATCCTGGGATTAATGCACTTATGACCCTTTGTGTAAATTTCATCACAATAAAAGCACAGGCCGAGTCTCTTTCTTTCTTCATTCTGAGGATTTGTAATCCAAGATACTGGAACTCGTCTACTAACCCCCAGATTGCTATTTGTCTTCTGTGGTTGGGGTAAAGTCGAGGAACTAGGTGGGACAACTTTAGATGTGCTGGGAGAACCATAACCCGGGTATGTGAGGGGTAAAACAGTAGAAGGGGATGAGATTGGAACTGGTGGTAGGGAAGATGTTTGTGGCATGGAGTTGTTGTGTGATGGAGAAGGTTTTATCTGCTTCCTGGACAGACCAAGTCCCTCCTCGTGCATCCTAGCTAAGGACTGAGCCATGGACACTGTGGAGGGCCTCAAGACCTTGACAGGCAACCTCAGCTCATCTTTTAACCCGGCCAAATATAATCCTAACTTCTGGTCCTCTGTGAGCCCTCTAACTTTCACAGCAATGTCCTCATGTCTCCCCGTATACTCGTCCACAGTGGAAGTTTGCTTTAGTCGAGCTAACTCCTCAATAGGAAATTCCAAGAAGCTAGGTCCATAACGGGCTTTCAGAGCTTCAGCGAAGGTGTCCCAATCAACTGGTACCCCAGAAATTTCCCACTCCTGGAACCAGTTGGCAACCCTTCCTTCCAGGTGACATGCTGCAATGGTGACACGATGATGCGGAGGAGTTCTATAAAAACTGAAATACCGGTTGGCCTTATTGAGCCAAGTGACTGGTTCTTCACCATAGAACTTAGGGAAATCTACCTTCGGACCCCTAAAACCCCCATATCCCAAATCTCCATCGTCTTCACGAATTGGGTCTTGACGCCGCCTCTGATTCATTTGGACCTGGGGTTCAAGTATTGGAATCACTCTATTGGCCTCAACCACAGGAACAGGTGGATTCATCAGGAGTTCCATACGACGATCCAAGGTTTCGAATCTTTGTAGGATGGTTGCTAAGCCACGCTGGTTCTCTTCAGCCCTCTGATCATTCAGCATCCGCTGCTCATCAATTTGTCTCTGAATGTAGGCCAAAGATTCCTCGAGTGTTCCCACCCTTTCATTTACTGCTTTTGGTGCCATAGTGAGAAGGAGCGTACCTCTGATACCAAATGTTAGGTTCAAACTAACAGATTACTCCTGTGAACCTCTACAATCACTGAAACCAACCCTCGAGAGATTATTTGTTCGTTTACAAGCAGTCAGTAAAAGGCTACCGTTACTGTTCTTGAAGAAAAGCTACTGTAATATGAATAATGGAAATAACAGAGTTTTTTTCATTAACTTTTTCATAACCACTTCCTACCAAAAGCTGTCCTTATATCGTGGACATGATCGTTGCCAGGCCAGTACAGACACCAGCATGGCAACATATTCTTTCTTCTAGAATACTCCAACGTAACATGCAAGAAATGTTTTAACATGCAATTACTATTAACCTAATCCTTTTTAACTAAACGGTGCGTTTCTATCTTATTTAATAAGTGATTGTGGCCCAGACTTCTGCCACTGACCAGCCTTCCTAGGTCGGCCCAACTCGGTTAGAAATTATCGAAGCCCATCAACTTTCCTTCTCTTCTACCATGCACTATTTCATAAGTAACCATGACAGAGTTGTGATGATCTGTTTATGTTAATTTAATCTCTGTGAATGGGTATGTTTTATCTTTGATCTGAATTGTAGGCTGAGCTTTAGGTTATGAGATCTTTTGTATTTCATTACTGTTGAAATTTTACTTCTAATTTGTATTATTATCATTTGGAAACTGAGGTTTTTCTTCTGGGCTTGTTTTGTGGCTTTAGGTATGTGTGCTTCTAATTTGCATTGCTGCTGTAATTATGATTTTCAGCTTTTCTGCTTCTGGGACTCTGGGTATGCTTCTGCTTGGAGTGAATTAATATGCAGTTTTGGAGTGAATTAACCTGCGGCTTGTTGCCTTTGTTCTTATATGCACTCATTTAATTTAATTTTATTATAATTAATCTGCTGCAGTCAGCGTTTTAAACTACTGCATTTCTCATTTTCTTGTATTTAGTATTTTATTTTGCTGCCCTCTGTAGAGTAGTAGAACTGAATTAGTGAATTTTATTGTTGCTGGACTGATGTGGGCTTTTAAGCCTTCTATTTAGACTGCTGGACTACATTGTAAGTTTATTTTAATTTGACTCTTTAAAGCCCAATAAAAAAGGCCCAGGCCAATCGGCCAAACTGACCAAGCCGAAGGGTTGGTTTTCAATATGTATAGAAATGTGTTGGTTGGTTTTCCAGGAGTTAAAAAAAACCCGAACATTTCGGCTGCGGCAAAAAACGCAAAATAAATGACTATTCACAGCCCTAGCTGATTTTTGTGGGATATCAGTTGTCTTTCAAGTTGTTTACAGGTAATTCTATATCTTCGATCAAATATAATAAAATATGTGGTTCAAATTAACAACTTGTTGCCCAAAGTGAATTGTGCTACTGTGTGATTATCGACTTGTGCATTATGCCCAAAGTGGTTTGTGTCTCTGTAATTACATCATTGATTTAGAATTGTTTTTGTTCCAAGAGTTTATCTCTTAGCTCGTGTGATTATCTTTACATGTATTTACATAAATTCCTTTTTAACCTACTGCACAGTGCACCTAAGTCCAAGAGTTTCTTCTTCCCTTATGTACCCCATTGTACTTTATTTTTTATTGGCATTTTCGACAGCTCATGTATAGCACTTTCCTGTCTTTTAGACATGGGTGAATGTCATTGTATCGTCATCTTAGCTTCTTTTCCCGCTTGAAAAATGGTAAAATTTTGCATTGTGTCTAGTGTTTCATCTTCATGATGTATCTATCTAGTCTCTAAATTTCTTTCACGCACGTCTTCCTATTTGCATTTTAGTAAAGACATGCATTTAATTAATTACATGTCATGGGTATAGGCAACCAATCAAACTATGGATAAGAGTTAGATTACTAAGAATCTAGCGAGTCTTGAATATTCACAAGGGATTGCAAAGTTTCTTGAATTCACTTCGATGAATGGTAGCAATAGTGATGGAAGTATTATATTATTTTGTGTCCTTGTGTTAAGTGTGACAATTCTTTTTGGGTTGATCTTCAAATGGTTGAGGATCATTTGCTTTTCCATGGATGTACAGTTTATGACTCTGGTGCTTTTTTGTGATGATTATTATGTACATGCCTTATATATACTAGTGCTTGGCTGGGAAGTCTATGTTGGCAGATATACTAGTGCTTCATTGGATATTCTTGTGATGAATTGTGAGCTGAGAAATATGTGTTTCATTTGCTAGAAATTGATACTAGTGCTTGGCTGAAGATAATATGGTGGCAGGGAGTCAAATGTTAGTGATATTGGACTTTCCTTTTGAGTTTGGTTTGGGTTGGATATATATGCTTCATTGGGTATTCTTGTGACATGATTTAGGTACATTCCTCAGCTATTACTGATCCACATGTGTCAAACACGTCAGAGCCTCTTCTACGCTCTTCCACGCTCTTCCACTTCAATCCAGGAGCCTGCTATTTCTCGTGACTGATGTAAGAATCAAAGATGCACAGTTTGCTAATTATTATTATATAATTTAATTAATTAGAAATTTTAATTTAAACTGATATTGAATTTTAATTCAAATTTAGCCACGGTTTTTTAAACGATGTAACAAATTGATAGCTTCTGCCATCTGCGGATATATATATATATATATATATATATATATATATTTGATGTAGCCGCGGTTTTAAAACCATGGTATACTTTACCAGTGGTCTGAAAACCGCAGAATCATTAAAACTTAGAGCTGTGTTCAAATGAATATTCCCAGGCTTTTTAGAACCGTGACAATAGATTGTCACTCAGCAGCGGTCACGTTTTATTGTACCAGCGGCCACTAAAACCGCAGGTATGAGCTTCTGACACTCGTTTAACAAATGAACTACTTTACATGTTACATGCTTAGACACCACTACCACATACGAATGGAATGGCATGGGCCGTAAGGATTGGGGTGTTTAATAGCTGCTATGTATATACATATATAACAATTTGGGCAACCGAAGGAAAAATTGAAACTTAAAATAATTGGAACTCCTTGATTGATTAAGAGTTAAGAAAAGCCTAGGAAAAAAATGTGCATGTTTTTTAAGATTCTTTATTGTTTTTTTTTTGTAGGGATATGTTTTTCTTGACAGACTGCTAGAAAAGTGAAGGGAAGAACACAACAGAACCGCATATTGCTATCACAATGGCAAGGAACATTAATTTTGTCCACAAAATTCCACTCTCTCCCCTAATCAAACATCCTATCTTATTCTCCTATAGTTGCTCCTCCCGATCCCAATATCGGACAGAAGTCGTTGATGACAAATCCCTGAACTTGCTGGACCAAGAACGCCATGAACACTTTCTCAAGCTTCGAGTTCTCCTCCAACAGGACCGCACAGATACTGCACATAGGCTGCTTCTCTCCCTCATTCAGAAAAAATCAGTATTTTCTTCACCCTCTGATCTCCTCTCTCTTTTCTCTTTGTCCGCACCCTCCTTGAAACCTGCTTTCTCTAGTATACTCCTCGCCGTTTGTTGTGAGGCAAAGATGCTCCCTGAAGCAACTAAAGTGTACGACTTGATCAGAAATGATGGTATGCTTCCTTCTTTACCTTCTATGAAGTTGTTTCTTGAATATCTGGTGGGTTCAAAGCAGTTTCATAAAACTCTTAATCTGTTTGAGGAGATTGTGGCATCTGGGTTCGGGGCCCATAGCTTTGTGTATGGGAAAGCGGTACAGGCTGCTGTCAAGTTAGGGGACTTGAAAAGGGCCAATGAGCTGGTTGATGACATGAAAAGGAGAGGACTTAGTCCGACTGTATTTATTTACAATGTACTAATTGGTGGGTTATGCAAAGAGAGGAATATGAGAGATGCAGGGAAGAAGTTCAAGGAAATGTGTGAGAGGAAGGTAGTTGCCAACCGGGTTACTTATAATACCCTCATTGATGGGTATTGTAAAGTTGGGGATGTAGAGGAGGCATTTAAGGTGAGGGAAAGGATGAGGGAAGAGAATGTGGAGCCAAATATTTTCACCTTAAATTCCTTGCTTGGTTCTCTTTGTCGGGTGGGGAGGATGGGGGAAGCCAAAAGTGTAGTGCACGAGATGGAAGCACATGGGTTTATGCCTGATGGCTTTACCTATAGTATCCTTTTGGATGGACATTCGAGATGCGGAGATAGTGAAGGTGCCATTGCCTTGTATGAGGAAGCATCTAGGAAAGGAGTTATGATTAATAATTACATAGCTAGCATTTTGCTCAGTTCCTTCTGTAAGGCAGGGAAGGTTGAAAAGGCAGAGGAAGTTTTGAAGCAACTTATGGAAAATGGGTTTGTTCCGGATGAGGTGATCTATAACACAATTGTGAATGGGTATTGTCGAAGAGGTACTATGAGCAAAGCCACTGAAACTATTGAAGCAATGGAAGTTCGAGGGTTGAAGCCCAATGGCTTTACTTTCAATCCTCTGATCTCCAAGTTTTGTGAAATGAGAAAGATAGATGAGGCTGAGGACTGGGCAAGGAAGATGAAAGAGAAGGGAATTGCTTGGGATGTGGCGACGTACAACGTCCTGATCAGCGGTTATGGAAGGCTGTGCCGTTTTGATAAATGTTTCCAGATTCTTGAAGTTATGAAAAATAGTGGAATAAAGCCAAATGTGATAAGTTATGGTTCTTTGATTCATTCTTTGTCCAAGGATGGTAAGGTTCTTGAGGCTGAAATACTCCTCAGGGATATGGTGGGGAGAGGGATTTTGCCAAATGCTCAAATATATAATATGCTTATAGATGGTTTTTGCATGATGGGTAGATTGCAAGATGCATTTAGGTTCCTGGACGAGATGGTGGGAAGTGAAATAGATCCCACAATTGTAACTTACACTGAACTCATTTGTGGGCTCTGTAAATTGGGAAGGGTAACAGAAGCTGAAGACTTGTTTCTCCAAATTAAAAGCAGGGGTTTAATTCCTGATGTAATCACGTACAATTCCTTAATCTCAGCATATTCTAATGCAGGAATATTCCAGAAATGTCTTGATTTATATGAGACGATGAAGGAAAAAGGAATCACACCTACTCTTTACACATATCATCCTCTGATTAGTCGATTTGGGAAGGAAGGAAGGGCGGTTGTGGAGAAATTAGTTGATGAAATGCTAAAGCTGGGTTTGGCTCCTGATAGAGTTGTCTATGATGCTCTTATACGTTGTTATGTAGAGCTAAAAGATTTTGGTGCGGCGTATGCTTGGTATAGAGAAATGTTTGAGAATGGTTTCCTCCCAAATGTCTGCATTTGTGATGATCTTTCTGCTGGTCTTCGACACCAAGGGAAATTTCAAGAAGCTGACATTGTTTGCTTAGAAATGACTGCCAAGGGAATGAATGATTCAGTGGTAAATAAGGATTTATCTTAGGTTGCCAAAATATGAGGAGGATCTACAGCAATTGGAATTCTCTCTCTTCAAATTGAATTAGTTTCTTATCATGGAGTCGATTTGTTTACGAGTCCCTTTAGAATATGGTATTGTTATATTATCCGAGTCTTTTAAGTTATCGCCTACATTTATGGGTGGTAGTCTCACCCTAACATTTCTGTTAATTGTGAAAGTTATTATAACTTTATTGGTGAACGTCTCTCCTTCTCTGACATGCAATTCACGCTCTTTTGGAGAATTATTTTAGCTTTGTTTACATTATGAGTAAAAAATCAAGTACACACCAGCCGCATATGCATCTCAACTAATTAATGTACACCAACTCAATTTTATATTGGCTTCTTTTTCCTTAAATTTCTTAGCAACCGAACACAGCTTATAAATATTTTTATTTTGTTTTGATAAATTTGTAAGTCTTAACTCAATATATTAACCTATCCACAAAATAGAGATAATCTAATTGAGCATCCAAAGTGACAGTTTCAAAACATGTAATCCATTAATCAACAAATAGAACAAACAAAATTCACAATGCAAAATCAATATATCATCCGTTCAAACATCTTAGCTTCCAAACGTTAGGCAATTCAAACCATTATATCATCAGTGAACTCAAAACTAAATAGTTCATATTATCTCATTCCAATATAATATCGTATTCCATTATAAAATTTACAATGAAATATACTATTTCATTATAAATGAACAATAAAACATGATATTACAATAGAATATTTAACGATGCAATATGATATCATTTTACAATGAAATTTCATCATAAAATGGAATGAATTATTATGGACTGTTTAGGATTGGACATATAATATTTTTCATTTCCATATATCATCCATCAATCAACAAACCCCACAAATAGGAAAAATATTTCATGTCCTCAAATTTTTGACAGACCAAATGGAGATTTACAAAGTTATAAGCATTGATTATATAATCCTCAATTAACTCATTTTATGCATTCTTACACATAATGTCACGCGTTAATTATCATTCGGGAAAAAAAATGAAATCCATGTTGCAGGTGTGCCTCCAAGGAAAAGACAATAACATGCTCAGTTGTTCTCATTATTTATGAGATATGCCAATGGTATCTCGCGAAATGCCTCCAGTCTGCTGTGTAGGTAGCAGAACATGTGTAGGGACAGCTAATAATTAAGCTGAGGACTGTAAGCATTTTCAACTGCAAAAACAAAAGGAACATCAACACAACTCGTCAATACTTTCCTAACTTGGAAAAGACATAATATATAAAAGCTTCCACCCAATTTGAAATCAAATATTTTTCAACACGACAACATAACTTCATGTCTATAGACCTCTTAAAACACTAATTGGTAATGTACCAAACTTGTTAAGGGTAAAGACCAACTTGATCGTAGATTTCATTCTCTTTAATCTCCGCAGAAAAAATCCTCCTTGACTTCAACATTTGTACGGAGATGAGTAGAAGAGAAATCCTGCTTTGACTTGTCCAGAACCTAAGATTTATTTATGTTCCACAATGAGTCATGCCTACAACTTAATTTCTTCTTTTTTTTGCATGTTTGCAAATGCTTGCACCTAGCATATAGGAATAGCTAGTATAATGTGGAAACTAACACAGGGCCACTTAAAGAACACTCTTTAAGAATTTTGTTTCACAACTAAAGTACAAAATGCAGGAAAGGGCTTGTAGACAATAACTCAAGTACAAAATGCTGGGGAAGGTCGTGCTTAATTCCCACAGAAACTGCCGACATTTGGATCGGTAAAAGGTTGACTATGCAAGACTTGCTTGCACTACCAAGAACTAACATTTACAAGCACAAGGATCCGAGTTTGAGCATGTATACCATACGAGTTTGGCCAGCAACATTCAATGGCTCAACATCTAGGCGGTTAGACTAGGCAGTTAGACAATCTTATCATTATGGAATAGGTTTGCACTTCTCGGTGTTCATGACCAATATCTCCAGAACTAGAATTTCTATTCTATATTATTCCTCTTTTAATCTAATCGTATGCACCCAAAAAAACGCAGATGAAATGAAATGATATCATCCCATAGTTGCAATGTAAAAAATAAAATTCTCCACCATAGTTCGACACAGATTCATTGCCCATTTTGACGAGTCCGTGCTTCCTAGAGAATGGCTAATGAGGAAGGAAATTTTTTTATCAGTTTCTGCAAGAATAAAAATTCTCCAATGCATCTTATTGATGACTCTACAGTATGACAAAATCACTAACTTCAACGGAGCTTTTTGAATCTCAGCAATTCACCCTCTCAAAGACAAATGCTAAATCTAGGTTCTGATTAAAGAGAGCAGATCCAACAAAATCTTCACCTGCAAGGGCAAAACCACTGAAGCAAATTGAATAACCTCCTGTTATTCCATGACCACAAAGATTATTGCCAAAATCAATCTAGTCTTTCATGTCAAAAATCTAAGTTCAAGCATCTTTGCTCTTTCTACTTCTCATCTAGCTGAAACAAATGCAACCTTGAACAGATAAAGCTTAATCCAATACTTCATTTTGTAACACCATACTTTACCTAAAACATCATCATAAGGTTGCTTATGTTCACAGACTATAAGGGAATCTATTGAAACTCCCTGAACCCATGTTCTGAAACCCAAAATCAGGAGAAATGCACAAGACTGTGTTGGAAAAGAAGAAACCAAAAGACGTTAATCGAGGTTCTTAACAATGAGCTACATCCTCTCTTTTATCAAGCTAGATAGACAAAGGCATTGTGATCGATGATCTACACATTCAGAGCCTTTCAAAATTTCTAAAACGGTAAAACCCAACATTATTCTAAAAGATTATAATATTAAAACTGCCATGTGTATAGATTTAGTGAAATTATTGTCCATGACAGCGACGTAGAGCCTCAAAATGATCTACAAATTCAGATTCTTTCAAAATATCTAAAACCTAATATATTATTCTTAAAGATTAGAATGTTAAAAGAACTGATTATGAGAGGTTATCCAACACCACAATCTTCTCCTATCAGCATAACTATCAAAAGCATAAATAAAAGCAGCTGGAAAGAAGAAGTTCCAACTGCTGCCGTTACATGACAACATAACCAGTGATCGCTGTCGCCAACTTTAATAAAACATATAAGCTATAATCTTTTGAATGGTAACTCAATTTTCAGATGCTTACAAGTTAGTAGCATAATGTCTCCTTATTTTTTGAAAAGAAAAGCATACTCTCATAAGGTTGAAGTCACAGCTTTAACTTTGGTCTCAACCACGCATAACCATAAAGCTTGTCTATCTCAACGTTTAAAATAATTGTTTGTTTATTGACAAGCTTGTTGCATCATAAAATTCTTTGACCATCAGAGGTATGGAAAGTTGGCCTAATTGCACCTAAGAGGATAACGAATTAGCAGAGTAGCAACTAGCAAGGGATCAATGCAAAAAGGAAAGTGAAAATTAATAGTAAAATCAGTGGCTGGTGCAGCGGAAAGTAATAGGATCAAATGAAGTTCTTCCATTCATAATCCAAAAAAAGTATCTGTCGAGTTGCTTGATACAACAACCAAGGATGCACCAGTTTTCCCAGGATTTCAAAACGGTACACTTAGAACACCATAAGAGTTAAATGAAAGAAGTCCCCTTTCACCCTTGCTGAGGTCTATTCTAAAATCCTAGAAGACAAGTTAGCCGTACCCATACCATCTAAACACCAAACTTTATTGGTACTAACAAGGTAACTGTATCATGCTATCATTGGATAAGTTCTTCACTAACTGAAACAAGAGTATATGATTTTACAGATATGTGTAATTCAAAGCCACACCACACCACCAACTCATTTTGACTGTGAGAGGTTATACAATACCACTTTACAAACAAATATCAACCAGCAGTTCATGGTAATTGGTAAATAACAAAAGATTAACATCTTGGTTTGCTTACTAGTTAGCCACAGGTACAGAGCTTATATCTCTAGAGTCAAGACCACTTAAAACACTATATAGGAGTTTACCTAATCTAGTAAAGGGTAAGACCTAGTTATTAGTCGACCTTATTCTCATTAAAAACTGAGGGAAAAAGTTTCGTCTTGGTTTCAATATTTGAACGAGGCCAACTATTATCTTTGTTCTATATGACATTTACAAAACTTAAAATTCATTTATGTTCCATCAATTACAACGCCAATCTGTGTTTTCAACATTGGCCAAAGACCTGGCTATATCGGTAGAACCCATTTATTTTGTTAGGTTACAAATTCACATTATTCTAATTATCTCAACTCTTATCACCGTTGCCGCTTAAAGAAGCATGCACACTGGAAATGTGTACTTGTTTCTCCATTTCCTTTGGCATGCAGCACGAATTGAACTTTGAGTGTGTACGTGTGTGTGTTTTTTTTTTGCATGTTTGTAAATTCTTGCAAGTTCCAAATGTCCTTCAACGTGATAACCTCTACCCATGACATAAATTATCAGCTACTGTTGTGTGGACTTTTTGGGCTCAAACTTGGATAGTCAATGGATAGCTGGAAACTAACATGGGACCTGTAACAAACATTCTACAAGTTCTCACCTTGACAACGGCATTGAGCTTTTTACACAATAACTAATGGGAGAGAGATTATGGACAGGCATATATAGTGCTCAGTATAAGATCACATATCAGATACCGCAAGTCTTGAATGTACCTGGATGGTGTTGCCCGGTCATTTGAGGGGCAATGAATGAATAATGTCATTGTCTAGCCATATGCGGAGGTCCAAATGGCTGTTGCCCTTGAAAACGAGGAGCCCCTGATTGTGTCTGCCCTCCCATTTGAAGAGTCCTTGATGATCCCCTCCTATTGGGATCCAAAAGATTCTGAATCTCTTGTAATCGCCCCACTCTCCCAAAAGCATCACACACAAATGCCTCCAGTGCAGGAGTAACACCAACATTCTGCTTCATAGCCTGATCCAGAACATCCCGGGCAATGTCAAAAGCATCCTCATCACAAAGACCCCTAACCACAACATCATATATTAGAGCGTCAGGTTTTGGATCTTGCTCTCCCATTTTCAACAGAACATGGGCGGAGTCCACAGATTTTCCATTTTTTATCAACGCACCAAATACCCTAGTCCCAAAACCCACAACTACCCTCAACCTAGCCTCCACCATCCTATTTAACATCTGCAAAGCATCATCTATCATCTCCATCTTAAGATAGGTATCAATCAATTTCCTATAACTCGTCGCATCAGGGCTCAGTGATTTGGAACACAATTCATTGAAAAACCTCTCTGCCTCAGTTAGCATCTCATTCTCACAAAATCTCACAATGATATTACTATACCCTGCAACATCCATGGCAAAAGGCTTTGACTTAGGCTTCGTCCCTACCTTCTTAAAGGTATCAACTGCTTCAGCAAACTTTCCAAGTTTGAAACACTCATTCACCATTATGTTAAAAGTATCCGAATTCACTGCCTGAAAATTTGGTGGAGTGTGATCGTCCAGCATCTGCTCAAACAAGTAAGAAGCTTCTGCCCTTTTACCGTGCTTAAGCAACGTCTCCAGGAGCACATTTCGAGTAACGGGTACCATCTTGAATTCACGGTCCATCAAGGACTTATACGACTCCATAGCCTCCTTATCCCTACCTTGCCTGAAGAACCAGTCCATATAGGTTGCATTAACAACCCCATCATACACCAAACACCTCTCCTTCAACTCGTCAAACAATTCATTAGCCTTGTTCAAGTTCCCCATCTCCAAAAACCCACTAATGAGATTATTGTACACCAAGGAATCAGCCCCATGACCCTTGTTCAACATCTCGCGTAAGAGATCGACGGCCTCACCAATCCGGTTAGACTCAATCAAGCCTTTCGTAAGATGTCGGTAAGTGACATGCGAAGGGCTGAACGGTGCATTGGCAATGATGTGGCGGTAAACTTGGAGAGCAGTGTCCACTTCGGACTTGTCACAGTGGGCGTTGATGAGATTATTGTAAGATACCACGTTGGGTATAATGTTGGACTGGTTGAAAAAGTAGTGGAAGAGGGCGACGGCATCGTCATAGCGCTTGGCACGATACATGGCTGCGATGATGGCGTTGCAGGTAAATACTGTGGGTCGTACGTTGGAGAACACTGACCGGCGGGCAAGAAGAGCGGCAGCATCCAGATCAGAGGCGCGGATGAGTGACTGCACGCGGTTGTGGAGATTAAGCCGAGGGCCAACGAGTGCGGAGGTTGAATCCGGAAGAGCAGGGCGGGGAGGACCAGAATTGGGGGGTGAATTGGAATGCTGCGGGCGGAGAGCGTGGAGAGGAGGCTCTATCCTAAGACGGCGCTTCCTCCTGCGGCGTTCAGCGGCGGCTTCTTCGGCGGAAGAGAAGGCGAAGGAACGGCGGGCTTGTTGTTGTGCTGGGGTGATAGAGGAATCGGAACCGGAACCGGCACCGGCATTAGGGAGGAGGCGATGGATGAAAGAGAATGACAAGGGCTCGGTGGCGGTAAAATGTTGGCGGCGGTGATGGAGGGTGCGGAGGAGGAGGCGGTAGAGGGACATGGTCTTAAACCCTAGTAGTCACTGGACAAACTATGCGTCTATGTCGAGAACGGTGGCTTACTTCATTTTGGATTGGGGAAATTTGCTATTTTGACTCTTTTAAAAATCAATTTAATTCTTTAATTCACTTTTTAAATTTTTAAAAATTTAACGTTTTGATTAAATGAAAAATATCTGTCCCTTTGCCACCTTTCATCATTTTTTAAATATATTAAATTAAAAGAAGAGACTTACATTTTTCATAAAATCAACATGAGGTTATCTCTCTTCAACCTCCTCCTCCTTCTTATTCTTCTCTTTCATCATCTTCTTCTCACTCATTTTATTCTCTTCAACTTCCTCTTCCCCAAATCTTTTTTCATTTTACTCTTCTTTTCTTCGTTTTATTCACCTCTTACGAGGTCTGCAAAAGTTATACACATTTCTCTAAATTGAGATTTGAGATATGAAGCTTCAATAAGTTCTTGATTATTGTAATGCATGTGTAACACCCCATCCCAAATAACCAATCTCACAACCTTGCAATCCAACGTTATCACAAAACTGACAATTACAATTATAATCTTAAATAAATACCTAATACAAACTCCACTCAACAATTCATTATATAATAATAATAATAATAATAATAATAATAATAATAAAATGATCCTTCAATAATTTTTAATAAAATAAATCCCAATATGTCGTTTATGCACCAAGTTCAAAGCCAATTAAAAAGTACTAGTCTTGCAATCAACTGCTTATTTTGAAAATTTAGGAATTATTAGTCTTTAATCATAATATACCTTGCATAACCCCATAAAATCAACCACCCATCAATGCCTCCTTCGTTACATGAGCACCTTCACTGAGGATCACCGACAACACCATCAACAATCAAATCAGTATATTCATCATCACCTGCATCACTGAACATAATGAGCCAATGCCCAGCAAGTAACATTTTATGCATGAATGCGCATGATTTCTTAGGAAAATAAAACTTCAACCATTAAAAGTTTAACCAGTACTAGGGCCGTCTAACTCTAGCAAACTGCTACAGAGCAACCGGTCGGAATTTCCTTTCATTATCCTACCATAGGACACTTTCCTGTAATTGTACTTTATTCCTTTCTTTCCTTTCCAATTTCAAGAGCCTTAACAATAACATTTTCAGTACACCCTCCCAGTAGCAGTTAAACTAGGTTTATAAAACATTTTTCTCCATCTCGTGAACCTTACTGTATGAAATGTCATACCATGCACAATTTTCAATGATCAATAATCATACAATAAATATCAACACATATACGTTCCCATATAACCGCATTCATCAGTAATTTATCAATCTCAATCATCATATATAGGCACAACATCAAAACAATTCAAATAGGACATAAGTTCCGTAATTCAGTTGAAACGTTATTTACCTTATTGTGCTTTCCTAAATTCAAATAAAATCAACTATGCACTTAACCCTGAAATCCATGATCAAACTTATTTACATTAACATTTTATACCACTAATAATTTCTAATTTAATTTAATTTAATTTACTTTGGTCAAATCTGGACAGACCGGTCAACGGGTCTGTCTAGTACCAACCGGGTCAGTCTGACCCGGTTGTATCTTCTTCTCCACTGGTATGGGTCAGCAGACCCATTAAGGCCGGAGGAACCGGGTCTCCCTTTCCGGTGTGCGGTGAAGCTCACCACCGGTCCAGAGTGGTAGAGAAGGGTCATAGGATGTCAGCGCCACCATCTATTACCTGATTGGTGGTCGGACGCCGGTGAAAATCTCTCTAGAAATGCACGGCAGCCGCTCCTTCCCACCTCCGATTAACGATCCTAGGAAGCTTCGTTGGATCCGAAATTTCGACGGTCAGGTTCCTCTCCTCGCGCTAGACCTTCCGGTACCAGTCTCGTCTCCGCTCGTCGCTTTTTCCGGACAACCACGTTCTGTCACCGCCCTTCTCCCTTGACTAACCCTGGTTTAGTTCTAGGGTTGGCCTCGATCAACGTGCTATTTTTTTTTATATTATTTTAGCAATTGATCAATTTTACACTTTTACCCCTTTAACTGTATATTCATCCATGTAAGTCTTCACCGTATTTACCGCATTGCCATTTTTCATTGAATATTTAACAATTCATATTTAATTTCTAAAATTCTAATTTACTTGTTTTCCCAGTCTACCAATATTGTGGATATTTACGCCCGTAATATTTAGAACTTGTTTTCATATAACTATAAAAATACATATTAATTACTAGATCCCTTAACTAATATTATATGCATGCTAACTACGAACTCGGTGTGTTACAGCATGATATTTTTATGATCTATTGTATTGAATGTATCGTGGATCACATTTTATTTGTTTTCAAGATCTATTATATGGATGCATGAATTTTTTTAAGTAGATCTTTTGTTGTGTTTGGGTCTGAAATTTTATATGGCTATGAAGTTTAGTTACGAATTTGCCGGAAACTTTTTTAAAAACAATAAGACAATATGTTGAAAACAATAGAATATCTCGCAAGAGGTAAAGAAAAGAAAAATGAAGTGAAGAAAGGTTTGGAGAAGAAGAAGGTTAAAGAGAAAAAATGGGAGAGAATAAGATGATGGAAGAGGAGAATAAAGTCAAAGAAAGAGAAAAAAAAAAGATGGAAGAGACTTGTACGAAATATTTTTTGGGTGCATGAAAGATTTTTCCATATGAAAGAGGGTTAGATTTTTAAAAACTTGAAATAAGGGTTAAATTGTTAAAATGATTTTGAAATGGGTTAGATGAACAAATTTCTCTTGTATTAGTCAATAATAATATTTTTAGGGTGTGTTTGGTACAAGGGTAATAGGGGGTAATAGTTACAGGGGTAACTCTTCCTCTGATTTGTAGTTTGTTCTGTTACAATCACGAGTAGTGGATTACACAATTTCACAAGTCGTATACCCTTCCCAAACCACATCACGAGTCCTAGATTTCAGTTTCAGATTCTTAGTGTTGATTTTAGTCCACATACTTGTGCGTTTCTCTTATTCTTTTTTAACCAGAACCACAATTAGATGAATCGGTCGCTTATAATTAGCTTATGATTGCTAGAATTGATGGTTACTAGTTTGAAATGATTAATTGCTCAATTCATTGAAGTTTTTAGTTTTTGAATGTGGATATTAATTGAAGCCAGTGCTTAATGCTAAAATTTTGTTTATTTGAATTCCTATTTTTGATTTCTTAAGTCGGTCACTTATAATTAGCTTATGATTGCTTGAGTTGATGGTTAATTGATTAATTCATTGATTTATTTTCAAATTCATATGGAGTTATATATGTTGGTTTAATTGATTTCCTTTGGCTTTAGTTCAATAATAAGCGAATCAAATAATCAAACCCACAAAACAATTTTAAGTCAATGGACAATTGAACCCAGCTACAATTGGCTTTGTTAAATAAATTTCTGGAATTTTCTACATGAGAGACTTTTTGCCACAAAATACATGAGAAATGGAGAACTTGGAGTGTTTGCATGTGTTTGTGGATACTCTGTACTTTTTATTTTCTCAATATATTGATTTTTTTTGTTGTTGTGGTTTTTTTAGTGTTGGTGTGATATGGCTCGTCTTCCTTTGACGATGAGGCAAGAAAGTTTACTTGCGTTAGCATTGTGGTTTAGACTTAAAACTTTGATGATGTTGCACTACTATTCATCCATATACTTCATATATGAGAGGAAGAAATATTTTATGCTAACTAAGCCGTTTGTCAAATGGCCATTTGAGAAAGGAATTAAAAACATCAATGATCTCCTTAAAGATGATGTTGCTGCCGTTGAAAAAATTAGAATGGATAAGTGAACTTTTTACATATTGTGTGGAATGTTGAGAACCATGGTAGGACTTAAAGATACCAAAAACATGCTAGTTGAAGAGATGATTGCACTTTTCTTGAACATTTTGGGACATGATACAAGGAATATGATGATTAAGAATACAAGGCATCGTTCGCAAGAGACAATAAGTAGGGTGTTTCATAAGGTATTACAAGATGTATTACGCCTACATGAAGTGTTACTAAAGACTCCAAAGTCTGTTCCTGAAAATTTCACAGATAATAGATGGATGTGGTTTAAGGTAAGAGAGTCTATATTTATTATTTGTAGAGACTAGGTAGGTGACTGTGTAACATTATGAGCATTGAGAACACATAGGAATTGTTGAGCCTTCAAATGAGTGGACTACTTGGAGGGATCAACTTGCAAATGAGATGTTCAATACTTAAAGAGCTAATAGAGTGTAATGTAACATTAGAAGATTCTGGTGAAGTTGAATTGTATAAATACTTGAAAATTTGAGTGGAAACTTTAGTATATGCTGTGTCAAGCCGCATCTTGTAATTGCCTTATGCATTGACTGAGTTGTTTGATAAACCACTAGTGGGAATTAATCTATGCAAGCTTCTTAGAGTTCAATTGCCCTTCATTTATCTTGTGACATGCAATTAATATTCTCATGATATGATTATATATATATATGTGGGATCCCGCACTTGATTTTACTTGCGGGATACCGCACTCACCGCTGGATGGGTGCGGGTGTGGGGCCCACATGCTGCGGGTCCCGCACCCCGCACTTCATCCAACGGCAGTGCAGGTGTCCCGCACGTGATTTTATGTGCGGGATCCCGCATACGAACCGTACTGTATATATATATATATATATATCATGTAATGTATGCAACATTCTAGTAGTGGATGTTATTTTACTTATTTCAGACTTAAAACTTGTGTTGAGGTTGGGTGAATTATATAATTATAGTGTATTTTGATGACTAGTTAGTTTATATAATAAATTAATCCCCTCTTGGTGTATTGGCTTTGTGTTGTGGTTGGTTTGCATATGACCATCTGTTTTGATGTCATAGTTAAATTGTGGTCACAGTTGAGATTCTAGTATAATAAATGAGGAAATGTCACATGCATGAGAAAGCATGATCCATGACACATAGTGTGAGATCCCGACCCAAAAATATTATGTTTGGTTAATTTTTAAGTAATAAATTATTGAAAAATGGGTTCGAAGAGATAACGGACCATTGGAAGTGTATAAGGCCTAAATGATAGTTTTTGAACTAGGTTCGGTAAATCGGTCATAACTTTTAGCACAAATGTCTGTTTCGGGCCCATAATATATCAAATCGAAGCTAAGAACGAGACGGAGCTAAAAATGTAAGGCCACACGCCTAGGAGGTCGCCTAGGCGGGCGCCTAGGCGGTCGCCTAGGCGTGTACAAAAGTTGCACGGGACAGTGGGTTAAAAACTTAAAATTAAGGTCAATGCGCCTAGGCGCAAATTCCAAGCGCCTAGGCACTCCTCGAGCTGTTAAAAGCCAGTGCGCGACCAGAACTTAATCGTTGTGAAAAATTCCGACTTTAGAGAGAGAGAGAGAGAGAGAAATAGAGAGATAAAGAGAGATTCTTGAGAGATTTCAAGGATTGAAGCTTGAATTGAAAGATAGAAGAAGATTAAAGAAGAGTTTGACAAAGTTGGAGGGATTTGAGGTAAGTTTTCTAGTTTTGTAAAATCTAGGGTTTTTCTAGATTTCGTTTGATTTGGTAATAGATGGAATGTAGGGCTTAGATATGTTGATTCTAGGGTTATTTATGATTGTTTTACTAGGTTTGATCATTGGTTCAGGTTGAGTTTTGAATTGGGTGGAGTTTGGAGGATTTGGTGAAATCCTAGAGAGAGAAGGTATGTCTCTCTTGATTTATGATTAAATTCATGTTTTTATGATATATGGATGTTATTGATATGAGCATATGGGATTGGTTGGTTGAAATTGATAGGTTGAGAGAAAAGCTCGAAACCCTAGTTTTGGGAATTTGAGTTGGTAAGCTTTTGCTTGGCTAATGAGGTAGGGATTCTTAACCCATTTTCTATCGTATTGTTATTTCTCTAAAGAGCGGTTGAAATTCTTCATTGGTCGTTATTATTTGTGTTCTTTCCTAAATTGTTCCTTAGGAAGAACGAACTTTCTTGTTGATTATTATTGAATTGCATACCCTTTGAATGCTTAATCATCTATTGGGCATGATAAACCTCGTTCATGCATCATGTAGTTATGTATTTATATAGGATTATTATATATACGAACTTCTTCTGCATGACATTATTGGGCATGAATTATATATGCATTGGGTCTACGAGTATGGACTCGTAGTACCCTTAGGTTATACTTTTGTGATGATGTTGGATACCGAATGGGCACATTGTTGCCGGAATCGGGATTTCCATTATGTAGGTGCACCTATAGTTGTTCCGGGGCAAAATGCAAGGGTTTCGATGATTTTCCGGAATATTCGTTGCCTTGTGCCAGGCGCTGTAGGGTGTAGCCCGAGGTTATGCATTGTTGTGACATTTTAGGATGTCATGTTGCTGCATTGAGCTTGTTTAAATATTCAACCTTTACATTCTTTATGATTCATCTTATTTTCCCTACTGAGCCTCCTGCTCACCCTATTCCTTTTCTGTATCTTTCAGGTGAGACTGGTGCTGTGAACCAGGCTGCGGATCAGTAGGAGGCTGCGTGACATGGAAGGCCACCCTAGGAGCACTAGGATTTGTATTCGATGGTTTAAGAACCTTGGTTATGAATTAAGTACATATAGTACTTTAATTGGTTGATTATTATGTTGTTTAAATACCTTTTCGGTATGTTGGATGGATGGTCGGGAGGTATGCTGTGAAATCGGGACTCCCGTACCTGGATAGTGGACCTTGGGTCCGGATTGATAGACTTCGATAGTCTTCGATGATATTATTGATATGAATATGTTTTGCTTATTGATTGCATGTGATTAGGAGGCCTGAGGCCCTGCCTAGTGTGTGAATGTGGTTAGATGGCCAGAGGCCCTGTTAGGCTGCGGAATTTCTTTGATTATTATTGATTGTCTTTCGCGTGCTAAGTGAGATGTGATTCCAGGTTGGCACCCTCCGATATACGGGGAGGTGCTGTCAGATTTCTGTTAGAATCCGGGGTTAGGTTGGCGTGTGGTGAGGTCCTTAGTGATGGGGCACACGCCTAAAGTGGCGCTCTCGGCTCTGTGCTTGGAATTTGGGTCGGGGCGTCACACATAGATCATATACTTTTGTATTATGTCTTCTTATGTCTCAAAGTCAAGCTACTTCTATTGGAGACAGTGTATGAATTCCTTTGATGGAACTGTATTAATTGTATTATTGATTTTATGAAGAGCTCATGTGCTTGGTTTCTATCCATTTTTGTTCTTTTTATATATTTTTTCTTTTGTCCTCAAAGCATGGCCATCAAGAGTGCAGAAAAAGGACAAAAGAAAAGATTAAATTCAGAAGAGGATCAATGTTTGACTAATCCATTGATCACCATGCATCAAGAAAACAAGTTCAAAGAGGAGGGCGGGTTCAAGAATGGGTATGTAGCTTACTTGCTACAAGAGATGAGGAAGAAAATTCTTGAAATTGATGTTATAGAGAAGAACATTGACTCTAGACTAGACTACTTAAAAAGATAATTTACTGCTATACATGTTATCAAGGAAAAAGGAAGTGGCTTTGGGTGGGATGATGAAAGAAAGATGGTTGACTGGTGATAAAACCGTTTTTGATGAATGGCTCAAGGTACTACCTTGGCTTGCTTTGATTGATTTATTCAATTCAATTATTATTACTAATCTTTATTGTAATTTTGTCTTTTGTAGAGTCATCCTTTTGCAAAAGGGTTGTATATGAAATCATGGCCATTGTATGATAAGTTTGAGGAAATTTTTGCCAAAGATGGGGTTGTAGAGACTAACGCAACCACTACTACTGATCGTGTTTCTCAATCTATTGTTGCCACTGATGAAGAAATTCTCGTAGCCACTGAAACTTCTAGTTCAACAAGAAGATCAATTTATAAGAGAAAGTTAGAAGGGATAGAAAGTTCACAAGTTGAACTTTCTAGAAAGGTGGAGGCAGCCTCTGCTACTGGAAATGAGCAACTCTCTCAAATTTTAGCTGCCATTACTACTGGTTCAAAACTAGTAGATAGGGCACAATTGAAATATGATATTGGGCAATTACCAGATGTTCAGACATTGCAAGTGGTGCAGACAATGAAGATGATGACTCTTGAAGATATTGAAAACTTCTATGCTATGGATTCTGTGGAGGAGAAAACCCTTTATGTGCAGATGGTGCTTGGTTTGATTTAGTGATTGTCTGGAGGAAAAATCTCATATGCTACATTTGGATGTTTGAAAAACTTATGTGTTATGTTTTATATGCTTGAATTTATATATTGGATAATTACTAATGAACTGGGATATTGGAAAAAACTTGTGTTACGTTTTTGTTATGAATTTAAATTTTACAAAATTATTTTCTTGAAATTGTTAATAATTGTTCTTTTATGAATATGTGTGTGTGTATATATATATATATATATATATGCATTCACATACATATTTTTTTTTCAATTTTTGTACATTGTAGTCGTAACAATGAACAAAAAAGCATCATCCATTTTTTTTTCCAGTTTAGTTCATTACAATAATAAAAGGGTAACATTTTCACACCAGTAATGCATAGTCATAACAAACAAGAGTGATTAATACCAGGGTAAATTTTACCCATATTTACTAAATAAGGGTAACAATTATTCTCCATATTTATTATTACCCTTGTAACATCTTACATGAGTTCGTTGGTGATTGTTTACACGAGGAATTACATCCATTCATCTCCTGAAACGTAGTGCCACAAGACCCATTGGTGAACCTATTTAGTGAATCAACAACTGGCATGTGACAAGCAATGAGTCATTTTAGTTAACCATTTGTTTGTTTTATAGATTTTATGGTTTATATTTGTCTGAAATTTAGATTTAAACGACTAGAATTTAGGAGTGTCTAAAGATTCATGTCTGAAAAGCTACACTTATGGAGATTGGATTTTATAATATGTCCTTCTACGAACGCATGTTCTGTTAGCAAGAGATAAAATATTTAGCCGAATAAGATCAAGAAAATGAAGGAGCTCACGGAATTTCAAGACCATACGTTCCTAGTTTCTCTCAACAACATTCTCAACTATTGTGAGCAAATAAGGCTCTGGAATCAAGCAACTTTTGCACTTACACTACTATGAGATCACTTCCACAGCTAGCAATAAAGTTCAAGCTACGAGTCACGACCTTTCTTCATCCACAATCAAAAGTGGCCACCTACTACCACAAATATCAAGAGTGTGCACATGTTCTGTTTCCAAGGGAGTGGGATGAACTTCATGTAACAAACTCAAAGATTAAATCTCATGACCTAAAATAGCTCAGAATGTCCCATCATCACACAAGACCCTAATTTTATGAGGAAGTGGAAGAGTAGCACGAGAATCCAACTAGCACTCAAGAGCACATGATCTAAGACTTTTCATAGATCCACTATCACGCCATCAAACTAGAAAAGCCATCCCACGAAGACCTTTGAAGGCCTATAAGAAGAAGAAGCAACAACTATCCCACATCAAACACAAATCCAAAGTCTAAAAAATTATCATTTTCGGCAAGAAGATGCCACAAAACCATTAACACAAGCGACATGGGCACTGTTGCGCTAGAGAGATGACACAAAAATAATGGATCCAGCAACATGGGCGTCGTAGTCTGTGATTGCCCGTTGTAGCGCCAGGGTCCTTCTTTATCTCTTTTTCTTCTATACATGTTCGAACACCCCCCATTTCTAGCCAAAAATTTCCAAACACTTATTGAAACTCAAATGTTTTGGGTCAGGGTTTCATATTACAGCTAAAAAAATCTTAAATGAGTGGGACTCAATGTATGATTATGGTGGCCTCAAAATATGCCATTTCTTATTTTCCCTTAGGCGAAAGACGAGCTCTCAACCTAGTCTTGAATTCATTCTCAGTGATGTTATAATACTCACAAAAACTTTATGTTGAACCCCTTATACAAGTGACATATTTGAAATACTTGCAAGAACATGATTGAATTGATGGATGAAATGAAGTTTGGGAAGGAATATTTGAATTAAACTTTGTGTTCGATAATGGTTTTGTTTGCTTACATAAGATCATGCATAGAACTTATTTAATACTTTGAATTTGAAACGGTTTGACATTGTGGCAATTAAATGTTTGTGGGTATCGTTATAATAAAACCTCCTGAGACTAGACTCGTCCACTAGGGACACCTAGGGATTTGAAAGGCTTCTTGCATATGCTAAATGTAATCATGATGCCTGCGAGATTGAGTTAGGTTACTTACTTTTAATCTCTCCTTTTTGCTCGAGAACTAGCAAAACCTAAGTTTGGGGTTGTTTGATAGGTTAGAATTATATATATTTTTACAACATTTTTCATATGATTTTGAGTATGAGGAAACTTTGCACATTTTATACCACTTTTGGTTATTTTGTAGCTCATGATGTCCTAGAGGAGTAGATTGAAGATTTGGTGAAATAAAGATCATTTTTGCCGTTAAATAAGAAAAAAGTGTTTGGGAACAATCAGACGCTCAATCCTGAACAAAAAAAATAAAATAAAGAGTAGTTTGTGCAAATTCGATCATGAGATTGATCTGTCAACAGGATAGGTTATTTAACTTACCTTTGTTGTAATATCACACAGTTTGCAGCAATAACTTGGTATTTAACTAAAATTTCTCTATGGTTGACTAAGTGGCGGGCTTGCAGAATGGTCAAAGCCATACGCGAACGAAAAAGGATGTTATCCAAACGCATTTTTGAAGTAATTGTAGTAAAACCTGACCTATTGAACTTTTTGGTTTTTCGGCAATACGAACGTATTTAAGTAATTATCATTATGTAAGACCACAATGAAAATGAAATTTTTTCTTTTCTTCTAAACAAACAAGATATTGAGATTTTTACCAATGAGCAATGATTTCTAAGATTGTTTTCAACTCTGGTGAATTGTTCTGGTTCTAGCATGGCTGCTTCCCTTCTTCCAAGAAAGCTTACCACTGGACGATTGAGCCACCTACCCACCCTCACCCAGAAGCTATATCAGCTGCTTCTTTTGGTTAAGGGAGACCCTAGCATCTCTAATGCACACTGGGCAGTCTGATTCTACGCTCTTAAAACAACTGGCCTCTTCTAGTTTTTTTAAAGAAAAGAGGGTACCAGCCCATATTAAAATAATAATAATAATTGAATCAACAAGTAAAACTAAGTATAGAGCGAAAAGCTAACTCATCGCTTCACATTAACATATAAAAGATTGGTGATATATATCACTGGGGAAACTGAAATATTTCTTTTCTAAAATCTAAAAAAAAGAAAGAAATCCGATTACTCATTAGAAATTGTAAAACAAACAAAAGTATATAGATAAATTGAAAGATGAGATAAAGAGATACAAAAAATCTCAGTGAAATGATATATGATTTCAATATATAACATGTAAGGTCTTATGATGTATTTGGAAGCTCCTGTCCAAACGAGCTTTTTATAGTGGTTTAATGTCAAGAGAGTTCCAAAGATGGTAGGACTCCTCCACTATAAATAAGGGTCTCTCTGTGGAACAATGACACTTGAAAACACTAAGAATATTATACAAGTGTGTGTTGAGAGAGATCTGTGAGGAGTTAGTGGTGGTACTTAGGGTGCTGTCCATTTAATTGACATTTCTTGACCCATTGCATTGTAAGAATATTCGTTCAGAGATCCTGTTCAAGTAGTATCTTTGTTTATACTAAAATTCTTCAATGGTTATAGCACGGCCACCTGAAGAAGAGTGGAGGTAAGTGGGATAAATGGTCGATACTACTTGAAGATTCCTTTGTAGATAATAGGTACTGTAACTGATATTCTTGTGATGGGTTTAATAAGCATTTTCTTTTGTGGTTCATATTCTGGACTAGGCTTATCCCTATAGTAATTATACAATTAAGTTCAATGGATTGATTTACATATGCATAAAATTTTTGCTGACGAGAGAGTTTTGTTGGTTAAGCTATATTCTAGGAAAACGGGGATTCTTTTGTTATTTTTCTCGAAAAGGACTATTCATTTTAAAAGACTTCAACGGTGAAAAGCTAGATAGCTCGTAAGAAGTATAGAGAGAGAGAGTAGAGAGAGAATTGTATTATTCAAAACAATATCAGTTCATTAGCGTTGTATTGTTTCATAATCCTAAAGAACTCATTGCAAGATGTATATATCTTTGTCTTATGTGAGTAACGGCTAAGAGTCTTATCATCTGAGCAAGATGTCCAGAGATGGTGACATCTTCCCGTTGGAACCAGTTTGAAAACATAAAGAAAAATAATTGAAACCAACTAAACTAGACTAGAATTGCTAGACTGGAAGCCCAAGACATGACCAATACCAAATAAAAGGGCCTAGTTAATAGAACCAAATAATGGCCTAATTAACCATGGCCCAAGAATCTTCTTCTCTGATCTTAACATTTTCTTCTCTAATCTTAACATCCCCCTGCAAGCTACACATCTTGAATGAGTAGCTTGGAGAGAAATTTGTTGAGACTCGGAATCGAAATTCCTTTAGTAAGAAGATCACCCAGTTGATCACTAGTTTTGGTATACTAAAGACTGATGATTCCTTTCTCCACTTTGTCTCTAGTGAAGTGGTAGTCCAGATCGATGTGCTTGGTCCATTCGTGGAACACCGGGTTGCTCGCAATATGGATGGATGCTTGGTTATCATAGTGGAGCTCTAGCGAAAAAGGTATGTGAATCTCAAGATCTTGAAATAGATTGCACATCCATTGTAATTTTGCTATAGTGACTGGCATTGCCTTGTACTCTGCTTCAGCGGAGGATTCTGAGATAACTTGTTGTTTCTTAGATTTCCATGAAACTAACGAATCTACTATTTAATACAATAGCCAGTAACTAATCTCCGTGTATCAACACATGATGCCCAATCACAATCACAGTATGCTCTTACCTGCAGATTGTTAGTAGCAGGATAGAACAAACCTAGGTTGTATGTGCCCTTAATATACCTGAGCACTCTGTGTACCGCTCTTAAATGTGATTCAATAGGAGTATTCATAGATTGAGCTAATGTATTTACTGGATATGATAAATCAAGTCTCGTAATAGTGAGATACATTAGTTTTCCCACAATTTTCCTATATTCAGTAGGATCTGATAATGGTTCACCAATATGAGCAGACATTTTCATATTGATGTCAATAGGAGAGTTAACTGTTTTAGCATTCATGAATCCAGTGTCAGTAAGAATATCCAATGCATATTTTCTTTGGTTAATTAGGCATCCTTTATGAGATCTAGTGACTTCCATGCCTAGAAAATATTTCATTATACCAAGATCTTTATCTTAACAAATGAACCAATAAAAGTTTTAATTTCTTTGAGCAATTCAATGTCACTACCCCCAATGGCCATATCATCTACATATAGTACTAACATGACTATCTTATCTTCTTTTCTAAAATAAAACAAAGAATAAATTAGCCTTACTTTGTATGAAACCAAATTTGATTAATGCTTCTTTACATTTAGTGTTCCATTGCCTAGAGGCTTGCTTTAAGCCATATAGAGATTTATTTAGTTTGCAAACTAGGCATTTAGAATCCTCATTATATCCTGGAGGAAGTCTCATGTACACTTCGTCATTTAGATCTCCATTAAGAAAAGCATTAAGTACATCAAGATGGTACACATACCAATTCTTAATGCTTGCCAAAGCTAGAAAGATTCTTACAGTAGTAATCTTGATTACTGGAGCAAATGTTTGTGAATAATCATATCCTTTTACTTGAGTATACCAAGGGCAACTAACCTCTCTTTATACCTCTCTACTATACCATTAGGGTTATATTTTATTTTGTAGACCTATTTAGATGCTATTGCTTTCCTCCCTATTGGCAGTTGAACTAAATCCCATGTGTTATTTGCTTGAAGAGCATCCATCTCATTTTTCATGGCTTGAACCCAATTATTGTTTCTCACTACTTCACTAAACTTAGTAGGTTCTGACTGACTATTAATTGCAGCAAGAAAAGCTCTATGAGGTACAGAAAAATGTATCATGTTCACACTTCTACAATAATCCATAAGAGATAAATTAGTACAAGGCAAAGATACAACATTGCATTCATAATCCTACAGATGCTTTGGTGGTTTTCTAATTCTCGTGTTCTGTTTAATTCGATTATGAACTTTATTACTTTCTGTGGAAAAGCTTATATTCTCAAAATCTCTTTATGTTGTGCACTATTAGTATCTTCTAATAGATCATCCTCTAAAACAATTTGTTTAAGAAAAAGGAATATTTCTTCTTTGAATATCACATCCTTACTAGTGAAAATATCTTTGGTTGCTAAATCCATAACCTTATAAACTTTGACTCCAATTTGATATCCAAGAAACACACAGGCTTGAGACTTAGGTTCAAACTTAGATACTAATGGCCTGTTTGTTCTAGCTAGGGAAGAACACCTAAAGGTTTTTAGGTTTGTATAGTCAAACTCTTTCCCAAATAATATGCTATAGGGGGTTTTCTTGTTTACAATATTTGTAGGTAGTCTGTTAAAGAGAAAAGCTGCTATATGAATACAGCGACTCCAAAAGTCCTCTAATAATCCTAAGTGAATTTTGAGAGACCTTGCAACCATTTACTAAATGTTGGTGTTTTCGTTCTATAACAGCATTTTGCTGTGGTGTATATATGCAAGTTTTCTGATGAATTATTCCATGTTTTGCATAAAAGTCATTCATAATAAACTCACTTCCATTATCCATTCTAACACATTTAATCCTTTTCTCAAATTGAGTTAAGACATGATCCACAAAATACTCAATATGTGTCCTAGTTTTAGATTTTCTTTTCATAAAAAAAGCCTAGGTAGTTCTCGAATAATCATCAACCACGGTCAAGAAAAATATAACCTTCAATGGATTCTACATGGATAGGTCCCCATATATCTAGATGAATTAGATAAAAACAATTCTTAGACACAGTAGAACTTAAATGAAAGGGTTTTCTTTTCATCTTACTGAAAGAGCAAATATCACAATCTCCCAAATCATTAATCTTATCAGAAAGCATTCTTGTTACATTAGGAGAAGGGCGGCCTAGTCTATAATGCCAAACCCTAGAAGTTACATTGTTCAAAATATGAGAATCTTCTAATGCTTCCTGGACTCCAAAAGTTCTATTGATTCTAGTATCCATCAAGTATAAGCCATTATGCAAAATCCCCACTCCACTCTTCTTGAATGTGCCTAGATCCTGCATCACACACCTATGAGTTCTAAAATTTAGAACAATGTTATTATCTTTTGTCAATTTACTGACAGAAATTAGGTTGAAAGACAACTTTGGCACACACAAGACATGCTTAAGAATTAGTTTTTCACCAAAGTTCATTGTGCCAATAGCAGTGATAGGTAGTGTGCTCTTATCTGGTAGTGTAACGGTTAAGTCATTAACCAAATTATAAGATTTCAATAAATGCACATCACACACAATATGATCTGTGAGACCACTATCTATTATCCACTTAGAATAATGATGTCTAAGTTGATTACCTCCTGCTCCTACAGATTGATTTACTAATGTTGAGACATGTTCATCATTTTCCATCAATTTGTCATCTGTCACCTCCATTTTCTGGCCATTTGGAGCAGAATTCTCAACTTGATTCACCAGATGTTGCTTTCCCTAAAGAGACCCATTATTTGTTTTTTGCCTCTTATTTTCTGGAAACCCCACCAGCTTGAAGAATTGCTCTACAGTGTAATTGTTCCTTTTGCAATATTTGCAAAATAATTGATCCTTCTAATCTGCAAAGTTTTCTTTATGTGGCTGCTTTTGTCTATTTGTAGCATGATTTTTCTATTGGTTTGGTGCACTGGCATTGTTACCTTGAAAAACCATTGCCATTGAGTCCTATGTGAATTGACCAGACTTAGTCATGTTAGGTTGAGTCTCCTCTTCTTTAATCAATCCGAAGGCTTTGTTGATTTCTGGCAAAGGATCCATCATCCATATCTATCGAGTGAGTCCACGATATGAATCATTCAGCCCCATTAAGAATTGAGTGAGCATCTCCCTCTGATGCTTAACATGAGCCTTGCTATAGCGACATCTTCCTTGTTCATCAAGTTGGTCATATTGCTCCCACAGAGACTCGAGCCTAGTATAATATTCCATGATAGTGGCATTATCTTGTCTGATACAGTATAATTGTCAAGATATCTAAAAAAATCTAGCACCATTAAAAGATGAAAATATATCTTTGATATCCATCCACAAATCATGAGTAGTATCCTTATTTGGCATGCTGACCAGCACTGTTTCTGAAATGTTGTTTGTGATCCAGGTTTGAATGATGCAGTCACAGCTGTTCCAAGCAATGAATTTCTCATCTTCTTCACTTGGCATTTTTAGAGTTCCATCAATAAATCCCACCTTGTTCCGAGTCTTCAAAGCCTTGAAGGTACACTGACTCCACATGGTATAATTTTCTCCCGTTAATTTGAAAGTAATCAAAGTACTTGTGGTGAGATCTCCTAGAAGAATTGTGTAGGGTGAAATTCAACGAGTGCTTTATGAAACAGTGCCTCTTGTGACAACTTGATTCACTGCTCCTCCATTGTGTGCTAATGCTGGATTCGTGTTATATACTCCATCTGTTGGAGTCATGTTGACAGCAGATCGTGTATTAACCATCAAAGTGCTCCGATACCGTGAAAAAGCTAGATAGCTCATAAGAAATAGAGAGAGAGAGAGAGAGAGAGAGAGTTGTATTATTCAAAACAATATCAGTTTATCAGCAATGTATTGTTTCATAATCCTAAAAAACTCATTACAAGATGTATATATTTATCTTATGTGAGTAACGGTTAAGAGTCTCATCATTCGAACAAGATGTGCAGAGATGATGATATCTTCGCGTTGGAACCAGTTTGAAAACATAAAGAAGAAGAACTGAAACCAACTGGATTGGACTGGAAGCCCAAGACATGACCAATACCAAATAAAAGGGCCTAGTTAATAGAACCAAATAATGGCCTAATTAACCATGGCCCAAATGGCCCAAGAATCTTCTTCTCTGATCTTAACATCTTCTCTAATATTAGCAAACAGGTAAAAACAAGAAATAGGTCAATTCACCCACTTTTTGCTCAGTTTCTTGTGGAATCAAATTCTCATCAATACGAGTGAAGGGAATAGCCCCCTGACCTCTACTTTCCATATGAAGGACACGACGAGCATAAATACCAAGTTTCACTTCTATTCTAAGGGATTGAATAACTTTCATAGAGAATCCAAGGAAGATACGATGATTTTTCCAAGAAATCTCGGTGAAAAATACACACAATTCTTTCCTTTCTATCGAATAGATCGTAACCAACCCATATTTCAGAAAAATTGTGCACCACAGATAGGAGCCAATAAAGAGACCTGCAATCCCATAGAAAGACATCACGATCCCTTGCGGAAGAAATTTTTTTTTGCAGGGAGGGGAATAAAGAAATCAAATTCAGGCCAAGATAACTAGAAATTCCAACCAATAAGTGGTACACCCAATGAACCTAAAGAAAGGACAAAGGCCCAACATAAATTACTTGTTTTTCGAGACCCTACTATAAATTCTATCCATATACGTTTTTGAACGACAACTCATACTAGGTGTTGTTGTATTTTATTGGAATTTGGAGAATAACCAAAATTATTTTGACTTACTTTTTTAATTTCACAAGTAACTTTCATCAACCAGTAGTATTCTGAAGTGAACCCTTCCGAATATTTCATTGAATTGCTTCCATAAAAATTATTATTCAGATTATGACTCGTAATATTTGAAATGCCTCAACCAAACAAAATAAAAAGAAGATTTTACTTAGAGGAAAGGGCCAAACATACATTTTAGGAAAAAAATCTATTAGATCTCTTTCCTTTTTCCTTTTTTTTACAATTCTCTAACTGTCGTAATCTTTTTTGCTATTTGTTCTTGCAGAACTTTTGAGAATGATAAAGTTAATCAAATGACTCAAGCTTCTTATGAAGGTCACTAGATACGCGATGTGTATCAATCGATGAAGTCTGATGATCAAAAGGGGTGGATTCTACCGTGCTTCAATTAAGAAGACTTTGAAAGAATGTCTAAACTTAAATCTACTTAAGGAGATGAAAATGACTTAAAATAAATGTTGGTTTGTAAAACCCTCATATATGACAATTGTGTGATGAGATAATTAAATGTTGGTGAAGTAACCTTAGATAAGCTACTTCATAATAGGTTTATGAGTGATGTGTACCGTTATGTGTGTAATTGCATGTGTTTTGCATGGCAGCTATGTGCTTAGCTTGGCCTGTACTATTACGTGTGTTATTGCATGTGTTTTGCATGGCAGTTACGTGCTTTGTTTGGCTTGTGATTAGACAATTATCACATGTGAATTTTTAAGATGATAATGTCATGGTTTTAAATGATAAAATCAAGATCTTTAATGGTAATGGCATGGAAATCATTATGCCGTGTATAGTGGAGTCATACAACTTGGTGGGTAAGTGGTTAACACCTGAAGATAATCATTTACTATTTGTTAGAATATTTGTTTCTTTATCATGTGTAATTTAAGGGGATAATATTCAAGTCCTATCAAGATAGTGGAGACTTATCAAGACGTGAATGAGGCCTTACAACAGCTACGATCATCAAAGGAGAAAGGTTATAGGCCATTTATTTTTGCTTGTTTTTGCCTTAAATTTTCTCATATTTTAGATATCTCTTGGTGTGAGACTTTGAGTGATAGTGTGAATATAGAATTGTAGTGAGATTATTTTGTTATTGTTGATGACTATATGAAGACGTGTGTAGTTCGTTGATGTGAAGTCTTTTGGGGATTCCAAAAGCAAGCTCTACCTTGTTGGGTTGAGTGAAGTTGAAACAAACACAGAATGGGTTGTACGAGCAATGTCTTTAGGTCAAGATATAGTTGTACTCTTGATTCTTGATTAGTGAATTGTTTCTCCAAATTGGTGGCTCATAAACTCGAGATTTTTTTTCAGGTTGAGTTTTCCTCGTAAAATTCTTGGTATTGTTTCTTTAATTTTCCGCATTTTAGTTTCCATATTTATTGGCTAACATTCTTGATGAGATATACCAACTTTCACTAAACTAGTATAAAAACAAACTACAATAGGAATGAAAAAGAGAAGCGAATAAATTGCTTCTCTTTATTCACTCTAACCCTTCAATAGAGAAGCCCTGTTCCCCTTCCCAAATGTTGTCACTAGTTAGGGTTTTAAAAATCTACAGTATGTCATTTCTCTTCGAATTCGAAAATCCGAGATTGGAAATGATGTCCTTTCATTGATTTCTCCTAAATTGCATTGATTTGTCTGTTGGATTTCATTTCAATTAGAATTTGGTTATTCGCCATGTACGACGATGCCCGCTAAGCATCCATGGCTGAATAGTTAAAGCGCCCAACTCATAATTGGCCAATTCGTAGGTTCAATTCCTACTGGATGCATGCTAATGGGACCCTCCAATAAGTCTCTTGTAATTGGTGTGGTATATCATATCGTAACATATGAATCAATAGTAAGAACTAGCATTCTTATTCAGACTAGAACTCGTAGGGAAGAAAAGAGATTTATGGATGGAATCAAATATGTAGTATTTATAGACAAAAGTATTCAGTTATTGGGGAAAAATCAATATACTTTTAATGTCCAATCAGGATTGATCAGGATAATTATCCTCTCCACTAGTCAACAGACACGTGGCAGAGCAGTCAGCGACATTGAAGGTTTGACTCTACTTTCCATTGCTCGGTATCGAGATATGAAGTTGCTCTTCTCATTGCCCATCTTTCGGAACAGTAACTCCTCCTGGTAAAATAGTAATTCCTTCATTTGGCAAGGTATTATTCACCACCACTCGAATTCTATTAATGGAAACCACCTTCACTATATAAAGGGGTCACCCCACAAGTAAAAAGGGAGAACTTTTTCACTAAAACACTATTTACACATTTCCCTAGAACACCGAGCTGTGTTCTTCGGAGAGTCAATCTGTGCTCGCCTCTGACTTAAGCATCGGAGTGCCTACGCCCGAGAACACTCTTTAGCGGGCCTCTAGCTTACGTTTGTTCATTTCTACAGGACAACCCCCACCGAGAAGACTGTCTAGACGAAGAGAAAGATCATCAAGCCGAGGAAGCCTTTGTTCGGACCTATACTGATACGTTTTTGTACTTTACAAGTTTGAGATGTTATCAGATTGGTGTCGTCTGTGGGAAAGATTTTTCCATAACAAAAAAATATGGTTCGAACTAGAGCTTTACAAGGAGAAGGCCAACAGGCTCCAGCAGCCACTATTAACGCCGAGCAACAACCCCAACCACTGGGTGCAGGATCAAATCGTCCAGTTGTTGCAACAGATGAATGTCTTCGCACAACGGTTGGACATGATTCAAGAGGCATAGGGCCATCAACCTGTCCAAAACGAGAACATTTTTCAGGAGACGAGAAATGAACATTCTCATTCAGACGAGTCAAGAAATCCCGATCTTCTAGGAACCTCGGTGACCACTGCTCGGAGGCCTCAACCCACTCATACTTACGAAGGAGACAACAAGTTCATCGAGGAGGTAGTGGACCGAAAAATAGCTACTTTGCAAGGACGCCCTTTTTTGGATACAATGGATTGGGATAGGAACTTAACTCCATTGACAGCTGAGGTGCAACGTGCTAGGGTACCAGCGAGTTTTAAGGTCTCCAGCGTGGAAAACTACAACGGGATGGGAGATCCCTAAACCATGTCATCGGTTTCCAAACCATGATGGAGTTCCAGCGAGCATCTCAGGAAGCTTGCTGCAAGATCTTCCCATCTCTCTTATCGGTGTAGCAAGACGATGGTTTAGAGCTCTCCCACAGGGTTCTATTCATAGCTTTGACGACCTCACCAACAGGTTCGTGCTCATTTCGCGAGCTCAAGACCAGTCAAAAAGACCAATGCGACATTGCTGACTATCCGATAAAAGCCTCATGAGAGCTTAAGATAATTTGTGACCCGATTCAACAATGACTATTTAGAGATACCAAACCTCCAACCGATCATAGCCATTATAGCCTTCACCACCGGAGTTCGTCACACAACACTGAAGCAGTCCTTATCCAATAAGCACCCGAAGAGCATTCCTGAGTGCTCTCGAGGGTTGAAAAGTACATTACGGCGGATGAAATCATGGCAGAACCACACATGACAGAACAATCCTCTGAAAGATCCCCTCCGAGAAGAAGAAATGATTATGGTCGACCAAACGAGAAAATAGCAGAGGAAAAAGGTCGTCCTCTCGAAAAGACGAACGACCGAAGCAAATGGCCTCCAAAGATGAAGTCAACTCCAAAGAGTACTGAATGAGATACAGGTTCGTGACATCGTCAAATGGCCTCCGAAGATGAAGTCAACTCCTGGAAGGAAAGAAAGTGATAAGTATTGCAAATTCCATCAGGGTCCCGGACACGACACCAATGAATGTCGTCATCTGAAGGAGGAAATAGAAAATCTAATTCAAAGAGGATACCTCAAAAATTTCACCTGCTCGGCAGGGGACAATGGGAGCGCAGCAGATGTTCTTTTCTACCATGCCTTCAAACAAATGAACCTCCCAAGAAAGAGCCTGAAGAAGTTTTCCTCACCCCTATACGGTTTCACGGGAGAGCAAGTCGTCCCTGTCGGGATGATCAATCTACCCATAACCTTAGGGGACTATCCGAGGTCAAAACTATTCATGGTGGAGCTTCTGGTCATGGACGTGAAGACCCCTTACAATGCATTGATTGGCCGACCACTACTTCACAAAGTCCGAGTGGTTGTTTCCACCTATTATTTAAAGATGAAATTCCCCACTGACCGAGGAATAGGTGAAGTTCAGGGTGACCAGAAGCTCGCCCGTCAGATCTATGTTACAGACCTAAAAGAGAAGAAAAAGCCAGTCTCAGTCCTAGAATTGTAGGATGATCACAATACCAAACGACGAAGCCCTACCCCGCCGAACAGCTCATCACCATTTTCGTCGAGTAGGGGACGAAGAAGAGATTGTACTACGGCTCCGAGCTTGGTCAAGACTTGAGCAAAAGCTTGACAAGTCTTCTCCGAGAAAACATCAGCACATTAGCATGGAGTGCAGACGAGATGCCTGGTATCAGCGCTGATGTTATCACCCACCATCTTAGCATAAAACCTGGCAGCCGACCAGTAAAACAAAAGAAGAGAAATTTTGCACATGATAGGCAAGAGGTCATCAAAACGGAGGTCAACAAGCTTTTGGATGTCGAATTTGTTCGAGAAGTACAATACTTAGAATGGCTCTCTAATGTTGTTATGGTAGCGAAACATAATGGTAAGTGGCATATGTGTGTCGACTTCACCGACCTCAACAAGGCCTGCCCGAAGGATAGCTACCCACTGCCAAAGATAGACCAATTGGTAGACGCAACTTCGGAAAGGGGTCTCCTCAGTTTCCTCGATGCCTATTCAGGTTATCATCAGATCCAAATGCATCAAGCTGATGAGGAACAAACCTCGTTTATTACTCCTGAAGGTACGTACTGCTATCAAGTTATGCCTTTTGGGCTGAAGAACGCAGGAGCCATCACCAATGCTCGGCAAGACGACGGAGGCGTACGTGGATGATATAGTTGTTAAAAGCAAGAAACCCGAGGATCATTTCGGCGACTTGCAAGAAGTATTTAATGTCTTGAACAAGTTTAGCATGAAGCTTAACCCGGAGAAATGTGCGTTTGGCATTTCATCGGGTAAGTTCCTTGGTTTTCTCATCTCCAAACGAGGAATAGAGGTAAACACTGAAAAAGTATTGGCAATAATCAATATGCAAACCCCGAGGAACAAGAAGAAGGTTCAACAGCTCACTAGGAGAACTGCAGCTTTAAGCCATTTTCTCGCCAGATCAGGAGATCGGTGCAAACATTTCTTTAACGCGCTCAAACAAATGACAAATTTTCAGTGAACTGAAGATTGTCAAGAAGCTTTTGAGGAATTAAAGTCTTACCTTAGCCAGCCTCCTCTACTCACTTCTCTGAAAGAGGGAGAACCGTTATTCCTTTATCTAGCCACTATTGAGCACGCAGTGAGTACAGTGCTCATAAGCGAGGACGAGGATAAAATCCAGAAGCCAATATACTACACCAGTAAAGTCCTCACTGAGACTGAGAAGAGATACACCAGGGCAGAGAAGTTGACCTTGGCACTGGTAACTGCGGCTAGGAAGTTGCGACCCTACTTTCAAGCTCATACGATTACTGTTTTGACTAACCAACCTCTCAAGAGCATACTCCAGAAACCGGATACGTCGGGAAGGCTCATTAGATGGTCAATCGAACTTAGCGAGTTTGATATCCACTATGAGCCGAAGAAAGCCATCAAAGCTCAAGCCCTAGCAGACTTTATCACTGAGTGCCAACATCCCCCAGCGGAAGAGGCACGGCATGACCTATGGGAGCTCTTTGTCGATGGTTCTTCAAATAAGGATGGGAGTGGAGCAGAAATTCTGCTTCTCGGGCCGGGGCGCTTGAGTACTGAATACGATCTCCGTTTCCAATTCAAAGCTTCCAACAACGAGGCCGAGTACAAAGAGCTCCTAGCCGGGTTAAAGTTGGCAATTGAACTAGAGGTTTGCAATCTGGTGGTTAACAGCGAGTCGTTATTCCGAGCAGTCTCCCTCAGAGAATCTCCTTATTTGGACTCTCTTGTTGTGGTAACGAGCTGTGCTTTGCTTGTAAGCTATAGTCATGATCCGAGCAGATTGCGAACCTCTAGTTCAACTGCCAACTTTAACCCAGCTAGGAGCGCTTCGTACTCGGCCTCGTTGTTGGAAGCTTTGAATTGGAAACGGAGAGCGTATTCAGTAATCAAGCCACTCGGCCCGAGAAGCAGAGTTCCTGCTCCACTCCCATCCTTGTTTGAGGAACCATCGACAAAGAGCTCCCATAGGTCATGTGGTGCCTCTTCCCCTAGGGGATGTTGGCACTCAGTGATAAAGTCTGCTAGGGCTTGAGCTTTGATGGCTTTCTTCGGCTCATAGTGGATATCAAACTCGCTAAGTTTGATTGACCATTTAATGAACCTTCCCGACGTATATGGTTTCTGGAGTATGCTCTTGAGAGGTTGGTCGGTCAAAACTGTAACCGTATGAGCTTGAAAGTAGGATCACAACTTCCTAGCCACAATTACCAGTGCCAAGGCCAACTTCTCTGCCATGGTGTATCTCTTCTCAGTCTCAGTGAGGACTTTACTGGTGTAGTATATTGGCTTCTGGATTTTATCCTCGTCCTCGCTTATGAGCACTGCACTCACTGTGTGCTCAGTAGTGGCTAGATAAAGGAATAACGGTTCTCCCTCTTTCGGAGAAGTGAGTAGAGGAGGCTAGCTAAGGTAAGACTTTAATTCCTCGAAAGCTTCTTGATAATCTTCAGTCCACTGAAAATTTGTCGTTTGCTTGAGCGCGTTAAAGAAATGTTTGCACCGATCTCCTGATCTGACGAGGAAACGGCTTAAAGCTGCAGTTCTTCGAGTGAGCTGTTGAACCTCCTTCTTGTTCCTCGGGGCTTGCATATTGATTATTGCCAATAATTTTTCAGGGTCTACCTCTATTCCTCATTTGGAGATGAGGAAACCGAGGAACTTACCCGATGAAACGCCAAACGCACATTTCTCCGGGTTAAGCTTCATGCTAAACTTTTTCAAGACATTAAATACTTCCTATAAGTCACCCAAGTGATCCTCGGGTTTCTTGCTTTTAAGAACTATATCATCCACGTACGCCTCGACCGTCTTGCCGAGCATTGGGGAGAATATTTTGTTAACGAGTCGTTGGTAGGTGGCTTCTGCTTTCTTCATCCCAAAAGGCATAACTTGATAGCAGTACGTACCTTCAGGAGTAACAAACGAGGTGTGTTCCTCATCAGCTTGATGCATTTGGATCTGATGATAACCTGAATATGCATCAAGGAAATTGAGGAGACCCTTTCTCAAAGTTACGTCTACCAATTGGTCTATCTTTGGCAGTGGGTAGCTGTCCTTCGGGCAGGCCTTGTTGAGGTCGGTGAAGTCGACACACATACGCCACTTACCATTCTGTTTCGCTACCATAACAACATTAGAGAGCCATTCTGAGTATTGTACTTCTCGAACGAATTTGACATCCAAAAGCTTGTTGACCTTCGTTTTGATGGCCTATTGCCTATCCTGTGCAAAATTTCTCTTCTTTTGTTTTACTGGTCGGCTGCCAGGTTTTATGCTAAGATGGTGGGTGATAACATCAGCGTTGATACTAGGCATCTCGTCTGCACTCCATGCGAATGTGTTGATGTTTTCTCGGAGAAGACTTGTCAAGCTTTCGCTCAAGTCTTGACCAAGCTCGGAGCCATAGTACAATCTCTTCTCCGTCCCCCGCTCGACGGAAATGGTGATGAGCTGTTCGGCGGGGGAGGGCTTCGAGGTTTGGTTGTTGTGATCATCCAACAATTCTAGGACTGAGAGTGACTTTTTCTTCTCTTTTAGGTCTGTAACATACATCTGACGGGCGAGCTTCTGGTCACCCTGAACTTCACCTATTCCTCGATCAGTGGGGAATTTCATCTTTAAATAATAGGTTGAAACAACCGCTCGGGCTTTGTGAAGTAGTGGTCGGCCAATCAATGCATTGTAAGGGGCCTTCACGTCCACGACCAGAAGCTCCACCATGAATAGTTTTGACCTCGGATTGTCCCCTAAGGTTATGGGTAGATTGATCATCCCGACAGGGACTACTTGCTTTCCCGTGAAACCGTATAGGGGTGAGGAAAACTTCTTCAGGCTCTCCCTCAGGAGGTTCATTTGTTTGAAGGCATTGTAGAAAAGAACATCTGCTGCGCTCGCATTGTCGACCAGGATCTTCTTCACCGTGTAATTGGTGATGAATGCTTCAATGACTAAGGCATCATCATGTGGCATCGATGGTGGGTGTAGCATAATCACGGAGAGATCTCTGCGGCTCTCCTTCTTCAGCCATTGCTTGTTGTGGCTGATTAGGCACTTGAACTTTGTCTCTTAGATTTCTTCTATACGTACGCTCGATCTCAGGATCGTAAGGAACTATTTCCAGCGTGCGACTATGGTGCATCAACAATCTGAGAGTGCCTTCAAAAGTAAAATATATATATATATAATAATTATTAAACGCGTCCAAAATAAATAAATGCAAAAAATTAACACTATGCTAAGATTAGCTATTGCCTCCCCGGCAACGGCGCCAAAAACTGGTTGTGTAATTTCTTAAAATGAAGAATATACTACGCAAGTGCACGTATCAACAAGTAGTATAGAAAATGAGAGAGTGTCGAACCCACAGGGAGGTAAAACTAAACGTTGGCACGACGTTAATGGAACAAATTAATTAAACTGAACAATGATTAACAATTTAGATTTCTTGTTGTCTCTTTTATATATGTATAAAACAGTGAATTTAATTAAAACTTTGGCAAATTGGTACTTATGAATCAACTATGAGAAAAGCCTAGGGCACCCAATTTCCCCCAAATCATCTCCTAAACTCATCATGCCATTCCATTAACTAACAACCCATTGTAATATGCCAACGAGGAAATAAATTATTCATCTACTTCTTCCGAAAATAAGAGAACCTATCATTCTTAATCCATCAACTATATGCCCATGTTGATAAATTAAAGAACAATGCATTAAGTACTTTCCTCCATTATTTGCACATACCCTATTGGTATATTCCTATCCAAGAGAGAAAACTAATTATCTATCAAATAGAAAATCAGAATATATGTCATCCAATTTATTGGCTAAACCTTCAATCCATATTCCTAGTTCACAAAGGTTTTCCAAGAATCCTTCTAGTGTTGCTCAATCACAAGAAAGCATTAAGCACAAATTAAATGAACACATCACATATGGGTATTAATCAACTTCACAGCAATCAAAATTCAAGCATGGATTTGGGTTCCATTGGAACCCCAGCAAACAAGTTAGTTCATCATCAAGCTGAAACAAAGCATCATCTCCATGAATAAATCCATATCACGACAGCTACAAGAGTTTAAAATAGAGAGAAATATCAAATTAGGTTGAATCCTTCCTCTGCAGCTCCCCTGTGACAGCTGCTCTTCTCTTCCGACAATAGCTGCTACCTAATTAAATCTGCCCAAGCTGCACACTCTTTTCTGCCAATCGCAACACCCAATTGTTCCTCTTCTTTTTCTGGTTCTTCTATCTCACTCTTCTGGGCTACGCCAATCTCCTATGGTCTTCCCCTCTGCAGCACAATCCTCATTAGGTCAAATATCATTTTCATGTAGAATGACCAAATTGCCCCTCTATAGCTTTCAAATTCCAAGCCTACCCTTAAGCACTGCTGCATTCTCTTCCCAGATTTTATAGTCCTCAAAGATGACCATTTTACAATGTCTTAAAGCCAGAATTTGAAACATCATAAAACACAATAGTTGTAGCCCTTCCTCTTAGCTTTCCAACTAATCATAAAGCATAATTTTCTGGGCAGTAGAACAAATGTTACGTAGACAACAGTTAAGGATACTCAGTTAATAAACCCTAAATTCTGCAACTCTTCTAGTTGCATCATCAATTCCTTCAACTCCGCAAGAGCCATCCGATAAGGAGAAATCGAAATCGGTTTCACGTTCGGATGCAACTCAATGGCAAAATCTATTTCTCTCTTTGGAGGCAATCCCGGTAACTCTTCTGGAAACACATCCATAAACTCTTCGACTACCCGAATCGGTGTTGCGACATCACCCCTAGGTGCTGATGTCACCAAACTCGCCATCCCATAATCCTGGTATAAAGGATTCTCTAAGAAAAGAGGACAAAGAATCCCCTTCGATCCCTTCAACCGTATCACCCCACCCTCGGGTATTCTAAGAGTAATTTTTCTCTCCCAAAAATCTAGCAACCCATGGTGCTTTGTCAACCAATCTGCTCCAAGGATTACATCGAAATCCTTGAAGTCCATCGCATAAAAATCGGCCTTCAAGACCACTTCCCCAAATCGACACTCATACCCAAATGCTATCCCTTCTAAAGGAGTAAAATACGCAATGGTGAAGACACTGTAAACATACGCCTTATCGGCGAAATTTCCAACCCTAAGGAATGTGCCAGGGCACTAGTAATGAATGATGTTGTAGCTCCCGAATCAAACAACACCCTAGCCCAACAGTTTGAAATAAGGAAAGTACCTCCAATGAAGTTGGGATGTTCAGGAGCCTCCTGATGTCCCAATGCAAATGCCCGGGTTTGTGTTTGAGCGGTTGTAGCTGCGGAGTCTGCCTAGATCCGCCTCGTCCTCTCCCCCCTGATGGAAGAGTGGAGGGAAGAGTTGGAGCAACTGCAGAAGATGGTATTCCGGGTGCATGATATTGATCTGAACTTTTGCCACCCTGAGGACATTCATTCCTCTTATGGCCCGCCACACCACATCCGAAACACACAATCCCCTTTACCGGACACTGATCTTTCTTGTGCCCCTCCTTTCCGCACTTGAAACATGCAAATCTGCCACCTCGTGGCCTCTGTCCCTAGTCTCTACCACCTCTCTGGCCTCCCTGAGTCTGAGGTTCTATCTTTTGCCTCTTCTAACGACTACAACTTCCTCCACTAGAAGCTGGGGTCTTTTGACCCTTCTGAATGTCCCAGTACTGACGAGAGTTGCGCTCTCCCCGCTCTATCTTAATAGCCAAATCCACTGCCTTGTCATATGACATCACTCCTAAAGGTATCATCAACCTCGCAATGGTAGGAATCATCCCATCTCGGTATCTCTCCGTCTTGCTTCAATCATTCGGAGCAAACTTTTTGCCAAACCTATAGAGTTCCTCATACCTCTTGGTATATTGTGTCACCGTCATATCAGGAGTTTGCACTAACTCCATATACTACCTAGCCTTGTCAGATTGGAAACTCTCTGGCACGAATCGTTGCACGAACAACATCTCAAATGAAGTCCAAGTCAAGTCATTCTTCCTCTGGTCTAGTGAATCCCACCAGTCATGTGCTGCTCCTTTTAGGTAATAAAAGATCAGCTTCATCCTTCGGTCTTCTGGTAGAGCTAGAGATTCAAATCTCTTGCTCATTTGCCTTAGCCATTCCCCGGCTTCGTACCCTTCTCCCTCGCCATCAAACACTGGAGGACTAGTCCTCCTCAACTGATCGACCTCATAAATCTCTCGTCCAGGTCTAACACCATCTCCGGTACTAGCCCCGGAACCCTGTCCCTCACTTCGGACCTCTGGTGCTCTCACCACTTGCGCCTGAGTCTTCACCTGTATAACTTGAACTAAGTTCATCACGATTCCAGTCAAAGCTTCTAAGGTCACAAGCTGCCCCACAGTACTGGTAGGAGCAACCTGTACCTCCGGTAATACTGGCTCTAAAGTCCTTCCTGGATCTTCCACCTCAACTATTTCCTCCACTCCCTCGTTGGTGTCATTCACCGGCACCGAGTTCTGAGTGTTAGGAGTGCGCCTAGTTGCACGCGCCACTCCTCTACCATGGCCCCTACCACGGCCCCTAGGTCTTCCTCGCCTGCCCCCATCTCCCGGAGTTACCGCAGCGCTAGTAGATCGAGTCTCTCTACGAGTATCCATCTGTGCCACAACAGATAAGACACTTAACATGATTTAATTAATAGAGTATTTAAGGGATAAGAAAACGTACCGGATCAGTAGAGGTCATGACATGGCCTGGAGACTTACTAACACATATCTAGGACCCAACCCCAGATTCTACGTAGAGCTAACCTTCTCCTCTGATACCAAGCTGTGACGCCCCGACCCAAATGCCAAGCACTGAGTCAGGAGCGCCACTTTAGACATGTACCTCGTCACTATGGACCTTACCACACGCCATCCTAACCCCGAATTCTAACAAAAATCCGACAGCACCTCCTCGTATATCGGAGGGTGCTAACCTGGAGTCACATCTCACTTAACACATGAAAGATAATCAATAATAATCAGAGAAGTTCCGCAGCCTATCAGGGCCTCTATCCATCTCTCCACATTCACACACTAGGCAGGGCCTCAGGCCTCCTTATCACATGCAATCAATAAACAAAACATATTCATATCAATAATATCATCAAAGACTATCAAAGTCTATCAATCCGGACCCAAGGTCCACTATCCAGGTACGGAAGTCTTGATCACACGGCATACCTCCCGACCATCCATCCAACATACCGAAAAGGTATTTAAGCAACATAATAGTCAACCAATAAAAGTACTATATATACTTAATTCATAACCAAGGTTCTCAAACAACCAAATACATATCCTAGTGCTCCTAGGGTGGCCTTCCATGTCACGCCGCCTCCTACTGATCCGCAGCCTGGTTTTCAGCACCATTCTCACCTGAAGGATACAGAAAAGAAATAGGGTGAGCAGGAGGCTCAATAGGGAAAATAAAATGAATCATAAGAACGTAAAGGCTGAATATTGAAACAAGCTCAGTGCAGCAACATGTCATCCTAAAATGTCACAACAATGTATAACCTCGGGCTACACCCTATAACGCCTGGCACTAGGCAACGAATATTCCGGAAAACCATCGAAAACCTTGCACTTTGCCCTGGAACGACTATAGGTGCACCTACACAATGGAAATCCCGATTCCGGCAACGACGTGCCCCTTCGGTATCCAACATCATCACAAAAGTATAACCTAAAGATACTACGAGTCCATACTCGTAGACCCGATGCATCTAAAATTCATGTCCAATAATGCCATTCAAAAGAAGTTCATATATATAACAATCCTATATATATATACATAACTACGTGATGCATGAACGAGGATTATCATACCCAATAGATGATTGAGCATTCAAAGGTTATGCACTTCATCAATAATCAACAATAAGGTTCGTTCTTCCTAAGGAACAATTTAGGCAAGAACACAAATAATAAAGACCAATGAAGAATTTCAACCGTTTTTTAGAGAAAAACAATACGATAGAAAATGGGGTAAAAATCCCTACCACTTGTCGAGCAATTTACCACAAAATCCACAATTACTTTCCTAGGGTTCCGATTTCGCAAACCTAACAATGTGGCGAAACCGAACCCATTCACACATCAATAAACAACCAACAACTCATATAAACATCAATTAAATCAATAAATTCGAAATTACTCTCCTTCTCTCTCTAGAAATTTCTCCAAAATCCTCCAAACTCAACCCTAGCTCAACTCTACTCCAAATCACAAACCAATCTACATATACATCCAAAATCAACATATAATCAACATATCTAAAGCATAGAACTCATCTCTTCAAGAATCTAGCAAATCTAGAAAAACCTAGAAATTACAAAAAACTATGAAAAACTTACCAAATCTCCAAACCCAAGCTTGAATCTTCCTTGTTTGGCTTCAAGGATCATCAATCCACAATCTCCAAGCCAATATCTTGCCAAAATCACCTTATCTCTCTTATTTTCTCTCTCTTTCTCTCTCTTTCTCTCTCTAGTCGGGCTTCCCCAAAGTGAGTTATGCCCAGAAATGTCTAACTCTGGTATATAAAACCTGTTTTCTCGACAGCCGTCCGGACGGATTACTGTTCCCGTAACCCACTGCCCTCACTCTAGGCATATCCGTCCGGACGCCCAATTATCCGTCCGGACGGATTACTGTTCCCGTAACCCACTGCCCTCACTCTAGGCATATCCGTCCAGACGCCCAATTATCCGTCCGGATGGATTATTGTTCATAGAACCCAGTTTTTTCTCAAATTTATTTTCCGGCTCGGTCTAAGCTTCGATTTGATATATTATGGGCCCGAAACGGACATGTACACTAAAAGTTATGACCCATTTACCGAACCAAACTCAAAACTATTTTGCCATGATTTCGTACCTCACGGATCATCCGTAAATTGACTCAAAACTAAATTTTTGGGTCGGGGTTTCACATATCATGTCAATCACACAACAAGTCAATCCTCTTCTGGTCTCAAATACATAGGACATTGTAACCTAACTCACAATGCATATCACACCAAAGAGGATTAATTACTTTCATGGTCGTCACCACACCCACCCAAGATCAAGGCACGGTCTAGCATCGGCTCATTGACATCTCTTTGGGTTGCCTCACATGAAAGTCATTTGATCCCGCTCCAATTCCTTGGCACCCGACCATCTTTTTATATGACTATCAATCAACCTAAAGGGCGTCACGAGCCCATACTACATATATATATTGCATAATATGTATATAAGCATCCTACATATATAAATCTCTACAAGATGTATGTATCAAGAGTAACCCATACTCAATATGTGACCAAATATGTATAAGGCTTGCAATAACAACCAATTACCGAATAATTGGTAACACCATATACGGGGTTGTTCTCCCTTAGGCACAATTAAGGCGTTAACAAGTAAAGGTAACCAATGAGGAATTGAACCGCTCTTTAGGGATCGAAATCAAGTATAAACAAGAATTGGGTAAGAAATCCCCGACCTCATTATCCAAGCAAAAGCTTACCAACTCAAATTTCAAAGCAGGGGTTTCAACCACCTTTTTTCCCAACCTACCGATTCCAACAAATCAAACCCATATAATAAAGTCAATAACATCCATATACCATAACAACATTAATTTAGTCACAAATCATGAGACACTGACCTTCTCTCTCTAGGATTTCCACAAATCCTCCAAACTCCACCCAAATTCGAAACTCAACCTAAACCAATGATCAAACCAAGTTAAACAACCATAAATAAGCCTACAATAAACATATCTAAGCCATTCGTTCCAACTCTTAAAGGATTAGACAAGATCTACAAAAACCCTAGATTTTTACCAAACTAGAAAAACTTACTTGATTCTTGGAAACCTTCTTGAAACCTACTTGAATCTTCAATCTAGGCCTTAATAATCTATAATCTCCCAAGAATCTCTCTTTCTCTCTCTACTTTTCTCCCTCTCTCTCACTACCATCGTGCTTCACCAAGTAAAATACAATTTTTGGTCACATATAACCATTTAACAGCTCGGGGTGCGCCTAGGCATGTAGGAGTTGTGCCTAGGCGCAACTAGTCTCCAGTTTCTTTGATGACTACTGGACGAGGCACTCCTGGGTGAACTTTTGCACATGCTTAGGCATGTAGAAAATCTTACCTAGGCGCCACTTTCCTTTCATATTTTCAACTCCAGCTTGGTCTAAGCTTCGATTTGTTATATTATGGACCCAAAATAGACATCTGTGTGAAAAGTTATGATGCATTTAGTGAACTTTGTTAAAAAATAACTTTTTGTCATCCCATGCGATATAGGTGAATCGTAATCTATTCGAATCAATTTTTAATAATTTACTACTCAAAATTTAATCGGAACATAATATTTTTTAGTCAGGGTTTCACATCCCTTCCCCCTTAAAAAAATTTCATCACCGAAATTTAAACTATTGTACCTGAACTCTAAAACAACTCGGGTACTTCTCCTTTATTTTCAACTCTATCTCAAAAGTCGTTTCTCCTACCCATAGTACTTCCTCATCGATGGTGTGACACAAAAACTTAGGACTTTGTCCACTGTATATTATCATCTGTACATCACTGACCAATTTTGACCCAACCTCAATCATAAAATCCACAAGGAATTCATTCTACTCAAGTGATCTCTTGATCAACATTCACTGTATTAATACGTGCAAATCTAACAATCACGTAACTCCAATCAAAAATTTATTTACCACTATTCTTCTATATATATAAATATATATATATATACACACACACACGATTTACATTATTACTCATATACTCAAGACGCCACCTCACTACAAGGTCATTGATTATAACTTACGGCTCACTTACATTAGCCTAATTGGAAAATTCCATAAGTATTCGTCACCCATTAAAGGATCAAGCGCTATTGACAAATTCTCATAGCACTCCCAAGCTCAAATTTCTATCCACAATTTTTGAAAGAAACGCCTAATCAAACAATGCTCTTATCCAACAACCAATAGTCAAGAGAATACCTTGTATGATGTTTGGGTTTTCAGGAATCTCCTAATTTCCCAATGAAAAGGCACTTCCATGAGTTTGTGCCTGTTGTGCACCTCTACCACCCTATGGGCATTGATTCTTCTTATGGCCGATCTTGCCACACCCATAGCACTTTGGCCCTGTAGTTGTGCACTGATTCTTCTTATGGCCCTTAAGACCACACCCATAACAAACTACTTTGCCACCTTGTGGCTTTTGATCCTTAGCTATAACCTCCCTTCGTATATACAAATCGGTCCTCTATCGCTTGTTAATACTTCGACCACCATCACCAATGCTACCCCCGGAATATAGTAGACATTTCAGAGCCTCATCTCTATCACTTTGCTCAAACTCTAGAGCCACCACTACCATCTCATCATAAGCCTTCACCCTAGTAGCCATCTCCATCCTACCAAGGCTCGGAAGTAACCAATGTCTATACCTTATTGCCTTGCTCTCAATGGATGGAGCAAACTATCTCCCAAACTAATAGAGCTTCTCGAACTGTTTCGTATACTATGCCACTGTCCTCTCTTGAGTTTGCCTCAACTACAAGAACTTTTTGGCACTCTCAGTCTAGAAAGGCCTAGGAACAAACATCTACATAAATAAGTCCTCAAATGATGACCATGTAATATCATTCTTCTTCTCGTAGAGTGCACTCCACCACACATGAGCTGATCCACTAAGATAGAAGTATACTAGTCTCACCCTCCTGTTATCAAGAATTTATAATGTCTCCAGTCGAGCACTCATCTACTTGAGCCATTCTTCAGCTTTGGTCCCCTCTCCATCTCCGAAGAACATAGGAGGATTGGTCCTCTTCAACTGATCCACCTCATAAAGACCTCTACCCGGCCTCTGTAATGCTTCTACCTCAGCCCCCACTCTCAATCTCGATGTGGGATTAGGTGCAAATGTAAGCACCTTTGTACTCACTTCTGGAGCTCTCGCCACCTGTGACTGAACCACCTACACTACATTCATCACAATCCTTGTTAGTTTCTGTAGCGTCATCTGCGATAACCCCACCATAGTATCTGGAGTCATTGCCACTCCCCCACCCCCTGACAATTGCCCCGGTGGAACCTCTGGGGTCTTTTCTCTAATCTCACTATCCGGTACGGATTCCTGAGTACTTAGTGTGTGCCTATGAACGTGAGTCCCACCTACACTACGACCTCTCCCTTGGCCTCTCCGTACTGTAGTAGCCCTACCTCCACCCCTAAGGCTCTCATCAGTAGGCGTGGACCTAGTAGTCCTACAAGTATTCATTTGCATGGCAAAGAAATAATACTTTCAACAACACTTAAGCGAGGATTGACAAGGGAAAGAAAACATACCAGATCAGTAGAGTTGGTGACATGGCCTGGAGACTCACTACCACACAATACTCATACACCAGACCCATACAAAGGTCGTACTTTATCGAACCTCCCTTTGATACTAAATTATAACGCCTTATTTTCGAAATGTTACGTGGTACTTACCGCACCTTCCTAGACCACCAATGTGATTCACATCAAAAGGATCCAACCCTTGTTCACCCAACTAAGTCAAATCCATCAATCAAAAATCCTGTAGTATCTCCCCATATATCAGGGATTTTCAACCTGAGTCAAAACGCAGCATATCACATACACCACAGCAATAATCTAGTAGGGCCTCAGGCCACCTATCGACATGCAATTCACATCCTAGTAGGCCTCAGACCAGTTATCAGCATGCACAAACTGATTCGCAATAACCATATGATAATCAATCCATATTCAAATAATATCAGGACCCTAGGTCCACATCTCGATTCATAAGATCCAGTCACTTTGAAGTTGTTGCTTGTTCTTTGGTGGTTAAGTTTGACAAATTGCCTTGGTCTTATTTTGGTCAACCTCCATACCCCTTTGATGGACTAAAAAGCATAGAAATTTTGCACCTTTGACACCGAATGCACATTTCAAAGGATTGAGTTTCAAGTGACATTGGCGCATTCTCTCAAATGCCATCTTGAGATCATCTAGATTGCCATGAGATTTCACAGATTTCACAATGATATCATCAATGTATACCTCTAGTTTTCTGCCATTCAAATCATGAAAAATTGCATTCATGGTCCACTGGTACGTAACGCCAATGTTCTTCAGCCCAAATGACATCACTATTCATTCGTAAGTACCTAATGCACTTGAACACCTGAATGCGGTCTTAGAAACATCCTCTTTCGCAATATAAATCTGATTTTACCCAGAGAAACCATCCATCATAGGCAGTAATTCATGTTGAGATACACCATCTATAAGCATATCAGCAATAGGCATAACATAGATGTCTTTTGATGTAACAATATTTAAATCTTGAAAATCAACACATACTCACATTTTGCCATTTTTCTTGACTACCGGTACAATATTTGCTAACCATTCAGCATACCGGGTAGGCCATATGAATCTCGCCTTAATCGACTTTTGTATTTCCTCTTTTATGCGTAGTTCCACTTCAAAAGACATCTTTCTCGGTGGTTGCTAATATGGCTTGTACCCCTATTTTATAGGTAGTCGATGTTCTACTACCTTTATGCTCAATCCTGACATTTCATGATAGTCCCATGCAAAGCAGTCACAAAATTCATGGAGTAAATGTCAAGTTGTACCTTGATAACAGGGTCCAACATAGCGCTGATGAATGTCACCCTAGGCTCCTCTTGCCCTCCCAAGTTTACTTCTTCAAGAGGATCCTGAGTTTCAGCCTGTAAATCATCCAAACGGGCCAGTGCTGCTTTCAAGTTATTCCAACATAATTCTTCATCTTGCAGCTTCACATCGTAATCATCTTTCTCTTCTACTATCATCTCTTTTTCATCGATCTCTTCTATCATAATTTTGTTTATGGTAGCCTACATAGTTAGTTTATTGATTGTGGCTGCCACTACCTCTTTTTCTCCTTTGGAACATGTCATCATGGGATATCTTCCATCTTGGCCTAAATGGAATTATGGCCGATGGTTTTAACAAGTGTTTCGCTGCTTTTTACATCTCTCTCTTTCGTTGTACATCAAATTGGTTCACATTCGGCATGATAGTAACGACCTTCCACATGGTCTGAGGTAGTCATGAAAGAATGATTATCTGCCCATATGATCTCCACATCATTTCCTCTCCAACACACCAATAGTTGATGCATAGATGATGGAATGCACCAATTTGAATGAATCCAGTCTCGACCCAGTAAGACCTAGTAGTTGGCCTGACTGTTGACAATAAAGAAAGCTTTCATAGAAGATTTTTGTCCTACTGCCAAGTCTACTGGTAGTATCCTGATAGCTTTGGCAATTTCTCTTGTAAAACCTGCCATTGTCACTTCAGTTGGAATCAAATCATGTTTAGTTTTACCTAACAGTTTGAGTACTGATCATGGAATAGTCTTGACTGCTGAGCCATTGTCCACCAGCATGTTATCAATAAGACATCCATTGTCCACTCTTTTTGGAACTTCTTCATCTATAGCCTGAACTGTCACTGAGCTACAAGGCTACCATCTTTCCTCCCTTTAAGGACCCCATCATGCCAGCTCCGTTGGTTCGGTTTCTAGCCTGTCACAAAGATGGTAAAACCAGAGTAGTAGTGCCACAATCATATGATACCTAGATTATTCCAACAGTGAAATCTTTTACAAGTGGTTGTTTCTTCACTAGTGTTTGACCACCTGCTTGCTCTTTTCGAACCCAAGTCTAACTCCTACATTTGACTAATGGTCATTCTGTCCCATGTAAACGCCGCATCTAGGCAGCATACAGCCTTTGTTTTCTCCTTAGCTGAGTTCTGGTTAGAGGCATTGGGAACTTCTTATGCCTCACCACCTACCATTTACCTATGGGGTATTGGCTGGTGGATTTATAAAAACTTTTCTTGACTAGTTCTTTTTCCCTTTGTTGTGAAAATATGCTTTTGGCTCCCATGTCTTACCCTTTTTCTCCAATTTTTGTTTGAGTTCTAGATAGTCACATAAATCCACGTAAATGACGTGCATGGCAGTTGCTACCGGAGGAAACAGGTCTTCATCAACCAACATAGAGTCTTGTGTCAGGAAACACAAGATTCCTTTGTTGATCTTCTCCTAGATCATATTCTTCAACGCCCAACAGTTGTTGGTAGTATGAGACCTCTTATCATGGTACTTGTAATAGTATTTTCCTTTTATTTTCTCAGGAGATGGTAGCTTATGCATTGCTGGAAATGTCAGAAACTTTTCTTGCCACAAAAAGTCCAAAATTTCTTCTGTTTTGGAGATATCAAAACTGTAATTGACATTGCTAATAATGGGTTATTTCTTTACTGCCTCAGCTGATTTCGGTTTGAATAATGCTGGGCAAATCCAAATCTTCTTTTCTATTGTGACTTCAGCGGCATCTACCTCCAGTTCTTGGTAGTAGGTACACATAGAAGATTTCTTTCTCCTTCCTTTTTTTTTCTTCAGCAACTCCTCGTATTCAGCTACCTTCTCTTTCATTTCATAAAAATCATAAAACTCCATACCTTAAAACTTTTTCCTAAGTTTGATATCCAACCCTTGTTATGCTATTTTGACAAACTCTGATTCAAGCAGATAAATCCTGCATCTATTTCGCTTGAAAAAGGCAATGTAGGCATCAGTGTTTTTGCCATGTTTATGCACTAGCCTTGACAGTTCAGCCACATATACCTCTAGCTCAACTCAGAAGAACTAAGTATGAAATGATCTTTCCATCTCCCACCATGTGTTGATGGAATTTCTTGGCAGTGTGGAGTACCAAGTAAAAGCAACTCCTGTCAGTAAATTTGGAAACAACCTGAGCCTCAGGTTGTCAAAGTCATCATAATTGGCGAGCTCTCCACATTACACAGTAAAGCGACCAATGTGTTCCATAGTGGATAGTCCTTCCTCTCTCCTCCAGGAACTCCTTCCATAGCACCATTAGATGCACTATGCCTTGTGGCCTCAGGTTGTAGGTAGATGCCTGGATGATTTGTTGGGTTACTAATTGATGTTTGGCCTAAAAGTCCGGCCATTGGCTATTGACTTCAGTGGTAGTGGTGTGTAGCGAGGAGGAGTCAATTCAATAGGATTACTTTTCTGCCTTGTAGGATGCCCCCTACAGTGAACTCTTCCAATTTATGCTCGAACTTACGCTTCACCTGTTTCACCACGCTCTCAATAGTTTTGTTAGAACATACCTCCATATTTTTCAGTGTTTTAGTAAAATGGCCGAACAGGATGCTGGCCACTTCAGATAAGCTTGTTGGCCTGTCGATCTGCTCCAAATTTTCTTCATTGTCACTAACAGTGGGAAGATTCACATCATCTTGTATTGGCACATTTTCACGTGATGGATCGTCATCGTTTTCATTCACTAAGTCTTTTCCACCAGTGTGAGTTCATGGTGCCATTTCTTTTTGTTTTTCTTCAAGTCCCATCAAGTGTACCAAAAAAGGTTGTTGGCCCAAAATGGTGTTTGTTGCAGGTGTGCCAGAAATTATAGTATCTCAAACTGTCAAAATAATAAAATTGCACTGATTACTATGTACAAAATCAGATGAATGTACATATTATCTTGGGACCTTAGTAATCTTAGGTTTCCGAACTCCACATAACGTGTGCTTCGTTGAGATTAACAGAATTAAAAGAAGAATGAAACCAAGAATAATTGACACAACAATAGTTGACATTTGATATTTGACAGTAATGGTTTACATATAAAAATATCCTGGTGGATAAAGTACTGGAAATATGAATTGACACTGAATTCAGTAAGAAATGTTGAGAATTGTTTGAGAGAAAACTCTGTTTGAGTCTTGTGTTTTTCTTGATTGATTCGCTGATGTCCTTTCCTCCTGTCTACCACCTCACTTAAAGCCCGTCTTCCACCATTTTTGGCCATGTATCACGTCATGTCTCCATTAATTCCTATTTTTCAGACACTAACTTGAACTTCCAGATAGTGTAACAAATCCTGATAGTTGAATATTTGCACAACTCTTGCCACCTGTACATGTTTAGTTACTGGATGCACATTTGTAGAAACACCTCCTGCACACTTCTTTTTGGACATGGACTCCTCTCACATGGGCTCAATTGTTTCTTCATGGCCTGTTCTTCTTGGGCCGGCTTCTATCATCTACCTGAGCCATTGTTGACTGACCATCATGGGTTGGGCCTAGTACTACAAGGAAATGGTATTAACACAAACTAATCTCTAAAATTCTCCTCCACTTAGTAATCAATATTGTCTATAACATTAAGATCTTGCCACAAAATCTGAGCTACTAGACACTCAAAAAAGAGTGAGAATCAATTTCAAAAGATATAACACATAGAACATTCTATAGAAACCAATAGACCACAAGGTAGTTGATTCTCTCTAGTAGGAAGTGAGCTTCTACAAGCCCGCCAAAAAAGATTCTTTACCTTTGGGGTTGTAAAGAGAGACCAAAGACGAGTTTACATAGCCCGAGAATTTGGGAGATCATGGGAGCTTTCATCAAGTTCTTCGTGAACAAGGGATTGTCCCACATGATAGTCCGAATGTCTGATTATCCAGTGTAGGCAACCAAAGATGTGAGTGGCCAAATTATTTAATCTAGGGGCCACAAGGTGCTAAGAGGAATGCAGAGAATTTGCTCTGCAATAGGAGGGAAACTGACACAGACCACAACATCTTTCCAATTACTCGTGGACTAATTCAACAAATAGGATACCCGAGTTTTCTGGAGCTAACCTTGAGCTTCTTTGATCTTATAGCTAAGTGCCATCTGGGAGCTAAGCATTTTTGTTAACCGAATGGAAAGCCCATCTCCTACATGCCAACGAGCACCTTGAACCAGTAACTCCCTACTCCCTACCCTCAAGTAAGCTTGACTAGATATAAGAGGAATTTTAGCACTTATTTGTTGTCCATAAAGAACTTTGAGCAATGTACATCTTTTTGAGAACTTGAGATGCCACAGAAGATGGATTGTGCATAATGCTGATAAATTATATGAATGGAGGTAAATGAAGATGAGAAAACTAGAATAACTTCAAGGCACGTAATCGCTTTCTTTTAGACAAATTTCTCTCCCTTTGAGAGGTATCACAAGTGCATTGGGTATGTGAGAAAAAAGCTTTAGGATACAGTAAAGTTCTCTAGTTTTTGGTTGAAGTTCAAAGATGCACTATATGAATCAACCCAGAAACACTCTATTTATAGAAATACTTGATGACTCCAACTCCTTTCACCTTACACATTTGTTTCCAATCAACCCAATGCATAGTGTTCTTTGACTCATTACCCCCATCGAAAACAGCGGATCATTCGGTTAATATCATCACTGACAAATTGAGGAAGCTTAAGACAATTCATAATAAAAGTTGGAATCGCTTGAAGAACATATTTCATAATGATTTTTTTCCCCTCTCGCGACAAAGTTTTACTCCACTAGCTCGTAATGCGACTCCAAATTCAGTCTTTAATTTCATCAAAAAGATGAGCTTTAGCCCTTCCAACCATGATTGGGAAAATCAAAATCCTCATGCTTGTAAAAATATGAAATTCACACAACTTATAGAATTGAAATCATGTTTAAGGCTTCAAGATTAAGCCCTAACTAATAAGAGTTTAGTTATACATAATCAAATCAAACATGAAATATACTAAAAACATAATTGAGAACTCAACCCTTGTTTTCTTGTTTTCTTCTTCCTTCTTCTCTTTTTTTTTTCTTCCTTTCTCGTTTCTCGTTTCCACTTTAAGATTTCTTTTTATAGTGAAAAGTGAGCACATTGGTGGTAACAAGTAGATGAGATAATGCCATATTTTCAAAGGTGAGGAGGATTGTCCACCAACTTATTGAATTTAGGAGCCCATACTTTGAAATAAATGGAAATAATGGTGATATCTTTGAATGAAAATAGTATAACTGATAACATCATCTTTGATGATGAACCATGGGTCTCACATTTGCACATGGGCTGGACTTGGGTTGAATACTAGTGAGTTTGACCAAACCATGGTGTTTGGGCCTGCAATTGCATTTAAAACAATAACGTGATATACAAAATAATGTTTGTAATTTAATATACAAAAAGATCACTTAAAATCTAAATTATTCATAAATGCTCATATTTTATCAACATCAAAATGTATATTTTAGCACTTACCACACAAGATTTCATTAAAATCCCCAAAAGTCAACCATGGGAGACTTAGCCACAGAAAGATTTCAAAGAAGAGCCCAACTTTAATGGCAATGGTGAGCTTGTGGGTTACCATTGAATCTAGTGATTCGTCATGGAGTAGAAGTATTACTAGCAACCATGGCATCAATATGAGCAAAAGAATAAGAAAGAACCTTTGTGTTAGCGGAATCATGCAACAATAACAAAAGACCACCACCCCGAATCACGTTATTGCATTTAAAACAATAACGTGATAAACAAAAAATCTGTTGGTGATCAATATTACCTTCAAATTGCCGACGGAAAAAGATCCGTCGGTAAAACGCTCATCGCTATTTTATTACCGACGAAAACTTATTTTGTTGGTAAAATTTTAAAAAATAAAAATCCGTCGGTAAAAATAAAAAATAAAAAATTTCGTCTGTAATCCATCGATAAAAATAAAAAATATAAAAAAATAGATTAGAGAAAGTAAAATAAAATATAAAGAAAAAAAAATCATATCTGCCACCAGATTTTCTATTTGAAATTTATTAGTTCCTTAGTATCAAAGTAGAGATGATCTTGAAAATAAACAATTATTATCGATTTCTTCTCAAATGAACATATTGTAACACACGTCCAGTTTTCTAACCATAGGAAGAACTACTTTAACCTCATTAACAAATTTAAAGCTCGTATGAACATTTAAAGAACTTTGTAAGTGTTGCACACTTGGACTAGACACCCCATTAGAAATTCATTTTAACTATGGATAAGTAATAAAACTATATATGGTATATATGACACTATCTCCTCATATCCAAAATCGAACCACTGATCTTGGAGCGGGAGTGAGTCGGACCATTCAAACACATAAAATCATCAGTACCAGAGACAAAAAACCTCGAATGGTTGGACCGCGCAATAATGAAACCAATGCCTCTATCTGTGCTAACCTAAAATTTCAAAGAATAAAAAAGACACTTCTGATACATCAATTGAAATGATGCATGAAAACATATCATATATTACCAGAAAAATCATCTTACAACTAAAAGTCCTAAAGCCTGGTTGTTGTACCCCAATTTTTGCCCAAAGCCCAGGACACAAGCCACAACCACAAGCCAAGAGAGATCTAAAATTAAGAGAGATATAAAGCCCAAAATATAGGTTAGATTAGAGTTAAGCATATACCTAAAATCAAGCTTCGACTCATTCCAAATTCAAGTACAAGTATGAATGGATAGAACGTAGGCCCGTTTGTCACAATTCATTAGAATAACCCAGCCCAAATGATTCTCAAACCCTAGTGAAGGAGGAAAAGAAACGCAGAAGAAGGAAAACGGGACAGAGAAATGAAAGAGGGAGAGAGAGGTGTTGAAAAAGGAAGGAGAGACAGAGACAGGCATCGAAAAAAGGAAAGAAAGAGGGCGGCATCTTAGGGTTCACATTAGGGGAGTGATTTGGAGCCTTAGACTTAGGGATTTCATGAGTTATTTGGGGAAGATGCTTAAAGTGAGGATTTTCCAGCAATTTGAGGAAAGGTGATGGAGAGAGTCTGAGAGGTTATAAGTAGAGGAATTCCGGAAGAGACGAGGGGGGATCTCAGGTTTTCCAGTTTGCTGTTGAAATTTTGCTCTCAAGCATTCGATTACACCACATGTTCTTACCAGAACTTCTTGGGGAATTCTTTGTTTCAGTTTTTAGTTTGAATTACTAATTCACTATCGAAATCTCTTCTTCTCTGTATTGACCCGGAGCTCCTAAAAATTTATGCTCACCATCACCAGAAGCCCAAATACCTAAACCCTTACTCACAAAATTCCAAACTGATTAGCTTAACCTTATCACCCAAGGTCAAAGAGTCACCGTCTTTTACTTACCAAACTTCTGTTCTTATCTGGTCCTTTCCCTAATTTTTGTGAGTTCTCCCTCTTGTAATCATTCTCTTGAATATTTGGTACTCAATTGCCTTCGATTGGAGAGGTATATTGTAGTTTTGATCTCACTTTATCCGTTGGATATTTGTGTTGTTTTGATGATATACCATTTTGTATGTTTTGATTCAGCATGAATTGGTTTGCTAAATTTTGAAAGAAAATTATGTATGTTTTGCTTTTGTGTCTTAATGTTTATTACTTTGGTTATTGAAAGCATGTTTTGATTTCTTAAGTTTGTTAGTTTGACTTATGAAATTGATTTTTTGGTGTTCTCTGCCCTTACAATAATTTTTCCAGTATGTATGATGCATTGTTGAGATTAGTAACAATCGGTCCAAGTTGTGATCTCATTGTGTTTCTTAAATGATGTAATTGAGAGCCATGTACTTTGTGGTGTTGTATTGTTGGCTTGGGATTGATTTCATAAGTGAATGTATATATGTAAGCATGTGTGGTTGCTATCATTATATTATATGAGTCTGAGTGTTGATCGTGGATGCTGGAAGTGTTATCAATGATGGCCATTGAGGTAGTTTGGTGTTGCAAACAGATTGCCTATTCTTTGTCTGTGAATGATGTTTTGCTGGATTCTCAAAATTGAAGGAATTGATGTTTATTACTTTTGCTCTTGGTGGATGTATTTGTAGAAAGAGTCCTCTGGTTCTATGAGATTCGTGCATTCATTTCTGGCTACACAATGAACATGGCATGGAGAAATAATGAATAAATTTGTTTTCCTTAAATGAAAGGAAATGCTACCTGCAGTCTGACAGTTGTGTCAGACTGACCACCTTGGTAATATGAAAGTGACTATTGGCGAGGTCTTGTTAAGGCTGTTGAGCTTTGGCGAACTCCATAATCTCCACGAAGCTGGCAGAAGTATGGGGTATTTGAGACCATGGAACTTAGGACCATCTCGTTGGGATCTGACTCTCCTGGACTGGAGTATGAGTTGGACTGTGATATCATAGCTGACTACGCATTTGACTTGGTCAAATACTGACTGGACATTTGGCCATATGAGGAAAAGTGCGCCAAGTCTAAATTTTGTCACTACAACAATGCACCTAAATATAGAAAGTTGAATTTACCTTCATCGGTCTAGTACTTGCAAATATTTCCCTTTGTGGATCCTACAAGAAATATTTGCCAGCCATTAAGCCCTGCTTAGGAAAGGAAGGTGTTCGGAGGGATTCACGAATTCTTCCAAACAACTTTTTTCTAACCCTTAAAAATGAAGGGTTGGGAGATATTTACTCACATAAACACTCCAACTCCTCCGAATACTAAGAAAATATTCACTTTTATAAAGCCCTCCTAACCCAACCTCTCCCAACTCTCATGTCAAGCATAGACTAAAAGTTAGGTTAGGAAAAACGTCCATCAATTTCAAATTGGCTCAATCCCATTAATAGCACCCACAAAAAAAAACCCAATCACAAACAAGTAGCATCGATACACATGAAAATGAAGTAATTGATAAAGTTGCTGCTGCACGCCACAAGAAAATGATGAAGATTTTGAGTATTTTAAGTGGATTAGTAAAATATGCATTCATGGAAGAGTTTGATCAATTTTTTATCAATAACAAGTATAATACCCATGCTATGTCAGGCAAAGTCCTCATTTTTCTTTGTATTTTATATTTGTTTATTTGCTTATATCGTGTTAATAGAACTCGTCCACAAATCGGGTCTGAAGGTTGAAGCTGACCATGGACGTTGGATCACCTTGAATAGTTGCTCCAGAGCTAATATGCTCCTAAGAATTCTACATTTATTGTGCAGCATAATATACCAAATACTCAACATGCTTCATTTAAAATTTATTGGAAAATGGACCCAAAACCTTATGACAGGGACTTTGATCAAAGTTCTGAAGTGAAACCAATTTTTATGTGGATCATCTTATGTTCTGCCTTTAGAATCCCCCACTGAGGTATTGGACTTCAAGCACGATCCAAAAGAACTAGGAAATGGTCTCATAAAATCAACAATCAAAAATTTCAAGAATGGTAATGGGATTAAGGGCATCTATTGGACCATAGGTCATACATTTTAATTTTGATGAACAAACATCATTTTTTGCTGGTTGATTACATGTTTAATGTGATTATTGCAACATGACTGAATTTGATGTTTATGCTATGTAATTTAGTAATTTGGAAGCTAAGCAAACTTAAGTGTTTCCATAAGCAATTCTTGTTTGTGTTATCCGATTGAATTGAAATTTGACATGCAAATCTCTATGTGATTGATCTAAATTTCCATGCATTTAAATTTTATAGAAATTTATATTGACTAACCTATGTGCAAAGCATGAAGCTCTTTTGAGCTTACAAGCATATTTTGGTATAGAGAACCAATTCAAATTTTTTTCAGGTTATGTAATTGATGTAGACATGTGCATGATGGTTATGGATCAACAGTGGAATAGAAAATGAAAGATATATATATATATAAGTTGATGTTGTGAAGTTTGAAGAAGGATGAATTTCCTTATTTGGGGACAAAATTTGCGGGAGCAAAGTTCCATACCTAGTTAATCAAAATTCATATCCGGAAGGAATCATTTTTGAAAGTGCTTATTTTCTGGAGAAAGTTTCAGCTGATTGTAAGGTCCAGTCAATTACAAAAGAGGTATGAGTTTCTATATACAGAGTTCTTTCCTTATTCGGGCAACTCCTAAATTCAAGGGACATGATTTGAAGATGTGATTTGCTGGAACAATAATCAAGTTTATATATGGGAAGATTTTTTTTTCAAGACTGATGAAATGATTTGGCTCCACAAGTCATGCAAACAAAAGTCAAGTTTCCAGAAGTCATGGAGTCACAAATCAAGGAAATTCTTCTTTGACGAGAGATTTAATGAATCAAAAATATTAAATTATCTTGGTCTATACAAGGAGCTACTGGGCACAAGAGACAAAAAAAAGAAAAAGCACATATTCTCACGCATGCTCTACTATTACGATTTAGACAAAGTTCCATGTGATTGTTTCTTTCGAGCGACTACAAAATTTATTGAGAGTTCCTCCTAGTTTGTTGAGTGCAAACACTGAGTGAGTGAACCTTTGAGCCTATCATTGTACAACCCTATTTGGGTACCTACTTGTGTGAGATTGTGTGAAAGTTCGTGGTGAACTTTGTGAAACCATTAGTTTGGGGTAATCTTGAAACCTTTGTACAAGTTGGTGGTGAGCTTCGAAAAACCGTACAATATAGTGGATTCGAAATCCTAGACAGGTGCTGTCTAGGTAGTGGATGTAGGAGGACTTGGTGAAGTCTCCGAACCACTCTAAATCGCTGTTTGCATTTCTCTAACCTACTCTTTTACAACTTTATTTATTTATTTTTGTTTATTCTTGCTTGATATTGATTCTTGTTGAAATTTGGGGACACAATTCACCCCCCCCCCCTCTTGTATATGACATGTGCTTATTTCTCTCTTCTTTTCCCTAAAACGTCCTCTAACGCTACATCACTAGTGTCACACATAAGTTCAAAGGGCAAAACCCAATTCGGCGCTTACATAATTGGAGTGGTAGTGAGGGCTCTTTTTAGTTGATCAAAGGCTTCTTGGCATGGTGGTGTCCATGCAAATGGCACATATAGGGCTAAAAGATTTGACAAAGGCTTAGCTATGGCACTAAAGGAATTGATGAACTGCCTATTGAAACTCGCATGACCCAAAAATGAACTCACATCCTTGACACATCAAGGGGAAGTAAGTTTTTGAAGTCAACACTCTTCTAATTCTATCCCCTTAGAAGACACAATATGCCCAAGAACTATCCCATGGATGACCATGAAATGACATTTTTTCCAATTAAGCACCAAGTTACTCTCTTCACCTTTTTTGCAAAATTCATGCTAAATGTCTTAGACATTGATTATAGGTATCCCTATACACCAAAAAATCATCCATGAAGACCTCTAAAATTTTCTCAACCAAATCACTAAATATGCTCAACATGCATCTCTAAAAAGTGGTAGGACTATTGCACAAGTCAAACTGTATGCGCCGATATGCATTAGTCCCAAAGGGACATGTGAAAGTGGTTTTTTCTTGATCTTCTAGGGTGATTTCTATTTGGCTGTACTCAGAGTACCCATCTAGGAAACAATAGTAAGCACTCCCTGCTACTATCTCAAGCACTTGATCCATAAATGGTAAGGAGAAATGGTCATTCCAAGTCACCAAGTTAAGTCTACGGTAGTCAATGAACATTCTCTAACCAGTTTGAATTCGAGTGGGTATCAACTCATTTTTGTCGCCTTTTACTACCGCGACCCCTAATTTCCTAGGAATCACTTGAGTGGAAGAAACCCATTTAGAGTTCGCAATTGGATAAATGATCCCGACATCTAGTAATTTAAGTACCTCCCCTCTAACCACTTCTTTCATATTTGGGTTAAGCCTCATTTGCATTTTTCGGACCGATTTAGCCTCCTCCTCCATATATATATGATGTGTACACATTAGAGGGCTAATCCCTTTCAAGTCTAAAATTTTCCAACCGATGGCTCTTCTAAACTTTTTCAAAATCTCACCAAGCTGTGTTTCTTGAGTAAAGGTGAGCAAGGATGAGATCACTACCGGTCAAGGCTTATGCTCTCCTAGGAACACATACTTTAACTTACTTGGTAAGGGTTTCCTCAATGGGAGGGATCCAATGTCCAATTCCATGAATAGGTAGAAATTCTAAAGCTCTCTTTATTTCACAATCTTCAACCAAAGATTGACAAGCTTTTTCACCCAATGCTAGCACGCTCTCAACCGAATCCCTTGCAAGTGTTAATTCTAAGTTTTCCTCAACAAAGAAATGGACCAAATCTACCTCCCAGACGTCTTCACACTCTTCCACTCCCTTGGCTACATTGAAGATACTTATCTCCATAAGCATATTCCCAAAAGATATTTGCATCACCTCATTCCTACAATTTATGAAAGCATCTGCGGTTGCTAGGAAGGGTCTATCTAACATGACCGGGATCTATTGACTAAAGCTAGGAGTGGTTGTGTCTCTAACACAATAAAATCCACTAGGAAATAAAAATTTTCACTTGTACCAACACATCTTCAACAATTCGTATAGGCACCTTAATGAATCTATCGACTAATTGCAACGTGATCCTAGTGGGTTTCAACTCACCCAATCCTATGAAAACAGTGTATATAAGGAGGTTCACACCAGCTCCTAAGTATAACAAGGCTTGCTCTATCCTATGGTCGCATATGACATGTGAAATGGTAAGGCACTCGAGATATTTATACTTAGGAGGAGTGGAAGATTGGATAATGGAGCTAGCTTGCTCCGCTATGAACCCATTCTCCTTAACATTCAATCTTTTCTTGACCGTACAAAGGTCCTTGAGAGACTAGGCATAAGAAGGCACTTGTTTTATGGCATCTAAGAGAGGGATATTAATTTTGACTTGGTTGAATAAGTCAAATATCGCTAGATTGAGTGCCTCATTGGTCTTTCTTCCTAACCTATGTGGAAAAGAGGGCCTAGGATATACTGATCATCTTTCCTAGGGGTCAATTTCTCACCACTCATTTGTCCTTTGTCTTTCTCTTTGATCTTATCTCCCTTTTTCTCATTCTCACCTAAGAGACTTGTAGGCTCGTCACTTGATGCACTATCTCCATTTTCATCCTCACCCATAACTTATCATCCTCTCTATTATCTCTATATAACACTCTCCTACTCCTCAATGCTACAGGCCTCATAACTGTGATAGCTTAAACTTGCCCATTCACACCATCACTTCAGGTTTGATATTGGTTGGCTTGCTTTGCGGGATTTATAAATGGCTGAGATGAAAATTTTCCTTTCTCGGTAGAGGTTAAAGCTTGGGTAACCTTGGTCATTTGAGTTCTAAGATCCTCCATGGCCCTATTCGTTTGTTCGTGCCACTTTGATGCCTTTTGATTTTCAATCATTTGAGCATTCATGAACATGTTAAGGGCATCCTGTAACACCCCGACCTAAATGACAGTGAAAATTTTAGGACATAGAGTAATTTTAATAAATTATATAAGAAAAAGAAAATTACGAGGCACAAGAATCGCTCATATCGGAGTTCAAATGAATTTACTAAGAATTACGGAAATTAAATACAAAAATATAATAATAAATACGATAAGGACAAGATTGCAAATTCAATTAGGTATTTACTGTAATTAAGGTGAAAAGACAAGGGCATGAATGTAAATGACAAATTAATGGATTTTAAATAAATATAAATGCACGGAACTCGAGAACCCTAAACAAAAAAAAGACAAACCCGGTTTAGAAGAGGCGGAGGCGGCGACGGAAGGCGTGATCGTGGAGATGGCAGCGAACGGCGACATGGGAGACACGGAAAGGATGAGAAGAATGAGAGGAGTTCATTGGTGTTATTTTCGGATCGAACGGAGTTCATTTAACCGGTCAACAGAGCAGGAGAAGGGGGCGGCACCGTGCCTTAAACACATCGATCCTTATTGTTCCAACCATCAATCAGGAAATCGGTAGCACCATTGTACTTGCCGGAGCTTCCTCTACCCATCTAGGTAAGTCGTGGGCGACACCGCACCCATACCGGCGGTGACCCGGTTTCTACGCGGTTACTTGTCATTCGGGTCTGTCAGACCCGTTATCGAGTGAGATGGTAACAACCGAGTAGAAGTGACCTGGTTGAATGTTATAATAATTTAGGGTTAATTGAAATACTATATTAATTAATGATTAATTATATTAATAAAAGAAATTTATTAAAGGTGGTAGGATTACTAAAAGTTAATAGTGGTGGATGTTATTATGGATTTCAGGAACAAGTTTACTCAACTGAATTACCAGGACTTGGGAAACGTGTTAGGTGAGTAATACTCTACTGTATTACGGAACATTGCAATTTATGGTTTGTATGTTATATTGTCTGTATAAATTGTTTGGCGATTGACTCGTATTTGATTGGATTTTTAGGATGGGTTACGTGTGATTTATGATATGAATGGTTCGTTTATGTTATAACTATATTGATGGTGCTCTTTGTATACTGTGATTGGATGACTGAACTGTAAAGTATTTTTCTGTGTAGAATGTAATGTGTATTGTTATGTACTTCAATTTATTATGATGATGAAACTGGTATGATGGCAGTTTTAATATTCTTAGAAGTGACTCGTATATATGATTTACTGAGGCATTAAATGTTGTTTATAAGCACGATGCATTACAATACATGAAAATGAAAATGTTAAACTTAAGGAGATGATGTTTTTACGAACCAGGTACAATTGCTACAGGGAGGGTGTATGTTGATCGGAAAAGGAAAAGGAAAATGGAAAGAGAAATGTTCTATTGACTGGAAAGTTTTCTATAGTAGAACACTTAGTCAAAGGAAAATTCCGACCGGTTGCTCTGTAGCAGTTTACCTAGGTTAAGGGCCCAAGTACTGGAAAAAGGTTTTAAATGGCTGACTGTTTTCTAATGATGATGTTCACGTGCATTCATACATTAGTATTACTTGCTGGGCCTTGGCTCACTATGTTCCGTAATGCAGGATATGATGTTTCTATTGAGTATGCTGATTAGGCTGTTGATGGTGATGCCGTGGATCCGGAATAGGGATGCTCATGTAACAGAAGCAGTAAATCGATGATTTCAATAAATGGTTATGTAATTTATTTTATGCGAGGTAGATAGAAACTTTGAAATTCTTATATAAGCAAATACTATCAAAAGTAGACCGAGAAATATTAGTTGTAAGAGATATTTTGATTGTGACGGTAGGGTTGTGAAAATGGTAGGACTATACGCTATTCGGTATGATTAAGAGTATATTATTAATTGAGGTTGTTTAGTTAATCATTTCTATTACTTGTTTAATAAAATTTATATCTGGGTATGAATTGTTATTAGTTATCGATATGTGTAATAATTGGCTTAATGTGGAGACAAGCGGGATAGTGGGAGTAGCGTTCTCGTCTACGGACTCGTGAATTAGGGTTTCGTGGGACGGGGCGTTACAGTTGGTATCAGAGGACGGTCTTTTAAATTAAATTAATCCATAAAAATAAATAAATATAAATGTATGAATTTTTAAAAGAATTACATGAGCATCAGGGATCGGCACGACCATCAACAAGTAAGTGTTTCATTATGTATTATATTTGTTATTTGTTATTGTTATGTTATTGATCTAGATGTGCACACATGCGTGTAAATATGTATAGATCGATGTCTTATGAATAAATTGCCGATAGTACCTAATAGTGATATACATGATGCCACTTTAGACTCGATACTTAATTTGGAGTATAAGACGATATAAACCATTGAGGTTATAGTTTTGCTAGTGTTGATGGAAGTATTTCAGGCTTTTTGAAGTGGACAGGTTTAGTAGTTCTATATATGCTTGATATTGGGATATGTTTGTGTTTAAGAGAAACAAAGTTAGGACCTGTATATAGCTAGTGGGATCACATAAACTACTTGAACTATTGATGAGATAGAATAATATAACGTAGCTACGATAAACTACTTGATATGCATATCTCCACTAACAGTACGAACTCTGCTGTTTGGATTGTAGACGGTTTGGATAATTTGAAGTTAAGATAGAATATAAGTGTATCATAGAGATAGGTTGTTCAATAAAATTTGGAAGATGTAGTAAGTATATATATGTATATATATTGTGATGAGTTTTAACTAAGTTGATGGTTGTAGTTAGTATCATTATAACCACTAGTGAACAGTAGAAGACGAATTAGAAACCCAATATTATTGGTAAGATATATGGGAAAATACTTCAAGAGGTGATATCTTAGTGTCGTTGACATGACTCCAAGGTGGATACGAAGAGTTAAATTAAATGTCTCATGATAGCATGGATTATATAAGTTGCTAGATAAGAGTGTTCTTAATTGGTTGTGAGGATACCTAAAGACTGGAATAAAGCAAAGACATGTTATTTAAGTGTTAAGGAACGTAACAGGAAGAAAAATAATGAAACCATGAAAGTAAACCTTTGAAAACTTATGGTAATTGAACAGTCAAAAGAAATTATTAAGGCTAGAATATGGAGATTTAATATCTACTTGGAGTATTTAAAGTGGAGGAATGTATCGTGAAAGTGCAATAAAGAAAATATATCTATAGTTCATACAAAGTAGTCATCGTTAGGTTGGACGGGCGACCAAGAAAAAAAAATTAAGGTAAAAAGAGATCTTAGTGAAATTTCTTAATAGCACTAGAATATATTGATGCGCAAGTATAAGATTCCTAAATGGAGAACCTTAACAATTTTGGGTACAATACATGAGTCAATGTTGTGGGTGGTGATATTTTAACATAAATGACAAGTTAGTGATTTGTAATATGAAATAATTAATTATTATATGAATCGTTGAAAGTATACTTGTACTTAAATGCTTATCTAAATAGGAATGCAAAAAAAAACAAAGAAGAAAAAAAAAGAAAAAAGAGAGAGAGTATAACGCTGATAATATATATTTTTATTGTGTATGTAAGTATACATGGGTGACATATTTAATTGAGTTAAATACTATGTCTGTTATTATCGATAAGTAATGATGAACAATGATGGAACACGGTAGTTCATCAGTAACATATATGGGACAACGTCTCAATAGATAATATTTTAGCATAGATGAAACGCAAGCGCCGCATTGTAGGTATTAATTGATCATTAGAAGAGTTCATTGTATTTATATATATATATATCGTAAAACTTAATTAGATAAACAGGTAAAAAATTTCAGGTATCATATATGTGTACCTATAATATATCCGTATATACAGGTATATTGGAAATAATCACATAAGTAGCAGTTAGTGTATACTATATAGTAGTAATATTGAAGCAACCATACTATACGCAGAATATTTAATCGACAGTACGATAGTGATATCAGACGAATTAGGCACTGCATGATTAGTTGAGGAAGCAGTACAAATAAATATTGTAGATTTGATGAAGGTGATAGTAAGTGCGGGTTTATACAAGCAATGGTATATATGCAGGAATTATGAGTAATGAAATTGAATAATATTTTATTTATCTGACCAAGAATAAGTTTTCGCTGTGTTAGTAAAGAAATTAAGTATTTAATATGGTTATTTGGGTATGGACATTAGCTTCACATTTCAAATAAAAATAAATTCATGATTGAGACTATATTAACTGATGTTTAACTATGATATTTATTGTGAATATTGATCCATTGTTTTAGTTAAATAATTTTACTTAGGGATTTATAATTAGGTTGAAGTTATGGAAGTAGTTTTGTATTAAATGAATATTCTTTATCTATGGTGGCTCAGCGGTAGGATGAGTAGATAATGTAATGTGAGTCGAGTTTCGGTCTATAGGCCTAGTGGTTACAATAATTGGTTTATCGTACATTATACCTCGATGTTGTCATATTGTGGATCTAATTGTGTATATGTGCATGTAAATATGTGTAACTCGATGTTTTGTGAATAAATTGCTTGTACTATATGATAAGGACACACACACAAATATATATATATATATATATATATATATATAAAGTGATATTAAAAGGTTTGGGGAATGATTTAGGGCATGTGAGAAAATAGTAAGAAATGAAGTAGGAAGAATCTTGGTTTTGGAGTTTATAAGTTAATATTTATGGTTTTCTTATAATTGATAGAGTTGAGAAATCTGTTTTATCTATGAGTTGGAGGCGATCTTTATGTATGGGTTGGCGGTTTACTAAAATAATGACCAAGGTTGTGATGATAGTAGAAGTTGGAATTTTGATGATTATCGGTGCAGGTAGAAGGACATAGTATTTAAGGATAAATCAAATGATTTATTTTAACAGTGTAAGTAAGAAATGTGACCATGTTATCATGGGAGTTATAGTAATGATATATGATGGCATATAGTAACATCCAGTACTGCGTGCATGAAAGATGTGACTTCGTTTATACTGGAGGAAATATGGCATTACAGCGTATTGAATTTACTTTATGTTGAGTTATCAACATTTTAGATAAGAGTGAGGTGTTGATTGAATTGTCATAAAATTGGAGATAGAGTTAGGAATTGAGTACTAAGAAACGAATTAAATACCTGAGAGGAATGACCAGATTATATTATATCAAAATTGACACGATAGGTAGTGATGGTTAAATAGAGTTGAATAAATAAAGGTTCGTGAATGGAAAAATGTGATTGGACTTACAGTATGTTAGTAATAGGATGATTTAAATTAGCTTGAGATAATAAAGTGGCGATATGTGAAATACTGAGTTGACACATAATAAATTGTTTTGGGTTACTAGAGTATTAAACAAGGATAGACTGTAAGGTTATATAGCATAATAGCCTAAGACTGGTGGGGATATTTAGGGCATTTACAGTATTTCATACACTGGCATGGAGAAAGTTAAACTGTATTTATAGTGCGTATACTAAAGATATTTAATGGAAGGAATGAGAGTTAGTAAATGAAGATTGACGTTGTAGACAAATTTCGAGGACGAAATTTTCATAAGGAGGGGAGATTGTAACACCCGACCTAAATGACAGTGGAAATTTTAGGACGTTTCGATTGACACATTTTACGAAGGAATTAGGGAAAAATTGGAACAAATATAGAGAGAAATCTAAATAGGTTCAAAGTAATTTTAATAAATTATATAAGAAAAAGAAAATTATGGGGCACAAGAATCGCTCATATCGGAGTTGAAATGAATTTACTATGAATTACGGAAGTTAAATACAAAAATATAATAATAAATACGATAAGGACAAGATTGCACATACAATTAGGTATTTACTGTAATTAAGGTGAAAAGACAAGGGCATGAATGTAAATGACAAATTAATGGATTTTAAATAAATATAAATGCACGGAACTCGAGAACCCTAAAAAAAAAAAAACAAACCCAGTTTGGAAGAGGCGGAGGCGGCGACGGAAGGCGTGATCGTGGAGATGGCAGCGAACGACGACATGGGAGACACGGAAAGGATGAGAAGAATGAGAGGAGTTCATTGTTGTTATTTTCAGATCGAACGGAGTTCATTTAACTGGTCAACGGAGCAGGAGAAGGGGGCGGCACCGTCCCTTAAACACATCGATCCTTACTGTTCCGACCATCAATCAGGAAATCGGTAGCACCATTGTACTCGCCGGAGCTTCCTCTACCCATCTAGGTAAGTCGTGGGCGACACCGCACCCATACCGGCGGTGACCCAGTTTCTACCCGGTTACTTGTCATTCGGGTCTGTCAGACCCGTTACCGAGTGAGATGGTAACAACCGAGTAGAGGTGACCCGGTTAAATGTTATAATAATTTAGGGTTAATTGAAATATTTTATTAATTAATGATTAATTATATTAATAAAAGAAATTTATTAAAGGTGGTAGGATTACTAAAAGTTAATAGTGGTGGATGTTATTATGGATTTCAGGAACAAGTTTAGTTGTAAGAGGTATTTTGATTGTGACGGTAGGGTTGTGAAAATGGTAGGACTATACGCTATTCGGTATGATTAATAGTAGATTATTAATTGAGGTTGTTTAGTTAATCATTTCTATTACTTGTTTAATAAAATTTATATCTGGGTATGAATTGTTATTAGTTATCGGTATGTGTAATAATTGGCTTAATGTGGAGACAAGCGGGATAGTGGGAGTAGCGTTCTGGTCTACGGACTCGTGAATTAGGGTTTCGTGGGACGGGACGTTACACATCCTCAATAGACCACCATGGTGGTGGGATGTATCATTTTTGGGGTGAAGGCATACCTTTAGGAGGAATTGGCATACCTTTAGGAGGAATTTGCTTGTCCTTCCATCCGAAATTCCCCCAAGAAGGGTTCTTTCCTTGGTTATGGTTAGCGTAGGACTTTTGAAAGTTGTTCCCATACATTCCTTGTCCAAATAAAACTTCCTTATAAGCCAAAAGTGACTGACAATTATCAGTCCTATGATCCCTAAAATCACATAAGGTGCAATTTGATTCCTCTTCCACTACCACTGGTGCATTAGACTTGAAAGTCTATAGTTTCCTAGATAGTTGTGCTAATTGGGATTTCAAATTTTCTATTTCACTCACTATTGACTTCCCACTAGATGATGAAAAAAGGCTCACATGATTTGGATGCCTCTGCCAATTCTAAATTCTCTAATTGCCTAGTCACAATGGCTAGTTTGAACTTCAAATCATCTTGGTCACGTAACACAAACTTGCGTCTAAGGGAAGAAATAGGGTCATGTATAAATAATGGAGGAGTTTCCCAAGACTTGGACTCTTCCGCTAAACTATCAAAGAATACAAAAGCTTATTCATCATCCCTATCATCAAAATCACCTTGAACCATAGCGGACATTGATATTTCTCAAAACCATGATAAGGGCACATAAAAAGTAGGCCCTTGAACCTTTCCCATGCTTGAAAGAAAGTTTCATGATCTTTATAATTAAGAAAAGTTCATGATTTGCTTTTCAAGTGAAATGGTCCTATGTGTGGGGAAAAGCTTTTTAAGAAACTCCTTTTGTGTTACCTTCCATGTAGCAATGGATTGGGGGCGCAAGGGCTCAAAACACCTTTTTGCATAATCTTTCAATGGAAACAATTTCAACTTCAACACTTCTTTACTACAAATAGCATCCCCAAATGTCACACGTAGATTCAAATTCATGCACATGAGAAAATGGATTTTCCGTTTCCATATCATGATATATTAGAATCATTTGAAACATGTTAGACTTGAGATGCACATTTTGTTGATTCCTTGACAATATGATGCATGATGTTTGTGATTGACGTGAAGGATGAGTGAGTTGTCGCAAAGTTTGATTCTCATGTATTTAAATTTGTTCCAAGGGGCAAAATTGAGATTGTCCCCCCTTTGATGATTTTGTGGCCCATGATGCGTATGAGGATGATCATATTGTAATTGCACTTGTGGTTGGGGCTGAACATGAGGGAGAACATATGGTTGCACATTCGTTTGAAGTAACATGCTAACATTGGGTTGTGTTTCGTTACCACACATAGGTTGTGCATTTTGTGCAAGTCTCTCTGGTTGGGCTTGTTGAGCATGAACTAATCGAATCAACATATTCATATCAATATGCCCCTCTTGAGGGTGATCATTCATACTAACATTCTCAGACCTAGCATCACCTATTTCCCATTCTAAACTAGAATTCCTTCTAGGTATAGATATGATGAAATATGATCAAGAGAAGTCAAGATATACACTAACACAAAAATAGCAATGAATGAGTATCAATGAGGAGCAATCAATCAAAGATAACAATAAATGTACAAGTCTCTCTCACACAATGTTTCCACTTCACAACAACAGACAAATGGCATCCATCGCCCATAGGACCAAAGTTAATCCCTTCCTCCAATTCTTCACTTCCTAAAAACTATATATTTTCTTTTTCAATAAAAGGTAGCAATAATAGAAGATAATAAGTCACCGCCCAAACGTGCTTCCTTTTGTTGAGTAGAAAAGAGCATCTAAACGCATCTATAAGTCCACCCATCCATAAGTCATACACGCCTCCTCGGCAACGGCGCCAAAAACTTGACTGATATCTTAATGTGTGTGTGTGTACTTACCCCAAGTGTAGGGGGTATCGGCAAGTAGTAAATTTCGTTAGTCCGGAGTCGAGTCTCGAGGAGGAGAGTGTTTGAGATTTTAGAGTAGATGCAAATGCAATAAAGAAATGCAATTCACAAAGAATAATAAATATCGACTAGAAAATAAACATTGGCCTATATGATCGGTAATTTTTTTGAGTATCAATGTAAACAAGCAAAGGAAATAATTTGGTTCAAACAATTAACTAAAGAACTCTAGTCCTAATCCATCATGGTAAATAATCCACCATCATACTCAACATATCCAAATCTAATCATGCAAGCACAATTAAATTAAAAGCATTTGATTAATGAAATTGGGCTTGGGTTTTAAAAGACTTACATACAAGTGATGTTGGTTAGAAGGTCTTCAAGATTTAACGATAAATGCTTAGAGTGCTATACACCAATTAATATGGATTAATGTTCCCCTTTGGGCTTGGCCCAATCGTCAAACTAGATTTACACTCCAAATCTATCCAACATAACAACAACATACTCATTTAAAGGTACCCAAGCCAGAACTATCAAGAAATCAAAAGAGAAAATCCATAACAATGGCTTTCATGGCATATATTGAGCAAACAAGATTCATATATGTCATTTAGGACTAGGAACTAGAGATTAAGACTACTCGCATATCATCATATCAATAAACATCATTATATATAAAGAAATTAGAATTCTTACAAAGATCCAACATGAAAAACTAGAGAGAGGCTAGAGAGAGAACAAGGGAAAATCTTAAATCCTTAGCTTGAGTAAAAAATAGGATCCAAACAATCGCTCCAAACAAGGGTTTTACCCTCTCTCTTACATGTCAAAAACATATTCTACCCTTATAATATTTTTCCCCATTGGTTACAAAGTAGATTTGCCCAAAATAACCTTGAAAATTAAATTTTCGGAGTGCAGGATCGTGGCAGTTCACCGAACAGTCAACAGTGGTGTCCAAACATTTTTTTCTCCTGTCCACTGTCATGAGTTAACCGTCCGAACGGTAAATAGTGCCATCCGGACAGCCTAATTAGGTGTTCGGACGGTACACCTTGATATACCTCATGTTCTTCTTTTTGTTTCAAATGTTTGAACGATACTTTTGGTGTCCAAACGATTCATCCCAAATAAGGTCCCTTTATGCTTCAAAATGTTCTGATGCCTTTTTCAATTGATTCAACTCCGTGTAAGTTATTTTCCTACGAAATTCAATAGAAAATATTGTAAGGATATAAAAAATCATTTAAATGTGTATTAATGCCCTAAATACCTAATAATCTAATAATGTATTTCTCAATTATGAGGTATAATCAGTCATTCTCACGTTAATGGCAGAAATGTTCTAATAACAAATTTGAAAGTCCAAACTGAAAGGTAAGTAAAAACTTCAACAAACTGTAATATTAAAATTAATCTGATATAAAACTAACAATCTAATTCATATGCCCAACATAACGACATAACAGTGACACCTTAGGAGATCATTGCACAAAAATTTAAGGAACTCTAAAATGTTTCAAGTGTGTGAACCATGACTACCCCGTGATTCGTGCTTGGTGGGAGGAAGATGAAGAAATAAATACTTCAATTTTTTAAAACTATGATTGGGTCTGATGCATTGCTACCTAGTCAATGTATTCCAGAGATTGCACACTTAATCATATAATTAAGCAACATTTTGAATGTGAGGCTATTTGAAAAGGATAGCAAATGTTACTTGGTGTTGGATGATGACATGCTCAAGGCGAAGTATCTGTCCGTGTGTTTTTTTAAATATGTTTAAGTTTCCTGCTTAGACTTAGTATTTATTAACTTAGTCTTCTTTCAAGTCAAGGGTTATTTTAGTCTTGTGTTGGTATTGGCCTTTGTGCCTTAAAGTCAGAACATGTTTTCCTTGAAAGACTTATCTCTTTGGTGAAAGAAAAAATATCTATTAGAGTTGCAAACTTGATATAGGAAAATCCTCGATATTTATTTTACTATATCACCTAAAATCATATCAACAGTGGTATCAGAGCGGGCATGACTCGGCTTATTCATCACACAGTCAAGAGAAATGGCTTCTTCAAATGAAAAAATATCAACCATGATTCCTCAGTTTACATGTGAAGATTACAGTTCTTGGAAAGTCAAGATGCTTACTTTCCTACAATCTGAAGGTCTCTAGAGTGTAGTCATGGATGGCTATACTGAATCTAAAGATGATAGTAGCTTGTAAGCTGCGCAAATGAAGATCTTGGAGGGTCTTCGCATGTCAAATGCAAAGCTCTCTCCAAGATCCAAAATTGTGTTGGTCCTACCATATTCCCTCGCATCATCAAGTCCTCTCATGAAAAAGAGGCTTGGGAGACTATTGAAAAAGAATTTGAGAGAGATGGGAAGACTATCGCCATTAAATTGCAGAACTTGAGGTGTGATTTTGAAATTCTGAGGATGCTGGAAACTGAATGTATTAAAAGAGTTCTACAACAAGGTCATTGACTTGGTTAATCAAATGAGGATCTTGGGGGAGCAGATTTCGAACGGACAGTAGTTCAAAAGATGCTTATTAGTCTGCTTGAGAGATATGATGTTGTTGTGGCAACAATAGAAGAGTCCAAAGATCTTGTTGTTCTAAGGCCTGAAGAGTTGGTTGGTTCCTTAGAAGCTCATGAGTAAAGGGGAACAAGGCATGGAGAAATGTCTTCCACTCGGGAGTCTGCATTTCAAACTAAAATAACCATCAGAGATGAGGGACAGAGACCAAAGTAGTCCAACTGGAAAAGTTATGAACCATCAAACTAGAGAGCCAATGATAGAGGTATGTCTTCTCGAAATCCTTGTGAAATCTGTAAAAGGATGAGTCATGTGGCAGCTGAATGGTGGTTCAAAGGAAACCACAATGTCACCACTACAAGAGGTTTGGGCATGTAATGAAAAATTTTAGATTGAAATCTGAACAAAATACTGCTAACTTTGTTGAAACTGGTCCCGAGCCAGAAGAAAATTTGTTCAATGCTACTCAAGGTGAAGCTCACAGTAAGTCCTCTGTGTGGTATCTGGATAGTGGTTGTAGCAATCTTATGTCTAGCAATAAAGACTTGTTTGTGACCATAGACCATAGTGTCACTTCCAAAATCACACTTGGAAATGGTGATGTTGTAGAAGCCAGAGGCAAGGGTAAAGTGAAAATGCAGACTGAGTATGGATTGAAGTATGTGTGTGATGTGTTATTTGTTCCTGATCTCAGTAGCAATTTGTTGAGTGTAGGACAAATGGTTGAGAAGGGATATAAGCTGATTTTTGCAAATGGAGGCTGTTTGATTCTCGATGAAGAAGATGGGGGCAAAGAGCTGATGTTTATTCCAATGAGAAGTAGAGCTTCTAAGAAATGAGCTTATTTCTTAGAAATGATAATGACATCGCATCTCATCGGTTAAGTCAATGCCTAGTATGCAAGATGCCACCTTGTCTCCACTATATGAGGAGATTGACTATGGCCATGATGATGTTGATGATACGGATGATTTGGATACTATGAGTGTCAAAGGAAATAAGCTTTGCAGTGCAGAAGTATAGTAAGAGTGAAATTTGTTTCATCACGTTTGGAGACATGAGTGAGAGTGAATGGAAAATCTTCTTGGAGAATTTTGAGAAACCTTTTCCCAAGGTTTTTTTTTTGGGTTGGGGGCTGGGGAGCATAAAGTACATAGGTTTAAAGCCAAGGTTGGGAACTTATTGCTTGCTAGTATCTAGAACTAGTGAAATTGCACATTGCTACCCAAAGTACACTTTTTATCCTTTCTTGAATCGATTTGATAATTCATTGTGAAACATTTAAGTTGTCAAAGTATGCTTCTCTGTCCCTTCATGAACTAGAATTATTCAGAAACAATACCAATTTCATTGTAATGGCATGGTTCAACTTTCTTCTTCTACCACTTCACAATAGAAGCAACCTTCCATTGACATAAACAAAACAAAGGTAGATTCTTATCTCAATCACCTATCCAACTATCAATACAAAAAGGAAGATCTCATCTCAAACCCAGTTTTGATCATTGGGTGGGTTTAGGACGTCTGACTAGAGGGATCTTAGGGCGAAAATGTACTTTTCTTATGTTTTGAGATCTCTTAATACAAGATTTTGTCTTTGACCTTGGTGGAACAAAAGGCCTAAACCTTGGATCGCTGCTACTGAAACTGTGGCTTGAGTAGTAACTAAAGTTGAAGCTCTGGGTAATAGGTGCTGCTGAACTTGAAAATTTTCCTACTCTCTTGTAATTATGCATGCCCATGTACATTTTCAAGTTCTCTTGCATTCCACCTCCTTCGTAATTCTTCATGGCCATTATTGGGTTTAAAATAACCTACCGGCAAGTGCACTATTAGGAGGAATAGCATAAGTGGTCAACAGGGATCGTATCGACAGAGACAAATTAATCCAAATGTCTATTTGTATGTATATATATGAACAATGCAAGAAAAGTAAAGTTCCACTCAAGTTGGTTTGGTTGCAATTAAAAGAACACAAGAATTAAAAGTAAATAATTTTGGGATTTTTCTAATTAATCGGACAAATGCAAATGCAAGTTATCACTAACAAACTATACCAATGCAATGAGTTCAAGTAATAAAATAAAGCACCAAGGCTACAGAATCCACCAAAGACCAATGATTTTCCAAGAAGAATAATCCATGCACACACTTGTCAATCCGGGTATAATGAACCCATACCTAAGTCATTTCTAGCGCACCTAAGCCAATTTCCCTCATATCGATTGCTAGCCATCTTATTAGTCTAGTTCGGATGTTCCTATAACATTCTAGACATCCTATTGGTCTAGACATGCATAAGAGTTAATAAAGCTCAATGAAAAAAGGATTCATATAAACTTGTTCATAATCAAATGGAAATAATATTTGTAATCTAAAGTTTCAAGGATCATGATTCACTTGATATGTTACCATCTAGCCAATCCATAACACAAAATCATCGTCAACCCTAAGTCATGATAAAGCACAAAGAGAAAGAAAAAATTGAAATAAGCATAGAAACCATAGATTTGTTCCCAAACAAATTCATGTACACAAAAGTCAAGTTAACAACACATCATTCAACCCAAGGCTTCATTATAGCCTTGGAAACAAAAAGTTTAGTCACACATGTAGAGAGAGAAACAAAGGAGAGGAAAAACCTTATTCCCCTGGTATTTTGCTATCTAGAACGACTGCTCCCATTGTCCAAAAGTGTTTTTCGTCTAGGGTTTTCGCATAATTAAAACTAAGGAAAAGTTGCACCTAGGCGTATACAACACATAATTTTTCCACTTTGCCTTTGGGTATTGAGCAGTCCTCTCTACCCCTAGGCATGTTAACAGTTGCACCCAAAACAATTTTTTGATCACTTTAAGCTCCAAACTTGTCAATTCATCCCCTATTTGCAACTTTTTGTTCTAGTCTGCTGATTTCCTAGACAAATTGAAAGTAATAGATAAATATACTGAATGATTCATGCTAAGGGCATAAGAGGGAAAGATTACTACCAAAAATACTAGGTATATTCATACCTATCAGCCATGAACAAAATATGGTTGTGTTGGAACCAGTCCTGAACTCCAGCCAAAGACATGCTTGACTGGGCATGGGCAGGGGTGCTCGACTTGCTAATTTGTGACAACATCTCCTACGAAGCTTGTGACAAGGTAGACTATGTATCTTGTGACTGCATTCATAATTGAAATAACTTGTTAGATAATAATACAGTGTCAATGTATAACAAACTCAAGAACCATTCTTAGTTTTTCTTATTCTCCATATCTACAATTGCCCAAGAAATTGGAACCAAGCTGTCATTTGCATCCTTGGCTACAACAGTCAACAACTGGCCCCCATATTTAGTCTTCAAGTGGCGTCCATCAAGCCCAATTACAGGTCTACAACCCTCGACAAAGTTCTTCGTACAAGGTGCAAGACACACATACATTCTCAAGAACATTCCACCATACTCTCTAAATCAATCGTATTGCCAAGGTTGGAAAATTTTAAAGCAGAGACATATCTCCGTAGCTAGCCATATTGCTTCTTCTCATCACCATAAATAGTCTTTAACGCTTTAATCTTTGCTCTATAAGATTTGTCCCTAGTTATTTGTAAGTTGTGATCTCTGTGTACAACTCTCTTCAAAGCAACTAGACTCCAAGATGGATAGTCCCTAAAGTTATCAACATAATTTAATGCTAACCAATCACTTGACACCCTTTTCCCATCATAATTCTTATGACACTCATCATGATGATTTGGTTCATAAGTTTTCACCTAAAATGAAGCTTTATCCCTACTCTATGATGCATAAATCCTCTATTTGCAATCAGCATGACCTTCACATATAGCCTTTACCTTGCTCCTATCATTATTCTTGTATTTGTATCCCTTACCCTGTTGTACACTAAACTCAACCAGTACCTTCCTAAATGTCTCAACAGAATCAAACTTCATCTCTACACTGAATATAATTGGACTATGCATGTCAGTATTTCGATTAAACATAGGATGCCTAAGACTTTTTTCTTATTTACTGTCACTGCCAGCAACACTACCAATTTCATCAAAATCATAATGTTCAAAATCGACATTACTAGGTAAATTCCTTGAGTCAATTCCAATCAATCTTTTGCCCTCTTCTCCGACAGTGTTCGTCCTCTGTCTATGCACTACAACATCTGGGTCACAAATACTATCATCAATGGATCCTTCCAATGATGATTAACTAACAACCTTAAACACATAATCACTATCAGTATCTGCATAACATTTAAGAAATCGACATTAATAGAGAGCAGAGAACAAGATTTTAGTCAATGTTCTACCGAAAATTTCTTAAACTACTACTTTTACTTCTACATCAAGAACATAGAATGGGATTTCAACATTACATACCCGACATGGTTGATCGCCTCTCCGCCTCCCTCAAGCTTTGCCTCTCACAGGCTTTCCTCACACAAGCTACGCCTCTCACAAGCTTCCCTCACACAAGCTTTGTCTGAAATTCAAAAACCCTGAGAGAAAGAAGCTTCCTTCACACGAGCTCCCTCCTTTTGATCCTACTTATTTGTACTTAAACATATAGTAATAATAAAATTTATGGTGATCACATTATCTGTGTAAATATGAAAATTAACGTTACATTAACATGAGTTTAGAATAGTTGACCGTTTTCTTTAATGGTCAACTAAAATTTGAGGGTACATTTGTCATTTTTGCTAGTGTAGGAGATATTTTCACATAATAGTTTCGGGGTCTGAGCATACTATGTACAAACCAGCGCTACACGCGTTCTATTGGCATAAGTAATACTCTTTGACTCGCCATTACATTGTTATCATACGAAGCAATGTATGCTTATTTGAATATTTTTTTCATATAGATATAATATGTACTTTTTAATATCACGTAATCTTTGAATTTTTCTTACTACTATCTCCTGTTAAAGCCTTGTCATATTTTCTGTTTTCCTTACCCGTTACAAAAAAAGAAAGAAAAATGATAGATCATTCTTTAGCATATCATATAAAATGCTACATATGTTTTCAAAGCAATCTCTAGTGCTCCGTTTGTTTCTTAGAAAAGTGTTCATTCATGAAAATTATTTTTACAATAAAAGGAATTACAGGAAAAATATTAATTTTCTAGTATTTGGCCAAATATATAGAATATTTTTTCCATTGTTTGTTTCTTATAAGGAAAAAATATTTTCAAACTTTTTATTACTTTCTTATTAATGGTAAAGAGTAACTAGAATCTCAATAATAGACAGAATAGAAATCTCTTTACACATAAATTTTGATCTAGAATAACAATAACTAGAACTTCACTAGTTAGAAAAAATTCAGCCACATTCGACATTTTAGACTATAACGAAATAAAAGAGGTACAAACTCTTATGAGTACCAAACATAATAGCAAATCATCAAAATAGAGTCATTACAATTTCATCTCTATTTATTAATGTCCTAAAAGTAATTAGCATGAAATAAAAAGTATCATATGCAAATAGTGATAAAGCTTTGGTTGACAATCATAAAATCTTTGAGTTCGATCCCAAATGCAACTCAGAATCCAAACTTCTCCGATCTACAAGTGAAAAGAAAATTAATTAGAATGGTTATAAGATCAACTAAAGTTTCATGAATGTTAAAGTAATGGAATAAAAAAATTACCTTCAAAGACTACCCATTCGATCAACAAAATTCTCTATCCAAATCTTCCTCAAGTCGATAGGTTTCTTTTCTTTTGGAGAGGTGATTGAAAACCAACTAAAAAAATACAAATTCAAACATAAACTAGTTGGAGTAAATGAATTAGATTTGAGTGTATTTCAAAGGGCAATACACTGAAGAGCTACAACAACAACAACAAGAGCAAGAAACCAAGAAAATTCACCTCCACAACCATACGCATATAATTATTAAATCTGGGGTTTAGGATAGTCAAACAGAGCAATCATTATTACATGTTTCACCTATTTATACTCTTAAAATGTCTCTAAGACAATTATAGCCCCAACTCATATAATCGTTTAGTTTAATTACCAAAGACCTTGTAGTGCAGAACCAAAACATGTCAGTGACGTATTTGAAAGACATCCAAACTTGGCATATGCATGGCAAGAGATATATAAAATGGTCAGAATCCTAACTCAAAGATAGTTGATGTAAAGCAGATCATGGGTTATTATTTTAGATATTTACATTACCCAAACTAGTCTTTTTGACTCTGCCATTGGATAATACCATCACAGAATACTCAAGAAGGGTCTTTTTTTGTTCATTTTTGTTCACATTTTCAATACTTTGTTAGTGGGCATCAATGGAAGTATCATTTTCATATAAGAATCAGATGTTGTTTACTTGGGGACCTTAAATCACCAATTCTCTATAAATTTGATCCACTAACTCCACACTCTCTCTCCCTCACTACATCACAAACTGACAAACACAATGCATTTTGTTCCAAACTGTGATTCTGAATCATACTACAGCTCTAATACTCTTTGTTCACTGCCAAGCCTTCCTTCTGTTCCTTCACTAACTTTACAACCTCAACCACATCACTACTTCACCATTGCCTACTATTGTGCCACTCTCAAAGGTCACAATAGCTATATATCCTCTCTCACTTTTTCTAGAAAACTCCTCTACAGTGGCTCCTCCGACAACGAAATCCGATTGTGGAATCGAAATCCTTCAAATCATGACCCAGATGATGACGACACAGTATATAAGCACAAAATTCAACAAATAGCCAAACAAAATTCAACAAAAGAAACCCAGATGCCAAAAGAACCAAAATCAACACCCAACCCACAAAAAAAACCAAGACAAATCAGACAGTAAATCAAAGGATCGGACAAGAAAAATAATAGAGCAGGAATATCTCACATAGTAGAACAGTAGAATATCCAAATTTCAGTACCTCAAATTTTAGGTTTACGACGTCCTAAGCCAAGAACAATGTAGTCCAGAGGTTGGAGGACCCTATCGCATCGTCAAAAAAGAAAGAAATCAGTTAACAAAATCAAAAAGCTTCGTATCGTGGTGTGCGGTATCAAAAACAGAGAAGAAGTGAGAAGAAACGAACAGCACAAAGTAAAAAACAGAGAAGAAACAAGAAGCATTCACTAAAAGAAGGAATCAGCTGGAGAGGAGAAGCTGCTTGCTGCATATGCGAGAGAACTTGAACGGGGGCGAGAGCTACGAAAAATGACTGCTGCTGTTTGAAATAGGGCGTCATTTTCCCTTTTTAGGGTTTTTTTGTTGACTTTTATTTATTTTTCATTTGACTTTTTCAATTTTTTGTTAATAAACACAGAAAATTAAAAATACTTTTTCTTAAATGGGTATTTTCCCCCAAACAAACAGAACCTGAATGTTAAACTGTATTCATTCTACGTACCGAAGGAAGGACGTAAAACCTAAACAATATATTAGCTTGTTAATAAGCGAAAGAAGACACAAATACAAGAAGGAACAATTTCATATAGTATCAACATAAAGTTGACCCAATGTAGTTGGAAATTTGTCAGCATTGAAGTGCCTACAATATCCATTTGATTCTGAAGATGAAAAAGGATTAGTACTTTAGTAGTTCTAGTCATATAAAGATGAAAAGATATTATCTCGAAACAACTTGATAGGGAAGAATATACAAAACCAAGAAACAAACAATATTTCATAATATAAGCAAAGTTCAGAGTTAAACTTGAAGCTTCATTTCCATGAAAAGCGAAAAAAAAATTAAGCTTAATGAAACAAACCTCATAGTTAAACTTCCACCATGCATAACTCCATTCAAACTTTTTCACACTCAGAACTAATGTAGGCGTAGCATGTTCAAAAGCCAAGTCAAGTTTGGGTTCAAATTCATTTACCAGAAAAACTCTCCTTGACCAAGAGTAAACTTAAAGGGGTTGTCTCTATCCATGCTCGAATTGAACTTAGTAACATCAAGTAGTCCCACTCTAATGAAATTAAAAAAAACTCAAATAAGAAAAACATTATCTTCAACTTTATCTTCATTATCAGTGTAAGCATACGGCATACACATGTACACGCAGCGGAAGCTACAAAATTTTACCTCTTGTAGCGTGCTTGTACAAACAGTTTGTCCGGTACTCCAATCGTCTAGACTCCTTTCCCAGTTTCTGCTTGATCCAAAAGCTATCACCGGTAGAACTCCGATCTCACGAAGCCTCTAATCCGTCCACCGAATCACAAGCTAAGATTGATGTCATACACCACAAAACAAAACTTTCCTAAAAAGGAAACATTTCTTTTCGAGAAGTGTGTCATTCTTTGAATCTCTGAAATCAATTCATTCATAAAGAACTGAATTCATAAGTTGTATATCATACAACTTAAATATTAAGCAAAAGTGGTGTCGGCACATACATGTGTCGCAACCACTTTTGTAACATTTAATATAATTATATATTAATTATATATATTAATTAAATATAGTTTATTTATTGATTAATTTTTCACGTGCTAGCATTATCAATTAATCAATCGGATCCTATCCGTTTACAATAAACCTTATTTAATTAGTAATTCGATTATTTTTATCTCATAAACATTATCGAATCCACACAGTTCTCTTAATAACCTTAGCTGAAACAAATTTCTGTGATTCTTTTATGTGTGACTTTCTAGGTTCATTACCGATTAGCAATAAGAATAATATCAAACTCTTTGATATTAATTAAAACAACTTTTAATCATTTCTTATAAATCATGAGTGACACCTAGCAGTATATCGTGACTACCCAATCAGTGATGAATTCTTTCATATGAACATTTAATTACAATTACCATGTAATTAAATCCTTCCACTGTACAATATCCCAATTGAGTGAGGATCATGGATATCAGTCAAATCCACTAACTCAATTATATGTAAGATCCAATATTTTATTGACAAACAAATAATTAATGAAAACACATTTTCATTAATCATACAACCTCGGCCAAGGATTTCCCGTGTCAATAAATATCTGGATCACATAGGATATTCTCCTCGTTTATTTCGAGGCGGTGGATTCCTTATTGACTGCACACAAGTCTCCATATATAACTAACTGAATCCATCAAATGTTAATATTTATTTAATAAGTAAATATTTCCAACATTGATAAAATTCAATCACCCATATACAAAACTACTATGTTATCTCAGGTCTAAGGATTATTTACACAATTATAAATAAATATTAAATCATTGACAAGGAAATAAACCTCCATGTGATTCATTATTTAACAAGTCATGTTCGAAGCATTTATTCAACAATAAACCTCACATACTGTTTGTTTTAATATCTCATATTAAATTGCATGAGACTCACAACCCTATCATTATAGGAAACAAACAGTATACTGATCTTCCGAATTATTATTGTCCAACTAATAATTCTACAATCAGGAACTTTATTTAAGATATTTATACTAGAGATCACTCGTCACTCATATTCTCAACTCTTGAGAATGAGGTCTCTAATAAATATTTACGGACATATTTAATACAACTATATAAATAGAAATATCAATTATATTATAAACTGTCATTTATATAAACAATTAATATAGTAAAATTATTATATATGTTCCAAATACAGCCGTATTAGATTAGCTATATAGGACATATATCTAACAATCTCCCACTTGTCCTAAAGCCAATCGCTATGGTATCTCATACTCATCTTTTCTAGATGACGATCTAACTGCTGTAGAGTTAGAGATTTAGTTAATGGATCAGCAATGTTTTCTACTTATGCTATTTTCTGTATAGATACATCACCTCTTTCAATTATCTCTCTGATAATGTGGAAACATCTTTTGATATGTTTGGATTTCTTATGAGACCTTGGTTCCTTTGCCTAAGCAATTGCCCTATTGTTATCACAGTATAGTGGCATTGGTGATTCAATGGATGGAACAACACCAAGTTCTGTAACGAACTTCTTCATCCAAACCGCTTCCTTTGCAGCATCCGATGCAGCGATGTATTCAACCTCTGTGGTAGCGTCTGCAGTAGTGCTTTGTTTAGAACTTTTCCAACACACTGCTCCACCATTACATATGAAAACCAACCCAGAGATAGACTTTCTATCATCAATATTTGTTTGGAAATCAGAATCAGTATAGCCATCGATTCTCAAATCACCTCCTCCATATGTTAAGATCAATTCTTTAGTCCTTTTTAAGTACTTAAGAATATTCTTAACAGCAGCCCAGTGTTCTTCACTAGGATTTGATTGAAATCTGCTTGTAACACTTACAGCATGTGCTATGTCAGGTCTAGTACATAACATAGCATACATCAGACTTCCAACTACAGATGCATATGGAATCTTGGTCATTCTCTCTCTTTCCTCAAGTGTCTTTGGAGACATTTCCTTAGAAAGATGAATGTCATGTCTGTAAGGTAACAATCCTCTTTTAGACTCTTGCATGTTGAATCGTTTCAACACCTTGTCTATATACATAGATTGAGAAAGCCCTATAATTCTTTTAGATCTATCTCTATAGATTCTAATTCCCAGAATATAGGCTGCTTCTCCCAAATCTTTCATGGAGAAAGTTTTTGTGTCACCAGACTTTAACTGAAGTCATCATTCCAACATCATCCCCAAAAAGGAGAATGTCATCAACATACAAAACTAGGAATGTGTGAGCACTCCCACTAACCTTCTTGTAAACACAAGGTTCATCCACATTTTTAATGAAGCCAAATGATTTGATTGCTTCATCAAAACAGATGTTCCAACTCCTTGAAGCTTGCTTAAGACCATAAATGGATCCCTTAAGCTTACACACCTTTTGTTTTCCACCTTTGGATTCAAAACCCTTGGGTTGTTCCATATAGATATATTCCTCAATGTTTCCATTAAGGAATGCAGTTTTGACATCCAACTGCCATATCTCATAATCATAGTGTGCAGCTATGGCTAATAAAATCCTGATAGATTTCAACATAGCAACTGGTGAAAAGGTTTCCTCATAGTCAATTCCTTGTCTTTGTGTATAACCTTTTGCAACCAATCTTTCTTTGTAGGTTTCTAGCTTGCCATCCAAACCAATTTTCCTCTTGTACACCCATTTGCGTCCTATATGTACAATACCTTCAAGAGAGTCCACAAGATCCCAAACTTGATTTGAATACATTGAATTCATTTCAGATTTCATAGCTTCAAGCCATTTTGAAGAGTCAATATCAAATATTGCTTCTTCATAACTAGTAGGATCATCACCATGATCTACATCTCCATGAACAAACAACTCTTGTATATTATGTAGTAAGTTATACCATGCTGGTGGACGGATAACTCTATTAAATTTTCTAGGAGTTTGTGTGATGACAGTTCTTGCATCATTGGATTCTTGAATATGATCTTGATCATATTGTGGAATATCATATACTTCCTCAAGTTCTATTCTTTTTCCCTATACCCCTATACCTTTATTCTGAACAAACTCTTTTTCCAGAAAAATGGCATCTCTACTGATCACTATTTTATGACCAGTGAGACTATAGAAATAGTATCCCAAAGTTTCCTTTGGATATCCAACAAATCTTCCTTGTTCAGATCTGGCCTCCAATTTATCTGTTTGCAGTTTTTTGATGTGTGCTGGACAACCCCAAATCCTAACATGTTTAAGACTTGGAGCCCTACCAACCCATATCTCATATGGTGTCTTAGGAACAAATTTAGAAGGAATTCTGTTCAGCAAATAAGTTGCAGTCAGAGGATAGAAACCCTATAATGAAATGGGTAAATCTGTATAACACATCATTGAACGTACCATGTCTAACAAAGTACAGTTTCTCATTTCTTATACACCATTAAACTGTGGTGTTCCTGGAGGAGTCAATTGTGAAACAATGCCATGTTCTTTTAGGAACATTTCAAATTCCTGACTTAAGTATTCACCACCTCGATCTGATCGAAGAGCTTTAATACTTTTTCCAGTTTGATTTTCTACTTTAGCTTTGAATTCTTTGAACTTTTCAAAAGATTCATGCTTGTACTTCATTAAGTATACATACCCATACCGTGAGCTATCATCAGTAAAAGTAATGAAGTAGAAATAACCACCTCTAGCCATTTGATTAAAAGGCCCACATACATCTGAATGTATTAATTCTAAAACTTCTGTAGATCTTTGACTTTGTCCAACAAAGGGCGATCTGGTCATTTTGCTCTGAATACAGGATTCACAAGTAGAATAGGATTCTAAATCCGAGGATTTGATTAAACCCTCTTTTATCAACTTGTTAAGTCTTTCTTCTGCAATATGACCTAATCTAAGATGCCACAGATATTTAGAATTATTTTTAGATGGTTCTATTGCATCATTATTCACATTATGAGTTAAGAGCTTACCATCATGCATATTTAAATAATACAAACCATTTATCAAATTTTCCATACCAACACATTCATTTCCAAAATGAATAGAACACACATTATTCTTATAATGGAATTCATAATTCTTCTGTGCCAAAAGTCCCACAGAAATAATGTTATTGAAAGCATTAGGAACAAAGAAACAGTTATCCAAATTTAAAACATGTGCAGAAGGTAATTTAATGAAAGCAGTCCCAATAGCAGTAGCAGCAACAATTGCTTTATTTCCTACTTGTATGGCCACTTCATTTGCTCCCAGAGTTCTACTTCTTCTCAGATCCTGCAACGACACACATATTTGTGAAGATGCACCAGTATCAATGATCCAAGAAGTAGATGATGAGTAAATAGAAACAATATTCTCAAGTTTACAGAAATTAGACATACCTTCTGAAGGTGTCTCCTTTCCCTTTCCCTTGACTTTCAAGGACTTGAGATATTCGGAATAGTTCCTTTTCCAGTGCCCATCCTTCTGACAAAAGAAAATTTTTCCTTAATCTGCTGCTGGCGCTTTGTCCTTTGATTTCTTTTTGGAAATCTTCTTAGAAGGTCCAGAAGTAGAAGCTTTCTTGTTGTTGTTCTTCTTCTTAGAAGATGAAGAAGCCACAAGAGCCTTCTCAACTGTCTTTCCCTTCATATCTGCTTGAGTTGTACCTAGCATATTCAGAAGTTCTGCCAAGGTACACTCAATTTTGTTCATGTGAAAATTCACAATGAACGGTGAGAAGGAATCAGGCAGGGACTGTAAAATCAAATCAGTCTGTAAGTTGCAATCCATGAGAAAATCTAAATTCTCAAGTTGTTCAATCAAATTGATCATCCTGAGAACATGATCTTTCACATTTGCACCTTCAGCCATTCTCTTTCGGAACAATTCCTTAGAGATATCATATCTGGCTATCCTGCTTTGCTCTCCATATAACTCTTTCAGATGAAAGATCATATCTCGAGCACTAACATAATTCTCATGTTGTTTTTGAAGCTCATTTGTCATTGAAGCCAGAATATAACTTCTAGCTATCAAATCATGCTCCAGTCACCGTTCATAGGTAGTCTTTTCCTCCTCAGTAGATCCTTCAGGTTAGGATGCTGGAATAGGTTTGTCAAGGACATAGCCAATCTTTTCGAAATTGAGAACTATTCTCAAATTTCTCAGCCAGTCGACAAAGTTTGGCCCAATAAGCCGGTTGGCATCCAAAATGCGTGCAAGTGGGTTGGATTGAGTCATACTCGTGTGCTGTAGAAAATAAGCAAAGATTATTAACAATAGTCTATAATATCCAAATAAATTTTGGTCTTTAAAAATATTTGGTATCTCCCACTAATTTCTCGTAACTCATACATCCCTATTTGAGTAACGGAAATCCATTTTAGAATTTCTATTGAGTGATTGAGTTCTTATTATTTTCAATATTCCTCACGTTTAGTCGTTTCTTGGAATATTTAAAACAATAAATGAACAACTCTTGTTCAATGTATCTCATACATGATTCAATCATTTTACTTTGGCTCCTAGTATCCAGAACCTCACCTTTCCCGGTTTCTTGGCCCATTATACATAGTTAAGTAAAACTCATTATTCAATAAATATAAAAATTTGAATATTAGTATTCTCACCTTTACTGGTTTCTTGAACACCACTATAGCTTTATATTTATAACATCTCATGCTTTATAAAATATTAGAAACATCTCTTATGACTCATTGCATAATCCCCATGATTTCTTCATGATCAATCATACAAAATCATAAAAGTTTCTAAAATTTTATATAATGGAGAGCCACGATATAATTTCATAAATCATACCGTTTATCAACTTAATATTTAAAGGGATGTTAAATAGATCTCAACATAAATTGCATACATGCATAATTTTAAAATTTATTCAAAAACATATCTCATATATTTAAAGAAATAAATTCATTAATCATGCATCAATTATTTAATCTAAACATATATCATATATAAATTCAAGAATAAATAATATGTAATTTAAATCATGCATCAATAATTAAACAACTTAACTATATACATGCATTATATAAAACAATTTTATAATCATCATTTAATTAATTCAATTTAAACTAAATTAATTAAATCATGCATATCTATTTATTCTAAGCATATATCAAATATAATATTTAAAATAAATAAAAGTCCAGTCCATATACAGTCCAAAATATTCAACCCAATATAAATCAGCTTGCAACCTCTGGCCCATGACCTATCAGAACTAAAAACCTTTCTTGGCCCATGTTTGAATCTGGCCCGTGAATCTATCTCGTCTGGCCCAGAACATTTCTTGTCCTATAAAACAGAATTACAAACCCATGATCAAGTTTGGCCTGTGTAATAAAACTGGCCCAAAACTGATTGAAAATGTCCGGGTCAAATGACCCGTCTTCTTCACCCGGAAAGAACCCGCAGCAACCAGATGAGAATTGCACTTTCCGGACACCAGCAACAATCGAACACTCCAATTTTGTTTCCGGTAGTTCTAACGACAAGAACACGACCACACATGTAATACACTCCTTTCAACCAAACCTTAATACACCAGAGAAGTTCTTGAAGAACTTCACACAGAGAATGAACAAGAAGGAAACGAGAACTCTTATTACTCCAAAAACTGAGATTACAACCTTCACCAACCATCTATATAAGCATAGTTTCTTGACAGTCAACTAACAGTTTGACTAACAGCAACCAAACAACAAGCACAGACTTAACCGTAACAGTAACAGAAAGTTAACTACTTAGTTAACTACTTCAACTAACTAATGAAACTAAAATGGTTTACATCAACTACCCTCCCTTTGAAAACTTGACTTCTCCATGAATCTTCATGACAGTGGAAATTGTGGGAACTTAAAGCAAAACTCCTCATAATCCATCCAGGTTGCCTCTTCTGGATTGTGATCCGTCCACTGGACCAACAACTGTGTTCCTGCAACATTTCCTTTCCTGTAAATTCTTCTATCCAGTATTGCTACAGGAGTTGCTTGCACTAACCCATTCTCAGTAACAGTTGGCAATTCAACCTGAGGAACAATAGCTGGTCCAATATGCTTCTTCAAATTGCTTACATGGAAAACAGGATGTATCTTCGTACCCTCAGGTAACTTCAGTCTATAAGCACTGCTTCCAATTTTGGACAATACTTCAAAAGGTCCATAATACTTGGGATGTAATTTGTGATAGGAATGAGCAGACAGCGATGGGTATTGATAAGGCAAGAGTTTTAGATAGACAAAATCTCCCACCTCAAATGTCCTATCTGTTCGATGCTTATTGGCCTGCTGCACCATTCTCTTTTGTGCTAACAGCAAATTATGTTTGAGTACAGCTAACATTTCATCTCTTTCAACCAATGTTTTATCCACTGTATCTAATTTTGCTGTACCAACTTCATAAGAAATCACAGTAGGAGGAGGATACCCATAGACCAGTTGGAATGGGGTCGACTGAGCTGCAGTATGGAATGAAGTATTATAACTCCATTCAGCCCAAGGCAACCAATCCAACCACCTTTTAGGTTGCATTCCAGTAAAACATCTAAGGTAGGTCTCCAAACACTTATTTATCACCTCAGTTTGACCATCACTCTGAGGGTGGTACCCTGAGCTCATACACAATTTAGACCCTTGAATCTTAAAAAATTCCTTCCAGAATGCACTCAAGAAAATCGGGTCTCTATCACTCACCACTGTTGCAGGCATACCATGCAGTTTGAACACATGTTCAATGAATTTTTGAGCAACCATGATTGCTGTGTATGGATGTGAAAGTGGTAGGAAATGGCTGTACTTAGTAAGCCTATCAACTACAACCATAATTACTGACTTACCTTTACACAAAGGTAGTCTAGTGATGAAATCCATGCTAATATCTTGCCAAACCTGTGTTGGAATTGGCAGAGGTTGGATCAGTCCAGGTGGTGAAATGGACTCATACTTGTTTTGCTGGCAAACTACACACTCTGCCACCATTGTTTTGATATCTTTTTTCATACCCCTCCAATAGAATCCCCTCTTCAACCTCTGGTAGGTTCGCAATACCCCTGGGTGACCAGCAGATGGAGTAGCATGAAATTCCTCAAATAGTTTTTTTCTCCACAAGGATTGTGGACTAATGACAATTCTGGCTTTGTATTTCAATAAGCCATTATCCACCTGAAATTTTGATTGAATGCCCTGAGCAATATTACTTTTAACTTCTGCAGTTTGTGATTGTATCCATTCATCCTGCTCATTGTACCTTCTCAACTCATCTATCCAGCCAAAATATGGATATGAAATTGCAAAATACTCAATGGCATGTGGACTCTCCTTCTCTGGCAGCTGTGCAGACCCTTCCTTCCTGGACAGTGCATCCGCTATAATATTGTCACAGCCTTTCTTGTATTGTATTTCATAGTCGAATCCCATGAGCTTAGCTACCCATTTCTGTTGGAAACCTGTGCTTGCTTTCTGTTGTAAAAAAATGCTTCAAGCTACTGTGATCAGTTTTTACAACAAAATGTTTCCCTTGTAAATAATGCTGCCACTTCTTTACTGCTGCAACCAAGGCAATTAGTTCTTTTTCATAGGTAGATAATGCCTGATTTCTAGGACCAAAAGTCTGGCTCATAAAAGCTACTGGCCTACCCTTCTGTTGCAATACTGCTCCAATTCCAAAACCAGATGCATCACATTCGATCTCAAAAGGAGATGAAAAATATGGTAAAGCCAACACTGATGGTGAAGCCATGACATTTTTCAAGTCATTGAAGGCTGTGGTAGCCACAGAAGTCCATATGAAACCATTCTTCTTTGTTAACTGATACAAGGGATAACAAATCCTGCCATAGTTAGGAATATACTTTCTGTAGTACCCTGTAAGTCCCAAGAATCCCCTTAACTCCTTCACAGTGGTAGGTATTGGCCAGTCTTTAATGGCTTCAATTTTGGATGGATCAGCAGACACCCCTTCCTTAGATACGACATGGCCGAAGTACTCCACATATTGTTGTGCAAAAGAACATTTTTGTTGTTTAACAAACAGTTGGTGCTGTAATAGAATGTCAAAAGTCTGCTTCAAGTCTAGTAAATGCTGCTCCCATGTAGTGCTAAAGACCAGTATATCATCGAAAAAAACTAGGACAGATTTCCTTAGGAGAGGCTTGAAGATATCGTTCATTAAGCTTTGGAAGGTCGCTGGAGCGTTAGTGAGCCCAAAAGGCATCACTAAAAACTCATAATGGCCCTCATGGGTCCTGAATGCTGTTTTCTCCACATCAGCAGTGTGCATTCGTATCTGGTGGTAACCAGACCTCAAATCCAACTTAGTAAAAAACTGTGCTCCATACAACTCATCTAACAAATCATCTATTAAAGGAATAGGATATTTATTCTTGATAGTTTGTTGATTCAGCTCACGATAATCCATGCACATACGCCATGTGCCTTCTTTTTTCTTAACCAACAGCACTGGTGAAGAAAATGGGCTACAACTAGGTCTGATGTAACCAGACTGCAGTAATTCCTTAACTGCCTTCTCTATTTCATCCTTCTGAATAGGTCCATAATGATAAGGTCTTTTACTGGCAGGCTTTGTTCCAGGCAATAAATGTATTCTGTGATCATGGTGTCTTGGAGGTGGTAAATCTTTAGGAATTTGGAAAATTTTGTGCATACTGCAGCAGCAACTCCTGTAAAGTATTTTGCTGGTCCGGACTGAGTTGAGAATCTGCTGTAGCCACCAAAAGTTTTTCTTGTGAATAAAGCAACATGCCAAAACTGGAATCTGAAATTTCCCTCTGTAACTGCTGTAGAGTAGCTAACTGCACCACTTGAGAATCCTTACTGACACTATGCAGTTGATATTCACTCCCTTCGACTGTAAACTTCATAGTTAGTAATTGGAAATCCCATAACACTGGGCTAACAGTGGTTAACCACTGAATACCTAAGACCATATCACAACCTCCAAGAGGTAACACAAACAGATTAGAGCTGCACCTATAAGTGCCCACAGTGAAAGTAGTATTTTTACAACAACCACTACTCTTAACTAATCCTCCATCAGCAATCATCAATTCAAAAGCTTCTGTAGGCTCATAATTCCAACCCAAATGCTTGACCAATTTGGAGTCAACAAAGTTGTGTGTACTTCCTGAATCGACAAACACAACCACAGAATGGTTCTTGACTGTGCCTCTAGCCTTCATAGTTTTAAAACCTTGATTACCATTTACCCCATAAAAAGCTGAAGCACTCAATTCCATATTCTGGCAGATCCCAACATTGTCATTTTGAAGGAATTCATCAGCTACACATCTTTCATGACCTACTGGTTCAATTAACCCACATTCATCCTCAAAATTAACTTCCAACAACAGCAACTGTTTTTTAGCACAAGTATGACCTCGCACATACTTTTCATTACAATAAAAACATAATCCCTTGGCCCTCTTCTCTTGATACTCCTCAGGAGTAACACGTTTGGTGGTATTATCAACATTCACATTATTTGTGGGATAAGACTCAGTGGTCTTTTTTACTGCAGGTGACCACTGTACAGGTTTTTGAGTGAGAAACCTAGGCAAACTGGCCTTGTGATCATGCAACTTGATATCTACTTGTTTGGCTATGGCAATTGCTTCGTAAACATCTTTGGGATTCAACAACTTAACCTCATGCTTCAATTCAGACTTAAGACCACCCAAGAAACAACTTAACAACAAATCTTGGCTTATACCTTTGGTGCGTGTAGCCAATTGTCGAAATTCCACGATGAAATCTTTGAGTCTGCCAGTTTGGATAAGTTTGAAGAGCATCTCAGCACTGTCTTCAAATCTGGTTGGACCAAATTCTCTGCAGAACACCTTGGTGAAATCATCCCAGGAAGGAGTGGTCTGGCAACAATTCATCCATCGAAACCACTGAAGAACATCTCCTTCTACATTATAGGATACTATTGGAACTTCCTCAATTTCTGGAATTTCATGGAAAGTGAAATATTGCTCTGCCCGATAGATCCAAACCACAGGATCATCCCCTTTCACAAACTTTGGAAAATCAATTTTCTGCCATGGCTTGACAGTAACCCCTCGATCTTGAATATCATGATGGCGACCAGGTCTAGGAATTCCAGAATCCGATCGATCATCATCTTCAAGTGAATGAATATGATGGCGACTGGACTCAAGTTTCTGTCGATCATGGACTGGTGGCTGGCGCAACTCCATTCGGGCATCAATTCGTGCATCCATACTAGAAAGTTCAGTTTGAAGATTTTCCAAACTGAAAACGATCTTCTCCATCGTCGACTCCAACTGTGTCATTCGTTGATCCATTATAGTAGCGCGAGTGTTTCTCCGTGGCATACACAGGTTAGGAACAGTGAGGATCAATGGCCTCTGATACCAATTAATACACTCCTTTCAACCAAACCTTAATACACTAGAGAAGTTCTTGAAGAACTTCACACATAGAATGAACAAGAAGGAAACGAGAACTCTTATTACTCCAAAAACTGAGATTACAACGTTCACCAACCATCTATATAAGCATAGTTTCTTGACAGTCAACTAACAGTTTGACTAACAGCAACCAAACAACAAGCACAGACTTAACCGTAACAGTAACAGAAAGTTAACTACTTAGTTAACTACATCAACTAACTAATGAAACTAAAATGGTTTACATCAACATGACCCATAACCATTATGCATCAATCGGGTCAACTGACCCTTCTTCTCTCCCTAGAAAACCCGAAATAAACCTGCATCACATGTAAGCGGCCGACACCATCTCCGGCCACTACTGGTGACCTGATGATATTCGGTGTCAATCATTGACTCCGGTAACATCAGATTAGATCAATTATGTCTGGATTTGATAGATCGAAACTTCCAGAATAACATATCGGAATCCTGCAACTTCCGAAAATCAAACACCTGCAACTATTATAGATATAATTTCTGGTGATAAAATGTCTCGCCGAACTTAACCTATCTGTCACTGTTTCGCCATCTCCGACATCTTCCTTACCCAGAAAGAACCGGACATTCTAGTAAAAAAAATAAGACCTGAAACTCTTGGAAATCTTTATCCACCAAAATTCGATGCCGTTTCCGGCTTATTCAGGTGACACAACGAAATCAGGGCATGCTTTAGAAAAGTCAGATCGAGTACATGGGTTTTGTCAAAAATTCTTTTGAAACCAAAAGAGTTTACATCTCATGTTTCACCAAATCCAACATCCATAAAATTAACATAATTTAGATCCATACAACACAGTTTATATAAAATATGTCTAGATCTAATAATCCAATTTCTCAATTCATCAAATGAAATAATAAATCAGATTAAACACATGTATATCAGATACATATATCAATTTAGATCTAGATTGTATACCACTAGCTTAACCCTCTGATACCATTGTAAGCATATCGCATACACATGTACACGCAGCGGAAGCTACAAAATTTTACCTCTTGTAGTGTGCTTGTACAAACAGTTTGTCCGGTACTCCAATCGTCTATACTCCTTTCCCAGTTTCTGCCTGATCCAAACAGTATCACCGGTAAAACTCTGATCTCACGAAACCTCTAGCCCATCCACCAAATCACAAGCTAAGATTGATGTCATACACCACAAAACAAAACTTTCCTAAAAAGGAAACATTTCTTTTCGAGAAGTGTGTCGTTCTTTGAATCTCTGAAATCAATTCATTCATAAAGAATTGAATTCATAAGTTGTATATCATACAACTTAAATATTAAGCAAAAGTGGTGTCGGCACATACATGTGTCGGCAACCACTTTTGTAACATTTAATATAATTATATATTAATTATATATATTAATTAAATATAATTTATTTATTGATTAATTTATCACGTGCTAGCACTATCAATTAATCAATCGGATCCTATCCGGTTTACAATAAACCTTATTTAATTAATAATTCTATTTTTTTTATCCCATACAAATTATCGAATCCACACAATTCTCTTAATAACCTTAGCTGGAAAAAAATTTCTTGATTCTTTTATGTGTGACTTTCTACGTTCATTACCGATTAGCAATAAGAATAATATCAAACTCTTTGATATTAATTAAAACAACTTTTAATCATTTCTTATAAATCACGAGTGACACCTAGCAGTATATCGTGACTACCTAATCAGTGATGAGTTCTTTCATATGAACCTTTAATTACAATTACCATGTAATTAAATCCTTCCACTGTACAATATCCCAATTGAGTGAGGATCATGGATATCGGTCAAATCCACTAACTCAATTATATGTCATATCCAATATTTTATTGACAAACAAATAATTAATGAAAACACATTTTCATTAATCATACAACCTCGGCCAAGGATTTCCCGTGTCAATAAATATCTGAATCACATAGGATATTCTCCTCGTTTATTTTGAGGCGGTGGATTCCTTATTGACTGCACACAAGTCTCCATATATAACTAACTGAATCCATCAAATGTTAATATTTATTTAATAAATAAATATTTCCAACATTGATAAAATTCAATCACCCATATACAAAACTACTATGTCATCTCAGGTCTAAGGATTATTTACACAATTATAAATAAATAATAAATCATTGACAAGGAAATAAACCTTCATGTGATTCATTATTTAACAAGTCATGTTCGAAACATTTATTCAACAATAAACCTCTCATACTGTTTGTTTTAATATCTCATATTAAATTGCATAAGACTAACAGGCCTATCATTATAGGAAACAAACAGTATACTGATCTTCCGAATTATTATTGTCCAATTAATAATTCTACAATCAGAAACCTTATTTAAGATATTTATACTAGAGATCACTCGTCACTCTCATATTTTCAACTCTTGAGAATGAGGTCTCTAATAAATATCTACGGACATATTTAATACAACTATATAAATAGAAATATGAATTATATTATAAATTGTCATTTATATAAACAATTAATACAGTACAATTATTATATATGTTCCAAATACAACCGTATTAGATTGGTTATATATGACATATATCTAACAATCAGGGGTACAACCCGTAGCAAATCAATGGCAAAGTTCCATTCTCAGACCATAGCAAATGGAACAACCCTAAAAGAACTCTAAAGCTAGTTTTCTCAAATAAACCCAGATGTTTATGCCACTAGTATTAGATCATATTAGATTTCGTAATTATAGCGCAAAAACACACTTGGTCGGACTGAAGCCGTAGACACCACAATAATAAATCCATTGTTTCCCTTGTTAGACTTGTGACATTTGTGATTACTTCTTTAAAATTTTACCATCTTCTTTAATTAAAAGTTAAAAAAAATGAGCTAACAACTATAGCCCATGTGTATTGGTAAAATAACACCATAAATTGTACATAATTATTAATTAAAGGCAAGAAATAAAACTGGACATCAATGAACCCTTTAAAAAAGGGAATATTTCCATCTCCTAGCCAATTTCAACTATTAGAGAAAATGACTACTCCTCAAGAAACTAAACAATTATACCGACTGTTCCCCTTCTATTTACTTTTTCATTCGTCCTCTCATTAACTAAGCAAAAAAAAAGTAAATTATTCTTTCCAACATACCTTCATTTACAGAATCTTGACAGGTTAAATCAAAAGCATAAACCTTTGTTTGGTTCCCAAGAAAACTGAAAATATAAAGAAAGAGAAAACCACTTGAGCTGTACTTTGTAATTCGCATAAATTATTATTAGACACATAAATTTAAAACAGGCGACTATAGGAAGTAAATATCCATGCCGAGTTGAGAGAATCACCATAAATTGTCCTCTATAATTCGTAGAAATTATTGTTAGACACAAAATTAAAACCAGCAGATTGTAAATATCCATACCGAGTTGAGCAAATCACCATAAATGGAAGAAAAGTTTGATGCATAGGGTGTAGCGACATGGAAGAACTATCGAAATCACCAACAACCAAGCCAAAACACCCCTATCAATTGATGACGACGAAGTGAAACTAGAGTAAATAAAAGCTAGAAAATAACATAGCATGCGGAATCAAAGAAGCGGGCACGAAGAAAACAACATGAAAGGTCGACGATAATGAAATTAAGGGTTTAAAAGTGTCGGTGGAGGTTGAATTTTAAGAAATAAAAGAAGAAATAACATAGAAAAAGATAGCAAGAATTGAACCTGAACAAACCAACGCCAAAAGAAGAGGATGTGAAAATCATGGAATATACGCTGAATCGAGAGAAAAGAAGAGGCAGATGAACGAATGCAGATACATGAACCCACTCCAGCTTCATCAATGTTCTCGTTCTCTTCAAGTTTTAGGCTATCCACAACAGCTCTTGTCAAAGGCCATCTGGCGCTAAACTGAGGATTTGTTTTCGTCATCTAGTGGATGGTCTCTCTCATATCAGTTACTACATAGGGATCTCCATATTGTGGCTTCGCTACAGTGCGTCTCCAGAGGTCACGCATCACTGTAGCTACAGGACTTCATATTTTAACATAAAAAAATCATTCTCTCTCCAAGGCGATTTGGCCATTTCCTCTCCCAAGCACGATCTGGCATTTCCTCTTCTGAAATCGCAAGCATCGTCCATGTATTTTGCCTTTGATTCTTGGTTTGATTGATGATTTTTTTAGGTTTCTCTTCACTGGATTACATCGATTCGGTAAGCTGATTCCATTTGGTTAATCGATTTTATGGATTTAGATTTCTCTTTACTTACTGGTAGCATAAATCGAGTTAGGTGTTGTAAGAGGATTGTTGTGGGTAAACAGCTTGTAGATTCGATTCGATTTTGGGGGTTATGGGAGCTGTTGCTGGAATGGAAAGGAGGTAGAATGGGTTCTATCTATTTGTGTGTTCGATTAGGTGCTGTAAGATGATGGTTGTGTGTTCGTGTTCTTTTCCTTCATTGATTGTACTGATCAAACATAAATGGGAGTTGTCACTTGAGATGCTATAGTTGTTTCAATTCATACCAAAGAGATGTGTCAACCTTGAATTTTTGAACTCTCATGGAAAGATGTACGCTATATTTTGCATACCTTGTTATTATTTCTGGGTACCATCTATGCATACCTTGCATCTATGCAGTTTATGATTTCTATATTGTAGTGCATGCTCTAGTAGTGAATTCAGGTTCAATAGGCATGTGAATGCTTTATTCAAAAATGGATTTGAAAGGATAGGGCAATGTCTTTGTATGCAGTTTCTTTGCCTGCAACATCTATATATGATAAAAATAAATAAATAAACCTCCCTCACTGAAAGGCTGCAATATTGGAGGAGGATAAGGAATCCCAAAATTTATGAACCAAATGTCTGACTTAAAAGAAAATGCAACCTCAAGCATTCATGGCATCACATAGTAAAAGGGCTCCAAATCCAATACATTCTTCCACAAGAAAGCAATATTGGTCTTCGAACTTATTCCCAGTTTACTTTCCCAAGCAGAAGCACTAAATTAATATGTTTATGGTTGCTTAACATTTACACTTTGGATTTCCCTCTATACTTCAGTGAACTCAACAGTTGACAAAATATGTCCTAAATTTTACATTTAGAAAAACATTAAATGATGTTTCTTGAGGACCCTTTTCTTAACTTGTAGAATTCAAGTAATATGTGTTCGATTTAAGGCAAAATGTCTTTGAGATGAGTATCCTTCATCTTCTTGAGAACTTCCTGTTAGAGATAAATAGCAACTGTGATGTATAGTTACTGAGTTTACAAATTACATTTATGTACATGTACATGTGTCAAATTGTAATAGGCTCTGCCTTAGGGCTCCACTTGTAATCTCTATTAATACATCTCATTCTCAGGAGAGCTGCACTGATTTTGGGCTGCTGAGAATTGTCAAGCAATCTCTCTGTTCTCACCTTGCATACTTGCAACTTCATTATTTAACTTGGTATCGGAGCCCATGGTCGGTCACGGCGAAGACGATTCTCATGTTCCAGTGGGTACACCGATCAGAACACCAATTAGTGGTCCTCAGACGCAGAGTTCGGCCACCGTCATTTCTAAGAGCATAGATATGTCTAGTACCACCTCTCTTAGCACACAAAGAATCTCGGGTTCATCAGGTCATCCGTTTGGATCTTATTGTTTAGTTAAATTGAACCATGAAAATTATCTCCTATGGAAGAATCTCGTCCTCCCGATCATCCGTGGTCACAGAATGGAAGGCTTCTTCACTGGTACACAGATATGTCTACCAGAATTTGTGCCTCTTTCTTCGGATGGTTCTAGTAAAGAAGAGTTGATGCTGAACATAGGATATGAAGATTGGATGGTCCAAGATCAGATGCTACTCAGCTGGTTATACAACTCCATGGATGTTGATGTAGCTGCTGAAGTCATGGAATGTGTGATAAGTGCCAAAATATACATTCCTAAAGTGATAAAACACTACCAAAGCAATGCCAAGAAATTGTGCTTAAAAGCTGAATTTTCAAGATTATTGTACTGAAGATCTTCTTGGATGTTTTGCAGGTTAAGAGGTAGTAAGAGCTGTCCAAATGAGATTTGATCTTCAGCAAATTTTTAGAGGACACTTCAAGCTTTGTAGGAAGTGCTGGTTCACAAAAATCGGAGTTCGTTTGGGCCTCTAAAGGTTGCCTCGAAGTCAAGTTTGGAAGTTATATCCGAAGCAGAATTTCTGTTTGATGACCAGACCTTTAGAAGCCCATAACTTGAGCGTCTGATGTCCAAATGGAGTGATTCAAAAACCCATAATTATCTACACATTTATATCTAAAATATTGATGAAGGGTTTGAGTTAATAATAGGATTGGTTTAGGCCCAGAATGTAGTTGCAAGATTAGTGTGTAATTGGAAGTTGATGTCATTGGTGATACCATTTCCATTCAAAGAGTGGACAATCCATCACACGAATTTGATGGACAATCCACCACCAAAAGATGACACTGACTCCTCCACTATGTGCTCATTTTCTCTATAAATAGAAGAAGAAGGAGCTAGTAGAAGGGGCTAGGAGGAGAAGGAGTAGAAGGAGAAGAAGAAAACAAGGCTTGTGTTTGTAATTATGTTTGTTTTGTTTCATGTTTTATTTTTTTATGTATAACTAAACTCTTGCTAGTTAGGGCTTGTCTTGAAGCCCTAAGCATGCTTTCAATTTTATAAGTTGTGTGGATTTCAATTCTACAAGCATGATGATTTTGATTTTTCCATGTTATGTGAGTTCTGGTATTGTGTTTCTATGAGTAGCTAACTTTGAAACATGTATTGGAATTAATTGTTGTAGATATAGTCAATTGCCTTGTTGAATATGTTCTTTCTTGCAACATAAAATTCAGTTGAAAATGAATTATGAAAATCAATTCTTGAATACCTAAGTACAAATACCATGTATTAATAGTTGTACATTTGTAAGTTTATTTTAAATTGTTACTAACGACATAACAATTTTTGGCGCCGTTGCCGGGGACGTGATTACCTAATATAGTGTCATCTAACTCTTGTATATAATTTATTTATTTATTTTTGTTGTTAGCACCTCCTACATGAAAGGTTTTACATTATATGTCACTATGTAAAGTAGTTGGCTGGTTCAACCACCTACTGTTGTTAATATATGTATATAACTATTAATATTAATGGCTGGTTATACCGCCTATTAATATGCCTTAATATTTACTAACATCATTTTTTTATGGTTCGCCTTTTCTGCCCCATTTTATTTCTTCTGTATACTAACTTTTTATATATTGTCAACCAACTCCTTTAATCCTCTGGTTGTGATTGCCACTGTCATCCACCAAATTTTCTTTATATTAATTTATGTTCATGGTTGGCCTCGCCACCTAAGTAGTTCATTTATATTGTTATTTTTCCTATTTTGCAGATACATGAATGTCCAGCTCAGATCTTGGGAACTTATCGAGTGACAACATTTCGTTAAACACAAAATTAGCGGATATCCGTTTATTTTGTCAACAACGAAAAAGAGATCATCACACTCCAGAGAGATCACCTTTGTCATCACCGACTACAAGTCCCAGAGCCCCAGTTCAAATGGAAGAAGAACCAGATAACATGAACAAGCCACTTAAGGATTTCTCTGTGCCTCAAGCAGCAGATCAAGCTTCATGCATTGTCTACCCCCAGACTACTGTAGACAATTTTGAACTAAAGTCAGGAATGATTCATTTGTTGCCTACGTTCTTAGGCCATGCTGGAGAAGATCCTCACATACATCTTAAAGAATTCTCTGATGTCTGTTCCACAATTAAAATAAGAGGTTTAACTGATGAGCAGGTTCATCTGCGATTGTTTCCATTTAGTCTGAAGGAACAAGCAGAGACATGGCTCCACTCTTTACGAAGAGCTTCAATTAGAACATGGACAGATTTGACAAACAAGTTCTTGACGAAATTCTTTCCAGCTCAAAAGTCAAATAAAAAAGGAAAGAGATAGTGAGCATCCAACAAAATGATGGAGAAGCATTCCACGAATATTGGGAGAGATACAAGAGGCTCTTAAGCTCTTGTCCTCATCATAATATTCAAGAATGGCTACTAATGCAATATTTCTATGAAGGGATGCTGGATTCAGATCGCAAAATGGTGGACGCCACATCTGGTGGTGGATTGATGAATAACAATGCCGGACAAGCAAGCGAGATGTTCGAAACTCTGTCAACTAATTCTCAACAATGGAGCTACAACAGAGTGAGAGAACCTCAAAAAAGGGCTGAAGTCTACAAAGCACAATCAAGTTCAAACATGGAAGCCCAAATTGCAAACTTGACAAATATGGTGAAGCAGTTAATCGTTCCAGGCTCTCAAGTGTGTGCTGTGTGCACTACACCTGGACATGCTATGGAAAGTTGTCCACAAAATGAAGTTGCAGTCTTGGATGCACAAATAAATGCATTCGGTACTTATCCAAATCAGAATCAAAACCAAATGCAAAGGCCAAGGAATGATCCATTTGCTCCTACCTACAATCCAGGATGGAGGAATCATCCAAATTTTAGGTGGAGTAATAATCAACCAATGCAACAACGTTTTGCTCAATTATCACAACATCGGGTTCAAGTGGAGCCTCCGAAACCATCACTTGAAGATATGGTTACATCTATGGCACAGAGCACTCAAGCATTCATGCAGAAAACTGATAACGCCATTGCAAATTTGGAACAACAAATGGGACAGTTAGCCACTACATTAAATCAAAGAGAACCTAGAAAGCTTCTAGGCCAAGTTGTTGTCAACCCTAAGATTAATGAACATGCTAAAGCAATCACTCTAAGGGGAGGGAAAACAATTGGAAAAATGAGCATGCCAGAAGAAGAGAAGAACCTTGACTCTGACAATATGATCAATCCAGACGTTCTAGATCCAAATTCTAGCAGCAGTGCTACTCCTTTCCAGGAAACGCCAAACCTTCAGGTTAACTCTAACCTTCCAAATTATATTTCTTCACATGCTCCTTTTCCTAGCAGATTGCAAAAATCCAAGAAAGAAGATCCAATGCAAGGAATCTTGGATACTCTCAAGAAGGTGGAGATTAACATTCCTCTTTTAGATGCCATCAAACAAATGCCAAAATATGCAAATTTCCTCAAGGATTTGTGCACAAATAAGAGGAAGTTCAAAGAGTTTGAAACGATTAAGGTTTCTGAGGAAGTTTCAACTGTTCTACAAAGCAAACTCCCTCCCAAGCTAAAAGATCCGGGCAGTTTTACTATCCCTTGTATCATTGGGGGTCACAGGTTTGAGAAAGCTCTTCTTGACTTAGGTGCATCTGTCAATCTAATGCCTTTTTCTATTTTTGAATCTTTGAATATAGGGGAACTAAAGGCGACCTCTATGAGCATCTAGTTGGCAGATAGATCAGTCAAATACCCTAGGGGTATTCTGGAAGATGTCTTAGTCAAAGTTGACGGATTAATCTTACCTGCTGATTTTCTAGTATTGGAGATGTAGCCGATTCCTTTGTCAGAAGTAAAGTTAACCTTAATTCTTGGTCATTCATTCATGGCCACGGAGGTACCAAAATTGATGTTCAAAAGGGTACACTAACTATGAATGTTCAGGGACAAACGATTGAGTACAAGGTATTTGGAGCACTCAAATTACCAAGTGATGAACATTACTGTTTTCAGTTAGATGCGTTAGATACAATTTGTCAACAAGTGTTCAATGAAAGTTGTGGTCGAGATATTGTGGACAAAGTTTTAATTCATGACTTTGGAACCATCGATGAGGATAAACAAGCTAGCAAAGTCTTAGCTCACCTTCAAGCCTTACCTTCCTTAGGTATGAATATTTCTGCCTTTAAGCCTTTACCAGTGCCTAAGACAAAACTTGTACCATCTGTTGTGCAGGACCTCAATTGGAGTTGAAGGAACTACCAAAGCATTTGAAGTACGCGTATATGGGCAAAGAAAGTACATTGCCAGTAATCCTTGCGTCTGACCTCAGCATTGAAGAAGAAGAGAAATTGTTGAGGGTACTAAAAAAGCATAAAACATCAATCGGATGGAGTATTGCTGATATCAGAGGAATCAGTCCCTCTAGATGTATGCATCGAATACTACTAGAGGAGGGAACATGTAACGCCCCGTCCCACGAAACCCTAATTTTTGGGCTCGTAGTCCAAAAGCGCTACCTACATTACAATATAAACTCACCCTATATTTAATGTAAGTCAACTTCAATACACAATTCCACCTAATTTAAATAAAATAACATAATCTGAAATAATAACGTCATCTCATATATTTTAGATAACAGTAACACCCAATTAATATCCTCTAAGTAAATTACTGTGAATCCTATACTTTTAATCCTCGCTCCCGAATCTACACTTATTGTCATACTACAAGCTATTAACAGTAAGTGCATAAATAAATTTATTACTTAATTAATCAATCTTCCATGAAACTAGCTTCCGTCACATGAGCATCCTCTTCATGGATCTACGGCGACACCATCAACTCCTAAATCAACATAATCATCTGAAAGACCATAACCTGCATTACGGAACATAGTGAGCCGAGGCCCAGCAAGTAATACTTATGCATGAATGCACATGAACATCATCATTAGAAGTCAATCAGCCATTTAAATCATTTTTTCAGTACTCGGGCCCTTAACCTAGATACACTGCTACAGAGCAATCGGTCAGGATTTTCCTTATATTAAGTATTCTACCAAAGAATACTTTTCAGTCAGAATATATTTCCATTTTCATTTCCGGTACCAATTTCCTTTCATATAAACCTCAACGTTAACCTTTCCATATACCCTCCCTGTAGCAGTAGTACCCGGTTCGTAAAAACATTTTCCTTTCATTTTCCTTAAATGCATGTGTCATGTATGCCATGATATGCTATGTTTCATGCAATACAACCATTAACTGTCATATCCAGATAACATCACATAACAGTTCACCATTCACAAATAACTCATCATCGTCAGTTCAACCTCATATTAATATATATATATATATATATATATATATGTATACATTTCATCACATGACAGTTCACAATCAACCAGTACCAAAATCACCGCAATCAAGTTGATGCCTATAATCAACAGAGTCTATACAATTATTATTATAACAATATCAACCTCATTACCACAAATTAATCATACTAACATATGTACACATATATATATATATACATACCTGATACATATACATACACATACAAATACAGAAATTGTAAAATTAACAATCATTCAGCTTGCAATTCCGTGACACAAGTGAGTATTACTTACCTTACTGGGCTTTCTTAAATCCCAACAAAATCAACTATGCGACCCTAACCCTGAAATACATAGTCACATTCATTTACATTAATACCTGTATAAATTAATTACAATTTGTTTTCATTTTCTTTGCTTTTATTTTTTTTTCTTTTTTTTTAAATTAACTGGTCAACTCTGGACAGACCAGTCAATGGGTCTGTCCAGTATCAACCGGGTCAGCCTGACCCGGTTGAAACCCCCTTGGTCGGGTCAACAGACCCGTTAACGGTGAAACCGTGTCACCACTGCCCTCGATTGATGGAGGAGGCCTAGACGAACGCGACGCAGTCACCCCTTACCTGCGTGGCCGGACACGAGCGGAATCTTCGCTGAAACTCACGGAAGCTGATGTCTTCTCCTCCACGATTGGCGGCTATGTTCACCTCCTTTCCATCCGAAATTGATGTCTATAAAATCCCCTTTTCGAGCTCTTTCTTCCGGTGTCAGAAACGTCAGGGATCTCCTCCGTTTCCGTCGAATCCCTCTCCGTCGCCGCCGTCGTCTACAGGGACACCGGGCTCTAGATAACAGTATGTGGTATCTATCGAGGGATACCACATACTGTTATCTAAAGATGCGAGGTGTTACAGTCTCCCCTCGTTATAAAAATTTCGCCCTCGAAATTGCTTAATATAAAGGTCTGGGCTATTCCACGTTTATCACTTTCTCACACTGCAATCACATCACCTCCAAATGAAGTACATGAATATCAAGCTATCACAACCTCAATGACGTATGTTAACACCCACCCCCATGAGATTATTGTCTTAATAATTATTCGGAGTGTTAACAATTGCCCCACTTTATGGAAATCTTTATTTTATTTTATTTTATTTTATTTTTTATTTTATTTTTTATTTAACATCAAGATATCAATTATATATTCTAGACTATCAAATTCATAAGATTTAAACCCGTTATACTTAAGGTTGTTTTCATCGTTAATCCACAAAATATAATTTAAATAATATTCGCTTTTTCAGTCCTCAAATTCCGTTATGACTAGAGTTATGGGTTCCTATCTATCTAATTTAACTCTTAGACTTGCCCTATTTTGTTTCATATATTTTCCCAGTTCAACTTATATACATATATATATATAGATATATACACAATTAAATATCCCTAATATACTCCTTAATCGATTATCATATATCTCATCAAGACTCTTTGCACATTCTTTCCATAACACAACTCCTTTATCTACTACATTTGACATATACAAATTGTTATACACAATCTAGGCAATATGCGCCTACCGTAGGGACATCTCTATAATTCTGAATAATTTAATCAAACATTTCGATCAAAAATATGATATTAGAACACACCAAACACCAATGGAATAAACCAGTACACATTCATGACCAAATCGTTGATTTGTTCATTATAATAGTAACACTCCATGTCACACACAGAACATATCCTTCAGTTTTACTAACCCTAGTTTGTTCATGAATATAACTGCCTTTATAACCTTGCGCTTAATATCACATTCATCGAGTTCATAGTATTCATTTGTACTAATTTGTTTGGTGTCACATTGTGCTTTCGTTTAAGTATTCTATATATAATTCGATTTATTCAATACTCCTACTATATAGTACATACTAATTGCTCTTTATGCAACAATTTCAATTGTCTAACTTATTTCCAATATAGATCTATATAGATACTAATACAATCTAGGCGCACATATACGACATCTGAATAATTTTACGCGCTTATCTAATTAAGTTTTACGATATATATAAGTACAATTAATTCATCTAATGATTAATTAATTTAATACCCATAATGAGGCACCTACTTTTAATCTATGCTAACATATTATCTATCGAAACATCGTCACATCTACATTGTCAACGTTCTACAGTGCTCCATCACCCTGATATCGTCTATCATTACTTGTCAATGATAATAGTCATATTATTCAACCAAATTAGATATGCCACACATGTATACCTACAAACACACTAAAAGTATATATTATCAACATTAACTCCTTTTTTTTTCTCTCTCTCTCTGTTTTTTTTTGCCCATATCTATACATGTATATATACAGTACATACCCACTACTCCATGTACATTTACTTTATGTCAGTGCCACCTAATTTTGTATGTACATGTATATTCACATATATATTCAAGATAGATATACATGCCTTTATGACGATTTTGCATTCCTATTTAGATAAGCATTAGGTACCAATATACTCTCAACGACTCATATGATAATTACTTAATTCCTATCACAAAGCACTTTTCATTTATATTAAAATATCACCACCCACAATATTGACTCTTACATCGTACCCAAAATAGTTAAACTTCTCCATTTAGGCATTTTATACTTGTTGTAACAACATCGATATACTCTAGTGTTATTACGAAATTTGTATTAATATCATCTTTACCTTAAATTCTTTTATATCGTCATTTAATTTATCTATGGTTTGAGGAGTATAATATTTAATATTATGGATTAGCGTGAATTTATTTTTATCATAAATTGTTTGACTTTGGTTTCTCATTCAACCAAACAGTTACTACCTTGTATCAACTATAGACACATTTCTTTTATTGCATGTTTGTGATAAATTCCTTCACTTTAAATACTCTAAATATCTAGTTATCTAAATACTCTAGCCTTCATAATTTATTTCAATTGTTCAGTTACCGTGGAGATTATCATAGGTTCATTATTTACTTTATTATTTATTTATTACTTTTTTTTTCATCCGTTTCATAGACTATGCTAAAATTAAGAATATCTATCTATAAAATTCATTACTTAAATTTACTTTATTTAATTCTACATGTCCTTCTGCCAACTAGTATATATATTTTTTTGGCTATTAATACTACCTCATATCTATCCTTAATTTGGTGTCCTATGTTTTCAATCTTATTTTCTTTAACTCCATCATATAATACCTGCACTTATTTACTAACCAACAATTAAAGTATTTTAATTCATCTGCTCATTCCAACTAATATACATATATCACAAACTATACATACAATTAAAGATAATTTTAACTATTCCCCCAAACGTCTCATTTAAACATATCATTATTCCACTATGAATAACTCACTGAAGATAATTTACAGGATTCTCCTCTATTCCACTTCACCAGTATACATCAATTAAGTGTCATATTACTCCCAATAACTACATCTTATAACCCATAAAATCGATTCATTAAACATCCCTTATGTGTGTGTGTACATATATATATATATATCCACTACATTTACTCATAATCAAAATAAGTACTCTATTCAAGTAAAACATAGTAAACAATATTACACCTCATTCCACGCACGATTCCAAAAATATTCACGACAATATCTTAATTAGATATCCATTTATTATACTACACCAGAAAAGTCATAAAGGTAGTCATTTTTGCATTCCTTGTAAGATAATTAATACTATAACTACCTTTATTAATTTAATTATTTATGCGAATACTGCTGATGTATAAAATACCTATAATGCCATAAATATCACTACCAGTATTAGGTTATTATGCTATATAACATTGTTGTCTATCCTCCTTCAATACCATAGTGACTCAAAATAGTTTATTATGTAACGATCCAGTATTCCACTTATCTCACCTTACTATCTTATTCTAATTTAAATCGTCCTAATACCAACACTCTGTAAAGCCAATCACAATTTCTCTGTAACACCCCAAATATTCGGATAACCTGTAGTGGTAGATGTGGTAAAATAGGTGATGTCATGGGTGATCTCAGTTTGATTATAATATGTTTCATAAATTATATAGTGGAATTATAAGTTGTGGGCGAAAGAATTATCGAAAACGAGATTAAAATGAAATTACTATAAATTATGAAAGTTAAACACAAAAATATAATAATAAATATGATAATGGCAATCTTGTAAACACAGACAGGTAATTTGTGAAATTAACTGGTAAAAACAAGGGTACAATTGTAAAAGACGAAATAGCAATTAAAATAAATATAAAAAGTAAGGCACGAGGCCCGAGGTGAAACCCTTGGCCAGAGGAATGGCCAGGCTTACAGTGTGACGGCGACGGAAGCGGCTTTTAGAGTTAACGGCGACGGTTTGCGGAAATACCGGTGCTAGAGGGAAGCGCACGACATGGGGAGTGCAATGATGCCAGTTTCGGATATATTAGGGCAGTGTAGGGCCGTCGATCGGAGGGGAGAAGGAGCGGCTGCCGTGAGGTTTGAGAGTTGATTTCGTAGGTGTCCGACCACCAATCAGGTAAATAGAAGTGGCGCTAGGATCGTCCGGTCATTACCTATCATTCTGGGCCGGTGGTGAGGACCACCGCTCGTTGGCGGGGGACGACCCGATTTTGTCTCCTAACGGGTCCGTTGACCCGATCTGGTGGAGAAGGAAATCAACCGGGTCAGGCTGACCCGGTTGATACTGGACAGACCCGTTGACCGGTCTGTCCAGAGTTGACCAGATCAATTTAAATTAAAATAAATAAATAGTAATAATAAATAATATTGATAGTTGTATAAATATTAATGTAAATAAGTGGGATTATGGATTTCAGGAATAAGATTTGCATAGTTGATTTTTATCGGGATTTAGGAAAGCGCAATAAGGTAAGTAATACTCAACTGTATTACGGAACAATGCAATTTATGAATTGTATGTTTTATTGTCTGTGTAATTGGTTTGATTATTGGTACGTATTTGATTGAAATCCTACGACGGGTTATGTGTGAATCGTGATGTAAATGACTTGTTTATGTTATAATTGTATTAAATATGCTATTTGTATACTGTGATTGGATGACTGAACTGTTAATGTATCTCTGTGTGGAATTAAATGTGTGCTGTTATGTGCTTCAACTGACTATGGTGATGAGACTGTTATGATGACGGTTTTGATGTTCTTAAGAGTGACTAGTTGCATACGATTTATTGACGTATTAAATATTATTCATAAGCACGATGCATTGCATTACATGAAAAAGGAAAAGTTCAATTAATGAAAAGTATTTTTACGAGCCGGGTATTACTGCTACAGGGGAGGGTGTATTGGAAAGAGGAAGGTTTATGGATCAATGTTAAATGAAAAGAAAATGAAAATGAATAAAGGATACAGATACTAACTGAATGGGCTCTATGGTAGAGAATTAGATGGAAATCCCGACCGGTTGCTCTGTAGCAGTTTACCTAGGTTAGGGCCCGAGTACTGGAAAAGAAATGATTTAAATGGCTAATTGTTTTATAAAGATGAGGTCCATGTGCATTCATGCATAAGTATTACTTGCTGAGCTTTAGCTCACTATGTTCTGTGATACAGGTTTGGAATCCTCGATGATTAAGCTGACATAGTCGTTGATGGTGTGACTGCGGATCCATGGGAAGGATGCTCATGTGCTGGATGTAGGCTTTGTTAGTTCACACTAAGATTAATAATTCTATTTAAGTTTACTGATTATTGCTGGTATACAAACTATCATGAATAAACAAAAGATCGAAAAGCAAGATTAAATATAGTATGTATTGTATGTTATTTTTCTTTAATTAACGTTATGAAATTATGATGGTTAAATGATCGTTAAAATTAGGATAATTAAATTGACTTAATTACTAAGTTTATTTAGTTCAAGTATTTAATTTTATACTAGCAGTAAATAAGTTCTCTGTGGATATATAGAATTAGGTAACTTTGGTGTATGGAAATAAGTGTAGATTTGGGAAAGAGGATTAAAAATATAAGATTCACAGTAATTTATCTAGTGGGTTTTACTCGGGTGTTAATGCTTACTTAAATTATATGAGATGACGCTTTTATTGCAGATTGATTCATTTTAAATAAATGTAGGGTGAGTTTATATTGTAATGTAGGTAGCGTTCTGGACCACGAGCCCGAGAATTAGGGTTTCGTGGGACGGGGCGTTTCATTCTCTTTTATGGATCATAAGCTCATTGGTCTTTATTCAAGCACTTACTATATATATCGTGTCAAGGTCGATATAATCTTATGTGGTCGTGTACCACGGGTCCTTAATTCGTTTCTAAATACTCAATTCTTATTTTTATCTTCAACTTCACAGATATCCTACCAACATATCAATCTTATACAATTATCGGTAATCATCGAAAATCCTAACTTAATTTATTATTCCAACATTTATCATTCTTTTAAATAATTACACAAGCATACATAAAATGCATCCTCCAATTCCCTTAATACTACATTAATCATGAATACACGTATCATGTACATTATAGCATTTAAATATCACCATCTACCAGTTATCCACATTAACCCATCGCAGTACATCTCTTCTTACTCATACATAAATCAACAATGACTTCAAATCACACTAATATATCTCAGAGCATATAAGCATTCCAAGAGGCATACCCAAATAATTAAACATTGATTACGGTACTATAGAGATTAAATTTAAAGTACTTACTTGTTGATGGCCGTGCCGATCCATGATGCTCATGTAATTTTACCAAATGTTCACTCATTATATATATCTTATTATTTATCTAATTTTAAAGGACCGTGCCTCTGATACCAACTGTAACGCCCCGTCCCACGAAACCCTAATTTTTGGGCTCGTAGTCCAAAAGCGCTACCTACATTACAATATAAAATCACCCTATATTTAATGTAAGTCAACTTCAATACACAATTCCACCTAATTTAAATAAAATAACATAATCTGAAATAACAACGTCATCTCATATATTTTAGATAACAGTAACACCCAATTAATATCCTCTAAGTAAATTACTGTGAATCCTATACTTTTAATCCTCGCTCCCGAATCTACATTTATTGTCATACTACAAGTTATTAACAGTAAGTGCATAAATAAATTTATAACTTAATTAATCAATCTTCCATGAAACTAGCTTCCGTCACATGAGCATCTTCTTCTTGGATCTACGGCGACACCATCAACTCCTAAATCAACATAATCATCTGAGAGACCATAACCTGCATTACGGAACATAGTGAGCCGAGGCCCAGCAAGTAATACTTATGCATGAATGCACATGAACATCATCATTAGAAGTCAATCAGCCATTTAAATCATTTTTCCAGTACTCGGGCCCTTAACCTAGATACACTGCTACAGAGCAACCGGTCGGGATTTTCCTTATATTAAGTATTCTACCAAATAACACTTTTCAGTCAGAATACATTTCCATTTTCATTTCCGATACCAATTTCCTTTCATATAAACCTCAACGTTAACCTTTCCATATACCCTCCCTGTAGCAGTAGTACCCGGTTCGTAAAAACATTTTCCTAGGGCTGTCAAAATTGACGGAAAAAACTGAACCGCCCGACCAAACAGACCGATCGGGCGGTTCTAAATTTTTTAAATTATGAGAACCGACCAATCGATTTTATTTTTATATAAATAATTATCAATGGTCGGTTTTGTTACACTGAAGAAAACCGATCGGTTATGTCACGCCCCTCTCCCAGATAGGTGCGGATGAGCACCCATAAATCCCAGAGGCGTGACCGGCAGGGAACTCCTTCGTTCCCCGAACCGAATTTACACCCCAAGCTACCCAAACACTACATAAGTAGTCTCACATTTATATATATAAATCTCAACCATAATCCCAAATACTCCAAACATAATGTAATCTGCAATCCAGAGTCTACAGCGGAAAATCCAAGTATCATAAATATGAATAACAAATACTAAAACAGACACAAACATCCCCACAGCAGCTACCCATCACATCTCACGCATCCCCGCACTGATCATCCACTCCGGCTATCTCACCTGAAAAACATGAGAATGAAAGGGATGAGCCACAAAGCTCAGTAGGGATATAAAGAAGTATCAAACATCAGAGTAAATAGAAAATAAAACCCAAGAGATATATGAACTGAACAGAAATAAAGTAAGAAAAATCCGAAAGGTATAAGAGTACATAAAAGGAACCATACAGTAATACCCTAATAGGGTAAAGAATCTCCGAACCCGTCATAAACATCAATAATCGATCAATCTGTAGGGTAGACACCGAGTAGGCTCCACCACTACCATCCTCAAGTACAACTCTCAAATCAGTACACCATCATAATCCAACTCAAATCCATATCAAATCAAAACCATATAATATCATAAATCCTCCCCTGGACCCACCCTGATCCCCGCAAGGTGTCTCCCAGTCCAGGTACTCCCCAGATTGGATGAGGATCGAGCCTACATCAGGTACTCGATAGCATCGCTTACATCGAAGAGCGTCCCCTAGGATGTACCCCACCTCAATCCGGTCTCCAGGTACGTACCCGATCAAATCCATCAGTAAATCATCTAGTAGGCCGGGTCGCCCGATGGGGGTCCCACGCACTATAAATCATCCATCAATAATCTCGTAACATCATCACAGAGAAACCACCAGAGTATAGTCCTATTCGGACTCTCACCAAAACCTCACAATCAAGATGTGGGCCCCACCACTGAGTGTGCGCCCCACGGGAGACGTGGCGCACAAGAGTGCAACCAGTCGTGCAAACACAATCAATAACAATATGAAAACATAATATAAGTGTAATTGCGGAAATAAATCGGATAAGAGCATAAATAGAGAAATTCCCAACCTCCGGGAATTTCACACCGATAGACAAACAGGAGTCCGTCAAATACGGAACTCCCGGAACCCCAAATAGAAATAGGGCAGAATCCCTACCTGTAATGTCGACTAACGCTAATCCGTAGTACGTCTGAAATCCCAATCCAAAATCCTCAAATCAACCTCCTGCATTAAAATACGAATACGTATACCCAATACTGTCAAAATATGGAAAAGTTAACGGTCAACCCTAGTAAAAATCAATGGTCAAACTCGGGTCAAATAGTCAACTCGGGTCAAAAAGTCAAACTCGATCAAAGTCAACTCGGGTCAACTTGGGTAAAAGTCAACCCGGTCAACTCGGGTCACCGGTGAACAGTGTCACCGCCACTGCCGTCGCCGGAGCCGATGATTCCGGTGACTTTTCCCGGCGAACTACATATCAAATTAAAGCTCTTAAGAAGAACAATCCGTTGGTACCTGTCTCGTTCCGAAACTGCTACTGAATCGACCGGGATCGAGCTTTGAAATCTTGAAAAACTGAAACTTCGCCTCCTGATTCCGCCGTCTACGGTGGTCCGATGGCGGTGATTCCACTTGGGTTTTGCTCCTCTCACCACGAGCTTCGATTTGATACCTTACACACCTCAATTGAACGTCAAACGAGTAAAATCTTCTTCTCTCTCTCTCTCCCCCCTCTCTCTCTCTCTCGGCAGCGGCTGCACACCAGAGAAATCTGGTTTAAACCAGATTTCCGGCGAAATGACGATTTTGCCCTTTTCTTTCAATCTTAATTACATAATCTTCCAAAATTCATAACAACTGCGATTCAACTCCGATTTTGTTGATTCTTGCGCCTATATTTTTCTAATAATATGTAGTATTTATTAAAAATATCAAATTTGAAAATTTATTATATTTTTTTAATTTGGGTTCGGGATATTACATCCTCCCCCCCTTAGAAAACAATTTCGTCCTCGAAATTATATGAAAGGTATTTATTAAGTGGTCAACAGTAAAATAATTACTCTAAATCAGAAGAATACCTATGTCGTAAACAAGTCTGGATAGCGCTCCCGCATATCAGACTCCACTTCCCAAGTAGCCTCCTGAACTCCATAATGCTGCCATAACACCTTAACCAAGGGTATGGTCTTCGAACGCAATCTCCGTATCTGGCTATCCAAAATCTGAACCGGACGTACCTCATAGGTAGCATCCTCTCCAATCTCCAGAGTCGACCAATCAATAATATGGGAGGGATCCCGATGATACCTCCGTAACATAGAAACATGAAACACACCATGAACTCCGGACAACTGTAAATCATTTTTCCAGTACTCAGGCCCTTAACCTAGATACACTGCTACAGAGCAACCGGTCGGGATTTCCTTATATTAAGTATTCTACCAAAGAACACTTTTCAGTCAAAATACATTTCTATTTTCATTTCTGGTACCAATTTCCTTTCATATAAACCTTAACTTTAACCTTTCCATATACCCTCTCTGTAGCAGTAGTACCCGGTTTGTAAAAACATTTTCCTTTCATTTTCCTTAAATGCATGTGTCATGTATGCCATGATATGTTATGTTTCACGCAATACAACCATTAACTGTCATATCTAGATGACATCACATAACAATTCACCATTCACAAATAACTTATCATCGTCAGTTCAGCCTCATATTAATATATATATATATATATACATTTCATCACATGACAGCTCACAATCAACCAGTACCAAAATCACCGCAATCAAGTTGATGTCTATAATTAACAGAGTCCATACAATTATTATTATAACAATATCAATCTCATTACCACAAATTGATGATACTAACATATATACATATATATACATACCTTATACATATACATACACATACAAATACAGAAATTGTAAAATTAACAATCATTCAGAATGCAATTCCGTGAGAGAGGTGAGTATTATTTACCGTGATGTGCTCCCAAAATTCCCGATAATTTACTTGTAAAGATTAGTCCCGAAACCCATACAATATCCACAATTATTTATTTATACTATTATCTTTGATCAATTCCTTTTATCAACATACTCAAAATTACTTAGTATATTATACAACCGAGTAAATAAACACATTGTCTTTATTAATACATCTATCCTTGATTAACATATATTATCACTAGCATATACTATCATTAATTTTAATGATTTAAAATTAATTAATAAAATTAACCTTAATTAATTAATATAAAACTGAATCGGGTCAGCTCGACCCGGTTACCCTGCCTTCCGTCAATGACGCGGGTCAAACAGACCTGTGCTGAACTCTTCCGGGTAACCGCCGGTGAAGGGCGCGGTGACGGTCACCGCTGCCATAACCGAGCAGAACTACTTACAGGGAGTCTATTGGTGGTTCCTATTACCTGAATGGCGTCCGAAAAACGACCGATCGACGGTCTAAAGCTCACGGTGCCGCGCCTTGTTAACTCCTCCGTTGACAGCCAAGACCACCTCCGTTCAATCCGAAACTCGCCCTGGTCGCGTTTTAGGGTTGGCCTCCCTCGATTTCCGTGCCCCTGCCATTAATGCTTATTTACACAAAATACCTATCTGTATTTACTGGTTTGCCATTACCATATTTATTATCATATTTTTGTATTTAACTTTCATAATTTATAGTAATTTCATTTTAATCCCGTTTTCGATAATTCTTGCGCTCGGAACGTATAATTTCACTATAGAATTTATGAAAAATATTCTAATTGAACTTAGGTCACACATGGCATCGCCTATCTTACCACATCTACCACCGTAGGTTATCCAAAGGTTTGGGGTGTTACAATGAGCATATTTTCAGATATGGTGGAACACATGATTGAGGTATTTATGGATGATTTTAGTGTATTTGGTTCATCTTTTGATAAATGCCTTCATAACCTCGCTTTGGTCTTAGAAAGATGCCAAAAATGCAATCTAGTTTTAAACTGGGAAAAATGTCATTTTATGGTACAACAAGGAATTGTACTTGGTCATATCATCTCTAGCAAGGGAATAGAAGTTGACAAAGCAAAATTGGATCTGGTGAGTAATCTTCCACCTCCATCTACAGTTAAGGAAATAAGATCTTTCCTTGGACATGCAGGTTTCTACAGGAGGTTCATCAAGGATTTCTCCAAGATAGCTAAGCCATTGTGTAACTTACTATCCAAGGATGTGACATTTGAGTTTGATGAGACATGTTTGACAACTTTTAACAAGCTTAAATTCCTTCTTACGTCAGCACCGATCATGATGCCTCCCAATTGGAGCCTCCCTTTTGAACTAATGTGCGATGCTTCCGATTATGCTGTAGGAGCAGTTTTGAGACAACGAGTAAATAAAGTACCTCATGTCATCTACTATGCCAGTAGAACACTCAATGATGCCCAATTAAACTACTCCACTACAGAGAAGGAGCTCCTTTCTGTTATTTTTGCTTTAGAAAAATTTCGTGCATATTTTATTGGCACTAAAGTAATTGTATTTTCTAACCATGCAGCTCCTAGGTACCTTCTTCGAAAGAAGGATGCGAAGCCTCGCTTGATTAGATGGATTCTATTACTTCAAGAGTTCGATCTGGAGATTAAGGACAAAAAATGATCCGAGAATGTGTTGGCCGATCACCTCAGTCGTATGGTAAACAATTCAGTGATCGAAGAAGACTCTTTGCCTCTAAATGAGAATTTTCCTGATGAGCAATTACTATCTTTATCTATTTCTATACCATGGTATGCTGACATTGTCAATTACCTTGTTACAGGTGATCTTCCGGGAAATGTGCCAAGAACTTACAAGGATAAGCTCGTGACAACAGCAAAGTATTACATATGGGATGATCCATACCTTTTCAAATGGTGTTCTGACCAAATCATCAGACGGTGTGTGCCAGAATCAGAATTTCAATCCATACTCACGTTTTGTCACTCATATGCTTGTGGAGGACATTCTGGTCCGAAGATGCATATACTTTTTGCTCTACTTGTGATAGGTGTCAGCGGTTAGGTAATCTTTCATCTAGGAATTAGATGCCTTTATCTCCTATTCTAATAGTTGAAATTTTTGATGTCTGGGGTATTGATTTCATGGGACCTTTTCCTTCATCTAAAGGTTATTTATATATCTTACTTGCTATGGATTATGTTTCAAAATGGGTAGAAGCAGTTCCATCCAACACTAATGATTCTTGAGTTGTTCTTAGATTCCTTAAAGAAAATATATTTGCAAGATTTGGAACACCCAGGGCGATCATTAGTGATGGAGGGTCCCATTTCAATAATAAACTTTTTGCAGCACTATTGCAAAAGTACGGAGTCAAACATAAGGTGTCCACACCATATCATCCACAGACAAGCGGACAAGCTGAAATCTGTAATAGGGAAATTAAACAGATATTGGAGAAGACTGTAAGCTCCTCACGCAAGGATTGGTCTGATCGTCTCATGGATGCTCTATGGGCTTATCGTACAGCCTACAAAACTCCGATTGGAATGTCACCATACAGGTTGATTTTTGGCAAACCCTGCCACTTACCAGTTGAATTAGAGCACAAAGCATATTGGGCTATCAAACAGTACAATTTTGAGATGAAGGCTGCAGGAAAGCAACAAAAGTTGCAGTTGAGTGAGTTGGAAGAACTCTGAAATGAAGCCTATGAGAGCTCTAAAATATACAAGGAGAAGACCAAGGCCTATCATGACAAGACCATTTTGAGAAAACATTTTGAACCTGGGCAGAAAGTCTTATTATATAACTCACGCCTCCGACTATTCCCAGGTAAGCTCTGTTCACGATGGTATGGTTCATTCCTTATTACTCATGTTTTTTCACATGGTGCAGTGAATCTTCAACACCCATAGACGGGAAATATTTTTAAAGTGAATGGTCATCGTCTCAAGCACTATTTAGAGCCAGCAACAGAACATCTTGATGAGAATTTAAGGCTCTCTGATCCTGTTCCACTCACTTGATACGTTGTTTCGTCTGGCTGACGAAGCTAAATTTAGCGCTTATGGGAGGCAACCCATATTTCTTTCTCATTATCTTTGTGTGTTCAACCAAGCATTTAGTTCAGTTGCACATTTTCTTAGCATATTCATTTTTACTTTCACCTTGAGGTGGTCACTGTACACTTTTGTGTGCGTGGGGCTTGATTGCGCCCATATGTCTACGGTGTGAGTTTTCTCCACCAGCTTAATGTGGTTTGGATCTTCAAATGTTTACTTATAGGGCAGTTGGGAGGGAGAGCATCTCATAATGGTATTGTCATTAGTATAAGACTTGAAAGTTTACATTTTGATCCTGTGGACAAAAGCTGTGGTCTCCTGATAGGCCGAAGGAAAACACTGGCGTTAGCACAGAAGTCACTGGAATGAGCCTCTGTTACCTTACTTGTGCATGTGCATTGGTTGAAAAGAAGAAGAAAAAACGAAAGAAAAAATAAATCCTAATTGTCTACTTTTTCTTACACTTTGTTTCTTCCTGATTTTCAACTCTCCCTTTATTATTCTTGTCTTTTTTTATCATCTTCCTCTTCCTCCTTCACAGTATGCCGCGTAGCCCTTGCGATGCCATTGCCACGGTGGACTTATTCGCCAGAGCTACAATCATGCCAGAACATCGAATCGATTCAAAAATCCTGAACGATTCTGCCAACTGATGGGCCATGAGCTACCTCCGTGACCATTCTCTTCTGCCAACCAAGGATGGGAGATTATTTTTCCCGAGACTCATCACGCGGTTGCTTTTCAGTATGGGCATCCGCCCGCCTCACGATCATACAACTTCCAATTATCCAGTGACTATTTTGGAGAACTCTACCTGGCGTCAGAGTACTAGCCACATGCTTTCTAGTGCTCGTAGACAACGAACACCGCGACGTCCAGTTGCTTTACCACTAGAAGCGTCTGATTCCTCTGCTGCTGCACTACCTCCGACTGACCACATTCACGACATCTGAGCCTGCCAGCACAGGATTAGTGTGTAATTGGAAGTTGATGTCATTGGTGATACCATTTCCATTCAAAGAGTGGACAATCCACCACACGAATTTGATGGAAAATCCAACACCAAAATATGGCACTAACTCCTCCACTATGTGCTCATTTTCTCTATAAATAGAAGGAGAAGGAGCTAGGAGAAGGGGCTAGGAGGAGAAGGAGTAGAAGGAGAAGAAGAAAACAAGGCTTGTGTTTGTACTTGTGTTTGTAATTATGTTTTTTTTTGTTTCATGTTTTATTTGGTTATGGATAACTAAACTCTTGCTAGTTAGGGCTTGTCTTGAAGCCCTAAGCATGCTTTCAATTTTATAAGTTGTGTGGATTTCAATTTCTACAAGCATGATGATTTTGATTTTTCCATGTTATGTGAGTTCTAGTATTGTGTTTCTATGAGTATCTAACTTTGAAACATGTATTGGAATTAATTGTTGTAAAACATGGTCAATTGCCTTGTTGAATATGTTCTTTCTTGCAACATATAATTCAGTTGAAAACGAATTATGAAAAATCAATTCTTGAATAACTTAGTAAAAATACCATGTATTAGGATTCTTGTGACATTCATATTCTCTTTGCTCTTATTGGATTCTTGATTGTTGATTGATTCAGACACCATGCTAGATTTCGATTAAGAATACACGTAATGAGGTAGACGCCATACACTTTACATGCAATTAAGAGAGATGTGAAACCCCGACCCAAAAATATTAAGTTCTAGTTAATTTTCTGTAGATAATAATAATTTGAAATAGATTCGGGAGGTTACGGACCCACCCGAGTTGCATAAGTCCATAAGGAAACATTTTGGAACTAGGTTCACTAAATGAGCCATAAGGAAACATTTATGATCATTGAAGTGAGTTAGTGAAGATTCAAGTTTGATTCAAGAGATTTGGTAAGTTTTCTCACTTTTGGTAAAAGTTAGGTTTTTGTAGATTTTGTTAGATTCTTTTGGAATTGGTTTCTATGGTTTAGGTATGTTGATTTAGGCTTGATTTTGTACACATATCTAGGTTTGTTTGTGATTTTGGAGCAAGGGTTTGACTGGGCTAAGATTGAAGATTCTAGGGGAAGAATTCTAGAGAGAGAAAGTAAGTTTCTCTTCATTGGTTGTGTAATTCATTATTGTTATGATAAATATGTGTTATTAACATGTATATATGGATTGGAATGATGAAATATGGTTAGGTTGGTAAAAGGGGGATTTAAACCCTAAGTCTTGGAATTTGAAAATTGTGTGTTGTGCTCAACTTGAGGTAGGGGATTTCTTGACCCTTTCTTACTTTAATATCGTTCGTTGATTCTAAAATTTCGGTTCGAATTCTCATTGGTCTCTTTGTTTGTGTTCTTGCCTTATAGTGCCTAAGGAAGAACGAACCTAGGGGCTATTTATATATCCTTCTAAATGTAGATTGCATTGCCCAATTACATGTTCAATCATCCATTGAGCATGTTTTGAATCTTGTCATGCATCACTAGTAGTTGTATATATATATAGGTTGATATATATGTGTATTTGGCATGGCACGAGCATGAATGCATTAGAGCTTGCATGGGATGCTCGGGTATGGACTCGGGATACCATAGGTTACTTGAAAGTCACATGGGAGGATGGTTGCGTGTCAAGGCATGGGCACGGATCATATGACTCCATGTAAGGCAACACACTTAAGGTGTCGGTGTGACGGGGTTCACACAACCGGGTAGAACCTTCGCGGGTGTAATGTGAATGATGATTGTGCTCTCATTCATGATGGTTGGGAACCATGTGGTACATTTGAGGTTTGGTCAATCCATAGTGGAAGACTAGTGGATTGATGAATGTGTTTTACCCCGAAGGGAATACCCGGACTATTGGTTGTGTTATGTGACATGTGTATAGAAGAGAACATATTGATGCATTATCTTTTCTTTAATAACCGCCATGTTGCTTATTTTACTCTTTACCCCTACTGAGCTTCTAGCTCACCCTTTATTTTTCTTCCTCCCTACAGGTGAGACTGGTACTAGTGCCAGAGGTGCGGATCAATAGAGACGACGCTGTGGCATGGATGGCTCTTGGAGAGGGTGTAGGTTTGGGATTAGAGTCTTAAACCTTTTTGTTGAAATATTTGTATGAAATGATTCCATGTGTGATATCTTGACTGTGTGACACCGTAAGGTGTGGATTATGGACGGTTAGAAGGTTATTCCATTGATGTGGGCCTTCTGAACCGGGTGTGGACATTTAGTCCTGTTTATTGGTTGTGTGGAATCATTGTGATGTATGAATCATGGATTCAGTTTGTGCATGCTGCTAGATGGCCTGAGGCCATAGGTTGTGAATTTGCCTGCTGTTAGATGGCCAGAGGCCTTGCTAGGTTGGGATGTGATTATATGATGTTATGTTGCGTTTAATCAGGTGGGCATTACCCGAAATACGGGGAGATGCTGCCGGATTTTTGTTGGAAGATTTAACTTAGTTAGACGAACTAGAGTTGAATCCCGGTGTTGAGAATCACATTGATAACCTAGGACGATGCGGTGAGCACCCCGTAACGTTCCCGAAATTTGGGGCGTTACAAGAGAATTATACAACTTGAGTTTCGCCATGACCTTGTTGTGAATGTTGTCATCGTATGCTTGTTAAAATTGTTAGTCTATTATTTCTTATAAATTGTTTGAATGTTTTGGTGGATAGTGAGTCTTAGCTATTGTTTTCATTAATATCAATTCTCATTCTTGTTCTTAACGTCAATTTCTTTGTCTTAATTTTTGTCTATTACAAGATTTAACCCCCTTTCCCCCCCTTTTATAATTGTATCAATTATATTCAAGTGTTAGATTGTATATCTATTAACATCACTCCTTGTGGGATCGACTCTTACTTGTTCACTATATATTAGTTGTACATTTGTAGGTTTATTTTAAATTGTTACTAACGACATAACAATGTGCTTCTCCAAGGATCTCTGGAAAGCAAATCAAAGTGTGTTTGGCATTAAGGATGAATTCCAGAAATTGTAAAAGGGTACCATTACTATGTCTGAATATTTAAAAGCTACGTTGACAACTTGGCTTTGGCCGGCAAACCCGTTCCACTTGATGATCTTGTCCAACAAGTACTTACTGGTCTTGACTCCCTGGATTACAACCCGGTTGTTTGTCAGATTCAAGAGAAAGAAAGCATTAGTTGGATTAACCTTCAAGCTAAATTGTTAACTTTTGAAAAGTGGCTAGAGCAAATCAACAGCGGCATTGCTTCTCTTAATTTGAATCAAGCCTCTACTAATTTTATTGGCACGCGCAATAATCTTGGCAGGGGCTCCTCACGCTCTTCTGGATAGGGGCAAGGCTCATGGACTCCAAATCGTGGTACACATAGAGGAGGTCAGTTCCAGCGTGGCCGAGGTGGTCGAAACTGTTGGTGTATGCCCTAGGAGCCAATCATATAGATGATTGTACTCGCATAAATTTATTATGTTATATTGAGGTATTTCTTTTATTATGATTTATTTATCTGCACTATATAAATGATTATGATAAATATCCCTAGAATAGTTGGTTCGATGCCATGGGACTTCAAGTGTGTGACTTGAATGTGAGATCCTCATGGATGTATATAGAACACTATTCTTAAACGTTCCTAGTCGAGTATTATTGTTGATTGGGATAACATTAACAGTAGGATGCATGTCAGCCGAGAATGATGCAAGGCTGGACACCAACCATTGTATTTATATGGCATGCATGTCAACCATTGTATTGTATGAGTGGCCTTCTTCAACCATGACTGCAAGGTCAAACCACGCTACTCCTTCCACCTCTGTTGCTATCTCTTCTGACCTCTGGCATCAACGTCTCGGTCATCCATCTTCGTCTATTCAGCGGCATATTTTAGATTGTAATAATCTCTCTGTCTCTCATTCAGCTAATAAAGTGTGTGACTCATGTCTCTGCAACAAAAGTCACAAACTTCCATTTTGTGAATCTTCTATTATGTGTAATAAACCATTTCAGGTTGTCTACTCGGATGTTTGGGGCCCTGCTGCTATACTCTCATATGGTAATTTTCAATATTACATCATTTTTGTTGACTACTACACCAAATATAGTTGGCTCTATCCTCTCAAAAAAAAATCAGATGTGCTCAAGGTCTTTACCAATTTTTGTTCACTCATCACTAATCATTTCCAAACTACCCTACGAACCTTGTACACAGATGGTGGAGGTGAATACACCGCTCTAGCTTCTCTACTTGCCTCTAATGGTATTGAGCATATCACTTCCCCACCTTACACTCTTAAGCATGTCGGCTCTGCTGAACGCAAACATCGTCATATTGTTGAAACGGGCCTTACACTACTCCATAATGCCAAACTCCCTCTCCGTTTTTGGTCTTACGCATTTCAGTGTGCAACTTATCTCATCAATCGCATGCCCACTCCAGTTCTTCATCACGCCACACCTTATCTCAAACTATTTGGTCAAAACCCCAACCTATACTTCCCTTCGTGTGTTTGGTTGCTTGTGTTATCCCTGGCTCCGTCCTTATAGCCACCATAAACTCGACTCTCGTTCCAGGCCGTGCGTATATCTTGGGTTCTCTATTCCACATCACTCCTTTTTGTGTTTTGATATTTCCAATAATCGTGTGTTTATCTCACGTCATGTGGTGTTTTTTGAATCTATCTTTCCCTACAAGTCTCACTCTTCCAAAGCCTTCTCTCCTACTACGCATCTCATTCCCAAATTCTTTCCCCATGCACCACGTCCTCACTCCACACCACTTCCATCAACATCACCGTCCCTGAATATTCCTGCTGGCCCCGAACTTATTCCTCCATTCTCTTCTTCATCTTCACATCCTCAGGTCACCATCAATGGCACTCTCCAAGTTGCACCTGCTCAGTCTTCACCACAGCATGCCACGACTTCTAATCCTACACAGGTATGTCCTACCAACATCTCTTCCTCTCCCACCCAACCATGCCCTTCTCCTGCACCTATTCATCTAGCCCCAACAACCCTCCCACCCACATCCTATATGCCTGCAATTGACCACCCACCTTCCCAGGCTATAGCCCCTTCCCTATCCCCACCTATTCCCCCTACCCGCATGGTCACCCGCTCACAAAACAATATTCACAAACCAAAACAACCCCTCTCCCTTCTTACATCTGCACCTTCCACCGTTGAAATCCCTAAACCCACCTCATATACCCAAGCAAAAAAAATACCCAGAATGGCGCATGGCCATGAGTGAAGAATTTCAGGCCCTACAAAAAAACCAAACCTGGTCCCTTGTCCCTTTTTCCCCCACACAAAACATTGTTGGATGGAAATGAGTATTCCGGATCAAGAGGAACCCCGACGGTTCTATTGCTCGCTACAATGCTTTCATCAAAGGCCAAGTGTTGATTTTACTGACACCTTCAGCCCCGTTGTCAAACCAGCTACTATTCGACTTGTCCGTACTATTGCCATTACCCGTGGGTGGATGTTGCAACAACTGGATGTTAATAATGCTTTTTTGCAGGGTACATTATTTGACTGTGTTTTTATGCAGCAACCTCCTGGGTTCATTGACTCGCAGACTCCCTCTTAAGTATGCAAATTACATAAAGCTATTTATGGCCTTCGACAGGCCCCTCGTACATGGTATACTGCTCTTCGCACATTCCTCATCTCCTATGGGTTTTGTCAGTCACAAAGTGATGCTTCGCTGTTCATTTACACACATGATTCCTCCACCATGTACCTTCTGGTTTATGTGGACGACATTATTCTTACCGGCAGTCATGCGTCCACAATTCGCCGCTTTATCACTCAACTATCCAGTAGGTTCTCCCTCAAAGATCTCGGTAATCTCACATATTTTCTTGGTGTTGAGACCACTCGGACCTCTGCTGGCATGTTACTTACTCAAAGGAAGTATATCTCTGATCTACTCCATCGCACTAACATGCATGATCAGGCCCGGCCCTGAACAGGGGCGGGCCTGTGCGACCGCACAGGGCCCCCAATTTTTGGGGGCCCAAATTTTTTTTTTTGAAAACAATTCTATTGTTAATTTTTTTTTAAAAGCAATATTATTGTTTTTTTTTAAAGCAATATTATTTTTCTCCTCATCATTACGAGTTGAAGGGATCTCTTTTGCTAACTAGACATAATGTAATATTGTAACTGATCAGCTGTATTAATTAATTGTGCATGTCTTCAATATTCGCATCAGGGTTTTACTGTTAAATTAGAAGATGCTCAAATAATTCACAAACTCTTGACTGCCAAAAAATCTCCAGGGTGAAGAGTACAAGATGTTTTGGCCGGAGCAATCCGAGTTTGTCAGGATGGCAGCTACATGCGGAGCCAAAATCATACCTTTTGCTGTAGTCGGAGAAGACGACATTGCTAAAGTAAGGCTTACAAAATCATAGTCTTTACACTACGGACTAACTTATCCAATTTTTTTTTTTGATGAAACTAACTTATCCATTTGTAGTATAAGCATGGACGGTGGGTGCATTTGTTTATTAGCTATATATGCATGTTAGCTAAAATATTTTTGTGATTTCATGTAATTATATTTTTAACTGAATATTGTAATGACTAGTTTAATTTTAATGTAATAACATTCAAGGCGTGATGGTCTAGCCTCCCAAAATTGGGTTCCAGCCATCAAAAATTTATTGTTATTTTATTTACTTTATGATGCAAGGCTGGACACCAACCATTGTATTTATATGGCATGCATATCAGTAAAGTAATGAGCTTCTCCATTACAATTTTATAATATCTAATAGTCTTTTTCCATTTCCTAATGAATGTGGTATTTGGCCTGAAAATTGGTTCCCAAGAACATAGTACCTATCAAGTTTGGAAGGGAATACCCAATATCAGATGGGATTATATCTTGCAACTGATTGTCTATCACATCCAGGTAAAAAAGTGAACTAAGATTTAAGAAATGGAAGAGGTGCAGTTCCTGATAAATGGTATCCAGAAAATTTAGAAAAGTATAAGCTTTGAAAATTGAGAAATGAGATTAGATCATAGAGGGGCGAGCCAATCTATAAAGGAACTCATTTTTTATTTCCTTCTTCACTTATCACACTGGGTCGGTTAATCCGTCCAGCTATTTATGTCGTGCTCAGTCTAAAAGCCTCATTTCCTTGGAGAAAACCCTTGGCTTGACTTACTAATCAAATGAACAAAAAAGTGTTAGAAATATCACCCCTTTCTTCAAAAATTAGCCAGAACAAAAAAATTACTCAAGCAGCGAAAAAATTTGATGCAAATTATGAGAGGCATGGAATATCAAAAAATATTTGCGATTTAGTGTTGCAACACAAATGTACATTGCACATTGGAACGAATATTAATGGACCTTAATTATCGGGGAGAGAAAGGGTTAACACTTTGTATTCAATGTACCATAGACATTGAAATATACAACTTACATTATTATCAAGATTAAATTGTTGGCAGTAATATTCGAATTATCCTTCATACATTACTATTTCTCTATAATCTATTATTAATCCAAAAAAAATCTTTAATAAATAAATTATTCAATTATTTTGATAATGACGTTGTCATTTCCAAAATAAATAAAATAACCATCTCTTTTAATAAGACAATTAAAGGAAAAAATATCATCAATACAGGAAAGGAAAAAATGTTAACAAATTGGAATTTACGTCAGGAAGGTACCTTATCGTTCAAATGACTACAAATGGAGAATAATATCATTTGCTTTTACCCAGTGAGAGAGTCCAGATTTTCACCAAAATAGGTTCGTTGTGTGTAATATCCTCCCAAGTGTTTCAAAGCATTTTTTAATATATCAGAGTTTTCAGGATAAATCCTTTATTATTTGTCGTATATTTTTTATATATATATTTTTTTTATTCAAGGGAATTAGGGATGGGGGAATCCAACTCATTCTCTATTGGAAGAGTCGAATCTTACATCTATAGTGATTGTCGGTCAACCGCAGACTCACCTGTATTTATATTTTTTATATTTTAACATGCAATTGTATTTTTTTTCCATTGCATCAAAACATTTATTAAATTGAACGGAATGTGTGATGAGGTTAGAATGTTAATTTGATTGTCTAAATCAACGTTGATTTTAAAAGATTCTAAAAACAGACTTGCGTGACTAAAACACCAAATAAGTTATATGTGACGAACAAAATAATCCTCCAGGTCTTTTTGAGGTACATCAGTCTCACCCTCTTCAATTTTGATTCGATTTTTGCCTTTCAAATTTGTATCCATGTCGAAAACTTTAATCACTGTATAATCTTGATTACCATCTACCAAGTTATAATCCGTTACTTTCAATTGGAAGATGAACTTGAGACCTAGGAAATTATTAAGTTGTGGTAAATCTCGTAATGATACACCATAATGGATACTATAAGCTGCTTAGCGAATATCCTAATAAAACATGAAGATAGAGCACACTGCATGGGTTAACAAAAATAGTAAAACTCATGCTTCACACAACTTGAAAATATTTTGCTTTCGGTCTGTGTAATGCAAGTGTGTCTGATTTCATTGAATCTCATGGATTTTGATAATTGGATCTTCCCCACATGACGCAACAAAATCTTCAGTTATCTGCAATTTAATAAATACTCGAAAGATGCAATATCATATAAGAAAGAAAATCGATTTTCTTATGGAACTCAATTTGCACCACATGTCTTATACAAGAATTTGAACATACAGTGAGCCTAAAACTTATTGTTTTTTTTTTAATTATTTACAATATCTAACAATTATTGTGAAAGTGAGAAGTAGAGACATGTCATATAGATACAAACTATTTAATGCCTTTGATGACGTCTCAAATCAGTCCAAGACGTATCAGGATAGGTTTGAACAAGAGCTTTCTCGTCTTATGATGTCCTTCCTCGGATTAGCTCCCTCCCGACAATAGGATTATCCTGTAACAAAGAGCAAACGTAAACTAGAGGCCCGCCAGAGAGTGTTCTCTGGCTTTGGCGCTCCGACGCTCAAGTCAGATGCTAGCACAAAAGAACTCTGTGAAGTGCACTGCTCGGTGCTCATGTAATAAGTCAAAAGTTCTCCTTTTTACCTGAGGGTTTGTCCCTTTATATAGTGAAGGTAGTTCCTGTTTAAGTAGTTCATGACAGCTTTTCACCACTCTGAGGATGAGTACCGAGGAATGTACATACTTCTTCTCGGTACCGAGCATGAAGCTGATGACTGTTATATCTACGTGTCGTGTTGTCATTGTAGAGGAAAATTATCCTCATCACTTGCCCCCTCAGACCTGTGATTGGTCATCGTGTATTACCAATGATAGGTCTGTATGAGCGGACGTTTGGATTCCCGAGGGTGACAATAATTGTGAGTTATTGAACGGCTAAGATTTGATTGATCTTGATCCAATGGTTACTTGATGCACAGAGGTTGAGCGGCCCAGATGAGAGAATGCAGTACGTCTCGTCATCGGGTCCGTTGACCGGGGCGGTCTTCGACTATAAATAGCGAGGATGTCATTGTCCCATTCACTTGCTGCAAAGATTGAGAGCCCCGAGCATTGACTACCCCGAGCAAACGTAATCCTCGTTTATTTTTCGAGCAAATTCTATCCTTTCTTCGTCTCATCAGGTACAAGAAATGTCTTCCCCTTCTTCAGATAGTGATATTAATGTGTTAGAGGAAGCCGACCTAGGAACTTCTCCTTCAACCTCTACTTCTCCTCCTGTTAGGACGAGCATTAGGCTACCTTTAGCAGAACGCCCTTTCTTTGCTCCTCCTGGGTTCGAAGCTCCCCTACAAGAGGCCCGAGCAGCAGGTGATGGTTCTAGGGAGCCTAGGAATCTTAGTTGTAGCCTTTCAGCCTCCGAGGTGGAATCTCAACGCAAGTTGTTTGGAATCCCCTACCCTTGCAGGCCTGTGCCTGAGGGGGTATCTCTATTCCGTCCTCAACATGGGGAGTTTGCCATTTCTACCACCGCATTATCATATGGTTGTCGGATACCGATTGCCCCAGCAATATGCTCCTTCTTTGATCGGTTCGATATTTGCCCTACCTGTCTTGCTCCCAACTCTTGGGTCTTCCTCGGCACAATTCTCTACTACTGTGCCGAGCTTCGAGTCCCTTTTTCTTCTAACGTTCTTCAGCACATTTTCTCCCTTTGTAGAGCTCCAAGAAACCCTGGACTTTGCTATTTAAAGTTCAAGAAGGGTCTGATTGCTCCAAAATATTCCTCTTCCAATCATCATTGGAAGTCTAGTTATTTCTTTGTTCGGATGCCTTTGGGCGAGGATGAGGATCTTCCTTTTAGGACCTCGTGGGTCGTCCCAAAATTCAGTAAGTTCAAGCGACTTCCCCAGCTTTCTCCTCAAGAGCTTGACTGGTATCTTACTCTCAGAGGCCCTTTCACTAAACCTTCTGTGCCTATGATATGCCGAGCTGTAGACTTTACAAGGGCTCATAGGTCCGAGCAAGCGATGCAAGGTGGGGACCTGCTCTTGCTCGGTTTTGTTTATAATTTTGTTATACTAATCATGTTTTTGTATTACTGATTCTTGTTACTTCCCAGATATGTCATCGACTGTTGATTACCTGAAGATGCAGAAGAAGACTACCAACTTGGGCAAGAAGAGGAGACCTGACGGGGATGTTGAACCGAGCAGAAGGAAGAGAGTTGCCCCCACTGAGGGTGCCCAAGTCAAACCAGGCCGAGGAAAAGACTTGGGTCGCGGTCGTGGTGTCTTCATCTCCACCCCATCCTTCCAGGCCGTTGGATCTCCTTCTCGTACATCAGACGCCCGTTCTTCCTCTCCTCCTCACAGGATAGGAGACGTTCACATTCCACAGTGGAATGTGCGTCTCTCTGATATAGTGGCCAATTCTCGGGTGGCCTTGGAGATGCTCGAGAAGCTGTCTCTTCCGTCGGACCAAAGGCGAGCCGAGGAGATGGCCACCAAGGAGAAAATGGGGGCTTCGGCCTTTAAGCTGATGGAGGTACATGCTTCCACTCGGAACATTGTTTAGCAAGTTTTCCTTCAGCTTGCTTAATAACTCTTTTCTTTTTTGTTGTCATTTGTAGCTGACTTCGCTTCTCGGGAAGTTGTCACTTGACATCCGAAGCTCGGCAGTCGAGAAGAGGACTGCCGCCCAAGAGATTCTTCTGCTCAAGGGAGCTCTTGGTCGGACAGAGACCGCTCTGAAACTGACGAGGTTGGACCTCGAGAAAACGTAGGCGTCAGAGAATCTGATGGCTACAAAGCTGAAAGAGGCCGAGGACAAGCTGGCGAGACAAAAGTCAGAAGCTGAGGCTGAGGGGGCCCGCTTGTTTGAAAGCGGGCGACAAGCTGGTCTTCGAGAGTTTCGCGACTCTGAGGAGTTCCAACTTACCCTTAAGTAGGAAGGCTTTTTCTGCTTCCAGGCTGCTGTCAAGGAAGCTCGGAGGTTCCTCGTCAGCAAAGGCCAGAGCTCGGACATTTTGAATGAGCTGTGCCTGGTCATTGCGGGTAAAGACGGCGAGGATGTGGTGAAGGAAGATGCATACGAGCAGTTCCGCCTCCTTCAAGAGGATGCGGGGGACGACGAGGAGGACATCGATAGATACACGGAGACTGATGCTCCGCCGATTCCTCCGAGGAATGAAGAAGTCGACGTGCCCAGCGGGCTGCCGAGGAGCTAGTTGATATTGAAAATTAGAAACTGGCCCTTTTTTCCTTTTTTCTTGATCAAACTTTGTTCTCAATATTTGTAAATAACGTTTTTAATTTTAATGAAGTCGAGTTCTTTTCTTCCCATTCCTTGTCTATTACTGTCCATCTTTTTCCTCGGAAATCATAACTTAAAACCTAGCTTGCTGTAACTGATTTGGGGACAAGTAGTGCTGTGGCCCAAACTTGTTCGGGTCATAGCTAACTTGTTTTCGCTTGTCTGTTGTAACTCAAATTAAATGAGTTGAAACAAAACCATGTTTTTCCTCGGTCTCCCTGATCTTAGCTGGCTTGTAATAATGCTCAGGCATTGCGGCTGAAATGCGCCGAGCAACGCATACTTCTGAGGATCTTTATAGCAAAACAAACTACTTTCATTGAATTGTGCTTAAGTACATGCCAGCAGTATGAAATTAAACATAGTATCTTCGGAGGTTTTCGGCATTCCAAGGTCTCATCTCTCCAGGCTTCTCGGGATTTTCCAGTTTGTAAGTCGCATCAAGCAGAACTTTGATAACTCGGAAAGGTCCTTCCCAAGTCTCTCCGAGCTTGCCTATATGTTTTCCGGCTGAAGTAGCTTTCCTTAGAACCCAGTCTCCTTCTGAAAACTTCCTTGTTCGGACCCTTTTGTTGTAATATCGGGCCATTCTTTGTTTGTAAACAGCAATCCTGATCCGAGCAGTCTCTCTAGCTTCTTCCAAGAAATCAAGATTGTTGAGCAATAAGTCATTGTTACTCGACTCTTCAAACTCAATTATACGAGGAGTGGGAACTCCAATTTCAACCGGGATAACAGCCTCTGATCCGAATACTAAGGAGAAAGGTGTCTCTCCTGTTGATGCCCTAGGCGTAGTCTGGTAAGACCAGAGGACGCTATGGAGCTGTTCGGTCCAAAGTCCCTTGGCTTGGTCCAGACGAGCCTTGATTCCTTGTAGTATGATTCGGTTGATGACTTCTACTTGTCCATTAGCTTGAGGGTGAGCCACGGCAGTAACCCTGAGGTTGATGTCGTGTTCGTCACAAAACTGCCGTATATTGGCACTCACAAACTGTCGGCCATTATCAGTAATGAGGATCCGAGGAACACCATATCTGCATATGATGGTTTTCCAAATGAAGTCTTTCACCTTGTGGTCGGTGATCGTGGCCAGAGGCTCGGCTTCAACCCACTTCGTGAAATAATCCACTGCTACTATGAGAAACTTCCTTTGGGCTGTTGCCTGAGGAAAAGGTCCTAACAAATCCAGCCCCCATTGTGCAAACGGACAAGGGTTCTCCATCACTGTAATCTCCGATGGTGGGTGATGCGGTACGTTGGCATGTCTCTGGCACTTGTCACACTTCCTCACCAACTCCTTTGCATCCTTGTTCATGGTCGGCCAGTAATACCTGCAGCGCAAGACCTTATTAGCTAAGGTCTTTGCACCGGTGTGGCTGCCGCATATTCCTCCATGAACTTCTCGGAGAGCGTAATCAGACTCTCGTGGAGCAAGGCACTTAAGGTAAGGGAGTGTGTAAGATCATCGGTAAAGGGTTCCTTGAATAATTGAATACCTCGCTGCCCTTGCTCGGAGACTTTTAGCCTCGTTCCTGTCTTCTGGAAATTGTCCCTCAGTGAGGAAGGCTCGTATTGCATCCATCCAAGATCGTTCAGTATTGATCTCCGCAATTGCCTTAACAAAGATGCTCGGTTTAGGAAGCATTTCTATCCGCACTGAGGAAGCCTGATCTTTCTTGGTTGTTGACGCAAGTCGGGCTAATACATCGGCTTGCTGATTTTGTTCTCGAGGCACTCTCAGTATTTCAACATTCGGGATCTCGCTCATCAGCTCCTTAGCTTTTGCCAGATATTTGATCATATTGGAGCCTCTCGCCTCATACTCTCCACGGACCTGCTCGGTGACGAGCTGTGAATCACTGTGAATCAGCAAATTGCGAACCTCTAGCTCGATGGCCAGTTTTAATCCAGCTAGCAATGCTTCATATTCAGCCTCGTTATTAGAGGCTTTGAATTGGAAACGAAGGGCATACTCAGTAGTCATGCCCCCGGGTCCGAGAAGCAGAATCCCTGCTCTGCTGGCGTCCTTGTTTGAAGATCCATCGACGAAGAGTTGCCATTGCTCCTGCGGCGCTTCTTCCTCTAATGGATGTTGGCATTCAGTAATGAAATCCGCGAGGACTTCGGCTTTGATGGCTCTTCTCGGTTTAAAGTGGATATCAAACTCACTAAGTTCGATTGACCACTTAATAAGTCTTCCCGATATGTCTGGATTCCGTAAAATGCTCTTGAGCGGCTGATCAGTCAACACTGTAATTGTATGGGCTTGAAATATGGTCTCAACTTCCTAGCCGTGGTGACCAGTGCCAGGGCCATTCTCTCCGCCTTGGTGTATCTCTTCTCGATTGCAGTGAGGACCTTACTAGTGTAGTATATTGGCCTCTGAACTTTATCCTCTCCCCCGCTTATGAGCACGGCACTCACTGCATGCTCTGTAGTATCTAAGTAAAGGGATAACGGTTCCCCTTCTTTTGGAGCAGTGAGTAGAGGTGGTTGGCTCAGATAAGACTTGAGCTCCTCGAAAGCTTCTTGACAGTGTTCATTCCATTGAAAATCGGTTGTTTGCTTGAGTGCGTTAAAGAAGTGTTTGCACCGATCCCCTGATCTGGCGAGAAATCGGCTTAGTGCTGCAGTTCGCCCGGTAAGTTGTTGAACCTCCTTCTTGCTCCTCGGGGCTTGCATATTAATTATCGCTAACACCTTTTCAGGGTTCACCTCAATTCCTCGTTTGGAGATGAGGAATCCGAGGAATTTGCCCGATGAAATGCCAAACGCACATTTCTCGGGATTGAGCTTCATTCCAAAATTGTTCAAAACATTTAATACATCCTGCAAGTTGCCTAAGTGCTCCTCGGGTTTCTTGCTTTTAACAATTATATCATCGACGTACGCTTCAACTGTCTTTTCGAGCATTGGGGAGAACATTTTGTTGACTAGTCGTTGATAGGTGGCTCCTGCATTCTTCAACCCAAAAGGCATAACTTGGTAGCAGTACATACCCTCAGGGGTAACAAACGAGGTGTGTTCCTCGTCAGCTTGATGCATTTGAATCTGATGGTATCCTGAGTAGGCATCAAGGAAACTGAGGAGACCCTTTCCTGAGGTTGCGTCTACCAGTTGGTCGATTTTCTGCAGCGGGTAGCTATCCTTCGGACAGGCCTTGTTTAGGTGAGTGAAGTCTACACACATGCGCCATTTACCATTATGTTTGGCTACCATAACAACATTAGAAAGCCATTCTGGATATTGTACTTCGCGGATGAAGTCGGCATCCAAAAGCTTGTTAACCTCTGTTTTGATGGCTTCTTGCCTGTCTTGTGCAAAATTCCTCTTTTTTGCTTTACTGGTCGGCTACTAGGTTTGATACTCAGATGGTGAGTGATAACATCAACACTAATACCCGACATTTCATGTGCACTCCATGCAAATGTGGTGATGTTTTCCTAAAGTAGATTCGTCAAGCCTTCGCTTAAATCTTTACTAAGCTCGGAACCGTAATACAATTTCTTCTCCGTCGCATGCTCGACAGGAATAGCAATGATTTGTTCGGCTGGCGAGGGCTTCAAGTTTTGATTATTCTGATCATCTATGAATTCTATGATTGAGACTGGCTTTTTCTTTTCTTTAAGATCGGTTACATACATCTGGCGAGCGAGCTTTTGGTCGCCCTAAACTTCTCCTACTCCTTGATTAGTGGGGAATTTCATTTTCAGGTAATAAGTTGAGACAACTGCTCGGGCCTTGTGAAACAGTGGTCTGTCAATCAATGCGTTGTATGGGGTCTTCACATCGATGACCAGAAGTTCCACCATAAATAATTTTGACCTCGGGTAATCACCCAAGGTTATGGGTAGACTTATTATCCCGACAGGGACAACTTGTTCTCCCGTGAAACCGTACAGGGGTGAAGAAAACTTCTTCAAGCTCTCTCTCGGAAGGTTCATCTGTTTGAAGGCGTGTTAGAAAAGAACATCCGCTGCGCTCCCGTTATCAATCAAGACCTTCTTGACCGTGTAGTTGGCGATGATAACATCAATGACCAACGCATCGTCATGGGGCTGGTGCAAACCATCCCCGTCTCTTTCTGAAAATGTTATCCTCTCCTCCCCCGTTCTCGTTTTCTTTGACTTCTCATTGATCTGATGCACAGTCCGAGCATATGCTCTCCTCCCAGATGAACTTTCTCCTCCCGAAGCTAGGCCACCGACTATCATACCAATGGTACTAGCTGTTCCACGATTCCGATGACGAGGGGACTCCTCTCGCCGTCTCCTCTATCGTCTGTCCTCATTCTCTCTTAGACCTCTTGGATTTTCTTTTGTTCCTTCTCTTTCTCGCTTATCTCCCCCCGAGCTAGTAAAACACTTGAGGTATCCTCTCCGGATTAGGTTTTCTACCTCGTCTTTCAGGTGGCGACATTCATCAGTGTCATGACCAGGGCCCCGGTGGAATTTACAATACTTGTCGCTCCCTATCCTTCCCGGAGTTAACTTCATCTTTTTCGGCCACCTGACGATGTCGCGATCCTGTATCTCATTCAATACTCTTTTCAAAGAAGAATTGAGTGGAGTATAGGAATCATATCTCTCAAGTTTGGCTCGGTCATCTCTTCTGGTGAATGATCTACCGAATCCACTAGTTTTCCTCTCGGTTGGTCGACCAGCGTCTGACCTTCTCCTCCGGGGAGACCTGTCTAAGGATTGCTCGATTACATGTGGTTCAGCCATCATTTCGTCAGCAGTAATGTATTTTTCAACTCTTGAGAGTAGTTCGGGGATACTTTTCGGATTCTTTTTCGACAATGAATGCTTCAGCGTCACATGTCGTACTCCAGTCGTGAAGGCTGTAATGGCTATGATCGGCTGAAGGTCCGGTATCTCTAAGCAATCACTGTTGAACCGAGTTACAAATTCTCTCAAACTCTCCTGTGGTTTCTGTCTAATAGTAACCAGTGTGGCGTTGGTCTTCTTCACCGGTCTGGAGCTTGCAAAATGAGCAACGAACCTGTTTGTTAGGTCGTCAAAACTGTGAATGCTGCCTTGTGGCAGAGCTCTGAACCAACGTCTTGCCACTCCGACAAGCGAGACTGGGAAGATTTTGCAGCAAGCTTCCTGAGAGGCCCGCTGAAACTCGATCATGGTTTGAAAGCCGATAACATGGTCTAGCGGATCCCCTGTCCCGTTATATTTTTCCACACTAGAAACCTTAAAGCTTGTCGGTACCCGAGCTTGTTGCACCTCGGTCGACAATGGAGTTAAGTTCCTATCCCAGTCCATTGTATCCAAGAAGGGACGGCCTTGCAAAGCAGCTATTTTGCGATCCACTACCCCCTCGATAAACTTGCTATCCCCCTCATAAGTATGAGTGGGCTGAGTTCTTCGAGCAATGGTTACCGAGGTTCCTGGAAGGTCGGGATTTCTTGACTCATCAGTGTGAGAGTGGTCATTTCTCGTCTCATGAGAAATGCTCTCATTTTGGATTGGTTGGTGACCCTGCACTTGTTCTTGGATCATATCCAGGCGTTGCGCGAGGACATTCATCTGTTGCAATAGTTCGGCGATCTCATCTTGCACCAACGGTTGAGGCTGGTGCTCGGCATTTTCGTTTGTTGCCTCAGCCTGTTGTTCTTCTCCTCTTAAAGCTCTAGCCCGAGCCATAATTTTTGTTATGGAACTTCCCACAGACGGCGCCAATCTGATGACGTCTCAAATCAGTCCAAGACGTATCAGGATAAATTTGAACAAGAGCTTTCTCGTCTTATGATGTCCTTCCTCGGATTAGCTCCCTCCCGACAATAGGATTATACTGTAACAAAGAGCAAACGTAAACTAGAGGCCCGCCAGAGAGTGTTCTCTTGCTTTGGCGCTCCGACGCTCAAGTCAGATGCTAGCACAAAAGAACTCTGTGAAGTACACTGCTCGGTGCTCTTGTAATAAGTCAAAAGTTCTCCTTTTTACCTGAGGGTTTGTCCCTTTATATAGTGAAGGTAGTTCCTGTTTAAGTAGTTCATGACAGCTTTTTACCACTCTGAGGATGAGTACCGAGGAATGTACATACTTCTTCTCGGTACCGAGCATGAAGCTGAGGACTGTTATATCTACGTGTCGTGTTGTCATTGTAGAGGAAAATTATCCTCATCAGCCTTGAACCCAAATTGGATTAGCTTGATAAATAAAAATCCCAAATCTTTTTAGGAAAAAAAACAATGACAGGGCAAAAGTTGGATAACGTCAACATCTCCACCAAAAAGGGGAAAACGGTGTGATCAGCATAGGAATCATTTTGGTTTACAACTCGTGAGCAACCAACATGATGATATATTTGATTTTAGAATTAGATATTCGCAGCATTTTAATACGATGGATTGCTGATAAACTACCACTATCCTAAAGCTATTTTTTCTCAGGTTCTAGCTCCAAAAGAATACTGGCCAAACATCGCTACAAAATCAACTGTGGGAAAATTCAGCAATCAACAGAGAAAATTATAATAAAGAGGTTAAACAATTATGAAAAGGAATAAGAAGTCAATACAATACCGAACTTGAATTGAATTCTGAAACGTCATGAAGAAAATTAGAGTTTGTAGCAACAATTTTCTAAAAATTTGAAAGCTCTTTCTAATTCCCATATTTCATCTATGAAAGGGGAAAGAACAAACACTATACCCTCAGCAAACACTATGCCCATGTTTAAGGTTAAAATAAAAATGCAGGATGGAATCATTGATATCAAATTCTTTAAAACACTAAACCCTCAGCAAATTCTTCCGTTGGAATGTTGGAAAGTGAATTGATTTATTTAGTTATGCTGGTTAATATGGTTTAGTTTAATTATTGTCATTTAAGGGTAGTTTGGTCTTTCTCTTTTATTAGGGTATTAGAGATGTCCTGCCTTTGTGTCTGTTCCAAGTTGTACTTCGTACTGTAAGAAAATATTTGAGAAAGTGTGCTCTGCAATACAAGTGCGTGTTCAAGATCTCTCCTTGTTCTACTTGAAGTGGTTGCAGGTGCTACATTAACATGGAAAGCCATTTAGATTACCTGGTACACGCGGGGGTACATGAATTAGCGACGTACTTCCTCATTCTCAATTTCCATCTAAATGGGAAGAAGAACATACAATTTAATATGACCATTATTTCAAAAGAATGGGAAAATATAATGTATAAATTGCAAATAAAAAAGCAGAATAAAATCATTCAGAATGGACAATATAAACAACTTAACCCCTGTAAAATCTTTTATTAGAAATCCCCTGGGGTTGCTTGGTACACTAGGGCAGGTTTGCCACTTTCGTGTTCCTCGATGACACAACAACAAATCATCATTTTAGCCACGGTGAAAATCACAACTATATGTAAAAATAACCGCAGGTATAAAACATACCCGCAGTAATGAAACTCTAGGAGGAGAAGGCGTCCCGAGACTTATATTTGCGGTAGTATGAAGCGTAGGTATATATATAAAAAAAAAGCTAAAAAGAAAAAAAACAACACAGGCATAATCAATCTTATACCCGCGGTTAAAAAACGTGGCTGTAAGCCTAATTTAACCATGGCTATATGTTATAAGAGATGCAAAATCATATGAGAAGAAACTGTGGGTATATTACAAATCAACTGCAGAGGAGGTTTTGTCAATTATTATGATTCTAGCGAGGTTTTCTAACCGCGTGGAAATCAATTTAATATGATACATTGACATGTACAATGATACAAAAGAAAAGAAGTAAAAGGTGGAAAAAAGACGCCGTAACTGACATTACAAATACTAAAGAAAAAAATTCTCAGTCCTTGGCCTCCAACTTTTCTTCTCTAGTTTAGAATGATGCAAAACAACCTATAGTGCTGCATCAAACACAACCTTCACATTCTGCAAAATCCCAAACATACATAGTCCACTACACATGTTATGTACTACTACCTATTGAAGCCAATTTGACTAATAATAACTAATAGATTGCAAAAGGAAAAAAAACAAAGGTATTAATTCAGAAATTGAATTAAAGAGAGTAACCAAAGTTACCAAACCTTTTGAGTTTTAGCATGTCAGAATATCCAAACTTTTAGAGTACATTGGAAAAGAAAAACTAGAAGCAACACACATCACAATTCCACTAAGCCGCTGAGAGTGTCAGATTAGAAAAGAGATCCAATGTCATTCACAAAGAAAAGAGATTATCTCATGTAAATTTGAATAATTAATTAGTATGCAACTATGTAAATTGACAGAGGAGTAATCTGCACAAATATTGGGGAAATTGAATGCAACCCTGAACTGTTTTCATAGCCTGCAAATTTAGCAGGGAGAAAAACAACACGACCCACAAATTTTTTAATTGGGTTTCGTAATACAGAGCATTTAAGCAGCTAAGCATACCTTTGATGCAAAAGTAACAGACCCTGTAAAAGCATGTCTAGATCAGCTAAGCAAGTCTTCAAGAGACAGAACCTGTAAATGCAAAAGTCCAAAAAAGAATTTCAGGTATGTTTAGATCAATAATGCTTAACTAAAAATTACAATTACATGGAGATACTTTTTCCATTGCCTTTTTCTTGATTAACATGAAAAGAGACTCCATTAAGAAGTGGCATGTGCACCACCTTGATGTGCATAATGCCTTTCTTAATGGAGACTTAGATGAAGAAGTTTACATGAGATTGCCACCAGGGTATGATGCAAATTCTAAGGGTTTAGTATGTAAGTTAAATAAATCATTATATGGTTTAAAACAAGCTTCTAGGCAATGGAATGCTAAATGTAAAGAAGTGTTACTGAAATTTGGTTTTCTGTCTTTTTGATCCTTCTGGTAATCCCACCAATTTAAAACACTGATCCACAGTATGATTACTTCTCTTGCAGTATTTGCAGAATAGTTGATCCTTCTTGCCCTGATTGCCTTCTTTCTGTGGAGGTCTGTTTGCTTTATTTTTGTTGTCGTTGCCTTGAAAGGTCATTGCCACAGATTCTGGCACTAATTGGCCAGAGTTAGACATATTTAGTTGAGTTTCTTCTTCTTTGATCAACCCCAAAGCTTTGTTAATCTCAGGTAGTGGCTCCATCATCCAAATCTGACGACTCAAACTCCTATAGTTCTCATTGAGACCCATTAGGAATTGTGTCAGTATCTCTCTTTGACGCTTAACTTGAGCCTTGTTGCAGCCACACCTGCCTTGCTCATCCAGCTGATCATACTGTTCCCATAAGGACTTCAATCTTGTATAATATTCCATTATAGATGAATTTTCTTGTCTAATACAGTAAAGTTGTCGAGAAATTTCAAAGAACCTAGCACCATTGAATGATGAAAAACGATCATTTATATCCTTCCAGAGATCATAAGCTGTGTCTTTATCAGACATGCTAGCCAAGACTTGCTCTGAGATGCTGTTCGTAATCCACGTTTGTATAATGCAGTCGCAACTCGTCCAGGCTACATAATTCTCATCTGCTTCATCAGGAACCCTAAGTGTTCCATCAATGAAACCCACTTTGTTGCGAGTTTTCAATGCCTTCACTGTACATTGGCTCCACATAGTATAATTATCTCCATTGAGCTTAAATGTGATTAACGCATTTGTAGTAAGATCACCTGGTAATATTGTGTAGGGATTCAATAGTGTACTCTGCGAGACAGTACCTCCATTGACATTACCCTGGACGGGTCCTCCAATTTCAATTCCAGGTATCTCGTTTCCAGTTGTGCGATTTACTTCACCAGTTGAAGTCATGTGTGCTGCTGTGTTTCTTGTATTCACCATCGCCCTCTGATACCATGAAAAGTCTGATGACTTCATGAAGAATGAAGATTACAAAGAAGAAGAACAGTAGAGACAGAAGAAGAGAAAATGAAGAAAAGACTTTTAAATCATAACTTAATTCATACCAGATTCAAAACAATTACAAAGCTAATATAGAAGAGGGAATGCCTCAACGGCTAGAAGTCATATCACCATACAAGGTGTACAGAGGATTTGACATATAGCCGTTTTACAATGAATGAAGTAGAAGAAGAGGGAGGAAGAATACAGAAGCTAGGAAGAAATCGATGGGCTTTAGAAGACCTAAGCCCATGTATCAAGCCCAGCAACAGCCTATTCTAACAGAGACTGATATAGTAGATAAACTATTCTGCATATACTGCAAGACCTTTCAAGGCAACAACAACAAAAATAAAGCAAACAGACCTCCACAGAAAGAAGGCAATCAGGGCAAGAAGGATCAACTATTCTGCAAATACTGCAAGAGAAGTAATCATACTGTGGATCAGTGTTTTAAATTGGTGGGATTACCAGAAGGATCAAAAAGACAGAAAACCAAATTTCAGTAACACTTCTTTACATTTAGCATTCCATTGCCTAGAAGCTTGTTTTAAACCATATAATGATTTATTTAACTTACATACTAAACCCTTAGAATTTGCATCATACCCTGGTGGCAATCTCATGTAAACTTCTTCATCTAAGTCTCCATTAAGAAAGGCATTATGCACATCAAGGTGGTGCACATGCCACTTCTTAATGGAGACTTAGATGAAGAAGTTTACATGAGATTGCCACCAGGGTATGATGCAAATTCTAAGGGTTTAGTATGTAAGTTAAATAAATCATTATATGGTTTAAAACAAGCTTCTAGGCAATGGAATGCTAAATGTAAAGAAGTGTTACTGAAATTTGGTTTTCAGTAACACGACCCACAAATTTTTTAATTGGGTTTCGTAATACAGAGCATTTAAGCAGCTAAGCATACCTTTGATGCAAAAGTAACAGACCCTGTAAAAGCATGTCTAGATCAGCTAAGCAAGTCTTCAAGAGACAGAACCTGTAAATGCAAAAGTCCAAAAAAGAATTTCAGGTATTTTAGATCAATAATGCTTAACTAAAAATTACAATTACATGGAAATACTTTTTCCATTGCCTTTTTCTTGATTAACATGACAAGAGACTCTAATCTCATCCAGATTTATCTACTATATCAGTCTCTAGTGACCTTCTAGAGCACCGAAAAACTCAGTCGCAACTCAAGAAAAAAGAACCTTTCAAAAATTCAACAAAAAATAGTCACTCACTGGATCGGATTTTATTGGTTTTTAATTTAAGGAAAAAAAAACTTAATTGACAATTGTGAGATATATTTTACCAATTGAATTTTGACTATGGGTATTATTGTAAGCGATGCATGTGTTTATGTTTAGTGGAATATCTAAATCAAAAGTGTTTTATTTGGAATAAAAGTGGCAATGCCGTGTGAATGGATAACAATTAGTGTTTGATATGTGGGTTTTGGTTTATGACACGTAGAGATCTTCTTATCTTTTATTGTGCATAAGTTATCACTTCAAGTATTGGATATATGATATATCTTTTCAGGTGTTAGTTTGATAAGATTGATTGTGGGAAAAGAAGTCTTCATATTCAAGACACAAGTTGGGTATAAAGACTTTATGCAAGCCAACTTTGGTGTTACTGAAGTTACGTCTTTAATTTTGAGAGAGAGTGAAGCTTTGATTTTTCTAACTTCATGAGAGCAAATCACTTCATTGTCTATTGTGTGATTGTGAGTGTTTAATGAGTGATTTGTAGTGAGGGTTTTTGTATTGAAGATTATTCTTTGTGAGTTTCTTGTGTGTGAAGATTCTTGAGGGATTCAAGAGTGGACTCTATCTTGTTTAGGTTGAGTGAGATTGAAGCAATACACTGAATGGGAGGGATGAGCGATGTCTTTAGTTCAAAGATAGGGTTGTAACTCCTGATTCATTTTAGTGAATTGTTCCTCAAGGTTAGTCGCTCATAGACTCGAGGTTTTTCCCAGGTTGGGTTTTCCTCGTAAAATTCTTGGAGTTTCGTTTATTTTTTCGGAATTTTAGTTTATGTATTAGTTGGCTAACGATCTTGGTGAGAAACACCAACTCTCAGGTTCAACTCGTAATCTTCTAGAACTTTCGCTGACTGCTCCACATCCTGCAATACCCCTAATTTTCAGATTAAACAATCACTGAAGATCACCTAAAAAAATCGTTGAATATGTATAGAGAAATAGAGGACTGACCGATGACCGTCATCACGTACGAATCCGAAAGTGGTTTCCGATCTATGAGAAGGAGATCTGCGACGGTTGAAGAAGAGGTGGGACGTTGTTTATATATGACCATGGAGGGTGATTCGAGTGAGTGGTGGGTTGACCGCAGGGCAAAAACAATTCGTGCAGGTCACGTTTTTGTGGTAGTGTGAGCGGCTTGCATGGTAAGCAACAGTCTGGGAATCTGGGAATCTGGGTGTAGGGCAAATAAGACACGTACATGAGCAATGTTTAGTATGATGGTATTGATTGGTGATGCATTGATCGATCGATCGATGATTACTCAGAAGAAAATTATACCTATAATTTTTTAAACGTTTTGACCACTCCAGCTTTATGGGGGAGCGGACTCCGTTTGAATTCTTCCGTTAAATCCATTTGTTAGAATTTTATTCAATTAGAACCTACTATTGTAGCTGTAGTTAAATGGTCGGGCCCCGTAAAGTAACAGAATGCATGCATAACCAATCCTCATTTTTGATGTTGCAATGATAGTTAGACCAAAGATATGTTTCCTTGGAAAATAATTTCGATATTTAGTAGATTGTAGTGACCAAAATTGGGCCAAGCCCAATTTTCCTGACACGTTTGTATCTATTGGGCATTTGACTAGTCAAAGGTCCAGTCAGCCTTGACTACTTCATGAAGGGACCCATTTTCACCTCGAACTCTGGTTACAAAAAGGGTTCGCCATGGCCTTGACCTGGAGCTCACTAGACCTGGAGCTCACCTTCCTGGAGCTCACCTTCCTGGAGCTCAAATGACCTGGAGCTCATTTGAGCTGGAGCTCATTTGAGCTGGAGCTCACCTGACCTGGAGCTCTTCTCAGCTAGAGCTCAACTCCGCTATAGCTCAACTGACAAAGACCATCCATGATTGTAAGGAGCTCTGAGCTTGCCACCATATCCGTCTTATCAAGAGGTACATTCACTTTACCGAGGTAGTCAGTCTGACACTCTGTCAAACTGCAGGTAACCCATTCTTGAGATCTGGAATGCTTGCACGCTTCTTTTGGTCAAACATCTACTTTTTGTCGGGCCTATCAATTCCGTGTTGAAATACCCAACAACCCTTGCTAAAAATAGTAAGAGGGAATGTTATAAATATAACCCCACCTCCACTGGAGAGGGGGAGAGATTTTTCCAGAAAAACCAGAACATGAGTCAAACTGACATCTGAGCTAGTTAAAACTCAAAAACATCATCCCTCTTTCTCCGGTCTCCACCACGGTTACTGTTTGTTCTTCTCCTTTGAACTGACTTGATCGTCGGAGCCCCAACTACCGGGCCCCCCACAATCCGGTCCTTGGGATCTCACGGTTTATTGTTTAAGTGTGTGCAGGGTTACAAAATCCATAGATATTTGAAGAAGGTTGCCAGGGTCCACTTGATTGCTGAGCTGGTAGAATTCACCAATTGTAGATTTCGGGCTCTACAATTTGGCGCCCACCGTGGGGCCTTGGTAATTTTCTGATAACAAATATTCTGTCTGGTGACTACTGAATATGTCTGAGACACCCAGTTATGTGGTGGAGATCTTGGCACAACTGGCTGCCATGAGGGAGGAGCTCCATCAAACTACGGTTCGTCTGGAGTCCGTTGAGGCGGAAAACAATAGGCAAAGAGAAGAACGTCATGCGGAAATGGTGGAGCGAGCTAAAGTTGATAAATCTCCTGTAACTCCTATGCCCTCATTAGTGACTACAGAGCAAGCCCCAGTTGGAAGTACCGTCCCTCTGGAAAGCCCCTTCTTACGCAGTCGTTTTGTCTCTGGAGGATTATCTTATCAACGGGAACAAACCCCACCACCTCCACCTCCAGAGAGTTCTTACCGTCAGAATGGTAGGGATAGGGTGCAGCGGAATAATGAGAATGAGTTCGTACGTCGCCTTGAAGAGATAGAAGCTAGAATGAACAAAGTGCCTGGGGTCGCAGCTCCTTTGAAGAGGACCTCGGATACCAGTTACGCTGATTCTCCTTTTGCAGAGCACATTGCCTCGTCGGAGTTACCTCCAAGGTTCATGGTCCCTAACATGAAGCTCTATGAGGGAACCTCCGAACCTGGCGATCATATAGCCCATTATAAGCAGAAGATGCTTGCTACGGCGATCCCTCAGAACCTTAGGGAGGCGTGCATGTGCAAGGGTTTTGGGTCAAGTTTGGCTGGTGCGGCGCTTCAGTGGTTCATTGGTCTCCCCAATGCCAGTATCTCCACATTCGCCCAGATGGTGGACGCCTTTCTTCTACACTTTTCTAGCAGCAGAGAAATACAGAAATGTTCGGATGATTTATACAAAATCCAGCAGGCACCTGGTGAGTCCACCAGAAACTTTCTCACAAGGTACAATAAAGAAAGAGTGTCTATTCCCAACTGTAATATGGGCACGGCGCTACGACCTTTCAAGAATGGAGTACTACTCGACACTGGTCTGTATGAGGAGTTGACAAAGTATGATTGTCAAACTATGGAGGATGCCATCTTACGAGCTACCATCCAGATTCGATGGGAGGAGGATCCCAGGAGATTGGGACCGAAGGCATCGAGCAGTGACTTCAAAGGCGAGAAGAGGGCTCGCCCGACAGAGGAGAAGACAACCCCTCAGGAAAGTCGTCCAAGCACTAGTCAGTTTGGGCGAGGTGGTCCTCGACATGATTTTCAGAGGAAAACGCCAGATTACTCCCTGAATATAGAACCACACGAGGTTGTGGCAGTGATGAAGTCCATGGGAGATACAGTCAAGTGGCCAAGGAAGCCAGATTTCATCAATACAGACACCTCTAAGTGGTGCGACTACCACCGCAACCACGGCCATAACACGGAGAATTGCAATTCTCTAAGGATTGAGGTCGCCGAACTGTTGAAAAGGGGACACCTCAGGGACTTGTTGACAGAAAAAGGGAAAGAAGTGTATGCGAAGGGCGTTCAGGCAGAAGCCAAACAAACAGATGGGCTACCAACCATGCATGTAATTTCAGGAGGGTCAGAAATCAGTGGGGTATCTCACTCTGCAGCTCGCCGTAGCGCCAGAGAAGCAATAAATCCTGACTGCAGAAGGGGGGTGTGCCTAACAGCTGCGACAAACAAGGTGATGGCGTTTGTGGACAACGAAGCTGCTCGCCTTATGCATCCTCATCACGATGCTTTGGTTGTCACTCTCCAGGTTGCCAACATTCACGTGAAGAGGATCTTGGTTGATGATGGGAGTTCTGCAAATATTTTGTTCCTCAGTTCACTGAAGATTATGGGAATTGACGAGGACCATATCGTCAGGCAGCCAACAGTGCTGTATGGATTCAGTGGCGAGTCAAAGTTCTCTGTGGGCGAGATCGCTTTGCCTGTCTTTGTTAGGGGAGTAAATACTCATACCAAGTTCGTGGTGGTGGATTGTCCTTCTGCATACAATATGATCGTTGGTCGCCCATGGATTCATGAAATGAGAGCTGTCCCATCCACTTATCATCAGGTGCTCAAATTTCCTACTAGTGATGGCGTGGTAGAGGTCTTGGGTGAGCAGTTAGCTGCGAGGAATTGCTATAAGAACGCCATGAAAAAACCCACAGAATCCGCATAGCAATTACACTATGGGAGCTCCAGTTACTCGCCTAATGAGCCAGAGATGGAGGAGTTAGATGAAGTACAGATTTCTTCGGAATTTCCTGAGAGGAAGGTATTTGTTGGAGCTCGCCTTATACCGGAGCTGAAGGGTTTGATTATAGCATTTCTGATACAGCATCAGCATTGCTTCTCCTGGTCTCATGCTGATATGACGGGTATTAATCCCGAAGTAGCGGTTCACAAGTTGCAGGTTGATCCTAGCTATCCCGCAGTTCGCCAGAAAAGAAGAAAGTTCGCGCCGGAAAGAAATCAGGTTATCAACGCGGAGGTTGATAAGCTGATCAAGAATGGTTTTGTAAGGGAAGTGCAATATCCAGATTGGCTTGCAAATGTGGTTGTCGTGAGAAAAAAGAATGGCAAATGGAGAGTTTGCATTGATTTCACGGACCTCAACAAAGCGTGCCCAAAGGATCCTTTTCCTCTACCACATATCGACATGATGGTAGATGCTACTGCAGGGCACGAGCTTCTTTCTTTCATGGATGCTTACTCAGGGTATAATCAGATTCTGATGCACCCAGATGATCAGGAGAGCACTGCATTTATGACAGAAAGGGGAATCTATTGCTACAAAGTGATGCCATTCGGCTTGAAGAATGCTGGGTCAACTTATCAGAGGTTGGTGAATAAAATGTTCTCTGGGTTGCTGGGGGACACTATGGAAGTATACATAGATGATATGTTGGTTAAATCCCTCAAAGCTACTCAACACTTGGAGCATCTGCGGCAAACTTTTGAGCTGCTCTTGAAATACAACATGAAGCTCAACCCTGCAAAGTGCTCATTTGGCGTGACCTCGGGTAAATTCTTGGGTTACTTAGTTACTCAGAGGGGGATTGAAGCAAATCCGGATCAGATCCGCTCTGTGTTGGACCTCCCCTCACCAAGGTGTATTAAAGATGTACAACGGATAACTGGGAGGCTGGCAGCTCTAGGAAGATTCATCTCTAGGTCTTCAGATAGGTGCAAACACTTGTTCACAACACTTAAGAGAGCCAACAACTTTGAGTGGACCTCTGAGTTTGAAGAAGCCTTCCAACAGTTGAAGGAGTATCTGACCTCGCCTCCTCTGCTGTCCAAACCGATTGCTGGAGAGCAGTTATATGTGTACTTGGCGGTGTCACCGACTGCTGTGAGCGCCGTGTTAGTCAGAGAGGAAGGCAGCACACAGTGGCCCGTGTACTATGTGAGCAAGAGTTTGCTTGGTGCAGAATCGAGGTATAGTCAGATGGAGAAGTTAGCTCTAGCACTAGTAGTAATGGCAAGAAAACTCAGGCCATATTTCCAAAGTCACTCCATCTCAGTAATGACCAGTTATCCTTTAAAGAAGGTTCTCCACCAGCCTGAATTTTCGGGAAGGCTGCTCAAATGGACCGTCGAGCTCGGTGAGTATGACATTTCTTATCAACCCAGGACATCTATTAAGTCTCAAGTATTGGCAGATTTCGTTGCAGATTTTACGCCGGGCGAGGAGGCTGACGTTGAGGTGGCGAGTTGTGACCTCCAACTATCTAGTTGTTGGACGATGTGGGTTGATGGAGCTAGTAATTGTAAAGGCATTGGGTTAGGAGTGGTTCTGCAGTCCCCATCTGGAAATTTGATACAGCAGGCTGTTAGGTGCGGATTCCCAGCTACTAACAATGAAGCGGAATATGAAGCATTGATAGCGGGGCTTCAGCTCGCCACAACTATGAAGGTCTCTCGTATTTCAATTTTGTCAGACTCTCAGCTCATTGTGAATCAGCTTCAGGGGAATTATCAAGCTAAGGAGCCCAAGATGGTGTCTTATCTGGAGGCGGTCAAAGGGCTGAAAGATTCGTTTGAAGAGTTCTCTTTATCCCAAATCCCACGGGCAGAAAACTCCCATGCTGATGCACTTGCAGCTCTTGGGTCATCAATTCAAACTGATGAGCCGCGTATGATTCCTTTGGTCTATCTGCAGTGGCCAAGCATTGGCGAGGAGCGGAGTTTTGAAGTACTTCCAGTGAGCTTGCCTGTGGAGCATGATAGTCGGGAAGATTGGCGAATTGAATTCACTTTGTATCTCACTAATGGCGTGCTCCCGTTAGAACGCAATGCGGCGAGAAAATTGGTTGCTAAAGCTGCAAGATTCACGTTGGTTGAGGGCGAGCTTTACAAGCGTTCTTTCTCTGGGGTTTTGCTAAGGTGCATTGAAAAGGAAAAGGCTGAGTATGTGTTAGCAGAGCTGCACGAGGGAGAATGTGGAAATCATTCCGGGGGAAGAAGCCTAGTTCACAGGTGTTTAACGACCGGGTATTATTGGCCCACTCTGAGAGCAGATGCCCTGGAATACGTGAAGAAGTGCGACAAATGCCAGCGGTATGCTCAAATTTCTCATCTTCCTCCAGAAAGGCTTACATCTATCCAGTCAGCCTGGTCCTTCATGAAGTGGGGGATGGATATAGTGGGGCCCTTGCCTACAGCTTCTGGCCAAAGAACTCACTTCCTCGCACTGACGGACTACTTCACGAAGTGGATAGAGGCAGATGCTTTTCCTAAATTACCTGGATCCCGAGTTCGAAAGTTTGTGTGGAGTAACGTCATTTGTCGCTTCGGGGTGCCCAAGGAGATAGTAACAGACAACGGGTCGCAATTCATAAGTCATGATTTTCAAAGTTTCTGTAGAACTTGGAAGATCAAACTCAGTTTTTCTACTCCAAGATACCCGCAGGCAAATGGTCAAGCTGAAGCATCCAATAAAACTCTTTTGAATACTATGAAGAGGCGTCTGGCGAAATCTAAGGGAGCGTGGGCAGATGAGCTACCAGGCGTGTTGTGGTCTTACAGAACTACGGCGAGGTCAACAACAGGCGAAACGCCCTATTCACTTGTCTACGGTTCAGAAGCAGTTCTTCCAGTGGAGGTTGGTTTACCATCAGCTCGTTATCAATGGGCAACAGAAGAATCGAACAGGGTTCACACTACAAGAAAAGCGCCGATTACCGACGGAAATTACCGACGGAAATTTCGGTTGGTAATTTTCGACGGATTTCTGACCAATTACCGATGAAAGTGCACTTTGGAATTTTGCGGACGGTTTACCGACCGATTTCCGACGAATATATTACCGACGGAGTTATTTCGTCGGGATTTTTTGGCGCGAGTTATGGCGCGAAATTCACCGACGGAATACCGACGAAATATTTGTTGTCGGTAATATTTTCATTTTTGATTTTTGATTTTTTGAATTTTTTAAATGTTTGAAAATAATGATTTGTACCGACGGAATTGTTCCGTCGGTAATAAATATTTTAAATTATTTTAAGTTTGCACATAATATTTGCCGTAAGTTTTTATTATTTTAATATTGCCGACGGAAAGTTTCGGTCGGCAAATCATCTGTGAACTTTAAAACAAAAAACCCTAATTTTTTATGTTCTTTCTTCCTCCTGCAGATGGCCTCCCGTTCCTTGTAGCGCAACTGACCGGCTGATCGAGAAATACATTCTCTGGTGGCGCTTCGTATGTCCAAGCAAGTGGAATAAACAGGTATTACCGAATACCTTTTAATTTTTGAAGCTTGTTGGTTTGATTTGGGTCCATTTCTGTACTCAAATTCCTGCTGGTTTTGGTGCTTGTGCATGTCTCTGTACTCGAATTCCTGCTGGTTTTGGTTCTGGTTTTGGTGCTTGCCGGTGTCCTGTGATGCTCCCGAAGTGAGCTTGGCTTTTATTTCTCGAATGGTTTTTGGTTCTCTTGGGAGTGTCCTTGGGGGCTGCTGATTATGTGATGTTTTTTCTCCTGATCTGGAATTTGGTTGTCTTAGACTGGGTCTGTTGTTCTCAGGTCTTGTGTGCTCAAAAGTTTGCTTGCGTCGTGAGTGTTGTACATTTAGCAACGGAGAATATGTGAAATCTGGATTAGCAGAGTTAGAGCTATGGTGCTGCCAAGCTAAAGAGGAGGTAATTATGTTGCCAAGACTTGTGATGGGTTACCTTTATGTACTAATTTGATACGTAATTTTTTCCCTGATTATTTATGCTTCCCTACATAAATCTTTAGCTGTGTACTTTCTTCTCATACCTTTGGGCACCTTGAATTGCAGTATGCAGGCTCATCTTGGGATGAACTTAAGCACATAAGACAGGCTGTTGGATTCTTGGTATGTCCATCCGGTTTAATGTTGAGTACCCCTCTTAAAACTCTCATTGTAATCGTCCTTTTTTTTCTTCTAGTGGAATTCATTTTGTTACTTTCTGAAGTAATTCAAAATTTTCATGCATCACTTTTTAACATTTTGTGACTTAAAAAAATTATTGTGATGTCGAGCTTACTTTATCTTTTCCTAATGCGGTCTTTTGCTGGCAATTGATTAATTTTGCAAAATGAAGGAACATGATCAATTTTTTGTTTCTGTTTGTTAAGTTACTAACCAATACTATATGTAGTTCAATCAAGTGACATTATATTCTTGAGTGATATAATATTCTGAATTCTTTTTGGACAATAATAAATCAAAAACTTGATATTGGACAGACCTTACAAGTAGACAAGAATCTTCACAAGTTTGTTGTTTGTCTTATTCTTATTAATTCTCGTCTAATTTCAACCAGATTGTAAGTCAAGTAGTCCTGAAATGATTTGATTAATATTGAAAGGATCGGACAAGCATTTTAATTATTTACTTGGAATTTATCAAACAAAGTCTGGAATGTGTTTTGGAAAGTAAGACCATGATTTTGTAAATTGCTTTAATTATCTTGGATTAGTCTTGCACTTTTTTTATTGGTCTTATAAAGAGTGATGGTCAGTCCATTGAATCCAACTAGAATAAATTTTTTTAAACCATTACATGAAGCTGCTTCAAAAAAATTAGTATGGAATGTTAAAAATGATATCTATTGGTTACTGGGCCTACAAGGAAAGCAGACTGGTCTTCTTATCCATTACAGCTGCATTTTTATGTCTCATGATATGCTATCTGCATGAGTACTAGCATGGGTAGAGGTTGCAATCAAAGCTGTTTTTTTGCAGCTTATCCATTTACTTGCATGTGCGTAGTAGCTAAGCTTGTTCCTATCACTCTAGCTTCTTATGATAATTAAATTATTAATTACTTTGTCATAGTTTTCTTTATCAGTTCAGTCTCTGTCTCTCAGTCACCACTTTTCTTGCTTGATGATCTCTGAATTTTTGGGTCTACTGTAGGAACATAGTTGGTATTCTGTTGATTGCTGGAGTGCTCTTGCCTGATTGGAATTTCTTCAGTCGAGATTTCTCTCTCTTGCCTCTCCAATCAATTCAGAAGAGAAGGCAGCAGCTGAAGTGCAAAGGTTTGGACCCCCTAAGGTTTGTATTCATTTATTGTAGATTGTTGTTGGATTTTCCAGTGGGTTCTTATGAGTGAATCTGGCACAAAAAGGAAAGTCAAGAAATTTTAAAAATAAAATCTGAAAATTCATATAAGTTTACATAATTATAAAACAATATATAGCTTTGCTCTCTATATAAGTGGTAGTTGTTTGTATGAAGCTGAGCAATTTAAGGATTAGCAGTAATTTTTAGCTGCTAGTACTTGTACAACAGTGGCTATTTTGAGTTTCTAAGTCATTTGGTGCTTTGCAAATGATTAAGATTGGTCTAAAGTCTAAAAAAGTTCGTTTTTTAATCACTGCCATTTTGTTGAATTGTTTCAGAGACTGAGTGCAGATCAGATTGGAAATTAATGTCACTTAATTGTATTCTTTATAAAATTATTTGAGTGATTTTTGATGCTTTATTGGTAGGCTTGAAGCTTGAACTTTGGTAAAATAAATTGATTTACTATAGAAAGAAAGCTAGTTAGATCTTCAACTAAAAGAAAAGAGCCACACCTATGAATGCATGCATACTTTGAACTACAAATCTATGTGATATTTTATGAATGTGTGTCCTTTGATACTTACCAAATACTTTTCATTCTTGAAGAAGAGGTCATTAAATAAGTCTATATATGATTTTAGGTAACGTTGTGGCTGAACTCAAATGGAAAGAATAGATAGGTCGTGGATGTATGCTAGGTCATTCGATGGACTGCTTAACAGGGCATTTGCAGAGGGGGTGGAGCAGTTTATTGCCTATGCTTGTTCCCAACCAAGGTTCATGGACGGAAGTAAGATAAGATGTTCGTGTGTACGGTGTCATAATCGTAGATACTTGGAGCCAGAGGAAGTGCACCTCCATCTATTAAAGAAGGGGTTTGTGGAGGATTATTACGTATGGTCCCGACATGGAGAACCATACATCGGAGCATCAAGCAGATCCATGGAGAACAATGAAACAAGCTCATATGCAATGGAAAATGTTGAAACCTACATTCCTAATCCGTACCATACAATGGTGATGGACGCAGCTGGTCCAAGCTTTGACCCATCGAATTTGGAGGAATTTCCGAACCCAAATGCTCAAAAATTGTATGACATGCTTCAGGCATCAGAGGTACCATTATGGCCAGGGTGTGAAACAATGTCTCAATTATCGGCTATGGCGCGGTTGTTGAACATTAAGTCTGAACACCATTTGTCTGAAAATTGCTACGACTCGATCACTGGGTTATTTAAAGAGGCTTTACCAGAGGACAACACACTTATGGATAGCTTCTATAGCACCAAGAAGTTTGTTGAAGAGTTAGGGCTTCCAGTGGAGAAAATACATTGCTGCCTAAATGGGTGCATGATATATTGGGGAGAGGACAGCGAATTGAGAAGTTGCAAATTCTGTCAGTACCCTCGTTATAAGAGCAAAAGAATGGGAGATTCTATGCAAAGGAAGGAGGTGGCAAACCAAAAAATGTACTATTTTCCTTTAGCACCCAGGCTCCAGAGACTGTATGCTTCTGCCGCCACTGCTGAACACATGAGATGGCATGCCGAGCATTATCAAGGTGATGGCGTGATGCGTCACCCTTCAGATTCTGAGGCTTGGAAACATTTCAATCAAGAATTTCCATTGTTTGCAAGTGAGACTCGGAATGTGAGGCTCGGGTTGTGCACAGATGGATTTCAACCTTTCGGTCAGTCAGGTCAACAGTATTCATCATGGCCTGTGATACTCACTCCATACAATTTACCTCCTTGGATGTGTATGAAGGAGGAATATATGTTTCTGACAGTGATTGTACCTGGACCAAAGAATCCGAAACAGAAGATAGATGTTTTTCTTCAGCCTCTGGTCCATGAATTGTGTATGTTATTTGATCATGGTGTTAATACCTGGGATGTAGATTTGAAGCAAAATTTCCAGCTTCGAGCAGCTCTAATGTGGACTATCAGTGACTTTCCAGCATACTCCATGTTGTCTGGTTGGTCAACTGCCGGAAAGTTAGCATGTCCTTATTGCATGGAAGATTCAGGAGCATTTACTCTTCGTAGAGGGGGTAAGACATCGTGGTTTGATAACCATCGGAAATTCTTGCCTATCGACCACCCTTTTAGGAGGAACAAGAATTGGTTTAGGAAGAACACTGTTGTCACCGAAATGTCTCCACCTGTCTTGTCTGGCGAACTGATATATCAGCGTATCACTGCATTTGGCTTAGAAAAAGTAACTGATGCGGGGAGCAGCGCAATCAGCATATGTGTAGGATTATAGGTTGTGGGTGGAAGAAACAAAGTATATTTTGGGATTTACCTTATTGGAGATCAAACTTAATTCGGCATAACCTTGACGTGATGCACATTGAGAAGAATGTATTTGAAAATGTCTTCAATACTGTGATGAATATTGAAGGCAAAACAAAAGATAATGCCAAGGCACGTGATGACATGAAAATCATTTGTCGTCGTAAGGAGTTAGAATTCAATTCCACGACTGGGAAATATCTGAAGGCTTGTTTCTCTTTGGATAAGACTAGCAAGATGGCAGTTTGTGAATGGGTAAAAAATCTGAAGTTTCCGGATGGGTATGCTTCCAATATGGGCCGGTGTGTAGACATGAAAAAGTATAAGATGTTTGGGATGAAAAGTCATGATTGTCATGTGTTCATGCAACGGTTGATTCCTATAGCATTCCGTGAGTTGCTACCGACCAATGTTTGGCAGGCACTGACAGAGTTGAGCTTGTTTTTTAAGGAGTTGACATGTTCATTGTTGAGAGTGGAAGATATGAGCAGATTGGAGATGCAAATTCCGATTATTTTATGCAAGTTGGAGCGAATATTTCCTCCAGCTTTTTTTGACTCGATGGAGCATCTGCCGGTTCACTTGCCTTATGAGGCAAGAGTTGCAGGCCCAGTGCAATATCGATGGATGTATCCATTTGAGAGGTACCTTGGACACTTGAAGAAGAACATAAAAAACAAAGCTAGGGTTGAAGGATCGATATGCAATGCGTACATAGTTGAAGAAGCCTCTAAATTTTGTTCATTCTACTTTGAGCCACATGTGGACACACGACACAGAAAAGTGCCTCGAAATGATGATGGTGGTGATATGGATACGATGGAAGGGAATTTATCTATATTCACCCATCCCGGTCGAGCTTATGGAAGAGGGAGGATTAGGCTCCTCGAAGAACGAGAAATGTTGGCGGCTCAAACGTACATACTTCTAAATTGTCAAGAAATTCAACCATATGTCAAGTAAGCAAGTGTATTTTAATTAGAACTCTATTAAATCTTTCCTTGGAGGTTAAACTAACTTTTTTTACTTTTTGAAAAATGAAGCATTTTTGTCGAGTATGTACGGGGATCGAGAGTTGTGGATGAGGCTGCGGTTGATGAGGCATTGGAGACTCAATTTGCATTTTGGTTCCGGGAATATGTAAGTCTTAGTCCACGAATTTACTTTCCATTATCGATGAGGCGATGTTAATATTTTTTTTCCATTACTGTGTAGGCACTAAATTCTATGAATGACATTTCCAACCAATTCATCAAGGATCTCGCTATGTGGCCTTTAAGAAACACGAAGTCTGTTCCGGTTTATTTTGTGAATGGCTTCAAATTTCACACGACTCTTCATGGCTCACAAAAAGCGACAGTCAATAGTGGGGTTTGTATTAAGGGTTCAAACTATACAGAGACGTCGAGTGACTACTATGGTATGCTCAATGAAATATTGATTTTGGAGTACCCTAGGCTACCTATCAAAAGAACGGTCTTGTTCAAGTGTGAATGGTTCGATCCGACGCCCAATGTTGGAACAAAGGTTCATCATCAATGTAATCTTGTGGAGGTAAATCAGAGACGACGTTTCAATAAATATGAACCGTTCGTTCTAGCCTCGCAGGCCCAACAAGTTTATTTTGTACCATATCCGACCTTAAGGCGAGATAAAGGTGACTGGTTGGCAGTTTGTAAAATAAAGGCTAGGCCGATTGTGGATATGCCGGAATCAACAGAGAATTCTAAAAATGTGGCATCACAAGCATTTCAAGAGGAGGAGGCAGAGATGCGCCCGTCATGTGTTAGTGAGGATGTGCACCCGGGTCCTCTAAATGATCCAAACGGTTCTATGATAGACCTGGATGAGGATGAGGATGACGATGAGGAGGACGCTGAACTTGATTCAGGCTCGGCTGAAGAAGACGATGATGATGATACTGAATTTCCTGATTATATCTTTGACAATACTTAGTAATATTTATTAGGTACTTAATTTTAATATTATTTTCCTTTAGTGATCCTCAAATAGGGTTTGAATATACTATGAGCATACGTTTATCTTTTTTTTTTATAGATGACGAGAGGTGTAGGACGACATTCTATACGCCGAGGAGGGATGGGCAGATTGTCATCATCTCGTGGTGGTAGAGGCGATGGTCGATCCCCGACTCCATCATCACCTCCTACCCCGACGTCAATGGTTCAGCCGATCGATAGTTCTTCAACCCCTGTTGATGGTATTGCTGAGAGTCCACATATCGGGAGTACATCATCGGCTGCAGACATCCCTCATATTACTGCACGTGGTGGCCAGTAAGTATTTGTAATTTAATATTCATTCAAACATTTACATATATTCTTCATTTATTGACCATATGATCATTTTTTCGTAGGTTGCTTCCTTCTGGGATCTGTTCACGTAGGATTCGGAGGATATTCGAGGAGAGACTTGACCTGGATGGGTCGACATGGGGGGCAGTCACTGATGACACAAAGAAGTTCTACTTTGATGAGTTTCGGGTAAGAGTATTTTTGTATTACTTATTTCTTCGACAAATTTCATATCTTGATTTAAGTAACTCTTTTTAATTTTTTATATGTTAGAAATATTTTGCATGGGAAGAGGCGATGGAGGAGTTGGTGCACATTGCTTGGGAGCATAAAGCAGCAGAGAGGTATTCAGATATGCTCTATGACATGAGGAAACAGGGAAAAAGAGCGAAGTTTGTTCCGGAGGAGACATGGAGGAAATGGGATACTGATTGGGCCAATGAGCGTTTCAAGCAGCGAGCTAGGCAGAACGCTGCTAACCGATCCCATGCCGCCACTCACACTGGAGGGTCGGTCACGTTTTCAGAGCATGCAGAGAGAATGGTATGAAATTATGCATTTACTTCATACTTGCATTTAGAATGATATTATTAATTTCTTACTAACGTATTTCGTGTTTTTTTGTAGCGATCTGAAATGGGACGAGACCCTACCCCAATAGAGTTGTTCCGACATGCACATAGTAGGGGTCACGACCGCCAGACTTTCGTCGACGAGAAGGCTCGACAAATCAATGTAAGTTTAGGATTTTTAAATTCTGTAGTGCGTAATGTGGATGATGGGGCCACTATTTAAGTGAACCAATTGGATTAGGTGCCTGAGGCACATAAATGGACTTATATGTGATGTATCTGTAGCTGGGTGCTGAGCACCATTATGTTGGGCTTGTTTGCAGGTAAGTTTTATCCGATTTATGGGCAAACTCTGTCCGTTTTTCCGTAGATCAAAGAGATTTTTCTTGATATAGTTGTATATGTATGAATTTGTTAGTTATATCGACATTTTCTTTGATAGTTATAAAGATTTCTTGATTGCTCGTAGGAGACATATGAGACTATGCGGCAGTCGCAGTCGCAGCCCGAGCTAGGGTCCTCTTCAGCTCCACCTGTTGACGAGGTGGCTCTTTATTACGAGGCAGTCGGCGGGGCCAAGAAGAACTTGGTCTATGGTATGGGGTCGCAGGCCTCTGCATTCTATCCATCGACTAGCGCCTCTTCCTACTCTCAGACTGCGACATCAGACTTGCACTATCAGAAGTTGCTTGATGAGCAGATAGGACAGCTACGAGTGGAGATGGAACAACAGATGCAGCAGATGCGGAGGCAGCAGGCCCAGGAGCAGGAGCAGACCCAGATGCAGATGAGAGCTCAGCTAGAGTCGCAGATGAGAGCAGAGATGAGAGCGGAGATGAGATCGGAGATGCTGGCGCAGATGAGAGCAGAGATGCAGGCGCAGATTAGGGCAATACTAGGTCAGACTGGACAGGATCTCCCTCCATTGCCACCAGAGGATCCTTCAGGCGATTTGTAGATTATTTTTACGAAACAATTGTGTTTGTATACTGTATTTTATAATAATTTCGATAAATTTGAATATTTAGACTTATTGAGGATTTTGAGATAATATTCTGTTATTTATGCAATTTACAGGGTTTTCTAAAAAAATTAAAATAAATTTTCAATATAGTTTTTGGAATTACCGACGGATTACCGATGGAATAATATTTAATTTAAATATTCATCTTAATTAATCGCCAACGGATTACCGACGGAATAATATTTAATTTTAATTTTCAACTTTATTATTTACCGACGGATTACCGACCGCAATATTTAATTTTAATTTTCTTTTTAATTATTTACCGACAGATTACCGACGGAAAAATATTTTTCTAATTTTGTTTGTAAAAATAATCCAAGGCGTTTATAAAAACATTTAATAACATCAGACTAAGTCTTAACATAAAAACAAAAAAGAAAAACATATCAAAAATCACAAAATATCAGTCCTCTTCCAGGGCCTCCCTACATTTGGCTATTTCTTTCTCCACATCTAAGAAGTTCAGTTTTCCCTCATCAAAATCTTGGAGAAGTTGGAGCTTCATCTTGGTTGCCGCCAGACCTCCTATCATCGCCATCTCATGATTCAGAGCCTCCTTCTCTGCTCTACTCACTTCTTTCTCCTTCACCAGATTCTCCTTCTCGGTCTCCAATTGAGCCTTCAACAGATTAACCTCGCCCGCCACCTGCATCTTGCTAGCCGCCACTTCCGTCTGCAATTTCGTACTGAGGGCGACGTGCGAGGACAGAGACCCTTCAAGTTCGATAAATTTACTCTGTTGTGCAGCTCCAAGCTCCTTGAATTTTTCCACTTCAGCAAGCAGAGTTTGGGTTTCCTTTTCATGAACCTCTTTAAGCTTTTGAAAGAACTCTGCAGGCTGGCGACCTCAGCTCTGGCAGCATCACGCTAAAAAAGGGTCGTCTTATGCAGCTCCGAAGCTTTGGCGACCTGTGCATTTAGCTCTGTGTTTATCTTCTCAAACTCATGCATTTTGGAGGTCGCCGATTCTGTGATCCTCCTCGCTTTTTCAAGCTCCGAGTGTGGCTGCTTCAGGTGGCCTTCCGGGTCACATGCCCTCGCTACGTTACTACGGGCGTGTAGGAGGCTAGTAAGCGCCTACACATATTCGCTTAGAGTTAAGTAAATTTTAAAGATTACAAGAGTTACATAATAGAAAACGCTAAGTGGCGGACTACTTTGGTCATTTCCATCAACGACATGTCAATCACTGCCATGTCAGTCATTTTTCCCATGGAAAGTCGTATCTCCAGGAAAGCTTAAGTTTACCTGCGGAGGAGCGGTTGGCGCCGAGGCAGAAGCGGAGATGGCTCTCTCGGACCGAGCCAGGTCTATCACGGTGGTCTCTAGAGGTTCGGTTAGCCTCACTCTTTTCGAAGCGCCAGGAAGGCCAGCATCGCCAACAGGCGCTCCTCTTTTCGCCGTCTCTATCACAGAAATTGCTGCTTTACCTTTATCTCTACCAGTCTCTTTTCTTTTCTCAACAGGGGTAGGGCTTTCTTCCACCCCTTCGATCCCCTTCAATGGTAAGGGGCCAGTACCCTCTTTCTCCTTCTCCTTGTTGTCCCTTTGGACGACGTTAGGGCGAACCGGAGGTGGAGCGACCGTCAAGGGAGCAGTGGGTGTTGACGCTGAAGTAGAGGATGAGCTACCAAGCAATCTCTTCTTGTTGGCGCGCTCCACTCTCTTCATCTCTATAATCTCCTCGGTCGTATAGATCTTAGGAGGCATGTTGCTAGGATCTGTGAATTACAAAATGTTAAGAGTTGGGCGAACATAAATATAAACCTACACCTTGAGTTCAAGTACGCACCTGCGTAAGCCCACGAAGCTGTGGACCTCAAAAAGGGAGCAGAGAAAATATCGCCAGAACCCGCCAAATGTTTTGTTCGTTCGGCGAACACTAGGACCTGAGACTCTGCAGCAGATACAACAATTTCACCTCGCCGCCCTTTCTTCTTCTTTAGTTTTTGGTCTTCAGCTGCAAAAGACAAAATCAGAATCAATTTTAACAGATCAATCAAGGCGAGCTGGGATACACTTACTTCTTCCGAGTCGCCATTCAAGAGGAATTCCTTCCTCTTTCCCATACACGAGTGGACCCTGAACAAAAAAGAACTCCTTCTTCCAGAGCTCCCCGTGGTCATTAGAGGTTTGGTACGTCATCAGTGCCGGAGCCCCAGCCCTCTTGGATAAGTAGTACCTCCCAGTCTCCCTTTTATGCTTCTTGACCTGGTAGGTACTGCAGAACTCCTCTACGCCAAAGCGGATGTCACGATTCTCTGCCATACCTTGAATCCCAATAATGATCCTTAGGGCGTTCGGGAGCAATTGGCTGGGGGCGATGTCGAAGTGGCGGAGCACCTGCGCCAGGAGTCCGGAGACTAGGAGCCTAAACCCAATCTTGAACATAATCCGATACATCGTTGTATGATCAGGGATGACGGTGTCCGCTCTCTCCCCAGCTGCTGGGATTTTGATCTCCACTGATGGTGGAATCTTGCAGGTTTTTCTTAACCAGATTAAGTCGCCTTCGGTATATTTGCTTGCAGGATTGCTTTGAGAAGGGAGAAGGCTGAGATCTACCGGACTATCTGAACGTACTGTCTCTTCACCAGGGGAGCCACCAGAGTTCTCTCTTTCAGACATTGCCGATTGATGCAGAAGTATTGATGTATCGATCAGAAGTGTCTTCAGAGAAGAAAAGTGACTGAGCAGAAAAATCTAGAGAGAAAGAAAGCAAGAAACGGAAAAATACCTAGTAATTTTGTGACCTGCCAGTGTGAGAGTGAGAATAAAAAACGCCCCTTTTTAAAGAAAAACCTCTATGAGAAATCGTGCCCAACCAATTTAATGTTATCATCATTACTTCGCGTTTCACGAAGCGTCATTCCACGCGCAATCACCCTGCCAGAGTGGTATGACTGCGGCACGTCTCCCCTATACAGCTAGCCGTTGCAGCACATTGGGAATACGCGATTCATTTATTATAGCGCAGTAACCCCTTTTGGCATCTGTGACCGTGCCAGAAACGCGCCATGAACCACATGAAAAGATTCTTGGAATTTTATCCCCAAACTTAGTTGTCGCCTCTTGGCGGCAAGCTACATCCAGCTCGCCTCTTGGCAGCACAATTGAACTAGCTCGCCTCTTGGCAGCGGATCACTTTTAGCTGCCTCTTGGTAGCATATCTCATCTATAGCTCGCCTCTTGGCATAGCATTGCTATTAGCTCGCCGCTAGGCAGCTGATCATTTCTATCTTGTTGCCTCTCGGTAGCAAATCTCACAAACAGATCGCCTCATGGCAGGACATTGCTACTAGCTCGCCGCTAGGCAGCGTCAGTACTTCGCTCGCCTCTTGGCAGCAAGCTACATCCAGATCGCCACTGGGCAGCTTCATCTTGTGCTCGCCTCTGGGCTTTATCTCTCCTCTTAGCTGGTCGCCTGCGATGATAACTTAATCTCTGATCAATTGTACCTATGAGCAGGATATTCAAACTCTACTCCTCGAACTAAGCGAGCTTACTTCAAGGAGTGGGGGACAAACTGTAGTGACCAAAATTGGGCCAAGCCCAATTTTCCTGACACGTTTGTATCTATTGGGCATTTGACTAGTCAAAGGTCCAGTCAGCCTTGACTACTTCATGAAGGGACCCATTTTCACCTCGAACTCTGGTTACAAAAAGGGTTCGCCATGGCCTTGATCTGGAGCTCACTTGGAGCTCACCTGACCTGGAGCTCTTCTCAGCTGGAGCTCAACTCCGCTGTAGCTCAACTGACAAAGACCATCCATGATTGTAAGGAGCTCTGAGCTTGCCACCATATCCGTCTTATCAAGAGGTACATTCACTTTACCGAGGTAGTCAGTCTGACACCTCTGTCAAACTGCAGATAACCCATTCTTGAGATCTGGAATGCTTGCACGCTTCTTTTGGTCAAACATCTACTTTTTGTCGGGCCTATCAATTCCGTGTTGAAATACCCAACAACCCTTGCTAAAAATAGTAAGAGGGAATGTTATAAATATAACCCCACCTCCACTGGAGAGGGGGAGAGATTTTTCCAGAAAAACCAGAACATGAGTCAAACTGACATCTGAGCTAGTTAAAACTCAAAAACATCATCCCTCTTTCTCCGGTCTCCACCACGGTTACTGTTTGTTCTTCTCCTTTGAACTGACTTGATCGTCGGAGCCCCAACGACTGGGCCCCCCACAATCCGGTCCTTGGGATCTCACGGTTTATTGTTTAAGTGTGTGCAGGGTTACAAAATCCATAGATATTTGAAGAAGGTTGCCAGGGTCCACTTGATTGCTGAGCTGGTAGAATTCACCAATTGTAGATTTCGGGCTCTACATAGATGATTGGACCATCAATATGTTTTCCCATTTTTAATTTTCTTTGCTTTGTAAGATAGATCTTGGAGTCTAAAACCATATTCGTGCAGTATTTCCCTATATAGAACTAACTAACTACATCCTTGGAGCCTATCTAAAATATATAACCTGAAACTGTTACCATGCATAATACCAAACCCCTCTGACCTGTGATCTAAGAACTTGAGTTTCCTGGTGACTTCATTGGTAGGGGTGTAAACGAACCAAGTCGAGCTTTTAGGAGCTCGAGCTCGGCTCGGTTAAAATGTGATGAGCTCGAGCTCGTCTCGTTAAAAGCTCGAGTAATTCTTAAACAAGTCGAGCTCGAGTTTGGCTCGTTAAAAACTTTATAAACCACTAAATGAGTCGAGCTTGAGCTCGATAATAATGATACTTAATAAATATATTTTAATATTTGGTGCTCGTGTAATATACTAATAACTAGTGTATTACCCGCGCTACGCGCGGTAGCAATTTTTTCCCTTTTTTCTTAGATATGGTGATCTTCATTTTAAAGAATTATAATAATTTTCGTAAAATATATTAATATAGGTTTGGAAATTTATAGTTGCTAAGGAAATAAAAAATAAAAAATGTAATTTTATAAGAAATTGAGTCATTTAATAAAGAAAGGAATTTATCTTTGATACTATTTAAATTTAAATTTTAGATCATATCTCAAAATTTAGGTTTTAGCTTTTATTGACTTTGTAAACCATAAATAACGGAATTTATATATAATAATATAATAATTATGGAAATAACTATGTGGATATGAATCGAGGATGTTCTTACATAAACTATCATGATTCGTCACCATTATTGTTAGCTTTCCCAACTCAAACTCCACATATGACACCATTTGTACATGGATGTATACAAAGGAATTACCAGGCCATTAATGCATCAACATAATTATGCGAGGAATTATCGACAGTCTCATTTTTTCTTTGCATAATTATGAGGAATGACCTCATAATCCTTCTCAAGAACAATACCGACATGGCTGGATTTTCCTGCTAAATTGCCTCTTACTCCTCTGCCAAAGGTCATATGCTTCAGCGGATTATGATGGACTTTTTCTGAGCCAACAATTATCTTTTTTTCCCTCCCTATATAGTAGTTGTCCTGGCTCAACCCTCCCAATGGCCATTTTACAACTTCTAGTTTTGCTGAAAATCTCAACCCACTTTTAAATTGTTTAAAATATGGCGATGTACCATCATATAAACCTACTGACCTTCATTTCCAAAAAAAATCAGTAAAAGCCATGCTTTTTTTCTCCCATTGCTTGTTAAAATATGGGTGTTTATATATGTACTACATGTTATTTGAATTGCTTTTATTTGAAAAAATCCAGATGATCCTTAATCCTTTCCATTAACAAATATAGCATCACTTATAAACTATTTAAAAGAGATGAGCCCATTTCCCTGCAGCTTGGCAATGCACAAAAGCTACAAAAGTCTCTTGCTTCTCATCAACTTCCACATTATCAACTCTATCGCCACCAACTCTTTTGTGATATTGATAGCAGCGATACATGCAAAACAAAGAATCGAGCTGCAAGGGGCATGAGCATTATCATCAGTAGATAATTCCTATAATATGAACGTTTCATTAGATTCCACATACCAGGCATTATAAAATGATTTTTTTATTGTGTTTATATGTTTAAATTTTCATATTCAATTGTATTAGATTTTTAACATTGTGGTCTCACTGTATGTGAAACAAAAATTCTGCTTAGAGCTTTGCATTGGAGTTCCATTGTATGTGAGTTAGAGTAACAGTGTCAAATATTACGAACTATCAACAATAACTGCTAAACTATACTTATTAACGCAAGTGTGAGCAAAACATCTCATATCCACCATCTATCCATTTCAATCTATCTTCAACTTTGAATTGATTCCCCATTGTCATGAACCTTTTTTCTTGTCTGTCTCTTTCAATATTAATCATCAATATGATTTCATAACCTCAGGAAACAACATTGACCAATGACCTCACATACATTCCACGTATGGAAATACAATAACAGTACTACACTACTATTTCAATATTCTTCAACCAAAAGCAACAAATTATTAATTAGGATACAGTACCCGAGTTCTTCCTTGATCTTATCTGATCATCATCGTGAAGAGATTATTCCAATTCCACCACCATTTTGTGTGTTAGAGATTTGCAAATGTAGAAATTATCAATTTTATTGCAGATGAGTATTGGAGGAATTGAAGAGCCAAGACACGATAAATCCGTCCAAGTATTTCTACCACTCCAATTATACTGATTTTGCAAACCTTTCTGACATGTCCACAAGGACTTGAAAAAAATGACCTGATCATTCAAGGGAAGAACGAATCAATTGGTTATTCAGCCTGAATCAATTGAAGAATCACCAAAAACTACATACAATATAAGAAAGAAAATAAAAGCCATGATCTGAGAGCATGTCCAAACCAGTAAGTCTCCTCAACCTTATACATGGGTAATTCAATACTGCCAAAAGAAATTACTGAATTCTAAGTTTGTGCGTTGGAGAACAAATTGAAAACATAATTCAAGTGTAAAAATTTCAGCAATCCATATCAATTCCAGGTTAATCAAAGTAACTACAATATACTTCTGTGTAAAAGTGGCAGGATCTGTGAATATCTTAGGCAATGGAAATATACCATAGATCTTACCTCCTTGAGATCAACCCATTCCCAGGTCTCAGATGGTTGTAAAAAATAAATTTTATACATATATTAAAACATATTAGTATTAAAAAAAATTGGGGGCCCCCGGATTTTGAGGGCCCTGGGCAGTCGCCCCTCTCGCCCCTGCTCAGGGCCGCCCCTGAATGCCAGCCCTGTAAAATAACAAAAAATCTAGAGATAAAGACAGGGGAATCAAACACATGGGAGTACGTATTTAAAAAAAAGAGAGAGAGTAAATTATGAGATCAATCCAAATATTATATCTCTAAACATGTAATAAAACAGACCAATACACCTCGGCTTGTCAAAATAGAAAACCATTTATTAAAGATTCACAATTGAAACCCAACTAACCAAAGCTTAAACATTATGTAAACATCATTATAATATTATAAATTATAGTATAAGTGGTCCAGATTTCGAAAGGCATTGTTCCACCGGCAGGCACTTGCCAAGATGAATGGCCAAAACTTTGTTTTATCAGTCACATGCCTTATTCTAAAAAAGCTTAAAGGGAGTCTCATGTGCCACTTAGTAATCTTTGAACATACCTTAGAAGCGTTGTAATCAGTTATAATAGCCTCATAGAAGTTGTTGTCTTCGGGGCATCTTGTCCAAACTTTTCTTCCAACTAATGTATCATATGTTGCCCGTTCAGCAAGTTCATTTGACACAAAAGCGCCAGAGGTGCCATGGCTCATGAAAAGTCTATTTACTGCCAAACCTGTCCAAGGGTATTGCGAGGAGTTCTTTGAGGATATAACAAAATCCTGCACATGAAGGAAGGCAAAGCAAATGAAGGTCAATTTACAGAATAATTTTGACACTTCTATCATTAATAATAAACACTCTGACTCCAAAAATATATAAATTATACAGAGCAAACAAAAGAAAAATGAAATTTACCACATGTCATAGAGAAATTATTAACCCCACGCATATGTCTCTTCCCAAAAGAAAGCCCAATAAAAGTCAGAACCCTAAAACTTCAAAACAATTACAAATAATAAAACCAAAGATTGCCATAATCAAACCGAAAAACATTCCCAAACATCAATATGCACCAGCGAGAGAGGAAAACCTGGAGTCAATTAGCAATTTAAGTTCTATCATCGTTCTCCCCCCCAAAGTTATATTCTGAACAAAGAAATAGAGTAAAATGTAGTCTAATCAGCGTATACCCATCAATGTCGGAAGTTCAAATAGCACCAGAGCAAGAGAGAAGGGGCCAAAAAAGTACCAAAGATTGTCATAAACAATCCGAAAATTATTGGAACATATTAAATGGCACCCGAGAGAAAGATAAGCAAAAACTCATGAATATTAGTGATGACGTCAAAAAGGTGTCACTACCGAGAAGACGTTCAGTGGGTCAGACCTGCGATAATGCACGAACGAAGAACCTTCAAGGGAGCTAATCAGCCGAGCAAGGCAATCTTGATTGACCAGCTAGGTAGCCTGTCAGGCAGTTTACCGACTAGGCAGGTAGGGCAGTTCAGGTTGATCAGCTAAGCAGTCTGGGATCTGAGCACAACAAACAAAGATGAGCTAAGGCCGCACCAGAGGTAGTCCTCTGGCGTTGGAGCTCCGATGCTCAAGTCAGTAGGTATTCAATCAGGTGAGCTCCTCGGACTAGAGCTCTCAGTTAGCCAGTACTTAAATTGTCATTCAGTTTTATAATACCTGACTTGCTGAGCCTTATATAGGGCTAGAGACCACTGTTGAAGTGGGTCTTTCCATTATGATTGTGGACCACATCCAGCTGTTTTTCACCTTGGTAGGTCCAGCTGGTGCACTCTTACCGAGGAGACTGCCTGGTAGGCATGAAGAGTCTTGGTCCATATATGACGTGGCGGAGCACCATTGGTGGGGGTATTTTTGTAATATCAGTTGCCCCCCAACTCCCTTATCGAGGCGTCGCTCTGCGCAGATCGATGAGATGAGTAATTATGTCATTCCATAAATGAGAAGATGACAGCTCAGACCCTTAGATCAACGGTCCATTTACTGCGTGGTTCATTGGCCATTTGTTTCTGGCCGTTGATCTGAGGTTGGTCTTTTGCTATAAAAGGACTCAGGGACCTCGTCATTCCACATCTTTCATAAGATTTGAGAGCGACTACCGAGCAGTTGCACATACCGAGCAAGTTTCAGACTGATCAATAGTGAATACTCAAATTTCTGACATACCGAGCAATCTTCTAGATAAGCCATGTCTTCTTCTAGTTTAAGTACTTCTTCTATATCCGGGCTTTCAACTTCTACCTCAGGTAGTGACCGAGCAACTACCTCTACCGATGAGGTAGTTATTACCCAAACAATTCCTCCCTTAAAGAAACGCAATTTTGTAGAGTTTTCCTCGGTAGAATATTCTGTAGAATATGCCCCTCATGACCTACCTCCTTCTAATGAGAGGGGTGGAGGTACCGATGACAGCATCCCTGAACCGATCTACCTTTCCTGTGACCTATCCAACACTTACATTGAAGAGGTGGTGGCCAAGTGTGGCCTGCCCTTTCCATACCGACGTGTGGGTGAGGGTGAGTCTCCTTTTCGTCCTAGGAGATGTGAGTTTGCTATCTCACTTCGGTCACTCCAAGCAGGTGCTAGGATTCCCTTCCCACCAGCCATAACCAGCCTTCTTCGTCGGTTCAATCTCTCTCCCGCCATTCTGGCACTGAACTCTTGGCACTTTATGGCCAACATTGTTTGTCTCTCTCACAGATACCATCTTGGTATCTCTTCCTCGGTCATTCAACACCTTTCTCTTCTATGTCATCTACCGAACTCTCCTAGCCTCTTCTACTTAAAACTCAAACCAGGACTTAAGATTCCCTTGTACAACCAGTCCATCAAGAGATGGAAAAATTCTTACATTCTTGTCCGAGTTCCTCTTCCTGAAGGGGAGGAACTTCCTTTCCGCACCACCTGGTCGGTTCCTCTTACCGATCAATTCAACCGTCCTCCTCAGCTAAAGGGTGAGGAGTTGAAATTATACGAAGCCTGGAAGGAACTCCTCGTCGTTGGGGCTGATACCGATATGAAGTTCAACTCACAGGACTTCTCAGTTTCTAATTTTTGTTACGGATCTGGGCAAGGTTTGCATATTTTTATTTCTGTCATATTTTTGTTTGTCATCACTGATCGGTATTTATTTGACTTGTTGTGATGCTTTGCAGATATGGCTGACTTGTCCGAGTACATGGCAATGAATGCCGCCCCTGCTCCTCGGCAACAGAAGAGGAAGAAAACTAGCAAGGGTAAGGACCCCAAGAGGCCACGTGTGGAGGCCACGAGTGAAACCATGGCTTCTGAGGTAACCCTCATTGGTGCCACCACCTCGATCACAACTGTGATCCGGAGTGCTTCGTCTCCTCGGCTTGGGACTCCTCGGCCTGGGGTTTCTCAAATTCCTCGCCAGGTTAATGATCCCCCTTTGGGACCAATTACCGAGGAGGATTTTGCTCGGCATGCTCCCCAGTGGGATGTCAGCCAAACTGATAGGGTGGTCACCCCAAGAGTGGCTACCGAGATGCTGAAGCACTTGCCCACCCCTGCAGACTATGACAGGGTGTCTGGTCTGACAGCTATGGAGCATCTAACTCAGATGAACTCCCTCTTCATACAGGTATGAATTTTTTTCCTAAGCTCGGTATCCTTTCTTTTTGATAAATTTTTCTAACTTTTTTTTTTTTAGACTGCTGTCCACCTCTCTGCTCTCCCCTCCGGCATTGCTCGGTTTGCTTACGAGGAGACAGTTCAGCGAGAGAGAGCTGATGCTGCTGAGGAGAGAGCTACCATGGCCAAGAAAGAGCTCAACTTGGTGAAGGCCGAGATGGAGGAGATGCAGCAGTCTTACTCCGCTCATCTGGAGAAGGTTGCTCGGAAGCGAAGGGAGCTGAAGGAGAGGACGGTCTTCTTAGAGCGCAAGCTGAAGAATGCCGAGGAGACTTATCAGCGACTCCTTGGTGATGCCGAGCAGCAGACAATCCAGAAGTTCAAGGACTCTGAGGAGTTCAAGGCTGCCCTGAGGGAGGAAGGCTTCTATGGCTTCCAAGGAGGGGTTAAGGAGTCCAGGAAGCTACTTGTTAAGGCTGGCCTGGACTCTTCAATCTTGACACCTTTGTGTCCTTCTCTCACGGGAAGGGACCACCTTGAGGAGTCCAAGGAGAAGATCCTTGAAGCCTTTAGGAAAGCTGAGCAGAGGAGGAAAAGAGGCATTGCAGAAACCGACTTCTCAGAGGAGGAGGCTTCTGATGAGGAAGTTGAAGTGGTGGAGGAAAAGAAGACGGTAGCTGCCGATCAGGGGTCATTGCCAGACCAGTCTCATCATCCGCCAGTTTTGACTACCGAGGAAGCACCTCTGTCTGCTCCTGGGAATGCACTTTTTGCCGAGGAGCCGGTCTCAGAAGTTCCTTCCTTAGATTCGTAGGTCCTCTCTTGTATGGGCTTAGCCCTTTTTTGCTCTGCTCTTAACTTGTAATGAACCTTTATGGTCGGTAAGCCGACCAGCCTCCTTGTATTTTTTGGACTTTTAAGTCTCAAATTTTCTTAAGTATTTCAGAGGATGAGGATACTTCCCTGGTCGGTAGGCCTCCCAGGGTCTTTGTGTCTTCTTGCTTTCATGGAAGCTTTTTATTCCTTTTAGGAATATTGGAATGCCATCTTCATCGGTAGGCCGACAGTGGCGCTTTTCTTTCCTTTTAGGAATATCTTGTATTTGGGATGCCATCTTGGTCGGTAGGCCGACCAGGCTTATAATGTCTTCATTTCCTCTTTTTGGGAAATTTGATTTAGTCTGGTCACCTTGTGACGCTGGTCGGTATGGCATTGATACTTAGCCAATTTTTTGGCTAAGTTCTCATGTTGTCCAGGTCAAAGCCTTCTCCTGCATTGCGATGCTTTATTTTGGGAAAGAGACATGAACTTTTATTCATTCCTGCATGTTCAAAGCTGAAAAGCAGATATACATAGAAATAGAAACTATCATGTGTTACAATGAAGCATTACACATAGTATTTTCGAAGATTATCCACATTCCAGGGTCTCATATCCCCGGGCCTCTTTGGATCTTCAATTTTGTATGTCCCTTCTTTCAATATTTTCACAACTAGGTAGGGTCCTTCCCAAGTTTCACCTAGCTTACCTGGATGTTTTCTGTAGCAGCTACCTTTCTCAGCACAAGGTCTCCAACAGAGAAACTTCTCCTCTTTACTCGCCTGTTGTGGTACTGAGCTGTTCTCTGTTTATAGGCAGCAGTCCGGATCCTTGCATTTTCCCTGGTCTCTTCTAGGAGATCAAGGTTGTTCAGCAGTAGTTCATCATTCATTGATTCTTCGAAGTTGGTGGTCCTTAGTGAAGGGATTCCAATTTCGACCGGGATAACTGCCTCGGTCCTGAAGGAGAGGGAGAATGGAGTTTCACCTGTTGATGTCCGGGGAGTAGTGCGGTATGACCACAGCACACTAGGTAGTTCTTCAACCCATTTCCCCTTTGCTCCATCCAGCCTTGTTTTCAGTCCTTCAAGGATAGTCCGGTTTGTCACTTCTGCCTGTCCATTAGCTTGGGGATGTGCCACAGAGGTAATCCTTAGGTCAATGCTAAGGTCTTCACAGAACTTGTGCATCTTTCTGCTAACAAATTGTCTTCCATTGTCCACCACTAGGGCTTGTGGTAAGCCATACCTGCATACAATGGTTCTCCATATGAAGTCCATTACCTTCTGTTCTGAGATGGCTGCCAATGGCTCTACCTCTATCCATTTAGTGAAGTAATCAACGGTAACAATAAGGTTTCTCCTCTGCCCCAATGTCTGGATGAATGGTCCAAGGAGATCCATGCCCCATTGTGCGAATGGACAGGGATTTTGCATGGGGATGATGTCTGAGGAAGGTACTCTTGGCACGTTTGAGTGGCTTTGACACTTATCGCATTTCTGTACGAGCTTCTTAGCATCCTTCATCATGGTTGGCCAATAGTACCCACATCTCAGCACCTTATGACTTAAGGTCCTGAATCCTATGTGACTTCCACATATCCCCTCATGCACTTCTCGGAGTGCATAGTCTGCATCTCTGGGTGCTAGACACTTTAGATATGGCAGAGTGAACGATCTTCGATACAACTCTCCCTGGATCAGGGTATATCTAGCTGCTCCTTTTCGCAGGCTTTTTGCTTGGTTGCGATCTTGAGGCAAACTTCCATCCTCCAAGTATTTCTTGATCAGATCCTTCCAACTCGGCTCATGACCGACATCAATATCCGCCATCAAAGTTTGTACTTCGATGCTCTTTTGCGGGAGTATCTCCACCCGAACTGAAGTAGGTACCTGTATTGAGGACGCAGACGCCAATCGTGCTAACACGTCGGCCCTTGAGTTCTCCCCTCTAGGTATTTGTCTGACCTCCACCTTCGGTATCCTTTCCATCAGTTCCTGTACTTTTGCCAAGTACCTAATCATACTTGGTCCTCTTGCTTCATATTCTCCTTTGATCTGCTCGGTGACCAGCTGTGAGTCACTATGAACAATCAAATTTTTAACTTCCAGCTGCTCAGCAAGGCATAGTCCAGCCAGTACAGCCTCATACTCTGCCTCGTTGTTCGAGGCTTTAAAATTGAATCGCAAGGAATGTGCTATGGTCATGCCCCCCAGGCCGAGCAGGAGAATGCCGGCACCACTGCCTTCTTGGTTGGAGGATCCATCCACAAACAATTGCCATTGTTGAGGTGCAGTGGCGGCAATGTCCTGGTTGGGCTCTCTATAGCATTCAATGATAAAATCAGCTAAGGCCTGGGCCTTCATAGCCTTCCTTGACTGGTACTTAATGTCAAACTCTCCCAATTCAATAGCCCACTTCACTAATCTTCCTGAAGTGTCTGGCTTTTGGAGGACTTATTTTAGTGGCTGGTCAGTCAGGACAATTATCGAGTGTGCTTGGAAGTAAGGTCTCAGCTTCCTTGCTGCCACTATCAGTGACAGAGCAAGCTTCTCAGCATGGGAGTACCTTGTCTCTGCACTAACCATCATCCTGCTGATGTAATACACTAGTCTTTGCACCTTGTCTTCCTCACTTACTAGCACTGCGCTTACTGCGTGTTGTGATACTGCTAGGTAGAGGTACAAGACTTCACCTTCTCTTGGACAAGTCAGTAGAGGAGGCTAGCCTAGATAATCTTTAAGATTTTCAAAGGCAATTTGACACTCAGGTGTCCATAAAAATTCCTTGGCCTTTTTTAATGCCTGGAAAAATGGTCTACATTTATCGCCAGACCAAGCAAGGAACCTTCCTAGTGATGCTGCTCGGCCGGTCAGCCTTTGAACTTCCTTGGCATTTGTGGGTGGCTCCATCTGCAGGATCGCTTCCACCTTTTCAGGATTCATCTCAATACCCCTGTTGGTTACCAAGAAGCCAAGAAACTTCCCGGATGCCATTCCGAAGGCACACTTGTCCGGGTTAAGCTTCATTCCAAACCGATCAAGTGTATGAAAGACCTTGCGCAGGTCAGCAGGGTGGTCCCCATCTTTCTTGCTCTTTACCACCATATCATCCACATAAGACTCCAAGGATTTTCCTATCTGATCTTTGAAGATATGGTTCACCAACCTCTGGTAGGTGGCTCCAGCATTCTTCAATCCGAATGGCATCACCTTATAGCAATATGTCCCCTCAGGGGTGATGAATGAGGTTCCTTCTTGGTCTTCGGGATGCATTCTTATCTGATGGTACCCCGAATAAGCATCCAAGAAGCTGAGGAGCTGATGTCCTGAGGTGGCATCTACCAGTTGATCAATCTTTGGTAGTGGATAGCTATCCTTAGGACATGATTTATTCAAGTCGGTGAAATCAACACACATCCTCCATTTTCCATTCGCTTTCCTCACCATGACAACATTGGCTAGCCATTCAGGGTATTGGACTTCTCTGATGAAATCTGCATCCATCAGCTTCCTTACCTCTTCCTTGATCGCTTCTTGGCGATCGGGAGCAAAGTTTCTTCTCTTTTGCTGAACTGGTTGGGCACCAGGTATGATGCTCAGTCGATGTGTTATCACCTCTGCACTTATGCCGAGCATCTCATCAGCACTCCAGGCAAAAGTACCTACACTTGCTAAGAGTAGTTCAGTGATCTCCTTGGCCATTGTTTCCCCGAGTTGAGATCCAATATGGAAGTTTCTTCCTGAGCCAGCCATGACCTCAACTTTCTTGAGTTGCTCTACTGGAGTGAGTTTGAACACCTGCTCCTCTTCCCTCATATCTAGGCTGCCTACTGAGATCTTATCTTTCTTCCTCTCTTTGAGTTCAGTGAAGTAGGTGCTCCGGGAAGCCTTCTGATTTCCCTTCACTTCACCCACTCCCTTTGAGGTGGGGAATTTCATCTTCAAACAATAGGTTGAGACAATAGCTCTCACCTTGTGAAGTAGTGGTCTTCCTATGATGGCATTGTGTGAAGCCTTCACATCAACTACCAACATGTCCACCATGTGCATCACTGTCCTGGGATGTGTTCCCAATGTGACTGGCAGGGTTATCATTCCTTTTGGTATGACTGACTCTCCTGTGAACCCATACAAGGGTACTGAGGTCGGCTTTAGCCTATCCTCCGAAAGCTTCATAGCCTTGAAAGTGTGGTAGAACAGGATGTCTGCTGCACTCCCATTGTCTACCAAGATTTTCAGGACGTTGAAGTTGGCGATCACTGCATCAATTACCAAGGCGTCATCGTGAGGAACTCGAACACCTTCCTCATCTTTCTCTGAGAATGTGATAACATCCTCATTCCTCTTGACCCTTTTTCCCTTGGTTGGCTGTTCAGTGAGGCGAGCATATGCTCTCCCAGCTGATGTGCTTTCTCCACCTGCTGCCAAACCTCCAATAACGACACCACAAAAATCAATTGTTCCTGCCGTGCCTCTCTCATGTGGAGGAGACTCTTCCCTCCTCCGTGGCCTTCTATGGTCATCATCTTCTTTATTATCTCTCCTTCGTTTTTCTTCTCGATTTACAGTGTATCTCTTGAGGTGTCCTCTTCTTATCAACTCCTCAATCTCGTCCTTCAATTGAATGCAATCATCGGTATCATGACCACGGTCCTTGTGGAACCTACAATATTTGTCTGGAAACCTCCTCTTCCCTCCAGGGTTCTTGAGCTCCCTTGGCCATTTGACCAAGTTCTGGGCCACTATTGCATTCAACACTGTTCTCGGGGGAGCATTCAGTGGAGTGTAGTTATTAAAACGACTAGGTGGCGGACCAGTTTGAAATTTTCTGGACGACTGGTCTCTTCGCCTGTTGTCTTCTATTCCCGACATCTTGTCACTGCTTGGTCGGCTACCTCCCACCCCTCTTGAGCGGCCCTTCTCACCAGTGCCTTTCGTCCTATCAGGAGAGGTTCGTATCGCAAAACGAGAAGACTTTAGTGAATCTGTTGCCTTGATGTATTTCTCAGTCCTTGCCAGGAGTTCGTCCATGGACTGAGGGGCATAAGTGCATAATGAGTTGCAGAACTGCTCATGACGCACTGTCCTGATCAGAGCAGCATTTGCTACAGCAATTTGCACGTCGGGGATCTCCAGGCACATCTGGTTAAATCTTCCTATGAAGTCACAAAACGGTTCTCCCTTCTCGTGTTCAATCACCATCAAGTCCTGATTGGTGGTCTTGGGCTTCCTAGCACTTGCAAATCGGAGACTAAACTTCCTGGATAGGTCTTGGAAGCTATAAATGTTGTGCCTAGGAAGGTTGATGAACCAAGTCCGAGCAGGTCCAATAAGTGTAGAGGGGAAGGCCTTGCACAACACTGCATCTGAGGCCCCTCGACACTCCATCATAGACTTGTATCCCATGACATGGTCATAAGGATCTCTTTTTCCATCATATTGCTCCAGGTTGGGGAGCCTGAAGTCACAAGGTATGTCTATCTCAAGGATATCCCTCGACAGGGGAGTCATGGAACTGTCCCACATTTCATCAACAATACTGCGTCCCTGGAGGGCTGCTAGCTTGCGGTCTACCTCTTGAAGGTGCCTATTGACATCATCATTGATGTGGGAGTAATGGGTGTTCCTATTGGTATTGGAATTTTCTTCTCGGTTCTCATCCCTCCTCTTGCTCCTAGCATCTAGAGAACCCGAATTTCCATCATCCTCGTTCCTTTCAGTAGTCCAAGGTGGGCCTTGCTGGTTAGCCATCATCATCTCAGTGAGGAGCTGCACTTGTTGACAAAGTTGATTAAACCGTGCAGCACTGATGGGAGGACCAGCTGCCTCCTGTGGCGGTGCCAGGACGTTTCCTCCTTCTTGGACTTGAGGTGCATCCAAGGGTACCTCATGCCTTGCAGGATTCCCATAATCCTAGTGTTGATGCTCGACATCGTGCACCAAATGATGGGCATGAGATGTCTCAGGATCATTCACGTTGGTTCTTCGAGGTCTAACCATTGTAAGAAGATGGAACTTAGTCTTCCCCACAGACGGCGCCAAACTGATGACGTCAAAAAGGTGTCACTACCGAGAAGACGTTCAGTGGGTCAGACCTGTGATAATGCACGAACGAAGATCCTTCCAGGGAGCTAATCAGCCGAGCAAGGCAATCTTTTTTTTGATCAGAAGATGTAAGTATATTTACTGTTCAAAAAGATACAAAATGGGCAAGCCCATTAATACCAACTCATGGGGACATGCCCCCTAGAGTACAAACCAAAATCCATAAATTTAGAGCCCAAACAGAGCCCAATACATCATGAGTAGACTAAGTAATTCAGCCCAATATCCAATCAGCCCAAATTAATCCCAATTGATTTGCAAGCCCAACAAAATTCCATGTTGGAATTAACCAAAGTCCAGTATCCTCATAAAGACCCAAGTAGCATTTGTATGGACCATGGATAAAATCCAAGACCCAATTACAAAGCCCAAGTGCAGTCAATCATTTATAACTACATTTGTTCTTTGCTGCTTTGTCAAGCCCTCTTGAAGCAAGCATTTTGCAAACCCGAATCATCCTCCAAGCAACCTGTATTGCATAACAGCTACAAGAATTGCATCTCTATTAAATTATAACTGAAAACCCACCCAAGCCTAGTAAACAGTTTAGGCAATAGCACATAATTGTATTTTACACGTTTACAATACAATGTGTACTATCTGATTGTTCTTTCCATATGTTCTTTCCATCAAGGGTACTGCCACCATTAACCACCAGCAGCACTCAGGATATGAAAGTTGACATCAATCAATGTTTAGCAACCAGCAAATCCAGTGTCATCAAAGTGGCAACCAAACCTGCAAAACAACAAAAGATTAGTAAATAATCCTCTCACCCCTCCCAGTGTTTATTTTTTGTGTCCCATGACCTCACAAATCACTCGTGTTTCCCATAATCCCTCCCTGGATTGTCATTTACAGCACACACTCTTTCTCGTGTTTCACTCTCATCCACTCTATTATAGCGGCACTACCCACCTTACAGCAGCCTCCCATTCTGCCCAATTTTCCGCATCAATTTGCTACCCTAAACACCAGTCCAGCAGCGGAAAACTCAGCATTCTACAGCAGGTTACCTCCCACCACTTCAACAGAGGTTAAACTAGCATCCACAAACCCAATTTCCCCTCACTTGAACTCTTGTTTCTCTTTTGTATACCCAAAGTAACCTCACTCAAACTCAACTCGTGTTTCCCTCCCTAATTATCCCTAATCAACCAGCCATGCCATTCATCATAGAGGTTAGGCAGACAACCTCCGAGCAGATGGAACCAGCAAGCCAAATCAATTATACAGCCCAGCCAATAGAGAATTGTCCAGCACAAGCCAGTAGAACAATAATATACAGCACCTAAAACAAGCCAAGACAGTGTCCAATGTTCTCTAAAATTCTCAGCAAACATATTATAAAGTTTCCAGCCCAGAACAAGAACAATCCCAAGTGAAATAAACCCAGAAAACTGATTATTCAGAATTGTTCACAAGGTAACATCACCATAGCCAGCAGAAATACAGCCACCCCCACTTAAATTGTGAGGGGCAATTTTCGGGTCCAGCCACTATAATTCCAGTATTTTTTTTTCCCTTCCAGCCAGAATTTTTAGCCAGCAGCACAGGGAGCAGCATCCTATTACAAGAGACATGCAACCACAGCAGCAAAGACACCAAATCACCAGAAACCAGCAGAGGAAACCACAGGGAACACATTTGCTAGGGCAGAAAGCTTTCCCTCCAAACTGGTAACCTGCAAGTGAAAGAATTTAAAAGCAAGACCTCACATCCCTGCCCGCTTTTCCTTTGGTTTACACAGGCCCACTCAATCGCTCGTGTTTCCCAAATCCCCTCCTAAAAATAGAATACACTCATGCTCGTATTTGTCCCTCCTTCTCACACAAAGCATTCAGATTCATTCTCCATATTTTCCAGGAGCTTTATCTTCATACCTACAAAACGAAAAGAAGAAGAAGAAGAGAAAGGGGATGGAGGGGTGAGGATGTGAAAAGGGACAGACCCCCCAATCAGCTCACCATCACTCATGTATTCCACTCCCAATTCCACATAATTCCACTAATGTTTGCCATATTAACTAAGCCATTAGCTCCCGTATCCAAGGAGACAGACCTTGGACATCAGTAACATGAAAGTACAGAATAGAGAAAAACAAGATTTGGAATCTACGCACTAAGCTAGCCACACTCCTAGCAGCACCCTCAAATACTCTTTTGTTCCTCTCTTGCCAAATTAGATATACCACTAAACCAACAGCCACCTTTTTCATCCTAAAGTCCACACCCTTCCGTTTACTACTCACTCCCCGAATGGCTGCATTAAGAGTTGACATTCTTCTAGAGAGTTTTAGCCAGCCTTTTACACGGGACCAAAAGTCCAAAACCCATAGGCACTCAAAAAACAGGTGATCATGTGTTTCATCCAAAAGTTCACAGAGAACACATTTGCTATCCATCTCAATAAAGCCCAACCTGTCCTTAGTCTTGAGCCTCTTTAAAATAGCCAACCAGAATACAAATGAGATCTTAGGAAGTAACCAGGATTCCCACACCACATCATGCCAAAAGACTCGAGGTTTTCCAATCCTAAGAGAATCATACGCATTTCTGGTGAAGGAATTTGGCCCATTCCTCCACTGCGTTATCATCTCTATGGCTTGGATTTCATTACCAGCTATGTCTCTGATATTGTTTTTGGAAAGGACCAGAAATTTCCAGAGAGGGGAGGAGTTGTGCATGGCCACTGCTCCCCATATGCTTTGATGCTGCAGGTAATGGTGGTCAACCCACTGTATCCAGAGAGTATCAGTTTTATTATGAATATTCCATAGAGTCTTACATAGTAGGCTTTTATTCCATGAGGCCAGGTCTACCAAGCCAAGGCCCCCCTCAATTTTAGGGCTACAAACATCTTTCCAAGCCACCAATATAGACTTGGAACGAACCGTACTCCCACTCCACAAGAAATTCCTACGCATTTTGGTAAGCTTATCCAAAGCTTGAGGAGACATGGGAAAAATGCTCAACCAGAAAGTCTCAATTCCCTGGATCACAGACCTCAAAAGCTCCAATCTACTAGCGTATGACAGATTTTTTCCCACCCAACTTAGAATAGTGCCCTCTATTTTTTGAAACAGGGGGTGGAAATGGTTGATAAACATTCGACGTGGTGTTAGGGGGACACCAAGATAGGTAAAGGGCAACAACCCTTCAACAAATCCAGTCATGGTGAGGATAGTATTCTTGGTTAGATCATCCACACCTCCAAAGTAAATAGCAGATTTCGAGGCATTAATATTCAAACCCGAAACTCTACCAAATTTAACAAGCTCCTGAAAAAGGATCCCAACCGATCTACACCCCCCTCTTGAAAAGAGTATAACATCATCCGCGAAAGCTAAATGAGTTATTTTAGGATTGCTACACTTAGGGTGGTAGTTGAAATTCGGATTCGTCGTGGCTTGTCCCAACTGTCTACCGAAGTACTCCATGCATATAAGGAATAGGTAAGGAGACATAGGATCTCCTTGCCTCAACCCACATTTGCCTTTAAAAAATCCATGCCAGGATCCATTTACTGCAACAGAGTAGGATGTAGATCCCACACATTGCATGATCCACCCCACAAACCTAGGCGGGAATCCTAAACCAGTCATCAACTCCTCTAGGAAACACCACTGAACAGAGTCATAGGCTTTCCTAAAATCAATCTTAATCAAACACCTAGGAGAAATACGTTTCCTCCCATACTGTCTCAACAACTCCTGTAGCAAGTGAATGTTGTCAACCATATTACGTCCACCAATGAACGCATTTTGGGCAGAATTAATAATTCCAGGGAGCACACTCGCAAGCCTCTCCGCCAAAATCTTAGCAATTACCTTATATATCACATTACAACAAGAAATTGGCCTAAAGTCCCCTACTCTGGAAGTATTGAGTGTCTTAGGCACCAAGGTAATAATTGCATGATTGACTTGTTTAAGGAGTTTTCCTGATGCAAAGAAATCCTTAACAGCAAGGCAAAGATCCCCCCTACAGTCGGCCAAGCTTTTTTAAAGAAAGCAGATGAATATCCAGCAGGACCAGGGGCTTTATCCTCACCTATGCTAAACACCGCTTTTTTCAACTCATTATCAGAGACATCAGCCAAAAGAATCTCAAACTGACCCTGCTGGATTCTTGGACCACTCCAGATCACCTCAGGGCAGATTGGATCACAATTAGATGAAATCCCCAATAGTCTCTGATAGTAACTCACAAACATCTGCCCCACCTCCTCTACAGAAGAAGTCCTTAGACCATCATCATTAGAAATTGATGCTATAAAATTACGGCTATGTTTTTGATTCAAGAGTCCATGGAAGAATTTTGAACCTTTATCACTACCTTTCAAAAAAGCGTGGGCACGGTGATTTAATTGCGCCGTGCTACTTACCGTAACACGCTTTTAGCCGAGCAAGGCAATCTTGATTGACCAGCTAGGTAGCCTGTCAGGCAGCTTACCGACTAGGCAGGTAGGGCAGTCCAGGTTGATCAGCTAAGCAGTCTAGGATCTGAGCACAACAAACAAAGATGAGCTAAGGCCGCACCAGAGGTAGTCCTCTGGCGTTGGCGCTCCGACGCTCAAGTCAGTAGGTATTCAATCAGGTGAGCTCCTCGGACTAGAGCTCTCAGTTAGCCAGTACTTAAATTGTCATTCAGTTTTATAATACCTGACTTGCTGAGCCTTATATAGGGCTAGAGACCACTGTTGAAGTGGGTCTTTCCATTATGATTGTGGACCACATCCAGCTATTTTTTACCTTGGTAGGTCCAGCTGGTGCACTCTTACCGAGGAGACTGCCTAGTAGGCATGAAGAGTCTTGGTCCACATATGACGTGGCGGAGCACCATTGGTGGGGGTATTTTTGTAATATCAATCATGGTATGAAATCACTCCAGTTCAAGAGAGAGAGGAGTCCGAAAATAGGAAAATATAAAGAAATACCGAAAGGTTACGGATTACGGGGAGATGAAGCTGATTTGTTTGTACAGATTGCTTCTGAATTCTTTGTGAGTTTCTATACAATAAGGGAGAAAAGGCTGATCTGTCCAACCCTTTCAATGCAGAACTGTAAAGAATTGTTTGTGGAATCGTGAATCGAATCGTCTATATAGATACGCAGAAGAGGCAGATCTTTTCGTTGCTTTTGACGTAGGGCTCTGAACAGTCGTGTCTCATGAGGGTTTTTTACGTTTTTAATTGTTATAAACGAATCTGAATACGTTAAGCGAACCCGTATTGTCAAATATTTAATGTATTACAGACGACATTAACATATTAAAAAATGGACGATTATTAGTTATTTTAATGCTGACGTGGCCTCACCAGAGGCAAGCATTACACTCTTTCAGCTTCAAGTTTTAAGTATAAGAATAGATAATGATGATACTTAATGAGTTATTAATACATTAAATCACATGAATAGTTTATTACATTCAAACATATTAACAATGTTAAATTGAAAATCAAAGAATTACCACACACATATATAGTTGAGCTGTACCAATGAGCCGAGCCAACGAGCTAGTTCGTGAGCCTTAACGAGCTGAGCTTTGTGATGCTCAAGCTCAGCTCGTTTATGAGTCAAGCTTTAAAATCAAGCTCAAGCTCGGCTCATTTATTAATCGAGTCGAACACGAACGAACTTTTTTCGGGCTGAATGCCGAGCCGCTGATGAGCGGCTCGGCTCATTTACACCCCTATTCATGGAGACTTGGATCCAGTTAAACAAAATAACTACTTACTGCTACATGCAATCACCAAAACAAAAGCAAAAAACAACAATGCAGATTCAACTACCAATAACAAATCATGACAATAGAAGAAGAAGAATCTAAAAAAGGATCTACATTCATATTCTGTTAACAGTAAAACTTCCACATTTCCTTGAAACTTGGAGTTAAAGTCGTCGCTACATCTGGATGGGAATATATCTACTTAATTTTCATTGTCAATATTTGTTTAGCAAACTGTTGGTTTTTAATTTAAGCAAAACCTAATTGACAATTGTGAGATATATTTAATCAATTGAATTTTGACAACAGTGAAGTATGTCACGCCCCGTTTCCGGAGACGCGACTGGGTGCTCTCTCTACACCCATCCTAAGTCACTAGTGTGAACATCCGGGATCAACCAGAAATCCGGCGACACCTCCCCGTATATCGGAGAGCCCCCACCTGCATCAAAAACGCAGCAACAACAATATCACACTAGCAACCTAGCAAACATAGGCCTCGGGCCTCAAACCACATCCAATCCTGACCCTAGGCCTCAGGCCATCCACTACCAGCATGAACAAACTGATGGCATCACATATAAATCAACACACAGATTTATAAGACATCAAATATAACCATAAATCAACATCTACATCCACATACAAGCACCACCGTGCCAAATGATTATATTCTCTCAACATAGATATACTACGTACACCCACATGCATAGAGTATATCTCCAGCACCCTATTCTATCCAGGGCCATCCATGTCACGTCCCGCTCACCGATCCGCGCCACCGGTACTCGTACCGGTTTCTCCTGTAGAAGGAAGAAAGTAAATGAGTGAGCTAGAAGCTCAGTAGGGTATGAAGTAAACATCAATATACGTAGAACCATAAGGAAGCAATGCATCAATATGTAACTACCACATGAATGTATACTCAACAAATTCACATCAACATTTACCCGGATAACCCTTTTGGAGCATAACAACCACAATATCATTTCAACTCAAAGAAATATTGCACGGGAGCAAGCTCACCACAACCAACCACTCCTAGGATCATCCGGTTGCGTGAACCTATCACGCCCGCACCCCACAAGGCAAGTCACTCTTGACCTTACCCCTAGTGCGTTACCCCACATGTGGTTCACGTGACTTGGTGATAACAACCTTCACCTTGCCATCCTCCCATGTGGCTTTCAAGTAACCTAACGGTTCCCGAGTCCATGCCTGAGTCCCCCATGCAACTCTAATGCATTATGACATGTCATGCCGAATCGATAAGTATATATAAATACCCTATATACTTTACATAACTACCATGATGCATGAATGAAGGCTCACAACGTGTCCGTAAATGACGGAACACTAATTCGGGTCATGCAACATTCAACATCAAACAATGATCCACACAAGGCTCGTTTCCCCTTAGAAGCAATTAAGGCGGAAACTCAAATAATGGCGACCAATGAAGAATCGAAACGCTATTTAGGCATCAATAACGAATGATAGATAGGAAGGTTGGAAATCCCCTACCTCGTTCCGAGCCAACTACACAAATTCTCAAATTTAGGGTTTTAACCCTTGGTTCTCCCAACCTATCGATTCACATCAAATCGAACTCATATAATTAATCCAAAAATTCCATATTATCATATCAATCACAATTTAATCAACAAAATCATAAACACTTACTTTCTCTCTCTAGAAATTCCTCTAAAACACCTTTCTTCTTAGCCCAAACGATCATTCACACCAAAATCACAATCAACCTACACATAGGTCTAAAATCAAGTCTAGAACAACATCTCTAAACCATAGAGCTCATCTCCTTAAGAATCAAACAAATCTAACAAAAACCTAGAATTTCAAAAACTATGGAAAACTTACCAAAACTCCAAAATCAAGCTTGAATCTTCCTCCCCAAGCTTCAATGGTCACAAATCTTCAATCCCCAAGCCAAACTTCAACCAAAAGCTCCTTCTCTCTCTTCTTCTCTCTCTCTTTCTCTCTCTAGTCGAGTGTTTCAAAAGTTGGAATAAGCTGAAATGTCTAAAACTGAGCCTAAAAACTGATTTCCCGATAGCCGTCCGGACGCCCAAAGTATCCGTCCGGACGGATTACTGTTCCCATAACCCGCTGCCTTGAATCTAGGCATATCCGTCCGGACGCCCAATTATCCGTCCGGACAGATTACTGTTCACAGAACTCACTGCCTTGATTCTAGGCATATTCGTCCGGACGCCTAATTTATCCGTCCGGACGGATTACTGTTCACAGAAGCCAGTGTTTTCCAATTTTATTTTCCGGCTCGGTTCAAGCTTCAATTTGATATATTATGGGCCCAAAATGGACATGTATACTAAACGTTATGACACATTTACCGAACCAAGCTCAAAACTATTTTCCATGATTCCGTACTTCATGGATCATCCGTATTTCGACTAAAAACTAATTTTTTTGGGTCGGGATTTCACATCCTCCCCCCCTTAATAAAATTTCTTCCCGAAATTTAATTACACACGTACCTGAATCTCCGAACAACTCCGGGTACTTCTCCTTCATTCTGGATTCCAACTCCCACGTTGCTTCTTCAACTCCGTGATACATCCACATCACTTTTACCAATGGAATCATACTCGACCTCGTGACCTTGTTTTGTCGGTCTAGAATTTTTACCGGTTGAAGAGTGTAACTCCCATCTTCTTCAACTTCCAACGTAGTCCAATCTATCACATGCGACGGATCCGGCTCATATTTCCGAAGCATAGATACATGGAATACATTGTGAACCTTCTCAAGCTTTGGTGGAAGCGCCAAACGGTACGCCACCGGTCCAACTGTCTCCAAAATATCAAATGGCCCCACAAATCTCGGTGCCAACTTCCCATGCTTGCTATATCTCTGAATCCCCCGTCTCGGACTAACCTTCAAGAAAACCTTATCGCCTACAGCGAACTCCAAAGGTCTCCTCCTCCGGTCAGCATAAGACTTCTGTCGGCTCTGTGCGGTGATCAACCGCTTCCGTATCTCATCAACTCTCTCTCGTGCTTCTTTGACCATCTCCTGTCCTGAAACAACTTTCTCTCCAACCTCTGCCCAACACAAAGGCGACCTACAAGGCCTCCCGTAGAGCGCCTCGTAAGGTGCCATTCCGATACTACTCTGAAAAGAGTTGTTATATACAAACTCCGCCAGATGTAAGTATCGATCCCAACTTCCACCAAAGTCCACAACACATGCCCGCAGCATATCCTCCAAAATTTGTATAGTTCTCTCACTCTGTCCATCACTCTGAGGATGATAAGCTGTAGAGAAATCCAACTTCGTTCCCAATGCCTCTTGTAAGCTACTCCAGAATCTACCTGTGAACCGCGGGTCTCGGTCCGACACAATAGATAATGGAACACCGTGAATCCTCACAATCTCCTTCACATACAACGAGCTCAAGGATTCCAATGAATCCGTCTTGTTCATTGGTAGAAAATGGGCAGACTTGGTCAATCTGTCCACTATCACCCAAACTGTGTCATGCCTCCTCTGAGTCATTGGCAATGCCGTCACAAAGTCCATTGTGATCTTCTCCCACTTCCATTCCGCTACTGGTAATGGTTGCAACAACCCTGCTGGTCTTTGATGTTCTGCCTTCACTTGCTGACAAGTTAGACATTTTACCACAAACTTAGCCACATCGGCTTTCATACCTCTCCACCAGAAACTTCGCTTCAAGTCTCGGTACATCTTCGTACCCCCGGGATGCATGGCAAACCACGAATGGTGTGCCTCCTTCAGAATCTCTTGCCTCAACTCATCATCATTGGGAACTACTAGTCTTCCCATATACCGTACTCCACCATCAATCCCTCGAACCCATCCAAGACTCTCATCAATCACATCAAATGTATGATCCCCATTCTGTGCATCTATAACCTTCTGAACCATTAAAGGTCTCGAAGTTATAGAACACAAATAGGTCTTTTCCTCTTGACTCCTCAATTCCAATCCAAACTCATTGATTGTCTCCACAATTTCCCACTCATGCATGAATAAGCTAGCAACCTTCTGCTTCCTACTCAATGCATCCGCAACCACATTCGCTTTACCAGGATGGTATTGCAAATTAAAATCAAATTCCTCCAAGTACTCCATCCACCGCCTTTGTCGTAAGTTCAACTCTTTTTGGGTGAATAGGTACTTGAGGCTTTTGTGATCCGAGAACACCTCAAACGTCTCTCCGTAGAGATAGTACCTCCACTGCTTAAGAGCAAATACCACTGCCGCCAACTCCAGATCATGCACTGGATAATTCCTCTCATGTGTCTTCAGCAACCTCGAACCATACTCTATCACTCGGCCCTGCTGCATCAACACACAACCCAACCCGACTCCAGATGCATCGCAATACACCTGATAGCCAACATTACTCTCCAGAACTACTAACACTGGAGGTGTTGTCAACCTCTTCTTCAACTCTTCAAATGCAGCCTCACATTCGTCTGTCCACACAAACGGTGTACCCTTCTTCGTGAGCTACGTCATCGGGGAAGCAACTCTTGAGAAGTCCTCAATAATCCTCCGGTAGTAACCTGCCAATCCTAGGAAACTCCGGATCTCAGTCACATTCTTCGGTCTCTCCCAATTCAAAACCGACTCAACTTTGGAGTAGTCGACCGCTATGCCTTCTTGAGTGATCACATGGCCTAGGAACTTCACTTCTATGGCCCAAAATTCACACTTACTCAATTTAGCATACAGTTGATTCTCCCTCAACGTCTGTAACACTACCCTCAAGTGTTCCTCATGCTCTTCCTCCGTAGGAGAATAAATCAATATATCATCAATAAACACCACTACAAACTTGTCCAAAAACGATCGAAGAACCCTTTGCATTAGGTCCATGAATACCGCCGGGGCATTTGTCAACCCAAACGGTATCACAAGGAACTCATAATGACCATAAAGAGTTCTAAACGCTGTTTTCTGGATATCCGCATCCTTAATCCTCAACTGATGATAACCCGACCTCAAGTCAATCTTAGAGAAATGCCTAGCATCTCTCAATTGGTCAAACAAATCATTGATCCTAGGCAACGGATACTTATTCCTCACTGTAACCTTATTCAACTGCTTATAATCAATACACATCCTCAAACTTCCGTCTTTCTTCTTGACGAACAACATCGGTGCTCCCCACGGGGACACACTCGGTCTATTGAACCCCAAGTCTAGCAACTCTTCTAATTGAGAACTCAACTCCTTCAACTCTGCTGGAGCCATCCGATACGGCGGAATTGAAATCGGCTTGACATTCGGATGCAACTCAATAGCAAAGTCAATCTCCCTCTTCGGAGGTAATCCCGGCAACTCTTCCGAAAATACATCCATAAACTCTTCCACTACCCGAATCATAGTAGCTACATCTCCCTTAGGAGCCGAACTCACCAAACTCGCAACTCTACAATCTTGGTACGAAGGATTATCCATGAAATGTGGGCATGGAATCCCCTTCGATCTCCTCAACTGAATTACTCCTCCCTCGGGTACTCTAAGAGTAATCTTCCTCTCCCAAAAGTCAAGCAACCCTTGGTGCTTCGTCAACCAATCAACTCCAAGAATCACATCAAAATCCTGGAACTCTAGTACATACAATTCGGCTTTCAAAGATATTTCTCCAAATCGACACTCACATCCGAACACTACCCCCTCTAACGTGGTGAAATAACCGAATGGTGAAGATACCGTGAACATTCGTCTTATCGGCGAAATCTCCACCTCTAGTGCGTGTGCTAACGAACTAGTAATAAAAGATGAGGTCGCCCCAGAATCAAACAAGACTCTTGCCCAACAATTAGAAATCAAGAAGGTACCTCCAATGACATTTGGATGCTCTTGCGCCTCCTGATGACCTAATGCAAAGACACGTCCCTCTACCAGTGCATTCTGCTGTTGTTGTGGCTGACGAGTCCCACCCCTCCCCCTTCCTCCTGAGGGAACATTGGAAGGAAGAGCCGGAGGCGATACTCCCGGTATGCTCTGCTGCTGTGCTCTCTGGTTGCCCTCCGGACACTCACTCTTTCAGTGACCAAACTTGCCACACCCAAAGCACTTAAACCCAGAAAGCTTGCACTCACTTGCCTTGTGCCCCTCTTTCCCACACTTGAAGCATGTCATCTTACTCCATGGTAGCCTTGGACCCTTGCCTCGATCCCCTCTCTGTTGATGAAAGTCCATCCTTGATTTCTTGTGGCTACTACCACCACCACTACTACCCTCACTCACTGGACGCTTCCTCTGAGCTTCACTTTTCTCACTCAACTCAAAATCAAGAGCCATCTCCACGGTGTCCTGATATGACACCACCCTAGTGGCCATCACCATCCTACCAAGACTGAGAAGCAACCCATCTCGGTACCTCACTGCCTTTTTCATATCCGTTGGAGCAAACTCCTTCCTATACCAGTATAACTCCTCAAACTGCTTGGTGTACTGAGACACCGTCATCTCTGATGTCTGCAATAAATCTAGAAACTGTTTGGCCTTCTCCGTTTGCAGAGGCCTTGGCACAAACTTCTGCATAAACAACTGCTCAAACGAAGTCCAAGTCAGCTCATTCTGTCTCTGACCCATGGACATCCACCATTCATAGGCCGCACCACTCAAGTAGTAGAACACAAACTTCACCCGTATCTCATCTGGTATCTCAAGAGTGTCCATCCTCATACTCAGCTGATTGAACCACTCCTCCACCCCCACACCCATTCCATCTCCAGAAAAGGTTGGAGGAGTAGTCCTCCTCATTTGGTCCACCTCATACATCCCTCTCCCAGCTCTAGGTACTGCGGCTACCTCAGTTGTAGCCTCTGGTACAACTCCCTCAGTACGAGTGCCAGTTGCACCCATCGCTTGAGCCACTGCCTGAGCTATGGTCTGCGCCTGTGTGTCTGCACCATACTCATCATGAAACTAGTAAGACTCTCCATCGTCACGGGTTGCCCCCTATAGTAACAGGAGCAACCTGCACCACAGGTGGTGCCTGCTGTGCTACATCCTCAGTCTGTAGTCCCTCCTGAACTATCTCCTCATCTCTCACATCAGAGTCTACTCTCGGAACTGAACCCACAGTACTCGGTGTGCGTCTAGCCTCTCGCCCCGCACTTCTACCACGGCCTCTACCTGTCCCTCGTTGGCCTCCGCCACGAGGTACCTCAGCTGTACTACCAGATCGCACAGTACTACGAGTATTCATCTGCATGGCAACAGATAATACTATTTAATACACTACTCAAACGATGATTTAAAGGGAAAGAAAAACATACTGGATTAGTAGCAGTCGTGACATGACCTGGATATACTACTCTACAACTAGGACCCAACACCCCAGATCCTATAAAGAGCGGTAAACCTCACTCTGATACCAAAATGTCACGCCCCGTTTTCGGAGACGCGACTGGGTGCTCTCTCTGCACCCATCCTAAGTCACTAGTGTGAACATCCAAAATCAACCGGACACCTGCATCAGAAACGCAGCAACAACAACACCACACTAGCAACCTAGCAAACATAGGCCTCGGGCCTCAACCACATCCAATCCTGACCCTAGGCCTCAGGCCATCCACTACCAGCATCCACAAACTGATGGCATCACATATAAATCAACACACAGATTTATAAGACATCAAATATAACCATAAATCAACATCTACATCCACATACAAGCACCACCGTGCCAAATGATTATATTCTCTCAACATAGATATACTACGTACACCCACATGCATAGAGTATATCTCCAGCACCCTATTCTATCCAGGGCCATCCATGTCACGTCCCGCTCACCGATCCGCTCCACCGATACTCGTACCGGTTTCTCCTGTAGAAGGAAGAAAGTAAAGGAGTGAGCTAGAAGCTCAGTAGGGTATGAAGTAAACATCAATATACGCAGAACCATAAGAAAGCAATGCATCAATATGTAACTACCACATGAATGTATACTCAACAAATTCACATCAACATTTACCCGGATAACCCTTTTGGAGCATAACAACCACAATATCATTTCAACTCAATGAAATATTGCACGGGAGCAAGCTCACCACAACCAACCACTCCTAGAATCATCCGGTTGCGTGAACCTATCACGCCCGCACCCCACAAGGCAAGTCACTCTTGACCTTACCCCTAGTGTGTTACCCCACATGAGGTTCACGTGACTTGGTGATAACAACCTTCACCTTGCCATCCTCCCATGTGGCTTTCAAGTAAACTAACGGTTCTCGAGTCCATACCCGAGTCCCCCATGCAACTCTAATGCATTATGACATGTCATGTCGAATCGATAAGTATATATAAATACCCTATATACTTTACATAACTACCATGATGCATGAATGAAGGCTCACAGCGTGTCCATACATGACGGAACACTAATTCGGGTCATGCAACATTCGACATCAAACAATGATCCACACAAGGCTCGTTTCCCCTTAGAAGCAATTAAGGTGGAAACTCAAATAATGGCGACCAATGAAGAATCGAAACGCTATTTAGGCATCAATAACGAATGATAGATAGGAAGGTTGGAAATCTCCTACCTCGTTCCGAGCCAACTACACAAATTCTCAAATTTAGGGTTTTAACCCTTGGTTCTCCCAACCTATCGATTCACATCAAATCGAACTCATATAATTAATCCAAAAATTCCATATTATCATATCAATCACAATTTAATCAACAAAATCATAAACACTTACTTTCTCTCTCTAGAAATTCCTCTAAAACACCTTTGTTCTTAGCCCAAACGATCCTTCACACCAAAATCACAATCAACCTACACATAGGTCTAAAATCAAGTCTAGAACAACATATATAAACCATAGAGCTCATCTCCTTAAGAATCAAACAAATCTAACAAAAACCTATAATTTCAAAAACTATGGAAAACTTACCAAAACTCCAAAATGAAGCTTGAATCTTCCTCCCCAAGCTTCAATGGTCACAAATCTTCAATCCCCAAGCCAAACATCAACCAAAAGCTCCTTCTCTCTCTTCTTCTCTCTCTCTTTCTCTCGCTAGTCGGGTGTTTCAAAAGTTGGAATAAGCTGAAATGTCTAAAACTGAGCCTAAAAACTGATTTCCCGATAGCCGTCCGGACGCCCAAAGTATCCGTCCGGACGGATTACTGTTCCCTTAACCCGCTGGCTTGAATCTAGGCATATCCGTCCGGACGCCCAATTATCCGTCCGGACGGATTACTGTTCACAGAACTCACTGCCTTGATTTTAGGCATATCCGTCCGGACGCCTAATTTATCCGTCCGGACGGATTACTGTTCACAGAACCCAGTTTTTTCAATTTTATTTTCCGGCTCGGTTCAAGCTTCGATTTGATTTATTATGGGTCCAAAACGGACATGTATACTAAAAGTTATGACCCATTTACCGAACAAAGCTCAAAACTATTTTCCATGATTCCGTACTTCACGGATCATCCGTATTTCGACTCAAAACTAATTTTTTTGGGTCGGGATTTCACAAAGTAAGTTACTACGGTAGGTGAAGTAAGTTACTTCATCTGCACGGGTTTTAAGATTTTAACTTACTTATGGGCTTTTAATTTTTATTTTATGGTGGGCTTTATGGAAGTGTTTTATAGTTAATAGACTGTCATATACAATTGGGATAGGAAGTCTATTCATATATGGAAAGCCACATGTAACTAACGTGGATTATCTTTGATTATTCTTATATTATCAATTCCAGTATTGGATGTGTGATATATCTCTTCAGGTGATAGAATGCTAAGAGTACTGGTGGGAGAAGAAGTCTTCATAGTCAAGACAAGCTGGTCTTATATATATAACATGCACGTTAATTTGAAGATTACCGAAAGCAACGCTTAATTCCAGAATATATGAGCTTCGGTCGTTATTTTTATTCTCTCTTATTGTTCTTGTAATGGTGAGATGACTCATGTGAATTGGGTCTAGATTATTTTGAGAAAGAGAGTTTTGTGTTCTTGGTGAGAATGAGTGATTCCTTGTTCATGAAGTCTTTTGGAGGCGCCAAAAGCAAGCTCTACCTAGGTGGGTTGAATGTGGAGGGGAAACATACACTAAGTGAATGGGATGTACGAGCGATGTCTTTAGGTCAAAGATAGGGTTGTACTCTTTATTCGTGATTAGTGGATTGTTTCTCAAGGTTGGTCGCTCATAGACTCGAGGTTTTTCCCTATAAGGTTTCCTCGTTAAAATCATGATGTTTTTATTTGTTTTTATTTTCCGCATTAAGTTTCCATATATTGTTGACTAACGATCTTCGTGAGAAACACCAACCCTCAAGAACTCATATTTGCAATGGATCTTTCTAAGTCAAAAAAGACATCCGATGGATCTCCCGAATCTTCAAAATTTCTTTGCATGTTTCATGACAACACTTAAAGGTGCTTTTAGAGAAGGACGCAGAACATGATAGTCAAGGTAGTCCATTAGATAAAACTAAAAGACATATGGAATGTGAAGAAAAATTCAAAAGAGGACAAGGACACATAGACAGCGAGGATATTCAGGAAACCAAAGAGTATATGGTACTATACCAGATCTACTATGCTTGTGAGTACGGAAGCAATAGAAGCCCGAGAATCCCAATCTTTTGTGCAATCCACCCCAATTTCTGTAAGTGTGCGAGCAGCTGCCTCGGAGCACCCATCGTCTCCTTCTAAAAACTGAGGATGCATGACATGATGTAATGGAGACACAACACCTGTTCCTTTTCTTTTTCTTTCTTGGGGTTTTGCACCCACAGCACTTGCTGCCAGCTGATGGAGCTCATCTCCCACGTACAAAGGATAACCCCAGGCGATGGTCCTTAGTATTGTCATGCCAAAGGCATACGCATCCTGTAACGGATCTGCATCACCACTATACAGGATATATAAAGAATCAATATATTGTATTGATGCATCTCTGCAAACCGAAAAATTGCTACTAAGTTTTTCCTACACAAAGGGCATTTTTACCTCTTTTCTTGTCCTCAGCTTTGACATAGTGCCTTGTTCCATTTATAGGTTCTTCGCTGGAACCCCTTGCCGATCCAAAGTCAATAATGATGGCCATGAAATCCTGAAACCAACGATGACATGACTATGGTATCTCTTAGCTGCTAAAAAATAAGTGGAATGGGGAGAGGGTAAGAGTATGAGGTTTTCTCATCGGCGTAAGGGAGTTTTTGAATGGGTAAAGAGTGGGGAGGAATGGATATTATTGCAGGGAAGTAGGAATCAGGATTGTGATTATTCCCACCATGAAGGAGCAAGTCCATCATCAAGGCTTGTTATCATATACAAGTCACGTGTAGGAATTAGACCATCAAAGATGTTCATGACAACCACTAGGACGGTGTCAACTTGATCTGCAGCCAACAACTTGCCTTGATCTACTATTTTGTTATACTTTCGTGGATGTAAGAATCACATGTTTCAATCGCTTTGCTCTATCACTGTCGCTATATTTTGTCTTGCACTTTTCTCGACTTTGTTCTTTTCTTAATATATATATTGAGGTTGAGTGTAATCACATTTCAACAACTTGTCTACAACAAAGAAAATGAATAATGGATCGAATACTAACCTTGTTCACCATGATGTTTGACGGTTTGAGATCACTGTGCACCAAGCCCTAATTCCTGCCATCCTTAATAGAGTGTAGATAAGCCATCCCCTGGGCAATCCCTTTGATCAACCTCAGTAGCCTCAGCCCTGTAAAATCTGGACTTCTCTGCCTAATGAGGTAGTCCAAGGTCCATCCATCGACAAACTTGTAGACAAGGAACCACTCAGTCATGCAATGACCCACCAGTTGGACAATGTTTGGATGCTTCAGGCGGGGAAGCCATCTGGCTTCTGCCTGAACAAAATAAAATTAAACTCAGTTAGTTATTCTAAATTAAAAACCAAAAATAAACCCAAAACCTCCATAGATGTAAATTAACTTATCAAGAAAGTCTGGAAATAGTAGGGCACCCCTCCCCCCTCAATGGCCTTCACAGCCACGTCACGGCTGTCCAGACCCAGAAACTTGGCAAGTTTCTTCGGGATCCTTCCCTTGTAGACAGTCCCATGTGAGCCACCAGCCACAATGCGTGTATGATCGAAGTTTTTGGTAAATGACTGCAATTCATCGTGGCTGAAAACGTAAGCCATTGGCTGATCAGGCTAGCAATTTTGCTGTGGCCTGGGTATCGGAGAAGGAGTCAGGCAAAGAGAAGAAAAATCAGTTACCGCACATAATTTTGAATTGAACGGACATAAAGGACAGAGATAGTAGGGGCAGTCAAACAACCTAGCAGATGTGTAGTGTGCCATACACTCAGCACCACAAGTTCTCCCAATAAAGTCTCTTACAGAGAAAACAGAAAGGTACACGGAAGCATAACATCAACAGAAAACCTGAAAAAGGAAACAGATAAAAAGTTGCTTACGATTTGGTGCGAAGAGCGCAGACGGTACATGAGACGGGCGATTGGCGATAGCAAACGTGCGCAGACAGGGAGAAAGAGCGGAGGAGATGATGAGAAAGTGAGAAGAGGCAGAGTGTCCGCCTCTTTCAAACTTAACCAAGCAAAAGAGAAGAAGAGATGCGCAAGAACAGGAGCAAAAAGGTCATTTGTGGATTATTTCATTTCATAACTGCACAATTCCAGAAACAGCATTGTAACAAAGCGGCAGCAAGCATCTCGTTGCTGCCAGCTGTCATAAGCCAATTGGTTCAAATATTGACTTTGTGGTAACTAACTACACATGCTTGATTGATACTAACAGAAATCAAATACACGTTAACACCTAACTGCCATACTAATGTAAACAAACTTGCACCAGAACAACCCTTGAATGCAGTACGCATACACTCTTAACACGGAGGCGCAGTGCTCGTGCGATTGTTCGAAAATTTCGTATAGGTAGTGTTTCGAATTCTGATTTCTGAATATATAAGTACATCAATACATTATCAATATCAATACATCATCAATATCAATACATAAATAAATATACATATATATAAAGTGCCAGGATGTCGTGCAAGCACAGGACGAGTACCGACTGTTTATTATCTATCCGCGCGTTTTTGTTTTGCTGCCTCTCGCAAAACGACATTGTTTTGCGAGTGTCTCATAATTCTTGCAGTTTCGTTTTAAACATTACCGCTGTGTTTTTTCGCTTTTGGTTTCAGTCACACGTTCATCTTGCGGTATGAAACCTGTCCATATGATGTGACCGTTGCCGTCTGTGAGCTGCTTTGCACCATGCCCTTCGTTATTCTGTCCTATTTGCTTGTGCTCTTGTGATAGCTCCACTTGAAGTTCAGAAGGGAGAGAAAAGATGCAAAGCAAAGGAAACCTGTGGTGATTTTAAGCGAGAGAGAACACTGAGCGAGTTGATTGAAAGCAAAGTACAAGCAAAGCAAAGTTGTGGCGATTTGAAGCGAGAGAGAACACTGAGCGAGTTGAGTAAAAGCAAAGCAAAGTGGTGATTTCAAGCTATAGAGAATACTGAGCGACTGGAATCAAAGTAAATGAAAGCTCTGAAACTTAGCCATTTTTCAATTGAACAGCCACCAAGTCAGTCCTCTCTTTTTCCCTTTCTCCGAGTCGCAGAATTTTCTATTCCTTGGTTCGCTGTTGAGGAAATGCGGCTAAATCTAAATCCGAATATTTACCGATCCCGTTAGAAGGTGTGGGTCTTCAGTTCTCGAGCTAGCATCACTTCTTCTAACTTTGATTAATGTGTAATTGATTTATTTTTATTCAATTGTTCTTGGCCTGAGCATAGCATCACTTCTACTATTGAAAGTATTAAAGACATTTATAATTTGTTCAAGACTTTAGTTTTAAAATTTTATGTATTTTTTACAGTTGGGTATTCTATTTTATTTTTTTGTAAAATCAGATGAACGTGAAAAGAAAACAAACTATACACGAAAATAAAAAATGAAGAAAATTCAACTAACAAAAAATGAGAAATTGCGGAATTGCAAACCAAAACATATAAAGATGTACATAGGAAGAGAATACGGAAATTGAATTAATTTTTTTTACAATCGTTGTTGCCGTTTAAGCTACCATTTTTTTGCTTATGATTTAGTTTTTATATTTCTCGGTTTACTTATGTGCATTTTTTATTTCCTTTTTCACTTTGTTTGATCTCAGTTAATTTTTTTGTGTGTGTTTTAGATTCACTGTGATTTTTCTTTTTGTATGCAGCTTTTTTCCTTTTGACGTTCATATGGTTTTACAAAAAAAAATACAAAATTGTAAAAAAGTACATAAAATTTAAAAACTGAAGTCATTAATAAATTATAAATGTGTTTATGTCGTTGTTTTGCGCGATTAAGCATGAGTTGGAGACTAGTACTTTGTCTAACTTATATTAATGTGAATTTGAATTAATTTATTACATGATCGTTGTTGCCGTTATAAACTACTATTTTTTGCTTATGATTGAATTTTTTTATTCAAGTAATTTTTTTTTGTGTGGAGTTTTTTTTTCTTTTTCTTTTGACATTCATCTGGTTTTACAATAAAAAAAAATACCGAATTGTAAAAAAATACAAATTTTTTTAAAACTCAAGTTATTAAAAAATTATAAATGTCTTCAATACTTTCAATAAGAGAATAGATGCTATGCGAAAAACAGCCCCTAAAAGATTCACACGCAAAGAACAATTGAATGAAAACAAATCAATTACACATCAAAAAATCTATTTTATACGTATTCTATGCCTTTGTAATTGAATTAATGTTTTTCGCGATCGGTGTTGCCGTTATTAATTAGCTAGCATTTTTTGCTTATGATTTAGCTTTTTTATTTTTCGGTTCACTCTTATATGTACTTTTTATTTCCTGTTTGACTTTGTTTGATTTACAGAAACATAATTTAAAAAGAAAGAAGCTGTTAAAATGGAGAGCATATGTAGAACCGAAAAGAAGTCGTACATATATATACAAAAATTGAAGAAAGCACGACTAAAAAAAATTGAGGAATTGCGGAATTACAAAGCGAAACAAATAAATAAATAAATAACTGTTCCAAAGTAAGAAGCAAGAGAAACAGATATAAGTCAACTAACTGAGATATAATATGAAATTTTATACCGATCCCTTTAGAAGGTGTGGGGCTTCAGTTCTCGAGCTAGAGAAATTTTGTAATTGTTCGGATTGTTCTTAAGTCAACTAACCGAGATATAATATGGAGTGTTTTTAAACTCAAAACGTTTATTTTTTATTACTAAGAGGTTTGTAAAATAGAGGATAATCATTTTGACAAATCAATACAGCATATCAAATCAACTTTCAAAGTATGATCTATCCAAAGATTGACATACACACCAAATTTCATATTTCTTGAGAAATTAAAAAAAAAAAACTGTGCAACCTTAACTATTACTGGAAATGACATCGCAACTCATAATTCACTGTGAAAACCAATCAGTTATACATGAAGTAAACGAAAGTGTTTGCAGTGAAAATTGTAACAAAAAACTTTCTCACCAAAGCTTCTTTCAACAGTAGAATCACCAACAAATTCTGAAGAACATCAACAAAAGTTACGTCTACCATATCTAACTCTTACCATTGTTATAAACTTTGAAATGAATAACCATTTTTTATACAAAATTCTCAATAAAGTCCAAAATTTTCATTGAAGAATTACAAACATGATCTTCAAAGCTACTATTATGGAGAAGTTCAACATGGAAGGACTGTCCAGGAAAAATCATGATGAAGCTATAACAGATCTACAGTGGCTAATCTTTCAAATACATGATACTGCAACAAAGAACGAATCTCTCACTGATGATGAGATGAATTTACTCATAAATGTTGCGGAAGATTTTCTCAACTAAAGAAACCGCTCGAAGAGACTTTTACTTTGCAATATCCCAACTTCGAGCTGCTTGAAGAAGAAGAAAATGAACAATTAGCAAAAGAGCAACTTCATATAAACAAGCTAATGAGGGCTATTATCCTCCTCAATATGAAGAAAACCGCAAAAAATTATGCACAAAAACACCTCAAAGAAATGCTGGAGAAGATCAAATTCCTCGGTGAAATAACTATACAAATCTATGCAGGCATCCACCAAAAGCTCAACCACAAAGTTGACAAAGAAAGCATTACACAGAAAACGCAGAACACTCTTCTGACAGTTGACTGGTGCAAGATAGAGCTGGAGAAGATAAGGAGTGATATTGCAACTGAAGTGCGAGTCATAACAGAAGAACCGGTCAAAGAACATGATGAGAAAGACAACAATGAAGAAGCAGAAGGAAATCATCATTCTCACATGCGATATATCTGATATTTATACACAAATTGACATCATGGGAGAAGCATTGAAATATGAATACCTCTCATTGGAGCTTCCAAAAAAAGAAGACGTCGTTGAAGAAAGTATTGAAGAAGACATATGAACAAAACAGTAGATATGACAGCAGTAGGCACCTATCACTTATTTTGGGCTGGGTTGGTATAATATAAGATATTATCCATGCTTTTGGGAAACTTTTGTGTAAAGAAAATGACAACTATGACTTTAGGTAGTTGGAGGAATGATGAAATAGAAGGGAAGCCTCTTAATATAGAAAGGCGTGGAAGTCTTGAAAAGATAACACCAACTAAGTTATTAATTAACCCTATTTCAATGAACTAAATGAAAGCTCTCTCCCCTCCTTTCTCTCTCTCTCTCTGGTTTCTTCTTTGCAGGTCTAGCGATTGGGAGGGGAGGAGACGTTGATCTCCTCCCCCTCCCCCACCCCCACCCCTACCCCTTCTCCCTGTTCTTTCTTCCACCTCCACCTCTCCTCCCCCACCCTCACCTCCACCCCCACCTCCACCTCCATCTTCACTCCCTTTTCCTTTCCTTTTACTGTTTTCAATAAATTGGAGATGAAATTCTCATGGATCTCTGCAGATCATATATATTTGTGGCGGAAATTGCAAAGCTGGCCTCCATTTTCTCAGATCTGGTTTTGGGCTTGTCTTATCGGACTGATGCAGCTGTTGGCGCCCATCTTATTGTGTACTACCCATGATATGGTAGCAATGTCTAGATCTGGCCTTTTTAGGCTGTCTAAGGATGTTTCCTTTGTATTTTCGACTGCAGTACTATTTTTTGTAGTTTTCTTTGACTGTTTACTCTTCTCTGTGTTGATCTCCCCTGTGTGGGAGTTGTTGTTCTCACTTTGGGTGAGTAGTGCTGCCTCTTCAGGAGGCTTTTTCTGCCTTGTTCGAAGGCTTGTATCTCTCTTTGGAGAGTTTGTTTAATGAAATGTTATTATTCTCAAAAAAAAAACCCTATACTCCTATATTTTGCAAAATGTTATCAAAATCATCGAATACCAAAGTTTTATTTCTTTACAATCGTTCAAACTAAAATATAAACAACAAAATTTAATCACAAAGCTTAAAACAAAACATTATCAAAATAATACAACAAAAAAATACATAAAAAAACACCCGCGGCAAAGTGCGCGTTTTGCGGTGGGGGCGGATGTTATGTTTAATGGCGGAATTTTTTTGATACTTACATAGTGAATAGTGAATGCTTACATAAATTTGAAGCTCAAAAACACTTTAATTAAGCATATGATGCATATAAGAACACTCATACATAACTTAGAAAATATGCTCTACGATTTACAATTGATAGTTTGGATTTGAGGGAAAAAATTGAGAAGCTAAAATTTAAAGTCATTCCCACACACATAAAGTCATAGGGGAATATTAACCATGAAACAAAATTTGACTTAAAATTTAAATTGCTACTCAGAACCACCTCAACACTTTTAACACTGCATAAATCACCATTATTTATATATAACGTGATTCAACTACATTATTCATCGATATATAAATTTAAATTAACCTTTTTGTACATCCTTTTTGAGACAGTGATTTCTATGTTGTGGTAATGATGAACATTCTTAACGTGCATCACTATTTTACTTCTTTTGTAATCGTCCATTATGAGTATATTCTTTGTTATGATGTAGTGGACATGTGAGATGCTACGCTAAAAATATTACCCATCTCATGAACATATTTGATGAATTAAAAATGACATACTACACTTGACAACCGTATTTTCAAACAACCAAGTGTAACCCACAAAACAAAGTTGTTCATTGCATCTCGCTTGCTATACAACAACAATAGTTGCTAATTACACAAACAGAGTATCAACATGCATGATAATTCTACAAACAACATCAAAAAGTTACAACATCAAAAAGTTACAATAACAAATACCAGTACCCAAAATGCATTATTTGTTATTCAAAAAATATATAAAACCTAATTTTTTTTAATAAAAGAAAAACATAAATTATTTACTAATTAAATATTTTGAAATGTTCATCAACTAACTCAACATGAAAAGAAAAAAAAACTAATCAAACAAAATCAATCATTCAACCGTTCAAATTACCCTAATAATTTAAACAAAAATAAATTTGTCGCAAATTTACCATACTCTATTACAACTAATTCTTGCTTACTTAAAACCATAACTAATATGCATATTTGAAACGTTCATAATTAATTTAACACATTAATTATCTTCATTAAAAACCCAAGAAAAAAAAACATAAGCAAAAATTATATACAAAAACCGTAAAAGGAAGAAAAAACAAGAAACAAAAACACGTCCGGAACACCGCTCAGGTTACTACCATGAGAGCTATTATGAAGCATCCAATTATGATCCAATTTTTTTTAACCAACGCTTTTATTCGCCAATTTTTTCCAAATTAAACCAAATAGACTTTATAATTGTTGTGTTTTTTATATATTTCTCAAAAAAATTCTCAATTAAATAATTTTAAGCATCAAAAACATTAACCACAAAATTTATCACATATTAAAATATTCATTAAAAAAACACAAAAAAAAAACAAACATTTCACAAATATTGACATCTACAAAAAAAATCGTAAAAAATATGGACCCGGGGCAACGCCCGGGCATCTACCTAGTTTTAATATATATAATACATATACTCTGTTTGGGAGATTGAAGGAGGACCGGAGGGGTGTCTACAAAACCTTACTTGGGTTTCATGAGGTGTGGTGTGGGTGAGGACAATGACGGAGCCACAGTGGGATTTAAAAAAAAAATAGATATATTAATTTATGTCATAACAACTTAACAAGTCACAGGATTTGGCATTTGGAAACCTAAATTAAACATCAAGCAGACGAGACAAGCACCGCCAGTCCGCCACTTGCCCACCTCCCCGGTCCCACCGGAACGCGATCGGCAATTCCTCCCATCAGAACACGAACGTTGGAGTTACAATCTTCACTCTCTGAAACAACATTGCACAAGTCTTCCTCTTCTCTTTCTGCACAGAAGCCATGTGATTTTGCATCTGCAATTTGGGGATTCATTCTTATTCTAGGGTTATGATAATGGTTTCTAAATATGCTTGATTTCTTCTATTAAATAGAGAAGGAATCGAGAATCCGATGATTGAAGTTCGGTTTGAGCAGTTATCGGTTGAAGGAAAACTGGAGAAGCATATGCAGGGCTGCGGGAGCCAGGGCACTCCCAACGCTATAAAGTTTTACCATCAATAAATTTGAGGTAGTATGTTTCTTCACATTAAGATCTCCACTGATAAGAAATTCCTCCGGTCTTGCCATTAGTTGTTCCTGTTCTTGACTAGTTCTGGTTGTATTTGTATACTAGTTGGCATGATTGATGATTGATGATTGGGTATTTCAATATACTGTATTTGGGTTTAGCTACTCTGCCTCTGCCCCTGCCCCATATACTGTATTTGTATTTTTTTAGCCTTGCTTAATTGCTTGTCTTTTTTTTCTACCAATTTTTGTGTAGTGAGTGAACTTAACGAGTAAATGGGAAATCATCAACTATAGATCAATATTTCAAGAGAAAATATGCTAGTTGTTCACAAGAGGATACTAATGATGATGCACCAACAACACCTATCATTGAAGCCCCAATATTTGAGAATCCTCCAATAGGACCATCAAAATTTCAGAAAATTGGAAGCAATGAGATTGACATCAGTGCCTTGGAGCAAGATCTTGGATTACGCAAACAAATATGTGATTATCATGTCAATAAACGTGATCAGATTCGGCGTGCCTATATTAGGCTCGGTCCATACCAACCTACGCTGAAAAGTTACCCAAAATCTGGACCACAACATCAACTTCGTAGATTTCAATCGGCATGGTTTAAGGTACATCCTTCATGGTTAGAATATTCTCCTAGCATAGACGCGGATTTTCGCTTACCATGCTTTCTTTTCAATAATCTATCTAGCTTTAGATATTGTGGGAGCAATGCATTTATTGCTGAGGGGTTTAATAACTGGAAGAAAGTAAAAGATGGGAAGAATTCTGCTTTTCTGAATCATGAAGGAAAAACGTTGATTCTGTTCACAAGCTTGCTGAGAGGTCATGTGAGGAATTGAGGAATCAATCTCAACATATCCAAAGAGTGGTTGGAGATTTTACTTTTGAAAAAATTAAAAGCAACCAACTTAGAGTGAAGATTTCAATTGATATAGTTCGATGACTTGCATTTCAAGGTTGTGATGAAAGTCTAAACTCTAGCAATCGTGGAAATTTTCTTGAGATGTTAAGCTTTCTAAGTTCATATAATGAAAAGGTTGCTAAAATTGTAGACAAAGCACTTAAGAATGCCTCTTACATATCACCGATGACACAAAAAGAAATTTTACAAGTGTTCTCAATTAGAGTGAAGAATGCAATTCGCAAAGAAATTGGGGATGCGAAATATTGTGTAATTGTGGATGAAGCTCGAGATGAATCTAAGAAGGAGCAAATGTCTATGGTTTTGAGATTTGTAGATGGAGACGGTTCTTTACAAGAACGTTTTTTTGAACTTGTTCATGTCTCTGATACTAAATCATTGACTTTGAAACATGCTTTATATTCTGTACTATCTCATCACAACTTGGATATTCAGAACATTCGAGGTCAAGGGTATGATGGTGCATCTAATATGCAAGGTGAGTTTAATTGATTGCAATCTTTGATTTTGAATGATTGTCCATATGCTTACTATGTTCATTGTTTTGCACATCGCTTGCAATTGGCATTCGTGGCATCATCAAAAGAAGTAGTCTTCATAAATCAATTCTTTGTTAAATTGGTTTCTATTGTCAATATTGTTGATGCTTCATGTAAGCGACATGATGAATTGCAAGCAGCTCAAGCTAGTGACATGGCCTACATGATTTCCATAAGTGACCTTGAGATTGGAAAGGGGCTGAATCAAATTGGCACTTTACGAAGGGCAGGAGATACTCGTTGGAGTTCTCATTTCAGATCTATTTATAGCTTGATAAAGTTATTCAATGCAACTTATCAAGTTTTACTTACCATTATTGATGATAAATCTGCAAAGATGCAGATTTAACTTATGAGACATTGATTTCATTTGAATTTGTTTTCACATTGCATCTTATGAAATCAATCATGGAACACACTGATCTTCTTTGTCAAGTTTTGCAGCGTCAGACTCAAGATATTGTAAATGTCATGCAACTTGTTTCATCAACTAAAGCACTTCTTCAAAAATTCGGAGATGATAAGTGGAATTGTTTACTTGTTGAAGTGAAATCTTTCTGTGAAGTAAGAAACATAGATGTCCCAAATATGAGTGCTAGATATGTTGCTAGAAAAGGTCGAGCTCGTCATCTAGAAGATGATATCACAGTTGAGCAACATCATCAAAAAAAAAAGTATGAAGCAATAGATTCTCAGCTCCAAGAATTAAATTCTCAATTTAGTGAGCAAGCTATGGAGTTGCTTATTCTTAGCTTTGCTCTAAATCCTCAAGATTGTTCAACCTCATTCAGAATTGATGATATTTGTTTGTTGGTAGACAAGTTTTATCCGCAAGACTTTTCATAGTTTGATAAGTTGCAATTCATAATTCAACTTCAACATTACGAGTACAATGTTGTTCTTCTTCCAGAGTACAAAAGTTTGTCAACTATTTTAGAACTCTGTCAATGGTTGATAAGAACCAAAAGATCTGAAACATATCATCTTGTTTATAGAGTGATTACTCTTGGGCTCACTCTTCCGGTTTCTACAGCAACAACAGAAAGGTCATTCTCTGCCATGAATATAGTGAAAACTAGACTTTGAAATAAAATGGATGATTGGTTTCTTGAAGACTTTTGATTGTGTACATCAAAAAGGAAATTGCCAAGAATATTAGTACAACTATACTTATGGAAGACTTTCGCGACTTGAAAGAACGTCGAGTTCCACTTTAATTGATGAAGGTAGTGTTTTTTGGACTTTTTTCATTTGTGTTGTAGTTATTTATTAAGTTTTGTTCTTGTTATATATTGACTTGTTATTTCTCATATCAGGATCAGCGTCTATTTTTTTGGAGTTGTCTGCACGGCTAAGACTGCAGGAGTTGAGCAAATTTTGTTAGTAAGCTTTCTTTAATTGCCTTGAAATAACTTCTATTCTGGTTTAATGCTTGCCTTTTGTTTGTCAAAACTGCATTGCTATTCTTCTTGATTTTTGCTGGTCTTTTGTTTGGACTTTGTTGTTCTATACTTTTTGCCAATCAAGAATGGATCACATATACCCCAAATAAAGGCTGAATAAATATGAAGCTAATTTTATGAATTTCTACTGCGCAATGAAATTGATTGGCAAGCAGTAAGATGAGTTGAAGCTGCGATGCTGATTAATCTGGTATGATTGAATAGAGAGTCAACTTATGGATCCTTGGTTCGATCGTTAATGCATCTTGATTCTAGTTTATTTTAATTCTTGAAAGAGTGAACTTATGGTCTGTGATTATTGATGGTCTTGATGGTTTGTCATATGTAAGTACTTGTTGATTATTTCTCAATCCAGCTTTGCCACTTTGGTAAATAGCACTAAAAAGAATTGGATAAATGTCTATCTTGCCCCAACTAATAATTTAACAACATTAATCTCACTACAAGAACTTTACGAATTATAGACATAATTTTTTGTCAGTAATCCTAAAAATCCATCGATAATATTGATTACCGATCGAAAATTTTCATCGTTAAAACCGTCATAGGTAATCTAAACACCGATGGAAAAAATTGTTGGTAATTACCGACGGATTTTTTCGTCGATAATCCGTCGGCCAAGAATTAAAAAAATTAAATTTTGTATCCGTCGACAAAAAATAAAAAATAAATTACGCCTGTAATCCGTCGGAAAAAAATAAAAAATAAATAAATTTCATCGGTAATCTGTCAGCAAAATAAAAATTCTGTAAATAATCCATTAACAAAAGAATGGAAAAAATAAAAAATTTCTTTCATTGCAAGTTTTTCGTTAGTAATAAGTTAAAACTTCATATCCATTTTTGTCATATCCTTCTCATAATAAAATTTTGAAAAAAAATTAAAAATCATTTATAGATATTAACTAAGTCAACATCCACATGTCGTCCAATGGAATGGACTGTACGACGTCCAGTCTTTTGGCCAGACTGGATTCTAGTAAAACCCGCGATCTATCTATTTTTCTATTACTAACATTATATAGCCGTGTAAATCGGGCTATATCCTGGCGAATCCTTGACTTTCCGGCCTACTTGCGAAACTCGGCTTCGTTGTCGGAGTTTATCAACGAAGTTTATCGACCTTCCAATCAACGAAAGCCAATTCCCTTACCACCCTCAGATTTGCTTTTACCCAACTTCCAATCTCTTCCGTCAGGCCTGCTTTTATCTTTCTGAAATGTGTTGTTGCACAGGTAGATTTCGACTGCAAATCATCTCTGAGTTGCAATAATCTGTTGTGTGTTTAAGACCTGTTAGTTTGAGCTTTGATTTTTTGATTATCTGCTTCTTGTAACCATCTAATATGGTTTTACAATTTATAATCTTCCTCTACTATCTCTGTATTCCAAGCTTTCCAGCTGTTTTCAACTTAATCTACTTGGATTCAATTCATCTTGTGTTATCTAATTATCTTTCTCAACCATTTTGGTACAACAACTTAATTGCTCTGCATATTATTGGTGAGTTACTTCTTTATCCTTCTGCTTGTGTGTTTCCCTCGGTATATTCCTTTGTTTTTTTTCCCTCAAAAGCACAAGTACTCTGGTGTGGAAAATTTCTTGATACTTGTTGTCACTCCCACACTTATGGCTATTATTTACCCTTGACCCCGAGAAACAATGCTTATGCTGATTGGAAAGACAATGAGATGTTGACTTATTTTTATTCACTCCAAACATGAGCTATGTTGTTTACTGCATATACCCATAGTTATTACTTAGTATGCTATGCTGCAATGTGTTTTTTTTTCCCAATGTTGTTAGATTTTTCCATTGACAGATACATTTTCTCATATTGATAGGTGAGCAATTTTTATTGTTGCTTTATGTGCACATTTACTAGTATACGCTTCGTAGATTGTTTCGTTTCCGAAGGACAAACTTTCGTTCTCAATTGGACAGAACCGTTAAAAGCTCCTCTATCGAAAGGGTTAAGCAATTTCTAACCATTAAATTTGGTCGGTGTACACTTTTTTTAATGTCAAATTTTACAACTACAAACACTGTATATTGTTTTGTTGCCAAAAGATAAACTTTTGTTCCCAAGTGGACAAAACCATTAAAACATGCTCCATGGACAGAGTTAAGAAATTATGAACCATCAAAGTTGATAGCTGTGCACCTTTTATTGTTGTTTTATATCCAAATTTTCTAGTATTCGCTTCGTAGATTATTTCGTTGTCAAAAGTACAACTTTCGTTCTCTATATGACAAAACTGTTAAAAGCACCTCTATCGAGAGAGTTGAGCAATTTTGAAACATCAAAGTTAACGTCTACACATTTTATTGTTCTTTTATGTCAAATTTTACCAGTATAGACTTCATAGAATGCTTCGTTGCCAAAAGACCAACTTTCATTCCCAAATGCACAAAATTGTTAAAAGCTCCTCCATGTAGAGAGTTGAGAAATTCGGAACCATCAAATTGATAGGTGTGCACTTTATATTGTTGATTTATGTTCAAATTTACTAGCATAAGCTTCAAAGATCATTTCATTGTCAAAAATACCGACTTTCAATCTTAAATGGATAAAAACATTAAAAGCTCCTTTATCGAGAAAATTGAACAATTTCAAACCATCAAATTTTGTCGGTGTATGTTTTTTATTGTTATTTTATGTCAAATTTTACAAGTGTACAATTCATAGATCGTTTCGATACCAAAAGACCAATTTTCTATCTCAAATCAACGAAACCATTAGAAGCTCCTCCATGGAGATACTTGAGTAATTTCTAGACAACAAATTTGATAAGTCTGCACTTTTTGTGGCTTCTTTATGCCCAAATTGTCTAGTATTTGCTTCGTACATTATTTCATTGTCAAAACAACAACTTTCATTCTCAATTAGACAAATCCATTAAATGCACCTCTATCGAGAGAGTTGAGCAATTCCGAACCATCAAGTTGATAGGTGTGCACTTTTTATTGTTGTTTTATAACCAAATTATTAAGTATTCACTTCATAGATTATTTCGTTGTCAAAGGAACAACTCTCTTTCTCAATTGCACATAGCCGTTAAAAGTTTCTCTATCAAGAGAGTTGAGCAATTTCGAACCATCAAAGTTGGTCGGTGTACACTTTTTATTGTTCTTTTATATCAAATTTTACGAGTATAGACTTCGTAAATTGTTTCGTTGCCAAATGACCTACTTTTGTTCCCAAATGGCCAAAACCGCTAAAAGCTCCTTCATGGAGAGAGTTGAGCAATCCCGAACCATCAAAGTTGATAGGTGTCCACTTTTTATTGTTGATTTATGTGCAAATTTACTAGTATACGCTTTTTAGATCGTTTCGTTGCCAAAAAGACCAACTTTCGATCTCAAATTGAGAAAACCGTTAAAAACTCCTTTATCGAGAGAATTGAGCAATTTCAAACCATCAAAGTTTTTCGATGTATATTTTTTATTGTGATTTTATGTCAAATTTTACAAATATACGATTCGTACATAATTTTGATGCTAAAGCACCAACTGTCTATCTCACATGGAAAAAATCGTTAGAAGCTCCTCTTTGGAGAGAGTTGAGTAATTCCGAACCATCAAATTTGATAGGTGTGTACTTTTTATTGTTGTTTTATGTCCAAATTGCCTAGCATTAGCTTTGTAGATTATTTCGTTGTGAAATAAACACTTTTCATTTTCAATTGGACAAAATCGTTAAATGCACCTCTGTCGAGAGAGTTGAGAAATTTCGAACCATCAAAGTTGATAAGTGTGCACTTTTTATTGTTGTTTTATGTCCAAATTATCTAGTATTCATTCGTAGAATATTTTGTTGCCAAAGGAACAACTATCGTTCTCAATTGGACAAAGCCGTTAAAAGTTCCTCTATCGAGAGAGTTGAGCAATTTTGAACCATAAAAGTTGGTCGGTGCTCAATTTTTTTTCTTTTATTTCAAATTTTACGAGTATAGACTCCGTAGATTATTTCGTTGCCAAAAGACGAACTTTCTTTTCCAAATGGACAAAATTGTTAGAAGTTCCTCGGAGAGAGTTGAGCAATAACGAACCATCAAAGTTGATAGGTGTTGTGAGATCCTGACCCAAAAATATCATGTTTGGCTAAATTTTAAGTAATAAATTATTGAAAAATGGGTTCGAAGTGATAACGGACCATTGGAAGTGTATGAGGCCTAAATGATAGTTTTTGAACTAGGTTCGGTAAATCGGTCATAACTTTTAGCACAAATGTCTGTTTCGGGCCCATAATATATCAAATCGAAGCTAAGAACGAGACGGAGCTAAAACAAAAAGTAAGGCCACACGCCTAGGAGGGCGCCTAGCCTTGTCAGATGACAGAAGGATGAAGCTGATCTTTTATTACCTAAAAGGAGCAGCACATGACTGGTGGGATTCACTAGACCAGAGGAAGAATGACTTGACTTGGACTTCATTTGAGATGTTGTTCATGCAACGATTCGTGCAAGAGAGTTTCCAATCTGACAAGGCTAGGCAGTATATGGAGTTAGTGCAGACTCCTGATATGACGGTGACACAATATACCAAGAGGTATGAAGAACTCTATAGGTTTGGCAAAAAGTTTGCTCTGGATGATTGGAGCAAGACAGAGAGATACCGAGATGGGATGATTCCTACTATTGGGAAGTTGATGATACCTTTAGGGGTGATGCCATATGACAAGGCAGTGGACATGGCTCTTAAGATAGAGTGGGGAGAGCGCAACTCCCGTCAGTACTGGGACATTCAGAAGGGTCGAAAGACCCCAGCTTCTAGTGGAGGAAGCAGTAGTAGTCAGAAGAGGCAGAGGATAGAACCTCAGACTCAGGGAGGCCAGAGAGGTGGTAGAGACAAAGGACAGAGGCCACGTGGTGGCAGATTTGCATGTTACAAGTGCGGAAAGGAAGGGCACAAGAAAGATCAGTGTCCGGTGAAGGGGATTGTGTGCTTTGGGTGTGGTGTGGCTGGCCATAAGGGGTATGAATGTCCTCAGGGTGGCAGAACTTCAGATCAATATCATACACCCGGAATACCATCTTCTGCAGTTGCACCAGCTCTTCCCTCCACTGTTCCATCAGGGGGGAGAGGACGAGGCGGACCTAGGCAGACATCGCAGCTACAACCGACTCAGACACAGACTCGGGCATTTGCATTGGGACATCAGGAGACTCCTGAACATCCCAACTTCATTGGAGGTACTTTCCTTATTTCAAACTGCTGGGCTAGGGTGTTGTTTGATTCGGGAGCTACAACTTCATTCATTACTAGTGCCCTGGCACATTCCCTAGGGTTGGAAATTTCGCCGATAAGGCGTATGTTTACAGTGTCTTCACCATTTGGGTATTTTACTCCTTTAGAAGGGGTAGCATTTGGGTGTGAGTGTCGATTTGGGGAAGTGGTCTTGAAGGCTGATTTTTATGCGATGGACTTCAAGGATTTCGATGTAATCCTTGGAGTGGATTGGTTGACAAAGCACCATGGGTTGCTAGATTTTTGGGAGAGGAAAATTACTCTTAGAATACCTGAGGGTGGGGTGATACGGTTGAAGGGATCGAAGGGGATTCCTTGTCCTCATTTCTTAGAAAATCCTTTATACCAGGATTGTGGGATGGCGAGTTTGGTGACATCAGCACCTAGGGGTGATTTCACAACACCGATTCAGGTGGTGGAAGAGTTTATGGATGTGTTTCCGGAAGAGTTACCTGGACTGTCTCCAAAGAGAGAAATAGATTTTGCCATCGAGTTGCATCCGAACGTGAAACCAATTTCGATTTCTCCTTATCGGATGGCTCCAGCAGAGTTGAAAGAATTGATGATGCAACTAGAAGAGTTGCAAGATTTGGGGTTTGTAAAGAAGAAAGATGGGTCGTTGAGAATGTGTATCGACTATCGGCAGCTGAATAGAGCTACAGTGAAGAATAAATATCCGTTACCACGGATCAATGATTTATTTGATCAGTTGAGAGGTGCCAAACATTTCTCCAAGATTGACTTGAGGTCAGGCTATCATCAATTGCGAATAAGGGATGAAGATATTCAGAAAACAGCGTTTAGGACTCGATATGGGCATTATGAGTTCTTGGTAATGCCATTTGGGTTGACTAATGCCCCAGCGGTATTCATGGATTTGATGCAGCGGGTTCTTAAACCGTTTTTGGATAAGTTTGTAGTGGTATTTATAGATGATATCTTGATTTACTCTACAACGGAGGAAGAGCATAGTGAACACTTAAGAGTGGTTCTGTCAACTCTGAGAGAGAATCAGCTGTATGCTAAACTTAGTAAATGTGAGTTTTGGGCCACAAAAGTGAAATTTCTGGGTCATGTTATTACACAGGAGGGCATAGCAGTTGATTATTCTAAGGTTGAATCGGTTTTGAATTGGGTGAGACCGAAGAATGTGACGGAGATAAGAAGTTTCCTAGGGTTGGCAGGCTACTACCGAAGGTTCATTGAGGACTTTTCTAGAGTGGCTGCACCCATGACACAATTGACTAAGAAAGGTACACCGTTTGTTTGGACAGACGAGTGTGAGGCCGCATTTGAAGAGTTGAAGAAAAGGTTGACAACTCCTCCTGTATTGGTGGTGCCGGAGAGAGATGTAGGCTACCGGGTGTATTGTGATGCATCTGGAGTGGGATTGGGATGTGTGTTGATGCAATGTGGGAGAGTTGTGGAGTATGGCTCTAGATTGCTGAAGCCACATGAGAGGAATTATCCAGTTCATGACTTAGAACTTGCAGCAGTAGTATTTGCTTTGAAGCAATGGCAGTATTATCTCTATGGAGAGAGATTTGAGGTCTTTTCAGATCAAAAAAGCCTCAAGTACTTATTCACTCAAAAGGAGTTGAACTTGCGAAAAAGGCGGTGGATGGAATACTTGGAGGATTTCGACTTTAATTTACAATACCATCCCGGTAAAGCAAATGTAGTGGCGGATGCGTTGAGTCGGAAACTTGGGTTGGCTAGTTTGGCATTGCACGAATGGGAGATTGTTGAGACAATCAACCAATTTGGGTTGGAATTAAGGAGTGAGGAAGAAAAGGTATACTTGGGTTGTATAACTTCGAGACCACAGATGGTTCAGAAGGTTATGGATGCACAGAACGGCGATCCCTCTTTTGATGTGATGGATGAGAGTTCAGGATGGGTTCGTGGGATTGACGGTGGAGTGAGATATGTTGGGAGGTTGATAGTTCCCGATGATAAGGAACTACGGCTAGAGATCTTGAAGGAGGCACACCATTCATGGTTTGCCATGCATCCTGGGATTACAAAAATGTATCAAGATTTAAAAAGAAACTTTTGGTGGAAGGGGATGAAAGCCGATGTGGCCAGGTATGTGGCGAGGTGTCTGACTTGCCAACAGGTGAAAGGTGAACATCAAAAGCCGGCGGGGTTGTTACAACCACTACCGGTAGCGCAATGGAAATGGGAGATGATCACTATGGACTTTGTGACAGGGCTTCCAATGACTCAGAAGAAATATGACACGGTGTGGGTGATAGTGGATCGATTGACCAAGTCGGCACACTTTCTACCAATGAACAAGACAGATTCATTGGAATCCTTGAGTAGCTATTATGTGAGAGAGATTGTGAAGTTGCATGGAGTGCCATTATCTATCATGTCAGACCGAGATCCACGGTTCACTGATAGATTCTGGAGCAGTTTGCAAGAAGCTTTGGGTACGAAGTTAGATTTTAGTACGGCATACCATCCTCAGAGTGATGGGCAGAGTGAGAGAACTATCCAGATTCTGGAGGACATGCTTAGAGCATGTGTGGTGGACTTCGGAAAGAGCTGGGATCGATACATATATTTGGCGGAGTTTGTGTATAACAACTCATTCCAAAGTAGTATCGGTATGGCTCCGTTTGAGGCACTTTATGGGAGACCTTGCAGATCACCATTGTGTTGGGCTGAGGTCGGGGAAAAAGTGATTTTGGGACCGGAATTGGTCAAAGAGGCTCAAGAACGAGTTGAAGAGATTATGAGGCGGCTTGTCACCGCACAGAGTTGTCAAAAGTCTTATGCTGATAATAGAAGAAGACCGTTGGAGTTTGCGGTGGGAGACAAGGTATTTCTCAAAGTTAGTCCGAGACGTGGTGTTCAACGGTATAGTAAACAGGGAAAGTTGGCACCAAGGTTTGTGGGGCCGTTTGAGATTCTAGAAATGGTGGGACCGGTAGCATATCGGTTGGCTTTGCCACCTAAGCTAGAAAGGGTTCATAATGTATTTCATGTCTCTATGCTCCGGAAGTATGAGCCGGACCCTACACATGTATTGGATTGGACCACCTTGGAGGTTGAAGAAGATGGGAGCTATACTCTTCAACCGGTTAAAATCTTGGACCGTCAAAATAAGGTCCCGAGAAGGAGTATAATTCCTTTGGTGAAGGTGATGTGGATGTACCATGGCATGGAAGAAGCAACTTGGGAGTTGGAGTCTCGTATGATGGACAAGTACCCGGCTTTGTTCGAAAATCCAGGTACATAACTAAATTTCGGGACGAAATTTGTTTAAGGGGGAAGGGATGTGAGATCCTGACCCAAAAATATTATGTTTGGTTAAATTTTAAGTAATAAATTATTGAAAAATGGGTTCGAAGTGATAACGGACCATTGGAAGTGTATGAGAACTAAATGATAGTTTTTGAACTAGGTTCGGTAAATCGGTCATAACTTTTAGCACAGATGTCTGTTTCGGGCCCATAATATATCAAATCGAAGCTAAGAACGAGACGGAGCTAAAATAAAAAGTAAGGCCACACGCCTAGGAGGGCGCCTAGGCGTGCGCCTAGGCGGTCACCTAGGCGTGTAAAAAAGTTGCACGGGACAGTGAGTTCAAATTTAAAATCAAGGTCAATGCGCCTAGGCGCAAATTCTGAACGCCTAGGCGCTCCCCGAGCTGTTAAAAGCCAGTGCGCGACCAGAAATGGTATTCTCTTCGTGAGACTTGATTCGAGTGAGAGAGAGAGAGAAAATCAAAGAGAGAAAGTGTGGTTTTGAGAGATTATTGAAGATTTGGAGCTTGGGTTGAAGATTCAAGCAACATTCCAAAGGATTTTAAGATCAAAGGTGAGTTTTTCCATGTTTCAAAATTCTAGGTTTTCGTTAGATCTAGCATGATTCGTGAAGAGTTAAGTTTTGGGGTTTATATATGTTGATTCTAGGGTTATTTATGATTGTTTTATTAGGTTTGATCATTGGTTTAGGTTGAGTTTTGAATTGGGTAGAGTTTTGAGGATTTGGTGAAATCCTAGAGAGAGAAGGTATGTCTCTCTTGATTTATGATTAAATTCATGTTTTTATGGTATATGGATGTTATTGATACCAGAATATGGGATTGGTTGATTGAAATGGATAGGTTGAGAGAGAAGCTCGAAACCCTAGTTTTGGGAATTTGAGTTGGTAAGCTTTTGCTTGGGAATTGAGGTAGGGATTTTTACCCCATTTTCTATCGTATTGTTCTTCTCTAAAGAGCGGTTGAAATTCTTCATTGGTCTTTATTATTTGTGTTCTTGCCTAAATTGTTTCTTAGGAAGAACGAACCTTGTTGTTGGTTATTGACGAATTTGCATACCCTTTGAATGCTTAATCATCTATTGGGCATGATAAACCTCGTTCATGCATCATGTAGTTATGTATATATATATAGGATTGTTATATATACGAGCTTCTTTTGCATGACATTATTGGACATGAATATTAGATGCATAGGGTCTACGAGTATGGACTCATAGTATCCTTAGGTTATACCATTGTGATGATGTTGGATACCGAATGGGCACATTGTTGCCAGAATTGGGATTTCCATGGTGTAGGTGCACCTATAGTCATTCCGGGGCAAAGTGCAAGGGTTCCGATGATTTTCCGGAATATTCGTTGACTAGTGCCAGGCGCTGTAGGTTGTAGCCCGAGGTTGTACATTGTTGTGACATTTTAGGATGTCATGTTGCTGCATTGAGCTTATTTCAATATTCAGCCTTATGTTCTTATGATTCATTTTGTTTTCCCTACTGAGCCTCCTGCTCACCCTATTACTTTTCTGTATCCTTCAGGTGAGACTGGTGCTGAGAACCAGGCTGCGGATCAGTAGGAGGCGGCGTGACATGGAAGGCCACCCTAGGAGCACTAGGATATGTTTTTTGTTTTTTGAGAACCTTGGTTATGAATTAAGTACATGTAGTACTTTTATTGGTTGACTATTATGTTGCTTAAATACCTTTTCGGTATGTTTGATGGATGGTCGGGAGGTATGCCGTGTGATCGGGATTCCCGTACCTGGATATAGGACCTTGGGTCCGGATTGATAGACTTTGATAGTCTTTGATGATATTATTGATATGAATATGTTATGCTTATTGATTGCATGTGATTAGGAGGCCTGAGGCCCTGCCTAGTGTGTGAATGTGGATAGATGGCCAGAGGCCCTGTTAGGCTGCGGAACTTCTCTGATTATCATTGATTATTGTTTCGTGTTAAATGAGATGTGACTCCAGGTTGGCACCCTCCGATATATGGGGAGGTGCTGTCGGATTTCTGTTAGAATCCGGGGTTAGGTTGGCGTGTGGTGAGGTCCTTAGTGACGGAGCACACGCCTAAAGTGGTGCTCCCGGCTCAGTGCTTGGAAATTTAGAACCATCATGTTGGGTTAGTGTACCATTTTTATTGTTATTTTATGTCAAATCTTACGAGTATAGGCTCCGTAGATTGTTTTGTTGTTAAAAGGACCATCTTTTGTTCCAAAATGGACAAAATCGTCAAAAGCTCCTCCATGGAGAGTTGAGCAATTCCGAACATCAATGTTGTTGGTGTACACCTTATATTGTTTTTTATGTCCATGTTTACTAGAATACGCTTCTTATATTGTTTTGGTGGCAAAATACCATTTTTCGTTCTCAATTTGAAAAAGGTTTAAAAGCTTCTCTATCAAGAGAATTGAGCTATTTCGAGCGATCAAAATGGGTCTTTGTACACTTTTTATTGTTATTCTATGTCAAATTTTAAGAGTAGAGGTTTCATAGATTTTTTCGTTGCCAAAAGATCGACTTTCATTCCCAAAAGGACAAGACTGACCGCTAAAACCTCCTACATGGAGAGAGTTGAGCAATTCCGAACCATCAAAGTTGATAGGTGCGAACTTTTTATTATTGCTTTATGTCCAAATTATCAAGTATTGGCTTCGTAGATTATTTCGTTATCAAAAGAACAATTTTTGTTTTCAATTGGACAAAATCATTAAAAGCAGCTCTATCGAGAGAGTTGAGCAATTTTGAAAAACCAAAGTTGGACGGTGTGCACTTTTTATTATTCTTTTATGTCAAATTTTCAATTATAGACTCCGTAGATTGTTTCATTGCCAAAAGACCAACTCTAATTCTCAAAAGGAAAAAATCGATAAAAACTCATCCAGGGAGAGAGTTGACCAATTTCTAAACCATCAAAGTTGATAGGTGTGCACTTTTTATTGATGATTTATGTGCAAATTTACTAGTATACGCTTCGTAGATCGTTTCGTTGCCAAAAATACCAACTTTCGATCTCAAATGGACAAAACCCTGAAAAGCTCCTTTATCGAGAGAATTGAGCAATTTCAAATCATAAAAGTTGTTCGGTGTATTCTTTTTATTATTTTACATTAAATTTTACATGTATAGGATCCGTAGATTGTTTCGATGCAAATTACTAACTTTCTATCTCAAATGGACAAAACCGTTAGAATCCCCTCCGTGGAGAGATTTAAATAATTCTGAACCATCAAATTTGATAGGTGTGTTATGTCGTTAGTAACAATTTAAAATATACTTACAAATGTACAATTAATATATAGTGAACAAGTAAGAGTCGATCCCACAAGCAGTGATGCTAATAGATATACAATCTAACACTTGAATATAATTGATACAATTATAAAAGGGGGAAAAGGGAGGGAGGGTTAAATCTTGTAATAGATAAAAATTAAGACAAAGAAATTGACGTTGAGAACAAGAATAAGAATTGATATTAATGAAAACAATATCTAAGACTCACTATCCACCACAAAACATTCAAACAATTTATAAGAAATAATAGACTAACAATTTTAACAAGCATATGATGACAACATTCACAACAAGGTCATTGCCAAACTCAAGTTGTATGATTCTCTCTTGATTGCATGTAAAGTGTATGGCGTCTACCTCATTACGTGTGTTCTTAATCGAAATCTAGCATGGCGTCTGCATCAATCAACAATCAAGAATCCAATAAGAGCAAAGAGAATATGAATGTCACAAGAATCCTAATACATGGTATTTGTACTTAGGTATTCAAGAATTGATTTTTCATAATTCATTTTCAACTGAATTATATCTTGCAAGAAATAACATATTCAACAAGGCAATTGACCATGTTCTACAACAATTAATTCTAATACATGTTTCAAAGTTAGCTACTCAAAGAAACACAATACTAGAACTCACATAATATGGAAAAATCAAAATCATCATGCTTGTAGAAATTAAAATCCACACAACTTATAAAATTGAAAGCATGCTTAGGGCTTCAAGACAAGCCCTAACTAACAAGAGTTTAGTTATACATAACCAAATAAAACATGAAACATAAAAACATAATTACAAACACAAGCCTTGTTTTCTTCTTTTCCTTCTCCTCTTTTTGCTTCCACTCCTTCTCCTAGCTCTTTCTCCTAGCTACTTCTCCTTCTATTTATAGAGAAAATGAGCACATAGTGGAGGAGTTAGTGCCATCTTTTGGTGGTGGATTGTTCATCAAATTCATGTGGTGGATTGTCCACTCTTTGAATGGAAATGGTTTCATCAATGACATCAACTTCCAATTATACACTAATCTTGTAACTGTATTATGGGCCTAAACGAAGCCTATTATGAACTCAAACCCTTCATCAATATTGTAGATACAAATGTTTATATAATTATGGGATTTTTAATCACTCAATTGGCACATCAGAAGCTCAAGTTATGGGCTTCTAAAGGTCTGGTCTACAAACAGAAATTCTGCTTCGGATATAACTTCCAAACTTGACTTCGAGGCAACCTTTAGAGGCCCAAACGAACTCCGATTTTTGTGAACCAGCACTTCCTGCAAATCTTGAAGTGTCCTCTAAAATTATGATGAAGATCAAATCTCATTCGGATAGCTCGTACTACCTCTTAACCTGCAAAACATTCAAGAAGATCTTAAGTACCATAATCTTGAAAATTCAGCTTTTAAGCACAATTTCTTGGCATTGCTTTGGTAGTATTTTATCACTTTAAGAATGTATATTGTGACACTTATCAAGGTGTGTGATTTTTATTGTTGCTTTATGTCCAAATTGTCTAGTATTCACTTCGTATATTATTTCGTTGTCAAAAGAACAACTTTCATTCGTAATTGGACAAAAGCGTTAAAAGCACCTCTATCGAGAGAGTTAAGCAATTTCGAACCATCAAAGCTGATAGGTGTGCACTTTTTATTGTTGCTTTATGTCCAAATTTTCTGGTATTCGCATCGCAAATTATTTCATTGTCAAAAGCATAAATTTCGTTCTTTATATGAAAGAACTAGTGAAAGCATATCTATCAAGAGAGTTGGGGAATTTCGAACCATCAAAGTTGGTCGGTCTACACTTTTTATTGTTCTTTTATGTCAAATTTTACTAGTATAGACTCCACAGATTGTTTCGTTGACAAAAGACCCACTTTCGCTCCCAAATGGACAAAACCGTTAAAAGCTCCTCCATGGAGAGAGTTGAGCAATTCCGAACCATTGAAGTTGATTTTTGTGAACTTTTTATTGTTGATTTATGTGCAAATTTACTAGTATACACTTCATAAATTGTTTCGCTGTCAAAAAGACCAAATTTTGATCTCAAATGGGAAAAACAGTTAAAAGCTACTTTATCAAGAGAATTGAGCAATTTCAAACCGTCAAAGTTGGTTGTTGTTTACTCTTTATTGTTATTTTATGTCAAATTTTACATGTATAGGATACATAGATTGTTTCGATGCCAAAAGACCAAATTTTTATCTCAAATGGAAAAAACCGTTAGAAGCTCCTCCGTGGAGAGAGTTGAGCAATTTCGAACCATCAAGTTGATAGGTGTGCACTTTTTATTGTTGATTTATGTGGAAATTTACTAGTATATGCTTCGTAGATCGTTTCATTACCAAAATGAGCAACTTTTGAGCTAAAATGGACAAAAAAGTTAGAAGCTCCTTTATCGAGAGAATTGAGCATTTTCAAACCATCAAAGTTGATCGGTGTATGCATTTTATTATTAATTTATGTCAAATTTTAAATGTATAGGATCCGTAGATTGTTTCGATACCAAAACACCAACTTTTTATCGCAAATGGACAAAACCGTTAAAAGCCTCTCCATGGAGAGATTTGAGTAATTTCGAACTATCAAATTTGTTAGGTATGCACTTTTTATTGTTGGTTTATGTCCTAATTTTCTAGTATTCGCTTTGTAGATTATGTCGTTGTCCAAAGAACAACTTTCATTTATAATTGGACAAAAGCATTAAAAACACCTTTTATTGCTGCTTTATGTCCAAATTATCTAGTATTCGCTTTGTAGATTATTTCATTGTCAAAAGAACAACTTTCGTTCTCAATTGGACAAAACTATTAAAAGCTCCTCTATTGAGAGACTTGAGCAATTTTGAACCATCAAAGTTGGTCGGTGTACACTTTCTTTTATATCAAATTTTACAAGTATAGACTCCGTAGATTATTTCGTTGCCAAAATACCAATTTTCATTCCCAAATGGAAAAAATCGTTAGAAGTTCCTAGCTGGAGAGAGTTGAGCAATTTTTCGAACCGTCAAAATTGATAGGTGTGCACTTTTTACTGTTTCTTTATGTCCAAATTTTCTAGTATTCGATTCGTAGATTATTTCGTTGTCAAAAGAATAACTTTCGTTCTCAATATGACAAAACCATTAAAAAGCACCTATATCGAGAGAATTGAGCAATTTCGAACAATCAAGGTTGGTCAGTGTACCATTTTTATTGTTATTTTTTGTTAAATTTTACGTGTATAAGCTACGTAGATTGTTTCGTTATTAAAAACACCATCTTTTGTTCCAAAATGGTCAAAATCGTAAAAAGCTCCTTCAGGGAGAGTTGAGCAATTCCAAACCATAAAAGTTGATAGGTGTACACCTCTATTTTTTTTTTATGTCCATGTTTACTATAATACACTTCTTATATTGTTTTGCTGTCAAAACACCATTTTTCGTTCTCAATTGGAAAAAGGTTTAAAAGCTCCTCTATCAAGAGAGTTGAGCTATTTTGAACAATCAAAATGGTTCTTTGTACACTTTTTATTGTTATTTGATGTCAAATTTTACGAGTATAGCTTCCATAGATTTCTTTCGTTGCCAAAAGATTGATTTCGTTCCCAAAAGGACAAAACTGCTAAAAGCTTCTCCACGGAAGTAGTTGAGCAATTCTGAACCATCAAAGTTGATAGGTGTGCAATTTTTATTGTTGCTTTATATCCAAATTATATAGTATTCGCTACGTAGATTATTTTATTGTCAAAAGAACAACTTTTCTTCTCAATTGGACAACCATTAAAAGCACCTCTATCTAGAGCTTTGAGTAATTCTGAACCATCAAAGTTGATCGCTGTGCACTTTTTAATGTTGTTTTATATCCAAATTTTCTAGTATTCGCTTCGTTGATTATTTCGTTGTCAAAAGCACAACTTTCGTTCTCTATATGACAAAACTGTTAAAAGCACCTCTGTCGGGAGAGTTGAACAATTTTGAACCATCAAAGTTGTTCAATCTACACATTTTATTGTTCTTTTATGTCAAATTTTACTAGTATAGACTCCACAGATTGTTTCGTTCCCAAATGTACAAAATCGTTAAAAGCTCTTCCATGTAAAGAGTTGAGCAATTTGGAACCATCAAATTGATAGGTGTGCACTTTATATTGTTGATTTATGTTCAAATTTAATAGCATAAACTTTGTAGATCGTTTCATTGTCAAAAAGACCAACTTTCAATCTTAAATGGACAAAACCGCTAAAAGCTCCTTTATCGAGAGAATTGAACAATTTCAAACCATCAAAGTTTTTCGGTCTATGCTTTTTATTGTTATTTTATGGCAAACTTTACAAGTATACGATCCGTAGATTGTTTCGATGCCAACAGACCAATTTTCTATCTCAAATCGACAAAAACATTAGAAGCTTCTCTATGGAGATAGTTGAGTAATTCCGAACCATCAAATTTAATAGGTGTTCACTTTTTGTTGTTGCTTTAAGTACAAATTGTCTAGTATTCGCTTCGTAGATTATTTCATTGTCAGAAGAACAACTTTCATTCTCAATTAGACAAAACTGTTAAATGCACCTCTATGCACCTCTATCGAGAGAGTTGAGCAATTTTGAATCTTCAAAGTTGATAGGTGTGCATTTTTTATTGTTGCTTTATGTCCAAATTATCGAGTATTCGCTTCGTAGATTATTTCGTTCTCAAACGAATGACTCTGTTTCTCAATTGGACAAAGCCGTTAAAAGTTCCTAGATCGAGCGAGTTGAGCAATTTCAAACAATCAAAGTTAATTGGTGTCAACTTTTTATTTTTCTTTTATATCAACTTTTACGAGTATAGACTCCATAGATTGTTTCGTTGACAAAAGACCAACTTTCTTTCCCAAATAGACAAAATTCTCAGAAGTTCCACCTTGGAGAGACTTGAGTAATTCCGAACCATCAAAATTTGATAGGCGTGCACTTTTTATTGTTGTTTTATGTCCAAATTGTCTAGTATTCACTTCATAGATTATTTCATTGTCAAAAGAACAACTTTCGTTCTCAATTATACAAAACCATTAAATGCACCTCTATCGAGAGAGTTGAGCAATTCCGAACCGTCAAAGTTGATAGGTGTGCACTTTTTATTGTTGCTTTATGTCCAAATTGTCTAGTATTTGCTTCGTAGATTATTTCATTGTCAAAAGAACAACTTTCGTTCTCAATTGGACAAAACCGTTAAAAGCACCTCTATCGAGAGATTTGAGCAATTTTGAACCATCAAAGTTGGTCGGTGTGGAATTTTTATTGTTGCTTTATGTCTAAATTATCTAGTATTCGCATCGTTGATTATTTTGTTGTCAAAAAAGAACAGCTTTCATTCTCAATTGGACAAAGCCGTTAAAAGCTTCTCTATCGAGAGAGTTGAGCGATTTTGAAGTATCAAAGTTGGTCTGTGCACATTTTTTTATTGTTCTTTTAAATCAAATGTTATGAGTATAGACTCTGTAGATTGTTTCATTGCCAAAAGACAAACTTTTATTCCAAAATGGACGAAACCGTTAAAAGCTTCTCCATGGAGAGAGTTGAGCAATTCCGAACCATTAATGTTAAGAGATGTGCACTTTTTATCGTTGATTTATGTCAAAATTTAGTAGTATACGCTTTGTAGATTATTTCATTGTCAAAAGCACAACTTTATTTCTCGATATGACAAAACTATTCAATACACCTCTATCGAGAGAGTTGAGCGATTTCAAACCATCAAAGTTGGTCATTGTACACTTTTTATTGTTATTTTATGTCAAATTTTAAAAGTATAGGCTTCGTAGATTGTATGATGCCAAAGCACCAACTTTCTATCTCAAATGGACAAAACCATTAGAAGTCCCTCCATGGAGAGAGTTAAGAAATTTCAAACAATCAAACTTGATAGGTGTGCACTTTTTGTTTTTGCTTTATGTTCAAATTATCTAGGATTCGCTTCGTAGATTGTTTCATTATCAAAAGAGCAACTTTCATTCTCAATTGGACAAAATTGTTAAAAACACATCTATCGACTGAATTGAGCAATTTGGAAACATCAAAGTTGGTCGGTGTACACTTTTTTATTATTCTTTATGCCACATTTTTAGTGCAAACTCCAAATCTTGTTTCGATGCCAAAATACCAACTTTCTATCTCAAATGGACAAAACCGTTAGAAGCCCCTCCATAGAGAGATTTGAAGTAATTCTGAACCATCAAAGTTGATAGGTGTGCACTTTTTATTGTTGCTTTATGTCCAAATTTTCTAGTATTCGCATCATAAATTATTTCATTGTCAAAAGCACAACTTTTGTTCTCTATATGACAAAACTAGTAAAAGCATCTCTATCGAGAGAGTTGGGCAATTTCAAACCAAGAAAGTTGTTCCGTCTACATTTTTTATTGTTCTTTTATGTCAAATTTTACTAGTAAATAGACTCCGCAGATTGTTTCGTTGAGAAAAGACCAACTTTTGTTCCCAAATAGACAAAACCGTTAAAAGCTCCTCCATGGAGAGCGTTGAGCAATCCCAAACCATCAAAATTGATAGGTGTGCACTTGTTATTGTTGATTTATGTGCAAATTTGCTAGTATACGCTTCATAGATCGTTTTGTTGCCAAAAAGACCAACTTTCGATCTCAAATCGACAAAAACGATATAAAAGCTCCTTTATCGAGAGAATTGAGCAATTTTAAACCATCAAACTTGGTCGGTGTATGGTTTTTATTATTATTTTATGTAAAATTTTAGATGTATAGGATCCGTAGATTGTTTCGATGCCAAAGGACCAACTTTTTATCTCAAATAGACAAAACCGTTAAATGCACCTCTAGCGAGAGAGTTGAGCAACTCCGAACCGTCAAAGTTGATAGGTGTGCACTTTTTATTGTTGTCTTATGTCCAAATTATCTAGCATTCGTTTCGTAGATTATTTCGTTGTCAAAGGAAGAACTTTCATTCTCAATTGGATAAAGCCGTTAAAAGTTCCTCTATTGACAGAGTTGAGCAATTTCGAACCATCAAAGTTGGTCGGTATACACTTTTTATTGTTCTTTTATATCAAATTTTACGAGTATAGACTTGATAGATTGTTTCGTTGCCAAAAGACCAACTTTCTTTCCCAAATGGACAAAATTGTTACAAGTTCCTCCTTGGAGAGCGTTGAGCAATTCCGAAAAATCAAAGTTGATAGGTGTGCACTTTTTATTGTTGCTTTATGTCCAAATTGTCTAGTATTCGCTTCCAAGAATATTTTCGTTGTCAAAAGAACAACTTTAGTTTATAATTGGACAAAAACGTTAAAAGTACCTCTATCGAGAGAGTTGAGCAATTATGAACCATCAAAGTTGATAGGTGTGCACTTTTTATTGTTTTTTTATCTCCAAATTATCTGGTATTCGCTTCGTGGATTATTTTCTCATCAAAAGAACAACTTTCGTTCTCAATTTGACAACTATTAAAAGCACCTCTATCGAGAGTGTTGGACAATTTTGAAACACCAAGTTTGGTCAGTGTACCATTTTTATTGTAATTTTATGTCAAATTTTACAAATATAGGCTCTGTAGATTGTTTCCTTGTTAAAAAGACCATCTATTGTTCCAAAATGGACAAAATCATAAAAGGGTCCTCCATGGAGAGTTAAGCAATTCCAAACCATTAAAGTTGATAGGTGTACACCATTTATTGTTTGTTATGCCCATGTTTACTAGAATACGCTTCTTATATTGTTTTCGTGGAAAAAAACTAATTTTTGTTCTCAATTGGAAAAAGCTTTAAAAGCTCCTTCACCGACACAGTTGAACTATTTTGAACGATCAAAGTGGATCTTTGTACACGTTTTATTGTTATTATATGTCAAATTTTACTAGTATAGGTTCCATAGATTTTTTTTGTTGCCAAAAGATCGACTTTCGTTCTCAAAATGAGAAAACCTCTAAAAACTCCTCCATGAAGAGAGTTGAGCAATTCTGAACCATCAAACTTGAAAAGTTTGCACTTTTTATTGTTGCATTATGTCCAAATTATCTAGTATTCGCTTTGTAGATTATTTCGTTTTGAAAAGAACAACTTTTGTTCTCATTTGGACAACCATTAAAAGCACCTCTATCGAGTGTGTTGGGAAATTTTGAAACACTAAAGCTGCTTTATGTCAATGTTTACTAGAATACAGTTCTTATATTGTTTTGGTGGAAAAACACCATTTTTCGTTCTCAATTGGAAGAAAGTTTTAAAAGCTCCTCTATCAAGAGAGTTGAGCTATTTAGAATGATCAAAGTGGGTCTTTGTAAACTTTTTATTGTTATTCTATGTCAAATTTTACCAGTATAGACTCCACGCATTGTTTCGTTGACAAAAGACAAACTTTTGTTTCCAAATGGACAAAATCGTTAAAAGCTCCTTTATCGAGAGAATTGAACAATTTCAAACCATCAAAGTTCGTCGGTGTATGCTTTTTATTGTTATTATACGTCAAATTTTACAAGTATATGATCCGTAGATAGTTTCAATGCCAAAGGACCAACTTTCTATCTCAAACGGACAAAACTGTTCGAGGTTCCTCCATGGAGAGAGTTGAGTGATTCTGAACCATCAAACTTGATAAGTGTGCAATTTTTATTGTTGCTTTATGTCCAAATTGTCTAGTATTCGCTTCGTAGATTATTTCATTGTCAAATAAACAACTTTCGTTCTCAATTGGACAAAACCGTTAATTGCAACTCTATCGAGAGAGTTGAGAAATTCCGAATCATCAAAGTTGATAGGTGTGCACTTTTTTATTGTTGTTTTATGTCCAAATTATCTAGTATTCCTTCCTAGATTAGTTCGTTGCCAAAGGAACAACTTTCGTTCTCAATTGGACAAAGCCGTTAGAAGTTCCTCAATCAAGAGAGCAATTTCGAACCATCAAAGTTGGTCAGTGCTCACTTTTTATTGTTCTTTTACATCAAATTTTATGAGTTTAGACTCAGTAGATTGTTTCATTGCCAAAAGACCAACTTTTTTTCCCAAATGGAGAAATTGTTAGAAGTTCCTCCCTAGAGAGAGTTGAGAAATTCCGAACCATCAAAGTTGATAGGTGTGCACTTTTTATTGTTGTTTTATGTCCAAATTTTCTAGTATTTGATTCGTAGATTATTTCATTTTCAAAAGAACAACTTTCCTTCTAAATATGACAAAACCGTTAAAAGACATCTCTATCAAGATAATTGAGCAATTTCGAACCATCAAAGTTCGTCGGTGTATACTTTTTATTTTTGTTTTATGTCAAATTTTACGAGCATAGACTCTATAGATTGTTTCGTTTTGAAGAGACCAACTTTCGTTCTCAATTGGATAAAACCATTAGAAGCTCCTCTATGGAGGAAGTTGGGAAATTTAGAACCATCAAGTTGGGTCGGTGTACCATTTTTATTGTTATTTTATGTCAAATTTTACGAGTATAGGCTTCGTAGATTGTCTCGTTGTTAAAAATACCATCTTTTGTTCCAAAATGGGCATAACCGTAAAAAGCTCTTCCGTACAGAGTTGAGTAATTCCGAACCATCAAAGTTGATAAGTGTACACCTTTTATTGTTTTTTTTTTATCTCCATGGTTACTTAAATATGCTTCCTATATTGTTTTGGTGGAAAAACACCATTTTTGGTTCTCAATTGGAAAAAGGTTTAAAAGATACTCTATCGAGAGAATTGAGCTATTTCGAACGATCAAAGTGCGTCTTTGTACACTTTTTAGTGTTATTATATGTCAAATTTTACGAGTATAGATTCCATTCGTTGCCAAAGGACTGACTTTTGTTTCCAAAAGGACAAAACCGCTAAAAGCTCCTACATGGAGATTGTTGAGCAATTCCAAACCATCAAAATAGATATGTGCGAACTTTTTATTATTGCTTTATGTCCAAATTATCTAATATTCGCTTCATAGATTATTGCGTTATCAAAAGAACAACTTTTGTTCCCAATTGGACAAAACCATTAAAAGCACCTCTATCGAGAGAGTTCAGCAATTTTGAAAAACCAAAGCTGGTCGGTGTTGTGAAAATTATTCGTAAGCGCACGAAATTGCAAACAAGTAATATAGTGATCAAAGACCAAATATCGAATCCTCAAGGACTATTTAATTCAATCAACTATAGACTACTAATTCAATTGCAAACAATACCTGGATAAAAAAATTGAGTTTGAATAATTGCAGAAGGAATTAATAAAAATTAACTAATAGCAATAAGCAAGTAAAACAAGAATCAAGATTAAGAAGCATTAGAGCACATGGTTTCACCATAGCTATCTCAATTGAATCTCAGTTTAATAAATCTTGGACAATTAATCTTGTTATCAGTCGATTTTCCCTAATTTATTTGACACACCTTCTCAGACTATATCAAAACTACTCCTAATCAACAATCATCTCTTTCAAGCATGATTAAAGAAATCAAAGGCGCATTAAAATCAATGGAGAACCATAACAATACTGCATAAATTATGAATCCATGTCTGACATCCAATCAATTTAAGGCATTCAAGATACAATCAATATCCTGTTCTTCCTTTCAGACAAAACAATCATAAATAAATAAATCAAACATTGGCCATATGTTTAAAAGCATTAAGAACCATCTTGAACACATAACAATGAATAAAAGCCAAGAATTTATTAAAACATTGAATTCAATCAAGAACCACAAAAGCAAAGAAGAGAATTACAACCCATCTATGAATGTAAGCGAGAACCGAATCTCTCAATTGTCTTCTTCTTTGTTCCAACGATTTTTCTCCCTCTTCTGTGTGTGTGCTGCTGTCTCCTGTTTTGTGTCCCCTCACATGCACGCTTTTTGCCCTAATATTCTCCACTAAGAGACCTCCTTCATTCTTCTTTTTAATTTGTCCAAAACACCCTCTTTGATGAAGTTGAAATTCCAAAAATACCCTTCTGCTGCTGCTGCAGAATCCGTCCAGCTTTTAATGCCTGAAAAGATGACCATTTTACAGTATTCTAAAGCCAGAATTTGAGAAAGTGTAAAACATAATAGTTGTAGCCCTTCCTCTTATCTTTCCAATGCATCTTAAATCACATTTTTTTGGGCAGTTGAGTGAAATTTAGAAAGATAAATTGAAGGACACTCAAACTGGACTTGAACCTCTGCTGCAGCTAACTTTTTATAGTCACAACTTCTTTATCTGTCGGCTAAAATTAACAAACTTTATATCCACGTAAAGCTTGAGATGTCTAGTTTTCAACGCCTAAAGAATCAATGGAATCGAAGTTTTATAAAAACTGCAGCGGCTGTTTGAGCATCAGCACGTCAAACTCCATATCAGCATAAATACTTGACAGCACTTTCAATTTCCGCTTTTCATTCCCAAATCAGTCCCGGTTCATCCGAAACCTATGAAAACCATTCAAACAACTCATAAGTGGTATATTTAACCATGTTAAAGCGTTGAAACCTCGAACCACACATTAAAATGCAAAGTGGCTGTGCAAAACCCAAAAACTCATTTTTGTAAAGAAGAAGACATTCTTTCTTCTAAAATTCTCATCATGACTTATTCAACCAAAACGACCATACGCACAAGTCATAAATGACTCAAACTAACTACTCAAAGTACGAAATAATTAAAATACACACGAAAATGAAATATGACCTACTAAACCTCCATTTGTGCTTAAAATGACTAAAAACACTCTTAAACTAACTCATGTAGAACAAAAGTAGCACGAATAACTCTATAAATAATAAAGTTATCACACCCCCAAACTTACCATTTTTCTAGTCCTCGAGCAAAACAAAACACAACACAAAGATCAAACTAATGATCAAAGAGCAAGAGCATGTTAGTATTTCAATCTCAATTGATGCCTCAAGGGTTAAGCATCAAGTATAGCTCTAACAAAACTCTAAACATGGAAAATGCTCAAGATTTCAAACCCAAAACCAGCTCCCAACATAGAACCAATCATTGCACATGAACTCCTATCAAATACACTCAACCTACCACAACCCGAATGAGTTTATGCAAACAAGTGGCAAAGTGTAAAAATCTTTAAATAATGAATATTTTTGAACTCCATAGGCTTGCTTTTCACTCTACTCTCCACTAATGTAGGAAAAATGTATCACCAGGATCGTTAGGACTTTATTAAGCTTTTAATGTTGGGTTAAGGCTCGGGTAAGGATAAACTCATTTAAAGTGACTTACCACCATAGATATGTCAACCAAATTAACCACTTACAATAATCAAACTCACTCCCATATGTAAAAACACATGATAACCCCCAACTTGACTCAATGTCACTCAACCACTACAATTCAACGCTCTTTTATTCATGTAAACATCACTTTTCTTTTCTTTTCTTTTTTTTTGGTCACAACCCCCAAACTTAGTTCCTTTTATGAATTTTGGGGTTGTGCTATCTTTTTATTCATTTTTTTTTCTTTTTTCAAAAGCAAACAAACAATATAAGAGCATTTCCAAACACCATTCTTCACACTTCTCTCAATTTTCATACACAAACACCATCACTCATATAACAATAATGATCAATATGCCTTGGTGCAAGGTGCAAGGTGCAAGGTGCAAGGTGCAAAGAGGGAATAAATGAATGGTTGTGGTTATTAATGTGTAGGTGACAAAGAAAATAGGCTTATAGGCTCAAAGGGGTGACTAGGGATATTGTTGCAACCGGTTTTGTGAAAGAATTTTTTTATAAAATAATAGAAGTCGCCACCAATTGAATAGGTGGAATTGGTCACCATGAAAAATATAATTTTGGTCTATGAAAAAAAATCCAGAAAAATGGTAAGTGAGTTTGTTGCGTATGGGGAAGGTGTGAGGTACCCCACAACGCTTGTTTTAAAAACAGTTGTCAACTTAACTTTTATTATCTCATTAAATGACTTTTCCCGAAAATATTAATTGTAGCGTATGTAAAGTGCGATAATTATATAAATTATACAAAAATTATATTAGATGAAAATAATATTTAGAGAAATATAATAGCTATATAGGATAAAATATTATATAGATATATTCAAAATAGAATGAAATAAACTTATAAAATATATATATATATATATACAATAATTTTATAATATATATAAAAACTATATATGTAAGGCGCAATGATTATATAAATTACACGACAAATTATATAGGATAAAAATAATATTTAAATAAATATAATAGCTATATAGGAAAAGTAATTTAAGTAGATATATGGTTATACCAAAATATATATATATATGTATAAATAAAATAATTTTATAATATATATAAAAACTATATTAAAAGTCTTAATATTGAGGTTCATAGGATTTTTCCATCCAATGGCTAAATGTCCCAAGAAACACTCTCACCTCAAGAATCTATCTGAGGGTGCATCCAATGCATTCTCCAAATAGATTCCATTGTAGGCAAAGACTTTTAATATAATCTTTATATAATACATAAGTTTGAAATAAAATAAAATATAATATAAAATTGTAAACAACATAAAGTAAAATAAGGATAAGAATAGAAATAGAAATAAAGCCAAAATGTAAATACAATATAAAAATTAAAATAACATAAAATATTATATAAATACGTAATAATGATATAAAGCTAATAACATAATACTACTACTAATAATAATAATAAGATACAAAATTATAATAAGAACAATACGAATATATATATTTAATAAAAGTCGTAGATAGATAAGTAAAAATTAAAAAAATAAATAAATAAAATAAGAAAATAAAATAACAATAATAATTCTAATAATAATAATAAACCGAAAGTAGAATAAAATAAAATAAATAAATGAACAAATAAATAAAATGAAAAAATAAAATATGTAAAATAATAAGAAAATAAAATAAAAATAAGTAGGATAAATAAAGATAAAAATAAAATAAAGAAAAAATGTTGGGAACCGAGTTTTTTATTGGAAATTATACGATATCAATTATCGCAAATCCCCTAATCCAACACATTAAAATATTTAATCACATAATTAACACATAAATCAAACAACATTAAATCAATTATCCAATTCACATATAAACACGTTTCAAATAACATTCACATATAAATATGTTTCAAATAGCATATTAACAATGTTGAAGAATGATGAATGACATGCAATCTCGGTTCCCCTTTTTTTTATTGGCAATCGACTATTTCAATCATACTATTAAATTAGTATGATTGAAAATTTATAATTAATTGTCTTAATGCAATGAACATACAGAATGTCACATAGAGATTTATTTTCATGCAATTTTCAAATCAAAATGTTAATAAATTCCAAAGCACAAATAATTCATACAATCCATTGGCCCAAACCATTAAATTCAACATACTTACAAAAGTCCAAGTGCTTCACCTAATCCATTTATGGAGCCCAATTATCATCAAATGAATACTCATGTTTAAGTCCAAATAAAAACACCTAAAGCCCCACCACTTAACTCATATCAACCAAGCAATCAACATCAGCATGTCCAACCATTCAAACCAAACAGATAGAAAATTAATCCAGAAGAAAATAAACAAACCAGAAGCAGTCCAGAAGCAACCAAACACAAACAAAACAAAGCTAACATGAAATATGTCTCCCCAAAACTCCACTAATGATCACCCGAACATGAGTAAGATAATACAGAAGCTAAACACGCACACTTTTCTTCCAAAATTCTATCCCAATTTCAAAAGCTAACATCCTAAAGACAATTTCAACCATCCAAGCAGCAAACAAAGTATCATCAAGATTCTCAACATCAAAACCGAAACATGCATATTCATAATCCATTCTCAAAATCAAAACCGAAACATGCATATTCATAATCTTATAACAGTAATAGCAAAATCAGGTTCTTAAAATCATCCATATACCTTCCAAATTAAACGCCCGAACACCAAATTTTCACAGAACAAATGGTGTGTAGAATCAGAGAAGAATACCCAAAGGAAAACCAAAGTACCAAATGCTTAAGCTCAAAAAGGAAACAGAACGTCAAAAGAGTAGAATCCTCAATAATGCAGCCCAGAAAACCAGAAGAAAAGAAGAGGAATTCCCTAGAAGTCCAAACACCGGCAGAAGCGAAAGGCCCAAAATTTTCCCTCAGAAAAAAAACCGATCCGAGAAAGAATCCTCTCCAAATATTGTCAAAAACAGAAGCAGAAAATTTCCAGAAAAATCCCCAGAACCCGAAAGGAAGAAACCAGAAAGCTCCACAAGCAATTCCAGAAAAATCTCCAATCCCAGAAAAACCAAAAGACAGAAAATTTCCCCCACAAAAAAAAAAACTCCCTCCTTGCCTATTGAAATCTCCTATTTATAACCTAATGAAAACCCAAATCAACTCTCCTATGAATCCCTAAATCATCTCCCAATCTTTTCTGGAATTCCTTTTTTCCTTATGAATATTTAAATCACTCGATCTGTTTCCTCAAACGAATCCAGAAATCGTTCCAAAACCGAAACTATTTCCCCAAATAAGTCCTAGAATCCCTAAATCTAAGACTCCAAATCAATCTTTAGTGTGAACCTTCGAGAGCCCCTCCTCTTTCTTTCCTTTTCAGCGAGATTTCCTCCAATATTTCGAACACTGAATCACTTCCCATATGAACACTAGGTAACCTTCCCTTTCTAAAACCCTAATCACCCTTTCTGTTTCCGTTTCTGTCTCTTGTTCCTCTCTATTTCCCTTCTGGTCGCTCTCTTCCTTTCCCTGCTCAAACGCCAACGGCGCTCTTCCTCTGCTCTCCGTCTCTCCGCGTTTCCCTTCTTCTCTTAGGTTTAGGTTAACCTGTTGGGCTGGGCTTGCATTTAATTTCATGAGTTATTGGTGACTTGGGCCGGGCCTTGCCTTAATCTTAACGGGTTTGGTCTCCTCTTCTCACACTTGGGCTCTTTTATTTAGTTGGGTTATGTTCTTCTTGGGCCTTTGTGTTTGAATTAGACTGGGCTGTAATTGAAAACATATATTGGACTATGCATTTTAAATGGGCTGGATTAATTCATTTGAAATTAATGACTTTGTTTATTGAATTAGAAAAACACCCATGAATTATAATGTAATAATGTAAACCTAATTGTGGGCTTAATTTAAACTCTCATGTATTATTCATTTATTTATTTATTTTCTTACATGTGACAGAAGAAAATTTTTATTAATCTTGAGATTCTCCTATGGTTGTGCCCTGGACAAAAATGGGGTACAACAGCTGCCCCCCTTTACGAGACTTTACGCAGTAAGGTATTGTATCCCAATTTTGACAGTATGAAATTAAAACTATTTGACACCGTTCAAAATACGAGCCGTCTTTTCATTTAACCCGTAATCTAATAAGCACATGCTAATTGCATGAGATTTGATCCATGGAATGATTTAATCCGAATTTAAATAGAATTTTAATCCACGAAATATTTTAATCCAAAGGCCAACTCTTAATCGGAAAGCCAATTTAATTCATAACTTTAGTTCAATGGCCAACTCTTAATCAGGAGGCCATTTTAATCCACAACTTTAATCCAAAAGGCCAACTCTTAATCGGAAGGCCACTTTAATCCTCAACTTTAATCCAAATGCGAACTATATCGGAAGGCTAATTTAATCCACAATTTTTTCCAAATGCCAACTCTTAATCGGAAGGCTAATTTAATCAGCATCTTCAATCCAAATGCCAACTCTTTACCGGAAGGCCACTTTAAACCTCAACTTTAATCCAAAGGCCAACTCTTAATCGGGAGGCCGCTTTAATCCTCATAACAAATACCAATGATGAATAGGACTTTAACCCAAAAATAGATAACCTGACATTTATTCAAAAATTTAAAAATCCCTTAATATGAAAAACATTCCAATTTAGAGTCGAAATCATGAAATTGGGTCTATGGAAATCTCAACACAGTTGATGCATATTGTTGGTTTTTTTTTACTTAAATAAAAATTGACAATTGTGAGATCTAATTATATTTTTGATAAGGTGGTTTAATGCTAGGAGTTTTTATGGAACTAGGAGTGTGTTGTGGATATATTTATTAAGTGGTAGAATCCGTTCATAAAATTGAAAAGATCATGCTATTAGTCATATATTGTTTTTCACAAATCTCTACTTGCAAAGTTTGATTGACATAATGCTTGAGATTTGTCTTGATAGGTCAATTGAACAATTCTTTGGGAAACTTGATGCAAGTAATTCAAATGGAAAGGGCTACGTCAAAGGTATTTAAAAAAAAGGAAAGAAAGAAAAGAAATAAGGGTATGTATCTCTTGAAATAAAGGGAGCTACCTAAGCTTGACTGTGAAAGCCGCCATGAATTCAAAGGTTTCACCTATTGAAATAAAGGGGGTAATCTTGTATGTTACTTGCATGTGCATAAAAGTACCAAAAGATTTAGATTTGACAACCTATAGAAAGTCAATCAGTTGTATTATGTTTTATCTTGATCTAACAAGTTTATGAGATTCACACATAGATGCACAAGAACGAATAACATGCACCAAATTTCAAGGATATGATGAGGGAGTAGTAAGTCCATTTCTTGAACGTATCTTTTGGTAACTCTTCATTATCATTGTTTTAATTCCTTTGATTGAGTATCGGAATCTATAAGTTCCATCCTTGAAACCAATTGCTCTTGATTTCCATTCTACTTGGATTCTCTTTCATGTGTTTTAATTCTTTGGGATGGCCTAGTTATGTTTTAAGTGGAAATATTTTTTCGACTATGTAGGTCAAATGAGAAGTAAGCTACAATGTCACATCATTTTCTCAAAAATTATAAGAGCTCATTTTTGACAATTTGTGGGTCAAAAAGGGGGAGATAATATTTTGAGGGGGAGATAACATAATGAAGGGGAGTTTTTATTTGAATATGTGCTCATGATATTATGCTCGATTTTTGATATGTTTGCATATGTGTGATATTGGTTGTTATTTTGATCCCACAATTGTCAAGGGGGAGATTGTTGGTTTTTTTTACTTAAATAAAAATTGACAATTGTGAGATCTAATTATATTTTTGATAAGGTGGTTTAATGCTAGGAGTTTTTATGGAACTAGGAGTGTGTTGTGGATATATTTATTAAGTGGTAGAATTTCACACTAGTTGCAACTCCTAGTAATTGATATTGCATGGATAATTTCGTTAATCACAAGTGATAATGCATTTAACGAGATAATGATCACGTTATGCTAATGTCATGCAAAAGTGAGATTTGTTTTGTCTCATCTCAAATGCTTTCCATATTGTAGTGCACGTGTGATAATTCCATGCAAAAGTGATATTTGTTAAGTCTTATCTCAAAAGGTCTTTTGTTTGTTTAAAAATTGTTTGTTCAAAGTTGTGTTCTTATCAGGAGATTAGTAAGAGCCAATTCAAGCTTATCACGTGGAGATACTCTATATAAAGGAATGAGTTCAACAAAATAAAGGGACGAAAGCGAGAGGCAGAATGTTGGTGTGTGACAATTGAGTGCTTTCGTAAATCATCTCTTTTGTAATCTTGTCATTTATGTGTAAACATTGAAGAGAGAATTGTAGTGAGGTTTATATGTGGGAGTGATAATACATATTGGGTAATGTTTCTGTTATCTTTGTGAGAAGGAGTGATTCCTTATTTGTGAAATCTTTTGGGAGATCCAAAAGTAGGCTCTATCTAATTAGGTTGAAGCAAAACATTGAATGGGAGGGATGAGCGATGTCTTTAGATTAAAGATAGGGTTGTAACTCCTGATTCGTTTTTAGTGGATTGTTCCTCAAGGTTAGTCGCTCATAGACTCGAGGTTTTTCCCAGGTTGGGTTTTCCTCGTAAAATTCTTGGTGTTTGATTTTCATTTATTTTCCGCAATTTAGTTTCCATATTTGTTGACTAACGATCTTGGTGAGAAATACCAACTTTCACATATGTATAAGAATATGATGATAAAGTTCACTGCCATCCTATACACTTGTGCAATCGCTAATCATGTTTACTGTATCTGCTCCAATCCTTGTCCGATGTACTATTTTTGATTATTTACTTATATATTTCATTATATTCTGTTTGAATAAGCTTAGTAATACGGTTATGCATGAGAAAGATGAGTATTTAAGATAAGAGGTAAATAATAGATTCCCATAGGAGATATTTCGGAAATTTTATTAAGCGAATGCTTGAATGTTGATTAGCATAACAATACAAGAAGGAATAATTTGAAGAGGAAAGAAAGAATATATGAGTCTTGAAAACGAGATAGCTTATGGTCTGCGCTAAAAACTGCCCCAGTTTTTTGCGCATCATATTAACGTTTTTCTTTCATCATGCGTAATATCTTTTAACGACATCTGCATTCACTGGGTGAAGCAAGTTATCACTGTCCATTGTGGTTAATCGCAATGCTCCACCAGAGAAAGCCTTTTTCACTACATAAGGTCCTTCATAGCTCGGGGTCCACTTTCCTCGATGATCTTTGTGAGGTGGTAACATCATTTTCAACACCAAATCTCTTTCTTCAAAACTACGTGGGTGAACCTTCTTATTGTGTGCTCTCATCATGCGTCTTTGGTATAATTGCCCTTTACAGATAGCTCGTAATCGCCGCTCTTCAATCAAATTCAGCTGCTCATACCTCGTTTGTATCCATTCCGCTTCTTCTAATTCTGCTTCCAAACAAACTCGAAGTGAAGGAATTTCTACCTCGACTGGTAGAACCGTTTATGTACCATAAACCAATGAGAATGGAGTTTCACGAGTGGATGTGTGTACTAACGTCCGATATCCATACAGGGCAAAAGGGAGTTTCTCATGCCAATCTTTGTAGTTAACCGTCATCTTTCCGATAATTTTCTTAATATTTTTGTTTGCTGCTTCAACTGCTCCATTCATTTTTGGACGATATGGTGTTGAATTATGATGTCCAATTTTGAACTGTTTGCAGAAATCCTTCACCATTTTGCTGTTAAAATTCGTTCCGTTATAGATAATTATTCTTTCGGGAACTCTATATCGGCATACAATTTCCTTTCTCAAGAATCAGACCACCACACTGCTAGTCACATTGGTATACGAAGAAGCTTCTACCCACTTTGTGAAGTAGTCAATGGCTACCAAGATAAACTGATGCCCGTTGGAAGCCTTAGGCTCAATCGGTCCAATGACATCTATTCCCCACATTGAGAAAGGCCATGGTGAGGTCAAGACATGTAATGAGTTAACTGGGACATGCGTCCTATCTGCATAGATTTGACATTTGTGGCACTTCATCGCATAACCGATACAGTCTTTCTCCATCGTCAACCAGTAATATCCAGCCCTAATTATCTTTTTCGCCATCTCATATCCACTTGAATGAGTTCCACACAACCCTTCATGGATTTCTGCCATAATCTGCTTTGCTTCTAACTCGTCCACGCAGCGCAACAACACCATCCCGTGATTCCTCTTATATAACACGTTTTCATTCAAGAAGATTGTCCCCGATGGTCTTTTAAGGGTACGTTTGTCATTTTCTGACACTCCTTCGGGGTATAGCTTCTCTTTGAGGTACACTTGAATATCATGATACCATGGTTTGCCATTAGTTTCTTCCTCTACATTTGAACAGTACCCTTGTGCCTCTCGTTTCTCGATCTTAATCACTGGGACTTCCCCTTTTGGGTCTATGTCAAACATGGATGCTAGGGTAGCTAAAGCATCTGCAATTTGATTTTCTTCTCTCGGGATATGGTCAAATTCAATCCAATCAAAAAACTTTGTTAATTTTTTGATATGTTGGTGATAAGGAATAAGCTTTCCATCTTTCGTCTCCCATTCATCACTCAACTGTTTAACTACTAGCTGCGAATCGCCATAAACTTGCAACTTCCTTATATTGGTGTCTATAGCAGCTTGAATCCCCATGGCACACGCCTCATATTCTACCACATTATTCGTACATGTGAAGTATAACTTGGCAGTAAAAAGGGTGACATCTCCTTCTGGTGATATCAATACTGCTCCAATCCTATGGTACTGCCCTTTACAGCCTTCTGAGTGACATACAGGATATCATACTCTGATAGAAGCATCTGCCACTTTGCAATCCTTCCCGATAGTGATGGTTTTTCAAAAATATACTTTATTGGGTCCATTTTGGAAATCAACCATGTAGTGTGATACAACATGTATTGTCGAAGCCTGTGTCCTGCCCATGCTAGTGAACAACAAGTTTTCTCTAACATGGAATAATTTGCTTCACAACTTGTGAACTTCTTACTAAGATAGTATATATCGTGCTCTATCTTTCCTGCCGAATCATGTTGTCCTAGTACACACCCCATTGAACTTTTCGAGACAGTCAAATATAGAATCAAAGGTTTTTTTGCCACAGGGGGTATCAATACAGGAGGATTCTGCATGTATTGTTTAATCCTCTCGAAAGCAATCTGGCAATCTTAATTCCATTCTTTCGGATTATTCTTGCGCAATAACTTGAAGATGGGTTCACACGTGGAGGTTAGCTGGGAAATAAATCTGGCGATGTAATTCAACCTTCCTAAAAACCCTCTAACTTCTTTTTCTGTACGGGGAGGCGACATTTCCAGAATTGCTTTCACTTTATCTAGATCCACTTCAATGCCTCTCCTACTCACGATGAACCCGAGCAACTTCCCAGAAGTTGCCCCAATGGTTTTCTCCCTCTTTTGATTTGGCTATCATGTCATCCACATATACCTCAATTTCTCGATGCATCATGTCATGAAACAAAGTAACCATGGCTCGTTGATAAGTTGCCCCAGAATTCTTTAACCCGAATGGCATGACTTTGTAACAGAACGTTCCCCAAAGAGTGACAAATGTAGTCTTTTCACAATCCTCTTGCGCCATCTTAATCTGATTATAACCTGAGAACCCATCCATGAATGAAAATGTTGAATGTTGGGCCGTATTATCTACCAAGATATCAATGTGTGGGAAAGGAAAATTATCTTTTAGACTTGCTCGATTTAGATTTCTATAATCAACACACATCCTTACCTTGCCATCTTTTTTAGGTACTGGTACAATATTAGCTATCCATTCCGGATAATGTGCTACCTCAAGAAAACCAACATCAAATTGTTTTTTTACCTCATCTCTTATCTTTAGCAGCATATCGGGCTTCAACCTTTTCAATTTTTGCTTTACTGGAGCACACCCCGGTATTAGTGGCAATTTATGTTCCACAATATTTTCATCGAGTCCCGACATATCTTGATATGACCATGCGAAAATATCTTGATATTCATGTAAGAGATCCCTTAAGTGTTTTCTATCATTTCCCTCGAGAGCTTCTCCCATTCTAACCTCCTTTTTGTCCAACTCCGTGCCTAAATTGATTATTTCTGTAACCTCCTGATGTAACCGAACTATTTATTCCTCCTGGTTGACTTTTCTATCTATTTCAGGTGGGATGTCAACCTCTCCATCACTCTCATCATCAGATTCGACATTGTTAATGAGTGTGTCAAAATTTGGTTCATTAATTTCGCCTTCTTTGCTATCATCGTTTTCAAGCCTGTTAATGGGATAAGATTGGTATTGGAATCGGAATATGGGGAATTTTAACAAATGAAAGAAATATGACATATGAAAACTAAACTTTATTTCATGATTTGAACAATTTTGCAAAAGAAAACATGCGATAGTCGCAATAACATAAGTCTTATTAAACAGAAAGAAATATGCTCTGGAAATGAAAGTTTTATTTTAGCTGCTCTAAGATTTACTTTTGTAGAGCTTGAGAGGGTACTGGCATCTCTAGGCTGGTCCAATTGTTGAGCGTGAAACCCGGCGGACGAGTAATGACAAAATTAGGCCTCATTGTCGATCCTTCTCCCTCTTCTACCGCATCAATCTCACATTCCCCAAACTGGTTACACATGCTCTGGAAAGCAAATCTCACCCTGAAATTTTCTGATTTTTTCGGCAGTTTAACACAATAAACTGCCCCAGTATCGAGTATACAATCTTCATCCAAGAAACCACCAGACATGAAGCTGTAATAAAGCCATGGGATCTGCTTCCCTTAGTACCCTAATTCAATCCCTTCCACACGGGCCAACCTTTTCATCTGTTTTTCTCCCCGAGCTTGATCTTTATCATCCTGGATTGGCTCATAACCCAGACCCCAACGTTCAGCATGCTTCTTTATCTGTATGGGCTGAGTGATCCCCTGATCATTTTTTCCCAAGCCTTTTCCTGGACGAAAATCATTATGTAACATCATGGTCACTACGGATCAAGTAACGCTCGACACTCTTGATTTTTTAATTAAATCCCCTTCCTTGACAAGACTCGCAGCAGCAATCTCAAATGATTGGAAAGAACTTTCAATTCCATCTACGGGCGCATCAACATGATTAGACAAACTGGCAACCATCTATTCCGTCTGACCCTTGACAATATACATTCTTTCTTCATGTGCAAATTTCAGCAATTGATGAAGAGAAGATGGTACAGCTCCCGCAGCATGAATCTATGGTCTTCCCAACAGGCAACTATAAGTAGGTAGAATGTCCATGATCACAAAAGGAACATTGAATGTTACATTAGCGATTTCTAATGGCACTTCGATCTCTCCTAAAACTCCCCTTCGTGTGCCGTCAAATGCTCTTACAATGATTGTTGCCTGTTTCATGTGTGATCGGTCTATAGGAAGCTTGTCAAATGTCTCCTTGGGCATGATATTCAACAATGAACCATTGTCTATTAGGACGCTTGCTATCTCTTGTCCTCGACACATGGCCGAGATACGTAAAGCCTTGTTGTGTCTCGCTCCCTCTGCTGGGATTTCTTCGTCCGTAAATTATATTAAGTGGGTAGCTAACACATTGCCTACGATCCCATCAAATGAATCCACAGGAATTTTTTTCTGTTACATAGGCTTGATTAAGCATCCTTAACAAGACTTGTCGGTGCGGTTCCGAGCTCAAGATTAATTCTAGGATGGACATTTTTGCTGGACTCTTTTTGAGTTGGTCTATCACCATGTATTCGCTCTGCCGTACTATTTTCAAGAACTTCTGAATCGCGTCCTCTATAACTGCCCCTTTTGTCTCTTCTGAGCAAACTATTGGGTCTTCTTTTGTACCCATCTCGTCTGCCCCTGTTACCGTTTTTCCTTTTCTCTTCTTCTCTACCTCAACCTCCGTAAGATCAGTTCGAGCAAACACCCTGCCTGACCTAGTAACTCCACTTACCCCGGAGATATTGTCCACAGATTCCTCGACCTTACTGTTTCCATAATTCCATGGAACCTTCTTGTTGTTTGTGTATGCTAACTGTGGCAATTGACCCTTCCGTCTTGGATCATCTTCCACGTAGTACTATAACACTATTGATTTTGATGGCCCACCTTTCTTGGGACCTTGATAAAATTCCCCATTAGTCATATTCACCTCTTCTTGTTCTTTGTGGCTTTTTCCTACCACAATCTTTTTATCATCCATCAATGACTGTACCTTCTTTCTAAAACTAAAACATCTTTCAACTGAGTGTCCTCGCACTCCTTGTGGAATTGACAACATTCCTGCTCTTGATACCCCTCGTATCTTAAACCGAGCTCCAATTCTTCGGTTTGGATGAGTCCCTCCCTTAAGAGAACTTCCAACAACACGCTCATGGGTGTCATAATCTGTCCAGCATCCCTTACTATAACATCATCACTATCCACGGCATTAACCCCTTCCTCATGGTTAGGAAGTGGGTTATCATTGACACTAGGTTTCTCAATTGCATCAAAATTCAACCAATTTGCCTCTATCATTCCCTGCACTATACGTTTTATTGGGAAGCAATCCTCTGTCGAATACCCTGACATAGTCCATGATACAAACAAATAGCATCCGGCTTGTACCAATGTGGATAAGGCAAAGTGTAAACCTTTCCATGAATAGGTGTTATAGCTCCTTGCTCTTGCAATTTGTTGAAACATTGAGTGTAAGTTATAGGGATTGGATTAAAATGCTCTCTGGGCCTATTAGCTCGAGAGTTTTGATAATGGGGGCGTGGAGACTGGTGGTATTGATTAGAAGCCGTGTAATGTGATGCTCTAGGCATATTGTTCCGAGGTCGATAATCATACATGGGAGAACTATAGGGTGGCTGATTATAACTTAAACTGACGTTCTGTACTTCGTTCTCTTTCTTTTTTCCTTTTGCTCCTCTCTACGAATCAAACTTGTCGACATTGATGCTAATACTTCCTCTTCTTATGCCTCGTTCTATTCGCTCGCCGTCATGTATAGTTTCTGATATCCTTGCATAACCTCCTCCAACCATCTTTGAAGAGTATGGCTCCTAAAGTGCATCCAAAAATGCGTCTCACAAGTCTATTTCTAACAACACTGGGGCTATTTGACTAGCCAAGTCCCTCCAACGGTATGCATAGTCTCTGAAACTTTCTCCTTCTCTCATCATTGTATTCTGAAGATCGAATAGGGTTGGGATCTTTGCAACATTGTGCTTGTACTGCTTGGTGAATAGTTCAGCTAAATCTTCCCATGTTGCAACCATTGAAGGATTCAGGCTATTGAACCATCGTTCGGCAACACCTGTTAAACTGTCCTGAAAAAAGTGTATCAGCATTTTGTCATCAGCAATGTAGGGATGCATCATCCTGCAGTACATAGTTAAATGATCCAAAGGTACTCTTGAACCATTGAAGATGGAAAATGTCGGAAGCTTGAAATCTGGTGGAATGTGTAAATCCTTTATCAAACACAAACTCCTCGAACTTAAAGTCCCTGGAGCCTCAAATCCTCTTTCTGACCACATCCAATGCTCCATCCTTTTGAGACGCGCGACATTGTCCTCCTCAATTTCTTTCTTTGGAGTATCATTCTCTACCTTCACCACTTCGGCTTTGGAAGGAGAAGAATCAACATTATGAGGCTCCTTTTTTGCTCGGGATTCTGACCCTTTACCGTCCCCCGAGGAGTTCTCTTCCATCTTCCCCTTGTCCGCCATCTGCTTCATTAGCATAGTAAGTTGTTCTCTTAATTCCGCCACCTCTAGGCTCAACTGATGCTCGCGTTCTGTGGGTTCCATTGCTGCAGTGAGTCGCGATTGCGAGCGAGTGTTATAGCGATGACAGTGACTTTTTGTTGATGCAATTTTGTTTATTTCAAAAGAAACCTTGTCAAATGTAAATGAAACTTTATAAGAAATAATATATGTAAATATGATCGTTAATGAAAGGCGTGATAATAGGAATCTTGAACAATATCGCACTTCGAGATTTTATTCATTAGCCATAGAACTTTAAATATAGGAGTTCCGAATACATTGTGTCAGTTTCGACGATTATGAGCAAAATACATAAACTCCTCCTGGATCCTCCAGAGCGTGTCTAACAAGCTGTATGTTGTTACTCTCTTAGACTAGTATGCATTTGTCAATGCATCAATCTCCAAAATTCTTTCCATTGCTTTATTTCTAATTGGTCTGTCAATTCCTTCTCAAGTTGCTGTATTTTTTGGTCTCGTGTCTCCATTTCTAGCTTTAGATTTGCTTCCTCCCATTCAAACATCCTTTTTTCTGTTCTTCTAGCCCTTTTCTCGGATCTCTCCTTTTGAACTGCTAGTGTCGCGTATGCATCTCTCAACCTCCTATACTCTCTATCATGCTTAGCCTTTACTGCTTCAACTGTCGCTAGATATTTCAAGATTTCTTCTTCCCTTAGCTCTGTCCTTTGATTCTTTTGGTCATCTCTAACTCTTCCACTTTTCTTTCAGCTCGTCGGGCTTTCTCCTCCGCTTTGGCCACCTTTTCTGCCCATTCTCTTCTTTATGTCTCCCACTGCTCCTTGCCCAAAGTCCTTAGTCCTTCCTCTAACTGAGCTTTTAATAATATATTCTCCTGCCTGACTTTGGCATTCTCTAACTCATATCTTGCTTGAGCTTCAGCCATATAATCTACTGGTTCATCAAAAGTGTGTACTGGGACTGTAAAACTCTGGACTTCTGGTGCAGTGCATCCTTTCTTTCTGCTTGCTTGCCACACCTGATATCCTTCGCTAGTACTTCCTCGATAAACTCCTCTTTTAACTCGTTGAACCTGCTTCCAGGATTCCAATACTTTTCTGATCTCCTCTGTTCTTCCACTTTCATAGTCAAAAGCAAAATTAGCCAATCCGTGGGTCATGGGGATAAATTGTTTGTGTGTTAACTGCCTTAAGGCCAATGTAGGAGCGTATGCAATAGCTCTCCATAATCCCAAGAGAGGAACCCAAGGGTAGCTTCCACAACGATAAATGGCCGATCCTATACCCATCCAGGGTGCTTGCCATACGACCTCATCTAGTGACAATAAGAACTCCTTCCATCTTTCCGTGCCGGGTGATCTTTTCGGCCACTCAGCAGCTGCAAACTCCGCAATAGGGCTACTATACCTCATGTATGCTCTTGAAAATTTGATTTTAGGATAATCGAACTGAGGGAGTGCTGGAAGATGTCCCATAATCCAGATGGTCAACAACGCCGCACAAGCTCTGAATTGTCCCCTACCTTGTTCTCTGCAATACTTCAACATTCGAAAAGTCTCTGCTAATATAGAAGGAACAGAATCAACTCCATTCAAGTATTGTTCAAAGAAGATAATCACCTGTCCATCCACGCACCCTTTAATCTTTGGAAAAATGACTGTCCCATATATCAACAGTGCTAGAGCTGCAAAAACCTTGTCATCACTCAAATGGGCCCGAATGTATTGAATGAGGAAATTGCAAGATATGCACTCACTACCCTTTGCTCCTTTTTCTCTCATCTCCTTCTCAAACTTGGACTTGTGGATTCCTAGAATTTTGGACAATGCACTTTTAACCCCTGCTCTACGCCCTGGATTATAAATGCCCTTGAGGCCCTCTTTTGGAATTTTCAGCAACTCTTCGTACTCCTCCAAAGTAGGGGTTAGGTCATAGATCCCCAAAGTAAAGCAGTGATATGATGGATCATAAAAACTCAACATCGCTTCGAGTAGAGGCACATCAACAGCTACAGCACAAAGATACGCAATGTGACCAAATCTCCCATTGAACACATGATGTCTTTCCACAGAAATACCATTCCACAGATCTCTGATTTCCTTGAGATCGCATCTGTTAAACTCTATACTCTTTAGGGGAGGTAATTGTATGTTCTCACTAGATAGAAGGCCATCCCCATACCGTCTTTGTCCCCAATGTGATTCTCTAACCACCTCTTCAATATCATGTACTTCATGCTCCATCGTCTCAACTGACACAGTATTGCTTCCCACGTCCATGAATTCTGGATAACCTCTCGATTCCGATAGTGTTCAAGATTCCTATATATACAATGCAAGTTTTAAAAACAATGTAAAAAAGAGCAAAATCAAAAATATGTACAAAAATCACATATATACCAAACCACCTATATACATCATACATACAAATAAAATCACATATGTACAAGTCACACACACACACACATATATATATATATGCAATAAAACAAAGTTTTACTTATACAAATAAAATCACATAATGTACAAGAAAAATACTAAACACATGTATACAACAAAACATTATTTATACAACTAAAATCACATATGTACAAAACATCAAATATGTACAAGAAAAACAAACAAAAGACAACATACACGTATATACAACAAAGCATTATACCAATGAAATCACATATGTAGAAGAAAAGATAATATACCCATATACAATATAGAATTATTTACACAAATAAAATCACCTATGTACAAGAAAAACAATATTCATATACATATACACAACACAACAAAACAACATATATACAAACACAAATAAAATCACATGAACAAAACGACATATGTACAACCAAGCACAACAATAATATATACCACACAATAAGGGTTAGAAATAGTTTCCTATGTCTTATAACCCTAGGGTCATTGGTTATGGATGGTCTAGGCTCCCGATTTATCCCCTGCTAGTGTCCATTGCTGGAATAGCCTGGGTCCCCCTTAATAGAGGAGTGGGTCGAGTGAGGATTTTTCGCGAGCCTGCACGGGGATTGGAATCCCTTGAAGGTCTCATTTACTTCATCCTCTCCTAAGGGTTTTGAGCCCTAGTTGTTGGACTCATAAAAGGGAACAGTGCTCAATATGTGAGGACAAATAATATATATATATATATATATATATATATATATATATATATATATATATATATATATATAAAAGCTCATATAACAGATCAATAATACAACATTTTCAAACATATCAATCAAATTTAAAGAAATAAAACACCAAATACATTCAATTCAAAAACAAACAAAATCAAATAATGGGATAAGAAAAATTAAATTTTAAAGGGCCCAACTCACTAGTTTTTTTTTCTAGATATAAAAACTAGTTTTCCCCAGTAAAGTCGCCAGTTGTCGCAACCGGTTTTGCGAAAGAATTTTTTTATAAAATAATAGAAGTCGCCACCAATTGAATAGGTGCAATTGGTCACCATGAAAAATATAATTTTGGTCTACGAAAAAAAAATCCAGAAAAAGGGTAAGTGAGTTTGTTGCGTATGAGAAAGGTATGAGGCACCCCACAACGCTTGCTTTAAAAACAGTTGTCAACTTAACTTTTATTATCCCATTAAAAGACTTTTCCCGAAAATATTAATTGTAGCGTATGTAAAGTGCGATAATTATATAAATTATACAAAAATTATATAAGATGAAAATAATATTTAGAGAAATATAATAACTATATAGGATAAAATAATATATAGATATATTCAAAATAGAATGAAATAAACTTATAAAATATATATATACAATAATTTTATAATATATATAAAAACTATATATGTAAGGTGCAATGATTATATAAATTACACGACAAATTATATAGGATAAAAATAATATTTAAATAAATATAATAGCTATATAGGAAAAGTAAATTAAGTAGATATATGGTTATACCAAAATATATATATATGTATAAATAAAATAATTTTATAATATATATAAAAACTATATTAAAAGTCTTAATATTGAGGTTCATAGGATTTTTCCATCCAATGGCTAAATGTCCCAAGAAACACTCTCACCTCAAGAATCTATCCGAGGGTGCATCCAATGCATTCCCCAAATAGATTCCATTGTAGGCAAAGACTTTTAATATAATCTTTATATAATACATAAGTTTGAAATAAAGTAAAATATAATATAAAATAGTAAACAACATAAAGTAAAATAAGGATAAGAATAGAAATAGAAATAAAGCCAAAATGTAAATATAATATAAAAATTAAAATAACATAAAATATTATATAAATACGTAATAATGATATAAAGCTAATAACATAATACTACTACTAATAATAATAATAAGATACAAAATTATAATAAGAACAATACAAATATATATATATATATTTAATAAAAGTAGTAGATAGATAAGTAAAAATTAAAAAAAATAAAATAAAAATAAAATAAGAAAATAAAATACCAATAATAATTATAATAATAATAATAAACCGAAAGTAGAATAAAGTCAAAATAAATAAATGAATAAATAAATAAAATAAAATATGTAAAATAATAAGAAAATAAAATAAAAATAAGTAGGATAAATAAAGATAAAATTAAAATAAAGAAAAATGTTGGGAACCGAGTTTTTTTATTGAAAATTATACGATATCAATTATCGCAAATCCCCTAATCCAACACATTAAAATATTTAATCACATAATTAACACATAAATCAAACAACATTAAATCAATTATCCAATTCACATACAAACACGTTTCAAATAAAATTCACATATAAATATGTTTTAAATAGCATATTAACAATGTTGAAGAATGATAAATGACATGCAATCTCGGTTCCCCTTTTTTTTATTGGCAATCGACTATTTCAATCATACTATTAAATTAGTATGATTGAAAATTTATAATTAATTGTCTTAATGCAATGAAGATACAGAATGACACAGAGATTTATTTTCATGCAATTTTCAAATCAAAATGTTCATAAATTCCAAAGCACAAATAATTCATACAATCCATTAGCCCAAACCATTAAATCCAACATACTTACAAAAGTCCAAGTGCTTCACCTAATCCATTTATGGAGCCCAATTATCATCAAATGAATACTCATGTTTAAGTCCAAATAAAAACACCTAAAGCCCCACCACTTAACTCATATCAACCAAGCAATCAACATCAGCATGTCCAACCATTCAAACCAAACAGATAGAGAATAAATCCAAAAGAAAATAAACAAACCAGAAGCAATCCAGAAGCAACCAAACACAAACAAAACAAAGCTAACATGAAATATCCCAAAACTCCACTAATGATCACCCGAATTTGAGTAAGATAATACAGAAGCTAAACACGCACACTTTTCTTCCAGAGATCAATCCCAATTTCAAAATCTAACGTCCTAAAGACAATTCCAACCATCCAAGCAGCAAACAAAGTATCATCAAGATTCTCAACATCAAAACCGAAACATGCATATTCATAATCCATTCTCAAAATCAAAACCGAAACATGCATATTCATAATCTTATAACAGTAATAGCAAAATCAGGTTCTTAAAATCATCCATATACCTTCCAAATTAAACGCCCGAACACCAAATTTTCACAGAACAAATGGTGTATAGAATCAGAGAAGAATACCCAAAGGAAAACCAAAGTACCAAATGCTTAAGCTCAAAAAGAAAATAGAACGTCAAAAGAGTAGAATCCTCAGTAATGCAGCCCAAAAAACCAGAAGAAAAGAAGAGGAATTCCCCAGAAGTCCGAACACCGGAAGAAGCGAAAGCCCCAAAATTTTCCCTTAGAAAAAAAACCGATTCGAGAAAGAATCCTCTCCAAATATTGTCAAAAACAGAAGCAGAAAATTTCCAGAAAAATCCCCAGAACCCGAAAGGAAGAAACCAGAAAGCTCCACAAGCAATTCCAGAAAAATCTCCAATCCCAGAAAAACCAAAAGACAGAAAATTTCCCCCACCAAAAAAAAAACTCCCTCCTTGCCTATTGAAATCTCCTATTTATAACCTAATGAAAACCCAAATCAACTCTCCTATGAATCCCTAAATCATCTCCCAATCTTTTCTGGAATTCCTTTTTTCCTTATGAATATTTAAATCACTCGATCTGTTTCCTCAAACGAATCCAGAAATCGTTCCAAAACCGAAACTATTTCCCCAAATAAGTCCTAGAATCCCTAAATCTAAGACTCCAAATCAATCTTTAGTGTGAACCTTCGAGAGCCCCTCCTCTTTCTTTCCTTTTCAGCGAGATTTCCTCCAATATTTCGAACACTGAATCACTTCCCATATGAACACTAGGTAACCTTCCCTTTCTAAAACCCTAATCACCCTTTCTGTTTCCGTTTCTGTCTCTTGTTCCTCTCTATTTCCCTTCTGGTTGCTCTCTTCCTTTCCCTGCTCAAACGCCAACGGCGATCTTCCTCTGCTCTCCGTCTCTCCGCGTTTCCCTTCTTCTCTTAGGTTTAGGTTAACCTGTTGGGCTGGGCTTGCATTTAATTTCATGAGTTATTGGTGACTTGGGCCGGGCCTTGCCTTAATCTTAACGGGTTTGGTCTCCTCTTCTCACACTTGGGCTCTTTTATTTAGTTGGGTTATGTTCTTCTTGGGCCTTTGTGTTTGAATTAGACTGGGCTGTGATTGAAAACATATATTGGACTATGCATTTTAAATGGGCTGGATTAATTCATTTGAAATTAATGACTTTGTTTATTGAAATAGAAAAACACCCATGAATTATAATGTAATAATGTAAACCTAATTGTGGGCTTAATTTAAACTCTCATGTATTATTTATTTATTTATTTATTTTCTTACATGTGACACAAGAAAATTTTTATTAATCTTGAGATTCTCCTATGGTTGTGCCCTGGACAAAAATGGGGTACAACAGATATAATCATGCAAAAGGTGGCTAAAAAGGCTCAATCGGTCCAAAGATGGCCTAATTCATTTCCTTAGTGATGCAAATCCTACTATTTCGCCTCAAGTATTGTTCAACAAGTTCTAGAGTTTGTTTGAGATCACACAAAACCCACTTTCTCCACATAAGCCTTTTCTAAGTCATAGCTTGGTTAAATGCACCAAAATTATGCTCAATATACATGAAAGACCCAAAAATAGAAAAAAAACCAGTCCCAAATTCAAGCACTTAAACAAAAACCACATTCGTCAATTTCTAAAGCTATACTAAGTTCAACAGTTATCATCATCGGCTATTGGTCTTTAAACACAACCTACTCAATAGCTCTAAGCTCAAAAAACACAGACTTATATGTTTTTTTATTTTGTTTTTTTTTCTTGTTTTCAAACAAACTACTCCCCCACACTTAAACTACACATTGTCCCCAATGTGATAAGTATGCAGACAACTCAAACAACAATAAACAGGAAGTTAAAGATGCAAAGGTGAGGGAACTTAGCCGGTTTTGAAGGCCCGCAATGCCATCCGTAGGAAAAGGAAATCGCCAAGTCACCTCCTCGGGTTACCTCCCAAGCAGTGCTAAGTTTTACGTCTTCAGCCAGACATAATACCCGAAACATGAATCACTTTACATCATCAAGCATCCAAGAGGCTCGTTGTCTATCAAAATTTGCCTCGTAATATGGCTTCAAACGATGTCCATTCACTTTGAAACTAGAGTTGTCCGGATCTTGTCGAATTTCAATAGCTCCATAAGGAAATATTTGCACAATAGTGAAAGGACCAGACCATCTAGTTTTTAATTTTCCTAGAAACAGCCGAAGGCGCGAGTTAAACAACAAAACTCGCTGCCCCACAAAGAAGACCTTTTGAACAATCCGCTTGTCATGCCACTTCTTTGTATGGTCTTTAAAAATTTGGGAACTTTCATACGCTTCATTCCGGAGTTCCTCTAATTCATTCAGTTGTAAACACCTATTTTCACCAGCCAAATTCAGATCAAAATTCAAAGCTTTAACAGCCCAAAAAGCGTTATGCTCAAGCTCTACAGGTAGATGACACGCCTTGTCAAAAACAAGCCTATAAGGAGACATTCATAGAGGAGTTTTATATTCAGTTTTGTATGCCCAAATAGCATCATCAAGATGTAAACTCCAATCTTTTCGGGAAGTATTAACAACTTTCTCCAAAATTCTTTTGATTTCCCATTTAGTCACCTCAACTTGTCCACTTGTTTGTGGATGATAGGGTGTAGCCACTTTGTGTGTAACTCCATATTTTACCAACACTGAATTGTAGAGCCGATTGCAAAAGTGTGCTCCGCCATCACTAATAATGAACCTTGGAGCTCCAAAGCGAGAGAAAATATTTTTTTGAATAAATTTGACCACCACTTTGGAGTCATTAGTGGGAAGAGTTGCTGCCTCCACCCATTTGGACACGTAATCCACCGCAACAAGAATATATTCATTGCCAAATGAAGAAGGAAACGGAACCATAAAATCAATCCCCCACACATCGAACATTTCCACCTCCAAAATACTGTTTAGGGGCATTTGATTGCGATTAGAGATATTACCCGTTCTTTGACAATGATCACAAGTAGTGACAAATCTATGAGTATCCTTGAAAAGCGTAGACCACCAAAATCCGGATTGTAATACCTTAGCCATAGTTTTTGCTGACCCATAGTGACCTCCACAAGCCATGGCATGACAATGTTGCAATATATCCTCCATCTCTGACTCGGGCACACACCTCCGAATAATCTGATCCAAGAAATGTTTCCATAGATAAGGATCATCCCAAAGCTGGTAGGTGTGCACTTTTTATTGTTCTTTTCTGTCAAATTTTACAAGTATAGACTCTGTAGATTATTTCGCTGCCTTTTAGATTAACTTTGATTCTCAAATGAAGAAAATTGATAAAAGCTCCTCTAGGAAGAGAGTTGAAGAATTCCGAACCATCAAAGTTGATTAGTATGCACTTTTTATTGTTGCTTTATGTCCAAATTTTCTAGTATTCGTTTCATAGATTATTTGGTTGTCAAAAGCACAACTTTAGTTATTAATATGACAAAACTGTTAAAAGCACGTCTATCGAGAGAGTTTAGCAATTTCGAACCATCATAGTTGGTCGATGTACACTTTTTATTATTTTTTTGTGTCAAATTTTAAGAGAATAGAATCCGTAGATTGTTTCGTTGCTAAAAGAGCAACTTTTGTTGCCAAATTGACAAAACCATTAAAAAGCTCCTCCATGGCGAGAGTTGAACAATGCGAAACCATCAAAGTTGAGAGGTGTGCACTTTTTATTATTGATTTATGTGCAAATTGACTAATATACGCTTCGTAGATTGTTTCATTGTCGAAAAGACTAACTTTCAATCTCAAATGGACAAATCATAAAAGCTCCTTTATCAAGAGAATTGAGTAATTTTGAACCATCAAAGTTGGTCGGTGTACACTTTTTATTGTTAGTTTATGTCAAATTTTACAAGTATAGGCTCTGTAGATTATTTGAATGCCAAAAGACCAACTTTCTATCTCAAATGGACAAAACCTTTAGAAGTCCTTCCGTGGAAAGAGTTGACCAATTTTGAACCATCAAAGTTGATAGCTGTGCACTTTTTATTGTTGCTTTACGTCCAAATTATCTAGTATTTGCTTTGTAGATTATTTCGTTGTCAAAAGAACAACTTTTATTCTCGATTGCACAAAACCATTAAAAGCATCTCTCTCTAGAGAGTTGAGCAATTTTGAAACACCAAAGCTGGTTAGTGTGCACTTTTTATTGTTTTTTTCTGTCAAATTTTACAAGTATACACTTCGTAGATTGTTACATTTGCCAAAAGATCAACTTTCATTCTCAAATGGACAAAACTGTTAAAAGCTCCTCTAGGGAGAGAGTTGAGCAATTCAGAACCACCAAAGTTGATTGGTGTGCACTTTTTATTGTTGCTTTATGTCCAAATTTTCTAGTATTCGCTTCATAAATTATTTGGTTGTCAAAAGCACAACTTTAATTATTAATATGACAAAACTGTTAAAAGCACGTCTATCGAGAGAGTTTAGCAATTTTGAACCATCAATGTTGGTTGATGTACATTTTTTATTATTTTTTTGCGTCATATTTTATGAGAATAGAATCCGTAGACTGTTTCGTTGTTAAAAGAACAACTTTGGTTGCCAAATTGACAAAAAATTTAAAAAGCTCCTCGATGGAGAGAGTTGAAGATTTCTAAACAGTCAAAGTTAATAGGTTCGCATTTTTTGTTGTTTCTTTATGTATACATTTACTAGTATACGCTTCGTAGATTGTTTCGGTTTCGAAAGACAAACTTTTGTTCTCAACTGGACAAATCATAAAAGCTTCTCTATCGAGAGAGTTGAGCAATTACAAACCATCAAAGTTGGTCAGTGTACACATTTTTTTGTTTTTTTATTCCAAATTTTATGAGTATAGATTCCGTAGATTGTTTCGTTGGCAAAAGACTAATTTTCGCTCCCAAATGAACAAAACCGTTAAAAGCTCCTCCATGGAGAGAGTTGAGCAATTCCGAACCATCAAAGTTGATAGGTGTGCACTTTTTATTATTGATTTATGTGCAAATTCACTAGTATACGCTTTGTTGCCAAAAACACGACTTTCATTCTCTATATGACTAAATTGTGAAAAGCACCTCTATGGGGAAAGTTGAACAATTTCGATATATCCAAGTTGAGCAATTCGGAACCATCAAAGTTGATAGGTGTGCACTTTTTATACTTGCTTTATATCCAAATTTTACAGTATTCGCTTCATAGATTATTTCGTTGTCAAAAACATGACTTTCATTATCTATATAACAAAATTGTTAAAAGAGCCTGTATGGGGAGAGTTGAGCAATTTTGAACCACCAAAGTTGCTCGCTATAGGTTCGCATTTTTTGTTGTTTCTTTATGTAAACATTTACTAGTATACGTTTCGTAGATTGTTTCGGTTTCGAAAGACAAACTTTTGTTCTCAAATGGACAAATCATAAAAGCTTCTCTATCGAGAGAGTTTAGCAATTACGAACTATCAAAGTTGGTCAGTGTACACAATTTTTTGTTCTTTTATTCCCAATTTTATGAGTATAAATTCTGTAGATTATTTCATTACCAAAAGACCAAATTCCGCTCTAAAATGGGCAAAATAGTTAAAAGCTCCTCCGTGGACATAGTTGAGTAATTCCGAACCATCAAAGTTGATAATTGTACAATTTTTATTGTTGATTTATGTGCAAATTTGCTAGTATACACTTTGTAGATTGTTTCAATGTCAAAAAGACCAACTTTCGATTTCAAATGAACAAAATCGGTAACAGCTCCTCTATCGAGAGAATTGCGCAATTTTGAACCATCAAAGTTTGTCAGTATTCACTTTTTATCATTATTTTATGTCAAATTTTAAAAGTACAGGCTCCGTAGATTTTTTGATGCCATAAGACCAACTTTCTATCTCAAATGGACATAACCGTTAAAAGCCCCTCCATGGAGAAAATTGAGCAATTTTGAACCATCAAAGTTGATAGATGTGCACTTTTTGTTGTTGCGTTATGTCCTAATTGTCTAGTATTCGCTTCAAAAATTCTTTCGTTGTCAAAAGAACAACTTTCGTTCTCAATTGGACAAAACCATTAAAAGCACCTCTATCGAGATAGTTGAGAAATTCCGAACCATTAAAGTTGATAGCTGTGCACTTTTTATTGTTTCTTTATGTCCAAATTATCTAGTATTCGCTTCGTAGATCATTTCGTTGTGAAAAAATGACTTTTTTTTTCAACTGGAAAAAGTCACTAAAAGCTTCTCTATCGAGAGAGTAGAGCAATTTTGAATCATCAAAGTTGGTCAGAGTACACTTTTTTTATTGTTCTTATATATCAAATTTTATGAGTATAGATTCCATAAATTGTTTCATTGCCAAAAGACCAACTTTTGTTCCCAAATGGACAAAACCATTAAAAGCTCATCCATTGATAGTTGAGGAATTCCAAACAATCAAAGCTGATAGGTGTGAAATTTTTATTGTTGCTCTATGTCCAAATTGTCTAGTATTCGCTTCATAGATTGTTTCGTTATCAATAAGACCAACTTTCGATCTGAATTGGACAAAGCTATTAAAAGCTCCTTTATCGAGAGAATTTAGCAATTTCCAACCATCAAAGTTGGTCGGTGAACACCTTTTTCTCGTTCTTTTATGTCAAATTTCACAAGTATAGGCTCCGTAGATTGTTTCAATGTCAAAAGACCAACTTTCTATCTCAAATGGACAAAACAGTTAGAAGCCCCTCCATGGAGAGAGTTGAGCAATTTTGAACCATCAAATTTGATAGCTTTGCACTTTTTATTGTTGTTTATGTCCAAATTATCTCGTATTCGCTTCGTAGATTATTTCGTTGTCAAAAGAACAACTTTTGTTCTCAATTGCACAAAACCATTAAAAACACCTCTATTTAGAGAGTTGAGCAATTTTGAAACACCAAAGCTGGTTGGTGTGCACTTTTTTTTGTTCTTTTATGTCAAATTTTACAAGTATAGACTCCGTAGATTATTTCGCTGCCAAAAGATCAACTTCCATTCTCAAATGGACAAAACCGATAAAGGCTCTTCCAGGGAAAGAGTTGAGCAATTTCGAACCATCAAAGTTGATTGGTGTGCACTTTTTATTGTTGCTTTATGTCCAAATTTTCTATTATTCGCCTCATAGATTATTTGGTTGTCAAAAGCACAACTTTAGTTATTAATATGACAAAACTGTTAAAAGCACTTTTATCGAGAGAGTTTAGCAATTTTGAACCATCAAAGTTGGTCGATGTATACATTTTTTTGTTCTTTTATTCCAAATTTTATGAGTATATATTCTGTAGATTGTTTCGTTGCCAAAAGACCAACTTTCCTTCTGAATTGAACAAAACCGTTAAAACCTCCTCAATGGAGCGAGTTGAGCAATTCCGAACCATCAAAGTTGAAAGGTGTGCACTTTTTATTATTGATTTATGCGCAAATTTGCTAATATACTCTTCGTAGATTGTTTCATTGTCAAAATGACCAACTTTCGATCTCAAATGGACCGAATCATAAAAGCTCTTCTATCGAGAGAATTGAGCAATTTCATACCATAAACGTTGTCGGTGTAGAGTTTTTATTGTTAGTTTATGTCAAAATTTAGAAGTATAGGCTCCGTAGATTGTTTTGATGCCAAAAGATCAACTTTCTATCTCAAATGGACAAAACCGTTAGAAGCCCCTCTATGAAGAGAATTGAGCAATTTTGAACCATCAAAGTTGATAGTTGTGCACTTTTTATTGTTGCTTTATGTCCAAATTATCTAGTATTCGCTTCGTAGGTTATTTCGTTGTCAAAAGAATAACTTTCTTTATCAATTGGACAAAACCGTTAAAAGCTCCCTAATGGAGAGAGTTGAGCAATTCTGGACCATCAAAGTTGATAGGCGTGCACTTTTTATTGTTGTTTTATGTGTAAATTTTATAGTATTCGATTCGTAGATTATTTCGTTGTCAAAAGCACAACTTTCGTTATGAATATGACAAAACGATTAAAAGTAACTCTATCGAGAGAGTTGAGCAATTTTGAACCATCAAAATTGGTCGGTGTACACGTTTTATTGTTCTTTTGTGTCAAATTTTATGGGTATAGATTCTGTAGATTGTTTGACTGCCAAAAGAAAAATTTTCGTTCCTAAATGTACAAAACTTTTAAAAAGCTTATGTACGGAGAGAGTTCAGGAATTAGGAATCATTAAAGTAGATAGGTGTGCACTTTTTATTGTTGTTTTTTGTGCAAATGTACTAGTATACACTTCATAGATTGTTTCATTTCCGAAAGAAAAACTTTCGTTCTCAATTTTATAGAATTGTTAAAGCTCCTGTATCAACAGAGTTGAGTAATTTCAAACCATTAAAGTTGGTTGGTATACACTTTTTTATTGTTCTTTTAGGTCAAGTTTTATGATTATAGACTCCGTAGATTGTTTCATTCCCAAAAGACCAACTTTCGTTCTAAAATTGACAAAACCGTCAAAAGCTCCTCCATATAGAGAGTTGAACAATTTGAAATCATCAAAATTGATATGTGTGAACTTTTTAATGTTGCTTTATGTCCAAATTTTCTAGTATTCGCTTCGTAGAATATTTCGCTGTAAAAAGCACAACATTCGTTCTTTATATGACAAAACTGTTAAAACACCTCTATCGAGAGAGTTGAGCAATTTCGTACCATCATTGATGGTCGGTACACGATTTTTTGATCTATTATTCCCAATTTTATGAGTATAGATTAAGTAGATTGTTTTGTTGCCAAAATACCAACTTTCAATCCTAAATGGACAAAATCGTTAAAAGCTCTTCCGTGGAGAGAGTTGAGCAATTATGAACCATCAAAGTTGATAGGTGTGCACTTTTTATTATTGATTTATGCGTAAATTTACTAATATACGCTTCCTAAATTTTTTCGAAGCCAAGAAACCAATTTTCCATCTCAAATGGACAAAACCGTAAAAAGCCCCCCCATGGAGAGAGTTGAGCAATTTCAAACCATCAAAGTTGATAGGTGAGCACTTTTTAATGTTGCTTTATGTCCAAATTTTCTAGTATTCGCTTTGTAGAATATTTCGCTGTAAAAAGCATAACATTCGATCTTTATATGACAAAACTATTAAAAGCACCTCTATCGAGAGACTAAAGCAATTTCGTACCATCATTGATGGTCGGCACACAATTTTTTGATCTATTATTCCCAATTTTATGAGTATAGATTAAGTAGATTGTTTTGTTGCCAAAATACCAACTTTCACTCCTAAATGGACAAAATCGTTAAACGCTCTTTCGTGGAGAGAGTTGAGCAATTATGAACCATTAAAGTTGATAGGTGTGCATTTTTTATTATTGATTTATGCGCAAATTTACTAGTATACGCTTCCTAAATTGTTTCGATGCCAAAAAATCAACTTTCCATCTCAAATGGACAAAACCGTAAGAGGCCCCCCCATGGAGAGAGTTGAACAATTTCAAACCATCAAAGTTGATAGGTGAGCACTTTTTAATGTTGCTTTATGTCCAAAAATTCTAGTATTCGTTTTGTAGATTATATCGTTGTCAAAAGCACAGCTTTGGTTATCTATATGACAAATATTTTAAAAGCACATATATCGGGAGAGTTGAGCAATTTCGAACAATCAAAGTTGGTAATTGCACACTTTTTATAGTCCTTTTACGTCAAATTTTACGATTATAGATGTTGTAGATTATTTTGTTGGCAAAAGACAAACTTTCACTCCTAAATAGACAAAACCATTAAGAGCTCCTCTATGGGGAGTTGAGCAATTCTAAACCATCAAAATTGATAGGTGTGAAATTTCATACCACCAAAGTTGGTCGGTGTACACATTTTTTTGTTCTTTTATTCCCAATTTTACGAGTATAGATTTCATAGATTGTTTGGTTGCCGAAATACCAACTTTCGATACCAAATGGACAAAACCGTTAAAAGCTCCTCCATGGAGAGAGTTGAGCAATTCTGAACCATCAAAGTTAATAGCTTTGCACTTTTTATTATTGATTTATGCGTAAATTTACTAGTTTATGCTTCGTAGATTGTTTCGTTGCCAAAAGCACGACTTTCGTTCTCTATATGACTAAATTGTTAAAAGCACATCTATGGGGAGAGTTGAACAATTTTGATCCATCATAATTGAGCAATTCGAAACAATTAAAGTTGATAGGTGTGCACTTTTTATAGTTGCTTTTATATTCAAATTTTATAGTATTCGCTTCGTAGATTATTTCATTGTCAAAAGCACAACTTTCACTCTCTATATCACAAAATTGTTTAAAGCACCTCTATGGAGAGAGTTGAGCAATTTTGAACCATCAAAGTTTCTCGCTGTACAGTTTTTATTGTTCTTTTATGTGAAATTTTATGAGAATATTCTCCGTATATTATTTCATTGTCAAAAGATCAACTTTTGCTCCTAAATGGGTAAAATCGTTAAAAGCTCCTCCATGGACAGAGTTGAGTAACTCCGAAACATCAAAGTTGCTAGGTGTGCACTTTTTATTGTTGATTTATGTGCAAATTTACTAGTATATGCTTTGTAGATTGTTTCAATGCCAAAATGACAAACTTTCGATCTCAAATGAACAAAACCGTCAAGAGCTACTCTATTGAGAGAATTGTGCAATTTCGAACTATCAAAGTTTGTCGGTGTACACTTTTTATCGTTATTTTATGTCAAATTTTTTTAAGTACAGGCTTCGTAGATTTTTCGATGCCGAAATACCAACTTTCTATCTCAAATGAACAAAACCGTTAGAAGCCCCTCTATGGAGAAAGTAGAGTAATTTCAAACCATCAAATTTGGTAGATGTGCACTTTTTATTGTTGCTTTATGTCCTAATTGTCTAGTATTTGCTTCAAAGATTCTTTTGTTGTCAAAAGAACAACTTTCATTCTCAATTGGACAAAACCGTTAAAAGCACCTCTATCGAGAGAGTTGAGAAATTCCGAACCATTAAAGTTGGTAGCTGTGCACTTTTTATTGTTTCTTTATGTCCAAACTATCTAGTATTTGCTTCGTAGATTATTTCGTTGAGAAAAAATGACTTTTGTTTTCAATTGGAAAAAGTCTTTAAAAGCTTCTCTATCGAGAGTGTAAAGCAATGTCGAACCATAAAAGTTGGTCGGTGTACACTTTTTTATTGTTCTTATATATCAAATTTTACGAGTATAGACTTCATAGATTGTTTTGTTGCCAAAAGGCCGACTTCCATTCTCAAATGAACAAAACCGTTAAAAGCTCCTCCATTGATAGTTGAGGAATTCTGAACAATCAAAACTGATAGGTGTGAAATTTTTACTGTTGCTCTATGTCCAAATTGTCTAGTATTCGCTTCGTAGATTGTTTCATAATCAATAAGACAAACTTTCGATCTCAAATGAAAAAAACTATTAAAAGCTCCTCTATCGAGAGAATTGAGCAATTTCCAACCATTAAAGTTGGTCGGTGTACACCTTTTTCTTGTTCTTTTGTGTCAATTTTTACAAGTATAGGCTCCGTAGATTGTTTCAATGCCAAAAGACAAACTTTCTATATCAAATGGACAAAATTGTTAGAAGCCCCTCCATATAGAGAGTTCAGCAATTTGGAACCATCAAAGTTGATAGGTGTGCACTTTTTATTGTTTTTTTATGTCCAAATTGTCTATTATTCGCTTCATAGATTATTTCATTATCAAAAGAACAACTTTCGTGCTGAATTTGACAAAATCGTTAAAACACCTCTATCGAGACAGTTGAGCAATTCCAAACAATCAAAGTTTATAGATGGACACTTCTTATTGTTGCTTTATGTCCACATGATCTTGTATTCACTTCGTAGATTATTTTCTTGTCAAAAGAACAACTTTTGTTCTCAATTAGACAAGTCGTTAAATGCTTCTCTACCAAGAGAGTTGACCAATTTCGAACCATTAAAGTTGGTCGGTGTGCACTTTCTTTTTGTTCTTTTATATCAAATTTCATGAGTATAGACTTCGTAGATTGTTTCGTTGCCAAAAGATTAACTTTCTTTCCCAAATGGACAAAATTGTTATAAGTTCGTCATTGTAGAGAGTTGAGAAATTTTGAACCATCAAAGTTGATAGGTGTGCACTTTTTATTGTTGCTTTATGTCAAAATTTTCTAGTATTCACTTCGTAGATTATTTCATTGACAAAAGCACAAATTTCATTCTCAATATGACAAAATCGTTAAAAGCTCCTTCATCGAAGAGTTGAGCAATTTCGAACCATCAAAGTTTGTCGGTGTACACTTTTTTATTGTTCTTTTACATCAAATTTTATGAGTATCGACTCCGTAGATTGTTTCGTTGCGAAAATACCAACTTTTGTTTCCAAATGGATAAAACCGTTAAGAGGTCCTTTACGGAGGGTTCAGGAATTCCGAACAATCAAAGATGATATGTGTGCACTTTTTGTTGTTGCTTTTTGTCCAAATTTTCTAGTAATCTCTTCGTAAATTGTTTCGTTCTCAAAAGGATGAACTTTCGATCTCAAATGAACAAAAAAATTAAAAACTCCTCTATCGAGAGAATTGAACAATTTCGAACCATCAAAGTTCGTCGGTGTACGCCATTTTATTGTTCTTGTATGTCAAATTTTACAATTATAGGCTCCGTAAATTGTTTCGATGCCAAAAGGCAAACTTTCTATCTCAAACGGTCAAAACTATTAGAAGTCCCTCCAGTGAGAGAGTTGAGCAATTTCGAATCGTCAAAGTTGATAGGTGTGCACCTTTTATTGTTGCTTTATGTCCAAATTGTCTAGTATTTGTTTCATAGGTTATTTAATTGTCAAAAGAATAACTTTTGTTCTCAATTTAACAAAACCGTGAAAAACACCTCTTATCAAGAGAGTTAAGCAATTTCAAACCATCAAAGTTGATAGATGGGCACTTCATACTGTTGCTTTATGTAGAAATTCTCTTTTCTTCGCTTCGTAGATTATTTGGTTGTCAAAAGAATAACTTTCATTCTCGATTGGACAAAGCCCATAAATGCACCCCTATCGAGATATCTGAGCAATTTTGAACCATCAAATTGGTCGGTGTACACCATTTTATTGTTATTTTATGTCAAAATTTATAAGTAAAGGCTCCGAAGATTGTTTTAATGCCAAAGGACCAACTTTCTATCTCAAATGGACAAAACCGTTAAAAGCCCCTCCATAGAGAGAGTTGAGCAATTCTAAACCATCAATGATGATAGGTGTGCACCTTTTATTGTTGCTTTATGTCCAAATTGTCTAGTAATCGCTTCATAGATGATTTCATTATCAAAATAACAACTTTCATTCTCAATTTAACAAAATCGTTAAAAGCACCTTTATCAAGAGAATTGAGCAATTTCATACCATCAAAGTTGATAGATGGCCACTTCTTATTGTTGCCTCATGTCCAAATTATATAGTATTCGCTTCATTGATTATTTCATTGAAAATAGAACGACTTTCATTCTCCATTGAACAAAGCCGTTAAATGCTCCTCTATCGAGAGAGTTGAGCAATTTTGAACCATCAAAGTTGGTTGGTGTATACTTTTTATTGTTCTTTTATATCAAATTTTAAGAGTATATATTTCGTAGATTGTTTCGTTGTAAAAAGAACAACTTTTTTTTCCCAAATTGACAAAATCTTTATAAGTTCATCCTTTGAGAGAGTTGAGCAGTTGTTGCAACCGGTTTTGCGAGAGAAATTTTTAAAAGAGAGTCGCCACCAATTGTAATAGGTGCAATTGGTCACCAATAAAAATAATTTGGTCTGCGAAAATCCAGAAAAATGGGTAAGTGAGTTTGTTACGTATGGGGAAGGTGTGAGGCACCCCACAACGTCTGTTTTTAAAACAGTTGCCAATTTAACTTTTATTATCCCATTATATGACTAAGAAAATTAAACGTGACATGTTAACAAAAATGAAGCATGATAATTATTTACAGCATATAAAAGTCATATTGAGAGTATAATATTGAGGTTCATGAGACTCTTCCACCTAATGGTCAAATATCCGTGAAACACTCTCACCTCAAGAATTTTGTCTGAAGGTGCATCCAATGCATTCCCCAAATTAATTCTGTCGTCGGTTAATGCTTTCAATATAATTTTGATATACAATATGAATGCTAAAAGAAAATCCTCTCCATCCAATGGATGAGAATTTCATAAAATTTTATCCTCAAAAATCATTTTGAGATCGCATCCAATGCTTCTCTGTTTGGTTCCATCATCAGATCAACCGCAACATGCTTCTAGCATCCTAAAATCATGTATGCAATTTTTATTATTTTTGTTTTCACTATTTAGATGGCCTTAGACCCAAATAGATATTTACAAACCCCAATTAATACTCAAAGCCCCAACCTAAATCTAAAAACCAAAATACAACAAAGTTCAAAAGAATTAAAACCCCACATATGTGCATATAACATCCGGCCCATCAAACAAAAATCAAGGAACCCATAAATTTCTAAATCGGGCCCAAGTCTTACACCATATGTTTCTGGCCTAAATTTCTAAAAAGCCCAAATAAACACCTAAAGCCCTAAATACAATTTTAAGCATACACACAACATTCAAAGACTCAAAACTAAAAATAAAGAGAAATACTCATAATACAGTTTCGGAAATATTGACTTTTGGAGCACTATCCGTGGTTCGATTTGGATGGTTTTTCAAAGTGCTTAGAGAACAGTCGGTACTTGATTCTGAACGGTGGGATTTGGATTTGAAGTTCCAGAAGATCCGTTTCAAAACTGGTTTCCAAACTGATTTTTTGTAGGGATATTTCTCAAAATGGGGTTCGGGAATGTTGATGGATGGAGGACTATCCGTGGTTGGATTTGAAGCTTCAGAATGTTAGTTTCAAAACTGGTTTCCGAACTGATTTGTGTAGGGATATTTCTCAAAATAGAGTTCGGAAATAGCGGCGGATGGAGAGCTCCCTGTGGTTGGATTTTGTTGATTTTTGGACAGTGATTATAGGAAGGAGTAATCTTGATTTTGAATGGTCGGATTATGATTTGAAGCCTCAGAAGGTGAACGTATGGTGGCAGTGAGGATGGTGGTTTGTGTGGTGATGTTGTGGCTTTTAGTGTATTGGGGGAGGAGAAGGATTGTGGCGGTGGCTTAATTTGAGAGAAGGGAGGGTTATGGGCTGCTGGATTCCTTTTCTTGAGTGATATTTTTGGTATAAGAAGAGAAGAGGTGGTGGTAGTGGTTAGGGTAGGTGGAGATTAGGTAGGGGTGGGTGAATTAGTAGGTAGGAATGGTTGGTGGGTGATAGTGATGGAGGAGTGGGTGAAGATGGTGGGTGAGGGATTGTGCCCAAAATTCATCCAAAACAAATATTATCGAGCCTCCAAAAATAAAAATATTGGACCAAACCCGGACAAAAATAGGGTACTACAGTTGCCCCCCTTTGTGTGACCTTTACATAATAATGGCGCGCAAAGGAGTAGTAAACCTATTTTGAGTTCAATTTCACGAAAATGCACGGGATCACTACAGCCATTCCCGGCTTGGCTGGCTATTGGAAATGATTTTTTTATTTTTATTTTTTGAAAAAATGCTCGGGATCACTAGAGCCATTCCCGGCTTGGCTAATCACTGAAAGTAATTTTTGAAAAATGCTCGGGATCACTAGAGCCATTCTCGGCTTGGCTGATCATTGGAAATGTTTTTTTTTTTTGAAAAATATTCGGGATAACTAGGGCCATTCCCGGCTTGGCTAATCATTGAGAATATATTTTTTTTTGAAAAATGCTCGGGATCACTAGGGCCATTCTCGGCTTGGCTAATCATTGAAAATGATTTTTTGAAAAAATGCTCGGGATCACTAGGGCCATTCCCGGCTTGGCCAATCATTGAAAATGATTTTTTTTTTGAAAAATGCTCGGGATCACTATAGCCATTCCCGGCTTGGCTGGCTATTGGAAATGATTTTTGAAAAAATGCTCGGGATCCTAGGGCCATTACCAGCTTGGCCAATAATTGAAAATGAATTGTTTTGAAAAATGCACGGGATCACTAGGGTCATTCCCGGCTTGGCGAATCATTGGAAATGATTTTTGAAAAAATGCTCGGGATCACTAATGCCATTCCCGGCTTGGCCAATCATTGAAAATGAATTTTTTTTGAAAAATGCTCGGGATCACTAGGGCCATTCCCGGCTTGGCTGACATTTGAATGAATTTGATTTGATTTTTTTTTAATTATTATTATTTTGAATTATTGTATTTACACAAAAATTTACATGGGGACACTGTAGCTATCCCTGGGCTTATCCGTGACATGGGCTGGACTTGGGTAAAAATACATGAACTGACACTGTGGAGCTTTTAATTGGGCCTCTCCATATTCGCGACCACATTCAACAGTTGCTCCCACCTTCGTCGGCTGGCCTCCAGCTGATGCTCATGAGCCGGTGTTTCTTGAATACGGCGAGGTGGTGGTGGTCTAGTAGCGGACCGAGATGTTTCCCCCAGTAATACAACTCCTGTCCGTGATGCTTTTCGCCTCTTGGCAGCAGTGGTCATTTGGTTAATGTCTTTCCACCAGTTATTTTTCTGCATAATGCTTACTGGATAAAATAGGGAGATTTGGCTTATAGGAGGACGAATGCCTTTGCTCAAAACCAGTCGGGTAACGAGTCATGGGAAATATAATTTTCCGACCTTCGTTGGTCTATTCTCCACGAAACTTTGTGTCTTTAGAATAGTGGCCATAAAGAATTCTCCAATATCAAGCCATACTCCCTGATACATATAGTATAGGGCATGAAGAATCGTACCCCGTCTCTGGTGGTGGTGACCGAGGGCAAAGATTGTGCAGGAGAGCGTCGTCCAGCAACCACATCTTTGGTGGCAAATATGAGCGGCGTGTAGCGTTTACTTTCTTATCGCTCTGTCCTCGACACATGTTGTCAATTATCTCCTTCTTAGAAACAGATATCGGTGCTTCGAAACCGGTAGCTACATCATAAGAAGGGGAATACCCTAAACACTCGCATATGTCTGCTGTGGTGAACTGGAGTTTTATACCAATTACTTCTACCTGGTAAATCGGATGTGGTCCGGTTCTCGTACTTGGTGGTAACATTTGAAGAGTCTCGTAGAAATCACGAACTATACAAGGGTACACTGATAAATTAACTGTAGGATCTGGGTCAACCAAAAATAACATAGAGTGATCCTGGAGGTAGTTCACAGCCCAACGAGCGTTGGCATCTCTAAGAATGTGAAGGTCGAATCGTCGCTCAAGAATAATTTCCGCTTTAGCAAACAACGTGATTGCTTGTAAGCGGGTGACAGAGTCCCATCCATTAAATGAGATGAAAGATGGGTGAGGATTTTCACTTGATGAAGGTGAGATGTAGTGGAAGAAGAGGTGGAACAATGGACGAAAATCACTGAAAGTGAGTAATCGTGTTAGTAATGGAAGGAATAAAAATGAAGTGATGAGATCAGAGTAAAACGATGATCGACGATCAATGGGAGTGAAAGAAAATCTGAGAGAGACGAGATGATGAGATGATACATATCATAGGTATGGTAAAGACACGTGACTCCGAGAAGAAGAGAAAAACTCGACCATAAGCGACAAAACAATAAAAAATGAACGTAAAATTTCAAAAGTAGTTGAAAAGTCGACATCACGGATGATACGGTGAAAACATGTCACTTAGTGGAAAAGCGAAGAAATCCATCAGATGAGACAAAACTTGGCCAGAAAGGAAGAGAGAGGAGAAATGTGGGGATACGTGCCTGAGCTGGTGATAGAGACACGATAGAGATGGGAAGAGACAGATGGCCGAAAGAAAATGAAAGAAATAAAGAAAGTCGTATGCCTGAGCTATGACAGGGATGGGAAAGAGACACGATGGAGATGGGGAGGAAAAACAATAGAGACAGGAAACAGAATATGGCCAAAAGATACAAAATATTTTAAAAACACATGCCATGAAAACGACAGAAATGAAGAAAGTCGTGCGTGCTTGAATTGTGATAGTGATGGGGGAGAGGCATGATAGATATGGTGAAGACGTGTGACTCAACAGTGAAGAATAATTTTTTTTATTTTTATTTTAGAAGAGACAAAACTTTTGAACGGAGGTCATGGAAGAGAAATGAGAAGAAATGTTGGAACACTTGCCCGAGCCATTACAGCCTCCTGTTGAGGCAATGATTGAGATTGACGGCTTGGTAGTTGAAACATGCAATCAACGCGAGAATACCATTGATTTGTGGGCCACTCCCAACTTGACTTGTGCAAAATAACAGTGCATGAGATCTGTGATCCACTCCCCACTTGGGCAAGACGTAAAATATTTGAAGAAAGGGATGCATACCTAATGAAGATTGACTGAATCTGTACTGTTTGAACAAACCTGTCAAATGATAAGCAACATGCGACGATGATGCATGCAATGACATATATTGCTCAATTATGAATATCTCACTTGGAATGAATGCAATACTCTCAAGTTTTTCATTTTCCCTCTCTCCTTTTTTTTTTGTTTTTTTCCATTGTTTTTGACCAATTTTCTTCAAAAATCATATGTGCCAATATTTCTTAATTACAACTTTTTCCATTTTTATGTTTCGGATCATTCCTCTGCTAATAATACATATCTCGACCACAGGGTTTTTTCCATCCCTTTTTCAGTGTAGGACACCAACATTCATCAATGTTCAAAAAGTAATATTCAAATGCACTTATCACGTTTTTTGTCATAACTTCGTCAATGATGAAATTAACAATACGACTATTCATGTCAAATGGAAAACTTCTTGGAAGATGGGTGAGATGTGAAAATGGATGAGCAAAGTCAAAGAAATGAACACTTCGATAAAATTTAATCGAAAATGATGAGTGACGATAGGAAGCTTTATTTTGGAGGGGAAGAGGTGAGGTCAAAGAAATGAGAAATAGACTGAGCTTTTCCAAGATAAAAATTATGACAATTCAAAGATTACACCAAAACTGCCCCAGTTTTGGTGTGCCCCCAATTAACAATGATTAAATCCAATTTGGATGAGATTATATCCGAACCCTTCATTTTTGGCAACAAAATTCTTCTTTTGATGTAATGATTGCACCAAAAACTGCCCCAGTTTTGGTGCGTGTCTAGGAAGCCAATTATGTACCTTCACCCATATCACCACAAATCAAATTGATCACCAATCATGACACGGTCCAAAGTCCAACAAGTCCATGTCTAAACTGTTCTTCTGAACTCCCAATCTGAATTGAATGCATCTTTTCTCCTCTTTATTTTTCTTCTTTCATTTTCATTTTTCTTCATCGTTTGTATTTTTGTCCATTTTTTGTGCTTTTTTTTGTCCCTAATTTTTGCCTAGAGCGCCCTTTCAGGTTTTCACTCCAGCGGGATTTTTGTTTTGTTGTTGTCATAATTATGCAAATGCCTCTATTGAAGACAGTAACTCAATTTATTCATCGAAAACTAACTTTCCAAAAAGATAAACAACACCACGTCTGCAATGTTCCACAATTACTGAAATGATAGAAAATAAAAATTACCTGACTGAAATCCCGGGTCTTCATGATTTTCAGAAGGATAACAATTTTGTGGTTGGGCTTGTGTAGTAGAAAACTGCATGGTATGCCTTCCAAAATCACTGGACGACTGATTAGGCATGTGTGTGATGGTTCCATGGTTGCCTGTAATATATGTCACTAACAGATCAATACTTTTGGACAAGTGATCCAGACGTGCCTCAATCTACGTTAACCTTTCAGCTACGTCAGTGGTTCCGGGTGACGGAGAATGATGAATGGTAGGGGATTCAGCCACAGTAGGAATCTCTACAATATCATCATCCTTATATCTTCCGATCATTCTGCTATCAATAGCACATTTTGGATACTACACCTCCTCATGCGGTGCCCAAAGAACTCCAGCTCTCATGCACAATGTGCAGATCAGAGAGGGCAAACAAAGCCCTATGGTTGTTGTATTGCGACAACTGTGCACAATAGAATTGTGTAAAACTTTGCCAATATCAATTGATTTTCCATGTAGAATACGATAAAGCAAAATTGCTCTATTTTTGGGAATATCTGTTGAATGAGTGCTTGGCATAAGCTTCGCCCAGATAAATCGCATTCAAGTCCTGCTATTTTTTGTCATAGCAGATGTGGGAAATGAGACTCCCATCCCATTAAATTTCTTCCAGGCAGTTCCTGGCTTACACAACGTACGAATCACTTCATCCAAAATAGTATCAGACTCCAGCAAGGCAGAGAAATTGTCATTGACGATGTCTGGACGATTGTAGACTGCATTGATGGTTTTGCTATCAAATGGGACCATCATACCCCAAACATATACATGTTCATACCCTACAACTGCATCTGCATAAAATTCTCTCACCACTGGGACAACTGAGGGTTTTGGCTGTGCAACAAAATCCTCCCAACCCCGCTCAGCAATAATTTTTGCAATTGCAGGCTCTGCTGTTAAAGAAGTTTGCAAACCTCTCTCTGGAATAATTTTTCTCCCCCTTATTGATTCTCGATATTTCCTAACCGTTTCCCGACAGATAAAACGATTTAGATCAGTCATTTGAGGGGATTGCTCGAATGGTCTTTTGGTAGCCATAAAGATGAGCTAACTGAGGTGGTTCAAAATCGACCCGTGAAGTGAGAGAAGATCACGAAGGATTTCGAACAATGAGTTTTAGCGGTGTAAGAAAAGGGAAAAATTTGGCAGATGGCCTGCTAGTAAAGCTGAGTTGACGGTGAAGAGGTGACTCAAAAAGAAAGAAGACGAAGTTGGCCAGAAGATAGAAACAACATTGAAGAAGGGTTTGAATAAAATCTCATGAAAGAGAGAGATGAGAGGAAAAGTCAGGATTCACGGTTGAGTAGGTGGATGGGATTACAAAGAAATGCAACTCAAGATGGCTGGAGAGACAAAAAATCATTAAAGAAGAGTTGAATAATTGGCAAAAAAAGGAGACAATCGAGGAATATTGGAATGCACGCCTGAATTAGCGATAGAGATGGTGAGTGATTGTGAAATATCTCACTTGGCAACCAAAAGATCCGCAGACAAGAAAATCACTCAATTAACATAGAAATTGTCCTCACATGGTCAACATTGTAACCTGCGCATATCTGCTCCTCAACTATGCTCATTATTGATGGTATCAATTCAAGTCACCTTAGCCACATTAAAACCGTTGGTCTTAATCACACAGTCAATGCACGTTATCCTCACCATTGCCACAATTATCAATCAACATGTGGTCACATAACAAAAGTAATTATTGCACTATCCACATGGGAGCCACATATTTCTTTTTGAATTTCTTTCGTAGTCTGTTTGGTTTCCTTGTCATTTTCTGAGTCATTTGACCAATATTCTCCTCCCTTACTGCACATGAGGATTCAAATCTAACATCTCTGTTAGGGTGGCAAAAAAAATCTTCTGATGATATCTCAAATTTATTCCCCATGTCAGAGAATGATTCAACATTATTGATTGAGTCCACCCAAAAACTGTTTCATTAGGCTCATCTTTTTCATTATTGTCAATTTCAATCTCGTTAATGGAATGGTAGAAGTGTGAGATTTGGAAATTATGGAAAAATGAAAGAGAATGATTTTGAGAATTTTGATCGAAGAGCTTTATTTATGGTGATAATATTGAAATGATGCAACATGCAACAGCTGTATTAAAACTTCATCAAAGACAATGTAAAGACATGCTCATTACAAAACCCAATAAGTGGTCATGAGCTAGACCACAAATGGTTGTGCATTTAGAGATTACTCCTTGAGGCCATTGATAAGATACTGAAAATTTCCAAACTGATCCAGTTACTAAGCTCAAAAACCAATGGGCGAGAAATGATTAGTAGTAGAGTTGACTTATTTATTTAACAGCAACATGAAGATTAAACGTCAATGCCCCAATATTATCATTTGCCAATGATTTTTATTTTTATTTTTTTTTGTATTTTTCTTGTCATTTTTTTTATACCAACTTTATTAATGTATGCATGATTATGAATTTATGTACATCCTATAAACAAAGGAACTATTGTACATGTGATGGTAATGAATGCCACATATATACATGGATAAAACCAAACTAATATATGCAAAATAATACAAGAAATGTATATACAGACATGTATGAGTGAAAGAGAGGTATATACATAGGCGTAACTTTAAATGATGTATGCAAGATAAGTACATGAAGCCTTTATGTACAATCAAAACAATATATGTACGAATCAAAGCAAAACCAAAACGATATATGTACAACAAAATGGGATAATATATACAACACCCTAAAGATAAGGTTAGAAGTAGTTTCCTGTGTCCTATGACTATGGTCATTGGTTATGGACAATCTAGGCTCCCGACTTATCCCCCCGCCAGTGTCCATTGCTGGAATAGCCTGGGTCCCACTTAATAGAGGAGTGGGTCGACTGAGGATTTTTCGCGAGCCTGCACGGGGATTTTAATCCCTCGAATGTCTCGTTTACTTCATCCTCTCCTAAGGATTTTGAGCCCGAGTTGTTGGACTCATGAAATGGTATTGTGCACAATGTGTGAGGACAATAATAAAAATAAAAATAAAAATAAAATGAAAAAGCTCACAAAACACAACATTTAAAAAAAAATAATAATAAGAGAATATCAATAAAAACTAGAGAAATAAAACACCAAATATATTTAAAACAAACAAAATCAAATAATAGGATAAGAAAAGTTAAATTTAGAAGGCCCAACTCACTAATTTTTTTTAAGAGATATATATACATTTAAAAACTAGTTTTCCCCAGCAGAGTCGCCAGTTGTTACAACCGGTTTTGCGAGAGAAATTTTTAAAAGAGAGTCGCCACCAATTGTAATAGGTGCAATTGGTCACCAATAAAAATAATTTGGTCTGCGAAAATCCACAAAAATGGGTAAGTGAGTTTGTTACGTATGGAGAAGGTGTGAGGCACCCCACAACGTCTGTTTTAAAAACAGTTGCCAATTTAACTTTTATTATCCCATTATATGACTAAGAAAATTAAACGTGACATGTTAACAAAAATTAAGCATGATAATTATTTACAGCATATAAAAGTCATGAGACTCTTCCATCCAATGGTCAAATATCCATGAAACACTCTCACCTCAAGAATTTTGTCTGAAGGTGCATCCAATGCATTCCCCAAATTAATTCTGTCGTCGATTAATGCTTTCAATATAATTTTGATATACAATATGAATGCTAAAAGAAAATCCTCTCCATCCAATGGATGAGAATTTCATAAAATTTTATCCTCAAAAATCATTTTGAGATCGCATCCAATGCTTCTCCGTTTGGTTTCATCGTCGGATCAACCGCAACATGCTTCTAGCATCCTAAAATCATGTATGCAATTTTTATTATTTTTGTTTTCACTATTTACATGGCCTTAGGCCCAAATACATATTTACAAACCCCAATTAATACTCAAAGCCCCAACATAAATCTAAAATCCAAAATACAACAAAGTCCAAAAGAATTAAAACCCCACATATGTGCATGTAACATCCGGCCCATCAAACAAAAATCAAGGAACCCATAAATTTCTAAATCGGGCCCAAGCCTTACACCATATGTTTCTGGCCTCAATTTCTAAAAAGCCCAAATAAACACCTAAAGCCCTAAATACAATTTTAAGCATGCACACAACATTCAAAGACTCAAAACTAAAAATAAGGAGAAATACTCATAATACAGTTTCGGAAATATTGACTTTTGGACCACTATCCGTGGTTCGATTTGGCTGGGTTTTTGACAGTACTTAGAGAACAGTCGGTGCTTGATTCTGAACGGTGGGATTTGGATTTTAAGTTCCAGAAGATCCGTTTCAAAACTGGTTTCCAAACTGATTTTTTGTAGGGATATTTCTCAAAATGGGGTTCGGGAATGTTGATGGATGGAGGACTATCAGTGGTTGGATTTCGCTGATGTTTTTTCAGTGGTTAGAGGATGGGGTGATATTGATTTTGAACGGTCGTATTGTGGTTTGAAGCTTTAGAAGGTTAGTTTCAAAACTGGTTTCCGAACTGATTTGTGTAGGGATATTTCTCAAAATAGAGTTCGGAAATAGCAGCGGATGGAGGACTTTCTGTGGTTGGATTTTGCTGATTTTTGGACAGTGATTACAAGAAGGAGTAATCTTGATTTTGAACGGTCGGATTATGATTTGAAGCCTCAGAAGGTGAATGTATGGTGGCAGTGAGGATGGTGGTTTGTGTGGTGATGTTGTGGCTTTTAGTGTATTGGGGGAGGAGAAGGATTGTGGTGGTGGCTTAATTTGAGAGAAGGGAGGGTTATGGGCTGCTGGATTCCAGAGAAGAATGGTTTTTTTTCCTTTTCTTGAGTGATATTTTTGGTATAAGAAGAGAAGAGGTGGTGGTAGTGGTTAGGGTAGGTGGAGATTAGGTAGGGATGGGTGAATTAGTAGGTAGGAATGGTTGGTGGGTGATAGTGATGGAGGAGTGGGTGAAGATGGTGGGTGAGGGATTGTGCCCAAAATTCATCCAAAACAAATATTATCAAGCCTCCAGAAATAAAAATATTGGACCAAATCCGGACAAAAATAGGGTACTACAGTAGTTTTGAACCATCAAAGTTGATAGCTGTACACTTTTTATTGTTATTTTATGTCCAAATTTTCTGGTATTCGATTCGTAGATTGTTTCGTCTTCGAAAGAGAAAATTTTCTTTTCAATTGGACAAAACCGTTAAAGCTCCTCTATTGAGAGAGTTGAACATTTTCAAACCATTAAAGTTTGTCATTGTATACTTATTTACTGTTCTTTTCTGTCAAATTTTATGAGTATAGACTTCGTAGATTGTTTCTTTGCCAAAAGACCAACTTTCGTTCCTCAAGGGACAAAATCGTTAAAAGCTTGTCCAAGAAAAGAGTTGAGCAATTCCGAACCATCAAATTTGATAGGTGTGCACTTTTTATTGTTGCTTTATGTCCTAATTTGTTAGTATTCATCTCGTAGATTATTTTGTTGTCAAAAGCACAACTTTCATTCTCTATATGACAAAACTGTTAAAGGCACCTCTATCGAGAGAGTTCAGAAATTTCGAACCATCAAAGTTGGTCAGTGTACACTTTTTATTGGTCTTTGATGTCAAATTTTATGAGTATAGACTTCGTTTATTGTTTCATTGCCAAAAGACCAACTTTCGTTACCAAATGGACAAAACCGCTAAAATGCTTCACCATGGAGAGAGTTGAGGAATTCCGAACCATCAAAGTTGATGGGCGTGAACTTTTTATTGTTGATTTATGTTAAAATTTACTAGTATATGCTTCATAGATTGTTTCGTTGTCAAAAATATCAAATTTCGATCTCAAATGGACAAAACTGTTAAAAGCGCCTCTATCGAGTGAATTGAGCAATTTTGAACCATCAAAGTTGATAGATATGCACTTTTATTGTTGCTTTATGTCCTATTGTCTAGTATTCACTTCAAAGATTCTTTTGTTGTCAAAAGAACAACTTTCGTTCTCAATTGGACAAAATCGTTAAAAAGCACCTCTATCGATAGAGTTCAAAAATTCCGAACATCAATGTTGATAGCTGTGTACTTTTTATTGTTTCTTTATGTCCAAATTATCTAGTATTCGCTTCGTAGATTATTTTGTTTTGAAAAAATGACTTTGGAAAAAGTCATTAAAAGCTTTTCTATCGAGAGAGTAGAGTAATGTCGAACTGTCAAAGTATGTCGGTGTACATTTTTTTATTGTTCTTATATATCAAATTTTACTAGTATAGACTCCATAGATTGTTTCGTTACCAATAGACCAACTTTCATTTCCAAATGGACAAAACCGTTAGAAACTCCTCCATTGATAGTTGAGGAATTCTGAACAATCAAAGCCGATAGGTGTGAAATTTTTATTGTTGCTCTATGTCCAAATTCTCTAGTATTCGCTTCGTAGATTGTTTTGTTATCAATAAGACCAACTTTTGATCTCAAATGGAAAAAACTATTAAAAGCTCCTCTATCTAGAGAATTGAGCAATTTTCAATCATCAAAGTTGGTCAGTGTATACCTTTTTCTTATTATTTTATGCCAAATTTTTTAAGTATAGGCTCCGTAGATTGTTTCAATGACAAAAGATCAACTTTCTATATCAAATGGACAAAACCGTTACAAGCCCCTCAATGTAGAGAGTTGAGCAATTTTGAACGATCAAAGTTGATAGGTGTGCACTTTTTATTGTTTCTTTATGTCCAAATTGTCTAGCATTTGCTTCATAGATTATTTCATTGTCAAAAGAACAACTTTCGTTCTAAATTTGACAAAACTATTAAAAGCACCTCTATCGAGACAGTTGAGCAACTCCAAATAATCAAGGTTGAAAGATGGGCACTTCTTATTGATGCTTTATGTCCACATTATCTTGTATTCGCTTCGTAGATTATTTTATAGTCAAAATAACAACTTTCGTTCTCAATTGGACAAGTCAAAGTTGGTCGGTGTGCACTTTCTTGTTGTTCTTTTATATCAAATTTTATGAGTATAGACTCCGTATATTATTTCATTGCCAGAAGACTAACTTTTATTCCCAAATAGACAAAACCGTTAAAAAACTTCTCCATGAAGAGAGTTGAGGAATTCGGAACCATCAAAGTTGATAGGTATGCACTTTTTATTGTTGATTTATGTGCAAATTTACTACTATACGCTTCGTAGATTTTTTCGTTGTCAAAAAGATCAACATTCGATCTCAAATGGACAAAACTGTTAAAAGCGCCCCTGTCGAGTGAATTGAGCAATTTTGAACCATCAAAGGTTGTCGGTGTCCACTTTTTATTGCTATTTTATGTCAACTTTTATAAGTATAGGCTTCGTAGATTTTTTCGATGCCAAAACAACAACTTTCTATCTCAAATGGACAAAACCGATAGAAGCCGCTCCATGAAAAGAGTTGAGCAATTCCGAACCATCAAATTTGATAAGTGTGTACTTTTTATTGTTGCTTTATGTCCAAATTATCTAGTGTTTGCTTCGTAGATTATTTTGTTGTCAAAAGAACAACTTTCGTTCTCATTGGACAAAACAGTTAAAAGCACCTTCTATCGACAAAGTTGAACAATTTCAAACCATTAAAGTTGGTTGGTGTACACTTTTTTATTGTTCTTTTATGTCAAAGTTTCGAATATAGACTCCGTAGATTGTTTCGCTACCCAAATATCAACTTTCTTTACAAAATGGACAAAACCGATAAGAGCTCATCCATAGAAAGAGTTGAGCAATTCTGATCCATCAAAGTTTATGGGTGTGCATTTTTTATGGTTGCTTTATGTCCAAATTATCTAGTATACAGTCTGTAGATTGTTTTTTAATCCAAAAGACCAACGTTCAATCTCAAATGGACAAAACTATTAAAAGCACCTTTATCGAGAGAGTTGAGCAACTTCGAAGCATCAAAGTTGGTCAGTGTACACTTTTTATTGTTCTTCTATGTCAAATTTTACGAGTATAGACTCTGTAGGTTGTTTCATTGCCCAAAGACCAACTTTCATTCCGAAATGGACAAAACCGTTAAAAGCTCCTCCATGGACAGAACCGTTAAAAGCTCCTCCATGGACAGAGTTGAGTAATTCCGAACCATTAAAGTAGATAGGTGTACACTTTTTCTTGTTTTTTTGTGTGCAAATTTACTAGTATTTGCTTCGTAAATTATTTCGTCGAAAAAAGCACAGCTTTCGTTCCCAATATGACAAAACCGTTAAAAGCAGCTCTATTGAGAGACTTTAGAAATTTCAAACCATCAAAGTTGGTCGGTGTACACTTTTCATTGTTCTTTTGTTTCAAGTTTTACAAGTATAGACCTTGTACATTATTTTGTTGCCAAAAGACAAACTTTCGTTCCCAAATGGACAAAACTGTTAAAAGCTCCTCTATGGAGAGAGTTGGCAATTTCGAACCATCAAAGTTGATAGGTGTGAATTTTTTATTATTGGTTTAAGTGCAAATTTACTAGTATACGCTTCATAGGTTGTTTCATTGTCAAAAATACCAACTTTCGATCTCAAATGGACAGAACCGTTAAGAGCTGTTCTACCGAGAGATTGGAGCAATTTCAAAACATCAAAGTTGGTCGGCGTACACTTTTTATTATTATTTTATGACTTTATGAGTATAGGCTTCGTACGCTTCATAGGTTGTTTCATTGTCAAAAATACCAACTTTCGATCTCAAATGGACAGAACCGTTAAGAGCTGTTCTACCGAGAGATTGGAGCAATTTCAAAACATCAAAGTTGGTCGGAGTACACTTTTTATTATTATTTTATGACTTTATGAGTATAGGCTTCGTAGATTGTTTCGTTGTCAAAGGACCAACTTTCTATCTCAAATGGACAAAATCGTTAGAAGCCCCTTCATGGAGAGAGTTGAGCAATTTCGAAGCATCAAAGTTGATTGGTGTGAAATTTTTATTGAGTCCTTATGTCCAAATTGTCTAGTATTCGCTTCGTAGATTTTTCATTTTCAAAAGAATAACTTTCGTTCTCAATTGGACAAAACCGTTAGAAGCACCTCTATCGAGAGAGTTGAGCAATTCCGAACCATCAAAGTTGATAGGTGTGCACTTTTTATTGTTGCTATATGTCCAAATTTTCTAGTATTCGCATCGTAGATTTTTTCGTTGTCAAAGCAAAACTTTCATTCTCAATATGAACCATTAAAATCTCCTCTATGGAGAGAGTGAAGAAATTTCGAACCATCTAAGTTGGTCGGAGTACACTTTTTATTATTATTTTATAACTTTACGAGTATATGCTTCGTAGATTATTTCGATGCCAAAACAACAACTTTCTATCTCAAATGGACAAAACCGATTGAAGCCCCTCCATGGAGAGAGTTGAGCAATTTTGAACCATCAAATTTGATAGGTGTGCACTTTTTATTGTTGCTTTATGTCGAAATTATCTTGTGTTCGATTCCTATATTATTTCGTTGTCAAAAGAACAATTTTCGCTCTTAATTCGACAAAACCGTTAAAAAGCACCTCTATTGACAAAGTTGAGAAATTTCTGTTGGATTGAATGGCACCACAAGAGGGGGGGTGAATTGTGTACTTAATCAAAAATTAAGCTAAGCGATCACTTTTTAAATGTAGACAAGTTCAATCTCAAATAGACCAATTTAAATCAATGAATAAACATGCAAAAGTATAGAACAATCAGATTAACACCAAATAAGATTGTAATAGGCAGCAAAATCTGATTTATCACAATATTAATTCTAGCAACTTATATGGAAATTTCAATGATGAATGATATGCAAATGATATGCTAAATGAATTTGCTGGAAATTAAATAGAGACAAGAGATTTAGAGTGGTTCGGCTTAACCCAAGCCTCCATCCACTACCCAAGTTTCACTTGGGATTTTCAAACACTCCACTAGAAAGATGGCTTTGCAAGGTCACCACCATCTTAGGGTTTCATCCAAGTTAACCCCAAACTTTTACAACCAAATGTGGTTTAAGCTCACCACAAACCCAACTCCAAATACAACTCGGTTTAAGCTCACCGAAAACTCAATCTACCATACAAGTGGTTTTGGCTCACCACAAAACCCAATCAACAACAATAAAACTCAGATTTCGGCTTCTTTGTAGCCTGGTATGAGGTGAAGTTTTAGGCTCAAGAAATAGCTCTTTGGTAGCTGGATTTGTAAGTGGATAAGCTCAAATAATGCTCTTGAAGATTTGGTTTGAGAATGATAAGCACAAAGAATCAGATTTGAGATTTTGGTGGCTAGGGTTTGTGAAACTTTGAAGTGTATAGGAACCCACGAAAATTAGCTAACCCAAGGCTTGAATAATGAAAAAAAAGAGATGAAGAATGAAGCCTTTTATGTGCTAGAAATCAGATTGCTCAACCAAGAAAATAACTCTTGAGAAAATGTAGAGAAAGATCAAGAATGGCTTAAGAGGAACAATGCTTGAGAAAGAGAAAGATAAATTAGCCAAGCCTCTAGGCCCGAGAGACTAGGGTTGTATTTTTTTTTTTAGTGAAGGAATAAATATTGCAACTCTATATGGACCGTTTGATTGAAAAGCAAGACAATATGGTCACTTGATCAAGGCTACACGTTTTTGACATTTAGAGCAAGAGAATATGTGTCTTTAAAGCTAAACAAATATTGTTCTATGAGTTTAGAAAGTGAATCAATCAAAGGAGTCAAACCATGTATATTAGGAAGGAAGCTTAGAATTTGAATCAAATATATTCCAGGAAATTTTGGCCATAAAGAAGAGATTATGATTTTGATTCATTTTTGAAAATTGATTTAAGATAGATATGGAAATGAATCAAAGGCTTTGAATAGGTGAGAATATGGAAAGAGGATTTTGTCCATAATGAAAGGATTATGTTTTGATTCACCTCATATCAAACTTGTTTCCATATGTGACGTCTTGATCTTCCATTAATGAACTCCTTTCATTGGATACTTTTTCAATTGTAAACTTGAGTTTGATCCTCTTCATCTACTGCTTTGTATTTCCATATTTGGATTGCTCTCCCATCTTCTCATTTTGGTTCCATCGTTTTGAACTTCTTGATGGAGATCTCATATGCCAATGTCACCATGTCCATGCCATCTTGCCACATCATTATGTTCTTGATTGAAAGTTTCCATAAATAACACTTTCCATAAATAGAAGTGGCTGCACGCAATTAAAACTCAAAGAATGCTTTGTAAGCCTTATTAGGCTTCATGCTTGTTAGTCCATATTATTTCCATAATCACATTATTCAAATATATGTAATAAATCAAAGATCAATAAACATATATTTTGAAACATTCAAACCATGTATTCAACAATTTCGAACCATCAAAGTTTGTTGGTGTACACTTTTTTATTATTCTTTTATGTCAAATTTCTTATTATAAACTCCATAGATTATTTCATTCTCAAAAGACCAACTTTCGTTCCGAAATAGACAAAACCTTTAAGAGCTCCTCTATACAAAGAGTTGAGCAATTCGGATCTGTCAAAGTTTATAGGTGTGCACTTTTTATTGTTGCTTTATATCCAAATTTTCTAGTATTCGCTTCGTAGAATGTTTCGTAGTAAAAAAAACCAACTTTTGATCTCAAATGGACAAAACTGTTACAAGCATCTCTATCGAGAGAATCGAGCGATTCCGAACCATCAAAGTTGATAGGTGTGCACTTTTTCTTATTGATTTATGCACAAATTTACTAATATTTGCTTTGTAGATTGTTTCATTGTCAAAAAGACTAACTTTCGATCTGAAATGGGCAAAACCGTTAGAACACTCTCCATGAAGAGAGTTGAGCAATTTTGAACCATCAAAGTTGATAGGTGTGCACTTTTTATTGTTGCTTTAAGTTCAAATTGTCTAGTATTCGCTTCGTAGATTATTTTGTTGTCAAAAGAATAACTTTCGTTCTCAGTTGGACCAAATTGTTGAAAGCAACTCTATCGATAGAGTTGAGCAATTTCGTACCATCAAAGTTTGTCGGTGTACATGTTTTTTCGTTGCCAAAATATCAACTTTTGATACCAAATGACAAAACCATTAAAAGCTTCTCCATGGAGAGAGTTGAGCAATTCCTAACCATTAAAGTTAATAGGTGTGCACTTTTTATTATTGATCTATGTGCAAATTGACTAGTATATGCTTCGTAGATTGTTTCGTTGCCAAAAGCACAACTTTTGTTCTCTATATGACAAAATTGTTAAAAGCACATCTATGGGGAGAGTTGAACAATTTTCATCCATCAAAGTTGAACATTTTGGAACCATCAAAGTTGATAGGTGTGTACTTTTTATAGTTTCTTTGTATCCAAATTTTATAGTATTCGCTTCGTAGATTATTTCATTGTCAAAAGCACAACTTTCGTTCTCTATATGACAAAATTGTTAAAAGCACTTGTATGGGAAGAGTTGAGCAATTTTGAACCATCAAAGTTGGTCGCTGTACACTTTTTATTGTTCTTTTATGTAAAATTTTATGAGAATATTCTCCGTAGATTATTTCATTGCTAAAAGACCAACTTTCGCTCCTAAATGGGCAAGTTTACTAGTATACACTTTGTAGATTGTTTCAATGCCAAAAAGAATAACTTTAGATCTCAAATGAACAAAACCGTTAAGAGCCGCTCTATCGAGAGAATTTTGCAATTTCAAACCATCAAAGTTTGTCGGTGTACACTTTTTTATCGTTATTTTATGTTAAATTTTACAAGTATAGGCTCTATCGATTGTTTCGATGACGAAAGACCAACTTTCAATCTCAAATGGACAAAATCGATAGAAGCCCCTCCATTGAGAAGGTTGAGCATATTCGAACCATCAAAGTTGATAGATGGTGCACTTTTTATTGTTGCTTTATGTCCTAATTCTCTAGTATTCGCTTCAAAGATTCTTTTGTTGTCAAAAGAACAACTTTCGTTCTCAATTTGACAAAACCGTTAAAAGCACCTCATCGAGAGAGTTGAGAAATTTCGAACCATCAAAGTTGATAGTTGTGCACTTTTTATTGTTTCTTTATGTCCAAATTATCTAGTATTCGATACGTAGATTATTTCGTTGTGAAAAAAATGACTTTTGTTTTCAATTGGAAAAGGTCCTTAAAAACTTCTCTATCGAGAGAGTAGAGCAATTATGAGTATATCAAATTTTTTTATTGTTCTTATATATCAAATTTTATGAGTATAGACTCCATAGATTGTTTCGTTATCAAAAGATCAATTTTCGTTTCCAAATGGACAAAACCATTAAAAGCTTCTCCATTGAAAGTTGATGAATTCCAAACAATCAAAGCCGATAGATGTGAAATTTTTATTGTTGCTCTATGTCCAAATTGTCTAGTATTCATTTCGTAGACTGTTTCGTTGTCAATAGGACCAACTTTTGACCTCAAATGGACAAAGCTATTAAATGCTCCTTTATCGAGAGAAATGAGCAATTTGCAACCATCAAAGTTGGTCGGTGTACATCGTTTTCTTGTTCTTTTGTGTCAAATTTTACAAGTATAGGCTCCGTAGATTATTTTAATGTCAAAAGACCAACTTTCTGTCTCAAATGGACAAAACCGTTAGTCCATGTAGAGAGTTGAGCAATTTCAAACATCAGAGTTGATAGGTGTGCACTTTTTATTGTTTCTTTCTGTCCAAATTATCTAGTATTCGCTTCATAGATATTTCATTGTCAAAAGAATAAATTTTGTTGTCAATTTGGCAAAACCGTTAAAAGCACCTCTATCAAGACAGTTGAGCAAATCCAAATAATTAAAGTTGATAGATTGGCAATTCGTATTCTTGCTTTATGTCCACATTATATTCTATTCGCCTCGTAGATTATTTAGTTGTAAAAAGAACAACTTTCGTTCTCAATTGGACAACTCGTTAAATGCTCCTCTACCGAGAGAGTTGAGCAATTTCGAACCATCAGAGTTGGTCAGTGTGCACTTTCTTATTGTTCTTTTGTATAAGATTTTATGAGTATAGAATCTGTAGATTGTTTCGATGCCAAAAGACCAACTTTCTTTCCCAAATGGACAAAATCGTTAGAAGTTCCTCATTGGAGAGAGTTGAGTTATTCTGAACAATAAAAGTTGATAGGTGTGCACTTTTTATTGTTGATTTATGTCTAAATTTTCTAGTATTCACTTCATAGATTATTTCATTGACGAAAGCACAACTTTCGTTCTCAATATGACAAAACCATTAAAAGCTCATCTATTGGAACAGTTAAGCAATTTCAAACCATCAAAGTTAGTCGATGTACAGTTTTTTATTGTTCTTTTATATCAAATTTTATGAGTATCGACTCCGTAGACTGTTTTGTTTCCAAAAGACCAACTTTCGTTCCCAAATGGACAAAACCGTTAAAAGCTCATCCATGGAGGGTTGAGGAATTCCGAACAATCAAAGTTGATAGGTGTGCACTTTTTATTGTTGCTTCTTGTCCAAATTGTTTGGTATTCGCTTCGTAAATTGTTTTGTTGTCAAAAAGACGAACTTTCGATCTCAAATGGACAAAACTATTAAAAGCTCCCCTATCGAGAGAATTGAACAATTTTGAACCATCAAAGTTCGTCGATGTACACCATTTTATTGTTCTTTTATGTCAAATTTTACAAGTATAGGCTCCGTAATATGTTTCGATGCCAAAAGACCAACATTCTATGGTCAAAACTGTTAAAAGCCCCTTCAGTGAGAGAGTTGAGAAATTTCGAACTGTCAAACTTGATCGGTGTGCACCAATTTATTGTTGCTTTATGTTCAAATTTTCTAGTATTCGTTTCATAGATTATTTCATTGTCAAAAGAATAACTTTCGTTCTAAATTTGACAAAACCGTTAAATGTACCTCTATCAAGTGAGTTGAGCAATTTCGAACCATGAAAGTTGATAGATGGTCACTTCATACTATAGCTTTATGTACAAATTATCTTGTATTCGTTTCGTAGATTATTTTGTTGTTAAAAGAACAACTTTCATTCTCAATTGGAAAAAGCCAATATATGCTCCTCTATCGAGAGATTTGAGCAATGTTGAACCATCAAAGTTGGTCGCTGTACACTATTTATTGTTATTTTATGTAAAAATTTACATGTAAAGGCTCCGAAGATTGTTTCGATGCCAAAAGACCAACTTTCTATCACAAATGGACAAAACCGTTAGTAGCCCCTCCATGGAGAGTGTTGGGAAATTCCGAACCATTAAAGCTTATAGGTGTGCACTTTTTATTGTTGTTTTATCTCCAAACCGTCTAGTAATCGCTTCATGTATTATTTCATTTTCAAAATAACAACTTTCATTCTCAATTTGACAAAACCGTTAAAAGCACCTCTATCGAGAGAGTTGAGCAATTCCGAACCATCAAAGTATATAGTGGACACTTCTTATTGTTCCTTTATGTCCAAATTATCTTGTATTAGCTTCGTAGATTATTTCGTTATAAAAAGCACAACTTTCGTTCTCAATATGATAAAATCGTTAAAAACAGCTCTATCGAGAGAGTTTAGAAATTTCAAACCATCAAAGTTGGTCGGTGTACACATTTCATTGTTCTTTTGTGTCAATTTTTACAAGTATAGACTCCGTAGGTTATTTCGTAGTCAAAAAACCAACTTTCATCCCAAATAGACAAAACTATTAAAAGCTCCTCTATGGAGAGAGTTGAGAATTTCAAACCATCAAAGTTGGTTGGTGTACACTTTTTTATTGTTCTTTTATTTCAAAGTTTCAAATATAGACTCCATAGATTGTTTCGCTACCAAAATACCAACTTTCGTTCCAAAATGGAAAAAACCGTTAAGAGCTCCTCTATAGAGAGAGTTGAGCAATTCTGTTTCATCAAAGTTTATATGTGTGCTTTTTATTGTTGATTTATGTGCAAATTTTTACTACTATGCGCTTCGTAGATTGTTTCGTTGTCAAAAATACCAACTTTCGATCTCAAGTGGACAAAACTGTTAAAAGCTCTACTATCGAAAGAGTGGAGCAATTTCAAACCGTAAAAGTTGTTCGAAGTACAATTTTTATTATTATTTTATGACTTTACGAGTATAGGCTTCGTAGATTGTTTCGTTATCAAAAGACCAACTTTCTATCTCAAATGGACAAAACCGTTAGAAGCCCCTCTGTGGAGAGAGTTGAGCAATTTTGAACCATCAAAGTTGATTGGTGTGAACTTTTTATTGTTGCTTTATGTCCAAATTTTCTAGTATTCGCTTCGTACATTATTTCATTGTGAAAAGAATAACTTTCGTTCTCAATTGGACAAAACCTTTAAAAGTACCTCTATTGAGAGAGTTGTGCAATTCCGAACCATCAAAGTCGATAGGCATGGACTTTTTATTATTGCTGTTTGTCTAAATTTTCTAGTATTCACATTGTAGATTATTTCGTTGTCAGAAGCACAACTTTCGTTCTCAATATGACAAAACCGTTAAAAACTCCTCTATGGAGAGAGTGGAGCAATTTTAAACAATCAAAAGAGATAGGTGTGCACTTTTTATGGTTTATTTATGTGCAAATTTAGTATCATACGCTTCGTAAATTGTTTCGTTGTAAAAAATACGAACTTTCGATCTCAAACGGAAGAAACAGTTAAAGGCTCCTCTACCGAGAGAGTAGAGAAATTTCAAACCATCTAAGTTGGTCGGAGTACACTTTTTATTATTATTTTATGACTTTATGAGTACAAGCTTTGTAGATTGTTTCGATGCCAAAAGACCAACTTTCTATCTCAAATGGACAAAACCGATAGAAGCCCCTCCATGGAGAGGGTTGAGCAATTTTGACCCATCAAATTTGATTGGTGTGAACTTTTTATTGTTACTTTATGTCGAAATTATATAGTGTTAGCTTCGTAGATTATTTCGTTGTCAAAAGGACAATTTTCGTTCTCAATTCGACAAAACCGTTAAAAACACCAATGTTTGTTGGTGTACACTTTTTTATTGCTCTTTTATGTCAAATTTTTGATTATAAACTCCGTAGATTATTCGTTACCAAAAGACAAACTTTCGTTCCGAAATGGACAAAACTCTTACGAGCTCCTATATAGAGAGAGTTGAGCAATTCCGATCTATTAAAGTTTATAGGTGTGCACTTTTTATTGTTGTTTTACGCCCAAATTTTCTAGTATTCGCTTCGCAGATTATTTTATTGTCAAAAGCACAACTTTCGTTCCCAAATGGACAAAATCGTTAAAAGCTCCTTCATAGAGAGAGTTGAGCAATTCCAAACCAGTAGATAGGGGTGCACTTTTAATTGTTGCTTGATGTGCAAATTTACTAGTATACGCTTCGTAGATTGCTTCATTTCCAAATGAAAGACTTTTGTTCTCAATTGGACAAAACCGTTGAAGCTCTTCTATCGAGAGAGTTGAGCAATTTTAAACTATTAAAGTTGGTCGGTGTACATCTTTTTATTGTTCTTTAGTGTCAAGTTTTACGAGTATAGACTCTGTGGATCGTTTCTAGCAAACTTTCGATCCCAAATAGACAAAACGTTTAAAATCTCCTCTATGGAGAGAGTTGAGCAATTCCGAACCATTAAAGTAGATAGGCGTGCACTTTTTACTGTTTCTTTATGTGCAAATTTACTAGTATATGCTTCCTAGATTATTTTGTTTCTGAAAGACAAACTTCTGTTCTCAATTGGACAGAACCGTTGAACCTCCTCCATCGAGAGAGTTGAGCAATTTTGAATCATCAAAGTTGGTAGATGTGCACTTTTTACTATTGCCTTATATCCAAATTTTCTAGTATTTTCTTCTACATTATTTAATTGTCAAAAGAACAACTTTCGTTCTCAATTGGACAAAACCGTTAAAAGCACCTCTATCGAAAGAGTTGAGCAATTCTGAACCATCAAAGTTGATTGGAGTGCACTTTTTATTGTTTCTTTTATGTCCAAATTATCTAGTGTTCGCTTCGTATATTATTTCAGTTGGAAAAGAACAACTTTCGTTCTCAATTGGAGAAACTTGTGAAACCCCGACCCAAAAATTTTGGGGAATTTTGATGTTGGAACAAAAAGGGTAAAACTGGACTAGGCACACCAAGGGGCGCCTAGTCCAGTGAGGCATGCAGGAAGGAGGTCCCGAAGAGGAGGCACTGGACTGGGCGCACCTTAGGGCGCCTAGGCGCAGCGCCCAGTCCAGCGGGCAGTAAATGGGCGTGGATGGTGGTGAGTTCAAACTGGACCGGGCGCACCTCAGGGCGCCTAGGCGCTGCGCCCAGTCCAATGGGTGAGAGGATGTGGAGTAGGCGTAGAGGCGCCTAGGCGCACCTCGCCTGGGCATGAAAATCCTACACGCCCAGGATGCCGCCCAGAGCAGCGCGCTGAGGGATTTTTGTCATGGCCAGAGCGCCTAGGCGCCCAGGGTAGCGCCAAGGCGCAACCCGAGTTTCTCAAATAGGTTCCAGCGAGATTTTTAGAGGGAATTCTGGTTTGTTCAGTTCTAGAGAGAGAGAGAGCGACGATTCTAGAGAGAGAAGTTTATTTGTGGTGATTCTTGGAGATTGAAGCTTGATTGTGGAAATTTAGAGAGGATTAAAGGAAGATTCAAGCCATGGAGGTAAGTTTCTTCATTATTTCATTTCTAGGTTTTGAGTAGATCTTGTTAGTTGTGTTTAGAGTTGATTCATATGGTTTAGATATGTTGATTCTAGGTCGTATGTTGTTGTATATGTAGGTTTGATTCTTGTTTTGGAGTTGAGTTCCATAAGGTTGAGTTTGGGGGTTTGAGAGGAACCCTAGAGAGAGAAAGTAAGTTTTCTCAATTTGGTTGTTTAATTCTTATTGGATATGATATATTGAGATGTTTGGATGATTAAATGAGTATGACATTGGGTGAAATTTTTAGGTTGGAGAAACGGGGTTAAAACCCTAATTGTGAGATTTGTGAATTGCTCGGCACAAGGTAGGGGATTTCCAACCATTCTTCCTATCGTTCGTTTCAATATTTTAAAGAGCCTTTCGATTCCTCATTGGTCATTTGTTTGTGTTTTCGCCTTAATTGATTCTAAGGGAAAACGAACCTTACTTGTGAAATGTTGTTGATTCTTAATGTTGCATGACCCGTTTGTGTGTGTTCCATCACCTATGGGCACGATGTGATTTCCGTTCATGCATCATGGTAGTTATGTATATATATATATGTAGGTGGTTCATATATATACATCTTTTCGACATGTCATGGCATAAATGCATTAGAGTTGCATTGGAGACCGGGTATGGACTCGGGGCTCCATAGGATTCTTGAAAGCTACTTGGAGGGATGACGAGGTGATGAGAGTTACCACCGAGTCATGTGAACTCCAAGTGGGATAACGCACTAGAGGTATGGTCAATGAGGGACCTTGCCGGGAATGGTGCGGGTGTGATAGGATCACGCAACCGGGTAATCCAAGAGTGTTGATGTTGGGGAGCTTGCTCCTATTCAATAGTCATGGTTAGCGACCATGATATTGATGAGTTGATTTGGTGAGCTTGCTCACGTTCGATATTACATGGTATCGATGAGGTTTGCCCATTGAGGGGATTGCCCGGGTTGATGTTTTATGTGTTTGTTGAGTATGCATGATGTATGCGGAGTTTGATTTTATGGTTATATGATATTGTGAATTTGTTGATGTGTTTATTACTATCAGTTTGTGCATGCTGGTAGTGGATGGCCTGAGGCCCCTAGGATCAGGATTGCATGTGATTGAGGCCTGAGGCCTAGCTAGGTTGCTAGTGTGATGAATTTAATATATATGATGCGTGTTTCTGATGCATGCGGGGACTCTTTGATATACGGAGAGATGCCGCCGGATTTTCGATCTGCTGGATGATCGCACTAGTGGCCTAGGACGGTGCCGGAGGGGTACCCGTGGCGTGTCCGGATCGGGGCGTCGCAATTTCGTATCGGAGGGAGGTTGGTTTGTTTATATATAGGATCGGGGATGGGTCCTAGATGTATGAGTAGTGTAATCCAGGCCATGTCACAACCACTGCTGATCCGGTATGTTTTCTTATCCCTAGTAAATCCTCTGTTGAGTTGTGTGTTAAATGGTATTGTCTTTTTGCCATGCAGGTGAATACCCGTAGAACTACCAGGTCTAAGAGTGGGACAGAGATACCTCGTGGCAGAGACCGACAGAGAGTTGGTAGGGGCCGAGGTAGAGGCCATAGTGTTGGGGTGGAGCGTGTTACTAGAGGCACACCTAGCACTGAGGATTCGGTTCTGAATGTGGATCTGAAGTTGAGAGAGGAGGAGATAGTTCCTGAGGGACTACCGACTGAGAGTGCTGATCAGCATGCACTACCTGCAGGACCTGTTGCTCCTGTTACCACAGGGGGGCAACTAGTGACGATGGAGGGGCTTGCTAGTTTTATGATGAGTATGGTGCAGACACAGGAATAGAGAATAGCACAAGCGGTGGCTCACGCGATAGGTGCAACTGACACTCGTACTAAGGGAGTGGTGCCCGAGGCTACTACTGAGGTGGCTACAACATCGAGGGCTGGAAAGGGTATGTATGAGGTGGATCAGCTGAGGAGGACTTCTCCTCCAACCTTTTCTGGAGATGGAACGGGTGTGGAGGGGAAGGAGTGGTTCAATCAGTTGAGCATGAGGATGGAGACGTTAGAGATACCCGATGAGTGACGAGTGAAGTTTGTTTTCTATTACTTGAGTGGAGTGGCCTATGAATGGTGGATGTCCATGGGTCAGAGGCGGAACGAGTTGACTTGGACCTCTTTTGAGCAATTGTTCATGCAGAAGTTTATGCCGAGACCTCTGCAGACGGGAAAGGCCAAGCAGTTTCTGGATTTATTGCAGACATCAGAGATGACGGTGTCTCAATACACCAAGCAGTTCGAGGAGTTGTATCGGTTTGGGAGAGAGTTTGCTCCTACCGATGCAAAGAAGGCGGCAAGGTACCGTGATGGGTTGCTACCCAGTCTTGGGAGGATGGTGATGGCCACTAGGGTGGTATCGTATGAGGACACAGTTGAGTTGGCATTGGACTTTGAATTGAGTGAGCGGAATGAGGCTCAGAGGAAGCGTCCACTGACTGAGGGTAGTAGTGGCGGTGGTGGTAGCCACAAGAAACAGAAGACTGATTTTCGTCATCAGAAGGGGGACCGAGGCAAAGGTCCAAGCCCTCAAGGGGGCAAGGTGACGTGCTACAAGTGTGGGAAAGAGGGGCACATGAAGAATGAGTGCAAAGCTTCGGGATTTAGGTCCTTTGGTTGTGGCAAGTTGGGCCACAAGAAGAGTGAGTGTCCGCAGGGTAACCAGGGAGGACAGCATCAGCCTCAGATACTGGGGGTACCATCTTCAACTCTTCCTTCCACTGTTTTATCGGGAGGAACAGGGCGAGGTGGAGGCAGACAGTCTCAGCAGCAGTATGCACTGACGGATGGTCGTGTCTTTGATATGGGACATCAGGAGACACGGGAGCATCCCAACTTCATTGGCGGTACATTTTTGATTTTGAATTGTTGGGCCAGAGTCCTGTTTGATTCTGGAGCTACCTCATCATTTATTACTAGTTCGTTAGCGAACGCACTAGCGGTGGAGATTTCGGCGATTAGGAGAATGTTTAAGGTGTCCTCACCATTCGGGCACTTTACCACGTTGGAGGGGGTAGTGTGAGTGTCGGTTTGGAGAAATATCTCTACAATCTTATTTGTATGTGTTAGATTTCAAGGACTTCGATGTGATACTCGGGGTTGATTGGTTGACAAAGCACCAAGGAGTGCTTGACTTTTGGCAAAGGAGGATCACTCTTAGAGTACCGGAGGGTGGGGTAATTCATTTACAGGGATCGAAGGGGATGCCATGTCCTCATTTCATGGATAACCCTTCGTATCAGGATTGTAGGGTAGCAAGTTTGGTGACGTCGGCTCCTAAGGAAGATGTGGCTACTGTGATTCGGGTAGTGGAGGAATTTATGGATGTATTTCCGGAAGAGTTTTCGGGATTACCTCCGAAGAGGGAGATTGACTTTTCTATTGAGTTGCATCCAAACGTCAAGCCAATTTCGATTCCGCCGTATCGGATGGCTCTAGCAGAGTTGAAAGAATTGAGTTCTCAGTTAGAGGAGTTTCTAGACTTGGGATTTATTAGACCGAGTGTGTCCCCGTGGGGAGCATCGGTGTTGTTCGTCAAGAAGAAAGACGGAAGTTTGAGGATGTGCATTGATTATAGGCAGTTGAATAAGGTTACAGTGAGGAATAAGTATCCATTGCCTAGGATCAATGATTTGTTTGACCAATTGAGAGGTGCTAGGCATTTCTCTAAGATTGATTTGAGATCGGGTTATCATCAGTTGAGGATTAAGGATGAGGATATCCAAAAAACAGCGTTTAGAACTCGTTATGGGCATTATGAGTTTCTTGTGATGCCGTTTGGGTTGACAAATGCCCCAGCGGTGTTCATGGACCTACTGCAAAGGGTTCTTAGACCGTTTTTGGATAAGTTTGTGGTGGTGTTTATAGATGACATATTGATTTATTCTCCTACGGAGGAAGAACATGAGGAACACTTGAGGGTAGTGTTACAGACGTTGAGGGAGAATCAACTGTATGCTAAATTGAGTAAGTGTGAATTTTGGGTCACGGAAGTGAAGTTCCTAGGTCATGTGATCATGCAAGAAGGCATAGCGGTTGACTACTCCAAGGTTGAGTCGGTCTTGAATTGGGAGAGACCAAAGAATGTAACAGAAATCCGGAGTTTCCTTGGACTGGCGGGTTATTACCGGAGGTTTATTGAGGATTTCTCAAGAGTTGCTTTGCCAATGACGCAGCTTACAAAGAAGGGCACACCGTTTGTGTGGATAGACAAGTGTGAGGCCGCATTTGAGGAGTTGAAGAAGAGGTTGACAACACCTTCAGTGTTGGTGGTTCCGAAAATGAATGTAGGCTACCAAGTGTTTTGCGATGCGTCTAGAGTTGGTTTAGGTTGTGTGTTGATGCAACGGGGCCGAGTGATAGAGTATGGTTCAAGGTTGCTCAAGACACATTAGATGAATTATCCGGTGCATGATTTGGAGTTAGCGGCAGTGGTTTTTGCACTTAAGCAATGGAGGTATTGTCTTTACGGAGAGAGATTTGAAGTGCTTTCGGATCACAAGAGCCTCAAGTATCTATTCACCCAAAGAGAATTGAATTTGCGTTAAAGGAGGTGGATGGAATACTTGGAGGACTTCGACTTCGATTTGCAATACCATCCCGGTAAAGCAAATGTAGTCGCAGATGCGTTGAGTAGGAAGAAGAAGATTTCTAACCTATTCATGCATGAGTGGGAAATTGTGAAGACGATCAATGAGTTTGGATTGGAGTTGAGGAGTCAAGAGGAAAAGACCTATTTGTGTTCTATAACTTCGAGACCTATGATGGTTCAGAAGGTTATAGATGCACAAAATGGGGATCATACATTTGATGTGATTGTGAGAGTCTTGGATGGGTTCAAGGAAATGATGGTGGAGTACGATATGTGGGAAGGTTAGTGGTTCCCAAAGATGATGAGTTGAGACAAGAGATTCTAAAGGAAGCACATCATTCCAAGTTTGCCATGCATCCCGGGGGTACGAAGTTGTGCCGAGATTTGAAGTAGAGTTTCTGGTGGAGGGGCATGAAAGCCGATGTTGCTAGATTTGTGACGAAGTGTCTTACTTGTCAACAAGTGAAGGCAGAGCATCAGAGACCAGCTAGATTGTTGCAACCCTTACCGGTAGCACAATGGAAGTGGGAGAGGATCACGATGGACTTTGTGACAGCGTTGCCAATGACTCTGAGACGGCATGACACGGTTTGGGTGATAGTGGACAGATTGACCAAGTCTGCACACTTCTTACCCATGAACAAGACGGATTCGTTGGAGTCCTTGAGTACCATGTATGTCAAGGAGATTGTGAGACTTCAGGGAATTCCATTATCTATTGTGTCAGACCGAGACCCGCGGTTCACCAGTAGATTCTAGAGTAGCTTACAGGAGGCATTGGGTACGAAGTTTGATTTCTCTACAGCTTATCATCCTCAAAGTGATGGGCAGAGTGAGAGAACCATACAGATTTTGGAGGATATGTTAAGGGCATGTGTAGTTGATTTTGGAGGAAGTTGGGATCGGTACTTACATTTGGCAGAGTTTGTGTATAACAACTCTTTTCAAAGTAGTATCGGAATGGCACCTTACGAGGCGCTCTACGGGAGGCCTTGTAGGTCGCCTTTGTGTTGGGCAGAGGTTGGTGAGAAAGTTGTTTCAGGACCGAAAATGGTCAAGGAAGCTCGAGAGAGAGTTGATGAGATCCGAAGGCGGTTGATCACCGGGCAGAGCCGACAGAAGTCTTATGCTGACAGGAGGAGGAGACCTTTGGAGTTCACTATAGGAGATAAGGTTTTCATGAAGGTTAGTCCGAGACGGGGGATTCAGAGATATAGTAAGCATGGGAAGTTGGCACCGAGATTTGTGGGGCCATTTGAGATTTTGGAGACAGTTGGACCGGTGGCGTACCGTTTGGCACTTCCACCAAAGCTTGAGAAGGTTCACAATGTATTCCATGTATCAATGTTTCGAAAATATGAGCCGGATCCGTCGCATGTAATAGATTGGACTACGTTGGAAGTTGAGGAAGATGGGAGCTACACTCTTCAACCGGTGAAGATTCTAGATCGACAGTACAAGGTCACGAGGTCGAGTGTGATTCCATTAGTAAAAGTGATGTGGATGTATCACGGAGTTGAGGAAGCAACTTGGGAATTGGAATCCATAATGAAAGAGAAGTACACAAAATTGTTCGGAGATCTATCGAAAGAGTTGAGTAATTTTCAACCACCAAAGTTGGTTGGTCTACACTTTTATTGTTCTTTTATGTCAAATTTTACGAGTATAGAATCCGTAAATTGTTGCATTGCCAAAAGACCAACTTTGTATCTCACACGGACAAAACCATTAAAAAGATTCTCCTTGGAGAGAGTATAGCAATTCCGAACTATAAAAGTTGATAGGTGTACACTTTTTATTGTTGATTTATGTACAAATTTACTAGTATACGCTTCGTAGATTCTTTTGTTTTGAAAAGGACCAACTTTCGATCTCAAAAAGACAAACCATTAAAAGCTCCTCTATCAAGAGAGTTGAGCAATTTCGAACCATAAAAGGTTGTCGGTGTACACTTTTTTATTGTTCTTTTATGTCAAATTTTACGAGTACAGACTCGTTAAATTGTTCGTTGCCAAAAGCTAAACTTTCATTCCGAAATGGACAAAACTGTTAAAAGCTCCTCCATGGAGAGAGTTGAGCAATTCTGAACCATGAAAGTTGATAGGTGTGCACTTTTTATTGTTGCTTTATGTCTAAATTGTCTACTATTCGCTTTGTAGATTATTTTGTTCTAAAAAGCACAATTTTTGTTAATAATATGACAAAATCGTTAAAAGCACCTCTATCGAGAGAGTTGAGCAACTTCGAACCATCAAAGTTGGTCGGAGTACACTTTTAAATGTTATTTTTGTCGAACTTTATGAGTACAGACTCCGTAAATTGTTTCATTTGTAAAAGACCAACTTTAATTTCTAAATGGACAAAACCATTAAAAAGCTTCTCCGTGCAAATAGTTATGCTATTCTGAACCATCAAGTTGATAGGTGCACACTTTTTATTATTGCTTTATGTCCAAATTATATAAGTATTCGCTTCATAGATTATTTCGTTGTCAAAAGAACGTTTTCGTTCTCAATTGGACAAAGCCGTTAAAAGCTCATCTATTGAGAAAGTTGAGAAATTTCGAAACATCAAAGTCGGTTGGTATAGACTTTTTTTATTTTTCCTTTATATCAAACTTTATGTGTATAGACTCCATAGATTTTTTCGTTGGCAAAGGACCAACTTTCTTTCCCAAATGGACAAAATCATTAGAAGTTCCTTCATGGAGAGAGTTGAGCAATTACGAACCATCAAAGTTGATAGGTGTGCACTTTTTATTAATTTTTTATGTCCAAATTTTCCCGTATTCGCTTTGTAGATTATTTCGTTATTTGAAGCACAACTTTCATTCTCTATATGAAAAAACTATTGAAAGCAGCTCCATCGAGAGAGTTGAGCAATTTTCAACCATCAAAGTTGGTTGGTGTACACTTTTTATTGTTCTTTTATGTCAAATTTTATGAGTATAGACTCCGTATATTATTTCGTTGCCAAAAGACTAACTTTCGTTCCAAAATCGACATAACCGTTAAAAAGCTTCTCCACGGAGAGAGTTGAGCAATTTCGACCATCAAAGTTCATAGGCGTGCACTTTTTATTGTTGCTTTATGTCCAAAGTTTCTACTATTTGCAAATTTACTAGATTCAGCTTTGTAGATTGTTTTATTGTCAAAAAGACAAACTTTCGATCTCAAATGGACAAAACAGTTAAAAGCTCCTCTATCGAGAGAGTTGAGCAATTTCAAGACATTGAAGTTGGTTGGTGTACACTTTTTTATTGTTCTTTTATGTCAAATTTTATGAGTATCTAGTCTGTAGATTGTTCGTTGGCAAAAACCAAACTTTCGTTCTGAAATTGACAAAACTGTTAAGAGCACCTCCATGGAGAGAGTTTAGCAATGCCGAACCATCAAAGTTGATAAGTGTAATTTGATAGTTGCAAATTTTCTAGTATTCGCTTCGTAGATTATTTCATTGTCAAAAGCACAACTTTTGTTCTTAAAATGACAAAACCGTTAAAAGCACCTCTATTGAAAGAGTTGAGCAATTTCAAACCATTAAATTTGGTCGGTGTACACTTTTCATTGTTTTCTTGTGTCAAATTATACGAGTATAGACTTCATAGATTTTTTCGTTGCCGAAAGACCAACTTTCTTTTCCAAATAGACAAAACTGATAAAAGTTCCTCCATGGAGAGCGTTGAGCAGTTCCGAACCATCAAAGTTGATAGGTGCCCACTTTTTATTGTTGGTTTATGTCAAAATTTTATAGTATTTGCTTCATAGATCATTTCGTTTTGAAAAGCACAACTTTCATTCTTAATATGATAAAACCGTTAAAAGCACCTCAAACGAGAGAATTGAGCAATTTTGAACGATCAAAGTTGGTTTGTGTAAACTTTTTATTGTTATTTTATGTCTAAATTGTCTAGTATTCACTTCCTAGATTATTTCATTGTCAAAAGAATAACTTTCGTTCTCAATTACAGAAAACCATTAAAAGCACCTCTATCGACAGAGTTGAGCAACTTCGAACCATCAAAATTGGTCAGTGAACACTTTTTTATTTTTCTTTTATGTCAAATTTTAGAACTATAGACTTTGTACATTCTTTCCTCGCCAAAAAATCAACTTCCGTTCTGAAATGGACAAAATCATTAAAAGCTCCTTCACAGAGAGAGTTGAGCAATTCCAAACCATCAAATTTGATGGGTGTACACTTTTTTATTGTTATTTTCTGTCAAATTTTATGATTATATGTTTAATAGATTGTTTCATTGCCAAAAGATCATTTTTCTTTTTCAAATGGGCAAAACTATTAAAAGCTCCTCCATGGACAAATTTAAGTAATTCTGAACATCAAAGTCAATAGGTGTACACTTTTTATTATCGCTTTATGTCTAAATTTACTGGTATAAGGTTCGAAGATTGTTTTCTTGTCAAAATGACGAACTTTCGATCTCGAATGGACAAAATCGTTAAAAGCTCCTACATGGAGGGAATTGAGTAATTCCGAACCATCAAAGTTCATAGGGTGCACCTTTTATTGTTGCTTTACGTCCAACTTTACTCGTATACGCTTCGTAGATTGTTTCATTGTCTAAAAGACCAACTTTTGATCTCAAATCGACAAAACCGTTAAAAGCTCCAATATCGAGAGAATTGAGCAATGTCGAACCATCAAAGTTTGTTGGTGTACACTTTTCATTGTTTTTTTGTGTCAAATTATACGAGTATAGACTTCATAGATTGTTTCGTTGCCAAAAGACCAACTTTCGTTCCCAAATAGACAAAACCGATAAAAGTTCCTCTATGGAGAGAGTTGAGCAATTCCGAACCGTCAAAGTTGATCGGTGTCCACTTTATATCGTTGATTTATGTCCAAATTTTCTAGTATTTACTTCGTAGATTATTTTGTTGTCAAAAGCATAACTTTCGTTCTCAATATGATAAAACCGTTAATAGCACCTCTATCAAGAGAGTTGAGGAATTTTGAACCTTCAACATTGGTTTGTGTACACTTTTTATTGTGATTTTATGTCAAATTTTACAAGTGTAGACACCGTAGAATGTTTCGATGACAAAAAACCAACTTTCTATCTCAAATAGACAAAACTGTTAGAAGCCCCTCCATGGAGAGAGTTGAGCAATTTCGAACCATCAAAGTTGGTATGTGAATACTTTTTTATTATTCTTTTATGTCAAATTTTACGACTGTAGACTTCGTAGATTGTTTCGCCGCCAAATGAGCAACATTCGTTCTGAAATGGACAAAACCATTAAAAGCTCGTCCATAAAGAGAGTTGAGCAATTCCGAAACATCAAAGTTGTTAGGTGTGCACTTTTATTGTTGATTTATGTGCAAATTTACTAGTATATGCGTCGTAGATTGTGTCGTTGCCAAAAAGGCAAACCTTCGGTCCTAAATGGAAAAAAACGTTCAAAGTTCCCATATGGAGAGAATTGAGTAATTCCGAACCATCAAAGTCGGTAAGTGTACATTTTTTTATTATTCTTTAGTGTCAAATTTTACAAGTATAGACTCCGTAGATTGTTTCTTTGCCAAAAGAACAACTTTTGTTCCCAAATGGATAAAACCGTTAAAATGCTTCTTCGTGAAGAGAGTTGAGCAATTTCGAACCATCAAAGTTGATAGGTGTGTACTTCTTATTGTTGCTTTATGTCCAAATTTTCTAGTATTGGCTTCGTAGATTATTTCGTTGTCAAAAGCACAACTTTCGTTATTAATATGACAAAACTGTAAAAAGCACCTCTATCGAGATAATTGAGCAATTCCTGACCATCAAAGTTGATAGGTGTGCACTTTTTATTGTTGTTTTATGTGCAAATTATCTAAGTATTTGCTTCATAATTATTTTGTTGTCAAAAGAACAACTTTGGTTCTCAATTGGATAAAGCCATTAAAAGCTCCTCTATCAGGAGAGTTGAGCAATTTCGAAACATCAAAGTTGGTCGGTGTACTCATTTTTATTTTTATTTTTATTTTTTATCAAATTTTATAAGTATAGACTCCATAGATTGTTTCATAGCAAAAAGACTAACTTTCTTTCCCAAATGGACAAAATAATTAGAAGTTCCTTCATAGAGAGAGTTGAGCAATTCCGAACCATCAACGTTGGTAGATGTGCACTTTTTATTGTTGTCGTGTGTCCAAATTTTATAGTATCCGCTTCTTATATTATTTCGCTGTCAAAAGCACAACTTTCGTTCTCTATATGACAAAAATGTTTAAAGTACCTCTATCGAGAGTTGAGCAATTTCCAACCATCAAAGTTGGTTGGTATACTTATGTTATTGTTCTTTTATGTCAAATATTAGTAATATAGACTCTGTAGATTGTTTCGTTGCCAAAAGAACAACCTTCGTTTCGAAATTGACAAAACCATTAAAAGCTCCTCCATGGAGAGAGTTGAGTAATTCTGAACCATTAAAGTTTATAGGTATGCACTTTTATTGTTCATATATGTTCAAATTTACTAGTATACGCTTCGTAGATTGTGTCGTTGCCCAAAAGACAAACTTTCGGTCCCAAATGGACAAAATCGTTAAAAGCTACTCCATAGAGAGAGTTGAGCAATTTCGAACCATTAAAATTGGTAGGTGTTTACTTTTTAATGTTATTTATGTCAAATTTTATGATTATAAGTTTAATAAATTGTTTCATTGCCAAATGATCATTTTTGTTTCTCAAATGGGCATAACCGTTAAAAGCTCCTTCATGGATAAAATTGAGTAATTCCGAACATCAAAGTTGATAGGTGTACGCTTCGTACACCAAATGAACATCAAATTTACTAGTATATTCTTTGTAGATTGTTTTCCTTTTTAAATAGACTAACTTTCGATCTCAAATGGACAAAACCGTTAAAAGCTCCTTCATGGAGAGAATTGAGTAATTTTGAATCATTGAAGTTGATAGGGTGCTATTTTTACTATTTCTTTACGTCCAAATTTACTACTATACGCTTCATAGATTGTTTCCATGTCAAGAGAACCACTTTCATTCCCAATTGGACAAAACCGTCAAAAGCACCTCAATTGAGAGAGTTGAGCAATTTCGAACCACCAAAACCAGTCTGTGTACACTTTTTTATTATTTTTTATGTCAAATTTTACGAGTATAGACTCCGTAGATTGTTTCGTTGCCAAAAGACCAACTTTCTTTCGCAAATGGACAAAATCGTTAAAAGATCCTCCGTGGAGAGAATTGAGCAATTCTGAAACATCAATATTGATAGATGTACACTTTTTTTGTTGGTTTATGACTAAATTTACTAGTATACGCTTCTAGATTGTTTTCTTGTCAAAAAGACCAACTTTCGATCTTAAATAGACAAAGCCGTTAAAAGCTCTCCATGGAGAGAATGGAGTAATTCCGAACAATCAGAGTTAATAAGGTACACTTTTTATTATTGCTTTATGTCAAAATTTACTAGTATCTGCTTTTTAGATTATTTCGTATTCAAATAGACCAACTTTTGGTCTCAAATGTACAAAATCGTTAAGAGCTCCTCTATCGAGAGAATTGAGAAATTTCCAAACATCAAAGTTTGTCGGAGTATACTTTTTTATGTTATTTTATGTCAAATTTTATGACTATAGGCTCTGTAGATTGTTTCGTTGCCAAGAGATCGACTTTTGTTCCCAAAAGGACAAAACCGTTAAGAGCTTCTCCATGGAGAGAGTTGAGCAATTCCAAACCATTAAAGTTGGTTAGTGTACACTTTTTTTTGTTATTTTATGTGCAATTTTATGATTATAAGTTTAATAGATTGTTTCATTGCCGAACAATCAAACAATCACAGTTGATAGGTGTAAACTTTTTATTGTTGCTTTATGTCCAAATTTACTAGTATATGCTTCGTAGATTATTTTCTTTTCAAATGGACCAACCTTTGATCTCAAATGGACAAAAATCGTCAAAAGCTCCTCCATGGAAAGAATTGAGTAATTCCGAATCATCAAAGTTGATAGGGTGCACCTTTTATCGTTGCTTTATGTCCAAATTTACTAGTATACGCTTCGTCGATTGTTTCCTTGTCAAAAGAACAACTTTTGTTCTCAATTGGACAAAACCATTAAAAGAATCTCTATTGAAAGAGTTGAGCAATTTCGAACCATCAAAGACAGTCGGTGTACAATTTTTTATTATTTGTTTGTGTCAAATTTTATGAATATAGACTCCGTAGATTGTTTCATTGCCAAAAGACCAACTTTCATTCGCAAATGGACAAAATCGTGAAAAGATCCTCAATGGAGAGAATTGAGGAATTCCAAACCACCAAAATTGATAGGTGTACACTTTTTTTTGTTGGTTTATGTCCAAATTTACTAGTATACGCTTTTAGATTTTTTTTCTTGTAAAAAACACCAACTTTCTATCACAAATGGACAAAGCCGTTAAAAGCTCCTCCATGGAGAGAGTTGAGCAATTGTGAAGCATCAAAGTTGATAGGTGTACACTTTTTATTGTTTGTTTATATCCAAATTTACTAGTATTCGCTTTGTAGATTATTTCCTTCTCAAAAGGACCAACTTTCGTTCTCAATATGACAAAACTGTTTAAAGCACGACTATTGAGAGAGTTGAGAAATTTCGAACGACCAAAGTTGGTCTGTGTACACTTTATATTGTTCTTTTATGTCAAATTTTACTAGTATAGGCTTCGTAGATTGTTTCATTGCCAAAAGACCAACTTTCGTTCCTAAATGGACAAAACCGTTAAAAAGCTTATTCATGGAGAGAGTTGAGCAATTTTGAACCATCAAATTTGATATGTGTGGACTTTTTATTGTTGATTTATGGGAAAATTTACTAGTATACTCTTCGTAGATTGTTTTGTTGTCAAAAGACCAACTTTTGATCTCAAATGGACAAAACCGTTAAAAGCTTCTCTACGAAGTGAATAGAGCAATTTCAAACCATACAAGTTCGTCGGTGTACACTTTTTATTGTTATTTTATGTCAAATTTTGTCAATGTAGGCTCCGTAGATTGTTTTGATGCCAAAAGAACAACTTTATATGTCAAATGGATAAAACTATTAAAAACCCCTCCATGGAGAGAGTTGAGCAATTTCGAATCATTAAAGTTGATAGGTGTGCACTTTTTATTGTTGCTTGATGTCTAGATTTTCTAGTATTCACCTCGTAGATTATTTTGTTGTCAAAAGAATAACTTGCGTTCTCAATATGATACAACCATTAAAAGCACCTCTATCAAGAGAACTGAGCAAAACCGAACCATCAAAGTTGATAGGTGTACAACTTTTATTATTTTTTCATGTCCAAGTTTACTAGTATAGACTCTATAGATTGTTTTGATGCCAAAAGACCAACTTTCTATCTCAAATGGAAAAAAACCATTAAAAGCCCCTCCATGGAGAAAGTTGAACAATTTTGAACCATCAAAGTTGATAAGTGTGCACCTTTAATTGTTTCTTTATGTCCAAATTATCTTGTATTCGCTTCGTAAATTATTCCGGTGTCAAAAGAACAACTTCCGTTCTCAATTTGACAAAATCGAACCGTTAAAATCACCTCTATTGAGGGAGTTGAGCCATTCTGAACCATCAAAGTTGATAGGTGTGCACTTTTTAATGTTGCTTTATGGCCAAATTGCTCCTCCATGGAGAGTACACCATTTATTGTTTTTTTATGTCCATGTTTTTTATGATACAATTCTTATATTGTTTTAGTGGCAAAACACCATTTTTCTTTCTTGAATCGAAAAAAGGTTTAAATGTTCTTCTATCGAGAGAGTTGAGCTCATTCGAATGATCAAAGTTGGTCTCTATACACTTTTTATTGATATTCTATGTCAAATTTTACGAGTATAGGTTCCATAGATTATTTCTTTGCCAAAAAACCGACTTTCATTCCCAAAGTCGGTCCCAAAAGGACAAAATTGCTAAAAGCTCTTCCATGGAGAGAGGTGAGCAATTCCGAACCATCAAAGTTTATAGGTGTTCACTTTATATTGTTGCTTCATGTTCAAATAATCTAGTATTCGCTTCGTAGATTATTTCGTTGTCAAAAAAATAACTTTCTCTCAATTAGAGAAAACCATTAAAAGCACCTCTATCGAAAGAGTTGAGCAATTTTGAACGATCAAAGTTGGTCAATGTACACTTTTTATTATTCTTTTGTGTCAAATTTTACAAGTAAAGGCTCCGTAGATTGTTTCGATGCCAAAAGAAAAGCTTTCTATCTCAAATGGGCAAAACCATTAGAAGCCCTTCCATGGAGATTGTTGAGCAATTTCCAACCATCAAAGTTGATAGCCGTTCACTTTATATTGTTGCTTTATGTCCAAATTATCAAGTATTCGCATCATAGATTATTTCATTGTCATAAGAACAACTTTCGCTCCTATTGAACAAAACTATTAAAAGCACTTTTATTGAGAGAGTTAAGCAATTTCGAACCATCAAAGTTAGTTGGTGTTCACTTTGTATTGTTCTTTTGTGCCAAATTTTACAAGTATAGACTCTATAGATTGTTTCGATGCCAAAAGACCAACTTTCTATCTCAAATGGACAAAACCGTTAGAAGCCCCTCCATGGAGAGAGTTGAACAATTTCAAACCATCAAAGTTGATAAGTGTGCACATTTTATTGTTTCTTTATGTCCAAATTGTCTAGTATTCTCTTCGTAAATTATTTTACTGTCAAAAGAACAACTTTAGTTCTCAAATTGACAAAACCATTAAAATCACCTCTTTTGAGGGAGTTGAGCCATCCTAAACCATCAAAGTTGATAGGTGTGCACTTTTTCATGTTTCTTTATGTCCAAATTATCTAGTATTCGCTTCGTAGATTATTAAGAACAACTTTCGTTCTCAATTCGACAAAGCCGTTAAAAGCATCTTTATCGAGAGAGTTTCCTAATTTCGAACCATCAAAGTTAATCGATGTACACTTTTTAATTGTTCTTTTATATCAAATTTTACGATTGTAGACTTCGTAGATTGTTTCTTTGCCAAAAGATCAACTTTCTTTCCCAAATGGAGAAAATTTTTAGAAGTTCCTCTTTAGAGAGAGTTGACCAATTCTGAACCATCAAAGTTGATAGGTGTCAACTTTTTATTGTTACTTTATGTCAACATTTTATAGTATTCGCTTCATAGATTATTTCATTGTCAAAAGAACAACTTTCGTTCGCAGTATGACAAAACCATTAAAAACACCTCTATCGAGAGAGCTGAACAATTATGAGGCATAAAAGTTGGTCGATGCCCATTCTTTATTTTTCTTTTATGTCAAATTTTACGGGTATAAACTCCGTAGGTTGTTTTGTTTCTGAAAGACCTACTTTCGTTCTTAATTGGACAAAACCTTTAAAAGCTCGTCTATGGAGAATGTTGGACAATTTAGAACCATCAAGGTTGGTCGGTGTATAGTTTTTATTGTTCTTTTATGTCAAATTTTACGAGTATAGACTCAGTAGATTGTTTTCATTGCCAAAAGACCAACTTTCTTTTCCAAATGGAAAAAATCATTAGAAGTTCCCTTATGGAGAGAGTTCAGCAATTCTGAATCATCAAATTTGATAGGTGTGCACTTTTTATTGTTGCTTGATGTCCAAATCTTCTAGTATTCGCTTGAAAGATTATTTCATTGTCAAAAGCACAACTTTCATTCTCTATATGATAAAACTATTAAAAACACCTCTATCGAGAGAGTTGAGCAATTTCCAACCATCAAAGTTGGTTGGTCTACACTTTTTATTGTTCTTTTATGTCAAATTTTACTAGTATAGACTCTGTAGACTATTGCGTTGCCAAAAGACCAACTTTCTATCTCAAATGGACAAAATCGTTAAAAAGCTTCTCCTTAAAGAGAGTTCAACAATTCTGAACCATTAAAGTTAATATGTGTGCACTTTTTATTGTTGATTTATGTGCAAATTTACTAGTATAGAATTCGTATATTGTTTCATTCTCAAAAAGACCAACTTTCGATCTCAAAAAGACAAAATCGTTAAAAGCTCCTCTATCGAGAGAGTAGAGCAATTTCGAACCATAAAAGTTGGTCGGTGTACAATTTTTTATTGTTATTTTATGTCAACTTTTATGAGTATAGACTCCTTAGATTGTTCATTGCCAAAAGCCAAACTTTCATTCCGAAATGAACAAAATCGTTAAAAGCTCCTCCATGGAGAGAATTGGGCAATTCTGAACCATCAAAGTTGATAGGTGTGCACTTTTTATTGTTGATTTATGTCTAAATTGTCTAGTATTCGCTTTGTAAATTATTCCATTCTTAAAAGCTCAACTTTCATTACTAATATGATAAAACAGTTAAAAGCACATCTATCGAGAGAGTTGAGCAATTTCGAACAATCAAAGTTGGTCGGTGTACACTTTTTATTGTTATTTTTTGTCAAATTTTATGAGTACAGACTCCGTAGATTGTTTCATTTTTAACAGACCAACTTTCATTTCTAAATGAGCAAAACCGTTAAAAAGCTTATCCGTGAAGATAGTTGAGCAATTCCAAAACATCAAAGTTTATAGGTGTGTATTTTTTATTGTTGCTTTATGTCCAAATTTTCTAGTATTCACTTCGTAGATTATTTGGTTGTCAAGAGCACAATTTCGTTCTTTATATGACAAAACTGTTAAAAGCACCACTATCAAGAGAGTTGAGTAATTCCGAACCACTAAAGTTGATAGCTGTACACTTTTTATTGTTGCTTTATGTCCAAATTATATAAGTATTCGCTTTGTAGATTATTTCGTTGTCAAGAGAACAACTTTCGTTCTCAATTGGACAAAGCCGTTAAAAGCTCCTTTATCGAGAGAGTAGCAATTTTGAAACATCAAAGTTGGTCGGTGTACACCTTTTTGTTTTTCTTTTATATCAAATTTTACGAGTATAGGCTTCGTAGATTGTTTCGTTGCCAAAAGACCAACTTTCTTTCCCAAATGGACAAAATCGTTAGAAATTACATCATGGAGAGAGTTAAGCAATTCCGAACCATCAAAGTTGATAGGTGTGCACTTTTTATTAATGTTTTATGTCCAAATTTTCTCGTGTTCGTTTCGTAGATTATTTCATTGTTTGAAGCACAATTTTCGTTCCCTATATGACAAAACTATTAAAAGCAGCTCTATTGAGAGAGTTGAGCATTTTCCAACCATCAAAGTTGGTTGGTGTACACTTTTTATTATTTTTTTAGGTCAAATTTTATGAGTGTAGACTCCATAGATTGTTTCGTTCCATAAAGACCAACTTTTGTTCCAAAATGATAAAAACCTTTAAAAAGCTTCTTCGTGGACAAAGTTGAGCAATTTTGAACCATCAAAGTTGATAGGTGTGCACTTTTTATTGTTCATTTATGTGAAAATGACCAACTTTCGATCTCAAATGGACAAAACCATTAAAAGCTCCTCTGTTGAGGGAGTTGAGCAATTTCGAGACATCAAAGTTGGTCCATGTACACTTTTTTATTGTTCTTTTATGTCAGATTTTATGAGTATAGAGTCCATAGATTGTTTGTTGCCAAAACCCAAAAATTCATTCCGAAATGGACAAAACTATTAAAAGCTCCTCCATGGAAAGAATTGAGCAATTCCGAACCATCAAAGTTGATAGGTGTACACTTTTTTTGTTGCTTTATATCCAAATTTACTAGTATACGCTTCTTAGACTGTTTCCTTGTCAAAATAACCATTTTTTTTTATCTCAAATGGACAAAATCGTTAAAAGCTCCTCCATGGAGAGAGTTGAGTAATTACGAGCCATCAAAGTTTATAGGGTACACTTTTATTGTTTCTTTATGTCCAAATTTACTCGTATACGCTTCGTAGATTATTTCATTGTCTAAAAGACCAACTTTTGATCTCAAATTGACAAAGCCGTTAAAAGCTCTTCTATCGAGAGAATTGAGCAATTTCGAAAAATCGAAGTTGGTCGATGTACACTTTTTATTGGTATTGTATGTCAAATTTTACAACTATAGGCTCCATAAATTGTTTCGTTGCCGAAAGATCAATTTTCGTTCAGAAATTGAAAAAAATGTTAAAAGCTTCTTAATGGAGAGAATTGAGTAATTCTGAACCGTCGAAGTTGGTCGGTATACACTATTTTATTGTTCTTTTGTGTCAAATTTTATGAGTGTAGATTTCGTATACTGTTTCATTGCCAAAAAACTAACATTTGTTCCCAAATGGACAAAACTGTTAAAAATGTTCTCCATGGACAGAGTTGAGCAATTTCGAAGCATCAAAGTTGTTAGGTGTGTACTTTTGATTGGTGATTTATCTGCAAATTCACTAGTATACACTTCGTAGATTTTTTGTTTTTTAAAAGACTAACTTTCGATCTCAAATTGACAAAACTGTTAAAAGCTCCCTTGTCGAGAGAATTGAGCAATTTCGAACCATCAAAGTTGGTCGGTGTACACTTTTTATTGTTATTTTATGTTCAAATTTTACAACTATAGGCTCCGTAGATTGTTTTGATGCCAAAAGAACAACTTTCTATCTCAAATGGACAAAACCCTTAAAAGTAGCTCTATCTAGGGAGTTGAGCAATTCTCAACCATCAAAGTTGATAGGTGTGCACTTTTTATTGTTGCTTTATGCTCTGTAGATTAATTCATTATCAAAAGATCAAATTTCGTTCTCAATTGGACAAAGTCGTTAAAAGCTCCTCTATCGAGAGTGTTAAGCAATTTCGAACCATCAAACTCGGTCGGTGTACACTTTTTTATTGTTCTTTTATATCAAATTTTACAAATATAGACTCCGTAGATTGTTTCGTTACCAAAAGACCAACTTTCATTCTCAATTGGACAAAACGGTTAAAACTCTTCTATGGAGAAAGTTGGGCAATTAAGAACCATCAAGGTCGGTCGGCGTACAATTTTCATTGTTATTTTATGTCCAATTTTACGAGTATAGACTACGTAGATTGTTTCGTTGTTAAAAGGACCATCTTTTATTCCCAAATGGACAAAACATTAAAAAGCTCATCCATGGAGAAATGAACAATTTCGAACCATCAAAGTTGATAGGTGTACACCATTTATTGGTTTTATGTCCATGTTTACTGGAATACTCTTCTTATATTGTTTTAGTGCCAAAACACCATTTTCTTTCTCAATTGGAAAAAAGGTTTCAATGCTCCTCTATCGAGAGAGTTGAGCTAATTCTAATGATTAAAGTTGGTCTTTATCTTTGTACACTTTTTATTGTTATTCTATGCCAAATTTTACGAGTATAGGTTCCATAGAATGTTTCGTTGCCAAAAGACCGACTTTCATTCGCAAAAGGAAAAAACCGCTAAAAGCTCTTCCATGAAGACAGTTGAGCAATTTTGAACCATCAAAGTTGATAAGTGTTCACTTTTTATTGTTGCTTTATGTATAAATTATCTAGTATGCGCTTGGTAGATTATTTTGTTGTCAAAAGAACAACTTTTGTTCTCAATTGGAGAAAATCGTTAAAAGCACCTCTATCGACAAAGTTCAGCAATTTCGAACCATCAAAGTTGGTTGGTGTACACCTTTTATTTCTCTTTTATGTCAATTTTAACGAGTTCTAACTCCGTAGATTGTTTTGTCGCCAAAAGACAAACTTTCGTTCCCAAATGGACAAAACCGTTAAAAAGCTCCTCCATGGAGAGTGTTGAGCAATTCTGAACCATAAAAGTTGATAGGTATGCACTTTTATTGTTGATTTATGTGCAAATTTACTAGTATACGCTTTGTAGATTGTGTCGTTGCCAAAAAGACAAATTTTCGGTCCCAAATGGACAAAAATGTTAAAAGCTCCTCCATGAAGAGAATTGAGTAATTCTGAACCATCAAAGTCGGTCGGTGTACAATTTTTTGTTGTTGTTTAGTGTCAAATTTTACGAGTATAGACTTCGTAGACTGTTTCATTGACAAAAGAACAACTTTCATTCCTAAATGGACAAAACCGCTAAAAAGCTTCTCCGTCAAGAGAGTTGAGCAATTTCGAACCATCGAAGTTGATAGATGTGTACTTTTTATTATTTTTTTATGTCCAAATTTTTTGGTATTCGTTTTGTAGATTATTTTGTTGTCAAAAGCACAAGTTTCGTTATTTATATGACAAAACTGTAAAAAACACATCTATCAAGGGAATTGAGCAATTCGTGACCATCAAATTTGATAGGTGTGCACCTTTTATTGTTGCTTTATGTACAAATTATCTACGTATTCACTTCGTAGATTATTTCGTTCTCAAAAGAACAACTTTCGGTCTCAATTGGACAAAACCGTTAAAAACTCCTATATCAAGAGAGGTGTGCACTTTTTATTATTGTCTTATGTCCAAATTTTATAGTATTTACTTCGTAGATTATTTCGCTGTCCAAAGCATAATTTTCGCCCTCTATATGACAAAACTGTTAAAAACACCTCTATCGAGAGAGTTGAGAAATTTCCAACCATCAAAGTTGGTTGGTATACAAATTTTATTATTCTTTTATGTCTAATTTTTGGATTATCGACTCTGTAGAATGTTTTGTTTCCAAAAAACTAACTTTTGTTCCCAAATGGAAAAACCGTTAAAAAGCTTCTCCAAGGGGAGACTTAAGCAATTTCTAACCATCAAAGTTGATAGGTGTGCAATTTTTATTGTTGATTTATGTGCAAATTTACTAGTATAATCTTCCTAGATCGTTTGAATGCCAAAAGACCAACTTTTGATCTCAAATGGATAAAATCGGTAAAAGATCCTCTATCGAGAGAGTAGAGCAATTTTGAACCATCAAAGTTGGTCGGTATACAATTTTTTATTGTTCTGTTATTTTAAACTTTTACGACCATAGGCTACGTAGATTGTTTCGTTGGCAAAAAATCAACTTTCAATCCCAGATCGACAAAAACGTTAAAAGCTCTTCCATGGACAGTATTGAGTAATTCTGAACCATCAAAGTTTTTCGGTATACACTTTTTTATTATTCTTTTATGTCAAATTTTACGAGTATAGACTCTGTAGATTGTTTCGTTGCCAAAAGAACAACCTTCGTTCCGAAATTGACAAAACCGTTAAAAGCTCCACCATGGAGAGAGTTGAGCGATTCTTGCACCATCAAAGTTGATAAGTATGCACTTTAAATTGTGGCTTTATGTCCAAATTATCTAGTATTTGCTTCGTAGACTATTTTTTTGTCAAAAGAACAACTTTCATTCTCAACTGCACAAAACCGTTAGAAACAATTTGATTGAGAGAGTTGAGCAATTTCGAATAGTCAAAGTTGGTCGGTGTACATTTTTTTATTGTTCTTTTGTCTTAAATTTTACGAGTAATAGACTCCATGGATTGGTCCATTGCCAAAAGACTAGCTTTCGTTCCCAAATGGACAAAATCGTTAAAAGCTCCTTCATGGAGAGAGTTGAGGAATTCTGAATCATTAAAGTTGATAGGTGTGCACTTTTTATTGTTACTTTATGTCCAAATTTACTAGTACATGCTTCATAGATTGTTTCCTTGTCAAAGAGGCCAACTTTTGATCTCAAATGGACAAAACCTTTAAAAAGCTCCTTCATGGAGAGAATTGAGTAATTTTGAACCATCAAAGTGGATAGGGTGCACTTTTTAAAGTGGATAGGGTGCACTTTTTATAGTTGCTTTGTTTTCAAATTTACTAGTATACGCTTCGTAGATTGTTTCGTTGTCAAAAAGAACAACTTTCGATATCAAATGGTCAAAACCGTTAAAAAGCTACTTTATCGAGAGAATTGATCAATTTTTAACTATCAAAGTTAGTCGATATACACTTTTTATTGGTATTTTATGTCAAATTTTATGACTAAAGGCTCTGTAGATTGTGTCGTTGCCAAAGGATAAACTTTCGATCCCAAATGGACAAAAACGTTAAAAGCTCCTCCATGGAGAGAATTGAGTAATTCTGAACAATCAAGGTCGGTCGGTGTAAACTTTTTTATTGTTCTTTAGTGTCAAATTTTATGAGTATAGACTCCGTAAATTGTTTTGTTGCCAAAAGACCAACTTTCGTTCCCAAATGGACAAAATCGTGAAAAAGCTTCTCTATGGGGAGAGTTGAGCAATTTCAAACCATCAAGTACACTTTTTTTCTTTTATATCAAGTTTTACGAGTATATAAACTCCATAGATTGTTTCGTTTCTAAAAGGCCAACTTTCTTTTCCAAATGAACAAAATTGTTAGAAGTTCCTCCATGAAGAGAGTTGAGCAATTCCAAACCATCAAAATTGATAGGTGTGCAGTTTTTATTGTTTCTTTATGTCCAAATATTCTAGTATTCGCTTCACAGATTATTTCGTTGTCAAAACTACAACTTTCGTTCTCTATATAACAAAACTATTAAAAGCATCTTTATCGAGAGAGTTGAGCAATTTCGAACCATAAAAGTTGTTCAATGAACACTTTTTCTTTTTTCCTTTATATCAAATTTTATGAGATAGACTCCATAGATTGTTTCATTGCCAAAAGAAAAACTTTCTTTCCCAAATGGACAAAATCATTAGATGTTCCTCCATGGAGAGAGTTGAGCAATATAGAACCATCAAAGTTGATAGGTGTGCACTTTTTATGGTTGCTTTATGTCCAAATTATCTAGTATTTACTTCGTATATTATTTATTTGCCAACATAATAACTTTCATTCTCAATTGGATAAAACCATTCAAAGCACCTCTATCGATAGAGTTGAGCAATTTTGAATCATCAAAGTTTGTCAGTGTATACTTTTTTATTGTTCTTTTATGTCAAATTTTATGAGTATAGACTCCGTGGATTATTTTGTTGACAAAAGATAAACTTTCATTCCAAAATAGACAAAACCGTTAAAAGCTCCTCCATGGAGAGAGTTGAGCAATTCTGCACCATCAAAGTGGATAGGTGTGCACTTTTTATTGTTGTTTTATGTCTAAATTTTCTAGTATTATGTACGTAGATTATTTTGTTGTCAAAAGAATAACTTTCGTTCTCAATATGATAAAATCATTAAAAGCATCTCTATCGAGAGAATTGAGTAAAATCGAACCATCAAAGTTGATAAGTGTACACATTTCATGGTTTTTTTTATGTCCAAGTTTACTAGAATACGCTTTATATATTGTATTGGTTTCTTTTTGTTCTCAATTGGAAAAGATGTTTAAAAGTTCCTCTATCGAGTGAGTTGAACTATTTCAAATGATCAAAATTGGTCTTTCTACACCTTTTATTGTTATTCTATGTCAAATTTTATGAGTATAGGCTCTCTAGATTGTTTCGTTGTCAAAAGGAAAAAACTGTTAAAAGCTCCTCCATGGAGAGAGTTGAGCAATTCCGAACCATCAAAGTTGTTTATTATATACTTTTTATTGGTAGTTTATGTCAAATTTTATGATTATACGCTTAATAGATTGTTTCATTGCCAAAAGATCATTTTTCTTTCTCAAATGGGCATAACCGTTAAAAGCTCAACCATGGAGAGAATTGAGAAATTCCGACTGTCAGAGTTGACGAGTGTACACTTTTTATTGTTACTTTATGTCCAAATTTACAAGTATACACTTTATGGATTGTTTCCTTGTCAAAAAGACCAACTTTCGATCTAAAATGGACAAAACCCTTAAAAGCTGCTCTATCGAGAGAGTTGAGCAATTTCGAACCATCAAAGTTGGTAGGTGTACACTCTTTTATTGTTCTTTTATGTCAAATTTTATGAGTATAGACTCCGTAGATTATCGTTGCCAAAGGATAAACTTTCATTCCGAAATGGACAAAACCGTTAAAAGCTCCTCCATGGAGAGAGTTGAGCAATTTCCAATCATCAAAGTTGATAGGTGTGCACTTTTTATTATTTCTTTATGTCCAAATGTTATAGTGTTCGCTTCGTAGATTATTTCACTATCAAAAGCACAACTTTCGTTCTCAGTATGACAAAGCCATTGAAAACACCTCTTTTGAGAGAGTTGAGCAATTTCAAAACTTCAACGTTAGTCGGTGTACACTTTTCGTTGTTCTTTTTTGTCAAATTTTACAACTATAGACTTCGTACATTGTTTCGTTGCCAAAAGACAAACTTTCGTTCTCAATTAGACAAAACCTTTAAAAGCTCCTCCATGGAGAGAGTTGAGCAATTCCGAACCATCCAAGTCGATAGGTATCCACTTTTTATTGTTGCTTTATGTCCCAATTTTCTAGTATTCACTTCGTAGATTATTTCGTTGTCAAAAGCACAACTTTTGTTCTCAATATGATAAAACCATTAAAAGCACCTCTATCGAGAGAGTTAATCAATTTCAAACAATAAAGTTGGTCTTTGTACACTTTTTATTAATTATTATTTTATGTCAAATTTTACGACTATAGACTCCGTAGATTTTTTGTTGCCAAAATACCAAATTTCGTTCCTAAATGGACAAAATCGTTAAAAAGCTTCGCCGTGGAGAGAGTTGAGCAATTCAAAACCCTAAAAGTTGATAGATGTGCACTTTTTATTGTTGATTTATGTGAAAATTTACTAGTGTATGCTTCGTAGAATGTTTCGTTGTCAAAAGGGCCAACCTTCAATCTGAAGTAGACAAAAACCGTTGAAAACTTCTCTATCGAGTGAACTGAGTGTTAGGTGTTGAAAAACACCTAATTATGGATGTTAAAAGAGTTAATTTTTGCTAGGTATTGGTATAGTTTCTACCTCTTTTGGGTGTTTTTGTGAACAGGTACTGGAGTTGGACGAAAAATCTGGAATTGAGCTGAACCCGATATTTACAGCCTGGGCGCGGCCGTAGGGCGTGAATTTATTTCTTCCCATAAGTTGAAGCTGACGTGGCAGGGAGTTATTGGGTCATGAAGTTCATATTTAAGAAAGAAACCCTAGGGAACGAAACACACACACAGCGAGGAGGAAGATTGACGGCAGAACAGAATAGCAAGGAGAATCAAAGGCAACAAGGCTTGAGAAGAATCAACAGCAACATTGGAGCATCAATTCTCTTTCTCCCTTACTGAAATTGGTTGGATTTTAATACTTTTATTATGAGTAGCTAAATTATTTTCTAGCTAGGTTTGGTAAGTTATTGTACCAAAACCTTGTGCACAGATTCAATTGACAATCAGACTGAGTTTAATTCAATATTCTCTGGTTTCAAGTAATTGTCGTAATTTTGTATGCCTGATCAACATCTCAATTATAGGTATTGTTAGTGCGACATATTCGGCTGACCATGACCCGGTGCTTGACGAGTGACGAGAGCTTGCATAAGATAAGTTTTGGGAATAGTGAACATAATCGATTGGGTGATAATAACCCTAGGTTGTGCGTTTGTCGATTTCCTAGTGCTCATGCTTGTCTTAGGATGTTCTTAGGAGAGACCAAACCAAGATGCCTATGATAAGAAAAGATCTTGCAACTGGACCAAAGTCAGGATCGTTGTTTAGGGAAATCTAGTTAATTGCAGCTGGACCAAGGCCTTTTTAAATTGTGTGCTTGCATATTAATCTGTGTTCTTAAGGGGAGGTATTTGACAAGCCAAATCAAAGCTAGATCTATTTCTCTTGAATTTAAGTTTGATTTTAGTTTAATAATTGCTCATTTAAATCACGTGAGTTGACAGCTAATAGTTAATACAGTCCTTGAGGATTCGATCACGTTCCTCGATTACTGTTTAACGACATGTACTCTTGCGATTGGGTAAACCAGTCGGTATTATTAATTGCGAATTTAATTTGTGATTAAAAAGTATCGATCAAGTTTTGGCGCCGTTGCCGGGGACTGTTAAGTCATTACTAGTTGTGTCAAGATAGTAATATTTATATATTTAGTATTTCTTGTTATCGTGCTATTGTTGACTTCGGATTAATTCTTTCGCAGATTCGAGTATTTTTCTACGTTGCATGGTCCACACCCGGTCTCAACAAGAGCCATTGGAACAATTTGATCCAGAAATAGAGAGGACTGCTAGAGCAATAAGGCAGAGAAACATGGGGGATAATAATAGACAGATTCAAGCAGCTGACGGGGCAGAGAATGCACAGTCTCGTGTCCCTATGATGAATCGCTACATTCCACAGAACATAGCTCAGCCGTCTTGCATCACATATCAACCTGTAGGGGCGGCAAATTTCAGTTTTTCACCTCAGTTGCTTAATTCGGTACCACATTATGAGGGGAGATTTGACGAGGATCCACATCAACATTTAAAGGATTTCACTGATTTGTGCCGTACTCAGCACATGGTTGGGATAACTACCGACAATCTCAAGCTTGTACTTTTCCCTTTCACTCTTAGAGGAGGAGCCAAGATGTGGTATAATTCTATTGAGGCAGGATCCATTGGGACATGGGAGCAGATGGCAACAAAATTTTTAAGGGAATTTTTTCCAGCTCATCGGACTAAACAACTTGTAAGGGATATCCAAAATTTTTAGCAGAAAGATGGAGATCTATTTTATGAGGCTTGGAAAGATTTTAAGAATCGGTTGGTTCGCTATCCCACTAATAACTTGCACAAGGATGATGTGGTACTTCATTTTTATGAGGGACTGAATGAGGTAAATCGGATGAAGGTTGATTCAGCGTGTAATGGTGTTTTGATGCGCAAGAGTAGTGAGTAGGCAATGGAGCTATTTGAGGAGTTAAGTGAGGATTCCCAACAATTTTCAACAAGAGGAAAAAATTCAGCAAAGAGGCATGGAATGTACGAAATAAGTGCTGATACTAAAACTCAGGCTGAGATGGGAAATCTGAATCGGAAATTAGATGCCATTGTTGAAACAATGAAAGGAATGAATGTCAAAGTCTCAGCTCCATCACAACCAGCTATGCTTTGTGCAGTGTGTTCACAACAGGATCATATAACTGAGTCTTGCCCATTGACATCCATGACGGATCAGGAGCAGATTAATTTTATGGGGCAAGGAAATTTTAAAACGAGAAATCAAGTCTACCCATGGCGAAATCATCCAAATTTCTCATGGAAAAATGATCATAACACATCTATCTCAGCAGGTCCGGCTCAACAGCCTGCTAAGAAAAGTGAATTGGAGACTACTTTGTTGCAATTCATGCAACAAACAACACAAGCTATTCAAAAGCTGGAAACTCAAGTGGGCCAAATGGCTAAAGAAATGAGTGAGAGGAAGAAGGGGGAGTTACCATCACAGCCCATGAATAACCCAGCAGGCAATGAGCACATACAAGCTGTGACAACTCTCAGAAGTGGAAAACAAATTAAAAAAGTGGTGCAGAAGACATCAGAGTCACTTCAGAAAGGTATTGCCAACAGGGTGCAAGAAGGGTGCAAATCTACACCAGTGTCCGAAAAGGTGCAGGAAAGGTGCAAATCTACACCAGTGGCAGTAGAAAAATGGGGGAAGAGATCCTCCACCTTTCCCGCAAAGGTTTGCTAAGCAAAAATCTGATTCTAAAGCTCATGATATTTTTGAAAATTTGCGCAAGGTTGAAATTAATATTCCATTGCTTGATGTGATTAAACAAATTCCTTCGTATGCAAAATTTCTTAAAGAGTGTTGTACTAATAAAAGGAAATTTGTTGAGCATGAGAAGGTCGCCTTGAATGAAGAAGTTAGTGATGTCTTGTTACATAAGCTGCCACCTAAACTTAGAGACCCAGGTAGTTTCACTATACCTTGCAAGGTAGGTAATCAATTTTTTGAAAAGACACTTTTAGATTTGGGGGCAAGCATAAATTTATTGCCTTATTCAGTTTATGAGAAACTTGGGTTGGGTGAGCTACAAGAAACTTCTATTACTCTCCAATTGGCAGATCGTAGTATTAAAAGACCTAGAGGAATTTTGGAAGATGTGCTGGTCACTGTGAATGATTTAATTCTACCTGCTGATTTTGTTGTGTTAGACATGGAAGATAATCCAGTAGCATCATCTTTGCCTATTATTCTTGGTCGTCCATTTATGCGAACTGTAGACATGAGGATTTGTGTGAAAAAGGGTACTATTACTATGAGAGTCAATGACCAAGAGCTTGAATTTAGTGTGTTTGAAGCAGTAAAAAAACATGATGATCAGAGTGATTGTTTTAGAGTGGATGTTATAAATGATCTTGTGAGTGAGGTGTTTCAGGTTTTACGTGAAGATGCTTTGGAGACTGTTCTGACTGAAAGCTTGGGCATTCGCATAACATCTGTTAGTGAGATGGAGCAAGAGAAGCACATGGAAGAATTTATTCACGCTCTCCTAGTGAATCAACCGTATGGTGGTAAGAATTTTCCTAATTTTGAGTAATTGACACCTACTAACACATCTCTTATTCCTTCAACAGTGAAAGCCTCAACTCTGGAATTAAAACAGTTGCCAAGCCATTTGAAGTACATCTACTTAGAAGACAATGAATCATTGCCTGTAACTGTGGCTGCCAATTTAAGTTTAGGGGAGGAGGAGAAGTTACTTCGAATTTTGAGAAAGCACAAGACAGCTTTGGGATGGACAATTGCAGATATAAAAGGTATCAGCCCCACGAGGTGTATGCACCATATTCTTTTGGAGAATGACGCAAAACCAACTAGAGAGGCATAAAGAAGATTAAATCCGCACATGAAGGATGTGGTGAAGGCTGAAATTCTGAAGTTGTTAGATGTGGGTGTGATCTACCGAATTTCCGATAGTAAGTGGGTGAGTCCAATTCATGTTGTGCCCAAGAAGAGTGGAATTACTGTGGTGCAGAATGCAAATAATGAGTTGATACCCACAAGGATGACCACAGGATGGAGAGTGTGTATTGATTATCGGAAATTGAATTCGGCAACAAAGAAGGATCATTTTCCTCTGCCCTTCATTGATCAGATGTTGGAAAGGTTGGCAGGGTATAGCCACTATTGGTTTTTGGACGGGTATAGCGGTTATAACCAGATAGCTATTGCGCCTGAGGACCAAGAGAAGACTGCATTTACCTGTCTATATGGCACCTTTGCATATCGCCGTATGCCTTTTGGGTTATGCAATGCACCAGCCACATTCCAGAGGTGTATGATGAGTATATTCTCCGACATGGTTGAGAAATTTATTGAAGTTTTCATGGACGACTTCAGTTTGTTTGGGTCGGATTTTGATGATTGTTTGGAGCATCTCAGATTGGTTCTAGAAAGGTGTGAGGAAACCAACCTTGTTCTCAATTGGGAGAAGTGTCACTTTATGGTGCAGGAGGGTATAGTATTAGGACATTTAATTTCTCATAATGGCATTGCTGTTGATAAAGCCAAGATTGAGATTATATCAAAGTTACCTCCACCAATGACAGTCAAAGGTGTGCGTAGTTTTTCGGACATGCTGGTTTTTATAGGCGTTTTATCCGAGATTTTTCCAAAATATCTAGACCCATGTGTGCTTTGCCTACCAAGGATGCTGAGTTTGAGTGGACAGACGCCTGTCAAGTAGCTTTTGAGCAACTAAAAACTGCACTTACATCAGCACCCATAATGCGAGCTCCAGATTGGACACTCCCCTTCGAGTTAATGTGCGATGCTAGCGGTTACTCTTTGGGGGCTGTTTTGGGTCAGCGGAAAGATAAGCTTCCATATGCTATCTACTATGCTTCCTTATGCTATCTACTATGCTTCTCCCCTTGGTAAGTGCCATAATATACGTTTTTAAAGTGATAAAATACTACCAAAGAAATGCCAAGAAATTGTGCTTAAAGCTGAATTTTTAAGATTATTGTACTTAAGATCTTCTTGGATGTTTTGCAGGTTAAGAGGTAGTAAGAGCTGTCAGAATGAGATTTGATCTTCAGAAAACTTTTAGAGGACACTTCAAGCTTTGCAGGAAGTGCTGGTTCACAAAAATCAGAGTTCGTTTGGACCTCTAAAGGTTGCCTCAAAGTCAAGTTTAGAAGTTATATCCGAAGCAGAATTTCTGTTTGAAGACCAGACCTTTAGAAGCCCATAACGTGAGCTTCTGATGTCCCAATTGAGTGATTCAAAAGCCCATAATTATATACACATTTCTATCTACAATATTGATGAAGGGTTTGAGTTCATAATAGGCTTCTTTTAGGCCCATAATGCAGTTACAACATTAGTGTGTAAATTGGAAGTTGATGTCATTGATGATACCATTTCCATTCAAAGAGTGGACAATCCACCACAAGAATTTGATGTACAATCCACCACCAAAATATGGCACTAACTCCTCCACTATGTGCTCATTTTCTCTATAAATAGAGAGGAGAAGGAGTAGAAGAAGAGAGCTAGGAGAAGAACGAGTAGAAGAAGAAGAAGAAGAAAACAAGGCTTGTGTTTGTAATTATGTTTTTATGTTTCAGGTTTTATTTGGTTATGTATAACTAAACTCTTGTTAGTTAGGGCTTGTCTTGAAGCCCTAAGCATGCTTTCAATTTTATAAGTTGTGTGGATTTCAATTTCTACAAGCATGATGATTTTGATTTTTCCATGTTATGTGAGTTCTAGTATTGTGTTTCTTTGAGTAGCTAACTTTGAAACATGTATTAGAATTAATTGTTGTAGAACATGGTCAATTGCCTTGTTGAATATGTTCTTTCTTGCAACATATAATTCAGTTGAAAATGAATTATGAAAAATCAATTCTTGAATACCTAAGTACAAATACCATGTATTAGAATTCTTGTGACATTCATATTCTCTTTGCTCTTATTGGATTCTTGATTGTTGATTGATGCAGACGTCATGCTAGATTTCGATTAAGAACACACGTAATGAGGTAGACGCCATACACTTTACATGCAATTAAGAGAGAATCATACAACTTGAGTTTGGCCATGACCTTGTTGTGAATGTTGTCATCATATGCTTGTTAAAATTGTTAGTCTATTATTTCTTATAAATTGTTTGAATGTTTTGTGGTGGATTGTGAGTCTTAGCTATTGTTTTCATTAATATCAATTCTCATTCTTGTTCTCAACGTCAATTTCTTTGTCTTAATTTTTATCTATTACAAGATTTAACCCCCCCTTTTTCCCCTTTTATAATTGTATCAATTATATTCAAGTGTTAGATTATATATCTATTAGCATCACTCCTTGTGGGATCGACTCTTACTTGTTCACTATATATTAATTGTACATTTGTAAGTATATTTTAAATTGTTACTAACGACATAACAATTTTTGGCTCCGTTGTCGGGGACGTGATTACCTAATATAGTGTCATCTAACTCTTGTATATAATTTATTTATTTATTTTTGTTGTCAGCACCTCCTACATGGAAGGTTTAGATTATATGTCATTATTTAACGTGGTTGGCTTAAACGCCCCATTTTGTTTTCTATTAATGGCTGGTTCAAACCACCTACTGTTCTTAATATATGTATATATCTATTAATATTAATGGCTGGTTCTACCGCCTATTAATATACCTTAATATTTACTAACATCATTTTTTTATGGTTGGCCTTTTCTGCCCCATTTTATTTCTTCTTTATACTAATTTTTTTATATATTGTCAACTAACTCATTTAATCCTCTGGTTGTGATTGGCACTTCCATCCACCAAACTCTCTCTATATTAATTTATGTTCATGGTTGGCCTCGCCACCTAAGTAGTTCATTTATATTGTTATTTTTCCTATTTTGCAGATACATGAATGTCCAGCTCAAAACTTGAGAACTTATCAAGTGACGACATTTCGTTAAACACAAAATTAGCGAATATCCGTTTATTTTGTCAAAGAGACCATCGCACTCCAGAGAGATCACCTTTGTCATCACCAACTACAAGTCCCAGAGCCCCAGTTCAAATGGAAGAAGAACCAGATAACATGAACAAGCCACTTAAGGATTTCTCTGTGCCTCAAGCAGCAGATCAAGCTTCATGCATTGTCTACCTCCAGACTACTGTAGACAACTTTGAACTAAAGTAAGGATTGATTCATTTGTTGCATACGTTCTTAGGCCATGCTGGAGAAGATCCTCACATGCATCTTAAAGAATTCTCTGATGTCTGTTCCACAATTAAAATAAGAGGTTTAACTAATGAGCAGGTTCATCTGTGATTGTTTCCATTTAGTCTGAAGGAACAAGCAAAGACATGGCTTCACTATTTACCAAGAGCTTCAATTAGAACATGGACAGATTTGGCAAACAAGTTCTTGACGAAATTCTTTCCAGCTCAAAAGACAAATAAAATAAGGAAAGAGATAGTGAGCATCCAACAAAATGATGGAGAAGCATTCCACGAATATTGGGAGAGATACAAAAGGCTCTTAAGCTCTTGTCCTCATCATAATATTCAAGAATGGCTACTAATGCAATATTTTTATGAAGGGATGCTAGATTCAAATCGCAAAATGGTGGACGCCACATCTGGTGGTGGATTGATGAATAACAATGTCGGACAAGCCAGGGAGATGTTCGAAACTCTGTCAACTAATTCTCAACAATGGAGCTACAACAGAGTGAGAGAACCTCAGAAAAGGGCTGGAATCTACGAAGCACAATCAAGTTCAAACATGGAAACCCAAATTGCAAACTTGACAAATATGGTGAAGCAGTTAATCGTTCCAGGCTCTCAAGTGTGTGTTGTGTGCAGTACACCTGGACATGCTACTGAAAGTTGTCCACAAAATGAAGTTGCGGTCTTGGATGCACAAATAAATGCATTCATCTGCATGGCAACAGATAATACTATTTAATACACTACTCAAACGAGGATTTAAGGGGAAAGGAAAACATACCGGATCAGCAGCAGTCGTGACATGGCCTGGAATGTACTACACAACAACTAGGACCCAACACCCCGGATTCTATAAAGAGCCGTAAATCTCCCTCTGATACCAAATTGTCATTCCCCGTTTCCGGAGATGCGACTGGGTGCTCTCTCCGCACCCTTCCTAGGTCACTAGTGTGAACATTCGGGATCAACCGGAAATCCGGCGGCACCTCCCCCTATATCGAAGAGCGCCCACCTGCATCAGAAACGCAGCGACAACAACATCACACTAGCAACCTAGCAAACATAGGCCTCGGGCCTCATCCACATGCAATCCTGACCCTTGGCCTCAAGCCATCCACTACCAGCATGCACAAACTGATGGCATCACATATAAATCAACGCACAGATTTATAAGACATCAAATATAACCATAAATCAACATCTACATCCACATACAAGCACCACCGTGCCAAATGGTTATATTCTCTCAACATAGATATACTACGTACACCCACATGCATAGAGTATATCTCCAGCACCCTATTCTATCCAGGGCCATCCATGTCACGTCCCACTCACCGATCCGTACCATCGGTACCCATACCAGTTTCTCCTGTGGAAGGAAAACAAATAAAGGAGTGAGCTAGAAGCTCAGTAGGGTAAGGAAATAAACATTGTTATAGGCAGAATCAAAAGGGAGTAATGCAACAATATGTACCTACCACATGAACGTATACTCAACAAATTCACATCAACATTTACCCGGATAACCCTCTCGGAGCACAACAACCACAATATCATTGCACTCAATGTAATATTGCACGGGAGCAAGCTCACCACAACCAACCACTCCTAGGATCATCCGATTGCGTGAACCTATCACGCCCGCACCCCACAAGGCAAGTCACTCTTGACCTTACCCCGCCCCTAGTGCGTTATCCCACATGGGGTTCACGTGACTTGGTGATAACAACCTTCACCTTGCCATCCTCCCATGTGGCTTTCAAGTAACCTAAAGGTTCCTGAGTCCATACTCGAGTCCCCCATGCATCTCTAATGCATTATGACATGTCATGCCGAATAGATAAGTATATATGAAAATCCTATATATCTTACATAACTACCATGATGCATGAACGGAAAATCACAACGTGTTCGTAAATGACGGAACACGAATCGGGTCATGCAACATTCAACATCAACAATAATTCACACTAGGCTCTTTTCCCCTTAGAAGCAATTAAGGCGGAAACACAAACAATGGCTACCAATGAAGAATAGAAATGCTATTTAGGCAACAATAACGAATGTTAGATAGGAAGGTTGGAAATCCCTTACCTCGTGTCGAGCAATTTACCACAACTTCCCAAATTCCGTCCCTAGGGTTTCGGTTTGCCCAAACCTACAATGTGGCGAAACCGAACCCGTACACGCATCAATATATCAACCACAACTTATATGAACATCAAGTAAATCAATAAAATCGAAATCACTTACTTCTCTCTCTAGAAATTCCTTCCAATATCCTCCAAACTCACTCCAAGTTCAACTCAACTCCAACACACAAACCAATCTACATAAACATCCAAAATCACCCTAGGATTAACATATCTAAACCATAGGAATCAACTCTAAATGAAACTAACCAGATCTACTCAAAATCCTAGAAATAAAAAATTGAAGAAACTTACCTCCAAGGCTTGAATCTTCCTTGAATCCTTTCCAAATCTCCAAAACTAAGCTCAAATTTCCAACAATCATCTCAAATGATCTTCTCTCTCTAGAATCGTTTCTCACTCTCTCTCTAGAACTGAAACGGGACCAGAAAAATGTATAAAACTCTCGCTGGAAGGTATTTGAAAAATGCGGGTCGCGCCTAGGCGCCCTTGCCCTAACAAAATTTCCTTCAAGCGCTGCACTGGGCGGAATTCTGTGCGTGCAAGATTTCACACCCAGGCGGGGTGCGCCTACTCCATTTTCCGTCACCCACTGGACTGGGCGCTGCGCCTAGGCGCGCTGGGCTGCGCCCAGTCTAGTGCCTCCTCGTCTGGACCTTGACCATGCGCGCTCTTCTGCTGGATTACGCGTCCCTGGGCGCAGCATTGCACACGCCTAGGCGCATACCGCCTAGGCGTGCTGCTCGGGCGCCTAGGCGCTCTAGCTTCTTCTGATGCTCTTCATTTCCATCATCCCACTAGACTAGGCGCAACGCCTAGGCGCCCTCTGGTGCGCCTAGTCCAGATTTTCCCCTTTTTGAAAACTCAAAAATTCCAAAAACATTTTGGTCGGGGTTTCACGGGAAAAAATGTCATTTTATGGTACAACAAGGAATTGTACTTGGTCATATCATCTCTAACAAGGGAATAGAAGTTGACAAAGCAAAAGTGGATCTGGTAAGTTGTCAAGCCCCGTTTCCAGAGACGCGACTGGGTGCTCTCTCTGCACCCTTCCTAGGTCACTAGTGTGAACATCCGGGTTCAACCGGAAAACCGGCGGCACCTCCCCGTATATAGGAGAGTGTCCACCTGCATCAGAAACGCAGCAACAACAACATCACACTAGCAACCTAGCAAACATAGGCCTCGGGCCTCAACCACATACAATCCTGACCTTAGGCCTCAGGCCATCCACTACCAGCATGCACAAACTGATGGCATCACATATAAATCCACACACATATTCTTAAATCATCAAATATAGTTATAATTCAACATCCACATCTACATGATTCACAACCGTGCCAAATAGTTATAATCTCTCAACATAGATATACTACATACACCCACATGCATAGAGTATATCTCTAGTACCCAACCTATCCAGGGCCATCCATGTCACGTCGCACTCACCGATCCATACCACTGGTACCCATACCAGTATCTCCTATGGAAGGAAAACAAATAAAGGAGTGAGCTATAAGCTCAGTAGGGTAAGGAAATAAACATTGTTATAGGCAGAATCAAAAGGGAGTAATGCAACAATATGTACCTACCACATGAACGTATACTCAACAAATTCACATCAACATTTACCTGGATAACCCTCTCGGAGCACAACAACCACAATATCATTGCACTCAATGTAATATTGCACGGGAGCAAGCTCACCACAACCAACCACTCCTAGGATCATCCGGTTGCGTGAACCTATCGCGCCCGCACCCCACAAGGCAAGTCGCTCTCGACCCCGCCCCTAGTGCGTTATCCCACATGGGGTTCACGTGACTTGGTGATAACAACCTTCACCTTGCCATCCTCCCATGTGGCTTTCAAATAACCTAAAGGTTCCCGAGTCCATACTCGAGTCCCCCACGCATCTCTAACGCAGTATGACATGTCATGCCGAATAGATAAGTATATTATGAAAATCCTATATATCTTACATAACTACCATGATGCATGAACGGAAAATCACAACGTGTCCATAAATGACGGAACACGAATCGGGTCATGCAACATTCAACATCAACAATAATTCATACTAGGCTCGTTTCCCCTTAGAAGCAATTAAGGCGGAAACACAAACAATGGCGACCAATGAATAATAGAAACGCTATTTAGGCAACAATAACGAATGTTAGATAGGAAGGTTGGAAATCCCCTACCTCGTGTCGAGCAATTTACCACAAATTCCCAAATTCCGTCCCAAGGGTTTCGGTTTGCCCAAACCTACAATGTGGCGAAACCGAACCCTTACACGCATCAATATATCAACCACAACTCATATGAACATCAAGTAAATCAATAAAATCGAAATCACTTACTTCTCTCTCTAGAAATTCCTTCCAATATCCTCCAAACTCACTCCAAGATCAAATCAACTCCAACACACAAACCAATCTACATAAACATCCAAAATCACCCTAGGATTCACATATCTAAACCATAGGAATCAACTCTAAATGAAACTAACAAGATCTACTCAAAACCCTAGAAATAGAAAAGTGAAGAAACTTACCTCCAAGGCTTGAATCTTCTTTGAATCCTTTCCAAATCTCTAAAACTAGGCTCAAATCTCCAAAAATCACCTCAAATGATCTTCTCTCTCTAGAATCGTTTCTCTCTCTCTCGAACTGAAACGGGACCAGAAAAATGTATAAAACTCTCGCTGAAAGGTATTTGAAAAACGCAGGTCGCACCTAGGCGCTACCCTGGGCGCCTAGGCGCCCAAGCCCTAACAAAATTTCCTTCAAGCGCTGCACTGGGCGGAATCCTAGGCGTGCAGGATTTCACGCCCAGACGGGTTGCGCCTTGGCGGCCGCCTAGGCGCCTCTGCGCCTACTCCTTTTTCCGTCACCCACTGGACTGGGCGCTGCGCCTTGGTGCGCTGGGCTGTGCCCAGTCCAGTGCCTCCTCATCTGGACCTCGACCATGCGCGCTCTTCTGCTGGATTAGGCGTCCCTGGGAGCACCATTGCTCACGCCTAGGCGCATACCGCCTAGGCGTGTTGCTCAGGCGCCTAGGCGCTCTTCATTTCCAGCCTCTCACTGGACTAGGCGCAGCGCCTAGTCCAGTTTTTCCCTTTGTGAAAACTCAAAAATTCCAAAAAAATTTTGTGTAAAACTTCCCCCCTTAATAAAATTTTGTTCCGAAATTTAAATACACACGTACCTGAATCCTCGAACAACTTCGGGTACTTCTCCTTCATTCTGGATTCCAACTCCCAAGTTGCTTCTTCAACTCCATGATACATCCACATCACCTTTCCTAATGGAATCACACTCGACCTCGTGACCTTGTTCTGTCGGTCTAGAATTTTCACTGATTGAAGAGTGTAACTTCCATCTTCCTCAACTTCCAACGTAGTCCAATCTATCACATGCGACGGATCCGGCTCATATTTCCGAAGCATTGATACATGGAATACATTGTGAACCTTCCCAAGCTTCGGTGGAAGTGCCAAACGATACGCCACCGGTCCAACTGTCTCCAAAATCTCAAATGGCCCCACAAATCTCGATGCCAACTTCCCATGCTTACTATATCTCTGAATCCCCCGTCTCGGACTAACCTTCAAGAAAACCTTATCGCCTACAGCGAACTCCAAAGGTCTCCTCCTCCGGTCAGCATAAGACTTCTGTCGGCTCTGTGCGGTGACCAACCGCCTTCGGATCTCATCCACTCTCTCTCGAGCTTCCTTGACCATCTCCGGTCCTGAAACAACTTTCTCACTAACCTCCGTCCAACACAAGGGCGACCTACAAGGCCTCCCGTAGAGCGCCTCGTAAGGTGCCATTCCGATACTACTTTGGAAAGAGTTGTTATACACAAACTCCGCCAAATGTAAGTACTGATCCCAACTTCCTCCAAAATCAACTACACATGCCCGTAGCATATCCTCCAAAACCTGTATGGTTCTCTCACTCTACCCATCACTCTCAGGGTGATAGGCTGTAGAGAAATCCAACTTCGTTCCCAATGCCTCCTGTAAACTACTCCAGAATCTACCTGTGAACCGCGGGTCTCGGTCCGACACAATAGACAATGGAATTCCGTGAAGTGTCACAATCTCCTTGACATACATAGTACTCAAGGTCTCCAATGAATTAGTCTTGTTCATGGGTAAGAAGTGTGCAGACTTGGTCAATCTGTCCACTATCACCCAAATCGTGTCATGCCTCCTCTGAGTCATTGGCAACGCCGTCACAAAGTCCATAGTGATCTTCTCCCACTTCCATTTCGCTACTAGTAATGGTTGCAACAACCCTGCTGGCCTTTGATGTTCTGCCTTCACTTGCTGACAAGTTAGACATTTTACCACAAACTTAGCCACATCGGCTTTCATACCTCTCCACCAGAAATTTCGCTTCAAGTCTCGGTACATCTTCGTACCCCCGGGATGCATGGCAAACCATGAATGGTGTGCCTTCTTCAGAATCTCTTGTCTTAACTCATCATCATCAGGAACTACTAGTCTTCCCATATACCGTACTCTCCCATCATTCCCTCGAACCCATCCAAAACTCTCATCAATCACATCAAATGTATGATCCCCATTCTGTGCATCTATAACCTTCTGAACCATTAAAGGTCTCAAAGTTATAGAACACAAATAGGTCTTTTCCTCTTGACTCCTCAACTCCAATCCAAACTCATTGATTGTCTCCACAAGTTCCCACTCATGAATGAATAAGCTAGTAACTCTCTGCTTCCTACTCAATGCATCCGCAACCACATTTGCTTTACCAGGATGGTATTGCAAATTAAAATCAAAATCCTCCAAGTACTCCATCCACCGCCTTTGCCGTAAGTTCAACTCTTTTTGGGTGAATAGGTACTTGAGGATTTTGTGATCCGCGAACACCTCAAACGTCTCTCCGTAGAGATAGTACCTCCACTGCTTAAGAGCAAATACCACTGCCGCCAACTCCAGATCATGCACTGGATAATTCCTCTCATGCGTCTTCAGCAACCTCGAACCATACTCTATCACTCGGCCCTGCTGCATCAACACACAACCCAACCCGACTCCAGATGCATCGCAATACACCTGATAGCCAACATTCCTCTCCGGAATTACTAACACTGGAGGTGTTGTCAACCTCTTCTTCAACTCTTCAAATGCGGCCTCATATTCGTCTGTCCACACAAACGGTGTCCTCTTTTTCGTCAGCTGCGTCATCGGCGAAGCAACTCTTGAGAAGTCCTCAATAAACCTCCAGTAGTAACCTGCCAACCCTAGGAAACTCCGGATCTCAGTCACATTCTTCGGTCTCTCCCAATTCAAAACCGACTCAACTTTGGAGTAGTCAACCGTTATGCCTTCTTGAGTGATCACATGGCCTAGGAATTTCGCCTCTATGGCCCAAAATTCACACTTACTCAATTTAGCATACAGTTGATTCTCCCTCAACGTCTGTAACACTACCCTCAAGTGTTCCTCATGCTCTTCCTCTGTAGGAGAATAAATCAATATATCATCAATAAACACCACTACAAACTTGTCCAAAAACGGTCGAAGAACCCTTTGCATTAGGTCCATGAATACCGCCGGGGCATTTGTCAACCCAAATGGCATCACAAGAAACTCATAATGCCTATAACGAGTTCTAAACGCTGTTTTCTGGATATCCTCATCCTTAATCCTCAACTGATGATAACCCGACCTCAAATAAATCTTAGAGAAATGCCTAGCACCTCTCAATTGGTCAAACAAATCATTGATCCTAGGCAACGGATACTTATTCCTCACTGTAACCTTATTCAACTGCCTATAATCAATACACATCCTCAAACTTCCGTCTTTCTTCTTGACGAATAACACCGGTGCTCCCCACGGGGACACACTCGGTCTAATGAATCCCAAGTCTAGCAACTCCTCTAATTGAGAACTCAACTCCTTCAATTCTACTGGAGCCATCCGATACGGCGGAATCGAAATCGGCTTGACATTCGGATGCAACTCAATAGCAAAGTCAATCTCCCTCTTCGGAGGTAATCCGGGCAACTCTTCCGAAAATACATCTGTAAACTCCTCCACTATCAATATCGGTGTAGCTACATCGCCCTTAGGCGCCAAAGTCACTAAACTCGCAACTCCACAATCTTGGTACGAAGGATTTTCCATGAAATGTGGGCATGGAATCCCCTTTGATCCCCTCAACTGAATTACTCTTCCCTCGGGTACTCTAAGAGTAATCTTCCCCTCCCAAAAGTCAAGCAACCCTTGGTGCTTCGTCAACCAATCAACTCCAAGAATCACATCGAAATCCTGGAAATCTAATACATACAAGTCGGCTTCTAGAGATATTTCTCCAAACCGACACTCACATCCGAAGACTACCCCCTCTAACGTGGGGAAAAAACAAATGGTGAGGATACCGTGAACATTCGCCTTATTGGCGAAATCTCCACCTCTAGCGCGTGTGCTAACGAACTAGTAGTGAAAGATGAGGTCGCCCCAGAATCAAACAAGACTCTTGCCCAACAATTAGAAATCAAGAAGGTACCTCCAATGAAATTTGGATGCTCCTGCGCCTCCTGATGACCCAATGCATAGATACGTCCTTCTGTCAGTGCATTCTGCTGCTGCTGTGGCTGACGAGTCCCACCCCGCCCCCTTCCTCCTAAAGGAACATTGGAAGGAAGAGGCGGAGGCGGTACTCCTGGTATGTTCTGCTGCTGTGCTCTCTGGTTGCCCTCCGGACACTCACTCTTTCTGTGACCCAACTTGCCACACCCAAAGCACTTAAACCCAGAAAGCCCGTCCTCAGTTTCTTGTGGCTACTACCACCACCACTACTACCATCGCTCACTGGACGCTTCCTCTGAGCTTCACTTTTCTCACTCAACTCAAAATCGAGAGCCATCTCCACTGTGTCCTGGTATGACACCACTCTAGTGGCCATCACCATCCTACCAAGACTGGGAAGCAACCCATCTCGGTACCTCACTGCCTTCTTCCCATCCGTCGGAGCAAACTCCTTCCTATATCGGTATAACTCCTCAAACTACTTGGTGTACTGGGACACTGTCATCTCTGATGTCTGCAACAAATTGAGAAACTGTTTGGCCTTCTCTGTTTGTAGAGGCCTTGGCACAAACTTCTGCATAAACAACTGCTCAAACGAAGTCCAAGTCAGCTCATTCCGTCTCTGACCCATGGACAAGTCAGGTCGGGAGATTATTTTTCCCGAGACTCATCACGCGGTTGCTTTTCAGTATGGGCATTCTCCCACCTCCCAGTCAGACAACTTCCAATTATCCGGTGACTGTTTTGGAGAACTCTACCTGGCGTCAGAGTACTAGACACATGCTTTTCAATGCTCGTAGACAACGAACACCGCGACGTCCAGTTTCTTTACCACTAGAAGCGTCTGACTCTTCTACTGCTGTACTACCTCCGACTGACCACAATCACGACATCTTCGCCCGCCTGCATAGGTTGGAGTTTGGACAACAGCGGCTGGAACACATGGTAAATGTCCTCATGGACATGGTGTGGCGCTAACCATCTTCTCCTTCCACCATTGTCCGAGCATCTTCCACCTCAGGTTGTATTGTTCTATCCTCTGTTTCTTTGCATTGCTTTGCTTTTTCATACTTCTTCATTTTCGCATTGCGGACAATGTTTAGTTTAGGTAGGGGGTGGTGTCATATTGATGCACTTTGATGTTTTGGTACTGGTACAATTAGTTTGAGTCAATTTTTCTATCTGGATTAGAAAACAACTTTTAACACACTTTTGTCCACAAATACTAAGCCTTGTGGTAAGATGGATGATAATGCATATGACTAAGAATATTTTCTGGTTAAAGCACAAATGAGTGGAGAGAAATGAGTAAACAACTTATGAACTTGCATTGATCTCTTGAAATGGATAATTGCTGTCAATGAACACCATTACATGGTTTGTGGAATGATTGGATGAATGCTGAGGATGATATTGATCAATGTTTGAGAACAATGTTGTAATTTTACTGGGCCTTTGTTTGAGATGTTCTATATTATGAATTCGAGATTATGAATTCGAGACATAAAAAAAATAAAAAGAAAGAAAAAAAAAGAAGAAAAAAGGAAGAAAAAAAAGAAAAAGTATTCGTCATTTGTCAGTAGATAAGTTTTCCTATTAGTTTGTCAATTGAACAAATTTTGATCAATAGAATTCCAAAGCAAGTTTGTAGTAAGACTGGTGGAAGTTCTAGACAGCTAATATACCTATCATTTGATCAATGTTTGTTTATTTGTTTGTCCTTAAATTGACTTTTCTTCTGAGTGCATATCTATTTTCCAACTCCATGAGAGAAATTCATAGCACAGAAATCCTTCTCTACCCTGTGAGAATATGGAGTTGAGGCTTTTACTTGGATAATATTTTGAGGTTATATGCATTATGGATTGTGGTATGAAGGTTTTGGCTTAGCACACACACACAAGTGTTGGAAGTTGTGACTATACTAATCTGGATAGGAATTGTGATCTCTTACCTTTTGTTCTAGTATTGTTACTTTCAATCATTTCTCATAACATTTTTACGCTTGAATTACTAGGGACTAGCAATAAGCTGGTTGGGGGTTGTGATAAGTGCCAAAATATACGTTTTTAAAGTGATAAAATACTACCAAAGCAATGCCAAGAAATTGTGCTTAAAGCTAAATTTTCAAGATTATTGTACTTAAGATCTTCTTGGATGTTTTGCAGGTTAAGAGGTAGTAAGAGCTGTCGGAATGAGATTTGATCTTCAGCAAATTTTTAGAGGACACTTCAAGATTTGCAGGTAGTGCTGGTTCACAAAAATCAGAGTTCTTTTGGGCCTCTAAAGGTTGCCTCAAAGTCAAGTTTGGAAGTTATATCCGAACCAGAATTTCTGTTTGAAGACCAGACCTTTAGAAGCCCATAACTTGAGCTTCTGATGTCCACATTGAGTGATTCAAAAGCCCATAATTATCTACACATTTGTATCTACAATATTGATGAAGGATTTGAGTTCATAATAGGCTTCATTTAGGCCCCGAATGCAGTTACAAGATTAGTGTGTAAATTGGAAGTTGATGTCATTGATGATACCATTTCCATTCAAAGAGTGGACAATCCACCACAAGAATTTGATGGAAAATCCACCACTAAAAGATGGAACTAACTCCTCCACTATGTGCTCATTTTCTATATAAATAGAGAGGAGAAGGAGTAGAAAAAGAGAGCTAGGAGGGAGAGCTAGGAGGGTGATGTCCAAATTGAGTGATTCAAAAGCCCATAATTATCTACACATTTGTATCTACAATATTGATGAAGGATTTGAGTTCATAATAGGCTTCATTTAGGCCCCGAATGCAGTTACAAGATTAGTGTGTAAATTGGAAGTTGATGTCATTGATGATACCATTTCCATTCAAAGAGTGGACAATCCACCACAAGAATTTGATGGAAAATCCACCACCAAAAGATGGCACTAACTCCTCCACTATGTGCTCATTTTCTATATAAATAGAGAGGAGAAGGAGTAGAAGAAGAGAGCTAGGAGGGAGAGCTAGGAGAAGAAGGAGTAGAAGAAGAAGAAGAAGAAAACAAGGCTTGTGTTTGTAATTATGTTTTTATGTTTCATGTTTTATTTGGTTATGTATAACTAAACTCTTGTTAGTTAGGGCTTGTCTTGAAGCCCTAAGCATGCTTTCAATTTTATAAGTTGTGTGGATTTCAATTTCTACAAGCATGATGATTTTGATTTTTCCATGTTATGTGAGTTCTAGTATTGTGTTTCTTTGAGTAGCTAACTTTGAAACATGTATTAGAATTAATTTTTGTAGAACATGGTCAATTGCCTTGTTGAATATGTTCTTTCTTGCAACATATAATTCAGTTGAAAATGAATTATGAAAAATCAATTCTTGAATACCTAAGTACAAATACCATGTATTAGAATTCTTGTGACATTCATATTCTCTTTGCTCTTATTGGATTCTTGATTGTTGATTGATGCAGACGCCATGCTAGATTTCTATTAAGAATACACGTAATGAGGTAGACGCCATACACTTTACATGCAATTAAGAGAGAATCATACAACTTGAGTTTGGCCATGACCTTGTTGTGAATGTTGTCATCATATGCTTGTTAAAATTGTTAGTCTATTATTTCTTATAAATTGTTTGAATGTTTTGTGGTGGATTGTGAGTCTTAGCTATTGTTTTCGTTAATATCAATTCTCATTCTTGTTCTCAACGTCAATTTCTTTGTCTTAATTTTTATCTATCACAAGATTTAACCCCCCCCCCTTTTCCCCCTTTTATAATTGTATCAATTATATTCAAGTGTTAGATTATATATCTATTAGCATCACTCCTTGTGGGATCGACTCTTACTTGTTCACTATATATTAATTGTACATTTGTAAGTATATTTTAAATTGTTATTAACGACATAACAGCCCTCAGGTACTTAATGACCAAGAAAGATGCCAAACCTCGACTAATACGTTGGATTCTTTTGTTGCAGGAATTTGACTTGGAGATAAAAGACAAGAAGGGAGTTGAGAACGTGGTTGCTGATCATCTCTCTCGGTTGCTTCCTGCACAAGAAAGTGATGATTTGCCGTTAGATGAAGCTTTTCCAGATGAACATCTTTTCACAATTGCCGAGCTTCCATGGTATGCTGATATTGTCCACTATCTTGTTACTAACACGTTCCCCTCTGATTTATCTCACCAGGATAGGAAGCACATACTCTCACGGGCTAAGGATTATATATGGGATGACCCATATCTTTTTAAGATTTGTCCGGACCAAGTGATCCGGCGATCAATCAGGATGAGCACTTGGACGTGTTGAAGCATTGTCATGCTCATGCATGTGGTGGGCACTTTGGGGCTAAAAAGACTGCACTTAAGGTATTTCAATCTGGTTTTTATTGGCCAACTATTTTCAAAGATGCTTGGAATTTCTGTAAAACATGTGATAGATGTCTGCGGACTGGGAATATTTCTGCTCGTCACCAAATGCCATTGCAAAATATTCAAATCATTGAATTGTTTGATGTTTGGGGAATTGATTTTATGGGTCCTTTTCCTAATTCTTGTGGATTTGAATATATTTTAGTTGGTGTTGATTATGTGTCCAAGTGGGTCGAGGCAATCCCCTCACGTACTAATGATCATCGAGTGGTTGTGAAGTTTTTACAGGATAATATTTTTGCTCGGTTTGGGACACCAAGAGCCATAATAAGTGATGGGGGCAGCCACTTTAACAACCATCCTTTTGCTGCATTAATGAAAAAGTATGGCATTACCCATCGTGTTGGTACTCCATATCATCCTCAGACGAGCGGCCAAGTGGAGATCAGCAATCGCGAGATCAAAACTATTCTTGAGAAAATAGTGAATCCCACTAGGAAGGATTGGTCTCAGCGCTTAAATGATGCTTTATGGGCGTATCGAACTGCCTATAAGACACCTATTGGGATGTCGCCTTTCTGTTTGGTTTATGGAAAAGAGTGTCATCTGCTAGTCGAGTTGGAACATCGTGCCTATTGGGCTATTAAATAGCTGAATTTTGATATGAAAGCAGCTGGTAATAAGCGGCGGTTACAACTCAATGAACTGGAAAAGTTACGTCAGGATGCTTATGCTAATGCTAAGTTGTATAAAGAACGTGCCAAAAGATATCATGATCGCAGATTGGTCGTGATTTTCACGTGGGGCAGAAGGTTCTTGTGTACAATTCCCGTCTCAAGCTTTTTTCGAGAAAACTTCTCTCTAAGTGGCATGGTCCTTATGTGGTGAATGCTGTATTTCCTCATGGTGCCCTTGAGCTGAAGCAGCTGGATTCTGAATATACTTTCAAAGTTAATGGTCATCGGGTTAAACCTTATTGGGAGTCTATTCCTCTACCTCAGGAAGCTGCGGTTCTGCTTGTGCCATCTTTGTCTTGACCATTCTATGACTACGTCCGGCTGACGACATTAAATTCAGCACTTCATGGGAGGTAACCCATGTGGAGGAGCATCTATTTCTGCAAGCTAAGTCTCATTTTCCCTTCTTCCTCTATTTTATTACTGTTTATTTTATTGCAAGTTATTTTTACATTGAGGACAATGTTGAGTTCAGTTTGGGGGGAAGGAATTTTTGAAATTTTTGCACTGTGATTTCCAGTGTTTTCTATGTTCAAGTAGCTAGTATGCGAAGTTTTCACATTTATTTGTGATGAAGGACTACTCGATATACATATTAATTGCACACCAAAAATGAATCTGGTGAGGAGCCTTCAGAGATTTTGTGTGAATGGATACCATGAAGCTGTTAGCTAGAACTTGCATGATACCATACACTATTGTTGTTCCACGGATATGATGAAGGTGTCTCTTATTCCCTTTTTGATCACCCATGATGCCCATACTTAAGTGACCTTATTTTCCTAAATTACCACATATGCGCGTGATACCTATAACATACCGCCATATCCTTTCGTGCATGTATCATGCATGTCGGTTATTTGGAACAAATGGAATGCCAATAGGGGATTATAGGGGAGTTGATCCATGGAAAAATTGGGAAGTGTCTGAGATGGTTAGAGGTGTATGGGGGTTGAGCAGGCAGGCTAAAAATTATGCAAAGAGTGCCCAGTGGTGTATATGTGAGAATAAGGAAAATACAGGCTTCTTGCGGCCGCAAAGTTTGCGTGACGCAGGTGTACAAAAAAAAAAAAAATTGCATGAAGCTATCTTAAATTGCACCTTGAGCGGCCGCAGATTACAAAGTTCTCAGGCCCAGCCCAGAAGGAAATAAGGGTCTTAAGGGGGGTTAGGGCTCCACTTTGCTTAAGTGTGTTGAGTTTCCATTTCACCTCCAGAGTCCTCTGCCTTGCTGCCGCAGAACCAGAAAATGTCGACTAGAAGCTCAAAGAGGAAGAAGGTGGCAGCTATCAAGGATAAAGAAAAGGAGAAGGAAGTGGAAAACCCAGGGAGCCCGAGCGATGATGACGCTGTGATGGAGCGATTTGTGACACCAGAGGCTCAGACGGAGTATGAGGAGGTATGGAAGAACAGAGGTTTACATGTGGAGAGGCATGTGGCCATTATTGATTTTGCTCAGGTAAGCTGGTATTCAATTTAAGAGGAGAGGGGTTGGTTGCCCATTGCATCAGTACCTGGGGTAGCTAATGTTAACTTAACTCATGAGTTCTATGCTAATTTGGTTGTGAATGAGAATCATTGTGTTGCATATGTTAGAGGGAAGCAATTTTTCTTTAATGCAAGAAGAGTCAGTGTTGTGATGAAACTGCCTGATCCGGTTAAGAAGCCTAGTTTTAGATTTCGAGATTTTGGTGCTTCGGATTCTGGGGTAGTGTGGCCAGAATGGAGTGTGGTTGTTGATTTGTTGATTTATTGAGTGGTAGGGAAGAAATGGATGCAGGTAAAAATGTGATTGCATATGCTGATTTGTTGCAGCCATATAGATTGTTGGCTCAGATAGTATCTAGAAACGTGATACCTGTTTCTCATATGTCTTATGTGAATGCAAAAACGTGCTATTTGATATATGCTATAGTTTGTAGACTGAATTTCTGTATGGCTACTACAATTTATGGCCATATTGTGAGGGTGAAGGTAGCTAAGAATGTGGGGCATATTTTACCATTTAGAGTGTTGATCACTTCTCTGTGTTTGAGTGAGGGGATTGAACCTGAGCCTTTGGATACAACTAAGAAAAGAAAGGCTCCTCTCAATAGGACTTGGTTGGAGAGAAGTGAAGTGCAACTGGTAAGGCAGCAGCAGAAGACCATTAGTAGAGATGGGGCTAGTTCAAGTGGTACGACGGTAAAGGAGAATTCAGGTGAGCAGGTGGGTGAGTTAGCTGAAAGATTGAAGGCTGTGGAAGATAAGTTTGCTGTTTTTGGTATCGGTTTTGAGCAGGCTAAATTGGTTCAAGAGAAAATGATGGGGCAGCTGGACAAGTTAGTCTCTGTTGTGGATGGGATGCAGGGCAATGTGGATGGATTATTGCAGGATATGAAGGAGTTCCAGCAACGTTATAAAGCCAAGCAGCAGGAGATGTTTGACCTCATCCAGGATTAGACTTTTCCATGAAGGGGTGAAGAAATGAGTCAATAAGTTGGTACAGCAGCAATATTTTGGTGCTTAGTTAGAGACATAGGATAGTCTCCTATTGGCTGCTCATTTTGTTTAAATTCCTAGACATGTTTGATGCATAGTTTCATTGCCTCTTATTTACCTACATTTGTATGCCTCTGCTATTTTTCTGGCCTAACTCCTGGATTGTGGACGTTCTAATTAACTATTTGGTTTTGCTTACCAATTTTTTTTAGCCAATCCTGTTGCCGTGCTTTAAAACTCAATTCCTTTTATATATGGAACACCTTAGAAGTAGGTAGTTGTATTGGTTTACATGCAAGCTTATGGCTGCAGTTAATGCATCCATATGAGAGAAACACTAACCTTCAAACACTTGAGTGAAAAGAATGTCAAACATACATGCAATTGGTGTGAATCAGTGTGAGGGTGTGAATTAATAATGTGTATTGAGTAGTAGTGAACAAAGTGCAACTCATGCTGGGTGTTTGTCATCGTAAAGAAAATGAAGTGCGTGTTTGTCCAGATTATGGTTGTTGATTTCAAGATCAAAACATGAATTTCTTAAAATGAATACTTGGATTTTGAACCATATTGTTGTTGCTTGAGGACAAGCAAAATGTTAGTTTGGGGGAATTTTGTTAGGTGTTGAAAAGCACCTAATTATGGATGTTAAAAGAGTTAATTTTTGTAAGGTATTGGTATAGTTTTTACCTCTTTTGGGTGTTTTTGTGAACAAGTACTGGAGTTGGACGAAAAAGCTGGAATTGAGCTGAACTCGATATTTGCAGCCTGGGAGCGGCCGCAGGAATCGAATTATTTCTTCCCATAAGTTGAAGCTGACGTGGCAGGGAGTTATTGGGTTATGAAGTTCATATTTAAGAAAGAAACCCTAGGGAACGAAACACACACACAGCGAGGAGGAAGATTGACGGCAGAACAAAATAGCAAGGAGAATCAAAGGCAACAAGGCTTGAGAATAATCAACAGCAACATTGGAGCATCAATTCTCGTTCTCCCTTACTGAAATTGAACAGTGATTATTATTATGTTGGATTTTAATACTTTTATTATGAGTAGCTAAATTATTTTCTAGCTAGGTTTGGTAAGTTCTTGTAACAAAACCTTGTGCACAGATTCAATTGACAATCAGACTGAGTTTAATTCATTATTCTCTGGATTTCAAGTAATTGCCTGTAATTTTGTATGCCTGATCAACATCTCAGTTATAGGTATTGTTAGTCAGACATATTCCGCTGACCATCAACCGGTGTTTGACGAAGTGACGAGAGCTTGGTAAGATCCAAGTTTTGGGAATAGTGAACATAATCGATTGGGTGATAATAACCCTAGGTTGTGCGCTTGTCGATTTCCTAGTGCTCATGCTTGTCTTAGGATGTTCTTAGGAGAGACCAAACCAAGACGCCTATGATAATAAAAGATCTTGCAACTGGACCAAAGTCAGGATCGTTGTTAAGGGAAATCTAGTTAATTGCAGCTGGACCAAGGCCTTTTGACTGACAGCGTTAAATTCTTAAATTGTGTGCTTACATATTAATCTGTGTTCTTAAGGGGAGGTATTTGACAAGCAAATCAAAGCTAGATCTATTTTTCTTGAATTTAAGTTTGATTTTAGTTTAATAATTGCTCATTTAAATCACGTGACTTGACAGCTAGTAGTTAATACAGTCCTTGAGGATTGATTATTGTTTAGCGACACGTACTCTTGCGATTGGGTAAACCAGTCGGTTTATTAATTGCGAATTTAATTTGTGATTAAAAAGTATCGGTCACTGAGCAATTCTGAACCATCAAAGTTGGTTGGTGTACAACTTTTATTGTTATTTTATGTCAAATTTTAGAAGTGTAGGCTTCGTAAATTATTTCGTTGCCAAAAGACCAACTTTCTTTCTCAAATGAACAAAACTGTTAGAAGCCCCTCCATGGAGAGAGTTGAGCAATTTCGAACCATCAAAGTTGAAAGGTGTGCACCTTTTATGGTTGCTTTATGTCCAAATTATATAGTATTTGCTTCATAGATTATTTCTTTGCCAAAGTAATAACTTTCGTTCTCAATTGGATAAAACCGTTAAAAGCACCTTTATTGACAGAGTTGAGCAATCTTGAACCATCAAAGTTTTTCAGTGTATACTTTTTTATTGTTCTTTTATGTCAAATTTTACGAGTATAGACTCCGTAGATAGTTTTGTTGCCGAAAGAGCAACTTTCGTTCAAAAATAGACAAAACCGTTAAAAGCTCCTCCATGGAGAGAGTTAAGCAATTCTGAACCATCGAAGTCGATAGGTGTCCCCTTTTTATTATTGTTTTATGTCAAAATTTTCTACTATACGCTTTGTAGATTATTTGTTGTAAAAAAAACAACTTTCGTTCTCAATTGGACAAAACCATTAAAAGCAGCTTTATTGTGAGAGTTGAGCAATTTCGAACCATCAAAGTTGGTCCGTGTACACTTTTTATTGTTCTTTTGTGTCAAAATTTACGAGTATAGATTTTATAGATTGTTTCGTTGCCAAAAGACCAAAATTCGTTCCCAAATGGACAATATTGTTAAAAAGCTCCTCCAGGGAGAGAGTTGAGCAATTATGAATCTTCAAAGTTGATAGGTGTGCACTTTTTTATTGTTGCTATATGTCCAAATTTTCTAATATTGGCTTCGTAGATTATTTCGTTGTCAAAAGCAGAACTTTCATAGTCTGTATGACAAAACTGTTAAAAGCACCTATATCGATAGAGTTAAACAATTTCAAACTATCAAAAATGATTTGTGTACACTTTTTATTGTTATTTTATGTCAAATTTTATGAGTATAGACTCTGTATATTGTTTCGTTGCCAAAAGACCACCTTTCGTTCCCAAATGGACAAAACCGTTAAAAGGATTTTCAATGGAAAGAGTTGAGCAATTCCTAACTATCAAAGTGGATAGGTGTGCACTTTTTATTGTCGATTTATGTGCAAATTTACAAGTATAAGCTTCGTAGATTATTTCGATGTCGAAAGATAAACTTTTAATTTCAAATGGACAAAACCGTTAAAAGCTCATTTATGGAGATAGTTGAGCAATTTCAAACTATCAAAGTTGGTCAGTGTATAAATTTTTATTGTTCTTTATGTCAAATTTACGAGTATAGAATCCGTAGATTGTTCGTTGCCAAAAGACAAACTTTTGTTCTGAAATGGACAAAACTGTTAAAAGTTCCTCGATGGAGAGAGTTGGGCAATCCTGAACAATCAAAGTTGATAGGTATGCACTTTTTATTCTTCCTTTATGTTCAAATTTTCTAGTATTCACTTCGTAGATTATTTCGTTGTCAAAAAAGCACAACTTTCATTCTTAATATGACAAAACCGTTAACAACACTTCTATAGAGAGAGTTGAGCGATTTTGAACCATTAAAGCTGGTCGGTGTACACATTTCGTTTTTCTTTTGGGTCAAATTTTACGAGTATAGATTTCGTTGATTGTTTCGTTGCCAAAAGTTCAACTTTCGTTCCCAAATAGATAAAACCAATAAAAGCTCCTCTATAGAGAGAGTTGCGCAATTCTGAACCATTAAAGTTGATAGGTGTCCACTTTTTATTGTTGCCTTTATGTCCAAATTTTCTAGTATGCGCTTCATAAATTATTTCGTTATCAAAAGCACAACTTTTTTTCTCAATATGACAAAATCGTTAAAAGCACCTCTATCGAGAGAGAGATTGAGCAATTTTGAAGCATCCAAATTGGCTTGTGTACAATTTTATTGTTATTTTATGTCAAATTCTACAAGCCTAGGCTCCATGGATTGTTTCGATGACAAAATAACAATTTTCTATCTCAAATGGACAAAACTGTTAGAAGCCCCTTCATCAAGAGAGTTGAGCAATTTTGAACCATTAAATTTGATTGGGGTGCACTTTTTATTGTTGCTTTATTTCCAATTATCTAGTATTCGCTTTTCAGATTATTTCGTTATCAAAAGAACAACTTTCGTTCTCAATTGAACAAAATCGTTAAAAGAACCTTTATCGACATATTTGAGCAATTTTGAGCAGCCAAAGTTGATAGGTGTCTACTTTTTATTGTTCTTTTATGTCAAATTTTACTAGTATAGACTCTGTAGAATGTTTCATCGCCTAAAGACCAACCTTCGTTCCAAAATGTACAAAACTGTTAAAAGCTTCTCCTTGGAGAGAATTGAGTAATTCTGAATCATCAAAGTTGATAGGCGTGCACTTTTTATTATTTTTTATGTCCAAATTTACTAGTATATGCTTCCTAAATTATTTTGATGCTAAAAGATCAATTTTTGTTCCCAAATGAACAAAACCATTAAAAGCTCGTCTATCGAGAGAATTGAGCAATTTCTTACCATCAAAGTTGTTCGTTGTAAACTTTTCATTTTTATTTTATGTCTAATTTTACTAGTATAGACTCCGTGGATTATTTCATAGCAAAAAGACCAACTTTTATTCTGAAATGGACAAAACCATTAAAAGCTCCTCCATGGTGAGAGTTGAGCAATTCCGAACCATCAAAGTTGATAGGTGTGCATATTTTATTGTTTCTTTATGTCCAAATTTACTAGTATTCGCTTCGTATAATGTTTCGTTCTCAAAAGAACAACTTTCATTCTCAATTGGACAAAATCGTTAAAAGCGCCTCTATCGACAGAGTTGAGCAATTTTGTACCATCAAAGTTGGTGGGCGTACACTTTTTTTTATTGTTCTTTTATGTCAAGTTATACGAGTAAAGACTATAGATTGTTTCATTGTCAAAAGACCAATTTTCGTTCCGAAATAGACAAAACCGTTAGAAGCCCCTCCATGGAGAGAGTTGAGCAATTTCAAACCATCAAAGTTTATAGGTGTGCACTTTTTATTAATTCTTTATGTCCAAATCATCTAGTATTTTCTTCGTAGATGATTTCGTTGTCAAAATAACAACACAACTTTCGTTCTCAAGTGGTCAAAACTGTTACTCTCACCTCTATCGACAAAATTGAGCGATTTTGAAATATCAAAGTTGGTCATGTACACTTTTTTATTGTTCTTTTTTGCCAAATTATAAAAGTAAAGAATTCGTAGACTGTTTCGTCATCAAAATACCAATTTTCGTTCCGAAATGGGCAAAATCATTAAAAGCTTTTCGATGGAGAGAGTTGATCAATTCTGAACAATGAAAGTTGATATGTGTGCACTTTTTATTGTTGCTTTATGTCCAAATTTACTAGTATACGCTTCCTAGATTGTTTCATTTTCAAAAAGACCAACTCTCGATCTTAAAAGGACAAAACCGTTAAAATCTCCTCCATGGAGAGAGTTGAGCAATTTCGAACCATCAAAGTTTGACAGTGAACACTTTTCTATTGTTCTTTTATGTCAAATTTTACCAGTATAGACTCTGTAGATTGTTTCAAGCCAAAAAAGACCAACTTTCAATCTCAAATGGACAAAACTCTTAGAAGCTCCTCCATGCAGAGAGTTGAGCAATTTCCAACCATCAAAGTTTATGGGTGTACACTTTTTATTATTGGTTTATGTCAAATTTTACGACTATAGGCTCCGTAGATTGTTTCGTCGCCTAAAGACAAAACTTCATTCTCAAATGTACAAAACTGATAAAAGTTCCTCCATGGAGAGAATTGAGTAATTCTGAACCATCAAAATTGATAGGTGTGTACTTTTTATTGTTTCTTTATGTCCAAATTTACTAGTATACGCTTCTTAAATTGTTTCGTTGCCAAAAGACCAATTTTTGTTCCCAAATGGACAAAGCCGTTAGAAGCTCCTCTATCGAGAGAATTGAGCAATTTCAAACCATCAAAGTTGTTCATTTTATACTTTTTATTGTTATTTTATGTCAAATTTTACTAGTATAGACTCCGTATATTGTTCCATAGCCAAAAGACCAACTTTCGTTCCGAAATGGACAAAAGCATTAAAAGCTCCTCCATGGAGAGAGTTGACCAATTTCGAACCATCAAAATTGATAGGTGTACACTTTTTATTATTGCTTTTATGTCCAAATTTACTAGTATTCGCTTCATATATTGTTTTGTTGTCAAAGGAACAACTTTCGTTCCCAATTGGACAAAACCGTTAAAAGCACCTTAATCGACAGAGTTGAGCTATTTTGAACCATCAAAGTTGGTCAGTGTACACTTTTTTATTGTTCCTTTATGTCAACTTATACGAGTAAAGACTCAGTAGATTGTTTAATTGTCAAAAGACTAATATTCGTTGAAAAATAGACAAAACCTTTAAAAGCTCCTCCACTGAGAGAGATGAGCAATTTTGAACCATCAAAGTTTATTAGTGTGCACTTTTGATTATTTCTTTATGTGCAAATTATCTAGTATTAGCTTCGTAGATTATTTTGTTATAAAAAGAAGAACTTTCGTTCTCAAATTGACAAAACTGTTAAATGCACCTCTATAGACAAAGTTGAACAATTTCCAACTATCAAAGTTGGTCGGTGTGCAATTTTTTATTGTTTTTTTTTGCCAAATGATACCAGTAAAGACTCCATAGATTGTTTCACTTTTAAAATACCAACTTTCGTTATGAAATGGACAAAACCGTTAAAAGCTCCTCCATGGAGATAGTTAAGCAATTCTGAACCATCAAAGTTGATAGGTGTGCACTTTTTATTGTTGTTTTATGTCCAAATTTACTAGTATACGCTTCCTAGACTCCATAAATTATTTCCTCGAATTCATAATATAGAACATCTCAAACAAAGGCCCAGTAAAATTACAACATTGTTCTCAAACATTGATCAATATCATCCTCAGCATTCATCCAATCATTCCACAAACCATGTAATGGTGTTCATTGACAGCAATTATCCATTTCAAGAGATCAATGCAAGTTCATAAGTTGTTTACTCATTTCTCTCCACTCATTTGTGCTTTAACCAGAAAACATTCTTAGTCATATGCATTATCATCCATCTTACCACAAGGCTTAGTATTTGTGGACAAAAGTGTGTTAAAAGTTGCTTTCTAATACAAATAGAAAAATTGACTCAAACTAATTGTACCAGTACCAAAACATCAAAGTGCATGAATATGCTACCACCCCCAACCTAAACTAAACATTGTCCGCAATGCGAAAATGACGAAGTATGGAAAAGCAATGCAATGCAAAGAAACAGAGGATATAACAATACAACCTGAGGTGGAAGATGCTCGGACAATGGTGGAAGGAGAAGATGGTTAGCGCCGCACCATGTCCATGAGGAAATTTAGCATGTGTTCCAGCCGTTGTTGTCCAACCTCCAACCTATGCAGGCGGGCTAAGATGTCGTGAATGTGGTCAGTCGGAGGTAGTGCAGCAGCAGAAGAGTCAGACGCTTCCAGTGGTAAAGAAACTGGACGTCGCGGTGTTCGTTGTCTACGAGCACTGGAAAGCATGTGGCTATTACTCTGACGCCCGGTAGAGTTCTCGAAAACAGTCACCGGATAATTGGAAGTTGTCTGACTGGGAGGTGGGAGAATGCCCATAATGAAAAGCAACCGTGTGATGAGTCTCGGGAAAAATAATCTCCCGACCTTGGTTTTTTGTTTCTCCACAAGGGTCTTCGCCTTAAGAATGCTCTCAAGGTAAATCCGGCCAATATCAAACCAGGCTCCGCGATACATGTAATACAGGGCGGAAAGTATGTTACCCTGGCGTTGTTGACTGTGTCCAATGGGGCAAAGGTTACTTCAGATGGCATCATAAAGCATCCACATCGTGGATGGCAAATAAGAGCGGCGTGTAGAAGCAGCATTATTCGGATCGTGTCGCCCTTGACACAGATCATCAATCATCTCTTGATGGGAAATTGAGATCGGCGCTTGAAAACCTACAGCGACGTCAGCGGTAGGTGGATAGCCTAAACATGAGCAAATATCCGCTGTTGTGAATCGAAGCCGAAGACCATGGATGTCAACCTGATATACTGGTTGAGTGCCAGAAGAGTGGGGTAACTCGAGAAGAGTATGGTAAAAGGAGCGAACGATGTGAGGATACACCGGGAATTCATCTTTTGGATCAGAATCGACCAAGAACAGCAGAGAATGGTCACGGAGGTAGCTCATGGCCCATCGGTTGGTAGAATCGTTCAGGATTTTGGAATCGATTCGACGTTCTGGCATGATTGTAACTCTGGCGAATGAGCCCACCGTGGCAACAGGATTGCAGGGGCTGCGCGACATACTGTGAAGGTGGAAGAGAAAGATGATCAGAAAAGACAAGAATAAAGGGAGAGTTAAAAATCAGGAAGAAACAGAGTGTGCGAAGAGAAAACAATTAGGTTTTTTTTCATCATCGGTGAAGAAGATATAAACAATTATATCACTAATTACACCAGGGAAATTCCCAGGAAAGATTGGAGGGACACAGTGGTCCACTTAAATACCAAACTCCTTAGACAGAATTTTCCTAGACATGGAATTAGTAGCATAATATATCATACTATCTTACCCGATCAAAATATATATTGCGGAAGCAATCCCAAATATATAAATATAAATAAATATACTGTTTTTTTTTCAACCAATGCACATGCACAAGTAAGGTAACAGAGGCTCATTCCAGTGACTTCTGTGCTAACGCCATCGAGTGTTTTCCTTCGGCCTATCAGGAGACCACAGCTTTTGTCCACAGGATCAAAATGTAAACCTTCAGGTCTTATACTAATGACAATACCGTCATGAGATGCTCTCCCTCCCAGCTGCCCTATAAGTAAACATTTGAAGATCCAAACCACATTAAGCTGGTGGAGAAAACTCACACCGTAGACATATGGGCGCAATCAAGCCCCACACACACAAAAGTGTATAGTGACCACCTCAAGGTGAAAGTAAAAGTGAATATGCTAAGAAAATGTGCAACTGAACTAAATGCTTGGTTGAACACACAAAGATAATGAGAAAGAAATATGGGTTGCCTCCCATAAGCGCTAAATTTAGCGTCGTCAGCCAGACGAAATAGCGTATCAAGTGAGTGGAACAGGATCAGAGAGCCCTAAATTCTCATCAAGATGTTCTATTGCTGGCTCTAAATAGTGCTTGAGACGATGACCATTCACTTTAAAAATATTTCCCGTCTATGGGTGTTGAAGATTCACTGCACCATGTGAATAAACATGAGTAATAAGGAATGGACCATACCATCGTGAACGGAGCTTACCTGGGAATAGTCGGAGGCGTGAGTTATATAATAAGACTTTCTGCCCAGGTTCAAAATGTTTTCTCAAAATGGTCTTATCATGATAGGCCTTGGTCTTCTCCTTGTATATTTTAGAGCTCTCATAGGCTTCATTTCGGAGTTCTTCCAACTCACTCAACTGCAACTTTCGTTGCTCTCCTGCAGCCTTCATCTCAAAATTGTACTGTTTGATAGCCCAATATGCTTTGTGCTCTAATTCGACTAGTAAGTGGCAGGGTTTGCCAAAAACCAACCTGTATGGTGACATTCCAATCGGAGTTTTGTAGGCTGTACGATAAGCCCATAGAGCATCAATGAGACGATCAGACCAATCCTTGCATGAGGAGCTCACAGTCTTCTCCAATATCTGCTTAATTTCCCTATTACAGATTTCAGCTTATTCGCTTGTCTGTGGATGATATGGCGTGGACACCTTATGTTTGACTCCGTACTTTTGCAATAGTGCTGCAAAAAGTTTATTATTGAAATGGGACCCTCCATCACTAATGATCGCCCTGGGTGTTCCAAATCTTGCAAATATATTTTCTTTAAGGAATCTGAGAACAACTCGAGAATCATTAGTCTTGGATGGAACTGCTTCCACCCATTTTGAAACATAATCCACAGCAAGTAAGATATATAAATAACCTTTAGATGAAGGAAAAGGTCCCATGAAATCAATACCCCAAACATCAAAAATTTCAACTATTAGAATAGGTGATAAAGACATCTGACTCCTAGATGAAAGATTACCTAACCGCTGACACCTATCACAAGTAGAGCAGAAAGTATATGCATCTTTGAACAAAGCTGTCTTCTTTGGACCAGAATGTCCTCCACAAGCATATGAGTGACAAAACGTGAGTATGGATTGAAATTCTGATTCTGGCACACACCGTCTGATGATTTGGTCAGAACACCATTTGAAAAGGGTATGGATCATCCCATATGTAATACTTTGATGTTGTCACGAGCTTATCCTTGTAAGTTCTTGGCACATTTCCTGGAAGATCACCTGTAACAAGGTAATTGACAATGTCAGCATACCATGGTGTAGAAATAGATAAAGATAATAATTGCTCATCAGGAAAATTCTCATTTAGAGGCAAAGAGTCTTCTTCGGTCACTGAATTGTTCACCAAACGGCTGAGGTGATCAGCCACTACATTCTCGGATCCTTTTTTGTCCTTAATCTCCAGATCAAACTCTTGAAATAATAGAATCCATCTAATCAAGCGAGGCTTCGCATCCTTCTTTTGAAGAAGGTACCTAAGAGCTGAATGGTCAGAAAATACAATTACTTTAGTGCCAATCAAATATCCACAAAATTTTTCTAAAGCAAAAATAACAGAAAGGAGCTCATTCTCTGTAGTGGAGTAGTTTAATTGAGCATCATTGAGTGTTCTACTGGCATAGTAGATAACATGAGGTACTTTATTTACTCGTTGTCCCAAAATTGCTCCTACAGCATAATCAGAAGCATCGCACATTAGTTCAAAAGGGAGGCTCCAATTGGGAGGCATCATGATCGGTGCTGACATAAGAAGGAGTTTAAGCTTGTTAAAAGCAATCAAACATGTCTCATCAAACTCAAATGTCACATCCTTGGATAGTAAGTTACACAATGGCTTAGCTATCTTGGAGAAATCCTTGATGAACCTCCTGTAGAAACCTGCATGTCCAAGGAAAGATCTTATTTCCTTAACTGTACATGGAGGTGGAAGATTACTTACCAGATCCACTTTTGCTTTATCAACTTCTATTCCCTTGCTAGAGATGATATGACCAAGTACAATTCCTTGTTGTCCCATAAAATGACATTTTTCCCAGTTTAAAACTAGATTGCATTCTTGGCATCTTTCTAAGACCAAAGCGAGGTTATGAAGGCATTTATCAAAAGATGAACCAAATACACTAAAATCATTCATAAATACCTCAATAATGTGCTCCACCATATCTGAAAATATGCTCATCATACACCTTTGAAAAGTACCTGGAGCATTGCAAAGACCAAAAGGCATGTGTCTGTAGGCAAATGTACCATATGGACAAGTAAATGTCGTCTTGTCTTGATCTTCTGGTGCTATCGCAATCTGATTGTAGCCCGAATATCCATCAAGAAAACAATAATGGCTGTGACCTGTAAGACGTTCCAACATTTGATCAATAAAAGGTAGTGGAAAATGATATTTTCTAGTACCTGAATTAAGCTTTCTGTAGTCAATGCAAACACGCCATCCTATTTGAACTCGCGTGGTAACCAACTCATTATCTTCATTAAGGACTACTGTAACTCCAGATTTTTTAGGAACCACTTGTACCGGACTAACCCATTTGCTATCAGAGATAGGGTAAATGATGCCAACATCTAGCAATTTGAGTACTTCTTTTAGCACCACCTCCTTCATTATTGGGTTAAGTCTGCGTTGCGCATCTCTTGTTGGTTTTGTTCCCTCCTCTAGTAGTATTCGATGCATACATCTAGAGGGACTGATTCCTCTGATATCAACAATACTCCATCCGATTGATGTTTTATGCTCTTTTAGTACCCTCAACAATTTCTCTTCTTCTTCAATGCTGAGGTCAGACGCAATGATTACTGGAAATGTACTTTCTTCGCCCACATACGCGTACTTCAAATGCTTTGGTAGTTCCTTCAACTCCAATTGAGGTGCTTGCACAACAGATGGCACAAGTTTTGTCTTAGGCACTGGTACAGGCTCAAAGGCAGAAATATACATACCTAAAGATGGTAGGGCTTCAAGGCGAGCTAAGACTTTGCTAGCTTGTTTATCCTCATCGATGGTTCCAAAGTCATGAATTAAAACTTTGTCCACAATATCTCGACCACAACTTTCATTGAACACTTGTTGACAAATTGTATCTAACGCATCTAAGTGAAAACAGTAATGTTCATCACTTGGTAATTTGAGTGCTCCAAATACCTTGTACTCAATCGTTTGTCCCTGCACATTCATAGTTAGTGTACCCTTTTGAACATCAATTTTGGTACCTGTTGTGGCCATGAATGGACGACCAAGAATTAAGGTTAATTTTACTTCTGACAAAGGAATCGGCTCCATCTCCAATACTAGAAAATCAGCAGGTAAGATTAATCCGTCAACTTTGACTAAGACATCTTCCAGAATACCCCTAGGGTATTTGATTGATCTATTTGCCAACTGGATGCTCACAAAGGTCGCCTTTAGATTGACATATGCACCTAAGTCAAGAAGAGCTTTCTCAAACCTGTGACCCCCAATGATACAAAGGATAGTAAAACTGCCCGGATCTTTTAGCTTGGGAGGGAGTTTGCTTTGTAGAACAGCTGAAACTTCCTCAGAAACCTTAATCGTTTCAAACTCTTTGAACTTCCTCTTATTTGTGCACAAATACTTGAGGAACTTTGCATATTTTGGCATTTGTTTGATGGCATCTAAAAGAGGAATGTTAATCTCCACCTTCTTGAAAGTATCCAAGATTCCTTGCATTGGATCTTCTTTCTTTGATTTCTACAATCTGCTAGGAAAAGGAGCATGTGAAGAAATATAATTTGGAAGGTTAGAGTTAACCTGAAGGTTTGGCGTTTCCTGGAAAGGAGTAGCACTGCTGCTAGAATTTGGATCTAGAACGTCTGGATTGATCATATTGTCAGAGTCAAGGTTCTTCTCTTCTTCTGGCATGCTCATTTTTCCAATTGTTTTCCCTCCCCTCACAGTGATTGCTTTAGCATGTTCATTAATCTTAGGGTTGACAACAACTTGGCCAGGAAGCTTTCCATGTTCTCTTTGATTTAATGCAGTGGCTAACTGTCCCATTTGTTGTTCCAAATTTGCAATGGCGTTATCAGTTTTCTGCATGAATGCTTGAGTGCTTTGTGCCATAGATGTAACCATATCTTCAAGTGATGGTTTTGGAGGCTCCACTTGAACTTGATATTGTGGTAATTGAGCAAGAGGTTGTTGCATTGGTTGATTATTACTCCACCTAAAATTTGGATGATTCCTCCATCCTGGATTGTAGGTAGGAGCAAATGGATCATTCCTTGGCCTTTGCATTTGGTTTTGATTTTGATTTGGATAAGTACCGAATGCATTTATTTGTGCATCCAAGACCGCAACTTCATTTTGTGGACAACTTTCCATAACATGTCCATGTGTACTGCACAAAGCACACACTTGAGAGCCTGGAATGATTAACTGCTTCACCATATTTGTCAAGTTTGCAATTTGGGCTTCCATGTTTGAACTTGATTGTGCTTCGTAGATTCCAGCCCTTTTCTGAGGTTCTCTCACTCTGTTGTAGCTCCATTGTTGAGAATTAGTTGACAAAGTTTCGAACATCTCCCTGGCTTGTCCGGCATTGTTATTCATCAATCCACCACCAGATGTGGCGTCCACCATTTTGCGATCTGAATCTAGCATCCATTCACAAAAATATTGCATTAGTAGCCATTCTTGAATATTATGATGAGGACAAGAGCTTAAGAGCCTCTTGTATCTCTCCAAATATTCGTGGAATGCTTCTCCATCATTTTGTTGGATGCTCACTATCTCTTTCCTAATTTTATTTGTCTTTTGAGCTGGAAAGAATTTCGTCAAGAACTTGTTTGTCAAATCTGTCCATTTTCTAATTGAAGCTCTTGGTAAAGAGTGAAGCCATGTCTTTGCTTGTTCCTTCAGACTAAATGGAAACAATCGCAGATGAACCTGCTCATCAGTTAAACCTCTTATTTTAATTGTGGAACGAACATCAGAGAATTCTTTAAGATGCATGTGAGGATCTTCTCCAGCATGACCTAAGAATGTAGGCAACAAATGAATCATTCCTGACTTTAGTTCAAAGTTGTCTACAGTAGTCTGGGGGTAGACAATGCATGAAAGCTTGATCTGCTGCTTGAGGCACAGAGAAATCCTTAAGTGGCTTGTTCATGTTATCTGGTTTTTCTTCCATTTGAACTGGGGCTATGGGACTTGTAGTTGGTGATGACAAAGGTGATCTCTCTGGAGTGCGATGATCTCTTTGACAAAATAAACGGATATCCGCTAATTTTGTGTTTAACGAAATGTCGTCACTCGATAAGTTCTCAAGATTTGATCTGGACATTCATGTATCTGCAAAATAGGAAAAATAACAATATAAATGAACTACTTAGGTGGCGAGGCCAACCATGAACATAAATTAATATAGAGAAAATTTGGTGGATGGCAGTGCCAATCACAACCAGAGGATTAAAGGAGTTAGTTGACAATATATAAAAAGTTAGTATACAGAAGAAATAAAATGGGACAAAAAAGGCCAACCATAAAAAAATGATGTTAGTAAATATTAAGGCATATTAATAGGCGGTAGAACGAGCCATTAATATTAATAGATATATACATATATCAACAATAGTAGGTGGTTGAACCAGCCATTAATAGAAAATAAAATGGGGCTTTAAGTCAACCACGTTAAATAATGACATGTAATGTAAACCTTCCATGTAGGAGGTGCTAACAACAAAAATAAATAAATAAATTATATACAAGAGTTAGATGACATTATATTAGATAATCACATCCCCGGCAATGGCGCCAAAAATTGTTATGTCGTTAGTAACAATTTAAAATATACTTACAAATATACAATTAATATATAGTGAACAAGTAAGAGTCGATCCCACAAGGAGTGATGCTAATAGATATATAATCTAACACTTGAATATAATTGATAGAATTATAAAAGGGGGAAAAGGGGGAAAAGGGGGGGGGGGTTAAATCTTGTAATAGATAAAAATTAGGACAAAGAAATTGACGTTGAGAACAAGAATGAGAATTGATATTAATGAAAACAATAGCTAAGACTCACAATCCACCACAAAACATTCAAACAATTTATAAGAAATAATAGACTAACAATTTTAACAAGCATATGATGACAACATTCACAACAAGGTCATGGCCAAACTCAAGTTGTATGATTCTCTCTTAATTGCATGTAAAGTGTATGGCGTCTACCTCATTACGTGTATTCTTAATTGAAATCTAGCATGGCGTCTGCATTAATCAACAATCAAGAATCCAATAAGAACAAAGAGAATATGAATGTCACAAGAATCCTAATACATGGTATTTGTACTTAGGTATTCAAGAATTGATTTTTCATAATTCATTTTCAACTGAATTATATGTTGCAAGAAAGAACATATTCAACAAGGAAATTGACCATGTTCTACAACAATTAATTCTAATACATGCTTCAAAGTTAGCTACTCAAAGAAACACAATACTAGAACTCACATAACATGGAAAAATCAAAATCATCATGCTTGTAGAAATTGAAATCCACACAACTTATAAAATTGAAAGCATGCTTAGGGCTTCAAGACAAGCCCTAAATAACAAGAGTTTAGTTATACATAACCAAATAAAACATGAAACATAAAAACATAATTACAAACACAAGCCTTGTTTTCTTCTTCTTCTTCTACTCCTTCTCCCTCCTAGCTCTCCCTCCTAGCTCTCTTCTTCTACTCCTTCTCCTCTCTATTTATAGAGAAAATGAGCACATAGTGGAGGAGTTAGTGCCATCTTTTGGTGGTGGATTGTCCATCAAATTCGTGTGGTGGATTGTCCACTCTTTGAATGGAAATGGTATCATCAATGACATCAACTTCCAATTTACACACTAATCTTGTAACTGCATTCGGGGCCTAAAATAAGCCTATTATGAACTCAAACCCTTCATCAATATTGTAGATACATATGTGTAGATAATTATGGGATTTTGAATCACTCAATTTGGACATCAGAAGCTCATGTTATGTGCTTCTAAAGGTCTGGTCTTCAAACAGAAATTCTGCTTCGGATATAACTTCCAAACTTGACTTCGAGGCAACCTTTAGAGGCCCAAACGAACTCCGATTTTTGTGAACCTGCACTTCCCGAAAAGCTTGAAGTGTCCTCTAAAAATTTTCTGAAGATCAAATCTCATTCGGACAGCTCTTACTACCTCTTAACCTGCAAAACATCCAAGAAGGTCTTAAGTACAATAATCTTGAAAATTCAACTTTTAAGCACAATTTCTTGACATTGCTTTGGTAGTATTTTATCACTTTAAAAACGTATATTCTGGCACTTATCAAGGTGTGCACTTTTTATTATTTCTTTATGTCCAAATTTCTCGGTCTGCTCATAAAAAGGTAAATTCTCTTACTACAAGTCGTCCACTTTAGCTCATTCATATGGATCTTATGGATCCAACTCAAGTTGAGAGCATTGGAGGTAAGAGGTCTATTCAAGTTGTGGTTGATGATTTCCCTAGGTATTCATGGGTATGTTTTTTGCGTGAGAAATCAAAAGATTTTGAATCTTTCAAATTATATCTTAGACTTTTGAATTAGTAAGATATTGACCACAGTTCTTTGCAGTGAATACGGACAGATCATGGGACTGAGTTCCAAAACAAGATATTTACATCTTTTTGAGAAACAAATGGGATTTTTCATGAATTTTCAGCTCCAAAAACTTCTCAGCAAAATGGGGTTGTAGAAAGGAAGAACCGAGTGTTGCAAGAGATGGCTCGTGTCATGTTACATGGGAAGAACATTCCTACAAAGTTCTGGGCAAAAGCTATCAACACGACATGTGATATAGTGAATCGGGTATACATTCGTCCATATATGAAGGTGACTCCTTATGAGCTATGGAAAAGTAAGACACCTACCCTTAAATATTTGAGTATTTGGGAGTAAGTGTTATATTTTGAAGGATAGAGAGCACTTGGGTAAGTTTGATTCAAGGAGTGATGAAGAAATATTTTTAGGCAATTCAATTAATAGTCGTGCTTATAGAGTGTTTAATAAAAATACTTCTACTGTAATGAAATCTGCTAATGTGATTATTGATGATCATGAAGTAACAAGTGAAGATGTGTAGGAATTAGAAATAATGAACAGATCTGATGCAACCATGATGGAGGCTACATCAAGTGAACAAACTCGATCTAATTCATATAAAGATACAACATTTGAACTCATGTAGCCTACATCAGGTCCCAGACAGGTTACATCAGAAATCATGCAGCCTACATCAGATTCCAGACAGGTTACATCAGGAATCATGCAGCCTACATTAGAGACTGCTAAGCGAGCAAGTTCTTCAGAGTTACACCCATCTTCTAGGGTGAGACTGTATCATCCTAAGGATCAAGTAGTAGGTGATATTCATACTCCTATGACAACTCGTCGAAAGCATCAAAATGAGGTACGTAACTTTTCTTTACTATGTATCTCAAATTGAACCTAAGAAAGTTGATGATGCTCTTCATGATGATTATTGGATTTTTGCCATACATGATGAATTGAATCAATTTGTTCGTGATGATGTATGGGAATTGGTGCCTTGTCCTTCTGATGTGAATGTTATTGGTACTAAATGGATTTTTAAGAACAAAACCGATGAGAATAGGTTGATCACTAGGAATAAAGCTCATTTAGTTGCTCAGGGATACACTCAAGTAGAAGGAATTGATTTTGATGAAACCTTTGCTCCTGTTGCTAGGTTAGAGAATCCATTCGAATTATGCTTGTTGTTGCATGTTTTAAAAAAAATCAAGTTGTATCAAATGGATGCAAATAGTGCATTTTTGAATGGAATTTTACAAGAAGAGGTTTATGTGGCATAACCCAAAGGATTTGTTGATCCTATGCATCCTGATTATGTGTATTGATTGAAGAAGACACTCTATGGTTTGAAACAAGCACCCCGTGTTGGATTGAATGGCACCACAAGAGGGGGGGTGAATTGTGTACTTAATCAAAAATTAAGCTAAGTGATCACTTTTTAAATGTAGACAAGTTCAATCTCAAATAGACCAATTTAAATCAATGAATAAGCATGCAAGTATAGAACAATCAGATTAACACCAAATAAGATTGTAATAGGCAGCAAAATCTGATTTATCACAATATTAATTCTAGCAACTTATATGCAATTTCAATGATGAATGATATGCAAATGATATGCTAAATGAATTTGCTGGAAATTAAATAGAGACAAGAGATTTAGAGTGGTTCGGCTTAACCCAAGCCTACATCCACTACCTAAGTTTCACTTGGGATTTTCAAACACTCCACTAGAAAGATGGCTTTGCAAGGTCACCACCAACTTAGGGTTTCATCCAAGTTAACCCCAAAATTTTACAACCAAATGTGGTTTAAGCTCACCACAAACCCAACTCCAAATACAACTCGGTTTAAGCTCACCGAAAAGTCAATCTACCATACAAGTGGTTTTGGCTCACCACAAAACCCAATCCACAACAATAAAACTCAGATTTTGGCTTCTTTGTAGCCTGGTATGAGGTGAAGTTTTAGGCTCAAGAAATAGCTCTTTGGTAGCTGGATTTGTAAGTGGATAAGTTCAAATAATGCTCTTGAAGATTTGGTTTGAGAATGATAAGCACAAAGATTCAGATTTGAGATTTTGGTGGCTAGGGTTTGTGAAACTTTGAAGTGTATAGGAACCCACGAAAATTAGCTAACCCAAGGCTTGAATAATGAAAAAGAGATGAAGAATGAAGCCTTTTATGTGCTGGAAATCAGATTGCTCAACCAAGAAAATAACTCTTGAGAAAATGTAGAGAAAGATCAAGAATGGCTCAAGAGGAACAATGCTTGAGAAAGAGAAAGATAAATTAGTCAAGCCACAAGGCAAGAGAGACTAGGGTTGTATTTTTCGTGAAGGAATAAATATTGCAACTCTATATGGAACGTTTGATTGAAAACAAGGCAATATGGTCACTTCATCAAGGCTACACGTTTTTTGACATTTAGAGCAAGAGAATATGTGTCTTTAAAGCTAAACAAATATTGTTCTATGAGTTTAGAAAGTGAATCAATCAAAAGAGTCAAACCATGTATATTAGGAAGGAAGCTTAGGATTTGAATCAAATATATTCCAGGAAATTTTGGCCATAAAGAAGAGATTATGATTTTGATTCATTTTTGAAAATTGATTTAAGATAGATATGGAAATGAATCAAAGGCTTTGAATAGGTGAGAATATGGAAAGAGGATTTTGTCCATAATGAAAGGATTATGTTTTGATTCACCTCATATCAAACTTGTTTCCATATGTGACGTCTTGATCTTCCATTAATGAACTCCCTTCATTGGATACTTCTTCAATTGTAAACTTGAGTTTGATCCTCTTCATCTACTGCTTTGTATTTCCATATTTGGATTGCTCTCCCATCTTCTCATTTTGGTTCCATCGTTTTGAACTTCTTGATGGAGATCTCATATGCCAATGTCACCATGTCCATGTCATCTTGCCACATCATTATGTTCTTGATTGAAAGTTTCCATAAATAACACTTTCCATAAATAGAAGTGGCTGCACACAATTAAACTCAAAGAATGCTTTGTAAGCCTTATTAGGCTTCATGCTTGTTAGTCCATATTATTTCCATAATCACATTATTCAAATATATGTAATAAATCAAAGATCAATAAACATATATTTTGAAACATTCAAACCATGTATTCAACACCCCGTTCTTAGTATGAGCGTTTGATAACCTTTCTTGTGAAATCTGGTTTTAAAAGGGGAAATGCTGATTCTACCTTATTTGTGAAACTTGATGATGTGGATGTTCTCATTGATAAGATTTATGTGCATGATATTATGTTTGGATCTACTTCTGATGTGATGACTAATGAGTTTGGTGCTTTAATGACTAGTGAATTTGAGATGAGCATGATGGGAGAACTTAAATCCTTTCTTGGATTACAAGTGAAGCAGTCAGATGATGGGATATTCATATCTCAATCAAAGTATGCTAAGGATCTTGTAAAAAAATTTGGTCTTGAAAAGACTAAACATGTAGTGACTTCCATGAGTACTTCCACCAAACTTAGCAAGGACAAGCACGATAAAGTTGTGAATGAAAGTTTGTTTAAAAGTATGATAGGAAGCTTGCTTTACTTGACTGCTAGTATGCCTATTAGCATATAGTGTTGGTGTTTGTACTAGATATCAGTCTTGTTCTAAAAAATCACACTTGCTTGCTTTGAAACGTGTTGTGAAATATGTGAGTGGTTCTAGTGAATATAGAATTCATTTTTCTATTGACACCGACTTGAGTATACTTGGGTATTCTGATGTTGATTGGGCAGGGTGTTTTGATGATAGAAAAAGTACCACATGAGGATGTTTTTATGTAGGTCACAACTTGGTTGCATGGTGCTGTAAGAAACAAAATTATGTGTCTTTATCTACTATTGAGGCTGAGTACATAGCTACTGGAAGTTGTTGTACTCAATTACAATGGATGAAGAATATGTTGGCAGACTATACGTTTGATAAGGCTAAGCTTACTGTCTACTGTGACAATGTTAGTGCAATCAATTTCTCTAAGAACCTTGTGTAGCATTCTCGAACGAAACACATTGATATTCGTCACCATTTCATTTGTGACCTAGTAGAAGACCAGGTTCTCTCTCTTGATTATGTTCTTACTGATCTTCAACTAGCTGATGTGTTTACTATGCCTCCTGACTTACAGAGATTCAAGTTCCTTGGGAAATCCATAAGTGTTAGTCTTTTTGCCAACGAAACAATCTACGAAGTCTATACTAGTAAACTTTTATGTAAAGCAACAACGAGTGTACACCTATCAACTTTGATGGTTCAGAATTTCTCAACTCTTTCCATGGAGGGGCTTTTAGAGGTTTTGTCCATTTGAGATAGAAAGTTAGTCTTTTGGCATCGAAACAATCTAAATAGCTTATATTCATAAAATTTGAAATAAAATAACAATAAAAAGTGTACACCGACCAACTTTGATGGTTCGAAATCGCTCCACCCTCTCCATGGAGGAGCTTTTAATGGTTTTGTACATTTGAGATCGAAAATTAGTCCTTTTGCCAACTAAACAATCTACAAAGTGTATACTAGTAAATGTTATGTAAAGCAACAAGAAGGAGTGTACACCTATCAACTTTAATGGTTCAGAATTTCTCAACTCTTTCCAAGGAGGGGCTTTTAGCGGTTTTGTCCATTTGAGATAGAAAGCTGGTCTTTTGGCATCGAAACAATCTAACGACCCTATACTAGTAAAATTTGACATAAAAGAATAATAAATAGTGTAAACCAACACACTTTGATGGTTCCAAGATGCTCAACCTTCTTCGATAGAGGTGGTTTTTAACAGTAGTGTCCGATTAAGAACGAAGGGAATACAAGTGAATTTGGACATAAAGCAACAATAAAAAGTGCACACCTATCAAATTCGATGATTCGGAATTACTCAATTCTCTCTATGGAGGAGCTTTTAACGGTTTAGTCCATTTCGGAACGAAAGTTTATCTTTTCACAACGAAACACTCTACGGAGTCTATAGTCGTAAAATTTGACATAAAATAACAATAAAAAATGTACACCGACCAACTTTGATGGTTTGAAATTCCTCAATCCTCCCAATAGAGGAGCTTTTATCGATTTTGTCCATTTGAGATCAAATGTTAATTTTTTTTGACAAAGAAACAATCTACGAATCGTATATTAGTAAATTTCGACATAAAACAACAATTAAAAGTGCACACTTATCAACTTTGATGGTTCAGATGTGCTCAACTCTCTCCATGGAGGGGTTTTGAACGGTTTTGTCCATTTGAGATTGAAAGTTGGTCTTTTGGAATCGAAACAATCTAAGGAGCCTATACTAGTAAAATTTGAAGAAAATAACAGTAAAAAGTGTACACCGAGCAACTTTGATGGTTCGAAAGTGCTCAACTCTCTCGATATAGGTGGTTTTTAACGGTAGTGTCCAATTGAGAATGAAGGTTATTCTTTTGACAAGAGAACGATCTACAAAGCGAAAACAAGTGAATTTGGACATAAAGCAAAAATAAAAATGCACACCTATCAAATTTGCTGGTTAAGACTACGGAGTCTTTAGTCATAAAATTTGACATAAAATAACAATAAAAGTGTACACTGACCAACTTTAATGGTTCGAAATTGCTCAATCTTCTAGATTGAGGAGCTTTTATCGGGTTTGTCCATTTGAGATCGATTGTTGTTCCTTTTTACAACGAAACAATCTACAAACCGTATACTAGTAAATTTGGACATAAAACAACAATAAAAAGTGCACACTTATCAACTTTGATGGTTCGAAATTGCTTAATTCTCTCGATGGAGGTGCTTTTAGCGGTTTTGTCCATTTGGGAATGAAAATTGGTTTTTTGGTAACGAAACAATCAACGGAGCCTATAGTCCTAAAATTTGCATTAATAACAATAAAAAGTGTACACCGTCCAACTTTGATCTTTCGAAAGTGCGCAATTTTCTTGATAGAGGAGCTTTATCAGTTTTCTCCATTTGAGATCGAAAGTTATTCTTTTTTACAACGAATCACTCTAGGAAGCGTATACTAGTGAATTTTTACATAAACTAACGATAAAAAGTGCACACTAATCAACTTTGATATTTTGGAATTACTCAATTTCCACGATAGAGGTGCATTAAACGGTTTTGTCCATTTGAGAACGAAAAATTGTCTTTTGGCATCAAAACAATCAAAGGAGCTCATAGTCATAAAATTTGACTTAAAAATAAAAAGTGCACATCGACAAACTTTGATGCTTCAGAATTGCACAACTCTCTCGACGGAGTAGCTGTTAACGGTTTAGTCCATTTGAGCTCGAAAATTAGTCTTTTTGACAACGGAAAAATCTACGAAGCGTATACTAGTAAATTTGGACATAAAAAAACAATAAAAAGTGCATACTTATCAACTTTGATGGTTCGGATTTGGTCAACTCTCCCCACGAAGGGGCTTTGGGCGGTTTTTTCCATCTGAGATAGAAAGTTGGTCTTTTTTCATCAAAACAATCTAAGGAGCCTATATTAGTAAAATTTGACATAAAATAACAATAACAAGTGTACATCGACCAACTTTGATGGTTCGAAAGTGCTCAATTCTCCTGATAGAGGAGATTTTATCGGTTTTGTCTATTTTGAGAACGAAAGTTGTTCTTTTTGACAACGAAACAATATACAAGGTGTATACTAGTAAATTTGGAAATAAAGCAACCATAAAAAGTAGACACCTATCTACTTTAATGGTTAGGAATTGGTCGACTGTCTCCACGCAGTGGCATTTAACAGTTTTGTCCATTTGAGATAAAAAGTTGGTCTTTTGGGATCAAAACAATCTAAGAAGCCTACACTAGTTAAATTTGACATAAAAGAACAATAAATAGTCTACACCGACCAACATTGATGGTTCGAAGTTGCTCAACTCGCTCCTTCGATGAGCTTTTAACGGTTTTATCTATTTGAGATTGAAAATTGGTCTTTTTCACAACGAAAGAATCTACGAAGCATATACTACTAAATTTTGATGTAAAGCAACAACAAAAAGTGTACACATATGAACTTTGATTGTTTGGAACTGCTCAACTCTCTCCATTGAGGGGCTTTTAGTGGTTCTGTCCATTTGAGATAGAAAGTTGGTATTTTGGCATCGAGACAATCTAAGCAGCTTATAGTCATAAAGTTTGAAATAAAATAACAATAAAAAGCCTACACCGACCAACTTTGATGGTTCAGAATCATTACACTCTCTCCATGGAGGAGCTTTTAACAGTTTTGTCCATTTGAGATTGAAAATTGGTCTTTTTGCCAACGAAACAATCTACGAAGCATATACCAGTAAATTTTTATGTAAAGAAACAAGAAGGAGCGTACACCTTTCAACTTTAATGGTTCAGAATTTCTCAACTCTTTCCATGGAGGGTCTTTTAACGGTTTTGTCCATTTGAGATAGAAAGTTGGTTTTTTGGCATCGAAACAATCTAAGGACCCTATACTAGTTAAATTTGACATAAAAGAACAATTAATAGTGTAACCAACCAATTTTGATGATTCGAAGTTTCTCAACTCTCTCGATAGAGGTGGTTTTTAATGGTAGTGTCCAATTGAGAACAAAAGTTATTCTTTTGACAAGGAAACAATCTACGGAGTGAATACATGTGAATTTGGATATAAAAGAACAATAAAAAGTGCACACCTATCAAATTTGATGGTTCGGAATTGCTCAACTCTCTCCATGGAGGGACTTTTAGTAGTTTTGTCCATTTGAGATAGAAAGTTGGTCTTTTGGCATGGAAACAATCTAAGGAGCCTATACTAGTAAAATTTGACATAAAATAACAATAAAAGTGTACACCAACCACCTTTGATGGTTCGAAATTGCTCGATCCTCTCGATAGAGGAGCTTTTATTGGTTTTGTCCAATTGAGATCGAATGTTGGTCTTTTTGACAATAAAACAATCTACGAAGCGTATACTAGTAAATTTGGACATACAAAAATAATAAAAAGTGTACACTTATCAACTTTAATGGTTCGAAATTGCTAAATTCTCTCGATAGAAAGTTGGTCCTTTGGCATCGAAACAATCTAAGGAGCTTATAGTCATAAAATTTGACATAAAATAACAATAAAAAGTGTAGATCGACCAACTTTGATTGTTCGGAATCCCTCCACTCTCTCCATGGAGGAGCTTTTAACGGTTTTGTCCATTTGAGATAGAAAATTAGTCTTTTTGCTAACGAAACAATCAACGAAGTGTATACTAGAAAATTTTGACCTAAAGCAACAAGAAAAAGAGTACACCTATCAACTTCAATGGTTCAGAATAGCTCAACTCTCTCCATGGAGGGGCTTTTAGTTGTTTTGTCAATTTGAAAGAGAAGGTTGAATTTTTGGCATCGAAACAATCTAAGATGCTCATAGTCATAAAATTTGAAATAAAATAAAAATAAAAAAGTGTACACCGACCAACTTTGATGGTTCAGAATTGCACAACTCTCTCGATGGAGTAGCTTTTAACGGTTTTGTCAATTTGAGATGAAAATTAGTCCTTTTGCCAACGAAACAATCCACGAAGCGTATACCTGTAAATTTTTATGTAAAGCAACAAGAATGATTGTACACCTATCTATTTTAATGGTTCAAAATTTCTAAACTCTTTCCATGGAGGGGCTTTTAGCAGTTTTGTTCATTTGAGATAGAAAGTTGGTCTTTTTGGCAATGAAAGAATCTACGAACCGAATACTACTAAATTTTGATTTAAAGCAACAAAAAGTGTACACCTATCAACTTTGATTGTTTGGAATTGCTCAACTCTCTCCATAGAGGGGTTTTTAGCGGTTTTGTCCATTTGAGATAGAAAGTTGGCAGTTTGGCATTGAAACAATCTAAGGAGCTTATAGTCATAAAATTTGACAAAAAATAACAACATCAAGTGTACACCGACCAACTTTGATGGTTTGGAATTGCTCAACTCTCTCCATGGAGGAGCTTTTGGAGGTTTTGTCCATTTGAGATCGAAAATTTGTCTTTTTGCCAACGAAACAATCTAAGGAGCTTATAGTCATAAAATTTTACATAAAATAACAATAACAATTGTACACGGACCAACTTTGGTGGTTCAGAATCGCTGCACTTTCTCCATGGAGGAGTTTTTAACGGTTTTGTCCATTTGAGATCAAAAATTAGTCATTTTGCCAACGAAACAATCTACAAAGTGTATACTAGTAAATTTGTATGTAAAGCAACAAGGAGTGTACACCTATCAATTTTAGTGGTTTGAAATTTCTCAACTCTTTCCATGAAGGGGCTTTTAGCGGTTTCGTCCATTTGCTAAAGTTGGTCTTTTTGACAACGAAACAATCAACAAAGTGTATACTAGCAAATTTTGATGTAAAGCAACAATAAAAAGCGTACACCTATCAACTTTGATGGTTCAGAATTGCTCAACTCTCTCTATGGAGGGGCTTTTAGTGGTTTTGTCCATTTGAGATAGAAAGTTGGACTTTTGGCATCGAAACAATCTAAGGAGCTTATAGTCCTCAAATTTGACATAAAATAAAAATAAAAAGTGTACACTGACCAACTTTGGTGGTTCAGAATTGCACAACTCTCTCGATGGAGTAGCTTTTAACAGTTTTGTCAATTTGAGATCGAAAATTAGTCTTTTTGAGAACGAAACAATCAACGAAGTGTATAGTAGAAAATTTTGATGTAAAGCGACAATAGAAAGCGTACACCTGTCAACTATGATTTTTCGAAATTACTTAACTCTCTCCATGGAGGGGCTTTTAGTGGTTTTGTACATTTGAGATAGAAAGTTGGTCTTTTGAAATCGAAACAATGGATGCAAATGCTATGTGTTAAACACTAAGGATGACTTAGATAAATTTGATGCAAAATCTGCTCCTTATTTGTTTGTTGGTTATTCTTTGACTTCTAAGGCATATAGAGTTTACAATCCAAAATCTAGGAAAATAGAGGAGTCTATACATGTTAAATTTATTGAAACACTTGCATTTGACCCTTTGATTGAGCATGATGACAATGAGATAGGTTTGGAGAAGTTGAACTTGAATGATGATGATGATGATGATGACTCTTCAATTCCTAAAATCGATTATCCAATAAAAGGAGATAAGAAGCATGTGGAAAATACAAATGAAGGTACACCTAAGGTAATAGATGAAATTCAAGATCCTCCGATGAGCATTGAAGAATCAAGTGATGAACCCATGCTTCCAATGAGAATGTGACCGCTCCTCCTACATCATGGTTACAAGTAAAGGACAAGCACAAGCATCCCAAAGATCTCATAATAGGTGATTTGCACCAAGGGGTAAGAACTCGTAGATCATATTTATCTTCCAATGATGATATGATAACATTGCTGCCAATTTGATGAATGGTGCTTTGTTTGTTGATGTGAATATTTTGGATAATGTATATGCTTTCATTTCTCAAGTTGAACCTAGAAATGTTGATGATGCTTTACTTGATGATAATTGGATTGTTGCCATGCAAGATGAATTGAACCAATTCACTAGGAATGAAGTTTGGCATTTAGTTCCAAGACCTAATGACCAAACCATAATTGGAACTAAATGGGTGTTTAAGAATAAAATGAATGAAAATGGTGAAGTTGTTAGAAACAAGGCTAGGTTGGTTGCACAAGGTTATAATCAAGAAGAAGGAATTGATTATGAAGAGAGACCTTTGCACCAGTAGCTCGGTTAGAAGCTATTAGGTTGCTTATGGCATTTGCATGTTTCAAGGGGTTTAAACTTTATCAAATGGATGTCAAAAGTGCCTTTTTGAATGGTTTTATTAATGAAAATGTGCATGTAAAGCAACCACCCGGATTTGAAGATCCTAAATTTCCAAACCATGTTTATAAATTGTCAAAAGCTTTATATGGTTTGAAACAAGCACCTAGGACATGGTATGATAGACTTTCATCATTCTTGATTCAAAATGGTTTTAAAAGATGAAGAATTGATAGCACACTATTTTTAAAAGAAAAGAGTCATGATATGCTTATTGTGCAAATATATGTTGATGACATTATTTTTGGTGCTACCAATGATGCTATGTGTAAAGAGTTTGAATCTTGCATGCAAAGTGAATTTGAAATGTCCATGATGGGAGAGCTTACCTTCTTTTTAGGGTTGCAAGTTAAACAATCTAGGGAAGGCATACATATTGGTCAAACCAAATATATTCATGATATGTTTAAAAAGTTTGGTTTTGAAAATCTGAACCCTTCTCCTACTCCTATGTGTGTCTCTACTAAGCTTGACAAAGATGAAAATGGACAACCTTATGATTCTAAAATGTATAGATCCATGATTGGTTCTCTTTTATATTTGACATCCAGTAGACCGGATATAATGTTTAGTGTGTGCATGTGTGCTAGATTTCAAATTCAGCCTATGCATTCTCATTTTCTTGTGGTTAAGAGAATCTTTAGGTACCTTAGACATACATCTACTCTTGGCATATGGTATGACAAAAATTCAGTATTTGATTTACTTGAATATAGTGATGCCGACTATGCCGGATGTAGGGTAGATAGGAAGAGTACTTCGGGTACTTGCTAATTTTTAGGAAGTATGCTTATTTCTTGGTTTTCTAAGAAACAAGCTAGTGTTGCCCTATCTACCACCGAAGCCGAATATATGGCCATTGGAAGTTGTTGTGCACAACTCCTATGGATTAGACAATAATTATATGATTTTGGTTTAATCTTGACTGATATTCCTATTTATTGTGATAATACAAGTGCTATTAGTCTTTCTAAAAATCCCGTACATCATTCTAAGGCTAAGCATATAGATATTAGACATCATTTTATTAGGGATCATGTGAACAAATGCACAATTAAAGTTGAGTATGTGAATACAATGAATCAATTAGCTGATATACTCACTAAACCTCTCAATCAAGATCATTTTGAATTTCTAAGAGGAAATCTTGGTATGTGCCTTACTCCTTGATTTACTCAATGTTTCTATGTGTTTTTAAGTGTTAATTTTGTCTTTAAGATGCATCTCTAAAATAAAGGGGGAGAAAATGTATGCAACTTTGAACTAAATGCATAGAGATTAAGGGGGAGCAATGAATGTTGAGTGAAGCTTGATGTAAGGGGGAGTAACTTGATGAAATAAATCAAAGTTACATAGGTTATTTTGAAATCATCAAAAGGGGGAGAATGTTGAATACATACATGGTTTGAATGTTTCAAAATATATGTTTATTGATCTTTGATTTATTACATATATTTGAATAATGTGATTATGGAAATAATATGGACTAACAAGCATGAAGCCTAATAAGGCTTACAAAGCATTCTTTGAGTTTAATTGTGTGCAGCCACTTCTATTTATGGAAAGTGTTATTTATGGAAACTTTCAATCAAGAACATAATGATGTGGCAAGATGACATGGACATGGTGACATTGGCATATGAGATCTCCATCAAGAAGTTCAAAACGATGGAACCAAAATGAGAAGATGGGAGAGCAATCCAAATATGGAAATACAAAGCAGTAGATGAAGAGGATCAAACTCAAGTTTACAATTGAAGAAGTATCCAATGAAGGGAGTTCATTAATGGAAGATCAAGACGTCACATATGGAAACAAGTTTGATATGAGGTGAATCAAAACCTAATCCTTTCATTATGGACAAAATCCTCTTTCCATATTCTCACCTATTCAAAGCCTTTGATTCATTTCCATATCTATCTTAAATCAATTTTCAAAAATGAATCAAAATCATAATCTCTTCTTTATGGCCAAAATTTCCTGGAATATATTTGATTCAAATTCTAAGCTTCCTTCCTAATATACATGGTTTGACTCTTTTGATTGATTCACTTTCTAAACTCATAGAACAATATTTGTTCAGCTTTAAAGACACATATTCTCTTGCTCTAAATGTCAAAAACGTGTAGCCTTGATCAAGTGACCATATTGCCTTGCTTTTCAATCAAACGGTCCATATAGAGTTGCAATATTTATTCCTTCACTAAAAATACAACCCTACTCTCTCTTGCCTCGATGCTTGGATAATTTATCTTTCTCTTTCTCAAGCATTGTTCCTCTTGAGTCATTCTTGATCTTTCTCTACATTTTCTCAAGAGTTATTTTCTTGGTTGAGCAATCTGATTTCCAGCACATAAAAGGCTTCATTCTTCATCTCTTTTTTCATTATTCAAGCCATGGGTTAGCTAATTTTCGTGGGTTCTTATACACTTCAAAGTTTCACAAACCCTAGCCACCAAAATCTCAAATCTGAATCTTTGTGCTTATCATTCTCAAACAAAATCTTCAAGAGCATTATTTGAGCTTATCCACTTACAAATCCAGCTACCAAAGAGCTATTTCTTGAGCCTAAAACTTCACCTCATACCAGGCTACAAAGAAGCCAAAATCTGAGTTTTATTGTTGTTGATTGGGTTTTGTGGTGAGCCAAAACCACTTGTATGGTAGATTGAGTTTTCGGTGAGCTTAAACCGAGTTGTATTTGGAGTTGGGTTTGTGGTGAGCTTTAAACCACATTTGGTTGTAAAAGTTTGGGGTTAACTTGGATGAAACCCTAAGTTGGTGGTGACCTTGCAAAGCCATCTTTCTAGTGGAGTGTTTGAAAATCCCAAGTGAAACTTGGGTAGTGGATGTAGGCTTGGGTTAAGCCGAACCACTCGAAATCTCTTGTCTCTATTTAATTTCCAACAAATTCATTTAGCATATCATTTGCATATCATTCATCATTGAAATTGCCATATAAGTTGCTAGAATTAATATTGTGATAAATCAGATTTTGCTGCCTATTACAATCTTATTTGGTGTTAATCTGATTGTTCTATACTTGCATGCTTATTCATTGATTTAAATTGGTCTATTTGAGATTGAACTTGTCTACATTTAAAAGTGATCACTTAGCTTAATTTTTGATTAAGTACACAATTCACCCCCCCTCTTGTGGTGCCATTCAATCCAACACAATCCACCACCAAAAGATGGCACTAACTCCTCCACTATGTGCTCATTTTCTCTATAAATAGAGAGGAGAAGGAGTAGAAGAGAGAGCTTGGAGAGCTAGGAGCAAAAAGAGGAGAAGGAAAAGAATAAAACAAGGCTTCTGTTTGTAATTATGTTGTTATGTTTCATGTTTTATTTGGTTATGTTCTTTCTTGCAACATATAATTCAGTTGAAAATGAATTATGAAAAATCAATTCTTGAATACCTAAGTACAAATGCCATGTATTAGGATTCTTGTGACAGTCATATTCTCTTTGCTCTTATTGGATTCTTGATTGTTGATTGATGCAGACGCCATGCTAGATTTCGATTAAGAATACACGTAATGAGGTAGACGTCATACACTTTACATGCAATTAAGAGAGAATCATACAACTTGAGTTTGGCCATGACCTTGTTGTGAATGTTGTCATCATATGCTTGTTAAAATTGTTAGTCTATTATTTCTTATAAATTGTTTGAATGTTTTGTGGTGGATAGTGAGTCTTAGCTATTGTTTTCATTAATATCAATTATCATTCTTGTTCTCAACGTCAATTTCTTTGTCTTAATTTTTATCTATTACAAGATTTAACCCCCCCCCCCCCCCCTTTTCCCCCTTTTATAATTGTATCAATTATATTCAAGTGTTAGATTGTATATCTATTAGCATCACTCCTTGTGGGATCGACTCTTACTTGTTCACTATATATTAATTGTACATTTGTAAGTATATTTTAAATTGTTAGTAACGACATAACATTGAACTGGCTCCTTGAAGGAGGTTTTAATGATTTTATCTATTTGAGATCGAAAATTAGTCTTTTTGACAACGAAATAATCTACAAAGTGCATACTACTAAATCTTGATGTAAAGCAACAACAAAAAGTGTACACTTATCAACTTTGATTGTTCGAAACTGCTTAACTCTCTTCATGGAGGAGCTTTTAGCGGTTTTGTCTAGTTGAGATAGAAGTTTGGTATTTTGGCATCGAAACAATCTAAGGAGCTTATAGTCATAAAATTTGACAAAAAATAACAACAAAAAGTGTACACCGACCAACTTTGATGGTTCGAAATCACTCAGCTCTCTCCATGAAGGAGCTTTTAACGGTTTTGTCCAACTTCGATGGTTCAAAGATGCTCAACTCTCACGATAGAGGTGGTTTTTAACGATAGTGTTCGATTGAGAACGAAAGTTGTTCTTTTGATAAGGGAACAATCTACGAAGCGAATACAAGTGAATTTGGACATAAAGCAACAACAAAAAGTGCACACCTATCAAATTTGATGGTTCGAAATTATTCAATTCTCTCTATGATGGAGCTTTCAACGGTTTTGTTCATTTCGAAATGAAAGTTCACCCAATTGAGAACGAAAGTTGGACATAAGGCCACAATAATTAGTGTACAACGAACAACTTTGATATTTTGAAATTGTTCAAATCTCTCCATGGAGGGGCTTTTAGGGGTTTTGTCCATTTGAGATAAAGTTGGTCTTTTGGCATTGAAACAATCTAAGGAGCCTATACTGGTAAAATTTGATATAAAATAACAATAAAAGTGTACACCGACCAACTTTGATGGTTCGAAATTGCTAAATCCTCTTGATAGATGAGCTTTTATTGGTTTTATCCATTTGATATCGAATGTTGATTTTTTGGACACGAAACAATCTACGAAGTGTATAGTACTAAATTTGGACATAAAAGAACAATAAAAGTGCACACTTATCAGCTTTGATATTTCATAATTGCTCAATTCTCTTGATAGAGGTGTTTTTAGCGATTCTGTCCATTTTTGTGAATGAAGGTTGGTCTTTTGGCAACAAAACGATCAACGAAGCCTGTCATGCCCCGTTTCCGGAGACGCGACTGGGTGCTCTCTCCGCACCCTTCCTAGATCACTAGTGTGAACATCCGGGATCAACCGGAAATCCGGCGGCACCTCCCTGTATATCAGAGAGTGCCCACCTGCATCAGAAACGCAGTAGCAACAACAACATCACACTAGCAACCTAGCAAACAATAGGCCTCGGGCCTCAACCACATGCAATCCTGACGCTAGGCCTCAGGCCATCAACTACCAGCATGCAAAAACTTATGGCGTCACATATAAACCTACACACAGATTTATGTATTATCAAATATAACCATAAATCAACATCCACATCAACATGCAAGCACAACTGTGCCAAATGGTTATATTCTCACAACTTAGATATACTACATACACCCACATGCATATAGTATATCTCTAGCACCCCATCCTATCCAAGGCCATCCATGTCACGTCCCGCTCACCGATCCGCACCACCAGTACCCGTACCGGTATCTCCTGTGGAAGGAAGAAAGTAAAGGAGTGAGCTAGAAGATCAGTAGGGTAAAGACATAAACATTGATATAGGCAGACCCAAAAGGAAGTAATGCATCAATATGTACCTACCACATGAACGTATACTCAACAAATTCACATCAACATTTATCCGGATAAACCATTTCGGAGCACAACAACCACAATATCATTGCAACTCAATGTACTATTGCACGGGAGTAAGCTCACCACTACCAACCACTCCTAGGATCATTCGGTTGCGTGAACCTATCACGCCCGCATCCCACAAGACAAATCACTCTCGACCCTACCCCTGGTGCGTTACCCCACATGGGGTTCACATGACTTGGTGGTAACAACCTTCACCTTGCCATCCTCCCACGTGGCTTTCAAGTAACCTAAAGGTTCTCGAGTCCACACCCGAGTCCCTCATGCATCTCTAATGCATTATGACATGTCATGCCGAATAGATAAGTATATATGAATATCCTATATATCTTACATAACTACCATGATGCATGAACGAAAAATCACAATGTGTCCGTAAATGACGGAACACACAATCGGGTCATGCAACATTCAACAACTAGCAACAATCCACACAAAGCTCGTTTCCCCTTAGAATCAATTAAGGCGGAAACACAAACAACGGCGACCAATGAAGAATATAAACGCTATTTAGGCAACAATAACGAATGTTAAATAGAAAGGTTGGAAATCCCCTACCTCGTTCCGAGCCAACACACAAATTCTCAAATTTAGGGTTTTAACCCTTGGTTCTCCCAACCTATCGATTCACATCAAATTGAACTCATATAATTAATCCAAAAATTCCACATTATCATATCAATCACAATTTAATCAACAAAATTATAGACACTTACTTTCTCTCTCTAGAAATTCCTCTAAAATCTTCAATCTCAACCCAAGCTCAAATCTACTCCAAATCACACACCAATCTACATATACATCCAAAATCAACCTATAATCAACATATCTAGAGCATAGAGCTCGTCTCCCTAAGAATCAAACGAATCTAACAAAAACCTAGAATTTCAAAAACTATGGAAAACTTACCAACACTCCAAAATCCACCTTGAATCTTCCTTGATAAGCTTCAAGAGTCTCCAATTCACAATCTCCAAGCCAATCTCTTGCTAAACCTCCTTCTCTCTCTTCTTCTCTCTTTCTTTCTCTCTCTAGTCGGCTTCTCCAAGAAATAATATGCAGGAATTATCTAAAACTGAGCTTAAAAACTGATTTCCCGATACCCGTCCGGATGCCTTAAGTGGCCGTCCGGACGCTTACCTCTTTCTCCATTCTCTGCCTACTTTGTAGGCTTAACCGTCCGGACGCCTCGTTAGGGTGTCCGGATGGTCTACTGTTCACAGCACCAAAATTTCTCCTTCAAAATTTCTCTGCCTCCGTTATAGCACAAACCGTCCGGACGGCTGTTTAGGGTGTCCGGAAGGCTTGTGTTTTCCAGCAACCCAGTTTTTCTCAATTTTATTTTCCATCTCGATCCAAGCTTCGATTTGATATATTATGGGCTCAAAACGGACATGTATACAAAAAGTTATGGCCTATTTACCGAACCTAGCTCGAAACTATTTTTCCTTGATTCCGTACTTCACGGATCATCCGTAATTTGACTCAACTTGGGTCGGGGTTTCACATCCTCCCCTCCTTAAAGAAATTTCGTCTCGAAATTTAACTACACACATACCTGAATCCTCAAACAACTCTTGATACTTCTCCTTCATTCTGGATTCCAACTCCCAAGTTGCTTCTTCAACTCCACGATACATCCACATCACTTTTACTAATGGAATCACACTCGATCTCGTCACTTTGTTCTGTCGGTCTAGAATCTTCACCAGGTGAAGAGTGTAACTCTCATCTTCCTCAACTTCTAAGGTAGTCCAATCTATCACATGCGACGGATCCGGCTCATATTTTCGAAGCATGGATACATGGAATACATTGTGAACCTTCTCAAGCTTCGGTGGAAGTGCCAAACGGTACGCCACCGGTCCAACTGTCTCCAAAATCTCAAATGGCCCCACAAATCTCGGTGCCAACTTCCCATGTTTGCTATACCTCTGAATCCCCCGTCTCGGACTAACCTTCAAGAAAACCTTATCGCCTACAGCGAATTCCAAAGGTCTCCTCCTCCGGTCAGCATAAGACTTTTGTCGGCTCTGCGCGGTGATCAACCGCTTCCGGATCTCATCAACTCTCTCGTGCTTCTTTGACCATCTCCGGCCCTGAAACAACTTTCTCACCAACCTCTGCCCAATACAAAGGCGACCTACAAGGCCTCCCGTAGAGCGCCTCGTAAGGTGCCATTCCGATACTACTCTGAAAAGAGTTGTTATATACAAACTCCGCCAGATGTAAGTATCGATCCCAACTTCCTCCACAGTCCACAACACATGCCCGCAGCATATCCTCCAAAATTTGTATAGTTCTCTCACTCTGTCCATCACTCTGAGGATGATAAACTCCTCCACTATCAGTATCGGTGTAGCTACATCGCCCTTAGGCACCGAAGTCACTAAACTCGCAACTTTACAATCTTGGTACGAAGGATTATCCATGAAATGTGGGCATGGAATCCCCTTCGATCCCCTAAACTGAATTACTCCTCCCTCGGGTACTCTAAGAGTAATCTTCCTCTCCCAGAAGTCAAGCAACCCTTGGTGCTTCATCAACCAATCAACTCTAAGAATCACATCAAAATCTTGGAAATCTAGTACATACAAGTCGGCTTTCAGAGATATTTCTCCAAATCGACACTCACATCCGAACACTACCCCCTCTAACGTGGTGAAATATCCGAATGGTGAGGATACCGTGAACATTCGTCTTATTGGCAAAATCTCCACCACTAGTGCTTGTGCTAACGAACTAGTAATGAAAGATGAGGTCGCCCCAGAATCAAACAAGACTCTTGCCCAACAATTAGAAATCAAGAAGGTACCTCCAATGAAATTTGGATGCTCCTGCGCCTTCTAATGACCCAATGCATAGACACGTCCCTCTGTCAGTGCATTCTACTGCTGCTGTAGCTGACGAGTCCCACCCCGCCCCCTTCCTCCTGAAGGAACATTGGAAGGAAGAGCCGGAGGCGGTACTCCCGGTATGCTCTACTGATGTGCTCTCTGGTTCCCCTCCGGACACTCACTCTTTCTGTGACCCAACTTGCCACACCCAAAGCACTTAAACCTAGGAAGCTTCCACTCACTTGCCTTATGCCCCTCTTTTCCACACTTGAAGCATGTTATCTTACTCCATTGTGGCCTTGGACCCTTACCTCGGTCCCCTCTCGGTTGACGAAAATCTGTTCTCGGTTTCTTGTGGCTACTACCACCACCACTACTACCCTCACTCACTGGATGCTTCCTCTGAGCTTCACTTTTCTCACTCAACTCAAAATCGAGAGCCATCTTCACTGTGTCTTGATATGTCACCACCCTAGTGGGCATCACCATCCTACCAAGACTGGGAAGCAACCCATCTCGGTACCTCACTGCCTTCTTCACATCAGTTGGAGCAAACTCCTTCCCATACCGGTATAACTCCTAAAACTGCTTGGTGTACTGAGACACCGTCATCTCTGATGTCTGCAACAAATCTAGAAACTGTTTGGCCTTCTCCATTTACAGAGGACTTGGCACAAACTTCTGTATAAACAGCTACTCAAACAAAGTCCAAGTCAGCTCATTCCGTCTCTGACCCATGGACGTCCACCATTCGCCGCACCACTCAAGTAGTAGAACACAAACTTCACCCGTCTCTCATCGGGTGTCTCAAGAGTGTCCATCCTCATACTCAGCTAATTGAACCACTCCTTCGCCCCCACACCCGTTCCATCTCCAGAAAAGGTTGGAGGAGTAGTCCTCCTCAATTGGTCCACCTCATACATCCCTCTCCCAGCTCTAGGTACTACGGCTACCTCAGTTGTAGCCTCTGGTACAACTCCCTCTGTATGGGTGCCAGTTGCACCCATCGCTTGTGCCACAGCTTGTGCTATGGTCTGCGCCTGTGTCTGCACCATACTCATCATGAAGCTAGCAAGACCCTCCATCGTCACTGGTTGCCCCCCTGTAGTAACAGGAGTAACCTGCACCACAGGTGGTGCCTGCTGTACTACATCATCAGTCGGTAGTCCCTCTTGAACTATCTCCTCATCTCTCACATCAGGGTCTACTCTCGGAACTGAACCCTCAGTACTCGGTGGAGTCTAGCCACCCGCCCCGCACTTTTACCACGACCTCTACCTCGACCTCTACCTCGGCCTCTACCTGTCCCTCGTTGGCCTCCGCCACGAGGTACCTCAGCTGTACTATCAGATCGCACAGTCCTACGGGTATTCATCTGCATGGCAACAGATAATACTATTTAATACACTACTCAAACGAGGATTTAAGGGGAAAGGAAAACATACCGGATCAGCAGCAGTAGTGACATGGCCTGGAATGTACTACTCTACAACTAGGACCCAACACCCTAGATCCTATAAAGAGCCGTAAACCTCGCTTTGATACCAAAATGTCACGCCCCGTTTACGGAGAAGCGACTGGGTGCTCTCTCCGCACCCTTCCTAGATCACTAGTATGAACATCCGGGATCAACCGAAAATCCGACGGCATCTCCCCATATATCGGAGAGTGCCCACATGCATCAGAAATGCAGCAACAACAACATCACACTAGCAAGCGAGCAAACATAGGCCTTGGGCCTCAACCACATACAATCCTGAACCTAGGCCTCAGGCCATCAACTACCAGCATGCACAAACTGATGGCATCACATATAAACCTACACACAGATTCATGTACTACATACACCCATATGCATAGAGTATATCTCTAGCACCCCATCCTACCCAGGGCCATCCATGTCACGTCCCGCTCACCGATCCGCACCACCGGTACCCGTACCGGTATCTCCTGTGGAAGGAAGAAAGTAAAGGAGTGAGCGAGAAGCTCAGTAGGGTAAAGAAATAAACATTGATATAGGCAGAACCAAAAGGAAGTAATGCATCAATATGTACCTACCACATGAACGTATACTCAACAAATTCACATCAACATTTATCCGGATAAACCTTTTCGGAGCACAACAACCACAATATCATTGCAACTCAATGTAATATTGCACGGGAGCAAGCTCACCATTACCAACCACTCCTAGGATCATCCGGTTGCGTGAACCTATCACGCCCGCACCCCACAAGACAAGTCACTCTCGACCCTACCCCTGGTGCGTTACCCCACATGGGGTTCAGATGACTTGGTGGTAACAACCTTCACCTTGCCATCCTCCCATGTGGCTTTCAAGTAACCTAAAGGTTCCCGAGTCGATACCCGAGTCCCTCATGCATCTCTAATGCATTATGACATGTCATGCCGAATAGATAAGTATATATGAATATCCTATATATCTTACATAACTACCATATTGCATGAACGGAAAATCACAATGTGTCCGTAAATGACAGAACACACAATCGGGTCATGCAACATTCAACAACTAGCAACAATCCACACAAAGCTCGTTTCCCCTTAGAAGCAATTAAGGTGGAAACACAAACAATGACGACCAATGAAGAATAGAAACGCTATTTAGGCAACAATAACGAATGTTAAATAGAAAGGTTGGAAATCCCCTACCTCGTTCCGAGCCAACACACAAATTCTCAAATTTAGGGTTTTAACCCTTGGTTCTCCCAACCTATCGATTCACATCAAATTGAACTCATATAATTAATCCAAAAATTCCACATTATCATATCAATCACAATTTAATCAACAAAATTATAGACACTTACTTTCTCTCTCTAGAAATTCCTCTAAAAATCTTCAATCTCAACCCAAGCTCAAATCTACTCCAAATCACACACCAATCTACATATACATCCAAAATCAACCTATAATCAACATATCTAAATCATAGATAGAGCTCATCTCCCTAAGAATCAAACGAATCTAACAAAAACCTAGAATTTCAAAAACTATGGAAAACTTACCAACACTCCAAAATCCACCTTGAATCTTCCTTGATAAGCTTCAAGAGTCTCCAATTCACAATCTCCAAGCCAATCTCTTGCTAAACCTCCTTCTCTCTCTTCTTCTCTCTCTCTTTCTCTCTCTAGTAGGCTTCTCCAAGAAATAATATGCAGGAATTATCTAAAACTGAGCTTAAAAACTGATTTCCCGATAGCCGTCCGGATGCCTTAAGTGGCCGTCCGGACGCTTACCTCTTTCTCCATTCTCTGCCTACTTTGTAGGCTTAACCGTCCGGACGGTATACTGTTCACAGTACCAAAATTTCTCCCTCAAAATTTCTCTGCCTCCGTTACAGCACAAACCGTTTGGAAGGCTGTTTAGGGTGTTCGGACGGCTTGTGTTTTCCAGCAACGTAGTTTTTCTCAATTTTATTTTCCGTCTCGGTCGAAGCTTCGATTTGATATATTATGGGCTCGAAACGGACATGTATACAAAAAGTTACGGACTATTTACCGAACCTAGCTCAAAACTATTTTTCCTTGATTCCGTACTTCACGGATCATCCGTAATTTGACTCAACTTAAATTTTTGGGTCAGGGTTTCACAAAGACTATAGTCTTAAAATTTGCAAAAAATAACAATAAAAAGTGTACACTGACCAACTTTTATGTTTCAAAAGTACTCAATTCTCTCGATGGAGGAGCTTTCATCAGTTTTGTCTATTTGAGAACGAAAGTTGGTCTTTTTGACAACGAAACGATCTACGAAGCGTATACTGTTATGTCGTTAGTAACAATTTAAAATATACTTACAAATGTACAATTAATATATAGTGAACAAGTAAGAGTCAATCCCACAAAGAGTGATGCTAATAGATATATAATCTAACACTTGAATATAATTGATACAATTATAAAAGGGGGAAAAGGGGGGGGGGGGGGGGGGGTTAAATCTTGTAATAGATAAAAATTAAGACGAAGAAATTGACGTTGAGAACAAGAATGAGAATTGATATTAATGAAAACAATAGCTAAGACTCACAATCCACCACAAAACATTCAAACAATTTATAAGAAATAATAGACTAACAATTTTAACAAGCATATGATGACAACATTCACAACAAGGTCTACCTCATTACGTGTATTCTTAATCGAAATCTAGCATGACGTTTGCATCAATCAACAATCAAGAATCCAATAAGAGCAAAGAGAATATGAATGTCACAAGAATCCTAATACATGGTATTTGTACTTAGGTATTCAAGAATTGATTTTTCATAATTCATTTTCAACTGAATTATATGTTGCAAGAAAGAACATATTCAACAAGGCAATTAACCATGTTCTACAACAATTAATTCTAATAGATGCTTCAAAGTTAGCTACTCAAAGAAACACAATACTAGAACTCACATAACATGGAAAAATCAAAATCATCATGCTTGTAGAAATTGAAATCCACACAACTTATAAAATTGAAAGCATGCTTAGGGCTTCAAGACAAGCCCTAACTAACAAGAGTTTTGCTATACATAACCAAATAAAACATGAAACATAAAAACATAATTACAAACACAAGCCTTGTTTTCTTCTTTTCCTTCTCCTCTTTTTGCTTCCACTCCTTCTCCAAGCTCCCTCCTAGCTCCCTTCTTCTACTCCTTCTCCTCTCTATTTATAGAGAAAATGAGCACATATTGGAGGAGTTAGTGCCATCTTTTGGTGGTGGATTGTCCATCAAATTCGTGTGGTGGATTGTCCACTCTTTGAATGGAAATGGTATCATCAATGACATCAACTTCCAATTTACACACTAATCTTGTAACTGCATTCGGGGCCTAAACGAAGCCTATTATGAACTAAAACCCTTCATCAATATTGTAGATACAAATATGTAGATAATTATGGGATTTTGAATCACTCAATTTGGACATCAGAAGTTATGTGCTTCTAAAGGTCTGGTCTTCAAACAGAAATTCTTCTTCGGATATAACTTCCAAACTTGACTTCGAGGCAACCTTTAGAGGCCCAAACGAACTCCGATTTTTGTGAACCAGCACTTCTCGAAAATCTTGAAGTGTCCTCTAAAAATTTACTGAAGATCAAATCTCATTCGGACAGCTCTTACTACCTCTTAACCTGCAAAACATCCAAGAAGGTCTTAAGTACAATAATCTTGAAAATTCAGCTTTTAAGCACAATTTCTTGACATTGCTTTGGTAGTATTTTATCACTTTAAAAACGTATATTCTGGCACTTATCACAACCCCCAACCAGCTTATTGCTAGTCCCTAGTAATTAAAGCGTAAAAATGTTATGAGAAATGATTAAAAGTAACAATACTAGAACAAAAGGTAAGAGATCACAATTCCTATCCAGATTAGTATAGTCACAACTTCCAACACTTGTGTGTGTGTGCTAAGCCAAAACCTTCATACCACAATCCATAATGCATATAACCTCAAAATATTATCCAAGTAAAAGCCTCAACTCCATATTCTCACAGGGTAGAGAAGGATTTCTGTGCTATGAATTTCTCTCATGGAGTTGGAAAATAGATATGCACTCAGAAAAAAGTCAATTTAAGGACAAACAAATAAACAAACATTGATCAAATGATAGGTGTATTAGCTGTCTAGAACTTCCACCAGTCTTACCCCAAACCTGCTTTGGAATTCTATTGATCAAAATTTGTTCAATTGACAAACTAATAGGAAAACTTATCTACTGACAAATGACGAATGCACATAACAATTTTTTTCTTTTTCTTTTTTTTTTCTTTTTCTTTCTTTTCTCTATCTCGAATTCATAATCTCAAATTCATAATATAGAACATCTCAAACAAAGGCCCAGTAAAATTACAACATCGTTCTCAAAATTGATCAATATCATACTCAGCATTCATCCAATCATTCCACAAACCATGTAATGGCGTTCATTGACAGCAATTATCCATTTCAAGAGATCAATGCAAGTTCATAAGTTGTTTACTCATTTCTCTCCACTCATTTGTGCTTTAACCAGAAAATATTCTCAGTCATATTCATCATCATCCATCTTACCACAAGGCTTAGTATTTGTGGACAAAAGTGTGTTAAAAGTTGCTTTCTAATCCAGATAGAAAAATTGACTCAAACTAATTGTACCAATACCAAAACATCAAAGTGCATGAATATGCCACCACCCCAACCTAAACGAAACATTGTCCACAATGTGAAAATGACGAAGTATGGAAAAGCAATGCAATGCAAAGAAACAGAGGATAGAACAATACAACCTGAGGTGGAAGATGCTCGGACAATGGTGGAAGGAGAAGAGGGTTAGCGTCGCACCATGTCCATGAGGACATTTAGCATGTGTTTCAGCCGCTGTTGTCCAACCTTCAACCTATGCAGGCGGGCTAAGATATCATGAATGTGGTCAGTCGAAGGTAGTGATGCAGCAGAAGAATCAGACGCTTCCAGTGGTAAAGCAACTGGACGTCGCTGTGTTCGTTGTCTGTGAGCATTGGAACACATGTGGCTAGTACTCTGCCGCCAAGTAGAGTTTTCCAAAATAGTCATCGGATAATTGGAAGTTGTCTGACTGGGAGGTGGGAGAATGCCCATACTAAAAAGCAACCGCGTGATGAGTCTCGGGAAAAATAATCTCCCGACCTTGGTTTTTTTGTTTCTCCACAAGGGTCTTTTGCCTTAAGAATGCTCTCAAGGTAAAGCCGGCCAATATCAGACCAGGCTCCGCGATACATGTAATACAGGGCAGAAAGTATGTTACCCTGGCGTTGTTGACTGTGTCCAATGGGGCAAAGGTTACTTCGGATGGCATCATCAAGCATCCACATCGTGGACGGCAAATAAGAGCGGCGTGTAGAAGCAGCATTATTCGGATCGTGTCGCCCTTGACACAGATCATCAATCATCTCTTAATGAGAAATAGAGATCGACGCTTGAAAACCTACAGCGATGTCAGCGGTAGGTGGATAGCCTAAACATGAGCAAATATCCGCTGTCGTGAATCGAAGCCGAAGACCAGGGATGTCAACCTGATACACTGGTTGAGTGCCAGAAGAGTGGGGTATCTTGAGAAGAGTATGGTAAAAGGAGCGAACGATGTGAGGATACACCGGGAATTCGTCTTTTGGATCAGGATCGACCAAGAACAGCAGAGAATGGTCACGGAGGTAGCTCATGGCCCATCGGTTGGCAGAATCGATCAGGATTTTGGAATCGATTCGACGTTCTGGCATGATTGTAGCTCTGGCGAATAAGTCTACCGTCGCAACGGCATCACGGGGGCTGCGCGACATACTGTGAAGGAGGAAGAGAAAGATGATCAGAAAAAACAAGAATAATAAAGGGAGAGTTGAAAATCAGGAAGAAACAGAGTGTGCGAAAAGAAGACAATTAGGGTTTTTTTTTTATCATTGGTGAAGAAGATATAAACAATTATATCACTAATTACACCAGGGAAATTCCCAGGAAAGATTGGAGGGACACAGTGGTCCACTTAAATACCAAACTCCTTAGACAGAATTTTCCTAAACAAGCAAAAATAACATAATATATCATACTATCTTACCCGATCAAAATATATATTGCGGAAGCAATCCCAAATATATAAATATAAATAGATATACTGTTTTTTTTAAACCAATGCACATGCACAAGTAAGGTAACGGAGGCTCATTCCAGTGACTTCTGTGCTAACGCCATCGAGTGTTTTCCTTCGGCCTATCAGGAGACCACAACTTTTGTCCACAGGATCAAAATGTAAACCTTCAGGTCTTATACTAATGACAATACCGTCATGAGATGCTCTCCCTCCCAGCTGCCCTATAAGTAAACATTTGAAGATCCAAACCACATTAAGCTGGTGGAGAAAACTCACACCGTAGACATATGGGCGCAATCAAGCCCCACGCACACAAAAGTGTACAGTGACCACCTCAAGGTGAAAGTAAAAGTGAATATGCTAAGAAAATATGCAACTGAACTAAATGCTTGATTGAACACACAAAGATAATGAGAAAGAAATATAGGTTGCCTCCCATAAGGGCTAAATTTAGCGTCGTCAGCCACACGAAATAGCGCTAAATGTTTGATTGAAGATTCACTGCACCATGTGAAAAAACATGAGTAATAAGGAATGGACCATACCATCGTGAACGGAGCTTACCTGAGAATAGTCGGAGGCGTGAGTTATATAATAAGACTTTCTCCCCAGGTTCAAAATATTTTCTCAAAATGGTCTTATCATGATAGGCCTTGGTCTTCTCCTTGTATATTTTAGAGCTCTCATAGGCTTCATTTCGAAGTTCTTCCAACTCATTCAACTGCAACTTTCTTTGCTCTCCTGTAACCTTCATCTCAAAATTGTACTGTTTGATAGCTCAATATGCTTTGTGCTCTAATTCGACTGGTAAGTGGCAGGGTTTGCCAAAAACCAACCTGTATGGTGACATTCCAATCGGAGTTTTGTAGGCTGTACGATAAGCCCATAGAGCATCCATGAGACGATCAGACCAATCCTTGCGTGAGGAGCTCACAGTCTTCTCCAATATCTGCTTAATTTCCCTATTACAGATTTCAGCTTGTCCGCTTGTCTGTGGATGATATGGCGTGGACACCTTATGTTTGACTCCGTACTTTTGCAATAGTGCTGCAAAAAGTTTATTATTGAAATGGGACCCTCCATCACTAATGATCGCCCTGGGTGTTCCAAATCTTGCAAATATATTTTCTTTAAGGAATCTGAGAACAACTCGAGAATCATTAGTCTTGGATGGAAATGCTTCCACCCATTTTGAAACATAATCCACAGCAAGTAAGATATATAAATAACCTTTAGATGAAGGAAAAGGTCCCATGAAATCAATACCCCAAACATAAAAAATTTCAACTATTAGAATAGGTGATAAAGGCATCTGATTCCTAGATGAAAGATTACCTAACCGCTGACACCTATCACAAGTAGAGCAGAAAGTATATGCATCTTTAAACAAACTCGGCCAATGAAATCCACATTGCAATACTTTCAAAGCGTCTTCTTTGGACCAGAATGTCCTCCACAAGCATATGAATGACAAAACATGAGTATGGATTGAAATTCTGATTCTGGCACACACCGTCTGATGATTTGGTCAGAACACCATTTGAAAAGGTATGGATCATCCCATATGTAATACTTTGATGTCGTCGCGAGCTTATCCTTGTAAGTTCTTGGCACATTTCCTGGAAGATCACCTGTAACAAGGTAATTGACAATGTCAGCATACCATGATGTAGAAATAGATAAAGATAATAATTGCTCATCAGGAAAATTATCATTTAGAGGCAAAGAGTCTTCTTCGGTCACTAAATTGTTTTCCAAACGGCTGAGGTGATTGGCCACTACATTCTCGGATCCTTTTTTGTCCTTAATCTCCAGATCGAACTCTTGAAGTAATAGAATCCATCTAATCAAGAGAGGCTTCGCATCCTTCTTTTGAAGAAGATACCTAAGAGCTGCATGATCAGAAAATACAATTACTTTAGTGCCAATCAAATATGCATGAAATTTTTCTAAAGCAAAAATAACAGAAATGAGCTCCTTCTCTGTAGTGGAGTAGTTTACTTGGGCATCATTGAGTGTTCTACTAGCATAGTAGATAACATGAGGTACTTTATTTACTCGTTGTCCCAAAACTGCTCCTACAGCATAATCGGAAGCATCGCACATTAGTTCAAAAGGAAGGCTCTAATTGGGAGGCATCATGATCGGTGCTGACGTAAGAAGGAGTTTATGCTTGTTAAAAGCTATCAAACATGTCTCATCAAACTCAAATGTCACATCCTTGGATAGTAAGTTACACAATGGCTTAGCTATCTTGGAGAAATCCTTGATGAACCTCCTATAGAAACCTGCATGTCCAAGGAAAGATCTTATTTCCTTAACTGTAGATGGAGGTGGAAGATTACTTACCAGATCCACTATTGCTTTGTCAACTTCTATTCCCTTGCTAGAGATGATATGACCAAGTACAATTCCTTGTTGTACCACAAAATGACATTTTTCCCAGTTTAAAACTAGATTGCATTCTTGGCATCTTTCTAAGACCAAAGCGAGGTTATGAAGGCATTTATCAAAAGATGAACCAAATACACTAAAATCATCCATAAATACCTCAATAATGTGCTCCACCATATCTGAAAATATGCTCATCATACACCTTTGAAAAGTACCTGGAGCATTACAAAGACCAAAAGGCATGCGTCTTAGGCGAATGTACCATATGGACAAGTAAATGTCGTCTTGTCTTGATCTTCTGGTGCTATCGCAATATGATTGTAGCCCGAATATCCATCAAGAAAACAATAATGGCTATGACCTGCAAGACGTTCCAACATTTGATCAATAAAAGGTAGTGGAAAATGATCTTTTCTAGTACCTGAATTAAGCTTTCTATAGTCAATGCAAACACGCCATCCTGTTTGAACTCGTGTGGGAACCAACTGATTATCTTCATTAAGGACTACTGTAACTCTAGATTTTTTAGGAACCACTTTTACCGGACTAACCCATTTGCTATCAGAGATAGGGTAAATGACGCCAACATCTAGCAATTTGAGTACTTCTTTTAGCACCACCTCCTTCATTATTGGGTTAAGTCTGCGTTGGGCTTCTCTTGTTGGTTTTGTTCCCTCCTCTAGTAGTATTCGATGCATACATCTAGAGGGACTGATTGCTTTGATATCAACAATACTCCATCCGATTGATGTTTTATGCTCTTTTAGTACCCTCAACAATTTCTCTTCTTCTTCAATGCTGAGGTCAGACGCAATGATTACTGGCAATGTACTTTCTTCGCCCACATACGCGTACTTCAAATGCTTTGGTAGTTTCTTCAACTCCAATTGAGGTGCCTGCACAACAGATGGTACAAGTTTTGTCTTAGGCACTGGTAAAGGCTCAAAGGCAGAAATATACATACCTAAAGAAGGTAAGGCTTCAAGGCGAGCTAAGACTTTGCTAGCTTGTTTATCCTCATCGATGGTTCCAATGTAATGAACTAAAACTTTGTCCACAATATCTCGACCACAACTTTCATTGAACACCTGTTGACAAATTGTATCTAACGCATCTAAGTGAAAACAGTAATGTTCATCACTTGTTAATTTGAGTGCTCCAAATACCTTGTACTCAATCGTTTGTCCCTGCACATTCATAGTTAGTGTACCCTTTTGAACATCAATTTTGGTACCTGAATTGGTCATGAATGGACGACCAAGAATTAAGGTTAATTTTACTTCTGACAATGGAATCGGCTCCATCTCTATTACTAGAAAATTAGCAGGTAAGATTAATCTGTCAACTTTGACTAAGACATCTTCCAGAATACCCCTAGGGTATTTGATTGATCAATCTGCCAACTGGATGCTCACAGAGGTCGCCTTTAGTTCCTCTATATTCAAAGATTCAAAAACAGAAAAGGCATTAGATTGACAGATGCACCTAAGTCAAGAAGAGCTTTCTCAAACCTGTGACCCCTAATGATACAAGGAACAGTAAAACTGCCCGGATCTTTTAGCTTGAGAGGGAGTTTGCTTTGTAGAACAGTTGAAACTTCTTCCGAAACCTTAATCGTTTCAAACTCTTTGAACTTCCTCTTATTTGTGCACAAATCCTTGAGGAACTTTGCATATTTTGGCATTTGTTTGATGGTATCTAAAAAAGGAATGTTAATCTCCACCTTCTTGAAAGTATCCAAGATTCCTTGCATTGGATCTTCTTTCTTTGATTTCTGCAATCTGCTACGAAAAGGAGCATGTAAAGAAATATAATTTGGAAGGTTAGAGTTAACCTGAAGGTTTGGCGTTTCCTGGAAAGGAGTAGCACTGCTGCTAGAATTTGGATCTAGAACGTCTGGATTGATCATATTGTCAGAGTCAAGGTTCTTCTCCTGTTCTGGCACGCTCATTTTTCCAATTATTTTCCCTCCCCTCAGAGTGATTGCTTTAGCATGTTCATTAATCTTAGGGTTGACAACAACTTGGCCAGGAAGCTTTCCAGGTTCTCTTTGATTTAATGCAGTGGCTAACTGTCCCATTTGTTGTTCCAAATTTGCAATGGCGTTATCAGTTTTCTGCATGAATGCTTGAGTGCTCTGTGCCATAGATGTAACCATATCTTCAAGTGATGGTTTCGGAGGCTCCACTTGAACCCGATGTTGTGGTAATTGAGCAAAAGGTTGTTGCATTGGTTGATTATTACTCCATCTAAAATTTGGATGATTCCTCCATCTTGGATTGTAGGTAGGAGCAAATGGATCATTCCTTGGCCATTGCATTTGGTTTTGATTCTGATTTGGATAAGTACCAAATGCATTTATTTGTGCATCCAAGACCGCAACTTCATTTTGTGGACAACTTTCCATAGCATGTCCAGGTGTACTGCACACAGCACACACTTGAGAGCCTTGAACGATTAACTGCTTCACCATATTTGTCAAGTTTGCAATTTGGGCTTCCATGTTTGAACTTGATTGTGCTTCATAGATTCCAGCCCTTTTCTGAGGTTCTCTCACTCTGTTGTAGCTCCATTGTTGAGAATTAGTTGACAGAGTTTCAAACATCTCCCTGGCTTGTCCGGCATTGTTATTCATCAATCCACCACCGGATGTGGCGTCCACCATTTTGCGATCTGAATCTAGCATCCCTTCATAAAAATATTGCATTAGTAGCCATTCTTGAATATTATGATGAGAATAAGAGCTTAAGAGCCTCTTGTATCTCTCCCAATATTCGTGGAATGCTTCTCCATCATTTTCTTGGATGCTCACTATCTCTTTCCTTATTTTATTTGTCTTTTGAGCTGGAAAGAATTTCATCAAGAACTTGTTTGCCAAATCTGTCCATGTTCTAATTGAAGCTCTTGGTAAAGAGTGAAGCCATGTCTTTGCTTGTTCCTTCAGACTAAATGGAAACAATCGCAGATGAACCTGCTCATCAGTTAAACCTCTTATTTTAATTGTGGAACAGACATCAGAGAATTCTTTAAGATGCATGTGAGGATCTTCTCCAGCATGGCCTAAGAACGTAGGCAACAAATGAACCATTCCTGACTTTAGTTAAAAGTTGTCTATAGTAGTCTGGGGATAGACAATGCATGAAGCTTGATCTGCTGCTTGAGGCACAAAGAAATCCTTAAGTGGCTTGTTCATGTTATCTGGTTCTTCTTCCATTTGAACTGGGGCTCTGGGACTTGTAGTTGGTGATGACAAAGGTGATCTCTCTGGAGTACGATGGTCTCTTTGACAAAATAAACGGATATCTGCTAATTTTGTGTTTAACGAAATGTCGTCACTCGATAAGTTCTCAAGATTTGAGCTGGACATTCATGTATCTGCAAAATAGGAAAAATAACAATATAAATGAACTACTTAGGTGGCGAGGCCAACCATGAACATAAATTAATAATGAGAATTGATATTAATGAAAACAATAGCTAAGACTCACAATCCACCACAAAACATTCAAACAATTTATAAGAAATAATAGACTAACAATTTTAACAAGCATATGATGACAACATTCACAACAAGGTCATGACCAAACTCAAGTTGTATGATTCTCTCTTAATTGCGTGTAAAGTGTATGGCGTCTACCTCATTACGTGTATTCTTAATCGAAATCTAGCATGGAGTTTGCATCAATCAACAATCAAGAATCCAATAAGAGCAAAGAGAATATGAATGTCACAAGAATCCTAATACATGGTATTTGTACTTAGGTATTCTACAACAATTAATTCTAATACATGCTTCAAAGTTAGCTACTCAAAGAAACACAATACTAGAACTCACATAACATGGAAAAATCAAAATCATCATGCTTGTAGAAATTGAAATCCACACAACTTATAAAATTGAAAGCATGCTTAGGGCTTCAAGACAAGCCCTAACTAACAAGAGTTTAGTTATACATAACCAAATAAAACATGAAACATAAAAACATAATTACAAACACAAGCCTTGTTTTCTTCTTTTCCTTCTCCTCTTTTTGCTTCCACTCCTTCTCCAAGCTCCCTTCTTCTACTCCTTCTCCTCTTTATTTATAGAGAAAATGAGCACATCGTGGAGGAGTCAGTGCCATCTTTTGGTGGTGGATTGTCCACTCTTTGAATGGAAATGGTATCATCAATGACATCAACTTCCAATTTACACACTAATCTTGTAACTGCATTCTGGGCCTAAACGAAGCCTATTATGAACTTAAACCCTTCATCAATATTGTTGATACAAATGTGTAGATAATTATGGGCTTTTTAATCACTCAATTTGGACATCAGAAGCTCAAGTTATGGGCTTCTAAAGGTCTGGTCTTCAAACAGAAATTCTGCTTCGGATATAACTTCCAAACTTGACTTCGAGGAACCCTTTAGAGGCCCAAACGAACTCCGATTTTTGTGAAACAGCACTTCCTACAAAGCTTGAAGTGTCCTCTAAAACTTTTCTGAAGATCAAATCTCATTCGGACAGGTCTTACTACCTCTTAACCTGCAAAACATCCAAGAAGATCTTAAGTACAATAATCTTGAAAATTCAGCTTTAAGCACAATTTCTTGGCATTGCTTTGGTAGTATTTTATCACTTTAAAAATGTATATTCTGGCACTTATCATATACTAGTAAATTTAGACATGAACCAACAATAAAAAGTGCACACTTATCAACTTTGATGGTTCGGAATTGCTCAATTATCACGATAAGGGTGCATTTAGAGGTTTCGTCCATTTGGGAATGAAAAATTGTCTTTTGGCAATGAAACAATCTACGGAGCCTATAGTCGAAAAATTGGACAGAAATAACAATAAAAAGTGTACACCGCCAAGTTTGAAGGTTCGGAATTGCTCAACTCTTTCCATGGATGAGCGTTTAACGGTATTGTCCATTTGAGATCGAAAATTGGTCTTTTTAACAATGAAACAATCAACGAAGTGCATACTAGAAAATTTTGATGTAAAGAACCAATAAAAAGCGTGCACCTATCAACTTTGATGGTTCAGAATTGTTCAACTCTCTCTATGGAGGGGCTTTTAGTGGTTTTGTCCATTTGAGATAGAAAGTTGGACTTTTGACATCGAAAAAATCTAAGGAGCTTATAGTCATAAAATTTGACAGAAAATAACAATAAAAAGTGTACACCGACCAACTTTGATGGTTTGGAATCGCTCCACTCTCTCCATGGAGGAGCTTTTAACGGTTTCTTCCATTTGAGATCGAAAATTAGTCTTTTTACCAATGAAACAATCTACGATGTGTATACTAGTAAATTTTTATGTAAAGCAACAAGAAGGAGTGTATACCTATCAAATTTAATTTTTTGGAATTTCTCAATTCTTTCCACGGAGGGGCTTTTAGCGGTTTTATCCATTAGAGGTATAACGTATTTCGGCATCGAAACAATCTAAGGACCAAAAACTAGTGAATTTTGACATAAAACAACAATAAAAAGTGCACACCTATCAAATTTGATGGTTCGGAATTGCTCAACTCTCTCCAAGGAGGGGCTTTTAGCGATTTTGTCAATTTGAGATTGAATGTTGGTCTTTTGGTATCAAAACAATCTGCGGAGTCCATAGTCGTAAAATTTGACATAAAATAACCATAAAAGTGCACATCGACCAACTTTAATGGTACGAAATTGCTCAATCCTCTTGATAGAGAAGCTTTTATCGATTTTATCCATTTGAGATCGAATGTTGGTTTTTTTGGCAACGAAACAATCTACAAAGCGTATACTAGTAAATTTGGACATAAAACAACAAAAAAAAGTGCAGACTTATCAAATTTGATGGTTCGAATTTGCTCAACTCTCTCCATTGAGGGGCTTTGAGCGCTTTTGTCCATTTGTGATAGAAAGTTTATCTTTTAGCATCGAAACAATCTAAGGAGCCTATACTAGTAAACTTTGACATAAAATAACAATAAAAAGTGTACACCGACCAACTTTGATGGTTCAAAAGTGCTCAATTCTCTTGATAGACGAGCTTTTATCGGTTTTGTCTATTTGAGATCGAAAGTTGTTCTTTTTGACAACGAAACAATATACCAAGTGTATACTAGTAAATTTGGACATAAAGCAACCATAAAAATTGGACACCTATCCACTTTAATGGTTAGGAATTGCTCAACTCTGTCCATGGAGTGACTTTTAACGGTTTTGTGCATTTGAGATAAAAAGTTGGTCTTTTGTCCATTTTAGTGGTTTTGACCATTTGAGATAGAAATTTGGAATTTTTGCATCGAAACAATCTAAGGATCTTATAGTCATAAAAATGAACATAAAATAAAAATAAAAAGTGTACACCGTCCAACTTTGATGGTTCAGAATTGGACAACTCTCTCAATGGAGTAGCTTCTAACAGTTTTGTCAAATTGAAATAAAAAATTAGTCTTTTCGACAACGAAACAATCAACGAAGTGTATACTATAAAATTTTGATGTAAAACAACAATGAAAAGTGTACACCTATCAACTTTGACGGTTCGAAATTGCTCAACTCTCTCCATGGAAGGGCTTTTAGTGGTTTTGTCCATTTGAGATAGAAAGTTGGTCTTTTGGCATCGAAACAATCTAAGGAGCTTATAGTCATAAAATTTTACATAAAATGACAATAAAAAGTGTACACCGACCAACTTTGATGGTTCAGAATCGCTTCACTCTCTCCATGGAGGAGCTTTTAACGGTTTTGTCCATTTGAGATCGAAAATAAGCCTTTTTTGCCAACGAAACAATCTACGAAGCGTATACTACTAAATTTTTATGTAAAGCAACAAGAAGAAGTGTACACCAATCAACTTTAATAGTTTGGAATTTCTCAACTCTTTCCATGGAGGGGCTTTTAGCGTTTTTGTCCATTTGAGATAGAAAGTTGGTATTTGGGCATCGAAATAATCTAAGGACCCTATACTAGTAAAATTTGAGAAAAAAGAACATTAAATAATGTAAACCAAGTAACTTTGATGGTTCGAAGATGCTTAACTCTCTCGATAGAGGTGGTTTTTAACGATAGTGTTCGATTGAGAACGAAGGTTGTTCTTTTGATAAGGGAACAATCTACGAAGCGTATACTAGTAAATTTGGACATAAATTAACAATAAAAAGTGCACACTTATCAACTTTGATGGTTTGGAATTGCTCAATTCTCACGATAGGGGTGCATTTGGTGGTTTCGTCCATTTGGGAATGAAAGTTGGTCTTTTGGTAACAAAACAATCAACAAAGCCTATAGTCTTAAAATTTACATAAAATAACAATAAAAAGTGTACACCGACCAACTTTGATGTTTCGAAAGTGCACATTTATAAACTTTGATGGTTCGGATTTGCTCAACTCTCTCCCCGTGGAGTGGCTTTTAACGGTTTTGTCCATTTGAGATAGAAAGTTGGTCTTTTGGCATCGAAACAATCTAAGGAGCCTATACAAGTAAAAATTTTCGCAAAAGAATAATAAAAAGTGTACACTAACCAACTTTAATGGTTCAGAATCGCTCAACTCTCTCCATGGAGCAACTTTTAACGGTTTTGTCCATTTGAGATAGAAAATTAGTCTTTTTGCCAACGAAACAATCTACGAAGCATATACTAGTAAATTTTAATGTAAAGCAACAAGAAAAAGTTTACACCAATCAACTTTGATGGTTCGGAAATTCTCAACTCTTTCCATGGAGGGGCTTTTAGCGGTTTTGTCCATTTGAGATAGAAAGTTAGTCTTTTGGCATCGAAACAATCTAAGGAGCCTATACTAGTAAAATTTGACATAAAATAACAGCAAATAGTGTACACTAACCAACTTTGATGGTTCGAAGTTGCTCAACTCTCTCGATAGAGGTGGATTTTAACGGTTGTATCCAATTGAGAACGAAAGTTGTTCTTTTGACAAGGGAACAATCTACGAAGTGTATAGTCTTAAACTTTGCATAAACTAACAATAAAAAGTGTACACCGACCAACATTGATGTTTTGAAAGTGCTCAATTCTCTCGATAGAGGAGCTTTCATTGGTTTTGTCAATTTGAGAACGAAAGTTGGTCTTTTTGACAACGAAACAATCTACGAAACGTATACTAGTAAATTTGGATATAAAGCAACAATAAAAAGTGCACACTTATCAACTTTGATGGTTTGCAATTGCTCAATTCTTACGATAGGGGTGCATTTAGCGGTTTCATCCATTTGGGAACGAAAAATTGTCTTTTGGCAACGAAACAATCTACGGAGCCTATAGTCAAAAAATTGGACATAAAATAACAATAAAAGTGTACACCGACCAAATTTGAAAGTTTGGAATTGCTCAACTCTCTCCATGGAGTAGCTTTTAACGGTTTTTTCCGTTTGAGATCGAAAATTGGTCTTTTTGACAACGAAACAATCAACGAAGTGTATACTAGAAAATTCTAATGTAAAGAAACAATAAAAAGTGTACACCTATCAACTTTGATTCTTCGAAACTGCTCAACTCTCTCCTTGGAGGGGCTTTTAGCGGTTTTGTCCATTTGAGATAGAAAGTTAGTATTTTCGTATCGAAACAATATAAGGAGCTTATAGTCATAAAATAACAACAAAGGTGTACACCGACCAACTTTAATGGTTCGGAATCGCTCAACTCTTTTCGTGGAGGAGTTTTTAACGGTTTTGTCCATTTGGGATCGAAAATTAGTCTTTTTGCCAACAAAACAATCTACGAAGCGTATACTAGTAAATATTTATGTAAAGCAACAAGAATGAGTGTACACCTATCAACTTTAATGGTTTGGAATTTTTCAACTCTTTCTAGGGAGGGCTTTTAGCAGTTTTGTCCGTTTGAGATAGAAAGTTGGTCTTTTGGCATCGAAACAATCTAAGGACCCTATATTAGTAAAATTTGACATAAAAGAACAATAATAGTGTACACCAACCAACTTTGATGGTTCGAAGATGCTTAACTCTCTCGATAGATCGGTTTTTAACTGTAATGTCCGATTGAGAACAAAGGTTTTTCTTTTGACAAGGGAACGATATTCAAAGCAAATACAAGTGAATTTGGACATAAAACAAAAAAAAAGTGTACACTTATCATATTTGATGGTTCGAAATTTCAAAACTCTTTCCATGGAGGGGCTTTTAGTGGTTTTGTTCATTTGAGATCGAAAGTTCGATTTTAGGCATCGAAACAATCTAAGGAGCTTATAGTCATAAAATTTGATATAAATAACAATAAAAAGTGTACATCGACCAACTTTGATGGTTCAGAATCGCACAACTCTCTCAATGGAGTACTTTTAGCAGTTTTGTCCATTTGAGATCGAAAATTAGTCTTTTTGACAACGCAACAATCTATGAAGCGTATACTAGTAAATTTTGATGTAAAGCAACAAGAAAAAGCATACACCTATCAACTTTGGTTGTTCAAAACTGTTCAGCTCTCTCCCTGGAGGGGCTTTTAGCGGTTTTGTCCATTTGAGATAGAAAGTTGGTATTTTGGCATCAAAACAATCTAAATAGCTTATAGTCATAAAATTTGACATAAAATAACAACAAAAGGTGTACACCGACCAACTTTGACGGTTCGAAATCGCTCAACTCTCTCCATGGAGGTACTTTTAACGGTTTTGTCAATTTGAAATCGAAAATTCGTCTTTTTGACAACAAAATCAATGAAGTGTATAGCAGAAATTTTTGATGTATAGCAACAATAAAAAGCGTACACCGACCAACTTTGATGGTTCAAAATTGCTCAATGCTCTGGATAAAGGAGCTTTTATCGATTTTGCCCATTTGAAATCGAATGTTGGTCTTTTTGACAATGAAACAATCTACGAAGTGTATACTGGTAAAATTGGACATAAAACAACAATAAAAATTGCACACTGATCAACTTTGATGGTTCAAATTGCTTAATTCTCTCGTTAGAGGTGCTTTTAGTGGTTTTGTCCATTTGGGAATGAAAGTTGATCTTTTGGCAACGAAACAATCAATGAAGCCTATAGTCCTAAAATTTAAATAAAATAACAATAAAAGTGTACACCGACCAACTTTGACGTTTCGAAAGTGCTCAATTCTCTCGATAGAGGAGGTTTTATCGGTTTTTCCCTTTTGAGATCAAAAGTTGGTCTTTTTGACAATGAACTAATCTCTGAAGCATATACTAGTAAATTTCGATATAAAATAACAATAAAAAGTGCGCACTTATCAAGTTTGATGTTTCAGAATTGCCCAATTCCCTCGATAGAGGTGCTTTTAGCAGTTTTGTCCATTTCGGAACGAAGGTTGTTCTTTTGTCAATGGAACAATCTACAAAATGAATACAAGTGAATTTGGACATAAAGCAACAACGAAAAGTGCACACCTATCAATTTTGATGGTTCGTAATTACTCAATTCTCTCCATGGAGAAGCTTTTAACGGTTTTATCCTTCGAAATGAAAGTTCGTCTTTTGGCAACGAAACACGCTACGGAGTCTATATTCGTAAAATTTGACATAAAATAACAAAAAAAGTGTGCACCAACCAACTTTGATGGTTCGAAATTGCTCAATCCTCTCGATAGAGGAGCTTTTATCGGTTTTGTCCATTGGAGATCGAATGTTGGTCTTTTTGACAACGAAACAATCTACAAGGCGTATACTACTAAAGTTGGACATAAAACAACAATAAAAAGTGCACACTTATCAACTTTGATGGTTAGGAATTGCTCAACTCTCTCCATGGAGTGGCTTTTAATGGTTTTGTCCATTTGAGATCGAAAATTGGTGTTTTGGCATCGAAAAGATCTAAGGAGATGCCGCCGGATGATCGCACTAGTGGCCTAGGACGGTGCCGGGGGGCACCCGTGGCGTGCCCGGACCGGGGCGTCACAAGTATAGAACAATCAGATTAACACCAAATAAGATTGTAATAGGCAGCAAAATCTAATTTATCACAATATTAATTCTAGCAACTTATATGGCAATTTCAATGATGAATGATATGCAAATGATATGCTAAATGAATTGTGGAAATTAAATAGAGACAACAGATTTAGAGTGGTTCGGCTTAACCCAAGCCTACATCCACTACCCAAGTTTCACTTGGGATTTTCAAACACTCCACTAGAAAGATGGCTTTGCAAGGTCACCCCACCATCTTAGGGTTTCATCCAAGTTAACCCCAAACTTTTACAACCAAATGTGGTTTAAAGCTCACCACAAACCCAACTCCAAATACAACTCGGTTTAAGCTCACCGAAAACTCAATCTAACATACAAGTGGTTTGGGCTCACCACAAAACCCAATCAACAACAATAAAACTCAGATTTTGGCTTCTTTGTAGCCTGGTATGAGGTGAAGTTTTAGGCTCAAGAAATAGCTCTTTGGTAGCTGGATTTGTAAGTGGATAAGCTCAAATAATGCTCTTGAAGATTTGGTTTGAGAATGATAAGCACAAAGATTCAGATTTGAGATTTTGGTGGCTAGGGTTTGTGAAACTTTGAAGTGTATAGGAACCCACGAAAATTAGCTAACCCAAGGCTTGAATAATGAAAAAGAGATGAAGAATGAAGCCTTTTATGTGCTGGAAATCAGATTGCTCAACCAAGAAAATAACTCTTGAGAAAATGTAGAGAAAGATCAAGAATGGCTCAAGAGGAACAATGCTTGAGAAAGAGAAAGATAAATTTGCCAAGCATCTAGGCAAGAGAGACTAGAGTTGTATTTTTAGTGAAGGAATATATATTGCAACTCTATATGGACTGTTTGATTGAAAAGCAAGGCAATATGGTCACTTGATCAAGGCTACACGTTTTTGACATTTAGAGCAAGAGAATATGTGTCTTTAAAGCTAAACAAATATTTTTGTATGAGTTTAGAAAGTGAATCAATCAAAGTAGTCAAACCATGTATATTAGGAAGGAAGCTTAGAATTTGAATCAAATATATTCCATGAAATTTTGGCCATAAAGAAGAGATTATGATTTTGATTCATTTTTGAAAATTGATTTAAGATAGATATGGAAATGAATCAACGGCTTTGAATAGGTGAGAATATGGAAAGAGGATTTTGTCCATAATGAAAGGATTATGTTTTGATTCACCTCATATCAAACTTGTTTCCATATGTGGCGTCTTGATCTTCCATTAATGAACTCCCTTCATTGGATACTTCTTCAATTGTAAACTTGAGTTTGATCCTCTTCATCTACTGCTTTGTATTTCCATATTTGGATTGCTCTCCCATCTTCTCATTTTGGTTCCATCGTTTTGAACTTCTTGATGGAGATCTCATATGCCAATGTCACCATGTTCATGTCATCTTGCCACATCATTATGTTCTTGATTGAAAGTTTTCATAAATAACACTTTCCATAAATAGAAGTGGTTGCACACAATTAAACTCAAATAATGCTTTGTAAGCCTTATTAGGCTTCATGCTTTTTAGTCCATATTATTTCCATAATCACATTATTCAAATATATGTAATAAATCAAAGATCAATAAACACATATTTTGAAACATTCAAACCATGTATTCAACATTCTCCCCCTTTTGATGATTTCAAAATAACCTATGTAACTTTGATTTATTTCATCAAGTTACTCCCCCTTACCTCAAGCTTCACTCAACATTCATTGCTCCCCCTTAATCTATGCATTTAGTTCAAAGTTGCATACATTTTCTCCCCCTTTATTTTAGAAATGCATCTTAAAGACAAAATTAACACTTAAAAACACATAGAAACATTGAGTAAATCAAGGAGTAAGGCGCATACCAAGATTTCCTCTTAGAAATTCAAAATGATCTTGATTGAGGGGTTTAGTGAGTATATCAGCTAATTGATTCATTGTATTCACATACTCAACTTTAATTGTGCCTTTGTTCACATGATCCCTAATAAAATGATGTCTAATATCTATATGCTTAGCCTTAGAATGATGTACGGGATTTTTAGAAAGACTAATAGCACTTGTATTATCACAATAAATAGGAATATCGGTCAAGATTAAACCAAAATCATATAATTGTTGTCTAATCCATAGGAGTTGTGCACAACAACTTCCAATGGCCATATATTCGACTTCGGTGGTAGATAGGACAACACTAGCTTGTTTCTTAGAAAAACAAGAAATAAGCATACTTCCTAAAAATTGGCAAGTACCCGAAGTACTCTTCCAATCTACCTTACATCCGGCATAGTCGGCATCACTATATGCAAGTAAATCAAATACTGAATTTTGTCATACCATATAAAACCATTAGAAGAAGGGTTCAGATTTTCAAAACCAAACTTTTTAAACATATCATGAATATATTTGGTTTGACCAATATGTATGCCTTCCCTAGATTGTTTAACTTGCAACCCTAAAAAGAAGGTAAGCTCTCCCATCATGGACATTTCAAATTCACTTTGCATGTAAGATTCAAACTCTTTACACATAGCATCATTGGTAGCACCAAAAATAATGTCATCAACATATATTTGCACAATAAGCATATCATGACTCTTTTCTTTTAAAAATAGTGTGCTATCAATTCTTCCTCTTTTAAAACCATTTTGAATCAAGAAGGATGAAAGTCTATCATAGCATGCCCTAGGTGCTTGTTTCAAACCATATAAAGCTTTTGACAATTTATAAACATGGTTTGGAAATTTAGGATCTTAAAATCCGGGTGGTTGCTTTACATGCACATTTTCATTAATAAAACCATTCAAAAAGGCACTTTTGACATCCATTTGATAAAGTTTAAACCCCTTGAAACATGCAAATGCCATAAGCAACCTAATAGCTTCTAACCGAGCTACTGGTGCAAAGGTCTCTTCATAATCAATTCCTTCTTCTTGATTATAACCTTGTGCAACCAACCTAGCCTTGTTTCTAACAACTTCACCATTTTCATTCATTTTATTCTTAAACACCCATTTAGTTCCAATGATGGTTTGGTCTTCAGGTCTTGGAACTAAATGCCAAACTTCATTCCTAGTGAATTGGTTCAATTCATCTTGCATGGCAACAATCCAATTATCATCAAGTAAAAAGCATCATCAACATTTCTAGGTTCAACTTGAGAAATGAAAGCATATACATTATCCAAAATATTCACATCAACAAACAAAGCACCATTCATCAAATTGGCAGCAATGTTATCATTCAAATCACTTATCACATTAGCATGCATATCATCATTGGAAGATAAATGTGATACTTACCCCCTTGGTGCAAATCACCTATTATGAGATCTTTGGGATGCTTGTCCTTTACTTGTAACCATGATGTAGGAGGAGCGGTCACATTCTCATTGGAAGCCATGGGTTCATCACTTGATTCTTCAATGCTCATCGGATGAGCTTGAATTTCATCTATTGCCTTAGGTGTACCTTCATTTGTATTTTCCACATGCTTCTTATCTCCTTTTATTGGATAATCGATTTTAGGAATTGAAGAGTCATCATCATCATCATTCAAGTTCAACTTCTCCAAACCTATCTCATTCTCATCATGCTCAATCAAAGGGTCAAATGCAAGTGTTTCAATAAATTTAACATGTATAGACTCCTCTATTTTCTTAGATTTCGGATTGTAAACTCTATATGCCTTAGAAGTCAAAGAATAACCAACAAACAAATAAGGATCAGATTTTGCATCAAATTTATCTAAGTCATCCTTAGTGTTTAACACATAGCATTTGCATCCAAAAACTCTAAAGTGATCAATTCTAGGTTTTCTATCATTCCAAATTTCATAAGGTGTCTTATTAATTTTCTTTCTAATAGACAACCTATTAACAACATAGCATGCACAATTTATAGCTTCAGCCCACAAGAACTTAGGTAAATCATTTTCACAAAGCATAGTCCTAGCAATTTCTTGTAAAGTCCTATTTTTCTTTTCTACTACCCCATTTTGTTGAGGTGTCCTCGGTGAAGAAAAATCATGCCTAATACCATATTCATCACATAATTCCATGAATGCATGATTATCAAATTCACCTCCATGATCACTTCTAATTTTTCTAATGTTCATGTTCTTTTCATTTTGAAGTCTCTTGATTAGTTTTGAAAACTCGTGAATTGTTTCATGTTTGTAAGCAAGAAAAATCACCCAAGAATATCTAGAATAGTCATCAACAATCACAAATGCATATGATCTACCTCCTAGACTTTTAACTCTACTTGGACCAAATAAATCAAGATGCAAAAGCTCCAAAACTCTAGATGATGCAATTTGGTTTGTAGACTTAAATGACTCCCTAGCATGCTTTCCTCTAATGCAAGGCTCACACACATCATACATATCAAAGTTCAAGGATGGAATGCCTCTAACAAGACTCTTTCTAACTAATTTTTCAATTGTAGAAATTCCTATATGTCCTAATCTTCTATGCCATATGTTCACATCACAATCATTAGAAATCAAGCATTTAACCTTGCAAGCATTCATGTCATTCAAATCTAGAGAATATACATTACCATCTCTATCTCCTACAACTAAGCATTCATTCTTGGCATTTCTAACTTCACATTTTGAATCATCAAAGTAAACAATCATACCAGAATCACATAATTGGGAAATGCTACAAAGATTAAAGGATAAACCATCAACTAATGAAACATTAGAGATAGAGAATGAAGATACATCACCTATGGACCCTTGACCAAGGATCCTACCCTTCTTGTTGTCCCCAAAAGTGACATGTCCTCCATTGAAGGACTTCTTGAAAGAAGAGAAAAGAGTTGGATTGCCGGTCATGTGCCTTGAACAACCACTATCCAAATACCACTTTGAAGCGCTAGAAGATTTTATTTTTAAGCAAACCTACAAGAGTTCAACTCACTTTAGGTACCCAATTTCTTTTGGGTCCTAGGAGGTTAGCATTAACAAACTTGGTTCTTTTCGGAACCCACATTTGCACAATTCTCTTGCCAAAGACATATTGAAACTTTGGATGAACATTGGCTTTCAAGTCATGCATATATGCAACATGTGAAGTATGGCATGAAGTTCTAGCATACATTGAGCCTTGTGGAACCCTAGGTGTCTTAGAATAGCTCATGGGCCTCATGTGACCCAAGCTTTCCACATTCTTCTTTCTAGGCAGATTTGGCGCATCCTTAATAAGGATAGGATTATGTCCCACCGGTTGGACATTAGTTGCATGCATATGATGTGTATTTGAAGAACCAACATGCATATCATTCAAAACATGATAGTTAGGAGGAGAAAAAAAATCATTTTCTTAGGTAAACATTCATCCTCCTTATCATTCAAAGAACTCATATAACCATGTGATACAAAGATTGAAGACATATCATGCATATTACATTTTTTCAATTTCACATCATCACCCACATAGCCTAAACCAGATTTATCCAAAGATTGCCTAAGGCATGAAAGAAGTATATCAAGTCTAGATGATCCCACGCTAAACTTAGAGAAAGATTTCTCTAGTTCCTCATAGCTCAATTTCAATGCATTCAACTCATCTTGAACACTAGAGTCAACATGGGACTGTTGGTTCTCACTAAGCACAAAAGCATCCAATTTCAAATCATCATATTCATCTTGTAATGTGTCAAGTCTAAGTTGTAACTCTTCAATAATAGGTTCATGATCACACTTAGACACATCATTCATACTCATGGCAGCAAGCATATCACATTTTTTATCAAATTTTACATTAAGCTCATCAATGGTTTTCTCATGCCTTTCTACCTTTTCACTCAAACAAGCAATCTCATTCTTTAATTGTTTCTTTTCCTTATGCAATTGCCTATTCTTAGCATTCATTTCACCAAGCAAGGTAAGCAAATCATCACAAGATAGATCATCATCATTATGGTCTAAAGAAATTACCTCCTCATCCAAATTTGATGAGTTTCCTTTTGCCATAAGACAAACTCTTGCAACCTCTTCATTTTCACTTGAAGTGCTCTCGGACTCTGAGTCACTCCATACAGCTTTAAAAGCTTTCTTAAAATGCTCTTTGCTTCTTTCTTTCTTCTTTGGACACTCATACTTCATGTGCCCCTTCTTGCCACATTCAAAGCATCTCAAATCTTTGCCTTTTTCATCATGGTTGCTCTTGGAGGTGGTTTGATCTCCATGACCAGATTTGAACTTTTCTTTCTTTGATTGGTGAAATGGTGTAGCACCATGCCTCTTCTTCTTATTTATCAAGTATCTCTTGAATTTTCTTGTCATAAGAGCAATCTCATCATCACTCAGTTCTTCCTCACTATCTTCTTTGGAGGCAAATGCGATGCTCTTCTTTTTGGTATCCTCCTTCTTCACTTCTCTAGCTTTCATATTTGTCTCATAGACCATCAAGGATCCCACTAGTTCATCCAACTTTAAAACTTTGAGATCCTTAGCTTCATGGACGGCGGTCACCTTGGCATCTCAACACTCCGATAAGCTTCTCAAATACTTTTGAACCTTTTCTTGATTGGAGAAGATCTTACCTAATGATTCAAGAGAATTCAGAATATGTGTTAGTCTTATATCCATATCGGTAATAGATTCATTGGGGTGCATGGAAAACAATTCATATGAATGCATAAGCATGTTTATCTTAGACTCTTTAACTTGGTTTGTACCCTCATGCTTCATTTCTAGTCTCTCCCACATCTCTTTGGCTTCAACACATGTAGAAAAATGTTTGGCCTCCACTCTATTTAACGCATTGTAAAGTATAGACATAGCTTTAGCATTCAATGACATTTTCTTATTATCATTATCATCCAATTTATTCCTAGGTTTAGGAACAATTTTCTCTACATCACCAACCTTGATGGTGGTGGTAGGCTCATGAGGTCCATCCTCTATAACATACCATAGTTCAATATCTATTGAAATAAAATATAACCTCATTCTCATTTTCCAATGATCAAAGTCCTCTCCATCAAAGAATGGAGGTCTAACATTGGATTGGACTTCTAACCCATGATCATGTTTACCACTACTAGATGCCATCATACAAATCACAAATAATGCACAAGACAATTACTTCTATATGCAAGGAACCTGCTAAGATACCACTTGTTGGATTGAATGGCACTACAATAGGGGGGTGGATTGTGTACTTAATCAAAAATTAAGCTAAGCGATCACTTTTTAAATGTAGACAAGTTCAATCTCAAATAGACCAATTTAAATCAATGAATAAGCATGCAAGTATAGAACAATCAGATTAACACCAAATAAGATTGTAATAGGCAGCAAAATTTGATTTATCACAATATTAATTATAGCAACTTATATGGAAATTTCAATGATGAATGATATGCAAATGATATGCCAAATGAATTTGCTGGAAATTAAATAAAGACAAGAGATTTAGAGTGGTTCGGCTTAACCCAAGCCTATATCCACTACCCAAGTTTCACTTGGGATTTTCAAACACTCCACTAGAAAGATGGCTTTGCAAGGTCACCACCATCTTAGGGTTTCATCCAAGTTAACCCCAAACTTTTACAACCAAATGTGGTTTAAAGCTCACCACAAACCCAACTCCAAATACAACTCGGTTTAAGCTCACCGAAAACTCAATCTACCATACAAGTGGTTTTGGCTCACCACAAAACCCAATCAACAACAATAAAACTCAGATTTTGGCTTCTTTGTAGCCTGGTATGAGGTGAAGTTTTAGGCTCAAGAAATAGCTCTTTGGTAGCTGGATTTGTAAGTGGATAAGCTCAAATAATGCTCTTGAAGATTTGGTTTGAGAATGATAAGCACAAAGATTCAGATTTGAGATTTTGGTGGCTAGGGTTTGTAAAACTTTGAAGTGTATAGGAACCCACGAAAATTAGCTAACCCAAGGCTTGAATAATGAAAAAGAGATGAAGAATGAAGCCTTTTATGTGCTGGAAATCAGATTGCTCAACCAAGAAAATAACTCTTGAGAAAATGTAGAGAAAGATCAAGAATGGCTCAAGAGGAACAATGTTTGAGAAAGAGAGATAAATTTGCCAAGCATCTAGGCAAGAGAGACTAGGGTTGTATTTTTAGTGAAGGAATAAATATTGCAACTCTATATGGACCGTTTGATTGAAAAGCAAGGCAATATGGTCACTTGATCAAGGCTACACGTTTTTGACATTTAGAGCAAGAGAATATGTGTCTTTAAAGCTAAACAAATATTGTTCTATGAGTTTAGAAAGTGAATCAATCAAAGGATTCAAACCATGTATATTAGGAAGGAAGCTTAGAATTTGAATCAAATATATTCCAGGAAATTTTGGCCATAAAGAAGAGATTATGATTTTGATTCATTTTTGAAAATTGATTTAAGATAGATATGGAAATGAATCAAAGGATTTGAATAGGTGAGAATATGGAAAGAGGATTTGGTCAATAATGAAAGGATTATGTTTTGATTCACCTCATATCAAACTTGTTTCCATATGGTGACGTATTGATCTTCCATTAATGAACTCCCTTCATTGGATACTTCTTCAATTGTAAACTTTAGTTTGATCCTCTTCATCTACTGCTTTGTATTTCCATATTTGGATTGCTCTCCCATCTTCTCATTTTGGTTCCATCGTTTTGAACTTCTTGATGGAGATCTCATATGCCAATGTCACCATGTCCATGTCATCTTGCCACATCATTATGTTCTTGATTGAAAGTTTCCATAAATAACACTTTCCATAAATAGAAGTGGTTGCACACAATTAAACTCAAAGAATGCTTTGTAAACCTTATTAGGCTTCATGCTTGTTAGTCCATATTATTTCCATAATCACATTATTCAAATATATGTAATAAATCAAAGATCAATAAACATATATTTTGAAACATTCAAACCATGTATTCAACAGTAATGATCCAATATATGTGATGATTTTGGCTCAAGGATGGCTCTTTGATAGCTTGATATGAGAAATAAGGCTCAAAGTGTGCAAAGCTCAAAGTATGGTAGAGTATAGCAATGTAGGCTCACTCAAAAGCTGGTGTTAAGAAAAAAAAATGGACTCAAGAGAGTAACAATAAGGCTCAAGAACGTTTTTGGCTTGAAGCTAGAGAGAGTAAGGTGAAAACGCAGAAAGCTGTATATTTGGACTTGTAGAGAATGATAGGTTAAATGGGTATAGGTCCAATGGCTCAGTTTTGGCAAGAAAAGAGTAATTCTTGGTAGAATCTTTTTAGGAGAAGGAAAATGGACGAAAATTAGGTTTATGAATGAAGGAGATTTGACTAGGATTGCTAGGGTTTTTGTTTTAGGAAGTTTTGGCCAATCACACATGTTTGACAACATTAAAATGAAGATTGGCTTTCCTTTTCAATTCTCCTAAGAGAATTCTTCATGATCTCGTTTCCTTTGTTGTGAGCTTGAATAGGTCTTCAACTTGATCTTGTTTCCTTCTTGAGTGAATCTTCTTGATGTGCAAGAATGTCACCAACGGTCAAGATCTCTTCCTATGTATAGAAAACCCTCCAATGGTTGAGATTGATCTTCTCCTTGATTTGATGTCGATCTCATGATCTTCTTTTTAGTTGAAATTCGGATTTTCCTTCATAGGGTAGAAAAGTGACAATTCCATGGTCTTCTTATGTTATCTTTCCATAAAACTTGATCACCTTTTGATTCTTTACATATGGAATGCAAGACTTGATCTCTTTCCATAAGAATTTAATCTCTGAACCTTTCATGATTTGTTTCCATATTCCATTCCTACAAACTTTCAAAAGATAATCCAAAAAGGATTTCTAACATTTTTGTCAACAAAAGTTAGTTTCCATAAATTAAACACATATATGGCAACTATATGAAAGAAAAAACGTGCATATATATATGGGAATGTTTTGATCTATTATTAAAGTGCAGATCATAAATATAAGACTAAGATCACATGAGTTACCATATATAGAATCAAGTCTACATGAATTAAACACTTCACACACATATTCAGCCACTTAGCATTTTCGAAATTCATCAAACCTATGAATCCTATGTTTCAACAATAGTCAAAAAATTTGACATAAAATAAAAACAAAAAATTTACACCGACCAACTTTAATTGTTGGAAATCGCTCAACTCTCTCCATGGATGAGCTTTTAACGGTTTTGTCCATTTGAGATCAAAATTTAGTCTTTTTGCAACGAAACAATCTACGAAGCGTATACTAGTAAATTTTGATGTAAAGCAACAAGAAAAAGTGTACACCTATCAACTTTGATGGTTCGGAATTTCTCAACTCTTTCCATGGAGGGGCTATTAGCGGTTTTGCCCATTTGAGATACAAAGTTGGTCTTTTGGCATCGAAACAATCTAAGGAGCTTATACTAGTAAAATTTGACATACAAGAACAATAAATAGTGTACATCAACCAACTTTGATGGTTCGAAGTTGCTCGACTCTCTCGATAGAGGTGGTTTTTAACGGTAGTGTCCAATTCAGAACGAAAGTTGTTCTTTTGACAAACTAACAATCTACGAAGCGAATAAAAGTGAATTTGAACATAAAGCAACAATAAAAAGTGCACACCAATCAAATTTGATGGTTCGGAATTACTCAACTCTCTCCATGGAGGGGCTTTTAGCGGTTTTGTCCATTTGGGATAAAAAGTTGGTCTTTTGGCATCGAAACAATCTAAGGAGCCTGTAATAGTAAAATTTGACATAAAATAACAATAAAAGTGTACACCGACCAACTTTGGTGGTTCGAAATTGCTCAATCCTCTCGATAGAGGAGCTTTTATCAGTTTTGTCCATTTGAGATGGACTGATTGTCTTTTTGACAACGAAACAATCTACGGCTTGTATACTAGTACATTTGGACATAAAACAACAATAAAAAATGCACACTTATCAACTTTGATGATTCGGAATTGCTCAATTCTCTCGATAGAGGTGCTTTTAGAGGTTTCGTCCATTTGGGAATGAAAAATTTCCTTTTGGTAACGAAATAATCAATGGAGCCTATAGGCCTAAAATTTGCGTAAAATAACAAAAAAAGTGTACACCGACCAACTTTGATGTTTCGAAAAAGCTCAATTCTCTCGATAGAGGAGATTTTATCGGTTTTGTCGATTCGAGATCGAAAGTTGGTCTTTTTGACAACGAAACAATCTACAAAGTGTATACTAGTAAATTTGGACATAAACCAACAATAAAAAGTGCACACTTATCAACTTCGATGATTCAGAATTGCCCAATTCTCACGATGGGGTGGTTTTTAACGTTAGTGTCCAATTGAGAACGAAAGTTGTTCTTTTGACAAGGGAGAAATCTAAGAAGGGAATACAAGTGAATTTGGACATAAAGCAACAATAAAAAGTGTGAAACCCCGACCCAAAACTTTAGGTTTAAGTCAAATTACGGATGATCCATGAGGTACGGAATCAGGAAAAATTGTTTTTGAGCTTGGTTCGTTAAATGGGTCATAACTGTTAGCACAGATGTCCATTTCGGGCCAACAATATATCAAATCGAAGCTAAGACCGAGACGCAGTTGGAAAAATTGGGGCCATATGCCTAGGCAGTGTGCAAAGGTGCGCCTATAAGAGCGCCCAAGGCAGCGTGTAAATGTAAATGAGTTAGGCCAGAGCGCCTAGGCGCCCAGAGTAGCGCCTAGGAGCAACCCGAGCTTTCAAAAGAAGCTCCAGCGAGCCTTTAGAGGAAATTTTTGGTTTTGTTCATCCTAGAGTGAGAGAGAGAATTCTTGAGGATTCATGATGATTGGAGTGCTATATTAAAGATTCAAGCTAGGTTTGAAGATTTTGGTAAGTTTTTCCAAGTTTTGAAATTCTAGGTTTTCTTTAGATCTATCATGATTCGTTAAGAGTTAAGTTTTGGGGTTTATATATGATGTTTCTAGGGTTGTTTATGGTAGTTTTGTTGGTTTGATTCATTGTTTTAGATTGAGGATTGATTGGGTTGAGTTTGAAGGATTTTAGAGGAATTTCTAGAGAGAGAAGGTGAGTAATTTCGAAATTCTTGATTCAATTGATGTTTAAATTAGTTGTTGGTCATATATTGATATGTGAATGGGTTCGAGTTCGCCATATTGATTGGTTTGGGAAATCGGAACCCTAGGAACATAATTGTTGGATTTTTGGTAAATTGCTCGACACGAGGTAGGGGATTTCTTGACCCTTTCTTACTTCAATATCGTTCGTTGATTCAAAAATTTCGGTTCGAATTCTCATTGGTCACTTTGTTTGTGTTCTTGCCTTATTGTGCCTAAGGATGAACGAACCTAGGGTTTGTTTATATATTCTTCTAAATGTAGATTGCATTGCCCAATTACATGTTCAATCATCCATTGAGCATGTTTTGAATCTTGGCATGCATCATTAGTAGTTGTATATATATATAGGTTGATATATATGTGTATTTGGCATAGCACGAGCATGAATGCATTAGAGCTTGCACGGGATGCTCGGGTATGGACTCGGGATAGCATAAGTTACTTGAAAGTCACATGGGAGGATGGTTGCGTGTCAAGGCATGGGCACGGATCAAATGACTCCATGTGAGGCAACACACTTAAGGTGTGGGTGTGACGGGGCACAATCGGGTAGAACATTCGCGGGTGTAATGTGAATGATGATTGCACTCTCATTCATGATGGTTGGGAACCATGTAGTGCATTTGAGGTTTGGTCAATCCATAGTTGAAGACTTGTGGATTGATGAATGTGTTTTACCCCGAAGGGAATACCCGGACTATTGGTTGTGTTATGTGACATGTGCATAGAAGAGAACATATTGATGCATTATCTTTTCTTTAATAACCGCCATGTTGCTTGTTTTACTCTTTACCCCTACTGAGCTTCTAGCTCACCCTTTATTTTTCTTCCTCCCTACAGGTGAGACTGGTACTAGTGCCAGAGGTGCGGATCAGTAGAGACGACGTTATGGCATGGATGGCTCTTGGAGAGGGTGTAGGTTTGGGATTAGAGTCTTAAACCTTTTTGTTGAAATATTTGTATGAAATGATTCCATGTGTGATATCTTGACTGTGTGACACCGTAAGGTGTGGATTATGGACGGTTAGAAGGTTATTCCATTGATGTGGGACTTCTGAACCGGGTATGGACATTTAGTCTTGTTTATTGGTTGTGTGGAATCATTGTGATGTATGAATCATGAATTCAGTTTGTGCATGCTGCTAGATGGCCTGAGGCCATAGGTTGTGAATTTGCATGCCGTTAGAAGGCCTGAGGCCATAGGTTGTGAATTTACCTGCTGTTAGATGGCCGGAGGCCTTGCTAGGTTGGGATGTGATTATATGATGTTATGCTGCGTTTAATCAGGTGGGCATTACCCGAATTACGGGGAGATGCTGCCGGATTTTTGTTGGAAGATTTAACTTAGTTAGACGAACTAGAGTTAAATCCTCGTGTTGTGAATCACATTGATAACCTAGGACGGTGCGGTGAGCACCACGTAACGTTCCCGAAATTGGGGCGTTACAAAAAGTGCACACCTATCAAATTTAATGGTTCGGAATTGCTCAACTCTCTCCATGGAGGGGCTTCTAGCGGTTTTGTCCATTTGAGATAGAAAGTTGGTCTCTTGGCATTCAAACAATCTAAGAAGCCTATACTAGTAAAATTTGACATAAATAACAATAAAAGTGTACACCGACAAACTTTGATGGTTCGAAATTGCTCAATCCTATCGATAGAGTAGCTTTTATCGATTTTGTCCATTTGAGATTGAATGTTGGTTTTTTTGACAACGAAACAATCTATGAAACGTATACTAGTAAATTTGGACATAAATAGTTTAGGATGATATTTTCTGAAACTCTTCTTTTGGTCTTCCTCAATGTGTTTTGTATCGGTGAAATCAATAAAGGGGAAATTAAACGATGAAGATTCAGGGGTAGCAGTGTAATTAACCTCTGCTTGGAGTTCTAAAATCTGAATTCGCTGTCTAAGGGATTTAACCTCACCTTTGAGAGTATTCATCTCATGTCTCAAATCATGAATTGTTACTGGTTTGGGTGCAGAAGTACGTTTAAATATTTCTTTTGAGGTGTAGGCTGGGGAGACCGCTACCTCTATAGGATCGACTTTTAAGTCGGGCTTCTTGTCAATCTTTTGAAGAGATAATAGGTTTTCTAGAGCTCCTCTATTCTCCTGGCGGTCTTGAATTGAGTCAAAAAAGGCCTAAAATGAAGCTTTCCTGTTGAGTCAAGACATTTATGGACAGACCATTCATACAGACAATAGCTTTATAATAATCGCACTGACAATCGTCATTGTCAGAAGGAGGAGTGGAAGCAGTGTCTTCATTAAGGTAATATCACTTACCTCAGATTGGTCAAAGGAATAATCTTCTGCTAAATTTTTTTAAATTTCAGCCTTATCACTTTCAGGGATAGAAAGACTATTGATCTTGGATTGAGCACGACATGCATTTTGATAATGCCCGGTTTTGCCACATTTCCAACACGTAGGTTGGCGTGCGCCTTTATTCTTGTTGGAACGTACCTTTTTGTTTCCCCAATTGGGAAGAGGCCGACGTCCCTTTCGTGGCCGTTTACTAGACTCAGCGTGAGAACCGGAGTGTCGTTTTTTAAAAGAGCGATAAGAATCACTTTTCCTTTTAAAAGGTTTTGTAGCTCTTTTCGCTATGTCAGGCTTTGGAAGGATAGTGTCATAACCAAATTGGCTACAGAATTGGCCCACTTATTTTTTGCCCAAAATATTTTGCTTTTTAAGCTGGTTTTTTTAACTTTATGTCATTACATAAGGTAAGTCCTCTCGTGTGACTTCTGAAATTAATTTTCCAAATATGTATTTGGATAAATCGTATGAACCACCATTAAGATTCGTAAGACGTGTTCTAACACGAGTGGCAAATAAGGGTGGTAACCCCGCAAGAAAACGTTCTTTCCAAAAAACATGACTTGAATCGTTGCGAAGATAAACGAGAGATAAGAAAACGTCTTTGTACCACTTAAAATGTGTTAATGTGGGACATCTTATCTTAGGTTCATTAACTGATCGCAACTATTATCGCCTAAGAGATGGGAGTCACCTAGAAAGTAGTGGACAATAGAGCAAATAAGGGTATAAACGGAATCAGATTCGTTGGTTTCTTGCTTTATTGCACCCATTATTTTATTACGCTGATCTTGTGAAATGTGATTATTCCACCAGCCTTTGAGCTGGCCAGAAAACCCAGTTGTAATGAACTGAGTTATTTGTGTGTCGGTATTACCGCTGGCCCTACTAATGGTGGAAAACATCATTATGTTTTGTAGGGTTTGAATAAGCTGATAGTCTGACTGGCCATCAATATTCCATTTGTACAGTGTACGACTGCTATACTGGTTGGCCATATTTATATAATTTTCTTCAAATAAGAGGTTCGCAGGGGTGGCGCGTGGATAATAGTTTCTAGTGGGAGCTTTACTAAAAGTCCTTGAACTGGTGCTATCTGAGGAAGAGAACTTCTAAATTGTTCTTGGAGATTATCTAAATCGCTAATAGGACCAACTTCATCATCAGAGGAAGATTGATTAGAATAGCATTCTTGTTTTAATACAGCAATAGAGGGTTTTGACCCGGATGCTTCAAAGATTTTTAAATTTTGAACCTTAGTGATTAACTTGGTTAAGAATTCCTTAGATGGTTCCTCATGGAGTTTATACTCTCATGTTATTGAAGTTGGTGGCTTGATAATGACAGGATCCACTTTGGGTTTCGCTCTCTCAGAGCTAACCATTGGTGGCTGATTGGGAGGAATAGGTCTAACGGTGGAGGGTGTTGACTCGGTAATCGAGAGATGGTTCTCGATCCTGTCTAATTGGTCAGCTAGAGTCTTTAGATTGATATTGGTAAAATTACCTTGTCGCTGGATATCTGCAGAGATTGAATCTGTCTTAACAGGCTTAACAAAGGGTTGAACATCAATATCCTTATAAAAAACATGCTTAGCTGGAGGGTGGATTGAGTCTATTGTTTCACCCGAGGCAATAGTCCATTTAAGCATGGGTTTTTGAGTAATAACTGAAATGGATTCTCGTTCTTGATATAGCATAAACCATTGTTTAAATGGTATATTTTGACCAATTAAATTAAGCTCTTCATAAAAAAAATTCTAAAGAAATCTAATTCTTCTTTATTGTATGTTTTGACATACCAGAGTCGAAAAGGTTTGTTATAAGGTTCCATTAACTCTTTGCTCAAATACGAGCAATCTGGAACAAAAGATGCCTTAATCATATTAATCTTTGGATCAAATTCCAACTCAGATGGTGTGGGCTCATTATTATCATGGGAATCGTTTGATCCTACCTCTGAGGGGGACGGAGCAGAAGGGGTTTTATAAACTAGTTGAGGGATATTATTTGCATAGATTGATAAACCTTTGACATAATCTGGAATGGAGGATGTACTATGCCTTGAGGGTATGGCCTTCGATTTTCTATAGTCAAGGTTTGATGGAGTTATTGGTAACTTTCCTATCTGGAGAAAATAAAATCTCTACGTCGCCATTATCATGCTCCACTATTTGTTCCATTTTTCTTGGTTCAACTTGCTTCGTGGTTGAGGCTGAAGCTTCTTGTAAAAACCAATTAGAAGGCATGGAAACATCTTTCCATTTAATAGACTTTGGAACAACTAGATTAGTGTTGGTATGATCAACTTGAAATAAAGTTGTAGATCCTTTTTTTGAAAATCCAACCATAACATTAAATAACATTAATATTTCGAGATTCGGGCATCATATCATAGCCGCTTGTTTTAAGATTTAACTGCAAAACGTGTTGAAGACCTCATTCTCAGACTAAATGCGTTTAGCATGTTCAACCGTTTTAACGATGTAAGAAGTTTTTAAAGAGAAAGATCCCTTTTTGTAAATATGCGATGGTTCAATTTTAGGAATTGTCCATTTGTTTAAAACTTCGTCAATGTCAAAAAAAACTAGTTCTTCAAAAAATTTTCTGGATAAAACAGACTGATTTGCAGATGTTGAACTTTCAGTGTTTCTTTTGCTAAGGCTACGAATGAACGATGCCATAAGGAGGGAGTTTTAGAAGTCTACCGTATGACTTTCTGAGAGATTTTGTCGACTTGACTTTTACGGCGAGCAAACAACGGCCTAAAATAGCTCAAGCTAACCAGGAATTCTACCTCACTCAACCTCTCCGAGGGTTTGGCTTTGATACCAAAATGCACAAAGCAGAAGCAACAACAAGGAGTACAAGCAAAAACAAATGATATAAACAGAGCAAAGCAAGGATGACACGATATATTAAAACACATAGCAAACAGATACAATAAATATCAATAATCATAAAAGCGCAGTACGGGAGCACTTAAATCTCAGATGAATAAGAGATTCATAGGCTGTGCTGAGATGTTCTTAATCCGATATACTAGCTTAAAACGAGTTATTGTTATTGATTTCGAACTTGCTTTGATAAAGCAATTGAAGTTTAGTCAGGTATATCTGAACAAGGTAAGAGTTGTTACTATGATTATATGAAGATAATTTTTCCAATTTTCTAATTAAAATTGGTTCCCAGAAATTACAGTAATCTAGGTCTCCAGTCTCAACAGGTAAATAATGATAGGAGTCTAGTGATCTGATTTCTCTTAAGCAAGGGTTCCAATAACATTCTTCAACAGTGTAACGATTCATGAATTATAATTCATATTAACAGAGAAATCCTCTGGGCTTTTAACCACAGGCGGCAAAGCCTTCCGATTGTGGCGCCGTTAAGGATGAACAATTTATAAAAGCAGAGAAATCCTCTGGGCTTTATAACCACAGGCGGCAGAGCCATTCGATTGTGACGCCATTAAGGATGACACATATATACAGAGAGACAGGTTTTTGATGTACCAGATCAACCTAGGTTGTAGATACAGAGCATACTTATTGATGACGTCTCAAATCAGTCCAAGACGTATCAGGGTAGGTTTGAACAAGAGCTTCCTCGTCTGCTGATGTCCTTCCTCGGATTAGCTCACTCCCGACAACGAAGTTATCTTGTAACAAAGAGCAAACGTAAGCTAGAGGCCCGCCAGAGAGTGTTCTCTGGCGTTGGCACTCCGACGCTCAAGTCAGATGCTAGCACAAAGGAACTCTGTGAAGTGCACTGCTCGGTGCTCTTGTAATCAGTCAAAATATTGTCCCATTTTACCTGAGGGTTTGTCCCTTTATATAGGGAAGGTAGTTCCTGTTTAGGTAGTTCATGACAGCTTTTTACCACTTTGAAGATGAGTACCGAGGAATGTACATACCTCTTCTCGGTACCGAGCATGAAGCCGACGATGGTTATATCTACGTGTCGTGTTGTCAGTGGAAGAGGAAAATTATCCTCATCACTTGACCCCTCAGACCTGTGAGTGGTCGTCGTGTATTACCAATGATAGGTCTGTATGAGAGGACATTTGGATTCCCGAGGGTACAATTAATTGTGAGTTGTTGAACGGCTAAGATTCGATTGATCTTGATCCAATGGTTACTTGATGCGCAGAGGTTGAGCGGCCCAGATGAGAGGATGCAGTACGTCTCGTCATCGGGCCCATTGACCGGGGCGGTCTTCGACTATAAATAGCGAGGACGTCATTATCCCATTCACTTGCTGCAAAGATTGAGAGCCCCGAGCATTGACTACCCCGAGCAAACGTAATCCTCATTTATTTTTCGAGCAAACTATATCCTTTCCTCGTCTCATCAGGTACGAGAAATGTCTTCCCCTTCTTCAGATAGTGATATTAATGTGTTAGAGGACGCCGACCTAGGAACTTCTCCTTCGACCTCTACTTCTCCCCCTGCTAGGACGAGTATTAGGCTACCGTTAGCAGAACGCCCTTTCTTTGCTCCTCCTGGGTTCAAAATACAGGAGGCCCGAGCAGCAGGTGATGGTTCTAGGGAGCCTAGGAATCTTAGTTGTAGCCTTTCAGCCTCCGAGGTGGAATCCCAACGCAAGTTGTTCGGTATTCCCTACCCTTGCAGGCCTGTGCCTGAGGGACTATCTCCATTCCGTCCTCAACATGGGGAGTTTGCCATTTCTACCACCGCATTATCGTTCGGTTGTCGGATACCGATTGCTCCAGCGATATGCTCCTTCTTTGATCGGTTCGATATTTGTCCTACCTGTCTTGCTCCCAACTCTTGGGTCTTTCTCGGCACAATTCTCTACTACTGTGTCGAGTTTCGTGTCCCTTTTTCTTCTAATGTTCTTCAGCACATTTTCTCCCTTTGTAGAGCTCCGAGAAACCCTGGACTTTGCTATTTAAAGTTCAAGAAGGGTCTGGTTGCTCCAAAATATTCCTCTTCCAATCATCATTGGAAGTCTAGTTATTTCTTTGTTCGGATGCCTTTGGGCGAGGACGAGGATCTTCCTTTTAGGACCTCGTGGGTTGTCCCAAAATTCAGTAAGTTCAAGCGACTTCCCGAGCTTTCTCCTCAAGAGCTTGACTGGTATCTTACTCTCAGAGGCCCTTTCACTAAACCTTCTGTGCCTATGATATGTCGAGCTGTAGACTTTACAAGGGCTCATAGGTCCGAGCAAGCGATGCAAGGTGGGGACCTGCTCTTGCTCGGTTTTGTTTATAATCTTGCTATACTAATCCTATTGTTGTATTACTGATTCTTGTTTCTTCCCAGATATGTCGTCGGCTGCCGATTACTTGAAGTTGCAGAAGAAGACTGCCAACTTGGGCAAGAAAAGGAGACCTGACGGGGGTGTTGAACCGAGCAAGAAGAAGAGGTTTGCCCCTACTGAGGGAGCCCAAGTCAAACCAGGCCGAGGAAAAGACTTGGGTCGCGGTCGTGGTGTCTTCATTTCCACCCCATCTTTTCGGGCCGTTGGATCTCCTTCTCGTACATCCGACGCCCGCTCTTCCTCTCCTCCTCACAGGATGGGAGACGTTCACATTCCTCGGTGGAATGTGCGTCTATCTGATACAGTGGCCAATTCTCGGGTAGCCTTGGAGATGCTTGAGAAGCTATCTCTTCCGTCGGACCAAAGGCGAGCTGAGGAGATGGCCACCGAGGAGAAAATGGGGGCTTCGGCCGTTAAGCTGATGGAGGTACATGCTTTCGCTCGGAACATTGTTTAGCATGTTTTACTTCAGCTTGCTTAATAACTCTTTTCTTTTTTGTTGTCATTTGCAGCTGACTTCGCTTCTCGGGAAGTTGTCACTTGACATCCGAAGCCGAGAAGAGGACTGCCGCCCAAGAGATCCTACTGCTCAAGGGAGCTATTGGTCGGACAGAGACCGCTCTGAAACTGACGAGGTTGGAACTCGAGAAAATGCAGGTGTCAGAGAATCTGATGGCCACGAAGCTGAAAGAGACCGAGGACGAGCTGGCGAGACAAAAGTCAGAAGCTGAGGCTGAGGGGGCCCGCTTGTTTGAAAGTGGGCGACAAGCTGGTCTCCGAGAGTTTCGCGACTCTGAGGAGTACCAACTTACCCTTAAGTAGGGAAGGCTTTTTCTGCTTCCAAGCTGCTGTCAAAGAAGCTCGGAGGTTCCTCGTCAGCAAAGGCCAGAGCTCGGACATTTTGAATGAGCTGTGCCAGGTCATTGCGGGTAAAGACGGCGAGGATGTGGTGAAGGAAGATGCCTACGAGCAGTTCCGCCTTCTTCAAGAGGATGCGAGGGACGACGAGGAGGACATCAATGGATACACGGAGACTGATGCTCCGCCGATTCCTCCGAGCAATGAAGAAGTCGACGTGCCCCTTCCTTCTATTGAAGGTGACACAGAGCGGGCTGCCGAAGAGCTAGTTGATATTGAAAATTAGAAACTGGCCCTTTTTCCCTTCTTTTTGATCAAACTTTGTTCTCAACATTTGTAAATAACGTTTTTAATTTTAATGAAGCTGGGTTCTTTTCTTCCTATTCGTTGTCTATTACTGTCCATCTTTTTCCTCGGAAATCATAACTTAAAACGTAGCCTGCTGTAGCTGATTTGGGGACAAGTAGTGCTGTGGCCCAAACTTGCTCGGGTCGTAGCTAACTTGTTTCCACTTGGCTGTTGTAACTCAAGGTAAATGAGTTGAAACAAAACCATGTTTTTCCTCGGTCTCCCTGACCTTAGCGAGCGTGTAATAATGCTCAGGCATTGCGGCCGAAATGTGCCGAGCAACGCATACTTCTGAGGATCTTTATATCAAAACAAACTACTTTCATTGAATCAGGGAAATCCTAAATCTCGTGTAAGAAACGAGTTTTGAAATGGAAATTGTGCTTAAGTACATGTCAGCAGGATGAAATTAAACATAGTATCTTCGGAGGTTTTCAGCATTCCAAGGTCTCATCTCTCCAGGCTTCTCGGGATTTTCCAGTTTGTAAGTCCCATCAAGCAGAACTTTGATAACTCGGAAAGGTCCTTCCCAAGTTTCCCCGAGCTTGCCTGGATGCTTTCCGGCTGCAGTAGCTTTCCTTAGAACCCAGTCTCATTCTGAAAACTTCCTTGTTCGGACCCTTTTGTTGTAATATCGGGCCGTTCTTTGTTTGTAAGCAGCAATCTTGATCCGAGCAGCTCTCGAGCTTCTTCCAAGAAATCAAGATTGTGAGCAATAAGTCATTATTACCCGACTCTTCAAACTCAATTATACAAGGAGTGGGAACTCCAATTTCAACCGGGATAACAGCCTCTGATCCGAATACTAAGGAAAAAGGTGTTTCTCCTGTTGATGTCCTAGGCGTAGTCCGGTAAGACCAGAGGACGCTATGGAGCTGTTCGGTCCAAAGTCCCTTGGCTTGGTCCAGACGAGCCTTGATTCCTTGTAGTATGATTCGGTTGATGACTTCTACCTGTCCATTAGCTTGAGGGTGAGCGACGGCAGTAACCCTGAGGTTGATGCCGTGTTCCTCACAAAACTGCCGTATATTGGCACTCACAAATTGTTGGCCATTATCAGTAATGAGGATCCGAGGAACACCATATCCGCATATGATGGTTTTCCAAATGAAGTCCTTCACCTTGTGGTCGGTGATCGTGGCCAGAGGCTCGGCTTCAACCCACTTCATGAAATAATCCATTGCTACTATGAGAAACTTCCTTTGAGCTGTTGCCTGAGGAAAAGGTCCTAACAAATCTAGCCCCCATTGTGCGAACGGACAAGGGTTCTCCATCACTGTAATCTGTGATGGTGGGTGATGCGACACGTTGGCATGTCTCTGGCACTTGTCACATTTCCTCACCAACTCCTTTGCATCCTTGTTCATGGTCGGCCAATAATACCCGCATCGCAAGACTTTATTAGCTAAAGTCCTTGCACTGGAGTGGATGCCACATATTCCTCCATGAACTTCTCGGAGAGCGTAATCAGACTCTCGTGGAGCAAGGCACTTAAGGTAAGGGAGTGTGTAGGATCGTCGGTAAAGGGTTCCTTGAATAATTGAATACCTCGCTGCCCTTGCTCGGAGACTTTTAGCCTCGTTCCTGTCTTCTAGCAATCGTCCCTCAGTGAGGAAGGCTCGTATTGCATCCATCAAAGATCGTTCAGTACTGATCTCCGCAATTGCCTTAACAAAGATGCTCGGTTTAGGAAGCATTTCTATCCGTACTGAGGAAGCCTGATCTTTCTTGGTTGTTGACGCAAGTCGGGCTAATACGTCGGCTTGCTAATTTTCTTCTCGAGGCACTCTCAGTATTTCAACATTCGGGATCTCACTTATCAGCTCTTTAGCTTTTGCCAGATATTTGATCATATTGGAGCCTCTCGCCTCATACTCCCCACGAACCTGCTCGGTGACGAGCTGTGAATCACTGTGAATCAGCAAATTGCGAACCTCTAGCTCGATGGCTAGCTTTAATCCAGCTAGCAATGCTTCATATTCAGCCTCGTTATTTGAGGCTTTGAACTGGAAACGGAGGGCATACTCTGTGGTCATGCCCCCGGGTCCGAGAAGCAGAATCCCTGCTCCGCTGCCGTCCTTGTTTGAAGATCCATCGACGAAGAGTTGCCATTGCTCCTGCGGCGCTTTTTCCTCTAATGGATTTGGCATTCAATAATGAAATCCGCGAGGACTTGGGCTTTGATGGCTCTTCTCGGTTCAAAGTAGATATCAAACTCACTAAGTTCGATTGACCACTTAATAAGTCTTCCCGATATGTCTGGATTCTGTAAAATGCTCTTGAGCGGCTGATCAGTCAACACCGTAATTGTATGGGCTTGAAAGTATGGTCTCAACTTCCTAGCCGCGGTCACCAGTGCCAGGGCCATTCTCTCGGCCTTGGTGTATCTCTTCTCGGTTGCAATGAGGACCTTACTAGTGTAGTATATTGGCCTCTGAACTTTATCCTCTCCCTCGGTTATGAGCACGGCGCTCACTGCATGCTCAGTAGTAGCTAAGTAAAGGGATAATGGTTCTCCTTCCTTTGGAGCAGTGAGTAGAGTTCGTCGGCTCAGATAAGACTTGAGCTCCTCAAAAGCTTCTTGACAGTGTTCATTCCATTGAAAATCGGTTGTTTGCTTGAGTGCGTTAAAGAAGTGTTTGCACCGATCACCTGATCTGGCGAGAAAACGGCTTAGTGCTGCAGTTCGCCCGGTGAGCTGTTGAACCTCCTTCTTGCTCCTTGGGGCTTGCATATTATAGCCAACACCTTTTCAGGATTCACCTCAATTCCTCGTTTGGAGATGAGGAATTCGAGGAATTTGCCCAATGAAATGCCAAACTCACATTTCTCGGGATTGAGCTTCATTCCAAACCTGTTCAAAACATTAAATACATCCTGCAAGTCGCCCAAGTGCTCCTCGGGTTTCTTGCTTTTAACAACTATATCATCGACGTACGCTTCAACTGTTTTTCCGAGCATTGAAGAGAACATTTTGTTGACTAGTCGTTGATATGTAGCTCCTGCATTCTTCAGCCCAAAAGGCATAACTTGGTAGCAATATGTACCCTCAGGGGTAACAAACGAGGTGTGTTCCTCGTCAGCTTGATGCATTTGAATCTGATGGTATCCTGAGTAGGCATCAATGAAACTGAGGAGACCCTTTCCTGAGGTTGCGTCTACCAGTTGGTCGATTTTCGGCAGTGAGTAGCTGTCCTTCGGACAGGCCTTGTTTAGGTGAGTGAAGTCTACACACATGCGCCATTTTCCATTATGTTTGGCTACCATAACAACATTAGAAAGCCATTCTGGATATTGTACTTCTCGGATGAAGTCAGCATCCAAAAGCTTGTTAACCTCTGTTTTGATGGCTTCCTGCCTGTCTTGTGCAAAATTCCTCTTCTTTTGCTTTACTGGTCGGCTACCAGGTTTGATACTCAGATGGTGAGTGATAACATCAGCACTAATCCCAGGCATCTCATGTGCACTCCATGCAAATGTGGTGATGTTTTCCAAAAGTAGATTCGTCAAGCCTTCAATTAAATCTTTACTAAGCTCGGAACCATAGTACAATTTCTTCTCCATCGCATGCTCGACAGGAATAGCAATGAGTTGTTCGGCTGGCGAGGGTTCAAGATTTGATTATTCTGATCATCTATCAATTCTATGATCGAGACTGGCTTTTTCTTTTCATTTAGATCGGTTACATACATCTGGCGAGCGAGCTTTTGGTCGCCCTGAACTTCTCCTAATCCTTGATCAGTGGGGAATTTCTTTTTCAGGTAATAAGTTGAGACAACTGCTCGGGCCTTGTGAAGCAGTGGTCTGCCAATCAATGCATTGTATGGGGTCTTCACATCGACGACCAGAAGTTCCACCATAAATAATTTTGATCTCGGGTAATCACCCAAGGTTATGGGTAGACTTATTATCCCGACAGGGACAACTTGTTCTCCCGAGAAACCGTATAGGGGTGAAGAAAACTTCTTCAAGCTCTCTCTCGGAAGGTTCATCTGCTTGAAGGCGTGATAGAGGAGAACATCCGTTGCGCTCCCGTTATCAATCAAGACCTTCTTGACCGTGTAGTTGGCGATGATAACATCAATGACCAACGCATCGTCATGGGGCTGGTGCAAACCATCCCCGTCTCTTTCTGAGAACGTTATCTTCTCCTCACCCGTTCTCGTTTTCTTTGACTTCTCATTGATCTGATGCACAGTCCGAGCATATGCTCTCCTCCCAGATGAACTTTCTCCTCCCGAAGCTAGACCACCGACTATCATACCAATGGTACCAGCTGTTCCACGATTCCGATGACAAGGGGACTCCTCTCGCCGTCTCCTCTGTCGTTTGTCCTCACTCTCTCTTAGACCTCTTGGATTTTCTTTTGTTCCTTCTCTTTCTCGCTTATCTCTCCCCGAGCTAGTAAAACGCTTGAGGTATCCTCTCCGGATTAGGTTTTCTACCTCGTCTTTCAGGTGGCAACATTCATCAGTGTCATGGCCAGGGCCCCGGTGGAATTTACAATACTTGTCGCTCCCTATCCTTTCCGGAGTTGGCTTCATCTTTGCCGGCCACCTGACGATGTCACGATCCTGTATCTCATTCAATGCTCTTTTCAAAGAAGAATTGAGTGGAGTATAGGAATCATATCTCTCAAGTTTGACTCGGTCATCTCTTCTGGTGTATGACCTACCGAATCCACTAGTTTTCCTCTCGGTTGGTCGACCAGCATCTGACCTTCTCCTCGGCGAAGACCTGTCTAAGGATTGCTCGGTTACGTGTGGTTCAACCATCATTTCGTCAGCAGTGATGTATTTTTCAACTCTTGAGAGCAGTTCGGGGATACTTTCCAGATTCTTTTTCGGCAATGAATGCTTCAGCGTCACATGTCGTACTCCAGTCGTGAAGGCTGTAATGGCTATGATCGGCTGAAGGTCCAGTATCTCCAAGCAATCATTGTTGAACCGAGTTACAAATTCTCTCAAACTCTCCTGCGGTTTCTGTCTAGTGGTAACCAGTGTGGCGTTGGTCTTCTTCACCGGTCTAGAGCTTGCAAAATGAGCAACGAACCTGTTCGTTAGGTCGTCAAAACTGTGAATGTTGCCCTGTGGCAGAGCTCTGAACCAACGCCTTGCCACTCCGACAAGCGTGACTGGGAAGATTTTGCAGGAAGCTTCCTGAGAGGCCCGCTGAAACTCCATCATGGTTTGAAAGCCGATAACATGGTCTAGCAGATCCCCTGTCCCGTTATACTTTTCCACACTAGAAACCTTGAAGCTTGTCGGTACCCGAGCTTGTTGCACCTCGGTCGACAATGGAGTTAAATTCCTATCCCAGTCCATTGTATCCAAGAAAGGGCGACCTTGCAAAGCAGCTATTTTGCGATCCACTACCCCCTCGAAAAACTTGCTATGTGAAATCCCGATCCAAAAATTTAGTTTTGAGTCGAGTTACGGATGATTTGTGAAGTACGGCATTATGGAAAAATAGTTTTGAACTTGGTTCGGTAAATGGGTCATAACTTTTAGTGTACATGTCCGTTTTGGGCCCGTAATATATCAAATCGAAGCTTAGACCGAGCCGGAAAATAAATTGGAGAAAAAACTGGGTTCTGTGAACAGTAATCCGTCCAGACGGATAATTGAGCGTCCGGACGGATTTGCCTAGAATCAAGGCAGTGAGTTCTGTGAATAGTAATCCGTCCGGACGGATAATTGGGCGTCCGGAAAAATTTGCCTAGAGGAAGGGCAGTGGGTTACGGGAACAGTAATCCGTCCGGACGGCCACTTAGGGCGTCCGGACGGCTGTCGGGAAAATCAGATATTAAGCCCAGAATTTGACATTTTCTGCATAAAATTCTTGGAGAAGCCCGAGTAGAGAGAGAAAGAGAGAGAGAGAAGAAGAGAGAGAAGGAGGTTTTAGCAAGAGATTGGCTTGGAGATTGTGGATTGGAGACTCTTGAAGCTTGGCATGGAAGATTCAAGCTTGATTTGGGTGATTTGGTAAGTTTTTCTTAGTTTTTGGAAATTCTAGGTTTTTCTAGATTTGTTAGATTCTTGAAGAGTTGAGTGCTATGCTTTAGATATGTTGTTTATAGGTTGATTTTGGATGTTTATGTAGATTGGTTCATGATTTGGAGTTGATTTGAGCTTGGGTTGAGATTGAAGATTTTTAGAGGAATTTCTAGAGAGAGAAAGTAAGTGTTTATGATTTTGTTGATTAAATTGTGATTGATATGATAATATGGAATTTTTGGATTAATTATATGAGTTCGATTTGATGTGAATCGATAGGTTGGGAGAACCAAGAGTTAAAACCCTAAATTTGAGAATTTGTGTAGTTGGCTCGGAACGAGCTAGGGGATTTCCAACCCTTGTTTCTATAATTCGTTATTGTTGCCTAAATAGCGTTTCGATTCTTCATTGGTCGCCATTATTTGAGTTTCTGCCTTAATTGCTTCTAAGGGGAAACGAGCCTTGTGTGGATTATTGTTTGATGTTGAATGTTGCATGACCCGATTTTGTGTTCCGTCATTTACGGTCACGTTCTGATTTTCCGTTCATGCATCATGGTAGTTATGTAAAATATATAGGATGTTCATATATACTTATCTATTCGGCATGACATGTCATAATGCATTAGAGATGCATGGGGGACTCGGGTATGGACTCGGGAACCCTTAAGTTACTTGAAAGCCACATGGGAGGATGGCAAGGTGAAGGTTGTTATCACCAAGTCACGTGAACTCCATGTGGGGTAACGCACTAAGGGTAGGGTCGAGAGTGACTTGCCTTGTTGGGTGCGGGCGTGATAGGTTCACGCAACCGGATGATCCTAGGAGTGGTTGGTTGTGGTGAGCTTGCTCCCGGGCAATATTACATTGAGTTGCAATGGTATTGTGGTTGTTATGCTCCGAAAGGGTCGATCCGGGTAAATATTGATGTGAAATTGTTGAGTATACGTTCATGTGGTAGGTACATATTGATGCATTACTTCCTTCGGTTCTGCCTATATCAATGTTTACTTCTTTACCCTACTGAGCTTCTAGCTCACTCCTTTATTTTCTTCCTTTCACAGGAGATACTGGTACAGGTACCGGTGATGCGGATCGGTGAGCGGGACGTGACATGGATGGCCCTGGATAGGATAGAGTGCTAGAGATGTACTCTATGCATGTGGGTTTATGTAGTATATCTATGTTGAGAGAATATAACCATTTAGCACGGTTGTGCTTTTATGTGGATGTGGATGTTGAATTCTGGTTACATTTGATGCTATAAAAATCTGTGTGTGGATTTATATGTGATGCCATCAGTTTGTGCATGCTGGTAGTGGATGGCCTGAGGCCTAGGGTCAGGATTGCATGTGGTTGAGGCCTGAGGCCTATGTTTGCTAGGTTGCTAGTGTGATGTTGTTGTTGCTGCGTTTCTGATGCAGGTGGGCACTCTCCGATATACGGGGAGGTGCCGCCGAATTTCCGGTTGATCCCGGATGTTCACACTAGTGACCTAGGAAGGGTGCGGAGAGAGCACCCAGTCGCGTCTCCGGAAACGGGGCGTGACAATTTGGTATCGGAGCCCGGTTTACGGCTCTTTATAGGATCTGGGGTGTTGGGTCCTAGTTGTAGAGTAGTATATCCAAGCCATGTCACGACTGCTGCTGATCCAGTATGTTTTCCTTTCCCCTTTAAATCCTTGTTTGAGTAGTGTATTAAATAGTATTATCTGTTGCCATGCAGATGAATACTCGTAGTACTGTGGGATCTGATAGTACAGCTGAGGTACCTCGTGGCGAAGGCCAACGAGGGACAGGTAGAGGCCGAGGTAGAGGCCGTGGTAGAAGTGCGGGGCGAGTGGCTAGACGCACACCGAGTACTGAGGGTTCAGTTCCGAGAGTGGACCCTGATGTGAGAGATGAGGAGATAGTTCAGGAGGGACTACCGACTGATAATGTAGCCCAGCAAGCACTACCTGTGGTGCAGGTTGCGCCTGTTACTACAGGGGGCAACCAGTGACGATGGAGGATATTGCTTGCTTCATGATGAGTATGGCGCAGACACAAGCGCAGACAATAGCACAGGCTGTGGCACAGGCGATGGGTGCAACTGGCATCCATACAGAGGGAGTTGTACCAGAGGCTACAACTGAGGTAGCAGCAGTACCTAGAGCTGGGAGAGGGATGTATGAGGTGGACCAATTGATGAGGACTACTCCTCCAACCTTTTCTGGAGATGGAACGGGAGTAGGGGCAGAGGAGTGGTTCAATCAGCTGAGTATGAGGATGGACACTCTTGAGATACCCGATGAGAGACGGGTGAAGTTTGTGTTCTACTACTTGAGTGGTGCGGCCTATGAATGGTGGATGTCTATGGGTCAGAGACGGAATGAGCTAACTTGGACTTCGTTTGAGGAGCTGTTTATGCAGAAGTTTGTGCCAAGGCCTCTGCAAACGGAGAAGGCCAAGCAGTTCTTGGATTTATTGCAGACACCGGAGATGACGGTGTCTCAGTACACCAAATAATTCGAAGAGTTATACCGGTATGGGAAGGAGTTTGCTCCAACTGATGTGAAGAAGGCAGTGAGGTACCGAGATGGGTTGCTTCCTAGTCTTGGTAGGATGGTGATGGCCACTAGGGTGGTGTCATATCAGGACACAGTGGAGATGGCTCTCGATTTTGAGTTGAGTGAGAAAAGTGAAGCTCAGAGGAAGCGTCCAGTGAGTGAGGGTAGTAGTGGTGGTGGTGGTAGTAGCCACAAGAAACCGAGGATGGACTTTCGTCAACAGAGAGGGGACCGAGGCAAGTGTCCAAGGCCACAATGGAGCAAGACAGCATGCTTCAAGTGTGGGAAGGAGGGGCATAAGGCAAGTGAGTGCAGGCTTCCTGGGTTTAAGTGCTTTGGGTGTGGCAAGTTGGGTCACAAAAAGAGTGAATGTCCGGAGGGCAATCAGAGAGCACAACAATAGAGCATACTTGGAGTACCACCTCCGGCTCTTCCTTCCAATGTTCCCTCAGGAGGAAGGGGGCAGGGTGGGACTCGTCAGCCACAGCAGCAGCAGAATGCACTGGTAGAGGGACGTGTCTTTGCATTGGGACATCAGGAGGCACAGGAGCATCCCAACTTCATTGGAGGTACATTTTTGATTTCAAATTGTTGGGCGATAGTCTTGTTTGATTCTGGAGCTACCTCATCATTTATTACTAGTTCGTTAGCGAACGCACTAGCGGTAGAAATTTTGCCGATTAGAAGAATGTTTACGGTGTCCTCACCATTTGGGCACTTTACCACGTTGGAGGGGGTGGTGTTCGGATGTGAGTGTCGGTTTGGAGAAATATCTCTACAAGCCGATTTGTATGTGTTAGATTTCAAAGACTTCGATGTGATACTCGGAGTTGATTGGTTGACAAAGCACCAAGGAGTGCTTGATTTTTGGCAAAGGAGGATCACTCTTAGAGTACCGGAGGGTGGGGTGATTCAGTTGAGGGGATCGAAGGGGATTCCATGCCCACATTTCATGGATAATCCTTCGTATCAGGATTGTAGGGTAGCAAGTTTGGTGACGTCGGCTCCTAAAGGAGATGTGACTACTATGATTCGGGTAGTGGAAGAATTTATGGATGTATTTCCGGAAGAGTTGCCGGGATTACCTCCGAAGAGAGAGATTGACTTTGCTATTGAGTTGCATCCGAATGTCAAGCCGATTTCGATTCCGCCATATCGGATGGCTCCAGCAGAGTTGAAGGAATTGAGTTCTCAATTAGAGGAGTTGCAAGATTTGGGATTCATTAGACCGAGTGTGTCCCCGTGGGGAGCACCGGTGTTGTTCGTCAAGAAGAAAGACGGAAGTTTGAGGATGTGTATTGATTATAGGCAGTTGAATAAGGTTACAGTGAGGAATAAGTATCCATTTCCTAGGATCAATGATTTGTTTGACCAATTGAGAGGTGCTAGACATTTCTCTAAGATTGATTTGAGGTTGGGTTATCATCAGTTGAGGATTAAGGAGGAAGATATCCAGAAAACAGCGTTTAGAACTCGTTATGGGCATTATGAGTTTCTTGTGATGCCGTTTGGGTTGACAAATGCCCCAGCGGTGTTCATGGACCTAATGCAAAGGGTTCTTAGACCGTTTTTGGATAACTTTGTGGTGGTTTTTATAGATGATATATTGATTTATTCTCCTACGGAGGAAGAGCATGAGGAACATTTGAAGGTAGTGTTACAGACATTGAGGGAGAATCAACTGTATGCTAAATTGAGTAAGTGTGAATTTTGGGCCACGGAGGTGAAGTTCCTAGGCCATGTGATCACTCAAGAAGGCATAGCGGTTGATTACTCCAAAGTTGAGTCGGTTTTGAGTTGGGAAAGACCAAAGAATGTGACGGAGATCCGGAGTTTCCTAGGGTTGGCAGGTTACTACCGGAGGTTTATTGAGGACTTCTCAAGAGTTGCTTCGCCGATGACGCAGCTCACGAAGAAGGGTACACCGTTTGTGTGGACAGACGAATGTGAGGCCGCATTTGAAGAGTTGAAGAAGAGGTTGACAACACCTCCAGTGTTAGTAGTTCCGGAGAGGAATGTTGGCTATCAGGTGTATTGCGATGCGTCTGGAGTCGGTTTAGGTTGTGTGTTGATGCAATAGGGCCGAGTGATAGAGTATGGTTCAAGGTTGCTAAAGACACATGAGAGGAATTATCCAGTGCATGATCTGGAGTTGGAGGCAGTGGTATTTGCTCTTAAGCAGTGGAGGTACTATCTCTACGGAGAGACATTTGAGGTGTTCTCGGATCACAAAAGCCTCAAGTACCTATTCACCCAAAAGGAGTTGAACTTACGGCAAAGGCGGTGGATGGAGTACTTAGAGGATTTTGATTTTAATTTGCAATACCATCCCGGTAAAGCAAATGTAGTTGCGGATGCGTTGAGTAGGAAGCAGAAGATTGCTAGCCTATTCATGCTTGAGTGGGAAATTGTGGAGACAATCAATGGGTTTGGATTGGAGTTGAGGAGTCAAGAGGAAAAGACCTATTTGTGTTCTATAACTTCGAGACCTATGATGGTTCAGAAGGTGATAGATGCACAAAATGGGGATCATACATTTGATGTGATTGATGAGAGTCTTGGATGGGTTCAAGGGAATGATGGTGGAGTACGGTATGTGGGAAGATTAGTAGTTCCCGATGATGATGAGTTGAGACAAGAGATTCTAAAGGAAGCACATCATTCCGAGTTTGCCATGCATCCCGGGGGTACGAAGATGTACCGAGATTTGAAACAGAGTTTCTGGTGGAGGGGCATGAAAGCCGATGTTGCTAGATTTGTGACGAAGTGCCTTACTTGTCAACAAGTGAAGGCAGAGCATCAGAGACCAGCTGGATTGTTGCAACCCTTACCGATAGCACAATGGAAGTGGGAGAAGATCACTATGGATTTTGTGATAGCGTTGCCAATGACTCAGAGACGGCATGACACGGTTTGGGTGATAGTGGACAGATTAACCAAGTCTGCACACTTCTTACCCATGAACAAGACGGATTCGTTGGAGACCTTGAGTACTATGTATTTCAAGGAGATTGTGAGACTTCACGGAATTCCATTATCTATTGTGTCGGACCGAGACCCGCGGTTCACAGGTAGATTCTGGAGTAGTTTACAGGAGGCATTGGGAACGAAGTTGGATTTCTCTACAGCTTATCATCCTCAGAGTGATGGGCAGAGTGAGAGGACCATACAGATTTTGGAGGACATGCTACGGGCATGTGTAGTTGATTTTGGAGGAAGTTGGGATCGGTACTTACATCTGGCAGAGTTTGTGTATAATAACTCTTTCCAGAGTAGTATCGGAATGGCACCTTATTAGGCGCTCTACGGGAGGCCTTGTAGGTCGCCTTTGTGTTGGGCGGAGGTTGGTGAGAAAGTTGTTTCAGGACCGGAAATGGTGAAGGAAGCTCGAGAGAGAGTGGATGAGATCCGAAGGCGGTTGATCACCGCGCAGAGCCGACAGAAGTCTTATGCTGACCGGAGGAGGAGACCTTTGGAGTTTGCGGTTGGCGATAAGGTTTTCTTGAAGGTTAGTCCGAGACGTGGAATTCAGAGGTATAGTAAGCATGGGAAGTTGGCACCGAGATTTGTGGGGCCATTTGAGATTCTTGAAGCGGTGGGACCGGTGGCGTACCGTTTGGCACTTCCACCGAAACTTGAGAAGGTTCACAATGTATTCCATATATCAATGCTTCGGAAATATGAGCCGGATCCGTCGCATGTGATAGATTGGACTACATTGGAGGTTGAAGAAGATGGGAGTTACACTCTTCAACCGATAAAAATTCTAGACCGACAGAACAAGGTCACGAGGTCGAGTGTGATTCCATTAGTAAAAGTGATGTGGATGTATCACGGAGTTGAAGAAGCAACTTGGGAGTTGGAATCCAGAATGAAAGAGAGGTACCCGGAGTTGTTCGGAGATTCAGGTACGTGTGTAGTTAAATTTCGGGACGAAATTTTATTAAGGGGGGGAGGATGTGAAATCCCGACCCAAAAATTTAGTTTTGAGTCGAGTTACGGATGATTTGTGAAGGTACGGCATTATGGAAAAATAGTTTTGAACTTGGTTCGGTAAATGGGTCATAACTTTTAGTGTACATGTCCGTTTTGGGCCCGTAATATATCAAATCGAAGCTTAGAACGAGCCGGAAAATAAATTGGAGAAAAAACTGGGTTCTGTGAACAGTAATCCGTCCAGACGGATAATTGAGCGTCCGGACGGATTTGCCTAGAATCAAGGCAGTGAGTTCTGTGAATAGTAATCCGTCCGGACGGATAATTGAGCGTCCGGACAAATTTGCCTAGAGGAAGGGCAGTGGGTTACGGGAACAGTAATCCGTCCGGACGGCCACTTAGGGCGTCCGGACGGCTGTCGGGAAAATCAGATATTAAGCCCAGAATTTGACATTTTCTGCATAAAATTCTTGGAGAAGCCCGAGTAGAGAGAGAAAGAGAGAGAGAGAAGAAGAGAGAGAAGGAGGTTTTAGCAAGAGATTGGCTTGGAGATTGTGGATTGGAGACTCTTGAAGCTTGGCATGGAAGATTCAAGCTTGATTTGGGTGATTTGGTAAGTTTTTCTTAGTTTTTGGAAATTCTAGGTTTTTCTAGATTTGTTAGATTCTTGAAGAGTTGAGTGCTATGCTTTAGATATGTTGTTTATAGGTTGATTTTGGATGTTTATGTAGATTGGTTCATGATTTGGAGTTGATTTGAGCTTGGGTTGAGATTGAAGATTTTTAGAGGAATTTCTAGAGAGAGAAAGTAAGTGTTTATGATTTTGTTGATTAAATTGTGATTGATATGATAATATGGAATTTTTGGATTAATTATATGAGTTCGATTTGATGTGAATCGATAGGTTGGGAGAACCAAGGGTTAAAACCCTAAATTTGAGAATTTGTGTAGTTGGCTCGGAACGAGCTAGGGGATTTCCAACCCTTGTTTCTATAATTCGTTATTGTTGCCTAAATAGCGTTTCGATTCTTCATTGGTCGCCATTATTTGAGTTTCTGCCTTAATTGCTTCTAAGGGGAAACGAGCCTTGTGTGGATTATTGTTTGATGTTGAATGTTGCATGACCCGATTTTGTGTTCCGTCATTTACGGTCACGTTGTGATTTTCCGTTCATGCATCATGGTAGTTATGTAAAATATATAGGATGTTCATATATACTTATCTATTCGGCATGACATGTCATAATGCATTAGAGATGCATGGGGGACTCGGGTATGGACTCGGGAACCCTTAAGTTACTTGAAAGCCACATGGGAGGATGGCAAGGTGAAGGTTGTTATCACCAAGTCACGTGAACTCCATGTGGGGTAACGCACTAAGGGTAGGGTCGAGAGTGACTTGCCTTGTTGGGTGCGGGCGTGATAGGTTCACGCAACCGGATGATCCTAGGAGTGGTTGGTTGTGGTGAGCTTGCTCCCGGGCAATATTACATTGAGTTGCAATGGTATTGTGGTTGTTATGCTCCGAAAGGGTCGATCCGGGTAAATGTTGATGTGAAATTGTTGAGTATACGTTCATGTGGTAGGTACATATTGATGCATTACTTCCTTCGGTTCTGCCTATATCAATGTTTACTTCTTTACCCTACTGAGCTTCTAGCTCACTCCTTTATTTTCTTCCTTTCACAGGAGATACTGGTACAGGTACCGGTGATGCGGATCGGTGAGCGGGACGTGACATGGATGGCCCTGGATAGGATAGAGTGCTAGAGATGTACTCTATGCATGTGGGTTTATGTAGTATATCTATGTTGAGAGAATATAACCATTTAGCACGGTTGTGCTTTTATGTAGATGTGGATGTTGAATTCTGGTTATATTTGATGCTATAAAAATCTGTGTGTGGATTTATATGTGATGCCATCAGTTTGTGCATGCTGGTAGTGGATGGCCTGAGGCCTAGGGTCAGGATTGCATGTGGTTGAGGCCTGAGGCCTATGTTTGCTAGGTTGCTAGTGTGATGTTGTTGTTGCTGCGTTTCTGATGCAGGTGGGCACTCTCCGATATACGGGGAGGTGCCGCCGGATTTCCGGTTGATCCCGGATGTTCACACTAGTGACCTAGGAAGGGTGCGGAGAGAGCACCCAGTCGCGTCTCCGGAAACGGGGCATGACATGCTATCCCCCTTGTAAGTATGAGTGGGCTGAGTTCTTCGAGCAATGGTTACCGAGGTTCCTGGAAGGCCGGGATTTCTTGACTCATCAGTATGAGAGTGGTCATTTCTCGTCTCATGAGAAATGCTCTCATTTTGGGTTGGTTGGTGACCCTGCACTTGTCCTTGGATCATATCCAGGCGTTGCGCGAGGACGTTCATCTGTTGCAATAGTTCGGTGATCTGGTCTTGCACCAATGGTTGAGGCTGGTGCTCGGCATTTTCGTTTGCTGCCTCAGCCTGTTTTTAAAAAACAGAGACTGTCCGGACACCCAAAACAGCCGTCCGGACGGTTTGTGCGGGAACTGAGGCAGAGAAATTTTTAAAGGAAATTTTGGTGCTGTGAACAGTAGACCGTCCGGACCCCTTAACAAGGCGTCCAGACGGTTAAGCCTGCGAAGTGGGCAGAGAGTGGAGGAAGAGGCAAGCGTCCGGACGGTCACTTGAGGCGTCCGGACGGTTATCAGGAAATCAGTTTTTAAAACTCAGTTTTAGACAATTCCTGCATATTTTCTTCTTGGGAGCCCGACTAGAGAGAGAAAGTGAGAGAGAAGAAGAGAGAGAAGGAGATTTTGGCAAGAGATTGACTTGGAGATTGTGGATTGATGATCCTTGAAGCTAAGTAAGGAAGATTCAAGGTTGATTCAAGTGATTTGGTAAGTTTTTCATAGTTTTTGTAAATTCTAGGTTTTTCTAGATTTGCTAGATTCTTGAAGAGTTGAGTGCTATGCTTTAGATATATTGTTTATAGGTTGATTTTGGATGTTTATGTAGATTGGTTTGTGATTTGGAGTAGAGTTGAGCTTGGGTTGAGTTTGGAGGATTTTGGAGAAATTTCTAGAGAGAGAAGGTGAGTAATTTCGAATTTATGGATTTAATTGATGTTTATATGAGTTGTTGGTTGTTTATTGATGTGTGAATGGGTTCGGTTTCACCACATTGTTAGGTTTGGGAAATCGGAACCCTAGGAACGTAATTGTGGAATTTGTGGTAAATTGCTTGGCACGAGGTAGGGGATTTCCAACCATACTTTCTATCGTTCGTTTTCGATATGTAAAGAGCTTTTCGATTCCTCATTGGTCGTCCCATTTTTGTTTCCGCCTTAATTGCTCCTAAGGGGAAACGAACCCTAATTGTGATTCTTGTTGATTCTTGATGTTGCATGACTCGAGTGTGTGTGTTCCATCTCCTATGGACACGATGTGATTTCCGTTCATGCATCATGGTAGTTATGTATATATATATATGTAGGTTGTTCATATATATATTTATTCAGCATGTCATAACATAATGCATTAGTGTTGCATGGGGGACCGGGTATGGACTCGGGAACCTTTAGGTTTCTTGAAAGCTACTTGGAGGGATGACGAGGTGATGAGAGTTATCACTGAGTCATGTGAACTCCAAGTAGGGTAACGCACTAGGGGTAAGGTCAAGAGTGACTTGCCTTGTGGGGTGCGGGCGTGATAGGTTCACGCAACCGGATGATCCTAGGAGTGGTTTGTTTTGGTGAGCTTGCTCCCGTGCAATATTTCATTGAGTTGCAATGATATTGTGGTTGTTATGCTCCGAAAGGGTTGTCCGGGTAAATGTTGATGTGAATTTGTTGAGTATACGTTCATGTGGTAGTTACATATTGATGCATTGCTTCCTTTTGGTTCTACCTATATTGATGTTTACTTCATACCCTACTGAGCTTCTAGCTCACTCCTTTACTTTCTTCCTTCCACAGGAGACACTGGTACAGGTACTGGAGCTGCGGATCGGTGAGCAGGTCGTGTCATGGATGGCCATGGATAGAATAGGGTGCTAGAGATATACTCTATGCATGTGGGTGTACGTAGTATATCTATCTTGAGAGAATATAACCATTTGGCACGGTGGTGCTTGTATGTGGATGTAGATGTTGATTTATGGTTATATTTGATGTTTTATAAATCTGTGTGTTGATTTATATGTGATGCCATCAGTTTGTGCATGCTGGTAGTGGATGGCCTGAGGCCTAGGGTCAGGATTGCATGTGGTTGAGGCCCGAGGCCTATGTTTGTTAGGTTGCTAGTGTGATGTTGTTGTTGCTGCGTTTCTGATGCAGGTGGGCGCTCTCTGATATACGGGGAGGTGCCGCCGGATTTCCGGTTGATCCCGGATGTTCACACTTGTGACTTAGGATGGGTGCAGAGAGAGCACCCAGTCGCGTCTCCGGAAACGGGGCGTGACATAGAATATACAAGACACTTAGTGTGCCGCACTTCAAAGAGAATTGAGAGCAAACGGATTGGAGCCCTATTCTTGGTTACTAGCATAACGTGAAGAGGGAGATTTTTGACTTGTTCGTGTGGATACCATAGAGGCGTGCTGTTCGATTGGATAGTACGAATTGATTCGGATCCTTCAAGCCAAGCACTCGGTTGATTTCTGCACTTCAAGAGGTAAATTTTTGTCACCGATTTATGCCCTTTCACATGGATTCTCTGGAGGGTTTCAATGAAATTTTTAAACTTCTGTTGTGTATGAGACATTGGAACCCTACAAACAAAACAATCAATGGAGCATACAGTCCTAAAATTTGCATAAAATAACAATAAAAAGTGTACACCGACCAACTTTGATGTTTCGAAACTGCTCAATTCTCTCGATAGAGGAGCTTTTAGAGGTTTTGTCCATTTGAGATCGAAAGTTCGTCTTTTTTACAACGAAACAATCTACAAAGCATATACTAGTAAATTTGGACATAAACAAACAATAAAAAGTCCACACTTATAAACTTTGATGGTTCGGAATTGCTCAATTCACATGATAGAGGCTTATATAGCGGTTTTGTTCATTTAGGAATGAAAAATTATCTTTTGGCATCAAAAAAATCTAAGGAGCTTATAGTCGTAAAATTTGACATAAAATAACAATAAAAAGTGTACACCGACAAATTTTGATGGTTCAGAATTGCACAACTCTCTCGATGGAGTAGGCTTTAGCGGTTTTGTCGATTTTAGATCAAAAATTGGTCTTTTTGACATTGAAACAATATACGAAACGTATACTAATAAATTTTAATGTAAAATAACAAGAAAAAGCGTACACCTACGAACTTTGATGGTTCGGAATTGCTCAATTCTCTCCATGGAAGAGCTTTTATCGGTTTTGTCCATTCGAGATCGAAAGTTGCTCTTCTTGACAACGAAACAATCTACGAAGTGTATACTAGTAAATTTGCACATAAGGCAACAATAAAAAGTGGACATCTATCTACTTTGATGGTTAGGAATTGCTCAACTTCTCTCCATGGTGTGTCTTTTAACGGTTTTGTACATTTGAGAAAAAAGTTGGTCTTTTGGCATCGAAACAATCTAAGGAGCCTATTCTAGTAAAATTTTACATAAAAGAACAATAAATAGTGTACACTAACCAACTTTGATGGTTCGAAGTTCCTCAAATCGCTCCTTAGAGGAGCTTTTAACAGTTTTCTCCATTTGAGATCAAAAATTGGTCTTTTTGACAACGAAACAATCTATGAAGCGTGTACTAGTAAATTTGGACATAAAGCAACAATAAAAAGTGGACACCTATCAATTTTGACGGTTAGGAATTGCTCAACTCTCTCCATTGAGTGGTTTTTAACGGTTTTGTCAATTTGAGATAGAAAGTTCGTCTTTTGACATTGAAACAATCTAAGAAGCTTATAGTAATAAAATTTGACATAAAATAGCAATAAAAAGTGTACGTCGACTATCTTTGATGGTTCAGAATTGCTCAACTCTCTCGATGGAGTAAATTTTGCTATAAAGTAACAATAAAAAGCGTACATCTATCAACTTTGATGGTTCGGAATTGCTCAACTCTCTCCATGAAGAGCATTTAGTGGTTTTATCCATTTGAGATAAAGTTCCACTTTTGCCATCGAAATTTGACGTAAAATAACAATAAAAACTGTACGCCGACCAACTTTGATGGTTCAGAATTGCTCAACTCTCTCGATCGAGTAGCTTTTAACGGTTTTGTCCATCTGAGATTGAAAATTAGTATTTTTGACAACGAAACAATCTACGAAGCGTATACTAGTAAATTTTGATGTAAAGCAACACGAAAATGCGTACACCTATCAACTTTGATGGTTCGAAATTGCTCAACTCTCTCTATGGAGGGGCTTTTAGCAGTTTTGTCCATTTGAGATAGAAAATTGGACTTTTGGCGTCGAAACAATCTAAGGATCCTATTCTAGTAAAATTTGACATAAAATAACAACAAAAAGTGTTCAGCGACCAACTTTGATGGTTCGAAAGTGCTCAATTCTTTCTATAGAGGAGTGTTTATTGGTTTTATCCATTTGAGATGAAAAGTTGTTCTTTTTGACAATGAAACAATCTACGAAGTGTATACCTGTAAATTTGGACATGAAGCAATAATAAAAAGTGGACACCTATCTACTTTGATTGTTAGGAATTGTTCAACTCTCTCCATTGAGTGGCTTTCAATGGTTCTATCCATTTGAAATAATAAGTTGGTCTTTTAGCATTGAAACAATCTAAGGAGCCTATACTAGAAAATTTTAACATAAAAGAACAATAAATAGTGTACACCGCCCAACTTTGATGGTTCGAAGTTGCTGAACTTAATCCTTCGAGGAGCTTTTCATGGTTTTGTCCATTTGAGATCGAAAATTGTTCTTTTTGAAAACGAAATAATCTACGAAGCGTATACTAGTAAATTTTGACGTAAAGCAACAATAAAAAGTGTACACCTATCAACTTTGATTGCTCGGAATTGCTCAACTCTCTCCACGGAGGGGCTTTTTGCGGTTTTGTCCATTTGAGATAGAAAGTTGGTCTTTTGGCATCGAAACAATCTAAGGAGCTTATATTCATAAAATTTGACATCAACTAACATTAAAAAGTGTACACATACCCACTTTAATGGTTCAGAATCGCTCAACTCTCTTTATGGAGGAGCTTTTAACGGTTTTGTCCATTTGAGATCGAAAAATAGACTTTTTTGCCAACGAAACAATCTATGAAGCGTCTACTAGTAAATTTTGATGTAAAGCAACAAGAAAAATTGTACACCTATCATCTTTGACGATTCGGAATTTCTCAACTCTTTCCATGGAGGGGCTTTTAGCGGTTTTATCCATTTGAGATAGAAAGTTGGTCTATTTGCATCGAAACAATCGAAGGAGCCTATACAAGTAAATTTTGACATAATAGAACAATAAATAGTGTACACCAACCAACTTTGATGGTTCGAAGTCGCTCAACTCTCTCGATAGAGGTGGTTTTTAACGGTAGTGTCCAATTTAGAATGAAGGTTGTTCTCTTGATAAGGGAACAATCTACGAAGCAATTACAAGTGAATTTGGACAGAAAGCAACTATAAAAGGTGCGCACCTATCAAATTTGATGGTTCGGAATTACTCAATTTTCTCCATGGAAGAGCTTTTAACGGTTTTGTACATTTATGAACGAAAGTTCATCTTTTGGTAACGAAACACTCTACGGAGTCTATAGTCGTAAAATTTGAATAAAATAACGATAAAAGTGTACACAGACTAACCAAATTTGATGGTTCGAAATTGCTGAATCCTCTCGATAGAGGAGCTTTTATCGATTTTGTCCATTTGAGATCGAATGTTGGTCTTTTTGACAACAAAACAATCTACGAAGCGTATACTAGAAAATTTTAACATAAACCGACAATAAAGAGTGGACACTTATCAATTTTGATGGTTCGAAATGGCTCAATTCTCACGTTAATGGTGCATTTAGCGATTTTGTCCATTTGGGAACGAAAAATTGTCTTATGGCAATGAAACAATCTACGGAGCCTAGTGTTGAAAAGTTTCACATAAAATAACAATAAAAAGTATACACTAGCCAAGTTTGAAGGTTAAAAATTACTCAACTCTCTCCATTGAGTAGCTTTTAACGCTTTTGTCCACTTAAGATCGAAAATTGATCTTTTTGACAACGAAACAATCAATGGAGTGTATACTAGAAAATTTTGATGTAAAGCAACAATAAAAAGCGTACACCTATAACCATTGATGGTTCGGAGTTGCTCAACTCTCTCCATGGAGGGGCTTTTAGTGGTTTTATCCATTTGAGATTGAAAGTTGGACTTTTCGCATTGAAACAATCTAAGGAGCCCTATACTAGTAAAATTTGACAAAAAAGAACAATAAATAGTGTATACTGAACAACTTTCATGGTTCGAAGTTGCTCAACTCGCTCGTTGGAGGAGCTTTAAACGGTTTTGTCCATTAGAGATCGAAAATTGGTCTTTTTGACAACGAAACAATCTACGAAGCGTATACTAGTAAATTTTGATGTTAAGTAACAATAAAAATTGTACAGCTATCAACTTTGACTGTTCGGAATTGCTCAACTCTCTCCATGGAAGGGCTTTTAGCGGTTTTGTCCATTTGAGATAGAAAGTTGGTCTTTCGACACCGAAACAATCTAAGGAGCTTATATTCATAAAATTTAACATTAAATAACATTAAAAAGTGTACAACGACCAACTTTGATGGTTCAGAATTGCTCAACTCTCTCCATGGAGGAGCTTTCAACGGTTTTGTCCATTTGATATAGAAAATTAGTCTTTTTGCCAACGAAACAATCTACGAAGCGTATACTAGTAAATTTTGATGTAAAGCCCCAACAAAAAGTGTACACCTATCAACTTTGATGACTCGAAATTGCTCAACTCTCTTCATGGAGGGGCTTTTAGCGGTTTTGTCCATTTGAGATAGAAAGTTGGTCTTTTGGTATAGAAACAATCTAAAGAACCTGTACTAGTAAAATTTGACATAAAGGAAGAATAAATAGTGTACACCAACCAACTTTGATGGTTCAAAGTTGCTCAAGTCTCCCGATAGATGTGGTTTTTAACGGTAGTGTCTAATTGAGAACGAAAGTAACACTCTTGACAAGGGAATAATCTACGAAGCTAATACAAGTGAATTTGGACATAAAACAACAATAAAAAGTGCGCACCTATCAAATTTGATGGTTAGAAATTACTCTATTCTCTCTATGAAGTAGTTTTAACAATTTTGTCCATTTTAGAACGAAAGTACGTCTTTTGGCATCGAAATTTGACATAAAATAACAATAAAAACTGTACGCCGACAAACTTTGATAGTTTAGAATTGCTCAACTCTCTCGATCGAGTAGCTTTTAACGGTTTTTTCCATCTGAGATTGAAAATTAGTATTTTTTGACAATGAAATAATCTACGAAGCGTATACTAATAAATTTTGATGTAAAGCAACATGAAAATGCGTACACCTATCAACTTTCATGCTTCGAAATTGCTCAACTCTCTCCATGGAGGGGCTTTTAGCAGTTTTGTCCATTTGAGATAGAAAGTTGGACTTTTGGCATCGAAACAATCTAAGGAGCCTATTCTAGTAAAAATTGACATAAAATAACAACAAAACGTGTTCAGCGACCAACTTTGATGGTTGGAAAGTGCTCAATTCTCTCTATAGAGGAGTTTTTATTGGTTTTGTCAATTTGAGATTGAAAGTTGTTCTTTTTGACAATGAAACAATCTATGAAGTGTATACTAGTAAATTTGGACATAAACATTAATAAAAACATGACACCTATATACTTTGATTGTTAGGAATTGCTCAACTCTCTCCATGGAGTGGCTTTCAACGGTTCTGTCCATTTGAGATAATAAGTTGGTCTTTTAAGCAATTAATACAATCTAAGGAGCCTATACTAGAAAATTTTGACATAAAAGAACAAGAAATAGTGTATACCGCCCAACTTTGATGGTTCGAAGTTGCTCAACTCACTCCTTGGAGGAACTTTTCATGGTTTTGTGCATTTGAGATTGAAAATTGGTATTTTTGACAACGAAACAATCTACGAAGCGTATACTAGTAAATTTTGATGTAAAGCAACAAGAAAATACGTACACCTATCAACTTTGATGGTTCAAAATTGTTCAACTCTCTCCATGGAGGGGCTTTTAGCAGTTTTGTCCATTTGAGATAGAAAGTTGGACTTTTGGCATCGAAACAATCTAAGGAGCCTATTCTAGTAAAATATGACATAAAATAACAACAAAAAGTGTTTAGCGACCAACTTTGATGGTTCGAAAGTTCTCAATTCTCTCTATAGAGAAGTTTTTAACGGTAGTGTCTAATTGAGAACGAAAGTTGTTCTCTTGACAAGGGAATAATCTACGAAGCTAATACAAGTGAATTTGGACATGAAACAACAATAAAAAGTGCGCACCTATCAAATTTGATGGTTCAGAATTGCTCAACTCTCTCCATGGATGGTCTTTCAGCAATTTTGTCCATTTGAGATAAAAAGTTGGTCTTTTGGCATCGAAACAATCTAAGGAGCTTATAGTCATAAAATTTGACGTAAAATAACAATAAAAAGTGTACACCGAACAACTTTGATGGTTTGGAATCGCTCAACTCTCTGCATGGAGGAGCTTTTAACGGTTTTGTCCATTTGAGATCGAATGTTGGTCTTTTTGACGACGAAACAGTCTACGAAGCGTATAATAGTAAATTTGGACATAAAGAAACTATAAAAATTGTACAGCTATCTAATTTGATGGTTCGAAATTGCTCAACTCTCTCCATGGAGTGGCTTTTAAAGGTTTTGTCCATTTGAGATCGAAAATTGGTCTTTTGGCATCGAAATAATCTATGAAATGTATACTAGTAAATTTTGATGTAAAGCAACAATAAAAATTGTCCACCTATCAACTTTGATTGTTTGGAATTGCTCAACTCTCTCAATGGAGGGGCTTTTAGCGGTTTTGTCCATTTGAGATAGAAAATTGTTCTTTTGGCATTGAAACAATCTAAGAAGCCTATTCTAGTAAAATTTGAGATAAAATAACAACAAAAAGTGTTCACCGACCAATTTTGATGGTTCGAAAAAGCTCAATTCTCTCGATAGAGGAGCTTTTATTGGTTCTGTCCATTTGACATCGAAAATCATTCTTTTTGACAACGAAACAATCTACGAAGCGTATACTAGAAAATTTGGATATAAACCAACAATAAAGAGTGCACACTTATCAACTTTGATGGTTTGAAATTTCTCAATTGTCACGATAGAGATGTATTTAGCGGTTTTGGCCATTTGAGAATGAAAAATTGTTTTTTAGCAATGAAACTGTGAAACCCCGACCCAAAAATCTTTGGGAATTTTTGAGTTTATACAAAGGAGAAAAAAAACCGGACTACGCACACCAGGAGGCGCCTTGGCGCTGCGCCTAGTCCAGTGAGGGCGCTGGCGAGAAGAACACAAGAGAAGGTGGAGCGCCTAGGCGCCCAAGAAGCACGCCTAGGCGGTGTGCGCCTAGGCGTGAGCAACGGCGCGCCCAATGGCGCCTAATCTAGTGAGCGCACGTAGAGGTCGAGGTCCAGACGAGGAGGCACTGGACTGGGCGCAGCCCAGGGCGCCTAGGCGTAGCGCCCAGTCTAGTGGGTGGGCGGATGCCGAGTAGACGCAGGGGCGCCTGGGCGCCCGCCTAGGTTCGCCCCGCCTGGGCGGAAAAATCCTGCACGCCCAGGATTCCGCCCAGTGCAGCGCCTGAAGGAAATCTTTGTTTAAGGCTAGGGCGCCTAGGCACCCAGGGTAGCGCCTAGGCGTAGCCCGCGTTTTTCAAATACCTTCCAGCGAGAATTTTAGACACTTTTATGGTATGTTTCAGTTCTAGAGAGAGAGTGAGAGACGATTCTAGAGAGAGAAGATCATTTGAGGTGATTTTTGGAGATTTAAACTTGGTTTTGGAGATTGGGAAGGGATTCAAGGAAGATTCAAGCCTTGGAGGTAAGTTTTTTCACTTTTCTATTTCTAGGGTTTTGAGTAGATCTTGTTAGTTTCATTTAGAGTTGATTCCTATGGTTTAGATATGTTAATCCTAGGGTGATTTTGGATGTTTATGTAGATTGGTTTGTGTGTTGAAGTTGAGTTGAACTTGGAGTGAGTTTGGAGGATATTGGAAGGAATTTCTAGAGAGAGAAGTAAGTGATTTCGACTTTATTGATGTTCATATGAGTTGTGGTTGATATATTGATGTGTGTGAGGGTTCGGTTTCGCCACATTGTAGGTTTGGGCAAATCCAAACCCTAGGAACGAAATTGGGGATTTGTGGTAAATTGCTCAACACGAGGTAGGGGATTTCCAATCATTCTTTCTATCGTTCATTTTTGATATTTAAGAGCGTTTTGATTCTTCATTGGTCGTTTTATTTGTGTTTCCGCCTTAATTGCTTCTAAGGGGAAACGAACCCTAATTTTGGATTATTGCAAATTCTTGATGTTGCATGACCCAATTGTGTGTGCTCCATCATCTATGGGCACGATGTGACTTCCGTTCATGCATCATGATAGTTATGTATATATATGTAGGTTGTTCGTATATATATATCCTTTCGGCATGTCATGACATTAATGCATTAGAGTTGCATGGGGGACCGGGTATGGACTCGGGACTCCTTAGGATTCTTGAAAGCTACTTGGAGGGATGACGAGGTGATGAGAGTTACCACTGAGTCATGTGAACTTCAAGTAGGAAAACACACTAGAGGTATGATTCATGAGGGACCTTGCCTGGAGTGGTGCGGGCGTGGTATGATCACGCAACCGGGTAATCCAAGAGCGTTGATGTTGGGGAGCTTGCTCCTGTTCAATAGTCATGGTTAGCGACCATGATATTGATGAGTTGATTTGGTGAGCTTTGCTCACGTTCGATATTACATGGAACGAGCCATGATATCGATGAGGTTTGCTCATTGAGGGGATTGCCCGGGTTGATGTTCTATGTGATTGTTGAGTATACGTGCATGTGGTAGGTTTCATATTGTTGCATATCCTATTGTTCCGATTCGGCCTTATGCTCATGTTACTCATAACCCTACTGAGCTTCTTGCTCACCCTCTACTTTAATTCCTTCCCACAGGTGATACTGGTACAGGTACAGGTACTAGTGGAGCGGATCAGTGAGAGCGGGATGTGACATGGATGGCCCTGGGTAGGATTTGGGTGCTAGAGAGATACTCTAAGCACGTATTTGTATATGATGTATTGATGTTATTCATGATAATCTTATAACCATTTGGCACCAGAGGGTGTATGCATGATGTATGCTGAGTTGATTTTTTTTGGTTATATGATATTGTGAATTTGATGATGTGTTTATACTATCAATTTGTGCATGCTGGTAGTGGATGGCCTGAGGCCCTTAGGATCAGGATTGCATGTGATTGAGGCCTGAGGCCTAGCTAGGTTGCTAGTGTGATGGAGGATTTTATGCTGCGTGTTTCTGATGCAGGCGGGGACCCTCCGACATACGGGGATATGCCGCCAGATTTTCGGTCTACCGGATGACCGCACTAGTGGCTTAGGACGGTGCCGGAGGGCACCCGTGGCGTGCTCGGACCGGGGCGCCACAGAAATAATCTACGGAGCCTAGAGTAAAAAAATTTAACATAAAATAATAATAAAAAGTGTACACTGGCCAAGTTCGAAGGTTCGGAATTGCTCACCTCTCTCCATGGAGGAGCTTTTAACGGTTTTGTCCATTTGAGATCGAAAATTGGTCTTTTTGACAACGAAACAATCAACGAAGTGTATACTTGAAAATTTTGATGTAAAACAACAGTAAAAAATGTACATCTATCAACATTGATGGTTCGGAATTGGTCAACTCTCTCCATGGAGAGGCTTTTAGTGGTTTTATCCATTTGAGATAGAAAGTTGGACTTTGGCATCGAAACAATCTAAGGAGCTTATAGTCATAAAATTTGAAATAAATAAAAAATAAAAAGTGTACACCGACCAACTTTGATGGTTTAGAATTGCTCAACTCTCTGGATGGAGTAGCTTTTAACGGTTTTGTCTATTTGCGATCGAAAATTAGTCTTTTTGACAACGAAACAATCTACAAAACGTATACTAGTAAATTTTGATGTAAAGAAATAAGAAAATCGTATATCTATCAACTTTGATTGTTCGGAATTGGTCAACTCTCTCCATGGAGGGGATTTAAGTGGTTTTGTCCATTTAAGATAGAAAGTTGATCTTTTGCCATCGAAACAATCTACGGAGCCTATTCTAGTAAAATTTGACATAACATAACAATAAAAGTGTATACCGACCAACTTTGATTGTTCGAAATTGCTCAATCCTTTCGATAGTTGAGCTTCTATCTGTTTTGTCCATTTGAGATCGATTGTTGGTCTTTTTGACAACGAAACAATCTACGAAGTGTATACTGGTAAATTTGGACATAAAGCAACAATAAAAAGTGAATACATATCTACTTTGACGGTTAGGAATTGCTGAACTCTCTCCATGGAGTGGCTTCTAACGGTTTTGTCCATTTGAGATAGAAAGTTGGTCTTTCGGCATCGAAACAATCTAAAGACCCTATACTAGTAAAATTATACATAAAAAAACAATAAATGGTGTACACCGACCAACTTTGATGGTTCGAAGTTGCTCAACTCGCTCCTTGGAGAAGCGTCAAATGGTTTTGTCCATTTGAGATCGAAAATTGGTCTTTTAGACAAATAAACAATCTACAAAGCGTATACTTGTAAATTTTGATTGTTCGGAATTGCTTAACTCTCTCCATTGAGGGGCTTTTAGCGGTTTTGTCCATTTGAGATAGAAAGTTAGTCTTTCGGCATCGAAACAATGTAAGGAACTTATATTCATAAAATTTGACATAAAATAACATTAAAAAGTGTACACCGACCAACTTTGATGGTTCGAAATTGCTCAATCCTCTCGTTGGAGGAGCTTTTATCAGTTTTGTCCATTTGAGATTGAATGTTGGTCTTTTTGACAACGAAACAATCTAAAAGCGTATACTAGTAAATTTGGACATAAAGCAACAATAAAAAGTGCACACCTATCAACTTTGACGGTTCAGAATTTCTCAACCCTTTCCATGGAGGGGCTTTTAGCGGTTTTGTCCATTTGAGATAGAAAGTTGGTCTTTTGGCATCGAAACAATCCAAGGAGCCTATACTAGTAAAATTTGACATAAAAGAACAATAAATAGTGTACACCAATCAACTTTGTTGGTTCGAAGTTGCTCAACTCTGTCAATAGACGTGGCTTTTAACGATATTGTCCAATTGACAACGAAAGTTGTTCTCTTGATAAGGGTGTTTCTATGAAGCGAATACAAGTGAATTTGGACATAAAGAAACAATAAAAAGTGCTCACCTATCAAATTTGCTGGTTCAGAATTACTCAATTCTCTCCATGGAGGTGCTTTTAACGGTTTTGTCCATTCCGAAATGAAAGTTCGTCTTTTGGATATGAAACACTCTACCAAGTCTATAATCGTAAAATTTGACATAAAATAATGATAAAAGTGTACACCGACCAACTTTGATTGTCCATTTGAGATCGAATGTTGGTCTTTTTGACAACGAAACAATCTAAGAAGCGTATACTAGTAAATTTGGACATAAACCAACAATAAAGAGTGCACACTTATCAATTTTGACAATTTGAAAGTGCTCGATTCTCCCGATAGAGGTGCATTTAGCGATTTTGTCCATTTGGGAACGAAAAATTGCATTTTGGCAACGAAACAATCTACGGAGCCTAGTGTCGAAAAATTTGACATAAAATAACAATAAAGCGTGTACACCAGCCAAGTTTGAAGGTTAAAAATTGCCCAACTCTCTCCATGGAGAAGCTTTTAACGGTTTTGTCCACTTGAGATAGAAAGTTGGTCTTTCGACATTGAAAATTGCTAAGGGGCTTATATTCGTAAAATTTAACATTAAATAACATTAAAAAGTATACAACGACCAACTCTGATGGTTTGGAATTGCTCAACTCTCTTCATGGAGGAGCTTTCAACGGTTTTGTCCATTTGAGATAGAAAATTAGTCTTTTTGCCAACGAAACAATCTACGAAGCGTATACTAGTAAATTTTGATGTAAAGCAACAAGAAAAAGTGTACACCTGATACTTTGATGATTCAGAATCGCTCAACTCTTTCCATGAAGGGGCTTTTAGCGGTTTTGTCCATTTGAGATAGAAAGTCTGTTTTTTGGCATTGATACAATCTAAGTAGCCTATACTAGTAAAAATTGAGATAAAATAACAATAAAAAGTGTACACGGGCAAAGTTTGAAGTTTCGGAATTGCTCAACTCTCTCCATGAAAGGGCTTTTAACGGTTTTGTCCATTTGAGATCGAAAATTGGTCTTTTGACAACGAAACAATGTACGTAGCTTATTCTAGTAAATTTTGATGTAAATCAACAATAAAAATTGTATACCTATCAACTTTGATTGTTCGGAATTGCCCTACTCTCTCCATTAAGGGGCTTTCAGCGGTTTTGTCCATTTTTGATAGAAAGTTTGTATTTTGGCATCGAAACAATCTAAGGAGCTTATAGTCATAAAATTTGGCATAAAGTAACAGTAAAAAGTGTACACCGACCAACTTTGATGGTTCAGAATCGCTCAACTCTCTCCACGGAGAGCTTTTAACGGTTTTGTCCATTTGAGATCGAAAATTAGTCTTTTTGCCAACGAAACAATCTACGAAGCGTATACCAGTAAATTTTGATATAAAGCAACAAGAAAAAGTGTACACCTATCAAATTTTGATGGTTCAAAATTTCTCAACTCTCTCCATGGAGGGGTTTTTAGCGATTTTGTCCATTTGAGATAGAAAGTTGGTCTTTCGACATCGAAACAATCTAAGGAGCTTATATTCATAAAATTTAACATTAAATAACATTAAAAAGTTGTTCTTTTGACAAGGGAACAATCTACGATGCGAATACAAGTGAATTTGGACATAAAGCAACAATAAAAAGTGCACACGTATCAAATTTGATGGTTCGAAATTGCTCAACTCTCTCCATGGAGGGGCTTTTAGTGGTTTTGTCCATTTGAGATAGAAAGTTGGTCTTTTGGCATTGAAACAATCTAAGGAGATTATAGTCATAAAATTTGGCATAAAATAACAAGAAAAAGTGTACATCGACCAACTTTGATGGTTAAGAATTTCACATCTCTCTCGATGCTTTTAGCGGTTTTGTCTACTTGAGATCAAATGTTGACCTTTTTGACAACGAACCGACCTACGAAGCGTATAGTGGTAAATTTGGACATAAAACAACAATAAAAAAGTGCACACTTGTCTATTTGGGAATGAAAGTTGGTCTTCTGGTAACGAAACAATCAACAGAGCCTATAGTTCTAAAATTTGCTTGAAATAACAATTAAAAGTGTACACCGACCAACTTTGATGGTTCGAAGTTGCTCAACTAACTACTTGGAGGAGCTTTTAACGGTTTTGTCCATTTGAGATCGAAAATTAGTCTTTTTGACAAAGAAACAATCTATGAAGCGTATACTAGTAAATTTTGATCTAAAGTAACAATAAAAAGTGTACAGCTATCAACTTTGATTGTTCGGAATTGCTCAACTCTCTCCATGGAGGGGCTTTTAGCTGTTTTGTCCATTTGAGATAGAAAGTTGGTCTTTTGGCATCGAAACAAAATAAGGAGCCTATTCTAGTAAAATTTGACTTAAAATAACAACAAAAAGTGTTCACCGACCAACTTTGATTGTTCGAAAGTTCTCAATTCTCTCGATAGAGGAGCTTTTATTGGTTTTGTCCATTTGAGATCGAAAGTTGTTCTTTTTGTCAACGAAACCATCTACAAAGTGTATACTAGTAAATTTGGACATAAAGCAACAATAAAAAGTGGTCACCTATCTACTTTGATGGTTAGGATTGCTCAACTGTCCCCATGAAGTAGCTTTTAACGGTTTATCCATTTGAGATAGAAAGTTGGTCTTTTAGCATCGGAACAATCTAAGGAACCTATACCAGTAAAATCTGACAAAAAAGAACAATAAATAGTGTATACCGACCACCTTTGATGATTCGAAGTTGCTCAACTCTCTCCATGGAGGAGCTTTTATCGGTTTGTCCATTTGAGATCGAATTTTTTTCTTTCTGACAGCGAAACAATCTACGAAGTGTATACTAGTAAATTTGGACATAAAGCAACTATAAAAAGTGGACACCTATCTACTTTGATGTTTCGAAGTTGCTCAACTCGGTCCTTGGAGGAGCTTTTAACGGTTTTGTCCATTTGACATCAAAAATTGGTCTTTTTGAAAACGAAACAATCTATGAAGCGTATACTAGTAAATTTTGGTGTAAAGCAACAATAAAAATTGTCCACCTATCAACTTTGATTGTTCGGAATTGCTCAACTCTGTCAATGGAAGGGCTTTTAGCGGTTTTGTCCATTTGAGATAGAAAGTTGGTCTTTTGGCATCGAAACAATCTAAGGAGCCCATTCTAGTAAAATTTAAGATAAAATAACAATAAAAAGTGTTCACCGACCAACTTTGATTGTTCGAAAGTGCTCAATTCTCTCGATAGAGGAGCTTTTATTGGTTCTGTTCATTTGAGATCGAAAATCATTCTTTTTGACAACGAAACAATCTATGAAACCTATACTAGAAAATTTGGACATAAACCAACAATAAAGAGTGCACAGTTATTAACTTTGATGGTTCAGAATTTCTCAATTCTCACGATAGAAATGTATTTAGCGGTTTTGTCCATTTGAGACCGAAAAATTGTCTCTTTTAGCAATGAAACAATCTACCGAGCCTTGAGTAAAAAAGTTTGACATAAAATAATAATAAAAAGTGTACACTGGCCAAGTTTGAACGTTCGGAATTGCTCACCTCTCTTCACGGAGGAGCTTTTAACGGTTTTATCCATTTGAGATCGAAAATTGATCTTTTTGACAACGAAACAATCAACGAAGTGTATACTTGAAAATTTTGATGTAAAACAACAATAAAAAACGTACATCTATCAACATTGATGATTCGGAATTGCTCAACTCTCTCCATGGAGGGGCTTTTAGTAGTTTTATCCATTTGAGATAGAAAGTTGGACTTTTGGCATCGAAACAATCTAATGAGCTTTTAGTCATAAAATTTGACATAAAAAAACAATAAATAGTGTTCACCTACCAACTTTGATGGTTCGAAGTTGCTCAACTTTTTCGATAGAGGTGGTTTTTAACGGTAGTGTCTAATTGAAAACAAAGTTGTTCTCTTGACAAGGGAACAATCTACGAAACGAATACAAGGGAATTTAGATATAAAGCAACAATAAAAAGTGCACACCTATCAAATTGTCTGGTTCAGAATTACTCAATTCTCTCCATGTAGGAGCTTTTAATGGTTTTGTCCATTTCGGAACGAAAGTACGTCTTTTGGCAACGAAACACTCTACGTAGTCTATAGTCGTAAAATTTGACATAAAATAATGATAAAAGCATACACCGACCAACTTTGATGGTTCAAAACTGCTCAATCCTCTCGATAGAGGAGCTTTTATTAGTTTTGTCCATTTGAGACCGAATGTTGGTCTTTTTAACAACGAAACAATCTACAAAGCATATACTAATAAACTTAGACGTAAAGCAACAATAAAAAGTGGACAGCTATCTACTTTGATGGTTAAGAATTGCTCAACTCTATCCATGGAGTGGCTTTTAACGGTTTTGTCCAATTGAGATAGAAAGTTGGTCTTTTGGCATCGAAACAATCTAAGGAGCCTATACTAGTAAAATTTGACATAAAAATAAATAAATAGTGTACACAGACCAACTTTGATGGTTCGAAGTTGCTCAACTCGCTCCTTCGAGGATCTTTTAATGATTTTGTCCTTTTGAGATCGAAAATTGGTATTTATGACAACGAAACAATCTACGAAGCGTATACAAGTAAATTTTGACGTAAACAATCTACGAAGCGTATACAAGTAAATTTTGACGTAAAGTAACTATAGAAAGTGTACACCTATCAACTTTGATTGTTCGGAATTGCTCAACTCTCTCCATGGAGGAGCTTTCAGCGGTTTTGTCCATTTGAGATAAAAAGTTGGTCTTTTGGCATACCAACAATAAAGAGTGCACATTTATCAATTTTGACAATTCGAAATTGCTCAATTCTCCCGATAGAGGTGCATTTAGCGATTTTGTCCATTTGGGAACGAAAAATTGCATTTGGCAACGAAACAATCTACGGAGCCTAGTGTCGAAAAATTTGACATAAAATAACAATAAAGCGTGTACACCAGCCAAGTTTGAAGGTTAAAAATTGCCAAACTCTCTCCATGGAGGAGCTTTTAACGGTTTTGTCCACTTGAGATAGAAAGTTGGTCTTTTGACATTGAAAATTGCTAAGGGTCTTATATTCATAAAATTTAACATTAAATAACATTAAAAAGTATACAACGACCAACTCTGATGGTTTGGAATTGCTCAACTCTCTTCATGGAGGAGCTTTCAACGGTTTTGTCCATTTGAGATCGAAAATTACTCTTTTTGCCAACGAAACAATCTACGAAGCGTATACTAGTAAATTTTGATGTAAAGCAACAAGAAAAAGTGTACACCTGATACTTTGATGATTCAGAATTACTCAACTCTTTCCATGGAGGGGCTTTTAGCGGTTTTGTCCATTTGAGATAGAAAGTCCGCTTTTGGCATTGATACAATCTAAGTAGCCTATACTAGTAAAAATTGAGATAAAATAACAATAAAAAGTATACACGGGCCAAGTTTGAAGTTTTGGAATTGCTCAACTCTCTCCATGAAGGAGCTTTTAACAGTTTTGTCCATTTGAGATCGAAAATTGGTCTTTTGACAATGAAACAATGTACGTAGCATATACTAGTAAATTTTGATGTAAATCAACAATAAAAATTGTACACCTATCAACTTTGATTGTTCGGAATTGCCCAACTCTCTCCATTAGGGGGCTTTTAGCGGTTTTGTCCATTTTTGATAGAAAGTTTGTATTTTGGCATCGAAACAATCTAAGGAGCTTATAGTCATAAAATTTGGCATAAAGTAACAGTAAAAAGTGTACACCGACCAAGTTTGATGGTTCACAATCGCTCAACTCTCTCCACGGAGAGCTTTTAACGGTTTTGTCCATTTGAGATCAAAAATTAGTCTTTTTGCCAACGAAACAATCTACGAAGCGTATACCAGTAAATTTTGATATAAAGCAACAAGAAAAAGTGTACACCTATCAACTTTGATGGTTCAAAATTTCTCAACTCTCTCCATGGAGGGGTTTTTAGCGATTTTGTCCATTTGAGATAGAAAGTCGGTCTTTTGACATCGAAACAATCTAAGAAGCCTATACTATTAAACTTTGACATAAAAGAACAATAAATAGTATACACCAACCAAGTTTGATGGTTTGAAGTTGCTCAACTCTCTCGATGGAGGTGGGTTTTAACGGTATTGTCCAATTGAGAACGAAAGTTGTTCTTTTGACAAGGGAACAATCTACGATTGGCTCGCCCAAAATAGGTAAGTGGATTAACGCTTTCCCAAGTGTAGGATTGTCAAAGTAATAATAGGAGTGAATCCAAAATCGTCTCACAAAGACTTTTGGTTTCGGCTTGGGTCTATGGATTATTAACCTAATTACTTAATTAAATATGGTATTCACAATGCAAGTGATGGCAAAATTACACTAACCATTGGTTAGATTCGGTTTTCCTCTTTGGGTGATTGATGGACTAAACCCTAATATGCAATATATGAAATGGAAATGGAAATGGAAACTAAGCTACTGCAGAAAATTGAAATCAAAATCAACACAACTAAACATGGCATATATCGTTAAAGCGGAAGCTAAATCGGAATAACAAAACACAAGAAGATTGAACTAAGAACTATGAATCGGAATGCGATAAATAAAATGCAAAAACAATAAGCAAAGAGAGTTTAGAAATCAAATCCAATATCGAATGTTGAGGCAAAGTGGCCTTCCAATCTACAAAGAGAGGTTGAAGCTAATCCAACTTGGGCTCTTCTCAAGCTCTACAAGGAGGAAAAACTTTTTCTTCTAGTTGGTTGGGTCTCCAAAACAACTAGAAATCTTCTTGAATGTGATTTTCGAACTCCAACAAAGAACCAGAATGAAGAACAAGGCAAGAGAATGAAAACCCTAAGAGAGAATGTAATTTTCGGCCAAAATGAGAGTTGTTTCAAGAATGAGGTCTAGAGACCTCTAAAACCCTTGTACATGTGTTAAAATATCATCCTAACCTTATACAAATAAATCCCATTGGTTGAAAAGGCATTTCGACAAGTTTGCCCTTCAAAAATTGACTAAAAATCATAAAAACCCGAAATACCCTTAAGTTGGCAGCAAAAACAAATTATGCAGCAGATTGCCAAAAACTGGAATTTGATAGCAACTTCTTTAATTCCCACAGTCTCCAATTCTTTATGGATTTATTCTTATGAATACTCGTTGGAAAGATCTGGATGTCTACTTCAACTTTGTAGAAGAAAGTTTCCTCAAATTCGATCATCTTCATCCTCAAACGTTGATGCAAAACTTTGTGCGCAGACTGTCCAGTAACAGTGCTTATGACTTCCGACTCTTCCAAAATAATCCCGGTTGATCCGGGGGCTGCGAGAACCATGCACACAAGTCATATATGACTGAAGCAAACTTCAACAAGTGTCAAAACCTATTTTAGGTTTATAGAACCGAATCCGGCACATTAAAACCCAAATTCTTAAGAGATAGCATTTCCACAACTTTTAACCATTATGGCCAAAACTTGGATTTCAAATCTCTAAGCTACCAAACCAACTTGAACCACTACAAAACACCTAAAATGACTATGTCAAAGTGTTAAAATATGCATTGGCTCATTAACACGGATTTCGGCAACTCAAACCTAAAATGTGGCTTTTAAGCATTAAATCTCAACTTTTCTTCTTCCAAACTCCACAAAAAATATACAAAATCTCATTCCAATCACAACCCCCAACTAGCATTTTGCTAGTCCTCAAGCAAAATAGTGAAAATAATTTGGGATGAATTTTAGGAAGAAAATTTTGACTTTTAAAACAAGTTGTTAGGAACATGTGTGACTGTAAGCATGCATTGATAAGTTCTTCCCTAAATGTTTAACCCTCAGAATGAACACATGACAAAGATGTAAGGAAGCACAAATCTCAACCTAGTATTGATTTTAACTAAAAAGGTTGCTTCATCCTGAACCCGAACCATTCTCAAGTGTGTGTGTGTGTGAATGACCACTTGGAACATCCATGTCATCAATCTAGATTAGAAAATGCAAAAGTGGTTCATCAAATGAATCTCTAACATGAAGTTCAAGTCGCCATATGCTCACTTCTCAAAACTTCTCTCCACTAATGTAGCCCAACACACAACCAATGATCCAATAGGACTTTATAAGCATGTAACGTAGAAATGGAATTTTTAGGCTTAAACCACAAGTCAAATATACATGTTAATGTAACAATGGTCATACATATGCATGCATGCACATATACCCCAAAGTAGTCCCAACTCACCTTTTTCACACTCACTTACTTTTTTTTTTCTTTCTCTTTTTCTATTTCTTTTTTTTCTCTTTTTTCTTCTTCTTGTATATATGTGCCATATTGGCTTTATTGGTGGCATGCAACCTTCTCACTCTATACATATATTGCAAACTTGGATATTTCCATTTAAAGGTTGTTGCCTTATTTTGCTTTTTTTTCTCTTTTTTTTTCTTCTTTTTTTTTTTACAAAGCAAGCAACATCTTACAAAATGCACCATAAACTCATAACTCATATATCTACAAATCACTCAACCCATATGCATGATGATATGCACGAGCATCACACAAAAAACATGTATATCCAATTGTGTGGGTGATGTATGGGGAATTTTTTTTTTTTTTTTTTTTTTGTAGCTAGGTGCATATGTAGGTATTGAAGAAAAAGGTTAACATTTGGCTAGGAGGGGACAACTAGGGATATATTTAAGGTATGGTAGGCTTGAAATTAAGCTCAAACGACCAAAGAAGGCCTTATGTCATCTCATCAGAGTAAGACATGGTCTCCATGGATGGAACGAACAAAATGGTGCACAGTAAGTAATTATTCAATGCAAATGCAAAACACTAAGTGGTTCTAAGACTACAATACTCCCAAAGTACCACAAACAAACGGAGTAATGTCACGGCACCAGCACCCCCATGACTAGGTATATGCATAATCAAATAACAGCAAGAGAAGTTGAGAGTACTCCCTGGACATCCTGTAAAAGGAGTGTCTCATCCTCTGGTGCATAGGGAGTAAGGAATGGCTTGAGCCGCTGTCCATTCACAGTGAAGGTGGTCCCATTCTTCGGATTGGAAATATCCACAGCACCATGGGAATGAACCTTCTTGACAATGTAGGGGCCACTCCAACGAGTCTTCAACTTTCCTGGAAAAATGTGGAGCCTGGAATTGTAGAGAAGCACTTCTTGCTCAGGGAAAAACTGTTTATCCAAGATCTTCTTGTCATGCAAAGCTTTCATCATCTCCTTGGACAGTTTGGCATTGTCATATGCCTCCCTTCTTGCTTCTTCCAGCTCTGAAATCTGCAACTTTCTCAAGCCTTGGGCATCATCAAGTGAATGGTTAATCTTTTTAACAGCCCATAAAGCATGATGTTGAATCTCAACAGGCGAATGACATGCACGACCATAAACCAAACGATAAGGTGACATGCCAAGAGTGGTTTTGAATGCAGTTCTATAAGCCCAAAGAGCATCAAGTAATTTATCAAACCAATCCTTTCTATTAGGATGAACTGTCTTTTCAAGAATAACCTTGATCTCTCTATTTGCCAATTCAGCTTGGCCATTAGTTTGAGGGTGATATGGGGTAGAGACTTTGTGAGTCACTCCATGTTTCTTCATGAGATGCTGAAAAGGTTTATTACAAAAGTGCGAACCCCCATCACTAATTATGGCCTTAGGCATGCCAAAACGTGCAAACAAATCTTTTAAGAACTTAAGGACAACCTTATGATCGTTGGTTCTACATGGTATAGCTTCTTCCCATTTGGAAACATAATCAACAGCAAGCAAGATATACATATAACCATTAGAAACAGGAAAAGGCCCCATAAAATCAATTCCATAACAATCAAAGATTTCAAGGGTCAATATGGGAGAAAGGGGCATCATGTTCCTAGCTGTGATTTTTCCAAGTTTTTGACAAGATTCACATGCTTTACACCACAACACAACATCTTTAAACATGGTGGCCAATAAAGTCCACTTTGTAAAATTTTTGCAACAGTTTTCTGGGCTGCAAAATGACCTCCGCAAGCCCCAGAATGGCAAAACTCAAACACAGAAGCAAACTCTTCATCAGGAATACATCTTCTCACAACTGATCAGCACAATATTTAAAAAGATAGGGTGAGTCGAAGTAATAGAAGCGAACCTCAGAAAGGAACCTACGCTTGTCTTGAATGTTCCAATGAGAAGGTATCTGCTCAGAGATAAGGTAGTTCACAATATCTGCAAACCAAGGTGCACGGGACACAGCAAAGAGATGCTCATCCGGAAAGTCATCATGCAAAGGTGGAGAAATATGAGACTCGGGTAGCTGCAATCTAGACAAGTGGTCAGCTACCACATTCTCGACACCTTTCTTGTCCTTGATGGTGATGTCAAACTCTTAAAGCAGCAAGATCCAGCGTATCAACCTGGGTTTAGCATCTTTCTTTTGCAACAAATACTTCAAAGCAGAGTGGTCAGTAAAAATGGTGACAGGAGAACCAATGATATATGAACGAAATTTATCTAAAGCAAACACAACAGCAAGCAATTCCTTTTCAGTGGTGGTGTAATTTTTCTGTGCATCGTTCAATGTCTTACTTGCATAATAAATCACAGAAGGTTTACCATCGATTCTTTGACCTAAAACAGCACCTAGAGCATAATCACTAGCATCGGTCATAAGTTCAAATGGTAAATCCCACCTAGGAGATTGCATGATAGGAGCAACTGTCAAGTGTTTCTTTAGAGTCTCAAAAGCAGATTAACATTTATCAGACCAAACAAATTCAGTATCATGTTTCAATAAAGCACACAATGGTTTGGTGATAGCACTAAAACCTTGAATAAAACGACGGTAAAAGCCGGCATGACCAAGAAAAGATTGAATATCCTTCACACTCCTAGGAATAGGTAACTGAGAAATCAATTCTATCTTAGCCCTATCGACCTCTATTCCACGTTTTGACACTAAATGTCCAAGTACCAACCCACTAGTCACCATAAACTGACATTTTTCCCAATTAAGTAACAAATTCTTTTCTTCACATCTAGTCAACACAACATTTAAATTTTTCAAGCAAACATCAAAGGAGGATCCAAACACAGAAAAATCATCCATAAACACTTCACACATGTCCTCAAGCATATCAGAAAAAATGCTCATCATGCAGCGTTGAAATGTGGCAGGGGCATTGCATAAGCCAAATGGCATCCTCCTAAAGGCAAACGTGCCAAAAGGGCAAGTGAAAGTGGTCTTTTCCTGGTCCTCTGGAGCTATGGCAATTTGATAATATCCAGAAAAACCATCTAAAAAACAATAAAACTCATTTCCAGCAACTTTTTCCAAAATTTGGTCAAGAAAGGGCAATGGGAAATGGTCTTTGCTACTAACCGAATTCAGTTTTCGGTAGTCTATGCACATGCGCCATCCAGTCACTTTCCTAGTAGGAATTAAATCACCTAAAGCATTTTCAATGACAGTTAAGCCAGATTTCTTAGGGACTACCTGTGTGGGACTCACCCACTTACTGTCGGAGATAGGATAAATGATACCAACTGCTAACAGCTTCAAAACCTCCTTCTTCACCACTTCCTTCATGGAGGGGTTGAGTCTCCTCTGTGCATCTCTGACTGGTGTAGGATCTCCCTCCAAAAAAATGCTGTGAGTACAAATATTAGGGTCAATACCCTTGATGTCTGCAATGGTCCAGCCAATAGCTCCCTTGTGCTTTTGTAGTACTGCTACCAAGCTGGCTTCTTGCACAGAAGTGAGCTTAGATGAAATGACAACAGGGAATGTGCCCTCTTCTGGACCAAGGAAAATATACTTCAAATCTTCAGGAAGCTTTTTCAGCTCAAGAGTGGGAGTTTCCTCGATGGATGGCTTCATCTCCTCTGGTGGATCAAGAATCTCAAAGTTTGGTCCCCGCCATCTACCAATGTGGCTCACATCCTCCAACTCAGCAGAGTCATCAATATCAGAGAACTCCTCTGATGTGACAGGAGCAAATTCATCCAAGTCATCTTCTAGATCATCAACTTGGCTAGATTTCTTAGGATATGTATCCTCATATATACTCTCAGAATCAAGAACAGCGTATAAGTCTGATGGGCTAAAGCTTTGAACCCAATCTACTGCTTCTAGCTCTGAATCGTCAAAGTCACTAGGCATCTTGCAAGCATTGAAGACATTAGTCTCAAAAGTCATATTGCCAAAAGTAATCTTGAGCATTCCACTTTTGCAATTGATCAAGGAATTAGTGGTGGCAAGGAAAGGTCGCCCAAGAATTATAGGAGCACTAGCAAGAGTGGAAGTTGGGTGTGGCATCTCTAGGACTACAAAGTCCACAAGATAGTAAAATTTGTTCACTTGCACCAAGACATCTTCCACAACTCCCTTTGGTTTCTTGACTGTTCTGTCTGCCATCTGTAAAAGCATGGTCTGCTTCATTTCTCCAATATTAAGTTGCTCATAAACCCATAATGGCAACAAATTCACACTACTCCCCAAATCAAGTAAGGCATTCTCGAGCCTTCTCTCACCTATCATAATGGAAATAGTGGGTGAGCCAGGATCCCGCAGCTTCTGAGGAGCATCACTCATAATCAAAGCTCCAACTTCTTCAACCAAAAAGGACTTCTTGGTCACATTCACCTTCCTTTTAGCAGTACATAAGTCCTTCAAGAACTTAGCATAGGAAGGGATTTGCTGAATAGCATCTAAAAGTGGAATATTGAGCTTCACTTGCTTGAAAATTTCCTGAATCTCAGTATGATGCTTGTTCATCTGCCCAACTCTCAATCTGTGTGGATAAGGTACAGTAGGTCGATAAACTCTCTCCGTTTCTTCCTCCACCACAGTTGGGGTCCTCAATTCTGAATTTTCTTTATCTTTCTCTTCTTCTTTCTCCTTTTCCACCTCAACCACCGCAGGTGCACTCACAAGAGAAGGACTAGAATGCTGAGAATCAATAGGGGCCTCAGGTCTAGAAACCTGCTTCCCACTCCTCAAAGTGGTAACTGCTTTGGTAGTTTCAAAACCATCTCCAGAAACATTATGAACATGCTGTTGAGACTGTTGTTTATAGACCGTAGGATTTGGTTGTGGTTGAGCTGGAAACTTTCCCTTCTCAAGAGTGCTCAAAGTGGTATTCATTTTCTGAATTGTTCCTCGCAAGTCATTGATGGCTTGTGTGTTCTGATTGTTTGTAGTAGCCTGAACCTGCATGAACTGCTGAAAAGTGGTAGCCATCTGTGCTATGGTAGCATCTAGAGACTTCTTGGGTGGAGCAACTGGTTGTTGAAGAGGAAAACCAGGAGGTGCTATTGGAGGAAGATAACTCTGAGTATGCTGAAACTGCTGTGGAGGAGCCATCTGTTGTGGATAACTCTGTGAAGACTGTCCTGGTTGATCATTCCTCCACGAAAAGTTAGAATGGTTCCTCCATCCCGGATTGTATGTGTTTGAATAAGGATTATTCATCTTGTTGACCCAATTTGCAGCTTGCAATTGGTCCATTCCATTCTCCATCATAGGCATGATAGGGCAATCTTGAGTCTTATGGATAGAATCAGCACATAAGTTACATGGTTCCACCGTTTTCACTGCCTTGACTTTTTCCAACTCCATAATCTCTAGTCTTCTAGACAAAGTAGCTAGCTTAGCTTGAACATCCACATCTTCCTTCAACTCATATTTACCACCACTTGGGATGGTTCTCAAAGGTTGAGCAGCTATAGCAATTCTGTCAGTTCTTGTATTCCACTGGCTAGCACTCTCTCCAAGATAATCAAAGAAATCCAATGCGGCGTCTGGCTCTTTATCAAAGAATTCTCCATTGCACATAATTTGCACAAATTGTTTGCACTCCGGCGTCAGACCCGTATAGAAGTAGTTGACAACTCTCCAAGACTCATAGCCATGATGTGGACAAATATTCAATAACTCCTTGAAGCGGTCCCAACTAGCTTGGAAAGTCTCATCATGCTTCTGAGTGAATTGAGCTATCTTCTCTTGAATCATTTGAGTTCTCTGAAATGGAAATAATTTTTGTAAGAACTCACGTTGCATATCAACCCAACTAGTAATAGAATTAGCTCTCAATTGATTAAACCACAACTTAGCCTTATCCTTCAAAGAGAAAGGAAACAAACGCAATCTAACATACTCATCAGTGTTAGCCCTATTAATGAAAGTAGTGCAAGCCAACTCAAAATCAATAAGATGCTGGTAAGGGCTTTCAGAATCCATACCATGGAACTGAGGTATCACTGACATCATGCCATGCTTAACAGAAAATTGAGGTGCATTTTCAGGTAATATGATGCATGAAGGAGTAGTAGTGCGAGTGGGCTGAATAAAATCCTTAAGAGTACGTGAAGCAGGATTAGCCATGTTTTCACAAACTTCTTCGTCAAATAAAATAGGCAAACCAAGCTCAGAATCACTTTCAGAAGTCACAGATGCAAAATCAGTTTCAAGACTAACAATGCTACTTGTATTGCTAGATGTCCTACGCAGCCTATTATGATCGTCTCTAACCCAAGACATGCAACATCAAGCAATCACAAAGTAGAGTAGAAATTTAAGAACACAATACAAATAAAATAAAATAAAGGAAGACCCGAACCGAAGGAAAAAAGTCCCCGGCAACGGCGCCAAAAACTTGGCTCGCCCAAAATAGGTAAGTGGATTAACGCTTTCCCAAGTGTAGGATTGTCAAAGTAATAATAGGAGTGAATCCCAAATCGTCTCACAAAGACTTTTGGTTTCGGCTTGGGTCTATGGATTATTAACCCAATTACTTAATTAAATATGGTATTCACAATGCAAGTGATGGCGAAATTGCACTAACCATTGGTTAGATTCGGTTTTCCTCTTTGGGTGATTGATGGACTAAACCCTAATATGCAATATATGAAATGGAAATGGAAATGGAAACTAAGCTACTGCAGAAAATTGAAATCAAAATCAACACAACTAAACATGGCATATATCGTTAAAGCGGAAGCTAAATCGGAATAACAAAACACAAGAAGATTGAACTAAGAACTATGAATCGAAATGCGATGAATAAAATGCAAAAACAATAAGCAAAGAGAGTTTAGAAGTCAAATCCAATATCGAATGTTGAGGCAAAGTGGCCTTCCAATCTACAAAGAGAGGTTGAAGCTAATCCAATTTGGGCTCTTCTCAAGCTCTACAAGGAGGAAAAACTTCTTCTTCTAGTTGGTTGGGTCTCCAAAACACCTAGCAATCTTCTTGAATGTGATTTTCGAACTCCAACAAAGAACCAGAATGAAGAACAAGGCAAGAGAATGAAAACCCTAAGAGAGAATGTAATTTTCGGCCAAAATGAGAGTTGTTTCAAGAATGAGGTCTAGAGACCTCTAAAACCCTTGTACATGTGTTAAAATATCATCCTAACCTTATACAAATAAATCCCATTGGTTGAAAAGGCATTTAGACAAGTTTGCCCTTCAAAAATTGACTAAAAATCATAAAAACCCGAAATACCCTTAAGTTGGCAGCAAAAACAAATTATGCAGCAGATTGCCAAAAACTGGAATTTGACAGCAACTTCTTTAATTTCCACAGTCTCCAATTCGTGATGGATTTATTCGTATGAATACGCGTTGGAAAGATCTGGATGTCTACTTCAACTTTTTAGAAGAAAGTTTCTTCAAATTCGATCATCTTCATCCTCAAAAGTTGATGCAAACCTTTGTGCGCAGACTGTCCAGTAACAGTGCTTATGACTTCCGACTCTTCCAAAATAATCCCGGTTGATCCGGGGGCTGCGAGAACCATGCACACAAGTCATATATGACTGAAGCAAACTTCAACAAGTGTCAAAACCAATTTTAGGTTGATAGAACCGAATCCGGCACATTAAAACCCAAATTCTTAAGAGATAGCATTTCCACAACTTTTAACCATTATGGCCAAAACTTGGATTTCAAATCTCTAAGCTACCAAACCAACTTGAACCACTACAAAACACCTAAAATGACTATGTCAACCTGTTAAATTATGCATTGCCTCATTAACACGGATTTCGGCAACTCAAACCTAAAATGTGGCTTTTAAGCATTAAATCACAACTTTTCTTCTTCCAAACTCCACAAAAAATATACAAAATCTCATTCCAATCAACGATGCGAATACAAGTGAATTTGGACATAAAGCAACAATAAAAAGTGCACACGTATCAAATTTGATGGTTCAAAATTGCTCAACTCTCTCCATGGAGGGGCTTTTAGTGGTTTTGTCCATTTGAGATAGAAAGTTGGTCTTTTGGCATCGAAAGAATCTAAGGAGCCTATTCTAGTAAAATTTAAGATAAAATAACAATAAAAAGTGTTCACCGACCAACTTTGATGGTTCGAAAGTGTCACACCCCTCTCCCAGATAGGTGCAGATGAGCACCCATGAATCCCAGAGACGTGACCGGCAGGGAACTCCTCCGTTCCCCGAACCGGATTTAAACCCAATATCTACCCAAACATTACATAAATAGTGTCACATGTATATATAAATGTCATAATACAAACCAGTGTCTACAGCGGAAAATCCAAAACATCAAAGATACGAAACACAGATACTACAGAAAGACAAATCATCCCCACACCAGCTACATCACGCCTCACGCATCCCTGCGCTGATCATCCACTCCGGCTATCTCACCTGAAAACATGTGAATGAAAGGGGTGAGCTACAAAGCTCAGTAGGGATGTGGAGAAATATCGATCATCAGAATAAACGGAAAGTAGAACTCAAGATGTATGTGAGATGAACAGGAAACTCAAATAGTGATACACTCCCGTACCACCGAACACCAGTAAATCAGAGATAAAGTAAGAAAGTCTGTAGATATAGAATACATACAGAGAAACCATAAGTGATACACAACACATCTCATCAAAATCAGTCAATCCGGAGGGTAGATATCGAGTAGGCTCCACCACTACCATCCTCAAGTACAACTCTCAAATCAGTACTCAATCATAATCCAACTCAAATCCATATCAACTCAAATCCGTATCAACACAAATCCGTATCAACTCATATCCACATAACAACAGAAAATCCTCCCCTGAACCCACCCTGATCCCCGCAAGGTGTCTCCCAGTCCAGGTACTCCCCAGATTGGATGAGGATCGAGCCTACATCAGGTACTCGATAGCATCGCCTACATCGAAGAGCGTCCCCTAGGATGTACCTCACCTTAATACGGTCTCCAGGTACGTACCCGATCGAAACCATCGATAAATCATCCAGTAAGCTGGGTCGCCTGATGTGGGTCCCAGGCTCTACAAATCAACCCTCCATAATCTCACAAATCATAAAAGATCATCATAATGAAGTCCTATCCGGACTCTCGAGGAAAAAAACCAAACATCAGGAGGTGGGCCCCACCAGGATAGTGGCCCCACAAGAGGATAGGTGGGCCCCACAAGGATAGTGGCCCACAGGAGGATAAGTGGGCCCCACCAGAATAGTGGGCCCCGCAAGAGACAAGATGCACAAAAACACTTCCAGTCGTACATATACCTCCAAACAAACCACATATAATCATAACATATTGCAATTGCGGAAATAAATCAGATAAGAGTATAAACAGAGAAATTCCCAACCTCCGGGAATTTCACACCAATAGAAAAATAGGAGTCCGTCGAATACGGAACCCCCGGAACCCCAAATAAGAACTAGGGCAGAATCCCTACCTGAAATGTCGACTACGCTAATCCGTAGTACGTCCGAAAGCCCAATCCGAAATCCTCAAATCAACCTCCTGCATCGAAATACGGATACGTATATGCGACAGTCAAAATTCGGAAAAGTCAACCAAAAGTCAACCTAAAAGTCAACTGCCAAACGGGGTCAAATAGTCAAACCCGGTAAAAGTCAACTCGGGTCAAATTGTCCACGGTCAAACCGGGTCAAACCCGAGTCAACGGGTCAACTCGGTCAAACCCGAGTCAACTCGCCGGAGTTGAGTCAACTCTGCCGGACAGTCGCCGGAATCCACTTTTCCGGCGAATTTTCCGGTCACTCCTACATCAAAATAAAGCCTACAACAACAGAAATCTAATGGTACCTGTCTCGTTCCAAAATTCCTACTGAATCAACCGGGATCGAGCTTTGAAATCTTGAAAAACCGAAACTTCGCCGCCTGATTCCGCCGTCTACGGTGGTCCGATGACGACGATTCTGGTTGGGTTTTGTTCCTCTCTCCACGAGCTTCGATTTGACACCTTACTTGCTCCGATCGGACCACAAATGAACAATCTCTTCTCTCTCTCTCTCTCTCCCCCCTCTCTCTCTCTCGGCCAAACTCTGCCAAACCAGAGAAATCTGGTTTAAACCAGATTTCTGGTGAAAAGACATTTGTGCCCCTTTGTTTCACCCCTAATACACAATCTTCCAAAATTCATAACAACTCCAATTCAACTCCGATTTCGGTGATTCTTGCGCCTATATTTTTCTAATAATATGTAGTATTTATTAAAAATACAAAATTTGAAATTTATTATATATTTTTTAAAATTTGGGTTTGGGATATTACATCCTCCCCCCCTTAGAAAACAATTTCGTCCTCGAAATTATATGAAAGGTATTTATTAAATGGTCAACAGTAAGATAATTACTCTAAATCAGAAGAATCTTAAATAAGTCTGGATAGCGCTCCCGCATATCAGACTCCACCTCCCAAGTAGCCTCCTGAACTCCATAATGCTGCCATAACACCTTAACCAAGGGTATGGTCTTCGAACGCAATCTCGTATCTGGCTATCCATAATCCGAACCGGACGTACCTCATAGGTAGCATCCTCTCCAATCTCCAAAGTCGACCAATCAATAATATGGGAGGGATCCCGATGATACCTCCGTAACATAGAAACATGAAACACACCATGAACTCCGGACAACTGTGGTGGCAATGCCAACCAATAAGCCAAACTCCCTACTCTCTCCAAGATATCAAATGGTCCAATAAACCTAGGAGTCAACTTTCCAGATCTACCAAAACGCTGTATCCCTCGCTTCGGTCTAACCTTGAGGAATACGTGATCACCCACCTGAAACTCTAGAGGTCTCCGCCTACGATCTGCATAACTCTTCTGACGCGACTGAGCCGTCAGAAGTCGCTGTCTGATAACTGCCACAGCCTCAGTGGTCTGCTGAATCAAATCTGGTCCCAACCGGGGTCTGTCCCCAACCTCCGACCAACAAAGTGGTGACCTACATGGTCTACCAAAAAGTGCCTCAAATGGTGCCATCTAAATACTGCTCTGATAAGAGTTGTTATACACAAACTCTACCAGTGGAATATGCGTCTCCCAATCACCCCTGAAATCCATAACACACGACCGAAGCATGTCCTCCAAAATCTGTATAGTCCTCTCACTCTGACCGTCAGTCTGTGGGTGAAACGCCGTACTAAAACTCAGCATCGTCCCCAGAGTGTCCTGAAAACTGCTCCAAAAGGGAGAAGTGAAACGAGGATCCCTGTCGGATACAATGGACACGGGTACCCCATGTAGCCGTACGACCTCTCGAATGTAAAGTCTAGTAAGTGCGTCCACCGAGTCAGTCTGCTGAATCGATAAAAAGTGAGCAGTGTTCGTCAATCTATCAACAACTACCCACACAATATCATGTCTTCTCACAGTCCTCGGTAAACCCATCACAAAATCCATACACACATGCTCCCTCTTCCACTCAGGCAATGGAAGCAGCTGCAACAATCCAGGAGGTCTCCTATGCTCTGCCTTCACCTGTTGACAAGTAAGACATCTCAACACAGTCTGGGCCACATCTCTCTTCAGTCCGCTCCACCAATACTGTCTCCGTAAATCTCGATACATCTTAGTAGCACCAGGATGTATCGCGAACTGAGAATAATGTGCCTCTCTAAGTATCTCATCTCTCAACTCAACATCTTCTGGAACCACCAATAGACCTCTAAAACGAACTCCTCCATCAACACCTCGAATCCAACCATCCATATCCTCAATATCATCAAAAATCGCATCACCAAGCTGTGCATCCAACACCTTCTATATTAGTGCTAGACGACTCACCAAACTGCTCAGAAAACACCTATCACTCATATCTAATCGGTACTGCCCAATGGTGTCCACCAACTCAAACTCCCGCAGTGACAGTCGTGCCACTGCCAACTTCCTACTCAAGGCGTCAGCCACCACATTGGCCTTGCCTGGATGATACTGCAATGAGAAATCATAATCTCCAAGGTACTCCATCCATCTCCGCTGCCTCTGATTCAGATCCTTCTGTGTAAATAAGTGTCGTAAACTCCTGTGATCTGAAAACACCTCAAACTGCTCCCCATAAAGGTAATGTCTCCACTGCTTAAGTGCGAACACTATAGCAGCCAACTCCAAATCATGTACGGGATAATTCCTCTCATGTGGCTTCAACAGTCGTGAAGCATACTCCACCACCCTCTCCTGCTGCATGAGCACACAACCTAAACCAATCCCTGAAGCATCACAATATACATGGTAACCAATACCACTATCTGGAATGGTCAGGACTGGAGGTGATGTGAGTCGGGTCTTCAGCTCCCGAAAAGCCTGCTCACATCTATCAGTCCATACGAAAGGAACCCCCTTCCGCGTCAACTCAGTCATCGGTGAAGCAATCCGCGAAAATCCCTCTATAAACCTCCTGTAGTAACCTGCTAATCCCAGGAAACTACGAATCTCTCCCACTATCCTCGGAGTCCTCCAATCCAACACAGCCTCCACCTTGGCAGAATCCACTGCCACCCCATCTCTGGATATCACATGCCCCAAGAATCTCACCTGAGTCGCCCAAAACTCGCACTTACTCAGCTTGGCATACAACTGATGCTCTCTGAGTGTCTGCAGAACAATCTCCAAATGCCCCCTATGCTCCTCCTCTGTGGCCGAATACACCAATATATCATCGATGAAGACTATCACAAACTGGTCAAGATACTGTCTGAACACTCTATGCATCAAATCCATAAAAGCTGCTGGGCCATTGGTCAGCCCAAACGGCATGACCAGAAACTCATAATGACCATATCGAGTACGAAATGCCGTCTTCGATATGTCCTCCTCCCGAATCCTCAACTGATGATAACCTGACCTGAGATCAATCTTGGAGTAATAGTGACTACCCCTCAATTGATCAAATAAATCATTTATCCTCGGTAACGGGTACTTATTCTTCACAGTCACCCTATTCAACTTCCTGTAGTCCACACACATCCTCATCGATCCGTCCGTCTTCTTCACGAAGAGGACTGGAGCACCCCATGGTGAAGTACTGGGTCTGATAAATCCTAGACCCTGCAACTCCCGCAACTGCCTATCCAACTCCCTCAACTCTGCTGGAGCCATCCTATACGGTGGAATAGAAATCGGGTCTGTACCCGGATATAACTCAATCACAAAATCAATCTCCCGCTGTGGTGATAATCCTGGTAATTCATCAAGAAATATATCCAAATACTCCTCTACCACTGGCACAGCCGTACTAGTCTCAATCTCCGATGTAGAAGTCAAGCTCGCCACTAGACAGTCAGTATACCGTGGGTTGTCAAGAAAGTGTGAACATGTAACAACCCGCGACCCACAAAAACTAACTCGCCCAGATGGTGATGTCAGCGTGACCCTACGCTCTGTACAATCTATCACAGCATCATAGTCAGTCAACCAGTCCAATCCAAGTATCACGTCAAAGTCAGTGAAATCCATAACATATAAATCTAATCGGAACTCGTGATCAGCAAATCAAAAAATACAACCCCTACAAATGCTCCTCACCACAGTACCTGACCCCAACGGAGAATCCACTACCAATCTCCTATCCAAATCCGAAATCTCTAACCCCAATGCCTCAACGAACGAGGTAGAAATAAACGAATGTGTGGCACCGGTATCAAATAAAACACGAGCCCAAGAACTGAAAAGTAAAACTCTACCTCCAATGAAATCACGATCTGGTGCTGGCTCGGGTGCAACTGCATAAACTCCAGCTCTCTGGCCCTGCCTCTGCTGCTGCTGTTGTCTCACTGGTGGTGCTGGAGTTCTTGCCCCTCTACCTGCTGGAGCTCTAGGTGCTGGTGCTGCAAGTGCTGGGGCTCCCTGTCCTCTGCCTGATGGTGCTGTACGACTCCTCGGGCAATACCTCTGGACATGTCCTGGTAGTCCACAAGAGAAACACAAAGGGCTATCCGCCTTAGGACAGTCCGATATCCTGTGTCCAGTATGACCACACGCATAGCAATACAATCCTGATATGGACCCATGTCCCTGTCGTGGACCCTGATGTCCCTGCTGCGGACCCTGCTGTCCCTGTCTCTGAGAACTCTGCTGCTGACTCGGACGGTCCTGTCTCCTGTCCTGGAATCTCTGCCCCTGATCCTGTCTGGGTCTGTCTCTGACCCTCAGTCCTCTGTCTACTACTGCTCCCTGAGGCAGAAGAAGTATCTCCGTACTTCCTCTTATGAAGCTCCCAATAATCATGTGAATCAACCATGCTCCTCTCTATATCAAGTGCCCTATCAATGCACTCCCGGTAAGTACGAACCATCAACCCTGCTAAACACTCTGAAATGCGTGGTTTCAGCCCGCGCTGAAATCTCAGTATCTTCTTCTCCTCAATGGTAATGTACTCCTCTCCATATCGACCAAGCTCCTCAAACCATGCCTGATACCGTGACACTGTCATATCTCTACTCTGAATCAGCTCCAGAAACTCCTTGGCCTTCGCAACGCGAATGGCCTGAGGAACATATTGTGCAAGAAACAGAGTCTCAAACTCCGTCCAAGGCATCTCCATACTATTCCTACCAATAGTCATACTCTCCCACCAGACATAAGCATCATCCTCCAAAAATGCTGAAGCCAACAAAGCTCTCTTCTCAACCCCGCCCACGTCCGCGGTAGCAGGCCCACCCCGAACACGTGTGTTACGTGTGTCTACTATAACCGAAACATAAACGTACCACTACATAAATCAAATACCCCAAAGCGTAAAAGAAAAAATAACTCACCAGATCAGCCGGGAAGCGCGTGATGTGTAGCTGGGAAAAAAAAACAAAAGAAACCGAATAACCACTCCAAAAACTAACTAACCAGCTCCGATACCAAACTGTCACGCCCCTCTCCCAGATAGGTGCAGATGAGCACCCATGAATCCCAGAGACGTGACCGGCAGGGAACTCCTCCGTTCCTCGAACCGGATTTAAACCCAATATCTACCCAAACATTACATAAATAGTGTCACATGTATATATAAATGTCATAATACAAACCAGTGTCTACAGCGGAAAATCCAAAACATCAAAGATACGAAACACAGATACTACAGACAGACAAATCATCCCCACACCAGCTACATCACGCCTCACGCATCCCTGCGCTGATCATCCACTCCGGCTATCTCACCTGAAAACATGTGAATGAAAGGAGTGAGCTACAAAGCTCAGTAGGGATATGGAGAAATATCGATCATCAGAATAAACGGAAAGTAGAACTCAAGATGTATGTGAGATGAACATGAAACTCAAATAGTGATACACTCCCGTACCACCGAACACCAGTAAATCAGAGATAAAGTAAGAAAGTCTGTAGATATAGAATACATACAGAGAAACCATAAGTGATACACAACACATCTCATCAAAATCAGTCAATCCGTAGGGTAGATACCGAGTAGGCTCCACCACTACCATCCTCAAGTACAACTCTCAAATCAGTACTCAATCATAATCCAACTCAAATCCATATCAACTCAAATCCGTATCAACACAAATCCGTATCAACTCATATCCACATAACAACATAAAACCCTCCCCTGAACCCACCCTGATCCCCGCAAGGTGTCTCCCAGTCCAGGTACTCCCCAGATTGGATGAGGATCGAGCCTACATCAGGTACTCGATAGCATCGCCTATATCGAAGAGCGTCACCTAGGATGTACCTCACCTCAATCCGGTCTCCAGGTACATACCCGATCGAAACCATCGATAAATCATCCAGTAAGCTGGGTCGCCCGATGTGGGTCCCAGGCTCTACAAATCAACCCTCCATAATCTCACAAATCATAAAAGATCATCATAATGAAGTCCTATCCGGACTCTCGAGGAAAAAAACCAAACATCAGGAGGTGGGAATCACCAATGGATGTGGGCCCCACAGGAGGATAAGTGGGCCCCACAAGAGGATAGGTGGGCCCCATAAGGATAGTGGCCCCACAGGAGGATAAGTGGGTTCCACCAGAATAGTGGGCCCCGCAAGAGACACGATGCACAAAAACACTGCTAGTCGTACATGTACCTCCAAACAAACCACATATAATCATAACATATTGCAATTGCGGAAATAAATCAGATAAGAGTATAAACAGAGAAATTCCCAACCTCCGGGAATTTCACACCAATAGACAAATAGGAGTCCGTCGAATACGGAACCCCTGGAACCCCAAATAAGAACTAGGGCAGAATCCCTACCTGAAATGTCGACTACGCTAATCCGTAGTACGTCCGAAATCCTCAAATCAACCTGCTGCATCGAAATACGGATACAAATAGTCAACTTGGGTCAAAAAGTCAAACCCGGGTCAAAGTCAACACGGGTCAAATAGTCCACGGTCAAACCGGGTCAACCCAATCAAAACGGGTCAAACCCGAGTCAACGGGTCAACTCGGTCAAACCCGAGTCAACTCGTCGGAGCTGAGTCAACTCGGCTGGACGGTCGCCGGAATCCACTTTTCCGGCGAATTTTTCGATCACTCCTACATCAAAATAAAGCCTACAACAACAGAAATCTAATGGTACCTGTCTCGTTCCAAAATTCTTACTGAATCAACCGGGATCGAGCTTTGAAATCTTGAAAAACCGAAACTTCGCCGCCTGATTCCGCCGTCTACGGTGGTCCGATGACGACGATTCTAGTTGGGTTTTGTTTCTCTCTCCACGAGCTTCGATTTGACACCTTACTTGCTCCGATCGGACCACAAACGAACAATCTCTTCTCTCTCTCTCTCTCCCCCCCTCTCTCTCTCTCGGCCAAACTCTGCCAAACCAGAGAAATCTGGTTTAAACCAGATTTCTGGTGAAAAGACATTTGTGCCCCTTTGTTTCACCCCTAATTACACAATCTTCCAAAATTCATAACAACTCCAATTCAACTCCGATTTCGGTGATTCTTGCGCCTATATTTTTCTAATAATATGTAGTATTTATTAAAAATATAAAAATTGAAATTTATTATATATTTTTTAAAATTTGGGTTTGGGATATTACAGAAAGTGCTCAATTCTCTCGATAGAGGAGCTTTTATTGGTTCTGCCCATTTGAGATCGAAAATCGTTCTTTTTGACAACGAAACGTATACTAGAAAATTTGAACATAAATCAACAATAAAGAGTGCACAGTTATCAACTTTGATGGTTCAGAATTTCTCAATTCTCACGATAGAAATGTATTTAGCGGTTTTGTCCATTTGAGAATGAAAAATTGTCTCTTTTAGCAATGAAACAATCTATCGAGCCTTGAGTAAAAAAGTTTGACATATTATAATAATAATAAGTGTACACTGGCCAAGTTTGAAGGTTCGGAATTGCTCACCTCTCTTCACGGAGGAGCTTTTAACGGTTTTATCCATTTGAGATCGAAAATTGATCTTTTTGACAACGAAATAATCAACGAAGTGTTTACTTGAAAATTTTGATGTAAAAGAACAATAAAAAAACGTACATCTATCAACATTGATGATTCGGAATTGCTCAACTCTCTCCATGGAGGGGCTTTTAGTAGTTTTATCCATTTGAGATAGAAAGTTGGACTTTTGGCATCGAAACAATCTAATGAGCTTTTAGTCATAAAATTTGACATAAAAAACAATAAATAGTGTTCACCTACCAACTTTGATGGTTCGAAGTTGCTCAACTTTTTCGATAGAGGTGGTTTTTAACGGTAGTGTCTAATTGAAAACAAAGTTGTTCTCTTGACAAGGGAACAATCTACAAAACGAATACAAGGGAATTTGGATATAAAGCAACAATAAAAAGTGCACACCTATCAAATTGTCTGGTTCAGAATTACTCAATTCTCTCCATGTAGGAGCTTTTAACGGTTTTGTCCATTTCGGAACGAAAGTACGTTTTTTGGCAACGAAACACTCTACATAGTCTATAGTCGTAAAATTTGACATAAAATAATGATAAAAGCATACACCGACCAACTTTGATGGTTCAAAATTGCTCAATCCTCTCGATAGAGGAGCTTTTATTAGTTTTGTCCATTTGAGACCGAATGTTGGTCTTTTTAACAACGAAACAATCTACGAAGCATATACTAATAAACTTGGACATAAAGCAACAATAAAAAGTGGACAGCTATCTACTTTGATGGTTAAGAATTTCTCAACTCTATCCATGGAGTGGCTTTTAACGGTTTTGTCCAATTGAGATAGAAAGTTGGTCTTTTGGCATCGAAACAATCTAAGGAGCCTATACTAGTAAAATTTGACATAAAAATAAATAAATAGTGTACACAGACCAACTTTGATGGTTCGAAGTTGCTCAACTCGCTCCTTCGAGGATCTTTTAATGGTTTTGTCCTTTTGAGATCGAAAATTGGTATTTATGACAACGAAACAATCTACGAAGCGTATACAAGTAAATTTTGACATAAAGTAACAATAGAAAGTGTACACCTATCAACTTTGATTGTTCGGAATTGCTCAACTCTCTCCATGGAGGAGCTTTCAGCGGTTTTGTCCATTTGAGATAAAAAGTTGGTCTTTTGGCATCAAAACAATTTGACGATACTGGTAAATTTGGACATAAAGCAACAATAAAAAGTGGATACATATCTACTTTGACGGTTAGGAATTGCTCAACTCTCTCCATTGTGTGGCTTTTAACGGTTTTGTCCATTTGAGATAGAAAGTTGGTCTTTTGGCATCGAAACAATCTAAAGACCCTATACTAGTAAAATTATACATAAAAAAACAATAAATGGTGTACACCGACCAACTTTGATGGTTCGAAGTTGCTCAACTCGCTCCTTGGAGAAGCGTCAAATGGTTTTGACCATTTGAGATCGAAAATTGATCTTTTAGACAAATAAACAATCTACAAAGCGTATACTTGTAAATTTTGATTGTTCGGAATTGCTCAACTCTCTCCATTGAGGGGCTTTTAGCGGTTTTGTCCATTTGAGATAGAAAGTTAGTCTTTCGGCATCGAAACAATGTAAGGAACTTATATTCATAAAATTTGACATAAAATAACATTAAAAAGTGTACACCAACCAACTTTGATGATTCGAAATTGCTCAATCCTCTCGTTGGAGGAGCTTTTATCGGTTTTGTCCATTTGAGATTGAATGTTGGTCTTTTTGACAACGAAACAATCTAAAAGCGTATACTGGTAAATTTAGACATAAAGCAACAATAAAAAGTGCACACCTATCAACTTTGACGGTTCAGAATTTCTCAACCCTTTCCATGGAGGGGCTTTTAGCGGTTTTGTCCATTTGAGATAGAAAGTTGGTCTTTTGGCATCGAAACAATCCAAGGAGCCTATAGTAGTAAAATTTGACATAAAAGAACAATAAATAGTGTACACCAATCAACTTTGTTGGTTCGAAGTTGCTCAACTCTGTCAATAGACGTGGCTTTTAACGATATTGTCCAATTGTCAACGAAAGTTGTTCTCTTGATAAGGGTGTTTCTATGAAGCGAATACAAGTGAATTTGGACATAAAGAAACAATAAAAAGTGCTCACCTATCAAATTTGCTGGTTCAGAATTACTCAATTCTCTCCATGGAGGAGCTTTTAACAGTTTTGTCCATTTCGGAATGAAAGTTCGTCTTTTGGAAATGAAACACTCTACGAAGTCTATAATCGTAAAATTTGAGATAAAATAGCGATAAAAGTGTACACCGACCAACTTTGATTGTCCATTTGAGATCGAATGCTGGTCTTTTTGACAACAAAACAATCTAAGAAGCATATACTAGTAAATTTGGACATAAACCAACAATAAAGAGTGCACACTTATCAATTTTGACAATTCGAAAGTGCTCAATTCTCCCGATAGAGGTGCATTTAGCGATTTTGTCCATTTGGGAATGAAAAATTGCATTTTGGCAACGAAACAATCTACGGAGCCTAGTGTCAAAAAATTTGACATAAAATAACAATAAAGCGTGTACACCAGCCAAGTTTGAAGGTTAAAAATTTCCAAACTCTCTCCATGGAGGAGCTTTTAACGGTTTTGTCCACTTGAGATAGAAAGTTGGTCTTTCGACATTGAAAATTGCTAAGGGGCTTATATTAATAAAATTTAACATTAAATAACATTAAAAAGTATACAATGACCAACTTTGATGGTTTGGAATTGCTCAACTCTCTTCATGGAGGAGCTTTCAACGGTTTTGTCCATTTGAGATCGAAAATTAGTCTTTTTGCCAACGAAACAATCTACGAAGCGTATACTAGTAAATTTTGATGTAAAGCAACAAGAAAAAGTGTACACCTGATACTTTGATGATTCGGAATTGCTCAACTCTTTCCACGGAGGGGCTTTTAGCGGTTTTGTCCATTTGAGATAGAAAGTCTGTTTTTTGGCATTGATACAATCTAAGTAGCCTCTACTTGTAAAAATTGAGATAAAATAACAATAAAAAGTGTACACGGGCCAAGTTTGAAGTTTCGGAATTACTCAACTCTCTCCATGAAGGAGCTTTTAACGGTTTTGTCCATTTGAGATCGAAAATTGGTCTTTTGACAACGAAACAATGTACGTAGCATATACTAGTAAATTTTGATGTAAATCAACAATAAAAATTGTACACCTATCAACTTTGATTGTTCGGAATTGCCCAACTCTCTCCATTAGGGGGCTTTTAGCGGTTTTGTCCATTTTTGATAGAAAGTTTGTATTTTGGCATTGAAACAATCTAAGGAGCTTATAGTCATAAAATTTGGCATAAAGTAACAGTAAAAAGTGTACACCGACCAACTTTGATGGTTCAGAATCGCTCAACTCTCTCCACGGATAGCTTTTAACGGTTTTGTCCATTTGAGATCGAAAATTAGTCTTTTTGCCAACGAAACAATCTACGAAGAGTATACCAGTAAATTTTGATATAAAGCAACAAGAAAAAGTGAACACCTATCAACTTTGATGGTTCAAAATTTCTCAACTCTCTCCATGGAGGGGTTTTTAGTGATTTTGTCCATTTGAGATAGAAAGTCAGTCTTTTGGCATCGAAACAATCTAAGAAGCCTATACTATTAAACTTTGACATAAAAGAACAATAAATAGTATACACCAACCAACTTTGATGGTTTGAAGTTGCTCAACTCTCTCGATGGAGGTGGGTTTTAACGGTATTGTCCAATTGAGAACGAAAGTTGTTCTTTTGACAAGGGAACAATCTACGATGCGAATACAAGTGAATTTGGACATAAAGCAACAATAAAAAGTGCACACGTATCAAATTTGATGGTTCGAAATTGCTCAACTCTCTCCAAAATAAAAGGCATCTTAAAGCACTTACCTTTATGGCAAATACTTGCATCCGATATTTTATACCGAATATTTAATTGGGCTCCATCAGCTGTACTAAGCTGTTCAGTAGTCTTTGTCCAGTACTTAGAAGGAATCAATCCTTCATTTATGCAATTTTGATATGCTCCTGAGTCAATTAAAGCAGTGACAGATGACACAATATACTCAGCGGAATCGGGGTTGGTCGGAGTTGGACGATCGTCGATGTTTTCACAATATCGATCGGGGCAAGTGACAAGTATTTTATTGTAGATGAGAAATGTGGACATAGAATTTCAGAAAAACACTTATTATTGATTTCCCACTCTACCTTACAAATGAAACTTCGAGCCATTATATAGGCCGAAGAGAATCTAAGAAATAATTACAAAAGCTAATGACTAGACATAAAGTAAAGTTTACATAATTGTGTCGGGCAATAATTCATATGCCGACGAAATACTTTGATAAAGCAAAAGTTGAAACTGACTAAAGCAAAATAATAATGCCTTATCAGATGTCGTGTAGCAAGAAAGAGATAAGACCGAATCTCTTTTAGAGATCGTATGGGTCCTGTGATTCTTCATATGGGTCCTTGGAGTGATGTGACACAATCTCGATTGGGTCATCATCGTCTTATTCTTCTTCAGAGAGGACCGCCATGAATTGTTTATTTAGTTCTTCTTTAGGAATTGATGAAATAAGATCTTTGAGAAGTTCCCTGGCATTAGGGGTCTTAGGAGCTGGTGGAGTAACAGGTTCTGGATCAAGGTTTACTAATCCTTGTTTAGCAAACATTGATTCTTTAGAGAAAAATTCAAATTTATTCCACCATTTTATCATAACTCTTCGTCCCAGATAAAGGATGTGAGCATGACTTTCTCCAAGTTTTTCTTTAGACTGTCCTCGAATCTGATAGTCCCATCTTAGAATCCATGGAACTTTGTAGAGAGTAGTGAACAACAGTCTAGCATTTTGTTGTTTAGGATTAAGTTTAACAAAATCTTCATATGTTTGCCTTACAGATAAAGGCAAGATGAAGGGATATAATCCCCAAGTAACAAACCATGACAGGAACCACTGTGGTATGTTCTGTTTAGGGTTCTCTAGCTGGAACTGAATCCACCAGCTAAACTTTTGTTGTCTGTTGTCATAAAGAAGAGATCCTTCCCAAGCATTAATATAATCAAAGTAATTAAACAACTTGGGTCCATAAACATTTTTTAGTTCTTTAAAATGAAAGAAATCAGTTCCCCATTCTTTAGGAGTAATAATTCTTTTAATAGTGAGCTTTGAATAAGCCACTTCTTCTCCTCTGTTGTATGGAGAAAAATAGGCGGAACCAGTCTCGCCTAAAACAGATTGATAATAAGAAAATGTTTTTGGATAAGAAGAAGGATCAGAATAATCCTTGCAATAGAATTTTGCAGCTTCTCTAGCTGATAAGCTAAAGTATTTTTTCTCAATTGGAACTAGAGGGATCCAAGTGGTTTCGATATAGGGATAAGTATAATCCCCAGCATATTCTTTTACAGCACGCTCATAAGCGTCATTACGAAGTTTTTCTCTTTCTATTGATGGAGTAGAAGAGGAGGAGGCATATGATACATAATAATCATACTTACCAGAAGGCTGACCTAGAAGGCCGACAGATGAATCACCTTCTTCATATCTTTTTCTGAGGTTCGCCTGAGAATTAGGCGTTTCTGGTTTCTTTTTCTTGTTTCTGTTATCCATGACCCTGCAAGAATTCTCGAGTTAAGAAATTAGGAAGAGAGTTAGTGCTTCCTTTTATAAACTCGATGTCAAAGTCAAAAGCAGATAAGATTCCTTGCCACCTAGCAAAGATTTGCTTTGAGGCAATATTTTTGACGTCTTTTAATAAAACGTCTTTTGCTGCTTTACAGTCAATTCTTAAAATAAACTTTTGATTTAATAAATCAGACTCAAACTTGGTAATGCATAACACCACAGATAAAATTTCTTTTTTAATTGTAGAATAATTTAATCTAGCTCCTTTCCATAAGCCAGATGTGAATCGCACTAACTGTTCTTTATCATTAATCCTTTGTTTAAGGATTCCACCATAGCCTTGTTCTGAAGCATCTGTTTCAACAATTTTCAAGGCTTCAGGATTGGCTAGAGATAAACAAGGAAGCTCTTTAGCTTTCTGTTTAATCTTTCTAACAGCTGATGTATGAACATCAGACCAATTAGGAGGATTGGCTTTAAGCCTATCAAAAAGAGGTTTAGCATCTTGTGCTAAATTCTTATAGAAGTCTGCCAGATAATTAAGACTTCCAAGAAATCTTTGCAACTGAGTTTTTTCTTTAATTTCATCTGGAAAATAAGATGAAAATTGTATCGCTCGATCAATAGGCACAATTGATCCATTCTCAATATTATGGCCTAAGAACCGAACCTTTGTCTGGAATATCTTCACTTTCTTTTGAGATATCACCAAACCTGTATTCTCAACAATCTTGATTAAGATATTAAGATGTTTGAAATGTTGATCTAATGTATTGGAGTAAACCAACACATCGTCAATGTAAACAATTGTAAAGCTTGTATAAGCTTTGAAGATATCATTCATAATCTTCTGATATTCTGAAGGCGCATTGTTAAGTCCAAAAGGCATTACATTCCATTCATAGTGTCCAAATGGAACTATAAATGCTGTTTTGTACTTATCTTCTTCAGCGATCTTGATCTGCCAATAACCAGATTTCATATCGAATTTTGAAAATATATTGGCTTCATAAAGCCTTCCCAATAAATCTTTTTTATTAGGGATTGGATATCTAATCCATCTCAAAACCTTATTTAAAGGTTTATAATTAATAACCAACCGTGGAACTCCACGTTCAAGTTCTGCCGCATTTTCCACATAAAATGCTGGGCAACTCCATTGGCTTTTACTAGGCCTAATAAGACCTTTATCCAATAAAGTTTGGATTTTTTTTTTACAAATTTCCATATGTTTGGGTCCCATAGAAATGGGTCTTGCTCTGGTATTGATCTGACTTTCATTAAAGTCAGGTTCATATGGTAAACTAACCACATGTTTTTTCCTGTTCCAAAAAGCATTAGGCAATTCTGCACAAACAGTTCTTTCAATTCTATCCTGAATGTCCTGGATCCTTTTAGATATTAAAGGATCTGTCAATTTTATTTTAATCTGTTCATGGATTACTTCTTTTTGAATTGAGTTTAAAAACTTTTCTTTATTTTTAATCTGTCTTCTCAATTCATCTATAAAAATAATTCAGGAGGTTTCAATAATTCAAAACTAATAAGTTCTCCGTTAAGATCAGTCACTATCTCTTTATGGTCAATTCTCTGAATAGGGTAAAGCATATGCAAAAAAGGATTCCCTAGAATGACCTGATTAGATAAGCCTTTAACCAAAATAAAAGGCATCTTAAAGCACTTACCTTTATGGCAAATACTTGCATCCGATATTTTATACCGAATATTTAATTGGGCTCCATCAGCTGTACTAAGTTGTTCAGTAGTCTTTGTCCAGTACTTAGAAGGAATCAATCCTTCATTTATGCAATTTTGATCTGCTCCTGAGTCAATTAAAGCAGTGACAGATGACACAATATACTCATTATTAATGACAAGTGAGATTCGAGTGTACCATTGATGAGTTGTCACTTTATCGATTAGATTTAAAGTAGGTTCTGCTTGTCCTTCAAATTGAGGAATCAAAGAATCAATTGCTTTCTTTTCAGAACTTTTGTCATCATCAATCTTTTCTTTACCTTGATCAGGTTGTCCACTACTACTTTCCCCCCGGGAAAAAGAAGATTGATTTTCAAGCAGAGTGACACGAGTACCAAGAGCTTTGAGCTCAGTGTTAAGTTGATTAACTTCACATTTCAAATCAGAAACAGAGTTAAGAGTAATAGAAGGAGCTGGTTTAGATTTAAACCGATCATAAACATTTTTTAAATCATTAACATGAGACTGTTTAGATAAAGTCTGCTGTAGAGGAGTATAAGAAATAGGAGTGTCTAATTGTCCTTGCATATAATGGAGAATAGCATCAGCACGTGCAGCAGGATCAGTGATAGAATCAATAAATTCAAGAATGGAACTTTCAGTAGAAGAAATAACTAATAAACCATTATTTTTCAACAAAGATTTATAGTTATCACATTCACAATCAGTCTTATCATTAGCAGTAGAATATCCACTAGCAGAATCATCAGATTCAAAGAATAAATCATGAAATTGCTGTTTAGCTTCATCATTAATAGCTAAGCGATTAATAGCATTTTTAAGTTCAGCTATTTCCAGAGAGTTGGCTTTTCGTTGAGTACAACGATTAGCATAATGGCCTTGCTTTCCACAATTAAAAGCAAACAATTTTAGTGCGTGGTCTAGTTGATTGTGACTTACTACCAGATGGTGCAGTTTTAGTCAGATTAGACCTTTTTGACGTGGAATGTCTTTAGGATAAGACCTAGGAGATGATCTAGAATAAGATCGTCGAGAAGTTTTATAAGATTTATCATATTAATAATTCTTTCGAAACTTCTTCCTAGAAGATTTATAAGCCTTATGAGACTTATGAGATTTATTAGGTAAACCCATTTGCTGACAAAAGTCACCAAGAATGGACTTTCCTAATCTTCGCTCTTTAGCGATCTGATCTTGCATTTTAAGATCAGTACAAAGAGAGACACCTTCTGCAACTGTTTCTATAGAGAGTTCACCATAGGTATAATGGTTAAAATCAAGAATACCGTCCGTAAGATTTTTTAATCTAGTACGAACCTTTTCAGCAAAGAAAGGAGGAAGACCTGCAATAAACTTTTCTTTCCAAAAAGCATTATTACAGTCAGGTCGTTCAAAGACTCTAGCAAAGAATACGTCTTTGTACCATCTATAGTGAGAGAGTTTAGGACAGCGTATATTCATAAGCTGTTCCTGAGACTTATCCATAAAGGATTGCCTGTGACCCAAGAAATGATGCACAAAAGTATAAATTAAAGTATTGGTACAGTCAGAAGTCTGAGTATTCTTTTCAGTTTTTACTGAAGTCCAAATTTGAGATTTTGCTGCCATAGTGAGATAATTATCCCACCACATTTTAAGCATACCAGAGAAGCCAGCTGTTATGGCCTTGGCAATATTCTGATCTGTATTGCCCTTTTGTTTAGAAGCTGTAGCATACATCATCATATGCTGCAGTACTTTTTCAACTTGTCGTTCAGTCATTGCGTCAATATTCCATTCAATGATGGAATCGCCTGAATAAGTGACTTGGTCAAATAAGTCATCTTCTTCCATTTGAAGATCTATAGGTGTAGGTCTAGGATAACCATACCTAGTCGGTAATTTGGAATATTTAATCTTATTAACCTTTAAAGGCTGTTGTTCTGATAAGAACATTTGATGAGTTCGATCTAGGGAATCTGAGCTATCTTCAGAAGAAGAACTTGGTTCACTAGAACTATCGTTAGCTTCAGCTTGGGTTAAAACTGAGACTGACTTCTTACCTTTCACATCAGAGATTTTCTGAAAGAGTTCAGCCATAAACTCAGCAGAAGGAGAACTAGACATTTAAAAAAAAAAAGTCCTTTTCTACAAAGGGTTGGAATCTAGGAATATCTGGTAAAGTCCTTGTAACAGATGGTTGGCCTTTCACAAAAGTAGAGAGTTGAAGTGGTTTTTCAGCTAAAGGCACACTAGGAGGAAGAGAAGATTGAGGTTGCGATTGTGACGTACTTTCACTAAGATGAGTGGAGATGTCAGTTAGTTGTTCACCAATTGTCTGTAAATATAAATTGGTATAATTAACTTGTTGAACAACATTTTCAATTGTTCCTTCCTTTTTATAAGGAGCAGCAGCAACTTCCTCAGTATCTATACGATGAATAAGATTACTTTCAGGAGGATGAATACTTTGAACAGTTTTTCCTGATTTAAGGAGAAGTGTTCGGCGATTTGACTCTAGAGTTAAGAGTACTTGAGGAGATGTAAAATCTGGAATATAATAACCCAGCTTTTTACCTATGTCAAAAGCATACTCAAAGAAAGTTTTTGTACCACCTAATCTTTGATTAAAGCAAAACCCATTAATAATGGATTTCTTTTGGTGATCATTAAAGACAAGGTCGAACCAGAAATACTTAGAGTAGAAAATATCTTTTTCAGTTGAAGTGATAGTCATAACACTTTTATCCTCATCATATCCCATTTCAGACGGAGTAGGAGAATTATGAGCATGAGATGATTCAGGATAATCAACGTTATATTCTGGATGACTTACTTGTTCAAGAGTTCTAGACACCTTGTGAATAAAACTATCCTGTGGAGGCAAAGAAGATGTAGAGTGTCTTGAAGAAACATAAGACTGAGACCTTCCTATTCTCACAGACCTATCTTTAGAAAATCGGATAACAACTTCTCCATCAGGTTGTTCAATAACATCCTGGAGTTGTCTGACGGGCTGTGACTTAGGAGGAATAGCTTTTTCTGACACCCAATCTTCAGGTAGCTTAACCTGATCCCACCTAATAGTTTTAGGCACTACTATGTTTGATTTAGCCAAATTAGTGATTAACAAAGTAGTTGATTGAGAATCAGATAAGCGACTTTCAGGAATATCCCTCATATTAGGGATGACAGTGTTCATAACCTTATAGAAGACTATACACCAATATCACATTCTTAGAGGTATCCATCATTTCAAATCCAGCAGTCTTAATGTCTAAAGACAAAGAGTGCATGAGGGTTGGATCATCTAAAGCCAAAGTGAAATTGGGAAAACAAGTGAAATGCACTGGTCCATCACATAAGGTTGATTCAATAATTCCTAATAAAGAATCATGAAATTTATTATGTCTCTTATCCCGAAGACACATAACAACGGATGTATTTAATCCTAATCGAGTGGCTGGTTTTAAACCTACCTGGACAAGTCCTAGATGCAGAAATTTATACTTCTGTTGATGTTCCTTGATTAAGGATTCAGACAATAGCTGATAAGCTTCATACCCCGAAGCAAGCGGGATTGCTTGTTCAACTGTTTTAATTACATAATCAGACCCAAGGGAAAAACTACCACTAGACTTATACACTTGACTCGTAGAGTACTTAGGTAACTTCCAGTTCTGCAAACGTTTATTAAAATTCTCATTAACAACTATTTCCCTGTTTTTGTGAGTACCTGACTCTTTTCTACCAAAGTACCTGACTAGATTCATTCTGATATAGGTTGGCAGTCAACGACTTGCTCGACAAGAGGGGTCTAAAAGGCCTACCTGGCGACGTTACTCGTAGTGATGCGCGACGAAGCTTCCCTATAGCAAAACTTACCTAGAAAGAGACTTGAGAGAAGAAAGGCTTGTAACTCATTTTTTTTTCAATTTAACAACGCGAAAGTAAAGCTAACTGAGACTCTAAATGATTCCACTGCAAGTAAAGACTATCTAAAGAACTTTGCAAATCACGACGCTCTATGATATATCTACCAACAGTTTCCCATGTACCTCTTGGGATAAACACAACATCTAATACTTCTATACGATGTTATATTTCACAGATACGACGAAAAACTATGGTAATTTGACTCTTAAGATTACTAGTATAAGGACAAACCATAACTTATACTCTAGATAAGAGTTCTATTTGTCGCATGAGATCTGTTCTAGCACTTTTAAGTGACGTAACCAGATTAGTGAGTTGCTCAAATAAGCCTAAGAGTATCCAAAAAGTAGGATGATCAGGAGGAGTTCTCTGACCTAGATTATCAACACGGACTAATAAGTCGTCAAAATCTGCAATATGTCGATCCAATTCACGTTTTCGCTGTCTTAAAGTGATTAACAGAGGATTAGGCATTACGAAGACGTTGAATTTCTTCAAAGATATTTTGCCATTGTTGATTTAGATTATCTAAATTATCGTCTATGAAATTATAGAGAGACCACAGAAACTCGTCTATAGGTGACCCTCTAGGATATTCAGCACGCAAATGATCAACTTGAGTTATTAAGTTGTTGCAGAAATTGATTTGTACGTTTAAAGCACGCAATTCTAGTTGCAATTCAGTTATCGTAGAATGAGCAGGCATATCAACAACCTAAAGCACGAATACAAAAATACCTATCTCTAAGATACACACTACCAGATCTTAACACATCAGTGGCACACGGATCAGAGTTTAAGTATTCATTTACACCTTTAAAATATTGTAACATAATATTATCTACTATCCCTTCCGGGAACACAGAAGCGAGACAACGACTAGAAGTAGCAAACAAATATTGTAAATAGGGAAGATTGAACAAAGGTAATCAATTAACAAACGTACAAGGATGAGAAGGTAAAGGAACGGTAATAGCTAGTACCTCACGGAGGCGTTTGATCAAGGCTACACGTTTTTGACATTTAGAGCAAGAGAATATGTGTCTTTAAAGCTAAACAAATATTGTTCTATGAGTTTAGAAAGTGAATCAATCAAAGGAGTCAAACCATGTATATTAGGAAGGAAGCTTAGAATTTGAATCAAATATATTCCAGGAAATTTTGGCCATAAAGAAGAGATTATGATTTTGATTCATTTTTGAAAATTGATTTAAGATAGATATGGAAATGAATCAAAGGCTTTGAATAGGTGAGAATATGGAAAGAGGATTTTGTCCATAATGAAAGGATTATGTTTTGATTCACCTCATATCAAACTTGTTTCCATATGTGACGTCTTGATCTTCCATTAATGAACTCCCTTCATTGGATACTTCTTCAATTGTAAACTTGAGTTTGATCCTCTTCATCTACTGCTTTGTATTTCCATATTTGGATTGCTCTCCCATCTTCTCATTTTGGTTCCATCGTTTTGAACTTCTTGATGGAGATCTCATATGCCAATGTCACCATGTCCATGTCATCTTGCCACATCATTATGTTCTTGATTGAAAGTTTCCATAAATAACACTTTCCATAAATAGAAGTGGCTGCACATAATTAAACTCAAAGAATGCTTTGTAAGCCTTATTAGGCTTCATGCTTGTTAGTCCATATTATTTTCATAATCACATTATTCAAATATATGTAATAAATCAAAGATCAATAAACATATATTTTGAAACATTCAAACCATGAATTCAACATTCTCCCCCTTTTGATGATTTCAAAATAACCTATGTAACTTTGATTTATTTCATCAAGTTACTCCCCCTTACATCAAGCTTCACTCAACATTCATTGCTCCCCCTTAATCTATGCATTTAGTTCACAGTTGCATACATTTTCTCCCCCTTTATTTTAGAAATGCATCTTAAAGACAAAATTAACACTTAAAAACACATAGAAACATTGAGTAAATCAAGGAGTAAGGCGCATACCAAGATTTCCTCTTAGAAATTCAAAACGATCTTGATTGAGAGGTTTAGTGAGAATATCAGCTAATTGATTCATTGTATTCACATACTCAACTTTAATTGTGCCTTTGTTCACATGATCCCTAATAAAATGATGTCTAATATCTATATGCTTAGCCTTAGAATGATGTACGGGATTTTTAGAAAGACTAATAGCACTTGTATTATCACAATAAATAGGAATATCAGTCAAGATTAAACCAAAATCATATAATTGTTGTCTAATCCATAGGAGTTGTGCACAACAACTTCTAATGGCCATATATTCGGCTTCGGTGGTAGATAGGGCAACACTAGCTTGTTTCTTAGAAAACCAAGAAATAAGCATACTTCCTAAAAATTGGCAAGTACCCGAAGTACTCTTCCTATCTACCCTACATCCGGCATAGTCGGCATCACTATATGCAAGTAAATCAAATACTGAATTTTTGTCATACCATATGCCAAGAGTAGATGTATGTTTAAGGTACCTAAAGATTCTCTTAACCGCAAGAAAATGAGAATGCATAGGTTGACTTTGAAATCTAGCACACATGCACACACTAAACATTATATCCGGTCTACTAGATGTCAAATATAAAAGAGAACCAATCATGGATCTATACATTTTAGAATCATAAGGTTGTCCATTTTCATCTTTGTCAAGCTTAGTAGAGACACACATAGGAGTAGGAGAAGGGTTCAGATTTTCAAAACCAAACTTTTTAAACATATCATGAATATATTTGGTTTGACCAATATGTATGCCTTCCCTAGATTGTTTAACTTGCAACCCTAAAAAGAAGGTAAGCTCTCCCATCATGGACATTTCAAATTCACTTTGCATGTAAGATTCAAACTCTTTACACATAGCATCATTGGTAGCACCAAAAATAATGTCATCAACATATATTTGCTCAATAAGCATATCATGACTCTTTTCTTTTAAAAATAGTGTGCTATCAATTCTTCCTCTTTTAAAACCATTTTGAATCAAGAATGTTGAAAGTCTATCATACCATGCCCTAGGTGCTTGTTTCAAACCATATAAAGCTTTTGACAATTTATAAACATGGTTTGGAAATTTAGGATCTTCAAATCGGGGTGGTTGCTTTACATGCACATTTTCATTAATAAAACCATTCAAAAAGGCACTTTTGACATCCATTTGATAAAGTTTAAACCCCTTGAAACATACAAATGCCATAAGCAACCTAATAGCTTCTAACCGAGCTACTGGTGCAAAGGTCTCTTCATAATCAATTCCTTCTTCTTGATTATAACCTTGTGCAACCAACCTAGCCTTGTTTCTAACAACTTCACCATTTTCATTCATTTTATTCTTAAACACCCATTTAGTTCCAATTATGGTTTGGTCTTTAGGTCTTGGAACTAAATGCCAAACTTCATTCCTAGTGAGTTGGTTCAATTCATCTTGCATGGCAACAATCCAATTATCATCAAGTAAAGCATCATCAACATTTCTAGGTTCAACTTGAGAAATGAAAACATATACATTATCCAAAATATTCACATCAACAAACAAAGCACCATTCATCAAATTGGCAGCAATGTTATCATTCAAATCACTTATCACATTAGCATGCATATCATCATTGGAAGATAAATGTGATCTACGAGTTCTTACCCCTTGGTGCAAATCACCTATTATGAGATCTTTGGGATGCTTGTGCTTGTCCTTTACTTGTAACCATGATGTAGGAGAGTCCCCGCCTGCATCAAAAAACGCAGAAAATATACAATCCATCACACTAGCAACCTAGCTAGGCCTCAATCACATGCAATCCTGATCCTAGGGGCCTCAGGCCATCCACTACCAGCATGCACAAACTGATAGTAATAATCAAATCATCAGATTCATAATATCATATAACCACACAATCAACTCAGCATACATCATGCATACACCCTCTAGTGCCAAATGGTTATAAGAATATCATGAATAAACATCAACACATCATATACAAAATACGTGCTTAGAGTATCTCTCTAGCACCCACATCCTACCCAAGGCCATCCATGTCACATCCCGCTCTCACTGATCCGCTCCACTAGTACCTGTACCTGTACCAGTTTCACCTGTGGGAAGGGATGAAAGTAAAGGGTGAGCAAGAAGCTTAGTAGGGTATGAGTAACATGAGTATAAGGCCGAATCGGAAACAATAGGCTATGCAACAATATGAAACCTACCACATGCACATAAACTCAACAATCACATAGAACATCAACCCGGGCAATCCGCTCAATAAGCAACCTCATCGATACCATGGCTCGTTCCATGTAATATCGAATGTGAGCAAGCTCACCAAATCAACTCATCAATATCATGGTCGCTAACCATGACTATTGAACAGGAGCAAGCTCCCCAACATCAAACGCTCTTGGATTACCCGGTTGCGTGACTCTACCACGCCCGCACCACTCCAGGCAGGTCCCTCATGAACCATACCTCTAGTGCGTTATCCTACTTGGAGTTCACATGACTCAGTGGTAACTCTCATCACCTCGTCATCCCTCCAAGTAGCTTTCAAGAAACCTAAGGAGCCCCGAGTCCATACCCGGTCCCCCATGCAACTCTAATGCATTATGTCATGACATGCTGAATAGATATATATATGAACAACCTACATATATATACATAACTACCATGATGCATGAACGGAAATCACATTGTGTCCATAGGAGATGGAACACACACACTCGGGTCATGCAACATCAAGAATCAACAAGAATCACAATTAGGGTTCGTTTCCCCTTAGGAGCAATTAAGGCGGAAACACAAATGGAACGACCAATGAGGAATCGAAACGCTCTTAAAATATCGAAAATGAATGATAGAAAGAATGGTTGGAAATCCCCTACCTCGTGTCGAGTAAATTACCACAATTTCCCAAATTTTGTTCCTAGGGTTCCGGTTTGCCCAAACCTACAATGTGGCATAACCGAACCCTCACAAGCATCAATATATCAACCAGAACTCATATAAACATCAATTAAATCCATAAATTCGAAATCACTTACTTCTCTCTCTAGAAATTCCTTCCAAAATCCTCTAACTCACTCCAAGCTCAACTCAACTCCAAAACACAAACCAATCTACATAAACATCCAAAATCAACCTATAAACAACATATCTAAAGCATAGCACCCAACTCTTCAAGAATCTAGCAAATCTAGAAAAACCTAGAATTTTCAAAAACTAAGAAAAACTTACCAAATCAATTGAATCAACCTTGAATCTTCCTTGCTTAGCTTCAAGGATCATCAATCCACAATCTCCAAGTCAATCTCTTGCCAAAATCTCCTTCTCTCTCTTCTTCTCTCTCACTTTCTCTCTCTAGTCGGGCTCCCAAGGTGGTGAAATGCCCAGAAATGTCTAAAACTAAGCTTAAAAACTGATTTCCCGATAACCGTCTGGACGCTTGCCTCTTCCTCCACTCTCTGCCCACTTCGTAGGCTTAACCGTCCGGACGCCTCATTAGGGTGTCCGGACGGTCTACTATTTACAGCACCATTTTTTCTTCCCAAATATTTCTCTGCCTCAGTTTCAGCACAAACCGTCCGGACGGCTGTTTTGGGTGTCCGGACGGTCTCTGTTTTCCAGAAACCCAGTTTTCCTAAATTTTATTTTCCGGCTCGGTTCAAGCTTCGATTTGATATCTTATGGGCCCGAAACGGACATGTATACTAAAAGTTATGCCCCATTTACCGAACCAAGCTCCAAAACTATTTTTCCATGATTCCGTATTTCAACTCAAAACTAAAAATTTTGGGTCGGAGTTTCACATCATCATTCAAGTTCAACTTCTCCAAACCTATCTCATTGTCATCATGCTCAATGAAAGGGTCAAATGCAAGTGTTCCAATAAATTTAACATGTATAGACTCCTCTATTTTCCTAGATTTCGGATTGTAAACTCTATATGCCTTAGAAGTCAAAGAATAACCAACAAACAAATAAGGATCAGATTTTGCATCAAATTTATCTAAGTCATCCTTAGTGTTTAACACATAGCATTTGCATCCAAAAACTCTAAAGTGATCAATTCTAGGTTTTCTATCATTCCAAATTTCATAAGGTGTCTTATTAATTTTCTTTCTAATAGACAACCTATTAACAACATAGCATGCACAATTTATAGCTTTAGCCCACAAGAACTTAGGTAAATCATTTTCACAAAGCATTGTCCTAGCAATTTCTTGTAAAGTCCTATTTTTCCTTTCTACTACCCCATTTTGTTGAGGTGTCCTAGGTGAAGAAAAATCATGCCTAATACCATATTCATCACATAATTCCATGAATGCATGATTATCAAATTCACCTCCATGATCACTTCTAATTTTGCTAATGTTCATGTTCTTTTCATTTTGAAGTCTCTTGATTAGTTTTGAAAACTCGTGAATTGTTTCATGTTTGTAAGCAAGAAAAATCACCCAATAATATCTAGAATAGTCATCAACAATCACAAATGCATATGATCTACCTCCTAGACTTTTAACTCTACTTGGACCAAATAAATCAAGATGCAAAAGCTCCAAAACTCTAGATGATGCAATCTGGTTTGTAGACTTAAATGACTCCCTAGCATGCTTTCCTCTAATGCAAGGCTCACACACATCATACATATCAAAGTTCAAGGATGGAATGCCTCTAACAAGATTCTTTCTAACTAATTTTTCAATTGTATAAATTCCTATATGTCCTAATCTTCTATGCCATATGTTCACATCACAATCATTAGAAATCAAGCATTTAACCTTGCAAGCATTCATGTCATTCAAATCTAGAGAATATACATTACCATCTCTATCTCCTACAACTAAGCATTCATTCTTGGCATTTCTAACATCACATTTTGAATCATCAAAGTAAACAATCATACCAGAATCACATAAATGGGAAATGCTACAAAGATTAAAGGATAAACCATCAACTAATGAAACATTAGAGATAGAGAATGAAGATACATCACCTATGGACCCTTGACCAAGGATCCTACCCTTCTTGTTGTCCCCAAAAGTGACATGTCCTCCATTGAAGGACTTCTTGAAAGAAGAGAAAATAGTTGGATTGCCGGTCATGTGCCTTGAACAACCACTATCCAAATACCACTTTGAAGCGCTAGAAGATTTTATTTTTAAGCAAACCTACAAGAGTTCAACTCACTTTAGGTACCCAATTTCTTTTGGGTCCTAGGAGGTTAGCATTAACAAACTTGGTTCTTTTCGGAACCCGCATTTGCACAATTCTCTTGCCAAAGACATATTGAAACTTTGGATGAACATTGGCTTTCAAGTCATGCATATATGCAACATGTGAAGTATGACATGAAGTTCTAGCATACATTGAGCCTCTTGGCACCCTAGGTGTCTTAGAATAGCTCATGGGCCTCATGTGACCCAAGCTTTCCACATTCTTCTTTCTAGGCAGATTTGGCGCACCTTAATAAGGATAGGATTATGTCCCACCGGTTGGACATTAGTTGCATGCATATGATGTGTATTTGAAGAACCAGCATGCATATCATTGATTGGGATGATATTTTGCATATTTTTGTGGAGTTTTGAAAGTAAAACATTGAGTTTCAATGCTTAAAAACCACATTTTAGGTTTGAGTTGCCGAAATCCATGTTAATGAGTCAATGCATAATTCAACACTTTGACATAGTCATTTTAAGTGTTTTCTAGTGGTTCAAGTTGGTTTGGTAGCTTAGAGATAGGAAATCCAAGTTTTTGGCGTCGTTGCCGGGGACTTTTGTTCTTCGGTTCGGGTCTTCCTTTATTTTATTTTTGTTTTTATTGGGAACTTAAATTTCTACTCTACTTTGTGATTGCTTGATGTTGCATGTCTTGGGTTAGAGACGATCATAATAGGTTGCGTAGAACATCTAGCAATACAAGTAGCATTGTTAGTCTTGAAACTGATTTTGCATCTGTGACTTCTGAAAGTGATTCTGAGCTTGGTTTGCCTATTTTGTTTGATGAAGAAGTTTGTGAAAACATGGCTAATCCTGCACCACGTACTCTTAAGGATTTTATTCAGCCCACTCGCACTACTATTCCTTCATGCATCATATTACCTGAAAATACACCTCCATTTTCTGTTAAGCATGGCATGATGTCAGTGATACCTCAATTCCATGGCATGGAATCTGAGAGCCCTTACCAGCATCTTACTGATTTTGAGTTAGCTTGCACTACTTTCATTAATAGGGCTAACACTGATGAGTATGTTAGATTGCGTTTGTTTCCTTTCTATTTGAAGGATAAGGCTAAGTTGTGGTTTAATCAATTGAGAGCTAATTCTATTACTAGTTGGGTTGATATGCAACGTGAGTTCTTACAAAAATTCTTTCCATTTCAGAGAACTCAAATGATTCAAGAGAAGATAGCTCAATTCACTCAGAAGCATGATGAGACTTTCCAAGCTAGTTGGGACCGCTTCAAGGAGTTATTGAATATTTGTCCACATCATGGCTATGAGTCTTGGAGAGTTGTCAACTATTTCTATACGGGTCTGACGCCGGAGTGCAAACAATTTGTGCAAACTATGTGCAATGGAGAATTCTTTGATAAAGAGCCAGACGCCGCATTGGATTTCTATGATTATCTTGGAGAGAGTGCTAGCCAGTGGAATACAAGAACTGTCAGAATTGCTATAGCTGCTCAACCTTTGAGAACCATCCCAAGTGGTGGTAAATATGAGTTGAAGGAAGATGTGGATGTTCAAGCTAAGCTAGCTACTTTGTCTAGAAGACTAGAGATTATGGAGTTGGAAAAAGTCAAGGCAGTGAAAACGGTGGAAACATGTAACTTATGTGCTGATTCTAGCCATAAGACTCAAGATTGCCCTATCATGCCTATGATGAAGAATGGAATGGACCAATTGCAAGCTGCAAATTGGGTCAACAAGATGAATAATCCTTATTCGAACACATACAATCCGGGATGGAGGAACCATCCTAACTTTTCATGGAGGAATGATCAACCAGGACAGTCTTCACAGAGTTATCCACAACAGATGGCCCCTCCACAGCAGTTTCAGCATACTCAGAGTTATCTTCCTCCAATAGCACCTCTTGGTTTTCCTCTTCAACAACCAATTGCTCCACCCAAGAAGTCTCTAGATGATACCATAGCACAGATGGCTACCACTTTTCAGCAGTTCATGCAGGTTCAGGCTACTACAAACAATCAGAACACACAAGCCATCAATGACTTGCGAGGAACAATTCAGAAAATGAATAATACTTTGAGCACTCTTGAGAAGGGAAAGTTTCCAGCTCAACCTCAACCAAATCCTACGGTCTATAAACAACAGTCTCAACAACAAGTTCATAATGTTTCTGGAGATGGTTTTGAAACTACCAAAGCAGTTACCACTTTGAGGAGTGGGAAGCAGGTTTCTAGACCTGAGGCCCCTATTGATTCTCAGCATTCCAGTCCTTCTCTTGTGGGTGCACCTGATGTGGTTGAGGTAGAAAAGGAAGTAGAGGGAGAGAAAGATAAAGAAAATTCAGAATTGAAGACTCCATCTGTGGTAGAGAAAGAAAATGAGAGAATTTATCGACCTACTATTCCTTATCCACATAGATTGAAAGTTGGGCAGATGAACAAGCATCATACTGAGATTCAGGAGATTTTCAAGCAAGTGAAGCTCAACATTCCACTTTTAGATGCTATTCAACAAATCCCTTCCTATGCTATGTTCTTGAAGGACTTATGTACTGCAAAGAGGAAGGGTGAATGTGACTAAGAAGTCTTTTCTAGTTGAAGAAGTTGGAGCTTTGATCATGAGCGATACTCCTCAGAAGCTGCGTGATCCTGGATCACCTACTATCTCTATTGTTATTGGTGAAAAAAGGCTTGAAAATGCCTTACTTGATTTGGGGAGTAGTGTGAATTTGTTGCCATTATGAACAGCTCGATATTGGAGAATTAAAGCAGACACCCATGCTTTTGCAAATGGCAGATAGAACAGTCAAGAAACCCAAGGGAGTTGTGGAAGATGTCTTAGTGCAAGTGAATAAATTTTACTATCTTGTGGACTTTGTAGTCCTAGAGATGCCACATCCTACTTCACTTCTTGCTAGTGCTCCTATCATTCTTGGGCGTCCTTTCCTTGCTACTACAAATGCTTTGATCAATTGCAAGAGTGGAATGCTCAAGATCACTTTTGGCAATATGACATTTGAGACGAATGTCTTCACTGCTTGCAAGATGCCTAGTGACTGTGATGATTCAGAGTTGCAAACAATAGATTGGGTTCAGAGTTTTAGCCCATCAGTTTTATATTCTGTTCTTGATTCTGAGAGTGTATATGAGGATGCATATCTTAAGAAATCTAGCCAAATTGATGATATAGAAGATGATTTGGATGATCTTGATCCTATCATATTGGATGAGCCTTGTGATATTGATGATTCAGCTAAGTTGGAGGATGTGAGCCACATTGGTAGATGGCGGGGACCAAACTTTGAGATTCTTGATCCACCCGAGGAAATGAAGCCATCTATTGTGGAGACTCCCACTCTTGAGCTGAAAAAGGTTCTTGAAGATTTGAAATATATTTTCCTTGGTCCAGAAGAGGGTACATTCCCTGTTGTCATTTCATCTCAGCTCACTCCTGAGCAAGAAACCAGCTTGGTAGCGGTTTTACAAAAGCACAAGGGAGCTATTGGCTGGACCATTGCAGACATCAAGGGTGTTGACCCTAATATTTGTACTCACAGCATTTTTTTGGAGGGAGATCCTACACCAGTGAGAGATGCACAGAGGAGACTCAACCCTGCCATGAAAGAAGTTGTGAAGAAGGTGGTTTTGAAGCTGTTAGCAGTTGAAATCATTTATCCTATCTCCGACAGTAAGTGGGTGAGTCCCACACAGGTAGTCCCTAAGAAATCTGGTTTAACTGTCATTGAAAATGCTTTGGGTGATTTAATTCCTACTATGAAAGTGACTGGATGGCGCATGTGCATAGACTACCGAAAACTAAATTCGGTTAGTCGCAAAGACCATTTCCCATTGCACTTTCTTGACCAAATTTTGGAAAAAGTTGCTGGAAATGAGTTTTATTGCTTTTTAGATGGTTTTTCTGGTTATTATCTAATTGCCATATCTCTAGAGGACCAAGAAAAAACCACCTTCACTTGCCCTTTTGGCACATTTGCCTTTAGGAGGATGCCATTTGGTTTATGCAATGCCCCTGCCACATTCCAATGTTGCATGATGAGCATTTTTTCTGACATGCTTGAGGACATGTGTGAAGTTTTTATGGATGATTTTTCTGTGTTCGGATGCTCTTTTGATGTGTGCTTGAAAAATCTAAATGCTGTGTTGACTAGATGTGAAGAAAAGAATTTGTTGCTTAATTGGGAAAAATGTCAGTTTATGGTGACTAGTGGGTTGGTGCTTGGACATTTAGTGTCAAAACGTGGTATAGAGGTCGATAGGGCTAAGATAGAATTGATTTCTCAATTGCCTATTCCTAGGACTGTGAAGGATATTCGCTCTTTTCTTGGTCATGCCGGCTTCTACCGACGTTTTATTCAAGGCTTTAGTGCTATCACCAAACCATTGTGTGCTTTATTGCAAAATGATACTGAATTTGTTTGGTCTAATGAATGTCAATATGCTTTTGAGACTCTAAAGAAACACTTGACAGTTGCTCCTACCATGCAATCTCGTAGGTGGGATTTACCATTTGAACTTATGACCGATGCTAGTGATTTTGCTCTAGGTGCTGTTTTAGGTCAAAGAATTGATGGTAAACCTTCTGTGATTTATTATGCAAGTAAAACATTGAATGATGCACAGAAGAATTACACCACCACTGAAAAGGAATTGTTTGTTGTTGTGTTTGCTTTAGATAAATTCCGTTCTTATATCATTGGTTCTCCTATCACCATCTTTACTGACCACTCTGCTTTGAAGTATTTGTTGCAAAAGAAAGATGCTAAACCCAGGTTGATACGCTGGATTTTATTGCTTCAAGAGTTTGACATCACTATCAAGGATAAGAAAGGTGTCGAGAATGTGGTAGCTGACCATCTGTCTAGATTGCAGCTACCCGAGTCTCATACTTCTCCACCTTTGCATGATAATTTTCCGGATGAGCATCTCTTTGTTGTGTCGCGTGCACCTTGGTTTGCGGATATTGTGAATTACCTTGTCTCGGAGCAATTACCTTCTCATTGGAATGTTCAAGACAAGCGTAGGTTCCTTTCTGAGGTTCGATTCTATTACTTTGACTCACCTTATCTTTTTTTAAATATTGTGCTGATCAGTTGGTGAGACGTTGTATTCCTAATGATGAGTTTGCTTCTGTGTTTGAGTTTTGTCATTCTGGGGCTTGTGGTGGTCACTTTGCAGCCCAGAAAACTGTTGCAAAAATTTTACAAAGTGGACTTTATTGGCCTACCATGTTTAAAGATGATGTGTTGTGGTGTAAAGCGTGTGAATCTTGTCAAAAACTTGGAAAAATCACAGCTAGGAACATGATGCCTCTTTCTCCCATATTGACCCTTGAGATATTTGATTGTTGGGGAATTGACTTTATGGGGCCTTTTCCTGTTTCTAATGGCTATATGTATATCTTGCTTGCTGTTGATTATGTTTCCAAGTGGGTAGAAGCTATACCATGTAGAACCAATGATCATAAGGTTGTGCTTAAATTTTTAAAAGACTTGTTTGCACGTTTTGGCATGCCAAAGGCCATATTTAGTGATGGGGGTTCGCATTTTTGTAACAAACCTTTTCAAAATCTTATGAAGAAATATGGAGTGACTCACAAGGTCTCTACTCCATATCACCCCCAAACTAATGGCCAAGCTGAGTTGGCTAATAGAGAGATCAAGGTCATTCTTGAAAAGACAGTTCATCCTAATAGGAAGGATTGGTCTGATAAATTACTTGATGCTCTTTGGGCTTATAGAACTGCATTCAAAACCACTCTTGGCATGTCACCTTATCGTTTGGTTTATGGTCGTGCTTGTCATTTACCTGTTGAGATTCAACATCATGCTTTCTGGGCTATTAAAAAGATTAATTCTTCACTTGATGATGCCCAAGGCTTGAGAAAGTTGCAGATTTCAGAGCTAGAAGAAGCAAGAAGGGAGGCTTATGACAATGCCAAACTGTCCAAGGAGAGGATGAAAGTCTTGCATGACAAGAAGATCTTGGACAAGAAATACTTCCCTGAGCAAGAGGTGCTTCTCTACAATTCTAGGCTCCATATTTTTCCAGGAAAGTTGAAGAGTCGTTGGAGTGGCCCTTACATTGTCAAGAAGGTTCATTCCCATGGTGCTGTGGATATTTCCAATGCAAAGAATGGGACCACCTTCACTGTGAATGGACAAAGGCTCAAGCCATTCCTTGCTCCCTACGCACCCGAGGATGAGACACTCCTTCTACAGGATGTCCAGGGAGTACTCTCAACTTCTCCTGTTGTTATTTGATTATCCATATACCTAGTCATGGGGGTGCTGGTGCCGTGACATTACTCCGTTTGTTTGTGGTACTTTGGGAGTATTGTAGTCTTAGAACCACTTAGTGTTTTGCATTTGCATTGAATAATTACTTACTGTGCACCATTTTGTTCGTTCCATCCATGGAGACCATGTTTTACTCTAGTTGGGGGTGGGGGTGCCCAGTTTGTGTTTGGTTTAGTTTTTCAAAAGAAATTCAAAAATAAAAGTTTTTCTTAAAAAAAAAGGAAGAAAAAATTCTGGAACTGTGTGTTGTGAAAAGCTTTGCATTGCTGTGATTCCTTGATTGTCCATGATGAAAAATATGAACTATGACTTGTAGTGGAAGGCATATAAGATCCCTTGGATTGTGCTTGAATTTTTAGTTTGTCTTGTTTTGAAGTTTGGACTATTTCTCTTTTCCCTTGAGCACATGACCATGAGGTTTTGAAGTGTTGGACATTTAGAGAAGTTTTGCTTAGTGTTAGTCTTTTGAATCTCACAAGCACTAGAACTCACTTGATAAACTCTAGAGGCGAAATCCTTGTCCACATTTTGACTAATGAGATGACATAAGGCCTTCTTTGGTCGTTTGAGCTAAATTTCTAGCCTACCATACTTTAAATTTATCCCTAGGTGTCCCTCCCTAGCCAAATGTTAACCTTTTTATTTCAGCACCTACATATGTACCTAGCTAGAACAAAATTTTCCCCATGCATCACCCGCGCAATTGGATATACATGTTTTTGTGGGATGCTTGTGCATATCATCATGCATATGGGTTGAGTGATGCGTTTTTGTGATGGTACATTTTGTAAGGTGTTGCTTGCTTTAAAGAGAAAAAAAAAGTGAAAAAAGAAAAGAAGAAAAAATAGCAAAAGAAGGCAACAACTTAGTTCATTGAATGAAAATATCCAAGTTTGGGATATATGTATAGAGTAAGACGGTTGCATGCCATCAATAAAATCAATGTGGCACATATATACAAAAAAATAAAAATAAAAGAAAAAAAAAGAAAAAAAAAGAAAAAAATGAGAGTAGAGAATGAAAAAGCAAAGTGAGTGTAAAAAAGGTGAGTTGGGACTACTTTGGGGTATATGTGCATGCATGCATATGTATGACCATTATTACATTGACATGTATATTTGAGTTGTGGTTTCAGCCTAAAATTTCCATTTTGACATACCAATAGCCTCAACCTACGTTACATGCTTTAAAAGTCCTATTGAATCATTGGTTTTGTGTTGGGCTACATTAGTGGAGAGAAGTTTTGAAAAGTGAGCATATGGCGGCTTGCACTTTATGATTGAGATTCATTTGATGAATCACTCTTGCATTTTCTAATCTAAATTGATGGCAAGGATGTTCCAAATGGTCACGCACACACACACGAGAATGGTTTGGTTTCAAAATGAAGCAACCTTTTTAGTTAAAATCAAGACTTGGTTGAGATTTGTGTTTTCTTGCATCTTTGTCATGTGTTCATTCTGAGGGTTAAACACTTAGGAAAGAACTTGTCAATGCATGCTTACACTCACACACGTTCCAGACAAATTGGTTCAAAGGAAATTTTCCTCCCCGGAATTCATCCCAATTTATTTTCACTATTTTGCTTGAGGACTAGCAAAAAGCTAGTTGGGGGTTGTGATTGGGATGATATTTTGCATATTTTGTGGAGTTTTGAAAGTAAAACGTTGAGTTTCAATGCTTAAAAACCACATTTTAGGTTTGAGTTGCCGAAATCCATGTTAATGAGTCAATGCATAATTCAACACTTTGACATTGTCATTTTAAGTGTTTTCTAGTGGTTCAAGTTGGTTTGGTAGCTTAGAGATAGGAAATCCAAGTTTTGGGCATAATGGTTGAAGTTGTGGAAATGCTATCTCTTAAGCATTTGAGTTTTAATATGCCGAATTTTGTTCTATCAACCTAAAAATGGTTTTGACACTTGTTTAAGTATGTTTCAGTCATTTATGACTTGTTTGAATGATTTTTGTAGGCTTCGGATTGATCGGGATTGAATATGGAAGAAAATGCATAAAAGGAGCTGCAAAATTGAAGTTTACTGTCAACCGTCCGGACGCGTATCGGAAGCTGTCCGGACGGACAAAGAAGAAAGGCGGACAGTGGCATTTTCAAGCATATCCGTCCGGACGCTACTGTTCACCATCCGGACGGTTGAAGAAGAAAGCCGGACAGTGCTGTTTTCAAGCATATCTGTCCGGACAGCACTGCGCAATAAGTTTCGGGTCAACTTTTGAAGGTACAAATGATCTAATTTGAAGAAACTCTCTTCTACAAAGTTGAAGTATACATCCAGATCTTTCCAACGAGTGCTCATACGCATAAATCCATTGAGAATTGAAGTCTGTGAAATTAATACAAGATACCGCCTTGAACAGTTCCAATAATTTCGGGTTTTATGATTTTTACTCAATTCTTGAAGGGGCAAACTTGTCTAATTACTTTATTTGACCAATGGGACTTATTTGTAATAGGTTAGGATGGTCTTTTAAGAGAGGTATGAGGGTTTTATGGGTTTGGAGACCCCATTCTTTGAACAACACTCATTTTGGCCGAATTTGATACACTCTCTCTGGGTTTTTTCTCTCTTGCCTTGTTCTACATTTTGATTCTTGCTTGGGGTTCGAAAATCAGTCTCTTGAAGATTGCTAGGAGTCTTGGAGACCCAACCAACTAGAAGAAGAAGTTCTTCCTCCTTGTAGAGCTTGAGAAGAGCCCAAGTTGGATTACCCTCAACTTCTATTTGTAGATTGGAAGGCCGATTCACCTCAACATTCGACATTGGATTTGATCTCTAAACTCCTCTTCCTTATTGTTATTTCATTTTATTGTCGCATTTGAATTCATAGTTCTTGTTTAATCTACTTGAATATTTTCATTCCGATTTAGTTTGTGCTTGAACGTTTTATGTTATGTTTTACATTTTATTATGTGGTGCTTATTTCCATTTTGATTTTTTGCAGTAGTTTAGTATTTAATTCTCATTTCGTATATTAGGGTTTAGTTCAATCAATCACCCCAAGAGGGAAAACCGAATCTAACCAATGGTTAGTACAATTTTGCCACACTTAACATTGTGAATACCATATTTAATTAAGTATTTAGGTTAATAATCCATAGACCCAAGCCGAAACCAAAAGTCTTTGTGAGACGATTTGGGATTCACTCCTATTATTACTTTGACAAACCTACACTTGGGAAAGCGTTAATCCACTTACCTATTTTGGGTGAGTCAATCATTCAAAACATGATAGTTAGGAGGAGAAAAAATCATTTTCTTAGGTAAACATTCATCCTCCTTATCATTCAAAGAACTCATATAACCATGTGATACAAAGATTGAAGACATATCATGCATATTACATTTTTTCAATTTCACATCATCACCCACATAGCCTAAACCAGATTTATCCAAAGATTGCCTAAGGCATGAAAGAAGTATATCAAGTCTAGATGATCCCACGCTAAACTTAGAGAAAGATTTCTCTAGTTCCTCATAGCTCAATTTCAATGCATTCAACTCATCTTGAACACTAGAGTCAACATGGGACTGTTGGTTCTCACTAAGCACAAAAGCATCCAATTTCAAATCATCATATTCATCTTGTAATGTGCCAAGTCTAAGTTGTAACTCTTCAATAATAGGTTCATGATCACACTTAGACACATCATTCATAATCATGGCAGCAAGCATATCACATTTTTTATCAAATTTTACATTAAGCTCATCAATGGTTTTCTCATGCCTTTCTACCTTTTCACTCAAACAAGCAATCTCATTCTTTAATTGTTTCTTTTCCTTATGCAATTGCCTATTCTTAGCATTCATTTCACCAAGCAAGGTAAGCAAATCATCACAAGATAGATCATCATCATTATGGTCTAAAGAAATTACCTCCTCATCCAAATTTGAGGAGTTTCCTTTTGCCATGAGACAAACTCTTGCAACCTCTTCATTTTCACTTGAAGTGCTCTCGGACTCTGAGTCACTCCATGCAGCTTTAAAAGCTTTCTTAAAATGCTCTTTGCTTCTTTCTTTCTTCTTTGGACACTCATACTTCATGTGCCCCTTCTTGCCACATTCAAAGCATCTCAAATCTTTGCCTTGTTCATCATGGTTGCTCTTGGAGGTGGTTTGATCTCCATGACCAGATTTGAACTTTTCTTTCTTTGATTGGTGAAATGGTGTATCACCATGCCTCTTCTTCTTATTTATCAAGTATCTCTTGAATTTTCTTGTCATAAGAGCAATCTCATCATCACTCAGTTCTTCCTCACTATCTTCTTTGGAGGCAAATGCGATGCTCTTCTTTTTGGTATCCTCCTTCTTCACTTCTCTAGCTTTCATATTTGTCTCATAGACCATCAAGGATCCCACTAGTTCATCCAACTTTAAAACTTTGAGATCCTTAGCTTCTTGGATGGCGGTCACCTTGGCATCCCAACACTCCGGTAAGCTTCTCAAATACTTTTGAACCTTTTCTTGATTGGAGAAGATCTTACCTAATGATTCAAGAGAATTCAGAATATGTGTTAGTCTTATATCCATATCGGTAATGGATTCATTGGTGTGCATGGAAAACAATTCATATGAATGCATGAGCATGTTTATCTTAGACTCTTTAACTTGGTTTGTACCCTCATGCTTCATTTCTTGTCTCTCCCACATCTCTTTGGCTGAAACACATGTAGAAAAATGTTTGGCCTCCACTCTATTTAAGGCATTGTAAAGTATAGACATAGCTTTAGCATTCAATGACATTTTCTTCTTATCATTATCATCCAATTTATTCCTAGGTTTAGGAACAATTTTCTCTACATCACCAACCTTGATGGTGGTGGTAGGCTCATGAGGTCCATCCTCTATAACATACCATAGTTCAATATCTATTGAAATAAAATACAACCTCATTCTCATTTTCCAATGATCAAAGTCCTCTCAATCAAAAAATGGAGGTCTAAAATTGGATTGGCCTTCTAACCCATGATCATGTTTACCACTACTAGATGCCATCAAACAAATCACAAATAATGCACAAGACAATTACTTCTATATGCAAGGAACCTGCTTCGATACCACTTGTTGGATTGAATGGCACCACAAGAGGGGGGTGAATTGTGTACTTAATCAAAAGTTAAGCTAAGCGATCACTTTTTAAATGTAGACAAGTTCAATCTCAAATAGAACAATTTAAATCAATGAATAAGCATGCAAGTATAGAATAATCAGATTAACACCAAATAAGATTGTAATAGGCAGCAAAATCTGATTTATCACAATATTAATTCTAGCAACTTATATGGAAATTTTAATGATGAATGATATGCAAATGATATGCTAAATGAATTTGCTTGAAATTAAATAGAGACAAGAGATTTAGAGTGGTTCGGCTTAACCCAAGCCTACATCCACTACCCAAGTTTCACTTGGGATTTTCAAACACTCCACTAGAAAGATGGCTTTGCAAGGTCACCACCAACTTAGGGTTTCATCCAAGTTAACCCCAAACTTTTACAACCAAATGTGGTTTAAAGCTCACCACAAACCCAACTCCAAATACAACTCGGTTTAAGCTCACCGAAAACTCAATCTACCATACAAGTGGTTTTGGCTCACCACAAAACCCAATCAACAACAATAAAACTCAGATTTTGGCTTCTTTGTAGCCTGGTATGAGGTGAAGTTTTAGGCTCAAGAAATAGCTCTTTGGTAGCTGGATTTGTAAGTGGATAAGCTCAAATAATGCTCTTGAAGATTTGGTTTGAGAATGATAAGCACAAAGATTCAGATTTGAGATTTTGGTGGCTAGGGTTTGTGAAACTTTGAAGTGTATAATAGGAACCCACGAAAATTAGCTAACCCAAGGCTTGAATAATGAAAAAGAGATGAAGAATGAAGCCTTTTATGTGCTGGAAATCAGATTGCTCAACCAAGAAAATAACTCTTGAGAAAATGTAGAGAAAGATCAAGAATGGCTCAAGAGGAACAATGCTTGAGAAAGAGAAAGATAAATTAGCCAAGCATCTAGGCAAGAGAGACTAGGGTTGTATTTTTAGTGAAGGAATAAATATTGCAACTCTATATGGACCGTTTGATTGAAAAGCAAGGCATCATAAAATTTGACATAAAATAACAAGAAAAAGTGTACATCGACCAACTTTGATGGTTAAGAATTTCACATCTCTCTCGATGGAGTAGCTTTTAGCGGTTTTGTCTACTTGAGATCGAATGTTGACCTTTTTGACAACGAACCAACCTACGAAGCATATAGTGGTAAATTTGGACATAAAACAACAATAAAAAAGTGCACACTTGTCTATTTGGGAATGAAAGTTGGTCTTCTGGTAACGAAACAATCAACAGAGCCTATAGTTCTAAAATTTGCTTAAAATAACAATTAAAAGTGTACACCGACCAACTTTGATGGTTCGAAGTTGCTCAACTAACTACTTGGAGGAGCTTTTAACGGTTTTGTCCATTTGAGATCGAAAATTAGTCTTTTTGACAACGAAACAATCTATGAAGCGTATACTAGTAAATTTTGATCTAAAGTAACAATAAAAAGTGTACAGTTATCAACTTTGATTGTTCGGAATTGCTCAACTCTCTCCATGGAGGGGCTTTTAGCTGTTTTGTCCATTTGAGATAGAAAGTTGGTCTTTTGGCATCGAAACAAAATAAGGAGCCTATTCTAGTAAATTTTGACTTAAAATAATAACAAAAAGTGTTCACCGACCAACTTTGATTGTTCGAAAGTTCTCAATTCTCTCGATAGAGGAGCTTTTATTAATTTTGTCCATTTGAGATCGAAAGTTATTCTTTTTGTCAACGAAACCATCTACAAAGTGTATACTAGTAAATTTGGACATAAAGCAACAATAAAAAGTGGTCACCTATCTACTTTGATGGTTAGGATTGCTCAAATGTCCCCATGGAGTAGCTTTTAACGGTTTATCCATTTGAGACAGAAAGTTGGTCTTTTAGCATCGGAACAATCTAAGGAACCTATACCAGTAAAATCTGACAAAAAAGAACAATAAATAGTGTATACCGACCAACTTCGATGATTCGAAGTTGCTCAACTCTCTCCATGGAGGAGCTTTCATCGGTTTGTCCATTTGAGATCGAATTTTTGTCTTTCTGACAACGAAACAATCTACGAAGTGTATACTAGTAAATTTGGACATAAAGCAACTATAAAAAGTGGACACCTATCTACTTTGATGGTTCGAAGTTGCTCAACTCGGTCCTTGGAGGAGCTTTTAACGGTTTTGTCCATTTGAGATCAAAAATTGGTCTTTTTGACAACGAAACAATCTATGAAGCATATACTATTAATTTTTGATGTAAAGCAACAATAAAAATTGTCCACCTATCAACTTTGATTGTTCAGAATTGTTCAACTCTCTCAATGGAAGGGCTTTTAGCGGTTTTGCCCATTTGAGATAGAAAGTTGGTCTTTTGGCATCGAAACAATCTAAGGAGCCTATTCTAGTAAAATTTAAGATAAAATAACAATAAAAAGTGTTCACCGACCAACTTTGATGGTTCGAAAGTGCTCAATTCTCTCGATAGAGGAGCTTTTATTGGTTATGTCCATTTGAGATCGAAAATCGTTCTTTTTGACAACGAAACAATCTACGAAACGTATACTAGAAAATTTGGACATAAACCAACAATAAATAGTGCACACTTATCAACTTTGATGGTTCAGAATTTCTCAATTCTCACGATAGAAATGTATTTAGCGGTTTTGTCCATTTGAGAACGAAAAATTGTCTCTTTTATCAATGAAACAATCTACCGAGCCTTGAGTAAAAAAGTTTGACATAAAATAATAATAAAAAGTGTACACTGGCCAAGTTTGAAGGTTCAGAATTGCTCACCTCTCTCCACGGAGGAGCTTTTAACAGTTTTATCCATTTGAGATCGAAAATTGATCTTTTTGACAACGAAACAATCAACGAAGTGTATACTTGAAAATTTTGATGTAAAACAACAATAAAAAACGTATATCTATCAACATTGATGATTCAGAATTGCTCAACTCTCTCCATGGAGGGGCTTTTAGTGGTTTTATCCATTTGAGATAGAAAGTTGGACTTTTGGGATCGAAACAATCTAATGAGCTTTTAGTCATAAAATTTGACATAAAAAAACAATAAATAGTGTTCACCTGCCAACTTTGATGGTTCGAAGTTGCTCAACTTTTTTGATAGAGGTGGTTTTTAACGGTAGTGTCTAATTGAAAACAAAGTTGTTCTCTTGACAAGGGAACAATCTACGAAACGAATACAAGGGAATTTGGATATAAAGCAACAATAAAAAGTGCACACCTATCAAATTGTCTGGTTCAGAATTACTCAATTCTCTCCATGTAGGAGCTTTTTACGGTTTTGTCGATTACGGAACGAAAGTACGTCTTCTGGCAACGAAACACTCTACGTAGTCCAAAGTCGTAAAATTTGACATAAAATAATGATAAAAGCATACACCGACCAACTTTGATGGTTCAAAATTACTCAATCCTCTCGATAGAGGGGCTTTTAATAGTTTTGTCCATTTGAGACCAAATGTTGGTCTTTTTAACAACGAAACAATCTACGAAGCATATACTAATAAACTTGGACGTAAAGCAACAATAAAAAGTGGACAGCTATCTACTTTGATGGTTAAGAATTGCTCAACTCTATCCATGGAGTGGCTTTTAACGGTTTTGTCCAATTGAGATAGAAAGTTGGTCTTTTGGCATCGAAACAATCTAAGGAGCCTATACTAGTAAAATTTGACATAAAAATAAATAAATAGTGTACACAGACCAACTTTGATAGTTCGAAGTTGCTCAACTCGCTCCTTCGAGGATCTTTTAATGGTTTTGTCCTTTTGAGATCGAAAATTGGTATTTATGACAACGAAACAATCTACGAAGCGTATACAAGTAAATTTTGACGTAAAATAAAAATAGAAAGTGTACACCTATCAACTTTGATTATTCGGAATTGCTCAACTCTCTCCATGGAGGAGCTTTCAGCAGTTTTGTCCATTTGAGATAAAAAGTTGGTCTTTTGGCATCAAAACAATCTAAGGAGCTTATAGTCATGAAATTTGACGTAAAATAACAATAAAAGGTGTACACCGACTAACTTTGATGGTTGGAATCGCTCAACTCTCTCTACAGGGGAGCGTTTAACGGTTTTGTCTATTTGAGATCGAAAATTAGTCCTTTTGCCAACAAAACAATATACGAAGCATACACTAGTAAATTTTGATGTAAAACAACATGAAAAAAGTGTACACCTATCAACTTTGATTGTTTGGAATTGCTCAACTCTCTCCATGAATGGGGTTTTAACAGTTTTGTCCATTTCAGAACAAAAGTACATCTTTTTGCAACGAAACACTCTACGGAGTCTATAATCGTAAAATTTGACATAAAATAATGATAAAAGTGTACACTGAACAACTTTGATGGTTCGAAATTGCTCAATCCTCTCGATTGAGGAGCTTTTATCGATTTTTCATTTGAGATCGAATGTTGGTCTTCTTGACAATGAAAACAATCTACGAAGTGTATATTAGTACATTTGGACATAAAGAAACTATAAAAAGTGGACAGCTATCTACTTTGATGGTTAGGAATTGCTCAACTCTCTTCCTGGAGTGGCTTTTAATGGTTTTGTCCTTTTGAAATCGAAAATTGGTATTTTTGACAATGAAACAATCTACGAAGCGTATACCAGTAAATTTTGATGTAAAACAACAATAGAAAGTATACACCTATGAACTTTCATTGTTCGGAATTGCTCAACTCTCTCCATAGAGGGGCTATTAGCGGTTTTGTCCATTTGAGATAGAAAGTTGGTCTTTTTGCATCGAAATAATCTAAGGAGCCTATACTAGTAATATTTGACGTAAAAAAATAGTGTACACCGACCAACTTTGATGGTTCGAAGTTGGTCAACTCGCTCCTTGGAAGATCTTTTAAGGATTTTGCCCTTTTGAGATCGAAAATTGGTATTTTTGACAACGAAACAATCTAGGAAGCGTATACTTGTGAATTTGGACATAAAGCAATAATAAAAATTGCACACCTATCAACTTTGATGGTTCGGAATTTCTCAACTCTTTCCACCGAGGGGCTTTTAGCGGTTTTGTCCATTTGAGATAGAAAGTTGGTCCTTTGGCATCGAAACAATCTAAAGAGCTTATAGTCGTAAAATTTGATAAAAAATAACAATAAAAAGTCTACACCGACCAACTTTGATGGTTCGGAATTACTCAATTCTCTCCATGGAGGAGCTTGGAACGGTTTTGTCCATTTCGGAACGAAAATATGTCTTTTGGCAATGAAACACTCTACGGAGCGTATACTAGTAAATTTTGATGTAAAGCACAAAGAAAAAGGGTGCACCTATCAACTTTGATAATTCAAAATTTATCAACTCTTTCCATGGAGGGGTTTTTAGCGGTTTTGTCCATTTGAGATAGAAAGTTGCTCTTTTGGCATCGAAACAATCTAAGGAGCCTATACTAGTAAAATTTGACATAAAAATAAATAAATAGTGTACACAGACCAACTTTGATAGTTCAAAGTTGCTCAACTCGCTCCTTCGAGGATCTTTTAATGGTTTTGTCCTTTTGTGATCGAAAATTGGTATTTAAGACAACGAAACAATCTACAAAGCGTATACAAGTAAATTTTGACGTAAAATAACAATAGAAAGTGTACACCTATCAACTTTGATTGTTCGGAATTGCTCAACTCTCTCCATGGAGGAGCTTTCAGCAGTTTTGTCCATTTGAGATAAAAGTTGGTCTTTTGGCATCAAAACAATCTAAGGAGCTTATAGTCATGAAATTTGACGTAAAATAACAATAAAAGGTGTACACCGACTAACTTTGATGGTTGGAATCGCTCAACTCTCTCTACAGGGGAGCGTTTAACGGTTTTGTCTATTTGAGATCGAAAATTAGTCTTTTTGCCAACAAAACAATATACGAAGCATACACTAGTAAATTTTGATGTAAAACAACATGAAAAAAGTGTACACCTATCAACTTTGATTGTTTGGAATTGCTCAACTCTCTCCATGAAGGGGGTTTTAACAGTTTTGTCCATTTCAGAACAAAAGTACGTCTTTTGGCAATGAAACACTCTACGGAGTCTATAGTCGTAAAATTTGACATAAAATAATGATAAAAGTGTACACTGAACAACTTTGACGGTTCGAAATTGCTCAATCCTCTCGATTGAGGAGCTTTTATCGATTTTTTCATTTGAGATCGAATGTTGGTCTTCTTGACAATGAAAACAATCTACGAAGTGTATATTAGTAAATTTGGACATAAAGAAACTATAAAAAGTGGACAGCTACCTACTTTGATGCTTAGGAATTGCTCAACTCTCTTCATGGAGTGGCTTTTAATGGTTTTGTCCTTTTGAAATCGAAAATTGGTATTTTTGACAATGAAACAATCTACGAAGCGTATACCAGTAAATTTTGATGTAAAACAACAATAGAAAGTATACACCTATGAACTTTCATTGTTCGGAATTGCTCAACTCTCTCCATAGAGGGGCTATTAGCGGTTTTGTCCATTTGAGATAGAAAGTTGGTCTTTTTGCATCGAAATAATCTAAGGAGCCTATACTAGTAATATTTGACGTACAAAAATAGTGTACACCGACCAACTTTGATGGTTCGAAGTTGGTCAACTCGCTCCTTGGAAGATCTTTTAACGATTTTGCCCTTTTGAGATCAAAAATTGGTATTTTTTACAACGAAACAATCTAGGAAGCGTATACTTGTGAATTTGGACATAAAGCAATAATAAAAATTGCACACCTATCAACTTTGATGGTTCGGAATTTCTCAACTCTTTCCACCGAGGGGCTTTTAGCGGTTTTATCCATTTGAGATAGAAAATTGGTCCTTTGGCATCGAAACAATCTAAGGGGCTTATAGTCGTAAAATTTGATAAAAAATAACAATAAAAAGTCTACACCGACCAACTTTGATGGTTCGGAATTACTCAATTCTCTCCATGGAGGAGCTTGGAACGGTTTTGTCCATTTCGAAACGAAAATATGTCTTTTGGCAATGAAACACTCTACGGAGCGTATACTAGTAAATTTTGATGTAAAGCACAAAGAAAAAGGGTGCACCTATTAACTTTGATAATTCAAAATTTATCAACTCTTTCCATGGAGGGGTTTTTAGCGGTTTTGTCCATTTGAGATAGAAAGTTGCTCTTTTGGCATCGAAACAATCTAAGGAACATATACTAGTAAAATTTGACATAAAAGAATAATAAATAGTGGACACCAACCAGCTTTAATGGTTCGAAGTTGCTCAACTCTCTCAATAAAGGTGGTTTTTAACGGTAGTGACCAATTGAGAACAAAAGTTGTTCTCTTGAGAGGGGATCAATCTACGAAGCGAATGCAAGTGAATTTGGACATAAAGAAACAATAAAAGTGCACACCTATCAACTTTGATGTTTCGGAATTTCTCAACTCTTTCCATGGAGGGGCTTTTGGCAGTTTTGTCCATTTAAGATAGAAAGTTGGTCTTTTGGCATCGAAACTATACAAGGAACCTATACTAGTAAAATTTGACGTAAAAGAATAATAAATAGTGCACACCAACCAACTTTGATGATTCGAAGTTGCTCAATTCTGTCGATAGAAGTGGCTTTTGACGGTATTGTCCAGTTTAGAGCGAAAGTTGTTCTCTTGACAAGGGAATAATCTATGAAACGAATACAAGTGAATTTGGACATAAAGAAACAATAAAAATGTGCTCACCTACCAAATTTGGTAGTTCGGAATTACTCAATTCTCTCCATGGAGGAGCTTTTAACGGTTTTGTCCATTTCGAAATGAAAGTTCGTCTTTTGGCAATGAAACACTCTACGAAGTCTATAATCATAAAATTTGACATAAAATAACGACAAAAGTGTACACCGACCAACTTTGATTGCTCAAAATTGCTCAATCCTCTAGATAGGGGAGCTTTTATCGGTTTTGTCCATCTGAGATCGAATGTTGGTCTTTTTGACAACGAAACAATCTACGAAGCGTATACTAGTAAATTTGGACATAAACCAACAATAAAGAGTGCACACTTATCAATTTTGATTTTTTGAAAGTGCTCAATTCTCTCGATAGAGATGCATTTAGCGATTTTGTCCATTTGGGAACGAAAAATTGTCTTTTGGCAACGAAATAATCTACGGAGCCTAGTGTTGAAAAATTTGAAAAAAAATAACAATAAAAAGTGTACACCAGCCAAGTTTGAAGGTTAAAAATTACTCAACTCTCTCCGTGGAGGAGCTTTTAACGGTGTTCTCCACTTGAGATCAAAAATTGGTCTTTTTGACAACGAAACAATCAATGGAGTATATACTAGAAAATTTTGATGTAAAGCAACAATAAAAAGTGTACACCTATCAACATTGATGGTTCGGAATTGCTCAACTCTCTCCATGGGGGGGCTTTTAGTGTTTTTATCCATTTGAGATTGAAAGTTGGACTTTTGGCATCGAAACAATATAAGGAGCCTATAGTCGTAAAATTTGACAAAAAAGAACAATAAATAGTGTATACCGACCAACTTTGATGGTTCAAAGTTGCTCAACTCGCTCCTTGAAGGAACTTTTAATGGTTTTGTCCACTTGAGATCAAAAATTGGTCATTTTGACAATGAAACAATCTACAAAGCGTATACTATAGAATTTTGATGTAAAGTAACAATAAAAAGTGTACAACTATCAACTTTGATTGTTCGAAATTGCTCAACTCTCTCCATGGAGGGACTTTCTGCGGTTTTGTCCATTTGATATAGAAAGTTGGTCTTTCGACATCGACACAATCTAATGAGCTTATATTGATAAAATTTAACATTAAATAACATTAAAAAGTGTACAACGACCAACTTTGATGGTTCGGAATTGCTCAACTCTCTCCATGGACGAGCTTTCAACGGTTTTGTCCATTTGAGATCGAAAATTAGTTTTTTTGCCAACGAAACAATCTACGAAGCGTATACTAGTAAATTTTGATGAAAAACAACAAGAAAAAGTGCACACCTATCAACTTTGATGGTTCAGAATTTCTCAACTCTCTCCATGGAGGGGCATTTAGCGGTTTTGTCCATTTGAGATAGAAAGTTAGTCTTTCGGCATCAAAACAATCTAAAGAGCCTATACTTGTAAAATTTGACATAAAAGAACAATAAATAGTGTACACCAATCAATTTTAATGGTTCAAAGTTGCTCAACTCTCTCAATAGAGGTGGTTTTTAACGGTACTGTCCAATTGAGAACGAAAGTTGTTCTCTTGACAATGGATCAATCTATGAGGCGAGTGCAAGTGATTTTGGACATAAAGCAACAATAAAAATTGCACACCTATCATCAACTTTGATGTTTTGGAATTTCTCAACTTTTTCCATGGAGGGGCTCTTGGCGGTTTTGTCCATTTGACATAGAAAGTTGGTCTTTTGGCATCGAAATAATCCAAGAAGGCCAGATGGGTTGGGGGTGGGGGCCATGGAGCCTGAATGTGAGACGCCTGTGGACTGGACCGTTGGGTACCTTAGGGCGGGTCGTCACATAAAAATTGCTCAACTCTCTCCATGGAGGAGCTTTTAACGGTTTTGTCCACTTGAGATCAAAAATTGGTCTTTTTGACAACAAAACAATCAATGGATTGTATACTTGAAAATTTTGATGTAAAGCAACAACAAAAAACGTACACCTATCAACATTGATAGTTCGGAATTGCTCAACTCCCTCCATGGAGGGGCTTTTAGTGGTTTTATCCATTTGGGATTGAAAGTTGGACTTTTGGCATCGAAACAATCTAAGTAACCTATACTAGTAAAATTTGACAAAAAAGAACAATAAATAGTGTATACCGACCAACTTTGATGGTTCAAAGTTGCTCAACTCGCTCCCGGGATGAGCTTTTAACAGTTTTGTCGATTTGAGATTGAAAATTGGTCTTTTTGACAACGAAACAATCTACGAAGCGTATAATAGTAAATTTTGATGTAAAGTAACAATAAAAAGTGTATAGCTATCAACTTTGATTGTTTGGAATTGCTCAACTCTCTCCATGGAGGGGCTTTTAGCAGTTTTGTCCATTTGAGATAGAAAGTTGGTCGTTTGGCATTGAAACAATCTAGGGAGCTTATAGTCGTAATTTGACATAAAATAACAATAAAAAGTGTACACCGACCAACTTTGATGGTTCGGCATTACTCAATTCTCTCCATGGAGGAGCTTTTAACGTTTTGTCCATTTCAGAACGAAAGTACGTCTTTTGGCAGTAAAACACTCTACGGAGCATATACTAGTAAATTTTGATGTAAAGAACCAAGAAAAAGTGTAAACCTATCAACTTTGATGATTCAGAATTTTTCAACTCTTTCCATGGAGGGGTTTTTCGCGGTTTTGTCAATTTGAGATAGAAAGTTGGTCTTTTGGCATCGAAACAACCTAAGGAGCCTATACTAGTAAAATTTGACATAAAAGAAACATAAATAGTGTACACCAACCAGCTTTAATGGTTCGAAGTCGTTCAACTCTCTCAATAGATGTGGTTTTTAACGCTAGTGTCCAATTGAGAAAGAAAGTTGATCTCTTGGGAGGGGATCAATATACGAAGCGAATACAAGTGAATTTGGACATAAAGCAATAATAAAAATTGCACACCTAACAACTTTGATGGTTCGGAATTCCTCAACTCTTTCCATGGAGCGGCTTTTAGCGATTTTTTCCATTCGAGATAGAAAGTTGGTCTTTTCGCATCGAAACAATCCAAGGAGCCTATACTAGTAAAATTTGACATAAAAGAACAATTAATAGTGTACACCAACCAACTTTGATGGTTCAAAGTTGCTCAACTCTGTCGATAGAAGTGGCTTTTAATGGTATTGTCCAATTGGGAACGAAAGTTGTTCTCTTGACAAGGGAATAATCTCATAACATACAAGTGAATTTGGACATAAAGAAACAATAAAAGTGCTCACCTATCAAATTTGATGTTTCCGAATTACTCATTTTTCTCCATGGAGGAGATTTTAACGGTTTTGTCCATTCCGGAACGAAAGTGCGTCTTTTGGCAACGAAACACTCCAAGGAGTCCATAGTCGTAAAATTTGAAATAAAATAACGATAAAAGTGTACATCGACCAACTTTGATGGTACCAAATTGCTCAATCCTCTCGTTGGAGGAGATTTTATTGGTTTTGTCCATTTGAGATCGAATCTTGGCCTTTTTGACAACGAAAACAATCTACTAAGCGTATACTAGTGAATTTGAACAAAAAACAACAATAAAAATTGCACACTTATCTACTTTGATGGTTTGTAATTTCTCAACTCTCTCCATGGAGTGCCTTTTGACGGTTTTGTCCAATTGAGATAGAAAGTTGGTCTTTTGGCATCGAAACAATCTAAGGAGCCTATACTAGTAAAATTTGACATATAAATAAATAAATAGTGTACACCGACCAACTTTGATGGTTCGAAGTTGCTCAACTCTCTCGATAGAGGTGGTTTTTAACGGTAGTGTCCAATTTAGAATGAAATTTGTTCCAATCTACGAAGCGAATACAAGTGAATTTGGATAGAAACCAACAATAAAAGGTGTGCACCTATCAAATTTGATGGTTCAGAATTACTCAAATTTTCTCCATGGAGGAGCTTTTAACGATTTTGTCCATTTCGGAACGAAAGTTCGTGTTTTGGCAACGGAACACTCTTTGGATTTTATAGTCGTAAAATTTGAATAAAATATCGATAAAAGTGTACACCGACCAACTTTGATGGTTCGAAATTGCTGAATCCTCTCGACAGAGAAGCTTTTATCGGTTTTATCCATTTGAGATCGAATGTTGGTATTTTTGACAACGAAACAATTTACGAAGCGTATACTAGTAAATTTAGACATAAACCAACAATAGAGAGCGCACACTTATCGATTTTGATGGTTCGAAATTGCTCAATTCTCACGATAGAGGTGCATTTAGCGATTTCGTCCATTTGGGAACGAAACAATCTGCGGAGCCTCGTGTCGAAAAATTTGACATAAAATAACAATAAAAGGTGTACAACAGCCAAGTTTGAAGGTTAAAAATTGCTCAACTCTCTCCATGGAGGAGCTTTTAACGGTTTTGTCCACTTGAGATCAAAAATTGTTCTTTTTGACAACAAAACAATCAATGGAGTGTATACTAGAAAATTTTGATGTAAAGCAACAATAAAAAGAATACACCTATCAACATTGATAGTTCGGAATTGCTCAACTCCCTCCATGAAGGGGCTTTTAGTGGTTTTATCCATTTGGGATTGAAAGTTGGACTTTTGGCATCGAAAAAATCTATGTAGCCTATACTAGTAAAATTTGACAAAAAAATAACAATAAATAGTGTATACCGACCAACGTTGATGGTTTGAAGTTGCTCAACTAGCTCCTTGGATGAGCTTTTAACGGTTTTGTCGATTTGAGATCGAAAATTGGTCTTTTTGACAACGAAACAATGTACGAAGCGTATACTAGTAAATTTTGATGTAAAGTAACAATAAAAAGTGTACAGCTATCAACTTTGATTATTCGGAATTGCTCAACTTTCTCCATGGAGGGGCTTTTAGCAGTTTTATCCATTTGAGATAGAAAGTTGGTCGTTTGGCATTGAAACAATCTAGGGAGCTTATAATCGTAAAATTTGACATAAAATAACAATAAAAATTGTACACCGACCAACTTTGATGGTTCGGCATTACTCAATTCTCTCAATGGAGGAGCTTTTAACGTTTTGTCCATTTCAGAACGAAAGTACGTCTTTTGGCGGCAAAACACTCTACGGAGCGTATACTAGTAAATTTTGATGTAAAGAACCAAGAAAAAGTGTAAACCTATCAACTTTGATGATTCGGAAATTTTCAACTCTTTCCATGGAGGGGTTTTTCGCGGTTTTGTCCATTTGAGATAGAAAGTTGGTCTTTTGGCATCGAAACAACCCAAGGACCCTATACTAGTAAAATTTGACATAAAAGAAACATAAATAGTGTACACCAACCAGATTTAATGGTTCGAAGTCTCTCAACTCTCTCAATAGAGGTGGTTTTTAACACTAGTGTCCAATTGAGAACGAAAGTTGATCTCTTGGGAGGGGATCAATCTACGAAGTGAATACAAGTGAATTTGGACATAAAGAAATAATAAAAATTGCAGACCTAACAACTTTGATGGTTCGGAATTTCTCAACTCTTTCCATGGAGCGGCTTTTAGCGGTTTTTTCCATTCGAGATAGAAAGTTGGTCTTTTCGCATCGAAACAATCCAAGGAGCCTATACTAGTAAAATTTGACATAAAAGAACAATAAATAGTGTACACCAAGCAACTTTGATGGTTCAAAGTTGCTCAACTCTGTCGATAGAAGTGGCTTTTAACGGTATTGTCCAATTGGGAACGAAAGTTGTTCTCTTGACAAGGGAATAATCTCATAGCGAATACAAGTGAATTTTGACATAAAGAAACAATAAAAGTGCTCACCTATCAAATTTGATGTTTCCGAATTACTCGATTCTCTCCATGGAGGAGATTTTAACGGTTTTGTCCATTCCGGAACGGAAGTGCGTCTTTTGGCAACGAAACACTCCAAGGAGTCCATAGTCGTAAAATTTGAAATAAAATAACGATAAAAGTGTACACCGACCAACTTTGATGGTACCAAATTGCTCAATCCTCTCGTTGGTGGAGCTTTTATCGGTTTTGTCCATTTGAGATCGAATCATGGCCTTTTTGACAACGAAAACAATCTACTAAGCGTATACTAGTGAATTTGAACAAAAAGCAACAATAAAATTGCACACCTATCTACTTTGATGGTTCATAATTTATCAACTCTCTCCATGGAGTGCCTTTTGACGGTTTTGTCCAATTGAGATAGAAAGTTGGTCTTTTGGCATCGAAACAATCTAAGGAGCCTTTACTAGTAAAATTTGACATAAAAAAAAATAGTGTACACCGACCAACTTTGATGGTTCGAAGTTGCTCAACTCCTCGATAGAGGTGGTTTTTAACGGTAGTGTCCAATTTAGAATGAAAGTTGTTCCAATCTACGAAGCGAATATAAGTGAATTTGGGTAGAAACCAACAATAAAAGGTGTGCACCTATCAAATTTGATGGTTCAGAATTACTCAAATTTTCTTCATGGAGGAGCTTTTAACGATTTTGTCCATTTCGGAACGAAAGTTCTTCTTTTGGCAACGGAACACTCTTCGGATTTTATTGTTATGTCGTTAGTAACAATTTAAAATATACTTACAAATGTACAATTAATATATAGTGACCAAGTAATAGTCGATCCCACATGGAGTGATGCTAATAGATATAAAATCTAACACTTGAATATAATTGATACAATTATAAAAGGGGAAAAAGGGGGGGGGGGGGGGGGTTAAATCTTGTAATAGATTAAGACAAAGAAATTGACGTTGAGAACAAGAATGAGAATTGGTATTAATGAAAACAATAGCTAAGACTCACTATCCACCACAAAACATTCAAACAATTTATAAGAAATAATAGACTAACAATTTTAACAAGCATATGATGACAACACTCACAACAAGGTCATGGCCAAACTCAAGTTGTATGATTCTCTCTTAATTGCATGTAAAGTGTATGACGTCTACCTCATTACGTGTATTCTTAATCGAAATCTAGCATTGCGTCTGCATCAATCAACAATCAAGAATCCAATAATAGCAAAGAGAATATGAATGTCACAAGAATCCTAATACATGGTATTTGTATTTAGGTATTCAAGAATTGATTTTTCATAATTCATTTTCAACTGAATTATATGTTTCAAGAAAGAACATATTCAACAAGGCAATTGACCATATTCTACAACAATTAATTCTAATACATGTTTCGAAGTTAGCTATTCAAAGAAACACAATACTAGAACTCACATAACATGGAAAAATCAAAATCATCATGCTTGTAGAAATTGAAATCCACACAACTTATAAAATTGAAAGCATGCTTAGGGCTTCAAGACAAGCCCTAACTAACAAGAGTTTAGTTATACATAACCAAATAAAACATGAGACATAAAAACATAATTACAAACACAAGCCTTGTTTTCTTCTTTTCCTTCTCCTCTTTTTGCTTCCACTCCTTCTCCTAGCTCCGTCTCCTAGCTCCTTCTCCTTCTATTTATAGAGAAAATGAGCACATAGTGGAGGATTTAGTGCCATGTTTTGATGGTGGATTGTCCATCAAATTCGTGTGGTGGATTGTCCACTCTTTGAATGCAAATGGTATCATCAATGACATCAACTTCCAATTACACACTAATCTTGTAACTGCATTATGAGCCTAAAAAAAGCCTATTATGAACTCCAAATCTTCATCAATATTGTAGATACAAATGTGTAGATATTTATGGGCCTTTGAATCACTGAATTTGGATATCAGAAGCTCAAGTTAAGGGCTTCTAAAGGTCTGGTCTTCAAACAGAAATTCTGCTTCGGATATAACTTCCAAACTTGACTTCGAGGCAACCTTTAGAGGCCCAAACGAACTCCGATTTTTGTGAACCAGCACTTCCTGCAAAGCTTGAAGTGTCCTCTAAAAATTTACTGAAGATCAAATCTCATTCGGACAGCTCTTAATACCTCTTAACCTGTAAAACATCCAAGAAGGTCTTAAGTACAATATATTATCTTGAAAATTCAGCTATTAAGCACAAGAGCACAACCCCCAACCAGCTTATTGCTAGTCCCTAGTAATTCAAGCGTAAAAATGTTATGAGAAATGATTGAAAGTAACAATACTAGAACAAAAGGTAAGAGATCGCCATTCCTATCCAGATTAGTATAGTCACAACTTCCAACACTTGTGTGTGTGTGCTAAGCCAAAACCTTCATACCACAATCCATAATGCATATAACCTCAAAATATTATCCAAGTAAAAGCCTCAACTCCATATTCTCACAGGGTAGAGAAGGATTTTTGTGCTATGAATTTCTCTCATGGAGTTGGAAAATAGATATGCACTCAGAAGAAAAGTCAATTTAAGGACAAACAAATAAACAAACATTGATCAAATGATAGGTATATTAGCTATCTAGAACTTCCACTAGTCGTACCACAAACCTGCTTTGGAATTCTATTGATCAAAAAAATTTCAATTGAAAAAACTAATAGAGCCTTATTACAGAAAAACTCATCTACTGAAGGATGACGAATACACATACTTTTTTTTTTCTTTTTTATTTTTTTCATCATTCTCCTTTTTTTTCTTTTTTTTTTCTTTTTTTGGTTCGAATTCATAATCTCGAATGCCTAATATAGAACATCGCAAACAAAGGCCCAATAAAAGTAAAACATTGTTCTCAAACATTGATCAATAACATCCTCAGCATTCATCCAATCATTCCACAAACCATGTAATGTTGTTCATTGACAGCAATTATCCATTTCAAAATATCAATGCAAGTTCATAAGTTGTTTACTCATTTCTCTCCACTCATTTGTGCTTTTACCAGAAAATATTCTCAGTCATATGCATTATCATCCATCTTACCACAAGGCATAGTATTTGTGGACAAAAGTGCGTTAAAAGTTGCTTTCTAATAATCCAGATAGAAAAATTGACTCAAACTAATTGTACCAGTACCAAATCATCAAAGTGCATGAATATGCCACCACCCCCAACATAAACTAAACATTTTCCGCAATGTGAATATGACAAAGTATGGAAAAGCAATGTAATGCAAGGAAATAGAGGATAGAAAAATACAACCTGAGGTGGAAGATGCTCGGACAATGGTGGAAAGAGAAGATGGTTAGCGCCGCACCATGTCCATGAGGACATTTAGCATGTGTTCCAGCCACTGTTGTCCAACCTCCAACCTATGCAGGCGGGCGAAGATGTCGTGAATGTGAGGCGAAGGTAATGCAGCAACAGAAGAGTCAGACGCTTCCAGTGGTAAAGCAACTGGACGTCGCGGTGTTCGTTGTCTACGAGCACTAGAAAGCATGTGGCTAGTACTCTGACGCCAGGTAGAGTTCTCTAAAAGAGTCATTGAATAATTGGAAGTTGTCTGACTGTGAGGCGGGCGGATGCCCATATTGAAAAGCAACCGCGTGATGAGGCTCGGGAAAAATAATCTCCGGACCTTGGTTTTTTGTTTCTCTACAAGGGCCTTCGCCTTAAGAATGCTCTCAAGGTAAATCCGGTCAATATCAAACCAGACTCCGCGATACATGTAATATAGGACGGAAAGTATGTTACCCTGGCGTTGTTGACTGTGTCCAATGGGGCAAAGGTTACTGCGGAGAGCATCATCAAGCATCCATATTGTGGACGGCAAATAAGAGCGGCGTGTAGAAGTAGCATTATTCAGATCGTGTCGCCCTTGACACATATCATCAATCATCTCTTGATGGGAAATAGAGATCGGCGTGTGAAAACCTACAGTGACGTCAGCGGTAGGTGGATAGCCTAAACATGATTAAATATCCGCTGTCGTGAATTGAAGCTGAAGACCAGAGATGTCAACCTGATACACTGGTTGAGTGCCAGAAGAGTGGGGTAACTTGAGAAGAGTTTGGTAAAAGGAGCGAATGATGTGAGGATACACCGAGAATTCGTCTTTTGGATCAGGATCGACCAAGAACAGCAGAGAATGGTCACGGAGGTAGCTCATGGCCCATCGGTTGGCAGAATCGTTCAGGATTTTGGAATCGATTCAACTTTCTGGCATGACCGTAGCTCTGGCGAAAAAGTCCACCGTGGCAATACTGTGGAGGAAGAGAAAGATGATCAGAAAAAACAAGAATAATAAATGGAGAGTTGAAAATCATGAAGAAATGGAGTGTGTGAAGAGAAGATAATTAAGGTTTTTTTTTAATCATCGGAGAAGAAGATATAAACAATTATATCACTAATTACACCAGGGAAATTCCCAGGAAAGATTGGAGGGACACAGTGGTCCACTTAAATACCAAACTCCTTAGACAGAATTTCCTAGACGTGCAATTAGTAGCATAATATATTATACTATCTTACCCGATCAAAATATATATTGCGGAAGCAATCCCAAATATATAAATATAAATAGATATACTTTTTTTTTCAACCAATGCACATTCACAAGTAAGGTAACAGAGGCTCATTCCAGTGACTTCTGTGCTAACGCCATCGAGTGTTTTCCTTCGGCCTATCAGGAGACCACAGCTTTTGCCCACAGGATCAAAATGTAAACCTTCAGGTCTTATACTAATGACAATACCATCATGAGATGCTCTCCCTCCCAGCTGCCCTATAAGTAAACATTTGAAGATCCAAACCACATTAAGCTGGTGGAGAAAGCTCACACCGTAGACATATGGGCGCAATCAAGCCCCACGCACACAAAAGTGTACAGTGACCACCTCAAGGTGAAAATAAAAGTGAATATGCTAAGAAAATGTGCAACTAAACTAAATGCTTGATTGAACACACAAAGATAATGAGAAAGAAATATGGGTTGCCTCCCATAAGCGCTAAATTTAGCGTCGTCAGCCAGACGGAACAGCGTATCAAGTGAGCAGAACAGGATCAGAGAGCCTTAAATTCTCATCAAAATGTTGCGTTGCTGGCTCTAAATAGTGCTTGAGACGATGACCATTCACTTTAAAAATATTTCCCGTCTATGGGTGTTGAAGATTCACTGCACCATGTGAAAAAACATGAGTAATAAGGAATGAACCATACCATCGTGAACGGAGCTTACCTGGGAATAGTCGGAGGCGTGAGTTATATAATAAGACTTTCTGCCTAGGTTCAAAATGTTTTCTCAAAATGGTCTTGTCATGATAGGCCTTGGTCTTCTCCTTGTATATTTTAGAGCTCTCATAGGCTTCATTTCGGAGTTCTTCCAACTCACTCAACTGCAACTTTCGTTGCTCTCCTGCAGCCTTCATCTCAAAATTGTACTGTTTGATAGCCCAATATGCTTTGTGCTCTAATTCAACTGGTAAGTATCAGGGTTTGCCAAAAGCCAACCTGTATGGTGACATTCCAATCGGAGTTTTGTAGGCTGTACGATAAGCCCATAGAGCATCCATGAGACGATCAGACCAATCCTTGCGTGAGGAGCTCACAGTCTTCTCCAATATCTGCTTAATTTTCCTATTACAGATTTCAGCTTGTCCGCTTGTCTGTGGATGATATGGCGTGTACACCTTATGTTTGACTCCGTACTTTTGCAATAGGGCTGCAAAAAGTTTATTATTGAAATGGGACCCTCCATCACTAATGATCACCCTGGGTGTTCCAAATCTTGCAAATATATTTTCTTTAAGGAATCTGAGAACAACTCGAGAATCATTAGTCTTGGATGGAACTGCTTCCACCCATTTTGAAACATAATCCACAGCAAGTAAGATATATAAATAACCTTTAGATGAAGGAAAAAGTCCCATGAAATCAATACCCCAAACATCAAAAATTTCAACTATTAGAATAGGTGATAAAGACATCCGATTCCTAGATGAAAGATTACCTAACCGCTGACACCTATCACAAGTAGAGAAAAAAGTATATGCATCTTTGAACAAACTCGGCCAATGAAATCCACATTGCAATACTTTCAAAGCTGTCTTCTTTGGACCAGAATGTCCTCCACAAGCATATGAGTGACAAAATGTGAGTATGGATTGAAATTCTGATTCTGGCACACACCATCTGATGATTTGGTCAGAACACCATTTAAAAAGGTATGGATCATCCCATATGTAATACTTTGCTGTTGTCACGAGCTTATCCTTGTAAGTTCTTGGCACATTTACTGGAAGATCACCTGTAACAAGGTAATTGATAATGTCAGCATACCATGGTGTAGAAATAGATAAAGATAATAATTGTTCATCAAGAAAATTCTCATTTAGAGGCAAAGAGTCTTCTTCGGTCACTGAATTGTTCACCAAACGGTTGAGGTGATCGGCCACCACATTCTCGGATCCTTTTTTGTCCTTAATTTGCAGATCAAACTCTTGAAGTAATAGAATCCATCTAATCAAGCGAGGCTTCTCATCCTTCTTTTGAAGAAGGTACCTAAGAGCTGCATGGTCAGAAAATACAATTACTTTAGTGCCAATCAAATATGCATGAAAGTTTTTTAAAGCAAAAGTAACAGAAAGGAGCTCCTTCTCTGTAGTGGAGTAGTTTAATTGGGCATCATTGAGTGTTCTACTGGCATAGTAGATGACATGAGGTACTTTATTTACTCGTTGTCCCAAAACTGCTCCTACAACATAATCGGAAGCATCGCACATTAGTTCAAAAGGGAGGCTCCAATTGGGAGGCATCATGATCGGTGCTGACATAAGGAGTTTAAGCTTGTTAAAAGCTGTCAAACATGTCTCATCAAACTCAAATGTCACATCCTTGGATAGTAAGTTACACAATGGCTTAGCTATCTTGGAGAAATCCTTGATGAACCTTCTGTAGAAACCTGCATGTCCAAGGAAAGATCTTATTTCCTTAACTGTAGATGGAGCTGGAAGATTACTCACCAGATCCACTTTTGCTTTGTCAACTTCTATTCCCTTGCTAGAGATGATATGACCAAGTACAATTCCTTGTTGTACCATAAAATGAGATTTTTCCCAGTTTAAAACTAGATTGCATTCTTGGCATCTTTCTAAGACCAAAGCGAGGTTATGAAGGCATTTATCAAAAGATGAACCAAATACACTAAAATCATCCATAAATACCTCAATAATGTGTTCCACTATATCTGAAAATATGCTCATCATACACCTTTGAAAAGTACTTGGAGCATTGCAAATACCAAAAGGCATGCGCCTGTAGGCGAATGTACCATATGGACAAGTAAAAGTCGTCTTGTCTTGATCTTCTGGTGCTATTGCAATCTGATTGTAGCCCGAATATCCATCAAGAAAACAATAATGGCTATGACCTGCAAGACGTTCCAACATTTGATCAATAAAAGGTAGTGGAAAATGATCTTTTCTAGTACCTGAATTAAGCTTTCTGTAGTCAATGCAAACACGCCATCCTGTTTGAACTCGCATGGGAACCAACTCATTATCTTCATTAAGGACTACTGTAACTCCAGATTTTTTAGGAACCACTTGTACCGGACTAATCCATTTGCTATCAGAGATAGGGTAAATGATGCCAACATCTAGCAATTTGAGTACTTCTTTTAGCACCACCTCCTTCATTATTGGGTTAAGTATGCGTTGGGCATCTCTTGTTCGTTTTGTTCCCTCCTCTAGTAGTATTCGATGCATACATCTAGAGGGACTGATTCCTCTGATATCAGCAATACTCCATCCGATTGATGTTTTATGCTCTTTTTAGTACCTTAACAATTTCTCTTCTTTTTCAATGCTGAGGTCAGACGCAATGATTACTGGCAATGTACTTTCTTCGCCCACATACGCGTACTTCAAATGCTTTGGTAGTTCCTTCAACTCCAATTGAGGTGCCTGCACAACAGATGGTACAAGTTTTGTCTTAGGCACTGGTAAAGGCTCAAAGGCAGAAATATACATACCTAAAGAAGGTAAGGCTTCAAGTCGAGCTAAGACTTTGCTAGCTTGTTTATCCGCATCGATGGTTCCAAAGTCATGAATTAAAACTTTTTCCACAATATCTTGACCACAACTTTCATTGAACACTTGTTGACAAATTGTATCTAACGCATCTAAGTGAAAACAGTAATGTTCATCACTTGGTAATTTGAGTGCTCCAAATACCTTGTACTCAATCGTTTGTCCCTGCACATTCATAGTTAGTGTACCCTTTTGAACATCGATTTTGGTACCTGCTATGGCCATGAATGGACGACCAAGAATTAAGGTTAATTTTACTTCTGACAAAGGAATCGGCTCCATCTCCAATACTAGAAAATCAGCAGGTAAGATTAATCTGTCAACTTTGACTAAGACATCTTCCAGAATACCCCTAGGGTATTTGATTGATCTATCTGCCAACTGGATGCTCACAGAGGTCGCCTTTAGTTCCCCTATATTCAAAGATTTAAAAACAGAAAAATGCATTAGATTGACAGATGCACCTAAGTCAAGAAGAGCTTTCTCAAACTTGTGACCCCCAATGATAGAAGGGATAGTAAAACTGCCCGGATCTTTTAGCTTGGGAGGGAGTTTGCTTTGTAGAAGAGCTCAAATTTCCTCAGAAACCTTAATCGTTTCAAACTCTTTAAACTTCCTCTTATTTGTGCACAAATCCTTGAGAAACTTTGCATATTTTGGCATTTGTTTGATGGCATCTAAAAGAGGAATGTTAATCTCCACCTTCTTGAAAGTATCCAAGATTCCTTGCATTGGATCTTCTTTCTTGTATTTCTGCAATCTGCTAGGAAAAGGAGCATGTGAAGAAATATAATTTGGAAGGTTAGAGTTAACCTGAAGGTTTGGTGTTTCCTGGAAAGGAGTAGCACTACTGCTAGAATTTGGATCTAGAACGTCTGGATTGATCATATTGTTAGAGTCAAGGTTCTTCTCTTCTTTTGGCTCGCTCATTTTCCCAATTTTTTCCCTCCCCTCAGAGTGATTGCTTTAGCAAGTTCATTGATCTTAGAGTTGACAACAAATTAGCCAGGAAGCTTTCCAGGTTCTCTTTGATTTAATTGCAGTGGCTAACTATCCCATTTGTTGTTCCAAATTTGCAATGGCGTTATCAGTTTTATGCATGAATGCTTGAGTGCTCTGTGCCATAGATGTAACCATATCTTCAAGTGATGGTTTCGGAGGCTCCACTTGAACTCGATGTTGTGGTAATTGAGCAAAAGGTTGTTGCATTGGTTGATTATTACTCCACCTAAAATTTGGATGATTCCTCCATCTTGCATTATAGGTAGGAGCGAATGGATCATTCCTTGGCCTTTGCATTTGGTTTTGATTCTGATTTGGATAAGTACCGAATGCATTTATTTGTGCATCCAAGACCGCAACTTCATTTTGTGGACAACTTTCCATAGCATGTCCAGGTGTACTGCACATAGCACACACTTGAGAGCCTGGAACGATTAATTGCTTCACCATATTTGTCAAGTTTGCAATTTGGGGTTCCATGTTTGAACTTGATTGTGCTTCGTAGACTCCAGCCCTCTTTTGAGGTTCTCTCACTCTATTGTAGCTCCATTGTTGAGAATTAGTTGACAGAGTTTCGAACATCTCCCTTGCTTGTCCGACATTGTTATTCATCAATCCACCAACAGATGTGGCGTCCACCATTTTGCGATCTGAATCCAGCATCCCTTCATAAAAACATTGCATTAGTAGCCATTCTTGAATATTATGATGAGGACAAGAGCTTAAGAGCCTCTTGTATCTCTCCCAATATTCGTGGAATGCTTCTCCATCATTTTGTTGGATGCTCAGTATCTCTTCCCTTATTTTATTTGTCTTTTGAGCTGGAAAGAATTTCGTCAAGAACTTATTTGCCAAATATGTCCATGTTCTAATTGAAGCTCCTGGTAAAGAGTGAAGCCACGTCTTTGCTTGTTCCTTCAGACTAAATGGAAATAATCGCAGATGAACCTGCTCATCAGATAAACCTCTTATTTTAATTGTGGAACAAACATCAGAGAATTCTTTAAGATGCATGTGAGGATCTTCTCCAGCATGGCCTAAGAACATAGGCAACAAATGAATCATTCTTGACTTTAGTTCAAAATTGTCTACAGTAGTCTGGGGGGTAGACAATGCATGAAGCTTGATCTGCTGCTTGAGGCACAGAGAAATCCTTAAGTGGCTTATTCATGTTATCTGGTTCTTCTTCCATTTGAACTGGGCCTCTGGGACTTGTAGTTGGTGATGACAAAGGTGATCTCTCTGGAGTGCGATGGTCTCTTTTTCGTTGTTGACAAAATAAATGGATATCCGCTAATTTTGTGTTTAACGAAATGTCGTCACTCGATAAGTTCCCAAGATCTGAGCTGGACATTCATGTATCTGCAAAATAGGAAAAATAACAATATAAATGAACTACTTAGGTGGCGAGGCCAACCATGAACATATTAATATAAAGAAAATTTGGTGGATGACAGTGCCAATCACAACCAGAGGATTAAAGGAGTTGGTTGACAATATATAAAAAGTTAGTATACATAAGAAATAAAATGGGGCAGAAAAGGCCAACCATAAAAAAAATGAGGTTAGTAAATATTAAGGTATATTAATAGGCGGTAGAAACAGCCATTAATATTATTAGATATATACATATATTAAGAACAGTAGGCGGTTTGAACCAGCCGTTAAAAGAAAACAAAATGGGGCGTTTAAGCCAACCACGTTAAATAATGACATATAATGTAAAACCTTCAATGTAGGAGGTGCTAACAACATAAATAAATAAATAAATAAATTATATACAAGAATTAGATGACACTATATTAGGTAATCACATCCTAGGCAACGGCGCCAAAAATTGTTATGTCGTTAGTAACAATTTAAAATATACTTACAAATGTACATATAATATATAGTGAACAAGTAAGAGTCGATCCCACAAGGAGTGATGCTAATAGATATAAAATCTAACACTTGAATATAATTGATACAATTATAAAAGGGGGAAAAGGGGGGGTTAAATCTTGTAATAGATTAAGACAAAGAAATTGACGTTGAGAACAAGAATGAGAATTGATATTAATGAAAACAATAGCTAAGACTCACTATCCACCACAAGACATTCAAATAGTTTATAAGAAATAATAGACTAACAATTTTAACAAGCATATGATGACAACATTCACAACAAGGTCATGGCCAAACTCAAGTTGTATGATTCTCTCTTAATTGCATGTACAGTGTATGACGTCTACCTCATTACGTGTATTCTTAATCGAAATCTAGCATGGCGTCTGCATCAATCAACAATCAAGAATCCAATAAGAGCAAAGAGAATATGAATGTCACAAGAATCCTAATACATGGTATTTGTACTTAGGTATTCAAGAATTGATTTTTCCATAATTCATTTTCAACTGAATTATATGTTGCAAGAAAGAACATATTCAACAAGGCAATTGACCATGTTCTACAACAATTAATTCTAATACATGTTTCAAAGTTATCTACTCAAAGAAACAGTGATGAGGATAATTTTCCTCTTCCACTGACAACATGACACGTAGATATAACCGTCGTCAGCTTCATGCTCGGTACCGAGAAGAGGTATGTATATTCCTCGGTACTCATCCTCAGAGTGGTAAAAAGCTATCATGAACTACCTAAACAGGAACTACCTTCACTATAAAAAGGGACAAACCCTCAGGTAAAAGGGGGACAATTTTTGACTGATTACGAGAGCACCGAGCAGTGCACTTCACTGAGTTCCTTTGTGCTAGCATCTGACTTGAGCGTCGGAGCGCCAACGCCAGAGAACACTCTCTGGCGGACCTCTAGCTTACGTTTGCTCTTTGTCACAGGATCATTCTACTGTCGGAAGGAAGCTAATCCGAGGAAGAACATAAACAAACGAGAAAGCTCTTGTTCAAACCTATCCTGATACGTCTTGGACTGATTTGAGACGTCATCAGATTGGCGCCGTCTGTGGGAACTTTCATAACAAAAATTATGGTTCGAACTAGAGCTTTAAGAGAAGAAGAACAACAGGCTGAGGCAGCAAACGAAAATGCCGAGCACCAGCCTCAACCAATTGTACAAGACCAGATCACCGAACTATTGCAACAAATGAATGTCCTCGCGCAACGCCTGGAAATGATCCAAGAACAAGTGCAGGGTCACCAACCAATCCAAAATGAGAGCATTTCTCATGAGACGAGAAATGACCACTCTCACACTGATGAGTCAAGAAATCCCGGCCTTCCAGGAACCTCGGTAACCATTGCTCGAAGAACTCAGCCCACTCATACTTATGAGGGGGATAGCAAGTTTATCGAGGGGGTTGTGGATCGCAAAATAGCTGCTTTGCAAGGCCGTCCCTTCTTGGATACAATGGATTGGGATAGGAACATAACTCCATTGTCGACCGAGGTGCAACAAGCTCGGGTACCGACAAGCTTCAAGGTTTCTAGTGTGGAAAAGTATAACGGGACAGGGGATCCGCTAGACCATGTTATCGGCTTTCAAACCATGATGGAGTTTCAGCGGGCCTCTCAGGAAGCTTGCTGCAAAATCTTCCCCATCTCGCTTGTCGGAGTGGCAAGGCGTTGGTTCAGAGCTCTGCCGCAAGGCAGCATTCACAGCTTTGACGACCTAACGAACAGGTTCGTCGCTCATTTTGCAAGCTCCAGACCGGTGAAGAAGACCAACGCCACACTGGTTACCATCAGACAGAAACCCCAGGAAAGTTTGAGAGAATTTGTAACTAGGTTCAACAGTGATTGCTTAGAGATACCGGACCTCCAGCCAATCATAGCCATTACAGCCTTCACGACTGGAGTACGACATGTAACGCTGAAGCATTCATTGTCGAAAAAGAATCCGAAAAGTATTCTCGAACTGCTCTCAAGAGTTGAAAAATACATCACCGCCGACGAAATGATGGATGAACCACATGTAACCAAGAAATCCCAAGACAGGACTTCGCAGAGGAGAAGGTCAGATGCTGGTCGCCCAACCGAGAGGAAAACTAGTGGATTCGGTAGATCATTCACCAGAAGAGATGACCGAGCCAAATTTGAGAGATATGATTCCTATACTCCACTCAATTCTTCTTTGAAAAGAGTATTGAATGAGATACAGGATCGTGACATCGTCAGGTGGCCGGCAAAGATGAAGCCAAATCCGGAAAGGATTGGGAGCGACAAGTATTGTAAATTCCACCGAGGCCCCGGTCATGACACCGATGAATGTCTCCACCTGAAAGACGAGGTAGAAAACCTAATCCGGAGAGGATACCTCAAGCGTTTTACTAGCTCGGGGAGAGATAAGCGAGAAAGAGAAGGAATGAAAGAAAATCCAAGAGGTCTAAGAGAGAATGAGGACAGACGACAGAGGAGACGGCGAGAGGAGTCCCCTCGTCATCGGAATCGTGGAACAGCTGGCACCATAGGTATGATAGTCGGTGGCCTAGCTTCGGGAGGAGAAAGTTCATCTGGGAGAAGAGCATATGCTCGGACTGTGCATCAAATCAATGAGAAGTCAAAGAAAACGAGAATGGGGGAGGAGAAGATAACGTTCTCAGAAAGAGACGGGGATGGTTTGCACCAGCCCCATGACGATGCGTTGGTCATTGATGTTATCATCGCCAACTACACGGTCAAGAAGGTCTTGATTGATAACGGGAGCGCAGCGGATGTTCTCTTCTATCACGCCTTCAAACAGATGAACCTTCCGAGAGAGAGCTTGAAGAAGTTTTCTTCACCCCTATACGGTTTCACGGGTGAACAAGTTGTCCCTGTCGGGATAATAAGTCTACCCATAACCTTGGGTGATTACCCGAGATCAAAATTATTTATGGTGGAACTTCTGGTCGTCGATGTGAAGACCCCATACAATGCATTGATTGGCAGACCACTGCTTCACAAGGCGGAGCAGTTGTCTCAACTTATTATCTGAAAATGAAATTCCCCACTGATCAAGGAGTAGGAGAAGTTCAGGGCGACCAAAAACTCACTCGCCAGATGTATGTAACCGATCTAAAAGAAAAGAAAAATCCAGTCTCAATCATAGAACTGGTAGATGATCAGAATAATCAAATCTTGAAGCCCTCGCCAGCCGAGCAACTCATCGCTATTCCTGTCGAGCATGCGACGGAGAAGAAGTTGTATTACGGTTCCGAGCTTAGTAAAGATTTAAGCGAAGGCTTGACGAATCTACTGCTGGAGAACATCACCACATTCGCATGGAGTGCACATGAAATGCCGGGTATTAGTGCTGATGTTATCACTCACCATCTGACTATCAAACCTGGTAGCCGACCAGTGAAGCAAAAAAAGAGGAATTTTGCACAAGACAGGCAAGAAGCCATCAAAACAGAGGTTAACAAGCTTCTGGATGCCGACTTCATCCGAGAAGTATAATATCCAGAATGGCTTTCTAATGTTGTTATGGTTGCCAAACCGAATGGTAAATGGCGCATGTGTGTCGACTTCACTCACCTAAACAAGGCCTGTCTGAAGGATAGCTACCCGCTATCAAAAATCGACCAACTGGTAGACGCAACCTCAGGAAAAGGACTCCTCAGTTTCCTTGATGCCTACTCGGGATACCATCAGATTCAAATGCATCAAGCTGACGAGGAACACACCTCGTTTGTTACTCCTGAGGGTACATACTGCTACCAAGTTATGCCTTTTGGGTTGAAGAATGCAGGTGCCACCTATCAACGACTAGTCAACAATATGTTCTCCCCAATGCTCGGAAGGACAGTTGAAGCGTACGTCGATGATATAGTCGTTAAAAGCAAGAAACCCGAGGAACACTTGGGCGACTTGCACGATGTATTTAATGTTTTAAATAATTTTGGGATGAAGCTCAATCCCGAGAAATGTGCGTTTGGCGTTTCATCGGGCAAATTCCTTGGATTCCTCATCTCCAAACGAGGAATTGAGGTAAACCCTGAAAAGGTGTTAGCAATAATCAACATGCAAGCCCCAAGGAACAAGAAGGAGGTTCAGCAACTCACCGGCCGAACTGCAGCGCTAAACCGATTTCTCGCCAGATCAGGGGATCGGTGTAAACACTTCTTTAACGCACTTAAACAAACAACCGATTTCCAATGGAATGAACACTGTCAAGAAGCTTTCGAGGAGCTCAAGTCTTATCTGAGCCAACCACCTCTACTCACTGCTCCAAAAGAGGGAGAACCACTATCCCTTTACTTAGCTACAACAGAGCATGCAGTGAGTGCCGTGCTAATAAGCGAGGGAGATGATAAAGTTCAGAGGCCAATATACTACACTAGTAAGGTCCTCACTGCGATCGAGAAGAGATACACCAAGGCCGAGAGAATGGCCCTGGCACTGGTGACCACGGCTAGGAAGTTGAGACCATATTTTCAAGCCCATACAATTACAGTGTTGACTGATCAGCCGCTGAAGAGCATTTTACAGAATCCAGACATATCGGGAAGACTTATTAAGTGGTCGATCGAACTTAGTGAGTTTGATATCTACTTTGAACCGAGAAGAGCCATCAAAGCCCAAGTCCTCGCGGATTTCATTACTGAATGCCAGCATCCATTAGAGGAAGAAGTGCCGCAGGAGCAATGGCAACTCTTCGTCGATGGATCTTCGAACAAGGATGGCAGCGGGGCAGGGATTCTGCTTCTCGGACCTGGAGGAATGACTACTGAGTATGCCCTTCGTTTCCAATTCAAAGCCTCCAATAACGAGGCTGAATATGAAGCATTGCTAGCTGGATTAAAACTGGCCATCGAGCTAGAGGTTAGCAATTTGTTGATTCATAGTGATTCACAGCTCGTCACCGAGCAGGTTCGGGGGGAGTATGAGGCGAGAGGCTCCAATATGATCAAATATCTGGCAAAAGCTAAGGAGCTGATAAGTGAGATCCCGAATGTTGAAATATTGAGAGTACCTCGAGAAGAAAATCAGCAAGCCGACGTATTAGCCCGACTTGCGTCAACAACCAAGAAAGATCAGGCATCCTCAGTGCGGATAGAAATGCTTCCTAAACCGAGCATCTATGTTAAGGCGATTGCGGAGATCAGTACTGAACGATCTTAGATGGATGCAATACGAGCTTTCCTCACTGAGGGACGATTGCCAGAAGACATAAACGAGGCTAAAAGTCTCCGAGCAAGGCAGCGAGGTATTCAATTATTCAAGGAACCCTTTACCGACGATCCTACACACTCCCTTACCTTAAGTGCCTTGCTCCATGAGAGGCTGATTACGCTCTCCGAGAAGTTCATGGAGGAATATGTGGCAGCCACTCCGGTGCAAGGACTTTAGCTAATAAGGTCTTGCGATGCGGGTATTACTGGCCGACCATGAACAAGGATGCAAAGGAGTTGGTGAGCAAATGTGACAAGTGCCAGAGACATGCCAACGTATCGCATCACCCACCATCGGAGATTACAGTCATGGAGAACCCTTGTCCATTTGCACAATGGGGGCTGGATTTGTTAGGACCTTTTCCTCAGGCAACAGCCCAAAGGAAGTTTCTCATAGTAGCAGTGGATTATTTCACGAAGTGGTTTGAAGCCGAGCCCCTGGCCACGATCACCGACCACAAGGTGAAGGACTTCATTTGGAAAACCATCATATGCATATATGGTGTTCCTCGGATCCTCATTACTGATAATGGCCGACAGTTTGTGAGTGCCAATATACGGTAGTTTTGTGACGAACACGGCATCAACCTCAGGGTTACCGCCGTGGCTCACCCTCAAGCTAACGGGCAAGTAGAAGTCATCAACCGAATCATACTACAAGGAATCAAGGCTCGTCTGGACCAAGCCGAGGGACTTTGGACCGAACAGCTCCATAGCGTCCTCTGGTCTTACCGGACTACGCCTAGGGCATCAACAGGAGAGACGCCTTTCTCCTTAGTATTCGGATCAGAGGCTGTTATCCCAGTTGAAATTGGAGTTCCCACTCCTCGTATAATTGAGTTTGAAGAGTCGAGTAACAATGACTTGTTGCTCAACAATCTTGATTTCTTGGAAGAAGCTAGAGAGTCTGCTCGGATCAAGATTGCTGTTTACAAGCAAAGAACGGCCCGATATTACAACAAAAGGGTCCGAACAAGGAAGTTTTCAGAGGGAGACTGGGTTCTAAGGAAAGCAACTTCAGCCGAAAAACATCCAGGTAAGCTCAGAGAGACTTGGGAAGGACCTTTTCGAGTTATCAAAGTTCTGCTTGATGGGACTTACAAATTGGAAAATCCCGAGAAGCCTGGAGAGATGAGACCTTGGAATGCCGAAAACCTCCGAAGATACTATGTTTAATTTCATCCTGTTGGCATGTACTTAAGCACAATTTCCATTTCAAAACTCGTTTCCTACACGAGACTTAGGATTCTGCTGATTCAATGAAAGTAGTTTGTTTTGCTATAAAGATCCTCAGAAGTACGCAATGTTCGGCGCATTGCCGCCGCAATGCTAGAGCATTATTACAAGCCTGCTAAGGTCAGGAGACCGAGGAAAAACATGGTTTTGTTTCAACTCATTTAATTTGAGTTACAACAGCCAAGCAGAAACAAGTTAGCTACGACCCGAGCAAGTTTGAGCCACAGCAAATATAGTTTTGTTTCAACTCGTTAAATATGAGTTACAACAGCCAAGCAGAAACAAATTAGCTACGACCCGAGCAAGTCTGGGCCACAGCAAACATAGTTTTGTTTCAACTCGTTAAATATGAGTTACAACAGCCAAGTGGAAACAAGTTGGCTACAACCCGAGAAAATTTGGGCTACAGTACTACTTGTTCCCAGATCAGTTACAGCAAGCTGCGTTTTAAGTTATGATTTTCGAGGAAAAAGATGGACAGTAATAGACAAGGAATGAGAAGAAACATTGAAACATTAAAAAAGTTATCGATAAAATTAAAAATGTTATCTACAAACATTGAGAACAGAGTTCGATCAAGAAAGAAAAAAGAACAGAGTTCTAATTTTCGATATCAACTTGCTCCTCGGCAGCCCGCTCTGTCTCACCTTCAACAGGAGGAGTGGGCGCGTCGACTTCTTCATTCCTCGGAGGGATCGACGGAACATCAGTATCCATGTACTTATAGATGTCCTCCTCGACGTCCCCCTCATCCTCTTGAAGAAGGCGGAACTGCTCGTATGCATCTTCCTTCACCACATCCTCATCATCTTTCCCCGCGATGACCGGGCATAGCTCATTCAAAATGTCCGAGCTCTGGCCTTTGCTGACGAGGAACCTCCGAGCTTCTTTGACAGCAGCCTGGAAGCAGAAAAGCTTTCTTGCTTGAGGGTAAGTTGGAACTCCTCAGAGTCGCGAAACTCTCGGAGACCAGCTTGTCGCCCGCTTTCAAACAGGATGGCCCCTTCAGCCTCAGCTGCTGACTTTTGTCTCGCCAGCTCATCCTCGGCCTCCTTCAGCTTCATGGTCAATAGATTCTCGGACTCCTGCGTCTTCTCGAGGTCCAACCTCGTCAGCTTCAGAGCAGTCTCTGTACGACCAAGAGCTCCCTTGAGCAGCAGAATCTCTTGGGAGGCAGTCCTTTTCTCGGTTGCCGAGCTTCGGATGTCAAGTGACAACTTCCCGAGAAGCGAGGTCAGCTGCAATTGACGACAAAAAAGAGTTACTGAGCAAGCTGAAGGAAAACTAACTAAACAATGTTCCGAGGGAAAACATGTACCTCCATCAGCTTAACAGCCGAAGCCTCCATCTTTTCCTCGGTGGCCATCTCCTCGGCGGCCATCTCCTCGGCTCGCTTTTGATCCGAAGGAAGAGACAGCTTCTCGAGCATCTCCAACGCCACCCGAGAATTGGTCACTGTATCAGAGAGACGCACATTCCACTGAGGAATGTGAACGTCTCCCATCCTGTGAGGAGGACAGGAAGAGCGGGCGTCGGAGATACGAGAAGGTGATCCAGTGGCCCGGAAAGACGGGGTGGAAATGAAGACACCACGACCGCGACCCAAGTCTTTTCCTCGGCCTGGCTTGACTTGAGCACCCTCAGCAGGTGCAACCCTTTTCTTCTTGCTCGGTTCAGCACCCCCGTCAGGTATCCTTTTCTTGCCCAAGTTGGCAGTCTTCTTCTGCAACTTCAGGTAATCAGCAGCCGACGACATATCTGAGAAGTAACAAGAATCAGTAATCAACATGATTAGTATAAGAAAGTTATAAACAAAACCGAGCAAGAGCAGGTCCCCACCTTGCATCGCTTGCTCGGACCTATGAGCCCTTGTAAAGTCTACAGCCCGGCATATCATAGGCACAGAAGGCTTAGTGAAAGGGCCTCTGAGAGTAAGATACCAGTCAAGCTCCTGAGGAGAAAGTTGGGGAAGTCGCTTGAACTTACTGAATTTTGGGACAACCCACGAGGTCCTAAAAGGAAGATCCTCGTCCTCGCCCAAAGGCATCCGAACAAAGAAATAACTAGACTTCCAATGATGATTGGAAGAGGAATACTTTGGAGCAACCAGACCCTTCTTGAACTTTAAATAGCAAAGTCCAGGGTTTCTCGGAGCTCTACAAAGGGAGAAAATGTGTTGAAGAACATTAGAAGAAAAAGGGACGCGAAGCTCAGCATAGTAGTAGAGAATTGTGCCGAGAAACACCCAAGAATTGGGAGCAAGACAGGTAGGGCAAATGTCGAACCGATCAAAGAAGGAGCATATTGCTGGGGAAATCGGTATCCGACAACCAAATGATAGCGCGGTGGTAGAAATGGCAAACTCCCCATGTTGAGGACGAAATGGAGATACTACCTCAGGCACAGGCCTGCAAGGGTAGGGAATACCGAACAATTTGCGTTGGGATTCCACCTCAGAGGCTGAAAGGCTACAACTAAGATTCCTAGGCTCCCTAGAACCATCACCTGCTGCTCGGGCCTCCTGTAGTTCGAACCCAGGAGGGGCAAAGAAAGGGCGTTCTGCTAGGGGTAGCCTAATGCTCGTCCTAACAGGAGGAGAGTTAGAGGTCGAAGGAGAAGTTCCTAAATCGGCTTCCTCCAACACATTAATATCACTATCCGAAGAAGGGGAAGACATTTCTCGTACCTGATGAGACGAAGAAGGGATAGTATTTGCTCGGAAAAAGAAGATTATGTTTGCTCGGATAGACAATGCTCGGGGCTCTCAATCTTGGCAGCAAATGAATTGGACAGTGACGTCCTCGCTATTTATACCCGAAGACCGCCCCGGTCAACGGACCCGATGACGAGACGTACTGCATTCTCTCATCTGGGCCGCTCAACCTCTGCACATCAAATGACCACTGGATCAAGATCAATCAAATCTTAGCCGTTCAACGACTCACAATTAATGTCAGCCTCGGGAGCCCAAACGTCCACTCATACAGACCTATCATTGGTCCTACGATGACCAATCACAGGTCTGAGGGGGCAAGTGATGAGGATAATTTTCCTCTTCCACTAACAACATGACACGTAGATATAACCTTCGTCAGCTTCATGCTCGGTACCGAGAAGAGGTATGTATATTCCTCGGTACTCATATTCAGAGTGGTAAAAAACTGTCATGAACTACCTAAACAGGAACTACCTTCACTATAAAAAGGGACAAACCCTCAGGTAAAAGGGGGACAATTTTTGACTGATTACAAGAGCACCGAGCAGTGCACTTCACTGAGTTCCTTTGTGCTAGCATCTGACTTGAGCGTCGGAGCGCCAACGCCAGAGAACACTCTCTGGCGGGCCTCTAGCTTACGTTTGCTCTTTGTCACAGGATCATTCTACTGTCGGAAGGAAGCTAATCCGAGGAAGAACATAAACAGACGAGAAAGCTCTTGTTCAAACCTATTCTGATACGTCTTGGACTGATTTGAGACGTCATCAAACACAATACTAGAACTCACATAACATGGAAAAATCAAAATCATCATGCTTGTAGAAATTGAAATCCACACAACTTATAAAATTGAAAGCATGCTTAGGGCTTCAAGACAGGCCCTAATTAACAAGAGTTTAGTTATACATAACCAAATAAAACATGAGACATAAAAACATAATTACAAACACAAGCCTTGTTTTCTTCTTTTCCTTCTCCTCTTTTTGCTTCCACTCCTTCTCCTAGCTCCCTCTCCTAGCTCCTTCTCCTTCTATTTATAGAGAAAATGAGCACATAGTGGAGGAGTTAGTGCCATCTTTTGGTGGTGGATTGTCCATCAAATTCGTGTGGTGGATTGTCCACTCTTTGAATGGAAATGGTATCATCAATGACATCAACTTCCAATTACACACTAATCTTGTAACTGCATTCTAGGCCTCCAAAACGCCTATTATGAACTCGAACCCTTCATCAATATTGTCGATACCAATGTGTAGATAATTATGCGCTTTTGAATCACTCAATGTGGACATCAGAAGCTCAAGTTATGGGCTTCTAAAGGTTCTATCTTCAAACAAAAATTCTGCTTCGGATATAACTTCCAAACTTGACTTCGAGGCAACCTTTAGAGGCCCAAACGAACTCCGATTTTTTCGAACTAGCACTTCCTGCAAAGCTTGAAGTGTCCTCTAAAAATTTTCTGAAGATCAAATCTCATTCGGACAGCTCTTAATACCTCTTAACCTGTCAAACATCCAAGAAGGTCTTAAGTACAATAATCTTGAAAATCCAGCTTTTAAGCACAATTTCTTGACATTGCTTTTAACGGTTTTGTCCATTTCGGAACGAAAGTACGTCTTTTGACAGAGAAACACTCTATGGAGCGTATACTAGTAAATTTTGATGTAAAGAACCAAGAAAAAGTGTACATCTATCAACTTTGATGATTCGGAATTTATCAACTATTTCCATGGAGGGGTTTTTCGCGGTTTTGTCCATTTAGGATAGAAAGTTGGTCTTTTCACATCGAAAAAACCTAAGGACCCTATACTAGTAAAATTTGACATAAAAGAAACATAAATAGTGTACACCAACCAGCTTTAATGGTTCGAAGTCGCTCAACTCTCTCAATAGAGGTGGTTTTTAACGGTAGTGTCCAATTAAGAACGAAAGTTGATCTCTTGGTAAGGGATCAATCTACAAAGCGAATACAAGTGAATTTGGACATAAAGCAATAATAAAAATTGCACACCTATCAACTTTGATGGTTCGGAATTTCTCAACTCTTTCCATGGAGGGGCTTTTAGCGGTTTTGTCCATTCGAGATAGAAAGTTGGTCTTTTTGCATCGAAACAATCCAAGGAGCCTATACTAGTAAAATTTGACATAAAAGAACAATAAATAGTGTACACCAACCAACTTTGATGGTTCGAAGTTGCTCAACTCTGTCGATAGAAGTGGCTTTTAACGGTAGTGTCCAATTGGGAACGAAAGTTGTTCTCTTGACATGGGAATAATCTCATAGCGAATACAAGTGAATTTGGACATAAAGAAACAATAAAAGTGCTCACCTATCAAATTTGATGTTTCCGAATTACTCGATTCTCTCCATGGAGGAGCTTTTAACGGTTTTGTCCATTCCGAAACGAAAGTCCTTTTTTTGGCAACGAAACACTCTACGGAGTCCATAGTCGTAAAATTTGAAATAAAATAAAGATGAAAGTGTACACCGACCAACTTTGATGGTTCCAAATTGCTCAATCCTCTCGTTGGAGGAGCTTTTATCGGTTTTGTCCATTTGAGATCGAATCTTGGCCATTTTGACAACGAAAACAATCTACGAAGCGTATACTAGTGAATTTGAAGAAAAAGCAACAATAAAAATTGCACACCTATCTACTTTGATGGTTCGGAATTTCTCAACTCTCTCCATGGAGTGGCTTTTGACGGTTTTGTCCAATTGAGATAGAAAGTTGGTCTTTTGGCATCGAAACAATCTATGGAGCCTATACTAGTAAAATTTGAAATAAAAAATAAATAAATAGTGTACACCGACCAACTTTGATGGTTCGAAGTTGCTCAACTCTTTCGATAGAGGTGGTTTTTAATGGTAGCTCCAATTTAGAATGAAAGTTGTTCCAATCTATGAAGCGAATACAAGTGAATTTGGATAGAAACCAACAATAAAAGGTGTGCACCTATCAAATTTAATGGTTCAGAATTACTCAAATTTTCTCCATGGAGGAGCTTTTAACGATTTTGTCTATTTCGGAACGAAAGTTCATCTTTTGGCAACGGAACACTCTTTTGATTTTATAGTCATAAAATTTGAATAAAATATTGATAAAAGTGTACACCGACCAACTTTGATAGTTCGAAATTACTAAATCCTCTCAACAGAGAAGCTTTTATCGGTTTTATCCATTTGAGATCGAATGTTGGTATTTTTGACAACGAAACAATCTACGAAGCATATACTAGTAAATTTAGACATAAACCAACAATAGAGAGTGCACACTTATCGATTTTGATGGTTGGAAATTGCTCAATTCTCACGATAGAGGTGCATTTAGCGATTTTGTCCATTTGGGAACGAAAAATTGTCTTTTGGCAACGAAACAATCCGCGGAGCCTAGTGTCAAAAAATTTGACATAAAATAACAATAAAAAATGTACAGCAGCCAAGTTTGAAGGTTAAAAATTGCTCAACTCTCTCCATGGAGGAGCTTTTAACAATAAAAATTGTCCACTTGAGATCAAAAATTGGTCTTTTTGACAACAAAACAATCAATGGAGTTTATGCTAGAAAATTTTTATGTAAAGCAACAATAAAAAGCGTACACCTATCAACATTGATAGTTCGGAATTGCTCAAATCTCTCCATGGAGGGGCTTTTAGTGGTTTTATCCATTTGGGATTGAAAGTTGGACTTTTGGCATCGAAACAATCTAAGTAGCCTATACTAGTAAAATTTGACAAAAAAGAACAATAAATAGTGTATATCGACCAACTTTGATATTTCGAAGTTGCCCAACTCGCTCCTTGGATGAGCTTTTAATGGTTTTGTCAATTTGAGATCGAAAATTGGTCTTTTTGACAACGAAACAATCTACGAAGCGTATACTAGTAAATTTTGATGTAAAGTAACAATAAAAAGTGTACAGCTATCAACTTTGACTGTTCGGAATTGCTCAACTCTCTCCATGGAGGGGCTTTTAACAGTTTTGTCCATTTGAGATAGAAAGTTGGTCGTTTGGCATCGAAACAATCTAGGGAGCTTATAGTCATAAAATTTGACATAAAAGAACAATAAAAAGTGTACACCGACCAACTTTGATGGTTCGGAATTACTCAATTCTCTCCATGTAGGAGCTTTTAACAGTTTTGTCCATTTCAGAACGAAAGTACGTCTTTTGGCAGCGAAACACTCTACGGAGCGTATACTAGTAAATTTTGATGTAAAGAACCAAGAAAAAGTGTACACCTATCAACTTTGATGATTCGGAATTTATGAACTCTTTCCATGAAGGGGTTTTTTGCGGTTTTATCCATTTGAGATAGAAAGTTGGTCTTTTGGCATCGAAACAACCTAAGGACCCTATACTAGTAAAATTTCACATAAAAGAAACATAAATAGTGTACACCAACCAGCTTTAATGGTTCGAAGTCGCTCAACTCTCTCAATAGAGGTGGTTTTTAACGGTAGTGTCCAATTGAGAACAAAAGTTGATCTCTTGACAAGGGATCAATCTACGAAGCGAATACAAGTGAATTTGGACATAGAGTAATAATAAAAATTGCACACCTATCAACTTTGATGGTTCAGAATTTCTCAACTCTTTCCATGGAGGGGGGCTTTTAGCGGTTTTGTCCATTCGAGATAGAAAGTTGGTCTTTTCGCATCCAAACATGATAAGTGTCACAATATACATTCTTAAAGTGATAAAATACTACCAAAGCAAGGCCAATAAATTGTGTTTAAAAGCTGAATTTTCAAGATTATGGTACTTAAGATCTTCTTGGATGTTTTGCAGGTTAAGAGGTAGTACGAGCTGTCCGATTGAGATTTGATCTTCAGCATAATTTTAGAGGACACTTAAAGCTTTGCAGGAAGTGCCGGTTCACAAAAATTAGAGTTCGTTTGGGCCTCTAAAGGTTGCCTCGAAGTCAAGTTTGGAAGTTATATCTGAAGCAGAATTTCTGTTTTTAGACCAGACCTTTAGAAGCCCATAACTTGTGCTTCTGATGTCCAAATTGAGTGATTCAAAAGCCCATAATTATATACACATTTGTATCTACAATATTGATGAAGGGTTTGAGTTTGTAATAGGATTATATTAGGCCCAGAATACAGTTACAAGATTAGTGTGTAATTGGAAGTTGATGTCATTGATGAAACCATTTCCATTCAAAGAGTGGACAATCCACCACACGAATTTGATGGACAATCCACCACCAAAAGATGGCACTAACTCCTCCACTATGTGGTCATTTTCTATATAAATAGAAGGAGAAGTAGCTAGGAGAAAGAGCTAGGAGAAGGAGTGGAAGCAAAAAGAGGAGAAGGAAAAGAAGAAAACAAGGCTTGTGTTTGTACTTATGTTTTTATGTTTCATGTTTTATTTGGTTATGTATAACTAAACTCTTGTTAGTTCGGGCTTGTCTTGAAGCCCTAAGCATGCTTTCAATTTTATAAGTTGTGTGGATTTCAATTTCTACAAGCATGATGATTTTGATTTTTCCATATTATGTTTGTTCTAGTATTGTGTTTCTTTGAGTAGCTAACTTTGAAGCATGTATTGTAATTAATCGTTGTAGAACATGCTCAATTGCCTTGTTGAATATGTTCTTTCTTGCAAAATATAATTCAGTTGAAAATGAATTATGAAAAATCAATTCTTGAATACCTAAGTACAAATACCATGTATTAGGATTCTTATGACATTCATATTCTCTTTGCTCTTATTGGATTCTTGATTGTTGATTGATGCAGACGCCATGCTAGATTTCGATTAAGAATACACGTAATGAGGTAGACGCCATACACTTTACATGCAATCAAGAGAGAATCATACAATTTGAGTTTGGCCATGAACTTGTTGTGAATGTTGTCATCATATGCTTGTTAAAATTGTTAGTCTATTATTTCTTATAAATTGTTTGAATGTTTTGTGGTGGATAGTGAGTCTTAGCTATTGTTTTCATTAATATCAATTCTCATTCTTGTTCTCAACGTCAATTTCTTTGTCTTAATTTTTATCTATTACAAGATTTAACCCCCCCCTTTTTCCCCCTTTATAATTGTATCAATTATATTCAAGTGTTAGATCCTATATCTATTAGCATCACTCCTTGTGGGATCGACTCTTACTTGTTCACTATATATTAATTGTACATTTGTAAGTATATTTTAAATTTTTACTAACGACATAACAATTTTTGGCTCCATTGCCGGGGATGTGATTATCTAATATAGTGTCATCTAACTCTTGTATATAATTTATTTATTTATTTTTGTTGTTAGCACCTCCTACATGGAAGGCTTTACATTATATGTCATTATTTAACGTGGTTGACTTAAACGCCCCATTTTGTTTTCTATTAATGGCTGGTTCAATCACCTACTATTGTTGATATATGTATATATCTATTAATATTAATGGCTGGTTCTACCACCTACTATTGTTGATATATGTATATATCTATTAATATTAATGGCTGGTTCTACCGCCTATTAATATGCCTTAATATTTACTAACATCATTTTTTTATGGTTGGCCTTCTCTGCCCCATTTTATTTCTTCTGTATACTAACTTTTTTATATATTGTCAACCAACTCCTTTAATCCTCTGGTTGTGATTGGCATTTCCATCCACCAAATTTTCTTTATATTAATTTATGTTCATGGTTGGCCTCGCCACCTAAGTAGTTTACTTATATTGTTATTTTTCCTATTTTGCAGATACATGAATGTCCAGCTCAGATCTTGGGAACTTATTGAGTGACGACATTTCGTTAAACACAAAATTAGCGGATATCCGTTTATTTTGTCAACAACGAAAAAGAGACCATCACACTCTAGAGAGATCACCTTTGTCATCACCGACTACAAGTCCCAGAGCCCCAGTTCAAATGGAAGAAGAACCAGATAACATGAACAAGCCACTTAAGGATTTCTCTGTGCCTCAAGCAGCAGATCAAGCTTCATGCATTGTCTACCCCCAGACTACTGTAGACAATTTTGAACTAAAGTCAGGAATGATTCATTTGTTGCCCACGTTCTTAGGCCATGCTGGAGAAGATCCTCACATGCATCTTAAAGAATTCTCTGATGTCTGTTCCACAATTAAAATAAGAGGTTTAACTGATGAGCAGGTTCATCTGCGATTGTTTCCATTTAGGCTGAAGGAACAAGCAAAGACATGGCTTCACTCTTTACCAAGAGCTTCAATTAGAACATGGATTAAGCTCTTGTCCTCATCATAATATTCAAGAATGGCTAATAATGCAATATTTTTATGAAGGGATGCTGGATTCAGATCGCAAAATGGTGGACGCCACATCTGGTGGTGGATTGATGAATAACAATGCCAGACAAGCAAGGGAGATGTTCGAAACTCTGTCAACTAATTCTCAACAATGGAGCTACAACAGAGTGAGAGAACCTCAAAAAAGGGCTGGATTCTACGAAGCACAATCAAGTTCAAACATGGAAGCCCAAATTGCAAACTTGACAAATATGGTGAAGCAGTTAATCGTTCCAGGCTCTCAAGTGTGTGCTGTGTGCAGTACACCTGGACATGCTATGGAAAGTTGTCCACAAAATGAAGTTGCGGTCTTGGATGCACAAATAAATGCATTCGGTACTTATCCAAATCATAATCAAAACCAAATGCAAAGGCCAAGGAATGATCCATTTGCTAGGAACCTACAATCCAGGATGGAGAAATCATCCAAATTTTAGGTGGAGTAATAATCAACCAATGCAACAACCTTTTGCTCAATTACCACAACATCGAGTTCAAGTGGAGCCTCCGAAACCATCACTTGAAGATATGGTTACATCTATGGCACAGAGCACTAAAACATTCATGCAGAAAACTGATAACGTCATTTCAAATTTGGAACAAATGAGACAGTTAGCCACTGCATTAAATCAAAGAGAACCTGGAAAGCTTCCCGGCCAAGTTGTTGTCAACCCTAAGATTAATGAACATGCTAAAGCAATCACTCTGAGGGGAGGGAAAACAATTGGAAAAATGAGTGTGCCAGAAGAAGAGAAGAACCTTGACTCTGACAATATGATCAATCCAGACGTTCTAGATCCAAATTCTAGCAGCAGTGCTACTCCTTTCCAGGAAACACCAAACGTTCAGGTTAACTCTAACCTTCCAAATTATATTTCTTCACATGCTCCTTTTCCTAGCAGATTGCAGAAATCCAAGAAAGATGATCCAATGCAAGGAATCTTGGATACTTTCAAGAAGGTGGAGATTAACATTCCTCTTTTAGATGCCATCAAACAAATGCCAAAATATGCAAAGTTCCTCAAGGATTTGTGCACAAATAAGAGGAAGTTCAAAGAGTTTGAAACAATTAAGGTTTATGAGGAAGTTTTAGCTATTCTACAAAGCAAACTCCCTTCCAAGCTGAAAGATCCGGGCAGTTTTACTATCCCTTGTATCATTGGGGGTCACAGGTTTGAGAAAGCTCTTCTTGACTTAGGTGCATCTGTCAATCTAATGCCTTTTTCTGTTTTTGAATCTTTGAATATAGGGGAACTAAAGGCGACCTCTGTGAGCATCCAGTTGGCAGATAGATCAATCAAATACCCTAGGGGTATTCTGGAAGATGTCTTAGTCAAAGTTGACAGATTAATCTTACATGCTGATTTTCTAGTATTGGAGATGTAGCCGATTCCTTTGTCAGAAGTAAAATTAACCTTAATTCTTGGTCGTCCATTCATGGCCACAACAGGTACCAAAATTGATGTTCAAAAGGGTACACTAACTATGAATGTGTAGGGACAACGATTGAGTACAAGGTATTTGGAGCACTCAAATTACCAAGTGATGAACATTACTGTTTTCACTTAGATGCGTTAGATACAATTTGTCAACAAGTGTTCAATGAAACCTTGTGCAACCAACCTAGCCTTGTTTCTAACAACTTCACCATTTTCATTCATTTTATTCTTAAACACCCATTTAGTTCCAATTATGGTTTGGTCTTTAGGTCTTGGAACTAAATGCCAAACTTCATCCCTAGTGAATTGGTTCAATTCATCTTGCATGGCAACAATCCAATTATCATCAAGTAAAGCATCATCAACATTTCTAGGTTCAACTTGAGAAATGAAAGCATATACATTATCCAAAATATTCACATCAACAAACAAAACACCATTCATCAAATTGGCAGCAATGTTATCATTCAAATCACTTATCACATTAGCATGCATATCATCATTGGAAGATAAATGTGATCTACGAGTTCTTACCCCTTGGTGCAAATCACCTATTATGAGATCTTTGGGATGCTTGTGCTTGTCCTTTACTTGTAACCATGATGTAGGAGGAGCGGTCACATTCTCATTGGAAGCCATAGGTTCATCACTTGATTCTTCAATGCTCATCGGAGGAGCTTGAATTTCATCTATTGCCTTAGGTGTACCTTCATTTGTATTTTCCACATGCTTCTTATCTCCTTTTATTGGATAATCAATTTTAGGAATTGAAGAGTCATCATCATCATCATCATCATCATTCAAGTTCAACTTCTCCAAACCTATCTCATTGTCATCATGCTCAATCAAAGGGTCAAATGCAAGTGTTTCAATGAATTTAACATGTATAGACTCCTCTATTTTCCTAGATTTCGGATTGTAAACTCTATATGCCTTAGAAGTCAAAGAATAACCAACTAACAAATAAGGATCAGATTTTGCATCAAATTTATCTAAGTCATCCTTAGTGTTTAACACATAGCATTTGCATCCAAAAACTCTAAAGTGATCAATTCTAGGTTTTCTATCATTCCAAATTTCATAAGGTGTCTTATTAATTTTCTTTCTAATAGACAACCTATTAACAACATAGCATGCACAATTTATAGCTTTAGCCCACAAGAACTTAGGTAAATCATTTTCACAAAGCATAGTCCTAGCAATTTCTTGTAAAGTCCTATTTTTCCTTTCTACTACCCCATTTTGTTGAGGTGTCCTAGGTGAAGAAAAATCATGCCTAATACCATATTCATCACATAATTCCATGAATGAATGATTATCAAATTCACCTCCATGATCACTTCTAATTTTGCTAATGTTCATGTTCTTTTCATTTTGAAGTCTCTTGATTAGTTTTGAAAACTCGTGAATTTTTTCATGTTTGTAAGCAAGAAAAATCACCCAAGAATATCTAGAATAGTCATCAACAATCAAAAATGCATATGATCTACCTCCTAGACTTTTAACTCTACTTGGACCAAATAAATCAAGATGCAAAAGCTCCAAAACTCTAGATGATGCAATCTGGTTTGTAGACTTAAATGACTCCCTAGCATGCTTTCCTCTAATGCAAGGCTCACACACATCATACATATCAAAGTTCAAGGATGGAATGCCTCTAACAAGATTCTTTCTAACTAATTTTTCAATTGTAGAAATTCCTATATGTCCTAATCTTCTATGCCATATGTTCACATCACAATCATTAGAAATCAAGCATTTAACCTTGCAAGCATTCATGTCATTCAAATCTAGAGAATATACATTACCATCTCTATCTCCTACAACTAAGCATTCATTCTTGGCATTTCTAACTTCACATTTTGAATCATCAAAGTAAACAATCATACCAGAATCACATAAATGGGAAATGCTACAAGGATTAAAGGATAAACCATCAACTAATGAAACATTAGAGATAGAGAATGAAGATACATCACCTATGGACCCTTGACCAAGGATCCTACCCTTCTTGTTGTCCCCAAAAGTGACATGTCCTCCATTGAAGGACTTCTTGAAAGAAGAGAAAAGAGTTGGATTGCCGATCATGTGCCTTGAACAACCACTATCCAAATACCACTTTGAAGCGCTAGAAGATTTTATTTTTAAGCAAACCTACAAGAGTTCAACTCACTTTAGGTACCCAATTTCTTTTGGGTCCTAGGAGGTTAGCATTAACAAACTTGGTTCTTTTCGGAACCCACATTTGCACAATTCTCTTGCCAAAGACATATTGAAACTTTGGATGAACATTGGCTTTCAAGTCATGCATATATGCAACATGTGAAGTATGACATGAAGTTCTAGCAACATTGAGCCTCTTGGAACCCTAGGTGTCTTAGAATAGCTCATGGGCCTCATGTGACCCAAGCTTTCCACATTCTTCTTTCTAGGCAGATTTGGCACATCCTTGATAAGGATAGGATTATGTCCCACCAGTTGGACATTAGTTGCATGCATATGATGTGTATTTGAAGAACCAACATGCATATCATTCAAAACATGATAGTTAGGAGGAGAAAAAATCATTTTCTTAGGTAAACATTCATCCTCCTTATGAATGTTTACCTAAGAAAATGATTGATTTCCCACTCCGTGAGGTACTAGCTATTACCGTTCCTTTACCTTCTCATCCTTGTACGTTTGTTAATTGGTTACCTTTGTTCAATCTTCCCTATTTACAATATTTGTGTTCTACTGCTCGTCGTTGTCTCACTTCTGTGTTCCCGGAAGGGATAGTAGATAATATTATGTTACAATATTTTAAAGGTGTAAATGAATACTTAAACTCTGATCGGTGTGCCACTGGTGTGTTAAGATCTGGTAGTGTGTATCTTAGAGATAGGTATTTTCGTATTCGTGCTTTAGGTTGTTGATATGCCTGCTCATTCTAGGATAGCTGAATTGCAACTAGAATTGCGTGCTTTAAACGTACAAATCAATTTCTGCAACAACTTAATAACTCAAGTTGATCATTTGCGTGCTGAATATCCTAGAGGGTCACCTATAGACGAGTTTCTGTGGTCTCTCTATAATTTCATAGACGATCATTTAGATAATCTCAATCAACAATGGCAAAATATCTTTGAAGAAATTCAACGTCTTCGTAATGCCTAATCCTATATTAATCACTTTAAGACAGCGAAAACGTGAATTGGATCGACATATTGCAAATTTTGACGACTTATTAGTCCGTGTTGATAATCTAGGTCAGAGAACTCCTCCTGATCATCCTACTTTTTGGATACTCTTAGGCTTATTTGAGCAACTCACTAATCTAGTTACGTCACTTAAAAGTGCTAGAACAGATCTCATGCGACAAATAGAACTTTCATCTAGAGTATAAGTTATGGTTTGTCCTTATACTAGTAATCTTAAGAGTCAAATTACCATAGTTTGTCATCATATCTGTGAAATAGAACATCGTATAGAAGTATTAGATTTTGTGTTTATCCCAAGAGGTACATGGGAAACTGTTGGTAGATATATCATAGAGCGTCGTGATTTGCAAAGTTCTTTAGATAGTCTTTACTTGCAGTGGAATCATTTAGAGTCTCAGTTAGCTTTACTTTCGCGTTGTTAAATTGAAGAAAAAAAAGAGTTACAAGCCTTTCTTATCTCAAGTCTCTTTCTAGGTAAGTTTTGCTATAGGGAAGCTTCGTCGCGCATCGCTACGGGTAACGTCGCCGGGTAGGCCTTTAGACCCCTCTTGTCGAGCAAGTCGTTGACTGCCAACCTATATCAGAATGAATCTAGTTAGGTACTTTGGTAGAAAAGAGTCAGGTACTCACAAAAATAAGGAAATAGTTGTTAATGAGAATTTTAATAAACGTTTGCAGAACTGGAAGTTACCTAAGTACTCTACGAGTCAAGTGTATAAGTCTAGTGGTAGTTTTTCCCTTGAGTCTGATTATGTAATTAAAACAGTTGAACAAGCAATCCCGCTTGCTTCGGGGTATGAAGCTTATAAGCTACTGTCTGAATCCTTAATCAAGGAACATCAACAGAAGTATAAATTTATGCATCTAGGACTTGTCCAGGTAGGTTTAAAACCAGCCACTCGATTAGGATTAAATACATCCGTTGTTATGTGTCTTCGGGATAAGAGACATAATAAATTTCATGATTCTTTATTAGGAATTATTGAATCAACCTTATGTGATGGACCAGTGCATTTCACTTGTTTTCCCAATTTCACTTTGGCTTTAGATGATCCAACCCTCATGCACTCTTTGTCTTTAGACATTAAGACTGCTGGATTTGACATGATGGATACCTTTAAGAATGTTATATTGGTGTATAGAGTCTTCTATAAGGTTATGAACACTGTCATCCCTAATATGAGGGATATTCCTGAAAATCGCTTATTTGATTCTCAATCAACTACTTTGTTTATCACTGATTTGGCTAAATCAAACATAGTAGTGCCTAAAACTATTAGGTGGGATCAGGTTAAGCTACCTGAAGATTGGGTGTTAGAAAAGGCTATTCCTCCTAAGTCACAGGCCGTCAGACAACTCCAGGATGTTATTGAACAACCTGATGGAGAAGTTGTTATCCGATTTTCTAAAGATAGGTCTGTGAGAATAGGAAGGTCTCAGTCTTATGTTTCTTCAAGACACTCTACATCTTCTCTGCCTCCACAGGATAGTTTTATTCACAAGGTGTCTAGAACTCCTGAACAAGTTAGTCATCCAGAATATAACGTTGATTATCCTGAATCATCTCATGCTCATAATTCTCCTACTCCGTCCGAAATGGGATATGATGAGGATAAAAGTGTTATGACTATCACTTCAACTGAAAAAGATATTTTCTACTCTAAGTATTTCTGGTTCGACCTTGTCTTTAATGATCACCAAAAGAAATCCATTATTAATGGGTTTTGCTTTAATCAAAAATTAGGTGGTACAGAAACTTTCTTTGAGTATGCTTTTGACATAGGTAAAAAGCTGGGTTATTATATTCCAGATTTTACATCTCCTCAAGTACTCTTAACTCTAGAGTCAAATCGCCGAACATTTCTCCTTAAATCAGGAAAAATTGTTCAAAGTATTCATCCTCCTGAAAGTAATCTTATTCATCGTATAGATACTGAGGAAGTTGCTGCTGCTGCTCCTTATAAAAAGGAAGGAACAATTGAAAATGTTGTTCAACAGGTAAATTATACCAATTTATATTTACAGACAATTGGTGAACAGCTGACTGACATCTGCACTCATCTTAGTGGAAGTACGTCAAAGTCACAGCCTCAACCTTCTCTTCCTCCTAGTGCGCCTTTAGTCGAAAAACCACTTCAACTTTCTACTTTTGTTAAAGGCCAACCATCTGTTACCAGGACTTTACCAGATATTCCTAGATTCCAGCCCTTTTTAGAAAAGGACTTTTCTTTTAAAATGTCTGGTTCTCCTTCTGCTGAGTTTATGGCTGAACTCTTTTAGAAACTCTCTGATGTGAAAGGTAAGAAGTCAGTATGAGTTTTAACTCAAGCTGAAGCTAACGATAGTTCTAGTGAACCAAGTTCTTCTTCTGAAGATAGCTCAGATTCCCTAGATCGAACTCATCAAATGTTCTTATCAGAACAACAGCCTTTACAGGTTAATAAGATTAAATATTCCAAATTACCGACTAGGTATGGTTATCCTAGACCTACACCTATAGATCTTCAAATGGAAGAAGATGACTTATTTGACCAAGTCACTTATTCAGGCGATTCCATCGTTGAATGGAATATTGACACAATGACTGAACGACAAGTTGAAAAAGTACTACAGCATATGATGATGTATGCTACAGCTACTAAACAAAAGGGCAATACAGATCAAAATATTGCCAAGGCCATAATAGCTGGCTTCTCTGGTATGCTTAAAATGTGGTGGGATAATTATCTCACTATGGAAGCAAAATCTCAAATTTGGACTTCAGTAAAAACTGAAAATAATACTCAGACTTCTGACTGTACCAATACTTTAATTTATACTATTGTGCATCATTTCATGGGTCACAATTAATCCTTTATGGATAAGTCTCAGGAACAGCTTATGAATATACGTTGTCCTAAACTCTCTCACTATAGATGGTACAAAGACGTCTTCTTTGCTAGAGTCTTTGAACGACCTGACTGTAATAATGCTTTTTGGAAAGAAAAGTGTATTGCAGGTCTTCCTCCTTTCTTTGCTGAAAAGGTTCATACTAGATTAAAAAATCTTACGGACGGTATTCTTGATTTTAATCATTATACCTATGGTGAACTCTCTGCAGAAACAGTTGCAGAAGGTGTCTCTCTTTGTACTGATCTTAAAATGCAAGATCAGATCGCTAAAGAGCGAAGATTAGGAAAGTCCATTATTGGTGACTTTTGTCAGCAAATGGGTTTACCTAATAAATCTCATAAGTCTCATAAGGCTTATAAATCTTCTAGGAAGAAGTTTCGAAAGAATTATCAATATGATAAATCTTATAAAACATCTTGACGATCTTATTCTAGATCATCTCCTAGGTCTTATCCTAAAGACATTCCACGTAAAAAAAGGTCTAATCTGACTAAAACTGCACCATCTGGTAGTAAGTCACAATCAACTAGACCATGCACTAAAATTGTTTGCTTTAATTGTGGAAAGCAAGGCCATTATGCTAATCGTTGTACTCAACGAAACGCCAACTCACTGGAAATAGCTGAACTTAAAAATGCTATTAATTGCTTAGCTATTAATTATGAAGCTAAACAGCAATTTCATGATTTATTCTTTAAATCTGATGATTCTGCTAGTGGTTATTCTACTGCTAATGATAAGACTGATTGTGAATGTGATAACTATAAATCTTTGTTGAAAAATAATGGTTTATTAGTTATTTCTTCTACTGAAAGTTCCATTCTTGAATTTATTGATTCTATCACTGATCCTGCTGCACGTGCTGATGCTATTCTCCATTATATGCAAGGACAATTAGAAACTCCTGTTTCTTATACTCCTCTACAGCATACTTTATCTAAACAGCCTCATGTTTATGATTTAAAAAATGTTTATGATCGGTTTAAATCTAAACCAGCTCCTTCTATTACTCCTACCTCTGTTTCTGATTTGAAATGTGAAGTTAATCAACTTAAAACTGAGCTCACTCTGCTTGAAAATCAATCTTCTTTTTCCCGGGGGGAAAGTAGTAGTGGACAACCTGATCAAGCTAAAGAAAAGATTGATGATGACAAAAGTTCTGAAAAGAAAGCAATTGATTCTTTGATTGCTCAATTTGAAGGACAAGCAGAACCTGCTTTAAATCTAATCGATAAAGTGACAACTCATCGATGGTACACTCGAATCTCACTTGTCATTAATAATGAGTATATTGTGTCATCTGTCACTACTTTAATTGACTCAGGAGCAGATCAAAATTGCATAAATGAAGGATTGATTCCTTCTAAGTATTGGACAAAGACTACTGAACAACTTAGTGTAGCTGATGGAGCCCAATTAAATATTCGGTATAAAATATCGGATGCAAGTATTTTCCATAAAGGTAAGTGCTTTAAGATGCCTTTTATTTTTGTTAAAGGCTTATCTAATCAGGTCATTCTAGGGAATCCTTTTTTGCATATGTTTTACCCTATTCAGAGAATTGACCATAAAGAGATAGTGACTGATCTTAACGGAGAACTTATTAGTTTTGAATTATTGAAACCTCCTGAATTACTTTTTATAGATGAATTGAGAAGACAGATTAAAAATAAAGAAAAGTTTTTAAACTCAATTCAAAAAGAAGTAATCCATGAACAGATTAAAATAAAATTGACAGATCCTTTAATATCTAAAAGGATCCAGGGCATTCAGGACATAATTGAAAAAACTGCTTGTGCAGAATTGCCTAATGCTTTTTGGAACAGGAAAAAACATGTGGTTAGTTTACCATATGAACCTGACTTTAATGAAAGTCATATCAATACCAGAGCAAGACCCATTGCTATGGGACCCAAACATATGGAAATTTGTAAAAAAGAAATTCAAACTTTATTGGATAAAGGTCTTATTAGGCCAAGTAAAAGCCCATGGAGTTGCCCAGCATTTTATGTAGAAAATGCGGCAGAACTCGAACGTGGAGTTCTACGGTTGGTTATTAATTATAAACCTTTAAATAAGGTTTTGAGATGGATTAGATATCCAATCCCTAATAAAAAAGATTTATTGGGAAGGCTTTATGAAGCCAATATATTTTCAAAATTCGATATGAAATCTGGTTATTGGCAGATCCAGATCGCTGAAGAAGATAAGTACAAAGCAGCATTTACAGTTCCATTTGGACACTATGAATGGAATGTAATGCCTTTTGGACTTAAGAATGCGCCTTCAGAATATCAGAAGATTATGAATTATATCTTCAATGCTTATACAAGCTTTACAATTGTTTACATTGATGATGTGTTGGTTTACTCCAATACATTAGATCAACATTTCAAACATCTTAATATCTTTATCAAGATTGTTGAGAATGCAGGTTTGGTGATATCTCAAAAGAAAGTGAAGATATTCCAGACAAAGGTTTGGTTCTTAGGCCATAATATTGAGAATAGATCAATTGTGCCTATTGATCGAGCGATACAGTTTTTGTCTTATTTTCCAGATGAAATTAAAAAAAAAACTCAGTTGCAAAGATTTCTTGGAAGTCTTAATTATCTGGCAGACTTCTATAAAAATTTAGCACAAGATGCTAAACATCTTTTTGATAGGCTTAAAGCCAATCCTCCTAATTGGACTGATGTTCATACATCAGCTGTTAGAAAGATTAAACAGAAAGCTAAAGAGCTTCCTTGTTTATCTCTAGCCAATCCTGAAGCCTTGAAAATTGTTGAAACAGATGCTTCAGAACAAGGCTATGGTGGAATCCTTAAACAAAGGATTAATGATAAAGAACATTTAGTGCGATTCACATCTGGCTTATGGAAAGGAGCTAGATTAAATTATTCTACAATTAAAAAAGAAATTTTATCTGTGGTGTTATGCATTACCAAGTTTGAGTCTGATTTATTAAATTAGAAGTTTCTTTTAAGAATTGACTGCAAAGCAGCAAAAGACATTTTATTAAAAGACGTCAAAAATATTGCCTCAAAGCAAATCTTTGCTAGGTGGCAAAGAATCTTATCTGCTTTTGACTTTGACATCGAGTTTATAAAAGGAAGCACTAACTCTCTTCCTGATTTCTTAACTCGAGAAATCTTGCAGGGTCATGGATAACAGAAACAAGAAAAAGAAACCAGAAACGCCTAATTCTCAGGCGAACCTCAGAAAAAGATATGAAGAAGGTGATTCATCTGTTGGCCTTCTAGGTCAGCCTTCTGGTAAGTATGATTATTATGTATCATACGCCTCCTCCTCTTCTACTTCATCAGTAGAAAGAGAAAAACTTCGTAATGACGCTTATGAGCGTGCTGTAAAAGAATATGCTGGGAATTATACTTATCCCTATATCGAAACCACTTGGATCCCTCTGGTTCCAATTGAGAAAAAAATACTTTAGCTTATCAGCTAGAGAAACTGCAAAATTCTATTGCAAGGATTATTCTGATCCTTCTTCGTATCCAAAAACATTTTCTTATTATCAATCTGTTTTAGGCGAGACTGGTTTCGCCTATTTTTCTCCATACAACAGAGGAGAAGAAGTGGCTTATTCAAAGCTCACTATTAAAAGAATTATTACTCCTGAAGAATGGGGAACTGATTTCTTTCATTTTAAAGAACTAAAAAATGTTTATGGACCCAAGCTGTTTAATTACTTTGATTATATTAATGCTTGGGAAGGATCTCTTCTTTATGACAACAGACAGGAAAAGTTTAGCTGGTGGATTCAGTTCCAGCTAGAGAACACTAAACAGAACATACCACAGTGGTTCTTGTCATGGTTTGTTACTTGGGGATTATATCCCTTCATCTTGCCTTTATCTGTAAGGCAAACATATGAAGATTTTGTTAAACTTAATCCTAAACAACAAAATGCTAGACTGTTGTTCACTATTCTCTACAAAGTTCCATGGATTCTAAGATGGGACTATCAGATTCGAGGACAGTCGAAAGAAAAACTTGGAGAAAGTCATGCTCCCATCCTTTATCTAGGACGAAGAGTTATGATAAAATGGTGGAATAAATTTGAATTTTTCTCTAAAGAATCAATATTTGCTAAACAAGGATTAGTAAACCTTGATCCAGAACCTGTTACTCCACCAGCTCCTAAGACCCCTAATGCCAGGGAACTTCTCAAAGATCTTCTTTCATCAATTCCTAAAGAAGAACTGAAGAAACAATTCATGGCGGTCCTCTCTGAAGAAGAAGAAGACGATGATGACTCAATCGAGATTGTGTCACATCACTCCAAGGACCCATATGAAGAATCACAGGACCCATACGATCTCTAAAAGAGATTCGGTCTTATCTCTTTCTTGCTACATGACATCTGATAAGGCATTATTATTCTGCTTTAGTCAGTTTCAACTTTTGCTTTATCAAAGTATTTCGTCGGCATATGAATTATTGCCCGACACAATTATGTAAACTTTACTTTATGTCTAGTCGTTAGCTTTTGTAATTATTTCTTAGATTCTCTTCGGCCTATATAATGGCTCGAAGTTTCATTTGTAAGGCAGAGTTGGAAATCAATAATAAGTGTTTTTTTGAAATTCTATGTCCACATTTGTCATCTACAATAAAATACTTGTCGCTTGCCCCGATCGATATTGTGAAAACATTGACGGTCATCCAACTCCGACCAACCCCGATTCCGCTGCGCACGTCGATACGCTGAGTGGTATCGGAGCCAAACGCCTCCGTGAGGTACTAGCTATTACCGTTCCTTTACCTTCTCATCCTTGTACGTTTGTTAATTGGTTACCTTTGTTCAATCTTCCCTATTTACAATATTTGTGTGCTACTGCTCGTCGTTGTCTCGCTTCTGTGTTCCCGGAAGGGATAGTAGATAATATTATGTTACAATATTTTAAAAGTGTAAATGAATACTTAAACTCTGATCGGTGTGCCACTGGTGTGTTAAGATCTGGTAGTGTGTATCTTAGAGATAGGTATTTTCGTATTCGTGCTTTAGGTTGTTGATATGCATGCTCATTCTAGGATAGCTGAATTGCAACTAGAATTGCGTGCTTTAAACGTACAAATCAATTTCTGCAACAACTTAATAACTTAAGTTGATCATTTGCGTGCTGAATATCCTAGAGGGTCACCTATAGACGAGTTTCTGTGGTCTCTCTATAATTTCATAGACGATCATTTAGATAATCTCAATCAACAATGGCAAAATATCTTTGAAGAAATTCAACTTCGACCAACCCCGATTCCGCTGTGCACGTCGATACGCTGAGTGGACGACCGTCGGACGTGGGCAGTGGAATCGGGGTTGATCGAAGTTGGACGACCGTCGATGTTTTCACAATATCGATTGAGGCAAGCGACAAGTATTTTATTGTAGATGAGAAATGTGGACATAGAATTTCAGAAAAACACTTATTATTGATTTCCAACTCTGCCTTACAAATGAAACTTCGAGCCATTGTATAGGCCGAAGAGAATCTAAGAAATAATTACAAAAGCTAACGACTAGACAAAAAGTAAAGTTTACATAATTGTGTCGGGCAATAATTCATATGCCGACGAAATACTTTGATAAAGCAAAAGTTGAAACTGACTAAAGCAGAATAATAATGCCTTATCAGATGTCGTGTAGCAAGAAAGAGATAAGACCGAATCCCTTTTAGAGATCGTATGGGTCCTGTGATTCTTCATATGAGTCCTTGGAGTGATGTGGCACAATCTCGATTGAGTCATCATCATCTTCTTCTTCTTCAGAGAGGACCGCCATGAATTGTTTCTTCAGTTCTTCTTTAAGAATTGATGAAAGAAGATCTTTGAGAAGTTCCCTGGCATTAGGGGTTTTAGGAGCTGGTGGAGTAACAGGACTGGATCAAGGTTTACTAATCCTTGTTTAGCAAACATTGTTTCTTTAGAGAAAAATTCAAATTTATTCCACCATTTTATCATAACTCTTCGTCCCAGATAAAGGATGTGAGGATGACTTTCTCCAAGTTTTTCTTTAGACTGTCCTCGAATCTGATAGTCCCATCTTAGAATCCATGGAACTTTGTAGAGAATAGTGAACAACAGTTTAGCATTTTGTTGTTTAGGATTAAGTTTAACAAAATCTTCATATGTTTGCCTTACAGAAAAAGGCAAGATGAAGGGATATAATCCCCAAGTAACAAACCATGACAGGAACCACTGTGGTATGTTCTGTTTAGGGTTCTCTAGCTGGAACTGAATCCACCAGCTAAACTTTTCCTGTCTGTTGTCATAAAGAAGAGATCCTTCCCAAGCATTAATATAATCAAAGTAATTAAACAGCTTGGGTCCATAAACATTTTTTAGTTCTTTAAAATGAAAGAAATCAGTTCCCCATTCTTCAGGAGTAATAATTCTTTTAATAGTGAGCTTTGAATAAGCCACTTCTTCTCCTCTGTTATATGGAGAAAAATAGGCGGAACCAGTCTCGCCTAAAACAGATTGATAATAAGAAAATGTTTTTGGATAAGAAGAAGGATCAGAATAATCCTTGCAATAGAATTTTGCAGTTTCTCTAGCTGAGAAGCTAAAGTATTTTTTCTCAATTAGAACCAGAGGGATCCAAGTGGTTTCGATATAGGGATAAGTATAATCCCCAGCATATTCTTTTACAGCACGCTCATAAGCTTCATTACGAAGTTTTTCTCTTTCTACTGATGCAGTAGAAGAGGAGGAGGTGATGATACATAATAATCATACTTACCAGAAGGCTGACCTAGAAGGCCGACAGATGAATCACCTTCTTCATATCTTTTTCTGAGGTTCGCTTGAGAATTAGCCGTTTCTGGTTTCTTTTTCTTGTTTCTGTTATCCATGACCTTGCAAGAATTCTCGAGTTAAGAAATCGGGAAGAGAGTACTAACTGTTCTTTGTCATTAATCCTTTGTTTAAGGTTTCCACCATATCCTTGTTCTGAAGCATCTATTTCAACAATTTTCAAGGCTTCAGAATTGGCAAGAGATAAACAAGGAAGCTCTTTAGCTTTCTGTTTAATCTTTCTAACAGTTGATGTATGAACATCAGTCCAATTAGGAGGATTGGCTTTAAGCCTATCAAAAAGAGGTTTAGCATCTTTGCTAAATTCTTATAGAAGTCTGCCAGATATTTAAGACTTCCAAGAAATCTTTGCAACTGAGTTTTTTCATTAATTTCATCTGGAAAATAAGATGAAAACTATATCGCCCGATCAATAGGCACAATTGATCCATTCTCAATATTATGGCCTAAGAATCGAACCTTTGTCTGGAATATCTTCACTTTCTTTTGAGATATCACCAAACCTGCATTCTCAACAATCTTGATAAAGATATTAAGATGTTTGAAATGTTGATCTAATGTACTGGAGTAAACCAACACATCGTCAATGTAAACAATTGTAAAGCCTGTATAAGCATTGAAGATATCATTCATAATCTTATGATATTCTGAAGGCGCATTCTTAAGTCCAAAAGGCATTACATTCCATTCATAGTGTCCAAATGGAACTGTAAATGCTGCTTTGTACTTATCTTCTTCAGCGATCTGGATCTGCCAATAACTAGATTTCATATAGAATTTTGAAAATATATTGGCTTCATAAAGCCTTCCCAATAAATCTTTTTTATTAGGGATTGGATATCTAATCCATCTCAAAACCTTATTTAAAGGTTTATAATTAATAACCAACCGTGGAACTCCACGTTCGAGTTCTGCCGCATTTTCCACATAAAATGCTGGGCAACTCCATGGGCTTTTACTTGGCCTAATAAGACCTTTATCCAATAAAGTTTGGATTTCTTTTTTACAAATTTCCATATGTTTGGGTCCCATAGCAATGGGTCTTGCTCTGGTATTGATCTGACTTTCATTAATGTCAGGTTCATATGGTAAACTAACCACATGTTTTTTCCTGTTCCAAAAAGCATTAGGCAATTCTGCACAAACAGTTTTTTCAATTATGTCCTGAATGTCCTGGATCCTTTTAGATATTAAAGTATCTATCAATTTTATTTTAATCTGTTCATGGATTACTTCTTTTTGAATTGAGTTTAAAAACTTTTCTTTATTTTTAATCTGTCTTCTCAATTCATCTATAAAAAGTAATTCAGGAGGTTTCAATAATTCAAAACTAATAAGTTCTCCGTTAAGATCAGTCACTATCTCTTTATGGTCAATTCTCTGAATAGGGTAAAGCATATGCAAAAAAGGATTCCCTAGAATGGCCTGATTAGATAAGCCTTTAACCAAAATAAAAAGCATCTTAAAGCACTTACCTTTATTGGAAAATTTGCATTTGATATTTTATACAGAATATTTAATTGGGCTCCATCAGCTGTACTAAGCTGTTCAGTAGTCTTTGTCCAGTACTTAGAAGGAATCAATCCTTCATTTATGCAATTTTGATCTGCTTCTGAGTCAATTAAAGCAGTGACAGATAACACAATATACTCATTATTAATGACAAGTGAGATTCGAGTGTACCATCGATGAGTTGTCACTTTATCGATTAGATTTAAAGCAGGTTCTGCTCGTCCTTCAAATTGAGCAATCAAAGAATCAATTGCTTTCTTTTCAGAACTTTTGTCGTCATCAATCTTTTCTTTACCTTGATCAGGTTGTCCACTACTACTTTCCCCCCGGGAAAAAGAAGATTGATTTTCAAGCAGAGTGACACGAGTACCAAGAGCTTTGAGCTCAGTTTTAAGTTGATTAACTTCACATTTCAAATCAGAAACAGTGGTAGGAGTAATAGAAAGAGCTGGTTTAGATTTAAACCGATCATAAACATTTTTTAAATCATAAACAGAGACTGTTTAGATAAAGTTTGTTGTAGAGGAGTATAAGAAACAGGAGTTTCTAATTGTCCTTGCATATAATGGAGAATAGCATCAGCACGTGCAGCAGGATCAGTGATAGAATCAATAAATTCAAGAATGGAACTTTCAGTAGAAGAAATAACTAATAAACCATTATTTTTCAACAAAGATTTATACTTATCACATTAACAATCAGTCTTATCATTAGCAGTAGAATAACCACTAGCAGAATCATCAGATTCAAAGAATAAATCATGAAATTGCTTTTTAGCTTCATCATTAAGAGCTAAGCGATTAACAACATTTTTAAGTTCAGATATTTCCAGAGAGTTGGCTTTTCGTTGAGTACAACGATTAGAATAATTGCCTTGCTTTCCACAATTAAAGCAAACAATTTTAGTGCGTGGTCTAGTTGATTGTGACTTACTACCAGATGGTGCAGTTTTAGTCAGATTACAGTCAGGTCGTTCAAAGACTCTAGCAAAGAAGACGTCTTTGTACCATCTATAGTGAGAGAGTTTAGGACAGCGTATATTCATAAGCTGTTCCTGAGACTTATCCATAAAGGATTGACTGTGACCCAAGAAATGATGCACAATAGTATAAATTAAAGTATTGGTACAGTCAGAAGTCTGAGTATTATTTTCAGTTTTTACTGAAGTCCAAATTTGATATTTTGCTTCCATAGTGAGATAATTATCCCACCACATTTTAAGCATACCAGAGAAGCCAGCTGTTATGGCCTTGGCAATATTCTGATCTGTATTGCCCTTTGTTTAGCAGCTGTAGCATACATCATCATATGCTGCAGTACTTTTTCAACTTGTCGTTCAGTCATTGCGTCATTATTCCATTCAACGATGGAATCGCCTGAATAAGTGACTTGGTCAAATAAGTCATCTTCTTCCATTTGAAGATCTATAGGTGTAGATCTAGGATAACCATACCTAGTCGGTAATTTGGAATATTTAATCTTACTAACCTGTAAAGGCTGTTGTTCTGATAAGAACATTTGATGAGTTTGATCTAGGGAATCTGAGCTATCTTCAGAAGAAGAACTTGGTTCACTAGAACTATCGTTAGCTTCAGCTTGAGTTAAAACTGATACTGACTTCTTTCCTTTAACGTCAGAAAGTTTTTGAAAGAGTTCAGCCATAAACTCAGCAGAGGGTGAACCAGACATTTTAAAAGAAAAGTCATTTTCCAAAAAGGGCTAGAATCTAGGAATATCTGGTAAAGTCCTGGTAACAGATGGTTGGCCTTTAACAAAAGTAGAAAGTTGAAGTGGTTTTTCAACTAAAGGCGCACTAGGAGGAAGAGAAGGTTGAGGCTGTAACTTTGACGTACTTCCACTACGATGAGTGGAGATGTCAGTCAGCTGTTCACCAATTGTCTGTAAATATAAATTGGCATAATTTACTTGTTGAACAACATTTTCAATTGTTCCTTCCTTTTTATAAGGAGCAGCAGCAACTTCCTCAGTATCTATACGATGAATAAGATTATTTTTAGGAGGATGAATACTTTGAACAGTTTTTCCTCATTTAAGGAGAAATGTTCGGCGATTTGACTCTAGAGTTAAGAGTACTTGAGGAGATGTAAAATTTGGAATATAATAACCCAGCTTTTTACCTATGTCAAAAGCATACTCAAAGAAAGTTTATGTACCACCTAATCTTTGATTAAAGCAAAACCCATTAATAATGGATTTCTTTTGGTGATCATTAAAGACAAGGTCAAACCAGAAATACTTAGAGTAGAAAATATCTTTTTTAGTTGAAGTGATAGTCATAACACTTTTATCCTCATCATATCCCATTTCAGACGGATTAGGAGAATCATGAGCATGAGATGATTCAGGATAATCAACATTATATTCTGGATGACTAACTTGTTCAGGAGTTCTAGACACCTTGTGAATAAGACTATCCTGTGGAGGCAGAGAAGATGTAGAGTGTCTTGAAGAAACATAAGACTGAGACCTTCCTATTCTCACAGACCTATCTTTAGAAAATCGGATAACAACTTCTCCATTAGGTTGTTCAATAACATCCTGGAGTTGTCTGACGGCCTGTGACTTAGGAGGAATAGCCTTTTCTAACACCCAATCTTCAGGTAGCTTAACCTGATCCCACCTAATAGTTTTAGGCACTACTATGTTTGATTTAGCCAAATCAGTGATAAACAAAGTAGTTGATTGAGAATCAGATAAGCAATTTTCAGGAATATCCCTCATATTAGGGATGACAGTGTCCATAACCTTATAGAAGACTCTATACACCAATATCACATTCTTAGAGGTATCCATCATGTCAAATCCAGCAGTCTTAATGTCTAAAGACAAAGAGTGCATGAGGGTTGGATCATCTAAAGCCAAAGTGAAATTGGGAAAACAAGTGAAATGCACTGGTCCATCACATAAGGTTGATTCAATAATTCCTAATAAAGAATCATGAAATTTATTATGTCTCTTATCCCGAAGACACATAACAACAGATGTATTTAATCCTAATCGAGTGGCTGGTTTTAAACCTACCTGGACAAGTCCTAGATGCAGAAATTTATACTTCTGTTGATGTTCCTTGATTAAGGATTCAGACAGTAGCTGATAAGCTTCATACCCCGAAGCAAGCGAGATTGCTTGTTCAACTGTTTTAATTACATGATCAGACTCAAGGGAAAAACTACCACTAGACTTATACACTTGACTCGTAGAGTACTTAGGTAACTTCCAGTTCTGCAAACGTTTATTAAAATTCTCATTAACAACTCTTTCCTTATTTTTGTGAGTACCTGACTCTTTTATACCAAAGTACCTAACTAGATTCATTCTGATATAGGTGGCAGTCAACGACTTGCTCGACAAGAGGGGTCTAAAAGGCCTACCCGGCGACGTTACCCGTAGCGATGCGCGACGAAGCATCTCTATAGCAAAACTTACCTAGAAAGAGACTTGAGAGAAGAAAGGCTTGTAACTCTTTTTTTTTCAATTTAACAACGCGAAAGTAAAGCTAATTGAGACTCTAAATGATTCCACTGCAAGTAAAGACTATCTAAAGAACTTTTCAAATCACGACGCTCTATGATATATCTACCAACAGTTTCTCATGTACCTCTTGGGATAAACACAACATCTAATACTTCTATACGATGTTCTATTTCATAGATACGACAACAAACTATGGCAATTTGACTCTTAAGATTACTAGTATAGGGACAAACCATAACTTATACTCTAGATAAGAGTTCTATTTGTCGCATGAGATCTGTTCTAGCACTTTTAAGTGACGTAACCAGATTAGTGAGTTGCTCAAATAAGCCTAAGAGTATCCAAAAAGTAGGATGATCAGGAGGAGTTCTCTGACCTAGATTATCAACACGGACTAATAAGTCGTCAAAATCTGCAATATGTCGATCCAATTCACATTTTCACTGTCTTAAATTGATTAACAGAGGATTAGGCATTACGAAGACGTTGAATTTCTTCAAAGATATTTTGCCATTGTTAATTGAGATTATCTAAATGATCGTCTATGAAATTATAGAGAGACCAAATAAACTCGTCTATAGGTGACCCTTTAGGACAGCGTATATTCATAAGCTGTTCCTGAGACTTATCCATAAAGGATTGACTGTGACCCAAGAAATGATGCACAATAGTATAAATTAAAGTATTGGTACAGTCAGAAGTTTGAGTATTATTTTCAGTTTTTACTGAAGTCCAAATTTGAGATTTTGCTTCCATAGTGAGATAATTATCCCACCATATTTTAAGCATACCATAGAAGCCAGCTGTTATGGCCTTGGCAATATTTTGATCTGTATTGCCCTTTTGTTTAGCAGCTGTAGCATACATCATCATATGCTGTAGTACTTTTTCAACTTGTCGTTCAGTCATTGCGTCAATATTCCATTCAACGATGGAATCACCTGAATAAGTGACTTGGTCAAATAAGTCATCTTCTTCCATTTGAAGATCTATAGGTGTAGGTCTAGGATAACCATACCTAGTCGGTAATTTGGAATATTTAATCTTATTAACCTGTAAAGGCTGTTGTTCTGATAAGAACATTTGATGAGTTCGATCTAGGGAATCTGCGCTATCTTCAGAAGAAGAACTTGGTTCACTAGAACTATCGTTAGCTTCAGCTTGAGTTAAAACTGATACTGACTTCTTTCCTTTAACGTCAGAAATTTTTTGAAAGAGTTCAGCCATAAACTCAGCAGAAGGAGAACCTGACATTTTAAAAGAAAAGTCTTTTTTCTAAAAAGGGCTAGATACTTCTAAGAATGTGATATTGGGTTGGATCGTCGATACGGTAGTAGCTAGTACCTCAGTGCATTTCACTTGTTTTCCCAATTTCACTTTGGCTTTAGATGATCCAACCCTCATGCACTCTTTGTCTTTAGACATTAAGACTGCTGGATTTGACATGATGGATACCTCTAAGAATGTTATATTGGTGTATAAAGTCTTCTAAAAGGTTATGAACACTGTCATCTCTAATATGAGGGATATTCCTGAAAACCTCGCTCTGATACCACTCAGCGTATCGACGTACGCAGCGAAATCGGGGTTGGTCGGAGTTGGACGACCGTCGACGTTTTCACAATATCGATCGGGGCAAGCGACAAGTATTTTATTGTAGATGAGAAATGTGGACATAGAATTTCAGAAAAACACTTATTATTGATTTCCAACTCTGCCTTACAAATGAAACTTCGAGCCATTATATAGGCCGAAGAGAATCTAAGAAATAATTACAAAAGCTAACGACTAGACATAAAGTAAAGTTTACATAATTATGTCGGGCAATAATTCATATGCCGACGAAATACTTTGATAAAGCAAAAGTTGAAACTGACTAAAGCAGAATAATAATGCCTTATTAGATGTCGTGTAGCAAAAAAGAGATAAGACCGAATCTCTTTAAGAGATCGTATAGGTCCTGTGATTCTTCATATGGGTCCTTGGAGTGATGTGACAGAATCTCGATTGAGTCATCATCGTCTTCTTCTTCTTCAGAGAGGACCGCCATGAATTGTTTCTTTAGTTCTTCTTTAGGAATTGATGAAAGAAGATCTTTGAGAAGTTCCCTGGCATTAGGGGTCTTAGGAGCTGGTGGAGTAACAGGTTCTGGATCAGGGTTTACTAATCCTTGTTTAGCAAACATTGATTCTTTAGAGAAAAATTCAAATTTATTTCACCATTTTATCATAACTCTTCCTCCCAGATAAAGGATGTGAGCATGACTTTCTCCAAGTTTTTCTTTAGACTGTCCTCGAATCTGATAGTCCCATCTTAGAATCCATGGAACTTTGTAGAGAATAGTGAACAACAGTCTAGCATTTTGTTGTTTAGGATTAAGTTTAACAAAATCTTCATATGTTTGCCTTACAGATAAAGGCAAGATGAAGGGATATAATCCCCAAGTAACAAACCATGACAGGAACCACTGTGGTATGTTCTGTTTAGGGTTCTCTAGCTGGAACTGAATCCACCAGCTAAACTTTTCCTGTCTGTTGTCATAAAGAAGAGATCCTTCCCAATCATTAATATAATCAAAGTAATTAAACAGCTTGGGTCCATAAACATTTTTTAGTTCTTTAAAATGAAAGAAATCAGTTCTCCATTCTTCAGGAGTAATAATTCTTTTAATAGTGAGCTTTAAATAAGCCACTTCTTCTCCTCTGTTGTATGGACAAAAATAGGCGGAACCAGTCTCGCCTAAAACAGATTGATAATAAGAAAATGTTTTTGGATAAGAAGAAGGATCAGAATAATCCTTGCAATAGAATTTTGCAGTTTCTCTAGCCAATAAGCTAAAGTATTTTTTTCTCAATTGGAACCAGAGGGATCCAAGTGGTTTCGATATAGGGATAAGTATAATCCCCAGCATATTCTTTTACAGCACGCTCATAAGCGTCATTACGAAGTTTTTCTCTTTCTACTGATGGAGTAGAAGAGGAGAAGGCGTATGATACATAATAATCATACTTACAAGAAGGCTGACCTAGAAGGCCGACAGATGAATCACCTTCTTCATATCTTTTTCTGAGGTTCGCCTGAGAATTAGGCGTTTTTGGTTTCTTTTTCTTGTTTCTGTTATCCATGACCCTGCAAGAATTCTCGAGTTAAGAAATCAGGAAGAGAGTTAGTGCTTCCTTTTATAAACTCGATGTCAAAGTCAAAAGCAGATAAGATTCCTTGCCACCTAGCAAAGATTTGCTTTGAGGCAATATTTTTGACGTCTTTTAATAAAACGTCTTTTGCTGCTTTGCAGTCAATTCTTAAAAGAAACTTCTGATTTAATAAATCAGACTCAAACTTGGTAATGCATAACACCACAGATAAAATTTCTTTTTTAATTGTAGAATAATTTAATCTAGCTCCTTTCCATAAGCCAGATGTGAATATCTTCACTTTCTTTTGAGATATCACCAAACCTGCATTCTCAACAATCTTGATAAAGATATTAAGATGTTTGAAATGTTGATCTAATGTACTGGAGTAAACCAACACATCGTCAATGTAAACAATTGTAAAGCCTGTATAAGCATTGAAGATATCATTCATAATCTTCTGATATTCTGAAGGCGCATTCTTAAGTCCAAAAGGCATTACATTCCATTCATAGTGTCCAAATGGAACTGTAAATGCTGCTTTGTACTTATCTTCATCAGCGATCTGGATCTGCCAATAACCAGATTTCATATCGAATTTTGAAAATATATTGGCTTCATAAAGCCTTCCCAATAAATCTTTTTTATTGGGGATTGGATATTTAATCCATCTCAAAACCTTATTTAAAGGTTTATAATTAATAACCAACCGTGGAACTCCATGTTCGAGTTCTGCCGCATTTTCCACATAAAATGCTGGGCAACTCCATGGGCTTTTACTTGGCCTAATAAGACCTTTATCCAATAAAGTTTGGATTTCTTTTTTACAAATTTCCATATGTTTGGGTCCCATAGCAATGGGTCTTGCTCTGGTATTGATCTGACTTTCATTAAAGTCAGGTTCATATGGTAAACTAACCACATGTTTTTTCCTGTTCCAAAAAGCATTAGGCAATTCTGCACAAGCAGTTTTTTCAATTCTGTCCTGAATCCTTTTAGATATTAAAGGATCTGTCAATTTTATTTTAATCTGTTCATGGATTACTTCTTTTTGAATTGAGTTTAAAAACTTTTCTTTATTTTTAATCTGTCTTCTCAATTCATCTATAAAAAGTAATTCAGGAGGTTTCAATAATTCAAAACTAATAAGTTCTCCGTTAAGATCAGTCACTATCTCTTTATGGTCAATTCTCTGAATAGGGTAAAACATATGCAAAAAAAGGATTCCCTAGAATGACCTGATTAGATAACCCTTTAACCAAAATAAAAAGCATCTTAAAGCACTTACCTTTATTGCAAATACTTGCATCTGATATTTTATACCGAATATTTAATTGGGCTCCATCAGCTGTACGAAGCTGTTCAGTAGTCTTTGTCCAGTACTTAGAAGGAATCAATCCTTCATTTATGCAATTTTATCTGCTCCTGAGTCAATTAAAGCAGTGACAGATGACACAATATACTCATTATTAATGACAAGTAAGATTCGAGTGTACCATCGATGAGTTGTCAGTTTATCGATTAGATTTAAAGCAGGTTCTGCTTGTCCTTCAAATTGAGCAATCAAAGAATCAATTGCTTTGTTTTCAGAACTTTTGTCATCATCAATCTTTTCTTTACCTTGATAAGGTTGTCCACTACTACTTTCCCCCCGGGAAAAAGAAGATTGATTTTCAAGCAGAGTGACACGAGTACCGAGAGCTTTGAGCTCAGTTTAAGTTGATTAACTTCACATTTCAAATCAGAAACAGAGGTAGGAGAATAGAAGGAGCTGGTTTAGATTTAAACCGATCATAAACATTTTTTAAATCATAAACAGAGACTGTTTAGATAAAGTCTGCTGTAGAGGAGTATAAGAAACAGGAGTTTCTAATTGTCCTTGCATATAATGGAGAATAGCATCAGCACGTGCAGCAGGATCAGTGATAGAATCAATAAATTCAAGAATGGAACTTTCAGTAGAAGAAATAACTAATAAACCATTATTTTTCAACAAATATTTATAGTTATCACATTCACAATCAGTCTTATCATTAGCAGTAGAATAACCACTAGTAGTGATGACGTCAAAAAGGTGTCACTACCGAGAAGACGTTCAATGGGTCAGACCTGCTGTGATGCACAGACGAAGATTCTTCCAGGAATCCAATCAGCCGAGCAAGGCAGTCTTGATTGACCAGCTAAGTTGCCTAGCAGGTAGCTTACCGACCAGGCAGGTTGGGCTGTCCAGGTTGATCAGCTAAGCAATCTGGGAGCTGAGCACAACAAACAAAAGTGAGCTAAAGGCCGCACCAGAGGTTGTCCTCTGGCGTTGGCGCTCCGACACTCAAGTCAGTAGGTATTCGCTCCTCGGACTAGAGCTCTCTTTTAGCCAAAGTATATATTGTGATTCAGTTGGATAATACCTGACTTGTTGAGCCTTATATAGGGCTGAGGACCACTGTTGAAGTGGGTCTTCTCATTATGGTTGTGGACCATATCCAGCTGGTTTTCACCTTGGTAGGTCCAGCTGGTGCACTCTTACCGAGGAGACTGTCTGGTAGGCATGCAGAGTCCTGGTCCACCTATGACGTGGCGGAGCACCATTGGTGGGGGTATTTTTGTAATATCAGTTGCCCCCCAACTCCCTTATCTAGGCGTCGTTCTGCGCAGATCGATGAGAGGAGTTATTATGCCATTCCATTAATGAGGAGATGACAGCTCAGACCCATAGATCAATGGTCCATGTCTGCGCGGTTCATTGGCCATCTGTTGCTGGCCGTTGATCTGAGATTGGTCTTTTGCTATAAAAAGGACGTGGGAACGAGTCATTCCACACTTCCTCTGAAAGTTGAGAGCTTATACCGAGCAGTAGTTCATACCGAGCAAGATCAAGAGTCAATCCTCCAATTTTGACCTACCGAGCAATCTTCTAGGTAAGCCATGTCTTCTTCTAGTTCTAGTACGTCTATTTCTGGCCTTTCAACATCCACCTCTGGTAGTGACCGAGCAACTACCTCTACCGATGAGGTAGTTATCACCCAAACCAATCCTCCCTTAAGGACACGCCATTTTGTAGAGTCCTCCTCGGTGGAGTACCCAGTGGAGTATGCTCCCCATGACCTGCCTCCTCCTAATGAGAGGGGCGGAGGTATCGACGACAGTATCAATGAACCGACCTACCTTTCCTGTGACCTATCCAACAGCTACATTGACGAGGTGGTGGCCAAGTGTGGTCTGCCCTTCGAATACCGACGTGTGGGTGAGGGTGAGTCTCCATTTCGTCCTAGGAGAGGTGAGTTTGCTATCTCACTTCGGTCACTCCAAGCAGGTGCTAGGATTCCTTTCCCTCCAGCCATAATCAGCCTTCTTCGTCGGTTCAATCTCTCTCCAGCCATTCTGGCACCCAATTCCTGGCACTTTCTGGCCAACATTGTTTGTCTCTCTCACAGATACCATCTCGGTATCTCCTCCTCGGTCATTCAACACCTTTCTCTTCTGTGTCATCTACCGAACTCTCCTGGCCTCTTCTACTTAAAACTCAAGCCAGGACTTAAGATTACTTTGTACAACCAGTCCATCAAGAGATGGAAAAATTCTTACATCTTTGTCCGAGTTCCTCTTCCTGAAGTGGAGGAACTCCCCTTCCGCACAACCTGGTCGGTACCTCTTACCGATCAGTTTAACTGTCCTCCCCAGTTGAAGGGTGAGGAGTTAAAGTTATATGAAGCCTGGAAGGAACTCCTCGTTGTTGGGGCCGAGACCGACATGAAGTTCAATCCACAGGACTTCTCGATTTCTAATTTCTGTTACGGATCTCAGCAAGGTTTGCTTGCTTTTAATTTTTCAACTATTTTATCCATCATTACTGATCGGTATTCACTTGACTTGTGGTCATGCTTTGCAGATATGGCCGACCTGTCCGAGTACATGGCGATGAATGCTGCCCCTGCTCCGCGGCAACAGAAAAGGAAGAAAAGTAATAAGGGTAAAGACCCTAAAAGGCCACGTGTGGGGGCCACAGTGGAGACTGCGGCATCTGAGATTGCCCTCACTGGAGCTACCACCTCGGTTACTACGGTAACTCGAATTGCTGCTTCCCCTCGGCAAGGGACTCCTCGGTCAGTTCCTTATCAGATCCCTCGGCAGGTGAATGATCCTCCTTTGGGACCTAATGCCGAGGAGGATTCGACTCGGCATGCTCCAGAATGGGATGTCAGCAAGACTGACAGGGTAGTCAACGCAAGAGTGGCTACCGAGATGCTGAAGCACTTGCCAACCCCTGCAGACTATGACAGGGTGTCTAATCTGACTGCTATGGAGCATCTGACCCAGATGAACTCCCTCTTCATGCAGGTATGAGGACTTCAAGGCAGCATTGAGGGAAGAGGGCTTCTATGGCTTCCGAGGAGGGGTTAAAGAGTCCAGGAAGCTACTTGTTAAGGCTGGCCTGGATTCTTCCATCCTGACGCCTTTGTGCCCTTCTCTCATGGGAAGGGATCATCTTGAGGAGTCCAAGGAAGAGATTCTAGAAGCCTTCAGGAAGGCTGAGCAGAGGAGGAAGAGGGGACTTGGTGAGATGGATTTCTCTGATGAGGAGGCATCCGATGAGGATGTAGAGATTGTGGAAGAGGAGAACTTGGAGGCGGATAATGAAGCACCAAACCAAGCTATTCTCCCAGCTGTTGAGCCTACCGGGGAGGCTCTTCTAATCCTTCCTGCAAATGTGCCCACTGCCGAGGAGTCTGGCTCTGGAGTTCCTGCTTTAGATTCTTAGGCCTTCTCTTGTATGGGCTTAGCCTCTTTTGCTCTTAACTTAACTTGTAATGAACCTGTTTGAATTTTAATGAAATCAGAATTCATAATTGCTCGGTAATTCATATTATATACTTGTGTATATTTTTGTTCATATTTGATTGTCATTATGCTTTTGTGGTCGGTAAACCGACCAGCCTTCTTGCATTTTTTGGACTTTTGAGTCTCAAATTTTCCTAAGTGTTTCAGAGTTGAAGATACTTCCCTGGTCGGTAGGCCTCCCAGGATCTTTGTGTCTTCTTGGTTTCTTGATCAAAATCTTCATGTTTTGATGCCTGGTCGGTATGCCGACCATGACTTCAGAAGCTTTTTATCTCTTTGAGGAATATTTTAATGCCATCCTCGTCGGTAGGCCGACTGTGGCGTTGATCCTTGAAGATCTTTCTTCCTTTTAGGAAGGTCTGGAAGGCCATCTTAGTCGGTAGAACGACTGTGGCGTTTGTACCCTGTTTATTAGGGTAGAGTCTTCATTGTTGTGTAGACCGATCAGGTTGATAGTGTCTTCATTTCCTCTTCTGGGAAATTTGATTCTACCTTGTCATCTTGTGACGTTGGTCGGTGTGACATTGATACTTAGCCAATTTTTGACTAAGTTTATATGTTGTCCAGGTCAAAGCCTTCTCCTGCATTGTGATGCATTATTTTGGGAAAGAGACCTGAACTTTTATTCATTCCTGCATGTTCAAAGCTGAAAAGCAGATACATAGAAAGAAAAACATCATGTGTTACAATAAGGCATTACACATAGTATCTTCGAAGATTGTCGACATTCCAGGGTCTCATCTCCCCGGGCTTCCTTGGATCTTCGATTTTGTATGTGCCTTCTTTTAAGATTTTCACAACTAGGTAGGGTCCTTCCCAATTTTCACCTAGCTTACCTGGATGTTTACCTGTAGCAATTACCTTTCTTAGTACAAGGTCTCCAACAGAGAAACTTCTCATTTTTACTCGCCTGTTGTGGTACTGAGCTGTCTTCTGTTTATAGGCAGCAGTCCGGATCCTTGCATTCTCCCTAGTCTCTTCTAGAAGATCCAGGTTGTTCAGCAACAGCTCATCATTCATTGATTCTTCGAAGTTGGTAACCCTCAATGACGGGGCTCCAATTTCGATCGGGATGACTGCCTCGGTCCTGAAGGAGAGAGAGAATGGAGTTTCACCTGTTGATGTCCGAGGAGTAGTGCGGTATGACCACAGCACACTAGGTAGTTCTTCAACCCATTTCCCCTTTGCTCCATCCAGCCTTGTCTTCAGTCCTTCAAGGATAGTCCGGTTTGTCACTTCTGCCTGCCCATTAGCCTGGGGATGTGCCACGGAGGTAATCCTTAGGTCAATGCTAAGGTCTTCGCGGAACTTTTGCATCTTTCTGCTCACAAATTGTCTTCCATTGTCCACCACGAGGGTTTGTGGCAAGCCATACCTGCAGACAATGGTTCTCCATATGAAGTCCATCACTTTCTGTTCCGAGATGGCTGCCAATGGCTCCACCTCTATCCATTTAGTGAAGTAATCAACGGCAACAATAAGGTTCCTCCTCTGCCCCAATGTCTGGACGAATGGTCCAAGGAGATCCATGCCCCATTGAGCAAATGGACATGGATTTTGCATGGGGATGATGTCTGAGGAAGGTACTCTCGGCACGTTTGATTGCCTTTGACACTTATCGCACTTCTGTACGAGCTTCTTAGCATCCTTCATCATGGTAGGCCAATAGTACCCGCATCTCAGTACCTTGTGACTTAAGGTCCTGGATCCTATGTGGCTTCCACATATCCCCTCATGCACTTCCCGGAGTGCATAGTCTGCATCTCTGGGTGCTAGACATTTCAGATATGGAAGAGTGAAGGATCTTTTATACACCTCTCCCTGGATCAGGGTATATCTAGCTGCTCTTTTTCGGAGGCTCCTTGCTTGGTTGCGATCTTCAGGCAAACTTCCATCCTCCAAGTATTTCTTGATCGGATCCTTCCAACTCGGCTCATGACCGACATCAATATCTGCCATCAATGTTTGTACTTCGATACTCCTTTGCGGGAGTATTTCCACCTGAACTGAGGTAGGTACCTGCACTGAGGAGGCAGACGCCAATCGTGCTAACACGTCGGCTCTTGAGTTTTCGCCCCTAGGTATTTGTTTGACCTCCACCTTCGGTATCCTCTCCATCAGCTCAAGTACTTTTGCCAAGTACTTAATCATACTTGGTCCTCTTGCTTCGTATTCGCCTTTGATCTGCTCGATGACCAATTGTGAGTCACTGTGAACAATCAAATTTTTAACTTCCAGCTGCTCAGCAAGGCGTAGTCCAGCCAGCACAGCCTCATATTCCGCCTCATTGTTCGAGGCTTTAAAATTGAATCGCAAGGAATGTGCTATGGCCATGCCCCCCGGGCCGAGCAGGAGAATGTCGGCACCACTGCCTTCTTGGTTGGAGGATCCATCCACAAACAATTGCCATTGTTGAGGTGTAGTGGCGGCAATGTCCTGGTTGGGCTCTCTATAGCATTCAATTATAAAATCAGCTAAGGCCTGGGCCTTCATAGCCTTCCTTGGCTGGTACTGAATGTCAAACTCCCCCAATTCAATAGCCCACTTCACTAATCTTCCTGAAGTATCTGGCTTTTGCAGGACTTGTTTTAGTGGCTGGTCAGTCAGGACAATGATCGAGTGTGCTTGGAAGTAAGGTCTCAGCTTCCTTGCTGCCACTATTAATGACAGAGCAAGCTTCTCAGCATGGGAGTACCTTGTCTCTGCACTAACCATCATCCTGCTGATGTAATACACTGGCTTTTGCACCTTGTCTTGCTCACTCACAAGCACTGCGCTTACCGCGTGTTGTGATACTGCTAGATAGAGGTACAAGACTTCGCCTTCTCTAGGACAAGTCAGTAGAGGAGGTTGGCCTAGATAATCTTTAAGATTTTCAAAGGCAATTTGACACTCAGTTGTCCATACAAATTCCTTGGCCTTTTTTAATGCCTGGAAAAATGGCCTACATTTGTCGCCGGACCGAGCAAGGAACCTTCCTAGTGATGCTGCTCGGCCAGTCAGCCTTTGAACTTCCTTGGCATTTGTGGGTGGCTCCATCTGCAGGATTGCTTCCACCTTTTCAGGATTCATCTCAATGCCCCTGCTGGTTACCAAGAAGCCAAGAAATTTCCCGGATGCCACTCCGAAGGCGCACTTGTCCGGGTTAAGCTTCATTCCAAACTGATCAAGTGTATGAAAGACCTTGCGCAGGTCAGCAGGGTGGTCCTCAGCTTTCTTGCTCTTTACCACCATATCATCTACATAAGCCTCCAAGGACTTTCCTATCTGATCTCTGAAGATATGGTTCACCAACCTCTGGTAGGTAGCTCCAGCATTCTTCAATCCAAATGGCATCACCTTATAGCAATATGTCCCCTCAGGAGTGATGAATGAGGCGCCTTCTTGGTCTTCGGGATGCATTCTTATCTGATGGTACCCCGAATAAGCATCCAAGAAGCTGAGGAGCTGATGTCCTGAGGTGGCATCTACCAGCTGATCAATCTTTGGTAGTGGATAGCTATCCTTAGGACATGCTTTATTCAAGTCGGTGAAGTCAACACACATTCTCCATTTTCCATTGGCCTTCCTTACCATGAAAACATTGGCTAGCCATTCAGGGTATTGGACTTCTCTGATGAAATGTGCATCCATCAGCTTCCTTACCTCTTCCTTGATCGCTTCTTGGCGATCAGGAGCAAAGTTTCTTCTTTTTTGCTTGACTGGTCGGGCAACAGGTATGATGCTCAGTCGATGTGTTATCACCTCTGCACTTATGCCGGGCATCTCATCAGCACTCCAGGCAAAAGTACCTACACTCGCTAAGAGTAGTTCAGTGATCTCCTTGGCCATTGTTTCCCCAAGTTGAGATCCAATATGGAAGTTTCTTCCTGAGCCAGCCTTGACCTCAACTTTCTTGAGTTTCTCTACTGGAGTGGGTTTGAACACCTTCTCCTCTGCTCTCATATCTAGGCTGCCTACTGAGATCTTCTCTTTCTTCCTCTCTTTGAGTTCACTGAAGTAGGTGCTCCGAGAAGCCTTCTGATTTCCCTTCACTTCACCCACTCCCCTCAAAGTGGGGAATTTCATCTTCAAGCAATAGGTTGAGACAACAGCTCTCACCTTGTGAAGTAGTGGTCTTCCTATGATGGCATTGTGTGAAGCCTTCACATCAACTACCAACATGTCCACCATGTGCATCACTGTCTTGGGATGTATCCCCAATGTGACTGGGAGGGTTATCATTCCTTTTGGTATGACTGACTCTCCTGTGAACCCATATAAGGGTACTGAGGTCGGCTTTAGCCTATCCTCTGAAAGCTTCATAGCCTTGAAAGTGTGGTAGAACAGGATGTCTGCTGCACTCCCATTGTCTACCAAGATTTTCAGGACGTTGAAGTTGGCGATCACTGCATCAATTACCAAGGCGTCATCATGAGGGACTCGAACACCTTCCTCATCTTTCTCTGAGAATGTGATGACATCCTCATCCTTCTTGACCCTTTTTCCCTTGGTTGGCTACTCAATGAGGCGAGCATATGCTCTCCCAGCTGATGTACTTTCTCCACCTGCTGCCAACCCTCCAATAATGACACCACAGAAATCAATTGTTCCTGCCGTGCCTCTCTGACGTGGAGGAGAATCTTCCCTCCTCCGTGGCCTTCTATGGTCATCATCTTTTCTGTCATCTCCCCTTCGTTTTCCTTCTCGATTTGCCGCGTATCTCTTGAGGTGTCCTCTTCTTATCAACTCCTCAATCTCATCTTTTAATTGAATGCAATCATCGGTATCATGACCGCGGCCCCTATGAAACCTACAGTATTTGTCTGAAAACTTCCTCTTCTCTGCAGTGGTGGCATTCATCTCCTTTGGCCATTTGACCAAGTTCTGGGCCACTATTTCATTCAACACTGTTCTCGGGGGTGCATTCAGTGGAGTGTAGTTATCAAAGCGACTAGGTGGTGGACCAGTTGGAAATTTCCTGGATGACTAGTCTCTTCGTCTGTTGTCTTCTCTTCCCGACCTCTTGTCACCGCTTGGTCGGCCACCTCCCATCCCTCCTGAGCGGCCCTTCTCTCCAGTGCCTCTCGCCCTATCAGGAGAGGTTCGGATCGCAAAACGAGAAGACTTCAGTGAATCTGTTGCCTTGATGTATTTCTCAGTCCTTGCCAGGAGTTCGTCCATGGACTGAGGGGCATCAGTGCACAAGGAGTTGCAGAACTGCTCATGACGCACTGTCCTGATCAGAGCAGCATTTGCCACAGCAATTTGCACGTCGGGGATCTCCAGGCACATCTGGTTAAATCTTCCTATGAAGTCACGAAACGGTTCTCCCTTCTCGTGTTCAATCACCATCAAGTCCTGATTGGTGGTCTTGGGCTTCCTAGCACTAGCAAATCAGAGACTAAACTTCCTGGATAGGTCCTGGAAGCTATAAATGCTGTGCCTAGGAAGGTTGATGAACCAAGTCCGAGCAGGTCCAATAAGTGTTGAGGAGAAGGCCTTGCACAACACCGCATCTGAGGCCCCTCGACACTCCATCATAGACTTGTATCCCATGACATGGTCATAAGGATCTCTTTTTTCATCATATTGCTCCAGGTTTGGGAGCCTGAAGTCATGAGGTATGTCTGTCTCAAGGATATCCCTAGACAGGGGAGTCATGGAACTGTCCCACATTTCATCAATGATGCTGCGTCCCTGCAGGGCTGCTAGCTTGGGGTCTACCTCTTGAAGGTGCTTATTGACATCATCATTGACCTGGGAGTAATGGGTGTTCCTATTGGTATTGGAATTTCCCTCTCGGTTCTCATCCCTCCTCTTGCTCCTGGAATCTAGAGAACCTGAGTTTCCATCACCCTCGTTCCTTTCAGTGGTCCAAGGCGGGCCTTGCTGGTTTGCCATCATCATCTCAGTGAGGAGCTGCACTTGTTGGCAGAGTTGATTAAACCGTGCAGCACTGATGGGAGGACCAGCTGTCTCCGGTGGTGGTGCTTGGACGTTTCCTCCTTCTCGGGCTTGAGGTGCATCCAAGGGTACCTCATGCCTTGCAGGATTCCCATAATCATGGTGTTGCTACCCGGCCTCATCTACCAGATGATGGGCATGAGATGTCTCAGGATCGTTGGTTCTTCGAGGTCTAACCATTGTAAGGGAACTTAGTCGTTTCCCACAGACGGCGCCAAACTGATGACGTCAAAAAGGTGTCACTACCGAGAAGACGTTCAGTGGGTCAGACCTGCTGTGATGCACAGACGAAGATCCTTCCAGGAATCCAATCAGCCGAGCAAGGCAGTCTTGATTGACCAGCTAAGTTGCCTAGCAGGTAGCTTACCGACCAGGCAGGTTGGGCTGTCCAGGTTGATCAGCTACGCAATCTGGGAGCTGAGCACAACAAACAAAAGTGAGCTAAAGGCCGCACCAGAGATTGTCCTCTGGCGTTGGCGCTCCGACGCTCAAGTCAGTATGTATTCGCTCCTCGGACTAGAGCTCTCTTTTAGCCAAAGTATATATTGTGATTCAGTTGGATAATACCTGACTTGTTGAGCCTTATATAGGGCTGAGGACCACTGTTGAAGTGGGTCTTCCCATTATGGTTGTGGACCATATCCAGCTGGTTTTCACCTTGGTAGGTCCAGCTGGTGCACTCTTACCGAGGAGACTGTCTGGTAGGCATGCAGAGTCCTGATCCACCTATGACGTGGCGGAGCACCATTGGTGGGGGTATTTTTGTAATATCAAGCAGAATCATCAGATTCAAAGAATAAATCATGAAATTTCTGTTTAGCTTCATCATTAATAGCTAAGCGATTAATAGCATTTTTAAGTTCAGCTATTTCCAGAGAGTTGGCTTTTCGTTGAGTACAACGATTAGCATAATGGCCTTGCTTTCCACAATTAAAGCAAACAATTTTAGTGCGTGGTCTAGTTGATTGTGACTTACTACCAGATGGTGCAGTTTTAGTCAGATTAGACCTTTTTTTACGTGGAATGTCTTTAGGATAAGACCTAGGAGATGATCTAGAATAAGATCGTCGAGAAGTTTTATAAGATTTATCATATTGATAATTCTTTCGAAACTTTTTCCTAGAAGATTTATAAGCCTTATGAGACTTATGAGATTTATTAGGTAAACCCATTTGCTGACAAAAGTCACCAAGAATGGGCTTTCCTAATCTTCGCTCTTTAGCGATCTGATCTTGCATTTTAAGATCAGTACAAAGAGAGACACCTTCTGCAACTGTTTCTGCAGAGAGTTCACCATAGGTATAATGGTTAAAATCAATAATACCGTCCGTAAGATTTTTTAATCTAGTACGAACCTTTTCAGCAAAGAAAGGAGGAAAACCTGCAATAGACTTTTCTTCCCAAAAGGCATTATTACAGTCAGGTCGTTCAAAGACTCTAGCAAAGAAGATGTCTTTGTACCATCTATAGTGAGAGAGTTTAGGACAGCGTATATTCATAAGCTGTTCCTGAGACTTATCCATAAAGGATTGATTGTGACCCGAGAAATGATGCACAATAGTATAAATTAAAGTATTGGTACAGTCAGAAGTTTGAGTATTATTTTTAGTTTTTACTGAAGTCCAAATTTGAGATTTTGCTTCCATAGTGAGATAATTATCCCACCACATTTTAAGCATACCAGAGAAGCCAACTGTTATGGCCTTGGCAATATTTTGATCTGTATTGCCCTTTTGTTTAGCAGTTGTAGCATACATCATCATATGCTGCAGTACTTTTTCAACGATGGAATCGCCTGAATAAGTGACTTGGTCAAATAAGTCATCTTCTTCCATTTGAAGATCTATAGGTGTAAGTCTAGGATAACCATACCTAGTCGGTAATTTGGAATATTTAATCTTATTAACCTGTAAAGGCTGTTGTTCTGATAAGAACATTTGATGAGTTCGATCTAGGGAATCTGAGCTATCTTCAGAAGAAGAACTTGGTTCACTAGAATTATCGTTAGCTTCAGCTTGAGTTAAAATTGATACTGACTTCTTTCCTTTAACGTCAGAAAGTTTTTGAAATAGTTCAGCCATAAACTCAGCAGAGGGAGAACCAAACATTTTAAAAGAAAAGTCCTTTTCTAAAAAGGGCTGGAATCTAGGAATATCTGGTAAAGTCCTGGTAACAGATGGTTGGCCTTTAACAAAAGTATAAAGTTGAAGTGGTTTTTCAACTAAAGGCGCACTAGGAGGAAGAGAAGGTTGAGGATGTGACTTTGACGTACTTCCACTAAGATGAGTGGAGATGTCAGTCAGCTATTCACCAATTGTCTGTAAATATAAATTGGTATAATTTACTTGTTGAACAACATTTTCAATTGTTCCTTCCTTTTTATAAGGAGCAGCAGCAACTTCCTCAGTATCTATACGATGATTAAGATTACTTTCAGGAGGATGAATACTTTGAACAGTTTTTCCTCATTTAAGGAGAAATGTTCGGCGATTTGACTCTAGAGTTAAGAGTACTTGAGGAGATGTAAAATCTGGAATATAATAACCCAGCTTTTTACCTATGTCAAAAGCATACTCAAAGAAAGTTTATGTACCACCTAATCTTTGATTAAAGCAAAACCCATTAATAATGGATTTCTTTTGGTGATCATTAAAGACAAGGTCGAACCAGAAATACTTATAGTAGAAAATATCTTTTTCAGTTGAAGTGATAGTCATAACACGTTTATCCTCATCATATCCCATTTCAAACGGAGTAGGAGAATTATGAGCATGAGATGATTCAGGATAATCAACGTTATATTCTGGATGACTAACTTGTTCAGGAGTTCTAGACACCTTGTGAATAAAACTATCCTGTGGAGGCAAAGAAGATGTAGAGTGTCTTGAAGAAACATAAGACTGAGACCTTCCTATTCTCACAGACCTATCTTTAGAAAATCGGATAACAACTTCTCCATCAGGTTGTTCAATAACATCCCGGAGTTGTCTGATGGCCTGTGACTTAGGAGGAATAGCCTTTTCTAACACCCAATCTTCAGGTAGCTTAACCTGATCCCACCTAATAGTTTTAGGCACTACTATGTTTGATTTAGCCAAATCAGTGATAAACAAAGTAGTTGATTGAGAATCAGATAAGCGATTTTCAGGAATATCCCTCATATTAGGGATGACAGTGTTCATAACCTTATAGAAGACTCTATACACCAATATCACATTCTTAGAGGTATCCATCATGTCAAATCCAGCAGTCTTAATGTCTAAAGACATAGAGTGCATGAGGGTTGGATCATCTAAAGCCAAAGTGAAATTGGGAAAACAAGTGAAATGCACTGGTCCATCACATAAGGTTGATTCAATAATTCCTAATAAAGAATCATGAAATTTATTATGTCTCTTATCTCGAAGACACATAACAACGGATGTATTTAATCCTAATCGAGTGGCTGGTTTTAAACCTACCTGGACAAGTCCTAGATGCAGAAATTTATACTTCTTTTGATGTTCCTTAATTAAGGATTCAGACAGTAGCTGATAAGCTTCATACCCCGAAGCAAGTGGGATTGCTTGTTCAACTGTTTTAATTACATAATCGGACTCAAGGGAAAAACTACCACTAGACTTATACACTTGACTCGTAGAGTACTTAGGTAACTTCCAGTTCTGCAAACGTTTATTAAAATTCTCATTAACAACTATTTCCTTATTTTTGTGAGTACCTGACTCTTTTCTACCAAAGTACCTAACTAGATTCATTCTGATATAGGTTGGCAGTCAACGACTTGCTCGACAAGAGGGGTCTAAAAGGCCTACCCGGTGACGTTACCCGTAGCGATGCGCGACGAAGCTTCCCTATAGCAAAACTTACCTAGAAAGAGACTTGAGAGAAGAAAGGCTTGTAACTCTTTTTTTTAATTTAACAACGCGAAAGTAAAGCTAACTGAGACTAAATGATTCCACTGCAAGTAAAGACTATCTAACGAACTTTGCAAATCACGACGCTCTATGATATATCTACCAACAGTTTCCCATGTACCTCTTGGGATAAACACAACATCTAATACTTCTATACGATGTTCCATTTCACAGATACGACGAAAAACTATAGTAATTTGACTCTTAAGATTACTAGTATAAGGACAAATCATAACTTATACTCTAGATAAGAGTTTTATTTGTCGCATGAGATCTGTTCTAGCACTTTTAAGTGACGTAACCAGATTACTGAGTTGCTCAAATAAGCCTAAGAGTATCCAAAAAGTAGGATGATCAGGAGGAGTTCTCTGACCTAGATTATCAACACGGACTAATAAGCCTCAAAATCTACAATATGTCGATCCAATTCACATTTTCACTGTCTTAATTGAGATTATCTAAATGATCGTCTATGAAATTATAGAGAGACCAAATAAACTCATCTACTGCTTTGTATTTCCATATTTGGATTGCTCTCCCATCTTCTCATTTTGGTTCCATCGTTTTGAACTTCTTCATGGAGATCTCATATGCCAATGTCACCATGTCCATGTCATCTTACCACATCATTATGTTCTTGATTGAAAGTTTCCATAAATAACACTTCCCATAAATAGAAGTGGCTGCACACAATTAAACTCAAAGAATGCTTTGTAAGCCTTATTAGGCCTCATGCTTGTTAGTCCATATTATTTCCATAATCACATTATTCAATTATATTTAATAAATCAAAGATCAATAAACATATATTTTGAAACATTCAAACCATGTATTCAACACATTTGTCATAGAAACTTGGTGTTTTGACATCGAAATAATCTAGGAAGCTTATACTAGTAAAATTTCACATAGAAGAACAATAAAAAGTGTACACCTAGCAACTTTGACGGTCTGAATTTGGTCAACTCTCTCTATGCAGCAGCTTTTAACGGTTTTTCCGTTTGTCATAGAAAGTTAGTGTTTTGGCATCAAAATAATCCAGCAAGCTTATACAAGTAGAATTTGACGTAGAAGTACAATAAAAAGTGTACCCCGAGCAACTTTAACGGTCCGAAGTTGCTCAACTCTCTCTATGGTGGAGCATTTAACTGTTTGTCCATTTGTCATAGAAACTTGGTGTTTTGACATCAAAATAATCTAGGAAGCTTATACTCATAAAATTTGACATAGAAGAACAATAAAAAGTGTACACCTAGCAACTTTGATGGTCCGAAGTTGCTCAAGTCTCTCTATGGAGGAGCTTTTAAAGGTTTTGTCCATTTCTCATAGAAAGTTGGTGTTTTGTCATCGAAATAATCTAGCAAGCTTATACTCGTAGAATTTGACATAGAAAAACAATAAAAGTGCACCCCGAGCAACTTTAATAGTCCGAAGTTGCTCAACTCTCTCTATGGAGGGACTTTTAACTGTTTTGTCCATTTGTAATAGAAACTTGCTGTTTTGGCATCGAAATAATCTAGGAAGCTTATACTAGTAAAATTTCACATAGAAGAACAATAAAAAGTGTACACCTAGCAACTTTGATAGTCCGAAGTTGCTCAACTCTCTCTATGGAGGAGCTTTTACCAGTTTTGCCTATTTTTCATAGAAAGTTTATGTTTTGGCATCAAAATAATCTACCAATCTTTATACATGTAAAATTTGACATATAAGAACAATTAAAAGTGTACCCCGAGCAATTTTGATGCCCGAAGTTGCTTAGTTCTCTCTGTGGAGGAGCTTTTAACGGTTTCGTCCATTTGTCATCGAAAGTTGGTGTTTTGGCATCGAAATAATCTAGCAAGCTTATACTCATAAAATTTGACATAGACGAACAGTAAAAAGTGTACCCCGAGCAACTTTGATGGTCCGAATTTGCTCAACTCTCTCTATGGAGGAGCTTTTAACTGTTTTGTCCATTTTTCCTAGAAACTTGGTGTTTTGGCATCGAAATAATCTAGGAAACTTATACTCATAAAATTTCATATAGAAGAACAATAAAAAGTGTACACCGAGCAACTCTGATGGTCCGAAGTTGCTCAACTCTCTCTATGGAGGAGCCTTTAACGGTTTTATCCATTTGTCATAGAAAGTTTGTGTTTTGGCATCGAAATAATCTACCAAGCTTTTATTCATAGAATTTGACATAGAAGAACAATAAAAAGTGTACCCCGAGCAACTTTAATGGTCCGAAATTGCTCAACTCTCACTATAGAGAAGCTTTTAACTGTTTGGTTCATTTGTCATAGAAACTTGCTGTTTTGACATTGAAATAATCTAGGAAGCTTATACTCGTAAAATTTCACATAGAATAACAATAAAAGTGCACACCGAGCAACTTTGATGGTTCGAAGTTGCTCAACTCTCTCTATGAATGAGGTTTTAACGATTTTGTCCAATTGTCATAGAAAGTTGTGTTTTGGCATCGAAATAATCTAGCACGCTCAGACACATAGAAATTGACATTGAAGAAATATAAAAAGTGTACCCCGAGCAAATTTAATGGTCCAAAGTTGCTCAACTCTTTCTATGTAGGAGCTTTTAAGTGTTTTGCCCATTTGTCATAGAAACTTGGTGTTTTGACATCGAAATAATCTAGGAAGCTTATACTCGTTAAATTTCACATAGAAGAACAATAAAAAGTGTACATCTAGCAACTTTGATAGTCCGAAGTTTCTCAACTCTCTCTATGGAGGAGCTTTTAACAGTTTTGCCCATTTTTCATAGAAAGTTTGTGTTTTGGCATCGAAATAATCTACCAATCTTTATACACGTAAAATTTGACATAGAAGAACAATTAAAAGTGTACCCTGAGCAACTTGATGCCCGAAGTTGCTCAGCTCTCTCTATGGAGGAGCTTTTAACGGTTTCGTCCATTTGTCATCGAAAGTTGGTGTTTTGGCATCGAAATAATCTAGCAAGCTTATACTCACAAAATTTGACATAGACGAACAGTAAAAAGTGTACCCCGAGCAACTTTGATGGTCCGAATTTGCTCAACTCTCTCTATGGAGGAGCTTTTAACTATTTTGTCCATTTGTCCTAGAAACTTGGTGTTTTGCCATCGAAATAATCTAAGAAGCTTATACTCGTAAAATTCCATATAGAAGAATAATAAAAATTGTACACCGAGCAAAATTGATGGTCCGAAGTTGCTCAACTATCTCTATAGAGGAGCTTTTAACGGTTTTGTCCATTTGTCATAGAAAGTTGGTGTTTTGGCATCGAAATAAACTAGCAAGCTTATACTCGTAGAATTTGACATAGAAAATAATAAAAAGTGTACCCCGAGCAACTTTAATGATCCGAAGTTGCTCAACTCTCTCTATGGAGGAGCTTTTAACTGTTTTGTCCATTTTTCATAGAAATTTTGTCTTTTGGCATCGAAATAATTTAGGAAGGCATCGAAATAATCTAGCAAGCTTTATACAAATAGAATTTGACATAGAAAAACAATAAAAAGTGTATCCCGAGCAACTTTCAAGGTCCGAATTGCACAACTCTCTCTATGGAGGAGCTTGTAACTGTTTTGTCCATTTGTCATAGAAACTTTCTGTCTTGAAATCGAAATAATCTGGGAAGCTGATACTCGTAAAATTTCACATAGAAGAACAACAAAAAGTGTACACCAAGCAACTTTGATGGTCCGAAGTTGCTCAACTCTCTCTATGGAGGAGCATTTAACGGTTTTGTTCATTTGTCATAGAAAGTTGTTGTTTTGGCATCAAAATAATCTAGCAAGCTTTATACTCGTAGAATTTGACATAGAAAAACAATAAAAAGTGTATCTCGAGCAACTTTCATGGTCCGAAGTTGCACAACTCTCTCTATGGAGGAGCTTTTAACTGTTTTGTCCATTTGTCATAGAAACTTGCTCTTTTGACATCGAAATAATCTATGAAGCTTATACTCGTAAAATTTCACATAGAAGAACAATAAAAAGTGTACACCGAGCAACTTTGATGTTCCAAAGTTGCTCAACTCTCTCTATGGAGGAGCATTTAACGGTTTTGTCCATTTGTCATCGAAAGTTTTTGTTTTGGCATCGAAATAATCTAGCAAGCTTTATACTCGTAGAATCTGACATAGAAAAACAATAAAAAGTGTATCTCGAGCAACTTTCATGGTCCGAAGTTGCACAACTCTCTCTATGGAGGAGCTTTTAACTGTTTTGTCCGTTTGTCATAGAAACTTGCTGTTTTGACATCGAAATAATCTGGGAAGCTGATACTCGTAAAATTTCACATAGAAGAATAATAATAAGTGTACACCAAGCAACTTTGATGGTCCGAAGTTGCTCAACTCTCTCTATGGATGAGCATTTAACGATTTTGTCCATTTGTCATAGAAGGTTGGTGTTTTGGCATCGAAATAATCTAGCAAGCTTATGCTCGTAGAATTGGACATAAAAGAACAATTAAAAGTGTATCCCGAGCAACTTTAATGGTCCGAAGTCGCTCAACTCTCTCTATGGAGGAGCTTTAAACTGTTTTGTCCATTTGTCATAGAAACTTGATGTTTCGACATCGAAATAATCCAGGAAGCTAATACTCGTAAGATTTCACATAGAAGAACAATAAAACTGTACACCGAGCAACTTTGATAGTCCGAAGTTGCCCAACTCTCTCTATGGAGGAGCTTTTAACGGTTTTGTCCATTTGTCATAGAAAGTTGGTGTTTTGGCATCGAAATAATCTAGCAAGCTTATACATGTATAATTTGACATAGAAGAACAAAAAAAAGTTTACCCCGAGCAACTTTAATGGTCCAAAGTTGCTCAACTCTCTCTATGGAGGAGCTTTTAACAATTTGTCCATTTCTCATAGAAACTTTGTGTTTTGACATCGAAATAATCTAGAAAGCTCATACTCGTAAAATTTCACATAGAAGAACAATAAAAAGTGTACACCTTGCAACTTTGATAGTCTGAAGTTGCTCAACTCTCTCTATGGAGGAGATTTTAACGGTTTTGTTTATTTTTCATAGAAAGTTTGTGTTTTGGCATCGAAATAATCTACCAAGCTTTATACAAATAGAATTTGACATAGAAAAACAATAAAAAGTGTATCCCGAGCAACTTTCATGGTCCGAAGTTGCACAACTCTCTCTATGGAGGAGCTTTTAACTGTTTTGTCCATTTGTCATAGAAAATTGCTGTTTTGACATCGAAATAATCTGGGAAGCTGATACTTGTAAAATGTCACATAGAAGAACAACAAAAAGTGTACACCAAGCAACTTTGATGGTCCGAAGTTGCTCAACTCTCTCTATGGAGGAGCATTTAATGGTTTTGTCCATTTGTCATCGAAAGTTGGTGTTTTGTCATCGAAATAATCTAGCAAGCTTATACTCGTAGAATTTGATATGAAATAACAAGAAAAAGTGTACCCCGGACAGCTTTAATGGTCTGAAGTTGCTCAACTCTCTCTATGGACGAGCTTTTAACGGTTTTGTCCATTTGTCAAAGAAAGTTGGTGTTTTGGCATCGAAATAATCTAGCAAGCTTATACACGTAGAATTTGACATAGAAGAACAACAAAAGGTGTACCCCGAGCAACTTTAATGGTCCAATGTTGCTCAAATCTCTCTATGGAGGAGCATTTACCGGTTTTGTTCATTTCTCATAGAAACTTGGTGTTTTGACATCGAAATAATCTAGGAAGCTTACACTCGTAAAATTTCACATAGAAGAACAATAAAAACTGTACACCTTGCATCTTTGATAGTCCGAAGTTGCTCAACTCCCTCTATGGAGGAGATTTTAACAGTTTTCTCTATTTGTCATAAAAAGTTTTTGTTTGGGCAGCGAAATAATCTACCAAGCTATATACTCGTAGAATTTGACATAGAAAAACAATAAAAAGTGTATCTCGAGCAACTTTCATGGTCCGAAGTTCCACAACTCTCTCTATGGAGGAGCTTTCAACTGTTTTGTCCATTTGTCATAGAAACTTGCTGTTTTGACATCGAAATAATCTGGGAAGCTTATACCCGTAAAATTTCACATAGAAGAATAATAAAAAGTGTACACCTAGCAACTTTGATGGTCTGAAGTTGCTCAACTCTCTCTATGGAGGTGCTTTAAACGGTTTTGTCCATTTGTCATAGAAAGTTTTTGTTTTGGCATTAAAATAATCTAACAACCTTTATACTCGTAAATTTGACATAGAAGAACAATAAAAAAGTGTACACCGAGCAACTTTGATGGTCCGAAGTTGCTCAACTCTCTCTATGGAGGTGCTTTTAACGGTTTTGTCCATTTGTCATAGAAAGTTGGTGTTTTGGCATCAAAATAATCTAGCAAGCTTATACACGTAGAATTTGACATAGAAGAACAACAAAAGGTGTACCCCGAGCAACTTTAATGGTCCAATGTTGCTCAAATCTCTCTATGGAGGAGCATTTAACGGTTTTGTCCATTTCTCATAGAAACTTGGTGTTTTGACATCGAAATAATCTAGGAAGCTCATACTCGTAAAATTTCAAATAGAAGAACTGTAAAAAGTGTACACCTTGCATCTTTGATAGTCCGAAGTTTCTCAACTCTCTTTATGGAGGAGATTTTAACAGTTTTCTCTATTTGTCATAGAAAGTTTTTGTTTTGGCATCGAAATAATCTAGCAAGTTTATACTCGTAGAATTTGACATAGAAAAACAATAAAAAGTGTATCTCGAGCAACTTTCATGTTTCCAAGTTACACAACTCTCTCTATGGAGGAGCTTTTAACTGTTTTGTCCATTTGTCATATAAACTTGCTGTTTTGACATCGAAATAATCTGGAAAGCTGATACTCGTAAAATTTCACATAGAAGAACAATAATAAGTGTACACCAAGCAACTTTGATGGTCCAAAGTTGCTCAACTCTCTCTATGGAGTAGCATTTAACGGTTTTGTCCATTTGCCATAGAAAGTTGGTGTTTTGGCATCGAAATAATCTAGCAAGCTTATGCTCGTAGAATTGGACATAAAAGAACAATTAAAAGTGTATCCCGAGCAACTTTAATGGTCCGAAGTCGCTCAACTCTCTCTGTGGAGGAGCTTTAAACTGTTTTGTCCATTTGTCATAGAAACTTGATGTTTTGACATCGAAAAAATCCAGGAAGCTTATACTCGTAAGATTTCACATAGAAAAATAATAAAACTGTACACCGAGCAACTTTGATAGTCCGAAGTTGCCCAACTCTCTCTATGGAGGAGCTTTTAACGGTTTTGTCCATTTGTCATAGAAAGTAAGTGATTTGGCATCGAAATAATCTAGCAAGCTTATACTCGTAGAATTTGACATAGATGAACAATAAAAAATGTACCCAGACAAACTTTAATGGTCTGAAATTGCAGAACTCTCTCTATGGAGGAGTTTTTAACTGTTTTGTCCATTTGTCATAGAAACTTGCTCATTTGACATTGAAATAATCTAGGAAGCTTATATCCATAAAATTTCACATAGAAGAACAATAAAAAGTGTACATCGAGCAACTTTGCTGGTTCAAAGTTGCTCAACTCTCTCTATGGAGGAGCATTTAACGGTTTTGTCCATTTGTCATAGAAAGTTGGTGTTTTGTCATCGAAATAATCTAGCAAGCTAATACTCGTAAAATTTGACATAAAAGAACAAGAAAAAGTGTACCCCGAGCAGCTTTAATGGCTCGAAGTTGCTCAACTCTCTTTATGGAGGAGCTTACAACTGTTTTGTCCATTTAAAATAGAAAATTGGTGTTTTGACATTGAAATAATCTAGGAAGCTTATACCCGTAAAATTTCACATAGAAGAACGATAAAAAGTGTACACCAAGCAACTTTGATGGTCTGAAGTTGCTCAACTCTCTCTATGGAGGTGCTTTAAACGGTTTTGTCCTTTTGTCATACAAAGTTTGTGTTTTGGCATCAAAATAATCTAGCAACCTTTATACTCATAAATTTGACATAGAAGAACAATAAAAAGTGTACACCGAGCAACTTTGATGGTCCGAAGTTGCTCAACTCTCTCTATGGAGGAGCTTTTAACGGTTTTGTCCATTTGTCATAGAAAGTTGGTGTTTTGGCATCGAAATAATCTAGCAAGCTTATACACGTAGAATTTGACATAGAAGAATGACAAAAAGTGTACCCCGAGCAACTTTAATGGTCCAAAGTTGCTCAACTCTCTCTATAGAGGAGCTTTTAACGATTTTGTCCATTTTTCAAAGAAACTTGGTGTTTTGACATCGAAATAATCTAGGAACCTCATACTCGTAAAATTTCACATAGAAGAACAATAAAAAGTGTACCCCGAGAAACTTTCATGGTCGGAAGTTGCTCAACTCTCTCTATGGAGGAGCATTTAATGGTTTTGTCCATTTGTCATAGAAAATTGGTGATTTGGTATCGAAATAATCTAGAAAGCTTATACTCGTAAAATTTGACATAGAAGAATAATAAAAAGTGTACCCCTAGCAACTTTGATGGTTCAAAGTTGCTCAACTCTTTCTGTGGAGGACGTTTTAAAGGTTTTGTGCGTTTTTCATAGAAGGTTTGTGTTTTGGCATCGAAATAATCTAGCAAGTTTTATACTCGTAAAATTTGACATTGAATAACAGTAAAAAGTGTACCCCGAGCAACTTTCATGGTCCGAATTTGCTCAACTCTCTCTATGGAGGAGCTTTTAACGGTTTTGTCCATTTGTCATAGAAAGTTGGTGTTTTGGCATCGAAATAATCTAGCAAGCTTATACACGTAGAATTTGACATAGAAGAACGACAAAAAGTGTACCCCGAGCAACTTTAATGGTCCAAAGTTGCTCAACTCTCTCTATAGAGGAGCTTTTAACGATTTTGTCCATTTTTCAAAGAAACTTGGTGTTTTGACATCGAAATAATCTAGGAACCTCATACTCGTAAAATTTCACATAGAAGAACAATAAAAAGTCTACACCTTGCAACTTTGATAGTTCGAAGTTGCTCAACTCTCTCTATGGAGGAGATTTTAACAGTTTTGTCTATTTGTCGTAGAAAGTTTGTGTTTTGGCATCGAAATAATCTAGCAAGCTTTTTACTCGTAGAATTTGACATAGAAAAAAAAAAAAAGTGTATGCCGAGCAACTTTTATGGTCCGAAGTTGCACAACTCTCTCTATGGAGAAGCTTTTAACTGTTTTGTCCATTTATCATAGAAACTTGCTGCTTTGACATCGAAATAATCTGGGAAGCTGATACTCGTAAAATTTCACATAGAAGAACAATAAAAAGTGTACACCAAGCAACTTTGATGGTCCGAAGTTGCTCAGCTCTTTCTATGGAGGAGAATTTAACGGTTTTGTCCATTTGTCATAGAAAGTTGGTGTTTTGGCATCGAAATAATCCAGAAAGTTTATGCTCGTAGAATTTCACATAAAAGAACAATAAAACTTTAGACCGAGCAACTTTGATGGTCCAAAGTTGCCCAACTCTCTCTGTGGAGGAGCTTTAAACTGCTTTGTCCATTTGTCACAGAAACTTGATGTTTTTCCATCGAAATAATCTAGGAAGCTTATACTCGTAAAATTTCACATAGAAGAACGATAAAACTGTACACCGAGCAACTTTGATGGTCCGAATTTGCTCAACTCCTTCTAAGGAGGAGCTTTTAACGGTTTTATTCATTTGTCAAAGAAAGTAGGTGTTTTGGCATCGAAGTAATCCAGCAAGTTTATACTCGTAGAATTTGACTTAGAAGAACAACAAAAAGTGTACCCCGAGCAACTTTCATGGTCCGAAGTTGCAGAACACTCTCTATGGATGAGCTTTTATCTGTTTTGTCCATTTATCATAGAAACTTGCTATTTTGACATCGAAATAATCTAGGAAGCTTATACTCATAAAATTTCACATAGAAGAACAATAAAAAGTGTACCCCGAGAAACTTTCATGGTCGGAAGTTGCTCAACTCTCTCTATGGAGGAGCATTTAACGGTTTTGTCCATTTGTCATAGAAAATTGGTGATTTGGTATCGAAATAATCTAGAAAGCTTATACTCGTAAAATTTCACATAGAAGAACAATAAAAAGTGTACACCAAGCAACTTTGATGGTCCGAAGTTGCTCAACTCTCTCTATGGAGGAGAATTTAATGGTTTTGTCCATTTGTCATAGAAAGTTGGTGTTTTGACATTGAAATAATCTAGAAAGCTGATACTCGTAAAATTTCACATAGAAGAACAATAAAAAGTGTACACCATGCAACTTTGATGGTTCAAAGTTGCTCAACTCTCTCTATGGAGGAGAATTTAACGGTTTTGTCCATTTGTCATAGAAAGTTGGTGTTTTAGCACCGAAATAATCTAGAAATCTTATGCTCGTAGAATTTCATATAGAAGAACAATAAAACTGTAGACCGAGCAACTTTGATGGTCCAAAGTTGCCCAACTCTCTCTGTGGAGGAGCTTTAAACTGTTTTGTCCATTTGTCACAGAAACTTGATGTTTTTCCATCGAAATAATCTAGGAAGCTTATACTCGTAAAATTTCACATAGAAGAACGATAAAACTGTACACCGAGCAACTTTGATGGCCCAAAGTTGCCCAACTCTCTCTATGGAGGAGCTCTTAACGGTTTTGTCCATTTGTCAAAGAAAGTAGGTCTTTTGGCATCGAAATAATCCAGCAAGCTTATACTCGTAGAATTTGACATAGAAGAACAATAAAAAGTGTACCCCGAGCAACTTTAATGGTCTGAAATTGCAGAACTCTCTCAATGGTGGAGTTTTTAACTGTTTTGTCTATTTGTCATTGAAACTTGCTCTTTTGACATCAAAATAATCTAGGAATCTTATACTCGTAAAATTTCACATAGAAGAACAATAAAAAAGTGTACACCGAGCAACTTTGATGGTCCAAAGTTGCTCAACTCTCTCTATAGAGGAGCATTTAACAGTTTTGTCCATTTGTCATAGAACGTTAGTGTTTTGTCATCGAAATAATCTAGCAAGCTTATATTCGTAGAATTTGACATAAAAGAACAAGAAAAAGTGTACCCCGAGCAGCTTTAATGGTCGGAAGTTACTCAACTCTCTCTATGGAGGAGCTTACAACTGTTTTGTTCATTTGTCATAGAAACTTGGTGTTTTGACATTGAAATAATCTAGGAAGCTGATACTCGTAAAATTTCACATAGAAGAACAAAAAAAAGTGTACACCAAGCAACTTTGATGGTCCGAAGTTTCTCAACTCTCTCTATGGAGGAGCTTACAACTGTTTTGTCCATTTGTCATAGAAACTTGGTGTTTTGACATTGAAATAATCTAGGAAGCTGATACTCGTAAAATTTCACATAGAAGAACAATAAAAAGTGTACACCAAGCAACTTTGATGGTCCGAAGTTGCTCAACTCTCTCTATGGAGGAGAATTTAACGGTTTTGTCCATTTGTCATAGAAAGTTGGTGTTTTGGCATCGAAATAATCTAGAAATCTTATGCTCATAGAATTTCATATAGAAGAACAATAAAACTGTAGACCGATCAACTTTGATGGTCCAAAGTTGCCCAACTCTCTCTGTGGAGGAGCTTTAAACTGTTTTGTCCATTTGTCAAAGAAACTTGATGTTTTTCCATCGAAATAATCTAGGAAGCTTATACTCGTAAAATTTCACATAGAAGAACGATAAAACTATACACCGAGCAACTTTGATGGTCCAAAGTTGCCCAACTCTCTCTATGGAGGAGCTTTTAACGGTTTTGTCCATTTGTCATAGAAAGTAGGTCTTTTGGCATCGAAATAATCCAGCAAGCTTATACTCGTAGAATTTGACATAGAAGAACAATAAAAAGTGTACGCCGAGCAACTTTAATGGTCTGAAATTGCAGAACTCTCTCTATGGAGGAGAATTTAACGGTTTTTTCCATTTGTCATAGAAAGTTGGTGTTTTGGCATCGAAATAATCTAGAAATCTTATGCTCGTAGAATTTCATATAGAAGAACAATAAAACTGTAGACCGATCAACTTTGATGGTCCAAAGTTGCCCAACTCTCTCTGTGGAGGAGCTTTAAACTGTTTTGTCCATTTGTCACAGAAACTTGATGTTTTTCCATCGAAATAATCTAGGAAGCTTATACTCGTAAAATTTCACACAGAAGAACGATAAAACTGTACACCGAGCAACTTTGATGGTCCGAATTTGCTCAACTCCTTCTAAGGAGGAGTTTTTAACGGTTTTATTCATTTGTCAGAGAAAGTAGGTGTTTTGGCATCGAAGTAATCCAGCAAGTTTATACTCGTAGAATTTGACTTAGAAGAACAACAAAAAGTGTACCCCGAGCAACTTTCATGGTCCGAAGTTGCAGAACACTCTCTATGGATGAGCTTTTAACTGTTTTGTCCATTTATCATAGAAACTTGCTGTTTTGACATCGAAATAATCTAGGAAGCTTATACTCATAAAATTTCACATAGAAGAACAATAAAAAGTGTACCCCGAGAAACTTTCATGGTCGGAAGTTGCTCAACTCTCTCTATGGAGGAGCATTTAATGGTTTTGTCCATTTGTCATAGAAAATTGGTGATTTGGTATCGAAATAATCTAGAAAGCTTATACTCGTAAAATTTGACATAGAAGAATAATAAAAAGTGTACCCCTAGCAACTTTGATGGTTCAAAGTTGCTCAACTCTTTCTGTGGAGGACGTTTTAAAGGTTTTGTGCGTTTTTCATAAAAGGTTTGTGTTTTGGCATCGAAATAATCTAGCAAGTTTTATACTCGTAAAATTTGACATAGAATAACAGTAAAAAGTGTACCCCGAGCAACTTTCATGGTCCGAATTTGCTCAACTCTCTCTATGGAGGAGCTTTTAACGGTTTTGTCCATTTGTCATAGAAAGTTGGTGTTTTGGCATCGAAATAATCTAGCAAGCTTATACACGTAGAATTTGACATAGAAGAACGACAAAAAGTGTACCCCGAGCAACTTTAATGGTCCAAAGTTGCTCAACTCTCTCTATAGAGGAGCTTTTAACGATTTTGTCCATTTTTCAAAGAAACTTGGTGTTTTGACATCGAAATAATCTAGGAACCTCATACTCGTAAAATTTCACATAGAAGAACAATAAAAAGTCTACACCTTGCAACTTTGATAGTTCGAAGTTGCTCAACTCTCTCTATGGAGGAGATTTTAACAGTTTTGTCTATTTGTCGTAGAAAGTTTGTGTTTTGGCATCGAAATAATCTAGCAAGCTTTATACTCGTAGAATTTGACATAGAAAAAAAAAAAAAGTGTATGCCGAGCAACTTTTATGGTCCGAAGTTGCACAACTCTCTCTATGGAGAAGCTTTTAACTGTTTTGTCCATTTATCATAGAAACTTGCTGCTTTGACATCGAAATAATCTGGGAAGCTGATACTCGTAAAATTTCACATAGAAGAACAATAAAAAGTGTACACCAAGCAACTTTGATGGTCCGAAGTTGCTCAGCTCTTTCTATGGAGGAGAATTTAACGGTTTTGTCCATTTGTCATAGAAAGTTGGTGTTTTGGCATCGAAATAATCCAGAAAGTTTATGCTCGTAGAATTTCACATAAAAGAACAATAAAACTTTAGACCGAGCAACTTTGATGGTCCAAAGTTGCCCAACTCTCTCTGTGGAGGAGCTTTAAACTGCTTTGTCCATTTGTCACAGAAACTTGATGTTTTTCCATCGAAATAATCTAGGAAGCTTATACTCGTAAAATTTCACATAGAAGAACGATAAAACTGTACACCGAGCAACTTTGATGGTCCGAATTTGCTCAACTCCTTCTAAGGAGGAGCTTTTAACGGTTTTATTCATTTGTCAAAGAAAGTAGGTGTTTTGGCATCGAAGTAATCCAGCAAGTTTATACTCGTAGAATTTGACTTAGAAGAACAACAAAAAGTGTACCCCGAGCAACTTTCATGGTCCGAAGTTGCAGAACACTCTCTATGGATGAGCTTTTATCTGTTTTGTCCATTTATCATAGAAACTTGCTATTTTGACATCGAAATAATCTAGGAAGCTTATACTCATAAAATTTCACATAGAAGAACAATAAAAAGTGTACCCCGAGAAACTTTCATGGTCGGAAGTTGCTCAACTCTCTCTATGGAGGAGCATTTAACGGTTTTGTCCATTTGTCATAGAAAATTGGTGATTTGGTATCGAAATAATCTAGAAAGCTTATACTCGTAAAATTTCACATAGAAGAACAATAAAAAGTGTACACCAAGCAACTTTGATGGTCCGAAGTTGCTCAACTCTCTCTATGGAGGAGAATTTAACGGTTTTGTCCATTTGTCATAGAAAGTTGGTGTTTTGACATTGAAATAATCTAGAAAGCTGATACTCGTAAAATTTCACATAGAAGAACAATAAAAAGTGTACACCATGCAACTTTGATGGTTCAAAGTTGCTCAACTCTCTCTATGGAGGAGAATTTAACGGTTTTGTCCATTTGTCATAGAAAGTTGGTGTTTTAGCACCGAAATAATCTAGAAATCTTATGCTCGTAGAATTTCATATAGAAGAACAATAAAACTGTAGACCGAGCAACTTTGATGGTCCAAAGTTGCCCAACTCTCTCTGTGGAGGAGCTTTAAACTGTTTTGTCCATTTGTCACAGAAACTTGATGTTTTTCCATCGAAATAATCTAGGAAGCTTATACTCGTAAAATTTCACATAGAAGAACGATAAAACTGTACACCGAGCAACTTTGATGGCCCAAAGTTGCCCAACTCTCTCTATGGAGGAGCTCTTAACGGTTTTGTCCATTTGTCAAAGAAAGTAGGTCTTTTGGCATCGAAATAATCCAGCAAGCTTATACTCGTAGAATTTGACATAGAAGAACAATAAAAAGTGTACCCCGAGCAACTTTAATGGTCTGAAATTGCAGAACTCTCTCAATGGTGGAGTTTTTAACTGTTTTGTCTATTTGTCATTGAAACTTGCTCTTTTGACATCAAAATAATCTAGGAATCTTATACTCGTAAAATTTCACATAGAAGAACAATAAAAAAGTGTACACCGAGCAACTTTGATGGTCCAAAGTTGCTCAACTCTCTCTATAGAGGAGCATTTAACAGTTTTGTCCATTTGTCATAGAACGTTAGTGTTTTGTCATCGAAATAATCTAGCAAGCTTATATTCGTAGAATTTGACATAAAAGAACAAGAAAAAGTGTACCCCGAGCAGCTTTAATGGTCGGAAGTTACTCAACTCTCTCTATGGAGGAGCTTACAACTGTTTTGTTCATTTGTCATAGAAACTTGGTGTTTTGACATTGAAATAATCTAGGAAGCTGATACTCGTAAAATTTCACATAGAAGAACAAAAAAAAGTGTACACCAAGCAACTTTGATGGTCCGAAGTTTCTCAACTCTCTCTATGGAGGAGCTTACAACTGTTTTGTCCATTTGTCATAGAAACTTGGTGTTTTGACATTGAAATAATCTAGGAAGCTGATACTCGTAAAATTTCACATAGAAGAACAATAAAAAGTGTACACCAAGCAACTTTGATGGTCCGAAGTTGCTCAACTCTCTCTATGGAGGAGAATTTAACGGTTTTGTCCATTTGTCATAGAAAGTTGGTGTTTTGGCATCGAAATAATCTAGAAATCTTATGCTCATAGAATTTCATATAGAAGAACAATAAAACTGTAGACCGATCAACTTTGATGGTCCAAAGTTGCCCAACTCTCTCTGTGGAGGAGCTTTAAACTGTTTTGTCCATTTGTCAAAGAAACTTGATGTTTTTCCATCGAAATAATCTAGGAAGCTTATACTCGTAAAATTTCACATAGAAGAACGATAAAACTATACACCGAGCAACTTTGATGGTCCAAAGTTGCCCAACTCTCTCTATGGAGGAGCTTTTAACGGTTTTGTCCATTTGTCATAGAAAGTAGGTCTTTTGGCATCGAAATAATCCAGCAAGCTTATACTCGTAGAATTTGACATAGAAGAACAATAAAAAGTGTACGCCGAGCAACTTTAATGGTCTGAAATTGCAGAACTCTCTCTATGGAGGAGAATTTAACGGTTTTTTCCATTTGTCATAGAAAGTTGGTGTTTTGGCATCGAAATAATCTAGAAATCTTATGCTCGTAGAATTTCATATAGAAGAACAATAAAACTGTAGACCGATCAACTTTGATGGTCCAAAGTTGCCCAACTCTCTCTGTGGAGGAGCTTTAAACTGTTTTGTCCATTTGTCACAGAAACTTGATGTTTTTCCATCGAAATAATCTAGGAAGCTTATACTCGTAAAATTTCACACAGAAGAACGATAAAACTGTACACCGAGCAACTTTGATGGTCCGAATTTGCTCAACTCCTTCTAAGGAGGAGTTTTTAACGGTTTTATTCATTTGTCAGAGAAAGTAGGTGTTTTGGCATCGAAGTAATCCAGCAAGTTTATACTCGTAGAATTTGACTTAGAAGAACAACAAAAAGTGTACCCCGAGCAACTTTCATGGTCCGAAGTTGCAGAACACTCTCTATGGATGAGCTTTTAACTGTTTTGTCCATTTATCATAGAAACTTGCTGTTTTGACATCGAAATAATCTAGGAAGCTTATACTCATAAAATTTCACATAGAAGAACAATAAAAAGTGTACCCCGAGAAACTTTCATGGTCGGAAGTTGCTCAACTCTCTCTATGGAGGAGCATTTAATGGTTTTGTCCATTTGTCATAGAAAATTGGTGATTTGGTATCGAAATAATCTAGAAAGCTTATACTCGTAAAATTTGACATAGAAGAATAATAAAAAGTGTACCCCTAGCAACTTTGATGGTTCAAAGTTGCTCAACTCTTTCTGTGGAGGACGTTTTAAAGGTTTTGTGCGTTTTTCATAGAAGGTTTGTGTTTTGGCATCGAAATAATCTAGCAAGTTTTATACTCGTAAAATTTGACATAGAATAACAGTAAAAAGTGTACCCCGAGCAACTTTCATGGTCCGAATTTGCTCAACTCTCTCTATGGAGTAGCTTTTAACTGTTTAGTCCATTTGTCATAGAAAGTTGGCGTTCTGGCATCGAAATAATCTAGGAAGCATATACTCGTTAAATTTCAAAAAGAAGAACAATAAAAAGTTTACATCGAGCAACGTTGATAGTCCGAAGTTTCTCAACTCTCTCTCTTTGGAGGAGCATTTAACGGTTTTGTCTATTTTTCATAGAAACTTGGTGTTTTGGCATCGAAATAATCTAGCAAACTTATACTCGTAGAATTTGACATAGAAAAACAATAAAAAGTGTACACCGAGCAACTTTGATGGTCTGAATTTGCTCAACTGTCTCTATGGAGGAGCTTTTAACTGTTTTGTCCATTTGTCATAGAAACTTTGTGTTTTGACATCGAAATAATCTATGAAGCCTATACTCGTAAAATTTCACATAGAAGAACAAGAAAAAGTGTACACTGAGCAACTTTGATAGTCCGAAGTTGCCCAACTCTCTCTATGGAGGAAATTTTAACGGTTTTGTCAATTTTTCATAGAAAGTAGGTGTTTTGGCATCGAAATAATCTAGCAAGCTTATACTCGTAGAATTTGACATAGAAGAACAATAAAAAGTGTACCCGGAGCAACTTTCATGGTCCGAAGTTGCAGAACTCTCTCTATGGAGGAGCTTTTAACTGTTTTGTCCATTTGTCATAGAAAGTAGGTGTTTTGGCATCGAAATAATCTAGCAAGCTTATACTCATAGAATTTGACGTAGAAGAACAATAAAAGGTGCACCCCGACTACCTTTCATGGTCCGAAGTTGCACAACTCTCTCTAAGGAGTAGCATTTAACGGTTTTGCCCATTTGTCGTAGAAAGTTGGTGTTTTGTCATCGAAATAATCTACCAAGCTTATACTCATAGAATTTGACATAAAAGAACAATAGAAAGTGTACCCAGCTTTAATGGTCTGAAGTTGCTCAACTCTCTCTATGGAGGTGCTTTTAATGGTTTTGTCCATTTGTCATAGAAAGTTTGTGTTTCGGCATCGAAATAATATAGGAAGCTTTTACTCGTAACATTTCACATAGAAGACCAATAAAAAGTATACATCGAGCAACTTTCATTGTCCGAAGTTGCTCAACTCTCTCTATGGAGGAGCTTTTAACGGTTTTATCCATTTGTCATAGAAAGTTGGTGTTTTGGCATCAAAATAATCTAGCAAACTTATACTCGTAAAATTTGACATAGAAGAATACTAAAAAGGGTACCCCTAGAACGTTTGATGGTTCGAAGTTGCTCAACTCTCTGTGGACGAGCTTTTAACGGTTTCGTCCATTCGTCATAGAAAGTTTATGTTTTGGCATCGAAATAATCAAGAAAGTTTTATACTCGTAAAATTTGACATAGAAGAACAATAAAAAGTGTACACCAAGCAACTTTGATGGTCCGAAGTTGCTCAACTCTCTCTATGGAGGAGAATTTAACGGTTTTGTCCATTTGTCATAGAAAGTTGGTGTTTTGGCATCGAAATAATCTAGAAATCTTATGCTCATAGAATTTCATATAGAAGAACAATAAAACTGTAGACCGATCAACTTTGATGGTCCAAAGTTGCCCAACTCTCTCTGTGGAGGAGCTTTAAACTGTTTTGTCCATTTGTCAAAGAAACTTGATGTTTTTCCATCCAAATAATCTAGGAAGCTTATACTCGTAAAATTTCACATAGAAGAACGATAAAACTATACACCGAGCAACTTTGATGGTCCAAAGTTGCCCAACTCTCTCTATGGAGGAGCTTTTAACGGTTTTGTCCATTTGTCATAGAAAGTAGGTCTTTTGGCATCGAAATAATCCAGCAAGCTTATACTCGTAGAATTTGACATAGAAGAACAATAAAAAGTGTACGCCGAGCAACTTTAATGGTCTGAAATTGCAGAACTCTCTCTATGGAGGAGAATTTAACGGTTTTTTCCATTTGTCATAGAAAGTTGGTGTTTTGGCATCGAAATAATCTAGAAATCTTATGCTCGTAGAATTTCATATAGAAGAACAATAAAACTGTAGACCGATCAACTTTGATGGTCCAAAGTTGCCCAACTCTCTCTGTGGAGGAGCTTTAAACTGTTTTGTCCATTTGTCACAGAAACTTGATGTTTTTCCATCGAAATAATCTAGGAAGCTTATACTCGTAAAATTTCACACAGAAGAACGATAAAACTGTACACCGAGCAACTTTGATGGTCCGAATTTGCTCAACTCCTTCTAAGGAGGAGTTTTTAACGGTTTTATTCATTTGTCAGAGAAAGTAGGTGTTTTGGCATCGAAGTAATCCAGCAAGTTTATACTCGTAGAATTTGACTTAGAAGAACAACAAAAAGTGTACCCCGAGCAACTTTCATGGTCCGAAGTTGCAGAACACTCTCTATGGATGAGCTTTTAACTGTTTTGTCCATTTATCATAGAAACTTGCTGTTTTGACATCGAAATAATCTAGGAAGCTTATACTCATAAAATTTCACATAGAAGAACAATAAAAAGTGTACCCCGAGAAACTTTCATGGTCGGAAGTTGCTCAACTCTCTCTATGGAGGAGCATTTAATGGTTTTGTCCATTTGTCATAGAAAATTGGTGATTTGGTATCGAAATAATCTAGAAAGCTTATACTCGTAAAATTTGACATAGAAGAATAATAAAAAGTGTACCCCTAGCAACTTTGATGGTTCAAAGTTGCTCAACTCTTTCTGTGGAGGACGTTTTAAAGGTTTTGTGCGTTTTTCATAGAAGGTTTGTGTTTTGGCATCGAAATAATCTAGCAAGTTTTATACTCGTAAAATTTGACATAGAATAACAGTAAAAAGTGTACCCCGAGCAACTTTCATGGTCCGAATTTGCTCAACTCTCTCTATGGAGTAGCTTTTAACTGTTTAGTCCATTTGTCATAGAAAGTTGGCGTTCTGGCATCGAAATAATCTAGGAAGCATATACTCGTTAAATTTCAAAAAGAAGAACAATAAAAAGTTTACATCGAGCAACGTTGATAGTCCGAAGTTTCTCAACTCTCTCTCTTTGGAGGAGCATTTAACGGTTTTGTCTATTTTTCATAGAAACTTGGTGTTTTGGCATCGAAATAATCTAGCAAACTTATACTCGTAGAATTTGACATAGAAAAACAATAAAAAGTGTACACCGAGCAACTTTGATGGTCTGAATTTGCTCAACTGTCTCTATGGAGGAGCTTTTAACTGTTTTGTCCATTTGTCATAGAAACTTTGTGTTTTGACATCGAAATAATCTATGAAGCCTATACTCGTAAAATTTCACATAGAAGAACAAGAAAAAGTGTACACTGAGCAACTTTGATAGTCCGAAGTTGCCCAACTCTCTCTATGGAGGAAATTTTAACGGTTTTGTCAATTTTTCATAGAAAGTAGGTGTTTTGGCATCGAAATAATCTAGCAAGCTTATACTCGTAGAATTTGACATAGAAGAACAATAAAAAGTGTACCCGGAGCAACTTTCATGGTCCGAAGTTGCAGAACTCTCTCTATGGAGGAGCTTTTAACTGTTTTGTCCATTTGTCATAGAAAGTAGGTGTTTTGGCATCGAAATAATCTAGCAAGCTTATACTCATAGAATTTGACGTAGAAGAACAATAAAAGGTGCACCCCGACTACCTTTCATGGTCCGAAGTTGCACAACTCTCTCTAAGGAGTAGCATTTAACGGTTTTGCCCATTTGTCGTAGAAAGTTGGTGTTTTGTCATCGAAATAATCTACCAAGCTTATACTCATAGAATTTGACATAAAAGAACAATAGAAAGTGTACCCAGCTTTAATGGTCTGAAGTTGCTCAACTCTCTCTATGGAGGTGCTTTTAATGGTTTTGTCCATTTGTCATAGAAAGTTTGTGTTTCGGCATCGAAATAATATAGGAAGCTTTTACTCGTAACATTTCACATAGAAGACCAATAAAAAGTATACATCGAGCAACTTTCATTGTCCGAAGTTGCTCAACTCTCTCTATGGAGGAGCTTTTAACGGTTTTATCCATTTGTCATAGAAAGTTGGTGTTTTGGCATCAAAATAATCTAGCAAACTTATACTCGTAAAATTTGACATAGAAGAATACTAAAAAGGGTACCCCTAGAACGTTTGATGGTTCGAAGTTGCTCAACTCTCTGTGGACGAGCTTTTAACGGTTTCGTCCATTCGTCATAGAAAGTTTATGTTTTGGCATCGAAATAATCAAGAAAGTTTTATACTCGTAAAATTTGACATAGAAGAACAATAAAAAGTGTACACCAAGCAACTTTGATGGTCCGAAGTTGCTCAACTCTCTCTATGGAGGAGAATTTAACGGTTTTGTCCATTTGTCATAGAAAGTTGGTGTTTTGGCATCGAAATAATCTAGAAATCTTATGCTCATAGAATTTCATATAGAAGAACAATAAAACTGTAGACCGATCAACTTTGATGGTCCAAAGTTGCCCAACTCTCTCTGTGGAGGAGCTTTAAACTGTTTTGTCCATTTGTCAAAGAAACTTGATGTTTTTCCATCCAAATAATCTAGGAAGCTTATACTCGTAAAATTTCACATAGAAGAACGATAAAACTATACACCGAGCAACTTTGATGGTCCAAAGTTGCCCAACTCTCTCTATGGAGGAGCTTTTAACGGTTTTGTCCATTTGTCATAGAAAGTAGGTCTTTTGGCATCGAAATAATCCAGCAAGCTTATACTCGTAGAATTTGACATAGAAGAACAATAAAAAGTGTACGCCGAGCAACTTTAATGGTCTGAAATTGCAGAACTCTCTCTATGGAGGAGAATTTAACGGTTTTTTCCATTTGTCATAGAAAGTTGGTGTTTTGGCATCGAAATAATCTAGAAATCTTATGCTCGTAGAATTTCATATAGAAGAACAATAAAACTGTAGACCGATCAACTTTGATGGTCCAAAGTTGCCCAACTCTCTCTGTGGAGGAGCTTTAAACTGTTTTGTCCATTTGTCACAGAAACTTGATGTTTTTCCATCGAAATAATCTAGGAAGCTTATACTCGTAAAATTTCACACAGAAGAACGATAAAACTGTACACCGAGCAACTTTGATGGTCCGAATTTGCTCAACTCCTTCTAAGGAGGAGTTTTTAACGGTTTTATTCATTTGTCAGAGAAAGTAGGTGTTTTGGCATCGAAGTAATCCAGCAAGTTTATACTCGTAGAATTTGACTTAGAAGAACAACAAAAAGTGTACCCCGAGCAACTTTCATGGTCCGAAGTTGCAGAACACTCTCTATGGATGAGCTTTTAACTGTTTTGTCCATTTATCATAGAAACTTGCTGTTTTGACATCGAAATAATCTAGGAAGCTTATACTCATAAAATTTCACATAGAAGAACAATAAAAAGTGTACCCCGAGAAACTTTCATGGTCGGAAGTTGCTCAACTCTCTCTATGGAGGAGCATTTAATGGTTTTGTCCATTTGTCATAGAAAATTGGTGATTTGGTATCGAAATAATCTAGAAAGCTTATACTCGTAAAATTTGACATAGAAGAATAATAAAAAGTGTACCCCTAGCAACTTTGATGGTTCAAAGTTGCTCAACTCTTTCTGTGGAGGACGTTTTAAAGGTTTTGTGCGTTTTTCATAGAAGGTTTGTGTTTTGGCATCGAAATAATCTAGCAAGTTTTATACTCGTAAAATTTGACATAGAATAACAGTAAAAAGTGTACCCCGAGCAACTTTCATGGTCCGAATTTGCTCAACTCTCTCTATGGAGTAGCTTTTAACTGTTTAGTCCATTTGTCATAGAAAGTTGGCGTTCTGGCATCGAAATAATCTAGGAAGCATATACTCGTTAAATTTCAAAAAGAAGAACAATAAAAAGTTTACATCGAGCAACGTTGATAGTCCGAAGTTTCTCAACTCTCTCTCTTTGGAGGAGCATTTAACGGTTTTGTCTATTTTTCATAGAAACTTGGTGTTTTGGCATCGAAATAATCTAGCAAACTTATACTCGTAGAATTTGACATAGAAAAACAATAAAAAGTGTACACCGAGCAACTTTGATGGTCTGAATTTGCTCAACTGTCTCTATGGAGGAGCTTTTAACTGTTTTGTCCATTTGTCATAGAAACTTTGTGTTTTGACATCGAAATAATCTATGAAGCCTATACTCGTAAAATTTCACATAGAAGAACAAGAAAAAGTGTACACTGAGCAACTTTGATAGTCCGAAGTTGCCCAACTCTCTCTATGGAGGAAATTTTAACGGTTTTGTCAATTTTTCATAGAAAGTAGGTGTTTTGGCATCGAAATAATCTAGCAAGCTTATACTCGTAGAATTTGACATAGAAGAACAATAAAAAGTGTACCCGGAGCAACTTTCATGGTCCGAAGTTGCAGAACTCTCTCTATGGAGGAGCTTTTAACTGTTTTGTCCATTTGTCATAGAAAGTAGGTGTTTTGGCATCGAAATAATCTAGCAAGCTTATACTCATAGAATTTGACGTAGAAGAACAATAAAAGGTGCACCCCGACTACCTTTCATGGTCCGAAGTTGCACAACTCTCTCTAAGGAGTAGCATTTAACGGTTTTGCCCATTTGTCGTAGAAAGTTGGTGTTTTGTCATCGAAATAATCTACCAAGCTTATACTCATAGAATTTGACATAAAAGAACAATAGAAAGTGTACCCAGCTTTAATGGTCTGAAGTTGCTCAACTCTCTCTATGGAGGTGCTTTTAATGGTTTTGTCCATTTGTCATAGAAAGTTTGTGTTTCGGCATCGAAATAATATAGGAAGCTTTTACTCGTAACATTTCACATAGAAGACCAATAAAAAGTATACATCGAGCAACTTTCATTGTCCGAAGTTGCTCAACTCTCTCTATGGAGGAGCTTTTAACGGTTTTATCCATTTGTCATAGAAAGTTGGTGTTTTGGCATCAAAATAATCTAGCAAACTTATACTCGTAAAATTTGACATAGAAGAATACTAAAAAGGGTACCCCTAGAACGTTTGATGGTTCGAAGTTGCTCAACTCTCTGTGGACGAGCTTTTAACGGTTTCGTCCATTCGTCATAGAAAGTTTATGTTTTGGCATCGAAATAATCAAGAAAGTTTTATACTCGTAAAATTTGACATAGAAGAACAGTAAAAAGTGTACCCCGAGCAACTTTGATGGTCCGAATTTGTTCAACTCTATCTATGGAGGAGCTTTTAACTGTTTTGTCCATTTGTCATAGAATTTTGGTGTTTTGGCATCGAAATAATCTAGGAAACTTATACTAGTAAAATTTCAGATAAAAGAACAGTAAATAGTGTACACCGAGCAACTTTGATGGTCTGAAGTTGCTCAACTCTCTCTATGGAGAAGCTTTTAACGGTTTTGTCTATTTGTCATAGAAAGTTGGTGTTTTGGCATCGAAATAATCTAGAAAGCTTATACTCTTAGATTTGACATAGTAGAACAATAAAAAGTGTACCCCGAGCAACTTTGATGGTCTAAATTTGCTCAACTATCTCTATTGAGGTGCTTTTAACTGTTTTGTCTATTTGTCATAGAAACTAGGTGTTTTGACATCGAAATAATCTACGAAGTTTATACTCGTAAAATTTCACATAGAAGAACAATAAAAAGTGTACACCGAGCAACTTTGATGGTCCGAAGTTGCCCAACTCTCTCTATAGAAAGCTTTTAATGGTTGTGTCTATTTGTCATAGAAAGTAGGTGTTTTGGCATCGAAATAATCTAGCAGGTTTTATACTCGTAAAATTTGACATAGAATAACAGTAAAAAGTGTACGCCGAGCAACTTTGATGGTCCGAATTTGCTCAACTCTGTCTATGGAGTAGCTTTTAACTGTTTAGTCCATTTGTCATAGAAAGTTGGTGTTTTGGCATCGAAATAATCTAGAAAGCATATACTCGTTAAATTTCAAAAAGAAGAACAATAAAAAGTTTACACCGAGCAACGTTGATAGTCCGAAATTTCTCAACTCTCTCTCTTTGGAGGAGCATTTATCGGTTTTATCTATTTGTCATAGAAACTTGGTGTTTTGGCATCGAAATAATCTAGCAAACTTATACTCGTAGAATTTGACATAGAAAAAACAATAAAAAGTGTACACCGAGCAACTTTGATGGTCCGAATTTGCTCAACTGTCTCTATGGAGGAGCTTTTAACTGTTTTGTCCATTTGTCATAGAAACTTGGTGTTTTGACATCGAAATAATCTATGAAGCCTATACTCGTAAAATTTCACATAGAAGAACAAGAAAAGTGTACACCGAGCAACTTTGATAGTCCGAAGTTGCCCACCTCTCTCTATGGAGGAACTTTTAACGGTTTTGTCCGTTTTTCATAGAAAGTAGGTGTTTTGGCATCGAAATAATCTAGCAAGCTTATACTCGTAGAATTTGACATAGAAGAACAATAAAAAGTGTACCCCGAGCAACTTTCATGATCCGAAGTTGCAGAACTCTCTCTATGGAGGAGCTTTTAACTGCTTTGTCCATTTGTCATAGAAAGTAGGTGTGTTGGCATCGAAATAATCTAGCAAGCTTATACTCATAGAATTTAACGTAGAAGAACAATAAAAAGTGTACCCCGAGTACCTTTCATGGTCCGAAGTTGCAGAACTCTCTCTATGGAGGAGCTTTTAACTGTTTTGTCCATTATTCGTAGAAACTTCCTCTTTTGATATCGAAATAATCTAGGAAGCTTATACTCGTAAAATTTCAAATAGAAGAACAATAAAAAGTATACACCGAGCAACTTTGATGGTTCAAAGTTGCTCAACTCTCTCTAAGGAGGAGCATTTAACGGTTTTGTCCATTTGTCATACAAAGTTGGTGTTTTGTCATCGAAATAATCTAGCAAGCTTATACTCGTAGAATTTGACAAAAAAGAACAATAGAAAGTGTACCCCGAGTAGCTTTAATGGTCCGAAGTTGCTCAACTCTCTCTATGGAGGAGCTTACAACTGTTTTGTCCATTTGTCATAGAAACATGGTGTTTTGATATCGAAATAATCTACGAAGCTTATACCCGTAAAATTTCACATAGAAGAACAATAAAAAGTGTACACCGAGCAACTTTGATGGTCCGAAGTTGCCCAACACTCTCTATGGATGAGCTTTTAACTGTTTTGTCCATTTGTCATAGAAACTTGCTGTTTTGACATCGAAATAATCTACAAAGCTTATACTCATAAAATTTCACATAAAAGAACAATAAAAAGTGTACCCCGAGCAACTTTCATGGTCGAAAGTTGCTCAACTCTCTCTATGGAGAATCATTTAACTGTTTAGTCCATTTGTCATTGAAATTTGGTGTTTTGGCATTGAAATAATTTAGGAAGCTTATACTCGTTAAATTTCACATATAAGAACAATAAAAAGTGTACACCGAGCAACTTTGATGGTTCAAGGTTGCTCAACTCTCTCTAAGGAGGAGCATTTAACGAATTTGTCCATTTGTCATAGAAAGTTGGTGTTTTGTCATCGAAATAATCTAGCAAGCTTATACTCGTAGAATTTGACATAAAAGAACAATAGAAAGTGTACCCCGAGCAGCTTTAATGGTCTGAAGTTGCTCAACTCTCTCTATGGACGAGCTTACAACTGTTTTGTCCATTTGTCATAGAAACATGGTGTTTTGACATCGAAATAATCTAGGAAGCTTATACCAGTAAAATTTCACATAGAAGAACAATAAAATGTGTACGTCCAGCAACTTTGACGGTCTGAAGTTGCTCAACTCTCTCTATGGAGGTGCTTTTAACGGTTTTGTCCATTTGTCATAGAAAGTTTGTGTTTTGGCATCGAAATAATATAGGAAGCTTTTACTCGTAACATTTCACATAGAAGACCAATAAAAAGTGTACATCGAGCAACTTTCATTGTCCGAAGTTGCTCAACTCTCTCTATGGAGGAGCTTTTAACGGTTTTATCCATTTGTCATAGAAAGTTGGTGTTTTGGCATCAAAATAATATAGCAAACTTATACTCGTAAAATTTGACATAGAAGAATACTAAAAAGGGTTCCCCTAGAACCTGTGATGGTTTGAAGTTGCTCAACTCTCTGTGAAGGAGCTTTTAACGGTTTTTTCCATTTATCATAGAAAGTTTGTGTTTTGGCATCGAAATAATCTAGCGAGTTTTATACTCGTAAAATTTGACATAGAAGAACAGTAAAAAGTGTACGCCGACCAACTTTTATGGTCCGAATTTGTTTAACTCTTTCTATGGAGGAGCTTTTAACTGTTTTGTCCATTTGTCATAGAAATTTGGTGTTTTGGCATCGAAATAATCTAGGAAACTTATACTAGTAAAATTTCAGATAAAAGAACAATAAATAGTGTACACCGAGCAACTTTGATGGTACGAATTTGTTCAACTCTCTCTGTGGAAAAGCTTTTAATGGTTTTGTCCATTTGTCATAGAAATTTGGTGTTTTGGCATCGAAATAATCTAGAAAGCTTATACTCTTAGATTTGACATAGAAGAACAATAAAAAGTGTAGCCCGAGCAACTTTGATGGTCCAAATTTGCTCAACTATCTCTATTGAGGTGCTTTTAACTGTTTTGTCCATTTGTCATAGAAACTTGGTGTTTTGACATCGAAGTAATCTACGAAGTTTATACTCGTAAAATTTCACATAGAAGAACAATAAAAAGTGTACACCGAGCAACTTTGATGGTCCGAAGTTGCCCAACTCTCTCTATGGAAAGCTTTTAATGGTTGTGTCTATTTGTCATAGAAAGTTGGTGTTTTGGCATCGAAATAATCAAGCAGGTTTTATACTCGTAGAATTTGACTTAGAAGAACAATAAAAAGTGTATCCCGAGCAACTTTGATGGTTCGAAGTTGCACAACTCTCTCTATGGAGGAGCTTTTAACTGTTTTGTCCATTTGTCATAGAAAGTAGCTGTTTTGACATCGAAATAATCTAGCAAGCTTATACTCATAGAATTTGGAATATTTGAACAATAAAAAGTGTACCCCGAGCAACTTTCACGGTCCGAAGTTGCACAACTCTCTCTATGGAGGAGCTTTTAATTGTTTTATCCATTTGTCATAGAAACTTGCTGTTTTGACATCGAAATAATCTAGGAAGCTTATACTCGGAAAATTTCACATAGAAGAACAATAAAAAGTGTACCCCTAGCAACTTCAATGGTTCAAAGTTGCTCAACTCTCTCTGTGGAGGAGGTTTTAAAGGTTGTTCATTTGTCATAGAAAGTTTGTGTTTGGGCATCGAAATAATCTAGCAAGTTTTATACTCGAAAAATTTGACATAGAAGAACAGTAAAAAGTGTACCCCGAGCAACTTTGATGGTCCAAATTTACTCAACTCTCTCTACGGAGGAGCTTTTAACTGTTTAGTTCATTTGTCATAGAAATTTGGTGTTTTGGAATCGAAATAATTTAGGAAGCTTATACTCGTTAAATTTCAGATAGAAGAACAATAAAAAGTGTACACCGAGCAACGTTGATAGTCCGAACTTGCTCAACTCTCTCTCTTTGGAGGAGCTTTTAACTATTTAGTACATTTTTCATAGAAAGTTGGTGTTTTGGCATCGAAATAATCTAGCAAGCTTATACTCGTAGAATTTTACATAGAAGAACAATAAAAAGTGTACACCAAGCAACTTTGATGGTCCGAATTTGCTCAATTGTCTCTATGGAGGAGCTTTTAACGGTTTTGTCCATTTGTCATAGAAAGTTGGTGTTTTGTCATCGAAATAATCTAGCAAGCTAATACTCGTAAAATTTCACATAGAAGAACAATAAAAAGTGTACACCGAGCAACTTTGCTGGTTCCTAGTTGCTCAACTCTCTCTATGGAGGAGCATTTAACGGTTTTGTCCATTTGTCATAGAAAGTTGGTGTTTTGTCATCGAAATAATCTAGCAAGCTAATACTCGTAAAATTTGACATAAAAGAACAAGAAAAAGTGTACCCCGAGCAGCTTTAATGGCCCGAAGTTGCTCAACTCTCTTTATGGAGGAGCTTACAACTGTTTTGTCCATTTAAAATAGAAAATTGGTGTTTTGACATTGAAATAATCTAGGAAGCTTATACCCGTAAAATTTCACATAGAAGAACGATAAAAAGTGTACACCAAGCAACTTTGATGGTCCGAAGTTGCTCAACTCTCTCTATGGAGGTGCTTTAAACGGTTTTGTCCATTTGTCATACAAAGTTTGTGTTTTGGCATCAAAATAATCTAGCAACCTTTATACTCGTAAATTTCACATAGAAGAACAATAAAAAGTGTACACCAAGCAACTTTGATGGTCCGAAGTTGCTCAACTCTCTCTATGGAGGAGAATTTAACGGTTTTGTCCATTTGTCATAGAAAGTTGGTGTTTTGGCATCGAAATAATCTAGAAATCTTATGCTCATAGAATTTCATATAGAAGAACAATAAAACTGTAGACCGATCAACTTTGATGGTCCAAAGTTGCCCAACTCTCTCTGTGGAGGAGCTTTAAACTGTTTTGTCCATTTGTCACAGAAACTTGATGTTTTTCCATCGAAATAATCTAGGAAGCTTATACTCGTAAAATTTCACATAGAAGAACGATAAAACTGTACACCGAGCAACTTTGATGGTCCAAAGTTGCCCAACTCTCTCTATGGAGGAGCTTTTAACGGTTTTGTCCATTTGTCATAGAAAGTAGGTCTTTTGGCATCGAAATAATCCAGCAAGCTTATACTCGTAGAATTTGACATAGAAGAACAATAAAAAGTGTACGCCGAGCAACTTTAATGCTCTGAAATTGCAGAACTCTCTCTATGGAGGAGAATTTAACGGTTTTTTCCATTTGTCATAGAAAGTTGGTGTTTTGGCATCGAAATAATCTAGAAATCTTATGCTCGTAGAATTTCATATAGAAGAACAATAAAACTGTAGACCGATCAACTTTGATGGTCCAAAGTTGCCCAACTCTCTCTGTGGAGGAGCTTTAAACTGTTTTGTCCATTTGTCACAGAAACTTGATGTTTTTCCATCGAAATAATTTAGGAAGCTTATACTCGTAAAATTTCACATAGAAGAACGATAAAACTGTACACCGAGCAACTTTGATGGTCCGAATTTGCTCAACTCCTTCTAAGGAGGAGTTTTTAACGGTTTTATTCATTTGTCAGAGAAAGTAGGTGTTTTGGCATCGAAGTAATCCAGCAAGTTTATACTCGTAGAATTTGACTTAGAAGAACAACAAAAAGTGTACCCCGAGCAACTTTCATGGTCCGAAGTTGCAGAACACTCTCTATGGATGAGCTTTTAACTGTTTTGTCCATTTATCATAGAAACTTGCTGTTTTGACATCGAAATAATCTAGGAAGCTTATACTCATAAAATTTCACATAGAAGAATAATAAAAAGTGTACCCCGAGAAACTTTCATGGTCGGAAGTTGCTCAACTCTCTCTATGGAGGAGCATTTAACGATTTTGTCCATTTGTCATAGAAAATTGGTGATTTGGTATCGAAATAATCTAGAAAGCTTATACTCGTAAAATTTGACATAGAAGAATAATAAAAAGTGTACCCCTAGCAACTTTGATGGTTCAAAGTTGCTCAACTCTTTCTGTGGAGGACGTTTTAAAGGTTTTGTGCGTTTTTCATAGAAGGTTTGTGTTTTGGCATCGAAATAATCTAGCAAGTTTTATACTCGTAAAATTTGACATAGAATAACAGTAAAAAGTGTACCCCGAGCAACTTTCATGGTCCGAATTTGCTCAACTCTCTCTATGGAGTAGCTTTTAACTGTTTAGTCCATTTGTCATAGAAAGTTGGCGTTCTGGCATCGAAATAATCTAGGAAGCATATACTCGTTAAATTTCAAAAAGAAGAACAATAAAAAGTTTACACCGAGCAACGTTGATAGTCCGAAGTTTCTCAACTCTCTCTCTTTGGAGGAGCATTTAACGGTTTTGTCTATTTTTCATAGAAACTTGGTGTTTTGGCATCGAAATAATCTAGCAAACTTATACTCGTAGAATTTGACATAGAAAAACAATAAAAAGTGTACACCGAGCAACTTTGATGGTCTAAATTTGCTCAACTGTCTCTATGGAGGAGCTTTTAACTGTTTTGTCCATTTGTCATAGAAACTTTGTGTTTTGACATCGAAATAATCTATGAAGCCTATACTCGTAAAATTTCACATAGAAGAACAAGAAAAAGCGTACACCGAGCAACTTTGATAGTCCGAAGTTGCCCAACTCTCTCTATGGAGGAAATTTTAACGGTTTTGTCAATTTTTCATAGAAAGTAGGTGTTTTGGCATCGAAATAATCTAACAAGCTTATACTCGTAGAATTTGACATAGAAGAACAATAAAAAGTGTACCCGGAGCAACTTTCATGGTCCGAAGTTGCAGAACTCTCTCTATGGAGGAGCTTTTAACTGTTTTGTCCATTTGTCATAGAAAGTAGGTGTTTTGGCATCGAAATAATTTAGCAAGCTTATACTCATAGAATTTGACGTAGAAGAACAATAAAAGGTGCACCCCGACTACCTTTCATGGTCCGAAGTTGCTCAACTCTCTCTAAGGAGTAGCATTTAACGGTTTTGCCCATTTGTCGTAGAAAGTTGGTGTTTTGTCATCGAAATAATCTACCAAGCTTATACTCATAGAATTTGACATAAAAGAACAATAGAAAGTGTACCCAGCTTTAATGGTCTGAAGTTGCTCAACTCTCTCTATGGAGGTGCTTTTAATGGTTTTGTCCATTTGTCATAGAAAGTTTGTGTTTCGGCATCGAAATAATATAGGAAGCTTTTACTCGTAACATTTCACATAGAAGACCAATAAAAAGTATACATCGAGCAACTTTCATTGTCCGAAGTTGCTCAACTCTCTCTATGGAGGAGCTTTTAACGGTTTTATCCATTTGTCATAGAAAGTTGGTGTTTTGGCATCAAAATAATCTAGCAAACTTATACTCGTAAAATTTGACATAGAAGAATACTAAAAAGGGTACCCCTAGAACGTTTGATGGTTCGAAGTTGCTCAACTCTCTGTGGACGAGCTTTTAACGGTTTCGTCCATTCGTCATAGAAAGTTTATGTTTTGGCATCGAAATAATCAAGAAAGTTTTATACTCGTAAAATTTGACATAGAAGAACAGTAAAAAGTGTACCCCGAGCAACTTTGATGGTCCGAATTTGTTCAACTCTATCTATGGAGGAGCTTTTAACTGTTTTGTCATTTGTCATAGAATTTTGGTGTTTTGGCATCGAAATAATCTAGGAAACTTATACTAGTAAAATTTCAGATAAAAGAACAGTAAATAGTGTACACCGAGCAACTTTGATGGTCTGAAGTTGCTCAACTCTCTCTATGGAGAAGCTTTTAACGGTTTTGTCTATTTGTCATAGAAAGTTGGTGTTTTGGCATCGAAATAATCTAGAAAGCTTATACTCTTAGATTTGACATAGTAGAACAATAAAAAGTGTACCCCGAGCAACTTTGATGGTCTAAATTTGCTCAACTATCTCTATTGAGGTGCTTTTAACCGTTTTGTCCATTTGTCATAGAAACTAGGTGTTTTGACATCGAAATAATCTACGAAGTTTATACTCGTAAAATTTCACATAGAAGAACAATAAAAAGTGTACACCGAGCAACTTTGATGGTCCGAAGTTGCCCAACTCTCTCTATAGAAAGCTTTTAATGGTTGTGTCTATTTGTCATAGAAAGTAGGTGTTTTGGCATCGAAATAATCTAGCAGGTTTTATACTCGTAAAATTTGACATAGAATAACAGTAAAAAGTGTACGCCGAGCAACTTTGATGGTCCGAATTTGCTCAACTCTGTCTATGGAGTAGCTTTTAACTGTTTAGTCCATTTGTCATAGAAAGTTGGTGTTTTGACATCGAAATAATCTAGAAAGCATATACTCGTTAAATTTCAAAAAGAAGAACAATAAAAAGTTTACACCGAGCAACGTTGATAGTCCGAAGTTTCTCAACTCTCTCTCTTTGGAGGAGCATTTATCGGTTTTATCTATTTGTCATAGAAACTTGGTGTTTTGGCATCGAAATAATCTAGCAAACTTATACTCGTAGAATTTGACATAGAAAAACAATAAAAAGTGTACACCGAGCAACTTTGATGGTCCGAATTTGCTCAACTGTCTCTATGGAGGAGCTTTTAACTGTTTTGTCCATTTGTCATAGAAACTTGGTGTTTTGACATCGAAATAATCTATGAAGCCTATACTCGTAAAATTTCACATAGAAGAACAAGAAAAAGTGTACACCGAGCAACTTTGATAGTCCGAAGTTGCCCACCTCTCTCTATAGAGGAACTTTTAACGGTTTTGTCCGTTTTTCATAGAAAGTAGGTGTTTTGGCATCGAAATAATCTAGCAAGCTTATACTCGTAGAATTTGACATAGAAGAACAATAAAAAGTGTACCCCGAGCAACTTTCATGATCCGAAGTTGCAGAACTCTCTCTATGGAGGAGCTTTTTACTGCTTTGTCCATTTGTCATAGAAAGTAGGTGTGTTGGCATCGAAATAATCTAGCAAGCTTATACTCATAGAATTTAACATAGAAGAACAATAAAAAGTGTACCCCGAGTACCTTTCATTGTCCGAAGTTGCAGAACTCTCTCTCTGGAGGAGCTTTTAACTGTTTTGTCCATTATTCGTAGAAACTTCCTCTTTTGATATCGAAATAATCTAGGAAGCTTATACTCGTAAAATTTCAAATAGAAGAACAATAAAAAGTATACACCGAGCAACTTTGATGGTTCAAAGTTGCTCAACTCTCTCTAAGGAGGAGCATTTAACGGTTTTGTCCATTTGTCATACAAAGTTGGTGTTTTGTCATCGAAATAATCTAGCAAGCTTATACTCGTAGAATTTGACATAAAAGAACAATAGAAAGTGTACCCCGAGTAGCTTTAATGGTCCGAAGTTGCTCAACTCTCTCTATGGAGGAGCTTACAACTGTTTTGTCCATTTGTCATAGAAACATGGTGTTTTGATATCGAAATAATCTACGAAGCTTATACCCGTAAAATTTCACATAGAAGAACAATAAAAAGTGTACACCGAGCAACTTTGATGGTCCGAAGTTGCCCAACACTCTCTATGGATGAGCTTTTAACTGTTTTGTCCATTTGTCATAGAAACTTGCTGTTTTGACATCGAAATAATCTACAAAGCTTATACTCATAAAATTTCACATAAAAGAACAATAAAAAGTGTACCCCGAGCAACTTTCATGGTCAAAAGTTGCTCAACTCTCTCTATGGAGAAGCATTTAACTGTTTAGTCCATTTGTCATTGAAATTTGGTGTTTTGGCATTGAAATAATTTAGGAAGCTTATACTCGTTAAATTTCACATATAAGAACAATAAAAAGTGTACACCGAGCAACTTTGATGGTTCAAGGTTGCTCAACTCTCTCTAAGGAGGAGCATTTAACGATTTTGTCCATTTGTCATAGAAAGTTGGTGTTTTGTCATCGAAATAATCTAGCAAGCTTATACTCGTAGAATTTGACATAAAAGAACAATAGAAAGTGTACCCCGAGCAGCTTTAATGGTCTGAAGTTGCTCAACTCTCTCTATGGACGAGCTTACAACTGTTTTGTCCATTTGTCATAGAAACATGGTGTTTTGACATCGAAATAATCTAGGAAGCTTATACCAGTAAAATTTCACATAGAAGAACAATAAAAAGTGTAGGTCCAGCAACTTTGACGGTCTGAAGTTGCTCAACTCTCTCTATGGAGGTGCTTTTAACGGTTTTGTCCATTTGTCATAGAAAGTTTGTGTTTTGGCATCGAAATAATATAGGAAGCTTTTACTCGTAACATTTCACATAGAAGACCAATAAAAAGTGTACATCGAGCAACTTTCATTGTCCGAAGTTGCTCAACTCTCTCTATGGAGGAGCTTTTAACGGTTTTATCCATTTGTCATAGAAAGTTGGTGTTTTGGCATCAAAATAATATAGCAAACTTATACTCGTAAAATTTGACATAGAAGAATACTAAAAAGGGTTCCCCTAGAACCTTTGATGGTTTGAAGTTGCTCAACTCTCTGTGAAGGAGCTTTTAACGGTTTTTTCCATTTATCATAGAAAGTTTGTGTTTTGGCATCGAAATAATCTAGCGAGTTTTATACTCGTAAAATTTGACATAGAAGAACAGTAAAAAGTGTACGCCGACCAACTTTTATGGTCCGAATTTGTTTAACTCTTTCTATGGAGGAGCTTTTAACTGTTTTGTCCATTTGTCATAGAAATTTGGTGTTTTGGCATCAAAATAATCTAGGAAACTTATACTAGTAAAATTTCAGATAAAAGAACAATAAATAGTGTACACCGAGCAACTTTGATGGTACGAATTTGTTCAACTCTCTCTGTGGAGGAGCTTTTAACGGTTTTGTCCATTTGTCATAGAAATTTGGTGTTTTGGCATCGAAATAATCTAGAAAGCTTATACTCTTAGATTTGACATAGAAGAACAATAAAAAGTGTAGCCCGAGCAACTTTGATGGTCCAAATTTGCTCAACTATCTCTATTGAGGTGCTTTTAACTGTTTTGTCCATTTGTCATAGAAACTTGGTGTTTTGACATCGAAGTAATCTACGAAGTTTATACTCGTAAAATTTCACATAGAAGAACAATAAAAAGTGTACACCGAGCAACTTTGATGGTCCGAAGTTGCCCAACTCTCTCTATGGAAAGCTTTTAATGGTTGTGTCTATTTGTCATAGAAAGTTGGTGTTTTGGCATCGAAATAATCAAGCAGGTTTTATACTCGTAGAATTTGACTTAGAAGAACAATAAAAAGTGTATCCCGAGCAACTTTGATGGTTCGAAGTTGCACAACTCTCTCTATGGAGGAGCTTTTAACTGTTTTGTCCATTTGTCATAGAAAGTAGCTGTTTTGACATCGAAATAATCTAGCAAGCTTATACTCATAGAATTTGACATATTTGAACAATAAAAAGTGTACCCCGAGCAACTTTCACGGTCCGAAGTTGCACAACTCTCTCTATGGAGGAGCTTTTAATTGTTTTATCCATTTGTCATAGAAACTCGCTGTTTTGACATCGAAATAATCTAGGAAGCTTATACTCGGAAAATTTCACATAGAAGAACAATAAAAAGTGTACCCCTAGCAACTTCAATGGTTCAAAGTTGCTCAACTCTCTCTGTGGAGGATGTTTTAAAGGTTGTTCATTTGTCATAGAAAGTTTGTGTTTGGGCATCGAAATAATCTAGCAAGTTTTATACTCGAAAAATTTGACATAGAAGAACAATAAAAAGTGTACCCCGAGCAACTTTGATGGTCCAAATTTACTCAACTCTCTCTACGGAGGAGCTTTTAACTGTTTAGTTCATTTGTCATAGAAATTTGGTGTTTTGGAATCGAAATAATTTAGGAAGCTTATACTCGTTAAATTTCAGATAGAAGAACAATAAAAAGTGTACACCGAGCAACGTTGATAGTCCGAACTTGCTCAACTCTCTCTCTTTGGAGGAGCTTTTAACTATTTAGTACATTTTTCATAGAAAGTTGGTGTTTTGGCATCGAAATAATCTAGCAAGCTTATACTCGTAGAATTTTACATAGAAGAACAATAAAAAGTGTACACCAAGCAACTTTGATGGTCCGAATTTGCTCAATTGTCTCTATGGAGGAGCTTTTAACGGTTTTGTCCATTTGTCATAGAAAGTTGGTGTTTTGTCATCGAAATAATCTAGCAAGCTAATACTCGTAAAATTTCACATAGAAGAACAATAAAAAGTGTACACCGAGCAACTTTGCTGGTTCCTAGTTGCTCAACTCTCTCTATGGAGGAGCATTTAACGGTTTTGTCCATTTGTCATAGAAAGTTGGTGTTTTGTCATCGAAATAATCTAGCAAGCTAATACTCGTAAAATTTGACATAAAAGAACAAGAAAAAGTGTACCCCGAGCAGCTTTAATGGCCCGAAGTTGCTCAACTCTCTTTATGGAGGAGCTTACAACTGTTTTGTCCATTTAAAATAGAAAATTGGTGTTTTGACATTGAAATAATCTAGGAAGCTTATACCCGTAAAATTTCACATAGAAGAACGATAAAAAGTGTACACCAAGCAACTTTGATGGTCTGAAGTTGCTCAACTCTCTCTATGGAGGTGCTTTAAACGGTTTTGTCCATTTGTCATACAAAGTTTGTGTTTTGGCATCAAAATAATCTAGCAACCTTTATACTCGTAAATTTCACATAGAAGAACAATAAAAAGTGTACACCAAGCAACTTTGATGGTCCGAAGTTGCTCAACTCTCTCTATGGAGGAGAATTTAACGGTTTTGTCCATTTGTCATAGAAAGTTGGTGTTTTGGCATCGAAATAATCTAGAAATCTTATGCTCATAGAATTTCATATAGAAGAACAATAAAACTGTAGACCGATCAACTTTGATGGTCCAAAGTTGCCCAACTCTCTCTGTGGAGGAGCTTTAAACTGTTTTGTCCATTTGTCACAGAAACTTGATGTTTTTCCATCGAAATAATCTAGGAAGCTTATACTCATAAAATTTCACATAGAAGAACGATAAAACTGTACACCGAGCAACTTTGATGGTCCAAAGTTGCCCAACTCTCTCTATGGAGGAGCTTTTAACGGTTTTGTCCATTTGTCATAGAAAGTAGGTCTTTTGGCATCGAAATAATCCAGCAAGCTTATACTCGTAGAATTTGACATAGAAGAACAATAAAAAGTGTACGCCGAGCAACTTTAATGGTCTGAAATTGCAGAACTCTCTCTATGGAGGAGAATTTAACGGTTTTTTCCATTTGTCATAGAAAGTTGGTGTTTTGGCATCGAAATAATCTAGAAATCTTATGCTCGTAGAATTTCATATAGAAGAACAATAAAACTGTAGACCGATCAACTTTGATGGTCCAAAGTTGCCCAACTCTCTCTGTGGAGGAGCTTTAAACTGTTTTGTCCATTTGTCACAGAAACTTGATGTTTTTCCATCGAAATAATCTAGGAAGCTTATACTCGTAAAATTTCACATAGAAGAACGATAAAACTGTACACCGAGCAACTTTGATGGTCCGAATTTGCTCAACTCCTTCTAAGGAGGAGCTTTTAACGGTTTTATTCATTTGTCAGAGAAAGTAGGTGTTTTGGCATCGAAGTAATCCAGCAAGTTTATACTCGTAGAATTTGACTTAGAAGAACAACAAAAAGTGTACCCCGAGCAACTTTCATGGTCCGAAGTTGCAGAACACTCTCTATGGATGAGCTTTTAACTGTTTTGTCCATTTATCATAGAAACTTGCTGTTTTGACATCGAAATAATCTAGGAAGCTTATACTCATAAAATTTCACATAGAAGAACAATAAAAAGTGTACCCCGAGAAACTTTCATGGTCGGAAGTTGCTCAACTCTCTCTATGGAGGAGCATTTAACGGTTTTGTCCATTTGTCATAGAAAATTGGTGATTTGGTATCGAAATAATCTAGAAAGCTTATACTCGTAAAATTTGACATAGAAGAATAATAAAAAGTGTACCCCTAGCAACTTTGATGGTTCAAAGTTGCTCAACTCTTTCTATGGAGGACGTTTTAAAGGTTTTGTGCGTTTTTCATAGAAGGTTTGTGTTTTGGCATCGAAATAATCTAGCAAGTTTTATACTCGTAAAATTTGACATTGAATAACAGTAAAAAGTATACCCCGAGCAACTTTCATGGTCCGAATTTGCTCAACTCTCTCTATGGAGTAGCTTTTAACTGTTTAGTCCATTTGTCATAGAAAGTTGGCGTTCTGGCATCGAAATAATCTAGGAAGCATATACTCGTTAAATTTCAAAAAGAAGAACAATAAAAAGTTTACACCGAGCAACGTTGATAGTCCGAAGTTTCTCAACTCTCTCCCTTTGGAGGAGCATTTAACGGTTTTGTCTATTTTTCATAGAAACTTGGTGTTTTGGCATCGAAATAATCTAGCAAACTTATACTCGTAGAATTTGACATAGAAAAACAATAAAAAGTGTACACCGAGCAACTTTGATGGTCTGAATTTGCTCAACTGTCTCTATGGAGGAGCTTTTAACTGTTTTGTCCATTTGTCATAGAAACTTTGTGTTTTGACATCAAAATAATCTATGAAGCCTATACTCGTAAAATTTCACATAGAAGAACAAGAAAAAGTGTACCCCGAGCAACTTTGATAGTCCGAAGTTGCCCAACTCTCTCTATGGAGGAAATTTTAACGGTTTTGTCAATTTTTCATAGAAAGTAGGTGTTTTGGCATCGAAATAATCTAGCAAGCTTATACTCGTAGAATTTGACATAGAAGAACAATAAAAAGTGTACCCGGAGCAACTTTCATGGTCCGAAGTTGCAGAACTCTCTCTATGGAGGAGCTTTTAACTGTTTTGTCCATTTGTCATAGAAAGTAGGTGTTTTGGCATCGAAATAATCTAGCAAGCTTATACTCATAGAATTTGACGTAGAAGAACAATAAAAGGTGCACCCCGACTACCTTTCATGGTCCGAAGTTGCTCAACTCTCTCTAAGGAGTAGCATTTAACGGTTTTGCCCATTTGTCGTAGAAAGTTGGTGTTTTGTCATCGAAATAATCTACCAAGCTTATACTCATAGAATTTGACATAAAAGAACAATAGAAAGTGTACCCAGCTTTAATGGTCTTAAGTTGCTCAACTCTCTCTATGGAGGTGCTTTTAATGGTTTTGTCCATTTGTCATAGAAAGTTTGTGTTTCGGCATCGAAATAATATAGGAAGCTTTTACTCGTAACATTTCACATAGAAGACCAATAAAAAGTATACATCGAGCAACTTTCATTGTCCGAAGTTGCTCAACTCTCTCTATGGAGGAGCTTTTAACGGTTTTATCCATTTGTCATAGAAAGTTGGTGTTTTGGCATCAAAATAATCTAGCAAACTTATACTCCTAAAATTTGACATAGAAGAATACTAAAAAGGGTACCCCTAGAACGTTTGATGGTTCGAAGTTGCTCAACTCTCTGTGGACGAGCTTTTAACGGTTTCGTCCATTCGTCATAGAAAGTTTATGTTTTGGCATCGAAATAATCAAGAAAGTTTTATACTCGTAAAATTTGACATAGAAGAACAGTAAAAAGTGTACCCCGAGCAACTTTGATGGTCCGAATTTGTTCAACTCTATCTATGGAGGAGCTTTTAACTGTTTTGTCCATTTGTCATAGAATTTTGGTGTTTTGGCATCGAAATAATCTAGGAAACTTATACTAGTAAAATTTCAGATAAAAGAACAGTAAATAGTGTACACCGAGCAACTTTGATGGTCTGAAGTTGCTCAACTCTCTCTATGGAGAAGCTTTTAACGGTTTTGTCTATTTGTCATAGAAAGTTGGTGTTTTGGCATCGAAATAATCTAGAAAGCTTATACTCTTAGATTTGACATAGTAGAACAATAAAAAGTGTACCCCGAGCAACTTTGATGGTCTAAATTTGCTCAACTATCTCTATTGAGGTGCTTTTAACTGTTTTGTCCATTTGTCATAGAAACTAGGTGTTTTGACATCGAAATAATCTACGAAGTTTATACTCGTAAAATTTCACATAGAGGAACAATAAAAAGTGTACACCGAGCAACTTTGATGGTCCGAAGTTGCCCAACTCTCTCTATAGAAAGCATTTAATGGTTGTGTCTATTTGTCATAGAAAGTAGGTGTTTTGGCATCGAAATAATCTAGCAGGTTTTATACTCGTAAAATTTGACATAGAATAACAGTAAAAAGTGTACGCCGAGCAACTTTGATGGTCCGAATTTGCTCAACTCTGTCTATGGAGTAGCTTTTAACTGTTTAGTCCATTTGTCATAGAAAGTTGGTATTTTGGCATCGAAATAATCTAGAAAGCATATACTCGTTAAATTTCAAAAAGAAGAACAATAAAAAGTTTACACCGAGCAACGTTGATAGTCCGAAGTTTCTCAACTCTCTCTCTTTGGAGGAGCATTTATCGGTTTTATCTATTTGTCATAGAAACTTGGTGTTTTGGCATCGAAATAATCTAGCAAACTTATACTCGTAGAATTTGACATAGAAAAACAATAAAAAGTGTACACCGAGCAACTTTGATGGTCCGAATTTGCTCAACTGTCTCTATGGAGGAGCTTTTAACTGTTTTGTCCATTTGTCATAGAAACTTGGTGTTTTGACATCGAAATAATCTATGAAGCCTATACTCGTAAAATTTCACATAGAAGAACAAGAAAAAGTGTACACCGAGCAACTTTGATAGTCCGAAGTTGCCCACCTCTCTCTATGGAGGAACTTTTAACGGTTTTGTCCGTTTTTCATAGAAAGAAGGTGTTTTGGCATCGAAATAATCTAGCAAGCTTATACTCGTAGAATTTGACATAGAAGAACAATAAAAAGTGTACCCCGAGCAACTTTCATGATCCGAAG